>OX596381.1:62446684-72342762 GCA_951394425.1 Tipula unca | reverse complement strand
ATAGTTTTTATGGATCAACATTAATTATTCTATAACATAAAAACTCGTGACTTACGTTATACCCAAAAATTAACCAAAAACTGACTGCAATACGGCACTGACTTAGACAAGTTGATTTGCACGAAAATGCTTGGTTTTCTTTTAATTTTCACTCGTTATGATTTTGTGCAAATTTTTTGTTGTTGTTTTTTTTCTTCTGTTAATTAAAATTACACAACAACTGTTTTTTGCATAAATAAAATTTCACTTATGTTTCATGCTCACTTTCAAAATCGATTTATTTTTGACACAAACGCACACACACACAATTCTTGTAAATAAATTTTATTAATTTTTGAAATTTTTATTTTATTCACTCGAGAACAGACTTACGAGCGCAGGGAAAATTTTATCGAAATTTTCTCGTTATGTCAAAAGTGTCCTCTGCGAAATTCAACCTTTATGGAAAATATATGTTTTCGCATTTTTCGCATACGTTTTACATGCGTACAATACAGCTAGATATATCATGTTGTTTCAACTTTTTAATCAATTATATGTTGTACCCGCTTTAGTGGAAATATATTTTCCTCGTTTATATATGTAGTTTGGATGGGGAAAATTGTATGATAGATAACGAATATGTTGTTATGTTATCGCTTGAAAATGTTAGTGCATTATATACATACACAAAACCGATATGTGACGCTGTCGATTTTATTATAGGTTGAATTTAATTTTGACGGATTAAACTCTCAATTGTTCCAGTTCAAAATTCAGTACATTGTTACAGGTTTTAGCCTCATAAATGTCGTCGTCTCCAGGTCCTCGTTCGTTATGGACGGGTGGGTAAAAATCACCTAGGTGTGGGGCGGGTCACGCTTAATGACGGCAGATTGGCCGGTTTAAGGTGTTACGCGACCCGTTCCAACAAACTACCAGGCTGGGGGCCCATTTGACAAAGCCCAGTCTCAAACGGAGCCCTCCGGATACCTGATGACCTCCAGTTGTAAGTAACCTTAGTAAACCAAAAAAATGGGCAAAATTACAACGGAGAAGGAGACTCCTTCACAAGGTGTCTAAACACAAGTGGTTCTGCGATATTGTGAAGGAGTGTCTGTTGGTGCTAGCCGTCATTGACAGGAGTCATGAAGCTGGGAGCATCATCTTGGAAAAATGGAGATTAGTGTACAACGCACTACACTTAGTTTTCCTCAAATTCCTTGGGCAGAACCCAGGACCCCCTCCACAGAGATGTGGAATGGTATCAAGTGCTCTGATGCTAGATCAGTGGATCTATACAGGAAGGCTGTAGTGGGAGTGGGGCAAGGCCCAAGGCTAACAGCTGTACGCAGGGAAGAGCAACCCAAATCTTCCAACGGATAATTGGAAGATAGTAACGCAAGAGGACGCCAAGACGGCTCCAGATTATCTATTATGGTAATCCACAAGGAGACTCTGGTTCCTCTTGCCGTGACTAAGGGAATAATTGACTTCGGTTTCAGGTCAGTTACTCTCAGAGTGTGTAAAAAAGACGAGGCTGAAACGCACTCAGGGGAACCTGGTGAGGACGGCAACCCGTTCACACAAGAGGCGGTTGCTCAAGGAGTGGAGACAGTCACCCCAATGGAGCTCTCTGAGGTGGCTGAACTTGGAGAGATGGGCGGCCGCCTTTCCCTGGTGTCGGACGAGGATTACTTTTCAGACTCGCAGGACGACGAAGATCCAGGGGAGGCGATACTGACGACACCGGCGAATCCACTGGAACCAACAGACATTAGCATGCGGCAGCATTGACTGAAAAGTGGTAAGTAGGCTCAACTTGATATTATGCAAAATATCTTACAAATTAATTAACCTGCACCATATACGAAGGCGGCGTCGGCCGTTTTACTCCTCAGACTGACTGGATCAGGAGAGGACGTGGTCCTTATTCAAGAACTTTGGATAAACAGTAACAGGATATGTGACCTTAGAATGAAGGAGTTATGGACGTAATGAATTATTAGTCGAATTGGTAACGCGACTTAATAATTGGTTCGGCTGTTGGATGTCTGATGGGGTTAGTGAACGCTCAATTCAAATAAGTTGAATTATATTTGAGTTTCACTAATTGTGTGTTGTGGCAGTATCGAATATCGGTGTGTCTAATATTCGAGCTGCTACAGTACCGCCTCTCCAGATGAGAAACCATAGTTTTGAGACGTTATACGTTGAACAGGACGGTTTTACATCGTTTGCTGGCTGATATTTGATCAGCCGTGTTGAGAATACCGTACGCCGGTTTCAGATTTGGGAACGAATATGTTGGTCTTATTGTTGTGGATATAAGATTTTGCATGGTGGTGTGAGGTTGGTCGATGACTGTGATGGTTGTGGATGGAGACGGTATGGAGGATGCTCGACGAAGAACTCACCGGGTAGCTTGATGGTTTATCCGTAAACTATTTCAGCTGGTGAGCACTTCAAATCTTCTTTAACCGTTGCTCGAATACCAAGTAGTACAATTGTTACTTTGGAGCTGAAGAGTTTCGTTAACTCCGAGAAAAGCTTCGGCTCGGATTGGGTTGCTTGATCAGTTGTGATCTCAAGTGGAATTCCAAATCGTGATGCGTAGTTGTGAACGAATGTGGTGGCAATGGTTGATGCAGACATGTTGGTCATGCAGTACGCTTCTGGCCATAGGGTGAAACCATCGACACAGGTGAGTAAATAAGTATTTCCATTGGATGGAGGAAGTGGTCCTACGATATTCAAATGAATGTGCTCGAATCGGCCAGGTGGAATGGTTGAATTGACCATGTGGCGTTTTTATGTGCCGTTGAACTTTCGATTTTTGGCAAGATAAGCATGATTGTGCCCAATGGGTCACGTCTTTGTTTATGCTGCGGGCCAAAAGTATCGAGCAGTTGCTCTGCGATGTACGGGCAATTGGCACCCGTAGATATATCGCAGTAGATTTCAAGTAATTGGAAAAGCTCTAGTTTCAATGATGAACTAGCGTGACAAGCAGAACCAGAAAGTAAATTCTGAAGTTCCAAATCTGCTTTTTGCACTTGTGTGATTTTATTGCAGTCGAAGTGAGTCTCGACTGTGGCCGTTTCGTTTGCTGTTGTGCGCGAAAGTGTATCCACGACAACGTTGATCAGTACCGTGAACATGCTGGAAGTCGGTGGTAAATTGACTAATATAATCCAAGTGGCGTTCTTGCCTTGGGTTGCGTTCAGTTTTAGACTGAATTGCTCGAGTGAGAGGCTTGTGGTCGGTGTAAATTGTGAAGTCCCGACCCTCGACAAAATATCTGAAGTGTTTGATTGCTAGATATATTGCGAGTAATTCCCGATCGAATGCAGAGTATTTCTTTTCGGCATCCGAGAGCTTCTTTGAGAAGAATCCCAGGGGCTTCCAACACTTGTCGTTGTACTGTTGCATGACTGCTCCGACAGCAGTGTTTGATGCATCAGTAGTTATGCTGAGCTTTGAGTCGCTCAGTGGATGCGACAAGAGTGTTGTTTTTGCCAATTCAGTCTTAAGTACCGTGAATGCGTATTGACATTCATCAGGCCAAAAGAAGTTCTTGATGGTGGTCTTGGGCTTACGTATGAATCGGTGGTAGTAGTTTACCATGCCGATGAATCGCTGAATACTCTTGATGGAGGTTGGAGCTGGGAATTTTTTAATGGCATTGATTCGCTGAGAAAATCGAGAGTGGATTCGCCGAAGACGCATTTAAATCTCTTGATGTGAACGTCAAACTCGACAAGTCGTTGGAATAGCCACAAGAATGTTGTGTATGTAAACGAAAACGAAGTCGAGATATCGAACGACTTCGATCTTGAAGCGCTGAAACTTTTGCGCGGCATTGCGTTATCCAAATGGCATTCGGGTGTATTCGAAGAGGCCAAATGGAATGGTGATTGCCGTTTTGAAAACGTCTTCAGGTGCCACGGGAATGTGGTGATGAGATCAAGTTTGGAGAAAACTTTGCAGCCATGCAAGTTCATGGTGAAGTTTTGAATGTTAGGTATCGGGTAGCGATCCGGTATCATAACCATGTTTAAACGCCGATAGTCCCCATATGGCCTGCAATCTTCATCTTTCTTCTTGACCATGTGTAGTGGACAAGAGACAGAAGATGTCGATGTTTGGCAAATTCCTAATTCCACCATGTGTTGAAATTCTGCTTGTGCAGCTTTGTGACGCGCCGGATTTAGCCTGCGTGGTGAAATCATGCGTGAAAGTTCGTTTGAGTTCGATATCCACATTAAGCAATTTTGTGCCGTATGTGTGGATGATTGAACCATTGGCAGCCGATAAGACTAGATCTGAATTTCGGTTAGATAATGATTGGTACATTTTAAAAGTCATTGCTGGAATGACCGAAAGGTTAGCGGCAGTGTCGAGTAAGTAGGTAAGTTTGTTGTGTGTATATTACACAAACAAACGGTGCGTATAGGGTATCAGGGGAGTTGCGTAACTCTCTACCCGTGACTTTATTGGTTTTTTGTATTGTTGCTGTAGGTTGAGGTAGATGGGTATGCTTGGTGTTCAGAATGGAAATTGCATGGCTGCGTACATTTTTATGGGCACTTCCATGCTTGACATGGTACCAGCATCTACCTTGCTGTGTATTGCTATGTGTTCGGTAACATGATAGAGCCCGTTGTGTACGTGACCGGCTCCTGCGTTGGAGCAATCCATCGAGTCTTGATTCGATTCTCGTTAATCGATCCTCGACAGTAACACCAGGCACTAGTGGACTTCGACCTCCATCACGCTCAGTCATTCTACGCCCTGTTGGTCTATAATTTGATACTTGTGATACATTCGATAATACATTCGAGTCATATTGATTTTGTTGGCATTACGTCATACATACGATCAGCTGTTTTGGCAGGGATTTCGATTGGAATTGTCTCTGGCTGCGCGACCATTGTTATGCGTATTATCTCCGGCACTTTTCTAGTCCATAATGAGCGAATTACGGTCTCTGAGAAGTTGTTCCCAGCGAGAGATCGGATTTTTAGGAGCGCTTCTGTGGGTATTCTGTCACCCAGCGCCTGGCCAGAGAGGGGAGTCTCAAGTTGTCTCTCGTTTGACGGAGCTAATCGGTCCAACAGGATAGTCTTGAGCTTGCTATAGTGGTTCTCGTTTGGCGGGTCTTGGCGTAGGTCCACTATGTGCTCACAGACATTCTGAGACAATAATGTAATGCCATGATTAATGCTCTCCAACTGCTACCGTAAAGGGCAAATTTGGGGAGGCCTATTAAGGCACTCAAGACAGCGCGTAGCAAGACCAGTCTGGTCAAAGCTGGCTTTGAAACGCTCAAAGGCACTGATCTTCCTACGTAGACGTGAATTAAAAACGAACCAAATGATTTTTGCAGAAGCTGTATGTTGGAAAAGACGGTACTCCACTTCCATTGTTTATGTTCAACTCTAGGTTTGCACTATGGGCCCATTGTGACATTGAGTGCGGAACCTCTGTAGATTCCAACCGTTTTAATAAAAAATAAAAAAAATGCTCAAGCATATTCCTGGACGTCGTCCAGGTATTCGATAAAGTTTGGCACAGTGGTCTAGAATACAAGCTGCATCGAAATATGCCAAGGCAATTCTATGCCATACTAAGATCTTATTTATCCAATAGATATTTTCGTATGAAATATGAGGATGAATATTCCGAACTAAAGAAAATCTATGCCGGTGTCCCGCAGGGGAACGTCTTAGGTCCAATCCTGTATTAACTATCAATATGCAAACATAGCTAAATACTGGAGAGAGAGCATGGCAAAAAGAAAAAAAATAACTTAACATAACGCTCAGAACAATGCATTGCCCCATAGGTAGAGGCTCTGAACTTATAATTCACAACAGGCTGCTGCTATAACGGTAAATACTGAAGTTGACATGGACCGACGGTATCAAATTGTTGGGATGTTCTGATTGGTCTGAAGGTGTTTAAACATAATTTCAGAATTTGGTTTAAGTTTTAAAATTTTACAATAATTTGATGATTTTTTTTTTTTCCAATTCAGACGTCAAATTGAGATTTGCTTCTAGTACAGTGTCAAAATTAATTAAACTTTAAGACGATTTATGAAAATTTAAACTTAAAATTTCGTAACTATTTTGAAATTGTAAAATTTGAGAATGTAATAATTTTAAAAAATCAATGCTCGCCAAATCCCACCGGATATTCAGTGTCGGTGCAATATTATAGAACAGCGCATTTTCGTAGACTTGCCAAAAAAAGCATTAAAAACAAACCACATGATTTGGATGAAATGCGCATGGTAGAGCATGCGTCCAACATAATATGCGGTACAACATAAAAATAGTACACAAACACAAAGCGACGAGACGAGTATATAATGCACCGCGAAAACATCAATTTGTCTTATTCTCACGAGCGCACAGTATGCTAAATTCGTTTCATTCAAACGGCTGTATTTTTACACGTTTCAATATTTTTTATTAAGAAATGTATACGTAAATAACATATCGTGTTGGATTTCGTTTTCTTTCTGTTCTTTTAACATTCTTAACAACCACATAGGCAAACAAACCGAATGAAATACATACAAGTTTATATTTATACCAGCTGAAAAAAATCATTAGAAACAAGCATGTGTAGTAGATATAAAATTAAAAGAATTTAAGTTAAAAAAAATACTACAAAAGTATACAAACTGAAAAATGGGGGGTGTGTTCCTCACCACATACATACAACTATAATACAATGTTAGTTATACGATACGTGAGTTGCGTCAGCATAAAATTTTCGCTTGAATTTTTATAAAAATAAACTGTGGATATAGTGGAATGACGTCAGACATGTTTCATCATCTGCTGTTGTTTGCTCATTGCTTTCGCTATTATATACATAGTTGGAGGCAAAGCCAACGCAATTTCTAAGGAAAAATAAGTCATGCAGATATGAATGTGCATCGAAAACCAGATCCCTGTATATATTGACATAGATGCAATATAAGCGTATGTAGATAAGAATATATGTGTATTTAACAATAAATAAGTCTGTTGCAACAAACACATGACGTTGCATAATATGGTGTGACAAGCCCACAAAATATTTTTAATTAGAAATGAAATCAAATGCAAAAAGGCCAATACGAACATTATCGTTTAGACATGTGTAGATAGTGACTTAATTTGTACAACGTTTTAATTAAATTAGTGATTTGGTTTTTTTGAGCGATAACAGTTATTTCCGGTTGGAATTTGATACATATATCATTATGACGTAGGTTGTTACCACATATTTCACAGGAAGTCATATGTTTATTTATATCGAGTAACTTAATTTTTTTTTGGTTTTTTTTTACTTACCGACATATTGTCAATTTTTGGCAGAAACTTTTTTTTCTAACAGTGTTGTCTAACAATAAATAAAAATATAATTGAAAGGTACAAAATCACCATGATTGTGCGAAAAAGTTGCGAGTATATTCAACTTTAGCATTTCGCAAGTCATATGAGCTTAAAGCTTTGTTGTTTTATTACCACATGCACGACAAACGCTCTAACGTATGTGTAGTGTGGAAAGTACAAAGTGGAACGACCAACGTTTTCTAATCTTATCAACAAAAAATTCCAGTCAACGTTATAAAATATTTGTTACAGCCGTTTTCAATTTTACTGCGATTAATTGTTAAGGTTATATACATTACAATACGAATGGTGTAGTTTGGGTTCAGTTAAATAATAATAATAATCAGTTTATAAATGCCATTACTGGCCCCTTACGGAGTCAATTAATTGGCTCCAACGGTTTCGGTCCTGAGCATGGTCTTCATACTGTCCTAGACAAACTGAAGAATCCAAGTCATTCTCTACACCGTGGAGTCATCGTCGCCTGCAATGACCTCTGCGCATACCATATGGTGGCTCTCCTTTCAGAGGTCGCTGCACAATTCGTTCCGGAACAGCACTGGCCAGTGCCAGCCGCACTTTAATACCCTCACCCACACTATTATCGTGAGTAATAAATGACTCCAAATATTTGAACCTCTGCACTCCTTCAAACGTGTAGTGACCACTACTAAAATCTGGTGTGCCATTGTCCCTGTAACCAGAGATCATGTATTTCGTTTTTTACGCATTGATCTGGAGTCCAACAGAAGCTGAAAGCTCTACAAGCGGATCAATCGCATGCTTCCATGTAACATAACAACTGACGAACATTCTCTATTCGGTGACTCCGCATGCTTGGTTTCAATCTTAACCAAATTAACACGGTTGCTAATAATTTGGAGATATTCCTGGATCTTTTCTTCACCACTGAGAGTGCTGCTTTCAAAGTAATGGAATCTCTGAATCCATTTGTTGTAAATGATATCAACCACAAATCTTTGAACATAGTATAGTAGCATTTATGCTAGTTCGTAGAAGATTGAAAATAAGCAACGTAATTGAGTCTATATAGTGACGCATTCCAAAATATAGTTATATGACAAGAATTCGTGAGTGGCACCCAACTAATTTGCTAAACGCGCTATTCCATGAGAGTAAATATTTTCGCAAAAATTATAAAGCATGAAATCGAAACAATTGAAGAAAAGATGATGAAACTGTGATACTATTTAGCATATTGAAAAAATATCAATGACACAATTTTAATTTGGCACAGCAGTCATGATCAACAGATGGGGGCGAAGGTTACATTTCTGTGCATTGATACAAACAACATTATCATAATGATGGCGGAGAATGATGATTGTAATTTTAATAATGACAAGATCTCACTTTCCTTTCATCCGTATGAAATGACATTTGTCAAGTTGGCCCAAAATTCTGTCTCAATTAAGATTTTTAACGTTGACTAAACTATCCCGACACAATAATAATAGAAAATGTAATAATTGAATTGTTGTTTAAATAAATTTAAATCGAATTGATCCTCTACGTTATTGAACGATTTTGCTTATCTATTAATTGAATTGTTGTCGCCATAATTGGTAGGGTGTTGTTCGAGCGCCAATAATTGATGTTTCCGCAAAGTCCTGCTTGGAACAATAGTATTGAGATGTTATCCAATATGGAGGATGAATCAATGACGAGAAGGACGTTTCCGATGAAGGCGTCTGTTGTCCAGGTTGCACAATTTATATTCTTTGCACCTTTTAGAATAAGGAGGTGAGCGAGCCACATTTTCAGAGAATGGTATGTTATGATCATAATCAGGGATGGGCGAGGTAGATTACCGCATGTAATTTAAGTGGTATATAACCTAGATTACTTGGTGCAGTGCTTTTTGTCAACGTCGACAGTTAAAATGATGTCAGGAACCTACGCTATTTTAGCGATTTGAAATCAAATGCGCCAGTTTGCAGGTATATTTTGTAAAAGAACAATTCAATTAAGACATGTTTAGGAAGAAATTAATAAAAAAATTCAAATTAAATCGGGAATCGAATACCATACTAAAGTGTGATCCATCTAGAAGTGGGGGTGCTAGTTGACAGCCTCCACGTGGCGCACCCTGGGTAAAGTACTGTAGATCGAACGGTTGTGGTAACCAATCCCAGCGTAGTAGAGAAACAGTATAGCAGATAATCAACAAAAAGATGAAATGTCGGGTATAAACAAAAATATACTCCTGCTCCACGGATTCTGGAGGGAGCAACACGACATTGCAAAGGAAATCGTCGGTAGGCACCCAGGCTGATCCTTTTTGTACTACTGGAAGCAAGGAACAAGCGATACATGAATGGCCCTTTGGTGGAAGAAGTACAGCACTCCAAAGAATACCACCATCAACCCCACCGCCAGGGAACACCACACTGCTGTGTGAACTAAACAATGAAGAGGAAAATACCTCTTCCATCAAGCATAACAATTCCAAGCCAACTGCCGAAGACACGTCCAGCGCACAAGCAGTTATAATACATAACGCGGAATTAATAAATAAATTTGAGCAAATGGAGAAATTAATCGCGCAATTGAACAATGAAGTTGCCGTGCTAAAGAAAGAAAACCTTATGCTAAAGGAAACCGTAAATAAAAATAACAACGCAGGAAACTTAGCAATAATGAACAACCAATTTCAAGTACTCACAGATCAAGCCGAATATCAAACAGATGAAGATGAGCATGAAAAAGAAACAAATTGGAGACTACAGAAATCCAAGAGGGCAAATAAGAAACCTAGAGAAGAAACCAACCCAAGCAAGAGGAAAGCTGAATCATCACCAGAAGTTGAGCCAATGCAAACCCACATTAAAACTGGCAAAGCATTTGCTGGATCAAAAGTGCATGAGACAGAAAAGAAAAAACAGGTACCACCTCCGATCAATATTCTAGGAATAACCAACCACGGTAGTATTCAGAAACTGATGAAAGAAGTAGTACGAAATGACTACAAAGTAATATCGCACAGCAATAATATTTGGAAAATAAATACAACAGAGCCTGAAGATTATAAAGCCCTAGCTAATAAACTAAATGCTGATGGTCACCAGTGGTATACCTACGAGGACAAAAATGATCGATCAATTAAAGTAATGGCAAGAGGTCTCCATCCAACTTGCTCAAAAGATGAAATTATTGAGGACCTCCAAAACAAAGGCCTGAAAATAATCGATGCAGTCAACATCATCAGAAAAGAGAGAATAGAAAACAGGGACGGAAATGTTGAAATCATGAGAAGAGGTCTCCCACTTTTTATGCTTCGACAACCAAGAAAAAATCGGAAATATTTATAATATTAAGGCTATCCTCAACCTTAGAGTTAAAATAGAAACACCGAGAAAGGTCACTCGACTAATACCACAATGTAAAAAGTGGCAAGATTATAATCATACACAAAAGTACTACCACCGTGAAGCAAGATGTGTTAAATGTGCAGGCAAACACGCAGGAAATGACTGCACAGTCCCCCGAGATACAACACCGAAGTGTATCAACTGTAATGGCCAGCATCCAGCCAACTACAAAACATTTCACCAAAACTTCATTCTGTAAAATAATAGGATATAATTGCTACTATGCACTACATCCTGAGAACAAAGCCAGAGGTGGATCAGCTATCCTCATAAAAGAGTATATAAAACATAACGAAGAACCAAAAGTTGAGAACCTTTCAATGCAAGTCACAACAATCAAAATACAATTAAGCAATAATAAAACTTGCAGTATCTCAGCAATATATTGCCCTCCAAGATACAATCTCAAACAAGTAGATTATACAAATCTTCTCAAAACGCTAGGAAGTGTCTTTTTAGTTGGAGGTGACTATAATGCAAAAAATACATATTGGGAATCTCGGTTAACGACCGCTAAAGGAAAAGAACTGTTAGCAGCAGGCAACACAACTAAAATTCGAGTTTCACTCAGGCGGTACACCAACCTATTGGCCTACGGATACCAGTAAGATTCCAGACCTTATAGATTTCTTTATTACAAAAGGGATTTCAGATAATTATATCCATATAGAGAACAGTGAAAGTCTATCATCAGATCATTCACCAGTTATTATGATACTTAGCCAAACAATTATTATGAAAGAGAGCAACCCGAAATTAACGAGCTTCAAAACCAATTGGGATCTCTTCCAAACACAGTTAACAGAAAGAATTAGTCTGCAGAACCTAATTCAGGGACCAGCCCAAATAGAAAACGAATAAGATAAGCTCATTCATAATATCCAATATGCTGCGTGGGAAAACACTCCAAATAATAGGCAGGAAATGAAGCGCAATGCTAGCTATTCAGAGGAAGTGAGAGAACTTCTTAAAAATAAAAGAAAACCACGGAAAAATTGGCAAAAACATCGAAATCCTGAAAATAAAAGAGTATTTAACCATTTTTAATAAATACCTAAGCACTCTAACTGGGCAAAAAGATACTGATTATTCATTATGGAAAGCAACTAAGACTATTAAAAGACCCAAACTTCAGATTCTTCCAATTAAAAATGATGAAAATTGGGCTCGAAATGTTAAACAAAAAGCAGATTTGTTTGGAAATCACCTTGTAGAAACATTTCAACCTTATCCAAAACAAATGCTCAACTATATTCCTTGATGTAGCGCAATCATTTGACAAAGTATGGCACCAGGGGCTAGAATTCAAACATCGGGATCTTCCAGAGCAATTTTTTCAAATTTTAAAATCATACATATCAGAGAGGCACTTCCGAGTAAAGTATGAGAATGATTACTCCCAACTAAAAAGAATAACAGCCGGAGTACCACAAGGGTGTGTTCTTGGGCCAATCCTATATCTCATATATAAATGAAGCAAAATCCAAGTGAACTTTACAAATCAAAAAGTTAACTATATACCAATAATGATAAACTCAATAGTAGTACCCCATGCAAACACTGCCAAATATCTTGGTATGACTTTAGATGCTAAGCTTAGATGGAAGGAACACATAAAAAAGAAGAGAGAAGAACTAAACATAAAATTTAGAAAAATGCATTGGCTCCTAGGGAGACAATCTGAACTAGCGATCCATAACAAACTGCTGTTATACAAACAATTTCTGAAGCCTGTATGGACATATGGTAGCCAACTCTGGGGCTGTGCCAAGAAGACAAATATCAAAATCATACAAACAGTTCAAAATAAAATCCTACGATGTATTGTTAATGCACCGTGGTACATTCGAAACGACAACCTCCATCGAGATCTCAAGATTGAGCTTGTCGCGGATGAAATTAAGCATCATGCAACAAAACACCTATACAACGTCTGCACTCTGCACCAGCATCAAAATCTGGACATACGCTGTATGCTGACTACATCTCCAATAAGAAGACTGCAAAGAACCAAACCACTGGACTTATCGCGACCAGGAGGTCAGTAGACTTACTGTGGCGAAAAATCTGAGGGCGGAGTTACACTAAACTGGGGATAATCACTTGATTACGCCGACTATTCAAAATACTGTATTAATGTAAATTACAAAATGGGTACAAGACTCAGTCGTAATATAAATAAACAAAAAAAAAAACAAAACAAAATCTAGAGGTGAATTTTTCATTTGTTTCGTTTTAACAAATGACGCATGAGTAGTGTCAAACTGTCATGGTATTTTTATTCAGTATTGCCCATTTCTTCATGGAAAGACCGAGCCCGGCACATCGTTTACAAATTGTTCAGCTTTATTACGAGAATGAACGTTCGATAAGGGATGTAGTTCGTTCGATTAAACTAAGTTATTGTTGTCATAATCGGCCTGTCGGGACGACTATTTGGAATACCGTCGAAAAGTTTGAATCCCAATTTACGGTATATGATACCAAATAGATGATTTGCTGTGAGTTATGGGCCTGTGAAATCATCAGTCCATATTTCTTCAAAAATTAAGATCGCACTTTTGATAATGCGGTTTTTGCTGCCTGAAATAGAAACCCAATCTCAACGACATTTGGTTCCAAGAAGCGCGAAACAATGCACTTATTAAGAAATTATGTTGGGGAGCAATAAATTTCACGGTTAGGATCGATGAATTGGCTATTTAGATCGTGTGATACTACACCTCTAGTAACGGACGTAAAGTGCACAGTATATGTAGATAAACCAGCTACACTTGAAGCATTGGAAGCCTACATTACGCGTGTCATTCGTCAGATACGCAATCGAGTTGCGGTCATCATTTGAAAGAAGTAATCATTAAAAAATAAATGTTCTTTCGAATAATAATAAACTTTCCATACGATTAGATTGAATTTTTTAGATTTCGTTATTACGGATAAAATCATACACGTGTTGTTCGTTGTTCCCTGTTTCTGGCACAACTTCAGTTGTGGTTAGATTTAGGTGGCCGCTTTTTACAGCACACTTAGAACGGCGACGGATATGGAAGGTGGGTCGGCCCATGAGTTCTAAATTCCAACGGTCATAGATGTTTTCCAGTTAGATTAATCACCTCCCCGTAATCGGATGAGATGAAAAATCCCTTTATTGCATCCCGCCTCCATACCTCGCAGCTTTAACCACTACGCTATTTTCTTGGTCTAAAATACTAAACTTCCGTTGTGACTTTGGCATCAAAATGGTTCCATTACCGCATGCGCCATTCTTCTTCAGCACTCTTTTCACTATATCCCAATATTTTGCAAGAGGTCGAAAAATAATGTGTTGACAGCATTATGAAAAATGTGACAAAAACCTGGCCCCACAACTGCAAATTGCTGGCCAAATCATACATTTTTTTTTTAAATGTATCTAAATTGAAGTGCTTATACTGAATAGGAGTATTGCCTCGGTTTTTGGTAAGATACAATTTTTGATCTAATTAAATGTTTCAAAGCCAATTTCACATAAGTTCGTCATCCATCAAAACACATCCACTAAATTTGTGAACATTTTGTGAACATTTTTAGCGGACAAGTGTTAGTTATCTGAACGATTTGGCTTTTTAATAACTAGATAGCACTCATAGCTTTCCTCGAATTCGTTTTACCAAGTAGTGGGGTGTGTTAAATTTTATGGCACGGTCATACTCAAAGTTCTCCGGATTATTTTTGATGAAAGTTATAACCTTTTTGTAAATATTTGTATCAGTTGTGCCATGTTTCTGATTTTTGTGAGCCGTTTTTTCTACCGTTCCACCATTATTAAGACGGCTCTATTATATATAACGCTTATCGTTGTTTTAAGTCAATTTAATGGTTTTGTAATGGTTTATCCATTGACGCTGAAATAGATTCATTGTATTGAGAAAAAAATGCATTGACGGACATTCTATAAAACTATCACCAATAACGCATTGATCCGAAAATAATTTGGTCACCCTTTAGTTTAGAACTAATTGGCAAAACCACTCTATGAATTAGCACTTAATAGATGACGCGTAAACGCCCATACCTGATATTAATTCCAGCAAGTTTTATTCAACAGGCATATTAGAATTTTTTGTTTGTATGCTTCCTATTCTATTGATGTGCCAGTGTAATTGGGGTTCTAATTGATTGCAGCATATTTCACTTACAAAAGCGTAATATAATGTACGTACAGTTAATGCACCCATGAATTTCCCGGTTAACCGCTTGACAAAGTCAAACATGCAGTTAGCTTTAGCAATACAATTATCGATATGTCGGTTGAAACAAACGTTCTCGACAACTGTGACTCCCAGATCAATTATCTCATGTGCTCTAGGAACTTCTGTGTCATTTATTTTATATGCCGTAATTATTGGCATAATTTTTTATAATTAACTTCAATGCATTGGAAACACCACTCACTAAGTCTATTGAGGTCATTTTGCAGTTTTTCAGCATCAAGCTTATGTTTAATTTTATTAAAATTTTTTACGTCATCGGTAAAGATTCGATATATTTGAGTGTTTTATTAACTTGACTATTCCATCGATGAAAACAATCCAGATCCATGGACCAATAAGTGATCCTTGAGGAACACCAAATGTCACTTTGATACCGTTTGATTTCTCATTTCCAATTGATAAATATTAGAGACGGTTTGTTAGATATGATTTGAACTAATTATTAAATTCGGGTGTAAACCCGAATGCATGTAGACTTTGCAGTGCCTTATCATGACAGATATAATCAGATGATTATGACCGTTTTTCTATATCTATGGTCTATGTAGACCATCCAGGCATGAACCCATGTTGGTAGATAAAAATGTGACGTAATTTTGAAATCGGTGATGAAGATGTGGATAATGCCCGGTTACATTAGACATCATCCCACATTCCTGATTTAAAGATAGGTGTGATCTTAGAAATTTTCGATTTTTCTAGGGATTCGTTGACTGATCGATACATGCAAGATAAGTTTCAAATTTGGTAGCAGGTCATCAAACCATGGCGGATGAAAATTCGGTGGTTTATTAAAAATAGGCGCATGGAGTTCAAAACCTTGGTGTAAGATGCTATAAAATTTCCCGACATTTGCATTCACATTACCTGCATGTAAAATTTCATCCCAATTTACTTGCAAACCGGCGTAATTTTTACAATATAGTTTTTTTTAGATAGGTTGTATCAAAAACTATGTCCAAAGATTTGTGATTCAGAGATTTCATTACTTTGAAAGCATCACTCTCAGTGGTGAAAACATGATCCAGGAACATCTCCAAATTATAAGCAAGCGTGTTTATTTGGTTAAGATTGAAACCAAGCGCATGCATGGAAGAATACATTACAATTCCTTATTTCATGATTCCAGATGATATTTGGAAGATTGAAGTCATCAACTATACAAGCACTAAATCTGATGATTTTGATATTTTCATAACATCATCGATCGTATCGACGCAGCTGACATAGTAGTCACTATTTGATTGAGGCGATCTTCATACAAATCTGTTCGTGTCTTGATTGAACTAATATTGCACGAGCAGTTCCTAGATTTGAATGTACGGCTATCGATACGCCACGGCCTGAATCCTTAGCGCTCGTTTTGGAACGCGATCACATAACAACAACGCGATCTATAACAATATATATAGTTATGCTCAAAGAATTCGGTACTATGAATACCCCAGGGATGATTTGTTGCCATTTTATTCACATTCTGATAATAAATTAAGCACACATCTTGTACTGAATTTTTGATAGTATTGGGCAATCCTTGTAAATGTGACATTTTAATTCTTATTTAACAAAATATAATGATGAACCGGAAAAAGTCAAACTGCAAACCTAGCTAGATCGGTTAACACCTATCAAGTGCCGCGAATATCAAGCTTGACAAAGGTTTAGAGCTTCTATAAAAATATTCGAAAGTAATCATATCTCAAAAAAATGTCGTCTCACTATTAACGAACTTTACGAAACTGAAATTCGATAGAATCATAATTTCTTCGTCTTCAGTGTTCAACACTCTTCAAAGCGATAAAACGATACCAGGAGTTAGGTAATTGGTCGGGCCATCCAGGAGGAGCGGAGTATTAATGTTTAGGAAGATGGCGGCTAAGGCCTTCTCCACCTTCCTCCAGTTAAGGGCCGTAATGCTCCCATCTTCTTGAGCCCTGTGAACGACTGCCATGAGCAGGTGCTCCTTTAGCACCTTGTTGAAGGGCCTGGTAACATTATCTGGAACCCGCTTCTTTTTAGCCTCCGTAGGCGGTTCACCATCAGGATCTCTGCCTTTTCGGCTGTGAGATCTCGGAACCCTCCTTATTTGCTCAGTGATACACCTTGCCCACGCATGTTCTCTGCTCCAACGGAATGTTGCTGATCTTGGACATCATGCGCCAGGCTCCCTTCCTGGTCTGGCAGTTCACTGACGCTGGAGGGCCAGCATTTGTGCCTTTGCCCTTTGGTTTCGAGGTGCCGGCCTCAGTTGGTCTTATGCCCCTTTTTCCACTTTGGAGACCGGGCACACGCACACTTGTGAAAGCTGCAAGATACTGAGCTGGCAACAAGTATCAACTTGATTCCCCCAAGACAGCTTCACACCAGACCATCCCATGATGACCTAAAAACAACACAGATTCTCTATATATAAAGATTCCAACGATTTTACTTTTTATAGACTCAATTACGTTGCTTATTTTCAAATTTCTACGAACTATGGTAGTTAAAATTTAACAAAACGTGATAATGATAAGAATACCTATAGCTCCAGTCATGCCTATTTGAGATAACAATATAAAAATAAAATTACCGGCACTTAGGAATAGAAAGCAATTATCATCTTGAAGCAAAAATCAAATTTAGGTACCGCCATAATGACCTTGACCGTGATGACTAACGCACACATAGTAAGTTAAGTTTATTATCGCGTAGTTAAGTTGTAAATACATTGTGGTAGACAATTTTACTCAGTCGTTAAATCTGACACACCCATTTTCGGTGTACAAGCAAAACAAACAAACACATTTTTAATTCAACAAAGGTAATGTTGTTAAAATTTACATCATTTTTTTTCAATAACCAAAATTTGTTGAACCCAATTCAGGTAAAACAATAGTTTCGTTATTATATTAGATAGTAAATAGGTAAAGTATGTACATAATTAGAAACTATAAATAAAATGAAATGTAACCAGTTTGTTAGTGGAATTCATAATTTATGCCTTGTTCGTTTATCGACACATTTCACATTTTAAGTTGTGTCGCGTTGAACCGGTTTTTATGTATAAATTACTGGCTTGGGTTAAATGATTTACTGACTGCAGCAAGACATTTGTTCTTATCTTGATAACATTTTTGTATTTGATTTACAATACATATTATATCTTCCGGTCACGTGATATTTAAAGCTTTCGAATTTGATGTGGAATGAGATATGTATGCACACACATACATGTAATTTGGAGACTTGCGTGATAAGATAATTAATGCGGCACCACCTATTACAATCTGATGAATCACTATACACAAAATGTACTCTGTAATATAGTTAGTCTTAAAAATAAATACAAATATATGAACAATTTGTGTACATCTCAAATTACCGAAAATCATTTCGACCCGATGATCGCGTTTCAAAGTCAAATTCATTATTTTGTATGAAATGCGTATATACAAACATATCCAAAATTTAAGACGTACACAATTTTTATTAATGATTGGCTTACGCTACATAATATTTTACGATAGGTATTATTTATGCTCCAATCTAATGAAATACATTCGACGACTGTGCATGCGTAACGTCATTCAAATTAATCAGAAGTTTATCGCCAACATATACAATTATTTTAAAAATTCTTCTTCTCAGAAACCGCGTAATTAGGGTTTGTCCATAATTTATGATGAAAACAATTTTGTTAACGCGAAATATATTTTGTATATGACCGCAATTATCGCGGAATTGCGGATCCGACTTAAATTTACTCGAGATGAAATGAGTGAAAAATCTATTGCCGGCTTTGGAACAATACGCCACTTGAACCACATTTGTAATGCAATAGTGACACTTGTAAGAAATTTAACAATATTTAACTAAAGATGACATAATTTACAGGCGACCTCATTAACGGACAAACAAATTTCCACCACGAAAACAATAACAACTACACAGTATAAAAATAACGGGTGTGAAGTTTGTCCTAAAATTGTCCTAACTTTTTTATCTGAGAATGTATTAATAAAAATTATAAATCTCTCGTTATTATGAATTTTTTCACAAACTAGTATTAATTTTGCAATAAGAATAATTGAAAATGGAATATTGCCGCATTTTTTGGTAGCTGATGACCATATCTAACTAAAAAATATTAAAGCTCTCTTAAATCTAGAAGATAAGTATCTTAGGATAGGGGTGTTTTATCACGTTGTTTGGTAGTACAAAATTGAAATATTATGAAATTTCTCCTACTAAACCAGGGATCGTACCCAGTTAGCGATATACAATACAATGTATATCGCTATCTGGGTACAATCCCTGGTTTAGTAGGAGGAATTTTTTAATATTTCAATTTTGTTCTAACATACAACGTGGTAAAACACCCCTGTCCTAAGATACTTATCTTCTAGATTTAAGAAAGTTTTAATATTTTTTAGTTAGATATGGCCCTCAGCTACCAAAAATTGTATATCGCTATCTGGGTACGATCACTGGTTTAGTAGGAGAAATTTCATAATATTTCAATTTTGTACTACCAAACAACGTGATAAAACACCCCTGTCCTAAGATACTTATCTTCTAGATTTAAGAAAGTTTTAATATTTTTTAGTTAGATATGGTCATCACCTACCCAAAAATGTATATCGCTATCTGGGTACGATCCCTGGTTTAGCAGGAAATTTTTTTTAATATTTCAATTTTGTACAATCAAACAACGTGATAAAACACCCCTGTCCTAAGATACTTATCTTCTAGATTTAAGAAAGTTTTAATGTTTTTTAGTTAGATATGGTCATCAGCTACCCAAAAATGTATATCGCTATCTGGGTACGATCCCTGGTTTAGTAGGAGAAATTTTTTAATATTTCAATTTTGTTCTAACATACAACGTGGTAAAACACCCCTGTCCTAAGATACTTATCTTCTAGATTTAAGAAAGTTTTAATATTTTTTAGTTAGATATGGCCCTCAGCTACCAAAAATTGTATATCGCTATCTGGGTACGATCACTGGTTTAGTAGGAGAAATTTCATAATATTTCAATTTTGTACTACCAAACAACGTGATAAAACACCCCTGTCCTAAGATACTTATCTTCTAGATTTAAGAAAGTTTTAATATTTTTTAGTTAGATATGGTCATCACCTACCCAAAAATGTATATCGCTATCTGGGTACGATCCCTGGTTTAGCAGGAAATTTTTTTTAATATTTCAATTTTGTTCAATCAAACAACGTGATAAAACACCCCTGTCCTAAGATACTTATCTTCTAGATTTAAGAAAGTTTTAATGTTTTTTAGTTAGATATGGTCATCAGCTACCCAAAAATGTATATCGCTATCTGGGTACGATCCCTGGTTTAGTAGGAGAAATTTTTTAATATTTCAATTTTGTTCTAACATACAACGTGGTAAAACACCCCTGTCCTAAGATACTTATTTTCTAGATTTAAGAAAGCTTTAATATTTTTTAGTTAGATATGGTCCTTAGCTACCCAAAAATGTATATACACCCTTGTCCGAAGTCAGTTAGCAGCTGATAGAGGATTGTTATTATTAATCGGTACATTAAGGTTTCCGTTCATTGATTTTAAGCAAGTTCATGCTTTCGTTTATACCTTGAGTAAAATTTGGGATTCGTTTTTATTTCAATCGGCATGATCTTTGTAGTTGAATATTATTGTATTTAGATTTCTTGTCTTTGAGCATTGCTAATTTTTCTACGTTTGTTAATAAGACAAATAATTTTTAAAAATTGATCGGTTTATCCGAATTTTGTTTATTATTGTCACTAATACAAACAAATTTATTTAGTATTAGGACAAACTTCACACTTCTAAACAGACGCGTGAAATTTGTCCTAAATTTGTCCTAATTGTTGTTTTTGTAATTTAGGACAAATTTAGGACAAACTTCACGCGAATATAAAAATAACCGTCAAAATTTATTTTTGTTACAATTATTGATTTCAGTTTGAGCAGGTCTTCTTGACTCGTTGCAAAAATCTTTCTGGATCAGAACAGCAGAACGTGACTGAGCCAGCGTACTCGCTCAGATCTTATTTCATGTGTAATATGGGGATCTTCATCAGATCTCCGATCTCAATACTGTGCAGAGCTCGGTGTGTGCCATCTATTTCGCGTTTTGCCATCTAGTTAACCTCCTCACTACCTCAAACGTGGAGTGGCTACTACTAAAATATGGTGTGCCATTGTCCCTATAACCAGACTTCATGTATTTCGTTTTGGACTCATTGATCTTGAGTCCAACAGAAGCTGAAAACTCTACAAGCGGATTAATCACGCATATGTCATCTGCATATATGCAAGCACCTGCATTGGACTGGCGATATAAGATGTTGCGCTGAAGTATTTCAGTTTTGCGACAAATTTACTCCAACATGAGATTAAAGAGTATCGGGGTTAGAACGGCCGGAAGATAGTCATCAACCTGGCCCTGCGCTAGAGGGGTGATTCTATCCAATATAATGTATGGCAGTAACCTGTATGCTGTGCAAACGAGAGCTATACCTTGATAATTCTCACACTTCAAGCGGTCTCTCTTCTTGAAGATAGGGCCCATCGCGGCCACTTTCCTTTCGTCAGACATTACTTCGGTTCACTATACTAATCGAATACGGTCGAAAAGACAGTTACACAAGTATTTCCTTTGAATATCAAGAGCTCCGAATTAATACAGTTCACCCCAGGTGAGCAGTTTCGATTTAGTCTCTGCATGGCTCTTATGAACTAAAAGTGACTCAACTACAGTCTGTGACGCATAATGAACACTAAGAAGGGTAAAGTGTCCATTACATGCGTCGAGTACTGAGTCGATGTTGGCACAGATGTTTCCATCCCGGTCCCGAATGGCATTTGACGCAGGCCTGAAAGTATGGTGCAATCCAGTAATTTCTTTAAAGAAATTACGTGAACTGCGCTCAATGCTGAGTTGTTGTACTTTCAGAACCTTGGCCCTCTCAGTTTTTCCGTCTACAAATCCGCTTGGTTGCCTTCCTAGTAAGAGTAGTATTTTGTTAAACAAATCGGCTCCCTCAATGTTGCCGCTGACATGTTCATGATATCGTTTCTTTTGATCATCATTTATCAGACCTTCACAGCCAAAACGTTCCATGCGATTCCCTGTGTTCCCGGACCTGTACGAAAACTTTCATCGTAGCTTTGCAGCGACCAAATAGTAATCGCTGCCTACGTATTTGGTAGCTGATCGATTCACATCCTATGCACATTGTACATTTATTGTTCGACATTCTCCACTACACCAGTGCATGTCGGATAATAAGCAGGACTGTCGCCGTGTTTGTACTTGAACAAGTATCCTCTGAAACAGCCATATCCTGTCAGGATTTGAGAAAGGCAGTAGTCGATTTTCACATGTTTTCTGTTCATACAATTTATAAACTGTGAAATCAAATGGTGAGTACAGCGACCTTTGTTTGATTGGCTCCATCTGTCGTGCCATTCGACCATAGTTGCGTCTCGAGCATGCTTTCGGGATATTGTAATATTCGCATCGCTTTCACGTTCTGCGTAAATTTTCTTGCTAGAATGCTTATAGGAGGCATTCCTGCAATAATCCACGCTGCGTCATTCAAAAAATTGCAAAATGCGCAGATCACTCTTAAAGCGCTGAGTTGATAGACGGAAATCATCTTACGAGATTTTTGCTTCGCCAGCCCAAATTGCAACTCCATATAGCATAATAGATGAGACAATATTAGCCAACAGCATCCTTCGTTTTGACCCGTTTCCACTTCTGTTGGCATTATTCGAGACAGTGCGTTGCTCACTATGGAAGCCTTTTCAGCCGCAGCTTTCATATGTTCCTTCAAGTTTAAACTGGCGTCAATGGTGACGACCAGATAGTTGATGGTTTGTTGGGAAGTAATAACACATTCGCCTATTTCCTGATTTATGGTCTCCTTTACCTTCCTATACTAGTATTTAGTACGGATTCGGTCTTCTGCGCTCAGCCAATTGTAGTCCTGATTGCAACCAGCAGCGGATTAAACTTATGGTCTCATTACTAATCCGGAATACCTTTTACTTGTATTTCGCAATTACTACAACAGCAATATCGCCCGCGTTGGCTTTTTCAGGTATTCGGAGCCTAAATACACTATCGTACATTATGTTCCACAGCAGTAGACCCAATACAGAAACTTGTGGAATTCCTCCCGTGACAACCTTATTCCTTTTTATACCATCATCCATTTTATCTAGAAGAATCCGTTCGTGAAAGTAACAAATATCATGGCATTTTCCTTCGGCGTAATTCACTCAGTATATGCAATCCCACCTTGCATCTAGTGGTTTGAGCTCCAATCGAGTACTGCAACAAGTTTGTCGCCGGTTCTCGTTATTTCCACGCCTTCAATGCTGATACTTTCGTCTCGCCCTGAAGCATTTGCGCAATTTCCTCAGTTGTGGCACTCATAACTTGTGACATCTTGTTCTCAGTAAATCCGCTGTATTTGATTTCAGTTTTCTGAAGAGTAACAAAGCTTAATTGACAGAATATCACAACACGATTGTTTGATACTAGACTGCATCATTCTATAGCCCACACATCTCTAGATACATCTAAATTAGATACATCTGGAAGTATCTGGCATAACTTCCTACCCCATCCTAAAACTGTTCGTCAAGATTCACATTGGATCCTAAAGATTTCAGTGCACGATAATGAGCACTGACTTGATCTACCATTTCACGAACTCCTTCGGCGGATTCCTTTTGCTGGGTCTCAGTTTGAATGATGTCATTGATGTGCGATTGGAAAATTAGTGAAGTATTTTCATACCGTGTGATCAATGCCTTCCAAGCCGACTTAAAATTTGCTTGTGTCGATTCCATTTTTGAAAGTGTCCACTCGGCAGACCCAGTCAAACAAGATCTTAAAAATCTAAACCTATCCGTTAGCTCAGCATCCTCGATGATCATTGAGTTAAACTCGTTTTTAAAATATAACCGCACTCGCTATAGATACCGGAGAATTTCGGTGGTTCCAGTTTCGGTAATCTAACAGCCTTTGTTGCTACCACTAGTGATTGGTTTTGTACAGTAGTTTCCAATACTTCTTTGGATCTTGATTTATCGACCCTTGCTTCTAGTAGATTCATGATATCGGCCTTAACATCGGCATAAGCAGATTCGAAATCGGTAAATTCCGAATTGAACTCATCCTCTGACTCTACTTGATCCAATATTTGGTCTTCAATCTCAATAAATCGTTTGTAATGGGAGTCTAACTGCCCAATCTGTACTTTGAGCTTTGTCGTACTTGCAGTACTTCCATGTGCAGTTACCCAATTTGCTAAGTTTTTAATTGCATTTAACGGAATTGATTTTGATCGGCTTAGTCTCTTCCGCTCAGCTGCTCTTTGTTTTTTCTTTTTTTCTTTGTCCGCCATTGACGCAGTCAGTTGATTACCGTAATCAAGCTACAAATATATTTAATGTTTGATACTAACGTAAGGTAAGCACACGCTGATGTCGTTTACAATAGCGTGTAAACGATCTCCACAATTTTCGATGAATCAGCGACCAATGATTAGTGCTGAAATAGCTTTACTTTAATTTAAAAAGGCGTTTATTAAAGAACCTGTAGGGAACGTCGCTTTCAAGCTAGTAGATCAAAATGACAATTCTATTGGGATATATGGTAAGACAGTTTTTTTTTCAAAATAGTTATGATATTCATAATTGTCCTGCAGTAAATTCTAGTAAGTTGATCCTTGCCTTGAATATCCTTCCTCCTAACATCCCAAAGGGATCCACTAGCATGTACTTATCCTTGGCCAACCCCCCGCCCCCCCCCCCTATGTCTGAGCTTAAGCCGTCAAAAACATGGCCATGTCAAGGCTCTATGTAGATGCTCCAAAAATGAAACTCCGTAATGAACGGCACTAAATTAGGAGCGATAAGTAATCGACATCCATGCTGCCAATACGGTTCGTTACAAAATCTAAAATCAAAATAAAATACAAAGAATACATAACACTAATATCAAGAAAAATTGTATAGCCCCAAGCTCAAGACAACCACAATACGATTACCCAATGGAATTTTTGCACTCCCCTAAATTAACTCGATTTGTTGTTTCAATTTGAGATTTAACTTGCAATACGTCAACCTCAAAGTTTGATGTAATCGAGAAATAGAATTGTTTTGGATATACATATCTTCAATCCACAATGAGATTACGAGTCTCTCACAGAGCATCATTCATTTATTTTGTGAACTCACGTTGAATTTAAAGTCAATTCTTGTTCAACTAGTGAACATGATAATGGAGATATGATCCAACGACATATTAAGAAAAATGCCAATGTCATACCTGACTTCCCTTTCCCCTTACACGTTTGAGTTCAATGACATTCATATTACCTCACTTACACCACACTTGTTTTCCTCGGGGTGTGACCAATCTACCTTCATTTTCGAATGGATCCAAGATGCAATCTAATATATTGTCAGAATCTAACATGCAATCTCTCATGAATAATGTGTTGTCCCATAATTTCATCGAGCATTTAAACCGTGTCATTTGAAAAATATGTGTTCGACATTCTCCAATACACAAGAGAACTTCGGACAATAAGGACTGTCGTCGTATTTGTACTGGAACAAGTATCCTCTGAAACACGCATATCCTGTCAAGATTTTAGAAAGGTATAGTAGTCGACTTCTCCATGTTTTCTGTTCAATCAAATGGAGTGTCCATCGACCTTTGTTTAATTGGCTTTATCTGTTTTGCCACTCGACCATAGTTGTATCTCTGAGCATGTTTTCGGGTATTGTAATATTCGCATCGCTTTGACGTTCTGCGTACATTTTTTTGCGTTCTTTAGCTAGAGTATTTAACACACGCTGCGTCATCCGGAACTTTGCGAATTGTAATCCAACTGATTGCAACCAGTAGGGGATTGAACGTATGGTCTCGTTACTGATCTGGATTACCTCTTTCTTGTGTTTCACAACTACTACAATAGCAATATTGTCCGCGAAGCCAATGTCCTTGGCTATTTTAGATAGTCGGAGCCTAAGCACATCACCGACATTATGTCCCACAGAACATCGTGACAACGTATACCTTTGTACCATTATTCGTTTTATATAGAATATCGTTGTACTTTCCTTCGGTGTAGTTCAGCCAGTATGCAATCTCAAGAAACCTGTAATTTGATCGAAATCACCCTTTCCAGTATCATATCCGCATTATCGAGCATACAAGAGGGTCTGTATGACGACGGCTCTTCAGGCGGCTTCTTGTCTTTTGGTAACACCACTTGTCTTGGTTTTTTGCAACTTCTAGGAAACATGCATTCGCTTAAGCAGTAATCGAAGACATTAGCGAATAGCTCCGAGTTCGTTCGAATTGCTACTTTGACTACCAAATTCGGGATGTTGTCAGGCCCAGTTGCCTTATTATTGCAAGCATTACTGGAAGCTTTGACTACTTTATCATCAGCTACTTTATTATCATTTATTTGTGCCCGTTGGCCTTCCTTCATTTCTGTCTAGTGCTTTTGCTTCCTTGTTCAGTATGTGTTCCTATCGTGGGTGCAACGAAGTTAGATTATTGTACATTATATTTGGGCCGGTAAGAGAGTTAAAATAACTGCCTTCGACTTTTTTCATTACTATTTTGTAAGGCCGGCCCCACAGTTCGTGATCAACTTCTTCGTATAAATCACTAACACACTTTAAATCGAGCACTGCAATAAGCTTGTTGCCGATCCTCGTTACATCCACGCCTTAAACTCGTAAATTCCTCAGTCCACCATAATATACAGCTTAACGACAGATTAAATTTCTGTTTCCTGAGGAGTAACGAACCTTAATTGGCAGATTATCGCCTGATGGTCGCTATGTGGATGTTGTTCACTCACTTTCCAAGAAACGTCTTTACTACAAATGCAGCTACTAACCCAAAGTAAGATCAATGATCTTCGCGTTGCCTCTTCACCGTATTGCTCGTGTTTAATAAAACAATCTGCAATGTGGCAAAAGATTTTAATAAAGCCACACCACGATCTTATAATACTATGCTGCCTCATTCAACACCCCAAGCATTGAAATCACCTACAATAAGCACAAGGTGTCGATCTCGAGCGTCTTTCACCAATCGATCCAAGTAAACTTTGAGCTCTTCCAATGAGGTACTCGAACGATCGAAACAACCATACATGTGAATGCCGTCCATTTTAACTCTGACAAAATCAAATTTTTTTTCAGCAGGTGGTTTTGAACGTTCGATGACGTTCAATGATTAAAATTTTGTTGTAACAAAACCTTAATCTTTGTGTTATTTGTAATTCATTCTGCGTATAACGGGCACTTAAAATTTCCCGTAACATTGTTGACATTGCCAACAGAGTCTCCTTTCTCAGGACACAGCATGCAGCTTGGCTCCTTTTTGCAAGTTGTTGCGTTTGCTCCCTTTCACCGCACTTATAACAAAGTTTTGAGAGGTCCATTTGACTGGGACATCTCCGTACCATATGTCCGTAGTGCAGGCATTTGAAGCATTTCTTGTGAACTATCTTCTCTCTTATGGTACCGGATACCCAACCGATTCGAATTTTGCCTTCAGTGGTACCTTTACGCACCGGACTGCTGGGAAGACTAACCACAGCAACCTGGATTTCACGGTATACAGCTGTTAGTTTCGTAACAGCAAACAGGCCTTTCGAGTCCTCGAACTTTTATTCCAGTGCATCTTGCACTTTGTCCGAAGTTGTTAAATCATCGATATCCTTGATTTCGATAATAACTTCGTGTGTAAGAGATCTTATATTGGCCAACAACACCCTCGACCTTAGATTGGTATTCTAGAGTACTCTAGTGAAAGATCTCCCTTTGTGGTTTTTCGAATGTGTTTAACCTTTCCCCGTCATTAAAACATTTTTGTTGTTGTTTGCTCATCTTAATAGTAGTTTTCATGTTCAATGACCAGAATCCAGCTTCACCTGTTGTAGTATGTCCGCGTATGAGATATCTGTTTTCGCTTTATTCAATAGTACACCTGGAGCGTTTCTGAGTAAGCAAGTAAGGATTCAACTAAGGGAAAAGTAAGGGTTCAACTTTTCTCCATTCAAGAGTTTGGTTGCTCTCCTTATTTTCCTCCTCCTTGTTTAAATCCAACTCGATGTTCGAGGTACCTATAAATCAGTCTAAGGAGTATTTTGTGTGGCGTCCTCCGCATTCCTCTTCTTCTTTCGAGGGCTTCCGTCACTCCGCTGGTGGTGTGTTCCAACTTTATCACCTTTCTCAATTTCATTGTGAAGTTTGGAAATCTTTTTCCGATAGTTCCATCTTAGTCTCAATCATTTCAGCTCCTAGGTTTGACAAACTCTGAAAGTTCTTAAATTTTCCTTCCAAGTCTTGTCATAGTAATTGATTTACCTTCCGTCTAGTATATTCCGAGAGGCGGAGATGAAAAACATCTCTCCAATGTATTTCGCACCGCACTTTTTTCGGAGATCTTAGTATCTTTCCACTCTTTTTATACGCAGTGGGTGTGCCACATCATTCCAGTTGCTGGATCTCGACCGCATGGAACCTGCTTGCTTATTCCTTTCAGTCGGTACTGGGTATCCTATTACCGGTACCGTAATAATACTCCTCTCTTCCATCTTCATGATAACCATTTTAAACTTAATCGCAAATAATTATACACAGCCGCCACACTGCGGTACAGCCGCTGACCAGGAAGCCGCTCAATATGAGTCAGACGCGCCTGTAATTGGAATGAACTGCATTATTTGCAAGTGACCTATGTGACCCCCTCTGATTTCTGCGTCGATCTAGCTTCCCCGGGGGATTTCCACCACAGGCTTCGACTAGGTTGTCGGAGATACCCCCGATACGATGTAGACGTAGCCAGTAGGATTTTAGATGAAGAGGCTAAGTCTCGCAGTTAGAACTACAGGATAACCTCGCTAAATATACAAAAAAAACTCACATCTTCTTATGCCCGTGTGTGTGTGTTTTCAGGTTCCATATACCCATATGGCAGTACAGACTTTACACACAAACTATACATTCGAATTTGGTGTTTCGTGATAGATTGAAAGATAGTATATGGCATTGCTTTGGCATTTGCCGATATTTTCTTCTGGTTGGCCTGTAAGACTACCACTGTGCAGCCAGAAACTAGTCCACATCGTCGAATTGTTCTTGGTTGAGATGTATCGGAATGGTTATATTTGTGTTAAATGTTTTCCAATGTTTATTTTGCGGCCAATATCTTTAACTATGATAGCTTTTATACTTTGTGCGTTTCGGTACTAGCAGGTTGTTGTCTGTAATCCAGTTTATTGCATTTTCGTGAGTATTCCCATTGGGCGCCGTTTGGAGATATCCATCCAATTTTTGAATGACATTAGCAAATACTGCAAGGAATAGCTGTGGTGTGGTAAGTAAGTCTCGTTACCTGCCTAATTGTACTTGGCTGAGTCACACATGCAAGTAGGTTTCAGTCCAAAGTCTCAAGGCCATAAAACATTTTCAAGAATTAACAAGATCATCGAAAAGACGGTGCACATACACTTAGAATACGCTAGTGGAAGTAACAGATTTAAATTGCTGCGTATGTTGAGATGAACCACGTGTGAATCCTACTAGAACAAGTTGGAAACGTTCACCGATTTCGTTAACCGCAAACTCAAGATTATCTTCGATTATTACCGTATTTTGGAATATTATTGTATTTTGGTCAGTTGATTCAAATCAGTCATCCAGTTAGCGAAGTCTGTCCTCTATAAACAATATGTTATTATGCTTGACATATGGAGGAAACAATAAATACCAAATTAACTAACGAATGCTCCATTGTGTATATACATATATAGTTTCTTGCATCTTACTCACTGAGAATTATGGAATTGGTCTTGTTAGAATGTTCGTTACGTGCTGCCCCAAATTTCTTCAATATGCAGTATTTGCTCCAATGTATTACTACAAGAAGTAGCATTTGCTTCAGTTTATACGAGATGCAACTACTCAAATTTTATTGAAGCGTTGAACAATCTCAAAGCGACTACTTGGTTTGCTTATACTAAATGGCAAATTTATAGTAATGAAAAGAGTTCAAACACTATGGCTATGTGTAGAGACATAATGGTTAAATTTACAATGCTCCCATCATACTTTGTATAATAAAGTAAATACATGTGACCAACATGAAATGGAACAGACACAAGTACAAGCTCACTTCAATCGCGATACATTATTGGCAGAATATATTTTTAAAAAATTGAAAAACATGTTAGAAGAAAATAAAATTTGTATACAGCCCACGGAAATTACAGCAGATATTTTATCTCGCAGATAAAAATAAATTGTATTGTTGTGACCGAAAGTCACATGCTTGAATGACATTGCGTAAAATACGTCAGTCGAGTCGATGCATGACCGAATGAAAATTGTTAAAAATGTGTTTGTATATGTACACAAGTAAACGAAGACTGTATTAATGAAAATTTTAAATTTCTTTAAATTTATTTCGGAAAAATATCAACTAATTCGCCGCAGGTCACGAGAAAATATATTTATTTTCATCGTATTACAAAATTAACAAAAGTAAACAAAAAAAAAACTCGACATACATCATAAAGTAAAATTTCGACAGTATTACTCTGAAAACAACGATTATTCTTTTAAAAAAAACAGAAGCATTAGTCTTACGTGACATTCCACATGACCAACACAATAACAACAACATGAATATTTTATAATTTTGACTTTGCATGGTTCGCGCACATGTCACACGTCCCATATCAAATGTAATGAATTATTAATCGAACAATTGCCAATTAATCATTTTAATCCTGTATGTACTTGTACGAGCCTTAAGCAACGTCAGACCGGCGGCCATTACTTGGGCCCTTGCGTGTCTGAGGGCAGACAGGTCACTCAGAAGCCAGATAGATCAAATGCTTAGAGAGAGGATCGTAACAGCCCATCTGGGTGTAGCGTCTGCCGCCAGATACGTGAGCAGAGGGACACTGCAACGTTGGATTTTATACCCCCTTCTTTGGAATTTGGTCATTAATGACCTGTTACTAAACCTGAAAGGGCAAGACTTCAGGATGGTTGCCTAGTTGCGTAGGATATTGCTATTGCAGTCTTCGGTAAATATCCTTGAACGCTGAGTGTGTAAACAGCTGTGCACTGAATGCAAACCCACAAAAAACGGAGCTAGTCCTCTTTAACCAGGAAGCACAAACTTCCTCAGTGGGACCCGCCAATATTGAATGCTATTCGTTTGATCTTTACCGATAGAGCGAAATACCTCGGGCTACTTTTGGACAGCAAGCTAAGCGGGAAACCAAATATCTTAAAAAGAGTAAAGAACACTACTGTAGCACTCTACTACTGCAAAAATGGCATTGGACAGAGATCGGGTATGGAGCGCCACGTAGTACACTCAACACTGGCTCTACGTCTCAGTGATGTATGGGGTTGTCGTTTGGTGGCCAGCGTTAAAAATTATGAACAACCTGAAACTATTAAGTGGGGCTCTTAGGAGCACATTTACCCAAGTTCAGGAGATTCTGTTTCATCTCACTCCCTGTGGATCTTGCGGCCAAACAGCTTGCATTTTGCACAGCCATTCGGCTCAAATCGATATCTATGTGGACCTGTAACAACATAAGGCGCTTCTCTATCCTATGCAACAGGGGTATTCCTAAAACTACCAACTGCGCTATCTCTTCGCCATCTGTTGAGGTGAGATTCCAACCAGAGAGGACTGGGTGAATGAGACGGTTATGGACAATCATTATTCGCAATTTCTTGGACAGCCAGGCAGCTCTTAAAACCATAAGAAGCCATAAAAGAAACGAACGACAAATCTGGCCTAGCCTTGACCCCGATCCGACCAATTGATATCGCTTCGACGAACCCATATTGATGTTGTCGTTGGAGCTATAACGAGACATTGTCTCATTGGGGTACATGCGAGCAGACTGGGTACCCCCCCCCCCCCCCCCAATGATTTCTGTAGTTAAGGAGGAGGAAGAAACTGTGCTCCTTATGCTCTGCACCTGTCCTAGTCTAGCGTACAGCAGAATAAAATTTATAGGAACTTCTCATTTGGACGACGTGATGTATCTTAGTAAGATCGATGTCAAGGGCCTTCTACGCTTCTTGGTAAACTCAGGATGGATCAACGAGTGAAGAGCAGGGATGGGCGAAGTGAATACGCCATATATATTACGCGGTTGTCGGCACGTAAAGCAAAACGTAGATTACTTGGCAGTGTTTTTTGTCAATGTCAACAACCTACAATATTTTAGCGATTTGAAATCGAATGCGTCAGTTCGCAGGTGTATTTTGTAAATAAAGGTGAACGAGAATTCACTACCAGTTCAGCTTTCATTAAGAAACATTTCAATGTCTCATCGACTGGTTCCCATTGAAGCATGGAGGTTTCAATACATTTCTTTATGGAGCGCACCAATCTCTCTCATCAATTTCGTCGAACTCCAATTTATAATCGTCTAGCTTAAAAAAAATTTGTTAAGACATCCTAGCTTGTTGCAAACCTTCCAAAAACTTGTCTGTTTGTCTATTGTCTGTTCAAATCTCAATCGCCGTTCCTCTCTTGGCAATAAAATTTCGTATTGCCATCATGCATGACGTTTTAGTGAGATTGTGGACAATCTCAAGATGGATAGCCTGAATGGTTAGATAAGTAAGCAGCGCGATGCATCGTATCTACTCTGCGGCTATGAACAATTACGACCATATATGGAACGGCGGTGTGAAACAGCAACGCGCGCCACTGGATGATCTCCCATACGAGGTGGTGTTGGCTAAGCTCGGTCGAGTTTGGACCATTGCAAGCCATTCGAATTTTTTTTCAGCACCACATGCAACCGTTGAATAGCAAACTTCTGCCGAATCCCGTTCACAACGGTCTAATGATTAATATGATTGTACTTTGAATGATAATAGAAAATGATTAGTTTGGGGTGATCAGGGGGCAATATGATCGGATCATACCTCAAACCTGCTATTCGGTTAGACCGATTTATATTTTCTTTGGAATTGGCCAATTATCTTCAGATAAAGCAAGAAAGAGAGCAAATTGAAACGAAACCGTTCACGTGGGATGGACTGAATTAATTCGGAGCTCTTGATATTCGGAGGGGATACGTTGTGGAACTGTCTTTTCGACCTTATTCAATTAGTATGGCGAACCGAAGTTATGCCTGATGAATGGGAAGTGGCCGCGATATGCCCCATCTTCAAGAAGGGAGACCGCTTGAATTGTGAGAATTATCGCGATATAGCTCTCCTGTGCACAGCATACAAGTTACTGTCATACATTGTATTGGATAGAATCACTCCTCTAGCGGAGGGCTTGGTTGGTGACTATCAAGGAGGATTTCGTTCGAATCGATCAACCACCGATCAGGTCTTTTCGCTGCGAATGATTCTATCTAAATATTATGAGACATCCATCCCTGTACATCAGGTGTTCCTGAATTTCCGGCAGGCCTATGACTCGATCAATCGAGAGAGTTTGTGGTCTGCCCTGGAATAATACCAACAAAATTGGTACGACTGTGTAGAGTGACAGTGACATAGTCTCAATGCTGTGTTAAAGTTGAGGACAGGCTATCGACAATTTTTGCAGTTAACTCGGGTGTTCGGCAGGGAGATGCTCTGTCCCCGATACTGTTTAATCTGATGTTGGAGTACATCCTTCGTAAAACTGAAACACCACAGCGTAACATCTTAGATCGCCAGTCCAATCAGGTGCTTGCATATGCAGATGACATATGCGTGATTGGACTGAATAGCAACGGAGTGATAGAAATACTTGATCCGCTTGTAGTGTTTTCAGCTTCAGTTGGACTTCAGATCAATGAGTCCAAAACGAAATACCTGATCTCTGGTTTTAGGGACAATGGCACGCCAGATTTTAGTAGTGGCCACTACAAGTATGAGGGAGTAAGACGGTTTAAATATTTGGGCTCTTTTATCACTCACGATAATACTGTGAGTGAGGATATTAAAAAGCGGCTAGCAGTTGGCAGCTGGCACATGAAATAAGATCTCACCGAGTACGCTAACTCGGTCACGTACGGTGAGCTGATCCGGAACGAATTGTGCAATCTCTGAAAAGAGAGCCACCATATGGTAGGTGCAGAGGTCATTGCAGGCGAAGATAGCTTCATGGTATAGACATTGAATTGGCCTCTTCAGATTATCTAAACCCGCAATGAAAACCATGCTTAGGATCGAAATAGTTGGAGCTAAATTGTTGACTCAGTAAGGGGCCAGTAATGGCTTTTATAAACTGACTTCACCAGTTTTGGAAAATGTCTGTATGTGTGTCTGTTTGTATGTGGTTGACTTTTCGGTTAATGAGAACTTTTATTTTACACAAATATTCGTGGCATTTTGTAGAAATCTAATAAGGTTATGCAAAAATCACCTGGACCACAGATCTTGGGTGAAATTTTTTAATTTGGGGCATCTCATGTGATATATCAAATCAAACGTATTTTTATCAAGAATCTGTTAATTTTTAATTGAATATTATTTGCATATCGTTTTTATATTTAAAAATTAAATTAAAATTAAGATTTTAACGAGGTAATCTAAAAGCAACTTTACTAAATTACGTAGGTGGTGTTTTAAAATTTTAAATTATTCTCAATTGCCATGTTTGGACGGCTCAAATAAACTCGCATTTGACAGAGAGTAATTGTCTCCTGATAATCGTGAGATAATTGCTGAGCAACGAAAAATGTAATCAAGCCCCAACATTTTTTTAATTTGTGCTTGAAAATATTCCAAAAAACTATTTTAGAACTCACTGAAATTTCACAATCGTATAAATCAATTACATAATTTTAGAATGTTTGTTAAGCTCTTTATATCTTGATAAAGACGGGATTTGTTATACCAATAACAAGCTGACTCAGTGTTTTATTTGGCCATAGATTATATTATGTTGGTTTGTTATTCAGTAAATTTCCATTGAAATTCGATACACCGCATACATGTCCAAATGTATTCCAATTACGAATTTTTATTGACATAATGGTTATAATTCACAAAATATCGAAATTATCAACGGCATGTTAAAATTGGATGTTTTGAAATTCCAGCCGGTGCACAAGAAATATTAGATTGTTCTTTGCGGTCTACACAACTGTATAATTAATTCCAAATAGAAATGCCAATTGAATCAGCAAGTAAGTGTTAACTAATCAATTTCCGATTGATTCCTTATATTGACGCATTCGCAAAACACTTTAATATAATAAATATAATTGAACCGCCAATTAAGTAATTAACGGATATTTATAGTCGTGTATGTTAATTACAAATATTTGACTTAATTTATTATAGTTTGGCATGTATCTAACAGTGGTGTCCGCATAAGATTGATGGATAGTAACTACCGGTCGATCTCGAACTCACTCACAGATTGGATCTTGAACAAAAAAAAAGAATATAGAGAAATGGTCTCACATCTGCAATAGGGTTCGACGTTAACCATGCCTAAGGGCAAACAACTGTATGAAGCAATTGGCTTAAAACATCTAAATTACTTAACTTCTGGATACCTTTTGGCCATCAGATAGAAAGAAAACCTGCCTGTACCCGAGCTTTAAAATCAGAACCACCTCAACGAGGTGAACGAGTAGGTTCAAATATTTGGGTTCTCTTATCACTCACGATAATAGTGTGGTTGAGGATATTAAAGTGCGGCTGGCAGCTGGCAGTATAGCTCTCCTCAGAGCTCAGATTCGAAAGTTGGGCGCTGACGGATGAGTACGAGAAATGGCTCCTTACATTTGAGAGAAGAATCATGCTTGTGATTTACGGCCCAAAACGCGAAATAGATGGTACATACCGAGCTCTGTACAATTTCGAGATCAGAGATCTGATGAAGATCCCCGATATTGTGCATGAAGTAAGATCTCAGCGAGTACGCTGGCTCGGTTTCGTTCTGTGTGCTGATCCGGAACGAATTGTGCAGCGATCTGTGAAAGGAGAGCCACCATATGGTAGGCGCAGAGGTCGTTGCAGGCGACGATGGCTCCACGATGTAGAGAACGACTTGGCCTCTTCAGATTGTCTTAGACAATATATGGTAATAGCTCCAAATCCGTAGCTGATGAAGCCTTCAGATTTTGCCAGAATACCCAAGTAGTCTTTGTTGAGGTTGAAAACGGCTGATCTGTGATCTAGTTCCGCTTTCACCTCTCCTAACTTGGTAATCTTCCAAGTGGCTGTTGGCAGATCCGTATTACTGAGTTGCAGCATTTCCAGGATCTCCTTCGGGTTACTTGGTTCCGCAGGGATCCAGGCTCGAGCCCTGGACCCGCAGGGGATTTGTTCTCTCGTAACCACTTCTAATTTGGCCCCAGACCAGACTTAACCCAGGCTGTCTAGGCTGCCGGCACTCTTCTTGGTCTGGTAGTTCGATACTTGCAGGCCAGCAGTCGTGCCTTTGCCCTTTGGTTTGTACGGGCTAGCCTCATTTGAGTTTATGCCCGGTTTTCGAGACCGGGTCTAAAGGCCGATGTCTCCGCAGAACTAGATTCCAGTTTGTTAAGAGTGCTGGACTATCTTTGTGTTTTATTTTGTTGTTCCATGATATATCCCATGAGTAGCGGAGAAAGGAGATCCACCTGTGCAGAGATCCGCAATATACAGGTAAGGCTACTTAATCCAGAGGACGCCAAGTATACACCTTTTTAGAGACTGGGCTATTTTTTAGACTCATATCCAGCCAGTCTGGGGGGTTATCAGCACGGTACGGTTAATACCTTAATTCGATACACCACATAACTTGGTGGTGGTCACCACGTGAGGATAACACGCACGCTTCTTGAAGCTACTTGATACGGAGCTGGCAACAAGTACCAACTTGATTCTCCTAAGGCAGCTTCGCACCAGACCACCAAGGACACACTAAGAACAAACTTCATCCACGTGTAAATGGTACATCAAACAGTTTGCACAATCATTTGCATATCTAATACATAGATACTTTAGTGCCAAATGTAAAAAATATTATTATTGCGCTAAGGCTCATACATGTGTTTACAAACTATAACTCAGTATGAATTCTAATTCACGATGCTCTATAGTCATTCGATAAATATTTTTGTTTATAATAAATTCATCTGTACATTTTAATTTTAGAACACAATTAAAATTAATAATTGGTAATATTTGATTTAAAATTTAAATTTGTATTGATGTACATAATAATTATGGCAATAGTTGCATCATGTTCCATCTATGATTTATTTACGTGCAATAAAATACAAATGGTTTGTGTAATGGCCAATTATAGCTCCAACAACGTTACCCAAACTAATCAACGTGAAACGTTGTTTGCCACACACACACACATAAATTAAGAGCTACTGATCTTTTAAGAAGAGGCAATTGTCTATCTTGGTTACGTACATAGATTGCTATTTACATAACCTGAGATAGAATTGAATATTTTAGTTTTGACTCCAAATCGCATTCATGCACATCCAATTCAATCAATTGTCTAATTAAATTGAAATGTATTGATTGGTAGCGAGAATTTTTTTTTTATTTATATTAACGTCGCAATCTACTTGTGTGTTTATGGAATAAATGTAAGACACATATATGTACATATACACATTTGTTTTGACTTTGATTTTTCTTTTTGATTTATTTTAACTTATTGAATTACAGTTTGTATGTAATCAATATATGTACAAGACGGAATAGTTTGTTATAGTTTTTTTGTAAAATATTTGTCAATTAACCATCGTTTGTTACGCGAATTCAAAAGTTAGTGCTCCGAAAATTCCCAAAGAAATTGAAAACAATACCAGAACGAATGTTAATTATATGCAGCAGTTCTAAAATGCACCCGGGTATTGCTTCATGTGCGCCCGTTAGTGCCATTGAGTGCTGGAGTAAACCGCCCAACTTTAATTTTTTAATGGGAAGTAATCGATTTACTATAGTCAGGCTAACCAAATAGTCATTAAAATAGTCTGCAGAATTTTCAGTTTAGGCGCCTGTTTGGATCTTACACCACATGCTCTCGAATACAAATTCGGATGGCTTAAACCAAATGATATCTTTGCGTCCATTGGGATTAAATTAAAATGAGATGTTACCTTTTCACAGAATTTAGAAGATACGTGCTTTTGAACAAAGTTCCGAAAAACCATTGTAAGCCTTCAGAATTGAGTCCCGTTCACCATAAAGACATAGAAGTTTCGATAGGCATCCGATCATATAGACAAACACTAGTGGACATCTCTATAGAATCGAACAAAAAAATCATTCAAATTCTCTGAAATTATAAATTCTGTGAAAAATAGTAAGGACCGTCAGAATTTTATTTCTTTGACTACAACGATCCTAGTTGGTTCTAACTATCTGAAAATATCAACGGACATCTGTAAGATGGGCGGTACAAAATCGGTTAAAATTACGTAACTTTTAAATTTTGTAAAAAAAAATATTAAAGTCCATCAACATTTAATTTTCTTGACCACATAGATTCTAGTTGGTTTAAACAATGAAGCGAAGACCAAATACATGGTGATTGCCAGAAGGCAGCCACGTGGGGATTTTATTTCTGGAGACACACAGTATGATAAAGTTGAAGAGTTCAAATATCTAGGATCCCCGATCAGTGAGCAAAATTCTGTTTCTGTTGACATCGCATAGGGGATTGCAGCAGGCTACCGAGCATTTTACGCTGCTAACGTCAGTTATCATCTTTGATTGCGAGTCTTGGAGACTAACAGCGCAAAACATCAAAAAACTTGCTGTCACTGAGCGTAAAATAATTCGTATAATTCTCGGTCCCATGCAAGATGGAGCCGCCTACGGGATGTGTATAAATCACGAGATCCGAAATGATCTCGATAAAGTTGACATCATCGGATTCATAACCAGCAAGGCTTAGCTGACTAGGACACGTTCTTCGTTCGCAAAATTGGACCACCAAACAGGCCTTACATCCGGCACCAACGAAAGTAGGACCTCGCGGGACACCACCTACAGCGCGTGGCATTCTATTGCAGTGCATCGAACTATTTGGAGGACCATCGTGCCATCGTGGAGGCGGCCAAACCTCTCCATGGGATATAGCGCCGGCGTAAATAAAATAAAAATAATAATCAAATGGTTGTGGTGGAATCCGTTTGATAAAGTCATACCCATTTGTAAAATCCTAATGGTAGACTGGTTTGCAACTCTTTTTTGCCCATAACTTGGATTTAAAAGATTTAAGAAATGATTTTTTGTCAGGTTGTAATGAATCAATTTCTTCCTCAGTCTGAGTTTCGGCGCGATTTGTTCCGCTGTTGCAATTTAATACTTGCACCCTTTGATATTCTTTGGTGCTTAAGAAGTCCATTAAGTCTCCATTCATGTCGTATAGCCCATCCTTAAATTTAGGGGAGACTTCGGATTCAACTTTTCATGTTGATTCTACCTGTTGAGCATGCGTTGAACATTCTTCGTTTATGTGATATATGATGGTATTCTTTGGTACGTTGATGGCAATTAGGTGATTTGACTAGTTGATAGCTGCATCTTTGAAAATTGTGGTTTCTAATGCTCCAGATGACGGGAGTCTGAATATTTGGTGCTTGAACTAGAGGCACTACGGGTTTAATTTCCAACCCGTTCAAATTTGAAGGATGGTGTACTATGATTAACAAATGAAACTATTGTAGATTCCAATTTATCGATTTTATTTGTAAGGGGTTCCATTTGCTTAAGTAAAGTCGTTATATTCGGTTCGTAATCTTGGCAAAACCTTGACAGACCTTTAATGTTTTCTAGTGTTGTTGGTGTTAAAATAAAGGAGTAGTGTTAGGAATATAAAATGTTAAATAAAAAATGTATTTGTATGGGTGAAATAACAAGGAAATAAGTGAAATATAAGTGAAAAAACAACAACAACAAAATATAAATGCAGAATGCATACACAATTGCGTATATCAGCAGAGACACAAACCATCATATTCACCACCATATTTTATTGAACTAAAAATATATGGACTGCAATACCAACCAAATGGAAAGAAATGGTAAAGAAGACGAATCGGAATACGCCAAACGTAATGGAGTTATGCCAAGTTTGTGGATAATTTATATCACTAATTTTTCAGGATGTTTATTCCTTTTTGTCTAATAACTTATAATACTATGGGGGAGATTACTGCAGATTTCCATAGTAAACTCGCATGACTTCATGTTATCGACAAAAATTAATAAAGGTATATCCTGCAGATGGCACACCAAACGTTTTTTAACAAGAATTTTTACGTTGCCTGTTATTTCGAAGTTATTTCAGCCGGGTGTTGCCAATTTGGTTTTATTCATTTAATTTTTTTTTCTTTTTTATTTATTTACATTATTTCTCAAAATGAAATTTAAAAAAATGGTAACATTGCGTTTATTTGCCAGTGGTGCCATCTAGTTAAAATAAACTAACTGCGATAAACTGCTATAGCTTGATACGAAAATCTGTGGCAGTTTCCATGTAAAAAAAAAATATTTAGGGGGTGATGGGAAGTAGGATAGATCATACGATTTCCACCATTACTCAAGAGGTAGGCTCCAATGCGTTTTTGGTATACGGGTATCCCCAATTAAATCGGGCCTAATCGCCTTTAGTAAAATAAAGCTGTGGCTAATCGTGTGGTGACACTTATCATGTCTCAAGTGAGACCCTCCGGGCCACCCATTGTAACGTGTTGTAACAATCCTGTTGGTAGTCGGACGAACGGCTAATTTTAACGCACCGATTTTAACGTTTGAAGTGGTATTTTGTATAGATGCGGTGGAAGTTGTATTGATTGGTGTAGCAGTCTGAATGAGCAGAAATCCGGCAACGGCCGCGGTCATGGCACCATAGCCAATGGCGAGCAAGGGATTGGAAGGGGACGGGTGAACGGCTCATGAATTAGGTTGAATTGGTAGTGGAGTGGTTGCTCTCGGAGGGTTTGGGATTAGCTGTATTTTCACCAAGGGACTCACTAGAGACCGATCCATTAAGTGCATATATTTCATTGGCCGCTTGCCTTAATTCAGTACGTAGCGGGAGCAATGTCTCCCATTCTATATAAGGGCTACTAAAGTAACTTAAATCCTGCCTTAGTGAGTAGTTCCAGGTGTAACAGGGGCGTCCCAACTTTGTGGGTCTAGAAATGTATAGGAGGACGCAGCTCTAAGAAGGTGGGTGGAATTCCTATACGATGGATGTGTCCCTAATAATTAATTCGGTGTATCTTGATTCTTTTTTGAGTCTAACCATGTTAGATGTCCTTGATTTGACGTAAGCAGAACTCGAGTAGTTTCTTTCGAACTCGTATTTCTTTAGCGGGTGTCGGTTTGCAAAGGTTAGAGCACTTGTCTGTAAACCATATGTCAACACGGGGGAAATAGCGAAGCGATACATAGAGATAATCGTCTCATATGGTACTTGATTTCTATGAATGAATTGCTGCATATGATGAGTTATTCAGAGCGCCTAATGACACCGAGTACGAATGGTAAGAGGCCGACTTAACTTGGAGGTAAAATAAGTACTCAAATATCGCATTGTATCACACGGTTGAAAGTGACACCCGACTACAGTATGCTGGGAGGTAGTACAAATGATGCTGAAGGATCTCGGATCAGAGCGGTGCATTTGTGGGGTTTTAATTCTAAGCCTGCTAATTTTAAGGCACCTAGTAATTCATCCAGAATGGGTTCTAATGCTCTGATGTCTCGTCTGGTGAGTATAATGTCATATGTATAGGCTAGTATGAGAGAAAGTTGCAACTCACGCTGATCTTGTTTGAACTCAGGGAATTGATCTGCCACAGTTAGTAAAATCTCATGCATGATGAAATTAATTAACTCCTTTGCTTTTCTTTACTTTTTCTGTATAAATATTGAACCATTTAACAGTATAAACTAATTATCATTCATTACAGTGTCTGTCACAGTTTAAATATATGGAATTAATAATAATAAATTGAACTAAATTACAGGATCACTGTCAGTTAAACATAAATTTAATTTAATTAATTAAAGGTAGCTCGAATACCAACAGTAGAGGATCCTCACTGTTGAATTATATTTACTCCTCTGAGTTAGAGATTCTCAATGTATGGGTGTGAGCCTACTTTTATCAACTCGGTTCGTAAAGAAGTGATTGCTATTAGGTTGTGTTCTATGACCATCGTTTACCTGATTCTAAATTGGAGGGTGACGGATGATATTCTCACCTCTGATCATAGGTGCATCTCTTTTAATATTAACTTTAAAAGACCACCGGTTAAACCATATCGTAATAGGAAACTAACAAATTGGGATTCATTTGCCTCTGAGCTCGTTTCACTATTAGATTTGCCTAATCAGATTAGATCTATCTCAGATCTCGATTTGCAGGCAACTGCACTAACGAAAGCAATTTCGACTGCTTTTGAAAAGTCGTGCCCTCTTATTTACAACCAGAAAAAGCTTAACAAACCCTTCTGGTGTTCTGAACTTAAAAAGTTAAAGAAGAGTGTGCGTAAAATTAAAAATAAAGCCAAAAAAACGAATCTCATTTCTGATTGGAATCGATTCTTGGTAGCTCAAAGAGGATATAAAAAAAGCCTAAGATCCGCGCAGAGGGCTGCGTGGAAAAATTTCTGTGAGGAAATTGATAGCTTATCTGTGCTCGCCAGACTTAACAAAACTCTGGCTAAGAATGATACTTGCAAACTTGATAGCCTTCGCCTACTTTCCGGGAAACTCACCTCCTGCAGGCGAGAAGTGGATGAGCTACTGTTGTCTGTCCATTTTTCTGGATGTGACACTGTTGATTCGAGTGTGGCTGCCTCCGAGCCTCCCAACGTCTTTGTCGGTACGCCGGATTGGAACTTAGCTCGTAGACTGACCACTACTGATGTTCTACACTGGAGTGTTTTCTCGTTCGCACTGTTCAAATCGAGTGGTCCTGACGGCGTTTTCCCATTCGTACTCACCTGTTCAATCTGTTCCAGGCGTGCATTGCTTTTAGTACTGTACCATGGTCCTGGAGCAGGAGTAGAGTAGTTTTCATACCTAAAGCTGGCAAGTCGGATTATACCGACGTTAAAGCTTTTAGGCCGATTAGTCTGACCTCTACTTTTCTTAAAGCTTTAGAAAGGATCATCAACAGATTTATTAGGGATAACTGTTTAACTACCTCCCCACTCAGTAACATGCAACATGCTTACAGAGCTGGCAAGTCCTACGAAACTGCTCTATATGAAATCGTTACTAGAATCGAAAGATCACTAAATTACAAAGAGTTTCTTGTAGGTACCTCCCTGGACATTGCGGGAGCTTTTGATAGCACTTTGTTTTCTTCAATCACGAGTGCGTGTACCAATTTTAATATTAATCAAACCATTGTTAGATTCATCGACTCAATGCTCAAATCTCGCATAATTGAGACTGAGTTAGATGGCTCATCAGTGTCTGTCAAAGTAGCCAAAGGCTGTCCTCATGGAGGAGTACTCTCACCCTTGCTGTGGCTCATTGTTATCGATGAATTACTTGTTAAATTGCAGTGATCTGGGTTCATCGTGTAAAGCTACGCGGATGATCTCGTTTTAACAGTTTCTGGTAAATACCTCAACATCTTATCTGATCTGATGCAGAACGCCCTTAATATAGTGGAAGTTTGGTGTGTTGAATAGGGGTTGCACGACAATCCCTCGAAAACTGATCTGGTAATGTTTTCCAGTCGTAAAGACAGTGCTAATTTATCTGTTCCCACTCTATTTGGTAGAGCGATTACAAGGACAGAGCATGTGAAACACCTAGGCGTTATTCTTGATAGTAAACTCTCCTGGAAATTTCACCTTGATCATAAACTACAAAAGGCCATTGCTATCTTTTGGCAATGCAGAAGGGCCTTTGGCAATTCCTGGGGTCTGACCCCTAAAATGATGTTATTCATCTACAAATTACTGGTTTTACCCTTACTGTCTTCTGTAGCAAGGCTGGATGGACTGCAGATGACAGCCTGTAGGGCTATAAACGGGGCTATGTCGTCTACTCCCCTTCTTGCTATGGAGTCTATGCTTGCCCGAATTGCAGTTTTACATTCTAGGTATGGCGTGCTCTACTGCGTTTCGACTGGGGTGTATTGGGGCATGGAATACCTTCGGGACTTGTGCAGGGCATAGAAAGATTCTTAATAAGTTTAAATTACATATTCCGGAGGTTGAAATGGTGAATGACAGGCTATAGCCCGAATTTAACTTCACCAATTCATTCTCCGTCGTTTTCCCTTCGAGAGAACTGTGGCTTTCTCAGGAATTCTATCGACAGTTGTCTGAGTCGATAGTTTTTTTCGCGGATGGCTCTCGATCAGAAGTCAGTGCAGGGTTTGTTTTCTTTTGTCCAAAGTATGGGCTCAGATTCTCGGGTAGTCTGGGGAAACACTGCACGGTTTTTCAAGCTGAATTAATTGCACTTACCCATAGTGCAATTGGTTAAACTGGTTAAAGAGTGCAGATACTTCATTAATCTCATTTGCTCCAATTCGAGAGTAAGGGTCATGTGGGTGCCTGCTCATTGTGGCGTTGTGGGAAATTAAGTTGCTGACTTGTTAGTGAAAGCTGGTCCCGAGTGGTCCCGAGCCAGCAATTGCTCTTTCCTTCAATGGTGGTAAGGATGCTATTTAGAAGTTCGCTTTACTTGAACTGACGCAGAAGTGGCGTTCTACGCCTAGCTGTCGAAAGGCAAAACGGTTCATCATCGAACCCAAGTGAGGGTCACTAAATATGTGTTATCCTTAAAAAAGAACCAACTCAGAATTCTGGTTGCTCTTATTACGGGCCATGGACGTTTCAACGCTCATCTCCAACGCATGGGACTAGCTCAGGATGATCTTTGTGACGATTGTCTGGAGGAAGTGGACGACTGCCTACACTACCTTTGCAGCTATCCGGCCTTTGTCGAAGCTAGATCCCAAGTGTTCTCGTACGGATCTTTGAACGTAGATCAGTTATTCGACATTACTTGGTTCAAACTTTTACAGTTTGCTAAGGCTGCAGTGCGCTTATGGCGAGTTAGGATAGATCCTCAAGGTTTGCACCATGGGCCCACTGTGGCATTGAGTGCGGAACCTCTGTAGGTTCCAACCGTTTAAAAAAAAAAAAAATTTGAGTAAGTCTGATCCAGCAAACTAATAAATTTTATTTCAAAGCCCAGTGATGCTGAAAAAAATTATAAAAGTAGATTAGAACTGTATCGTACTGTATTACTAACTATTGGTAATACCAGGTGTCTGAAACCGAGTCAATTTCTATCATACTATGTAACTGAATATATCCAAATTCTCTTTATGTTATGTGTAAACGTGTGTTCGGTGAAATCCGGCCATCTCCGGGAGATCCTGCTTAATGATTGGTCGAACATTCCAATAAAATCAAAATAAATCAAATTATTTTGTAGATCAAAGCACACCTCGCCAGACCCATTAGGAATTCAGAAGATGGTTTATAGATGTTCCTTGAGAGCTTAGCAATCCGGTAGTATCTATGATTCATGAAGTAGCCTTAGCGACGTAGCGACGTAAAATTCGTCTAAAATTATATTATTGGGACAAACGTTCATGCAAACACTAGTTATTATGTTATTTGAAGATCAAAACCTTAAGGTAATTAAATGTAATTGGTTTATTGTACAAGAAAGTTATATGTTGTCCTCCCGCATCAGATCAGCGCACACCTACATTTTATTATGATTTTTTTTTTCGCGGTACTCCATGATCATAATACGTATTGTGAATGAAAGACAAAATTATTAAAATTTTAATTCGCAGAATGAGATCAATTTATGAAAGTTAATAATTTACCTTGAGGTGATGTTAGTTCAATGAACACAGTGGATTATTAATGAAACATATGTACATATACATAAATCTTATATATGTGGCATTTTGAATCTTTTTATGGAATTATACATTTCTTTTATGCGATCACAGTATGTATATGGTACATGAAACAGTTGCTTGTGGCCGTGCGGGGATATCACTGTATATGATCACAGTTTTACAACATTTATTGATGTGTCAATAATTACGATAAGATAAACATTATTGTATGTATACAGAGATACTTCTAAATTATGAAGGTTATACTAAAGAGTGCTGTAATATTAGCTCTGACTTTATACAATTAAACGTACTATTATTTTTGTGTAGAAATTGTTCTCCACATTTTTTCGTAATACAGATACAGCATACCCGAGTTTTAATAAAATTAATAAAAAGAAATGTATTTCGATTAATTTATTTTACTTACGTATGTACTCAGTAAACATCATCATGGCATATAACTACGAGTACATACACCAAAACGAATTGAATAGCTATACAAAGACGTTTTAATGTGTTTTTTGAAATTGATGCCAATTTTCATTTTATTTTATTATTTTTAAATTACAAACGGGTGTTCTGTAGTGTTATAAGGTTATATCGCTATAATTAATGTAAGATAGAGAGTTTAGAGTTGATTGACCATTGAACGATAAGCTATTGGGACTATTTCTGTCAATAAATTAACGGTCGGAAACATTTTTAATTTTCAAGTCCCTGAATTATCATAACGCGGGAAAATTTTAGCAAATTCTTTTCAAGTTTAAATGGAATGAGGATTGAACATTTGAAACCCAAATAAACTTAGAACAAAAAAATATAAATTGTATTTAGAATACTGTAACAAAGAATTTGGCTGTGATTTTAGTGTAGAGTTTATTTTAGAATTTGATTAAAACATGATCGTGAATATAATAATTTGTTTTCGATTTCGAAATAGAATTTTCTCGAAACCAATTTTAAAATCGTTTTGCTTTATTTGTTTATAAACTTGAAATTTGGATTAGAACACAAAAATTAGTCAGGTTTAATTTATTCTCATTTCATAAGCGCTACTGTGAAGCTTTAAATAAACACACCTATTTTCGAAGGGTGCTAATCATGTAAGACCACCATATGTCCCGTCCCTTGCTCACGTATTAATGACAAAGTAGCGAAAATTAGAATCACACTCCCTTCCATGCTTTGCTTAATTTATTTATGTCCCTAACTTCGAGTCTCAACTCAATATTTCTACATACATTTTTAGACAAGGAGTTGACGCAATATGACATCCCAAACATATTCATTTGATGCACTTTTAACCACAATGAGTATTTTGCCTAAGATAGTTTGTAAGCAGCTGAATCGGAATTCATGTGAGAGAGGCTATTACATTAATCCGATTAAAGGAAGAAATATTTTAATTCTTTCTATTGCAATTTGTGCAAGCTTGCGTGTATAGTTTGTCCTAAATTTGTCCTAAACAGTTGCGTCGACGTGATGGAAAGTTTAACGAATTTTATTATTTAATAAATAATTTTTTAATATTTTATACAAGGTAGCTTGATGTACCATGTGTAGTTTATTAAAAATTAACATATGATTGGCACACTCATGTTTGCTGTGGTCTCCTACGTCAGCTGACAAACAATTAAAAAACCTGTGGTGTGCCAACTGGTACTATGTAGATGAGGATACAATTATGAGATTTTGAAAAATATGAAGACAAACAATGTCCGAGTATGACTTAGATATCAGATTCAAAGGCTCGTTGTCTCCAAAATTAGTGCTATGAAACTCAATTTTCAAAAGAGAATGAGATCTTAATCTCCTTTCCGGGGCATATAACCCAAGGTTCATTAATAATATAGAACTCTGTATATTGCCATTTAGAAAATCGGAAATGAAAATGGACCCAGCATGCTGGTGGCGAATTTGAAGTGGCTCGAGCTTACCTATCGACATAAGAAGGTAGATCCCTAACGTTCTCCCACCGTGCCTTACGATGATCAAATTGGTGGGTTTTCCCACGCATAAAAAATGAGAATTTTTTTTTGTAACGTATGGATTCTACTAATATGACTAGCATAATCGGGAGACCACACACATGACGCATATTCAAGTTATGAACGGACAAGAGATTGATATAGTAAATTAAAACCTTCGGGTTATTGCACGCTTTCATGGTTCGTTTACGAGCTCCTAACATGGAACATGCTTTTGCTATATTATCAAAACGATATGTCGATTCGTTGAAAAGGTTTGTGTAATGACTCCAAGATCTCTTACTTCGGTTAATTGAGACAAGTTTACATTATTAATGGAATAGTCATGTATTTCATACGACGAGGAATGGGTAAATGACATAATTTTACCTTTTTGGTATTGAATGGCTAATAGCATCAATGTCCTTCTGTAAATTCATGTAGTTATAATAACGTGTTTAAAGGCCATTACTCGCCCCTAACTGCGTCAATTATCTGGCTCCAACGGTGTCGATCCTGGGCTTGGTCTACAGACTGTCTTAGATAACCTGAAGAAGCCAGGTCATTCTCTACACCGTGAAGCCATTGTTGCCTGCAACGACGTGGCTCTCCTCTCAGAGATCGTTGCACAATTCGTTCCGGATCAGCACGCAGAACCTGACCGAGCCAGCGTACTCCCTGAGATCTTATTTCATGTACAATATCGGGGATCTTAGTCAGATCTCTGAACTCGATATTGTACAGAGCTCGGTATGTGCCATCTATTTTTCGTTTTGGGCCATAAATCACACGCATGATTCTTCTCTCAAATGTAAGGAGACTTCTATCGTACCCATCCGTCAGCGCCCAACTTTCACATCCAAACATAACAACGGGCCTGATCAACGCTTTGTACAGCTTCAGCTTCACGACACTTGATAGGTGTTTAGATTTTAGCAGTGGCCTTAAAGGATTCAAAGCACGGCTGCCATACTTTGATATCCTCACCCACACTGTTATCGTGAGTGATAAGAGAGCCCAAATATTTGAATTATGAACCTCCTACCTCCACTAATATAATTTCTGATGTACCATGGTCCCAATAACTAGAGATCAAGTATTTCGTTTGGACTCATTGATCTGGATCCAACAGAAGCTGAAAACTCTACAACCGGATCAAGTATTTCCTTCACTCCGTTGCTATTCAATCCAATCACGCATATGTCATCTTCATATCAAGCACCTGATTGGACTGGCGTTATAAGATGTTGTGCTGAAGTGTTTCAGTTTTACGAATGATAAACTACAACATGAGATTGAAGAGAATCGGGGCACAGGGACCAAAGTAGAATCATATAGTGACAATATGTATTTCAAACAAAATTAAAAAAAACCATCATCATTCAGTGCTACGTCCCTATACCGAAGATTGACAACACCGATCTAATAAACATCATGGGCAAATATATGCATTGGATGTTGTGAGAAACAGCAACATCGAACGGTCATCAACTTCTGGTTCACACACATACATAAATGTTCATAAACACGCTTTACCTGATGGTAAAACAAAAAACCAAATTACATTCTACATAAATGGTTAGCGAGCAATTCTTCACATCATTACAACCTATCAGAATAATGAAGGGCACCGACGTATATAGTACGTATGATCATCAACTACAATACATATATTTAAGTTCAAAGCCATAATAGCAGGAAGATAAATCGTAGGAAATTCAACACTGACCTATTGAAAATCAACGATACTAGAAACCACTTCAATTACTTAGTAGTCTTTGAAGGCACACTTGACATGATACACATAGGCACGCAATATCGAAGGTACTATAAGCGAAGTGGACATTCAAGCAAAGTGATACCATGCAACACAACTATACGGCTTACAAGAAGACTCCAAAAAAATGCATACGACCAAAAGCCAGACTAGGATTAACAATAAGTTGAGAAACCCCTGCAAGGTTAACCATCTTAAAATACCGAAGAAAAACAACAATAAAATAGTTATCCGAATAAACACATTACATAGGTTTACGACCTTATACCCGGCTCCAGCATGTACAGTAGCGTAACTTATCTTCAACTCATCTTCATAACTTCATCTCATAGAAGTTATTAACTTCAGTTCAAACCGAAACTAATTAACAGAAGCTCCTCAGCAGATTTTTACAATTCGTCCCTTGAACCGGATATAATATTGATAGAGGTGAGAGCAGCCGCATAAAGATGGTCCTGTAAAATGGAAGATTACTATATAAAGAGTAATGATAAAGGATTAAAGCTGCAGTAAAATTAGTTAAAACACATTTAAAACAGATAAATATAGATAAGTACCACTGACTTTACTTCATAAGCTTGCTTAAATTCAAGACTTAGTTCCATTACCGAGAGAATCACAAGGTGAAAATCAACCTCATCGAGAAGTAAAATACCTGAGACCACTTTTAAGCAGAACTCAAGAATGAACATCGTATTCACGATCCAACGGTACTAACTCCACAATAATTCAAAATAAAATATCTCGAGACAACTATAACGCTCTGTGGCTTATGTACAGTCTGCTAACAGTTCATACAAGAGCCACATGAAAAAATAATTTATTGCTCGTCAAGCCAATGTACTATTGGCATAGATATCTCGCGAACAATTTACTCCTTTACCTATAGTCCATACAAGATCAGAATTTGAATATGTAAGTCAGGATCTAGCTACCGCAGGAACACCAGCACCAGACCTATAAAATCAACAAAGTAAATCAAATACTGTTTGATAATATTCGGATCATTGCCGATTGTTGTAACTTTTGAAGCAATCCTCAGCAATACAGCGCACTGTGTGAGATTACCATCAAGTATTTCTATTTTGTATTTTAAATTTGACAAGTTAAGTCAATCTAGAACAAATGGAGTACGACGAAATATATTTAAACCATGCCTTATCTCATTAAACAATACTGAACTGAACATTTAGACATATTATGTTTAGTAAAGAATTGAACCGTTCCCAATATTTGGATGACCCTTAAACTGAAATTTGTAATCTACATTTAAAACAATTTCAAATTAAAGTCGAACGAAATAAGTATATTATTGATTCCATAAAAGTATTATTTTTATATTAACGATTTATCAAAACAATAAAAATAAAAATTAAGGCTTTGTTTTTATAATCACCAATGACGTAAAAATATTTAAATTTTGATTTCTGCTAAAGAAAAAAAACAACAATTTATAACCTGATTTGGATTAAAATTCGATAAAATCAAATGAACACCCTAATTTTTTTCTTAACTTTAAAAACTATTGAAATTTCGATATTGCTGGAAACATTTGAATTATGACGACAGTTTGACGTACATTTTCGGCTGCATCCTCGCATTTAAAAAAACAAAGACAGCAAGATAAATATTGCCTGGTTGAACTATAGTGAACTGAATCATTCAATATAATTTAGTAAAAATGAACTGTCTGAATGGCCGATTACAAATCGGTCTTAAATCTTACATTTAAAACCATTTCACATTAAAGTCAAACGAAATAAGTACACAAAAATTAAAAATTATTGATTACATAAAAGTATTTTGTTTTATATAACAATCTATGAAAAAAGATAAAATAAAAATTAGGGCTTTGTTTTTGTAATCACCAAGGCTATAAAAAATGCTTAAGTTTCGATTTCAATTAAAGAAAAACACTAGAATTTTGAACCATAATGAATTATCGCGATTTAGATCAAAAAAAAAATTAGGGCTTTGTTTTTATAAAATAAAATACTTAATTTTTGAATTCAATTATAAAAAACAAAAACTATTTTGAAACATAATGAACTATCGCGATTTGGATTAAAATTGAACAATGATATTCGTTTCGATAAAATAAAATCAACGCCCTAATTTTTTTTACAATTGTTCAAATTTCGATATAGCCTTAAACATTCAAACTATGACGACAGTTTGACGTACATTTTTGGCAGCATCCGGTCCTATTAAAATGATCGGAAATGATCAACTATATACATGCGGTTTGTTGCAACTTTGAATCCATTCGTTAAGTCTATAACCTCGCTTTAAAATCAAGACGGCCAGTCCTAATATATTGTCACCGTCCACCGATTTAAGAAATAAGTTTATACCGAGTATAGATATGTACAACACATAGATATATTATGTCAGATTAAACATCATATAATAGATATTTTGAAAAAAAATATATTTAAATCCAGATCATAAACATTAGATAAAATTTAATGATTTGTTATTCATTTAGATGCCGAACAAAAATAAATACAAATTTCTATCGAATCATTAAATTTGTTTATTACAAACCATGCACTGGTGTTACCTCCACCTCAGTGGCGGGTACATACAATTTTGATTTTCTATATAAACCTGCGACCGCGGTTGAATATTTGCGCGCATGTTTACGATAGTAGCACAATTAATCAATTGAGTTATACGACCCGAAGCTGTTATTTCATTTTTAAGCCGCCATATATTATCATTTCAGTTCGTGGAATTTTGTATTTTCTTCTTGAAGTTTTTATTTATACATGAATATGAATATTACTCGCTGCTGCCAAAATAATTCATATTTGTTCATATGTGTACACATTCTCGTGTGTGTTAATACAAAAAATTTAAGAAATATATTTTTTTTTTATGTTATTCCAAATAATTCAATTCATTTTCTTCTTTTTGCAGTTGATTAAAGATAGCATTAAAGAAAAATTGCGTGATATCAAAAGAAACTGGTTCTTTATACTTTTTTATAGGCATTATAGGGAAACATAATATTTTACTCGTTCGTTACAAACAATTTTTCTGTAGCAGTGAAAGTGAAATGTCATTTCAATTTTCACACCCACACACAATCGCCCAAAAAACAATAAATAAATTTCATTTGTTCTACAACTATTGTCTATCTGACAGACAAATATGTATCTGAATATTCTCTATACAACACAGCTACAACATATTGAGTTCAAGGGGACAAATAACAAAAAAAACAAATTTTGAAATTCACTTAGCTCTAATATCGTTGTTGTTCAAAAAAATGTTTACGTTTTCATTATTTTTTGTAGGTCACAGTCGTCATACCTTGAACGTAATCATAGTAGAGTAATACAGCATGTCCGATGATAACCAACTGCTAAATCATAAATTTAAATATTTATCTAAATAAAATTTGTCAATCAGATTCTTTTCTATAATGTATAGCCACATCTAGCGGTGACTAGCGGAGTCACATTCTGCAAATAATTTGTACCCTATCAATGTACATATAACACCAAAAAATGCTGTATATTTATTAATACACAATCATGAAATTAATAATTAAATTAATTAAACAATTGCTTTAATTGAATTGAGTATTAGCTTGAAATCATTAAAAGATAATTGGAATAATTTTAACTTGAAAACGCTGCCATCTAGTATAGATGGAAAGAACCAGCTTTGAATTAATAAAATTCGCCTACATCTATACTATATTTTTTTATATAAGAAAAATATAGTTAGTATGGGAGGGTTGCACCAAATTGTTGTCTTACTAAATTTTTCTGTAAAAGTCTTATATATGGGTACGTTCAGGAAGATGTTATCTAGCGAATAATACACGTTTTTGTAAAAGTTTGTTTTAATGGGCGAGAAAGTTGAAACTTTATCTGAAAACTATTTTATATCGGAAAGATGACAAATCAATTTATAGAAAAAAATTCAACTAAATATCGTCATTGAATAATTACATATAGAAATGACACTAAAAAAAATAAATTGTTATAGCGCTGCCAGCAGTAAATTGAAATTAAAGGTTTGAGTATACACTACATATATATATAAATATAAAGTAGTAAGAAATGAAAAAATATTTTTTTTTTATATGGTTTTTCGTATCACAGGAACCTAGCAATAATTATAAAAGCAAAGACACTTTAATATAATTTAGTAAAGATTGTTGACGCCATGCTCATATGTCGCTGCTAATTTGGAAGTGTCACCTTCTATATGTAATTATTCAATGATATCGTGTTTTTATAGTTCACCACTTTTTAATTAGATGTCACAAGTGGCAAAAAAACATTTTTTTCATGGAATATTTTGTAATTCTCGATAGCGGAGATTTACATTATTTGAAATTTAATTTTTGACGCCTTTTTTGGCATTTAAATATCTACATCAATTTTGATTTTTGTTCGTGGTAAAGTGGAGACTTAACAGACGTAATATTTCTTGTGAAATACTATTTGGAACCAGTGGACGGGAGGCACTCAACGGATACCACCACAGTATCCTTTGCTTGTTGTAGAAGGCGACTAAACGGTTGAATCGCTGGACTGACGGCCTGCATCCGTAAAAAAATAAACTGTTTATAATGCCACCAATAGAAAATTTAAACCGCTCATGTACCTGGACACGAGATTTCAGATCGGCATGTGGCAATCACACGCATGAAGGAGTATCGGTTGGAATTAGTTGCTCTTCAATGACCTCGGAAATCTTGGAATTTCATTTCTTTTTGGGCCGCAGGTAATGAAGGCGGTTTTGGATCTCCAAGCAGGCAATAACCGATTATGCAAGCTTCGCTGTTTTACAATGACTTGGGTGATCTGATGGGTTCTACACCTCAACACGGCGTTAGACTGGTACTTGGGAATATTAATGCTGGATCTGGCAGAAATCAGGTCGACTTGTGTGAAAACATAGGTCAACGTGATATGAGAACAACCAAGTACTGAGGCAGCGATCATTATTTCGTCGCTGCAAGCTGACGTTAGTCAGTTTATCTCTACCGGATTTGGTAGTCTCGAGAGGTAATCTGCTACCACGTTAGATTTCCCTGCTTTATTTGCTATTTCGTAGTTATATTCTTCGAGAATAGCTTTCCATCGTTTCATTTTCCTGTTCGTATTTTTGCTGCTAAGAGCATACGTTAATGGCTGATGGTCCGTGAACATCTTTTCTTTACGTGAGTCATACAAGAAATTCCTTAGAGAATAGAGTGCCCTTATGATAGCCAACAATGCGTAGTTCTCTTCCGTTTTACTCAGTGTTCTCGATATAAAAGTTATTGGACTATTTTCTTGCATTAGGACGGCTCCAATAGCATAATCGGAGGCTCCGAGGTTAGCTTAAAATTGAAAAGGTGAAATTAGGATGTGATAACAGAACTTCTTTATAAAGAAGCGTGATCTTCCCCTTTTAAAAGGGAAGTAAGTGGTTTTGTCAGTTTCAAGTTTTTCTTAAAGTGGCGATAATACCCTGACTTACATAGGAATGATTTTAAATCTTTGAGAGTTTCTGGTGGTGACAGACTTAATATATATATCACCAGTTTTCTTCGGATTTGGTTGTAACCCGTTTAAAATAATAAATTCAACCTCTTGTTGAAGGAACTCACAGTTCAGTTGAACAAACGTTCTAAATTTCGAAAGTGTTCCTCTTGGTCCTTACCAAATATGATTATCGCATCAATATAAACATAGCACCGTTTAGCTATATGCTCTCTTAATATGTCATCCAAAGTTCTTTAAAACATGCATGGGGCATTTTTAAAACCATTATTGATGGAGAATGCGGTTTTCTCTATATCGGAATTTCTAAGTGGGATTTGATGAAGACCACTCTTGATTCGATTTTTTCACCAGATGCATCGTCTTTTTTTGGTACGATTCACACTGGGGAATTGTACGGAGATCGTGAAGGCCTTATTCCTTCATTTAACAGTTCCTTAACTTAACTTTCGACTTCGCCCTTCAAAACCATTGGATAAAAGTAGCCTGTTGAATAAACTGGGCCATGGTTGTCGACACGTAAAATATAAAGTAGTTTACTTGGCAGTGTTTTTTGTCAACGTCGACAATTAAAATAATGTCAACAACCTACGATATTTTAGCGATTTGAAATCGAATGCGCCAGTTTGCGAGAGTATTATGTAAACGCTCTCATCTAGAGGTGATTTTTTCGTTTGTTTCTTTTTAACAAATAACGCATGAATAGTTTCAAACTGTCATCGTGTTTTTATTTATTCAGTATTGTTTGATTTCATCATGGAAAGACTGAGCCCGGCATAGCGCCTACAGATTGTTCAGCTTTATTACGAAAATGAGCGTTCTGTGAGGAACGTGTTTCGTGCGCTTAGACCAAGTTACGGTTGATATAATCGGCCTGTCGAGACCACTATTTGGAATCCCATCGAAAAGTTTGAATCCCAGTTTACAGTATTGGATGATACGCGACTAAATAGACGATTTGGTGTGGCTTATGCGCCTGTCAAGAACATCGAAACCTGTGGAGTCTGAGAAGTGATCTCGTGCAGTGATCTCGTGCAAATTTATTGCTTCTGTTGGAATTAGAGTCGTGTGAACGAGCTATATGGAAAAAAATTTACTGCGGAATCGGGTTGAACAATTAGCGGCAATATACGTCGTTATGAAACATGTGACAAAAACCTGGCTCCACAACTGCAAATTGCTGGCCAAATCATAGATTTTTTTGAAAATGTATCTAATTCTTGAAGTGTTTCAAAATCAATTTCATGTAAATTTCGCACGGTCATAGTTAAATTTTCCCTGATTATTTTTAATGAAGGTTATAACCGTTTTGTAAAGATTTCTATCGTTGTTCAGCACCAATTTTTAATACGCCGATGGTCGAGTAAGCAGAGTCAATGCTGTTGAAATCGTGGACCCGAGTTCCAGACTCGTCAGTGCCAATACTTTTTTAATTTAATTTCTTCTGTAAAATTGGTTCAACTCAGATTGTGTTGAAATCTACATTCAATTTCTACAAGTATATAAGAGCCACCTCTTGTGTGTGACCGTAATGAAATTATACGGTGATGGTCAAATAAGCATAGTCCATTCCTGTTGCTAAAATTTTAATTTTTCTCTATTGAATTGGCAAATATAATAAATTTGTATAGCATGAAATATATATTCGGCGGTGGTGCAGTTAACAGAGCGTCAGCGTCAATATTTTTTTAATTTAATTTCTTCGGCAAGTATAAGAGCCATCTCTTGTGTCTGACTGTAATGAAAATGTAAGAGCCATCTCTTGTGTATAACCGTAATGAACTGTCCATTCCTGTTGCTAAAATTTCCGACTTTTTCTATTGAATTGGCAAACATATAAAAGATTTGTATCCCACCAAATTTATATACGCCGGTGGTCCATTAAGCAGAGTCATTGCATTTGGAATTGTGAACTGCGGTTCAAGCCTCGGTTTGGCATTAAATAATTTTTAATTTAATTTATTTAATTTCTCCCTTCAATTGGCAAATATAAAGGATGAGTATAGCGGCAACTCTATAAATATGGACATGGTGTGGTGGTAAAGTAAGCGGTGTCATAGGATTTGGAATCGTGGATGTTGAGCAGTGTTCGAACCTCGATTAAGGGTAGGTTAGGTTAGGTTATGGTGGCCGTCCTAAAGGACTAGCATAGACACAAAATTGGTCCGTAGCTGTACCACATTCGAGTTTTCTCCTCTTCACTCGCTGAACCATCGTGAGCTTACCAAGAAGCGTTTAAAGTCCCGGATCCCGATCTTACTAAGATCCGTGAGGTCGTTCAAAGGGGAAGTCCCCATAAATTTTGTTCTGCTGTACGCTAGACCAGGACAGGTGCAGAGCAGATGGAGCACATTTTCCTCCTCCTCCTCATCACCACAGCTGCGGCAGAAATCGTGGGCTGGGACACCCAGTAGCGCGCATGTATCCCAATGAGACAATGTCCCGTTATAGCTCCCACGACCATACCAATATGGTGTCGTCGAAGCGATATCAGTTGGTCTGATCTAGACCGGTCAAGACCAGGCCAGATCTGCCTGGTTATTACACACGAACTGGCGTTAGACCATCTGACGTTCGTTTCTTTTATAGCTTCTTCCAGAAGCAACAGTTTACATGAAGCAAGCGGTATCTTTATATCCCGCCTGCTTTGGGTTATTAGGCGTGCTGTACCCTTGCGGGCCAACTCATCTGCCTTTACATTCCCTGCGATATTGAAATGCCCTGGCACCCACGTCAAGCGGATGTTGAACTGATCAACCATCTCATTTAAAGATGCCAGACAGTTCTGGGCTACTTTCGACGTCAGGGAGTATGATTGTAGCGTTTTAATAGCAGCCATGCTGTCCGTAAAAATGCGAATATCCCTCGTAGATATTACATTATACTTCAACCAGTCCATGACTTCCATTATCGCGATCAGTTCAGCTTAAAAAACGCTGCAAAAGTCGGGAAAACGAAAAGAAAGGTTAACCCCTACTGCCTCACAGAATACCCCGCAGCCAACCCCTTTATCCCTTTTTGAGCCATCCGTGAAGAATCTTAGCGCCTCATTGTCCATAACCGTTTCGTTCACCCAGTCCTCTCTGGTGGGAAACTCAGTTTGGAATCTCACCTCAGCAGATGGCAAGGGAATAGCGTAGTCGGTAGCTTCCGGAATACCCCTGTTGCATAGGATAGACGAGTGCCCCGCATTGTTACAGGTCCACATAGATATGGATTTGAGCCGAATGGCTGTGCAAGATGCAAGCTGCTCGGCCGCAATATCCAATGGAGTAAGATGAAAGAGAATCTCCAGAGCTTGAGTAGGTGTGCTCCTGAGAGCCCCACTTATACACAAGCAGGCCGTTCTTTGGACTTTCATCAATAGTTTAAGGTTGGCCATAATTTTTAACGCTGGCCACCAGACGACAACCCCATACATCAGTATAGGTTTGACCACTGAAACGTAGAGCTAGTGTACTATGTGGGGCTCCATACCCCATCTCTTTCCAATGGCATTTTTGCAGGAGTAGAGCGCTATAGTAGCTTTCTTTACTCTCTCTACGATGTTTGGTTTCCAGCTTAGCTTGCTATCCAAAAGAAGTCCGAGGTATTTTGCTCTATCCGTAAAGATCAATCGAGTACCATTTAATGTTGGCGGGTCACACTGAGGAAGCTTGTGCTCCCTGGTAAAGAGGACCAGCTCTGTTTTCTGTGGGTTTGCGTTCAGTCCGCAGCCGCGTGCCCACTCAGAAAGGTAGCCAAGCGCGCACTGCATGCGCTCACTCAGCGTACTAGGATATTTACCGAAGACCGCAATAGCAACGTCATCCGCGTAAGCAACCACCTTGAAGCCTCGATTAAGGGTAACAAGTTTTAGCGGCCATCCACACATTTCTCATTAAATTTAAAAAAATCGCTTTTTGTTAATGACCAATTTGTGCAATTAAATTAAAAATATATTGAGGCTTGAGAACCAGTCATGATTACAATCCAATCACACTGCTTCTTTTACCACCGCGCCACCGCCATACATATAAATAGTGATATTCTTAGCGTTTATAGTTTTCGTTTGAATAAAAAAATTAAAAATTTCAGCAACGGCAATGGACTCTGTATATTTGACTATTGCCGATACAATTTCATTACCGCTGTATACCTCATCATATCCATCTTTTATACTTGCCACTTTTACATGTTGAATATTGAAGTTTTGAACAGAAGCTGAAGTTGGATTTGAGTAATTTCACCAATTTGACGGAAGAATTTAAATCAAAAAATGATTGGCTCGATCGAGAATCGAACCTAGATTCATTAATCTAAAGTCACTACCTTTGCTTACTGGACCACCGCCGCATATACATTTCATGCTATACAAATCTTTTATATCTGTCATTTGAATAGAATGACCCTGCATTTATTTCACCATCGCTATATACCCAGCTTGTATACATGCCACTACTTGAAAAATATGAAAATGTTTAACAGAAGCTGTGTGTTGAATCAATTTGAATAGAGCAGAAATTAAATTAAAATAATACCGTCGCTAATGGGACTCTAACCTTGGTCCACGAATCCAAAGTCAATCACTCTACTATCTCGCCCACCACCGTATATATATCTTTGATGTTATGCAAATCTTTTCAATGGCATTTTTGCAGGAGTAGAGCGCTATAGTAGCTTTCTTTACTCTCTCTACGATGTTTGGTTTCCAGCTTAGCTTGCTATCCAAAAGAAGTCCGAGGTATTTTGCTCTATCCGTAAAGATCAATCGAGTACCATTTAATGTTGGCGGGTCACACTGAGGAAGCTTGTGCTCCCTGGTAAAGAGGACCAGCTCTGTTTTCTGTGGGTTTGCGTTCAGTCCGCAGCCGCGTGCCCACTCAGAAAGGTAGCCAAGCGCGCACTGCATGCGCTCACTCAGCGTACTAGGATATTTACCGAAGACCGCAATAGCAACGTCATCCGCGTAAGCAACCACCTTGAAGCCTCGATTAAGGGTAACAAGTTTTAGCGGCCATCCACACATTTCTCATTAAATTTAAAAAAATCGCTTTTTGTTAATGACCAATTTGTGCAATTAAATTAAAAATATATTGAGGCTTGAGAACCAGTCATGATTACAATCCAATCACACTGCTTCTTTTACCACCGCGCCACCGCCATACATATAAATAGTGATATTCTTAGCGTTTATAGTTTTCGTTTGAATAAAAAAATTAAAAATTTCAGCAACGGCAATGGACTCTGTATATTTGACTATTGCCGATACAATTTCATTACCGCTGTATACCTCATCATATCCATCTTTTATACTTGCCACTTTTACATGTTGAATATTGAAGTTTTGAACAGAAGCTGAAGTTGGATTTGAGTAATTTCACCAATTTGACGGAAGAATTTAAATCAAAAAATGATTGGCTCGATCGAGAATCGAACCTAGATTCATTAATCTAAAGTCACTACCTTTGCTTACTGGACCACCGCCGCATATACATTTCATGCTATACAAATCTTTTATATCTGTCATTTGAATAGAATGACCCTGCATTTATTTCACCATCGCTATATACCCAGCTTGTATACATGCCACTACTTGAAAAATATGAAAATGTTTAACAGAAGCTGTGTGTTGAATCAATTTGAATAGAGCAGAAATTAAATTAAAATAATACCGTCGCTAATGGGACTCTAACCTTGGTCCACGAATCCAAAGTCAATCACTCTACTATCTCGCCCACCACCGTATATATATCTTTGATGTTATGCAAATCTTTTATACTTTGCAATAGAATTGAGAAACTTGGGGAATTTTGTGTGTTCCAACGAGAGAGTGAGAGGAAGGTAACAATTACGTGAGAGAAGAAATGATGAGGGGTGTGCTTTACGACCAGAAAGTTCATTTCACTTTTATGTATATTTTTCAATGACACCTATATAGGCGCAACAGGTTTGAATTCTTAATTGAATGTTTCTAAATTCAACAAGTCATGCACTGAAGTACATATTCTCTTAAATTAAAACGTCAAATCATTAAATGGCAGCTTCTAATAATATTATTGCATATATCGAGTTCTTTAATGCTATATATGCTCTTGAATAGATTTAAAAGTCTAACCACTAATTTAAGATTTTAACGTCGGTTTCTGTTGCGAAATGTAGTCATTTATATATTATGTACAAAGTATAAATAAAATGTAATGTTTATTCATTTAATGTCATACTTTATCATGTTATAACTATGTCAGACTAAGTGAACTTGTTTTTTTTTAATGCTTTTTTCGTATGCAAATGCTTAGCATAAATCACGATTTTGCTGCAACTATGTATATGTATTGTATACAATCATATATGTAAGATACACAGGTGCACATTGAGAATAAAAGACGAGAATCACATTCATGGTTTACGTCAAATATTGTAAGAAAATTTTGAATAATAATGGAAACCGTATATACGATATCAATTAACTATCGTCTATAAAACTTAAATTTATGCGGTATGCCTATATGAGTACATAAATGTGCGATCTTTGAAGAAAATTTAATTTCAATAACGGTTGAGTAGTATTAGTCAGACTAAAGTGCAATTAAAATAGTTATTTAAAGCGTTACCCATAATTTAAGCAGCCGAATTCGGGGATCTATTTTTTTCTACATTGACGTGTCGACAACCGGTGGATAACGTCAACAATGTAGATAACGTCGATAATGTAGACAATTCCAAGAGTGGTTTTGTCAATTACAATTAGTTGTAAACTAAAGGGGGACCAAATTTCTTTAGGAACAATGCGTTTTTGGTAATAGTTTTATAGAATGTCCATCAATGCATTTAAATCTCTTTTCAAAAAGAACGGAATTTAAAACTAATCGTGCTCAAATACCATGAATCTACTTCAGCGTCAGGTTTATCCATTACAAAATTATTAAATTGGCCCAAAACCTCGATATAGCGTTATATAGAGTGTGGTCCTCTATATAACAGTGGAACAGTATAGAACAGCTCGCAAATCGTTGAGATAACCAACACTTGTTCGATAAAATATGTGCCAGACGGTGTTTTGATGGATGGCGAAATTTACATGAAATTGGTTTTGAAACACTTCAATAGATACATTTTCAAAAAATGCATGATTTGGCCAGCAATTTGCAGTTGTGGAGCCACGGTTTTGTCACATGTTTCATAACGACGTATTTTGCCGCTAATTGTTGTAAAACGACTCTAATTCCAACAGAAGTAATAAATTTGCACGAGATTAATGAAATCAATGTTATCTCAGAGTCCACAGGTTTTCGACGTTCTTTTTTGAAGAAATATGGACGAATGATTTCACAGGCGCATAAGCCACACCAAACCGTCTATTTAGTCGCGTATCATCCAATACTGTAAACTGGGATTCAAATTTTTCGATGGGATTCCAAATAGTGGTCTCGACAGGCCGATTATATCAACCGTAACTTGGTCTAAGCGCACGAAACACATTCCTCACAGAACGATGATTTTCGTAATAAAGCTGAACTATTTGAAGACGCTATGCCGGGCTCAGTCTTTCCATGTTGAAATGGCAAACAATACTGAATAAATAGTTGCTGAATGGACTAAAAATTGAATCTGCTACTTGGGTATATCCTGATTGTCGTACCAATACTAATCTTTCAGTACTGGAATGATGCTGACGAATCTAATATTTAAACAGCTTTCCTGATACATTGAACATAAGTGATATTTGTAAAATACTCAAATATATGCAAAACCAGCTTTCAAAATCTCTTGAAATTTCCTATATAGAACCTTGGATGAGCTAAAGGGAACTATAACCTACCTCTACTCCAAATCAACGTCAAATCAATCATACAGTATTGTTTGCCATTTCAACATAGAAAGACTGAGCCCGGCACAGCGTTTACAAATTGTTCAGATTCACTACGAAAATTAGCATTCTGTGAGGGACGTGGTTCGTAACATCGAAACGTTTGCTCTTAGGGAAGAAAATATAGCGGCGGTAGCTGAGAGAACACGCAATGACTGTCGTGAATCGATTCGGTACCGTTTTCAACAGCTTGGTTGAAAAGTGTTTGGGCTCTTACAAAGCTCAAAACCGATCCGTTGCTTTCGACAAAAAATTATGTTCAGCGATAAAACCCATTTCTAGCTTAATGGCTACGTCAATAAGCAAAATTGCCGTATTCAGGCTGAAGTTCAACCCGAAGAGTTTCAAGAGCTGCCCTTACACCCAAAGAAAACAAGAGTTTGGTGTGGTTTATGGGACCGTGCGGAATTATCTGTCAATATTTCTACAAAAATAGTAACCGTTGTCGCACATTGTTAACAAAATATTTGCTGTCTGAAATTTAAGCTCGTGATTTCGGCAACATTTGGTTTCAACAAGACGTGGGCACTACTTGCAATACAGCTCCTGAGACAATGCAATTATTGCGAAATAATTTTGGCGAGCAGTTTATTTCACGCTTCGGACCGGTGAGTGATATCACATCTCTAGACTTTTTCCTTTGCTGCTACGTAAAGTCCGCAAAGTCGTGGATAAACCAGTTACAGTTGAGGTATTGGAAACCATTATTACACGAGTCATTCCTCAGATAACACTATTCTAATACATTTGGGCGAATTTGCGTATAAATATTTGGCCAAATAAGTAAAAATAATTTATACAGAAATAGTACACATTATTTGCAATTGATGTCACTTCACATTGATTAATTTTCAAAAACAAAATTTTAATGTTCCGAGTCTTTTATCGTACAACAGTTGGAATCATGCAAGCGAAATCGATACAGATTCAGGGATTTAGCGATGCAACCATTTGACACGGCGAGTGCCAAGAGAATAAATAGGCGTACCTCATCGACCACTAATGAAGCCGGTAGAGTGCCCTATACAAACATGTCTTCTCTAAACCAACTTGCACGCGACTGGGGTGGCATCGTCAGCAACCATGACGTATCATCTTTGGTTATTTTTGATTTGGAACGTTGGAGTGCATAGTAATTTCTCGGTAGTTACTAATTTCACATTCTTTCACACGAATGAAAATAATTTTCTATTCTTAGGAAAAAATCAAATTGTCAGGATTGTGGAAGTCCTAAACTCAACGCACAATTCCAAATCCAACCCTTAGTCACATCAAAATGAAATAGGCTATCGCAAACCTCTCATCAAATTTAGTAGATTAAATGGTTTTTCGAAACAGTTTTCTTTAATTCTACAAATCTACAAGCTTAGCGGAAAAAGCTTCATTCAACTTTTTACATTATAACCATTTACATATATCTAAGTAGTATTGTAAAGAGATCATTTTGTACAACAGGACCCGTCATTAGAATATCATTCAGAGACTTACCAGGACTAGTTTTAGCTGAGCCATCAAATACTACTCTTAATTTGGTAGTGCTCGAATCATGTTTAAATACACAGTGGTGTGGATGATAAAAATGATTTGATTCGATTGAATTGACTGGTTCCATATGATTGAGTGAAATATATTCACGTATGAAGGAGTTATAACAGTTCCGTAACTTAAGGTTTCGATTTAATTTTGACTCAAGATTGAAGAATCGTCGGCGCGCATTTTCTTGACATATTTTCAATCATTGGCGAAATCCAAGGAAAACTCAAATACATGGGTTTGCCGATGCTAGTCAAAGAGGCTACAGTGCTGCTTTATATGTTTGAAGTCACACTTCTACGGGCGTTATAGTTACATTATTGTGTTCGGAGTTGACTCCGTTAAATAATTAACTATGCCTCGAGATGAGCTTCTTGCTGCTCAGCTATTATCAAATTTGGATGCAAAAATAAAACCTAACCTAAACTTTCCAGTTGACGATTATTTTTTTTGGACAGATTCCACAATTATTTTGCATTGACTAAACGCTCCGTCCAATCGTTGGAAAACTTTCGTTGCAAATCGTGTATCAAACATTTAATCTTTGATTGCAACAAGTAATTGACGTCATGTCAATTCTAAGTTCAACCCAGGATTTGATCTCGCGTGGATTACCAGCCGAACAATTAATTAATTCCGAATTATGGTGGTATGGCTCGAGTTTTCTCCAATCATCTGATGACTCCTGGCCTCAACTGGTTTTGTCATCACATAACACTGAGTTATCCGAGCAGCGAAGGTCCACGCAAACGCTAGTTGCCATCAATTTTATCAATTTCAGGCATTTGGAAAGCGCAAAAGAGATGCTAATGCGCATCCACTTCAGAGGTTCATTTCTCACTATACAAAATGCCATGAATTACGTTTTACGCTTCATTCACAATACAAGAAAACCCTGGTCTTCAAGTCGTTATTCATCTGAGGGCTTGAAAATTCTTAATTTATCGTTCGCGCTCCAAAATTTAAATCATTATCATTATTTATGGGTGATGACAAGTTTATTCGTGTTGGCGGTCGGCTGAAATTTTCTTCCTTGTCCTACACATCGAAGCATCCAGCCTTGCTTCCACCCAATAAATTCTTTACTCAAGCTGTTTTTTTATTTGTTCATAGAACTCACCTTCACGTAGGTCCGCAAGGGCTTCTTGCCACCGTGCGATGTAATTACTGGCCGATAAATGGACGTCGCATTGCTTGAAATGTGTTTAAGCAATGTTGTACTCGAGCAAGACCAATATTATTGCAGCAGAAAATGAGTGATCTACCGTTCGAAATGGTTCACCGGGCACTTCCCTTTCATTACGTGGGCGTTGATTACTGTGGCTCATTCTATGTGCATCTCCCGTTACGACGCCGAGTCCCGACAACGGCTTATATGGCCGTTTTTGTTTGCTTTGAAACAAAGGCCGTGCACCTAGAACTAGCATCATCACTTTCAACAGCATCTTTTACCGAAGAAAATCATCTCCGATAACGGCACCAATTTTGTCGGTGTTGGCACCGAACTACACAAATTATTTGAACTGCTTCAAAGCTAAGATCTCAATTCCGAAATACAACTTATGTGTCAGCGCGACAAAATTGAGTGGTCGTTTGCTCCACCCGCCTCGTCTCACTATAGTGATCTCAAGCAAGTCGAAGCGGTATTAAATTCTCGGCCACTCGTTCCAATATCCACCGATGATGTAATAGAAGTGCTCATGAAACGCGTTATTACGAATATTGCTCCACTACCAATTGACCTTGGTTAGTCCAAGGATCAAGGCGAGGAGGATGTTAATGATCAGCAATCAAATTGAGGAGGATGTTAATGATCAGCAGTCAATTGTGCGGTGAGAGGAGACAAAGAAAAGCTCTTGTTCTCTTTTCATTTCGTACAATGTACGTTTGGTTTTGTTGTTGTTTTATACGAAGTATTAAAAATTAGATCAGTCACAATAATACTTAATACTTAAGGCGGCTGTGAATAAATTCATAAATAAAAAGTAAAAAAAAAATAGTTTTCTTCAATTCTACAAGCTTAGCGAAAAAAGCTTCGTCCAACTTTTTACAATCTATGTATAATATAAAAACTGAACTTCTTAGCATTTAGAATTTTTCAATTGAGTAAAATGTTAAAAAGCTAAAAATTAAAACTAAAAACAAATTAAAACACAATACAATAAAATTGCGTAGATTTAGTCAATCGATGCGCTGTAGCGAGTGTGGTCCAATAACAAAAATCAATCATAACAAAACAAACTACATTTATTTTTATGTTTTTAAATAATAATTATTTATAATTAAATTAATTTTATTGTATATAAATTACTATAAACTACACAAAATTAATTCTTGTCTTATTTTCTTAAAACTTAACCAACAATTTCGTCAATAAATGTTTATATCAAAAAATTCTACTCCACAAAAGCTTACAAATTAAAATGTACAAAATTAAAATTATAACACAATCAAAAATTATCAATGGTTTTTTATGGTTTGTGCTTTATGTATAGTTGCCCTCTCATTAACATACTACCTAAGTTTACAAACAATTAGGTACTTAATGTCCAGGTATTTTTACTTATATATTTACTATATATATTTAAATGAATATCATGTTTAATTAGTGATGAGCTTAATTAACATGAACTCGATGATTATTTTTGTTATTTGTTTTTATTTTATAAGGGTATCAGTTTTATGTGGGTGCAGGTGTACTTGATTTATAGACTTAAATTCTATATAAAATGTGTATTATATACTTTTATTTTTCTACCGGTGAATGTGTATCGTTTGTGCCCACAAATACTCGATGGCGCGTTGTTGAGTAGCTGCTTTCGACCGGTTCCATTTTTTCATAAAAGCCTGTATTCATGCATGGAATACTATTTGCTATTTTTTGATGTTGTGGAATATTGTTGTTCTCTGTTGTATTACTGCATACTTTTGATGTTGTGGATGATTTTTTGGCCTGCAATTTAAACGAGCGTTTTAATCATATGAGGTAAGTGATTTTATTATGTGTGTATGTGTATTAGCTTATATACTCACTTTATTTGTATATGTAACTTTGTAGAAATGTGAGAATAGGCAGTAGAACATAATGGCGTGTCCCATGATTACGTACGAGAAGATAATTGGGAAATTACAGTCGTTTTTGAAGAGCAATTGGAATGAATGGAATAACACAAGGATGAATTGAACAATTTGAAGTGTGGTCAAATATTTCTTCCACCACAAGTATTTTTGCATTTCTGGCCCAATGGCGGCTAGTCCATAGTATGTGTACATTATAATGTGAACGAATGTATTGATCATGCCAAAGAATGTAGCATGTCCACCCGGAATGAATTTAACTCCCCACCAAACTGACATTGGCATAATTCCATGATGAATAACGTGCAGGGTTGAAACTTGGTCGTTTCGTTTGCGCAGAACAAAGAAGAGTGTGTCGAAGAATTCTGTGAATTTTGAGAAGAAATACCACCAACAACCTTCCGCCATCTACGTATATAGAGCATTAAAAAAAAAAAGTTAGCAATTTATTTTATTTATCGTCGCTATATCTAAACAAACTTACCCGTAACGCTTGACCGCTCGGCGTATAATCAACCGGTTGGCAACGTAAACTATATCCATCCAGCCAACCAGCCGCCAATGATTCATAGAATAAATAACAACTGAATAAGACTTGAGCAAAATTGTATGCGATTAAAATTTTCCGTATTTGAAATGGTTTACGATTTTCCATTAATTTGGGCCCAAGAACCTGGAATCATAAAAAAAAACATGCAGATTAAATTAAGATCTTGCTGATCGTCAATTATATTATATTATATCGATTTACATATTTTCAGCAAAAGTGAAAGTAAATGTGTGCGCGCGATGACGCGGGAAACTGGTATACTATATTGTCGGTCGATCATATATACTCTGTCGTTGAACTGATGAAGGCTAATGTGCAATTGTATAATGGAAATTTCAAGTTTTAAATGGAACAATGTTCTCTGAGGTAATGAGAAATTATATATAAAAAAAAATTACTATATGTTTAATGTAGCTAATAACGTTATAATTTATCGAGATATGCAGATACAGAACTTCAGACGCGCTCCAAACCGTAAGGCCTGTGAGAAAATCTGATACATATATACTCAACATAAATAAAATAACGTTTATAGAATTCGGATACGCATGTAAATAAAGTTTCAAGGCGTGGTTTTTTGAAAATTTACGCATAAAATCAACAACGACAAACGTTTGAACGACCTCATACTAAAATATAGCAAAACTATTAAATATTTATATAACACATTGCTAAAGGTTTCGTATGATATATGCAATTTAACTTGACTATCATCCGTATGTATGTTAAAATATCAAACAAGACCTCCGTTGGTTAAGTAAATTTAAGAAAGACCTGGAGCGGATAATGGTTAATTATAAAATGTGGATTGAAGATATGAGTCTGAAGTGGTATTGCTATAAGGTATACAAACTATAATTTATTTAAATTTAATCTTAAGATGATGTAAACAGAAATGTTAAAACGCGAAAAATATTTTAATTCAGTATGTATATCCAGAAATGTTAATTTCTTGATCTAGTCATTTTACTAATTTGTGGTATTTGTGGTTCTTAAGAGAAGAATTCATAAATCAGTAGTGATTTGTACAAGGAACTGTTGGGTCCCAGAAAAATTCCAACAAATTGTGTGATTACGTACAGGGATGAAAAAAAATTGGAATTTTGAAATACTCAAGTGACGTAATTTTTACCAAACGTTCATTTCTGAAAACATTGTACTTCAATTACACATTAGTAGAAATAAGCTGACCAAACAAATAGTCATATACTCACAATCGAAGTGACCAGATTCAAACAATAATTTTCAAAGTTATGCAACGTGATTTGGATTGAAATATGTTGAAATTTAGTTCAATGGTACACCGCGCATCACATTTTTATAACAAATTCTATAACAGTCATCTCAAATTAGATGTATTGAAACATCACAAAAATTGTTTATGAATTTTACACAATTTTCGAATCGATAACAATGAAAAGTTTAAAATATAAACAGGATTTATTGGCTTCAGGCATCAGGTGCAAATGAACCTGTCAATAAAACACATGTTAACAATATTTGATTTATAGCCTCTATAAGCTTTATTACATTAAATCCTGAACAGGCCTACAATAATACGAACAAGTTTTTAAAAATATTATAGCGTTAATATTGGGAAGAACATTGACTGCAATGACCCACTGGATTTTGGTGTTGTGGGTGATAAATAATTTAAAAAAATTATTTTAAACAAACTAATTTTATTCGATTCTCAGAACATATAACAGAACAGTCACGCACTGTTATGCAGTATTTTACTCCACAGCGATGGTCTTGGGTGTATTCGGTTTGCCTTTGGTTTAGTAGCGTAGATAGGTATCCACAGCCCGGGAGGGCCAACAGTTTCTTTGATATACAAATTTCTTGTACCATTCATGTTAATATTTTCCAAGAAAAATTTAGAATTTTTTTCAATTTCGAAATTATTCTTTTATAATTATGAAACCGATAGAAGATATTTAATTCATTATTTTACGATCGAGTTTAAATGTACATACAAAATTGGGTAAGGTTTAGTAAATGGTATATTTTTTAGAGGTTCACAACTTTGAGTTGGCAACACTGCTTTATTTGACAACCCATTTAACAGCCCATTTTATCAAAATAATGGTTCTGTTCGTCAAACTTATCGTGCACTTCGGCCATTTTATGGCGTACATAATCGTGCTTCAGAGCGGCTAATTCGAATAACAATAGATCGTTTTCGGACTACGTTTACTCTAAATGATAATGTGCATGCCGTGAAACGCCGAACAATGCGCACTGAAGAAGCTGTAGCCGCTGTACAGGAAAGCATTGAAGAAAATCCAAATGAATCAATTCCTCGCCGTTCTCAGCAACTGGGGTTGTATCCTTTCACTTTATGGAAGATTTTACGAAAGGCTTTTAGATTAAAAGATATTGATGTTGAATTTCCATTCAAAATTTTGTTCTCCGATGAAGCCCATTTTTGAATGGGTACGTAAATAAGCAGAATTGTCGGATTTGGAGTGAGAATAATCCACAAGCTTTTATCGAAACACCATTACATCCACAGAAAATTACTGTGTGGTGCGCTTTATGGGCTGGCGGAATCATTGGTCCATATATCTTCAAAAACGATGATGGTCAGAATGTTACTGTCAATGGTGAGCGGTATAGGGACATGATTAGAAATTTTTTCGTACCACGATTAGCTGCTGACATGTGGTTCCAACAGGACGGAGCCACATGCCATACAGCGCGCGCTACAATTGATTTACTCAAAGAAACTTTTGATGAAAGAATAATTCCGCGTAATGGTCCAATTAATTGGCCACTATGATCGTGTGATTATTTTCTTTAGGGTTATGTAAAGTCACTTGTCTACGTCGATAAACCAGAGACAATTGAACACCTGGAAATCAATATTCGAAGTTATTGGGAAATACGGCCGCAAATCAAATGATGCGAAAAGTTTGTGAAAATTGTTGTTCCAAATTGCTCCTTGTACGCGCCACCCGTGGTGGCCACATGGCCGAAATCATATTTAAACATTAATGTCATAAAATTTTCTATCGAATAAAGCCCATTTCATTGATATTAAAAATATATTTCTTTGTTTTATTATGATTTAAACTTGTGTAACTCTATAAAAAACCCCATTTATATAGCCCACCAATTTTAGTTTTACAGTTTTACACCCTTATAGAGTTTGTAAACTCCTATACGCCGTAGGTATTCATCGTTCACCAAAATGTCCTACCGTCGAGGTTAATTTTTTAGCATAGGCAAAATATTTAATGATAGAGCTTCCCGCAAACTATATATAGTATATAGATAATGATTAAATTCAGAAACGCATTGGGGCTCTTTAACCAGAGTGAGCCACCTACAGTAGCCAAAACGATATATTTACACAACAATCAACACAATAATAGTAAACAAGAATATTAAAATTTCTCGATATCACATTTTAGTCGACCTTTTCAAGCACTCACATAGTAAAAGGCATGAACAATTGTCTTGCGTCAGTGCCACACCTGAGAAAGCTGGGCTAGGTTGGCTAAAATTTGGTATCAACATTTGTTTTAGTTAGAAAATTTCATTTACTATTACTTATAGTCAGGGTCTGGATTAGGTAGTAAAAAAATATTTTTAGAACAAATAAAACCAAATGAGCCTTATTTGTCAGCACATATTTTTGGGTATTTTATATAATGAATGACAATACCAAGCTCGTTGATATTTAAAGAGGACCTATGCCTTGCATGTGTAGTTGCTAAAATCACACTAACAAAACTTGGCAATCCTCGTTTAAAATCAATTTTGGAAAAATACACCATTGAAACCGTTCCGGATGTATCATCAATAAGAACAAAATGTGAAACAGCGGTACGACATTCAAAATGTATTCGTGAAATATATTTCTAAAGAGGCTGTCGATAAACGTGGATCAATCTGGTGTTATGATACATCAGCCGAAAAATTTGTATCGCTCAATCCCAATTCTGTAGATCAACTCAGTGTTAAAGATAAATTCCGAAGCTGGCCACAATGTTAAATGTCTCCCAAGATTATGTCCATGTATTTACAAAATGTAACATCATGTACCAATGCATTACATAAATCAAACATTCTTCTAAACGTTTTCGAAACGAAAATATCTTTTAAATGTTGCCAAATTGGAAAAAACATCATTCTACAATATCGATATTGTTTGATGATTCATTTAAATTATTAGCAGAAAATTTCGAAAGAAGTCGAGTTCTATTATTCATTTTGGATGCGGCTCCGTATGTGGTGAAGGCAGCGCATATAGTTTCAAAGGCTATCCGATCGCAATTTAATGATGTTTGGTTTCAAGCGTAAAAAATTAATTAATTAATTAATCGCGAATTAAAATTTTTAAAGCTACAGAACCAAATTTAGATTTATCAGCCTGTTGTAGCCCGATGAGAAACTTGGTTGGATGTCGTTAAATACTACAATGTTAACTTAGAAAAAATTGGTCACAATAATTAACCTATTAGATGAAGAAAAATCAAACAGCTTTAATGAAAGAAGCGATCAAGCACTTATAAGCCAATTATAGCCTAGGTAATAATGAAAGGCTTATTGCAGGTTTTAAATACATAGACGGGTGTTTTTAAGCCTGATAGAACTTGAAATTGTGAAAAATAAAACAAAAAATTAAATTTTTATGAAAACTAGACTCTAGCAGATCTCAATATACTCTGGCAAATCATCATGAAGTCTCACAGCGCTACGAAATTATTAAAATTTATTTTGAAAATCAGACGTCGATTCGCGCAACTTATAGACGACTTCGTGATTTTTATGGCGCACATAATCGTCCATTTTTGGCTTAACGGGTTTGTAATAAACACAATTGCCGCATATAGAGTGAGATCAATCCACAAGATACTTTACAGACTCCATTACATTCAGTAAATGCCTCGTTTGATGCGGTTTATACGCTGGTGGCATCATCGGACCTTATTTCTTCAAAAATGAGGCCGGGGATCACGTTACGGTCAATGGAGATCGATACCGCACCATGATCAATTATTTTTTTTTTTTTTGAAAATACGGATGTCACTGATCCGGACGAGATGTGGTTTTAATAGGATGGTGCTACGTGCCATACGGCGACCGCAACCATCGGCTTATCAAATTTGGCCATAAGTTGATTTCGAAAAATGGACCTGTTAATTGGCCTCCAAGGTCGTGCGATTTGACACCTCTCGATTATTTCCTGTGGGGCTACGTGAAATCACTGGTTTATGCTGTTAAACCAACAACAATTAACGCCTCGGAGGCCAGCATTGTTCGTGTTATTCGTGACATACGGCCAGCAGTGCTCGAAAAAGTGGCCCAAAATTGGATGTTCAGAATGCGTTTCATCATGAACAGCCGCGGTGCCCATATTTTTTGCGATAAATAAATTTGTAGGTGCATCTTTTACGTACATATTTTCAATTTTGTAGAACCTAAAAATTCGTACGTTAATTATAATTAATAATGAATAAAAATAAAAATGCTCCGCACCAAATTTTAATTGCCCTTTCCTTGCACTCGCATATAAAAACACAGGAAAAATTGTCTTGGATCAGAGCTGGAAAGTTTTTCCTGTATTTTACTATGTGACAGCTTGGGAAAGTGAATTAAAATTTCGTAACGACATTTAATTTTCATTTACTATAATTTATAAAGACTAATATTTACTGGATTTATATTTTTGTAAATAATTTTTTTCTTGGATGGTCAAGTCGACGTTGTGGATACTAAATGAACGATCACGTCCTGGCCCGATATGATTGGCCGCGTACTATTAATCTGTTTTATGAATCAAAAATACACAAAAAATTTATTAATAAAAATTTAATTTTATAAACAATACTTTGTAGAGTTAAAAAGCTTAAATACTTTTAAACTTTACTTTTGTTACGCTCGTCTAAATGCTTGAATTCAATACAAATTGGAAGTTCATAAGTTTCCTTGTTAATTTATGAAATTTAGGGTATAAACCAATCGATCAATTAAATTAATTTACAAACAAGTGAACCGCGATAAAGGATACTCCAGATCACGCTTTTTTAAATTAATTTAATTGTACTCGATTGATTTACTTTGACATATACTATTCAATGTGAATTTATATGGCCGTCAAAAAATCTTGTTTGGAAGAATTTTTCTGTTAAACTATGGTATGAATTTCTAAATATATTTACATGTAACTGGAACCAGTTTCAAATCGCATAATCTGTTCAATCAAAAAATAAAACATCTTTGATTGATTGACATCAAATTTTCTCATCGTACCGATGGTGGTCATAAAACTGTACGATCATCAATCAATAACCACTTTACTATATTTTAATATCGTATTTTTTAATAGCACCAGTTTGAAATCGTAAAATTTCAAATGCTGGTTTACCCTGCCTACGTCGCATCTTTGTGACTTATTGTCGACTTATGAGAAAAGATACACACAAGGTGACTAGTGACAAAGGGCTAATAAAAATAATAATAAAAATCGTACACCATACAACACAACTATAGAAAAGAATTAGATTTGATGATGTCAACATTCATAATTTTATTTCTCTTTTACCAAGAATAAATTTGTTTACTATACTTTTCACAAATTAGATGTTAATTGTTTGTTTTGCGATTTACTCCATTCTGTAACATAAAATATGATGAAGGCGCATGATAATTGAGATGAATGATATTTTAGTCTATAAGCATGATGATATCGCAATAGAATAAACTACATTTCTTTTAAAAAGGTACATAACCTGGTGATTGGCGAATTTACCGATATGAATATAAGCTTGCATCAACACCGCAAAAAATGTAAAGACTAGTCTAAATCTCAAAATTCATTGTGTAGAAAGATTATGTTGAGGGTTCAACTTAGCTACGCTGTACGAGGCGATGGAACATTACAAATGTTGCCTGATAATTTTAAAAAACTCGTGTTGTAGGTGAAAAGTCAATATAGGGATCTGATTCTATCCGCACCGGAATTCTTAAAAGTTCTATTTGAAATACCAACAAAAACTTTTCCAATGTATTTCATTTGAAATTTGAAATTTTATTTGACGCATATTTTAATTAAAGTTGAGTAAAAAGTCAGACCCAAGAATGATTGGTTTGATGACGAGTGTCGTCTTGCAGTTGAACAACAAAATATAGCCCATAGTGAAGTGCAACAACGTCTCACAATCGCGAGGAAAACAATGCTACTCTTACTAGGGGGGCAGCTAAGCGGATTTGTAGACGGAAAAAGCGAGAATGGTGGAAGGCCGAGGTGCAGAAAGTAGAACAACTCAGCAATGAGCGCAGTTCACGTAATTTCTTTAAAGGAATTACTGGATTGCACCATACTTTCAAGCCTGCGTCAACTGCCATTCCGGGCCGGGAAACTTCTGTGTCAACATCGACGCTGTACTCAACGCATGGAATGAACACTTTACCGACTTAATGAACACCAACATCAAGCGTCCATAATTTGGATTGAGGATCCATCCCATGAGGTATTCACTAGGGCCATGCAGAGAATAAAACGAAACCCGCTCACCTGGAGTGTACTGCATTAATTCGGTGCTTTTGATATCCGGAGGGGATACCTTGTGGAACTGTCTTTTCGACCTTATTCGATGGAAAGTGACCGCTATTAGGAAGAAGGGAGACTGTTTGAAGTATAAGAATAATCGCGGTATAGCCCTCCTTTGCACCGCATACAAGTTACTATCCTACATTATATTGGATAGAATCACCCCTCTAGCAGAGGGCCTTGTTGGTGACTATCAAGGAGGATTCCGTCCAAATCGATCAGTAACTGATCAGGTCTTTTCGCTGCGGTTGATTCTATCTAAATATTATGAGACTTCCATCCCTGTACATCAGGTGTTTCTAGATCTCCCGCAGGCCTATGACTCGATCAATCGAGAAAGTTTGTAGTCTGCGCTGGAATATCTAGGTATGCCAACAAACATGGTACGATTGTGTAGAATGACAGTGACACAGTCTCAAAACTGTGTTAAAATCGAGATCAGAGATCTGATGAAGATCCCCGATATTGTACATGAAATAAGATTTCACGGAGTACGCTGGCTCGGTCACGTTCTGCGTGCTGATCCGGAACCAATTGTGTATAGCAATATCTGAAAGAAGAGCCACCATATGGTAGGCGCACAGGTCGTTGCAGACAACGGTGGCTCTACGGTGTAGAGAATGACTTGGCGTCTTCAGGTTGTCTAAGACAGTATGAAGACCAAGCCCAGAATCGAAACCGCTGGAGCCAGATTGTTGACGTACTAAAATGCCAGTAATGGCCTTTAAACAATGCGTTATTATTATTAATTAAAGGTGAATTCGGTTTGGTGATGGATCTAAATCCGTCAAATTTGATTTTAAACCATCTTGAAATTGTAAATTAAAACTTTAAAGACTTAAAAAATGTTGGCAATAAAATTAAAAAAAATAGAAATTTACGTTATATAATTCACCGGTTATATCGTATATTAGAACGGACAATCTATATCGATCAATAATATTAATAACTTACTAAATCTGATCAGATAATAAAATGTGGTCCATCTATAGTTTTATCTGTAATTGTGTATCTCATAAAAAGTAAGGAGAAAACTTATGTTGGCAAATAATAAATAAATAAATTGAGCTTTAATTGAGGCCACCTGTGCAATTAAATTACCATAATACTTTATATAAAATAAAATACGCCTCAAGCAAGCGTTGAATCGCACGTGTGCTCGACATCTTTTAATATATGTCATCATATCTCAATTATACTGAACTTGAAAATTATGCTAATCATATATAGACATGTATGTATGTATATACATACAAATACATACATCTACTAAAGATTACGCTGCTTACCTTGGCAAAATATGCAAAAAATATACATATGAATAGTGTTGGAAATGGTGAACTCATAAGCGGCCAATCACGTGTTCTTTGATCCGATTTGTTGTCCATAAAATCCCGCCATGTATAATAAATGTGACTGATAATCGCCATCTGCAAGTAAAACATAAAAATTATAATTTATTAGCCGACTTATACTTATACATACATATGTATATATACATATATAGAAATCTTAAAGTAAATTTGAATAACTTAATAAATTTTTTTAAATATTTAGATAAGTAAATTTATGTGTGTACACACATAAATAAAATATTTCGAGGGTATACAACATAAAACTGATCTGCCGAATTCAAAAACACAAATTTGTCATTTATATAAACTATTTATAATATTACGCGATTATAAAGCTAAATGAGCTTATATAGGTACAAGTAGTTACATATTTGATTAGTTAAAGATTTTTCTAATAACCTTAATAGCTATATATGTACGTACTATAAATAAAATAAAAACACCGGAATGGGAAATTATTATTCACCGAGGTGACTTAGAAATGTATAATTTATGGTCATTTATAATTTTAATGTAACCGTATAGGTGTCTAGTTTTACATTAAAATGTATCTAAATTAATTGCATTTCGAAGGACGTTCATAATGAAATGTCTCAGTGCTTTAATAAAATGTAAGAATTACAATTTTCTAGAACTTTGTTTAATGCATTTCACAAATATTGAAATTTTTATTCAACAGATTTATACTATTCGATCAATAAAGAAAAGATTGATATTTTAAACGGAAGAGTTTAATACAACGACCCAGGAAATATCATATCGCCATTACGATTATATATTGCAATCCATCAGCTATAAAATACTAAATTTTGTGGGATATAAATTTCGTTTTGTGGGTCATAATATTTTCTGTATGATACATTTCATCATTAAAAACTTACAAGGAGAAATAATCATCACATATATGGTGGGGGAACCTTATGTATTTCGCTGTATTTGCAATATATCTTCAGATGTGGGAGGTAAACTGCGAATTTGTGACGCTGTGTTTTGTTAGCTAATTTATCAAGTAGTGCGGTAACAGTAATTAATTTTATTTTATACAATAACAGAACTTTATATATCAGTTATAAAACTTAATAGCCATAAATAATTCAAACAATTAATAACAATGGTATAGCTAATAAAAAATTATTAGCCCTTTCATATCAAAAATAATTTTTTTTTTAATTTTTCTGGTTGGAAATTGTTGGTTTAAATTTATATAAACTAACAAAGTGACCATAAATTATTAAGTGTAACTAATAATTACACGAAGCGTACGATAACATTTCTTTGGTCAAACTGAAAAATTAAAATTATTCATAGATTCGTTGTTAACATATATTTAATTTGATTGTTTTAATCGAATTTCCCAATGTTGAATAATATTAATTTTGTGGAACATGATTCGTATAAGTATATGTATATAAATGAGAAAATCAAAATATTCCTTTTATGGAACATAACCTCTGTGGAATATAAAATTATAGGTACATCAATTTCTTTCTCTTCAAGCTTGTGTTGCTTGTTTCAAGTAAACTTAACTTCATAGTTTTAAACAGATTTTGAAAAATTGTGGAACCTAAATATGCATATAAAGTAAGCCCAGGATTCATCCCAGAAAAACGCAATGGCAACATCATAACTATATAGCGACACATTTATATCAAGAGCCCCTATGGTCGGGGGGCACACATGTCTCGTAAACAAACCTAAATTGCACGAACATGTTTTCCAAGAATACCACCACAGTATCCTTTGCTTGTCGTAGGAGGCGACTAAACGGTTGGATCGCTGGGCTGACGACCCGCATCCGTAAAAAGGCAATCCGTTTATTAAAGTCAACAAAACGAAAAATGGATGCCAAAACAACGCCGGTCCCCCGCTCAAGTACCCAAACACGAGATTTAGGATCACTTAAGAAACCAAGACCGTTAGAGGGCCTAATCACATGCATGAAGGAGTAACGGCTGGAACTCGTTGCTCTTCAAGAAACTCGATGTCTAAAAGTGGAGACCATGTGTCCCAGGGATATACGTTGTTATACAGTGGAGATGACCTCGGAAATCTTGGAGCTGGATTTCTTCTTGGGCCGCAGGTAAAGAAGGCTCTTTTGGATCTCCAAGCAGTTAATAACCGATTGTGTAAGCTTCGCTTGCGCATAAAGTTAGCTAACCTGTCGATAATTTGTGCACATGCGCCCACAGAAGTCAGCCAGCCCCAAGATAAAGACTCATTTTACAATGACTTGGATGATCTAATGGGATCTATACTCAAACACGATGTAAGAATGGTAATTGGATACTTTAATGCTAGAGCTGGCAGAAATCAGGCGGACTTGTGTGAAAACATATAGGTTCGTACTCCCGACACGAAAGTGCGACCGATAATGGTGGGAGAAATAATATAGCCAATAGTGAAGTGCAACAACGTCACACAATCTCGAGGAGAAACAAGGCTACTCTTTCTAGGAGGGCAGCTAAGCGGATTTGTAGACGGAAAAAGCGAGAATGGTGGAAGGCCGAGGTTCTGAAAGTACAAGAACTCAGCAATGAGCGCAGTTCATGTAATTTTTTTAAAGGAATTACTAGATTGCACCATGCTTTCAAGCCTGCGTCAACTGCCATTCATACCGGGATGGACACCTCTGTGTCAACATCGACGCAGTATTCGACACATGGAATGAACACTTTACCGACCTGCTTGGTGTTCATCATCCGTCACAGACTGTAGTTGAGTCACCTCAAATACAGACTGCGGAGATGTGCATGGAGGAGCCGAGCCCTTCCAAGAGGAATTCACTAACGCCATGCAGAGATTGAAACGAAACCGCTCACCTGGAGTGGACTGCATTAATTCGGAGCTCTTGATATTCGGAGGGGATACTTTGTGGAACTGTCTTTTCGACCTTATTTGATTAGTATGGCGAACCGAAGTTATGCCTGGCGTGTGGAAAGTGGCCGCAATATGCCCAATCTTCAAGAAAGGAGACCGCTTGAAGTGTGAAAATTATCGCGGTATAGCTCTCCTTTGCACAGCATACAAGTTACTGTCATACATTGTATTGGATAGAATCACTCCTCTAGCGGAGGGCTTGGTTGGTGACTATCAAGGAGGATTTCGCCGAATCGATCAGTCACTGATCAGGTCTTTTCGCTGCGGATGATTCTATCTAAATATTATGAGACTTCCATCTCCGTACATCAGGTGTTCCTGGATTTCCGGCAGGCCTATGACTCGATCAATCGAGAGAGTTTGTGGTCTGCCCTGGAATACCTAGGGATGCCAACAAAATAGGTACGACTGTGTAGGATGACAGTGACGCAGTCTCAATGCTGTGTTAAAGTTGAGAACAGGCTATCGACAATTTTTGTCCCCGATACTCTTTCATCTCATGTTGGAGTACATCGTTCGTAAAACTGAAACACCTCAGCGCAACATCTTATATCGCTTGCATATGTAGATGACACATGCGTGATTGGACTGAATAGCAACGGAGTGAAAGAAATACTTGATCCGCTTGTAGAGTTTTCAGCTTCAGTTAGACTTCAGATCAATGAGTCCAAAACGAAATACCTGAAAGACCTGGTTTTAGGGACAATGGCACACCAGATGTTAGTAGTGGCCACCACACGTTTCAGAGAGTGAGGAGGTTCAAATATCTGGGTTCTCTTATCACTCACGACAACAGTGTGGGTGAGGATATTAAAGTGCGGCTGGCAGCTGGCAGTCGTGCTTTGTATCTTCTAAGACCACTGCTAAATTCTAAACACTTATCAAGTGCCGTGAAGCTGAAGCTTTACAAAGCGTTGATCAGGCCCGTTGTTATGTTTGGATGTGAAAGTTGGGCGCTGACGGATGAGTACGAGAGATGGCTCCTTACATTTGAGAGAAGAATCATGCGTGTGATTTACGGCCCAAAACGCGAAATAGATGATTCATACCGAGCTCTGTACAATTTCAAGATCAGAGATCTGATGAAGATTCCCGATATTGTACATGAAGTAAGATCTCAGCGAGTACGTTGGCTCGGTCACGTTCTGCGTGCTGATCCGGAGGGAATTGTGCAGTGATCTTTGAAAGAAGAGCCACCATATGGTAGGCGCAGAGGTAGTTGCAGGCAACGATGGCTCCACGATGTAGAGAACGACTTGGCCTCTTCAGATTGTCTTAGACAGTATGAAGACCATGCTCAGGATCGAAACCGTTGGAGCCAGATTGTTGACTCAGTAAGTAGCCAGTAATGGCCTTTAATACTGTTTATTATTATTTATATCAACTATCAGCCCAGGACTAACTATCATCATATAATTTTGTCCCAGCCCAGGAAAAATATGTCCTAATGTCGCGTAAGTTTCATAAAACTATCATCCCAGGAAATCACTATAATCTTGAATTTCGTACCAAGCCTTCTCAATATCACGAAAAAAAATACCCAAAAAAGTATCACAAAAAAACATAAATCGAACCATTGATTTGATTTATTAAGTCGGATAAAGAAAAGATTGTGATAAAGTGACGTACGAAGTCGAGTGTTTTTTAAACTGGGCCAACCAAAACCATTACTTCGAAACACACTGAGCGAGCCAATTTATCTTTAAGCTATAAATATTTCATACATTTTTCATTATTTCACCAGTCCATCGTCACCAGAGTTAATTAGGTAAAAGTGTCGGATTAGCTCGGGTGTTTTTTAAGTTTGACACTTTTACCTTATTGACTCTTATTGACTTTGTCTTATAAAAACGAACGGAAATTTTATATTTTTTTCAAAAACAAATTTAGGTGCGATCGGATCCACCTTTGTGAAACACGGTGTTCCAATTAATTTAATTTTATCTAACATTCGTATAAAGAATTAAATTCTAAGAAAACAATTATTCTACGTACCTTTCAAATCCCTTACCGTTAAGCCGTTATAAAGGATAACTTGGCTGCGGAATATAAAATTATAGGTCATAAATTTTCTTCTTCCTTCCTTTTGCAGATAATAAAATATCACTTGTATTGCTGCTTGTTTCAAGTAAACTTAATTTCATTAAGGTGTAAAGAAATTTTGAAAATTTGTGGAACCTAAATTGCAATATCGTGGGACATTTCGTTTAAAATAGCAAACATTTCTAATATGATTTCATAACCAGGAAATGCAATATGACCATTATGATTATATACAATTTTATATGAATCATCTGTTCAAATATGTGGGACATAAATTGTGTAGGTCATAATATTTTCTATACGAGACGTTGAATCATTTAAAACTTACAAGGAGAAATCCATATCACACTGTTGGAGAATTGTCCTTTTGTCGATTAAAAATCTTATGTGTAAAGATCGCTGTGCTAATGATATTCTTGGCCATATTGGAAAAATAAACTTTATTTTATATGGCTTGGGACGTATCCTCAGATGTGGGAGATAAACTGCGAATCTGTGACACTGAAAACAATATTATTAATTATCCATCCTCCTTAAACCCTTTCATATCAAATAGGGTTTTTTTAATTTCAAATTTGTCTAGTGTTGCAGCTCATTCAAATTTATATAAACTAACAAAGTGATCATAAATTATTAAGTGTAACTAATGATTAAATACATTGCCACGAAGCGTACGATAATATGTATATCTTTGGACAAACTGAAAAATTTAAATTATTCATAGAATCCTTGTTAACATGTATTTAATTTGTGGAACGGAAACATTGAAGATAATGAAGTTAATTTTGTGAAACATAATGCATATATATGTAAATATACATATAAATTTTTTACATGGTGTAACGTGGTTGGCGTGTACATTTGGCATTCAATATTAGTTTTATGGAACATAATCTCTGCGGAATATGTTTTAAATATAGATTTTATAAAATTGTGGAACCTAAATTGCAACATTGTGGGGCATTTTCTTTAAAATTGTATCGCTCCCTTCTTAATCCAACTTCAAAATTTATATTTATTTTTGGTTGTAATATTAACTTACAATTGTTTAAGATCTTAGAATTAATAACACTTTCATAATAGCATTTTGTATGTTTCAATTCAATAGTGTATCGAAAATTGGATATGCGGGCAGATAATCGACAATTAATTATAAAAATTGAATTGATAGATTAATTTGCATTTAAACATATAATCATAATGTTATGAAATTGTAAAAGGCAAATCTTTGGGGTCAGCCGCATATATATGATTTTAGACTGTAAATATTTGATCAGAAGATTAAATTGAAGGTTACGAAATTGATGCAATTTGTATAAGTGTATAATATTTAGATGCACGTTTAATCCATTAAGTTGTTGATAAACAACTTTTATCTAACATTAGTATGTTCAATGAAATGAGTACAACCGCATTTAACAAAAACATTCTTTTCTTTATAGATGGAAATAACTAATTGAATCAATAGATTATTCAGCATAATAATTTACGATCGCAAATTAAACTATTACAATATATAGGTTTTTCTACAATACTTGTGGTTGCGTTTGTATATAGATTTGCTATTTAGATCACGTAATAGGTTATGGCGTGCGATCGTTTTAATTGGCCATCTAAATTTTGTGATTGTATAGATAACGTAAACTGCGATTAGAATTTAAATACATCGATTACAAGTTTTCTTATTGTGATCGAATAGTATTTTAATACATTTAAATGATAAAATAAATATTTTAAACGTTCGTGGGAATGCTATTCGATATACGATAGATTATATTAGGATACATGATCATAAACTATATGAGAAGAATTTAGCGATCTCATATTTAATTTAGATCAAGTGATCTTATAAATTATCAAATTCTTTTTCTTCTTCATCCAATATAATTTAGTTAATCAGTTGAGACCACGACAAAAACAAACGGCCCACAGACCCCATTTATATAATAAAATAATAGCCCTATTTTTATTTTCTGATTTCATTTGCTATTTATTTGTTATTGTTTGAATATGTATGTGTGATATTTTGCAATTGGCCTCAATCTGGTGGATTAATTAACAAAAATTTGATTCATTTGAAAGGATTTTCTTAAAAAAGAATGGATGATTCGGATGATATGAGGAGTATGGAAAAAAGAAAAAAGCAGTTGGAAGAATTTGGATGCAAATGGATGGACCAGATTGTCACGCATAAAATTACGCAAACAAAAATCATAATTTTATTATTGTGACCTTGTATATAGGCTCGGCAAAATGTCATGTCGATAGACTTAATATTATCTATTATTGTGAAGAAATGTCAAATACATTTTTTATTTTCTGACAAATTACTGTTTAATAGTTTTTATTATTCCTAGAAATTCTACAAAACATTTTTATAGTGATGTAAATATAAATTACAATAATTATTTTAATAAGAGTTTAAGACTAATAAGCTTAATCATATGACTTTGTTGTATTTTACTATATGCATTAAAGTGTTTAGTTTATAAAGACACATAGTAGTAAATGAAGTAATAGGCAATAAAATCGTTTAACCGGTTTAGGACTATATATAAGAAAACGAATAAACCAAGTCATGCTAAATTTAATTAATCTATCTTAAACAACATTAACAAGATTTAGACTATATATATTCGACTTATATAATTCTTAAATATTTGTTATGTGACTTTGACATTTTTATAGTATAATAGAGCGCGACTGTCATTGAAAAAATGTAATCAAATTGCAGCGCTTGAATTAAAATACATAATTATTCACACCTCCATATTCGAGAAATTAACTTCCAATTAATTATCTAATATATCAATTTCAAAATACACTTTATCGATTATCATTGGATTCTCAACGGTTAACATATGTACGTGTCAATTTCAATAGGTAATTATCGCATAATACAAACTATCAAAAACATAAACATTAAAATTGTACGAAGATTTTATTTTTTACTTTTAGTGACATAAAAATGTATACCAATGTATATTAATTGATTGATTATAATCAATCAATTACTATACGCGATCGTTGATAATCGATGGCGAACACACACCAACGTATAGATTTACAGTATATAACGACCTTTCTAGAAATTTCGAATTTTTCAAGTTCAATGGACTCTTGATACAAGCGAAAATAAAATCACAAGTTTACAAAAGCTTACAATACAGTTAATTTGTCTCTGTTTTTATCATCTTCAATCTCGAGCAATTAAACTTGAATTTTAATTCAAAATGTAAAAAACGTAATTTAGTCACAACAAATACAAAATAATATATTAAGAAGTCGAGTAGAATTATGGATACATGACAAAATTTGGAAAAGGAAAAGAAATCCAAATTAATTACAATACAATAATTCCAGGACTTTTGATTGTTTTGAGATATGGAAAGCATGTGTGCACACATATCGGGCATGATTTATATATACATACATAGTACATACTATTTGGATCAGAAACATAAAAATGTAGGTTATCGATATATTGTATATTCGATTACAACATCGCGTTTATTTTAAGATCAATTTATATTCACACAATATATTTACAATAATTTTTTAATTTTTTATTACTCGCTGTATGTGAATTTACATAATATGTTCGTCTATATGATATATAGTTTATATCAGTAGGTATAGTGCCCACATTATCATGAACAAGTTATTTTTCAAAAAATCTCCATTTTCTTAGCCGCCTGCCAACCAATTCGGAAATTATTTAATAAATGTACGTATAGAAATAATCAACCTTGCCTCAAAGATATTTCAAGGTCATAAAGTTGGGTTGAATTGATAATGTAGTTAATATTAGAAAAAAAATCAGAAGGCTTAGCCGGCCGGGATGGGCATTTACGCGTCATCTATTAATTTCTACGTCGACGTGTCGACAATGGCAGCAACGTAGGGAACGTCCTTAATGTCGAGAACCTCTAGAATGGTGATTTATTGAACTACTGTAATCCAATTTTTGTAGAGTGAATTTGATACTTTGATGGGACCAGAAAAATTATATGTAGAAAGCTTTCATAATTGTTTCGGATTTATGAGTAATATCTGTAAATATCGAAAAGCTGTAGATATTTTATGTAACAATATATGGACTTTGCTGAGAAATTGTACAAATCTAAAACTTTCCCAGTCGTATATCTGAAAATGCCAACTTATGATAAAAAGGGATAAGCAAGGGATTTACATAAAAAGGGATAACCAAATTCAATTTATTCAACTTGTGAAACTCGGTGGGAATTCATTATGATGCATTTGTGAATTTATTGGGAATGCTGTGTATGTATGAGCAAAGAAAACTTGTGGATGCCAATAATTTATTCAAATAAGTTATGCCGAGTATAGTACAGTTAATTTTTGTCAAAAATTTATAAATGAGAGCTCTATGGATTAGCCAAGATGACATATCTTGATTGACATAATCAAGTAACGAGTTTATTCCAGACGCCGCTGATGTGCAGTTGTCGATAACTTTGTCTGAAAACTCGAAAAATACGAACACGTATTAAAAATACGTTTCATTTGATATATCACATGACATAACCAAAATTAAAAATGTTGATTCATCACCAGCATCTCTGGTCCAGGAAATGTTTTACAAAACTTTCTATCCTCTAACCTATGTCTTCAAAAGTTCACGAATACTTCGTCAAATTATATTCCAATTTAAAAATTTTATTGTATGCTAAATCTGCATAAAAAAATTTGGAATTCGAATTTTATTTCACAAGTACATATTCGTAAAGCTTTTAAAAATGGAGGGTAGAAAGTTTTGTAAAATGTCATCTGGACCACAGATGGATGATGGATTAAAATTTTTAATTTGGGTTATGTCATGTGATATATCATATGAAACGTATTTTTGTAAGCAATCTAGCGGTATACATTTATTTTTATCAATTATGAAAATTATTATTTAAATATTAGAGCTTTACGTGTGATTTATGGCCCAAAACGCGAAATAGATGGTACCTACCGAGCTTTGTACAATATCGAGATCAGAGATCTGAGGAAGATCCCCGATATTGTACATGAAGTAAGATCTCAGCGAGTACGCTGGCTCGGGCACGTTCTGCGTGCTGACCCGGAACGAATTGTGCAGCGATCTCTGAAAGGAGAGCCACCATATGGTAGATGCAGAGGTCGTTGCAGGCGACGATGGCTCCACGATGTAGAGAACGACTTGGCCTCTTCAGATTGTCTTAGACAGTATGAAGACCATGCACGGGATCTATAAAAAATTTGAATTAATTTTCTATACGGACAAAACGACGCCAATTTGAAAATATGTAAGCTAACAATTTTCAATAAATACCAGTATAAATAACTAACGTATCTTTTTGATGCCTCTAAATAATATGACAATGTTATCCAACTCAGACTGGCAATTAGACAAACCAGTTGAGAAAACGAGCATTGCGGGATGCAGCCTAATGTTATGACATCGCATACGTTGTTAAACATTACTAAATATCCTACAGCCATTTCCCATACTACCTGGGGGTATAAGTATAGTTATCGATCACACAACTCTTAACTGTGAACTCGAAATCGTTATGACAATTATTTCATATAAATTAGGAAATCTCAACTCGGGTATTTTATATAATATGGCAAATCATTTGAAGGAAATATATTCGTGCACTATATATACCACGATAACGACTTTCATTATATCGAAGGCGAATTAAAAGAAAATAGTCGAAACGTTTGTTATAAAACGTAAATTTGTTAACTTGTTTTACAATGTATATGCATGCTAAACATTTGTAGTGTTTCGGTGAATGGAGCGCGTGGAATGTGAAAGGCATATAGAAATATCTGTTTGCGCTAAACGACAAAATGATTTAAATACGTTTTTTTAACGAGTTTGCATTATAGTTTTAAATGTGTTAATGTTTCTTAATTCGACAAAAAATTATATTCTACAATTTGGTCTTCAAATTTTTATACACCAATTTAGTGCCATCTAACTAAATAAACCAAGATACTTTCCCTTAAGTGAAACAAAAAACTGATTTTATTTATAAAATTATTCATCTTTATTCTGACTAGGTACGGCACATACCGTATTTAAACGAAACGTTTTGTGATTTATAAATGAACTCAAAAATTGACATTGGAATTAGTTTACGAAAAATTGTTTGATTTTTGTCAAATATTTGCCATAATGCTGTTGCACCATCTCATTAATGTGTATGTTTTAATGAAAAAATAATAGGTTGTTTCAACAAAACTTGTCTATACTCATTCGGCAAAAATGTCATTCAAATTAATATAATTGTTCTGTGTAATCAAAAATTGCATCATAACTACGTTGAACTACGGTATACTATTCCATCACAATTATAAAGCTGACTATGGCTTCAAATTAACCTAATTAAGATTATAGCTGTATGAATGATAGCATAGAGGGAATCACATCAATAAATCTATGATTTATTCACATACTTTGGCAACCAAATTACACCAGATAATGATGCCGTGGCAGATATAGATATCAATACGAATAATTGATGATGCAATTGCTGATCTAAAAAACGTCTCAGTGATTTAATTAATTTTCCGAGAAATTTTCATTTATATTATCTAAAAATTATTTATATGTTTTAATTCAGGACTTACGAATCTATTTACAAGTACAAAGAGCTAAGTATAGAGAGTAGTGGCTCCAAATAAGCTTAGCCTATCATTTTAACATGATTGTTGTGTATAGGTGAGGAAAGACAGTCCTTCCTACCTCACCAAATTTTATAATGTTTAATCTTATTATCATAGCATAAATAAACTACTCCCGTGCCTCCCAGTAATGCCTTTTTAAAGCTGCGAGCTACTTCGACTATTCCAATGCATTTGACAGGGTTTTACTGCATAAAAAATTTACAATTAATGCGACACTTGGGATCGTATACCATCTGCTATTTAGCGACAACTATAAAATTATAAACCCTGGCGTAGTAGTGACCAACAGAAAAAAGTCGTCCCTACAAAAGCTTGGGCATATCATTTTTTCTTTAATTTAATTTCCTTTGGAAAGTTCGCAATGGTTGCACATTTATTTATGTGCGGCATTTCCAGCTAACAAAAAAATATCAGTGCTGGCCAATAAGATCTCAAACTCAATCGCTAAGAGCAAATACCCGTCCCTTCAACGGCTTGGGCAGCAGAATTTTTTCTATGCTATAATGGTTTAAATAATGACAGAAACAACGTCCATAAGGCTCTTATGAGGCTATAATGTTTTAATAATGTGTTTTATAGCTTTTCAGGGGACTTTAAAAATAAATGCGTTCATTACCGCAGCCGTGAGACGCGAACGCCTTATAATAGCTGTCCGGGGTACGAAAAGCTCGCGAGATTCGAATCACGTCTCTTACTCCAAGCCTAGATACAGTAATCCAGCCTCTAGTACAGCCTCATTTGTTATTATAAATCTTTTATGTATTTTAAATAAATTTATACAGATTTTGATTTTTTGTTTATGAAGTTATTCATCAAAATAAATTAATTTAATACAATCGAAATAGTAATTAATTGTGGAAGTGTTAATATTTTGCATTTAGTATTTTGTAATAATCAACAAAAAATTATAGTATTATAAATATAAATACGTATTTTTGAATTTAGGCAGCCAAATTAGCAACACTTATTAGATTAGGGCAGAACAATATCCCTATTAATTATTCTGTGTGCTTCAACTCTCCCCTCGCGTCATAACTATCATTACATCCAATTCCTCATTACATGCCTGAGTTACTTGCGACTATAAAAGTAGTTGTAAAGGTGAGACGTTAAAAAATAATTATTATCTGTTATAAAATGGTTCAGTTTCATAAAAACTAACACTTAACCTTATTATACAATTGAATTTATGGTAGTTTTAAATAGTCATTCGATCTCTCAAAAATTGTATCATCGAATAATAATTTCAACTCTATTACAATCTTGTTTCATCATCGGTGATGATACGAAAAGTTATGGCAATTGCTCGATCTAGCCCACCAAAATTAATATGATCTTCTGAATCTTACCTGTAGTAACAAAAAAATTATGATTAATTCACGTGTTGGTCATTTGAAATAATGAAGGCTAATTATGAAATTATCACTCAATTCACACATTATAATAACACCTATTGTATACAGCCCAAAATATTTTCTGACCTATTTAATTTAATTTATACTAACGATATTCCTATGACAAATCGATCGTTAAACCACGACCGGCAGCAACAATAATTAATTAATTAACACTTAGCAGGTAAAAAACAAAAATTAGCTAATTCTCAAAGATTTATTATCAGCTGGTTTATATATTATTTTTGCAATATTTGTTAATACATTTCGTCTGAAACGCATCTTTTCTTTATATACATATATACATATGTTTATATACACACAAAAGCGGTATAGTTTTTTGTTTTGACTCAATTCCATCCAACCAAGGTTAAGATTCATTTCTTAAGAAATTAACATCTTATGAAAAGTTACAAAATAAATGTGTATCTCTTTCACAAAATGGTTATTGTTGTTGCCATTTATATAATACTTAAACCACAAACTATAGTATACAACCGCTTATAAACAATATACACGGTGCGCGCAATTAATGTGCAAGAGATTACACTCAATGACACACAAAGAAATAATGAAAAATATGATAAATCTTTCCATCTCTGTATTATGTTGATAGGTAATTCACCTTGAATGTGAAAGTGCATTTTTATTATTTTGATATGTTTCGTACGGTTTGGACTAGGCCAATAATAATAAACAAAACACTTTTTAGAATTACTTATGCAAAAAAATTATTAAGACGAAAACCCAATACAAAAAATTAAGAAGTTCATCGTAAATATTCGAATTGTGCTTTGTAAATATTGAAAGCGTATAAGAACGCAAAATTTGTAGTGTTGTATATATAGATTCAAAAGTTGATCATCACTGTAATAATATTGGGATTTCTTCAAAGTGGTCAATATATGCATACGTTTCAAGTTTGTTCGGTATTAGTCATGCTATATGCATTCAAATCGATACACCGTACAAAGCAATTTATATTGACAACCTGATCATTATCCAAATATTTGATAGACAAATCGAGATAAACAACATGCCATAATTAGTTTGGCGTCGGAAAAATAATTTAATTTACATTATTTATGTTGTGGATTAGTATACGAGTAGTGGTGATATATGAAATTTGTTTAGGTCTGACAGAAAAAATCAACACATATTTCTTAGCGATTTATATGCACAACCTTCAAGTTGGAATTATTTGTAATCGCTGCGATTTGAAATTAAAAAAATGTATATAAGCCCTCCAGTTGAACTCAATTTCATTTTGATTTACCATAATATAAAACAAATTTGAACACACATTTGTAATCAATGAGTCATTAAACTGATATACGATTTTTGAAATTCTCTTTTGAATTTTTTAGATGCGTTTGGTAATTATGCGGTAATTATTTAATCCGAATTGGTTTTAGTTAATTAATTGTGACAAAATTAAATTCCTCAATTCATGAATGATGATATATATATATATATATATATATATATATATATATATATATATATATATATATATATATATATATATATATATATATATATATATATATATATATATATCCAAGGATAGCAATTTCTCATAATATACGTAAAAAATTTAGCAAATTTCTATTAAATCCCAGTTTATATATAACATTTAACCTTTTCTAATTTAAGAGAACTATGGTACCAAGATTCTTCTCTAGCTATATATAGTTTCAAAACTATTATCTCAATATACTTCAGATTGGGGTTTAGATTGGGAGGCTTGCGCAACAATAACGAGCAACAAAACAAATTATATTTTTGGATTTCTGATAAAGACACACTTCTTTAGGCAAAATATGTTCCATTGACGTAAAATTAGCAACACAAGTATAATTTTCAGTTTTATTAATATGGCCAGGATAGCCATTTTATTAGATAGAAATTTTATTCGAGTTGAGAATATTTCAACTCAGATACCTAACTTCGTGGTGCACCAAAATTTTTTTTTGTTTCATGTACGCACCTTGAGGATAAAAAAAAACACATCCATTATAGTTCTCGGTTGGAGTATACAGAACTCAATGTATATAATCCAACTGTTTTGTAATTATATATAGGACATGCTTATAAAATATTGGTTTAGAGGCGCAGATTGTATATTAAAGGAAAAGAAGTTGAAACCTAAATTTATACTTCTAAAATACACATTTTAGCTTTAAATCTAACTCTTAAACTATAATTTCTTGTTTACAATTTTCTTGCACAGACTCTAAATTTGAATCTTAAAGTTTATATCTAATTTATGGACGTCAAACTAAATTTTCATCAAACTCAAAATTATAAATTATAAAAGACCTTAAATTCTAATTTCTTGGACTCGAAACTTAACTTCTCTATTTGATACTAACATTCACTTTAACATTTGATCAAATGTTACGTCAGGTCGCCTAAAATGCATAACTCTAGACTTATCACTAGCGACAAGTCGGTGATAAAAATAACCATTTGCTTAGAATACATAAATCACTTTCAATAGAGCGTTAAATTTCAAAATAATCATTAGACGGCTATGATAAAGCCAAATCATCTGCGAACGCAGAGTGGAACACCACATTTCAGATGACCTGGACGACTGTTCGTTTTATTAACGCGTACAATTTGGCTACGGTTTTGGAGATAACTGACAAACCAATCTAACACATTGCCTCTAACAACGACACTTGATAATTTTTCTAGAGTATATTGTGGTTAACAGTATCAAATGCTTTCGAAATGTCCATAAATACCGCTGAGCATTTTAGAGAGATGTTAGAAGCTAAGTCATTAAAAAAATTAATTTTGACAAAATAAGAGACCAATCATCGTTTTAGTAAGTTTTCAAATAATTTGGAAAATGTACTCAATAGAGAAATTGGTCTGTAATTATTCAGTTGTGAAGCATCGCCCTTTTGAAATACCGGAATAATAACAGCTATTTTTAGAGTGTCAGGAAAATACCACCCTTTAAACTTAAATTAAAAAGATACTTCAATATGTCGACCAAATACCAAGTACAATTTCTAATAATAACATTATCTATACCATCGAAACCTTTAGATAGTTTGTTTTTTAATTTCTTAATTTCGAAAAAAATCTCAACAGAATTTATTTCTTCTAGATAGCAAGAAATACAATAGTTATCTCGGTTTCCCAAAATAAATCTTTTGTACTCGTCATTGCTAAGAGTACTATTTTGTATTATGTTGGCAGATAATTCAGATGACACATTTATAAAAAAGTTATTGAATTCATCACAAATAAATTGATTACCTTTAAGGGTATGTTCCGATTTATTCTTATAAGTTTGGGGTATTTGGTTTTTCGATGTATTTCTTCCCAAAATATTATCAAATTCAAAGCTTAAAATTGTTTCGTACTAATTCAAATGTTTGTAATATAATCTTTTAACCCTTTTAACATTGTTATTTACATATTTGAAAAGTTTTGTAACATAATTTTTAAACCGAGCGTTTTTTGGATGCTTTCCCAACTTCTTAGAGAATTTTTTAAGTTTATTAATTTGACGCAAAAGATGAAAATGCATCCAGGGTTTTAGTTTCTTGTTATTTTGATAACTAAATTGTTATTTTGATAAGGAAAATTTAATATGAGAATTGAACATTTTTAAGAAATTATTGAATTATATATCAACTTACAATCCTTTTCACTATAAACAAAGTCCCAGTTTTTAACTTGGAGTCCATTCCTCAGTTTGTTAAAATTTACTTTAGAGATATCATCACTAATACATATCGCTGGTCTATTCGATATCGCCCAAATGTTTAGTGTAATTAAATCATGATCCGAAATTTGAATCTGATTCGAAGTTAAAAACATTATGAACTCCATGCAAAACTTCCCTTCATTTTTGTAATATTGCAGAAAAGGTTTATCAAGGATATAGAATTATTTTTGTATTTAGTCCAAGTGTACTCAGTATTTATCAAAATGCGACGAATACAGACATTTTAAATTCGTACAACTTTTAAATTTTAGCAAAAAATAAAAGATAACTTGTATTATTGGCTGATTGATTGAAATAAAATTTCCATATAATCATACAAAATTCTAATAAAATTAGATACATCGATAATTAAATAACTATACGCCCAACCGTTTTAATACCTAATTCTAGGTAATTTACCAATAATATAGGCAAATAAACCTGCAATTATTTTCAATATTCTATCGAATTTTTTTGCCAATGATCATAGTCAATTTCATCACCTGATAATTGATCGTCATTCTAGATAATTAGCTTTCCGACGTATTCCTATACAATCTACAAAATAATCTAAAAACAACCTAAGCAAAATCAAGCTCCTTGATGTAAAGTTGATAAATATAGACATAAGGTAATTATATGTCTGTCTAGTGTAATTATATAAATACATAATTACTGTTCTGAACAGTATACATATAAATGCAAAGCAGTTCAACTACCTATATTAAATAAAATTATGCAACATACAATTATATATTAGTTACTAATAATTGATAGCCTTAACATAAATTATATGATCAACTTACGATCATCATCATGATCAATGTCATCTTAATATAAATATTTGTACTACATAATATATATCGATCGAATCCATGTTACCAAAATTTCACTTTACATTTTTATCTATGTAAATACATAATATAACTCTAAAGTCTATAAAACTGAAGATCAGTCGGTGATCGTGATCATGGATATTTAAAAATATTATGTAAATGGTGGAATCGTGTCAAACATCAATCAAATAATTAACACATATGTACAACACACAAACTATAATTATGTCTCAATGACGTATAATTATATATACGTATATATATTGTATGATGATATAAGGCGATGACATTATGAACTTTTTGGAATACAGCAACATAGTTTCCAAATTTAGCGAATGTATCTTAAAATTTGAAATAAATTTCCAATTAAAAATGCCGCATATATCACCTTGACCAACTAAATATAGTTATTATAATAAATAATAAAACAAAATGATTAATTTATTAAAAAAAAATTATTTGTAATTATGAATTCAATTGATGAACTTACAACCAAAGAGCTCTAAAGCTCTTAACCTTTTTTTTATTTTCTTATGATCTATTGTGAAGCTCTGGTTAGAAATGAAATTTCACAATTTTCTGTTTATAAATAAAAATTACGTCAATTTAATCAAGTACATACCCGGAAATTGTTGACGTTAGTTTATTAATACTATGTATACGGTCGAACGAGACGATCGATGCGTTTCGATATATACGTCATAAAAAATTGATTGATAATAAAAGTTGTGAATACATACAATCATTATAACAAAATTTAAATATCGCGCACACCCGACCATCCCATTACAATTATGGATCTTAAATATACTTAATTTATTATTTGCTATTATTTGTGATCATCAATCACAAGGGCTAAAGGTTAATTATGAAATTATGTAAGTTTAATCTTGAGAAACTATTATGATCAATTATATAGAGAAATACTACAATATAAAATAAAAATTAGCGATTTGGTAATTTTACTTTTTTTTTTAAACATTTTACTAATTGATATCGACTACATAGCAACAAAAAACGATGATCATTCATATAATAAAGTAGCATCGATCTCAAAAATATGTAAACAAACAAAAATTTTGATCATCTCGCGACATCTCATAAAATTATAAATTGGCATTTCTAATAAAATTGAATCTTTATATACATATATGTCCTCGACTTCTTATCACATAAAATGATCGATCCACACACAAATTTTTTAAAACTATGTCATGTTTCCATTTTATTCACGACATTTAATATTTTCAAGGTATGTATATACAAAATAGATGATTTGTAAATTATGTTGATCTTTTTTAGAATTTAACATATTTATGCATATTTTAGCGATCGACCAAATCCGTTAAAACTTGTTCTGTGGCCTAATATATTTTTAAAAATAAAAAAATTAACAAATATCCTATAGAATAAACACACAAATATTTTTTAAATTTTAGTTGATCTGCTTAATATATTTTTAACAATTTGAATTCGTCAATGATTATATCTATTATTAATTCAAGAATTTTTTTTTTTATATTTAAAAGAATGAGTACTGTTTCTCTTTACTAATTTAGTTTTAAATACAAATTTAAATCCGAATTTTTATTGATGGTTTGTAGGCATGCGGTTATTGAGTTATATCGTTCAAAACTATTACTTTTTTATTATTTTGATATTATTTGAAATGTCCAACTAGACTAATAATAATTTAAAAATAATAAACAGAAACTATATACATATCAAGTTTAATGTTTTGTTTTATATTGTAATGTTTTTAAATTAAAATAAGTATAGATAATTAATAGTTAGTTCAATGGAATGATTGTTTAAACTTGAAGTAGTATTTCTATTTCCTCGGACAATTTCCTTTTAAGCGTGTATACATTTATTTATAAAGATAGGAAAAGATTGACTTCCGCACTAATATAACCTTTGATATATGAAATTAAAAAACGACGTGAAATCACGTAATTGTGAAAAAATAGAACAACATTAAATTAAAGTTACGAATGCGTTTGAAAATTTAACTATGTATCGAATATCTTATCATGCCTAATTGATTCAAAATCTTATAATTTCTCGATAAAATCGTTCAGAGGTTTATACTCACTTGATTAAATGAAATCTAAAGGTTTGAACTTCATATTTTTAAATTATGTACATATATTCAAAAACCTATGACTCAGCTCCCAAATGATCAATTTATATGCTCAAGTTTGGTATACAGATACAGGATCTAGATTGCCATTTATTCTCCAAACTCTCTGAGGCTCACCGTTCTACTTTATCAAATGAAAAAACGGTTGGGAACCATTATCAAATGGTTATAAAAAATTGTATAATCGAATACCGGAACATGACAGCAGTAATAATCATAAAATGTGTTATATGGAATGGTCCAATATGCAAAAAAGATCGGAAATGAATTCTACAATAAATAGATTATTAGTTTAACATATTCAAAATGAAACGAAAATTTCGAAATATTCATTAAACCTTTATTAGACGTGACTTGGATTAGCAATTAATTTAATTGATTATCCCTCAAATGGTTTAATAGAAATTGTAAGTCACTATGTATTTTTGCTTTCCGAACGCTTGATAAAGGTGAAGCAATCACAAGCGACATCCAAAATGAATTTATTTCATGCTATACCCAACATGTTACGAAGCGTATTCTGATCAAAAGAGAAAATCCTAAATATTAAAAATGATTGCAAGATTATTAAATATTACTCCTTTGAACCATATTTTCTCCATGTGCTGGCCAAGGTTTAAATTTGTGCGAAGTTCATGCAGCAGAATGCTATCATAATGCAATTCGTTTTTTTGAAACCACTTAAAAATCGATGATCTAGTAGGATTGAAAGCGGTTAACCATTTGTCAAACAATCTGACGGCATCAGGAAAATTGTTGAGTAACTTGTTCAGTAATTTGTTTGTTTAACTTATGGAAGCTTTTAAATTTATATTGATGTGGAATATTTGGCTTTAAATTTTACCGGTAATGTAACCACTGTTTTGCAAGCGAAATGTTCGACAATAGATGTTGAAGTTTTTCTTATTCGTTCTTGTGATTCGATTGAATTACATCAGAGATATGTATCAGCCAATTTTAGAAGAGTAGAAATTTATTGCAAACAATAAAGGCATGGAACTTTATTTTAAGGAAAGTCGGAGAAACGGAAAGCCTGTTAGATACGATACCACAGCTGATAAAGGTACATAAATTTATAAATTTTGAAGATAATTTTAAAAACAATGTCGTTTTTCCTATATTACACTCCTGTTATTAAAAATATAAATGACAGATTTCAGGCCGTTAACCAAATTAATAGCACATTTGTTATTTTGTTCATGGACCAGAAACGGAAATAATGAAAAAAAATTCAAATTTGCAAGATTTATAGCAACGACATCAACGATAACATCAGTGAAGAAACCACACAGTGTAGAAAACATACCATTTCCTGATTACTTTGATAACCTGGAGAAGTGGATAATAATTGAAACCCCAATATCTGACAATAACATGTCAGATTCTGAAGAAACATCTAAGAAATGATTAAATACTTACATACATTACGTATACAACATAACAAGCTTTCAAACTAGGCGACAATCGGTGCTCGGTACATCAGTTAAAGCTTTACCAAAATGTGTTTTTAACAGGCAGGATAGATGTATGACCTAAAAATCAATATTTACCATGCTAACTGATCTCGAAAACAATTCCAATGTAATTATTTCGCTCGGATGGATAGAGAATCCTTAATTTATATATAGCCTTGTATAAAATAACATTTAGTTTCTGTACACACTTTTATAAAACTATATTTTACTAAAGTAAACACTTTAAATTAATAAATTGTAATTAAAACTTTTACGTAACACAATCATCACCAACCGAATTCATTTTGTACAAAAGAAAAGCATGCATATGTCAGAATTTATAAGATTCTTATTGGAATTCAAACCATTTAGTACAGTTTTTGTTTAATGCATTTGTATAACAGAAGATTGTAGAATCCGTCTAAAGCGTATTTATAATTTTAAATGATGGGACATCCACGTGCTAATAAAAGTTTTAATTAATTTTAAATAGTTAATCAATTAATTTATTATACAATTTCATGTAAGTAATTAAATGATGTAATAATACTTAAAAATAATTGTTGCTGATTGGAAATTTTGCAAATCACTTATAATTGTTATTTTTATACCAAATCAATTTGAACTTTTGTTAAAATTAAATTTAATACTCAAAATTGACATATTTACCATAATTAGCACTACTAGACTATGTACTGAGTATATATATGAGTATATTGTGTACAAAAGAATGATTAGCACGTTATATTCAATTATTGTAATGCGAATGCATGATTTAATTTTATCAAAAGTCCAAGTTTTTTATTATTCTGCGGTCGATATACCATATACCTAAAATCAGTACACGTGTACTAGCGGACTATAAACATTCTCAATCAATAAACCTTTTTCTAATTTTAAATTTCCATAAAAATCTCTTTAAAATATTTTAGCATGAAATATCTAAACAATATACTGATTTAGTAAAAAAATACTTTGATAGAAATTATGCTAACTAGCTATATATAATAGGATCGTAAAATTTGACTTGAATAAAAATTGATTGATTAAAATAATTAAAAATTCTCTTAAAATGTCTTTTTAGTATAGTGTTTTGTTTGTTTTGATTATCAATCTATGTTTAAGTGTCATGCGACCATAGTGTCTTAAACTTCGTCTAAATATGAATAAAAATTCAAGGTTAAATGTAATCGTAAGTCACCTAGATCGTAACAAATTGGAATTTACATATAAGTCATGGTTGAAGATTAATGAAAATGATCAATTCGTCATCGTTTCAATCGTAATTAATTCACACTTGATCTCGACCCTGTATATAATTTTCATAGCGTTTCTCGTGAATTTTCAATTATAAAAATTATACGAATTATTGATTAAATATTGATATGGTATTCCGAGTTTACTGCGATACCAGTGAAGAGCAATTATCCAGTATTTTAAAACTTCAGAATTCGAAGATCAACAATACGTCCAGTTACGCGCACAAATCGAAAATGATCCAAACAGTTTTCCAGCATTCCGTGTCGATAACAAACGAATTTTTATACGGTTGGAGTCAAATATAAGAGTTGTCTGATTTATCCATTTGGAAACTGTCGTCACCCTCTAAATTAAGAGAAAACCTAGTCCAAAATAAGCACAGTGATCCACTATCATCACAGGGAAAAACAATAATTTTAATCGTTTTGGATCACTTCAACAAATTTGTTGTAGTTAAAGGTACATCGCAACAGATAGTAGAGTTCCTAAAAAACGATATCTTTTTTGTCTATGGAGTACCGGAGATTATCCATTCTGACAATGGTACTCAATTCAAGAGTGCAGAAAATAGGAATCTATTTAAGACCGACGGAGTATCGGATTCAAAAACAGCAGTTTATTCACCTCGGTCATGCCAATCTGAACGAGTCCATCGATCCATATTAGCCGCCCTCAGATCATATATAGGCGATAAGCATACTCTAATAGTCTCTGCACTTCGCAATGGTATAGACGAACCATACTCTCCTCATTATTTGCTATTCGGATACCATAAAATAAATCATGGGGAAGACTACAAGTTGTTACAGCAATTAGGAGCAACTTCTGATGGTCAGATACTTTATCAGACAGATTGTCTCTTATCCATAACCAAGTAAAGATAGACATTGAGAGAGCGTACGTGGGAAGCGCTAATAGATATAATTTGAGAACTCGATCGGGATCGTATATATATATAAAATATTAAATTGCCTCATGTATATGTGGCCATCCTAATTCCAGATTATTAAGGCGACTAAGAGTATATACATATACCAATCCAAAAAGTGCCAGATATAGTGAAACTTTTATAAATGTTGCCAAATTTCTTGCGGATTTTTAAAATTCGAAACTTTGATTTGACAAAAGTGTCGACATTTAGCAGGCTTTCAAATATCAAATTAATTATTCCCAAATGCTCACAATTTCCACCAAAGCTTTGTAAAATTAAAATAATTTCGTAAATTTGATGATCATTGGATTGATGCACTTTGTAATGAAAAATCCAAAGTTTATTAATTGGTTAACGAAATTCGCCATATTATAAATAATTCAAAGAGCTCACATTAGAAGTTCAACACAAAAAAAAAAAATTATAATTCACTATGTCTTAAATATATCCAAAAATATTCAATGCAAAACAAAATTCACAAAAGTTCATTCAACTTGATTTAAAACTTAAAAAAATAAAATTTGTCGCTATAAGTCGGTTCTTACCTTAAAAAATATATCACAGGTTCAATAGTTTTATAGTACACTTTTTCTATAACTTAAACTATAAATCACTATAAGTCACACAACTATTTGGTCACAGGTTAATTAATTTTTTATATTTTAAATTCTGTATATATTAACTCACTTTATATGTGAAACACTTGTGATAAGATTTTATTTGAATGTTAAACAACACTTATTCTATGAAACAAAATTCTTAATTAATTTAACGACTTTCTTAATTAAAAAAAAAAAAAATTTAACTAAATTATTAATTTCTTTTTTCTAATCACTAAAATCTTAACGATTAATTCACACACTGTTTTCACTCTTGCCCGACAGAAATAAGGGAAATAAGCTCAAATGAAATTTTAAGACATCAATTTATAGAAAGCTTTACTTTGTGTGTATTGGTGATCTTGTATACATACCTCGAAAAGAATTTTTTTATTTTCTTATTTTATTGTTTCCCCACTTTGTACCACCACCACAAATTTTACATTTTTAAATTTTTTTTTCTTTCTTACATTTATGTTTTGAAAATAAAAAAATAAAGAAAACAAATAAAATAAATAAAAATCGCGGTAAGCACGCGATTTTAGTTTTCGTTTAATTTGTAGTCGTTTGTTATTTACGATTTATTTTCATTAAGTAATTCAACTATATGTATATGGAAAATTATGAAAAAATATTTAAAAATTAGGTTTAATTTCCAGTTTCCACATGATTGGATTACGCTAAAAATTACTAGTTTTTAATAATGACATTGTGCGGTTATTCGCTTTTCACATTTTCTTGCAATTTAATCTTGCAATTTGCACACTATCAGTTTTACTTAGTTAGTGAATAATAATTATGTGTATTGATTTGTTGTTTCAAATTAAGGGGAAATTTTAAATCGATGTTAATTAATTTGCAAGCTGGTTTTGGTGATAATTTTTATTATTCTATATATTCTTAATTTTAGAGTCAAATTTAATTATACGAATTCATTTCAATTGAATTAACAATTAATTCGAAAAAGATTTTCAATTCTCTGTTTTTAATAAAAAGAGCTTAAAGGAAATTTGAAAGTTATTTGCAAAAATTGTTGAAATTACTTTTACTAAAATAAATTCAAATTCAAGTCAAGGATTTTATTAAATTATTATACAGGTTAACTTTCGCGCAGGAATGTTGGAGAAAATGAAACTAAACCATTTGGATATACATGAAGTGGATAAGATATGAAGGTGCGAAATAGTTTTGAACATAAAGTGATTTTTATGTATGAATAGCAGGGATGGGCGTCTACGCGTCATCTATTATTTTCTAAGTCGATGTGTCGACAACCTGTAGACAACGTCGACTATGTAGACAACGTCGATAATGTAGACAATTCCTAGAGTGATTTTAAGAATTAGTACTAAACTACAGAGACCAAATTTTTTTAGGTTCAATGCGATACGGGTTGGTGAAAATTTTAAAGAATTGAGCGGTCATACTTAAAAACAAATTAGAGTTGGGCGGATCACTCCATAGGACTCAATAGCACCAATGGGCCCACTATGCAGGACCCGGAAAAACACACATATACTTACACATTAAAAACACACAACCTTGATTTCACCATCGGGAGTTGAATCCGAGACCCTCGAATACCAAACTACCAAAGCTCGGACACTATATTTACTGTGCTTTCGGTTTCACTCATTGCTCGTCTGTCTAGTCTGCCAGAGGGTCATAACTTTTGAACTATATATTCGTTGAGAAGAAAGTCTCGGATGCCCAAAACAAATACTCTACATTCAACCCAAAACAAATACTCTACATTCAACGAGCAATTTAGTCAATTAAACGTAATCCAAGGCAATCACGCCACTTGTATTATATTAGTCAATTTAACACGAATATCCAATATTTTCAAAGTACAGATAACATTATTGCAGATCAACAACGAAACGGCCATTTATTCTGCCGAAAATCAAAAGTAAGTTTTCGAAACTTTTCTCGGAGTTAACGAAACTCCTCGGCTAACATCGGGTACATTCAACGGTTTACCATTCATAAGGCAAATAAGTTATGGGCGAACGCTCACACCAACAGATCAAATCTGCTCTCGAGGTAACACAATTAATTGGATCTCAGAAGTACCAGCCGCTTCACTTGGTATCGGTAAACAAATCGATATTTTTCTTCCGAAATCAATCGACAAATGCGATTACATCTTGGTAAAATTTGTGCTGGATTAAAAACTTTAAACGATGAACCGTACAAGGTTAGACGCCGCATATGGAAGCAATTTATTGTCTGAATTAGAGACAAATAACAATCAATCTCGAACGATACATTGAGACCAGCATAAGGTATTGTCAATTCAGCTAACCAAATATCAATCACGAAATGATATAAAACCGTCCGATTTGTAGTATAATACCTGAAATTTTATGGTTTTACGTCTGCGAAGGGAGTCATGTACCAGCTCGAACATAACTGATATTCCAAATTATATTGGAAACTGTAACAATAACCAAATTAGAGAAATTCAATGGCTAATTATACCTAATTTTTAATTAATTTACTTAATTTTTTTCTGAAATAGTAGTTGAATTATCTGTGGAGTAAAAAATAATAAAAACTCTAAGACACTAAGATTGTATCGAACTTGCCAAGCCCTCACATTGTAAAACACAAGAAAAATTATCCAGCGCTGATTCAAGAGAAAATTTCGTGTGATTTACTGTGGGTATGGCGTATTTTGTCTCTAGTTCGTTGACACGATTCAGCAGTAAAATGTTAGACTGGTTAAGCTATAGTTACACTACTCTAAAGCATGGAACAGAGTTTTCATCGTTCTGGTTTTGGATTCAGTTCACAAAGATGTATTATTCCGGTTTCCTGTGCCAGTTTTAGGAAATTCGTTTTGTTCCGGTTTAGTTCCGGGACGGGACCGAGTTAACATTTTGAATTACATCTATTATTTTGATCTTTTAAATTAAGATTAATGCAAAATTGTAACAAAACACGTTAATTTGAATGTTTTTGGAACACAAGCCTTAATAATCAACAAAAATATTTGTGCCAGCGATAGAAAGTTAAAAAGGATGTTTCTGTTTATTAAATTCAACAACATTCAAATATCATAATTTTGAAAGGTTAGATGAAAAAATGATATATTCGACATGCAATTAATTACATGTGTGTCATCCCCACCCTAATCAAAATATCCTGCTCAAGATATAAGCATGACGAGATATGATTATTACATTCCATAAAAAATTTACAATTCAATTGTAAGAACTATTTAATTAACTATCAATATATTATAATATCTAAATATATAATTAAAAATTTACATAAAATCAATCTGCTTGCCACAATAAAATCACATTGATAAGTTGTATATTGTTAATAACGATATTTCATAATCCATAAGTGTATAACTATTGTAAATTATTTAGTTGTTGCGTAGTTATATTTCATAAATATATATATAAATATATATATATATATATATATATATATATATATATATATATATATATATATATATATATATATATATATATATATATATATATATACATATATAAATATATATATATATATATATAAATATATTTATACTAAATTAGTGATTGTAGTTTTCTTACATTTCCAACTACTCGGGAACAATTTTTTGTTCGCTAATTTTATATAAAATTTCTCAACGAGTTGTTTTTTTTTATTCGGCCACCCGTGCATTGTTCAGTAACTACAATGAGTGGGAATGCTACATGGCTCATGTATGCAAGATGCGATGAACAACCCATCCATCTTTGAATTTGAGGATGGTGGTAGATAAATGCTACTAGAAAGACATGCTATATAGTATATACTTCTAGCACACGTATGACAGCATTCGGGAAATCAGTCGTTATGGAAAATTAGCCTTATTTGGGCGCATCGGATCAAAATTGTTTTCTATATTAGTCAGTAATTAATAATGGGTTACTCTATGTGCAAGATGGCAATCTAAGCAAACCTTCGACAAGAGATATTATCTGTATATACATATTATAAGATGTATATAAGATGACCTATTTCGACAAAAACCTATAGGACCGATAACTGGGTACATAGGCTAAGCTATGTATACCATATTCTAGCGTTTCGCTATTCTTATATATTGTAATACTATATTAACAGTTTTTAAATGACATTACTGTGTCAATGATTTGAGTCCACCGGGTTCGTACCTGAGCTTGATATTCATACTGTTCTAGACAACCTGAAGAAGCAAAGTCGTTCTCTACACCTGCAGAACGTGACCGATCCAGCGTATACTTACTGAGATCTTACTTCATGTACAATATCGGTGATCTTCATCAGATCTCTGATTTCATCGATATTATACAGAGGTCGGTATCTTCTTCGCATGGTTTTTTCCTCAAATTTTATTAGCCATATTTCATACTTATACGTCAGTGTCCAACAATCACATTTATACATAACAGGTGCCAGATCAACGCTTTGTAAAGCGTTCAAGGCATTTGATAGTTGTTTAGATATTACAGTAGCCTTAAATGATACGAAGCAAGTATGCCTGCTACCAGCCACACTTTATTATCCTCACATACACTGTTGTCCTGTCCCTTCCTCCCACCCTTCTTTATTTCACGATATGTAATTGAGTATAGGCACGCGTGCAAGGCCTATATCCATCCCTACCACATCTTACATCGATTTTCACTCAATACAAATCGGTATGCTGGGCCAGGTTTCCTTGTTTCTATCCCTGACGCGTGGAGGCGCATACTGTTCTACTATTACTAGACTTATTTTAATACAATTTAATTATTTATTACACGCTTATTTTATATTAATACTTCGAGGTCGTTTTACTACTTACCGCTTAGTACGGTATCTCTAATTTTTACTGGTACTGGATTCTACCAGACTCAGTCGGTGCATATGCGGTTGCGTGAAGCACGCACTAAAGGTATCTTTCTTTCAAGTCTTTCTTCAAACCGCAGGCTACTCTACCATATCCATTGAACTCGACTATCTATTTTGCCATTCGGCTATTGACGATTTTCTTGTTTGCCTCTTGAGTGATCTCAAGTGGTTCGGCCGTATCTGATTGCCCACATTTTCTCTGTTTCTTATTTTGTAGTTGGCAATACTTTCATTTAGGAGTATATCTATTGGAATCATTCCGGCCAAGACGGGAACTGCATCAGTTGATACGGTTATGTACGCCTTTGTGATTCCCAGCAAGACACTTCCTTGAGCACTGATTATGATTTGCCGGTAGTGACATTTCATTCTATCAGCTCATCCCGCGCATGCGTAACTCATTGAGGAGAGCACGATGCCTTCATATATAGTAGACAGGGTACTTAGCTTAAGGCCCCATGTCTCTTTTACTACACGTTTTAGCACGGCGAAAATGTTCTTGCTATTCTCCGCAACCCTTTAACCTCAACAAGTGAGGTAACTCCAAGGCTTTCATCGAAGTCCACTCCAAGCCATTTGACAGTTTTTACCATCTTAACTCGTTGATTATTTATTGAGATCAATGGAGGTCTTCTGATGTCAAATGATATATTTAATTGGATCATAACAGTTTTGGCGAAGGACAAGTCCATTTTAACCATTACACCAGTCTACCATAGTGACTATGGCCAGTTGGTTTTTTTTTTTGAATACTTAGTCTAGAGTTTTCAGCAAATAGCATTACCTTATCGTCCACGAATGCTACCTCTTGGACTTCGTGGTTCATACTACTGTTGAAGACAATATTTAATAGATGTGGGCCTAGATTGGAGCCTTGTGACACTCTTATGGAGTGTACCGTGACTTGTAGTTACAGTGGCAGTTATTTCAGAAAAATTATCGCTTATGAGGTGGTAAATATTTGAGGAGCAGTTTATTTTCTTTAACGCCAACATTATACATACTTGGCCACCACAAATTGTCAAACGCGCTAGATACATCTATAAAACTCCCAGATTCTACTTTCCATCCGATTCTTTTACAATGCTGATCATTTTGACAATTGCATCATTTTCTCTGAAGCCAAACTGTTTATCATTGTATTTACCACTCTTTTGGCGTATGTTCATCAACCTGCCGGCAATTAGTTTTTCAAGTAATTGACCTAAGACAGTCACTTTTCTCACTGTAATGCGGTAGCAAGGTATTAAGTATTTTGTGGTGGCCTCCCAACAGATTATTGATTGTCCACCACCGCTTATCAGGACAGCGATTTTGGTCGCCAAATGAGAGATGGGAGAAAAATTACCGGAACGTAATAATATTGGTGATATTATATGTGTGCGAACCGACGCCATCTTTATTTATATTGACATTTCGGAACGTCAGTTTTCATTTAATTCTTGTTGTTTACTTGACATGATTATTTGAGATTTTTTGTGTTATAATAAATTTTTTAGATTTTTTGTGTGTTATATTATAATAAATTATAAATATTATAATAATTTTTGTTTAATTGACGTGATTATTTAAAAGTTTTTTGTGTTATGAATTCGCATATACCATTTTTATATTATGATCACAAGGTCAAAACCAAGCGATATAATGAGTATTTGCGTGATACATTGGATCCATTTAATATATCTGACCGATGGTAAGTTACAATTTATTTTCACGTTAGTTATTATATTAAGTGTAAAAATAATTCAATTATAATTTATAATAATTAATTTTATTTTCAGTTTTATTGATAATTATAGACTCCCAAAACAGTTGGTACATGAGCTGATTCATGAGATACAACAATATGTGGATGATGACGATAACACTTTACGTCTTCCTTTACATTTGGAAGTCTTATCAACATTAAATTTTTATGCCAGTGGAAGCCATCAGCGTCGCGTGGGTTTGGATGCTTTTGCAGTAATGTCCCAGAGTAAAGTGTCGTCTAGCGTAGCACGCATCAGTAAAATTATTGGTACGAAACTTGTCCACAAATATATTGTGTTTCCATCAACACTAGCCGCTGTTGATATAAATCCTGCCATGCCTAAAACAAAAAACATTTAACGTAATATTATATGTACATATATACATATATTCATTTAAATATTACCCTTTTCCACTGGTCTACTCTACGTGGGTTCGACGATGTCAAATTTAATTCGTTGGATATTTCCTCCCACAATTCTGTTCTGCGTTGGTTACCGCTGGCCGCCGAAAAACCAAACAACAATTCAAAATTGTTTTTTACGAAACTAATAAGTAGCGTTTTCTGTTCCGCTGTAATTCTAATCTGTAATTATTTTAATTGTTAATACAGATAATTTAATAAATATTTTAATAACGAAAAAATTATTAATACGATAATAATTGAAGATAAATAACATGAGAAACAAAATATTCACACAACACTTTATAATTATTTTACACATTACGCACAACATTAATTAATAATTATTTTTATTCAATTGTTATCGTATTATATTAAATATGTACAAATATATAATTTTATATTATATTATTGTCATTTAATACAATTTAAAAATACATTATCTATTAGAATACGTACCATTTTGTTTGAATAACGAACAGTATATATGTGATTCAAAAATGTCAATTCTCCATCTCAGCAGCAAGGGAAAATGTCGCATGAGAGGAACGACAGCACCAAATTTTGAACTGATTTCACCCGGTTCAAAAATTTTTCATGCTGACCTGCACAAAAATCACGCTAATACAAATAAAACAAATGGCACCACACAATAACAAAATCGTATATTATACACCGTGTACGTATACGAAAGTTTCATGTCTCATGTCTCAACTCTCATCAATTTCCGACCAAAATCGCTGTCCAGGGGACTTAGTACCTCATTTAAGTTTAAATTTTAACTGTACTAAACTTATAAACAAAACCCCGGTTTAGCATTACCGTGCTCTGTCATAATCAGCTTTAAGCTGTTTTGGATTTGTCAGTTATACTTTTGAAATACGCAACATGGTTTGGCTACATAAAAAAGGTTTAAATAAATACGCATTATGGTTTGGATACATAAGGGGTTTCCTATAAGAGGTTTCATTTTGATATTTAAAAAAACGATTATTTTTTAAGAGAAAGCAATGAATGTTTATTTCATTGTAAAGAGGCAGGTATACCATTAACATTTGAAAACGATAGAAGCCAAATGGCCGCCACGGCTACGCTTGCAGTACCATATCCTTTTCATGTAATTTTCATGACCAATTCGCACGTCAGCGGCTGTATGTCCTCGATAACTTCACAAATTCCATCTTTAACCGTCTATAGCATCTTGAATCGATTGTGGAGCAGTGACATAGACCTTATCTTTCACGTGGTTCCAAAGAATAAAGTCTAAAGGTGTTTAATCACAAGAGCTAGCTGAAAATAAACGTCGTTTACATCAATATCTTCCAATTCCAGCCATAAAAAATCATTAATTATAGCTCGGTAGCGTAATCCATTCACCGTAACAGTTGCACCAGCCTCATTTTCGAAAAAGTAAGGTCCAATCACACCGCCAGCACAAACACCGCACCAAACAGTGACACGTTGAGGATGGAAAGGCTTTTCAACAATCATTCTTGGATTTTCTGAGCCCCAAATGAGACAGTTCTGCTTATTAACGTAGCCCGCAAGGTGAAATTGGGCCTCATCACTGAAGACGATTTTTCGATGAAATCCGGATCATTTTGATGCATTAGAGGCTCCTGTGGTCGGGGGGCACTCACATGTCTCGTAAATCTAAATTGCACGAACATGTTTCTTAAGAATACCACCACAGTATCCTTTGCATGTCGTAGGAGGCGACTAAACGGTTGGATCGCTGGGCTGACGATCCGCATCCGTAAAAAAATCAACTGTTTATAAAATCAACAAAAAGAAAAATGGATACCGCCAAAACAACACCGGACCCCCGCTCAAGTACCTGGATACGAGATTTAGGATCGGTACGTGGAACGTGCAATCACTTAGAAAACCAGGAGCGTTGGAGGGTCTAATCACGTGCATGAAAGAGTATCGGCTGGAGCTCGTTGCTCTTCAAGAAACTCGCTGGCCTCAAAGTGGAGACCATGTGTCCCAGGGCTATACGTTGTTCTACAGTGGAGATGACCTCGGAAATCTTGGAGCTGGATTTCTTCTTGGGCCGCAGGTAAAGAAGGCTGTTTTGGATTTTCAAGCAGTCAATAACCGATTGTGTATGCTTCGCCTGCGCACGAAGTTAGCCAACCTGTCGATAATTTGTGTACATGCGCCCACAGAAGTCAGCCAGCCCCAAGATAAAGACTCATTTTACAATGACTTGGACGATCTGATGGGATCTATACCCGAACACGATGTTAGAATGGTAATTGGGGACTTTAATGCTAGAGCTGGCAGAAATCAGGCCGACTTGTGTGAAAACATAGGTCCGTACTCCCGACACGAAACTGCGACCGATAATGGTGAGAGAATGATGTACTTTGCAATTGCTCATGATCTTAGAGTAGCAAGCACGTTCTTCCCTCACAAACAGATACACCTAGAGACATGGACACATCCTCGCAAAACATCCCGGAGCCAAATTGACCACGTGTTAATTTCAAAAGGGCGAGCTCGGGTTGTGCAGGATGTGAGTACTTATCGGTCAGCAACCAAATACGTAGGCAGCGATCATTATTTGGTCGCTGCAAAGCTACGGTGGAAGTTTTCGTACAGGTCGGGGAACACAGCGAAATGGATGGAACGTTTCGACTGTGAAGGTCTGATAAATGAAGATCAAAATAAACGATATCAGGATCTTGTCAGCGACAACATTGAGGGAGCTAATTACCAGTCTGACTGCGTGAACTCTGTCTGGGAGGTACTGAAAACTTCGGTTGTCAGTGCTGCTCAACAGACTTTAGGTATAGTGAAAGTCAGACCCAAGAATGATTGGTTTGATGACGAGTGTCGTCTGGCAGTTGAGCAACAAAATATAGCCCATAATGAAGTGCAACATCGTCTCACAATCGCAAGGAAAAACAAGGCAGCTCTTGCAAGAAGGGCAGCTAAGCGGATTTGTAGACGGAAGAAGCGAGAATGGTGGAAGGCCGAGGTTCTGAAAGTACAACAACTCAGCAATGAGCGTAGTTCACGTAATTTCTTTAAAGGAATTACTGGATTGCACCATACTTTCAGGCCTTCGTCAACCGCCATTCGGGACCGGGATGGAAACCTCTGTGTCAACATCGACGCAGTACTTGACGCATGGAGTGGACACTTTACTGAGCTGCTTGATGTTCATCATGCGTCACAGACTGTTGTTGAGCCACCTCTAAAACAGTCTGCGGAGATTTGCACTGAGAAGCCATCCCATGAGGAATTCACCATGCAGAGAATGAAACGAAACCGCTCACCTGGAGTGGACTGCATTAATTCGGAGCTCTTGATATTCGGAGGGGATACTTTGTGGAACTGTCTTTTCGACCTTATTCGATTAGTATGGCGAACCGAAGTTATGCCTGATGAATGGAAAGTGGCCGCGATATGCCCCATCTTCAAGAAGGGAGACCGCTTGAAGTGTGAGAATTATCGCGGTATAGCTCTCCTTTGCACAGCATACAAGTTACTGTCATACATTTGATTGGATAGAATCACTCCTCTGGCGGAGGGCTTGGTTGGTGACTATCAGGGAGGATTTCGTCCGAATCGATCAGTCACTGATCAGGTCTTTTCGCTGCGGATGATTCTATCTAAATATTATGAGACATCCATCTCCGTACATCAGGTTTTCCTGGATTTCCGGCAGGCCTACGACTCGATCAATCGAGAGAGTTTGTGGTCTGCCCTGGAATACCTAGGAATGCCAACAAAATTGGTACGACTGTGTAGGATGACAGTGACGCAGTCTCAATGCTGTGTTAAAGTTGAGAACAGGCTATCGACAATTTTTGCAGTTAACTCGGGTGTTCGGCAGGGAGATGCTCTGTCCCCGATACTCTTTAATCTCATGTTGGAGTACATCTTTCGTAAAACTGAAACACCTCAGCGCAACATCTTGTATCGCCAGTCCAATCAAGTGCTTGCATATGCAGATGACATATGCGTGATTGGACTGAATAGCAACGGAGTGAAAGAAATACTTGATCCGCTTGTAGAGTTTTCAGCTTCTGTTGGACTCCAGATCAATGAGTCCAAAACGAAATACCTGATCTCTGGTTTTAGAGACAATGGCACACCAGATTTTAGTAGTGGCCACCACACGTTTGAGGGAGTGAGGAAGTTCAAATATTTAGGCTCTCTTATCACTCACGATATCAGTGTGGGTGAGGATATTAAAGTGCGGCTGGCAGCTGGCAGTCGTTCTTTATATCCTCTAAGGCCACTGCTAAAATCTAAACACATATCAAGTGCCGTGAAGCTGAAGCTTTACAAAGCGTTGATCAGGCCCGTTGTTATGTTTAGATGTGAAAGTTGGGCGCTGACGGATGAGTACGAGAGATGGCTCCTTACATTTGAGAGAAGAATCATGCGTGTGATTTACGGCCCTAAACGCGAAATAGATGGTACATACCGAGCTCTGTACAATTTCGAGATCAGAGATCTGATGAAGATCCCCGATATTGTACATGAAGTTAGATCTCAGCGAGTACGCTGGCTCGGTCACGTTCTGCGTGCTGATCCGGAACGAATTGTGCAGCGATCTCTGAAAAGAGAGCCACCATATGGTAGGCGCAGAGGTCGTTGCAGGCGACGATGGCTCCACGATGTAGAGAACGACTTGGCCTCTTCAGATTGTCTAAGACAGTATGAAGACCAAGCTCAGGATCGAAACCGTTGGAGCCAGATTGTTGATTCAGTAAGGGGCCAGTAATGGGCCTTTAACACTGTTATTATTATTATTATTGATGCATTAGAAGGGCCCAATCAGCGAAGATACGACGTTTATGGTTATCGACCAATTTTTTTTTAAGCTTTAGTTTTGAGAACTGTGACTGCAAAATTTTCATAATTTTTGTAGGGATTTTAACAATTTCAATGCGTTGTTGAAGCATGTATCGTACCATTTTTAGTAATGGCGTAGTTTTTACTTGTCAAATGTTAAATGATGACAGCTTCAAAATTGACAGCTGCCGAAATAGCAGGCTATTCAAAATGAAACTGTTTATTGGAAAACCCTTTACGTTAGTTTCGTGCTCGCCCGGGTTTCGGGGATGGAGTCTCTTTGATATACTTTGCGCAACTTCAGCACCATATTTCTTTTATTAGTTAGGTCCGGGGACCACCATGGTAATTTGCTTTTGTGGGCACGTTTACGTGGTACAGTAGCGCAACAGACATATATTCAGGTCATTCACCAGGTTTTGCCAGGAGCTGTTTAATAGATGGTTGAACTTCTCCCAATTTGCATGTTTAGTTGCAAAATGGGGAACTTTTTCTGAAGATAATTTACCGTATTACTTACTAAAGGGTGATTTTTTTGAGGTTAGGATTTTCATGCATTAGTATTTGACAGATCCCGCGGGATTTCAGACAAGGTGTCAAAGAGAAAGATGCTCAGTATGCTTTAACATTTCAAGAACTGAAGCCGAACGATCTGCCACAACGTCGAATTTTCAGTGAATGGGCCCTAGAAAAGTTGGCAGAAAATCCGCTTTTTTATCGACAAATTTTGTTCAGCGATGAGGCTCATTTCTGGTTGAATGGTTACGTAAATAAGCAAAATTGCCGCATTTGGAGTGAAGAGCAACCAGAAGCCGTTCAAGAACTGCCCATGCATCCCGAAAAATGCACTGTTTGGTGTGGTTTGTACGCTGGTGGAATCATTGGACCGTATTTTTTCAAAGATGCTGTTGGACGCAACGTTACGGTGAATGTCGATCGCTATCGTTCGATGCTAACAAACTTTTTGTTGCCAAAAATGGAAGAACTGAACTTAGTTGACATGTGGTTTCAACAAGATGGCGCTACATGCCACACAGCTCGCGATTCTATGGCCATTTTGAGGGAAAACTTCGGAGAACAATTCATCTCAAGAAATGGCCCGGTAAGTTGGCCACCAAGATCATGCGATTTGACGCCTTTAGACTATTTTTTGTGGGGCTACGTCAAGTCTAAAGTCTACAGAAATAAGCCAGCAACTATTCCAGTTTTGGAAGACAACGTTTCCGAAGAAATTCGGGCTATTCCGGCCGAAATGCTCGAAAAAGTTGCCCAAAATTGGACTTTCCGAATGGACCACCTAAGACGCAGCCGTGGTCAACATTTAAATGAAATTATCTTCAAAAAGTAAATGTCATGGACCAATCTAACGTTTCAAATAAAGAACCGATGAGATTTTGCAAATTTTATGCGTTTTTTTTTAAAAAAAAGTTCTCAAGCTCTTAAAAAATCACCCTTTATATATCGTGTTTTCCAAACCCAAGATGAGGACAATTGCTCTGTTGTCGGTTGTCATCCAGCTGTGTTTGACCGCCCAATTTACAAGTTTTCTTAACAGACCACCCGTCATAAGTGTAAAATCAATATTCGAGTTGCCATTATGGGAATATTAATTAGGCTGGTCTTCTTCGTTAATAACAAAGAGTCCACTTCGTGCTATAAATTCTTCAACGAGAGCTCCTCTGTAATTGGTGTCTTTACTGTGCCAAAGTTTGAACTATACATTGAAGTGCCTGTCATTATAATCGGATGGTTTTTAAGACCATCCATAATTTTGTCAAGCTTATGTACATATTCCTCGGGTTCCTCTGAATACTGGAAGTAGATACTGACTAGATAGAAAAACCTAGATCCGATCTTACTTCTACATACACACGCAATGCGAGTCGCAGTACTGTGAAATCTTTATAACTTCTAGATCATTATTGAAGATGCCTTAACGTTATCATCCACCACGATAACTCTTATTTAGCATTCTGCATATTCAGTTGAACAATTGAAAGAACAATATTCTATAGCACGATTGAAATCGATTGAAATCGACAAGTATTTTCGTCTTTAACTGACATAAACAGTTTTCTTTATCATTAGGTTCAACGAGCCCTTTTATATGAAGGACTTGTTTTGCTTCCTAATAAGCGGTCGATCGCCCTATTTGCTTTCTTTTCAATATTAATGAATATCTCATGAGATTGGTCCTTAATACAAATATTTAAGGTAACTCAACTACAGACTGTGACCCATGATGAACTGCACCAAATATATCGGTAACTGCGTTGATGTTGACACAGAGGTTTCCAACCCGGTGCCGAATAACAAATGGCCCAGGCCTGAAAGTGTGGGGCATTCCAGTAACTAATTTAATTAAGAAATTACGGAAATTGTTGAGTTGTTAAACTTCCATAATCTCCGTTTTAAACCGTTTTGTCGGCTCCTACGATAAGCAAAGAATACTGTGGTGCTATTCTTGGCAAACATGTGTGTGCAATTAAAATTTACACAGGGCCAATTCTTATCTCATTTATATAGAACCCTCAATCTAGGGGTCAGCAAGCACAGTAGTTCACACATAGAAAATTTTGGAAGGCTGTAAGCAAGCAATTGGCTTTCTGTTTACGGTGTCGATATACTAATTGCTGGAATGCCTAAAATTGGGTTAATAGGTTTCTTGCTGGACATTTTCAAATTTCTAAGTGGCCCGAACCCGGGATACACACTTCTTAAAGAAAAATTGAGAGCTTTATCTGGGTACCTATACCGGCCGCAAAAATTCTTTGCGACCAAAATCTTGTAACAAGTAACTTCGCATATTTAAGCGATGGGGTCACCACTCCGAAAACTTCCGTTTATATAGAGTTAAGAATTTATCGGAATTCCGATGGTTTTGCTTTATTGATTTATGTAACCATAAAAGTATTGCTTTGGTATTAATTATCTCAATTATCTCGTAATTAAAAATAAAATAAAAAAGTTAGGTTAATTACTGTAAAGTGTAATGTATGTAAGATTCAACATCTCAATGGCAAATGCATAGTTATTTATAACATACATATATACATACTATAAGTGCAGTGAAGTGCAAAATTTACAGTTTATCGATTTGCTGACAAGCGAACTAGCACTAATATGACAGGCGAAGGACGAAACATATAACATTAGATTACCGAAATCAAAGTACATCGGTAAAATGAAACTCGACATTAAATACATCGACATCCAATTATGAATAATCTAAGAATTTTGTTACGTTTGTTCAGGTTTGCATAGAAACATAATTGGCCTATACAATACCTATACATCTACATACATATTCATGTGTCCGTAGAAGGGGTTTGAAATTAAGTTCTCGTGCGGGACTTAAATTTAAAATGTGTTCGAAAGGATTTGTCAGAATATTCGTTTAATTATTGTGTATTATTTTTATTACAGCAATAATGGATGGCGGAGTAGGCCACCTGTACAACCAATTTACGCCATTAATAAGTTATAATTCTAGTAAATGACCACATTAGTATACATACCATCGTAAATCTTAATCAACACTTATTTTGAAAACAATAATAAACGAGTTTACAGATTTTTCGTTAATAATCCATTCAAAATTATAAATTAATATTTAAGAAAACTAATAAAACAATAAACTAAATCACATTTATAAGTACATACCGGCAGCGACACCTTTGGATTTATTAAAAATAAAAATTCGGTATTTAACTTTTAAATTATATAAATTAGTTATATTTGTTTAACAATTTTAAATTTTATTATATAGAAATAAATCGGGAATGTTATAAAATAATTTGTGTTTAAGTGATAATAATAAAAAATTAAAACTAAAGTGCAATGAACGGGACTAAAAGCAGTTTGCGCATCTATTCAAATTATGGGTGCGATGACAGTTAAATTAAAAACATATTTATATATAACAACAAGTTAATACAGTAGATCGCAATAGCAAATGCTTAATTGAATAAACAACATATTGTACAATTTTGCTCTTGAAAACAGAGTTATGTTTAAAATTGAAAATCAATAAAGTGCTATATAGATCAGAAAATGGCCAAACCGACATTTTGAGAACCCGATTCTCATTCTACCAAGAATGAAGAAAATTTTGATCTTCAGATAACTATAGTCTCAGCTGAAATGATCAATTTTTTTATTGTTTTCATAGATTTTTTTTTTTTGTATATGTATATGTGTCTGTATCACTTTTATACATTTGGTTGATCTTTACATTTTATTTTTTGTTTGTTTAGTTAAGATGTACAATAAATTATTTTTCTGAAGGTGTCTTCAGCACTTTTAATGCATTAACTAAGTTATATGTGAGTAAATACAAACTATTTTTGCCAACGTTACCGTCATCAATAATTTTTTTGGGCTCTTAAATTATTTATTATACGTTATGCGTTTATGTGACTATTATTGTGTCCGTATTTAAATAAACAATTAACATAAATATATTAGCTATCGACCTATAACATTAACTTCTTCGTGAATCAAATGCCATTGGGAAATTTTACCATTTCATATAGCACCGCAAAATACCTGAAAATCTGGGTAAAATTCGACATAAAGCTGAAAGACGACTATTGTGTTTAGAACAACAAAATTGAAAACGTTATTGAACAAGTCGTTCAAGATCACCAACATGTATAATGCCAATCACCGATTCAATAAAACAAAAAAAAAGGATCTTTCACAAAATCCAAAGGCGACAGAAAGCCTTTCAATAAGTGATACAGATTTCTGGTAGAAATCTACCCAACAAAACTCGAGATATTCGCACATATCAACATCTGCATACAAAAAAAATATTTAAATTTAAATTTTTTTTTCATAATTAGATAATAGAAGGTTTGTAAACAATTGCTTGAACCACAGATGCTGCATGGTGGCTCAACATTTTTAATTTGTTTAGTTCATGTGATATATCAGGATGAAAAAGGTCTGATTAATTCGCATTTGACAAAGAGTATTTGTCTCCTGAATATCCTGATATATTTGATGAGCAACCAAAAATTAATCTCCTTGTATACACGTCTGTATGATAAGATCATATGTGATGCACACATCAGAACTTTGTAATTGTATTCATCAACTGATATTTCAATATTGAATAACTGATTTTAACATGGGGCTGGTTTACATAACAATTTTAAGTGCCATGCACCTTGTTGTTCAATAAAAGGAATTTTATTATTATTTACGTTGGCTGGAACCCAAGCAGGTTCCGCATTCAATGCCACTCTGAGCCCATGGTGGTTCAGTGATGAAAAAATAGATAGAGCCGAAATAACTATCTACAAATGATACAAACAAAAAAAGGAATAAAAAGTTAGTTAACATTACACGATAACGGTCGCCATTGCCCGTTAGTGCAGCTCCTTGTTCATTTTCGGTATATTGTGACCTCCCAATTGTTACGTGTGGGTTTTCTGTGCCCCAAATACGGCAATTTTCCTTGTTCACACGACCACCGAGGTGAAAATGAGTTTCGTCGGGAAATATAATTTTTTGGTAAACATGCTGATCTTCTGCCAACCGATAATTGGCCTATTCAGCGAAGCGAAATCGTAAAGAATGCCCAACTGCCTTCAATTCATTAACCAATTGGATTTTGTAGGCCTTGATACCGAGGTCTTTTGTGTAAAATTCTCCACACATTCCTATCGCTTATATTCAATTCTTATGAACGATGGCGTGTTAATTTGCTGAGATGTTGACGCACACTTTCAGCTACGAACTGAATGGCGATGCGGGACTTGTGTATTGTGTATTAACATGCCAGTTGAATTTCGTCACTACCGAAGTTTGTACGCCATTTTCGGCAATTGACTCATCGTATATGAACACTTATTGGAAATAAGTTTTCAATATTTCCCAACGTTGATCAAGCGTATAGCGACTCATTTCGGTCACCGGGGATATAATACTGAATTTTTGTCACTTGAAAGATTAGGACTATGAGGTGCGAAATACTCGCTAGTTCAAAAACGGACCAAAAGATGCCGCACTATGTATATAAAAATTCTAAGTTATGGATTTTTACAGTATTGACGATTGGAGCATCACGGATTCCAGTTTTCTAAAATAAAACTATCTATTCATTCCGCTTGTCCACACAAGTATGCAGTGCATGATGTATTTTCCTCGTTTGTTACCCCTTTGCCTATAAACTTTGACGGAGCGGAAATATTTGTGTTGCAACGCTTTCAACCGAAATTTTGTGTGATGAACGAATTGTAACGCACTAATACAAACAAAAATGCAAAACAAAACTTATTAGGTTCTGTATTTTATGTTTGAATTGGTAGAATCATTTATAATCTGCTTTTTGGATAATTCATATGAAACCAAAAATATGATTTTCAAAAGTTTTTTGGGGAAATTGCTGATTTTCTTATGTTAATTTGCCGTTGAAAGAATTAATTGAAATAAAATATTATGGAATTTCGGATTTTTTTTATTTTGAATCTGCTGATTGTCATAGGTATTTTCTTACGTTTTGAATTTGAATTAATTATCTATAGTCTAATCTAATAAAGCGAAAATTTAATGGCCGACTCATCTGTACCGTCGGAAAATTGGAATAAACAACATTGTTGTTAATCAACCACTCCAGAAATATCCATGTCAACAAAATGAAAATATATTTTTTTAATTTGTTTTTTGTTGTTCTCTAGTCAAATCAATATGAAACACATACATAGATATAAGTAACAACAATTGATACATCCTCGTGTGGACGCAAACCAATTGTTGTGTTATCATGTATTGCATACTCGTGTGGACAAGGCCATTGCCGTTTAAAATAAAAATAAAACTATCTATCCATTGACGTTTAAAAACACACAGCCACCTAATTTCGAATACAAAACCACAACTCATACTTACCCTTAGTGCTTACCTCCACCACTGTTGAGTCAGACTCCTCCTCTGACGGTGATTCGTCCATTTGGAGCACACAGTGTAGCCCCATTGATCTCGACATCCCCGAGTCCAACGATAGTGTCTCCTGTGCGTCTTTCACCACCAGCTGCAGGTGCCCCAGTTCTTGGCCTGCAGGGAATTTCTTCCCTCATCACCACTTTAATTTTACCGAAGCCAACGGTCGTTCACTTTACCTTTGATTCATGAAAATTGGATAATACTTCTATATACGTATTTAAAGGCAGGTCTTCTGAAAATCTTTCTGCCATTATAAATCAGATTCTCGAAATTAGAAGCAACGGACGACTGACTATATAAGTAAATTAAATTTTAATGGTTTATAATTTTAGATTACATTCAAATACACAATTAATTTTAAACCATTACGGTTCGAAATCTCATATGGTACCAGATTGTTGACACAGTAAACGCCAGCAAACGCTCTTTGTTTCATATTTTTTTGATAACAACAATCAACTCACTTATATATGTAAAAATTAAAAAATTAAATCGATTTAAACATATGTACATAATATTACATGAGGTGATTGTAATTATACATTATAATGACGTTTGCGCGGTTGTGGTTAATTACATTTTTGTTGCAAATATTTGTTGCATGATAATTATGTCTTATGTGCGGTGAGCGCGTCCTTGCAATACTTATATGTATCTTTATCTGTTGTAAACAAAATAAAAATCATAATATCGCATTACATATAAAAGCATATATTGGCGAATAAAATCGCACACCCTATATACATTTTTAACATTTTATAAAATATGCTGTGTAATAATTACGTTTCAAAAAAATCCATTTTATAACAAAAAAAAACTTGCTCTGCAAATTGACGTCGACTTATAAACTTGCGCCGACTACTTTAGTTAACATACACGAGTAATATAGAAATAGAATCTATTAAAATTTCGTAATCAACACGATGGATGAGTGTACAGTGTTATATCGATCAAAACTGTGGGTTGTGTAATTCGTCTTTTAAAGCAATAGTGGTCATGACCATATAAAGTTTAAAAAATTTTGCAATTTCACAGACAATAAATAAATGTTGACCACCTTCGGCTCCTATGGATTACTAGCGAAACTGGAGGCACTTTAGAGGCGAATACCCTTGTGTTATGCATTGAAAATATATATTCCGGTTAGCTCGGTTCGTATATATGTACATATGTATCTATATTATCTCTACACCCTAATATAAACTAAAGAATTTTTAATAAAAGTTGTATTTATAGTTTTAATTTATTATTTTATTTGTGCAAATATGTCAACTATAAAATTAATTGCACTATAAATAATACAAATTTAACTAAATAAAATGAAAAATTTGATTATTTATTATTATTCCTTATAATATAATTGTGGGTGTCAGTCAGTTTATCGTACACAATTTCCTACAATTTAACGTAAACAATTTATCGTTTAACAGTATATCGTAGATATAATTTATCGTATAATAGATTAATTCTTATGAATGCTTTAAAACCGAAATGATGAAATTCGATTTGTTGGTTGGACATGGGATTCTAAAATAATTGTTGGCAGAAGTTTTGGAATATGACCACTATAAACGGAACTGGGCCATTCCTTAACGGTATGTTGGATTGAAATGAGATTTTAAATTAACTTTAAAATGAGGCTCTGGAAAAAGGCCAAATGGAATGGAACTAACCCATTCCTTCCAAATAGAATTTTTAACATATTTTTCAATAAAGTCCTGTACCTCGATTTTGTTGCCTTTTTGAGACTATGAGACTGCCAAATATTTTGTATACGTACACTGTGTAGAGTATTAAATATTGTTATTGTGTGTTGTCATTTTTTGTATGTGTATTTGCTTTGAGAGTGTACAATAATCATCAAAAATTATCGAATCGGTATAAATCGGTATAAAAAACAAAAATAATACAAACATTTTTGGTGCTTACACTCCGTTTTCTCCTGCTATTGCGACGGAGAATTGACGTTTATGTCAAAGTATAGTACATAAATTATTATGTTTACTTATTATCCTATTATGATATTTTTGCATCCGAAAGCTTTTGAATTTTTGTCAAAATAAAAAACAAACAAATTGAACAGCGCATGCGCACAAATACACACATACTCACTAATATTACAAGTTTCTAGTAATTTTTACTCTCCTAGTCTCATAGTCTCAAAAAGGCAACAAAATCGAGGTACTGGAATATGGTCAATTGGAACGGAAGTAGGCTATTGCTTGATTGATTATAAATAAATCAGTTTAGTAGAATTTTCCTTCACTTAACATTATAAAATATGTGCTTCATTAAAATAAACGAATTAGGATTCAATTTAATTTTTTTAATTTAGTTCATAATTTGGGGATAGATTTTGCAAACAATAGATTGCTTTAAATGTATGGCGCTTTAAATATGATATTTTTGATGATTCTTTTAAGAATACTTTTATGAAGGCACTTATTTTACCATGAAACCGACGCGCAGTCCATTAACATTTGGTCTTGTGCGAATACCGTACAATCATAAACGCAACAAGTATGATTCATATGTGGAAAAGAATCAGGTCTGGAGCAATAAAGATTAAAATTTTAATTTCCGAAATCTGTTTCATCTACTCACTTCAACTTAATTATGTGATGCACTCAGTTTATTGATGTATTCTTATAGTTTGGCAGCTTTATGTATTCATGTGAATATCTTTCAAAAATTCTGTAAGGAACAACACCACATTTGTGGTCACTGCGGCGACAAAGAGCATGACCAAAAATCATGCACGAAAAATACGGAAGATAAATTTTTACTTCATCAGCAAATTAGAGCACCATTAAATTCTTTATAATCTTCGTTATCCGATCGATGAAAATAATAAAAAGCCAAGGTGCGATCCTTAAGCAACATGGATATCACTTAGACAACTTTGGATTTTTCGGTTCCAATTATTACTTATTTCAAACGGTTAGTGATAGACGACTTAAACCCAAATAGACTCTGAAGTGCTTTATACGATGACAACCGGGCATAAATCCATATACTGTAAGTATGCGTTGCTTACAAACAACTCAAATAATTTAGGAATTGATGATGAAGTTGATAATTCCTCTGTATAAGAGCTGGTGATATCATCTCTTTTCCTAGATATTAATATTGATGTTAATTGTGATATTTTCTACTTTTCGGGAAATAAAATAAGCCTGTGGCTAACGAGTGATCGAAAAGATCTTGTAATGGATTTACTATACTTGTCAAGAATATTATCATCAGAAATGATCAGGAGGATAGAATGATATGTTGTTATTGTTTGTTTGATCTACGCGTACACAGGATTATCACTTAAGTATAGATATACGGGGTCTTTGTATTGTTGCTAAGTCATATTGATAGTGACTCCTCAATTTCAAGCATGTGAAGTTATCCCAGTTTTTCATCCCAGAAAAAAATAAAATGTTCATCAGGCAATACAATTTCATCCCATCCCAGTTTTTTTCTTTTATGTATAACAAATAACATAAAATAATTTTTTTCATTTATTCTATACCATCCCATCCCAGGATTTCAATAATTTTTTTGATTTTCTTTTACCGTTTCTACTATGGAATAGTATAGAATCGTATAACATAAATGAATATGAAATATTGTACTACACTACTATATTCTAAAATCTTGAAGGGCCCAAAACTTTGTGACATGATTTGAGAAGGTTAAGGTTAGGATAAATTTTTGATCTAGTGAACAGACCAAGTCTACCAAATTCCGGCAATCGGCCAATTTATAATGGCCCCATATAAAATATTTGTTTGTATATGAAATATTGTACTACACTACTATCTCCTAAAATCTTGACGGGCCCAAAACTTTGTGACATGTTTTGAGAAGGTTAAGGTTAGGACAAATTTTTGATCTAGTAAACAAACCAAGTCTATGTACCAAATTCCGGCAATCGGCCAATTTATAATGGCCCCATATAAAATATTTGTATGTATATGAAATATTGTACTACACTACTATCTCCTAAAATCTTGACGGGCCCAAAACTTTGTGACATGTTTTGAGAAGGTTAAGGTTAGGACAAATTTTTGATCTAGTGATCAGACCAAGTCTATGTACCAAATTCCGGCAATCGGCCAATTTATAATGGCCCCATATAAAATATTTGTATGTATATGAAATATTGTACTACACTACTATCTCCTAAAATCTTGACGGGCCCAAAACTTTGTGACATGTTTTTAAAAGGTTAAGGTTAGGACAAATTTTTGAACTAGTGAACAGACCAAGTCTATGTACCAAATTCCGGCAATCGGCCAATTTATAATGGCCCCATATAAAATATTTGTATGTATATGAAATATTGTACTACACTACTAACTTCTAAAATCTTGACGGGCCCAAAATTTTGTGACATGTTTTGAGAAGGTTAAGGTTAGGACAAATTTTTGATCTAGTGATCAGACCAAGTCTATGTACCAAATTCCGGCAATCGGCCAATTTATAATGGCCCCATATAAAATATTTGTATGTATATGAAATATTGTACTACACTACTATCTCCTAAAATCTTGACGGGCCCAAAACTTTGTGACATGTTTTGAGAAGGTTAAGGTTAGGACAAATTTTTGAACTAGTGAACAGACCAAGTCTATGTACCAAATTCCGGCAATCGGCCAATTTATAATGGCCCCATATAAAATATTTGTATGTATATGAAATATTGTACTACACTACTAACTTCTAAAATCTTGACGGGCCCAAAATTTTGTGACATGTTTTGAGAAGGTTAAGGTTAGGACAAATTTTTGATCTAGTGAACAGACCAAGTCTATGTACCAAATTCCGGCAATCGGCCAATTTATAATGGCCCCATATAAAATATTTGTATGTATATGAAATATTGTACTACACTACTATCTCCTAAAATCTTGACGGGCCCAAAACTTTGTGACATGTTTTGAGAAGGTTAAGGTTAATAAAAATGTTTGATCTAGTGAACAGACCAAGTCTATGTACCAAATTCCGGCAATCGGCCAATTTATAATGGCCCCATATAAAATATTTGTATGTATATGAAATATTGTACTACACTACTATCTCCTAAAATCTTGACGGGCCCAAAACTTTGTGACATGTTTTGAGAAGGTTAAGGTTAGGACAAATTTTTGATCTAGTGATCAGACCAAGTCTATGTACCAAATTCCGGCAATCGGCCAATTTATAATGGCCCCATATAAAATATTTGTATGTATATGAAATATTGTACTACACTACTATCTCCTAAAATCTTGACGGGCCCAAAACTTTGTGACATGTTTTGAGAAGGTTAAGGTTAGGACAAATTTTTGAACTAGTGAACAGACCAAGTCTATGTACCAAATTCCGGCAATCGGCCAATTCATAATGGCCCCATATAAAATATTTGTATGTATATGAAATATTGTACTACACTACTAACTTCTAAAATCTTGACGGGCCCAAAATTTTGTGACATGTTTTGAGAAGGTTAAGGTTAGGACAAATTTTTGATTTAGTGAACAGACCAAGTCTATGTACCAAATTCCGGCAATCGGCCAATTTATAATGGCCCCATATAAAATATTTGTATGTATATGAAATATTGTACTACACTACTATCTCCTAAAATCTTGACGGGCCCAAAACTTTGTGACATGTTTTGAGAAGGTTAAGGTTAATAAAAATTTTTGATCTAGTGAACAGACCAAGCCTATGTACCAAATTCCGGCAATCGGCCAATTTATAATGGCCCCATATAAAATATTTGTATGTATATGAAATATTGTACTACACTACTATCTCCTAAAATCTTGACGGGCCCAAAACTTTGTGACATGTTTTTAAAAGGTTAAGGTTAGGACAAATTTTTGATCTAGTGATCAGACCAAGTCTATGTACCAAATTCCGGCAATCGGCCAATTTATAATGGCCCCATATAAAATATTTGTATGTATATGAAATATTGTACTACACTACTATCTCCTAAAATCTTGACGGGCTCAAAACTTTGTGACACGTTTTGAGAAGGTTAAGGTTAGGACAAATTTTTGATCTAGTGATCAGACCAAGTCTATGTACCAAATTCCGGCATTCGGCCAATTTATAATGGCCCCATATAAAATATTTGTATGTATATGAAATATTGTACTACACTACTATCTCCTAAAATCTTGACGGGCCCAAAACTTTGTGACATGTTTTTAAAAGGTTAAGGTTAGGACAAATTTTTGATCTAGTGATCAGACCAAGTCTATGTACCAAATTCCGGCAATCGGCCAATTTATAATGGCCCCATATAAAATATTTGTATGTATATGAAATATTGTACTACACTACTAACTTCTAAAATCTTGAAGGGCCTAAAACTTTGTGACATGTTTTGAGAAGGTTAATGTTAGGACAAATTTTTGATCTAGTGATCAGACCAAGTCTATGTACCAAATTCCGGCAATCGGCCAATTTATAATGGCCCCATATAAAATATTTGTATGTATATGAAATATTGTACTACACTACTAACTTCTAAAATCTTGAATGGCCCAAAACTTTGTGACATGTTTTGAGAAGGTTAAGGTTAGGACAAATTTGATCTAGTGATCAGACCAAGTCTATGTACCAAATTCCGGCAATCGGCCAATTCATAATGGCCCCATATAAAATAGTTGTATGCAATTGGCATCCTCAACAACGATCTTGAGGTTCTTAAAATTTTACAGTTCTGCGCACACACTGTGTGTGTAGAGGTGAGATCTAACTTAAGAAATTTTTATCTAGTCATTATTTACTTCCCATATTCAGACGATCCAGTGGAATATGTAAGCAAACTTGATAAAATCATGGATGGTCTTAAAGACCATTCTATTATCATTACTGGAGACTTCAATGCTAATTCTAAACTTTGGCACAGTAAGGACACATACGAGAGAGCAGTCCTCGTTGAAGAATTTATATTAGTAAGAAGTATCCTGTTTATCATCAACGAAGATGGACAGCCAAGTACATATTCTCACAACAGGGAATGGAATATTGATCTCACTCTCATGGCGAGCGTTCTGTTAAGAAAAATTTTAAGTTGATCCGTCCATGAAAATTGGACATCATGTGACCACAGAGCTATTGTTTCGATCTTGGGTTCGGAGAACACACATAATGATTCCCAAGCAGTAAAGACAGTTCCTCAGTATGCCTTAAGGCATGCCAATTGGGAGTGTTTCAGCAGCCAACTAAGTAACATCTGGCAAAGCCTGACAAAAAACCTGAAGGTATCGATCGAAAACGATATCGATCAAATTGAACAAATAATAGCTAGTTCAATTATCAAAGTCTGTAGCGCTACTATACCACGTAAACGTGCTCGAAAATCTGATTCTCTTGGTGGTCTCCGGTCTTAACCGAATCAAGAAAATTGGTTCGTAAGTTGCATAAGTTATATCAAAGCAATAAAAATCCCGAAACACGGGAAAGTAAAAGGCTTAACTATGTAGTACACCGCAAAGCGTATTTTAAAAGTGTTAGAGACAAAAGCCAAATGAGCTTAAACGAGTTCATCACGGAGCATGGAAATGCTGAACCGTGGGGCTTTGTCTACAAGTTCAGCACAGGTAAATTGAAAACGAATGAGCTACTTAGTACCCTGGTGAGCAGTGGTGGATAAACAACAATTTGTTGGGAGAACACTACAAAATGCTTGCTCAATACCTTGCTACTCGACGACTCTGAGGATAATGCCTCTGAGAGGCAAGAAGATATCCGCGTCAATCGTAACTGAGTACCAACTACACCAAACATGATCCACTTCAATGATGAAGAGTCAACTTTAGCTATCATGTCTATGAAAGCTGGTAAAGCGGAAGGCCTAGACAATATCGAGATCAAGGTGATACAACGTGCTTGGTCTATTATAGGGCCCTGTATTATACTTTATGAATACTTGTCCTAGCAAAGGAGTATTTCCCAAAGCTTGGAAAAATGGTATATTAGTTATCATTTGGAAAACCGGACAAAGGTGTCAAACCAGTCCCAAATCCTATAGAGTTGCATGTCCTAGGTAAATTATTTGAAAAATTAATTGCCGTTAGGTTAATGGACATATTCCAGAAAAGTGGCACCTATAGTGACAAACAGTTTGGCTTTAGAGAAAATAGACCCACAGAGGACGCAATGATCAAAACGATCAATATAGTCAAAGAGTCGGACCAAAAGTACAATCTTGGAGTTTTCATAGATGCATCTGGCACGTTCGACAACCTGCGGTGGCCCAGCATAATGCTGGAGCTAAACAGATTCAATTGCCCATGCAATCTCTATAACATCATTAACAAGTATTTCTCTGAAAGAAAAGCCACTGTTATTTCAAGTCATGGCACACTCTAAACATTGTCAATAAAGGTTGTCCGCAAGGCTCCATCCTTGCCTTTGGAAACTTATCTTCAACGGAAGCATGAACCAAAATTAATTAAAATAGTTAATTTTTCTTAAACTGCTCCTGTAGGTGTGATATGATCCCAGCTACCAGAAAAACAACATGGCATACTGGTTACAGGGGGGTATTTCCTTACATTATGGTCAAAACCCTTCAAAATTTCATATGGCCGAGATTTCAAAAAATTTTGGAGCACTTCTGACATGATCGATTTGTCATAAACTGTTCCTGTATGTGTGTTATGATCCCAGCTACCAGAAAAACAACATGCCATACGGGTTACAGGGGTCTTTCCATACATTATGGTCAAAAAACTGAAAAATTTCATATGGCCGAGATTCGGCCGAAGATATGGCCGAAAAAAATTCCGGAGCTCTCCTGACTCTATCGATTTTTCTGAAACTGCTTGTGTAGGTGTGTTATGATCCCAGCTACCAGAAAAACCAACACGGTATATTGGTTACATAGTCGTTTTTAATGAGAAGTTATTAATATAATAATTGTCATGTAATTCAAAATATAAAATATATCGTTTGGTACGAATAATTTATTAAAAGTTTACAAATTTCCTGCTAACGTGTAATTGGTTGTTACAAAAATTCTTATAAAAGATGCAGAAATTCATAATTTTTCTGCTATAGTTACTAAAATTACAGCAGAAAAAATTATCTTTATCTATTATGCTGCTCCTGGTAAAAAAAAAAATCATTTTTTCCGCTGAATATTTTCTGCTATCTTATACATCATACTATACGTATGTACATTTATGATTTGTGATGTGATATCCATATCGAAAATCCATTCATCTCGTTGCTGCTTTAACGTCCGGATCCCAAGAGCCTTATTTCGAACTTCAACACGTTCGTCATCCAAAAAAAATAATTTTACCCCTCTTCCATTTGAAATCATCACCAATCCATCTCCAAATTGCTCAGAATAATTCATTTTTAGGATTTTGGAACAGGTGTAAGGGAGTTATTACAGAAATAATTGACAAATTATTGGTTGTATGGAAAAAATTAATAAAAACAATATCAAGAGAAATTCATACATACACTCATTAATAAGCAATAACTACTGGTTTGCCACCGAAAAGTGTATTTTTTTTCGCGACTTCATGCAACTTAAAATCGTTACAATCGTTCGTATTGGTTTTTCTGAATTATCTTCATCTCATTATCTGTGGTAGTACAAATTTATTCTCGAATTTAGTTTTAGTTTCGTTTCCCAATACAAAGTAGGGCACCTATTTTGGAGAAATTTCGGAAGCTAATAGAGGTGGGCATTTATCCGGTATTTCAATCAATAAAACATATTTCTGAAAAATATTAACGGAAAATTAAAAAACTATTTATTATTAAACAAGTAGTGTACCCAAAATACCCAGCACAATTAAAATTAAAATTATTTTTATAAACCAATACAGATGTAATCAAGAGTAACCCTAATTTTAGTGAAGTAGACAACTATTTGATTTATTTTATTGGTACCTCAGTTTTGGTTGTATACTGAGGCAAAACCAATGCTAAATAGCTATATGACTTAAAAATAATATACAAATTGAGTAATGACGTATATGGCTTATTAGAATTATGTGCCATTCTTTGCTAAAATTCGAGTACAATAAACAAAGGTATTACATAATGCCTTTATTAAATGTTTATCGCATTTTAAGATTAATTTCGTTTAAAATTGACGTAAGCTTTAGATTTTCTAACATAGTTGTATGATTCCCTTCAATAAATTCGACATTTATTTCTGCGTCAGTATACTTGCTCAAATTGTAATCATTATCAATGTCCGCAACAGAAACTTCTGTGGGCCGAATTAATGTGATTGGTGCTTGAATCTTCCGTATTTCACCGTCGTCACATTGCATTGCTAATTTAAAACGTTGGTATATTCCATCTATTATATCTTTCAGGTATTGTTGAGAGTACAGGTTTTTAGTTTTTGCTAAATCGAGTATTTTTTCCACACGTTGATCCCATGTTGAAATTTCTGATATTTTATTGTATGAATACTCAATATCTTCTGGGAAGAATGCACGAATAATATGAAATGCGACGGTTTTTTGTATAACTTCATCGGTGATATTGGTTTCTTGGAAATGCCCATGTGTTAACTTTTTTAAAAATTCGGGAGCTCCGTCAATTAAAACGACCTGTCCAGTGAGACCGCTCATTTCTAACATACGTGCTAATTCTAGAGCTACCCATGCTCCAAATGAGTAGCCAACAATATAAAATGAATTGGTATGCTTGATTACATCATTGTAGAGAAGCTCATACATATTGTGTGTCATATCAGTAATAGTTGCTAAGCCAATACTCGTTCGCAGTTGAACACAGAATGTTGGTTGATTAAGTAATGTTGCCATTTTAGTCAATGCACTTCCGACAACTCCCTCTATACCAGGAACCAAAATAATAGCAGAATCAAATTTGTTGTTGTTATTATTTGATTTAAGCCGAAGAACAGGAACTAAACTAGATGTTTCATCACCTAAAATCGTAGTTAACATATGACTTTCGGTTATTTCTGTGCCAAAAAAGTTTTGTTTTATCCGTTCTGCAGCTTTTTTTTGCCTTGTCTCGGCTAATTCATATAATTTTGCGAATGTTAGTGAACGCAACTGCTGTTGTGATAAGAATAATTCAATGTCACGTTCCAGACTTTGATTAATTTCGACTGAAATCAATGAATCCATCCCCAGTTCCGATAATGTCGCATCCATGGACACAGACTTGGGATCTCGAATATTCATAATATTCATTATAGTTGCAATAATATCTCCTCCTCCAACCACAGTACGTTTTTCGGCCACTACCATACTCGAAACAATTGGACAATCTTCCAATAATAGTGTGTCAAGCTCTTCCAGACATGATGAAATTCTTTGTGGTAGTGTTCCACCGATTTCCATATCCAATTTATCCTCTAGCATATCAGCTACCAAACCAACTTCATCTACAGCTCCCCATTGGATGGCCTTAGCTGGTAGTTTATCTCTATGCCTCTGTTCTACAATTCTTTCCATTATTGAATTAGCCATTCCGTAATTACTTTGGCCGGCATTACCACGACCACATGACACACTAGAAAAAACTACGAAATATTTTAGTTGTGGACAATGGACTCTTGATACTTCATCCAAGCATTTTGTGGCAGCTGCTTTCGGCCCAAATGATTCAATAAATGAATCTGGAGTTTGATTTTCGAGGATACAATCACGTAAAACCACCGCTAAATTAAAAATTCCACCAACAGGTCCTAATTTCATTGCTGCTTTAATTAATTCGAGACAGCCCTCAAATGTCGCGATATTTGATGTATTCACAACAACAGTAACTCCATAATTTTTCCATATACGAATACGATATGATTGATATGGTTTTGTGATTCCATGACTGGATGAGAGAACAATCTTTCTTGCACCACGAATGATCAGCCAATCAGCGAGCTCTAAACCAAATCCGCCCAAACCACCCGGGATTATATAACTTGTATTTGGATTACAGTTTATTCGGGGAAATAATGAAATCGGAAGGGACCACTCGTCATTTGGATTCTCGCGAATTTTTAGTAGTACTTTTCCTATATGTTTAGCACTTGCGAGGTATCGTAATGCGTGCTCTATCTCACTGGCTGGATAAACAGTTGTGGGAAGCGGCTGAATGATCCCATTATCGATACCAGCTTGAACGAGATCTCTAAGTTCCTGTAAATAGAAAAATGAAATAAAAATCCAAAACTACTATTAAATTAGTGGTCCTTACTAATTGCTCTTCCCGAGATGCACTGAATAAGTTGTCGAAAAAAATGGCATGGAATGAAATTTCCTTTAAGAAGTCCCCAAGCCCAATTTTTGTATTATTCGCCATGTCAAATTTTCCAATTTCCAAGAATCGGCCTCCTTTACCCAAACACCGAAGTGATGCTTCTAATTTTTCTGCGGCTAGTGAATTAAGAACAAAATCTACACCGTTACCATTGGTTTGTAGTTTTATCATTTTTTCGAAGCTTGTATCTCGTGAGTTTCCAATTTGAGACTCTCGCAACTGTGGGAACGTTTTAAGCAAAAATTGTTTTTTCTCATTTGTACTAACAGTGGTAAAAACATTCATTTTATGGGATAGAGCTACACGAATTCCTGCAATTCCAACTCCTCCAGTTCCAGCATGAATAAGAATTGATTTTCCTGGTTTGACTTTACCTTGGACAAACAACGCTGTATAAACTGTTGCGTAAACTGCAGGGATGGTAGCCGCTTGCTCTAATGTCCATCGTTCAGGACACACCCATACGAAACTATCATTTGGTAAAACATGTGTTGCCATTGCACCAGAATTTAACATTCCCATAATACGTTTTCCACTTGCATCAATGCCAGCATATTCAAATCCGAGTACACAGTCTGCCTCAATTCGACTTGAACCAATTACTTCAATCGATAGTTTACCAGTTGCAAGCATGACATCACGGAAGTTGAGTGAACAGTATTGAACCTGAACGGGTAATATTGCTTTGTTGGCAATTTCAGTAATTGGTCCTCGGATCCATTTCATTGATGATAAATCTCCTCTTTGTGTTATGTTTGCAAAGGCATGCACATTTGTTGGTCCAAAAATAATAGATTTTTCCAATGATAAATGTCGATATGTGCCCCATTGCCCCTATAGATAATAGAAAAGTAGTGTTTGAAATTATAATTTGATTAAAATCAGCTGAGTAAATATAGTTTAAATATAGAATGCCAATTTACTATATAATGTTCATGAAAAATACTTACATCACGATAAACATTTATTGCCATATCTAGTGCAAGCTGATTTTTATAAAATGAATTTTCAATATTAAATGTTGGAGCGGCTGGATCATCAATGAATACGCATACAATAGAATTATTTTTCGGTTCCTTTCGAATACAATTAATTAAACCTATAATGCCCGATTGACTTTCCTTCTCAGAATATGCAATAACTGCTCCTGATTTTATAGCTGTTCGTAAAGTTTCTAACCATTCGAATGACTTATTACCTGACGAAATTTTAATAACTGTTGTAGCCTTTGGGATTCCCCGCTTTAATTTTTGTAATAATACAAGAGTTTCGTGTTCCAATGGTATAACCGCAATTAATTTAAGTCCCAAAGGTGTTACAATATTTTCAGCAAGTAGATTTGAACATTCACGAGATACCAAGTAGCCATCGTCGAGCAGACTTTTTAGGGCACCTTCAACAAATGTTAGTTCTGCTAGACAATTTGGTTTTATGACAAACATACAATTTGATTGTAATGCCAAGTTACTATTCTCGATCTGAATATTATCGCATTCAATTTCTTGAGATGTAAGGATCGTGGTATCAGCTGTAGTTAAAGGAATATCATCCACAGCATCTTTAAATTTATTAATAATGGGTTCAATTGGTTGGTCAAGTATTTCGACTATACGAATAATTGTAATAGGACAATTTTCAAGTGCATGCTGTACACAGAATTTGGCGGCGTCAGTTCTCGATAAAATTGGGGTGGGAATATATGGTAAAAATTTGTATAATTCTAGTACTGGAACACCTGGCGATTTTTTTCTACTGACTATACTAGCATGTAATCCCTTTACTTGAACACCTCCACCTTGTACCATATCTAAAGTTTTATTGTAATGTACATCGTAATGGTAGCTTTCTGGGTTCTCATTGTCAAATGTTTCAAGAGCTAATTTTGCATGCAGTTTGGTATCGATTATAAGTTTTTCAATTCGCGTTGGTAGCATCAAACCGCGTGTGTCTTTTCCGAGAATAGTGATTTGTAGTAAACAATCCATAAATGATACCCAATTGTTTTCCCAGTTTACTTTGCCAGTAAGTCCATCACTTCTAGCTTCGAGAACATTTTTAAATGAACCGCTGTAATGGTAGCCGTGTAATCGGAGCTCTTTGTAGAAATCATTGGTTGGTAGATATGTAAAATCGGATTCTTTAGTTTTAGGCAAATCTCTGTCCATTTCATCCACAGCTTCTCTAATAAAACCGGTAACTACCACAGCTGAACCTTCTGTAATTTCAAATCGCCCAGTACCAGAATGAACCTTCACATGAAATTCGACATAATTTTCAAGTGAAATTATAGTTGCTCGCACAAATCGAATGTCTTCAATTTGCACATTTAATTGTGTGTAATGCATACCTTTCATTAGAACAAATGTTTCCCATACCAATTGAAGATATGCTGTAGCAGGGAATAGACAGCGACCTGAATTATTTATAAAAATAATGTTAATAAATTAAATCAGTTTAGAAATATAGTATACACATTTACCATCAATTATATGTCCAGAAATGTATTTGAATTCTCGATCTTGTAACGAAACACGAACCTTTCTTTCACCACTATTTTTATTTTCATCTTCCTGTTTCATAACTAACCAATCCTCAGAATGGTCCCATCTGATTAAATGTGATATCCGTGGTGTGCCTTTTGACACAGGAAAATCAATAGCTGGGTAAATATTTTCAATGGCCATGTCAACTCCAGTGATGTAGATCCTAATTATTTAGCAAGTTTGTTTAAACATTTTAGCAAAACGGAGAAACTAATTTTAACTGACCTGCCGAGCGCTTCTAAGAAAAAAATTAAATTTTCTTTGTTCCCACGTTGTGCCAATGGAATATGAATTGAATTTGGCATTGATTTACGTATTATGGATTGAAGCAATCCATGTGGTGCAATTTCAATCGTAGTTACATTTTGTGGCAACAATAAAGCTGTTTCTTCAAACAAAACGGAGTTGAGCAAATTATTTGTTTGGTACTGCGCAGAGCAGTATTGTGATTCTGGAAGGTGCCATTTGTTTTTGGGAATACTAGAACTCAGCCATTTTTCCGAACGTTTTTTGGGTTCTGGAATAATTTCAGAGAGATAGCGCAATAGCGTTGGTCCTATATCCGAAATATATCGTGAATGGTACGCAATTTTCGAACATATTCGAACGCTTTTTGCAAAAATCCCCTGAGCAGATAAAACGTTTAAAAATTGTTCAACTTCTTTTTGAGGACCAGATATTGTGCACGAATCTGCACTATTGTGACATGCTACATCAATTGTTGATGGTAATAAATGTCTAATGTTGCGATAACCCATTCCTACGGCAGCCATCGATCCTCTAATTGTTTTCGTTCCAAGACTCGCCAGGCCCCTTGAGTATGCACATAGTACCATTTGTTCTGCCGTCAAGCAATTATCGGCATAGGCACATCCCAATTCACCAACAGAATGTCCAATAATATAATTAGGTTTAATGCCCAGTTCATTAAGTACATCACAAATAGCTACTTGGATTGATGCAATCCCAACAAAAGCATTCAAAATATTGTCAAATATAGTCTTATCAGGTGACGTGATAATCTTGATCAAATCCATTCCTTTTGGTGCTAAAGCATCGTGACATTTTTGTATGGTTTTACGAAAAATTGGAATTCCCATTAAACTAGTTCCCATTTCTTCCCACTGTGAACCCATTCCACTGAACACATAAACAATTGGTCTTTTGATTCCTGTATAATTTTGTACATTACGAGCAACACATTTGGCATTTCCACTTTCAACATGACTAAAAATACCATAGCTTTTGAAAACATTGCTTGAGTGCGATTCATTTTGAGTATTTTGTAGAAGACTTACAAATTCAGCATCAAGCGGCTTGTTTGATAAGTAATCATGAACTACGTTACACGCTTCTTCGGTGCGGCCTGACCAATTAACTAATCTGGGTAATTTATCCACTGGAGCCCCTTTGTTAATTTTTTGTTTTCCATTACCTTTTAATAAGCAATGCCCGTTAGCCCCTCCAAATCCAAATGAATTAACAGCCACTAGTGGTCCGGTTAACTTTTGTGCATCCACAACTACTTGCAATCGATTTTCATCTAAGGATTTAATGCTATTACGAATCTTTGTGAAATTTATATTTGGCGGTATCAATTCATTTTCTAGGGCTAATATGCATTTAATAATAGAGGTCATTCCGGCAGAGCTTTCCGTGTGTCCTAAATTTGATTTAATCGATCCTACGGGTAAAGGTAATTTGCGATTTTTACAAAATATTTTATCTATTGCATTACATTCTTCTGGATCGCCAACTTTTGTTCCAGTGCAGTGAGCTTCGACGTAATCCACAGTTTCAGGCTTAATATCAATTTCTTTATAAAATTGTTCTAGAAGTTTCGATTGCTTCACACCAGACGGATACGTTATTCCTTCGTTCTTATAACCATCACAATTAATTTTCGAGTACCTAACTGTTCCATAAACACGTTTTGCATCCTTGGCCTTTTGAAGGAAAATCACTGAAATTCCCTCCGATCGAGTGTAACCACTGGCATTTTCATCGAATGGTCGACAATAACCATTTCGGTTTAGGACTCCTAGACGCCCAAATTGAAGTGTTACATATGGGAGTAGCAATAAATTTGATGCACCCACAATTGCCGCATCACATTCCCCATTTCGAATAGCGCTAAACGCGCAATCCAACGCGGTTAATGAGCTACTACAGGCTGAATCTATGGCAAAAGATTGCCCTTCAAGTCCTAAAGAATATGATATACGATTCGCTAGCATAGAACGTAGACAGCCCGTAATACCAAATTCATTGTTCGATAATTTATCGTAAATATGGGAATGTTCTGATTCACTGATACTTGCACCAATATATACACCAGTACGTGAGTCTCTTAAAGATTTAGGATTTATTCCTGCGTCCAAAATCGCTTCATACGCATGTTCAATAAGAACTCGACCTTGTGGATCCATTGAATGCGCTTGTTTAAAATGTATTCCGAAGAACATCGCATCGAATTTTTCTAAATCGTGAATTGTCCCGAAACGCCTTGGAAGTTCAGTAAACTCGTGTTTCCAGCGAACTTCGGAATCGTCAACCATATCAACCTGAAAATGACAAAAACATTTTTTCTTACAAGAAAACTTAGTTAAAGTCAGGTATAACACAAATTAAATTTATTTCGTATTTTCTGTCCTTAAACATTAAGTTTTAGGTTGGTTATTAGTTGTTACTGTAAAGACAGACGTTACAACCGGCTAAAAAAACCAAGCAATTTTTAGTTTTTATAATTTTTTAGTTTACTCTTAGGATGTTCAGAGATTTCTGCGACAACCGAGCGCTCGATTAGTGGAATCATCGTGATATTTGCGGTAGACTTCAAAGAAACTTTTACAGTTTTTCAACGCGAGACTCAAACAAACTACTTGGATCTAACAAACTTAACAGTAAACATCATTAACAAGTATGCTACTGCTTGCGAAACGCCTTTTCCGAAAATCCATAATTCGAATGATTCGTATATATAGAACAGCAGAAATATAATTCAGATCACATGGAAGATCCTCATCATATTGTAATGCTTTGCTTACTCCTGAAAAATACAAAATGACTCTGAATAGTAATCTTTTTGTTGATGATGACAGCTCTACTCCGGAAGATAGAATTTTGTTTTTTATAACTGCTATTGATACGAATGCGATTATGCGTATAAAATACGAATACTTTCAAGAATTAAAGATATCAACAGCGCGACTCGGAATATGTAAGAGTTGCCCAAAATCATTTGTCAAGCTTTACATAATCCTAGACGTGTTAGACGGAGTTCCAATGTCACTTATTTATGTTTTGCTCACTAATAAAAGGAAACAAACCTACATGAAGTTAATGGCCGTATGGGCGCGCGTCCACGCTTACGATTACTGTTGTAACTGTGAAGATGAGGGGAGGAAAAACAGTACCCCACCTGCTTTGCACCTGTCCTCAATGTAGACAAGTGACTTAACATAACCCCAAAGAAAATAATCCAATGGGGTTAAATCACACGATCTTGGTGGCCAATTAATTGGACCATTACGCGACATTATTCTTTCATCAAAAGTTTCTCTGTGTAAATTAATTGTAGGACGCGCAGTGTAGCATGTGGCTCCGTCCTGTTGGAACCACATGTCAGTAAGAATAATGCCAGCTAATCGAGGTCATCGCTCACCATTGACAGTAACATTCTGACATTCTGATCGTTTTTGAAGACATATGGACCAATGACTCCGCCAGCCCATAATGCGCACCAAACAGTAATTTTCTCTGGATGTAATGGTGTTTCGACAAAAGCTTGTGGATTATCCTCAATCCAAATGCGATAATTCTGCTTATTTACGTACCCATTCAACCAAAAATGGGCTTCATCGGAGAACAAATTTTTGAATGGAAATTCAATATCAATATCAATTTGTACTTCAGCCCATTCGCTGAATTGGCGACAAAAACGATGGTCGTTTAGCTTTAATTACTGCACAAGTTGAATCTTGAAAGCTTTTAAGCCAAGATCCTTTCGAAAAATCTTTCATAAAGTGGAAGGACACAACGGAAGGATTATGTGCGCCATAAAATGGAAGAAACGCACGATAAGATTGACGAACAAAACCATTATATTGATTAAAAAAATTCAAAAAATTTCCAAGCGTTGCTCTGATGTAAGTCTATTCATAATGAAATGTCAAACCAAACTAAATAAAAAGCAACTAAAAGTTGTTAATTGGCTTGTCAAATAAAGCAGTGTTGCCAACTCAAAGTTGTGAATCTCTAGAAAAAACGCCCTTTATAACAATAATGCTTGTTATGTTCTGAACTTAAAGTTGTAATTCTTTTACAAAGCGAAGCTTTCTTGGGGGAATCAAGTTGGTAATTGTTGCCAGCTCCGTATCTTGCAGCTTCCACAAGTGTGCGTGTTACCTCCCCGTAGTGACCACCGGGCAACTAGTGCACCATGTTTTATGTGATGTACTTGACGAAAACTCGCTGTAAACAACTGGGCCGAGTTATGGTATTAATCGTACCGTGTTGATAACCGGCAGGCTGGGGGCCTACTCAAAAACTAGCCCAGTCTCTAACGGTGTATCCGGATACTTGGCGCCCTCCAGATCATTCAGCCTTACCTGTGTATTGCGGATCTCTGCACAGGTGGACCACCTTCCTCCGCTACTCGTGGGATCTATTATGAATAGTGACAACAAAAAACAAAAAGAGACCGGCACTCTTAAAAAACCGGAATCTAGTGCTGTGGAGACATCGGCCTTTAGGCCCGTTTTCAAAAGTGCAAAATGGGGCATAAGCACAAATGAGGCTGGCCCCTCGAAACCAAAGGGTAAACGCACGAATGCTGCTCTTCCAGTATTAGTATCAAACTATCAGACCAAGAAGTTAATTGCATTAACTGCAAGAAGGTGGAGAAGGCTTTAGCCGCCATCTTCCTTAACATCATGAGGGAGAATCCAGGACGTGCTCCGTCTTGCGCGAGCCTGGATCCCTGTGGAACCAAGTAATCCAAAGGGGATCCAGGAAATGTTGAAAATCAGCAATATGGACATTCCAACGACCACTTTGAAGATTGCCAGGTTAGAGGAGGTAAAGACGGAAGCAGATCACAGATCGGCCGTCATTATCATCAACAGAGAATCCTTGGATGTTCTGGCAAAATCTGGAGGGCAAATCAACTATGAATTTGGAGCGATTACGCTCAAGGTTTATAAGCGCGATGAGGCCGACAGATCTGGCGCATCTGCAGCAGGTGGGGATGCCAATTGCACTGTCCCGCTTGGCATTGGTGACCGAGAAGTCCGGGGCATCCCGGAAGACGTTCAGGAGACACATTTAGTCTGACTCAACAGTGGTGGAGGATAGTGCTTATCTAATGCTTAAGATCCTTCAGATCAACCTCCTTTCGTTCAATTTTCTTAACACATCGTGTTATAAACCGTTATCACGTTAAAAGAAGTCGGAAATTTCCGACTTATTTAAAATCGATGATCATCATTAATCATTCTTGATGAATCTTGATTTGAAAAAGCAGGAATATCAACTGCTCTTTGTTGTTGATTTGTTATAGATTTGGTAATATGAGATGCTTAAAATGATCATATACTAGTCTTTTTATTATTATTTTATTTGGTCACATTGAATGACCCATAAATACATATTATTACAATTGTAGTTACATCTCTATTTGATTCTCGAAACTACCGTATGTAAAAGTGTATAGACTATTCAGGAATAGTCTAAACACTTATTCAGGAATATTATGAAATATTCTGGTAAGTTAAATATTTGGCATAAATACATGTAAAAGTGTAAGAATTTTGTTAGTTGGGTTTCAACCGCGATAGTACTAGTTATTAAAAAATGTAAGAGTATGTTGTGTTACAGCTCATCCCTATATGAAATTTTTTTTTGAAAAAATTATATCCCCAATGTTTAAGGACAATTAAAACTGAAACGGCGGGCAGCAGGCAGTTGTGGTTTGTATCGTCTAAGCCCATTGCCAACATCTAAGCACATAACCCGTAAAATAATTTTCGCCCATTCCGACATTTGCGTCTCAAAAATGGACAACACTTAAAAACAAAGTACTATTATTAAAACTACACATATACAATACGAAATTAATTAATTAATTCTCCGACTATCAAAAGACTGACTATTTACTATATCATAAGTATTAGCTGTATTTAAAGTTAAATTTTTCATAACAGGTTAGACTTACATTTGACTATCACAATAGACCGACAAATTACTATTTTAAACTTCAACTTACACTTGTAAATTAAAATTGACTGACAATATGAGTTGAAACATGTTGGTCTCTTGTCAGTCATTTGTTTATTTCAACACTTTTTGATTTTCTTACTATCAACAGGCTGACTATTGACGATATAATCAACAGACTACACAATCATATATTAGAGACGAAATAAGTCAAAAGTTGGATAATTCTTCAATCTTATTGGTGCGTCTAATCGTTACCAGAAAATGGACGGATCTTATGGACAGTATACAGTTGACTATCGTAATCGAGTGACAAAAGGAGCTTTAAAATCCGACTTATACCTTTAATTTACAATTGACTACAGCCAATAGGAGTTGGAATTGATACAAGATAACTTTTCGAACGTTTTACTATGAGAGCTTGAAAAGGTTGAATAAAATTTGGTATATCGGGAAATTTTTGTTTACCATTTTGGCTATTGTACGAGTATGTTGCTTACTCTGGTTGCAGGCCTCCACTGCATTTTATCACTATATCTAAGTATACTATATTTTACGAAAAGCTTTATTAATTATTTTTATATTTACTCTAGGCTAAGAAACAGCATCGATGGTAGCACTTTGTGGTGAACAATAAACATCTTGGATTAAGGGTGAAAAATATTTAGAAAGAATTAAAAGGTGAGTGGTACTAAACCTTTTTAAGCCAATTATAGGATCGCTTTAAAAAAAATTAAAGTTGGGCGGATTACTCCATCACCTAATACCACTAATGGGCCCACGATGCAATACCCGGATAAACACATGTACTTACACTTTCAAAACACCCAACTGTGATTTTTGGTCACTACCGGGAATCGAACCCGAGATCCTCGATTAACAAAGCAAGGACGATACTTGCTGTATCTCTTATATTTTTATTTGTTTTGTTTTCGTTTATAAATACGTTTTATATCAGAGAGGTTTAATATTTTCTATCGGCTTCATCCATTTATTAACTGCGGGTGCTAGGAGTGCGGAGCTCGTCAGCACAAGTTTAATATTGAATGTTAAAACCGAAAAATGTAAAATGTGTCTACATAATACATATGTATATCGATTGTATTTTTCATTATTAATTTAACATTCTGGTTTAAGTCTTACGTGCCCTTACTTAGGTACGAGAACAACTGCTGGGTTGGGTTTCTTATTGTAACGCCACTGAATTCCCCCGAACTAACTAAGAATAGCACCTGAGGGACACGTACTATTAGATTAAATATGTAAGTGAGCCCTAAATATTTGTAAATATTTTTACCTTGCATACTAAAAAGAGCCTCATATGAAATGTTATAAATGGTCATGCTCATCTGAAATCCGGCACTGCCTGGCTCTTGAGTCCACAACTGCATATCATTTGATATCATAATGCATTTTGCAAATTTATCGTACTTGATGTGCTAATATTTAGCGAAAGCATTGTCACTATTTTTGACAAGATACAATTTTGCATCTGCTAACCTATTTCAAATCGAATCGTTTCAAAACACAACAATTTTATTAAAACTTAGTCATACAGCAGTCTAGCACGTGTAGCGGATAAGTTTTGGTTACCTGAACGATTTGGTTTTTTAGTAACTCGATAAATCTTTTGATCTTCCTGGTCTGGAATTCGTCTTACCATGGAATGGGATGTATTTACTAGATTTTATAGCACTGTCTTAGTCAGAGTCAGAGGTCGCCGGATTATTTTTAATGGAAGTTATAATTTTATTGTAAAGCTTTTTATCATGGTTGTAGCAAGTTTCCGATTTTTGTGATCTGCTTTTCTACGCTGACACCTTCTTTTCACCGTTTTATAACGCTTTTGCCATGTATCAATCTGACACTAAAAAAATCAAGGTATTTGTGCATAATGAGGTTTCGATTATTTAATTCCATGCAACTTTAACATTTTACAATAACAACGGATTTTAACGACGCTTCTGATGATTATAACTCAAACAATTCCAAACAATGTACACTTAAAAGTTGTGTTATTTGATTCCCGATTTTAATTGAACTATTCTTCAGCTTAAAAATTAGTTATCTTAAATAAAACAGAAATTAAAATACATCGAAGAAAACTGTTTTAAATTTCAAAAGTATCGCATTGATCCTAAAAAAATTTGGTACCCTTAGTTTCGAACTAATTCACAAAATCATTCTAGGAATTGTCTACATTATCGATGTAGAAAATAATAGATAACGTGTAAACGCCCATCTCTGCATCTATATAGAAATTGCACTAAAAGTATGCACTCACGATTTGTGACTGAATAAAGTTTAAATTTAAAGTACGGCATGAATGTTAAGGTAAAATTCTAATTGTAGGTAGTTTGTAAAAAACAGTTTGCTGCATTAAATGATTTAACAGTAAACTCACCGTTGGATAAGGAGTAAAATATTGATGGTCTAATAACTTAAGAAATTGATTTGAGATTTTTTATTTTTTTCCGAAAAATGACCGATTTGAAATTATTACTGCGATTTCTGAAGTTAGAAGTCGACATTATTTTTCATTGGTTTGAAGACACATTTAAAAAATTGATATCATTGCCAGACTCAACAACTTTAGGCATTTTTACGTGATTGATGAAAGAAATCAACATTTTCCACTGTCAGTCACAGTGAAAGAAAAAGTCAGCTTATATGGGTTAGTCAAATTAAAAAATGTCATACAGTGCTGAAATATTTAATAATTTTGAACGTTCGTAAATTTTAATTTTAATTAAAACAAAAAATGTCAAAAGTAAACTACTAAACAGTTATGTACGTGCGCGTTTTATTATCTTTGCTATAGCAGAAAGATGAAAGTCGTCATCTTGTGCTACAAAAAGATACTCTTTTTAGAGTGTGCTTCTTTGGTTTCATTTGTTCATTCCCATAATAAGATGAATGATTTTTCAATATTGTTTCTCATCATTTTATATAATAATTGGAGTTGAGTGTAGATCAGTCATTATGTTTACAAAAAATAAAAGAAAAAGTACCTTTTTCTTTGACAAGTGTGGCCTAATCTTCAACTAAATGACACTAATAGAACGAAGATCTACATATAAATGATTTCTTAAAACTGGTGAATTAATTCCAGTATCTGACCCCATACTGGAAAAAATTCACAGTCAAATATTAATCGAAACTGCTAAGGATTCGCCAACATTACAAATCATTAACGTTATTTATATTCAAAAATTACGAAATACCTGATCTCTGGTTTTAGGTACAATGGCCCACCAGATTTTAGTAGTGGCCACCACACGTTTGAGGGAGTGAGGAGGTTCAAATACTTGGGTTCTCTTATCACTCACGATAACAGTTTGGGTGAGGATATTAAAGTGCGGCTGGCAGCTGGCAATCGTTCTTTGTATTCTCTAAGGCCACTGCTAGAATCTAAACACTTATCAAGTCCCGTGTAACTGAAGCTTTACAAAGCGTTGATCAGGCCCGTTGTTATGTTTAGATGTGAAAGTTGGGCGCTGACGGATGAGTACGAGAGATGGCTCCTTACATTTGAGAGAAGAATCATACGTATCATTTACGGCCCAAAACGCGAAATAGATGGTACATACCGAGCTCTGTACAATTTCGAGATTAGAGATCTGATGAAGATCCCCGATATTGTGCATGAAGTATAAGACCTCAGCGAGTACCCTGGCTCGGTCACGTTCTGCGTGCTAATCCGGAACGAATTGTGCAGCGATCTCTGAAAGGAAAGCTACCATATGGTAGGCGCAGAAGTCGTTGCAGGCGACGATGGGTCTACGTTGTAGAGAGCGACGAGGCCTTTTCAGATTGTCTTAGACAGTATGAAGACAATGCTCAGGATCGAAACCGCCTAATAGTTGACTCAGTAAGGGGCCAGTAACGGCCTTTAAAACTGTTCATTATTTATAGCTGCAGATATATATATACATATATATATATATATATATATATATATATATATATATATATATATATATATATATATATATATATATATATATATATATATATATATATATATGTATATATAGAACAATCACAAACATTATCTAATTACCTGCAATGCACTAAACCAACTTGTAGTCTTATTATATCAGATAGCGCCTCAGAAGTGGATTTTAAATTATTAAAACTTATTTTGAAATTATCAATATTCTTGATATACTTAATGAGTCAATTTTCAATTTGAAAACAAAGCGCCCCAAAATTATAACAATAAGAGTATTAATAAAATCAAATAAACTGAACTCTTAGTTTAAACTAATAATAATATGTTAAAATAAAATATCTTGGTAAATACCTTATTATAAAGATTATATTCTAATTCCTCAATATTACGGGATGATGGAAATCGTCCCGCTATTCCAGAAATGACAATTTCATCACCAGGGGTAGCAGGAATTGCTCGATGATGCGTTGGCTTATCTTCCATTGAAGGCATTTGAATACAAATCTAATACACTTTAAACGCACTAAATCAATATACTAAGTAAGTCGGACGATATTTTAACTTTAATTCAATATTTTTGAAACTAACAAACTTTATATTCTTTTCTATTACTCTACGATCAAAGTAAAGTACTAGGCCCTACGATTAATTTTATCTATTTATATGATTTACTATACTTATTTATATGTTAATATATACCGAATTTAATTATTTAATTAACTTAATTTATGTTGTAATAGTTCAAGCATCATCAACTCAAGCGTATTAGTTTACCCTTTCAGTCCAATATTAACAATAGTTTACTAATTTACTATGAATCATAACCCTTTTTTTATTTCAGACCACACAAACCGTTAAAAATATTAACAAACAAGTACATTTGTACATGAATTTTTGAATTGAACAATATTATGTTAGCTCGGCGAACATAAGAACAGTGCATATGTTAGAGCTGCCCGTCACGGGTCTGTGGCCTTTTTAGTAGAGAATCGCCGATTAAGACTGACATAAAATAATATAATATTGAAAAATTTCGACTGTAATTGCTACTGAACTATTTCGTAAATATTTTCCACCTATGATTGGAACATAAATGAATATGATTGGAATAGAGATCCGTTTAACTTACAACATCTTGCATTAAAGAGGGATTAGTTATTATTATTACAGCTAATTGAGCTACTGTATGTGTGTTTCAATGAATCACTGTAAAGGTATGCTAATTCTAAATCTTTTGAACTCACTGTAGCGATAATTACATACAAAACAATTGATAGTTTACTACTACCTGTTTGATGAGAATATATAAGACTCAAACAAAATTTGCATATCTCATTGTCGCGAAATTAGAATTATTCTTTTTGGTGGTTGCTGTGATTGAGGAAAGTCGCTTGTGCGTATAACTCAATTATTCCGTCCGTATTTGTGGTTTCATCAAAGCCACAGTTATAAACACGAATATAATTTCACGTGGAAGACAGTGAAATCATCATCATTCACCTTTTCCCGGAATTTCCTTAGTGAAGTATTCGTACATGGCAAACCTACAGGGACATCGTCCCTCTATTATTTGTGGCAGTATTGTGCACATGTGGAGAAATTTGATTCGACAATTAGCTTATATATAGTTGTGTGTAATCAGCGTCCAACATTAACTGGGCTGGAGTATAGTCATACCAGTTCAATTAGTATACGCGATAGTTTACCGCATGATTGGATACTCGCGTAATAAAAAAGTTAATGTGATACCAAATGGTAGAAAAATAAAAAAAATTAAAGTGAATAGAATATATATACATATATGTGTTGTGATTGTCTTCTATATTCAGTAAGAAAATCTTTATTGAAACAAGAAAAAAATTGAAAAATTAGTATATTAGTGCATGCTATAGTTATTAAGTTTATTTAAAGTTAAAATTAAAAGTGAATATATTGTGAAACAATGTTAACGATGTGAAGCACTTCCTCGCCAGGATCCTGTAGGGATCTATTTAATTATATGTATATGCTAAGTAAAATCTAGTATATCACTCAAGTGACTTACATCAGTTATCGTTAGTGTAAAATTTTCTAAGTAATAATTAATTCGAAAAATAAAAATATGTTTTAAATAAATTAAAATAAATTATGTCTGAATAAACCCTTTACTTGTGAGAGGAAGAATGGACTGTTCGGGAGTATGAGTTCAGGATGGCTTTGTCAAGAAAACAAATTTTGTTCCAGCATACAGTGTTATTCTTATCTATTCAGCACGTATCTAGGTTTTAAGGAAGTTTTCGAGAAAATCCCACCCCTATTCGACGAAATATTTCTGTGGATGTTGGAGTGGCACCTAGTGGTTTGTTTTGCCTAACCATGGGTTGACCCAGCATTACAAAGTAATGACTTACGTTGATGGATTTATGCCTAGCAGATACATTAAAAAATATATCTTTACGACAGTCTAGTTTTGGAGCATTTTAAGGTTTACCATGCAAGTGAAAGTCAAGAAGACTTATTTGATTAAAAGATGGTATAAAAGAGAAAGAGCGAAACACCTCAGAATTATGTAATAAGTTGGTATAGCACTAGATTACTATATCACAGGATTGTTATTAGATCGAACTGTACTAATTTCACAGGACGTCAATTTAGTTCTATTATCAAATTTAAAATGCATCGGCTTCATGACCAGGACGAATGACGAACAACACGCTTTTGAGTGGATACTTGGGTAAAAAAATTGCTCGTTTTAATCCAACCTAGAATTACAAGTCGGTGTTGAGAATTATGGTGGAAATTTATTTATAAATAGAAACATTTCTTGGGCAAAAATCAAATTTACAATACCATAATGCAACAAATCATTTGAATTTCATTTTCGAACAAAATAGATATCCAAATCCATTGTTTGTAATCCCGAAGTGTTTACAAAAAATTATACGGGAAATCGGTGTGGGTTTGGGAGATGGCTCCTTTTAAATGTATGGGTATTAATTTCAGAATGTCGAAACAAACATATATGTATTTAGAAACACGCTAATATTAAAAGTTTTTCCCACTACCAAGTTTGGCTGAACCAGACTTCTGTTTGATGTAGGTCATTCAAACCTCCCATTTATTTACAAATTAGTTTACCAAATTTGAACATTTCGATAAAGCTGATTGCGTAGGTAAATAATACGTACAAGGCTGTTTCATAAATTATAAATATAAATAATATATGCACATATAGTCAACGGTAATTTTCGGATTATAATTTAACGCAACTTAACCTAGAATAAAGTCAAGGGGCATGTTATAGTGTGGTATACAAATTGAAACAAATTGCACATCAACATAACATCATGGTTATACTCGTATATATAATAATAGACTATATAGACTATTGCATTGATTAATACAGCTTTTTTCCAAAAGGTTACAACCAGTCGAAATATTCAGCATTTGATAGAGAATTACACGCCATATACTTACCAGTTAAACATTTTCGATATTATGTAGACGGTTGAGAATTTAGAATTTACACCTAACCTCCTTAAGCTCCAAAACAGAAAGAAGTTGCATGACAAGCACGTCATTTGGATTTGATTCGGCAGTTTTCAACGGACATTCAATATATTATAGGGAAAGTTTTGGCTCCTGTGGTCGGGGGGCACACGTGTCTCGTAAACCTAAATGCACGAACAAGTTTTCCAAGAATACCACTACAGTATCATTTGCTTGTTGTTAGAGGCGATCAAACGGTTGGATCGCTGGGCTGACGACACGGATCCATAAAACAATGGACCCCCGCTACCGGATCGACACGTGGAACGTGCGAGATCATTGGAAGGCCTAACCACTTGCATGAAAAATTATCGGCTGGAACTCGTTGCTCTTCACGAAACTCGTTGGCCTAAAAATGGAGACCATATGTCCCACGGCTAAATGTTGCTCAATAGTGGAGATGACTTCGAGAATCTGGAGATTTCTTCTTAGAGCGCAGGTAAAGAAGGCTGGATTTTGGATTTCCAAGCAATCGATAACTGATTGTGTAAGCATTGCTTGCGCATGAAGTGAACCATCATGTCGATAATGTCTGTACACGTGCCCACAGAAGTTAGCCAGCCACAAGATAAAGACTCATTTTATAAGAACACGATGTAAGAATGGTAATTGGGGACTTTAATGCTGGCAGATTTAGCTGGCAGAAATCAGACCGACTCATGTAAAAATATAGGTCCGTATACTCTCGAAACGAAACTGCGACCGATAATGGTGAGAAAATGATGTACTTTGCAATTGATCACGACCTTATCCAGGATGTGAAAGCTTATTGGTCTGCAACCAAATTCGTAGGAAGCGATCATCATTTGGTCGCTGCAAAGCTACGATGGAACTTTTGTGTGGAGTCAAAGGGTCACTTTCATCGTCTGATAGAGCACAAAATGGCCTCGAATTAAGAAGTCCCTCAATTTGAACCAATAACTTATTGAGCTCTTCCTGCGTAAGTGTGTTACTTCCAATTACCCGTTCTAAATGTTCTTACCGACTTGAAGCCTGCTTCCCATATTCCACCCTCACTTCGCTGGTGTGGAGGGATGAAATGCTAGGTCTTCTGATATTTCTTAAAAATAGAATTGGATATTAGATCTCTATTGTTTTTAATAAATAAATTAAATTCCTTAAATTATTGACTTGCGCCTTGGAAATTTGAGCCTTCTTTTATCAGAAAAGATGTCTGTACTAACACCTCTTCTTGCAGAAAATCTGTTCAATCCCCTACGAGTACTAAAAGTATTGCTTTCGTACTTAAGCAGATGAATAAGCATATATATGATTTTGAGCTGGCCTCCTCCGCGTTTTAAGCATGTTTTTATGGGACCTGCAAAATCCAACCCAACTTTTAAGAATGGACGAATTACCTCCACTCTTTCTTTCGGCAGGTTACCCATTATCGGGGTCTCGGTAATCGGTCCTTGTTTAACGCAATGTACGCATTTAAGTGTGGCTCTTATGATATTTCTTGCGTGAACAATCCAGAATCGTCGTCGAATAATGCTTAAGGATAATGCTGCACCACAATGTAGGTTGCTTCGATGATATTGTAACGGGATGAGTTCCTCTATCCCATTACAATCCCAATTCCCAACAATCACATTTCTCGCACATATTTCATACTTCTGTAGGTCAAGATATTTGACATATTTTTTTTTTGTTTTAAATACATTACATTAGTGATGGGCTAATTCGATACTTTTGAGTATCGGTATGAGTAGATACTTTTACATCATTAACCGGATACTTTTAACCCGATACTATTAACCGATATGTACAATAATACCTACAGCTACTGCTACACTACCTACTCTCGACACAGACACTCAAATTTTAGAATATATATACTTGACTCATTTTGGTACATTATGATGCATAGCAAAAACAACAACAAAATATATTTTAGATATGATAGTGGTATATATAAATATACATATGGCGATGTATGTGAGTGGTGAAAGATAATTCGGTTCTTTTAACTCTAGATGTCCGACTCTTTTTGATTCATTAGACGCATTATAATAAACAACAATATTATATTATACTATATATTAAAATTATATTTGTCTCTTTTTATTAAACACGTACACGATATGCTCTGCTTAACATAATATAAAATAAACGAACGAGAATGAAAAGAAAAACAAATACATATGATATTCCATTTGACTCATTTGAGTAATAATTATTTGCTCTCGTACGTACTACCTATTGAATTAACCGATGTCTGATTTTAACCGGGTAGTTTGACAAATACTCAATTGGTTGTCCGGACAGTTTGAGTATCCGGTTAAAAGTATCAGGTTAGAGTAAGTCCGCACATCACTACATTACATTAATTGTAATAAGCGTGCGCGTAGTGCTCTAATTTCAAGCATTTTTTTTATGAAAAAAATGAAATTTGATATTAAGTGCATACAATTTTTTTTATTTTGAAATAAAAATATATTCCAATTTTTGTTTGCTTTCAGCAGAATTTATAAAATTTTCCAATGCATATGAAAACGTTTTTTTTTTGGTGCATTAACTTTGGATGCCCTAAATTAAAGTTTTATAATTATATGCAAAACTTATATTAATCCCTCCCACCTGCAATTTATTGATTTCGGATTGGAAGAAATCATTCTATGTTTTTAAAATGTGGAAATTTCCCCGTTTTTTTTTAGGTGGTGAAGAAAAATAATTTTCTTCAGAGAGAATTCTAGTCTGTCAATCAAGCGGAACGGATCGCGGATCCGTAACGCGGGCAGTTTCTGTAGAGAGAGAGTGCTAGTCTGTCCATCAAGCGGAACGGTTCGCGGGCAGTTTAAAAAAAAAAAAAAAAAAAGAGAAAAAGTTTGTCCACTAAGCGGAAGAGATCGCGGATACATAACGCGGGACAGTTTTATTTTGCCGGATAGTTCGGGTTTGTCGTGATTAGTTTATATATGTGTTTCAAATACTTATTGTTATTGTTGTGGTTCTAAAATTTTGTGTTTCTTTTTGGTGTTAGATTTAAAGAAATTTGTTATTAAACATTAGTTTTGTACGAGTTATTTTTTTGTATCTATATAGAAAAAAGTGTTTAAAGTTAAATAAAACCGATATATACTAAATAGAGATATTCAATTCTGTAATCATTTACATGTGTTTTTTTTGTGAGAAAATATAGTTCTATATGTGCATCTTATAATTTACTGTGATTGTGTGATTTACCTGCTGCAATTTTAGGATACACCACTATATATATTTTTTAGGATACACGGTATGTGGGATTTTTTGATTTTTTTTTGATAAATAGATATATGTTTAAATCATAATGTTTAGATAAGTTAAGTTTTTTTCCTCGGTTGTACTCTCCGCTGCAAAGCAGGAGAATAACATGTCTTGCGCGTTGATGATCCGATTTTTTTTTCTTACTAAACGGTATTTTTGTTAGTTTCTGTATGCTTTTGTATACAGTCCAATGCGGTAATCTAGGTCCTATAAGTTACCACCACAACCCACGACCACCATTACCCCTACTAACTGAGCTACAGGTCAATGCCGCGGTGGACCAACTTATAGGACAAATTCTATGTGGCTGGGGCATGTGCCTCAGTCACAATATTTAATTACTAATTTGGTCGTAATCTCTGATTTTGTAGGCAGTATTATCGGATGAATTGTGTCATATGGTGCAACGGCTCTCTTGATTCGACATCCGACTCGGAGAAGTCCTTTATCATCTATAGGAATAGATTTAAAGTGAATCAGTGACTTGTATTCCATCTTTAAAATACTGCTGCTGTGTGAATTTTATTATTTCGGCTTCAGCTTCACGACAACCAATGCTGGGTTTAGTCTTCGATATGGTGTTTAACTTTAGATATTTCACTATAAATTTACGAATTATGGCCAGGATACTAATGATTTTATCATAACTCGAATACTTGGTTATTAATTCCTCTATTATCGGTTTTGCTGTTTTGGTGGTCATAACTTGTATTTTTATCCGCCGTTCAAGATTACACGTATACGTTCTGGTTTCCGGTATACAGGCCAATGTTTGGGTTCTGCTTTCAAAAATTCAGGTCCAGTCCACCAAAGCAGATGATTTTTTAGATCGGTTGGGCTTGATCTCATCGCACGATCTGCTGGGTTGACTGGTTGGAATATTGAAGATCGACTGAAGGTGTTTAATCAATTGGGGTTAAAAGCAAAGCTCCATTTAACTTGAAGCGTGCTAATGATGTATTCTTTATCGATGTAATCTTTGTCTTCACCGCTATCAAGGTAGTGACAGATATAAACTGTGCGAAGCTAGATTGCCACTACGGATGCAGTTTCACTCGAATCGCAGAATCCGTGTAATTGATATTCTGCATCGTCCCAAATCCAACAGCCACAACATTTGAAAAAAACTTTTAATGTTAACGACAAATGGTGCTAGCAGTCCTAACGGATCGAAGATGCGGCTAGCTACACAGCGTGATCACCATTTACGAAGGGTAAACCCGGATTGGCTCATTAACTCGGAGATCTGTTGAGCTATAAGGTAACTGCTTCTATAGTATGATTTCGAACCCATAAAATAGTATTCACAGACCATCCGCGGCACGAAGGCCCATGTACGCTTCGATAACAATGGAGTGGACTGTATGTCTAAAACAGTTTTATGTCAATCACTATTACTTCGAGTGGAGTAGTTTTTGGTGATTATTAAACACTTTTTTGATGATATACAGAGCGTTTCGTTTCTGTGATGGAAAGAGTTCGAGAATAAGTGAATTGGATCCTCTTGCTATAAATATTACTGATGGCAGTCATGCTCATAGTGCTCAGGCGATAATTTAGACAGTTTTTCGAATTGCACTTAAACCAGTCGATAAACGAACTTACCGTTTATGTAAAATAGAATACCAACGAACGATTAATACGGTTTCGACGGAAGCTAATTTTATTATTAAAATTGCTATCATAATAATTCACTTGTATCTCATTCACAATATTTATTTACTTTATATAGGTATATAGACATCAGTTAAGTGAAATGAAGCAACCGGCTAGTGGTGACTCAATAAATTCTGTTAACAGACAACCGCCAAGTTGGTACAAGACATTTGCCAGATTTCCCATCTATATATGTTTAAGTTTTTCAAAACGTCTACTACTGCTCACATAGTGGATTAATTATCATAGTTAAAATTATTGTGACATAACCAACCAAAAATAACAAGTTTTATAATTTGATGACTTAAATGCAACGTTATATACGCATAAATATACATAGTGTAACGGGATCAACAAAAGTTTTGGCCCGTTAGCAGAATTTTACCCACTCAGAGGTTTCGGGGCGGTCATCAGAGGCCAGCTAGAACTCAGGGGATGGGCGTGGGGTTTCCCGAAACATAAGTGAGTCCTGATAGACCGCAGGAAAGGAAATAAACGAGGATCAAGGATAATATGGACTAGGATAAGAAGAGGGACAGGAATCAACCTACCGTGCTAACCCAAATGTGATCAATTAACAACTTACCCTATATACGACACTTAGCCTCTCATTCTGAAAAATAACACCATAGCGGAGCAGAAATAAAGCCGATATATAAAAAAATGAAATTAAAAAGAAATGCGAAAATTCAATTCTAGATATAATATAATTATAATTCTTTTACTTTATATAAGAAAATGTAACCTTAATTAATTTATTTCATTATTTTATCCCAAAAAAAAAACTAACTAACTAAACTTAACTATATTTTTAGGAACTAACTAAATATAAGAAATAAATATTTAAATCTATGTATAATTTAATTCAAAATAAATTTGAAAGTTATTTTAAAAAAAAAATTAAATTTATATAAAAATAGTAAATAAAATTTGTACTTAATTATACTATGGCCGATGTGATGATGATGCATAATTGAAGATAATCCATTTTGTTGTAGAAAATTTGTTTTTTTTATTTTATACAAAATTATTAATTAATTATTTAATTATATACGAGTAGTTGATAACAAGATCATTATATTTATTATTAAAATATTATTATAATTTTATTTAATTATTATTTTTTTTATATATAACTTTTATTTACACAATAAACAATACGGTGCACAATTTTTGTCCATTTTAGTTTATTCACATGGTCACCATTTTTTTTATATATAATTAATTTATTTATTCTCTGATAGTTTTATCACTATTATTATTTAAACTTTTTTTTGTTATTTATTTAATTTGTAGTATAAGTTAGGATATACTATAAAAATTAATTGTTTACACTTAATTTAAGGTAATTTTCTTAAAATTAATAAACAGTTATTTTAATCACTAAATCATATTTTGATTTGATTTTTCACAAAACTTTTAGTTTCAATACGTTTACTAATAATGTTTTGTAAATTAATTTGCGACACTATACACAATATTCAGTAATTACAATCGCAATATTTTTTTAACAAAAATTCAAAAATAAAAAAAAATATGTAATTTGCTATTTTTCAGTATAAGAAACTAAATATTTTATCACGGAATAACATTAAATTTTCCGCCAACAACAAATCGTTATCGTGTCACTCAATCAGAAAAAAAATGTATACTGACTATCAACTTTTTACTAGCCTCGAGCATCCAAAAATATTGTCTTTTTATACTCGTCATTTACAGGTGTTTTTCCCACTCCTGAATTGATAACCGGACAAACAAGTGTCATTTCTCCTAATCAATATTTTGTGAATCATTTCCCGCGCTTTTGCATTTGCACATACACATTTGCATATAAAAATCAAAAAAAAAATCAGGGGTATTAAACCTTGGAACGATGTACCTAGGTAATCGTTTCAATAGTTCTAACAATTTTACAGTTATCTCATAAATAGCAGAGACATTCGCGGCTTTTTTTAATGGCAAATTATTATTATTATTAAAATTAACTCAACGCCACAAAGGCCCATGGTGCCAACCTACGATTCTGTAGCAGCTCGAATATTCGACTCACCGATATTCGATTCTGCCACAAACAAAATAATTAGTGAAATTCAAATATAATCCAACTTATTTGAATTAAGAGTTCACTAACCCCATCACATATCAATCAATCCAACCAACATTATCTAATAACCGAACCATTACTATAAAACATTTATAGTAAAACCATCGCCATCCAACCAACATCACCACGAACTAACAATGTTCGGTGATGCAATAAAAATCCACTGCACTACATAAGTGCAATGTCGACCGTCGCCGGCGCATGTGTTCCCTCTTCATAGAAACGAAGACGAAGGCGACGTCACACACAACATATACAACAATACAGTCCATATTCAACACTCGAATGAAATACGCGTGGTATCAATTTATGTGTCAATTTTGTGCAAATAAAATGGTGGTGTTAAATGTAAATATAAATAAAATAATTAATAATCATAATTAATAATAAAAACAAATTCAATCAACAATTATACAAAAATTATAAATAAATTTAAAACAATAATTAACATATATATTTGTGAAATAATAAAGAAAATTTACAAAAATAAATTTTGTGTAGAATAAAAAACTCATTGTGTAATTGTGTAATTTTCATTTTGGGAAATTCTATAATTAGGAGCAACCTCCTAAATTTGGTGACCCCGACGGCGGTTTTTACCGCTTTTTGAACAATAAAAACATAAAAAACAACTATAATTACAAAAAAAAAAAAAAAAAACCACATACCACTGCGTATACTGCCGTGGGAAGATAAAAATAAAAAAAACGTGGGGCAGGGCAATCCCATCCACGCAACGCGGGACACCGAGGGACAACAAGTGAACGGTGACGCGATCCACCCTCACCGCAGCGCAGCAGCAGAGGTGACAGCAGCAGCAGCATCGAGGAACATCAGCAGCAGCAGAAACAACAGCGGCAATACAAAAAAAAAAAAAAAAACAAATTAAACCGGTACAAAGTTTTTTTTATATATACATTTTTTTTCTTAAAAATTTAAATTTCAAATTCTTAAATATTTTTTTTTCTTTTTTTAATTAACGTAAACTCAAATTTTTATTCATTTTTCAAATTAACGTAGAATCAATTTTTATTTTCAACTTAACGTAAAACATTTTAATTGTACATTTTTTTTATATATATATTTTTCACCACCACGTGCACACCCATCCATAGTCTCACACCCTGGTCGTTTTCTCGCTGCAACAAAATTCACCTCACATGAATTAAGTTTATTTTTCCATTTGTTTTTTTAAATTTCAACGAGCCCCCCCAATATAAGGTAGGACGCTAAGGAACTCCATATTCCGGGGGTATCTCGCATCGGGCGTTAAGAAGAAGGAGCATCCCGGCCTTCAAACCATTCACAACACGGTAACCATTCCGCTTAATTTTTCATTTTTTGGTCAATTATTTTTTTTACACGGTAACCATTCCGCTTTAAAATATTGTATTGTTGTATTTTAATTGTTATATTGGTTTGTACAAAATGTCGGATGATGAAAAAGATCAACCACAAAAAATGGACACCACGCCTCAAGGCGCTAGTCCACAAGTAGAGCTCGCGGCATCACATCAGCGAATTACAATACAACCTTTCTGGCCACAAAGAGCAAACACATGGTTTCAGCTCGCCGAAATACAATTCGGACTGCAAGGTATATACGCTGATAAAACCAAGTACCTGCAAACATTATCAGCCTTGCAACCAGAAACGTGCGATGTGATCTCGGATCTCCTCCTCAATCCGCCGACAACCAACCAATACAACACATTAAAGCAAACGCTGCTAGAACGACTAGCACCATCGGGCGAACGTCAGCTAGAACAATTGCTTTCAGGCCAGCAATTAGGCGACCAAAAACCATCTGACGCTTTACGCCACATACAAACACTGGCTAACAACAATTTTAATGAAAATATCATTAAATCTTTGTGGGTACGTAAAATGCCGGAGTTGATTCGCATAGCGCTGGTAGCACAGCCCGAATCCTCCACGACACAAACGTTAGCCAAAATAGCGGACAAGATGTATGATGTCATAAACATCACATCTCAAAGCGTCAGCCAAGTCAATAGTCCATACCGGCAATCAAGAGAACGCAGTAGAGACAGAACTCCTCGTTCAGCAACAGCACCAAACACACTCGAACAAAGACTGTCGAGAATCGAGTCCAGACTCGACGGGTTACTCAGAGGTCGAAGCCGTTCGCGTGGACGACGAGCTCCCTCACGCAATCGAACCCGCAGTCCCAGCAACAACATATACCAACATGGTAAATGCTGGTTCCACACAAAGTTTGGTAGAGCCGCCAGAAAATGCACGCCACCGTGCAATTTCACCACGTCGCAACCATCGACGTCCGCGGCCGCCGTAAAACTGGACATTGACCACCAAAAAAACTGTTAGAGTCACGGGTTGAGAGCAACATGCCTCCCCTGACCACAAACACACCCTATACGTCACGTTTGTTTGTGTACGATAGACACAACAAACTCACCTACTTAGTCGACACTGGCGCTGACCTTTCGGTTATTCCAGCAATGAATTACAAATTGAAATATTCATTATCAAATCGAAATTCAAATCTAGTCTTATCGGCTGCCAATGGTTCAATCATCCACACGTACGGCACAAAATTGCTTAACGTGGATATCGGACTCAAACGAACCTTCACGCACGCTTTCATACTAGCTGCAGTGAACCGTCCGATCATTGGCGCCGATTTTCTAAGCAAATTCGGACTTCTTGTCGATGTCAAACACAAACGGCTGATTGACCCAGCTACAAAGCTGTCAATAAACGCCACAATGGTTCGTGTTAACACACCAACACCGATCCATTTTAACATCGACAACGGCTACGGCACTCTGCTCAAAAAGTACCCACTACTTACAGCAGAGCCAAACTACAAAATGCCAGTCCGACACAACGTGGTACATCACATCGTCACGGAAGGCCATCTGCCCGTGTCGAGACCACGCAGACTAGATTCGGTGCGTCACAAAGCTGCACAAGCAGAATTTCAACATATGGTGGAATTAGGAATTTGTCGAACATCGACATCTTCCGTTTCTTGTCCATTACACATGGTCAAGAAGAAAGATCAAGACTGGAGGCCATGTGGGGACTATCGGTGTTTAAACACGGTTACGATACCGGATCGCTACCCGATACCCCACATTCAAAACTTCACCATGCACTTGCATGGCTGCAAAGTTTTCTCCAAACTTGATCTCATCAGAGGTTATCACCACATTCCCGTGGCACCTGAAGACGTTTTCAAAACGGCAATCACAACACCATTTGGCCTCTTCGAATACACCCGAATGCCATTTGGATTACGCAATGCCGCACAAACGTTTCAGCGCTTCATGAACGAAGTCGTTCGAAATCTCGACTTCGTTTTCGTCTACATAGACGACATTCTTGTGGCATCTCAAACTGAGGAGCAACACAAACTCCATCTGGAAACACTTTTCCAACGACTTGTCGAGTTTGATGTTCACATCAAGAGCTCAAAATGCGTCTTTGGCGCATCCACTCTTGATTTCCTCAGCCACAAGATCACCACTAATGGCATCCTTCCGTCACAAGACCGAATCAATGCCATTAAAGAATTCCCAGCTCCAACCTCAATCAAAAGTATTCAGCGATTCATCGGCATGGTCAACTACTACCACCGATTTATACCAAAGCTCGCTGAAATACTCAACCCAATTCACAGCCACCTGGCAGTACTACTACGTAAGCCCAAAACCGCCAAGAACTTCTCTTGGCCTGACGAATGTCAACACGCATTCACGTCACTCAAGGCTGAATTGGCACGCACAACACTCTTGTCACATCCACTGAGCGACTCAAAGCTCAGCATTACTACTGATGCATCAAACACTGCTGTCGGAGCAGTCATGCAACAGTACAACGACAAGTGTTGGGAGCCCCTGGGATTCTTCTCAAAGAAGCTCTCGGATGCCGAAAAGAAATACTCTGCATTCGATCGGGAATTACTCGCAATATATCTAGCAATCAAACACTTCAGATATTTTGTCGAGGGTCGGGACTTCACAATTTACACCGACCACAAACCTCTCACTCGAGCAATTCAGTCTAAAACTGAACGCAATCCAAGGCAAGCACGCCACTTGGATTATATTAGTCAATTTACCACGGACATCCAGCATGTTCAAGGTACCGAAAACGTTAACGCGGATACACTTTCGCGCACAACATCAAACGAAACGGCCACAGTCGAGACTCACTTCGACTGCAACAAAATCGCACAAGTGCAAAAAGCAGACTTGGAACTTCAGAATTTACTTTCTGGTTCTGCTTGTCACGCCAGTTCATCACTGAAACTGGAGCTTTTCACACTACCTGGCCTCGAAATCTACTGCGAAACATCTACGGGTGCAAATCGCCCGTACATCGCAGAGCAACTACGTCGAACCATCTTCGACACACTACACGGTATCTCACATCCTGGTGTCCGCGCAACTCGTAAATTGATTACTGCTCGATACTTTTGGCCAAGCATAAACAAAGATGTGACCCATTGGGCACAAGCATGCTTATCTTGCCAAAAATCAAAAGTCCAGCGACACACAAAATCGCCTCTTGGACAATTCGCAATTCCACCCGGTCGATTTGAGCACATTCATTTGGATGTCGTAGGACCACTTCCTCCATCCAATGGTTACTCATATTTACTCACCTGTGTCGATCGTTTCACTCGATGGCCAGAAGCGTACTGCATGAGCGACATGTCTGCAGCAACCATTGCCACCACATTCGTGCAAAACTACGTATCACGATTTGGCGTTCCACTTGACATCACAACTGATCAAGGAACCCAATTCGAGTCGAAGCTTTTTTCGGAGTTAACGAAACTCCTCGGCTCGCATCGGATACGTACAACGGCTTACCATCCGCAAGCCAATGGCATGGTCGAACGTTTCCACCGCCAGCTCAAAGCTGCTCTCAAGGCCCGAGGCAACACAATTCACTGGAGCTCCGAAGTACCAATCGTTCTACTTGGTATTCGAGCAACGGTTAAAGAAGATCTGAAGTGCTCACCAGCTGAAATGGTTTACGGTCAAACCATCAAGCTACCCGGTGAGTTCTTCATCGAACATCCTCTACCGTCTCCATCCACAACCGACACAGTCATCGACCAACTCCGCACCACCATGCAAAATCTTATCCCCACGACAACAAGACCAACGAATGAAAGCAACATATTCGTTCCTAAATCGCTCAGGTTCGTACTGGATTACAATCTCCATACGATGGGCCATACAGAGTTATACGCCGCTTACGCAAGCAATTCATTGTCTCAATCAAAGACAAACACCACTCAATCTCAATCGACAGATTGAAACCGGCCTACGGTATTCTCAACACGGCTGATCAAATATCAGCCAGCAAACGATATAAAACCGTCCGGTTCAACGTATAACGTCTCAAAACCAATGGTTTCTCATCTGGAGAGGGGGTACTGTAGCAGCTCGAATATTCGACTCACCGATATTCGATTCTGCCACAAACAAAATAATTAGTGAAATTCAAATATAATCCAACTTATTTGAATTAAGAGTTCACTAACCCCATCACATATCAATCAATCCAACCAACATTATCTAATAACCGAACCATTACTATAAAACATTTATAGTAAAACCATCGCCATCCAACCAACATCACCACGAACTAACAATGTTCGGTGATGCAATAAAAATCCACTGCACTACATAAGTGCAATGTCGACCGTCGCCGGCGCATGTGTTCCCTCTTCATAAAAACGAAGACGAAGGCGACGTCACACACAACATATACAACAATACAGTCCATATTCAACACTCGAATGAAATACGCGTGGTATCAATTTATGTGTCAATTTTGTGCAAATAAAATGGTGGGGTTAAATGTAAATATAAATAAAATAATTAATAATCATAATTAATAATAAAAACAAATTCAATCAACAATTATACAAAAATTATAAATAAATTTAAAACAATAATTAACATATATATTTGTGAAATAATAAAGAAAATTTACAAAAATAAATTTTGTGTAGAATAAAAAACTCATTGTGTAATTGTGTAATTTTCATTTTGGGAAATTCTATAATTAGGAGCAACCTCCTAAAATTCTATCTCAATTCGCAAACACGCACTGCTGTCTTCGCAAACTGAACAATATTAGACCAAGGCAAAGAGGATAACTTATCTAAATTTAAGGATTTAAAGTTGAATACCTGAATTCGTATAGAACTGAAAGCAGGACAACTGCTCACGAAGTGAAGGTAGTCATCATCTTCCTCAAGGCAGTCCTCACAAATAACATCATGAGCGAAACACATATATACGATGTAGATGATCTTTAAAACGGCCATGCCCCGTAAGAATCGCTAGCAAGATCCTTAACGGGTTATTTTTTAAAGATAAATCACACTTCGTTGACCTGAAATTGGGCCTTAGGTCTTTCAAGGCGTAGTACTTTATAACTGTCTTCCCGTAGTTGAGAGAAACAGGAACCGCTGGTTCAAGGCCAACTAAAGTCAATTGGGGTCCAGCTTTGGCTAAATATTCGCGATCTCATAGCCTACAATGAGCCGGTACCCACATGACCGTAACTTTATTGTTAGAACAAAGAAAATGTGCATTCCTTGACGAGTCTAGAAACAGTCTTAACAGATTTCAAAAGAGTTAAGTACAGCTTTACTATCTGTACACAGTAGAATATTTTTTGTTTTTAACAGCAAAATTCAAAGCCTCAATAACCTTACGTATCACCGCTATTAGTTCCGCCTGAAAAACAGTACAATGCGAACCAAGACTACCGAAAAGTCTCAGATCCGCCCAAGGACAGTAAATTCCAAAACCTGCACTGAGGTTAGAACGAGAGCCATCAGGAGAAAAGCCTATGGACTCATCTAAATGGCAAATAAAATTACAATTGTAATTGAATATCAGATGTTTGGACAGTAATAATCAAATTGGCCTTTTTTTTGTAAAGGTAATTGGCCTTTTTTCTGCATATATAAAAAGGCCAGAAAGTGAATTATTTAATTTTATCATATCAATACTTGATGACTCAAACTATAACTTTATTTTTGCATTCACATAATTAATGAGTCAATGACTCCTATTAATCGGCTACACGCCTAAGCCCGAATTAAATTAACCTTAGTGATGATTTTTATATAGGCATAAATAATATAGCATCATAAAATTATCCACCTTCAATGTTTGTGAGATTTCTACGAAAGCTATTTCAATGTCAATTTTTCATCCGATTTTTTCGATTTCAATTTTTCAAAATAAAATAAAATTGCATTGCTATAACCAAACCACCTACATGAGTTTAGTTGATTTTTTTTTGTCATATATAAAAACAACATTCACCGCGCATTCGGAAAACAGACCTTCAGGTGAACCGAAACTTGTAGCGGTTCATTCAACTATATACATACATTTATATAGACACTTTGGTATGTTATAAAATTATGCATATATAAGTGTTTACGTATTTTGATAGGTGGTTTGTTTTAGCTGAACAAAATACTTTTCTTTTGTATAATGATGATTTGGCAAATTAATCAAAGCACTAGTTCATAAAGCATATGTGCGACAATAATACAATTGTGTTTTTTGTTCGAATCTTACTTAATTATATAATAGGTTGAGCTTAATTATACTTACAAATATAATAAAAAAAATCCCAATAACTATTATTATACAAAACTAATTAAATTTAAATTTATTCAATCAGAATACGTACGTATGTAGGTATATCGCTTCATTTGAGCTTCGTTTACGAAACTTTACCGCAACGAAGTTTAATTGCCAATTATTGCTCGTGTCTTTAAAAATTGATAATTGCATTTCAAATTTGTATACAATATGTATTGTACATGCGCGATGAATAAAATAACATAAATTAATTACTAAGTAGTTATTCCTATATGGCCACTGATGGTCGCAGGGCATTTTCATGTCTCGACAAAATTACAATATGTATATTGAAGCAGTGCTATTATATAATTATGATTTCAATATTTCCAAGTTGTTAAAACAAAAAAAATTTATTTTATTTATTTTTAACAATGGTTTTATAAGTTTCTTACTTAAAAGTTAAAATCGGACTGATTCTTTTTAATTCTAATATTACTTATCTCTAAGCTTAAAATTACTAGCTCATCAATTTTTGCTTCGATTCGATGAAATGAATAAGTTTTAACACCGACTTCTCTTAACAGTCTGTTATATGACATTTCTTTTACGTATACCGTTGTCGTATAATACTAACAGGAATATGCATATTGACGAGGTGGATATCTGTCTCCTGAAAGAATCCGTAACTAATTTTGGTTGCTTCACATGAGTATGGTCTAGCTGCTTTCTGTTCATGAAGGTCTCTTCTCCAATTGCGGTTATGTTCTGAATCACCGTCATTTGATGAAACATTTGTATATTATAAAGGGCTCCAATAATCTCCTCGTTCTCGATTTCTATTTGGTAGGATTGAAACTTCGTTCCGTTAATAACTGCCGTACAATTCTAAATATTTACTAAAAAGTTTCCCGTCAGGTTTCGGTTGTCGGGTCCGCAATTCGTGGATAGTTCGATGTTTTTTGCATTGTTTATCAGTATTCTGCCTTCAGAGATCCATTACACTGTTGTGTCTGTTTCTACCGCCACGTTGCATGTGCCTTTGTTTCCTATGATTAGTGTTTTTTTTTATTTTTTTATTAAAACGGCTTTAACCTACAAAGTTTCCGCACTCAATGCCACAATGAGCCCATGGTGCAAACCTTGAGGATCTATCCTAACTCGCATAAGCGCACTGCAGCCTTAGCAAACTGTAAAAGTTTGAACCAAGAGATGGATAATGACTGATCTACGTTCAAAGATCCGTACGAGAACACTTGGGATCTAGCTTCGACGAAGGCCGGACAGCTGCAAAGATAGTATAGGCAGTCGTCCACTTCCTCCAGACAATCGTCACAAAGATCATCCTGAGCTAGTCCCATGCATTGAAGATGAGCCTTGAAACGTCCATGGCCCGTAATCGCTGCAATTTAACAAGTAATTCATCAATAACCAAGGGCCACAGCAAGGGGGAGAGTACTCGATGATCCTCTCTAAAGCTTTAAGAAAAGTAGAGGTCAGACTAATGGGCCTAAAAGCTTTAGGGTCGGTATAATCCGACTTGCATGCTTTAGGTATGAAAACGACTCTACTCCTGCTCAAGGATCGTGGTACAGTACTAAAAGCAATGCACGCCTGGAAGAGATTGAGCAGGTGAGTACGGATGGGAAGAAAACCATGCAGCAATGCAGCAGGGAAAATGCCGTCTGGAGCACTCGATTTGAACGGTGCAAACGAGAAAACACTCCAGGATAGAACATCAGTAGATGATCAGTCTACGATCTTAGTTCCAATCCGGCGTACCGACAAAAATGTCAGGAGGTTCGGGGCAACCACACTCGAACCAACAGTGTCACATTCAGGAAAATGGACAGACAAAAGTAGCTCGCCAGCTTCTCGCCTGCAGGAGGTGAGTTTCCCAGAAGGTAGGCGAAGGCTATCAAGTTTGCAATTACCATTCTTAGCCAGAGTTTTGTTAAGTCTGGCGAGAACAGATAAGCTATCAATTTCCTCACAGAAATTTGCAACCAAGTTAGTGGTCTAATACAATTGTCCTTAAATTCCTTAATCTCTGAGTATTTCTGTACATAGGTATTGTAGTTTGTTGTGGTGAACAATTTTTGTTTGTATTTTATGAGATTTTTTGGATAATTTTCGATAATGCTGTTATTGACATTCAATGGAATCACCCTTATTACTGTTGACGTTTCATCTTCCAATTTTGGTATTTCTTATATGTAAAGGAGTGTTTCTTCGTTGATAGCGATGAACCGAATTGTTGTAGAGGGCTACTGCTAACTCTATAATACTTGCTGTAGAACTGTTAGGGAGTTCATTTTTGTTCGTGTTATATATCTCGATAATGGTAGAATGGGTTTTTTTAATTTGCCCATATTCGACTCCAACGAGGACGCATATTCAATTTTTGCATTTAATTTATTCAAATATTCTTTTAATTGAATTGACCGGAAAGTTGATTCATGGTCCTAAATTATTATACAATCATCTGAAGATGTTTGGAAAAAGCGTCGATTATCGAGAAAAAACTGGTTTTATTTTAGGTTCTCTCTCTAGTGGTTTACTAGTATTTGGCCTTAGAGACAATTTTATATTGTAAGCCTTTCTCTCATATTTATGCACATTACATACGGTACATGAATTTATGTAACTGCTTACTTTTTTTGTGATGTTTGGAAAAATGTATGCTCGCTTAATCTGGCTATTCACTTCCTTGATATACCTCTATAAGCTCTCTCAAATTCGTTACATCCTCTACTATTTTTGGGACGAAGACGAAATGACTTCTGGTATAACATTTATCGGGTGCTAAGATAGCAGATTGTTCCCCAAAATCAAATCTTTTTAAATATGCCGTAATTTCGTCCTGTTCAAATGAATATTTAGAAATTATAATTCTTTTTAAACTAGGAAATACATCCTCTAAAATTACAGTAGCGATATTCCAAATTTTGAGTATTATTTGATTCCTATAATATAGGCTATCTGACGAATGAATCTAATAGTCGCTTGATGTATTAGCGGAATGGATTGTGTCAAGCTCCAGACGCCATCGCAGACTTTTTTTTCCAAAGTCTTGATGAATGTTAGGGGTTTGTGATCCGTAAGAAGCTTAAATTTGTTACTGTAAAGGTATGGTTTATATTTTTTTACTGCCCAAATAATGGCCAGCACTTCTTTTTCATTCGTTGCGTATTTGGATTCAGTGCTGTTTAGGGTCCTGGACGCAAATGCGATTACTCTTTCTGCTTTATCGTGCATTTGTGAAAGCACTGCACCTGAAGCCTGTTCTGATGCGTCCGTAGTAAGGATAAAAGGTTTTGAAAAGTCCGGATAAGCCAATATCTAATCTGTATATATTATTTTGCTTATTGTTTTGACCGATTCGATGTACTCTGGATCGGTTATGTTGAAAACATTACCTTTTTTTAAAAATGTTGTCATGGGTTTTGTTATTTTTGAGTAACCTCGAATAACCCGGCGGTAGTACCCTAACAATCCAAAGAGCTGCTTGATTTGTTTCTGAGTAGACGGCATTGGCCACTCAAGAATTTTTTGTATTTTATCGGGGTTTGGCTTTACCTCCTCTTGTGTGATTATATATGACCCAAAAATTCCGTCTCCCTCTTTAAAAACTCGCATTTGTCGAGTTGTATCTTTAAATTAAAATTTGACCTAATTGAATCCAACAATTATAATATCATCTATAAATTTACTTAACAGATTTTTCCTATACCAGACCGTGTAGTCCATTGCTCGTTGGAAGGTTGCTGGTCTATTTTTAAGACCAAATGGCATTCGAGTGAACTCAAAGTGCCCCTTTGATCGGTTGAGAATGCGGTTTTTACTTGAGACGATTTGTCCATTTGTATTTGATGAAAATCCGATTTCAAATCTAATGTTGTGAAATAGGTGGATTTCCCCAGGCTGTTTAAAATTGCCTCAATCTGACGTACGGGGAACTTATCGTCTTATAGTCTTGTCATTCAATTTCCTATAGTCGATTACTACCCTAATTTTTCGGATTCCTGAAGCATCTGGTATCCAGCATTTCTTGGATATGATCTTTTACGTCTCTTTTGAAACTGTGCGGGTATCTGTATGTTCTAGTATAACCTGGGGTCCTCGTCCTTTGTTATTATTTCATGATTTATTACTGCTCTTGCGGACAACAATCGGACAAAACAATTTTTCGTTTTTCTTCTTCGTTTTCACAGTTTTCTTATATGTTAGTGTATTACTATATACTTGGATGGGATTAATAGTCTCGAAATTATAGACGTTTAGACCTAATTTAGGTAATTGTTTTGGTGGATCGGGAGTTTATTTTTAGGTTGAAAACTATTTTTTGCTTGATTATTGATTTTTTTTAATTACCCGAAATACTCTCATTGGAACTAAACTTCCAGAGGAAAGCATAACCTTCCTCTAAATTTTGAGCTTTAGCGGCTTTTACATAGCCGAAGTACGGTTTCCTTAGGCCTGACACAAACGCCCTCTTCAAGGAATGCATTTATTGGAGGTCATGCCTTTGTTTGGCCAAAGATTTTATGTTTTGCACTATTTCAATTTTGTTAAAATACACGTCACAGATAAATCGTTCTGCTTTATTGACCAAAGCTGTGATTTGTAGTAGGAACCTTCCTGTTTATCGCCCAACGATTCTAGCAAAATTTCTTTCATTTCATGAAATGTGCGAGGATTTCCGACTAGGCATAGTATGTCCTTAGCTCTTCCTTCTACTTTATTTTGAATTGCTTGTATATACAAGCCAAATTGTTGTGGGGTAACCAATTGACTTGATAGGATCTGGAATCCTGAACAAATCAATTGTAACTCGCACATCCTTTTGTGGCTGTGGATGTGGATATACATACGTTTTTTGATTCAGGTACGTTAGTAGTCGTCAGCTTGTTTTTGACCTAGTTGTGTTAACTGGTCAGAAATTTGCTGCGAGCTGTTCGGCAATCTGTTCCATTCCATTTGTTGAATGTCTTTTGAGTTAATGTTTCTATTTGCAATACAGACCTCAATAGCCTTATTTTTTCATGCACAATGGAATGGATTTTAATGTGGGTGAACTTGTGTGTATTTAATAGTGCACAAATTAATTTAAGTTTTGGCTTTTCGTGCCTATTTAGTAGTACACGATAGTGACAATTTACTTTGGTAATAATATTTACAAAAACGGATTCACTTTAGCACAAGTTTTTATTCACTTTTAGCTTTTGCACTTTTTACTATTTCACTTACACCCGCACAGCTGCGCCAGTTATGATTTCAATATTTCCAAGTTTCCTGGGTTCCAAATTTATTTTATTTATTTTTAACAATTGTTTTATAAGTTTCTTACTTAAAAGTTAAAATCGGACTGATTCTTTTTAATTCTAATATTACTTATCTCTAAGCTTAAAATTACTAGCTCATCAATTTTTGCTTCGATTCGATGAAATGAATATGATGCCTCCGGTCACGTTGATCATACGTTTAAAATAGTTTAGGTTGCAAATTTGGATTTGTTGTTACTATCTTGCCATTGAAGACGCGTTGATTATCTTTTGCTTGAATGGCAGTTCCTGTGGGAACTGTAAGCGTAACTATATATATTGGCGTTGCTGTGGTGACGATTTAATTGAACACAAAAAATAAAATCGAACTACTGTATACTGATGCTTATTAAGCTGCGATTCTGTGTTCAATTCAGGCGCATATTCAAGAGTTCCGAATATAGAATAGAAGTTGCTGCTACACCAAGGAAATGTTTCGTAACTATTCACACTAAAAATGAACACCCAAGTACCACCAAGGAAGTTTACTATATTATCCTAAAATACAATTACTTTACATATTTAATTTGCATTTGTCCAGTGAACTATTTTGTGATTTATAACAAAAGGGAAACAATTTATTTCTCGGATTTTTTTTGTTCTCGACACCTGTAACGTGGCGGAACGCTTTATTACCCAGTAGCAATCAGTGTTTTAAATAAGGAAATTTAAAATTTATCGCCATCGGTTATAGAACAATGATGTCATTAAATTGGAACGTTAAAAAAAATATGCAAAATTTGCAATGAATGAACACCTCTATTTCATTCTCATCATGACATAGCAAACTTACTCGTTTTGCGTCATCACTTTATGTGATATACCGCGTTATGCATAATTCAAAATTCTACAAAAAGAGAGCACGGCTAGATTTCCTGAAGTACTTCTTCTTCTTCTTCTTCTTCTTATTTTCCTTTCTTTTTTTTTCTTTTTATTTTACGTTTGCGACCCGAAGGTGAAATTCAGAATTGAATGAAAACAAAGTACTAAATCTTAAATTTATCAAATAACAAAAAAAAATTAAAGATACTTCACCAAATAGTAGAGTTAAAGTTGTGGCCCACACGAAATTGATTTTACCTATTTCTGGCTGCGTCTTCCGGTAATTATTTTGATGACTCACAGTATCATTTAAAATACAATATCATTTACATGGCGCATACAGTATTTGATGTGGCATATAACATGGCTTAAGATGAATCAATTAATTGGTACAAGTGTTAATACCATTTATCACTGAGTTTAAAGTAGCCTTTTGTTTTTGTTCACTGAGTGTTTTCTTTTTAAATATATGGTGGAGGGAAAATATAATAAAAACCCACAGACTTGTTTTTGGTATAAACTACTAACAAATTTTTATTTCAATTACAGGTTTCTAGAAATTGTTGGAAGATTTTAGCCTAGCTGTTTATTAGCCCAAAATATGCTTGTGGGTGGCGCCTAAAATTTATCTCATCAACTAATTTTGAGCTTTTAAAACTGACTTGGGCCTACTTTCACCTCCATGTCGATCGAAAATGACATAACATTTCAGATTAATTATGATGAAATTCTGTGTTGACTGCTAATGGTAAAATCTATGACTAAAGAATTTTTAATTTGTATCATTCATACTATAATTGACCTCACACTTTTCTCAAGCTCAACTCAACCGATTATACTCGAAGGTATGATCATTTAGCACTTTAGACAAAATTATATGAAAAATTTGTTTTATTATCGAATATTTCACTAAATTAATAAAAACAGTTTAAAAAACAACGCCCATGCTGACCACAAAACGATAAAATATTGGTTCCACATCCTGTTTCTTTTCTGATTTTAGAGGTACTCCTATTGGCAAAATTGTGGATCTCATATTTTGAAAGGTTTTGTAATTTTTTCATTACAGATTTACCAGTTCCTACGTCAGACTTGTAATTCTGTTCACCACGAATCAATATATTTCCTGCTACCTTCGATCAAATGATTACAAAGCGCTTGGCTAAATGGTGGCTTCACAAACTCTCCGATTTCATGTTTTCAATCCCATACGGGACACTCTGATCTTAATCTTATGACAGTACCTGCTTCATTATTAATATTCAAATAATTCTTCTGGATTAGTAATCGTCTCTCTGGCTTTAACCTTTTTCTACAAAGGCAAAAATTCTATTCGGCGGAATGAAAGAATGTCCCGGTACAGGAAATATTATTTCCACCTTTTTCACCCAGTTAGGAGCTTTTATTTTCAACCAATACATCAGCATTCCCATCATGGTCGTATTTTTGTTTTGTGTTTTGCAACCATCAATTGGTTATATACGGCAGACGCTAAAGGTTTGACCCTTTTGGTCGCTCATTTTCCAACCAAATATAAAAAAATTACATTTTCCACCGTTAGCAATGCTCTGTCGACCCAAACTTATAAAGATACAAATGCCGGTTGGTCCGTAAATGTTGGCTATATAATGTTCTTTTGACAGTCAAAAGAAATGGTAATCATGTTTGGCTTCTCCTCTTTAGGTAACTCAAAAAAAGCTTTGGATCGTAGCCGATGTACTTGTTTTTCTATTAGAATTCCTGCGTTTATATCATTTACTTCAGTATTGGCTAAATTGTGTTTCCTGGTATTTTCTTTGATACAAGTAACTTTCAAGGACTGCATGAAATTTATTTTGGCAGGCAGAGTTTTAATTTTATATATAAGGCCGTCATGCTATAATTTGTCGAAAGCTTGCACAGTGTCTAGGAAAACTGCCGAACAATATTTCTTTTCTTCTAATGCAAATTTAACTGTGTTAACAGCTCTGTGCACCTGCTCTACAGTTGGTCTCGAAACCAAAATTGTTGGTCTGGTATAATCTGTCTTTCAGATAATTTTGGTTTTAATTTTTGTAATACCATTTTTTCAAATAGTTTAGAAATCATCGGAAGTATACTTATTGGCCTGTACCATGCGACTTGTGTTTCGTTTTTTCCAGGCATTGGAATCATTGTAATTAGTGATATTTTCCATTTTTTAGGGAAATTGCTACATCTCATAATCGCATTAAAGACATAAGTTATGAGTTTTATGCATTTATTAGGTAATTCTCTGATCATTTTTCCGGTAATAAAATCGTGTCCTGGAGCTTTGTTTGGGTTTATACAGTTTTTGATGGTGTTATTAACTTTTTTACACTTAAATTTTAAAGGAAATGGTTTCGAAAAAAAAGCTCTTAGCTATTTACTAATTTTACTGAGTAAAACGAAAATTGTAAATATGACAAACCATTTCTAAAATATGTATGTGCCGTGTAAAAAATTGCAGTGTCAATTTTGTAAAAGATTTTTGGTTACAGGAAAGTAGGATGAGTAATTCTTAAGAAGCTTTGAATTATAGATATAGATATTACAATACCTATTAGTAAATTTAAATAGCACGAATTTTAATTGGCATGATGCAAATTAATTTTTTTTTTACAGACTGTTTAGAAAATAAAGCAAGTGAAATTTACCATTCTCAATGCGAATGGTAATATTACCAAATCCATAAAATTAACATGCAGGGATATATATTTGTATTTTATAAATAGTATTAGTAAGCTGCAATACAATTATTTTTGATGTACTATATATTACATTTGTTTGAGTACTATTTGCAAAGACTATTTAAAATTTAAAATGCTTTGTGAGTTGTACAATGCGCCTAGTAAAATGTAGTTGTCAGTTAGAACATAAGGACATAAGATGAATTATGCCATTATATTTTTTTCATCATTTTCATAACCTGTTTAGTTTTACCGATTTTTATCATCGAAGCGACGAAGTTCAATTACAAAATAGAGTAACGTACAATTTTTGGTATAAACATGTTTAATTTTACCTTTTGTTTATTTTACCAATAAAATAATAGATACCCCATTCTATCTGTAAACGAAGAGCTGTGCAGTTTACAAATTATTTAGTGAGTTTTTTTTAAATTTTTTTATAATACAGCGATAATTTTTTGTAAACCATTTTGGAACCTATAATAAGGTAATATTCAAGGTAAGTTTGTGTTTATTAATTTATAGTACTGCTAATTTTGTTAAGTAATTGTGAAACTTAAAGTGACCATTAAAGATATACAGTTGTACAGCTAATAAATACATCGTGGTTAGCATTTTCAAATTATAGTTTAGCACTTAGGGAATCAACATATTTAAAACATTGTGTCTTTTTAACTGTAAATTTCTCCTTCTAATTGGAAATTATAATAATTATTATTAATTTCATCACGTTACATTTAACTGAAGATAAATATATATAAACATATATACATATATACATATTTATATATTAGAATTATTCCAAAGTAATAGTTTTTTTTATGCCTCATTTTTTCATTACGGCAAACTAAATTATTAAAATGCAAGTTAACCAAATTTACACTTAACAGTGATGAAAAATTGTACCTGCTGCTAGTAGAATGTAAAACTAAATTCCACAAAACTCTATTCTCTTTCAAAATTTAATAAGTTTAAATCTAAAGAATACAATAGTTTTCACTGTATTTTATGAAAGTTATAGATGTGATATACTCGACGTTACTCAGACGTTTTAAAAGGTCAAAAACGCGCTCACAAGTATGCTAAGATAAACTCACTATTTGTATTCACGCTTTTGACATTTCTGTGAACAATAAAATTGTAATTACATCGTTTTTAAATTATTATTCTAAAATAATAAAATGAATCAGGCAGAGAGAATAAAAAAATTAAAAATTATGAAAAGCGGGATATTGATTTGTCAAACGTCAAAATGATAAAAAATAATAAAAATGGGATATTATTTCTTAAAATTTCTGTAAGATGTCACTTTAGCACTTAAAAAGAATAAAAAGTCAAAGTTAAATCAACTTTTTTTTTTTAATAGGTGTGTTCCATTGGCATGAGTAAACTACTCACAAGTACTTGTGAGTAGATGTTCAATGGAACGCTAATTTATATGACAGCAGTAAAACATAACCTACAATATCTTAGTTTTGTTTTATTCTTTGACTCTCACACTGAGTTGCTAAATTAAAAAATAAACTTAAATTAAATTAACTCAAATTAAATTCAATAAATAATAAATATGTCGAAAAACTGGACTTATAACGAAGGGAAAGCGTTGATCAGTGTCTATGGTAGTAGGAAGGAGGAGTATTTCAAAACTAGAAACAAAAAACATTTCTGGGAAAATGTTTTAACAGATTTGGAGGCATTAAATATTTTGGTAAATAATTTTCTGTTAATAATTTTCTTCGCCACAGCAATTTACGCCTGTTATTTGTTGTAGGTTTCAGCAACAACTGTACAGAATGTGGAAGTAAAATGGCGTAGCCTTCAGCGAGCCTATAAAAATGCTAAAGACAGAGGAACAGGCACCACTGCTACTAAGTTTTTATATATGGAGGAGATGGAAGAATTATTTCAGACGAATCCTATTATGAGTTCACCCCATTCTGTTTCCGTTGGCATGGAAACTCAACCGGAACCGGCTCCAATGACATCCAATGGCACCATAGTGAGCAGTGATGTGGAAATAGCCGAACCACATATTGCAAGGGTTTCAAAAAAGAGGAAGAGGCAGCAGCAGGATTCCAAAGCGGCATTAGTTGAAATTAAGAAAAAATATTATGAGGAGAAGATCGAAGAGAAAAGAAAAAGGAACAGGGTCGAGAAGAAAGAAAACAGCTAATTTTAAGTTTAGTAAACAAATAATGTTCTTTTATATGTTTTATATCATTTTTTAACGAGGCTGTGAATTTGAAATAAAAACAAATGAATTTTGTGATGAAATATTTATTTTCTACAATGAAATTAATTTAATAAATTTTTATTATCCATATATTCAAACATTTCATTGCGAGCACTACTACTACTATTTGTTTGTTCAGTGCGTGTATCATCTGCTGTTGGAACTTCGTCATCTAAATATTCGATTTCACAATAATCGTTTTCCGCGATACATATATTGTGCAAAACACAAGCAGCTACGACACAATTGGTAATAAAACCTAAATTCGGGCTTTCGAAAAATTTTAATCTACGAAACCGACCCTTCAGTAACCCAAAAGCATTTTCAACAACAATTCTAGTTGCTGAATGAAGGTAATTGAATTTTAATTGTTTTGCATTCAAATTGCCAAAATCTTTAAAGGGTGGCACTATGTAACTGCATACGCCGAGTCTCCAAGCAAAACGCTTTTGGCAAGAATTAATGATGGATCCTCATTAATACGGCGATAAAACTTAGATTTTCGTAAAAATCGCGCATCGTGCATTGATCCCGGTTCACCGCAATGAATATCAATAAATTTTTTTTCGGCATTCACTATACCTTGTAAAAGTATACTATAATATTTCTTGCGATTATAATACACTTCTCTGTTGTTTCTTGGAGGATTAATTCTGATGTGGCTGCCATCTATTGCTCCAATTACTCTAGGTAAGCCCTTCATTCTTTCGAAGTTAATTTGATTGGTTTTCATTTCTAATGATGTTGGCCACTTTATGTATCTGTGGCTTTCTTTTACAAACCATTTTATGACTCGATAGAGGATTCGGTGTACCGAGCTTCGGGTTACATTGAACCTATCCGAAAGTTGCCGATAAGTTTCAGTGTTGGCAAGAAACCATAAAGTTAAATAAATTTCAGCTTCTGGACCGACTTTTATTCGACCACCATGCTCGTCATTTGCAAGAAATGTTGTACTGTATTGCTCTGAAATAATTATGTGTATTTTTATATTATAGAAAATTGATGATATACAAGGTTATTTAAATACCGATAACTTTGTCAGCAACAATTCTGGATAAACGAAAATGTTGCTTGAATTGCAAATCCGTATATTTTGGTATTACTTCCATAAAATCTTTTATCCGTGCCCTTTTAATTACTTGTTCATCTTCTGAAGTAGTTGACGAAGATGAAGACGAACTGCTGGAAGAATACAGTAAACTGCTTCCGCTGCTACTATCATCAATAAGTTGAAAAATAACCTAAACATAATGATATGTATTAAGCAAAAAATAACTTTAAATTATTTATTTAAAACTCACTGCATTCAAATTAGTATTATTATCCATTTTTACGATTAAAATTATTAATTTATTGGTTGAACTTGAAAATTTACACTTCTGACAAACACAAATATAAACATAAAATGACAGTTCAACATAACCTAATGATTCAAAAATCCATCTTTTGGATATTTTTTAAACTAAAATACCCTATCGTAAATTTTATGCGTAACTACTTTTGTAATCTACACCACCATATGAGTATGAGTAGATGCGAGGAGATACAAGTACTTGTGAGTAGTTTACTCATGCCAATGGAACACACCTATAGTGATACTTCATACTTAATATATTTCATTTGATACTTAATTATCTTTTCTCTAATATTTATTTTACGCTTTGCAAAATGTTACAAGTTTTCCAGAAAGTTTTGCAAAATTCAGAGTTAATGTGGTATAATTTTAGCAAATGTAGCATTTCCATAAAATTATAAAAATAATTAAATTTACTAAGCATTATGTTGTATTTGAATTGTTTTATTCTCGATATTTGAAAACCGCTTAGTTGGCTCAATTTTTACTCAATTTTTGGTAATAATTACTATGCTTGTTAGAGAAGAATGCAAATTTTTTTTTCAGAGTAGGCTCCGTAAACTTTGGTAGTTCACTGTTGCTAGTTTTTTCGTTTGGTGCGAATACTTTTTTCAAGTGGTTAGAGAAAGCAGTAGCCTTTTCTCGTCACTTCTGGCCCAAAATCGATCTGGCTGCCTAATTTGTGGATTCGATAATGTTGGCCTCTTTAGATTTTTTGTTGTCTTCCATCGTGAATAATCTATCTTTTCAGCCGCCAAGGGTTTAGTAAGGTAGCTCTGGATTCCTAAGTCTTCTTCTTCTCTCAATGTTCATTAATAGTCTGATTTTTGCTGCTGCCATAGCCGGCGTATTGTCCGTTTTTTTTGGATTAACTGCAGTATATTAGGTGAAGGTTGTTAACTTTTTCCGAGTTGTTAATATCATGGGTGACCTCTTTTACTGCTATTTTCAATATATTCGCCGCCGCATCAATATCTTCCGGAGTGCAAAGTTGGATATCCAATTGGCAATTTTGTTCGACCATATTTCTATATAGAGCCCATTTAATTAATTTATTTGTTAGACGTTGAGGTGGTTCTGCTATTAAAGCTCTGGTACTCAGAGGTCGATTATTATTGGTGAGTGACCGGATGATAAGTCATAGCAATCTTCTACCTGAGCATTGGGGCGTGCAATTCCTTTTGTTATACAGAACTCTATTAAATCAGGTATTTTATTTCTATCTGATGACCAGTAAGTTGGGTGTCCAGAAGATAAATAATCTTGGGTTTTTTTTTTGGTTCATTGCTTCATATAGTTGCTTTCCTTTAGGTGATATTATTAACCCCATTGCAGATGTTAAGCATTGTAGTCGCCCCTGCGAGAAATTTAATGCCCAGCTGATTAAAATAATCGATAAATTTGCTACTGTTTGATTGCGTGTTTCGTTGGACAGTAAACAGCCGATATTAAACAATTTCCACACCATTCTTTTAGGCAGATATTAGTGGCTTGGATTTGATCTTCATCATATTTGTTGAGTTCATAATACTTTATTCTTCGTTTGATCAAAACCGCAGTGCCGCCGTGTGCTCCTCCGTCTGGATGTTTGGTGTCATAAACTGAATATCCGTTGATTTTAAAAAAAGGTATTTTTTGTAAAGTGTGTTTAGCATGATGTCTATATTTTGATCGACACGAAAGGTCTGAACCTTAGATTTGTGCTGGGAAAGACCGTTCGCATTCCATACATCTATCTTTACGAGCGTCATTTTTCGCTTTTGACGATAATTTGAATTAGTATGTTCATATTTTGCTCATTTTTCTTTCTATCATCTACATGAAACTTTGGATCGTTTCGATCAGTTTGTTTACGGTTGCGTGAATATTTAATTCTTGTTCGATGAAATGAACTTTCGTTTTTTGGGCGGTACCTTTAAGGATGTTGGCAAAGGAAACTCCTGGTTGTGTAAAACCAGGTTGTGTGGTTGAGTGTGCATTCGCTTGTTGGGAAATTGTCCTTCTTGGAGTCATATCTCTTTTAAGCATTCGTTGCTCGGATCGCAACTTTAGGTTGGTTTTAAGCTTCAAATCCAGATATACTGGGCATCCTCTGTAGTTTGCTGTGTGATTTTAACAGCAATTACTACAGCGTTTTACTGATGGATCATTTCTCATCGTACCGCATTTTTTTTAATCATGAAGTTCGCCACAGATAACATAAACTTCACGCAACGTGCAATAAGCTTTTGTGTGCCCGTATTCTTTGCACCGGTTGCATTGCACTGGCCCGCTTCGTTTTTTTGGGTTACTCTACAGCGATTTTGCGATGCAGTAAATATCTCAAAATATATACATATGTATATACTGTGGTTTAGTTTGTTTTTCTCATCTGGCTTTAATTCTATGCGAAACATCGGTTGAGGAACCATCTCCCGATTCAAAATGTTTGCAATAGATTTTTCATTTAGCGTTATATTATACTTTTTTGGGACTATGTTCAACTTTACACTATTTGGTGATATCAACGAAATTTTTCAATTGTCCAAATTGTCAGACAAACTGGATACATTTTTTTTAAACATTTTGACTACGGGTTCTATGAACATCCCAACCAAAAATCCCAAAACCCCAGCTTTAGTTTAAATACTTATATATAGTATGTACATGCTTCATTGGGGCAAGCAAATTAGAATAATAGCGATATACTTAACTATATTTGACATTAATTTTAGGATTTGTGATTTTAAAATCCGTATATGCATATATTTATGTACACAGATCGGTTATTTGTTTTACGGTTTTCTTTTTAATGTAAAGTCTAAAACATATGTAAGAGGTTTTGCTAATAAAATAAACAAACAAATAAAATTTTACAACTTGATAATTGATTTATGCATATGACGTCGGTACACCTAAGATGGCATGTGAGGTGTACAATATATATGTATATAGTTTTGGAATTTTCACGTGTGCATTCTGGTATATATATAAAATACATTGAATTGATTAGAATCTATTAAAAATCTATAACGAACTGTAGTACAAATGTATATACAAGAACAAATTAGATCGACTTCGGTATATTATTGACGTCACGTTTTTTTTCTCATTATCATGAAATATTTAAAAATTTGCATACAAATCTGTTTCAGGCGAATCCGTATACATATATACATCATTTTTTCGGACGTCATACATCTTTGAAACATCACACACCATCTAAATATACTGCAGTTATAGACGTACATATATACGTTTGTTGTTGCCCACACTTAAGTCAAGATTTTGTGTATTTTCCAGAATCTCTAAATGTTGACATTTTTATTTTGGCGAATCATTGTCTGGCGGATGTGATATACTAATACATATATGTATGTACTACAAATGCTAATTATTTGTCCTATAAATTAAACAAAACTAATAAATAACTCAACGAATTTCGAAATCAATATGTTATATGTATATATTTATGAACTTGTAAAGTTCATTATGTAACTCATAAATGAGAGCATTAAAAGAAAAGCCCAAGTTCATCATAAACATTATTGTGAAAGACCGCGTCGGAATGATGCATGCGGACAAATAAAAATAATTCAGAATCTATAAAGATTGATTGTGCCGATTAAGTTTTATGTTCATATATATTTTTTTATAGTCCGATTGATCGTTTAATGCGTCCATGATATAGTTAAAAGTTATAAAATCCCTGCCGTTTGTTCTGTATCAAGGTAAACGATATATATATATACTTATTCACGAAAAAAGTAATTTTGCCTAATTAAAAGTAATATATGTATCCTAATTTTTATTGACTTGAATTTGAATGGGATCATAACATCAAATTTTCAAATTAATTTTTAAACAAAATTAATTTGAATATCGTTTCAGTATTTGCATTCCTAATTAAAATGTTAATTTAATTATAGTAGCTGTTAAATTAATATTTATTTAATTCCATCATTGTTAACATAGTATGAAAACGTGCACGCCCTTGCAGTTTACTCGTCTTGTACGTACATATAACACGTTATTTATACAACAATAGGCGGTTTGATTTATAATCGGGAAATTTATAGTTTCTCTATATACTGTATGCGGTATGACTTATTGGTCACAATAATATGTTTGCTGGGTCGTTAAAATCGGTTTATAAACCGGAACATGTTAATAATTATCAAATCAACAACTGTAACAATTTACACCTGTGATAGTTGGCGAAGAATTCGAATCGCGCGACATAATTCTTCATCGCAGGAGTGGTGACGTTCACCGAGCCTCTCATACTCATCGCTCATATACGACGGATAGCAGTATCCGGTTCTGTTTTGGCGAGGAGAAGGTGGATATCATTTCAACATCAAAACGAAAAATCCACAAACAGACGAGGAAACGAATAAGAAAGTCAGTGCCATGAATTATTATTCGTATCGATTGATGATTCATCTAGACGCTGAGAACCACATTCTGAAATGTCGACAATTATTCCATCAATACATCGTCGACATGTACGCGAAGATTAAAACCGAACGACTCCTATATATTCGATTAAATTAAACCGTGTTGCGTTCTTAAGAGTACATCCATTTACTTGACGCAACCGTTATTGATGGTAACGTGAATCCAACCGAATTGGGAAGAATGGTCATATTACCGTCTACATTCACGGGGAGTCCACGGCACATGCATGAATACGCACAAAGATGCGATGACATACGTTCGCGCATTTGGTCGTCCTTATTTGTTCATCACATTTACATGCAATCCAACATGGGATGAAATTAAAGAACTTCTGTTAGCTGGACAATCCTCTTCGGACCGCCATGACATTACCGCACGCTTATTTAAACAAAAATTGAAATCTATGATGGATTTTATTATCAAGCATCATGGATGCATTCAATTGAATGGCAGAAAGGAGGATTGCCACATGCACATATTTTGGTTTGGTTAATTAACGAAATTACGCCAGATCAAATTGACCAAATCATCTCAGAGAAATACCAGATAAGGGCATTGATCCAGACTTATTCGGCATCGTTACCCATATGTGGCGCATTCAACAATTCACCATGCATGTCTGATGGGAAATGCACGAAACGATACTCAAGAAAATTGGTTTCTGATACAATCACTGGCAATGACGGATACCCACTGTATCGTCGACGATCAGTTGAGGATGGCGGCAAATCCAGCGTTCTGAAAGTACGAAACGTTGATGTTGAAATCGATAATCGTTGGGTTGTGCCATATTCACCGTTGCTCTCAAAGGCCTTCAAAGCACACATTAATGTTGAGTATTGCAATCCAGCATGCGACATGGCAGTCTTCGGAGTAGGGAATGTGACCGCACCGCTCGATGAAATCAACCAATACCAACTTGGACGCTACATTAGCAGCAATGATGCAATATGGCGCATCTTATCATTTCCAATCCATGAACGACATCCAACAGTAGTACACTTGGCGGTGCATCTTGAGAATGGGCAGCGCGTGTACTTCACAGCAGATAGTGTACGTGCAAGAGCATTGGTTCCACCGACAACAACTGCATTTTACTGATTGTGCCAAGATGATATTTTTGCAAAGACTCTACTTTATTCTGAGGTACCAAAATTCTACACATGGAATGCATCGGCTAAAAAGTTTCAACGTCGCAAACAAGGTAAAGCAGTTCAAGGACATCCCAATTTGTATTCCAGTGACACATTGGGTCGTCTGTTGTCTGTACACTGTTCACCCAAACAATACTGAATGCTTCTATCTGCGATTGCTGTTAATCAATGTACGTGGACCGACATCTTTCCAAGATTTAAGAACAGGGAACGGACAGCTGTGCGCCACTTATCGCCAAGCTTGCCTGGAACTAAATCTTCTTGAGAATGATGCACATTGGGACACTGCACTCGCTGATGCATCGAATACTGCTCGACCACAGCAAATACGCACATTATTTGCCATAATATTGACAACATGCTTCCCATCTAATCCAAAAGATCTTTGTGATAAATACAAGGACTACATGAGTGAAGATATTCTACATCGGACATTCAATTCACTACAAAACCTGTATAATGAGGCATTCATTTTGATTGAAGACATATGTTTGGCAATCGCTAACAAGGCACTGCTGCAACTGGGAATGCCTGCTCCGAACCGACCAGCGAACGACCTTTTCGATCGTGATTTGTAACAAGAAACACACTTTGATTCTGACGAACTGGAGACATTTGTTCAAACAAATCTTCCGGAGTTGGTTCCAGAACAACGCATTACATATGACAGAATTATGCATGCAATCACAGAAAAAGCGGTGGACTGTATTTCATAGATGCGCCCGGTGGTACACGCAAGACTTTTCTTCTTTCACTCATTTTGGCAACCATACGATCACAATAGAATATTGCACTGGCCATTGCATCATCTGGAATTGCGGCAACTCTTTTGGATTCAGCATCAATTTATTCAAACTGCCGTTGAATTTACAAAACACTGAGGCACCAACATGCAACATCAGCAAAAACTCTGGAATGGGCAAAGTACTCCAAACGTGTCAACTTATCATATGGGACGAATGTACAATGTCTCACAAGAAAGCATTGGAAGTGCTTGATCGTACACTGTGAGATTTGAGAGGAAACGCACAGATCTTCAGTGGCGCACTCATTTCATTGTCTGGTGATTTTCGACAAACACTGCCGGTTATACCACGTTCAACACCCGCTGATGAACTTAATACATGTCTCAAATCATTAGTTTTATGGCGTCAATTACAGAAATTGACTTTAAAAACCAACCTGCGTGTACAACTACAACGGGATGCATCGGCTGGTTTTTTTTTGGCAAAACAATTAATGGATATTGGAAATGGGCGAATGTAAATTGATGAATATACGCAATGTATCACCTTGCCAGCAAACTTCTGTAAGATCACAGAAAGCATAGACGAATTGGTGCAAAAAGTTTTCCCAAACATTGCACAGAACTACACAAATCATCAGTGGCTCAGTACGCGTGCTATATTAGCGGCCAAAAACATCGATGTCAATACGATCAACTTCTCTATTTCGAATGGAATACCCGGCGAACGACAACATATACATAAGTCCATCGATACTGTGATGAATCAAGACGAAGTTGTCAACTATCCAACTGTATTCTTGAATTCGCTTGATTTGCCAGGCATACCACCGCACGTTCTAACATTGAAAATTGGCGTACCTATCATTCTTCTTCGAAACATAAATCCACCACGACTTTGCAACGGAACCAGACTCTCAGTCAAGAAGATGATGAACAATGTTATCAATGTGAAGACGTACTGTTGCCACGTATCCCAATGATCCCGACAGATATGCCATTAGAATTCAAACGTTTGCAGTTCCCGGTGCGACTCGCTTTCGTAATAACTATCAACAAAGCACAAGGATAATCGTTGCAAGTGTGTGGATTAAATTTGGAGAATCCATGTTTCTCACATCGGCAGCTCTATGTGCCCTGCTCACGCGTCGTAAAACCGTCTGATTTATTTGTTTACGCAACAGATGGAAAACCAAGAAATATTGTGTATCCCACAGCACTTCAATAAATATCGAATTGAAACGAAACGCGGCAATATCACAATTTTTCGAAATGAAAAAAATCAATAAAATGACTCGAGAGTTGTGACATGAGAGCTCGCAAAAACATTCGAGTGCATTACTAATAGTGAATTTTATATCTCTGTGATAAAAAGAGGAGATATCAAAGAAACTAAAATTCAACCTCCCAATATTGACGCTTACAGAGCGTAAGTTAAACATTTCGACGAAGTTGGTAAACATTACTACACTTACCAACTATAAAATGCCAAAAAGGATTGGTCGTCATGTTAAAAGGTATAAAGGCTAACAAGATACGAGCGGCTCTCGCTGAGAAAGGATTTCAATGCAAATCAATTACCAATATTATTAATCGCAAGAAGTTGCCGTCAGGCATTGTTCAATCTGAACCAGATAATGAAAAAATCAAAGAGAAACTAAACTAAACCATAATGCACTTTAAGCGATGTTTGTGTTATCGTGGTGAACTCCATAACTCAAATTTATTCAACAAAGAAAAAACGGAAGCATCAAAGAGAAAATGCAGCAACTGTGGCGGAAATCACAACTGCAAATTATAGAGGGTGTCCAGTTTACCTAGAATTGAAATGAAGAATCAATCCAAGTCAGCGAGCAGAGCAACGAACGCTTAATCTTCATTCTTCCACTGCACCAAAAGTACAACCAGAAGTTTCATATAATAACGCATAAAATAACCAACCAAAGGCGTTGCAGAATATGAAAACGTTAATGCAGACAGTCGATAAAAATCAAAAATGATTGTCCTCAAAATAGCTATTTGGAATGCAAACGGCCTAGCACAACAGAAAGCAGAGGTTCAAGTATTCCTCATTGAGCACAGTATTGACATAATGTTAATATCTGAAACACACTTCACCAAATATAACTATTTCAAAATTAATGGGTACTCTGTTTATGACACGATTAAAACACTCTAAATTTATGAAATAGGAGAAGGAACAACGAGCATCTGTCTGCAGGAGTGGTCTGGAAACTGTGTTATATCAGCAGTATACTATCCTCCAAAACATGCTATAAAAAACTGCAGTTCATGGATTGTTTCAGCCAGCTGAATAATACATTTCTTGCACGGGGGGTGATTTCAACGCCAAACACACTCAATGGGGTTCCAGATTAACATCACCGAAAGGTAAACAACGTTATGAAGCTTTAGAAGAACAGTCCCTGGACTACTTATCTGCCGGTTACCCAACGTACTGGCCCACAGATAAAAACAAAGTTCCTGATTTATTTGACTTTTGTGTAACTAAAGGCATTCCATCGCACATATGCTAAAGCCTCCGATTGCTATGATCCGTCTTCTGATCACCCACCTGTAATTGTAAGAGTGAGCACCGGCGTCCTAAAAAGTATTTCCCATTGAGCAAGAAACAAAATCACCGTTGTTGAAATGGAAATTAAATCGAGCTTTTGAGACTCTAAGAATTGCATTGCGGGAAGAAGAAACCCAGAGCGTCCAGAATTATTTAAATAAACTCTCGGCAACCGAGAGAACAGATTAATAAAAAAGTTAAAATGGCCACCAAACTCGGATCACCCGATTAGACTACCAACTGGAAATTGGGCGAGAAGCCATGAAGAAAAAGTCAATACTTTCGGTATTCGCACCACACGAAGAAATTAAATGAAACTATTTCCAAATTTATTTCAACCTTCTCCAAATTAAATTAAACTTTTTCCAAATGAAATGAAACTTTTGGAAAGTTGCGCTTTATACTGAAATAAACTTTTTACAATATTGATTGAAACTAACAGTAAAAAGTCTAATCCAGTTTGAAAAAGTTGAATTCATTTTGAAAAAAAGTTTCATTTACTTTGGGGGGTGCTAGTTGACAGCCTCCACGTGGCGCACCCTGGGTAATGTACTGTAGATCGAACGGTTGTGGTATCTAATCCCAGCGTAGTAGAGAAACAGTATAGCAGATAGTCAACAAAAAGATGAAATGTCGGGTATAAACAAAGATATACTCCAGGTGGGTCAGAACTTAGATTCTAAATCCCACCCCGATTTATCGGTCTGCTCCACGGATTCTGGAGGGAGCAACACGACATTGCAAAGGAAATCGTCGGTAGGCAACCAGGCTGATCCTTTTTGTACTACTGGAAGCAAGGAACAAGCGATACATGAATGGCCCTTTGGTGCCATTACCACACTGCTGTGTGAACTAAACAATGAGGAGGAAAATACCTCTTCCATCAAGCATAAAAATTCCAAGCCAACGGCCGAAGCCACGTCCAGCGCACAAGCAGTTATAATACATAACGCGGAATTAATAAATAAATTTGAGCAAATGGAGAAATTAATCGCGCAACTGAACAATGAAGTTGCCGTGCTAAAGAAAGAAAATCTTATGCTAAAGGAAACCGTAAATAAAAATAACAACGCAGGAAACTTAGCAATAATGAACAACCAATTTCAAGTACTCGCAGATCAAGCCGAATATCAAACTGCTGAAGATGAGCTTGAAAAAGAAACAAATTGGAGACTACAGAAATCCAAAAGGGCAAATAAGAAACCTAGAGAAGAAAACAACCCAAGCAAGAGGAAAACTGAATCATCACCAGAAGTTGAGCCAATGTAAACCCACATTAAAACTGGCAAAGCATTTTCTGGATCAAAAGTGCATGAGACAGAAAAGAAAAAACAGGTACCACCTCCATTCTAGGAATAACCAACCACGGTAGTATTCAGAAACTGATGAATGAAGTAGTACGAAATGAGTACAAAGTAATATCGCTCAGCAATAATATTTGGAAAATAAATACAACAGAGCCTGAAGATTATAAAGCTCGAGCTAACAAACTAAATGCTGATGGTCACCAGTGGTATACCTACGAGGACAAAAATGATCGATCAATTAAAGTAATGGCAAGAGGTCTCCATCCAACTTGCTCAAAAGATAAAATTGCAGTCAACATCATCAGAAAAGAGAAAAGAGAAAACTGGGACGGAAATATTGAAATCATGATTTTCATGTTAACCTTCGACAACCAAGAAAAAATCGAAAATATTTATAATATTAAGGCTATCCTCAACCTTAGAGTTAAAATAGAAACACCGAGAAAGGTCACTCGACTAATACCACAATGTAAAAAGTGCCAAGATTATAATCATACACAAAAGTACTGCCACCGTGGAGCAAGATGTGTTAAATGTGCAGGAAAACACGCAGGAAATGACTGCACAGTCCCCCGAGATACAACACCGAAGTGTATCAACTGTAATGGCCAGCATCCAGCCAACTACAGATGATGTGAAGTTGCAGTAGAACTACAAAAAATGAGAGATAAATCACGCAAACCAGGTATATCAATAAATGTACAATCTATAAAAAGAACCAAGGAGCCAAAATCGTCAACTTACTGATAATCATAACATACAAAGGCAGAGAGTAAACGAAAACGTTACTTATGCACAAGTAGTTCAGCAAACAGAGGAGAAACAGTTAAAAGTGGATCTCGTTCTACAGGACATACTGAGAAATCTAGAGAACCTTAACAAAAAACTTATTTCGCAGGAAATGAGTCTGCAGAAAACACTAGAAGAAATGAAATCACAAACTAGTTTCAATAAAAGAGTAGAAGAAAACCTTGGTCAAGTGTATCAAAATATAAATTATATAAAATCGAATTATATAACATTACGAATTGAATAAAACATTACGAATTGTAGCCTGGACAGTGGAATGCAAATGGGCTATTGCAACACATTCAAGAACTAGATATATTTTTAAACATGCATAATATAGATATATGTCTTAAATCAGAAACCCATTTCACCAAAACTTCATTCTGTAAAATAAAAGGATATAATTGCTACTATGCACTACATCCTGAGAACAAAGCCAGAGGTGGATCAGCTATCCTCATAAAAGAGTATATAAAACATAACGAAGAACCAAAAGTTGAGAACCTTTCCATGCAAGTCACAACAATCAAAATACAATTAAGCAATATTAAAACATGCAGTATCTCAGCAATATATTGCGATCCAAGATACAATCTCAAACAAGTAGAGTATACTAATCTTCTCAAAACGCTAGGAAGTACCTTTTTAGTTGGAGGTGACTATAATGCAAAAAATACATATTGAGGATCTAGGTTAACGACCGCTAAAGGAAAAGAACTGTTCGCAGCAGGCAAACAACTAAAATGCGAGTTTCACTCAGGCGGTACACCAACCTATTGGCCTACGGATACCAGTAAGATTCCAGACCTTATAGACTTCTTTATTACAAGAGGGATTTCAGATAATTATATCCCTATAGAGAACAGTGAAAGTCTATCATCAGATCATTCACCAGTTATTATGATACTTAGCCAAACAATTATTATGAAAGAGAGCAACCCGAAATTAACGAGCTTCAAAACCAATTGGGATCTCTTCCAAACACAGTTAACAGAAAGAATTAGTCTGCAAAACCCAATTCAGGGACCAGTCCAAATAGAAGGCGAATTAGATAATTTCATCCATAATATCCAATATGCTGCGTGGGGAAGCACTCCAAATAATAGGCAGGAAATGAAGCGCAATTTTAGCTATCCAGAGGAAGTGAGAGAACTTCTTAAAAATAAAAGAAATGCCCGGAAGAATTGGCAAAAACATCGTAATCCTGAAAATAAAAGAGTATTTAACCATTTGTGTAACAAATTAAAATACCTTATAAAAGACATTAAAAATCAATCAGTTAATAAATACCTCAGCACTCTAACTGGGCAAAAAGATACTGATTATTCTGATTTTTCTGACAACCTTACCCAAAACAAACGGAAGAGGAAAATATTACACCAATAAATAAACAGGATGAAGTAAATATTACACCTGTAACATTGAAAGAACTAAAATGGGAAATCAAGAATAATCTGAATGCGTATAAGGCTCCAGGATATGATCTTATAACGGGTCAGATAATAAAACTGTTACCGGAGAAAGCGTTGAGGAAACTAGTGCATATAATTAATGCAGCATTTCGACTAAGATATGTACCAAGACAATGGAAAGTTGCAGAAGTAATTATGATACTTAAACCGAACAAACCTCCGCAAATTTCTCTGCTACCAACATTATCGAAACTATTTGAAAAAGTTCTTCTTAAAAGACTAAAACCAATTATCGAAGTAAGGAATCTTATCCCTTCACATCAGTTTGGATTTAGGGAAAAACATCCTACGATAGAACAAGTACATCGAATTACTGATGTAATCGAGAAATCACTACAAAGCAAACAAATATGCTCAACTATATTCCTTGATGTAGCGCAAGCATTTGACAAAGTATGGCACCAGGGGCTAGAATTCAAACTTCATCGAGATCTTCCGGAGCCAGTTTTTCAAATTTTAAAATCATACATATCAGAGAGGCACTTCCGAGTAAAGTATGAGAATGAATACTCCCAACTAAAAAGAATAACAGCCTAAGTACCACAAGGGAGTGTTCTTGGGCCAATCCTATATCTCCTATATACTAGAGATATACCAATTACAGAAGAAACAATGGCGACTTTTGCCGATGACACGGCAATACTTGCAACAGCAAAGAACATCAATGACTTCACTAGTAAATTACAGAGGGCTACTAACCTGATATGTAATTGGACAAAGAAATGGCGAATTAAATTAAATGAAGCAAAATCAATCCAAGTGAACTTTACAAATCAAAAAGTTAACCATATACCAATAATGAGAAACTCAATAGTAGTACCCCATGCAAACACTGCCAAATATGTATCTTGGTATAGGCCTTAGAAGCTAAGCTTAGATGGAAGGAACACATAAAAAAGAAGAGAGAAGAACTAGAGCTCCTAGGGAGACAATCTGAGAGAAGCTCCTAGGGAGACAATCAAATTCTGAAACCTGTATGGACATATGGTAGCCAACTCTGGGGAAGTACCAAGAAGACAAATATCAAAATCATACAAACAGTTCAAAATAAAATCCTACGATGTATTGTTAATGCACCGTGGTAACATTCGAAACGACAACCTCCATCGAGATCTCAAGATTGAGCTTGTCGCTGATGAAATTAAGCATCATGCAACAAAACACCTACAACGTCTGCACCAGCATCAAAATCTGGACATACGCTGTATGCTGACTACATCTCCAACAAGAAGACTGCAAAGAACCAAACCACTGGACTTATCGCGACCAGGAGGTCAGTAGACTTACTGTGGCGAAAAATCTGAGGGAGGAGTTACACTAAACTGGGGATAATCACTTGATTACGCCGACTATTTAAAATACTGTATTATGCAATGTAAATTACTAAATGGGTACAAGACTCAGTCGTAATATAAATAAAAATAAAAAAATAAAAAATTTACTTTGGAAAAGGTTCAATTTAACCTGGGAAAAAAATTATCAAGAATTGGTTAGGTAATTTAATGATTTATAAAGTGAAAATTAATTGTAAAAAGTTTAAATCAGTTGAAAAAGTTGCATTCAATTTGTAAAAAGTTTCATTTGATTTGTAAAAGGTTGCTGCCAATTTGGAAATAGTTTGAATTAATTTGAGGAAGTTTGTGTTCAATTTGGAAATACATAGTTTGGCACCGCATACGGAATAAAATTATTGCACTTCTTCTAGTACTCGCGTAATAAAATTATTGCACTTCTTCTAGTACTCAAGTCAACTTTACTCTTATTTTTTAAAAGTATTCAATGGGCTCAAAATCGATTAGACATTGCAAAAATAGATTGTTAAATTTTATGGTATCTTCAAAACTTTTTTATCTGTATAGGATAATATTACTGTTTTGTCGGCAAGCCTGTTCTGCCGGATTTCAGACAAAACATGATTTTTATGATCAAATTTCATAAATTACAATCACTTTGCTATTTTTGAAAAATTTTGTCATACAATCATAAAAGCATTCCGCAAAGCCATGTAATTTTTTAAAAATTTGCATTTTGTAAATAGAATCTCGGTAATATCATACCACAGAGTGCACAGTGCTATGTTGTTCGATGTAAATTAGGTAACCAAGTAATCCAAATGAATTACATAAAATGTATATATTCGTTTGGATCAGAACCAGTTATATTATTTGCTATATAGAAGATGTCCTTCTATTTACCTTGATTGTGATGTTAAAACGGTTTTCTTAATTTCCGAGCTCAGATCATGTTCTTAGATAGCTTTAATATCGGCATTAAATCTTGCCAGTTCTGTTTTTATTTGCTTAAAGGGTAAACGTCATGTAAAAAATAATAAAAAAAATTCAAGGACTTTGGTCAAATGCTTAGATTGGTGACAAATTTTTAAAATTAGCAAAATGATTGCATACTTCTTCGGCAATTTCGTGAACTACGATCATACATACATTGAAATACAAGTAAATCAAGTTTAGAAGAATAGAATAATAGAATTAAACATGTTTTGTAAACTGATATTGATGCTGCTAAATTTATTTTTATTTATTTATTAATACGTAACCCTGTAGGTATACAATCGGTAACACCGAAAAAATCAACTAACAAAAAAATATAAATTTGCCAACTGCTTAATTTCTACTACATACAAACTTAAATAAAGCGTACCTGAACGAATTCCTCGACATGTGGAAGTCAAAAATGCCAAACATTGAAATGAAAATCCGCCAGGTTCTCACGATTGGTTCCGATAGACCAAGTAGTTTGTTGCTGGAGAGTTGACTATTAAAAAACCAATTCGAACTTTTAAATTCTTTACGGGCTCTAACAAAATCGGAGTAATACTCCATACCATACAGCCTATATAAAGAATGTAGCTTACTACGCCGTTTCTCGAGATGCACCAGCTCATTGTTAAACCATGGCTCCGGAAATCTAGTTTTTATTTTTTAAACAAACGGAACGTACCTTCCAATACCACTGCTGAGGAGGCCGTTAAATTTCAGCACAATGTCATTTAAAGTTGCGTTGCGTTGAAAAAACCTCCAATCGGAATTGTTGAGGAAATCGTTCAAGGAAGCGTAGTCAGAAAGAAGAAAGTTAGAAAGTTAGAAATCGTAGTTGAAGAGGTTGATGCTGAAATAGGCACGTTAGCCCCGACCGTTACGGTTGATGCCTGTGCGAACCGCGATCTTGTCGCCAATGTTGCTGCATACAGATGCTAAACTCGTGATGCAAGAGTTTTATAAGAGTATAAGAGTTTTAGTAAAATAGTCAAAAAGTGCAGTGAACTACCACTTTCCTTTTAATTATTTTATATACACTCCCTGACAAAATTATTGGGCCGATGAATTATTTTGTCAATTTAAATTAAGGTGGTACACCAATATCCACATTGGTAAATTCACACTCTAAATGGAGATTGGTCTCTATGGGTTCTGAGGATGGCCATTTAGTGCATAACCACGGAACATCTAATCCATCCCAAAGAAGACCAAATATAGGAAGCTCACCTACAAAAGAAAAAAGTAGCAACTCGTTAATTGATCAAGCCGATGCTTCTAATGCCAGAAGTGGTATCAGCGGAAATTTTAACTTAGACTTGTTATCACAAGATGGACTTTCAAGCCTGATGCCATCATAAACTGGTTACTCTCAATTAGAATGAGAAAATGCGAATCTTCGCGAAAAAATTAATGAAATTGAAAAGATGAGACATCAGCTTAGAGCAAAATTATGGTGCTGATGAAGGAAAATGAAGAATCAAGAAAAAGTTTTTTAACCAAAGCCAATAATGAACCTCAAATTAGTAACGAGACTACAGAGTTTTATACTGATAAGGAGGAGTTAACAAAAGAGACCGAATGGATTGTCAAACGAAAAAAAAGTCCAAGCAAGAAAAGGAAAGCGGAATATAGTATATCTAGTAGCTCGCAGACAGAATCTACTAATAGGAAGGAGGCAAAAAGAACGCCCCAGAAGAATCAACAGCGAGAGAGAATCGAAAAGAGAAAATCGAATGGTATACATATGAAAATAAAAGCAACCGCCCAATAAAGGTTATGACAAGGGGCTTTCATCCAACCTGTACAATAAAAGACATTATGGAATATCTCCAACGATAAGGACCGCAAACAGAAAATGCAGCAAATATAATAAAAAGAGAGAAGGTTAAAAGAAGTGCCTTGGAAGGCACCCTGCTCAAACTTGTTCACTATAAATAGATATTCCCCTCCAACATGTGTGAACTGCGAAGAGCAACATCCTGCAAACTACAGAGGCTGCATACTAGCTAAAGCACTACAAAAAATTATAGACAAATCACGGCAAGGTCCATCATATTATAAAACGCCGGTAGCCAATAGCGTAAACACCAACCTAGGAAACTTTGCCACATCTATATCGAGTAAAGTAACTGATCGCAAGTCGTGGCATCCGGACTACAAAGTACGACACCACACAAATCAGAAAATTTCAAAGACTCCAAAGATACATCTATGCTTGAAAAAATATTTAAAAGCATGGTTACATCTCTTATCACGCTTTACATCCAGCAGAAATAGCAAGAAGAGGATCAACAATATTTCTGAAAGAATATACAACATCATCAGAGAATAAAAATTGAAGAAGAAAGTATGCAAGTAGCAACTATCACCATTCAACTTAACAATCTGTCTGTTCAATTTATTGTCCTCCAAGACATAATTTAAATAAAGAGGATTATAAAGAGTTATTGTACCAGGTAGGATTTAATTTTATCATTGGAGGTGATTTTAATGCAAAAAATACTTTCTGGAGGTAAAGATTAACAACTCCAAGAGGTAGAGAACTATACGCTGCGGGGCGAGCTTACAATTGTGAATTTCTTTCAGGAGGAAAACCAACGTACTGGCCTACTGACACAAGGAAAACTCCGGATCTAATTGATTTCTACATTAGAAGAGGTATATCCGAAAACCACATTTTCCTAGTTTCAGTCATTATGACAGTTCGTTCAAATTAGTTCGATGATTGCTAAGAAGGAAAATCCACCTAGACTAGACTAACAAATAACAAAACTAATTGGGAATTATTTAGGAAATTGGTTGAAGACAACACCAATCTTCTTATACAAATCAACCATCCGGTTTAATTAGAAAATGATGTGGAACTGTTAATCAATAATATAAAACAAGCAGCATGGGATAGCACCGCTGTAATCAAAAACAAGGAGCGTAATAGTTTCACTTATCCAGTCGAGATCAGAGAGTTGGTTAATGAAAAACGGAAAGCAAGGAAAACATGGCAGAAAAACCGAGCACCACAAAGCTTAAGCAAATAATTAAGAACTGAAAAAATCGGTCACCCGTTATCTTCGTAATATTGATTGTTGCATTTTTTTGAAACAGACAGGGTAAATTTGTGTTAGTATGCTAAAGTTAAAAAACCCCCGAACTAGTCCGACGTTAGCTCGAGTGTTTCGAAGTAGTTATTTTTGATGGCGCAGTTTAAAAAACACTCGACTTCGTCCGTCACTTTATCACAATCTTATCTGTATCCGACTTAATAAATCAAATCATTGAATGAATTTACGTTTTTTATGATATTTTTTTGTGTATCTTGTTTTAGTCGTGATATTGAGATGGTTTTGTACGAAATTCAAAATTATAGTGATTTCCTGGGATGATAGTTTTTTATAAAACTGTCGCGACATTAGGACATATTTTTCCTGGGATCGAATAAAATTATAGGATGATAGTTAATCCTGAGCTTGCAGTTGATATAAAAGTATCGCTATAGTTATGGTGTTGCCATTGCGTTTTTCTGGGATGAATCATTGGCTAACTTTATATACATTGAAGGGTTATTCTAAATTTCTAATCTGAACAATTTCTCCCAATGAAATCACAAATTTTACTTTTAATTATTTTAATTTTGTTGATTGATTTTCAATTTTGCATTTTCTAAACTCTCATTATTCCGCGTGCCTCAACTTTGTTAAACTTTTTACAATTGTCGCAACAATCACAGATTTTAGTGTTTAGAGCTTAATCGAAAAATAAGTTATCAGAAAAGGCAATCGACATCCCCTTAAACCTTATACTATTGAACTCATTAATTATAAGCAAAAATTATTATAATTTATTCCACACAGAGTACTAATGGTAATTATAATATAGACACAAGACTGAATAAATTTTTATATTAATTGTGCGCCATTAAAGCGTGTGTGTGTTATAAATAATGTCTCAATATTGTATAATAAGTTGAGAGTCATAGTCATTCAAAACACAAATAGTATCAATTGGTACGGATGTCACTTTCTAGATGGTGTTATGAGGAATAAAATATATATAAATCATGGCTTACTTAAACGACCTCTGCGTGTCGGTGAAGATATTATCATTGCCGGTTGGTTTCATTCAATTGGGTTGCGGTATAATAATTGATAACAAATACACCGCTTCAACTTAAATTAGAACACTTAAATGAACCACGGGCTATAGGGTGACCAGATATACATACTCTAAGAGTCTTACTACTTTTTTTATTTTCTTTAACTCTTTCCTCTTTTGTTAGATAAAAATGATCAAAATATACTGTTAATTTGGGTTAATTCCTCGTTTTTTAATCAACATATTGCAAATATGCTTTTATGCCACATAGATCTATAATAGTAGGTTAGGTTAGGTAAGGTTGAGTGGCTGCTACGGCACACTTAGACCGGTACCACAGGATCTTACTTCCCTTTTACCCTGATGAGAACCAGTTAAAACTACTTATGTAGCGTGATATATCTCGCATTTTACAGTTTTCGAGATCAGAGAGGCTGTCCATTAAGAATCTACCCATATACTTATGTCTGTCTAGGAAGTGGACTTCATCTTCATCAATCATTTGCTTTTAGACCTAGCCTCCTCGCATGTTCTCCAAGTAGGCAGTGTCCCGTGAGTATCCCCATGATCGTTTTTAAATCACGTCTACGCAGGGAGATCAGTGTCTTTGAACGTTTCAAGTCCAGCTTTGGCCAGACTTGTCTTGCTACAGTACATGTGAGGGTGTTAGTCCACCTTTCGTTCGCTGAGGGTACTGCCTCCTTTTTAAGCGCTGTCTTGAGTGTCTTAATAGGCCTCCCAAATTTGACCTCTCCGGTAGTAGTTGAAGAGTTCTACCATACCATAACTAGTTCCATAACTAGTTCGTCCACCTTGCAGTTCTCCATGAGGTCCGAGTGGCCAGGCACCCAGACTATCTGAATGTTGGAATTCTCACTCATCTCATTGAGTTGGGCTTGGAGCCATTCGTAAGGCCCGCTCCTTCAAGATTCTCTTGAAGACCAGGTAGTTCGAAACCCAACATTAAAAACACCCAACCGTGATTTTTAGTCTCCATTGGGAATTGAACCCAAGACCCTCGAATACCACAGCAAGCACGCTATTAACTGTACCAACTGTAGAATTAACTCACCAATCTTGTGATATGGTATAAACATAAACATACCCCTTTCATGGGGTAGTACGAACATTAACCACACGGTATATAAGCTCTTCTGAACTTGAAATTCTGAATAATGGATGCGAGCCTATACTTTTGTTAATTCTGTCCTGCATGATGCCATACATATTAGTTTATGCTCCATGTCCAACATTGATTTAATTTTAGACTGATATGATATTCTCACCTCTGACCACCGATGCATCTCGTTTAATATAAACCTTAAATGACCGCCTCTTAAACTATACCGCAATAGGAAATTAATCGAATGGAGATCATTAAACTTGAGCTAGGTTCTTTACTTACTCCACCGAGGGTTATTCGGTCGAGTAAGGGCATTGAAGATTAAGCATCGTCACTTGCAATGGCAATTTCGATAGCGTTCAAAAACTCGTGTCCTCTTATCACTAATCATCAAAAGACTTGGAACAAAACTTTCTGGAATTCTGATCTTAAAAATTAAGGAAATCTTTCAGGAAACTGAAGAACAGAGTAATAAAGTTTAAGCGGCATATTGATTGATTTAACTACTTGACAACACCAAAAGTGTATAAAAGAATTTAAGATCCATCCAAAGAGCCTCGTGGTTGAACTTCTGTGAAGAAATTAACAGCCTGTCTGCTATCGCTGGACTCAATAAGGCTTTGGCTAAGAATATGTGTGTGTAGACTTGATTCTCTCAGCGTACATTGCTTTTAGCACTGTTCCAAATCTTAAGGTAGGAGTAAAGTGGTTTTTATCCTGGAAACTGGAAAGTCCGATTATGTGGACCCTAAGTCATTTCGACCTATTTCAGTCTGTCCTCAACGCCTAGAAACCATTTTCTAATCATCTCCCCACTCAGAAAAATGCAACATGCTTGTACAGGAATGTTAAGTTGTGTGAAACCACCCTACATGAACTTAATAAGAAACTTGCTATGGATTGAATCCGTGCTCAAGTCTCGCTTTGTGGAGATGGAGCTGTATGTTGGTTCCTGTCAAGGTTTGCCAATCTAGCTTCATTCACAGAGTAACTCTGATGATCCTGTTTTGACAGTTTCAGGCAAACAACATCTTAGTGTCTTATCCGATATAACTCAACAGGTCAATCCGTCTCTTGACATAGCTGTTTCCTCTCTGTTTGGGAGAACGATCACTAATTATGATCGTGTCAAGCACTTTGGTGTTGTCTTGGATAGTAAACTTTCCTGGAAGAATCACCTGGATTTCAAGCGTCAAAAAGCGACTGCCATATTTTGGCAATGTAGAAGTGCTTTTATTGTGACCACAAGTTATCTGGAACGCTTCTTTAGCCCAGTAAAATGATCAACAAAATATTGCCTGTAGTGCCATTACTGCGGCTATGTTCTCAACTCCACTTCTTGTTAGGAATTCATTCTTTCCTTGCCTCAGTTACACACCTTTAGATACAGCCTGTTAAATTATTCTTAATTTTTACCAGAATTCCACAGTTCGGTTTTAGGCATCCAACTTTGGATCTTTAAATTCAGGCCAGTTGTCTACCTTGGTTTAAATTTGTCCAGTTTGCAAAAGCAGCGGTCGTTCGCGAATTAGGAAAGAATCCCGCGTTGGTATATCAATTTTGATAAAGTGCAGCTGTTAAAAGTCGGGGGTATATAACGGCAGGCGATATAGTTATATCTGCCAGTTGGTAAACTTTGGAATACATTTTTTTGCGTTAATGTTGTTTGTTGGAGGTAGTTTTTAATTTGGCTGGGATGAAAGTTTATATAGGTTAACTCCAAGGCGGGATATGTTCGACATTCGACTGAGAATCGCTCGCTGTTGGTGTTAAACATACCATTTTCATTCACGCATATAGCTTACCAAATACAATGCTTAAATATTTATTTGTCATTTTTCATAATTATATAAGTACGTCTAATACATACATACGAGTATATAGAAAGTTTAACCTTAACACCAAAATAAATTGGGCTCGATACGAAATACAAATATATGATGTTGGTTAATATTTCAAATGAATATATATGAAACTGCCACATCATCGTGAACATATTCATCTTAATTTAAAAAAACAAAAAAAATCTGTCTAGCGATAGACAAGATGTACTAATCTGTTGTCTAAGAAGCCAAAACAAAAATATATTCATACTAAAGCGCGGAGCGATTTGTCTGTTATTGCGCAGGGGTGGTCTATTAATAATAATTGTCTGGGTGCAATAAATCAAAACTGTTTGTTAATAAATACTTGTTGGCATTGGGTAATCAATAAATACAAGAAAGAAAGTTACTGTGAATTTAACTGTGGATGAAAATGTGTTGACTGTTTTGTTGATCTATCAAATCGGTGACAATATCGTAAGATTGGCGAATGATTAGTTTTTAGTCTTAAATGCATTGAATGCATTCGTATTTGTTCTATGTGTGACAAAATCTCATTCATATTTAATGATCACAAATGCCGACCCACTATATATTTTTCGCGTACACCTGCAATGATAAACCCACATCACATCAATGATTTCATAATACATAGAACTAAAAGATGCCGAACTTTATAGCATAGTGATAGCCGAAGTTGGGGAGGTGTGGCAATGTTACGTGTTTGGCTGTCAACGGAACCGACAGGCCCAGAAGAAATCCTTAGCATTATAAGGATCTATAACCCGGATGTTTCTAACGGCAATTTTAAGATGGTAAAGGACGAAGGGTAAAAGGGAGGTCCAACTTATCCATTGTGGTAATCAACAAAGAATCCCTAGGGCTTCTTGCTAAATCAAAGGGAGTAATCGAATATATTTTGAAAAAAGACCAGGTTGAAACGAGCACAGTGCAATCTGTCAATGACAGAAGCCTATCCACACAAGGAACAGCCGTCCAAGGGGAAGAGTAAAACCATCTAATGGAGCGTTCCAACTTGGTGGTACATAGGAAAGAGATAAGTATAGTGTCCTTTCCTTTAAGTCTGACGAGAATAACCACTCGGACTTCCGAGGGGAGCTGCCGGCATCTCAGGAAAGAGTACCACGGGGAGCAACACGCGCGATGCCGATGAATCCACGTGTACCAGTCAGTAATATTGGCCTGCGGTTGCAGGGAAGCCGAAGTGGTATAAGTATTGTTACCGTAATAATATGCAAAGTACTGTTCAGTTTACAGTGCACCAGAAAAAAGCTGCCCTACTTCGTCGGCCCTACTACTCAGACTGACTGGATCAGGAGTGGACGTAGTTTTGCAGATCAGATCCTGCAGTCTTGAAAAAAATAATTTAAATATTTTCCTACTTTTTCAATAAAGCATTAGGGACATAACTGCGGCAGTCACATTGGGCTGGTGTCAACCTATATGGACCGGACCAAGAAGATTTCGCCGTATAAACTAATGCACAGACATCAATGAAAAGGGTGAGTTATTTTTGATTACTTATTAATTACCAACCTGTTAGTTTGTATTATTGGGCGTGAACCCACATTTGTTACTAGGAATCGCAGAAGAACAAACTGAACGATTCCTGGCACAGGAAGCTCGCAAAGCTCGATCTGGGGAACTACCAAATGACTTATAGGAAAGCCATTAAATGACCCAAAAGAACGAGATATGCTCGGGATTGGAAAGAAATTTTAAAAGGCACAAAGGAAGTCTTGGACTCTTCTGTGATAAAATAGAGGAAGTCACCGAAACTTCTCTCCTTAGGAAGATTCTGTCCACTAACCCAACAGGTCCCACTTATTTAATTAGACCGGACGATTCCTGGACTGCTTCTAGTGAGGAATTCTTGAATTTTCTTACCGAAACTTACTTCCCGCAGCAAGCTTTGATGACTCGATGAAGACTATAGTACTCTTCGAGAAATATATTCACTGCGCCCAGAAGTTATCGTAACTAAAAAACGGCAAATGGGTTTCAATCCTTATAAATCAGCTGGATCGTACCAGCAAAAATCCAAACCAACGTGGTCTATATTCTAAAGAAATGGTCAGAGTGGGCTTTACCTTAGAAAAGATAATGTATATATATATATATATATATATATATATATATATATATATATATATATATATATATATATATATATATATATATATATATATATATATATATATATATATATATATATATATATATATATATATTTATATATATATATACAACCCAGCGACTGGGCATTGTATCAGCATGCGTACTGTAAAGGGAAATCGGTAGATAATTTGACTGCAATCGCAGTCAATGGTAATCAAGACAATGGAGAATGCGTTCTTAATAATTACGATTTGGGCTATCAGATGTGGACTGGGAATCAAACCGCCTAAAAGTGAAGTGGTACTTTTTAGGAGGAAATACAAAATCCCATTAGTGCATCCTCCTTCCTTAAACGGCATTAGACTAGGTTTTACTAACAGGATGTGATTGGTTCTCTCTCTCTCTCAGTATTTCTGTCTCTTTCTCTCTCTCTCTCTCTCTCTCTCTTTATCTATCTATCTATCTATCTATCTATCTATCTATCTCTCTATCTCTCTCACTCTATACACATCAATAATTAGGGCACTTGGTAAATTAATAAATTAATTAAATTTAAAAAAAAAACCTGTCCTAGATTGCAGAAGCGCACTGCAAACTAGGACAGGTTTTACTAGCAAAGTGTAAAAGTTTCAATCAAGGCATGGATAATAACTGATCTACGTTCAAACATCTGTTGGTTCATTTTTAAGGATAACACACAAGCTCAACTTGGGTTCAATAATGAACCGTTTCGCCTTTCGATAGCTAGAAGTAGAACGCCACTTCAGTCCCAGTTCAAGTAGAGCAAAGTTCTTAAAACTTCTTGTCCCTACTACCATTGAAGGATAGAGGAACTACTTACAAACAAACTTAAAAGGCCTAGTTGTGTAATGTGTATATGCCTTCCTAATGGAAAATGAGCAAGAAGCGATGTATGTAGATAAAGCAACAATATTTGTTTACCACCTCATTAATGTATTTAAACGCAACGAACAATATGGAAACACAGAGTTACTACATGAATCAGGAGCTCACTATAGAACAATTAAACTGATATTCAGCAGCATCTTTTGTTGTTGAAGCTTTTGATAAATTATGGTATCATTACCATCTTGACCTTTGATAATTATGATATCGCTGATATTTCAGTTGGGTTATATGATTCATCCATTCATCCATTTCACACTCACATGTCTCGTAAATCTAAATTGCACGAACATGTTTCCCAAGAATACCACCACCGTATCCTTTGCTTGTCGTAGGAGGCGACTAAACGGTTGGATCGGTGGGCTGACGACCCGCATCAACCGTTTATAAAGTCAACAAAAAGAAAAATGGATACCGCCAAAAATTCACCGGACCCCAGCTCAAGCCCCCGGATACGAGATTTAGGATCGGCACGTGGAACGTGCAATCAAGGTGTATCGGCTGGAACTCGTTGCTCTTCAAGAAACTCGCTGACCTAAAAGTGGGGACGTTAGCTTAGAATTTCCAAGCAGTCAATAACCGATTGTGTAAGCCTCGCTTGCGCATAAAGTTAGCCAACCTGTTGATTATTGTGTACATGCGCCCACAGAAGTCAGCCAGCCATTTACAATGACTTGGACGATCTGATGGGATCTATACCCGAACACGATGTTAGAATGGTAATTGGGGACTTTAATGCTAGAGCTGGCAGAAATCAGACCGGCTTGTGTGAAAACATAGGTCCGCACTCCCGACACGAAACTGCTTTGGGGAATAGTCCTTTACTAAGACAAGTATTCATAAAGTTCATGATACAGGGCGCTACAATTGGCCAAACACGTTGTATCACTTCGACCTCGATGCTGTCTAGGCCTGTCAGAGTTCTGAAAGTACAACAACTCAGCAATGAGCGCAGTTCGCGAAATTTCTTTAAAGGAATTACTGGACTGCACGATACTTTCAGGCCTATGTCAACCGCCATTCGGGACCATAATGGAAACCTCTGTGTCAACATCGACGCAATACTTGACGAATGTAGTGAATGACCTACTTTATATTCATAATGCGTCACAGACTGTTGTTGAGCAACCTCTAATACAGACTGCAGAGATTTGCACTGAGGAGCCATCCCATGAGGAATTCACTAAAGCCATGCAGAGATTAAAACGAAACCGGTCACCAGGAGTGGACTGCATTAATTCGGAGCTCTTGATATTCGGAGGGGATACTTTGTGGAATTGTCTTTTCGACCTTATTCGATTAGTATGGCGATCCAAAGTTATGCCTGACGAATGGAAAGTGGCCGCGAGATGCCCCATCTTCAAGAAGGGAGACCGCTTGAAGAGTGAGAATTATCGCGGTATAGCTCTTCTTTGCACAGCATACTAGTTACTGTCATACATTAGTATTGGATAGAATCACTCCTCTAGCGGAGGGCTTCATAAACTCTTCTTTGCACAGCATACAAGTTACTGTCATACATTAGTATTGGATAGAATCACTCCTCTAGCGGAGGGCTTGGTTGGTGGCTAACAAGGAGGGTTTCGTCCAAACCGAACAGTCATTGATCCAGGTGTTCCTGGATTTCTAGCAGGCATATGTCTCGATCGACCCCTGTGGTCGAAATCTAAATTGCACGAACATGTTTCCTAAGAATACCACCACAGTATCCTTTGCTTGTCGTAGGAGGCGACTAAACGGTTGGATCGCTGGGCTGACGACCCGAATCCGTAAAAAAATCAACTGTTTATAAAATCAACAAAAAGAAAAATGGATACCGCCAAAACAACACCGGACTCCCGCTCAAGTAACCGGATACGAGATTTAGGATCGGCACGTGGAACGTGCAATCACTTAGAAAACCAGGAGCGTTGGAGGGTCTAATCACGTGCATGAAAGAGTATCGGCTGGAACTCGTTGCTCTTCAAGAAACTCGCTGGCCTCAAAGTGGAGACCATGTGTCCCAGGGCTATACGTTGTTCTACAGTGGAGATGACCTCGGAAATCTTGGAGCTGGATTTCTTCTTGGGCCGCAGGTAAAGAAGGCTGTTTTGGATTTTCAAGCAGTCAATAACCGATTGTGTATGCTTCGCCTGCGCATGAAGTTAGCCAACCTGTCGATAATTTGTGTACATGCGCCCACAGAAGTCAGCCAGCCCCAAGATAAAGACTCATTTTACAATGACTTGGACGATCTGATGGGATCTATACCCGAACACGATGTTAGAATGGTAATTGGGGACTTTAATGCTAGAGCTGGCAGAAATCAGGCCGATTTGTGTGAAAACATAGGTCCGTACTCCCGACACGAAACTGCGACCGATAATGGTGAGAGAATGATGTACATTGCAATTGCTCATGATCTTAGAGTAGCAAGCACATTCTTCCCTCACAAACAGATACACCTAGAGACATGGACACATCCTCGCAAAACATCCCGGAGCCAAATAGACCACGTGTTAATTTCAAAAGGGCGAGCTCGGGTTGTGCAGGATGTGAGAACTTATCGGTCAGCAACCAAATACGTAGGCAGCGATCATTATTTGGTCGCTGCAAAGCTACGGTGGAAGTTTTCGTACAGGTCAGGGAACACAGCGAAACGGATGGAACGTTTCGACTGTGAAGGTCTGATAAATGAATATCAAAAGAAACGATATCAGGATCTTGTCAGCGACAACATTGAGGGAGCTAATTACCAGTCTGACTGCGTGAACTCTGTCTGGGAGGTACTGAAAACTTCGGTTGTCAGTGCTGCTCAACAGACTTTAGGTATAGTGAAAGTCAGACCCAAGAATGATTGGTTTGATGACGAGTGTCGTCTTGCAGTTGAGCAACAAAATATAGCCCATAATGAAGTGCAACAACGTCTCACAATCGCAAGGGAAAACAAGGCAGCTCTTGCAAGAAGGGCAGCTAAGCGGATTTGTAGACGGAAGAAGCGAGAATGGTGGAAGGCCGAGGTTCTGAAAGTACAACAACTCAGCAATGAGCGTAGTTCACGTAATTTCTTTAAAGGAATTACTGGATTGCACCATACTTTCAGGCCTTCGTCAACCGCCATTCGGGACCGGGATGGAAACCTCTGTGTCAACATCGACGCAGTACTTGACGCATGGAGTGGACACTTTACTGAGTTGCTTGATGTTCATCATGCGTCACAGACTGTTGTTGAGCTACCTCTAAAACAGTCTGCGGAGATTTGCACTGAGGAGCCATCCCATGAGGAATTCACTAAGGCCATGCAGAGAATGAAACGAGACCGCTCACCTGGAGTGGACTGCATTAATTCGGAGCTCTTGATATTCGGAGGGGATACTTTGTGGAACTGTCTTTTCGACCTTATTCGATTAGTATGGTGAACCGAAGTTATGCCTGATGAATGGAAAGTGGCCGCGATATGCCCCATCTTCAAGAAGGGAGACCGCTTGAAGTGTGAGAATTATCGCGGTATAGCTCTCCTTTGCACAGCATACAAGTTACTGTCATACATTTTATTGGATAGAATCACTCCTCTGGCGGAGGGCTTGGTTGGTGACTATCAGGGAGGATTTCGTCCGAATCGATCAGTCACTGATCAGGTCTTTTCGCTGCGGATGATTCTATCTAAATATTATGAGACATCCATCTCTGTACATTAGGTTTTCCTGGATTTCCGGCAGGCCTACGACTCGATCAATCGAGAGAGTTTGTGGTCTGCCCTGGAATACCTAGGAATGCCAACAAAATTGGTACGACTGTGTAGGATGACAGTGACGCAGTCTCAATGCTGTGTTAAAGTTGAGAACAGGCTATCGACAATTTTTGCAGTTAGCTCGGGTGTTCGGCAGGGAGATGCTCTGTCCCCGATACTCTTTAATCTCATGTTGGAGTACATCTTTCGTAAAACTGAAACACCTCAGCGCAACATCTTATATCGCCAGTTCAATCAGGTGCTTGCATATGCAGATGACATATGCGTAATAGCAACGGAGTGAAAGAAATACTTGATCCGCTTGTAGAGTTTTCAGCTTCTGTTGGACTTCAGATCAATGAGTCCAAAACTAAATACATGATCTATGGTTTTAGAGACAATGGCACACCAGATTATAGTAGTGGCCACCACACGTTTGAGGGAGTGAGAAACTTCATATAATTGGGTTCTCTTATCACTCACGATAACAGTGTGGGTGAGGATATTAAAGTGCGGCTGGCAGCTGGCATTCGTTCTTTGTTTCCTCTAAGACCACTGCTAAAATCTAAACACTTATCAAGTGCCGAGAAACTGAAGCTTTACAAAGCGTTGCTCAGGGCCGTTGTTATGTTTGGATGTGAAAGTTGGGCGCTGACGGATGAGTACGAGAGATGGCTCCTTACATTTGAGAGGAGAGTCATGCGTGTGATTTACGGCCCAAAACGCGAAATAGATGGTACATACCGAGCTCTGTACAATATCGAGAACAGAGATCTGATGAAGATGTAGAGAACGATTTGGCTTCTTCAGATTGTCTTAGACAGTATGAAGACCATGCTCAGGATCGAAACCGTTGGAGCCAAATAGTTGACTCAGTAAGGGGCCATATTATTCATCACGTTGTTTTACTATACACTAAATGAAGATAATCACTTCCTGTTTATGGCTTATAACTATATAACATAACTATATGTACATCTACAACAATCGTTTACGATTTGAGTATAAAACAAGTTTGATTCAATTTCGTGTTTTTATAATTTGCCAGTGTTTAGTCAATAAGGAAGTAATACGCATTTGCTTGCTTCGTAATTTATGTACCGCGCGATTTTTTAAAACGCACCACGCATTTATTTAGAAAAACCAGTTTAATTGTAGAAAACAAATTCTGAATAAATTAATCTATACACAAAAGCCGAGAGCAGACACAGTAATCATATCGATCAAAATAGTAATCGTAACCTTCAAGGTATCTTACATAAATAGTTATACACTCACACGCACGATTATGCATATTCATCAGCTATTGGTATCGCGAATTATAAAACGTTTTTATGCAGAGAAATGCCACTATAGTGAGTAAAAAATTTTAAATAATTAATTATGCAATAGTTTTTAACATTTAATTAACATAAATTAAATAACAAAATTGTTTGTATTCGCCTATTTCTTTTTTACACAGCAAAATAAAATAAGATAAGCGGCAAATTGTGTCGTGTGTATCTAGGATGTTCCATATACTCGTATCTCTTCAAGGACACGAATTTTGCATAGAAAAGATCATATTAGCAACACTGTCAAATTTATACATATATTCATAATTTTAAAATAGTTTCCAATAAATCGTTTTGAAGTGTAGCTATCACGTTTTTGGATCACTGAACTCTTTGAAATAATTTAAAAAATTAATTTACAATAATTTAACGTTTTAACGCACGCGATAAAATTGTACATTTAAACACTGTATCGAAGAAATACAATTTTGTTGCAACAAACTATTTGTAGTTGTACGAGTATAATTCGTATGTATATGAGACTGAATATAATTTATATGTATACAAAATAGCGCAATTGAAACAACGCGACGTGTTGTACGAGCAAGTAACTCGGAGCCATCAATACGCGACATTAAAAGATCACGTACGAAGAGCGCTGCAGCTATTTCTCGTCGATTATTGAATTATGACAATCCCAATAAATGGCATCGATGGCGATATGGTGGGAGTTCGTATACATCAGTACGTGTGAATGGTAGACGTTGGAGGGCAAACAGGACAAACTGCTTTTGAATGGACTCAATCCTGGCCGTGTGGCACAGATATGAAGGCAACCAAACCTGAGGGGCGTATTCCAGAACAGGACGAACAAATGACACATTTACGACAATGACACAAACGAAAGAGTCTTACATTGTTGCTGATAGTCCAACAACAAAATTTGTTTAAATCACTTTGCAACATCAAACAGTCAGAACAAAGTGAAACCTGGAGCAAAAACTGTCATGCAAAACATCTTGCAAATTTGAAACAGTTCACCACATCGTTTACGAAGAGTGAAAACAACAATGGTCTCAAGTGGCTGCCTTGAGGAACCCCGGATGTTGCACGAAAAACACGATAACGGGAATCGTATAACTTGACAAATTGCCAACGATCTGATAGGTAAGAGTGCAAAACCATCTGACTGGGATGAAGTTGGTGTTTAATTATCAGTATGGACAACGTCCAGCTGTAGTCGCGAATCAATCGTACTGTGAAGATGGCCGCTGAAAGACACTTAGTTTGTGATTGTCGACCTTCCCGCAAAAGAACCATGTTGCACAGGCGAAATATACCTTTTTATATGGAAAAACAAAAATTGATGAACCATTGATTCTAGAATGATAGAAAGTATGGTCATCCCGTGATAGTTGATGATCTCGCTTCGTTTACCGGATTTGAATATGGGACGTATGAAGGATATTTTCCACGGATCTGGAAAATCTTGCGTTCGAAGGCTTTCATTAAAGATAACAGTAATATAATCATACATACGGTCCGCGCAATTTCTAATCAGGATGGGAGGAAAACCATCATGACCTCACCCTTATTAATGTCAATGTTGGATATACAATCAAAGACTTCTTCTGAGGTAAACGATAGTTGAGTGAATTTCTGATTATTTCATAGGTTCATAGACTTCATAGACATTCGAAGAAATTAGCAAATAAATTGCACATATCAACGGGAAGCCTAATTAATTTAGAAAACCGATTCAACTCATTGTGCAACTCAACAGGCATCACAACATTAAACATAATTGTTGAACCAGCCGCAAATATTAGGTAAAATTAGTTAGTCCATGATCGAATAGTTTTATTCAATTTTGAACATGAAAGTAGTCAGGGGTAAGGGAGACTGGAGCTGAAGTTAGTGCTTGTTTTAGTTTTGAGAAAGAAGAAGACTGTTGTGTGGAATTATAATTTTCTCTAGATAATTTCATAAATTTTTTTAAAGCTCAGAGCGATATTATTATTATTATTAAAATTGGCTGGAACCCACGAGGATTCCGCACTCAATGCCACAAAGGCCCATGGTGCAAACCCAGGATTCTATCCCAATTCGCAAACTGCCTTCGGAAACTGAACAAGTTTAGACCAAGGCGGAGAGGACAACGGATCTAAATTCAAAAACCTAAAGTTGAATACCTGAACTCGTATGTGACTGAACGCAGTACAGCTGCGCACGAAGTGAAGGGAGTCATCATCCTCCTCAAGGCAGTCCTCGCAAATAACATCATGATCTAAACACATACGATGTAGATGATCTTTAAATCGGCCATGTCCCGTAAGAATCGCTATCAAGATTCTGAACTGGCTCTTTTTTAAAGATAAAGCATACTTCGTGGACCTCAAATTGGGCTCCTTAATGAAGTACTTCGCCTTACGACAGCTAAAAGTCGCAAGCCACTGAGACCTTAGATCTTTCAAAGCGTAATCCTTTATACTTTCTTCCCGTAGTTGAAAGATGGAGCCACAGATTCAGGACCAATTAAAGTTAATTGGGCGCCAGCTTTGCCTCCAATCCGGGATCTCATTGCCTACGATGTCACAATGAGGCGGTAAGGAAAGCATGGGTTCCATAGCAAAAAGTGGAGTCGAGGACATAGCCCCAGTTATGGCTCTGCAAGCTAGCTTTTGTAGACCATTAAGCTTGGCTACAGAAGCCCTCAGGTCAACTACTGGCCACCACACAATAGAGGCGTACGATAGTAGCGGTAGGACCAGTGATTTATAGATAAAAGAAAGCATCCTAGGGCTTAAGCCCCAGGATTTCCCAAAAGCTCCTCGACATTGCCAAAAAAATGGCAGTAGCTTTTTGAAGCTTGTAGTCCAGGTGATTCTTCCAGGAAAGTTTACTATCCAGGACAGCACCAAGTTGCTTGACGTAATCACATTTTGTGATCATTCTCCCATAAAGGGAGGGAACAGAATATTCAAGAGTATTCCTCTTCCTTGTAAAGACAATTAAATCAGTTTTAAACGGGTTGACGTGAAGACCCTTCTCAACACACCATGCCTCCACAATAGTTAAAGGATACTGGAGTTAGGTCGGATAAAACACTGAGATGTTTGCCTAAGACTGTCAAAACAAGATCATCAGCGTAGCTCTATGCAATGTAGCCAGATTGCTGCAGCTTTACAAGTAATTCGTCGTTGACCAAAAGCCACAGCAGAGATGAGAGCACACCTTCCTGAGGATAGCCTTTGGTAACCTTAACAGAAACTAACACCCAATCCAGCTCCGCCCCCACAGTGCGAGACTTGAGCATGGATTCAATCCATAAGATAATGGTGCGATCAATACCAAAATTGGTACAGGCAGTAGTGATCGTAGCAAACGAAGTGCTATCGAAAGCTCCCGCAATATCAAGGAAAGTACCCACAAGAAACTCCTTATTATAAAGGGATTTTTCAATCCTGGTTACAAGTTCATATGTAAGGCGGTTTCACAGGACTTACCGATTCTATAAGCATGTTGCATGTTAAAGAGTGGGGATATGATTAGAAAATGATCTCTAATGAATTTATCGACAATTCTTTCCAGAGCTTTAAGAAAAGTTGAGGATAGACTAATAAGCCGAAAAGACTTAGGATCCGTATATAATCGTATAAATGGACTTACCAGCTTTCGGGATGAAAACAACTCTACTTCTGCTCCAAGAATTTGGAACAGTGCTAAAAGCAATAAACGATTGAAAAAGGTGGAGCAAATGATCCTGAATTTGAGGAAAACCCTGCTGTAGTTTAGCAGAAAAATACCATCAAGACCACCAGCCTTATAAGATGCAAAGGAAAATAGGCTCTATTGAAAGACATCATGATTGAATGAATCCCCAGCTATCAACAGAGGGTTTCGGTTTCGCGCGTCACAAACTAACCGATCTAGTAAGATTTTAAATTCCTCTAGGGTAGCAATATAGGGTGGGCATAATAGCTATAAATATGAAAACCATCGATCTTCACTATTACAAAGGCAGATTCAGCGCCGCTGAGCTCCTCCAAAAAGGGGCGGTTGCCACAAGCCCAAACAGCCGCTTTTTTGGAATAGTCTGATGCCCAATTATTGCTATCGAGCTGTTTATATTGTTCGCATACAATAGCAATGTCAGCCCCTATTTCACGTACAGTTTGCTGCAGCAGGTTTTGTGCATCTTCACAATGGTTGACATTTTGTTGGATCAATCTCATTTGACCAGCTTCCTATCTAACGAATGCTTATATGCAGGGCACTTCTAACCATCCGTTGCATGTTTATTTCCTTCAACAACTTCCTCGCTATAAAGCACGCCTTTTGGGCCATTATTGCACTGTTTTACAAAATGACCTTTTTTACCACAGTTTATACACAGTTTCGATCTGTTTTTTTCAATCCTACATTTTTGCGCCAGGTGACCAAACTCAACGCATTTAAAACACTTTACCGGCTTAACAGCCTCCCTTATACGACAAATCACCTATCCGATCCTTAGTTTGCCTCTTGCTAAGACTTGCTCTGTCACCATTTTTGGCACGCTAACCACTACCATTTGTGTCCCACATACGGCAGTGGTTTGTTTTGTCTCTTCCACATACGATTCCAATGCTTGTAGTACATCTTCGGATGTGATAACTTCCTCAATATCCCTTATTTCTATATTAGGGTTTCCTGCGTGACAAGGTTTTAACGTCAGCTTCTTGGCCAATAATGTTCTCTAATTGGGATTGGAAAATAGCTGTTTGAGGTTGATCGCCAGTGCTGTCCAACTCTAATAGTAGATCTCCTTTGACGATTTGGCGTATATGCGTTACCATTTCTCCCAACTCTTTAAGCTGAGAGTCTGCCCTTACCTTCCGTAGAAAATCAGAATACAAGACATCCTTCTTCTTTTTAATTAAGAGAGCATCAGGTCGAGGCTGTCTTCTCCATTTCCGTTTTTTTTTTCGGTTAGACTTTTTGCCAGTCTGGCCTAGCTTCTAGTGTCCAGTTATCGATGGGAGATCCATCAACTCTCTTCAAGTACCATTCAAGATCTAGAGAAGAGTGACTGATAGTATGTTTATGTACATGTACACAGTGCACACAATAAGCGGAAAAGTTATTTAAATCGACACTAGAGTTGTGTAGTATTAATCGCGAAAACCACCATTTAAGTCCATTTAAAACCGCCACATAAAATGGAAAATTTATTTAGATTCTAATTAATTTTTCCCACCAAATTATGTATGGGTTAGCATATACAAAAAAATATCAATAAATAGGTCAACTGTACAAACGTCATCGATTAAGATCGTATATACAAAAATTGGGATGAATCACATATTCTCATCGATGATTCAAGCGATTGATGGTTGTTGTTGAATAATAACATCTGGAATGTAAAATGTGTAAACAATAAACGATATTTATAGTATACACATCACTGTCAACATCATCCAATCTACAAACACTTTGAAGTAACAAACAAATAAGCATTTTTACCTCTCCGAACAGTTAATTGTCTTTTCCTTACGCTTCCTCGAGTCGACCTGAAGTTATATATAAGTTTGATAAAAGCATGCGGTTAAGAGAGCTGGAAGATGTTTATAAACAACTTGAAACCAAATGATTACATAATGCATATTAATCTTAATCGGCGTTGTTGGAATCTAATTTATTAAATATGTAAATTAGAAGATAATAAAAGATAATAAAACATAAATTAAAAAATTAATAAACAGGAATTTCCGTAAAATAAGTCACGCAAAAAAAGTCCGAAATTCGTCGCTGAGTTTTGAGAAGATATTATTAATTATATTTAAATTAATATCGCCTCTATACAGAGGTGTGGTAATCACAATTGATTATTTTTGTCATTCAAAAGGGTACGTAATTCTTTCAAGAAAATCTACCATTTTATATTATGTAATCAGCTAACAATTACTAATAATTACTAAAATAAAATAGCATCGGCCGTTGCAAAAATATTTCTGTCCGCGCCGCTTAGTTTTGAGACATTTTTTTTCAGGTTTTCAATTTTAAACCCTCACCTTTTTTTTCTTTCCTTTCATTTAAAATAAATATTTCTGTACGACCGTTGCCCTTAGTCTCGTATAATAAAGTGTAGTGATAAAATACCACCAAAAACTCAAACAAAAGGAGACGATGAAAACCAACCCGATACCTCAAGTGGTACATATACCACATCACCACAGCCGAAGATTCCTCCCTGGGGCATGGTTCACATTCATCGAACAACAATTCTTCATATATCGTATGGAGAATGATGATGAAAAGTTCACCCATGCCCCTGGTGCTATACCACAAACAACGATACCGATGATACTCGACGTCCTTAGAAATCCGCCGCCAGGAAATAAATACAGTTCACTTAAACACGCGTTAATGAACCGCTATACAATTAGCGAAGAGCAACGACTTGGCGAGTCGCTCTCTGGTTTCCAGAAAATGGGAGACCTACGACCGTCCCACTATTATCGTCTGCTTCAACAAAAAGCCGGGGATTCTACTTTGGTAAACGCCGATTTACTCAAAAATCTCTAGCTAAAACGATTGCCAGATGACCTATTCAGGAACTATTACCAGTCGCCGACCAAATCTGGATTAATGCTCAATCCAGAACAACCCTCTCAATTGCTGAAGTCAAACAGCAACCAGCCTTTAGCAAGGCAACTATTGACGGTGAATCAGACCTTGCAAGAATGAAATTTCCAAAACAGACCCATCTCACATCTTTACCACCGTCGTTTTGGCTGTACTAAGCCGTGCAATTTCCGACTGGTAGCTACTCATGGTGAAGGTACTTCAAAATTTTATAGGTCTTTGGAAAACAAATAAATCCTGCTGTTTCTACGGCAAACTGTGGGTTTGGTTTATCTCGCCGTCTTTTCATCACCGATCATGAAAACCATTTACAATTTATGATCGATTCGGGGGCTGAAGTATCTGTGATACCCGTTAAAAAGTTTCCCCGACAAGCAAAAGACACCGTTTGCATTCTCACCGCAGCAATTTCCACTTACGGTACAAAACTACTAAAAATCAATCTCGGTCTCAGGCGTTCGGTCACACATCCCTTTATAGTCGGGGCAGTAGACAGACCTATTATAGGTGCTGACTTTCTGTCTAAATATGGCCTCGTGGTCGATTTGACAAACAGAAGACTTTCGGATTCGCTTACAACCCTTGTCGTGAACGCAACCATCGCTCAGGTGAAGCATAATGTAGTACACTACATCGTCACACAAGGTATAGGTTACCTTGTGCAAAACCGCGACAACTTGACGCTACGAAACTGAAAGCTACAAAGACTGAATTTCAGTGTATGACAGATATCGGAATCTGCCATCCCTCGTCATCTTCTGTCTCCTCACCACAGCATATGGTGCAAAAGAAAGACAAGGACTGGGGCCCTTGTGGAGACTATCGACAGCATAGGCAACCCTAGATATTCCAGCGCAGACCACAACCTCTCTCGATTGATCGAGCTATAGGTTTGCCGGAAATCCAGGAACACCTGATGTACGGAGATGGATGTCTCATAATATTTGGATAGAATCATTCGCAGGGAAAAAACCTAATCAGTGACAGATCAATTCGGACGAAATCCTACTTGATAGTCACCAACCAAGCCCTCCGCTAGAGGAGTGATTCTATCCAATACAATGTATGACAGAAACTTGTATGCGGTGCAAAAGAGAGCTATACCGCGATAATTCTCACACTTCAAGCGGTCCCCCTTCTTGAATATGGTGCATATTGCGGCCACTTTCCATTCGTCAGGCATTACTTCGGTTCGCCATACTAATCGAATAAAGTCGAAAAGACAGTTCCACAAAGTATAACCCCTCCAAATATCAAGAGCTCCGAATTAAGGCAGTCTACTCCAGGTGAGCGATTTCGGTTTAGTCTCCGCATGGCCCTAGTGAATTCCTCATGGGATGGATCCTCAATGCAAATCTCCATCTGTATTTGAGGTGAATCAACTACAGTCTGTAACGCATGATGAACACCAAGCAGGTCGGTAAAGTGTCCATTCTATTCGTTGAGTACTGCGTCGATGTTGACACAGAGGTTTCCATCCCGGTCCCGAATGGCGGTTGACGAAGGCTTGAAAGTATGGTGCAATCCAGTAATTCCTCCAAAGAAATTACGAGAACTGCGCTCATTGCTGAATTGTTGTACTTTCAGAACCTCGGCCTTCCACCAATCTCATATTTTCCGTCTACAAATCGCTTAGCTGCCCTCCTAGTAAGAGTAGCCTTGTTTTTCCTTGCGATTGTGAGACGTTGTTGCACTTCACTATGGGCTATATTTTGTTGCTCAACTGCAAGACGACACCCGTCGTCAAACCAATCATTCCTGGGTCTGACTTCCACTATACCTATATTCTGTTGAGCAGCAGTGACAACCGAAGTTTTAAGTGCCTACCAGACAGAGTTCACACAGTCAGACCGGCAATCAGCTCCCTCAATGTTGTCGCTGACAAGATTCTGATATCGTTTCTTTTCATCTTCATTTATCAGACCTTCACAGTCGAAACGTTCCATCCGTTTCGCTGTGTTCCCGGACCTCCACGAAAACTTCCAGCGTAGCTTTGCAACGACCAAACAATGATCGCTGCATACATATTTGGTTGCTGACCGATAAGTTCTCACATCCTGCACAACCCGAGCTCGCCCTTTTGGAATTAACACGTGGTTAATTTGGCTGCGGGATATTTTGCGAGGATGGATCCATGGTTCCAAATGTATCTGTTTGTGAGGAGGAATTGCAAAGTACATTATTCTCTCTCCATTATCGGTTTCGTGTCGGGAGTACGGACCTATGTTTTCACACAAGCCAGCCTGATTTCTGCCAGCTCAAGCATTAAAGTCCCCAATTACCAATCTAACATCGTGTTCGGGTATAGATCACATCAGATCGTTCAAGTCATATGTAAAATGAGTCTTAGGGCTGGCTGAGTTCTGTGGGCGCGTGTACACAAATTTTCAACAGGTTGGATAACTTCCTGCGCAAGCAAAGCTTACACAATCGGTTATTGACTGTTTGGAAATCCAAAACAGCGCTCTTTACCTGCGGCCCAAGAAGAAATCCAGCTCCAAGATTTCCGAGGTCATCTCTACTGTAGAACAACGTATAGCCTTGGGATACATGGTCTCCACTTTTGGGCCAGCGAGTTTCTTGAAGAGCAACGAGTTCCAGCCGATACTCCTTCATGCACGTGATTAGACCCTCTAACGCTCCTGGTTTCTTAATTGACTGCACGTTCCACGTGCCGATCCTAAATCTCGTGTCCGGATACTTGAGCGGGGGTCCGGTGTTATTTTGGCGGCCCACCGATCCAACCGTTTAGTCGCCTCCTACGACATCAAAGGATACTGTGGTGGTATTCTAGGGCAACATAGGGCAACAAATAAAACCAGTAAATTAAACAAAAAAGCCTTGTTCGTTTTCAGCCAACGCAGCGTTTCGTAAACACAACAATTTTCTTTTCGTTACAGCGCATTTAATTATCAAAAATTTTACAAATTGGTTTGGAAAATTAATTCGGGTTGTACAAAGAGTAAAAAAAATTAATTATTTAAATATAAAACTTACTGGCACTTTACGAGGAAGGTTCAGGTGGTGTGGAAAATGAAGGTGGAGTTTTACTTGACACTGCTGTTAAACAAGATGCTCATATGTTTAGAACGAAGCGTAGAACAAGAAGCTAGTGTAATTTACTCTTTAGTCTTTTGTCACATATATGGTATGGGATGAAGCTGAACAATTATTTTTCCCGTTCCTTACGGCCTAGATTCGTCCGCCTATCGGTTTATACTGCATTCGTGTTGTAAATGCATTATACCAATATATCAACATCTGTAAAATATTATTTATTTTAAGATCAATAATTTAACATGATTATATTACATACCTTGTAAGACGATTGCAAAGCTCATCTGTTATCCATAATTTTAATACATGCATGTTCGTCACAAAGGCCAAATATAACTGCTCTAAGGAAATATTTGTTTCTTAATTTCTACTGAAACGATCTCCCCTAATTGTAGGTCGGATTCATACATTTAACATATTTTTTTTCACAAACGATTCTCTACAATTAACTTTTTTAATTATATTATTTTAATTGAAAAACATTATAAAAAGTAAGTGCTTGAAACTGAGCAAGGCAAGCTCATTTGAAAATTACATCTTAAATCAAAAAAATTATTAATTTATAGTTTCAAGCTTTTTAATAGGCTCTGTAAAACCCGAACATTAATATTTTAAAAACACCAACTGCACAGTTCAGTAGCACAAATGACAATGAATAATTTTGACAAGTGACACGATTATGAATACTTGTACGAATAATTTTGTATCATTTACAAAATTTATTGTTTTAGTTACGAATATATTTGTAAAGATTACAAAGCAATATGTTAAGTTACAAACTGTTACAAAACTATTAAACTGTTACTAACTATAAATAAACTAACCTATTCATAAAGTTTACAATGTTGTAACGTATAGTTTACAATTATATTTGTATATCAAACATTTCTACAATAATATTTGTAAAGTTGTGGAGACTGTGGAGACACCCTATAAGCTTATCCTCTTTTCGGTTAAAAGCACTGGAAAGACAAATAGAGGCTTACATTAGATGCTCAACCAAGCCGGGCCAGCTGTCGGGATCTCAACCCGCATACGGTAAGGGAAGATCGGTGGAAACAGCTCTCCACTCCCTTATACGCCCGATTGAGAAATCACTTGAATACAAGAAATATTCAATGGTAACCGTTTTGGATATAGAGGGGGCCTTTAGCAACGTCAGATCGGGGGAAATCACTCGGGACCTTGCGTGTCTGGGGGCAGACGAGTCACTCAGAGGTTGTATAGATCAAATGCTCAGAGGCAGGATCGTGACGTGACAGCTTATCTGGGTGCGACGTCTTCCGGCAGATACGTGAGCAGAGGGACACCTCAAGGTGGGGTTCTATCCCACCTTCTTTGGAACTTGGTCATAAATGACCTGTTACTAAACCTGGAAGGGAAGGCTTCAAGGTGATTGCTTACGCGGATGACGTTTCTATTGTGGTCTTCGGTAAATATCCTAGTACGGTGAGTGAGCGCATGCAGTGCGCGCTTGGCTACCTCTCTGAGTGGGCACGAGGCTGCGGACTGAACGCAAACCCACAGAAAACGGAGCTGGTCCTCTTTACCAGCAGGAAGTACAAACATTAAATGGTACTCGCTTGATCTTTACGGATAGAGCAAAACACCTCGGACTGCTTTTGGACAGCAAGCTAAGCTGGAAACCAAACATCGTAGAGTAAAGAAAGCTACTAGCGAGATGGGGTATGGAGCCCTACATGGTACACTGGCTCTACGTCTCAGTGGTCCAACCTATACTGCTGTATGGGGTTGTCGTCTGGTGGCCAGCGTTAAAACCTATTGATGAAAGTCCAAAGAACGGCCTGTTTGTGTATAAGTGAGGCTCTCAGGAGCCCACCTACTCAAGCTCTGGAAATTCTCTTTCATCTTACTCCCTTGGATATTGCGGCCGAGCAGCTTGCATCTTGCACAGCCATTCGGCTCAAATCCATATCTATGTGGACCTGTAACAATGCAGGGCACTCATCTATCCTATGCAACTGGGGTATTCCGGAAGCTACCGACTACGCTTTACCTTTGCCATCTGTTGAGATGAAATTCCAAACTGAGTTGACCACCAGAGAGGACTGGGTGAACGAAACGGTTATGGACTATGAGGCGCTAAGCTTCTTCACGGATGGCTCCAAAAAGGATAGAGGGGTTGGCTGCGTGGTATTTTGTGAGGCACTAGGGGTTAACCTCTCTTTTCGTCTTCCCGACTTTTGCAGCGTTTTTCAAGCTGAACTGATCGCGATAATGGACTGGTTGAAGTATAATGACATGGACTGGTTGAAGTATAATGAAATATCTACGAGAGATATTCATTACGGACAGCCTGGCTGCTATTAAAACGCTACAATCATACTCCCTGACGTCGAAGGTAGCCCAGAACTGTCTGACATCTTTAAATGAGATGGCTGATCAGTTCAACATCCGCTTGACGTGGGTGCCAGAGCATTTCAATATCGCAGGGAATGTAATGGCAGATGAGTTGGCCCGCAAGGGTACAGCAGGCCTAATAACCCAAAGCAGGCGGGATTTATAGATACCGCTTACTTCATGTAAACTGCTCCTTCAGGAAGAAGCCATAAAAGAAACGAACGTCAGATGGTCTAACGCCAGTTCGTGAGTAATAACCAGGCAGATCTGGCCTGGACTTGACCGGTCCAGATCAAGCCAACTGATATCGCTTCGAAGGCACCATATTGGTATGGTCGTTGGAGCTATAACGGGACATTGTCTCATTTGGATACATGCGAGCAGACTGGGTGTCGCAGGAGGAGGAAAATGTGCTCCATTTGCTTTGCACCTGCCCTAGTCTATCGTACAGCAGAACAAAATTTATGGGAGCTTCCCCTTTGAACGATCTCGCGGATCTTAGTAAGATCGAGATCCGGGACTTTAAACGCTTCTTGGTAAGCTCAGGATGGTATAGCGAGTGAAGAAGAGGAAACTCGAATGTGGTACAGCTATGGACCAATTTTGTGTCTATGCTAGTCCTTTAGACGGCCACCCTTATCTAAGCTAACCTAACCTAACATTTGGGTTATCCGATTGGCGACAAACTGTTGATGTTTTGATGGATCGGAATTTATGCGAATCCACAACGTCCTGTATCAATTGTTTAGCGAGGAATATCACTGAACTGCAAATTCCTAATGGATCGAACATCTGAGCAATTTCGGATAACACTGTACGCTTTGTTGTTTCACTATGGCAAACAATACCTTCGAAACCGAAGCAATATATATCACTCCGAACATTCCACTTTATTCCCAAAACCGATATGGCGTTAGATGGCGACTCTACAGAATCACCAAATGCTACTACAATTGATTCATTGGAAGCAAATTTACGGAGTTAATCCACCCTTTGCAAGAAAACTTGTTATGTCATTATTTATTTCAGAAATTTTTTCTATTGAAGATGCACCTGTTAACAAGTCGTCAACATAAAAATCCGACTTAACTATGCTTGATGCTAATGGAAAACTTAGTTTCTCATCACATGTTAATTGAAGTAACGTCCTGGTAGCCAAGTAAGTCAATTTCCTTGTCTAGTGAATCTCTCCATAATATTCGTAGTAAATCTCTTTGCTTCGGATCAGTCCAGACTTGTCTATATATTTTTGTTATGTCGGCTATTAATGCGACTCGATGCTTTCTATAAATCTTAATAATATATTAACTAAGTCCGGTTGAACAACAGGCCCACGAAACATAGCTTCATTCAGTGAAATACCATTTTGAGTTTTCGACGATGCATTGAAAACTAGGCGTAATTTCGTAGTAGTAGAACTTTCACGAATCACGTGATGATGTGGAACGTAATACAGTTTGCCTAATGATGATGTAATGTTAGATTGATCTTTTACTTGCTCCATATATGGTTTAAATTTTTATATTCATGTATAAATTCGATGTACATATTTCGCTTTTATGTTTGGCGATTTGTCTAATTTCCGTTCTAACCACAGATACTTTTGAAGTGCCGACTGATATGATTCCTTTAATTCTTCAATGTTATTTTTAATGGCATAATTTCACACCAACTAGCCACCATATTGGTAATCACTTTGCTAATATCACAAGTATGTAAATTTTATTCAATTCACCTGCAGTATCAAATTGTGTTCCTGATGAATGTGAAAATTTGGAGGTGAATTGGAAAATGTTACGTGAAGACTACAAAGCAATCGTTAGATCTCATCGAATGGGAGAAAAAAATATTGATGACAGAATCGACGATGATATTAATAGTGAAACCTACCTGACCGAATTAAAATAAAATGCAATATTGTATTTCGCTGGGTATTGTGCTTATAAAACAATAAGCTAAGTTGATGAAGAAAGTGCAATTACTTACTCCAACGGAAACCTTCTTGAACGAAAAGAATTACAAAAAAGTTGTGAGCAATTATGGAGTTTTAAAGGCTCCAACTTCAAAATATGAAGAAATAGCACGAATTGTTATTCAAATATTTGAAAAGAATTAATTATAAGACAGAGTGCCACTTTTCCAACATTTTTTCAAAGTATATAACAGAAAAATGCATCAATTTTATTTTTACGCTTTAATATTTGTAAAAAAAGCAGATTTTTTTTTGAGTGACGCTTTAATGATGTTTAAATAAATACAACAAAAGGGCAGTTTCTTTGTCATCAACGTCTTGGTTCAATCACGAATCATTCATACAAGTAAATAACTGAATAATCCGCTCGGTATAACTTTATGCAATCCCACAATTATGGGAATTACCTAAAATAATTGAAGAATGCGTTAACCGCAAAGCTATAATTTAGATTTAAAGCGCAAAACTTTAAGTTACTCTGCAAGTTTGCCACGTGACTAATATAACCTTCTGTTAATACCAAATAGGTTTACGACATTAATTAACAACATAAATTATCGCATCTACCGCAATCCATAAACACTATAAACATTCTTAACAAAATTTATTAATGAACAACAGAATCAAAAAATTTACATTCTTATTAGCCGTTTTAATTCCAGAATTTACTAATAGTTCAAGTTAGATGTATCTTTATAGTAGTTTATAGTAAATAAAATACCATAATAGAGTTTACGATGATTATTTTCAATGTCAAAACGATTTTTAACATAACTTATTGTTTTGTGTTTTATATTGGTATTGGGTACATATCCAATGATGGATATGTCAATTGTCAACCGCGAGTTGGCCGATTAAAAAAAACAACAAAAACAAAAACGTTACTATACGAAATATATTGTTGTACAATACAAATGCGATGTAAGATATTAAATTTGGCCTTGGTCTGTGAGATAACAAAGCAAGAAAAAGCGAAACGGAATACATAATTTCTTTTGCGCTATTTTCAAAAATGTAAACAAAGGTAGACGAGTATATACGTATCGTATATATGTATGTTATATGTATATCCGCGGTGACTCAAGCGAGCAATTCAATGAATTGCAAATCAAATAGCAAATAATAAATAAATATTATATTTACTAACAAGTTGTTCTGATTTATAGTTCTTGTTAAAAAAAAATATTACCTAAAATCGGAAATACATAGACACATGTTTAAAAAAAAAGGAGATGACGTGAGATTAAAAGATCGTTCATTCCCAAGGTGTGGGATGACCGAGCGATAATATTATTTGTTCAAACTTTATTGATTTCTGAATATTTTACCGGAAAATTACATTAAATATTGTTCAGTGTTTTTTAACGTCTTACTAATAATGGACCAATAAATAAAATAAAACATATTCAAAAGAAAACTAATTTAAAAATAATTAGGGCCTTGAAAAGAAAATGGGTTGTTTAATTTAATTTTTTGTATAATATGTTTTCAAAATGTCATCTAATGTTGTAATAATATGTAGCTGGATCAGGTTCTACTTTAATTGTTGGATGTTATTTGGTTACCTCAATATTTATCTAGAAATAAAAATAACGCCCTAATTTTTACCTTCATCCATTAATACTTATATGATATAATTGTTGTCTGTAATCTTCAACAACATTCATATAGAGTGGCTGCTATAACAATATATAAGGCGTTATGATGGTCATGGTGTAAAGTTGTTGGGAGGAATGAAGCTGGCACATGTTGCCAGCTTCGTATGTTACAGCTTCTAAAGGGTTTTCGAATAACTGGTTTCATTTTGATATTTAAAAAAGCGAGTATTTTTTAAGAGATATTAATGAATGTTTATTTCATTGTAAAGAGGAAGGTATGCCATTAACATACGCTTGCAGCACCATATCCTTTTCATGAAATTTCCAAATCGCACATTTGCGGCTGTATGTCCTCGATAACTTCACGAATTCTATCTTTAATGTCTTGAATCGATTGTGGAGCATTGGCATAGACCTTATCTTTCACGTGAAAGAGAAAAAAAGTCTAAAGGTGTTAAATCACAAAATCTCTGTGACCAAATGTGATCACCTCTTCGAGAAATAACACGGTCAGGAAATAGCCCGTAGCGCCGTCTTGCTGATAATAAATGTCGTCCACATCAATATCTTCCAATGCCGGCCATAAAAAATCATTAATCAAAGCTTGGTAGTGCAATCCATTCACCGTAAACAGTTGCACCAGGCTCATTTTCAGAAAAGTAAGGTCCAATCACACCGCCAGCCCCAAAACCGCACCAAACAGTGACACTTTGAAGATGGAGAGACTTTTCAACAATCATTCTTGGATTTTCTGAGCACCAAATGCGACAATTCTGCTTATTAACGTAGCTTCCGAGGTGAAAATGGGCCTCATCACTGAAGATGATTTTTCGATGAAAATCCGGATCATTTTGATGCATTTGAAGGATCCAATCAGCGAAGATAATGCGTTTATGGTGATCGACCTGGTTCAGCCTTAAGACCTAAGTCTTTATGCAAAATACGGTGTAATGTCGTTTGTGGAATATATCAGTAGCTTTATCTGTGTATTAAGGATCTCTGCACAGATGGGCCTTCCTTTCTCCGCTATCCGTGGTCAAATATATATAAAAGTTCTGAAAAAAACACATAAGGTCCAGCGCTCTTAAAACGTCTGAAACCGTTTAGACCCGATCTGCAAGCTGCAATATGGGCCAAGAACACGAACTGGTCCCTCTAAACTAAGGGGCAAAAACCCTATGCGTATAATTATCAGAATAGGAAGAGAGCTTGGAGAAACAAGATAAATAATATTCCGTTGAAACAAAGGACGGATAGAGGTAAAGATACGATTGCATGGGCAAAAAATATCACGGAGCCGAAACAGGAGAGTTCTCCGCCCAGGAGGAAGGTATCTTCCTTAAAATAATGAGGGAAATTCTTGGACCTGCTCCGTTCTGCCGGAATGGACGGTAGCAGCTGGGCCATGTTAAGTTGGCTGCCTATTGACCATAGATTGGTTATCCTCTATAAGAAGGCGATAGAAAGGTGAGGTTTGGCCTGGACCCAAACATGAAATGGTTAATAGAGAGGAAATTTCCTCTAGACCCAGAGCGCGAGATTGGATCCAGTGGAACCCAGTGACTCAACGAAATACTGGAAATACTACAAATAAGAAATCCAGAGCTGCCACCATTTAAAAGAAAAATAGCCAAATTAGAGGAACCAAACGCTGAATAGAGATCGACTATTATACTTGTTAATAGAGGCTTCCTGCGGATACTCTGGAAAGGATTGGCGGGTTGGTGAGATCTGTGCAGCAGATGCAAATACCCCTTGTAGGGTCCCATCTGGTATTGGTAACCCGAGTATTCAGAGCGTATCACAGGTGACTGGCTAGATACTTTACCGATTGACTCGAGAATGTCCAGGTTAATAGATCTGCACTGTGCACTCCTTGTGGTCTCTTAATCGGACTCATTGGCGAGTACAACACAACCGTGTTGGGGGAAAGCATTCTTCAAGGCTTAAACTTCTGCAGATTAATTTTGACTAATGTAAAGCGTAGCCTCACCTGCAGCTCTGCTTATGGAAGCTAAGGGAATTGATGTGGTTCTGGTCCAGAAACCTTGAGTCAACGGTAACCGAGTAATAAGACTCCCAAATCTAAATCATTGTACCGCGAGAAATGAAGTTCTAGTCGTTCCAGCCCATGATCATGGATCATGGACTACGTGTAGTGAGAGATCTCTGAAGCTACTATTAGAAACCGAATTCCCGGCGTGGGCAATAAATAGGTTTAAGTCATATAAGTAAGCAGGATCTGATGTCATTATTCCTGTTGATATCCAGCAAACTATTGATTTTATCCTACCCTGGATGGAAGTTATCTTTAAAGCTAGCCTTGAAGTAATATTCCTAGTAAATGGATTGAATAAAAGTGATATTGATACCTATAAGGCGAGAAAAACCTCTCAGTACAATCCCAAAGGCGTTAAGTCTTTAATCCTTTAAGATCAATCAAGCTGGACGAGCTGTCGAAATCTAAAGATGCGTACTGCAAGGGAAGATTGGTGGAAACAGCTCTCCATTCCCTTATTGGCCCTATATAGAGGAGTCTTTAGCAACGTCAGATCGGAGGCAATCAGTCGTACACTTACGTTGGAACACCCAAAGGCTGGATACCCTATTCTTAGTAATTGGGTCATTAATAACCTGCTACTAAATCAGGAAGGATAAGGCATCAGGGTGGTTTATTTCGCCGATAATGTTGGTATTGCAGTCTTCGGAAAATATTATTGTGCGCCGAGTGAGCGCATGCAATGAATTCGTCTTTCTGAGTGAGTCAGCAGCTGTAGTCTAAGCTCAAATCCAGAAGAAACGGAACTGTCCTCTTTACCAGAAGGCATAGACTTCCACAGTGTGACTCGCTATCACTAAATGGTACGATCTTTACGGATAGAGCAAAATACATTGGGCTAAATTTAGAAACCAAAAATTGAAACTCCACCTTAAACATGAAACGTTTGATGAAAGTTTAAAGAACGGCTTGCTTGTGTTTAAGTAGAGCACTCAGCAGCGCACATACTCAAGATTTGCAGATGCTTCTGGGATGACTAACTCTCACAAATTGTTCGGATTAGCTAGATCATTTCGTACAACTTTCCTTACATAAAACGCTTGACCTAGTTCCATTCCAGTTTACCATATTCCAGAGCTTCATTCAAAAATCATTTTATAATCCAATTTCCATCCAACATTCGAGTTTCATCAGAATCCGTTATATTACATTTCGTTTAGTGCATTTGGTTTAGTATTCTTTATTTAGTTCACATCGTATAGTGAAGATCTCGTACTGCAGTTCATAATAGTGAACTAAGTTTTAGTGTATTACACATGGAATCCATCCGTATGGTGCAACAGGGATATTCCTGATACTACTGACGACGCCATCCCATTGCTAGAACCACCCAGCTGACATAGACCATAGCTATGGTGGCACCATATTAGTACGGTCCTAGAAGCTATAATGAAAATTATTTGATATATAATTGAAAAGAAAATTTATTGAAAAAAAAATTAGAGCGTTGAATAAAAATAATTTTTGTTCATGTTTAATTTGTTTGTTCAATATCTTTTGAAATTATCATAAACCAATATGTGTTCTAAAATATAGAGACTTTTATATTTTTAGGTAATTTTGTAACGAATATAATAACGCCCTAATTTTTATTTTCACCCATTTTTAAGTAAATACTCGTATCGTTTCATTAATACTTATTAGAGATTATTCTTGTTTGTAATCGATCAACAACATTTAGAAAAATCGTAAATTTCCGTTTTGCGCAGGGATAATTCTGGGATCGGGAAGCTGCTATGATATATCAAGACTAATTAATTGTTGATATAAATGTTAAATGTATTGGAGAAAACACAGTGCGTAATTCTATAAATCAAAGATGATGTTGGCAATAAAATTACGAGTTATTTGTTCAACTTTAAATATATTGGCTCCGAATCGCTTCCTGGTGTCATACACACACAAGAATAATTCGATGTGTTAAGATAAATCATAATTCTACAAATAATTTAGTGCTATTATATACATCATAAACACGCCATATAAATTATTAAGCAGTTCTTCGGGATGCAACGCAACTTATATTAAAAAGTAGTTGGCATTGGCATTGCATTAAATTTAAAATGTTATTTTACCATAATCAAATTAGACGATTGTTGATCATTTCTTTTTAAATTATGCAGATTTTTGATGCTGAGACAGTGACCATGAATAATTTATCTGCAATAATATATCTATTATAATTATTGTATTTAAGCCAAGGGTGGTGCAGATATTTAGATGATATGCTTGTCGATATTACGTGAATAGGCATTCTATTTGGAAGGATTACGAAAATGTTAAATTTAATTGTAAACGTTAACATATTTATGTATGGACAGAAAATGTTATCAAAAATGAGTATAAATTGAAACAAATAATTTAAAACATTGTCCTAATATACATACAGTAAAACTGTTGTTACCTTATACAACAAAATTTTTAAATTAATTAGACCGAGTAAGTATGACGAAGGTTAAATGATGTCGAATTTTATAAATAAATAAATAAACTGTATATTGATAGAAATGTAAAGTCGACTGATGCGTAATCAACACATAAATATTCATAAAAATGTGATATATTCATAATATAAGCTTATATAGCCATAAATTATACTCACAATATAGGTCAAGTTTTAGCTATGCAATGTACATATGTTCCATGTATATTCAAAATAGGCGTTCGCGTTGACATTGAAACTAATAATTGTCGATAAAGGAGGTAGGTATAGTAACTGCAAATATTGTATACATAATAAAATTTCTTTTAATAATTTGTATAATTTTAGATTTGCGGTCTGTTATAGTTTCATTCCGTCTATAGTATTAAGAAAATAATGATGAACATCCTCCCATCTAGATAGATAAAATAAATTAAGCATTCTTAAACATCTAACCGACATTGACATATTAAGCCTGCAATATTACCATCAAAAATTCAATATTTAGAGTCAATGACCGCTTTTAGTGTTAAATAATTGAATAGGTCATTCAATAATGAATATTCAGCTAAATTTTACCGCAATCGCCGTAAAATGTTATTCAGTTCATCATGATTTGATTCGAACCAGATCAAACCAGATCAAAGCTAATATCGATGAAAGCGATAAGAGATTACCATTTTTTTATAACAAAATCGAAACCAAAATAACGATTTTCTTAATAATATTCAAACTTACCTAGTTTAAATGTTAGAAACAAGATGGCATTGAAACGGAATTACCGGTAATAAAATGATATTCAGTTCAAAATAGTTCCTACAGATGTCGCTCAAAATATTAATGCAAATTTGTTTCCAAATAAAAGTTATAACTATTCCAATAAGATGTCGTCACAAAATACTAAACAAAGTTACCAACCATATAAACAAATATTTTTGAATATCGAACAAGTGGTACCGCCAAACACCATTAAAAGGCAAAACTCAAAATAAATCATCTGTCAAAATTCTAACCCCTAAACCATTATGGAAACATAAACAAATCACAACAATTATTTATCGTAACTAAAACGAAAATAGAATGATTCAACAACCAATATTAAGTGAACTAAACTATTTTATAAATGCCGTATCAAATCTATATCGTCATAAAAGTAAAGAAATTTCACCAAAATTAATACGAACCAGTTTAAATTTGCTTGAGGTGCTGCCAGCCGCTCGCGATGTTGTGTTCGAATGTTTTTCCCTTATTTTCGACCTAAGTATCGAGAATTATTTGATTAATTTGGAGAAAAATCATTTGAATCCGAATCAAGACGACGATTCGATTGCGGATATTCTTGAGGCGATCGAGAATTTGATTACGAAGGGCGCGAATGCGTGGGCGCCGTTAATCTCGTCATGGAGTTTAATACTGTTGGGAAAGATCGCCGAGAAACATAATTCCAGGCGACATTTTGGTAAGCCAATCATCGCTCTACTAGATTTGTATAACAAAGTTTCTAATTTATGTTATTTTTACTTAGACGTGGCAGCCGGTTGTAACTTCTGGCTTGGTTGTGACACCATCCGGTGTCTTCTACACATATCGGCGTCCTGCTTTGATAAGCTCAGCAGCGATGAAATGAAAATGTATATAAAACGCTTATTAACCATTTTTGTTAAGAGTTCTCCTCATTTTGACTGGGTTGTGGCCAACATAGGAAGCTGCTTTCCATTCAAGATCATATCAGAACTCCTTCATTGCGGACTTCAAAAATTTACCACCAATCCTAATTCAAATTTGGAATCAGAAATCGCGGTGCTCGGTTATTTGGCCCAGTTGCACGAAAAGGAAATGAAATGTGCCGTGGTCGAGTTGATGGAATCGTCTATAAATCCGACTAAAACACGTGAAAATGAGCCAATGAATCCGAATTCAATTCCGTACATGATTCAATTGTGCCGCATGTCAGATATCCTTCTGCAACCGATCGTATCGGTGTTCCTGGAGATTTTTGATGATTCGGTGATCCCTAATCTATCGTATCAAAGCAAATTTTGGTCACAAAACTATAATACGCGCGACTTGTTGGCACTTCTGACAGACTTATCGACTAAGCTGAGCCAGAACGGCACTAAAATTTTGCTTCGGCTAAGCACAATTGCCGGCAAGTATATCTGGTGCTATGAACTACTGGAATATGTATTCAACGAGCTTGAGCAATTATTTTTAATGGGCCGATCATGCCCGCTGCTCCATGATGTATTGAAAGATGAATCAAAACTCATGTTGTGGAAGTCGTGCAGTAGTGAAAACACTATAGAACATACAACTGCAGTTCGGTTAATCCTACTCGTCGCCTCAGCCAAGGACTCCCTAATTTATCGACAGACCATTTGTGAATTGTTAAAAACATCTACATCTACAAATTACGCCAGTCTTGGATCTTTAGTCCGAATTTTAGGGGGTCCGAGTGGCACGCTTGAAATACCTGAAGTTACACCGGGTCTGGAATCAGCATTAGAAATGTTTTTTATGCAAGAAAAGCGGAAACAGCATGAGTATGATGTGATATGCCACAACATTCTGAAAAATTTGGTCTATATCGTTCGGATCGAGAAAAAAGGTACATGCCCAAATCTTAAACGGCTTCCAATGTCGAAGGCGTGTGAACAGAGTATCGCCAAAATTTTAACCATATTCGAGAATTTGTTGGAACGTGAGGCTCAGGATTTAGAGTCGGCAACTTGTTATACGAACAAAACGACAGAAAGGAATGGGAATATCGATAAAAAGTGTAAAATGGATATCGATGATGACGGGATCATTAACGATGATGTCGATGAATATCATAATGTCAATTTAATTCAACGACAAATTCACAGTCTCGTCCAATTAATCGATATTCTCGAATTGACTAATTTTTCCGACATCTCAAACGTACTAAAATTATCTCAAATGTGTGTCAAATATTTTTTCTGGAGTTTGACCGAACCGAATCCAGTCACACGACTATCCGCAATGAATCGAGTGTTTATGATTTTGGAGCGGCAAAGTCAAAATAAGGCTGGACGAGCAGCGGGACTAATCGATTTACTTGAGGGTGCTCTATTTAAGTATTCGAACCTGTTTGGTGGCGTCAATATAATTCCGAATCATGATACGCGGATTAAATCCGATGAGCTGCTGATTACAGTGAATCAAAAATTGGGCAGTACTACTAGCACGAATCGGACTATACTGCACGCTGGTATAATCGGTACAGGACTGCGCGAACCGAGTCAAGAGTCTAAACTACCGTCGCCCGAAGTACAAACATTTTTTCTCAAAGCTCTATCCGCCTGTTGTAATGATGAAAAGCACGCGAATGTAATCGTTGGGTATAACATGATTTCGCTGCTGCTCGTAGAAATGGTTTCGCCCGATGTGATGTACAACGGCCTGCCTTGGCTGGAAGAGGAATTTACAAAAGTTACAATGGAGCGAGATCTGCAAATACGGCGAACTTTTAAAAATTCACAAATTTTGTGGTCTATTCTGCAACACGTGGCCACATTTCGTCCGACACTATGTTTCACGTCGGTATTATTTCGAGCATTATGCGCCTCGGTGCTTCACCAATGGCAAGCAAAATCAGTTGAAAAAACCAGTAACCTGCTGAGTTCCGATTTAATGTTTGTCACGAAAAAGCTGCTCGAAATTATGGCACTCGGTCAATTCATTCCACCGCCACTCAGCTACTTCTATAACGTGATTGAATACTTCGATCCCACGGAAATCGCAATCATTCTCAAGGAATGTATATGGAATTACATGAAAGAAAATGTTCCATCACCATTACCATTTCAACGAGATGCGAATGGTTTCCAATGGCGTGAAATACCACGGAATAGGACTCGAATCAAAGATGACATTCTTCGCAGTATGATGGAACGTAAATTATCACAATTGGGTCATTACTATTACATGATGTTTGTGCTGCCTGATTCGTACGAGCTACCACCCCTAATTCAGCAGTCCAACGACGAATTAATGATTATTGAAAAGCCTAATATATGAATGAGCCCGTGCGGGGAATGTACAATTTTGAATTAAAAAAACATTTTGTAAAATTATAAAATCACTTTGTAATTTATTTAATTTTAATTAAAGTATTTCTTCTAAAATTTGATATATCGAATTTCGAACGACCAATCAAATTTTAGAAGAAATTCATCAGGTTCAAAAGTTATAGACAAATTCTGATTTATGAAAGTTTCATTAAATTTTCAAAATTTCACGAATTCAATTTATGAGAAGAGAATTGAAAAAAATTTCGAGTTTTAAAACAAATTAGTCAACTTAAAATGTTTTGTAAATTTTAAAAATACTCCGGGAAGGCCAAAGTAGTTAAAACTCTGGGGTAGTTTTCGGGAACACCATCGAAATTCGGCCAAAGTTTATTTCTTTTGAAAATAACAATTTTATTTGCGTTGGCGCTACATTGCGTGGATGGATTTGGCCGCCTCAACGATGCTCCTCCAAATAGTTTGATCCACTGTAAGAGAAAGCCAGGCACGATGACCGAGTGTTATCAGGTCCTCCTCAACGTCGTCCATCCACCGGGTAGGTGGTCCCTCGCGAGGTCCTACTTTCGTTGGTGCCGACTCTAAGGCCTATTTGGTGGTACAATTTTGCGAGCTATCTAACATGTCCGAGCCGTCTAAGCCTTGCTGATTATATGAATTCGATGATGTCAACTTTATCGAGATCATTTCTTATCTCGAGATTCATACCCATACTTTAGGTGGCTAACTCTTGAATGGGACCGAGAATTATACGAATTATTTGACGCTCAGTAACAGCAAGTTTTTTGATGTTTTGCACTGTTAATGTCCAAGACTCGCAACCAAAGATGATAACTGGCCTTATCAGCGCTCTGTAGATGTCCAGTTTCTGAGACTTGAAGACCTTAATGTTGGCGGAAAATGCTCGGTAACCTGCTGCAATCCTCGATACGATATTGACAGGGGACATTGTCTCATTGGGATACATGCGAGCAGACTGGGTATCCCCACGATTTCTGCCGCAGCTGTGGTGATGAGGAGGAGGAGCAAAATATGCTCCATCTGATCTGCACCTGTCCTAGTCTAGCGTACAGCAGAACAAAATTTATAGGAACTTCCCCTTTGAACGACCTCACGGATCTTAGTAAGATCTAGATCCGGGACTTTAAACGCTTCTTAGTAAGCTAAGGATGGTTTAGCGAGTGACGAGGAGGAAACTCGAATGTGGTACAGCTACGGACCGATTTTGTGTCTATGCTAGTCCTTTAGGACGGCCACCCTTACCTAACCTCACCTATGTGGGAAGTATGTGCTGGCGACCGCCAAGTTGTAGAGCAAAGATAGCTCCGTGGTGCGCGTCCCGTTGTTGTTTGAGGTAGGGTATAAGGAGTTTGGGCCGATGGTGCTACGATCAGTGCACTGCCAATTTGAGTGATTTTAATATCATGTTGCGGAATTTTGCTCAAGACGGTTTCAAGCTCGTCGTAGAAAGCGTCTTTGATTTGTTCCGGCTTCTCCTCAGTAGGAGCATGAACGTTTACAAATGTGCTGTTAAATTGACGCCCATGAAACCTGAGTGTACAAATCCGATTGTTGACAGGGATGAAATGAAATTGACGACATCGGTTGCAAATCAAGAAACCAACGCCGAATTCATATTTATTCATGTTATTGCTGCGGCAGAGAGTCTTGCCGTTGCCGATTAGTCTTGTTGCGTGCAGCGCTATGAGATCGAGCTTATACTTAGATGCTTGTTCGAAGAGTTGATCGAGGGTCTCCGATCGATTTAGGCTAAGTACGTTCCATGTTCCAAATTTAAAATCGTTGTCCTTATATCGTGTCCGAGGTCATTGTTGTAAATCCAAAAATATCCGAGGCTCATGTTGAGGTTTCGTAACAATAATATTTTACAGGTTGAACTGTTAACCCAACGCTAACCCCTTGTAGGAGGACCACAGCCATCACACTTTAGCCTACTCCTGTAACAGTAGTTTCTAGTCTTAATAAAAATTTGTATTAAGACTTTTTCTTGTTCTCCGTTGCTTCCTTGCTTTTTGAATCACTAGACTCATTTTGTTTTTGTTTATTGTTTCTCATAGACTACAGGATAAGAGCATATAAGGTAGTACAAAATATCGTTCTTCCAACCTTGATTTTCAACCTCTTAAGTAACGCCCTAAGATAAAAACCATTATTTTTATGATAACTTTGAAAGTTCTCGCTTATGAATTGTCCTCCATTATGCAATGCCAACGATAATCTGATCATTGTGATAGCATAAACGATATTCTAGTGGAAAGTGCACATCAAGTGATGGGCTGATGCATCTTCGACAGGTTTTAATTTTATTTAGAACAAGTTTGGCGATTTTTGGGAATCATAACCGGTAAGTCATGGTTCCATCTTGGTTTCGCCAGGATAATCTTCATGTAGGAATTATTATCAGAGTAGAAATTATTATTGATGTCTCAAAAAGCCAAATCGCATGTTCCTCAGAGCTTTCGTCAAAATGAATGGCTGAATTACTTGTTAAATTAAGACGATACAGGGATGATCTCGTTTTGATCATTTCTTGTAGTCTTATTTGATCTGACACATAACGCCCTTAATATGGTGGAAGTTTGGTATATTGAAAAATGGATGTAAGTAAATCCCTCTAAGACAGATCTGGTTGTCTTTACTAGACGTAAAGACAGTGTTAATTTGTTTGCTCCCACTCTCTTTGGGAGAGCGATCACAAGGACAGAGAGGACATCAAGCACCTTGGTATCGTTCTAGATGGAACTTTTCTAGAAATTCCATCTTGATTAAAAGCCGCAAAAGGCCATTACTATTTTTTTTGTTGGCAAAGTGGAAGTAGTGCCTTTGGCAATTTTTAGGGTGTGACCCCCAAAATTATGTTTGTTATCTACAAATCACTGGTTTTACCTTTACTGTCCTCTGCATCAGTTGTATGGTAGCCGGTATGAAACTAACATCTTCTATAGCAAGTAAGGCTGGATGTACTGCAGTTGACAGCCTGTAGGGCTATAACTGGGGACATATTTACTCCTCTTCTTGGTATGGAGTTTATTCTATATGCTTGCGTGAATTCCAGTCCTTCATTCTTGGCACAGCGTGTTCTACTGCGTTTCAATTGACATGCATTGGGACATGGATGGCCTTCGGGATATTTACGGGGCTTAGACAGATTCTTAATAAGTATCAGTTATATATTCCAGAGAGTGAAATGGTGAGTGACAGGCTGTTGCCTTAATTTAACTTCACCAATTAATTGGGCGTCGTTTTCCCCTCGAGTGAATTGTGGCTCTCTTATAATTTCTATAGACAGTTGTCTGAGTCGGTAGTCTTTTTTACAGATAGCTTTCGTTCTGAAGTCAGTGCAAGGTTTGAATTTTACTGTCCTAAGTATGGGCTGTAATAAGGTGCCAAGATGATTTCATTAATTTTATTATATGAAGAGGTATCTCTATTAATTAGTATTGACTGACTCCTTTATAGTAATATATAGGAACCGATGTTAGACCGGTAATTGGGAACTTTAATGCTGGAGCTAGCAGAAATCAGGCCGACTTGTGTGAAAAGATGGGTCCGACCGATAATTGTGGGAGAATGATGTATTTTGCAATTGCTCACGACCTTAGAGTTTTTAATCTTCAATACAATCTTCAATCCTTAAAATGAGAGTAAAAATAGAGAAATTGTGAAAAACTACTGGCCTGAGATGTAAAAAATTCCAAGGCTTCAATCATCATACGCAGAAATATTGCAGATGGGCCTTTGTGGCATTGAGTGAGGAATCCTCGTGGGTTCCGGCCAATTTTAATAATATTGCAGATGGGAGCCTATAGATGCGCAAAATGTGATGAGCAACATTCTCAATTTCAAAAGTGGTAAGTTATTGTCCTTTATCAGAACTAGATCACCACATGAAACTTGATGTGGTAAGTTCGGTCTCTACACAAATGCACGGCTTTGGTGGTAACGCATACAAAGATGCACCAGGATATTCGGCTGGTTGTTAGATGTTCCATCAAATGAACGATGTTTTTTGGATGAGCTCGACAACAAGTATAACATTGATTAATGACCTTTTGTGCAAGATAACGTCCATCCAAAGGCCAAAACTGCTGACGAGCAGTTGCCAAAAGTGCTTGTGGACCTGCATATAGAAATTGTATATGTAAATTCTTGAGTAATAGTGATGTAAAAGGATGAGAGAAAGGATGGGAGATGGTGGGAGAAGAATGGGGTGTTTAATTGCATAGAAAAGAGTTGAATGGGCTAAACAGCCTCCAACACGAATAATACTGTTTTCGTCGACTAAAGGTAAAAATGATTTTAGGCGAAAACGATGCATGATTTGTTTGCCTCAGCTGAATCATCTTCACGATAAAAGATAAGCAGATAAGCAGCGATCCCTTTCTTCTAGGTTATAGTGGTAGTTAAGTTAGTAAACATCGATTTTTCTTTGTAACCTTTGAATTGGTCGTAAAACGTAGAATATATCTGATTTCATTGCATATGAATCAAAAATTGTACATACTTGTAGTTGATCGTATTGGATTTGTCGGTAAATTCCAATGTTTTGTATGCTTTACATTTCAAAATGTCTGGGTTAAAAAGCCTGGTCAACAGAACCATAGAGAAGAGCTGGCTAATATTAATGGCTGCATTCAGTGAAGAATGATTCAGTGAAGAACGATTCGAGATTTTGATCTCTATAAATAGCTTAATATTTTCCCACTACCACTGCTGCTGCCGGTATCGCAAAACCCATGGATTTGAACATCAGAATACTGGACATAACGAAGAAATCTAGGTACCATAGTATTTTCATAAAGGCGTGCTACCTCGAATGTCCGGCGAATGATTCTCTATGCCATTGGCTGGGCGGGATTAAGGTCTGCTACCTTAAATCGAAATTGATCACTTTATGGCAGCCATTATAACCCAAGAGTTTTAACGTAGTCAGAGTCGTCGGCTCACGATAAAAAATCCTAATATTCGTAATCAAAATATTATCGTTGCTTCAATAGAATTGAACGATATGGTTATTAACTCGTGTAAGAACTACTGTAAGTAAGTCGTCCACGTTTGTATCATTAAGAATCGCGATTACAGCTGCGAGATCTGTGCAGCTATTAATTTCCAGCAAGTGTATTGAGACAGTTCCCGGACAAGTATGAAGATGCTATCATCTTTTACCAGGTTACAGTTGTTTGTAAGCCGGCAAATTCTTAGATTTGCCGGTTCTGATTACATATAGATGAGCACGAAAACGAACTAAAATGGAGAACAGGTCACTCTGAGTGCTTCCACGTGACAACCATCATTGGGTCGTTTAGCGATTTTCCCGTATTAGTTTTGGCAGACGCATCAACACTACGCGAATCTTGGTAGTGGAACTATCGTGTTTAAGCACGCAATGGGGCAGAATGACGTTGTGGACCATGGCAATCTCAGCTTCTGGAAAAGAAATATTCATGGAGAAACTAAGCATGTGATTGCTATGATTCTAGAATTTCCCAAAGTATAGTATGTCAGCAGGTCAAAGGTATACAAAGGCCACGGACAGACCGGAACTATATATCGAGAAGATTTCACCGCAAAATTAGTTTCGCAGGCTAACTCCATTTATGTGCAATTTCGATATGTTGTGACTGCAGACTCCACATTCCAAAATTACTCGAGTAAATTATCTAATTCCTGCTCGATAGCTGTTGTTGCCACTTATACGAAATAATTTTCTCAGGAGCGAAGTTATTTACTTTTCCTAGTTAGTTATTTTATTTAGCCATAGTGTCATAGGTATGCATGTTAATTGAATTTGATTTATTGGAATGTGCCATGTGACACCAAAAGCGTATGATAGCGTTTCGTTAGGAACATTGTTAATTCGTCGAGGGTGGGCATTATTTTGGTAGGACGTTCTTCATTCGATTTCGATCGAGCTTCTGGATATATAAAATAGAGCAGAGCAAGTGAATAATTAAGTTATCCCCATAGTGTAATGTAGGACGTTGAAGTGAACACAGATCGCGCCAGCATATTCGAAACACATGGAACGTTTTGACTGTAAAGGTCTGATAAATGAAAATTAAAAGAAACGATATCAAGAATTTGTCTGCGACAACATTGAGGAAACTAATTACTAGTTGTCTATGTGAACTCTGTCTGGCCCGGTCACTGCGTGCGGCTCCGGAATGAATTGTGCAGCGATGGCTAAAAGTAGAGTCAACATATGGTAGGCGCAGGAGTCGTTGTAGGCGCCGATGACTCCACGGTGTACGAAGCGAAGCCGTTCTGATTTGGCTTCTTCAGATTGTCTATAAGATACTATGAAGACCAACCTCACGGTCGAAACCGGTGAAGCCAGATTGTTAGTAAGAGGCCAGTAATAGCCTTTAAAAACAGTTTACTACTATTAGGAACAGATAAAATCACCCAAATTTCATTTAACATTTATGTTCCAATGCAATTTTTTTTTATTTTTTATTTATTTTTCTCATTTTCTTAAATAATTTTACATGCAATTTTCTCATCCATATATATTAATTTAATTATTCAGTTTATTTTATTTTAAATCTTATAAACTAAACATTTTTTTTAATTATTTAAATAATTTTTCTGTTTTTTTATTCAACGTCATTTTTAAATTAAATTAAAAATATATATAATTTTTTTTGTATGTATTTGTATATTATAATTATGTATATATGTATGTAAATAATATGGCAAAAGAGAAATATTCCTTTTTAAATCAAATTAATTAATTATTGTTTTGGGTTTGGTGTATATGTATATCGATTTTTGCTTTAAATAAATGAGATGTATTGGATGGTGGTGGAAATCTCTAGGCAGATTTGGCAGACTTGTATTTACGAAAGACTTACGGAAAACAAACAAACTCGATATGCTACAATTATTTAGGACTAAGTTATTTAAATGGGTAATCAAATGGCGATTAACAATAGATCTACAGATAATTTGATTTTCCATTGGTCTGAAGAAGTTTTAAATCTTTTACTAGTAGTGAATCATATTGAATTACAACCACTTCAAATTTAATTTGTGTCATTAATGATTAAAATAACTAGAATAGTAGAGGTCGTTCATCTTGGACTAAGTATCGCCTTATAATCCAGTTTTCACTATGGAATTGATTTAATTGAATGAGTTTTATGCCCTAGAATTTGCCATTCGATATATAGAGATGTTTAGAGAATTTTAATAATGGGAGATCCACTGGAATATATTTTTATTCGGATTAAACTTTTATTTAGAATTCAAACTTTGTCAATGGAGTTGGAATAAAACTAAGAATACGAATTCCACCAAATACTCTGTCTTTAATTGATAAGGAAGATGCTTAACAAAATAAAACTAAGCAATCCGTAAGCATTGTTGTTGTTTGTTATTAGAAGCTAGACTGGAACTACGACTTTGATGTACTTGAAGAACATGATACTACTGAAAATTTGCAAATATTTTAATTTAGCCCAAAATTATAGTCAGCCCTTAATTTGACTGGCAGTGGAACTAGTTCCGAATTTGTGGAGTGTTAAGGGGTTTTGTCAAAAATGTTTGTATAAACCGGGTAAATTATTTTTTGGTTAACATTAATCGCTTCCATAGGACGTTTCTATTGCAGTTTTAATGCATAAATTGATCAAAACTAAGATCACACAACGATTAGACTGCTAATATGGGAAGATGGTACTGATAACATATTTATCAAAAAAAAAATCTGAATAAATTAAAAATAATACGTCAAATTCATTTTGGCAGTGTGTCAAATATAATTAGCAACTAACTACTCAAGTAATTAATAATTATTAATCATTTTACAAAAATGTTCACACATCCAGAATTTAATTTGTAAAAATATTTTTTGTTATTTATATTTAATTATTTAAAATTATCAATCTATTAGAATCTGTTTCTTTAAATTAGCGCGTCCTATTTAATTCTTATTTCTTTATTATAGATAATTTGTTGTCACAATAATTAATTAATTAAAATTCTATTTTATATATTATGTTTGTAGGTATGTAGATTTTTGTTATAACATTTCTAAAAAATAAATTATGTAATTATAATTTATAAAAGAAAAAAAGAAAAGAAAAACAAAACTGAAGCAAAATATCGATCGATCAAAACCCTGATATAAAAATATGATCGCCATTTAAATAAGCGAGCACAAGTAAATTGATCATTGGTAAAACTAATGTGTCGGTTTTATTTTGAACACTAAAGTGCGTGATCGCAATAAAAATATTGTATCGTCAAAAAATATTAAAGATGTGTGTGATCTCTCTGAACGTTTTGTTGGTGATCAATTTAATAATTAATCACTTTAAATCAGGCGCCGATCAATCACAACCAAAAAAAATTGTATTTTTTACTTTAAAATATTTACAAAATATGGATGTTGGAATTTATTTTCACCAACGATCGGAATAATAAATGGAAAAATATATTTATAGTAATTTGTTGTTGTAATTTTTTTAAAATTAAATTAATTAAAAATTAAAAAACAAAACAAAAATATGTATGTATATAGATAAGAAATAGAAACACAAGAAGCGGAACAATTTACACATCAAACGGGGTAGGCGCGAAGGATGCATCTTTAAAATATTTGGTTTTTTATTAATGTATTCTGTTCTGGTTTGGGTTTGTATTTTTTTTTTATTTTAGAGACCCGTGCACTTAACTTAAAAGGACATTATCATGATATATTTTGATATTATGGAAATAGTGCAATAGCACGCACATACACTGAAACGAGAGAAACATAACAAAGCAAGCGATATTATACACATTTAGGTACATACAAATTCGTAATATTATACATAGTGGTGTGGCTGTACTGACTAAAGTAGTGGAGTGCACTTGTCTGATACGAACCCAAATCCATCATAACACTTTTTTTTCGGTTTGTTTAAAATAATAAAACTAAAAAATAAATATACAATAGTGAAAAACTAGATGATGTATGATGTGAGAACGAAAAGTGATCTGACTTGACTTTGTAAAATGACAATTTCACGATGGCCGACAACTAGTTAATTTTTTAACCGATATACATGATACAGTTTTTCTAGAACGTCTTTTTGATGTATTACTACTACTATTTGTTGAATGGCTAGATTTTTTAGAATGATGTGATGAATGTTGTGCTTTGATGTGTGCCGCAGCTGCAGCCGCCCTTTTTGATAGTTCAGCTGAAATTAAACAAACAGAAAAAAAATCAACCAAATACAATCAATTTTATGTTGAGTGTACACAAATTATTGAACGCAAATGTGGACACGGGATCATAAGTTTCTGGAGAATGGATATTATTGTTATTCTACTTGCTAATTAGACCGCTACAGAAATTCATGATCCAGGCATGTATTAAATATGATTTGGATATTGATTTGTCACAGATTCCTGTAACTTTAAATTATATTATTTTATCTATGCAACGAGCCGATTGTACGATGATTGAATTTGGTAGGCAAAATTATATATATTTGTGGCTTAATGTTGCGGTTCCGAGAAGGGCTGGCAATTTATACTTGAAATTATTGGATGCTTTTTTACCTTCACTTTGTTCGTGATATTTTAACATCGCATGATTCAAAAATACCCTCTTGTGCAATTTTCTGGAGTTGTTTGATCCGCATTAATCATTCGTATAAATTGATGTTCTTAAAGGTGGAATTCAATCAAAAACTAATAATAAACTTTGATTTAAAAATAAGAGGATGGATCCTCAAACTTTGAAAAAGATTCCTTTGTGCAAAGATGGCTGGAAAATCCCAAATTTTGTTAGATTATGAGAAAATCATATTTCCACATGAAAATGGAATTCCAATCATTTTAGTTTTTGATTGAAATTCCTGTCCACCTTCTCAAATTCCTCACCACATATCGCTGTAAAATTTAAGTAGAAATCCTGTTACATCCAGCATTTTTAGTAATATTCTTTCGGATCCAAAGATCGATAACTGAGATAAGCTCCATTAATTGGATTTAAGGATAGTGTTTCAGTTCAGAACAATTCATTTCACTCAGCTTTTGAAAAACTCAGCTTGTTAAAAATATATGTCATTCTTTATTGAAATTTAGTGTAGACACTTGACCATTAATTGTTGATGAAAAATAATATCTGGCAAATGTCCACCCCGAGCACGTTTGCTAAAGTTGATCGTTAGGTCGACATTTTCGATCACAATTTTATATAATTGGGGTTCTATCTCACGAACGCGTCGTTCGATATTAATTTTGAGACCTTCGATTTATTGTGGGCTGTTCTCATACATTTTATCTTTCACCTAACCCCACAAAAAATAATCTAATGGTGTTAGATCACACGTCCTTGCTCAACTAACATCCCCTCTTCGCAAAATTAATCGTCCATCAAAACTATTTCTCAATAAACAGATTGTTTCATTGGCTGTTTCAGATGTAGAGCCATCCTGTGATAAAAAATTTGTTATCAAGTCTCTGCAGCGAAAAGCATTGACAGTAATAGCGTTACCAGCTTCATTTTCGAAATACTGCGAGCCAGAGACCGCACCATACAGTAACGCGAGAAGAAGCCCAAATGGCATGGGCTCGAACACTTTAATTGTTGAAAACGTCGTGAAATCGATAAACGAAGGTTGTCTGCAACACTTTCTCTCACTGTAACAATATTTTCGGTTCAACAACCTGAACCAGCACGTCTTGCGGCCTGTACGTTTGCTACTAAGTCAATGGACTCAAATTTTTGCACTAAATTTTTTATAGATTGGCGATTTTGTCTACCAAAAATAACGCGAATTTTACGAAATGTTGTTTTAACCATTTTCATAATGGCTTTTAATTATGTTAATACGATTTTGAAGCGATATTGAATTAATTTTATTAAATGGCCAATTTAACTTGTACTTAACAATTTTAACTATAGTATTATCAATAATACAAACATTTTTGTTTTGTTAAAATTAATTATTTTTACTTTAAAATTAAAAAATTGATATTAAAACAAACTATCAGCATCAACATATCAATTTTGGTTTGGGCAGTAAACTATGAATAATCTGAGTATGTATTGGGATATCAAAAATTTGAGAGTTAATATATCAAATCTTGAGGATTCGGCTGTGAAAATTTTGTGACAAATGGGATATCCAATGCATAAAAATTAAATATATTAAAATCCTGAATAGAATATCGATAAATTCAGAATTACTGAATAGTCGCACAAATCAATATCCAATTCTTAGGTTTTTACTATGAAAAAAATAAATAAATAAAATTCTATTCTACAATAAAATTGTTAGTAAAAAAAATTCTAAATATATAAAAGCCACACCAAATCCATCACCAAAAGTGAAATTTCTATTTTGTTTTTCATTATTTTAAATAAAAAAAAAGTTTCAGCCAATCGGTTTTGTTTGGTATTAATCATAGAACATTAGAAGCGCTTGGAATTGCTGCGTAATTTTGTTTTGTAAATAAGGAAATTTTTAGAAAAGAAAGAAAACCTTTAAAATAAGTATAAACGTAAAAATATTAAACCCCGATTTTTTTATTAACTCATTTATGATGTCTCAAAGGCATCAAAGTTGAACCCACCTATATCTGTGTTTTGTTTTTGGTTTTCTTTTGTGAAAAAAATAATTTAATAAAAAATATTTTTTTTGTTTGTGTTTCTATAAATCATAGGAATTCATCTCACCATTCAAATCGTGTTCCGTATAATAAACTTCTTCCAAATCATTATCGGTTTCATAATGATAGGCTTCTAAATAAGGCAGTACTGTTGAACGACGATATTCATCATCTTTTAGCGGCGGTACAGGTATGGCTGGTCCAATTTTATCGGGCGCCGATTGAAACCATCTGTAAAAATGAATAATATATTTTAATACTCTAGCATTCTGTTAATTCTGCACCAAATTATATACGTACAAATTATTTCGAATGTCTTTAATACTAAATCGCTCTTGCGGTTCCGATTGCAACATTCCTAAAATTAGTTTCGCTAGGTTTGTGTCAATTTTATACAAACAATCGGGCGCAACCCATTGACTTTTACCAATATTTTCTAACAGCCTATAAATATTATCACCTTCAAAAGGATACAGTCCAGTGCAAATGTTATATCTGTAAAATTAATCAAAACCTTAGTGAGCTAAAGCAAATAATTTTTTATAATTTAAAACTTACAGTGTCACCCCAGAGCTCCATATATCAACTTTAAAACCCGAAAATGATTCATGCCCGTTTGCAATCTCGGGTGGTTGAAATGCTGGTGAACCCTGTCCTATCGTGCATATGTCAGTGTATGCAAAAGCGTCTAATGCTTCAGCCACACCAAAATCTGATATCTTCAATGTATGATCCAATGTAAGCAATAGATTTCCCGGTTTGATATCTTTGTGTATGACACCACGACCGTGTAAGTATTCTAAGCCATCGATTAATTGGATAAAATAACTGTGTGCTTGCCACAGTGGCAATTTTTTGGTTGGCACCGATTCAAGCATTTCTTGGAGCCCGCCCACACAATACTCCATTATTAAATACATTTTTTGTTTTTCCTCATTGTACAGCACATCCAGTAGTTCGACGACATTCTTATGCTTTAGTATTCGCAGCAATTGAATTTCTCGTCGTACATTTTGTTCGCCATTTGGTATGCGACGTAATTTTCTATTTGTTAAAATCTGGAACGAAGCGGAAAAAGACAAAATTGAGAATTAATTTTACAGAAGAAATGGTTCCAACTCCTCAAATTTGAAAAAAATCGAATTCGAATTTGGAATTTATAGTCAAGCCAGATATAAAGAATCTGTAAATTAAGACTGACAGAGATTATAAGTTGAAATTTACTTGCTATCACACTCATAATTGCTTCAAAGTTTAACGAATTCAAAATGAATTTTATTGAGATAATTTAGGCTGTGTATCTATAGGGTTTGAAACTAAAGTTAAACTTTATTTAGAGTTATATAAATAGATATATGTTCGTGTGGTTTGCACAGAATCTCAGAAATAGTTTGAATCGATACAGATGTATGGTTCGTGCTGTAAGGCAGATAACCTTATCAAACTTCGAACGAATAATTAAAAACTCTAAACGGGGCTGGAATTATTAATAATTGCATTTCTACACTTTTAAACTCTAATAACTTGGGCGACATTGCACGCAATAATTAAAACTGCCAGTCAAGGCTGTAAACAACAAACACCACTATTCTAGATATAATTAACCACCAATTTCTTTAAGTTAAACGGCTCACCTCGCACAAAGGTGAACGAATATCTTAATTACCTACATCTAGGCCAGTATCGATTCTGGTGTTATAGAGAAAAAAAAATCGACACTTTTAGAGATTATGTAATGTTGATGCAAAATTACTAATTTTTCTTTTATATAAAAATGTAAACAAAATAATTGTGGCACTTACTTTCACAGCCCGTCGACTAAGTGTCTCCGAATCCAGCACCTCTTTAACTTTTCCATAAGATCCTTCACCCAGCACATCACCCATCACATATTTTCCGACCATTTTACATTTTTTCTTTTTGGCCGAATAAATTATATCGGCACTGTCGACTCGATTAAACATTATTGGTCCCGGGTCTACTGTCACCCACAAATCAAGTTTATCAATTTCGTCGTCATTCATCCAGCGTACATTTTGCAATTGATGCTGCTGTGACGTGCGTTGATGGTGATGTTGCGGATGCGACTGCTGCTGTTGTTGCGACTGGCAATGTTGATTTAAATTATTATCATCGCTGCTATTATTGAATGTATTCATATCATATGATTCTTCGATCTCGTAATCTTCATCGTCCGAATAAGCGATTGATTTTGTATTTGGCAATAGAATTTCGGTTTTGCTACCATTTTGTGATTTTTGTTGTTCTGCATTTCGTTCGAGCGTTAAGCACATTTCTGATTTTGATTCCATAATACACTAGTCGTCGCACCACAGGCACTACACCACCACACACATTTGACATTTAGCAGCGGAACAGCAGCGAAACCATTTTTTTGCCTCCTTCCAAAGTAGCGAGAGCGTGCGAGCACCGAGCAATACAATATTCAACCCAATCGAATTTCTTATTCTAAACTAGTTATTTTAAAACTATTTGTATATAACTTATATTTATTTATTTAGATGAATTTAATAGGGTACATATAAATACAAAAAATCGAATTATTACAAAATATACAAATAAAAACCAAAAAAAAATAGAATTTTTTTTTTATACAGAACTGTCAACCGGTTGATGGGAATGAAATTAATGTTGACGTTGTTAAGTTGGTGGCCATGCGAATAAATTCGATTTGTTTGTTTTGTATACATTTAGGCGATACATTTTTATATGAAATTGGAGAATTCTTTAGAAATCTACAAAAGTATAGAGAATGGTTTTTAAATTAAAAATATTCGTTCGAAATGTCTGGCAAAGTGCATTACGGAATGAATTTCAAGTTTGAACACCATTTTGTCATAAATAATCAGAAGATTGGCGGTCATTTATTACTACAAGGAAAATCAGATTTTATTCTTGAATACAAGAGCAGAAATAAAGAAGTGATTATAGATGGGATTATCGTATAATTGGAATGTCATATATGGATCAAAGGTTCTTTGTAGAGCAGAACACTAGAATTGGGTATAGAGAGAGGCAGCGGAAATGATCAGAGCAACTGAGCAGTAATCAATAGAATTTAAAATCAATAAAAAATTAAAATTTACTGAAATAACCGTCATATTTTAAAAAATTCTGATATCCGGTGTTAAGCACCAGAAACTGAGTTTTACATTTTAGTCAACGTAATGGGTACCATGTTCAATCTGTTAATTTATTAGTCGGATAGTCAATAGTGTCAACTTACAGTTATAATTTGTTTGAGTCATTTACATATTTCAAAAATATATTAACTAAAAAATTAATTAATTCGTAAATACATTATAATATATTTAATTTAATTCAATACAAATAAGTTATTTGGTAGTTCCCCGAGCATTATAAATTACATTTTAATGTATATGCTTTGGAAAAATCAAGAATTTGAAAAAATAAAAAATGGATAAAAATCAGTTTGGAATAAGCAATAAATTATCCATTTCGAGAGGATTCGTATAGGGCGTATAATATCGCAGGTTCTTAAAATATACGTAAATGAATTGTAATTGTGAAAGTAATAGAATACAAATAGGATTATTTATTTGGTTTTTGTATCAACCTCGGAGGGCTGGAGATCTGGAATATCTTTTTTAAAATCAACTAATGTCAAACATAATGCGACATACTGCTCGTATTCATTCTGCCCCAACATGAACATTCTGTTCAATCTGACCTGGTAGTGTGGTCATATTGTAATGATAGCTCTTCAATATTGATTTAGTAATAATCCTCGTAGTAATCCATCTGGACCTGTATGAAGTTAAAATATTCTCTTGAACTAGCTAAATTACTGCATCCAAACCATTGCTAATTTCTTCTGCTTCCAAAGGTCGAGTTAGTTTTGATGATGAATCGAAGGACATTGCATTTTGTACTGTCACTAATGAATTTTTTGCAGTGAATTCGATTCAAGAGATCACTAACGGGTTCTGCCGCTGCAGTCTTGATAGCCTAGGCCTTTTATTCTTCGATGGTCTCAATTGATTTTGTAGTTAAACTGTTGTGAATCCCTTCAAGTTTTACCTACGGTGTAAAAAACAAGGACCAAACCACCATAGATCGGAGTTTATAAGTTGTTCAGGGAAAGTTCCTCTTGAGATCAACTCGGCGGGGTTTAACCGTGATGTTAAATGTAGCCATTTACCGGAATTATCTTGAATATCGGAGAAACGATTTGCCTTCTGTCGAGATGATGACGACCGAATCCACTACCGAGCTATCATGGATATTGTCCAATAATAACATGTTTGGACTTTAAAATTGACAACACCGTAAACCTTCTGCAAAAGTTTGGCTAAAAGTTGCGCTGCACACAACTCTAGACGAGACAAAGAAATGTATTTAATGGGGCAACTCGAGATGTTGAACAAATTAAATTAATTGGACAAGAGGTAATAGTTGAAAATCTTACATAAATGACAGCAATGTAAGCCTTTTCGCTGGCATCAGCGAAACCGTGTAACTGAATTCCAAAGAAGGCTTCACACTATCATTGAATAAATCAAATTTTTGCAACTCTAGATGTTAAAATTCTATTCGTAACAGTTGAAGTATGTATCCATAAAACTTGAGTTGGTATCAATGCGGAAATAGTATTTTACCCCGGTATATCATCTATCAGATAACAATTTGCACGATTTTCTTGGAACATCCAACAGGAGCTCCGGATTGTCATAGCATCGTTTTCGCAAGGGTAAATCAATGTTTGGAGCTCATCAGATGGAACGTATCGACAATAGATATACTGATAATTTTAATCGTCAGCATTTAAGGGTATTTGTCGATACATTTTACAGGCATGAACAGGAAGAAGCACGCAGTAAACAATTCACTGTGAACTACCGGTCCACTCATCACTAGATCATTCAGTGAATATCCAGTAGACGATTTTGAAGAGCCGTCAAATACGACTCTCAGCTTAGTTTCGAATGATTCGGCCTTAACAACTCACTGTGGTATAACGTTTCGTACTCTCTCATGAAGGAGTTGTACTTCTTGTGAAGTTCTGGATTGGTATTGAATCTTTTTTTCTTCTGAAATTATAATTGAAATCCGTGAAGAAATTGAAGTACCACTTGCAACTACCCAACCTAGTACGGTGTTTTGCAGAACAGAATAGTCTTCACTGAAGTTAAATTGTCCAATAGATTGCAAATTGAAATAAATAGAAGTAAATCTATTTCATGAGGCTGATAAAATGCTGGATCAGGCTAAACTAATATTATGGAAGCGATGGACCATTTGTTGGAAATTTTATTCAATAATTGGACTTCAATTTTGGCAGAAAACATGAATGGATTGCAACTGTAGAACTTCTAAATGATGTGGTTTGGTGCAAAAGTAATACCCTTAAAATTTATATGTGGAGAATAGGTTTTAATGCCCAATTGCTTAATAAGTATATCTGTGATAAAATTCAATTGCCAACCCGAGTCGAGTAACGCTCGTGCTAAACAATTAAATGACCACCCTTATCAAGAATTTCAACGAGTGCATTTGCAGTGAAAACAAATCTTGGAGTGTAAGGACCCCACCAAATACGATTAATTTTATCTGTTTGAAGGATTAATAGTGGTAGTCATAATAGCTGTATCAGACTTGAATTGAGCTAGCACGTTACTGTGGTGTGGCATTTCTATGCTGTGCATTACTGCCGTTATGCAATATAGAGTGTGCAGTGTTTAATTTTACAAACGTAGTTACAGACAACGTAACTGCAGAAAATGACGGACGTTTGAATGGCTTGACTGGGGGCTGTGAATTCTGTTCTTCTTTAGGAACATTTGAAGAAGATGAAACATCAAATTTGAATTTAAATAAAACAGATAATTTTATGCCATTAATATTTGAGTGATTCTTCACATGTGACCACCGAGGCTGGACTGTACATGGCGTAATCTGGAGGGCCAATTTTCGATCACTCTTTGCATCATTTCTCCGTATTTTGGCACGTGTCGAATGTTGGGTTCCAAGTGTTCAATAGTCTCTGGCTTATCAGCGGAATAAAGTGACTTCAGATACTCCTAATGCAAATAGCCCAGCGGTGTTAAATCACACGAACGCGGTGGCCAGTTGACAAGTTCATTTCTCGATATTAATCGTTCACGAAATGTTCGTTTTAGAAAATAAATTGTATCGCGCGATGTATTGTTATGTGTCCCCGTCTTGTTGGGCATGTGGTGTCAAAGATGTCGATTTTTGTGAATGTAATGGTTTTAAAACAGTTCACTCAAAATACGACAGTTCTGTTTGTAGATATAGCCATTCAAACAAAAATGAGCTTCATAACTAAAGAAAGTTTGGTATGGAAGTTTGCATACAAAATTTTCAAAAGTCAATATTGGCTTCGGTCCATTCACCGAATTGGCGGCGCGAACGGTGGTCGTATGGTTTCAATTCATGTACAAATTGAATCTTGTAAGGACGTAGCGGGCGATGATTTTCACAAGCTAAACCATTATTTCCAAAGTAAATTTGAACATTTCGCAAACGTTGCGCTGGCGTAAGTCTATTCACTATGAAATGGCAAACCAAACTTACCAACAATCAACTGTCAGCTGTTCAATCGGTTGTCAATGGAGAAAGTGTTGCCAACTTAAAGTTCTATACCTCGAAATGAAACACCTTTTACATGAATCATAAAATATATGATTTCATTGCCTCTTCGAATCGTTAAACACTGGTATAATAACATATTATGCAATCGATAAACAGACGACAGAATAAAGATCAATGGTCTTGACGTACATACATATTTATAAAGTCAAGTCAATCAATTAAACAATAAATTACGTCAGGTGTAAATGATTTATTGGTTTAAAGTTCATTTCAATTTAATATAAATAATTTGCACTATTTGAAGATTTATTCATGCAATTCAATATGCTATGACATTGTTGTATATTTACGTTATAACCATTTACAATAATCGGTGCGGTCTAATGATTGTGGTTGTAGTAAGGTTTGTAATTGATTTTGCAGCTATGTATTTGTTAAATCAAAGTGCAAGTCTTTCTAAATTATATTTTAATTTATTTGGTAAACCAAGAAAATTTGGTTGGGAAATTTTTTAGTGCAGATGAATCTATAGACACATATTAATTATATTTAACATTTAGATATTGCAAATATATAATAAGTGTATTATATACACATATAAATTAGATTAAAGTAATTTACTAATTAAAGCGTTACCACTAATTTTTTATTTTTGGTTTTGATCAGCATATCAAATTATATATAATTGGTTTCGAATAAAGTTCGGTAACATAAAATTAGAAAGACTGCAATTGTATGAATTGACCTACAAAATTATGCATTAATCATCATCAAATTGACAGATTCGTGAAAAATTAACCAAAGTGTTTTCAACAATTTTCAACAATTCAACAATTTTGCAATGACATTATGGCCTATAATTAACTTACATGAAACTTGTTGCTCCTTATTGTAGCTTCTTTATTTTCGATGGCCCTTAAAGTTACCTATTTAAACCTTTAACGTGATTCATCGTAAGAATTTCTTTCGTTCGGCTGTTAACTGAACGATTGGAGGTTAGTCATATCCTATGGATTCAACAGCATCATTAAAACCGCTTGATCAACATATAAACCAGCTTCGAATATCGGCAAACACAAAACACATCTGATACGTTGAGAGAGCTCTTTATATAAGGATTCATTAGTGGAGTGCTGAAATCTTTGAAAGTTCGCCATATTTATTAACTATGTTTTTTTCCAATTATTTCAAAAAAAATTCTTCGTTTAACCACAAAATTAAAATTTAAAAATTGCAAACCTCCTGTTTATCTCCCCCTTGTAAATTCACCATTGGCATGTTCCTCACTACTGAACCACTTGAATTGGAATTCCTACTGGGATCGAATTCCAATAGGGACGGGATGAAAAAATCGAATCAATAATATTTTTTAATATATCGTTTTGTGCGAATGTGGTTGTCAGAATAAGATAGTATTGCTCCATCGAATATATATAGCGATCCATGAACAAACTGCTGACTTTCTAAAAGTCAAATATACAATTTATTAGATTTGGTACAGTTGCACATAAACCCAAAAAGGCGCGTCAATCATTTTGCTAGATCAATTTTTACTGACAACACTCATCTGGTGTTATCAGCCGCCAATAGTCCATTAATAAATACCAACGGAACAAAATTGCTCCATGGTGATCATTGGTGTTAGTTTCATAAGCAAATTCAAGCTACTCTGCTGTCAATCTATGCCACAACGATATAGGTCGATACACCTAAATTGAACCATTTCACGAACCACAACGCGGCTACGGCTCTCTGCTTCCAATTTTACCAGCAGAGCCGACTTACAAACTACCGATTCAGTGTGTCACAAAGATGCACAAACATTGATATCTTCCGCATCTTGTGCACTCGTCTATATATTAACGACATCCTTGGGGCATTGAAAAATGAGGAAAATCGCAAACTTCAACTGGAAACGCTTTTCCAACGAGTCGTCGAGTTTGATGTCCTCATCTAAGAGCTCAAAATGCGTATTCGGTGCATCCACTCTTGATTTCCCAAAAAATTACCCCCAATGGTATTTTGCCTTCCTAGGAACTAATTAATGCCATCAGGGAATTTCCAGCCCCCAAAATTATTCAACAGCTCGCTAAAATACACACACCCATTCAATCACACTTGGCTGCTTTACTCAAAAAGCCCAAGACGTCAAAGAACTCTTGGCCCGAAAAGGCGCATTCTCGACACTTAAGAACGAATTAGCTAACATATATAATACTGTTGGTATACATCCGTAAAATGGCACAAAATTCAGCATGACTATTGATGCATCGAACACGGCCGTTGTAGCTTTTCTGCAATGAATGTTGAAAATAACTATGGGAATTACTCGCAATTTATCTGGCAACCTAACACTAATACTTTGTTGAAGGTTTAAGCCTGAACGTAATTCAAGATAACCGCGCTACTTGGATCACATTAGTTAATTTATCATGGATAATCAGCAAGGTGAATGGTAATAACAACATGGTTCAAATGCACTATCATGCCCCACTATGGTCACCAAACGGCCTTTGGTGATTCACTTCGATTACAACATCATAATCAAAGCACAAATAGCAGACTTGGAGACCAGTTCGTTTCGAGCTACAACAGTATAAATCAGTATCGCGGAGGTATCCCATTGAGCACAGTAATGTTTATCCTGTTCAATGGATATACTTATCTACTTACCTATGTCGACCGTTTGTAGTAGCAAGTGGCTAGCCGGAAGCTTTACTGCATGACAAATATGTCAGCTGACCATTGTCACCACATTCGTTTAAAACTATACGTTCCACGATTCAGTGTATCTATTGAGACATCACAACTGATCAAGGAACGTAATTTGAGTCCACACTTTTCTCACTTTCTGAGTTAATGGGACTTCCCAATGGTATGGTCGAACGCTTCTATCGACAGTTCCAAACTAGTGTTCACCAGCTGAAATGGTTTACGGTCAAACCATCAATCTACCCGGTGAGTTCTTTGTCTGAAATCTTCTTTCACACATAGCAAAACAGTCGTAGGGCAACTTTGCACCATCATGCAAAATCTTATCCCGATGATTATGTCTTCATCAGAGTTGATTAAGTTCGTATTGGTTTACAAGTCAAATACGATAGACCATACAATATTATACGCCGGTTATGCAAACAATTTGTTGTCCTAAGTAAAGACAAACAACAGTCAATCCCGATTGACAGACTAAAACCGGCCTACAATTTCCTCCATGGTTTGCTCATCTGGGACTCTGGGAGTAATATAGCAGCCGATAATCGAAACTGCTACAAAAAATTAGTGAAATTTAAAATATAAATCAATATTTTGTATTAAGCATTCACAATACCATCACGCAACCATTAGTCCAATCACGTCGGGGTCACCACTTTAGGAGTTCTTCTAGTCCGGACTTCTCAAAAAATAAAAACACACACAAACACAAAGGGTAAAGGTAATATTGATTTTGTTCCATAATAAAATTTCTTTAGTTCTATAGGTTCTGTGCCAATTGGTTAAAAAGTAGCCATAAAAATTAAAATTTTGACAATGAACAGTAAAAGAAAAGCCATACGAAATATGATAATATTTTATTAGGTAAATATTGCAGCTTCAGTCAATAAATTAGTTTTACAATTAAAGCCAAAATACATGTGTTCAAACATGGGACACATTTTGTTTATGATTCTTTCATCTGTCAAAATTTTGACTAATTCACACATAAAAATTAATTTTTATAATTGTTTCTTTTAATTTTATAAATCAATTTATATCTATCAACCCCCGAAGATTTAGGTGTGTAAGACCAGAAAACCAGAAGTCACGGTTGATCTACTCAACTTCCATGTCAAGAAATTGTTATTAAACTTCAAATTTCTAAATTTTCGAATAGTTTTCTGGTTTAAAATAACCAAACCGTCTTAACTAAATATTTGACTTAATAAGGTTTGTCAAAACAACAATTATCCAAAGATTATTTAGCTTACCTTGATTAAACTCCTCATGAGGAAAATCTGACACTACATCCATATTCGCGTGCAATAAATAAAACCACATTTTCGTTATGGCAGGTAAATGTTTTTTATACAATTTGTTTAAATTAATTTATTCATTTAAAATTAATAATTATACAATTCAATTAAAAATTACAATTTACATGTAATTTATATAAATATTTAGAAAACTGCTAAAATTACATTTAATGCAAGAAGATCGTGCCTAAAAACGGCCTGTGCATTTTTTTTTAAAACACTGAACAAAATGGCGGCAATGTATCAAAACTGTATTTGTTTTAAATCTCATAGTGTATGTATTCATTATTTAGAATTTCGTTTTTGTTTTTTACCATTATTGTTTAAATAGATTTGACAGAACATGCCATAGATATCAAGTAGGCCTGAAGTTTTCAATTGTTATTTTTTGGTGTATGATTTTTTAGTGTTTTATTAAAATTAAATATAATATGTATTTAATTTATTTAAATATTGCACCGAGCTAATTAAGATATTTTAACTAAATTATTTATTACGTAAAGTGTATATTCCTTATTTTTTGGCTTAATTAATAATTAAAGTCAATAAATTAAATGTAATATAAAAATATGTAAATCTATAATAATTATATTTATATATGGCGTCGTGTTACATGTATAAATTTAAAATGTCCAATCGGCCATTTTATATTTATTGCACACGCGATATATTTTGAAATAAAATAAAATTAATTAATATATTATTTACCATTGTCTAATTTAAGAAATATATTAGAGAAAATTAACTAAATAATATTATTTTATTTCATACCTATTTCAAATTAAAATTACAAATTCAGTCAAATAAGAAAAAAACATTTTTTGACTTAAAATTTATAAGTTTTTTTTTTTTTTTTTTTAAATTATAAGTACGTTTTTTGTTATTTACAAAAATAATTAATAATTTCTTGTAAAAAAATATTTAATTTTTAATTTGGTTTTATTGTATATTTTATGCATGATTTTAATTAAAAATGAAATTTGTAACTTTAGTTATATTTTTATTACAAAATATCCGTGATTTTTTGTGTGTTTGAATATTTATAATTTTTTACAATTTTAATTTTAATAATTTTTTTAAATTTATTTTAGTTTTGCTTTTAATTCTAGTTGCTTCTTTTTCCGGTAATTTTGTACATAGAAATTCATAAATAGTACAAAAAATATTGAGGCATTCAGTAGGAGCAACGCCGATAAAAATGCTGGGAAACCACATTGTGTGTACAAGGCACGTATTGTGTGAGCTATACATAATATAAATTGAGCCTGAAAAGAGATAAAAAATGAATTTAATTAATTTTGTGAAATATAAAATACCGGGTGTTTTTTTTAAACTGAGACGATCAAATATCTCGAAAAATAGCCACTCTACGGAAAAAATGTCCATAATCAAAATTTAATCATACCGCGGGGGAAATACATTAGTGCAAAAAAAAAAGTCCCCCCACCCCCGCTTTGTAGGTGGGGCGGGGGTAACTTTTAAACTAAGATAGGAAGCCATATTTTTTATTGCAGATACGGATTCTACGACTAAAAGTACGTATGATTTGAATAAAATATTTTGTTCGGTTCATGATAGATGGCGTTGTAATCGACGAAATTCAATTTTCAATTTCTCCTTCTTAGAACACACGCATTCGATTCTGCAATACGTTTGAAATAAAAAAACATCAAGTTTTCATTGGAAATACTCGAAATTCGTCATCAAAACAATTTATTCAGTTTTGTAATGCGCGATTTACACGTTCCAACAATGTTGGCCAACAAAAAATGAAGAGATTAGTATATCGCGAAATTTATTTGAAAGACAAGAACAAACATATAAACAAACAAAATTTTGTTGGACTTATTTTCTTTTTTTTTTAAATTTGTTTCCATAAAAATAAAATTTGTTGCTATAAAATACACTCGACCCGAGTATATTTTATAGCAACAAACACAATTAAAATGGCGATTTTTTTTTATTGTCAAATATTTATAGCGCAAAACCAATAAATAAACCGAAATAGCCATGAGCGGCAAGGATTTCACTGTTTATTCATTGTTTTCGTTTTAGAAAAAGAAATATAGCTACAAGAAAGAGCGTTGTGCACCAAAATTACCCGTCAAAAGTTTTATTGTAATTTGACACCGACAAAAAATTATAGCACGACGCCATTTTTGTATTATGCGTATCTCTTTTTATCGCATACACATTTTTTCTATTGCGTGTAGCTCTGAATCTCTACAAAAAATGTTGGAAAAAAATTGTTGGAACGTGTAAATCGCGCATAAGTGTTCAAAATGATGGCCTGAATTTTGTATTTTTGAAATTTAATAATAAAACTTGAAATTAATTTTGAACACTTATTTAGATTTACAAAACTGAATAAATTGTTTTGATGACGAATTTCGAGTATTTCCAATGAAAACTTGATGTTTTTTTATTTCAAACGTATTGCAGAATCGAATGCGTGTGTTCTAAGAAGGAGAAATTGAAAATTGAATTTCGTCGATTACAACGCCATCTATCATGAACCGAACAAAATATTTTATTCAAATCATACGTACTTTTAGTCGTAGAATCCGTATCTGCAATAAAAAATATGGCTTCCTATCTTAGTTTAAAAGTTACCCCCGCCCCACCTACAAAGCGGGGGTGGGGGGACTTTTTTTTTTGCACTAATGTATTTCCCCCGCGGTATGATTAAATTTTGATTATGGACATTTTTTCCGTAGAGTGGCTATTTTTCGAGATATTTGATCGTCTCAGTTTAAAAAAAACACCCGGTATAGATGGCAGTTAAATATATATCAAAACGCAGTTTTGGTTTATTGGAGCAACTGTCAAATGATCGGTTTACTAAACTGGAACTTTCGCTTTCTCAATTAAATAATATATTTGTATGCGAAAGAGAAATAATAAATAAAAGAAAAAACTGGTAAGACAAGATGTTTACGTGATACAGTTTCCGATCCACCGCAATTTAAACTTGAATTTAGGTTAACAACTTATTTTTTATGTAATTTTATTTTTATTCTATCAATTATATAAAAACGATTCATGAATTCACATGAAATGCTGTTTTGTGGGTGTGAGCCGAGTTTGAATTGAACTTGTGGTAGAATCATGAAAGTGAGTGTATGGTGGTCATAGGAATTTAAAAATAATTTTGATCCTAGATAAATCGTTAAATGATCGTTTGTATACGTAAGTTTATCAAACAAAACTTATTTTGCATATTTTTTACGTTTCGATGAAATTTTAGTAATCTGGAAGCTGGAACTGTATGAAATTTGTTTTGAATTTGAATTTAAAATTTCCAGAAAAGTGACCAGGAAAGTGAGAGATTGAATTATTTTGAGGTTTTTTAAATATTGATTTATTCACTGCCGTAGTAAGACCTATACTCATGTATGGGGTGAGCGTGTGGTGGGCAGATTTGATATAGTAAACTACAAGAAGGGGATCGAGAAGGTGCAAAGAACGGCCTGCATGCTTATAAGCGGGGCGCTGAGGACAACACCAACACGTGCCTTAGAGGTTTTACCTTCTCCACGTCGATATTTATGGTAAGCAGATGGCGGCGATTACGGCTACCCGAATATCCGCCATATCTCCGTGGAAATGTCTTCAGAGAGGACACTCGACGATAATTAGATCGCTAAGGAAGGAACAGGCGAATCTAGACTACGTTACACCAACATTATGCGTGGAGATAATCTCTCAAGATAATCTAGTTTCGGAAACATAAGCATTGCAGTGTTTTACGGATGGCTAAAAACTACACGGTTAAGTAGGAGCTGGAGTCTTCTGTGATAAATTGGAAGTAGATCTATCAGTTCGTCTCCCTGATTACTACAGCGTTTACTAGGTAGAGGTAGCAATTGAGGAGGACTTAAATTAGTTGAGACAAAATGTAATATCCTCGATTGATATCGCAATTTACGTGGACAGTCTGGCGGCAATCAAGTCGCTGGATTCAGTTTTTCTGACATCTATAGGGTGGCGTTGGCTTACCACTTGTCTCTGGCAGACGAACAAGCTAGGTATGATACAACTCTCCAACTGCTACCGGAAAGGGCAAATTTGGGGAGGCCTATGAAGGCGCTCAAGATAGTTCTTAAAAAGGAGGCAGTAGCCTCAGCGAATGAAAGGTGGACCAATACTTTCTCATGTAGTGTAGCAAGGGAAGTCTAGCCAAAGCTGGACTTGAAACGCTCAAAGACACAGATTTCCTTACGCAGACGTGAATTAAAAACGATCGTAGTGATACTCACAGGACACTGCGTACTTGGAGAACATGCGAGGAAGCTAGGTGAATGATTTTTGCACAATCTGTATGGACGAGGAGGAGGAAGAGACGATAGTCCACCTCCTTTGCGCATGTCCGGCTTTGGCACACAAAATACATAAATATATGGATAGATTCTTAATGGACTGCCTCTCTGATCTCGAAAACTGTAAGGTGCGAAATATATCACGCTACATGAGTAGCTCATACTGGTTCACATAAGAATAATAGTGAAGTAAGATCCTGTGGTATCACAACGGACCGTCATCGGTCTAAGTGTGCCGTAGCAGCCACTCAACCTTACCTAACCTAACCCAAATATTGATTCAAACTAGGCCCATATAAATAAATGTATATTTGCTTGTAAAATGTAAAATGTAATCGTTATTATTATTGATTACAATTGATTTAAAATTACCTGTACAGAGGTAATTTGAAATCAATTGTAAGAAAATTTAATTACATATTTTTCAAATTATGTGGCACTTAAGTAGCTATTACGATGTTTTATCGTTTTTATTGTTTTTATAGTGTTTATATGATATTCTATATATCTGACATCGGTTGAAAGAATATAGTTTTAATCTTAATTTACGAACCAGTCAAAGATATCAAAAACGAGGAAGGTAAAAAATAATGGTTTGAATCAGTTAGGATCAGCAAATATGATCAGCACTAGCGAAACGATCTGGAGAACTGCAACACCCTACTCCACGGTTATCATAACTATATAAATTAAACAAATTCCAGGGAGCTAAAAGGTAAAATATAAAAATAAATATCTAAAAATTTAACAAAATGTAAATTGTAAATAGCTTGGCTTTTTGAGATGGGTTCAGTTAACATCCGAAAATAAATTGCTTGTATAAGGTACTCGAATTTAATAGCTTTTTTATTTGCCATAAAATTTATCTGCCGTAAAATTTTTTAGAAAAATTAATAAAAACTTAAAAATTTTCCAAACTGCTTTATTGCTTTTCAAAATATTCGTCTTTAAGATCTATACACTTTTGCATACGCTCAAATGATTTATCGAAACACTTTCGCCAGTCCGAAGATAATAGCGCCATGGTTTTTGAACGCTTCAACCTCTTCTTCAGGCGATAAAAATCGTTGCCTGTCGTTTAATTGTTGGGAACAGGAAGTCATTGGGTGCCAATAATCGGGGCCGTCAGGTGGCTGACTCATCAATTCGATCGTTTGCGTGCTCAAATACTCGTGATTTGATGTGATTTGTGTGAGCTCTCATTATCGTGATTCAAAATGATTCGCCGTGTTGGGTTGTTTTCTCTCAATTTGGTTGGTTTTCGTGAAGAAACACGCTACCATTTGCTTCCCAACTATCCGAGCCCGCACAACTTTTGAATTGGCTTTTCTTCGAATTGGAAGACCCAAACTGTCGATTGCCATGACTCGTCATCTGTTACGATCTTGTAAAAGTTATTGGAAGTATCTCAAACGAATTTTTCAAACATTTGACGACACACCAATCGACACGAACCTTTTTTTGTGCGTCTGTCAACAAATGTGGAATCGTACGTGCACATAGCTTCCGTACCTTTAAATGTTCATGTAAGATTGTATGCTGGTGTTACTAATGGCTAGGCATGCCTCGATTTCACGATAGGAGCATACACAGTTTATGCTTTGTACTTCAATCAAATTGTATTCAAATTCCGGCTCAAATTTTTAATAATTTATTACGTTTACGCATTAATCAAATTTTTAAAATTTTTTTTAGTTAAATTGCATTTAAATTTATATGAAATTCTATTCAAATTTACTTTAATTTGATTGTCGTTTGGTCGACGAAGGTGGCTTTGACTAAAGATAGAGTTGAGGTCAACCTTCGACAATATAAATAGGCATGGTTTGGGTAAATTTAATTCTGTTCTAACCCTTCCTCAGCCGGGTGTCACTCTGTATAAAGAAAGGCTTTGAACAATTAGGGTTTACCAGAACGCAAGCGGCAGTCAATGCTAGTTATAACGCCTGAAAAGCATGTTCAACTTTGTCGGACCATTTCATTTTTTACTCTTTTTTAAGAGTTTCGTTATTGGAGTGGGCATAGTTGCAAAATTTCGTATAAATCTACGATACCAACCGCAAAGGCCTATAAGAAATCTTCTGATTTGCTTAGTCGTTTATGGCGCAAGATACTCTAATATTGTTTCCACCTTTTCCGAATTCACTCGTAAGATTCCTTCTCCAAAAATGTAACCCAAATATTTCACCTCCTTGTGTAAAAAATGGAACTTGATTGAGTGGAACGGAATGTTATGCTCTAATGTTTTTGATGCAATCAACATATAATCTCCCGAGCAAATAGCGCAATGACTAAAGCGCGACGTTTGGATTGGGAGGTACCAGGTTTGAACCCCAATAGAGGCGGGATGCAAAAGGGATCCGATTACGATCGGTGATTAAATTGAAAACACGACCCATCGTTCATGTTAGTACAGGCTAGCATGGAGCTATGAAGTCTGCAGATGGCAAATTAAAAGACGGACCTCTATAGCCGTGCACAAAATATGGATTATGGTCAGCTGTCAAAGGATAAAAAGAGGTAAAACCACTAGCCGAACAGTCTCTAATTAATGTATGTATGTGTTGGTATTTATTTGAAAAATAAATTATTTGAATCACCTGGTGGATAAGGCGGTACATCGTCTGTGGGGCGTTGCACAGTCCGAACGGCATGACCGTGAACTGATATACAATGGTCTGCCTTCTATTGAAAAAGCCGTTTTGTCCCTGTATTGTGGATCCAGTGGTATTTGGCAAAAGGCATGTTTCAGATCGATTGATGAAATAACTTAGTCTGTTTCACCCGACCCAACAATCCATCGATTAACCGGAAAGGCTACACATGTTTTGTTGTTGCTTAGTTCAGTTCACTGGCATCCAAACAGAGACAGATTGCTCCAACGCACCAGTGTAATCGGAGAACACCGATGACTATGACTTTCTTCAATTACTCCTAGAGACAACATCCGATCTAACTCTTCATTAATCAATTTTTAAATCGCGGAGGATACCGCATAATAATGTTTTTTGGTAGCTTTAGCGTTTCCAACATCAATTACATGTGAAACTTGGCGGGATGTATCCATGGTGTGTGTAGAAATTATAGAAGCAAGTGCTTCGTTTTGAATATTTTTTTTTCGAGAAACCAGAATAATTTTGAACGCTGTTTTTATTTGTCGTTGTAATATCTTTTCATTTTAGGCATCGAGCAGTTCGAATGATCTGCCAAGTTGTGTACACAATCGATGTTTTTGGGAGGAGAATCTCTGAATTCATTTATTTCATCTTTTACACACTCACTGTCATTTTGAAATATTGATAGAGTTTTACAATTGTAAGTAGAATGATAATCTACAGTAGAATGAAATGACGATAATGAGCTTAGTGATGTTCCCACGTCTCTTTCGTATGTATCGAGTTCCGGTTTGGGGCTCACTCTACCGAAGTAGTCGGTGCATTGCGTATGGGTTGGCGTATATGAGCTTCATATCTTATGGAGGACTAGGGTTCTTAGTTCTCCATGAATCCACTTTCCGTTTCGAGACCAATTGGGACACCTTGGGAACTCTCAATTATTTAACTTATTGGGTGAAACAAATTTATCTTGTGATGGTCGTGTTCTATATAATTGATATGGAGTCGGAACTGCGGCTACTTGCTCCATCGTGGTGTCAAATTTGATGGTAATTTATGCAATAAAAATATAAATTTTAATTTTTTATGAAATTTGATTGTCGTTTGGCCGATGGCTTTGACTTATAGCTTTGGGCAGACCTTCGAGGATGTAATTGAGTTAAACAAATTATCAAACTTATAAAATAAAAAAAAATTATTATTGAAATTTCTAATCAAATTTTGAATTCATCTTATTTATTTAAAATTTTGATTGGTTTTCACTTATTTGAGGTAAAGCTCATAGGCAAGCTCACCAATTCTAATAAATTTGTATTTGCTTTGAAAAGAAATAGATTACCGTTTGGCCGATTGGACTGCTTTGACTAAATATATTTTGGATCGACGTTCAAGAGTATACGAAAATGAATTAGTTATAGTTTGTTGGATAAACTTTGTTTCAAATTCAACTTGAATATACTATCAATTTGTAATCAAATTTAATTTAACTTTTAATGAAATTTTTTATGAAATTAAAACGATTAAGGCCGAATGAATTCTTTAAAATTATTTCATAATTATTATTAGTTATAATAATATTAAATTTGAGTGCGTAGTTTGATTTAAATTCGATTTTAATTTATTCAAATCGATCATTCAGTATATTCAAATTGAATTTTTAAATACAGAGCACGCTCCATAATTACATCAACACTGATCGTTACCTTTAGCGGTCGTGCGCTTATCGCGTTTGAGATGAATAATTTCGAACTGACGTTACGTCCTAAATCAGTGTGTGGATATAATGTGGGTGATCCAATAAGAGCTTCCGGAAGTTTTTTTTGAAATAAAACGAATTAAAATCAATTTAATAATCAAATTGTATTTGTGACGTAAGTTCGGTTTATGACATTTAATGTTTGAAAATAATTTCTTTTAAATGTTGTCCGCGAATGGCTCTTATATGATCTATGCTATGGGTCCAATCTTCGAGCACTTCGGCCGATATTCCGTTAATTACTGCAGGAATCGATTGTGGTTTATCGATATAAACAAGTGACTTCAGATACCCCCATAAAAAGTAATCTAACGGCGTCAGATCACAAGATCTTGGAGGCCAATTCACGGGTCCTTTTCCTTTAAAATCTGACAATAAAAATTCATTGATCATTGCTCTGTAGTTTACGCCATTGTCGTTTACACGATGTACTTCCACATTTTTAAAGAAATACGGGTGATGAATATTCAATAATGAAAAAGTGGTTCGAAATTTATTGATTGTTTCGCGATTAGTGTTTTCAGTTGGACGATTATGAACACCATAAAATGGTCGAAGAGAGAGAGAGAGATTTTTGAAATAAATTTCCACAATTTGTAAACGTTGTTTTCGGGTAAGTCTATTCATGGTGCAATGTCAATGAATACTGAACAAAAATGTCATATGAACATTACAGTTGTCACGCATGAATCCCAATGAGATCCCAATTGGAAAAAGTATCTCCAATTGGATCACTCTTTAGTTACATCAACACAATTACGAATTTAGAATATGCAACTGAAACGAAACCTAGTTATTTTTAGCCCGGTATTCATCCCGAATTATGGATTTTGATATGCGATAAACCATATCCGTACTACCCCAAATCACTACATAAATTAATTTCCTTGTTGGTTGATACTTCGCGCCCTTGCTGTCATTGAACGTCACTTTAAATTGGAATTTTATTTCTCGGTTATTTTTTGTTTTAAATTAAATTAATAGCAAACCAATATACAATAAAATAAAAAATTGCAATTATTATTGAACGGTAGCATTTATATACAAGCACTTACATACAAAATAATTACAGAAAAATAACAATAAAATTACACAATATTTTTTTGGATTTTACGAATCGTGAACGTATAGATAGTCAAACATGTAACAATTTTAAATTTTATGTTTATAAATCCACTCTTAATAAATTTGATTATGAAATATTAGATTTTATAAAAAATAAAATAAATTCCGATTAGAATGGAATGAATGTAAACTGTTATATATAGTTTGTGCAATAAAACATGTCGCTTATCAGCGCGCATTATCTTATAAGTATACTATTTATACAATAAATAGTAAAGTCTCACAATTTGAGATATATTCAATAATTAAAACTACAGTGTTAACAACTATACATCAACCACGATTATATAACCTTTCACCGTGAATATAACTAGTTTATTGACATTTATAGATTATAGACATATACCAACATAAATATATACATGAATGTCTAGTCTACCATTCTCATCGAATCAGCGATGCGGTTATACAATCATTTTGATTAGAAATGTAAGATAAAATTATACGTCTACGCGTATAGTTGTTGTAATCGTTAATTTTTTTTTAACTGTTTACGGTCAAATGATTGTACCAATTTTGACATTCAAAAATATTTATATGATGGTCGCTGAGTTGCCCCTTTCTTTTACTTTTGATTGTTAGTTGCAACACGACACTCTTTATTGTCTCGAAGAAGGTCGTTGAATATTTAATAAATAAATAAAAATAAATGAAATTAACCAGTTGCTGGTTGTGTAATAATATGGTGGCAGAAGTCATGATCGGGCTAGCACAATTTAATTGTATTTATACGATTTGATATGCTAAAGTATTTTAATTGTTTATCTACTGCCGTACATTAAATATTTTATAGTAATTTTGTTTTGTTTCGCAGCACAATTATAGTTATAAATGTATATACTATAGGTAGTTATAGTTAACAATAATAATTGAAAAACCTGAGTTCATTAATTAATAAAATAGGCCAACGTAGTAGAGATCATAACAATATTATTGATGCGATATGACTTCGACGGTGGTTTGTTTATACCGCAAAAATAATAAATCAGCGTTTCGAGCTAATACATAAACAATATTGGCCTTTTTGTGTCACTATACAAGAAGATATTTGAATCTGGCCCCAATTCAAACGTCTTCTTGTAAAATCTAAATATTTTGGACAACTATTTTTGATTTTCTGTTGTACTGGCTTATGATTTTTGCAGCATCTATTTTCTTGTTTATTTCTCAACATATTGCATAAATACTTTTTCATAAAGGGGAAATGGCCCGTACCACGTATGGTACTATATATACTGAACCGAGAGAGAGATCGTCACATTTATATACAGTCTTAAATCGACTGCTCACTACATTTATATATATAAACTGTTTGTTAGTATGCTTCCACAGTAATCACAGCAGGTTTTATGATGAAATTCTATACATGGCCATGCATTTCTACTACAGAAACCTGTCTATGGTCTCATTCTGTCGTTTCTTGAGTTGATTATAGGTATCTTCTTCTCTTTATTAGATTATCATTTTTTTAAACTATATATGATCTTGTATTTACTCCAAACTGTCCCTTGGTCCCACTTAGCATTTTATTTAATTTTTTTCTTGGATCCGGTTAATCGTTCATAAGCTTATTGAGTATGGAGTTGGTGAAACCAGTTTCCTTTATTTTCATAATCTTTCCTCGTCGCGATTCGTTCAGGGCTTAAGGATCAGCCTGTTAATTCTATTTTGAATTTCTATGAGACGAACGCGCATGTAAATAGCGCATTAACCTTCTATTCCTATAAGAGAACATTTGTAATGAAACATTACCTTCAATGTCAATGGCAAGATAGTGGTCAAGCATTGATGTTCTGTTTACTGTTATTTAAGTACTCAAAATATCGTGAGGCTATAGGAGTTTTACAGTACAATTTTTAACTCTTTTCACAGCTGAGATTCGCTTTGAGGAAAGTAGAAGTCCATATACAGCGTTCAAAATATATTTAAGCAGTTTCATGTCAGCAGAGGGTACATTATGTTATTTATTAAAGGCAATAAGATAATAAAAGGGATCAATACACTTGAGTTCACCCATTAAGCTACTTGATCGATGCTGGGCGAGAAGTGATGAAGAACAAAATACATATCAGCAGTAAATTGGCCAAGACCCAAACATTTACGGAAATTATGAAGCTTCCTCGGATTGTGCACTTATTATAAATGATTTCTGCCAGGATTTGCCAACGTGATCAAGAGCTTACATGCAGGAGGAGTCATTTAATGAATTGAGAAAGCAATTATGTACAGCATCATTATTGGCAGACCCTATACCTGGTGTTCAGTTTATTCTTGACACCGACGCAAGTAATGATGGTATCGGAGGAGTGTTGTCACAAGAAATTGAAGATCAAGAAAGAGTAATAGCTTATTACTCAAACGTGTTATCTAAACCAGAACGTAACTATTGTGTTACCCGTAAGGAATTATTGGCTATAGTGCAATGTGTGAAACATTTTCATAAGTACCTCTATGACTAAGAATTTCATATACGAACGGACCATGGACCGTTACATTGGCTGCTGCAGTTCAAGAATCCAGAAGGGCAAGGTTGAATCGAACGACTACAGAGTTATCATTGCCAGATCGAACATCGGAAAGAGAGTACACATGGAACTACCGATGCATTGTCAAGCACATAGAATGCAAGCACTGTGGCCGTATGCGGAGACAAGGGAAGACATTATCGACATAAGGCTTATGCAAGTACTGCCGGGTAAAGAGTGGACAGATGAAACAGTCAGGGACGAGCAGTTAGCAGATCCAGATTGTCATTTGGGAGTTAATAAAACTCTTTCCAAAATACTGGTCAGGATGTAGACAATCTAAGTGGTATCAAAAATGTGAACAATGTGCGGCGGTAAAAGGTCCCGCACGCAAAAATCGGGGAGCAATGCAGCAGTATAACGTTGGAGCGCAATTCGAGAGAATTGCAATGGATATGGCAGGACCATTTCGGACTACAGATGTTGGTAACAAGTATGTCCTAGTAATAATGGACTATTTTTTGGCAAACGGCCAGAGGTGTATCCGATACCCAATCAGGAGGCAACAACGATAGCTGACGCCGTGGTAAATAATTGGATTAGTCGTTTTGTTGTATACCAATGAAGATTCACACGGACCAAGGAAGAAATTTTGAGCCAGTTGTATTTCAGGAAGTCTATCAATTTCTCGGTATAAATAAAACAAGAAGAACGCCTTTGCATCCACAGTTGGATAGTATGGCGGAGAGATTCAATGGGATGTTAGAAAAATATTTGGCAAAGGTCGTGGATAATGATCGACTGGGATCGACATATTCTGATGTTCCGGATGGCGACCCAACGGGGATGACACCAGCGAGAATTCTATTCGGAAGCAATCTACGACTACTGAAGATCTAAGGTTTGGAGCTGTTCCATCATTTGTGGGCAGAATTATGTTGACCAGATGAAAGGAGAATTCGACGAAATACATCAGTTTGTACGAGAGAAAATACGAGTATCAAGTGACCGGATGAAGGCTCGATATGACATACGAGCAAATAATAAAGGTTTCTAAGAAGTAGATTTAGTATGACTTTACAACCCACAACAGGGGTTGTAAGGATTTAGGATTAGGTAGGGGGTAATGTTACGATCGTGGCGACTTCTCTATTTGAGTAGAGACACTACCGTAATTGTAAAACTGTTATAAAGTATAGGTGTGTCTAGACTAATCTAATTAAGTGAACAAGTGAATTAATTAAATTAGTGTACAGTATTAATTATTCGGAAATAAATAAATTTAGTGTGATCTAGAATTTACCTCGTTTGTTTTATTCACAATGCAGTGGTCGGACCTTGTTTGACAGGGCTTTAAAAACGTAACAATATAATATCTGAACACCAATTTGGTTTCCAAAACAAGCATGGCACTGCATTGTATTTGAACCATGCAATCAAATTGACACTCTTTATCAAGTATAAAAAGGTCTCTGACATTAGAAAGATTCAAAAATATCGCCTTTGGCTCAGTAAATTAAAAAAAATGTTTTTTTTGAAATCCCCAATTTCAAATGGCAAAATCACTAATTTTTAAACACATATTTATCTGGCCCCATAGTAGTATCAGCATAATTGTTCCCCGAAAAAAATCAAAAACGCTTATATCGTCATGGTGAGCCCACTGAAGTGTGTGACCTTATTATCCCAGAATTCCATCCCACAGAATAATTAAAAATATTCATCAAGCAATACCATTTTCATCCCAGCCCAGAATTAAATATGATTTTTTTTTTAAAATAGTACGTTTTTAAATAGATATTCTTGTCGTATTTGATGTAATATAGGCTTAAACAGTCATATGGATATGGCGCAATTTCCATTTTAATAAATGGTTGTCAAGTACCATGAGTGCCAGAAAAAATGGCTTATGTTTTCGGCAAGGCATGGTGTTCACTTGCTCTGGAAATCGTTGAAAACCTGCCATATGATTTAATTGGTGCAATTGGCTCTGAATTCGCTGGGATGATTTGAAAAATTCTGGAATTGGATGGAAATAGTTAAGGCCGGATCATGGTATGGCTCCATGGCCCGTGCTACCAGGCTCCATGGGCCATGCTATCGTAGGGCCAGAATATCAAACTAATTAATTGAATCTTTTTCTAAAAATTTCCTATCTAATAATTTCAACTTAGGATGTGATAAGTTTTCTTCTCGAAGAAAAATTAAACTACTTATCCCAGTTTTAAATACTTATCCCAGTTTTAAATACTCATTGTATTTATGCCTCCACCTTAAACAATCATTGCATAAATATTTTAAAGCAGTAAATGGCAGTAAGGCGGCATTCAAGAATTGAATTAAATCGGGGTTTGCAATAGAATTTTAGAAAACAGGATATTGAAGAATATTTCAGAACGAGAAAAGCACAAAACAGCAGAATGAGTATGGAACAGTATAAATCAGAATGACAAATCTCAATGGAATAGAACTATCTAAGGCCAAACTATATATTTCTTAGCCAATTTTGATGAAATGAGTTACTAAAATGATTTTTCTAATGTGGCCAATTGGAACTAAACTGGGCCATTACTTGACCGACTTTGGTGAAATTCAACATGTTGATGAATGAATGATAGATCGAAATGGAATTCTAAAATAATTTATGGTTTGTTGATAATTAATAAATCATTTCGGTCTAATATCAACATTTCATTATATAATGGCCTAGTTTAGTTCGACGACACGTATTTTAATACTTGGGGCCAGGGCCCGGCCGAAATACTTTTAATCCAGAAATGGTATTGCCTGATAAACACTTTTAATTTGGGATGAAATTTTGGTACTCCAATTTTGCAGGACTTGCAAATTTCTTCACTCTACTTTAACAATTTTTTGTATGCATAGTTTTTATAACATTTCCTTATCGTATAGGCGAAGTGCAGCATATAATATCTGCTCAATTATCGTTATCTTTGAGAACTGATCGATAAAGATATTTTAAGATTATCTTTCCACATACAATATGATTGCGGCTCAAAAATTATTCAGTATTTCTTAATGTAAGCAATGAAATTAAGTGAAATCCATTAAGATCGCCTAGATGTTTTTGGTGAACTTCAAACGTTGTTACTTACGTGCGTGTTCAACAGAGGTTTTTGATTAATTTAATAGATTAGTGTATTGCGTCAATTCTTGCCCCAGAAATAATGACCACTATTTGGCTACGACTTAATTTGTGTGCTATCTTATAACGGACTCGATTTAATTTCTGAGGCAACAATAAGGCTTGTCGTTGCGTATAGTCGATTCAAATCTTGTTCTCTCCCATTTTTAAAACATTTATCGCCACAAACTATATAATATTTCTTAAGATAATATCTTTTATCACATCTTCAAAAATAACTGTGAAACAATTAAAATTAAAAGCTAACAGAAAAATGATTTATGAGTTAAAACAAATGACGCGAGAAAACAACTTTTCAGGCCACAAATTCATAATAGCATAAAATAAATAAAGCCGCATCCAACCTTTGTACTTACCCGTACAACAACCCGGAATTAAGTAAAAGCCATTAAAATCATTAACGGGTGAGAGTATTTTATATCAGAGTCTTATAACCATATAAACGATTTATAATATGTCCACATGTATGGTACCCGTATACAAGAATATCTCAATTCAATAGAAACCTGTTAAGTAAATTTTGTAACATCAATTTTCTTAAATATTAGCCAATCTTTTCTATTGTCTATATTTACGTTTGGTAATTCTATATTTACGCAAATTTGTCATTTGACGATTTTGGTCTCTCGTATATTATGTTGATTCACAAATATATGTGATCATGAAAAAAATGTATGACGTTTGTTATATAACATCATCATCATCATCATCATATGCATACATTCGTAATGTATAATTGTGGTGTTATGTACCAAATATATACTCTTGTATATCTGTATATACACCTATAAGAGAAAGATGCAAAGTATGTTTGGTAATAATTATCGCATGTTTTATACAAGGTCAATCTTATAGTAATATTTACCATCACTCTTATAAGTGTGCTTGCTATATATACAGTCCAGGGGCGTAGCGAAAGATTGTTGTGCCTTGGGAATAATATATAAGGATTGCGCCCCAAAGCCCCAAAATAATTAATTTTAGTTTACTAATCGACCGTTCAACAATGCACGTCAATTCGAAGATTAAGAGCGCTAAGTAATTACATTAACCTCTATAAGTAGAAATTGTTGCCATATCAAGATTTGCCATATACTTGCAAACAGTCTTTCACAGCACAACACTGGGTTTCAAACCTTTCTTGTCGACCAAAATATATAGACATCGCATGCTATTATCAGAAACACGCTTTACAAAAAAACCTTTTTTTAAAATGGGCAACCAATGATTTAACACATATACTCGAAATAGTAGCAAAAGCGGTCACTCCTGATATTATAGAAGCTCTGAAAAAGTGAATAAGCTTTCATCTAATATACTACAGATAATCCAGGAAAAACGCCCAATACGTCTGCTATATGACAACAACAAAATGCTCCATTATTAAAATGATAATTAAGTATGGCCCAAAATGCGTAGAACATGGTATATTCGAGCTCTGTATAGCATCGAGATCACTGATCTAATGAAGGGATCGAATATTGTACATGAACCAAGATCTCAACGAGTACGCTGGCTTGGTCACGCTCTCCGTGCGGTACCGGAATGAATTGGGCAGCGATCTCTGAAAGGAAAGCCACCATATGGTCCTCAGAATGTGTAAAACGCAGTATGAAGGCCAAGCTCAAGATTAATACTGGTGAAGCCTGATTCTTGACACTGTAAGAGGCCAGTGATGACCTTTAATAAACTGTTATAAGAGTCGAGTCATAATAAACTACTAAAAAAAAAATATTTTCATATTCCGAATATTCTAAATTTCGAATTATAATAAGGTACAGAGAAATGACGATTACCTATAATCGAAATTTGAAATCAATATTAACTTGGTTTACAACTTTTAAATTTCTTAACTATAAATTTTAAAATATTCTGATTCATTTTATTAAATTTTGTAAATTTGAGTATAATCGCTAATGAAAACTCAATTTATGGTGGCTATTTTTGGAACTTTAGAGCATTTCTCCTATATTTGCAATATGTATTCAAAATTCACCAATTTAGATAAAGTTAACTTGAAATTTCAGATATTTTTCAAATTTTGAATTTTCATTCGAATTTCGGATGATTTTTCGATTTTCGTCATATCACTCGAATCATAAAAAATCATCGGATTTTCAAAAATTTATCAAAATTAACCAAATTCTATGAATTTCAGAAAAATTTTGGAACTTTTATTTTAAAAATTATAAAATTTCTCAATTTTCCCAACAGAATGTTGAGTGAATTTTAGTTGAATTTTAAAATTTTGAAAATTTCTTTAATATTTTGATGATTTTGTTTGTTCAAAGCGTTTTCTAGAGAGAGCCATTTTTATCAAGGTTACTATATTCCACACTGTCAATTCATTAGCAATGCCAATGATGCTACAAGGAGTCTATAGAGTGCGAAACGAGTTAAGCTTTCAACAATTGTTTTAATTTCCTTTTCTAATGATCTAATCATAGGGCTAACAACACTGAAACCGTTATAGTTTGAATAAAGCTCAACAGTATGAAATCAGAGACGCTTTGATAAGCAAACCAAGATATTGAATTTACATAAAACATTAAAGGCTTCATCAATCCAATGAGGCCTTGGGATTAAAACGATCAAAGATATAATACAAGTGCACAGTTTGAAGTAGCTTTCAAAACTGGAAAGACATCCCAATGGATTACCAAAGGAACCATTGTTTCAATTTTAAATTATTTACCACGATTTTAGTACTTTTTTTCGTGATATAACATTGACCTACGACTAATTTCAGGACGTAATTCAGATTTAATTTTGCTGGCAATCCACCGCCTAAATGTTTATACCCCTTACATTTCGAATTTCATTACACAAATTACATTATGAGCTGTACCTATAGTTTTGAACGGAAATTGAGATTAATTTAAATTTGAAACTAAATTGAAACGAAAATAGTTTGATAAACTAAAAATCATTTGACAAATAAAATAACTAGGTTCAGAGACTCAGAGAGGCTATACTGGTAGCCATTATAGGCTAATGCCATTTGGCTGTTATGATTATACTGAAATCACAAATAAAATTTGGTTAACACATTTGATCTTACTACGGCCCATAGACATTTTTTTAATCATCTTTCTTCCTAAGTCGAACCTAAACTTATAGGAGCTCCATTACTCCATTATATAATCTTGAATCTTTCAAAAATAACGAAAACTCCAGAATTTTAAATTTTGTAACGTTTGTAACGCCGTTCTAAAAAATCATTTCATTAGTTCTAAATATTTTGTTACTGCACTCACATGTAACACTTTTCTGCAAAGATGTCACTTTACCTGCAGTTTTTCCTCAAAGAAAAATCACGTTTCTTTTCCATATAATAATACAACGTATATACATTAAATGAAATACTGGTACATGTGTTTACTTTTCGTGCAGCAAATATAGAAGCAAAAACAACAAACCAAACAAGTAATAATAATATAAGAAATTGCTTAATAATTAACCTAGTATTTATATTTAAGATTATTATGAGATACTGAAGTAACAACATAAAAATTAAAAGTATAGTCAAGTGCAAGTTGTATATATGTATATACATACATACGTATATGGGTATTTGTATGTAAACACAAGATAATTAATAGTTGATCAAAAATGGATAAAATGAAATTGATTTCGAGAGAAACAAGTTTGTGAACCCATAACCGCGACAACAAAAATTATTAAGCAAATAGAAAATTTATATACATCTTAAAATATATATACAAAAGCGGATGGAATGGCAAGGTTTCCGTTATTGTCTTAACTCAAAAAAAAAAAAAAAAAAACACGAAAAACAAACAAAATCTTACAAAAAATAATTTAAAAAATTTCATAACTATTTATACACAGCGATATATGTACGAGTATGCACGAGTATATACATTATCTCAGATTTAATCAATGAATTTGTATATGAAGACAGGCATATACGTTTTTACTTTTTAGTCAAAACTTTGTATTATTTATGTGACTATTGCAGATGCTATATAAATGATACCTGATTATAGATTAGATTTCGTAATTAGTGACATTTCATAAGCGAAATACGTCGCGACTGTCACGAAGAATTATGTCCCAATGTTTTGTTTGTCATGAAATATATTTAACTTCCGAGTTAAGCAATTTATCATTTTTCTTAATTATATCACAGTCATCTACATATATATAAATATTAAAAATTAGTTAGATTCGAGTTATTTATATGAATAAAACATATTTGTGGTATTTTTGAGAAACTAGTTAACTGAACTTTTAATTATTATACAAAGAAATAACCCTAAAATTAGATATATTTTTAGATACATTTTCCAAATTTTCAATGTTTCCTTCCATTAACAAAAAAAAATGTTGAAAGTGAATAACTCCATAAAAGTATATTAATTAAACTGAGGTTAGGTTAGGTAAGGGTGGCTGTACTAGAGGACTAGCATGGACACATAGTTGGTCCGTAGTAGCTATACCATAGTTGAGGTACTTCCTCTCTTCACTCGTAAAATCATCCTGAGCTTACTGAGAAGCGTTTAAAGTCCCGGACCCCGATCTTACTAAGATTCGTGAGATCGTTCAATGAGGAAGTGCCTATACATTTTGTTTTGCTGTACGCTAGACTAGGACAGGTGCAGAGCAGATGGAGCACACTTTCCTCCTCCTCCTCGTCACCGCAGTTCCGGCAGAAGTCATGGGCAGGGACACCCAGTTTGCTCGCATGTAACTCAATGGGACAATGTCCCGTTATAACTCCCACGACCATACCAATATGGTGCCGTCGAAGCGATATTAGTTGGCCTGACCTGGATCGATTAAGTCCAGACCAGATCTGCTTGGTTATTACACACGAACTGGCGTTAGACCTTTGACCTGGGCTACCTTCGACGTCAGGGAGTATAATTGTAGCGTTTTAATAGCAGTCCGTAAAAATGCGAATATCCCTCGTAGATATTACATTATACTTCAACCAGTCCATTATCGCAATAAGTTCAGCTTGAAGAACACTGCCGCCCTCGTTGGCATAGTAAGTAGTGTCCTTGCTTTGTTATTCGAGGGTCTTGGGTTCGATTCCCGGTGGTCACCAAAAATCGCGGTTGGGTATTTTTAATGTGTAAGTATATGTGTTTGTCTGGGTATTGCACCGTGGGCCCGTTAGTGGCATTGAGTGCTGGATTAATCCGCCCAATTTTATTTTAAGTTTTTTTATTTTGAAGAACACTACAAAAGTTAATTAAACTTAAGTTGTTATATTTTTTGAGTAGAAAACCCATTACGCAAACCAAAATAAAGCTTGATAAATATTATGGGGAGCCTTCACCATCGATTAAAATGATTCACAAATGGTTTATTAATTTTCGTTGTAGCCGTACAAGCACAACTGATGCCGGACGTTCAGGACGCCCAAATAAAGTCACCACACAAAAATGGTTGACAAAATCCGTGATACGGTATTGCAAGTGGCATAATCCATATCGATTACCTTCAAAAGGGGAGAATAGTCAACGGCGAATATCACTGCAATTTATTGGACCGTTTCAATGACGTACGCTTCGAATTACTTCCACATCCGCCATATTCTCCAGACTTAGCCAATTCTTGTTTCCGAACTTGAAGAAATGGCTCGGCGGAAAGAGATTCGCCCCAATGAAGAGATCATCGATGCAACAAACGTCTATTTTGAAGGGTTGGAAAAATCGTTTTATTCAGAAGGGATCGAAAAATTGGAAAAACGTTGGACTTAGTGTATCGAGCTAAACGGCGATTACGTTGAAATTTTTTTTACTCCTTTAACCTTTTTGGACGAAATTTCAAGCTACCAAGATCACCAACATGTTCTGTTAGTAAAGTTTTCCAGTTTGAAAAGGAAAACTTCAAATTTTGCTTTAATCTAAGCGCAATTACAGAAGAAGAAGAGAAGTTTACTGCTTAAGTAAGGAATTGAAAAAGATTTACAAGCAATGTATGGAAAATCAATACACCAGACTCTGATAGCTGTATAGACATTTGGCTACGAAACTAAATACAGAAGAGATCGAATAGTACATAATTAATATGCTAACCTTTAATAACAATGAAAAAGTGGAAAATTGGTTCGATAAAAAGGCTATCCTAAACATATGAGAGCTAAAATAGAACCATTGAGAAAAACTACTGATCTGATATCTCAATGCCAAAATTGCCAAGGATTCAATAATATTCAAAATTATTACGAAATAAATATATCCCGCAGGACGGGAGCCTAGATGAATAAAATATGCTGGGAAACAAACTGCAAACAGATGACCTATAAGTAAAAATATCTCTGCAAAATGTATCAACTGTGAATGATAACATCAAATAACACAAAATCAGAAAACTATAAAGGGAACCTAATAAAAACTCGTAGGAAGGAACTCTGAGTTAACTCTACATAATACATTGTTCTTACATCAGAATATACTAAAACCTAAATGGAACTACGGCATTCAGCTTGGCGGTTGTGCTCAGAAGACAAATGTAAATATAGTATAAGCATTCCAAATTATATTCCTACGCGGCATATAGTAAATGCCTCATGGTTAATAAGAAATGTCAAGTTTCTTAGGGACCTAAAGCTGGAATGCTTTATGTGAAAAAATAAAGAACCATTCGAGGAAATACGTACATCGTCTAAGTTAGTTCCAAAATGCTAGTATACGTCATATGTTGGAAGGCCCAAACCCATTAAGTGCTCCTAGGAAAAAGCCATTAGAACTGGGTACCTAGGACCCAATGACGGTTAAATAAACTTCAATCAAAATTTTACTAGGAATATCCAATGGGTTACACCTCTACAGAAGTGGACAAAATAAAATAGATGATTTGTAAATCAGTTATAATAATATTGAGAATAAAAAAAAATGTAGCTTTTATTGGACCACCCTGTATGTATTTTATTTTATTCACAAAAATATAGTTCAAAAAGAATTGCAACCACGTTTATTTAATTTTTTCACTTTTCGTCTTGCAATTCAACCTTATTACGTTGCTATACGAGTATGTGTAATGACCAATATAATGGAGAAATCCATGTTTTTAAAACAATTTTTTTAAATAAATAGCACAAAAATTAACCTATTTTTCCTTGATTAGGTTTTAAATCAAATCATAATTGCAGATTTTATTTCAATGTTCAAACACTTTAAAAAAATTGTTTTTTTCATATATTGTGTATGGAAAAACTATTTTTTTCCAAAATATTTGGTCTCTTAGAAAAAGCTCACTTTGCCACCTTAGGGCTCGGTATGTATTAGTAGCAGTTGGGGCACCTAAGGTGACCTACTTTCTTGACCTAGATTTTTACCAGAGCAGGACAAATAATAAAAAGGGAGTAAATAAAACGAAAGATCACCTCAGGTGCCCCGACTACTACTTGTATAGGTAGGTAGCTCTGATTTAACTATTTAGCTCATTACTCTCGCTCATTATTTTTTATGAAAAAACTTTTTGTTTTGGAATATAAAATAAAAAGTTGTATTCATATATATTTTCTCATTTGATGTGATCATTATGCTTGTATCACTTTTACAAAATTGATTGTTGTTGAATGTAAGTTTTTTTTGTCATTAAAAATCATTCAAAAAAATTCTGACCTAAACAAGGTGCTTTACAAAAATAAATAATTTACAATAAAATACAATTATATACTTACAATTTGTAATTCAGTCATATATTTCTTCCACCACAAATATTTTTGATATTGTGGTCCCATTGCGGATACCATATAATAAAAGTACATGCATACATGCACAAAATTATTTAATATATTTGGGAAAGTTGCATTTCCACCTAGAAATAGAAAAAAAAAAATTTATATATTAATCGAGTCCTGTTAAAGGGAAAATAATTTATCTTTATAATTCACAGATTTTCCTAATATTTATTGGGCTATTGAATAATGGGAAAGTTTATTTGGAGAGTTTTAGGTGTGGTCACGTAAATTTGATCATATAATTTGTTTGTCAAATAAATAAAATTGAATATCTAAATTTGCAAGTAGTTCAGGTACACTAATAGTATATCACCGATGAATGTTTAAGTAACACTTCCACGTGTTTTAATTAGTCCAAAACTGCAATTTTACAACGGTCGGTAAAGAGTGGCAAATTCTTTTTACTCAGCCACATTGTAAGGTTTTAATTTAAAACAATACAGTCTTTTATATACTGTAAACTATAATGTAAACTTTAAAATGGACACGACTTGGGTTGACTCGCCGTATAAACTGTTACACGACTTGTAGGCATGACTTGGGTTCACTCGCCGTATAAACTGTAACACTTTGCTACTATTAAATTAATAACGTATTAACCCGTTCAGCTGGTGCTTGCCAATATGATATAGATGTACTGCCTTTGCCCTAAATACCTTTGACCAATTATACAGCAAATCAACAAAATCCCTTTGCATGCCATTACATTCTTAGGTACTCTGGGCCCTCGGTCCAGTATTAAAAATAGGGCTCCCTAAGAAATATTTACCAAATATCAGTTTAAAATCCCATGTAATGAAAAATCTTTTGCACCCTGTCTCTATTGGGTTTTAAACACCTAAATTCCACATTTCAAAATTCTCCTAGTTAACTTTCTCTCAACTTGTAAATATCGAATAATAGAAAATTATATTTGCGGGAAATTACGAAATTATTCGAATTTTAAAATTTTTTATTTTAAAACCGAGTTAAAATTCAGAATTTAGAAATTAAATTTAAAAAAAATTTAATAATTTTTTTTTTACTTGTGATCTACAAATCATCAAGAGATGAACCATGTCAGAATCATAAGTATATATTCCTACAATCCATAAATCTTGAATTGATTGAATCAATAAAATAAAAATATAATCGTTTTGAAAATTTCAGATTATATTTAATTTTTTTCAAAATTTGTGTATAATTATTCAAATTGACAATGCTCTGAACGATTGGATTTGGCATATAGGAACCTTGTTAAAACTGACTCTAACAAAGTCTTTAAAATTGCAAAATCAACTAAAAATTAAAGAAATTTTGCAAAATATTCTAAAATTCACTTGTTCAGCGTAAAGTAATTTAAAAAAAAAAAAAAGAAAAATTGTGTTCAGCGATGAAGTTCATTTTTGGCTGAATGGTTACGTTAACAAACAAAATTATCGTATTTGGACTGGTTTATTGGCAGGTGGCTTCATCGGACCATATTTCATTTAAAATGCGGAAGGAAAGTGTGTAAACGTCAATGGCACAAACTACAGAGCAATGATCAAATAATGTTTTTGCCACAAATTCAAGATATTGGTGTAGCCGACTTGTGGTTTCAACAGGATGGTGCAACGTATAACACAGCAGGCCAAACCATCGATTTATTGAAAAATTTTTTTAATGAGAACATCAGATCAAGAAAGGGACCCGTGAATTGGCCTCCAAGATCTTGTGATCATTAGATTACTTTTTATGGGGTATCTGAAATCACTTGGTTATATCGATAAACCACAATCGATTCAATCGAACATAACACGCGTAATTAACGGAATATCGACCGAAATGCTCAAAAAAGTGCTCTAAAATTGGACCCATAAAATTGATCATCTACGAGTAAGAGCCAGTCGCAGACAACATTTAAAAGAAATTATTTTTGATTGATCATCTTAAGCTCTTATTGGATCACCCGTTATATATATATATATATATATATATATATATATATATATATTGGTTTCTTGCATGATCGTTAGAATAAAATTTAACTAATCGTAGGCTATGAATCCATTTTTCAAAACCAGGTGATCCATAGAAATTTAGAAAATTACAAAAACAATTTTATGATCATAATAGGTTCAATTTAGACGATCGTTGAATCTTGTTCCTAGCGATTAAATTTTTTTATTATTTTTGAAAAAATTGTTAGAGGTGATTACCTATTGATCACTTTAAGCTAATATTTAATAGATCTTGCTGATTTGTTGGGGAAATGATTTTTTGAGGCGTGATCGGTCACAATTGGATAACATAGCTGTATTTTTGCAAACTAAATATCAGTCGATTAAATTGTCTCTCTAGTAGACCGTATTTCCGTCAATATCTTCATCAGCTTACAAGTTTGGATATACGAGTAATGTATATCCAACCTATTAAAAAAATTCAAAATTTTTATAAACTAAATTATGATCTGTGGTTGTCATGAAAATTAGATTAAGCCATATAATGATTTAAATACTAGTTAGATTAATTAAGATTAGTTAAGATACGGTAGATTAGACCCATCATTACATTGGAACATATCTTTGCGAAGGTAAACAGGAACCAAATGTTGGATAAACAATGATATAGTGATGACACTGAAACATCAAATTACCATATAAATATCCTCCGGTTGACATTGAAACTTCATAGATTTAAACTTGGCAATGTATATATCGATGTCCCTTGGAATTTACTCAAATTACCATAATACCGATTAGTATAATCGCAGAATGTTAATCTGAAGATAATAACAAAATCAAAATATTTTATGCGCTAATTTGTCGCATAAAACCAAAGTTTCTCTCTATTTGACAACACCGGATGCGGAAATCATAGTCTACACAAATTTTTGGTTTCCAGCGTACCTAATGGCGAACCTGCAGCACAAATCTTCTATCCTATAAATTTTAGATTTACAAACTAAAGTATTTGATAAACAAAAGACTTCAATCGTTATTCCACACAATAAAATCCGGCTAAGCGATGAACCCGACAAAAAATTTTACTCCATTTTTTTTCCGGAAATTTATTAAATTAATTGTGGAAACAAAAAAATCTTACCCGCAATAAATTTCACTAGAATCCACGCTTCGAGGGGCGTCAACGAATGATGGTACACATGCAGCCATGAGATTTGTGATTTCTTTTTCCTTAGCACAAAGAATACTGTGTCTGCAAATTCGGTTAGTTTGGAAAAGTAATACACGTAGCATAGGTTTAACATCTGAAAATATAGTGAAAAAAAAACATAAAATTTTTAATTAATTTGCTATATATATAAATTGATTAAATTGTTGGTTTAATTTTTATATATACTCGTATATGTATGTAGGTTTCAAGTTTGAAACATCATCGTATATAAATGAAAATACTATTATAATGGATTAACCTTCCACAAATGTGATGGTGATCCAGTTTTTCATGGATCATGTTTAAAAAAGCAATATTTACGATCAAACTAGTTGCGATTATGACTATTTACACATCATCAGCTGTCTTTGTTTATACGCATATAGTTACAAAAGAATTACTCGCGTGTAAATAATATAGTGAACTTGAACTTTTCGCGCGATTTGCACAAATTACGTTATATAAAATTAACTGTTCATTTATACATATATAGAAGTTAAATAATTATTGCGTATACTACTAATTATATATTACATACATTATTGTAGATCCAATATCATTGTCATAATCAATCGCACAAGACAACTTTAATTTCGTTTTAATAATTTTCAATATCATTTTTGTTATTAACCATATTCATAATATATCATTCTTATAAACACAATTATGTATATATATAAATTCATCCATTGATATATGCGTATTAAAAATTACATAACGTTTTATGCTTTTTGCGAATAAAATTGGTAAGAAATTGGTAAAAAGCTTTATTTATTATTATTTATATTTACCGTGAGCTAAAAAATTATTCAACCGCGCAATGTGAATTAATTTATGCGTTTTTGTTTGATTTATGTACATTTCCATGCAACTGAAAACTATTTGTATATATATATGAACTGAAACTATATGTGAGAAAGTGGCGGATATCCTTGCGATGTTTTATTTTATTATTTTTGATTTATGTCTATATAGTTTGATTGTTTTATAGTTTAAATTGTCACAAACACGCGCATTTTCTGAATAATTTAAATTAAATTTGTCCTTGTAATCTATACTTTCTATATAAATATAACTCAGTTCAAATTCGTTTAGTTTCTATTTAAAAATATAGAATGTTAATTTTTTAGAGTACATAGTTTTAAATTTCACTCAAATTTCCAAATTGTATATCAATATTTGAATCGCATTCAAACTAGTAAATTAATTTATTTTAAATACTATATTCAACTGATTAAATTGCATTTGCTTTAAATTTGCAGAAAAATTATTCTCAAAGTAAGTTTAGAACAGTCACGCAATTATATTTTTTTAGAAATAAACTAACTTTGAAAAAAGTCCCAAAAATTGTTCACATTAGAACTGCAATCTTCTTAGACAAAGCTTATACTACAATATCTTCCAACCAATACTGAATGCGTTAAAGCTGGCTGTCATATTACATAATTATCGTTACGGGTTTGGATTTACTTTTCCGCTCAAATATACATAATTTGGGAGATGCAATTTATATGGAAATTATTTACTGACTGAAATTTATTGTTAGACCTAAACCATAGTTTACGGGAAAAATAAAGTTAATTTTGTATTCAAATTAAAACCAGATATATAGAAGAGGATTCCCAAAAATCTCAATTTGTATTTTTCCAAAAATAAAATAAAATTTATGCTATCATAATCGGTGACGTAGCCAGATATTTACTGATGGAGTGGTTTCCAAATAGAAATTAATTTTTATTTAAATTCAAATTTAATAGTTAAACCATCGCTAAACGTGGGCATTTCATTGTCTATTAATAATTCCTTCCACGTCTCGGTGAATATTTAATAATACCAATCCTTTGGTATGAATAATCCACTGTATAAGCTCAGAAGATCATATTTTGAGCATGAGCATTTTATGCGAGTGTAAGCTCATAACATCTTCTTATTTATTCATTACTTAATTGAGTTAGATATATTCATTTGAGTTTATTTTCAATTTTATAGTTAAAAGTTTTGAGTATAAATATAGAATTATTATTCAAATGATTTTGAACGCAAACTCAACATTTCCTGAACAAAAGCTTATACTGTAGGTTCAATACAAAAATTACCAAATATAGGTATCATTTGTGAATATAAAATAAAAGCTTTCAAAATCACAAAAATTAATTTTCAAAAATAAATCACAAAAGTTTTACTGTTAAAACTATCCATTAAAAATTTGATTTATAAAAACCACAAACTGCTTTACCATCACTATATAGTATGGTATGAGTAGAAGGAATACAGTAGCCAAAACAATCTAATGTACAAAAATACATTAATAATAAAATAAATTAAAATTTGTCGATGCCAAATTTTAGTCGAACTTTCCAAGCATCTGCATAGTAAAACACACAAAGTATTATCTTATATAAGTAGTACACCGTTTTTTGTGTGTTTTACTATATGAGTGCTTGCAAGGTCAACTAAAATTTAGTATCGAAATTTTTTTTGGTGTAATTTAATTTACTTTAATTTATAAATAATTGTACAAATACATTCTTTTTTCGGTATTTATGGTCGTTGAATTTTCAATAAAGGAATTTAGTAAAGAGCCATTGAATTGCTTGTAATCAATGATTGAGCGTTTAAAAGATCTATCTTATATATAGTACCGGGTCGATAAAACAAAATTATAAGAGCAAAATTACAAATCATTTGAAAAATAACTACAAACTTAGGTGCCAATGGTTTTGGTTATTGTCTCGATTAGAGCAGGAGTACAAGGACGGGTTTATAAAATAAATTTATTCCCCAATAAATTAAGATAAATATAATTATAAACTTCTTTTATGTGTAGACTGCGGTTCCATTTACCTTTATTGTTCCTGCGTGGCTCATGAGATGGCTAGTGCCGTTAATATATATTTGATCTAATCTTGATTTATTGTGATTTCTGATTTTATTAAATCTTTATATTAAAGTAAACTATTTGTTTATGAGGAAAGCTTTCATAAATAATAAAAAATAGACAAAAACTGGAAACTAGCAAATGGCTATCGAATTATATGCATAGCTTGATAAGAAACTCAAAATATCTATGTCTACGGTGCACTACAGCAACTTAATCAAACTGAGCAAAACACAATCAAACTTCAACGTGGGTAACCTCAAATCCTGAGGATGATCACAGTAGATTCTTATATCCAACCGCAAAGTGGTTGCACCTCGGAGATTGTCGACCTCGTAAAGTGCCCTATAGATCAAGAACTAAATGGCAGACCGGCGCTCTGAAGAAACCACTGCTTTCGAAGACAAATTGCCTGAAAGACTCAATTATGTAAAGTACCACAAGAAGAAAAGTTTTTTGGTCCGACGAATCGAAGTTTGAAATTTTCGGGCCAAAAAGAAGAGTTTTGTTCGACGACGTTCTGACGAACGATATGACGAACCTGATGAGGTGGCACGGAGGTTGCTCTGTGTTGATATGGGGTTACTTTGGTGACAACATGATATGAAATTTGGTAGAAATGACGGAACGAATGGATCGCTTCGAGTATCTCCCGATATTGGAGAACCATGTTGTGCAATATCTGAGCTAAGACTAATAGTATACGATAATGATTCAAAATACTCATCTAATGTCCAGATCTGCAGCAATAGTTCTGCAACCAAAGCTAATTTTATTGGTTTAACCAATAAGTACACATTTAAAAATCAATAGGAGACAAAACAGGAGTGTAGGAGCGGATAAATAAAATAAATTTATTCAAGAAAAAACTAAAATCTTTTGATAAATAACTGGCATCTATGGCTTTTGAGGTTCTTACATCTGCTATATGTTATTACTATTTTGCGTTTAAGGAATTTAAAACTTGATAGGACAGGGTCGATAAAATATAATTACACCCCGATTATTATTTGTTTGTTTGTTAAAAGTAACTACAAATTTATCGGCTGGCTTATGAAGAGGCTATCACCCAAGCCTATTCATTCTTTTCTATTTTTCTATTTAAATTGTGTAAGAATTTAAAATTGGATATATATATATATATATATATATATATATATATATATATATATATATATATATATATATATATATATATACAATATATATATAATTCCATTAGGGTTGTCAAAGAAGTTTAAAATCATAAAATTTATCACAGAATTTCTTGAATGAGTTGAGGTTGCTTGGCAGCATTAAAGTAAGTTTACTTGCTGGCCACTCAAGTTGATCTCTAGCTTCTTGAGCTAGATCACAGTCATAGAGAATGTGTTCTATATGGTATCTATACCCTGTCCACATTCACGGGTACTTTAATCCGCTAGACTCAGTCGGTATACATATAAGAGGCTTATCTTATCTGGTAGTTGGTAAATTTCTCATTTAAGAGTATATCAATAGGAATCATGCCGGCCAAGACAGGAACGGAATCAGTTGACACTGTTCTATATGCCTTGGTAATTCCGAGCAAGATGCTTCTTTGGGCACTAACTAGTGTACGCCGTGCCAGTTTTAGTGTACGATGGTGCCAGTTCATTCTGTCTGCCCATGCCGCGCACGTATGTCAATGAAGAGAGACTACCAGCCATTTAACAGTTTTCACCATCTTAATTCTTTGGCCATTTATCGAAACCAATTGTGGTCTCCTAAGGTCCAGTGAACGTTTTAACTGGATCATAACTGTCTTTGTAGAGGATAGCTCCATTTTGTAACTTTTGCGCCAGTGTCTACCATCCTGTCAGCAAAGAGCACCTTAAAGTTCGCGTATGCAACTTCTTGGACTTTTTGATTCATGCTTCCGTTGAAGACAATATTCTTAAGGTGTGGACGAAGTATTCATAAAGTTGGTGATACAGGGCCCTTTTATAGGCCAAGCACGTTGTATCACCTCGATCTCGATATTGTCTAGGCCTGGCGTTTTATCAGCTTTCACAGACATGATAGCCAAAGTGGCAACTTCATCACTTCAGTAGCTCACGTTTGGTATAGTTGGTGCAGAGTTACGATCGGCGCGGATTTCTCTTTGCCTCTCAGAGTCATTTTCCTCAGAGTCGTCCGGTAGCAAGTTGTTGAGCAAGCATTATGTAGGGTCCTCCCAACAAATCATAGTCCTCCCAACAAATCGTAGTTTGTCCACCACTGCTCACCAGAGTACTAAGTACCTAATTTGTTTTCAATTTACCTATGCTGAACTTATAGACAAAGCCCTACGGTTCAGCATTACCATGCTCTGTGATGAACTGTTTTAAGCTAATTTGGCTTTTGTCTCTAACACTTTTAAAATACGCTTTTCGGTGTACCACGTAGTTAAGCCTTTTGCCTTCCCGAGTTTCGGTATTTTTATCTCTTGGATATAACTTGCGCAACTTACGAACCAGTTTTCTTGATTCGGTTAAGTCCAGAGACCACCAAGACAATTTAGATTTACGAACACGGTTACGTGGTATAGTAGCGCTACAGACTTTTATAATTGAACTTCTTATTATTTGTTCAACTTGATCGATATCGCTATAGATCGATACCTTCAGGTCTTTAGCCAGGCTTTGCCAGATGTTACTTAGTTGGCTGTAGAAAACTTAAAATTTTTCTTAATAGACCGCCCGTTATGAGATCGAGTAATGATAATAGGATGGCCTTTAAGACCATCCATGATTTTATCAATTTCACTTACATATTCCACTAGATCGTCTGAATATTGGAAGTAAATATTGACCAGATAGACACTTCCTAAGCTAGATCTCACCTCTGCACACACACATTGTGTGTCGCAGAACTGTGAAATTTTAAGAACCTCAAGATCGTGGTTGAGGATGCGAATTGCTGCTTTAATATTTTCATTGCTTCTAACGATTATTTTTGTGGACGTGGCCATTCCACCTATAACCCCTTTAACCGCGTATGGTTCATGTATGCAGAGTATGCCAATCGCTTCTTTTTCAATAGATTATCTGATCTCAAGCCTAACTGCCTTAGCATTTTGCATATTTAGTTGGGCGATCTACAATCGACAATTATTTTTAGTTTTAACTGTCATAGACAGCTCTCTTCATCATTAGGTTCAAAGACGTTTTTTATGAGGTAAAAACTTTACTGTGTGACGAATGGTCAAAAGTCCTGTTTACCGTGCGGCAAGAAGCGTCTTCCATCTTTTTGTGCATGATTTTTGGTCATGTCCATCGTCGCCGCAGTGACCAGAAATGTGGTGTTATTCCTTACAGAACTTGGCAATGTGTCCAAATGTCTGGCATTTGTAGCATTTTGTCAATCTGACGAAGTCTGAAACTCTACATGAGAACCAGCCTAGATATACACGATGGTTTTTGATGAGGATATTTCTGGCATCTGGGGATACCTCTATCACCCAAAGCTTCTTTAACTACCTCGATCTTTTTGGCCCTCTCAACATCATAGATGATTATCCTGGGCAGATGCTTTTCTGGTAGCGATGCTACCATCCCATCGTTCGAAAGCTCCTTACCGGCTAGGAAGAAATCCAAATAAAATTCATATCCTCAGATAACTCGCTACCACCATCCTCAAGCTTTGGCTAAATAGCCTAACTATCGTTCGTCGTATTGTAATTTTGGCTATAACGGTCTAAATCAAAAGTTATTCAATTAAGCCAAAAAATCTAGTAGGTAAAGAATGGTATGTACGTGATACTGCTAACGAACTATCAAATTCTTGTATTTAAATTTCCTTATTGATGTTCGCCATTAGCATTAATTGAATCAACCAATATGATTATTTGGCATTTGAATTATATAACGACGACGATTCTATTTTCTAAGGTTGATTTACTTATATAGAATTCGCTATAATATTGCATTATTAGTGTACATACATGTACTCGTAACATACAATCATATAATACATAATTGTTAGGCCTTCAATTGTTTGTTACCTATTATACCTACGATCTATAACGAGTTGATAATTCAATATTTGCAAATTAGAGCTTCATTATATTCTCTTACGATATCGATTATTGAACCAATCTATATATGTTTTATGAAGGTGAAGCACATCAATGAAAGTGTTAATTTGATTAATACTTGCGCTTTTTCTTAAAAAAATTGCTAATCTATAATACTTACAAATAATTATATGGTCGATTTATTTATTGTCGATGCGGGTAATACATATAATTCTATAAACTTATATAACATATTTGGAGATGGTGATATTTTATTGTTGCGCTAAGTTAGTTCGATTTCACCAAAAACATCGTTCAAATAGTATATTGGTTAAAGCTGTTGCGTTTGGAGTCAGATATTATAAAAATTAAAATGTTCTTTGATTTTGTCGCGAGCTTGTTGTTTTTATTGCTTAATTATTGTACCTATGCTAATTTACTTAATGTAAAACGATGCGTTAACGATGTTTTATATACAATTAACAAGATAGGTAGGTCATAAATTAATTATATGATGTCGCTATAAATATTTTTATAAAGATTTTAATTGATATTTATCTTGATTTAATGTCTTTAAGACTTTCCACTTATGAATTTATTGTAATTAATTTTATATTGTTGTTGTTGTGAGAAGTATAAATATTTGATGAAAATAAAGAAGAAGGCTCGCTAAATCAATGATTTTGTATAAGATTTTTTAATTGGTATGTGTGCAAATGGTGCGAAAGCATAACATTTTATATTTAGGATAAACTTACCCGTCTTGATGTGGGACTATCGGAATAGTCTACTGGTTGACATGATAAATTGTAGTGATTTAACCATCCTGACATTAAATGCTGAAATGAAAAAAAAACATTATTTTTTACGTAAAACTATACTGAAAGCTTGAGTTAAAAAAAGTTTCGTTGCTCGAAAGAATTAAAGTCCATTCTGATATAGCATTCAAAATCAAGAGGAAAAGCCTTGGTCATTGTTCATTTTTACATATTGAGAAATGAAATTATCTTGAACTTTCAAAGCTGACCTTACTGATATTGATGATTTTAGGTCAAAGTCCTGGTAAATGAGGTAATGGACCGCATAGTGTTTTGATCAAAGACTATAAATAATAAATTGACTATCCATTATGTTATTTATGAAAGCTTTTAACATATCCAATATTAATCACAGATGGTTTAATTATAGAGCACTAGTGACCATTAAAAAGAAGCTTACCAAACTAAATTTTTCCATATTAAGCTTTCGGCAGTCTATTAAAAGCTGCCCTAATTCTAACCACAATCTAATAATAAGAATAAAGCTCTAACATACAAAAAAATATGAATGGCTTTATATGGCCCAAAAGCTTAATCCTTTAATACTTTGATTAAAATAAAATAAGCTTCTCTCATTTGTGGATGTTAAGCATTATACTAAATACACGTTCTAAAGCCAACAAGAACTGAGCATTATGTTTACAAAAAGCTCTCATATTTTTACTTGAGCTATCTTATCTAAATTTAATAAAAGCAAATTTTTAAAATAATTAATTAATCTGTCACTTAGGTTTTAGCTTTTCGAGTTTTGAGCTTTCGTTTAAGCATTAACAGTTATTAGATTTTATGAAATTTTGTCATAAAATGTCCAAACCTCATAGGATAGTTCATAGTTTTAGGAGTACAATAAGCATTCAATTAGCTTACTAGACTTTTTTTGTAACTTTAAGCTGCACAATATAACACTATTTTAATGAATTTGTTAGGTTTTGAACTCAATAAAACCTCTAAACAGTCTAAAGTAAGCTCTTTAAAAATTAGGAAAAAGCTTAAATATTCCGTTTCTTAATTATTTCGAACTTTCGTACATTCAAAAGCTCCTTAAAATAAAATGATTCCTAGACCTCTCATATTTTTAGATTGTTGGGCTTTCCTATCTATATAAAGCTTTTATAATTTTTACCCGAAAATAAAGTAAATTTCTTAAATTATTATAATTATGTACTTAGGTTTCAACTTTTCGAATTTAGAGCTTTTATTTAAGTTTTTATACTCTTATTGATTTGTTTTGTTGAAACTTTTAAAATATGTTATTTATATAGCTTTCCTTTAAAATCATTAGATTTAAATTAAAAGAATGAAACGCATTTAACACAGGAAGGTGTTGTGAGTCAGTTTTGACCAGAATACAACTTTTAGAACTTTTAAATTGGTACGAATTCTGTTAATATAATTTTCAAAATTTGGAGCTTTTGAATTTACCAACAGTAAATTGCTCTAATCTGGTCTATAAAAAGCTCTACTGAATGAAATTTATTTTTTTAACAAAAACACGTAAATAACGTATATTTCGATTTATTAAGATACATTAGGTTCTATGTTTTCAAATTATGAGCTTTTGGTTAAACAATTAGGCTTTTCTTAGTTTATAGATTTGAACGGTTTCTCAATATAATACTTTGTTTTTAGTTCCGTTTTAGATTTGCAAATGTTTAATAATTTAATAATTTTCGATAACTGAGTGTTTCAATTATCAAAAGCGTCACGAAAAATGTAATTTCTTCCATAATTCAGTAACAGTTAAAAGAATTGGTTGATGTTGGAATGTTGAGCTTTTTTGAAATTGAATAAGTGTTCCAACTTTTACGAAACAAGGCCCTTCCCGGAATTTTTTGCGGTAAAATTCGTCTAAAGCTCATAAGAAGGTTAAAGAGTACAATAAGCATTCAAATATCTTACTAGATTATGAGCTTTTTAATTTTGAACTTTTTTCGTAACTGTAAGTGCACAATATACCGTATTTTAATGGATTGGTTAGGTTTTGTACTCAATGAAGCCACAATAGAATTGTTTTATTGTATTATTAATTTTGTTAATTGAAACAATTGTTACAATGTTTCGTTTCTCACGAATTTCTAGCTTTCTTTCATGCAAAAGCTCCTTAAAATAGAATGATTGAACATTTAGAGCTAATTCATTAGCATTCAGACGTTAAACGCGAGATAATTAAATTTATTTTGCGATCATTGCCCATAAAGCCGTTTAACATTTCAGGTTATCACTGTATTGTCAGTGGACAGTTTATCTAGAAATTTGAAATATGATTCGATTGTTTTTGTTAACTTGCCTCATACATTAACCTTTTTCATATTACAGGTGAATTTTAAAACTGGCATTGGCCTTGAAAAATCTTAAAATCATCTAAAGCCAATGCTTCCTGCGTTATAAAGATGGCTAAATCACAATGGAAAAAACAGTAATTACACAATGTTGTTGTTGTAAATGGTATATACATATACAAGGAAAATCCATTAATTATGTTAGACGAATATTAGACTCGCCAAATTCTTTTCATAACCGCCTAATCATTATGACGCAGCACTATAAATATGTATATATACTCATATAGCCAACCATTTGTGTTATGTTTTGTGCTTTACACGGCATTTGTATATATTTTTGCACAAAAACTAGTCGAACTGGTTTGATCTATTCAATATACTATTTTTTTTTTGAAACATCTTATAAAATTACTTACCTCATAAAACATGTATGCACTAAGTATCACCTGGCCGGCATTATACACAATTATATAATTTTTTAAGTCCATTGGTTTTCTATCTCGCATATATATTGGGCCAATTACTAAAATCCATGCTAAATATGTTATCACCATGCCTAGTGTCGGCAGCGGATTATCCATGAATGGGAAATTTTTTACTCTTGGATCTGAAAGATAAAATGTATACAATAAAATTTTTTTATTAAATTACAAATTATTTATAAACAACTCATGTAATTTTATTACTAACGTATTTTTATAAAAAAAATTATACAATTTGCACAAAAAGTAGATTACACTGACATTGAATTAGAAAAATTAATTCTAATATTGTGTATACAGCTTTAAGATTTTCTTTTCTTTTATTGATCTTGGATTAGATTCCGTTGAATATATTTAAAAAAAAAAATATTATTTTAAGTTCATTAACAAGGTATATAAAATTACAACTCAATTACGGCAAATCGTGATGGTGAGCTGGTTTCTTGTGTATTATACAATACATTATGCATAACGTATTGATGTCGTTCAACTACATAATTGATTTGTGAATGGTATATAATGTAGCATGTGCAATGTAAGAAAAAAAAATGATTGAGGAGATATATGGGTGGGACGGTCAATGTCGCATATTTAAAAGATTGCTTTAATATAGCGCAATTTGAGAGAGCCATCTGAAAAAAAGACTAGGGACTCGTCTAATAATCTGAGAAAATCCCTTGAAGAATAAACCACCTTGAATAAGTTGGAGGAGATGTATTCAGGTATAGTGATCTATCAATAACCATATCGATTTCTGGTAAAAATGAAGCGTAGTTTTTAAAGATTTGTCTATGTACTACGATAGAACCGAGAACATTCAATGCCCCAATGCACCTCAAGCGAAACACTGCAGAACAAGCAGTGAATAAAGGTGTGTAACTGGGGCAAGGAAAGAATGGACTCCATAGCAACAAGTGGAGTCGAGGACATAGCTCCAGTAACAGCCCGCAAGCCGTGTTTTGAAGACTGTTAACTGGCCACCACACAACAGAAGCGTAAAATAATATCGGTAAGACCAGCGATTTATAAATTAAAACCAACATCCTGGGTGTTAGACCCCAGGATATCCCAAAAGCTCTTCTACATTGCCAAAATATGGCAGTAGCGTTTGTAGTTTGGAATCAAGATGAGGTTTCCAGGAAAGTTTGCTGTCTAAGATAACACCAAGGTGCTTGACTTGGTTACATCTGGTAATCGGTCTCCCAAAAAGAGAAGGAACGGATAGATCCAGACCACTCGGATAAGATATTCAGGTGTTTGCCTGAAACTGTTAAGACAAGATGATCAGTATAACTCTGTGCAATGAAGCCAGATTGCTGCTGCTTAACCAGTAATCCGTCAATAAACAATGCAGAGCCGAGAGCACATTCCCCTGGGGACAGCCCTTGGCAACCTTGACAGAGACTGGAAACACAGTCCAGTTCAATCCATTTGACAATGGTGTGATTAATACCAAAATTATTACAGGAATTAGTAATCGAGATTAACGAGGTGCTATCAAAAGCTCCCGCTATATGGAGGAAAGTACCTATAAGAAACTCTTTATTATAGAGGGATCTTTCAATCCTAGTTACAAGTTCATGTAAGGAAATTCACAGGACTTACCAACTCGGTAAGCATGTTGCATGTTGCTGACCGGGAAGGTAATTAGGTGCTTGTGCCTAATACATCTGTCGACGATCCTTTCTAAGGCTTTAAGAAAAGTTATAATAGGATTTGCCAGCCTTTGGAATAAAAACGACTCTACTCCTGCTTCAGGATTTAGGAACAGCGCAGAAAGCAATACACTCCTGGAAAAGGTATATGGTCCTGAATGATAGGAAAGCCGTGCTGTAATTCAGCCGGGAAAATACCATCAAGCCCACTAGCCTTATAAGGTGCAAAGGAAAATAGACTCCAGCGCAGAACAACTTGATCAGCTTGTAAGCCATGTCCCAATCAGGAGCCATAGAAGGAACCTTAGACGATACGGTAGTAACATCATCTGAGTTGAAAATGGCACAACTAGGGAAATTAACATTTAGAAGCAGCTCGCCAACTTCTCTATGACAGGAGGTAAACTGACCGTCAGGTAGACGAAGAGTATCAGGTCTATAAACACCATTCTTAGTCATGGCTTTATTTAGTTTAGCCACCGCCGACAGGCTATTAATTTCCTCGCAGAAGTTTAACCACAAAGCTCTGTGAGCGGATCTTAAACTTTTTGTGCCACCAGAAAATTATCCCAATCAATCTGACGATTGAAGTTTTTTGCTTTGTTTTTAAGTTTCCCAGCGGATTTCGTTAATCTTTTAAGATCAGAATTCCAAAAGGGTTTGTTAATAGACTTTTGGTTGATAATAAGAGGACAATAATTTTCAAAAGTCGAAAAGTCGAAATTACCAACTCAAGTAAAGACGCATGTACCTCAATGTCGTTACTCGACCGGATTACTCTCAGTGGGGTAAGAAAAGAAGCCAGCTTGAGATACAGCTGTGATCAGAGGTGAGAACATCATCTGTCACCTTCCAATCAAAAATTAAATCAATGATAGACATAAAGCATAAACTGATGTCAATCTCCTCACGCCGAATGGAATTAACAAACGTCGGCTCGCTGCCTTTATTTAGAACTTCAAGTTCAGATGAACTTAAATAGTTGAACAAAGAAGATCCCCTCTGATTAATATTGGTACTACTCCAAATCGAGTGATGAGCATTAGCATCACAACCGATTACAAGAGGGATGTGCTTTGGCTTGCTCCAATAGTATATTTACTTTAAAAGCTAATTGAATTTCCTCTAATATTGTTGCTCAATTATAAAAGGAACAAATGTCACCCAATGAAATTGATTTAATCCTAATTGAATAACAGATGGTATTGAATTTATAATATTCATTTTGCTCAGTATTCAAATTATGGTAAACATACCTACATACATACTTCAATAGCTAATTGAATTGCCTGTAGTATTGTTGCTCAATTTTACAAATGACCAATTTCGCCTTGCTCAATATTTGAAAGCTTGTAATAGTAGGTAATACCATTTTGCTCAATTTTGACTAATTGTAAAATTCGTCATCGGTAGCTGCGTATTCTAAAACGATTACTCATGTTTAGTTTCTCTCATTTCAGAGTAAAAATGAACCTAAAAATCTTAGTAAAAGTTATTAATTATCTCTAATCTTGTTGCTCAATTTTATCTCATGCCTATAACAGTTTAGGATATTTTGCGGCACATGAACACAAAGTATGTTCGAGTTGTAACTTAAAAATGTTGGAAGAATCACATTCACATTTTTCTGCTATAATCTCCGTAACATAATATGCTGTTTAAACTGAGACACCACCTCAATATATTTTAATCAGTGAATTTGTGAATGGGACGGTTGACTAACCAAACAATAGTTGACCTGCTTTTAAACCAGAAACAATTAATTTTAAATTAAATTTTTGCTTTTCTGATTTCGAAACAAAATTAATCTTTTGCTTGCATTCACGCGCACATAAATCAAAAACCATTTACATTTTTCATAAAGACATGTACATTTAGGGTACCAAAAATTCCCCCTAAAAAATTTACAACATAACACCTTACAAATCGAAAATTACTTAATAGATTATATGATTTAACAAAACTTAATTCCAAACTATGTATATATATATACTTGCCTCACATTTTACTAAATTATATATTCAATTTTTCAAGCTCTAAATCACGCGGCTTAATTAATTTATGTATGGCTATTAAAATCTATAAAAGACTAATACAATGTATACCAATAAAACTACCGAAACTATATATACAGTAACATTTGATTGTTATAACTTGATTCTATGAATTTCGCGCGTGGTACGTATACGCGTCAATCCATAATCGTTTAATAATCGTTTATTATGAAGACGCATACTGCACAAATTTTTTATTGTGGTTGGTCAGTTTTCTGTATATATACCATAAATGTATACTGGTCTTATCCACATCCACCAAAAAAAATGTGTATGTGTTTTTGTAGGAAGTAAAATAAGAGGTGAATGATCTGAGGACTGATAATTAACGAGCCGAAAACAAAATAATGTACTTCCCGAGAAATTATTGCAACCATAGTGAGGTGAATGGAAGTTTTGCCATTTGTATACAGTTCGAATTCTATGTTATTATTATGCAGCTATAATGAGCGACACATATTTTGCCGTAGCCAACACACCATACTATGCTTTAATTCTACAAATTGATTATCTTTGCTATCTTATTTATGATTTTACGACTCGAGACATTCCCCACGGATACCATATGATCAATGTCACGAAAATGATATTTTTCTATATAACAAACACGCACTTTTTGATTTTCGTCCTGTCAAGGTTAGATAATCAAACGCAATATGGAACAAAATGAATCATCATACCTAGAATAATTCATACCAGCCTAGTAAATGAGGGGAAAATGACAACTGAATTCGGTTCGATTTGAATTTTCATATGAAGTAACAACATACATGCGTTCGTTCAATTGTTGTGTCAAAAATCATTCGCGTTGTTCGGTTTTGGTTTTTTGAATTTGTATGAATAGTTCTAATTAAAATATGAAGGATTTGTGTTTAGTAGTGTTATTAGTGATACAAAGTGATTCAAATATATTTAATTATTTTACAATAAAATAGACATAAGCCGACCGGTTGACGGTTCAATTGATTTATGTTTTGTTGATACAGACATTATAGATCCAACAAGAGTCTCGAATGAATTATTCAATATCTCCAAGTTTGGAAGAGTTCAACAGAATATCAAGATTTTTTAGGAAAATTGTGCGTTTGTCGAATTATTAAGTACCCACCGACGAACAATATCTAGAAATATTTAGAAAAGCAAAGGAAACGAATGATGGAATATAGCAGATTTTATGTTTATTTTCCATTCTCAGAAGCATGAAAAAGATGTTGGAGATAGGCTACAAATACGAATGTATGTATGCATAGGTGTATGCCATTCTTCTTCTATCCATTCTCACAAGGTAGGTAATTTGATTGTGAAAAATGCTACATCTTACTTCACAATACATGTATAGCATCGATTTCAGTTAAACATCTCTTTTGGTTAGGCTTCAAAATCCGATAAATATTTACAATTTTGAATATTGGCGGTAGTAAAAATACCATAAACAATTTTGTCAAATTTTTTCTTGGAAAAATCTTCAAAAGCTTCGATTTTATGCGACCATCTAGTTTTGCAAAGCTTTTTTTAACTTCTCATCGCAAACGATTTTAAGTACAAACATTAGCTTTGATGGCAAATTGAAGAATGAAATTATTTCCTTAATTACGTCGATAAAGTTGCGAATACGATAAAGTTGTACCGCTGATGGTTTAGATATTGATAAATTTAACGCGTGATTCGAATTGTTCTGAAATCACCTGGACATATCCATCTGTTCTAATTCCAATTAAATAATTGGGGTCTATTTTCCAATTATTAAGTCGGTAGTTTCATCAAAAATGATAATAAAATTTTTGGCATAATTATTCTTATTATGAAATCATCCCTAGTTTGATCTTCAATGATGGCAATCAGTCCATTTTTCGTCGGTTTGTGTATGTTGCCTTTGAATTGGTTAAATGTTCCTTGGGGATGGCAACGCCACTAGCTCTGTATTTTAAAATTTGCGGAAAATTTCCATCATTTTGCATCGGATTCAAATCTATTATTAGTAATTCAATAATGGGTTTGATTCGACCACGGTTCCCTTAAACTATTTTTGATCTGTCAACGTTAAATAAAATTACGACTGAAATAGAAGGATTCTTAAATATTTTTCAAAACAGTTTCGCTTTTACTACAGCTATTTCGTGATATTAGGATCGTTCGTGTAAAAGCAAATCTCTATATTTTCTAGTGGGCTTATAAATGGTATGCAGTTAGTGGGTGCTTAACAACCTTTTTCTCCGAATCGATTCCAAAACAAACACAATATTTGCGGAATAATCCTTTAAGTATAACGGAATGATTTGGTAGATGGTGATGATTAATATACCGTCGAATTTCTTTATTTTGTTTGTGAGCAACGAATTATTTATGACTTCATATTTTTGAGAATAGTCTTTGATGTTATTCACATATCAGCTGGCTCAGAGAAACCAAATAGTTCATCCGCAAAACATATACATCAATATGAGGTGCAGTAATTCATTTTGAAATTGAATATTTCGTTGTACATTTCTCATTATATTCAATTAAAGTTGGTGTGCTGAAATATATGAAACGAAAGGAATTTTACGGTATTGCCTAATTACACATATCAAACAACTTAAAAATGATGAGCTACATTGTTGCAGTACAACGGACCGCAGATTCCTGCTAGAAAGCTGATACAAATAGCGCCATTTATCATAACAATTACGGATAAAATTCAACACCGATCAGCAAACGGACAACTCCAACTTTAAAATTGTATCTATAACTACGATAATAAGGTCAGCATTTCGTTATACAACAAAATCGTAAGCAGTATCCCAAATACATATCCATCCACGTTGAAAAACATACATCAAGTATTATATTTTTTTATAACTTTTTCTATTTTCTTATTTTTTTTTAGCAAGAAAAAAATTGTAAGCAAAATATAGAACCGGCGACATCGAATACTACGTTGGAGCAACACTTTTTAAACGGAGAGAATTATTTTTACTTTTACTCTATACATTCGATCTTGAATTGCTATTTCACTCGATCCTTATATTATTTCCTTCCTCCAACCAATTATTTTGATTTAAGCACTCTTGTACATTCATATAGTTGACCAATACGTTTTTATAACATAGTTATTTGTAAAAGTGTTGTGAAAATTAAACGATATCAGATGACGAAAATACAAACGTTAAAAAAGAACCGCATAGTGTAGATGCATCAACATCAGTTCCATTTCCGCCTTTCTTGCATGAAATTCCGGGACTTGGGTTTTTGAAAGTGGAAGCCGTATTTAACACGAAACGAATAACTTTCGACAATCAGCAATTTTTGCTAACGATTGCTGCATTACCCGTCGATATAATAGCGATCGTGCGGGACATTCTAATAAACCGCCTGCAACTGGGAAATTTGTAGCACTCAAGTCAAAAGTGATAAAAAGATTGAGTTTATCAGAAACCCAACGCCTAGAAAAACTAAAATGCGCTACCGTAATGGACGATTTAACGCCTTTCGGTTTTTATCACCGGCCACAACTAGCAGGTTATTATCTTATTAAAGCCTTATGGTTAAAACGATTACCGCGGAACAATTAAGATCGATAGTAGATGAAATTTGTGCTATTATCATTATCGATTTGGTATCGCTGCTAGAAAATGTTTTGGTGGCGCATGTAAATTTGTTGGTCAGTTCCATAATAATAATAATATAGAAAAGTCGGAAAACTAAATCGTCCCAAAGTTGTCGCGACAATTGATGGGACGCATAAAACTCGTCGCCTATTTATGAAGTGTAACAAAACCAATTTTAGTTTTCTGATCGATACTGGGGCTGAGACGTTAGTGGTTCCAGTAAGCTATTTTATAAACACTATACGCGACTCGTATAACACAATTTTCGCAGCAAACGGGTCACCTATGGTAACATACGGTGTACGATTACTCGGTATTGACCTTGGTTTCCGCCGCAAATTTAAACATCCATTTATATTAGCGTCAGTAACCCGACCTATTATTATACGTGCAGATTTCCTTACTAAATTCGGTATCACAGTCGACTTAAGAAATAAACGGCTAATTGACTCAAATACGTCATTAACAATTAATACCATATGGACAAATTCAACGAGCCATTCAGAGAGATTCTTCGATCATTTCCTAGCTTAACAAAGGAACCTGGATATGATGTCCCGATTAAACACGAATAAGGCCCTTTCCCAAACACCGACTTATTTGTTTTGTAAGACTTATTTAAATAAGTTTGCTAGCGAGGTGACTTATTTGCTATCTCTCTTTTTCAAAAAAAACTTATTTGATATCATGTAAACATGTCGCAGTAACCATATAAAAGTGTGTGCTTGTCAAAATAATAGTGTTGTTTTCGTGATTTTTGTTACATATGTACATTTTTTCGATTGTGTCGAAAATATTGTAGCTGTCAAAATAAGTCGGCAAAATCAATTGGGACGACTTGACCGACTTATTCAAGATGGCGTCAAATAAGTCAATAAGTCTGAAATAAGTCGGTGTTTGGGAAAGGGCCATAGTCCATAAAATTGTAACGATTGGGCAACTACCATTTTCTCGTGCACGCCGGTTAGACTCAGGGAAACGCAGAATTACAAAGAGTGAATTCGAGTATATGACCTCACTAGGCGGTAACATTTTACCTGATGTATGGATAGGTTTGGTATAAACGTTTTCAAATGTCGCACAAATATCAGATTTGAAATATTCCTATAATGAGAAATTTACGACAGTATTTATGGAGTTCTAAAGGAATCCTAACTATATCCAGAATATTATAAGAGTGCTTAAGTCCAATGCTTAAATTTGCATATTATCAATGGGTTTCGTAGAAATTTGGCAATGTGTGGCTATAGATCAGGAAAATCAAGTTTTAATTTAAACGAAACCTCGTTTTAATACAAAAGGAAGCAAGAACTTTTCCGTAACCGCGATGATGTTTGATGATTATTATATGCTTGTGCCACATCTCTTGATGCAGGCATTGAAGCCCTTTCGGTTTGACCAGTTTGTCAACGATAAATTTAACTTTTCTCGCTGTGGTGGAAGGTGAATAGTTACCAATGAAATCGTTTCGGTGAACAATGAAATCGTTTCGGTGCGATTGTATACGTCAAAGTGATTTTAATAAAATTTACGGTCTGCGAACATTTCACAGTGGATAAAAAATCTATGGCACATTATACATATATACTAATCTGTAACCTGCATAACCGTGGTTGAGATAATCGACGTTTGTCTAACTGATGTTATGCTCTGGAACTTTTTTAGCTTATTTTAAAAACAAACAGATGGTTTGATATTATTCCATTTTTTGTAAAAACCCAAATTCTACATCGTACAATATAATTTACGACTTAAAGATAATTTATTACAATAGTTGATTTATTATCCAGACAATCCTGTTTTCGTTGCATCCGTAACTATTATTTAAGCACATATTATTCTTATAATGTGGATCTGACAAAATGACATCACAAATAAGTATAATATAGATAGTTTTATTCGAATGAAAAAATATCAAAACAAAACGTGCAGTCAGATCCAGAGGGACGATGGTCTATATTGCTCGGGCGAGGTTTAAAGTTAAGCAGTTTTAAATTAATTTAATTAATTATTAAAATCTCATGTTAACTCGTACATATGTATATATTTCAGGATTGCATCGCATTTTCAAAATATGTAACTATATTTGGGTATGACTATATGAGCTCATCTTAAATTCGCGTAAATAATTTCAAGGGTATACCATGGTTTATTATATATCCTATCATCTCAGTGTTTAATTAAATGCAGCTTATATGCGAATTTGCTGTATAGATGAATAATGGGTGCACCATTTTCGTATCAAGGTGTTTAAGTTGTGAAATCGCATAAACAAAAATTCACGTTTGGCAACATTTTTATGGCATGCAATACTGATTTATTTCGTATATACTAGTTTGTATATATATATATATATATATATATATATATATATATATATATATATATATATATATATATATATATATATATATATATATATATATATTGCATACCATACATACATACATATATACATATATATATATATATATATATATATTGCATACCTAGTTTAATGGACCATCTTCTTGATTCTTATAGTAAATGTTTGTACGTATAGCGATTAGATATTATATTTGGCATAAAATTATTCTTTTCTTCATTGACTAATAAAAACGTACACAAAATTGAGATATGCTCGCTTTCGCTTTTCGGTTTTTGTAATTTGGATGTAATAGACAAGACTCTATTACTCTACAAAAATATCTTGGTGTACCTTGTATAGTTACTATAAACTGTCTCACTCTATTAATATATACAAAGTACACTCGTAGATCAGGTCGTGCAAAATTTCAAATTTTATAAATTTAGTTAATGTTTCAGATTTAATGATGAAATTCGGTTATGTGTATCTAATAATTTTAGAATACGTCCAGATGAAATGACAATGATGACTGGAATGGAACTATAAACTATTTCTTAACCGATTAAATTTAAAATTGGTATGACGGATGAAAATTAAATGTTAGATGATTATGGGATTCTAAAATGATTTTTAGATAATGTTCTTCGCTATCAAAAACTCATCAAAACAATTAGTTATAAATACTTTTAGGATTGTTAAAGTGAGCCCTTTGTTGGTACCTTTATTTAATTTTTAATTTCCACTCGTTAATGTGTCAACATAATGGTTCGATTCGCGAGTATCACGCCAGAAAATCCCATTTTAGAAAACCCAAATAATTTCTATTTTTTATACTTGGATTTGATTGTGCCAATTTGTGCCTTTCGCTAAAAAATTTGTGCATGGTATAATAGTATACTTAAAGAAATAAGAAGAGTTTTCTGACGTGACTATCACACCAGAAGACCCATCTTATTCCTTTAATACATATATTACTTACATTTTTAATATATTTCGGTTGTGCCACATTGTGCATCACTAAATCATTTTGCCACACACTATACAATGACTAGAATAGGCCTAAATCGGCCAACTGTAAACGCAATATATCTCAATTAAATGTTTTATGATCAAGTTACCGTAAAGAATTCAGAAAGCCCAATAATACATATTTTGGCCCAGTATCGCGTTTGTGCATAAAATATAAAATTTACGGTTTCCTGGAGAAACGCGATACTGGCACAAATTGGAACGATAAAATCCAAGTAAAAATATAAAATATTTGGGTTTTCTAAAATGGGATTCCTTTCGTGATTCTCGTGTTAGATTCTTCGTTTTTTATGTTGAGTGAATAAACTGATTTTGTTAGTGTATATTAGGGTTCGTTTTTATTGACGAGAAATAACCGCCAGCGCAATTTATTTTGAAGGATGTTGACTAAATGAGTTTAGCTAAATTGGATTTATTATACCATTTAGCATCTTATGGTATAAGAGAACCTGCAATGTATGTCATTTGAAATTGAGTGATTTTACGAACGAGACCCTTAAAGCGTTGCGAAAACTGTAACGTGAATTACAAAGGCAACTGTTTGAGATTTTATATTCGGGTTTGCAAAAAAATGTCACCACACAAATGCAGAAACAGAGTCTTTGGTAACTCTCGACGAAGATGTCATGACATCAACATCATGATCAGAACATTTATTTACTACCAACCAAACGCCGAAGAATAGTCCTGTTAATTTTTTAATTTACATTATTTGTTCTGATTTTCTTTATTTTTTCAATTTAACTAACTTTTTTAATTAATGACCAGAGTGGTCAACAAAAACAAAACAGTCAAAATTTAGCCCAAGGATAATTTAATGTGAGAATAAGTACCTTAAACTTAAGCTTGAAAATGATGAAGGTAACCCAGAAACTGTCAACGGAGCACTGTATAGCACGATGACTGATAATTTTGTATGCCCGGCGATAGAGAATAATCCAAACATATGGTGCCAGGATGATGGCGCCGCTTCTCACACAGCCAGAGAAACAATGTATTTTTTCCATGAAATTTTTGTTGAACGTCTTATCTGAAAAATTCAGATTTTGCTTGGCACTCCGTTCCCCTGACAGTTCATGAGATTTTCTTTTCAGACAAACAGAAACAGTTCAATAATTAAAGCTGGACATTCAAGTTGAAATTATAAATTGCACGGTAGAATTGTTGAACGCCAGAATCTTTGAATTAATTGATTCAAAACTTGTTAGAAAGAGCCATAATGTGTCAGCAAGAGAATGGGGTTATTTGATAGATAGATCTCACCGACGATCAATTCAAAATTAAAGAGTGAGCAAACTAGTTTCAGACTAGGAAGATATTGGCACTGACCACGTCAAAAAAATTCGTATCACGCAAATGAGAAATCCCATTTTTTATATGATGATTAGATTACGAAAATTGCAGTACAATAATTTACTTCAATTGTTGAATAAATTCCATTAAACAAAACATAAGTATATATACATTTATCTTAAGTATGTGCAACCTTTAATTTAATTAATTTAATATAAAATGTCATCATAGATAAATTTAAACTCGGAACAAAGTTTAGTTGAAATATAAAATTGACAACAAAATAATAATTAGTTTGAGATCTTATTTTGTGATTCAATCTTTAATCGAAAAGTCATTAAACGTAACTTGGAGGACCACAGTCCAAGTTCATTTATCAAAATCACATGTTTTTGTTGTTCATCATCTATTCGGGATTAAATTTTACAAGGTGGTTTACCCATATTATAATGTGTACACCGCAACTAACCTGTACAAATTGAGATGATCTTCGCCTTGTCTTCTGTGGATTTTTAATTTTAAGTTAAGTTGTAGACTACATGTACGTGTATCGATTATGACACCACCGTTCATCATATAGGCATAACATAATACCTATACAATCTAGTAAATTATACGAGTATATAAGCATTGGTGCGGAAATAGAAAATTCCTTGTACATGCTAATTAACTTTAAATAACTATCAAAAAGTTGGTTAACATAAGTCAATCATTTTAAAAAAAAGGTAATTAAATATATATAAATGTCTTATTATTGACATTATTTTTAGTTTACGATATAAAAACTATTTGTTTGTTTTAAATTTTACAATATGTATGTATATATAGTTAAGAAACACAGAGATGATATAAAATTATTTACTTGTCGATGCTCATGTTGCCCTTGTAACCTTGCTGTGTGAATATAAATACAAGTAAGAAATCAATTTTATTTTAAGAAATTTGCATATCAATATTTACCAATATTTATCGCGACTATATGCGTATATAGCCCATACATATTATCTATCTAGTTAATTACATCCGCTTTTGCAAATAATAAATTCGCAAGGTACTTTTTATTATTGAATTATGTATTAAATATTGTTAAGAAACATATTTAATGTATTAAAATAATTTTATGTTGATGACTTACTTTTATTATTGTGTACACAATTTTAAATCGCTCATTAATTATATATCTTTGTCGTATATACAGTGAAATCGAAAATGTTTTAGGGAAATTGTTAAACATGTTTTTAACAATTTTTTAGTTCATTATGAAGATATTTCAACTAATTGTTGTGTATATATGTAAATAGCATCTTCAGGTTTTTAATTGATGCGTTTCGAGACAAAAAAAAAGTGTTACAACCCAAAATGATATATATAAATAGTTTAAGTGTTGTGATATAAAACTAAATTAGCATTGAAGATGATTGCAATAATTTATAAACAAAACAAGTTTCCTAATTTACCTTCCAATTAATTATTACAAAATAATTAAGAAATAAATTAAATTCGGGTGACCGGTTGAGACATATATGTACGATATATTTATGTGTATAGGCGTGTACTCCGTGCATACGCTTATCTATATTTTGACAGAATTATACAGCCTTAGGAGCTTTCTATTAAAGGTAGTGGTTTAATATATTTATTGAGTAATTTTAATCAGTTTAGAAAGGTGCAAAAATTTAACCAAAGTTGTAATTTCATGACCTAAAACTATTTTATTAAATAAAAATGGGTAATTATTTTTTAGGTTAAAACATATTTAATTCTGGTGTAAGTATAGATCTTAATTTTTAATGTAGTTAGATGAATTGAATTAGAAGGTAAATAATAGCGAAAATTATCTAACTTAAGTTATAATATTACATGGCTTAAAGTGTAGAATAATATGTCACTTGGGCAAGTTTATTCATGCGATAATTCAACATTATTTGTGTTGAGTTAAAATCTTAACGCGAATAAACTATAAAATTATGTGACTTAATTTGGATTTTATAATTTTGGATTTTGATGAAATTTAAATTCGTTAGGAATTATTACATTTTTTTAAATTTTGGGATACAAATCGAGGCTTGATTATTATTGCATCATTTGGTAAATTTTTCGAGACAAGCGTTGTTGTCGCAGAAAATCGTCTGATTATCATCTAATTTTCTATGCATTTTATTTCCTCATCCGAAGAGTAAAAATTCGAACATAAGACTCTTAAATTTCAAACGCACTAACAAATTTAAATTTTGTTCGTTTAGTTCAAGACGTAGAACAACTTAAAGTTTTATCTTTTCAACTGATTTTCTAGCGAAATTTATAAAAATTGGAAAAAAATTATTTTTATTCAAAGTTAGCTGTGTCTTAATCTTAAATTAGAAGACAAATTTAATTTTTTAATTTTGGCATCATATGAAATTGTGAACTGATGGGTGATTTTCAAAATTTTTGGAATTCCACTTTAAAATTTAATAATTCGCTTAACTCCAAACTACGATAATGTATCATTTCGATTTAAAACTCGAAATTTTATTAAATGATTTTTTAAATTCATAATTCTTAAATTCTCGTAAAATTTGAATTTTTATAATGTCCATAACATTTCAAAATTCATAAATATTTTCAATTAGTTTACTCCTGTGTTAGCTTTAAATATTTATTCGTATAATAAAAATTAATGTATATAGGGTTTTCCAATAAGAGGTTTCATTTGAATAATCTGCTATTTGGGCAGCTGTTAATTTTGAAGTTGTCATCTTTTGACATTTGACAAGTAAAAACTACGGCATTACTAAAAATGGTACGATACACGCTTCAACGCATTGAAATTGTTAACACTCACTACAAAAATGGTGAAAATTTTGCAGAAACAGGTCGCAAAATTAATGCACTTTTTGGTCGTCGTGAAGCACCTTCTCAGGTGGCAAAATTTGAGTTGTTGGGACAAGTTAGTGATGTGAAGAATTGAAACTGTGAGCGCCGCTCCATAACAACTGAGAATATTGCTGCTGTAGCCCGTAGTGTTGAGGAAAACCCAGACTACGATAATAATCAGAATTGTCGAATTTGGGGCTCAGAAAATTCAAGAATGACTGTTGAAAAGCCTCTCCATCCTCAAGCCTCTCCGTCGGTTTGGTACGGTTGGTGGCCTGGTGTGATTGGACCTTACTTTTTCGAAAATGAGGTTGGTGCAACTGTTACAGCGAATGGATTGCGCTACCGAGCTATGATTAATGACTTTTTATGACCGGAATTGGAAGAAATTGATGTGGACATGCCACACAAGCAACGAAACATTCGCAATTTTGCAAGAGGTGATCACAATTAGCCACCGAGATTTTGTGATTTAACACCTTTAGACTTTTTTCTTTGAAGCCACGTGAAAGATAAGGTCTATGTCAATGCTCCACAATCGATTCAAGACCTTAAAGATGCGGAATTTGTGAAGTTATCGAAGACATTCAGCCAGAAATTGTGCGAATTGGTCATGGATGGAAAATTTCATGAAAAGGTTATGGTGCTGCAAGCATAGCCGTGTCGGCCATTTGTCTGATATCGTTTTCAAATGTTAATGGCATACCTGCCTCTTTACAATGAAATAAACATTCATTGATTTCTCTTAAAAAACCCTTATTGGAAAACCCTTTGTTTGAGAAAATTCAAAATTTTGCGATACTTAAAACTGAAATTTTATTTTCAAATTCTCAACAATTTTCAAAGTTTTAGTGTTAAAATAAATTTTTTTGTTGAGAAATTTAATAAATTCAACGATAAAAAATTCAAAAATCTGTCGATCTCTTCAGAATTATAAAATACAAAATTCAAAATTTCAAAAAATGTATTATAGTTTTCAAAATTTTAGGTTTTATAGATCGAACGTGTCTCAACCTAGATTTTTTAAAAGTACAACGTGAAAATTTGTAATTTAAAAGATATTATCGGTTGATTCGCGGATTTTTAAAAGATTTTAAAATTCGTTAAAATCCCTAAACCATCAGAAATTGAAAATTGACAAACATCAAATTACTATTCTAAATACAAAATGGTTCAACAAATTCATAAAGCTTTAAAACTTCTTAAGAACATAATATTTAAATTTGCCAATTTCCCAATACATATGTATCTAGATTCCAGAATTCAAGGTAAAAATTATAGGAATTCGTAGTTCGTGGAATAGATTGATTATGATTAAATTCTCCATAGATTACAGTAACACGTAGTTCTTTATAGTTTTAGAAATCGGTGAGCCTTTTTTATGTGATTGATATTTAAAATAACCGCATGCGAATCGCGACTGAAGAATTTTCCTTTAGGAAATTAAATACAATATTTTGTTGAACACAAATCGCGCCATTTTATTTCTTTACAATTGTTCTAATCTCTGACAGAACACTGAGATGAAGCATTATCCAAAATATCAAACAACAGTTTAAAATTTGTTTTTACTTGGTTTGCCAGTGCAAACAATAATAAATTGAAAAGGACAATGAGGTAGTCAGCGAACGCAATACCTTTTAATCAGAATTTGATCAGAATTATACAAATCCATTTTTTTCAACTAAATTTCGGCCAAAACTAAAATGTTGGTTAAACTATTGAGTCATTAGATAGTTGAAATCTTGCTACCGAGTAAATAGCATAGTGGTTGAAGCTGTGACGTTTGTATCGGGAAGTACTGGGTTCGAATCTCAATGTAGGATGCAGAAGTGATACTTCATCCATGATTTGGATTAGGATGATATGGGAGGTAAGTTAGTCCCATTAAATCAGGATTTAAAATCTCTTTAGTTTTAAAAAACGTTTCGATCATCTAAATTTAAATGAATATTTTTGTATTTGAAAAAGCGCCGGAATTTAAAATTTCTTCGACTGTGAATGTAATGTAATTATAATTTTTTGGCTCCCAGACTGAATTAATACTAATTTGGCGATTATCAAATCAGATATCATAAAAAAAGTTGTAAATAATATCTTTCATTTGTCTACATATTTACACTTGATTTCAGAATTGGGTTTTTTGATATTTTCGAAAAATAATTATGTGGTTTAATTAGTTAATCTGGGCGGCAAAACCTATTCTTTAAACTGTTCCCCAATATAACATTTCAGTATAAAATGTCCTAAGTACAATTTTGTGCTAAAAAGTAAAACTGAACTAATAGTAAAAATAGCATTGATACTCTAATAATTGAATCCAACATTTTGAATCAAATCACGCACTTATTTATAAGTTGGCACCAGTTTCCTACCTGCTACTTGATTTTCCACAATATTCCAATATTTTTGTACCAATCCGGTTACATTGAAACTATGTAACGTGTGCGAATAGTATTCGTCCATGGCGATTTTAACAAAACCAGACGCCATGGTTTCGAATTCCGTTAAGTTATCTATTTTGAAAAATTTTATAAATCACTTTCCACAAAAAAAAAAAAGAAAATAACTTTTCTTTGTTTACTTTGTATTATTTTTTTTTTAAATATCTTATTTGCTTTTCTTATTTTTATTTAAACATTTAACGAACAAATGAAAATTACAAATTTTCACTTAATCTACTAAATTTAAACACTAAGTAGTTTTCACCGCACTTTGATCCGAATCCGAATCATTTAAATATATATATACATTAATATATAGGTAGGTCTGCAAAACCACCCTGAATATAGTCTTAAATCACACGGTATTGTCACTCTACTTTTATAATTTGACCGAAATTTTGTTAAAAATCATAAAATTGTTAATTGTAATAAAAGTAAAATTAACAAAAAACAAAAACAAAACGAAATCAACACCAAAAAAAATCGAAAGTTAGAGTCTCCAAACCGTACCGGACGAACGTATATTCACAACTGACTGATTACTTATTTAGTTCTGTTAAAACGATCGATTTCTTGAAGAGTGCTTTAAAGTTTAAATAAATAAAAAAAAAAAAAAATTAAAAATTGTTTTTGTTGTTTCTTTTTTTTTGCAATTGAACCATACGGTTTCTTGTAAGCTTTTTGTTACTTTTTCACAATATACCCATACAGCAAAGCAGGAGTATAAAGAGAGAATAAGAAAAAAACACATTTTCTTTATACCGCACTCACTGTACACATTCTTTATAGCGCTCGCGCACACACATCAAAGCGCGAATCATTTTGTTGGTTGTTGTTTATATCGTTAATATGTACTTAGCCCGTCTTTGGATGAAGAAGAAAATCAAATTTATTAATAAAAAATATATTTTTGCGTATTCGTGACCTTGATTTTATTTTTTTGTATCTTTGTTTACCTGAGATTTGTGTGTATATATGTATGGTCAATGTGGAGTAATTATTTATCGTGCAATGTGATGGAAAATTGTTGAAGTTATTTTCACTTACTGCTTACTCATTTTTATATACATATGTATGTATATGATTGGATATCACCGCGAAGATATTTAGATACCTATATGAGATTACATTTGCATAATAGTTATTTTAAGTAAATTAGGTAAGAAAACGAGTTAAATTTTTAGAAGATTAGTTAATGTTATTTTTATTTTTTTACAGATATTGAAGTTGTTCGATAAAATTTCTTATAATGATAAGAATATAATAATATTCATCCGGGTATAAGAATTTACGGCTTATTATTGAAAATTATGTATATATAGAGACATCCTTGAAATAAAATTAGGGGAAAATCCCGCAGCATTATCATAAAATTTAGTTAAAGTATATATACTGTTTGTTTTTTTAAAACCTGATATAAAATACGGAAATCAAATTTTATTCGATTATTGACATGAGACATAAACTCGTCCAAACCAGTGTGCAGATATATTGTTAGAAAGCAAATGTTATAGCCAAATGTCACCAAGTTACAACATACAATTTTAATTCTTGAATCTTATTAGACCTAATTTAAATTAAAGCACTGCAAACATAATAATTAGAAACTCATAAAATTGTCCGGCTTTTTATTTTTAAAGATATACCGTTATTTAAAAATTCAACCAAGTTTTAAAGTAAAGATTCGTAAAATATTATCGCATATTGCCTCGATAATCATCACATTGATTTAAAATTCAAATAGTCGAGTTTAATAAATTTTTAATATGTATATACATAGGCCGTGTGACAATTAATTAAAAAATTCATTAAAAATTAAATTTTTGACAGAAAACTCAAGTAACATGAGCAAATAAATCGAAAAATTTGATTTTCCTGTCAAAATTATAATTTTTAACTTTATGTTAAACTATTTGATACACAATTTGCCGTTGGGAATGCTTTGCTCAATATTTTAAAAAGATAAGCAAGTTTTAACATTAAGGTTATTTTATTAAGGGAAGGTTATCTAACCCTAAATTTATCTAATTTCTAATTCATCTAAATTCAATAATTTCTATAGAATTGTAGGAAATTCTTGGAATTATCGAAAATTATTTGACTTTCGGCTTTTCAACAAATTTTGGAAGAATAACTTACCTTGGACCTTTGAACTTTCTCGAAAACAAGATTTGATATTCTTGAATTTTTGAAAGTTACCTTTAATTTTAGAAATTTCACCAAACACCGGAAAATAATTGTCCTATTCGATTTTTAGAACATTGAGGAAACTAATTACCAGCTGACTGACAAATCGCGATGAAAAATAAGGCTACTCTTACTAGGAGGGCAGCTAAGCGGATTTGTAGATGGAAAAAACGAGAATGGTGGAAGGCCGAGGTTCTGAAAGTACAACAACTCAGGGGGGGGGGGATACTTTGTGGAACTGTCTTTTCGACCTAATTCGATTAGTATGGCGAACCGAAATAATGCCTGACGAATGGAAAGTAGCTGCGATGTGCCCTATCTTCAAGAAGGGAGACCGCTTGAAGTGTGAGAATTATCGCGGTATAGCTCTCCTTTGCACAGCATACAAGTTACTGTCATACATTATATTGGATAAAAGCACCCCTCTAGCGGAGGGGCTGGTTGGTGAATATCAAGGAGGATTTCGTCCGAACCGATCAATCACTGATCAGGTATTTTCGCTGCGGATGATTCTATCTAAATATTATGATACTTCCATCCCCGTACATTAAGTGTTCCTGGATATCCTAGGAATGCCGACAAAATTAGTACGATTGTGTAGAGTGACAGTGACACAGTCTCAATGATCTGTTAAAGTTGAGAACTGGCTATAAGAATTTTTTCAGGTACCTCGGGTGTTCGGCAGGGTGATGCCTACGATCCTCTTCAATCTCATGTTGGCGTACATCTTTCATAAAACTGAACTGAATCGATAAAAATGTGCGTGAGGATATTAAAGTGCGGCTGGAAGCTGGAAGTCGTGCTTTGTATCCTCTAAGGCGACTGCTAAAATCTAAACACCTATATCAAGTACCGTGAAACTGAAGCTTTACAAAGCGTTGATCAGGCCCGTTGTTATGTTTGGATGTGAAAGTTGGGCGCTGACGGATGAGTACGGGAGATATCTCCTTACATTTGAGAGGAGAGTTATGCGTGTGATTTACATGTTATTGTTCATGAAATAAGATCTCAGCGATTACGCCGGCTCGGTCGCGTTCTGCGTGCTGATCCAGAACAAAATGTGCAGCGATCTTTGGAAGGAGAGCCACCATAGACTAGACGACTTGACTTTTCAGGTTGTCAAAGACAGTATGAAGACCATGCCCAGGATCGAAATCGTTGGAGTCGGATTGTTGACACAGTATACGGGGCCAGTAATGGCCTTTAGACACTGTGTATTATTACATATTATCCTTTGACTGCAATTTTTAGCAGCTGAATTATGCAACCTAATTATCCAAAAATACGAAAATTGTGCGATTGTGAATAATTTTCTAAGATGCATCTGTCGATCGAAACAAACTGGTTAAATTGTTTTTCAGCATTTTCGTAGTCTTAATCAAGATATGATTTTCTGAAACATTCTCAAACCCCATCCAATTCCGGGCCATTGTTGAATTCTAGAAGATCGCAGGTTAATGTATATAGGATTGCTATACATAATCACAGCGGTTATACAACTCGCTGAACGAATGATGGTAATCCAGTTCGAAAAATTGATATAATGGAATCCGCGGGTGAAACGCAAACACTCAGTATAAAATCTGTCATTCTAAATGTGCGAACAATTTACTGTGAATTTAGGTTTTAGTTGTGGTGGTTCTGTTTTCGGTGAGTTATTTTTTTAGCATGGAGAATAATAAATTAAAAGTTGAGAATTTATTTACTCGTACAAGATACAAACAAAATTTACCAAACAATTTATTTATTGAAGGGCCACCAATAAAAGAAATCGCGGCATTGAGAATTTTAAAATAGTAATTTTATAATTTCAGGTTTGGAGTGATTATAATGAATCATTGAGGAAAAATCTGGCTCACAATAAGCGAGAGCGTAAAGCCACAGGTGGCGGTAAAAACACGAAGGCTATATTCACTCCATTAGACGAAGAAGTAATAGTTTGCCTAACGGATGCTGTAGATGGTGTTATAACCGGGAATAAATTCGGGGTTCCCTGTATAAGCGGACATTTCGCGATTCTGATAGTTTACCAACCGAGAATATTTTGCTAAACGTTCATGATTTTGTTTTATCCCCATCCTCATTAATAGAAAATGGTTTTGAAAACGAAGTTTTAAACGGTGGAAATGAAGCACAACCCAAAGTACCGCAATTCAAAGCGCCGAAACAAATATAACATAAATCTGTTGGAAAAACAAAATGAAATCCAACAAAAACTAAACAAAAATATTGAAAAATTTAGCGAAACCCAAAACCAAAACAACCAAATTCAACGGAGCTAAATAAGGCAGTCAAAAAACTTGACGAAAAACAAACGACATATTGCAAGCCCAATTAGAGGAGAGCAAGCGGCATAGTCAAATTATTTTTTATTACAGAGGAATAAGTGGAAATTCTTTACTCGGGCTAATGGCCATGAAGACTATATAGCCTATAATTAGGATTAAGATTTCGAATTTTTATCATTGTCATGAAGGCTAACTTATTTATATTTTGTGACATTTATATATGGACATATTTACATATATACTACAAATGTTAATAAAAAAGTGACACCAAAGTTGTTGATTGAATTTATTTTTTATAAATTTAACAACATTTGGTTGCGGAATTATTTGTTTCTGTGTGAATATTTAGTCTTGGTAAAATCCATTGCCATAATCTAGGTCAGCGGCTACATTAATTATTTTTATCGTCTTCTCTGGAGTATAATGTAGATGCCGGCCTACTCCAAAGAGGCATCGATACCAATTTTCCCAAACGCCGATGGTTTGGTCAACAATATTACGAGCAGAACTGTGGGCTTTATTAAACCAACCTTTCGAAGTGTTTCCTCCCGCACTTCGATATATCGCAATAAGCGATGAGCCACCTTAAAAAAAAATTCTTTCAACATAACCCACTTTGTAACTTGAAATCATGACTCGCACCATGATAAGTGCCGTCAACACATTTATTATCACAAATCATGAAAATTAAAAATTGTTAATATTGAAACCAATTATTGAGCATGTAATTGATTGTTACTTACTACCATGGCATTTAAATTGTAAAATCCTTTACGGTTGTAAAAGAAGTGAGTGTTTTCACCTGCTGGCTTTGCAATTTGTATATGCGCGTACCTTCCACACACATTACAATTCCAGGAATTTTGCTCTTTCCATAAAAATGTATCCTTGCCTCCGATTTTTCATGCTCACTAATGTTCAGCGTTATCCATTTATTACACAAAATATCCTCTAAAATGTCTAACACTTCAGACATCACAACCGAGACCGTTGGCTGTATCCAACAACATTTTGGTATCCATCTTCGGCCAAAAACCTGAGAGTAGTGGCCAATTTAAACTCTGGCGTGATGATGATTTAACCACCTGGGGTAATTTTGTTTATAATTCCATTAAAACATATTTAAATGCGGTTTAAGTATTTAATCTGAATTTATTTCAAATTTGGAAGAAATTAACATAGACAACAATCATTAATAAAAATCTGTCTCACAATCCAACAATTATAAATTCAGAAATAATTTTTGTAGGAATTCCGTAACGATTTTGTCGTTTCTTTTCTTTGCAGCGCTGATCCATCATTAAGGATAGGATTAGAATTAACTTAAGCCTAAATTAACTTAAGCCTAATTTGTCAAAAATTTGCAATTTTGGCCCAGGGAGACAATATTTCTAACATTACCCTAAATTTAACCCGCTGTTTGATATAAACCAACATACATAATTATGTACTAAGTAGTTTGTGCTTAGCTTAACACATTCTAACTTGTATGTATGTGTGAGTGACTTTCGGCACAGTGTTCAGGAAATTATAGCTAGCGATTAATATATACGAGTAACATATTTTATATCGATATGCTGGCAGATATATTCTTATCGATAAATTTGTGTCTTCGATGCAAAAATGGTTTAGGAATCAACTAAATATCGTGTATTTTGTAGTTCACCCTTACTTAATTAGCTGTCATATCATGTGTCAAACAAAACAATTTATTTTTAATTTTTCATATACATAGCTAGTATTTTGTTAGGGCATTTAAATATTGACATGAAATTTAATTTTGATCTATAGATAAAGTAGAACCTTAAGCCACATACCTCTCCGATTGTATATATACATAATCGGTTTAAATGACAACGTTTCGCGGTGGGTTGGGGCATATGGTATGGAGCAGGATATTTTAACTGTGATAGGGAAATGCCAGAGAGGGTAATAACGAACGTAAGAGGCATAGAAGAGTTCAATTTGACCATAACATAGTCTGGGAATAAATTAGTTCTGTTAATAATCCGTATAAATTGTTTTAAATTTTTTATATAGTTTTCTTGTACAATTCTAAATTTATTGTGTTGCGCAAGTCTATTTCTGTATTTTTTGGAAAGGCTGTGAAAAGTTTATACAATGTGAGATTTCATCTTTTCATTGAGTCACAATATATAGTCTTATGTTCTACAAAGCAAACTATCAAAATTATTTAGAAGCTTTCAGTAATACACATTTTAATTTTTTTAGATACAAATTTGAGAAATTATGTTTAGAATTCAATCTTTCATTAAAGTGGTCGCTAAAGTAGGAAGTTCAAACGGCTTATAATTAGATGCGGTGTAATTCCTCTACTGGGTCGCTAAATTGAAAACGTTAAGCAACATTATTCAGTTAGGAAATATATTAAAAAATAATAATGGACAAATTGAAAGTAACAATTATAATTTTATTACAAATTTAATGTTCATATTTTTTACTTTTACATATACAACTATTACACATTCTATAACAAGAAAAAATAAAATTGACGAGGTTGCATCTGAAATTTTGAGAATGTTACAAATATTTATGAATTTATTGAACTATATATTTTGTAGAATAGTAATTTGATAAAATTTTCAATTTTTGATTTCTGATGGTTTAAGAGTTTTAACGAATATTGAAACCATTGAATCAAACTCACGAACCACTCATAAGTATTATCTTTTAAATTACTTTAAATAAAAATCTGCACTTTACATGTAAACCAGAAAAAATAATTGAGGACCTGAAAGGAAAAGGTTTTAATGCAACTGAAGCATCAATTAAGCTAAAACGAAGAAGTAAGGAGCCTCTGAACATGTATATGCTGACATTCAGCGCAGATGATGATATTGAAAAATACATCAAATCAAGTACATCTTGGGATGCAAAGTCAATATTGAGCCCCTAAGAAGATCTAGGCTTATACCACAATGTAAAAAATGTCAAGCATATGGACATACTTAAAAATACTGTAACAAAGAACCCAGACACACTCAAATGTCCAGGTAAACACCATACTAGAGATTGTGTCAAACCCACAGATGTACAGCCTAGATGCGTACATTGTGGAGAAAACCATCCAGCTAACTACAAAGGATGCAGTCAAAATGCATCAAAAATAAAAACATACATGCTAAAAATATAAATGTAATAAAGAAGCAAACTGTTGGAATAAACAGGCCTGAATCTGTTAAAGCAGAGTTAAGGCGTAAAGCGTTGATAGCCTCTCAAGCAGAAGTGGGCAAAAAAACTTACGCTCAAGTAATGATGAGTAACGAAAACAAACAAAAAACTCCTCAAACATACGACATAAATCAAACGCTTAAGCTTATATTAATCAAACTTAATACTTTTGATCAGCGATTACAGAAACTAGAATACAGTACTAAGGGAGCCATCCCAAAACAAAACCATGTCTAATGACTTAAGAATTTTATGCTGGGGTGACAATGGACTCCAGCAACACCAACAGGAATTGCAAATGGTTCTGGGCGCAGAGAAAATCGATGTCTGTCTCATCTCTGAAACTCACTTCACTAGGCAATCAATTATCAAATTTAGAAATTATAAAACATATCACACTACTCACCCGAGAAATATTGCCAAGGGAGATACTGCTGTTATAATTAGAAATAGTATTAATCACTTCGAGGAATTAAAATATGAAACAGAACAAATACTAGCAACAGCTGTTAATATCAAGACCAAAAATAACTCTATTAGTGTTATTGGAATTTACTGCCCACCGAAATACTCTCTAAAAGAAAAAGATTATCTTGCATTTTTCAGTAAACTATAGGGAAAAGATTTGTAATTGGAGGAGATTTTAATGCAAAAAATATCCACTGGGGTTCTAGACTAACAACAACCAAAGGGAAAGAACTCCTCAATGCTATCAGAAAATACGGTTGTGAAGCCTTATCAAATGGTAAACCGACCTACTGGCCAACTGATCCAAATAAAATACCAGATCTGATTGATTTCTTTATAGTAAAAAATACATCTGTAAATTATATACATATAGATGAAAGTCTTGACTTAAGCTCTGATCACTCCCCAATACTTTTGACATTAAGTGAAAGGATCATTCAAAAAGAAAGCTATCATAGTTTAGTAAATAAGCACACAAATTGGGAATACTTTAAACTGTCTTTAGAAAGAAAAATTAACTTAATGGTTCCGCTAAGGAGTGAGGAGCAATTAGAAAAAGAAGTTCACAAGTTCATAAGTGGCATACAGCAGTCAGCTTGGGAAAACACTCCTGATGTTAAAAAGAAAATTAAGGGAAACAACTACCCTAGAGAAATTAGAGAGCTTTTGGCAGTAAAAAGAAGGGCAAGGAGAATATGGCAACAAACTAGAGCCCCTCAAGATAAAACTAAGCTAAACAATCTGATTCAGCTACTTAAAAGGGAAATCAAAGATTTGAAAGACGAATTTATCAGTAACTACCTCAGAAAATTATCTAATGATACTAGTACTACTTATTGTCTCTGGAGAGCAACCAGAAGAATTAAAAGGCCAATAATGGAGATTCCTCCAATCAGAACAGAAGATAACAAATGGGCCAGGAATAACGAAGATAAAGTACGAAATTTTGCTGAATACCTGGAAAAAATATTTGAACCACATGATAACCAATCATTGGACGCCGAAATAATAACTGAAGAGGTTGTACAGGAAAGTGAAGAAATCCTACGAGCAACACCAAAAGAAGTCATGTATGAGATAAAAACAAATATGAATCCGAGAAAAGCGCCGGGTTATAACCTTATCACAGCTGAAATTTTAAAAGAACTACCAAGGAAAGCATTATTAAAGCTCACCAATATTATAAATGCCGCCTTTCGATTGAAATATGTACCCAGCCTCTGGAAAATTGCAGAAGTAATTATGATTCCTAAACCTGGGAAACCACCACATAAAACTGGATCATACAGGCCAATATCACTATTACCAGTTATGTCTAAACTCTTTGAGAAGTTATTAGTAAAAAGGCTAAATCCGATAATTGAGACGAAAAACCTGATTCCAAATCATCAGTTCTATTTTCGCAACCAACACTCAACATTAGATCAAGTACACAGAATAACTAATATTATTGAAAGAGCATTAGAGGAGAAAAAAGTCTGCTCAACGATATTCTTAGACGTTGCACAGGCCTTTGATAAAGTTTGGCACGAAGGACTTAACTATAAGTTAAGATATGTACTGCCAATGCAATTCACTACAATATTAGAATCATACTTGAAAGATAGATTCTTTAGAGTAAAATTAGACGATTCCTATTCTGAATTGAAAGAAATCATGGCGGGAGTACCGCAGGACAGTGTATTAGGTCCTGTCCTATACCTATTGTACACTAATGATCTCCATGTATTAGAAAACAACACTGTGGCGACATTTCCAGATGACACGGCAATCTTAGCTGTTGGAGATAGCAACGAAGAATCAACTCAGAGTTTACAGTTAGCTATTACTCAAATACATAACTGGACCAAAAGATGGCGAATTAAACTTAACGAAACTAAATCAGTTCAGATCAATTTTACAAACAAACGACTCGAACATATTCCGGTTACAATTAATCAAGAAATAATACCGTATGCCAACACGGCTAAGTATCTTGGCATGATACTAGATACAAAACTACGATGGAAAGCACACGTCAAAAAGAAAAGTGAAGAATTGGGGCTTAAATATAGAAATATGTATTGGCTGATAGGAAGGAGTTCCGCTCTATCAACATACAACAAACTTCTATTATATCAACAAATATTAAAACCGGTTTGGACTTATGGTATCCAACTTTGGGGTTGTACCAAACAGAGCAACGTGGAAATCATCCAAAGATTTCAAAACAAAGTATTAAGGAACATCGTTGATGCACCATGGTATGTTAGAAACAGAGACCTCCATAGGGACCTTAAAGTGGATACTGTTTCAAAGGAAATCTAAAAAAATACAGTGAGACATAGGCAAAGGCTCGAACAACATGTTAACACTGAGGCAACTAAGCTGTTAAACAACACAGATATTGTACGCAGGCTCAAACGAACTAAACCTTTTGAGCTGATGTAATTGCTAGTGTAAACATCGTAATGCTGATCTAAAATCCGCAATAACGATGTGCTTTAATTCAATTTATCAGACACTATGGAACACCAGTGGGAAGAAGCCATAGATTAATACAACATAGGAAATTAAATTAGAATAAAATTGCTCATTAGTCCAGGTGACTAGATTGTAATAATTGTTTATTTAAAATATTAAAATAAAATTGAAACCAAAAAAAAAAAATATTGTTTATTGTTTTCAGTGCTAAAATCGTCGGTTAGATCAACTAATAAGTCGCTTTCGCTTCTACCTTTTAGTTGAGGTGATCTTAATATATTTGGTTTTGTTTGAAATTGATTTGAAGCTTCCTGATTATGCCAATCTCCATAGAAACTGGATTCACCGATGAAGACATTGGTGTACCACCTCGGTTATTATTGCCTCCTTTTGTACTACGAGGGGGTTCGATACCACGGCCGGTCGTTTCACAATACATTGGTCAGGGTTCGCCCGTATCTTTCTATCGACGTATCAACGACAAACATTTTAATTCAAACTAGGTTTGGGTCACAAAAATTATTCCCTTTAAAAAATATTAAACCGCAGCTTTGATGGCTTCTTTTCAAAATCTTCATTTTGGAAGATAGTTGTAGCATCTAACTAGGACAGCTTTGGTATGTGAATAACAAAAACAACATTAGTTAAATTTCATAAGTTGTTTAGATGGTTTAGTTCCGAAACCACGGAACGTGCATTCGTAAGGAGAAAAATACAAAAATGTCACCTTAACTTTATTTGTAAATATACAAATATTCAAAGACATGCTGTGCACTTTGTTCCTTAGTTTAGTTGTTGTAAAATAGTGCAGAATCACTGCTGAAAACACTAATCGTTTTGGTATTACTTCAAGTTCATAATTTTTTGCCAATTTATTGATTTATCCGTTATTCGTCTAAGATATACATCGACGATAAATCTTACCTCTTGAACTTTATACTTTTACGTATACGCGATGACGACTATTTGCGACTAAAACTAATTTGTCGAATCATATAGATTTTATGTGATAAAGTTAAACTTTGGATTCATTTAAAACTGATTGGATTGCCTTTTTGCTAAATATATTTACATATAGTGTACAAATTATTTATAAATATAAGTTTAATGAATTGGTGATCGCGTATAAAATAGGTAAAACAAATACCTATGCCATGATGAAGCAAAAAAAAAAAAAATATTACTTTGATGGCGGGGATTTCTCAAAACTATATGCGCGATTTATTCATAAATTTCTTTTAACAAAATCGTATAACAATACTAACAATTATATTATTTTTTAGTAAGAGTAATTGGGTCCGTGTGGAGGCCAAAATACAGCACTATGCAAATACCGCGTTTATACGTATTCCGTACATACAAAATTATTGTTGTTAAATGATTAAAATCAAATATTATTTTGGGATCAATATTGAATGTAACGCGCGCGGTTCGGTTATTGTGTAATCACGGATATGATAAGTATATAAGTGTTAATAGATTATAATAAATTGTGATATTTGTTAAATATTTTATCAAAGGATCAGCTACAAGGCTTAAAATATTACCTTAGCAATAAAATTAAAAAATATGCACATCATGTCTATAACTATGTCTTTAACCCTTAACCGTGACCTAAGTAAATATTTCAGAGCTTGTCACTTGCTTTTATAATTATTCTGTTTGTGTCTTAAAATTATCTAATGAATATTATCTAGGGCACGTGCTTAATTCTACACACATTTATAAATATGCATATACGATAATTTGATTTTAATTGATCGTATGTGTTATTGTTTCCTCATACTGGATCTGGTTTGGCTCGCTATTATCACTTATTGCGTACATACCTATAGTTGAATATTTCCGTAAGCGAATTGGAAATTTTTTGTGCACGTGACATTTTTGCGGGCTTCATAATATTCTGATTACGTTTTTTCTACATAGTTTGCGATTTCTATATACCAATCAAGTTCTTTAATTATAACCTATATCCACAACACATTGTCGCTAATTATTTGATTAACTATATTTATACTTTCTATATTACAGTAAAAAAAATACCTAGATCCAATTAGCTAGGTTTAAAGTTTATTTCTCTCTTATATAGTTTAAGGTTGTTGAACATTTAAATTGTTTACACGAAGAAACATGACGTGCTTATGATAATTTCCGTGTTTTGTAATCATACGTTCTAATTTATTTACGTATATAGGTTTATATAGGAAAATAGAAGCACATCCTCGCCAAATACCCGCAGAAAAATTGACCAACGTCTCACAATCGCGAGGAAAAACCAGGCTATTCTTAGTAGGAGGGCGGCTGGAAGGTGGAAGACCGATGTTCTGAAAGTCATTGTCATTGTCATTGTTGTTGTTGGACGTTTTTTCGCTTTAGAATGGCACCCAGGATGTGCCTATATCCAATTCTAAGCCGTCGTGCTATATCTGTGTGTCAGTACTGTTTGGTATGCTTAGCCAGGTACTAGACCTGTTACCATCCCTGCCGCGTGGAGGCGCATACTTTTCTACTTTAGCTTATGTTTGATTAAAAATTACTTGGATATAGTATATCCAGCGTCAGTCGTTAAAATACTTAGTATAAGCTTCATTTCGCTTTGTGTTCCGTAGGCCAAAGACTGATTCAATTATTTAAAATCTTTAGGTTTGCACCTAGTGTTAGTTTTTTAAAACCCTTATAACTAAAATAAAATCTTTAGGTTTACACCTAGTATCATTACTTTTAAAAACTCCTTATAACTAAGATAAAATTGTTAGTACCTTAAAAATGAATCATCGATCTTTAGCCTACCTCCCACAAAGCACAGTATCTTTTGAGATGTGCGATATTAGTAGGCATCATCAGCACTAGCTTACTAGCCGGCCAATCTGCGTTAATTGCGTCAATCATGTGTTCTCTAGCTTCAGTGGCCAGAGCGCAGTCGTAAAGAATGTGGTCAACTGTCTCAGCAGCTTGTCCACATTCACACATGTTTGAGTCCGCCAGATTAAGTCTAAACATATAATCTGCGAACTTTCCATGACCGGCTAGCATTTGCGCAAAAGAAGCGCTTATGGATAGGCGCATCTTTAATCTACCTTCAATACTCGGTAAGTAACTGAAGGTAGTTCTGCCCTTTTCTGAGTGGCTCCATCTGTCTTGCCAGATTTTTATAGATTCTTTGCGAATTCCTTTTTTAAGGGATGTCTTATTTGAAAGGTCACCTAATATGCCTTGCCACTGGATGTTGCCATAAGTGAACTCTTGATTTTTCCTTAATTTGTACTTAATTAACCTTTCGTTAAGTACTATGTCCATGGGAATAACGCCGGCCATTACAGCCACGGCATCCGCCGAAACCGTACGGTATGCTTTCGTTATCCCAAGAAGAATTAACCTTTGAGCGCTTAAAATAGTCCTGCGATGGTGACAGTTCATCCTGTCAGCCCATCCTGCACAAGCGTAAGTCATGGTCGCAACCACTAGGCCTTCGTATATCGTTACGAGTGTGCCTTGTTTCAGGCCCCACGTCTCTTTAGCAACTCTTCTTAGAGCGTAGAAAACTTTTTTCCTATTTTCTGCCACCCTTTTCACGTGAGTAGTCACGCCAAGTGTTTCGTCGAAGTCGACTCCCATCCATTTTACAGAGTTCACCATTTTTATCCTTTCGGTTCTGATATACACCAAGGGTGGTCTCCTTATGTCGAGTGAACCTTTCAATTGGATCATCACTGTTTTGGTGGAAGATAACTCCATCTTATTTGTATCACACCACTTTACCATTCTGTCAATGCCGCGCTGAGCAGCCTCCTGAATTGCCTGTCTTGAATTTTCAGTAAAGATCATAACTTTATCATCCGCGAACGCTACTTCTTGGATCTCGTCATGAATGCTACTGTTGAACACTAGATTCCAGAGATGCGGACCCAAAATGGAGCCCTGTGGACAACCTTTATTTAGACTCTTAGAGAGTGTGCCATGGTTAGATATTACAGTTGCGGTTCTATCAAAGAAGTAGCTGTACAACAAGGAGTAAAGAGTCGCTGGGCAACTCATTTGCTTCAGCTCACTCATTATACTTGGCCACCACAGATTATCAAAAGCATCAGATACGTTTAGGAATACACCTAGGGCGTACTTGTTGCTCGATCCTTTAACTATGTTGACCATCTCAACCATAGCGTCCTCTGTGGATCGTCCTCTTCTGAAACCGAACTGCTTCTCACTATATCTTCCGCTACTCTGAAAGATGTCCATCAGCCTGCCAGTAACCAATTTCTCAAGTAATTTACCTAAGACTGGCAGCAACATGATCGGTCTATAAGCTTTAGGGTCGGTCGGATCTCGATCGCCGCCCTTCCTTATAATTATGACTTTACCATTTTTCCAAGCTCTAGGAAACACTCCTTTATTCAGACAAGCATTCATGAGGTCGGTAATGCTAGGTCATATAATAGGCCACGCTCTTTGTACCACCTCGACCTCGACATTGTCAAGGCCGGGTGCTTTACCTCTTTTCATTGACATGATGGCGGAGGTGGTTTCATCATTGCTGAAGGAAACCTCCTCACCACCGGTTGGTATGATTAGACTATCAGCACGAATCACCCTTTGATCAGTTGTGTCACTTTCCACACTGTCATCGGGTAGCAAAACATTTAGCAGATATTTGGTAGTGTCCTCCCAACATGTAGTTGTTTGGCCACCACTGCTAATTAGAGTACTAAGTACCTCTGGAGTTTTAAGTTTTCCAGCACTATATTTGTATACGAAACCCCATGGTTCTGCGTTACCATGTTCCGTAATGAATTTCTCCAAGCTTTTACGGCTTGTTTCATTTATGTCACGTATGTATTCATTACGGTGTGCGGCGTAATAAAGCTTTTTGCTCAGACGAATTTGCGGATTCGTTTCTCTTTGGTAACACTTCCTTAGTTTGTGAACCGTTACTCTCTTCTTTGAGAGTTCAGGCGTCCACCAGGACAGTTTCACTTTGGCAGCACGTTTACGTGGTATGCTCTTGTTGCAGGCACTTATGAGTGAGGCCGTGATGTTGTTCTCAACTCTATTTACATCTTCCTGAGATGAAATACTAAGTTTAGCTTTCTGATCTTGCCATATTTTCTCCAGTGTGCTATGGAATTTATCCCAATTTGCGTGTTGAAGAGCGTATCGTGGAATTTTGTCAGCAGCTCTTACCTCATTATGTAAGGCTGATTCGTTCAATTTAAATGAAATGGCTCTGTGATCACTAGAAGTCCAGTTTTCTTTAACTGACCAGTTAGAGACTCTTCTCAACAGTCCCCCGTGACTAAGGTTAAGTTAATATTCGATTCCCCATTGTGCATATATGTACTTGGCTGTCCTACTTCGTTTAGCAAGTAGAGACCGCTCTTTGTCAGAAACTCTTCAACGATAGAGCCTCTATCGTTGGTTTCCCTGTCATGCCAAAGTTTGGACCTGGCATTAAAGTCACCAGCTATAATTACTGGATGGTTCTTTAGACCATCCAGAATTCTTTCTAGCATTTGTACATATATGACTGGTTCGTCAGAATATTGGAAGTAGATGCTAACTAGATAAAAATTACCTATCGTCGATCTTACTTCAACACAGACACAATGTGTGTTACAAAACTGTGAGATTTTTAGAACTTCTAGATCATTGTTAAAGATGCCTATAGCTGATTTGATATTATTATCAGCACCGGTAATGATCCTTGCGGAGGTTGCCATACCAACTATTTTACCCTTTGTCGCATGTGGTTCCTGCATACAGAGGATGTCTATATTTTCATTCTGAATGCATTGCCTGATTTCGTGTCCGACAATTTTTGCATTCTGCATGTTTATTTGGACAATCCTAAGATTGGAAGTATCGGTCTTATTACTTCTCATATGCGGTTTTTTAGGAGGTTCTGAAAGTACAACAACTCAACAATGAGCGCAGTTCGCGTTATTTCTTTAAAGGAATTACTGGATTGCACCATACTTTCAGGCCTGTGTCAACCGCCATTTGGGACTGGGATGGAAACCTCTATGTCAACATCGAGTGAACGCTTTACAGACCTGCTTGGTGTTCATCATGCGTCAACATGAATATAACTGGACTCACGGTACAACATTTGATTAGGATCGGCGGAAGACCATCGTGACCCGCTCTCTTATTACCGTCAAAAAGGAACAAACGATCCAGAATCTCCTATTCGATAAATTTGAAATAAAATACAATAGAGCTGGAAGAACTAGGAGACTCGGTAGCTGTTGACCGAATCAGCTACCTTTGAAAAACCGATGAAAAATCAGCTACATTTTTCTTGCTGTTAATGAAGTTCTAGAACACCTTGGTACTAGATGTGTACTCTTGCTCGTGCGAATCGAACAATATACATATAGATGTTGTAGACGAACTAGGATTCTTTGCGGGCTCTGATAAAATCGGGATAATATTCTACGCCATACAATCTATCTAGGGAATGTAACTTGTTGAATCGTTTCTCGAGCAGCATCAACTCGGTATTCTACCATGGGTCCCGAAAGCCGGATTCAGGTTTGTTAATCCGCGGAACGTGTCTTTCGATACCACTCACGAGAAGCTCATTGAACCTTAGCACCATATCGTTTCAATGTACACGGCATTGTAAAAATCCCAAAACCTCAGTATTCAAGACGTCGTTAGCAAATAACAGGTTCAGTCCAATTTCCCTCGACTGTTGCTGATACGATGCTGTGTGGTTGAGATGAAAGCGAAGTAATCAATGATAATCAACGCTTTCTAATCAGTTGAAGATGAAGAGAACAGACCATCAACGTCGTCCCAGATATACCGGGTAGATTAAAGTCATCCACAATGATAAATCGATCGCTAAGGCGACAGTCAATGTAGTTGATTAACGTGCTGTAGAAATCCCGGTCGGATCCATAAGATATATAAACGGCGACTGCAACCATCGAGGTATTATAAGTCTGACACGAACCGTAATGACATCAAAGCACGAATGGCAGGCAATCACGTCGTTGGATGTTGAATTCTTCACAGCGCTCAAAACACCGCCGCCCTTACAACTGGTGTCAAATTCGTACCTATCCTTTCTGTGACCGACATAGTAAGTTGGGAAGTAAATCCCCTTCGGAGAACATATTGATCGTAAGCCAGGTCTCGCTGATTATTATGACATCATAAACATTGTCAAGTATGCCTAAGCGAATATCCCTGGCTTTACCGCGGATACTGGAGGCGTTGTGATAGTAGATAGTAGATTGACCGGTTTATCACCCCGCTGGGCCACATATCGCACCTGTTTAGCTTGTTGAAATGAGCAATCTTAAATGAAGCGAAAGAGTCATAAATTACAAATTTGATTCCAAATTTTAATCGACCTTGCCAAGCACTCACATAGTACAATACACAAATAATTCTTGTTCACTGATACATGATCAACAGAAACGATATCAGGATCTTGTCAGCGATAGTATTGAGGAAGCTAATTGTTAGTCTGACTGTGTGAACTTTGCTCGGGAGGTACTGAAAACTTCGGTTGTCAGTGCTGCTTAACATAGTTTAGGTATAATCAAAGTCAGACACAAGAATGATTGGTTTGATGATGAGGGTCGTCTTGCAATCGAGCAACAAAATATAGCAGAAACTAAAACGAAACCGCTCACCTGGAGTGGACTACATTAATTCGGAGCTAGATATTCGGAGGGAATACTTTGTGGAACTGTCTTTTCGACCGTTTTCGATTAGTATGGCGAACCGAAGTTATGCCTGACGAATGGAAAGTGGCCGCAATATGCCCCATCTTCAAGAAAGGAGACCGCTTGAAGTGTGACAATTATCGCGGTATAGCTCTTCTTTGTACAGCATACAAGTTACTGTCCTACATTATATTGGATAGAACCACCCCTCTAGCGGATAGTTTAGAGGGTGACTATCAAGGAGGATTTCGTCGTTATCGATCAGTCACTGATCCAGTATTTTCGCGGCGGACGATTCTATCTAAATATCACGAGATATCTATCTGCGTACATGAAGTGTTCCTGGATTTCCTGCAGGCCTTTGAATCGATCAATTGAGAGAGTTTGTGGTCTGCTCTGGAACATCTCTCAGGAATGCCTACAAAATTGGTATGATTATGTAGAATGACAGTGACACAGTCTCAATGCTGTGTGAAAGTTGAGAACAGGCTATCGACAATTTTTGCAGTTTACTGGGGTGTTCGCCAGTGAGATGCTCTGTGCCCGATACTCTTTAATCTCATATTGGAGTAGGTCGTTCGTCAAACTGAAACAACACTGCGCCAAATCTTATTTCGCCAGTCCAATCAGGCTCTTGCATATGTAGATGACATATGCGTGATTGGACTGAATATAGCAGCGGAGTGAAGGAAATACTTAATTCGCTTGTAGAGTTTTCAGCTTCTGTTGGACTACACATCAATGAGCCCAAAACATAATACATGATCTCCGGTCATATAGGGACAATGGCACACCAGGTTTTAGTAGTGGTCACCACACGTTTGAGAGAGTGAGGAAGTTCAAATATTTCGCCTCTCTTATCACTCAGTGTGGATGAGGATAGTAAAGCGCGGCTAGCGGCTGGTAGTCATGCTTTGTATCCTCTAAGGCCTCTGCTAAAATACCTGTGAAGTGCCGTGAAGCTGAAGCTTTACAAAGCGTTGATCAGCCCCATTGTTATGTATGGATGTGAAAGTTGGGCGCTGACGGGTGATTAGGCGAGATGGCTCCTTACATTTTGAGAGAAGAATCATGCGAGTGATTTAAGGCCCAAAACGAAGATCCCCGATATTGTACAGGAAGTAAGATCTCAGGAAGTTCGCCGGCTCGGCCACGTTCTGCGTGCTAACCCGGATCTCTGAAAGTAGAGCCACCATATGGTAGAGGTGAGCTGCCGGCAACGATGGCTCCACGGTGTAGAGAATGTTTGGCCTCTTCAGATTGTCTAAGATACTCCTACCATGCTCAGCATCGAAACCGTTGGGGCCAAATTGTTTATACAGTAAGGATACATGACTATTCTTCGTGTATTTGACTGTGTGAATGCTCGTAAAATTTTAATAATTTTTCAAAATTATGGTTACTGTATTCCTTCTTTTCAGGCGACACCTACAGTCAGCCCTATTATTTTCAACATGGCGGTGATAAAACTATTCCATCTTGTTGGGTGTGTTTTGTTGGGTGTATCTTGTTGGGTGGTTTCCGATTACATTTTACAAATTTTGAAATACCATAAGGCTCAGCTGTGTGTTCATCATCATAACACTAAACGTATATCTCATAGACCAAATGAACTGGTGGTTCATCTAGCGTTTGCAATTTCAACTACCGATTATTTCGAGTATGGCAACAAAAAATTAGTTTAATATTTGACATTTACGAAATGGGTCGCTTCAATAAAATTAGAAATATTGAAATTTACTTCAAAATGATGAGTTTTCTACCCAAACTGTAAGAAATTTACGTGGAAAATCCAGGAGAAATAAAATGCCTACAAGGCAATTTGTGAAGCGATTTCGTGAGACTAAATTGTTATTGGATAAACCAACACGACCATGCGCATTTACAGCGCGCAAAGCCAAGAATATTGCAGCTTTTGCTCAAAATGTATATGAGCATCCATCAACATAAAAAATTGAACATTTCACGGCTAGCTAATTGGGCAGTGGGACGCTTGGAAGAAATAAGCATTTTTACCGACAAATCATTTTACGACGAACCTCATTTTCACTTCGGCGGCTATGTCAACAAGCAAAATTGTCGGATTTGGGGGTCACCATTTTATTGGTCCATTTTATTCGAAAATAAGCAAGGGGCCGCGACATTTGGTTTTAACAGGACGGCTCAACTTGCCTACAACAAACGAAACAATCGGTCTTTTGTGCAGTGTCTTCGGGAATCGAATAATCAGCCGTAACGGAGATCTCAATTGGCCACCACGCAGCAGCGATTTGACTTAGTTGGCCTTTTTTTGTGGGGAGCTGGTAAGGATTATTGTTACGGTTATACAATCGAAAAAGTTCTTAACATGATTAGCATATAGCTGCTGGATTTATAACTTGCCACTTTCTGTAAAACTTTTTGATGGTTTGGATATTCATGCAAATGATTGGATTTTATACAAGTTTCAGTAAATTCTTTCAGAATGAATTACTAATGACCTTAAAAATCACCAAAATATTTAAATCATTAACCCAGTTCCAACCAGTCTACTCGAATACACGTTATGTTAACCACAAACAAATGCATCTAAATATCAGGTATTTCCCAATTTCCTTCTCAATACCGCACCAACGGACAAAAAAACTAAAATAAATTAAATTATGATAATTAATTACGATAATGACATTAACTATCTTAAATAATATATTATCGTTCTTGGTTTCTTTTCTTTATAAATATTTATGTAGTTTAGACATTCTCTTCGTTCGCGGATCATGTTAACTTTCGCGTTCGATTCAATTCATTATCAAATGATAGTAATATATTCAAAAAGAAAATCTAACATATTGGATAATTATCTAAGATTACACAACCAAAGTGGATATATAAAATTGTTTTCAATCTTCTTCTTCGTCTTCTTTGCTATATACTTCGCTGTAGTTTAAAAGAAGATGCACCTTAACCTTCGCGGGTACCCGACATTTTGAGTGGTGGTAAAATTTAATAATTCGATAATTATTATGAGATTGTGTGCACGTTGTGCGAGACTTTAACTGACTATGTACATACTTTGGTGCGATATTGTTGGGATGATGAAATGCGAATTGATAAATGATCGCACATTTTCATTGTATATACAAATGTATATGAATTTAAATGTATGTGGTAGACGATAATCACCGCAGCTAATCGAAAATGTATATTATCGATTTGTTTAGCTTATGGTGATAATTTATACAAAATTTTAACAATATTTAGAAATCATATTAGAGTTTTAGAGGTCTTGTTTATAAAAGATTTGTGTTTAGAGAAAAAAAAATCAAAATTCACATGCGTCGGTCGATTGAATTAAATTTTTTTCGAATATTTCGAAAATTGACGTGACAAACCGATTAAATTAAATTAAACCCTTTGTTCGCGTTTATATATTGTGTGAATTGTGATATACGCGATATGATGAGACAAGTTGACTGCGTGAGGAAATTCATTTTATGTTCAAGGTATATTTTTTTATTTGAGGTAAGATTTAAATTGGAGCTCGATGTACGGAAAATAATAAGACGATAAGATGACATTCAAAGTAAATTAACACTTTTCGATTGTAAATAAACGAATTATGTATATTAGGAATATAAAAATATAATTAGCGATGAGAACGTAAGTTGTATGGCTAACTAACGAACATATATATTTAGTAATGCGGGTGTTTAATATATAATATATAATATGGATTAATTAAGATAACGTGGCAAAAAAAAAGTTATTCCAGGAGTTTTTTAAAATACCTCTGACAACACAAGCGTAAATAATCCATCCCAAACCTTTTAAAAAGACATATATAATTTGTACAGTGGGTTCAACCCAAGAATTTTTTTACATTTATGAATGTCTACCTAGGTTAGGTTAGGTTAGGTAAGGGTGGCCGTCCTAAAGGACTATATCATCGACACATAATTGGTCCGTACCACATTCGAGATTCCTCCTTCTTCACTCGCTAAACCATCCTGAGCTTACCAAGAAGCGTTTAAGGTCCCGGATCTCGATCTTACTAAGATCCTAAGAATGTCTACCTAAGAGCCAATACATCTACCTATATATGTATACTTCATGTTCAGCTCTTCCTTTTTCTTTTGGACATGTTCTTTCCTCATCAACCTGGCATCCAGTGCCATACCTAGATATTTCGCCGTATCTGCATAGGCAACTTGAATAGAGTTGATTATGATTGGGATTCTATTAGAAATATTTTCATTAGTAAAGTTCACATTCACAGATTTAGTGACGTTCAGTTTTATACTCTATTTTTTTATCCAATTGTTGACTGAATTTGTCGACTTTTGCAATTTGTTACTAGCTTGTTCTACATTGTTCCCAACTGCCAATATCGCAGTTTCATCAGCATAAGTTGATATAGTTGCTTCTTCCATTGGACGGTATATATCCCGAGTATATGCAGCAGGTACAAATCGGCTATGTAGGGTTTCAGAGTTTCATAAAATGGTATCGGAAGGGCCCGTTTGAGTTTGCACTCAAATCCTCTGTGCCAAACTCGGTCAAATGCTTGCGCTACATCCAAGAAAACGCTTGAACATATTTGTTTAGTTTCTAGTGTACATTCTATAATATCCGTGATTCTATGAACTTATTCTATAGTCGAGAGATTTCTGCCCACTATTATGGGTTTCATTCTCTTCAGAAATCTTGGATATGGTTGGGAGGATGGATATCGGTCTGAAGGACTTTTTATCATTACATTGTTTTTTAGATTTTAAGTTCATGATTATCTCTGCCACCTCTTATTGCCTTGGAACGTATCTTTCCCACTTTCCCAGACTTTTACGTCAACAAAAAAATATACAGCTGGCACCAAAATACTCATCCCAGACATTTTTAACATGTATTTGGTCAAAAATAAATTCTTCTGGGCAATTCGTAAAAAAACAACTATTTTCTCTTTATACGATTAAGTTAAGGACCCTGTTAGCAACCATTACACCAGCTTTGTAATTTTTTGAACAGTTGGAATTACCGTAATGTAAATAAAGGTCCCAAACTCAATTGCTATGAGAAAGTAGCCGTCCCTGTAAAAGCTTGACCAAATGAATTTTCTTAGATTTCAGCTTTCTTTGAATAGTTGGCAAAGGCGACAAATTTATTTATGTTGCGCAAATTCCAACAGGCAAAAAAATATCAACGCTGGCACAGTGGTGGCCAACAAGGTCTGAAATTCAATCGCTATGAGAAAACAGTTGTACCTACAAAAGCTTGGTCAAACGATTTTTTTTTTCAATTTCAATATATTAAAAAAGCCCTGGATGAGTATTTTGGGCCAAGTGTATATTTTTTTGCTGACGAGAAACTCTGGGATAGTATAAATATTCAAAAATCTGGGATGAACTAACTGTATAAATTATATAAATAATAATAATAATAACAGTGTTAAAGGCCATTACTGGCCCCTTACTAAATCAACAATCTGGCTCCAACGGTTTCGATCCTGAGCTTGGTCTTCATACTGTCTTAGGCAATCTGAAAAGGCCAATTCGTTCTCTACATCGTGGAGCCATCGTCGCCTGCAACGACCTCTGCGCCTACCATATGGTGGCTCTCCTTTCAGAGATCGCTGCACAATTCGTTCCGGATCAGCACGCAGAACGTGACCGAGCCAGCGTACTCGCTGAGATCTTACTTCATGTACAATATCGCGGATCTTCATCAGATCTCTGATCTCGAAATTGTACAGAGCTCGGTATGTACCATCTATTTCGCGTTTAGGGCCGTAAATCACACGCATGATTCTTCTTTCAAATGTAAGGAGCCATCTCTCGTACTCATCCGTCAGCGCCCAACTTTCACATCCAAACATAACAACGGGCCTGATCAACGCTTTGTAAAGCTTCAGCTTCACGGCACTTGATAAGTGTTTAGATTTTAGCAGTGGCCTTAGAGGATACAAAGAACAACTGCCAGCTGCCAGCCGCACTTTAATATCCTCACCCACACTGTTATCGTGAGTGATAAGAGAGCCCAAATATTTGAACCTCCTCACTCCCTCAAACGTGTGGTGGCCACTACTAAAATCTGGTGTGCCATTGTCTCTAAAACCAGAGATCAGGTATTTCGTTTTGGACTCATTGATCTGGAGTCCAACAGAAGCTGAAAACTCTACAAGCGGATGAAGTATTTCTTTCACTCCGTTGCTATTCAGTCCAATCACGCATATGTCATCTGCATATGCAAGCACTTGATTGGACTGGCGATATAAGATGTTGCGCTGAGGTGTTTCAGTTTTACGAAAGATGTACTCCAACATGAGATTAAAGAGTATCGGGGCGGGGACAGAGCATCTCCCTGCCGAACACCCGAGTTAACTGCAAAAATTGTCGATAGCCTGTTCTCAACTTTAACACAACATTATAAATTATATATGAATTATTAAAAAGTCTGGGATGGATTATTTACGCATTTTTAACAAATCCTGGGATGAAATTCTGTGATAACTGAGTGTTTAATGTCCCTATGGATATCTTTGTTCCTGACGTACGAGGGTGCATCACAATGTTCCTTAATAATTTATTCTGAAATTCTTGAATGATATCTTAGTGGCACTATTTCGTATAGCTCTAAATTGAATACGATAAGTATTCGGCTTCAAATGGGCTTCAATATTTACTTATAGTACAGAGTAGAAGCATGTTGTATGCAGTTTGTAAGCAGTTTGTCTGTTGTATGCAGTTTGTAACCAGTAGAAGCATGCTATAATCAGTTTGAATTATGTAATATAACTAAGTAGATTACTTCTCCAACTTTCCATAAGCTGTTGCTAGACGCCTTTAATTCTAAAGGCTACATTTATAAGTTTGGTGTGCTTGACTTAAGTGATCCTTGCCAAATTCTTTTAAAATTTAAAAATTTCTAATAAAAATATTTTATGACACGGCATTGGCACAAAACTCGAATTTCTCATGGTTATGGCACATATAAAAATATTAGAATTAGATGACTGTCTGGCAGAATCCTCAAAGGCCTTCGTTGAGAAAAATAATTTATTTTGATGGCCTTCATTGAGAAAAATAATTTATGCTGATTTTCAACATTTCCCAGATCTCCCTTGGTTCACTAGGCTCCGCAGGCATCCAGGCTCGCGCCATTGGCCTACAGGGAATTTCTTCCCTCGTCACCACTTCTAATTTGGCCCCCGGCCAGACTTCGCCCAGGCTGGCGATCGCCTTTTTATAGAGGGTCACCGACCTTTCATCGGCACAGGCAATCAGTTTGATGTGACCCAAATGCCACCCTCGGTCTCGGCACGACGGATCAGGTCCTGGGTTCTCCCTCATAATGTTCAGGAAGATGGTGGCTAAGGCCTTCTCCACCTTCCTCCAGTTAAGGGCTGTAATGCTCCCATCTTCTTGAGCCCTGAACACGAATGCCATGAGCAGGTGCTCCTTTAGCACCTCGTTGAAGGGCCTGGTAACATTATCTTGAACCCGCTTCTTTTTACCCTCCGTAGGCGGTTCATCATCGGATCTCTGCCTTTTCGGCTGTGAGATCTTGGAACCCTCCTGCTTTGGCTCAGTGATACGCCTTGCCCACGTAAGCGTATCCCTGTCCCTATCCGTTCTCTGCTCCAACGGAATGTTGCTGATCTTGGAAATCATGCGCCAGGCTCTCTTCCTGGTCTGGTAGTTCACTGACGCTGGAGGGCATTCGGTCCTTTGCCCTTTGGGTTCTAGGGGCCAGCCTCATTTGGTCTTATGCCCCTTTTTGCACTTTGGAGACCGGGCCTAAAGGCCGATGTCGTAACAGCACTGGTTTCCGGTTTTTTAAGAGCACCGGTCTCTTTTGATTTTAATTCATCTGCCATAATAGGTCCCACGACACCACACTCAGCCAGTTGCATTAAAAGTGAGGATCAAAAGTAATGAGGAACTGGAACATCAAACAAAGAATTTTATTGAATACACTCAAAAGGCCGCCAGCCTCGCTATACTCCAGAATTAAAGGAAAAAGGGAACATGGAAGTCAAATACCTTGCTGAGATCAGGGAACAAATTAAGGAAAGAAGAAAGGCAAGGAGAATATGGCATCTCACCAGAAATCCCGTTGACAAAATAGCCTTCAATCGGATAAGTCACAAAGTCAATAGGCTAATCAAAAGCTTGAAACAAGATTGCTTTGACAACTACTTAAGCGAGTCAGGTTCAGAAATAGATAAGGACTACTCCTTATGGAAAGCCACCAGAAAATTGAAACGACCGTAGCTCGGATACCCCCCATAAGAAATGCTCAAGGTTGTTGGGTTCGACAAGACAAAGAAAAGGCGAAACACCTTGCTCAATACCTAGCAACAGTATATTTTAACCCCATGACATTCAATTCAACATCGACGTAACATATGTTTATCAGCCAAGTCAGGATTTTATAAGGGTCACGCCAGTGGAAATTACCGAAAAAATCGAAAAAATCTTAACCTAGAAAAGGCACCATGGTATTGATGAAATATCACCGGGTCTATTCAAGGAACTACCACGTAACTACCTCATACTTATTTAATGCCCGTATATGAGATTGAAGTATGTACTCAAATGCTTCAAAACGACCCAAATAATTATGCTGAAGGAAGCGCAGGCAAACCAGATGGAGAAGTAACATCGTACAGACCAATCTCATTGCTGCCGACCTTATGAAAGTTGTTTGAAAAACTACCTCCGAAACGTCTCAAGCCAATTGTAAACGTTCCTGATTTTCAAAGAGCAAGCGTTAGAAGAAAAAAAATATTGGCACGAGGGAATGACATTCAAGATGAGCAAAATGCTACCACAAAATTATTGAGTCATCCATGAAGAAACAAAATAGAGATGATTACCATAAATATAACAACAAATTATGGAAATTCTTAAAAAATTCGGTTTACTAGAAATTATGCAATTTAAATTCCGTCACATTATATTTATATACTCGTATATAAGCATGTGATTTCTGCCAACTATATGGATGAACGTAATATATATAAATAATATAACTAAGTCAGATAGTCTATTCTAATTTGTGCAAACCTTGACATTTGTGCGACATATATATTCACAATACCAAAAATTTGTGGGGTTGTTGATATATATGCATACGCGACGATCAGACCAAGAAATCATTTGATATACAAAATTTTCGATCTGATCGTTAAGGTTTAATAGCCTATACTATACATACATATGTATATATAGCCACTCATGTTCAAAGTCTATATATTATATGTTTATATCCCATTTAAATTTGCTGAAATATACAGCTTACTATTGAATCTTAGATCAACATATAATTCAAAACCACATTCATAAACAAAAGATTTCATTTCAAGCGACGAACCCGTTTCTATATATAAAGTTAATTAAATATTTGCGATTAAATAATAAATATTTTGAATGGTAATTGTATTAGATATATAGTTTAAAAGATAGAATTATATAGTTTTTTAATTTTAGATTACAACAAGGATGTTGATTTATCATAAATGAACAAATCACATCAGAATTAGATGAGGTTGTAAATTTCAATATGTCATCAAATTCTGTACAATTTTCGTCTGAAAGTATTTTTGTATATATACGCATATACGAGATTGGTAATGAACAATCATTTTAATGAGACGAGTTTTGTTCAAAAAACAAAATCAATTTTCATGGGTAACATTGGACCGCGATTCAACTTTTATTCTGCGTAATTTACATGAAATTTTACATTGCGATAGACCAATAAGTTATGTTGTGAAATTTTATCCAAGAAATATATGTATGTATGTATACCAGCAATGATTGTTAAACAGTGTTTCTTATATATATGTTTATGATTAGTAGGTATATATACGATTACTTATGTCGCACAGTGAAAACATGTCAACCTTCAAATAATAACATACGAGTACATAATATACCTTAATGTGAAATTTATAATTTTTTCATAAGAAAACGTCGACGAAATATTGAGGAAAGACAAATTTGTTACGCGAGATTTGTAAAATTCTTGTATTTGTGTCGAAGTAAGTTATATGTAGATATAGAATGGTATATAAGAAATGTTAGTATATTTACAATATAAATATATAATTAAGAAGATAATTGATTTGTTTATGTTATTACTTTATTTTGTTGTGTCGCACATTATACACAGATCATTAAGAAAGGGAAATTATAGTGTTTTGTAATTATCTTATATATATACATAAACACATATTATAGCCGTTGTTGTAAAGGTATATGGTATTAAGGTTTTGTTGTTGTTGTTTGGTAAAGGAAGTTCAAGGTTGATTGAGGTTTTATGTGAACATACCTGAAATAACATAAATTTTATGATCGTGCGTGACTTAATAAGTATGTATACATTTATATATATACTTATGTAGATAAGAGTATGGTTTTGCGGTTTTATTGATTTATTATTGGTAAATCGTACACAAATTTCTCCCTCTATATACCCGCTAAGTAAATAGAAACAGGTTTTGTTACATTTTGATTGCACCACTATTATTATACCAAAGGGTAAATTACTTTTATAAAAGCGAACTAAATTATCCCAGGAGGTGGTCAACATTCAGTGTTTTGGAATTGAAGGTAGCAGATTTCAATAAATATTATATATGTTTAATGGCCCCTGTGGTCGGGGGCACTCACACGTCTCATAAAACTAAATTCCACGAATATGTTTCCCAAGAATACCACCACAGTATCCTTTGCTTGTCGTAGGAGGCGACTAAACGGTTGGATCGCTGGGCTGACGACCAGCATCCGTAAAAAAATCAACTGTTTATATAAAATCAACAAAAAGAAAGTTGGATACCACCAAAAAAACACCAGCCCCAAGATAAAGACTCATTTTATAATGACTTGGACGATCTGATGGGATCTATACCCGAACACCATGTTAGAATGGTGATTGGGGACTTTAATGCTAGAGCTAACAGAAATCAGACAGACTTGTGTGAAAACATAGGGCCGTACTCCCGACACGAAACTGGGACCGATAATGATGAGAGATTGATGTACTTTGCAATTGCTCATGATCTTAAAGTAGCAAACAGGCTATTTCCTCACAAACGGATACATCTATAGAGACACATCCTCGCGGAACTTCACGTAGCCAAATTGACAACCTGAGCCCGTCTTTTAGAAACTAACACATGGTTTCTAAAAGACGGGCTCAGGTTGTGCAGGATGTCAACTTATCGGTCAGCAACCAAATACCTATAGGCAGCAATCATCATTTGGTCATTGCAAAGCTACGATGGAGGTTTTCGTTCAAGCCTGGTAAATTAAGATCAAAAGAAACGATATCAGGATCTTGTCAGCGACCACATTGATGAAGCTAACTACCACTCTGACTGCGTGAAATCTGTCTGGGAGGTTCTGAAAATATCGGTTGTCAGTGCTGCTCAACAGACATTAGGTATAGTGAAAGTCAGACCCAAGAATGATTGGTTTGATGACGAGTGTCCTCTTGCGGTTGAGCAACAAAATATAGCCCATAGTGAAGTGCAACAACGTCTACAATCGCGAGGAAAAACAAGGCTGCTCCTGCAAGAAGGGCAGCTAAGCGGATTTGTAGACGGAAGAAGCGAGAATGGTTGAAGGCCGAGGTTCTGAAAGTACAACAACTCAGCAATGAGCACAGTTAGGGGAATTTCTTTAAAGGAATTACCGGACTGCACCATACTTTCAGGCCTACGTCAACCGCCATTCGGGACTGGGATGGAAACTTCTGTGTCAACATCGACGCAGTACTTGACGCATGGAGTGAATACTTTACTGAGCTGCCTGATGTTCATCATGCGTCACAGACTGTTGTTGAGCCACCTCTAAGACAGACTGCGGATATTTGCACTGAGGAGCCATCCCATGAGGAATTCACTAAGACCATGCAGAGATTGAAACGAAACCGCTCACTTGGAGTGGACTGCATTAATTCCGAGCTCTTGATATTCGGAGGGGATACGTTGCGGAACTGTCTTTTCGACCTTATTCGATTAGTATGGCGAACCGAAATTATACCTGACGAATGGAAAGTGGCCGCGATATGCCCCATCTTCAAGAAGGGAGACCGCTTGAAGTGTGAGAATTATCGCGGTATAGTTCTCCTTTGCACAGCATATAAATTACTGTCATACATTATATTGGATAGAATCACTCCTCTAGTGGAGGGCGTTCCCTTTCAGGTATTTTCGCTGCGAATGATTCTATCTAATTATTATGAGACATACATCTCCGTACATCAGCTGTTCCTGGATTTCCGGCAGGCCTATGACTCGATCAAACGAGAGAGTTTGTGGTCTGCCCTGGAGTACTAAGGAATGCCCACAAAATTGGTACGACTGTGTAGGATGACAGTGACGCAGTCTCAATGCTGTGTTAAAGTTGAGAACAGGCTATCGACAATTTTTGTTGTTAGCTCGGGTGTTCGGCAGGGAGATGCTCTGTCCTCCTTACTCTTTTATCTCATGCTGGAACACATCTTTTGTAAAACTGAAACACCTCAGCGCAATATCTTATATCGCCAGTTCAATCAGGTGCTTGCATATGCACATGACATATGCGTGATTGGACAGAATGGCAACGGAGTGAAAGAAATACTTGATCCGCTTGTAAAGTTTTCAGCTGCAGTTGGACTTCAGATCAATGAGTCCAAAACGGAATACCTGATCTCTGGTTTTAGGGACGATAGCACACCAGATTTTAGTAGTGGCCACCATACGTTTGAGGGGGTGAGGAGGTTCAAATATTTGGGTTCTCTTATCACTCACGATAACAGTGTGGGTGAGGATATTAAAGTGCGGCTGGCAGTCGTTCTTTCTATCCTCTAAGGCCAGTGCTAAAACCTAAACACTTATCAAGTGCCGTGAAGCAGAAGCTTTACAAAGCGTTGATGAGGCCCGTGGTTATGTTTGGATGTGAAAGTTGGGCGCTGACAGATGAGTACGAGAAATGGCTCCTAACATTAAAGAAGAATCATGCGTGTGATTTACGGTTAAAAGCGCGAAATAGATGGTACATACCGAGCTCTGTACAATTTCGAGATCAGAGATCTGATGAAGATCCCCGATATTGTGCATGAAGTAAGATCTCAGCGAGTACGCTAGCTCGGTCACGTTCTGCGTGCTGATCCGGAACGAATTGGCCTCTTGGTCAGGATCGAAACCGTTGGAGCCAGATTGTTGACTCAGTAAGGGGCCAGTAATGGCCTTTAAAACTATTCATTATTATAAAATTCTCATGAACACCGCATAAATCCTTCGGGTTCGGATAGGATTTTCTTGTAAATATTTCTAATTTCGTTGATGCGAGAAAGTGGCTCAAGTAACGAAGTTGCGGTGCCTAACGAAATTTATTAGATGAAATCATGTTTCATCGTCGGTGATATACACAATATTTGCTTCAGAAATAAGCGTGTTGTCTCCTTGGTTTCTTCATTAAAATTGACAATCTGTTGTTGCGTCCGTTATTTACGTCATATTTGTGACTATAAATTTAAAAACAATCAAATGTAACATTGATAAATTAAAATCGAGGTTCTTAATGTTCTCGATATATATAATCTACACATTAAATACGTTATATATAGACCAAACCTACCAGCTACCTAGTATTTACGACCAACACTTCATTAACAAATATCATTTCCGCTTCCTGGGGGTGCCGTATTTAAAATACTTTAAAATTTCTTTCCATCTCGTTTTAACCAATACCGTCCTTGCGGTTTACGCCTAGTTGAATTCTCCAAGATGGCTCAAAACTGAAAAAATTTCTTCAGTACTGTAAATTGTTTTGTTATCTCATTTATTTAAAACACTTTAAACCTTTGACATTATAATGGCAGAGGTTTATTGGTATATTATGTTTGAAGGTATTCAATATACGGAAGTAATAAATAGATTGTAACTTTATGTATATCAAATGCGAAGTTCGTCTTCAAGGATAACTAATTTTTAGTATATTAATGGAGGTCTCACAACAGCATCAGTTTCAATTGATTAAACTTTTAGTTTTGTATTTACCTTTTTCTCAAGGGAACCTTTTATTTTTATTGTCATGTTTGCCAAACATGATGTTATGGAAAGCCACCAGAAAATTCAAACGACCTGTAGCTCGGATACCTCCCATAACAAATACTCATGGTAGTTATGTTCGACAAAACAAAGAAAAAGCAAAACTCTTTGCACACCTCTAGCAACAGTATATCAACCCCATGACATTTAATCCAACATCGAGGATTTCAACAAATCAGGATTTTAAAAGGGTCACGCCAATGGATATTGCCAAAGAAATCGACAAAAATCTTAACCAAAAAAAAGACACCAGGAATTGATGAAATATCACCGGGTCTATTCAAGGAAATACCACGTAAAGCAATCATCATGATCGTATAGTTATTTAATGCCTGTATGCATGAGATTGAAGTATGTACCCAAATGCTTCAAAACGGTCTAAATAATTATGCTGAAGAAACCAGGCAAACCAGATGAAGAAGTAACATTGTACAGACCAATCTCTCTGCTTCCGACCTTATGAAAGCTGTTTGATAAACTACTTTTGAAACGTTTAAACCCAATGGTAAACATTAATGATTTTCAATTTGAATTCAGGAGTAACCACTCAACAATAGACTAAGTCAAACGAATCACTACGATGATAAAGCAAGCGTTAGAAGAAAAGAAATATTGCTCTGGATGTATCCAAGGCCTTTGATATAGGGTTTGGAACGAGAGATTGACATTCAAGATGATGAAAATGCTACCACAAAATTATTGCCAGCTGCTTGAATCAAACCTCTCTGATCGCAAATTTAGAGGCATCCATGATGAAACATGTTCTGACTTTTATCCGATGCTGACAACACTGTTATTATTGCAATTGACGAATCTCAACAAAGGGCAGTGGAGAACCTTCAACGAGCAATGAACAACGTTACTATAAAGGGACGATTGATTGGAAAATCGTGCTTAAATCAACCCATGTGACATTTACGCTACGACGCAAAAATATCAACCAGCACATATACCTCAAACGGGGGGGGGGGGGGGGGGGGGTATAAGTGCCGCAGGCTGAATTGGCTAAATACCTTGGTCTGCATCTAGACTCAAGTGTAAACTGGAAACATCACGTGAGGTAAAAAGCTGAACAGATACGATTAACAGAACGTCAAACGTACTGATTAGTTGGGCATCATTCCAAAATGAACCTGTATTGCAATAGACTAATTTACCAGACCATCTTCAAACCAATATGGATGTATGGTATGCAGCTATGGGGTTGTACTCATAAATCCAATAGAAATGTCACCAACGCTTACCGATTTGTGACTAACAGGGAAATACACAATGATTTAAAAATACAATTGATAGATGACTTCATCCGCGAATGTGCCATCAAACATGAGAAGAGGCTTCTCATCCACACCAACGTTGAGGCCGTACAACTACTAGATAGTACAAACGAAGTAAGGCGGCTCAAACGAACCAAACCACATAAGCTAACCGATGATGAATATCATACCACAAGGGAACTGGACACTGGTGCAGCAAACCAACACAAGTTTATGCTTATCTTATAAGTACTAATGTCAACCTTACAATGAATTAAGCGAATTAATAATGTTTACCATTGTAGTAGCCATACCAATAAAGGTGTTAAAAAAATCAATCTTATTTTAAAGATTTTTAATTAATATTTCCTAAAAAGCTTTAATTCGCTCTAAGCAAACAAAGGGTTACGGTTCTCAAACAACTACCAAACCGTTATAAACTATTAGCTTAAAGTTTGAACATGATTTTACGCAAGATCTACCGATTGTAAAACTTTCTTTCTGTTTTATGGTTTCAGGGAACAAATTTTTCAAAAGTAATACAAATTTTTTTTTAATTGGAGTGGTTTTCAAACGGTTTCTTACGACAACTAAAAACTAACTGGCAACAGTTCTAAAAATTAAAAAATTCTCAAACGGAGACCACCTAAAGTTTTTGTTTGGAAATGTTTTTTTCTTACACTGTAGAATTGCAAAAACAAAAATTCCTTCATTTCGATATGCGACCAGTGCGAACCTATACAGCGCATTTCTAAAACTATATGTACACTTCAAATCCTCTAGTTAATCTATACGTTATCAAAATTTATTAATCAATCCGAAAAAATGAAGTACATATCCATTACACCAGTACGAAGTGTCTTATGGAAACTTTCCCTACCAATTTATGTACCCAATTGAGTTTAATATCCTAATACGAGGCCAAATAAACTTTATGTTTGGTAATATACAAATAAATGCATACTTAAGAGTTCGATTAGTTGATAGAGTTTAAATATAAAATTGACCTTACCACCTCAGTATTTTTATAACGAATATATTATTTAACTATGACGGATTGCGTCATAGTCTATCAAAATTTCACCGAGTCATTTTAATGTATGCGGCCATGAAAACTAAATACAGTCTTGCGTTATATTTTATAAGCAAACTCGCATACTATAAGCATAACTCCCATTATAAGCACCACTACTTTAAATTATGTATTTGTATATTGTGACGAAAAAAAGTTTCTTTCATGTTCTTAATTTGATCTCTCTGTTATGACTTTAATCACTATCCAATTGGCTTAATAAATTTTAGTCTTTAATTTAGGAGCAATATTATACCAAAACAAATCTTTAACTTGACTTGTATCAAACAATCGAGTCAGTTTGACCAAGCAAAAAAAGATTAATCTCTCTCGTATCAATTACTCTGTTCGTCTACATTTTGCTCTCCAGAAAGAGAACGAATAAGGCATTCGGATTCCAAATAAACTCATGCTAATGCCGAAACGCTATATTATCTATAAAACGCTTTATCCTTACAAAAAAAAACGGAGACTGGCATTCTATAAAAGGCTAGAAACATCGAAGGAGAACTAGACCGAAAAGATGGGGCTCTTTCCACTTGAGCAAAGGAAGACGACTCCATGGAACCAGCGGAATCACCTAAACAATACCACGCATTGGCGATGCAGGATCAGGTAATATCCCTCTATTGAAACATCACTACAGGAATGTGGGCTGCAGCCCCTGAGATACAACACACAGTCAACGAGTGAGAGTAAATGGCATGAGCTAGGAAAACTTTCGAAGGTGGCAGCTCGGAAAGAGGCCTCGTGACAAAAAAAAATGGTAGTAGGTTTAGCGAGAAAGAAACTCCTCAAAAGGCGCAAATACCTAAGTTGTTTAACGACATTTTGAAGCAGCATGCGGTGCTATAGCTGTCATTGACAAGAGTAGTGGAAAATCCAGGAACACTCCATCCTAATAAATTAAACCGAGATTTAATTTTAATTTGCATCAAGCTAGTCGAGTTGGCTCGAACTTCATTTTATGCGCTTGAATTAGAAAGAATTGATGTTTTTAAATCAGAATTACGTATTTAACTTAAATAAAAATTGCAAAAACCTTAAACAGATTTGATTTTAATTGCCATAGAGCTAGTCACAAATTTCATTCGGGCGCCAGAATTAATAAGAGTTAATATTTCTAAAACCAAGATTTTGAAAACCAGCAGCTCGTATCTAATCCAATTGGAATTTGAAAATGAATTAAACAGATTTGATTTTAAATTGAATTAAATTGGGCGCCTTAGAGTTCATCAAAATAGGAGTTTCAAAACTAAAATGTAAACCTGGATCACATACCTAACCTCAAACTTCATTCGGGCAGAATTAGTATAAATAATATTTTAAAAACATGATTTTGAGAATAAGAATTTTGAAAAGAGGAATTCTTGTAAACCAGGGGTCTGTAGCTAAACCAATTAGAATTTTAAAACGTTCAAAATATTTATTATAATTTGAACTCTGGCTGTCGAGTAGTCTCAAACTTCATTCGGTTGCTGGATTCATTCAGGATTCTGAAACCACAATTTTTAAAATTTTGAAATATAATTGAAGAAATTTGATTTTAATTTGAACCAAACTAGTCGAGTGGTGGTCAGGTTGCTGTATATGCAGGGGGATAAATACAAGACTCGCTCCATGTGCTGTAACTGGGTACAACTTCAGCAAGTGCTCACAATGCCTCTTCGTGGCGCCCGCTCTGTTATGGGAGTACGCTAAAGTGTGAGGTCCTCCTATACGGGGTTAGCGTTGGATTAACAATCCAATCTATCAAGTTTTATTGTTACGAAACAACGACCTCGGACACGATATAAGGACAACGATTTTAAATTTGGAACATGGAACGTACCTAAATTGACCGGAGAGCCTCGATCAATTCAAGAAGCATCTAAGTATAAACTCGACCTCATGGAAACAAGACTAATCGGCAACGGCATCACCGATTACAGTCGCTACGGACTAACTCTCTGCCGCAGCAATAACATGAATAAATATGAATTCGTCGTTGGTTTCTTTAGCAGCAACCGATATCGTCAATTCGTGACTGATTTCATCCCTGTCAACAATCGGATTTGTACACTCAGGTTTCGTGGGCATCACTTTAACATCACATTTGTGAACGTGTATGCTCCTACTGAGGAGAAGCCGAAACGAATCAAAGACGCTGCCTACGACGAGCTTGAAAACGTCTTGAGTAAAATTCCGCAACATGACAACAAAATAGTTTTGGGCGACTTTAATGCTCAAATTGGCAGTGCGGGCAGCACTTATCATAGCACCATCGACCCAAACTCTTTGAATCCTACCTCAAACAATAACGGGACGCGCACCACTGAGCTAGCTTTGATCAACAGCTTGGTGGTCGCCAGCACATACTTCCCACAAAAACGCATCCATAAAGCCACATGGAAATCTAACGCCGGGTCAACGGTCAACAAAATCGACCACATCCTCTTGTCCAAAAGGCATTTTTCTAGCCTCAATCTAGCTAATATCGACTCGGACCACTTCCTGGTAGTTGTTTAATTAAAATTTCGCCTCTCCACCACGTACAATCATCGTTTTCAGCGTATCACTCGTTGGAACACTGCGACATTGAACAACAAAGTTACCAGGACCGCCTTCGAGACTACTTTATCGGGAATCAGTGGGACATCATCAAAACGTCGGTAACCGATGCCTCAACGTCCACCATAGGCCGAACTCCATTCAGACCTAAAAATCTTTGGTTGGCCTTTCGGGAGGAAGATCGCGCACGTCTACGAAATCTATCTCAAAGAACCAAACAATCTCACAACGCCTACATGAATGCAAGGAAAATTTCCAATCGGCTATGCAGACGATAGAAATGAGAATGGCATGAACAACAGGCGCTCAACATCCAGACATTCATCCGCGTAGCAGGGCTATTCGCTCTTATCTGCCCGCTTCATAAAAAAGGAGACCGGTTAAACTGCAACAACTACCACGGTATAGCTTTGATTAATACAGGCTACAAGGTAGTTTGGCCAAAGTAGTCGCGGCAAAGGTATCAGCATACACCGAGAGGATCTTGGGTGGTTATCAATGTGGTTTTCGCCCGAATAGATCAACAACCGATCAAACTTTCACTCTGAGGTTGGTGCTAAAAAAATGCTATGAAAAGGACATCCTTGTACACAGTCTACATTCGTAGACTTCCAGAAGGCGTACGACAGCATTAAGAGGAATACGTTATGGAACGTCTTGTTCTATCTGGGCATACCGTCAAAATTAGTTTCTCTGTGTCACGTTGGTAACGGATGGCTCAACATGTAAGGTTTGTAAATTTACCATTAGGATATGTCATTACGTCAGCTTAATATAGCGTAGCGAAGCTGCCTATATTACAAATCATCCCAGTTATTAGCGTGCGCTGATTATATGAGACTAAATACATGATGATTGCCGGAAGGCAGCCACGTGGGGATTTTATTTCTGGAGACAGTATGAAAAAGTTTAAGAGTTCAAATATCTAGGATCCCAGATCAGATCGGCAACACTCCGTTTCTGTCGACATCGCATCGAGGATTGTAGCAGGCTACCGAGCATTTTACGCCAACATTAAGGTCTTCAAGTCTCCCCATATATCGCGCAAAGTGAAACTGAACGCAGGCCAGTTATCTCCTTTGGTTGTGAGTCTTGGACACTAACAGCACAAAACACCAAAAAACGTGCTGTTACTGAGCGTAAAATAATTCGTATAATTCTCGCTCCCATTCAAGAGGGAGCCACCTACAGGATGCGTATGAATCACGAGATTAGAAATGATCTCGATAAAGTTGACATCATCGGATTCATAAAATCAGCAAGGCTTAGATGGCTCGGACACGTCCGGAAATTTAACATTTGACTTTATTTTGAATTGAGCTGCAGTGGAGTTGTTTTAAATTTTATTCTGGGGCTCGAACTAACAAAAAGAGGTGTTTCAAAACCAAGATGTTCCTACTTTTTTTTGAACACCTGCTTTTGAAACCAGAGTTTTATATCACATCCGCAATGTAATTCGAAAAATATTGTAAAATCTCAGCTGATTCTCAATACTTTTATAGTTGCAATCATCGTTGTTTGGTGCTGATTTCCTGTGTTGTTCCTGCGACCCAATATAATCCAACCGAATTCCGTTTGTTGTGCGATTGGCACTAGTAGACCTCGCTTGATGATGTTGTTGATCAGTATTGATGGATAATAATCCACGCCAAGTATAAGATCAATTGGCTGTGACTGATTGTAGTTGGGATCAGCCAGTTGTATTTGGTTGAGATGCGTCCAGCTGCTTGTGGCAAAGTCCACCTCGGGTAATTGTTGGTCGAGTTTGTCGAATATCAAGGGTTTGATATTCATTTGGGAATCTCCATCAAATCTTGGCGATACTTTAAGGTTGATGGTTTGTCTGCAAGTGCCTGCCTTTATTCCACCTACACCTGAATTGATGACGTGTACTTTCTCTTTTTTAAAGTTGAATAAATTTGAGGACTTGGAGGATATTAATGTGGCCTGTGATCCTGGGTCAATTAGAGCTCTTAGTGTGAAAAAATCGCCTGTGCTAGTTGCGGCTTTGATTAATGCAGTTGGTAGTAAAACTTGTCCTTGCTGGCTGATCACGAATGTTTTTACGGTTTAGCCGCTACTTCCGGTAGTTGATGCTGCATTATTGCAGTGCAGAAGTGTGTGGTGTCCCCCTTCACACACGATACATGATTCTGCCATTACGTTTTTGTGTTTTCGCCATCGTAGTAAAATATCTGCTAGATCCTGTTGTAGTTTTGGATCATTCATCATGCAATCGTTTAGAGATTGTCCACTTGTTGTTTTGGATGATGCATCAAATACTACTCTTAGCTTTATGGTAGTGCTATCCTTCTTGATTATGTCATGATGCGGTATATAATAGGTATTGGTTGATTTGACTACTTCTGATCTTTCCTGTACTGGTTCCATGTGTCCCAAATTTATATATTCTTGCATGAATTGATGATATAATTGTTTGAACGACACATCTTTCTTGAATCGTTTTCCTAATTGTATCAGTCTGGCAGCGGCTTTCGTCCTGGATTCTCCTAGTTCGGCTTGGTTATTCTTAAAGGGAATTCTTACAATGTATCTGCCGTCTGGGCCTTTTTCTACAGTTGACTCAAAATGTTTTTCTATCATGTTTTCTTCTTCAGGGGTATCTCTTTCTTCAGGTATTGAGTCGTTTTCTACCAGTAATCTCAGTTTCAGCAAAACCGCCAAAACATTCGTGATCAGCCAGCAAGGACAAGTTTTACTACCAACTGTATTAGCCAGAGCCGCAACTAGCACAGGCGATTTTTTCACACTAAGAGCTCTAATTGATCCAGGATCACAGGCCACATTAATATCCTCCAAGGCCGCAAATAAATTCAACCTTAACAACGTGTTTATTCTCGCCTACTTAATAGACCCCATCCGTAGTATTCTATTAGGTTAAGTTAGGTTAGGTTGAGTGGCTGCTACAGCACACTTAGACAGGCGACTGTCCGTTCTGATAACACAGGATCTACTTCCCTATTAACGTTATGAGAACCAATTTGAGCTAACGTTATGAGAACCAATTTGCACCTTACAGTTTTCGAGATCAGAGAGGCAGTCCATTAAGAATTTACCCAAATATTCATGTCTTTTGTGTGCCAAAGCCGGGCATGAGCATAGGAGGTGGACTACCGTCTCTTCCTCCTCCTCGTCCATACAGCTTCTGCCATAGTCATTTGCTTCTAGACCTAGCCTCCTCGCATGTTCTCCAAGTAGGCAGTGTCCTGTGAGTATCCCCACGATCGTTTTAAGTTCACGTCTACGTAGGGAGATTAGTGTCTTTCAGCGTTTAAAGTTCAGCTTTGGCCAGACTTGCCTTGCTACACTACATGAGAGGGTGTTCGTCCACCTTTCATTCCCTGAGGCTACTGTTGCCTTTTTAAGCACTGTCTTGAGTGCCTTAATGGGCCTCCCCAACTTTGCCCTTTCCGGTAGCAGTTGGAGAGTTGTACCATGCCTCGCTAGTTCGTCCGCCCTGCAGTTCCTCATGACGTCCGAGTGGCCGGGAACCCAGACTATCTGGATGTTGAAATGCTCACTCAACTCATTCAGAGACAAGTGGCAACCCAACGCCACCCTTGATGTCAGAGAAACCGAGTCCAGCGACTTGATTGTCGAGGATACCACATTATGATCAGGGAAACGAACTAATATTTTTACTTCCAGTTTATCACAGAAGACTCCAGCTCCTACTTTACCGTGTAGCTTGGGGCCATCCGTAACTGCAATGCTTCTGTTTCCGCAACCGACCCGCCCCTTCAAGATTCCCTTGAGGGGCAGGAAGTTCGGAACATTTTCTCGAAACACAAAGTTGGTGTAACGTAGTCTAGATTCGCCAATTCCTTCCATACCGATCTAATTATCGTCGAGTTAGACAGGACTGAAGAAATTTCCACTGAGATATGGCTGATAGTCGGGTGGCCGTAATCGCCGCCATCTGCTTACAATAAATATCGACGGGGGGAAGGTGAAGCATAACCTCCAAGGCACGTGTTGGTGTTGTCCCCAGCGCCTCGCTTATCAGCATGCAGGCCGTTCTTTGCACTTTCTCGATCCCCTTTTTGTACAATACTTTATCAAGAGCTGGCCACCACACACTAGCCCCATACATAAGTACAGGTCTTACTACGGCAGTGAATAGCCAGTGTACCAGCTCCGACTTCAGGCCCCATCTCTTTCCGATGGCGTTTCTGCACGAGTACATGGCTATAGTAATCTTGTTTACTCTTTCCAGAATGTTGGGCTTCCAACTAAGCTTACTGTCCAAGATTACGCCCAGAAATCTTGCCTTGGTAATCGATTAAGTAAATTCATAAATCGATAAATAAAAACACAAACTGAGATTTTACATGGCCCTTCGAGCCGGATTTAGCCAACAACCGGATAAAACAAGTGGCAGAACAAGCTGAGATTTTACAAATATGAACAAATTTTGAGTTCTCTGAAGCTAAGCTATAAAATTTATATGTCGCTCAAGAAACTGAGTTTCTTTTCAAGTTTGATTTAGTTCTTATGGTAGACTTTTCAGATGAAATAAAATAAGTTGAATGGAACTTATTTGACTCAATACATTTATTATGGTTTTTCTGGGTGAAAGTATGGAATAACGTCATGCCAATTTCGAAATTGATCGCAATATCAGACCACGTCCAACAGCTATGTGTGCAAAATTATTTAAATCGCAAAATAAATGTCTAAATGCCATCAGCTATACATCCTATTTGATTAAAATCCAGGTTTTAAAAATAGAAATAGCTAATAGCAAAAATATAGTGTCAGTAATTAACATAAAACTATTTCATAGACAATGTTTTGGTCAATTATCGTACATACTAGTTCCCAAAAATAAAAATTTGTTTGTTATTTTGCTCATAACGAAATCAATTTTACAACTCGTCATTCACGTTCGGTTACATAAATTACATTTAGCTACATATACATTTTAAAATTAGTTTATTGTGTTTAAATTTTTAGGTCTAGTTATTTGCGTTAAAATATAGTTTTAATTGAACAACAGAAGTATATAGTTTATTGTTGACATTGTTGTGTTTTGCAATGGGTTTTTATTTATTTATTCGTACATTGATTAGCTAAGAATTTATGGAACATTTAGTTTTATGCGATTTGGTAATTTTTTTGAAACAATCATCTGATTTATCAATAGTTTTTGGTCATATACATATATATAGTACACAGATATAAAAGTAAAAGTGTCACTGCTCTGGGCATTAAAAAATATTGAAATAAATATTTTTGTGCGGTTGCGGTCACATAATTTATTTAATGTCGACCAATTAGGGTATAAACGTATATTGTATACCAATGATCACGATTTGAGCTGAAGGTTGCAATTATTTTTTGACAAATTTTTAATTAATTTTTTAATTTTGATATTGTTATAATTAAAAAATTATTAAATCGTATACTTACTCTAGAAATGAAAGATGTAAGTGTTTTTCCAACTTCCTATGTACATAAATTTTGTTCTCCAAAATGTCAATGTCTTAAATATTTTTTTTATGAAACCTAAAATCAGTTTACTTTTATGTCCGACCTATACGATATACGCGAATAATTGATAGCTTCGTAATTTAATTACATTAATTGAAATATTTCGATCGTAAACCTTTATAAAAAATGAATCAGGAAGAAATTTCTGTACGTAAAGAAAATATCCTTAAACTTTAAGAACAATTGTGTCCGGATATCAACAGGTATATCGAATTCCATCATTTCTTTTAAATGTCACAACAATCCTCCTCAGTTTAAGAATTTTAATTTTATGAATTTCCCAGTTCATTTATCTGTCCGTCTGAACATGTTATACTTATATATGTGTATATAAGAAGTTATCTGAATGTGGTGGGATGTTAATTGTATTGTTATTACAAAAAAACAAATTCAAGGTTGGTTTAATATTTGAATACATAAATATGTATAATCGAAATCGCGATTTATAATTATTTTTTTTTTCAAATGTCAAGTTTAAACATATTTCTTGCGATTTGATACGCGGGAAAGAAAGCTTTTAAGTACGACGAATTTAAATTATTAATCAGCATTGTTTGATTTTATATTTTCGCTAGTTTCCATATGTTAGAAAAATGTATGTTTTCTTGCAAGGCCTCTTATCTCCAATGCGTATATTGATACTTTAAAATTAATTAGCACCACCTGCTTTCGTGTCGTACATTCTGAACACGATCAAGCCTCTTACAAAAGAATTATTCATTCGTATATCACGACACAATTCACAAAATTTGCAATTTAATTTCCAATATGGTTTTCTGTTCGATTCCATAAAAAGAACTGGGCTTTAGTGACCAATTTTCAAAATCTTACAAAATCATCGAATATTGTGTAGAAGTGGTTCCGTTCTATGCCAAATAATTGAAATCTTAGAGATTGCCTCATATAGTGACTATATAGAATAGAAAGGAGGTAAATCAAGCTTTCTATATCGATACTGATGGTTCCCGAAAAATGAACTGGGCTCTAGTGAAAAATTTTCAAAATCATCGAATATTGTGTAGAAGTGGTTCCGTTCTATGCCAAATAATTGAAATCTTAGAAATTGCATCATATAGTGACTATATAGAATGGAAAGAGGGTAAATCAAGCTTTCTATATAGATACTGATGGTTCCCGAAAAATGAACTGGGCTCTAGTGACAAATTTTCAAAATCATCGAATATTGTGTAGAAGTGGTTCCGTTCTATGCCATATAATTGAAATCTTAGAGATTGCATCATATAGTGACTATATAGAATGGATAGGAGGTAAATCGAGCTTTCTATATCGATACTAATGGTTTCCGAAAAAAGAACTGGGCTATAGTGACAAATTTTCAAAATCATCGAATATTGTGTAGAAGTGGTTCCGTTCTATGCCTAATAATTGAAATTTTAGAAATTGTCTCATATAGTGACTATATAGAATGGAAAGGGGGTAAATCGAGCTTTCTATATCCATACTGATGGTTTCCGAAAAAAGAACTGGGCTTTAGTGACAAATTTTCAAAATCATCGAATATTGTGTAGAAGTGATTCCGTTCTATGCCAAATAATTGAAATCTTAGAGATTGCCTCATATAGTGACTATATAGAATGGAAAGGGGGTAAATCAAGCTTTCTACATCGATACTGATGGTTCCCGAAAAAAGAACTGGGCTTTAGTGACAAATTTTCAATACCTTACAAAATCATCGAATATTGTGTGTAGAAGTGGATGGGTATATGTGTTTGGAAAAAAATTCCCCACGGGGAATTTTCACAGGTTTATTTTAAACTATAAAGCGTTAGAAGTTAGAAGTGAGATTATGATTAAAAGAAGTGGTTATGTCGACGGACATAAAAATATTTTAATAAAAAAATTAGATAATGCCCGCATACAGTAAAAGAAGCCGCTAAAACATGGGGGGAGGATGCGACAATTCTTACGAAGAGAGAAAGGTATAATTTTGTATATTAATTGGAAGCTTAATACGCATCCCTTTATATTTATGGTTCTCTCCTTCCTTTATATTTACAGTGTTGGCAAGACAGCGGAATGAGGTGCGCGCTTAAGTTGAACAAGATAAAACACACCGGACAGCAACTGGCGGAGGGGGGCCTAGTAGAATTTTTATTAGTAAAACTGATGGAAAAATTCGTAAACGAATTGGGGAGACCTGCATTTCGGGACATAGTGCAACTTCCGAAAGCTTACTAGTTATGGTTTGTGATGAAGTTAATATAATATTGTAATAATTTTTTCTCAGAAATATCCTGAAGAAGAATTTGTATTATAGATTTATTTAGATATGTCACACACGAGCTTAGCGACAGAAAATGTGGTAGAGTTAAGTAATACACTATGTGAAGAAGAGAATGTCGAACCCCCACCAAGTAAGTTTTAATTTAAAAATTTAGCACCTCATCTTTGAAAACCAATTAAGTCTTTCAATTGGGCTCTGTGTTGCCATTTGTCTCTAGTTGTACGCACTTTCCGGGCTTCCATCTCTTGCATCCCGTATTGGAGTGAGCATTCAGGGCCGCAAACTATAACCAGAATCACCTAAAATACAACATATCATAAATATAACGAATTAAATTACATGAAATTTAATACAGATATCTTACCCAATAAATAATAACTATTAGGGTACCTTCTAGACAACGTCTCCATAACAAGCAGTACTGCAGAACTATTCCAGATAAAACTGTCGTGAGTAGACCCAGCAAATCTTGCGTTCGCGTTTGTTATTCTCAGATTAGCATCACAAATCTAAAATAAATAATTAATTATACATATTACATATGTATGTTAAATTTTACTTCAATCTTTACAAGTTGAACGTTGATTGACTGGTAACCTTTTCTGTTAACATAGATATGTTCAGGATACTCGGTGCAATCTTTATTTGGTGGCACCATCGCTATGTGCGAGTTAAATTAAACTTTAATTATTTCTTACTTTTGTCGTGTTGCATTTAATTCACTAAAAAAATTTTGAAAGCATACCTTCCCTTCGAACAAACCACTGGAATGAACTGCGGCTATCACCTCAGTTATGCTCCGGCTTACTGATGGTTGGGTCATTGAAATGTTAAAGTTCTGCCCCACATCTGGTTGATAACTACCAGCAGCAAAAAACCTTAATGATCCTAAAATCTAATAAAAGTAATTATATTATGACAACATTGCTCAGAAACATGAGTTTTACTTTAATTTTAATTACTTTGTCTTCGGGGCTCAAAGCGCTAGATCTTGAACAAATAACCATATAAGGGCTAATAATATCGATTATCTCATCTGCCATGGATTTGTTGATTCGAAATAGCTTTATAATGTTTTTTCCGGCAACTCAAAAATTCTTTTTGTTGTCGGACCGTGCGATTGAACTCCATCGTTTCAGCTTGTTCAATTGCGGAATATGCAAAAATTAGTCCCAGTTCATCTATCCCAGCCATTTTAAAACTATATTTGATTAGAATATTTTCAAGTATATCTTTTACACAAAACAAACACTAATGTTATAAAGGGTTTTCCAATAGGAATAATATGATTTTTAAGTGACGTTTCGGCCATTTGTAATATGTAATGTTTACAATTTCATCATGGTGAGATATACGCAAGAACAACGTTTACAAATTATTCAGTTTTATTATCAAAATAATCATTCTTCAATTACAACTTTTCGTACGCTTTTGCCTTTTTATAGTCGTAATAATCGTCGAAGTGTGCTCGCTATTTGTCGAATTGTTGAAAATTTTGAGCGTACATTTTCTTCACATAATGTTTAAGTGCCAATAAGACAAAGAAACGCTCGAAGTAATGCAAATATTGCTGCCGTTCAGGCAAGTGTTACTGAAGACCGCAATTTGTCGATTCCAAGACGTTCTCAAGAATTGGGACTGTCTCAAACCACAACCTGGCGGATTTTGAGAAAGGATTTGGGTTTGCATCCATATAAAATTGTTCTCACTCAAGAACTGAAGCCATTGGACCACCGTAAACGTCGTGAATTTGCTGATTTTGCCTTGGAACAACTTGAAAACGATAACGATTTTTTTAAGAAAATCATCTTCTCCGATGAGACTCACTTTCATCTGAGTGGTGCGGTAAATAAACAAAACTGTCGATTCTGGTGCGAAGAAAATTCACAAATTATTCATGAAAATTATTGGAAAACCCTATATGTATATAAGCTTAGAATTGTCAGTTTGACAAGTATAACATAGAAATTTCACTACAACGAATCTACTAAACTATCAAGTTAGTCACAATTTAAAAGTGGTCAATTTAATATTTGAATGTGGAAAATAAAAAATTCCGAATGTTTCAAGAATACGGCTTTTAGTTGCATGTGGAATATACATTGGGAATTCGATGGGGAATTGACAGATATCCACACGGGGAATTTGATGTGGAATTCAAGAATACGGGCCCAGTTCTTTTTTATGTACGACTGCATATTTTGTTTTTAATTCATTTGATTTAGTTACTTATATCGATATGATTATATTCATACATAATAGATATCTGTAGTTCTTTTAAATTTTATTATTAAATTTAATTACTTATTGCTATTAATACAATTTGATTATATTTAGTTAAGAATTAAATAACCATGATTTGTATCGTTGTAGTTTCGTCTATTTAAAATGAATTTGATGGTATTGCCATCGTCTAAAATTTTTAGTTTTTGGGATAGAATTTTGGGCTAACTTCACAAAGGTATTAAATCCTATGGCTCATCAAGATATTGAGTTTGTTGCCCTATTTGGTTCGCATCTATTTGTATTTAGATCATATATTTCATCAAATGCCCGAGAAGTAAATAATAACTCCTAAATACTACCTACCGTCTTTCTCCAATTTTTTATCTTTATACAAGTTTTGTGATTCAAAAATTTAACTTAAATTTTAATAGTAAGACCTAAAACGAAATTTTAAATTTTGATAATTCTGTGAATCACATTTGAGAGCTAATAGAATTTTACAATTTTGAATTTTATAAATTACAATTTTAATTATTGAATTTAATAAAATTCGATTTTAACGATAAAATTACTGAACATTGCCAAAATACCAATATAATTTTTAAAATTCAAATTGTAAATTGTTTTTTGGTTTTTGAAATCTTTCGCACTTGTATAAAATTCAAAGTATGAAATATCAATTTGATTTTAAAAATTATAAATCGTTTGTAGATCCAGTGAGAAACCCAGGGTTTCGTTTTATTTTTAATTTACATTTACAAAATTTAATCAAATCCCACGAAACCAAATTTTCAATTTTGAACTAAATTGTTAAATTTCTTTTAGGCGGCCTTTTACAAGCTTCTCGCACTATATATACACATAACCAATCGTTGATGGTATATAAATATCATTATATTCATGAATATATGCCTCTGTAGGGTTGGATCTTAAATCATTGCAGCTTGGTGTCCGCCTTTCATTTGCTCATGCTAATCTCTGTCTTTTAAGTGCTAATTGGAACACACGTAATAGGCCTCCCCATGATTGCCCTTTCCGGTTGAAGTTGACGAGGTATATCGCGCCATAAATAGTTGGTTCGCCCTGCATTTCCCTATGATGTCCTAGTGGCCGGGGACAAAGACTATTCGGAGGTTATAATGCTCACTCGTCACATTTGATTGGCCAGTCAGGCCATATAAATTGCAATATCAATCGAGGATACCACATTATGTATTTCAACCAAGTCAAGGCTTCCTCAATCGCTATCTTGAACGACAACATCCACGTTCAAATTATCATAGAAGATTTCAGCTCCTATTTACCGTATTGTTTGCGGTGCCATCCGTGAAAAAATGTAGTATATTGTTTCTGCTTCCGATAGCAACCCGATCTTTCATGATTCTCATATGAATGGCACTTGGTTCGGAAACCTTTCTAGAAGCATATTGTTTGTGTAACATATTCGATTTTTGCTAGTTCCTTCCTTAGCGACATATAATTAAAGTCGAGTGCCTTGGCTGAACACATTTCCACTGAGATACGGCTCTGCTGCCATCTGCTTACCATAAATATTGACCTGGGAAAGGTGAAACATAACCTATAAGGTCCGGGTTGGTGTCGTCCACGGCGACCAGCTTCTAAACAGGCAGGCCATCGTCTGCTCCTTCTCGATCCCGATCTTATAAGTTACTTTTTCAAGAGCTGGGCACCAACCACTCACTTCATACATAAGTATCACTCTTCCCGATGGCGTTCCCGTTTCAGTATAAAGCTATTATTTGCTCTTTTTAAAATGTTAGGCTTCCATCTGACTCAACCGATTTCTCTTTACAGTACGCAAATGAGACGTGCTGGAGGGTGATAGAGTTATATATCTTATTTGGGAGGTTCCGATTTTAGTTACGATATACTCTGTGTGCAATGGATATGTTTCTCGATGAATTATTGTCTATATTGAGTCGTCGAAACTTAATGGAAAAAGGATTTCGATGAGAAACTTCAAAAATTCCTCACTAGAAGCAGTGTAGGAACCCGGTTGGGTTTGATAGAAGGAATCTTCCTAGCATCACATAAATATCACACCGATCTTTACTTTTCTGCTTCGAGAACGAGCTCCTTCAGGTTTTCCAGCGGAACCTCCCTATATTGAACCATGTAGGCTGCTGCTAACCTCAAGGCTGATCGTAGTTGCAGTTGTCACAATTACTGTATTGAGAAAGTAGAAAATATTTAAATTAATTTTTCCAAGAATGCAGGTTCCGATGTTCCCAGACGTGCTTGAATATACTAGAACTGGAGTATCCCCTTAGTCGTTGTTAATTCATGGTTCATGAATAAGAACCACGCCCTCTCCTGATCCGGTCAGACAGAGGAGTAAGGAAGCCAAAGCCCCCCTTGCATAGTGCAGGTTAATCGAAACAATATTTAGCATACTATTATGTTAACTCTATACTTACGGCTCGGTATTCCTCGCTATTACAGACTGATATTTACTGGTGCCCGTTGATTCAGCAGTATTGCCCGTATCACTTCTCGCGATACTCCAGGCAGCTGTCCATCTCCTTTCCTACTGCATTTACATCGGAAGGCTCCATTGGTTGGTTTACCTCCTGCCCCTGCTCAACTGCATTTTGTGTAGACCGACTACCGCCAAAAAGCTCCTTGTGGATCACCACAGTGGATAATCTAGAACCTTCTTATCATCCTCTTGAATTACGATCTTCCAATTATCGGTTGGAAGACCGGTATTGCTGGCTGATCCTTATAATATTCAGGATCTCGTCTGGTAACGAAGCGCACGCCCTTAGCAGCTAAGAATCTTTTCTCTGTTATATCGCCTTTACCTTGGCTACCGCTTTCTTGTACAGAACATCAGGATTCGGAGCACGTCGTTAGTTTAACTATCTTGTGCAATTAGGAAGTTCAATCAATTTTTTTAGCTTTGTTTTTTAGTTTCTTAGCAGATTTTCTTAACCGTTTAAGGTTAAAGTTCCAGAAGGGTTTGTTCCGAGGTTTTTGGTTAACAATAAGAGGTTACGAATTTTCAAAAGCAGTCGAAATTGCCAACCCAATACGGGTGTACCTCAATGTCGTTATTTGACCAAATTTCCCTCAGTGTGGTAAGCAATGAACCTAGCTCGAAAGAAAAAAGCCCCCAATCAGTTAATTTTCTATTGTGAGAATATCATCCGTCCCTCTCCAGAGCACAATCTAATGTCAATCACCTCACGCCGAACAGAATTAACAAACGTTGGTTCGCAGCCTAAATTGAGAGCCTGTAATGTTGAGAATGTAATTGAACAAAGAAGATCCTTGTCAAAGAAGATCAGCCAAACTTCACTCGCTTGAATGAGAGAGGCACTAATATTATTGCCAATAAAAATGAATTTTACAGAGAGAATTCTTACAGAAGAAACTGGCATTATTGGAGTCTTGATCAGAGACAGCTCCATCAAGAAGGTACGATTTCAGAATTAGTCAAATATCTGTATGCATTACAGAAAGCAACTTTCTCTTACTCAAATGAAGCTAACTTACTATGTTGCAAGTTAATCGGTTTTATTCTAGTCATGGCCACCTTGTTACAGACAGTAAAAAATAAGAATAAATTTACGGACCAGATATGATCTTGAAAGAGATCCTCTCTAAAACGTATTGTAACGTCAAACCGGAACACGTTATCATCTAGAAGGATTCCTGGTCCAACCTGCAGTCAATCGATTGGCGATTTGCCTAATGCTTGTATCGGATGACCAGAAAATGAAGTCAGTAAGAAAAGCGGTTTTGGGGGATCGCCAACCGATAACTAACAACCACTCCAGATGTCATTAAACTTGGAGGCTTCCTCGCAGAACCAGTTATATGTCTATTTAAATTCTGCATCTGCAGATAAAGACTCAATCAGTACGGTAGCACCCGCATAAGTATTTGCAGCACAACCTCTACTGTTTTTGCAGACAGAAAAATACGACGACTGAGTTCCAACCGGACTTTGAACTAGTTTTTTTCGTCGCCATTTTTGGTGTTGTGCCGATTATATCGCTACCTCCCTTAGGGGTAATTCATTTTCATTACAGATGATGACAGAGATGATAAATTCTTGAGGCTTCCAGATTTTTATAAACTGAATTTCCAATAATTTACTGCTTATATATAAACCTTCATCGGCCGCAGACATTTGAATTTAATTATGCGATGAGTAACACAATTATTTAGTATTCAGTTTTTGGAAATGCGCAGAACCATCTAGTATTTTATTTTTTTTATGAAAATCTTCAATGTCACATTAAAATATGTTGATCACTCAAGGCCATTGCTTATAAATATTTGGAACAACAAGAAACCGCCAAAAATATTATCAAATTATTTTTTTCAAAGGGGAATTCTATCATTTATGTATCTTATGTATGTTATGAAACTCTCTAATTTGCATATCAAAGAAACTAAAAAAAATACACTTGACTTGGTATATCAGTATTATTGTCTCGAATTAAGATATTGCATAGATTTATCGATATCTCAAACTTGTTCAATAAGTATTGTAATGTTAATAAGGGCTCGGAACACGATTCGTCTGACATATTATTCTGTATGCAGTATGCACGATTTTCGAAAAGTGCATTTATCACAATGCAACAACATTCATTAGTTTGTACATAACAGCTTTTTTATTTGTTTAACTTAAAATTGACTTTCATTTTATGCAATCGCACCATTAATAAGAAAACATTTTTCTAATCGATATAATATTATGGAAGGACGTTCATTGTCTTTATACTCGTATGAACTTTTTATCCATTTATTGGTATATTCGTGTCAGCGCACACAGAGGCAAATATACGGTAATCAATTACCATCGCGGTTTTTGGTGAAAATGATGAGTATTTTACGATGTTTTATTTATTTATATATAGTGATGCAATGTGTGATAATTTATGGCAACTTATATAAGAATAACGGAATATATATATATATATATATATATATATATATATATATATATATATATATATATATATATATATATATATATATATATATATATATATATATATATATATATATATATATATATATATATATATATATATATATATATATATATATATATATATATATATATATATATATATATATATATATATATATATATATATATATATATATATATATATATATATACGCGATCGTATGTTATAAACATTGAAGAAAATTATAGACAACACCATTCACCATATAGCTAAATGAAAACAAAACCTATATACCCGAGTACATCATACATACATACATACATATATAAACTTCTCGTACCATTCAGTTTCTTTCAATCAGTAAGACCATGACCGACTTTTATATCGTTGTTGGTTTTCCTCTCTTCTTGTGGTATACGGCACGTTAACAAAAAAATAAATTAAATAATTTTCTTATTTATTTACTTAAGAAAGTAAACGTACTCGGTTGCATGTCATGTACGAGTATGTATGTAGATTTTTAAAAATATTTTAACTATGTCCATACAGCTACACAAACTAATTAGTGGTCTGCACTCTATATATGAGCTCGATAGATTTTTCACAGTGTGCATGACAATGAATTCGTTAGACGCATGCCAACATTTTGAATATACGTATATGTTGTTGTTGTATATGTTATAACCGAAATTTTATCAACAAAAAATAAAATGAATATCCTTGCCCAATTATGCTTAGATTAGGCACTCCTTGAGAAATCTTCAAAGTCAATTTTTAATTTTACATTTAAAATTCGAATCAAATTGATTTAATTAAAAATTTATTTAAATTATGTTAAGTAATTTCATAAATCACATAATTAAATTAAAAAAAAAAAGCACTCTTGGTGTCATTGATTTTTATCGTGCATCGATGATCGCAACAATCTATAAATACTGTGTATCCGTATATAGGTATGTATCTGATATTTTGTTGTCATTTTGGTAAAAATTGACCACGTTTGACTGAAAATCACACTTTTGTATGTTGGTGGTCTATTATGTAGCTTGAATGAAATTTAATTTGGTATACTAGCTAAGCGAAACTGAGAAGTTTACCACTCATTTTACAATATGGGTGTTGCGTGTGTTTGAATTTCAATATAGGGTTGGTGGTTGACCGTTTATAGCCAATTAACCATTCGTTTATATTCCAGCGTTGAAACTATATAGAAACCATCAACTGTTTCTAGTTTACCTCCTAGCGGTAGCACCTGGGCAACGTTTGTTCTGCATGACTAATGCAGCTATCGCAACGGCTGAACTTCTAGAGGCGAGAGTAATAACATTATAAACAACAAAACGCAATGGAAAATACAAACAAGGAAAGTAAGGAAATGATGTTCAGGAAAATCCACTCTCTTCGGAGGTTGGTTCCATGGATTTTAGGAGAGGCGAAACATTGCTAAAACCTTCTATTGATATACAAAATAAGCTAAAGGATATCAACGCTCAAATGAGTAACGAGGAACAATTTTCATTCCAAAGAAGCTCTATGACGCTCAGATCTCCAATGAGAAAACGTCAGTGTCAGAACCAATTCCGAGAACACCAGCAAATATTATAAAGATATTTTGAGCTGTCGAATAAATTTCAATAAATGGAAAAAGCAGCTGAGCAACGAAGTTGCTGAGGTTAAGAGATAAAACTCTACACTTAAAAAAAGGTTAAAAATAACAAAGCTGAGGATTCAGCACGAGGTTAAAATCTATCTTCTAACCATATTCAGCCATCAACCATTCAACATGATCATTCAAATAACTCCAACTGGTTACTGCGGCAATTTCCAGTTTTTTAACAGAATAATAGATTCAATCCTCTGAGTGAAAAATATGTCACTGCCTTCAAGTGAGCAACATCAACAATTTCGAACTTTTTCGACAAAAAATAATAAAAACCATGAACCAAGTAATTTTAATGCGCTTTCCAACAGCGACAGAAATGTTAAAAAACTATTGGAAGAATTAAAAAATGAACCCAGCAACCAACTAGAAAATATCGAATGTCACACCTATCAGCTGAAGAGTGAAAAGGCTTATAGAATGGTTATCAAAGTCCTACCATCATCCATTAGTCATGATGAAATTAACGCAGACTTTAAGAAAAAATGGGACATGAAGTCGGAGGTGTTACCAACATATTCGAAATGATCACAATTGATGATGTAAAAGACAACAAACATTTTCCTGTTATTGTACATCGACTTAAAGAAGTATACAACATCAAGAAACTTGCATACTGTAACTGTACAGTTGTGCCACCTAACAAAACAAGGAACATTCCACAATGCACGAATTGTCAACAACTATAGGACATACCAAGAGATTTTGCTATCGTCAAACCAAATGCGGGGAATGTGCTGAAGATCACCACACAACAAATTGCAAAAAACAACCAGATAGCGAACCTTTATGTGCTCTTTGGCATCAAGACGGACATACTGCAAATTATAAAGGATGCTCTGTATATCTGAACAAAATTAAAAGTCAACAGAGTAATAGCGTAGTATAGCGATTAAAAACCAAAGCAGCTAAAGCTCAAACAACAATTACACCATCCATAGTTGGATTATCTAATGCGCAAATTACCAAATCAACAATGAAATCATTAATACGCTCAGTGAAATTCAACAGACACTTGGTCACTTAGCAGAAAGGGTGGCAAAACTGAAAGTTAATTTCTATCCGCCATGTAAAAAAGTCAGCCTACACAAAAATGATTAACTCGTTCCTACGCATTGTAACGTGGAACGTCAATGGGCTCAACCAACGAGCCCAGGAACTGGAAGTATTTCCCCATACCAGCAATATAGATATTTAATAACGTTCAATGCCATTTATGAAAACAAATGTGAATATCTGTCTCCAGGGGGAGCCAACGTATTGGCCAACGGATGTAAGAAAAATACCAGATCTATTTAATTTCTTTATCATAAAGGGTATTTCATCCAGTTACAGTAAAGCCGAAGGATTTAACGACTTAAACAAAAAAGTGAGATCTTACTAATAAATTTACGGATTGGAATCTCTTCAGAAAAAAATTAGAAGAGGTAGTTGAATTAAAAGTGAGTATCACAAGTAATGAGGAATTGGAACATCAAACAAAAAATTTCCAATTTACTCCAGAATTAAAGGAAATAGCGAACATGGAAGTCAAATAACCTGCTGAGATCAGGGAACAAATCAAGGAAAGAAACAAGGCAAGGAAATCCCAGAAATCCCATTGATAAAACAGCCTTCAATCGGATAAGTAACAAAGTCAATAGGCTAATCAAAAACTTTAAACAAGAGTGCATCGACAATTACTTAAGCGGGCTAGGTCCAAAAATGGATAAGGACTACTCGTTATGGAAAGCCACCAGAAAATTCAAACGACCTGTAGTTCGGATACCACCCTTGAGAAATTCTCAAGGTAGTTGGGTTCGACAAGACAAAGAAAAGGCGAAACACCTTGCTCAATACCTAGCAACAGTATATTTTAATCACATGACATTCAATTCAACATCGACGTAACACCTGTTTATTAACCAAGTCAGGATTTTAAAAGGGTCACGCCAATGGAAATTGCCGAAGAAATCGACCAAATTATTAACCAAGAAAAGACACCGGGAATGGATCACCGGGTCTATTCAAAGAACTACCACGTAAATCAATCATCATGATCATATACTTATTTAATGCCCGTATGAGATTGAAGTATGTACCCAAATGCTTCAAAACAGCCCAAATAATTATGCTGAAGAAACTAGGCAAACCAAATGAAGAAGTAACAACGTACGGTCCAATCTCACTGCTTGCGAACTTTTCAAAGCTGTTTGAAAAACTACTTCATAGTACTACATGGTTCAATTTGAATTCAGGAGTAACCACTCCACAATAGATCAAGTCCATCGAATTATTACGGCGATACATTAAGCGTTAGAAGAAAATAAATATTGCCCCGCTGTATATTTCTGGATGTATCCCAGGTCTTTGATAGGGTTTGGCACGAGGGATTGACATTCAAGATGAGCAAAATGCTACCTCAAAATTATTGCCAGCTGGTTGAATCATACCTCTCTGATCGCAAATTCAGAGTCATCCATGAAGAAAAATGTTCTGACTTTTATCCAACGCTAGCGGGAATTCCACAGGGAACCGAATTAGGACCCCTCCTCTACCTTCTCTAGATACTGCAGACATACATACAACGAACAAAACATTTATCGGTACGTTTGCTGATGACACTGTTATTATTGCAATAGACAAATCTCAACAAAGGGCAGTGGTAAATCTTGAAAGAGCAATGAACAACGTTACTAAATGGACGATTGATTGGAAAATCGTGCTTAATGAGACATTTACGCTACAACCCAAATATATCAACCAGCACATATACCTCAGCAGGTGCCGCAGACTGAATTGGCCAAATACCTTGGTCTGCATCTAGACTCAAGGGTAAACTGGAAACATCAGGCGAAATAAAAAGCTGAACATATACGATTAAAACAACGACAAATGTACTGGTTAGTTGGGCATCATTCCTAAATTAACCTTTATTACAAAAGACTAATTTACAACATGGATGTATGATGCGCAGCTATGGGGTTGTACTCATAAATCCAATAGAGTCTTTATCCAACATAGCCAAAATAAATTTCTTCGAATGATCAACAACGCTTACCGATTTGTGTCTAACAGGGAAATACACAATGATTTACAAATACAATTGATAGATGACGTTATCCGCGAATGTGACATCAAACATGAAAAGGACTTCTCATCCACACCAACGTTGAGGCCGTACAACTACTGGATAGTACAAACAAAGTAAGGCGGCTCAAACGAACCACACCACATGAGCTAACCCAATGAATACCATACCTCAAGGGAACTGACCATGCCTGAGAGCTGCGATTTTTGAGTGGAAGCGAAGAAGAGAACGTTGTAATTTATCTATCTAAGTAAGGTATAGTTACCCGTCTGGTATCTGCGGTACAGCAAAATGGGTGGACTGGCGAGGAGCAACTATAACGTGCTAGGCTTGGTCTTATATGAGGTAAGGTACCAATGTGTTACCGACTTACTCATCGATAGAGGGCGGTGGGAAAAATGGGGTTCGATAAATCTGAAAAGGCTGTAAATGAGAGTGTTGCCTTACAGCAATGAATTCCACAGCTCGAAAAAGTTGACTCAGTCGGTCGCTTTAGAGATGTTATTTAAATCTTGGAGTAAGAGATCAAATTTTTCTGATTTCTAAAATAAGTATTACTGAAAGAGCAAAAACAATAAAACTAGAAAAACCCAGTGGCAACCGCCAAAAGTTATCACTAACATGGCTGGTAGAGAGACTTATTTTACAAATAATGAGAAAGTGCCGAAAAAGCTTACGGAAAATTTTCAACCCCGCTGTGGCTAATGTATCAGCAGTTAACAAGATCAATAACATCACGGAAAGTGTCCTAATTGAAACTGATAAAAAGGAAGCCCTTGAATTCCTCCTAGCCAATAAGGATCTGATAAATGCTGGGCTGGTAGCGTCTCTTCCAGAAAAGCGTTTGCCCAGAGTAATCATTTACGATGTTGAAAGAATAGAAGAGATTGAGGACATAAATGCTGTTTGATGACTGGGCCAAAACATGGCAAGGTGGTCCATTGGGTCATTGAAGTGTAAGTGTCATAGTGCCTATGACAAGAAATATCCTAGTCAGCAATCGCAGATTGTATCTGGGCTGGTCCTTTTGCAGAGTAACATACTTTGTCAGGGTTACAATGTGCTATAAATGAGTTAGATTTGGGCATACAGCAAAGTTCTGTGAAGAACAGGAGCGTATTTGCCTTCATTGCTATTAGAGTCATCATCTATATAGCAAACAGAGCGTTTGACCACTCATCAAGAAGCAAAATATGTTCATAATATAAAACAGCATTGAACTGTTTAGAAGTTCTGAAAATTTCACAATATTGGTCACTTTAAGTATTCAGACGAGCCAGAGACAAATGATTAGAGGAGTTCTCACTGCAGAATTTATAGTACGAAGTTGCCTCTTTGTTATTAACGAAGATGGCCAGCCAAACCCACATATTCCTACAATGACAAGTCGAATATTGACCTTACACTTATATGACTGGCGGTTTGTTAAGAAAAGTTATAAATTGGTCGGTTAAAGAAAGCTATAGAATAAGCGACCACAGAGCAATTATCCTCATCTTAAATTCGAAGAATACGAAAGCATGCCAATGGTGAGAAGTCTACAGTCTATTAAATAACACATGGCAAAGCCTGCGGTGAAAGACCTGAATATGTCAATCAGAAACGACTTGGGAGAGCACAAGGAACTAATTTATGCAGCACATGGTAATGCATAGTTTATAAATAGTAGTGACAAAAGTCATAACTACTTAAAGTAGTTTATTACAGAGCATGAACATGTAGAATTGTGGAGCTTTGCCTATAAACTATGCAGAGGCAAACGGAAACAAATGAGGTATTACGTACTCTAGTAAGCTTTGGCCATAAATTAACAATCTGTTAGGAAGACATCACAAAATGCTTACTCAATACCCGATGATAAAGAGAAAAATGACTCGGACTTGCAGCAATTCACGCATATCATATCATTGTACCAGGTACGCCAAATGTGAGCTACTTCAGTGATGAAGAGACCATTTTTGAAAGCTTGGACAAATGGCTAAGTGATAGCCATAAAGTGAACAGAGTCGGATCAAACTTGCAATTTGGGTGTTTTCCTAGATGTATCTGGCGCGTTCGGTAAATTGTGGTGGCATATTATTTAATCCAAAAAAGTGTCAATAAAAGATGCCCAAGGCTATAACAAGGCTTCATTTTAGGCCCACATATATGGCATAATGCTTTCAACAGTAGTATGAACTAGAAAGTACAAGAAGTATCATTCGCAGACGGCAAGGTGATACTATTTGCTTAGAACGCCAGACAAGGTGTATAAGAAAAAGCGCAATGGCCATAGGGCACGATGATAGACTGGTGCAATAGTTACAAGATGGAGTTGCTCTTTGCTAAGACAGTTGTAATCCATTTAAAGCGATCACTTGAAGTGCTCCTTTGATCTCAATAAATTGTGAAAGAATCAAGATGGTAAAAATTGTTAAATGACGGAGAGTGCGGACTTCTACGAAAGGGTCAAAGGAAATGAGGAAAATCGTAAGATTTTCACCGTGCTAGGAAGACTAGTAATAGAAACATTAGGCTTCAGGCAAAATACTCATGTGATGGATGGGACAGAATGAACTGTCACCACTGGCGAACACTAGTTAGTGCTGAAAGAAGTGTCTTGCTCGGAATTTTAACAAGGTGTGCCGAACAGTGCCAACTAATACAGTTGCCGTCTTGACCAGCATGATTCCAATTTATATACTTTTGAATGAAAGAATTGTCAAATATAAAATAAGAAATAGTCTAAATGTGAGCTACGGAAACAAACAAGAAATGCATATATAGCACTATGGCAGGAAAGGAGGACAAATTCAGTGGGTGGCAGAAGAACTTACGGTTCTTCACCAAACATTGAAGAACGACTACATAAAAAGATACCTTTAAGTGCATATAGCTCACGCAAATGCTGACAGGGCATAGAGGAATGTATGCTCCGACATAGTTTCGCAGACCCCAGTACCTTTGAATGTGGACCGGGTGAGGATGCAATATATCATTACTCTATGAGTGTGTGCTAGCTGAAGAAGCTAGAGATGAACTATACGCGAGGCAAGAGAACCTCAATTATTTAAAATAAAAATAGTGATACCGTACAAAGCGGTAGGTAGCCACGCGAGTAATACATATGTAAAGAAATTCAATAAGTGCGCCCCCACGTGGCGGGGATGTTAACAAGAAAACCTGATCAAGCGTACCGATCAACATTTGGAGGGGAAATTTGGTCTGAATGAACTCTAAGGCATAGGGCAAAACAAAATAAAAAATTATTAAGAGAATTCACGGACATCTTATAAAATATACATTGAAACCGCAGTCATATTCAATCGTCTTTAAGTTATTGAAACTGAATCCCGACGAGGTTCAACAAAATGCTGTATTAAAGGTCTTAAAGACGTCGAATTTTACTTGCTGACGGGTGGCGGTGAAAACAGATCAAACACCTCTCATGATCGTTAAAAACCGTTATACAATTTTTAATTGTTCGCCGACCACAACCGTCTGGTGGGATTTTTACAATATGTAACCTTGAGCTATATATCATAAGGTAAGATGCTGTAACAACTTTACTATACCAAAACAATATAATTACGACACGATATATCCATTTAAAATCGACACTGAAAAATCAACTGATCACCACAATCGGAAATTCCTTCCTTTCTCGATCATATAATATGTACACACTACACAGACGATGCCTTTCATTTTATTTTGCACCTTGAATTATTAGCTTACATAAATTTATATAAACATATACATACATATATTGCCCAAACTATTACGGTGTACTTTCTCAAAACATAATAAATAGTTTTTGGCGCGATAGTTTTACATAATGCTATTTTCCAATCTCCATCCACATTACACCACACAATTTTGGTAATCGCACGTTTGTTTCAACACACCACAAAAAACAATAATATTATGGATTTCCCATAAATCCACCCATCTTTCGAGTCAAATTTTCCAATCGCCACCGGTTTACGCAACACAAAATTTTCGTAATCAAATTTTAAATTTAAAACTCATTAGCTCGTGGTAATTATGAATTTTGATTCATCTGAAATCTAAATAATTATAGATACGCGAGTATAATCGTATATTGCGATCATTATGATTGATGATATATACCGTGTGATGATCACTTCGATCATAATCGTTGTGTTATTAAATTGTTTGCAACATATATTACGTTTGCTAATCTAATGATTCCGAAATTCGATCAATTTTCAAAAACCGGGCCTTTTATAAATCACCTCAATATGCATAATACTTCTTTGTCTATATAGAAGCCAACCATACTTACTTACCTACCACATACTATACGCAATATTCATGTTTTCAAAGTCGCAACATCGATCGTTATAATATTATGTGAAAGTTCAAATCTTATAAAAATAATTACGAAAACGATTTTAATATTTAATTATTTTGGAGGGTCTAAGCATAATACATAAACATATACATACGAAAAATATGAAGGTCGATTGAGATTTGATTTTTTGTTGTTAAACAGTTCAATAACACTTTCACATAATCGCAGCCGCGTAATAACGTAAACTTACAAAAAAAAAAAAAAAATATCGCGGTCAAGTTTACATATCTTAAAATGTTCATCTCACTTTTTTATAATGATCGCGTCGCGCATAAATTACGATGAACAAATTAAATTGTTATTATGATTTTTTTGATAATTATTGATTTACAAAACATAATAATAACTAAAATCGCGCCGACCTATAAAGATTGTCCTACATAATACATATACATCAGTATAAATACGCGATCGCACCATCATGATCATTATCAATAACACATAACATCGTGCGATCATAATCATATGATCAAATTCTAAATTTTTCCTTCAAAATTGAAAGTTAACAGTTTAGAAAAATCTCCAGCTAGTATCGCATAAGTTCGCCTTCAATGATCTTTCGGTAAAAAGAAAAATATAGTGTAAATATTAAACTCACAGGTACCCCGGGTGCGATGAACTTTATATATATGAGTTCTTAAAAAACGAAAAAATAAGAAAATTAAAAACTGAAAGTATTTTTCTGTTGTTCAATTTTGAATATTTGAAGGCCTAAGATTTTTTTACCACATATTGAAAAAGGTTTTCACCTTTAATAATACGAGATTAATTGCTCGGTGATTCGAATTATATGGTGCTTTGTATATACTATCATCAATTCCGCATTGACATAATGAAGTTTAACTTGAGATTAATAATGATGATCTTTTGGTTTTCAAGCTTTATAAATTTTGCAAAAACCAAAACGATATAATTTACGATTAATTAATAGTGTTTTAATATCAATATTGCATTGCAATTGTGCTCAAGGATAAACGTTAATTCCATGACTGAGAATTTAATGATGAGGTTGAAGTGAATCAGCACTCGATTCAAACAATATATGTTATAGACTTTGATATTCCGGATATCCGCTCATAATTCAATAATTAATGAATATTTTCCACTAAAACTTAATTTTTAAAGGAAATGAAAGTAAATGTTAAGTGTTAAGATATTGACTACTATCGTCAAACTTATTCAAATTTGAAATAACTCTGGTGGAGCATCGTTTCAAAACACTTTAGCTTCCAATTAAAATTCCTTTCCAAAGAAAACCATTAATTTTTAGTTTCAAACTTATTCAAATTTTAACCAAATTTGATGAAAATTAATAAAACTTTATTCAATAAAAAATTGAATGATATCAATTTATTTTCAAGCATATTAAAATTACAGTCATCAAATTTATGCCATCATCCAACTTTATATATTGTCCAAGATAATGAAATCTTCCGTCAAACTTAATCAAATTTGAAATAATTCTGGTGGATCATCGTTTCAATTCACTTCTGTTTCCAAATTAAAATTCTTGTCCAAAGAAAATCAAAGTATTTTATATTTAGATGCTTGTCCGGAGAGTTGATCAAGGCTCTCCGGTCAATTTAGGCTAAGTACGTTCCATGTTCCAAATTTAAAATCGTTGCCCTTATATCGTGTTCGAGGTCGTTGTTGTGAATCCAAAAATATCCGAGGCTCATGTTGAGGTTTCGTAACAATAAAATTTGACAAGTTGGTCTGTTAACCCAACGCTTACCCCCTATAGGAGAACCACCGCCCTCACACTTTAGCCTACTCCTGTAACACTTGCTACAGTTGTACGCAGATACGGCACATGAAGCGAATCTTGTGTTTATCACCCTGCATACACAGCAGCCTGACCACCACATATTAAAATTACGGTCGTCAAATGAATGCCATCATCCAACTTCGTATGTACTATTTTCATCTGTCAAACTCACTCAATTTCGATATAAAAAAAATTATTTTCAGACGCCTACGATAGTATAAACTCGACTAAAATTTTAAATTTTAAATTGTCTCAAATTTATTATAAAATTTACTCAGATTTCACTTAAACTTAATCAATTTCCATTTAAATCAAACACAAAATTGCAAAAAAATAATTAGGTTTTCCTATCAGACTATCTAAACTTCCGTTATAATCTCGTACACAAATTTCGCAATTTTTGAAAAAATTCGATTAATTTCAATCAAATTTGTATCAAGCAACCATTCCAAAATGTTCAGTTTCTCATTATTTTCAAACTCATTCAAATTCTGGTGATAATTAAGATTGCCTTCATATTCCATTCAAATTTCAAAATTTTATTAATCAAACATAAATCAAGTTTCAATCAATTCAAAATATACTCCAACTTGGTAAGAGTATGTTAAGTAAGTTTTGATTAATTCACCATTCCATATTGGATTTAAGATTTCATTAACGTTTCGAGTTGAAAAAATTTCATTGGTCTCAAATTTAATATTTTCAATTTCATTCCAATTCACTTAAATTTCTGCTCAAAAAAGAATGAATTGGGGTTTCTCTGTAATAGTCTTCTTCCACCGGAGATTGAAAATATTAATTCAATTATTAAATTCTGTTTTAATATCAATATTGGATTGCAATTGGGCTCAAGGATAAGGTTTAATTCGATGACTGGGAATTTATGAGATGAAGTTGAAGTGAAGTAGCAAAAAGAGTCAAGATTCAAACAATATATGTATATTATAAACTTTGATATTCCGGATATCCGCTCATTATTCAATAACTAATACGAATATTTTCCACTGAAACGTAATCCTTAAGTAAATGAAAGTAAATGTTCCAGAGTTAGGATATTGAAATCTTCCGTCAAACTTATTCAAATTTGAAATAATTCTGGTGGAACATCATTTCAATTCAGTTTAGTTTTCAGTTAAAGTTTTTATCCAAAGAAACCCAAATGTTTTTGGTTTCAAACTTATTCAAATTACAATCAAATTTGATGAAAACTTATCAAACTTTATTCAGGAGAACCTACATTTTCATTAAAAAATTTAACGAAACCAATTTCTATTCAAACTTATTTAAATTACGGCCATCAAATTTAATCCATCATCCAACTTCGTATATTCTTCTGCCAAACTGACTCAATTTCGATATAAAAAAATTATGTTCAGGTGGCTACGGTTGTTAAACTCGACTAAAATTTTAAATTATCTCAAATTTATTACAAAATTGACTCAGACATTTCAGAAAATTTCTCAGATCAAAATTGCCCTCAAACTTAATCAATAACCATTCAAAACATAAACACAATTAGGTTTTCCTATCTAAAAAATTTGAGAAAATTAGTATTTTTCAATCAATTTCAATCAAATTTGTGTTAAACATCCTTTCAAAAATGAGCAGTTTCTCATAATTTTCAAACTCATTCATCTGGTGATGATTAAGATTGGATTCATATCTCATTCAAATTTCGAAAATTTTATTAATCAAACTCAACTCAATTTCCATTCAATTCAAATTACAATCCATGCTTGGTACGAGTATATTGAATTAGATTTGATTAATTCACCTATTAAAACTGTATTTAAGATTTCATTTCCTTTTTAAGTTGTAACCTTTAGTCAAACTTATTGAAATTTGATAAAAAATTTAATTGGTCTCAAATTTAACATTTTCAATTTCATTCCAATTCACCTAAATTTCTGTTCAAAAATGTATAAATTGGAGTTTCCCAGTCATTGTCTAATTCCACTGGAGATTGAAAATATTAATTCAACTCATTAATTAAAATTAAAATTAATAAAACGATCAAAATAGTTAATTCAAGTTCAATCAAATTTTAGTCAAGCCCGATTTAAACTAATCTGGTTTTATTCAGATTTATTTTAACTTAACCAATTTCTTTTCAAAATGTTTAAAGTCGGTTCGAATATCAATATTGGATTACAATTGTGGTCAAGGATAAAGTTTCACTCCATGACTGAAAATTTAATGATGAGGTTGAAGTGAATCAGCACTTAATTCAAACGACATATGTTATAGATTTTGATATTCCGGATATCCGCTCATAATTCAATAATTAATGAATATTTTCCACTCAAACTTAATTTTTAAAGGAAATAAAAGTAAATATTCCAGAGTACAGATATTGAAATCTTCCGTCAAACTTATTCAAATTTGAAATAGTTCTCGTGGAACATTATTTCAACTCACTTCAGTTTCCAATTAAAATTCTTGTCCAAAGAAAACCAACAATTTTTAGTTTCAAACTTATTCAACTTTTAATCAAATTTGATCAAACTCTATTCAGGTGAACCTCCATATTCAATAAAAAATTGATTGATATCAATTTCTTTTCAAACATATTAAAATTACGGTATTCATATTTATGTCATCATCCATATGACGTTGGAATATTGTTCAAGATATTGAAATCTTCCGTCAAACTTATTCAAATTTGATATAATTCTGGTGAAACAACATTTCAATTCACTTCTGTTTCTAAATTAAAATTCTTGGCCAAAGAAAATCGAAATATTTTGGTTTCAAACTTATTCAAATTTAATGAAAACTAATCAAACTTTATTCAGATGAACCTACATTTTCATTAAATATATTTATCAGTCAATTTCTTTTCAAACTTATGCAAATTACAATTTATCAAATTTATGCCAACTTTCAACTTCGTATATTCATCTATCAAACTCACTCAATTCCGTAATAAAAAAAATTAGTTTTGAATGACTACGTTAGCATAAACTCGGTAGAAATTTAAAATTTTTAATTATCGCAAATTTATTACAAAATTGACTCAGATTCATCATTTCCCTCAATCTATTATTCAAACCCAAAATATACTCCATGCTTAGTACAAGAATTTTAAATTATTGATTAATTCACCATTCAAAACTGCTTTTAAAATTTCAATAGTTTATTATTCAAATTTGAAATAATTCTTGTGGAACATTCTTGTCCAAAGAAACCCAATAGGTTTTGGTTTCAAACTTAGTCAAATTTGATGAAAATTAATAAAACTTTATTCAGATGAGCCTACATATTCAATAAAAAATTGAGTGAAATCTATTTCTTTTCAAACTTATTAAAATAACGGTTAATATTCATATAATCTTCAAGATATTGAAATCTTTCGTTAAACTTATTCAAATTTGAAATGATTATCAATTCAATTCACTTCTGTTTCCAAATTAAAATTCTTGTCCAAAGAAAATCAAATATTTTGGTTTCAAATTATTCAAACTACACTTTCCAATTAAAATTCTAGTCCAAAGAAAACCAACAATTCTTAATTCAACCTTATTCAAATTTTCTTCAAATTTGATGGAAATTAATCAAACTATATTAAGGTGAGCCTACATATTCAATAAAGAATTGAATGATATCCAGTTTTGAATTGAATATGTAGGTTAATAATAAAGTTTGATTAATTTTCATCAAATTTGATTAAAATTTGAATAAGTTTGAAACTAAAAATTGTTGGTTTTCTTTGGACAAGAATTTGTTTGCAAACATATTAAAATTACAGTCATCGAATTTTGGCCATCATCCAACTGCATATATTCTTCAAGATATTGAAATCTTCCGTCAAACTTATTCAAATTTGAAATAATTCTGGTGCAACATCATTTCAATTCACTTCTGTTTCCAAATTAAAATTCTTGTCCAAAGAAAATCGAAATATTTTGATTTCAAACTTATTCAAACTATAATCAAATTTGATGAAAACTGATCAAACTTTATTCAGGTGAAGCTAAATTTTCTATAAAAAATTTATCAATTTATTTATTTTAAAACTTATTCAAATTTATGCCATCATCCAATTTCGTATATTCTTCTGTCAAACTCACTCAATTTCGATATAAAAAATAATTATATTCAGATGACTACGAAGTATAAACTCGACTGAAATTTAAAATTTTAATTTTTTTGAATGATAAAACAGTTCTTTCAAGCTCAAGCAAATATTAGTCAAACTTGATTAAAACTAATCAGATTTTATTCAGATTTCCAATACAAACTTATTTTAACTTAACCAATTTTGTTTCAAACCTTTTCAAATTCTGGTGATAATTTTTGTGGCTGATTTTTTTACCATCCAACTTCATCAAATTCATATTGCTCTAAAGTTCTGATATAAATTAAATTCAAATTTTTGTAGATTTCTCGATTCATGAAAATTTATTTAACTCAAGCCAACATATTTTTTTCCAAATTATTTTCAAATAAATAAACTCAATTTTTTTTATACTTTCAATTCTTCTTCAAAGTGTATTAAATTTCCCAAACAAACTTTACTTTGTTTCCCTATCAATGATCTAGCATACCTAATTAATTTAACTCAAATTAAATTTAAATTTTGGATACATTCAATTTTTTTTACTCACAACATCATCAAATGTCCATTCAAATTTTGTCAGCTTTAGAAAAATTTCAAACTTAACTAAACTCAACTATAATCACAATTAAAATCACCGCAGACCACAATATCATCATAAACTATACTACAACTTTCTAGAATTGTCTTCAAGTCCGTGTTCGTCTGTATAACACAATTAGTAAATTTTCGGGGCAGCAAATAATAATTCAACTAGAAGAATTTCCCAATTCGAAGCGCAAAGCGCAGTGTAGGCCAATTTGTGTCTAGTTAATTGCCGACACCACTTCTCTTAGCACTGACTAACAGGTCGAGTTTTTAAATTTTGACACGTGGAATATTTATTGAAGTATTAGGAATGCGATACCTAGGAATACCTAGGAATGCCAACAAAATTGGGATGGATGGTACATACCGAGCTCTGTACAATATCGAGATCAGAGATCTGGTGAAGATCCCCGATATTGTACATGAAGTAAAATCTCAGCGAGTACGCTGGCTTGGTCACGTTCTGCGTGCTGATCCGGATCGAATTGTGCAGCAATCTCTGAAAGAAGAGCCACCATATGGTAGGCGCAGAGGTCGTTGCAGGCGGCGATGGCTCCACGATGTAGAGAATTACTTGACCTCTTCAGATTGTCTTAGACAGTATGAAGACCATCCTCAGGATCGAAACCATTTGAGCCAAATTGTTGACTCAGTGAGGGGCCAGTAATGGCCTTTGAAAACTGTTTAATAATAATAATATCGGGAATGCGATCAATGAGCCAGGTCTCAGCAAAACAAAGTATATCCAAGAAATATTCAGTTCCTGATATGTATTTAGTGAAGATTTAAGTACAACATTATTAATAAATGGAATCAGGAATTAGTATACGAAACAGAACTTGTAACATTATACTCATGCTGAGTCACAGTACGTAGGTTTTTTTCAACAGAGTTAACCATTATTGCTATATATATTGTACAAATATGCGGAAAGGTCCAGGTGTCCACTATTCAAAAATGTTAGTGCTCATCAGGGATGTGTGTTTACGCGTCATCTATTATTTTGTACATTGACGTGTCGAAAACCCGTAGATAACGTCAACAACGTAGACAACGTCGATAATGTAGGCAATTCCTAGAGTGGTTTTGTCAATTAGTTCTAAACTAAAGGGTGACCAAATTTCTTTAGGAACAATGCGTTATTGGTGATAGTTTCCGTCCGTCAATGCATTTAAATCTCTTCTCAAAAGAGCGGAATTTAAAACTAATCGTGCTCAAATATTATTTATTAAATTGTCCCAAAACAACGATATATAGCGTTATATAGAGTGGGGCCCACTTTATAACGGTGGAACGGTATAGAACATCTCGCAGAAAAATCAGAAAAAAGGTTATAAGTTTTACTAAAAATAATCCGGGGAACTTTAGCTATGACCGTGCCACAAAATTTAACAAACATCACTCCATGGCAAAATGAATTCGAGTTCAGGAAGGCTACCGAGTTATTAAAAAGCCAAATCGGTCAGATAACCAACACTTGTTCATGTATATAAAAACCAACAACTTTCCTATTATTGTGGCAGGATTGTACTCTCCACCGAGACATTCTATTAAAAACAAACAATACTCAGAGCTCTTCAAGCGGATTGGAAAAAGGTTCATAATAGGTGGCGACTTCAATGCGAAGAATGCTCACTGGGGTTCTAGATTAACTACAACTAAATGAAAATAATTACGCGATTTCCATCAGGAAAAATACCTGACCTGATCGATTTTTTTTATAACCAAAAGTATTTTTGGACTCTTATTTGGCCATCGCCGTACATTTTCATTGATGCTACACCCCCTTTGCTTGAACTATAGTCATTCAATAAAGAAAATTGAAAATTTTAGGAACAGGAATGGATTATGTTTATTTGACCATCACCGTATATTTGCATTATGGTCATACACAAGAGATGGCTCTTATACTTGCAGAAATTGAATGTAAATTTCAATAGAAGCTGTGTTGAACCAAATTTTACAGCAGAAATTTAATTAAAAAAGTATTGGCGCTGACGAGTCTTGAACTTGAGTCCATCACTTCAAGAGCATTGACTAGGCTTACTCAACCATCGGCGAATAAAAAATTTGGTGCTGAACAACAATAGAAATCTTAACATGGCACAACTGATAGAAATCTTTACAAAAAGGTTATAACCTTCATTAAAAATAATCCGGGGAAATTTAACTATGACCGTGCCATAAAATTTGACACATCCCACTCCATGGTAAAACGAATTCGAGTTCAGGAAGGCTATGAGTGCTACCGAGTTATTAAAAAGCCAAATCGTTGAGATAACCAACACTTGTTCGATAAAATATGTGCCAGACTGATGACAAAATTTTCACAAAATTTATGGATGTACATTTTTGGATGTATTTTATGATGGATGACGAAACGTACATGAAATTAATTTGAAACACTTCAAGTGAGATAAATTTGCAAAAAATTGTATGATTTGGCCAGCAATTTGCAGTTGTGGATCCAGGTTTTTGTCACATTTTCCATAACGACGTATTTTGCCACTAATTCTTCAACACGATTCAAAAGTAAAGTTGTGGCCATATAGCTCGTTCACATGACTTTAATTCCAACAGAAACAATAAATTTGCACGAGATTAACCAAATCAATGCTCAAAGAGTCCACAGGTTTTCGATGTATCGAAAATATTTAGAGTGCTGAAGTGCAAAAGTCACACCGGCAGTTATGTCAGAAATAGGGAGCATCAAACAACACGTGCGTGATTTTATCCGTAATAACGAAATCTATATATAGAGGTGATTTGTGGAAAAATTAAAAAAACTCAAAAAATTCGATTTCATCGTATATGGAAACTTTATTATCATTCAAAAGAACATTTCTTGCCATTTTTTTTTTTAAAGATAACTTCTTTTAAATGATGGCCACAACTGCGATGGTCGTTTCTCAAAGTCCAATTTTTGATGACGCGTTCGAGAATATCGAATGGTATTTGGCGAATGACACGAGTAATCTTGGCTTCCAATTCCTCAAAACCAGCTGGTTTATTTACATATAGGTACTTTGGACTTTTCATAGCCCCAAGGAACTATATCTAGAGGTATCACACGATCTAAACAGCCAATTCAACGATCCGAACCGTGAAATTAATTGCTCGCCAACATGATTTTTCAATAAGTACATTGCTTCGCGCGCTATACGGCAAATAGCGCCGACTTCAATAGCGGTCGGGCTTCAATTTCAGGCAGCAAATATTACGTTATCGTGCCGCAATAACGAACACAATTCACAGATATACTGTAAACTGGGATTCAAACTTTTCGATGGTATTCCAAATAGTGGTCTCGACAGGCCGATTATTTCAACCGTAACTTGGTCTAAGCGCACCAAACACATTCCTGATTTTCGTAATAAATCTGAACAATTTGTAGACCCTATGCCGGGCTTAGTCTTTTCATGATGAAATGGCAAACAAAACTGAAAAAATAAAAACACGATGACAGTTGGAAACTATTAATGCGTCATTTGTCAAAAGAAACAAATGAAAAAATCACCTCTAGAAGAAGTATCATGCCAGAAATCCCATTTTGGAAAACCCAAACATTTTATATATTTGATACTTGGATTTGATTGTGCCAATTTGTGCCTCTCGCTAAAAAATGTGTGCATAGTATACTTTAAGGAATACGAAGGGTTTTCTGACGTTATTATCACACCAGAAAACCCATATTATTCCTTCTAAATATTACTAACATTTCTTAATATATTTCGGTTGTGCCACATTGTGCATCACTAAATTATTTTTCGAATGGCTAGAATAGGCCAAAATCGGCCAACAGTTTACGCAATATATCTCAATAAAAATGTTTTATGATCAAGTCACAGAAAAGATTTCAGAAATCCCAACTTTCTTTTTCTTAGCCCGAACCAATTGAAACAAACTACAATCCACATTTGGGCCTAGTATCGCGTTTGTGCATACTCTTCATTGGCTAGAATCGGCCATAGAGTATCCAGAAAATATCAAATTTACGGTTTTCTGGAACAGTTGTAAGGTTGAGGTGATTTCTGGAAAACCCAACTTTTTTCACGGAACTAGTTGAAACGGACTATAATACACAGTTTGGCTCAGTATCAACAACATAAATGAATATTTAAAGCAATGCTTTAAAGTATTAAATAAAATATCTCATGATATACCGGCTATTTTTGTTCGTTTGGACAGATCGCATTTTGTCAAACTATTACATAGAGCTTCATGTTTTACCAAGCTAAATATTAGAGTTAGACAATTTTTTTTAAAGATATTTGGATTAATCATACAAAGTACGGATTATAACGAAGTGAAAACAATTATAAAACTTACGTTTACAGTTCTTTTAAGCAGCTGAGACATAATTTGAAACCAACAGTTGCGAATTTAGTAATAGTAATATTGAAATTATAAATGGAATTGGTCTGTTTCCATTTCTTAATGATTTGGAGAGCTCACTAGGTTTGACTCACAATGGTAGATAGAATCTTTATTTCGAACCATCTATTGCGAGTGAATTAAAGAAATTTTTAAATACTTTTCCGCTTTGGAGTGGTGTTATGGTACCGCAGTGTTCAAATCTCCATACGTATATGCCACTTCTTCAGATGTGGAAAGTGGCTTTAATATTTAAAAAAATATTGCAACTGAAAATGTAAAAAAACCAATGAGTGTCGATAAGTTTATTAATTTACATTTAAACCAAAATCAAACCTGTATTTTAGAATCTAATTCTCAAAAAATTCAAGCTTCTCTAACCAATGAACGAGAACGAGAGCAACCTATTCAACCTTGTAATGGGGAAAAATTAAATAAGGATTAACTTACCGATTCATTTCAAGGCATCGAAAAAAATGGCGTAGGTAATAATTTGACGATATTGACGAAATACCACAAATAATAAAAATTGAGGAGAAATCATTTAAAATTATGTCTGTAGTTGCTCGTTCAATTGATATTCCGCACTAAACATTTTTTACATTTTACACGTAAAAAAAGGGAAACACTGTGTAAATTACATGTGTAAATATTTTATTCTAATTCGAATTTTACATTGTCCGTATTATTTTGATGCACCTCCAACAACAATTACATTGGATAATTCCACAGAGAATTAAATAATGCCACCTACCACATTGGGCTCTTTCAGGTCTCCCAACATGTTAGCATTGAAAATTTACTGATGGAACAAAATTTACATATGATCTATCACATTGCCATGAAGTTTTCGATAAATCGGATGCATTTAAACTGTTTAATTTACTCAACATGTTGCCAACTAACTGTTAGCTGAACTGAAAACGCCCAATGTTTTAGTTTTAAACAAAAATAATAATTCTTGGCTATTTTGTTAGGGAAAGTTAATTGCTAAGAAGAAATTTTTTCTTTTTAAATTGACTGTCTACAATTTTTTACCTATAGAAATTAATGATTCGTTAAAGAAGCGATAAACTGTTTGTCATGATGTTGCGCTAACGTGACAAATGTTCAGTTCATAATGTAATAATAAACGACCAATTAGTATTTCAAATTTTTTATGTTTGATTCACGAAGTTTGACTTCTCTTGTATGATATAAGTTTGCCTGCTTTATTTGATCTAAAGTTGCTTGCCGATTTAGGAATATTGGACTTCACAAATAGGTATCGAAGTTTCTGATTAAAAGTTAAACGAATTGCCTATAACCTTCCTAATGTATTTCAATTAATTCAACAAAGGTGGCAAAAACAAATTGTTTACTGATAAATAGCTTAGATAAAACATGTTTTATGTTGATATATACGTAACAGCTTTCGAATCGCTCACCCAAACAAAACGACATTGCCTTATATTTACCAAAATTCGAAGTTTTAAAAAAAATTTTGGTTCGTGCGATTGATATATTTTGGAAAAGGAAGAGTTCGATTTCAAACCATTAAATTATACAAAAACGTCGCGCCCCGTAAATTAAATAAGATACATGTTGGGTGAGCGAATCGAAAGTAATGCCAAAAGGTTTCAATATGAAAAATTTACACGATTTTAAATTAAAATTGCTGAATTTCTAACCTCAATAAATATTAAAAAGAATTTCAAACCTAATTTCAATAATTCAAACTTAAACATATATTTTGCAAAGTAAAATAATTTACATCGAGGACCGAAAACAAAACATTGTCCAGAGCAAAAATAGAATATTTCGTGATTAGTATGAACATGATAATAACCAGATTTGATAAGAGATGGCGTAGTTTAAATAATCAATTTTGGTTTTTTACATTTTATACATACATTATGTGTAAAAAACCGTGTAAATTACATCGTGTAATTTACGCGCCCAACTGTGCTTTTTAAGCTATGTATTCAGGAAAGATGAACTATTTCATCTATATGACCAAAAGAAAGAGCCCGAAATACTTCAACGTAATCATCGGTTTAAAAATACAAAACTATTTTATTTAGAAAATTGAAATTTTGTTAATATTAATTAGTTCAGTATAAAAAAGTCTGAGAAAAAAGATAAAAACTGAAAAAAACACAAAAAACATTAAATACACAAAAAATTTACAGGGAACTGTAAAACAAAGGTAAATAATTATGACCGCCTCCACGTGGTGCTTCTTGGGTAATGCTAAATGGTCACAATATAAGATAAAATTTATGAAAATCGTTAATACATTTATTCCAGAAAACCGTCAGTATGACATATTCTAAATTTACTATGGCAAATAAGAGTCAATATAAAGTATGCACAAACGCGATACTAGGCCAAAATGTGTTTTACAGTCTGTTCAGCCATACAAGTACTCCAGAAAACCATAAAATTAATATTTTGTGAATACTCTATGGCCGATTCTAGCCAATGTAGAGTATGCATAAATGTGGTATTGGGCCAACATATGTATTATAGTATATTTCAATTAGTTCCGTGATAATAGTAGGGTGCTCCAGAAATCATCCATACAAATACTCCAGAAAACCGTAAATTTGACATTCCCTGGATACTCTATGGCCGATTCTAGCCAATGTAGAGTATGCACAAATGTGATACTGAAAAACATATGTATTTAGTGATGCACAATGTGGCACAACCGAAATGTTAGTAATATATTGAAGAAATAATATGTATTTTCTGGTGTGATAATCACGTCAGAAGACCCTTCGTATTTCTTAAAGTATACTATGCACAATTTTTTAGCGAGAGGCATAAATTGGCACAATCAAATCCAAGTATAAAAAATATAAAATATTTTGGTTTTCTAAAGTGGGATTTCTGTCGTGATACTCGCCTTTTACAAAATACTCCCGCGTACTGGCGCATTTGATTTCAAATATCGTAGGTTGTCTTATTTGTTGACGTTGACAAAATACACTGCCATGTAATCTACGTTATATTTTACAGGTCGACAACCGCGTAGATTACATAGCGTAATCTACCTCACCCAACCCTGCGAGCCCCAAAAACTGCGAGATTTTTGCGGTTGAGTCAAATCGTTTACATATACGATCAAACAATTTTTGTTTAAAACGTTTCTCGCTAAAATGCTTTTATTTTTTAACTTAAATGCCATTCACCTGATAAACAAAACTCTTAAATGCAAAAGTTTCAAAATTTTAGACATGTTAAATTTTGTGTTGGGCCGATCATATATAGACTCAGTTTTATTGATTTTAACTGCCAATAAAAATGTATTTGGAAATTAGGATGCATTTTAGCTTATTGACTTGTCGACGGTTCTGTTCCGAAAATCTGCAATTGTTCACCCATAAAAATGTATTTTTTTGTAAACTAAATATAAAGCAGTTTACAAGCAGTTAGACACTAATATCTGACTATACTTGTATACATATACGAATAATTTAACCATGAGTGACCTCGCCGCATTATTCGCAAAAATGTATACCGCGAACCTCTAAAATGAATAAACCAAACAACAGATTTATTGATTCGTTCAATTAACTGCTGCTGCTTGTGGTCTTGAATTTTTACATTATATATGTAGCTACAAACGTTTCTGTTTGGTAATAGGTTTTCCAAAATTTACAAATTATCTTGTTTGACGTAAATATATATTCGACATATATGTATGTATATGATATAAAGCACAAGATCGAAACGGTAAATATTTACCAAATTGATTAGAACTATTACTACACTTAATACAAATTATATTTTGTTCAACGGCGCTTTTGCAGCGAAAGTTTATTGCCATTAAGCAATTTGCAAAGTGATTTTAAAGTTGGGAAAAATCTTTTACCAAATTATGTGGTATTTGTCTTCACTAAACAATAAGTCTTCATTTAGAAAATGCACCTTTACAATTTTTGTTATTGTTTTTTAGCTCAGTAGTAAAACTATTTTTCTAGTTCATATTTTAACGACTTTTGTCTTAAACGTATTAGTTTTGTAGTTATGTAATTCGATTTGCTATTTGTAAGCCAATTAACATAGTAAACGCGATTATGAAATTTTAAACATGTATTACAGTAGCTTTACTGTACTAATTAGATGAATCATTTATGTTTGTATACAGGTTTTTGGAATGCCTATTTAGGTATGTACCAATTATATAAGAATTTTTTTTTTATAAGAATATTTTGTATTACATGTCCCAAGCTGTTGGCTTAGAAACCTTGACTATCGTACTGTATATGCTCGAACAAAATAATTTGTCTACTTCGGACTCGATTTGTTCCGCATAGTTTTCAATAAACAACCATAATATTATGTAAATTTCTTTAAGATAATTAAAAACGCAACTGTACAGTATAGTATATGTATGTGAGCTACACATATATTCTTCAATGCCAATGATTTAACAAAATTAACCATTTTATTAGTTCGAATCCGTTCTAATCGCAAAACGACGAGTAGTAATTTGGCGATTGACCAACCATAACTAGTTATTTACCACGAAAGTCATTAAATTATGTGCGATCCAAATCTATATGTAATTACGGCGTGCATTTATTAATTATAAGTTTTACAAATTATTTGTTTGAAAGTGAAATGGATTTATAGTTATTTATGTTTTTTTAAAAAAAAAACTATTAATGAATTATTGGATTATGAAACTTTAACCTTGCACAGAAGCAAATAAATTAAAATGAAATTCGAATTCACACATAAAACATAATATGCTTAATCTTATAGGTCATTCATAACTAATGATCATTTGGTGTGCAATGTACATATGTACGAGTATAATTTAGTTACAGTCAATAAGCGATCTAATCGAGCTAACGTGTATTTAAGATAATCTTGATAGAATCTCTCACTTAAAGTGAGACGTTTCGTACTATTCAATTTGGTTTTAAAAATACAATTCCACTCTATATTTTATAGTTTTTTTTTTGGTTTTATAATAATATGATGTCATCCGCTTGGGTTTGTTTTCATTAATAGTGCATTTATGCAATTTATTGCAGTTAATTTTCATGGTTTAAAATTCGTTGGCATCCTTGTTTATGATGTTTGAATTTGCTGATGTCGTATTTGGTGCATGCGAAAAGTACTACGCAGAGAAATTTCAACATAGTTATTGACATTGCTGACAATGTCGTCGCCTCCTTACGTTCGTTATGAACTGGTGACTAAAATTGACCTAGGTATGGGGGCGGGTCACGCTTAATGACGGCAAAAGAGCCGGCTTAAGGTGTTATGCTACCCGTATACCAACAAACTGCCAGGCTGGGGGCCAATTTGACAAAGCCCAGTTGCACACAAAGCTCTCTGGATGCCTGGCGACCTCCAGTTGTAAGTAGCCTTACCTGCGTATATAGACCATCTATTCGCAGGTGGAGCAATATTTCTCCGCTACTCGTGGGACCACTATGTCTACTAATTTAAAGGAAACAAAAAACAAAACCGGGATCGCCACTTTCCAAAGACCGGAAACATCGAGGGAGAACTTGAACCGTAAAGGTGGGGCTCTTTAAACAACACAGGAGGGGGGGGGGCGACTCCGGAGCGCCAAACCCAGGGATAAGTGGAACCTAAGGTTTATCTAGAACTGCCGACACAGGATCGACTAACGTCCCTTCTTCAAAGCAACGCTACAGGAATAGACGATAGGCGTTCAGGATTCCGGCCAGAAGGGTTCACACCTCACACCTGGGCAAAGTGAATCCGTGGTATAGACCAGGATGAGCTGGAAGCGATCGACACTAAACGGGCCAAACTACACAGGCGGAGAAGGAGGCTCGCCACAAGGTGTCTAAATACAAGTCGTTCTGCGCGATATTGTGAAGGAGCGTGTGTTTGTGCTAGCTGTCATTGACAGGAGCCATGTCAAGACCGCGCGTCTACAACCAACCGAACCGTCTTCTGGAAATAATCAGGATCAGTAATCCAAATCTTCCGACGGATAATTGGAAGTAAGGAAAGAGGATGCCAAGGGGAGCTCCAGATTATGTACTATTGTAATCAACAACGAGTCCCTGACTCCTCTTGCCATCAGTAAGGGAGTAATTGACTTCGGTTTCGGGTCAATTACTCTCAGAGTGTTTAAAAAAGACGAGGCAAGTCAATTACTCTCAGTGTCTTTAAAAAAAGACGTGTCCACACAAGAGGCAGGTGCTTCAGAAGGGTAGACAATCCAAACAATGGGGCTCTCCGATGTGGCTGCAGTAGAAGAAAGGGTATAACCTAATATATTCAGGCAATTCTGGGAAAATGATTTCCTGCATTCTTGGAAAAAATAATTTAAACATGTTTCTACTTTCTCAATACGGCAATGATGAAATAACTACTGTCAGTTTATAGGTTGGCGGCAGCCTAATTTGGCTGGTCTCAGCTTATATGGACCGGCACCAATAGGTTCCACCGGATAATCTGGAGCACCTGATTCTAAAAGCGGAAAAAATAAGATTAGGGTGATCCTTGGATGTGATGCAAATGCGGATCACATAATCTAGAGCAGCACAGACATCAACGAAAGGGGTGAGTTATATTTTGAATACTTTTTAAACACTAACCTTTGGGTTTTGTAATATTGGGCAAGAACCCACATTTATTAATAAAAATCGTCAGGAGGTTACTACTAATCCAACCAGTCCAGTTATTTAATTAAACAGGACGAATCTTGGACTGCTTCTAGTGAGGAGTCTTTGAAACTCGATAAACACATTCACTGCACATAGAAAATATTGTAACTAATAAACGGATCCTATGGGCATACTTGAAGGTTTCAAACCTTAAAATTTGGTTGGTTCTGCCCGAATTAAACCAACGGAAATTGAAAACAACTCGTCGATTACTCTCCCCTGGCTGGAAGTAATCTTCAAAGGGTGTTTAACATTGATCTCTCCGAAGAAGTGGACAGAGGTCAGGGTGATATTCATTCAGAGAGCGAGAAAAAGCTCACATGGCTACCCAAAGGAACCCATAACACTATCATCCTTTCTGTTATGGTAACCTTGGAAAGGGTTGATAAAAGTTTATATACGATCAAAAATAAAGCCTAGTGACTGGGCACAGTCTCAACATGCGTACTATGAAGGGAAATCTGTAGACACAGCTCTGAATGCCTTGGTAAGTACAGTTGAGAAATCAATATTCTCGCAAGAGTTTTGTATGGTAGGAGGTAATCCAAAATGCCCTCCTAATCATTACGAGGTGGGCCATCAGATGTGAACTGGCAATCATCTCGTCCAAAACTGAACTGGTACTCTTTACGAAGAAATATAAAATCCCGGTAGTAGATACATCTATCTTAAATGGGATAGGACTAGCTTTTACTCATAAGGCAAGATTTCTGGGCGTAATCTTGCGGCCAGTAAGCTTAGTTGGAAGCCTAACATCTTGAAAAGAAAAACATGGCTAACATAGCCCTGTACTCGTGCAGAAACGCCAACGGAAAGAGACGGGTCCTGAAGCCAGTGTATAGCAGCTGGCTATTCACAGCCGTAGTACGACCTACACTTATGAATGAGGTGATCGTGTGATGGCCCGCTCTTGATAAAGTAAACTATACAGGAAGGGGATCGAGAAGGTGCAAAGAACGGCCTGTATGCTTATAAGCGGGGCGCTGAGTACAACACCAACACGCTCTTTGGAGGTTATGTTTCACCTTCTCCCCGTCAATATTTATTGTAAGTAGAAGGCGCCGATTACGGTCACCCGACAATCATCCAAATCTCAGTGGAAATGTCATAAGGCTAGACACTCGGCGATACTTATATTGCTAAGGACGGAACTAGCGAATCTATCAGTTAACAGTTCGTCTCCCTGATCGCTGCAGCATGTCCCAATCAGAGATGATAGCGATTGAGGAGGTCTTAAATTGGTTGAGACATAATGCGGAATCGTTTAAATTGATATCGCAATTTATATGGATTTTGATATCCCAATTCGTGGCGTTGGGTGGCCACTTGTGTCTAAACGAGATTAGTGAGCATTTCAACATTCAGATAGTCTGGGTCCTATACCACTCGGATGGGGAACTGCAGGGCGGGCGAACTAGCTAGACATGGTACGACTCTCCAACTACTACCGGAAAGGACAAATTTGGCGAAGCCTATTAAGGCACTCAAGACAGCGCTTAAAATGGAGGCAGTAGCCTCAGCAAATAAAAGGTAAACACTCTCACATGTAGTGTAGCAAGACAAGTCTGGCCAAAGCTGGGTTTGAAACGCTCAGTGACACTGATATCCCTATACGTAGACGTGAATTAAAAACGATCGTGGTGACACTCATAGTACACTGCTTACTTGGAAAACATGCGAGGAGCCTAGGTTTAGAAGCAAATGATTTTTGCAGTAGAGGGGAGGAGGAATAGACGGTAGTCCACTTCTGATGCTCATGTCCAGCTGTGGCACACTGAAGACATAAATATATAGGTATAGATCCTTAATAGACAGCTTCTCTGATTTCGAAAACTGTAAGGTGCGAGCTATATTACGCTACATAAGTAGCTCAACCTGGTTCATATAAGGGTAATATAGGGAAGTAAGATCCTGTGGTATCACAATGGACCGTCACCGGTCTAAGTGTACCATAGCAGCCACTCAACCTTACCTTACCTAACCTGTTGACATTGCTGCATTTGATAAAAAAATTCTTTTTAGTTTACATAATCTGTGGGACATCATTCCACACAGAGATAACGAGTTCTGAATTCATTCCTAGCATAGTGGCTTATAGGTGTGACCCTTTTTTATTTTTTTCTATTTAGTCGAAATATCCAAACTTTTCATTGAACAATTACTTATATGTTAAAATATGCAGCTCATATAAATTCCACCTGACTCCTTGATGGCGAGCTGTAACACAATTATTGAAATCAACAGTGCCGACCGATCCACCTGATATCACCTTAATCACGGGAGAAATTTCCATCCATTAGCAGGATGTACCGATAATGAAACTGAGACATTCATGATCATAGGAAAACTGGATAAGATAACACTGGATAATACCAAAGAGCAGGAGGAAAATGAATAAATCAAATGAATGCTTCGATAAATAAGAATTCTCAAAACAACAGCCCAGCTCTGAGAGAAAACAAGAGTTATACGCACTATGGCAAGCTAGCCAAAATGAAAAGGCTCACATCAGTCAAGTACCACAACAAATCCACATCCTAATACAGGATATGCAAAATATACAAATAACTCAAAATAATATGAAGCAGAACACCGCAAGAACAACTAAAAATTAGGAATTGCTCCACCTTCAACAGTTGAAGAGATTAAATCCTACGAAGAGCTTTTTGATATATTAGCAACATGGATTCTAGAAGATAGGTTTCTTTCGTTTTTTTTATAATAAATACCAACACTTGGATGTTGCGATTTCGGATATACCACGGATTATTTGTAATACAGCGAAGTATTTTTGATTCCGTTATGATGTCCATATAGAGGGATTAAGACTGCTTTGTATGTAGAGAACGTTGCGCATTCTAGAGAAAACTTTGATTATTTTCCAATCCGGCAATTTCAAATTTTATTTTCATTTGGAGCTTTGATTCAATGTGCTTTCTCTATGTCAACCTTTTATCTAGATGATGTCCCAAGTAGTTCACGTTTGGTTTTGTTGAGGAAAGGTGACATTCTTTAATGTCATCGCAGGACATGTAACTTTATTCAACGTAAATTTTTATTCGCTTTTATCCACCACGTTCTTTCGTCGGCCACAAAAGTGAAAATTGGCACTTTTGTATAAATTATCTTGCAATTCTCTTGATGAGAATTTTTGTGTGAAAACATAATAGCAAATGTTGATGTGACAACCTTATTAGTTGTTGGTTAATCGGCAGTATACAGCAGATATATAATACTGATCCTAGTGATCTGCCTGTGTTTATGGCATTTAGTTCAGTAATTTCGACATGCCAAACAATTCGTTTTCATGATCTGCATGAAATTGTTTTGGCAGGCGAGTCATAATTTTATATTTAAGGCCCTCATTCAATACTTAGTCAAAAGCTTACACAATGTCTAAGAAAACTGCCAAAAAATATTTATTTTCTACTAATGCAAATTTAACTATGTTAACAACTCTTTGCAGCTGCTCTATATACAGTACACCATCTGGGTCTCGAAACCCAAATTAGTCTGGTATAACGTATCTTTCAGATAAAATTGGTTTTAGTTTTTGTAATGCCATTTTTCCAAAAAGTTTCGAAATTATCACCCTGTACGATGCAAATCGTGTTTTGGACGTTTCTTTGGGTTTATAGAGTTTTTGATGGTATCTTCAACTTTTTTCCACAAAAATTTTACCGGAATTGGTTTCGAAGTGTCCTCCGTAAACTCTGGTAGTTTACTGTTGTTTGATTTTCGTTGGGTGTGAATACATTTTTGAACTATAATTAGAGAAAGAACATTTATTTTCTCTAGTTTTTCAGAGTTGCCTATATCAGGAGTGGCCTCTTTTGGTGCTATTTCAATTATTTGTGTTAAATCATTGGGTGCCGCATCAATATCTTCTGGGTTGCAGCGTTGAATATCCAAATGGCAATTTTGTTCGGCTATATTTCATAATGCTTTATTCTTCGTTTGATCAAGACCGCCGTTTACTTTTCCATCCGGATATTTGGTGTCATGACCTGAAAGAAAAAAAGATCTAATAACCTAGTTCTTCGAGTTTCAACCTCCATCGGACGAGTTTAAATTTGAGTTCGCAACGAGAACAACCATGTGGAATGGTTTATGATCAGTGATGATTATGCGACAAATTCGCAATGGATATCTACGACAAACTGTTATGTCTTATATTGCTCCCGGCTGTTCATATTGCCGAGGTGTGGAAGACAATTAGTTCATAAACGATTAAATAAATTTGTGAGGTACTATGAGCAACAGTGGATTATAAAGATCAGTTGTGTTCGAACCAAATATCTGTACATGAACTTCAATCGAGGACAACAAATGCTCTTGAGGCGTACAATGGTGTAACTGGACGACGCATGGCAAAAAAGTGCAATTGTTCACTGTTCTAATGAAGCTTTTGAGTGGAAGAGTTCGTCAATTGTAAGGAGTTTCCTGCTCCGAACTGGCAGTGAAACTACAGGGGTAAATGACGTAGACGAGTAAGTATTTTCGTTTCAACACACTATAGGCATGAAAGAATCAATGAGATGAGCGAAATATTAACTAAAGACAAAATAACACCTATGAAGTATTTGCGTGGTTGTCTCTACAACGATGGAAATTTTCCTAAGATACTACGGATTTTCATACTGTGGGTGGAAACCCCGATGATATGAGCGAATCAGTTCTCATGATTTGAAATTTTATTTTAAATTTATTTGTATTTATCGTTCATTGTTGTATTTCAGATTGTTGACATCGATGACGACGACAGTAACGACGATTCAGTCAGCCAAGAACAACAACAACCACAATCTACTATACGCCACTTTGTTCGGTATGTTTGGTTGCCACACCAACTGGAGAGATAATTTCTTGCGGGCATTTCAGTGAAATATCGCCGCACTTTATTTTTGGCGGCGATATAGTTTAGTTTTTCGGGCTGCGGAACATCTTCAAAATTTCGTAGTTGAAAGAAATTTTTCAGTAAGTATTCTCTCCCGGTTTGAATCGCTTTTTTCATTTGATTACAATGTGGGGCACTAAAATATCAAAGACCACGTTATTGCTGCTACTGTATATAGTTTGTTGGCTTCTCAGAATCTCTAACTCTTGTAAATTTATCAGAGACATGAAACAATTGTATCACATTGAGACATAATTGTGATTTTTCTGTTTTGTAGAAGTATGTCTATAGTTAGCGATGATCCAAAACAGCCGAGACACAATCACATACATTACATATCTATAAGTAGATATGTAACTAATATCAAATAACATTTTGTTTATTTACATTTACCAATCATTGAACATACGACTACACAAGCCAGCAGAGTATAACAGTTTTTTCATATTGACTGTAAAAAGAAAACATTTTTATAACAACAAACGTGATGGCAACGAAAGCGTTCAGCTCTTACCAAAGTTAATTAAATTAACTTCGCCTGAATGTTAGCTCGATCACAAAAAGGCATAAATTAAGGCGTACAATTGTTTATGATGATAGCATTACATCACAAATATTTTTTTCATGTAAATCACATAAATTTAAATACACATTTATGTATAATTATGGCTAATTAATTAATTATACCGCTAATGTGTGTGTGTGCATGTGTGTAGTGTACTAAAAAATAAAATTGTACGTCAATCAAAATTCGGTAAAGTAATATAAATTATTTTCAATTATCATCCGATTCTTAAGAAACAACATATACACAATATAATAATAATTAATAAGTCGATTAAGAACACGCAAACTATTCGTTGTTGACCGTATACGTATTATAACTATCGTACATACATATCTATATAAGAATCTATCAGTTTGTAAACAACAGATCAAAAACCACGTGATTTATATAATTTGAGTATTCAAACTAGAATGTAAATTAAGTTTTTTTGTAATCAAGATTAGAGAATTTAGAAATTATGAAAAAAAAAAAAAAATAAACAAACATCCAAAACTCTAAATGTCAATGTTATATGAAATATTGAGTAGTTTGAAATACCGCATGGTATTTGGCGCGGCTTAAGAGTTGCCCGAACATTTTGTGTGGGATCCAACTTTATGAAAACATGATTTTATATCGTTGAACTTGAAAGCTATATAATAAATTATCGCGCGATGCTTTTAACGATCGTCTTCATAATATATTTTGTGGAGTCAAGGTAACTATATAGTATTGTGTAATCAAATTTTGATTTAATAGTTGGAAAATATTTTAGATCGATTTTTATTGATCGTAAAATTTAGATAATTAAATTACATAAAACACGACTATTCCATCCCGTGTTTGAAATATTTATTTGCCACAGTTTTTTCGATGTCTCGTTTCTATGTACATATATAAACTTCAAAATCATAACACTGGAAAAATCGAACATGCATTTATGTATGTATGTATGTATGGATGTACATCACGTTATGTGAGTGTAATTCACCTACATTTTCGTCTTACATAATTATTGGAATTTAACGATGCGAATCGCACTTCGTCATCAAAGTTGATGGGTAATTAATTTATAGCTTTTACTTTTTTTATGACTTTTAGTATATTTCAATTGAAATTTAATTTATTGATTTATCGGTATTGTATATACGTACATACATGTCTAGGCAAATTCTAGAGTTGCATTAGTTTTTATTGGAAATTATGAGATATGCATTGCAAAGATCACATATTTCGAATTAGAAGCTGAGTTTCAGAGAGTTTTTAAATCAAACCGAATGAAATTTGAAAGTTGTTTGATTCGAATTGAGAATTATTCTAAGTGAAGGTCAACACAATTCAAGCGAGAAAAAATAGACAGAGCTTGATTTGAAACTATTCATACTAAATTTTCAAACCTGAATATGATCCGAAATTTTAAATAATTTTTGGACGATTTCATCCGTTTTCAATTAAATTAAACTTTTCAGTTTTAATCAAACTCAACTAATAATTTTTTCAAGTTCTCTTGCCTTATGCAAATTTGATTGCATAATATAGATAGACTGTGATTTTTAAAAATTACTTTGAAATTCAAGTCAATATTGTGGAATGTTTTAAAATTTAAATGGTTACTAACGAATGTTAGGTTAGCTTAATTAGGTTAGAGTGGCTGCCAAGGCACACTTAGACCGGTAACGGTCTGTTGTTATACCACAAATCTTACTTCCCTTTACAGAAAAGGCAGTGTTCTGTGAGTCTCCCCACTCGTTCTTAAATCACAACGTAGGGAGATCAAAGTTTTGGAACGCTTCAAGTCCTGTTTTGGCCAAACTTGCTGTGCTACACTTTGAGTACTATATACACTCGCTCCCCACGATATATCTTTCCGGTTGTTGTTGTTGTTGGCGAGTTGTACCTTGCCTAGCCAGTTCGTCCCTCCTGCAGTTCCGTTAGACATCCGAGTGATTAGGGACCCAGGCTATCCGTTTATTTAAATGCTCACTAATCTAAGAGAAGAGTGGAAACCCAACGTCACTCCTGACGTCAGAGAAACTGATTCCAGCGACTTGATCGCTCTCTAACTGTCCACATAGATTGCAATATCATTCGAGGATACCACATTATATCTCAACCAAGTGAGCACCTCCTCAATCGCTATCACGTCCGCTTGGTATGTACGCACTGCCATATAGTTAGGGACACAAACGGAAATACTTTACTTTCAAATGGACAAATGGTTCGGAAGCCCCTTTTAAAGCATAAAGTAAGTGTAGCGTAGTCGAGAGTGGCCAGTTCTTTCCTTAGCGATCTAATCATCGTCGAGTGGCCTGTCTGAAGACATTCCACTATGATACAGGTGATAGCCACGTAGCCGTATTGAACGCCATCTGCGGACCTCCAAGGCATGTGTCGGTGTCGTCTGCAGCGCCTCGCTTATATACGCATGCAGGCGATCCCTCTGCACCTTCTCAATCATAGTTCTATATGTTGCACCACGCACTCACTCCGTATATAAGAATTAGTCTCACAACGACGGTGAAATGCAAGGGTACCAGGTCCGATTTCAGACCCCAGCTTTAGGTTAGGTTAGTTACTAATGGGATTTTGTATTGCCTCGTAAATAGTGCCAGCTCAGATTTGAACGGGTTGATTCCCAATCCAAATTTGCTGGCCCATCTCATAATTTTTGAGAGTGCATTCTGCAATACCTCCTTCATCGTGCTTATATATTTCACAGAGACAGCTATCGCTACGTCATGTACATAAGCAATCACGCCAACCCACTTTTCCTTCAGTTCCAATAGCAATCCATTGATCGCTACATGTTCCAGGGAAGAGAAGACAGAACGCCTTCTTGCGAGGTACCCCTAACCACCCGTTTCCTAATGGTAGATGCCCTCAGCACAGAGTTGACCGTCCTGTTCACAAGCATATGATGGATTAACCTGCTTACAGGGTAGTCCATCCCAAGAAATGATTCCTCCTAAAATTGCCTCTGTCTTCACGCTGAGTTAAAGGAGCTCTCAATATCGAGGAACGTTACCATAAAGCACTCTTACGAGTATATAGATTTCTCAATCGTAGGTACTAAAGCATGCATATCTGTGTCTACTGATTTCCCTTTACAGTACCGACTATGCCCAGTTACTGGGTTGCATTTTTCCTTTCTCGCGCATATATACATTTACCAGCCTTTGCAAAGTTTTCATAGGAAAGATGATAGATTTATAGGTCGTAAGTCCTTTGGCTCGCCGTATGAGGTCTTTCCAGCTTTTGGGATAAGACACCCAGACCTCTGCCCATTTCTTTGTAATATATATATGCCTTAAACACCCCTGACGATTAGAAGGGAAGAATAATCGAAGAGTTATTTTGGATTTCCGCTGGTATGATTTGATCCGGACCAGCCGATTTATAGGGTTTGAAACACTTTAGTGAAGATTCCGTCGAGTCATCAAAGCTTGTTTGGAAGTGCGTTTCGAAGAGAAGGTTCAAAGATTACTTACTAGAAACAGTCCAGGAACCTTCCAATTTAATTAAGTAGCTGGGACTGGTTGGATTATTAGATAGAATCTTATTTTAGAATCGTCTTCCTCCTTGCCTTCCCTAATTCATTCTTATATACTCTCAGGTGCGCCTTATAGAAGCCCCAATGTCGAGCCACGCTTGTGTTTTTGAGCGTCCAGTATATGTCCTTCTACGATCCCTGAAGAATTATCGGGTAGCAGGGAGAGTTTTTAGGTTGAATGTTACATATCGATGATAAGAAAAGAAGAGTTCTCTCGCCACCTTCCATTCGCTGACCACAAGATAAATATTCTCTGAAGTGAAAGTTACACCCTCAATGGAGGCTGACCCAATTTATTCTTGAATGGGCCAATCATTGTTTAACACTTTCGGACCAAGTTCCAAGGTTCCAAGATCACCAACGTCTTCAACTAGTGAGGTTGTCCAGATTGAAAAGAAAAACTTTGAACTCTGCATTGATCTAATCGAAATTGAGAAGTTTATTGCTTATCTGAATAATGAAGCTATGATGCTTAAGATAGAAAATGAACACCTAAAAAAGGTTTCACATGCCGGGGAAATGGTTAAACTGCAGACTGTCAATCATGATGATAACAATCAGTTTTTTTACTGTCAATGAAGAACTGTAAAGAAAAACATAATGAAACCAAACTAAAAAAGGAAAACTGAACACTCTGGAGAATTGGTAGAATGATCGCAATCAAAATTAAATGGAATGTAGAGCAATTAGCAAAAAAAACAACAACATGGAAAATAACTTGCTCAACCTAAGGAGATAGCACCTCAGCCAATCAACACTATTGGGATAATCGAATATGCCAAGGTGCAATCGAAAATGAAGTCGATTAAAATAATAAAATTGTATCGAGTCATTTCGAGGAAAAACAGGGCTGCTCTGGCAAGAAGGGCAGCTAAGCGGATTTGTAGACGGAAGAAGCGAGAATGGTGGAAGGCCGAGGTTCTGAAAGTACAACAACTCAGCAATGAGCGCAGTTCACGTAATTTCTTTAAACGAATTACTGGATTGCACCATACTTTCAGGCCTTCGTCAACCGCCATTCGGGACCGGGATGGAAACGTCTGTGTCAACATCGACGCAGTACTTGACGCATGGAGTGGCCACTTTACAGAGCTGCTTGATGTTCATCATGCGTCACAGACTGTTGTTGAGCCACCTCTAAGACAGACTGCGGAGATTTGCACTGAGGATCCATCCCATGAGGAATTCACTTCATGTTTGACAAAATTAATATTTTTTTATCATTCATAGTCCCGCCATCCAGTTTTTTCCTTTTCCCCTTTACTTTATGGATTAACCGTTCATGTTGTTGTACAAAATCTTTTTATCGCGCTATGCCCATTAAATTCCACGCAAAACTCCATTTCATACCACATTCGTTTTACGGTTAGGTTCACCATTAATCTTCTAAACCAATTAAATCTTGTTACAGATGCTAAAAATTGAACGAACTCAAATTCAGATTATTCGAGTATCGTTTCCTTCTTGTTAATTTTTTCAAATTCAGTTATCAGTTACAAACATGGCGTCGACTAAACAGACGAACAGATTATCATTTTTAAACGTTTAAAGTGTTTGAGGTATAAATTGAACAACAAAATGGATGGCCAGAACATAAATTTGAATACCAAAACAAACGGTATACCATATAACAAGTATTTACTGTTGATCATTTGTCGTAATGGAAAAAGAAAGTCTTCTATTGTGATCCAGTAGTGATGTTCAAAATACGACAAAATTTTGTTTGTTAGCCCACTATGTACAGTATTTATCATACGTTGATACGTAGATGGGACCCCCTTTCTTATGAATTTATAGTGTCTCTCATCAGTACCGAACGCTGTATCAGATTTTTCAAGTTCTACTTGATGGTAACCGCCAAACAAATCTAGAAATGAAAAATATTGCCCTCTTCCAAGTTTATCCGTAATATTTGGCAAGGGAAACACGTCATCAATCATTTATGTTGTTAAGTTTGTGATAATCAACCACCACACGCCATTTCCTTTGATCGTTGGTTGATTTTTTTGGAACGACAAGTAATGGAAGATGCCAAGGACCAACACTATTTTCGATTACTTCGATTTCTAATTTCGTTGAACGAGGTTGCCGATATAGAAGTGTACTTATATCACCATGAAGATGAAAAATATCATTATATTGCTGACGGTGCTATCTCTTGAGAAAGACAAACTAATTCGGACTCATCAACAGAAATAATTTTATAGTTATTACCCTTTCAGAACGGGGTGATATTTTTATGATTAGGTTAGGTTAGGTTAGGTGGCCGCTTTTTACAGCACACTTAGACCGGCGACGGTCCGTTGTGTTACATCAGCTACATTCACACACACATTCATCCCATTCACACAAGTACAGTATACCACCTGCGCATTGCATTTCACCCTGTATAGTGACATGGAAGGTGGGTCGGCCCATGAGTTCTACATTCCAACATCGGATCATAGATGTTTTCAATTTAATCCCGCCTCTGTTGGGATTCGAGAACCCAGTACCTCCCAATCCATACGTCGCAACTCTAACCACTGCGCGATTTGCTCGGTTGATATTTTTATAGATTGAGAACAATTTAATTCAAGCTCAGAACGTAAAGTCAATGATATACTGTCGAATTCTACGAAGGATTAACTGCAACTCGTTTGAGGATTCAATGTTACATTTAATATTATTGCAGAAATTTAAACGTATATTACCTGAACCTGTACGAAAAGAAATATTTACTACATGGAATTGTACATCCAACTTAGTACCGTTGGAAGCGTTATTTTCGCTTGACATTTACCGAGAGTCTTGACCCAAACTGACGAAATATCTTTCAATTTACTATTATTCTGCATATATGCACATACAAACATACATACAAACCACTCTTTTACGATGGGACCTTCGAAGCAGTGCTCTCGATATCCTCATAGATCCATTTGCATTTCCCGATATAGTTAGGCTTGAATTAATAATTGCATTTTCGATCAATTTTGTGTCCAATCCATTTCTTGTCGTTTTCGAGTTTAGTTTATGGTATTTTTACCGTTCATGTTGCCGTACAAAACTTTAATCATGACGCAAGACACCCTATCATACCACATTCGTTTTACAGCTAAGTTCACCGATAATCTAATTGCTTAAAAAATTGAACGAACTTAATTTCAAATTATTCGAGTACCGGTACTTTTTCAACAAAATTAAAAATATTTCATCTAGTAGTCGATTTAAATTTATCGATAATACATTTTGTTTTTATTTTATTGTTTTGTTTTCAAATTCAGTTACAAACATGGCGTCGACAAAGGAGGAACAGATTTTCATTTTTAAACGATTAGAACAAAATCGTAGTTTATCCTGTGATACAAGAAAGTGTGAAGGGCTAAATTGAAACGGTTGACGGTATATCTATCAAGTCAGATGGGATTTAAGAAATAGAAGGTAGATGGAACTTTGGTACCTACTCGTATGTGAAATTTGGGACCATTTGCGGCACGATGATCACAGTTAATCCAGTTAAAAGTGAATCGTTTGATGGGATATAAACTCAAATATAAGTGGTACGTATATAATTCAACCATATATGTATATTATTTTTTAAAATTATTGGTTCATTATTGTAGATACAGCATTTTGACCCTCACTTGAGTTCATTATAGTGGATTAAAAATTTGAAGTATTTAGTTCGAAGTATTTTTGAATACCTGGATAAATTTAGTTACAAACAGAATACCTCTATAATATAATCATGATTTTAATGGTTATGGTTGCGTTAATTTCTGGTAGAACCAAAGATTTAAGTGTTCCGCTAACAAGTTTAATGGTGGGTTCACATTAGAACGTGCAACAAAAGTTAACCAAATAAGAAACGTATAGTTGAGCTAGAGGTTAATTAATTAATAATTTTTATCTTCACGCAGTTTAATGGTTTTGCGGTATTATATTTTTATTAAATAACAAAATAATATGAAACCATTAGATATGCCATTAAAATTAAATTAAATGTAAACAATAACCATAGGTAAGCTGAACCATAAAATTAAATTAAATTAATTCTAATACCTTTATGACCTTTTAGGTTATTAAATATTTAATTTAATGTTTACCTATAATATTGCATATATTGCATATTCGGTCAGCTTGTTCTATAAGCTTTTTTGTTAAATTCGACTTAATTGGATTTGCATTTTAATTTAAAATATTGGCTAATGGGTTATCCTCGAATACTACATTCTATAAATTTAACATAAAAGAACAAGAATTACATATGTATATTTATAAGGGAAAGTGCAACTAGAATTGTATGTACATATATTACGACATTCGGCATAAAATGCATTATGACAATCTCAATTTAATTGCCTATATATATATACATATATATACATATATATACATATATATACAATTCGCGGTTGGCTAATTTTGACGGTTCCACCCTACTAATTTTTACCAAAAAATAAATTATTTAATTGAAATTAATAATCCTTTTCTTAAATTGTGTAAGATCCGTGTATTCAGAGTTACGAGCTAAAGAAACAAAATCAATAATTATCGACAGTTCAAAAAACTTTAAAGTCAAAATTATGCTATACAAGATATTGTATATCCAATTTTTAATCAGCCTATTAATAGGCAACATCACGCATGCAAATTAAGTTTATCGCTTAACATATAATCGTATACACTTTCCAATAAGCTGCGTGCGGCTTATGTAACCCGTTTAACAAGATTTTTCGTTTTGAATATGCAATACTAAAATATTCCAGGATTATGATGTTCGGACCGTGAACTAACCTTGGGATAAAATTTATATCACATTCATATATGTATATATGTATAGTATTAAATATAGCTCGCTTATGTCTAATCTAAATATGTATTACCAAATTCTTGAGAACACACACACAATAGTGTTTAAGCCAAGACATTTTTTTTTGTTCGGTTAATTGTACAGCAAACAAACGAACAAATTGTGTATGACAATACTTAAAGATGATCAAGGTCTTGTCCCACAAATTGATGATGCCATCAAAGTGAAAATTAGCATAAGCGCTTAGCCGAATAATTGAACTTTAATGATGACATTTTTTTTTTCAACTGACTTGGGTTTTCTATGGTGATTACTAAATTTTTAATAATTTTTTTTGATCGAGTAGGTACAAACAATTTCTATTGGTTTAGTTGGAGGTACTTAAGACTTTTTATTTTTTGGTATACATTTGTTAATTGCCTTTTAGCAATAGTTACCACGTTGAGTAATGTGTATACGACAAGATGTTTAGTACAATTTGTTGGTTAATTTCAAAGTTTAACATTAGGCTATATATATATATATATATATATATATATATTATATATATAGGATTGGATCGTGTATTTTTCTTGAGAGTTATTTGTATAATACGTTAGTCATGATATATGGCATAATATGACGTTCGAAATACGATCAACCACTTAGAATATTGGTTTATGAATTAGTTTAGGATGAACGCTGTAAACTTTTGACGGAATACTAAATGTAAATAGAATAGTCTATAGTTCAACGATTTGCACATGCGGTGAATTATTTACAAATTATTTCTTATACTTGCACACGTGACTATTTAGGAAAGCTTAAGTTAACGACCCCAAAGTAAAATGCTTCCAGCGCATTCCTGAAATATTTCAGAATTCCACGAAAATCGTGAATTTTCACTTCGAATTATTCCAGAATTTCAGCGATCTTTCAAATGGTTTTAAAGTGTAACTAGATGATATTAAGGCGCAAAAGTTAAGTTTTAAAAGTCAATTGAGCTACATTCTGTAGGTTAGAATATATAAGTGGATAGATTTTTGAGACAAAAAAAGTTACCAGTAGTTTTTAGACTTTAGGTTTATTTTTAGCAGAACACAGAAAATCGATCCAATGTTTTATTTTTATTTCTTTTGATTTGCCAAATGCAATTTCCTATCCAACACCATAACAAAATTGAAATCTGGATTTTTGATTTTAATTTTTGCCAATTTGAAAGTCGATTTTTATTTTAATTTTCGATTTAAATTAATTAATTTAAAATTTAAATTAATTAAAATTAATTTAAATTAATTTTAAATTAATTAATTTAAAATTAATTTAAATTAATTAATTTAAAATTCGAATTTATCCTATCAAAAAGTAGGACAGAAAAGTAAATGTTTAACGTTTAGGTTGTTCTAGAAAATGAACAACTTAAAAGTTAAAGATTTACTTTTGTGTCCTCGGATTACCCTACTATTTGATCGGGTAATTAATTTTTAAAAAAAATAATTAATTTACCAAAAATTAAAGTAAAAGTCGACTTTTAAGCCGCTCTCATGCAAATGAGTCTAAGGCTTATATGAGATGAACTCGAGACGAAGTCAACATGACGGAGTTAAATTTTGTCCATCTCGTTATAAACATTTCGCAGTCGTACCAATTTATAGAGCAAATAGAGCAATAGCAAACAAAAAAATAAAGAAATCGTACCGATTTCCTTATATTTTCTGTTTGCTATTGCTCTATTTGCTCTATAAATTGGTACGACTGCGAAATGTTTATAACGAGATGGACAAAATTTAACTCCGTCATGTTCACTTCGTCTCATATAAGCCTTAGACTCATTTGCATGAGAGCGGCTTTACCCGTGAATTGGTCCGCAGCCTAAGTCGACAAGTTGCGAATTTTACTTATAATCTACGATTGAGTTAACTTAAAATAAACAAAAACGCGTGTTTCAATAAAGCAAAAATATTAAAATCGACTTTTACCTTAGTTATTGATTTATCAGCGGATTGGTCCACCTTACTTCCTTCCACTGGCGCTACATGACATTGAAGGATTTTTGATGTTTTGTGCTGTTAGTGTCCAAGACTCGCAACCAAAGGTGATAAGTGGCCTTATTACAGCTTTGTAGATGTTCAGTTTCGCTTTGCGCGATGGGACAGCTGAAGACCTTAATGTTGGCGTAAAATGCTCGTTAGCCTGCTGCAATTCTCGATGCGATGTCGACATAACCGGAGTTTTGCTCGCTGATCAGGGATTCTAGATATTTGTGGAGTCATCTCGACGTTAATATCACGTGAAGTAAGAGAGTGCTTGCGACTGCAGCGCCATGAGCAAGCTTATACTTAGATGCTTGTTCGAAGAATTGATCGAGACTCTCCGGTCGATTTAGGCTAAATATGTTCCATGTTCCAAATTTAATATCGATGTCCTTATATCGTGTCCGAGGTCGTTGGTGAATCCAAAAATATCCGAGGCTCGTGTTGAGGCTTCGTAACAATAAAAGTTGACAGGTTGGGCTGTTAACCCCCTATAGGAGAACCACCACAGCCCTCACACTTTAACCTACTCCTGTAACAGAGTAGTTTCTAGCGGCCGCCACGAAGAGGCAGTGTGAGGAATTGCTGAAGTTCTACGCAGTTACGGCACATGAAGCGAGTCTTGTGTTTATCCACCTGCATACACAGCAGCCTGATCACCCATTGGTCCACCGTCTTAATAAAATGTTTATAAAGAAAAATTTGGATTTCTCATTTTTCAGAAAACTCTTGAAATTTTGAATTTTGGAAATTCGTTTTTTCTATTTAGATTATATCTTGCTTTAACAATGCCATTCAATTGAAACCGGTTTGTTCATAATTTGTGTTGGCAACATATACCCATCCGTAATCCCAAGATTGAAGAATACAATTAATTGCAGCTGCTTTTACGAAGAAATAAGCCATAGAATAGTATTTTATGTGTTCTTTTCGATGCCCTATCGAAAATGATGTTTATGTTACAATGTTGATTTAATTAATCAGGTAGCACATAGATTTAATATTAAATTTGTTGCTGCCTCAACAATTCACTAATTACAGCACTTTCCATTTTTACAATCCCATTGATTTAATTCAGTTTTTATGTTTTTATTAGTTTTGCTTTTAATATTATTGCTGGTTGAATTTTTTAGTTTTATATTTTAACGTGCAAATATCACATTACATTTTATGTTAATGATATGAAAAAATCATGTTTTTTTGTATCACGTAATTCAGTTTGATGTTCGCCACTATCTCTTGCTCGAGCAACAAAGTATCGCTTGGTACCCTACATATGTATATAGATACGTATATAACTTCCGCACATAAATAAGTTAAATAGTAGATTTTAGTGTTTCATAATTAAAATCTTTTTAATTTTTGAAATAAATTCCAATTTAATAATAAATAATCATAGATGGAAACTAATTAAGTTCTGCATTTACCTGCTACTAGCCAACTCGCATTTGCAAAGTTGCTAAAATTTAACACATTTGTCTTGTGATATTGTCACTTTCCGGCTCAAGCTCTTGTTAACATTATTACCTTTGTCGAAGAATACGGTAACAGCTGAGAACAGATAACATAAAAGAGATTAAAAGTTTACAAGTTTACAACTAGTTATCAGAGCACAATGGAAAAGTGCAATGACCTTCGCTTGATAAATAGATTAGTGGGTGTTCAGAATGCCTGCTAAACTCAGATTATGTAACAATATATCCAAAGCATAATTTAAATTCGGCTCTTGCAGAAGAAAATTACGATTCAGTTAGTCCTTCAAGAAAAGCTCGCTTTAATCCAATAACTTTGAATTAGGTAGCCCACTAAAGTTTGATAATTTTTTTTATTTAATTCAAATTCGATTTAAATTTTATTATTTGATAACTATAATTCTTTAATGATGTTAGTTCAGCTAGTAAATCTTTACCTAAATTTGTTGATAAGTTCATGTTTAGCAAGTTTGTAGTATTAATAAATAAGGTTGCTAGACTTCCGGTTTTTGGAAGGACTTTTAATTTTTGGAGCAATTTGTCCTTCCCGAAAACAATATCTTTTCTAGTCCTTTTTAAAATAGTTAGATAACTAAATTACTCCATTTAAAAAACGAAACCATCTAAAACAAAAAAACCTTGAATCGCTGACTCAAGACGACAAATGTTAAATTATAAGTATACAGATAGAAAATAGAAACTTATTGGTCATTTTAAAGAAAAGCGAATATGCCACTTTGAATTTAATTCTTCTTAGAAATAGGTTTATTGTACCAGAAAGTATATTCGAATGCTAGAAATTATTTTTTTAAACAATGATCGTAGTGGGTTAAGTTCAGATTTTCTGTGAATTGCCACTCAACTGTAAGGGCATCGAAATCCAGAAAACATTATTTTCTGTATTGGAAACCCAGAAAATTAATATTTATTGGATTAATTAAATTAAATACTTAAAGATATTTTGTGATATATTTAAAACCACTTTCATTTTCTGGTCCAGTAAAAAGTTAGCCACCTGCAAAGTCCAGAGAGCATTAAGAGTTTAAGAGTTTGAAACCAAGAAAATTAAATTATACATATTTGATTCGGTTAAATTTTAAATAACTTCTTTCCACAAAATTTAGGCGTATAGCCTAAAAATTTTATAGTTTGAAGTACATAATTTCTATTTTTTGTTAAAAAAAAATTTGAAATTCTAGTATCAGATTTTCATTTATTTGTAGACTAGAAAAACTCGGAGACATTTTGACATTTGAAGCAATTTCCAATTGTCTGGGTCAGAATAGAGTTGGCAAGCCAGAGAAAAATATGAGTTGGAAATCTAAAAATGTATATAATTGTTTCAAATTCCGTTTAACTTTTAATTAAATTCGCATATCTGGAGAACGTCTAATTCCACAAAAATTAGGTAATGTGAAGCCATTCCCATTTATTGGTTCACAAATAGTTTGCAAGTTTGAAACCCAGGCGCCAATATAAGTTTAAAATCATAAAAATTAAAATACGGTTTTTGAACTTACTTCTTTTCAAATTTGGAAAGTCTAGAAATTCAGATGCATTTTGTTATTACAAGCAATTTCTATTATGGGGTCCAGAAAAGAGTTGACACGGTATAGAGAAATACGAGTCGGTAACTATTGCTGTGTAATGGCTTATTTAAATTCAACGTAGTTTTGCAGATTAGGTCATCTTGTAAAAAAATGAGAAACAACATTCAAAAATAATTCAAGAAAAAACGAGACAGAACTTCACCTTTCTGAAAATTAACAGACGAAACCAGAGAAACAAACCCACAATTATGATGTCTTTTATAGTACAAGACAAACCCAGTCATCTTTTTATACTAAAAAAAAACGAAAATCCGTCATTATTTCGCTATAAAAATGCAAATAGGCACGTTCAAAAGTAGTGTAATAATACCTACGTTCAAAGTTATTTAAAATTATAGTTCATTTTGACATTTTTTAGTTTGTTTTGATTTGAAAAATATGCTTTTGGTAGTTTGGTTTGGTTTTAGATCTGGTAAAAGAAAATTGCGTAAATTGCTTCAAAGTATCTTTATCTTCATTTTAAAATCATGAACTTTTCCTAACCTCCAATTTTTGACATACATTTCCTACAATCTACTATACCATAGTGGAGACAATTATTTTGTCTCACTTGCTTAATAGTAATTTTTATTCATGCTATCTTGCATATTGAATCTAAATCAGCCAGTAGGCACACCGTATTGTTGAATATAAATCAGCACACCGTTATTTGTCTAAACTATAGTGACTAAACTAAATTGATGGCTAGTTGACAGCAGTGATTAATAGATGGCAGCAATATTATTAATAATTCAAGCTGTGCCTGAATATTCATGATAAAATTGTTGTCCTTTCAAACTCCATGTCGGTTTATTGACATATTTCAAATACATTTTTTCGTTTGTGACAATTATCTCAATTGAGTTATTGATCATCAAGCAATTCGTTAACTTTGAGTTTTTTAAAATATAATAAATTGGCAACTAAATTGGAAATTAACTCGCGGAACAGTGCAAAATGCAGTATACGCTTGAAAGAGAAGAAGCACATCGTTCCCAATGAGCGAAAATCTATTATGCGATTCAGCAAGCAAAATCTAATAATAATTTTGAAAGTATTATTTTTTAAAGTATCCATGCAATTTTAAAAATATCGATAGTTAAGATTAAATTAAGTTTTGGCCCCTGTGGTCGGGGGGCACTCACATGTCTCGTAAATCTAAATTGCACGAACATGTTTCCTAAGAATACCACCACAGTATCCTTTGCTTGTCGTAGGAGGCGACTAAACGGTTGGATCGCTGGGCTGAGGACTCGCATCCGTAAAAAAAATCAACTGTTTATAAAATCAACAAAAAGAAAAATGGATACCGCCAAAACAACACGGGACCCCCGCTCAAGTACCCGGATACGAGATTTAGGATCGGCACGTGGAACGTGCAATCACTTAGAAAACCAGGAGCGTTGGAGGGTCTAATCACGTGCATGAAAGAGTATCGGCTGGAACTCGTTGCTCTTCAAGAAACTCGCTGGCCTCAAAGTGGAGACCATGTGTCCCAGGGCTATACGTTGTTCTACAGTGGAGGTGACCTCGGAAATCTTGGACCTGGATTTCTTCTTGGGCCGCAGGTAAAGAAGGCTGTTTTGGATTTTCAAGCAGTCAATAACCGATTGTGTATGCTTCGCCTGCGCATGAAGTTAGCCAACTTGTCGATAATTTGTGTACATGCGCCCACAGAAGTCAGCCAGCCCCAAGATAAAGACTCATTTTACAATGACTTGGACGATCTGATGGGATCTATACCCGAACACGATGTTAGAATGGTAATTGGGGACTTTAATGCTAGAGCTGGCAGAAATCAGGCCGACTTGTGTGAAAACATAGGTCCGTACTCCCGACACGAAACTGCGACCGATAATGGTGAGAGAATGATGTACTTTGCAATTGCTCATGATCTTAGAGTAGCAAGCACATTCTTCCCTCACAAACAGATACACCTAGAGACATGGACACATCCTCGCAAAACATCCCGGAGCCAAATTGACCACGTGTTAATTTCAAAAGGGCGAGCTCGGGTTGTGCAGGATGTGAGAACTTATCGGTCAGCAACCAAATACGTAGGCAGCGATCATTATTTGGTCGCTGCAAAGCTACGGTGGAAGTTTTCGTACAGGTCGGGGAACACAGCGAAACGGATGGAACGTTTCGACTGTGAAGGTCTGATAAATGAAGATCTTGTCAGCGACAACATTGAGGGAGCTAATTACCAGTCTGACTGCGTGAACTCTGTCTGGGAGGTACTGAAAACTTCGGTTGTCAGTGCTGCTCAACAGACTTTAGGTATAGTGAAAGTCAGACCCAAGAATGATTGGTTTGATGACGAGTGTCGTCTTGCAGTTGAGCAACAAAATATAGCCCATAATGAAGTGCAACAACGTCTCACAATCGCAAGGAAAAACAAGGCAGCTCTTGCAAGAAGGGCAGCTAAGCGGATTTGTAGACGGAAGAAGCGAGAATGGTGGAAGGCCGCGGTTCTGAAAGTACAACAACTCAGCAATGAGCGTAGTTCACGTAATTTCTTTAAAGGAATTACTGGATTGCACCATACTTTCAGGCCTTCGTCAACCGCCATTCGGGACCGGGATGGAAACCTCTGTATCAACATCGACGCAGTACTTGACGCATGGAGTGGCCACTTTACTGAGCTGCTTGATGTTCATCATGCGTCACAGACTGTTGTTGAGCCACCTCTAAAACAGTCTGCGGAGATTTGCACTGAGGAGCCATCCCATGAGGAATTCACTAAGGCCATGCAGAGAATGAAACGAAACCGCTCACCTGGAGTGGACTGCATTTATTCGGAGCTCTTGATATTCGGAGGGGATACTTTGTGGAACTGTCTTTTCGACCTTATTCGATTAGTATGGCGAACCGAAGTTATGCCTGATGAATGGAAAGTGGCCGCGATATGCCCCATCTTCAAGAAGGGAGACCGCTTGAAGTGTGAGAATTATCGCGGTATAGCTCTCCTTTGCACAGCATACAAGTTACTGTCATACATTTTATTGGATAGAATCACTCCTCTGGCGGAGGGCTTGGTTGGTGACTATCAGGGAGGATTTCGTCCGAATCGATCAGTCACTGATCAGGTCTTTTCGCTGCGGATGATTCTATCTAAATATTATGAGACATCCATCTCCGTACATCAGGTTTTCCTGGATTTCCGGCAGGCCTACGACTCGATCAATCGAGAGAGTTTGTGGTCTGCCCTGGAATACCTAGGAATGCCAACAAAATTGGTACGACTGTGTATGATGACAGTGACGCAGTCTCAATGCTGTGTTAAAGTTGAGAACAGGCTATCGACAATTTTTGCAGTTAACTCGGGTGTTCGGCAGGGAGATGCTCTGTCCCCGATACTCTTTAATCTCATGTTGGAGTACATCTTTCGTAAAACTGAAACACCTCAGCGCAACATCTTATACCGCCAGTCCAATCAAGTGCTTGCATATGCAGATGACATATGCGTGATTGGACTGAATAGCAACGGAGTGAAAGAAATACTTGATCCGCTTGTAGAGTTTTCAGCTTCAGTTGGACTCCAGATCAATGAGTCCAAAACGAAATACCTGATCTCTGGTTTTAGAGACAATGGCACACCAGATTTTAGTAGTGGCCACCACACGTTTGAGGGAGTGAGGAGGTTCAAATATTTGGGCTCTCTTATCACTCACGATAACAGTGTGGGTGAGGATATTAAAGTGCGGCTGGCAGCTGGCAGTCGTTCTTTATATCCTCTAAGGCCACTGCTAAAATCTAAAAACTTATCAAGTGCCGTGAAGCTGAAGCTTTACAAAGCGTTGATCAGGCCCGTTGTTATGTTTGGATGTGAAAGTTGGGCGCTGACGGATGAGTACGAGAGATGGCTCCTTACATTTGAGAGAAGAATCATGCATGTGATTTACGGCCCTAAACGCGAAATAGATGGTACTTACCGAGCTCTGTACAATTTCGAGATCAGAGATCTGATGAAGATCCCCGATATTGTACATGAAGTTAGATCTCAGCGAGTACGCTGGCTCGGTCACGTTCTGCGTGCTGATCCGGAACGAATTGTGCAGCGATCTCTGTGAGGAGAGCCACCATATGGTAGGCGCAGAGGTCGTTGCAGGCGACGATGGCTCCACGATGTAGAGAACGACTTGGCCTCTTCAGATTGTCTAAGACAGTATGAAGACCAAGCTCAGGATCGAAACCGTTGGAGCCAGATTGTTGATTCAGTAAGGGGCCAGTAATGGCCTTTAACACTGTTATTATTAGTATTAAGATTAAATATTCAAATTTTGACAGAACTGCCAAAAATGACTAATTCCTATTTTATTAAAGTATCGGTACTATAGGTTGCAGGCAGGACAACACGGGTTGCCTTCATTGTCTATTGACACATCGATTAATTTAACAAAAATTAAATCATCGGCTTCAATATACATTGAACTTAGAGAACCGGGCTAAAATTTACATTACTGAAAAGTAAACTGATTCTGGAGTACCAATTGATGTATAGATATATAGGGACAGTCCATATTACTTCGGTAAATCTAAGCATTTCTTCAATTGGATCAGGCTCGTTATACCTTCATATCTTAAAAACACAGTTGCTTGTCTCTAACAGACAATACAAGCGTAACTCCAACTTTATCCCAGAATTTTGAAAACTAGTTAATTTATACAGTTGGCATACATTCCAAAATTGTTTACGGTAGATTAATGATATCTGAAAACTAGAACAACCATATCAAAACTTTCATATAGCATGTTTAAATGCAGTTGATATCGCATATGGGAAATTTGTTTGACATTCAATCGTTTTATAAAGATTCGGCCCAATTTATTATTTGGGGTGGCCTACTATATGATATGTTATATGCAGGCCAGAACGTTCTGTTAATTACCAGATTCAATGCTTGGCGAATATTAGTTCATCTGCTAATTTATTTTATTTATTTATTTATTAGAAAATTAATTAGGAACAAGAAGATCCAGAACAATTTTAATTTAACATTACATAAGAAAAAAAAATTTATTTCTTATTCAATGATCGTCTGATCTCACACTTGTTCATATTAAATCACAAAATCTACTCAATTCGTTGTATGACTTAGATATCAGATTCAAAGGCTCGTTGTCTCCATAATTAGTACTATGACACATAGTTTTCAAAATAGAGCGAGATCTGAAACTCCTTTCCGGGGCATATAACCCAAGGTTCATTGATAAGAATGAACTCTGGATATTGCAATTTAGAAGATCGGAAATGAAAATGGCACCAGCATGCTGACAGCGAATTGACAGTGGCTCAAGCTTTAACGTGCTGCACCTATCGACATAAGAAGGTAGATTACTAGCGTTCTCCCACCGTGCCTTACGATGATCAAATTGGTGTGTTTTCCACGCATAAAAAGAGATTTTTTTTTTGTATCGTCTCGATTCTACTATAATATGACTAGCATAATGGGGAGGCCACACACAAATAGTGAACGGACAGAGATTGATAAAACACGATAAAAACCTACGGGTTATTGAACTCTTTCATGGTTCGTTTAAGAAATCCTAACATGGAACATTTTTTTGCTATTATCAAATCAATATGCCAATTCGATGAAAAGGTTTGTGTAAACATAATTCCAAGTTACAAGTTTACATTATTAATGGAAAAATCATGTATTACAGACGACGATGAACGGGTAAATAACATATATTTACATTTTTTGGCACTCAATGTCTAATAGCATCATAGTCATTCTGTAAATTAATTGCATCCTGCACATAAAGGAAAATATTTTTAGGTCATCAGCATAAATTAGACAACGAGCGAATTTGACACAATTGGTGATGTCGTTTAAGAAAATAAAGAAGATGAGGGGTTCAACATGGGAGCCCTGTGGAACACCCGAATGCACTTTAACCGGGTTAGAAAACTGTTATTTATTTTTACAAACTGCAAACGTTCAGTAAGGTAAAAATCAATCCATTTTATCAAATTATGAGCAATGCCAAAAGATTTTAATTTTTCCAATACAAGTCAAACGCCTTGCTAAAGTCAGTATAAATGACGTCAAGTTGAGCCTTAACCTCAATCACGTCTAAAGGACGTTTCGAGAATTCCATTAAATTCGATGCGGTAGATCTACCACGAAAAACCAATGTTGTTCTTCAGCTATATATGACTTCAGTCCGAAATACATGTGGTCACAAACAATTGATTCGAATAATTTAGGGATCGCTGACAGTAAAGAAAAGCCCCAATAACTCGAGAGATTGTTCTTATTACCGGATTTGAAATTTGGAACGATATGAAAGTATTGCCAGATAGCTGGAAAACTTCCCGATGAAAGCGACAATTGAATAAAATTGACAAAGTCCTGCCAACCCATAACCAAGTTCTTTTAGGAAACTTTAAGCAACACCATCTGGACCAAACCCATTTTTGAACTGACTGAGTGATCTAATAATATCCTTTGGGGTAACACGGTATACCCAAGGTCGCCTACTACGACAAGCAAACAATACTGTGGAATTGAATTCCAGGAAAACATGTTCTGTAATTTAGGTTTATGAGACATGTTAGTGCCCCCAACCACAGGGGCCATACACAAAATGGCTATATACAAAACGAATCGATAATTTTAGACTGTACATAGCGATATCGTGTGCTTAATGTGGATAAGTCTTTATTTATATTTTAACACATTACCAAATTTTCAAGATCATATTTCATACAAAAAGGAATACTTTAAATGTCTAAACATCATTTCTTACGTCCTCCTGCTTTACCACTAGGATCTCATCGAAAATTTTCACGGTAATTAGTGTTTGCGATTTCGCGAAGATTTTAATTTCCTGAGAATTCGAGAACCCAATTTTAAATTAATCTTGAGAAATTTTCCTAGTTGTGGCGGACCGATTTGGATGGTGCAGCCTCAAGGCACTCGGGAATTTACATTAGCAGACATTTTTCATAATTGGCTGAGTGATACCCCTATATATAGTCTCAAAAAATATCGATATTAAAAAATGTCTAGGTCTGGAACAACAACCAGCAATGGAAACAGACCGGGCGTCAACTTTTTACTAAAAAATGATATTTGATTTAATTCTCATAAACTCAGAAGTTACGATCGTAACATTATAGATTCTTATAAGCAGCCATCTAGTATGTTCCAGTCGGTTGTGTAATTTTATATAGTTTAATCGAATTAATGTTTTAGTCAAGGTTTGTTAAAAAACGATAATTATTGATAATAGTTTTAACTGTATATCAAAAATAGTTGTTCTATTCCAAAGCAGATGTCGGGCTAAACTATCTATAAACGGGTATACGTATGATCAAAACCAGAATTTCGAGTAGATAGATATGAAAACTGATGAAATTGTGTAAATGAATATTTATTTATTTATTTTTATTTTTTTGAAACTTGCTTTAACTATTTTTTGTGATAGTTTCGTGTAGTATATATGTATGCCAATTAACCTGGCTATTTAATTTCCGTATTTTTGTTTGTATCACATTGTATATGTTAGTAGGTACTCAAATAACTAAACATCTTATAAACACGTGTTTCACCTGCATACCATACGATAATATACTCTAAAAACTCGATTTATATAAGCTGTTACATATTATTACAATCTGCATAACATTCAATATATATATAAGCTTTTAAATTCACATGTGCTCAATATACAGTCATAAGTTATTTTGTTACTTTCACTTGATATAGTGGACACAGAATCTCCATGCATACCGCCCATATACTTATACATACTATATCTCAGATTATGAAATTTCGAATATTTAATCGATCATGTTTTATAGTTCATCGACCATCAAAAAATATTTGTTTGATAATTTTTCCATTATACTCGTGTGTATGTCGTTACGATTATGTGCGGGCTACGGAATAAGGAAACCGCGTACCAAATAAAGTACCAGCGTATACATATGTCGCGTAATATGGATATATAATTTTGAATTCACTTCCACGTCTATTACATATTATCCGAAATTTGGCTGCAAGCTGATTATTGGTTTCGACATTTTGAATAAACTTGCATACATTAATCAGTCTATCATTTGATTAGAAATTTTCTAAATTGACTTTTGATGTGTATGGTGTATACTTATGCGATTATACCGATTATGTATCTCAAAAACAATGATATATAAAATATTATACTCGGAGTTGCTTAACGTTTCTCTATGTTGGTTATTCAAGTAATTGAGTATACTAGATATATGTAAATGTGATATATGTAATTACGCAAAAGCAATTAAGAATGTTAACACATAACTTTTTATTTTAAGAAGATTTACGACCAAACTTTTTATGTACCAAAATATTTTAGTATGTACCACAAATAGTTTTGCTGTATACAGAAAATTAAAATATTAGATAGGTTTTTAAAACGGCATTACTGGCCCCTTACTGAGTCAACTATTTGGGTCCAACGGTTTCGATCCTCAGCTCGGTTTTCATACTGTCTTAGATAATCTGAAGATCCAAGTCGTTCTATGGTGGTTCACCTTTCACAGTTCGGTGCACAATTCGTTTTGGATCAGCACGCAGACCATGACCGAGCAAGCGTACTCACTGAGATCTTATTTCATGTACAATATCTGAGATCTTCATCAGATCTCCGTAAATCATGACGCATGACTCCTCTCTCAAATGTAAGGACCCATCTATCGCGGTACTCATTCATCAGCGCCTAACTTTTCACTCATACATATAACAAAGGGCCTGATTAACGCATTGTAAATCTTCAGCTTCACGGTACTTGATAGGTGTTTGAGTTTTAGCAGTGGCCTTTTAAACATTTTATGGCTATGATGGCCACTTCTTAGAAACACATGAAATAATTCGGACACTTCTATGTATCGTCACTTGAATAATGAAATTTTGTTAGTGATGTATATACAATATTTCATTATTATTGGTGATTCACACTATGTATGTCAAAGTGTCCAAGTTTTTGCGTGTGTCTAGTCTAAATTAATAAATTACAAGCAACATGTGCATCGCAGATTGCCCTTTGCTTCATTGAAATATTTTAATGACAATTTTTTCTGGAATAACCAAACCATAGTCTTTGTGGAAAAATTATCACATGGCTGGTTCCTGGAGTCGGCGATATGAATCACCAGTGCAATTTAGGCATCGAATGTTGCAGTTTTTTTGTGCTCTAATAAGTGGTCATTTGGAGCGGGGACGAAAAGCGCTCGATTCTTAATCAAAATTATTACTTTTTTCTTGTTTCATATACTAAGTTTCAAAGAATGCTGCTTATGTAACACTACATGTCAGAAGATCTCTATCTAATTTCTCTTAAGTTAATAATTCACAATAAAGATTTTTGAAATTCGTTAGATTTTAAATTCGTTATAACGAGACTTTTATTATACATCTACACTCACATACATGCATAATAATTTGTGATTGTTGCTTTTAGGACAAATTGTGTGTCCGGTGGCGCATGGTTCACTGAATATGAGAGCAACGGATTCGTATTCGTCTATTATCCATTTGCCAAAAAATCATTCTTGAAGTACCAACGATTAGGGGACACGTTTCCTGAGAAATCGTATAACCGATTCGCTTGTTCGCCCAAATATTTAAAATGCTAATTAGCAATTAGCAAGGCATAAATAGTTTAGAAGACTTTCACACTTTCGCACAAACCCGCTTGCACAGTAAAGAGTTCAGAAGCGGTCAATGCATTACGACTGATAAATTTGAAATCCCCGACAAAAATACAGGTAATGCAAATTTAATTGTATCAGAGATATTAGGAAATCAAAACAGTATTGTTATCAAAATGCCCGTAATTACATGTACAAATTATGAGCTTTACCTCTTTTTCATGAATATGGATCAAAAACGTATTAATAATTTAAATAAAACTGTTGCAAATTTGGGAACCGTATTATCTATACAATGACAACATTGCGACAATGACCACATAGCGATCTGCAACATATATTTACCCGAAACTACTTTTAGTGTCGCTTCATTCTTGCCAAATCTAAAACAACAATGAGTTTAAGGAATAAATTAGCTTGTCAGCAGCCATGTCAATTCTGGATGCTTTCATCAATTGTGAATTAAGCCAATTCAAAGTACACCAAAAGCTACGCATACGATTTGTTTAAAGAAAATTTTGGTTGCACTTTATAGACACAATTCGAACTAAACCGTCTCTACCAAAATTCACCTATTGTACACTCCCCATTTTCTAACGTGCAGGTGGCAGTGTCTCTTCCTTGATCAGAAGAACAAGTACGACGGCTAAATTGCACTAATGTTTTCTCCCTTTTGTACATTGTTTTAACTGCTCCAAATAATTTCTAGAATATCTTTTCCAGAAGTCATTTACTATTTTTTGTACTAAATGCCAGCGTGTTCTTACCGAGTATATTTTTCATTGGTCTCAGAGAGCGTTTTCATTGAACCGCCTATTTGGATGTGCGCTGCTATTAAAGCTGTTATATTTTTCAGATAATCGAACTTCTCTATTTGGGTTTGGGGTTCTTTGTTTAAATTTAAAGCATTTGACAGATTCTTGTATAATGTGTTGATTTATGCCCGGTAGGATCATGGGCACCCTCTGACTCACCCGTAGTTGTAACTTTTGCAAACGTCCACGCAATCGAAATAATCTTGTCGATGGGTGGGTTTAATGCCAATAGATTGGATTTCTTATCATCATCGCCTGAAGTTCTTTACACAAGTATCACCGTTGTTTAATTCTAAGTATGTGCGCTTCAGCTATCTATTGTTATTGTAAGACAAGTGATATCTTCTACGTTGTTCGAATTGTTGTTGGTCTGTATTTGAGGACCATCGTATAAGGCTGCTGTTGTTATTGGAGATAGCCAGCCGACAGGATTAAATAATGTTGATGAATTGGACAATAGAAGACGCTTTGTTGGTACAACATTCGGAAGATATAGCCTGGTTATGTCAAATTCAAAAGCGACATGATCTGGGTTATAGAGAATTTCAAGTGTTTTTACTTTGCCCTGTATGTTTACAACCTCTCTCACGCGGTCACTTACAGTGAGTAGATCATCGTTGTTCTTTTCATATGTTGCCAATTGCATTAATGTTCTCACAGATAGGTGTACCCCTGCTGGTGTTACATAGTTTCTATTCTCGCGTATTGACTGTGACGGATTATTTCTCCACAATATTTGTTGCAGGCTTTGGTGACTTGGAGACTTGCCGGAACATTCCACATCTGCTGTTATTAACGAATTTGTGTATTCACCACCTCAATATGATATCAATTAGGTCACTTTGAATTTTTGGTCCGTTCATCATTATGCCATTCAGGGATTGCCCCGGTGAGGTTTTGCAATGAGTGCATCGAATACTACTCTAAGTTTGGTGGTAATGCTTTCGAGTTTGAAAATTGAATACTCCGTGATGTGGCATTTAATTTATTGTACTGTCATCTATAATTCATCACTTGTTGCATGTGGGCTTGTCTTAGATTATCTTCCATGAACTTGTGATAAAGTTTGGAGGATGGTTTATCTTTCAGAAATATTCTGTCGATCTGCAATAATCGTGCTACTGCTCTCATAGCTGGTTCGTACTTAAATGGTAAATTCACCATAGAATAGTTTTTCTGCGACTACTACCTCTTTGGTTCGTATTCTTTCTTGTGGATTAGCATCATTTTCTATGAACAAATCTAATTGCTGTTCAATTGTCTTAGTAGTGACCATTGTGAACCTTTTGATCTCTTGGCTGTGTCGTGTGCCTCCATTTATGACTCAAACTAGTTCAGTTTCTTGGGCAATTGAATCGTCGGGCGCCCCTTGATAATGTTGCTATTTAGAATCAAGGGATAGTAGTGAATTCCAATTGTAACGTTGCACTTGCGGTATTGGGGATCCGCGAATTGTAAATGCTGTGAATATGCCCGGGTGCTAGTATCAATGTAGATATGTCGAAGATTGTCATTTAATTTCTTAAATCCAATTGCCTCAAACTTAATCTCAAAGGCACATTGAAACCTTGAAAATAAGGTTAGTTCTATTTTATGCGGACCCCGGCTTACTTTCCTCCCATTGCTGAGATATTAATGTTAACCTGTTTTTGCCTAGCCTCAATATGATTTGCTGCTTTTGTGGAGATGAATCATGCTTGAGAGCCTGTGGGGTTCATGTGGCTGTATACCGTAAATACCACTTTTGGTGTTTGATGTGATATTAACGAACTAATTAACTTTGCGGATCGAATTGATGATGATATTAACGAGGTAGATGATATTAACGAGCTAACTTTGCGGACCGAATTTTCGAAATTAACCGTCCGAATTTCGTATGCAATGCTGTTGAGTCATCAAGATAATCCTATAAACCTGAGTTAAAGCAATCAGAGGTTTCATTAATAAGTACTCAGAAAGCAATAGACCAACTGACAGGTAAATTCAATCGTGAGTTTGCTGGGAGATCGTGCACAAGACAACGATTAAATAGCAGACATAAAAGACGCTCGAGATCGCGTAATCGTTTCAGAGAAGGCAATTGACAATGGTTTTGTTACTATCATCGAAGATTTGGGGAAAACGCCAGAAAATTTGAAGGGTGTTCTTTTAAAAAGAAGACAACTTTACAATATACTCCCACGGAAAGCTAATACGTCCCAACGTACATGCGAAGAACAATGGGACGATCCAGAATGGTCGCCTTACTATTAGATGTCCCAATACAAAATTTAATTACTTAATTGATACTGGTGCTGATGTTTCCGTTGTACCAAAAATGTACTTCAATAATCTTGTCAACGATTCAGAAAATCGCTTAATCGCTGCTAACGGCTCCGTCATCAGTACGTATGGCACGCGATTATAGTCGCATCGGTTAACCAATAATCGGTACGGATTTCTTAGTTAAATTGTGGTTGGTTCTATGTCTATCTATTTGCTATCGAAGTTCCAAATGGTAGCTACTTCGTCGTTACCCTACACTAAAACAGGAGCCTAGGAATGATCTTCCGGTGAAACACAACATGGTACAACGAAACGTTACACAAGGTCATTTACCATTTTCATGTCCACGACGCTTAGATCCCCAAAAGCACAAAATTGCTAAAAGTGAGTTTGAGTATATGTTACAACTAGGTTTGTGCAGACAAAGTCCTTCCAGCGCTGCTTCACCTCAATAAATGGTTCCTTAACGTAACAGCAACGACTGGCGGCCCTGAGCGGACGACCACCGATTAAATGCGATCACGGTACCAGATCAGTATCCCTTACCGCATATACACAACTTCTCCTTAAACCTCCGAAACTGCACCGTATTCACAAAGATAGATCTCGTGCGAGCGTATCACCAGATTCCAGTGGCGGCGCATGACATACACAAAATAGCTATTACCGTTCCTTGCGGAGTCTTTGAGATCACAAGGATGCCATTCGGTCTTAGAAATGCAGCGCGAACATTTCAACGTCTGATGGATGAAGTAACGAAAGGAATGAATTTCGTTTACGTATACATCGACGACATATTAGTAGGCAGCAAAACAGAGGTTGAGCACCGGAGCATCTAAAAATCTTGTTCGCTCGACTAGCAGAACATGGTTTACTCATTAAAGCGTCTTAATGTTAATTCGGTGTAAGCGCCATAAATTTCCTAAGCTATGATATCACCAAAGATGGCGTCAAACCATCTGCGGATAGGATCATGTCAATCCAATCCTTTCCACATCCTACTTCTGTTAGGCAACAACCGCGTTTGGTGGGCATGGTCAATTATTTCAATCGTTTCATCCCTCACTTAGCAGAACTTATTGCTCCAATATACACGACCATCACAGTAGGCCTGGTAAGGTAAGCAAGAAGAACCCATTCACGTGGACACCTGAATGCGAAGCAGCTTTTACCGCAACAAATTATTGCTCTGAACGCACTCTTCATCACTGGACTTGTCGTCACATGATTATTAGATTCCTGCTGCACTTCTGCCCTGTAATTGATGTGAATAGCCTTGTATTATGTATAGTCTTTCCGTTACATATGGTACATTGGTTCTTTTGCTTATATGCGTATATGTTTCATGTTCTACCGATAAACAATTTCTGCATAATTTATGCAACATCACTATATTCTAGTGATTCCCCGTTGGAGTTTAACTTGTTATGTGCTATGTCCATTTCTTCAGTAGATACAGATGCCGGTTGTTCTTAAAAATCTTCGTTTAACTATTTGACCCTGATTTAGTAGAATTGTAGTAGACGATGATGGTGTCACAATTGGCCTTTGGTTGCCGTTGGCCTCTAACGATTTGAATTTAATTTTAAAAATTTTCTAACGAGATCTCATAGAAAAGTCGTTCAGTTTTTTATTCTAGGTAAAAATTATTATTGAATTCCATGATTCAATGCGAGTATACAACAATGGGTATACATCTCATGCTCTGCGGCACATTCGATTGATTAGAGGTGTCAAGTTAATTTAGTCACATCACCATCCAAGTCACCATCACCAGCAAATATTGGGATTTGAATTCATATAGTATCAGCTCGAAAGTCTGGCATTTGGTTTACTGGTTTAGAAGTTTGGTCTCTTTCTTCTACGTTTGAAGGATGGCATTTTGATACTGTCTTACATAATTTTCGAAGTATTGTTTGTATCATCAAACCAAAAACCAAATTAAATAAAAAACATGGAATATGCATAGCAACCATTGGGATAAAAAAAAAATTCGCATACCGAGTACTTGTGCTTAACAACAGATGTCAGACTCGTTTTAAATTATAAACTATTTGTGATCTGATTTAAATTGAATGACACCAGAGTGTTAATAAAATGAAATTTAATTATCTAGATGCAGTTTGATAACATATACAATTTGAGAATGTTGTATCCATGAATACCACTATTACAAATTGTGCCACACATCAATTTAATCGACAGATGTCACTGATGATATTATGCGAAGTTAGAATATTTTGCTAATATTGTAGTTCGAATTCAATTTTTCTATGTTGGAAAATTGCAGCACAATTTCACAGTTATATCGAACGATAAAATACATTGCCGTAGCGAACACACCATACTATGTTTTAATTCAAACAAATTGATTAACTTTGCTATCCTATTTATGATACTGCTCGACTAAAACCATTTCCAATAGTACCAAGGTCCAAGGTCTCCAACAATTATATTTATCAACGCTTTTTTTAACAAGAAAATATTTTCAAATAAAAAATTTTTTTAAAAAACAAAATCCAGAAAAATCGGGTAAAGGTATTATCGATATTTGAGAGCTAGTTATTACGCGGTGGGCCACATTTGTCTCGAAAATACATGGTTTTGTTACCGAATGGCATTAAGTATGCACGATATACATAGTTCTAATTACGGTATAATGCATTTGACATACTATAATCGCTGCCCATACATTTTAATTATTGCGTAAAATCTTATCAATTTGTGTACGTGTATGCCATATATACGAGTATGTTATTGGGAACTTTATCGAATGCTCGATTATACTATACAGGAACGTTCAGAAATTTCAATGAAAATTTGAAATCAGAATAGTGTTTTCAAATTCAGAACCAAATATTAGAATACCAGAATCTTATAAAATAAATAATTTTGGATAATGGCAGATTATCGTGGCAGTTCAAGTTTTGTTATTTTTTGGAATTTTGTGGATTCTTCTATGTTGAACCTTATTTTTTTTAACCTTAAATTCCAAACCAACACAGTGTTGAAGAAGGATTTAAAAATTAAATTTTTTACTCTATATGCTAAATAATAAATTATTCGTGTTATCAAATATGGACATTTTAATTTTTCGAGCACTTTTCTTGATTAGGAATTAATAAATTAAAATGTATTATAAATTTACCAATAAACGATCATTTAAGATTATATTTATATTTCATAATAATAAAATCAATTTTTATATTTTCTAAATAGTCAATTCAGTTGATATTTTATTTAAGTCACAATTTCACTTTAATTCCAAATCAATTAACACGTTATTCCATAAATGGAATTTGTTTTATATTATTTATTTATTCCATAGCTCAAACTAGTATATGTATTTGATAATCAACTAGAAAATTAGAAAATCAAAAATATTATTTCTTGTCGCCATACGAACCAAAATTCGATTGATAATTAAATTTTCAACACTTTTTGGGACACGAATCTGGCAGTATACTCGATGGTAACTTAACTGTAATGAATATTACGATTACGATTGCAATAGATTTGGTAATAATAAATGTATCAACAGATTCAGGTGACGATTCACTATAGCTGAACTGACACCTTCATTTGTCACCATGAGAAAACGTATACAACAAGTGGTCAAATAATCAAAAGTCTGCATATGATAGCCAGGGCAGGTTTTATTGGATATGAACCTAATTTATTGACTTTTCCCCAAAATTTTAAAAAATTTAATCCAGAAAATTATTTACACAATATAGAATGTAAACGGGCATGAAGTTTCTATAAAGGTTTTGTGGAACGGTACAAATGTCAAAAAACCTATCAAATGCCGAATTGTCCCATGCAAATTTATTAAATAGTTTCAAATAAACCAAACAAATTTATAAAAAATTTATAATTATAAAACTTAAAAATATTACTCAAATCATTAAAAGTATTAATTAAAAACCCAAATAAACTTAAAACAAATAAATTAATTAAAAAAATAGCTGAAGTGTTCTAATCAGAATGCCTCACCAAAATTGTTTGTAATTTTTAAATATTAAATTTACACAAACAGCTACCATATAGGAAATTACCATAAGGCAGATCTAACAGAAAAATGCCAAAATAGCTGAAAATATAGACCCTGAAGAATCTCATCCATTCCCAAAAATGTCGAAAATCCATATGAAAATATGACGTCACTAACAACTTGATAATCTCTATTAAACTCATTTTACACAAACACCCTTATTGTGGATGGTCATAAGCTTCTAGTCTATCAAAAAAATGCCAAAGTAATAAAAACTAAAGATCCCGAAGAGTGTCATCGATTCCCAAAAATCTTGAAAAATTCATATCAATATATGACGTCAAGGTATTATCGATGACGTCAGTACGTCAGCAACTTGATAATTTCTATTAAACACATTTAGCGCTAACAGTCATGATGCACAAATAGAATGTAATGAGTTTTCTGTTAAAACATAACTACTTATCCAGTTTTGAATATTTTTAAATATTTGTAAACGAAACGAGCATATGCATTCGTCAGAAACTTCCAAAGCTATTTCTTAAACGATTATGATGAAATTAGCATAGTGGTTATAACCACTTTAAATATAGTTAAAGTTAAGTGACGTTTGTATCAAGATGATGATCCAGATTCGAATTCATGGGCCGAATCGTCGTTCATGCTTAATTTTGAATTACGATTAGGTGTGAGAATCTGATGTTTACAAATCTGAATTTTAACTCAAAATAAATTAACTCGGTTACGTAAAACCAAAATTTATTAATTAACTTTTTACATTCGAAAATGTCTGAAGATAAAAATAAAAATTCGATTTGTACATTTTTAAAAGTTACAATAAATTTTAGAAAATTACAAATTTCCGAAATAATGAAGTTTTCAAAAACATATATCAACATTTTATAAAATTCCTCCATTAATTTTAGAAAATTTTTCAAACTTCTATTTTATATATAAGAAAACTTCTCAAATCCCTCGAAAGATTAAAAAATTTATCAATTTATAAAAATATATTCTGTTCTGCGTTGATCGTTTGCATGAACACGCATCTTACAATATTTTTCAAAATTCTTTGAGAATCTATATTTTGTAAAATGGTCGTTATCCCAATCAGTTTTGTGCAACAGGAATATCAAAAACTTTGTTTGAATGCTTTCGATTCTTTTGATGTACACATCGTAGTAAGGACTCCAGACCGTCACACCGTATTCCACTTGAGATCTGCGCATATGCAAATAAAGTGAAAATAATGGTTGCTTTTTCTTAAGTTCCCCAGCCCAACGTTTTACAAAGCCAAATATCGCGTTTGTTTTAGCAATACAAATAGCAATATGTCGGTTGAAATTAACGTTTAAGGTGGAACCGACGCCTAAATTAGTAATCTCATGAACTCTGTATACAATCCTGTGTTATTGATTTTGTATCGATGCTATCGATGAAAACAATATAAAACCAGGATCTCTATATATGTGATCGTTGTGGAACGCCAGAATTAACTTTGATTGCTTTGGATTTCTCGTTTCTAAATATTATATATTAGAAGCGGTTGTGTATTCGAATGAAAATTCAATTTCAAATCGACTCTGAAGTGCTTTATGATGCCAGAGAGAATCAAATACCTTATTAAAATCCGTATAAGGTGTAATATGCTATATCCACTTGATGATGTTTTCCTATCTCATTTATTGCTTTACTATAGTGAATTCAACCAGGTTCAGATGTAACCTACCGGGCTGGTTGGCCGATATATGACGTATTAAGATCGAACTAGCTCAAATAATTTAGGAATTGATGATGAAGCTGATATTTCCCTGTAACAGGTGATATCATCTCTTTTCCGGGCTTGGAGATTGTGAGGTGGAGAGAATATTTTTATCATAGATAATCGGAGGAATGATTGATATATTATTATTGCTTTTTGGATCGATGGACGCAATGTTATCGCTTGTTCTGTAGACCGATTGAAAAAAAATCTAGTAAACAGATCATCTATCTCTTTGCCGTTCGAGGTGCTGGTATCATTGTAAGTCATATTGGCCCTCAATTTAACGATTAGATCTAAAGTATTTCCAAAGTAGTTTTGGATTTACTTTGTCTTGGATATCAGCTAACTAAGATCGGTACTTTGATTTAAAGTATAGCTCAAATTCACAGCTATATTGTAGGAATGCGTTTTTGTTCGCCCGCCTCCATCCCACTTTTCAACATTTTAGCATATGCTTTAATTTTTAAATTTTTTAAATTTATGAGTCGATCCATGGAGGATGAATACTCGATGCTTTATTACATATCGGCACATGAAATTCAAACCCTTTCAACATGTTTTCATACAGTTTGTCGACATTTCCAACAACATCCTTCGCATTTAGATCATCCTTCCAATTAACCGCTTCTACAAGTACACTTGTAGGTCTGAGTGGTTGATTTGTTGGAGTTATATATTTGTATTTGGGGCCTGTGGTCGGTGGACCTTCATATGTCTAGTAATTACAAATTGCACGATCCTATTTTCCAAGAATACCACCATAGTATCCTTTGCTTTTCGTAGGAGGTGACTAAACGGTTGGATCACTGATCTGACGACCCGAATCCGTAAAAAAATAACTTCTTTATATAATGTCAACAAAAGATAAAAAGGATATCTGTGGCCCTCCGTTCAATACCCAAACACGAGATTAAGTGAGATTATCTCTATATATGTGATCGTTGTGGAACGCCAGAATTAACTTTGATTGCTTTGGATTTCTCGTTTCTAAATATTATATATTAGAAGCGGTTGTGTATTCGAATGAAAATTCAATTTCAAATCGACTCTGAAGTGCTTTATGATGCCAGAGAGAATCAAATACCTTATTAAAATCCGTATAAGGTGTAATATGCTATATCCACTTGATGATGTTTTCCTATCTCATTTATTGCTTTACTATAGTGAATTCAACCAGGTTCAGATGTAACCTACCGGGCTGGTTGGCCGATATATGACGTATTAAGATCGAACTAGCTCAAATAATTTAGGAATTGATGATGAAGCTGATATTTCCCTGTAACAGGTGATATCATCTCTTTTCCGGGCTTGGAGATTGTGAGGTGGAGAGAATATTTTTATCATAGATAATCGGAGGAATGATTGATATATTATTATTGCTTTTTGGATCGATGGACGCAATGTTATCGCTTGTTCTGTAGACCGATTGAAAAAAAATCTAGTAAACAGATCATCTATCTCTTTGCCGTTCGAGGTGCTGGTATCATTGTAAGTCATATTGGCCCTCAATTTAACGATTAGATCTAAAGTATTTCCAAAGTAGTTTTGGATTTACTTTGTCTTGGATATCAGCTAACTAAGATCGGTACTTTGATTTAAAGTATAGCTCAAATTCACAGCTATATTGTAGGAATGCGTTTTTGTTCGCCCGCCTCCATCCCACTTTTCAACATTTTAGCATATGCTTTAATTTTTAAATTTTTTAAATTTATGAGTCGATCCATGGAGGATGAATACTCGATGCTTTATTACATATCGGCACATGAAATTCAAACCCTTTCAACATGTTTTCATACAGTTTGTCGACATTTCCAACAACATCCTTCGCATTTAGATCATCCTTCCAATTAACCGCTTCTACAAGTACACTTGTAGGTCTGAGTGGTTGATTTGTTGGAGTTATATATTTGTATTTGGGGCCTGTGGTCGGTGGACCTTCATATGTCTAGTAATTACAAATTGCACGATCCTATTTTCCAAGAATACCACCATAGTATCCTTTGCTTTTCGTAGGAGGTGACTAAACGGTTGGATCACTGATCTGACGACCCGAATCCGTAAAAAAATAACTTCTTTATATAATGTCAACAAAAGATAAAAAGGATATCTGTGGCCCTCCGTTCAATACCCAAACACGAGATTAAGGATCGGCACGTGGAACGTATACGGTCACTTAGGAAACCAGGAACGTTGGAAGGCCTAATCATGTGCACAACGGAGTATCTGCTTTGGATTTCCAAGCAGCCAATAACCGATTGTGATTTCGAGGTACTGAAAATTTTGGTTCTCTGTATAGTGAAAGTCAGAACCAATAATGATTGGTTTGATGACGCGTGTCGCCTTGCAATTGAGCAACAAAATATGCCCCATAGTGAAGTGCAACAACGTCACACAATCGGGAAAACAAGCTGTTGCAAGAATAGCAGGTAAGCGGATTTGTAGACGAAAAAAGCGAGAATGGTAAACGGCTAAGGTTCTGAAAGTACACCAAATGAGCACAGTTTGCGTAATTTCTTTAAAGCAATTACTAGATTGTATCATTTTTTCAGGCCTGTGTCAAACGCCATTTCGGACCGGGATGGAAACCTCTGCGTGTCAACATCGACGCAGATACTGGATGCATGGAATGAACACTTTACCGACCTGCCTGGTGTTCAACAGGCATCACAAACTGTAGTTAAGTCACCTCATATACAGACTGCGGAGATTTGCATTGAGGATTCATTAGACGAAAAGTTCACTGGGGTCATGCAGAAATTAAAACGAAACCGCTCACTTGAGGTGGACTGCTTTAATTCGAAGCTTTTGATATTCGGAGGGATACTTTGTGGAACTATCTTTTCGACTTTATTTGATTAGTATGGCGAACCGAAGTTATGCCTGACGAATGAAAAATGACCACAATATGCTCTATCTTGAAGAAGGGAGACCGCTTAAAGTGTGAGAATTATTGCTTAATAGCTCTCCTTTGCACGGAGAGCATGGTTGGTAACTATCAAGGACGATTTAGTCGGAATCGATCAGTCACTGGTCAAATTTTTCCGTTGAGGTTGATTATATCTAAATACTATGAGACTTCCATCCCTCTACATTAAGTGTTCCTAAATTTCCGGTAGGCATATGACTTGAACAATCGAGAGAGTTTGTGGTCTGCCCAGGAATACCTATGAATGCCAATAAAATAACAGTGACGCAGGCTCAATGCTTTGTTAAAGTTGAAAATAGTCTATCAAGCATTTTTGCAGTCAACTCGGGTGTTCGGCATAGAGATGCTCGGTGACGGATACTCTTTAATCTCGTATTGTTGTCCATCCTTCAACTGAAACACTTCAGCGCATCATCTTATATCGCCAGTCCAATCAGGTGCTTGCATATGCAGATGACATATGCATCATTGGACTGAATAGCAACGGGGTAAATGAAATACTTGATCCGCTTGTAGAATTTTCGGCCTCTGTTAGACTCCAAAACGAAATACATGATCTCTATGGTTATAGAAGACAATAGCACACCTGTTTTTAGTAGTGGCTACTACATGTTGGAATGCTGAGGTTCAAACATTTGGGCTATCTTATCATTCACGATAACAGTGTGGGTGAGGATATTAAAGTGCGGCCGGCAGCAGGCAGTCGTGCTTTGTATCCTCGAAGACCACTGCATAAATCTAAACACTTTACAAAGCGTTTCGTAGAATCAGCACGAAAGATGGCTCCTTTCATTTGAGAGAAGAATCATGCGTGTCTGTTACGGCCCAAAACACGAAGCATATGGTACACACCGCGCGACTCAGTTACTTTAAAAATATCTGTTTGAAGACATTATCTGAAAATCTATTCCGGTTATTAGAAATTGTGTTAATTTGTTTTAAATTGTAACCAAACATTGCATTACTAAATAGAGAACCTACATCTGATGTTCAGCAAGTTAATGCTGTGTCAAAACTCCAGATGATATTAGGAAGATTGATGGTACCAAGCATAATTATTAAATATCATGAATTTGATTAAGGTGGCATGTATGCTGTATAGATCTGCTCAGCTCTTGACGGAGCCATAATTCACTGTTCTATGAATTCGACAGCGGAGTGATCACATCTATAAACAATATAATCGTGTCCAAAATATTTAGAACTGTGAATTCCTGGATTTAGTGGGCTTTCACAGACTACCTAAATTAGATAGTTTGTTTGTAGGACAAAACTGAATATTTGTATTGTCTTTGATTTTTCGGTTTTCATTAGAATTTTGAATGCCTCGTCATCAACACAAATGCGGTATGATACATAATTGTAGTGACCATCATTTTTTTCTTTGGGTGTGATTCTATAATAGGTATAATTGAAAATTTTATTTAACAGACCGCGTCACGATACGATCTTCCGATTTTGGGTTTAAGGATAATGCAAGTATTGAATGGCACCCCTATAATCCAAAACAAGGGGCGTAATAATTTCACTTATTCATTCGAGATCCGGGAGTTATTTAATGAAAAACGGAAAGCAAAGAATACATCGCAGTGAAACCGAGCACCACAAAGCAAAATATTTTTTAATTACCTTTGCAATAAGCTTAAGCAAAGAATTAGGGAACTGATAAATGAGCTTCGTAGAAATTGAGTATTCTCTATGGAAAGGTAGGAAAATTGGGTAACAAATGCCAAACAGAAAGCAGCACTTTTTGCATCTCGCATCTTAAAGAAACGTTCCAAATATGCTAGACAATCAGGGATGAAAATATAATACCAGTGCCCAAGGAGGATTGTAGGGAAATACGAACTGTAACTCTACGAGAGTTGAAAGATGAAATTAACCATAACATAAATACGAAAAAATCTCCTGGCTATCATTTAATTACAGGTGAAATAGTGAGGGCACTTCCTGAGAAAGTGGTTGCGAATATATCTTCATATAATCAACGCTTCATTTCGACTGAAATATCTACATTGGAAAATACCACAGCCGCATAAACCATTTAATCATACAAATTCATATACGCCAATTTCTTTGCTTCCAGTACTTTCGATACCACCACATCACTTCGGATTTCGAGAAAGCCACTCCACTATAGAGCAAGTTCACATGATTACAAGTATTATTGAAGATGCATTTCAAAATAAGATAATATGGCACCCTGGATTGGAAACTGCATCGAGATTTGTCAAAAGAATACTTTCAGATATTTTGCGTTAGATGTGAAGAAGAATTTTTCGAGCTAAAGAGGGAGGAGCCAGTCTTGTATTTAATTTACACAAGCGACTTACCAAATACAAGCGGGACAACAATAGCAACATTCGCGGACGATACTGCAATTTTAGCTACTGGATACACTACAACCAGAAAACTCCGAATCTTGGCCAAAAATTGGCGCATTAAAAATCAACGCAGGTTAACTTTACCAATCAAATAGTTACCAATAGAACTAAATTCTAAACAAGTTCTTTATCTTAACACAGCCGATGCTAAGTTAAAATGGAAAGAGACTACATTAAAAAGAACAAGGAGGAACTTAACATTAAATATAGAAATATGTATTGGCTAATTGGAAGATATGCAGAGCTGTCAATACCTAATAAGTTGCTACTATACCAACAAGTTTTAAAACCTATATGGACTTATGGTATTCACTTTTCGGGCTGTACTAAGAAAAGCAATATTAAAATAATACAAGCTTATCAAAATAAAGTGTTACGTGGAATAGTGAACGCTCCTTGGTACATAAGAAACGATAACCTACATAGGGACCTCCGGATGGAATACTCAGCGAAGAGATAACAATTCATGACGAAGGGTTCAAAGAAAGGAACAGTTGGAAATGGGAAGACCACAATAGGGCGGCCAAATTCTTAGAGACTAACTAATGGGTTATATCTCTGCAAAATGAACATAAGAAAAATTTCTGGTCTCTCCAGGGTTCACCATATTTTTGACCGTCTAATTTAAAGCTTGCGAATCTTTACAATCTCTTATAGACTACCATTGAGATAAAATTAGCTCATCCAAGACCCAAGTCATAAAACCATGTATTACATATTTTATTCATTCAGATCGTTCCCCAAAAAACACAAAAAGTCGCACAAGAATAAAACGCGCAAGTAAATTTTAACCAACAACAATAAAAAATTCATTCTCTTAAAAAACCACACCATACATTCAACTCTTGTCGTAATATTCGTGTACACATAATATAAGAAAGATAAACACTTTAAATTTAAACAAGACAAGAAAATGAAAACGCAAAGAACGTAAAGAAAACTAAAAGCTGTATAATATAGTGTGTAAACAAAATAAAAACAAAATAAACAAACAAAATGACATAACAGATAAAACTGAAAATGAAACTTTGAGCTTTTCGTTTTATACTCTCACTTTATATTTTCTCTTTCTTTCTTCGTTTTTAGTATATTTCCCACTTTTCATGTTTATTGTCATTTTCGTTCGCTTATCGAGACGCTCGCTATTCGTTCACAACTATACACAATATTTTCAGTTTATTAGAAAAAAAATAAAATTTTCAAAAATCGTCCGAGGGTGGTGGAAAATTTTTTTTTTTTTTTGGTGTACACGCTAAGAAAATTAGCTTTTTTGTGTATAGCAATAACATATAATTCCTATACATCACAACACACATACACATAGTATTTTGTGCTGCTGCTGCTTTTTTAATTTTACTTCTTAAATGCTTCTTCGCCCATCATCATACCGTTTGGAAGTTAGTTCATTTCGGGTATTCATTGGTGCAAGACATAAATTTGGATAAAAAATAAAATTTTAGTTAAGTTTAAGTTTTTGTTTTGTTTTTGTTTTTAATTATTTAAATTAATTAAAAGTTTTATAGTTTTTTGTCGGTTGAAATAAGTGTTGTCGCGCGCACAGTGTTTCATTTGGATATACATACTCATTACAAATATATAAAGTGATTTTGTGGATCTATAACTTGAATTATAATTTGTGTGATACTTAATTAATTTAATAAATTTAGAATAAATTAAAGTGAAAGTATTTTTATAATAATTATTAAAGTGTTTGTTGCATGAATTTATAAAATAACGATTTTGTTTATCAACGGTGAGATTTTCATTTAGTTTACAATATATATAAACGATTTGTAACAAAATATTGATTTTTTTTTTATTCAACACAAAAATGTTTACAAGAAAATTTATGTGGGAAGATGAAAATCGGATATATTTTCTCTGTATTTTGCGGGAAAATATTCTGTATTCTCTCTCGAAATGGGAAATTATATGTTCTCTGTGTATTTCACAGTTGTGTCTGCATTGCAGAAATTTTATGTGATTTTGTTGTTGGTGGTTTTGTGCTTTTTTGATAACCCGGCAAAACAATTATTATTTATGTGCAGACAACTTGCGTGCTATAAAGCGATTTAACGCGTGACGAAGAAAACTATACATATGTCTACAATGAGCTTGCATACATTTATGAGGGAATTCCTTAATACTTCCGTAGAGTTTTATTATTGTGTGCTAAAAATTAATGGGGTCAACGATTTTCGGACTGCGCAGAATATTTTTATGGATTTTTAATAACACGACGAGTAATGATTTCTTTAAAATATATTACGGAACGGTTTAGATTGAATTTGTTTTAAAATTTGAATCAAGTTTGATTAAGGTGACCATCTTTTTGAAACCAAAAACGCGCACATAAATATTTTATATCTTCAAATTAGAACTTGGTTGGTTCCTCATCACTATACACAAAACTTAGTACATCACTTTTCTAAAAACCTATAGAATCATCAATTTATGGGTTCCAAACTATATTTATGAATGAAAAAAATTTTTTTGTTAGCTTATTGTGATTTATTGTAATGAAGAAATGTATTTCTTTTAATAATGTTTCTCCTTTCCTAATAATTCTGCAAACGATGAGGAAGTATAATCTCTCAAATTATATTTTACCATTAAAACGGATGAACATAAGGTGGCTTCAACCAAAAGGGTTAAGTATTTTTAATCTATGTGTTTTGGTTTAAAATGGGCGAATTTTTGCACCCAATGATTACCAGAATCTGTTTCTTCTATATTTCAATTGTGCCTTATTTCATCTGTGCATTACTCGTCTAATTTCTTCAAATCGTTATCATTGATTTCTTTATTAAAATTATCGTTTACAAATTTTATGGTTTCCACTACATCAACCCAATTAATTATGTTATCGAAATTAGTCCATTAGTCCGATCATCGATGTAGTAAATGCAACAATCATAAAAGATTTATACTTCGTTCATAAATTTGTTTCTTATTTGTGGGTTGCATTCTTCTGCAGTTTTTGGTTTATCCTAAATATGATGGATTTGATGGATATGATGGATTTAATCTCGAGGATATATTATGTATATACATTTTTGACTCTCTGTGTTTGGCTTCGGACCGCATTGCCCAAAGATATTTTAATGGGCCACATTGCTTAATTGCAAATACGTAATAAACTAAAAATTGATGTTTTGGTTTAAAATTGGGGCCGTAAAGCCTAATATAAGGCATGATGATTTTAAATTAATAGTTTTAACCTGACTAGATCCTTTGGGGAGTACTCTGATTGATGTAAAAGATCAATTATTTCAATTAGTAATTTCAATAAATTCCAGTTTCAGTTGAGTCGGGGAATCAAGTTTCCTATTATAAGTGGTAGAAAATGGGCAAAACATACCATTTCACTTGCAGACATTTTCAAATTAACAAATTGACAAATATGAGAATAACAAATTGACATTAACTTTCGTGGATAATAAAATACCTAAGATAGAACCTACGTACTAAAATCTGATGCTCATCTTAACTATAAGCTTAATTTCGTCTTGGTTTACTTCTAACATTTCTTTTATTATTTGAATCTAAACTTAAAACAAAACTTAAAAATTGAAATTAAATTTAAATCCAAAACCAACTAAAAATTAAAACTTAACTTATGTCTTAAGAATAAAACTAAAATCAAGCTTAAATGTAGATATGATTTCAAATCAAAACTTAACTCGAATATAAAATGAAGTTTATGTAAGTCTTAGCTTAAGCTTAAGACGAAAGTCAAATTTAATGGTATTTGTATTAAACAAGTTGGATGTAGACTTAACTCCAGTAATGTAATAAATAATAGAATCCAGCCCACACCAATTTAAATTTGAAAATCACAAGCATGGCTTGAATACTTTTAGTTTAGATAGTTTGAAACGTTTCCAATTTCCGTTTCACCAAATTGAAAAAATTTCTTTCTACTATTTAGCACATCAATCGACAGTTTCGTTTATTAAGGCTAACAAAATATTACTTAAGTTATATCGACAGCCACCTTCGAATACATCGTGCATTATCTCGAAATAAAAGTTTTCATATATTTTAAAACATTGTAGTCGAATTCCAGTTTCTTTGAAATTGTCTGTCGCTAACTCTAACATATAATTTTCTTTGTTCCTTTGTTCCTTCTAAAACATTTGGAAGTTCAAAATTTGATTTGAATTGGACATATTATACATTATTTGCAATACAATTTACTCCTGGGGTTTTTTTTGCCCTTACAGGGTATGTAGTAATAATCCTAGAAATCATAATCCATAATATGTAATCCAAAGTAAATATATAAATAAAATTTTATTTTCGTTACATGTGTCTTTACCTTTAGCTGTTTTTCCAATGGAAAAATTGAAATTATTTGATCGACCAAATATGGAAAGTCAGACGGCTGTAAACGAATTTGGTTGATATTGATATGCTCAATGGGTATTCGAATCAATTCTTTTCGGTCGCTGTTGTTGAATGCGTTTCCCAATTCGTAATAAAGGGTGTCCCAAAGTTAACGCAAGATTGGAATTAAGTAGAAAACACAGTGGAATGGAATATCACATCGGGCAAATGGCCTCCACAGCTTTGCTAGCACATACGAACTCTTTTATCGGAATTCTCCATGACCTTTTTGCATAAATGTGGCTGAATTTCGTTGATGCAGCGTTAAATTTCTTCCTGTAATGCCATAGGCCTATGACTTCAAATAACCCCATAAAAAGAAGTCTAACGAAATCACAAGATCTAGGGGCCAATTCTCATCACCGAAACGAGAGAGTATACGACTAGGAAATGTCTCATGCAGTAATTGAATTGTTTCACGGACTGTATGGCAAGTGGCACCATCTTGTTGAAACCACATGTCGTCTATGTCAATATCATCCAACTGAAGCAGAAATTCATTTATAATTTCATCCAACTGAGGCAGATTCTTGTCCACGACGCCGAATAGGTGTTCCGTGATTTTCACCAACACTCTCACTCACGCACTGCTTCGAGATTGACATTTGAACGGCTTGTTTTTGGACGACCAGTGTGTTTAGCGTCTCCAATTGACCGACCAGTCTCCTTGACTTTATCAATTAATCTATTAACAGGTGACGAAGTTAAAATACTATTCCGACCAAATTTTGTATGAAATTTTCGAACTGCGGCTGCCAAACTTTCATTAATTTTAAGATATTCTTCAATTATGAAAATACGTTGTTTTATCGTGTAACACCACATTTTTTCTAACCCTAACCTTTCAGATGTCAATTTCTTGTTTTTTTATTGGGGGTTCCCAACACTTTACTGCAAAAATGGCAGCAAATTCAAATCTTTTCCCAACTGGAGTTTCATGTAAAATTTCTTAAATGTTAACTTTCGTTGTTATCAAAGAACTGGCAGGTGATGAGTATCGTCATCCAATCTGTACGTAAAGAATATAAAAAGGAAAGATGAAATACAAAAATGGTTTGCATTCCATTTGTTTATTACAATAAATTGTATCAACAAAACTTTAGTTTTTCTCGGTTTCACAACCAAATCGTTACTCCTTACCCTACAAACATAATTCAATCAAGTGTATTTAGTATTAGTATTATCCGCCGGTAAGTGGCAACAATTTCTTTCCAATAATTGCGTCAATAATTGTGGCACACACGTATCTGATATCAGATGTTTCTCGCTCGATGGACCGCATTTGTAATATTTTTGTGCTAATGCCTTCATCAATATCGAAATACATTACTGAAAGCGGGTACATTTTAGTTTCGTTATTGTTTGAAGCATTACAGAGTATTGACACAAACCGTACTTTTGATAATTTTTTTTTTAAATTTTGTTTACATTGTTTGTATTAACTTTGAAGTGCAATCCATACTTCGGGAGCTATGAATATGATGGATTGCATGAAACGCAAAGTTCCATCTTCAATGGCTAACGTCTGCTCGTCATGATCAAATTTTGTATGCTTATCGCAAAAGCGGTAATTTTATAAGAAGATGGCGCATGGTCAACAACAATTTTGTGTTTGACAGTTTTACAGTGATCTTGAATTGCTGATCGTCCTCTTGATCGAATATCAAACTGAGCATTATAAATAGTACATTTGTCATCTTCTTATTTTTTTTTAATAATAAACCGATATCATTGAATAATTACATATAGAAATGACACGTTGTTATAGCGCTGCCAGCAGAGGTATCTTAGATAAATTGAAATTAAAGGTTTGAGTATACACTACATAGTACAATTTAGTAAAGATTGTTGACGCCATGCTCATATGTCGCTGCTAATTTGGAAGTGTCACCTTCTATATGTAATTATTCAATGCCGATAAATTGATTTTTCAAATTCTCATTAAAATTGTTAATTCTTCGTTTTTTAGAATCCATAATACGTGAACAGTTTAATTTAGCTCAATACGCTATAAACCCGTACAATTATTAAAAATCTCGTACAAAACCGCTATAAAATTCGAGAGCTTACAGGCCAACCGAAACTCGTACTGTATACGCGCCAAACGCGTACGAATGGTCACCTTAGTTTGATAGAAATTTGAATTGTACTCAGAATTCAATCAAATCATAATTAAATTCTAATTCAAACTTGCTTCAAACCACCTCAGTTATGTTCAACATTCTATCAAATTATTACAGAAACCTTTTTTTAATATTATTTCGAACCTCAGTTAATGGACCAAGATTGACTCAAATTTAAGAATTTAAATTTTATTTTAAAATTCAATTCCAAATTACTGTTGCCAGAAATCAGATACCCTAGTCTGGAAATTCTTAAATTATCAAACACAAAATTTTAATTTTAGAAACTCATTGATATAGCTACCTTATTACCAGGGATGTGTCGATAACCCGTAGACAATGTAGATATCGTAGACACCGTAGACAATTCGTAGACAACGTCGATAATGTGGACGATTGGTAGAGAGATTTAGTGAACTAGTTTTAAATTACGGTATCTGGCGGTTCGGTGGGACAGTGTTAGAATTTTTTTCAATTTCAAACCAAAGTTCACCATCTTTTCCGAACTCTGAACAGATTAGGCAAATTTCGTCGTTAGCCTCAGAAAATGGATCCACGTCCTCAAGCTTATCGTCATCATCACATAAAATCTTCAAAATCTCTCTCTAAATCAGAGGATGTGAAAGTGACTTGTCGTCCAACTGGCCTTTTTTTGGTTTTAGGGATTCTGTGTTTCTTTTTTTATTTGTTTCTTCATGGTCGCTTTGCTTTTACATTCCTGTTTTTTCTTTTTTTTCTCTTCAGTGATTACCAAGCCTTGCTTTACTGGAGTTGCTATAAAAATAGTTGATATCTCCTTCGAAGGCTCACCTCTTTTTGTGACAAATTTTAAATGTATTCATTGGACAAACTTCCTCAATTCTGACGTAACGTTTACTTGCAATAAGCTCCTTGGATAAAGTTTGTACTTGAGACGAAGCTGCGTTGATTGGAATTGCTGAGATCGAATTCGTCGAAATTATTTTTTACCTAAGTCAAACTTGTTTCAGATCTTGGTGGTTCATCTGACTCTATAAACAAATTTCAGTGATGTTAGTTGTCGACAAAAAGTCCTCTTTCGCGTTTGGATTGAAAGTAAAAATGCCAGTTTTCTTAAATCCTGATATTCCTTTGCCATCCTTAAACCACCATAAAATGTTTCATCCAGCTGCTGAAAGCGATGTGACGTATGCGATGGTAAAGACACTACCACAGTATTGTTATTTTTGCATAAATCATATGCCGCAAGTGTTTTATGCGTTCCATGATTATCCAAGATCAATAAAACAGGAGCAACTGATCCTAGTGAATTTAATAAAATGATTCAGCCACTCGTTAAAAAGATCATCATTTGGAATGAGTTAGAAATCGCATTGAAACTGTAATGGATTGGAAAGATTAAATCTTTAAATAATAATCTTATGAAGCAGCGTTAATGACCTAAACTTAAATATAATCGAAAACATCTAAAACCACTAATTTTGCTAGACAATTCGGCAGATCTAGAATATAGCTTGATGTTAGCGATATTAAATTATAATTTTGAGTGGATTTTTTTAAGTGAAATTCCAAGTAGATTTGTACTAAGGAGTTGAGTTAAATTTTAAACGCGTTTTGCAGACTTTTTAACGGATAGGTTTCAACAAAATTTGAGGCAATAATTTTTTGTTATATTTGATTGTGATTGAGTAGAATTTGAATTATATATTTTGAGTGGACCTTTTTAACTTAAGTTAGGGTAATATTTGTACTATGAACTTGAGATTTATAAATTGTTTGAGTGCAATTTAAATTATAAATATCTCTTTAGCTAAATTCATCGAGTGAATATAAATTAATATTTCAGCTGAATATTAGTTGAGTGCAACTTTAAATTATGTTTAATCGTATTTCTATTTGAATAGCTTTTGAATTATGTTGAGTGAATTTCCTTAAGTAAAATTCTAGCGAAAATTCTAATATGAACTTGAATCAAATTTTAATTATAATTTAAAGAGTATTTCAACGTAGAATTGTTACGCAAAAAACTAGAAATGACCAGTGGTTTGACCAGTAAGATGTGTCGTGGGATGGTTTGTCTCTGTATATTGCAGGAACGAAAATCGAAAGGTATGTTGCTAATGGGGTCGTGAGCAATTACGATTTAACAAAGCACGCGGAAAGATAAATTAGCATAACGCAAGCATTATTGATTAGAAGTAAATTTTTGGTGGCTATACGACAAGTTGAAAAACCACGACCTTTGATTGCGTTAATATTTGGTGTTTGATTAGAGATGACAAATTGGTTTGCCCTATTGTTTTGCAGAGTCGATTCATAGTATGATTTTGTAAACTAGTTCTAAACTACTAGGATAACAATACGAACTAAGTTAAGGTTGTCTTAATTGTTGACGTTGACACAAAACATTGCAATGAAACTTTAAATTATCTCCAAATGGATCAAATTCAATGGCATCGTAAAGTAAATGAAATCGATGCAAACATTAGCATTTAGATGCATCGTTCAATTATGAAATGTCAATCTTAAGTGGAATAAAAAAAAATAAATTTCAAACTTTTGGCGGTCAGTCGACTAGATACATGGAAAATAATGGTGATCTTTGAATATCTGTCGTAATTAACTTAATTAAATACATAATTGCGTGCACCTGTGAAAGGTGATGCTTAACAGCAAATGAATTTATACCAAATTAGTCTAACAGACCATCATGCAAATTTTCCTTTCACTCAAAATCTATCGATTAACAAAATCAAAATGCAAATTTATGCTACTGAAAATTATGCGTGTAATTAGCATACAAATTATACCAATGAAAATTATGCAATTTGCGTAATATTCAATTAGTAAAATTTCGATATAACATTGATCGTGTGAAATTTGTAGGTCAGATTAGATAGACTGATACCGCAAGCTTTTCGATATGATATGATGAGGATGACTAATAATGCAAAAGTGATGATATTTATTATCAAACTGTCTAAGAACGTATATGAATTTTTGTCATGACTTGGACTGTCTTTTGTTTGCATGTTTTGAATGATGCTAATTATTTTTAATGTCTGCCGTAAACCAAATTTTTAAATATATGTCAGAATAATTTAAACCTATCAAGACTTTTAAACGCGAAGTTATTGAATGATCTTTTTACCGCTTCAACTACCTTACAAATTTCGCTATACCATGAAGAACTTTATTTCGTTCACGTTGGTTTTATTTCAAGTGCTGCGAGATAATAGATGAAGCGCCAAACATGCCAGGTTTATTCTGATCTATTCTTTCTTTCAATCAGGTTTCTGAGAGCTGTCGTATAAATGACACATTTATCATTTTGAATGGGGCATTTTGTTATATTTAAGGACGATTTTATTGAAGTACTGCTTCCCACCTCATGCGGTTTTAGTATCCTGTGATCCTTTGTCTTTATCCACTTAACTCACTTCTTTATGTTTCTGGTTCTCAATTATCGCGTAAAAATTAGTTGACGTTCAAAATTTAAAGAACTTGGATTAAGTGCAGTTTCAAATTCTCAGCATCATAGAGAATTGAAAAATTTTGAGCTGAACAATTTGGAACTCAGAAGTTTTGGGTACTTGAGGTTTTACATTTTAGTTATATAAATAATTTGTTCAAATATTGTCGGGGCTTCAGCATCATTAGACCTTCGGTTTTTATCGTTACTTAATTGAGTACTTGTAAAGAACTTCTAAAAGTTCTATTCAATCAATCAACTTGACGTTCTAAGTTTTAATCTAAAGATTTCTCGGTATTCCGACAAAAATTTCAAACAAATTTAAGTTTGTGAAACAAAACCAATGAATCAATACCATTATTTCGGCATTCAAACCTCATAAAATTAAGATTTCGATAAACGTTCAAACATTTCAACTACCGTTCATTATTTATTTAAATCAATACAGTTAAGCTCACAAGCAGTACAAATTCAAGCTTCATTCAAATTTGGTTTATTTAGTTGCCAATTCAATTCCAAATTATTAAGAAGTCTTGTGAAGAAAGTTCATAAAAACATGTTTGTGTTAATTAATTTAGGGGTTACGTATATGGAATTTACAAATAAAAGAAGTAGAGAAAATTTGAAAAACCATAGGCCCATTGTGGTATTAAGTGCGGAACCTCAGTAGCATCCAACCATTTAAATAAAAAAAAACACAAAAATGGAGCCAAAGAATGAATTTGACGTGTGTGAATATTGATCCCAGCTTATTTGTTGCCGAACCGAGTTTTGAAATTATTCAATCAAGATATTCTTCTTCCACAGTACATTTTTCCCGAGTCTCCATCTATTTACTTGTTGTGCAAAATGATACTTTTTACACACTTTTCTTTGTGATATAGATTTGTTGAAGCCCTACTTTCAAATTTCCCAATCCAACTATCGGGTATTTTGCCTAATGACAGTACCGCCGAACTAACAAACAAACGCGGCTAAACCAGAAAAAAGTCATCTTCGTTATAAAATCTTTCTTTAGAGATTTATTGACATTATATGAGATGTTAGATGGCAAGTCCTTAATAGTTTTGTCACGCTCAGATAGCGTTCCATTTCTACAAAAGTTTATAGTCACTATTGACGATGACTGTAACCACTTCTTTCATGTTAATAAATGCTTTCTCTATTTTCTTAGCTCTACGAGGTGTCAATATTCAGAAATGCATTCATAAACTTCCACCGTGCGTTATCATAAATCTCCTTCGTCAATCTCGTCTCTCTATGCCAACACCAATAGATGGTTTTGGATGCTGTGTTGAAAATGATCTTGTTGCTATTGAACTGTCTAAAATGAGGCTACTTTACGTCAGTCAAGTAGAGCCATCAATAACAGCTGAGCAAGTTTTATCTGTAAAAAGGTGGAGTATTGCAATCCAATGGGTCGTGGTTGCCAATCACTATTAAAGAAGGATCGTTCAAAAGAGCTAAGAAGCTATTTTCCAAAACATCAGATCCAGCAATTTGGCCGCAAAAAATTTTAGATCGTGAGTTCATACAGCGATCGAAGAAATTTCGAACTCCTTCAACAAGCTTTTGGGCGCGTTATAACAGCAAATACTGCAACTCTCGCTTAACCGGCACTGCCGATTTTTGCCAAAACCAAAACACGTTGCATTCTTATTATCATAACTCTAGCACAATTCGATCAAAATCGCATAGAGTGCACTAACCGATGTTAAAAAATGACTGTATGATGTCATTTGTATCACGAAAACATGGCTAGCAGTGCTACTTTGGTGGTGGCACTGCTATAGCTGTATCTTTCGATACGTGCGGATATTACTGATCTGGGGAGTAATGACTTGGAGATTTTGTCAATTAAACTTGCTTTCAATGGGAAAGCTGGTGTTGATAGTTATTTAATCTCAAACCTTGTAATGACCTCAATGTTCATTCGGACTAAGGGCTTAATCACATCGAACACCAGAGTTTTCATACCACTGGAATTACATGGCACAATGATTGCTGGTGATGTATCTTGGCGATTCTTTAAGTGTTTTTCATACACCACTGGATGAAACGTAAATTTTATTCCTAGTGAGTCTTTCAACTATGGAAACTATGATGCTTTAAATTAATTACTGGGCATACTAAATTGGGATCGATATAAAATGGGTAGTTGGGACGCTAACATTAGTCAGTTAAATAATGAATTAGGCAATTGATTCAATTCATTCCTAACTCGCCTTAAAAAGTGGCCATACAAAATCGGACTTCTCTAAAGCTCATAAAAAATAGAAATAAAATCCATCCGTCATAAATTATGAAATATTTAGTGCCACTTCTTATATAATTCCCCCGCCCCCCCCCCCCCCCCCCCTCCCTCGGACGTCATAAGTAACTGCAGGGCGGACGAGCTATAGCTAGGCATGGTACAACTCTCCAACTGCTACCGGAAAGGGCAAATTTGGGGAGGCCTATTAAGGTACTCGAGACAGTGCTTGAAAAGGAGGTATTAGTCTCAGTGAATGAAAGATGGACCAAAACTGTCTCATGTAGTGTAACAAGACAAGTCTGGCCAAAGCTGGACTTGAAACGCTCAAAGACACTTATCTCCCTACGTAGACGTGAATTAAAAACGATCGTAATGATACTCACAGAATACTGCCTGCTTGGAGAACATGCAAGGAGGCTAGGTCTAGAAGAAAATCATTTTTGCAGAAGCTGTATGGACGAGGAGGAGGGAGAGACGGTAGTCCACCTCCTATGCTCATGTCATATGAGTAAATTCTTAATGGACAACCTCTCTGATCTCGAAAACTGTAATGTGCGAGATATATCACGCTCCATAAGTAGCTTAAACTGATTCACATAAGGGTAATAGGGAAGTAAGATCCTGTGGTATCACAATGGACCGTCACCGGTCTAAGTGTGCCGTAGCAGCCACTCAACCTAACCTAACCTAACCTATATAATTCATAAATTGTTGAGAATTGTATATTAGAAACAACTTTAAATGCTTCTGGAGCTATTTTGATTCGAAACAGTATTGTAGAGGTATCATCGCAAATGTCAATTCTGTAACAGTTAGTGATCCGTAAAGCTTTACTGATATGTTTGCAGCATTTTGTGAAAATGTCTATGTGCCTACTTTGGAAGAGAATCATGATTTTGATTTTGGTGAAAATACAAACATTCAATTTCAGTTTACTACCGATGACGTGCTGCGTGCTTTGTTGTATGTAAATGTTTTATATTTGGTTTGATCGCTGATATTTGAGTTTGGCAAGTGCGGAGTATTTCAATTAGCCATTTTTAAAGAGCGGACGGAAAACGAATATTGAAAATTTCATGCGGTATTTCTATATATCTTATCGGCTATTGCGAAATTATTTGAACCGATGGTCAAAGACCGCATCTTTAATCCAGCATGTGTTTTACCCTGGGCGATCTTCTTTTGTTCACCAATTATTAGTCTTTAGCATTAGAGGGTGAAGATGGGTTTGAAGTAGTGTTTACTGATTTTAGTAAATCATTCTTGGAACTGGAACAGTTCACTTGTATCTTCTTTTTTTAAAGTGGATTTTGTCATATTTGACGAAGAGAACTCAAAAATTTCTTTTTAAGAACTCAAACATTTCTTTGTATTTAACAAATATATATATACAACAATCCATTCAGAATTACTAAATTACCGTGAGCTTTGAACGAGTTGTTCACTTTACAATATATTGTAAGTGTTCCACATCTTTCTGAATCCTTTGTTGAAATTTTGATGTGAATACATGCAATAAAAATTAAAATACTTAAAGAAAATTAGGGCGTTTTTATTAATCATAATAATCTATTAACGCTACAACCTTTTCTAATATGAACCACATTTGATCGAGTTGGTAGAAAAGCTTGTTGTAACGGCAACAAATTATTATTATAAAAAACGCCCTAATTTTTATTCAATTTTAAATAAATTATAGGTACATTTGAAACAGTTTTATTAAAAATGTTTAGTTTGTAATGTAAACAATGACATGATTTTTTTTAAACACAAATACAATTTTTGAGTTTAACGGTTTCGTTCGCACAACTTCATGAGTGGCCCGACATATACATATAACAGATATTGTTTAGACGGAAGCCCAACATAATAGTCTTCTTTCCTGGTGCTATTTTGATTACGCCATCTTTTGAATAGCACTTACAGGGTTTTCCCCGCAATTATTCTTAGATGGTTTTGAAGTTAGATTTCTGATGTGGAATGCAGTAAGAAAGATAATTCCTTTTCCTACATCTACAGTATCGAGGAAATCATCGACTTAAATAATGAACGGTTTAAAGGCCATTAGTAGCCCCTTACTGAGTCAACTATTAGGCTCCAACGGTTTCGATCATGAGCATGGTCTTCATACTGTCTAAGACAATCAGAAGAGGCGAAATCGTTCTCTACATCGTGGAGCCATCGTCGCCTGCAACGATCTCTGCGCCTACCGTATGGTGGCTCTCTATCGTTACACAATTCGTTCCGGATCAGCAAGTACAACGTGACCGAGCCAGCGTACTCGCTGAGATCATACTTCATGCAGAATATATCGGGGAACTTCATCAGATCTCTGATCTCGAAATTGTACAGTTTTAGAGACCGCTTGAAGTGTGAGAATTATCGCGGTATAGCTCTCCTTTGCTCAGCATACAAGTTACTGTCATACATTATATTGGATAGAATCACTCCTCTAGCGCAGGGCTTGGTTGGTGACTATCAAGGAGAACAGGCTATCGACAATTTTTGCAGTTAACTCAGGTGTTCGGCAGGGAGATGCTCTGTCCCCGATGCTCTTTAATCTCATGTTGGAGTAAATCTTTCGTAAAACTGAAACACCTCAGCGCAACATCTTATATCGCCAGTCCAATTAGATCATCGGCATAGTAATTTTAAATAATACATTTCGAGGCTCGCAAAAATGTAGTACAAGCTAAGTTAGCAGATCTGTGCCGGTGAGCACGACGAAGCTTAGCGCTGATGACCGGTTCTTCGATTTATTTAGGATTTTACCATCCTTGTTGGCACAGTAAGTAGCGTCCTTGCTTTGTTATTCGAGGGTCTCGGGTTCGATTCCCGGTGGTGTGTAAAGTATATGTGCTTGCCAGGGTACTGCACCGTGGGCCCGTTAGTGGCACTGAGTGAATCCGCCAAACTTAAAAAAAGCTCACATGGGAAATACGGGTAAATACCGTACATGTTTGTTTGTACCTCATTGAGTTCTTCTTATGTGAGCTTTTGTGAGTTTTCGAGAGTTCTGGATTTGTATGCTTTTTACAATGATTATCTTTAGAATCGTCGTTTTGTCAAAAGGATACCGATCAAAAAGAAGTAGTCCGTATAAAAGACCCACAATTAAATCTTGTTTTTTTCATTGATAGCTCTTGATTGGCATAATAGGAAGGCCCCGCCTATAGCAGTCAATATTATTCGATGTGATTCGAAAGATTTCATCCGGTGACTTTTCGAGCATGGGTAACTATGGAAATGGATGAGTTCAAACGACCTGAAATCTTGGAATTGAGATCTTTCGACGAGTTTTCGAATCTCTTTATGTCTGCTGCCTATTTGATGAACCAACGATTGGATGTTTCTTTCCATTTTATCTTCCTCGGTAATTCTTTGTTCAATTTATTGTAACGCCATCTATTGTGCTATAGATTAACTATATAAATCTCAACTTATATAAATGTTGATATGTTGGTAGCATTTTATAAATTTGTCATTGTTTTATTATTTAGTTCTGACGAATTATCCAATTCGTTTGAGTTGTGTAATTTTTTGAGGATTATACGATTATAAATTATCTACTTTAAGTTACAGCACTCGTAAAATTATTTTTTAATCGATTTATATAATTTTGTGAATTTGTTAATCTCTAACTATATATTTACGTAACTATAACATATATGTGTATACGTCTAAAATATTCCGCATTTTATGCGATCCTGCTTATTTTAATACCTACATATCGTAAATATTATATAATGCCCCGGAATTGTGCACGAATATAGTGAAAGCGGCTGGTTAGCGAGCGAACGACTTATTCATTAATCTGTTGCTAAAATTAGGTTAACACTTCTTTGTTTGGTGCCTGAAAAAAATTTTTTGCCATTGGCTAACGTATTTGATTTCTCAATATCATAATTGACAGCTATAAATATAAGACTGTATCGTAGCCGGTGAATTTTGAACAAATAAATGTTTAGCCAATGGCTAAATTTTAATATTTAAAATAAAAAATAATTGTAACGTTTACGAAATATGCAAAATTCGAAATTATTTAATTTTATCACAAATATTTACAAAATACTTGCAACTGGTACACTAACCGTCTAACACCAATTATAAATAATTACTTTGCTATATATGAAATGCAATAGTTGAAAAGTCCGTCATCTTTAGCTCGTGTTTTACATGCAAACTGGCGCGATGCTGTATTCTTGGAATAAGTGAATGTTAAATATATATCTACTTATGCTAATTGTTTATGTTCATTTTTTATTGATGTTATATAATTTATATAGGTTATTGTTATAATAGTTTATATTATTGTGATAAAAATAAAATGTGAGGAAGGCATCATGAGGTTGAATGTAAAACGCAATTTACATTATTTTCATTACGATCATTTAGTAGGTATAATAAAAATTAAGCTATAATTAAATAAATATGTACGTTAATTGAATTAGTTATAATATTTAGTACACCATTAAAATTTATGAGAGTGCATTTGCATATCTACATACAATAGTTAGGAAATAGTAAAATGTATACTATTGACAGTCGCCCGTAATTTGAACGTCCCTTTCGTCGCGTATTATATTAGTTATTCGTAGTAGTACACGCACTGTGCGGCTTGAAATTTTCGAGTGGCCCCCCAAACCAAATATATTAATAAATTAATTAAATAAATTAATCGACATCAGACAAATATTAGCCAAGTTGCTAATCAAATATTTTAAATTGTTTTCTTCTTATTAGAAAAATAAAATATGATTTTACAAAGACATATATGTATATATAAATTACATATAAGACTATGGAGTTTTTTTTATAATTTTTAGATAGTAAGTTTGCACAAACAGCCACCATATAGAAAATTATGGTGATAAGGCTCTAGTCAGCCAGAAAAATGCCAAAATAATACAAAATATAGACCCTGAAGATTTTCATCAGTCGCATATTTTCGGGTACTTCTTAGATTTTCTGTTCATATAGCCCTTATGGTCATTTCCTAAATAGTGACTGTTTACGCAAAACGCCTATATTGAAATTGCTAGTGACACACTTCCGGGTTTACATTTTTTATTACTTTGGCATTTTTTTGTTAGACTGGAACCTTATGGTCATCCACAATATGGTGGCTGTTTGTGTAAAATGAGTTTAATAGAAATTATCGAGTTGCTAGTGACGTCATATTTTCATGTGGATTTTTCCAAATTTTTAGGAGGGGATGAGATTCTTCAGGGTTTATATTCTCTTAGACTAGAGCCTAGCTTATGGTCATTTTCTATATCTAAAAATTTTCTAAAATTTTTTTAATGAGACGTTCTAATTAGAACACTTCGGCTGCCTTTATAAATAATTTATTCGTTTTAAGTTTATTTGCATTTTTAATTAGTTGTTTTAGAAGTTTGAGTAAACCCCTGTGGTCGGGGGGCACTCACATGTCGGGTGGCACTCAAATATAAATTGCACGAACATGTTTCCCAAGAATACCACCACAGTATCCTTTGCTTGTCGTAGCAGGCGACTAAATGGTTGGATCGCTGGGCTGATGACTCGGATCCGTAAAAAAAATAAAGTGTTACCCGGACACGAAAATTAGGATCGGCACGTGGAACGTGCAATCACTTAGAAAACCAGGAGCGTTGGAGGGCCTAATCACGTGCATGAAGGAGTATCGGCTGGAACTCGTTGCTCTTCAAGAAACTCGTTGGCGTAAAAGTGGAGACCATGTGTCTCAGGGCTATACGTTGCTCTACAGTGGAGATGACCTCGGAAATCTTGGAGCTGGGTTTCTTCTTGGGCCGCAGGTAAAGAAGGCTGTTTTGGATTTCCAAGCAGTCAATAACCGATTATGTAAGCATCGCTTGCGCATGAAGTTAGCCAACCTGTCGATAATTTGTGTACATGCGCCCACAAAAATCATCAATCCCCAAAATAAAGACTCATTTTACAATGACTTGGACGAATAGATCCCATAAGACACGAACACGATGTTAGAATGGTAATTGGGGACTTTAATGCTATATAGAGCTAACAGAAATTAGGTCGTACTCCCGACACGAAATTGCGACCGATAATGGTGAGAGAATGATGTACTTTGCAGTTGCTCACGACCTTAGAGTAGCAAGCACATTTTCCCACACAAACAAAATCAAGTGCGTAAAGTTTTGCAACGATTAATCCATGTCTCTAAATGTGAGACATGGATCCATCCTTGCAAAACTTTGTTGCATTAATTCGGAGCACTTGATATTCGGAGGAAATAGTTTGTGGAACTGTCTTGACGACGAATGGAAAGTAGCCGCGATATATGCCTCATCTTCAAGAAGGAAGATTGCTTGAAATGTGAGAATTATCGCGGTATAGCTCTCCTTCGCACAACTTACAAGTTGCATTATATTGGATAGGATCACCCCTCAAGCGGAGGGTTTGGTTGGTCACTATCAATTAGGATTTCGTCCGAATCGAACAGTCACTGACCAGGTATTCTCGCTGCGGATGACTCTATCTAATTATTAAGAGACATCTATCTCCATACGTCAGGTGTTCCAGGATTTCCGGCAGGCTTAATTTCAAGATTGTTGACACAGTACGGGGCCAGTAATGGCCTTTAAACACTGTTTTATTATTATTATGACAGTCCCAATTACCTTTCGAAATATTTTCTTCACTAACTACTTCCGTTACAACATATACTAAAGAATTTGTGTGTTAAGTGAAATTGTGAAAGCGGCGTTTTATGAGCGTTATAGCCAAGACACAAACCTTTCAGTATGTTGTGTTATATCAAGTTATATCGTAAAACAAAAGATGTAGTAAATTGGGGGTAATGACAATGTGTTTTCTTAAAACTAGTTATTTTTACTTAAAAATTGTAAAATGGCGCTTTTATTGTTAATATAACTCATTATCTGCAAATATCAACTATATATGAATTAAATTGTGATACATCAAAACAGGATGTCTGGCATACACTCAAATTACAGTACAATTCAATTATTTTTATATTATTTATGTTTATGTAAGGTGAGTTATGTTTTTACAGTTAACTAGTTTCTCAAAAACCAAACAAACACAAATTAACTAAAATATAATTAATTGTGGGACAAGGTAGAATTGTTGGAGTTTTAATTGACTACCCGCTAAATTCAGTCGACACTGACCAAAAAAAAAATTATGTCAAGTCACATGAGTGAATCGAAATTTGCATGTTCATGCATTAAAATTATAAGATTTCCGTGACGTGTATTTATAAACTCATTTTTACGATAACTATATAGATATTAGAAAGATAATAACGAAGTTGATTAGAAGAAGTTGTCAAGAAGAATGATTAAACGATTTGATTGTTTAGTACAGCCCCAGAGTAAGATACCATATGTCCAAATTGGTTTAATAATCGATTCGTAGATAAGGCGTTTACAGTATAGGCTAAGCATAGAGTGTTTTCCTATCAGCCAGTGCATTTCACGTTGTTTTATTTTAATTTGTTCAGCATTTTGTTTAACGTGGTGTTTCCAGTTCAATCTTGAATCGAGTTGCAATCCGAGATATTTGGCAGATCTAGATTGTGGAATTTGTACTCCATTGAGAAATGTATGGAAGCTGCTATTTTACTGCCGCAACGCAAACGACTGATTTCAGCTCGTTCAGCTTTAATTTCCAATCCCTGGTTCATTGGCTGATTTTATCGAGTGCCGGTTGTAAATATTCAATTGTTTGATTCTGCGATTCGCTTGATACCAATACTTCAGTATCGTCCGCAAAAGTTCCGATGAAGGTTGTTTCCGTTGCCGGTATATCGGAAGTGTAAAGGAGATATAGGAAAGTCCCTAGTAACCAACCCTCAGCCACTTCTGTTATAGCTGTGTAAAAGTTAGAGTTTCTATATTCATGTGATACTGTAATTTTTCGTTTAGAGAGATCCGACTCGAGCAGTTGACAGTAATTTTGTGGCACTAATTTACTTTCTCCATTTGTGTTCCTTATAGGTGGCACTCCATATTGGCCTCTTATATCTTTTAGTAGCCTTCCAAAGAGAATAGTTTTTTCAGCTTCAGGACCTAGTCCTTTCCGATAATTTTCAATGCAAGCCTTTTGTCAATAATATTTCTGGTTCTATGCCATATGCATTATTTCCTACGCCTTTCTTTTATCAGTTCTCGAATCTCCAGTGGTAGTTGATCGATCTCTTGTACAACTTTCTCACCTAATACGGGTCTAGCCTCTTTAGCTGCTTCACGCATAGAATTAATAAAATATCCAGGCTGTATTTCAAGTTCTTGTTTAATTTTGAGACAAACCTTTAACTCAATTAGTTTATCCAGTTTCTCTCTAAATAATCCCCAATCCGTGAATTTCTTAGTAAGGTTAAGTTTCCTTTTCTTTTTAATGACTAATGTACTCACAGCCATTAAGACCGGTGTGTGGTAGGAAGTAAGGTCTTCAATACCTTCGACTTCAATGTAATTCGAGGCTATTCTATTTGAGATATAAAAGTCAATCAAATTAGGAAGTTTGTTGATGTCTGTAGGCCAATAAGTTGGCTTACGCGATGAATGATATTCACAACCTGACATTCTATTGCTCTCAGGAGTTCTTTTCCTTTTCCTGGTGTTTTGAGTCGTGATCCCCCCGCAGCGTGTTACACGTTGTAGTCCTATAATAAACCTTACCTAGGCCGCCCCTAAACTTATTTCAGCACCACCATAAATAGCTCTTTAATTTCCTCTTGTTGGAAATGTAGGATGTTTTATAAGATTGTAAAAATTGCTGTCCCTCCTCGAGCACGACCACTGAGATGCAATGTCCAAGAGGCTTTATATCCCATAATTTTGATAAAGTTATTCTCTATAAAATGCTTCTCAGATATTAAAGGTTCTGTTGTTGATTCTTAAGAATACATCAAGTTCTTGGGCTCTTCTCTTGCATTAAGCCCGTTAAATTTCCAGGCTGTTATAAGTAGAAACGTTACAAACATTTACTTTTTATCATTTTTTAGCATTTTGTTTGGTGGCTTGAAATTATTTTCCAGTTTTACCACCCTGCTAGAGAGCTGGCTAAAATTTTGTCTCATTTCAGCCTGAAATTCGGTGAGCATTTTTATTATATTACTAATGGTTGGCTCGTTTGGCACAGGTTTCGGCCTAATTTCTTGATTTTAATTGCTATTTAGCATTTAGCATATTCTGATACACCTGGCATCCTTTATAACTAGCCGAATGACCTTTTTCTCCGCACAGTACACAAGTTGAAATAACATTTCGCGGCTTGTGACATTGTTTTGTTTCATGATTCTCTGCACATTTGACACATTTAGCTTGCCTATTGCAGAAGTTCTTCGTGTGTCCTAACTGTTGGTAATTGGTTCACTGAGGTAGACCTGTTACCTTTTTTGATGGTTCAATAGACACCTTGCAATAGCAGGTTATTAATTACGTAAGAGTCTTTATTGTTTTCTCCCTGCAACATGTCTACGTAAAATAATGGGAAGTGTCTAACAATTTTCTCATTATTGATTGTTTACTTTTTATGTATGTTGGTAATGTTGTTTACTTTCGGTAGCGTAGAAGACGGTAAACCTCGTATAACTCGATACCATCTTTCGTTATTGGATTCAGTTTCTTTTATATCGCTGAGTAGTTTTCAATTTTACGGTAGTCATTTTCAGGCTGCGTTGTTATTTTGATATCATTATTGGATATTGCTTTCAACTGAGCAGGGTTTTCGGTCATTGCCAATATTTGAGCTCAGACTATATTGAGTTCTCTAACATTGTTCACATTGATTGGTGGTGGCAAAGGTTCCTTTGGGGGAGGAGGTTGTGGTTGTTTTGGTATTTTATTGGATTTCGGTAGAGATACCCTTGGGGATCGCGTTTTGGAGAGTCCCATCTTTTTATTTACATTTACCTTATTTTGTCTGGGTTGAGTGGCTTCCTTCTCTAGCTCCTTCCTCTTCATCCGTAAAATATTCATTGTTGAGATTTTGAAGATTTTAGTTCATTATTCTAGTGCTCGAGCGTACCAAGAGTGTTTGTAATATAATATATTGGAGGTAGGAGGCTTATATCTATCTGCTGTAGTAGCTTAACTTCCACTACTATATCATTGCGGTTATCCTAATCCCTGCACCGTATCATTATACTTCTCCTGATCTTTCATGTCTGGTTCATTATTCGAGGTACCTTTCCGTAGCCAGATTTGGTCCACGTGTAGTATTTTATTTTTTACCTATATATATACTCGCCGGCAAGCCAGTTAGGGCATTCCACGGTCCGCCTCCAGGGCACGCGTTCGATGGGAGTTCGGCATATCTCCACACGAGAATTAGGACAATAATTTTCAAAATCGAGAAATTCGTATCAAATTCGGAATAGTTGTACAACATACAAATTCTCTAATCAACTGTCAGAATAAATAGCGTAAATTATCTTAGTCTTCCATATTAATAGTTCCAACAATTTACAGCGCATAAACCTATGATAAGATTCACAAATTATATTAAAATCGATAATGACGAAAACCGCAGTATTTAACGCAACACCGCACATTGCATTTTCAATTAGAAGTATATATAGAAGTACATATAGTTTCGAAGACATCTTTTTAAATTTTTTAATGGAATTGCGATAAAAAATTACCGCAAAAATTCGCGCGATACAGATTTAGCACAGATATACAAAAATACGAGTGTCGTGAAAATTTATTTACGAAATTGAAGATGATTGTATATATAAACGAAATTTAGGGTGTTTTACCAATTTAAAACTTATTTTCGCTTTAAGTCATGCACAATATACTGTCGTCGTCTGTATATAAATTACAAACTAAAAATTATATTGATAAAGCGAAGCAACATTGAATTATTTGTAATCGCAACGTAATTATTTCCCGTGATTTAGAAATATGGCGGCGGAATGAATTGTAATTTTAATTAATTTTTTTTAGTATTTTTAGATGTGGTTGTTATTGATGAGTTGCACAATTTACTGTATATATTTATTGTTAATACATTTTTGTTGTTGGTATTCACTTAGATGAATCCACATATTACACACATTAAAAACAAAAGAATGTGATTTTTTCACCACCGGGAATCAAACCCGAGACGCGAGCGGCGAGGGCGACAATTATAGGCTTTAAACATCAATCAAAATTTAAATTTTTTGAACTCAACAAGACACAACTGCACATAGCAGTGATCAAATCAGGATTTGTTGGTAACAACAAACGTCATTGAAATTACTTTGCGATAGTTGCGTAACAACGTTCAAGGTAAGGTTAAACTAGAGCTTCATTCGTAAGTAAATTAAATTAAGAAATCAGCCGTAAACCTATAATTGGCCTGATATTTGATGAACCTAATACCAGAAAACACTTAAACGTGTATTTTATTTCTGAGTTCTATTAGCTGGATTATTTAATAGCTTAAGCTTAATGTACATTTGATCATAAAAGCTTTCAATAAACTTTCTAATGTACTCATCTGGAACCGTTGTTTTATTAATGTTTACAATCGAACTTTAATATTTCTGATCAAAATATTTCAAAAAAAGCTTTTTTTAAATAATCTGAAGCTTTCCCAATTGTTTTTATTCATCTAATTTACTTCTTATTTGGTGAAAAAGTTCATTTTGAAACATTTTGTTTTTTTCATTGTTAGCAACATTTAATTAAAAAAATTAAATCTGCCTCGATTACAACTTTCTTTGACAAAATCTTAATACAAGAAAGCTCCACAAGAAATATTTTACTAGTTAGCTTCGAAAAGCTCCATCTGTTCCGTACGTCCTTGCTCACTGGTATCTACAACAGTTCTAAAAGCTTTAATGACATCTAGCTTGACATCTTACTAGCAACAACTTGTCGTGAGCTTAAATCTTAGATAAAAAGTATATTTTATTCATTTACAAGTCAAGCTTTAATATTTCTGATATTACTACGAAAGCTTAAAACTGTATGTTATTGTTGAGATTCTTGGGTTCTATTAGCTGGATTATTTAACATCTTAATCAAATTATAATTCGATCATAAAAGCTTACAATAAACTTTCTAATGTTCTTATCTTAACGGTTGTGCTATTAATTTTTAAAATCTAGCTTTATTGTTTCTGATTAAAATTTTTGCATCGAAAGCTTATCTTATAGCTTTTTGAAGTAATTTACATAATTTACTTGTTGTTTGGTGAAAAAGCTCATCATGAAATTCGTTGTAACGAAAGCATTTAATGTGTTTAAATACTTTTAGTATAGGAAAGCTTATCAAAACATTTTGTGTTTTCCATCTTAATATGAAAAAGCTCCATAAGAAATATTTTAATTGTTAGGTTCGAAAAGCTCCATCTGTTCCACACATATTTACTCATTGTTACGTACAACAGTATAATACATCTATAAGCTTAACTAAAATCATCTTAATTTTGATTTTGTGTTTTTATGAATTCTGTTTAAACTTTTTTATCCTTCGTATTTGACGAATACTTACTTATCGAAAACTCACCATGAAATTTGTTCTTAGGTACTCTCTGAAAGTTTTCTTTAAATTGGTGGTTATCAAACCTGTGTGTATATGCGGCTATTGTGTGTTAAGCAAATGTTTAAGGTAAGGCCAAACAGAAGTATAAATATGGAGGTTCCTTCGTAAGTAAGTTTAATTCAGAAATTAGCCATAAACACATAATTGGCCTATTATTTGATGAGCCTAATACAAGAAAACTCTTAAAAGTGTATTTTATTCTTGAGATTCTTGAGTTCTATTAGCTGGATTATTTAACAGCTTAACCAAATTGTAAATTTGATCATAAAAACTGTCAATAAACTTTCTAATCTTCTTAATTTAAACGAAAGTGTTATTAATTTTTACAATCGAGCTTTAATATTTCTGATCAAAATATTTCAAATTAAGTTTTTCTGCAATATTTTAAGCTTTTACAAAAAAAAATCGTTATCCACATAATTTACGTCTTATTTGGTGAAAAAGCTCACCAAAGTCCGTGTCTGAATAATTTTATATTAGGAAAGCTTATCAAAACATTTTGTATTTTCCATCGTTCGATTATAACTTTCTTTGACAAAATCTTAATACAAAAATGGTCTCTAAGAAATATTTTGCTCGTTAGATTCGAAAAGCTCCATCTGTTCTATTCATTTTTACTCACTGTACCTACAACAATTCTATAAACTTAAGTATTTAAAAGCTTTAACTATATGTAGGTTTCATGGAACAACTTGTCGTAAGCTTATAAAAATTTTCAATAAAGTTGGTAATCTACAAAATATACAATTATATTTTACTACTTTTACCAGTCAAACTTTAATATTTCTGATCAATCGAAAGATTTGATACAACTTATTCGAGCAAACCTATATAAGAAATTTCTAGTACCCACTGAGATTTCTTAAGATGAAATGCGTGCTATGTATGAAAATCATCTTACTTTTGTTATTGTGCATTTATGAATTCTGCTACAATACATTTCGTGCTTCGTATTCGACGAAGAGCTACTTATCGATAGTTCACCATGAAATTCGTTTTATAAGTAAGTTTTTTTTCTGAAAGTTTTCTTTTAAATTTGTAAATTATACTAATTTTAAAGATTTACTGCATTGAGATTTTGACTATTAAAATTTAAAGGAAGTCATCACAATTCAAGCAAGTTTGGCAAACCAATGAATCCGGTTCTCTTTAGTTCTCATAACTTGCGTAAGAGAACTTTTTTTTCATACTTTCTAAGAATGTCTGGAAGTCTCGCTATTTTTGTTTCGATCAGACTTCGAGGTCAGTCTTTCTATTAAATTTCTAAGGTGATCGGTCCTTAGGATCCAGGTCAAGTGGCTCTATAAAAAAATGACATATTAAAGAAATATGCTGCCATCTATGGAGCAAGAGATTAACTATATACAAATGGCAAACACATATAGGGATTGTAGTAAATGTTTTTACTGATTTAATCTTTATACAATTAACAAATTTCTATTAGAATGTCGAGTTTACAACAACAAAATAACCCTCATTTTTTTAAATTTAAGCTTATAGTTGCTTTTTTCAAGAAAAGTTAAAATCTAGCGCTATACCAATTCAACCGGCTTAATTAGAAAATAGTAGATAGAACCAAAATATTAATTTAACCTTTATTCACAATCAAACCGTTGTATTACGTGTAGAGAGCTTTTATTAAACTTTTAAAAGCTTAACAGAGCATTGTTTTACACATTCACTGAAAAAATCCAATCTTACATATATGCTGATATGACCATGACTTTTATATTTATAATTTAGAAAACCGCCATTTTTTTGATCATCGCATTTATTCAGTATAAATGCGCTAATTGATTGGATAACCGTACGATCTTCACTAAAATGTGAGATCAAAGATCGTTTTCTATTCTAACAATGAATTATTATGAATAAATTATACATAGACAATGTCAAAGGTCGATATATTTATAGCTGTCATGGTGATCTGCGCTCTTATGCATTATCAAAAAATCATGATCTATATGCGATCTAAGAACCTCATTAACTCTAAGCCAATTGATTGACGATTCATAAATGACGATTCATTTTGAACTCAATAAGACACAACTGCACATAGCAGTGATTAAATTAGGATTTGTTGGTAACAAAACTGTATATGCGGCTATTGTGGGTTAATCATACGTCATTGAAATTACTTTGCGATAGTTGCGTAACAACGTTCAAGGTAAGGTTAAACTAGAGCTTCATTCGTAAGTAAATTAAATTAAGAAATCAGCCGTAAACCTATAATTGGCCTGATATTTGATGAACCTAATACCAGAAAACACTTAAACGTGTATTTTATTCCTGAGTTCTATTAGCTGGATTATTTAACAGCTTAAGCTTAATGTACATTTGATCATAAAAGCTTTCAATAAACTTTCTAATGTACTCATCTTGAACCGTTGTTTTATTAATGTTTACAATCGAACTTTAATAGTTCTTATCAAAATATTTCAAAAAAAGCTTTGTTTTAAATAATCTGAAGCTTTCCCAATTGTTTTTATTCATCTAATTTACTTCTTATTTGGTGAAAAAGCTCATCATGAAATTCGTTGTAACTAAAGGTTTTAATGTGTCTGAACATTTTTAGATTATGAAAGCTTTACTAAAAAGCTAGATTTCTTTTTGAGAAAGCTCTGTAAAAAATAGCTACTACTTTGATTCAAAGCTCCTTCTGTTCCATACACATTTTCTCACTGTTATACCTACAACGGTTCATTAAGCTTAACTATTTAAATGCTTTAACGGTATGCAGCTTTCATAGAAGAACTGGTCATGAGCATATAAAATCATTCAATAAAGTTGGTAACATCAAAAACATAAAAGTATGTTTTATTCATTTTTTAAGTTTGGCAAACCAATGAATCCGGTCGCTTGAAAGCGGTTCTCTTTAGTTCTCATAACTTGCATAAGAGATCTTTTTTTTCATACTTTCTAAGAATATCTGGAAGTCTCGCTATTTTTGTTTCGATCAAACTTCGAGGTCAGTATTTCTATTAAATTTCTAAGGTGATCGGGCCTTAGGATCCAGGTCATGTGGCTCTATAAAAATATGACATATTAAAGTAATATGCTGCCATCTATGGAGCAATAGATTAACTATAAAAATGGCAAACACATATAGGGATTCAAATGTTTTTACTGATTTAATCTTTATACAAATCACAAATTTCTATTAGAAAGTCGAGTTTACAACAACAAAATAACCCTTCTTTTTTTAAATTTAAGCTTATAGTTGCTTTTTTCAAGAAAAGTTAAAAACTAGCGCTATACCAATTCAATCAGCTTAGTTAAAAAATAGTAGATAGAACCAAAATATAAATTTAACCTTCATTCACAATCAAACCGTTGTATAGCTTTTATTAAACTTTTAAAAGCTTGACAGACCATTGATTTACACATTCACCGAAAAAATCCAATCTTACATTCGATGATATGACCATGACTTTTATATTTATAATTTAGAAGACCGCCATTTTTTTATAATACCATTTATTCAGTATAAGTGCGCTAATTGATTAGATAACCGCACGATCTTAACTAAAATGTGAGTTCAAAGATCGTTTTCTATTCTGACAATGAATTATTATGAATAAATTATATAAAGACAATGTCAAAGGTCGATATATTTATAGCTGTCATGGTGATCTACGCTCTTATGCATTATCATATAATCATGATCTATATGCGATCATTAACTCTAAGCCAATTGATTGACGATTCACGATCACTAAAATACTTGTTTTACTTATATAGCCGCACCAAATTTATTAAGAAATTGATCGTCGCTAATTTATTATGATCAACAGTGGTTGTGATAATAATTATTAGAGATTATTACTTGGGTTAGAAAGCGTAAATGTATAATAATGAAGAATTGTATTCTGTCTTATATATATATATATATATATATATATATATATATATATATATATATATATATATATATATATATATCTTATATATATTCAAATAGCAATGTACTTAATAATTATGTATATGTGAAAACCGTACTTACAAGTTTATACATATATAATTGATCTGAGTTATATAGTGAACCATTTGTCGCATATTACAACAACATATGATGATTCAATCAAATATATGTATGTATAATGAATTATAATTTATTAAACGACGATGCAATCGGTATTGTGATAGAAGCGCGCGGTATTCCCAAAATGATAGAGGGATATATGTATGTATGCATATATATGTACGCACTTGAAACCGGATTTGAAGTTAAGTGATTAATTTAAAAAAATAAAAGAATAAACCTGCACCATTACCTTGAGATGCTGAAGAATATCTTAACTGCTGAGTAAAAATCTAATTTTAAATGATTCGGTAATCTAGAGTTGTTGCATCTATATACACATATACATATCTTAAATAATGAGGTTGACGAATTTTGTAATTAAATTCCATAGTCGCGATTATGTAATTATCAGTGAAAGATATAATTTTATCCGAGCTTGATACACAAATAATGTATTACATAGTTAGGGGTATCTACCTATATGTAACAACCAAATTTTAATTAATTATTTTGCTTTTGGAATTAGTTTCATTTGTTGCGTAAACATAAAATCAAATATCAGTAATAAAATTGGTTTTGGAATTGGAAGAAATTTTAATTATGAAATGTACAAATATTGGTCGCTACACGTGACCTTAGTAAATAAAGTAGATAATATGTCTGTCAAACGGTTTTGGGGCAAGGATGATTTCGGAAAAGATGCCAAACTATCAAAATTGTCAAATTAGTAAATTAGTTTTATTGTTTAGAATATCTAATTGATGTTCTTGTGATATAGCATATTAGGAGTTGGATTTTACAACTCCGGGATTATATGTATATCGTTTCTTAGTGAGACTGTAATTTGGCTGTATTACGTATCATTAATCGCACAGGTGAAAATTCTATCTCGAAAAAAATTGAGTGGCCCTTCTGTGGTGCGACTACATATTATGGTTAACAAATTTTAATTTTTTTTTAAATGCTGCTAATGGATTCTTGAATCTTTCTACAAAAGAAACCAACAAGAAGTATTCAAATGCTAAAATTATTACATATTTTAAGCCTTAACCAATGTTAATACTTGTTATTAGTGTTCACTATTTAATTAATTTAGATTACATTTATATGTAAAACCTAAACGTTTAATATATTAGATTATAACTTTGTACAATAAAACTTTATTGGTTAATGACAGCTGAGATTTTCTTCCCATCAACCAATACATTTTGGAAAATTTTATTTTTATTTGTTTACGCTTTGCTTCGATATGATTGTTCCGCGTTAGCCTTCTGTCCAGGTGCATGCCTATAAGTATTTGATCTTGGTTTGTTGAGGAATATTTCTATCGTTTAATTCCACTGGTGGGTATGTGCGTTTAAATTCGGTTTTATGCGCCATGTCTTTAGCCAGTTCTCCATTTTGTTTAAATGATTCTTTAGTTCCTTTGAGGCAGTTTCGGGATTATTGTGTGACACCAGGACGGTCGTATCATCGGTAAAGGTTGATATATGATTACCTTGTTGGTAACAGGTAAGTCAGCTGTGTAGAGCAGTACAATATTGGACCTAGAACGCTGCCTTGTGGAACACCTGCGTTGATATCATTTAAACAAATAGTTGCATTATTTTGTTTAACCATATGTATTGCCTTTGAAGGAGATAGTTTCCCAGAACTGAATGAAATTTCTTCGGTAGAAGTACTTTAATTTTGTATATTAGCCCATCATGCCAAACTTTTTCAAAGACTTGTGCAATGTCCAAGAAGGCAGCAGAACAATATTTCTTTTTCTCAAAAGCTATTTTTGATTGCATTTACAATTTTGTGTACCTGTTCTGTGGTACCATGTTGGTTTCGGAACCCAAATTAATGGTCTGGAATAGTATGTCGTTCTTCTAATACTTGTTTCGATTAAGTTAGTAGCATTTTTTCAAATAACTTTGAGATTGTGTGTTTAATTTTTTCTTTAACTTTATGTATCATTGTGATCAAAGATATCTTCCATTTTTGAGGAATTTATCCAGTCCGCATGATTGCATTGAATATGAATGTTATTAGTTTTATACATTTACCTGGCAATTCACTTATCATTTTTCCGGTAATAGGATCATGCCCTGGTGCCTTTTTTGGGCTTATACAATTTTTAATTGTATTCTTAACTTTCTTCCAATTATATTTTATTGGTTTGAAGGACAAACCGTTATTAGTTTCTTCGTGTGGTTCGAATACTGTTTCTAGATGAGTTGCAAAAGCATTGGCATTTTAACTTTTTTGTTGCCTTCCAACAAAAATTATCAACAGTTTTAGTATCGATATAGCGACATCGGTTAAGATACAAAACAGTCATTCGATGAAGTGTATCAAACTGAACGTTTTATTTAATCTCCAGTACATTCAAATAGTCACGCAAATTAAATAAAAGATATCGATCGTGAAATATATGTATGTCAAGTTAATCCAGAATTTCAACTCGCAATACAGAGTAATATGGTTTAACTTGTGGTCGTTTTAGCTATACGATTTAAGCACTTTCATATCGTAAGTATAACTGATTTCCTAAAATATCTGGTCTTGGATGACGATTTCATTAAAAATATAGAAGATGGAATTATTAACTTCACTTTTTCAATCCCTTCGGGTTCTTGAACGAGATACCTTTATCCTAGATTGCGAATTATGTATGGATCTTCAGTGGGCAGTTTGGCACTTTTTGGCGCTATTTGATTCACTGATTCTTCTTTTAAAATATCGATTGTGGTATTATTACTTCTGCGATAATATCAGTCAGTAGATGAGCAGTCGAATAGTGCTTTATGGTATAAGTCATACGGTGGCAACTACTGTGAAACTTATACATCATTGCTTAGAATGTAATAAGACTCTCAGCTATATCCTACATGGAATAAAAAAATATCTAGTTGTCCAATCCTAATATAATAATTTATCGATATAGCGCTTCAACTATACGTGTTTGTCTCTTGATTGTCCTGAAAAATCTAAATGAAAATGTTGAATGAAAAATAAAGCTGCACCTTCAGAACTTCAAGCTGCACCTTCAGAACTGATAAAAAAATCAAACAAGACTTTTTAGTTTCAAAAGCTCATTGGACGTTCCATAATTTTTCTCAAATTTAATTACTTAGCTTTCTAATTATCTTTGTTTAATTGGCCAAAAAGCTTATATAAGGTTTACTGAAATTTACATTAAATGATAACTCATTAGTGAGGCGAACAAGAAATATTAGTCGTAGAAGCTTTCCAATAAAACATAATTCATAAAATGTTATAATCTAAAGCTCTATATTTAATAATAAGCTATTAACTTTTTTGAAAAGTTTATTGTATTTGAAAGTTTTCAGTGACACGTAACTGACATGATTTACTAAAACTTGATTGATTAAATCTGAATATGTTCAAATCGGATGTTCCATTTTACAACAAATAATAGGTCCGTTTAACTGGTAAGCTTTTGTTATTTGTACTTAAGAGTATATGCAGCTGGTATAGCTAAATAAATTAATATAAAAAGATAAGTTTTCATTTGGAAGCTTTTATGAATTGCTTTCATAATGTTGTCTCAAATATTCCGTTAAATAAAAAATTCAATCAGCTTTATCAATACTGAAAAATGTGAAAGATCGTAAACAAAACTAATCCGATTAAAAGCTTAATCGTTAAATTTTAATCTGTACGATAATTATAATTCCGAAAGCTTTTAAATAAACACTTTAATCTTGGATTAAGTTTTAATATAAAAAATCTTTCAGGCTGCAAAGAAAATGTCTAACAAAAAGCTCGTTAAATATGTAATTCTTAGAATCCATAGTATGCTTTTATTTTTCAACTTTAAGTTTATGATTTGAGAATCACTTAAGTAAGTCAGAGAGTAGAGATTCATGATCACGAGCTTTACTGAAAACCTGACATTACTTTTCAAACCAATTATTATTTTGAAGGTTAGATATCCACGTTTTGAGAATAATGAGCAAAATTCATACGGCACTCATTCATCTAGGACGCACTTTAAGATTCAGCGATACCTGTAAAGCTCAATAATTTTGTGGAAGTAGCTTTTAAAGTTTGAAAAATTAAATTTATATAAAAAGCTTAAGCATTTCATTATGTGGTTTTATGTGGTAATCGAGGGTCTCAGGTTCGATTTCCGGTGGTGACCAAAAATCACGGCTTGATGTTTTTAATGTGCAAGTATGTGTGTTTGTCCGGGTATTGCATCGTGCGCCAATTTATGGCATTGAGTGCTAGAGTTTATTAAATTTTATGTGCTTTTAAAATAATCACTATTTAGTCTAATGATTGCTAGGTGTTGAGCAAAGAGTTCCGATTTTTCTTTGTCTTGTCGAACCCAACTACCTTGAGCATTTCTTATGGGTGGTATCCGAGCTACAGGTCGTTTGAATTTTCTGGTGGCTTTCCATAATGAGCAGTTCTTTTACATTTCAGGACCTAGTCCGCTTATGTAGTTGTCAAAGCAATCTTGTTTAAAGCTTTTGATTAGCCTATTGATTTTGTTAGTTATCCGATTGAAGGCTGTTTTGTCAACGGGATTTCTGGTAAGATGCCATATTCTCCTAGCCTTCTTCTTTCCTTGATTTGCTCCCCGATCTCAGCAGGGTATTTGACTTCCATATTCGATTTTTCCTTTAATTCTGGAGTAGCGAGGCTGGCGGCCTTTCAAGTGTATTCGATGAAATTCCTTGTTTGATGTTCCAATTTCTCATTACTTTTGATAATCACTTTTAATTCAACTAGCTCTTCTAACATTTCTCTGAAGAGATTCCAGTCCGTAAATTTATTAGTAAGGTTTCGATTTATTTGTTTTTTGATTACTATAGCGCTTACTGACAACAGTACAGGAATGTGATCAGACGTTAAGTCGTTAATCCATTCGGCTCTAGTGTAACTGGATGAAATACCCTTTATGATAAAGAAATCAAGTAGATCTGGTATTTTTCCTGCATCCGTTGGGGAATACGTTGGCCCGCCGGAGACAGATATTCACATTTGTTTTCATAAATCGCATTGAACAGAGCATTTCCTTTTCCAACAGAAATTAGCTTGCGGAAACCCAAGCTGTATGTTTTATATTGTAGTCCCCTCCAATGATAAATCTTGGACCGAGTTTATTGAAGACGTTAATAAATTGTAACTTCGTTAGTGTATGCCGTGGAGGACAGAATGCTGCCGTAATATTTAGATCGGCGCCATTATATTGGATTGAGATAACCATTACTAGCATGTAGGTTTCTCGAATGTCCTCTAGTTGATTATGTTTGATATTGTTTTTAATTAGTACAGTTTAACCACCACCACCTCTTTCACTAGCATGGGTTGTCCAGTAGGAATTGAATCCATTTATTCTAATAAAACTTTTGTTGGAGAAGTATGCGTTTCTGAAATCAACGCAATATCTATATTGTTTGTTGGTTGAGCTCATTGGCGTTCCAAGTTACAATGCGTAGGGACGAGTTAATCATTTGTTTTGTGTATGCTGACTTTTTTACTTGACGAATAGAAATTAATTTCCAGTTTTGCTACTCTTTCTGCTAAGTGTCTGTTGAATTTGACTGAGCATTTTAATGATTTCAATGTAATTAGACTCGTCATTAACTTCTGTGTGTTTGTTGTTTTGGTTTAATTCATCAGTTGATGAAATGTAATTTGATGATTTGCGCATGAGATAATCCAACTGTGCGGGTGGTGTAATTGTTAGATATACAGGGCATCCTTTATATTTTGCAGTATGTCCTTCTTGATGCCACAGAGCACATGAAGTGCTGATCTCCAATGAAATGAAGTGCTGTTCTTCGAAGAAATGATCTTCAGCACATTTCTCGCATTTGGTTTGACGATAGCAAAAACTCAATCAGAAAAAAAAACAATTCGTGCATTGTGGAATGCCCTTGTCTTGTTTAGTGGCTCAATTTTAACTGTACAGTATTGCTAGTTTCTTGATGTTGAATACTTCTTTATTGTTGTCTTTTTGTTTTAAATCGATGTAAAACAATGGAAAGTTTTTCCTGTCTTTTACTCCATCAATTGTGACCGTATTTTGAGTATGTTGGTAACACCGGCGACTTCATGTCCCATTTTTTCTAAGTCTGCTTTAATTCCATCATGACTAATGGATGATGCTAGGCCTCTGATAACCACTCTATAAGCCTTTTCACTCTTCAGCTGATAGGTGTGATATTCGATACTTTCTAGTTGGTTGCTATGGGTTCATTTTTTAATTCTTTCTAATAGTTTTTTGACATTTCTGTAGTCATTTTCATTTTGAATGGTAATTTTAATGTCGCTGTTCGAAAGCGCCTTAAAATTAGTTGGTTCGTTAGTGGTTTTTATATTTTTTGTCGAAAAAGTTCGAAATTGTTGATGTTGGTTAATGGGTGGAGGCAGTGGTATTTGTTTGTTTTTCTGTTCAGTGTTATTGTTCACACTTTGTGTAGTATGTTGTTGGAGCGTTTTCGATTTGTACGCTTACATTTGTTGGTATTTCCCTCTTGATTCAGAGCATTGAGTGTATTATTCTGTTGAAGAACTGGAAATTGCCGCAGCAACCAGTTGGAATTATTTGAGTGATTATGTTGAATTGTTGATGGCTGAATATGATTAGAAACAGATTTTTAACTCGTGCTGAAACCTCAGCTTTGTTATTTTTAACCAGTATAGAGTTTTCTAACTTAGGCTCAGCAACTTCGTTGCTCAGCTCCGTGATTAGTTTCTCCATTTTTTTAAATTTATTCAACAGCTCACTGTTTATAAAATTTGTGGTGTACTCGGAATTTGTTGTGACACTGAAGTTTTTTGTTCAGTGGAGACTGCGTCTTTTGCAAATATGAATTTGTTATTCTTCATTGGAGATCTGAGCGTCATAGAGTTCCTTTGGAATGAAAATTGTTCCTCGTTACTCATTTGAATGTTTATGTTCCTTAGCTTATTTTGGATATCATTAGAATGTTTCAGCTATGTTTGTCTCCTAGAATCCATAGGACCTACCTCCGAAGAGAGTGAACATCAGGTCTGCCACCTAGGCTATTGCTTTCCTTGTTTGTTTTATCCATTACGTTTTGTTCTTTATAGATGACATTAGTCATGCAAAACAAACGTTGTCCAGGTGCTACCGCGGGGAGGTAAACTAGAGACAGTTGATGGTTTCTACATAGTTACAATTCTGGAATATAAATCAATGGTTAATTGGCTATAAAAGGTCAACGCCTACCCTATTGAAATACACCCAACACCCAGTAATTATAATTATAAACAAGTCATAAATTATTTATTATACGAAAAGCTCATTCGTTTGGAATATTGTAAATCAAGTATATTTATAAATATTAGAGCTTTTTGAGAATGGAAACTTTAATCGTAAATTAGTAAATGTGCAATCTCTATGTTTTATTATAAGCTGTAAAGGATCGCTTTTACACAGAGAATTATAATAACCATTTTCATACAAAAGCTCTGTACGATGTGTAATATACTAAAAGATCCTATTTTACCTAAACAAATCCAATATTCGTACAATTTCGATATCGGTTCAGATTTTTGAACACTAGCTTTTTGGCAAATTGAAATTCCGACCCCTTAGAATTCCGACACCAGAAAGCTCAATAATTTTGAAGATGTAACTTTTAAAGTTTAAACACGAAAAGTTCAAGAATTTTATTTTTCTCAACTAACGTTTTAGAGCAAAAATTATAAATTTACTGTTGACTGTAAGCTTTTATAAATTATAATGATAAAAATGTGATAAATTTATCATAATACATAAAGCTCATTTGGTTCCATTATTTGAAATCTGAATATTTGTGCAAAACTAATAATCTTGAATTAGAGCTTTTTCTAAAACCATATTACTCTGGTAAATCCGTTGCTCATTTAGTCGCAACAAGACTAGCAGAGCTTCTGTAATGAAGAGTTTTGATAGAAATATTGTTATTACTCCAAAATTCGACCGGATAATTGTTCAAATCAAACCGCTTCTCGGCCACATAGCCATCAATAATTTTTTCCGAAAGTATTAATGAGTTGTAAGGTATGATTTTTGACCTCAAAACGATTGAATCTGATACACAAGATCATTAATTCATCTCTATTTTGAATTATAAATAATCATTTTAATCATTTTACAATATTTTACGATTATGCCACAGTGTAAATTACTCAATATCAATAAACTCTATAGCTCTTCATACCTGTTTGAATTGAGCGGAATACATTATGTTTATAGTCGGCTGCTGCAAGTCTAATAAATCTTGTAATGATTACTTAAAAATTAAAACACTTGTACTTGAAGGTCTAGCACGTCTTGATTTCATTCGTATTACCTTCACCAATACGTTAGTCAAAAATATACATAACCACTAAAATGGTTAACATTAAATTCCAATATTCGAGTCAATTGAAATTTCGTTTTTATTATATATGCGATCGTTAAAATGATGTTAAGATCATAGTTTTTTTTTCTTCATGAAGTGTATATGGACACACAATGTCGAGAGTTTCGATTACGACAAAAAAATACTCAAGAGTATTTGAAAGTTGAGTGCGAAAAAATTCATAGAGCTTTTTCAATATCAAACTATGCTATTTCATGATCAAATTATGATATTTTTTTTTTTACATAATTTCGTCATAATTTAGTGCCATCTCTCATTTTGCTTGCAGTACAAAAAAAATTTAATTAATTCAATTTTTTTGTTGGTTATATATTTCTAGACAATCCAATACCACATCATCAACCAGACGGAGATTTAAAATAAACCGAAGGAACAGAACCAACACAACAATTTGTTTTTTTAAGCCAACTAGACGTGTACATGAGATAAGACTTACAGTGATATAATTGTACATCAAGATGTCAATTTACGACAATAAAGTAGTTGAATATTGGAATTTTTTGTTCACAGATTTAGCTGGTAAGTTGTTTAATGCTAAAAATGTTTATTACAGAACGTAAACAAAATTGAAATACGTCAAGTTTTTTTTGTTTTGTTATGGGTTATCCCCAAATTAAGTACACCATTGTAGATTTAACGATTTTAAGTGGATTTATGGTATGTGTGCCTCATTCAATATTAGTTCTAAACTATAAACTTGAATAATAATTGTACACATACGAGAGCTTTCATATTTCGATCTAACCCAATGTTTAAGTTCTGAAAATAATTTTGATGGCTTCCAACTGGGTTTATTGTTTTTCAAAATATTTTCCATGAAGATCAACACACTTTTGCATGCGTTTGAACCAATTTTCGATGCACTCTCAAAACACATTGAGGTCCCCATACACATTGATGTGTAGGAATAAAAAGACGTCATTGGGTTCCAAATCAGGACTATATCGAGGATGATCCATTAATTCAAATGATTCTACCAAATATTCAGTTGTGTGTGCCGATTTGTGAGAGCTCGCAATGTCATGGTGCAGAATGAAACATGCGACCATTTACTTCGAAATGCTTCGTGCGTGAACAACTTTTGTTGGATTTGGCTCAAATTGGAACACCCATACGGTCGACTGCTATTTGGTACTTATATGCATAGATGCAAGACTTATCACATTTGATCATGCCAATCTGAAGAAGCCAAGTCATTTTCTACACCGTGGAGCCATCGTCGCCTGTAGTGATCTCCGCGCCTACCATATGGTGGCTCTCCTTTCAGAGATCGCTGCACAATTCGTTTCAGATCAGCACGCAGAACGTGACCGAGCCAGCGTACTCGCTGAGATCTAACTTCATGTACAATATCGGGGATCTTCATCAGATCTCTGATCTCGAAATTGTACAGAGCTCGGTATGTACCATCTATTTCGCGTTTAGGGCCGTAAATCACACGCATGATTCTTCTCTCAAATGTAAGGAGCCATCTCTCGTACTCATCCGTCAGCGCCCAACTTTCACATCTAAACATAACAACGGGCCTGATCAACGCTTTGTAAAGCTTCAGCTTCACGGCACTTGATATGTGTTTAGATTTTAGCAGTGGCCTTAGAGGATATAAAGAACGACTGCCAGCTGCCAGCCGCACTTTAATATCCTCACCCACACTGATATCGTGAGTGATAAGAGAGCCCAAATATTTGAACTTCCTCACTCCCTCAAACGTGTGGTGGCCACTACTAAAATCTGGTGTGCCATTGTCTCTAAAACCAGAGATCAGGTATTTCGTTTTGGACTCATTGATCTGGAGTCCAACAGAAGCTGAAAACTCTACAAGCGGATCAAGTATTTGCTTCACTCCGTTGCAATTCAGTCCAATCCCGCATATGTTATCTGCATAGCAAGCTCCTGATTGGACTGGCGATATAAGATGTTGCGCTGAGTTGTTTCAGTTTTACTACAGATGTACTCCAACATGAGATTAAATAGTATCGGGGACTGAGCATTTCCCTGCTGAACACCCAACTTAACTGCAAATATTCTCGATAGCCTGTTCTCAACTTTATCACAGCATTGAGAATGCATGAAACCGTCATTTTACACAGTCAAACCAATTTTGTTGGTATTCCTAAAGATTCCAGACCACCAACCCTCTCGATTTCCACAAAGTATTCCCTCCGAATATCAAAAGCGCCGAATTAATGCAGTCCACTCCAGGTGAGCGGTTTCGTTTTAGTTTCTGCGTATTTCCAGTTTGTTGGGTTTTGCAGCTTGGATGGATAATCTTATAGATAAAACTTATCGTTGGGCGCCAGTCTACCAGCACGTGAGTCCGGCTATGCTCAAATTGGATCAGGAAGACTCGGGCGGGGCGTTTACACACCAATAGCTACCAAATGTTATTCTATTTTCAACAGCACGAGCGTCAATAGACAACGGAATTATACTGCACTCACGGTTAATAAGAATAATTGCATATGCAAGGAAAGAGGGAAAGCGGAAAAGAACCAGTTTGAGGGAAACTCATCTGTAAGATTTTTGCGGCCCCGTTCACCCTTTTGATTCGATTCTGGCGTCTTATTATGTTTCTATGTTCTTTTGTTTTAGCACAGGCGGTAAACACACTACACTCATCGTGGAAACAACAAAAAAATGTTTCGTTAAATTTTCGTTAAAGACTTCACGTCATTCATCTCGACAACCACGCATTTTGTTGCCCTAATTGTAATCCTTTAATCTAATTCTCTAGTTTTTTTTAAGCTGACTCAGCCCTTCTAACAGACTTCAATAGCACAAATTTGCTAAACACGTCATGCAATCATTTCCCATGGGCGAGTCGGAACTAGCGTGGTTCTCTCATGGGTACGCTCGAGATCTCTCACTTTGGTTTGTTGAGCTGACATTTTTCACAAACCTTGACATACTCACGTACATCTACTGACATCTTTGGCCAGAAATGCCGTTCCTGTATGCGGCGAAGTTTCTTGAAAAAGCCAAGGTGTGCAGCTACAGCGCTATCGTGGTTGTTGTATAAAATCGTTTTCCTCTCCGAAAGTGGAACATATAACTTCCAATCCCAGGTGTATGGTCCATCTCCTCGTATACAGTCTGACAATATTTATACAACTTCCCATCTTGTAGAGGAAAATCGGGATAGTTGGCGGGATACTGATTAACATCATGCCTGACCTTCTGGTAGACCAGGTTTTCCTGCATTTCAGTATCGACCTTAATGCACTCAATGCATCAAACACTATATTTAAATTATCCTTCCTGTGCTGGAGTTTAAAGTCATACCCCTGGTGACGAATAGACCAGCGAGCAACCACGATACAGGGTCCGTCATGTTGCACAGTCTCTTACCACTTTGAATTTTACGCCATCGATATAAGGCCTAAACTTCTCGATGGCCAACACCACTTCCAAACATTCACGCTCTGTGGCCGGATACTTTCTTTGCATGGATGTGAGTTTCTGAATCATATACGCTATTACCCGCTCAAAACCATCGATTTCTTGTGTCAACACAGCACCAATTCCAGTATCAGATGCACCAGTCTGGATGGTAAACATCTTCTTGAAGTCTGGATTGACTAAAATAAGAGCGGACTTCAATAATGTGTTCAATTGAGTAAAAGCGACTTGAGCGTCGGAGGTCCATTCAAACTTCCTACCGGCAGTTTTCCTCAAAAGGGTGGTGATTGGAGCTTTTACTGCAGAGAAATCGGGGATAAACCGCCGATACCAACCAGCCATCCCAATGAGCCTCCGTACGTCTTTAACTGTTGTGGGTGTTGTAAAGTTCAGGATTCCGGTAATCTTCTCAGGGTCGATCCTTAGTCCGTGCTCGTCGAGGATATGTCCAAGATACTCGATCTCCTTGAGACCGAATCGTAACTTCTCTAAACTTATTGAAAGATTAGCCTTCCGCAGACGTTGGACGTTTGGACTTTCATTAGGTCCAAATGTTCTTCAAACGATTGCGACATCACGATTATATCATCAAGGTAAACAAATACCCTAGGTTCTAAATCTACCCCATGAATCTTGTCCATCAAACGGCAAAGAGTTTGGCTAGCATTGCACAGCCCAAACGGCATACGCTTTTATTAGCCTGTTCTCAACTTTATCACAGCATTGAGACTGCGTCACTGTCATTCTACATAGTCGTATCATGTCGTATGGCATTCCTAGGTATTCCAGAGCAGACTACAAACTCTCTCGATTGATCGAGTCGTAGGCCTGCTGGAAACCAGGAACACTTGATGTACGGGAATGGAGGTCCCATAATATTTAGATAGAATCATCAGCGAATAGACCTGAGCAATCACTGATCGATTCGGGCGAAATCCTCCTTGATAGTCACTAGCTAAACCCTCCGCCAAAGAGGTGATACTATCCCATATAATGTAGGACAGTAACTTGTATGCTGTGTGCAAAGGTGAGGTATACCGTGATAATTCTCACACTTCACACGGTCTCCCTTCTTTAATATGGGGCCAATCTCGGCCATTTTCCATTCATCACGCATAACTTCGGTTCGCCTGTCTAATCGAATAAGGTCGAGAAGCGAGATCCACAAAATATTCCCTCCGAATATTAAGAGCTCCATATTAATGCAGTCCACTCCAGGTGAGCGGTTTCATTTTAGTCTCTGCATGGCCCTAGTTAATTTTTCATGTGAGCTTGTGATCCCGGTCCCAAAGGGCGGTTGTCGCAGGCCTGAAAGTATGGTGCAATCCAATAATTCCCTTAAATAAATTACGGGATCTGCCCTTATTGCTGAGTTGTTATACTTTCAGAACCTCGGCCTTCCACCATTCACGCTTCTTCCGTCTACAAATCCGCTTAGCTGCCCTCCGAGCAAGAGTAACCTTGTTTTTCATCGCGATTGTGAGACGTTGTTGCACTTCACGAAGGACTATATTTTGTTGCTCGACTGCAAAACGACCCTCATCAACAAACCAGTCATTCTTGGGTCCGATTTTCACTATACCTAAAGTCTGTTGAGCAGCACTGACAACTGAAGTTAGTACCTCCCAAACAGAGTTCATAGTCCGACTGGCGATTAGCTTCTTGAATGTTTTCGCTGACAAGATCCGTTAGATCATCATTTATCAGACCTTCATTCCCGAGGTCATCTTTATTGTTGAGCACCGTATAGCCCTAGGAGGCATGGTCTCCACTTTTAGGCTAGCGAGTTTCATAAAGAACAACGAGTTCCAGCCGATTCTCTTTCCGCAAGTGATTAGGCCTTCCAATGATCCTGGCCTCCTAAGTTAGTGCACGTTCCACGTGCCGAATCTTAATCTGTTATATAACCTTAAACAGGTGAGTGTTTACGGATGCGGGTCGCCAGCCCAGCGATGCAACCGTTAAGTTGCCTCCTACCACAGTAGTGGAATTCTCGCAAAACATGTTCGTGCCATTTCGGTTTACGAGACATGTGGGCCCCCCAACCACAGAAGCCACGATGTTATATAGACATGCTTTAAGGCACCATGATCATAATTTTTGATAATTTCTTTTGATCAATTGACAGGACCCTTTATTTGAGCGGTTGCGCAATTATGTGGGATCCAACGGGAACAAATTTTTATGACTGCCAAATATTAATGCAATAATGTATGTATGTTGGTTATGCTAACCAGGAATGCCTTGCAGTTTGCAGTATCAGTTCATGCACAGCATTAATGTTTTCCGGAATAACAACCTATTTTGGACGACCTTCTCGAAATTCGTCGTTGAATGTACTGCATGTACTAGAGTTGTCCCATCCAGAAATATAAAATCGGCATTGTACATCATGTTTCTATATTCAAACCATTCTTCACAATTATTCATGCGTCATATGTCTAAGCACGACGTTAACGACTGGCCTATGTGTTTGCAGTTGATCGACCGTATACTTTACCACATCTGTGTGATTTTTTAATTCATTTTTTTATTTTTTATTCCAGATCAACGGACAAACAGTTGGCCGCTAATAGGATCACCAATACCGGGTCTAGTAATAATCGGATCGTATTTATATTTTGTGTTATCATGGGGCCCCCGATATATGGCCAATCGTAAACCATTTAAACTCGAACGCACCTTAGTCATATACAATTTTTTACAAGTGTGCGCCAGTATATGGATGTTCTGGGAGGGATTGGACGGTGCATTTTTTTCGGCCGAATTCAGTTGGCGATGTCAGCCAGTCGATTTTAGTCGAACGGAGAAAGGTATGCGAGAGGCACGGGGTTGCTATTTGTATATGTTGGCCAAATTTTCTGAACTACTGGACACCGTATTCTTTGTGGTGCGCAAGAAGGAGCGTCAAATCACATTTTTACATTTGTACCATCACACCGTAATGCCGATGATCTCGTGGGGTGCAACCAAATATTTTGCCGGCGGCCATGGATTATTTATCGGTATAATAAATTCATTCGTTCATATCATCATGTATTCGTATTATTTCTTTGCGGCCATGGGGCCACAATACCAGAAATATTTGTGGTGGAAAAAATATATTACAAATTTACAAATGGTGAGTAAATGTTATCGAAGTAAATAGTAAATCGCTTTAACTTGTTATTTACTTTTAGATACAATTTTGTGCCGCATTTTTACACTCAGCCCAGCTATTGTACACCGATTGTGGATATCCACGGTGGTCCGTCTGTTTTACCCTTCCAAATGCCATTTTCTTCTATATGCTATTTAATGATTTCTATCAGAGATCGTACAAACGGCGTATGGCCAAACGGCAAGAGCTCGCCAACGAAGCACTCAACGATTGTTTGCCGCACGAGCTAAAACTGCTCGAACAAGCGAAACTCAGGCAAAAAATGCAAAATGGACAAAACGGGCATACGAACGGGCATATAAAAGAAATGAACGGGAATGGTTATAAAAATGGGCAGACGAATGGTGCCGCGAAAAAGGATAAATAAAATTCTGTGCGCGCGTATACTGGCACCATCGCACACACGAAATCTTTGTACAGCTACTTTGTAGGCAATAAGTTTTTTTAGCAAATTTTCTAATTATTTGTTGTTAAGTTTATTATAGTTTTCTTTTTTTTTTGGATATAAACAATTTTATTTTTATTCTGATTCTTCCATAACAAAATGCGCACAATGCGAGATAATCACTTCAATTAATCTGTCAATTACTATATAAATAAATAATAAAACGTCATCAACTTAATGTGTCTTGAGATTCTATACTGGAATTTTGTTTTTTGTTTTGATTTACTAGAATTTATTTACTTCCATTAAAAATAATTAATTAAACGATTTCAATTATTTTGTATCTAAATATAATCACATGGAAAATTAATTAAATTTTAATCAGTATAGATACGAGCGAGTATTACAATAAAATATTATTAATTTAAATATTCTGTTCATGTTGAATAATTATAAAAATAAAATTTATAGATTTAAGATTTACATATTATACATTTTATTATGATGTCGTGTTTTACAATTATATATAAACAACAACCAAAACCCGTATATAAGTGATAAATAAAAATAAATAGATTAACAATTATAAATAAAGTTAATAATTAAATATATTGACGTAAATTGTTTGTAATTACATAATGAGATCAATGTGACAATAATAACATACTAATTAATAATTAGCCGCAAAGACCTAATACATTCCACTCATAACAAATATTATTGGAATACGTTTTCTCTGGTTTGAAATCTTGAAACATATAAATATGGAACATATGTGCAGTATCCTTACCAACGCTAACAAGTGGAACATAATTCCTGAGCATGGTCTTCAAACTGTCTAAGATAATCTGAAGAGGCCAAGTCGTTCTCTACATCGAGGAGCCATCGTCGCCTGCAACGACCTCTGCGCTCACCATATGGTATCCTTTCAGAGATCGCTGCACAATTCGTTCTGGATCAGCACGCAGAACGTGACCGATCCAGCGTACTCGCTGAGATGTTACTTCATGTACAATATCGGGGATCTTCATCAGATCTCTGATCTCGATATTGTACAGGGCTCGGTATGTACCATCTACATCGCATTTTGGGCCATAAATAACTCGCATGATTCTTCTCTCAAATGTAAGGAGCCATCTCTCGTACTCATCCGTCAGCGCACAACTTTCACATCCAAACATAACAACGCGCCTATAACAAACGCCAGCTTCACGGCACTTGATAAGTGTTCAAATTTTAGCAGTGGCCTTAGAGGATACAAAGCAGGGCTGGCAGCTGCCAGCCGCACCTTAATATCCTCACCCACACTGTTATCGTGAGTGATAAGAGAGCCCAAATATTTGCATCTCCTCACTCCTTCAAACGTATGGTGGCCACTACTAAAATCTGGTGTGCCATTGTCCCTAAAACCAGAGATCCGGTATTTCGTTTTGGACTCATTGATCTGAAGTCCAACTGAAGCTGAAAAATATGCAAGCACTTGATTGGACTGGCGATATAAGATGTTGCGCTGAGGTGTTTCAGTTTTACGAAAGATGTACTCCAACATGAGATTAAAGAGTCTGGGGGACAGAGCATCTCCCTGCCGAACACCCGAGTTAACTGCAAAAATTGTCGATAGCCTCTTCTCAACTTTAACACAGCATTGAGACTGTGTCACTGTGATTCTACACAATCGTATAATTTTTGTTGGCATACCAGCGCGCACCCCAAACTCTCTCGATTGATCGAGTCATAGGCCTGCCGGAAATCCAGGAACATCTGATGTACTTGAATGGAAGTCTCATAATATTTAGATAGAATCATCCGCAGCGAAAAGAACTGACGAAATCCTCCTTGATAGTCACCAACCAGGCTTTCTGCTAGAGGGGTGCTTCTATCCAATATAATGTAGGACAGTACCTTATATGCTGTGCAAAGGAGAGCTATATCGCGATAATTATCACACTTCAAGCGGTCTCCCTTCTTGAAGATGGGGCATATCGCGGCCACTTTATCTTCGTCAAGCATAACTTCGGTTCGCCATACTAATCGAATAAGGTCGAAAAGACAGTTCCACAATGTATCCCCTCCGAATATCAAGAGCTTCGAATTAATGCAGTCCACTCCAGGTGAGCGGTTTCGTTTCAATCTCTACATGGCTTTAGTGAATTCCTCATGGGATGGCTGCTCAGTGCAAATCTCCGCAGTCTGTATTAGAGGTGGCTCAAATACAGTCTGCGACGCATGATGAACATCAAGCAGGTCCACTCCATGCTTCAAGTACTGCGTCGATGTTGACACAAAGGTTTTCATCCCGCTCCCAAATAGCGGTTGACACAGGCCTAAAAGTATGGTGCAGTCCAGTAATTCGGGCTTCCACCATTCACGCTTCTTCTGTCTACAAATCTGCTTAGCTGGCTTCTTGCAAGAGCAGCCTTGTTTTTTGTTGCACTTCACTATGGGCTTTATTTTGTTGCTCAACTGCAAGACGACACTCGTCATCAAACCAATCATTCTTGGGTTTGACTTTCACTATACCTAAAGTCTGTTGAACAGCACTGACAACCGAAGTTTTCAGTGCCTCCCAAACAGAGTTCACACAGTCAGACTAGTAATCAGCTCCCTCAATGTTGTCGCTGACAAGATGCTGATATCGTTTCTCTTGATCTTCATTTATCAGACCTTCACAGTCGAAACGTTCCATCCGTTTCGCTGTGTTCCCGGAATTGTACGAAAACTTCCACCGTAGCTTTGCAGCGACCAAATAATGATCGCTGCCTACGTATTTGGTTCTGACCGATAAGTTCTCACATCCTGCAAAACCCGAGCTTGTCCTTTTGAAATTAACACGTGGTCAATTTGGCTGCAGGATATTTTGCGACGATGGATCTATGTTTCCAAATTTATCTTCCTCTCATCATTATCGATCGCAGTTTCGTGTCGAGAGTACGGACCTATGTTTTCACACAAGTCAGCCTGATTTCTGCCAGCTCTAGCATTCATGTCCCCAATTACCATTCTAACATCGTGTTCGGTTATAGATCCTATCAGATCGTTCAACTCATTGTAAAATTAGTTTTTATCTTGGGGCTGGCTGACTTCTGTGGGCGCGTGTACACAAATTATAGACAGGTTGCCTAACTTGGAAATCCAAAACAGCGTTCTTTACCTGCGGCCCAAGAAGAAATCCAGGAAAGAAATCCACACTTTCCACCTCCTCCTCATCACCACAGCTGCGACAGAAGTCATGGGCAGGGACACCCAGTTTGCTCGCATGTATTTCAATGAGACAATGCCCCGTTATAGCTCCCACGATCATACCAATATGGTGCCGTCGAAGCGATATTAGTTGCACTGATCTGGACCGGCCAAGTCTAGGCCAGATCTGCCTAGTTATTACACACGAACTGGCCTTAGACCATCTGACGTTCGCTACTTTTATTGCTTCTTCCTGAAGCAGCAGTTTACGCATGATACAAGCGGTATCTTTACATTCCGCCTGCTTTGGGTTATGAGGCGTGCTGTGCTCTTGCGGGCCAGCTCATCTGCCTTTAAATTCCCTGCGATATTGAAGTTGCACCCACATCGAGCGGATGTTGAACCGATCAGCCATCTCATTCAAAGATGCCAGACAGTTCTGGGCTACCTTCGACAAGTGCGCACTGCATACACTGAAAAAAATATTACAGTAATATGAACGATTTCTGGTGTAACATGTACGAAGTTGGTGTCTATATTGAGCCGACGATTTTTACGTACATGGAACATCATTTGAATAATCAAATATCAAAAATTAATTTAATTATACGTTAGTTAATTCAACGCATATTATGCATAACCGTTTTTTAACTTTTAACGATTTTACATTAATGCTACTCATCGTTAATATATATTGCAGTTCTAACGATTAACACAATTCTGATAATATACAAAGAATCTTCCTAGCAATATAAATTTTAGAAAAACTAACTTTCGTTGTCAGTCGGATATTTTAATTGTTATTACGATCGATACTTTAAACTTGAAATATGAATTGTACGAAGAATTCGTTAATGTTAAAAATGTTTGTTAAATTATTATAGATATTAATGTAAAATATTAATTTGATTAAAGAAATTTTAATTAACAACTATTATCAATTTTTAAGAAAATTCCATAGATTTAAAGACATATTGTTAACCAATATTATGTTTAACAACGAAAATTCATAAGACGTTTGAATTCGTAACAACGAAAATTAATTGTCTTTCGAAAATACGGGTCCAATAAAACTAGTAAAAATATTTTGTTGGAAAATAATAAATTTTATTTTTTTTATATATTTCATTATTACAAAAATGTATAAAAATTTAAATTTGGTTTCCAAAAATATTGTACAAATAATATGTACATATATAATAAAAAATATATGAATAAAAAATAAATAAATATAACATATTGCGAAGTTAATGTGTCAATATGGATTTAATTCTAATAAATTAATATTAACTATAATTTCATCAATTAAATTGAATCTTCTTATGCAACAGATGAAAAATTATAAAATGTTTTGAATCTGAAAAAAGAAAAAATAATTTAAATAATCAGAAAATAGATAATGTTATTTATTTCAAAAAATTTACCTGTGGTAGTATTTCTCTGTTGCTGGAATTCTTTTAATAGCTTTTTACTTGTAGAATCGGTCAATTTCTCGTTTAATATATGTATTTATAACTTCATGGACAAATTTGTCGACAATAAGTAAAAAAAATTAGTTGCTTCGGGGTACAGATAGTCGAATTCGATGTAAATAAACTTTGGCCCATATGATTGGGAATAAGCCGGCCGCTCCATTTAAAACAAACATGTTTAATGTTTGCTTCTTGATTTTCCCCAACTGTTTTTTTTTCAAAATATCACTGATAACTTCCACTTTTCGATTATTATGTTCTCGTCATTATCGTCTCTTTTGTATTTTACAAATTAGCAAATTTCTGGTGCGTCCTCTTCTGGTATAATTTCGTCCACTATAAAATAAGAGAAAATTCACGAATTACTATTTATTTTGCGAAATAATTTTTATTTTGTTTACTTACTAATACATGATTCGCCACTCTTAAATCGTTTCACTTTTTGCAGGAAATCGTTCTGCCTTAATTTAGCGATGTAATTGTTGTACCGATCGTACAGCTGCACTTTTCGTTTTGGTTTTATACGTCATTGGAAATACACACCCTACAAAAAGAAAAATAAATAATATTTTATATTTTACGTTAATTTGATCATATTTTAGTCGTTACCGCAGTCTCTTCAGGGATAATTTTCTTGATCTAATTGGAAATTGGTTCGCATTCCCTTACATCCATTCGTAAATTTTTTTGTATGTAAAAATTCACTACTAAATTTATTAAAATTTATCGACTAGTGTCAGTTAATATTTTTTGTCCTTTGATATATGGTTAGCAAAAAACCCTTCCAAATACAATTCTAAAATTTCCTGTAGTGTAACCTGAAATAACAAAAATAAATATACAATATCATTTATTAATTAAATCTACTCTTATCAAATAACATAAAAAAAATGTTTTTGTTCATACTTTTTTACTTACGACTGAATTTTCGTATTATCGGTTCCCTTAAAGCAAATGATTCGTATTTAGGTTCCCTTAAAGCAAATAAATTTGATTAGCTAGCTAGTATTTAAATAATATTATATATTATTTAAATTTAGATTACCTGTTGTTTTGAAACTCCCATCGAGCAAGTATATTAAGGAGTCTCCATATATGATTTTTGCGCATATATTTTAACGCCTCAAGGTCAACATCATTTTCTATACAAATATAACAAATGAAACATTACTATTGATCAATTTTAAATCGCTTAGTCTTTTTGCACTCAAACAGTTTATGTTCAAATCTAATCTATTCACCAAGTGCTTCTTCTTTTAATAGCTGTTCGATTTGCACAGGAGTTATGAAGTACAAAGCGTTTTCATAAATTTGATTTTCTGAAATCAGAAATTTGGATGTTACGCATATAGAAATTACCCAAGATTCACAAATAACTAAACTTATTACGTTTACCTACCATGCAATGTCTGAATAATTTTATCAGAAACCTTCCACTATTTTTAAATTGCGCTCATTTTTTAGGACATTTGATACAATTTCACGAAAACTATAAAACTACATGTATTTAAATAATTTACACTTAAGTTTTTATTTATATTTATTCAGGCACTTTACTTTACTTAGCAAAACTTACCAATGAAATGAAATATATTATGCATCTAAAAACTAAAATGGAGGAAAAACATAGCGTCTATTTTAACGAAATTTCGTTGGAATAACTAATGATTAATACTTACAATAGAATTTTGTTATATTAAAAAACGTTTCTTATATTTATTAAATATTACTTTTTCTATGCAATATTTCATGTACGAACAATAATTCACCCAGCACAATTTGGCTTATGCAGTTAAATTTAATAGATTTTACGAAATATTATAGGACATGAAACAGTACAGTTTTAACCCTTTTTTTATTTCTTGTTTTTTTATAATACATACATATATTTATTTATCTATTTAATTGGAAATAAGGAAATTTTTTTTGATTTACATTAGCTAATATATGTAGCTTGAGGAACTATATGTTTCTCCTATCGTACTAATACATTTTACCCAGAACGATTGTTTTATATAGATTTTCAGGATTACATCTCTTCACATAAAAATTAAGATATATACGTATGTAGTTCATATCGTTTAATACATACTTTGATACATACGTTAACGAACAAAATGGTTTTTGAATTATATGAACATTAGTTACGTTTTAATTTTAAAAAAATATTTAACTGAGATCGACGTACGCTTTGTGTTAATGCTATATTTAATTGGATCATACTGCATAACCAAACTATGATGTGTAATTTGATAATTTAGTATTATAATTGATTGTAAACTCATATATGCAAATATAATGAAAGGTTAGATTATACTTTAGGGATCATAACGTCGCGACAGAAAATTCAAATTATATTTTGATGTTGTTTACTACAATTAATTATATCTTCAAGACCAGAATTTAAGGAATATCCTCCATTTTTACAAACAGACATGGTTTAAAATAAACTGTAATAAATGTTGATATAATACATCTTAACTCATTTTTCGATAATGTTCTTAAATAACAAAAAATTGCAGAATTTGTACTTTAAGTATCAATAAAATAATGAATTAGCTGAGAGAAAAACCTCATATAGAAAATCCATTTACCTAACTCCATTTCTATTAAGTAAAAAGTCTGGTACAAAATTAAAGTTCTCACAGAAGCTTATTACTTTTAAATAAAAATTCCACAACAGAGTTTTTTTTTGCAAGATCCAATGAAATTTGTAAATTATGTATATTGATTGTTACAATAAATTTGGACAACTGATAGTTAACGATGACTTAATTTTACTATAACACTATAGTAAAATGTACTGTGTTTAAACATACGATTTGTAAGGCGTTCTTTTAAATGTTTTCTGTGTTCGACTGCATACTAAAATATTAATATTGTTAAATGGTTTTCTTGTGACCACAGAATACAAATATAGGTGTAACATTTTGCAAAAAATATAATCCAAACCAACAGAGCATTTCACCTACTATTTTTTCGCACATTAAAGGATATTTTTGTAAACTTTGATCGGTATCTGGAGTAAGAGTATCAAAAATGAAAAATAATGATGCAATAAATTGTTTTTCTTTATACCGTAACATTTCTCCATTTAATTTGTTCGTTATTAAAATATTTCAGCTTTTATTATTTTATTGTTCAAAGTATTAATTACCTTAAATGCAAATATAATTCATTATTATAAATTTATTTGCAGAACAAAATTCATTTTATTTTAACGATATGTTAATTTAACTTTTTTTTAAGTATGTACGAAAATAACATAATGTGTCATATATACACGATGAAGACTAGTTTGTTAATAGAGGACCATTTTCCTTCTTTATATAAAACCATAATAATGAATCATAATTGCATTAAAAATAAAATAATATAATGAACAACACAATATTTAAAACTAAAATGTATTTTAACTTTGTACTGCTTTTCATACATTATAAAGACACGTTTGTTAAAATAAAATCGTTTTCGTTCTTCACACAAATTTATTTTAAAGAACTATTATTGCATTAACGATAAACCAGTACATTAAACAATAAAATAGGTAAACCTGAAATATTTTAATAACGAATTTAAATAGGTTAAAATAACAAAATGTATTTAAACATTTTTTTTTTAAATTAATAAACTTAATGATTTTATGTTAAATGAAAGGAAAATGATATTATATTAATAATAATTCTTTATATCTATAAAAAAAAATCGTTAAAATTTAACGGAAAATCTTTCGTTAATATTACCGGATTATTTTTTTCAGTGTACGCTCACTCAGCGAACTAGGATATTTACCGAAGACCGCAATAGCAACATCATCCGCGTAAGCAATCACCTTGAAACCTTTCCCTTCCAGGTTTGGTAACAGGTCGCAGAACCCCACCTTGAGACGTCCCACCCAGATAAGCTGTCACGAGCCTGCCTCTAAGCATTTGATCTATCCAGCCTCTGAGGGACCTGTCTATCCGCAGACACGTAAAGGCCCGAGTCATTGCCCCTGGTCTGACGTTGCTGAAGACCCCAGTATGCGTGTTAAGATCCCGACAGCTCACCCGGCTTGATTGAGCCTTTAATGTAGCCTCTATTTGTCTTTCCAGTGCTTTTAACAGGAAAGAGGATAAGCTTATAGGCCTAAAGTCTATAAATAAATATTTGGGTATGAAATATCTTAGTTAAAAATCTGTCAAAGTCAAAATTAAGAAATTTCCGCGGATTTTCGGTAACTAGATTTTGATAATGAGAAACAAGTGCAACCTATATATTCATCGCAATGTTCATGGCAAAATGACAAACAGGTCAACTTTTGTAGAGAAAATCGAGATTTACTATTTATAAATAGTAAACATTTAGGAAACATTTCAGACGCATCATACTAATTTTCTGAAAAGTGTCGTTTGGGCTACATTAAGCTATTTTTGTAAACTTGGCACATTTAAGGGAATTATATGTTACACTAATTCCCCCCTTTATCACCCAATGAATTTTAGTAAGAGTAATCTGCCTTGGTTACAGTCACAGCCATTTTCATTAAAAATTATTCCATAAACTGCCCACCTCTTACGAAATTCGTACTTTTGTGGACTTTTTTACATATTTGTATATGAAATATCCAAGATAAAAATCTGTTGGGCCTCCTGAAAATGACTAATAAAAAAGTAACAGCCCAATAAATAAACAATAAAATTAAATATTTCGGCCCGAATTTATTCAATTTATCTGATATTAACAACAATACATTTACCATAAATTAAAAGTTGGGACACTTTTAGTACAAACTTCCACATCGTTATTGAAAGGTTGTTTTCCGATATTATGCATCTAGGGAGTCAATCTCTAAGTTGAAACTCAAGTTCAACTATTTCGGCCTCAAAATTAAGTTGATTGGTCTTCCTGTAACAATTGTTTGTTGCGTGGACCCGTGAAATTTCAAAACTGCCACTAAATTTTAAATTGTGGCATTTCTTTTCTTTTCTCTTCAGAATAAAGAAACGATTTTATAAAGAAATTGGAAAACTTATCTTGAGATTATAAATTAAAGCAACTAGGTCGTTCTGGGTACAGAAGTGTCCAGAGATACAGGAGAGAACTATATAATATTTCAAAAAAGAGCCACCCGGAGTCTTATACGTTTAGAAGGGATAGCGCCAGGGATGGGCGTTTACGCGTCATCTATTATTTTCTACATTGACGTCTCCACAAACCATAGATAACGTCTACAACGTAGACAACGTCGATAATGTAGACCATTCCTAGAGTGGTTTTATCAATTAGTTCTTAACTAAAGAGTGACCAAATTTCTTTAGGAACAATCCGTTATTGGTGATAGTTTTTAGAATGTCCGTCAATGCAGTTATATCTCTTTTCAAAAAGAACGGAATTTAAAACTAATCGTGGTCAAATACTATGAATCTACTTCTTAAAACAACGATGTATAGTGGGGCCCTCTTTATAAAGGTGGAACGGTATAGAACAGCTCGCAGAAAAATCGAAAAAACGGATCACAAAAAATCAGACAAACAGGTTACAACTTTCATTAAAAATAAACCGGGTAACTTTAACTATGACCGTGCCATAAAATTTTACACACCTCACTCCAAATAACCATGATAAAACGAATTCGAGTTCAGAAAGAACCAATACTTGTTCATGTAAATAGAAACCAACAACTTTCCTATTATTGTGGCAGGATTGTACTGTCCACCACGACATTCTATGAAAAACAAACACTCAGAGTTCTTCAAGCATCTGGGAAAAAGGTTCATAATAGAGACTTCAATGCGAAGAATACTCAGTGGGGTTCTAGATTAACTATAACTAAAGGAAAAGAATTACAGATGGCCATTAAAAAAAATGGATGTGAATCCATTTCGACTGTAAAATCAATATATTGAATTGAAAATTTTTTTATTTGAACGTTATTCATGTACTTAAACTTAAAACTTGAATGGACATAGTTGTCAATATTGTGGCCCGCCTAGAAAATCGCATCAAGCATCATTGACTGGAACGGAAGTTTTATAATTTTCAAGAACATAAGGAGGAATAGCTTGTCAGATTTTTAACTTCTTCGAAATACACTGCTTGGAATGTCATCGAATTAAATGTTGCACCTGGCACTATGCAGTTCAGTTAAGTTTCAAACGATATTAATCTTGGGACATTTTTGATTCAACTCACCTTCTGTTAAAAAATTTGCAAAGTTTCTCAATTCAACTGGAAAGTATAAAAGATTTGCAGAACATCGGTGGTGGGCGAGATTGTAGAGTGATTGGCTTTGGATTCATGGACCTAGGTTCGAAACCCATTAGCGACGTATTATTTTAATTTAATTTCTTCTGTATTCAAATTGGTTCAAGACACAGCTTCTGTTAAACATTTTCATATTTTTCAAGTAGTGGCTTGTATACAACATGGGTATATATCGATGGTGAAATAAACGCAGAGTCCAATACCTTTGCTAAAATTTTCAATATTTTATATTCAAATGACAGATATAAAAGATTTGTATAGCTTGAAATGTATATGCGGCGGTGGTCTAGTAAGCAAAGGCAGTGACTTTAGATTAATGGATCTAGGTTCGATTCTCGATCGAGGCAAACATTTTTTGAATTAATTTCTCCTGTCAAATTGGTAATGAGGAAATAAAAATAATCCAACTCAGCTTAACTTCAATATTCTCCATGTAAAAGTGGTTAGTATAAAAGATGGGTATACGGGTATAGAGCGGTAATGAAATTGTACTGCGATGGTCAAATAAGAAAAGTTCATTGTCATTGCTAAAATTTTAATTTTTTTTATTCAAATGGCAGCTATAAACGATTGGAATATCACTATTTATATGTTTGGCGATGGCTCGGTGGTAAAAGAAGCAGTGTGATTGGATTGTAATCATGACTATAGTTCAAGCCTCAATATATATTTTTAATTTAATTGCAAATTGGTTATTTTTAAATCAAAAAGCAATTTTTTTTTAATTTAATGAGAAATGTGTGTATGCCAGCTAAAATTTTTCCCGTAACCGAGGTTCGAACACTGCACAACATCCACGATTCCAAATCCTTGTGACCCGCTTACTTTACCACCAGACCATTTCAATATATAGATTTCCCGCTATACTCATCTTTATATTTGCCAATTGAAGAGAGAAATTAAATAAATTAAATTAAAAATTATTTTTAATGCCAAACCGAGGTTTGAACTCGAGTTCACAATCCCGAATGTAACGACTCTGCTCCCTGGACCACCGGCGTATATAAATTTGGCACAATACAAATCTTTTATGTTTGCCAATTCAATAGAGAAAATTGAAAATTTTAGCACAGTAATGAACAATTCATTACGGTCATACACGAGAGATGGCTCTTACATTTTCATTACGGTCATACACAAGAGATGGCTCTTATACTTACCGAAGAAATTAAATTAAAAAATTGTTGACGCTGACGGGAATTGAACTCGAGTCCACGAATCCAAAAGCAATTACTCTGTTAACTGCACCACCGGCGTATAAAAATTAAGTGATATACAAATCTTTTATATTTGCCAATTCAATAGAGAATATTGAAAATATTAGCAACGGTAATACATAAGAGATGGTTCTTATACTTGTAGAAATTGAATGTAGATTTCAACAGAAGCTGTGTTGAATCAATTTTACAGAAGAAGTTAAATTAAAAAAGTATTGGCACTGACGAGTTTTGAACTCGGATCCACGATTTCAATAGCATTGACTCTGCTTACTCGACCATCGGCGTATTGAAAATTGGTGCTGAATAACGATAGAAATCTTTACAAAACTGTTATAACCTTCATTAAAAATAATCCGGGGAAATTTAACTATGACCGTGCCATAAAATTTAACACACCCCACTACATGCGGTAAAACGAATTCGAGTTCAGGAAGGCTATGAGTTCTACCGAGTTATTAAAAAGTCAAATCGTTGAGATAACCAACACTTGTTCGATAAAATATGTGCCAGACTGATGACAAAATTTTCACTAAATTTTGTGGATGTGTTTTGATGAATGACGAAACGTACATGAAATTGGTTTTGAAACACTTCAAGTTAGATACATTTTCTAAAAAATGTATGATTTGGCCAGCAATTTGCAGTTATGGAGCCAGGTATTTATCACACTTTTCATAACGACGTATTTTGCCGCTAATACTTCAACTGCACGTTTTGTTTTGATCATATAGCTCGTTCACACGACTCTAACTACAACAGAAGCAATAAATTTGCACGAGATTAATCAAATCAATGTTATCTCAATGAGTCCACAGGTTTTCGATGTATTGAACAATTTTGGACTATAGCGAAAAGAGTGCAAAAGTCACACCGGCAGTTATGCCAGAAATAGGGGGAATCAAACAACTGGAAATCTATAGAGGTGATTTGTGCAAAAATTAAAAAACCAAAAAATTTATTCGTATATGGAAACTTTATTATCATTCAAAAGAACATAACCAAGGCGATGGTTATTCTTAAGTAGGATCGATCCATCCATTACCGATACATAATCTAAAGCTAGAAATGGAGGCCTCTCCAGCTATATATCGTACCGCCTCAGATGAATCATCTTTAACATTATTATTGAATTCAAAATCTTGCCTCGCGGTATTCTTCATTAAGGAGTTAAGTTTTTCTCAAAATATAGAATTTTTATCGGAATACCAGAACTGACAACGCAACGACTTTGCTAAATGAAACTCAAACGCTGATTAAGATGTGGATAACCACCCATGAAGTTGGTCGTGTAATCGGTCACTTATTGGTACTGTTCAAGCACTGAAATTTCACCAAGTCACCTGTTGTACCATTAAAAATAACAACTGTCTTCGATGTAGTTACAATAAACCATTCGAAAATCAGAGATGCAAATTGTGATACAAATGGAGGCTTGCTGGATTTTTCATGTTCCGAAAATTACATCAAGACACCATGGTTGACAAACGGTATTGAAGCTGAGCATTGTGAAACACAGTTTAATGATTTAATTCTGTCTTAAGTTTGATTTAATTCCTGTTTAATCCTAGCTTTAACCACTCTTCCTTTTGCTCGGTATAATTCGAGAGATATGCCGAATTTCAATAAATTTACAAAATTTCGATTAATAATTTTAAATTTTAAAAATATTCCAAAAATGCTCTAAAATTCCAACAATGTCCACCATAAATTGTAGATTTTCAGGTTTCGAAATTTTTCGAAATTTCAAAATTTTCAGGTTTTGAAAATGCGAATTTTAAATTCAGAATTGTAAACGTCCAATTTGATTTTGTATTTTTTTCGAATTTTGAAAATTCTGGTTTTTAATTAATTTAATTTAAAAAAACTAATCAACTAAAAATTAAAGAAATTTTCAAAGTTTTAAATTTGAACTATAATTCACACAAGTTTAAGTAATTTGGGAAATTTTGTAATGTTTAAAATGAAAGTTTGAAAATTTTTCTAAAATCCCTAGAGTTTTGCACATTTTGATGAATTATTGAAAATCCGTCCAAAATTTCGTTTACATTTTTGATGATTAGTCGAGAATCAAAAAAATTATCTGAAATTTGAATGAAAATTCAAAATTAGAGAAATATTTGAAATTTCTAATTAACTGTCTCTAAATTTGTGAATATTGTAAAAATTGGAGAAAAACTCTAAAATTCAAAAAATGTTCACCATATATTAGGTTTTTATGAGCGTTACTTACATTTAAATAAATTAATAATTCGAATTTTTAATTTTATCTTCAGAATATTTTAAAATTTAAATAAGTAGAGGAGCAAGTAGAATTCGATGAAGTAAATATTCAGGATTTTATCCCAATTCGCAAACGCCCACTGCAGCATTCCCATACTGCATAAGTTTAGTCCAAGCCAGATAGGACCACTACCCTAATTTCTCATGACGATCTTAAAAACGATCACGTCCTGTAAGAATCACTACGAAGATTCTTAACTGGTCCTTTCCAAAGATAAAGCGCATACTGAGTTGATTTCCAATTGTGCTGATCAATGTCTTACGACAGCTAGAAGTTTCAAACGACTGAAACCTTTGGTCTTTCAAAACGTTTCTCTTTGTAATTTTGTTACCATAGTTGAAACATAAAAGAAGCGCTATTTCATCATGACCAATAACAGTTAATTGGGAATCGGCATGGGCTAAATAATTTGCGATCACATTGCCTATACAGTGTCAAAATGAGCCTGTACCCAAATAACGGTAAGTTTATTGCTGGAACAAAGGAGGTTCATGACATGTATGCAGTCCTTGAGGAGTTTCGAAACAGTCATAAGGGGTTTCTTGGAGAGGTAAGTACAGTTTTACTATCTGTACAAGGAGAAATACTTTCGTCTTTAATAGCGAAATTCAAAGCTTCAATCACAATACAAGAGTACCGAATGTCTTATATCAAACTAAGAGTCCAAACCAGGTTAGTACTATAGAGCTATCTGAAAAGAAGACTATGGACTAATTTAATTTGTTGAGGAAATCCTACTGAAACCACAAATCTCCTGAAGTTTAGCCGCCAAGAATAAATTAAGGAAGAGGAATTCGGGCAGTAATCTTTCATTAACCATATGGATTTCTCGCAAACATGACGAATAATTTATAAGAATTTGTCTAACATCCACGTTAGAACCAAGAACAGTGTATAGAATAAAGGAGCGTAACTGGCCTAGAATAAAGATGCGTAACTAAGAATAGAATGGATACCACAGAACGAAGTGTAGTCGAGAACAACGCCTCAGTAATGACTCTACAAACAATATTTTGTTTACTATTAAGCGTGGCTACAGAAGCCTTTAGGTCAACCACTGGCTATACCACAAAATAGACAGTAATTTTTTCATTGGTTTCTTTTTGACAAATGACGCATGAATAGTGTCAAAATTGTCATCGTGTTTTTATTTATTCAGTATTGTTTGCCGTTTCCCATTTCATCATGGAAAGACTGAGGCCGGCATACCGTCTAAAAAGTGTTCAGCTTTATTACGAAAATCGGCATTCTGTGAGGAATGTGCCTCGTGCGCTTAGACCAAGTTAAGGTTAACATAATCATCCTGTCGATACCAATATTTGGAATATCATCGAAAAGTTTGAATCCCAGTTTACAGTATTGGATGATAAACGACTAAATAGACGGTTTGGTGAGGTTTATGCGCCTGTGAAATCATTCGTCCATCCTAAAATTGAAGCCCAACCTAGACGACATTTGGTTCCAAGAAGTCGGCACTATTTGCCATATAGCGCGAGAAGCAATGACCATCGCAGTTGCGGCCATCATTTGAAAGAGTAAATGTTCTTTCGAACGGTAATAAAGTTTCCTTACGATTAAATTGAATTTTTTGGGTTGATTTAATTATTGCACAAATCATCTCTATAGATTTTGTTATTACGGTTAAAATCATGTTGTTTGATTCTCCCTGTGTCTGGCATAACTGCCGGTGTGACATTTGCACTTCAGCACTCTTTCCAATATAGCCCTATGAGGACTCTTTGAGATAACATTGATTTGATTAATCTCGTGCAAATTTATTGCTTCTGTTGGAATTAGAGTCGTGTGAACGAGCTATATGGCCAAAACTTTACTGCTGAATCGTGTTGAAGAATTTTTATGCAAATGTATCTAACTTGAAGTATTTCATCCATCAAAATATATTCACTAAATTTTGTGAAAATTTTGTCATCAGTCTGGCACATATTTTATCGAACAAGTGTTGGTTATCTCAACGATTTGGCTTTTTAATATCTCGGTAGCACTCATAGCCTTCCTGAACTCGAATTCGTTGTACCGCATGGAGTGGGGAGTGTTAAATTTTATGGCACGGTCATAGTTAAATTTCCCCGGATTATTTTTAATGAAGGTTATAACAGTTTTGTAAAGATTTCTATCGTTATTCAGCACCAATTTTCAATAAGCTGATGGTCGAGTAGCAGAGTCAATGATCTTGAAATCGTGGATAAGAGTTCAGAACTCGGCAGTGCCAATACTTTTTTCAATTAATTAATTCTGTAAAATTGATTCAACACAGCTTCTGTTGAATTCTACATTCAATTTCTACAAGTATAAGAACCATCTCTTGTATATTACCGTTGCTAATATTTTCAATATTCTCTATTGAATTGGCAAATATAAAAGATTTGTATATCACATAATTTTTATACGCCGGTGGTGCAGTTAACAGAGTCATTGCTTTTGGATTCGTGGACTCGAGTTCAATTCCCGTCAGCGTGTCAACACTTTTTTAATTTAATTTCTTCGGTAAGTATAAGAGCCATCTCTTGTGTATGACCGTAATGAAAATGTAAGAGCCATCTCTCGTGTATGACCGTAATGAATTGTTCATTACTGTGCTAAAATTTTCAATTTTCTCTATTGAATTGGCAAACATAAAAGATTTGTATTGTGGCAAATTTATATATGCCGGTGGTCCAGTGAGCAGAGTCGTTACATTCGTAATTGTGAACTCGAGTTCAAGCCTCGGTTTGGCATTAAAAATAATTTTTAATTTAATTTATTTAATTTCTGTCTTCAATTGGCAAATATAAAGGATGAGTATAACGGTAAATCTATATATTGAAATGGTCTGGTGGTAAAGTAAGCGGTCACATAGGATTTGGAATCGTGGATGTTGTGCAGTGTTCGAACTTCGGTTACGGGTAAAAATTTTAGCTGGCATCACACATTTCTCATTAAATTAAAAAAAAATTGTTTTTTGATTTAAAAATAACCAATTTGCAATTAAATTAAAAATATATATTGAGGCTTGAACTATAGTCATGATTACAATCCAATCACACTGCTTCTTTTACCACCGAGCCATCGCCAAACATATAAATAGTGATATTCCAATCGTTTATAGCTGCCATTTGAATAAAAAAAATTAAAATTTTAGCAATGACAATGAACTTTTCTTATTTGACCATCGCAGTACAATTTCATTACCGCTCTATACCCGTATACCCACCCATCTTTTATACTTGCCACTTTTACATTGAAATTTTGAACAGAAGCTGAGTTGGATTATTTTTATTTCACCATCACCAATTTGACAGGAGAAATTAAATCAAAAAATGTTTGGCTCGATCGAGATTCGAACCTAGATCCATTAGTCTAAAGTCACTCCCTTTGCTTACTAGACCACAGCCGCATATACATTTCGTGCTATACAAATCTTTTATATCTGTCATTTGAATATAAAATATTGAAAATTTTAGCAAAGGTATTGGACTCTGCGTTTATTTCACCATCGATATATACCCATGTTGTATACAAGCCACTACTTGAAAAATATGAAAATATTGAACAGAAGCTGTGTCTTGAACCAATTTGAATACAGAAGAAATTAAATTAAAATAATACGTCGCTAATGGGTTTCGAACCTAGGTCCATGAATCCAAAGCCAATCAGTCTACCATCTCGCCCACCACCGATGTTCTGCAAATCTTTTATACCTTCCAATTGAATTGAGAAACTTGGAAAATTTTTTAACAGAAGCTGAGTTGAACCAAAAATGTCCCAACATTAATATCGTTTGAAACTTAACTGAACTGCATATAGTGGCAAGAGCAACATTTAATGCGATGACATTCCAAGCAGTGTATTTCGAAGAAGTTAAAAATCTGACAAGCCATTCCTCCATATATGTTCTTAAAAATTATAAAACTAGGCGGGCCATAATATTGACCACTGACCATATAACTTTTAAGTTTAAGTCAGTACATGAATAACGTCCAAATAAAAACTTTCCCTACACAAACTGAAAGTATAACAAATAGGTATAGCTGAGTTTAAGTCCCGATTAAAACTAAGAGTTTGAGTTTGGTGAGTATAAAAGATGGATTTAGCAGAAAAGAAATTGTACGGGAGTTGTCAAGTAAGCAAAGTAATGGTCGAAAGCTGAAGTAGATTCATGCCATTTGAGCACGATTAGTTTTAAATTCCGCTCTTTTTGAAAAGAAATTTAAATGCATTGACGGACATTATATAAACCTGTCAGCAGTAACGCCTTGTTCCTAAAGAAATTTGGTCACCCTTTAGTTTAGAACTAATTGACAAAGCCACTCTTGGAATTGTCTACATTATTGTTGTTGACGTTATCTATGGGTTGTCGACACGTCAATGTAACAGTAACGGTGTCGTAGTCTTGATCAACCTGTAATTAAATTTTGAGTATGCCGAGATACTTTTGATTTTTGACATTGGATTCAGCAACGTGCCCAAGTCCCCCAAACTTTATTAATGAACGGCCACATTTCTTGCTCGTACGAGTTCTGTTGAGGTTTTAATACCTGGATGAGCCACCTTTTGAAACATAAGGTCGAATTTGATTGTTCTTATATTGGTGTACGACTTGTAGGTAGAGAAATGCGAGTTATAGTGTTAAGGGATTTTTCGATTCCGGATTATCTATTAAGTTACCTATAGCTCGTTATCTTCTTGTTATTTTTTACTCAGGTAATCTAGATCGAGAAGGCTAGGAACTGAAATGATCTCAATGCGTGATCTGCAATATTATTAATTTTTCCTGAAATCAAGGTGTTTCCGCGAGGAAAAAACTCTACGGATCCCAATCGTTATTTGAGAGTTGTTGAACCACCGCATCCATCGCATAATCCGATGCATTGCCCATTATCGCTATGGAGCTTTCCAATGAGGATGCCAAGAATCCGTGAACACTTTTCGCGTTTCTGATGTCCAGTTTATTTTTAATTTATCGGTTGTTCTATTGCCTTTATTTATAGCACGAAATATAGCAGAGCAATTGAATTTTTGGAATGACATCCAAAAACTTTCGTAAACCACTTACTTCGAAAGGTTTGGGATATTCTAAAACAGCAGATACATTTTCTGGAAGAGCTTAGGTGCCTCGCTCAGAAATCAAATGGCCTACAAATTTAACTTCCTTTTCACCAAAAACACAATTAGACAAATTCATTATGACTCCGAATTTCTTAAGCCTGTCTAAAATAAGTCTGAGATGTTTGAGATGTTAGATTTTATCGTCTGAAGTTACTAACAGATCGTCAATGTATGAATGGACAATATCCAAACCCTCCAAAACAGCATGAAAGGTTTGTGCAGCATTGCGCAGACATTCTAGGAAACTCGAATAAACCGAATGGAGTTATTATCCCTATGTCTCCTCGATATCGCTTTTCTCCGGTATTTGGTGGAAATCTTTTATGAGGTTGAAACAATTGTGTTCATAGTATTAGCATTTAACCGACACAGTTTCGCAATTCAATGAAGAAGGCTAGCCCAAGGGCTTTTGGAAGGTCGACAAATCCCTTCGTCTCTATATGGTGAGAGACTTTGCGACTAGCTGTATTAAACTCTGGTATTGAACGTGTTATGTCGTATAGCGATTCGATTTGTTTCGTCAACATTGCAAACATTTTTCCTATCGATTCTATTCGTGTTGCCGTGTTGCTTAATCGGTTCCGTTTCATGTTGACAATTAGGATTCCATAGTGGTAAAGGTCTTGGTACTGCGGCCACAATGAAATCCCATTAGAACCGATATTTAATTCGAGCGTTTAATTATTTATTCAAATCTCAATCACCTGTTGTTGCCTCGATTGATCGAATAATTTTTTATTTTATTTGCAAGACTCGCGATATTTTGTCGCTTTATTCTTGAATTTGCGATGATACCAGCAAATGTCCACATTACGAGCTTGAACGCATCATTTGTCATCTAATTTTGTCAGGTGGATTTAGGATTTTGTCTCATGTGGCTAAGAACGTCACTCTCTACCGAAGAAACGACAGTGTACTCGTATAAGTTTTTATTTTCTTTATTTATGCCACTCGTTATAAATTGCGCTTCTACTTGGGAAAACCATAATTCAGGATCGATTTTCCAGAATGGTGGAACCTTTACGGACACACGTGAAATCTGTCGCAAATTATTATAATCGCTCTCTAATTTTTTATTATCTATCATTTTGTTTCGTTCACAATTCGACACTGGCCTGATCGTAAGAAATTTAAATGAATCACAATTGATTTGAGTATTGGGAACAATTCTTCAAAAATCCGCAAAACCTAGTGTGCCTAACATCCACCACACAAGCAAATCACTTAAAAATCACGATTTTGCAATAAAACACTGGTTGAATTTAAACTGATCTTCGCGCTTATATACCCGTTCAATGCAACTCTTGAACTTTCCATATTGCGCCGTTGCATGAAAATTGTGCAAGTATTCGTGTATTTATTCGAGAGTGATCTGTGACGCAATCAATGCAATTTGTACATTAATTGCATTCTCTCTCTTTGCTCATTTCTCCTTTATGGTTTCTGTTCACTCCTTACTTCTCGAACATTGTGGTGTTTTACTGAATAATAATGTTGATTATGGCATCGAATCAACATCGATCATTGATAACGCCGTGTTAACTATACGGCACAACACTGCGCTTGCGACTCAATTTTCTGCTTTAGTATTAATTGTCTTGACTTGCTAGATTGATTTATTCGTTAGTAGTAGACACGAATTAGTATTCAAAAATACCAATGGTACAATTTGCATACCGGATTCCGTATTCAGGAATAGGGGCCTAGTGCGGTGAAACATGCTTTTGTGGAGGACAGCCCTCCTTTTGTAAGAAATTTGCTCCATCCTCCACGGGGACAAAAATGTCCTCCATCAGGGAGCTAACTCATGGACGGACGGACTGTATCAATCAATCAGTATTGAGATAATTTGGGGAGTTGGAATTATGCGTTTTTGCCTATATGCGTTGGTGTGCAAAGCAAACTGCCTCCATGAATTTTATCATTGGGACAACAAAATTTGGTACGACATGATTTTCTGAATTCTCTAGAGAAAATTTTAGGAAGCTAAGATGTCTTTTGGTTTAAGCTAACCGAGAAAAACATCTATTCGATATATTTCTATATGAGGTCATAGCAAACAAGTTTGTTCGAAAGGTCAAAACCCACTACTTTTTCCCAAATTGAAATATTTTTCGGATAGCTTAGACCCAATGACATCTTGAAGAATATGTCATTATGGTGTTAACTTCCATGGGATTTTCCAAAAAAATTTGGAATTTATTTATACGACATATATGAGTTATAAAAAAGCCACATAATCGGGATTTAGAACAATCTTCACCCGTCTATATGGAATTATAAATTTTTTTTTAAAAATCCTAAATTTTTGTTTAGAACGGTTTTAGGTTAAAATTCACGTGCATGTTTATAATTAATGTTCGATTTTCTTTAGTTGAAGAAAACATCGCCATATTTTGCATAAATAAGAAGCTAACAAGCTAGCACTTTTTCCCTATTTTATTTATTTTTTATCACGTGCATCGATTTCAAGTCTAAACCGCACGTCAGTTAAAATCGAATTCGATTTATTTGAATAATATAATTTAGAAACATAACACGTCGCTTCAATAAATTAGAGACTAGACTAAAAAATTTAAATAACTGAGTCTTTCAAAATTTCAAATTTAAATTAAGCTTGATTAAATGTCTTGAGTTCGGTTTTCAGCAGAATTTAATTTTCTAAAATTATAATTAAAAACGAAAAGCAACCTCCACGAAGAGGTTAAATAAATGTTACGTTTTAGCCTTGTCAAACAAGGTTCGATGATTGTATTGTGAATAAAACAACCAATTTAAATTCTAGATAACAGTAAATTTATTTATTTCCGAATTATCACACCAAACACTAATTTAATTAATTCACTAATTCAACTTTCACATTTTCGTTTTTATTACTAGCACATTTTACTTCTTACTAACACTGTTAAACCCAACTAACTAACTTTATTTATATGACATAGGTTAGAAACCTACTATAATATTCCACAATATTCGAGAGTGTCTAGACTATTCCGGAATAGTCTAGACACATCTAATTTACTACAGTTTACATTTACGGTAGCGTCTCTACTCAAAGAAAGAGGTTGTCACGATCGTATCATTACACTAACAATTTACCTCCCCTGTAGAGCGCTAAGTTAAGTCACCATCTTCAGTTTTCCTCGCTGTCCTTTACTAATCCGGTAAACTACTTCGTTTATCTTTTTGAAGACGATTGCAGTTTCGGTGATAAATTCCACTTCTTGTGTGGGTTGTTACGCCGTACTAAACCAAAAATATGTTTAAATAACATATAGGTTTAACAAATGAAAAACATTAATTGTACTGTCCTCCTCTGGCTTTTTCAAAAGGTGGCAAGACTACTTGTGAACGTCATGTTAAATACTATATTATTCCTTTGTTTCATTTCCCCCACAAAATATAATTTAAAACATGTCCGTTATAAATAAAAAATAAAATAAAAACCAGGTTGCTATAGTAACTGAAAAATTTATAAAAAATTAAATTTGTTCGTTTTGTTGTCCATTCAAAACTGTATGTGGCGAATAAAATATTTTTGGTATTTAAATTAAAACAAACATAATTTATTTTATATTTCATTTTTAAAAATTAATTTAAATTTTTTATTTTTATTTATTTACTTTTATGATTTTTTTACTTTTTTGGACGGTTTCGTAGTTTTAATTTTATTTAGTTTTATTTATAGTTTTTTATTTATTTTTTCATTTAATTTACTTCATTTTTTTTTTATGTTCATTCTTCATTTTTATTTAATTAATTATTTATATAATAACTACTTAAATTTCAAATTTAATTTATATAATGTATTTATAATATATTTATATATGCTTTTGTTTTCTACAATATATTTTGATATAAAAAAAATAATAATAATAATTAACAATTGGGGAAAATAAAAATAATTAAACAAGTTTTAATTAAATAAACGATCATTTAATTTATTTAGTTAATTTGTTGTCTTATTTATTGTGATGAAAAAGGAACGATCATATGATATGTAATAAAAATATATATAAGATTTGTAATTTTATTTGCGTTTATTAATTAATGATTTAATTAATAAAAATGATCGTTTAATTAATTGCATACAAGTATCGTGTTTATATAAATTTATGTACACAGAAATAATAATAATAATAATGATATTTAGTTAAACAATTTTAGAAATTATAAAACATTAAAAACAGATTTTTTTTTTTTTTAAATTAATTAATTAAATTTTACTTTAACTTGCACCATTCAGTCATTTTTTTTTTATTAATTTTCATTTTTTGTAATTTAATTTATTTCTTTATAAAAATATTAAAATTTCTTTTTTGTTTTTAATTAATTAATTTTAGAATTTTATTTATTTATGGCAAATTACAAATAATAATTTATAATTTTTATTTTTTTTTAAATTAATTAAATTTTCATTTTACATAATTATTTACAAAAATTATTTATTTAACAGTTATAGATTTAGAAAGAAAAAAATACATTAATTTTATAAAAATAATTGTGAAATAATTTAATTTAATTTCAATTAAGAGACAAATGAATAAAAATGGCGTCACATCTATAACTGTATTTTTGTTTTGTTCTTTTTTTAAATAAAAATTGGAATGCGCGTATTTACCAAAACCAGTATAAAAATATATGTTTAGTGTTTTTTATATTTTATTTATATATATATATATATATATATATATATATATATATATATATATATATATATATATATATATATATATATATTTAATTCTAATTAATTATATAATTTAATTAAATAAAAATTATGTAAAATAAAAATGTCGATCGATGAGCTTGGCTCCATTTTGTTTTTTGTTCTAGAGATTTTTCATGTATTGTTTAATTACGTTTGGAATGTATTTGTTTGTTGGTTGTTAAAAACTCTTGTTAAATATATTTATATATTATAGACTTATTAAAACTTAATAAAACAAAATTATAATTAACTTCTTCTTTTTTTTAAATTTATATATAATTAAAATAAAATATAAATTTTCTTTTCTTCTTTTTCTTTTTTCTCGCTTGATGTCGGAAAATTTTCATTCAATATCAGCATTCCGATTTATCTTCTTCGACTAAATTTTGTGTATCCTTGCCCGTGTCGGCGGCCGGATCTAACTCTCGGCTTCTTAATTGTAATTGAGGTGATGTCCTATGTGTTATACTACTAGGTGCTAATATCGCTGAAACTGGTTCGGTAAATGGACCAGATATTGTTTTTGGTTTTGATGGATCGGTTGGCACCTCGTAGATTCCTGTAAATGAACCGGCATAATCAATATTTTGTCATTTAAGTGATTGGCTTAAGTAATTTTAAATATTTTTGCCAATCCCAAAATTAAAATGGCGTTTTCCAAAAAACATCATTAAAAATAAATCATTAAAAATAATAAAACTTCATGCCACTTAAATTTGTGACTTAACTTTTGGTTTAAGCCATTAACCCAGTTGATTGTGATTTGGGGAAAAAAAAGGAAATAATTTAGCCGCTATAAACTTGTAACGTTACAATCAATAAGTCAGCGTTATTTAGAAACATGTCAGTCTATTTAAGCTACATACATTTTAAAGCGGCTTAAACCAGCCAAATGACTTAAGTCAAAATTATATTTCGTTAATAAAAAATAATTGTTTGAGCCATAAACAAATAATTTCATGTAACTTAAATTAGAGCAATTTCTAAGTGACAAAAGAGATCTACAGTTTTATGAGCGAAAAACAACAAGAGGACAAAGGCAATCTTGGAAGTATTGTCATTCCTCGGGGTGATAGGTTAAGCAGAATAATCTATTATATGCTTGTGAGTAGGACAGTTAACTATGTGGTGGGAGAATCCACGATTAGGAGACGAGTGGTTAAGGGAACTAAGGAGACGTAAGGAGGCGCCCTATCCCTTCTTCTCTGGACATTATAGCGATCGATGGATATTAATAATATCTGTACGAGGAAATACAAAATCCCAGTGTGGTGTGAACCATTCTACCTTAAACGGCATTGGACTAACTTTTACTGACAAAACAAGATTTCTGGGCGTGATCTTGGACAGTAAGCTTAGTTGGAAGCCTATAACATTTTGGAAATAGTAAATAAGGCTGCTATAACTAAGTGCTCAAACAGAAGGGCCAACTGAAAATGATGGGGTCTGAAACCGGGTCTGGTACACTGGCTATTCATCGCCGTTGGGAGACTATTACTTATATGTATGGAATTAGTGCGTGTGGTGGCTAGCATCTACTAGCGCCTTAGAGGTTATGTTTCACACAGGCCACTCAACGATCGAAGTAGATCGCTAGGGAAAGTACTGGCGAATCCCGGCTACGCGATACCTACTTTATGCTTCAAAAAAGGCTTCCGAACCATTTGTCCTTCAAGAAAATCTTGGAAGATCACTATCGGAATCCGAAGCTATGCAATTTTTTACGGATGGTTCCAAGCTGTGGTAAACTGGATCTAAGTATTTCCGTTCGCCTCCCTGACTACTACAGTGTGTACCAAGCAGAAGTGATAGCAATTGAGGAGGTGCTGACTTGGTTCAGAAATAACGTGGTATCCTCGATTGATATTGCAATGTATGTGTCCAGTCAGGCGGCACTCAAGTCGTTGGAATCAGTTTCTCTGGCGTCAAAGGTGGCGTTAGTCTAGATCCCCGGACACTCGAACGTCTGGAGGAACTGCAAGGCGGACAAACTAGCTAGGAATGGTACGATTCTCCAATTGAAACTGGAAAGGGCATACTTGGGGAGGCCTATTACAATACTTAAATTAGCGCTTAAGAAAGAGGCGTTGCCTTGGCGAATCAAAGATGAACGAACTAACACACTTACTTGTAGCGTAGCACGACAAAACAGAACTTAAAGCGGTTCAAAACATTAATCTCCCTACGCCGACGTGATTTAAGAACGGTCGTGGCTAGACTAATGGAGAACAAGCGACTAGGCAAGGCCTGAAAGCAAATGACTTATGTAGAAGCATCTTGGATAAGGAGGAAGAACATACTTTAGTTCACTATAAAAATGACATGTTCGAATTAAGGCAGTACGCTCAATTTTAGATACATAATTGAATTTATATTTTTTTGCATTACATTCAAATCAAATTTCAGATTCGCAGTTGCCAATTACCGATAGAGTTTTATAAATTTTTCTTCGACTTACCTGACGAACCATTCCCTAGTGTTGGATCAGCCGTTGTACCCGATTGCACAGCATCATACATTGGATTTGAGAAATCTCTGGGCTTATTATTGATCGTTTCTAAATTATATCCATCTAATGGAGGTATTGGCTGTCCATCTGATGGACCATTTGGTGCAACAAACCCGGGTGAATTAAATTCAACGTTGGTTCCCTGTCGGAAAGATACACTTTGTGACGAAGATAAACTACTAAGTCGGGCGACCTTTCCACTGTAACAACAAACAAACAAACAAACAAAAATTTAATCAGTTAGTATCGAAAATCGGCTGCTCATCTGTCTCTTTGCGTATACTTACAATGGTCGCTTCCGTATCACATACCAAACACCACCAGCCGCAAGTAGCACCAGTAATATAACCAAAATTGGTACAATAATTGCTGCCGTGCTACCTGTGCTCGGATGATATGTATGACCCAGCGATTGTTCACAACTTGATCCTTTAAATTCTGGAAGACATTCACATTTGAGGTATCCTTGCTCATCTTCATGACACATTCCACCATTTTCACACGTACAAACTTTGGGCTCAAGACGTGGCCGCTCAGCAGCTGTAGAAATTCCAGACAAAATTATATACAAAAACAAAATATTTTATGGCACGCGCGTTACTCACCAGCATCACAAACCACATCAGCCGTGCTTCGATGTGAAGTAGGAATTGTGTTATCAGGACATGCACAACGTCTACCTCCAGGAACTAATAAACATAAATGGGAACAGGCACTATTATGGCATGGATTTCGGATCGAGGTGTTGTAACGCAAATCGTGATAAACTGTGGATAACCCAAAAAAAAATGAAAAGGTTAGTGTTCTGCTTCAAACCTAAACACGGTACCCAAACAAACCTTTTATTCCTGATGGATTAAGTAAATTCCGTTGGACCACAACCTGGACACCGCGACCAAATTTATCTTGTCGCACCAGTTCACCCGAATCTCTCGTCACCCAGTACATATTCGATTCGAACACATCTAGTGAAATAGGATGCTTTAAGAACTCGCCTTTAGTAATCGCCTTACGATTGGTACCATCCGCGCGCATCATTTCGATCGTGTTTAGTTTAGTATCGACCCAATAGATTGTGTGGTCCATCGAGTAGTCAATCGTTAAACCGGCTGGATGTCGAATAGCTTCAGTTACTAGTGGTCGCCGTTTGGAACCATCCATCCATGACACCTCAATTTTAGGGGCACTTCCGGCATCTGACCAGAACATACGACCCCTTTGTGGATCAACTGCAACCGATGTGGGTAGCTCAAGCCCATTACTGATCACGGCACGACGATATCGGCCATCAGTTTTTGCTACCATCACTCGTCCTCGTGGTTTAGATCCAGTTCGATCGGTTTCAGTCCAGTATAAATTATCCGCAATCCAGTCAATGGCGAGTGCAGTCGGTTTAGAATTTCCTTTCATGTTCAGATCTTGTGCGTAACCAATTTTCACTTTCCCGTCAAGAGCATTCACCATATACGACCGTTTTATAGTTTTATCGTAGCTACCGGCCCAGAAGACCATTTGTGAGATTGGGTTGTAGTCTAGAGCTTCGATACGTTTCTCGAGTCCGATTACATCGAATTCTTCGCGCGCCTTAAGATCGAATGCACGAATCTCTGGTCCGGTTGAGAATATTAGTGTCACATCATCTTTGAGTACTTTGCACACGCCTGACATGCCGTCCGATAATAAGAAACCTTCGCGGCATGTACACTGATACGTTCCATTAAGATTTGTACACGTATGAGAGCATGTATGGGTCGAGGTTTGACACTCATCGATGTCATTACATTTTTTACGATTTTCAGGCGAAATTATGTAGCCCGGATAGCAAGCGCAAATGTATCCGCCGTCTGTTAAATTCGTGCAGTGATGTTCACAACCGCCTTTAGTCAAATCGGAGCATGTATTCGAGTGATGGCATCCCAATTCGTCGGAACTGTCACCACAGTCGTTGGCAAAGTCACAAACTTGGGCCTTCTCAATACATTTCTTGTTGGCGCATTTGTATTGCGTCAACGCGTCACACGGCTTTTGTTTCGTCGCACACAACGTCATGTTATTTTCATCTGAGCCGTCACCGCAATTATCGACACCATCACAAATTTGATAGCGTGCAACGCAACGATGATTGGCGCATTGGAATCTGCGCAACGTATCACAATTGAAGTTGGCACAAACCGATGCATCCTCATCCGAATTATCACCGCAATCATCGGTACCGTCACACAAATCGCCAGTCGACACACACAAATTATTCGTACATTGGTATTTGGTATCGGGACAGAATCGACCTCCAGGGAAGCGGGCCGGACAATCAATCTCATCAGACATGTCACGACAATCACGATCTCCATCACATCGGAAGTAGGACGCAATACAATGGCCCGACGCACATTGGAATGTACCATTTTTACAGCTGTATCCCTCGCAATTAAGTTCGTCCGTATTATCGCCACAATCATCTTCATGATCACAACGCCATCTATTCGAAATACATTTACCGTTGCCGCAGTGGAACTCCGATTCTGAACATTCCCGATATTTCCCTTTGCATAGCGGTTCGCTTTCATCACTACCGTCACCACAATCATCCGCAAAGTCACAAGTCCATTGCCTAACAGATAAATAAAAAAACAATTTAGTATTTTGACAGTAGATGGAGGTCGCAAGCCGTCTTACTTTGGTATACAACGATTATTGCCACACTTGAAATCGGTGTCGGTATTACATTTCGGGCAATTTTCTGGCAGCTCATCACTACTATCGCGACAATCATCTTTACCGTCGCAGAATAACCATTTTGGAATGCAACGGTAATTTGATTGGCCTGGACATCTCTGCCATCCGGTTGTACAGTTACGTTGGCGACACATATAAGCTGGTTCATCTGAATCATCACCACAGTCATTATCGAAATCGCACATCCACAATTTTGGTATGCAGCGGCCGTTCTTGCAGTTGAATTCAGTTTCTGGATCACACGCTCGCTTATCTGTAATACAAAATTTTGTCGTAAACAATTTTTTGGTGATCGGATATTAAGGCGTAATACTTACGACACACAGCCGGATCTTCATCACTTCCATCTTTACAGTCAGCATCGTCATCGCATCGCCAACTGTTCAATATACAACGTCCACTCGATTTACATTTAAAGTCCGAATCAGGGCATGGTAGATCGCAATTCTGTTCATCACTTCCATCACCGCAATCGTCGGCGCCATCGCAAATGGTCGCGGATGGTGTACAATTTGTGTTGCCACACTGGAACGTGCCGGCACGGCAATGCCGTTGAGGACACGTGTCTGGTTCATCCGAACCATCTTTACAATCCTTCTCGCCGTCACATTTCCAGAACCATGGAATACATTTTTCATCAGCACCGCCGCATTGATGTTGACCAGCCGTGCAATTCGCGATACAAGTTTTTGTATCCCGAGCTAGATAGTATTGGTTGGGGCAAGCACATCGATAAGCGGGTTGGCCTTCATCAAAATAGCCGTTAACGTTTAGATAGCTTGATTCGAGCGGTGGCGAAAGTAAACACAAGTGAGAACATTCACCGTTATTATCGCCACACGGATTCGTGTATGGAAGCTGCCGAAGCATGTGACTAACATGGATATCGTATGGTCGATGAGTTGTATTACGAATCGTTTGTAAATCTTTGCCGGTGAATTTATTGGCACGAAGTATAGCTTTCAGATTCCAATCAGTCCAATAGAGCATGTCATCGAATACTGATAACGCAAAAACATGAGGAACTTTATTACCGGAGAGAACAATATGTCGATGTCGTCCTTCAAGATCAGCGAACGCAATATAATCTAAATGAGCATCAGCCCAATAGATTTTATCCGTAAAGTAATCGATAGTTAGCGCATTAGGCCAAGCAATGTCGTCCTCCCATGTTAGGATTCGAGTAAAGTTTGAGCCATCCATTCCCATTTTGGCGATGTAAGCCTGTAAATGCCAGGATGTGAAGTAGAGATACCCAGTACCGGGATGAACTACGATGGCACGGGGATCAACGACACCACTACGAAGAGTTTTACGTCGGCTTCCATCTAATTCAGCTACATCTAAATTCTTGGAATGCCGATCGAGCCAATATAGTTTGCGGGCAACCCAATCCACTGCAATACCTTCTAATCCGTGTGAATCATGCCGAATTACAGGCTCACGGTCTGATTTACCATCTGGTTTTTTCTCATCAATTTTCGAACGGAATATGGTTTTAGCCGTGACGTCACAGAAGTACATGTAATTTTCTTTAAGATCGAAATCTAAGGCGACCACGTTCATTAAGTCTTGATGTACGAGATTATATTGTGAGCCGTCTATGGAAATGTTTCGCACGTAGTATTTATTGGTGAAGATGACCCATGGAACAGTTTTATCCTTACGTTTGCAAGTGTGCTCATCGGACTGGCGGTCATAATAGCGTTCATCACATTTACAATAAAATCCTCCAGGTGTGTTAGAACATAGTTGGGAACACACGCCAGGGGTTTCGATACATTCGTCAATATCAGCACAAGCTTTGCCATCGCCTAGAAGTCTGCAAATTAACAAAAAAAAATGTATCATTTACTCTGCGGATTGAGCCATTGATCACAAATTTTACTCAAAGCCTTTTCAAATTTTTAGTGTGCATAACGGCCATTGGGCGTTGCGGAATAAAGCTAACATTAACATTAAAACCCGTCTCAAAATTAATAGAAATAGCGTTCAACTTACTTGTATCCTTGATTACAGTCACAGTGATATCCAGTCAACGTATCAATGCATTTATGGCCACACTGGTGAATCTCAACTTTGGCACATTCATCCACGTTACAATGTAGCGGTTCATCCGAGTCGTCAGTGCAATCAGACACCTTGTTACACACCAATTGCATGTCAATGCATTGGCCATTGTTACAAGCGAATTGTTCTGTCGGACATGTCGTATTATCCTTTTTGCAATCCATTTCATCTGAATAATCGCCACAATCATCCTCGCCGTCACATCGATACTGATTTCGGATACATTTAAAATTGCGGCACGTGAATTCCTGAGTTGAGCATGTCTTATATTGTGAATTACAATGTTTCCCCTCATCAGATCCATCACCACAATCATTGTCGTGATCACAAACCCATCCCTGGTTGATACAACGCCCATTTTGACAGGCAAATTGATCATCGCTACAAGGTTGTGGCGTCGGACAGTTATGGATTGTAGTATTTTCATCGGCCCCATCGACACAATCAGGATCACCATCGCAAATCCATTTTTTCGGTATACATTGTGTTCGCTTCCATGATTTATTCTCCTCGCATGTAAACTCAGTCTCTTCGTCACATTTACGATCGTCTGTTGAATGGAGGGTTAAGATTTTAATTTAACGTTATAATTTAATACAAAGCGGGCGATACTTACTACATTGGTGCCGGTTGTCTTCGTCACTGTTGTCCATACAATCGTTATCGCCATCACAGATATAGATACGTGGAATACAATTTCCATTGTCGCACGTAAACAGGTCGCCGAAGCATGTTCGTCCTTCCGATTTACAGTACTCTGGTGGTTCATCAACACCGTCACCACAATCATCGTCTCCATCACAATACCAAGTAGCTGGGATACATCTGTGGTTTGGACATCTAAAACTATTTTGTGGACATGTTCGTTGGCCACAATGTAAAGCATCTTCGTCGGAATTATCACCACAATCGTTGTCCCCATCACAAAGCCAGTAAGGCTCAACACAAATGTTAGTCTTTTCACATTTTAAGTGATTGGGCGGGCAAGTTGTATTCTGTGGACAACGTTCGTGAGTCTCATCACTTGTCGCGTTATCTTTACAGTCATTTACTCCATTACAGACTTGAGATTGGGGAATGCAGCGACCATTTAAGCAAGTGAATTCACCATCGACGCAAGGCGGATAAGTGCAGCCATCCTCGTCTGAATTATCTTTGCAGTCATTTTCGTGATCACATTTCCATGTTTTGAATATACAGCGTCCGTTATTACAGCGGAATTCGTTCGAAGCACAGGAATGGAATGTACAGTAGTTTGGATCCTCATCTGAATTATCACCACAATCGTCATCACCATCACACGACCACATGCGTGAGATACATTTTCCATTTTTACAGTAGAATTTGCTTGCATCACATGTCTGGTTCTTTGGCACGCACATCCTATTATCGTTTACAAGTTTAGAGTTCTCATCACATCGGCATTCTGCGATACCATTTAATCCCGGGTGACAACTTTGAGAGCAACCACCATTGTTTTGGTTGCACGGATTAAAGGTACACAATTGTCGGTCTCGACTGTACACGTGAATATCACGAGGCGAGTCTTCAAGTCGTTTGACCATTTCGACCATATTGGCACCGGTATGTTTCTCAGCTCGATATACACCGCGTAGTTGTAAATCCGTCCAATAGATGTAGTTGCGGAATACAGTTAATGCGAACGGATATATTGTGGCTGCGATCAGATTTTCACGATTTTTGCCATCGAGATCTGATCGCTCGATACGTTCGCGTACAGCATCGCTCCAATAGAGCTTTCGTTCTTCATAGTCAATGGTCAAACCGCTTGGCTGGGAAAGGTCCTTATCGACAATCGCCCGTTTTAATGAGCCAGCCATTGTGGTGCGATAGATCTTACCGGACGTTCCAAACCGTCCCCAGTCCGTGAAATAGAGCGTACCGTTACAAGGATCGAGTACAATAGCGCGAGGCCGTTCGACTCTTGCGATCATAATTTGTTCAGATCCATCTATGTTCATTGCGTATATCGAGTTATTCGAACTATCGGTCCAGTACACCTTTTTCTGTGTCCAATCGTATGCAATGCCCTCAGGGTTTATACCTTTGGTAATCATCGTGTTAATATCAGATAAACTTGGGTTGTCTGCTTTGGTCCATGCAATTTTAGACCATGGCCGAATTTGTGTAAAGAACAGCTTATTATCGGCATAGTCAAAATCAAGCCCAACCACATTCGTTAGATTTACGAGAGGCTTAAACGGAGTACCAGTCGATTGTGGTCTTAAATTGATCGCCCGAATTTCGGTTCTTGTTGCAAACACTATAAACTCGTCAACGATTTCACATTTCCGACCATCCGCGCTTAATTTTCCGGTGGCACATTCACAACGGAAATTTAATCTTGGCCCGTTAACCGCGTCTGGTGGGAAACTGAAGCACAACTGCTCACATCCACCATTACCGAGTCGTAGACATGGATTACTATCATCCAGTGGTTGGTTAAAAAGATCAAAAATCGCAATGTCTCGTAACTTTGGTAGATTTGTGCGTACTTTAGTTGGCAAGGTTATATTTCCAGGTAATTTCGATGCTTTGAACACGGTCATTAGATTTCGGTCGACCCAATACACTTCACTGAGGTACACAGCAATTCCCATTGCGTTTGGTAAATTTCGTCGAATCAGCTGTCGATTTCCACCATTATACGATATCTTTTGGATCATATCGAGTCGCGAATCGACCCAGTACACATCATGAGTCAGCATATCGACTGTTAAGTCACGAGGCATTGAGATACCAGAAGTTACAACTGGAATCCAATTTGAGCCATCTAGATAAGCCTTACCGATACGTGGATATTGGCCATTGTCGATCCAGTATAAAAGTCGCTTAATCGGATTGACCGCAATTTCACGGGGAGCGTCGCTCGTAGTTTTCACAATAATTTTACGATTTGTCCCATCGAGCCAGCACGCTTCGACATAATTTTCATGTGGGAATACATTAGTAAAGTATAAATTACCAGCGACCCAGTCGATTGTTAGTCCACGAATTCCGTTGCTTCCAATGCCATCCTTAATAATTTGTTGAATTTCGGTACCATTCGGACGTATTCGGAAAATACCATTCCAATGGCCACGATTGTATTCGGCCCAATAAATCCATGATTCGCGATATAATATATCGGCGTGCAGGATATGATGCCCTGGACCAGCAATCGGAACCATAGCTTCGGTACTATCCTTTAAACTATAGCCTCTAGTCATATCGAGTTGGGTTACGACCACAAAACTCTTATACGATGAACAGCTGATTTCGTTTTCTTTTTTATGTCCCATTCCGCACGCACATACTCGAGCAGAATTATCGGTCGGTATACAAATATGTTCGCAGCCGCCATTATTCGTAAGGCACGGATGTTGATTCATCGGCCGCTTCTTAAATATGATCATGTTGCGCAGATCCGATTCATTTTCGATAATAATTTTTGGATTATCACCATTCGGCAGATCGACTCGAGCAATTTTTTCGTAGGTCGGATCGATAAAGTAGAGTCTTGAGTCCAGGATACCCAAACTTCGTGGCATCGCAATGTCATCCTTTTCAGAGAGAAGAGTTTTGTTATTTGTACCATCGTAGTCGATTATCATAATGGCAGGTGGATGGCTGGTCGAGTAGTAAATTAATTTTTTATCGACATCGATTGTGATCGACTCGGGATTATCGATACCATCGACTAAAATCATTGAATTCGTACCATCCATATTTACGCGAGCAATTTTAGCTGGTACACCAAAACCGCCTTCATCAATCCAAAATAATTTACCAACGGTCGGATCGAGTGCGATGTCTTTGGGTTTCGATACAGAATTTATATTGCCATCATTCGCCAGAATTATGGTTCGATATTTGAATTTCCCATCTACGTGCACCGCTTCGATGTTACTAGCGATTCGATTACCGATAAATAAATTCCTACCTAACCAGTCGAATGCGATTACATATGGAGCCCCCACAAGACCTAATTCATTATTAAAGAATTGGGTTTTGTTACCGCCTCCGTATGGGGTCGTGTAAATCGTGCAATTTTCATCGTCGTTTTCCTTGCCTTGTATCCAGTAAATTACTTGATTCTTACGATCATAGTCCAATCCAGTTCCACTGTCAATACCAACCACGGGGCTTATCGATCCAGCACGGGCATCACCTCCATTTAGAGGTACGTCAACGATTTGATGTCCTTTTAATACCATCAAGTAAGGGTTCTCCTCTTCGATACATTTACCATCGGGTTCGGTTCGGAATCCAGGCTTACATTTACAGGTGTATCCAGTCGAAGACGATGGGCTCAATAGGCATATATGCTGACAGTTTGCTTTTGCACATGGATTCTCGCTCATCGGTTGAAGCGATTGGTGATGAACGTGAATTGAAAGTGGTTGGGAAATTAAATGTGAGACAACGGTTTGATTAGTCCCTTTGAATTTATGAGCGGATAATACTCGATTCAGTTGCCGATCAGTCCAGTACAGAGTATCCTCGAATAGAGATAACGAGTGAGGATGCAGCAGATAGTGACTTCCCGCTAGGACCTGCTGTCGCCCGGTTCCGTTGTAATAGCAAAAGTCGATGAAATCTAATTTGGAATCAGCGAAGTAGACACGCTTTGTAGCCACATCAAGAGTAAGGCCATTGGGCCAATAAATTTTAGTTTTGATAATGGTTTGTCGCATTGTTCCATCCATGCCGACACGTTCAATACGAGGATTTTCTCCCCAATCGGTCCAGAAAAGCCATTTGTTGCCGGGTGCTGGATCTAAGCACATACCACGAGGTTGTGTAATATTTTCGCGCACCAAAACAAGTCGATTTGATCCATTTTCACTAGCTACTTCGATGGTGTTGAGCTTGCTGTCCAACCAGTATAGATTCTGGCCAATCCAATCATAAGCCAAACCTTCGACCAAATCCAAACCGGTCGAAATCACATCTTGAGGTTCTTGTCCACGATCTAATCGGGAGATTTTCTTTAGTTTCATATCACTCCAGAAAATAGTTCCTGTCTGCATGTTGGAAGCTGTTGCAACGACATTTTCTACTATGATTGGAACCCGCTCGAGTCCTTGTTCCTTGAGATCGGCCACTAATATCGAATGGCGGTTTGATATAATGAGGAATGCTTGTGTATGGTTTACAGCTTTGCACGCGTGCTTGTTGGGTTCGAGAATATAGCCTGAAGTACATGAACAAAAGTATGATGCTTTAGTATTCGTACATGTCTGCGAACATAGTCCTGGAGGATTGCATTCATCTAAATCTTGACAGGTATATCCATCGTCCGCTAATTCTTCTCCGGGTGGACAAATACACATTGCACCAAGGGGGGTCTTTTGACAACCATTGGTACACAGACCAGATTGATGTTGGCATTCGGCTAAATCGCAACCTTCTCCCTCGTCAGCACCATTTGGACAGTCCGGAGTTCCATCACATACTGAAGATATGTTTACACAACGGCCGGTAATTTCAGGACACAACCATTGGCCATGCGGACATCTAAACGGTGGTGCTACACAAGCATGCTCGACACCTTCATCGGAATTATCACCACAATCGTCTTTACCATCACAAATGTACGCCTTGAACACACAATTCGAGTTGTTGCATTTATAGAAGTTGGTGGGACACGAAATAGTTCCACAGTTCTCCTCATCCGAGTGATCATCACAATCATTGGATCCGTCACAGTTCCACGCAGCTGGGATACAAATACCACTTGCTTTACATCTAAAGTGTTTTTCGAGATCACATTGGTGGGGTCCAATCGATGGACACCCAAGTTCATCACTCCCGTCATTACAATCTGGAATCCCATCACATTTATATGACTCCTCAATACATTGACGCAGGTCGGCACATTTAAATTGACTCGCCAGGCACGTAATCGGTGGACAATCTTTTTCATCAGCCTTGTCGAAACAATCGTCGTCCCCATCACAAACCCATGACTGTGGTATACAATGGCCCGTTCGCGGACACGTAAATTGGAAGTATGCACACGTTTTTTCGGCACAAAAGTCGCCCTCATCTGACCCATCACCGCAATCATTTTCACTATCACATTTCCAGATGGTTGGTATACAGCGACCATTTTCGCATGCGAATTGAGACGAAGCGCATGTCACGTTACCACAATCGACTTCATCTGAATGATCACCGCAATCATTTTCCTGGTCACATCGGAAATTCTGTGGTATACATCGGCCGGATTTACATTGGAATTCATTAGATCCGCAAGTCGGTTCTGTGGAAAATACGTTATAGAGTTAAAATATCGAAATGCATAATGTTTAGAAAGAGACAAAACACTTACTTGTACAATTCTGTTCCTCATCACTGTTATCCAGACAATCATCATCCCCGTCACAGATCCATGATTTAGGAATACAACGTTGATTGTTACACGTAAAATCCCACGAATTTGGACACGCCTGTACTGGTGGCTCCTCATTTGGGTTGGCAACACACGATTTATCATCTTCGTGTATTTTTTCGCCATAGGGGCAGGAGCACTTCACAGTGAGGGCATTTGAATTATTTCGCGGCACTGCAAAACACAATTTCTCACAGTTTCCATTATTTATCGAACATGGCTGAGTCTGCTCAATCTGTTGTGTACTGTGGCTGTAAACCCGTACACCGTATAGTCGATTAGTTTGCGGTTCTCGTACCATAATCTCTTCCTGTTCTCCGGTTAGTTTGTGCATTCGGACGATTGCATCGAGCCTCCAATCCGTTATAAACATCCAATCCTCGTGAATTACGATCGAAAATGGATGCCGAATTAAACGTGAATTGACAGTTTTTATATCGGAACCATCGAGATTAGCGTGCTGAACATGATCCAATAAGGCGTCACACCAGTAAACACGATCTTCTTTAAAATCGATCGATAACCCGTTAGGCCAGCCCAGGGTTACATTTTTGAATACTAGAAGATCGGTTCCGTCAGAATTAGCACGGGTTATATTAGCCGGGCGATCCCATTCCGAGAAGTAGATGTAGCCACGATTTGGGTGCACAACAATTGCACGTGGTCTCTTTAAGTTAGTTAAAAGTGTTCGACGGTAGGTGACGTTACGGGTGGATAGCACATTTAGTGTACCTTTACGGCTATCGATGTAATATAAATTTTTGGATGCCCAATCAACCGCCAAACCTTCAACACCTTCATTTTGGGAGGCTAGGACAATTTCTCGACCTGTTCCATTACGATGCACTCGGTAGATGACATCTTGCAGCACGTCTGAATAGTATATGAATTGATCACGGGCGTCAAAATCGAGACCTACAAATCGCGCACGTCTCGATACGACTGGAAGTATAGCGTCGCTAAATCCCTCGATAACTGGATCAAGTACTTTACCTTTGATGAATCGTTGCTGAGAGTACATTAAAAATGATTCAACTAGATGACAGTTGCGTAGATTACTGGCCAATTGCCAACCGGTGTGACAGGCGCAACGAAAACCTAATCCTGATGGTGCTCCTTTTACTGCTGTTACAATACACAATTGTGAGCAGCCACCATTATTGTTGCCGCACGGGCTCGATACTTTAGGTTGGCTTAATGCATGCACCGTGACAATAGCTTTAGGTTCTCGAATATCTTTGGCCTTGAATATCGCTTGTATACTATCGGATCCTAAAAATTTATCCACCGACATTATTCCTTGTTTCGTGGCATCGGTCCAAAAGACACGTCGCTCGAATAATGCTAGACGTGATGGGCTAGGTACCTGTTGGCCGCGTAGAATCATAAACCGATGTTCTCCCTCATAATCGACTGTCTCGATATAATCCAAAAGAGAGTCACACCAAAATACACGTTTTGCAATCACATCGACTGTAACACCGGACGCTTTGTATGCCGCCTCTGAAACAATTGATCGGGCATGTGTACCATCCATATGGGCGCGTAAAACTTGTCCACCATCTGCGACAAACATTAAACCAGATGTTGGATCAAGGGCTAAATCTGAAGGGCTTGTTAAATTAGAGCCGAGAACAACAGCGTGCCAGCCGCCATCTAATTCGAACACATCAACTTTTTGTCCAACAAAATCGGCCACGTATAATTTATCTCCGATCCAATCAACAGCTAAGGCGACTGGAGCCCATGTCCCAGGTAATGTTATATCAGATCCACCAAATCCACCATCATTTAGTGGTTGAGACTGTACCTTTCGCGTTTTTGTATCGGACCAGAACAGTAAATTCCGTGCGTGATGAAACGCTATACCGCTAGCTCCTGTTGCATTCGCTATATTTCGTGAATCCTGCCCATGAATTCCCATTCGTACGATCGCTCGATCGTGGGCAAAAATAATCTCCATACCACCAGCGTTTGGCGCAACACATCGTGCTCGATCGACTAGTGTATAGCCGGCAGCACACGAACACGAATACGAACCATCGGTATTCGTACACAACTGATCACAATGACCCCATTCGGCACACTCATCTAAATCGGTACACGTTCGATTATCGTTGGCTAGTGCGCGGCCCGATGGACAATTGCAGATACCACCGGTTAGCGAGGGGCCACATTTATGTTCACAATTTAGTGCCGGACACGATGCAGTAGCTGTGAACAAAAAAAATTGTTTTGATTACATCCGATCGTGTTTGATCACAGGTTGTATACTTACAGCAAGCTGTCTCCTCATCCGTTCCATCTTCACAGTCTTTTTTACCATCACAGAGTTGAGTTTTTGCAATACACTTGGGTGCATTATTTGGGCCACGGCACAAAAATTTATTATCGGGACAAGCGATTGCTGTGCAATTCGCCTCGTCACTCTCGTCCGAACAATCATGATACCCGTCACAATGGAAATTCGATGGGATACATAAGGCATTGGCACAACGGAATTGTCCACCATGGCATGGAGGGAAATCTAAAAGTAAAAAAAATAAAAAAAATTAAAAAGAAAAACAAATTTAGATTGAGACGACCGCATGTCGAGACTTAATTGTATCTAATTTGCATGTCATCATTGCATGTCAACATTGTTTATCAAATAAGAAAATATTTTATGTAGAGTAACCAAATTAATTAGATGTAGGATTTTCTTCTTCCGTTTCTTACGGTTGTTGTTGTCATTTGTTTTTTTAAGAAATTAGAAGATGCTGCTATTTTTAAATTCAAAACATTTTTTTGTTTTGTAAATTATAGAAATTCTGTGTGTTTGTCTGTATCTCTGTCTCTGATTATTTTGATTGGAATTTATGGTTGAATACTACTAATTTATGTTCGGCATTCGTAATGCGTGGGAGTAAGATATTTTGAAATCTACGAGTGGTATGGGATTATTCATATGGTTCATAGGTCATCCATTTAAGTTATGTAGTCACAGCATTACGATTAAGAGGGTCACATTAAAATAGAATATGTTAGAATTAGCACGTTAGAATTAAATTTTAAACCATGCATTTTCTGTTAAAAAAATTATGTATTTAAACCATTTGGGCTTAAGTCATAATATTTTAATTCAGTTCTGATTTAAAACACATACAAAATACTGGTCATATCACACTTCCGGTTTAAGTTAAATAAATTTGGTTTAAGTCCACGACTTTCACCACGCTATAACTCGAATACCTCATCAATTCTTTGACTTTCGTTTAATTCGGATTTAAGTTTCTCCATCACTTTGATTTAAACTACTTAATTCTCACTTAAAATTCAGTATTCCAGGTTATTTAAATTTCGACTTAAGTAAGATAATTTTGATAATATTCTTTCTAATTTAAGCTAAATAATTCTGATTTAAGTCTAAATTTTCAATTTTCAAGTCCTTGAATTTTTAGGATTTTAGAAATGTTTAAATACAAAATTATAAATTCAGATATTTAAATCTGAAAATGTACGAAATTATTAATTTTAAATCTAGCATATACATTTTAGAAATCAAATCTAATAATTTTAAGTCTGAATTAAAACTTAGAACGACTAATTTAAATTATAGAACAGACTATTGAAGTTTTGGAATTTTAAATCTTAATACTTGATTAAAGATTTTAGAATTTTGCAGTAAAAATTGAGAATTTCGACATATCAGAAAATTTAGAAAATAATTACAAATTTTTAATTTAGCATCTTAATTTATGAGTTAATATTCTTAATTCTAGTTTCGAAACTCTAAGTTTTAAATCCTTGTTTAAATCACAATTTTAGGTAAAAAAAAAATAAAATTTAAATGTTTGAATATGGAGTTAAAAAATTACAATTTTAAATTCAACGATTTTGGATTTAAGAATTTCACTAGAAATTGAGAATTTTGATTTAGAAAATTTAAAAAAATTAAAATTTTAAATTTGGAATCTAAATTTTAGACTGAGAATTAAATTTGACAATTTTAATCCTTAATTTAAAATAAAGTTTACTTTCTTAAAATGTGAAATTTAGAAAATATGGATTTTCGAATTTCAAGGTTTAAAATTTTAAAGGTTAAACCTTTTAGAATTTCGAGTTTTAAATAAACTAAATTATAAATTTTGAATAATATGAGAATTCAGATGATTATTAATTTCACTTTGCCACCCAAATTTTAGGACTTAAATTTAATAATATCTGAATTTTAAATCATTTTTAAAGTTTAAATTGTAAAATATAGAATTTAAAATATTGTGAAATTTTAAAAAATAGAAATTTAGAACTACCAATTTCGAATTCCAGAATGCTAATTTTTCAATCTAGAATTTTCAGGATTACAAATTTTATGAAAATTTTAATTTAGAATTTGGTAAGAAAATTATGAATTTTAATAAAAATTTAAAAGATTTTGAATGATTTTAAATTTAATACAATGAACTCAAATACACAAAATTCAAAATAGTTTATTTAATTAATATACGAATTTCGAGGTGAAAATTAGCAATTTAGAATTTTAGAAATTAAATTTAGAGTCTTTGGAGTTTCACAATTAAAGATTTTAGATTTTCCATTTATTTGGTAAAATTTTAATTCAGAAAATTTCGAAAATAAAAATTTTAAATTCCGGGATTGGATGTTAACAAATTCGAATTCAATATTATCGGTTTAAATTAAGATTTAAAAATTAAGAATTTCCTTGTGTAATTGAGAATATTAAATCAGAAACTTTAGAAAATTAAACATATCTTTAATTTAAAAATATTTTCCCGAGCTTTAATTAAATTTGGTATTTTGTTATGAACGTAGGGTATGTTAAATCATTTAATAGTCATTTTTAGAATGTCATATGGAAGAAAATTAGCCAGTTTCAGAATCAAAATCCGAAATAGAAATGAACTGACTTCTAAACGGACTGAAGTAATGGATTCTTCCCAGGACAAGTGTTTATCAAATATTCCTCCAGGATAATTTACACGTAGAGAAGTAACATCTGTAACTTGTAAAACTTAAACTTCATAATGTGGAATCTTCAGGAATGATGAATGAAAAATAATAAATTTATCATCTTTAAAGTTAAATCTTCAACCTCAATGACCAAAGCAATTGTTGATACAAATTAATCAAAATACTGATTAGCTTTCTTTATAACAAAAATGAATACAAATTTGGAAAAGACAAAATTGGGATGTACTCGTATGCTGAGAATGCTTATTATATGACCCAAAATATTATGGCTTTGTGGTCTAGTGATATAGGTGTTGCTGGTAATCATACCATGGCCTAGTAAATTAGAGTTATTCATTATTCATTTTTATTTTGGCTAACCATGATATCCAAAAAAACTAAAAACTAGTTAGTATCCGAATAAGGTGCGGTTTATAAAGTCCACAGATGCCAGTGCAATTATATCCCAAAATATATATTTGAACTCTTCACCCATATTTCCCTACACCACTAACAAATGAATATCAGTGTCAAATTTGTGTAAATTTACAGTCATAGAAAAATTATCAGCATTTAAAAAATATTTGGTGAAATAATTCTTTTACAAATTATAATTTGGAGGTTAGAATTTGCAACTTTGAATCCTAGAATTCTAAGCTTGTAATCTTGAGTCATTAAATTTGTAGGATTTAAATGTCCGATTTTTTAATTTAATGGTAAAAATATAGAATTTAACAAATTGAGTTCTGAATTTAAAATAGAGTTTACGTAATTAGTGTACATACTTCAAATCAAATTTTAAAACTATTGATTTTAGAATTTAAAGATTTAAAATTTTGAAAGTTAAAAATTTTTGATATGACAATTTAGATAATTAATAATTTTAAATTTGCCATCTAAATTTTAAAATTTAGATTTAATAATTTGAATTCTGAATATTAAATCTATTTTATAATTTAGGATTCAAATTATTAAGTTTAAATTAAAAATTAAAAATTATTTGTTAACATATATTTTCAGATTTTGAATTTGATTGCACTAGTGACCTAGCACCTTCATTTTTAAAATGTTCAATTTGAAAAATTTGTATTTTAGAATTTGCGAATTTGAATTTCGGAATTCTAAATTAAAATTCTTGGGTATTCATAATTCATAAGATTCATAATTTCAATTTTTACTAATGTAATTAAAAATTAGGACAATTTAAAATTGATCTCCTTTTAAATTGTTTATTTAATTAATACATATATGTACTTCAAAAAATTTAGAATTTAGAATTTTGTTTTGAAAATTTTAAATTTTATAGGTCTTTAATTTTTTTAGGTAAAAATTTTAAATTTTCGATAGTAAATTAAAATTTGTGTATCTGTAAATTTCGAAAATTTTAAATTCTGCATCAAGATTTAAGAAATCCATATCCTCGAAACTCTACATTTTAAATCTACAATGTTTGAATTTTTGTAGGAATAAATATTCTAGAATTTTGATTTTATAATAATTTAAGAATTGAGAATTAACATTTGAAAATTTTGTAAATCAATTATTCTAAATTTTGCATCTAAATTTTAGAATCCAAATTTAATAATTTCTGAATTTTTAATAAACTTTTAATAATTTTTTAATATCGCTATAAGAAAAAAAATTTCATAAATTTATTAGTAATAAAAAAAATTTGGAGGCTATAGAATTTGCAATTTAGAATCCAAGAATTAAATAAATTTTAAATCTAAGTGTTTATGAATTTTCAGGATTAACGATTTTAGAATTACGATTTTTGTATTTGGTAAATATTGAGAATTTTAATTTAATAATTTTAATTTTAAATTTAAAAAATGTTAAAATACATCAAATATGTGAATGAATTAGAATTTACAACATTTAAAATTTCGAGTACCGAGATTTAAAATTATGTATTTCTAAATCGAATTTTTAAAACTCACGATATAAGCTAATAGTTTTAAATTTGCCATCTAAATCTGTTGCAAAATAAAATTTGAATTTTGGAATTTGCAATTTCGAACATGACAATTTAGAAGTTTTTAAATGCTGAGCATTTATAATATAATTAATGATTTTAAATGTGACATCTACAGTTTTGAATTTGAATTTAATGATTTTAATTTTGAATTTTAAAATATGTAGAATTAATTTTATTAATGCCAAATAATTTGAGTTTTGGAATTTCGTTTTTATGAATTAAAAATAATATTAAAATTTGAGAATTTAGTAAATTGCGGATGCATATGTGTAAATTTTAAATTTTGGGTTTTAATGTCCGAATTTTGATAGAAATTGAATTTAGAAAATTTAAAAAATTTAGTTCTTTATTTAAAATAAAACTTTTTTGTGCATCTGGATTGACAAAATCGAAATTCTAAATTTTGAATTCCGAGATTTAAAATTATTCTGCATTTTAAATATGTATAGGGTTCTTTGAATTTTTTAAGTTCAATATAATATAACTTAATACATAATTTTATATTTGCCATCTTAATCTTTTGCTTGACTTGTTATCACAAGAAGGGCTTTCAAGCCTGATGGAAAAACTGGTTACTCTCAGTTAGAAAGAGAAAATGCGAATGTTCGCGCAAAAATTAATGATTTTGAAAAGATGACGCATCAGCTTAGTAGCAAAATTACGGTGCTGACGAAGGAAAATGAAAAATTGAGAAAAGGTATTTTACAGTAAAATACTGATGAGGAGGAGTTAACAAAAGAGACCGAATGGATTGTCAAACGGAAAAAACGTCAAAGCAAGAAAAGGAATGCGGAATACTTACCGGAAGTAGCTAGTAGCTCGCCGAGGAGGATCAACAGCGAGATAAAAGTGAAAGTAAACCACCAAAAGAAGAAAAACCACTACCAATTAATATTATTGGTATAACCGAATACAGAGCTATGCAAAATATTTTGAAATACATTACAGATAAGGAATATAGAGTAATGGATACATAAACAATATTGTATGGCAAATCTATACACCGGACTCTAGAAAATCGAATGTTATACATATGAAAATAAAAGCAACCGCCCATAAAGGTTATGGCAAGGGCCCTCCATCCAACCTGTACAATACAACACATTATGAAAGATCTTCATCGACAAGGACTACAAATAGAAAATGCGCAAATATAATAAAAATAGAGAAAGTCAAAGAAGAGGTCTCCCGTTATTTATGTTAACTTTCAATAACAAAGAAAAGATAGAAAAGCCTTCTTTAATATAATGTATTCGACGGAAAACCACTGGACTTATAGTGCAATACAAGAAGTGCCAAGGTTTTAACCATACGCAAAAATACTGCAATAGAGAACCAAGATGTATAATGTTCCATGGACGAGACCCTGCTGAGGCGTGTCCATTAAATGGAAATTCCCCTCCAACACTTCACATGAACTGCAAAAAGCTACATCAAATCGAGCCAAAATTATAGACACAAATCACGACAAGGTAACTTTACCACATCTATATCGAGTAAAGTAACTGATCGCAAGTTGTTTTCGCATCAATTAGTAAATTAATAAATTCAATCAATCAGTAAATTTCAAAGACTCCAAAGATATATTTATGCTTGAAAAAATATTTAAAAGCATCGAACCGCTAAATATACACGGCTTATAAAACAAGAGAGATCCATCGATGCTTTAAAGGGGCGACTGGATATACTAAAGTGTTATGATAAATAAAACATTAATTTTATCATTGGAGGTGATTTTAATGCAAAAAATTTGGGGGCCAAGATTAACAATTCCATAGGGTATAAAGAACTATACGCCGCAGGTCGACCTTACAATTGTGAATTTCTTTCAGGAAGAAAACCAACGTACTGGCCTACTGACACAAGGAAAACTCCGGATCTTATTAATTTCTACTTACTTAGCAGAAATCCAAATTTTCCTAGCAAATAGTGAAAGACTCACATCCCACTCGCCCGTCCTTATGATTGGTAGTTCCACGATTGTTAAGAACGAAAATCTACCGAGACTAACAAATAACAAAAGCAATTGGGAATTAATTAGGAAATTGATTGAAGACAACACCAATCCTCTTGTACCAATCCACCATGCGGTTCAATTAGAAAAAAAAGTGGAACTATTAATCAATAATATCAAAATAGCAGCATGGGATAGATAGCACCCCTGTAATCCAAAACAAGGGGCGTAATAATTTCAATTATCCAGTTGAAACGGAAAGCAAGGAAAACATGGCAGAGACACCGATCACCACAAAGCAAAATAATTTTAAGCTTAAGCAAAGAATTAGAGAACTGAAAAATAAATCGGCCATCCGATATCTTCGTAACTAAGTATTCTCTATGGAAAGCTACGCAAAAGCATTAAAAAGACCAAATCATCAAATACCGCCAATAAAAAATTATGAGGGAAATTGGGTAACAAGCGCCAAACTGAAAGAGAATTGCAAGATCACTTATACAAAATTGAGAAATGGCAAAGAACGTGGCGGATAAGAGCGAATGAAAACCAATCAACGTTGAATAAGCGTGCATGTTCAGCGGTGAAATTAACCAATGTGACCATCCCTCAACAAACAATGAAAGTTCAAAGGCTCTAGATTTAAAATCTTGAATCCTAAATCACTAATTCTAACCTCCAAATTCGTATATTAATTAAATAAACCATTTTGAATTTTGTGAATTTGAGTTCGTTGTATTAAATTTAAAATCTACAATTCAAAATCTTTTTAATTTTCATTAAAATTCAAAAAAATTTACTACCAGATTCCAAAATAAAATTTTAAAATTTGAAATCCTGATAATTCTAGATTGAAAAATTAGCATTCTGGAATTCAAAATTGTAAATTCTAAAATTCAAATTTTTAAAATTTCACAGTTTTTCACAGCTATGTTAAAACCTGAAAATTTCGATAATATTAAATTTGGCTTCCATATTTTAGAATTTAAACTTTAAAACAGATTTGAAATTCTAAATGCTGAATTTAAAATTCTAAAATTTGAAATAATCTATTTTCAATTTTCAAATTTTCAAAATTTTTAATTCCATATTGAAAAATTTTAATTTTATTTTTTTTAATCCTAAATTTGTGTTTTAAACAAGATTTAAAACTTAGAGTTCCGAAATTCAAATTAGCAATTTCTAAAAATCAAATTTTCTGATATGAAATTCTCAATTTCACTTCAAAATACCAAAATTTTACAACATGATTTAAAATTTAAAATTCCAATGTTTGAATTGTCAAATCAAGAGTTCAAATTTTAAAAATGTTTCATTCTAAGATTTAATAAAAACCCAAAGACTAAATTAAAAATTTAGACTTAAACCAGAATTTTTAAGATTAAATTAGAAGATTATTATGTTAAGTTGAAATTTCAGAGTTCTAAATTTTGAATTCCGAGATTTCAAATTATTCTGAATTTTAAAAATGTAGAGAGGGTTTTCGAATTTTTTAATTTTTATGAAAATTTAAAATTTTTTTAAATTCTGGAAATTTAGATAATTAATGATTTTAAATGTGACATCTACATTTTTGACTTTAAAGTTATAATAGATTTTAAAATTTTATTTGATTTCTGGAAATTCTTAGTTAATTACTACTTTGGATTTAATGTTTAACATTTTTAGGATTAAACTGCGGCTCCAAATTTCAATTTTTTAATATGGATTTAAATCTGAAATTTTATAATTTTAAATTTGGCATTTAAATTTTTTAAATTTAGAATTCCAGGAGTAGAAATTCGATTCTAGAATTTCGATTTTTGAAATTAGAACTAAAAATTGACAATTTTAAATGTGAAAATTGAGAATAATTAAAAACACTAAATTGGCGTCTAAATTTTAGAATGTGCTTTTAATTTTAAATATTAAAATAGAGTTAAACATTTTTAAAATTCAAATTTTAAAATTTAAAATTTAAAAATTGCAATTTTGATGCTATTAATTAATCATTTTATAAAATCTGAAATGATATCAATATAAAATTTGTAATGTTTTCCATCTATGGTATTTTTCCTGCTGAACTATAGCGGGGCTCTATTCTAATTCAGGATCATTTGCTCCACCTTTTTCAAGCGTATATTGCTTTTAGCACTGTTCCAAATTCTTGGAGCAAAAGTATAATTGTTTTTATCCCGAAAGCTGGTAAGTCCGAATCCTAAGTCCTTTCGGCCTATTAGTCTATCCTCAACTTTTCTTAAAGCTCGGGAAAGAAGTCGATATATTCATTAGATATCGTTCTCTAATCACTTCCCCACTCAGTAACATGCAACATGTTTACAGAGTCGGTAAGTCCTGTGAAACCGCCCTATACTTGAACTTGTAACCAGGATTGAAAAATCTCTTAATAATAAGGAGTGTAGCAGCTCGAATATTCGACTCACCGATATTCGATTCTGCCACAAACAAAACAATTAGTGAAATTCAAATATAAACCAACTTATTTGAATTAAGCGTTCACTAACCCCATCACATATCCATCTATCCAACCACCACTATCTAATAACCGAACCATTACTATAAAACATTTATAGTAAAAACACATCGCCATCTAACAACATCACCACGAACAACAATGTTCGGTGATGCAACACTAATGCGTAAGTGCAATATTCACCGTCGCCGGCGCATGTGTTCCTTCATCAAAATCGAAGACGAAGGCGACGTCATCACAACACATTCCATATTGAACACTCGAACGAAATACGCGTGGTATCAATTTAGTACGAATAAAATGGTGGTGTTAAATAAAAATATAAATAAAAATAATTAATAATTATAATTAGTGTTAAAAATAAATTCAATCAACAATTATACAAATTTATAAATAAAATCTAAAACAATAATTAACATATACATTTATGAAATAATAAAAAATTTATAGAATAAATTTTGTTTAGGGTAAAAAAAAACTCATTGTGTAATTGTGTAATTCATTTGAGAAATTCTATAATTAGGAGCAACATCCTAAAGGAGTTTGTTGTGGGTATTTCCTGGATATTGCGGAAACTTTCGATAGCACTTCGTTTGCTACGATCACTACTGCCTGCACCAATTTTGGTATTAATCGCACCATTATCTTATGGATTGAATCCATGCTCAAGCCTCGCACTGTGGAGGCGGAGCTGGATGGGGTGCTAGTTTCTGTTAAGGTTACCAAAGGCTGTATTCAGGGAGGTGTGGTTTCATCTCTACTGTGGCTTTTGGCCCTTGACGAGTTACTTGTTAAGCAGCAATCTGGCTACATTGCACAGAGCTACGCTGATGATCTCGTTTTGACAGTCTCAGGCAAATATCTCAGTGTCTTATCCGACCTTACTCAGCATGCCTTAACTATTGTGGAGGCGTGGTGTGTTGAGAAGGGTCTTCACGTCAACCCTACTAAAACTGATTTAATTGTCTTTACAAGGAAGAGGAATACTCTTAAACTATCTGTTCCCTCCCTTTTTGGGAGAACGATCATTAAATGTGCCCACGTCAAGCACCTTGGTGTTGTACCGGCCAACTACGGAAAGAAAGTTATAAAGGACTACGCCTTGAAAGACCTAAGGCCTCAGTGGCTTTTAGAGACTTTTAGTGGTCGTAAGGTGAAGTACTTCATTAAGGAGCCCAATTTAAGATCAACGAAGTATACTTTATTATCTTTAAAAAATAACCAGTTAAGAATCTTGGTAGCGATTCTTACGGGACATGGCCGTTTTAAAGATCATCTACATCGTATGTGTTTAGCTCATGATGTTAAGTGCGAGGACTGCCTTGAGGAAGATGATGACTGCCTTCATTTCGTGGGCATTTGTCCTGCTTTCAGTTCTATACGAATTCAGGTATTCAACTTTAGGTCTTTAAATTTAGATCAGTTGTCCTCTCTGCCTTGGTCTAAACTTGTTCAGTTTGCAAAGGCACCAGTACGCGTTTGCGAATTGGGATAGAATCTTAGGTTTGCACCATGGTACTTTGTGGCATTGAATGCGGAATACTCGTGGGTTCCAGCCAATTATAATAATAATAAATAATTGCCATCTATAGAGAAATAGCCGAACTATATAAATAGCAACATCATAAATAATTTTTTTCTGGGGCCAACGAACACCTTTACATTTTGTTTATTTAAATCTAAACACATAGACGATTTTGACAACAACTCATGTATAAAGCCGGAAGACAGAATTTTACACACGAAACAAGCAACACATGCTATAAACACGCCAATTGCCCCAATGAAACATTTTAAACAGCATTTAACCATTTATTGTTATACGTATACGTAATCGTCGCATGTCACACAACAGCAACATATATTTTTTTTAACGAGCCCCAAGGCTGCATATATAGACGTCTATTTATATTTTTACCATCGCATCCTTAAATGTTTGTTGTGTTACGCAAATAGATTTATGTGTAAAGTGATAATTTTTTTTTCCGCGCATTCGTGTACTAAAGAGTGTGTGTCGCGTGTTTTATTTGTTTAACGGATTTTTCGCGATTTATTTTATTTTCCCAGTTATTTATACGAGTAGCTACATATATGTGTATGTATACATATGTGAAATTATAATAATATATTTCATGTCGCCGTTGTTGTATTATAATTTTTAATCAAATATAAAATACTTTTTAAACCAACAGCAAAACAAGTGGAAAAACCGGAGGAAAATATAACATGAACATGATAGTGTGGTAATTGGAAAAAAATTAAGAGATTATTGGCATAATCGGTTAGAATGGAATTATGTACACATATTGTGTATATGTATAGGAGAGGAGTGCATTTATGTTCGTATAATAATTCGTTCGGTAATTTGTGGTGGAATAAATATTAAAAAACCACCCACACAACCAGTCAGCGATTTAAAATTTTGCACACACCAAAAACATGAGATAATATAATTATTAATGGCCGCATATAGTGGTGATGATGGGGCGGGTTAATTAATGGTTTGGATTATTTATTATATAATGATTAATCCGAATGATTTATAATGAACGCAATATATGCTGTCTAATTCATATGTACATATGTAGACAGTGTATATACCGACTAATAACTAATAATCATCGTTTATAAATCAATTTAGGATTTTCATTAAGATATACATAAATCAATCATTTACCTGTGCTGTGTACGAGTATGTTACCCATCTAGCAAAAACTATATAAATCTTATTTTTGTTATTGTCTTAATAACATGAATTTTAATCTTTACACTCATCTATGTATGTATAACTCTAAGATGGTACATGATTTAGAATTTAGATTCCGTGTTAAAATTTATAGTTTTAATCTTTTATAATCACTATTATTACATCACTTTATTGTTTATAATAATGAAAGTTGAAATAGGTGTGCGCGTCTTGTAATTATTTTTATAAAATGTATAGTGAGGAGGGCAAAAGTCAAATTGCATTAAATATGTATGTGGCCTGGCACCTAAATAATATTTCCACGCCTAAATATTTCAGGTTGTTGAAATTTCAGTAAAGGGTCGTTGACATTCATTATATGATTTCTCCATTGAACCATATTAAGCTTACGTGGAAAAAAGTGTTGGGATGGGAAACTGATTCATGACGAAGAATCCAATCAGTTTTATGTTTTATTGAATTAATACGAAGACATACAGCTTTGATGACAATTTGCAGCCGGCAAAAATTTTAGATTTCAAAATGCAAAAGAGAGAACTATCGACTGTTCGTGCCAATAATTTTCGAACATTAGGATTCTATTGGAGTTGATACAAAATGACGAGGTCCTCGTCTTCGGAAAGCATGTATTTTTGTGTTTATCTTTTTATAGTTCGACGAGGAGTTTTTACCTCGAAAGAGTCTGGTAATATAGGGTTGTCCAATAAGTGGTTTAAACCCTTTATAAATTCGTATCTGCCAAGAAAATGGAGTCAATATTAAATTCTAATCTAAAATTGATCCTTTAACAGTATAATTATGTCAGATTTGGATCGGTTGTCCAGCTGGACCATTACCCGAAGTGGATTTGTTCAATTCAAATAAATCCTCATATTTATCTCGTTGGTATGCAGGTGCAAATATGTCTCCAGCATTTCTGGCGAAGACAATACATACTTTATTGTCAATAATTGATGTTAATAACTATAACTTCTTTACAACAACGATCTATGTGGCAGGAACCGTCACAGTTAATGGCAACAGGAAACATCGAGCATTTGGGTCAGTTTATTGGCCAACATCAAAACTTTTAACAAGGAATGAATCAAACCGAAAGTGTGCGATTACCAATGATTAACATTGAACCGTTCTCTGGCGATTATAAGTTATGGCCATCATGTCATAATTTGCACGTGACATCGGTGCATGATAATAACAGTTTAAGTGCAGCGCATAAATTACAAATTTTAAATAGGCTAAATGAGATACTTTAACCTCACCCAACCAAATAAATGGAGTTGTATTATCTAACAAGATCACTTCTTGTACAAATGTCCTTGATTCAAAAGCAAAATGTTGAAAATCGGGTTAAAATTATTGAAAACACGAAGGGTATTGAAAACACAAACTGTTTAAATCCCGGACATTAACAACCCTAATGTTTCACACGTGCTGTATGTTTAATATGCAAAAACCCCCATCATACTCTACTCCATGATGACCAACAATCAACAAAGGATCACCATTTTAACAAATCTGCATACAACCAATGAAAATTTCACTATCAACAACACCGTCTCACCATCATCATCAACATTAAACCAGAACATCCTTGCATGAAGTACTCGTACAAACTCCTCTTAAGACAATACTATCCACAGCTTTGATATGTATTCAATCAAGCAATAGTCAACTAATGCTAGCGAGAGCACTACTGGACTCCGCATCACAATCGTAAATTATTTCGGATGCATGTATATGCAACGCTTAGGTATATGTCGAAAATACTTCCACATTCCAATATATGAAAATCTGTGATTACAGTTAAATCACACGTGTGATTTAATGTACAATCCCACATTACCCTATTCAATTGGCAGCACATATTATTGAGAAAATCTCCTCAACACTAACAGCGACGATGATTGCTATATTAAAGCATAATGAAATATGGCAGCTAGATCTGCTAGATCCCAGCTTAATATACCTAGTGTATAGTGAACTACATTTGGACTGCACGGTTCTAAATTTGATTGCCTCATAGTAGGAAATATCGGTCACAGCGTAAGGAATTACATACAATGTAAATGCATGAACTCTAGTATTTCAAATGAAAATCTGATGGACCAGATAATGAAATTCTGGGAAGTAGAAGAGCAAGGCAAAAAATTCTGGGAAGTAAACAACAGGACATGCAACGAAGAAAAGGTTCCTTGTGGGTGTGATTCCATTTATTCAGCCACGACCAGAACTAGGAGACTCAGTAATAATGACAAAACCGAGAATGATACAATCGAAAAAAGGTTTGCACGATCTGCAGAATATAAACAAGATTGGTACACCTTCATAGAAGAATACATAAAGCTTGATCAAATGACACCAATATCCTGGATTGAATTACCGAAGGAAATAATTGCAACTATTTCATGATATGCACAATGCTAACGTATGGCACAACATGTCCACCATTTCCCTGGCCTCCGAACGATAGAATTGGAGAGAAATTATGAATTAAAATATCCAGATGCAGCTAGAGAGAGTCATTACAAGTAATTTTTATATGGATCACCTGCTGACCGGAAAAGACACTGTTGAATCAAACTACCAAGTTTTTTTGCAGTCGTTGGGAGTAGATCATGCGGAATATATCCCAAAACTAATCGAACATGACGAAAGTACTATGACGCTGGGTATTATATACTCGTAATCACCTTTAAAATAAATAAATAGTCAATCTATGTTATTCGAAAGAGCTAAACTATATGGTCCCTCAGGTTGGTTATGTGCGGTAGACAAATTTTTTTGAATGAGTCAACTGTTTTAAATCCTGAAAATGAACCAACAGTCTAAATTAAATATTTTTTGAAAGTCGGGGATGGGGTTTCGTAGGTTTGTGTTGTCAGAAGAAGTCGTAAGATAATTTCAAAAGTTCTAAAATGTAATCGAACTAAACCTTGACTGAATGAAGAAATATTTAAATCGCGCTGCTTCATAGTATACAGTCAGATATTCCATTTATTGTAATCAAAATTGATTGGAAGATTCAAACTCTGGATAAATAATTCGAGACCCAATTCGAGACAAATTTTTTCCAAAACGTGTTTTGAGCAACTTACAGTTAAATCCATGAAAATTTCGAAGTCCATAAAAATACCTTTTTTCGACTAATTAACTCCTATATAAGCTGTAAAAATTATCAATTTAATGTTTATTGTCGTTTAACTATATGCATCCCGAACCTTTTGATAAAGAATTCAATTGGTTATTTTCATTGGCTGCGGTATCACAAAAAACCTCTGATTAACTGAATTATTATATGAAGATATACAGTTTTGGTGAAAATTTGCAGCCGGCAAAAATTTCAGATTCCAAAATGTACATAAAAGCGCAGCTTGCTTGACTGCTAAAGCAGAGTTACAACGACAAATCATGGGAACCTATCAACAGTTTGATACATTTGTAAAAGAGTCGGGTAATATATATTCGTACCTTTTCAGAAATTAAATTACGTTGTATTGCAATCCACCTATCGTACCTCATTTCGGTGTATATGGCTGCCCGAAAATGATTTGATCAATTTTTGTGATCGTTCTCGTAAAATACTATTAGCTTAATTTAAAGCCACATGACTGGTTAATGGAAAAAATTATGAGGCCATTTACCCTGGGAAATCTCAAGTGGGATGTACAAAAAATGGCCAACATGCCACAGGCTTCAACAGCCATACTGTGTCGAAGATAATTTTAGAGGTTATGAGATACTTACGTTCCAAACCATATCAAACTGAGATATTTAAAAACCCTTCAAAAGTTTGGCCAGTATAATTTCTTTTCCATTGAACTATATCAAGGCCCCGTGAAACAAATTGTGGGATGGGTGGTAGACAATAATTCTGGAATGTATATTAAAAAACCTGCGAGAGTATCAACTGGCTAAATATTTTTTTATTATGGGATAGGTTTTTTACGCTTGTGTTGCTAGACAACATTTTAAATTTTTCCATGGAATGAAATCCTGGCAGATAATTACAAGACGGTGGTGGTAAAAGCAGCCAAAAAAAAATTATGATTACAATTTGGACGAATCGTCCTTTAGATCTCGCTGCTGAATCAGTTGAATTGTACGACGTTGTAACAGGCACTGATTTACAGCCAGCTGAAAATGATGCACCAAAAATTATAGCTTGGTGCAAACTAGATGCCAAGGCTCGTCGGTGTATTTCAACAGCATGTCGAAAACAACCGTTGTTGCATATTTTTAATTGTTAGACTTCCTGTGAAATGTGGAATGTGATTAAGAAAATATATGAACCCAGTACTTCGTCTAATATTTTTCTGTTACAACAACGATATATGTTATTTACCATGGATAGCGATGTTTTTTTCACAACTGCTTGGTATGGTGGCAGCAGCTTAAAGCACACAATGAACTAACAAATAACTGAGTGAAGACTTGAAAATATGAAATAACGATTATTAATTGAAGAATCAAGATTAAAATCGCAAGGAAGCGTTTCTGTTGAGGCATTGGTGGTGAAGAAAAGCTATTCAAACTCAAAGAAGAATATAAGGAAAAAGAAAACAATCCAACACGGCGCAGCTTTAATCTGTTAGGACGGTGATTCACAATGCAACAGTTAATTGTGGTGGATAAATTCTGGTGCGTCACATCATATGAGTAATGGGGAATGGTTCACGAATTTTATAGAATTTTTTTAATCCTCGCCAGTAAAATAGGCATTCCATAGGCAAACAACAACGTTTACGTTTCGGTAATCGAAATGAAAAGGCGATGTGAAGCTGTAAAATCATTCATAGTGCGATGTGTATACGATGCCTGTCGAAATATTTAGTGGTGGAAAATAGTTTGTACTGTTCCGAGATGATTTTTCAAAATACCGATATGTACATGTATCCGATTAAAAATAAATCCGAGGTATTTGAAAAATTGAAAGTATTTGTAGCTATGATAAAGAAGGATTGCGGTCATGATCTAAAATATTTATGATCCGACAATGGACTAGATATTGTTTAATGACTATATGAAACATTTTATGGAAACTAATGGGGGTTCGATATCAGCAAACTGTTCCAGAATGATGTACAGAAAGAGATAATCATACACTGGTCGCGGCAGAACTATATGCTAAACGAGTTTGGAATCCAAACAGTAACAACGTTCAAATAGTACGCGATGTGTTATTTAAAATAGAGGTGATGTTCTGAATCGATGATCGGAATGAAAGAGATATTTCGGATAACGTTGATGATCAGCAAGATTTGAGAAAAAAAGTTTATATTTTGGAACGAAACAGTGAAAGTGTCAATGTATGTGTTTCGTACATGGTAAATCGTATACATAATCTTTAGATGACTTGTCCGATGACCAAACGGTTATTGATATTCGCTGGGTATTCAAAATCAAGTAAATATGCCAAGGTAAAAATTAAAATGATTGATTTAATATGGTTGCAGACAGGGTAACAAACTCAACAGTTATGAGAAAATGACTTTTCCAGAAGAATTTTTTTCAGAGACAAAAATGTTTTGTGTTGTCTTTTAACAGTGGGCCTTGACAAAAAACATTGCCCAGTAATCCATAACATTATATTGTATTCCCCATTGACCTTATTAAGGTTTTGACAAAGACTTAGGGGACCCCACTCCTCATCCAACACAATCTTGAGGTGACTGATGGTACCGGATTCAATTGGAATGCTCAATTGGATTTATGTCTGGACTGAGGGCTGGCCACTTATTCGTCTCGAATTCAATCTCATCCATGAACTGTCGAGTGGTTCGAGCTGTGTAACTCTGGGAATTGTCATTCATCAATATGAAATCCTTCCCTATATATCCTGCTTAGGGAACTATATGATCCAACAGAATGTCGTCGTTATATTATCGTTCAGCGGTCATTCTCTACGGCCTCCACCAGATACGAAACCAAGATCTGTTTTTCAGTTCACTGCACCACAACATGTACAAACCGCTGCCGTACGAGGGTATTTCAGCAAAACAGCACTGTAAATATCGCTCTCCTGGACATCGGTAAATCCGGCCTTTCTTATCACTACCAAGGAGACATATTCTGCACTCGTCAGTGGATAGAACGGACCTTCATTGCTCGATGCTCCAAATGATGAGTTTACGAACAAATCCGAGTCACTCTTTGCGTTGGCGTGGTCAATTGTGAACATTTAGCGAGCCGTCATAGAGTGAAGTGGGCTTCCTTCCAGCGTCTTCTGACTGTCCATTGACTATAACAGTTACATTTCGAACTTGTGTTAGCTGCGGTATGTGGTCTCCGATTGAAGGTACCAGTTTCCTGAGACCTCCTTGATACTCTTGAGACAACAGATTAGCTCATGTTTAGCTGACGATCGACTTCTCGTTGATTGCGTTCTTTTTGCATTAAAGCAATAAAATTATAGTAAAGATTTGTTCATGTAAACGTCTGAGAAGTGCCCGAGGGCAAATATCGGTCAACGTCGTATTATACAGGAGATTGCGCCACGCCAATTATTGTTTTCTCCGAAACATCGCATTTTGCTTCGATTGCTTTAATTTGAAAAGTGAAAATCTTAAGATACTCAGTTTCTTAAGAAAATCCTAATATGTAAATTTACTGAAACCTCAATTTGACCATGTGAAAGCCATTAGCTTTTCAAACGGTTTGGCATGATTGTAGTGCTAGTTCAGGCCTATCGAAAAATCACAGTGAGATTTGTGCTAAATAATGAAAATCTTAGAATACGCAATTTCTTAAGAAAATCCTAAAATGTAAATTTACTGAAACCTCAATAAGTAAGATCTGTAAGTGGTCAGGTTTCGACAGTAAACAAATTTAAGATCCATAAACTGTCAAACAAATTCTAAAATCTCTAAACTGAAGCGCGCACATATAATTTTTTAGTTGTCAGCAAAAATGGGATTTCTTATCGTGATCTGAGACCACCCATTTGGCAGGAAAGAAAGGCCAGCGATTCAAATATCTGTTAGACGAATCTGTTCTCCAAGGGCGTGTAGTTCAGTTTTTTAATTTAGTATTAATTCGATTTTTATAGTTTTAAGATATTCTAGCGTTCGTTAGCTTGCACTAGTTCGTGACTAAATAACTGTAATAAATTGTCCACTATAAATATTATAAACAAATAAATCCACTTTGTGTACGAAAACATGTAAAAATTCGCTAATCCTCTGCACCAAACAAACTCTTTTTTACGACACAACACCAATTTATGGATTTATACTCCAATTTGGTGTATTTACCGCGCGCTCAATATTCCACTTCGATGCCATAAATAATAATGAAAAAACACTAAAAAAAAAAAAATTTAACAACCGCCACACACCACACAGAACATTCTGGAATTATTAACGGGTGGTGTGGTGATGATGGTGGTGACGCGGTTTATGCTGTTTGTTTTATGTTTCTATGTTGTTGTTGTGTGCGCTCGCTGGCTGTGGCATTGTTAAAACTTAATTAAATTCCCATTTTAATAGATTTATGTGTATTCCTAGTTGTTCTTGTTATTTCATAAGTTTATGTGCGCTAAAAAGTTTATCCACGTTTTCTTGTATCGTTGTAGTCCATGTTATTTGTTATACACACTTAATTGTGGGATGGCTGATTGTTTTAGTTTTCCGAAATAAAATTATTATACAGATATATTCGTAATCGTAACACATGGTTTCGTCAGTTCGGGGAGATCAATTAAAAAATTAAATTAAATTAAAATTAAATGTGGATATATACTTACTACATGCCTGTTCATCCGAATTATCACCGCAATCATTTTTATGATTACATTTTAGTAACGCATCAATACATCGTTGTCCATTACCACAACGGAATTGATCTAGCCGGCATGAAACACCCGGACATCCTTCTTCGTCCCGTTCACTACGACAATCAAAATATCCATCACATTTTTTATCTTTTGATACACACGGATCGGCAACACGTCCCGTGATTAATGTACCATCAACTGGTGAGCCACAGTGTATATCGTCCGATTGACATTTACGATATGCTGAAAAAAAAAAAAAAAACATAAATTAAAATCAACACACAAAACATATAAGTGAATACATAAATCACACACACACACACACACATATACAGACAACATAAGTTTATTGAAGATACGTGATCAAATATACATGTCGAGTAATAAGTCGGTTGGAGTTGGAAAATTGATTTTCACTATGTATAAAGTTAGATTTGTATAGTAAAAAATTGTTTGAGTAGTTTTTCTCACTTCTCCCCCCTATATATACGATTTTAAAGGTGATGATGTGAGATATCGTGATTTAATGATACACGTCTGTCTCACAAGCGGATATACCACGACGTGTTTGAAAAAAAAAATGTCTTCTCTACATAGAGTTTTTATTGTGAACTTAAATAAATAAAAAAATGGTTTCAAGAAGCAACAAAATGAAAATTTATAGTATTTGATCAAGCATAGTTGTGCAGAGATATACAAGATATAGGTTGTATACTGGAAATGTAACAAATACAAATAAAATGTTTGTAAACACAGCAAATACCATACTTTACTCATTTCTAAACTTAAAGCTAAAAAAAAAATTAGGGCGTTATTTTTATTTCACACCGAAAAAACGCCCTAATTTTTATCTACATTTTTATTTAAATAAATTTTCAAATTTATAATGTTTTCGAAACGTCCTTGGCTTTAGTTAGGGGTTCAGTATAAATAATTTTACGATTTGAATTTTGCTTTATAATTTTCGACTAAAGTTTGCATTCGAAATCAGTCCAACACGAACTTTATATGAACGACCTGTTTCCAACGCATCTTCGACCTGGGAAAACTCTTCCAGAAATTTTGTATTTTCAGTTAGACATATTTGGATACTTACAAAGCTTAACGAGTGAAGTTAATCAAATATAAAATTGAGCTACTCAAACATAAAATTAAGCTACTCAAACATAAAATTGAGCTACTCAAAATCAAATATAGGTACTCAAACATCAAATTGAGCTACATAAAAATTTAGCTACTCAAACATCAAATTGAGCTACTCAACATCAAATTGAGCTACTCAATCTCAATATTAAATAATTTGAGCCGTCACTCCAAGATTATTCTAAATACATTGTGTACAGTTAAAAACTGAGCTATTGGCTTAGCCTACCACTTTTCTTAACTCCAGTTCATTGTGTCCTAGAAACTTCACTTATAGATCGACCTTGATTAATCGCACTTGGGTGAGGAGCAAATAACATGTTTAAACTTTCATGATTTTACGATTAGATTATAGCTCACGGTTAAACATTGTACTATCTACAGTGAATTGTGCATGTAGTTATTGTTTTACAACGAATAGGCCATTATGTAGCTTATATGTATTGAATGAGTAAGAAGTTTGATTGGACCTGGTTGTAAAACACTCAAGAAGCTGTTTTCTTCCTTCAGAGGTTGAATACAATTTGAATGAAGAATTTATCAAATAAATAATACAACTTCTACTCAAAATTGTATTCAAATTTCTCTCAAATTATTTTCTGGTTTATAGACTAGGTTTCTAGTAAATTGATATGAGTGAACAAATAAATTTGTTTCTTGTTTGACTAAAAGTCATGTAAAGAAATTTTAGTTCAACTGATATTTGATTCCATTTTTGTATAGTTTTTTATTTCAAGTTCTATAAGGTCGCGGAGTTTGAGTGGAATTTGATTCAAATTTGGTTGCATATAATTAAAATTTTGTACTTTCAATTCAAATTACAGTTAAATTGAAGTTCCACATTAATTATATTTACCTATCAACTTAGATAACAATTATTCGAGTATTGTACTACAAAAACGCATTCAAATTTAACTCAAATCTTTGATTTAATATCCTTCCTAAATTAAACTTATTTACATTTCATTAAATATAATCTTCAAACTTAATACAATTCTAATCAAATTCGATGAAAATTACTGATAAATTTTATTAAAACTTAAATTGAACTGTACTACGACTATCAAATTTCTTTCAAACTCGACTAAATAAACTTATAATTTTCCGTCAAAATAAATCAACAGTTGCATTGAATTCGAATCGATTTTCAAATTTTTAATTTATGTTTTCAAGTTTCATTCAAGTCAGTTAATATTCAATAGGGCTGTGTGCTTCACGCCAATATTTTTACATTCAAATTTTTGTTGGCCAACCCAAACAAAATGATAATTAAAACGTAAAGCATCCTCGCGAGAAGGTTAAGTTAATTAAGCAATTGGTAGCCATCTAGTGGTTAATAGCATAATTAATCATGAGTTTAGAAAAATTGGCGTTTTAGTCTACAATATTCTCTCTTCAAACCAAATGAAACCCCTGTGAAAAGGGGTAAATAGGTTCAACATGATAATATGCTAAATATCATTCAAATCAACCTTCTTATTCAAGACGTGGTTCTTATTCAAGAACCTTGGATAAACAGTAACAGGATCTGTGGCCTTAGAGTGAACGGGTATCCTAATATACTCAAGCAGTTCTGAGAAAATCAATCCTGCATTCTTGGAAAAAATAATTTAAATATGTTTCTACTCTCTCAATACAGTAATGGTGACGTAATTGCTGTCAGCCTAGAGGTTGGCGGCAGCTAAATCTGGGTGGTCCTATATGGACCGGAACAAACAGTAACCGCCGTGATGCAAATGCGCATCACACAATCTGGGGAAGCACAAAAATCAACGAAAGCGGTGAGTTATTTGTTGAGTACTTATTAAATACTAACCTTTTAGTTTGTAATAATGGGCAAAAACCCACAATTATTACTAAAAAATCGGCAAGAGGTTCTAGACGTAATCTTCGTCTTAGATAATATTTATCCTATGGTCTGGGAATGGAGAGTGGTGGGAGAACATTCCTTCTATGACCATCGATATGTAAAATTCAGTCAAAACGTTTACCCTGCTACCCGGAAAGCCTTTAGGAATCCCAGAAGGACAAACTGGAGCAAGTATAGGGAAATGCTAAAAGATTGACAATGGAGGAATTGAATTGCATGGTGACACTATCACTAGTGCCTGCAAACGGTCCTTTAATGCTGCTTGCGCAATAGTTAAGCCCAGGGGCAAGGAAAAACCAACATGGTGGTCCTAGGAACTGAGGACCTACCGAAAGGTTTGTAGAGCCAAAAGTACGAAAGAAGCTTAGGATTGGGACTCCTATATAAGGAGAACTTAAAACTATACAAAAAAGAAGTAAGGAAGGCACGGAGGAGGTCGTGGAGACTCTTCTGTGATAAAATGGAGGAAGTCTTCAAGACCTCAAGTCTTAGAAAGATACTGTCTTCTGATCCAACCAGTCCCAATTATCTAATTAAACCGGACTGATCTTGGACTGCTTATAGTGAGGAATCTTTGAAACTTCTTATCGACGCCTACTTTCCAGGAAGCTTTGACGACTGGACAGAGACTAGGACACACACTGAAACACATTCATTGCGCATAGAAGTTATCCCAACTAAAATACGAACCCTATGGCCTTTGAAGGGTTCAAACTCTATAAATCGGCTGGTCCTGACCGAATTATACCAGCGGAAATTCAAAACAACTCGTCGATTATTCTCGCCTGGTTGGAAGTAATATTCAAAGGGTGTTTACAATTGGTCTGTATTCCGAAGAGGTGGACAGAGGTCAGGGTGATATTTATTCCGAAAGCGGGGAGGAGCTCACATGGCTACCCAAAGGACTTAAGACCCATAACTCTATCATTCTTTCTGTTGTAAACCTTGGGAAGGCTGATAAATGGTATGTATGATTGAGAAATCAATATTCACGCAAGAGTTTTGTATGGTGGGGTTCCTTGATATTGAGAGCGACTTTAACAATGTAAACTCGAATACAATTCTGGAGGGATTATCACTCCTTGGGGTGGAGTAACCTGCATGTGGGTTAATTAATCATATGCTGTTGAGCAGGATGGATAACTCAAAGCTGGGGGAATCCACCATTAGGAGGCGGGTAGTGAAGAGTACTCCGCAGGGAAGTGTCCTGTCCACTCTTCTCTGATACATATCAAATAATGGGTTGAGAGAATGGATTGGAGTGATTGCTTATACAGATGGCGTAGCATAGGACTAGCTTTTACCGATAAGGCAAGCTTTCTGGGCGTAATCTTGGACAGTAAGCTTAGTTGGAAGAATAACATCTTGGAAAGAGTAAACAAGGCTAATATAGCTATATATGAACTGATTCAGAAACGCGATCGAAACGAGATGTGGCCTGAAGCCGCAGCTGGTACACTGGCTATTCACTGCCGTAGTAAGACCTATACTTATGTATGGGATGAGTGTGTGATGGCCAGCTTTTGCAAAAGTGCAAAGAACGGCCTGTATGTTTATAAACGGGGCGCTGAGGACAACAGTAACACGCGCCTTAAAGGTTATGTTTCACCTTCTCCCTGTCGATATACGGCCACCCGACTATCAGCCGTATCTCATTGGAAAGGTTTTCCGTCTGGACACTCGACGATAATTAGATCGTTAAGGAAAAGCATTATGCTTCGAGTAAGGGTTCCGAACTACCTGCCCTTCAAAAGAATCTTAGAGGAGCGGGTCATTATCGGAAACAGAAGCATTGCAGTTCTTTACGGATAGCTCCAACCTACACGGTAAATTAGGAGCTGGGGTCTTCTGTGATAAATTAAAAGTAGATATATCAGTTCGTCTCCCTGATTACTGCTGCGTGTACCAAGCAGAGGTCATAGCGATTGAGAAGGTTTTGACTTGGTTGAGACATAATTTGGTATCCTCGATTGATATCGCAATTTATGTGGATAGTTAGGCGGCCACTTGTTTCTAAATGAGATGAGTGAGCATAAAGAAAAGGGCAAATTTGGGGAGGCCTATTACGGCGCTCAAGACAGCGCTTAAAAGAGGCAGTTTCCAATAAAGGTAATAGGGACGTAAGATCCTGTGGTATCACAATGGAATTAACTAACCCAACCTAATGAAACAACTTTCAAACTATTGGTTCATAATTGATTGTTACTTTATGAGAAACAATTTTTTTACAGTTTGGTTTAGAATCTAATTCCAAATTGCATTAGACAGATGATCGAATGAGTGTAATTTGACACATACTCAATTGAGATATATACTACCTAGTCCAACCACCATCCATAAAATTTGATCATAATTTGTTTGCAATTACTAATACATACTTTCAATCAAATTTCATTCAAATTTAAAAAAAAAAAAAAAAATTTTCAATTTTAAAACAACACTATTCTGATTACAGGTTTGAAAACAGTTTGAAAATTTTTTGTGTTAAAAAATGTAATTTCACTCGAAATCTAAATTTAAGTCAAATCGCATACCAATCCAATCAAAATCTCACACTGATTTTACTCATTGAGTATGGCTCTTCATTCCCAAATTCAAATTAAAATTTTATTCAAAATAGTTTTTCAATTTTCATTCAAACCACCAAACAAAAAATTATATAAACTTGGTTTTGTTTCAAACTTCTTAGTCAAAAAATTGATTTAAATTTATAAACAAAATCTGAATTTAGCTCAAATCGCAAAATGGACCCGTTATCACGATTCTACTTGATAAACTTGATTCAAACTTTAATTTTTTATTTTCAGTTTTCAAATTGCATCAAACAACCTTAGTCTAAAAACAGTTAATTTGGTTAAAATTGATATTTTTGCTCAAATCAAATTCCTTTCAAACTATGCTTTATAATCTATTGACAGTATATATAAAGACGTGACATGGGATCATTTCCACAAATTTGACGCAATTTTAAATTGATGTAATGTAAATTAAAACTTGTCACTTTCAAGTTAATTTACATAAAAATAAAATCAAATTAAGTATTCCAGAATTGTCAAACACATATCAATGATGTAACAACTATCCAAATCAACTTAACGTTTTTTCGCCCAATATAAAACCAACAAAAACAATTTCCACCTCTAGTAATTCCACTGATTTTATGTGTGTGTGTGTGTGTGTGTGTGCGGTCCAATAACATTGTGGTTCATGTTACGTTCATAATATAGCGAGCAAGCAGCAAAAAAAATCCAAATTTCGGTTATTGAATGAACTTCCACACATATACACACTTATCAGTGATACGGATGAAAGCCAAAAAAAAAAACAAACAAAAGTCGAATTATTGAATTTATGCCAAGCTTTTATTTTGTTGGAAATGGAAAATTAATCTTTTTTTTCTCGATTTCGTATTTTCCCAATTTTCCAATAATTTTTTTTTTTGTTTTGTTGCCATTTTATTTATTTCATTTTAAAATCAATTTGTAGAAATTGATTTTTATCAATGTTATTGTATTTTAGTGTTTTCCCATTTTCCTGCTATCGCAGGAAAATATAACGAAAATTGATATGGACAGAATTTATTATCTTTAAAAATAATTTTATGTGTGTGTGTGTGTGTACGATCCGTATGTTTTTCTTAAGAGTTTTTCTTTTAATGTACAATTTTTAATGTAATGGGGTGTGTGAAGAGCTTTTTATTGTTGTTCAAGTAATTTATGTTAAGTGTATATATGTGAGTGTGTGTGTATGTGTAATTGAATGCGTAATTTAGAATGAAATCAATTTTATTACGAATTTTATAGTATTTGAATGGTTGAGAGATTGGTGGTGATAGATTTATTGGCAAAGTGTTGCCAGACCTAAAACATTCATTTTCCTCTAAAGTCTAATAATGGAAAGTTCATCTGCATTAGGACATGCCATCAATATATAGGTTTAAGGAGAATTTGCCAAAACAAAATTATTTTTTATCAAACTTGGACACTAGTTTGAATAGTATAATTTTTTGACCACAATTTGAACGAGTTTGATAGAAAAAGTTTTTTTTTTTAAATTTAATTTTAGTTTGAATTTAAAATTTGAAACGCCATTTGGAAATTGTGGACCGAAAATAATTCCTGCACACGCTTGTCATTATTTTTCGACAAAGTAATTGATAATACTGGAATTATACTGTTATTGCTTGTCTGCTTAGGCGATTGGAAACTCATAAACAACAATGCATTAAAAGACATTTTGTTGATGCGATATATTTTTAAAATGTTTACTGCGAATGAAATCAAATTTATGTTACTGAGAATGATAGATCTTAAAAGCTTTGAGGAGTGGACACACGTGTTTCTTGCGCACAATGTGTGCTTTGCTGGTAAACACAGACCAAGTTTTTGGAAAAAATTATATTTTGAAATGAGTTTGAAAGAAATTTGATAGAATAATAATAAATTTGAAGACCATTTGAAACGATATGAAAATTTAACCTATTTTGAAAATGGAAAGTACATTGTCCGTTATTTTCTTTGTAAAATTGTACACGACTGGAGTAAGAACATTTTTCTTAACTTAACTGGACGTCAAATACTTATCAAATTTGTTTCAAACACGTAGTGAAATTTGATTTATATACAAACTGATCATTTAGATTTATTTCAAACTATTATTGGTAATAGAAATATTGCATTACAAATTTATCAAATGAATCAAATTTCTAGTTAGTATCAAATACGATTAAGCATTCAAATTTGACTCAAATTTACAAATAATTTGTTCTTGTATATATAAAAATATAAATGGTTTTTATGAATTTTATTCAAACCAAACTCCGAAGTAATACTTGATTTCAAAATTGGTAAGTTTATTATTTTAAATTTTGTACTGAGTATAAATTTGATAGGAGTTTGAATGAACTTGAAAATGTTTGATTCGAATAAAATATAAATTGTGTCTGATTTGTTTAATTAAATTTTACAATTTTCTGATTTTATTGGAAACAAAACGAGTTTGAAAGAAATTTGATAAAATAATAATAAATTTGAAGATCATTTCAAACGGAAAGAAAATTTAATTTATTTTGGAAATGGAAAGTACGTTTGAATGTCCGTTATTTTCTTTGTAAACTTGTTTACGACTGGAATGTTTGTTAACACAACTGGACGTCAAATCCTTATCAAATTTGATTCAACATGGAGTTAAATTTGATTGATATACAAACTGATCATTTAGATTTATTTCAAACTATTATTAGTAATAGAAATATTGCATTACAAATTTATTAAATGAATCAAATTTTTAGTTTCAAATACAATTTATCATCAAAGTTTCTCTCAAATTTACAAATAATTTGTTCTTATATAAAAATAAATACTCAAACCATACTCCGAACTAATATTTGATTTCAAAATTGGTATGTCTATTATTTCAAATTTTGTACTGAGTATACATTTGATAGGAATTTGAATGAAACTTGAAAATGTTTGATTCGAATAAAATATAATTTAGTGTGATTTATTTAATTAAATTTTATATTTTTTAGTTTGAAAGAAATTTGATAGAATTATAATAAATTTGAAGATCATTGGAAACGAATAGAAAATTTAATTTACTTTTGGAAATGGGAAATACGTTTGAACATTGCGCGTTATTTTCTTTGTAAAATTGTATACGACTGGCGTTTTTGTTAACACAACTGGACGTCAAATCCTTGATTCAAACACGTAGTGAAATATGTGTAAATTAGATTTATTTCAAACTATCGTTGATGTTAGTAAATATTGCATTACGAATTTATCAAATGAATCAAATTTTTAATTTCAAATACTATTAAGCATTCAAATTTGACTCAAATTTACAAATAATTTATTCTTGTATAAAAATAAAAATGGTTTTTATGAATTTTATTCAAACCAAACTCCGAAGCCATATTTGATTTCAAAATTGGTAAGTCTATTATATAAAATTTTGTACTGAGTATAAATTTGATAAGAATTTGAATGAAACTTGAAAATGTTTGATTTGAATAAAATATACATTGTGTCTGATTTGGTTGATTAAATTTTACATTTTTCTGATTTTACTGGAAACAAAACAAGTTTGAAAGAAATTTGATAGAATAATAATAAATTTGAAGATCATTTGAAACGAAAAGAAAATTTAATCTATTTTGGAAATGGAAAGTACGTTTGGACATTGCCCGTCATTTTCTTTGTAAAATTGTATACGACTGGAGTTTTTGTTAACACAACTGGGCGTCAAATCCTTATCAAATTTGGTTCAAACACGTAATGAAATTTGATTGATATACAAACTGATTATTTAGATTTATTTCAAACTATTTTGATATTAGAAATATTGTATTACAAATTTATCAGATGAATCAAATCTTCATATTCACGTGAATTTTGTCCTAAATATGTCCTACAAAAAAAAATTTAACAGTTTTTCGGGACAAAATTCACAATTCTATATAGCCGGGAGAAGTTTGTCCTAAATCCAAAAAATCTTTACATGTGTAAGGTAGAATATCATATTTTATTCGGATAAACCGATAAATCTTACAATTTAACCGATTATGTGTAAATGAAATGAATGAATAAATTTTCAAATTTGCTTGGGAAAATTCTAGGAAACTAATGTCATAATGACGTATATTTCAAGATGTCATTGGATATCCGAAAAATAGTTCAAATTTGGAAAAGGCCAGGGATCAGGAGGGGGTTAAGGACAACCTAGTCGGGTGTAACATGAGGTGTGTCGATTATATAATTTTTCCGAATATTTTTGAGCGATCCTAGGAGGCTAACAACATAATGATGCACATTCCGAGATGTCTTAAAGTCAAAGCTAATCGAAAATTATTTCTTTTTTGGAAACAGTAGGGGATTGGCCCCTAAGATCGGGGGGTACACATGTCTCATAACCTAAATTGAACGAACATGTTTTCCAAAAGAATCTGCTTCTAAAGTCAACAAAACGAAAAATGGATGCCGCCAAAACAACATCGGACCACCGCTCAAGTACCCGGACACGAGATTTAGTATTGGCACGTGGAACGAGCAGTCACTTAAGAAACCAGGAGCGTTAGAAGGCCGAATCACATGCTTGAAGGAGTATCGGCTGGAACTCGTTCTTCAAGAAACTGGCTGGCCTAAAAATGGAGACCATGTGTTCCAGAGCTATACGTTGCTGTATACTGGAGATGACACTGGAGATCTTGGAGCCTGATGGGATCTCTACCCGAACACGATGTTAGAATGGTAATTGGGGACTTTAATGATAGAGCTGGCAAAAACCAGACCGACATGTGTGAAAGCATAGGTCCGTACCCCCGAAACGGAACTGCGACCGATAATAGTTTCGTACAGGTCCGGGAACATAGAGAAACGCATGGAACGTTTCGACTGTGAAGGTCTGATAAATGAAGATCAAAAGAAACGATATCAGGATCTTTTCAGCGACTGTGTGAACTCTGTCTGCGAGGCACTGAAAACTTCGGTTGTCAGTGCTGCTCAACAGACTTTAGGTATAGTAAAAGTCAGACACAAGAATAATTGGTTAGATGATGAGTGTCACATTGTAGTCGAGCAACAAAATATAGCCCGTAGTGAAGTGCAACAACGTCTCACAATCGCAAGGAAAAACAAGGCTACTCTTATTAGGAGAGCAGCTAAGCGGATTTGTAGACGGAAAAAGCGAGAATGATGGAAAGTACAACAATTTAGCAAATAGCGCAGTTTGCGTAATTTTTTAAAAAGAATTATTAAATTGCACCATAATTCAGGCCTGCGTAAACTGCCATTCGGGACCGGGATGGAAACCTCTGTGTTAACATCGGCGCAGTCCTCGACGTAGGAATGTACGCTTTGCCGACCTGCTTGCTGTCATGCGTCACAGACGGTAGTTGGGTCACCTCAAATACAGACTGCGGAGATTTGTATTGAGGATCCATCCCATGAGGAATTAAACTAGGGCCATGCAGACACTAAAATGAATCCGCTCACCTAGAGTGGACTACAGTAATTCGGAGCTGTTGATATTTGGAGGGGATACTTTGTCTTTATCTTCAAGAAGGGAGACCACTTGACGTGTGAGAATTATCACGGTATAGCTCTACTTTGCATAGCATACAACATACTGTCATACTATATATTGGATAGAATCACTCCTCTAGCGGAGGTCCTGGTTGGTGACTATTAAGGAGGATTTCGTCCGAATCGATGAGGTGTTCCTGGATTTCCAGCAGGCCTATGACTTCATCAATCGCGAGAGCTTGTGGTTTGCTCTGAAATACCTAGGATTGCCAACAAAATATGGGTCATCGGTGACGCAGTCTCAATACAAGGTTTGAGCGAGTAAGGTGGTTCAAATATTTGAACTCTTGTTGTTATATTTGGATGTGAAAGTTGAGCGCTGACGGATGAGTACGACAGACGTCTTCTTACATTTTAGAGATGAGTCATGCGTGTATTTTACGGCCCAAAAACGCGAAGTAAATGTAAATTCGTGGTATCGGAACATTCTGCTTTGCCCACTAACACACATAAGACTAAATTGGGTTTTTTGTTTTTTATTTCAGATTTAGGACAAATTTCTCATACGTCAAATCAAATCATAATTGGACATATTCGTCATTTTTGCTATTAAATTTAATTTATTTAATTATTGCAAGCTTTAATCGGGACCAATATAATTTTCAATTACTACAAATAATCCAATAGTTTTACCTTTAAAGCTTTTTAATTTCCGTAAAAATTGCATTTCCCGTTTATTATTTTTGGAAAATGAAAACATAAATAAATTAAATTTTATTGATTTATATTAAAGTACATACAATTGTCAAAATAAAAAAGCTTCAGGCTCTCTCACACAATTTTCAATATTTACATACAGACACTTTTAAAAGCTTTCAAAACAAATTTAAAAGTTTATCGATGATTAGTATATTTATTAGTGTAGGTAGCAGGTAATTAATAAATTGCTTTAAAATGTTTGTTTTATATTTGTTCAGAGCTTTTATGTATATATATATATGTACTATGTATAGTACGAGTTTTGGAAAATTATGCGGGTGTAGCAATACTAATTAGAAATGAAGTTTTTCTTTTTCAAACAAAATAAAAATGTTAAAAATTTTATTATACAGTTAAAGAGCTTTACACTAGACTAATTTTTATACCATAAAAAAAAGCTCGACAATATAATGATAATAAAATTAGTGCGAAAACAGTTGGAATAATTTGCTTGTCGGATTTTATTTTTCTTGTTAAATTAATTTTGTTAAATTATTCAGATCACGAAAATATTTTTGGAATGTTCCAGTTTTAATGCGAGCAAGAGAGATGATGCCGAGAAAAGGAAGAGATACTTAATTTTTATTTGTTTTATCCCGAAAATAACGAGAAAAAAAAGTTCGAAAGCACAAAATAAATTGAAAAATGAATGATTTGTAAAAATCTTATTTTTAATCTTATTTATCAAATTAGTTTTTTTTTTAGATATTCTTGTAGCTTTTAAGTAGATACGTATGTACACTACGAATTTTTAGTATAGAGAGCAAGTTAAGGTTTAGAATATTAAATTACATTAAAGTTCTTAATCGATTATATACGTTACAAAGTAATAAAAGCCACGAAATATAAATAACGAAAGCCTCTTTTTATTTGAGTTTAAGTTGTTTTTACCATTGTTTGCCTTTGGATAATATTGTAAAAGATGGTTGTTTATTTTAGTGTTATAAAGAGTATGAATGTATGTATGTGTGCGTTGTCAAGATGTTTAACGTAGTTCTTGTTGTTATGCCACTTGAAGATTGAGAAATGGTGTGTAGGTAGGTGTGCAATTTTATCGATATTTGTTTGGTAGGTGGAATCAAATGGTACATGAATGTTGAAGAGTTCTCTAATCTTATTGGACGATTATTGTGTAATCTGTTAAAAGCGTGTAATTGCTTATAGGTCACTGAATCCATAGCATTTAGTGATGCATATCAACGAGGGGATTTTGTATTCAAAACTAAAGTAGTTTTAAACATAAAGCAATATTAAGTTAGGAAGCAGAATGCTTCATAATAGCAGAGCTTTTATATAAGTTAATCTTTTTTTGGCTAAGACGATTAATTCATGAACTAAATTTCATTAAAATTGCAAAATATTAGTTTATTGTATTTTAGTGTTTCCAAAAATGTATTTAAAAGTATAAAAGAAAGCTTTCATTAGAGAGCTTTTTATAATTTCTATCATCCAAAAAAATTTCTACAAATGCCATGATCAATGATACTTTCAAGTACAAGAAAATTTTCAAAATATGTAATAGCTTTCAAGTTTTAACTTAACAGAGCTTTAATTACAAGTCAAGCTTTGCTAGCTGGATTAATTTAGTATTTTAGACCAGTTTGGTTCTTTGTAAAATTTAACAAGTACAAAGCTTTCATTAGAGATTATTATGAAAAGCTTCACTATAAAATCAATTCTCTATCAATTTCATCACAAAATATGAACTTTCCAATATTAACATCGAAAGCTTTCATAACAGTTAAGCTTGGCTAATTCAACTTTCTTTAAAATAAAATGATAATTTGTTGCAATAGTGTTTGAAAAAATTGTAATTTATTAAAATTAAATGATAATCTTTCATAAGTAGGTTTTATCAAAACATTAAAATATTTTTTAAAATTCAGCAGGATTTATTGCTGATGCAGAATTTCCAGTTGTCCCAGCCGAAAAATACTCGTTCATCTAGCCAATACAAAATCATGGATAGTAGTATAGGTAGCAGGAAAAGAGTAAATTATGGAAGGATAGCTGAAAACTCCATTCAATGTCAAGATTGTGAGAGCAAATAATTGAAAAGCTGGACGACAGCGAGAGAATGAATGAGGGAACATCACAAACCAACGTGGTACCAGAAGAATCTTCTGAGGTGAAATGTATGAATGAGTATTCTTGGAAGAAACTGTGAAAATAGCAAGTCGGAGACACCAAGTCTTAACCGCATGTTTATACCTATAAGACAGTGTCTCGTTATTGCTCCCACGGCCATGCCAATATTGGCGCTAGACCATCTGTTGTTTGTTTCTTTTATAATTTCCTCCTGAAGCACCAGTTTAAATGATGCAAGAGGTATCTAGATGACCAGCTTTGTTTGATGAAGCGTGCTGTACTCCGATGAGCAACTTTATATATTCTAATATTCCCTACAGTATTGAAATGTTCGGGCACCCGAGTTAAGCTGATGTTGAATTGATCAGCCATCTTATTTATAGATGGCAGTTGCTAAACAATTCTGAGCTATCTTCGATGAACGGTAGGGTGATGTAGCGTTTTAATTGCAGCCTGACTGTCCGTAAAAATGCGAATATCCATTGTAGATATTATATTATACCTTAACCAGTCGATGGCTTCCAATATCGCGGTAAGTTTATCTTGAAAGACACTGCAAAAGTCGGGAAGACGAAAAAAGAGGTGACCTCCAGTACCTGACAGAATACTCCACACCAGACCTTTTCATCCCCTTTTGAGCCAGACGTGAAGAAGCTCAGCGCCTCATTGTCCATAACCATCTGCTTCACCCAGTCCTCTTTGGTTGGAATCTCAGTTAGGAACCTCACCTCGAAATATTACGATGAGGTAGAGTAGTCAGTAGTATCGGGAATACTCCTGTAACACAAAATAAATAAGTGCCCTATTTTGCCCAGATAGATATGAATGTGAGCCATATGGCTATGCAAGTTGTAAGTTGGTTGGCCGCAAGATCCAAGAGGAGATGCAAGAGAAAATCCGTGGCTTGGCTATAGAGGGGCCAATACTGAGCTGTTGAACCGATCGCCCCTTACAGTACGCATGTTGAGATTTCGAAAGCTTCGATAATTTAACACTGGAGAGTAATTATGTATCAAAAAGGTGTGATATGGGGCGCTGAACTAAACAGTGGCTGCGAGAGGATTAACCGAATGCACTCACCAAGCATAAAACTGGATGGTACGAAAATCTGACAGGTGGGTTGATAGTGGAAGAACTGTGAATTTTATTTATCAGATTTAATGAAAATATGTCGCCAAAATAATATTTTAAGGAATTATTTCTTTCATATCTGAGGTTTTGGGTAATTTTTGGGTAGACGACTCCATAAATCTGGGATTATCTGTTTAAAGCTTCTCTGACGGATGGCAAAAGTTATCTATCCAGTTCCACAAAACATCGAATCGATCTGCAGAATTAATATCGAGAACAGAAATAGGACCAGGACTGCACCAATTCCGTGTGAGACGTTCACCCACTTATGATGCCTAGAATTACACCTTACCAGAAAAAGTGGCAACACTAGATTCTGGCAAGGCATCTTAAAAGCAGGCAGAGAAAAGAGCAACAGTCCTGAAACCACTACTTCAGGCAAATTTCATATCTAAACAATTACGATAAAAGATTCAGTGAAATTATCAACCATTTGCTGGGCCAGGCTCTTTAAAAATAGGGACGACAGGAAAAGCAAACAGCGAAAAGATCAGATTAGAAATTGTATGCTGATCGAAACCGGGCAACAAGAAGATCTATAATTTTTGAAATATAATTTTTGATGTGAGGACGCGGTAGAAAAGAGCGAGCAAATTCAAAGGCACGATCAATGGAGAGATCAAAATCGAGTACTACGTTTTATATAGTCGCTTGAAGTTTTATTTACAAGCAATTCACGAGTATTTCTGACATGAGTCACTCACATGAGTAACCATTACATTCTGATTTAGTTATTTAAGAAATTTTTGAATTCGGAAGTGTTGCGAATTTAAAGGAGATTGCTTGCCTTCTTAAACTAATTTAACGGAATTTTATTAGGAGGCAGTTAACTGATCTCATGTCTCCAAAGACTGGTCAAATTTAACTACATCAACGGACGGGTGAGGTTTTACTTTTGAAGATTGTTGAAATTGGACACCATATGGCAATATTTGACACACAATCATTTGTTAAACAAAACATATCACCTATTGTGAATTATATTTATGATTTGTGACCTCTATGGAGCACTTAAATTTGTATTTGATCTGGTGCCACGGTCTTCCGACGTTGGCTAATTTTCATTTTTAATGTTTTGATGAGCAGTTTGGCTGACGACTGAAACATCTTTTCAATATAACTGTTGCTTCTGTGACATATTGATGTCACATATTTTTTAAGGAATTTATTGAAAAATCCGGAATAATTATTAGTTTTTGCTTCTTTTTGCACCAAAATTATTGTTAACTATACAATGTGTAATTCCTAATATTTCTACAACTATGTTTGTACCCGGCTTTCTATACACTCGTTATTTTCCAAATATAATTGACTTGTACTATGAAAACACATATGCTCTCTTTGCGGAACTATCGACGCAAAAGGTGACCTGTCTTTTTATGGAACTGATCATATTCCAGAACTTAATTCAAAAACCAGTTAAGAATTTCTTTTCCATCCAACATATTGAAATTCATTATGATCTACTTCTGTTACAGATAGTCATACTACAGTTGGCCAAGACAATTATACAAAAATCAGTTTACAATTCCATTTTCGTTCAACATGTTCAGTTTCAACCTATAAGCGGTGAAGAAATGGTTTAGTTCCGTCCAGTTGGTCATACTCCAGTTCCCGAACTTAATCCAAAAATAATTTTAGAATCCTATTTCCATTCAACATATTGCATTTCTTCAGGATCGGTCAACAAAAAAAAGTCACCAAAATCAGTATTTGAGAAAAAATATTGTCCGAAATTTCTTTTATTTACGATAACACAACAAACTGCACCTTTTAAATGTTGGTAATCTTTTGCTCAACATTTTAAGAATCATAATTTTATAAATAAGTCAAATTTAGCTTATTAAAATTGTCTTCGGTCTGTTGTTTTGATTTGTTGTGATGCTCTATAGGATTCATACATTTTTGAACAGTAATCGAGTATAACTGTATTGAAAATAATTGTGGAACGTATAAGATTTATTACTGAAATATATTGTTGGGATCGTTTCGGAAGCAGGAATTGATATTAATAATTTGTGGAACGTATGTTCAGGTTTGGATTTATAATTCTAAAACTCAAGGAAATAATGATTTTAAACTGGAAAAGTCATTTTGAGGTTGCTTAAGGTGTGTAGGCAAGCTAATCTATATCAGAGCCTCCCTGCTCCCAACTAGAGTGTCTATGGGATATAACTAACATATTGTGGAAGATATATCCACTCCTTTAGTTATCTCCTTATTATATATGTATTATATTCGGCTTGTTGAATGCGGATTGAAAATAAGGGTCTGAATAAATTGGAGCACAAAAGAGTGAGTAAAAATTGGGCTTTCTAAAAATCAACTCAGAAAGTTCAAATTTCAAATTGTTTTCACTTAAAAAGTATACATTTTAGACTAAACTAACATACAGCCATACCTCGCTTGTGTACCTCTATGCTCAATAATAGAGTTTACATTTTATTTGGGAATTAATATATTTTGTGGAATCTATGTTCAGTTTTGGGTTTTTCATCTTAAATGAAATTATGCCGAATTAATTTTTTTGTTAATTAAATTCTTAAAATTCTACCCCTAATGTTTAGTCTCCACATACATATACATAACATGAAGCTTACATTCATAATATTATTCAATTCACAACAATAACACACGAAATTATCAAATGTAATAAGTTGAAATTCATTCTCATAGTCATAATTCTCTGAAATCGTTATGTAATCAACAAAATAAATGTGTATGTTGGGAATTTATATCGTACATATGTGGGTTGGAACGTGGTACTGTTATACTTTGAAATTTGACGAATACACAGAATAATATATGAAAAATGGTTTTCAGTTAAATTAAATTTGTATAATGTGCGACTACATAAGATATTTTCCAAAGTCCAAAACTAGATACTTGAAGATAAATGTGGGATTTATGTGGGACATATGAAAACATTAGATAGATATCGGTTCAGATGGATGTAATATAGAGCAAACGTTCAGTATTTTGTGGAACCTATTTCCGCTCATTTAATTCTGTTTTTCTACATTTAATTACGGCTGAAAAAGTAGTAGGGAAATTGTGGAACCTATTTTCACTAATAATCAAACTAAGTATTTTTATTAGTACTGAAATAAAAAATTGGAAATTTGAAGAAAAAAGTGAAATTTATGTGGAACGTATCTATCTATGACGTTTAATAATTTTATTAGAAAATGTGAAATATCAAGACAATTGTTTTAATTGGCTCACTGAATCGTTATTAATAGTAATAACGAATAGGTAATTGCCACAAGCTAATCAACTTAAAATTATTCAGTCAGTAACTGTAACGACACATACGTCTCGTGTTGGTTAAAGTGATGTGGGCACTTTGATTGTCCTCAAACTAACTAATCTGATCTTAATAACGCCACAAATAACTCATTAAACCAAATTATAAATTTAATTATGGTTGAAGAAAAAATCGGAAAACTGTGGAACCTATTTTCACTAATATTCAATCTACATATGAGCTTTAATTAGTGCTGAAATTTGTTGATATTTTGTTCAATATTTCTTTTGTTCAATAAAGGTGCTAGTCAGAGATAGATCGTTGCAAATTAAAGTTTAAATTTTATTAGGGAAATAATATATTTTGTGGGATCTATCAATGTTCAGTTTTGAGTTTTTCATCTTATGTGAAACTATGCAGGATTAATAATTTTTAGTCGGTGATTTTATTGACGAAGTAAGGGGGACCTACGATTCTTTATTCAAGAGACTTGTGGAACATGTATTTAAAAAGAGAAGCAAATGATGTTTGTTGAATAATATGGTTTGTGGAACCTATTTCCTCTAACAAAATAATTTTTTATTTCTTGGATGCCTCTGAAATAAATCAAGTATTTCGATTTCAATAATTTGTGGAACATATTTTAACCTTTGGTTCTCGGCTTGTTGAATTCGGTTTGAAACTTGGGGTCTGAATAGGTTGTACCAACTCAGATAATTCAAGTCTCAAATTGTTTTCCCTTATAAAGTATACATTTTGGACTAAACTTACATAGAGCCGTACTTCGCTTGTGTACCTCTATTTTCAAAAATAGAGTTTACATTTTATTTGAAGAATAATATATTTTGTGGGATCTATGTTCAGTTTTTCATATTATGTGAAACTATATAGGATTAATAATTTTTATGCCAACATTTCGTCAGTCTCATTATTATCAATGTTCCTAGATACATGTAAAAAATATTTGACAATCAATTTAGATTTTTTTGCATGAAAGAGACAGAAAATAATCCATCTCGCCAGCTGATTTATTTAAATATGATATGTTCCACAAATAAGTATTCGTTTGGAAAACAGGCTTAGTCGGTGATTTTATTGGCGAAGTAAGTGGGACATATGTTTCTTTATTCAAGACACTTGTGGGACATGTGTTTAAGAATAAAAGCAAACTTATAGTTAGAAACTAAATTGATTGTATAGAATTCGTTTGGTGCACTTTTACCATTTTTGTTGCGTAATACGAATTGTGGAACCTATTTCATCTAGCAAAATTATTTTCTACTTCGTAGTTGCCTCTAAAATAAATCAAGTATCACGTTTTCAATTGTGGAACTTATTCCTATCTTTAGTTATCGGCTTGTTGAATGTGGTTTGAAAGTAATGGTCTGAATATGTTGTAGTACAAGAAAATGACCAAAACTTGCGCTTTATAATCAATTCAGATAATTCAAGTTTCCAATTGTTTTCACATGTAAAATATAAATTTTAGACTAAGCTTATAAACAGCCCTATGTTCAGTTTTGGGTCCTTCATCTTTTGAGTAACTATTGTGGAACATGATTTAAGAAGAATGGCAAAAGCATGTTTTATAACATATTAAGAGAAATTGAAAAAGTGTGAAAGTTTTGCTGAACGCTAAATATTGTGGAACATAATTAAATTCGATTACATTCGATAAAAATAAATATATTTAAATTATTTTCAAACGATTTCTATTAATCGCAGCCACAAATTGAATATTCCATAATATTAAAATTGGTTGAATGACCAAAAATAATGGTTAACCGCGAAATCAGTACAACGAGAGAAATAAAAGCATACACTTTGAAAAATTCAGACATCAAACAAAATATTAATATATTTTTTGTAAAAAGTTAATTTAATTTAAATTTTCCACAACAAATTTTTTGTTTTTTTATTTATAATTTTGAATAATTAATTTAATTGCCTATTTAATTGAGTTTAAAAAAATACATATTTTAATTAATTTCTCTACGTAAATATTTAATAATTCATGAAAATTAATTTTTAATTATAAACATTTAAAATAAATTTATTTATTTTTCGCGCATAAATTTAATGATTAATGAATCTTACGTGAATGAATCTACATACCTACCTACTAAACACATAAATTTTCTTTAAAATGTTAATTAGTTCGCGATTGTTTTTTGCTGTTGCTCGTTTAGAAGCAGTCGCGCAACTAATATACATACAATAGTTTAGTTAATGACCTTTATGTGTAATGTAAATTATCATTATTTGTTAAGTAAACATAATTTAGTTTTGTATTATAAAATCAATAATCTCGTTAATTATATTTTAAGCGAATTAAAGAGTCAATATATCCAGTACATTAATGGTAATAAATAAAGTAAATAGCTCTCAGCCACATTGTGTTCTATATACACACATTTTATAATATTCGTTTATGTACATATTACATAATCATCTCGATATTGTACATCATTTTTAAGCTTAATGTATTTTGTTTACAAAAAGCAACCGCGTTTTCAATAAATTAGTAGTGTAAATACCACCCCGCGTATATAGTAGGGCGTACAAAAATATTAATACAAATTTTGGTTTTTATTTTTGTTAAATTAAAAATATTATTTTTTCCAAAAAATAATTTTTTTTTATCGTCATGCACCCATACATACACATTATACACTGTATGGATGATGGAATTTCCACTGATTTCAAAAATTTAATGTGAAAATCTGTGGAAAAATTAATTATGCGATTGGCCAAATGGGACTTGAAACAATTGCGAGTATTAATATCAGCATCATGGTATTATGTATTCAAAATTCGATTTACATGAAGTTTGTCATTTTGGGGTATTGTGTACGAACCAGGATGCTCAGATTCTGAAAACTGTTCTTCAGGACAAAAACACCAATTGCCACAAGATCTTCAGGAAAGAAGTATCAATATGAACACGGCTGTGAAAAATTTCTTAACTTATTCCTTAGTAAAAAAATTTTTGAATGTATTTGTGTATATTTGAATTAATGCAGAAAATGATAAACATTTAGGCGAACATATTCTTTGATATAACTAAATCGATCGGTCTACTAGTGATTAAAATTACCAAAACTAAAACATTTGCATGAAACTCGTTTTGTACGATGAAAATGGAATTGCAAAATGAGTTCCGAATTTTGTTCTGCAAAATGGCCAAATGGGATCTGGTAAATAACCAGTTTGAATGGAACCTAGCCAATTTTCAAGTGATTGGGATTAAAATCGGTTTATTATTATGAAAATGAGATTCGCATAATCTGGATTAGTATTCAGTTAGAGTGCTCATCATGTCTCTTTTAAAGAGGACATGTTCTCTTTTTTCTTCCCGAGCTTTTTCACTCTTTCTTTATTTATAAATGTTCTCTTTTGTTCTCATGTTTGATTTACTAAACGTATTCTTTTAATTTAGAAAAATTTGTTTTTTGTTCAACTTTGATAAAATAAGATTTAGTTTTTACAACACGGCAACACCAAAAAATAAGGACACTGAACTATATTTTTCTATATTAAATACTTTGATATACATTTAGGAATAAGTTCAAAATTGATATATTTGGATGAAATTCCAAATGAAAGACGGGCTTCTATGCATTGCCGTTTGATATTGAAGGATTGGCGCTTAAACTGTTAGAACAGAAAATGTAAAATCTTCTTTGGGAGTTTGAACAAATAAAATATAGAAGTTTATTAAAACATTCTGGAACCAGATGGCTGTCAGTATACCCGGTAATTAATCGCATTTTACAAGTATTTGAGGGCTTGAAAGCTTATTTTTTTTATCACTAAATGGAATTTCAGTAGTTTTGAAACGGGTTTTCGAAAACAATTTGTCTGAGGCATATTTGCTGTTTATAATTGCAAGAATATGTTTTAATTTCACGGAAGCACTTTGCCGCATGAAAAGGAAAATATTTCTATTTTAGAAGTTAACGAAATTTTAAATTCGTTGTAAACAAATTGAGCAACAATTATTTCTACCACTTCCGGTGCGTTTAATTTTACGTAACCTATAATAAGAGATGGTTATGAAGCCTAGGTTAACGAATTTAAAGGTTACGTATTCACGTCTTACAAAATTGCGATAGACTACATCCAACTATGGACTAATCAATTCAAGGAATTTTTCTGCTTTGGATGAATGAAATTAAATAAGGTTCCGGAATGGGATGAGATTCAGGACTCGATTGAGTAAGCTTTTTGATCAGTTCCATAACATTCAGAATTTTGTAAGAGAACACCAAGCTAAAACAGAGTTTAACAAATTGTTATCTAGTGATAAATGGGTTAAATATTTCGGGGATACAAAACAGCTTCAGGAATTTTTTTTTTATTCAATATCAGGCCAAAATGCCAACGTTGAAAGAGTCTTTTCGTTAATATGGGGATCAAAGCACCGATGAGTGGAATGGCTTAAAGTATCTACTTAAGAGCGGGCTATGCTGAGCATTACATATAATTATAAAAGTGTGTCTTGTTTAGAATTTTTTGAAAAAATTATAACGGACCAGAGAGAGGTCCGTTAGAGATTAGTTTGATCCACCAACCAAAACAAATATGTGATTTTTTGCAATATTTAATATTGAAATTTTATTTACACTAAAAAAGCGTATTTCGATTTAAAAAAAATATTCTCTTTTTTTCGCTTTCAATTATGGGCCCCCTATATTCAATTGAAGTGAGAAAATCAAATAAAACAATAACCACGTCTTTCCTGGCCAAGTTTGACCAATCCAGAACAAAGACAAAAATCTAAAAAAAATTCCTGGGTATGGATAATTGATAGAACAAACAGTGAAATATAGTGGCACCGATGTCTAACGAGTTTTATGCAAATCTTTTGAGAAATGCCTTAGCTTCATTCAAAATGGGTTTTTTCAGGAGCTTCGACCCGTATCCGGGAAAAAAATTGGAATCCTATAAAAATAACAAAAGTCAAAAACAAAAACATCGGAAGGCCCCCTAAACGAATTTTACCGAAATCACTCATCAATCTTTCAATAAATAAATACAACGAAACTATCCACGATTAGAGCCTTCATATGACAAAGTATAGCTTATATGATGTCCTAAACGAGATAATTATAAACAGCCAATAACCCAAAAAATTAGGACATAATTCTTAAACAAAATTAAGAATTAGGCAACATCGGCAAACATTGACCAATCCAGAACAATGACAAAAATCAAAAAAATTTCCAGAGTATCGTTAATTGATAGAACTAACAGTGAAACATAGTGGCACCGATGTCTACCTTGCAAATTCTGGACTATCGTTTAATTTATAAATTTTATAATTAATTAAAACTCATAAATTTTAGTAATATGTAATTCATAATTTTGACATAATGAAATATCGACATGAAACTTTGAAACTAGCATTTTTAGTTCTTTATGAGTTCAATGTTTTAGTTTTGGTAATTTTAATTACTAGTAGACTGATCGATTTAGTTATATCAAAGAATATGTTCGCCTAAATGTTTACATATTCTGCGGTACTTTAAATATTCACAAATACATACCCAAATTTTGTTTCTTAGGAATAATTTAGGAAATTTTTCACAGCCCTGCGCAAGCGCGTAATATTTTTCCTAAACCAATATTAAACGTTTTTGTAGCTAGGATCGATTTAGGAAATATTTCACGCGCATATATAAACGAGATTCTCCCATAAAACGATGCCAAATTTTACACGACTTTGCCAGTCACTCACAAAGTAAAATACACGAAACATTGTCTAAGACTGATGCAAGATAATTTTTTGTATGTTTTACTATATGCGAGTGTAGAAAAAAAGATTTTTCTAAATTACATGTAACAAAACACGGTAGGCAACAATACATGATACGAAACCAGCGATAGTTTTGAAATCTGACGTGTTAGTTAGATGCAAGTGGAACTTAACAACCAACTAGATGGAACTAAGCTATTTCTTCACCGATTAGGTTGAAACTGAACATGTTGAACGAAATTGGGATTCTAAACTGATTTTTGTATAATAGTCTTGGCCAACTGTAATAATTCTATAACGGAAGTAGGCCATTTATTGACCGATCATGAAGAAATCCAACATGTTGAATTATATAAACAGAAGCTAGGGACAAAATAGGTTCCACAGTTTATACCTCAATCAATGTAGTAGATAAAATCACTAAATTAACAATTTTGTTTGACTATAACTTCCAGTATAACTATACAAAAGTGTAACAAAAATGTGTTCCAGATTCCAGTCACAAATCTTTACAATCAATAAAATACTGAAAAATGTTTCACATAATAAGAGAACATAATAATGTTCTACTTACCTGTCAAGTCAAGAAAAGCGGACATATTGCAACGGTTGATCATTGTCCAATACATTTATTAATCCTGAAGAATTTTATAAAAATTGAAAACTGATCGTACGTATAGCTAACAAATAATATTTTTAAAACCAATTTCAATCAGACTCATTATTGATTATTCGGGAACATAGTTTATGTATGTATCGTTAAAGTTACTGACTAGCTGGTGAAAGTTAAATATTTTTGATTATTTAAGTGAGCCAATTAAAACCACCGTCTTGAAATTTCAAACCTTCTAATAAAATTATTAAAAGTGACGAGAATATAATTAAACGGAAATAGGTTCCACAAATGCTGAACGTCCATATCCATATCGATTGATATGTATACATAAGTAAAAACCTTATGTTCTCATGTGTCCCACATAAATACCACATTTTTCTTCAAATTACGAATTTTAGACTTCAGCGCTAATTAACGCGCATAGCTTGATTATTAGTGAAAATAGTTTCCACATTACTGTTTTAGCCATAATTATATTTAAAATTTCGACTAACCAGACGATATTTGTATCGTTTAGATAAGATTAGTTAGAATGTGAACAATCAAAGTTCTTTATTCACTTTAACCAAGGCGTTACAGTTACTGACTAAATGATATTTAGTTGATTAGAATCACGATTCAGTGAACAAATTAAAATAACTGGTTACACAAACTGTCTTGATAGCAGTCGGATAAAAGTCTACAATTATTCGATAAATATACCACGCAAATATGCGGTAATTTATTTCACATTATTAAAACTGATGAGGATAATAATTATTTAATCTGAAATAGGTTCCACAAAATACTGAACGTTTGCTTTCTATTATCGATCTGAATAGATGTTTATATATAAGTAAGAAATCTTGCTTTCTCCTTCTTGAATACATGTTCCATAATTATATTGAATCGAAAACATAATATGTCCCACATAAAACCCACTTTTATCTTCAAATTTCGAGTTTTGGAATTCAGCACTAATTAAAGCACATAATTATTAGTATAAATAGGTCACACAATTTCCCAATTACTTTTTCAGCCATAATTTAATTTAGGAAAATAATTATTGAAGCGGAAATAGGTTCCACAAATGCTGAACGTCCATATCCACCTGGATGGATATGTACACATCAATAAAATTCTTACGTACTCATATGTCCCACATAAATACCACACTTTTCTTCAAATTACTAGTTTTGGACTTCAGCGCTAATTAAAGCGCATAGCTAGATTATTAGTGAAAATAGTTTCCACAATTTCCATATTACTTTTTTATCCATAATTATATTTAAAATTTCGACTAACCAGGCGAGATTTGTATCGTTATTAATATTAGATTAGTTAAAATGTGAACAATCAAAGATTAGATTATATTAGATTAGTTAAAATGTGAACAATCAAAGTTCTCTATTAACTTTAATTAAAGCTTTACATTTACTAACTGAATGATATTTAGTTGATTAGAATTACAATTCAGTGAACCATTTAAAATAACTGATCCCACAAACTGTCTTGATATCAGCCGGACAAAATTTTACAGCTATTCAATTTATTTCCTTCTAATAAAATTATTAAAACTAAGGAAGAAAATAATTATTTAAGCGGAAATAGCTTCCACAAAATACTGAACGTTTGCTCTCTATTATCCATCTGAAGTGATCTGAATTGATGTGTATAAATTAGTAAGAAATCTTGCTTTCTCCTTCTTGAATACATGTTCCATCATTATATTGAATCAAAAACATATGTCCCACATAAAACCCACTTTTTTCTTCAAATTTCGGGTTATGGACTGCACTTATTAAAGCCCGTAGCTTAATTATTAGTATAAATAGGTCCCACATTTTCCCTATTACTTTTTCAGCCATAATTTAATTTAGGAAAATAATTATGTAAGCTGAAATAGGTTCCACAAATGCTGAACGTCCATATCCATCTGGATGCATATGTACACATCAGTAAAATTCTTACGTACTCATATGTCCCACATAAATACCACACTTTTCTTCAAATTACGAGTTTTGGACTTCAGAGCTAATTAAATTCCATAGCTTGATTATTGGTAAAAATAGTTTCCACAATTTCCCTATTACTATTTCAGCCATAATTTAATTTAGGAAAATAATTATTGAAGCGGAAATAGGTTCCACACATGCTGAACGTCCATATCCACCTGGATGGATATGTACACATCAGTAAAATTCTTACGTTCTCATATGTCCCACATAAATACCACACTTTTCTTCAAATTACTAGTTTTGGACTTCAGCGCTAATTAACGCGCATAGCTTGATTATTAGTGAAAATATTTTCCACAATATCCCAATTACTTTTTTATCCATAATTATATTTAAAATTTCGACAAACCAGGCGATATTTGTATCGTTCAGATAAGATTAGTTAGTTTCTATTCACTTTAATCAAGGCGTTACAGTTACTAACTTAATGATATTTAGTTGATTAGAATCACGATTCATTGAACCAATTAAAATAACTGGTTCCACAAACTGTCTTGATTGCAGTCGGTCAAAATTCTACAGTTATTCGATAAATATACCACGCAAATATGTGGTGATTTATTTTACATCTTCTAATAAAATTATTAAAAGTGAGGAGGAAAATAATTGTTTAAGCTGAAATAGGTTCCACAAAATATTGAACGTTTGCTCGATTGAAGAAGGTCTATCATCCATCTTGAAGATGGATAATATGCCATCTGAAATGATCTGAATTGATGTGAATATATTAATAAATCTCGCGTTCTGCTTCTTGCATACATGTTCCATAATCATATTGGATCGAAAACATATTTCCCACATAAATATCATTTTTTTCAAATTTTTGTTTTGAGTTTTGGACTTCAGCACTAATTATTAGTATAAACAGGTCCCACAATTTCCCAATTACTTTTTCAGTCATAATTTAATTTTGGCGTTATAATTATGCAAGCGGAAATAGGTTCCACAAATGCTGAACGGTATCACATTTTTCTTCAAATTACGAGTTAAGGACTTCAGCGCTAATTAAAGCCGATAGCTTGATTATTAGTAAAAAACAGTTTCCAAAAGTTTCCCTATTACTTTTTCAACCATAATTATATTTAAAATTACGACTAACTGAATGATAGTAATTCTTTCGTTGATTAGAATCACTATTTAGTGAACCAATTAAAATAACTGGTTCCACAAAGCGCCTTGATAGCAGCCGGACAAAATTATACAGTTATTCAGTAACAGTAAAAATATTAAAACTGTGGAGGAAAATAATTATTTAAGCGGAAATAGGTTCCACAAAATACTGAACGTTTGCTCTCTATTATCCATCTTAACTGATCTGAATTGATGTGAAGAAATCTTGCTTTTCCTTCTTGAATACATTTTCCATAATTATATTGAATCGAAAACATAAGTCCCACATAAAACCAAGTTTTTTTTTCAAATTTCAAGTTTTGGACTTCAGCACTAATTAAAGCGCATAGCTTAATTAATATTATAAATAGGTCCCACATTTTCCCTATTACTTTTTCAGCCATAATTTGATGTAAGTGGAAATAGGTTCCACAAAATGCTGAACGTCTGCTGTATATCATATCCATCTGGTTTGATATGTATATATCAGTAAAAACCTTACGCTCTCATATGTTCCACATAAATCCTACATTTCTTTTCAAGTCTTGTGTTTGGGACTTTAGGAAAATATGTTGTGTAGCCGCACATTATACAGATTTAATTAAACTAAAAACCATTTTTCATATATAATTCTGTGTATTAGTCAAATTTCAAAGTCATATAACAATACCACGTTCCAACCCATATATATACCACATAAATATCCAACATATACATACACATTTATTTTGTTGATTACATAACGATTTCAGAGAATTATGGTTATGTGAACGTATAATTTCGTGTGTTATTGTTCTGAATTGAATATAATTACGAATGTAATGGACACGTTATGTTTATGTATGTGGAGACTAAACATTAAGAATTTATTTAACAAGAAAATTAATTCACTTGAAATTTTCGCCATTCAGCAGATCGTGGTATATAGAGATATGCAATACCCAAATTTGACAGAAATTATAAAATGCCTGTAATCCAAGGCGAAAAAGAAAATGTTCCGCGGAACATAGACTAAGATCCGCTTGTCTAATGTACGTATACACATTAATCTCGTGCTTTTATTCATTATTAGTCGACATACTGTATCTTTCACATAATTTCTTATCAAAAATTCTAATCATGTTTGTTTTTATTTCTATAATTTTATGTTTTTGTTATTTGTTTTTTTTTGTTGTTATCGCATCATGTGCCTTAAAGATATTAATTTTCATCCTACATGGTACCGTATACATATATATAGACATACATACCTATGTTACATAGAAACTCACCATCTATCTCTTCGAGAGATGTATACGATATAAAATTGAAACAATATTGTGCTTAATTTTGTTTATAAAAAACAATAATAAATTTAATAATCATAAAAAAATAATTTAATTAAATATTCAATTATGCTGTAACAAAAAATAAATAATTTTTCGTTCCTTATCATTTATCTCATATTTTATGAATCATAATGAATTCAGATTGTGTGTGTGTGTGATTAGATTTAAAATTTAATTATGTGTGAGGGTAAAAGTTTTGCGGTGTGTTTGTATGTGTAAAATTTATAATTAATAATTTATGTATTGTACATTGACCAAAATGAAAATAAATTTTCCGATTCGTTTAACATTCAATTTACATAATTAACCAAAATTTAATTAACCAACTGGCTTTGTATACGCAATTGGTATGAGCTTTATTGTCATAATAAGCTTCCAACGTTTTGGATATCCCACACCGTAAGCTTTCATACTCCTCTCAACTACATAGTAGAGAGAGCTTTCAGTATTGTGTTACTAAATAATATCTTGGATCTGGAAGTGGAGGCATTCAGCAAGCTTATAAGCTTATGGTTTTGAAAAGTCCATAATTCAAATTATAATTCTTATCGGTTTGAATAAGCGCTGAGCTTCGGTTCTTCCATATGAAATTTTTTTTGTACCTGATAAAATATATTGTCTGCATAAGCTCTCCACTCTCATCATAAGCTTGGTAAATAATCATGTTTGAAAGACAGAATTAAACAAGGCATATCAGATGGGGCTTATTGGTACTAAGCCGTATTAGCTTTTAACCCCAACTGGAATATAATTCATTAAATTTAACTTAGTACAAAGCCGAATACTTTATGGTCACACTCTTGATGGAAGCAGTTTAAGAATTTAGTAATTTCGAATTTTACAAAAAAACTCAAAAGCTCAAAACTAACTGCCTTGTCTTTAGTTTTAAAATTTAAATTTGCATAGACTTATGGTTTGAAAATGATTTAAGCTAGTGATAAGTTTTAATTCATGACTATTTTAGAATTTAGTTTTAACTAAATGTGTCCTATACACATTTTAACTTTATTTTTGAGAGAAGAGAGAGAGAGAGAGAGGGAGAGCATTGTTCCATAACAAGTAGAGATTAAAACACTAAAACTAAACTTTATTTTTACATTTGACTTAGGTTTAGTCTTAAGCTAAGACGTTTGGTTCATTTCAGTCCAAAATTTGAACTTAGTGAAACTTGTCTAAAGTTTCAATTTAGTTTATTAGAACTAAGTCTTGAAGTCTTGATTGTGATTTTAGGATTTAAATTGGTGTGGGCTGGATTTATACTCAAGCTTGGTTTAACTTAGATTTAAACTTAGAATTGGTGTAGAGACTTGATTTGACATTTGAAATTTGCCAATAACTCTTCGAATGTTGATTTCCAGGTGTTCAATTATCTCTGATTTATCGACGTAGACAAGTGATTTGACATAACCCCAAAGAAAATAATCCAATGGGATTAAATCACACGATCTTGGGGGCCAATTAATTGGACCATTACGTGAAATTATTCTTTCATCAAAAGTTTTTTTTGATAAATCAATTATAGCGCGCGTTGTGCGGCATGTGGCTCCGTCCTGTTGGCACCACATGTCAGCAAGATTAATGTCAGCTAATCGAGGTACGATTTTTTTTTTAATCATGTCCCTATACCACTGACTATTGACAGTAACATTCTGACCATCATCGTTTTTGAAGACATATGCACCAATGACTCCACCAGCCCATAAAGTGCACCAAACAGTAATTTGCTTTGGATGTAATGGTGTTTCGACAAAAGCTAGAGGATTATCCTCACTCCAAATGCGACAATTCTGCGTATTTACGCAAAAAGCAACTATCAGCTGTTAAATGGGTTGTCAAATAAAGAAGTGTTGCCAACTCAAAGTCGTTAACCTCTAAAAAAAAACACCCTTTACAACCTTATCTGTCAGGTTTTCAATTTTATTTTGCCTCACGATTCATCTACGCCTGGAAATGATTTAAGTTTGATTTTAGTATTGTGATTAAGACTTATATGATAATTCTTAATTCATGACGGGTTTAGCGTCTAGTTTCGTTTTAACTCATCATATTTTAAGCTTACTTTTAGATTTAGCTTAAGATTTAAGCTTAAGTTAAAGTGATGGCTTCGTCTTAAATATCGAATCGAAGGTTTATGCCGGTTTGCTATTCTGATACATATGGAAAAAGGCTTAAGTATGATTTTAGTACTTTACTTACGAACTATGTTTTGCCTTGATTAACGCTTAATTTTAGTTTTTACATTAAGCGGCTTAATTTTTAATTGTGCCACGATAAATTTTAGATGTTTCTTAACTTTTACCGATTAAGCTTTGTTTATGATGTAAGAACTCGAAATCTGCTGAAGGCTAGATTTAATTTTCAATGTAAGCTTATACTTAACGTTTTAAGCTTAAGCTAAGACTTACTTCATTTTAATTTAATCATTTAAATTTAATCTTCATTTTAGTACTCCGCTTACGGTTTAAATTTAGCTCTGTTTCATGCTCAATTTTAGTTTTTAGATTAAATCACTTTAGTTTTGGACCAAGTAATTGAAAACTTTCCTTTAGTTTTAAGGTTCAAGCTTTGCTTTAAGAATTTGTATTTTAGTTTTAATTTTTAAATTAGTCTTTTGTTATTTTAGTTTAAATTTTTAGTCAAGCCTTGCTTATGATTATAAAATTAAAATTTAGTGTGGGCTGCGGATTTTAATATTTATAGCATGTGCGGCTTAAGGTTATATTCAAGCTTGGTTTTAGTCTTTAGTTAAGTTTTGATATTAGTCCTAAACTTAAAACGGGTGTTTGTCAACTTGATTTGACTTTTTAGTAAGTTTTGCATTGAAATCATTTCTAAATTTTATAGTAGAACCTTATCTGTCATTTTATTTTGCCTCAAGCTTGATCCATGCCTGGAAATAATTTAAGCTTTCTTTAAGTATTCTGCTTATGACTTATATGATAAATCGTAGTTCATTTTAGGATTCAGTTTAGACTTAAGTTTCAACTTATCATATTTTAAGGTTCCGTTTATATTTGGCTTAAGATTTAAGCTTTAGTTATCATTTTAGTCATTAGTGTTTATTTAGTAAAGCTTGTATAATGAATCGTGATAAATATTGATTCAAAAGTTGATGTCGGATTGCTATTCGCATGCAATTTGAAAAACGCTTAAGCTTGATTTTAGTACTTAGCTTATGGATTAAGCTAAGCCTTGATAACGTCTAATTTCAGTTTTGACATTAAACGGCATTTTGTTTATGGTTTAAGAACGTGTAATCTGGTGAATCCTAGATTTAATTTTTAAACTTAAACTTAAACTTAAAATACTGGAGTTAAGTCTTAATTAAGGCTTAATTTTTAGCATTAAGTTTAAACTGGTTTAATGTTATGCCTAGTTTTAAACTTAAGCTATCACTTATTTCATTTTATATTCGAATTAAGTTTTGATTTGAAATCATATCTAAATTTAAGCTTTATTTTAGTATTCCGCTTACAGTTTAAATTTAGCTATGTTTCACTTTAGTTTTGGATAAGGCGTAATTTAAAACTTTTCTTTAGTTTTACGGTTCAAGCTTTGGTTTAAGAATTTGTATTTTAATTTTCAAATAAATCTTAAGCTTGCGATGTTCAATTAAATTTTAAGTCAAGCCTTGAATGTGATTTTAAAATGTAAATTGATGTGGTCTGGTTTTTAATATTTATAGCATGTGCGGTTTAAGGTTATACTCAAGCTTAGTTTTAGTCGGTCGTTAGGCCTTGATTTTAGTTTTAAACTTAAAACTGGTTTAGACTTGATTTTACATTTGGGTTTAAGTTTTGATTAATTTGACTTTTGGGTTAAAGCTTCTTCTACGCCTGTAAATGTTCTGTTAATTCATGATGATTTTAGTATTTACTTTCGATTTAAGTTTTAACTTATCATATTTGAAGCTTACTTTTAGATTTGGCATAAGATTAAAGCTTAAATTAGGTGGTTAGCTTCATTTTAATCATTAGATTTTACTTAGTAAAGCTTGTATAAAGTTTCGTCTTAATGTGGGTTTGATTTTCTCACACAATTGGAAAAACACTTAAGCTTGATTTTAGTACCCCGCTTACGGATTAAGGTAGACCTTGATTAAAGCTTAATTTCAGTTCTTACATTAAACGGCTTGTTTTTTGTGGCAGACTTAATTGTACGGTTCAACCTTTGTTTATGGTTTAACAACTTGTAATCTGCTTAACGCTAGATTTAATTTTTAACTTAAGCTTAACCTTAAAATGCTGGATTTAAGTCTAAATTCATTAAGTTTTACGCTAAGATGGGACCAACGTAGAGTTCATTTTATATTCGAGTAAAGTTTTGATTAGAAATCATCTAAATTTAAGCTTGATTTAGTACTCTGCTTATGGTTTATATTCAGTTTTGCTCCATGCTTGACTTTGTGCCAAGTGTTAATTGCTCGTTGTGTGCCAAGAGTAATTTTAGACTTTTCTTTAGTTCTACGGTTCGTGCTTTTGTTTAAGAATTTGTATTATGGTTTTAATTTTATTAATCTTATAGGCTTGCGAGTTTAAACTGAATTTTATGTCAAGCCATGCTTGTGATTTTCAAATTTAAATTGGTGTGGGCTGGGTTTTATTATTTATTGCATGTGCGGCTAAAGATTATACTCAAGGTTAATCTAGTCTTTGATTGGACATTTGAGTTAGTTTTGATTTCAAATCGTTGCTAAATTCTTTAGTAGAAGCTTATCTGTCATATTGTCAATTCGAGTTTGCCCCTAGGTTTATCTATCCCTGGAAAAGATTTAAGCTTGATTTTCATATTCTGCTTAAGACTTATGTGATAAGTCTTAACTAATTTTAGTATTTCGTTTCGACTTAAGTCTAAACTTATCATATTTTAAGCAAACTTTTAGATTTGGCATAAGAATTAAGCTTAAGTTAAGGCGGTTAGCTTCATATTAGTCTTTTATATTTACTTAGTAAAGTTTGTTTAAGGTTTCGTCTTAAATATCGATTCGAAAGATGATGTCGGTTTACTATTCTCATACAATTGGAAAAACGTTTAAGCTTGATTTTAGTCCTCTGCTTAAGGATAAAGTTGAGCCTCTTAATTAAAGCTTAATTCTAGTTTTTACAATAAACGATTTAGTTTTTAATTTGTGCCAACCTTAAATTTGCGGTTTAAGCTTTGTTTATGGTTTAAATACTCGTATTCTGCTAAATGCGAGATTTGATTTTCAAGTTAAGCTTAAACTTAAAATACTGAATTTAAGTCTAAATAATTTAAGCATTAAATTTAAACTTGTTCAATGTTAAGCTTAATTTTAAATGAGACCTTAAGCTAAATCTTACGAATATTGACTCCATTGTATATTCGAGCTAAGTTTTAAGCTTAAGTTAACACTCTGCTTACGGTATATATTCAGTTTAGCTTAATGCTCGACTTTAGCGTTTAGATTAAACGACTTGATTTTAGTTTTGATCCAAGCGTAATTTAAAATCTAATCTTCTTTAGTTCTACGGTTCATGCTTTTTAAAATTTATAGCATGTGCGGCTTAAGGTCATATTCAAGCTTGGTTTTAGTTTTTATTTAAACCTTGATTTTAGTCCTAAACTTAAAGTTGGTGTAGACTTGATTTGACATTGGCTTTGAAATCATTTCTAAATTTTATAGTAGAAGCTTTTGATTTTGCCTCAAGCTTCATTCATGCCTGGAATTTAAGCTTAATTTTAGTACTCTACTAGGTGGCTTTATTTTAGTCTTAAGTGTTTACTTAGTAAAGCTTGCATAAATAACGTTTCGTCTTAAATAACGATTCGAAAGTTGATGTCGGTGATGAAACGCTTAAGCTTGGTTTTAGTTTTCTGCCTATGGATTAGGTTAAGCCTTGATTAAAGCACAATTTCAGTTCGTACATTAAACGGCGTGATTTTTTATATGTACCAAGTTTAATTTTATGGTTCAAAATTTGTTTATGGTTTAAGAACTCGTAATCTGCTAAATGTTGGATTTAATTTTCAACTTAAGCTTAAACTTGTATAATGCTAAGATTATTTTTAAATTTGACCTTCGTTTTAAGCTTAATACTTCATTTTATAATCATGTTAAGTTTTGATTTGGAATCATATTTAAATTTAAGCTTGATTTTAATATTATGGTTAAGACTTAAGTTAAGTTTAAATTGTTAGCCGTTTTTGAATTTAAATTTAATTTCGGCTTAAGTGTAATTTTTATTTGGTTTTAGCTTTGGTTTTTATTACCCCGTGTACTTTGTTAATCTGAATGTAATCTTATGTTTTCAAATTTAGGTTTAGATTCAAATGATAAAAGAAATGTCATACTTAATCCAAGCCGAAATTAAGCTTATAGTTAAGATGAGCATCAGATTTTAGTACTTAGGTTCTATCTTAGGTATTCTATTATCCACGAAAGTTAATGTTGATTTGTAATTCTCAATTTTAGCACTCTGCTTACGGCTTATGGTTAGTCTTGATTTAAACGTGATTTTAGTTATTTGATTAAATGAGTTTTGTTTCAAGCGTAACTTTAAACTTAACTTTAGTTAAAAGTTAAGCTTTGATTTCATTCTAACATAATGACTGTCTAACATAATGACTGACAATTTTATTTGAATTTATTATTTAAGAGCTTTAGGCTTACTTGAAACTGTGGAATTAGAATTTTGTTTTGGTCCTATACGTTAAGTTTGATTGATTGAAAAATCATCAGGCTTGATGTACCCAATTAAAATGATTTTTGAAAATTAAAAACATGTTAAAGCTACAGAGCTTCCATAAATAAAACAAATACAATTTAAAGCTATTCTACGAGCAAATTTTAATAAATATTTTGGAACGTCTGCAACGTCTCTATAACATCATTGTCTATGCTACAAAAAAAAAATCCTTTTAATATCATAACCACATTTTCTAAAGTCTTAGACGTTATACAAAAATCACCACCATAAAATTGAAAAATTGTAGAAAACCATTTTCCGCTCTTCCTCTCTGTGTACATTACATTTTTGTTGCTGAATTTTCCATTTCAAAACACGATAATTTAATTTAAATTTTTTTTTTGTTAGTTTTGCAAAAACTTTATTTAATTTTGTCTCTGTATTTTTATTTAGTCGTTTCAATTTTCGTTATTAAGTTAAATAGAAAAAAAGAAAAACTATCAAAAGAAATTTTTTAACACTTTTCATTATCATTGAAAATTGCAATTTTTTTTTATTTTTTAAATTAGTAAATAGAACAAGTATGTATGTATGTACACTGTATATAGTGAAAGAAATAAGATCTTTCACTCTAAATAAGTTCATTCAATATAAACAATACATGAATAAAGAAGTATCCAACTAAAAAGAAAATTGCATTCTTATGTATTTGAAAGCTCACAAAAAAGTTCTACGAAAATAGAAATAAAAAACTTTTTCATTTTGGAAAAGTTTATTTTTGCTTTTCTTCTATGGATTTGTATACACATAAAATACATTTTCTTATCAATTAGAAACATAAGGCGAATCAAGCTATATATATATATTGCTTTGTTACACAAGTTTTGCGTTGTTCTATATTATTGTATAGTCGTCTTCGGTAATAATTTATTGTTTCACAAAGTTAAATTAAAATATCATAAGACACAAGACAAGAATAACAATATATACATACAATACAACACCAACGAAAATATAAAAGTTTATTGGTTATACTTACAGCAATCAGATTCATCTGTTCCATCCACACAATCGACTGTCATATCACAACGATAATGGGGTGGTATACAATATGTTTTATTAAATACATATTGGCCACAACTAATTTGGCCAGCTTCACATTCAGGTGGCGCTGAAAATAAATGGAAAAAAAAAATTATTGCTATTATTATGTATTCGTGTATATGCAGGATAAATCGAAGACTTTAGAATTAGTAGAATATACGCGCGATATGTCAGTGCTTCCAGAGGAAAAATAAAAATTTAGTGTAATTACAGACTTTAAAATCGACATTTTGCGTCCCTTTACAGGTAGCACGACAATTCGCACAAAACGACAATTCAATGAAAACAATTTTTTCAGTTGTCACTGAAAATGAAAATACACCGAAACGACGATACACCGATTAGAATAAATTGGATTTATTTGATGGGAATGGGATAATAAAATCCTTTTTCGTAGAAACTCTGGAATATGGCCAATATACAGGAACGGGAACTAGACTATTGCTATCTATCATACCGAGTTTCATCATAATCAGCCAAAATAGGGCCAAGTATCATTCCTGTTGGTCATATTTTAAAGCTTCTGCCATGAATCAGTTTAGAATTACATTTTCATCCAACATAGCAAAATTCATTAGCAAGGCGAAGGGATGGTTTCCGATCCCAGTTATCCATTATTCAGAACTTTATTCAAAAACCATTTTATAATCCCATTTCCATCCAACCAACCGAGTTTCACCACAATCGGCCAAGCCTACTTACTTATTAAAATTTAAAGGCAAATATTTTAAAATTTAACTTTACCTAATCTATCTGACGAATTTCTCGAATTTTATGAAAATCACGACCTTTTAAGAAATATGAAAATGTCGTGTGTCAATTATAGTTAAATCTAATCAAAATTTGAAAAAATTAAGCTAAACATTCAAAATTTGTTGATTTTTTTAAACCAACTTTCGGAAAATGCCATAAGTTTTTAATTAATTTAACTCAAATTAAAAGGATAAATAATTTCGAAATTTTCACATTGTAAAAGTTTTGAGCATTTGGTAAAATTTTAATAAATTTATAAACTTTAACTGAGACTAAGTAAAATTTTGAGATTTCCGTCAGATATGTGATTTGGAGTAACTTTAAGAGAAAATTAGTTGGAATCCCATATTTATTAAATTGAGAGTCGAAATATGCTTATTCAACTTATTTAATAATATCTCCTCCTCAGCTTTCGTGCTTTGACAATAAATTTGGCATACAATTTTAAAATTGGTGCTTAGATTTAACTGCCAATACATAATTCAGAAATATTGCATCAGATTCAGACTATTTTGTTAAAACTTAGATTCAACCCACGCGGAATGATTCCTGGAATTCTAAAATTATTGGTCAAATTCCAAAATAATTCGTCGAATTTTTAAGTTCTAGCATATAGCCTTTCAAATTCTGAAATTTTATATTGTTACGATCGTGGCGACATCTATGTTTGAATAGCGACACTATCGTTAATGTAAAATTGTTATAAAGTAGAACAGTAGAGGTGTCTAAACTTATCTAGACTAATCGAATATTGTAGAAATTTCTAGAATGGTTAGAATATTTGGTATAAATACGCGACAAACATTTGGGAGTAGATTAGTTGTATTTTAACCGTGAGAGTGCTAATAGTAATTAAAAGGAAAGTGTTTATAAAGTAAAATAAAGTGTTATTAAGCGTAATATAGTGTTGTTAAAGTGTAGTAAAATAATTATTGTGAAGTTAAATAATTAAGTTAAATAAGTGAAATAATTAAATTACTGTTTAATCGGAAATAAATAAATTTAGTGTGTTCTAGAATTTACATCGTTTGTTTTATTCATAATCCAGTGATCGAACCTTGAATTTGACAAAGCAAAAACGTAACAATATGAAACGTCTCACAGGAAGAACAAAATTTCAGAATTTACTAATTTAAAATTTGTGAATATCTATTAGACATCAGAAAAAAAAATTTCCACTCTAAACAAATTTTGAATTTAATAATTTCATGTTCAAATTCTGAAGTACAAATAAAAAATTTTTAAAGGAAATTTTACAAAGGTGTCATCTTTCAGTAGATGTATGTAGATTTCAAAGATTTGAAGAATTCATATAATTTGAAATTTAAATTTAAATCGAAATTTGGAAATGGTTCTTATTCTTGAACATAAAAAAATTAAAGAAATTTTTAAAAATTTAAATAATGTTTTGAAATGTAGAATTTTTCAAACAACACTATTTATTTAATATATAACGGAAATTCTAATTAAAAATACCAATTTTTACTGAAACGTCAAGAGTGTGAAACTATCGAATTTCAAAAATTCCGATATTTTCATAAAAGTTTGAAATTTACTTTTGACAAAAGAGGTTTGTCAATTTTTTAACAAAATTCGAAAACTATTCTTCAAATTTTAAATTATTTTTATTGAATTTTGAAATTTTAGATGTTTAACGTCAAATTTTAATGGAGCAAATGTTTTGTATGAAGCAGAATTGTTATAAAAAAAATTAAGTATGAAAATAAAATTTCAAATTTTTTTGCAATATTTATGAGTTCTACGAGATATTAGAATTTGTCCAAATTTTAAAAATTTAATTTAAAATATTCCAAACTTGAACTTTAACAAATCTGAAATTTCAAATAAGATTTTGTCGAGACCTTAATAAAAAGTAGTAGAAAGTTAATTACAAATTCTGTTATCTCCAAAGATTGAATTTTGCTCGAAATTATGGTAATTCTTTCAAATATTAAAATTTTTTGAAGCTTTCATTTCAGAATTTCAAATATTTTAAGAATTTATATTTATAGCTGTGAATCGCAGTTATGAGATTTTCTCGTTCAAAACTTTAATCATTTTGGCTTGACAAAATGGACTTTACAATTTTATAAAACAAAATTTAATGAAGCAAATTCTGAAATTGCTAAAACAACATTTGTGAATTTTAAAAGTTAATTCCGAAAAATTCAAATTCTGAAATATTGGTGTTTTACTCAAAACCAAGCTCTCATTAAAAAAAAAAAGTTGAGATGAAAATGATGCAAACAAATTGGCAATTTAAAGATTGAATCTTTTTACAACCATTAAATTTTTAAAATGACAGAATTTCGAAAGTTTGGAATTAGTTAGATTTTTTTATTGAATTATTACATGACAAACAGGGATAGGCCAGGTAGATTACACTGTGTAATTTTGAACTCTTACCATGAACGCACTCTTAAACAAATAACCAAACTGCCAGTGTCCAAAACATCGTGGTGAAGTACACGAACGAACAACGTTTACAAATAATTAAAATTTACTACAAAATTCCGAGTCGGTGACTGCAACTTCGAAAGCGTTTATTCCATTTTTTGGTCAAGCGTATTTTTGGCTAAACGGCTTCCTCGCAAACCCTCATCTGCTTCAAGAAATCTCAGTACGGTGTAGTTTTCATACTGGTGGTGTCATTGGACCGCTTTTTGCGTTTATGCAAATAACCGTCACGTTACAGTCAATGGAGATCGCGACAGAGACATGTTGCAACGTTATTTCTTTTGTCAATTGCATTAGCTATAGACATTAATGATATGTGGTTTCAACAAGACGGTACAATATGCCACACAGCGGGTCTAACAGCACCACAAAATGCTTACTGAATCGTTTGATTACCTTATGTAGGCCTTCGTAAAGCGATGTCAGCCTATGTTTTTGGAATAAATATATTGTCTTTCACAATATGGACCTAGATTGCGCATAGTATTTCGTAGATATTTAATAGCCTGCTCGAAGTTTGTTGATTGTAGATTTGGTGCTTTCATACAAAATTCGGCTGGTAATTTTTAGTATTATCTTTTGGTGTAGCTCTTATGCCAAGAAGAACTATTTACATTTGCGAACTCCATATTATCGTATCGCCTCTCTCTGTGAGAGATGCTTTAAGTTGGCGATGAAAAGGTTCCACTCCATTAGATTGCGGGTGATAAGGAGTTGTCCAAATTCGATGTGTGCCTAGAAGCTTCGTTAATTTTGAGAACAGTTTAGATTGAAATTGACTTCCTTGATCTGCAGTAATGTTTACAGCTACCCAAAATCTTGATATATCATTTTCCCAACAATTTTTGGAACAGTTCCAATAAGGTAACCTTCGTTCAAGTAGTCCAACGATGTCTAAATTAATGTTTTAAAAACGACCAAAGGCTGTTTAAATTGTTCTAATTCCGATTCCGTGGGCCTTTGAATTTTAAATCTTTGGCATGAAAGACACAGTCCTGACTCAAATGATATCGTTTTTGTTCATGTTAGGCCAAAAGTAACGATCTTCTGTATCAGGCTTCTGTATTTCCCAAATAGAATTGAGATCTGGCAGTTTCATTATCGCTTGTGCGTACAAACTGTCAGCGACAACATTATCTTTGCCTATAATACTAGATTGAATGTTCGTTGAAAACTGCGAAATAAAATCCAAATGACCAGTTGTATGAAGGTTAGGGGTGTAAATTGTAAATTCTCAACCTTCTACAAAATATCGAAAATGTTTAACCGCTAAGTATATGGCGTGTAATTCTCTATCAAATGCTGAATATTTTGTATCGGTTGGTTGTAACATTTTGGAGAAATATGCTAGAAGTTCCCTACATCTATTTTTGAGTTGCTGCAAGCCGGCTCCGACTTCGGTATTCGAGGCATCCAAAAGTGTTGCATGAGCAAGCTCACTGTTATTCTAAGCGAATGCTTCCATGAATTAACGATGCCAATAAATTATTGAATTTGTTGAATGGACGTAGGCACTGGAAATTCCGATATAGCTTCAACTGTTTTTTCGGATGGGAATATTCTCTTAAGGGTAATTTTGTGACTTAGAAAGTTAAGATTAACACTAAAAACGCATTTTAAAATTTTGATATTGATATCAAAATCGGCAAGCTTTTTAGACAGTATAGTTACAAATGTGATTTGTGCTCTTCTTCTAATTTCGAAGCTACAAGAATACCATCGATATATGCAAATACGAAGTCCACTCCTCTAACTACTTCGTTCATAAACTTTTCAAATGTCTGAGGAGCGAATAAAAGTGAGCTGGCTCATGCAATACTTTTGGATACCTCGACAGGTACAGAAAACAGGTATCGACGTGATAAGTTAAAATGTAGAATTCAATAAATTTCCATAACTGGGTAAATGACATAATTCGATCAATGGAATTTTGATTTAAAAACATTAAATTTCACGTCAAAACGAATTTCAAAAAGTCCACTCGAAATTTTCCAATTTATCAAGACTGTAGACTGAATTTTCAAAATTAAAAATTTAATGAGAACTTTTAGAATCAACATTTCAAAATTCTGATTCTGAATATTGTACACCACAAAATCATTTCAAAAATTCCTTTCAGAATTTTGAAAAAATTCAAAATTGAAAATTAAATTTAAAAATTTCGTAATTCGAAATTATCTCGAATTAATTCTTAAACAAAACAATGGTTTTCAGATATCCAGTTTTTTGTCAAAGTGCGAAGGAAATTTTTTCATAAATTCTAGAATTTTGATGAATTTTGTGATTTCTATGAAATATGCAATTTTGTAAAAACTTTAAATTAAATTTGTTGGAATTTACTGAACTGAATATCATTTATAAATAATATCCAGAATTCCAGATTGCACCATTAACTATTGAGGTAGCGGACTAGAAGTCTGCAAAGTACTACTAGTAACAGAAATTCCATTTTCATAAAAAATTTCAATCCAATAAACTAGAAGCAATATACTTACGACATGATTGAAATTCATCTTCGCCCTTTTCACAATCTTTTTGATAGTTGCACACCCACAGCGACGGTATACATTTCCCCTCCGAACATCTAAACATTCCGGTCGGACATGGCACTTCTGGTGGTATACTGCTGCCACCTGTTAATCCTGCAAATGAAATAAAACATAAAAAAATTTAGTTCATATAAAAGTAAATATTTCTGTCACCATATACGTACATGGTTTATATGCAGTGACAGCCAAAAACTTAACCGACCAAAAATACTGAAAGATATTTAGCAACCACAACGCCAACAACAAATACATTTTCTTGGCTCTGTATCATAACCTCATAATTTGTTATATCGAAATTTATTTTACTATGTTCTGTGTGTGTGTGTGTGTGTGTGTATATGCAACCAATAAATTTAATGGTTATAGTTCAAGTTTGGTTCCAAAAACTATTAAATTAAATTAAAACATTTTTTTTTTTAGTGTTTGTAGTCGGTATTTGCTGCTGTTACTGTGTTGAACTTTATCATAATTTCACATCTTAAAAAAATGTTTCTATGTTGTGAAGAAAATCGTAATGAAAATCATAAAAACGAATAAATGGGAACGTGCCACATCTAACAAAAAAAAATGTTTGGTTCGGGTGTGCTCCAAAACATAACGTAATATACACATAAAAGGATTTTCGGTTTATCCATATCTACATACCATACACACGGGTGGTGGATGTATATATAGTTTTCCACATGCACATCGACAAACCTATATACTCGTACATAGAGAGGGGGGTTTGGCAAAATTACAACATTTTTTTTCATAATTTTCTACGGTTGGAGTGGTGTAAACCGTAAGGATGAGCTGCACGAAAGATTTAAATAGAATACTCGTATGTATATACGTAGAATAGAGATGATGATGGAAATATATAAAAATTATTTAATGAAGTGTGAGATTTAAATAGTTTTACATAATATTATGTTTTGATAGAGCAAAAAAAAATAAAAAAAGTTTATGTATACATATAGTTAGATAGCTATTTAGGAGGGAAATTAAATTCCTGTTAAACGATGTAAGTAATTTTTAAAAATAATATTTTGTTGGAAAATTAATATTTATGCCAAATAGTTTGTTGTTCCTGTTCTGGGTGAGAAATTCAGATGGGTATTTTGGGGTTAGTTAAGCGGCGAAATCTTGATTAATCTCAATTATAGAAAAGTAATTACCATAGTTACTTAGTTTTAGTGATAGAATCTTAGATTGCAGCATCACAAACTAATTGATATCTTCCAGAAAAAACTCGACGATCCGATCCGGTTTTAAACCAACCTAATAATTGACTGAATTCCAAACCACAAACATCAACAGAAGAACCGTAAGCTTCAACAAATGCCACTTCATTGGTGATATCCCGCAGTAATGTCAAACACCTTGTATTTAACATAACAGCTGAGTAAACTTATCTTACCAAGTTTGAGTAAAATCCTGACAATTCACGAAGCACAAGGCCTGACATCTTCAAGTGTGATCTGTGTGTGATTAACAGACAAAAGTATTAAATTATTCGACAGTCTACCACACGATTGAAGGAAACCAACTGCACTCCATGATTGAAATAGCATTAACAGTTTGTTAGAAAAACCTCCGCCTAATCACCTATATCACTTATATCATCTAACACTACATGCTGTGAATAATTATTTAAGCAACAGCCTCACCCGGACGCCTTACTACAACTTCAAAAGAGCCGATATAATCCATCTTCATCAATATTTTGACCAAATAAATTGGAAAGATGAACTCAACAGCAATAACATAGATATAAACGTGGAGAAATTTTACAACATACTTATTGGTATTGAATTATTCATTCCGCTAACCCCGAGTAGACTAAACAAATACCTTACATGGAATGATGACCAACTTATGAACCTTAAAAACTAGAAAGACAAGGCTTATAAAGACAACCTTAAATTCTGTTCCCGGGATAACAAATTGAAACTCTCTAAGTGTAACCAAAATTTTGAGTCCTATTTTGAATTAAGATATAAGAGCTATATTAGCGACTTAGTGGAGTAAATAAAAAAAGATCCGCAACACTTTTTGGGTTTTTATAGAACCAAACGGGAAATTGACGGTTACCCAGCCTGGATAACATTTAATAGCAACGTTTAGTTCTTCCAGTCTGTTTATAAACCAGAAGATATATGTAGATAACTACAAAGATCCAACAATTACTGATTATAGTGCATTTACCCCACACATCGAGCCTGAATACATTCAGCGTGCATTGGATGGTTTTTGAGCAGGATATGGCCCGGATGGTATTCCTGGTTAATTTTTGAAAAATTCCGTTATATTGGCAATTCCACTAAGTATGACATTTAATCAATCATTGCAATTGGCAACATTTCCACGGAAATGGAAAATAACAAGAGTAACGTCGATTTTCTCATGCTACATTATTTGAACTGCTAGTATGCAGGTCATTCATAGAATCAGTAAAAACCAATATGGATTTTTGCCCAAAAGATCAACATCGACCAACCTTATCGCATTTACCAGCTATTCGATTAATGGAATAAAGAACCACAAACAAGTTGACGTGATCTACACCGACTTTGCAGAAGCCTGCGATTCCATCAGTCCAACCAGGAGAGATGCGTAATCAGCTGCCACCTAATCATAATTTTACACCTTGAATGGTGAATAATTCATATGATCAGTTGATCCAACAGAGTAAAAATAGAAAACAGGTTAGGATTCCCCAATCTTATTAACATTTCGTCAATTGAAGAACTCAAATTTTGATATCATAGGCCTTCACAGATTTCAATAAACCAATGGAACAGCTTCATTTGATCAACGAATCTGATTTTTATCAGTTATCATACCACACCTAGCCACAAAAATCGGGAATTTCAAAATATCCAGGTTAATTCACAAAATATTCCATCTGGTCAATTAAAACCGTGGGTATCCAAAATTGCAGTCTATACAGGATATTCATAGTCCGAATCTTCTGAGGCAATCTTCTTCCAGGTCTTCTGATTTTCCTTTTTCTTTGCGTATTCCATTCTAATGCCAACCTTGTTATGTCATTTGGTGTCTTTCTCAGTGTATGGGCTATCCATCTCCATTTTCGGTTCCTGATCTCCTTCTCAATATCGACTTGTTTTGTTTGCCGCAGAAGTTCTATATGCTTGTGTTTGTGTTCGGCCAGACACATTTGATTAGCCGCCTGAGGCATTTGTTCAGAAATACCTAGAGTCTTCTAGTAACTTTCTGTGTATGTTTCCACGTTTCACAGCCATACACAGCAGTACTGTTTTACACAGGCGTTGAACATCCGTATCATGGTGTTTATTCATAATTTGTTTATACGATGGTTGATGTCTTCCTCCGTGTCGCCTGCTCTTGCAACAGGACAACCAAGATATATAAATTTTTCGACATGTTCTATGGTTTCTTGGTTGATGCGGAGTGGTGTAGTAATGTCTTTGTTCAGCCTCATGGTTTTTGTCTGCTTAATATTTATTTTGAGCCCGACTTCTTGTGCTATAGTTATGATAGCTCCTGCAGTTACATATATCTTCTGCGTAATCAAGATCATAGAGTCCTCTAATGGGATCCCAGTGGATGCCGTTTGGTGTTGTCTTCATTCAGTATTTCAGCTGGTCAGTTCCAGTAGTCATTCTTCAGCTTCATTGTGTCATTTGTAACTTTCCACTCCATTGGAGGATGGGTGTTAATGGTCGTCTGTATGGTTAGGGTTTTCAGTTGGCGGCATTTTTCAATTCCTATGTATAATCATTAATCCACGGTTGTTTTGCCCTGTCTTCATTGCCGAAAACACTTGTAGCACACTTGTATGTCTTGCAGGCTTATTTTATTTATTCCCATTTTTCAACCATATAGTGTTGGTTTCATTGTTATAGGTATAGATTCTCTTGTTTAGTCCTTGAGTGCTTCGCACTCAGTTTGATTCTGAAAGTTGCTATTACCAGTTGGTGGTCGCTGTGCACTTTTTATTTACCAGTGCATGAACAATTTGGTTCCTCGGTCTTCCATCTGGCGATGTCCAGGTATCTTTAATCTTTATATGATTATTCTTGTGAGGGAAATGTGAGTAGTGCTTTCTTTTCTTTAGCCGTTTTAAGGATCCCAACGCCTTGTTCGTGTATGTCTGCTCTACCAGAGAACATTAGATAATTACCTGTGCTGGATGTTATATCTCCACTAGCCTTCTATCTTACTTCACAGAGGCAGAGAATTTGTATGTTATTTTGCTTCATTTCCTTTTCAACCTTCTGCTAATCTTGATGTGTTAGTTTGAGTTCTTATGTTCCAGTTTCCGATTCGTGTTCGGGTACGATAGCCAATGGCCGATATTTGTGTTGTTTGCTGGATTGTATTAATTCTTCTAGTATTCGTGTCTGTAATCGTTTTTGATTGCGGATTAATGGATGAATGGTCCATTGAATCCTAGCCAGGTCTCAGGGCTGCTGAGTTAGGTTTCGTTATTTTGTTCGATATTCCTTTCTTCTGTTGCCATGTGGTAACCCAACTCCATTGTATTAGGGAAGGGAAATCAAAATTATTTATACATAAAATATGTCAAGAATTGATTTTAGGAATGGACTTTTGGCAAACATTCAATTTACATCCTTCAGTGGATTATTTCGATTTTGAGAATTCATTGTTCGGTCAATTGTTTTAATTAAAATGCAGATGCAAGTAATTCAAAACATTATTCAAACTTCCCCAATAAGATTGAGATAGATGAGAATTGCCCAGTAGCTCAACACTGTTTCCCAATTTCGCTAACTGAAAGACACGTATGCAATGCCTCATTTGAAAAATATTTTAAGTAATTTATCATGTACAAAATATCTCACGACTATAGATTTACCTAATATGCGTATTGGTAAATTCCTCTACAAAAAAATTCACAACCAAATTCATAATTGGTTCATAATAAGCCCCATTTGTGTGGACATATTTGGATGATATCGTAATCGCTCCAAAGGATTATGAAACCCACATTCACTATCTCAAATTAGTTTTAAAACTTCCTGATTACCAAAAGCAAATCTAAATTTTGTGTTCCCGAACTGGCATATAAAAAGGTACAAAAATATCCCCAGAAAAAATTACTGTCATTCGAGATTATCCGAGGCCTAAAACGGTTAATCAAATTAATCAACTTTTGGGCGTTGCCGGATAGAACCGACGCTTATAGGCGACCAATAACCGACTTTTTGAAAGAAAAACCAAAACAATCAATTGGGCAGATGAGGCTGAAAAAGCCATTAAATTTGCTTTGACAAAACCACCAATTCTGAGCAATCCAGATCATGATAAACCTTTTTATGTAGGTACCGATAATATTGCGTACCAGATTAACTAATTGCTTTGAAATGTTATATGCTTTCTGGTTTCAAGGCCTGAAAAATGTTACATAAAGGGTATTAGGAGCAAAAAACTCTAAAACTAACTCTCAAAACTAACAACACATTTAAAAATGATCACTGTCAATGGAATTAGGTTTCCATAACAAAAAATGGCTTTGAATGCTCCCAAAATTAATTTTCGATTTAGAGAACTTTCAGAACTTACATTTTATATTTTACGCTTGCACATTTCAATGACAGTGCGATTAATAGTTTAAATTTAACGAGACGTTTTTAGTGCTTTGAGAATTTAAATTGAAAAGCTCCAGTATCCACAACAATAAAAAATTAAAACTTGTAACAAAGTTTCCTAGTTTAAGTTATAGAGTCTGCCAAATTTTGTAAAAGCTCTAAAGTCTAAATTATTTCGCCCTTTAAGATTAAATGTTCTAATGAAAATATTTAGAAATACAGTCAAACGGGTCACATTAAATTTGTTATTTTGCTCACATTAATCTGGTTTTAAGTAGGGTATTTTTATCCTTTCAGTCTAATAAGCTTTCAAAATTTTAGTTTTTTTTAAGAGCATTTTTAGAAAAATATTATTCGAAGTTGCAAATTCAATGATAGTTTATTGAAATTGCCAGAATTCAAACGTGTATCCAAAAGCTTTTATTATCAAGTTCCAGCCAGTATTTGCACATAAAATTACACCGGCTTCAAATAAATAGACCTGCTAAATTAAATTAAAATGTTATAGCGTGCCGGGTCAGATTGGTTGCGGCAAAAACCTCTATTTTGAAGACCTTTGTCGATTCAATTTTTTTTTTACTTTTCCGAGAGTCTTTTCAAATTTTATTTTATAAAGTTCGTCAATAATATGAAAGTTTCAGCTCAAAAATTAGCGTCCGACACAAATCTAACATTTCTAATCGAAACTATGGAAACAATCGCTTAGATAAACTTTTGAGTTACAGAATTTAAAGCTCTGAGGTTTCCACAAAAAAAATTAATATGATTTTGAAAGTTCCCAAAATTAAATTTCGATTTAGATAACCTTTAGAAGATACTATATTTCAAGCATGCACATTTCAATAACACTGGTGATCTCGGCCTGCCTTTTTCTGACACATTTTGAAAAGCTCCCAGTATCCAGAACATTAAAAACTAAAACTTTTAACAGAATTCGAGTTTCGATTTAAATTTAAAACTGATTCAACTTTGCCAATAAATATTTTGATTACAAAAGCAGAGCCAAACAAAACTTTATTTTATTATTAAAAACGTAGAAACATTCTGTGACTAACAAAATAAAATTTTTGATAAAATATAAGCTTTTTATAAACATGCTTTACACTGAAATCAAAACATTTGCTAAGCTTTATCTTTATTCTTGTAAAATGTAGCACACACAAAAGTTCTTGGATTAATAAGCAGCATTTCTAAACGCCTTTTTTTGAAAGCTTTGGAAGTTCACAAATATTAGTTTAAATTTGTAGACGATTGTGCAAGTAATATTATACAAACGTAGTTCAAAAAAGGTAGACTCTTAAACCAAGATTATTTAGCTCAAAAGCTCATGTTTAATTTGTACGTGATAGAACTTTTGAAAAATATGTTATTTCATGCTTGTCCACATTTAAAATATGTCATGTTTGAGTATCGAGAAATTTGATGGTTTTCTGATAAATAAATATATCCTATAGGCTGCAATTAGTACAAGGTTTGAAAAATAAATAAAGCTTTCTGTTAACACAAAAATATTTTCTTCATATTTCATCTAGCTATCAGGCGAAAGCTCTAATACACATATATCGGATGAGAGTCAAATATGTTAACAATTATGCTTAGTTTCTTTCAAATTATATTTGAGAGAGAACATTTTATCAACAGTTTTCTGTTACAACAAATGGAAGAGCTCTTTAATTGATAGTCAATCTAATGGTTTTACATATAATTTTGAATTTATCTGTATGTAGAATATGACAGTTTTTAGTTCACTTATACAGATAATTATTATTTAAAAATTAAAACTAGTTACAGGATATAGTAAAAAGCTCTTTGATTAATAAGGAGAGTTTTGCTAATGGTACGTCTTAAAAAAGCTTAATAAAATTAAGCCAAAAACCAGTAGAATTACATTCAAACATCTAAATGCTTTTTATCCATAAGCTTTAACTAAAAGCTGTTGTAAATAATTAAAGCTATCTGTGTTTATACTAAAATCTTTTCTCATTAGAAAACAGAGCAGATAACAAAGTATATAAATTCCATCTACCTATTGGGTGACAGCTTTAATACAAATATATGGGATGCGAATCAAATATGTGTTCATAAGAAGAGTAAGCTCTTTACCAGCTTTTTATTATAAAACAAAATGTGTGAATATTAACTGTGTAATCAGTCACACTAATCATAATTTTACACCTGGAATGGTGAATAATTCACATCAGTTGATCGAACAGATTATTGAACAATTGAAGATCTCACATTTTTAAGCCGAGATATCGAAAAATTGATAAACCAATGGAACAGCTTCATTTGATCAACGAATCTAATTTTTCTAGTTATCATGCCAAATCTAGCCACAAAAATTGAAATTTCGAAACAACCAGGCTAATTCACAAAACATTCCATCTGATCAATGAAAACCGTCGGTATCCGAAATTGCAGTCCACACGGGACATTCAAAGTCCGAATCTTCTGAGGTAATCTTTTTTAGCTCCATCTATGTTTTTCCAAGATGTTTTGCTTCAGTCGCCGTTCTATATTCCAGGTCTTCCGATTTTCCTTTTTCCTTGCGTATTCCTTTCTAATGCCAACCTTGTTATGTCATTTGGCGCGTTTCTCAGTGTATGTCCTATCCATCTCCATTGCCGGTTCCTGATCTCCTTCTCAATATCGACTTGTTTTTTTTACCGCAAAAGTTCTATGCTTGTTATTGTGTTCGTCCAGACGCATTTAATAAACCGCCTGAGGCATTTGTACACAAATACCTGGAGTTTTTTAATAACTTTCTGTGTATGTTTCCACGTTTCACAGCCATACATCAGTACTGATTTTACACAGGCGTTGAACATTCGAATATCTCGAATATAATTTCTTCACAATTTGTTGATACGTTGGTTGATGTCTTCTACAGGACAACCATGGTATATACATTTTTCGACTTGTGGTGTAGTAATATCTTTGTTCATCCTCAGGGTTTTTGTCTTCTTAATATTTATTTTGAGCCCGACTTCGTGGGCTATCATCTGCGTAGTCTAGATCATAGAGTCTTCTAATGGAAACCTATACTGGATACCGTTTAGTGATGTGTTGTCTTCATACAGTATTTCAGCTGGTATGCTGTCAGTTCCAGTGGTCTTTGTTATTCTTCAGCTTCATTATGGCATTTGTAACTGCCCACTCCGTTGGGGGATGGGTGTTAATGGTTTCGTTATATTTGCCATCTTTCCATCTATATTTGTACTTCTAAACTTACCGGTGATCTTCCTTATACATTGATATTTTGCGCATATTCCGATTTGTGTCCGAGTACGATAGTCAATGATCAACATCTGTGTTATTTGCTGGTTTGTGTTATTTTTTCTAGTATTCGTTTCTGTGATTGTTTTTGATTTCAGATTAATGGCTGATCCTAGCTAGGTCACAGGGCTGCTGAGTGAGCATAACTGGCATGCTAAGAAGGGGGGGGGGGGGTTATTTTGTTGAATATTCCTATCTTCTATGATATTCCCATGCGATAACCCAACTCCACTGTTAATTGTCATGAAATTTTACAATATTGTAGCCTTTATATTTACTAGACAAGAGAATTTTATTTTATTTATTTCGCTTTTGGGAATCCATTGTCGGATCAATTGTTTTTAACTAAAGCACAGCTACAAGAAATTCATCATATTATTTAAATTTACCCAATGAATTGACATAGGTGAGAATCGATCTGAAGCTCAGCGCACTTACCCAATTTCACAAACTGTTCCCAAAGCGGCTGATGCCGTATTAAAACGAATGTTGCATTTAGGACTGATTAAGCCTAGTCCAGCATCACCTTAGCGTTCTAAAGATACGTCCCCAATGCCTAACTTAAAAAATAATTTTAGGAATTTATCAGGCACAAAATATCTCAGAACTATAGGTTTACCTGATTCGTATTGGTAAATTCCTCTAGAGGCAAATTCACAACAAAAAACAGCATTCGCCTTAACGGGTCAACCAATGCATATAATGTTTGTACGGGTTTGACATCCAAATTCGATATCTCATATTAGTTTCAAAAACCTTCGAGATGCTAATCTTATCATTAACAAAAGCAAATACGTCAATTCTTGGTCGCTGCTGCGTAGAACCGACGCTTTATAGCTGAACTATTCATCTGTCGTATAATCATAACAGTCAATTTGACAGATGAGGCTGAAAAAGCCTTTCAAACCATTAAAGAATATGTTGAAAAATGTTCACTGTCAATGGATATTTCCATAAAAAAAAGGCTTTGAATGCTCCCAAAATTTATTTTCGATTTAGAGAACTTTCAGAACGTGCATTTTACATTTTAAGCTTGCACATTTCAAGGACAGTGCGATTAATAGTTTAAATCTAACGAGACAATTTTAATGCTTTAAGAATTCAAATTGAAAAGATCACATTAATCTTGTTATTTTGCTCGCATTAATCTGGTTTTAAGTAGGGTATTTTTATCCTAAGCTATGATTTCAGTCTAATAAGCTTTTACAATTTTAGTTTCTTTTCGAAAAATATTGTTCGAAGCTGCAGATTCAATGATGGTGTATTTAAATTGACAGAACTCAAACGTGCATTCAAAAGGTTATATTTTCAAGTGCCAGTCAGTATTTGCACGTAAAATCAGACCTGCTTCGAAATATTATTGCGTCCCGGGTCAGATTGGTTGCGGAAAAAAGTTCTATTTTCAAGAAAAAATTTTTTTTTTATTTTCCGAGAGTTGAATTGGAACTCGTTAAATACGAAATTTCTTAAACAGATATTTATTACAATAAACGATTTGATAAAGTTCGTCAACAAAATGAAAGCTTACGCTCAAAAATAAGCGACACAAATCAAATACTTCTAAGCAAAACTATGGAAACAATTGCTTAGATAAACTATTGAGTTACTGAATTTAAAGCTCTGAGGTTTCCATTAAAAAAAATGTCTTTGAAAGCTCCCAATATTAGTTTTCGATTTTTTTAATAACACTGGTGATTTCAGCCAGCCTTTTTCTGACACAGTTTGAAAAGCTTCCAGTATCCAGAACTTTTTACAAAATTCGAGTTTCGAATTAAATTTAAAACTAATTCAACTTTGCCAATAAATATTTTGGTTATAAAAGTAGAGCCAAACAAAGGTTTTTGGTATTTTCTTATTTTTTCTGATTAGTCTAATAAGCTTTCAAAATTTTAGTTTCTTTTAAGAGTATTTTTAGAAAAATATTATTCAAGGTTGTAAATTCAATGATAGTTTTTTGAAATTGTCAGAACTCAAACATGTATCCAATAGCTTTTTTTTCTAAGCACATCTAATTAGACTTGCTTCAACTAAATAAAATTACATAACTAATAAACAGGCTTCAAGGCCCGGGCCAGAGTGGCTGTCGCAAAAACCTCTATTTTCAAGACCTTTATCGCCTTCAAATTTTTGTTTATTTTCCCGAGAGTTCTTTAAAATTGTATTGAGTTAAAACTTGTTAAACGGGGTTTTAATACAATCACCTATAAGCTCGCTCAATTTGATAAAATTCTTCAATCAAATGAAAACGTTCAGCTCAAAAATAAGCGTCTGATACAAATCAAATAATTCTAAGCCAAACTATGGAGAAAACCACTTTAATGAATTTTTGGGTTATTGAATCTAAAGCACTGAGGTTTCCAAATATTAATTTTCAATTTAGATAACTTTTAGAAACTACATTTTATATTATAATCGTGCACATTTCAATAACACTGGAGATTATGGCTTGCCTTTTTGCGATACGATTCAAACTTTCTGAATTTTCAGATGAAATTTCAATTGAAACAAGTTTTATTCCTTATCGTACATAAATACTATAACACACGCAAAAGCCTTTTGATTAATAAGCAGCATTTCCTAAACACCCTTTTTGAAAGATTGGAAAGTTCACAAATATTAGTTTAAACTTGTTCTAGACGATTGGGCAAACAATATAATTAATCAAACGTAGGTACCAAGGATACCAAGATTATTCAACTCAAAAGCTCTTGTCTCATATTTAATTTGTACTTAATTGAACTTTCAAAATATACGATATTTCAAGCTTGTTCACATGACGTACGATTTTACTTGTAAAAGCTCACCTTAACAACTTAATTAAAATACTTCATAATTAAACAATTCCACAAGAAAGCCACAAAACCTCTCGATACTCAAAAATATCTTGGCCTATGTTTTTGAGTATCGAAAGGATTTGTGGCTTTCTGATAAATAAATATATCTGATATACTGCAATTAATAAAAGTTTTTTGGTGATTAAGAAAGCTTTCTGTTGACACTAAAATCTATTCTCAAACGGAGCACACAACAAAGTGTATACATTTCAGCTAGCTATTAGGCAAAAGCTCTAATACAAATATATGGGATGAGAACCAAATTTTTGTTCATAACAATCGGAAGCTTTTTACCAGCAACTTTTTATTATAATACAAAATGCGTGCAAGTTCGAAAATTCAGCACGTCGAACTTTTAATTGAAGTGTACAAACCCTTCAATTTTTTAAAATTTATATGTTAAGAGCTTTTTTAATTGGCAGCCAAAATGTGGGTTGTATATAGTATATGCAGTTTTGAGATTATCTGTATGTAGTATATTGAAGCGTTATACAAATGTTGAACAACTATAATATTCGAAGCTTTCTGAAATTTTGACTTTACTATAATTTCAAATTTGATATATGCTTTATATATAAACAACCTTTATAAGTATTAAAATCGATTTATCATTGCAACATTTATTAAGCTTTTTCGTGATTCTTTAACAATGTAACACACACCAAAGCTCTTTGATTAGCTTTGAAAGCTTATGATTTTTCAAGCCTAGTTTAAAATGGATAAACTCTTAAACCAAGAATGTTTAACTCAAAAGCTCTTGAATCACATATAATTTGTATGCAATTGAATGTTAAAAATATACGATATTTGCAAACTTGTGCACATTAGGTAGTAATGGTTCGGTTTTAATTTTAAAGGCTTGCCTTTTTAGGGATTATGTGTATGTCGAATATAATAGTTTTTAGTTGACTTTTTTTTGATAAAATATTTGGGAGGAGTTCATTTGTTAAAAATTGTAATGAGAGTGTCATCATCCATTCCAATATTAGCGATACTGTTTATTATTTAAAATACGACTAATTAAAAAATCGTTTGAAAAGCTCTGATTAATAAGAGAAGCTTTTAATATCATTTCTTAAAAAAGCTTAATAAATTTACCGAAGAAGATGTAGAATTAAATTCAAACATTTTAATGCTTTCATCTCTATACGTCAAATCTATCCATAAGCTATAATTAAAAGCTGTTGTAAATAATTAAAGCTTTCTGTTGATACTGAAATCTTTTCATTGGAAAAGAGAGTACACAACAAAGCATATACATTTTATCTAGTTATTAGGTGGAAGCTCTACAAATATGTAAGATGAGAACAAAATTTGTGTACATAAGAAGAGGAAGCTTTTTACCAGCAGCTTTTTATTATAATACAAAATGTGTGAAAATAGGGAATCTTTACCACGTCGAACTTGCAATAAATTGAAAGATTTTTAATTTAAAAAAAAAATATGTTAAGAGCTTTTATAACTTGTAGTAAAAAGTATGAGATTATCTGTATGTAGTATAATTGAGGCATGAAAAAATTGTTGAAAAACAATAATATTCGAAGCTATCTGAATTTTCGGCTTACAGCGTTTATTAAACGACTCTTTTTAAAAGCTTTCGGAAATTCTCAAAAATTAAAATTGAGCAAACATTATGATTATTCAAACGTAGTCCCACAATTATTGATCTTTAAACCAAGATAATTTAACTCAAAAGCTTTTAAAGTGATTAAACTTTCAAGCTTGTACATATTATATAGTAATGGTCTGATTTTAATTGTAAAAGCTTACCATAAGAACGTGTAATGCCACGTATTATGGAAGCTTGTAATAGTGTTTAATCCACCGCGTGCATTACATTTACTAACAATTAGTGTAACCAACTATTTTACCGGTTTCAAAATCTTTTGAGATAAATACAGATGGACTAGATGATTTACGAGTATCAACAGGTATTAGATTGCGCATATTCGCACGAAGCTTATCTGCAAAGTCAGATAGATTTAGACCCTTTTCAGTATTGGTTTCGAAAAAATCACCGGGAAGCCTTAAAGCTTGTCCATATACTAGTTCGGCTGGTGAGCAATGCAAATCTTCTTGAACAGATGCCCGTATTCCCAGCATGACATGAGCAAGCTCGGTACTCCAGTAGATTGTATTACTGCGAGCTTTGAACGAAGCTTTTAGTTGTCTATGAAATCGTTCCGCCATACCGTTTGCCTGTGGATGATAAGCAGTGGTATGAATTCTATGTGTGCCTAGTATCCGCGTTAATTCAGAAAAGAGTTTATTATCGAACGGGTTACCTTGATCAGTCGTGATTTCAAGGTGCACCCGAACCTTGAAATATATTGCTCATGAGTGGAATGAGCAATAGTGGCAGCTGAGCTATCTTGAATGAGGTATGCTTCAGGCCATCGAGTGTATATGCTCGAATCTTCTTGAAGGTAACTCAAAATGACCAAGTTCAAATTTTGTTTGTCGATGAATCTTACTTTTTTGGCACCCTACACATTCTTTTACCCATTTCGCGAGACAACTGTATTCATGTTAGGCCAAAAGTATCTCGTAAAAATTATTTTCCTGGAAGCTCTACTAATTGGATGAGATAGGTTATGTATAATGCATTGAAAAGTAAGCGTCTTTGAGTTATCTTAACAAACGGACGGTTCTTACCAGTTGATGTTTCGTAATGAAGTTGTAAATTGGGAAGGACGATGAGTTCTAATTTAACTTTGGAACTCGCGGGACGCGATGAATTTAATAATTATTGTAGTTCATCGTTAGACGTTTGAGTTCGAGCCTTCAGGCTTAATGTAGAAACTTCAACATTGTTAATGTCAGTTGAAAATTGAATGATATATTCTAGTTGTCTTAACTGCCGTGGGTTTTTATCACTGAGTGAGACTAACACGTTTGTAAGGGCCTCATGGTCAGTAAAACCAATAAATTGCCTACCTTCCACGAAGTATCGGAAATGTTTTATGGAGAGATACTCTCGCAAAAGTTCTCTGTCAAAGGTGGAATTTTTTTTTCTTTTACACTAAGCTTGCCGGAAAAAAACCTAAAGATTGCCAACATTCATTGTACCATTGTTGTAATACGGCTCCTACAGCTTAATTTCACGCATTAAATGCTATACTGTATCTGGTGTCAGCAATGGGATGTGCTAACATTGTTACGTCAGCTAGTGCATTCTTAATTTTGTCAAAAGCAGTTTACACTCTTAATTCTTTTATGATTTTGGCATTTTGTTTAATTTTGCCAGTTGATGAATGGGAGACAACAATTTGGCTAACTTTGGAATGAACCTATGGTAATAATTAACCATTTCAACGAATTGTTGTATTTTTCTGATAGATGTTGGGGACGGTAACTCTCGAATGGCTACTACTCGCCGTGGCGAAGGTTTCATGCCATCTGCGTTAATTTGGTGGCTGAGAAATTCTAGAGCATGAACTCCTAATTGATATTTAGATGCCTGGATATTTATTCCGAAATTCAATAATCTCTGATTTAAACCGATAATCTCTGATAGTAATAGCCGTGTCAGGCACGTTTTCGAGGGCAATAGGTATCAGGTGATAAGCCCTCAAAAATAAGGTGCATCCATCCAGATTCATCGGGAACTTCTGTATGTGCGGGATCGGATAACGATCAGGTTCCGATACTGCGTTCAATCATCTGTAGTCTCATCTGCACGGTCGCCAAATCGTGCTGTCTTTTTTTCTAACCATGTGCAATGGAGAAGGTGCTGCAAATGATGACGGTCTGCATATTTTCAATTGCACCATATGGTCAAATTCTGCAAGGGCAGTCTTGTGTTTAACTGGGTCTTCAAAGGTTTTGTATTTTTTTCAAAATTTGTAAGTTAAAAGCTTTTTTAATTGGTAGTCACAATGAACAATTTTGAGATTATCTGTATGTAGAATATGACAGTATTTCTTTTCAAAATGAAAACGTGTTTAGGTAAACAATAAGGTTGTTCGGTTTTACTGACTGATTTGGCTAAATCAAGTTTACGCATTGTCTATATAACAATTGAAGAAAAAGCTTTTGCTTTTCCATTCGTTTCAAACATATGTATATCAAAAAGTTTGCAATGTTTCATTTTAAAATAGACTTCCGTAAGCAAAGCACTTTGAAACGTATTGAAAGCTTTCAGCATTATCTACCTAAATAAATATTTGTTGGTGGTTTTGCAAAATTCATTAAAAGCTTACAGTTTTAGACGATTTTTAATAGATAAGCACGCAGCCAATTCTCGTAAAGTGTCGCAATTTTTTAAGAATTTCAACGTTTAACTACGAAAACATTTTCCCACTCAAACCCGAAAGTAGAAAAATATACAATTTCCTACAAATTGATAAGCATACACATTATTTCCACCCCTAATTTTCGTTTTCACTTATTTTTTTTTAATGAAAATGTTATTATTCGCATTTTATAAAACATTTAATTAAAGCAACGCAAAGTTGAGAATGAAAACATTTTTTTTTTCGTTCTAAATCTGAATTTAATTTTCCGTTGAAAATTCTTGGAAATATCGTACATTATATGTAAAAACGTTTTAATTACGTTTATCGTATATCGTATTATCACCACGCGCGCATATTTGATACAAAAACGCCACGTGATACTATTACGAGTAGGTATATGTACATCGTTTCATTACTTTACGCAATCCGCAAAGTGAGTAAATTAAACCGCATCACATTCTTGGCTGCGTGCCATTTTAAAAATCCGGAAATGTTTAACTCAGATATACTGCGTGCGTGCATGTCGGGAAAAAAATATCTTTAAGATTTTTATATAGAATATTCCCGCAAAAATTAAACCGCACCAACACGTTTTGATCATTTATTTTCTGCGGTTGTTAGTTTTGTCGGCCAGCAAACCGTTTTCCCATATTTTTCGTGTCTGCCATATTGTTATATACATGCTACAGATTGAACCAATAGTATGCAAGAATTTTGTGCATTTTTATCAAGAGAAATGTGTATGCTGCTAAATAATTTATGCACGAACGAGACCAAATCGAAATACAATAGCACAACAAACGCGCGCGTTAGCTTCTTCCCAAAGTTTGTTTATACGTACGGTATATACACATATCTAGGGCAGAGAACAGATACTGAGATTTTTACTAAGACAGAAAATGGTTTTATCTATTTTTATCATACACTACGAGTATATATATAAGACACTATGTACGACATTTATTTTTTACTTGCGATTTGTAAACCACGTAATGGGTATAAACATTAAAATAAAAATAAACAGAAACCGAATGATTATGATTATTGTTGTTGTGATAAGGATAAGTTTTATGTGCGCTGGGTATAATTTTATTGTATACATATACTCGTATATATATATGTATAGTTGCAGTTTCGGCAATTTGGAATAGATATGACAAAGACGAGAATAGGATATTACTATATACTATATAGGAGCTTCGATCGTTCATATAAATAACCCACTAAGGTACTTTGAAAAATATACCGAGGAATTATTAGAATTGCCATAATAAACGATTTTATTGACAACAACAACATCGACTGACAACAACAATTTCATTTGAGAAAACCACAATTTAACTCTTGGAGGTCGAAATTTGGAGGTTTGTGTCAGCCCATGACGGAGCTCTTCCGTTGTAGAGCTTTTAATGAATGTGATCCAAATTTCAAAAGTTGTAGTGAATTTCTCGTGCCAATCTTCACTACATGGCGCCCGAGCAGGGGCCCGAAGGTCAATGAACATTCAGTTAGTATGACCTGCAGGATCTTTAAATTTGTTTAACTTCCCTTAGGTAGTCCTTAAAGGTTTTGGCGAAGTTGAAATGGTTGTACCGAACGGAAAATACAAATTTTGTTTAAAAATATTTTCTCGTTGGCTGTTCGTACTTTTTTTTATTGTTTTGGATTTAGTTTTAGTGTTGTAAAGGGTTTTCCATTAAGAGTTTTCATGTGAATATATAGCCTGCTATTTGGGCAGCTGTCAATTTTGAAGCTGTCATGTGAAGAATCGAAACCGTGTGCGTCGCTCAACAACTGAGGATATAGCCCGTAGTGTTGAAGAAAACCTAGGTTTATCGATTCCTCGTCGATCTTTGGAATTAGACATTCCACAAACGGCATTACACCGTATTTTACATAAAGACCTAGGTTTATAAAGTTCAGTTAACATAAGAATTCAACCAGTCGATCACCAAAACGTCGTATCTTCGCTGATTGGGTGCTTCAAATGCATCAAAATGATCCGATTGAAAATGATTCAGTGATGAGGCCCATTTTCATCTCGGAGGCTACGTTAATAAGCAGAATTGTCGCATTTGGCACTCAGAAAATACAAGAATGACTAAAAAATACTCGTTTTTTTTAAATATCAAAATGTAACCTCTTATTGGAAAACCCTTTATATATTTGGTTAAGGCCAATATGAATTTGTTTCTTAAGCGGCAAGAAACTTTTGATTATTTCGGTGATTCCGTCGTTACTTTCATGCTTTAGACAAACTCTCTGTAAAACCTAACAGTTATTCTATTTTTCCTAATACGGTTGGTCTTCATTTGAACAAACGTAAACAATTTTTATGTGATTCAGCTATACGGAGAAGTACTTTACCATAGAGTTCAAATTTTTATTTTTCAATTTTTTTTACCGAGTTTTGGATTATAAATTATAGACGTTTACATCAATTTTTATCAAATATAATAAGAGACATTAAACACTCGGGTCTATCAAATATTTTGTGGCAGCTTTAACTAAGAGCAATTTCCACTCCATCGTAAAAATTGGTCCCTCCTATTAAAATTAATAGACGTTTGTGATACTTCGTTCTGTATCGTTTTTAAAGTAGAAATTATTTGTATTGTCAATTGTATAGCCGCTAAATGTCAATTGATTTAGCAGAGACACAAACCACATATTCAGCAACATCATACCTACTGCGGTAACCGTTCGAAATTGTTAAGTTAAATGTGCATACAGAAATCAAAGCATCTCATTGTTAAGTTCAAACCCAATTTGCTTAAATCACTTAAAAGAGTGCATAACAAATCTACGTTGAAATACTCTTTAAATTATAATTCAAATTTGACTCAAGCCCATACTAAAATTTTAACTGGAATATATAGTTTAAATTGGACTCAAATAATCTATAAATCGCATTTAAAATTTTGCTCAACTTCATAGTACAAATTGCACCCTAAATTTAACTTAAAAAATTCCACTCAAAATATATAGCGGGCCTTTTTACCCCCACCTTCGATTTCCCTTGGGATCTCTTTTCATATGCTCGGTATTCTGGGCAACCATTATAGAGCAAATCTTTAGCCTCATGTGGATCTAGCCCTTGACACGATACGTAACGCCGTTGCTTAGGAGATGCTATTTTAATTTAGAACTTTTCTAACGTAACCTAAATTGAAAAGATATTAAAATGCATTGAAAAAGATTCTAAACATGTCCCACCCGAATCGCATTAAACCTAAAAAACCATCTGGCTACCATAGTTTAGAACTAGTTGACTAAATCACTCTATCAATCGTCTACATTATTGACGTTTGCCCATCGCTGCAGGGAATACTTTGCGGAATTATCTTTTCGATCTTATTCGATTTGTATGGCGAACCGAAGTTATGCCCGATGAATGGAATGTGGCCGCGATATGATCCGTATTCAAGAATGGGGACCATACTTGAAGTGTGAAAATTATCGCGGTATAGCTCTCCTTTGCACAGCATCACTTTATATTGGATAGAATCACCCTTCTAGCGGAGGGTTCGGTTGCTGACTATCAAGGAGGATTTCATCCGAATCAGGTCTTTTCGCTGCGGATGATTCTATTTAAATATTACGAGACATCTATCTCCGTATATTATGTGTTCCTGGATTTTCAGCAAGCCTATATGACTCGATAAATCGAGAGAATTTGTGGTCTGCCCTGGAATATTTAGGAATGCCAAGAAAATTGGTACGAATGTCTAAAATAATAGTGATACAGTCTCAATGCTGTATTGAAGTTGAGAACGGCAGTTAACTCGGATGTTCGGCAGGGTGATGCTCTGTCCCCGATACTCTTTACTCTCATGTTGGAGTACGTTTTTCGTAAAACTGAAACACCTCAGCACAACATCTTATATCGCCAGTCCAATCAGGTGCTCGCATATGCATATTCAGTCATTGGACTGAAAAGCAACGGAGTAAAGGAAATCCGCTTGTAGAGTTTCAACATCTATAGGACTCCAGATCAATGAGTCCAAAACGTAATACATGATCTCTGATCATAGGGACAATGGCACACCAGGTTTTAGTAGTGGCCACTATACGTTTGAGGGAGTGAGGAGGTTCAAATATTTGGGCACTCTTATCACTCATGTTAACAGTGTGGATGAGGATATTAAAGCGCCACCGCTAAAATCTAAACAAGGCGTTGAGGTATGGATGTATTTGGCGCTGACGGATGAGTCCTAAAGGTGGCTCCTTACATTTGAGGGAAGAATCATGCAAATGATTTACGGCCCAAAACGTAAAGTAAATGGCACATACCGAGCTCTTACAACATCGAGATCAGAGATATGATGAAGATCCCCGATATTGTACAGGAAGTAATATCTCAGCGAGTACGCTGGCTCAGAGGTCGGTGCAAGCGACGACGGCTCTACGGTGTAGAGAATGACTTGGCTTCTTCAGATTGTCTAGGACATTATAAAGACCAAGCCCAGGATCGAAACCGTTGGAGCCAAGGGGCTTTAAAAACTGTTATAATTATTATTTTAGAACTTTCGTGAATGCATTTGAAAGCACAAAACCAACTTTTGGTTATTTCTAAAAAAAATATCTTAAACTAATTAAAAAATTGTTGAGCTTTCAAACGAGTAAGAATAAAGCACACACATTAATTTGAAAGCTCTACTTAAAGTTGACGAGATTTCTAAAGTTCTAATGTACATATATGTTGCTGAAGTCGAGATTTTTAGTTTTAAAATTTGTAAATTATGTAAAATTTAGTTTCAAAACTCTCAAAATTCTAGATTTTAAATTTGAAGATTTTTTTTTAATTGTGAGTAGTTTCTTAGAAAATTGAATTTCGATGTAATTTATAAAATTTTGAAATTCTTATAGACAAAGTTGTTGACATCCTAGCTAATTTCAAATACTTGAATATTTCTGAAATACTTGATAATTTTCAAATGCAGTTAACCAAGTTTTTGAGAACTCAAATTCATCAAAAGAAACTCAGAATAGTCTGATAAATGAATTAATTGACAAAGGTTTAAACCCTATTAATCCTCATAATCCAATCATACCGGCGGATGAAGTACGTGAATGCCGTGAGATGTCTAATTCTATTGGATATAAAGTAGAGAAACTAAACGAGAGATCTTCTCGTCAGCAACTAAGTAATCTTTACGTTCAAATGTTGCATTGGAATGATCGTGCTAACAGAATAAAAGAGTCAGTAGGTGCGACTACAATCACAAAAATTTTAGGATCAAACCAAAGATCTTTAAAGTTATTAAGGGATTATCTACAGGTATAGATCAAAATCACGATTATTAAAACGCACAAAAATCCAAAAACATCATGGGTGCTGGTGCTGTTCCAAAAGTCAAACGTGATTTTAAGCCAGAACCTATAATATAGAGATAGTTAGATGGAAAAAAAGATGAACAGTCAAAGAGTGTAGCCGTAAAACCTGGCGCAACTGCCTTATCATCAAAAACGATAAAAGGGAATGGGTCTACTACACACGACGGCGTGGCTGTAAACCAATATGAGATTATCGCTTCCGACAATCTATCGAGAACACACCAAGTTTAGATAACCCTAATATTCAACATATTCCACAACATGAAATCTGCCATAACCCAAGCAAGCCGAAAATATCTGATCAATCTCAATACGGTTCCCATCAATTTAACTTAGCTTTACCAAATCTTAACTAACCTGGTCCAGGATTCCATAATAACATGGAATCTCTGAAAAGATTTCCTAAGTGGAAAAACTAAAACTTTAACGGTTCTAAAGGTAGCAACGTGAGTGACCTTGTTTTCGGTTTGAAACATTAGCCAGACGCTGTGGCTATAATCGAATACCTTAGATATATATATATATATATATATATATATATATATATATATATATATATATATATATATATATATATATATATATATATATTTGATTATGTCTCAGGTGATGCAGATACATCTTTATGGAACTATGTGAGAAGTAATCTGTCTGCTAATTGGAACTAAATGAAGATTGCATTGATGTCTTGGTTCACAAATCCTGAAGAGAAGGCAGAAACTCGACGCAACATCTATCGAAGGGTACAAACCACTAGAGAAACAGTCAAAACTATATTTTGGATGTTGAAATTCATAATAATCGGCTACTGAGAAAACTCATCGAACCAGAATTGTTCGAAATTGTTAAAAGTAATCAACCAGCTGCGTGTCCTAACACAGTTTTATAAGAATTTGAGGACTCAGTCCGGTTATGACCCTTTGTTACACCCATTTGTCAATGAACTTGAGCCAAACAGACTACCATCCGAGGTTATAGAATTTAATTGTGTTGAAGCCTTAAATAACCCGCACATCAAAGTTCGCTACAAAATAGGTTTGCTCCCAGATCGAACCAACTCAAAATGCTTGCCGATGAATAAAATGTCGCGTGTTGAGAAAATATTTTTCTTTAATAAAGACAAGAAAAACTGTATGCCGAAATTGATCGAATGCTTTCTGCACTTTACGTGATAGAACCAAGTAAAAGCCCGCGGTTATCTCCTGTTGTATTGATTAATAGGTCGAATGGTAAATTAAGACTGTGCCTCGATTCAAGAAAACCTAATACAGTGACAGGGCAACATTCCTATATCTGCTTCGTATTATATAGATGGCCTTTTCTCCCGACTGAAAGATACTAAGTACATAATGGCTATTAATTTAAAAGAAGTTTTTTGGCCCGTTTGAAGAGACATCAAAAGAAAAAACAGCGTTTATAATCGCCGGTAGGCCCATTCACCAGTTTAGAGAGTGGGGCCGTTCAGGCTTTGTAACGCTGCGCAAGCTATGTGCCGCTTAATGTGCACAAGGTCATTCCTACGGTGCTACACGATTGAGTCTTTGTACACCTGGATGATCTTCTAATCGTATCTTCTAACTTTGATGAGCATCTTCAACTACTTTCTATAGTTACAAGTCATATATATCTTCCGCTGGCCTAACAATTAATATCGAAAAAAGCTTCTTCTGTATGTGAGAAATACGCTACCTTAGAATGTCGGTTTGGTATCGGCGATTTATTCTTTTAAGAAAAATGTGAAACTTGATTAGAACAGCGAAACTCAGAAAGCTTTCGAGAGATTAAAGTGTTTGTAATTCATCGCTCCTGTGCTTACAAATCCTGTTTACTCTAAGCAATTCTTTATTCGCTGTCAGTCCTAAGGGGCTTGGAAGTTTCCTGTTCCAAAAGGGTAAGCACGTTGTGGAGCAGCCGATATCCTTTTTCTCTCAAAAACTCAAGTTAGCACAAAAGAATTATACGGTGACTGAACTGGTTATAGATTTACAGTAATCACCAATCATGCCAGTCTAAAGTGGCTAATGATCATGCGCGATAATTCAAAGATAATGTACACTTTACCTAGAATATTTTGCGATTCAATGGATGAGCTGATGATGTCTTGCAAATATTGTTTAGTTGTTCAATAAAGATATGAGTTATATAACCATTAAAGAAAACATATCTGCTAGGCATATTCAATATCGGAACTTGCAAATATTAAACAACCGCCTGTACATACGGATCGAACACAAAAACAATGAACCACTCCTTGGCGTACCCGCTTGGAAGTTATGGATACCCGAACCACTTGTACAATAATTGATTAGAGCAGAACAGGATGAACCATCGCTGCCCATGGAGGTATACGGAAAACACTAGATAGACTTCCGGAAACTTTATTACTTGCCTAAAATGGTAAAAGACGTATATAACTATGTTGCCAACTGTGGCGTGTGCAAAAGCACAAAATCACCAAACACAGTAACCCGGCCAACAATGGGACGCAAAGTCTTTGTCGGCCGTCTATTCCAGAAAATGTATGTCGCTTTTCTTGGGCCGTAGATCAAAGACCGAAGAAACTATTATTTTAGTGGTTCTGGATCAGTTGACAAAATTCTTTTTTTGTGAAAGCGTTCAATAAAGGAACAACCACAAATATTGTCAATTTTCTAAAGTCTGATATTATTTCAATATTTGGGTGCCCAGAAACCATTTTCAGAGATAATGGTGTTCAGTTCGTTAGTAAGGACTTTCAAAAATTCGGTTCGAAATATGGAATAATCAGAATCAGTGCAATAAGATCGTATATTAAAACAGATCATAAATTATGAGGCGAGCACATTTATGAAATATCAGCAGCGTTACGAAGTGCAGGGCATCGTTCTAAAAATTATTCTCCCATGGAAGCACTTATAAACTTTTACGAAAAATAGGCTGCCTAAATGAATCGGAACTTGAAATTTTAACTGCGACATAAAACAACCAATTATTCACGAAATGATCATGGATAATCTAAATAAGACTTTTGCAACATATTCTCGCACGTATAATCTATGCTCGAGACAAATTCAATTTTACCCTGGTCCAAATGTGTTCGTTAAAACTCATCCAATTAGCAATAAATGCAAGCGATTTTCTGCTAAGTTAGCACCCACACACATTATAGGCAGAATTATACAAAAACATGGTACAGTGACGTATTCAATGGAAGATGAAAAAGGAAAAAAAAAATTGGTTTGTACCATGCCAAGGTTATAAGGTCATATCCTCGTTTTAAAGCGTGTATTATACCACATTGGAACTCTGAAACAGTTTGACGATGCTCCTTTGTTTTTCTCAGCTTCCCTTTAAATTTAAAGTAAATTAAATTGAAACCTGTTGTGTTAGAGTCGCACGAATTGTTTTGTTACACTATAAGCGATGGTGTTGAAAACTTAAGCTCAAATGTACCATTTATCTCTACGCTTAATTGAGAGTAGTTCATAAAGATAGGGATCTTGAATTAAGCATTGATCTGTATACGATGTAGCAAGCAACTTCCTTAATTCAAATGAAGCTGACTTGCTATGTTGTTAATCTGTTTTATTACGTGCATCGATGCCATATTTGACACCAACAAAGGAAAAGAAATAATCAAAGCATCTTAAAGAAAATTCTCTCAAGTACGTATTGTAGAGACAACCCGGACCCAGCAATGTTGTCAAAGGACTTCCGAAAGGACAGGACTTCGAGGGCTTTTTTAAACACATTGTTCCGTGTTTTATGATTAATGATAAGTGGACACGAAATCTCGTATCCAGTTTAAATCGCTTTTGACCGTGCAGAAGCCTGCAACTTGATATCCACAGTTGAACAAATTTCCTTACGTCATTCAAGTATGGAACCAAGAGAGAATGAATCCCAATCGGTTAACTTACTATTACGGTAAGGTTTAAGCGACGGTCTTACGTGCCGCAACCGATTGGCATGACAAATTCGCTATAAAGTTCATCAAATTAAAGATAATATACATTTTAAGCTTTACTACTCCACAAAGCCAGTTGAAAGCTTAATTCGAACAAACTCTTTAACTCTAAAAAATTACTAAAGCAGTTAACCTGATAAACTTTTAAATAAGTCGATTGTGTATGGTATTGTTGAAGGTAACAGGTCAAGAAGTCATAAAAAGGTATCAATCAAATACCTATTAATACTGTATATAAACTTTCACAAAAACAAAATCAAAAGCTTCTTAATATTTTAATAAAATTTAAATTTATTACAAATATTTCAAAAAACAAATAATGTTTTTTCTAAAATCTTAATAATAGAAGACACAAAAGTACTTATATTCCATAAGGATTAGAAAGCATAAAGAAATACAGCAATACTTTGTATAACGTTACACGACCAATTTTATCGACTACTTATGAATAAAACATCTTTATGTTTTACATTAGATTTAGTCGAAAGCTCATTTGCTCCCTTTTAGATTTAGACACAATTCTTATTTACGACCACGCATTATTCGAGGTACTCCTGTACTCGTAAATAATCAAAATTGATTTATTTTTATAGATTATGGAAAATTTGAAGATGACGATGATGGAAAGGAGATTAAATACGATTATTAAGAAGAAAAATATTTCAATTAAGGTAATTGGTAATTCCTCATATCTCTATTATGTACGATAATATATGAAAATATTTTTTCAAGAAGATTAAACCATTTATGCGGATATGTGAACGTATGTGATGCGATTAGAAGTCATATACGACATACGATGAATAGAATTTATTTCCCCCGAGGCAGTCAATGTAAGTAAAAATCACACCCCAAAAACTGACTGAAAATTTGAAAAAAGCAGAATTTCCCCCATTTTCTTATGTTATGGTTGATGATAGTGTTTATTTGTAAAAATGTGTACAACAAATAGTAAAAATCATGTTCATACATTCATCATTTTACAATATTATTTTAATTTTAATTACAGCATACACTACGGAGCAATGCGATTAAGGAATATACTGTATGGTAGAGGGTATGAGAGCTTTTTATTTTGTGTTTTATGTATTGCTATCATCACAACCATAAGTTGTTGTCGTTTTATAATGAATGAATAAAGCATGATGGAAATTTTTGTGTTGCGTTTGGTGTTCTGGTTATCCTATATATATATAGTACATACATATGTATGTACATATATACCCTACCTCCTTCATTAGAATTTTGAAATTGTTTTGGTATCGTGACTTGGATGTTTTTAATTGTTGGAGTGTGTATACAGTGTGTACGCTAATTGGGAAGGATGTAATTTATACGGTAATTAAGCAAACATGTATTGTGTTACAATGTGCGGTTTCTTGTTAAATGTTTGGTTGGTAAAATAAGAAGTCACGAATGATTAAGATATTTGTGTTTTAAATTAATAATATTGAAGAATATGAAAATACTTATAAGAACGTGAGCTTATATAATTAAAACTTTTTCGACCAAAAAATAAATGTATGCACCAAAATTTAAACATAATTATAATTATTCCTAATTATATTTATAAAAGCTGACTGAACTGACTAAAATTTTGCAAAATTTCTTATAACTCTAAATTATTAACCTGAAAGCTCTTTTGCCTTTGACTAGAAAAGGAGACACCAGAAAGTTTTAAAAATTATTTAGATCAGTGAAATAAGATGAACAGAACAGGTAAAATGTATGTTTAAGCACTGTAATCATTTCAAAATTCGATGCCTTTGTAAGTACTAATGTAAAGCTTTTATTTACATTCATACATAGATATGATACTAAAACATAATTCTATCATTTCTAATGTTGTATAAATTCAATGAAAACTTTTAAGCTATTTAAGTACTTTGCAAAGATTATTTTTGAAAATGCGCTAAATGAGCTTTAAGCTGTGAATGACTAGAAATAATCTTTACCTTTGTAATTAAACTTAATAGCTCCTAATTATACCTTAAATGTTTTGAAATCTATAAAAAATATCCAGGAGCTTTGAGGGTGGTAACTGTAAATTAAAAACGTCATTATAAATTTTCCAATAAGGATAGCTTTCCTGCCTTTGTTATAAAAAATATTTAAACTAATTGAAAGGTTTTGAAATCTAATTGAAAGATTTTGATGAAAGCTGTGTAGTGTGTAAAAAGGAAAGCTCTACCAATTTGAAATTTATGTTTAAGCGTTGAAACTTATTTGCGAAGCTTTTAGAAAGATGTAACCAAAACCCCTATTTCTTTTACAATTACGATTTAATTTAAATAATTCAATTAAAACTTTAAGCTTAAATTATCACAATTGTTTATGAATTAAATTTAATTATTAGTAATTATACTCCAAGAAACCACATTTACAATCGATAATCAATCACTGGAGGTTTTATAAGAAAGCTCTTCTGGCTTTTATCAACAACAATCTCATCCTGTGAACATTTCTAAGTTATAATGTTGAGTGCAAAGCTTAATTTTAAAAAGTCGCTACATGAGGTTTTAGCTGTTTACTTAAACGTAACTTAATGAATTCAAATTATACTTCAAAAGATATTCATTCTAAACCAAACTACTGGAACGTGCGGTTTTTTGTGAAATGTTTGGTTGGCAAAATAAGAAGTCACGAATCATTTAGCTGATTGTGTTTTAAATTAATAATATTGAAGAATATGAAAATACGAACGTAAGCTCGTATAATTAAAACTTTTTCGAAAAAAACAAAATGTATGCACTAAAAATTTTAAGTTCTTGAACATTTAAAAAAGTATCCTTCTCTTCGAGTAAAACATAATTATTTCTAATTATATTTATAAAACTGACTGAGCTTTTTGGATAATTCCAGTAAAGTTAAAGCCGCTTATTTCATAACTATAAATTATTAACATGAAAAGCTCTTTCGCCTTTGACTATGATGACTAGATGAAATTTATGTTTAAGCACTTCAATTGTTTTAATACTCGATGCCTTTGTAGGTACCTATGCAAAGCTTTTAACTACATACATAGATATGATAATAAAAACACAATTAATTTAATTCTAATGTTGTATACATTTAATGAAAACTTTCAAGCTATTTTGTAAATTGTAAAGCATATTTTTGAAAATGCGCTAAATGAGCTTTTGTGTCTCATAGAGTCATTGTCGTATGGCAGTATCAACAAGGTGAAAATTCCACCAGGAAAGCAAATAGATTCACTAGGGGATGCGTATTCGCTATTCTTAAGCGATCAAGTAATTCAACTTATCGTAAGCTTTACGAACTTATACGGTTACGAGACACGTGCAGAAATCTCGTAGCCAACAGACGAAGTTGAGATTCGCTGTTTCATCGGATTGGTGATAAACTCCGGTCTGTTTTGTCCTAGATTTAAATTATTATGCAAACAGGTTCCAAAAAAAACCGTGCCGTAATTTTTTGTGTCGTCGATGCATTTCGATGATAAAGTCCATAATAAAAATAGGAATAAATCGAATAATAATTTGTATTATAACAGTACAAAAGGAGGAGTCGATGATATTCTGAACCAGTTGTGCCATTCTTTCTGTGTAAAAAAAAACAACAAATAGATGGCCCTTCGCTCAATTTTACAATTTAATTGACGTAGCTGGAGGAGCAGCAAAGGTTGTTTGGAAAAAATTTATAGCCTGAATGGAAAATTACCCAATCGCAGTAAATTGCAAAGTTTAGTTCAAGATTTAGTAGTACCAAATATTCAAAGGCGCCTTTCGAAATTAACCAAAACTGTTAAACAGCAAGTTTTATCTCCTAGTAGTGCGAGCAAAACGTAGGTACTACCACAAAAAAACGCAGTGGTACATGTGCCTTGCTGAACTTCGCTGAATGAATAAGCAAAATTGCGGGATCTGTACAAAAAAGTTTGTTCTGAACACTCGGAGAAAGTTGTGATTTGCAGTAACTGCAAACACCGATATACCGATATTCGAAACTGCCACAACAAACAAATTAGTGAAATTTAAATATAAATCAACTTATTTGGATTAAGCGTTCACTAACCTCATCACACATCCAATAGCCGAACCAACAACTATAAACATTATAGTGAAGGAATACGCCATCCGAACTAACACTGTTCAATGATGCAATTCCAACGCTATTCCATTGCATTCAAAATACTAATGCAACCCCTCCCACGCAACGCGGGATCCAACAAACAAAAGGAGCAATTGTGTATGGCGGACCCACTCACCAACGTTTTTTTTCAAAACCACAACCACAACGGTGACAACACACAATCCATCGCAAACCATATTTTACCTCGCAATTCCTCTTTTTTTTTTATTATAAATGGCTCGTTGAAGCCACCCCAATAGCCTGGAAGGACACAAGAGGCCTCCTCTATTCGGGGGTATCTCGAAATTGGGCGTTAAGCAGAGGGAACATCCCGACCAACAAACACAACCCCACGGTAACCATTTCTCTTAAAATAGTAATTATATTTTAAAATTTGTTGCATTTAATTTATTGGTCGCAAGCATGTCGGATAACGAGAATGATACTACACATTGCAGTTATGCAAAATGGATACGAGTCCACTACCACAAATCGCGGCAGCACAGCCGCTGCAACCATTTTGGCCGCAAAGCGCGAACCCATGGTTCAGACTGGCAGAGATACAATTCGAGGTGCAAGGAATTACAGAAACCTTGTCAGCCCTCTCGCCAGAGACTAGTGAAGTTATATCGACTTTCTTCTCAATCCACCAGCAACCGACCAACACAAAACATTAAAAGCAATAGTATTGCAGCGGTTAGTGCCCTCAAGTGAACACCAATTGGAACAGTTGCTTACAGGCCAGCAATTGGGCGATCGTAAACCGTCTGAGGTCTTACGCCAAATCTTTACACTCGCAAGCAATCACTTTTCAGAGAACCCCATAAGATCATTATGGATCAGAAAAATGCCAGAGTATATTCGAATCGCACTAGTTGCACAACCCGAATCCTCCGCGACCGAAACACTGGCGCGTACGAAATGATCAGCATTGGCCGCAGTAACAAAATGTCAGGACAATCAATGTTCCATACCGGCGACAACAGCAAAAAGTTAACGCAGTGGAGATAAAACTCCCCGTTCAGCAAACATAAAGCACCATTATCTCTCGAAGCAAGACTCGCACGCATCGAGTCAAGACTAGAAGGGCTAACACGAGGTCGAAGCAGGTCACACGACCAACGAGCTCCCTCACAATTTAGACCCCGCAGTCCCAGTAGCAACAAATATAAACGAGGTATATGCTGGTATCACGAGAAGCATGATGAAGCACGAAAATGCATCGACATCCGCGGCCGCAGCAAGCAACATGGACATTGATCAGCATACACAAAAAACTACTAAAGTCACGAGTAGAGAGTTACGCAACTCCCCTGCCACCCTATACCTCCCGTTTCTTCGAGTATGACCAAACAAACAAACTCACCTATTTAGTAGACACTGGCGCTGATCTTTCGGTTATTCCGCAGCATTGAATTTCAAAATAAACTATACATTAGCTAATCAAAATTCAGATCTAGTCTTATCGACTGACAATGGTTCAATCATCCACACGTACGGCAAGTTACTTAACGTGAATATCGCGCCCAAACGAACCTTCACGCACGCTCAGCAAATCCGGACTTCTTGTCGATGTTAAGCACAAACGGCTGATTAATATAGCTACGGAGCTGTCAATAAACACCACAATGGTTCGTGTTAACACACCAACACCGATTCATTTTAACATCAACAACGACTACCAACGACTTATTTACCAGTTCGGAAAACATTTAACGATAAATGTAATTTTATAAGAAAAACGCGATAAAAGAGTTGTCAATTTTAAGCTTGGAAAGCTCTTTTACATTTATTTAAAATAGGAAGGTAATAATTTACACACTCTCGAAAGTATAAGAAACCGGGGCTTATTACTTAAAGCTTTGAAATATTGTAATATTCGGAAAAAGAAAGCTCTGGTAGTTGGAAATTGTTTTGGGTACTAAAAAATTTGACCAAATGATGGATTCATCGGCGTGGCCTTCTGGAATTTTGATTAAAGAATTTTTAAATTCACGTCGGAAATCAATGAATAAAAAAATGTTACTCCCACGCTCAGCTCTGATTTGGATTCTGTTCCAGCTCTACCACGAAACCTCGACGGAACAGCCTAAAAATCGCTCTACTATCACAACGCCTCTAGCAGCCGCGGTAAGTTCAAATCATTTCTGTTGGGCGTACTTGATGACAAAACTTCGACGTTATTATTATTTCTGAGATGTGGCTTACCGAATGTTTTAACTCTGAAGAATATTTTCCGCCCGATTACATCGTTCATAGAAAGGATAAGCATTGCGATGAATACGTGGCGATGATTTGTTTTTTAATTTTAGAAATGCTGACTACGTTTCTCTGAATGAATATTTCTACAATTCGGATTGGAATTTTCTTCAAGCTGGACAAGATCTGAATGACATGGTTTCTCAATTCAATGAACAACTCAAGACAGATATCGAATGGCATTTTCCGTCGAGGAATACTAAACCCCAATTTTGAGAACTATGGTATAATGTTAAGTTGACACGATTTGAGAATCGTCGTAAAAAGCTCCCCACATCAGTATTATCCTGCTTTCACGAAAGCTTGTAATAAACAGCTTCCTATATCATAATTACGTTTTGCAAATTGAAGTGGAGTTGTCTTCTCAACCCATGAGGTTTTTTGGCATTTCACCAATACTAGAATGAAGGTTGTCAGAGTCACCTCTTCTGAGACCTTTCAGAACTGCTCTGCTAGACTTTCCGTTGATATGTGCAATTTATTCGCTGATTTGTACGAATCATTTTATGAACCGTATCAGACGCCAAATGTCATACCTTTTGATCTTGGAAATAATCAGAAATTCACTCAACTATCGTTTACCTCAAAAGAAGTCTTTGATTCCTTATCCATAATTGACATCGATAATGGTGCAGGTCATAATGGTTTTCCTCCCATCCGGATAAGAAATTGCGCAGAGAGCTGGTATGATCGAACACATTACTGTTATCTTTATTAAAACCTTCGAACGTAAGTTTTTCCAGATCCGTGGAAAATATCCTCCATTCGTCCCATATTCAAATCGGGTAAACGAAGCTAGGGCGATTAACTATTGCGGGATTACCATACTTTCTATCATTCCAAACCTCTTTGAAACAATTGTCCATCGATTTTTGTTTTTTCATACAAAAAGGTATATTTCGCCTGTGCAACATGGTTTTTTTGCGGGAAGGTCGACAATCACAAACCTAGTGTCTTTCAGCGGCCATTTTCATAGTACGATTGATTTCAGACTACAGCTGGACTCAATTCTGATTGGTTGGTTCTTAAATTTAAATTTTGTATAAATTCAGTGGTAACTTTAAAAAATTTAAATATATTAATTGAAAGCTTTCGAAACTAGGGTTAGTTTTTAAAAGTGATTTTATTTTACATTCGAAAAGCTCTGCCAACTCGAAATTATTGAAATCAGCGATTACAAATTAGATGTTGGTTTTAACTTACTGCGAGCTTTTAAGATATTACGGAAATGACAAAGCTGCGTTTTAAAAGCTTTATGCTACATATTTACAAAAATTTATCTTGGTACCTATACTTATATATAAATTACTGAAGCTTTTAGAGTAGTTATAAAAACAAGCTTTAATTTTTAGAGTTGGTGGAAGGGTTGACATTTTCGAAAAAAAAGCTTTACCAACCCGAAATTATTATTGTCAACGAAATAAGATAAACGGAAAAGATGAAAATTGTATATAAACAGGATACAGAAGCATTTAGGACAGTAATTGTAAGCTCAAAAGCTATTATAACATGGAGAGCTTTTTTGCCATTGGTTTAAAGATTTCGAAAGTGTTTTATTTTATAAACAAAACATAAAGTTCGGTGGATCGAAAATGAATAAAAAGCTCTGCCAATTCGAAATTACTGCGGTCTGCTAAATATTTTTTGTAAAGTCCAGTAATTAGCAGGGATGGGCAGTTACGTGTCCTCTATGGTTTTCTAAGTCGGCTTGTCGACAACCCGCAGGCAACGTAGACAACGTCGATAATGTAGACAGTTCCTAGAATACGAATGTTTATAGAATTGCGCCGTTAATGCATTTTAATCTGCCCTTTAAAGAAACAATTTTTTAAATCTGCATTGTCTGCAAAGCATCGTTAAAATCGGTTTTAATATTAAACATTTTAAAAAAAAATTATGATTTAGCAAGCGATTGACAGTTTAGGACTCAAGAGTCGGTCTGGTCATATTCTTCTCAATGACGTCGATATTCTATGCGAGTTTAGTAGAAATCGACCAAACATCTTTCAACGATTAATTTTGAAAATAGTGTCAAGGCCTTTGAATAATGATTGGAGACCTTAGAAAGTTATGGTGATTATAAAAGATTAAACACCTTCACCGTTCCTGACCGTTTGCATATACATACGAGTACAATATTTCTCTATGAACTTAACCGGTTGTAGTATACTCTCTAAAATTGACCTAGTTAGGGCCTATCAGTAGTTAGTACCCCTCCTGAGTCGACCTAATTTCAAAAGGTCAAATGACACTTGGGTCGGTCCGTGACCTACTTAGCGTGACACTTGGGTCGGTGTGACACCTCGGTCGACCTACAACACTTGGGTCCGTGTCACTTGGGTCCGTGGCACCTCGGTCGGACCGTGGCACTACGGTCGGTCCGTGGCATTTCGGTCGGTCCGTGGCATTTCGGTCGGACCGTGGCACCTCGAAAGCGAATCGAAAAATAATTAGTTTATGTATTTCTAATAGTCATAACAAACTGATAAGAAAATATAATGAATGATCAATACGAAACAACAAAGTATTCAAAACATAATTGTGTCAGTAATTAAGTCGATATTTCTGTTAATTATATGTCGACAAGAAGATTTGCGGTTATTGTAGACTAAATTGAGGGGTATTTCATAACGATGTAACAACATATTAAAAATATTCTATTTATAGATGATATTAATAATCAGCAATTTATATTTTTTATAAGGCGATAACAATTCTCTATTTGCAACAGCGCTCATAGTCGAGTGGTTAAGATGGTTTACATTAGATCTTGTGGTCTCGAGTTCGAGGTGTCACACCGACCCAAGCTAAGTAGGTCACGGACCGACCCAACTGTCATTTGACCTTTTGAAATTAGGTCGACTCAGGAGGGGTACTAACTACTCCTATCATTTCCTTTGGCTTATTCGAATTCACGCGAATCCGTTTTGGTTTACGCAACGCTCCTTTTTTCAGAGGCGCATGAACAAGGGAGTTAGAGGACTGGATTTCGTGTTTGCATACATAGATGATATTCTTATAGCTTCGAAATCAGAGGAAGAGTACAAATCGCATTTGCAATTACTGTTGGCTTGCAGATTTGTGTCAAACTATCACATCGCTTGAGCGATAATGAAACTGCCTCTATCGAAAAAACATTATAGATTTCAAATCTATTTCGGAATTACAGGCGCCTGGCAAGGAACTACAGAAATTACTTTATGATTGCACTCGTCTTACAACTAGAAAATTAAAAACGGATCGTTTTTTGGCCTAACATGAATAAAGACGTTAACATCTGAGCACCGTCCTGCCTTTCATATGCCACAGATCTAAAATTCAAAGGTACACGAAATCGGAATTAGAACGTCATGAATACATTTGGACATAACTGGACCACCTCCTCTATCAAATGGATATGCATACATTTTAATTGCTGTAGATCGTTTCACTATGATTACCAGAAGTTTACCTTATGAAAGATATATTAAGATTTTGGGTACCTGTAAATATTGGCGAATTTTTTATAGAAGCACCAGATCAACAACCAGCAGTACTATGTGCAATCTATTCTAAAAACGCTGGTTAAATGTGAATATTAGGGTTGATAAAATTCGTACTTTACGAAGGTCCACATAAGAAAATTTGACGATTCAGAAAATATTTTGTCGCAGACTTCAATAGAAAAAACACATCCATATCTATCGATTGACTTAAACCAGCTTTTGGAGTCTCAATCAATAATATCATAAGACCAAAATGTGTTAATATTCGGCAGTAGTGAGCAGAATGGTGAAGAAGAATAGCGGATGGGATAAGGTTGCTGAAAAAATGCTTTCTAAATGGTTTGGAATCTTACACGTGCGTGATTTTAAACGTAATAACACAGTTTGTATTTCAACACCACAACTGGATTCCCAAACTATTAAATTTGAAAAATTCGTCAATTTCTTAGTAAACGACTTAACTGAATTTCCCTTTTACAAAATACAGCTGCAAACTGGCGCAATTTTTAAAATGTTGCTGACATGGTTTTAATCGTTGACGTTGACAATAAACCGTGCCAAGTAATCTACACGGCGTAATCTACCTCGCTTATCCCAGGTCCGTAGTGCTGCGCTTCAATCGAATCTGACGGTGGTATTGAAATAAGATCTTATAATATGAAGGACCCGGAAGCCGATTTACATTATCTGACCAAATCAAGTGGAAATTAAATTCTATATTAAGCAATATATGACATAACTTACTCAACCGATTACATACATAACTCTCCATCCCTTAATGCAATCATAAAATATTCGTCCATTAAATTGTTGCCATCTAAATTTACGACTTATGTATATGAAGGTGTAACATACTGTGTGTTCACCAAAAATGATAATTCCATCTTTTTGGTTGAATGGGTGTGTATAGATGGCGGCATGGGGATGATTTTATTTTTATTCTTATTTTTTAAAAGGTTTGTGGTTCTTCGTTTATATTGAAAATACTACACACAGCAATAATATTAAGACAACAAAATACTGAACGAGAGAAGCGTCGGTATATAATGGCAATAATAGTTTTTCACAATGAAGATGATAATAATGATAATAGTTTTTGTTGGTATACGCTTTCGTTTCTAGTTTATGTATCGTCGTCTGAACAATTTAGGTTAGAGATGTATGTTAGTTCTACTATTTTTAGAGTACAGTTTTTCTAATTTTGTTGTGTGTTATGGTTGTTGTTCTGCCGCTCCTCTAGATTAATTGTGAAAATTGTATTTTTTTTTTTTTTGGATCGATTATCAGTAGTTTTTAATGGATTTTCTATTGTTGTTGATTTGATTACAAATCGACGAAATAGATAAAAAATAATGTCCTCGATTTTGGTCTATGTAATTGATTTTTTGATACATGTACGTGTGGAAATTAAAAAAAAAAAAATAGAATTAATCTAGCTCAGGGGCCACAGAAAGATTTAAAATGTAAAAATTAACAATTTTTCCAATATTTGCCGCTGGCATCAAAACATTTTCTAATCGTAATGTGTTGTTAATGATGATAAATTGATTTTTGTTTAGTAGAGAAAACTAGAAATTATAAATTTGGTGATGATGTTATAATTGGGCGAGAGGGAGGGCAAATTGAAAATCAATTTTCCAATAACATACATACATGTATGTATGTACAAAAATTATATTTCCGCAAAAAATAAAAATAAACAACATTTTCGATATACACAACATCAATTTGTAAAAATTGGTTTTTGAGGACGAAAAAAAGGTTCAACATAATTTTAAACATTTTCACAAAATGTTGTTACTTATATTTTGCGAAACAAGAGGAAACTCGTATCTGTGTTGTTGGTTTTATATACGTAAACCTCATGATGATTGTATATATGTATATACATATATATTCTACCCAACTTTGAGATATATTTAGGTAAATTAAAATTATATTTCATGTACATTATGTAGCAATTTAAATTAGCATAAACTAGTTTTAAAATTTATATTTGGTTGTTGCCAGCCAGCACTTGACTTTTTTATACGAAAGTACGTCCGCTATTCATATATAGTTAATCCACTGGTCTTTAAATCTAACGGTTTCAGAACACTTGCATCGGATCTGAAGTCTATATGGTCCTCAAATTGTTAAGTCTCAAATTAGTATAATACATTTTTTACTAAAATTATTCCAAAATACGCTTATTTGTCAACACATAGCTTTATATAGAAGAACATTAAAAAAAAAACTTTCATTTAATACCAATCGGAAATAGCCCTCCACAAAACTGGTGTCTTATTACTAAATAGTGCTTTTCGGCCGTTAATGTACAAAAGCTCAATCAAAAATCCAACTGTGATAAAAATATGTAGAGTTCTTACTTGTACAAAAAGCCTTCATTATCAATAAATCTGAGCCTAACTCACAAGCTTTTGAACGTTTAACACAAAAGTATAGTTTTTCTCTAGCTTACTTCATTATTAAAAGCTTATGGAAATTTGATCTGGTTTTAGTGAACCAACTGTGACAAAATTATGTAGAGTTCAACCGTGTACAAAAAGCTTTCACTATCAATAAGTCTGACCCTGAAAACTTTAACACAGAATTATAGTTTAAGGCTAACTTCCGTATAAATTTGTTCAAAAGCTTTGGTGTTAGCATATTTTGGAACTAAAAAAGTTTGTTAAAAGCTTGTGAAAATTTGATCTAGTTTTAACGAAACGACTGTGACAAATATATGTAGATTTCAATCGTGCACAAAACGATTTTATTATATATAATCTTTAGCCTGACTCACAAGCTTTTAATTCTTTAACACAATAGTATAGTTTAAAGCTAACTTTTATCCAAATTGGTTCAAAATTTAGTAGCTTTTGTAAACCTTCTTATTTGTTCTAGTTGAAGTGAATAACTGTAACAAAAATATGTTCAATCGTGTATAAAAAGCTTTCATTATCAATAAATCTGAGCCTCACTCACATGCCTTTGAAGATTTAACACAATATCATAGTTTTTGGCTAGCTTACATCCAAATTTGTTCAAGATTCCAAAGCTTTGGTGTTCGCTTATTTCAGATCTAAAAAGCGTTGTTAAAAGCTTGTGGAAATTTGATCTGATTTAAATGAATTGCCCGTGTCAAAAATATATGTAGTTCAATCGTGCACAAAACGATTTCATTATCAATAATCTATTGCCCGACCACAAGCTTTTGAAGTATTGACAAAAAATCATAACTTTTAGCTAGCTTCCATCCAAATATGTTCAAAATACAAAAGCTTTGAATTTATCTTATTTTAAAACTAAAACGCGATGTTAAAGCTTGTGGAAATTGGATCTAGTTTTAATGAACGAACTAAGACAAAAATACGTAGAGTTCAGCGGTGTACAAAAAGCTTTTATTATCAATAAATCTGAGCCTAACTCACAAGCTTTTGAAGATGTAACACAATATTATAGTTTTTGGTTAGCTTCCATTCAGATTTGTTTAATTTTTAAAAGCTTTAGTGTTAGCTTATTTTATAACTAAAAAGGTTGTTAAAAGCTTGTGGTTTTAACGAACCAAGACTTTTGTCTTATGTGTAGAGTTCAATCGTATACAAAAAGCTTATTTTAGAACTAAAAAGCGTTGTTAAAAGTTTGTGGAAATTTGATCTATGAACCAACTGTGACAAACATATGTAAAGTTCAATCGTATACAAAAAGCTTTCATTATCAATAAATCTTTTGAAGCTATAACATAATAGTATAGTTGTTGGCTTCCATCTAAATTTGTTCAAAATTCAAAAACTTTGATGTAAGCTTATTTTAGAACTGAAAAGTATTGTTAGGTTAGGTTAGAGTGGCTGCTGCGGCACACTTAGACCGGAGACGGTCCATTGTGAAAAAAATCAATAAAGAAAAAAGCTTTGTTAACAGCTTATAGAATTTTGATCTGGTTTTAGTAAACCAATTGTGACAAAAATATGCAGAGTTCAATCGTGTACAAAATGCTTTCATTATCATTAAGTCTGAGCTTGACTCACAAGATTTTGAAGCATTAACACAAATTGTTCAAAATGTAAAGGTTTGGTGACAGGTTATTTTAGAATTTTACCATTTTGAAATTATTTGATTGAACAACAAATTCGGATTTTCATGATACCCCCATTTTACCTTACAAAATGGCGTTACCTAGCCTAGTGGAAAAATTCCATACCATTTAGCGTTATTCGATCAACGATTAGTAAATGACGTCGTTAAACCTATTTGTGCAACTATATATAACCCGATATGCAGTACTTTAGCCCTGATCTTGATTTGTTTTCGTGATTCTATTGCAAACTATGATTATAAGGCTTATCAATATGTAATGAATTTTCTCCAGATACTTCGAGAAATTTTTAACGATTGCAAATTTGTTTTGACTTTTTATGGGAGCCTTGACATATTTAAACAAAATTATTTGACTAAAAACTAGTACAGTTTGACCAATAAAAATGTCTTTAAATTTAACGGTTTCGGAACACTTGCATGGAATCTGAGGTCGTTGGTTGATAAACTATACGATCCTCAAATTTTATACTTAACAAATTTTATTTTAAAACACGAGATTTTACATTGTTAAGCTTTAAATCAGTATAATTCAGTTTTTACCAAAATTATTCCATAAACGCTTTTTTGTCAACACAAAGCTTTATATAAGAGAACATAAAAGCTTTCAATTTATACTAATCGGAAATAGCCCTCCACAAAATTGACCTCTTAGTACTAAAATAGAGCTTTTCTACCACTAGCGTAGAAAAGCTCAATCACAAACGATTGAGAAAATTTGATCTGGTTTAAATAAACCAACTGTGACATAATTATGCAGATTCAATTATGTACAAAAAGCTTTCATTATCAATAAGTCTGACCGTTACTCACAAGCTTTTGTTGGTTTAACATACTCATATAGTTTTGAGCTAGCTTCCATCCAAATTTGTTCAAAATATAAAAGCTTTGGTGTTAGCTTATTTTAGAACTGGAAAGCTTTGTTGAAAGTTTGCGGAAAGTTTATGTGGTTTTAGTGAACCAACTGTAACAAAATTATGCTTCAATCGTGTACAAAAAGGTTGCTTTATCAAATCTGAATCTGACTCACAAGCTTTTGAATCATTGACACAAAATTATAGGTTTGAGCTAGCTTCCATCCTAATTTGTTCAACATTTACAAGCTTTGGATTAAGCTTATTTTAAAACTAAAAAGCGATGTTAGAAGCTTGTGGAAATTGGATCTAGTTTTAATGAACGAACTAAGACAAAACTATGTAAAGTTCAATCGTATACCAAAATCTTTCATTATCAATAAATCTGAGCCTGACTCACACCCTTTTGAAGCTTAAACACAATATTATAGTATTCGGCTAGCGTTCATCCAAATTGGTTCAAACGCTTTGGGGTTACCTTATGTTAGATCGAAAAATTGTTGTTAAAAGCTCGTGGAAATTTGATCTGGTTTTAACGAAACGACCGTGACAAAATTATGCATAGTTCAATCGTGTATAAAAAGCTGTCATAATCAATAAGCCATAACCTGACTCACAAGCTATTGAAACTTTAGCACAATTTTATAGGTTTTGGTTAGCTACCATCCAAATTTGTACAAAATTCAAAAGCTTTGGTTTAAATTTATTTTAAAACTAAAGAGCGTTGTTGAAAGCTTGTAGAAATTTGATCTAGTTCAAATGAAGCAACTGTGACAAAAATAAGTAGAATTCAATGGTGTGCAAAAAGCTTTTACTATCAATACATCTGAGCCTGACTCACAAGCTTTTGAAGCTTTAACACAATTTTTTAGTTTTTTTCTAATTTCCATCCAAATTGGTTCAAAATTCAAAAGCTTTTCAATTGTGAACTTATTTGATTGAACAACAAATTCGACTTTCACGATACCCATTTTACCTTACAAAATGGTGTTATCTAGCCTAGTGACTAGTTGCATTCTAATGTATAACTCGACATATCATACTTTAGCTCTGATCTTGCAAGCTATGATTAAAAAGCTTTTGATGTGTTTTAGCAAGTTTCTGGCTTCATTTACGAACTTCATCAATATGTAATGAATTTTCTCCAGATACGAAATACTCCAAGGCAAATAGCATATTTAAACAAAATTATTTGATTAAAAACTATAGTACAGTTTGACGAGAATTTGATTAAAAAATACTTCATTTATTCGACTTCAATTAATGTAAAATGAAACAAAATTCTTCCACGTGTTTCTCATCGAATTTGATTACGTTTGCAGGAAGTTTGATTGCCAAAACAGCATATAAAGTGTGATACCAAGTTTCAAAATTGAATAAAGTTTAATAGCTAAATCTAAGCTTGAATAGTATTTTGAGATTTAATTGAATTAAATTTGAGGAAAACTTGAATAAAGTTGAAAGTTAATTTGAGAGTAGTTGTAGATAAAATTTTAAAAAATTAATTCAATTTAAATAGTCAAAACCTAGAAAATATCGGCTATTAAATTTTAACTTATATTTTAACAAAATTGAAAGAATCAAATTAAAATAGAAACTGAAGCCAATTTGAATGAAACAAAGTTAAAAACAATTGAAATTTATTAGAGTTTAAATTAGTTTGAAAAGAGCTTAGTTGGATATAAAAAATATGGATTTAACAAATTTCAAATAAAATTTCATCTCTTAAATTTATTTGAATGTTGATCGAACTGGAATCAAATTTGAATAAGAATAATTTAATTCACAATTTGTTTAAGTTTGCTAAATATTTGATGAAAATTGAATGATTTTTAAGCAATGGAATTGGAATGAATATTTAGGCAACATTGAATTGTGAGTACCGCCAAAAAAGCAGTAACTGAACCGAATTTGATTGAAGTTTGAATAGTTGGAATTAACATAATTTGAACATATTATATAAATTTAATGCAAACTAGTTAAGCCAATTGTGTTTAGAGGATTCAAACCATATTAGATTAAATTTAGATACATTTGGGTTACATTTTGATTAAGTTTGAATAAAGTTTGATAGTTAATTGATAATTAATTTTAAATTAATGCAATTTCAAATATATATTTATATTTTTAAAATAAAAAAAAAATTAACTCTCAAAGTTTGAATTAGTTTGAAAGGAGTTTGATATCAATGGTTGTTTGAAGATCAGGATGAGCTTTAATAAACTTTCAGTGGCACATAGTTTTGTATCAAATTTTTTAAAATAGAATATTGCGTATATAGTCCGAAAACACCGTTAGCAGTTTGATTGATTCATCAATCCACAATAGTGTGCTTAGCCACATACTGGTGGCTAAGCACACTATTAAACAGGACTGCATTAAAGTATAAATTTGTTGATAAATATGACCATTGCGCTAAAAACATCTCAAATTCTGTGTTTAGCTAAATATTGTTTCTGTCGTGTGAATCCTAACAGCTTGACTGTCATAAATATACAAAATAAACAAAACAAGAAAAACAGATAACAAATTAAAAAAACAGAAAAAATCCTGTGTGCCCAAAAAAAAAGGAAATTTCCATTTTTAATTATAATCGAAGGAAATTAGGTAACAATAAAAATTCATTGAAGTGTGAATTGGATTGGCAGGAACCAAGGTAGAAAATGTTTTCTATGTGTTTGTCTATGTCCTTAAAAATGACCTTTTTCTTTTCGTTTCCTATATTTTCATGGAATCCTATTTACCTTGATTGCTCCGAGAATAAATCGAAAAATAATTACACAAGGAAAACATAAAAGTGTGTGGGAAATTCTCCACCACCGTTCAACAACAATAAAAACAAATTTTATTCCGCATCTTCCACAGTCTTTCAATACGGTTTGTTAATTAAATTTTATTAGATTTCAGTTCCCTCTGCGCTTCGTCGACTCGGTGTGTGCACCTATCTGTTCTGGTGGAAAAATATTTATAAATTTTATTTTATTTATTCTGTTTAGGTAATTAATTATTTAAAAATTGGAAAATTCAATGACGAAAAGTGTAGGCTAATGAACTCAAGCACATCGAATTATAATAAAAAAAAAAAAATAGAACACTTGAATTCCCCCCTCGAACTGGCAAATCAATAATCAATCTATCCTATTAATGTTTGCCTTTCGTTTTTTTTTTTTTTGTGTTTGTAGATTTTCATTCTTCGATTATTTTGTGTACAATTTTGTCGAAAGAACCAGACGACGAGTATTGAAAAATTAATTTTCATTTTGATGGCTAGAAAAATAGTGAGAGGGGGGTGGAGAGGGGGTATCAACAACAAAATAATGCACAACAAGCATAGCTAATAAATTCTTTGGAACTCATCCAACTGAAGTAGTACGTACGTACGTATAGTCAAAATTAAATATTTCTTTCATTTACTTTGGAAAAACTGTGCAAATTTCCCATACTCCCACGCTAAAAATAGCTGAGAAAATTTTTAAATTGAAAATATATTTTTTTTTTTCGCATAAGAAACACAACAAATATATCATTCGACTCATGATTTCAAAGTTTATATAATTCACATTGTTTTTCGGCAGAAGCTCATATTTTCTAATTTTCGATTTAATTATAAAAAACAAAAACAAAATTATAGAGCGAGAGTCAGAGTTGGGCTGGGTACAGGAGGAGGATGAGGAGGAAAATGATTTTGCATATTTTTTTGTGTTATTTCTACTGACTGAGTGCTTATCCTTTTATTGTTTGTTGTTTTTGTGTTTTCCTAAATGGAGTGTTGTTTGTGTAATTGTGCTTCGGATGTTTATTTTCATTTTCTATTTTCCTTGTGCCATATCGTGTTGTTGTAGTTGGTGTTGTTATTTGGTTGGTTGGCAAAATTAAAAGCTATTATTATATGTTTTTTTGATCATATTGAGGACGACGATATGATACTATAGTGGGGCGAGAAGGAATGAGTATCAGATTATTATGTAAATATGTAGGACAATGATACAGTGCTTTTATCAATATTATGATATTCAATGAGGAAAATGCCATAAATACTTTTATTTTGGACCATCAAAATAATCACATGAATATATTACTTATACTGTCAAATGGCGTACTCAACTTTGTTTACGTATTGCAAATGATTTTACCTGCAAATAAAATAGAAACAATTCGGGTAAGTTTAAGACTATCGGGTTATTGAATAAAGTTTGTTTCAAAATAAGAAATTTCTAATAAAACATCTGCGTAAAAGCTTTGATTTAATTGAAATGCACGATTGAAGAGCTCTGGCAATTCAAGAATAAGCCGTTCATGAAAAAAGCTTCACATTTTAAAGTTAATACTACGGAAGCTTGGTTGAAGTATTTTTTTAGAAAGCTCAAGTAAAAGTTCTTTCTTCGAAAAAATATTTCAATTGTTAATCGTCAGGATTGACATTAGTTATGCTGTTCGTGGAACAAATTATTCAAATTTATAATTTTTTAGAAACATTACAGACAAAAAGCTAGTATTTAAAAGAGAGTTTATTATGTAAAGCTGTTTAAAGATAATGTTGAAAGGTAAACTGTAGCTCTTGCATCTGCGTTTTGTTAAAAATATTTTAAAAACGCTTTAAAAAATATTCAACTTATTTGAAATCAAGCTGATCAGTTTGGTTAAGTGTGTTCAATTTTCAGACAGCTCAACTAAAAGCTCTAACACCATATTTCAATAAGTTCTATATTTGAAAGATTATATGAGCTTTTTGACTATGACTGAGCAGTTATATTAAATATGATTTTTAACCGTTAAAGGTGTAAAGCTTAAATTTGAAAGCTTTTATGTTCAATGCGATATTCATAAAAAACATCTCATCATTTGGTGCTTTTCAGTGAGTTAAAGTTTACAAATTAAACTTATTTTAAATCAAGCTCGTGATTAGTTTGGTTTAAAAAACAACATATTAAAAAGCTCACCAAAAAGTTGTAACAGTTGGGTTTTGTGAAAATTTCATCAAGGAATTGTTATGCTCAGGGGAAAAGTATGTTACACAACAAAGATTTAAATGTATAGAACAGTTTTAGAATTTTGGAGAGCTTTCTACTCTTTCTTTGTTGTTAAAACCTTTATTGTATACAAATTATAGTTAGTCGGCTTATATTTATAATTAAAGGCAACTATTAAATGTTGGGATTCTCACAATAATGGAAACTGAAGGAATTAAGCATACAAGTATACATATTTCGGTTAGTAACTGTGCTATAATATTTATGAGTTGCACTTTAATATTGAGAAGCTTTAAGTTAAGCATTTACATAAATTAATAATTGGGTTTGTTAAATGCACGATTAATGTTGCTGATTTTAATAATCTTTTACTAATTTAAGGCTGTTGAAAATACAATTGAAGCTTATGTTTAGTTCTGATAAGTAAAAGAGGCTTATCGATAAAGCTTTAATTTTTCAATAAATTTGTTTTTATACAACCGAATCAAAAGATTTAACAAGATTAATTAACGAAAATAAGTATAAAACTTTGATTTTCTGAGCTTTAAGCTTTCTCTTGATGTAGTTAATCTGTAATATCAATACACTTTACTAGCAGTACAAAAATGTGCTTCATTAAGTATAGCACATAACAGGAAGAAAGCTTTATGTTAATGCTCAGTTTTATACGATTTATATATATTATATGATAAGCTTTTAGTTGAACGCTGATTGGCATCGTGGTTTTGTTAAAAATAATAATACTTTTTTATGGAAATTGTAACAATCAACTGGTGTGCTTAGTGACCACGTTAGACAAACGGGATGATGAGCTTTTATTTTACTGTTAGTAAATTATAATTAAAAAGCTTTCTCAGCTTACGTTTTTTCCACTATTATAGAATCCTAATGAATAATGAGCGTTTCGTCGGACTGAACAAAACATTTAAAAGCTCATTGACTAAATTTATTCTACATTTATGTTAAGCTGAATGACTACTCTTGTTAAAAAAATTAAATCAAATTTGATCAAACGTCTAAAAACGCAGCAAAATATAGACTCCTAAGAAGTAATAAAAATAAAAATAAAACTTTTAGAGCTTAAATAAACCTTAAAAGCTTAATAATCATTTTATATCTCTTTTCATAGATTTCTGCAAAGTTGATTTATTTAATCGTTTTCAAAAAGTACAACTTTCAATTTTCAAAAATTTCAACTAAAAGCTCTAACTTCATATTGCAATAAGTTCTATATTTGAAAGATTCTTTGAGCTTTTTGACCAGAAATATAATTCTTGACCATTAATAACTATAAATCAATATTGTAAAACTCATTGATGCTCATATTTAAAAGCTTTCATGTTCAATGCGATATTAATCAAAAATATCTCATCATTTAGTGCTTTTTAGTGGGTAAACAAATTATAATTTAATCGGCATAATAAATGTTTACAAATTGTTAAACTTATTTTAAAACTAGCTCCTGATTAGTTTGGTTTATCAAAAAAATATTTCAGAAAGAACCCCGTAAAGCTCTAACTACTATAGGCTTTGCTTAATATAAAGAAAGCTTTTGTCAAATTTCATTAAAATATTGTTATGCTCAGAGGAAAAGTATGTTTCACAACAAAGATTTAAGTGTATACGCTTTCTACTAGAAGTGTTGTCGGAACGCTGTTAAAAGCTTTATTCTACATAAATTATAGTAAGTCGGTTTCAATTTAAAATTAAATGCATTGATTAAATGTTGGAATTCCCACAGTAATGGAAGCTTCTTAAATGCCTGATTACCACATGTAAACTATTGGGTCAATTTAGTTTCGACGATTGAACCCGTTTACTTAATTTCCGAAGATTTTTAATTTTTAGTGAAACTGCACTGTATATGTTAAATGAATACTAATTAAAGTGAAACTGCACTTTGATAATTATTAATAATTTATTTATTTTATTTTTTATTTATTTATTTATTTCATTAATTTGTTTTATTTTAGAATATTTTATAATCACAAATTTAACATAAAAATACGGGCAACAATTAAATATTAAAATGTTAGGTACAATTATTTATTATTTGTTGTGTTGCCAATTACAATGTTCGAACTAGACTATTTTAATTTATTTATTTTTCATAGTAGCTTCAAAACAGATGTATATTTTTTAAGTTGGTACAAAAACACCGTTATTAAAGCAAGTTACTTCTATCATTATATTTTGACGTGGTTGAAATAATGCAGATTTCTAAAGTTTGTATTTTTAGTGTTTTCTAAATGTATATACATTGTATATGGTTTAAAGCGTCTGTGAATGTTTCTTATTTTAGGTACATAAATATATAATTTTAGGCATTGCGTAAACATTCCCGCGACCTTGAAATATCACATTTTCAATTGAACAATATTATTTTTACATATTTAAAATTTTCTATTTATTACATACATATGTAAATATTAACTTTATTTAATTGTTACTTGGATACATATTAAGAAGATAACTAACTACACATTAATATCATTTAAATTCAAGATATACATTACTAGAACGTGATTATGATTCGATGTTAGTCTGTTGCTATTTCATTGCCATTAGTTTCAATCGGTAGTATACTAATTTTATTTATAGCTCGTTTAAAAACGGAATGCGCAGTTTTCACAGTAACAACACGAACTCGATTATCAGTGCCGCAATGTAGTTCTATTATTCTTCCTAAAGGCCAATGCATGGGTGGAAGATTGTCATCATGTAGTATAACCAAATCATTAATTTTAATATTTTTGGAAGCGTTATTCCATTTATGTCGGGTTTGTAACTCAGATAAATATTCGCGATGCCATCTTTTCCAAAATTGTTGTAAAATTTGTTGTAGCATTTGATACCTTGATAACCTATTCAATTTTAAATCGGTAACATCAGGATCAGGTATTGCAGTCAAAGGTGCTCCAATCAAAAAATGTCCGGGAGACAGAGCCGTCATATCCAAAGGATTATTTGACATGGGAGTAATTGGACGCGAATTAAGGCATGCCTCTATTTGTGCGATTAAGGTATTATACTCATCCAAAGTTAAACAATGCGTTCCAGCTGCTCGACGTAAGTGATATTTCGCACTCTTAACTGCGGCTTCCCATAGGCCTCCGAAGTGGGGAGAACGGGGTGGTATGGTTAACCATTCAATATTATGATTAGAACAAAATTTCATTGTTTCGTTTTGACAAATCTGTGACAAAAATATGTCTCTTAGTTCCTTTAGTTCTGAACGTGCTCCTATAAAGTTGGTGGCATTGTCGGAATAAATTTTTGTACATATGCCGCGACGTGATATAAAACGACGAAGGCAGGCTAAAAATGCTTGGGTTGTTAGGTCTGGAACTATTTCAAAGTGTACTGCCTTCACAGCAAAACAAACGAATACACAAATATATATTTTATGTTTAACCTTTGATCGAAGTACATGTTTCATAAAAAAGGGACCACAAAAATCAATACCCACAATCGAAAATGGTCTTGTAGCTTGTACTCTATCTCGTGGCAAATCACCCATAACTTGATTAATGAATGTTGGTCGAACACGGGTACATCGAACGCAATCATTATATATTTTCTTACATACATTTCGACCAGAAATGATCCAATACTTTAATCTGAGATTATATAGAAGTGCTTGAGGGGCAGCATGTAATAAATTTGTATGTGTTTCACGGACTACTAAAATAGTGAAATAATGTTTTGATGGAAGTAAAATCGGATGTTTTTGAGATTCTATCATATCTGCATTTTTCAAGCGACCTCCTACGTGAATTAGCCCATCAGAATCCAAGAAAGGTGCTAGGGATTTTAATGAACTCTTGTTATTCACAAAATTGTTGTTTCGTAGAGACATGACCTCTTCAGCGAATTCTTGATATTGCACGATTTTCAGAATGGTATTAAGGGCATTAGCAGTTTCGTTAGAGGTTAATTCTCCAGCTATTCGATGCACTTGTTCGCTTTTACAATTATTGTAAAATCGAAATAAGTATGCTGTTACATTAATTAATTTTTTCGATGAAGAAAATTTTTTAATTAAATTAAATTCATTTGACACAGATGTAGTGCAAGCTGGATTTATTTTTCGAAGGTCTAAATTAATAAGATCCAAGCTTAATGATTTTTTCTCACTTTGCGGCCATTTTGATTTATTTTTACTTAAATAATCTGGACCGTTCCACCAATCAGTGGCATTTACAAAATTAATTGGGTATAATCCTCTTGATACATAATCAGCGGGATTCATAGAAGTAGGAACATAATTCCAGCTGTTGATTGAAGTTAATTCTTGTATTTGGGTGATTCTGTTAGCAACAAATGTTGCATACCGATGGGGCTCGGATTTTATTCGAAACAGCGTTATTTCGGAATCGGACCACAAATATATGAAATCGAAGTTTATTTTTAGAATTGACAGAAGTTTATGACTGATTTGAGCTAGAAGCAACGCTGCGCACAATTCCAACCGGGGAATCGTTTGCTTTTTTAAAGGAGCTACTCTTGATTTAGAGCACACTAAGCTAATGTGATGGTTTTGAAAATGATCAGTCGTCCTAATATAAAATACGCATCCAAAACCTGATTCACTCGCATCTCCAAAACCGTGAAGTTCAATGGTATTATGTTGATGGAATATGATGCATCGAGGAATGGAAATTTGTTTGAGTTGAACTAATTGCGCTTTAAATTCTGACCATCTTTTAAGAAATGTGTCTGGGAGTTGATTATCCCATTTAAGCTCTGGTATAGTCCATAATTCTTGCATGAAAAGTTTGGCCGTTAAAATTAACGGTGCACATAGTCCTAGTGGATCAAATAATTGACATATTTCAGAAAGTACATTTCTTTTTGTCTTACTTGGTGTATTTAAATTTAGCTTTTCGAAAGACATCTCTAATTGGTCTGTATTTGTATTCCACAAAAGTCCTAATATTAAGGACAGATTATTAGTTGAACTGTCATCAGCAAGCTCAGGAATATTCGAAACAAATTTTCTGAGGTCGAAGCCACCACGTTTTAATAATTCAATCAAATTTTGTTTTAATGCCAGTGCGTCTTGAATATTATCAGCACCAGTTAATACGTCATCAACGTAGAAATCATCTTTTAATACTTTAGATGCTTCGGGAAAAGATGTTTCGTCAGTGGCCAATTGATTCATAGCTCTAGTCGCAAGGTAAGGAGCACTTGCAGTTCCATATGTAACAGTGCGAAGTTTGTAGCATTGAAGAGGTTCAAACTGAGACATACGCCACCAAATACGATGAAGATCTCGATGATTATCGTGTAATAGTATTTGGCGGTACATTTTTGCTATATCAGCTGAAAATGCCACTTTATATTTACGAAACCGAAGTACCAAAGAAAATAAATCGGTTTGAACCACAGGGCCAACCATCATACAGTCATTCAGTGATATTAGCGAGGATGATTTGTTTGAAGCGTTAAACACAACGCGTAATTTCGTAGTTGAGCTAGATTCTTTTTGGACGAAGTGATGTGGCAGATAATAGGTTTGATTGTACATGCATTGATTAATGTTGGGATTATCAACAAGTTCCATGTGGTTTAATTCAATATACTCTGCCATAAAATCCTTGTATTGTTGATATATTGTAGGATTCTTATTTAATCGCTTTTCAACATTGAAGAATTGTCGTCGAGCACTTTCGCTTGAAGAACCAAGGTCAACGATTTTTGAATTTAATGGTAAAGCGACCGAATATCTTCCAGAAGGTAGTCGCTTGAAATTCTTTAGAAAATGGTCTTCGCATAATTTTTCTTCAATCGAATAATTGGTTTTAGAGACGATGTTTTCCAATTCCCAAAATTTTTTAATCTGCGAATCCAGTACTTCAACCGAACATAATGAATTTTCATATTGTTGTGATACATTTGGTGGAGGATTTATGTTTGTTTTCCCACTGACGACGTAGCCAAAGATACTATCATAGAACATGGGCAGTTCATCTATTAACTTTAAAGATTTACCGGTAAACAGCTCGTGATATAGTTCTGCTCCGATTAAAATATCGATGCGATTTGGTGTATTAAAATGAGGATCTGCAAGTTCTACATTAGTGGGAATGAGATCTTTATTGAAATTAATGGGCATCAATGGTAAATCGCCCGTAATTTTTGGTATTACATAACATTTTATACTAATATTATGATCCGAAGTTCGCGATGCTAATGATAAAAACACCTTACGATTTAGCGAAGTAATTTTACTGCCCATTCCAAACACTTGTTTCGAAGTGGGGTGCATTTTCAAATTTAATAAACGACAAGTTTTATCTGTGATGAAATTTAAGTGCGAGCCACTATCAAGTAAGACCCGTGCGAAGATATGATCACCATTACTAGAAACTGCCTTAACTACAGCAGTTCCAATCATTATTTGACTTCTATGTGAAGATAAGTTTAGTGAGTTGCATCTGTCACTTGAGGCGTATAAGCTACTACCATGTGGGATTTCATCAAGAGTACCCAACATTACATGTTGATCAGATGTTAACTCTGGATTTGTGTTTGTCACCGATGTTTGTTCTAAGCATGGCAATTCATTTGTATTATTATCAACAATTTTTCTTGTGCTGTCAGATTGAGATATATGAGCTGATGTATATGGTTTACGATCAAAATTAAAATGTAAAAGACTGTGATGCTTCAACGAACATTTATTACAGCCTTGGCTGGTGCAAGTGCGAACATTGTGTGACGAGGACAAACAATTTGTGCATATTCTTTTACTTCTAATATATTCATATCTCATTTTAGGCGTAAGCTTGATATCACCAAAATCTGGACAAGAAATTATCATATGATTACCATTGCAATATAGACAAGATTGAACACCCGCGACCAATGTGGAAGCCCGTTTATATTTTTGAAATGTAGTTGAATTGGGTTTCGATATTAAATTTGATGAACTAGAATGCTTAAGAGCTGCTAATAAGCGAACACGACTTTGTAATATTTTGATGAAATTGTCAAATGTAAGCAAAGTTTGATCATTGGATCCCTTTATTACATCTGCACGTGAAGAATTGTCTAACTTTTCTGATAAGTGATGTACTAAGAGTAAATTCCAACTTTCAACTGGGACTTGCAATGATTTTAATGAATTATAATGCTTGACTGCTTGGTCTATAAATGCTTGCAGAGATTCGGAAGAATTTGGTACCGTTGATCTAATATCGTAGAGTTGTTTGAGGTACATCTTTTGTATTCTATTCTCGTTATTGTATTTGTTGTATATGGTATCCCAAGCAAGATTATAATTCTCAGCTGTTACTGGTATTCCTTCTATCAATGAGTAAGCAGTACCACCACTTATGTGAGAAATTAGATAATGAAATTTTATAGTTTGATCAATATTTCGTTTATGAACTAATTCTTTAAAAATATCGCGAAAACGTAACCAATCAGTCTCCAAACCACTAAACGTCGGAAGTTTAATTTCAGGCAATCGCATTTCTAATGATGCTGTAGAAGGATTTGGAATATCTAGTACAGAGCTATTTTGAAAGGACACATTAGTTTCTTGTTTTTTAATCCCGTGAATATTATTTAGAATGTCACTTTCAAGGCTCCCATACTCGTCCTCAAATAATTCTCTATCATTAAGAGCAGAAGCATCCAACAACTCAATTTTTGACTGAATGTCGCTATATTTTTCATATACAGTACGTATTCTATGCAGTATTGATTCACAAGATCCTATTGACGTTGAATCTCCGGCGCTATATTTTCTTTTAAAGATTGTGATTTGACCCTTATAATAACTACGCTGCTTTTTAAGCACATCCAGTTGATCAAGATCTTGTTGTGTAAGCGACATTTTGTGAAAAAATAACAATCAATTTACAGATTTAACGCGTAGAAATCTCAATACTACGAATACTATATTCTAATGCACGATATTCTTGAATTTTAATGATTTTAATTTACATAAACTGAACTAATCTTAACTTAAACTTAAATTTATCAAACTATCGTTCAATTGAATCAACTTAAACTTTTATACTCAACTTAAATTAGTTATCTTTTAATAAATTAACTTACATGAGTACTAAATCCAATAAGTAGTGTTGACTTGAAGGTGTCCAATGGTTATATGATGCCACACTGGTTCCGAATATTATTATTATAAATAATTCAATAAGTCAGCATGGATTAATCATCTATATGTTGCATGTATATAATTGCTGAAGATATCCAATTTTAAATTGAAGTCGATCTTGAATGGTTTCTTCTTACAAATTGATGATGGTATAAAATCTCGTGGTAATACCGTAGTAACATATGTTGAAGGTCGTGATGATATTTTACACGAGGTGATGAAAATTGTGATAATACAGTTTAATAACTAAGCAGCACAACAAATAATGATACTGTGATCAGCATATATTAAAGCTGTTGAATTGTTTATATGTGATGTATATAGACATACGTATGTTGAACTTGACTGTTTTAAATTGAAGTCAATGTTGAATTTTTTAACAGTTGATAAGATAACAGGATTTTCTTGTAATACTGTTGAACACGTTCAATTTTATCACATACACAATAATGAAGCGTTTTTGCTAATGGTACATATTTGTATTGATCGAAGTATAAATGTACTGCGATTACACAATTGCTGAATATTTTATTAAATGTTCACTTGAAAATTTATGATTCGATGGTTAAGTAGATGAACAATATTGTTGCCAGCTCACTGTAGATGGATTTTATTATAACGGATTATGTATATTAAGATGCTGAACCATGAAGTTGAACATGTGATGAAAACGATTACGGTCTTAAACAGGCGATCTAACTGGATCGAATAACAAGCTCCGTTCACCGATTATATGTCCAATTGCTGTATTTATCCGCAAGTGGTTTCAAATATCCGGCTCGAAGGACCAAAATGTAAACTATTGGGTCAATTTAGTTTCGACGATTGAACCCGTTTACTTAATTTCCGAAGATTTTTAATTTTTAGTGAAACTGCACTGTATATGTTAAATGAATACTAATTAAAGTGAAACTGCACTTTGATAATTATTAATAATTTATTTATTTTATTTTTTATTTATTTATTTATTTCATTAATTTGTTTTATTTTAGAATATTTTATAATCACAAATTTAACATAAAAATACGGGCAACAATTAAATATTAAAATGTTAGGTACAATTATTTATTATTTGTTGTGTTGCCAATTACAATGTTCGAACTAGACTATTTTAATTTATTTATTTTTCATAGTAGCTTCAAAACAGATGTATATTTTTTAAGTTGGTACAAAAACACCGTTATTAAAGCAAGTTACTTCTATCATTATATTTTGACGTGGTTGAAATAATGCAGATTTCTAAAGTTTGTATTTTTAGTGTTTTCTAAATGTATATACATTGTATATGGTTTAAAGCGTCTGTGAATGTTTCTTATTTTAGGTACATAAATATATAATTTTAGGCATTGCGTAAACACCACACATTTAAAGCTGTTCAAAATACAATTAGAACAATTTTTAGTTATGATAAATAAAAGACACAAGTCGAAAAACTTTAACAAGATTATAGTTAACGAAAATGAGTAAAAAGCTTTGAATTTTTGAGCCGTTAACTTAAAACTTTCTCCTTATGTAGGTAATCTGTGATATCAATACACTAACAGTACGAAAGCTTTATTCAGTAGCTCTCATCAAAAGTCTCTATCTGATTCCATTTCGTTAAAATTATCAATTAAAATACAGCGCTTCTATCAGTATAGTGTAATGTGAGGGTATAAAGCCTTAAAAGCTTTTATTTTGAACCATCAAAATAATCAAATTAATACATTACTTATACTGCCAAATGGCGTACTTAACTTTTTTTACGTCTTGCAAATGATTTTACCTGCAAATAAAATAGAAAAACTCGGGTAAGTTTTAGACTCGCGGTTTATTGTTGGTATGAAAATAAGAAATTTATAATAAAACATCTGCGTAAAAGCTTTGATTTAATTGAGTTGCACGATTGAAAAGCTCATATTTCAAAATTAAACCGTTCCTAAAAAAGCTTCAAATTTTAAAGTTATTGCAATTGAAGCTTCGTTGAAGTATTTTTTAGAAAGCTCAACTAAAAGTTCTTCGAATAAAATATTTCAATTTGTTTATTGTCAGAATTTAAGAGCTTTTTAATCATTAAAATAATTCAAAAAAAGCTCTTCTTAGAGAACTTCCATATATGAATTATTACAGACAAAAAGCTAGTGTTTAAAAGAGAGTTAAGATTTTAAAGCTGTTCACAGATAATATTGAATGGTATTGTACATCAAAAATAATCCATCGCAACACAACTTTTTAGCTTTTACATTTGCGTATTGTTAAAAAAATTTGAAAAACGCTTAAAAAATATTAAACTTATTTGAAATCAAGCTCCTGATCAATTTGGTTGAGTGTCGAGAGTATCTCCCGGGAAATTGGTTGGTTTTCTATTTTTCGTTTCGCGGGATTTTTGTTTTGTATTTCCCGGGTATTGGTTTTAAAGATTAGTTTCATTTAAATAAATATCAAAATGCAAAAAGTCAAGCAAAACATGGCAGATGTGATACTGCAATATTACAGGCTGTAGTAGTATTTTGGAATCCTAGCAAAATCTGGCAAAACTTGAGCAGCCGCCTGGGTCGGTTATAACTTTAACGAAACGACAATCAATGGCGGAAATTGTTGCGAGACTTGCTGCTGCTCATGGTTTTTCAATTCACGGCATTTGAAATGTGAATTTATTCGCCGACGGGTAACCGCATCGGGTGATGAATCATATATAATAGGTTTATGATCTGTATTTGGAAGATAAAATCGAAACGGTACAACAACTGATATATTCATTTAAAACAACAGTTACCAAATTTGCACGGAATGTTATGACCAGATTATTTATTGTAGACAATACATCGGAATCGTACTCAGGTTACACAGCAAATGAGTGTTTGGAGACACCAGCAGAAGATGATAAGCAAGGAAACCGGTAAAGTACAGAGATACCAATTTAAAAGAAATGCTGACCGCAACGATTACAGCTTTGATGATATCTAAACCTGCCTCTTGTCACGTTCACCAAAAGAGTATACATACTCTACAAAAAGAAATACAAATTTACGAAGCTACCGGTAACACAACAACAATTATAAACAAACTGTTAGATTGTCACTATTCAGCAAACATCTATAGAAAGCGAATGGGCGTTTTCAAAGTAATGAATTTTTGTACTAAAAAACGGTCATTGCTTTCGTATTGCTCCGTAAAAGCTCTTGTATGTTGCACAACATTATAGATTTAAATGTATAGAATAGTTTTCGAGCTCTAGAAAGCTTTCTACTAGAAGTGTTACTGGACAGTTTTATTGCATACAAATTATAGTTAGTATATACATGTTTCAGTTATTAGCTATGCTAGAATTTTTCTGAGGTGCACTCTAATAGGAAGTATCTTTAAGTTAAGCTTTTACATAAATCGAGTTTTTAGAAGAATATAATTGGGCTTCTTAAATGCCTGATTAATTGTTGTTACTGGTTTTAATAATCTTCTACATATTTAAAGCTTGAAAATACAATTGGAACTATTTTTAGATATGTTAAGTAAAAGAAAGAAGTCGAAAAACTTTAACAAGATTAGTGAACGAAAATGAGTAAAAAGCTTTGAATTTTTGAGCCGTTAACTTAAAGCTTTGTCTTAAATAATTTGTGATATCAATCCACTAACAGTACGAAAGCTTTATACAGTAGCTCTCATCAAAAGTATCTATCTGATTTCATTTCGTTAAAATTATCAATTAAACTTTTATTACTGAAATTTCAGAGTTGCAATTTTAAACCGTTTGGCTGTATAAGGCACTTTCGCAAAAGCTTCCTTAAAAATTTATTTAGGAAAAAAACTAGCCAATTAAGATTTTTTACAAAACATTCACATGTATTTCAACCAAACAGTTTAACCGGGAATGCAACGAGTCTATACATCATAAAGCTCTAGGTTTAAGGTTACATTTCGAAGTATATATGTACATAAAAAAATTCAACATGTTTTCATGATTTGAACTGACACCTGAATTATATTCTACAATAAATAACATATCCAAATTGTAAAAGCTCAATTTTATGAATGATTAAGCTTTTAGTTTAATGCTCATGTCATCGTGGTTTTGTTAAAATTAAAAACAGCTTTAAATTAAAATTGTCTCAATCAACTGTTTTGCTTAGTGCTAACATAAGATAAACGGGATGTTTGGTATTTATATTACTGTTTGTAAACCATAATTAAAAAGCTTTCTCATCTAACATTTTTCCGCTATTATAGAATCCTAGTGAATGATGAGAGGTTCGTCGGATTGAACTGTAAATTTAAAAGCTCATTGACTAAATGTATTCAATAAAATGTAGTATACTTAAATTGTTATAGCACATTTTTATATTAAGAAATAAAAATGTGGTTTGAAATTATGCTTCATAAGCTTTACGATTTGAATAATAAAAGTGCGTTCATAAAGATACGTAGTAAAACGTTAAAAGCTTTTGTTAATTGTAAATCGTTAATCTGAATAGCTACTCTAAAAAAAACAAATTATAAACTCTCAAGTAATAGTTAAATAAAACCAAACTTTTAGAGCTTTAATAAAGCGTAAAAGCTTAATAATCATACTATATATATATTTTAGATTTTTCTGCAAAGTTGATTTATTTAAAACTTTAAATAAATCCCCTAAAAACTTGAATCGATTATGTTTTGATTGCACAGATTTATCGAGCAGCTTTCATCTCTGAAGCTTTAATTGGTTCTCAAATGTATGTATTTACTTTGATAAATAATTTTCAAAAACTTGTTTGAATCCGATAAACTTAATATTTCAACTCACTGAGTTTATTCGTTCGACTTTTGTTCTGTGAATTTTTATCTTAACTATTAAACGAATAATAAAAGCTCAGTAGAAAAACTGGTGCTTTTCATTATTTGAGGTAAGATCTGATCCGTTTGTTTCATTCAGGAAAAGTTCAATAAAGGTTTCGTAAAATTAAATTAAAGAATTTGATGAAAATTGTAGAAATTTTACCAAATTCTGAAAAAAAAACTTCATCATGAATTTAACATCGTTATTAGGGTCACATGTGGTTTAAGTTTCAGAAAATTTTATGTATTAAGTTTCAATTGGTTATTCTAAATTAAAATGTTGACCAAAGTTTATTTAATAACCTAACTACGGATATATACGTACATATGTATGTATAGTTTTGCAACAAGCCATAAAACTTTATACCATATCGAACAAAGTAATTCCATTAGACCAAAAACAAAATTATGAAATCGAATTAATTAATATTCAAACTATCGCCGACCATGTGTAGCAGCACAAAAATTGTATCCGAAAAATATTTCGAATAAATTTAATTAACTTTGGCATCATATACCAACAAAACAGCCGAACAAAACTATATATATATATGAGTAGTATATCCACCATAGATGGTATATACATATTTTCGACCTTTATTTTCGGCCACCCTTTCTGCTATTTTTAATTATTCCAAACACGATTTTATGTCAAACGTATATAGGATACATCTGAATGAGGGAGACTTTCAGATAGATCCAAACATTTTATTTTTTTTTGATTCGTTCGTTAATAAACCGAACGTGCATTATAATAAATCCATAAAAATTATTTTATTAGAAATCCAAAATGTATATTTTTGCCTCCACAATTATCCTCCACGCAACCATCCGGTTGGCCCAACTCTGGAGTTGTATGTATGTATGTATTGGTTTTGATTGACCTCAAAATCGATGGACAAATAGTCATAAATATTAAATTGTGATTGTTCCGGACAAAAAAAGGGTTCGGACACAAAAATATATCCGATAAAGAATGATTTCTCAATAAAATTTTATGGCTAAGCTTTTTATAAAGATGTAAACAATAAAAATAAAAAGCTTTTTTGGAATTTGGTGCGGTTATAAAACGAACAAAATGGACAGAACAAATAAGTCCAATTTATAATTGGCTGTTAGATCTCTCAATTTCTTATTCAATCATTATTTGAAATTTTTAACCATAAGAGCTTTCTTAAAATTGGCACTAAAACATAAAACCATTATAATATTTATATATACACACACATGCTCGTTTTAAAATTCATACACCGCAACCTTTATGACATTAATGTTGATATCACCATCATCATCATCAACATATCTACGTTTGGATTATGAATCGACGAATGAATCTGTGAGCTTTTATATAAACTCGTACATACAACATATAACCATAAAAAAAACAAAATTATATTATTTCCATGTTTTGCACAGCACACAACATAAAAATGATGGATACATTGAACGTATAACACACACACACACAAACTCATATACATATGTGATGATCAAAGCGACAAAGTTACATATTCAGCATAAATACCAGTCGAATACTAAAATTTTTTTTTTATTTTTATTCTTATTAACATTTCATTGAGCTTTTGAGCGCCTTTTCGTTTTATTTTTATGTTAAGCTGGAAATGAGAAATATACAGATGAAGAAAATGTGATGTGTTAATAAAATAAAAAAAAATTAGTAACATTCTGAACGTTTTAAAGAAATATCTTTTGAAATGCTAAAAGAATGTATTAAGGAAGAGCAAAAATAAAGTATCGTGTAGGTGTTTGCAATACTGAGAATTTGTAGGGTAAAATTATGTTGAATTGTGCGTGACGTCGTGTATTGAAATGTATTTTCGACCAGGGTTAAACATATGTTTGAGAGCTTTTCTAAAAAATTAGTATAAAAGCTTCTGTATGCCTTTCAGTATCGAAGCTTGAAACAAATTTTGATAAGTCCATCCAGGTAGAAACGATTTAAATAAATTAAAGTTTAGAGCTTTCTTAAAGGGTCATTCAAAGCTCACAAAAATATTTGATAATCAAGCTTATGAGTCAAAATCACCATAATACATTGATGCGTAATTTTTACGTATAGCTAAATTCGAAGCACCACGGTTGCTGTAGCTTTATTTAAAGGTTCTAACGTTGAAAGCGTACGAGAAAATAAAGTTCCTGTTCAAAGTTTAAGTTTCGGGTAACAGTTTACAACTCCCTTAAAAACATTTCTAAGCCTTCTGGCAGTTTAATAGCCCTATTAAACCATCGTAATAACCACTTTAAAATTCATAAAAGCTCTCATGAAACTGTTTGTGGAAAATAGAGAATTCAAATTTTAAATTATATTTTTAATACAAACTTTTTATTTTAAGAAGCTCACATAGTCACATTAACTTAACTAACAAACGTGTCGTTTTGAAATGAACTTAAAACAAGAAAAAGTTAAGTTTTTCAAATCTCAGCTTTTCCAAAAAGATCAGAGTTTATATTTGAAACGACATCAAACGAGTATTAAGCTTTCCCGGCTTAGTGAGCTTTTATAACAAAACTTCTATATTAGAACTAAAATGTTTGCTAAATTAGCCATTAACAATTCCTTGAAAGATGAAAGCTTTTCATGTTCAGAAGAAGCTAGTTAGTAAATTTTCAATTTCAATAACAAATAGTTTAGCAACTAGACTCAATGTAAAACATTTAAACTAAGTTTAAATAAATGCCAGTTGGAAGCTTTAATGGAATACTACTTGAAAACCAATTAAAAATGTCTCGTTAAAAGCTTACGAACAATATTTGATACATTCCTTATTTCTTTTCTATTGAATTTTCTCGAAACTAATAAAAGCTCGATGCCAAAAATAATTAAAAGCTATGTAAAAGTTTAATATTTTGGTTTCTCGTTTTTTTTACAACCAGTTTCAAATCTCGCCAACCTTTCATAAAAAAATGTTTAACTTTATTGTGTAAACATCGAAACCTTCTTACAGTTCAACGGCTCTATCTAACCAACGTAATAATTATTTTAAAGTTCACAAAAGCTCTCAAGAAACTGTTTGTCGAAACTGCACTGCTAAATTAACGTTTTCAAATTTTAAATTATTTTTTTACATAAAAAGCTCAACCATTTGAAAAAAGCTCCTATATTTTTTTATTTCAATAAGCTCACGTTAGCTTGATAAATGTGTCATTTTGGAATAAATTTAAAACAAGAAAATGTTAATTTTTTAAAATCTTAGCTTTTCCTAAAAGCTCAGTGTTTAAGTTTGAATCGACCCCAATATTTATTTTATACTATTAAAGTGTAGGAAAACCAATAAGATTGCAACATCAATTATAATATTTGGAAAGCTTAAGACTTTTGAGCTGTGTTAAATTTATATAACTTATTTACCAATTACCCTATTTTAATTTGAAACTTTATTGCTTTTAACTAAATTTTAAACTTAATTTTAATAAATATATTCTTGAAAGCTTTTATGATATTCTTGAAAAAATATTTATGTTTGACTTTTGTTTTATTATACATCTGATGGATTAGTGAGCTTTTATAACAAAGCTTCTATATATGAACTAAAATGTTTCAACAATTCCTTAAAAACATAAAGCTTTTTATGTTCAGAAGAAGCTAGTTAGTAAATTTTCCATTTTAATAACAAATAGTTTAGCATCTGGACTCAATGTAAAAGATTTAAACTAAGTTTAAATACATGCCAGTTGGAAGCTTTATTGGAATACATACTACTTGAACACCAGATTACTAATTCAAAAAGTCTCGTTAAAAGCTTACCAGCAATATTTGATACATTTTTTATTTCTATTTAATTTTCTCGAAAAATAATAAAACCTCGATGCCAAAATTAATTAACAGCTATGTAAATGTTCAATAGTTTGATTTTTCATTTTTTTACAATCACTTTCAAGTTTTATCAATTTTTCATTTAATCAGCCCTATCTAACCAACGTAATAATCATTTTAAAGATCACAAAAGCTCTCAAGAAACTGTTTGTCAATTCTGCACTGCTAAATTAACGTTTTCAAATTTGAAATTATTTTTTTACATTAAAAGCTCAACCATTGGAAAAAAGCTCTCAAGAAACTGTTTGTCAATTCTGCACTGCTAAATTAACGTTTTCAAATTTGAAATTATTTTTTTACATTAAAAGCTCAATTATTGGAAAAAAGCTCAAGTTAATAAATGTATGTTTTTGGAATAACCTTAAAACAAGAAAATGTTAATTTTTTTAAATATAAGCTTTTCCAAAAAGCTCAGTGTTTAAATTAGAACGACTCTAACATTTATTTTATACTATTAAAATGTAGGAAAACCAATAAGATTGCAACATAAATTTAAATTTTTGGAGAGCTTAAGACGTTTGAGCTGTGTTAGATTTATACAACTTATTTACCAAATGTTAAAGTTTATATTTTAATTTGAAGCTTTTAAAATAACTTTTGAACATAAATATAATAAATATTTGCTTGAAAGCTTTTATGATATTCTTGAAAAATATTTGTGTTCGACTTTTATTTTATTATACATCTGAGGGTTAGTGAGCTTTTATAACAAAATAAATGTATGTTCAGAAGAGGCTAGTTAGTAATTTTCTGTTATTTTATCAACTAATAGTTAAGCAACTAAACTGAATGTAAAACCTGTAAACTAAGTTTAAATAAATGCCAGATGGAAGCTTTATTGGAACACTACTTGAAAATCGAATAACTAAATTAAGATAAGGCTTCTTAAAAGCTTACAAAAAAAGTTATATACCCAAAATAATTAAATACTTAGTAAAAGTTTAATACTTTGGATTTTCATTTTTTAACAACCACTTTCAAACCTCATCAACTTTTCATACAAAAATGTTAAACTTTATCGGGTAAACAACGAAGCTTTCTTACCCGTTTCTACTTTAAATTGTTAATCGCTAAGAACGATATCTAAATAGATTCTAAAAAATATTTTTATTTTAAACGTTTGAGACTCACAAAAATTTGAGCTTTTGAAATGTTTTATAAAAAAGCTTCAAAAATTCATTCACTCAATTTTTCGATTCGATTGATATAAAAGCTGAAATAAAACGTTGCTTGATAAAAGTGTCTCAGCTTTCTTGAAATCAAACTTGAAAACCAAATTACTTTAAAAAAGATTGTTAAAAGCTTAACGACATTATTAGATACATTATTTAAAAAAAAAAACTATGATTATTTAAAATGATGATAGTTACTGATGTGGATAAAAGCTGATATAACCAAGACCAAAAAATTGTTGAAGCTCAAAAAAGCTCTCAAAAAATTGTTAATTGTTTGAATTAATCAAAAATATTATCTACGTCTAATATTGTGCTCAACGTTTTTGAGTTCGAAAGCTCAAAAAATATTTGTAAAGTAGTTATATTTTTCGCAAAAGCTGCTTGATAAAAATATCGTTTTGGGATCAACGAATTTGAATCATTTAAAAGCGGTTTACGACGTAAATTTGTTATGTATGAAATTTTGGGTGGACTTCAGGCTGCCACACAGTTTCTTAATCTTGCAGCCTGGTTTTATTTGACCCGTAATATTTCTGGAGAGCTTAACGTATATCTTAAAATATTTCAGATTTTAGTTTTACTAAATATTTTCTTGCACGCTTTTAGGATAGCTTTAAAAAAGTTAAGCTTTTTCTTTATTAAACGTCACAATTGCACTATATTAAAATTTCTTAATACATCTAATCAGTTGGTGTCAAAAAAATGAGCTTTTATCCTAAATTATCCAAAATGTCATATATGGACTAAATGCAATAAAAGCAAAATTAAATAAAAAATACCGGGTCCTGCATCCTGATATTAATTAATAAATTGTTGGTTTAGTTTTGAATGTTTTAAAAGCTTTTATACTTAAAAAAATGTAGTAGTTTTCGGAAGGTTATCACTAAAATTAAAATATATTTTGATCCATAACTGAGCTTTTAATACCAACAATAAATCCCCACTAGCGGTGAGTGCCAATAAATTATCTATCACTGAATCTGCTCAAAGAGGTATCTATATAAAACCAGGTTTTCTACTTCATACCACTCACTGTTGGCTTCTTCGATTATGAGAAATATTGATGTGCCACACTTCCTTAACATGGATTGATATTTACCTGAAATTAAAGAAAATAAATATAAATTAGTCACCGTTTAAAGATTCTTCGCATTTAAGTGATATTTTTTCTATAATTCATTCTCTTCAATTAAAAACTCAATTTAAAAAGAAATGCTACCATCCTCTTAACAGTTTTATAAATCTCTCTTATCGTAAGGCGAACCCACACCACCATAGGCAAAAAATTTAACAAAACAATGAAGAATGCGGAAAACACAGCGAAGAAAGAATTTTTTTTTTTTCGTTTACAACAAAAGCTCGAATTTTTTGTTACAAACAAAAGGATTTTTCTCGATGAATTTTCTTCATCTTAGAAAACAATTTCATTACGTATCGGCGCAAAAAATTTGAATGCCCGTAATATCACGGAACACGAGTGGTTTATATGGTTATATCATCTCCGACAAATACACATATATCATAACACCGTCACAACTATACTATCATCCACGCCATAATCGCATAAGGCGTGGGGTGGCAATATATGTATAGTGTGGCAAACAATCCAAAAAAAACAAAGAAAAATATATAAATCAATTTCCTGGCTATCACCCACGCCCACACGACGAACCAAATTATCATCATCGAAAATTAATAAGAACAACCGGTCTAAGAAATGGCAAAACGAGAATCAGATAATAAAATTTATTACCAAAAACGATATACTAGAGACTTGAATAGTGCGTGATAGTTTATTTTATATACGAACTAGCCCCACCCTCGCGTTATCCTCCCACTTATGTGAAAACAGACAGAAGTAGTCAACACAAAATAAAAAATATGTTCCCCAAGACGATACTAAATGATGGATCTAGCAGAAGAAATCAAAAAGTATATAGAGCGCTGTCATCAAATTGGGATCTAGCAAGAATTTACAAAAAATAATTTGGATAAGAGTAGGATGGATGATATTAATGATAAGACGATATGTTTCTTGTTTGCTGCAAAAACATCTTTTTGTTTTGTATTGTGTTGTGGTTAAAACATCTTATCTTTATTTACGAGCGATTTGGGATAGTATAGTGATGATTATTGATTTTATGGAAGAAGGATGGTTATGGAATGGTGATATGAAACTGTAAAAGCTTTTTTCACATATTTCCTCCACCTGGTAATTAAAAGCTTTCATTATCCATTGAGAGCTTTAAAATAGTGTAAAACTGGACAAACGGTGTTATATTTATGAAAAGCTTCTTACAAATGCAAATTTTGGCTTTAAAATTTACAAGTACAGGGTTTGTGGGTCAAATCAAATTGGCTGATCACTTAGCCAAATCTCCAAAAGGCTATGTTGTCTACCCGCTTGAACTCCCACCACTTTTGTCATTTCGTTGTCGACAATACAACTTTGAGTTGTCAACTTGTGTAGTCTTAACCAATCGAGAACTTTCTTGACTCAGTTAAGCCAATGCCATCTAATGAATCTGAGTGTGATAATTATTTCACAAAGTATCTCACAACGATTTTTTAATAAGCTTTCGTTTTCAACAGATTCGGTTCTACAATTTGACAAGACATCAACAGAAATCGCCACAATTGTCCGTCAGTTATTCAAATTTCATTAAGAGCCCTAGGTCACACGACTCACGTCTGAAGGCACGCAGAAGGATTCAGCGCCACTATTGTCTAGATGTTGCCATTCACGAGTTTAACTCGTGTTGCAAAACTCTTCAATTAAACCACTTTCGATATTCAAGTCTAAAAGTGTGACATGGGATACAAAATCCGCATCATACTATAGATTCACAGATTTACGCTAATGATGCCATCCAAATTCAATCGTAGTCGCAACCAACTAGGTCAATCAAAGTCCAGAGATGTTTTTTAGTATGCTAAGACAGAATTTTGCTCCAACAATTATATTGTGCATCGATGTATACAGATTGGAATATACCAGCAGCCCAAAATATTTAGGAGTAAGAGTTCTAATTACGGTCAAACAATCTATCCCGAACCAAACGGCGGCTGTTTCCCAGTTAGGATTAGAATTGGTATTATTGGAAAAATTAAGCTAGCCTAAACTTAACATCTATAGATTCAGCTCCCACCACAATCGACCTCTGAGAAATACATAAATTTTTGTGAAGTCGTAAATGAACTAAATAATTTAAGTGATCCGTCAGCTATATTCCTCATCCCAGTTGATATCAATTTTCCCAACATTTCTTGGTGTTTCGATTCCGACATTAATTGGAATATTCCTTTTAATGTTACATCGTCACAAATTAACAAAATTTCAAACATACACGGTAAATATACCTTGACCTTATCCTTTCTAATGATCTGTGCATTTTTGAAGTAACTGATTCAATGATACCATTCGATACATAAAACGACAACAAAAAAGCGGTCAGTTTTCACTGACGTGGCACCTCGCTTCAATTTCAAGAAAGCTTAAGTAACTGAGTTGCAGAACTGCTTCAATAACATCATCTGGCAGGACGGGTCCCATCCCCTAATTGTCCGATCGATTTAAAATCATGTTCCTCTTCCAGAGTATCATTTCTCATATATACTCTTACCAACTTGAAAAACGACGTGTATCACAACACCAGTCAATTACTTCTGGAATTTGTTTAATACTAAATGCCAGACCAAAGGCTATGCTGTAAATATGGTTGCTACGAATTAGATATCTAAACTTAGATATGTAGATACCGTATATTGTAGTGGAGGATATATATTACAAGCTTTTAATTCTATTGGTGATGCGGGTGCAGTCTCGATAAGATACCATCAACTATTCTTAAAATGTTCGGCTCTGAACTAGATGAACCGATTTGTATGCTCTTCAATCAACTTCTTCAAACTGGCAAGTTTCCTATTCAATAGTAAACAATGAAAATTGTATTGGTCTTTAAAGTTTGAAAGAGAGCTGGCATTTCATGCTACAGAGGGATTTCATCGTTGTCGTCAATTCCCATACTACTGGAATTGGTTATTACAACCCAGTTTAGCCGATTATTCCACGTCATTTATCAACAGTTCAACACGGTTTACTCCCAGGCAGATCTACCACGACAAATCTGACTGCATTAAGATATCGAACAACACCTGCAAGTCGATCATACCAAAGTAATTCATAACTTGTCGAAGTTTTTGGTTCTCCAATGCATTTGTCATATATATATGTGAAAAACTCGTTTCTTAATGAGTCTACCCTATAGCAATATATCGAAATTGGTGGTGTATGTTCGATCAAGACCACTTACGACACATTCTGGAGTTTTGCAGGGTTCTCATCTGAGACCATGGGTTTGAGCTTTAAAATTTACAACTACGGTGTCTCGGCCGAAACATTATGGAAATGACGTTTATTCCACCATTTATTTAATTTGAAAATATCATTTAAAAGCTTTTAACTATAAAAGCTTAATAAGTGATTCAATGTTCTAATGAAGAAACTGTCTTGCACTTCGTTGGACAACCTACCACACCTTCGAAACCGGAGCCACCGATTAATCCTAAATCATTCAACATCATTTTGTCTATATTTGGCAACCACATTAGCCAAGCTGCTTAAATATTTTGTGTACCCACTTCCCAGATTCCGATTCTCAATTGAATTTCATGATTTAGCCATGAATTTCATGATTTTTACCTCTATATACTGAAGCTTCCAAACCACAACAACTATTGTTTCTCCCACGTTTTTGGTGTCAAATTAATTCCAAAAATTACAAGTTACCAAACATTCGTCTCAATTGATTCTATGAAGTGTTGAGCAATTCCGCAACAATTATTCAATTCGCCGACTTATCGCCGAGTTCTCTTTGTGGATCAAATCCAATAGCCAAAGCTCCAAAACGCTAGATTTTGGACTGAGTTATTGAAGGAAAAATGTCCATCTGCTTGAATTCCCGCCACCAACTTTAAATGATTAACTTGTGTTTTGGCCAATCGATAACCTTCCTGGTTTTTTTTTATTTTTTTTTAAATTTGGCGGATCACTCCAGCATTTAATGCCACTAATGGGCCCACAATACCCGGACAAACACACATACTTATACACTAAAAACACTCAACCGTGATTTTTGGTTACCACCGGGAATCGAACACGAGACCCTCGATTACCAAAGCAAGGACGCTACTTACTGTGCCAATGAGGGCGGATCTTCCTTATTTAGTTAGTTCGATGTCATCTAATGAGTCTGAGTGGGATAATATTACGACGAGTTTTGATAAAATTTTCATTTTCAACAATTTGGAAAGACATCTATACAGATACATCGGATGAGTGTATAGAGCGTTAGGTAACATGTACGTTTCTGATTGCACGCAGAAGCATTCAGCATTAGCAAATTTGAGTTCATGAATATAACCAAAATTTTCAACTTATCATGTCGCGAAACTCTTCGATTAAACCACTCTCGATATTCAAGTCGATTAAAACAATTTGGTCGAAGCGCTTCGTAATCAAATTTCCCCTTCCGAATTAAAATAATTTCAAGTCGATGAAAAATATGCAACAGGCAGCCAACCGCTACAAATTAAAATGTTCGGGTATATTTTAGAAGAATTTGAATGAAGTTGATGGCCCGATAATGGTAAACGAGTATGACATATTTAGTGATAGCGATATTCTTTGTACATGCGGCACAATACCATAAAAAATTCAGGCATTCCACCAGGCATTCCACCAGAATATAAGAGTTGACGTTGCTATGATTTGATTTTAGAGTCTAAGTCTAATTATTTTCTTTCAATTTCAGGATCGAAATAATCCCAAACTGCTTATTCATCCATCCATTTAACCGATTTACTATTCCTGGACCTATCACACAATAAACTCGAAACGTTATGCTGTTGCTGTTAAATTATCTCAAGAATTGTTCAACATACGCGATGGTAACTCGAGTTCAAGATGGGACTGAAATTCAAATTCAAATGTAAATTTATTGGTTGGGATGAAGTTCGGTTGGTTTTACACGTACGGAACAAACTATGGCCAAGACTGCGGCTGATCTAAGAAAATGGGTTAAACAACAGGCGTTGCACATTCAAGGTAGGTTTATTTAATTTATAATTTTAAAATGTTATTTTTAGAAGAATGTAATTACGAGCTTCAGAAAATGGAATCATACGTGCTGGAAGGGAAAAAATATGTCTGCCTACCCGAGGAGGAACACGGACACATCTACACCGGCGAATGTTACGTATTTTTATGCCGCCACTCTTCAAAAGAAATTAAAGGTTATGTTTGCCGAGGAAGTCGAAGTATTATGAATCCTGTAACAGGATCATTTGAAATTTTTGTCGCATTTCAAACGAAAATTTATAATCCACACAGGACGTCGTAAGGATCGTCTAAAAGACGAAACTAAGACCATGGTTAAATTCTATCATTTACGATCAAATGGAAGTGCATTATGTGATTCAAATCAAGCCGGACGGTCTAAATCTTAATTCGAACGTACATCTTGTACGTCCCGATTAAAAGACGAATCGGAATCGGGTATGGTGTATGTGTGGATCAGATCGGAAAGTACCACAGAGAAAGCCAAATTTATTCATGAAATAGCATGGTAAATTCACCATTAGTGTAAGCTTACAAGTTCTTAACGGAGGTGATGGAACATTTGAATCGGAACATTTATTTTGGATAGCGTTAGGCGGCCGAACAGATTGCGATCAACAAGCTACATTCATGGACTATGACCGATGATGATGGTATGTTCAACTAAAACCCGCATATAAATTATCCGGATCGTTCTCGGAAATTTACAAAATGTTACCAACATACTAGGACCAACATACTAGAATAAAAATTCCTTTAAATCCGGATGACTTCACCCTGTACTGCAGACAGTTTTGCAGAAGGGTTACGGGAGCTCTCTTGTCTCGACAACTGAATACAGGTCGGACCTCGATTGCTCCTCGCCAGGATATTATTTAACTGGGCAACCCGACCATTTCAATGTTTTAATGATGCCTAATCTAAATGCAGTTTAGTAAAATGAAATACTTTTTGCAAATGGGAGTACATTAAATTCGATCAGATAAATTTTCAAACATAATGGAGAAATATCAACCCCTGTTCTCCACTGATGTAGGAGAATTTCGTGGTCCTCCTGTTTCATTCAAATTTGATCCAACTCAACTCGCCCTACGTGAACCAATCGAAGATGAGCTTCAGAAGATGTTAAACCAAGGAATGTTTAGAGCCTGTAGACTACCGCAAATAGGCGACACCCATCGTGTTATTAAATCTGACGGAACAGTATACGGATTTGCGGGGATTATAAATATACCGTCAACAACTCCACACTCATTTCCGATTCCATCAGCAACTCATTTATTTTTACGAAGCCAGGATGATCAATATTTGCAGAACGACTCACAAAGGGGCTTTCAAAGTGAAACGACTCGTATGATTTCATGGATCATCCCGCATATTATGACAACGTTATTGTTATTGCCTCTTCTGATAATAACTTCACAAAAGATTGATCCACAGTTTTGAATGGCTTGATGAAGCCGGGATTCATCTTCGGAAGCATAAATACGTAATGGTCACATCATATTACATATTTATGCTTCCGAAGATGAATCCCTGCTTCATCAAGCCATTCAAAACTCTGGCTCAATCTTTTGTGAAGTTATTATCAGAAGAGGCAATAACAATAACGTTGTCAAAATATGGGATGTGAAGCCGTCGTTTTCTTTGGATAAAACTAAAATTGAAGCTATCCCAAATTCACCGCCACCGACAGACAAAGGTCAACTCCAGGCTTTTCTTGATCTTTTGAATACAATCGCACACTATGACATCGGTGTGGTCCTTTTACATAAGATGGGGAATAATGAGCGTCCGATTGCATTCTATTGTAGGACACTCACAGCCACCAAACTTCGGTATGCGCAAATTGATAGAGAGAAATTTCTGTAAAGGAAACGGGATTCTCCACACGTTTGTCGCCCCTGTCAACGGGCAAACAGAACGAATGCACTGGAAAAAGTCCAGCTGAATTATTTTTCAATCGTCGTATTGGAACTTATTTCGACCGTTTTCATCTGGATACGGATGCGGTTTCAAAAAGAAGAACCAACGATGAACGAAATATCCGAACACTAACTGAGAAATCAGATGTCTGGGCACGAAACTATGCGACTGCTCCTAAATGGAGTAATTGTCACCCTGACAGACAACTGGACCTGTCATACCAAGTTGAGACTGAAACCCGGATGACATTCGTTGTTCTGAAAGAGTGCGAACTCAAGCATCTGGTAATGTTCCAGCCACAGGTGAAGGAATATGTAATGTATATTGATCCACTGTAACTCAAACCAACGCATAAACAGCAGTTCCAGTGATCATACATTGCCAGTTAGGATATTTTATGGAATTGTGATTCGCATATTCGAGACTGATCGTGTATTTACACGGCATAAATATATGTTTTATTACCAACGATAAACATCATATAGGGTGTCCCAAAATTAACGCAAGATTTGAATTTGCCGCCATTTGTGCAGAAAAGTGTACAACCACAAAAAAAAAAATTTGACAGCTGAGAGATTAGGGTTAGTAAAAATATGACGTTACACGATAGAACAACGTATTTTGATTATTGAAGAATATCTTAAAAATAATGAAAGTTTGGCAGCCGCAGTTCGAAAATTTTCGGAATAGTGTTTTAACTTCGTCAACTGTTAAGAGATTAATTGAAAAGGGGACTGGATCAGTTGGAGACGCTAAACACACTGTTCGTCCAAAACCAGGCCGTTCAAATGTCAATATCGAAGCAGTGTGTGAGAGTGTTGGTGAAAATCCAGGAACATCAATTCGGCGGTGTGGACAAGAATTGCAAATTTCAAGAAAGTCTCTGCAGCGTATACTCGCTAAAGATCTGTGTCTTCATGCTTGCAGAATTCAATTAACACAACAATTGAAGCCTAATGACCATGCACAGCGAAGAGAGTTCGTTGAATGAATTATTGAGCATCAACAAGTGGATGCTGATTCGTCTTCATCTGAAGTGATGAAACGAATTTTCACCTTGATGGCTTTGTTAACCGCCAAAACTGCCGCATTTGGGGTACGGAGTTTTGTGACAAAATTACCACTAGCGGAAAATGCCCTTTCAGATTCGACACTGGATGGTTTTACAGTTTTCAAATATTCGTAGGCCTCACGAAGATACGATCTCCGCGTCCCATCCTCTTCGAAAGTGACCATTTCCCTACGAACAGCTTTCAATGCATCCTTCGAACCATTACCCGTTTTTGATTTGGGCTGATTTTTCATATCATTGCAAATGGCCATGCCAAGTTGCTCCTTCAACGACAAGCTGGCTGAATCATCTACTGAATTACTGTCAGACGATGTATCGGTGATTACTAACTCTGGCTCTCCTGCAGCTTTGTTAAGTCGCCCATACAGTTCAATCACAGCATTGGCAATCGCTGATTTGCTGTGTTGCCGAAAATCTAGAGCATTGTCTACATGTGGAGGTAAAGCAGCAAACCAGATAACATTGTCCGTCATTCGTTAATACGCGTCACCAAAGATGCTTACAAACGGACAGTAAAATCTGATGTTCCCAAGTTTTTAATCATGAACACTATGGCCGTGTTAGCTGACAAAAGAGACGCATCATTTCGACACAAAAATCGTTCAAGAAGCGTTCAAGCATTGAATGCAGACTGTTTCATCGTGTTTTCGTATCCAGGACCAATGGGATGGGTTTGCCAAATTCATCGGTTGTATACTTTCCCAGCGTTTCATCGTTTTTTGTTGGAGAACGACGAAATAACTTGAGAATGATGCGCACTTTGGCAATTAACGGCTTCAAATCTTCAACCAACTCAATTTCGTCGCCGTTTTCAGCAAAAGCGACTTCAAAACCACCAACATCATCGGTATAACTTTCATTATCAGTGTCGGCAGTGGTGTCAACGTCACTTCCGCCCCCTGCGTTCGTCAATGGCGTTGTTTTTTCTCGGCTGTTTGTACAAGACGTCAATTATAGCTCGGTGAATGCCGTGAACAATGCAAAGTTGTTGATCGCATATGCTCAGTCGTCCCACTTTCCGCATAACCGACACACCGTCGGTTGTGATGCACACAATGTCCTGGTAGTAATTCAGATCAAAATTCTGCAGCACTTGTTCCACCAGCTCAATGCACTTCTCTGCAGTACACGACCCCATAGTTCTGACCAGTCCAAGATTCCTAAAATCTGGGTGAGCACTTCCACATTTAAGTATCTACGATTTCTAATCAAATACCATTCGTCAAACGTTAGACTGAATAAAATTCCTTGACACCGGAGAAGGGTCAGCTCACACTTCACCATCTTTTGAAGGGCGTTTGCATAATCCACCACCATATTTCGTATTGTGGTTGCTGATTTTGGAACATCAAACCCGCGAGCCTCGAGACACATTCTCAATTCCGAAGAAGTAATGAACACGCTGAAGGGCAGTCCGTCCAAGGCAACGAGTTTGGACAAAACCGCAGGTAAAGTGTTATCTCGTTGATTTATAAAATAGTCGGTGATTGCTGTTTTCGTTTTCCTGAGAGGCGGTACAACCGCCGAGTCTGTAGCCAATTTTCTTTTCAACAAAACAATGTTGTGACTCGTTTTCAGATGCGTATGGAGACCAGTGGTACTGCCACCAGTTGATTCCAGTACCTTTCCACATTTTTTGCACTTAACTTGTTGGTTTTCTTTGTTTCGCAAAAAATAAAACCACACATGATTTTCGCCTGTGGCAGCGCCTATTTGACCATAAGAAAGATAATCTCTGTAATACCTAACCCGAACGATCATTTCTGTAAATTATGATGAAATTCATTGGTTTGAAGGGAATAACAGTTGAATTTTTGATACTTAACTTACCAGTTACCGTTACCGCTTATGCTAAACGTACATACGTCACGAAAACACCTTTAATTTTTCGAGAAATTTAGCTTAAATCACCTTTAAAAAATTTTCTCAACCAAATTTATGACAGTTGCATAAATTACTCGAATACTCAGAACCCTTCAAGACAAGTGCGACACAGACAATGAAACTGAATTTTTAAATATTTTGTTGTTGTTTTTTGTCTCCATACGAATCGAGATACGAATAGACACTGACAGTAAAGATAATGAACAAACAAAAATATTTTCAATATCGAAATATCGATACTGAGCCGAACCAATTCCGATACTTTTCGATACCATGAAAGTCCGATATTTCCGAGATCTCGGAATTGATACTATCGATATTGGATGCCCTACCCACAACCACCCGTGCATCACAGGAGGAAATTAAACGCTGCATCAACTAAAGCTACATTTATGCAAAAAGTTCATGGAGAATTTCGATAAAAGAGGGCGTATGTATCAGCATACCTGTGGAGGCCATTTGCTCGATGTGATATTCCATAAAAAAAAATCACAATCTGAAGACTAACCACTGTGATTTCTATTTAATTCAAATCTTGCGTTAATTTTGGGACACCCTTTACATACAAAGCACCGACATTTAAACTGCAAAGAACTATACCATGATCTTCACGACGTTCAGGAAGGGAAACCTTATTATTATTGTTTCCCGCATGTGCAGTGTACACACATACATAAATATTTATTTTAACTATAACGCTGACAACAATGCTATTATCACATACAAAACATTAGAAAAAAAAAGCTTCATTAAATTCAACACAGCAAAAAACATGAAAAGTGTATATCTTTAAAAAGTCTAAACACACAACAATATAATAAAAATCTTCAACAACATCTTTATTAAAAAATTATAAATAATAAGTAATAATAATTGTAAATAGCAATATCAAATTTAATTTATAAAACCCCCACAGCATCGTATATTATAGAGTCTGACAACAGTTGAGATGTTGTGTACGTTATAAATATATAAAGAAAGAGCAAGAAGAACAAAAATCGTGACCAATGTGGTATATAGAGGAGGCATATAAAAAGGTTGGGAGGATGTCTGTTTATATAGAGATACATTGCTGTTGTGTATATAAAATATTCTCGTGAGGCCGACCGCCTGGAATGGGGATTTCGAGCAAAAATTAAAATTAAAACACAACTTTATTTTTTATAATATGTACAATGTACGTATGTATATGTATAGGTCTCCGCAGGCATCTCAAATATACATATACTATATACAAAATTTACATACACACACACACCCAATATTTTATATAAAAATGTGTATAAATTAAGGAAGCAACAAATATATAACAATAGAAGAAGAAAATTATGGAAATTTTTGTCGAATATATATCCTTCCACACCACTCCTGTGTCGTCTCGTTATATACGTACGTACGTGTACGTATGTGTGTATGCACCAGGCAATATATACTGAATTAATTATATAAACATAAACCATATTTAAGGAATCCACGCTCAGGCGAGAAATATACTGTTCCGACCCCCCCCCCCCCCGCACAACAATCACCTCACAATTAAAATTTTATTAATTTTAATGAATGGAGTTTATATAAAATTCCAATCTGGGTACTTGCTGTGCTACATAATATAGTTTTGATCAAATTTTCACCATGGACCACAAAAAATTAACCAAACTACAGAACATCATATAATGTAAGAGTACGAGTAATTGCAAAATTATTTTATTTTTTGTTATAGATCAGCACAAACAACAATTTACATTCAATTTGTGGTTTAGTTTACAAATAATTTTCCATTTAATTTTCCAATTTATTTAAAATATTCAATTTGCAAAATTAACAAAAAAACAAAAAACGAATAAAATGATAATCATAACAATGATAATAAGAAATTTTTCAACATTTTCATTTCCATGTCTACATTGCAAATCAACCAAACAGTTACAGTATTATGTTTTAGAGGTAGGTGGAGAAGGCCTTAGCCGCCATTTTCCTAAAAATCATGAGGGAGAACCCAGGACCTGCCCCGTCCTGCCGAGACGGAGGGTGGCACCGGGGTCACGTAAAACTGACTGCCTGTGCCGATAAGAGTTATGTGTCCCGCTACAAAAAGGCTATCGGCAGCCTGGGGGAAGTCTGGCCGAGGGCCAAACTAGAAGTGGTAACGAGGGAAAAAATTCCCTGCAGGCCAAGGGCGCGAGCCTGGTTCCCTGCGGAGCCAAGTGATCCTGATCGGCCAAGTGAAGCAGATCACAGATCGGCCGTCATTATCATCGACAGAGAATCCGTGGGTGCTTTGGCAAAATCTGGAGGCCTGGTCAGCTATGGATTTGGAGTGATTACGCTCAAAATCTATAAGCGCGATAAGGTCGACAGACCTGGGGCATCTGCAGCAGGGGGGAAGCCACTAGTGGTGTCACGGCTGTTGTTGGTGACCCAGACCTCCAAATCATCCCGGAAGATATCGAGATAATTGGGACTACGCTGTGCGCTCCTAACGGACGAATCGGCATCAGATGATTCTGACTCAACAGCGGTGGAGGTAAGCAATATCTAATGCTAAAGTTCTTTCAGAACAACCTCCATCACTTTAAAGCCGCCTCGGCGGCCCTTCTGCTCAAAATGGAATCTGAGTCCATTGATGTGGTTCTGGTCCAGGAGCCTTGGGTCAGTGGAGACCGGGTGCTGGGCCTGCATTCTCGCTAGAAATAATTTGAATATTTTTATACTACTTAATTACAGCAACGCTGATGTAGTGGTGGCTAGCATCGAGATGGATGGGCCAAATCTCTTGCTAATATCGGCCTACCTACCGTACGAGGAGGAAAATATACCACCAGGTAGGTTGGTTAGTGCAATAATGGAGGCTCAAAAACGAAAAATAGGAGTCATCATGGGCAATGATGCTAATGCGCATCACTCAATCTGGGGAAGTACAAATATCAACGGGCGAGGTGAGTTACTCCTTGATTTTATTTTAAGTACTAACCTAAATATATGTAATATCGGGCGCAAGCCAACCATTATTACTAAAAATAGACAAGAAGTGCTGGACATCACACTTGTCTCGGATTTTATTAAGGAGAAGTTATTGAACTGGAAAGTGTCCGAAGACTATTCCTTTTCTGACCATTGTTAACTCCAGTACGAAGTGGATACAAAACCCACTCCACTCTTCAGGAATAGGAGGAAAACTGATTGGGATTGTTTCAGAACCATTCTGGGTAATTCATTACCGGTATCGGTTCCAAACCCTCCTGCCTCTAGACAGGAGCTTGATGCTCTAGTAGCCAAGTTATCTGATGCTTTTAACAAAGCCGTGTTAGATGCATGTCCTATCAGTAGGCCCTTGGGTAAATCTCGGCCACCCTGGTGGTCGAAAGAACTCCAAGGTACTCGTATGAAATGCAGGAGACTGTTCAAGAAAGCGAGGAACACAAATGCTGCTGCAGATTGGGACTGTTATAAGGAAGTCCTCAAAACCTATGATTCTTATTGCAGAAATGCAATGAAACGACAGTAGTAAAAAAACTAATAAAGAAAAAAATTAGGGCGTTTTTGTACTTCTTAATGACCCATGACGTAATTACCGCTATAATCTATAACATGTATTGATATGATTTTTTCAAGACTAGCAGAACAAACAAACCTATTTGAAACATCATATTAGAAGAATATAAATAAATGAAAATATATTTAACTAAAACTAAAATAAAAAACTAGGGCGTTGTTTTTAATTCCGATAAAAGTGCCAATTTGGATGAACATGTTTAAGATCATAAAATTTGCTTGGGGCATTGGTTATTTAGAAATACATTTAAAAAACGCCCTAATTTTTTTTATGGATTCTAAAATGATATCTTAATTATTTGTCATTGAGAATTGAGGTCTTGAAATTGAATTGAAACAATCAATTTGAATAATAATTTTAATTCTGTTTTATATCCCGGGTATCACATATCACATATACCGCCAACTATCGTTTCATTGGGTATGGCGTAAATCGACTGGTTTGGAGTGTGAAGCTTGATCCAGTGGTTGGTTCCATTTATTGTCTTGCTGTTGCATGCCACATCGATTTCTTTTTCCCGCTGCCAAGGACATTGGTGAGTCATTGTATTGATAATTAGCGAGAGTTTGCATATAGGAATCGTGTTGGTTGGAATAATTGGCACCTGTTCACGTCTTTTTTTGTTATAGTTACGAATAATCGGTTGTTTTGATAATGTACGATTGAGTACTACCGTGGATAATATCGGGAAGAGGCATTACTGACAGTAGTGTGTAGTCGCACGTCCATTCCATTACTATACAATTTCTAATTTGCCCAGCCTTTCGGAATCTATGTCGATAGACTGATTGAATGGCTTTAATTGATTCATATTCATTTTGCCTACGGTTTTGACTCGACTGCTTGGTTGTCATCTAGGAGCGTTACTAAGATTCGAACTGGAACTAGATACATCATTTTTGAGTGTTGCATCTGTAATCAGGGGAGTTTTTTGTGCTGGTGGTGATTGCTCTGGAGGCTCTTCAATAGGTAATTTGCATAATTTGATTATTGGCAGCTTGTATGTTGCGTCCTTACATTTAACTGTGTCTGTTCGTACTAAATTAACTGAACCAATACGGGTGTCTAGGACCCGTCCCAATTTCCATCGTGTGGCCGGTTGTCCAAAGTGGTTGTCCACTTGTTCCTCTGATACAGTTGATGTAGATATTCTGATGACCACTGTTTCCAGAAATCGCCACCTTGTTCATAGACTTTTCTCTTCGATGTCGCTGATTGGTTATGCCTTAAGAGAGTCCCCGTTTAAAAAATGACCCGGTGTCAATGCTGCTAAATCCGAAACGTCGTTGGTGAGGGAAGTTAGAGGTCGAGAATTGATCACTGTCTCGATTTGAGTGAGTACGGTATATAGTTCCTCAAAGGTGAAGGTTGTTTCTCCAATCACTCTCTTGAGGAAAAATTTCACTGATTTTATTCCCGCCTCACATAGCCCTCCAAAGTGTGGGGTATGAGGTGGTATAAAATGCCAGTTTTTTTCCTCTTTGGCAAGTATAGTTGCTATGTCGCCTGGTAGCTTGGCTTGGCGTTAGCTCCGATAAAATATGTTTCATTATCGGAGTATATATCCGTACATAATCCTCGTCTAGATATAAAACGTATATGCACCTATGAATCCTTCTGTTGTTAAATTGCTCACTAACTCGATTATATGTCGCTCTCGGTCAATGGAAAAATTGGAATTTTGTAAACGCCCCATCGCGCGTAACAGCCCCGTGTCTTCGAATCCTGGGTTTAATGATGCTAATTTGCTGCCCTTGTGTAGATTCTTTGATTTTTTTATGCATTCAATATCCTGGCTGAAATCTTGCCTTTGGCTTAACTTTAATATTAATGCTTCCGCTCGCTGTAATTCTTGTACTGTTAATGATTGCTTGTTGATATTTTTATGCCTACTATTATCGGTAAATCGCAAACACTATGCAACTATGCGTCTTATCTTGTTGTATGATGAGATCTTGTTAAATACATCTGAGAGAAAGTGAGATTCTTTAATCCTGGTCGCTGTCACTACATTCTCGTCAATTTCCGGTAGCAGTTGCTTCTGTTTTCCTTCTAGCCCGTCATCTGAGTTGCTAGTCAAGATTGTCTCCCAGCGCAATGTTGTTGTTGTTAGGAACTGCGGCCCGTGCCACCATAAAGTATTATTGATGAGTTCGCTTGGTATTATACCACGTGAAACCATGTCCACTAGGTTATCGTCCAATTTAATGTGTTGCCATGTTGTCGATGGTAATGTCTCCTTGATGACCGAGATTTTGTTTGTTACAAATGTTTTAAAACGGCTTGGGTTGTCTTTGATCCAGCACAGTGTGATAGTGGAATCGGACCATGCGTATGTTTTAACGTTATGAAGTTGCATGATATTTTGAACGTACTTCAATAATTTTGCATACAATATACATCTACCTTTAGCTCGAGACGAGGGATAGATAGCTTTGTTTTGATTGGAGCGACCCGTGTTTTCGCAGTTATGAACTGGTTTGTTACCTTGCCGCAGGTATAAATGTTGCGGCAATACACAATTGCTGCGTACGCTTGTTCTGAAGCATGAAGGCAGGTTTATAAGAATAAGTTACTACAGAAGAATGATAAGACTGCCACAAAAATAACAACTTTAGCCAGAAACTACCACAAGGATGGAGATATACGAAAGACTTAATCATGTCTCGAAAGAAAGATAAAAGAGTTAAAAAAAGCTCTACGCCGAGCGCTACGTCAGCGCCTGAACAACGGTCCACCACTAACACCAACAGTGCATTTAGCACCATTGTCCAGTATAGACAAACAGAAGCACTTTGACTTTCCTAGCAAGCAAATGATGAACAAGGAGCAAGCAACAACACCGCCACCATCATCTAGTATAGACGTCAAGACCATGACGATGTGAAGTGCGTAAGCAAGGAATTGTCAAACACCAACCAAAAACGAATCAAGATGTGCTGATGAGGAATTTGTACCGGAAAATCCGGCACTTCATCGAGCAAACATTGGATAACAACAGTCTAGTAGAATACCTAAAATTAAAAGAGAGAGAGCTAAATAGTAAATCATTAACTAAATTCGAAACATTCTAATTCAGTTCGTGTAAATTTTAAAAAATGTTGAATCGTATAGCCATAGCCGGTTGAATACTTTCTAGTCACAATAAAACGCATGAGTACAGGTAGATTGACTCTATTGGTCATAAGCATGGTTTTCAGAACCTGCCAGGAAATAACCAATTTTAGCCAAATCTATGCTGAATGGACTTTTTTAGAAGACAAATACCAATACATTTACATATATCGTTTCTTTAAGTTGGAAAAAAAACCGTCAATCACCGAAAATAAATATTTATTCCCCTAAATGTTGATTACAAATTAGAATAATAATCATACAACTCCAAAAATAATTTGACTGGGATTCCGTTTCAGTAATAAACAATTAGACAAAGATAAAAATTAGGGCGTTGTTTTTATTTCTAAATAACCCATGACATAATTACCACTCCAATTCGCGCGAATTATGTTTTGATAATAATTTTTCAAAACATATTCTCCACGTCATTCGTTATTGTGAAATAATAACAAAGCCCTAATTGAGTTTCAACTGTTAAAAGATTTGCGTAACATTTATTAATCGATTTATAATCTACATTTTGAATAATTTTCAAATTAAAATCGTAAACCATATGAAAACAAAAAAGGTATAAAAAATAAAAATTAGGGCGTTGTTTTTAAGTCATTCAAATTAGTGGCAAACCGATAAAAGTTAACATTTATGCATTGTCCATTTGAACGAACATGTTTAAGATAATAAAATTTGTTTCAATAAAATCAACGCCCTAATTTTTTTTAAATTTAAATGTTTCAATTTAGTTCGTGTGAATTAAAAAAAATGTTGAATCGTTACCTACAGATAGTTGAAGAATTTTCCGTCACTATATAGCGCATTGGAGCATGTAGATTGAATCTATTGATCATATGATTTGCAGAGCATGCCAAGAAAAAAAGTTGTAACCCAATTTATGCCAGTCGATGGATGAAATTAACTAGCCAAGAAATCATGAGTTCAGCCAAGCATGTAAGGATTGAAAAGAATTTTAAATAATCTGATAAAAGTTTGTGACGTTAAACACGATTGCGATCTATAAGGTGATTTACTGCCCGTAATACAAGGCGGAAAGATAAATATCGAAATAATTTACAAGAACCTGAGGCCATACTAAAAACTGAGGTACATATGTATAATTTTCACATAAAATATGTGGCAGAAACGAGAATCCACGATTCTTTAGATAAATAGGCAAGGTAAAACATAAAAGTAAACAATTAAGAATCTCAACAGAATAGAATTTAGGAAAAGGTCAAGACAGGGTCGCGCCACTGATATGAAAATAATTAATATTTACGATGCCCCTAAATGTTGATTACAAATCAGCATAAAAATTGTTTTAAATTCATATTAGTAGCAAACCGATCAAGGTCAATATTCATGCAGGACATGTATAAGATAATAGCATTATAAATAAATAAAAACAACGCCCTAATATTTTTGTAATGGATTCATAAATTACATCTTAACTTTTTGTCATTCTTATTCGAGCATTGACTAAGTACAATAGTAAACAAATCCGACTTATAGTTAATCGATTTTTGTATAACAGTTTCTTTTAGCCAGAAAAAAAGATCCAGATTTTCATGGGGTTAAATCAAACTTAAACCGTCAATGTTACGAAAATAAATATTCAACGACTCAAAAATTAATTTGATTATAAGTTTTCGTTTCAGTAGTAAAAAAATATACAAAGATAAAAATTAGGGCGTTGTTTATAGTTTTTAATAATTACCACTCCAATGGGCGAAAATTTTCAAGACATATTGAACAAATAAAGTTGTTTGATATGTCCTCCATGATATAATGAAATAATAACAAAGCCCTAATTTGTATTTGACTCGAGCCTATTCATGAAATACGCGTTATATTGTTGGAGTAAAGTTCTATAATCGATTTCATGTTGGCCTTATATTTATTTATAATCTACATGAAAATAAATATTAGGGCGTTTTTTTTTTTGTTACAGCTATTACTCTTAACATTTGTGAGTTATCGATTTGGATTACCGTGTTAAAGCAATGTTGAAATAATAAAATATTGAATTGATGCTCGATTCCCAATAATTCAATGATTATTTCTTTTATTGTTCAGTCAGTATTCTTATTCTTGTTTGCGTTATATTTCAATTGACCGTATCGATACTCATAGCAAATCGTATACGAGAATACTAAATGTTAACTCACGATATTTGTAACAGTCAACTAGGTAAAAAAAAAAACACAATTACTAGTATATGAGGGTTCTCTGAATCCGGAGTCCAATCATTTTGCAGTTTGAATAAAGTAAAGTGCGCACCAAGAAAAATGATGTCGCCCAGACTCCTTGCAAACAAAACTAAAATATGTATTCGATTTTCGAAACGTGGGAGATCCATTATACGAATAACTGTAAATCAGAACAACAAGCGGTGATAATCGAATATTACTTGGTAGGTCAATAACTGACCCAGCTGCGGTAATAATTCGAATACCAGTCACTCGTTTTCGAGAAGAATTGCTAATGGGAATCCCTAATTTCATCGGAAGTGAAATCGTCACGATCCGCAGTTGGGCTAACCGATACGACTTACGACTGGCCCACCTGAGGATCCATGTGTAGTAACCACCGAGTTGACCAGAAATCCATCGAGAGAATAACTGTAATGCATACATATATTTGTCTAATTCAGGAACCGTACCTTCTTGATGGTACTGTTTCTGGATTGAGTTTAATTAATGGCAGAATCTCTTGTAAGAATTCTGTAAATAAAACTCGAGCGTGCCTTTTTATTGGCAATAATATTAATGCGGCTCTTATCCACGAGAGTAGCTCGGCAGATGTTACGGCTGGCTGTGCTCATTACTTTTAATTCCTATACTAAACTGCAGGTCATCGCCTCAGTTTATTTGCCGTATTTCTCTTTTTCACCTACTCCCTCTGAAGAACTCCCTAATATTGTACCTGGTTTGAGAATGCGCATATCCCTTTGGTGATTAACTAATGCTCATCACTATATCTGGGGTAGTACGAATACTAACCACAGCAATTCTACTCTGTTTAACTATACAAGCCCTTCTGAGCTTGAAATCCTCAATACTGGACGCGAGCCTACTTTTGTTAAGTCTGTCCGGCAGGAAGTGATTGACATTAGTTTATTTTCCTTGTCCAACCCGATACGCGAGTTTTCTCTCTCGAGTTAGGTTATTTACTTATCTCGTTGCGGGTTATTTGGACGAGTAAAAACATTGAAGATCAGGCATTTTGCAATGGCAAAACTCGTGTTCTCTTATCTCTAACCAAAAGACAAAATACTAAATTTCAGGAAAAGAGCATCGTGGTTGAATTTCTGCGAGGAAATTATCAGCCTATCTGCAGTTGCTGGACTCAATAAAGCTTTGGCTAAAAACAATGTACATATATGTAGACTTGATCCTCTTCGTCTACCGGACGGACAGCTTACCTCTTCCAACATAAGGAAATTATTAGGCTGCTGGTTTTGTTCATTTTCCTGGTTGTGGTATCATCAACTCGGATGATGTTCAATCGTATTGTTCGCACTATTATCTTTTGATAATCAATGCCCAAGTCCCACATTATGGAGGCGGAGCTGGATAGAGTATTAGTTTCTATCAAGGTTGTCCAAGGCGGTTCTCAGGGAGGTGCGCTCTCATATCTATATAGTGGCTTTTGGTCATTGATGATTTACTTGTTAAGCTGGAGCAATCTGATTTCATTGCACAGAGTTACGCTACTAAATTTATTTTGACATTTTCAGGTAAACATCTAAGTGTCTTATCCGACTTAATTTAGCATGCCTTAACTATTGTGGGGGTATGGTGTTTTGAGAAGTATCTGCATGTCATTTCGTCTAAAATCTATTTAATTGTCGACCTATCTGTTCCCAATCTTTTTGGGTGAACGATCAATAAACGTGACCACATTAAGCACCTGGGAGTTGTCTTGGATAGTAAATTTTCCTGGAAGAACAAACTGGATTGCAAGCTTTAAAATGCAACTGCCATAGTTTAGCAATGAAGAAGAGCTTTTGGGAAAGCTTGGAGCTTGAGCCCTAAGATTTTATCTTTTATTTATAAATCGCTGGTCCTACCGATATTAAAAAACCTTCTACTGCGTGGTGGCCAACTTTTAACCGGAAGGCTTTTGTAGCCAAGCTTAAAAGTCTACAAAATTTCTCTTCTAGAGCCATTACTGAAGCTATGCCATCGACTCCACTTCTTATTAAGAAATCAATTCTTTACTTGCCTCAGTTTATACGCACCTTTATTTCAGGCACAGCCTGTTCTGCAGCATTTCGCCTGAGGTGCATTGGGGCATGGAATGTTTTCGGTTCTATCGTGGAACATGGACAAATTCTTCAAAATTATTCTTCATGATTACCAGAATCGATATGGTTAATGACAGATTACAGCCCGAATTCCACTTTTCCAATTTTTCTGGGTGTCTTATTTGGAATCTACTGTTCTTGGTCTGAACTGAAACTTTTCGGTAGTCTAGGTTCGCATAGCATAGTTTTTCGGAAAGTAATAGCGCTGACACGTAGTGTTATTGAGGCTTTGAATATTACTGTTAAAAACAAAAATATTTTGCTGTACACAGATATAGTAAAGCTGTACTTAACTCTATTTCATGAACGAACATTTTTCAACTACGGGAAGAAAGTGGAAAGTGACTTGAGACTTTTAGCTGTCGTTTATTATAGGGAGCCCAATTTGAGGGCAACGAAGTATGCTTTACCTTTTTTTTCATATCTTTGTAAGAAAAAGTAACAGTTCAGAATCTTGGTAGCGATTCTTACGGGACATGGCCGTTTTAAAGATCTTCTATACCATATGGTCTTAGTTCATGATGTTATATGTGAGGACTGCCTTGAGGAGGATGATGACTGCCTTCACTTTGTGAGCAGCTGTCCAGCCTTCAGTTCTTTAAATTTAGGTCAGCTGTCTTTTCTACCTTAGACTAAACTTATTCAGTTTGCGAAGGCAGCAGTGCGTGTTTGCAAATTGAACTAGAACCTCGGGTTTGCACTATGGGCCTTTGTGGCATTGGGTGGGAAATCTTCGTTTTAACCAAATTTTATAATAATTATTATTGAACCGATTATGCCTAACATTAACGTTGTTAGTCTGGTGGTTGGAGTTGCAGCTACCGACCATGGTGTGATTAACGATCCGCAAAGGTAAAATGATAATTATTTTTCAGTAAAATACCACAATGTTGGAGAAGCAAGGAGTTAACAGAAGCCCTAGAGGGGAAATGAGTTGCATTAAACGCAACCAGATTGACGAGTAAGTGAGATTTAAATAACGTACGAGAATTATAAAATTATCTGATTGACGCCAAGTTCAATTCTTACTACAAATTATCTGAAGACTCCAAATTAAAATTTTTTGACTTCAAATTACAAATTCTAGACTCCAGATTTTTATCAAATGGTTCTGCAATCTTAAAAAAACGACCAAGTTACCCTGACATCCATTGGAGGAAGTCAGTCGAGAATTTCATAATCCCAAACCAATCAATAATTTTAATCAAAATCCATCGATTTTTATGATAAAATTATGCATGCGTATATAAATTGCAAAACACTCTAACTCATAATACCGCAACGACATAATTAAATTTTGGTCGGTTGCATTCATAAACATACATAGTATGTATATACATATATGCGTGTAGATGAGCCTATAGGCGAACGTAACACCATAAATAAATAAAAATTTATTCATAATCCGAATTATTTCTACATAAAATTTTTGAAAAATTTTATTTAAATAAATCAAATTTATAATAAACTAAAATTTACAAACGAAAAAAAAAACCAACCTTGTGTTTGAATATTTAAATAAATAAATAGAAATTGATGACAAATTTTTTATTCAAACATAAATTTAAATCAAAAATAAAAAATTAAATATTTTATTGAAATTTATTAATTTATAAAATAAATAGTCGAATTTGTGAAATTCAGTTGTGGTGTTTATAGTTACCAAACACAAACACTCGGTTTTGTCTATATTGACCAATTTTTGATTCACATCTCTCACCTGCAATTAAACAAAAAAATAAAATCATCGTTAGTACTGCTTTGTGTAATAGTCATAATCAAATTTTTAAATTTACAAAATTCTAGTTTATGGTTTTTAACCATAAACATAGCATTTTTATAGATACGACGAACACAGACGAATTTTACCATAAATGACAAAAAATTACCAAAAAATAAAATTTCTAAAATTTTAATTTCAAAATCATCCATCCATCCAACCATTATACCATATCTCAGTCGTATACTAGTATGTAACTGGTATAAAATATGGATTAGAATGGTTAACTGAATTTTGGTTGGGTGGATGGACAATTGTACTTTCTGGAGACTGATTTGATTTAAAAAAAAAATTAAATAAAACTCAGTATGGTGAATGCCTTGATTAACGAGACCATGGCCTTATTTAGAATTTGGATGCGAGTTAAGGCCTGTGTTTTTCTGATATTTTTTTCAAAATCATCCATCCATCCAACCTTTACCAAACCTCACTCATATATCGAAGTGTATGTATATAGTTGCTTATTTATGTGATATAAAATTTATAAATTGTCTACATTTTTTGGAAATTTTCGAAATGGAAAATTCTATTTAAATTTACGATTCGTTTATGTATATGGATTATAAATGTTGGGATCGATGAACGATTAGAATATTATTTGCTGCTGCAGACTGAAAATATAAAATCACAAATTCAAAGTAATTAAAACTGAAAACTGCATGACTGATTTATTTATTTCGGAATTATGTATAAATTCAATATTCTAAATTACCTCAAATACTCCGTAGCATTACAAAATTCAAAAATAATCACTGAATTTTAACAGTTTATGTGTTAAATGCCAAAAATTGAAAATATTTTGCGAAATAAATGAAATATCAATAATTTAATTTCGTTGCATAGAGTAGAAGCTTTTAAACCACACGTCTTCACCACAATTTTGATGCACAACTTCAAACAGGTTTTGGGGATGCATCATGTATGTATGTATGTCCCAGTATGCGGTTCAAATACAATTTAACAAAAAATTTAGTACAGAAGCTTTTTTAAACAAATACTAAAAAATTACAACTTCTATAAAATTTGGTATAACTTAATATTTCATCATAAATCAGATAAAAAATTTAAGTTCCAACAAGTTAAGTTTAGTACCAAAGTTCTTCTTTGTCAAAATTATTAATAATTTTATCAAATTTTGAACTCAAAATTATTTAAAATTATATTTAGTAGTCAAAATTATTTAAACTAACTGATTCTATTTTATATAATTCAAAGTTATAAAACTTTAAAGTTTGAGACGAATGAGCTTTTTATCATTGACGTCTAAGCGTAATAGAGCGTTTTGGCCAAATTTCAAAAGTCTACATTTTATAGCCTAATGTAAGATTCTGTATTTTAGGCAATCCACTCCATTTTCAATGATTTACATAAGCTTTTAGTAATCTTTTGAGTTTCCAAAAAAAATAAGTTTTCATTTACTAATTTCTTCAAACATAATTTTTTTATTCTCTAAAAGCTTGCTTTGGGAAAATGCTTTAAAGCCCGAAAGCTTATAATCATTTTACTTGCCCGATTCAATCCAAAATAGTAAAAAATCTAAAAAAGCACAACATTATTTTAATAGGTTAACACCTTGCCGAAAATTCAATTTTGTAACAAGAAAATCTACCTAAAAATGTTGTTTTGTTATATATTTAAAATTTCCTAATTCGAAAGCTCAAAGTTCGAAATTTATATTTGCACATCGTTTCAATGGCAAAGCTTTTACCTCAAAATCTTGTCTAAATATATTACGAATTAAACTTAAAATAGTTTTTAAAATAATGAGCTTTTCAAAATTTAAAATTATTAGAGCGCTGGCCACCTACATTTACAACATTTTGGCAAATCTTCAAAAGTGTAATACTATTCCGTATTTTGAGCATTTTATTTGATTTCGGACGACTTTTTATAAAGTCCTAGTAAGCTTTAAAGTTTAGATAATTTTGGAAGGAACATTAAGTACCTATGCAACAAATTTAAGTTGCAACCAAACCAAGCTTCAATTTAAAAATGTATGAAAGTTTGTTTTGAAAAGGTTGAGTTCATTTAACGCCATTGGGAATGGAGCTTTTATAAAATCAGTTAAAATGCAAAAGTTAAAATGTATCTTTAAGTTGTTATTGCGATACAAACGTTCTTTCGAAAAGCTTTTATTACACTTGAGTTTCCATCAAAATGTACTCCATAATATTTTTATAAATTTGAGAGCTTTTTGTTATAAGAAAAAAAATTTCATAAATTCAATTCATCTAGCATTTGAATCAAGATTAATCGTAGTTTCAATTCCATTATTGACCAAATTACCAAAACTATTCCAACTCGAAAAGTTCCTTTAATTTTAACCAAGCTAAAATGAATTTAGATGGTTAAATTGTAAATAAATATAAAATGGGACTTAACATGAACTTTGAGATTAAAAATTTTAAAAAGCTTGTCCTGAAAAGTTGCATCTATTTAAGAATATCATTTGTCAGTGCAGCTCTTTAAAATCAGTTTAGATTATCAATGAAAAATGCAAAGCATTTAAATTTCTAGAGTAGGGTTATGTAAATTTAAATATTGTTTCAATCTATTCATTCAAAATGTCCTTTCGAAAAGCTTTCATTAAATTCATGCTTTTATTAGGTTGAATCATGATATTTCATTGTTGAAATGCAACTCAATGTTGCAGAAAACTAACTGTTCAATGAATTTAAAATTCTAAAGTTTCGAAAAATTATTAAGCTTTCATTTATTTATCGAAATATACCAAACAAATATTTTTCTGATATTGAAAGCTTTTTCATTATGAAAAAATGTATTACATACTTTTAAGATCTAACACAACCTCAAAAGTTCAATTTACAAAATTTTAATACGTCTAAAGCTAAGAGCTTTTAACTTAATTTCATTCAGTATTTTAAATATTCCATTCGAATTTGGTTAAATAGGAAGCCTTAGACAATTTTTGATTCAAATTGGTATTTGGAAACTATAGGTATCTATCTATTAAGTATTAAATTTGATCTAACCTACAATTAACAATTTTTAAAAGCTTGTGACGGAAGCAAATACGGTTGATATTTTTTGAGATGCGATTTCAAAATCGGTTTAGATCGCTATTTAAAACATCAAAACTTTTGATATTAGCGCAAAAGCTAATTTTAAATATTGTTTGAGTCTTTTTATTCCAAAAGTTCTTACTAAAAGCTTTTATACATATAAGCTTTTATTGTAATATCATATAATCCTAGGAAAGTTAGATGGTTTTAGCCACGGAAGGTAATGTTGATAAAATTTAAGCTTTGAATGAAAAGCTCTGAATTATTTTGATTGAAAAACTGTTTTAAAAATTTATTTGCTTTTTATAATTTCAATAGCCTCTCTATGGTTTGTGAGATTAAAGTGAGATTAATTGTGCTTCCATCCAAATAACTACTTATTATATTGTATATTTTAGACAATACAACTCAAATTACGATGATTTTTCATAAGCTGTTAGTAAACTTTAGACAATTTGAGTTTCAAATAATTATTTTAAATATAAGTTTCTATTTTCTAAGTACAAAAAACCATGAAATCGAATGTTCAAACATAAAATTTGTTAATCTCTAAAAGCTTGTTATGTTTAAAGCCCGATTGGATAATATAATGGCAAATTAATTCATTTAACAAGAAGCTTATAATACCGATTTAAATATTCAATAAATTTGATTATCCAAAAATTATGAAAAATGTACAGAACGCAATTATTCCACAATAGAGAAAGAGGTTTTAGCCATTGTCTTGTTCACAAAATATTTCAGACCATATTTGTTCGGTCAAAAAATTCAAAATTATAATGGATCATAAATCATTGACGTGGCTTTTCAATCTCAAAGAACCAAACTCTAAGTTGATTCGGTGGAGATTGAAATTGGAAGAATATGATTACGAGATTATTTACAAGAAGGGTGAGAAAAATACCGAATCTCTTGTTGTCAATAATATAACCACCTCGGATATAAAAACGATACTCAAGACCTTGTGCCGACAGCCAATTGACCAATCAACCGTTTTAGTTCACAAGTAATTATCATGTGCCAATAATCAATTTAAACATTAGAACACAAGTAACAAAATACCGGGTTACTGGTATTCTATGTTACGATGGAATCTTCGAAATAGCTAAAGATGGATGTCTATAGTGAGAAATCCGGAACCGCTTCAAAAAATTATTTTCTAAAACCATAGAATTCTGAAAAAAATATTAAAGCTTTCACTTTTTTGTATTGGCACTATACTAATGGATGATTTTTAATTTGAGAGCTTTTGATTGAGAAAAAAAAAAAATTTTTAAATTCAATTTAAAAACGACTTTAAAACGAATGAGATTTTCAAGATTTAATGAAACCATAGAAGATTAAAGCGTAGGTAAATTTAAAAAAATTAACAGAACTTCAAAAGTCGAGGGCTTTTAACTTAATATTATTCAGTATTTTAAACATATCCCATTCGGATTTCGTTCACTTTTAATAGCTTTAAATAATTTCGGTTTCGAATCGGTATTTGGTAAACTAAAAAACATGAACTTTCAGGTTATCATTTTTAGAAGCTTGGTTTGAAATAAATTAAGTTAAAAAAACAAAACACTTGGAAGAATTAATTAATTTTTAATATTGTTTCGATTGTTCCATTCATAAAGTTCTGTCGAAAAGCTTTTATTTAATTTATGTTTTTATTAGGTAAAATTATTAAATTTCATCGTCAAAACTCAATGCTGAACAAAACTAACCTTTCAATGAATTCAGTTCTGCAAATGTATTAAGCTTTCATTTATTTATCAAAATTCACCAAATAATGACAACATTTATTGGTTAAAAGTTCAAAGCGTTGGCCATCTAAATTTACAAAACATTGGCAATACGTCAATAGTTTATGGCTTATAACTTAATGTGATTCAGTATTTTAAGCATTTGATTTGAATTTGGTTAAACTTTTAATAAGTTTCAAAGAAGCCTTAAACAAATTTTGATTCGAATCGGTAAAAGAAGACGATTAAGCAATTTTCACTTTTAGTAAACTTTAGACAATTTGAGTTTCAAATAATTACTTGAAAACTATGTTTCTATCTGCTAAGCGTAAAAAACCAAGAAATCAAATCTTCAAACATAAAATTTTATAATCTCTAAAAGCTTGTTTTAAGAAAATGTTTCTAAGCCCGATTGGATAACAATGGGATATTAATTCATTTAACAAGGAGCTTGTATTACCGATTTAAATCACTAAAGAAAATTTAAAAACTTTCAAAGTTAAAAGTTTCACTAATTTTGATAAAACAGTGACCACAGTTGGTGTCAGATAGAATCAGTTCAATTTATGTAATAATCGATATTCAATAAATTTGACTATTCAAAAATTATTAAAGCTTTCACGTATTATTAAAAATATACTCAAAAATATTTGTTTTAATTTGAGAGCTTTATACTGTAAAAAAATTAATTTTAATTTAAAAAATTTGATTTATTTAGCCCCCCCTGTGATCCTATGCTGAATTATTCATAGTATTCCAATTCAAAATAAAAAAATTCTAAAAAAGCACAACACAAAAACTTATTTCAATTTTAACCTTGCTACATACAATTAAAGATCCAAAACTATGTACCTAAATATGTCGTTCTGTTAAATATGTTAAATTTTTTAATTCGAAAGCTCAAAAATCGAAAATAGTTTCAGTTGCAAAACTTTTACCTCAAAACCCAATCCAAATACGAGTAAATTCAAAATTGTTTTAAAAGTAATGAGCTTTTCAAAATTTAACGAAATCTTAAATTATTAGAGCGCTGGCCACCTAAATTTACAAAACTCTGGTAAATCTTCTAAAGTTTAATGCTATTCCGTATTTTAAGCATTCTGGTTGACTTTTAATAAATGTCTAATAAGATTTAGAGTCAAGATAGTTTTGGTTTCGAATCGATTGAAAACTATGTTTCTATGCAACAAATTTAAGTTGCAACTAAACCAAGCTTAATAATGTATGAAAGTTTGTTTTGAAAAGGTTTAGTTCATTTAAAAACGTCATTGGGAATGGAGCTTTTATAAAATCAGTTTAGATTACTTATAAGTTAAAAAGCAAAACATAGAAGCAATTTTTAATATTGTTTGGGTTTTTCCATTCCAAAGGTTTTTTCGAAACGGTTTTATTACACTTGAGCTTTGATAACGGTGCGCTCATGAAATTTTTGTTTTAAAATACTATTCAAAAGAGAGCCACGGAAGCCAATGTTGATGAAAACTAAGCTTTCGGTGAATTTATTCAACAAAAGTTCTGAAAAATAATTAAACCTTTTAATTGGCCATGAAAATGTGCTAAATAATACTTTCATAAATTCAATTCTTCTAGCTTTTCTGTGAATCAAGATTAATCGTAGTTTCAATTCCATAATTGAACAAATTACCAAAATTATTACAAGTTGAAAAGTTCGTTTAATTTTAACCTGGCTAAAATGAATTCAGATGACTAAATTTTAAATAAATATAAAATGGGACCAAACATGAACTTTGGGTTTAAAATTGTTGAAAAGCTTGTCCTGAAAAGATTACACCCATTTAAGAACGTCAGTGAAGCTCTTTAAAATCAGTTAAGATTATCAATTAAAAAAGCAAAGCATTTCAATTTAAAGAGTAGGGTTATGTAATTTTTAATATAGTTTGAATCTTTTTATTCAAAATGTCCTTTCGAGAAGCTTTCATTAAATTCATGCTTTCATTAGGAAAAATCATGAAATTTCAATGTTGAAATGCAACCCAATGTTGAAGAAAACTATCCTTTCAATGAATTTAAAATCCCAAAGTTCTGAAAAATTATTAATCTTTCATTTATTTATCGAAATATACCAAACAAATATTTTTCTAATATTGAGAGCTTTTTTTATGAAAAAATTTGTCACTTTTTAAGATCTAATACAACCTCAAAAGTTGAAAGTTTCAGCTATTGAATTTACAAAATTTTTGCAATACGTTAAAAGTTTAGAGCTTTAAACTTAATGTGATTCAGTATTTTAAACATTTCAATTGGATTCAGGTAAAATAATAAGTCTCTAGAGCTTTAATTGTAAAATCATAAAATTCTAGGAAAATAAAATAGTTTTCGCAACGGATGGTAAAGTTGATAAAATTAAAGCTTTTTATGATGGAAAAACCTGTTTTAAAAATTAATTTTTATTTATAATTTCAAAAGCCTCTCTATGGTTCAAAGTGTGATTAATTGTATATCCATCCAAAAAACTATTTGTTTTATTCTATAATTTAGACAATCCACTCAAATTTCATAGATTTTTCATAAGCTTTTAGTAAACTTTAGACAATTTGAATTTCAAATATTTATTTTAAAACTAAGTTTCTATTTTCTAAGCATAAAAAAACATAAAATCAAATCTTCAAATATAAAATTTGTAAAAAGCGATATTAATTCATAAAAAGCTTAAATACCGATTTAAATCACTAACAAAAATTTAAAAACTTTTAAAGTTAAAAGTTTCACTAAATTTGATAAATTGGTGTCAGATGGAATCAGTCCAATTCATGTAATAAGCTTATATGTACTCAGCAAACTTCTGATATCGATATTCAATAAATTTGATTATCATAAAATTCTGAAAAATTATTAAAGCTTTCACGTTTTATTAAAAATATACTCAAAAATATTTTTTTCAATTTGAAAGCTTTATACTGTGAAAAAATTAATTTTAATCTAAAAAATTTGATTTATTTGGCCCGTCTGTGATCCAAGGCCGAATTAATCGTAGTAGTCCAATCCAAAATTTAAAAAATCTAAAAAAGCACAACAGCAAAAGCTTTTTTAATTTTTTTAAATCTAGCAAATCTCTTACAGTTTAATGCTATTCCGTATTTTAAGCACTTTATTCGATTTTGATTAACTTTTAATAAATATTTAGTAAGCTTTAGAGTTTAAAAAATTTTGGAATCGAATGAAAACTAAGTTTCTAACTACTAAACTAATAAACAAATTTAAGTTGCAACCAAACCAAGCTTCAAATTAATAATTTATGAAAGTGTGTTTTGAAGTTGTGTTTTAAGCATTCTATTCTATTTTCGTTGACTTTTAATAAATTTCTAGTAAGCTTTAGAGTTTGGATAATTTTGGTCTCGAATCGAATGAAAACTTCTATCAACTAAACATAAACAAATTTAAGTTAGAACCAAACCAACCTTTAATTAATAATTTATGAAAGCTTATTTTGAAAACATTTAGTTAATTTAACAACGTCATGGGAATAGAGCTTTTTTAAAAACAGGTTTAGATTAGTTATAAGTTAAAAAGCAAAATATTTAAATTTTTTCTGTAGAAGCTATTTTTTAATATTGTTTGGGTCTTTCAATTCAAAAAGTTCTTTCGAAAAGCTCTTATTACACTTGAGCTTTGACTACGGTGCAATCATGAAATTTCGATTTTTAAATACTATTCAAAAGAGAAATCGAGCCACGGATGGCAATGTTGATACAAACTAAGCTTTCGGTGAATTGTATCAACAAAAAATTCTGAAAAATAATAAAAGCTTTAAATCGTCTATCTAAATTTTTTCTAAATAATATTGAGATCTCATAATAACATCTCACCTTTCTGACAATCAAGATTAATTGTAGTTTCAATTCCATTATTGAACAAATTACCAAAATTATTACAACTCGAAAAGCTAAAATGAATTCAGTGAGTAAATTTTAAATAAAATATAAAATGGAACTTAACATGAACTTTGAGATTCAATTTTTTAAAACGTTTGTCCTAAAAAGGTTGCATCAGAATGTAATTTGCCAGTGGAGCTTTTTAAAATCAGTTTAGATTATCAGCTAAAAAAACGAAGCATTTAAACCTAAAGCGTAAAGAGCTATGTAAATTTTAATATTGTTTCGGTCTTTTCACTTAAAAGCTTTATCGAAAAGCTTTTATTAAGTTTATGCTTTTATTAGTTTAAATCATAAAATTTCAATATTGAAAATAACATTATGATGAAGAAAACTAAGTTTTCAATGAATATAAAAATCCACTGCAAACTTATTAAGCTTTCATTTATTTATCGGAATATACCAAAAAAATATTTTTCGAATATTCAGAGATTTTTTTTATGAAATTTTTTATTACTTTTTAAGATAACATCAAAAGTTCAAAGCATTGGCCATCTGAAATCTTTACAAAACTTTGACAGTACGTCAAAAGTTTAGAGCTTTTAACTTAATGTGGTTCAGTATTTTTAACATTCCATTCGAATTTGGTTAAAGTTTGAAATAGGTGTCTTGGAAGTCGTAGACAACTTTTGATTCTAATCGGTATTTGGCAACTATAGGTATCTATTAAAAACTTACAATTGAATCAAATCTACAATTAGTAATTTCTAAAAGCTTGTTTGGAAGTACGGTTGAATTTTATTGAGTTACGTTTATAAAATTGGTTTACATCATTAGTTAAAATACCAAAACTTTAAAGTTAAAGCGAAAACGCTAATGTTTATTATTGTTTGAGTATTTTCATTGTAAAAGTTCTTGCGAAAAGCTTTGTATATTTTAGCTTTAATTGTATAATAATAAAATCCTAGCTAAGGAAAATAGTTTTAGTCACGGATAATAACTAAGCTTTTACCGACTTTGATTGTTCAAAAGTTCTGAAAAAATATAAAAGCTTTCATTTTTTTTTTGATCGAAAAAATGTATTTTTAAAATCTTTTTTACGATATGAAAATTGAATTCGTTTTTATAATTTGAATAGTTTTGCTATGGTTCAAGGTTAGATTAAAATAATTGTACACATTTTAATCTCACATCTCAACCGGTCTTGTTCATATGATAAACTACATTTTATTATAAATCAAAGCCGATCAATGAATTAGCTAACCAAGAAAATGCAAATGCAAACATTTACTGACGTCTCCAGTTTACCAAAAAATTAATTTAAATAAAAACCCAGATAACAACAACAACAACAAAAATGTATAAATTTTTCTTTTCAATTGTAAATTTTATTTTTCCCCAATATCTAAATTAATATTTTAAAGTTTTTTCAAATGAAACTTTTTTTCCGAACTACTTATATTTGTAGTAGAAAAGTTTATAAGAAATTGAAAATTGTTTTTCTTCTCGAGGAAAACGAGCAAAATGATAAACTTTTGACTATATCATTTTCCAATAAAAATAATAATATTGATAGTAATAGTAATAATAATAATAATAATAATAATGTTGATAATAGTGGGTGGTGGTATTATGGTAGTCGCTTTTCCAATTTCCACTGTCTATATATAGTCTATATAAAAAAACTGAGTGTTTTTATAATATTTTCGTTAGCATAAGCATGAAAATTCTTCCACTTTTTAGGTTTCCATCTCGTATGCTTTATTTATGCTTTATATGCTTTATTGAAGTTTTTTGGAGTAGCTTTTTTTGAGAAAATTATTATTTTATTGGCGTGTTGTTGTTGGTTTGCAAATTTTAGTTTCTATTTCTTTGAAAATTGAACAAAACTTTTCCTCCTTCTATTCCGATTACAGATATTACGTATAATAAAAAATTGATGAAATAATTGTTCCATAAAATTTCGATAGAATATATGTTGTGTAGGATCAGCATTTATTGAAATTGAGGTTTTCACGAAGTGAAAGCGAAGAGAATAATTTAGGGTACTTTTAAGAAGAGTGAGTCTCCAATTTATTGATCAAACTTAAAAATGAACTAAGCCACTCTTTGTGCCTTTTTCAATACCTTCTTTGACTCAATTGCGACGGAGGCATGTTAAAATAGACTTCAACACTTCATGATCACATGGTCAATTTTACATTGAAACATCAGCATATTAGAGCTTAAAAGGTTTTTAAGTAAAGATATTTTTTTAAAGTGGGTATCGAGCAGTGATCCAAAATTAAAAACTGAAAACAGAGCTACCAAGATCTTGATGTGCCTGCCAACAACTATTTGGACAAACACGGGGACTGCGCCAATAGTAAGGGGTTACTGAAACAATGTGTAAATATTGCCTGTCAGATGGGGGCACTCCTAGTGAGCTGTCTCTTTAATAGAGGGATATAGTATACATACAGTTTCAAAACAAACGACCGCACTGCGATAGGAACTGACGAGTAAGAATTAGCCGTATCAAAGTCACTGGGACCGCTTATCGTCTATTAGGCAGAAGTGCCGGCTGTAGAACTATATGCCAAGATAAGCTTAGCTAAAGGCCTAAATGGTGCAATAATCTTTATTGATAGGCTGTAATCTTTAACGCAGGAACCGCACAGTAATATTGTCAGGTTCATTAAGAACCTGCGATCATCGAGTAATAGACGGTCTTCTGAGCAGTGTTGGTGCAGAAAAGATCTTAGAGATAGAATTGAGCCGATGTTTACAGACAATTTAGATTCAATTTAGGTAAAATTTTAAAGAATTATCGGAATAAAATTTTAGAAATAATTGAAAATCACGGGAGTACTGAATTCAACGAATATTAGAGTTCATTATTAGAGTCCCTTAGAATAAAGTCCACTTGATCGAAAGATATTATGTAAATACTAGATAGATATATCTACCAACATTTCCAAAATCGTCCATAATGCTTGTTTCGATCCTTTACTCTATCGGATATTAAATGTTGTTTCATAGATGCCTGTTTTAACATTGATCTAAAACCAATAAATCATCTTCCAAACGTAAATATTAACTTTCTTGATTTATTTTTCGTAAACGAAGTGCGCGAGATCTTTAAAGTAAACGAATCACTATCACCATTTATATGCAATGACATTCATCAGAAATCCATTGAAATCTACTTTAATATCTCAGAAATTAACGAACATTACAAATTCCATCAAGAATAAGGTAAACAACATAACTTTGCCAAAGCTAACTTAAAAGCTTCTTAAATAATATAAATTGGTAGGAGGAAATAAGTGGATTAACACTAATATTGACAGTTTATGATATATCATTAAATGGATTCGATGAAAAATAGAAAGGACCATGCGAATAAAAAATGCAAAGTACCTATTCAGACGCAGATATTATTCTTATTATGATGATAGCTTCATGTGGAATTCCTTCAGTGATAAGAGTAGAATTAAGGGATATCAGGCAACTATGCATTTGAATGGGTCAACCCAAACAACCCAAAGAAATAGCAAACCTATTCTCATCATTTTTTCAAACAATTTACTATCCTGATGAGTCACCTTGTAACAATCAACCATAAATCACTTGCAGATGGCTGTGGACCTGATACTATCCCTTGTGTTTGCAAACATCTTTAATAAATTATTGCAGACTGGAATTTTCACTAATAAATGGAAAATTTCGAGACTTACACCAATCTTCAAATCTGGTAAAAGAAATGAAATATCCTGCTATCGGAGAATTGCAACCACTACAATTACAACCTAAACTATTTGAAATATTAGTCTGCAACTCCTTCAAGAAAATAGTTTTAAGCCATCTATCTACCAACCATCATCAAAATGACACCATATACACTGATTTCAGTAAAGCTTTTGACTCCATCGACAGATATTGACAAGTTTGGCTTTTCCTTAATTTTTGTCAAATTATTTCAATCTTAACTAACGGAAAGTACCTAATTATTGAAATTAAATCTGGAGTTCACCAGAGTTCTAATATAGGTCCCATCTCATCGTGATATTTGTTGACGACATTACTAATATAATTCAACACTCTTCTGTACTTTTGTTTATTGATGATCTTAAGATATCCGCTTACAAGATATTGACAAGATTTGTACTTGCTGTGAAGTGAACCAGTTAAAACGTAATATTCAAAAATGCAAGATAATGTCATACTATCGGGGGAAATGTCCAATAATTTCCAATTATAATATAAATGGGCCAATAATTGAACGCGTTACAACAATCAAAGACCTCGGTGTAATATTTGTCAGTGATATTTCATTTTCCAGATTCATTGATCAGAATGTATCAAAAGTTTGTCTTTATTCTCCGTTCGACCACCGAGAATAAAGATCAAAATGCATCTTAAAATATAATTGGATGGAGGACTGCTCACAAAAACGAATACCAGTTGATGGAAATATCATAAAGCAGATGGGATTACGAATTTATAAACAGATGAAAGAAATTGAACCACCAACAAACATTAGGCCAGAGAGATAAAAAATTTGAATTTGCTGCAAGTACCGGTTGGATGTCCGGTTTTTTTTACAGAGGCACGGTCTTTCTTTGCAGCTAAAGCATTTCCATTAAAATTGGTTAAAATAATTAAAGATGGTGCGGCTACATTTCGGATCAGGTATGGAATGCTGATGAAACTGGCATTTTTTGGAAACGAATGCGCAGCAGAACATACAGAGCCAAATTTCAACCATATGTTCGTTGATACAACCGTTGGATCAAGGAATTAATGCAACCTGTAAGACCTATTATGTAACGCCGCAACTATCCAGTACATTTTAGATCAATTAATGAATGATGAAAAATTAAAAGTCATAACGTGTGGAATTTCTTCTATTAATGACTGCATTAATCATGCTAAATAAGCGCTGTTTGAACTCAGACCATTGACATTAAATGGATGTTGGAGACCCCTTTTGGCCGGAATGCGTCAAAAATGAGGATCGATTACAATCTAATACGGTTTAGTATTCTAATATAGCCTAAGGTCATAAAGTAAGGCGGAGAAGGTTTTGTCGATCTACCGTCTGCTGATACCGAAAAGTTATTATTGGATAAGCCACTTAGCAATGACGAATTTATTGGTTTTGCGCTTGACACACCCGAAAGCCAAGATATCAGTGAAGATGACGAAGAGGTTCTTATACCCTTACCGAAGACCTAATCGACCCTAATTTTGGCTAACATCGAGAAAGTCTCTTATCGGACCACTCGCCCGTCATTATGACTGTTTGTTCCACAATTAAAATGGAAAATCCATTTATACTAACAAATAACAAAACCACTTGGGAATTATTTAGAAAATGAAGTGAATCTAATAATCAATAATATACAACAAGCAGCATGGGAGCAAACCGAGCACCACAAAGCAAACGAATTTTTAATTACCTCTGCAGTAGCCTAAGCAAAGAATTAGAGAACTGATAAATGAATCGGTCACCCGATATCTTCGTAGAAACTGAGTATTTTCTATGGAAAGCTACAAAAGCATTGAAAAAACCAAATAGGTAACAAGTGGCAAACATAAAGCAGCACTGTTCGCATTGACGAAACGTTCCAACCATTTGCTAGACAATCAGCGGATGAAAATAATAATAAAATGTCGTATAGGCCAATTTCTCTGCTTCCAGTACTTTCCAAATTTTTTGAGAAACTTTTATACAAAAGGATGAAACCTAATATATTTGAGAGAAAGCTAATATCACCACATCAGTTCGGATTTCGAGAAAGTCACTCCACCATAGAGCAAGTTCACAGGATTACAAGAATTATTGAAGATGAACTTGAAAATAAGAAAATATGCTCAACAATATTTCTGCATATAACACTGGCCTTCGATAAAGTATGGCACTCTGGATTGGAATATAAACTGCATCGAGATTTGCGAAAAGAATATTTTCAGAAATTGAACTTTTTTATTGCTTACAAATATTTTCGCGTTAGATGTGAAGAAGAATTTTCCGAGCTAAAGAGGGTATCTGCAGAGGTTCCCCAAGGTAGCGTGCTGTGGCCAGTCTTGTGTTTATTTTACACAAGCGATTTACCAAACACACGCAGGGCAACAATAGCAACATTCACGGACGATACTCCAATTTTAGCTACTAGTTATAAAGTAGACGAAGCAACCAAAAAATTGCAACGGGCTACGAACCTGGCCCAAGAAATGGTCAATACTTAATCAGTTGCTACCAACAAGTTTTAAAACCTATATGGACTTGTGGTATTCAGCTTTGGGGCTGTGCTAAAAAAACAATATTAAAATAATACAAGCTTTTCAAAATAAAGTGTTATGTGGAATAGTGAACGCTTTTTGGTACATAAGAACCGATAACCTACAGGGACCTCCGAATGGAATACGTCAGCAAAGAGATAACAATTCATGCAAAGAAACACATACAACGGCTTGGTCAACATCAAAATGTTGAGTTACGTGGTATGCTGAGTAACACAAATGGAGTACGAAGGCCCCAAAGAAAGAAACCGCTGGAATTGGGAAGACCACGATCGCTGTCTGGGTATGAAATAGCTGGGAAGTTTCAACGTGGTCTAAAATTGGGTAATTATCGAGAATAACATACCAGTTCGCTTTTTTCCGCTTTTCTGGCATGAAATGCCGGAACTTTGGTTTTTGCAAGTTGAAGCCGTATTTACCGCGAAACGAATAACTTCCGACAGTCAGAAATATTTACTAACGATTGCAGCATTACCCGTCGATATAATAGCGATCGTACAGGACAATCTAATAAAACCACCTGAAACTGGGAAATTTGTAGCACTCAAGTCAGAAGTGATTAAAAGATTGAGTTTATCAGAAACCTAACGCCTAGAAAAACTAATTATGCGCTACCGTAATGGGCGATTTAACGCCTTCCGCTTTTTATCGCCGGCTACAACAACTACCAGATGCTTCGACTGCGGTGAATGGCGATCTTATTAAAGCCTTGTATGGTTAAAACGATTACCGGAATAATTTAGATCGATAGTACTCGTACAAGAGTCGGAACCGACGGAAATAGTAACAAGTTTAGCGGATAAAATATGGGAGTTTCATAGCCCTTCAACCTCATCATCCGCGATTTGCAATGTCTCTAATTCAACCGAAAAACCCACGACCGGGACAGTAACTTTAGAGAGCCTTGCAATAGCAATTAATGAACTTCGTTAACATATTTTCAAACATGATCGGTCCAGAGCTCGAAACTTCTCTCGTAATCAGTCGGGCAACAGACCATCTTCGTTTATACATGTATCGACGATATTTTGGTGGCAAGCCGGTCAGAGTCCGAACACTTTAACTACGTTCGCATCCTTTTAGAGCGCCTTACAGATTTCGGCATAACTCTAAAATCCTCGAAGTGTGTGTTCGGTGTAATCTCGCTGAATTTTCTAAGTCATGAAATCTTTAAATATGGTATTCGACCATCTTCAGAGAGAATCGTGGTTATAAACATTTTCCACCAACCAACATCTATACGGCAAGTTAACTACTACCACCGATTCATTCCTCATCTTAGCCAAACAGCTCGCTCTAATACATTCACAGATCGCTATACTACAAAAAAGCAAGAAGAAACATTTCAATTGGCCACATGAATGTCAAGCAGCTATGGATAAAACCAAAGCTGCCATGGCTCAGGTAACACTTTTTGCACACCCAATTCGGGATAACGACGGATATTTCCAACACCGCGCTCGGGGCTGTATTATAATGGACGAACAAGGGATGTTGTGAACCGTTGGAATTTTTTTTCAAAAAGCTGTCGCCACCAAACGTAAATATTCTGCCTTCGACTGTCAATTGCTTGCAATTTACTGCGCCTTCAAGCATTTCAGATGCTTTGTCGAAGATAGGGTATTTACAATCCTTACCGATCATAAACCACTGACTATATTGCCATGTTTTCAAAATCGGAACGAAGTCCCCGTCAAGCTCGCCAGGGTTTACCTATCACAATTTACATCAGATATTCAATTTATCAAAGGTATAAGTAATGTGGTAGCCGATGCATTGTCTAGACACAACATACATAGAAAGACTCATTTCACTCCAAAAATCGGACAACGAGTTAAAAACGCTCCTAAACAACAAACAATCGGGTTCAAAATTAAAACTGGAGCAAATTCTCCATCCTTTCTCCGAATTAGATATCTGGTGTGAGACGTATCAAAAAGCACAAATCGTCCGTACATACCGACCGAACAAACTCGCTTGCCAGAAATCAAAGTTGAATAGTCATACGCGCCCCAATCACAGACGTTTCGACGTTCCTTCTGGCAGGTTTGAGCACATCCACATCGACTTGGTTGGACCACTATACCTCCGTCAATTGGTTATTCATATATTCTGACCGACCATGATTGACAGATTTACACGGTGACCGGAAGCCATTCCGTTGGTAGATATGCGAACAATCTCGGTAGTGCGAGCATTCGTAGACCAGTTCATCTCTAGATTCGGTGTACCGCTCAAGATTACGACTAACCAAGGCAGTCAATTTGAACGTAAACTTTTTCAGAAATTTAACCAACTGTTAGGTTCACACAGAATACGTACAACTACTTGCCATCCACAGGCAAACGGTATGGTGGAGAGATTCCACCGTACTATTAAAGCCGATTTGTATGCCAGAGAAAACACCATGCACTGTAGCGACTCAAATAATATTTTATTATCTTATATAAAATAAAATGAATTGTTGTTGTTTCAATATTAACGGGGTCAACCCGCAAGCAACAATAGGTCCAAGTTTTGCCAAAGACTAAATAAGAATTTTTGAAAAAGCCACCCCAGCGCTACCTAGAGATCTCCTAACACATATGGTGTGAATATAAGTTAGATACGCGCACCAATGCTTTTATATATTAAGATGATTCAGAATACATATAAGAAAATGGCTAAGGATGAAATTAAATTTGCACATATACTAATGCCATTATGAAATTGTATCCGACCGCACCTCATAAATTATTTCCCTTCATTTCACACAATTCCAATCTCGAAAACAAAAACGATAAAAAAAAACTTCAAACACACAAATCCTTTAAATTAAATGTTTTCACATTTTCCTTCATTTCCTAATCTAATCCATTATCCTTGATATATATGTATATTCGTATACATCTCTTAATTTGTTGCTTCATCTAGCATTACATAGATATATATAGCAAATAGAACACAAATTAGAGAATTTACCTAACAAATTCTGGTATTTCAAGTCTACCTTGAAAGACCCCAAATAAAATTAAAATAAAAAAAAAAACAAAAGAAAATAATTTTTTTTCCGAACGATTAATTTGGAAGAATTTTCATTTAATACAAGACATTATACTCAGAGAGTATAAAAGCTTTTCACAAAAAAAACTTTATGAAGATGTTCACATTTTTATCAATCATCAATTTTGGTTTTATATATTCGTATTCTTCGTATAAAATTTATTTTTATTTTATTTAGGGAGCTTTTTGGATACGAACGAAAATTAATTGTTCTGCTGGAACCAAGTATGTTCGCATATACATATATACACAAAATCATAAATATTTGAAAAATGTACGCCGTATATAGCACAATGACAGACAGACAGTGCTAAATATATGTATGTACATTATATAACCCATCAATTTGACTGCAATAAATTTGATACGCCCCACACCCTTCGCTTGGATGGGGTATACCATAGAGTATGTATATACATTTGACATGATATGCCCTTTGAATGGCGGGCTGTGGTGTGTCACGACGAGGAAATGGGATAAAATTTACTGTATTTTAAATACAACCGAAATAAACAACGATCCATAACTAAACCACCATTTCAAAAAAAATTATTCAAGAAAAAGCTTCCATAAAAAAGCACACACACACATACATTTTATTTTATATCGTATACATAATTCACTGGGGAAGCTTTAAACAATAAATTTTATTCAAATTTGTGTATTTTATATATGTTTATGTATTTTTTCCACTTGCTGCCATGTTTCAGAGCTTTTATAGAGCTTTACGAACCCAAAAATAAAAAAAATAGATTACATGCAAAACAAAGTGCAGAATACAAAAATATTATATTCAAATATAGATTTTCGTCAAGTTTTTCTCTCAAACACAGACACACAACAACAACTGGTAAATTTTGTGGCTGCGGAACGTTCCGTTTCTAACAGTAAGGACGTTTCTTTTACTATATAACACAGTTGGAAAATTCTTGTACACAACAACAAAATTGTATCACATATATAAAATGAAAAGATTTATATTCATGAACCTTGAATTTTGTTGGATGAGTATACGTGAGTATGTACAGAAGATATGTGTGTGTATGTGTAGTATACACAATGTTGTTGTCTAGACAATATTTTTTTCCGACATTTTACAAATTTTCAGAAGGAAATAGATGTTTTTGCTTCTGTATATCTTCAGGCAAACTGAATGAATGTGATGTGTTCTGGGAAATAAATGTGTACAGACTTTTTTTTTTTTTTTTGCATTAGACGAACACAGCTGGATGCTTCGTAATGCGATGGTGTTGTGAATGGTAAATTGTTTGTAAAATTTAACCGAGATCACAGTTCATTGTTCTCTTTAGAAGTTTGTCAATGGGGCGCATACAAACTAGTTCATATAGTATTAAGAATATAGTTGATAAGATTTGCACTTCGATCATTTTTTGGCTGTTAAAAAGCAGTCTCTTCAAATTTTTATTTTCAGGAAAATTTAATATCCGACCAATCCAGAAGTGGTGACAAATAATTCACAAATTTTAATTTAAGCTTCCATAAAATTGAAAATGTTGGCCTAATTTCACAAATAAATAGATTGGTTTCCTAAAAAATGTATCCAGAAATATAATTTATTTAATATTTTGTAAAATCTAAACAAGCTGAACATATTATGTTCCACAAGTTTATCCTGAGAACTGATCGATCTGTGATTTCTCGAATATTATTAAACCACTGGCTAAACAATCCGTTAATGGTCCCAACTATAGCTTGAAATCGTTTGATTAAACAAAATTTATGTTTTTTTATTCATAATGACCAAATCATGTTCCACACATGTTTAAGAACTACCCAAATAATTAAATATAGCCATATAGCCATGTCAGAAACAAAGATTAGACCCACTTAATCTTCAGGGTGTGATAATATTTTTCTTAATAAATTTTATTGATAATTTCACTATAAATTTCACCACATGAAAACATGTTCCACAATATTAAATAACGTAGAATCGTGTTGCTGTCCTTGGAAGATTTATTAAGCATATCTACGATTTGTTTTAGATCGGCGGAACACTTATAAGACATGTTCCACAAATTTCATCAATCGTCAGAGCTGTAAAACTATTGGTTTTATGGTTTAATGTTATTTTATTATTTTACTGCTCCACCCTATCTATGACCTAGGATTGATTCCCCAGATAAATAAAATACAAATTTTTCCGAAGAATTTTCAACGAAACCAATAAAGGCGAATTTTGGATATAAATTCCACAATTTACGTTTACAAGTTCCACCATAGTTAAAACCCGACACACAAGGATTGATGATCCACATTTCAGAAACAAAGAATCACTCGTAAGAATTACAAAACTTCAAATAGTATGCTAAACTTGATTTGTTCTCCAATTTGGATATTCTATATGTTTCAGTTTAATTCATTTTATTTGTAAAAATATTAATTGAAATTTTTTTAAACGTTTATCTAAACCAGGAATCAATAAACGAACTAGGATTTATTTTTTTCAGAGGTAACTGGACATACAAATTAAAATAACAGAATAATTTCTTCAATTTAGATTATTTTATTCAATTTAGAAAATTCGAATGCTGAATATAAGTTCTACAATAAGTTTTACCTAAATCTAAACCACGAATCAATAAACGAACGCTGATTTATTTCTGATTAGAGAGAAATGGGCAGGCAGGCAAATTTAAAATGTCAGAATTTAGAATTAAAATTAGATTCCACATATTTTTAGTTTGACAAACTTGTACCAAACAAAATAATTAAAGAGTTTTGAACCAACCGAAAAAAGGTTAGTTCAATGAACCAACAAAAAAACAACTAAATTCTATACTTACAAAATGTGGAACATGTCGTGATCTACAGGTTATCAGTGACTTAAAAATTGATTTGAATATTAAAAATTTTCATTTACAATTATAAACTATATTTTGTAAAATAAATCCTATTTTCTCGAGGCTTCTTCAATGAGGCCAAAAATCCGAATGATGAACAGAAGTTTAACAATTTGTTTTACCTAAATCAACGCCACGAATCAAAATAATCGAACAGTGATTTATTGTTGTCAGAGAAAAATTGACCGACAAATCGATATATCAGAATTAATGATTGAAAATAGGTTCCACAAATTTTTAGTAGAACTCTGTTTTCTAGAAAGGCATAACAAAGCTTGATAGAATCTATCGATTAATTCAATGATCTAACAAAAAACACAACTAAACTCTAGACTTAAAAAATGTGGAACATATCGTGAACTACAGCTTCATTAGAAGATTCTTTAATGAGGATAAACATCCAAATACTGAACATAAGTTCCACAATTTTTTTTTTAAACCACGAATCAATAAACGGAAGATGATTTATTTTGGGAAAATGGACAGACAAATTACCCTATCAGAATTTATGATTGAATATAGGTTCCACACATTTTCAGTAACTCTGGTTTCTAGAACGGCATAACACAAAGCTTTAAACAAAATAATTCAAAAATGTTGATAGAAATATCGGCTAATTCACTGTTTCAACAAAAAAAAACATTAAAATCTAGACAAAGAATGTGGAACATATCGTGAACTACAGATTCATTATCAAAAATTAAAATTTAATTTGGACAATTTAAATTTTTCATCTACAATTATAAATTATATTTTGTAAAATAAATCCAATTTTTTCGAGGCTACTACAATGGCCAAAAATCCGAATGCTGAAGTCCGAATAAGTTCCACAATTTATTTTTACCTAAATCTAAGCTACGAATTACTAAACGCACTGAGATTTACTTTTGTTCAGAGGTAAATGAACATAAAATTCAATATATGGGGATATGACTAGGTTCCACATATGTTAAGTTATACTCTGTTTTCTAGAACATATAATAAAGCTTTGAAAAATTGAAATTAATATTAAAATTTTCGTTTACAATTATAAACTATATTTTGTAAAATAAATCCTATTTTTTCGAGGCTTCTTTAATGAGGCAAAAATCCAAATGCTGAACATAAGTTCTACAATTTGTTTTACTTAAAACTAAGCCACGAATCAACACAGTCGAACTGTGATATATTTTTTCCAGAGCAAAATGGACAGACAAATTGAAATTACAGAATTATTGATTGAATATAGGTCGCACACATTTTTAGTATAACTCTGTTTTTTAGAAAGGCATAACAAAGCTTGTACTGTTAACAAAATATTTTAAGAATTTTGATAGAAATATCGGTTAACTCAATGATCCAACAAAATACACAACTAAACTCTAGACTTCAAAAATGTGGAACATATCGTTAACTACAGGTTGAGTATCAATGAATTAAAAATTGATTTAAATATAAACTTTCACAAAATGATAGGCTAAAAATCCGTATTCTGGACATAAGTTCTACAATTATTTTTAACTTAATATAAAAAACGAATTAATAAACGAACGGTGGTTTGTTTTTGTTCAGAGAAAAACGGACAGACAAATTAAACTATCAGAATTTATGATTGAATATAGGTTCCACACATTTTTAGCTTAACTTTGGTTTCTAGAACGGCACAACAAAGCTTGTACAAAACAATTTAGGAATTTTGACATTTCGGTTAATTCAATGATCTAACAAAAACAAAATAAAATCTAGACTCAGAAAGTGTGGAACATATTGTGAACTACGGGATCATTATCAACCAATTAAAAATTGATTTAAATATATAAATTTTATTTACAGTCAGTATATCCCGTTTTTTCGAAGCTTCTTCGTTGAGTCTACAAAACCCGAAATCTGAACATAAGTTCCACAATTTTTTTGAAACATTAATCCAAACAAGTAATCAAAAAGCGAACTGTGATTTATTATTGTTCAAATGAAAATGGACAAACAAATTAAACTATCAGATTTTATGATTCAATATAGGTTCCACAGATTTTTAGTTCGGTTTCTGGTTTCTAGAACGGCATAACAAAGATAGTACTTTAAACAAAAAATTGAGGAATTCGGAAATATCGGTGAATTCACTGATCTAAAAAAAAAAAAAAAACTAGACTTTGAAAATATGGAACATATTGTGAACTACTGTCAATGAATTAAAAATAGGTTTAAATATATAAATTTTTAATTTAAAATTATAAACTTTACTTTGTAATATAAATCATATTTTTTCGAGGCATCTTCAATGAGGCCAAAAATTCGAATGCTGAATATAAGTTCCACAATTTATGTTTACCTAAATTTAAGCGACGAATCAATAAACGCACTGAGATTTATTTTTGTTCAGAGGCAAATGAACATACAATTCAAGATACCGTGGTTTTTTATTAGTTTACATAATAATAATAAACAGTATTAAAGGCCATTACTGGCCCCTTACTGAGTCAACAACCTGGCTCCAACGGTTTCGATCCTGAGCATGGTCTTCATACTGTCTAAGACAATCTGAAGAGGCCAAGTCGTTCTCTACATCGTGGAGCCATCGTCGCCGGCAACGACCTCTGCGCCTACCATATGGTGGCTCTCCTTTCAGAGATCGCTGCACAATTCGTTCCGGATCAGCACGCAGAACGTGACCGAGCCAGCGTACTCGCTGAGATCTTATTTCATGTATAATATCGGGGATCTTCATCAGATCTCTGATCTCGATATTGTACAGAGCTCGGTAGGTACCATCTATTTCGCGTTTTGGGCCGTAGATCACACGCATGACTCTTCTCTCAAATGTTAGGAGCCATCTCTCGTATTCATCCGTCAGCGCCCAACTTTCACATCCAAACATAACAACGGGCCTGATCAACGCTTTGTAAAGCTTCAGCTTCACGGCACTTGATAAGTGTTTAGATTTTAGCAGTGGCCTTAGAGGATACAAAGAACGACTGCCAGCTGCCAGCCGCACTTTAATATCCTCACCCACACTATTATCGTGAGTGATAAGAGAACCCAAATATTTGAACCTCCTCACTCCCTCAAACGTGTCGTGGCCACTACTAAAATCTGGTGTCCATTGTCCCTATAACCAGAGATCAAGTATTTCGTTTTGGGCTCGTTGATCTGAAGTCCAACTGAAGCTGAAAACTCTATAAGCGGATCAAGTATTTCTTTCACTCCGTTGCTATTCAGTCCAATCACGCATATGTCATCTGCATATGGAAGCACCTGATTGGACTGGCGATATAAGATGTTACGCTGCGGTGTTTCAGTTTTACGAAAGATGTACTCCAACATGAGATTAAAGAGCATCGGGGACAGAGCATCTCCCTGCCGAACACCCGAGTTAACTACAAAACTTGTCGATAGCCTGTTCTCAACTTTAACACAGCATTGAGACTGCGTCACTGTCATCCTACATAGTCGTACCAGTTTTGTTGGCATTCCTAGGTATTCCAGGGCAGACCATAAACTCTCTCGATTGATCGAGTCATAGGCCTGCCGGAAATCCAGGAACACCTGATGTACGGGGATGGATGTCTCATAATATTTAGATAGAATCATCCGCAGCGAAAAGACCTGATCGGTGACTGATCGATTCGGACGAAATCCTCCTTGATAGTCACCAACCAAGCCCTCCGCTAGAGGAGTGATTCTATCCAATACAATGTATGACAGTAACTTGTAAGCTGTGCAAAGGAGAGCTATACCGCGATAATTCTCACACTTCAAGCGGTCTCCCTTCTTGAAGATGGGGCATATTGCGGCCACTTTCCATTCGTCAGGCATAACTTCGGTTCGCCATACTAATCGAATAAGGTCGAAAAGACAGTTCAACAAAGTATCCCCTCCGAATATCAAGAGCTCCGAATTAATGCAGTCCACTCCAGGTGCACGGTTTCGTTTCAATCTCTGCATGGCTTTAGTGAATTCCTCATGGGATGGGTCCTCAGTGCAAATCTCCGCAGTCTGTATTAGAGGTGGCTCAACAACAGTCTGTGACGCATGATGGACATCAAGCAGGTCAGTAAAGTGTCCACTCCATGCGTCAAGTACTGCGTCGATGTTGACACAGAGGTTTCCATCCCGGTCCCGAATGGCGGTTGACGTAGGCCTGAAAGTATGGTTCAGTCCAGTAATTCCTTTAAAGAAATTACGCGAACTGCGCTCATTACTGAGTTGTTGTACTTTCAGAACCTCGGCCTTCCACCATTCTCGCTTCTTCCGTCTACAAATCCGCTTAGCTGCCCTTCTTGCAAGAGCAGCCTTGTTTTTCCTCGCGATTGTGAGACGTTGTTGCACTTCATTATGGGCTATATTTTGTTGCTCAACTGCAAGACGACACTCGTCATCAAACCAATCATTCTTGGGTCTGACTTTCACTATACCTAAAGTCTGTTGAGCAGCACTGACAACCGAAGTTTTCAGTACCCCCCAGACAGAGTTCACGCAGTCAGACTGGTAATTAGCTTCATTAATGTTGTCGCTGACAAGATCCTGATATCGTTTCTTTTGATCTTCATTTATCAGACCTTCACAGTCGAAACGTACCATGCGTTTCGCTGTGTTCCCAGACTTGTACGAAAACTTCCATCGTAGCTTTGCAGCGACCAAATGATGATCGCTGCCTACGTATTTGGTTGCTGACCGATAAGTTCTCACATCCTGCACAACCTGAGCCCGTCCTTTAGAAACTAACACATGGTCAATTTGGCTGCGGGAAGTTCCGCGAGGATGTGTCCATGTCTCAAGATGTATGTGTTTGTGAGGGAAGAATGTGCTTGCTACTCTAAGATCATGAGCAACCGCAAAGTACATCATTCTCTCACCATTATCGGTCGCAGTTTCGTGTCGGGAGTACGGACCTATGTTTTCACACAAGTCGGTCTGATTTCTGCCAGCTCTAGCATTAAAGTCCCCAATTACCATTCTAACATCGTGTTCGGGTATAGATCCCATCAGATCGTCCAAGTCATTGTAAAATGAGTCTTTATCTTGGGGCTGGCTGACTTCTGTGGGCGCATGTACACAAATTATCGACAGGTTGTGAATGGTAAATTGTTTGTAAAATTTAACCGAGATCACAGTTCATTGTTCTCTTTAGAAGTTTGTCAATGGGGCGCATACAAACTAGTTCATATAGTATTAAGAATATAGTTGATAAGATTTGCACTTCGATCATTTTTTGGCTGTTAAAAAGCAGTCTCTTCAAATTTTTATTTTCAGGAAAATTTAATATCCGACCAATCCAGAAGTGGTGACAAATAATTCACAAATTTTAATTTAAGCTTCCATAAAATTGAAAATGTTGGCCTAATTTCACAAATAAATAGATTGGTTTCCTAAAAAATGTATCCAGAAATATAATTTATTTAATATTTTGTAAAAACTAAACAAGCTGAACATATTATGTTCCACAAGTTTATCCTGAGAACTGATCGATCTGTGATTTCTCGAATATTATTAGGCCATTGGCTGAACAATCCGTTAAAGGTCCCCACTATAGCTTGAAATCGTTTGATTAAACAAAACTTATGTTTTTTATTCATAATGAATGACCAAATCATGTTCCCCACATTTTTAGGAACTACCCAAATAATTAAATTTGGATACTATAGCCATGTCAGAAACAAAGAATATACCCACTTAATGTTCAGGGTGTGATTATATTTTTCTTAATAAATTTTATTTATAATTTCACTATAAATTTCACCACATGAAAACATGTTCCACAGTATTAAATAACGTAGAATCGTGTTGCTGTCCTGGGAAGATTTATTAAGCAAATCTACGATTTGTTTTAGATCGGCGGAACACTTATGAAACATGTTCCACAAATTTCACCAATCGTCAGAGCTGTAAAACTATGGTGTTATATGTTATTTTATTATTTTACTGCTCCACCCTATCTATGACCTAGGATTGATTCCCCAGATAAATAAAATACAAATTTTACCGAAGAATCACTCGTTAGAATTACAAAACTTCAAATAGTATGCTAAACTTGATTTGTTCTCCAATTTGGATATTAATAGGATAAAATCAAATGATGAACATAAGTTCCAAATTTTTTTTTTAACGTTTATCTAAACCAGGAATCAATAAACGAACTAGGATTTATTTTATTCAGAGGTAACTTGACATACAAATTAAAATAACAGAATATTTTATTCAATTTAGATTCCAAAAATTCGAATGCTGAATATAAGTTCCACAAAAAGTTTTACCTAAATCTAAACCACGAATCAATAAACTAACGTTGATTTTGATTAGAGAGAAATGGGCAGGCAGGCAAATTTTAAATTTAAGATATTTTTAGTTTGAGAAACTTGTACCAAACAAAATAATTGAATAATTTTGAACTGATATTTCTTGGTTAGTTCAATGATCCAATAAAGAAACAACTAAATTCTAGACTTAAAAAATGTGGAACATATTGTGACCTACAGGTTATCAATGAATTAAAAATTGATTTGCATATCAAAATTTTTCATATATAATTATAAACTATATTTTGTAAAATAAATCCTATTTTTTCGAGCCATCTTCATTGAGGCCAATAATTCGAATGCTGAACATGAGTTCCACAATTTTTTTCTGCTAAATCTAAGCCACGAATCAAAATAATCGAACGGTGAATAATTTTTTCCAGAGAAAAATGGACAGACAAATTAAAATAAGAGAATTAATGGTTGAATATAACTTCCACACATTTTTAGTATGATTCTGTTTTTTAGAAAGGCATAACAAAGCTTGAACGTTAAACAAAACAATTTATGAATTTTGATAGAAATATCGGATAATTCAAGATCTAACACAAAACACAACTAAACCCTAGACTTAAAAAATGTGGAACATATTGTTAACTACAGGTTGATTATCAATGAATTAAAAATTTAATTTGAATATTTAAATTTTTCATATTCTACTACATATTTATAAAATAAATCCTATTTGTTCGAGGCTTCTTCAATGAGGATAAAAATCCGAATTCTGAACATAAGTTTCACAATTAGTTTTAACATAATCTAAACCACGAATCAATAAGCGAACGGTGATTAATTTGAGAAAAATGGACAGACAAATTAACCTATCAGAATTTATGATTGAATATAGGTTCCACACAATTTCAGTTTAACTCTGATTTCTAGAACGGCATAACAAAGCTTTAAACAAAATAATTCAAATTTTTTTTAGAAATATCAGCTAATTCAATGCTTCAACAAAAAAAAACATTAAAATCTAGACAAAGAAAATGTGGAACATATCGTGAACTACTCGTTCATTATCAAAAATTAAAATTTAATTTGATAATTTAAATTTTTATTTAATATTATAAACCATATTTTATAAAACAAATCTGATTTATGCTGAGGTCTGAATAAGTTCCACAATTTGTTTTCACCTAAATCTAAGCTACGAATCAATAAACGCACTAAAATTTACGTTTGTTCAGAGGTAAATGAACATACAATTCAATATATGGGGGTTTAAGATTAGGTTCCACATATGCTAAGTTTTACTCTGTTTTCTAGAACGATATAATAAAGCTTGATTATCAATGAATTCAAAATTAAATCGATATTTATCGATTAATTCAATGATCTTTCAAAAAAATGACTAAATTCTAAACTTAGTAAATGTGGAACATATCGTGACTAACAAGTTATCAATGAATTAAAAATTGATTTAAATATTAAATTTTTCATTTACAATTATAAACTATATTTTGTAAAATAAATCCTATTTTTTCGAGGCTTCTTCAATGAGGCCAAAAATCTGAATGCTAAACATTAGATCCACAATATAGGTCCCACACATTTTTATTATAACTCTGTTTTCTAGAAAGGCATAACAAATCTTGTACTTTTAACAAAATATTTTAAGAATTTTGATAGAAATATCGGTTAACTCAATGATCCAACAAAATACACAACTAAACTCTAGACTTCAAAAATGTGGAACATATCGTTAACTACAGGTTGAGTATCAATGAATTAAAAATTGATTTAAATATAAACTTTCACAAAATGATAGGCTAAAAATCCGTATTCTGGACATAAGTTCTACAATTATTTTTAACTTAATATAAACCACGAATTAATAAACGAACGGTGGTTTGTTTTTGTTCAGAGAAAAACGGACAGACAAATTAAACTATCAGAATTTATGATTGAATATAGGTTCCACACATTTTTAGCTTAACTTTGGTTTCTAGAACGGCACAACAAAGCTTGTACAAAACAATTTATGAATTTTGACATTTCGGTTAATTCAATGATCTAACAAAAACAAAATAAAATCTAGACTCAGAAAGTGTGGAACATATTGTGAACTACGGGTTCATTATCAACCAATTAAAAATTGATTTAAATATATAAATTTTATTTACAGTCGGTATATCCCGTTTTTTCGAAGCTTCTTCGTTGAGTCTACAAAACCCGAAATCTGAACATAAGTTCCACAATTTTTTTGAAACATTAATCCAAACAAGTAATCAAAAAGCGAACTGTGATTTATTATTGTTCAAATGAAAATGGACAGACAAATTAAACTATCAGATTTTATGATTCAATATAGGTTCCACAGATTTTTAGTTCGGTTTCTGCTTTCTAGAACGGCATAACAAAGATAGTACTTTAAACAAAAAATTGAGGAATTTGGAAATATCGGTGAATTCACTGATCTAAAAAAAAGAAAAAAATTAGACTTTGAAAATATGGAACATATTGTGAACTACTGTCAATGAATTAAAAATTGGTTTAAATATATAAATTTTTAATTTAAAATTATAAACTATACTTTGTAATATAAATCATATTTTTTCGAGGCATCTTCAATGAGGCCAAAAATTCGAATGCTGAATATAAGTTCCACAATTTATGTTTACCTAAATTTAAGCGACGAATCAATAAACGCACTGAGATTTATTTTTGTTCAGAGGCAAATGAACATACAATTCAAGATACCGTGGTTTTTTATTAGTTTCCATTAGTTTATATTTTAAGTTTTACTCTGTTTTCTAGAATTCAAAATTGATTTAAATATAAATTGTTCACACAGTTCTAAACTATATTTTGTAAAATAATTCCTATTTTTTCGAAGCTTCTTGAATGAGGTTACAAATCCAAATGCTGAACATAAGTTCCACAATTTGGTTTACCTAAATCTAAACCATATCTATTTCTGATCAGAGGGAAATAAGCAGGCAGGCAAATTAAAATATCAGAATTTACGATTAGATTCCACATATTTTTAGTTTGACTCTATATTCTAAAACGGCAAAACAAAGCTTGTCTTAAACAAAATGATTTAAATATTTTGATAGGTTTATCGATTAATTCAATCACCTTACAAAAAACCAAACATAATTTAGATTTAAAAAATGTGGAACATATCAACTACAGGTTGATTATCAATGAATTAAAATATATTGTAATTTAAACATATACATTTTTAATTTAAAATTAGAATTTTTATTTATTTACAATCAGTATATCCTATTTTTTCGAAGCTTCTTCATTGAGCTTAAAAATCCGAATTCTGGACATAAGTTCCACAATTATTTTTAACTTAATCTAAACGACGAATGAATAAACGGAAGATGATTTAATTTTGTTCAGAGGAAAATGGACAAAACAAATTAAACTATTAGATTTTATAATTGAATATAGGTTCCACACATTTTTAGTTTGATTCTGGCTACGAATCAATAAACACACTGAGAATTATTTTTTTTCAAAGCCAAATAAAACAAAATATCTGAGTCTAGGATTAGGTTCCACATATTTAAATTTTACTCTGTTTTCTAGAACGGTATAACAAGGCTTTTATTTTAAACAAAACATTTTTAGCATTTTGATAGAAGTATTGATTGGCTCAATCACATTACAAAAAAATAATTACAATCTAGATTTGAAAAATGTAGAACCTATACTGCAGGTTGAATAAAACTCTTCAATATTAGCAATATAAAATAAACGTCATTATTTTAGTATATTATGTATAAAAAATCGGAAGCTTTTAAAAATATTTACTGAAAAATTGAGCTTTTTTTATAAATAAACGACAACAGTTGAATTTGGAATAATAAATAAAAATCCAGTTGCTTCCTGCACGAACCAAAAAAAAAAAAATTCAAAATCAAATCTCCACCGAAAGCCACAATAAAATATCATTACAACTTAATTTCATTCACTGATTAAATTTGATTTGATTGATTTGAGATAAAAAAAAAAACGATAAAATCGGAAAAATCCACGAGATAAACAAAAAACCAACAAAAACCACAAACAAAAAAATTTCCCATGATTATGATTATTGATGACTGATAACTTTTTTTTGTTGGGTTTGGTTTTTTTTATTCAACCACCCTCGCACAAAATCGAATTATACGATTATGTGTTTTATATATATGTTTTGTTGTTGGTATTTTCCATTTTCCTCGATGATAATCAAAATGGAAATTTTGTTCCTTTTTGTTTTCACTTTTGCCTATATATACGACTATACTATAATGACAATTGATTGCTGCTGCTTGGTATGGCGCGCGTGTTTTTTATACTCGGGGTATATGGAAAATTATTGTTTGGCTTACTCATCCCGGCGGCACCTACTACTCAACACAAAAGACATACAAAATTTAGGGTTATCAAAAAGTTTTTACAAAAAAGGGAAAATCTTTTTATTTTTGTGTAAATAACAAATGAAAATAAATTAAAATTTATTAATTAAAAATTAATAATTCTTTAGCGAACGATACAAAAAAATTCAAAAGCTTTTAATCAATATAGTTGGATAGGCAAAGTGTTGTTTTGTTGTTTTTATTATTTTGGCGGGAAACAGAATGATGGATTATTCTCGATCTATTTGTTGTGCTTTTTCCGTTATAAATAGATTTAGAGCTTGAAATTTAATTTGATATTAATTGAAGTGGAAATTGGGGTTTTGGATTATTTATTGAATTATTAATAATTTTATTTTATTTTATGTGATTTTGATTTGTTGTGGCTGGTTGAATAGTTTTGTTGGTGTAGAATTGAACGCAAACCTTATGATTATCATTAACAATTACTAAATAATTGAGATTTTGTTATAGGGACGTGTTAGACAATACTTTCAGTTAAAATCAGTTAAATAACCAAACCTGTTATCTAAACCAAAAATAAAACCTATTTTCACTTTCTATTTTACCCTTCAAATTGGTTTTTCTCAATCACAAGATAAAAGAGCCAAAACCAACAATAAATACGAAAAATGTATATCCAAACAATATGAACCTGAGAGTCCATTAATCATGTTTCACCATTTCCCAGTTGATTTCCATAGGGAACAATAATGAAAATCGAATATAAATATATAAACACTGTACAGTAAACAAACACATACCTCTTATACACACGTATACATACACTTACAAAACGGTTTTCCTTTCCATTTTCATTCGTTCACCACCAGCCAACCAAAAAAATAATTAAAAATAAATACATTGCCCTAGCCAAGACTTGGAAATACTCTAAAAGTGTTTTTGTACTCCGAGAGGACGAGGCACGATTTCAATTATTTTTTATTTTAAAAGGCAATTCCGGTTAATGCGGAGTAGTGAATGTTGATACGATTCGAATTTGAAATAAACATGTAGGTAGGCGATTTTAAATTTAAAAAAATAAATGAAACAAAAGCTCTATATATAGATAAACAAAAGCTTAAATAACATAAACAAAATAACACACCAATGTATCGATATAGATTGAAAAAACCAATTTTCAATCCTAACAAAAGCCAATACATATACCAAAAAAATATATTCAGTCATTGGAATTTAGTCAGTACTGTACACTCCGCATCCATATGTTTGTTTATTTGTAACAAAGTGTAAATTTAGACATAACATCCTCTTCTTTCTTAACACAACAAAAATATAATCAAAGAAACGTTGAAAATCGCCACCATAACAGCAACAACAATATAGGAAACCCCAACAACCAAAAGGCAAAACATAATATCAAACACACACGCACATTTAATGTCTTATGGTTGAATGGATGGATGAATGCGGATCAATGAAACGATCAAAGAATTGGTTTTTCTGTGCTTTGTATTTTATGATTATTATTTTGGGAATAGCCTTAAGGTTAACGTAACACTCACAATATAACACAACCGAACAACAAACCAAAAAAATAAAAATCATAAATACTTATGTGTTTAATGGAATTACATAAATGTATATGTATGTATGTATACGAGAGTAGGAAAAAATACCATAACAAAACCATCAACTGTGGAATAAAATACCAGCAGCAAAATCATCAAGAGGTGTGTGCACCAATTTTTTATTTTTTTTTTGTGCCAGATGAAAATTATTGTATGTTTTATTTAATTTGATGGCTTTGAGGGGTGATTTTTATTTATACATATAACGGAAGCGGATATAGTGTAGCGAAAATTTCAATTTCAATTTTTGATTTAATCGACCTTATGGGAAATGTGCTCAATGTGGTGTGAAAGGTGTGAATTCTTAATTCAGAAATCTTCGAATGAATCAGTAAAATTTAATCGATCGTACCTTAAGTGTTAAAAATAAACAAACAATTAATTTTCAAAAATGTTAAATCAATATTTTAAATATCCCTAAAACTTTTTCAATCTCCACAATTTAGGTATTTTAATTTAATTCCGAAATAAATAAATTCCAAACTACAGATATATCTTGATTTTGAATTTCAACAAAGCTCAAACCTGCTAATTTTTTAAAATAGTAAATATCTTAAAAAAAGCTTATTGGAAACAAAAGTTCTTGATAAAAAAAATTAGACCAAATTAAAATAAAGGAAATCGATTTCAATTTTCATTCAGGTCAATTAAAAGCTTTTAAAAAAAGCTTTTAAAGTTCACTAAACTTTGACATTATTTCATAAATGGAAGCTTAATTTTCACAATGGTTTAAAAAATATACAATTTTTTGAAAGCAAAAAAATTTTTCATTTCCAAAGCTTTTGGTATAGAACTAAAACTTACAAGAACATAAAAAGCTTACGAGAAATATAAAATATAGATGGCCCCTATTTTTCAGGATGTGATGTCACATGAATTATTATGGAACTTTCAAAAAGCTCAGAAAAATTACAAAATAAAATTAAGCTTTTCCCAACATTTATTTGAAGTCAGCATCAATTCTTTTTGTTATTAGAGTAGAATTGTTTAAATACCAACTCGTCTAGTTTTCAGTTTCTTAAAGCTTGGTTAAAATTTTAGACATTTTCGTTTCTAGAAATTTCTAATGGATTAACTAAGTAAATAGTTTTGGTGAAACCTGTCAACAACTATTGATATTAATGAAAGCTGTAGTCTGATTTGTCGTTCCAACCGCTTTGGTAGACAAATAAACGCTTACGACCAATATAATTGCAGATGGCTGCTTTTATATACGCTGATTACATTTGGATTATTATCAAACTTTCAGTAAGCTCAGAAAATTACAAAAAATAAACTTCTCTTAAACAAAAGCTTATGTTGTCTTATTTAATTCAACTATTTATATTTAGCTTTGCCCTCTTCTAAAACTCTAAACATATTTTGTCCAAAGGTTTTTGAAAGCTCCAAATTTATATGACGCAAGATTTATTAAAAGCTTTCACCACTAGATTTATTGTATGACTTAATCTTAAAGCTTTTATTGATTATTAGATAGTATAGAAAATTTTAAACATTTTAAATCATTAGGACTGTCGAATACCAATGAAGATCAATGAATTTTGTGTATTTTCCCTCGATTATATAAAAATTTTAGTTTACTAAATTTTAGAATTAATTTCTGAATTTATTAAATTGAATCTTCAGAATTGAAAAAAAATATCCCAAAATTTAAAATATAATAAAATTATAAATTCCCAAGTTTTAATACTTATAATTTTTTGAGTTTTTAAATTTCAAAATTCGTAAATTTGCAGTTCTAGAAATTCATTTCACGTTAACTCGAAAAATTTCGAAACTTACACTGAAAATAACCAAAATTTTAAAATTCTTAAACTCATAAATTTTATAAAATTTTATATTCTTAAAATTACATTATTTTGAATATTGAAATATCTTCGCCATAACACTGAATTCAATTCTGAGATCACAAATATACGAAAATTCTTTAACACTTATTTTCAATGATTTTTAAATTTTTAATAAAAAATTCTAAATTTATGTATGATCCAAAATTGAATTCTGAGACTGAATTATTCAAAATCAAATTTGAAAATTCAATAAATATTTTCAGAATTTGAAAAAAATTCCAATAATTTATATTTAATAGTTTCTCTTATTCAAAATTTTAAATTTTGTATTCAAAATTTAAAAATTTTAAAACTTAATTTTCAAATTTCGAAATTTTCATAATTTTTATTTTCAAAATTTGAGATAATTACAATTGATTTTCAAAATTTATAAACTGTTATCAAAACTGCCAAATTTTGAAATCTGCGTTTCTTTTTTGTAATTTCTTAACTGCCGAAATAACTAAATTTTAAATCAGAACAATACTTAACGTAAACATTAAAATTCTTATGTATATATGTAACATTGTGAATTTTTAAATTTCAATAATTCAAACTATTAGTTCCGAAATTTGCGAATTTCGAAAATTCCTTTTTTAATGACAGTAAAATATTAAATTTCATCTAAACTCCCAAATTTTTAAATTTGACAACTCATAAATCCTAAACTTCTTAAATACATATGTGAATTTTTAAATGTTCCTTAAACCAAAGCTGAAATTTTCAAGTGTGTAAATAGTTATATTTTTAATTTTCTAAATTTCATAGCAAATTTTCTCGCATAAATTGGAAACAAAATAATAAAACGACCAAAATCTTAAAATTTTAATGTTTTAAGTTCGTAAACTTAGAAAATTCATAAAATTTCAAATTCTTAAAATTTCATCATTTTGAATTTTGAAATATTTCATACAAGAATTGAAGAATATTGAAATGTCTTAAATATTTTGGTAACTCTCCTTAACACTTAAATTCCAAAATTCTTTATTATCACATTTCCGAATTTCTTAAATTTCGAATTGTTTAAATTTGGGGATTCTTGAAAACTTATTCTCAATGTATTCCAAATTTTTAATAAAAATTTCAAACTCCACAATTTTGATAGTTTATTTTAATTCCGAAATTAATAAATTCAATAAAATTTCCTGAATTTAAGTAATTTTCAATTCTCCTACAAAAGTTTAATCGTTTTTCCTATATTCTGAACAAATTGGTTTTGAAATTTCCAAAATTATATGAATCCTGAATAATTTGTAAATACAGAATTTATATTTTCCAAAACAATAAATTTCTAAATATTTTAAAACTTATTGTATAAATCTGATATTTTTCAATTAAAAAATTTAATAAATTCTTGAATTTTTAAAATTTAAATTTTATATTTTCCAAATTTTGTTTCATAATTTTTAATTAATTTAAAACTACAAATTCTAAAATTGGTACAGTTGATTATTCAAACTTTTTTATTTTCTAAATTAAAAAATTACCGAAGTTAAATTCTTAATTTATTTTATTTTGAGTTTTATATATTGAATTTTCAAAATTTGGAAATGAAAAATCCCTAAAAATTACCACATTTTCTAATTTATTAGTTCTTCAATATTTATCTGAATTCTAATTTCGAAATAACTAAATTCACAAAATAATAATTAGTAAAATTCTTATAATCTAAATCTCTAAATCTGAAAGCCATTTTAAAAATTCGGAATTCGAAAATTTCTAAAATTTCTAAAAGGTGGTTTAAGCATTAGTTTTCAAAATTGTGAAATCAATATTTTAAATATCCCTAAAATTTTGATTTAAAACCGTATCGAATATCGATGAAGTTCAACGAATTTTAATTTTTTTTAGTTTATTTGTTCCAACTTTTAAATTTTGGGACGGAATGTCTTGAAAACTTAGTTTCAATGTTTTCCAAATTTTTCAAAAATAAATAAATTCCTAACTACAGAAATATTTTGATTTTGAATTTCAACAGTTCAACAAAAGTTCCCAAATTTTTGTAAGCATATTTTGGTATTAAAAAATTAATCAAATCTGCTTTGATTTATATAACTGTCTGGAAAGCTCAAACGTGCTAATTTTTTAAAATAGTAAATATCTTAATTATGTATGTAAAAAGCTTATTGGAATACGAATTTAAACAAAAGTTCTTGATAAAAAAAATTAGACCAAATTAAAATAAGTAGAAATCGATTTTCCATTTTTATTCAAGCCTTACAAAGAAAGCTTTTAAATTTCACTAAATTTTGACCTTATTTCGTAAATGAAGGCTAAATTTTTCAAAATGGTGAAATACGATAAATATAAATAATGGCAGGTTTTATATATGCTGATTACAATTGGATTATTATGAAACTTTAAAAAAGCTCAGAGAATCACAAAAAATAAAATTTTCTCCAACAAAATCGAAGTTAACTATATATTTAGTCTAAATGCTTTTCAAAGTTCCAAATTCATATGTCGTGAGATTTGCTAAAAACTTGCACCGATAGATTTATCGTATATCTAAATCTTAAAGCTCTTATTGATGATAAGGTAGTATAGATAATTTAAAAAATTTAAAATCATTAGAACTGTCGAAAACCAATGAAGATCAATTAATTTTGTGTATTTTCCATCGATTATTCAAAAAATTTAATTTTCCAAATTTTAAAATTTCTGAAATTTAAGAATTTAAATTTTTCAATTCTGAATTTTATAAATTGAATTTTCAGAATTGAAAAATAAATATCCCAAAATTTTAAATAAAAAGCTTCCCAAGTTTAAATACTTTATAATTTTTTGAGTTTTTAAAGTTCGTTAATTTGCAGTTTTCGAAAATTCCTTTGTTAATGACAGTAAAATATTGAATTTGGGATAAACTCTCAAATTTTTAAATTCATTCATGACAATTCTTAAATCCATAATTTCTAAAGTACATTTGTGAATTTTTAAATGTTCTTCAGACAAGTGTGTAAACAGTTTTATTTTTAATTTCTGTATTTAATAGCACGTTAACTCGAAAAATTTCGAAGCTTACAATGAAAATAACCAACATTTTAAAATTCTAATGTTTAAAATTCTTAAACTTATAAAATGTATCAAATTTTATATTCTGAAAATTACATTATTTTGAATATTGAAATATTTCATACAAGAATTCAAAAATATGGAAATATCTTGGCCGTAACACTTAAATTCCAAAATTCTATATTACCACATTTTCAATTAATATTTATCTGAATTCCAATTTCAACCAATTCGTAAATTTTAAATACCCTAATTTTTCAGATCACAAAAATACGCAAATTCTTAAACACATTTTTCAATGTTTTCTAAATTTTTAATAAAAAATTCAAAACTTGACAATTTTGGTATTTTTTTCTAATTCCGAAACAAATAAATTCCTAAATACAGAAATATTTTTATTTGGAATTTCAACATTACAACAAAAGGTCTCAAATTTTTGTACGTATATATTGCCCCACATATTCCAAATGAAAATTTTAAATACAATAATTTATTAACTTTCTTGTTTCTAAATTCCAGAATTCTGAAAATATTTCTTTTAATAAATATCTTAAATTTTTTATTGATTTTGCCAAATTTTTAAATTTTATCTACGAACATTTAAAAATTGTACAGATTTTAAAATTTCAAATTTTTTGAATACTTAAAATTGTCGAACTTCGATTAAGATCCACGAATATTTTGAAGCTCTAAATTCACAAATATTTGACAGGTCGATATTCTAAATTTGTGTATGATCCAAAATTGAATTCTAAGACTGAATTATTAAAAATCAAATTTGAAAATTAAATAAATATTTTCAGAATTTGAAAAAAATTCTAAAATTTATTTTTAATAAACAATATTTAATTTAAAATATCATAATTTTTGTATTCAATATTTAAGAATTTTTAAAATTAATTTTCAAAATTCGAAATTTTTAAAACATGAACTGTTAATCAAAACTTCCAAATTTTTTAATTCCGCATTTCTTGTTCCAAAATTCTAAACTGCCGAAATAACTAAATTCAAAGCAATACTTAACGTAAATTTTAAAATTTATTTCTCAAATTTTGTTTAAAATTTTTAAATTAAATTGACACTACAAATTTTAGAGTTGGTACATTTTGTATTTGAATTTTGAAAATTTTGAATTATTAGAACGGTGCCAATGAATTTTGTCGATTTTTTCATCGATTATTTAAATATTCAATTTTGATTTTCTAAATTTTAGAATAACCGAAGCTTTCTCAATTTTTTCATTTCTGAATTTTATATATTGAATTCTCAAAATTTGAAAAAATATTCTCAAATTTTAATATTTTATAATTTTTCGAATTTTTAAATTTCAAAATGCGTAACTGTTAATTCCGAATTTTACAGTTTTCGAAAATCCGCTTTTTAATGACAATAAAATATTATATTTTGTCTAAATGCTCAAATGTTTAAATTCATTCATGACAATTCTTAAATCCTTAACTTCTAAAATACATATATAGGGTGTTCCAATAAGAAGTTCAGATTTAAACATTTAATAGAAAAAAACGGCTTAAAATATTTCCAAATTTATTTTTTGTTTGAAAGTACAATCCAAACAGGAGCCACGGCTGGCCTTGGCGTACTCTATTCGATTGGTCCAATTTCTGAGCACATTTTGAATTGCGGGCGGCTCAATTTCGGCAATGGTTGCTTCAATATTGACTTTCAAATGCTCAATTCACCACAAATAAAAATCCAAAGGCGTCAAATCACAGCTCCTTGCCGGCCAATTCACGTCACCATTTCGACAGTTTCACTATACGTATGTTAACATGTGGCGGTAGTTGATTCCGTTGACCGTAACGGTTGCGCCGGCCTCATCTTCTGAAACATGCCACCACGCCATAAGCCGCGCCAAAAGTAACAAGTAACACGCAATGGATGCATTGGCTTCTCCAGATATCCTTGTGAATTTTCCAATCTCCAAATGCGATATGATACCGTTGGGTGTGAGTTCTGTGTTTTGACCGACATTTTCTTGCAATTTCGAACTAATTATCTTTGTTGTGGAAGTAAATTACCAACATTTCCCACTTTTGCTAAGGCGTTAAGCGACTCATTTCGTCAACTAGGAATAATATACTCAGTTTCTGTCAATGCAAGAATGACATTAGTGTTGCCAGAGCCAAAATAACCGATATGTCAAATTTGAATCGCTTATTGTGACACTCTTTATGTGAATTTTTAAATGTTCCTCAAACCAAATTCGAAATTTGCAATTGCCTATATAGTTTAAGTTACACTCTGGATTCGTTCGAATCCGAACTTAAGCAGTCCAAATAATAATTTCTACAGTTTTCCATTTCTAAAATTCAAAGTTATAACTAATTAGTCATATGTACTGCGCCACAGGATTAGAGAGTCCCTTTCTAAAATAGCACTTTCTAAAATTGTATTGTAGTGATCGATCACGCGGTCAGAAAACACTAAACAAATTATATATGCACGTCATTTAGAATTAATTTTATATTTTTTTTTTAGTATAGACTGCCATCTATTGAGCAATAGATGAATTATATAAATAGCAAACCGCAAATCTGCACGAAAGTAAAATAAATAATTTAAATGATAGTTTAAATGGTTTTAAGATTCCAAAGAAGAAATATTGAAAATCGTTAAATCTTAAAATTGATACAAGAGCTCTATAATTTGATTGTGCCCACTCAGGGCTATTTATTTAACAAGGTTCAGAATATCCAAATAATTTCTAAAATATTTACCAATAGAGTTGTTATATATTGTTGATTTGCATTACCTGAAAATAAAAAGAAAATATCGGTTAAAATTGTATTAATTTAAATTATTAAGACGTTTTGCAAAATCGAATCCAATTTTCAGTTAAACTGGCAAAAATTTCACAAAATTAAACTGTGAATTGAAAACCACTTGCCTAAACAAAAACTTGCACACTAAATGGCCACAAACATAATACTTGGCGCACAAACAAAAATCTGTTACACATCTAAAAAGAATAATTTCCATTATAGGTGCCACACAAATCGTTATGATCCTAATAAACGTTGATAGAATCATTTCAATTTGAAAACACACAAAAAAAAAAGTAAATAAAAAATCCTTTTGATGACATCAGCAAGATCCCAAATTTTTATTTTTTTTAAGATTTTCTTACTGTGCCGTGATTCGAGCACCCTAACCCGTAATCTTCGCTCGACTTAGGTTACAAACAAAATAATTTGAATATTTTCGGTCGCCTTCTCTTCCTGTGCAAAAGTATAAAAATGAAATCAAATTCGAAATGTGATATGAATATTTTATTACAACACACTATCATGTGTATGTTTTTGTGGCTGTGTAGTAGATATGACGAAAACAACATATTTTCCGTTTTTCTTTTATGTTTACTAAAATGTATATGTATGTCGGCAGGATGAGAATTTTGGGTGCGTTGACATATATCGGTAATCCGAGTACATACGTAGAAAATAACAAAAAAATTCGATTTGATAAAATCTTTCAAACTTCACAAATCGATTAAAATTTCCAACAAAATACAATTTTTCTTTACATGACACATGTCGAATGTCAAAACATACGTATATAGAAAATTTTCAATTTTCCGGTTTTTCTCCAAATCAATTTTTATTAAGTGTGCAAGGTGGATTTCCGATTATGATTATTGTTGAATTTTTTGTTGCTTTTTCGATTTAAAAAAATAAAAGATTGAACGAATTTTCCCATTTTCCTAACCCAAACAGTTATATTTCCTTTATGTACATACATACATACATATGTATATATCGTATATCGTATTCCAGATTAGCGAGCGCAAAAAATCAAAACTTATGTATACGTCGTATGATTTTGGTGCCGAAGACATAAAAAATATTTTCTGGGGTACAATATTTTCCGATATAAGCTTACATACTCCCTGTGCCGGAAAATAAATATAATTTTATTTGAATTATAACAGTAATACATAATATGAAAATTCGTTTTGAGATTTTTGTTGTTTTTCCAAAATATCATAAATACTTATGATTTGCAGCTTAACGGTTTTTTATTGATGGAAATATGCGGAATTTTATTTTTGCCATCTATGTATGGGTGGAAAAATGGTAATGTGATGAAAATTAGGTTTGTTACATTGTGTGTGGTGGAAACAAATTGTCTGATTTATAAGGGTAATGTGATTTTGTTTATTGAAGGGAGGCTGGCTCGTATACTCGTAACGTTGAATAAATCATATAAAAATTAGTTTAAGTCGTAAAAGCTTTAATATGGCAAATAATTAAAGTCTCACTTCTTCATAAACATTGAGCTTTCACAACAGAATTTTGTTTATCTCTATTTTTAATAACATTTTACTTGACAATTACTTGAAATGATTTAATATTAAATTGAATAAATAGAGCTTTAATTTGAAAGCTTTAATATATTATTTTCGTTAACATCAAAAGCTCAAAAATGAATCGCTTTTTGGTGGTTATACATAATAAAACGAATTTAAACCATTAGTATTATAAAAGCTTTGTTCTGGATGAAAGCTCTAAGCTTATTCGAATGAACATTCCATCTGCCCAAACACTTGAAATTAATTTATACAAAAACTTCAAAATTTTAACACAGTTCGAAAAGCTTTAACTTTACAAGAGCTTTCGGTTTTGATAGTTTTAGTCTAAATTTAAATCCACATATGTGTTCAAATCAGCTTTTTAAAGTTCAGGCCAAATTTACGAACTCCCAAAAGATTGTATACTTGTTTCTTTGGAGCTTTCATTTTATCTATGTATCTCGATATATTTAAGTACGTAGATGATGACAAGCAACTTGAACACGACTGGACCAAATTGGACACTTATTCTTGCGGGTTTCAATTCAATTGTTTGACAACTCAGCTTATTGTTTGTTCTTTCTGATTTGATAATTTGAGCTGTATGCGGTCATGGTTAAATGACTTTGATTTTTCGAGTGATACTGAATAGTTTACATTTACGACATATTTCATTGCGAATCTGTGGATTATCAATTTCTGAGTGATATTATTGATATTTCGATCACAACAATTGAGTTCATTGTTTCTTTGGGTCGGCGAAAACCTAACCCCATTTCCATTGGAATAGATCGGTAATCGATTTGTTTTAACGATTGAGAAGAAGAGATGTTCGAGCTCGGCAAAATGATGAAGCCAGATCACAACCGTCTGGATTGTGTTGCGCGAGCGGCAAGGTGAAATCGAGAGAGTTGCTTCCACCACCAGAACCATTACGCACGCTGCTTTACAGTGAATCTCTTATTTCGAACCATTTCTTGAAATACATGATACATCAGTATATAACACAAACTAACACTTATGTTGCCAACAAAAGACATCAATTACAAAATTTGCAATCTGAAGAATATACTCAGTGATGAAGACCAATATGCTCCACGGACCATGCGGACAACACAATCCCACTTCGATTTTTATGTCCGACAATAAATGCATTTATGGCGGTTATTAGCGTTGAACGACATGAAATCAGCAAGTTTCAAATGGGCCGTGTGAACTGCAACAAAGCATTCTGGAGAATATTTTCGTTTGCGATTCATGAACGTCATCCGACTGTTGAAAATCTGGCAGTTTTTTTCTACCACGATTGTTTCAACCTTCGGTCGCTTTTGGTTAATGTGCCCCGTTCAACTTCATTTGAGTCATTGCGGACTGTGAATGGTACGGTATGTGCAACATTTCGAAAAGCATATTAACAGTTACAATTGCTTCACCGCAACTATCATCAAAAATGAATCGTGGGAATCAAACGATAGACGATGCAATAGCATCTTCGCCGGCCAATCAAGCTCGAACACTTTTCGCTTAGATCATTTCGACATATCAGTCTTCAAACCCACGTCAATTATGGGATACATACAAAGATGATATCGCGGAAGACATTTTGCATCGCTTTCGAGTCACGGAACAGGTTAATTTTGAATTGCAAATGAACAATGACATCAATAATGAAGTATTAGTGCTGATTGCAGATTTGTGTTTGCTTATGAGTGGCAAACTATTGATTAAAATTCATATGCCAGCGCCAAATTGTCAAACTAATGATGTATTGAATTGGAACGCAAGCGTGCTTACGACATGTCACCTTTACAACAACAAGTACAAACAAATGTTCCACTGTTGGCGGAACTGCGAAACGTTTTTGATATCATTGATGTTAGCAGCAATACGTTCTCAAAGCGGCATTGCGTTAGCTTTCGCATCTACCGGAATTGCTGTAACACTGTTGGAAGGTAGAAGAACGGCACATTTAGCATTGAAGCTTCCGTTAAACCTGCAAATCAACGAAAATTCTGTTTTCAACATTTCAATGCATTCAGCCATGGCAAACGTGTTGAAAAATTGTAAATTGATCATATGGGATGAAAGCACGATCGCGCACAAACGACCATTAGAAGCACTCGTTCGAACATTGAAAGATTTGCGCAACAATAATCGTCGCATCGGTATGATACTGTTGGCGGGTGACTTCTGACAAACCCTTCTCGTGATTCCGAAATCAACACCAACGGATGAATTAAACGCATGTCTCAAGTCATCGTATTTGTGGTGATACGTGAAATCTGAGTATGAATATGTGAGTGTTCCTGCAACATGATAGAACCGCAGAAGTTTTCTCGAAAGAACTGCTGAGAACTTGTAATGGACAAATTACGGTAGATACTTTCAGTGGTTTGATATCGATTCCATCTGAAATTTCCCAATTCACTTCAACGAAAGATGAACTTATCACTAATGTATATCCGAACATTGGTCGAAATTATCGTAACAACGATTGATTGAGTGCACGCGCAATTTTAGGGAGAATTGAGTTCATACAAATCGATCGATCGCGTTCAAAACGAAAACGAAGTCGTCAATTATCCAGTGGAATTCCTAAATTTTCGTCTTAAAGTTGGATCTGTCATCATTAGGGTACGAACTCTTCATGCCCCGAAAGGGACTTTCAAGTTTAATTCCGCGAATTCCGTGACTTCAACCGGTTTACTGTTCCAGTTCAGACGCATTCAGTTCCCAGTAAAACTTGCATTTGCGATGACTATAAACAAATCACAAGGGCAGTCGCTGGAAGTGTGCAGCACAAATCTGGAAATGTCATGCTTTTCAAACGGCCAGCTGTACATATGGGGCATGTTCCCGAGTTGGGAAACCATCCTCACTCTTCATTTATGCTCCGGAGCGGAAATCAAAAAAATGTTGTGTATCATCCAGCCTTAAATTGAATACAATCATTGTTCTATTCTTTTTTTAGAGGGACGGATCGAAGTCCGTCGGGTCAGCTTTTCGTAAAAATATAAGATATTGAATTCAATTGAATTCGAAAAGTGTTTCATTCCATCGATCGATAATTTTCGATCAAAAAAAAAATTTCGGGTGGAATCGTGAATGCTCGAAATTAATTCAATCAAAAAATCTATTGTCGGGTCAGCTAGTGCTTATATAAAGCTCAGCCACTATATTCTCAACCACACTTCAAATTTTTGGATCTTTACAATTCAACCAGTTAAGTTACTTCAACTTATGGTACTTATGTATATTTAAATTATTTAAAACATTTCGAAGCTTTTCACCAAATAATCTATTGAAAGCTAAAAATTTACCAAACTTACCAACTTTGTGTTACGCTTTTAGAAAATCACTTATGTAAAATCGAGCTTTTGAATATAAAATCGATTAAAATTAAACTGAACATACATTTATATAATTATGCGTGATAGAACCGAAAGCTTTATTAAAATTTAATGAGCTTATCGAATATGAATATTTTTAAAAACTATTTAAACCAAAATATGAGCTGGTCTTACATTCAGCAAAATAAGTAGATTAAAATTGCTGTATGAGAGCTTTAATGAATCGGGGTCGATAGTCTAAGAGCTTTAGTGAATCAGGTTAGATAGGCTAAGAGCTTAAAATCATACTTTTAAAATAATTAGATGAACTAACATTTAACTTGATAAATTATGTTGACCTTGTTATACAAATATCGAAGGCTTTTGGGTTAAACATAATAAAACGAATTTAAACCAATGAAAGCTCTAAACTTATTCGAATGAACGAGTCATCTTGGAAAACACGGTTTTTAATTCACAAAAATTTTAAAACAGTTCCAGAAGCTTAAACTTTACAAGAGCTTTCGGTTTGAATAGTTTTAGCCTGTTTTAAATTTAACTCCACATAAGTATGTGTCCAAATTAGCTTTGAAAATTAAAGTTCAAAACAAATTTACAAAATTGAAAGCTTTCACTTTATCTATAGATCTCGACAGATTTAAGTCATCGTCTACAAGCAACATAATTTTTCGAACATTTACTTAACAAATTTTTTTAATGCTTACATAAAGCTCAGCCACTATATTCTCAACCACACTCCAAATTTTTTAGAACTTTAAAATTCAACCAGTTCCAAATAATCTATTGAATGTATAATATAATTACAAAATAATTTTAATGCAAAGATTTTATAAAATCATTTATATAAGAGGAGAGCTTTTGAATATAAAATCGATGTCAGGTACATATTTCAGAAGAAAATTAAACTGAACATATATAAACGTTATATACGTACATATAATTATGCTTTCTAAAACCGAAAGCTTTTATTAAAATTTAACGAGCTTTAGCGAACATGAACATTTTAAAAACTATTTAAACCAAAATATGAGCTGGTATTACATTCAGCCAAAAAACTAGATTAAAATTGTTGTATGAGAGCTTTAATGGGCCAGGTTAAATAGATAACTAAGAGCTTAAAATTTTTAACTTTAAAAATTATTTTGACTTTGTTATACAAATATCGAAAGATTGTAATCAAATTGTGAAAGCTCTGGAAGCCCACATACACACACATTGTTTGGTATTCAGAGACAGGGATAATTATCAAGCTTTTAATGTTTGTAAAATGACATCCTTTCAGGACATTTATTATAATAATTGAATAACCCTAATCATATAAATCTACTACTACCTTTCAGAATCACAGTGTATGCGCCTGACTTTCTACATACATACTATATCTAAAATTAACTCTCTGGAGCACATAATAAATATTCAAAAAGGTTGTTATATTATCATAAAGCATTCTCGTATATAACATCATTAAATCATCTTAATAAAAAGGAAAAATTCATTTAATTTTCCCCAAAATAAAAATAAAAATTTGGAAAAGCACGAGAGAGATGAACATTTCATTTTTAATGCACATAACTCTACACAAACAATAAAAAGGAAAATCTTTCAACACAAAATAGAATTAATATACAGATCCTTTTTCTCATCGCATCCCTCCTTAATGTACATCGCACCATGAACATATATATATATTGTGTGCGCCCCTACGATTCATCCGACAACAAACTTTCCATTTGATTTGTTGCTCGAGATAACAGTAAGCGAACGAAATTAGAAAAAAGCAGCAACAGCAACAAAAACGAAAACCTCTAAAGGGACATCTTTAACATTTTAAGGAACACAAAAAAAAAAACAATAAAACCGAAATTGAAAGGAACATATCCACATATGTATGTATGAAAACATGAGAACGAGATTCATCCCAAAAAAAAAAAATTATTTTAAAAACATGGATGAGTTCATACCACATCGTCCTTAAACAAATTGTTTTTTTTTAAATTAAATCAATCGCAGGAAATGTGATCCTAGATAAGACATTTGGTATTGTGTATACCACCATAATCTTATATATACAAGGGAAGGAGTTGCTACAATGTTTGTATAAAATATTATGGAGGAGATGGCATGGAGCAGATCATGTATGTACCCAAACAATATTTGCCTATCAATGTCGAGACATTTAAAATCGATTTAGTATCTGGAGAGATATCTTATGAAAACGAAAACAAAAACGAAAAAAAGTCATTTCGATATCTCAAACCCTAATACACATACATACATACGTATGGTATATCCTCTCATATTACAAATCGATTTGAACTTTTTTTGAAATTTTTTTTTGGTACGAAAGCTTTTTTTTTTTTTTTATATATTTTTTATAATGAAATCATTAAATTTCGTTATGTCTCTATGTATGTACGTACGTACGTACGAAACGAACGAACCAAACGACGGTAATAATAATTTCTGGTTTTCATAATCATAATGGTTCCTGTTCTAAATTCATATCCCAATGATTACGTTGTTCATCCGTTTTTCTCACGGTATACCTACCGATTTCACCTTTTCGGTGTGTGTTGTTGCGATTTTTTATTATAACTGCGTTGTTGTTTTATTTTTTCTTCCGTTATTAAATATTTTCTTTTTTTATTATCCGGAAAAATAGTTCTCATTCCAAATATGTACCACAAAAATATTGGAGCTTTTTTAAGTTTTTCTTATCCGTGTGTTTGTTGTATAAAAACGAACAAAACACTGTGTGTTGGTAAATTGCTTGAAATGAATACATTTATTTCATGTTCTTGTGGAAATGATGGTATGACGGTTGGTTGGGGAGATAGATATACGTATATATATTCCGATTATTTTCTGCATTAATATATACCACAGTACGTAGAGCTTTTTCAATCTTTTGTGAAATGTGGTTGTTGCTTTATTTGTTATTTTACATTTTTATGTTTAAATTGAAATAATATTCATGATTGATTTCTCTGTATATATACGTACGTATATATACATGAGCTTTTAAGTTTAAATGAAACTGATGGGATGTAAAATAAATAAAATTTGTGTATATACATACATACAGTGATTGACAGGATATTTAGCCTGAATATAAAAATGATAGATAAGTTAATATACTTTGAGAAGAACGATTAACTTATATATTCATGTACTGTAAATGTTAAAGTTGGCTTTGGATCATTAGTTTATGGTGTTGCAGTTTTATAAAACGTATACAAAATGATTATTTTGCAATATAGGTTATAAATTAAAAGCTTATCTGATTTAGAAACAAATCTTTGGCTCTATCCATAGATTTATCTCAAGTTTTTGACAAAATGCATTAAAAGCTCTTAAGATTAATTTGCAACAAAGTGTGCAGAACATATACTGATGACTATTATATTTATAAGAAGAACATTGAATTATTTCAACAAAGCTTTTTTATTATTAAGAAAGCAAATATATTTTTTAATACTCAAAATTTGAAGTATTGTATAATAACAGTAGAGCTTTTAATTCGTACAACTAAAATCTCTAAACTAGCAAATTTTTAAATTTTATTTTATTTTATTTTTTTTAAAAGTTTTATAAAATAAATTCAAGTCACGAAAAAATATCGAGAGCTTTGAAATTGAAATTGACAATGATTGTGTTTTGAACTTTTAGTTTTGGCTATTATATATTCATAGCATCTGCTCTTAATTAGAGCTTTGAAAAATTTCGTAAGCTCATATAAATTAAAAAACATTAAATTAATAACTTTTCAAAATTTGCATGAAATTTTTTGTTAGTAAATTAAATGCATTTAATTTATTAACTAAAAACCTCAGAAATAGTTAAATGCATTAGAGCTTCAATTTTTTTAAAGGGTTTCTTATAAAGCTAAATGAAAGCTTTTAATTGTTTATATCAACTAACACAGCTTCACTTAAAATCATAAATTGTATAAAAATATAACATTAAAAGCTTTCAAACTTTATTTATGGCTGACTATTATATTCATTACGAGAGCTTTCAATTTGTTATAGAATTACATTTTTAGATTGAGCAATCTTCGAAAGTTTTTGAAGTCATGTGAAATGAAATAACGCATTCTGCAAAACTCTTACCAGATGTGAAAAAATGAAGATGATTTGGATTTTTGTTCCCGAGCTTTTTTATTGATAATTTTAAAGTAATTTTTCAATTGCCCATATAGTACCATCGAGCTTATGAATGTTCTTTAAAAACTGATGAATAAACAACTTAATTGTATTTTTTATAAATTTGTTTAAAAAAGTTTTCTTGCTGACCTGGCAAATTGAGGCTTTTCAATCAAAATTTATATTTGATATATTAAGCAACCGATTCTAAAAATTTTAAAACGAAAATCTTTTATAGAGAAGAAACTTTTAAGAAATATCTGCAGTGAAAATTTTGATTTTTTTTAATAAGCTTTTGAGTTGTGCATTGATCCACCAAGCTACACCTTAACTTAGAACTTTCAAGTATTTATAATTTTATTGGTTACTCAATAAAAAATAAAAATCTATGATAGATGCATGAAAATTCGACTTAAAAATAATCATAATAAGCTTGTAAAAACTTAAAAGCTCTAATAGAAAAGAATTGCAACATATTGCAGGGTGAAAGCTCCTTGCAACGTATTTATTAAATTATAAGGATTACCATTTTTCAATTCTCGCGTGACCATGATTTAGTAAAAATCGAAAAAAAAAGCTTTCAAACATTCATTTTGAGTTAAATATAAATTAAACTTCAGTCATTTAAATATGTTGAAAATACGTCATAAAAATTTTGATATTTTCAAGTGTGAATTACAATTAATACAATCTGTTAATTAAAGCGGGTGATCTGATTACAACAGTAAATTGTTTTATGTTTGAAATTCGTTCAAATTTCCTTGTTGAAATTGTATTCTTAATTATCACTTCCAAAGCTTAAGTGCGGTTTTAGATCTTTTTATATTTGACATTGACACATTTATAGAAGTTTTGCTTTAAAAATATTATTCAAAAAGTAACGCGTTTACATATGACCGCTTGACAATAAATCAAATAAGTTTTAATTAGGTTGATCAGCCGTGACCGTCACTATAGCTGGCAATAAAATACAAATGAATTAATTAAATTAGTTAATTAATTAATTAGTGCTTTTACAGATGACTCTTATATTTATTAGAGATGCTCTTTCAATCACTTGTACAAAGCTTTATTATTATTTAGAAGACATAGGCTCGTGTTGACATCTCGAATTGGATCTGCATTCGTGTACTGTATGACCTCCATTTAAACAGTTTAAGCATATATTGCTTATTTGGATTGCGTCTGCCTTATCACTCGATGTCAATATTTTTGTATTTATCGAAGGCATATATTCGTGGTTGTTTAAACAGGGTAAGCGCGTGTAACTGATGGGCGATCTATACTAAGTTTATTCGAATAACCCTTTATGGAGATATGCTGGAGTCTATGCGCTTTCCAAGAAAAGAAAATAATTCGTCTATTGTGAGAAGATCATTCTTCACTATTTCCTGTGCCCAAAAAAATCTGGTTTCATTTTCTAATTTATTCAATGCGATATGAATTAGCCAGGGATCCCGTTTCTCGGCATTCGGACCAAGAGCCTTAAGCCATCTTATCGACTCATCTAGGTTATCTGTAAATTTTCTAATGTTAGTGGCATTTGGTTGCACAGAAACAGTAAGGACGATATATTAGAAGATATGTACATATGTCGATGACATGATGACCGGAGTAGATTCAGTGGCACAACCCAACATTTTGATGCATCAGGTGACAAACGCTTTACGGAAAAATGGATTTCATCTTAGGAAATTCATGACGAATAATGGTGAGATGCGATAATGAGAAGAAGCGAACACATCAGATGCCAATTGTAATTTCGATCCGCTTGGCCGGTTATCACCGATAGTAATCAGAGTGAAAATTATATTTCAAAATATCTGGATCCAAATTTAGAGCTGAGATGAGGAGGTACCACCATGCCTTCTGACACAATGGATGTCAATTAAAAGTGACATAATCAAACCCCGATTGCGAATTCCAAGATAGTTACAGTCCAATAACCAAGTTAGTTTGATTGGGTTTAGTGACGCAAGCGAACATGGATATGCCGCGGTGGTATATGCTGTAGTAGAAAATATCTAAAATCACATTATTTACTGATTCACAAAGAGTGTTGGATTGGTTATCAGCACATCTATATATTGCCTCTCGAGGTATGAGAATGATTGAGTTATCTAAAAGTAGCTGTGGTGGTGTGAACCACATGGACTAGTTGACGCTGAGCTGATGCGACTGAAAAAATCACGAACGAAGAATTACGGCGAGTTTTCTACATTACTAAAGAAAATAGAAGGAATTCAAAGCCGATAGCAGTAACTCAAACCTAGGAGATTGATTGAATAACAACAACACATTTCCTAATTGGTTGCACATTCACTGATGTAGCCGAAGAAAATGACACTGAACAAAATATTCCCCCATTGGCGAAATGGAGATTAGTCAAGTAGATGCAGCAACATTTTTAGAACCGCTGGCACCACGAGGTAAAAAATTTAGCATCAACATGTTAAGCCTTGGCCAATGTATGTAGTCAAAATTCATCCAAAATCGTCCAGTGACCGATTCACAAATCACAGACACTTTGCCAAAATAATAAATATAGATGTTACTTTTATTTTGAATATAGCTGCTTGTCCGCTCCTAATTCAACTCAATTAATGTAATTAAACTCCCTCCATAACATTTAAGAGCATTAATCGATTACAACCGAATTAAAGCTCTACTCTGACACTAAATGAGCTGTCAAATTCAAATGCAAACATACAAAATCTCTAAAACGGCCAATTTTTAAATATTTTTACAATCAATATTAAAACATTGACCACTGTTTGTTTGCAAGCTTAAAACTATAAACTCGTGCTTTAAACGTTTATTTCCATTTACTCAAATATTTTGGAATAGATTTTAATTATATAATTGAACAACTTTTATTTTTTTATTTGTATCTGCAACAATAACGAAAACAATTAACAAACATCAAAGCTTTTCATTTTATTTTAATTTTTTACGAGCTTTTACTGAAATATTTAAACGAAAATATTTAAACAATCAGTCATGGGAAATAAAACACAAACTGAAGCTTTTATTATTAATTTATATTAAAACCTTTATAAAAGCTCTTTAAACAATATGGAATACAATAAGAAAATTTTAAACTTTCACAAACGTTCAATTGCTAATTATAAAATGGTCAAACTCCTGACGATTTGCGAACTATAAAATCGTACTTTAAACGTTTATTTTCATTTACTCAAATATTTTTGAATAGCTTTTAAATATATAATTGAACAAATTAAATTTTTTCATTTGTATATGCAACAATTATGAAATTAACAAACATCAAAGCTTTTTATTTTATTTTAATTTTTTACGAGCTTTTAATGGAAAATTAAAACACAAATATTTAAACATTCAGGGGTGGGAAATAAAACACAAACGAGAGCTTTTATTATTAATTTATATAAATCCCTTTATTAAAGCTCTTTAAAAAATTATAATAGACTTTCATTATATTCGATCAACAAACTATTTAAATCGAAAACCTACATGTTTTTTAAGTAAAAATAAAATATAAATTTCACAGCAATGCATTATTTCAAAGCTTTAAATGACAGTGAAACTTTAATTGTTTCCAAACGGACACAATTTACTTTATAATTTTGGAAAGTCGTATAAAAAAAATTCAAGTTACGAAAAAACATCGGGAGCTTTCAAATTTAAATTGCCAACTGTTGTTTTTGAACTTTTGATTTTGGCTGTTCTATTCATAACATGTGCTCTTAATTAGAGCTTTGAAAAATTTCTTAAACTCGTGTAAAGTGAAAAACCTGCACGACATTTTGTGGTCATCACAACAAATTACTAGATATGAAAGCTCTATTGCTTTCTTTTCAAAATTTTTATTAGGTTTTTGGTTAATTAATTAAATGAAATTATAGAATGGTTTAAAGATTACCATCGACATTTGAGCCTTTATCGCTAAACAGTTTTTTAATTCTACGAAAGCCTTTTAAAAAAAATCGAGCTTTGGTGCATTAATTCTTTATTAATTATATTTAGTTTTAAATATTAATAAAGCTTGACTTGATAATAATAGCGTATTGAGAATGAAATATAACTTGTACAACACACTACAAAAACGATTAAAGCTACATAAATTAAATAAGAGCTTTAACTTTTTAACAAACTAACACAGTTCCACTTATGTAAAATTATAACTTTTATACCAATTTTCCAATTTAACATTAAAAGTTTTTAAATTTTATTTATGGATAAGTCACTATATTCATTACGAGTACGAGAACTTTCAATTTTTTTAAAACAATTTTTGAAAATTATGTAAAGTAAAACTACGCATTCTTCAACAGTCCAGATGTTAAAATATGAATTTTAGTTCACGAGCTTTGTACTGACAATTTAAAAGTAATTGTTGAATTATCCAACTACCATCTTGGTTATAAAAGTTCTTTAAAAATTGTTGAATTAACTTGGTTTCCCAGTCCTTTTTTTTTGACCTTAAGGAAAGTTAATGTAAAGTTCAAATAGCGATCTTAAATTTTGATTGTATTGAAAAAAGCTTTTATTATTGACGAATAAATTATGACTTTTCAAATCAAACTTTATAGTTGAGAGGAAATTTTGATATTTTCTAATAAGCTATTTCTAATAAGCCATTCCTAATAAACCAACATCTTAACTGGTTCATAAAAGCTCTATTCATTCATTGTTTATTTAATTAAAAATAGAAATTACTGATCATGAAAATTCAACTTTAAAATAATCATAATAAGCTTGAACAAAAATTAAAAGTTCCAATAGCAAATTGTTAACATATTGTAGCGTGTAAGCTCCTCGCAACATTATTTATTTAATAACAAGGCTTCAATTTTTCAATTCTCGCGTGACCATTATTTAGTAAAAAATCGAAGAAAAAGCTTTCATACATTCAATTCGTGTTAAATATAAATCAACTTCAGTCGGTCAAATATGCTAATGGTCCAACTTCTGACTTTTGGCAGCCAACACTCTTCGATTACCATCAATAAAAACTTACAGGTACTAACTTGAGATTTCATTACAAATTGATATTAATACATTATTTGAATAGACTTTCACTAAATTCGATCAACAAATTATTTACATCAAAAAGCTCTGTATTTGTAACGCAATAATATCAATTTAGTAAAAATGAAATAAAAATCGCATAAGAAAATGAATGTATCATTTTAAGGCTTTAAATAACAGTGGAGCTTTAACTTTTTACAAACGGAATCAAAGTTTCACGTCGCGAAAAAACATCGAGAGCTTTCAAATTTAAATTGTCCAGTGTTATTTTATGAACTTTTAATTTTGGTTAGTAAATTCATAAAAAGTGAAAAACCTGCACACCATTTTATGGTAAGCACACCAAATTACTAGATATGAAAGCTCTATTGCGACATTTCAAAATTTGCACGCACTTTTGGTTAAGAAATTAAATGAAATTATGTAATGGTCCAAAGATTTACATTGACATGTAAACTTTTATCACTAGTTTATAATAACTTTATGAAAGCCCTTTAAAAAATTGGAGCTTTAGTGCATTTAAGTCGTTAATAATTATATTTAATTTTAAATATTATTAAAGCTTTTAGGTATCTGTATCGAGAACTTGCTATCCTTGAAATGTTAATAAGAGCGTTTTGAGATTGAAATATATGTCGTACAACATTACTATTATTTCATCACAAGAGCTTTCAATTCTTTGTAAAATTAATTTTTTAGATTTAGAAATGTTCGAAAAAATTTTGAAAGTCATGTAAAGTGAATCACCGCCTTCTTCAAAAATCCAGATATGAAAAAATGAATATGAATTGGACTTTTGTTCATGAGCTTTTTTAGTGACGGTTAAATAGTAATTGTGTAGCTGTTCAAAGACTACCATCGTGCTTTTAAAAGTTCTTTAAATATTGATGAATTAACATAGAGCAATATGTAGGTTTCCAGTCCTTTCTTTTGATCTTAAGGAAAGTTAATGTTAAGTCTAAATAGCGATCTTAACTGCAATAATAGATTTTATTTAACAAAGCTTTTATTGTTGACGTATAACAACAGATTGTAAAAATTATAAATAATAAAATATTTTAGGAAATATCTGCAGTGAAAATTTTGATTTTTTTTAAATAAGCTTTTTAGTTGAGCATTTTGAAAGTGCTAACAGTCCATTGTTCCAATTTTAATTAAGTAATTAAAAATAAAAATCTATGATAAATTCAAGAAAGCTTTTGAAAGTTGAAAGCTTTAATAGAAAAAATCTGCAACAAATTGATCTGATTGAAACGGTATATTCATTTATGCTTGCTGCATATTAGGTTATAAGAGATCTCTCGTTCGCCTTTTTAATTCATTAAAACATGAGTACCTGAATTTAAAAATGATACATAAGTTAATATACTTTCAAAAGACCGCAAAATTACAAAATTTGAATCGGCTTTCATTAAATTCCACCAACAAATTATTTATATCGAAAAGCTCTGTATTTGTAACTCAATTAAATCTATTTATTAAAAACGAAATATAAATCGCAATGCCTCAACAAATAAAATTGCAAAGCATTAATTTACATTGGAACTTTAAATTTTTATAAACGGACAAAAATTTATTTTAAAATTGGTGTAAACATTTTGATTTTGGAAAGTTTTATAAAAAAAACTCAAGTCACCGAAAAACATCGAGAGCTTTCAAATTTAAATTGACAGCGTTGAAAAATTTCTTAAGCTCATAAAGTGAAAATGTGAGCGGCATTTTGTAGATATCTTCATTACACCAAATAACTAGATATGAAAGCTCTATTGCTACATTTCAAAATTTGCATGAGATTTTTGGTTAATAAATTAAATGCACTCATAAATGCATTTAATTTATTAAACCTCAGGAATAGTTAAATGCACTAAAGCTTCAATTTTATGAAAAGGCTTTCATAAAGTAATATAAATCAGGGATAGAAGCTCAATGCTAAGTTTTTGTCATTTTCCATTACATAAATGGTCCAAAGATTGCCATCGACATGAAAAAAACTTAGAATTGAGCTTTTATCACTAATTTATAATAACTTTATGAAAACCTTTTAAAAAAAATTGGAGCTTTAGTGTATTCAACTCTTTATTAATTATATTTAGTTTTAGAAATTAATAAAGCTTTTACTTATCTGTATCGAGATAATGAATTACTAATTGTACAAAATACTACAAAAATCATGAAAGAAAGTAGATAAATTAAATTAAAGCTTTCAAGTTTTTAGAAACTAACACAGTTTCACTTAAACTTATAATTTTTATAACAATGATTTGTAATTTAACATTAAAAGCTTTCAAACTTTATTTAAAGCTGACCATCATATATCCATTACGAGAGCTTTCAATTTTTTTATAAAATTAAATTTTTACATTTAGCAATTTTGACAACTAAAATGTTTTTTTATAAATTTGTTTAAAAAAGCTTTCTTGCTGATCTCGTAATTAGGGCTTTACAATCAAAATGTATATTTCATATTGTTAAACAACCGATTCTACAAATTTTAAAACGAAAATCGTTTAGAGGGAAGAAACTTTTAGGAAATATCTGCAGTGAAAATTTAAAACTTTCATGTTTTTTTTTTTAAGTTTTATTGGTTACTCAATTAAAAACAAAAATTAGATGCATGAAAATTCGACTTAAAAACAATCGTATAAGTTTCAACAAAAATTAAAAGCTCCAATAGAAAAGAACTGCACCAGATTGCAGCGTGAAAGCTCCCCGCAACAATATTTATTAAATTACAAGGCAATAAATTTTCAAACCTCGCGTGACCATTATTTAGTAAAAACCGAAGAAAAAGCTTTCAAGCATTGATTTTGAGTTAAATATAAATTAAACTTCAGTCATTCAAATTTGCTGAAAGTACGTCTTTTAATTTGATACTTTTCAGTGTGAACTAAAATCTGATTCCAACAGTAAATTGTTTTATGCTTCCGGCCTAATATGTTATACGAGAGCTTTCATGAAATTAACTTTGAAATTCATTCAAATTTTGTTGTTGAAATTGTATTCTTGATTATCAATTCCAAAGCTCATGTGCGGTTTCCTTTTGCTTTATAAAATTATTCGAAAATTGTCACCTATTGTATACAGTAATGTTTTGAAATGGCCGCAAGAAATGGTAATATTTATTTGACAGCTTTACAGTAAATCAAATAAGTTTTATTAAGGTCGATCAGCCATGTCCGTCACTATAAAAAATGCCAAATAATTCGTTTTGAATATTTTTATTCAGCAAAATCAATTTCAACAAATCATTTTTATGCGCACACATAACCTAGTCGAACAGTTATGTAAAGCGAGCAATTCAATATTATTCATATACGATAATACTGGGAAAACTATTTTACATATACGATCACCATAAACTGTATACCAAATAAAACAAAATAGATTAAACTTTCAACACAACACAATCCCAGCTCCATCAGAACAGCAATCGTATAAAAAAACTGATATTTTTGTTGTACAGTACACGTTGCAATCATAAAACAAAAATAAAATAAAAACACTGATAGTTGTAATAATTGCGGAAATGCCAAAAATACCAAAATAAAATCAGCATCTCGATTCACTGCGCACCGAATTTGAATATTAGCCCCGAAGCTATAATATTCATAAAAAATAAAATGCATAACAATGTTTCCGTAATGACTATACATACCTGTATCGGGAGGTGTGTAAATATACGATATGAGTATATGAATGCAATCAAGCTGAATTGTTCCCCCTCCCCCCACCCAATAATACCCATTTACGATAACGGAAAACAAAAAAAAATGTTTATTTAGAAGATTTTTCCATTTTCCTGCAATTTCCAGGAAAATGAAAATTTATTTATTTTTGTTAAATGTTTTGTTCTTCTACCTTAACTTTTATGTGTATTTCGTGCACCAAAGATAAACAATATACAAGATTTTATAATTTTTTTCGTGAAAATTTCGAAAATTTATACTACTGTTTGTTCCAAAGCTTTTTCTGCTTTTTTTTTGTTGTGCTTTATACATTATATTAAAATTGTTAAGTGAAGTTGAATAAATTTGAATGGCGTAGAACTTTTTGATTTGTTGTTGTTATGGCTGTTGTGCGGTTTTAAAAGTTTTGTAATTTTCTATTTTGTTGGAAAATACAGTTTTCGAGTGATTTTATAGCATTTTCGTACCACTTCAAATGGATGGAATGTCTCAAGTGATGTTGAAATAGTTTTTTGTGCAGAATTTAAATCACTTCAAATGTGAAACATAAACGTCGGTGAGAAAATTGAGAGGATTTAAGTTCGATAGCCAATTCGCAATTTAAAGTTGGCAATTCGAACTAAATTTAACAATCAATACACGAAATTAAATGGTTACGTACGAAGACCGCTGATGCTATTTCTCGTCAATGATTGAGTTGTAACCATCCCAGTAAATTGTTACGATGACGATTTGGTGGAAGTTTGTATATGTTACCACGCAAGGAAGGCAAACAGAACAAATTGCTTTTTAACGGATTCAATTTAGGTAGAGTGGCACGGATCAGAAAATGCATAACAATTTCGCTTGATAAAATCCAGCGTATTGTAAGCTTTAAGAATAGTGGAGTCAATGGGCCTAGTAGATGTTGGATCCCAAGAGAACGTCACTCCAAGATCAGCCATAAATTCGACTCGTTCAATTAGCAAATCGGGGAACGCATTTTACAAAATCAAATGTCTCCCAAGTGATATAATGTGCCAGATTGCCAAAGATCTGAAAGGTAAGAGTGCAACCATTTGACTGGGCTGAAGTTGGAGTTTAATTCCGCTAGCCTGTCGATCAGAATTGAGTGGTCAATTTTGTCTAAGGCCTGAACGACTCTAAGTTTGTAACTGTCAGCTCGCTCGCAAAAAAAGGCCAGCACCTTTATTGATGTCAATGTTGGATAAACAATCGAAGAGTTCTTCTGAGGTAAACGATAGTTGACTGAATTCCTAATTATTTTCAAGATTAAAAGATTTGGCATTTGGCGACTGATACGTTCAAATACTGATTCCAAGAATCAGTTCTGAAATGTCATATAGGACAGGAAACTCGGACAATCTTCCTTTTAGTGTTACTGAAATGACAAAAACCCCATGGGTTGGAAGATAGCTAAAAACACGAATGCCGTCGTCAAGACTAGCATGGCACGCAAGCATCTCGTTCTGAATTGTCTTTTTCACTGCGACTTTTGAGATAGGTGCTTAAACTATCCCTGTCCTTTCTATGAACGATATAGTCGGACGGAAAATATTCTTCAGATTTAAAACATTCGGTAACAAACGTCTCCGAAATGATAATAACGTCAACATTCTTGTCGAGTACATCCAAAAGAAATTATTTGTCGTTGTGTAAATGAATAAATGTCCTGGTCGACGCCAATCTTGAACGAGATGAAATTAATGCTACTCAAATCAAGATTGGCTGCAACAAGCAATCGATAATCAGTCACTTCTCTAGATAATCCAAGTTTAGTACTCAAATACTTTTTTCGGCCTCAGGAAAAGTCGAATTAAAATTTTAAAGTTTATGGATCAGATAATTCATAACAAACTTCAGAGATAGCAGAATCAATGTGCAGCCTAATAAATGTTAGATCCCAAGAGAACGTCACTGCAAGATCAGTCATAAATTCGACCCGATGAATTAACATATCATACAAGAAATACTGATGTAGTAATGGGCAGTGAATTCTACAAAAATAAAGTGTCTTACATTTGTTTACATTTAAATTGTTGCTTACAGTCCACCACTAATGAGAACAACAATCGTCCCAAGTGATATGGATGTTGCACGGAACAAGCGAGAATGCAAATCGTATAACTTAAAAAATCACCAACGATCTAAAACATAAGAGTGCAACCATCTGACTGGGATGAAATTGTACTTTAATTTTGCAGCTTGCCGATCAGAATTGAGTGGTCATTTTTATCAAATGGCTTTAAAAAACCAGTAAAGACCACGTCCAACTGTAGTCTGGAATGAGTCATACTATGTGAAGATGGTCGCAAAAAGACAGTTTGTAACTGTCGACCTCCTTGCAAAAAACCCCTGAAATATACTTTTTTGTATGAAAAATTAAAAATTACTGAACTATTGATTCAAAGAGCTGTGGAATGGTAGCAAGTATATAGTAATCCCGCAATAGTTGGTGATCTCGCCACGATTACTCGATTTGAATATGGGACATATGTATGAAGGATATTCTCCACGGTTCTGGAAAAATTTGCGTAAAGATAACAGTAACACAAGCTCTCAGCGCAGTTTCTGATAAGGATGTTGGAAAAACAATCCAAGAGTTCTTCTGAGGTAAATGATAGTTGGGTGAATTCCTAGTTATTTTCAGGATTAAAAGATTGCACATATCAACGGGACGCCGATCTGAGCAGTCATAGGTAATGAAATGCCAAACCCTGTGGATTGGAAGATTTATCCACTTCTGCAGAACGTAATTTTTTTAAAAGAAACTGTGAGACCATATGGTAAAAATACAAGATCCAGAAATTTTCCTCGACTGTTACATGTGTGGTTAACTTGCGTTGTAGAAATGCTGGCAAATCAATCCGTCGTAGCCAAGGCATTATCGGCATAAAAACACCAGCCAAGTAGTAACCGGAAAATGGTAATCATCAATTATCAGTAATTGTTCATCGTCTCGAATTGCTAGCAGCACCTCAGAATCGATGAACTTGAAAATCTCGAGGTAGTGGTCCTGGTTTTACCGAAAGGTATTAGCGTACGACGATGAGACCGGCGTTGTATTTTTCACTGCAATCAGTACTCCGCCACCTTTGTGACAGGTGCTAGAACCAAGCCTGTCGTTTCTATGAACAATGTGGTCGGACGGAAATATTTGTCAGACTTAGAACTTTCAGTAAGCCATGTCTCAGAAATTATAATAACGTCAAAGTTGTTGTAAAGTATACACCCAAAAGAAATTATTTTGACGTAGCGAGGATGCTGGAGGCGTTATGGTAGTGGCGTGGTAGTAGAGCGTTCAAAATTCCAGCCGGCTTAACATTTTCTTCAGGCTGAAGCAGTTGGATATACAATTCCTGGTCGACGTCAATCTTGAACGAGACGAAATTAAGGCTACTTAAATCAAGATTGACTGCAACAAGCAATCGCCAATCAATCACTGGTTAGCTTAGCAAATTTCGTTCAGTCGTGCGGGTAGTTCTTTTATTCATGGCACTCGACATATCACGACCAATAACCATCATTTCATCAAATAAACCCTGTAGTAACTTAAATATCCCGTCAGTATTCCGTGAGACCATGATGAACATTTTGGACCAATTGAAGTTCCTCAAATAAATTTACACAAAATTATCGAGCTATACAAGCTAAAAATTAATGAATTTTATTTCTATACCTATAGTTCTCGAATTTTAAACATTGAGACAGAATTTGAAATCGAATTTTAAAATATCAAATTTCGATACGTATGTAAATTATGAAAAATCGCAATTTTCAAAAATTATGAATTTTGTTAAATCTCAGTTTTTAAAATTTTAGTAACATAATCTTTGAAATTTCGTTTTGAATTTTTAGATTTTTAGGAACGATAAATTATTACTTGTTTCACTAAATTTTGTACTTTAAACTCTTAAATGTAAAATCCGAAATTTGAAATGTCAATTCGAATTTTAAAATCTCGAATTTTGATTCGTATGAAAATTATGAAAAATTCTTGATTTTTAATGTACATAGGATTCGCATTTTCAAAAATTATGAATTTTATAAAAACTCAAATTTTGAAATTTTAGGTCAAAAGTTCGTTTAAATTCTTATTCGGATTTTATCTAGTTACACAATTCTGAATTATCAAACAACACATTGAACTTTGAATATTTTAAATGTACTTTCAGCAGAAACTTCGAAATTTGAAATTTTAAAATCTCAAATTTCGTTACGTATGTAAATTGTGAAAAATCGAATTCTGGATTCAAGTTTTCAAGAATTTTGTTAAAAATCAAATTTTTAGATTTTTAGGAACGGTAAATTTTTACTTGTTTCACTGAATGTCTACTTTAAACTCTTCAGTGCGTTTTTTGAATTAAAATTCGAAATTTTAAATTTTATAATAGTTATATAATTCTGAATTATCAAACTACACAGTTCAGTGGAATTTGAATATTTTAAATGCACTTTACACGAAAAGACGAACTTTCAAATTTCGAATTGAATTTTAAAATCTCAAATTTCGGTACGTATGTAAATTATGAAATATCGAATTCGGGATTTTCAAAAGGATCTAGAATTCGAAATTTTCAAGAACTTTAATTTTATTAAATCTGAAATTTTAAAATTTTAGTACCATAATTTTGCATCCGAGTATTGAGGTCGAAATTTCTGTTTGTTTCACTAAATTTCGTACTCTGAAGTAAGAAACTCTGAAGTAGGTTTTTCAAATGTAAAATTAGAAATTTTAAATTTTAATGCGGATTTTATCTAGTTATTCAATTCTGAATTATCAAACAACACAATTTAGTAAAGTTTGTATATTTTAAATGCACTTCACGCAGGCTATCCGAAATTTAAAAATTCAAATTAAATTTTAATTCAAATTTTGTAATTTTAGTACATTTTGCATCCGAGCTTTTAGGTCGAAATTTCGTTTAGAATTTTTAGATTTTTAGGAACGATAAATTTTCACTTGTTTCACTGAATGTCGTACTTAAAACTCTTAAGTACGTTTTTAAATTTTTAAATTCGGATTTTATCTAGTTATACAATTCTGAATTATCAAACTTACTTACTTACGTCAGTTCAGTGGAATTTTAATATTTTAAATGTACTTTACGCGAGAAGCGGAAATTTCAAATTTTCAATTGAATTTTAAAATCTCAAATTTCGATACGTACAAATGATCAAAACTCGAATTCTGGACCTAATCGAATGGACCTAAAATTCAAAATTTTGAAAAATTATAAATTTTGAAATTTTAGTACCATAATTTTACATTCGAGTTTTGAGGTCAACATTTCGAATAAATTTTTAAATTTTTAAGAACGATAAATTTCCGCTTGTTTCACCAAATTTCATACAATTTAAACCAAAAATGTATTATGCAATTCTGAATTACCAAGCTAAGCAGTTCAGTGAACTTGGAATATTTTAAATGTACTTTTGCAGAAAATCCGAAATTTCAAATTGAATTTTAAAATCTCAAGTTTCGAAACGTATGTAAATTGTGAAAAATCGAGTTCTGGATTTTCAATGGACCTAGAATTCGAAATTTTCAAAAAATCATAATTTTATTAAATTTCAAATTTTAAAATTTTAGTACCACAATTTTGCATCCGAGTTTTGAGGAAATTTGTGCTTGTTTGACTAAATTTCTTATTTTAAACTCTTAAGTACTGTTTTTGAATTTAAAATTGGAAATTTTAAATTTTAATTCGGATTTTATCTAGTTATACAATTCTGAATTATCAAACTACACATTGAACTTTGAATACTTTAAATGTACTTTACGCAGAAAGTTCGAAATTTCAAATTTCAAATTGAATTTTAAAATCTCAAATTTTGATACGTAAAATTATGAAAACCCCAATTTTCGACCTAATCGAATGGACCTAAATTCAAAATTTTGAAAAATTATAAACTTTGTTAAATCTCAAATTTTGAAATTTTAGTACCATAATTTTGAGTTTTAAGATCGAAATTTCGTTTAGAATTTTAGGATCGATAAATTTCTATTTGTTTCGCTAAATTAGTTTGCTCAATTTTAAATTTCCCAAATTAATGAACACCCCTGCTACAAACAGCAAACCATAAATTTCATTATCTTTAATTTCGGGTTTGAAAAATAAAAAAAATATTTTTGGTTGAGGCAAATTTTATTACCGAAAACCAATAAATTTTCATTGTTTCCATTCAATTTTAACAAGAAACCAAACCACTGTAACGTGTAGTAAAAATATGTAGGTATACGAGTATGGATATGGTAAATAGGACAAAAATATAAGAAAATTTACTAGTTCATGGGTCAAATGTTAGTTGAGAGAGGTGTAGATGTGGGACACATAAATTAAGACAAAATACCATATTGGGGAAAATTTGGGAGCTTTCAAACCACTCGAAATTAAAGTTGATCGTCCCGAACTAACTTCTGGTATAATTACATTTATAACAAATCAAAATTACACGAAAGAATATAAAAAAAAAGCTATCTCAATTATTTTTATTACAAATGTTTTTTTTTTATAAACATATTTCGTAAAAGCTTTCAAAAATAAAATATATATTTTTTAGAACAAAAAAACATTTTATTTTATTATGAGAAACAAAAAGATTTCGGAAAAGTTTTATTCTCGTGTTCGAGAGAAAATTGAAAATAAATAAAAATAAAATTTTATTACATTTTAAATGTAAAAGTTTATTGTTTTGATAAACTTTTAATTTAACTGAGCTTTTTTTTACGTTCGGTATGATTACGATATATTTTTTTTTTTTTTTTTGGTTGTGAGTCGAAATTAGGTCACCACACAAACAACAGGGCGAACGAACAGGTGTTTCCTTTTACAGAACACATCACTTGCTTGTTGAGTATAAATTATATAAGTTTTTTCCGGAACTACCGACAATTTTCCAATTTATTTTATAATCAATATCTAAGTACATCAACAACAAAAAAAAAATTCATTAAAATTCATTACTCTCGCTAATATTCCGTTTTTAACAAAGTTAATGAGATACAAATTTTCCGTTTGCAAAATCATCGTATGCGGGGAAAACTTAATATTGGAAAAGTGTGGTAAATGCTGTTAAGAGAACAGAAGCAAAAATAACAGAAAGCAAAAAATATCGGAAACTTAAAAATTTTCTTTCGTTTTTGTTGTTTAAACCAAAAAAAAAATTTTAATTAGTTTTTACTTTTTACGAACAAAAACAGAATACTAACCCGCATATTTTTTGACCATGGTGTTCAGTCGAGTAAAGAGTGGATGAGTTTCCGTTATTGAAATTCTTTGGAGTGGTTTGATAATTTTCAATGATGAATGGAAAATATACATAAATTATTTTATTGTAACCAATGTATTGGTTACAATGAGCTATAAATGTGATGGATCAACTGTAAATTTACAGGAGGTATCAAATTTAAAATCAAAAACGAGCTTTATAAATCTCCCAATTAATTCGTCTTTCTTAAATTTTAATTTTAACTTACAAAATTCAGTAAATTTGATGAATTCTGAGAAATTCGTACAAATGCTTTCATCAAATTCATAAGAATTTACAAATTTAATGTTCATGCCAAATTCATCTAAAATTTCACATGAACGAATTTTACCTGAAAAGAGAAAAAAATTAAAAATCCTGTAGCAATGAAATGAGCTTTAAGGTAATTAGATATTCACAACAAAACTACGAGATCCTCCAGTTCCAAATTAAAAACTAGCATCTATCATTAAAATTTAGCTAGCCCAAGAACGAGATAAAGAATCTTGATGATCCGTCTAGTATGTATGTTTAGCTTAAAAATTTGTCTGTGGAACATAATCTTTGTAGAAAATGTGGAACGTGATGTTTTGTGGAACCTAATATATTTTGTTAAACAGAGACAAATTTGTTTTATTGAACTTGTCGTCTTATGGGACGTAATCTTGAGTAAAATATGTCATAAATATTTTTTGTGGAACTTAATATTTATGTTCAGGTGAATTTTGTCCTAAATCTGTCCTAAAATCTAAAAAAACAAAGATTTTTTTAGGGCAAAATTTACAATTCTATATAGACAGACGAAATTTGCCCTAAATCCTAAAAATGATTACATGTATAAGTGTGAATATTATATTTTATTCGGTTAAACCAATAAATCTAATAATTTACCCGATTAAGTGAATTTTTTTAACTCATTTATGCCGAATAAATAAATTTTCAAATTTTCCTGAAAAATCCCTAGAAAGCTAACATCATATTGACGTAGTGCTCAAGATGTCATTTGATCTAAGCTGTCCGAAAAATATTTCTATTTTGGAAAAAGTAGGGGATTAAGGAGTTTAGGACAACCATGTTTTGTATGACCTCATGTATGTCGATTATATGATTTTTCCGAATTTTCTTGGAAATCCACGAAAAAATTAAATAATAACAAAATGCGCAGAATTTATGTTAAATTCACGAAAATATTCAACAAATTGAAATTTTGACAAATTGTTACATTTTGCGCAGAATTCGAGTTAAAATGAACGAAATGCGCAGAACTTGAATAAAATGGTTGTCCTAAACCGCTTAATCCACTAGGTTAGGTTAGGTAATCCCCTACTTTTTCCAAAATTGAAATATTTCTCGAATAGCTAAGACCCAATGACATCTTGGAATGTATGTCATTATGGTGTAAGCTTCCTAGGATTTTCCCCAAAAAAATCAAAAAAATCATATAATCGACATACATGAGGTCATACCAAACATGGTTGTCCTAAACCCCCTATTTCCCTACTTTTGAAAAAAATTGAAATATTTTCCGGATAGCTAAACCTAGCGACATCTTGGAATATAAGTCATTATGGTGTTAGCTTCCTAGGATTTTAGCAAGAAAATTCGGAAAAATTATTAAATCAAGATAAATAAGGTCATACCAAACATGGTTGTCCTAAACCCACTAATCCCCTACATTTTCCAAAATTGAAATATTTTTCTGAAAGCTCAAACCCAATTCCATTTTTGTGTTTTCTTTGTTATGTTGGTATCTTCCTTGGGTTTCCCCAAGAAAATTCGGAAAATAATGTATTTATCGCACTAAATTTTATATTCATAGTGATAAAATTCGTTATATCGAGACATTCTGCTATGTACACTAACACATATAAGCTGGAATGGTTTTTGTTGTTTGTTAGGACAGATTTAGGACAAATTTCACCTTCGTATATTTGTAGTTAATAATAACTGGACCTTGTTGTGTTGATTGATGTAGAACTAATTGGAAGAAAAACTATATATTATGTTCTAGATAAAAAAAATTCCAAAACGTATCGTATTGTGGAACATGATTTTAAAAGACGGCAGAAATATTTAATAACTTTTGTGGAACATAAAAGTAATAAAAATTTATTGAAAAATTTACGGATTTGAGGCATGTCGATGTTCTATTTTTCCTAACTTGATGATTAGGCCTCTTAGATGAATATTTATTTTGTGGAACGTATTCGTACACAGGTCATAAAAGATAACATTTCACATTATTCATCATGTTTTAAGGCCATATTCAGTACTTACAAAATAGTATCTTGTGGTTGTTCGTCTTGCGTAAAAAAATTTGTCCCACTAAATAAATTCTTAAAGACGTTTGTGGAACCTATGCTTTTCACTTGAGAACCTTCCTTCGTTTTAAATGGTATTCCAAATTTAAATATCAAAATAGTTAATTCAATATTCCATAAAACCATTTAAAATCTGTCGAGCTCAAAACGTTATTGTTTTAATTAACTTCTGAGAAAAATAATTTTTTTTAAAGCCAAGTGGCAAAATGACGAAAAATGGAAAGCTTAAAAAAAAATTAGCATCATTACTACAAAAAAAAACACTTTGTGAAATGTTTTCCCATTAAACTCCATTTTTCCAGATTTTTTCTCGTTCGTTTGGTATTCGGTATAGCGCACAGTAGTGTAATTTAATAAATGAATATTCGTTTTAATCAACGGAATTTTTCAATTTTTCATTTCATAAATTTAATTTCATTTACTAGTCTATCAATACTGGAGCTCTCAGCGCAAGAATTCCGATTTAATGATGTTCACAAAAAAAAAAAAGGTGAAAAAGATTTAAATTTTGTGATGATGATCACGAAAATGAGGAAAATTTTTACCATGATTGGATTTTTATTTTTTGGAAATTAATTAAACGAACGAGATTTTTTTGCTATCTAATTAATTTAGATTAGGCCGTATACATCTCAACTTTATTCATGGTCCATAAAATACCTGGATAGATGTATTTTTGGATTTATTATGTATATCTAACTCATACCATCCGCATCACCCATTCGACAAATCAATTAATTTTATGGAATTTTGTCTGGTTTTGAAGGTTTAACAGATTTTACATTTTTTTGGGTAGCTTTTTCCAACAACCATGTATCTCTGAGTGATTGACGTTTATTGAATAATTTATGTATTCCAATATTGTCTAAAAAATATAAAAAGGAAAATAATTTCATTTTCCCCGAAAATTTGATTTAATTATGAAATTGATGTTTCCAAAAAATTTGTTCTACTGCTGTTGTGCTCCTCCGCATCTCGTATCCTCTATATTGGTGAACATTTTTAAATGAGGGTTGATGCGGGTATATATATACATACATATCCAATACAACACCAGTATATGTAATGGATTAAACATCTGTCTGCTGTCAGAGATTTATTTTTTTCTGTGCTACTGTTTTCGGAAAATTAAAAGGTTATGAATAAATGATTTTAAAGCTGTGGTTTACTCGAAAAATTTGTGGTTTTGGTTCTGATGTATCGAAAATTGCATATACGAGTGGCTACAAATCTTATTCAAACTCATGAAATTTAATACATTTATTCAAAAATTCATGTATTCATATTCACAAAGTAGAAACACTTTACTCTTCAAATATAATAAACTGAGATGCGGATAAAACTTTTAAATAATATAAAATGCATTAATTGGTATAAAAACTTTATGATACACCAACAACAACAACGACGACAAAAAAAGTTTCATTCCATTTTCTTTCTATTATTCTCATTACTACAACGAATACTAAACATTATACAAGTATAGTAAACGTATATAAACTAAGTACTTATATAATGTGCAAGAAATACAAGAAAGTAAAACTCTTCTTGAAACAATAAAAGTGGAATAAAATTAAAAAACAAAAAGCTCTCGTTGTAATAAATTTAAATATATCATTCAAATATTATTATGACACAATGAAAGAACGAAACCGTACCGAGAAAACTTTATGAGACTATATTTGAATATGGAATAAAAGCATACACCAAAAAAAATAATGAAATATTCAGAAAAGCTCTATCAAGTAGGTAAAATAAAGTTTGTATCGAAAATATTAAGTTGTAAGAAAATATTGGTCGTATTTGCTACCGAAAATCAGCAAGTAAATAGCAAAAGCTCTATAAGCTTTTGATGCAAGTAGAAGCTCGATATCTATATATACTCGGTGCAGAATACAAATTATAAAATTTAAAACTGTAATCAATACATTGGCACATATAAAACGCACAGTTGTATTAATTTTTTTGAAAGCTTTTATTAAATTATTTAACTTTTCGCTAACTTAATATCCTTACCTAAATATACCACCTGTAAACTGGGCTAAATTGAAATTTTTTTAAAAATTACTATATAAACTTTAACGCTTATAAATTCATGACTTAAAAGCTTACATTGTTATTCAATTATCTTAATATATAAAGCATAATAATAAACTTTCGATGAATTAAACTTAAGCATCAAAAGCTCTGATCATCAAAAAGTTGTAAAATTAAAATGTAGTCTAAAGTATAAGTTAAATCTTCTCGATATCGAATGCATGTTTAACGAAATAGCGAAAGCTACAAAGTTCAATGAAACAAATTTTTCAAAAAATATTTCTAGAACTGAGCTTATGGTACTGGTACACTGGTATATCAAAACTCACTAAAATTAAAAAGATTTAAAAGTGTAGTCTGGCACATCTTAGTTGGTTCAAATTGTTGGAAGCTTTTTATTTATTTTATTAAACTTTTCGAAAACAAACTATCCTTTCGAAAAATACCACCTGTCAACTGATCTAAATTCATAGAATTTTTTAAAATACTAATAAAACTGTTACGCTTGATACAAATTTACAAAATGGCTTAAAAGCTTATATTTTTATTCAATCATATAAAGAATACTAATAAAGCTTCCATGGATAAAACTCGAGCATGAAAAGTTTTGATAACTTACAAGTTTCAGATTTTACCGTGTTAATACTAAATTAAAAGCTGTATAACTAAATTGCGAAAGCTACAAAATTTAATTCAACAAATATTCCATAAATTACTTCTAAAACTGAGCATGATTATTTTACAATTTAAGGATGTTAATTTTCGAAGCATTTCGAAGCATTATTGAAAACGAGTCAGCTTTTCTACCAACGATTCAAGGCTCAAGTCATAAAAAGGATTTGTGTCTTATATATTCGCTGTAATCGAAGAATACTATTAAAGCTCAGCTTTAATCTTTATTATATTTAAGTTTTTAAAAATCCATTATGATTGATTTAACACGTCAAAATTAAAATACATTTTAAAATGAAAAGCTTTATTAAACAATGTAATACTTAATTGAGCTTTCATGCTCGCACATGTAAAATAAGTTTATCAGCTAGATTGAATTCAAGCAAACTATTTTAACATTAAATTAATTTTTTAATTTTAAATACCAACAGCAGCGAGTAAACTGAGTATCATTTGATAAAGGGCAATTTCTCAAAAACTTATTTATTAAGTTATGGGGATAATTTAAAACTTAAAAATAAAAAAGCTTCCACTGGATGAAAAGAAGAAATGTTTTAGGTCAACGAAAAACAAAAGCTCTAATTAACTTAATACATTGTTTCAATAACTTACTTGAAAGCTCTTAGTTGTAAAGAAAGATATGTGTATGTTTATCGTTCGTGAGCTTTAATTAAATATCTTAGTTGGTGATATAAATCCAGTTTTCTATTTCTACATTTAACTTTGCCAATAAGTAATACACTTGATAAAATAATTTTACAAAAATGTAAATCATTAAAAATCAGTGTGTCAAGCTTTTTATAGTCTATTTTTGAACAAGCAATCTTGAGTTTACTGATTTGTTTATTACTAATTTTAAGCTTTAATGTTTAATCCAGTCACACTAACAAATCTTCATTCTTTTGTAATCTCATAATTTAAGGATGTAAATTTAAAAGTCGGAGCTTTCGTGATATTGTTATTTAGAAAACGGTATCAAACAAGCATTAAAAATTTCTGAACATCAAAACTCAATAAAATAATTGATTTAAAATTAGAAAGTATTGAGCTTTTATCAGAAAACCCTCAACACAACTTGATACAGTTACCTAACAATCAAAAAAATTTAAAAATAATTTAGAACTTATTTCGAAGCTTTATTGAAAATGAGTGAGCTTTTGTACAGAACTCAAGTCATAAAAAGTATTTGTACCTTATACATTCGCGGAAATGATAGATACTAATATAGCTCATTTAATTACATAATGGTTATTAACTTTAATCTTTACTATATTTGAATTTTTTAAAAGTCCATTATGATTGGTTTTATACGAAAGACATTTAAATTAAAATTAATTTTAAAATGAATAACGCTTTATTTAACAAATTAAGACTAAACTGAGCTATTTAATAAACAAATTAAGACTAAACTGAAATTACAGAAAGCTCTACATCAAAATAACGAACTTCCACATTAAAGCTTGTGCCAATATATGTATGTTTATTTTACACAGCTTTATAGCTTAAAAGTAATTTAATAATTTAATTCCAAAAAATAGCCAAAAGCTTTTGGATTTTACACATTCACTGGAACTGAAAAAATATAACATTAATCCTTCTAATTAAAGTTCAGTTTGTTAGCCCTATTCTTAATTATATATTTTTTTTTAAACTCATGTAGATTGAATTCATACAAAAAACTCAATAATAAATTAAATATCTCAAAGCATTTGAAAATGGCAAATTTTTAATGGTTCGTTTAACTAAATTTCGAAAGCAACAAAATTTAATGAGCTGATTTATTAAGTTATGGGAATAATTTAAAACTTAAAAATAAAATGCTTGAGCTGGACGAAAAAATAGAAAAGTCTCAGCTGAACGAAAAACAAAAGCTCTAATACACTTAATATATTGTGTCAATAACTTACTTGAAAGCTCTTAGTTGTAAAGAAATATAAATATATGAATGTTATCGTTCGTAAGCTTTAATTAAATATCTTAATTTGTGATATAAATCCAGTTTTCGATTTGAACTTTGACAATAATTGTGAAATATACTTGAACAGATAATTTTAAAAAAATGTGATTCATTAAAAAGCTTCAGTTGTTCAAGCTTTTTATAATCTATTTTTGAATAAGCAAAATTGAGTTTGAAAAAATGTTTAATTAATTAAAAGTTAATACACAAACTATTACTGATTTTACGCTTAATTCAGTCATACTAACAAAGCTTCTTTCTTTTGAAATCTGACAATTCAATAATGTAAATTTAAAAGTTGGAGCTTTAGTGATATTGCTATTTAAAAATGACACTGAACAAGCATTAAAAATTTCATCAAAATTCAATAAAATTCAAAAAAAATTGGTTTACAATTGGAATGTATTGAGCTTTTTTCAGAAAACCCCCAAACAACTTGATACAATAACCTTTCAATCAAAAATACTTAAAAAGAATTTAGAATTTATTTTGAATCTTTATTGACAACGAGTGGGCTTTTCTACTAACGGTTCAAAGCTCAATTCATAAAAAGTATTTGTGTCTTATATATTCGCTGAAATCGAAGAATACTTGTAAAGCTCAGTTATTAGCTTTAATCTTAATTATATTTAAATTTTTAAAAAATCCATTATGATTGATTTTAGACGTAACACGTCAAAATTAAAATACATTTTAAAATGAAAAAAGCTTTATTAAACAATTTAAGACTAAACTGAGCATTCATGCTCGCACATGTAAAATAAGTATATCAGTTAGATTGAATTCAAGCAAACTATTTTAACATTAAATTAATTTTTTAAATACCAACAGCGAGTAAACTGAGTATCATTTGAAAAAGGTCAATTTTTAAAAGCTTCTCAAAAACTGATGTATTAAGGAATGGGAATAATTTAAAACTTAAAAATAAAAAAGCTTCAGCTGGACGAAAAAATAGAAATGTTTTAGCTGAACGAAAAACAAAAGCTCTAATAAACTTAATATATTGTTTCAATGACTTACTTGAAAGCTCGTAGTTCTAAAGAAAGATATATGTATGTTATCGTTCATGAGCTTTAATTAAATATCTTAATTGGTGATATAAATCCAGTTTTCTATTTGAACTTTGACAATAAGTGGGAAATATACTTGAACAAATAATTAATAAAAAATGTAAATCATTAAAAAGCTTTAGTTAGTCAAGCTTTTTACAGTCTATTTTTGAACAAGGAATATTAAGTTTACTGAAATGTTTAATTAACTAAAGCTTAATACACAAATTATTACTAATTTTAAGGTAAAATGTTTAATCCAGTCCCACTAACAAAGCTTTTGAAGTCTCACAATTTAAGGATGTAAATTTAAAAGTTGGAGCTTTCGTGATATTGCTATCTAGAAAATCATACTAAACAAGCTATGAAATTTCTGAAGATCAAAACTCAATACAATTTAAAACAATTGGTTAAAAATTGGAAGGTAATAAGCTTTTATCAGAAAACTCTCAACACAACTTGATACAATAAGCGATTCGAACATTAAGATTTACCACTCATAGATCAAAACCTTTCAATCAAAAATACTTAAAAAGAATTAAGAATTTATTTCGAATCATTATTGACAACGAGTGAGTTACCATTTCTACCAACGGTTCAATGCTCTAGTCATAAGAAGTATTTGTATTTAAAAAAAAGGTCACCATCCCTATATACTCAGTGCAAAGCTGTAATCAATACATTGGCATTCATAAAACACTCAGTTGGTTTAATTTTTTTGTAAGATTTATGTTTAATTTATTTAACTTTTCGATAATTAAATATCCTTACTAGATATACCACCTGCAAACTGGTCTAAATTCATAAAGTTTTAAAAATGACTAATTAAGCTTTTACGCTCACAAATTCACAAAATGGTTTGAAAGCTTCTAGTTTTATTCAATTATCTCAATATATAAAGCATACTAATAAAGCTTCGATGGAAAAAAACTCGAGCAAATTTAAGATTGTACAGTGTTAATACTAATTTAAAAGCTGTTTAACTAAATTGCTAAAGCTACAAAATTTAATGCCAAATATTCCAAATATTCCATAAATAATTTCTAAAACTGAGCATGAATATTTCATAATTTAAGGATGTAAATTTAAAAATTGGAGCTTTCGTGATATTGTTGGTATAAATGGTATTAAACAGCCTTAAAAATTGTTAACATCAAAACTAAATAAAATTAAATTTTTTTTTTTAGAATTAGAAGGTATTGGAGCTTTTATGAGAAAACTCCAACACAACTTGATACAGTTACCTAACAATCAAAAATATTTAAAAAGAATTTAGAATTTATTTCGAATCTTTATTGAAAACGAGTCAATTCTTCTACCAACGATTCTAGGCTCAAGTCATAAAAAGTATTTATGATTGGTTTTAAACATAACACATCAAAATTAAAATAAATTTTAAAATGAGAAAAATTAAGACTAAACTGAGCTTTCATGTTTGTAAATGTAAAATAAGTAATTGAATGACTTATAAGCTTTAAATATTTCTGAATAATAAATCTCAAAGAAATTACAGTAAGTAAACTGACAAGATCAACTTTAATCTCCTATTACTATCTCAAAGCATTTGAAAATGGCATATTTTTAAAAACTTCTCAAAAACTGATTTATTAAGTTATGGGGATAATTTAAAACTTAAAAATAAAAAATCTTCAGCTGGACGACAAAAAAAGAAAAGTGTTAGCTAAACGAAAAACTAAAGCTCTAATTAACTTAATATATTGTTTCAATGACTTCCTTGAAAGCTTTTAATTGTAAAGAAAGATATATGTATGTTATCGTTCGTGAGCTTTAATTAAATATCTCAAATGGCGATATCAATCCAGTTTTCTATTTCAACTTTGACAATAAGTGAGAAATATACAAATAATTTAAAAAAAATGGAAATCATTAAAAAGCTTCAGTTGGTCAAGCTTTTTATAATCTATTTTTGGACTAGTAATATTAAATTTACTAAAAGATTTAATTAATTAAAGCTTAATACACAAATTATTACTAATTCTAAGCTTTAATGTTTAGTCCAGTCACACTAACAAAGCTTAATTCTTTTGAAATTTCGCAAATAAAACAAAATTGAAAATTAAAAAACATTACAAATCTAATTTCGGGAGGCTTAACAAATTTAGATAAAGTGTTTAAAACCAAAAAAATACCAAGAACTTTCTTTAAAAAAAATAATATTTATTGACGATGAAAATGTATGTCCAAATTAGTAAAGTTTGAATTTTATCAAGCTTAATACTATTTAGAGGTGGAAACTACAATTACAATTATAAAGCTGGGCGGGGTGGTTAATAAAGTTTAATAGAAGCTATATAGGACGTCCCATCTTAAAAAAAAATTCAACAGAAAGCTCGATAACTACGAACTTTAGGTGCCCAAAGATTTTCTTCTGAGAGAGCTTTTTTAAAAAAATTAAAAGCTGATTAAATATTCAAACAAGTATATTTCAGGAAGAAAACAGTAATAATATAAATTCCATTGATTGTTAATTCAGTGGACAGCTTATATTTAGGACACAGGAAAAAGCTTTTATACATACATACTGTGTTATGTAATTTATTATACGTTTTATGAAATATAATTCTTGAACATTTTTGCAAAAAAGCTCTAGTATTGTGCATATTAATTAATATTTTTAGTTTGTTGTTTATAGCCAACTACTCTGTTCCTAAATTTTCATGTCAACCGACAAATTTTCGTTTTGTACAACTAAAACTTTTACTTTCAATTTTGTTGATGTGAAAAGTTTTATTTTTGTTTAAAATTCAGTGAAATATTTTTGTAATAAAATATGTGAAGCACAAATCATAAATTCTAATAAATGTGTTCGGTCTTTTTTTTTAGAAAAACTGAATTTATACAGATATTTGTCTGAGTTCCGGAAGAGAAAAAAGAATCATTGGCATGGAAAATATATATTTTACGTTTACATACAAATGATTGGAAAATTATGGTGAATAAAACCAAATATTAGTCGGAACCAAAATTGGTAAGATAAATATTAGGTTTGAAAAGAATATAAAATGCTTTCTGCACAGTAGATTCGACATACATATATTTTGTACGACATAATTTCGTTACACGAAGGCAAAAAAAAATAATATCCTTTTCAATTGTGAACAACAACAAAATACATGAATGTTTTCCCTTTTTTTTTTTTTAAATTCACTCACAGACTCCTGACCGTTTAAAAAGGGCATTCGGTTTCGGATTATGTTGTAATAAAATGTATGTATTTATATTGATTGATAGATTAAGATGGAATAGACGTAAATCCGAATAAAAAAGGAAATCATTAATTTCCATTGTAATTGCACGAAATTCAAAAAGGACTAGATTTTTTTTTGGTGTTACCAATATTTGGTTGACCGAATTTATCCCAACCAACGTCGTCGTTATCAATCTCTATTATTTATAATCGAAATGGAGTAAAAATTCGAATTTTAAAATAAAAGTCGCTTTAACGATACTTAAATATCAATATTCTATAATACCATCATATCCATACATACATACGTACGTTGAACGAAGTAAATCATTTTAATTTAAGATTTTTATAGAGACGTACGTACGATCCGAGTAAAATATATAAAAAATAATCCCATACCTACAGACATACATATGTACATAACGAAAAGTCATATATCATCATAAAATAAAAAAATAAAATCCTTTTGTGAAAATCCCAATGACATCCCATATGTTTGTTGTATCGTATACATACCTACATACATACTTAATATGGTATATATGTATGTATATGGGGGGAATAAAAACGATTTTCCATATCAACTCCTTCGAGCACAAAACATGTGCAGCATTAAGCTTCGTATGTAATCTTGTCGGTACACCAATATATAAAAGCAGTATTACCCTTAAGTCGTAATGAGTTGAGAAAATATGTAACATAAATCTCAAATGACAATGAAACAAAAATGAAGAAAAATTATTTTGCCATGAAGAAAAAGCTCTATACGTATTATGTATGTACATATGTATATATAGTTGCTCTATATGCACTGTGTGTCTATTATTTTTTACTATATATTGTCTTGAGCAACAATACTTTATAATAAACATTCATTGCATTTAATTTCAATCATCTAAGATAATTTTTTATCTATATACGAGTACATATATACTTTGGGTATGTACATAAAAACGAAAAGATGACAAAATGAAGTCAAAAAGATTATTTTTCTCTTATAAAACGACAACAATAGAAATATAATAAGAAAGGGCACAGTAGTTTGTCTTTCATACTCATGTAACATTTTGTGAAAGAAATACTGAACATTTTGGGTGTGATATTAATCAGTATTCAAGATACGAATCTTTTAATCTAAAATTAATTAGATTTTGATCGGAAAGGGGTACATGGGGCGGGGTGGGTGCTGATTTTAATTTCGATTCAAAAATTGTCGAATTGGATTATTTCGTATTGTAATTAGATTATTGAATAAGTCTCTATCCATTATTCATTGCAATTGAAAAGTTAATACATTAAAATCGGCTTAAATCGATTATGTGCCACAAAAAATATTTTATGTTTTATACATCAAGCTTTTATACATTTTTAAAATGCTAATCGTATTATAATAAAAGTTTCAAACCGCATCGTTATCTAGCATGAGATATAGTTCCTACATATGTTTATTACGTCCCACAAGATAAACCGTACCCTATTAGGATATTATGTATCACATTAAACATCTCACCAAGCACCACAAAAACATTATGTTCCAAATCTATTATAAGTTATACATATGCTGCATATCATAACTCTTAAAGCACATTATTTCCCAAAAATCAAATTATGTTCCACAAACCAAAAAAATGAATGTCTATTAGAATCCACAACAGTGCTGACAATTTGCAAAAAATTCGAGCTTTTTCTTAACACCATCAAGCTTTTTTCATTTGTGCCTAAACTTAACAGCTATTAGATTTATAATTATGGTTAAAGGTCCAAAAATTGGGAAATTAGATAGTTGTAAATCTCACCAAGCGTCACAAATAAATTACGTTCCACAAACAAAAACATTATGTTCCAAATCTATTATGAATTCCGTGATTATAATTTGCTAGTGAAATATTGTCTCCCACACGTTGAACATATGTTATTTATATTATAACTCTTAAAGCACTATTAGTTCTCAAAAAGCAAACACATTAATAGCTCACATATTATGCCACCATAGTTCGATTTAATATACCGACTCTAAACTTTTATATTCATTTGTGCCTTTTAAAGTTAGAATTATAATTATGGTTAAAGCTTCAAAAGCTTCTGAAATTAAATAGATTTAGTTTATTAAAAGCCTTTAGATATTCTCAGTAGCCATTTTGCTAATACTTAAATAACTTTTAAAACTAAAGCTCTAAACAACAAATTTGTTGTGTAAATAAATACCAAATTGTTGTAAAGCTTTTTCAATTTAATGCTTTAAAAAAATTAAAAGTTTATTTTATGTTTAAGATCTAATTTGTTCAGAAAGCCTCACAGTAAAGGAGTATTTCTTTTATTATTTTGATCAACCTCAAAAGCTTTCACTTTTCATAGTGACAAAAAAGAAAAGTAAGAAACTGTTCACATTTCTGTATTTTTGGTTGTCTATATGTTGCTATAATCAAGAATATAAGCCTAGATTACTCAAATATATATATCTTAAAAGCTTTCGGAACTTAATAAAAATAATTCCGTTATATAGAGGTAAAGTTTCGCTAAAGACAAATATGCCATTCAATAAAAAAGCTTGATGAAAAAGCATTTCAGCCTAGCTTTCCAAAATTAGTAAAAGCTTTTGCTTATTTATTTAATAAACATTGACAGAAGTTTTTGGCCAACTCGATGAAAGAAGAAGCTTTTTAATTTGTTCTTTGAGACTTACAGTTCAGTTAACACCGTTAAAGCTTAATTATTTTAATTTCTATTCAGAGAAATCATTATCAAATTTCATATATAATTCTACATAATTTCGGTTTTTAAACCAGACATTATTAACCGTTAAGCTATTAGTTTAAATCTTCTATTAAAATTGAACTTACCATAACATTTTGAAACTTAGTTTAAAGTACGTAAGTCAAATATTAAAATGTAAATGAAAAATTTAAGTTAAATCTGATTAATTCTTTTGAGCTTTTAAGCTCGTTTTCTGATTAATTCTTTCGAGCTTTTAAGCTAAACTGTATAATTTTCATTTAAACCAAATATCGTTTTCATTCAAACAGCATCCACAACACTACTTATAATTTGAATAAATTTAAAATGCGAGCTTTTACAACAAGCTTTTTCTTAACCCTATCAATAATTTTTTATTTTGTATCCATTTCTGCGTTTTAAAGTTAAAAACAGTAAGATTTATAATTATTGTGAAAGCTCCGAAAAAAAGTTAAAAAGTGAAAGTTTATTAAGTTTTAATGCCCCATGTCCAAGTACTTATTTGATCATTAAAAGCTCACCTATTTCTTTTATTATTTTAATCAAACTCAGAAGCTTAGAGTAATCAAACTTAGATATTTGCATAATAAATATAACCCGACGAAGCTTAATGAAAAAGCACTTATCCTAGTTTTCCAAAATCATTGGAAGCTTTCAATATTTATTTACTACACGCCCTGGCTCTAGAATTGTGAAAATAATTTTGGGCAGAAAATGAACTTAAAAATGTTTTTTTTTGAAATATTAAAGCAACGAGGTTTTATTTGTACTTTGAGACTTACAGTGCTGTTAACACTGTTAAAGCTTAATCAATTTAATTAGTATTCTAAGATTTTAAACCAGACATCATTAACCGTTAAGCTTTTATGTTTTAATCTACTACTAAAATTTAACTTACCATAAGCTTTTGAAACTTACTATAAAGTACGTAAGTCAAATATTAAAAAGCAATTAATTATTTTATTAGTGTGGTTGACTTGAAATCATTGGTTTTCGACTAATTCTTTCGAGCTTTTATGCTAAATTATATAATTTTCAGTTACACCAAATATCGCTTTAAACGTAGTAAATTGTTTACATTTTCATTTGAACAGCATCGTGGGCAAAGTTTTCATGCACTTCAAGCAAACTTCAGAAATTGTGAAAGCTCTCTAGCGACTTTGAACCAGGTTCAATGGAAAATGTCGAAAACACCACAAAATTGTTGCAAGCTTATATTTTTTTATGTAATTTTCTAACAAATATCTGTTAAATAAATAAATATCTATAAAACTAAAAGCTATGTACTTGAAAAACTGCTCGAAATATTGTATTTCCTATTCTTTTTGGATTTTGGATTAATCAGAAGCAAGTGGAAATTTTAAAATCTTGTTGTTACATTTGACAATCTGACAAAATTAATATATAAATCGGGTGATCACTTTACAATTGAAAGCTTTCATAATGTGAAGAAAGCGTTCCGTCATTTTCTATTCCAATAAGCTAATAAATGTAATTTTTGTTAAATAATTAGATATCTCCATGACTATAAGCATTCGCCATTTAAAAACAAGCGTTAAACAAATATACCAAAAGCTCGATTGAGATTAAAAATTTCTTTTAGTAATTGCAAGTTATATGGATGTAGAACAAATGTAGAACTCATGGAATCAAAAATTATTGGTGTTGCAGCTTGGAGCTTTTAATAATTATAAACTAAATTGAAAGCTTGTTACGATTGAGTCGGGCACGGGATGAATTAGATGCTCAAGAACACGATGGTATATTTTCGGCCCCTCTCAAACCAGAGGGTCAGGCAACTGTGGATTAGTCTACTAATATTATTAATGTGGCAAATGATCTTCAACTGCCTAACCCATATGATAACGCAGATGACAATACACAAACTATCGACACAAATCTTGAATCTAAATTTACCAAAACTACACCTGCACAGTACGATGATAATTTACTAAATAACCCCACTTTGATGAACATATTATCTGGTATTGAACGCCTTCTATAGCTAATTAACATAGTAAGGTTTGGCAACTTACCGTAAAACCGAATACAGTAGAGCAAACCTTAGACCGTACGTTGATGGGGAATCGAATGGAATGCGAAAATGACAAAGACATTACAAAAATTTTAAAATCGTGGAATTTAAAATTCAATGGCTCTAGTAAAGATACACCAGTTGGAAGATTTGTGTCTCAAGAAGACCAAATGACACAAAGACCTCGCATTGATTTAAATCACTCCGTAGAAACAGTTACCTGTCTGTTGACTGGAGATGCATTAAAATGGTTTTGGATTACATTAGAACAACGACCTGAGCATTCCTGGGATCAGATTAAGCATGAGATGGTCGAACTATTTTGTTTGTGTCTTTCAGACAGGGAAATCAAAAAAGCATTAGATGCCCGTAAACAAAAATATCCTCGGGAAACTTATGGTCAGTTTCAAGACCGCTGCAAGCAAAAACTCCCATATCAGATTTGGACTTAATTGAGATTTTAACCAATAACATGCGCCCTGGTCTACAGGTGGCCTTGGCTGGCAAAAATTGTAATTAATATTACTCCTTTAGCACGACCTCATATTCATGAGACCAGCGAATCGACTCAAACATTGTTTGATCAAGACATATCTAAGTATAATATTCCCGTGTGATCAACTCCGAACTTGACTCAATTGAGATTTATGCCCTGAATGCGTCGCATTCACGACCATTCAGCACTCTGAAAAGAGAAACAAAATGTTGGAATTGTCACGCTAAAATTCATTTTTAGAAATATTATAGACCAACAAAGATGCGTGTTTTTTTTCCCAATTACTCAAACCCGGGATCCAGCAAATATCAGACCTCTTAGCCCGACCAGCTTAATCGAATGATTAATCTAGGTGTGATCGAGGAAAGTGAGAGTTCCAGGTGTTCACCAATAGCAAAAGGTCAAATGGGAAGATTAGATTGTGACTGGATGCCCGAAAAGTTAACGAAAGGTTGTTCCCCATCAATACCACAATAAGATATTTATGTCTATCTCGATGACCTATTCATTACATCTAGCAGCTTTAAGGAATACTTTGTCCTTCTAAGACTCATTGCTGAGCGGTTGTGGTGGGCCAATCTAACCATAAACGTCGGGACAAGCCGATTTGTATTAAAACAAATAAAATATTTGGGTCACATTGTTGGAGAGGGTAGCATTATAGAGTTGATCCGGAGAAAGTAGAGGCAATTACTAATTTCCCAGCACCTACTACTACTCGCAAATTTGTCGCTTTTTGGGCATGAATAGGTTAGAATAAAATTTCTTGGGAATTATGACGCTCAAAAAGCGATCAATTCCTTGAAACACTGTCTTACAACAGCCAGATGAGGTCTTAAACTACAGGGCTTTAAATTTAATATTGTACCAGACACTTTTTCTCGTGCCTTTTGCAATGCTTTACGTTGCTCTTGACTCACCCGCTTTCCGGGAGGATACATATGTAAACAGAGTTCGTGAAGCGGGAATAAAACCTAAACTAACCCAAACCTGAGAGTTAAAGATGGTAAATTATTAATAAGACTGCAAAATGCGGTAAATTAGAAAAATACTGATTTACCAACTTGGAAATTATTCAATTTAACGCATTTCGATTGCAGCGGAATTATTTTTGGCCACAAATGTCAACGGATGTCAACAATTGTTCTGTATTCAAAATGATAAAAGCTACCAATATTGGCCTAAGACCTACGATGGGTAAGCAGTTTGATATAATGCGTCCGTTTCAGAATATTTATTAAGATTCCTTGGGTCCCTGCGAAAACAATGACGAGCTACACCATTCTTGTATGACCGGAAAGCGACTATACGAGAATTTACTATAGGGCAATCAGTGTTTGTTAGGACTAAAACACAATAAAGAAATTTTCGGCGAAGTTGGCTTCTAAATTCGCACCTGCAAAGGTTGTGGTTCGAATTGTCAATGTGGCGTATCAGCTTGAAGATCCAACAGGTAAAAATCTGGGGATATACCACGCACGGGATGAGTGAGATGTGCGCGCATGTGTTGAGGTAAGTAAGTGTGTCTCAGAGAGCAGCTTCCTAGGTCACGTCGGGACATCACCACTTTCATCCCACCCTCAGGCTGAGTCATAGCAGACTTCGGCTGCAGATGATAACCACGTGATAAATTCTGTTGCTTGAAGGTCCGATTGGACGTTCGTAACAAGTTTTATTAATAAGGTTTCGTGCCTTTCGTAATTTAGAACTATCCAAAATCTCAATTTCACCAGAATTGTATTGAAGCCAGATTGTCTTCCATTTCAGTATATTGAATTTCACATCGAAATATTTTAAACATATTCTTTAGGAAAATGTTGGATTAGAAAAATATTCAGAATTGCAGTACTAAAAATCTTACCATAGTAACAAGTTGTAGTTCAGAAGATTAAGAGACAGTTCTTACCTGAAATGAAAAGAAAAAAATTAATTAAAAATTTATTGTGATTCGCTCCAATTTGAATTCGATAGACCATCGTGAAGCAATAAACTTAAACACTTCATTTGGTATACTATCGATACCATCTGTGAATACTAGAAAAATCTTTCTACATAAATATTCGGTAAAGGTTACCATAAACAATTACACAAGTTGATAAAGACGTTGGCCCGCAACTTTTCTACTTATCAACTTCAAAGTTCACATACCTATGATGAGACCTAACAAAAACTCGTCAAATTAAACACAAACAAAAAAACTTTTCTAATCTTAACGTAAAAAACAAAGCCCATCGTAATAATCAACCACCCAAAAAATAAAAAAACATTAAAATGCTCCAAATAAACTTTTGGTACACAAAGTACACACACACACACACACACACACACACACACACACACATTTTTCGTTTCTTTTCAATCTTTTATAAACATCTTTTGGGGATTTATTATTATTCTTTGTGACTTTTATTACCTTTGTTGATATACAGTTGACATAATTTAATGGATTTGTTTGTGTGTTACCAGACAAAAAATTTTCAACCGAATAACAATAAAAACAAAAGATCTTTAGTCTTTGGTACTTTTGCATTTAAATTAAAAGAATAATTTTAAGAATTATGTCGCCAAAAATGCAACCCAACCAATCGGAATCAAATCAGACAACATCTACAAACTTTAAACCCAACATAAGTCGAGTACTATGTGCTAAAACACCTGTTTGTAATTTGATTACAATTAAAAAGTATTCGTAATATTTTGTTCCCTAGGATCTTTAAGTGTTGCCCATAATTACTTTATGGTTTGGATGGGGTACAACAACCACCGCAGAACGAAAAATTAAAAAAAAATTATTTCATAAAATAATTAAAAATACATTTTTTTTGAGGGAGGTAAGGGGAGATTTAATGTTAGGGTTAAGTTTTTAATTTGTTTTGTATCCATCTGATATCGGTCTTTATCCCTTTTTTTTTAATATTTTTTTTTTGGTTGTTGAGGGAAGAACAGGTGGATGCGACAAATAAATTTCTGATGAATTTTGGTTTGATTTCTGTAATTAATTTGGATATTACTTGGTGTTGAATACAGGAGAGAAACAATTTATAAAAAGCACATACATATATAGGAGGGTAAACTCATATTACATTAAAAGCTGTAAAGCTTTTATTTCAAAACTTAAATTTTAGTTTACAGTAACGTGTAGGCTTTATGAAAAAGGTACTTTAATTCTTTATTTTAACGCTTTAGCAAATAAGTATTAAATATAAATTGGTAAATCACATTAACACTGAAAGCTTTTGCAACGTTCTTGTAAAATTTTAAATTTAATTTTCTCTTGATACGATGAATGAACCATAACCTTTTATTGATTATTGCATCTCAAAAGCTCTGAATAAAATGTGTAGTAAAATTGTAAATTGTATGTTAAAAAGCTTAACAACTATTTATAAAATTAGTAATTTAACATCAAAGGTTTTGTTAACTAAATTAATCTGAGCGGGCTAGTTCAATATTAACATCAGAGCTTTAAGACGAAATTAAGCGTGAAATTGAATTAAAATTAAATAAGTTATTCTTATATTAAGGCTTTCAAATTCAGATAATTTAAAATTTATCGTTTAGCACAAACAAGAGGGAAAACACAAAATTTAAAAGCTTTTTCTTAACACTAAATGGAACAAAACTGTGATGACTGAAAACTGAATTTGAAAAGCTTAAAAATGTATGCTTAGTGATTTAATTTCAAATGAGCGTTCCGCAAACAAAGATAATTTTACTTACCAATTATGAAAGTTTTGAGATTGAATTTCCTTAAATAAAACGAAAAAGCTCCCAAATATAAACAATTTGGAAGCTTTTTTCCTCTATTTAAATGACAAAAAATCTGCTAATTTAATCTGCGAATTTAATCTTCCTATTACATCTGCCAAATAAATAGAAAATTTATGATTTTAAAACTTAAAAGCTTTTTCGTATACTTCATCTCAAAGGCTTATTTCGATTATTATTTTAGTGAAAGTTTAAAATGTTCCAACCGTGTTTGAGTATCCCAAACTAATTAAAAAAAAGGAGGCAATGTGTGAGCTTAATGATGTAAGCATCTTCTCAACTTCAAAGAACACAAAGTTCAGTAACAAGAGAACTGTTAGGGGTTCAATCATTTTTTTATTAACATTTGGTTTGGGCATCACAGCAACGACTATCAACCCCGAATCCAACTTGAGGTTTGTAAAAAAAAAAAAAATTTAAAGTGATTTTGCGAACCATCGATCATTTGGAGATAAATCCTTCTCATCAATTATATCAGGGACTGGTTGTACTGGACGGTGTAGAATAAAATGTGGAGGAGTGATTACTAATTAGGTCGGTAATAATGATGAACATAGACGACAATTATTTAAAGCTGCCTCAATTTCGACAAGTAATGTGGTGAATTCTTTGATTGTGAGAATTTGTTCTGCAATTGTTCGGTGTAAATGGATTTTGGCTAGTCGAAAAACACCTCCCATATGAGGGGCACCAGGTGGATTGAATTCGAATTGAATTCTGTTCATCAGTTTATTGGTGATTGTCAGGTGATTTATGTCAAAGAAAGTTTGCATTTCTTTCAGAAAATTTACAGCGCCAACGAAATTGGTCCCGTTGTCACAAAATATTGTGTGGCATATTCCACGTGTACCAACAAAGCGTTGCAAACATAGCTCCAAGTGAATATACCTCGAGTTGGCATACAGACAAAAACACGCACAAATATGCACTCTTTTGCGAATTGTATGAACTCTGAATGAGCCTTGAGAATTGTATGAACTCCAATGCAGCGTCAAAATGTTAGGCGTACCAAATTTCGAGCTCCTATGGTTCAATACCTTTCTTGAATCATGGCCATTAACAATGCATCTCCAGGGTGTCAATAATCACTATGAATTTGAGGTACGAGACGTTGACTTATTGTCTATTTTGAAGACAATGTGATTGGGTGCTTAGTGTTATATGGTGCCAAACTATTCTTAATTCGACCATCCACTCTCATAACCGTGTCGCCATCTAAGAAAGGTGCATATTGAATGAGACGGCTGTTCTTGAAGATCGGCGTGTGCTGTGACAAGACTTTGTACTCGTGCAAATACTCATTTCGCTGCATCTCTCTTCACAATATGGCTCCGATTACTTTCTCTGATTACTTTCATCAACACTCAGAATGTCTGTATTCGATTTGACTGGACTGACAGTACGACGAACATACGAAAGGAAGCGAATTTTTTTGTAACTTGAAAACTTGGTGCAGAGATAGGTTAGTGTCTCATTATCTCTATCATATTTTTCCGTCTCTTGTTTCCCATGAGTGACTGTGTTACTGGCAATATTAGACAATTTCTCTTCAATGTGTTCGGATACATTAAGGTTTGTCTGTACCAATATTGATCTGGTTGGCTTAGGAAATTTGGTCCACTCCACCATAATGAGTGATTTTTCAATTCTTCTAACGATACACCACGAATCGCGCAATCCGCTGCGTTAAATTGCGAAGGGCTGTTTTTGATCTGATTAGAAGCGGAGAAAGCCAAAACGGGTCGAACACTCGACTTGCTTCAGAAAGTATCGATCTTCTTGGTGTGCCTTTCTTTGACTGAAAAGTGTGTAGCAAAACGAAATTCGTCTTCGATTAGATCCCATTGGATTCCAAGTAGTTTCACTGTGTCTTGATGCTCATGTAACGGTTTTACATTATTAATTTTAGACGAATGAAGTTCTGGATGATTGCTTACAAACTTCTTTAAATGAAATTTACCACTTTGCAGGATTGCACAAATATCTGCTTTTAGCGAAAACAGCTCTTCGGCGGTGTTAGCACCTTTGAGACCATCATCCACGTAAACATCTTCTTGGATGACTTTGGCGGCCTGTGAATAAACTTGCGAAAAATACGAGGCAATCTCATTCAGCGTGTTTGTAGCGACAAAGGGAGCAGATGATGTTCCATAAGAAACTGTAGTGAGTTAATACGTGAACAATTTTTTTTCATCGTCCCGCCAATTTGGTATGGTTAGTCCAGCTCGTGCACAGATACTTGTCGGTACATTTTGTCAATGTCTGCTGTGAAGACCTATACAAACGAAAAGAATGGACCATTGTGTGGATTGGATGGTTGGAGCTGTCATCAGCATGTTTTTGAGCGACGGGTTTTATCAATTTTAGATGAACCGTTGAATACTATCCTCAGTTGCATGAAGTATGCGTTAGTATACCGGACTGTCAGCCATTCTCATGTCACCAAGCTTGTTGTATTCAATTAGAAACTCATTGCGCAGGCGAGGAAATTCTGGATCGCGTTTGAATCGTCGGTATAGTGAGTTTAGCTGCAAAACGGCTATTTGATAATTGCTTGGAAGTTTGGTTCAATCGGATTTGAACGGCAATCGAGTGATAAATCGTCCATCGTTTCGTTACAGTGTTTGATACAGGCTGCTTCTTCTGCGGTCAATATACCTTGCTTAGAAACTCCAACATCCCCTACTTCCCTTAGTGACTGCACTTCCCCCAACTATCCACCCAATTTTGCTATTTTGTGCCACCAGTTTGCTATTGGGTGATTTGATTCGACCTTCCTCCAAGATTTCAAAGAATAGATCACCCCCAACAATATTTCGAGGCTTCTACTCGGATAGCATCTTGGATCTGCAAGTTGTGCGGTAGATAACCACGTCAAATCATCACGATTCATCAACTTTGGCAGTCTAGCTGTTATTTGCGGAATAACCAATTCATTTACTGTCATTTCATCAGTGTAGTTTTGTGGTCTCGTTTTTAAGCGAATTGTGACAATGCCTCGAGAGGTGCCAGCTGATGATGTATTGCCAATGCCAGTGACATTGATTCGACGGTTGGATTGCATTAAGCCTATGTTGTTAGGAACATGACTCGGTTATGAACGAGGCTTGTGATCCGGAATCGAGTAACAGATATATTAACCATCGTTACTCGCAGTTCTTCATTTGCTGTATCATGTGCTGATCTTATATTTGATGAAGTTGCTATTATTGGTATGTTGAGGAACTTTCGAATAAATGCTGAAATTGTGGGTTTTCGGCGATCATATCGATGGGTTAAACACTTCATGGCATATGCATAGTTTGCATCAGGGATTGGCAACAAATATCGCTTCAGCAATTGAAATTTTTGTGATTGTGTATACGTTTCAAAAGTATGAACAGCAGCGTTGAATAGATCAATGAATGCTTTGGAATTCGGTTGGATCGTCCGAGAATGTAGGAATTTGCGATTCCTCAGGATAAGTTTCGGGGATAGTATTGCTTCTAGCTAGAGAAACCTATCGAGCAAGTCCTTTGCAAACAAAATTCTGGTTTTGATCTCGTCCACCGTTACCTTTGAACCAACTGTTAATTCATTGGCAAATTTCACCAGTTTCGTTAAGCCACCCTTACAGGCAGAGCTAATATTTCTGGTGGTCCCGAACAACTTTTAATAAAAAGCCGCGCTAAGAGATTTAATTCCAAACTAAGCTTCCGCGATCAAAGTCAAATGAACTTGTATGCTTCAAAATGTGGTTTCAAATTTGTTTTGCCAACAATTGCATAATATTTCTGGTGGTCCCGAACAACTTTTAATAAAAAGCCGCGCTAAGAGATTTAATTCCAAACTAAGCTTCCGCGATCAAAGTCAAATGAACTTGTATGCTTCAAAATGTGGTTTCAAATTTGTTTTGCCAACAATTGCATCTTAAGCTGGCAGTATCTTTCATTTTACGAGTATACAAAGAGTAATAGTTTTAGTCTCGGGTTGCTACCTGTTTCTTAATATAAAATCATTTCAAACCCATATTCGGAAATTATCAGTAATAGCTAAATAACGAAGTTCAAAAGTACTACAAGAAGTAAATCTGTTCTTGAACGGAGTCAGGGAGTGGTTTATCATCCAAGATTCCCGATAAAGGAGTCCCGAAGGCGGTCTTGGTAACTTCGTTGTTCAATGTCGCTTAGTTCCAACGAGAGATACGCTGAAAACGATGATTACACGTGGTGGAGAGGCGAAATATTAATTCAGCAACTCCCAGGAAGTGGTCCGAGTTGATATTAGCTCCACGCTTCGTTCTGATGTCATTGAGTTGACCGTTGTCCTGTCGTTAGATTCCCATGTGGCTTTATGGATGCGTTTATGTGCGAAGTATGTGCTGGCGACTACCAAGTTAGCTCCGTGGTGCGCGTCCCGTTGTTGTTTGAGGTAGAGTGCAAGGAGTTTGGGCGAATGGTGCTACTATAAGTGCTGCCCGCACTGCCAATTTGAGTATTGAAGTCGCCCAAAATAATTTTAATGTCATGTTGCGGAATTTTGTTAGAATTTCAGGTTATAGATTGTTTACTTGACGTTATCTTGTAGAACAGAAAGCTCTCATAAAGCTCTTTGAATTTTAAGGCAGTACTTGCTAAATATTACTTTCCTAAAAGCTCGGGGAATGGGCTAAAATTGTGTGAATGTTTGAGTAGTTATAGTAATGTTGGTATGTTTAGTTGGTGGCAATTTTACAGATTATTTTTCAAAATTGTCTACAAGCTTTTCAGAAATCAATACAATCATTAAGCAGAAAACAATGTTAAAGCTCTGGCAATATTAAAATGCATTAGAGTTTAAAACGAAAAATATCTATATTTAAAGACATTTTACTGTTAATTATAAAACAACCATGACCCATTTAGAATCACAAAAGCTTTCATTAAGCGTCGTGAAAATTCCGAACCTTTTTGAAAGCATGTATTTAAAAGGAATTGTTATCATAATTAGCCAGGTGATATTTTTTGTCATTAGTTGAAGCTTCACATATGCGAAAAGCTCGGTTAGAATCCATAAAGCTCATGAAAAATCAACGCTTGAACTTTTATCTTATTTAATTATTAAACAAATTTAATAAAATTCTATATATTAAAATAATTTTTCAGATACAGCAGAAAGCTCGCTCAGCTAGGTAAAATTAATAAAATTTAATTTTACAAAATACAAAGACTATGAGCGTCTCGTGTAAAAATAGAGTAATTTTAAATTAAACGTAAATCTTTGTCAATTGTGCTTTTGCTAAGCTTTTTAATAAGTACTGGGTAATTTGTAAATCTTTTTTACTTTATAAAACTTCATATGCTCGTTGTGCCTGGAGGAAAATGCTCTTTGTGACTGTCTAGCGGAGATGGGCGACTGCCTACATTGCCTTTGCAACTGTCTGGCCTTTATGGGAGCTAGATCGTAGGTGTTCTCTTCCGGATCTTTGTACATAGATCAGTTATTATCCATTCCTTGGTTCAAGCTTTTACAGTTTGCTAAGTTTGCAGTGTGCTTCTATCAGTTAGGATAGATCTTCTATAATTTTTTGTAATTTAGGTTTAAATTTGTATTTTATTTACAAACATTTCATTAATTCATGTTGTGCTAAATGGGCTAAAATTGTGTGAATGTTTGATTAGCTATAGTAATTCGACATTTGAAAACCTATATTAAAACCTTATTTCAGTTCAGCTTAAAATTTCTTACATCTGGCACTCGTTCAAACTAAGCTGATAATTTCTGTTTTTAATATACACGAGGCCTAGCTCATAGTACATCAAAATACGATATGTCGAGAAAAAGTGTATTTTCCGAAAAAAATGTTCATACATTTTTGAAATTTGATTAAAATTTTACACGAACAATATTTCCAGCTACCTAAGCACCTGTGAAATTATGTAATAACCATTTTTTATATTGTTTTTTTTAAACATAACTTTACAAATAACAACCAACTGTCACAATTAAATCATAAAATTTTAATTTTTCTTCTTCCCATACCGCGCATTTAGTTGGTGGGAAATACTAAAATTGTCTTAAACCGCGAGAGAACAGCTAACAACTAAAACAAAAAACACAAATCATGCAGATATTTTAAGTGTTACACGAAAATATTTTTTATTTAAATAATTTAAAAAAGAAAATTAATTTAATTTTTATACTATGATGGTGAAAAATCATAAAGGAAAACTTTGTTACGTACTCAGCATCAACGTTTTGTTTTTGTGTTCCCAAAACGAATTACCATAATTATTCATTTAATGAGGAACATAATGATTTTAGAACATAAAAATAATTTTTTGTTTTTCGAAAAAGATTAATTTTTAAAATTCAAAGTGAATCCTTAATGTGTAAGACGATTTTGCGCATTCGATTTGAAATTTTTTAAATCGCACGTCATAATATCAACAAAACAAAAAAAAAAAAGCTTTCCGAAATTCTGAATCGATAAATTTGATGTCGTCGCAACTCCCTATACGTAGATTTTATTATTGTTGTTTCTGGGAAAAAATTTCCTAAACATCTGGGTCCGCTGCTGTTTGTTAAATCATCATAAAATACATGACATAATAACTATACAAAGTACATACACAACAACAGCTTTTGGAATAAAAAATATAAAAAAAAGTTTATTACACAAAAATATTAATTTAATTTTATTCGTTTTAAATTCCACCATAAAAATTTATTGTCGTTCTTCTATTTAAAAAAAAACAAACAAAATATACACAGTTTAAAAGCTCTACTATGTGTTGTTTTATTTTTATATTTATTTAAAAAAGCTTTTATTTACTTTTACTGCATTTTTATATTTTTTTTTATTTTATTTTTTTTAAATAATAATAAAACTGAAATTGTTCATGCATCTACTAAAAATGTATCCGATTCTTTATTTTTTAGATGATGCTCTGCGCTAGCATATGGGAATCGGTAATTGCTGTATTGCGATTTAAAATCTGCATGGAGATTATTTTATAAGCTCTTGCTCTTGTTGTGTGGTATGATTTGCCCAAAAGCCATCGTAAAAACTTGTATATTTGCACAATTTCTTGTAAAAAAAACAATACAACAATTTTATTGATTAGAAAAATTTATTATCAACCACTTTTATAATTTTCAAAACGAACAAAATTCTATTCTTAAGCTTTCTGCAATTTGCTGTACCCCGTAAATCACAAACTTTAAATTTTAAAAGAAACACCAAGGATTTAAACATCAACAGAATACCTAAGCTTTCGTATCCTAAACAGATTTAAACTAATAATGGATTAAATATTTGAAAAGCTTATCAAATAAAATTTATCATCGTATTAATGATTTGAAGTTGTATACTTATAAAAGTCTGTTTCTGATCCGAAAGCTCGCAATATTTTAAAGCTTTCTGTATCAAAAATAATATTAATAGATAAAAACCAAGAAATTAGTTTTACTTTAAAAGCTCAATACATTTCAACACACATTTTTGAAATTTGAAAGCTTTCATGCTGGATGAATAAACAATTTTTTATTAAAAGCTCATTTATACAATTTTTGTTAACTTAAAAAATATTTGGATTTAGGAAAAAGGAATTTCCGCTCAGATGGAAGGTATCAACGCATGAAAGCTTGTTATTAATTGTTTTCAAATTTTAATTAAAACTACAAAAGCTCCAAAAGGGTTTTCATTTTATTTTTTAATAATTTTTTATTAATTGTAGCTTTAAAGACGATTTAACTACTGCTTTTAGTGCGATTACTGCTTTTCGATTTTCACTATGTATATCCTTCAATGGTGGTACGGAATGGCGATTAAGAAGTTGGCTCTACCTGAACTGGGACTGAAGTGGGGTTCTACTCCTGGCTGCCGAGGCGAAACGGTTTTATTATTGAAGCCAACTTGAGGTTCACTAAATGTGTGGTATCCTTTAAAAAGAAACTACTCAGAATTCTGGTCGCATTTATAACTGGCCATGAAACTTTGAACGTAGATCAGTTATTATCCATTCCTTGGTTTATACTTTTACAGTTTGCTAAGGTTGCAATGCATATCTGTGATTTACGATAAATCTTCTAGGTTTGTACCGTAAGCCCATTGTAGCATTGAGCCTATTGTACCCTAGTCGGTTTCAACCGTTTTAATAAAAATTTCTTTGCAGCATAGTAAAGAGCTTTCTACTCAAACTTTGTAAGAAAAAATATTAGTGGAGTCTCTTAAATGTGAAAATTTAAATTAGTAAGGTGAATTTCTCAAATTCTCAAGTTTGAAGGTGAATTTCTCAAAATTTGAGTGTCTATAACCTTTTAAGAAAAAAAAACTTTCCATACAATAATCAAGCTGAACAAATTGTAAAAGCTCTTGCACAGTTAAGATGCATTACGGTTTAACACAAAAAACATCTACAAACTTATTTAATAACATTTTACTGTAAATTACAAAAAACTGCCCATTTTAAAATCACAAAAGCTTTCATTAAGCTTCGTAAAAATGCCCAACTCTTAAGAAAGCTATATAGCAAAACATTGTTATCCTAATGAGCCAATAGTTCTTATATGTGAAAAGCTCGTTTTGAAATCATAAAGCTCATTAAACCATCGCTTTTTTATCTTATTTACAGTAGAAAGCTCGCTCAGCTAAATTATTAAAATTTAATTTTAGAAATTACTAAACCATGAGCATTACAACAAAATTTAAGCTAATTTTAAATTAAAGCGTAAATCTTTGACAATTGTGCCTTTGGTAAGCTTTCACTAAGTAGTGGGTACTCATAATTTGTGGGAGCTAGGATTTAGCATTGGTTTCTCTTCTGGATCTTTCAACGTAGATATTAGTTATTACCCATTCCTTAGTTCAAACTTTTACAGTTTGCTAAGATGACATTGCGATTCTGCGATTTAGGATAGATCTTCTGGATTTGCACCATTGGCCCATTGTGGTATTAAGTATGGAATATATAATAAGTAAAAAGTACATTGAACAAAAAGTTTGATTATTGTTTTAATTTAGGTTTAAATATTTATTTCATTTTACAAACGTTTCATCAATTCAGATTGTGGCACTTTTAAAGATTCATTTCTCAATTTTAGTGTCTACAAGATTTTCAGAAATAAAAATTTATCAATGCAATCATCAAGCTGAAGAAAATGTAAAAGCTCTCGCATAATTACGAGGCATATAGTTTAAAATCAAAATATCTACAAACTTATTTAATGACATTATATTGTAAATTTTAATAAAAAAATCCCGATTTAAGAATCATAAAAAGTTTCATTAAGCTCCGTAAAAATTTGCGACCCTTTTAAAAGCTATATAGCTAAACATTGTGATCCTAATCAGTCAGGTGAGCGTGTTTAGTCATAGTTTTGAAGCTTCTTATATGCGAAAAGCTCGGCGTAGAATAATTAAGCTCATTAAAAAATCAACCCTTGCACTTTAATCTCATTTAATTATTAAACATCAATCAGCAAATTTAATGAAATTCTAAATATAAAAATAATTTTTCGGATACGCATGAGAAAGCTCGCTAGGTAAAATTAATAAAATTTAATATTAGAAACTACTAAACCATTGAGCATTACAAGTTAAAAATAAATTTATTTTAAATTAAATTTTTGACAATTGTGCTTTTGCTAAGCTTTTTACTAAGTACTGGGTATTCAAAATTTATAAGTCTTTGTTCTTACAAAAATTTATATGGTCGTTGTGACAGCCTGGAGCAAAATGCTCTTTGAGACTGCCTAGAGGAGGTGGACAACTGCTTACATTATCTTTGCAAGTGTCTGGCCTTTGTGGGAGCTGTGTGTTCTCCGGATCTTTGAACGTAGATCAGTTATTATCCATTCCTTGGTTCAAATTTTTACAGTTTGCCATGGTTGCAGAGCACTCTGCGATTTAGGACAATTCGTTTAGATTTGCACTATTGGCACATTGTGCCATTGAATCTGAAACCTCAGGAGGTTCAATAAATAAAAATAAAACTGTATTAAGCGAAAAGCTTGATTTTTTTAAAAATTTCATTTCATTTCAAACATTTCATCAATTCATCTTAACTTAAACTTTGTAAGAAAAACTTAAGTGGTATCTCTTAGATGCAACCATTTATTTTGGTGGCACTTTTAAAGATAAAATTCTCAAAATCTTAGTGTTTACAAGGTTTTCAGAAATAAAAATCTATCTGTTCAATTAGCTACAAAAAAATGTAAAAGCTCTCACACTATTAAGATGCATTAGTTATACTCTAATGGCATTTTATTGTAAATTACAAAAAATTAATGCCTCATTTAGAATCACAAAAGCTTTTATTAAGATTCGTGAAAATTTTCATCCTTTTTGACCTTTTGCTATATACTAGGAATTATCTCAATCAGCCAGACGATTTTATTTGTTTTTTCATACTGCTGAAGCTTCTTATATGCAAGAAGCTCGGAATGAATTCATAAAGCTCATAAATAAAATCACCGCTCAAACTTTTATCTTATTTAATTATTAAACTTCAATCAATAAATTTAAAAAAATTCTAAATATTAAAATAATTTTTCCGATATAGTAGAAAGCTCGCTCAGCTAAAATTAATAAAATTTAACTTTTGAAATTACTAAAACTATGAACGTTACAATAAAAAAAATTAATTTTAAATTAAAGCGTAAATCTTTGCCAACTGTGCTTTTGGTACGCTTTTTTAATAAGAACTGGGTACTCATAATTTGTAAATCTTTTTTTCCTCACATATATGAATATGCTTGTTGTGACTGCCTGGAGGAAGATCTCTATTTGATTTTCTAGAGGAGGACGACTGTTTACATTATCTTTGCAACTGTCTGGATTTTGTGCGAGCTAGATCCTAGGCGTTCTATTCCGGATATTTGAACGTAGATCAGTTATTATCCATTCCTTGGTTTAATTTTTTACAGTTTATCAAGGTTGTAGTGCGCTTCTGCGATTTAGGATAGATTTTCTAGATTTGCACAATGAGCCCACTGTGGCATTGAGTGCGGAACTTCAGTAGGTTCCAGCTGTTTTAATAAAAATTTAAAAAATGTCTTGCAGCATAGTAAAGAGCACTTTGTAATAAATAAGTTTAATCTAAACGTGAAAATTAAAATTGCTGGCACTTTTGAATGTGAATTTCTCAAAATTTGATTGTCTATAAGCTTTTCAGACGAAAATCTATCAATGCCATCATTAAGCTGAAAAAAAATGTAAAAGCTCTCGCGTTACTAAGATGCATTAGAATTTAAAACGAAAAACATATACTTGTTTAATGACATTTTACTGAAAATTACAAAAACAAAACAATGCCTCATGTGATTCTAAATTCACTAAAGCTTTCATTAAGCTTCGGGAAAATTCCCAAGCTTTTTCAAAGCTATATAGCACAAACCATTGTTATCCTAATCAGCCAAGTGAGTTTGTTTTTTAATAATTTTGAAGCATCTTATATGTGAAAAGCTCGTTTTGAAATCATAAAGCTCATTAAAAATACGACCATCGCACTTTAATCTTATTTAATTATTAAACTTCAATCAACAAATTTAATAAAATTCGAAGTATTAAAATAATTTTTCAGATACAGTATAGAAAGCTCATTCAGCTAAATTATTAAAATTTAATTTTATAAATTACTAAATCTATGAACACATCGAAAAATAAATTAATTTTGAATTAAAGCATAAATCTTTGCCAATTGTGTTTTTGGTAAGCTTTTTAATAAGTACTGGGTAAATTTGCTAATCTCTGTTTTTTTTACAAAAATTCATATTCTCGTAGTGACCGCCTAGAGGAATATCTCTTTGTGGCTGTCTAGGGGAGGACGACTGTTTACATTATCTTTGCAACTGTCTGGCTTTTGTGGGAGTTGGATTCTAGGTGTTCTCTTCCGGAACTTTGAACGTAGATCAGTAATTATCGATTCCTTGGTTGAAACTTTTACAGTTTAATAAGGTTGCAGTGCGTTTCTGCGATTTAGGATAGATTTTCTAGGTTTACACTACTAGCGGCATGGTGTGGGGAACCTCAGTAGATTCCAACCGTTTTATTGAATAAAATAAAAAGCTCATTAAGCAAATAGCTTAAATATTTTTTTTATTTAGGTTCTAATTTTGCAGCAAAGTAGAGAGCTTTTTATAAAATTATAAAGTTAAATTTGGTGCCGTTTTTAGAGATAAACTTCTCATAATTTTGCAGTCTACAAGCTTCTTCTCTCGCACTATTAAGATGCATTAGAGTTTAAAACATTTTACTGTTAATTATAAAAAACTATGTCCCATTTAGAATCACAAAAGCTTTCATTAAGCTTCGTGGAAATTTTCAACCTTTTTGAAAGCATATACCAGGAATTTGTTATCATAAGTTTTCATAACTTGAAGCCTTTTATATGCGAAAAGCTCAGAATGAATTAATAAAGCTCATCAAAAATTAACGCTCGAACTTTTATCTTATTTAATTATAAAACTGCAATCAACAAATTTAATAAATTCGAGTAAATCTTTGACAGTTGTGCTTTTGATAAGCGTTTTAAAAGTACTGGGTACTCACAATTGATAAATCTTTATTCCTTTACAAAAGTTCATAATTAAGCTTTACAATATTTTCCATATTTCAATAGTATTTATCAATAATACTCAAGTTACATAGTCCGAGTTCATTCACATCGAAATACCAAAGCTTTTTGACTGCACTGACAACATCATGCTATTTGTGAGTTAATTGACATTAAAACATTTTCCCAGCCAGACAATATCCACCTGATGATAATAGCCTGCGGATACCAGTGTTTTTCACAAAAAAGCTTCTTCTTTTTACGTTATACCTTATTAACTTTTATCATTTCAATTTCAATCACACAAATAACAAAAATCTAATTAAAATATATTTTCAGTTTTTTTTTTTTTGTATTCCTGTCTCGAAATAAAATGAAATTTTCTTTTTTCCGAGGAGCAAATAGTAAAATTAATTTTCATAATCATAATAAAATAATAACGTATAAATCAAATAAAAAAAATGTATATAAAGTTTCCATTAACGCTGAATGTTTTTTGTTGTCATTTCGCAGACTTATGAATAAAAAAAAAAACTCTTTTGAGTGAAAATCTCGTGCGCTTTTTTACAACAACAAATTATGAATATAAATTGCATCGTAAGATATTACTTTTCACTTGATTATAAAAATATATATTTGACAGTTATTGAAATGGATTGCGGTGTACATAAGTTTATAAGTTAATATGTCGTCATGACGTATTTGTGATCGGTGGAAAATGATGATAAATCGGTCGGAATAAATAAATAACTAATTTGTTTGTTTTTATTGTTGTAAAAGCTCGAACTATTTTCCACCCTATTTTTTCGATTTGGGCTAGCCCTGAGTATATATATATATATAAACTGGGTATTATTTGCGGTGGAATATTTGCTCTACCGATCGTCCCTCTATACATACACTACTCTAATAGTCGTCGTTTATTTATTTTATGTGTTTTTGTAATTTTCTTAGAAGAAAATACGAGAACCGTCGTATATAATATATAAGAAATGAAAATTTCATCTTTAATCTCATTTCTTGCTACATTTTTTTTTGTTTTGTTACATTTTACCATTGTTAAGAGGTTTTTCTATTTGCGAGTTTAAGTAAAGCAAACAAAAAAAAAAATTGAAAATGAAAATTTTTGTTGTTGTTGTTGTTGTGGCAGAGCATTAAGAGGGTTAAATCTATAGATGTATGTGAAGTATATATATATATAAATGTGTATGTAGCTATATACAGAATGCCTTCGAATTTGAAAAATATAAATGAAAATTTTATTGGCAGATGAGGGATTTGGGGAGGACATCATTTTGCTGGGGTTACTTTAAGCAATTTTTGCCGTTTTCATGTTTCATTTAGAAAATTGGATTTAGCTAGCGGTTTCGAATATGTCAACTCAAATTTCAATATTTGCTTTTTGTTATGATGATTTAGTACGGTTGTCTTGTCGAATGTTTTTTTTTTTTGTTTTGTTCTCATGTCACTGTTATTTGTTTTAAAGATGTTACCCGTAAAATTGGAAGAGATTATTTAGGGACGACATTAAGTTGGTGGAATTATGTTTAGGTTATGGTTTTTCGAAACTGTTTACGTTTAATATAAAATATATTTTAAGTACAGTTATTTAAAAGGTCGTGATGGAAGCTTCTTTAAAAATTGAAGTTCATTATTAATTTTACTAGTGTATACGGTGTCAAAAATGTCGATTGATAATCAAATAAATTCTGTCACGTTTTAAAAATATGTTATTCACCATTTATGAATTTGTGTGACAAAATGTAGTCCGGGCTAGCCAGGCCCGTTTTTTAATTTTTTTTAGTAATTGGTTGGAACCCATACGGATTCCGCACTCAATGCCGGGACGGCCCATGGTGCAAACCCAGGATTCTATCTTAATTCGCAGAAACGCACTGCAGCTCTAGCAAACTATACAAATTTCAACCAAAGTATAGAGGACAACTGATCTACATTAATAGAACTACAACTGAAAACCTGAATCCGAATAATATTGAAAACTGGATACAAAGTGAAAGGAAAGGAGTCATCATCTTCCTCAAGACAGTCATCACAAATAACATTCTGAGATAAACCCATTCGATGGAGATGCCCCTTAAATTGACCATGACCCCATGACCTTTTTGAAAGATAGATCATATTTAGTTGAATTCAAATTGGGCTCGCTAATGAAGTTCTTCGCCAAACGACAACTAAAAGTAGCAAGCCACTGTAGTCTTAGATTTTTCAAATCGTAGTTCTTTATAACTTTCTTTTAAGATAATGGAGCCGCGGGTTCAGGTCCGCGACCTCCGCAAAGAAGATTAATGAAGTGTTTGTAATCAAGTGACAAGTTTGGAGACAGTCAAAGGATTTTAACAGCAAAGTTCAAAACTTCCATAACATTATACGCCAGCGCTATGAGTTCCGCTTGGAAAACAGTGCAATGCGAACCTAGACTGCCAAATGATCTCTGATTGAACCAACGATAGTAGATTCGAGGACATGGCTCCAGTAACAGTCCTACAAGCCGTGTTTTGAAGACTATTAAGTTTAACAGAAGAAGCCTTTAGATTAACAACTGCCCATCACACAACAGACGCATAAGATAATATCGGTAAGACCAGCGATTTAAAAAAAAAAACATGTTGGATGTTAGACCCCAGGATTTCCCAAAAGCGCTTCTACATTGCCAAAATATGGCAGTAACTTTTCGTACTTTGGAATCAAGATAAGGTTTCCAGGAAAGTTTGCTATCTAAGATAACATCAGGGTACTGTACATGGTTACATCCGGTAATCGGTCTCCCAAAACGAGAAAGAACGAATAGATCCAGACCACTCCTACGCCTAGTAAAGACAATTAAATCTGTCTTAGACGGGTTGACGTACAGACCCTTGTCAATGCACCATGCCTCCACAATATCTAAGCTGAAACTGTTAAGGCAAGATCATCAGCATAACTCTGTGCAATGAAGCCAGACTGCGACAGCTTAACCAGTAAACCGTCAATGATCAAAAGCGATAGCAGAGGCGACAGCACACCCCCTGGGGACAGCCGTTCGAAACCTTGACAGAGACTGTGACGCCATTAAGTTCAGTCTCTACAGTGCGAGACTTGAGCATGGATTCAATCCATTTAACAATGGTGTGATTAATACCAAAACTATTACAGGCATTAGTAATCGAGATAAACGAGGTGCTATCAAAAGCTCCCGCTATATCGAGGAAAGTACGTACAAGAAACTACTTATTATAGAGGGATCTTTCAATTCTATAGTCACAGGTTCATGTAGGGCCGTTTCACGCAGGACTTACCAACTCTGTACGCATGTTGCATGTCACTGAGCGAGATGGTACTTAGGTGCTTGTCTCTAATATAACTGTCGATAATTCTTTCTAAGGCTTTAAGAAAAGTTTAAGACAGACTAATAGGTCGAAAAGACTAGGGATGCCGGCCTTCAGAATAAAAACGAATAGCGTAGAAAGCAATACACGCCTAGAAAAGGTTTATCAGATGGTCCTGAACGATATGAAAGCCGTGCTGTTATTCAGCCGAGAAAATACCATCAGGCCCACCAGCCTTATAAGGTGCAAAGAAAAGTAGACTCCAGCGCAGAACACCAAGATTGATCAGCTTGTAAGCCATGGCCCAATCAGGAGCCACAGAAGGAACCTTCGAGGATTCGGTAGAAACATCATCTGAGTTGAAAATGGCACAACCAGGAAAATGACTATCTGTTCATTTTCCTGGTTGTGCCATTTGTTCAAACTAGCTCACCAACTTCTCTATGACAGGAGGTAAAATGGTAGTCAGGTAGACGAAGAGTATCAAGTCTACAACCACCATTCTTAGCCATGGCTTTGTTTAGTTTAGCCACCGCCGACAGGCTATTAACTTCCTCGCAGAAGTTTAACCACGAAGCTCTGTGAGCGGATCTTAAACTTCGTTTATATACTTTTTGTGCCACCAGAAAATTATCTCAATCAATCTGACGATTTAAGATCAGAATTCCAAAAGGGTTTGTTATTAGACTTTTAATTCGTAATAAGAGGACAAGAATTTTCAAAAGCAATCGAAATTGCCGACTCAAGTAAAGACACATGTACCTCAATGTCGTTATTCGACCGGATTACTCTCGGTAGGGGTAACAAAAGGGGCGAGCTCGAAAGAGAAAACTCCCCAATTGGCTCCTGTTACGATAAGGCTTTATAGGTGGTCGTTTAAGGTTAATGTTAAACGGGATACAGCTGTGATCAGAGGTGAGAACATCATTCGTCACCCTCAAATCAAAAATTAAACCAATGATAGACATAAAGCATAAACTGATGTCAATCACCTCACGACGAATGGAATTAACAAACGTCGGCTCGCTGCCTATATTTAGAATTTCAAGTTTAGAAGAACTTAAATAGTTGAGCAAAGAAGATCCACAGGAATTGTTGAATGTTAAAGTGACGAGCGCTGCCGAAAGATCAGCCGAGCTACACTCATGAATGAGGGAAGCATTAATGTTGTTGCCAATAAAAATGCACGCCCTACCGACAGAATTCTTATAGAAAAGCTTGCTATTATTACAATTCAATCCAGAAAGCAGCTTCCTAAGCTCCAATGAAGCTGACTTACTATGTTGCATCATTTGAAGTCTAGCATATAAAAAATAAAAATAAAAAGAAAGTGAAACATTTACGGACCAGAGATGATCCTAAAAGTGATCCTCGCTAGCACGTATTGAAACGATAAAACGGAACCCGTAATTTTCTCAAAGGAGACTTGCTCTCCAAACCACTTGTGAGTCTCATCGTTGCTGCACCTATAGATGAAGACACTATCGGAGAGGTAGCACCCAAGCATCTGCAGCACAAAACCCGATGACCGTACGACCGCGGTTTTTTAGCCACCATTCCGGCGTAGTACCAGTTGTGGTACGACTACACGTCAGCGTGCTGGAGGGTCACTGGGCTGCTAAGGAATCGTGCCCAGTGCTAGTCCAGACAATCTTTCTGGAGAAGCTGGCGACACGTTTACCCAGATGTCTCGGTCCCGTGTGATGGCTTCTAATTGTTTCCTGAATATATTGACTGTATTTATTGAGCTTTCTTTAAGCTTTACTTTTCAATTTTGGAATAGGTTAAGTGAAATATTATTTATGCATAAGAGCTTCAAGTTTTAATCGAGAAAAGATTATCATTACCAAAATGTGACAAACGTAAAAGCTTTCATACGAATAATCAAAATTTCAACATTTTTCATCACAACCACGAAAAGAAATTATCTTCAAACACTAATTTGTTTTCTGAACAAACAACTACTACTATTAACTAACTAACTAGTACCTATACAGTGCTTATATGAAAATTAAAATACAAAACTCTAATAAACTAATCCGATTATGTAACAACAATTCATTCATCTTAAATTCAGTAAATATGTTAGATTTTCTTTTCATCATCATCACACCATCACCATCATCATCATCATCATGAGCATTTAAATCGCATTCATATGTATACATGTATGTATAGAGTGTATAGAGCAAAAGAAAATCAGTCGGAATGAACATACAACAACAAACGTAAGTACAATGTAGAATTTGGACCGTGAGAAAATAGCAAGTAGAATGGATTAATATTTAGTGTTTGTATGTTTGTTTAGAAAACAACACAAAATGTTAATACGAGAGAGTTTAACCCTTGAGTACAAAAACATTGTGTTGCACAAACTGTATAATCATTATTGTTCATATACAGCCAAGGGTTAACATAAAAATAACTTTCACATATACAGCATAGTACAGCATTCTTTTCGATTTGAAAGCTCGTAAAATTTTATTACATATATATGTATACGATTTACAAACGTGTATGTGTATATGTACATATGTATATGAAATCGAGCAACAAGACACTCTATAGCTACAAATATAATTTATATGGAGAGAGTATATCACCGGAATTGATAACAATTTTGATTATTTTTGTAGTTTTGGAAGTTCACCATATAAATACGTATATCCTCTTGTACATACATAATTAGAATGTAATTAGATTATAATGAGTTGAAATGCAATTAAACATTTTTATACGTATATGAAATGAATCTACAAATGTGTACATGCACATCTATCTCTCTATATATACGTACAGCTATATAGGAGCTACTAACGACCCAACATAATTAACGAAAACAAAAAAAAACGTAGTTTTGCAATTTATGATGACATCGTCGAATCGAATAAAAGTTGGCAGATTCTAATTTAAGTTAATGACTTTGCAGATTTGCATATACATATAATGAATGCAATTTGGTCATAAAAAATAATTTGTTATTTCATGAGATGAAAACAAATGGATTTTTAAAAAATCGGATTATGTGCGGATTATACACAAAACAACATGTAGAAAAGAACCTGCTTGAGATCAACGAACTAGATTCTATATGAATTTTACAAAAGATTCATTTCAAAGTGATCTACTATCAAATGAAATGTTCAGACTTGTTGCAATGCCCCATGTCTTAGAATTAATTTGATCATCAAAAGCTAACTCATTTCTAGTATTGTTTTAATCAACCTCAAAAGCTTAGATTAATCAAACTTAGATTTTTGGCTTAAAATTCTTTAAAGACTTAGGAACTAATATAACTAATTCCGTTAACGTCACACTTTCGCTTAACATAAATATAACCTTAAACGAAGAAGCTTAGTGAAAAAGCACTTCATCCTAGCTTTCCAAAATCGTTGGAAGCTTTCAATATTTATTTACTACGTAGGCAAATCTTTTAGGTAAACTCGATGAAAATATTTTCAGAGAGCGTTTATTAGTCTCCTTTATAAAGCTTTTTGCTGTTAGCTAAAAAGCCCCGGCTCTAGAATTGTGAAAACAATTTTGGACAGAAATTGAATTTAAAACAATTTTCAATTAAATCAAATATACATTTTCATTCAAAGCACATCGTGGCAAAGTTTGCATGCAACTCACGCAAAAAAGCTCTCTTCCTACGATTCACCGAGGTTCGATCAAAAGTGTCGAAAATACTACAAAACCTTTGAAAGCTTATCATGTAACAAATATAATCTTAGTTAAATAATTAAATATTTTTAAAACTTGAAGCTTTTTATTTACAGTTACATTAATTTGCAAGAAAAATCTAAATATATTTCTCTTAGTTACAAGGTTTTCCGGTGTGGTAATTCAAAGCTTTTGATATTACATACTTAATCTGAAAGCTCTAATTTTAATATAATTAATTAAATTATATTAACTAAAATTAACTAATTATATTAACTAATATTAACTAAAAGCTCATATAATAATTTCAATTTTTAATATAATCAACAGCATTATATGTGATCATGATGATTTTTAATTGCAATCAAACAGATACTTAATTGAAATCTAATTGTTACATTTGGCCATCTGAAAAAATTTATATAGAAATCGGTTCATCACTTAACAATTGAAAGCTTTTGCAATGTGCAGGAAGCAATCCATCATTTTCTATTCCTATAAGCAATTAAATGTAATTTCTGTCAAATAATTAAATATATCCATGACTATAAGCTTTCGTATTAAGCAAATGTAGTAAAAGCTCGATTGTGATTTAAAAATGCTTTTAGTGGTTGAAAGTTATATGGATATGTAGTACTTTGTAAAAACGTTTTTTCGTGTTGCAACTTGGAGCTTTTAATAATTATAAACTAAACTCAAACCTTAATTAATAATTTTAAATAAAATCGGATAATTATCAAAATAATTGAGCGTATAATAGGATTTTACTAGAATGATGAAACATTTGAAGCTTTCATTAAAGTTCCGTATACCTTTAGTAATTTAGAATTTAATAAAAAATTCAAAAGCACCGAAACTTTCAAAATTTACTAATATCGGAAAAAAAATTTAGCTCGTTAAACACTTAATCTAAGCACGAAACTCGACAATTCAGAATTTTGAAATTTTATAGTTTAATTCCCAAAATTCATAACAAACTACAAAATTTTAAGATCTCTCGCTAAAATGATTTTTAAAATTGGAAAAATCAAAATGTAGTTTCTTTAATTTTGGTTTTCGATTTCAAATTTTAATTTCCGATTTAAATGGATTTAAATTATTTTTTGTGAATTTAGGTAAATCACAAATTTGTACATTCGATAAAGAAACTCGGCTCTTGCACATGCATCCAATAAAACGTTTGAACGTCTGAAACATAACGCTCTTGTTTTTCCAGTTCAATTGACTCCTATGATTCATAACTCAGAAATAGTTACAAAACTCAATCATGAATTGAAAAATATCTATTGTTCATTAAGGCGCTTAAAAAGCACTTTTTTGTATTTTATACCAAAAGCTTCAAAGTTAATCTTAAAATGAATGAATTAACGGAATTTACATAAAACCTCCAAGCTCACCTTTATATCTTGTTGAAACCATTATTTAATTTTTCATTTGGAATTCCATTCCACCATTTAAGCTTTATTGTAAGTTTTTTATTGCTAACATTTTAAAATGTAACATTTACGAAAGCTACAGTAATTTTGTGTAATTTCAATAAAATTCATTGAACCAGTTTTTATACCGTGGCTCAAATTTGTAGACAAAAGCTTTATTTAGATTTCTTGCGAACTTGTTCTTTAGATAGTTTATATGTTTCGAAAATTTATTAGCTAATAAACATGAATATTTGTATTGCCACGGAAGCGAAACTTTAAAGTGTTAAAAGCGTAACTTTTAATTATCGTTAAATCATAGCTTTACTATCTAGTTTATGAACAATTAAACTTTCAACTAAACAACGTTATTTTATTAAAAAAAATTGTAATCAAAAGCTTACAGTTTTTATATAAGCTCCCAGTGCAAAAAAGCTTCTACACAAATAATTGCATTTGTATTATAATAGCCCTGATATTGTTCATACACAAATTTTTTCGGCGTCTCTTAAATATTTAATTCACCAATCTAATCCCAGTATAGAAAATATTTCAAGAGAGCTTCTGTTGTTTTAATCATAAGTTTGAAATATTAACTTAACATTTATTTAAACTTTTTCTACAAAAATACAATTTAATAGAATTAGCTTTTAACTCACACCAACAAAAACCAGATGAATATCCAGTTTACTATAAAAGCTTTATGATTTTTTACAAACCAAAGAATAATTGAAGCTTTTCCAAAAAAATATTACCATTACATAAAGTTTAGGAAAATTATAAAATTACTTAAAGTTTAATAAATGATAGACTTCTATATTTAAAAATATATAATCGAAAGCTTTTGAGACTTTTAAAACTGAACCTTTAATTTTTATAAAAGCGTCTAGTTTTTCTATTTTAATTAAAGCTTCTAATTCGAATGAACTACATGTAGCTAGAAAGCTTTTAATTTTTTCTGAAACTAGTTAACCAAGCTATTATTTAAGAAATTTACCATTAATTTGCCATTTTTTCTCATAATTTCGGGTCTTTTTCTGCAAAATAGGCTAAATTAAGCCCGAAATTATGAGAAAAAATGGCAAATTTCTTAAATAATAGCTTGGTTACCATAATTTGTTGGTAAATGGCTTCCGAATACAAAACCATTTGCTTGCTGAATAAGAATTTATATCCAAAAGTTAAATTGAAAAGCTCTCAACTCTCTTAAATTAACTTTATAACCTTACTTAATATGATTGAACTAAGCATTAATTCAAAATCTAGACAAAGAGATTAAAAGTCTTAGAAGTTTGGTTTAAATTAAACATCAGTGGGGAAATAAAAGAATCCGATTAAAAGCTTAATTCAAATTTAATTAATTGAGTGAGATCCTTTACAATAATTTTACAGTTAATGTAAGGTTTTGTAACATGGTAAAAAATTAAAATTGGCGGATTACTCCAGCACACGATGCCACTAACGGGCCCACGGTGCAAGGTAGGTTCATGTTGTAAGGTTTAATTGTAACTTTTGCGTACTAAAATCTAAGTTCAAGCTTCTAATTTGACTCGATTTGATGACATTTCATCTAGGCAATTACTGAAACTAATTCAATATGTGATTAGACATAAGTTAAAGATATTGACTGGAAGCTTTGACTAAGAACATTTTACACGCACTTAGAAAAGCTCTAAGCTCTATTAAGGAGCAGAAGACATTTTTAAATAAAATTTTACTTTGTACAAACCGACGTTTTTACGAAGAACTGAATTACGAACGTACAACTGATAGATTTACTCCAAGTAAACCTGCTTTTGCACATGCATCTAATAAAACGGTGGGACAGCTGAAAGAGGATATCATATTTCTACAGTTCAATTGACTACTACACAATTCGTAACTCAAAAATAGTTACAAAACTTAATTATGAGTTGAAAAATGTCTATTCGCCCATTCAAACAACAAGAAAGTAGTAATTTATCTCATAATTGCATATTAAGCCAAAAGCCTCAAAGTTAAAATAAGTCTCAAATTGAACGATTTAACCAAATTTACATAAAACCTCCATATACAAAACCAAAAATTCTCCTTTAAACATAGTTGGAACCATTATTTAATGTTACATTTAAAATTCAATCATTTAAGCTTTAAAATAAATCATTTGTGCGCGCTAACATTTACATACAAAATATACCCAAAAGCTCCAAGTATTTCTTTTTATTTTGTTTACTTAAGTGTCAAAATTTATTATCAATAAAATTTGTTGAACCACTTTTTATACTATGAATCCAAGAGCTTTCGTAGTATGGCTTAAATTTCTAAACAAAAACTTTATTGAGATTTATTGCGAACTTGTATCTAATTCTTAAGATTGTTTCCAAAAGCTTCGGAAATGTATTAGCTTGTTAGAAATGTTAAAGCTTTAAAATCATAGATTTTAATCCTACTATATATTTTATAAAATTGTATGAAAAGCTTTGAGAGTATATCTATCTGCTACCAGCACCGAAATCCTTCTTATCAAATAATTGGGCATTAATATAAAAGCTCTGATATAATTCACACAGAAATTTTATAGGCGCGACATAATGCTTTACGAAAAATCGCTTAATATAATCGCTTTTGGATCTGGATCGTGATACTGTCTACGATAGTGATTTAAAAGATTTCACGCCAATTCAGAGGCTTAATTTATTATCTATCAAACTTAAGTCTTTCAAATATTTAAGTCATCAATCTAATTCTATTTTAGAAAATATTTCAAGAAAGTTCCCGTTGCTCTATTCATATGTATATTTTTGGCAGTTTGAAATATCAATTTTACATCAAAAAGCTTTTAGATCAGCCAATCCAAAAAAGTACACCGAAAAGCTTTTCGACAAAAATTATATGAGGTTTAAGAATTGAATTATTTCAAGTTTTTATGAAAGCTTTCTAATTACTTACAAAGTAAAATAATGCTTGATTTGAGTTTTTGTAAAACAAAGCATTTAACAAGAAGTTTAGCAAAATGGCCAAACTAAAGAAAAGAAAGGTTATGGAAAAAAATTGATACTTGTTTCGATTGGTCGGATGTATACCCTGGCTATTTCCAAATCAATAAAACCACCAAAATAATTTATGTTATGGTCCGATGTAAATAGCTCGGATAAAATTATTATAGATTTCAAAATTAAAGCAATTATTTGAATAAAAGCTCTATTTCGAACCGATGACAGGTGGTCAATTTTGCCTGTCGTGATAAAATGCGCAATATGAATGGCAAACAAACTATGATAAAAGCTTCAATAAGCTCGGAATCCAGTAGTTTAAGCTTTCCGAGTAAACTTTTTTTAATATATGTAAAGCTTTAAAACAACTCTTTTTTCTATTATTTACATTCGGTTTTATACAATGAATCCAGGAGCTTTCAGAGTATCGCTTAAATTTCCAAAGGAAAGCTTTATTTTCATTACATATGCTTTACTAGTTCTAGTTTTAGAACAATTAAATATACGAAGCTTCTATTTTCTATCATTAATTTCCCATGACTTGGTGTGTTTTACATATTTCCAGAGTACATATTTCCAGAGAGCGTCGTCGTCGTTCATAATGGTTACAGTTTAAAATATCAACTTAACACTAATTTAAGCTTTTTCTACTAGAATAAAATTTAATAGAATTAGCTTTTGACTCACCCAAACAAAAACCAAATTGAAAAGCTCTCAATTAAAATTTAAATTGAGCTTTAATAATGGAATTATTTTAATCAGATAGTTTACTATAAAAGCTTTATGATATTTTATATACTCAAAAATGGTTGAAGCTTAAGAAAATGATCAAATTACATAAAGTTTAATAAATGATGGACTTTTATACTTAAAAATTTCTAATCGAAAGCTTTTGACAAGCTTAAAGTTAAAATTCGCACAGCGGTGAGCTTTAAATAAAAACAGTGTTCATTAACCTTAGAAAGCTCCTAATTTTATATAAAATATGATTGAATTAAGCCTAATTTGAAATTCTAGACAAAGAGCTTAAATGTCTTAAATTTGGTTTAAACTAAACATCAATCGAGAAATATAGGAATCCAATCAAAAGCTTTATAAAGTTTAATTTATTATGAGAGATCATTCACATTTATTGTGTCTTTTATACTCAAGCTGTCAAAGCTGTTATACATTAAATTATCAATATTGAATCAATATGTACTGACTAACCTGAGAGAGCTTTTGTTATATATCTCAATATTTTAAACAGTTTCAAAAATTAATTTAACAGCAATTTAAGGTTTCTGTCCTAGAAAAGAAATTAATAGAAATAGCTTTTGACGCAGCCTATCTAGGAGTAGAACAAGAAGCTGTCAATAAAATAAAACTTGATTGGATAATTTGTATAATGAGAGCTTTAAAAATTAAACCTTTTTTTCTTATAAAAGCTTCTATTTCGAATCGATTTGATGATATTTTTTTAAGTCTAAAACCTTTCAATTCTTTCGTCTAAGCAATACTTGATTAGATCTTTATAAAAATAATCTGTAGCCTTAGATTTAGAGTTCATAATGCTTCTTCTAAATATTTGTTAAAATATATTGTCCTTGACTAAATCGCGATACTGCTGAAATAAACGATAATACCACAAGTCGCAGGTAACAAATAAGCTTTTACTAGATTCAACCAAATATTTTTAAGAAAAAAAACAAGAAAAATCGTAAAACGAAAGTCATTTAAATGTCACACACGATTAATTTTATATCTAAATCACAGAACGATAAGCCTAGTTATATCCCAAAAATTTTAATTAAACCCAAACAATCTCATTAAATCCAGCACAAATAGAACAAAAAAATACGTTAATCTCAGTAATTGAACCCAAAGAGCCATTAAATTATTTATTCAGCTAAACAAGAATGAAATGGTTTTAATATTTATAAAAACTTGTAAATTCTCCAAAAAATTATCTAGGATTACAAACAACGAAGCTTTAGAAACTCTATAAAATTCAAAACTACGTACGTCATTTGATTACAAAAAAAGTTTGTAGTAGTTTTTACTACTCGTATACTCGTAGTACGCTTTATGGAAGTAAATTTACAAAACAAAAAAAAAACTTTTTAATTTTCGTAATTTTTTTTTTTTTTCTACACAATTGCGAGATGAAGATGATATCGACGCGCGAGATAAGTTTTCTGTCATTTGCGAAACATAAAAAAAATGAATAAGATTTTTTTTTGCCAGCGTATATTAATCGGATATTCTATAGAGTATGATAAATCGGTGGTATATATATGCCACCCACTACTCACTATATTATCCAGTGTTTGGGTATAAGTGAGGCGCGCTATATACGGCGGCTATAAATGAAAATTTTATTTATGTATGTTTTCGTCATAGAGTAATAATAGTCGTCGTTGTATTTTAGTCATCATTATTTTGTCGTGTATATAACTACTATTATCAACATAATCATGAAGAACATCAGCAGCATCATCATCACCATCATCATCGTCATCGCCATAATCATAAATATTTGCTTTTCTTTGCTAATAAAAGTTATCGTTAAGTTTATATCATATATACACGGTATAGAACATCATATAGTCGAAGAGTTGATGTTGTTGTTGTTGTCATTTTATATTTATATAATACGAGAAGAGCTTTTCCGTTTATAACAGGGTTTGTGTGTGTAGGGAATTTAAGCACAATAAATAAAAAAAACGAATACAACAACAAAATCCGTCGGCGATACATAAGAACGTGAAGCTTTTATTTTTCGTCGTTCGGTTGATTTTTAGTTTTTGTTGTTGTTGTCGTCGTCTTTTTTAAGACAATAAAATGTTATTTAAACTAATCTAGAATGTTTGTTAGGGATTTTTGTATACTATGCTGGTGTATTGTGTATATATGTACATATAGCAACGTAAATTCTCAACTTAATTATAAATTATGTACAGTTTTTTGTCTTCTATATAGTAGGTTCGTATAAATGATCGCAAGAATAAAATGTTTTTGAATTGAAGAAGATGCTCTTTTCTTGGAGCTATTTAATTATTTGTTGCTATTACAGAAATTGGTAGTGGTAAGTAAATAAATATTTTTCATAGTGTAGTAAGTAGTTTTGTAATGAAAATATAAACTGAATTATACAGTTTCCGTGAAAATGGGAGTCATTGAGTCGATTAAAGACTATGAAAAGGTAATTTGTATACACAAAGTTTAATGCACAATTGTGATCGTTTAGGAACTATGTTGTACACCTAAATATATACTGATTATGCCTGAATATGTAGAAAGTAGTTTTCGTTATCACCATGACTGCTGACCTATCATACCATTTTCAAAGTACAACAAAATTAGCGAGCTTTTTCGTGGATCTTCTAAGCTTTTGGTTAAATCTAAAATTTTATCGCTAAACATTTAACGTAACACAATTTTTACTTAAGTCAAATAGTTGTCACTAAAGTCACATAAAATGTTAACGCATTATTCAAATAATTCCGACTTAAATTAAATTAATCCAGGTACCACATAAATGGTACAATTAAGTTACAAACTAATTCTGGATGAACAAATACTGAACATAATTTTGGCTTAAGCTGAAATTGTATGACTTAAGTCGAATATGCTCAATATGCTTAAACTAATTTATTCCAGCTTGTAACTCATGAATAACCATAAACAAATTATGTTCCTATCACTTCAGATTACTTGACAAAAGTTATTCTAACATCGTTGCCTAAACGTTAGTATAAGTACTAAGCTGATATGACTTAATCTAGTTTAGAGCATTATTTGTCTCAATTTAGAATTATGTAATTGTGTAGTACGTATATGTAGCTAAAAACTTAAACGAGGTTAAAGTCATGGGTTAAGCTATATCAAATTCTAGCTTAAGTCACATATAATTCTCCAGAAATTCAGATAATCTTAAATCGGAGATAATCCCCGCCTAAATTAATTAATTCCAGGTACTAGCTCAGCTATTAACCTAAATTTGACATTATGTTACAAGTTTATGTTCTTATCACATATTACTTGGCCTATTATACCATGATCAAATTGCAACAAAACTGACAATTCTGATAATATGCATGTAAGTGAGAGAAAGAATTTTGGCAAAATGTAAACCTGCAGAGCTTTTTTAAAATTTGAAAATGAACATTAACGTTCAACATATAAACGTAACAAAATTTTGTGCTTAAGTCAAATAGTTGAAACTTAAGTCACATAAAATGTTAACGCATAGCTCAAACGATTCCGGCTTAAATAAATTTAATCCAGGTAATATAAGTGGTACAATTAAGTTTTAAAATGTATTATTATTATTATTATTAAAGTTGGCTGAAACCCAAGCAGGTTCGGCACTCAATACCGCTCGGGACCCATGATGCAAACCGAAGATTCTATCACAGTTCGTAAATGCGCTCGGCTGCTCTGGCAAACTGTAACAGCTTAAACCAGGGTATGGATGACAGTTCACCTACATTTAAAGATCTATGATTAAGAAACCGGGACCGAACGAAATGTCAGAGGCACTGCCGGTTCAGATCCAATGAATTTCATATACTTCAGCCTAATTTAGCTAAAACATCAGCTATCTGATTACCTTCAAAGCAACAATGAGCCGGAACCCACATAACTCTGACACGATTATTAGAGCAAAGGACGTTAATAAAATGTTTACAGTCCTTGACCAGTTTGGAAGTGATCATAGGATTTCGTAATGAATTCAGCAAAGATTTACCATCACTGCATAGAATAATGTCTAGAAACAGTGAATATCAATCGCACAACGTGTGAGTTCAATGAGCTCCGCTTAGAATACCATCCAGTTCCCGCCTAGACTCTCTAGATCGTAGGTCATGTGCAGGATAATAGGTTCCGAAACCGGCATCAAAAATTAGAGTGAGACCCGTCAGCGAAAAATACGAACGACTGAGCCATACAGTCATTGAATTCTTGAAACAACCAAGACAACACCAGAAAACAATGGATTAACTGGATGAACCATAGATGATCCATGCAAAAAAAAATCGAGGAACGCCGTCAATTCTAGTTACAACTATGTCATCAAGATACGACGGAAATCCGAAGGAAATATGAAAGTATAGCCCAACAAAGTGAAAAAGATGGCAAGCAAAGACCGCAGACATTCTCGACACATCTATAGTAGCAGAAACTCTAATACCAGGAGCTGTATAGATCATATCAAGACGATCCGTATCATCATGGAGCAATTAATAGAATGGAAATCACCACTATATCTACTATTCGTGGACTTTGAACGCGCATTCGACTCAATCAACAGAGGCGCAATCTGGAAAGAACTTTGTGAAATAGCCATATCAAAGAATTTAATTGAACTAATACAAGAAATGTATCGGGATGCCGGAAACAAGGTTCAACATAAAGGAAAGCAAAGTGGCAAATACTTCAACTCACGAGGAGTAACACAAGGATGAATACTATCTCCACTACTATTCATGATAGTACTTGATAGCCTAACGCGCAAACTTGAAAATACAACACCAAATGGTACCCAATGAAATGGCTCAAAGATCTATACTACGAAGATGATATATGCCTCCTACCACACAAGTATACCGACATACAGTAGAAAATACAGAAGCTATTAGACCTAGCACATAAAGTAGGTCTCAATATCACCGTCAGTAAAACAAAAACCATGAGACTGAACACGAACACTAGTACTCCAATCAATTGAATAGTCGCCTACCTTGGTTGTACTGTAGCAAAAAGAGGCGGCACTGAAGAAGACATCAGTCAACGCAAAAACAAAGCAAAAAAACACGCTCCATAAAATCTGTTATGCGTCCGTCTTGTCTCAGAACACGAAGCTATGAATATTCAATGCATGTGTAGGATCAGTACTGCTGTATGGGAGTGAAACAAGGAAACACACACACACACAGAAGTTGGCAAATAGACTCCAGGTGTTTGTGAACAAATGCTTGAGAAAACTGATAAAATACTTCTGGCCAAACACCACCAGCAACATTGAGACCGAAATAAGAAAGCGTAAGTGGAGATGGATCGGGCACACATTGAGGAAAAATCCGAATGACATGACACGGATGTCATTAGAGTGGAAACCACAAGGAAAACGTAAAGTGGGAAAACCATTAATTGATTTAAGTCAAATATGACTCTCGCGGTCAACTGTGATATTTCGCTTAAACTAATTTATTCCAGCTTGTAACTCATGAATAAACCTAAACAAATTATGTTGCTATCACGTCAGATTACTTTACAAAAGCTAGTCTAACATCGTTGTCTAAACGTTAGTATAAGTACTAAGCTGATATGACTAAATCTAGTTTAGAGCATTAATTTGGCTTAATCTAGAATTAGATAATTGTGTAGTACGTATGTAGCTATACATATGTAACTTAAGCGAGGTTAAAGTCATGGGTTAAGCTATATCAAATTCTAGCTTAAGTCACATATAATTCAGATAATCTTAAATCGGAGATAATCCCCGCCTAAATTAATTAATTTCAGATAATAGTTGACATTTTAACATAAATTTGGCATTTATGTCACAAGTTTAGAAATTTTTTTAAAATTTGAAAAAGTACTTTATTACTAAACATATATAAACGTAACACAATCTTTGCTTAACTGTAATAGTTGCAACTTAACCACATAAAACGTTAACGCAAAGCTCAAATAATTCTGGCTTAAATTAATTAGATTCAGGTAACATAAGTGGTACAATTAAGTTACAAAATAATCTTCCGACTGCGTAAATTACATGACTTAAGCTGGATGATGTAAACAAAATTATGCAATTTAATTATAACAATGGCGCTGCAAGTATAGATTCGATATAAGGATATATGTACGTAACGCTGGAATATTATGAATATGTGAAAATAATTTTGGCTTAAGCCGAAGTTATATGCCTTAGTATGACTTAATAACAAATACTACTTTAGCTCAATTTATAATTAAGTGGTTGTGTACTAAGATGGAATAACATAACTTAAGCTAGGTTATATGGCTTAAGTTACACAGCGCTAAGTCAAATATGATTCTCGCAGTCAGCTGAAAAATCTGTCCTAAACTAATTTATAGCAGCTAGTAACTCATGTTAAGCATAAAAAATTATATTTTTATTACGACCTGTCAATTGAAATTTTGTGACTTAATCTAGTATAGAACATTGATTTGTGTCAATTTAGAATTATGTAATTGTCACCCCAATTCCCAATCTCCCAATCGTCACCCCACGTCGCATCGAAAATGGTATTCTTTAAGTCGATGCAACCGGACACGACTGGAACTAAAAATCATCTTGTAACACTAAAACTGCCCAATATTTGGTGACATTTTATAAACTCGTATTTTTTGTAGTCACTTGAAAAAATTAAGTCACATATCATTCTCAGGAAATTTAGATAATCTCCGCTTAAAATAATTAATTCCAGCTGGCTCACATACTAACATAAATTTTACAGAAAGCAGACATTTTATGACTTAACTGTGTGCCTTAAAAGAGAGTACTAATTAATGGACATTACAGCGGGAATTAAGTAATTTAAGCATAGTAATATGGCTTAAGTAAAAAGACATCATTCGAGGCTAGCTCAAAAGATAATGCCGCCTAGATTAATTGATTCTATGTTATAGCCTACATACTAACATAAGTCTAACAATTAATTCACTAAATCAAAAATTTCATGACTTAAGGTAGTCCAACGCTTAAACTAAGGTTGGACTGTTGCAGAAAAAATTATGTGACTTAACTGGAATCTAAATTATGTATCTAGCTGGAGTTAGACATTTCATGAATCAGCAAAAATAATGTGGCTTAAGCAGAAATTTTGTGACTTAATCGAGAAATTTGTCCTTAAAATGTGTTATTAATTTCTCAATTTAGTATTTTGCGTGATTGTGTACTAAGCTAGACTGTTAATGTAGTCGGTTAAGTTGCAATAAATTCGAGCTTAAGCCACATATCATACTTAGTAAGTTCAGATGCTTAAATTCACAGCTCACACATTAACATAGGTCTTACAAATGTATGTTGTTTTCAAATATCACATGACGTAAGCTATAAGTCTAATTATAATTTAATGTGACTAAAAATCAAGTAGTGAAAATAATGTGGCTTAAGCTGAAATTTTGTGACTTTAACTAAAAATGTGAACCTTAAAAGAGAATTGTATTCGCAATTTGGTCATAATTTAGAATTATGGTTGTGTACTAAAGTAGAGCTGGCGGAAGTACTATCATAACATCAATCATAACATCAATAGATTGAGAAATACTGGCACAAATGATACATTCAAAGAAATGCTCCAACTCAATTTAGCAAGCAATAAAACCAGTACCAACATCGATCAAAAATGGAAACAACTAGGAGAAGACTGCTACCAATGTGCTCGGCAACAACAGAAAACCATGGATTAGCGATGGTACGTGGAAAAAAATCGGGGGACGTCGTCAACTGAAGTTACAACTACGTCACCAAGATCCGACGGAAATCCAAAGGAAATATGAACATATAACCCAACAAGTGAAAAAGACCGCAGAAAATACACAGAACTGCAGAGGAATCAGCTGCAATCAGTAACATGTGCACACTACATCAATGTGTAAGAAGGGTCACCGGAAAATACACGAACATTCCACCCATAAAGGATCTATCTGGTCAAACCTTAACCACACATCAGCTGCAACTAAAAAGATGACAAGAACACTTTGAGGAAAACTGCGTAGATAATGAAGAAAATTATGAGCTACACCAACGAGCATCTACCAACGTAGCGGGAAAAGATATAAGCTGAAATATTCAAGGGCGACACATTTATAGCAGCAGAACTCTAATACCACTATTACCTGACATATGGAACACAGGGAAAATTCCGCAGAAATGGAAAGTTGGTTTGACCAAAACCATCCCCAAGAAAGGCGACCTAGACCTAAGAGAATGCAAAACTGGCGAGGCATATCCCTCCTCATTAGCACAATAAAAGAATTAGCGATGATCATTCTTGAACGAAAATCTCCATTTTTCAACAAACACCTGAGAAATTAACAAGCCGGCTTTAGGCCAGGTAGGAGATATACAGAGTCAAAGGAAAAAAATAAAGTAGAACTAACTTAAGTGAGATTATATAGGTTAAATTAAATTTGTTGGATTAAGTCACATAATTTCCGCTTAAATTAGTTAATTCTGGATATTTGGCATATAAGTCTTACAATTAAGTAATTAAGACAGACATCTGTTTTTAAACCAAATATTAGATGACTTAAGCTTTATTTAACTATAGAGCGTCACTGTAAGTACCTCATAATTATAACTCAAGCCAGAATTATATAAATAAGTGAAAATAGTTTTGCCTAAAGCTGAATTTTTTTTTACTTAACCTAGGAATGTTCCTTAAAATTATGTTACTTAAACAGGGTTAAGTCTTGAATTTATTTACTGCATAAACTCAAACATGTTTTGCTACATACATACATACCATCAGTTAGTCGAATTACTTAATTCAAATTTTGTCTTCTTACCTGAAATTAAAGAAAAAATATTGTTAAAAAATTTTAGATTTTGATTAGGTGAGGGATTAAGTGCCTTGATTTGGTCAAGAAACAATTTTCAATACAATGTAGATTTATTGTCCGCGAAATGGTTCAACAATCAACCTATTAGAATCTAAATTTCCTCCTACAATTTATAAATTTGAAACAGGTTGAATTTTGGAATTCAGTAAGACGTTTGATGCGTGACTAAATAAAATTAAAATTGAGCCGCCTACTAAGTTTTGGCAATAAAATATTTGAGAATTGAAATTTTGAGTGAAAATGTGGATTTCAATAAATTATATTCGGCAATTTGAAGACATAAATTTTAATAATTTAATTATTAGCAAATGGTGCAGTTAAACACCTAAGTTATTGAATTAAGTCACATTATTCGGCCTTCAGTTATCTAAGCAAAACATAATACTTAAAGTTGAGCCATTATCTTAACCTAGATTTTAATGAATGTGTAACAATTATAGGCGATTGACTGGCTTAAGTCACTATATTCAAGTTATTCAATGATTTTTTTTTTCAAGTTTGCGGCATAATGGTTTTAGTGGAAACCCGAAAATCCTATAGATTAAGTCACAAGTAACTTACGACGCAATTCATATATGAATTACGATAAACATAGCTTCCACTACACTCGGCAACGCTCCATGTATCGACACCATGTAGCTGGGGAACATATCGTCGTCGGCTTGGTTTGATTTTCATAGCAAACGTGCAATTTTACTGACGTTAGGTGGAGGTGAAACTTTTGAACTATTGGCATGCTTAGTAGCTCCAAAGAACTTAAGTAATTTGGCTTTCAATAAAAATTTGTTTGTTAAAAAATTAACAAATCACTTCCCCTCGCCTTCCAAAATTACGGCTTCATTCAAATTTTTTAAACGGCACCAAATGCCGAAGGAGAAAGCATTTGATTTTCTTGCTGCACAAAAGATTGTAATTTTCCGGCCGGTAGCCTAGACCACATGCTTCGTGATAAAATCTTTTGTAATATACATGACTCCAATTTACTACAACAATTTTGTGGCAGAAAAAAGTATTTCATTGGAGATCGTAATCGAGCGAACCGTTGCTGCAGAAGCGGTAAGGAAGGACCACAAAACTACGCTGGTGCACAAGTGAAGTTCATACAATAGTTATGCCAACCAACCGCCATTAAACACAGTCCATCGAAAACCGAACAACACAGTACACACGCCCATTGTGAGAGTTGGGGAGGAAATTACCCGAGATCAACCTGCAGATTTCGATCAACAGTTTGCTCGTTTTGTGGCTTCACTGCCCACATTCAGAAGATGTGTAAATTCTATCAAGACAATCGCCACTTAGTAAAAAGTACTAAGTTTCAATTCATTGAAGCTTCCCACCAAAATCTAAACGGACTCCTCGATCTTCATTAATAAAATCAGATGCAAATTTGAAGTCGATTCGGGCTCGAGATACACCATAATATCTGAGCGGACCTTCAACATTATATAGAGAGATTCTCCAATTAATGAGCCATCTATAGGTTGGTCTTAACGAATTTCAGGGGCTTGTACCATTAGGCATATCCATTCAGGGCATACACATGCGGTCGAGTCATTGAGATTTTCTGACGTCATGGAAAATGTCATCATCTATTCCCGGAGAATTTCATGGTCCTCCAGTGTCGTTGAAATTGGATCCAATCGTTATGCCTATTCATCTACCAGCCAGGCGTATTCCGCTCGCTCTTCAATCCGAATGCCTTGCTTGGTTTTAAATTCTTAACAAAAATAGTTTGACCCACATTAACGTTGGGATGCCGAGTTCTAAGATCATATCTTTTTTTCAGCTCTTTCTGCAGATTTTGTTAGATTCTTTTGCACATCCGCATAAATTTTATAAAGATTCTCGGGTTTATCTTCACATTGGACGTAGTTCCTACGAAATTGAGACCCTCCCGCAATAAGTTATATACTGAAACATGCAAAATTGCATGCTGTCCAAATACGAGATAATGTGGAGAATGTGAAGAGGAATCATGAACTGCGTTGCGAAGAGCATGAGTTATGGCGAATAAATTGGAATCCCATGCACGTTAGTAAACAGATGCCTGACCCCATATTTCCGGCACAAGTTTTGAACAAGCAGAGATTTAAATTGCCTGCCGTTATCAGTAAGAATAACTTCCGATACTCCATACATCAGGAATATTTCCGCTTCCAAAAATCGAGCAGTTGCTTGTCGAACGAACCGGTTTGGTGATTTTCGAGAAATGATCGACCGGAATAAGAATTCCGGTGTTTCCATTTTTGGTGCGAGGATAAGGCCCTATTATAAATCTAGATACACCCGCTGAAATGGCCTGAACGTCATTGAAAGCGAACCGAGGGGCAATGTGCAGGTTTGGTTAGGTGCTTTGTTGGATTTACACTCATTACAAGATTTAACAAAAATCGCTACATCGGCATTAAATTGTTGACTGTAAATAAGTTTAAACTTTTGTTCGATTGTTGTAAAGAGGAAACTAATTTGTGGTGTAAACGATCAAGAAAAGCAGGCGATGTTAGGTCGACATGCAGTGGAGAATCAGATGGAGGAGTGGAAAGAATATCAAGCGATTCAATTTCGATTCGAGACAAATCATCAGGTACTGTGTTTTGGGAGCCTTTATAGCTTAATATTGGAACTGAACTCCTAAAGTTTTAAACTCCGAAGCGTGCAAGTTCCAGATACATCTTTAAGTGATATGAGCCACTTAAGGCTGGCATCGCCTGTTATATCCGTAAAGGGGAGAAGACTAGTCTGAATTTCTTGATCGCTTCGATTGCTGCTAAGCGCTCTTGCTCCGTAAGAGGAGCCGACAGTGTGGAGTACCCACTAATAAAACGACGGTATCATCCCTAAACGTCGGGAATTTGACAATGGCCTGAACTTTATCTGGGTTAGGTCTCAATTCACTTTCATCAACTACATAACCCAGGTATTCAATCTTTCTCAGAAGAAATTTACTTTCCTGTACATTTATCGTAAGCCCAGCTTTTGTCAGCCTTTCAGCAACATCTTGAAGCAAAGACCAATGCTCGCAAAGACAAGATAGGCCAATACTCGATCATACAGATGGTGAGGAATCACGCTGGACATAAAGCTACACAAAGTTTGTGGAGAATTGCAAAGATCGAAAGGCATAACCTTAAACTGATATAATGGTCGTCCCGGAATGGTAAACCCCATCATTTTTTTCGAGGCTGGATCCAAAGGTATCTGTAACAATGCATCCTTTAAATCCAGACTCGAAATAAAACTCCATGCACTATTCCTCTCCTCAATGACATCAATGGCGATCATTCGGTCGATCTCTTGATACATTTACTGCTGTATTGCGGGAGATACTGCATAATGCCTCTATTTAATTGATAGTACCTATCGAAGAAGAACTGGAAATGTTGATATTACAGGGAATATTGAAATGTGTAGACAATAGCGATTGTGCCTGTTCTAAACGACGACTATAAGTTCACTGTTAATAAGGCACTATTCCTCCATAATTTTCAAATACCTTTAGCCACTCATTTACTCCCTACAATGCTAAGTGAAAATATTTTTGCAAAGCTTGATATAAGCCTATGTGCAGACTAAGGTTAACGCTAATACAGCAATGACTCAAACCATCTCGAGGCATAAAGGAGCCTAAACGTTAAAAGGTTTTAATTTGCAATTTTCACCCAGGACTTTTCAAAATTTCATTGAAGTTTTACTAAATGGCATCGTGAGCGTCTCGTCTAAGATTAACTGAAATTTTATAAAAATTTGACGAAACTATAGCGTAGTTTAAAGAAGGATATAAATGTTCGATAGGGTATGGATCCATCCATTTCTATAGACATCGTATTGACGAAGTAGTAAGATTAAGACAATGCATAACACCACCGATACCCAAAGTGCTGCGCAACAGGCGTTTTGGGTTTCATCATTTTTACCACAGCTTTGTTCAAAAACTGAGCCACTCCATCAGCTACTACAAAATGTCAGTGGCGCCTGTACGACCGGAGTTTCAATATAGTAACTGAAAAACTAATGTCTCAGATACTCTCTCCAAGAATGATGCGCTGGAATTTTTTTTTAAATGCGTATCAATAACAAATTATTTACCATCCGAGGAAGGAAAATGGAAATGTTAACAGCCTCTGTCTATTGCCAAATTTGATTGATTCGACTGCTAAAGAAGAAGATGGGGAGGTGAAGATTATAGAAATCATACATACATCGCTAAGTTGTGAAAGATTCTGATCTTGAGTCATTTCTTGGTGCCTTAGGGGATGACCCGAAAAATTGAAAATAATGGTTGATCATTCGGCATTGTGATGACATAGGAGAATCAAACTGATTTGAGACATAAGTCGGCCATTGTGGGAGTTGAAGAATGGTTAGTGAATCAGTTTCATTGTTTGGCCATATTTTCTTAAACTGTTTAGATTTGTTTAGTTAAGAATTACAGATTTCTACCAAAAAAATTCGAATTTCTATACTAATTCAGTTCCACCCACACACAACACATCCCTGCAAACACAAAAATTTATATCTCATCGTGAGCAATAAAATTGTAAATTTTTCAATTCTTTTTGGTATTTTAAAATATTATTGTTGAAAATAATTTTTCATTTCGTGTATAATCGATTTTTCCAATCTATTTATTGGCACAGCAGCAGCAACAGCAAATCGAAGACAACATTTTTTTATTTTTGTTTTTATCGAAAGAAATGATTCGAATTTTCTTGTTCGTTTTTAAATGGCTTTGAAAATTCCTTATATTATCATTATTATTGCGACGCTTTTTTTTTTGTGCTTTTGTCTTCAGAAGAGATGCTTCAAGTGTATAGATATAATATATTTGAGGAGAATTTTATTTATTTAACATTTTTATATTTTTTGTTCAGTTGAAATTCTTTTCCCGATAAGAGCTTTTCAAATCGATTTTCATGATAAAGTTCTTATTTTATATATGCTTTTTACCAGTATATATACATACATATAGAGGGTATTTGACTTGAATGTTCCCATCCACCACCTATCTGTATCACACTACTATATATATACACACACACACACACAATTCAAGTATGTCATTTCGGTTCATTATATTAAAGTTGAAATGATGATGAAGAAAATTTGCGATGAGTCAGGAAAATTAAGTTTTTTATTTACACGACGACGTATTTAAAAAATGGTATATAAACCTTAAAAAAAACTCTCCAGCTGTGTTTTTTCAAAACCAAAAAAAAAAATCAACAAAACCATATCTATCTGCGTATATGAACACAAATCTTCCATCCATATCCCGAATACGAACGAATTAACTTTTAATTTTTCAAAACTTTATATCAAAATAATTTTCCATCCATCGCAAGGCAAAGTGAAATTGGATGCGGTGAATGTTTCCTCGCATCACTCCAAATCATCAAGCCATACCACAAAACATACATCATATACATGACGTCAGAGAGTAATATTTATTTCACGAAATTTTTTAATTAAACTTAATATAAACTTAAAGTTTTATGATTTTATGTATGTATGTAAGTATGTGTGTGTATATGCTTTGTACAAAAATCAAATCTCTTTATGTTTCTTAATTTACGGATTGGAAGTCATGGATTATATGTGTGCTCGTATATTAAAACTTTTTGTTTCATGCGATGGCAAATCATAAAAATTAAAAAAACATTTTTTGAGCCAATTTTTGAACGATCAGTACAGGAACCAGTTGATTATATTCAAAATTCTAAAGAGTACACGATATTTTACTGAACGATTGAAATTTAACCACCGATATGCTCTCTATATTGCAAGAACGGTTGAAAATGATAAATGCAATGAAAAAACGTTCAACTAATATGATCGGGGGTGGGGTGGGTGCATAATCTATATATACTCTATAGAATGGGAATATTGTGAAACTAGATTACATCATGCTTCATGGAGTGAATTATTAAATAAGATAGTTTTTTTGCGGTATATAATCGAATCCATTATTTGTGTATTACGGCTCAGAGAATTTTACTTGAATAAGAGGACCCACCGGTATTGGTTTGTTACATGAAAAATGTATATTCTATATAGATCGAATTATTTAATGGTTGTTACATTTTGCATCAAAGTCAAACGTTATGTCGCAAAATTCTGTAAAATTTCAAAATTTATATTTGTGAACGAATTTTTGAAATTTGAAAGAATTTCTAAAATTAAATTCTAAATTCTCTTCAAAATCTGCTAAATTCAAAATTTAAATAATAAAGTTTAGGACAAACTTCATATACGTTAAGTCAAACGTTATGTCCCAAAATTCTGTAAAATTTCAAAATTTATAATTTGTGAACGAATTTTTGGAATTTCAAAGAATTTCCAAAATTAAGTTTTTGCTCTTCAAACTCTACTAAATCCAAATTTTCAATAACAAAATTTAGGACAACCGTCATGGACGTTTAGTCAAACGTTATATCCCGAAATTCTGTAAAATTTTAAAATTTATATTTTGTGAACGAATTTTTGAAATTTCAAAAAATTTCTAGAATTATGCTTTCTCTCTTCAAACTCTGCTAAATTCAATTTTTAAATAAGAAAATATTTTTTAAGGACGAAATCTTTAAATTAAAGTTTAGGATAAACTTCATGTACGTTTAATTGACTATTTATCATCAAACCTAAATATTTAAGAGATCAATTGGATGTGAAGTGTACCGGATAAACAATTTCTAATTAAATTCTTAAAATTTGTCCGAATATGTGCCCTCCAAATTGAGAGGATATGAAAAAAATTCACTCAGTCAATATCTTATCTCAAAAAGTTGTCAAACATCAAAACCAAATTTAGAAACAATTTCAAAAACACTTTGAATCTCACTTATCAATGGTTTACTCGAATATTTTAAACCGTGAATTTTACGATATTCTGTCAAATCCTGGACTAATTTACAAAGATTAAAATTTCGTCGTCGAATCTCACATTTTCCAGAGCAATTCGGAAATATCTTTAATCGTTTTGAAATTTTGAACCGAGCAAATATTGATTTCGGTCAAGATGATACGATGGACGTATCTGTAACCCTGCCGAACATCGTTCATATCAGTTCAAGCTGGCATGGAGCTATACAATGTGCATAGATGGACAATCAAAATTGTATCTGTAGTAAAATTCTGTGGAATCACAAGGTACCGTCACTACTGTTGAATTGAATTTTCAGATTGATGGTGGGTTCAGAGAATTCACATTCTTACGTAAAATTTTGAAATATAATCAACAAATTTTAAAATGAATTTAAAACAATTTAAAAATATTGATGAGACTCCAAACCACACTAATTCTCGTCCAACCCTGTAAAATATTCCAACTCTAATATTTATTTTTTAAAGTCCATCTTCCTCGCGTTTTGTGCCGTAAAACACATGCATGATCCTTCTCTCAAATGTAACAACGGGCCGGACCACCCGCGTATTAATCGCCACTATACACTGTTATCGTAAGTGATAAGAGAGTTCAAATATTTTAACCTCTTCAAGGTCTCCTCAAAGGTCAAGCTTTCGAGCTAATTCGTCACATCAGTGTAAACCAAGGAAGTTACGAATTGTTGAACGAGCTGAATTAATTTCAAATAAACTGACCATGCAGAAACACAATGAAGCCAGTTTCAATGTTAATGTGAAGCAACAGCCTTCAACAAATCGACTGCCCTATCCTAAGTGTAATTCACTCAAATCAGCGTGACCGACAAAAAAATGTTGTTTCATTTGAATCGAGAACATCGAGACATAAAAGTAAAATGAACAGCATTATTGGCAACAGGTGGTTTCCCTCTACACAAATGGGTGTCTTATGTTTCAGATCTATGTGTGACTAAGCAGTACATGCAAGAAATACCAACCGACAACGCTTTCAGTAAAAATATTTGGGCTACAATTTATACCTTCATCAGGGACACATTCAAGGTAAAGAAAATGACGGAAACCATACAAACTAACCTAAAACGTCTACCAACGAGTAAAGCTTTCTAATCAACTTGGTTGGGTCTCACCTGCGTTGGTCAAATTCTCTTTCAGCAATATTATGATTAAAACGAGATTGGGCCAACGAATTGACAGTGGTAATAAATAAGCGATGATTACACATATAAGGTGGCACCATTAAATCCCATGTCAATTTCAAGGCTCGAATATTATGGGTAACTTGGCGGAAGAATTTAGTACATCGACTGCTGAGTAGTCATCAAAGTAACTGGAAGCAATTTTTTGGCAATCGGACGGCCAATATACTGAAACATATAGAGAAGCTTATACCCGTCCAAACTATTGTCGTAGAGAATATGGTGGAATGAACCAATATGGATGGCTGTCAGTGACGAGGGCAGCAAATTATTCTAAACTCTTCCTTTTAATTTCGGCAACGCTACTAGTCTGATGGCCAGACTCCCGAAGGCCCGAGTGACAAGAGCCCGACCGTTTGAAAATGATTGTATTTGTTATGCCGGATCCAGTCACCATAGCAACGAAAAGAGGGCGAGGAGCTAAGCTTTAAAAGTGTTATATATCGGTATAGTCTCAACATATACAGCAGACGAGTACATTATACAGATACATCTTTGCGTCTGGAAATATATTCTTTTTTTTTTTAAATCTCTACTTGTTATGGGGCTCAAGACTCTCCCGATAATTTCGCCAGCAAAATCGAAGACGCCCCGGCCACAATTGTGATTCAAACCCGGTACCTCCCGATCCAAACGTAACAGCTTTAACCACTGAGCTATTTGCTCGGCGGAAATATATTCAATTTTAAATTTATTTTCATTTATAACTCAAAATCGTCAAAAAATTCACTTCGACTAATTTCGCAAAAAAGCCACAGATATGTGTTATGTCATGGACAAATCAAACAATTCGACAATCTTCTCACTCTTCAAAATCTATATTTTTGGTTGGATATTGGGTGGTAAAATTCCATATTCGCGGATAAGTAGCACAACAAATGGCCATCTTTGAGTCTCTCATCCGAGTATTAAAAAGATTTGGCGTATGACACGGAAAATGTTCAAAGTTTTCAAAGCATATGGAGATCCTTTGTTAGATTTCCCATCCCACATATATTTCCCAAAAGGCCAAAAGGCTAAGTATTTTGATATGTTCGCATACATACACACACAAACATATATTACCCAAAAAGATTAAAATTAACCATTTTATAAAACTCTTAAGATTGTCCAAAATAAAATCCAATACCCTTGTAGTTTTTTTTCAAAATCCTTAATTAATTTTTTTATGCCACATGAATACAAATATTATTCTTCCACATATACTTACATACATGAAAGACTCTTCGTATATATCGAAAATATCTAACAAAAAAATCCTTAAGATCGATATAATTTATAGAATATTTTCATTTTCTACTTAAATTGATTGAATAATTTTCATATTTTGCAGTACTTTACGTTTTCCATCCACAAACAAAAAAACCAACAATTCAAAAAAAAAATCGTGCTTAAGGATTTGAAAATCCTAACCCCATATACCTATACATATGTACTCATACATATAACTTTGTGTTACTGGTTTTCGTTTTTTGGTTGGATGCTTTCATTTGTTTCCCTTAAGATGATATACTTGGAAAATAAAAATTATATTTCGTACATATACATACAAAGGAAGCAAAAGTGTCCTTTTCCTAAAAAATTTGTAAGGTTACCAGAATTTTTTTTGCTCTCTGCTATTTGTTTAACTCTATGTGCGGTTGATTTTTTAAGATCTTTGGGTTTTCACTTTGCCCACACAAAAGTCTTGAAAATTATAAATTTGATGACAGTTTTGTGTGCTTACTAACCTTAATATACATGCGGTTTGTGCCGATGGTTAATGTTTGGATTTTAAATAAAGTTGGTATTGTGTTTATTGAAGCAGATAGTTTTTTTTAGTAATTGAGTTGTAAAATCGTATCGTAATCTGCGTCATGGTCATCCCAATCATATATACAAACAATTCAATATAATTATAGATAGATTCGCAACTGGTACGAAAAAATAACTACATCGGTCATCGTTCACCGCCCATCGGATGTTCATATAATAGCAAACATTATTTGTTCCATATATTTAGTAGAATGTTATGTAACGAAAAATCGCGCTTCGGCAACAAAAAAAGCTATGTCATCACGAAACAAGCGAAATGTCACGTTTTTCATGTTTATTGGGTGTAGGTATATCGCAGTTGGTAGTCAAAATAACACAATATAATCTCCCAATTTGTTGCAGAACTGCGATATGTTAGACTACTGTACAAATCATTGGTAAATATTTGATATACTGATTGAATTTAATTAAAATATAAAAATTATCCAAATTGGAAATAAATTTAAAAAAAATAGAAAAAGTTTTTAAATAAAATTTAATTTGATTATTTCAAAACTATTCCATTTATCGATAGATAACAGTAAAAGTTAGTAATTGAAGACGATAACATAAATTTTTTACTTCAAACATATTCGATTGGAATTTGCAAGATATATTATTTTTCATATACATACATACATAAGAGATGATAGTCTTATCGTTTGGAATTTTTGTTGTTGCATTTATTTAATACTTTGAATTTATATAAAAGATTCAGTCAAGTGTGTGTATGAGAAATATATGATTTTTTATAATCCGATATTGGGATTTTTCGAAGCTATATGCAATTTATGTGCAGATATGATTTCACGTAAATGAAGAATTTTAATATGCATTCATAAATAAATTAGTTCTAATGGCAGTTTCTTATTAATAATATAAAACACGTTTTTTTTTTAAAGTCAACAAGGTATAACGAAGAACGTCCATAAAACACGGAACTGGGTCATCAAATAATATATGGATCACATGAAATTTGAATATTACTTTGGGCTCAAGTGGCCCGACTACTACTCTGATTTGAAGAAAAAAATTATAATGAAAACTTAAGATGAAACATTTCATGGGTATTCAATAATTATTCTTCTAAAGTTCGACTTCCATTGAATAACGTTAAAATTGAAAATTCGTTAGATAAACTATTGATTCACAATTCAAAGTTCGAAAATATTTTTGATGATAAAATTTAAAACTTTTATTCCGATTTCGAAAACTCAATTTATTTCAGAACTATACTAAAACACTTCAGGTTCCAAAGTCTGAAGTATTGCGATTTATTCTTGTGATTTGAAGATTTCTTAGTTAAAGGGTTTTAAAATTCGAAATTCCGATTCTGATATCCAAAATTCGTACTTCATTTTGAAAATTCAATTTTTTTTTCAAATTCTTTATAATCGATGGGTTACAATAATATTCATCTAAATGATGTGTCTTTAAGTTTGACAGTTTACAATAAAATGTATTAAAATTTGAAATCAAAAACCCCGAATTGTAGGCATTTACTACGGTTTCTAAAACACAGTATACTCTACATCGAAGCCATTCCACTATAAAAAATCGATTTCGAAAATTCGATACCGAACTTTGTCATCGCAACTGTCATTTCTAGTCCTCACAATTTGACAAATATCTCAAATTCGATGATTTATAACTCTACTCGTCGAAATTCGAAGGGACATTTCAGCGCCGAGTGCAAGGCAAATCTCTGTCGAGTCTGCAACCGCAGACATCACACGCTTCTACACACGTCAAACAAAATTGATCGAGTAGTAATACAAACAACACCAAGTACATCGACTAACAACACTAACAACAACACGAGCAACCATTCAACAATCATGGAGCCATCCGATCCATTTCAATCGGGCCATGCCACATCAACAACAGCAGACTTCTTACTCGCCCCAGCAGTCGCCGTCATCGAACACGATAATTAGGAATTCACCATTCGAGCCTTGCTAGACTCGGGATCTCAAACCATTTACATTTCGGAAAGTGCCAGAAATCGAATCAGTTTACAGCGGAAACCAGTTTCGGTCTCAATAAATGGAATTGGTGCCACAAAATCAACCAAATTGCATTCAATCGTCGAATTCATTCTCAAGTCACGACCCAGAACAGTGGCCACATTTGGAGAAGGTAAAGCTCGCCGATCCTCATTACCATCGTTCCGGCAAAATCAACTTGTTACTTGTTGCCGACGTCCTTGGAACGCTCAACATTGGCGCATGCAAAGAACCATCAATTGGTTCCCCATTCGCATGAGAAACCAAACTGGGATACATCCTCTTTGAAAGCATCGACCGGACGATTACGACCCAATAGTTAAACAACAATCATCGACGCTACAGCAGTATCGAATACACACTAAAATCATTTTGGGAGATTCAAGATAATCCTTCATTACGCGAACCTACTGCAGACGAAACAAACTGTGAAAAGCATTTCATGTTGACTCATGCTCGAGATGATGATGGCAGATACATCGTGCAACTCCCATTCATCGACCAACCATCACCACAGCAACTAGCACACGACGAGAGGGGAACATTCCCAATAGCTGCGCTGGTTGTAGTAACCGACTTTTTTATGGATGATCTGATGGCAGGAGCAGATGAAATCGAGGCAATACTCACGATCCAACGCACTACTCAAATGCGGTGATTTCGACCTCAGAAAATGGTCGTCGAATTGTCAACAATTACTCACCCAAGTGCCCACGGAATTCCATGAACATCGCTCACTACTAGAACTAAACTGGGACGATTAAGTCAAGGCACTTGGGTTACTCTGGGCACCATCAGCAGACTATTTCGGGTTCAAGATCGACATCTCCCCAGACACAAAGATACCGACCAAAAGGATCATCCTTTCAGAAGCGTCAAGGATCTTTGATCCTCTCGGGTGGCTGGCTTCCATCGTCGTCATAGCAAAAATAATCTTCCAAGAGTTGTGGGACCTCGGACTATCGTGGGACGAGGCTGACCCAAAATCAATAATGCAATGATGGCTAGCTTATCGACAGAACCTGAAATCATTAAGAGCCATAAAAAAATCCTCGGTGGATAGGCAATCCAACAAGTCAAGATGGTCTCCAAATACACGGGTTCAGCGATGCTCCCATGAAGGCATATGCCGCGGTGATATACGCTCGCACTAAATCAGCTAACGGGTCATTCAAGATCATCATCCTAGCATAGAAGACTAAAGTTGCCCCACTGAAAACCGTAAGCCTTTCGCGCCTTAAGCTGTACGCCGGTGTGATGCTCGCTAAACTGATGTACAAGGTGGTTCAGTCCCTAAGCATCAAAGAAGTTCGACTATTTGAATAGATCGACTCTCGCAGCTCGTTCTTGGATAGCTTCGTAGCATCACCTCCAACACAATCATAAACACAACTATACTTTCATTCGAAGAATTATCTAGCCTGCTGTGTCAGATAGAAGCATGTCTTAATTCGAGGCCGTTGTGTCCCATGTCAAACGACCCTGATGCCTACAACATACTAACTCCCGGGCATTTCTTAGTCGGCGAACGATTGATTACCGTCCCGGAACCCTCACTGCTCGAAATCATAACAGGTCGCTTAAATCGTTATCAACCCCTGCAGCAGATGTTCCAGCATTTTTGGAGAATTTGGTCAACGGAATACCTCTCCCGACTGCAACAGCGATCCAAATGGCTTGAGAAAACCAGCAATTTTGTTATTGGCCAACTGGTTCTACTCAAGAACGAAAATGGTCCCCCATCGAAATGGGCAATGGACCGGATCATCGCCATTCATCCGGGTTCCAACGGCCTGGTACGAACAGTAACTCTTAAATACCAGAACAAAACGCTTACGAGACCGGTGATAAAACTGTGCCTACTACCGATCAACGACAATATCGCCAACTATAGGATTAAATCCTTTAGGTCGGCCAGCAATATTGACGCCACCACTCAACCGCATACCGTCGAGCACTAAACCGCGCGACGAAGACGGGAAGCAACAACCTTCGTCGTCGGCAACAAACGAAATTCGGCAACGAAATTAAGTGTTCGAAATGAATCGAAATTTGATATGTTTTGTTAAACAGGTGGCTTACAACAACATTGCTAAAATTCATTTTCGAAAATTCGAATTTCGTTATTGAAATTTAACATTTAAACTAGCCCTGTGTCCAAAATACGATAATTTGCATCAAAATTTCATAAATATTTTAAAATCTTTAAAAAACAAAAAAATTCAGACTGCCACTGATAAAATTTCGTTAATCGATAATTGGAATTCGAAATTATAGACATTTAACTGGGTTTTCAAAATTCGTGCTTGATTATCAAAATCCAATATAAAAATTCGAAATTCCATAACTTTTATTTTTAATTTTTTAATTTCTGTAATTGATAATTTACAATAATATTTATCTAAATGCTGGATCTTTACGTTTGACAATTTACAAAAAAAAATTATCAAAATTCGGTATCTAAAATTTCAGGTTACATAACAAAATTCTAAATTCGATTTCGAAAATTCGAAGATTGCTAGCGCACTTTGACATCACTATGGCGATTTCTGGTCATCACAAAAAACAAATTTTTCAAATTCGAATTTCTTCTAAGTTCAATATAAAAATTTGACATTTAAAATTTAAAATTTTCGATATTTGGCGTAGTTTGTAAAATTCGATAATGTGCTTGTAAATTTGAAATATTTTGTTAAACAGATAACATTTATAACGATAAAATAAGTAACAGTGAAAAAATTTGTTTTCGAAAATTCAAATTTCGGTATTGAATTTTGACATTTAAACTGCGCAGGCGTCTGTCCGGTTTCCAAAATTCGATAATCTGAATCGCAATTACATAAAAATCAGATGTCCGGCATTTCATTTGTTTAGTACGGTTTCGAAAATTCGATATTCTATTGCAAATATTTAAAAACCACACTGTCAAAAAAATTCGATAATTCGAAAGTTCGATATAAAAAAACGATAATTAAATTTCCATAATTCGTACTTCATAATCAAAATTCAATATAAAAAGTTCAAAATTGACAGTTTACAATAAAATTTATCAAAATTCGGTTTCTAAAATTCCAAATTTAAGTAATAAAATTCGAAATAAAAAATTATTTGTAAAAGCCTAACTACACCGGTTTCTCAAAATTTGATAAAAAATTTAAATTCAATTTCGAAAATTCGAAGATCGATACCGAACTTTGACATCACAGCGGCGAGTTCTAGTCATCACAATTTGACAAATTTGGCAAATTCGATGGAATATAGTAGAACCCATCGAATACTGAAATTCGAAATACAAATTCGAATTCGAATATTCATTATAAATTAAATTCGATATTCAATTTGTCGCGACGATCAATAATAATCGACTCTTAGTCGTGTCGCGTCGATTTATATTTTATATTGCGTAACTACATCGAAGCAACACAACCATACTTCAATTAAAAATTTATTGTGTATTGGGAATTATTTTGGTAACTTATGTATTGTGAATTGTATTTTCAATTATAGCTGTCAAAATATTAGAGGTTATGTTGAGTAAAAGTTCATAGAAAAGATCGTATTCACAAAATGAATTTGAAACGATTCTCGTCGGCCCCAAATATTTTGAACCTCGCTTCAGTTCTGAGATTTTTCGCAGAAAGGGCCTATCAAAAAGGCTTAGGCAATGATTTTAATTTAGACTGTGTTTGATTACTCAGAAGAATATAAAAAGGAACCCAAAGTTTATTTCTTTCAAAAGTGCAGTTTACCTGGCGTCATAGGTTGGATAGATGGAACGCACATTGCAGAATAACAAATCCAGGGGAACAGACACAGTATTTATTCTACAATAGGACACGTTTTCACAGCATCATTGCAATGCTAGTAAGTAAACTTGAAATATTTGCATAATTGTGTACTTTTTTATATTTTCTAATTTAAAATGTTTGCGACCACCAAATGAAATTCCGATACGTAAATGCAAAGGACCCCGGAGCGTCACACGATTCTATGATTTGGAATGTATACGGCTTAAAAGTTAAGATGCAAGACATGAAGGCAAACGGCGATAAATCGTGGCTTCTTGGTAATATGTATCTTAACTTAATAGGCGATTCTAGCTGCAGTTTGAACTTGTTTATATTGACACAATTTTGGGCGGTTACAGAGAGGACCAAGGAAAGTAAATTCAACAAACAACATTCCATTGGAAGAAATATCATAGAAAGAGATTTTGGCGTTTTGAAAGTCAAATTTTGTTGTATTTTCGGCGCGATACAACTACATTACTCCCCGCAAAAGGCAACGCAAATTACAAATATTTGTGTAGCACTACACATACTTTGTATTAATTCTACAACTACAGTTTCACGGTGAACTTTATTCCTTACCTATAGATTCAAACTTATTTGCACTTGCTGATGAGGAATGTGCTGAATCCGTGTCTAGGCAAGCAGTAATCTTACGAAATAAAATAGCCAATGCTTTATAAAAATTAATAGATTTTAGTTAATCTTAATTCAATCAAAGCAAATCAAAGCCTTGCGTATCTCGAGTTGAGAGTCCTAAGCGGTTGAGTTCTACGTTAATAGAATCCCATCGGTTTTTTATATCAGACTTTATGTCTGACTCAGATTTTGTGATTCCCCGTGCAATGTATTGTAAATTTTTATTTTATTTTTAAATCGAAGTCGACATGCGCAATACAAATTTTACGACAGCACGAAATATCGACATCGACGCGACAATCGCAATAGGGCTGAATGTTTTTATATCCGATAGCCTACAACAAAAACCATCTTCGAAAATTCGAAGTTCGATATTTAAAATGTTAAGTACACTGTGAAAATTCGAGTTCGAAGTTCGATATGAAAAATCGATAATTAATTAAAAATCGGAATTTGCTGATTTGATACTTTACTGAAATAGAAATTATTATTCATTATTGTACTCATTTAAGGATGATACCCTTATAAAAACAGAATTATAATTATCACATACATACGTAGTTGTCATACAATCTGGTATCAACTAGTTTTTTGTTTGCCATAATTAAAATTTAATTACGAATTTTTATTTTGGTTTGCTCAAATAAAAACTTTTACGAGTTTATTATCTCTCCACTTGGTGAATATCTACTATGTTATAAAGGTGTGAAGGACACCCCATACATCTTAATTCAGCTTTGGTTGAACAAAAAGCTCATCAATTTAATTTAACGCCAGAAATAATGAGGTTTTAAACCACAAAAAGCACAACAGTAACCGTATTATTCCGTTTTGTGCTGTTTAGTTTTTGTGTATATACTAGATGGATGATGATTATATGGATGATGATGCTGTTGGTTCAACAAAAAATATAAAACAACAAAACAGCAAAAACTAAATTGTAATTAAATTGAGTGGAATAATTTAAAAAAATTATATCTACAAAATAATTTTTGGTCCCGAAAATAAACAACGTACATAAGTATATTTTAAAGCTTTTACGAGCTTTTTAAATACAGTTTTTGATGTTTCGGGTTTTATACTGTTTGCGAAATTTGTCAGTGATTAATCGCGTCGCTAAAAAGTACCAAAACAAATTGAATATGTCGAGAAAAATAATTTACTTCATACTGGCGCCCAACGTGGGGTTTGACGATGAAATTTTGAACAATCTCGAAACAATTTTTTTTTGTAATATTGTATATAGCCCAAATTGCGTATATTGTTTGCCAAAACTATATACTAAACAAAATATGTAATAAAACTAAACGAACTGACAACAAATAATATTGTGTAACACATGATGTCCTCAATTTAATGCAATTGTGTTCCACAAACTAAAAACTATAACACACAAAAAAAATAAAAAATATTTTAAAATATGCAAACTATACGAAATTCATTGTTTAACCTCCTCATCTAAATCCATATCTCTCTATTGTCAATCTGTTATACTTCTCATGTTAGTAAACTATATTTTTTTGGTCAGACGTACATACATACATATATACTACATGAAATTGTGTATCACACAAACATATATTTTTTCGGTTTTGACACAAAAGCACATTTATACAAAAAAGCTTTTTATTTTGGGATATAAACCATCCACACCCACACTATATCTAATTTTGTATTCAACAAAATATTGTACAGCACAAAAATCTTTGATTTCTGTCGGATTTTTATTTTTTTTATTTTCCGGTTATATCTGACAGAACATGAATGCATACTCGTACACCCAGCTATGTAGCAAAGCAAAATCATAATTTTTCGATGTACATAAGATACATTTATTTGGTATACACAACATGAATTCATCGTGAAAATTATGTTTTAGAGATGATTGTTAGTATTGTGTCATGTATATGTGATGATGGTGTTGCTGTGTAACGGAAGTGTGTCTTTCGGTATGCGACATGCATAAAATTGCAGCAGCGGCGGTATTATACATGAATCCTCCAAACTAATCAATAAATAATATTTTGAAAACACTATTAGCACATATACTCGTATGTACACAACGGATACAAGGAAATCAACAAATTGTATTGTTATGTGTGACATGAATTTTTGGTGTGAAAATTACAAAAACAAAAAATTTCCCACCTCAAACCTCATGCACGCGACGACATTGGAAATATGAAAATATACGAAAAGTGTGAAAAAAAATTTACTTTATCTCAATTTCAAATAAATATTTAAAGAATTTTCGTATTTTTTTTTCTACTGTCTCATGTTTCTCGTAATATTACACAAGTCATACAGATATTTGTTCTCGATTTGTATTTTTTGTGCTTTCCTTTACGGTATATACCCAACTTGTCGTTTTACAAGCGTTATTAATATTCATGCCATTGACAAAAAATATAAAAAAATAAAAAATCACAGCACAAGAAAAAAAGAAAACGAATGGTACACAGTGGAAAAATTTCATTGAATTTTTTACATATTTTTGTAGGGTTAGGTAGTTGTGGAAATTGTTCTTGCATTTGGAGGGACTATTAATTTATTACAACACAAAATTGAACCAAATTAATATTTAACATAAAAACATACAGATACTCATTTAAATAGCCATTAACTATGTTTTAATGGTTTCGGCAACGCTGTAAATTTAATTTTTATTTTATTATATGCACCCCCTCCCCCCACCACGATTGTTCGGTCGTTAGAACGCAGCCTGCTTCTTCAGATGTATTAAATTGAGCAATTTTAGTAAAATACTCAATGGCAACACTGTAGGCAACACGTCAACTGATTTTCTATTTCAAAAGAACATTTGGCACACACAAAGTAATATTACATATAAGGGTGGGTTGACTCATAATCATTAATAAAATATTTATTGGCAACCCTGTAGATGGAATTTTAAAACTCGCAGTTCCAGTTTTCTGAATTGAAATTTTACGCCTACCATATGGTGGCTCTGAGATCTTATTTCATGTACAATATCGGGGATCTTCATCCCGAAAACCACACGCATGAGTCTTCCACAAATGTAAGGAAACATCTCCCGTACTCATCCATCAGCGCCCAATTTTCACATCCGAACATAACAACGGGCCTGATCATTGTTCTGTAAAGCTTCAGCTTCACAGCACTTAATAGATGTTTAAATTTTAGCAATGGCCTTATAGTATACAAACCATGACTGGCAGCGGCTTGCTTCACTTTAACATCCTCACCCACACTGTTATCGTGAGTGACAAGAGAGCTCAAATAATTTAACCTCCTCATTCCCTCAAACGTGTAGTGGCCACTACTAAAATCTGGTGTGCCATTGTCCCTACCACCAGAAATCATGTAACGGGTGTCCCAAAATTAACGAAAGATTTGAATTTGCCGCCATTTGTGCAGTAAAGTGTTGGGAACCCCAAAAAAAAAAAATTTGATAGCTGAGAGGTTAGAGTAAGTAAAAATGTGGTGTTACACGATAGAACAACGTATTTTCATTATAGAAGAATATTTTAAAAATAATGAAACTTCGTCAACTGTTAAGACATTCATCCGCAGCGAAAACACCTGATCAGTGACTGATCGGTTCGGAGTACGGATCTATGTTGTCACACAAGTCAGTCTGATTTCTGCCAGCTCTAGCATTAAAGTCCAATATTACCGTTCTAACATCGTGTTCGGGTATAGATGCCATGAGATCGTCCAAGTCATTGTAAAATGAGTCTTTATCTTGGGGCTGACTGCTTGGAAATACAAAACAGCCTTCTTTACCTCCGGCACAAGATGAAATCCAGCTCCAAAATTTCCGACATTCAAAAACTACATGAACCAAATAATCAATCATAGTCTTGATATTTTGAAGTTCAGTCAAGTAAATCACTGTAGATCGTATTGTTAAATTGACTGTTGACTGGTTTTCTATTACAAAAGAACGGTTGGCACACACAAAGTAAAACTATATATAAAATTGGCAACGCTGTAAATTTAATTTTAAATATGCATCCATGTATCTGTTCGGTCACTTGAGAGCAGGCTGTCGTTCACATGACGCAATATGAATCACATTATATAATTGTTTAATAAATAGCAACACTGTAAATTAAATTTTAAAACTAGCAGTCGACTCGTTTTCAAAACTTGTTCCTTTTCGGAATTGAAATTTATTTTTATAGGCTACATGTAAAATTGGCAACTATGTTAAAGTTAAGTTATAATAGATCGAATTTTCAAATTAGCTGTCGACTGGTTTTCTATTTGAAAAGAACATTTACCACACAGAAAGTAATACTACATATAAAATTAGCAAGGCTGTAAATTTAATTTTCAATATGCATCTATGCGTCTGTTTGGTCGATAGGGAGCAGGCTGTCGTTCACACGATGAATATCTATGAAATTGCATAATTATTAATTAAATTAATTTAATGGCAACACTGTAGATTTAATTTTAAAACTAGCAGTCGACTCGTTTTCTGAACTGATTACTTTTCTGAATTGGAATTACAATTTACAGGCTTACATGTAAAACTACGATGTAGATTATAATGAAATTTTCAGAAACTACATGAACCAAATAGTCAATCATAGTTTTCCAATTTTAATGTTAAGCTAAAGTTCAAATTAAAGTCATAATCGTATACTAATCTAGCTCTCCTAGTGGTACTTCATATAATGCATAAAAACTTCCTATACCCTCATGGAGATTTAAATAACTATATCACGGTACTCTCCAGCATCCAATTTAGAAATAATTTCATGATCGATCACTTGATCACACGGTCAGACAAGAATAGCTAATTTTGTACAAGATCACTAGTCGATCACGTGTTTTCAAATATCGATAATTTAAAGTTTACGTTTATTAACAAGCCTATATATATTTTAATCTCAAACATAAGTATGTGATCATTGTTGATCGTACATGCTTTACATGGAAATTGTCTAAGGTCAATACTAAACATAATATTCAAACCTGTATCGAAAAATATAAATCTTTCGTAAATGCGTAATTTACAATTTTGTAATCATTTTGAAAACACGTGATCTCAAGTTTCGGTTCTAAAGATCACCTTTATCATTTCAATGACATTTGGTTGACGTATTTCTCAATTTGTGTTGATCGCGTTTGTATGTAATAAGTGGAATTGGTTTATTTTGTGAATTTCGGCGATCACTTCGAAACCCGATCCCAGCATTCAAGCCATTTTGCGATGGTAAAGTATATTTACGTATTATATCTTCCTTGCAAAATCGTGTCTCACGTAAATCGTCTGATTTTATTCCTGTTATATAAAATATTTGTTATTTACCTATTTTGTTTAATTTAGAAAAGCTCGCAATCTTATTTCTTCTGCACTATACATACATATAAACATACATAAAAAGGAAGGACGGACGTTTTTTCTTCTATAGAACATACATTATTTTCCCCATGCAAACAACTTAGAGTACAGTATATAGATATATACACAGACACAAGTAAAAGCACAATGAAAACTCATTTTCATATTTAATTTCCGGAATTGAAAAATACAAACATTTTTTATTTATTTGTATGTACATATTGTTAATTTAATTAAAAATTCGTCTCTCGGAGGTATACAGGTATACGATGTAGGAAAAGCACAGGTAAAATTAGAAGACGGAGATAAATAAAACATCTTAAGAGTTATGAAACTCGGATATTAGAGCGGGTGTGCACGGGTATGAAACAATACGGGAATAAATCACAAAACCATAACTATCGCAAAAAAGTTTCATTCGGATAAATCAAAAAAGCTTTATAAATGTTTGTGCTTTCCATATATCTTAGAGACGCTTTAAGTCTAATACTACAATCAAAAATATATGTTTTTGTTGAGGTTCAGAGTTTTGTTGTAATTGAAAAAGTTTAAAATTAAATTTTGTTCTAAGCTTTTTCGCAACACAAAAACAAAAAGTTTATACCAAGATTTTTTTTTTTCATTTTCATTTTAACTTTTTTAAGATGGTTTGACTTGACTTTTTCGATTTGTTTGGTTGTTGTATTTGTTATAAAATAGATGAATTGTAAACATCTATGTGCCTTACGACCGAACAGAATTGATTGGAGTTATTAATTTAATCTGTCTTCATTGGATTCATAAGAAAGTCTTTCAAAGTGTGTTGATCTTTTAATTTAAATGGTTCTTTGTTTGATGTATAGTCATACATTTTAGCAGTGTGGCTAAAATATCAATCAACTAAGAGCCCTTTAATCTTTTATTGGTATACAATGCAAGCTTTAGGGTTAATTTTTCATCTAAAACTAAAATAAGTTATAAGCACGTAAAAGCTTTTATCGAGTAGGCATGTAAATAAATTAAAACACAATCTGAGCTCTACTTGATAAAAATTAAAAACCTTATGGTGGAGAAGCTTCTGAAAAAGCTTATATTTAAGCTTTGAAAGAAGCTTTTTTTAAGAACTGAATCTGTATTTTTAAAAAAATTTCGTAAACAATTTTATACCGCAGTTTTTTATTAAAAACCATGCTTTGATAAAAAAAAATGGACTTAAAAGCTTCGAAAAAAATAACATGTAAGAAAAATAGAGTTAACGCTTTTTACTGAAAGTTTTAAAGAAATTCATTATGATTATCAGATTTGTGTCGAAATTTGCAATTATTAAAAAAGTTCTACACAGCTGAGTGTTAGTAATCGGAGAAAGTAAAATAACAAAAACTTCAAAGCTTTTCCAAAACAAAATCCATTCCTTTGGATAATAAAATTACCAGAATGAGGATTCAAAATTAAAATTTTAGTTTTTATACTTACGAAAAGCTCTAAATTTCAGATATTCTTGAAATCCCGTATATGTCCAAGATTACATCGTGCTTAAAGTGGCCTTTAAAGCTTTAAATTTGATTCATACTACCAGAAAAACTAGATTGTAAACTGTTTAGTATTCCAAAAGGTCTCAAATAAACTATTTTATAAAATAAGCTTTCACCTCATATTAATTCTATTTTGTACCAAGGAAATAACTTCGCAAAAATGTCAAATTGGGTGTAAACGATTTATTTATGATTTGATGATGCTTGGTGGTACTAAAAAATGTACCAAGTTTTTGTCTCAATTTCAGATAAATATAGTAGTAGAGAGCTTTTAACAAATTACAGAAGTAGTAACTATCACAGTCCTAGAAAATAAAAGAGTATTTTACGATTCTTCATATGAAAACATAGACTAAGGTCTTAAATACTAGGAGATTTTTAAATTAGGAATAAAAAGTCCTTAAGCAGTAAAGCTTTTCAATTTCTGCAAAAAGTCCCAGTAATTAAGGCGTTATTGTCAAATAATTACTGGGACTTTTTACAGAAACTGAAAAAAAAACAAACATTCAAATAAGTATAAATATCTCAATTCTCAAAGCTGTGAAAGACATATTCGCAAAACTTTCAATATTCATCATAAATTAGGAAACTTTAAACTAATCACAGAACTTACATCCTAAGTTATTTTTTCAAGTACAAATTCTATTTTAATAAAAAAATGCTTAATAGGTAAAAACTTATAACGAGAAAAGATAAGAAAAATAATTCACAATAATGGCGAAAATTATTTTATAAGCGAGCTTTTGAAACTTTATCAGGCGAAAATGTTTAATCGGAAAGTGCCTGTTTTTATAGCGTTATTGTAATCTCGATGCATCATGATGAATTAAGTCCCAATAGGAAGGAAAACCATATTTAGACTCTTACACTAAAAAAAAGCTCCATTAACTCTGAACTCGAGTGCTTATAAAAGAATCGCGTAAAATAGTTGGGTTGTGTTTTACGGTATGTTATTAAAGTATTGGTCGTGAAGCGTTAGTGTTGTTTATTACTTAAACTTCCACAAAATATTTGTTATTGAAAGCTTTTCCCACATTACAAGCTTATTTAGTATTCCCAAGATACGTTGAGGAATCGTAATACTCGAATGAGTATTGAATAGAAATGGATAATATCAATCCTTTCTAAAAGAGTCAGGTTTTACCGAGATCTCCTACGTGACCCTCCTGTAGCACGTTCACCAGGAACATTAACAAAGTATTACCTACAAAAAATTTGGAATTACCGGAAACTGCTTTTCCAGAGAACAATAATGTTCTAAACAAAAAGAAATGCTGTATCAGGAATTGCGTAAGGTAATGATACATTGGTTGAATCTAACAATTTGAACAAGCAATTAAATGGTACAATTGCTATGGATGCATGAACACATAAGGATTCTTAGAAACGAAGTTAAAGCTCTTAAAGCAAAGGAAAACGTTGATTTTCCTCCCACCCGAAAAGTAATGGAACAAGAATACCATGCGGATGAAGAAGAATTAGCTCATGAAACTGAGTGGAATGATACACCTACTCCCCCTCAATTAAAAGAGACAATTCAAAAAATGATCCAAAACAATACAAACAAATTACCTCCACCACCACCCATAGTTATAGATGGAGTTAAAAACTATGATCTACTGTATGCGAAAATTAAAACAATAACTAAACCAGATAAGTTTAATACAAAATTGATGAGTGGAAACAACATCAAAATAAATTTAGAAGATGGTGAAACCTACAGAAAAATGACAAAAATTTTAAACGAGGGAGACATTCTTCGCATACGTTTCAAAACAAACAAATCAAACCAATTAGGGTAATGGCTAAAAATCTGCACTCTACATGTAAACCAGAAAATATAATTGAGGACTTGAATAGAAAAGGATTTAATGCAACTGAAGCATCAATTAAGCTCTGAACATGTATATGCTGACATTCAGCGTAGCTGATGATCTTATGGGGTGCAAAGTCAATATTGAGCCTCTAAGAAGATCTAGGCGTATACCACAATGTACATAAAAAATATGTCAAGCATATGGACATACTCAAAAATACTGCAACAAAGAACCGAGGTAAATACCATACTAGAGATTGTGTCAAACCCACAGATGTACAAGCTAGATGCGTAAATTGTGGAGAAAACCATCCAGCTAACTACAGAGGATGCAATGTTGCTATTGAATTGCAAAATATCTAAAATAAAAACATGAATGCTAAAAATACAAATGTAATAAAGAAGCAAACTGTTAGAATAAACAGACCTGAATCACTTAAACGAGAGTTAAGGTGTAAAGTGTTGATAGCCTCTTAAGCAGAAGTGGGCAAAACAAATTACGCTCAAGTAATGATGAGTAACGAAAACAGACAAAAAAAACTCATCAAACAGACGACATAAACCAAACGCTTAAGCTGATATTAAGCGAATTTACTATTTTTGATCAGCGATTTCAGAATCTAGAATACAGCACTAAGGGAGCCATCCCTAAACAAAACCATGTCCTTAAGAATATTATGTTGGAATGTCAATGGACTCCAGCAACACTAACAGGAATTGAAAATGGTTATGGACGAAGAAAATTAAGGGAGAAAAATAAGGGCTCTTGGCAGAAAAAAGAAGGATGGCAACAAACTAGAGCCCCTCAGATAAAACTAAGCTAAACAATCGGACTCAGCTATTTAAAAGAGAAATCAAAGATCTGAAAGACGAATCTATCATACTATACCTTAGAAAAATATCTAATGATATACTAGTACTTATTATTCTCTCTGGAGAGCAACCAGAATAATTAAAAGGCCAATAATGCAGATTCCTCCAATCAGAACAGAAGATAACAAATGGGCCAGAAATAACGAAATCCTACGAACAACACCAACAGAAATCATGTATGAGATGTAAAAAAATGTATCCGAAAAAAGCGTCTGGTTATGACCTTAATACAGCAGACATTTTAAAATAACTACCAAAGAAAGCTTTATTAAAGCTCACCAATATTATAAATGTCGCATTTCGATTGAAATATGTACCCAGCCTGTGGAAAATTGCAGGAGTAATTATGATTCCTAAGCCTGGGAAACCACCACACGAAACTGGATCTTACACTCCAATATCGTTATTACCAGTTATGACTAAACTCTTTGAGAAGTTATTAGTAAAAAGGCTAAATCTGATAATTGAGAGGAAAAACCTGATTCCAAATCATCAGTTCGGTTTTTGCAACCAACGGTTTGGACTTATGGTATCCAACTTTGCGGTCGTACCAAACAGAACAACGTAGAAAGCATCAACAATTAAACAACACAGATATTGTAATTGCTCATTAGTCCAGGTGACTAGATTGTAATAATTCTCTGAATTCTATAATAACTATCCAATAATTTGTAAGTTTCAAGAAATAGCTATTCGCAATTTCTATATCGAGTTTTCATTGCACGATCGATTTTATAATACAAATCGCGCGATCAATTAATTATTATTCAGTTTTTTTAATAAATTGGTTATCTTCACTAATTTATCGTGTGCGATCACAACACATTATCCATCAAATCACACGAAACCACTAAATACGAGTAATTAATCATATACTTTCCATCACCAAACACACACACAAATAAAATCGTTTTGATCGCGACCCAATTTAAAAACCTAAGCATATCGTTAATTTAAAAAAAACGCGATCTCAATGAGTCATCATCATACAGCATAAATCATATAAAAACAAAAGAAAGAAAATTTCTAAAACAAAAAAAAAACCTAATCAGTAAGTAATCAGCAACATTTTTTTTATGAATCATAAGTAAAAAGAAAGTCGATCGTGCGTTTTTCAACATTTATATACAATTATATCGTAATGATCGATCGCACATGCTATTTATAGAAAATATGAAAGAAATAAACGATCGCCAAAAGAAAGACCTATCGCAACACTAATATTTTGTAATATGCTTGCCAAATAATATCTATATATACCAACCCCTCTTAGTACCATTTGACATATTATATACGATCAAGCGATCGATGCTATAAAAATTGTGTTAAAAACTCAACTCAACACGTCTTTATTCGTATAAAGTGTCATTGAACCCTTCCGTTTCATGATACTCGTTACGTTATGAATATAAAAATACTGATGACGCGATTTTATTTATAAATTGGTAATATCAACATACATACACCACACAACTCAAATTTCATTATATGATCGCGTAAATGTATATACGAGTATGTACGTATATTGCATTTCGATCAATCGATCGATTGATTAGCAAATTGATAATTTAATTTATTCAAACATTCTAAAGTCTAAATATGGTTAACTGGGTACTAAAATAATATGCGATTATTAGCGACCATGTGCGGTTAAGTGTATTTAGTGTAGTGGTGTGGATAGAATTTCTTATTTTTTTTTTTTTTCGTATTTTACACACCACACCTTAATGATCACTTGATCGTAAAAAATAATGGAAAATATGTTATGCTGAGTTGTTGTTGGTTGTTGCTAGCATGTATATATAGCAATATAGCATAATCCAAATAATAACGGTACTATACATTAAGTATTATGTCGTTCTGTTTTATTGTTCGCAGCTACATACATCCAGCGGCGCGATCGTTGGTATTTTATACATTTTTTTTATTTATACACGATGATTACAGTTGAAGATCACTGAATTGCCTTGCCTAAATTGTCGAAAATTTATAATTCTTTTGTTGTGATGTGAAAGTAAATTTTGTAGTTCTAGAAGAATATCAAAAATACAATAGTTGTTTAGTAGTTTAGTACGTTAATATGTATGTACATATATATGGGAGGAAGTTGATAATTGCGGTTTCTTTAATTGTAAATTGGGGTTTGTATACAGTTGATTTATATGTTTGTGTCGGTTTGGACAAAAAAATCAATTAGCCGAGATTGTAGACATATGGAAGTCTTTAGTTAATGGACGGATATAAAATTTAGATACACTCTTATCTTTGTTGTGCATCATTGTTCATATGTTTTCCAGTGTCCGATCGAACAGTTAAAAATAAATCGTATTTTTACAAACTGTAGCCTCAACTTTTTAATCAAGTAAATAAATTGATAATTAATTAATCCTCGGTATACGGATTAATATCGTAACTAATATTCTGGCTTAAGCCATATTTAAGGAATTATAATTTTAACTTAAGCCGTATATTTCCAGGTTAAATCAAAATTGCATGATTTAATATACAATAATTTGGTTTAACTGATAATTAAGTGACTTAAACTTAAATGCACACTCAGAAATATTGAAGTAAATTTAAAATTGTCTGGTTCAAGCAATTACAATTTCAAAATTATAAGTTTAACTTTAATCACACTATGCCAACTTAAGTCATACAGTTGTTGTTTAATTCACACAAACAATTAGTTGTCTCGCCAGGTTTTATGGTTTAAATATAATTTGTATGACTTAAGAGAAAATAACATTGTAATGTAATAAAGTTGTAATGTTTGTCGACTTAAGTTTATTTTAAAATTGCATGACATAAAAATAAAATCTAGAATTGTTCGGTTCGACTAAATTTTTGTAAAATAAATAATCCAACTTAAGTTGTACAGTTTTAGCTTAAGCCACACAAAGAATTTATTATTTCCAACAAGATATAATCATGTATGGACAATGTTTATTTACTTAATCTAAAATTGGTTGGTTCGACTAAATTGCAATTATAATTTTATCTTAAGTCATACAGGACTTTAACTAAAATGCTAATTAACTTAAGCTAGAAATATTTGATTTAATATATAAGAATTGTTTGGTTCACGCTCTTAATTGCAATATGATAAATTTTATTTCAATCGCACTATTCTAGCTTAAATCATATAATCCAACTTAAATCATACAGTTATAGCTTAAGTCACATAAATAATAAATTATTTAGCCGGTACGGCAGCTATTACATCTTAAATTAAAATTGCATGACTTGATAAGGTCATGTAGATGAACTTATAATTATGTGACTTAAAGGCTATGATTGTTAACTTAAGCTTGAAGTTTAGGACTTAATATACCACCACAAATAAATCAAGCATCTAATTAACCTTATAACTGTAGCTTAAGTCATATAATCCAACTTAAGTCGTATGCAGTTCTAGCTTTACGATATAGTCATGCGGTTTAACGTAAAATTATGTGACTTAAACTGATATGATTGTTGACTTAAATCTAGAAATATTGGAATTAATCTAAAATTATATAATCCACTTAAGACTTTTAGTTCTGGCTTAAGACACATTATTATAGATAGTCATATATTTCTAACATTAGATTAAGTCGTACAATTCAAACTTAAGTCATATAATCAATCTTAAATCACATGATTGTGAATTTCTATAGTACCAACATACGTCAAAAATTCGTAAATAGGCAAAATCAAGTTGTAGGTCACAAAACCTGTTGTAAATCATCAGAAAAAATCACATTTTTGATACAAATAAGTGATTTGTTTAAGTAACGACTAATTTTGTGACTTAAATCATATAATCTAGCACAATTCTAAATAGTACTTATGCAATTATATAACCAGCTGCATTATTTCACTTAAGTTAATGTATCTGTGTTTTAAGCTAAGTTTATTTGGTATGAAATTATATTTGAGCATTTTAGTCCTGATATATGGCGTTGTATTCACTCAAAATTGATTTATTTAAATTAAACAGAAAATCAAAATTATGTGACTTTGTATGGAATTGTATGGCTTAAGCTAAATTTGTGTAGTTTTAGTAGAATTGTATGGCTTAAGCGAAAATATAATTTATAAGCTTAAAACAAAATGTATAGAGGCTGATTCGGCTCTCAATTTAAAATTATGTAACTTAAGCGTAAATTTAAAAAATGTTAATTTCTTAAGCTAGATTTGCTTAACTAATGGAATAAATTGAAGGGTTATCGCCAATTGATATGGTTCACAGGATATACAATGATTTTTGACTTAATCTAAAGTTGGTCGGTTCGGCCAATTTGCAATTATAATTTTAATTTACGTCATATTCTAGCTTAAGTTATATATGTATACATATATCAACGTCATACAGTTATAGTTTAAAGCACATAACTTTTATAACTAATGCTAGCTAAGTTTTATAACAACCATGTGGTTTAACATACAATTATGCGACTTTATCTAAAATGCTACTTGAATTAAGCTAGAATTATTGGATTATATAGGATTGTCTGGTTCACGCATCTAATAGCAATGTGATAATTATTGTGTCAATCTCACTATTTTAGCTTAAGTTATATAATCTAACTTAAGTCATATAGTTCTAGCTTAAGTCACATAAATAATTAATTGTTTAGCCAACTCCAGCTTTAAGGATTTAAGTTAAAATTGCTTGACTTGAGACCAACTAAGATTAACTTATAATTAAGTGACTTAAAGTGCTATGATTGTTGACTTAACCTAGAAGTATTGGACTTAGAATGTCAAAATAAAATCGAGCGTCTAATTAACTAATATAATTGTAAATCATATTATTTTAGCTTAAGTTATATAATATAACTTAAGTCATACGCAGTTTTAGCTTAAATCAAAGCTGTTCAGGATTAAGTAAAAATTGCATGCGACTTAAGATATTGTCATGCGGTTTAACCCAAAATTATGTGACTTAAACTGCACTGATTATTGACTTATAATTTAAAATTATATAATACACTTAAGACTTATAATTCTGACTTAAGACACATTATATTATAGATAAAATCATATAATTATAACGTTAGATTAAATTGCACAGTTTAAGCTTAAGTTTTTTAATCCATCCTATAATTCACATAATTATGAATTTCTAGTACCCGCTTAACTCAAAAATTCTTACTTAGGCAACATCGAGTTCTAGATCACAATATTTTGAGTAAATCACAAGAAATAATCACAAATAAGTTTAAGTAACATCTAATTTTGTGACTTAAATCATATACTCTAAACACAATTCTAAATATTACTTATGCAATTATATAACCAACTGCAGTATTTAAATTAATGTATCTGGCTTAAGCTAAGATTATTTGGTTTAAAATCATATTTGAGTACTTTGGCCCTGACAGTTAGCATTGGATGCGCTCAAACTTAAATCAAACACAAAATCAAAATTAAGTGAGTGTAGAATTATATGACTTAAGCGAAAATAATACGTTTTAAGCATTAAAAATATATTACTTAAGGTATAGCTTAAAACATATGTAATTTATAGAGGCTTATTCGGCTTGATTTAAAATTATGTAACTTAAGCCTAAATTTGAATATTTTTACCGCACGCTAATTTAAATTAGATAATTCAAGTGTGAATATGTGAGTCGCATAAGTATTATTCAGGCTTAAGCCACACTATTTAAGTAATTATAATTTTAACTAAAGTTATACATTTCCAGGTTAAATCAAAATTTCATGACTTAAAATACAATAATTTGGTTTAACTCATAAATAAGTGACTTAAACTGAAATGCTTTAGCTTTAATCACACTATTCCAACTTGAGTCATGGAATGCAACTTAAGTCATACACGTATTGCTTAATTCACACAAACAATTAATTGTATCGCCAGTTTTTAAGGATTAAATAAAAATACATGACTTAAGATATAATCATGATGCAGTTAATCTTATAATTATGTGACTTAAGCAGTAATATTGGTCGATTTAAGCTTATTTTAAAACTGCATGAATTAAAAATAAAATCTACATTTATTCGGTTCGACTAAATATTCGTAAAATAAATAATCCCACTTAAGCTGTACAATTTTAGCTTAAGTCATATAAAGAATTAATTGTTTAACCAACAAGATATAATCATGCGTTGACTAGCTTACAAATATGTGAATGAAACTGCAATGATTGCTGACTTAATCCAAAATTGCTTGGTACGACATAATTAGAATTAGAATTGAATCTTAAGTCATATCGGACTTTAACTAAACTGCTAGTTGACTTAAGCAAAGAAATATAGGATTTCATATATTAGAATTGTCCAGTTCATGCATTTAATTGCATTGTGATAATTTTTGTTTTAATCGCACTATTCTATATAATTCCAGCTATATAATTCCAGCTTAAGTCACATAAATAATAAATTGTTTACCCAACGGCAGCTTCTACATCTTCAAATAAAATTGCAGACTTGAGACCTAATCATGTGGATTAACTTATAATTAAGTGACTACCAAAAACAATTCGAGCATCTAATTGGAATTATAGTTGTAGCTTAAGTCATATTATTTTAGCTTAAGTCATATAACCAACTTAAGTTGTATGGAGTCTTAGCTTAAATGACCTAAATAATGAATTGAATTAGTAAAGCTGTTCAGGATTAAATGAAAATTGTATACGATTTAAGATATTGTCATGCGGTTTAACCCAAAACTATGTGACTTAAACTGAAATGATTATTGACTTAATTCTAGAAATATTGGAATTAATCGAAAATTATATAATCCACTTACGACTTATAATTCTGACCTAAGACACATTTGATTATAGATAAAATCACATACTCGTAGTTTTAATGTTAGATTAAGTTGCACAGTTTAAGCTTAAGTAATATAATCCATCATAATTGACATAATTATGAAGTTCAAGTACCGACTTAAGTCGCGAAATGTTACTTACTCCTCTCATTTGTTTAAATAATATCTAATTTTGACTTAAGTCGAAATTATGTAAACAGCATTTTACTTAAGTAAATTTATCTGGCTTAAGCTAAAATTATTTGGTTTGAAATTATAATTGAGCATTTTGGTCCTGATAGATGACATTGGATGCACTCAAAATTTAATACCTAAAAGAGGCTTATGCGACTTAAGCTATATTATGTAAGTATTTTACATATTTCTTAAGCTCAATTTACTTAACAGACGGAATAAAATTTAAGGCTATCCACCAATTGATAGTACACAGAATATTGTCGTTTCTTCCAGTATCCAGTTGTACACTGATTTTGCCAAAAATTATATTTAAAATTACAGCATATGGGTGCCTTTAAAAATCGGCCAAAAAAGCATCTGTGTACAGTATTTCCATATGTATAGGGTGGACCATAATTTAACGAACGATCACAAGGTGGCGCTATTTTCGCACTTTTGGCATTTCTAAGTCTGATCTGATTTTTTTGTGATGTGCAGACGCGTCTACAATGAGCACGCAGAAAAGCTTAAATTGTTTTATAAACCTATTTTTTAAGTTATTATGGGGTATTCAACAAACAAATCGTTCACCTAGTTATTGCCCACCCTCTATACTCAAGTATTGTAATATAATCAAGTATTGTCGCCTTTTAGACAGCTGTATACCCTATTTTGGCGCCCAACATGGGTGCAGTTTTAACTTACCTTTCTGCAGATTCCAATATTTTGATCAGTGAATTCTTCAAATATTCCTCTATATATAACATATATTTTAATGTTCTAGATATGTACTCTGCTTACCTGTAATGAAAATAAAAAAAATAAAAAAATATTTAATTACGAAATTTCAATTTCGAATAAGGTAGCTAGCCCCACGTTGGGCGCCCACAAATATAACAATAAAGGTTAGGCATATATATTTAATATGTTTACACCGAAACTAATTAATTTCACAATTTTTCACACAATTACTTCCCGCATTGTTAGATTGTATCGCGTGGAATCTAAACTATATATATTCCCACACACGCTCGTCTCATATTTTGTACACATGCCAACCCTCAAATTAATCTATTGTGTTTGCACAAGAAAAAAAAATAGAAATTTTTTTTTTGAAAGCTTTGTCACAACAAAGAAGAATACATACATATATGTATGGATACATAAAGCACACAAATTTCCCGTATTCGTATAGGTAGGTATTCAAATTCGTCTACCCTCAATTTCCATATATATTTTACCTTAATTCATGAAGGGAAATCCATTTTCTTTATCCTTTTTTTATTATTATTATTTAAACATATACTTTTATATATTTGAAATGTATACAAAAAAAATATAGGATTTTTTACATTTTAACAAACATCAAAAGCCTTTAATTACTTTAAAGATGAATTAATTAAAAAAAACAAAAATCGTATAAAAGCTTTTTTTTTTTTGTATAAATGTATCCCATAAATATGTAAAACTTTTATTTTTTTCAATTTTTCATTTAACTTTGTTTGATATATGCCGAGCGTACGTACATATATGTACACATAATGTGGAAAAAAGCCAAACCATATAATATATTGAACGATAAGGAGTGCACATACAGCAACAAACCAAACGGGAAAATTTAATTCTTGCTTGTATGTTCAGAGTTTCCTTTCTTCTCAGCATCTCTATCTCTCTCTCTCTCTCTTGCAATTGTTAAATATGGACTGGAAGATTATGGTTATTGTTCTTATGATCGGAAAAGCAGCAACAATGTATGTACTGTTCCCGTCGGGATAGCAGAAGAAATTGAGCTTTTTCCCAAAATAAACTCGTGTATGCTATTATTATGTTGTTAAATATAGAAAAGCTTTTTAAGGATAAATTATTATTACTGTTATTATTATTATTATAGAGGTATAACATTATATTACTTCTGTATATGTGAAGTGGGTGGCTATAAGTCGATTTTCTTTCTTTTTTTTTTAAATAATAATGGAAAATATTACAACGTATCCTTAATACATAATATATAAATAGAAAAAAAATATTTGTAAGAAATAATATCAATAATATTTACCTCGATAATATCCTTTTGACAGTAAATATTGTAGAAAATCGGTATGTAAATGGGAAGATCCTAGTTATGAAAAAAGAAAAATGCAAAATGATAACAGTTAGATGTATGTGTCGGATTTTTTAGAAATGGGAATAATATAAGTTTTATAAGCGCGCCCTCTATAAGACCACCACAAATGCTAAAGAAAGGATATTGGGTATGGGAACAGGAACAAAAAAGTAATATGTACAACATATTTTTTAATCCATATTATACCAATCGCCGAATTTTTAAACTCAAACAATAAACATTACTTCTAAATTAAGGGAAAATCTGTTGAAAAAATTTGTGCGTCGAAAAGTTTAAAGTAACTAGAATAGATCTCTTCAAGTTTCTCTGATCAAAAATCATGAAAATATTGATAGAACGCAAAAATTTGAAAAAGTGCAGAAAGTGTTACACTTTAAAATTTCTACACTTTATAACACTTTTCTACACGTTTGGCAAAATTCTTACACTTTTTCATAAATATGGGTGTATTCGATCATTTTGAATCTGAATTGCGATAGAACCTCGATAGATACGGTCTAACTAACTACTTTAACAACTTTAAATTAAACAACAAAAGTAAATGACCAGCAATAAATATACTTACCAATAAATCTTCCAGATGTCTATGTAATCCACCTATAATAATATTTCATGTACCTTAAATTTTGATGAGTTAGTATTGGTACTCGATCAATATGTATAAAACACGAAAAAAAAAATTAAAAGAACGAGTCGCCGATGAGTTGTTGCATTGCAAATTGCATTTTAATTAAAAAAAAGTAATTAAAATCCTACAATTGGAGGCTCAACCGGGATTTGCTCAAAAGTTTGTAACAAAGGTGTTTTACAAATTAATTAAGGTCGAGATAAAAGTAAAGCAAATCGTACTCAAGATAAACTAAGTTGAAGATAAGCTGAGTTGAAGGATAAAAAAATCGAGCTTCTGAGACGAGAAAACGAACTTCTTCGACAAACAACTACTAGTAGGTACAACTACTGTGAATGTGTCTGAGACGACTTCGAGTGGATCGTTATTCCCTTTTCGAGATATTGAAGATTCTTGTAATTCATTTAATGGTGACGATGATTTTGCAATTGACAAGTGGATTGCTGATATAAACCAAGCCGCTATGTGGTACGTCGAAACAAAGTTTTCGAACTGCTACAGATGTTGGTACATGGGAGAAATTATCTCAATTTTTACTAAAGGAGTTCAAAAAGCTACGATCTGTTCAAAGGTCCAAATGAAAATGAGTAAGCGGAAGAAATTACCCAAAGAGACATTTCGCAGTTATTTGTTAACGTTGCAAGAGATTGCACTTGTGGCAAACATCGATGTTGCTTCTATAATTGATTATTGCTTATCGGGGATTAACGATGTCATGGCGAATAAAAGCATTTTACTTGGTGCTTAAGATATAGCTGACTTTAAATCAAAATTAGACTTGTATGCTGAGATGAAGGAACGGGAACAAGACGTGGGTAAATTCAAGCGAACGTCGGACTGAAGCTGTCAAATGCTTCAACTGTGGTTATCAGCATTGGTCATCGTGGCAAAAATTGGACCAAAATGTTACAAGTGTGGTGGTTTTGGCCACATCTCGCCGAATTGTATAAAGGTGCTGGAAGTCGAAAAGAAACCAAACATATGCGCTGCAATCAACGAAGAGCAGTTAACATTGGTTTCAAACGATTTGAAACGTTTCTTTTGAGATGGCGAAGTTTACAATTCAACGTTTCACATTGTTGGCGATGATGTATTGCCGGTAGATATTACACTGAGAAAGTTAATTAATCAAACGATAACAATTTTAACACTAAATAACATTGTGATGAAAAAATTCGTCCCGGATAACTATACGATGGTAATTGAACGAGGGGATTTGACGCTAATTACAAATATGTAAAGGCGATTAAACAAATGGTGGTGAATTACAATCCGGGAAGTATTCAACCAACCGATGACATGATGATGAAAATTGTATAATTACTGGTGAAACACCGGTGGCGCCACGTTGTCGTCGACTGTCACCACTACAATTGGATATCGTGAAGAATCAAATTGATGAATGGGTACGAGAAGACATCATACGGCCGAGTAAATCGAGTTTCGCTAGTCCGATCGTATTATCGAATAAGAGGGATGGTACGAAAAGGGTGTGACGATTACAGGCGTCTTAACAAGGTAGTGGTTAAAGATTGATACCCACCTCCACGTACCGATGACCAGATTGAGCGCAAACTGAGAGCACAAAATATTTCACAATATTGGATCTGCGGAACGGATTCTTCCACATACCCATAGCTCCAGAAAGCACTAAGTATACTGCATTCATCACTCCTGTCGGATTGTTCGAGTTCCTGAGGGCTCCATTCGGGTTATGTAATTCTCCAGCCACATTCCAGCAGTATATGAACAATGTTTTCGCCCCGCTTAGTTTAGAACGGTCAGTTGAAAGAGGAATAGTGGAGTCAGTTGAAAAGCTTGCGATAGTTTTGAAGACGGGTGAGGATAACGGACTTAAAATTAAATGGAGCAAATGTCAATTTATTTGCAAAACTGTCGAGTATTTGGGATTCGAGGTTTGAAATGGCATTATTAAACCATCAACATGAAAAAGGAGGCGATTAATAAATTTCCAAGGCCGGCTAATGTGAAAATTTTGCAGAGTTTTTTGGGTTTAACAAGCTCTTTTCGGCAATATGCTACGGATATGCTACGGAAGGGAAATAATTTTGTTTTTAAGGATAAAGAAGAACAGGTATTTAAAAAATTGAAAGAGAAGCTACTTGAAGAATCTGTATTACGAATTATAACGAATAATTATAGCAGTAGCGGCCGAAACTAAGTTCCACACGGATGCTTGTAAGATAGGTATCGGAGAAATTTTGCTCTAGAAGTTAGACGAAGACGACTAATAGTCTTCTACTTTAGTAAGAAAACGAGTAAGGCGGAGGAGAACTATAGTATAGTTATGAACTGGAAGTTCTGGCAATTATATACTTGCACTTTACTATCGCGTCCGATTGTGCATCATTAAAAGCCACCATGGAGAAACGGGAACTGACTTTTAGGATTGCCAGATGGGCTCTTCAATTGCAAGAGTTCAGTTTTAAATTGGAACACCGTTCTGGAAATAGAATGCGGCACGTCGACGCTTTAAGTCGATATCCTGTGATACTGACTCTTCAATGTAACCTTGTTACATAAGGATCATATATATCTATATGATCATGGCCAGAGGTGCTTTAAATATTTTTATGTAATCTTATTGTTCGTTTAATGAACTCAGTAATTGTGGCAATTTGCAAAATTGCATTAAACTAGACATTTCGTCAAGCAGAATTGGCTTGACTTCATAACCAATGCCCATATCAAATTATTTTGATGTTAAGCTCCTGAAATATAACCAACATCTCTCATTTCAAATTAAATTTCATTCCAATGCAATAAATTTTCCATTTCTGTAGAATTTTTTATTTTTTGTGCTTTGGCTGAGATTATTTTTAATACTGATCAAAGATTATCTCTAAATGAGCATAATAAAAATGTCTAGCAGATAAAAAAAACAAACAGATATAAGTGGATTTTCTGATAATTTTCTTTGCGTATTTATGTACATACATATGTATATAGTAAATGGGAAAAATGGATAATTGAATTGCGAATTAACTTCTCTCCACATCGACCGCATATATACAGCAAAAAAAAACTGTGTACGAAAAAATCAAATTGCCATGTCATCCGCACATCAGTGTAAACGTACATATAGTTGTTCCAATCGTTTTTTTTGTTTCCTCTTCATTTAATAATTTTCCGATTTTCCACACTTTCTCTGATTTTAATGTTTCCATCGATTATTTTGGTAGAAAATTAAATATTTATCCTGTTAATTGATTAATGATTTAAATAAAATAAAATAATTTAATAAAAGTTTTTTAACGACACCTAATCCAAGTTTCTATTGTTAAATATATAAATTAACATTTTTCCATAAATATATTATAAGTTCAGGGTGGGTGGGTGGGTGGTGAAAATAAAATCAAAATCATATCCTTCCAAAAAAATTTATAACAGGAAAAATTTTCATTGACGTTTTATTATTTTCCGTTTTAGCTAAGAAGGAATAACGTAATATTTTATTTGATGAACTTGATTCCGAACAGTTGGGGGGAGTGTGGGTGTATGCGTTGTCTATACACATATAATATAAGACGGATGTAAGAAGGAAAATCCTATATAACAATAAACCCCTAACAAATTGATGTTGTCATTTTATTTGGGTTCTTTTGTTCAACTTTTTTATATGATTTCGTATGCGAGGGAAATTTCCATTTTCATTTATTTTTGCGTTTTTGTCAAACTTAGCGGGATACAAAAATTAAAGCCAATAAGTTTTTCATATATTTTGACCTCTATATAGCATGTTTTGTTGTTTGGTTATGTAATATGGAAACGGTTTGAAAGGAGGACGTATTTATTATGCTAAATATATTGAAAACAATCTCTGATTGCTTTAAGTATCTCGGTGGGGGAGACAAAAAAATAATGGCCGTGCCCCATGCGGGGCGCCAACTTATGTACTCACAGCTTTTATAAACTGTTTGAACAATTCTCCGGTTTTTTATAAAATTCGTATCAATTGGGCGCCAAACCAACCTCAATTTATTAAGCGCAGATAAATTAAAACTTAAATTGCAATACGAATTTCCCGAGGGACAACCTTTGATCTTTTAAAGCTATTATTAGTGTATTCCACTTATTTATCCCCTACACTCATATACACAAAAAAAATAAAAAATGAAAATTCTCAAGTACCCACTCGACATATTTTCTAATTTCCAATTTCACCCCAATTTTTATCGATTTACTTGATATGCTCACTTTTACTTTATATTTTGATTTCGATTTACAAGAAATTGAAATGTTCGGGGTTAGAGGATGAGTGCAAATACACCATTATCCAATGTCACTCTATATGGTTTAGCTTTTGTTGTACATTTTTATTCGATTCAATTAATATTGCGTTTGACAGCTGATTGCGAATACATTGAACCGACGCCCTGTCTAACGCACATCCATTTCGATTATGTGCGTGCAGAGGATACAGCACACATATATTAATCATCCGAGCTATATACTCAACACATCCTTTTTTTTTTTTGCCGTATATCCTTCGATTTAAAAATTATTATGATTATTTATGAGCTATATATTAGACCTTATTTATTGTTCGTGAGGAAAATCAATTTTCCAATTTTCATCTTCTATAGATACGATTTTATTTTTTTCTATCAAATTTTATATCACACAAGGATCAGCTTACTGTTTATATATAATTTTATCGTTAGGACTATAAAATGTACCAAACATATCTACCAAAAAAAAAAAAAAAAAGGTTCAATGAAAACAACAACAAATAAAACACGCAGAAAGGTGAAAACGGATCAATGTAAAGATGTCTAGTCACACTTGTCCCTATTTATCCTTTTTTTTTATTTTTTTTTTTTGTTGTTATATCTTCCCACCCCGAAGTTATTGTTGATGCTGCTAGTTTATCACTGATTCGTGCGAAGAAAATTTGTATTTTCGGTGTAAACCATTACAAATTGAATCGAGGTTTTAACATTGTTGGTGTTGTTGTTATTTTGGATGGCAAACCTTTTCAAAAAGGATATACATAAATTTAATATTTTTTCGTTTTTTAAACGTCGGGAAGTTATAGTTATAGTAGATGACCGTAAATTTACAAAACGAATAATAAATCACCGTAACACAATTAATGTTAAATAACCGACTATATCTCGCGTAAACACTAAATAATTGTTCATCAAATACATAGATATGACACTATCATTATATTACCATAATTGAAACAATAAAACGTCATCTTTCTGGTGTTACGCGACGACGACGACGACGACGACGATTCCTTTATTCCATGTCAGTATACGGCAAAAGTTTTCCTTTTGCTCTGCTACAAGTTTATAAATTTTGTGTTGAATTAAACATTACCATTGAAATTAACAACTCAATTTACAAATAATTACTTTGCTTGAGAGGAGCGAAGCGGCGATATACTCGTGTATATGTATACCGTGGCAGCGCACGACGAGAAGAAAATTTAAATTTTTTTCCTTGATTTTAGTATTCCTCCTCGCGCCATGCCTCATCATTTCCATTGTCTCTGGTATAAATATACATATACATATAAAGTATCATCTCTGCTATCTGTCTATGTAACATTTATTGTCGTCGACGTTTTTTCATTTTTTTTTTTTTTGTGAAATGGAAAGTAATTTCCCTTATATACATTTTCATTTAGATATGGAAGGGATATAAATTAAGACAACTACACTATATACTAATCTACTACTGTGTGGTAAAATTTTTGTGGTATTTGACAGTACTAATGTATGTCTTTGGATTTTTTTTTTTATTCCCCTTTTTATATTTCGGTTCGTTTATCTCAAGATGATTAATCATTAAGTAATTAGAAACCAGCACCAAAAAGAGGACAAGTATTTATTGTGGTATGTCGGACAGTATTTCTTATGGGATTATTATTAAGTTACCATATCAATTAGGCACTCTAAGAGGAGGATACAAATTTTGTTGGTATTGTAAAAAAAAAAAAAAAATTACAAGGTCAATGTACTGAAATTCTTACAAGAAATTATAAATTTGACTGATTGAATAGTTGGGTGAACTTACAAGGTTGTCTTAACCAGCCAAAACAAATATTTTTAAGGTCTAAGATCCGAACTGATTTTTATTTTAATAATTAACAAAACAAAGTTAAAAAATTGTCAAGAAATGAATTAGAAGATATCGTTGAAATTTTTTTGTAAAGCTCAACTGTGAGAAAATCTGTATAGTAGTAGGCTAGGCTCTTAATAAACTTGTAGAGTGATCACACTCGATTTATTTGAATGTCATCAGCAACAAAAAGATCGATTTCATACAAAGCTCACACTGTTAACGCAAAATGTGCGGTTTAATCTTCAAAAGCTTTGTAAAATTTATTTACTTTCCAATAATTTTAGGTCAAAATTTAAAAGCTTTAGATGCTAAAATAAAAGATCCTCAAAATTTCAAATTCAGAAACATATTCTAATTATTTTTTGATAAATGAGCTTAAAGCTATGTGCTCTGTGGCCTGTCCTCTATCATTCATACAAACAAAAACTTATTCAAAACTATGCAACGAGAACCACAAACAACGAGCTTTAATTTAATAACGCTTTAAGCTCTTGTACTAATGATTTTAAAACAACACTACAATTGAGAAAGTTTAAAGAATTTACAATTAGGTATGAGGTTCTAAAATTCTTTAAAAACGAATTTGACTTAAATTGGATTTGGTAAACTTTTATGAGTCAAAGCTATATGTTATAATGAAAAGCTCTATGCTTTAATATAAACAAACACTCAGAGCTTTTTGGTATACGATTATTCCGTTTTTACAGTGAAACAATGAAAAATCATTATGGATTCTCAAAATAAAAGACTTTCTATACGATGTTAAAAAGCTCCTAATTTCGAATAAATAAAAATTGAAAAACCAAACTATATTATAAATTCCTGCATACATTAACAGTCAACATAATTAGTCGAATTAAAGATACCTTATAATAAAAAGAATATAAAGCTTTTGCAATAAACTTTTGGTAATAAATAGCTTTGAGGCATATTTATTAAATTTATGAAGGGTCAAGATAAAAGTCCCACTATGTTCAAAATGAGAAAGTTTATTTCGAGATATTATGTTTAATAATTATGTTCTAATTAGTTTCGCTTAACTGATAAACAACGCTAAAAGCTCTAACCTAATTTTGAATAATAATCAATTTCCACAATAATTTGAGTTCAGTCCAGTTTTAACTAAATTTATTTAGCGCACATCTAGACATTTAGTTTTGGAGAAGCTAAACATTAAAAAGCTTTTAAAAGCTCTCAATTTCAAATAAATAAAAGCTAAAGCTAAAATTGGTGAAAATATTAAAAAGCTTTTTCAAAACTTTGTAAAAGGTATAAAATAAATAAGCGTAAAAACTGACAAACCTGCGTTATCATCAAAAGCTTTATGATTTACAGCAAGAACGATCAAAACTCGAGCAAAAGCTTTCTTCGAATTGCTAAATGATTTCAAAAAATATGTTGTAACAACTTATGGTTTTCATCTTAGCCTAGAAAACTTAAATGCAAACTTTCATCAAATGTTGATGAAATGAGCTTTAAACTATATATTTTCTTTGACATTTCCTTTGTCATTAATAACGGAAAAAGCATATCCAAACGAACGAGCTTTAATTTAAGCATTGGACCAAGCGCTTTGAAATTTTCAAAGTAGTAAAAAAACATTTTGACGACACCACCAAATTATAAAACTTTTAGATTCAAATGATCGCAGAGATTGTCGATGCCAATATTGTGAAATCTAAATTATAAAATTATAAAATTTTCAGAATTAAAATTCTAGCAAAGCAAACTCCACAAATATTGAATGTAAGACTTTTAAGAGTATAAATTTAAAAATGTCCATTCTTAAATCTGAATTCAAAAGTTTCAATATTTCTTGATTGATTTCTTCAAGTTATGAAACCCATCTGCATTTACTTATTAATTTAAATTTCCAAATCTAGAATTTAACTTTTTGCTTTTTAATTTATTATTAGTAAAGGAGTCTGATTGGGGCCAAACGAAACGTCCCTATGCGTCAACTAGTCCAATAGCAAATTTAAATTAAGCGAAGCACTCGGTTAACTCTTTCCAATCCCTAGAACTACTTCCAAACAAAACCATTTATTTATTTGAATCGGAAATAATATCCTGGATTAAAGCTACAAAATTGCCTGCATATTGTTATTGATTACTGTAGCCATGTCCGATAAGTTAAATAAATGTTTACTAATCTTAAAGTAAAATATTTAGAGTCAATCAAGACAGTAGCTAAGATGTACATGGTGGATAGTAAATACAAAGTGGTAATCAATAACCCAAAAAGAATCGATGTGCAGAATCCCCGTCGATCTACTGAGAAGACCGCAGATATTCCAGATATTACTTGATGTTTCTTGTTTCGTCGACAGCCAGCAATGTATTCAAGATAGATTGGAAGCCTTCGATACTCTGCGAGTTCGATATGCGATATAAAATCGACGGACAAGCATTAGTTCATTTTGAGCCAGATAACAACCAATTCGCCACACCAAGCAAGTACATTTTCTGCTCCAATGCAGCAGACAGTAAACCAAATTTGAAAGGATACATAATCTTTCATTACCGTTAGATAAATGCAAACCAGAAATAATATCTATAAAAAATACTTAACACATATCACGAGCTCCCGTCACCAACGACTATTGTGTTAAACGTATTATATTTCATTTATTACTTTTTAATAATTTGTACAATGCCAGCTAGACGCAGAGGAACTTCTTTAGGCCGTAGAGCTGCATGCAGCTAGATAATACTTATTGCGCGCCGTTTTACAATCAGCAGACGCAGAGCAAATGATCAACAACGCCAACAGGTCCATCGATCATTTACATCCAATTCATTCCTGCGTCTAGCATTTGAATATGAGCCCGATATTGAATATTATGCTCATTCGAAAGTGATAATTGGTGCTATGGATAAGGAATGTCCTCATTGTCATGCTCTTAAGTTTAAAAACGAGCCAGCCGGGATGTGTTGTTCGTCAGCAAAGGTGCAATTACCAGCAATTGAGAAACCACCTGAACCATTAAATGGTTTACTTCTCGGTACGGATCCAGATTCTAATCTGTTCCTAAAGTCAATTCGAACATTTAATTCATGTTTCCAAATGACATCGTTCGGAGCAACAGAAATAGTTAACAATAATGCTATCAATGGTCAACAATTCAATTCAACATTCAAAATCAAAGGCCAAATTTATCACAAAGTGGGTTCATTGCTGCCAATGCCAAACGAATCACCTAAATGTTTACAAATTTACTTCATGGGTGGTGAGGATGCACGCGTAGATGCACGTTGTGGCTATAATCACCTTAATTCACTTTTTGCCAGGCGTATCATCGGCGACCTGGATGTTCTATTGAATGAGCACAATGAATTGTTAAAGATATTCAAATCACACATGCACAAATTACAAAGTGATAATCCAGATGTTGCTGGAATCATGGCCGGCGATCGTACAGCTACGTGGGAAATCGTGATTCGTAGAAGAAATAATAATCTACAGTTCATTGCTGATATACACCGCTCATATGACGCTCTCCAATATCCGCTAATGTTCTGGATAGGCCAAGACGGGTATTGCGTAAATATTAAACAACGAGATCCCGCAACAGGTGCTGAATCAATCAAGAATGTTAGTTCGAAGGATTATTATGTGTATCGGTTGATGATCAGACGTGATCAGGACAACGTTATTCTACGATACCGTGCAGAGCTTTGTCAACAATTCGTGGTCGACATGTATGTGAAGATAGAGAGCGAACGACTACGATACTTGCGATTTAATCAACAAAAGCTACGTACGGAAGAGTACATCCACCTGCGAGACGCTATTATCAACAACGCCGATGCCGTCCAAATTGGTAATTCTGCAATTCTACCATCATCGTACATAGGCAGTCCACGTCATATGCAAGAATATATACAAGATGCCTTGACTTACGTGTGAGAATATGGACGGCCGTGTTTATTCATCACCTTCACATGTAATCCAAAATGGCCGGAGATCACATCCTTACTAATGTCTGGCCAAAGCGCAATACACCGTCATGACATTACAGCACGTGTTTTCAGACAGAAAATCTGAAGTCTCTAATTGATTTCATTACAAAGTTATATGTATTTGGTCCCACACGTTGCTGGATGTATTCCGTTGAATGGCAAAAGCGCGGATTACCTCATGCACACATTATGGTATGGTTAATCGATAAAATACGTCCTGAAGAAATCGACAGTGTAATTTCTGTGGAAATTCCAGATCCGTCTACTGATCAAATGCTGTTTGATATTGTTACTGCAAATATGATTATGTGGCAATGTGAATCGTTCATCGCCTTGCATGGCAGACGGGAAATGTACTAAAAGTTTTCCAAAAAAATTCACTGTCGGAACGATTACAAATGTTAATGGATATCCAATATATCGTCGAAGAAATTCCGATAATGGAGGACAATCTTTTGTTAAATAGATCAATAACATAGACATTGACATTGATAACCGTTGGGTGGTCCCATATTCGCCTTTGCTGAGCAAAACATTCAATGCTCATATTAATGTCGAGTTCTGCAGTTCAGTGAAGAGCATCAACTACATTTGCAAGTATGTAAATAAAGGCAGTGATATGGCTGTATTTCGCGTTGAAAATACCAATGTGAATGCTCCTCCGGTGAATAACAACGATGAGATAACGCTTTACCAAATTGGCAGGTACGTCAGTTCCAATGAAGCTGTTTGGCATATCTTTGCTTTCCCAATTCATAAACGAGAATTCCAGCAGTCAATCATTTAGCCGTCCATCATGAAAACGGCCAGCGCATATATTTCACGAGCGAGACAGCAATTGATCGTGCGATAAATCCACCAAAAACTACACTTACCGAATTTTTTGAATTGTGTAATCGTGCGGATGCTTTTGGTGCTTTTGCACGAACATTACTCTATTCAGAAGTACCACGTTATTTGACATGGGCACCAACAATAAAATGGATGCCCCGTAAGCAAGGCACACCAATTGATGCATGTCCCGGTTTATTCAAATCAAACATCTTGGGACGAGTATTTACAGTTAATCCAAGGCAGACTGAGTGCTTTTATCTCCGGCTGTTGTTGGTTAATGTCACCGGCCCATTGTCATTTCAAGATATACGTAAAGTGAATGAGCAACAGTATCCAACATATAAAGATTCATGCCTTGCACTCGGTTTACTAGAAGATGACAACCAGTGGGGATGTATGCTTGCTGAAGCAGGATTGAACTGTACAGCAAGACAAATTCGTCTACTGTTCGCTATAGTGTTGACTATATATGTTTTCCGGCCAGAGCAGAGACATTATGGGATAATCGCAAAGATTTAATGACTGGTGATATATTGCATCAACATCGTACACGATCTAACGATAGCATTCAGCGACACTATGTACAATGAAGCATTGATTCCTATTGAGGATCTTTACATTATTATTGCCAACTTACCTCTCAGTCATTTCGGTATGCCAAATCGAAATGCATCTGATTTAATTAACACTGAATTGAATCGTGAACTACAATACAATACTACGGAAATGGCAGCGAATGTTGCTCGCAATGTCCCACTAATGAATGACAAACAAAGAACCATTTACGACCGTATCATGCTCGCAGTTGCGGCAGGACAAGGTGGTTTCTTTTTCTTGATCAAATAATGGCATCGCATTGGCTGTTGCATCATCTGGCATTGCGGCAATTTTATTGGGTGGAGGTAGAACAGCTCATTCAGTATTTAAGCTGCCACTAAATATTCAAAATAACCCAGACGCAGTGTGCAACATAAAAAAACAATCTTCCATGGCCACAGTATTGAAACAGTGTAAAATTATCATCTGGGGTGAATGTACTATGACGCACAAACATTCGCTAGGGGCGTTGAACAGGACATTGAAGGATATAAAAAATAACGACAAACTATTTGGCAGGTGATTTCAGACAAACACTTCCTGTCATTCCACGTTCAACATACGCTGATGAGATCAACTCGTGCTCAAAATCATCGCCACTGTGGCGTAATGTTGAAGAAGTACAACTGAAAGTAAATATGCGCGTTCAAATGCTTCAAGATCCATCTGCTGAAACATTCTCAAAACAACTATTAGATATCGGCGATGGAAAAGTTACTACAGATGAAACTGGATGCATAAAATTACCGACCGATTTCTACACAATCATTGATTCGCAAGATGCTCTCATTGTCCAAATATTTCCCGATGTTCACAGACAATACACAAATCATGAGTGGCTGGCAGAAAGAGCAATTTTAGGAGACTTGGTGTCATACAAATCTATTGATACAGTTTGCGATACCACGAAAGCTGTGAATTATCCAACAGAGGTTTTAAACTCATTGGATTTACTAGGCATGCCACCAAGGTTGGATCTCCGGTTGTTTTGTTTCGTAATTTGAACCAACTACAGTTGTGCAACGGCGCGCGATTAGTTATTAAAAAATTAATGAAAAATGTTATTGAAGCCATCATTTTAAATGGCAAATTCGGAGGTGAAAATATATTACTACCGCGAATCCCTATTATACCCACAGATGTACCAATTCACTTTAAACCCCTTCAATATCCAATTAGATTGGCATTTGCAATCACTATCAATAAGTCTCAAGGCTAAACGATGTCTGTCTGTGGTTTAGATTTGAGCACTCATCATGTTTTTCACACGGACAATTATACGTAGCGTGCTCTCGAGTGGGCAAACCATCCAGTTTGTTTGTGTTAGTAAATAAATAAAATTCTCAAAATTCAGAATTCTGATTCCAGATCATGTTATAGTTCTAAACTTATAGTCCAAAAAATTAAAATTTAAAATTATGAATCTGGAGTAAGTTAGGGTAAATTATATTTCAATTTTCCTGTCTAAAACCAGTTGAAAAAAATCTTCTGTGATTCTGCGATCCAGCGGCTGGCATATTATATTTTTACATAAAATTTTAGTCAAAATGATTGAAATTTAAATCAACGAAGGTTTAAGCCCATATTGGAACGACATAACTATGAACAAAAACGCAACATAATGCGTTTGCGTATTGCGCTACATAAAACTTAATTATCCCATACAACTATTAATTAATTTATTCGTCTGCATTTTTAATTAATTACCCCAGATTTTCCATATTTTATATGAGAATGCATGCATAGAGTGAAAAATAACAACGACCAAATCCATAAAAAACTATAATCTCGTGGAAAAATAAAGATATAAAAAAGCATAACAACAACGGATTTCAACCGTGACGGAATATAAATTGGATAAAATCATAACTATGTACAATATGTATGTACAACTATAACATACATATATATATAGTGGATAAATATAGTTCTAGGTCGGATGGATTAATAGCCGATTTTTATGTTGCGAATTGATTTTGCTGCGGTTGCTATATGTATGTATGTATGTGTACTAAACAGCACTTTTCAGTATATATTTGTGTTACATTCATCACAAAACTATTATTTCCGGTTAAATTTAATAAAAAATATATATTTATAAATAAATATAAATATCAAAACTAGAAACTATTTCCGTTTAATTTATTTGTACATAGTGATTTAAAATTCATGACATGTGATTACAATTTTAATTGAGTTCTTATAATTTATCATTTCTCTTTTCCAGGTAAGCAACTATATATTATGCATGCTTATGATCATAAGGCACACGCGGTTACATTACTATGTACGGAAGAGTAAAGTGATTTGAAGGTTGTTGATACCGCGCTCGTTTACATAGTAAATATATAGGAAATGTATATTCCACCGCTCGCGTATATATACTCGTTTTTCACGCAGCCTTCATATCAGGTGAACAAAATTAATAAAATCATCAACAAATTAATAATAATATTTTCGTTTAGCCACCCCACGCCCCCATCCCTTCACATACCAAAAAAACAAAATTACATGCGAATATTAAAACGTTATCGCAGCACAACCCCACAAAAAAAAAACACGAAAATGAATTAGATACTTAACAAATTTTCATTTTCATCTAAACAGCTCGTCTCTCTGTGTGTTTGTGTACGCACGTATTTTTCTCCCTGTGATGGGAGGCTGGAAAAATTGAAAACTTTTTTTTTTTTGTTCGGCTCGTACTTTTTGTGGTATGTTGTTGTATATATATGCTCGAATGAAATTTTTGAATTTCCAACCTGTTTATTTAGATTATCTGTGTGTGTGTGTGTGTATGTGGATTTTTCACGTAAATAAAAAAACTGCTGTTGTTGTTGTTGGGGTAAAAAATATAACCAAAAATTGTTTTTCCTGGCACAGATCTATGGAAATAGATAAGAGATTGTAGATTTTTCGAATTTTTTTTTTTAATTATTTCATTTTGACAGTGAAATTTGTGAAAAACTGAAAACGTACAAAAAAAAAACTTTTGGGGTGATTATTTGAGATTTTCGGAAAAATCATTTTCTACTTTGCGTTTGTGGGATAAAAATTATATAAATTTTCATTTGTTTTGATGGAAATCCGGATTATACGTAATTCTAGAGATATGAATTTTGATTTGATGTGCCATAGTGTTTCACTGTCATGTACGAAACTATATAGATATAAAGTTTGGACGCTTTGCAGAAGCTGAATAATATTTTATTAAAGTTTGACAAAATGTTTTAATTAAAGCTTCCGCATTCATGATTTTATTAAAATTCGATTTAATTCGGAACTTTATATTTAAAACTCATTTAAAACCCATTTTAATCAACCATGTCGAGTTTCATCATAATCGGAGTACACATTCTATCAATTCGAGTTTAGCAGTAATGATAGAATTCGAAAAAAATTGAACAGAGGTTACACTCTAAAAAGCAATGTGAACCGGAAGGGATGGCGAAGGACGAACGAACAAAACATAGTACAACTCTTCAACGGCAACCGGAAAGGGCAAACTTGGGAAGGTCTATTACAAAGCTTAAATTTGCGCTTAGAAGAGAGGCAGTTGCCTTACTCACAAGACAAGGATACTGACAATGCACTGCCTTAGGTCTGGAAGCAAATTCACGTCGTATGGTCATGTTTCACATTATCATACGAAAGACATAAACATAATGGAGGTAAATGGAAAGTAAAGTTTAAACGAAGAATGTTCAACGGATGCTCAACAGGTAGAAATTGATTCATCAACATATAAAGTAAAATCTGATGTCTAGCCTAAATTTAAGGATGCTCCCTTAATGTACTTCCCATGCACCAAACAATATCAAAGAGTGCCAGTATTAAATTGCAATAGCGGAACAAATCACGCCGAAACTGAGACTGAGGTGGAAATTGAGTCATTACAACCTGACAAAAAATCATTTCTTCAATCTTTTAAATCCATTTATCAAACGAATTGCAATTAGACAAATGTCTACTAAAGGATATTTTGTCTATTAAGGGAATGAAGCTTAAACATTGCTACTCAATGTCTATCAATGCAGTTACAAAAGTCTACGAAATTGAAGCTAAATCTGTTATTGTTGTTTCACAACAAGATAAAACCAATTGTACAGATTTAATTTATGTATTAGGAGCTTTGAAGACATATTTACATCAACGGAGAAGTGATTCGTTTATCCTGACTATGGACAGCAATTGACTATGGACAAACTACTCATGCCCCAACATCAAATGGGTTTTACACATTCCGTTCAACATGTCAACGCATTATGAAAGAACTTTATCATCACGTTAGATTATTACTACTATAAGAACTCATTAATTGAAATAATGTTTTACATAAAGCACTCTGAAAGTATCATTAAGAGCCACCTACAGCTTCGTCTTTACTATCGGCACACATTTCCATATATGACAATCTAAACAATACCCTGAGGAGCCTAGTATTAATCATCAGGATGGATTTAATAGTGTAAAGCTAGTCAAATTTTGTGAGACACCAATTCTTTTTCGACAACAGGTAAATACATTTTTTGTACATCAAGCTAGATCTAACATGCCTGTCTACCAATGTCGTACCTGGAGTGCCCCCAACTAAAACTAAACCATCTGAAAAGTCAGGAAGTAAACCAGTCAGTTACAGGGTTGTGCTCAATATATTATCAGAATGTTAACAAAATGGCTTCAAAAGCATCCTAATTTTACCGCTTTGTGCTACAAACAAACTACCTGATTTATGTAATTGGTGAAAGCCACTTCAATCCTGGAATAAACAGCTCTGAATATTTTGGACACGACTAGGTTGTTTATAGATGTGATTGCAAAAATCGGGCGGTGGCATAATCATAGCCGTGATTTCTAAACTAATGAGTGCTGCAATAACATTATCCCCATCAGGATTCGATTGTAGAAGTAATTAATACACCAAATTCATCCGATTTACTGCTTGTACTTGGTGACTTAATTGTATTCCCCCATGCAATATAAAATCAGATGCAGAATCTCTATTCGTTGATGCCATATGCTTGGAGATAATTTACACCAAATTAACAACATGGCTAATAATCTGGAGGTTTTTAGATCTTGTCTTCGCACGAATGAGGTAGATGTGTTTAAAGTACCTGAGTCACCCAACCCATTTGTTGTTAATGATGTCAACCACAACCCTTTGGATATTGTATTTGCGACTGTACGCCTAAACCAAAACACCTCCGACAAATCAAATACAACTTTAAGAAGACAAATTCCATTGGTCTGCAAGTTTACTTAGAAGCAGTGAATTGGGAAGAAATTCCAAATGCAAAGGATGTGAATGAAAATATCGACAAATTTTATGAGATCATACACCAAAGCACCAATAAGCACGTTTATTTAAAATTTAAGTACAAGGCCTATTTGGATGGCGTCCAACAAAAAATTGGAATAAATCCAAAACAGTTCTGGAAATACTTCAGATCTAAAAGCGAAATGGAGGAGTACCCTTCCAACATGACATATAACAATATCAGCACCTCGAACGCCAAGGAAATAGCAGACACGTTTGTGGCATTTTTTCAATCTTTTTATCGACCAAACGTCAATATTGGGTATACATCGATCAATCAAGCAGTAACAACATATTAATCACTCCTCCAGCCATATCTAATGAAAACATTCTATCCGCATTGAAGTGCTTTGGAGACGGCCTGGCGATATACCCTCATCTATATTAAAAACGTTTGCAAGTATTTTGGTAAATCCGTTCTGCAAACTGTGAATCCGTTGCGCAATGCTTTCAAATCCACACTAATACCTCATATATCTGTCAACCAATACGGCTTTATGCTTGGCAGATCAACGTCTACTAACCTGGCTGAATTTACCAGCAAAGTAATAAATGAGATTGAAAAACATCATCAAGTGGATGTGGCGTATACGATCATCATAAAGTACTCCATTTGATTACATTAAATGGTTTAAGTCGGATTTAACAAACCGTCTGCAATATGTAATAATTGAAAATAAGAAATCCAACATTATCAAAGTTTCATCTGGTGTTTCCCAAGGATCACATATTGGACCCTGGATCATTATTGTTTTTATTGATCGGATAACCCAGATCATAAAAAACTCAAATGTTCTCATATTTGCTGATGGCGTAAAAATTTGTCATACGATTTATCATACGTGATCAAGGATATTCAAACGTTACTTACACTTTATTTCGCTTATGTTAGATCTCAAGTGGAATATGCCGCAATCCTTCCTATGATGCCCACATCAAAAGAATTGAAAGCATTCAAAAAAAATTCTAATATTCCTGTTTAAAAAAACGGGCTGGGATTATGACCACAACATACCTTTCTAGCAAAATGTTGCTCGTTTACCACAATATTCAACAAGGTGCAAAGAATATAAAATTTGCACCCTTCAAAATAGACGTATTCTGGTAGATGCCCCCTTTATCGGAAACATCATACTCGGCCACATCGATTCAGCTTACATATGTATTAGTAAACATCTCTATAAATGTTCCAGGCATGACATTGCGTATTCATCGATTTTTAGCGCTTGAACACCACTCCACCAACTACGGCAATAACAACCGAATCAATAGATTAGCAAAATCATTTAATACCGCAAAGGATTAATCTTTCTGACAGCTTCAACTTTGAAGTACTCACGTTAACATTTATAAGATTTGATTAAATCTTTCATTATGTTTCTAAATTTTGTTGTTTTAAATAAATAAATAACTAAAATCCTGTAGTATCACAATGGACCGTTACCGGTCTAAGTGTGCCTTGACAGCCACACCAACCTAACCTACATTAGCTGAGGAGCGCAGAACGAAATCTCCGAATACTATTTAACAATCAAAGTTATCGCGTCATAGCTGTTAATATCTATAGATTTTTTAGCGCCAGAGCTATTGTAGCGTATACTGGTTGGTTGGTAATTTAAATATGAGAGACCAAATTTAACAAAATTGTAAGTCCTTTTCTATATGAAAACTGTTGCCAACTTTACAACACAAATATGAAACGTTAAATATTTAAATATATGTTTTGATATTTATTTAGTTACTCTATTGGTCAATAGATGGCAACCTGTTTAATTTTATATTATTGGTATACTGCAGCGTTCTGCTTACACCATCGGTTAAAGACTATAAATTTGATAGCCTATACAGTGCGTGAAATCTCCATTAAAGTACGATGGATATTTGACATATAAAATACCTTGATATTCTGGCTATTTGAGCGTCACAAAATCGTACCTGAAAGAGATAGAAAATAATAATGTTAATATAAATTTATAAGATTAAATTTGTATTTTAAAGATTAATTATGTATACCGTATTGTATTGTCCGTCTAATTTTACGTTTTTTCTGTTAAATTGAGTTTGTGTCGTTCGATAGATTATCATTCTAAAGTTTAAGATGCAAGTTATAAATAGAAGTTAAAAGTGCAGAATTCATAGGCCGAGCTATCTTTCAAATCAGTACCATAAAGAAGTGTTTCAACTTCAAAATCCGCGGATTGGAACATTACATTAGCAACTTGTTTGGTCAGTTTAACTCTTTCAGGTACTTCATTTGTGATAATTCTGGATGTACATTTGAATTATCTTTGGCAGTTAAGGTTGTAATAATCTGATCATAAAAAACAAGCAACCATATACGAGGTTAACTACGGGATCGGTTGGGAACATCGTCAGAAGGAAAAGGAAAAATCAACAATATGGAAACCTCCCCCATTGTAGGCCAGTAAACCTTATTCGTGAAAACTGGCTAGGATTCAATGAACCAATCATTCCTTAATCTGAACTCTAAATGATTACTGAAACGAAATAACACAAACCGGTAAAACGAATCAGGCGAATATAACAGAAACATCAAAGGTAGCACAAGTATAGAAAAGGAAATGAAACGCCACAATGTTGAGATTTTAGGCTATTAGTGAAGTCAGAAGGCAAGAACATCATGGGCAAAAACGTGTTGGTAGTGCGAAACAACAATAAAGAGAGACTGTGCAAAACATGAATGGAGAGAGACTCGTCGACTTCTGAATTAAAAATCAGCTGTTAGGCAGCAGTAGGTTTCCACACAAAAATATTCATAAATATACTTGGACATCACCGGATGGCAGAACTAAAAATCAGATAGATCATGATCAACAAAACCTTCCTCACATCATTACAGGATGTCAGAGCAATGAGGAGCACAGCCGTCCACAGTGATCATCAAATGGTAATAGCATGATTTTTAATCAAGCCAGCCTGTAAAATTCCCTAAAATAAATCGATGGAATAAAACTAAAGAAGCCTATATGCGAACGTACTTGCAGCACAATCAGAACCATGGATTAGCGATTATGACTTTGAGAAAAATTGAGGAACGTCGTCAGCTAAACACAGATACGAAGATACAGCACATCAAGTATAGGAAATGGCAAGGAATGATCGAAGGCAATATACAGATGATATTCTCAAGCCTGCTGAAGAAACAGCTGCAAATCAAAACATGCGGGGACTACACCTATGTATAAGAAAGACCATGGGCAAATTTACCAATATACGACTATAAAGTGATGCTTCTAGTCAATTCTTAACAACTGATGAAGTACAATTAAAGAGATGGAAAGAGAATATTTCGAAGAAAAAAGCACAAACAACACCGAAAATCACGTACTATCAACTAGCACCGATAACGAAACTATATCAACACCCTTCCACCAATGGAGTTAAAAGTGTCATCGAGAGGCTGAAGAAACAATAAAGCTGCTGTACAGACAATATAACCGCCGAAGTATTTAAATTCAATACATCTCCAACGAAAGCGCATTAACACCATTAATACAAACAGTGTGGAATTCTGGTAGGATACCACAGAAATGGAAGGTTTGATAGTTACGAGACCCAAGAAAGATGACTTAAAGGAATGTAGGAATAGGTGTGGTATCTCTCCTCCTCAATATAACAACAATAATACTCGTCATAATCCTTGATAGAATCTCACCTGCGATCAATGCAAAATTTATACCTGATCTTCGTCGATTTCGAACACGCATTTTACACAATAAATAGGAACATCGTATGGCAGACACTTTATGATATGAGCATCAAAAATAATGGCTGTGGAACTCTTACAAGAAATGTATCGGCATCCTGGAAGTCGAGTTCAATTAAAAGGCAAACACATTGAAATATAATGAAACATTCGGGTAGTAAGACAGAGATTCGTACTCTCACCATAACGCTGTTCTTGATACTATTTAGACAGTTTAATTCGGAAATTAGATAGCACGTCCTCAATACGCTCCAATGGGGATTAACAGGTAAACTCAATGATCTAAACTATGCAGATGACATATGCCTGCTAACGCCAAGACGACATGCAGCAAAAAGTAAAACAGCTATCAGATCTCAAAATAAACATTAGAATAACAAAGACGAAGAGACTCAACACAAATATAACCACACCGATGCACACCAGGATGCACATCAGGAACAAATCGAAAATGTAAACGAATTTGTATACCTTAAACAGGTGGAACAGAAGTAGACATAAGCAAACGCATAAACAAAGTCAGATATACATTTAAAATCTAGTATACTTCTGTCCTATTCCTATCATACGAATGTTCAACTCGTGAGTAAAATCGGTACTACTCTATGAGTGCGACACATTGAAACCATCTGAGCGAATCATAAGAAAGTTACATGTATTCGCTAACAAACGGCCCAGAAGAATACTGAGATGGTTCTGGACACCATAACCAACACAGAACTGCGCAGGAAAACAAACCAGTTGGACATCCAGATCAAAAGACGAAAGTGGAGATGGATCGGACCTACACTAAGAAAACCAGCGAACGAAGTAACCCAGAATGTCACTGGACTGGAACCCGCAAGGGAAACGGAAAGTTTTAAAACCAGCAATGATATGGAAGAGAACTATACTAGCCGAGGCGAAACAACTTGGAAAAACATGGGTGGAAATTAAAGGAATAGCCTTAATCAACAAAAATGTTTAGTGGTGTCACGCTGTTAGTTTGTGTTAGCAGAAGTACAATTACCACTCGTAGTTTTGTGGTCCTCCATGACTTGAGGATGAACCAAATACTATTAATCAGTGGAATTTTTTGGTGGGTTAACTCATACAATGTAACCAAATCGTTTGTAGTATTCCAGAAATCCGACGTGTTGCTCTTGCACTTTCATTACTTAGCGGGGAATCGTTTGACGGCGATCGTTTATGACTTCTTTAGTGGGCTTTTTTCAGGTTTAAAACGTGAAACCACCATGTAATAGTTATCTGGTAGTTTTGTGGTGATTGCCTTAATTAATTGAATTCCTGTGTATGTTTTACATTACCCAATACTATCCATAAGAGATGCATGCTGTGAGTGATAGTATTATTCAAACTTCAGTTTAACATAATGCATCTAGTTTCGGGATTGGGTTAATCGGTTATGATGAATGTGGAATTGGGTTCAAAATTCAAAATTGTACAGACGGGTGGTTTTCAATTCGTAATGATGATTGTTTTAACAATAATACTCTGGCATACTTCCGTTAGAAATACTGCTATTTACTTTAAAATATTAAACACAATTGACAGTTTAAAAGTTAAATACACTTACACTTGGCTTCTTCAAAATTTTGAAAATTTTTCGAGAATTTAAATCGGAGCGATATCCAATCATTTCAATTTTTTGGGCGATTACATATTTTCAAACAGCCAAATGTTGGTATGAGCAAGATAAGGTAAGTGTAGATAAGATTACTATTAATAGACATCCAAGTCTAAAGACATAATATTTACGAATTTTTATTTTCTGCCTAAGCTATTCGTATGTATAGTAAATTTAAATAGCATTTTAAACAAACAATTTAAATGTGAAGTTCATAGCAAATCATTATTAAAACCTGAATATTTTGAATAAATTAAAAATTTTGAACACAATATTTTGGACCTGCATTCTTGGCTGGTTTACATTAAAACTTTGTAAACTTTCGTCGCTTCATGTTACAAAACGTTTACCAAATCTTCAACATGGCTTAACATCTATCCTTCTAGTATATTTCAGATGAAAATTAGACAACAACAAAAAACTACAGAACCCATACATATACATGCACAGAACAAAGAATATCAAATGGAACAATTTTCTATTATCATTCTTCCATGTATAGCTATAGCTGCTCTATATATTGTTGTTGTGTGTTCTGTCTTTATTTATTTAGCTTATCTCTTACAGACAATTTTATTGTTTTTCTTTTTGTAAAATGAAAAGTAAATTTGCCCATTTTGTTGTTGGTATTTTAGCACAATGGCATGACAATGAGAGAAAAATGTAACACAGCGTTGTATAGAAAAACATTTTAGATCGACCAAAATTGTCACTGCGGAGGTTAGAACATGTACACAGTTTATGAAAGCCAGCTTCGGACTGTGTGACGTTTTCAAATTATTTCTTCAAAAGTTTGAGATTTTCTAAAATCTCTATCTGCCAGGTTCGATCACTTTACAAATTGTTGAGAAAGGGTAATTGGAGGGTCTGAGATCGTAACTGGAATATACAATTTGTCATTTAAATTTCAAATTTCATCAGTTTAGACATGACTGTGGTAATTTTAAATATTTTTTAAATATATTTTAAATTTTTCAGACTTAGAATATTTCCAATTTGGGATTTCGAATTTTAAGAATTTTAGGATTTAAAACTTTAGGAGCATCACTCTGATGCTTATGATCACGATCAGACCCAGCAAATAACAGCGATCGATTTTTTCAAAACTCTAATTTTTAATGGGACGTACATTTATGTTTTGAAAATTTTAGGACGAATTCGGTGACTAAAGTTCGTAATAGATAGGAATTGGAGAATATCGATTAGAATATGGAGAGCAGACAGCACTGAAGCATGTGAAGTTAGCCCAGTTTTTTTCTGAAACAAAATTAAAATATAAATGTGTTAATTAAATGATGAAATATTCCAAGAGCAAGCTGTGGTAAAATTCCCACCACCAGCCGTGTGGTGCAATTTGCACAATCGACCAACCTTTCTATGGCCGAAAATAATTTAAAATTAAAAAAATTCTAACTCCGAGGCCGGGAATAATTTCTAATTTTTTGAGTTGGTCATAGTAAGGGGAAGCTCTGGTAAAATTCCCAACACCAGCCGTATGATGCAATTTGCACAATCGGCCAACCATCATATGACCCAATATAATTTAAAATGAAAAAAATCTTTCAACTCTTAGGCCTTGGAAGTTCTTAGGAGTTAGAAGTTTTTTCATTTTATATTATATTGGGCCGTAGGAATGTTGCGCGGTTGTGAAAATTGCACCATACGGCTGGTGTTGGGAATTTCATGAAAGCTTGCCCTTGGAATATTTCATCATTTAATTAACACATTTATGAAAAATTTCATAATTTTATTTTGTTTAAGAAAAAAACTGGGATGGGTCAGAGTAGTAACGCCTGGTGTACGTTTTGGGATGAAAAACTGGGCTAACTTCATATGCTTCAGCATTGGGCATCCGAACTAAGTATATAGTTGGGGATGAGCAAAAATTAGAACATTTTTTGTTAAATCGATCATTGATTATGAAACACTGTAGTCCAACTGCGTGAACCAACAAAAGGAACAACAGAAAATTTTCGTGATTTTCAATTTAGATCACGTACATACCAAGCCAAAATATTCAATTTTTGTTCAAATTTATATACCCTCTCAGGGTGGTGTGAAAACATATACATATACATACAAATAACTAAGCAAGTAAAGAGATTGAAGATGCTGTTTATAAAATTTTATTACCTCGTGTATATACCGGAGCGTCGGATTTTTTATTACTTTATCTCGAAAACAAAAAGCTCGACACCAATTTTATTTTACTTGCAAAAAAATGGGCGACAAGCAAAAATTGGAAAATAATCAAATTTACGTTTTTTTTTTTTATATATTTCTATAAATTTGTTAATGTCTTGACATTAATTTTATTGAATGGAATTTTATTATGCAAATTAGGTTTTTGATAAGCAAGCAATTTGTGTGTTTGTGTGTCTAAAAAAAATTCTGGATTAAGTTTGGGTTATACCGAATTATTTTATTTTGTATATTTACAATTTGCACATTTTCATTACATCAGCGAAATGTTGTAATCCTAATTTATTAGCACGTTCGACCTACTATCGAGGTACATGAAGAAATATTATTGCAATTATTTAGGGCGATACATTTTATGCCACCTACACAATTTTGTTTTTTATGCGCTGTACTATATATAATTACATAGTAAACACAATACATAATAACATATCCGATGACATAATAATTGTGCACAATGGTAATTAAATCTATAGCATGCACAAATGCATTGAAATATACCACCACCTTGAATTATGTATATGCGAATCTAACCACCTTGAATATATCTGTGTGTGCAAAACCAAACTTTTTGCGAAAGTTCAAAGTCATCAAAAGCTCATTTCATTTATTTCTTCTAATTACCGAAACAAACACATGTATATACGTATATAGAGACCAAACATTAATCAATCATAAAAAGACATATTCACATATAGCAACATAAATTGAGGGAGGTCCACCATATGTTCATGACAATATTCCTATACACACACATACGAAGCTTTTCCATTTCATATATGTACGTAATATAAAATCCATTATACCACAATTTTGTAATATTTCACAAAAAGTCGTCTGCTATTTTGATTTGATGCCACCAAAGATTGTGTATGCCACCCATATACATATTTCGGTATGTGTATACATAGGATTTTTAGTGGTCATGTAATTTGGGTTGCGCGCATAACACTTCTCCAAATTTTAGTTACCTTTTTAGTACGGTCGGTTACCATGTATATATATATAAATATATGTATGACATTTAGAAGGGTGATGGGGCTTGTGTACCAAACAGAACAAACCACAAAAACCACTGCATGCAATTAAAAAGGAATAAAAAATTAATCCGTCATCTGAGTTGTTATATTTTAAGAATTTAATTTATTCATAATTTTTACTGCGGTGCAAAGTACATCAATCGTGTGGTGCGACGTTAGAAGTGGTTGTATAATATCATCGCATATGATTCTAACAAACAGTATATGACATTCCACAAAAGCGATTTACATATCGCGAACTGTGATTAAATTACTATATAGGTATATACATATTAGGGCACGTGTTGAGGGTAATTTGAACAAAGATTGAAAAAACAACATTCTGGTATGGAAAATGAGATCAATTTGACGCGATTTTTGAGCAACACATCCGTGATTAGTATTGCGGGGGTGATAGTAAACTCGGAACAAACCTTTTGGTGTACTGATTTTAAAAGGTTAAGAAAAACCACTAGGAGGAAAACCACCTTACAAATCTGCCGGTCTTAATGGTATTTGTCCTGCTGAATTACAGCATGGATTTCCCTTTATAAGGGAACACCTAGTGCATCTGTTCCAAGCTTGCATTCGTTTTAGCTTTGTTCCACAATCTTGGAGCTGGAGTAGAGTTATTTTGATTCCAAAAATTGGCAATTTGGACTATACCGACCCCAAGTCTTTTCAGCCTCTATGCCTGTCATCAACCTTTCTCAAATCTTTAGAAAGTATTGTTGATAACTTGATCAAAGATCATCATTTAACTAATGCTCCACTCAGTAACATGCAACATGCTTACAGGGTTGGTAAATCCTGTGGAACTATAACTAGGATTGAAAGATCACTATGTAACAGTAAGTTTCTTGTGGGTCAATCAAAGTTGCAAGAGGTTTCCCACAAGGAGGGGTGCTTTCACCTCTGTTATGGCTTTTGGTCATTGACGAGCTTCTATTAAAACTTCAAGAATCCGGCGTCATCTCTAAAAGTTTCACTGATGACGTGGTTCTGACGCTCTTCTCGTTGTAGAACAGTGGTGCCTTGATAAGGGTTTACATGTGAACACTTCTAAAACTGACTTAGTTGTATTCTTTAGACATATAGGAATACTGATGCATTTTCTGTGCCATCTCTTTTTGGGTGTAAGATTAATAGATCAGCCTACGTCAAACACTTTGGTATTATTTTAGATAATAAACTCTCTTGGAAGTATCATCTGGAATTCAAACTACAAAAAATCACAGCGATTTTTCGGCAAGGCAGAAGAGCTTTTGGTAACTCTTGGGGTTTGTCACCAAAAATGCTTTTTTTATATACAAATCACATGGTTCTACCAATGAAAACATATGCATCTGTGGGTCAATTTAAAATCATCACTTGCTAAACTCAACAATTTGCAAAATATCATATATAGAGCTGTTACTGGGACCATGTCTTCGACTCAGTCTCAGCTACTGTCTTTCGTTCTTAGCACAGCGTGCTCAGTGCATTTCGCTTGAAACGCATTCGGTACTATATCGGGACATAGGCTAATTCTTAGCGTTTTTCAACCAGCTGTGCCGGAAATTGGCATGTTTAATGACAGGCTGTTGCCTGAATTTAACTCTTACAAATCATTCGAAGTGGTTTAAGAATCGAGAGTTATGTGCTTCTCACCAAACTTTCTCAAACGAATATCTGAATCGCTAGCATTTTTTTCAGATGGCTCGCTTTCTGAACAGGTTGCTGGGTCTGAGAACTTCTGCCAGTGTGGATACTTACTGTACTATTTCTCAAGCGGAATTAATCGCAGTTACTCACTGTGCCATTACAGCTATTAATTACGTGGTCAATGGTGACGATATTTTTTTCTATTGACAGTAAATCTATCCTCAACTCCTTAAAACATCCTAAGACCAACATAGTTACGGTCTAGTCGGTACCTGCGCATTGTGACATTGAAGGTTATGAAATCGCAGACAATTTTGCAAAAATTGGCTCACGTTCAAATTTCGTTGGACCTGAACCTGCTGCTCCGTTGCCTCTTTACATTGGTAAAAAAATAATATAAAATGCTGCTTTACTTCACTTAAAGCAAGCATTCTTACTGGCCATGGCCGTTTCAAGGGTCAAGGGGGCTAGGACTAGCCAGCAATGATGTATGCGACGAATGCCTTGAAGATGATGATGATAGCGTACAGTTCATCGGCAGCTGGCCTGCTATCGACTGTATTAAATCTCATGTGTTTAATTTCAGACCAATTCCTGTACATCTACTATCCTCTCTGCCTTGGTTAAAACTTCTCCAATTTGCTAACCCGAGACCCTCGAATAGTAAAAAACCGAGACTCTCGAATACCACAAACTGTGCCAGCGAGGGCGATATGTTAGTACAAAATTTAAAATTTTTAAAAAACCTCCCGCTAACCAAGGATTAGCTGAACTTAAAATACTAAAACCTTTCTTAAATCTAGAATACAAATGACTTAGGTCAAAGATTTTTTACTACGTTGTGGGTTAGTACAAATTTGAAATTTTAAAAAATTCTCCTGCTGAACCAAGCATCGTACACAAATAGCGATATGAATTAATAGGTAACTAATAGAAGCTTTATCTAACTGAAAAGTATTAAAAACAGCCTGGTCCTAAGTCACTTATCTTTTAGATTTAAGAAAGCGTTTATATGTTTCAGCTAGGTAAAGTCTTCAGCTATCCATATAGAAATATATCGCTTTTGGGAATGATCGTTGGTTCAGCAGGAGAATTTCTTTAAAATTTCAAATTTGTACTAACATACAAGGTGGTAAAACGCGCCCCTCTCCTATAAGTCACTTAACATTTTTGTTTCGAATATTTCTTATATATGTATACTAGTTGGACCCACCTACTCATTCAAATCACAAGTTGAAAAAATTTAAAAAATTAAAATATATTGATTGGTGGAGATAAAATATTTACTCTGGAACCCATGAATCTTGAATTTTGACTGAAACCTGATAATAAAAACAACTTGCCCAACACTGTTGAGAATAACTAAATTATGGTGAGGAATCGCTGAAAAAGGATTCCTTAGCGTGACACTGACGGCGTTGTGCGACTGTGTCCGCATATCAAAAATGGTGATGGTAAACTGGTAAAAGATAATAGCACAATTATGGGATTATCCTATTAACTGCTTCAACAGAAGTACTGTATGTAGATTATAAATTAAATTTGAGCCAATTAACTCAAAAGTCAAGTTAATAGTCTGGTTAAATGTATATCTTAAATCTTGATTCTTCGCCAGATTGGGCAAATTTGGCAAAACAATAAAGCAAATGTGAATGGTGCTTCAATCCCATCCCTATCAGATCTATTAATCCAGATTCAAGGTAAATGGTAAAAATCAGCAGCTTACTTTGCAAATTTATTCCAACCATAACTTGGAAAACCAAAATAGGAAGTCCGTAGCAAATTGGATATACCAAGAAAACATAGACAAAAATTTGGAGGCAACAGAATTAAGATTACAAAACACAGTATAGCAATGATTAAAGTTCACAATATAAGAGATTGGAGGAACGGCCAAAAAAAATTTTAAAGTTCAGTTTTGGGAGTGTGTTCAGAGGCTTGAAGCGCGAAGCCGATTAAAAATTGATTGTGACTTAAGTGACAGTTACTGCAAAACCAGTATACTTTAATCCGTAGAACTGAAATCATAACTTTAAAATTTGGGTTTCTTGAATTCGTTTTCTGGCAAGAACTTACATTCTCGAGATATAAAAAATTCAAAGGTTGATCGAACTATCAACTTTTTCGCGATTTGAGGAGTCTATCCAATTTTTGAATTTTTTTTAAATTAAATACTCTTTCCACTGTGGCGTGGTGTTTGAAATAAAATTTTATTTCAAACTGTAATCAATAGAACTGGAAAATATTATTGCGGTTTTAAAATTTGAGAAACTTGTCCCATAAGAAATAATTGGATATTTTGGACAAAGTTAATTTCATTTCCACGTTGGTTTTTACTTCCATGTCCATGATCTAAAGAATTGTCCATCAAATAAAAATTATCTATCGTCGCATGAACTTTTTGCTCTCTTCGATTTTTATTTTGCTTTCTCCACACTCATGCAGAGTTTATGTAGGAATTTGAAATGGTGGTTTAGGAGCAGCAGTTCCGTTTAATGTAGGACGATCAAATTCCCATATACAGGTTGTCTCAATGTTCGCTGACACGGCTGGTACCGTTGGATTCCTTAGTTAAAACGAAGATTGCTTTAGATGTACAACGAATTTAATATCTAAGATTTTAATGAGCTTGTAAAATGTAAGCCCCAAGGTCAACATTATGTAGCCTGATTCGGCAAAGGATCCAAAAACCCAATTATTATTTAGACTTTCAAGTAATTACATTTTTCCTAACAGTGATTTAAACCGCATGTTACAGGAGCAACTATGTGTAAAATTTCGTTTTTACCTTATGGTTCTTACATAGTAATTCAATCGGCGTTGTCAAACCAAGACAGTGGACTTTATTAGTAGGATTCATTCATCTGTTACTGATGAACAGTTCAAATACTTTAAAAATTGCAATTAGAATAGTGCCAAATGGTGGCCAGTCTTAGTGTTGATGATGAAGCATTTACCAACATATAATCAATTCTAAACTTTGGTCGCCCATACCGCCCATACCATTTATTAAAGTGTTCGAATTTACTTGGAAGAATAGGGAACAGGCAAACCACGTGATATCCAGTAAAGATCCAAAAAATACTATCACCTTTGATACGAATGGTTAACATTCAATTGAAACTGTGGAAAAATCATCATCTTTAATGCAATCCGAACCCTCTACTTATTTAAATGATGTGCTATGTGACGTAAATGGTGGATTAATGTACTTTTCATGCACCAAAGAAAATTAAAAGGTTTTTAGTCTGAAAATCGCAATAAGAAAACTAATCATGTTGAAACTCAGACCGATAAGGAAATTAATTCAACTCAATCTACGAGCAAGTCATTCCTTAAATCATTTAAATCCAACTTACTGCCAAAAAAGAATAGCAAAGGTACCCAGAAGGTTTATGATTTCATTAAACGGATTTCTGTTAAACCAAATACGCTTACGCCAAACCTCAACTAAAGTCATGTTAGAGTTCAGTCAAACGTGTAATGTAAATAAAATGGCAACAAAACCATCCCAATTTTATCGATTTGTTGTTCAAACAAACTACCCTAAGTAATCTCGGGGAAAGTAATTTCTAAGTTCTTTTTAGATGTGATCACACTTCCAAAACGAGCTACAAGGATTCAGGCAGTAATTTATTGATAGCCGTATACATTCAAGTGCTCCTATAACATTAGTTCCATCAAAACCCGAGCAGATCTGTGTGATGATCAAAATGCGATGATGATCAAGCTGCGTCGATACAACATCAAATCCATCAGGCTTAGTTCTTAGTACTTGGACTTAAACCTTCCAAATATCTTCTTACATGTAATATAAAAACTGATGCAGAATCTTTATTCGTTAACTACATGCTTGGTTTCAATCTAAACCAAAGAATATTTTCATTAAAGCACTGAACATTCATCTTCAGTGGATCGATGACCTGCTAGCCAACTTGAAACATCAAAAATGTAAGGCGTATACGGAAATGATAAAATCAAGGATATCCTTCCATCATGACTGATAATAATGTGCCTGCATCTCGAACGCTAAAGAGATAGCAAACATGTTTGTAGGATGTTTCTAATCAGTCTGACGTTGTGTGTGCCTTAAGTTGGATGTGGGCAGGATGATATTCCCTCTTCTATACTCGTATATTATACACGATTGTGAGTGGCTTGATAAAGCTAATATGCAAACTATTCAATCAATCCCTAACCATTGCCGTATTTCCCGAAAAATTTCAAAGATCATACCAGCGCTATCTTTGAATCGAAAAAGCGGGATGATTTCTCATCGTTTCCAGAATTATTTGAGCTGATTGTATGTGCAATGCTTTTAAAAATCAACTTTCATAAATCTACATCTATACTAACCTGGTCAAATTTACCAGTAAAGTAATAAATGAGCTAGAAAAATATAATCAAATTGGGGTATCTCATACAGATTTTAGTAAGGCATTTGATTCTATCTGCCATTATAAGCACTCTTTCAAAGTCTATTTGAATTGCGAGCATCACGTTAGAAATCCCATTTTAGAAAATCCAAATATTTTATATTTTTAATACTTGGATTTGATTGTACCAATTTGTACCTTTAGCTAAAAAAGTTTGCCAGACATTCTTCTAAGACTAGACAAGGCCAAAATCGGCCAACTATGTAAACGCAATATATCTCAAAAAAATATTCTATGATAAAAGACTTTTGGAAAGCCCAACTTTTATCAAGAAACTAATTGAAACAAACTATAATACACATCTTGGCTCAGTATCGCGTTTGTTCATACTCTACATTGGCTAGAATCGGCCATAGAGTATCAGAAAATAACATATTTTCTGGGATTTTTGGAAAAACGTGTCTCGGTGGAGTGAGAAATTTATTGCTACACTATGCTTATGTAAGATCTAAATCCCGTAGAGGACCAATTCGATTTTTATTTATCATGCTTCTAATCTGAAGAACTTAACTTTTTGTAATGCACTAAATCAACTTTTTAAATAAATAACAATAATAGGTATGCCTTTTCCCACATGTCTCCCCAATTATTACCACCTAGCCTTTACGTATATTATATCATACATAAAATCAAACATCCATGGCTTCATACACCCAAATTCTATTCATATTTTATCTCAAAACTAACCTTACAGCAAAAACCATCTCGAATTACACCAAAAAACGAAAATCACCAAAAAATTGTCATCACCATATGGCTCCATGACATAGAATTTTTGTTCCTTCTATTATAGTCTAGAATATTTTTGTTGTTGTACTCTATATACATGGTTTAATGTCATTTTGATTGATTAATGTTAGATTTTGCTCCATATACAGATACAAAACCATAAACTTTTTTTTTTTTTAAATTCATAGAGCTTTTTTTATTAATACAAATATATAAGTATATGGAAGTGACAGGTTTTGTGTATAGTCAGCTAGGTACCCGACATTGAACTATATATTGGCAACACGATTTACCAGAATCTCGTACGTACTTATATAAATATATTATGAAGTTATATAAACTACAAGGCCATCATCATCACTCTAACATTTTATTCTATATAGACATAGTAAATCCGCTTTCAAAATAGTAACGATTACCTACAACATGATTACCATAATATCCAAATCCACGTCATATGCGCGATGTCAATTCCAATATCGCCAAAAAGAATCAACAATAATTCGCGTTTTAAGTTGTTTTGTGCTGCTTGTAAATTTATTATATGATTATTTAAATTATTAGGTTTTGTTGTTGTTGTTGTTGTTGTTGTCATTAATTTATAATATATGTATGTATAGAGCTATCATATTGAATCACTATAATAATAGGTAAACAACAAAAAAAAACTACTAGCTGGTACCAGGTACGTACAATCAGGTTTTAATTAACGAATTATTTATTACACAAACAGTATTTATTGTGCATATCGTTTATTGTTGATTGTTGTTGTTGTCAAATCCAAATAAGATAAAAATTATTTTGTTGTTCTTCAAAATTTGATCATGCTGATGAATGATTATGAGTATATATATGTATATGTATATATATATATATATATATATATATATATATATATATATATATATTTAACATGTTGGCGACCAGGAACTAATTTCACTTGACCTGAACTAGGTTGGGTCGTTGAAAATTGTCAAAAAAAAGACAAAAAAGAAAGTAGCGCAACAACAAGTATTTTTTTCTCGCACGGTGACGGTGACGGTGACGTTACAGTATTTCTATATATTATATACGATTGTGTGATCCCAAGCGAAATTATAATGAAATTAGAAAATTATAGTAATTACATTTGATTACTTTGTATACAGTTGGTAGGAAGCTTGTACACATAATAAATAATTTAACCGCAATTTTTTAACGAAATTATGGGAAAATCTATCTATCACGGTGTCATACGTTGGTGACATGACATGTTAAGTAAGTATATATGTATATGCAGGTAACAATCGGATTTTAGTTTAGAAAACATGACTTAATCATAAATATTTATAAAATATGTACAATAATTAAATAGAAACAAAAAAATAATAATTTTAATTTAAATATTTTCACGTTTTTCACGATAAGGAGTTTTTAATTTTTTTTACAAAGTTGTTATCTAACATCGCGAGCTGTATGCAATGACAGATGTGGAAAGAAGGTATATACTCGTATATAATTAATTTTGTAATTTAAAACTCGTGACTTAAATTTTGCAGTAATGTTAGAGTGCAAAAATTACTTCCATTCACTTCTTCGTATATAAAAAAGATAATCGTCTTAATTATATATGTACAACGTTATATCAGTTGGAGAGCAAAGCCTTCGATTTCAAACCTCCTCGTGGAGTAGTTGAGAAGAGCAGGGGAAATTCTGTCTATATAGTCATGGACACTACATGTCACAGTGAGTAAGTTCAATATCACGATCGCTTGTTATTTTCAAATATAAAAATAAGCAAATTAAACCGTGCGCTGGAATATTGATGCACCAAAAGATCAAAACTACCTGAACCATTGCAATCAGCCGTCACTGAGCATCTAGAACGGCACAACGAAACTGGGGGACTTTAAATGCCTCGGGTCTATCTACAAATGATATTCATGTAGATATAAAAACACGCATAGCGGCCGCACATCGAGTCCTCTATGCACAGTCGAGGTTGTTGCGATCAAAATATCTTTCGCAGTCGTATAAACTCGCACTTTATAAAGCACTTATAAGGCCTGTGCTAACTTTCAGAAGTAAACCTTGACCACGAACGACTGTAGAGCAATATTTACGTTTGAAAGAAAGGTTATCCGATCGATTTTTGGTCCTATTAAATTTGGCAACAACGAATATCGTGTTCGAATGAATCACGAGACTAAGCATCTTAATGGAGATTGCGATGTCATCGGATTAATTAAATCAAGCCGAGTAAAATGGCTGAGCCACGTTGAAAGATCCTCATCAAACCGTTGGATTCAAAAAAACTTTCCATTAACAGCCAGTCGGCGTACATTGTATATAGAGGAAGGCCTAGACTACGGTGGCGGGACGACATTAAACAAGATCTAAGAGTAATAGGATGTCGAAATTGGAGGGAGCAAGCGATGAACCAATTGAGTGATCGTGATCTAGCCCAATGAGGTACTCGTATCTCAGTAAAGGACAAAATTTATCCTAAAAATTCGTTTGTAAAATGAACTGAAATGTTTATTTTTTGAAATTTGTTTTATCCATTGCTCGCTTCTCAATGAGTAGTTTGTGTTGTAAGTAATTATAGGTGTATAGGAGTAATGGAATTTGGATAAAAGTTTATTATGGGTAACATTTAGCATACCCATACAGAAACTCCATAAATGAAATTGCTAGGAAAAATCGCATGAAATCGATCGTGAGGTTTTACCACTTCCAAATTGACTTGGGTAATAGTGGTTAAAGTGGCAACCAGATCCCCAAATTCATATTTTCTAGCTAATGTTCGTCGTTTATTATATTACTTACGGTGAAAACCATGTAGTACGACCTTCAAGAGAAATCTTCGCCAAAACGATAACAATAATTCGATTGATAATTTTCACTTGTTACCTCATGGCTGCCCCGTAGCAATAACAAAATGTTTAACATTCTCCTGGACGCAATATTCTGTGCCAAACTTTTAATATAAAAACTGTCGCTCAATCATCTCTTCCATTTTGATTAATCCGAAGTGACCAATATCGTATGCTTTCTTGATTATTTCAATTTGCATGTCCTCAGGAATTACAATTAATTTTTTTTTGTTCATCGTTTGTTGGAATCCTAGGCAGGCTATTATAGTTTTAAATGGGTGTCCAATCAAATAACTTCAACATCTCTTTAAACCCTCATAACCGCCAGTATTTCGAGTTCATAAGAATGATAATTCTGTTCGCAGTTTTACGAATCAGGTAATGTACAGGATACATCATTCCTCCACCACTGTCATTGTTCATTACATTATCTAGCACTACTTCTATTTGATATTTAAACCTGTGGTTTCATTTTCATCAATGCCTATAGTACAACAATGTTCTCAAGGTACGTTAGTAATTTCATCTCCTGGATTAATTGACAAAACACTTCATAGACCGCTGAAAAACTGAGTGGGGGATTTACAAAATGTAAAAGGTGCTTTTTGGTATTCATGTTGCCCCGGATATGTAACAATGCTCATTTGTTACTCGTTGATCCAGCGTAGAGTATTTTCTTGCATCCGCCAGTTTATTAAAGGTATAACGGGCAACTCTCTTTGATTACCTTCTTATTAAGGGATCTGAAATCGACATATAATCTCTCACTTCCATATCTTTCTTAACAACTTGTAACACTGGACTTAAATAATTCGATACACTTGACTTTAAAATTCTCTCATTAATCCACTCTTTCACCTGCTCATCAATCACGTCTCTCTAGGTTTACAATAAACAAGTTTCTTATCCTCTAAATCAATTTTCATTTCAACTTCGGATTTAAAGATCTTCTCTGGTTTATATTCGTTGATCAGATTTGCAATTTTGAATTGGATGGTCCACATCATTCAACATAAAACATTGCACCTTTATCGCATATCACGTTTATATGCTTTAAATCATCATCGATTTCATTCAGCAGCGAAATGTTTATCATATGATTCAAAAATGCATGATATTATTTGATAAAAATATCACTACTCAATTCCTGTCAGTCTGGACGTTTTATTTTCGAAATTATTCTCTTTTGGGCAAATTTTTAACTCATGCCCGAACTCACTGCATGGGAAACAACATTTACCCTTTAGCATGTTTGGACACACAGACCTCACATGATCACTATACGATTACAATAGAAACATATACCCGAAATTACAACTTTACTTACTAATTTACTAGGCAACGAATTGTGCGGTAAACTACGATTTTCTTGTATTTGTAATTTCAAATTTTCATATTGCTCTAGCCGTTTTCGTAACTCTTCAAAATTATCTGCCCTCATAAAAGGTTTGTATGTTTCATTGGAATGTGTTTTGCAAGTTCTCAGCGACTTGTTAACCAACAAAGCCAAATTCTTTTACAAGGGCCATTCGTAAAATAGGTTAGGTATTAACTTGTCTGAGGATCAAATCTACAATTTTGAGTCTCTGTCAAACTTGGTGATCGATTCTTCGACATCACGTTAAATATCTTCATCTGTCTGTGCACTTAAGTTTCTCACATTCGAATTAACGTCGACGCAACAACAACGACAGTTTCACTAAATTCTTTAAAAAAAAAAGGAATTGCAACTGCCATCCGGAAATATTACCCTGGAGGAGTAACTTTTGCATAAATTTTGCATAAATTATGTCAACCAAAGGAAACAATAAAGTAGAAGCCTTTACTACTCGATAAATTCAGTTGTCATTTTGCTCCTAGGCAATTGTAAGGCTTTCAAAGATGTAGAAATTTCTGACAGAATATATTTATTTCCGACAGATTTAATGGTTCCAATACAATTTCAAACACCCTGAACAATACATGAACATGCAAGAGCTAAGTTCAGAGAATATGCGCTGCTAAAACTTTGTCGCCACAGTACAAACGCGTTTACTGGCCAAATATTTCTATGGCATCTTTCAAGTTATTAAATGGTTTTGTAACCAATGAATTTAACTTTTGATGGCAATACGTTTAAACAAATTCTTGAGCAAAAACTGTGCAGTATTTACACACCGCCCCTAGGTCACTCTTACACGTTTAGCCTAACCAAGGAAACCGTTTTATCCAATTTAATTGAAATTTTAAATTTTTCTTATTCGTAAGAAGAAGTTTTTTAAAATATGCCAATGTCGGCCAGAATTGAAATTATAATTCAGTAGTTTACGATTTTTGAAATCACTTGGCGTATGGCAATTGTTAGTACCGCACAATCATTTAAATTAATAAATTTTACGTTAAATACTATAGTCAACATAGTGAAGTCAAGGTCAAGGTCATCAAAATATTATGACAGTTGGCTAAAAATTGTTACTTATTAGAAAATTTTAGTTTGACCATTACGTATTAGAACACAATCTGCATATATAGGAAAAACAAATGAGCTTTTACTAATCGATCAGGATTCAAGAAAGAGTGATCGAAATTATACCCGATCACACCTTAGACAAAACCTGTCCTGTAAGCTTTGATCAAAAGATTATCAAAGATCATTAGCAGGCATAAAAAATTTGTCAAACAAGTATTTTAACGTATAACGCCATCGATTAGAAGAAAAAAAAAACAAATGACGCGGATCGCTAAGATGTTTGTATCAATGGAATAATCAAAACAAACTTAGTAACAACATTGCGTTAATGGTAATTGCTTGTCATATATATGAGAGCCGAATTATTTAATTTTTTGTTACAGAGGCTGGTAATATTCTCTGTAACAGAGTTTGTTGTTACAAAAAAATTCATGGCCCCGGTGGCCATATTGGTCATCAAAACAATTTATTCAGTTTTATAAATCACATTTAACGTTTGTGTTATTTCTTATCTTCATGTTTTTCGTAATTGCAAAATAAACTACAAAATACTTTAGAATGGAGCGTTTAACTGTGCCAGAGAAAATTGAAATGGTTCTGGTTTATGGAGAAGCTGGCAGAAATCTTGAAAATGATGTTGCTATTTACGCTCAACGTTTTCCGGATAAGATTCGTTCACGTGCTTCATTTGGCCGTACTATCAAACAATTTATTACTGATGAAAATGATCAACCGAAAAAGAGGACCCGTAGAGCAACAGTCACTGGAGAAAATAATGAATTTGCTGTATTGGCAGCAGTAGTCATAATCATCATATCAGTACACGAGAAATAGTTCGCGATTCCGGATTGCCCCTCACCAGTGTTTGGAGAATATTAAAACGCACAAGTATCATTCATATCATGTGTCTTTACACCAAGATCTTCATGGCGTTGATTTCCAAAATCGGGTAACTTTTTGTCAATGGGCACGTGAACAAATACAACAAAACCCCAATTTTTTTCGTTGCGAAATGTTCTCCGACGAATCGTCTTTTACAAACTATGGAACGGTTAATCGACACAACATGCATTATTGGAGTGTTACAAGTCCTCACTGGCTTCGTCAAGTTGAACATCAGCGTCCTTGGACTGTCAACGTGTGGTGTGGAATAATTGGCAACAAACTCATAGGCCCCCACATTATTGAAGGCAAATTGAAAGGTCAAATGTACCGAAACATTTTGGAAAATGAACTGCCAATATTTCTTGAAAATTTGAGCTTAGAAGTGAGATGGAACATGTGGTTTCAACATGATGGTCGTCCTGCACACTATTCGTTGATGGCACGTGAAATACTTGATCGTGATTTCAATGGTCGCTGGATCGGTAGAGCTGGTCCGATAAATTGGCCCGCCAGATCACCAGATCTTACTGCGCCAGATTTTTTTTTGTGGGGCTACCTCAAAAACAAAGTTTACACACAAAAACCAACAACACGTGAGAACATGATTGAGCGAATCAGAAATGCGTGTGCTGAAATTCAACCAGACACACTTCTCAGTTGTGTACAATCATTTGAATAATAATAATAATAATAACAGTGTTAAAGGCCATTATTGGCCCCTTACTGAATCAACAATCTGGCTCCAACGGTTTCGATCCTGAGCTTGGTCTTCATACTGTCTTAGACAATCTGAAGAGGCCAAGTCGTTCTCTACATCGTGGAGCCATCGTTGCCTGCAACGACCACTGCGCCTACCATATGGTGGCTCTCCTTTCAGAGATCGCTGCACAATTCGTTCCGGATCAGCACGCAGAACGTGACCGAGCCAGCGTACTCGCTGAGATCTAACTTCATGTACAACATCGGGGATCTTCATCTCGAAATTGTACAGAGCTCGGTATGTACCATCTATTTCGCGTTTAGGGCCGTAAATCACACGCATGATTTTTCTCTCAAATGTAAGGAGCCATCTCTCGTACTCATCCGTCAGCGCCCAACTTTCACATCCAAACATAACAACGGGCCTGATCAACGCTTTGTAAAGCTTCAGCTTCAGGGCACTTGATAAGTGTTTAGATTTTAGCAGGGGCCTTAGAGGATATAAAGAACGACTGCCAGCTGCCAGCCGCACTTTAATATCCTCACCCACGCTGTTATCGTGAGTGATAAGAGAGCCCAAATATTTGAACCTCCTCACTCCCTCAAACGTGTGGTGGCCACTACTAATATCTGGTGTGCCATTGTCTCTAAAACCAGAGATCAGGTATTTCGTTTTGGACTCATTGATCTGGAGTCCAACAGAAGCTGAAAACTCTACAAGCGGATCAAGTATTTCTTTCACTCCGTTGCTATTCAGTCCAATCACGCATATGTCATCTGCATATGCAAGCACTTGATTGGACTGGCGATATAAGATGTTGCGCTGAGGTGTTTCAGTTTTACGAAAGATGTACTCCAACATGAGATTATAGAGTATCGGGGACAGAGCATCTCCCTGCCGAACACCCGAGTTAACTGCAAAAATTGTCGATAGCCTGTTCTCAACTTTAACACAGCATTGAGACTGCGTCACTGTCATCCTACACAGTCGTACCAATTTTGTTGGCATTCCTAGGTATTCCAGGGCAGACCACAAACTCTCTCGATTGATTGAGTCGTAGGCCTGCCGGAAATCCAGGAAAACCTGATGTACGGAGATGGATGTCTCATAATATTTAGATAGAATCATCCGCAGCGAAAAGACCTGATCAGTGACTGATCGATTCGGACGAAATCCTCCCTGATAGTCACCAACCAAGCCCTCCGCCAGAGGAGTGATTCTATCCAATAAAATGTATGACAGTAACTTGTATGCTGTGTAAAGGAGAGCTATACCGCGACAATCATTTGAAATGCGGATTAATAAGTGCATTGAAGTCGCAGACCATCATTTTGAACACTTATAACTGAAACTGAATAAATTGTTTTGATGACGAATTTCGAGTATTTCCAATGAAAACGTGATGTTTTTTATTTCAAACATATTGCAGAATCGAATGCGTGTGTTCCAAGAAGAAGAAATTGAAAAAATTGAATTTCATCGATTACAACGCCATCTATCATGAACCGAACAAAATATTTCATTCAAATCATACGTACTTTTAGTCGTAGAATCCGTATCTGCAATAAAAAATATGGGTTCCTATCATAGTTTAAAAGTTACCCCCACCCCACCTACAAAGCGGGGGTGGGGGACTATTTTTTTTGCACTAATGTATTTCCCCCGCGGTATGATTAATTTTTGATTATGGACATTTTTTCCGTAGAGTGGCTATTTTTCGAGATATGTGATCGTCTCAGTTTAAAAGAAACACCCGGTATATATACTGTAGGCAACAGTCCATGTATTCATATACAAACGATTATGTGTTAATTAATTGACAAGCAAATTTGTTACGATAAAATGCGCGATAGGAATTATCCGTTACGCATGCAGTATATAGAATTATCCCAATTGCATAACTAAATAGAAATTAGCAAAAAATATCAAATAAATTATTTGAGCCGGTTATTAGCAATGGACCACTGACCGCATCCGATATTTGTGTGTAATTTTATATATTTCCCGGTGCTTATCATTTAATCGTGCACTTCTTCTGTCAGAACGGAATAAATTTAATTTCCCTTTTTCAACATCATTGTTGTTGTTGTTGTTGCGTTAAACACTAAAAACTAATTTTCTACACCAACAGCTTCGTTTATAACCTTATTTTGTGTATTGTGTGTGTATGTGTGTGTATGTTTTCCAATTTATTTTAATTACTTAAGTGTTTTGTAGAACAGAAAGTTTAGAGTAACACAATAATAGGGAAAAGAAAACAAAAAGCAACTCAAGTAATTAGTTCTACTTCATCTTATTGTTAATGTTTATTATCCATAACAAATCTTAAAAAAAACTATCAAAGTAAATTATAAGTATATAGATAGAGATGTAAGACATACATATAAGTACAATATGTACATATTAAGTAGAATACAAGACCGGATGAATTTCAGATCTCTCACCAAAATTCTTTGGTTGATTAATCTTCCCTCCCTCCGCCCGGCTCACCACTCAGATAATAAACATAACAACAAAAACGTGCGAATTAATAAAAATAAAACATAAACTGACAAAATTAAATTATCGTACAAATTAAAATGCAAATAAAACTGAATACGAAATTTTTTAAGTATTTTATGCTGAATATGACATAAAAACCAATTAAAATCATAAAAAATTAAATTAATTTTTTTGGTAACAACAATCTTTTTTATTTTTTTTTTTGTTTTCTGTATGTTTCATGCAATATCATAAAAATGTAATATATTGAAGCATAAAGTCCAACAATTATTTTCATTTACATACATATATCTGTATAAATGCTGACTTTACCCGAAATAATAACATATAACATAATTTATTTATGTTGCACATTATATGATTATGGTTTTTTATGTTGCTTTTTTCGGGAAAAGGGTGGTCTTTGTAGGCCGTATAATGATGCGGGTGGTATAGGGCTTTGTGTTTTTCTACTTAGGTCGCGTGCCGACAACATCTTGAATTTTGAAATTAAATTGAAAATCAATTTTATCGAATTTACTATTTAAAATTTCAATTTTTAAATGTCAAACTTTAACTAAGTTTATCAAATTTTGATAAATTTTAGCAAACATTGAATTTAAATTTCAAGTATTTTGTAAAAATCGTAATTTAAAATTTCGATTAAAATTTTTAAATTTAAAAAAAAAAATCTAAATCCGAACTATGAACTTAACTTTAGAATCTGAATTTTCAAAATTTGAATTTAGAATTTTTAAATTCCAAATAATTACTACGGTATTTGAAAGCGAAATAAAAGATTTTAAAATCCTAAAATTTATTTTTGACATGAAGTTCCAAAGTAGATTATTCATCTTCAATAGGTTTCAGCAAATATTGAATTTAAAATTTCGGTTTCTAGGATTTCGGAGGATTCTATCACAATTCGCAAATGAGCTCGGCTACTATGGCAAACCGTAACAGCTCAAACCAGGGTAGCGATGACAATTGACCAACATTCAAAGATCTATGATTAAGAAACCTAACTACCTCGAAAGCGGAACAACCACAAACAAAGTGGATGCTGTATCGTGCTCTTCAAGACAGTTGTCACAAAAGGAATCTTGCACAATTCCCTCTCTGTAAATACAGTTTAAAACGGCCATGGCCGGTCAGGTCAGAATAGCAACCAAAACTCTCAGTTGATCTGTCTTCAAAGATAAAGTAAACTTTGTAAGCCTCAGATTAGGTTCACAAATGAAGTACTGAGCCACTCGGCATGTAGTGGAAGCTAGCCAATTACGATTAGCCTGCAAAAACATGTAGTGTTTAATAACATGAGGTATCAGATTATCTTCAATACCACAATTAGGCGGAACCCACATAACCCTGACACGATTATTAGAGCAAAGGACGTTAATAAACTATTTACAGTCCTTGACCAGTTTGGAACTGATCATTAGATTCCGTAAAGAATTGAGCACAGAAACAGCAACAATTTGTCATTAACCACGTTAATTTCTGGAATATATGAACTGAATAAATAATTGTAGATAAGTCTATGCCCTGTAATCAGGCCGAGAGCGTTCCACGCACCAATACACCGCAAGCGAAAATCAGCGGAGCATGCCAGAGATAAGATTGCCTCCACCTTTAATAGTTTGACAAGCCATACCTTGTATGCTATTAAGCTTTGCAATAACAGAACTTGAGTGAACCACAGGCCACCAAACAACGGATGCGTAAGATAGCATAGGTAAAGCTAGAGATTGGTAAATAAACATCAGAATTTTGGGGGTTAGACCCCACGAATTCCCAGAGGCTCTTCTATAGTGCCAGAAAATGGAAGTGACCTTTTGAATTATAATTTCAATATGAGAATTCCAGGAGAGTTTACTGTCCAGCATAACACCAAGATGCTTTACTGTGTAGGATTTAGCGATCGTTTCTCCAAAAAGAAAAGGAGCAGACAGCTTTCCAGTATTCCTACGTCTGGTGAAGACTATCCGACTAGTTTTCGATGCATTTCTACAACTTGAAGAATGGGTTGCGTTAAGTCTGATAGTACGTTAAGATATACATATACCCCAAACCAGAACGACTAAGTCATCAGCATAACTCTAAGAACTGAAGCCAGAGTACTGTAGTTTTACAAGTAATTCGTCCATAACTAAGAGCCACAAGAGAGGTGACACCTCCCTGGGGGCAACCTTTGGTAACTTTAACCGAAATAGAAAGGGAGTTAAACCGAAATATCACCTCAGCCACAGCGATGCGCAACCTCAGCAAAGATCCAATCCAAGTAACAATGGTGTGGTCAATTCTAAAATTAGTGCCGGGTTCAATGATGGTAACGAAAGAAGAACTATCAAAGGCAAACGCAATATCGAGAAAATTGATGCCCACAATTGAATTCATGCCAATATTACTAAGCGATTTTTTAATCCTCGTAATCAGTTCATGCGGCGCAGTTTCATATGCTCTCCCAATTCTGTAAGCATGTTGAGTGCTACTGAGTCTAATAACAGATAAGTGATTATCCCTTCAATTTTTTCCAGAGTTTTGAGATGAACACAACTCTACACTTGCTTCAGGACTGTAGAACATCCAAACAAAAAGCGCGCTTGACAGAGCCTAAGCGTAAGGTGTTGAGAGTGACCAGCCTACAGGCTAAGTCCTAGTTGGCTGAATAACCAGTACCATGGGGCTGAGCGTCAACAAAATAATCATGATTGATAACATTACACCCAGAGAAATGAACAGAAAGTAGAAGTTTGACAATTCCCTTCCTGGAAGAGGTTAATTTGCCATCAGGAATTCGCAGCACATCGAATCGGCAGGAATCATTTCTAACCAAAGACCTATTAAGTCTGGCGATCCCAGAACTACTATTAATTTCTTCGCAGAAGTTAATCTAAGAAGTCATACGAGCGGTCCTACTCTTTATGAGATGCCAAAAAGTTATCCCAGTAGCAGGTTTCCTTAGATTTTTAAGACCAGAACATCAAAAAGGCTTATTCTGAAATGTTTGCTTGGTAATAAGAAAAAAAGATTTTTCGAATGCTGACGTGACAGCGTCCGTCAAAGATGAAGCTAGCAATTCAATATCCTCAGTCGAACATATCTCATACAAAGAGACCAGCCTAGATTCCAACTCACGAGAGAATAACTCATAGTTGATAAGCTTCTTGTTACGATAAGGTTTAAGAGTAGTCTATTATCGGAGGAGAGAATATTAATGGTCACCTTCCAATGATTGGATAATCGACATGGAGCATAAACTAATGTCAATCACTTCCCTCCTTATTGAATTGACAAAGGTTGGCTCACAGCCAAGAGATAAACGTAGAGATAAACCCCTATTGTTAATATTCCTACTGCCCCATAACGTTTGATGAGCATTAGCATAGCATCCTACCACTAAAGGTAATTGATTTGTCTTCCTCCACGAAACAAGGTTGCTAAACTCCTTCGAAGAAGGAGGTGAGACCGAACCGTAAAGCAGACACACAGATGCTACCACCAGTGATCCGAGTGAGTTCGACGATACGAGAGAGACGAGCACAGCCGCAACGCCCGCTGAGCAACATTCATGAATTACGAACAATTAATTAATTTTGAAAGCGAATTTTAAAAATATTTTTCTAATTCGTTAAATTCTAGCTCAAAAACGAATCGAACTCTAACAAAAATCGTACTCTAAATTTTAATAAAAAAAAACAATTCCTAGGAGAGTTCCATTGAATTTTGTAAATTTTTAAATTTTTAATATTCCAAAATATCTTTAATTTTATAAAATAAATATTTCAAAATTTAAACTTTAAATGTAATTCCAAATTTTATCAATTCTATGGAATTTTACGTACAAAATTCAATATTTTAAAAGAATTGTAAAATTTTGAAAGCTAGTTGAAAATGGAGTGCAAATTTTTAAATTATTTTCTGGATTATCTAATTTTACCAACGTAGTTTATCAAAATTCGTAGGGGTTTAGTAAATTTGTAATTTATAATTTCAAGTTTCAAGTATTTTGTAAATTCTAAATTTAATTTTTTGGGAGTTCTGGTTGATGTTTTTTTGAAACTTTAATTACAATTCGAAGTTAAGTTTTAATGAAAATTTCAATATTAAACTAAATTTCAACTTTAAGATCTTAATTTTCAAAATTGAAATTCGTATTTCATTTTCAGGAGTGAATTAGTCAAAATTTTAGTTTTTAACTATTTTATTAAGTGATTTACACACGGCCTAAGTGTAAAAAATTAAATTCTAAATTATAATAATTCTATCGGAATTAAGTAAAATACGAAATTTGAAAGCGAAATGTAAAATTGTAAAATCTTTACTTTATTTTTAACATATTTCAGCGAAATTTTTATTCAACTTCGGCGCGCTTCATCAAATATCGAATTTGAAATTTCCGTTTTACGTATTTTGTACAATACTGAGTTTGGGATTTCAAAAAATTTACGTTTGGAAGTTGGATGATCATCTCGTGAAGTTATAATTAAAATGTTGGGTGTATTTGGAAGAAGGTGTATAACTGTGATTTTCACAATCAAATTTAAAACTAATTCTTATTCAAATGCAAGCTCAACTAAAAATAATTCGTCGACATTTACATAAAAGAATAGATTCAAATTTATTAAATTCTACTTAATTTCGTTAACTTCAACATTTTTAAATTATTTTATTTCAAAATTTATTAAATTTTACAAAAATTTTAAGTTTCGAATTCCGAATTCTAAATTTTAATTTAAATCATTAAATTTTTAAAAATTAAGATGTTCAGAAATTACGTACAAACATCAAATTTCGAAATTTAAAAACCAATTTTAAAATTATTTTCGGGTTTGTCATGTTTGAACAACAATGATTTCGATTAAATTAATTCACGTGATTTCAATCTAAATTTCAATATAAAATTCTAAATTTAATACAATTTATCTAATTAATTTGTTTGGCAGTTCAGAAATTCGAATTACAGTTTTGGCTGGAATTCGAAGTTAAATTTTAGCTGAAAATCGTTGTCAAATTCTATAATTTATTTAATAATTCTAATTCTTAGGATAGTTCCACAAAATCTCGTTAATTTCAAAAATTTTATAATTTAAATTTTAACCAAAATTTCAAATTTTAATAAATCTGTGAAATTTTATGTATAAAATTTATAACAAATTTCACTCTAAAAATTTTGAATTTGAAACTTCCATTCGAATTATCTAATTTTTCAAATTTTGATGCAATTAATGGATTTTACTTGTTTGGAAGTTGGTTGAAAATCTCGTGAAATTATAATTAAATTTTGGGTGTAACTCGAAGAGGGTGTCAAACTGTCATTTTCACAATTAAATTTCATCAAATTTTAAACTAATACTTATTCAAATGGAAAGTCAAATACTAAGAACAATTCGTCGAAATTTTAATAAAAGAATAAATTCCAATTCATAAAATTCTGATTAATTTCATTAACTTTCACATTTATAAATTATTTTATTCAAAAAAATTTTAAATTTTATAAAAAAATTTCATTCAATATTCATATAAAATTAAAACTATAGAATACCGAATTTGACGTAGTATATTAAATTTAAATTCATATCTTAAAAGTTAAAACGAATTTAGATGTGTAGAAATTATGAATAAATATTAAATTTTAAAATTTGAAGCCAAATTTTAAAAATATTTTTCTAATTAGTATAGTTAAACAATATCACAAAACCGAAATTCTGAAGGAATTTTTACTCCAAATTTTAGTAAAAGAACCAATTCTAAGGAGAATTCCATTTTATTTTGTAAATTTCCACTTTGGATTTTAATTTCTCAAATTTTGAATTCAAATTGTAGGTTTAGCGCTGCTAAAAATATAATTCCAAATTTTACAATTTTATAGAATTATACGTATAAAATTCAATATTTTTATTTATAATTTTGGGAGAAAACCGAAGTGAAATTCTAGCTCAAAATCGAATCCAATTCTAGCAAAAATCTATTCAACTGAAATTTTAACTTTTGAGACGAATATTGAAATGCTGAATCCGAATTCGTAGTTTCGAATTTTAATAACTCTATAAATTTGATATTTGAAAGCGAGATTATAAAATTTTAAATTTACTTTTCGGGATTGTTAAATTTGAACGTATAGTACAACGAACCTGGATAAGTTTTACCAAATATCGAATTTCTTCATTCCGAGTTTCGGATTTCGATTAAAGATTTTAAAAATAAACTCAAATACTAAAAACAGCTCGTCGAAACTTTAATATAAGAATAAATCCCAATTCATAAAATTTTACTTAATTTTGATAACATTCCAAAAATCTGTAAATTTTATAAAACCTTTAAATTCAATATATTCATCCAAAATTTCCACTTGAAATTTCGAATTTCATATACAGTATTGAATTTAAAATTTTAATTCAAATTAACAAACTTTAAAAAATTAGTTGTTAAATTACGGATAAAAATCAAATTTGGAAATCTAACCTACAGTTTTACCGAGCAAATAGCGCAGTGGTTAAAGCTGCGACGTTTGGATCGGGAGGTACCGGGTTCGAATCCCAACAGAGGCGGGGGATGCAAAAGGGATTTTTCATCTCCCGATTACGATCGGTGATTAAATTGAAAACATCTATGACCCTCTGTTGGAATGTAGAACTCATGGGCCGACCCATCTTTCATGTCACTGTACAGGGTGACATGGAGCTATGCAATGCGCAGATGGTATACTGTACTTGTGTGAATGGGATGAATGAATGGATTGAATGAATGTGTGAATGTAAGGTAAGGCTATGGACCGTAAAAGTGTCTATGCCAAGTCCTTTTAAAAATAAAAATAAAAAAAACCTACAGTTTTACCAACGTGGTTTATCGAAATTCGCTTATCAAAGGCTTTTAGTATATTTTGAATTTATAATTTCAACTTTCAACTATTTTATTTTATTAAATTTAAATTGATTTCGATTAAATTAATTTTTCATCCTTACTTTCACCTATAAAATTCTAAATTTTATAATTTCCAATTTGTCAAATTTTGGTGCAATTTATTAAATTTAATTGTTTGAAAGTTAATTAATTTGAATGACAGTTTTGGTTGAACGAATAAGTTCAGTGCTAGCTCAAAATCGATGTCACATTCTAAAATAAATAAATTTTAGTTCTTATGATGATTTCACTAAATTTCGTAAATTTCAAAACTTTTTAAATTTTTAAATTTTTTTTTCAAAATTTTAAATTTAAATAATTCTGTGGGACTCTAAAAATTCTGAATTTGAAAGTTCCATTCGAATTATCTAATTTTAATGCAATTAAATGATAATCGCGTGAAATTATAATTAAACTTTAAGCTGAACATAATTCGAAGAATAAAAATTAATTCTTATTTAAAGCCCAACTACTAAAAACAATTCGTCGAAATTTTAATAAAAGAATCTCAATTCATTGATAAATTATTTTAATTCAAATTTTTAAAGTTTTATAATAACTTTAAATTCAACATTCATCTAAACATAAAACTTTCGAATACTGAAAATTTTAATTCATATTCAAAAACAATTTAGATGTTCAGAAATTACAAATAAACAATAAAAATTATTTAAAAATTTGAAATCAAATTTAATAAATATTTTTCTAATTCGTAGTTAAATTCTAGCGCAAAACAGATGTCAAATTATAAAAAAACTCGTAATCCAAATTATAGTAAAAGAACCAATTCTAATTCTTAGGAGAATTCTATTTAATTTTCTAAATTTCATATTTTTAATATTTCAAAATTTCTTTAATTTTATAAAATATAATAATTTAATATTTTCAATTTTTATTCCAATTATTCTAATTTTGAATCCAAATTGTAGGTTTAGCGTGCAAAAAATTTAATTTCAAATTTTATCAATTCTATGGAATTTTATGTATAAAATTCAATATTTTAAAACGAATTGAAAAATTTTAATTTTATTTTTCTTTATTGTCAAGTTTCAATGTAGTTTATCAAAATAGAATTCTTTGGGAGTTGGTTGAACGATCTTTAACAAATTCGAACTATAATTTTGGGTGGAATACGAAGTTAAATTCTACCTCAAAATCGCAAAATCTAACAAAAATCTCTTCAACTGAAATCTTAACTTTTAACACGAATTTTCAGCGTAAAAATTGTATTTTTAAATTTTAATAATTCTTTAAATTTCATATTTAACAGGGAAATTATACAATTTTAAATCAAATAGTTTGTTAAATTGGTACGTTCTGAATTTCATCTATTAAATTTTGTAAACATAAGCTCAACTACTAATAACTCGAAACTTTAGTAAAAGAATAAATCCCAATTCATAAAACTCCACTGAATTTGGTTAAATTGCAAATTATGAAATTATTTGATTTCAAAATTTTGTAAATTTTATAAAATTTTTGATCCAAAATATCCACTTCGGATTCCGAAAAATGTACAGTTTTAAATTCTAAATATTAATTCAAATCAACCAATTTTAAAAAATTAAGATGTTTCGAAATTACGTACAAATATCAAATTTTGAAATTTGAAAGCCTATTTTAAAATTATTTTCTGGTTTGTCATGTTTTACCAACGTAGTTTATCGAAATTCGTAGGGTTTCAAGTATTTTATAAAATTTTGAAGTTTGAATTTCGATTAAATTTATTTATATTTGACTTATAAAATTCTAAATTTAATAATTTGGTACAATTTGTTAAATTAATTCGTTTGGAAGTTAAGAAATTCGAATAACAGTTTTGGGTGGAGTTCGAAATTAAATTTTAGCTCAAAGTCGTTGTCCAATTCTAAAAATTAAATAAATTCTAATTCTTAGGATAATTCTACTACATTTCGTAGATTTCAAAATTTTTAATTTTATAAAATACATATTTTTCAAAATTCCAAATTTTAAAAATTCTATGGAATTTTACGTATAAAATTTATAGCAAATTTCACTCTAAAAATTCTGAAATTGAAACTTCCATTCGAATTACCTAATTTTTTCGGATTTAGATTGGAGGTTGGTTGATAATCTCGGGCAATTATAATTAAAATGTTGGATGTAATTCGAAGAGGTTGTGTTTTCACAATCAAATTTGACATCAAATTTAAAACTAATTCTTATTCAAATGCAATCTCAACTACTAAAAACAATTCGTCCAAATTTTAATAAAAGAATAAATCCCAATCCACTAAATTCTACTTAAGTTTGTTAACTTCCACAGTTCTAAATTAGTTTATTCCAAAAATTTTAAATTTTTTTATAAAAATTCAATATTCTTCTGAAATTAAAATTTCAGATTGCCGAAATTATATTTTAATTCATATTCAAAAGCAATTTAGATGTTCAATAATTACAAATAAATATTAAATTTAAAAATTTGGAATCTAATTTCTAATTCGTAGTTAAATAGTAGCACAAAAGAGATGTCAAATTCTAAAAATATTTGACTCCAAATTTTAGTAAAAAATCTTCTAAATTTAAAATTTTTAATAATAATTTAAAATTTAAAATTTGATTAAAAATTTTATCAATTCTATAGAATTTTACGTATAAAATTCAATATTTTACAACGAATTGCAAAATTATTAAATTATTTCTACTAATCACTCTATAAATTTGATATTTGAAAGCGACATTATAAAATTGGAAATTTATTAAAACATAAGCTAAAATACTTAAAACAGTTTACAGGTTACTTCCAAATTTTGAAACTATTTTGTTCAAAAATTTTATTAAATATTTAGATTCAACATATTCATCCAAAATTTTTACGTCGAATTCCCAATTTCATGTACAATATTGAATTTTAAATCATAAAAATTTTAAAAATAAAGATATTTAGAAATTTCGTAAATATATCAAATTTTGAAATTTCAAAGCGAATTAAAATTATATTCTGGTTGGTCATGTCCTACCAAAGTAGTCTACGAAATTTGTAGGGCTTCAAGTATTTTATAAAATTCTAAATTTATGATTTCGATTAAATTAATTCACGTGATTTTAATCTAAATTTCAATATAAAATTCTAAATTTAATAATTTCCTTCAAATTTGTCAAATTTTGGTAAAATTTATTAAATTCAATTGTTTGGAAGTTAAGAAATTCGAATTACAGTTTTTGCTGGAATTCGAAAATAAATTTCAAAATTTTTTAATTTTTTAAAATAAATTTTTTCCAAAATTCCAAATTTTACGTATACAATTCGTTTGATTTCAACACCAAATTTCACCCTTTAATATTCTGAATTTCAAAGTCAAATTCAAATTTAAATTTTTTAAAATTTCAATACTTTAATTATGATAATCGTTCGGTGTTTTCAATGACAAATTTCACTTAAAAAATTCTGAATTTTATAGATTCATTTGAGGCAAATTTTATTGTTTGGAAATTGGTTTTCGTGCAATTCTAAAAACGACTCCAAATTTTAGGAAAAGAACAAAGTCTAATTCTTAAGAGAATTCCAATGAATTTTGTAAATTTTAAAAAATTTATTACACAAAATATTTCAATTTTATAAAATATATTTCTCAAAATTTATCTGAAATCTCAATTTTGGACTCCGATTTTCGAATTTTGAATCCTACTATTACGTATTAGAATTGTAATTTGTTGTTCTCTTGAAATTTTTAAAATGTAGATGTTGTAAAGTTCACAATTACTAATTGAAATTTTTAAATTTTATAGAATTTTACAGATAAATTTTAAATTTTGAATTTAATTTTAAAATTGTTGTATGTATTGCTAAATTTCAATGATTTGAAACGTTTACGCCTTGCTGACTTTCATAAATTGATGTAATAGAAAGTCATCAATGACAATAACTCAAATTACTACTTACTTATAAATGAATTTGATCATTATTTATGAATAATGACTAACAATATTGTTACACCTCAGAAACGAATTAACTTCAATTTTAAATGAACCTAGTGCATACCTGTAATGAAAAAAAAACAAATAATAAATTATAGTAAAGTATTTTTATTACCGCACATCGCAATAAATTTATCTAATACAGTAATTATGAAGGGAGAGGAAATCTAACCGAACTGGCTTAACTTTCACTAATGCAATTTACAATGAATGATGGGAAAATATTTTTATTCAATGCATTTTACTTCTAACTAAAACTAATTGAAAACCTTGATATTTAACACATATCCCATCTAATAACAAGATTTAAAGCTTGATGTGATTGATTGACGTCAATCAATTACAAAGAACATACCACTTTATTGACAGCTAAACGGTTTTGATTTTTGGAATAATTATAGATATTTCGTGATTCGCTAATAATGCTAATTGTTTACTTGTCTGCTAATCGCTAGACATGTTTTTATTCGTCTCAAAGTTTGCACTTACTCTTATACACAACTCAGTTAACGATGTGTAAAAGAAAGTAAAATAAATTCTTAGAGTTTGAAATCGAAATAGATCTTGAGTGAAACTATTTGTTGCCAAAATATATTCCGAAGCTGAATTACAAAAATTTCGAATTTTAAGTAATTGGAAACCCCCCTTGAACAAGTTAAATGGCCTAAATGCCAACACTAATGTTCAATTTCATTTTTAGCGGGAAAATGATAAAAAGGCGCTAATTATTATCTTTTCGTTTTATTAAATAATAAAAATAAACGCCTTATTTTTAATCTACTCAAAACAACAAATTGACAAACGTTGCTCAAACGCTCAAAATTCAATATGGCTTGGTTTGAAATTAATTAAAACCACTTGGTGGTAAAATAATTGCAAACTACGATATAAAAAACTATATAAAAAGGTCCTAATTTTTATAATTTGTATGATAAACGATAAAATTAGCGCCTTTTTATCATTTTTATAGAAGAACTAGCTGACTCGGCAAACTTCGTGTTGCCCAACATAGATTTTCTGATTGAAAAAATGTCGAGCATATTGACGATTCCACCCGAAATTTGTTTTTTTGATCGAAAATTATCGATCGATTGAATGAAACACTTTTCGAATTCAATTGAATTCAATATATCCTATATTTCTACGGAAAACTGACCAACGGACTTCGTTCCGTCCATCTAAAAAAAAAGAACAAACCAATGATTGTATTCAATTTACGGCTGCTCGATACACAACATTTTTTGATTTCTGCTCCGGAGGGTAAATGAAGAGTGAGGACGGTTTCCCAACTCATTCGGGAACACACCACATATAGCTGGCCGTGTGAAAACCATGCATCGCAAATGCAAGTTTCACTTGGAACTGAATGCGTTTGAACTGGCATGGCAAATCAGTTAGTTATAGTCAAGGGAATTGGCAGAATTAGGCATTCTTCTCCCTTGAACGGGCCTTTCAAAATCCTTGCCACTATCACATTGTTCGCATTAGCTTCGACATAATCAGTCGGGATCCATTGCACAGTTTCGGCGCATGTAGATTTCATAGCATAATGATGACAGATCCAACTTTAAGACGCAAATGATAAGGCGACATGCCATAGGCAAATCCAAAGAGTTTAGGAATTCCACTGGATAATTGACGACTTCGTGTTAGTTTTCAACGTGATCGAACGATTTGTATGAACGCAATTCTCCCTAAAATTGCACATGCGCTCAACCAATCGTAGTTACGATAATTTTGACCAATGGGATATACATTAGTGATGAGTTCATCTTTTGTTGAAGTGAATTGGCAAACTTCAGTATCATCACGCCACCATAGCGACGATTAGTGTTGCGTAAATCTTTCAATATTCGATAGTGCTCCTAATGATCGTTTGTGCATCATCGTGCATTCATCCAATATGATCAATTTACGTTAGATGCGAGGAAAAATAGTCAATAGAGGATCAAGGAAAAATAGTCCGCCATTTCCACAATCGACAGCCTTCATCAGTTGATCATATACACACCCTTTTGCTGTTCATTCAACAGTGGAACATTTGTTTGTACGTGTTGTAGCAAAGTTGTCGTGCGTTCCAATTCACGATTTAATACATCATTAGTTTGACGATTTGGCGCTGTCATATGAGTTTCAGTCAATAGTTTGCCACTCATAACCAAACGCAAATCTTCAATTGACGTAGGTTTGAAGGCTGACATGTTGAAATGATCATATAGCGAAAAGCATACTAACTTGATTGGCAGACGAAGAATCTATTGCATCGTATAGCGTTTAATTCCAGTGATTATCGTGTTCAAGCAATTGTAACTGTTGACATGCTTCTCGAAATGTTGCACGCACCGTATACCATTCACAGTCCGCAATGCCTCAAATGAAGTTGCACCGCGCACATTAACCAAAAGCAATCGAAAACTTAGACGATGCATTTCATGTGTAATATAGAGTCATATCCGAGTAAACCAATGTTCTCGCAAACGGATCATGGCCGAAAATTAAAAAGAAACTCGTTAATGTTTTTGCTGGTGGTTTTTCCACACGCTGTGCTGCGCTCTCTGCGTTGAAAAATACTCTTTGGCCATTCTCCAAATGAACTGCCAGATGCACAACAGTCGGATGAACGTCATGAATTGCAAATGAGAATATTCTTCAGGGTGCTTCGTTGCAATTCATATATCGGCCCATTTGACACTTGCATATTTCATCCCGTTCAATCTCGGAAACACATCACTCCGTTTGAGAATATATTGGCGAATAAAACACGCTCCATGTCAACCACGATATCCGCTCCTTTCAATTGAGTGATGAATGTTCTGCCATTGTTATCTGGTGAGCGACGCCGATTGAGTGGATATCCATCGTTTTCAGTTTGAGTTTCCGAAATAAAAGCACGTGGATAGCATTTTGTACATTTATTGTCGGACATGCAAACCGAAGTGGGATTGTGTTATCCGCATGGTCGTGCAACTCTGGATATATCTCAGGATCAGGAATTTCGGTGGAAATGATGTCATTAATTTGGTCTGGTGTAATTTTGACCACCATCCAAAGAAGAATCTGTGCGTGCGGTAAACCTCTTTTCTGCCATTCAACTGAATACATCCAGCATCGAACAGTATCGTATACAAGTTTTGTTTGTACTGTTTACACGTCTTAACGTACATATCAACTGCATATTGTTGAAAAAATCGACGATGTCTCAGTAACCGGTTGTCAATTTTTTGGCGAATCCTCATTCGATATTGCGTAAAAGTTCATTGTTCTGACCTTTTTATTTGTCTTGACTCCGAAAAATATACAATTTATGAAGTGACAATCAAAAGTGATTTTTTTTTTGGTGCTAACCATTGGCCGGATATATCATGTTATATCTCAAGTGATATCCGCCTTCAACACGATCGATGTGTCTCACTTATTCGCTGTAGGTCGTTTCCAGTTCGGCGTTTGAAGACTATATCACCTGATTCCAAATTTTCACCAACAACAACAATTGGTTTTTCACTAACTGTAAGTTCATTGTATTGTTGAGTTCCTGCGCTTGTCTTTTCCTCGCTTTTATGGCAATGCTGTGAATATGGGATGGCATCTGTTCCAACAAAGTCGTAAATAGTTTGATGGGCTCATTGTGTTCGTGTAACATTAGCTGGACTATTTCTCTTTTCGTTTTGTGGGGTGTGTTAGTGAATTTTGTGGTGTTAGTGTTGGTGTATTAGCATTCATTGCTGATGTTGGTGAAATTCACTACTAAATGACGTTCTTTGAAAACAATCATTGTACATCTTGATGTGTTGCAAGAAATGGTTCGAATTAGGAGATTCACCGTAAAGCAGCGTGCGCAATTAACCTTGTTAAAAATGTCTACGATTGAATTATAGAATGGACCCAATTTCGATTATGTACTTTGACATAATGAACAAAATCAACATAATAAAATACCGACAGTTCATCGTCCTCTGTTTATAAATACATATATGAGGCTTCTATCTAAATTTTATTATCACATATGAGTTAAAAATATTATCACAAGTGCTAATTAGCTAGGCATGATCCCGTTCAACTGCATGATTAGATCACTTACATATGGAATTTATGCATATATGTATGTGGAAAGAATTTTAAACAAAAACTTGTATTGTGTTGTCGCGTGAAAACTCGACCTGCTGTTGTGTTGTGTTACCAACCATAATAAATATATTAAGAATTTATTTCTAAACAATGCTAATTATTAGCTCAACATTGCTGCTGTCAGCTATAAATATTTTATTGTATATAAACATTCCGAAAAGTACCAGATATTGATTTTACATTAGTCACATGTCTGTTATTTTGCAATAAACCCAACTTGTTGTTGATTTTGTATACAATTGATGTTTAAACAAAAATTCCTGGTATACTGAAATGACGCTTCAATGTCATTGCACAAAAAAAAAAAAAATATTAAACGATTAAACCTCTGAACCACGATCACCTTTAATTTAAGAATAATTACATAATTTATGTATAAATATACATATAAGAGGCGGATAATTTCCAAGAACGATCGTATCATACATATAAAAACGAAGGATTAATCGATCATAAATAATTGTGTAATAATCCCTCGGTCAGTGTCAAATCGTGCGAGTTGTCGTGCAGAGATCATGATCAAGGCCTTGTTTACTATTCCAAACTGGTATTGAATTAAGTTTTTTGTTTTGGTAACAACACCTACACTATATAAGTAGTATCGCATGTCTCAAAATAAATTTGTATCCCAAATATTTAATAAAAATTTGTCGTCTGTACACCCGACTTTCGTCGTTGATGGTCACACTCATTCCACGTTTCATTTATGTATAAACATATAATGGTATACGATACACCAAGCATAAATTTAATAAAAATTATGATTAGTTTATTACTATATTATGTTACTATATAGTATCATTACTACTATCATTATATATGAAAAACGGAAATTCTATTATGGATGTTGTATAGAAAAATTTATGTTAATGAAGTTAAATTTGACATGATTAATAATCATAATATGTAATACATACGAGTAATGCCACATACATATAGCCCCGTACTTTAATTCAGTTGGTTGTTTAGAAATATTCTTAAGATCATACACGGTGCGGTTAAATAGAATGTAATTTGTTTAAGTCTCTCTCTGTACAGTAGTTTTTCGTGATGAAGATTCGTCTATCTCGAATGATGAATGAAATTCTGTTATAATGTATAATGCCATTAATATGACATATTTTGCCGTACAAGAGTACTTTCCCCTTTACGATGAAATGATACTGAAGTGGAAAATTAAGCTCTAAATATACGGTGGTACGTATAGTATGTAGCATATGTGTGAAGGAAAATTGCGGTTGGAAAACGTAATTTGTTTTGTACAAATATATGAGAGGTAATTTGTAAAGAATTTTAATACAGAAGCTGAATTCTCAAATAAAACCCTCTTCGACTTAAACTTTTCATGAAATTTGACGACCACTCAAAAGGTACACATTTTTTCGTTAACGTATAACGCTGTTCGTTTCTAACTTGACAGAATAGAAATTTCAAAAAAAAACTGTACACTTAGCTTATTTATCACTGGTTTGGCAATGAATAAGACCCGAACATTCATTTCTACAACTCCCAAATACTCAACAAAGTTGAATATTTAAAATTAAGGCAACTTCCACTTCAATTACAAACTGCTGTCAAAACTTTCACAAAAATTTAAATCAATACTTCAAAATTATGACGGTTTCAATTAGAATTTCAAATTCGAACCTCACGTTGGGATCAATGATGAACCGTTTCGCCTTTCGACAGTTAGGAGCAGAACACCACTTCAGTAAAAGTTCAAGTAAAGCGAATTTTTTAATAGCGTCCTTCTACCATTGAAGGATCCATGAATTGCTGGCTCGGGACCAAGAAATTTAATACGCGGTCAGGCGTTGAGCACGGCTTTACTATCCGTGCAGATAATAATATCCTTCCCTAAATCACAAAACTTAAACGTCTCAATCGCACTTTGGGTAATTGCAATTAATTCAGTTTGAAAAATCGTGCAGTGTTTACTAAGACTATACCCGAGAATCTGAGCCCATACTTTGGACAATAGAATCCAAACTCTGCACTGACTTCTGAACGACAGCCATCCATAAAAAAAACTACCGACTTGGACAACTGTTTATATAGAAGTCCTGAGAGAGCCACAGTTCTCTCGAAGACAAAATGACGAAGAATGAATTGCGATGAAGTTAAATTCGGCCAACCCTGTCATTCACCATTCCAACCTCCGGAATATGTGACTTAAAGTTATTAAGAATTTGTCTATACCCCGTACAAGTCCCGAAGGCATGCCATGCCTCAATGCACCTCAGTCAAAACGCAGCAGGCCACGCAGTACCAAGAATGTATAACTGCAATTCGGGCAAGCCTGGAATAGACTCCATAGCATGAAGGCGAGTAGACATAGCACTGGTTATAGCCCTACAGGCTGTCATTTGCAGTCCATCCAGCCTTGCTACAGAAGACGTCAGTTTAACAACTGGCCACCATACAACTAATGTATACGACAGTAAAGGTAAAACCAGTGGCCTTTTACACCTTAGAATCAAAGTGAAATTTCCAGGATAGTTTACTATCCAGAATAACGCCTAGGTGCTTGACGTGCTCTGTCCTTGTAATTGCTCTACCAAATAGACTGACGTTTAGAAGGATTGACGTACAACCCTTTTACAAGACACCAGACTTTCCACTATATTAGAGAACAGAATAGCTATCAATTTCCTTACAGAAGTTTTTAAACGCAGCCCTATGAGCGGAGCTTAAGCTTTTTTTATAAGTTTTTTGAGCTGCTAAAAATCGATTCCAATCCGAAATGACATTCGTTTTTATAAGTTTTTCAAGTTCAGAACACCAGAAGGGTTAGTTATACCTTTTCTGGTTGCTAATAAGAGGGCAAGATTTTTCAAAAGCAGTCGAGATTACTTTCGTTAGTTCAGTTGCCTGCAAGTCAAGATCTGTGATAGATCTAATCTGATTAGGCAAATCTAGTAGTGAAACGAGCTCAGAGTAGAATGAATCCCAATTCGTAAGTTTCCTATTACGATATGGTTTAACCGGTGGTCTTTAAAAGTTAATATTAAAAGAGATGCACCTATGATCAGAGGTGAGAATATCATCCGTCGCCTTCCAATTTAGAATGAAGTCAACGATGGTCATAGAGCACAAACTAATATCAATCACTTCTTTATGAACCGAGTTGACAAACGTTGGCTCACAACCTCAGAAGAGTAAATATAGTTGAACAGTGAGGATCCTCTATTATTGGTATTCGAACTACCCCAAATAGTATGATGAGCGTTAGCGTCCCAACCAATTACGAGAGGTAGTTTATTGGCCCTACACCACTTTACAAGATTCACCAGTTCCTCTGAAAGAAGGGGCGAGGTGGAATCATAAGGTAAATAGGCTGATGCAATGACAAGTTTGAAACATGAGGTCAGTACACACGAGGGTGATTAGCACTGCCGCAAGATCAGCCATCCTGCACTTATTAATAACAGGCTGACTTGCTATGTTGAAGGTTGATCTGTATATAATCGAGCATGGACGTCAACATAAAGACAAGCTATGTGAACAAACTTTAATAATAAAACAAAATGCGGGCCTGAGATAACTCTGAAACGGGTCCTCTCAAGGACGTATTGTAGCGACGCTCCGGACCCAGTAATGTGTTCGAAGGACTGCTGGTCAACCCTGAACACAATCTATTGGCGATTAGCCTATCGCTTTTATCGGATAATCTTCCATTCAGTGGTCGATATATTTGGATTCATTATGCCGATGTTAGTAATCGGACGTCCTTGATTCTGTCGATCTCTCTATACGGAACCTAACGTATGTCTCATCATTGCTCGCTTTGCAAATGATGACACTATCAGCCAGGTAGCAAACTAGCAATTGCGGCACAAAACCGGATAATTTACCCGTCTCGAGAATGCGACGACCAACCTATTTTCGGAAAAGACGCAGATCTTCTTCATTGAGAGTAATTGCTGCATTCATTTCCCGCACGCAGAATTTTTTGATGACCTATTGCTAGGCTCCTCGGAAATTGCACCCAATGCAGATAAATCTTTACCTGGAATAATAAATTGTATATTTGAACTCAACAATTGAAAAAACAATAAACCAGATAATCACAATTCAAGGAGTAAAATTGAATTTTCAAAATTAAAAAAATTTTAAGCTCGATATTACTTAAAGTTTAAAATAAACTTCGCCAGAATTGTATATTTCTCTGCAGTCAATATATTCTTAAAATGGATGCCATTTAGAAAATTCGAAAGCAAAGCATTTAAAATTGTTTTCAAAATTTTAAAAAAATTGGAGTAACACGTGATTCGTGAGACAAAAACATCCAACATTAAAAATATTTCAAAAAGTTTCTTAAAAATTCCTATAAACTCTTCTAAAATTGAAGAAATGTTTAATGTGAAATTCATCGAAGATGTAATATTTAAGGTACCTTAAAGCACTTTATTAGAATAATTTTGTGCAGTTGCCCAAGTGGCTAAAATGTTTTCCGTGGAGTTTAGAAAAACTGTCGAAGATGGCGATTATACTCTACATCAAGTATATAATGCTGAATGGAAAAGGATGTCGTCCCGAATGTTGCTGGTGATCATAAGTTCAAGCCGTTACTTATTTATCATTCAAAGACATTAGCAAGTGACAAAATTTAACGGTGCGCGGAATATGGCATGCAAAGCATTTCTTACTATCGACAGTGTGCCCAGTATTTTAAAGAATTTTGGAGCGCCAGTTTAATATAATCAATACAATTAATACCATCACAAAATCAAGGGATGAAGTTAAACAATCCGCAATGAATGAAGTGCGAATGCAATTATGAATCATCACATGTAGACTGTCGCCATTGCTCCATACATGGCTCCAATGTAATGAGGAATAATTGACCGACGAAGAATTGTTTATGGCGCTCGAAGAAAGTTGTGATTTGGAAAAATTAGAAATCCATGACGAAAGTCCATGAATGCTTGACAACTCAAAAATGTGAAAACAGATTTTTTTTAATGAAGAGGCCATCGAGATATTTATCGAAAACGATTCTTTAATTGAAAAAAGTCTGAAAGTTACCAGACAGGCTCAGAATGCTGTTCTTTGCTACAAAGAATTATACAGAGAAAAAGTAAACTTCTTTGGCTTCATATTTTGCTAAATTTAAGACGACAGGAGTAAACATAGTAAACAGAACAATGAGCGTCAGTGCTAGCGTGTAAAAAGTATTTAATTTAGTTTGTGTGTACATGATGTAAATGGCAGCCAATCGTATAATACCAACATAGAGTCAGAAAACAGTTGTCAACGTCGACATCGGTTGTGTGAGCATCGCATACTTTCTGTGTATTTTAATTTGACAGGTGCTCTCACTTGACAATGTATCCTTGGTTCTGTTTATACCTTAAACTTAATATATCAAATATGTTGCTTCTTTTAAATCAATTGAGACGAAATATATGATTTTTTAATTTCGTGACATCGATACCGATGCATCATGGGGATAACAACAAGAAATGACAATATTGATCGTGTTACCTATACAAATTTGAAAAGTGGTGACAAATCGTGTTTGAAAACCGTATTGAAAATTTTCGAAAAATTACGACTCAGCTCATTTAAGCATCGATTGATAGATATGTATGTGGCTGGCAATCAGTTTCTTGCGACACCAATGACGACACAGTTTAAATACGACACCAATGCTCGTACGATTCATTGCTGCTAGAATGAAAGCATTAGTGAATGTTCTTTAAAGTCCGATATTTACCCTGAGTACTTTGCTTTCGTAGGTATTTATTGTTGTGCCAAAAAGCTTATCTCAGATTTTCTGGAACTGCAAGTAATGTATATACTACTCAAAACAAAATGAGAAACGCTTTCTGTTTGGATGTAAACTTTTCTTGTAGGTCAATTTTATCCAAACTAATGATGCCAAGTTTTACAATAATCTATTGTGTATATGAATGTAATCAGTTACTTTCAATAATAGATCTATAATATGGTGCGAATTAAACTCGATCTAACGGCTACGGAGGTGGCAAGGGTGTCAACCCTAATATAAAAAGGGGAAACGTTCAGTATAAGTATCACAACTTTAAATGAAGATCGATGCGTGGAAGCTTCCTGGATAAATCGCGATGATAAACCTTGATCATATTCCTACGCTGAATAAAGCTGTTAAACTGGAATGGAGTAAATTAACCTAAGAATCCACCAAAAAGTTAATACAGGAGCATGAACCGGCAGTATTTGGAGTGTATTTGTAGGTCATACAAGATATTAATTTTTAATGTTGAACAGAATACAGGATGCAGGAATTTCAAATTAAACCAATAAAAAGTTTTTCTAAAACAATCAAAACATTTTCCAATTCAAATGAAACTTTTATTTGACCAATTCAAACTTTTAAAATTTCAAATTAAACTTTGTAAAAATTAAAACTAAATATATCAAATTTAAAATAAAATTAAAAATTCTTGATCAAACAGGACCATACATTAGTTTTGTATGACCTATAGAAAACCATTTTTACCGAGCAAATAGCACATTGGCTAAAGCTGTGACTTGTGAATCGGGAGATACCGGGTTCGATTCTCAATAGAAGCGGGATGCTAAGGAGATTCTTCTTCCTTGATTTCGATCGGGATGATGATGATGTGTAGATCCATCACCCTCTATTGAGAGCACCGAAGTCAGTGCAGGCTGGCATGGAGCTATACAAGGTGTAGATGGTCAAACAAATCAGACCTGTGGCCGTGCATCCTCAATATGGTTGGCAAAATGGCGTAAGGCAAGGACGCAAATAAGCGAACTGCGACAAAAAACTTCAACATTTGGGTTTTGGATTTTTTTTAAATTTGAATTTTTTTAAAATTGTAAGCAAAAAATTCAAAACTTGATATGCAATTCGAATTTCTTATTCAGAATTATAAAATTGTTAATTTTTTAAACTCATTTATAAAATATTAAATTAACTTTAAAATATATACAAAATTCATCGGAAATCAAATTTAAAATTCACGGAATTCATGTTTATAAATTGGATAACAAAATTTTCAAAATCAATAAATTATTGATCAAAAAGTTTTGTAAAACTTGTTTTAAAAAATCTGAAATTCGATAAAGTTTTAAAATTTAGCTTTCAAATTCTAATTAAAATTTTTCAAGATTCGCCAAATCCATTGCTAAAACGATGAGTTTAGAAATTAACATTTTACTAATCATATCGACAGTACGAAATTGAAATTAATACAATTTGAACAAAATTTGATTTGAGTTTGATAAGAAATTGGATACATTGGATTAGAATTGAACCATTTTCGTGAAATTTAGCACTCAATTATAATAAATTTTGGCCACAAACACTAACCACAAATTTATTTGAATTAGATAAGTTCGACCAGAATAATTTTAAAATACGATCAAACCCAAATTTTGAAACCATACATCCTAACCTGTAAAACTATGTTAAATCATGGCGGGATTAGAAAAAAATTTCCTAAAATTTTGAAAATTAAAAATGTCGTGGAATTTTAGGTTCGTTTGAATTCTGAATTTTAGGCCCTGAATTTTGCTAACATACTAAATTCTGAGCAAATTTTCAATTTTATTTAAAATTTCTAAAGTATTTATAAAATTCCGAAATTTTAACAAATTTATACATTTATATCTGTCAGGAATTCTAATTTTTCAAATTCTGAAGAAAATCTGTAATTAGAAGAAATTTTATAAAATTCTGAAAATTTCATTGGGTTCAAATCGGTTCAAAATGTTCAGTTAAACTAAATTTTAGTAAATTTCAAGCAATTTCTCAAATTTTCTAAACCGAATAAAATTCTACAAGTATTTCAAAAGTGTTTACAAATTTTAAAGTATTCCTTTGGTCTTTTGGTATATAGCTTTCAATATAGCTTTTTGCCAAGCTAATTTTCAGTTACAGCTGTTTGTAAAGATGGTTTAGTCATTGCTTTGACATTGCCTACAAATTTGCAAAAAAAAAAAAAAATCGGCTGAGTCAACCAAAATATTTCAGAATTAATTTAAAAATGTAAAAGCGTTAAATTTGTATCAATTGTATAATTGCAGAGTATGCCAATAAACATTTTAAATTAGTTCCCGTGCAATAACACCTGTTCGAATTATGCGCATGACATAATATAGAACTGTTGTGTAATGCTATTAAAAAGTACAACACGTGCTCAACAATAATTATTTATCAGCCCTAGTTAGTTATCGATCGACATATGCAACACCACAATTATAAAAGCCAATTGCGCGATCATCTATCAAATCATCAACGTGATCAACATGAAAATATTTTATGTAAAATTCATCACCATGACCCACATCGATAATAATTTTTAATATCTAAACTAAACTAGATTAGTGTGATGATTGCGCGCGATGATGAGATGATTATACAGTGACGGAAATCATATTTAAATATTTCGAAATTTTTATTTTATATTCGATTGCATAACTCAGTCGGTATTTTATTAACTGCGCAACGATAATTTAAAATATCGGTACTGAAAGGGTTACAAAAAACAAACGAGAGATTGTTACATCATCATCCAACAATATCTCGTACAAGAAATAAGAATTTATGTTTTGTAATTTTGAGATTTTAATTCTTGTTGCATAGTACGCGAAATCAGGTTTTACTGGATTTTTTGTTATTTTCTTAAAATTTGTTCTGTACGTAATACGTTTATGTATGTATGTATGTATGTATAATGTACACAGCTTTCGTCTTTCTTATATATGCTTATACAAAAAATGATGTTGCAGAAAATTTCTTCGTTTTCTTCTTCTTTTACTTACGTACGTCGCAAAATTAATGAATTTAATTCCAGAATATATTGGATTTCGCACCCACGAACGTACCTAAACTACTGATTATTTTCGGTTAAAATCTTACTTTCTCAAACGATTAAAGATCACAATTGAGTCTCACAAAATGACAGCGGATATAGTTATCAAATCATCGACACAGGTACTAAGACATCCGCCTCTCAAATTAACTTTCAAATTCTAGCTTTTCCTAATTATTAATAATAAAAAAACGGTCTAACCTAAATTATAGCATGTCTATAGTTTTAAACAGGCCTAACTGCACAAACAAAAACCAAACAAATGAATTATAAATCTTGAATAGTTTAACTTCCGCTTGACACAATAAAACAAACATCAAACATTATTTGCCAACGACACCCATTATTAACTTTTATTTAATAGTGTTGAAATATAGTGTAGATATATATGTGCTCCTTATATGTAAGTCATTAGTCACGTATATAAGATATAGTTTTTTGAACCGAATAGATTTATAAAGATTTACCACCTGTCAAAATAGAACTGTCCCTCTTTTATTCGAAATTCGTTTGGTTTTATGTTACAAAGAGAATCAACCCGAGAAACCCTAAGATATATGTATAATTCTTGTGTATACCTGAATTTTTACCTATGTTCAATATACATAAACCTATGTCCACCTGTATACATACTAATAACTAATCTAAATACCCAATAATACATTATTCTGTATAGACGGTAGGGGGAACGGACGAAAATTAATATAAATGACTTAATTTGTATGTGTACACGTTTTACAAAATGCCAAGGCTACCTGTAAAATTTGTATATGTCGCGATAAATCAATTACAAAAGGTGATTAGCCACCCTTATTTACTAATACCTCTGTTCTATCTATATTATGTCTATCTGTATATAGTCAAGCACTAATCGACAACAACATAAAAATTTGTTTGTTCATTAAATTTATGGCTTTGTTTATGAGACGATATTTAAGGGCGATAGTTTATTATTGATTATATTATTCGGCGGGAAAATGTTGGGTTGAGAGATTTTTGACTGGTTTTGCTAATAACATAACAAAATTTCCATGGCGATATTTTAGTTGAAAACATGATTGGACATTATTGTGATCTGTCTTATTATGAAATCGACATGGTTTCGAGAGACATTGAATTGAAATTACGTTCAGAACAAAATTCTTAGAAATCCACGAAACCCCCGGAATAGGGCATAATATGACGTGTGAAAATGTTTACAAAAGTCTTACAATTCAATTTTTTTGTAAAACAAAACTTACACAAATTTAAAACAATTATGTACTAATCCTGGAACATGATTGTAAAACTGAAGGCTTTAATCAAATTAATTCAAAATTTACAAAATTAAAAACATATTTGAAAAATTTAGAATTTTTGCAAAAATTTTAGAATTAGATATTTTATAAATGGCTAAATTAGAAATTCGTGCTAAATTTGAATTATATATTGCATCCTCTTCGCGATCATTCCAAATTCATTTGAGTCACCAATTTTTAATTTTTTAATCATCGAACTTCAAAATTTACAAAATTTAGAAAAATTTAAATTCTAATCAAATATCTTTCAAACTCCCAATACGCATATTTTTAACGACTGATACAAATAATTCCAACAAAAATTAAAACAACAATTCTTTCGTAATTGTCAAAAAAATTGGAGAGTTACCGAAATTCGGCTCAGTTCTTGAAAATTTTCAAAAAACAAATTTCAAAATTTTAAAAAATTGTTTAAATTTTTATTTTAACAAAATCGAAAAATTTGAAAATTTAAAATGTTTGCAACTGCAATGGACTCATGGCTTATTTGACCATCGCCGTACAATTTCATTACCGCTCTATACCCATACCCATTTTTTATACCTTAAAAATTATAAAACTTCCGTTCCAGTCAATAATGCTTGATGCGATTTTCTATAGGCGGCCCACAATATTGACCACTGACCATATACAAATTTTAAGTTTAAGTCAAGCAGAGGTCAAGGAAGCAGACTAATGGGTGTGTGATTAGTGGACGTGAATTCAAGCGGCATTCGGGCTAACGTCTTTTTAATTTAATTTCATCTTACAAATTAGTTCAACTCAGCTTCTATCAAATTTTTCCAATTGATGTAGTTGCTAAAATTTTCAATTTGCTATTTTGAATTGGGAAGCATAAAAGATTTTTATAGCACCAATTATAAATACACCGGGGGTCAAGTTATTGGTTCAACACAGCTTCTGTTGAGATCTACATTTAATTTCTGCAAGTATAAGAGCCATATCTTGTGTATTACCGTCATGAAAAAGTATACGGCGATGATCAAATAAGCAGAGTACAGAAATATTTTTGATAATAAAAAAATCGATCAGGTCCGGTATTTTTCCTGGATCAGTTGGCCAATGTTGGTTTCCCTGTTCTTTTCCTTCTTTAATAGCAAACAGTAATTCTTTTCCTTTAGTTGTAGTTAATCTAGAACCCCAGTGGGTACTCTTCGCATTGAAGTCACCACGTATTATGAATTTGTTTCTCAGATGCTTGAATACCTCTGAGTATTGTTTGTTTTTAATAGAATGTCTTGGTGGACAGTACAATCCTGCTACAATAATAGGAAAGTTTTTGGTTTTTATATATATGAACAAGTGTTGGTTATCTAAACGATTTGGCATTTTAATAACTCGGTAGCACTTATAGCCTTCCTGAACTCGAATTCGGTTTACCGCATGGAGTGGGGTGTTTTAAATTTAGGGCACGGCATAGTTAAAGTTCCCCGGATTGTTTTTTATGAAAGTTATAACCTTTTTGTCTGATTTTATGTGAGCCTTTTTTTCCGATTTTTCTGTTCGAGCTGTTCTAACCGTTCCACCGTTATAAAGAGGGCCCCACTCTATATAACGCTATATGACGCAGAAGTAGATTCATGGTATTTGAGCTCGATTAGTTTTAAATTCTGGTCTTTTTGAAAAGAGATTCAACTGCAGTGACGGAAATTCTATAAAACTATCACGCATTGTTCTTAAAGATATTTGGTCACCCTTTAGTTTAGAACTAATTGTCAAATCCACATTGAAGTGTCAAATACACATTGAAATATGTACATACACCAAATAATTTTCGAACCAAACTTTAAACAGAGGCAAATATTCAAAAACCTGTGTAATACCAAGTTTATATTGTGTCAATCAGTGTATTACGTAGGACTTTATACCATCAACTAATACCATTGACAGACTAGACATTAGGTAAGCGCAAATCCCGTAATCCACTAACGTTGACAGACCTAGGATAAGCTATAAAAAAAAATGCTTCATTGTCGCTGTACCATCAAACTAATATATTGCTGGAAGGACGTTATTGAGAATTTGCGGAAAACAAAAGAAATTCTGTAGTATATGAAGACATTTCGAATAAAATGAAAGAATTGAATGTTATAAAATCTCCAATGGAAGTAAAAGTTTGCACTAGAACCATCGTCAGCTTCGTCTTCTTCAATTACAGCCACGTCATCAACAACGCGGTATTTGTTAATTGTGATTTTGCGAAATGTATATGCCAAGATGCAGCAAGCTTTTATGGCTAGCCAAGCATTTTCTGGAAAGAATGAACCATGTTATAAAATGATTTTCAGTTGGTGATAAATGATTGCCCAAAGCGTTCATGACTTCCCCCGAATATGTGTCTTTATTTTCGCATTGATATCAATCGACTGCAAAAATTTGTACTACTTCGATGGCAAACGAAGTTTATCGAAAAAATCTTCCAAATTACATTTGTTAATTAAGATGAAGATTATAATACAACAATTGCAAGTCGGTATGATCTAAACAGGAACCATCATAATTACCGGTAATTAACTGCTGCTTGTAATGCGACGAAATACCAACACTTGTGGTTGTGGTGGTAATCGGTTGCGTCGTCTTTAGGGGACTTACTTCAATAAGGCACCCATCTCAAGAAAAAAGTATAATTATTCAAATATACCTTAAATCTGTAGAAACAAGGTTTTACCAACTGCTCCAAACATGTACTTGAGGAAAACCCCATCGTTGGTTGCTCAAAACCACATCTTAAAGTTCTTCAATTAACTTGTCCGTAGGTGAATTAAATAAAGTAAAAGTGTCGCTTTCGTATTTCGTGCATACCGCTTCACAAAACTCGGAAACCAATTCTCGAACAGTTGATTATCAAATTCAAAATAAATTGACCACTGTTCGGCATTCAGCAGAATATGGCGCCAGATAATACATTTTTCGACAAAAATACGGTGCCGTAAAGTGGTATCCAACTTTTCTAAAAGATTGAGTCGCACACACTGCTACATTTTCTTCCAGGCCAAACTAAAACACTACCATAATTACGCCAATCCACTACGCATTATATTTCTACGCATTATATTGTGAACCCCGAAAAACGTGTTATCATCAACTGTTAAGAAAGTTTTGACCGTGCTTACAGCATTCAAGCGAGATATACTATATCTGAAAACAACAACACAAGATGCCTATATGGTCGATTTCTCGTCAGGGTATGGCACAGATATTTAAATCCGAGCTGTTATAGTGACAATGAAGATATCACCACCAATATTGTATATGCCAAAAGTAAAGATGCTCCGATCAAATAGGTGCAGTCACCACCGAGACTGGAGCTGTGTGGTGCGGTGCTCTTATGCAATTCCATGAAATTTTGAGTAGACTCCATGATAGTATTACATTGGCTGCCCAATGTCCCCCGAAGGTGGAAAAACTGTAAAGGTAACCGAAACTATTCCGCGAATCAAATGGCATAAAGAGACAACAACCAATTTTCATGATATAGACTTAGAAGAAGGTCAAAATATACCAACGTGTTACCAAGAATAAACAACTATGAAGATATCATAGTTCTACTTGTGCTAACAAAGTTTTTATTTTGGACCAAAACTCGGAAAATAATGGTTTATATATGTATTGAGAGTTGGTCGATAAAAACGACGAAACATAAACCAATCGCAATAATTCAATAATCCCAATATGTATGAAGAAGAAGTAATAATTCTTCGCAACGTCCAGTAAATGACATTCGATAACGAATTAAAGAGGCTCAATCCACCAATTATCATATTAGTTCCAGTCATGGACTCAACTGGATTACTACAAGAAGGCAGAAGGTTAAACAAATCATCGCTATGGCTATTCCAGATGGCCAAAAGTCTTGGTCTAGGGTCTTCTCATTTACACCAACTTCAAAAGAATTGAAATTAAATGAATTTTTAGCCCAATTTGTAAGTGTCCCCGGCCACCTGGACGTCATGGGGAACTGCAGAGCAAACGTACTAGCTATAGGTATGGTATTGCTATGGTATTGCTATAACGCTCAAGACAACGCTTAGAAAAGAGGCAGTAGCCTCAGCAAACGAAACACCCTCACATGTAGCGTAGCAAGACAAGTATGGCTAAAGCTGGACTTGGAACACTCAAGTATACTAATCACCTTACGTAGACGAGAATTAAGAACGATCGTGGAGATACCCACAGGACACTGCCTGTTTAAGTTAAATTTGTGACAATAGTAAATAAAATTCGGATAAACCGATCAATTGTTAAAAGTTATTTGTCTTATTAGCAAACGAAGAAAAATTACCAAATGATAAATGCGAGCATGCACTTGTTTAAAGTAAATGAACGGAAACATTAATATTCCCATTAATAAAAACAATCCTCTCTCTCTCTATCTAGTAGTTAAGTGACTTCGGACAAGGCTGTTTTACCACATTGTATGTTAGTACAAAATTGAAATTTTAATAAAATTCTCCTGACGAACCAAAGGATTGTACCTTGATGGCGAAATACATTTTTGAGTAGCTGAGGACCAAATAGAAAAGCATTAATATTTTTTAGCTAGTTATAGCCCTCAGCTATCTAAAAATGTGTATCGCTGTCTGGGTACGACCCTTAGTTCAGCAGGGAATTTTGTTTTATATCTCAATTTTATACTAACATTCAACGTGGTGAAACACACCTGTCCTAAGATACTTATCTTCTAGATTTAAGAAAAACGAATTAAGCAAAATTTTTAAAGCTCGAATTAAAATTTAATTTATTTCTTTTGTCATAACATAAATGTAAATAGACAAAAAAATTAAATTAAACATCCAAATTACTTCAAAAGTTTAAAAAATTTAATATTCGTTAAATTTTTCATTTAATTTCTTTTTAATTTGAAATTTAATAAAATTCCACCTGAATTTAACGAATTTTGAAATAAGAATAGTTTTAAATGTGAATCCGAAATTTCCATTCTAAACATCAATCTACGAAATCGTTGAAAGAAATATTAATTTCCAGATACTAACAAACCTACTCAATTCGAATTCAGAATTTTCCAAAAGGTTCAAAAATTTCATTAAAATACCAAAATTTTTTAAATGTGCACTCGATTAATTATTGGTTCGAATTAAAAAATTTTGAAATCAGATTACGATTAAATTTAAATATTATTCAAATTTTAAATATAATTTTAACGGTCGATAGAATTAAAATTTCGAATTCAGGGCCCATATTCTCGAATTCCACGTGTGGACCATCTATCAAAATTCCCCATCCAATTCATCTTAGTATTTCCCAATGCATATTCCACATGCAACCAAAAGCCGTATTCTTAAAACATCGGAATTTTTTATTTTCCACTCTCAAATATTAAATTCACCACTTTTAAATTGTGACTAACTTCATAATATAGTAGATTTATTGTAGAGAAATATTTATGTCAAACTGACAATTCTAAGCTAATTCTTACTTCTAACTTCTAACGCTTAGTTGTTTAAAATAAATACAGCTAGCTGTCAAAATTCCGTGTGGGGAATTTTTTTCCACATACATTTACCCATTCGGAAATTTTCCCTTAGTGTGATATTCAAGAATACTAGATTTAAAATATCACATTTTTTTGAATTTTGACAGATATCCACACGGGGAATTTGATGTGGAATTCAAGAATGCGGGCCCAAATACACACAAAAATTAAGTTTTCGAAATTTTCTATGTTTTATTCAAAAATTTTGAAATGCTGTAAAAGTTCGAAAAATTTATAAAATTCATAAATTGAATTAAATTCAGAATTTGTCAGTTTAATTCGAATTCCGAAGCTACTGAAATGTGAAATTTCATCCAAAAAATATTGAAATACAATTTTACAAGAATAAATATGAAAATTAAATTCTGCATTGAACAATGAAATTAAACTTAATGTTTAAATTTAAATATTATAATTCTGAATTCTGAATTTCTAATCGAAATTTTTAGAAATTCGTTATTAAATTTTTTATAAATTTTGAACTTATAAAAATTCAAATTTTTAAAATTTTGTTCAATATTTAGTACTGTAATTTCGAATTCAGATTTGAACATGTTAAAAGCTGAGACAAATTAAATTTATGAATTTTTTAAATTTTAAATACATTTTGCGATTCTGGAAAATTTGAATATTGTTATTTTCGTACTATACACTTAATATTTTTAAAATGCAGTAATTCAAATTGAGGAATAAGTTCAGATTTGCTAAATTTTAAAAAGATCTAAAATTGAAAGTTTTATATTAGAATATTGGAATTGGATAAGAAATTTTAGAAATTCAGAATTCGAAGTGTTAATTTTAATTTTGAACCTATCGAAAAAGTTGAATTTCGTACATTTTTAATTCTGAATAGGAAATTTCAATTTTAATTTAATTTTTAAATTTTAATTTTAATTTAAATTGTTGGATTAAACATTAAATTTGTTGTATAGGATACTTGAATGAATTCGAAATTTTAAGTCGGATCATGTTCATTTTAGCGAAAATGTTAAAAATTCAACAATCAAAAAAAAACACTTGAAAATATTTAAACTTTAGAAATTTTGAAGACATCATTAAAATTTTAATTATTTTAGTTATTTTGATCAACTAAAATTTCAAAGTTTAATAAATAAAATTGAAATTTCGATTTTACACGAAATTCCAATTAAAATTAATTATTGTTCGACTTTTCTAAAATGTTATATTTCAGTTTGAAGTTTATGTTCAGTCTGAATTCGACATTGAAAATTGAATATTTCAGGAAAATCAAATTTTTCAAAACTCAATGATTTAATTTGTACGAAATTTAGAATAATAACTCAGAATTCAATTCGAATTTATTTTATAATTCAATAAAGATCGTAATTTTTTAAAATTTCAACCAAATTTTACAAACTTGAATTCAACTGTCTTTGAATTTGTTTAAATAAATATTAAATTTTGACGTATTTGTCGGAAATTTGGATTTAAATTTTAGATAACACAGTTAAATTCCCAAGTATTTGTAAATCTGTTAAATTTTCAATTTTGTATTTCATATTAAAATTTTGTAATCCTGTAAGCGTTTTGCAATTATTAGACTCAAAAAGGGTATATTGTGATGATTTTTGCCTAACAAAAGAGTAAAGAGTAAATCGAAACAAAAAGAGTACAATACTCTTTAAAAGAATATATCTGGTCATCCTAGATTAGACAGTATTTCTTAGGTTGAAATTTGGCTGGATAACCAACCAGTCGAGAAAATGAATGTATTTTTTATATATGCATAGGTACATCCATTTCACACTAAATTACACATAAAGTGCACTGAACTTTCCACCACACAACCGTACATGCAAACAATAACACAATGTACTTTAGCAATATGATTAACTGAAATTTCTCATACTGCCACCGTCTCAAAGTCTTTATTCTATGTGCTAGTACACAATGAATGCATTGTATTAAATATTTATGGAAACAAGTCTCCCCCACACCTTGAAACTTACTCCAAAAACCAGCCAAGCCGAATGACAAATCATATTCAATTTTATTCAAAAACGCCACTTTTATATAGTTTTTTTGTAAACCATATGTAAATCTATCATATAACATCGCAACTGACTACACAAACTTATATAAAAAAAATAAAAAATGAGAGACTTAACTTGACTCGCGCGCGCGATTCGAGTTCAACAACCTATTGGTATTGAAAATCACAAAATAGAGGTGAAATTTATTCATCATCATCATCATACGGAAAAAAAGCAAGAATTGTAGAGTGGATATATATGTTATGGAGAAACGATACCAACGGCATGTGCAAGAGAATATAATATTGACAAACTCACTTGCAATGCAGCCTGTATATTATATACATGCATGAGTTGTACATAAGCTTCATTATTGGTATGTGGGAGCACAAAGTTGAACTGAATCGAAAATCGAATTATACATCTTGTTTGCAAGTAACGTATATGTTTAACAGTTATACTTGCATTCGTGTGTCTTTTAATGTAGTTTAGACACACGACGACAACTTCCGTTCATTCTATTAAATTTATTTGTGGTTGGGAAATTTTTTTCATTTTCGTATTTTTCGAAGACCAATTAGTTGAAATCTTAGCTATATGACACAATGCGATAATTATTTGATTTGGGTGAAATATTGAAAAGTGTAAGTTGAAGATTAATCATAATCAATCAAAATTTGTTAAACTTTAGAAGTAATATCGAAACGATATTCAAAAAATGTTGATCATCACACAGAATTAAAATTCAGCATAAATGAGAGAGATCGAGAAAGTCATCAAACAGTTGGTCCGATAGCTCTAATCGAGCTGGACCGACAAGTGTCAATCAACCTTATGACATATACAAAACTTTCACAGTTGCTTAATTTAAATTGATCAAAAGTTTGTCATGAAAAATTCAAATATGTATGTACATCATGTATAATCCCAGCTAATTCATAACTATAATTATTCTGAATTTGGGCTGTCCATAAATCAGTCAACACTCATTCAGACTAAATACATAGGTTGTAAAGATACTCCCTTATAGAAAGACATACTTTCGATTGGATATTAATTATTCTGAACATATGTTCCACATTTTTAATAAAATAATTTATTTCCCCTCGGTCTGCGTCTTATATCAAAACACCACTATAAAAAAATATAATCCCAGTTTTTACACTTAATGGTAATTGCGAAAAATTCAGGAACAAAAATTTAACGTCTGGCTTTTTGATAAGTCCCACATTAAAAAGATAAGATTGAAGATATTTCACCTTTTTCCATACATTGAATTTAAACTATTTGCTAAAAACCACGTTTTGATTTCATCGATAATATTTTCATTTTGCACGCAGTGCAAAGGATAAAAACTGAAGGAAACCGAAGAATGGAAACTGAACATATGTTCCACAAAGAAAAATTGTACTGTTGCGGGCGCTTTCTAAATAGTGTAGCATCCTACAGTTAGTAACTCAAACACTGAACATAAGTTCCACATTTCTCCTTAGCGTATTTTTATGTATTCATGACTACTCGCAGAACCTGCTAGTCTCAATTTGTCATTAACTGTCAGTTTTTTTTATCATTAAATTCAAGGCCGTTTTATTTGAAGAACATATTTTGCATCCCAATGAGTGGTCGAACGCCATGTTTGCAACGCATTTAGCGTCTTCTGTCATTCTTGGGCAGGTCTTTTATTCGTGACCACTCTCAAAGCAATGCCCGCATATACGATCTTGTTTTTTGCAGTATTTTGCAATATGTCCAAACGCATGGCATTTATAGCACCTGGTAATCCTGACAAAGTCTATTTCTGGTGGTCCTCTACATGAGGGGTGGTCCCCAGATACAATCTGCGGTTCCTAACCAAAATAATTCTAGCGGCTGGCTGCACCTCAATCACCAAATTGACTAACTTGCCATCTAGGATTCAATGAACTCATTCATTAATCCAAAATCAAAAACTTATGTTGGACAAATAATACAACGAATAGGAAACTGGGACATAAGATCTCTAACGGAAACATCAAGATTTGGCACCAGTTGAGAAGGAAATGAAGCAATATAACATAAAAATTCTCGGCCTCATTGATGTAAGATGGAAATAACAACCAGCACAGGCAATTATATGAGGCTATTCTCGGGCAGAGCTGACGATACGAACAAGGCGTAGGAATACTAACAACGGGTACAGGAAAGAAATCACTACTCGAATGAAAACCTGTAAGTAGCAGAATATTTAAATGCAAGATTCCACTCGAAAATAAGAAACAAAACTCAACAAAAGATTATGACTACGAGCAGTTGCAAGCCACAATATCTAGTGCACACCATAATGACATTAAGTTATCCAAGGAGATTTTATGAATGGGATGGCCACAATCATGCACTAGATTCCGCAAGGAAAAACAATGGAAGTATAGGCTCTAATCGATGAGCCTATGTGTCACATATCAGCTATTCATACAAACCACACAAGAATATCCTTAAATACACCTGGACAACACTTTCCATCGCTCCTTACAAGAAATGTCAGAGCAATGAGAGGAGCAGATGCAACCACCAATTGGTAATAGAAATTTTCAAAATCAAACCAGCCACTGCGAAGCACTCAAGGACTAAACTAAACGGATTAATTAATATAACATAGATAAATTGAAAAATACTGACACCAGAAACACAGAAGTAAAACAACGCCCGCCCCCAACTGAAAATACAAGTATGCCGTCAAAATACGGCGGAAATTATAAGGAAATATGAAGTTAGATGGCCAGAAGTGATCATAGGAATTACACAGAAGACATTCTCGTGACTGTCGAAACAGCAGCAGCAAATAGGAATATGCGCACATTACATCAATATGTAAGAAAGGTCACTGGAAAGTTTATACAAATATACCACCAACAAAGGATGCGCATATACAAGCCACACTCACAGACGACCAACAACTAAATAGATGGAAAGAGTTCTTCGAGGACAATTGCATAGATGGTGAACTGAGTGGTTCAAGTGAAACACATTTACAACTGCACAAGCATTAAAATCACTATTAATAGAAGTATGGCAAAGTATTCCGCAAAAATGGAAAGGGGTGTTAACCATAACAATTTCAAAGAAAGGCGAGCTAAGAGAATCCAAAAACTGGGTGAGGCATATCCCTCCTCAATAGTACAATGATAGTATTAGCAATGATCATCCTAGAACGATTCTCACGAAAAACTATATCGAACGAATGTCAGCTCAATATGGAAAGCACTCTGCGAAATAGGCATCACGAGGAAAATAACCAAACTCATATAGCAAACTAAACAACGCATCACTAAACGGCATCCAGTGAGATCCCATTAGAAGACTCAATGATCTTGACTATGCATATAATATATGCATGATAACACACAAGCACGTCCAATTATCAAAAAACAAAACTTAACCATTCAGACTAATACATAGGCACTATAATATTCCCTTATGGAAAGACATGCTTTCGATTGGACATATAATCATATTTTTTGCACTTAACTTTAATTGAAAAAAATTCACGAACCAAAATCAACCAACGAGTTCCACAATTTGTCGAGCATATAATCGTTTCAGAATCAATGTGCTCGAATTAATTGAATGGAAAGTAATAATAAACCTTTCATGAATTGGCATATGTTCACTCAAAAATTAAATATCTGGCTGAATATAAGTCCCACATTATGAAGATAAGATTGAATATATTTCACTGGTTTCCATAAACTGAATTTAAAGTATGTGCTAGACTAATACAGGTCCGATACCAACGTTATTATTTAATCGATGGAGTGCAAGCAATAAAAAAAACATAAAAATTATAGAAAGGATAAAAACTGAACATATGTTCCACAAATTTTTGTTCATAAAAATTGTACTGTTGTGGGCGCTTCCTAAATTGTGTAGCGTCCTTCAGTGAGTAACTTAAACACAACATAAGTTCCAAAGTTCTGCTTAGCATATTTTGGTATATTCATGACTACCCGCAGAACCTGCTAGTCTCAATTTGTCAAAATGAATTTTGCATACAATAAAAAATTTGGTACCTCAAAAATACGGTGAAAAATGATGAGCACGTCCAATTATAAAAAAAAAAACTTAACCATAAAATATATAAACACGATCACAGTCAATCAAAAATTGATAAATTTTTGTCGTACTTGCCATCAAAAATTGAAAACAAATTTTAAGGCCGATAAAATGTATTAACCCAAAAACAATATTCAAAAAGCTTTGATCATCACAAAGAATTCATATACATATGAATAATCCCAGTTAATTCATAACTATAATTATCCTTGATCTGGGCTGTCAATAAATTTGTGAACGTTCATACACACTAAATACATAGGCTCTAAAGATACTCCCTTATGGAAAGACATGCTTACAATTGGACATTAATTATTTTGAACATGTTCCACATATTAAATAAAAAAAAATATTTTCCCTCGTTTGGTCTTCGTCTTATATCAAAACCCCACCACACATAAATATAATAACATTTTTTGTACTTAATTGTAAACTAAATTAAACCAATGTGTTCCACAATTTGTCTAGCATCTGCTAGTTTCAGAATCAAGCTGTTGTAATTGAATGGAGAGTAACAATAAACCTTTCATGAATTGGCATATGCTCTCTCAAAAATTAAATGTCTGGCTGAACATACGTAAGTCCCACATTGGGAAGATAAGATTATGTATAGATATTTCACATTTTTCCATACACTGAATTTAAAGTATTTGCTACACTAATACAGGTCAGATACCACCGTGTTTATTTTGGACGCATTAATATAAACATAAAAATTATAGAAAGGATAAAACCTGAACATATGTTCCACAAATTTTTGTTCAGAAAAAGTGGGCGCTTTCTAAATTCTAACTTGTGTAGCGTTCTACAGTTAGTAAATCAAACACTGAACAATAACTTCCACAGTTCTGGTTGGCATATTTGTGTGTATTCATGATTACTCGTTGAACCTGCTAGCCACAATTTATCAAAAATAATTTAGAATACAGTAAAAATCCCAATTAGAATGGTTCAAAAAGAAAAACTTAACCATACATTTTATAAATATCGTGCACAGTCAATGAAAAGTCGATAAACTTTAAATTGCAAACAAATTTTAATGTATTAAATCAGCCGCGATATTCAAAAAACTTTTATCATCACACTTTAATAATCGAACATTACTTATTCTGAACATATGTTCCACATTTTTAATAAATTACTGTATTTCCCCTAGCTTGGTCTTTGTCTTATATCAAAACCTTACCAGACAAACATATAATCACATTTTTTTGCATTTAATTGTAATTGTAAAAAATTTACGTACTAAAATCAACCAATGAGTTCTACAGTTTCTCTAGCATATGCTAGTTTCAAAATCAATGTACTATAATTGATTGATGGAAAGTAATGATAAATGTTTCATTTGTATATGCTCGCTCAAAAAATAAATGTTTGACCGAACACATAAGTCCCACATTAGACTAATCCAGATCAGAAACAACGATGGAATATAAAAATGTTAATATAAACATAAAAATTATAGAAATGAACATATGTTCCACAAATTTTTGTACAGAAAAATTGAACTTCTGGGTTCTACAACGTTCTAATTGGGTTCTACAACGAGTAATTCAAACATTGAACATAAGTTCCACAGTTCTGCTTAGCACATTTTTATGTATTCATTATTACTCGCAGACCCTGCTAGTCTCAATTTGTCAATAATAATTTTGAACACAATAATGAACACGTCTAATTATCAAAGAAAAAAATGTAACCATAAATTTTGGTACCAGTTACGCGGATAGACGAAAACTAATTTGGCGATTTACGCAATTTAACATAACCTAAAAAATATCGTATAATTTATAAAATTGGTTTGATAACCTAAAATTATGGCTTTAACATATAAATATATAGGAGGACATGGCAGTGATTGTGTTAAATCATCTAATATTAAATTCATACAAGCATTAATGATCTAAATTATTAGACCATAACTCTCCACCTCCGGGGCCAATTAAATTAGTACATGTATTACATTTTTTTTGTGCTGTGCACATTTTTTTTGGTTCATTTCACTTTCGACGATAAACAAAAGAGAAAATTGGTTTAGGTAGGTATGTATGTAAAATAAAAAAATCCACATACACCTTGGAAAATGACTAAACTAATAATCTACGAAAAAAGTTTTCTCTTTTTTTTTGTGAATCGCCTTCAACCCAAACTTTTGTTTTGAGTGTGTGTACACATAAATTTTCAATTTTTCATTACTTTTCATATGTATGTACACGGAAATATGATACAGAAACACTGTGCGGGAAAAACCAAAGTACATACAAGCAACAGTGAAATGTTGAATCTATGTGTGTGTGTGTGCAGATACGTATATGTACACAAGAAGAATAGAAAACTTTATTTAAAAATGAAAATTTCCATTTCAAATTTTTTCGTTGTTTGTTTGGCAAATAGTAAAGTGGAAAATCATATTTTGTTTAGTTTTCCAAAAAATAAAAAAACAGTTTCATACATAACTACATAATATATTCTTTGTTGTTGTGTATATGTTTTTTAAGTTTAGGGTTTTTTTGTGCTTTCGGTTATGTGTTGTGCTTGTGTTGCTGGAAAGAAAATTGAAAATTTTCCTATATACATACTTTGTTCGTATTTCGATGTTGGGGGTATACATACATGTTAAAAATTGTTGATGGCCTTTCATCACTAGGTATTGTGTGTGTGTGTGTGTATACATGGAAATTGTTAAAAAAGTTTATTTTAGATTTTTCTCGTACAGGTTTGTGCAATAATAGGATTTGTAAATGAATGGGTGTGGGATATTTTTTCTAGATACGGATCGCTTATTTCTCGACAATGGGGGTTCAAATAAGAAATTGATTGGATATACATCTGGATTAATATGAGGGATGGAATTATTTTTATTTTTGTATATAATTCTCGTCTTTAAACGGATCAGTGCGTTGTTGGTTGAATACTCAGTTGGGAATAGTCGAATATTCCTGTTTTCATTTTTATGTTTGGCTAAAATGAAATTTGCTCGTATCCAAAATCTATTTCTAAATGTTTTTGAACAATGGTTTACGATCACTCTTATGCATACACATCTGTGTAAGATCATCGATTTTAACGATCTATTTTTTGGTAGTATCGACGCACTAAAAATGTTAATCACGGATCTTTGCAAATGATCATGTGTAATTCATCGATCTATATGAGATGATCGTGATCAATGAAATTTTGTATAGTTTGTAATCCAACTATTTTTGGAATTTAATTTCGATTGCTCGCTTTATTTAAAATTACGTGTCATTTTAAAAAGCTTTTGTGAATAACCGGCATGTAGATAAATGTAATCAAAATCATGACATATGTGACTTAAATTCTAAATATTTATACTAACGGGCCATTATTTCGTGACTTAGGTCTGAACAAATGACTCATATGTACTCACATAAGTGGGAAATAAAATACCACTCGCGAACCAAAATTTGCAAGAAGGATACCTTGAAAAAAAAAACCAACGATGAGCCTCGGTGCAGGGACACGGAACCCCAGTACCGGCGACATTCGGAAATGAGCAAGTGGGCTCCTAGTCGTCGAAATCAAACGATCACAATGTCCCCACAGTGGTGTAATTGGCTGCTGGGGCAGATATTAATACAAGCTTGCACCATGGGCCTTTGTGGCATTGAGTGCGGAATCCTCGTGGGTTCCGGCCAATTTTAATAATACAAGCTTAATCCTTTTCATAGAGGTAACAAAATCTTTAGATGAATACCACACAGACGAAGAAGAACTCGGAAGAGCAATAGGAACCAATTCCCAGTGAAGATTAGGATCAACAAACACAAAAAAAACCGCCACATTCAAAATGGCAGTTTCCGATGAAGAGGAAGTGGCAAGAAAATCTGATTGGATCGTGAAAAAAAGCAGAATCATCGCCAGAATATGTTGAGCAGGGAAAGAAAACATCAACAAAGACTATCCGGCTGTCAAGCCTCTGATGGCATCAATTACGGACAAGGAATTCAAGCTAGTAGCACTAAATAATGCAGGTTCCAGACTCAGATACTTATAGAAATCTCTCTATGAAGCTTAGTACTGAGAAATTGAAGTGGAATACATGTGAGGACAAGCAGGAAAGACCAATTAAGACAACCGCTTTTGATGCTAGGAGGAAAATATTTAAAATATTCATGATATTCGAGCAATTCAAAATATGAAAGTCAAAATTGAACAAGTGAAGAAAAAGTCACTGCTGATAGTCCAATGCAAAAAATGTCAAGGGTTCAATCATACTCACAGATACTGTGGGCGCATGGCAGAATGCGTTAAATGTGCAGGGAACCACCTTATAAGCACGTGCTCATTAGATAGGAACTTAGCTGTAAAATGCATTAATTTCAAAGACCAACATTCCAACTAATTATCGTGGCTGTGAGGTTGCTAAATAATTACAAAATATAAAAAATCGTACTAGAAAGTCTGAACTAAACCGTAGGAACCTAGTGAAGCCGACAGAAAAATCAGGAAATCGGGAATCATATAAATTGCGACGAGAAGAATCATATGCACAGGTGATGAAGCAAATACACAGGAAAGATAGCAAAGACGGCCAAATTTTGGGAGATCGTGAAATGCTAAATAAAAAACTTGACGAGCAGGCTGAAACCAATAAACTCATATTTAAACATTTGAAAAACTTGTCATCATCGCTACCTAACGCGACTATAGAAAATAAAAATAAAAAATAAATTTACAAACGCTCAGAATAGTAATTTGGAATGCGAATGGGCTGATGCAACACATCCCCGAGCTGGAAATATTTCAATTTAAAAAAAAAATTGATATTTGTCTAATCTCTGAAACCCATATCACTAACTACTCATAGGCCAGAATACGAGGGTACGGACTTTATCATGCCATCCATCCATCAGCGAGAGCAAGAGGCGGATCAAACACAACGAAGAATTAAAAATTGAAAGTGAATCAATGCAGATTACAACTATCAAAACTCGCACAAGCTACAAATAAATAAATAGATCAGCAATAAACTGTGCATCACGGCATAATCTGAAGAGACAATTATGAAGAACTTTTTAACACCATGGCAGGTTGTTTTATCATTGGTAGCGACTTCAATGTGAAAATCGCATACTGGGGCTCTAGAGTGGGTTCACCAAAAGGGACAGAGTTGTTTGAAGCTGTGGCTCACCAACTTACTGGCCAACAGATTTAAACAAAACACCGGACCTTATAGACTTGTATGTAACAAAAGATATATCAGACAACTATATTCGTTTGGAAAATAGTGAAGAGCTAACTTCGGACCACTCTCCTGTTAATATAACGGTTAGTGAAACAATAATTAAAAAATAAATCACAGCGAGACTGTCCAATAGGAATACAAATTGGAAAAATTTTCGAGAATTATTAGAACAAAACGAAGTGGATGTAGAAAGGTTTATAGAAAACATACAACTAGCTGCGTGGCAAAGTACATCTTTCAAATAAAGCTCGAAAATCTTGGCAAATAAATCGAACCAAAGAAAATAAAACCGTCCTTAGCCTATGTAACAAGTTGAAATCTCTGATCAGAACAGTTAAGAATGAATCAATAAGTACATATTTGTCGTCACTTACTAGCCAAAAAGATACCGAATACTTCTTATGGAAAGTAACGAAAGTGCTTAAGAGAAAAACAAATTCTACGGTACCAATTATGAATGAGGCTGGAAGCTGCAGGGCTCGAAGCGGTAAACAAAAAACTGACTTGCTTGTGAGACACCTACGGATAAAACTTTTAACCTACTGAAACGATCTCATGAGCTTGAAATACAAAGTGTATCTCTACAAGAGCTAGAAGAGGAAATTCAAAATTTAAACATGAAAAAATCGCCTATAGGTATGACCTCATAACTGGATAAATCACTAAAGAACTACCAAATAAAGCGATACGTAAATTTCTCCATATAATGAATGCTGTGTTTAGACTAAGACACGTTCCAAGGAAGGTGGCAGAGATAATGGAAGAAGCAACTATAGCAACTTATGCTGATGATACTGCGATTTTGGCAGTTGGGAACAATGTAGAAGAAGCTACTAACAAATGTGAATGTGAACTTTACTAATAAAAATATTTCTTATAGAATCCCAATCATAATCAACTCTACACAAGTTGCCTATGCAGATACTGTGAAGTATCTAGGTATGACACTGGATGCCAAGTTGAGGTTGAACGAACATGTCAAAAAGAAAAAGGAAGAGCTGAACACGAAATATAGGAAGATGTATTGGCTTTTAGGTAGACATTCTGAAAATAGCACAGTGGTTAAAGCTGTGGCGTTTGGATCGGGAGGTACCGGGTTCGAATCCCAATAGGTGCGAGATGCAAAAGGGATTCGTCATGCTTGATTTCAATCGAGATGATGATGAACACATCTATGACCCTCTGTTGAAAGTGCAGAATCCATGGGCCGAGCCATCGTTCATTTCACTGCAGGCTAGCATGGAGCTATACAAGGGATAGATGGTGAAAATTAATCGGACTTGTGGCCGTGCGTCCTGCCGGGAGAGCCTTGAGCCCCAGAACAAGTAGAGATTATAAAATAAAATTAAAATAAAAAAGATGATACAGACGTTCCAAAACACTTCGGAATATTGTAAATGTTCCATTACATTAGATATGAAGACCTCCCGAGATTTTTTTTCTAAATTTAGAACTTTTTTAAAAATTAAAATTGATTTATTCTAATTCTAGTTGTACATTTTTTCTAATGTTTTCGATTTCTAATTTGGGTGGAATTGAATTGAAATTTGAATAAAACTTACGAAATTAAAATTCCAATCAAATTTGGTTCGATTTTAATTCGTTCTGTAATAAAAAAAAACACAAATGAAGGCTGTCCAGTTACTGTAGGTCGTTTCCAAATGACTAATTAAAATGTCTATCATTTAAATTTATAGCACATCAAACCTTCATGTAATTTTTAATAGATTGCCTTGCATCGAAACGTTATTTAAAACCAAAACCATAAAGGTTTTCGTCGCGACACCTGAATATTAAATAACTACTACACGAACTCACCTGATATTGTTGGTTTTTTTGGTGTTATATCCACAGAACCGGTAAACCTAGTATTCCACGTGAATACAATACATATGGTCCAAAACCATAAAGCACCATTTAGTAAAAAATTTATTTGAGCCCTTCGCTTGGGCTCAACTAACGACACCATAATTTTAAAATTTCAAACCTAGAATTTTTTTTTAACAAATTTATGATTTATTTAAAAAAATTATTTATGGTAACATGACACAAAATCAAAATCACACACTAAAATATAAACACTTAACACTATATTTTTTCACTATTTGCACTTTATTTATCAAAAAAAAAAAAACACTAAAATCACTATAAAAATTATATAAAATTATAAAACTAAAACTTTAAAAAAACAAAATCAACAAATAAAAAAAAATTACTTTAAATTAAATAAAAAAAAATAAAAAAAAAATTCCAACCACTTTCCACTATAAAAATGAATAAATTTTAAACAGAATCTTTGAAATTCTCATGTTGTGCGTTTTGTTTGTTTGTTTTATGTTGTTTTCTCTCTTTCTCTCTCGGCCACGCACGCAATACACGAACACGCACGATCCCACGATCGTAGTTATTGTAGTACTACTCTGTATTATTATTATTATAAAATACTCGGTCGCGTATTATATATACTTATATTTGTGTGTGTGTGTGTGTGATGTGTGTAAGATGATTGTTATCTCTTATCAGAAGAAAACCTAAAATTATAAAAAATAAAAATAATAAAAAATTTAGTTAAGTAAAACAGGAAATATTTAATTTTCTTTGCGCACTCTTCTACTCTATTTTGTTTAATCAAATTCAATTTTCATTCTTTTATGATTATTATCAATCATGATGACGATCATTTTTTAAGTACGTCTTATTATGAATGATCGCGGCGATCACAGTATACATACAAAAAAACAAAACTATACTCTAGATGTCTACATAATACTATGTTGCGATCATAATCAATATCATGACGATCGCATATACATAAGAAAACCACCAACAATAAAATAAAAAAGAAATCTACTCTTAAAAACCGTTATATATTTATATTACTTTATAACTTGATCATGATCACAAAAATAAATAAATAAAAAAGAAACAAACTCTAGAAATAGTGAAGAAAAAAGTTAAAACATTTGAAGATCAAGTTTCTCGTATACATACATACATACAAAGTTTTCTTTTCTATATTATGATCGAGAAATAGATTAATGGGATGGATCTTGGTCAAACATGCGAATATACGAATACACATACTGATAGGATGGAAGATAACGTGCGATCGTAATCTTTTTGTTAATTGATCGCCAAATTGTTGATTAATAAGTTGATTGTCTTAAGTGATTTTTGATGAGCTCTCGATCTGACCCTACTATACCTTGTGATTTTTAATTATTGATCATGTAATACATACGTTTACAGTTAGAATATGTCAATTAGTGTAATATGCGACAAAAAAAACGAATTGATCGTGTAAGATGATTTGACGAAATGTCGTGCGCAGAAGAAATGATTGATTGAGAAATTTCTTGAAAAAAAAATCAAAACGATTGTATCACATTAATCGATCAATCTCTAATTATTTAGCTTTCATCAGTTTGACAAAGGTTTAGGCCATAAAATTTGAGATAGGGAGAAAGTAATGCTATAATTATATCACTGCGTAAGATGTATATATAGCTCTAAAACGGTAATAGTGAAAGGAATGTACTAAAGGAGTTTAATGATCTTGAGCATATTGGATTATGTAACCAATGATTATTGTCAAATTCAAAAATAGCTGTGCTCATAAAGCAATTCAGGTATCTCGGGCCAACCACATAAACCATAATATTGAGAATATGTTTTCGAATTTCTTAGGGCGGGAACCGATAAAGCCAACAAAGTAAAAAGCAATCAGTAAAATTGGGCTTAAGTCTCAGATATTTAGTATATGTGCATTTATGATTTTACGGCATAATTCAGACCTTAATGAAGATATGCATATGATACACCAGTTGCAATCGATTGAAGATCGTTATTTTAGCTCGTATATCTGACTTAAGCCACATGACTTAAGTTAGAATTGAATCGATTTAAATTATGTAACTTAAGCCACAGACTAGCTTCATATATGATTCTGTATAGTGACATCTGTCTTTCGCGATAAATATCATAGTTCAATGCTGAGTATAAGACTGACATAATAAACATCTACATTTGTGACCCCAATGTGATCGGAACACGCAACCTTCTTATTGCGTACGCTTTTGAGAATTCTTCCTTCTATTGCGGGTGCTGCTTGAGTTCGGCGATTGGTATATTCATCGGATTTTCGTCGGCTAATTGGCATATCGGGGGTTTATTCCCTAGGAATAAACACTGCAAAATGCTAGTATTGCTAAAATGAAATCGATTACTTAGGCTACTTGATAACGCCGAATGATCTTAAACCACTGCCACAAAGACATTAGAAAAATGTCTTAGCGGTAAATTCCTATAGAAAATTTATACCACAGGCACTAAACCATCAGAGAATATAAAGAATGACCAAAGAAAACTTGAATGGACAAGGGAAACCGAAGAAACCAACGACACGTCAAAGGCAAGAAGAATCATACAGCAGATTTATTATCCCGAATAGATATTATCACAACGGAATGGATTTACGACGATATTTCGACCGATCAGATAACCGATACTAAAACTCAAGCATTACTCAACGCTCACACGCCATCTCTCCAATTAAAAGAAATACATTTGCCGAATATTTGCCGAACGGTCTAAATTCCACTTCCAGTCCATCCTGGTATTCGCGCCACTATGAGATTATTAACCGAATAATATTTTCTGGCCGGTGTTTCAACGTGCAAAAATATTTATCATTTATACGTTCATTGCCAACATCTCAATGACAGCGGTTTCTGTTACCATTCTATTTTCTCGATGACCTTAAGTCATTCAAGTGGACGACATGACCATTGAGCGTGTAGCCAACACTTACATTTCCGGATGGTTTGAAACACCGCAAATGTTTGACCAAGAAGATAATTCGAGTCACAAATTTTCACAGAATTAAATCGACTGATCGGTGTGAGACATTTACCCGAACTACACCAAGCCATTCAAGAACTATTAAAACAGATATAACGTAATTCAGGAATGGGTATTTCAACTGTCCATTGTTCTTCTCGGTATACGCACAGGACACAAGGAAGATATTGTGGAGTAAAATGGACTTCATCCATCGCTACGACAGATAAAGCACGTTTTCGTTCGAAACGATCCTATCTCACCACCATTGACACCTATTTACGATAGTCTCGTTATAGAAAAAAGGCGATGACAAATCTTTCGTTTTCGAAGCAAATGGCCGGGAAAACAAAAATTTCAGTGGATCGTTTAAAACCTGCACATATTTTGCGAGATGATCAACAGGCTACCAATAGCAGTGCAACGAGCTCCATAATTGTTGTAAACTTGAAATTTACAAAATCTGGAAAATTCTGTGTCTTTCGATAACACTAGAATAATCGAATATTTAAAAATGTCAAATGTTGTAGGCATATTTGCAATTCTCAATTTATTAAAAATTCTGAATTTTATAATTTCAATTCAATTTATCAAATTTGCAAACCTTTGAATTTTGAAACCGAAATTGTATACAAAAACATCCCAAAATTCAACAAAATTCAAATTTCTAGTTCCGTAGAAAATTCCTTTGAAATTTAATTGATTAAAAATTCTAGAAAATTCGCCAAATTTTATAATTTATTTATATTTTCAGTTTTCAAAAAACTTACAGAATTTGGAAAAATTAAAAATGTGGACATTGTGGATACCACAAAAAAACAGTAAACATTATTAGTTGCCTGTAACACCTTCTATGTATTTAATACAACATATTTTACCTATTACAAAAAGAACGTAGACACTTCTAAACAATAAATTAATAGATTTAATTATTTTCGTTATAGCTTACTCGTTCCCGTACCGTCATATCGAAATACATTCTTTTTCGTCATAATAATACCAAACTAAAATACGGGCATAACTCGACTAACGCGCTACCTCAAAAACGATTGACTAACTGATATATAAAAGCGCGTATCTAAAAGTCGAGTAATACTGTTAAAAGTTTTGAATGACAGGTCCCACATTATACTCACGACAATGTACTATTATTGGAAAATGGTAAAATTTGATGGATTTAAGGATTTTGTTGTTATTATTTTATTGAATTGCAAATACGATTTGTGGAACATATGTTCAAAAATGTTGATATTCAAGAGGCATGAAAGAAAATGATTTACCGAAAGTTTTGTCAATTTGATGCGTTAGTACGAACATTGTGGAACATGATCAACATATGTTCCACATATTTTTGAAAGTCAAATGTGTTAATTTGTATATTTTATATCTACGCGTTAAACGAGGTATTCTAGTACGTAAAAAAAGATTGTCTAACTGATATACAATAGCGCGTCTAGTAGTACTGATCACAGTTTTGAAGAACAGGTCCCACATGATACTCACATCAATATACTATTATTGGAAAATGATAAAATTTGTGTAACCAAAATTAAATTAAAGAAATCGTTCGGATTTTGTTGCTATTATTTTGTTGAATTGCAGATATGATTTGTGGACATATGTTCAAAATATTTGATTTTCATTAGGCATGAAATAAAGTAGTTTCAAATAGTGGAACTTGTTCCACATATGTTCCACATGTTTTTGAAAGTCAAATGTGTAAAGTGGAACATTTCATATCTACGCGTTAAACGAGGTATTCCAGTATCTCAAAAAAATTGTCTAACTGATATAAAAAAGCACGTTTCTAAGAGTCTATAGTAATACTGATCAGGACTTTCAGTTTTGTTGTGATTATTTGGTTAAATTGCAGATACGATTTGTGGAACATATGTTCAAAAATTTTGATATTTATTGAAAGATGTGTCAATTTAATGCGTTAGTACAAGTAGTGGACCCGGTTCCACATATGTTCCACATACTTTTGAAAGTAAAATGTGTTAGTTTGTACATTTCATATTTACGCGTTAAACGAGGTATTCCAGTACATCAAAAATAATTGTCTCACTGATATAAAAAAGCACGTATCTAAGAGTCTAGTAATACTGTTCAAAGTTTTGAAGAACAGGTCCCACATTATACCCAAATCAATATACTATTATTGGAAAATCGTAAAATTTGTGGAACCATTTGTGGAACCATACGATTTGTGGAACAAATGTTCAAAAATTTTGATATTCATGAGGCATGAAAGAAAATGGTTTACCGAAAGTTTTGTCAATTTGATGCATTGGTACAAATAGTGGAACCTGTTCCACATATTTTTGAAAGTCAAATGTGTTAATTTGTACGTTTCATATCTACACCTTAAACGACGTATTCTAGTACAAAAAAAGATTGTCTAACTGATATGGAATAGCGCGTCTAATAATATTGATCACAGTTTTGAAGAACAGGTCCCACAGGAAAATGGTAAAATTTGTGGAACCAAAATCAAATCGAAGAAAATTGTTATGATTTTGTTGCTATTATTTTATTGAATTGCAGATACGATTTGTGGAACATATGTTCAAATATTTTGAGAATCGCGAGGTGTGAAAGAAAATGGTTTACCGAAAGTTGTGTCAATTTGATGCGTTAGCACAAGTAGTGGAACATGTTCAACATATGTTCCACACATTCTTAAAAGTCAATTGTGTAATATTTGTACATTTCATATCGAAAATGTGTTAAACGATGTATTCCAGTATACCTTAAAAAAAAATGTTGTTCACATTGCGAAAAAAGTTTTATGTTGTTGAATAATAATTGGGAAAAATTTAGTTGTTGTTGTCATCGTTTTTTATATACATACTCGTACATACATAAAAGACGTACCAAGACGACGAGAAAGTGATGAAAAAACTTTGATTGACAAAATATTTTCATGTAATGAAATTAGTTTTGTTAAAATTACATGAATTGAATGAATAGGCAAAACAAAAAATGATCGATCCATATAATGTGATGGGAACTGACTGACTGGGGTGCGGAGGTGACTAAAGGTGTATAATATATTTACTATATATAGTGTTGTATATAATACAAAAGATTGGTTTATTTATATACTTTTATTTAGTGTCTTCTTAAGAAGTTTAATTTGTTTTGATTTTAATGATGATTAAATCAGAGAAGTTCCATGATATTAAGTGGATTGAAATGGATTTGTCGTACTGAGAATTTATTAATCGGATTTTATATTAAGAGTTTATGTATGTACATACAAGTCACGGCCATAAAAAATAAAAAAAGAGTTGATTTGATTAAGTTTTTGGAAATATATGTCGATTGATGGGATGAAAATGAAATGAAAATTTACGAAGTAATCAAAATTTATGGGTTCAAAAGCAATAACGAGATTATCTGTTAAATTTGACCTTTCTGAGATATATAGGATCCAGTTAGTTTCGAACTAAAAATTATAGTGTCACATCACAGAATACAGCAACATTTCGATTTTAGGTATAACAGTGTCTTGTTAAAATTTGTATGAAACATGACAAAAATTTACAAACGATAAAAGTACCTGCTGTTGTATAACAATTCCTAAAATCTTTTGGCTACCAGCATTCTCGCAACTGTGACAAACAAAATACCATCAAAAACATGAAATTTGTGCTAATTATAACCCAAAGGCGACCGACAATGACGAAATATAAAAAAAAAATTCCCAAAAGAAAAGCTGTCGTTTGTTTTGGAAGAGAAAATTAAATTAAACTTAAATCATACAAACACAACAACAACATCTAATTAACAATAACTTTTTAAATACTGAAACATAAAAATTTTGTGTTTCTAATTAACATAATTTTAATTTGGTTCGCTCGCTCGCTCCCTGGTTCATTTGGTTCGCTGTTTTGTGCTGTGTCTTGAATTATTGCTGATGACATTTAAAGTAGATTTTTTTTTTTTTTTGCTTTCGTACACACAAAACTTTTTATTTTTTTATTTTTAATAAACAAAAATATTATTTATTTACGAGTAATAAGACATAACACGACGATGGAAAAAATAATGTTCTAATACACCGATATCTATCCATCTAGCTAATATAGTTAAGGTACATCCACCTATACATAAATTAAGTACATAATGTACATAGGTAAGAAAATAATGTACACGCAGACTATTATGAAAATATGTACATACCATGTACATATATAAGAAAAGAAACTTCCAAAGAAATGATTTAAGTCAACACACGATGGCTATATGTGTCTGTGTCTTTTATATACTCGAATATATGTGTGTTATTTTTTTATTAAAGACGAAACCGGTAAATCAGTGGTATATAAGTATTATATTTCTCGTCTTATATACATATATGTTTGCTATATATACATATCTTCAATTTTGTGTTGTAAAGTTAAAAAAAAAATGTATTTTTTTAATTTCTGTACACGTTGCAAGTTTTTTTATACATACATATATACGTATATGTATATAAATCGAGCTGTGCCAACGAAAGAAGAAATAACATTTTTTTTTTCTTGTGTGAAAAAGTGAAGACGAACACACGACGAAATAAATAAGAAATAACAATAATATTAAATATACTTAAAAGATTTCGTTAAAAAAAAATAAAATAAAATTCAATTTGACAAAATTTATTTTTTTGCCCTGCTAAACAGTTTTTTTCTTTATTTTTTGCATCGTCTTATCAGTGAGGAAAAATTTATAGTCACGGTTACCATTTGTATCAAGGTATACGATGAATCAAAAACAATTTTTTTTACTCCTCCACCGCTGATGTAATCTTTATAATTCGGTCTTAAAAACCAAAGCGAGCTAAAACTGGATTTAAAACAACAAAACTAGTTTCGTATAAGAGATGCAAAATATGTATATGATGTTGACAGCTGAAAATGATGAGGTTTGTTGGTATTACAATTTATTAAAAGGTCGGCTAGCAATTTGGTATAGATGGAAACATTTGATAGGGTTAAATGTTTGTCCTCCATAAACAAGGAATTCGCATTCAGAGTCCAACAAAGTAATTGCAATTAAGCCTTTTCCATTTTTATTGGTTCAATATTGATATATGTTTGAACAGCTCCGCAACACAATAAATTATTTCTCGCCACATTTGTTTAAACAGAAACAGATTTATTCATTAAAATTTAAACAAATAGCAATAACTATTTAGCTCAAGTGTGTACCCTAAATTATTTAAAAATTTTCCTTCGATCTGGGAATTTTCTATACATGAATCGAATACTTGATACAATTTTGCATAGTTTATAATTCACAATGGAATTTTCCACATTTAGACTATTCCGATATGATTCATTAAGCCAGTATTTACTTATATTGTTGTTTAACTAACTATCAAGCAAGGTTATAGTGTGACAACACTTGTCGAATTTTGGCACGTAATTCACCTATCCAAAACCAATACTAAGGTGAGTAAATTTTGTTTTTGTCTACATAATAATCAGTATTCATTAGTATGGAACAAGGTACATTATGACGATGTGTGTAGCGGCGAACAAATATAAATTTTCAAGAAACATGGTCTACTGAACTTAGACTTTGGCATTGAAGATTAATAAATTCAAGGCTAGTTACCAATCTACAGTTTTATTTGGCCGTTTGTAACTCTTTCGCAATTCTTTTAAAAATCCAATTGGAAATTGGAAAGTAAAGATTAAAAAGTGAACATATCGATCTAGATGATTTGCTACATACTTATCCAATTAAGATTCACACCGACAGCCAAAAACAATTTGTATCACAAATTTAAAAAAAAAATGAATTCCAATTAGATTTGGTCACGCTATAATTGGACAAAATGCTCATTGAATCTTACGTGAAATATCTTAAATGAAAGAGAAATCTAAACCACAAATAGCTTTAGCAAGTGGCTCTATACGCAACAAGTGCGATAGAACTAGAAAGCAGTCTGACCACAAACCACCCAATTTTATTTTTCATGACAGATATACTTAGAGCATTTAACCATTAAGTTTATCAAATAGCGACTATCTTATGATCTTCTGTAGAAATACGATACAAGAAACCTTTGCTTTTAAACCACAATGCATTTATGAACATTTGTCTAATTTCAAAAGAATTTATGGAGGTTCTTGAAAATGGTCGAATAATTTTAAAGAATTCCGGATACTTTCGGATTATAAAATGTATCGGCTTTTATTAGTTTTAGAATTACCACAAATTTCTCAAAAAAATGTAAAATTCATGAATCATAAAATTAATTAGCGTTGGATCTAAGCTACCAAAAATTATCTTACATTTTTATTCTCTGTTTGCACATTGGCACAAGCGATAGCGACCAAAGATAAGAAGTCATAAACAAGAAATTTTCAAATTAAACAACAAACTCTAAAATCATGTGACAAAATTCCAATAAGAAATAATTCCACGTCACAAAACACTAAATAAAAATATGGGCAACTGGTGAACCGGCTATGCATGACCCATAAACATAATTTAACATGAATCTCCTAACAAAGTTTAAATTAAAAAAAAAACCGGCTCTCTAAACACTTATTCCGGTTTATTGAAGGCCAACAAACGATTCACTCAAAAAAAAACATTTTTTTTACGTAATACGCATTCACTCCATTCAAACTTTGTCAGAAAACTCATTAACACTTTTTTTTTATTCTTGTATCGCAATCACAAAAAAAAACAGTCCATTAAAACTCACTTAAGACAATATTTCACCTTTTCTACAAACAAACAAAAAAAAATCTACTCTTCCCAATGAAAGTTTATGAATTCTTAATCGCGCATTTTCAACACACCAAACTTTCTAAAAACTACAAAAAAAATAAAACTCATCACCGCACACCAAACACAACAACAATAAAAGAAATTTCTATACTTTTCTATCTACAATCCGATGGATTTTCATACATCAAACGAAAAAAAAATTTTTTTTTTAAAACAACTCAAAAGCTTTATACGGTGCACATCATCTGATCATCATCTAAAAACTTTACACAAAGCACAAAAATAAATACAAAATATCTCACTTTTGAAGTTTTATAAAATATATTCCACGTTGGTGTTGTGTCAGTATTTTATTTACTCACTTTAAAAACTAAAAACAAAAAAAAATTAAACACACGAGCTTTTTTGGATAGTTACGAAAAAAATTTCACTCAGATAAAAAAAAAGCTCAAAAATTTTTTTATCTCCAGATTAATTAGCAATACACTTCTTAGCACACAAAAATATTTGTTATATCCAAAATCTGAACTTTATTTTTATTAAATAATTATTTTAACTTGCTTCAAGAGCTTTTTATGTTCTTTTTTATTTTTTTTTTTACTTTAAATATCTTTCCACGACAACGCTCCGAGAGCGACTAACAAGTAACCGTGTGTATATATTAGAAGTTGTAGATGAAAGACAAACACAAACGAAGAACATAAAATTCACTCAACAATGAAAAAAGTTGTAAAGTATTTTTGTTGATTTTGTTGTTACTGTTGTTGTTATGTTGTTAATTCATTTGTTTTGTGTAGTAGTTGTTTGTTATTCTCGAAACAAACGCAGGTCAATGTTGGAGGGGAAATAATGTTTTCGTATACGTATTATTTCGTTGCCTATGTAGTTGTGTATAGTAACATATGAAAATGAGAGCGATTTGTAAAAAAAAAAAAACAAAGAGAATTGTTTAGCTTTCAAATTGAGAATTTATGTTTCCTTTTATAATTTTGTGTTAGGGCTTTCCACAATTTTATTAAATGAACAAGAAAATTCGTACAGGTGGGTCATAAAATCGGGTTGACACTGATTGAATTGTAAATAGAGTTTTGTATATGATTTATTGATAAATACACGTACAGTGTGTTATAAAAGTGGAATATATTTTTTGGTTGGTCTAAACTATTACATTACATAACGTATGTACGTTAACATTTTAATTAGAGTTTGGCGTACCAGCAAAAAAACTTCTTATTAGGAAAATCCTGAGATAGATAACACCAATTTCGGGATTCCCCAAAATAATTATATATGTACATATTTATTTGAAAGTGATTCTTAGGAAATGGAGTTTACTTTTAAATAAAATTCTTGGTTTTGATTAAATCGGCTGAGTTATGAACAAGTCCTAATTGGATGTACAAAATTTTGAAGTTTTAAGCTAAATTTTAGAACTTATTTTGAAATTTCGAATGATTTGGTGTTTTTGAGAAATTTGAGGATTTAGGAATTTAAGTCTGTGTGGTCTGGTGCGAAGCTGTTTTGGGGAATGAAGTTGGTATTTGTTGGGTTAAGATGTTAACCGTACCGTGCTGATAACCGGCCAGGCTCGGGGCTAGCCCAGTTTCTAATGGTGTATCCGGATACTTGGCGCCCTCTGGATCATGCAGCCTTACCTGTGTATTGTGGATCTCTGCACAGGTAGACCTCCTTTCTCCGCTACTCGTGGGACTTATTAGTAATTATAAAAATAAAAAATAACAACAGACCGGCACTCTTAAAAAACTGGTTTGCCTTGGCAAGACGTATCACTGAGCCGAAACAGGAGGCTTCCGCTGAGATCTGACGGCCGCAAAGGCAGAGATTTGGTCATGAACCGCCTACGGAGGCAAAAAAGAAAAGGGTTCCGGACACTGTCGCCAGGCCCTTCAACGAGGTGCTAAAAGAGCACCTGATCATGGCAGTCGTTTACATGGCTTACAAGAAGATTGGAGCATCACGTCCCTTAACTGGAGGAAGGTAGAGTATGGCTTTGCCACAACCTTCCTAAACATCATGAGGGAGAATCCAGGATCAGATCCGTCCGGCCGAGATAGAGTGTGGCACCCTCTGTGACCCTCTACAAAAAGGCGATCGGCAGCCTGGGTGAAGTGTGGCCAGGGGCCAAATTGGAAGTGGTGACGAGGGAAGAAATTCCATGCGGGTCTAGGGCATGAAAAATGGAAATGCTGAAAATCAGCAATCCGGATCTGCCCACAGCCCCTTGGAAGATTGCAAGGTTAGAGGAGGTGAAGGCAGAAGCTGACCACAGACCAGCCGTTATCATCCTCAACAGAGACTCCTTGAATTTAGAGCAATTACGCTCAAGGTTTATAACCGTGGACATGTCGAGTTCGTGGGAGCTGCATTGTGCTCTCCAAATTAACGAATCAATGTCAGAGGCGGAGTATGACACAACAGTGGTGGAGGTAAGCACTATCTAATGCTTAAGATCCTTCAAATCAACCTCCATCACTAGCCCTTCTGCTCAAAATGGAATATGATTCCATTAAAGTGGTTCTGGTCCAGGAACCTTGGATAAGTGGTGACCGGGTGCTGGGGTTCAGAACTCCCAAAAACAAAATATTACACGCGAAACATAAAGGTAATATACGTTCCTGCATTCTCGCTAGAAAGAATATTTTTATACTACTAAATTACAGCAACGCTGATGGAGTAAAATCTCTGGCTTATATCGGCCTACCTACCATATGAGGAGGAAAGCAAACCACCATGTAGGTTGGGCAGTGCAATAACGGAGGCTCAAAGACGAAAAGTAGGAGTCATAATGGGCAGTGATGCTAATGCGCATCACTCAATCTGGGGAAGTACAAATATCAACAGGCGAGGTGAGTTACTCCTTGATTTTATTTTAAGTACTAACCTAAATATATGTAATATCGGATGTAAGCCAACCTTCATTACTAAAAATAGACAAGAAGTGCTGGACATCGCACTTGTCTCGGATTTTATTAAGGAGAGGGTATTGAACTGGAAAGTGTCCGAAGTCCATTCCTTTTATGACCATTGCTATCTCCAGTATGAAGTGGATATACAACTCACAAGCAAGCCATCCTTCAAGGATAGGAAGACAACTGATTGGGATTGCTTTAGAACCATTCTTGGTAATTAATTCTTGGTTCCAAACCCACCTGCATCTACACAGGAACTTGATGTTCTAGTAACCAAGCTATCTGTTGCTTTTGACAAAGCCATGTTAGGTGCATGTCCTATAAGTAGGGCTTAGGGTAAGTCTCGGCCATCCTGGTGGTTCTCGCGACCAAGGTACTCATTTGAAATGCAGGAGATTGTTCAAGAAAGCGAGGAACACAAATTAGTAAGGGGCCTTTAGTAACGTCAGACCGGGGGTTCAATTGGGTCCTTGGATGCGCCTGGTGGCAGACGGGTCACTCAGAAGGCCGATAGACCATATATTTAGAGGCAGAATCCTGACAGCTCATTTGGGTGGTACATTTGCCGGCAGGTACGTCAGCAGAAGGACACCGCATAAATGACCTGTTACTAAACCTCGAAGAGCAGTTGCTGACTGAACGCAAGCCCACTGAATGCAGACTGCGTGCCCTGAGAACGAAATTTATGAGACGTTTCCCTTTGAACGAGGAAACTTCTTGGTAAGCTCAGGCTGGTTCAACGAGTGAAGAGGAGGTAGCTCGAATGTGGTACAGCTACGGACCAATTTTGTGTCTATGCTAGCCTTTTAGGACGACCCTCCTTACTTAACCTAACCTAACCTAGGAATTTAAACTAAACTATTGACATAAAGTCATGCTACTATGATGTTAAAAATTGTGAAACATTCCAATTTTTCAAAATTTTATTATTTCGATTGTGGTGACATCTCTAGTTGAGTAGAGGAACTACCGTAAATATAAACTGTATATTCAAGTAGGTTAAAATATGTGGTATAAATACGAGATAGAAATACAAAAGTTAATTAGTTGTTTTTTTACAGTGATAGAGTAGTATTTAGAGGTAAAAAGTGGATGAGTGTAGTGTTATTATTCGGAAATAAATAAGTTTTGTCAACGGCCGGTCAGAAAAATGGATTGAAGCAACGGAAGCCTATGGAAGATGATTTCATTGATCTGGCTAGTTACGAGACGGAATTCTAAGACGATGACGGCGCAATAGTAGAGGTTGTCCCAGTACAATCTGGAAGTATCGATATGCTGCAGTTTATAGCTGTTATGCTGGAAATGTAACAGTCAATTAAGCAATCAGTTAATCATATTCAGGATATGAAGGAAACTAAACAGCCAATTCAAAAAACGGAAGAATCAATTAAATCAGAAAATTGAACAGATAGAGTCAGGAACGGGAACAAATAAGGTAATAAGGATTTCAGAGATACGTACTGCTCTACAGGGTAAGGTGGATAGAATGCAACTGACGATTCAACATAGGTTGAACAGAAATAAGGCAGATTTTCAAGAATTCAAACATAAATTTCTCGACAAAACTTGGAGCAAAATTTTCTCGATGATAATCGACAATTGCAAACGGAGTTTCAGGAGTTGGAAGAGAAAATTCTAGACTGCAACAAAGACGCCAAAAAGAATGAAACAACCTCGTAAGTAGCTCGAACGACGATCAAGCAAAATGGTGGAAACAGGAAAAATTGAAAAATCGAGTTTATAGTGGCTCTTAAAGGTGGAGGGTCAAGATATCGAGGTTGTATAGTACTATCTTATGTTACTTATGCTACATTTGACACAGTAATATTCAAGACAGAGGGCCAAAGAAACAGGAGAGCAGTTGGAATGCAGGGAGTTTGCAGCTATGGTGACGATTTAACGATTAAGGCCGATATGAATAGGAAGAGGCTTTTTCGTATGATAGATTAAAGGGAAAAGTACAACCAGGTAATGGGTCTAAGTTAGAAACAATCACAGGAGATTCAGTGCAGGCATAACAGGCTAGAAGGTAGCAACAATAAGGATTGGCAATTGTCAGTTGCAGCTCGAGGTACTGATCGCATATATAGTGGATGGAGTCATTTTGGACATGGACTTCACGAATGGCTTCGGGATGGATGTTGGGCGAGGAGACCAAACCGTATATAATCTTGTTCGGAACGAATCAGGTTTAGGTAGGAGGTATCCAGAATTATGTTAGTTGTTTTAATCACAATCCAGACATTCTATATACAGCAATAGTATATTCCCTCGTGATACTAATGCCCTGATCGGTCGCAAACTCGCGATAGACTCAGGAGCACCAAACTGACAAACAGTTTGGTGGGTACTTTTACAACAGTTCATGTTTCTTCATTTTTAATTGGTACAGCTAGAGAATATTTTGTTAGGTCATCTTGCATTGTAAAAAGGTTGTTGGTTTGGATGTAGGGCTCAGGAAGTATTATAACGATATGCATGGAAAGATTTTGGAGAAAGTCTGTTACATGTACTGGTTACTTTCATAGGGAGTTTATTAATTTCAAAAACTTTAATTTTTTGACATCTCTCGCCATTTTGAATATATTTTCTTATTCGCGAGAATATTCAAGAAATTGATAAAAGTTTTTTTAAAAGATTTTTTTGGTACTATTAAACGGGCTATTACTGGGTCCCACTACACCACTAAGCATAATTTGGAAATGGGAGATTTTTCTTCAGGGTTTAGACGATCTAAATTAATGTTTGAATCTAGGTTATCAAAACGATTTAAATTCACATTTAAAAGCATATTCAAATTTCGAATTTAGTTTAATCATAACATGCGACAAATTTATGAAGATTGGAACTATCACCGTCTATCAAATTCGGAAATTAGTTTACATAAATGCATTATCAATACTAAAATTCGTTCTTATAGCTTCAGGCAGTTTAATTCAAGATTGGAAGATTCAATAAAACTTTCATCGGAACTATCACAATTTTCGGACAAGTTAGAACTAATAATATTATTGAGAATTGAACTAACACTTACGGTTTCGTTCAGCTGATCATTTGAAGACGTTTATTTTATAATAACTCTGTTTCTTAATTTTATTGTTTCTCATCCTCACCCTTATGCTTGGTCTTCATATTGTCCTATAGAAAACCTGAAGAAGCCAAGGCACCGTGGGACCATCGTCACCTACAACGACCTCTTTCTTATACAATAACGGGAATCTTCATCAGATCTGTGATTTCGATATTGTACAGAGCTCGGTATGTATACCGTCTTGTTCCCGTTTTGAGCCGTAAATCACACGCATGATTCTTCTCTCAAATGTAAGTTAGGAGCTATCTATCGTACTCGTCCATCACCATCCAATTTTTTTTTATAACAACTCTTTCTCCCAAACAATTCTGAAACGTGGCAGGGTCCTTCTATTCGTGGCCCAGACACCCTCAAAACTGGAATTTTTGGAAACTTTAATGTTACACCCTTAGACCAACTAAGAAAATACTTTTGTTTACAAGTAATCTCTATGGATGTGAAAGTCTGCAGTCACGATAGTTATAGGTGACTTAATGCCTCTATATATTATGTTGGTATTATGATGAAGTTCCTTAAGATGGCTTCCATTAAATAAACAAATAGAAATAACAAAGTTATGGAAATTAGTTTCATTGTTCCTTAAGGAACTTAACAGTGCATTGCTCTTTTCTCTGACCAAGGCTGCTAAATATGTGAAAGTCGCCGCAATTAGTGGCTCACTTGACTTATCGCCAATGGTTATGTGGATTTAGTGGAGTGGATTCCAGATTTTTTGAAACCATGTTTTTGACATGTAGCGCCAGACTACTTTAAAATCATAAAGTGCACAGGAATTCCATTTCTATAGAAATTAAAAACCAAACCGGAAAAGGAAGTTTTTCGCAGCATCCTGCACTGAGAGAGTGAATTTAGATAAATATACCAATTATAGCGGCAATTCCAACGATCCAAATTTCCATCAAGTATAAACAATTTCAAACAATTTGCGTTAAAACATACCAATGCAAGTGCACTTTATGCGGTTGCCGGTTAAAAAACGTGTTCTATATAATTATGAAGAATTTAAAGTCAGCATAAATTGAATCGACCCGATGCCAGGGTCAACAATTATTACTTTAAAATTTAAACGAATGACTCAAATTTATTTCCCATCATTTAAATTTAACGATTTGTGACATAAAATTTGTTTATGATTGGAAATCATTTATTCAGTCTTTTTAACGTAAAACCAAATATAGTATTTTGTATAATTTGGAATTCCCGCAGAAGAAATGTATAGTCCTATTCAGATCTTAAAAACAACATTTTTATAATTTTTCTGCGCAGCTTTCAGTGATGTAGAAAAAAAAATTATAAAAATTTTGATGGGTCGCATTTATTTTAGGTAGTAAACCTAAATAAAATAATAAATAACCAATAAAAAGAATTATATTTCAGTTTTAATACACAAAACATTCAAAATGATTATGTATTTATGTTATTACAATCATATTTCGAGTGAAAATTAATAGGTCAAAAAAAAATTGCACGCCTTTTGGAAACAATGTAAACATTTAATTTTGGTACGGACTAGGGAAAATAAATGATCATATATCATTCATGTCGAACAAAACCAAAACAACATAAAAAGCAAAATCAGTTTTCAATTTAATTCTTAGTTTTTCGAATTAAATATTAATTTCAAAAGTGTCAGGGATTCTTATAAAGTTAAATTATAAAATCATTTTGTGATTAAAAACGTTCCTATTCCATTTAAATAAAAATGTTAACAATAAACACGATTTATTGTACTTAATACATCACTGTGTATCCGATATATTTTTTCTGCGCGAGAACTGTCAAAATTCCAGCGAGATATGAAAACTACTATAAATTAATGTGTCACGCCGAGATATCACTGCGATATTATCTTGAAGTATATATACTTGCCATTTCAATGCAAATCTCCGTCTTTTAATTTTAATTACACTTACTTATAGTGATGAGCAACTAAGTATATATAAGTGAGATTATACCGATATGCTAATTAGTAATTTTATTTAACAACTGATCTCACGTTTTCGATATAAAAACAAAACACTATAGTATGTTGTTATACAGAGATGTCTCAATACTATACACGAAGCTGGTAATTTTTAATTGCGTATTTGTGGCTATATAAGATTAATCAATTATTATACAGGGTGCCCCAATATTCGCGGACACGCGGGTGGTTCCGTTGGATTCACTGATCAAAACGAAGGTCAGGCCAGCCTTTCATGTTACAGGCGTTTAAACAAAATCCTTCCGACATTGTACCTTGCCTTGGAACTTGAAAATCTGTCAGGACAAAGTCGTAGAATATCTTTTTTCATTTGATCAAGGGATCAAACGGTTCACCCGTATCGTCGAATTTTGAGACGCCGTGTAACGCTGGTCGAGTTCGATGTACGTTGCTGAATAAATCTCATAAAAGATACGAGCAGTGCCGGATGATTAACCCTATCGCATTTTATTATTTTCCATATAGAAGTGATAAAATTGTGGCTTGCGAATTCTAAGGGGATTTTACTATTTTCTTATTCTTTATAAACATATTCATTCAATTATGTAACTAGGTATATAGAATGAATATAGAAGACTTGAAAGAAAACACGAAATTCAGATTAGTCGAGGTTGACCAGCATGCAAGTTTTAATACCATATTAGCTTGTAATTAATTTGCAAATACTATATGTGGCCTTGGGGATGAAATATTATTTAGATGTATGACTGAACAGACACGGCTAGTTTCTTTTTTTAATTTACATATTCTGTTCTTTAATCAGATGTAAATTAATTAATAACGTAGTAGTGTTTATAAGGAATTCACATACGTGGCTGTCACACACAGGCACCAAAATTAAAAACATTATTTAAATGAATTCGAGTGAAATCGACGTCTCAATTATCTACTGTATTTGGAGATTGAGAAGGGCAGTTTCAAAATTCGTTATTTTTGGATATGAGTCTTTATTAAGGTACAAGGTAAATTAAGATAAAACACGGATGAGCGAAACAAGATTTACACATTGGGTTAAGACATTAGCTAAGTGCTAATCCAGTAATCCATTAACGTTGATAGACCTAGGATTAGCTATAAAAAAATATGCTACAGTGTCGCTTTAAGTGTTGGATATCAGTATTAATCCAAACGTCAAAAATAAAAAAATATATTCCAAAAATTCTATAAACCCGTTTGATTAAATGAAGGAACCTAACAAAAAAAGAACCCAACGGGATTGAACCGATGACGAAACCGCACCAAACTAATATATTGCTGGAAAGACTTGAGAATTTGCGGAAAACGAAAAGAAATTCTGGTGTATATGAAGACATTTCGAATAAAATGAAAAATTGTTACTGTAAAATTTCGGTAAGCCTGCACTAGAACCAACGCCCTGGAATTCGTTGGTTGTGGTCTTGCGAAATTTATATGAGATTAGACAAGATGCAGCAAGATTTCATGGTTTGACAAGCATTTACTGGGAACATTTATAATCCCCGGCTCATTTTCCTGATGTTGGCCATTAATTGTCCAAAACCATTTTCAATTAAGTACCTAGAGATAGAAATGATCGCCCAGGGATCCCAAATTATTTTTCCCAAATTACGTTTGTTAAGGAAGATGAAGATCATAATACAATAATTTCAGTCGATATGATCTAAACAGGAACAATCAGAATACCGGTAATCAACTGCTGCCAGTAACACAGTAGAATACCAACCCTTGTAGTTGTGGTAATCGGTTGCGTTGTCTTTAGGGAACTTACTTCAATAAGGCACCCATCTTAAGACGGCACCCATTTTGTTTACCAACTGCTCCGTATTGATTTCCTTGAGGAAAACTCCATTGTTGCGCAAACTCAAATCATAAAGTTATTAAATTGACTTGTCCGTAGGTGACTAAAAGAAACTAAAAGTGTCACTTTCGTATTTCGTGCATACTGCTTCACAAAACTCAAAAACCGCAAAATGGGCCGCTATTCGACATTCAGCAGAATATGGCGCCAGATAAAACATCGAAACCGCCACACGTTTTTCGACTGAAATACCATGCCGTAAAGTGGTATCCAACGTTTCTAAAAGATTGGGTGGAGGAGGTTATAACTACAGTTACCAGGCTTTTCACACACTGTTACATTTTCATCCAGGTCAAACTAAAACACAACCATAATAACGCCAATCCATTAGTCATTATATTTCGTTGACTGAACCATGTTTCATTTATACATCAGCTGGAAGAATCAAGTGGAAAATCGATATGACACGTGTACACCAAGCAGGTTCACACATGTTTTTGGTGATTCCGAACCCCGAAAAACGTGTTATCGATGGGTTCCCAATACTGAAAGCTTCCAAATTTGAATAGTTAATCGCAGGAGCTAGGATCAATGGAAGAATCATCCATTATTTATTTATACGCCACCACCGATCGTATCCAAACCAATCATGACGATCTTCATCAGCTGTTAAGAAAGTTTTGACCATGCTTATAGCAATTCAAGCTAGATGAGCAATCTGAAAACAACAACACAAAATGCGTTTGGTCGATTTCTCGTCAGGCTGCCAGTCAAAGAACCAAGAGCTTCATTAGGCAGTTCATTCGAAGCAGCGAATCAGCAGTTACGGGCGATGTAACGGAAGTCTTATATTCCTTGGAGTGACGTTCCAGTTCAAGATAATGATTTTCCATATCACACTGAAATCAACGCCCGTAGCTGTACCATAAAATTAAGAGTAGTGTTTGCTGGATCATTGAACAACATATTTCAAGTTGGCTTAAACTGATCTGACTACCATCAATTGCAATTTCGAAAGCACGCTATTTCTCTAGTTGCGGGCTTAGAAAAATGTATATAGACAAATTCGTGTGTGGCCTTAAACACTTAAAAACGCTTAAACAAACTACAGAGAATTTTGGGGAATTTTCTCTACATGCTACACATATTATGGACAACGATTTTTACGCTGATGTTTTGCTGACTATTGAAAAGGATATAGCACTAAAGAACGAGACTTACCTAATCTTAAGTAAAAGTGGATTTAACTTACGGAAATGGAAGACTCACAAGAATTTTTGAAATGGGCATCATGTGGAACGCTGAATCATACACTTTCTCCTTCAAAGTACAACAAAGAGAGAGTAATATTAACTGGACCAACCGAAATATGATCTTAACAGCTTCGATCACAAATGCGTGGCAAAGTATCTATGAGTCACGACATATTAAGTTGCATGCAAGACGCCTCTGAACCATCGTATGGCGCAATTATTTAAATCCGAGTTTAAATCAAATTAGTGACAATGGAGATATAACAACCAATGTTGTATATGCCAAAAGTAAAGTTGCTCCGATCAAACAAGTACAGTCACACCGAGACTGGAGCTGTGTGGTGCGGTGCTCTTATGCAATTCCATCAAATTTTGTGTAGACTCCATGTTAGTATTACATTGGCTGCCCGATGTCCCCTGAAGGTGGAAAAGATTTATAGGTAACCGAAACTATTTCGCGAACCAAATGGCACCATGTTCAGTCTAAAATCAATCCAGCTGATAAAGAGACAATAACCAATTTTGATGATATAGACTTAGAAGAATATCTTAAAATATACCAGCATGTTAACAAGAATAAACAACTATGAAGAGAACATAGTTCTACTCCTGCTAACAAAGTTTTTATCTTGGACCAAAATTCGGAAAATAATGATTTATATATGTATTGAGAATGGGTCGATGAATACGACGAAAACATCAAACCAATCGCAATACATCAATAACCCCAGCCGAGATGTATGAAACAGAAGTAATAATTCTTTGCAACATCCAGTAAATGACATTCGACAACGAATTAAAGAGGCTCTAGCAAAACAAGCCAGTACCGATAAACCACCAATTATCATCATTATCAGCAGTTACTAAAATACGGATTACTACAAGAAGGCAGAAGGTTAAGCAAATCCTCGCTAGCATATTTTGCTAAACATCCGGTCGACAGAAAATTGATAAACCGAAACAAAGCCATTTCTTGGACGAAAAGCCTAACAGTAACGTGCGCCGCCAGTGCTCAAGACAATGCTTAAGAAAAGAGGTAGTAGCCTCATAAAACGAAATACCCTCACATGTAGCGTAGCAAGACAAGTCTAGCTAAAGCTGGACTTGGAACGCTTCAGTACACTAACCACCTTACGTAAGGAAATTGAAGCAAATATATTTTGCACAAGTTGTATGAAGGAAGAGGCTTTACTACACTTCCTATGCTCATGACCGGCTTTAGTATGCAGAAGAGATTGACATATGTGGGTAGGTTCATAATCGACTATTTAAATAGCTCTAACTGGTTCCACTATGGGTAAAAGGGAAGTATGATCCTGTGATATAACAATGGACCATCACCGGTCTAATTGTGCCGTAGCAACCACTCTAACCCAACATAACCAACCCTATCCCGATTTGTAGAAGCCAAGTTTAATTTTGAACTAACATACAATGTCAGAGTTTCGGAAACTATTGATGGATGAAGATAGCTGAAGATATCCAAGTACGTCCTCTTTATAACAGCTACAAAAACTTCACTCAAGATCTAGACTTTACTACAGTCACTCTTCGAACTCGCCTCATTTTAATTGATTTCACATGTAATTTTATAATAATCCAAATAACGTTGATTCGACTATAATTTTGAGTCAAGCTACGAATTTTGTATTCTTTCAGATTTAACTAGCGTACATGGGTTTACCAACAACTCGCTCTCAAATAACAGATTTGGTTAGGGTAGAGTGGCTATCCCAATGGACTAGCATAATCAATGACTGGTCCGGAGCTGTACCACATATAAAATTTCTTCTTCACTACTCGTCGGACCATCCTGACCTTTCCACAAAGCGTTGAATATCACAGACGTCGGTTTAACCAAGATCCGTCTGGCCATCCAGATGGGGGGCTCCCATACATTTTATTCTGTTCTGTTCGGAATTTTAATATTTAACCTGCTTGGTGACAACTGACAACGTATCCCCAGACCGGCAAGATCATCAGCATTAACGTTGCAGTCCCCTGGCAACCCCGTCAATCGGATGTTGAACTGTTAAGCCGTCGCATTTATAGATGAAAGCCAATTATGAACTATCTTCGGCGTAATGAAGTGTGATTGTAGCATTTTAATGGAAACCTGACTCCGTAAAAATGTGAACATTCCTTGCAGATATTGCATTACACCTAAACCAGTCCATTATCACGATAAGTTCAACCTGAAAGACACAACTAAAAGTTGAGAAAACGAAAGGGCGGTTAACATTCAGTGCCTCACAGAAAACCCCATACCAGACTCTCACATTCCTCTTCGATCCAACCGTGAAAAATCTGAGCACCTCCTTATCCATTACTGCATCACTCACCTTGTGCTCTCTGGTGAAAATATCACTAAGGCATGTCACCTCGAAAGAAGGCGATGGGACAGCGTAGTCGGTAGTATCAGGGATATGCCTGCTGTGCATTACAATTGAGTGTCTTATGTTGTTGGAGGTTCACTTAGAGATGGATTTGAGCCTTATGGCTGTGTATTCTGCCAATCGTTTGGCAGCAAGATCCAAAAAAGTGAGATGAATGGGAATCTCCAACGCTTGAGTAGGTGTGCTTCTGAGTGCCCCACTTATCCACAAGCAGGCCTTACAATTTTCAGCAACAGTTCCAGGTTAACCATGACTTTTAAAGCTGGCAACCAGATGACAGCCCAATACAGTAGTATGGGTCTGGTTACTGAAACACAGAGCCTGTGTACAATGTGGGGCTCCAATTCCCATATCTTTCTAATGGCATTAGAATGGCAGGAGTACAGCGCGTTAGCTGGCTGTCCAAAATAAGCCTTAGATATTTCGCCTTGTCTGTAAATGTGAAGAAAGTACCATTTAATTTTGGCGGGACAATCTGAGGAATCCTCTACCTCCTAGTAAAGAGGACCAACTCATTTTTCAGCGGATTTTCTGTGCTGACACATTTATAGAGAAGGCCGACTGAGTATTGTTTTCGCTCTCTCAGCGTCCAGAGTTATTTACCGAAGACTGCCATCACAACATCATCTTCGTAAACAACCACCCTGAAGCCTTATCCCGCCAGGTCTAGTAATAAATTTCAAAGAAGGGGTGACAAACCCCCATTTTGCGATGAGCTTAAACTCAAAAACATGCCGCCACAGGCCCCACACAGATGAACTGTCACAATCTTGCCTCGAAGCATTTGATCTATCCAGTCCCTAAGTGAGTCGTCGACCTCTAGAAATGAAAGTGCCTGAGTGATCGCTCCTAGTCGGACGTTGCTGACAGCCCCCTATATGTATAGGAAAGCTACCGTAGAGTATTCCTTGTACTGAAGAGATTTCACAATAGGACCAATTAGAGAGCTCTTTGCACCAATCGTCCCTTACTGTACGTATGTTGTTATTTCGTCAACTTATTCGGCTTGATTGAGCCTCTAAGGTGAGCTTCTATTTGCCTTTCTAATGATTTTAGCAGAAAGGAGGATAAACCTATAGGCCTAAAATTGTTGGGAATGCAGTGAGAGCTTTTTTGCAGAAATAGCAAGTTACATTCTAATCAAATTAAAAGGTTTTTCGTAACGTTCATGCTTGTCAAGTCAAATGGAAAATACCGAGCTAGACGAGGATGTTCATATATATTTAAACAACATTCAGCTGAATCTCGAAGGATCATTTATATAATAATTATTCTTGTGTGAACAGAATATTGTCACTGCATCCAGTAAAATATGTTTATTATTAAAACTATTAAATTGTTCGCTTACCCCGAACCAACAATTTCAAGTCATAAAAAATACATAAATAATTTGGTTTCCAAAGTTTGCCTTCTCTCTACCAATCTACGTTGTTTTATGCATATAGATACGTATACACGTATAAATGAGAAATAAAAATGTAAAAATTATTTATTTAGTAGAAGTGATGATAACAACTATAATTACCAATATACTTTGTTAAAATAATTAAAATTAAATTAAAACAATTGTTTACGGCCAATGGAATGTTGCAAATTTACAGGCCATATTTTAAATCATATCTGGTTTTATATTTTATGGAAACTAATTACAACACACAACCATCATATTACTGAGCAAATAGAGCAGTGGTTAAAGGTGCGACGTTTGGATCGGGAGGTACCGGGTTCGAATTCCAACAGAGGCGGGATGCAAAAAGGATTTTTCGAAATTGAAAACATCTATGAACCTCTGTTGGAATGTAGAACTCATGGGCCGACCCATCTTCCATGTCACTGTACAGGGTGACATGGAGCTATGCAATGCGCAGGTGGTATACTGTACTTGTGTGAATGGGATGAATGGGTTGAATGAATGTTAGTTAAATGCGGGTATTGCACCGTGGGCCCATTTAGTGGCATTGAATGCTGGAGTAAATCCGCCCAATTTTAATTGATTAAAAAATTAAAAATTACAACACGGCAATCAATTCGAATTCTAACATCGTCCTTGTTGCTACTGCATTCATATTTATTTCACAATCATACATTTATGTTATCCAGAAAATTAGAATTTTATTTAATTCAGATTGATATTTCTAATTCGGAATACTCCTTCACATTTTTAATTCTACAATTTTTTCCAGAACTTAACCAGTTTTGCACAAAAACCTAACTACCAACTTAGTAACTTAGTAAGTCAGCTTCATACAGATACAGATATTTGTCTAAATCAGAAACCGACCTTCTTGATAGTGCTGTCTCTGGACTGAATTGAATAAGGGCAGATTCTTCTGTAAGAATTCGATAAAACTCAATGTTCAGGAGTGTAGTTCGGTCGATCTTACGGCTGTGCTCATCAGTTTGATATATAATAATTCCTGCACTAAACTGGTGTTCACATCAAATTATTGACCGTAACAACTTTGTGTTTCATCTCCTTCAGAGGAACTTGCTAATATTGTGTCACGGAGCAAGCATAAGCAAGCATAAGCCTTCTGATTGAATGTGATGCTAATGCTCATCACTCGGTTTGTGGTAGTATGAATATTGATGATAGGAAGTCTTCTTTGTTCTATTATAAAAGTTTATTAAATCTGTTTGACTGCTTCTGTTTGTTCATTTCTCTGGTTGTGCCATGGTCAACTCAGATTATCTTAAAGCTACATCGATCGCGATGTTATTTGCTGCAGTCCGATGTTCTGTCCTGAATTGCAGCACGGCTTACCTTTCATTCAGGACACTGTTCCAAATCCTGGAGCAGAAATTATGTAGTTTTATGTTTACAGAGTTGGCAAGTCCTGTGACACTGTTCTGCATTAATTTGTAACTAGGATTTAAAGATCCCTCAATAATAAGGAGGTACTTTCCTGGATATAGCAGGAGATTTTGATACTACCGCTCATTTTCTAAGATTAGTAATCTTAATACGTTAGTATTAGTCGCATCATTGCCAAATGGATTGAATGATGTCCAAATGATGATCAAATGATGTCCACTGCAAGGTGTGCTCTCTCCTCTGCTGTGGTTTTTGGTTATTGACGATTTACTTGTTAAACTGATGACCTTGTCTTAACAGTTTCAGGCAAACAAGGGTCTGCACGTCACCCGTCTAAGACTGGTTTACTAGTCGTTGGAGTGGTCTGGACCTATCCGTTCTTTTTTTTTGGGGGGAAACCGATTATCAGATGTGACCAAGTCAAGGACCTTCGTGTGGTCTTAGATAGCAGACTCTCTTGGAAATATAGTCTTGATTGCAAACTTCAAATGGAAATGCTGCTGGATTTAACATCCAGAACGTTGCTTTTCATATATAAATCATTGGTTTTACCGATATTATCCTACGCTTCTAAAGTGTAGTGGTCAGTGATAAATCTGTTGTTACTGGAGCTATGTACTCGACTCCTCTTCTTGCTATGGGATCCATTATTTCCTTCCCTCAGTCCATTTGAAATCGACTGTCCTTGGTTTTGTCAGAGAAATTGTATCTGTCTTGATTCGCTATGCACTGCTTTTCAATCGAAAATAAGAGCACTGACACATTGTTATGGACGCTTCCAATTTCGTTGTTAAAAACAAAAACATTTCATCATATAGCAAAGCTGTACTCAATCAATAATTCCTATTCCGCATTTTTAAACTTGTTGATGATTGTCAACACTTCATTGATCTTCTTTATTCCAACAATACCGCCAACATATTGTGGCATCAAAGGCAGTGAAATCGCAGTGTGTTTAACCAAAGTCGGTTCCCAATTCACTATAATTGGACCTGAACCCGGGCCCTATCTTTCAACTATACGACAACATTGTTAAAAAGAACTACGTTTTGAAAGTTCTAAGGCTACAGTGGCCTGCTACTTCTAGGTGTCGTATGGTGAAGAACTTCACTTGCGACCTCAATTTTTGTTTAACTTAGTATGCTCTCTCTTTGAAAAAGGAGTTGCTAAAAATTTTGGACGGGACATATGGTCGATTTAAGGCGAGATTAAAGGGTCATCCCCATCGAATGGATTTATATCAGTTTGTTATATGTAAAGATTGTCATGAGGAAGATAATGACATTTTGTGTGTAGTTGTCTGGGTCTCAATATTATTTGGTTTAAGGTTTTTAACTATAAGTCTATTAATATAAGTCAGTTGTCCTCCATAACTTCTGGAGTACTTCGACTGGTGTCGTTATCGATAATCCGCCAAAGAATCTATCCTTTCATTCAGGACCATTTGAGACATCTTTACTGGGGTTCAAAATCTCTCAAATAATAAATCTCTCAATAATAAGGAGGTACTTTCCTGGATATAGCGGAAACTTTTGATAGTACCTCATTTGCTACGATTAGTAATGGCTGCGTACTAATTTTGGTATTAGTCGCATCATTGTCATTCATGTTGAAGTCTCCCATTGGATGACGTGTCACTCTCTGTCAAAGTTTTCAAATGCTGTCCCCAGGGAGGTGTGCTCTCTGTTCTGATTTGAGTTTTGGTTATGGCGATTAATTTATTAAACTGCAGCAATTTTGATTTGTTTCACAGACCAGGGCTGATCTTGTCTTAACAGTTTCAGGCACACACGTAATTGTCTTATTAGACTTAACGCAACATATGGTCTAAACCTATCCATTCTTTTTGGGAAACAAATTACCATATGTCACCAAGTCAAGCGCCTTTGGTAAATTCTGGGGTCTAACATCCAGGATGTTGTTATTCATATATAAATCTTACACTTCTATTGTGTAATGGCGGCCAGTGGTTAATCAAAAAGATTCTACTGCTTGTAGAGCTGTTTCTGGAAATATGTCCTCGCCTCCACTTCATGCTGTAGAGTCCATTCTTTTATCGTTTATTCTTGGCACAGCTAATTCTGCAGAGTTTCACTTAAGGAACATTGAGTCATGGAATGTTATTGATTCTATCGTGAAACAAAGACAAATTTAAAAATTATACTTCGCTATTTGGAATCAACCGTCCTTGGTTTTATCAGAGAAATTGTATCTATGTCTTGGTTTGCTATGCACTTCGAAATTAAATAATAGATTTCTACTCGGATTCAACTTTTCCAATTTATTGTCGGTGGTTTATGCATTAAAGGATTTGTAGTTTTCGGATGATTTTCTTCAAAAATTAAAGTCCATAAAAGTAGTTTGGCTGATTAAACACTTCATTAACCTTCTTTTAGTTTAGTCAAAACTGGTTTCTTATCTTTGAACTACGACAAGAAAGTTATGAAGAACTTCGTTTTGAAAGAGACTACAGTAGCTTTAAGTAGCAACTAAGTGTGCTAAACCTTTGTAAAAGAATTAGCTAAGAATTCTGGTTGCGATTCTTACGGGACATATGAGGAAGTTAAAGGATCGAATAGGTCTCTTAAGGATGTTATATGTGAGGACAGTCTTGAGGAAGATGATAACTGCCTGCACTTTGTGTGTCCAGCTTTCAATATTAATCGGTTAGTTGTTCTTCATAAGGTTGCAGTATGCTTCTCCGAATTAGGATAGAATCCTGGGTTTACACAATGGGCTGTTCCGGCATTGAGAAATAAATAAATAATCCATTTGCATGACCGGCTGGTACCACGACTTGGTTTTTTACGGAGAACTCTTATAAGAGTTCTTCGACTGGCGTCGTTATCCACCAAATAAATTTCGATCAACCGTCGTTGATTCGAATACTATTTCCGAAGTTGAGTCTCCGATTTCAAGTGATGCCTCTTATTTGGAATAAAGGCCTTTGGAGGATTAGGTTGAATACCATTTTGATGGGATCGATGTGTTCATGTTATTGCCAAAAACGATAATTTTGACTGAGTTAACTGTCTCTCACGGGAGCCCACTGTTTTCTACCGAAAAACCAGTCTTGTCATGGTGGCTTTGGGACGAGTTCCACTTGCAACTAACCTGATTCGAGATACAGTGGGGAGAACCATGAACCCCATACTGCATACAGGGGGTCCAAGGCGATATCTATCCATAGTAATGGAAACGATCACACCATGTTTTGAAACAGTTTTTTCATTTCGCTCTCCCACCATACACAAATATTAATGGACACAACTGGTAAACGGCATCTAGCGAATCTCATCTGTATATTAAAACTAATTATTCATATACATATTCAAGTCAAAGATATTAAATGACCTTGAGAAAACATCCATATACCCAAATAAAATTTTGCTATATATGTATATGGCTTCGCACTCAACCTTTGACATTATTTTGATTTATAATGTCTTGAAGCAAAATAACCAACCAGCAAATTCAATATAAGATCACCTTCAATATATTCTTGGAAAAAATGTTAGCAGCTCTTTCATACGTACATACTACATACATACATACATAAATAAATATTATTTCGAAAAACTCAATTTGACGGATTTTTGGAATAGCACCTTCAAAGTTCAATGAAAAAAAAATAAAAACTTATGATTGTTAATTTAAATAATTTTTATTGGTTTCGAGCGTTATGCCCATTCATCATCATCGTCTCACATCAAATAATTATTTGTATAAAAGTATTTTAATTATTTTTGTATATACAAAATTTCGCGGTATATAACTTTACGACCAACCGTTTAATCCATTTTTTTGTACATGCACTGCATAAAATATATGCGAGAAGTAAAATTTCAAGTACAAAACATTAAAAAATATAAAACCTTTCTGTTAACTATAGGGGGCGACTGATTAAAATATAAAACAAATAATTTTGTCAGGGAAGTCATTTCAAAACCCGCCACTTTACAATCACGATTTGTTTACTGCCTGTGCTAACAAAGTGTACGAAGTTTCAAGTTGATGCAGCAAGATACTAATTCCAGATGTTTAAACCAAATCACATCTATTGCCTAAGATTTCCTTGAAAGTACGGTTAGGTATATTGTCCATCCGATAGTTTTGTTGAGAGTTAAGTTTTGTTTACACCTGAGGCTGAATAATTAAATCTGTTGCTCAACCCTAGTTCAATCAAGTAAAAGGCAGTAAATCTACCAACAACCCACCTCACCCATAAATATTGTGGGCGTAACCAGTGACTGAATTTTTGAATCACTGATAAAATCGGTTACTGACAAAGAGTATAAGGTAACCGCGCTAAACAATGACGTATGGTAAATTATTACTCTGGACGCAGATACTTATTGAACCTTATCTCGTTTACCTATGCGGACAAATAGGCTCGACCTATTAAAGTTATGGCTAGAGGTTTACATCACACTTGCTCAATCAATGAAATAATGGAAGACTTACAGAATAAAGGTCTTAAAATACTAGATGACGTGAATATGTATTGTTAAAAAGAGAGAACAGAAAAACAGGAAGAAATCCAAACTTTCAGTAAAAAGGAACTCCCTCTTTTTATGCTGGTATTTGATAACAAAGAGAATGTTCAAAAGATTTACAAAATAAAAGGGGTTCTTCACATAAAGTTAAAAAATTGAACCAATGAGGAAAATCACAACTCGCAAAAAATGCAGTCTTGATTCGAGATGTGTAAAATGCTCAGGTAAACTCTGGGTAATATCCCAGGCATGTAAAGGGTTTTCCAATATATTAATGATTCAATTTAAAAATTACAAAAAATCACATAAATTATTCAGTGAGACCAACATTTTTTTTTATTAGAAAGGTCGTGCCATTATGCCATTATGTATGGAAAATAACATCATTCAAAGGACCATCACGACTTCTCCGTACGTTCTGCATCCTGTGAGTCCAATTTATCCTCACTATTTCACATAAATTTTGCTGTGTTTCTCTTCAATAGCACGTTCAATGTTGATTTTTAATTGCTCAATTGTAGTTGAATTATCGCAACATAAACTTGTGACTTAGCATATCCCTAAAGAATTCACGTGAAGTTTGTCCCAAATCACTCTAAAAGAAAAAAAAAAAAATTAGGATTTTTTTTAGGACAAAATAAAAAATAAAATATAGGCCTGTGAAGTTTGTCCTAAAATTGTACTAAAACACAACAAAAACAATTTTCGTTTATGTGTGTTAGTGTGCAATGCAGATTGTCTCGATATAACGAATTTTAACTAAAGAAAACAAAATTTGCTAGGAAATATACATGATTTCTCTAAATTTTCGTGGGTAAGTCCTAGGAAGTGGACACCATAATGACGCATATACTAAGATGCATTATGGTGTAACCTAAGCGAAAAATATTTTAATTTTGGAAAAAGTAGGGGATTAGGGGGTATAGGACAACCAAGTTTGGTATGACCTCATGTATCTAGATCATATGATATTTCATAATTTTCTTGGGAAAATCCTAGGAAGCGGACACCATAATGGCGCATATACCTAGAAATCCTAAGGTCCAATCTACCTGAAAATTATTTCAATTTTGGTAAAGCAGGGGATTAGGGGACTTAGGACAACCAAGTTTGGTATGACCTCATGTATCTCGGTCATATGATTTTTCTTGGTTTCCTTCTCACAGGATGCTTGTCAATATTCCAAGATTTTTATTCTCTCTTGCTGGCTCACCTGCCTTTGCACCTGCGATAATCGCTTTCTATACATCTCCTTACCTAAGGAGTCGGTTCATATTTGTGCTCCATAGCTCCATATTAAAGGACGGTTTGGATTGAGGCCATCAACAAACGGCGATTGCTGGACCTCGGGCCTTGCATCACTTCCCGAATTGCATCCACCGTTGAACGTCCAGATCTAAATTCTTACTGCCTCGGTGAAGGGTCTCCCGCAGCTTGTATTGTGGCAGTGAGTCATGTCTTGATAAGACGATCCTGATCGGCACTAACTGCGCCCTCTTCCAGCGGCAGCAAAACACTTCCGCCAACAGTCACGAGTTGTACATATTAAGCAGTAGTAGAGTGGGTTCGAGTTGGAAAACCAACTTAATCATCTCGCTGGGTATTACATCCGGACCCGGAGCTCTCTTTGTTTTTAATTGTATGATTGGTTGAGGAATAAACTGGTTACGATTATTTTCATGTGAAAGGAATCCATCGTCTGTGACAAGCTTTATTCTTGTTGGCATTATGAACCAATCTGATGAAATATCGAACAGCAAACAAACTGCCCAGAATGACTTTTTATATTTCTGACCAACCAGATCGATCTGAGCGGAAATACGGAAGACACCTTAATAAATTAGATAAATCATTATAATTTTAGTTTATATTTTGCATCGTAAGCAGTACATCGTAAATCGTTTTCCTTCCAACACCAGAAAATGAGAAGATTTTGTATTGTGCACGGTCATTCCCTCTTAACTTGGATTTAAACATATTAAAAGCTGTTTAGTCAGATTCATGCACCTATTATGGTTCCCGAAGCTTCACTTCGTGATTTCAAGTTGGCGCAATCATATTTTGGGGTTATGGTTATCACCGGGAGCGCGAAATAAGTGAGAGAAATGTCAAATATCGCCACCTAGAATTTATTGGTGACTTGAGGCGAGAAATAGAAATATATAAATAATAGTTGCCTACTTATAGATCAAGGATGACGCATACACCCTCGTAAACCTCTCACCAAAATAAAAGCGTGAATCATAATACCAAATTGCAACTCACGCGACTTATTAGAACTGAGACTACGCTCATCTAAACCTGATTACTAATGTTAATTACTAATGTTAATTTGGTAAGTCCACTAGGTCAAGTGGCCTCGATCTTTGGAGTCTTCTTTCAACGACAGGGTTATCTGAATATAGAGGTTTCCATTTTCCTGGAGCCTTATTGATCCGTGTTTGGCGGCATGCATGTTTCTTTTATCTTTGATGTATTCCATCCGTAGGTCACTGTGAAGGTCTTCCTTTCTTGTGTACCATGTTTAACAAGGTTATGATTCCTTGTGATTGGTAAATCCCTTGTACATAGTAAATAGAAGGATTAGTCCCCTGCGGGACACAGGCAAAGATTTTCTTTAGTTCGGATTATTCATCCTCATATTTCTTATTTGACACGAAAATGTATATTGGATAAATAAGTAGTATTGTATAGAATTGCCTCGGCAGATCTCTATGCAGCTTGTAATCCAGACCACTGTGCCAAACATTATCGAATGCTTGGACGACGTGAAGCTTGTGAATTGACATTATATTTTCGTTGGCAGTTTGTCTTGGTAGTGGTTGGAAGGTTTCCTGGAGATACTCCACAAACAGATCAACCTTTTCTTTGGAACCTCTTGCCCAGGTTCCATAATCCATTTTAAGAGGAGACACTTGCATTTGGGTCTTTTGAGTCCTTTCGTCGCCTTCCACAATTAGTAATCAGAATTTTTTTCATCGGTTAGGCTAATTAGATATCCGTTGTTTGATTCACTTTTAACTTCTTTAAGAAGGAATTTGAGACTGTTATATAAATTGTTAAGATATTGCTTTGTTCTCCGGTGCTCGATTAATATGCCAGGTGTTACTTGCCCATTTTCTCTAACTTCTTTTGGATAAGATATGTTAAGCATCTTTTTATTTTGTATTGGTTTTCATTTAGTTGTTCCAATTCGTATTCTGACTGGTGAGAATTTCTTATCGGTACCTGGAGATTGATTTTTTCCTCCATTAATTCACGAAAACTAATCTGGGTGCATATTCCCTTCGAATTACCATTTCACTGACTGTCATGACGGCGAGTGATCCGATACCTGAGAATGTTTTTACTTTGGAAGTAGTTCTGAGATATACCCTCTTGCTACATAAAAGTCTATTAGGTCCGGAGTATTAGCTTCGTCATTGGATAAGTAGGTTGGGAACCACAGAGTAAAATTCACTTTATGATGTTTATCCTGCTTGAAACAATTCTTTATCCTTTGACGGCTTAAGCCTAGGTCCCCAATATGTGTTTTTCGCATTAAAGTCACCTCCAATAATAAAACCACGTCCTAGCAATTTAAATAGTTTAATGTAGTCCTCTTTTTTCAAGTTATGCCGAGGATGACAGTATATTGCAAAGACAGTAAACTGGATTTTAACAGTAGTGGGTTCCATTGTTTCTTCTTTGATGTTTGTTTCTACATGGTGTTTTATATTTTCTTTTGTTTATAATGCCGAACTACCTCTTGATCAGATTGGCTACGATTTAACAAAATGGCGTTCAGATTTATGTTGCTAGGATTACTTTGGACTTCTAGCCGCTTTGTAACAGGTTCAATGCTGTTCATAATGTTTTCCATAATTCGATTATTTTCAGAGCAGTTATATTTGGTTGAACTCGAATCTTTCACTACCTGAGCAAATGTTTTAATTTGCCCTGCGGTGCTTAGTTGTGTTTGAATCCTTTGATTTTCGTTATTTTCCGGTTGATTTCTTGGTTTATCTCTAAATTTTCGTAGTTGTTTAGCAACCTCACAACCTCGATAATTAGCCGGATTGACCCTTACAATTTATATACTTGGCTAGCATATCACTCCTGTATACCAACTGTACATGTATACCTGAGTGTTTTGTACATCTCGGATCCCGACTGTTATATCTTTGGGTGTGCTTAAATCCCTGACATTTTTTGTGTTGATGTATGCGTGTAGTGGTTCTCCTTATTGGTTCAATTTTTACCTTCATGTGAAGAATTCTTTTTATATCGTAAATGTTTTGAACATTCTCTTTATTATCAGATACCAGCATAAAAAGAGAGAGTCCCTTTTTACTGAAAGTTTGGATTCCTTCCTGCTTTTATGTTTTCTCTTTTATAACAATATTCAAAATTCAGTTACTGGTTACGCCCACAATATTTATTGGTGGGGTGGGTTTTCTTTCGGTTGCACCTAATTTGGTACAATGTTGTTGGTAGATTTACTACCTTTTGGTTGATTGACCTCAGGTTGAACAACTTTTGATTCGGTTCTTGTAGTTCCGCTACCATTTAGTTGTTCAGCCTCAGGTGACGATTCAGCTTTTTCTTTTCTTACCCTTCCTGGACTGTTTTTTGTTTGAAGATCCAATCCGTCTCCCTATCTAATTCATCCTCATCAGTGACGTAGTTAAATTTCTCTTGTTCAATGTTCGCTATGTAACTATGTTCTTTTGAATACCGATTCAATTTAAAGTTTTCATTTTCTCACTTTAGAATGAAAATAAATTAAAAATGAATGAAAACAAAAATAATGGCTTTCAGAAAGGTAAATTACAAAAAAATTGTTGAAAGCTTTCTTCTTCGATCACCAATTTGTAATAAATGTCAACAATGATCTAACTATACTAACAACCATATGCTATTCTTAAGACAAATAAATATATGTAAGTTTATTGAAAATTGAACACATGACGACAGACAATGCGAAATAATGAAAAAACAAATTAAACTGGTTGTTACGAATTAAAAATAACGCCCTTATTTTTTTATTATAGTTTCGTTCGGTGGTATTTAGTAATTGAACCATTCGTAATAGATCAGCAACAACGTGCTGCTGTAATAGTTATGTTTTCAAATCAAAGTAAGCAATATCGTTTGGGTGAGAAAATGGATAAATCTCCTTAAACAAAAAGGACCTTTTATTTCGTGTAACACAACAATCAATAAAATGACAATCTCAATAAATCGAAATTTGTTGAAAATTGATTAGTTACTTTAGGCGAGATTATACTCAGTTATCCTTTGCAATTTAATATAAAGGCTTTAAAAAGGACATGATTTTTCATACATTTTCTCACTCTCTCTATTTTCAAGTAAAAAGCGCTTAACTTTCCATGATTTTCGGTATCTTCATTTTTTTTTTAATATTTATTTATTTAATTTTGTTGTATATTTCCGTTAAGCTGTTGATTTAATTTATTACATTTTTCCAAAATGTAATACAAAAATGGGAAAATTATTAGAAAATTGTTACAACATTGTTTATTCTACGGTTTTTTGAAAATTTTGTGTATACATATCTTTTACAAGATGTGGATGGAGAAATATGTGCAAAACCCGATTCAGCCTTCTTATATCGTTGAACAAAAAAATAAAAGAAATACGGAAAATCGTTTTATATTTATTTATATACGTATGTATGTATGTATGTGTATACATTTTCCTTTTTCATATTGTAATGTTTGTTGTATATGAAGACGACGACGACGACGACGAGAAACAAGTATGTATATATTGTATATATAGAAGAAGAACCCAAAATCTCATAATGTGTTTTGTGTTTGCTACTTATCCATAATATGATGTGTGAAAATTATGTTTATTTTATGAGTTTTATAATAAACTGAAAATCATAAAAACAGCAAAATTAAATGCATTTATGTTCTGTATGTTATTTTTTATGTTATATCAGCGCTGTCCACAACTAAGTCCACGGTCCATTTCTAAATTGACTGCGGAATTGAAAGTGCATGGCAAAATTAGTATGACTTCAAGGTAAACAAGCCTCACAATGTCGTCGCCTCCGGGTCCTCGTTCGTACGTTTGTATGAACGGGTGGGCAAAAGTGATCTAGGTGTGAGGCGGGTCACGCTAAATGACGACAGATGGGCCGGTTTAAGGTGTTACGCGACCCGTGCCAACAAACTACCAGGCTGGGGGCCCATTTAACAAAGCCCAGTCGCAAACGGAGCCCTCTGGATACCTGGCGACCTACAGTTGTAAGTAGCCTTACCTGCGTATACGGATCTCTGCGCAGGTGGACCATTTTTTCTCCGAAACTCGTGGGAACACTATGCCTAATTTTAATAATAAAAAAACAAAACCGAGACCGGCACTCACCAAAGGCCGGAAACAACAGGTGGAAGCTCAAACCGCAAAGGTGGGGCTCCCTCAAAAGTATCAGGGGGAAGCGACTCCAGGGCATCTAAGCCTGGGACTAGCGGAACCCAGATATCTAGTGCTGCTGAACGGGGAAGCGACTCCAGGGTATCTAAGCCTGGGACTACCGGAACCCAGAAATCTAGCGCTGCTGAACGAGGCTCAACTAACGTCCCTAGAAATTGAAAGCTACGGTACAAGGAAAGGCGCTCGGCACAGAGGCTTCTGCAAAAGTGGGCTGCAACCCCTGAGGAGCAGCGCACTGCGAAGCTAGAAGGATCCGCAAATTGGGCCAGGAAAACGCTCGGGGGCGATAACTCGGAGAGAGACCATGTGTCGAAAAGGCAGCGGTCTCAGGATGAGCTAGAGCCTGTCGATTCCAAGCGAGCCAAAATGCAAGCGGAGAAAGAAACTCCTCACAAGGACATGCCGAGACACAAGTCTTTCAGCGACATCGTGAAGGAGTGTCTTTTGGTCCTAGCCGTCGTTGACAGGAGTCACGAAGACGGGAGCATCACAATGGACAAATGGAGATTAGTCTATAATGCACTAAACTCTGTTTTCCTCAAGGTCCTAGGAGAAAATCCGGGACCTCCTCCATCCTGCAGAGATGCGGGGTGGCACCAAGGGCGCATCAAATTAACGGCGTGATCGGATGCCAGATCAGTCGATCTGTATAAAAAGGTTGTAGCAGAGGTAGGGGAGGTGTGGCAAGGCGCGAAGCTGGCGGCTGTAGCCAGGGAAGAGATACCTAATAGGCCAAGAGCGCGTGTCTGGCTACCAACTGAACCGGCCAGCCCTGAAAAGATCTTAGAAATAATAAGGTTCAGCAACCCCAATCTTCCGACAAGAAATTAGAAGATTGTGAGACAAGAGGATACCAAGGGAGGCTCCAGATTATCCACCATGATAATCAATACGGAGTCCTTGGCTCCTCTTGCCGCGACTAAGGGAGTAATCGACTTCGGTTTCGGGTCGATTACTCTCAGAGTCTACAAGAAAGACGAGGCTGGAACACACCTGGAGGAACCTGGGGAGGAAGGCAGCTCGTCCATACAGGAAGCAGACACACCAGGAGGGGAGACGGCCCAACCAATGGAGCTCTCCGGGGTGCTGCACTTGGGGAGGAGATGGGAAGTCGCCTGTCCCTGGAGTCGGACGAGGAAGACTTGTCGGACTCGGGGGACGAGGAGACTTCCTGCATCCGGGAAGAAAGTTCCGTGGGAGGAGATACGGGAGACACCGGCGAATCCAAGGGAACCGGCGAGCACTATCCTGCGGTAGCGGGGAGTAGTAAATAGGTAAGTAGGCGCACTTTGTGTTATGTTAAAGTTTACACAAATAAACCTGCACCATACAAAGGCAGCGTCAGCTGCCTTACTCCTCACACTGACTGAATCAGGAGAGGACGTGGTCTTTATCCAGGAACCTTGGATAAATAGTAATAGGATCTGTGGCCTTAGAATGAAGGGGTATAACCTGCTATACTCAAGAAATTCGGGGAAAATCAGATCCTGCATTCTTGGGAAGAATAATCTAAATATTTTTCTACTTTCTCAGTATAGTAATGGGGACACAACTGCCGTCAGCCTGGAGATTGGCGGCAGTCTAGTTTGGCTGGTTTCAGCCTACATGGACCGAGACAAATAGATTCCGCCGGATAACCTGGGGGACCTGGTTCTCGAAGCAAAGAGGAAGAATATTGGGGTGCTCCTTGGGTGTGATGCCAATGCGCATCACACAATTTGGGGCAGCACTGATATCAACGAAAGAGGTGAGTTATTTTTTGATTACCTATTAAATACCAACCTTTGGGTGTGTAATATTGGGCAAGAACCCACTTTTATCACTAAAAACCGGCAGGAGGTTCTAGACGTAACCTTCACCTCAGAAGGGTTGTACCCTATGGTCAAGGAATGGAGGGTGGCGGTGGAGCACTCCTTCTCTGACCATCGGTATATAACCTTTAGCCTTGAGGTTTCCCCTGCCAACCAGAAAGCCTTCAGGAATCCTAGAAGGACAAACTGGAGCAAGTATGAGGAAACGCTTAAAGAGTTATTAACGCCGAAGGCCCCGGAGCCGCCAGCGACACGGGAGGAACTGAATTGCATAGTGGACACACTCACTAGAGCCTGCAATCAGTCCTTCAACGCTGCTTGTCCAATTGTTAAGCCCAGGGGCAAGCAAAAACCCGCATGGTGGACCAAGGAACTGGGGACCTTCCGGAAGGCGTGCAGAAGAGCCTTTAACAGAGCCAAAAGCACGAGGGAGGCTCACGATTGGGACTCCTATAAGGAGGACCTCAAAGTTTACAAGAAAGTATTGAGGAAGGCAAAAAGGAGGTCTTGGAGACACTTCTGTGATAGAATGGAAGAAGTCTCCGAGACCTCTCGTCTTAGGAAGATACTGTCTACTAATCCAACCTGTCCTAGTTATTTAATTAAACCGGATGGATCTTGGACTGCTTCTAGTGAGGAATCTTTGAAACTTCTCATCGAAACCCACTTTCCAGGAAGCTCAGACGACTCGACAGAGACTAGTACTCATCGGGAGGTACATTCACTGCGCATAGAGGATATCGTAACCAAAAAACGGGTCCTATGGGCACTTAAAGGCTTTAAACCCTATAAATCTGCTGGTCCTGACCGAATTATTCCAGCGGAGATTCAGAACAACTCGATGATTATTCTCCCCTGGTTGGAGGTAATCTTCAAAGGGTGTCTAAAACTGGTCTGTATTCCGCGAGGGTGGGCAGAGGTCAGAGTGATCTTTATCCCGAAGGCGGGTAAATGCTCACATGGCTACCCAAAGGACTTAAGACCTATAACTCTATCATCCTTTCTGCTAAAAACCTTGGAAAGACTGATGCATATCTATATACGTGCAAAAATAAAGCCTAGTGACTGGGCTCAGTCTCAGCATGCTTACTGTAAAGGGAAATCTGTGGACACAGCTCTGCACGCCCTAGTAAGTACAATTGAGAAATCGATATTCTCGCAAGAGTTTTGTATGGTGGCGTTCCTTGATATTGAGGGCGCCTTCAACAATATTAAGACGGAGGCAATTCTGGAAGGATTGTCGTTCCTAGAAGTGGATTACCCTGTAAATGAGCTAGGATGGTTAACTCGGAGCTGGGGGAATCCACTATCAGGAGGCGGGTGGCTAAGGGAACCCCGCAGGGAGGTGTCTTGTCTCCTCTTCTCTGGAACATAGCAATCAATGGACTGCTGCTGGAGCTGGAGAGAGAGGGGATCGGGGTGGTTGCTCATGCAGATGACGTAGCGTTAGCTGTCTCTGGGAAATATTTAAGCACGGTGAAGGAGGTAATCCAAAATGCCCTCCAAATCACTACGAGGTGGGCCATCAGATGTGGACTGGCAATTAGCTCGTCCAAAACTGAACTGGTACTATTTACTAGGAAATATAAAATCCCGGTAGTAGATCCACCTCTCCTAAATGGCAGGAGACTAGCTTTTACTGACAAGGCAAGATTTCTGGGAGTAATCTTGGACAGTAAGCTTAGTTAGAAGCCCAACATTCTGGAAAGGGTAAACAAGGCTAATATAGCAATGTACTCGTGCAGGAATGCCATCGGAAAGAGATGGGGCCTGAAGCCGGAGCTGGTACACTGGATATTCACTGCCGTAGTAAGACCTGTACTTATGTATGGGGTGAGTGTGTGGTGGCCAGCTCTTGATAAAGTAACGTACAAAAAGGGGATCGATAAGGTGCAAAGAACGGCCTGCATGCTGATAAGCGGGGCGCTGAGGACAACACCAACACGCGCCTTGGAGGTTATGTTTCACCTTCCCTCAGTCGATATTTATGGCAAGCAGATGGCGGCGATTACGGCCACCCGACTATCAGCCATATCTCAGTGGAAGTGTCTTCAGACAGGGCACTCGACGATAATTGGATCGCTAAGGAAGGAACTGGCGAATCTAGACTACGTTACACCAACTTTGTGTTTCGAGAAAAAGTTCCGAACTTCCTGCCCCTCAAGGGAATCCTGGAGGGGCGGGTTGGGTGCGGAAACAGGAACACTGCAGGTCTTCACGGATGGCTCCAAGCTAAACGGTAAAGTAGGAGCTGGAGTCTTCTGTGATAGACTAGAAGTAAACATATCAGTTCGTCTCCCTGATCACTGCAGCGTGTACCAGGTAGAGGTTATAGCGATTGAGGAGGTCCTGCACTGGTTGAGGCATAATGTGGTACCCTCGATTGATATCGCAATTTATGTGGACAGTCAGGCGGCAATCAAGTCGCTGGACTCGGTTTCTCTGACGTCTAGGGTGGCGTTGAGTTGCCACTGGTCTCTGAATGAGATGAGTGAGCATTTCAACATCCAGATTGTCTGGGTCCCCGGCCACTCGGACGTTATGGGGAACTGCAGGGCGGACGAACTAGCGAGGCATGGTACAACTCTCCAACTGCTACCGGAAAGGGCAGAACTGGGAAGGCCCATAAATGCACTCAAGACGGTGCTCAAAATGGGGGCAGTAGCCTCAGCTAATGAAAGGTGGACGAACACCCTCTCATGCAATGTAGCAAGGCAAGTCTGGCCTAAGCTGGACTGGAAACGCTCTAAGACATTGATCTCCCTTCGAAGACGTGAACTAAAAGCGATCGTGGGGATACTCACTGGACACTGCCTACTTGGAGAACATGCGAGGAGGTTAGGTCTGAAAGCAAATGACTTTTGCAGAAGCTGTAGGGACGAGGAGGAGGAAGAGACGGTAGTCCACCTCCTATGCTCATGCCCGGCTCTAGCACACAAAAGACATGATCATTTGGGTAAATTCTCAATGGACTGCCTCTCGGATCTCGAAAACTGTAAGGTGCGAGACTTATCACGCTACATAAGTAGCTCAAAATGGTTCTCACAAAGGTAACAGGGAAGTAGCAGCCACTCAACCTAACCTAACCTAACCTAAGGTAAACAAAACAAACTTTTTTGAGTAAATAGAAGAGAAGCAGAAAAAAGGGGAATAAAGCTGTAGAATCAAGTAGGATTGGCGCGAGGTAGATTACGCCGTGTAATCTACGCGGTTGTAGGTACGTAACATATTACCTAAATTTCTTCGCAATATTTTTTGTCAACGGTGACAATTAAGCCAATATGAACAACCTATTTGCAGTTCTATTTTGTAAAAGGGCGATTCATTCAAACGTAGAAAGGCCACCAAACAGTGACTGCATACGCGAGTTGAGATCGAACATATGCATGAATCCGAGAATATGGAATTGGCTTTAGCAGACAAATTTTCAGTAAAAGTAACTCCTAGGTCTATAATTTGAATAAGATTTATATATTTTCATCGATCATCCGCGAACATTAGTACCTTGGATTGTTGAATAACTTCGGTAATACTGTTGATGAAAGTAGTAAAGATCCAAGGAACAGTGTTAGAACCATGTGAGACCCCAGACATCGCTTTAACAGATTTTGATGTTGTCCCCATTTCAATGTATTGGAAGCGGTCACTCAAGTATAATTTAAACCATCAGACAAAGTTGTGTAAGAGTCCGAAGTTGTATAACCTTTCGAGTGCTTTGCAATGATTGATAGAGTCAAAAACTTTACTGAAATCTGTCTTTACACTACATCAACTTGCTTATGATTTTCGATCTCTTTGATGGTATTGCTATAGTGAATTCAACAAGGTTATGGTTGATGTTGATTTTTAAGACATAAAACCATGTTGGCTTGGTGATATGTGTCGGAAGACCAGCAGTTTATTATTATTATTTATTATTACCTACAGTACAAATTGTATCTACAATCGGTAATAAAAATAAAATATACAAAAATATAAAAGAAATCAAGTCGCAAGTCAAGTAGGTCTAAGAAATTTATCAAACTCGACTCTGAATGAATTCCTAGATATATTAAAATCAAAAAATTCAAAGGCGCAATTGAAACAACGCGACGTGTTCAAAACAGGTTCCGAATGACTGAGGTTCGTAAATGCACTATCGATATGTATAAAAATCCGTCACGACGACGGAAACGGCGCTCGGGAGCATACAAATGTATACGAGCAAGTAACACGGAGCAATCAATACGCGACACTAAAAGATCACGTATGAAGAGCGCTGCAGCTACTTCTCGTCGTTGATTGAGTTGTGCGACAATCCCAATAAATTGCAGCGATGGTGATATGGTGGAACCTGAGAGGCGTATTCCAGAACCGATCGAACAAAGGACACATACAAAGATTTTAATGTTAGCGGATCAGTAAATTCGTAACAAGTTTGCTTGATAGAACCCAACATTAGGTAAGCTTTAGTAATAGCTGAGTCAATGTGCCTGGTAAATGTTACATCCGAAGAGAACGTCACTCCAAAATCAGTCATAAATTGACTCGTTCAATTGGCGTATCATATAAGAAATACTGATGAAATAATGGACACCGGATTCTATAAAACGAAAGAGTCTTACATTTGCTTACATTTAACCGTAAGTTGTTGCTGATAGCCCAACAATAAAAGTTGTTTAAATCATACTTTGCAACATCATACAGTCAGTTATTCAGTCAGTTGGAAACTGGAGCAAACATTTTCATGTCATCGGCGTATAGCAGACATCTTGCAAATTTGAAACAGGTCACCACAATGATCCCAAGTGGCTGCCTTGAGGAAACCCGGATGTAGCACGGAAAAAACGAGAACGGGAATCGTATAACTTGACAAATTGCCAACGATCTGATAGGTAAGAGTACAACCATCTGATTAGGATGAAGTTAGAGTTTAATTTCATTAGCTAGTCGATCAGAATTGCGTGATTAATTTTATCAAAAGCATAATCAGTATAGACCACATCCGATATAAAAATCGATGAACCATTGATTCTAAGAGCTTTAGAATGATAGAAATTATGGCAATCCCGCGATAGTTGGCATGATCTCGCTTCGTTTACCCGATTTGAATATGGGACGTATGAAGGATATTTTCCACGGTTCGAAGAAATTAGCAAATAAATTACACATATCAACGGGAAGCCTAGCAGAGCAGCTCTGAAAGGTCATATGAGAAGGGACTCCGACAACCTTCCTTCTAGTGTTGATGAACTGCCAAAAACCTCGAGGGTTGAAAGATATCTCCACTTCTACCTGCAGAACGTAATTATGGTATAAGAAACTGTATAAAATTTTGAATTCCTTACGAAGTTTAGTGAAAGCAGGATAATACTGTTTGCCAAGCAACCTGTATAGTGTGTGGAGCTTATTACAACGATTCTCAAGGCGTGTCAACTTAACATTATACCATGGTTCTCGAAATCGCGGTTTAGTAGCCCTCGACGGAACATACCTTTCGATACCTGTCTTTAGTCGTTCATTGAATTGTGAAACTTTGTCATTCAAATCTTAACCAGCTTGAAGAAAATTCCAATCCGAATTGATGAAATATTTATTCAAAGCAGCGTAGTCAGCATTTTTAAAATCAAAAAACAAATTATTACTGGAAGGAATGGCGCATTCTTCGTGAAATAGATAGAGTAGATGCTCGAGAAGCCGATAAAATCCTCGCATGGCAAAAGTTGTGAATAACAGATAGAGAAATTTTCCTCGACTGTTACACGTACAGTTAACTTGTGTTGCAGAAACGCTTGCGATGTAATCCATCGTAGGCCAAGGCCTTGTCCTCGTCAGAAAATGCCGTAAAAACACCATTAATTGTTCATCGTCACGTATATCGTCAAATCGATGAACTTGAAGTAGAGGTCCAGGTTTCAGCCAAAGGGAATATACAGCGCGACGATGAGAATGGAGGACCGGGAATTTTTACACGGGTAACTATCACGTCTAGGCTAAGGTGGCACGCAATTACCTCGTTCAAACACGTGATGAAACGATGCCTGTCCTTTCTATGAACGATGTAATCCGATGGAAAATATTCTTCAGATTTAAAACATTCGGTAAGCCACGTCTCAGAAATAATATAATAACGTCGAAGTTGTTGTCTAGTAAGCCCAGAAGAAATGATTTGAACTTACCGCGGATGCTTGAGCCGTTGTGGTAGTAGAGCGATGTGAAGGCTGTTCGTTCGAGGTTTCACGGTAGAGCTGGAACAGCATCCAAATTCACTGCATCAGGCCTGAGCGTTGGACTAAAAAATTTTTATTCGTTGATTTCCGACGTGAATTTTAAAATTCTTTAATCAAAACTCGATGAATCCAGCATTTGGTCAAATTTCGGAACTACCGAAATTGCATCAAAGACAGGTTTCTTAATCCTGCACATCGAAAATGAATGACTTTATTACATTCACCAGCACAATTAAAAAAGTTTTCCGACACTTTGACATTACGTTCACAGCACACAGACATTATTATTTAAAAAGATTATTATAAGTTTCAATAATCTTTGCATAAAACAGTGGCATACAACAAGTTCAATGAAGATATCGAAATGTAACATGAAACATGGCTTCTATCTCATTACTTTAAAGATCGGTGTTATTGTAGTGGTTTTCCATGCCATCGTAAATTCTCCTAATCTTAGAGATTGATTGAATATTAAACAGAGTGGCAATTCTAAAGCTCGATTATCCTTTAATACCGAAGCAGATATGCTATCCACCACATCCCTCAACGAAATTTTTAAAGCACAATTTATGTCTTCTGTTGAAATCGTTGGAACTTGTATGGACAAATTACTTCCACAGCTACTCGGATTTTCAAATTTATTAATACCTTCGGGCTCAGTCAACAACACGATTATCTGGGGATATTCGTTTAGCTTTGTCATCGTTGTAAGAACAAACGAAGATGATATCAGATAGTTTTACAGCGATGTTAATTTCACCATGTCGCAGCATGCGGTATACGGTATAAGGTCGGTGAATCACGCGGTATATACGTAACATAAACGTACATTGATCTTCCATTTATTGTCAGTTGAACACATTTGGTAATTCAATTAATTCACTCGATATTGATGTGTTGACAGTTATAAGGACAGCTTGTATGATCGATCGATCACATCTGTAAAACGCATATTGATTTGAGAACAAAATGTTTTAAATTGAATATTGTGCTTTACATACAAAATTGTGAAAATGAGATGCCTTATGGAGAACATTTTGTTTATATTCTGGTAATAGATGGATGTAGGTTTTGAACTGGCATCATTCGGAGTTAATGGTGGAGTGTGAACTACTAGCGTATATGATCTAATGTTAGATTCCAAAAATGTTGGTGACGATTCGGATTCTCTTAGCAAAAGTCCACTCGGCCACATTGTGGAATGCACTGCGATTATAAATTGTTCTTCCGGCAGACTTACACGAAAAGAACGTGCAGTCATTCAATGGTCATGCTGTCGTTTCTGTGAAATTTCAATGCTCACAGCTTTATCAAGTTTGACTTTTAATTAATTTTTAATTTTAATTAAATTTTACGAATTGTTGCCTGTGTTGCTCTATGTGTGTAGGTATCGAATGGTGTAGCAACTGACGCATCCAATAGGCACGAATTTAAAGAATACTCTTTGTATGCTCGTTTGTGTGGTTGTGACTTTGATGAAGTGGCTCTCTCAATGTTGACATTGTCGATTTTAGTGCATTATAATTTAATGCCGTTGAAGTTGAGAGTGATATTGCCACTGTGTCAGGAATTATAAGATGTGTGGTAACTTTTGACTGAGAACTATGGAATAATCCAGTATTATAGGAGTTATCGATAATAATGTAATTGTATTATTGAGAGTCGGCTCCGACAACTCATTTAATCGATGAAGAATGAAGCCCTCTTATCCTGACCAAACACTTTGAATTAACATAGCCCAGGCACACTATCGAGTTATAATTTTATGGCCTTTTTTACATCATCAGGCAGCAATATTGTTCCGCTGTTCTTCTTCAGCATTCTTTTCACTATTGCCAAATATTTTTTTTAATTCTAAAACCAGTTGGCCTAGATACTTTAAGATAATATTGATAGTGTGCTTAATCAGGCCAAAACTTCTTCAAGGTTCTATGACCTGGAATTCATTGAAATTAAATCATCACAACAAATTCATCTCAAGATATTTATCGTTATACAATTTCAAAACACGTTAAACCATAGCTAAGCGGCGCCGATTACCACGATAAAGTTCTTAAATTTGATCTACGAAATGAGGGTTAGGCTATTTCTTGATTATAATGAAACTTGACATATTGGATGGCAAATGGAATTATAAAATGATTTTTCGATGAAGTTCTTGCTTACCTATACGTAAATGTAACTGTGTAATACTCTGGAATATGGCCCACTGGAATGGAACTAAGATGAATACTATTTTACTAATTTACTATTTATAAGGACAAATTTTCACAAAGAGAAGATATTTTGTTACATTAAGCGAAGGAATATTCATTTAAGTAAAGAAGCTTTATCCTACTCAGTGAAGGCATAATAAGGTTATATTCCAAAGTTTATCTCAATAATTATGTTAAAATTTTCATTTCAACCGAAAATGTCGAATTATTTAATTGGCTAACGAATAATCTTTTAAATTATTTTAAAATCCTGTTTCTATCGAACAGATCTAGTTTCGTCGTAATCGGTCGAGGAATAGACTAGTCCCATTCTATATAGTTGGCAATATTCAAGAGTTGAATTCAAAAATCAATTAAAAATCCTATACCCATTCAATATGTTGAGTCAATGATTAGCCGAGTTTCATGATAGTCTAGAAATATCCCTGTTCCGTCCCAATTTCGCGATGTATAGTTTGCGATAGATTACTATCGCGATGAATGATTTCGAAATGTGCTACTAAAATTTTGCTGATGACTAATGTCTACGAATTAGAGGCAAAATACTTTTCTGTATAGTCATTGGTTTATGTACATATACGCGTTACTGTGGAGGATGTCGCAAAGACCTCTTGAGTTCGCACAACTGCAAATCATAACTGTTTTCGCAAATTTATCTAAGTGCGGTTAAGTGCGTATATTTAGCGGGAGCATTGTCACTATTTTTTGATCTGCTAACCGCTGTTTTAAATCCAATTTCACGCACATTTTGTCATCCATATCAAAACATATTCACTACATTTTGTCAAAACTTAGTCATAGAGCAGTCTGAAACATTAAGCGAACATCAGCCAAGTTCTGGTTATCTGAACGATTTGGCTTTTTAAGTACTCGATTTCGTCTTATCATAAAACGGGATGAGCTCGGACAGAATAAAAAAAACAAAAAAATATTTTATGCGAACCGCATAGACAGCTATACGTAAAGATAGAATCCATGTTATGTTCAGCTCTGAATGTTTCACCATAAGATGTGACACCGCACGTATTTAAACCAAATTAACCGAAAAATCTATCAAAAAAAATTAAAAAATTAATTATTGTCACTTAAAATTTATATTAGGATTCACCATCAACAAAACCAATTCTTCATTATACAGGTCAAAATGAGAAAATGTATTCATGGTACCTAAATTTTAGCAAAAGATTTGCAACCAAAAAAATTGCCACTACTTCCGAAGGATATTTTTAAAACATTATCAGCCCAGAATTATAAATATTTTTACGTGTGACACTTGGAGCAAAATTAGGACCCAATGCTTTTTTACCATCTTAAACCATTTTATGACAACAATTTTAGTAAAAATTTTGTGTCACATACATTTACATTCATTGGACAGCGCTGTGTCAGTAAAAAAAAACCAATGTAAATATTCTATCTCGATATAAAAGTCAAAATATTTCAACTCGATTATAACAAGTAAGGAGTTTAATTTTGTTTTAAGAAATTAAATAAATTATGGTGATCATAAAATTTAGATATATACATACACATACATATACGAGTATGTAACATAATGTCAAAAGTCCAGGGATTAACGCAAATGAATTATGTGTTAACATCTTTAAGTTATTACACTTTATAAAACGATGAATCCGATGTGCAATAAAATATATCGGAAATTGAATAATAAATCAATGATATTTGGAGTGGTCGTCATATTGTTATAGCATTTAGTTGGTGACCATCCGAGACATGCTTTTAATCCACACCATTATAAATTTAACCAATACACTGTAGAAATCAAATTTGTACTGGCAATATCTACAACAGAGATATCTACAAGGCCATGAACATCAAGATCCGGAAATACCAAGAGACTATTGTTATTTTTAAAAACCCATGATGTTTTACCCAGCCGGCCTCGTAAATAGTTAAAGCCAGCGTTGCAACTCAACTTTGGAATTTGGTAAGAAATAAAGTTAGATCTAACTAATCGATTACTAATTAGTCATAATTGGTCACTTAGTCCCAGTAATTGGCTAATGATATAAGGACATAAGGACGCGCTGACAAACGTAATAGAGGTGTTTAATACAATTACTTCTCTGGAATATGAACGGTCATTTCAAAACACTTCTTCCAGTCATTTCAAAAAAATTTTAAAAATCTATTAAATGCGCATAGTTTATTTTTTTTGTGACGAACACAACTATTTTAGTACATTCCAGTTTGCCATTAGATGTGAACTGAGCACGGAAGATACTTTAATCAATGTCACAATAAATCTAATAGTGTAGCTACTCTGTTTGTTGACATATGTAATTCATTTGTTATAGTTGATCATCAGGTTCTACTTTATAAGCTATGGCATATTGGGATTAGAGGTTCTATGTATAGTTGCGGTTTAGCTTCTTCATTTCAAATCATTCTCAGAAAGTACGTATTGGGTATTGCTTAAATGATTCATTTAATCTGGTGGCAGGTGTCCCACAAGGATCCGTGCTTGATCCAATTCTGTTCCTAATATTTATTTATAAACTAAGTTTTCAAATTAAATTTCAACGGTAAATGTATGATTGTCATGACCTCGATATTCTAGGCAAATGGTTAGCAGCTCATAAGTTGCAAATAAATCCTAAAACGATTATATTATTTGACCTAATCGTTCATTTGAAAATTATATTATTTGTATGGTCTTGATTGCCATAAGACCAGTTGTTGATCGCATTGCATGAGTATTGTATCTGTTAGTTATATTAAATATCTTGGCTTAAATGTGGATTGGAAGTACCATATTAGACCACTAAAAAACGAACAGCACTAGTTTATTGGAAAACTATACCAGTTAAGTACTTAAAGTTATTTATTATGCACTAATTGATTCAAGATTAAGCTAGGGTATATTTGTAGTTGGCGTGGTACATTACATATTCGAAAACTATTAAACCATTAATAATTGTGCAGAAACATGTTCTACGTCTTATACACTTCAAATTTAAAAGCTTTCATTCATGGCCTTTGTTTGTTTGTATAATGTAATAATTAATAATTAAAAATATGTAATAAAATGTTACCGTTAAAACTATGTCCTAAAAGTTCTGAACATATATTTTGATATAAGTGGTAATCGTAATTTAAGCTGGCACACTCGTAATTTTGTAATTATTTTCTTTTTAAGGCTCCCACAATATTTAACAATCTTCCTATTCCTAAATTTCATTCAATCTAAAAAGTTAATTATGATTGGCTTCTTCATAGGTGCGAACATATATATTACATGAGGGGACTTTAACTCAGGTCACTCTTCGATATTACTGACATTATAAGGGAGAATACCATTTAGAAAGAAGGCAATCCAACTTTAGTAAATTGAACGATGGATAAGGAGCAATTGAAAAAAGAAGTACGAACATTTGTGCAAGACACAAAGTAAACAGTTTAGGAAAACATCCATGAAATTAAAAGGAGAACCAAAGGAAACAACTATAACCTAAGGAAATTAAGAAACTTCTGGCAGGAAAGTTATAAGATAAAAATTCAGTATTTCAGGTAAAAATGGGTAGGAAATTATGAAGATAAGTATTCGAGTATTTCCTGAGCGCCTCCCACAAATATTCCAACTACATGATGACCAAACAACTGAAGCCAAAACAACTACTGAAGTTGTACAAGAAAGTGATGAAATCCTACTAGCTACATAAAATAAAGTCAAAAAAAGCTTCCGGTTACGATGTTATTACTGTAGACATTTTAAAGAAATTGACAAGGAAAGCTTTCGTCAAGCTTCCCAATGAAGCACTTAACCAATGCAATTTGCTAAACTACTGGAATCAAACTTGAAAACTAGATTCTTCAGAATAAATCTAAACCACAGTTACTCTGAATTAAGATGATGGTCCTATACCTATTGTACCAATCTGCAGCAACTAAATGGAAGTTAAACCAGTTTACATTTACTTTACAGACGACTCGAACGTATGCCGGTTACCCTAAATCAAGAAATAATACCTTATAAGCAGTACCGCTATATATCTCGTAATGAGCCTAGCTGCTAAGCTTTGATGGAAAGCACACATCAAAAAGAAAAGAGCAGGATTGGTACTATCAAAACGCAACATGCAAATAAAAAAAAATGTTTATCTCCCGATTGCGATCGATGATTATATTGAAAACACCCATGACTCTCTGTTGGAATGTAGAAGTCATGGACCGACCCATCTTCCATGTTAGTATAGGCTAGCATGAACCTATACAGTGTAAACATGGCCAATTGGCTACTGCAGGTTCAACTTATAAAGATCATAAATCCACCGGCTGAATAAATGTACGTGTTGGGATTTAGTTTTAAAAAAAAATAACTAAAATCAATACGGATTTTAATGTATAGTGTGGATCGGAATTTTAACCTAGGAAACTTCGGCCTAATTTCAAAAGATATATCATTAAGTTCAGTCTGAAAGAAAAATGAATTAAAGTGGTTTAACCAAAGGCTATGACGCAACAATAGGTAATTCGAAAATACGTAAACCATCGCTCATACACATTCATATATTCGTGAATTTTGAAGTAAAAATACGAGTGTCACATTCAACTTATTGTAAAACTCTAATTTTTCTTCTGGATATTTTGAATTTGTCAAACACGCAGAAGCCAAGAAAAAGTTGCCAATATTTGTCATGAAGGCGGAACCTGCTAGAAACTTCCTGTATTGAAGTTATGCTAGAAACTCAATCAGCTTGTGTTGTGAATGTACTAGATTATTTGTAGCTGATCGCGTTCTAACGAACTTAGTAGAATTGAGAATCCAGTGGAAACTGATATAACCAACATCAGTCTTTACTGTAGAAATTGAACCAGAAACGTATTTAGTTAAATGTGCAGGCTGCTAAAAAATACCCAATGGCCTAAACAAACTCGACTTGCGGGACGCGCGTATTTCGTGTTCAAAAGTATTATCTATGAAAGTTTATGGACAATACATACTAGCTGTGGAAAAATTCGCGGGTTGTTGACATAAAGTTTGGATTATAAAAGCGTGTCAGAAAAACAATGTTTGTGAAAAAGCCATGGATTTACACTGTAAATAATTTCATTGTGTAACAATAGTCACGCACAACGATATAGGTTTTTTTACTCGACAATAATGTATCTAATTTTTACATTCCTACACAAAGTAAAGGTATAATGAATCAAATTTGATAAGGTGCGATAGGTAGGGTAATTTGCTGGACAAATGACATCGAAATGCAACCTCAAATCAATCCTTATTCTAACTATGTATAATAGTTTTCAAAATCACAGAAAGTAACTTTCAATAATAAATCACAACAAACTGTTAAAATTATCAATAGTTAATCAGTTTAAGAATTCATTTATAAAAATGACACACTGCTCTACTATGACAGCCAAAACGATCTACAAAAATACAATCAACTTAACAATAATAAAAAAATATTTTAGTCAACCTTTCCCAGCAATCACTCATAGTAAAATACACGATTAATTGTCTTCCATCAGCCCTAGACATTTTTTCGTGTGATTTACTATGTGAGTGCTTGGCAAGGTCGATTAAAATTTGGTATCAATTTTATTTTGCGTTGTAATATTCCATTTACTATTCTGTAAGTTGGACGCTACGTGTCGCACTCATACAATCGTACAAAGTTAAAAGTAAAAAAATTTGATGGTGGGGTTTTTGTAAAAGGTACAAACCAAATGTATTAAATTTGTTTTATCCTCTCAGTTTTAAGAATTTCCTCTCGATTAGTAGTATTCATTTTCGATTCTTACTAGTGACTTCCCATTGCATTCAACGGTACATTCAAGAATTTTCAGTGCAAACTTGCATCGAAACCTGTGCGAATTAGTCGATGAGGCATTAGATTCATTAAGTGTGGAGAATCAGCGGACGATTCCGTAGCTGTTTGTTGTGACGCAAATGATGAAGCAATTTCAAACACACTAATGGAAGAAGAATGAAGCCAGATTGATTCCGATGATAACTTCGAGGAAGCAGAAGAACGTCCTAAGTTTGAAGACGCACTAAAACCAAATTGTTTAATTTATCAAAGCAAAAGACTGGCGGAGTAGACTATAATAGGATTCGATCGATTTCCATGTCAAAACTTAATTTCAAACTTAACGTGACTTGCCATATAAAATATCGAAGTAAATTTTTATAGGAAGCCAACCTTTGAATTTTGAAATTTAAACCAAATTTCAAAATTCGACCGGTCGATGTAATTAATTGATCAAATATTGAATTTTTAAAAATTGAAATTTTGAAATTTTTTTTGTATTCGCCATGGTTCTAAAATTTAAAATTATCAAATTTTTAAAATGGATCTTTGATGTGTATTTCGTTAAAATTTGAAACAGAATTTTACTTAAATACAAAATTCGAGATTTGAAAATTTAATTTTTTAATTTTTTTGCTTATAGGACCCGACATCAGTTGAAAGATTGATTTGGCCCAAAATCAGGGACTAATTTTATAACGAATGAAGTGATTGCCTGTAGCTGGACTGCATGTTTGTTGCTTAGTTGAAAGGTGTTCAAATATTTAAATTTTAAACATGCTCTTCCGCAATCGTAAATACCAATACCGAAACCCCGCTCAAGTACCCCGACACGAGATTTACGATCGGCACGTGGAACGTACAGTCACTTTGAAACTGTTGGAAGGCCTAATAATTTCTTCTACTTGTCGATAATTTGGGTACACGCGCAAACAGAAGTCAGCCAGCCCCAAGATAAAGACTCATTTTACAATCACTTGGTAAAGTGGTAGAATATTAATTGGAAACTTTAATGGTAGAGCTGGCAGAAATCAGGCCGACTTATGTGAAAACATATAGGTTTGTACTCCCGACACGAAACTGCGACCGATAAGGGTGAGAGAATAATGTACTTTGCAATTGCTCATATCGCAGGCAGATTGACCACGTGTTAATTTCAAAAAGGTGGGGTCGAGTTGTGCAGTTTTGAAGTTTCGTACATGTCTGGGAACACAGCGAAACGCATGCATATTTTCGACTGTGAAAATTTGATAAAGAAAGATCAAAAGAAACAATTCATTGAGGAAGTTTATTACCAGTCTGAGTATGTGAACTCTGTCTGGAAGGCAGAAATTTAGGGAAATTTCGGTTGTCAGTGCTGCTCAACAGACTTAAGGTATAGTCAAAGTCAGAACCAATAATAATTGGTTCAACAAAAAATAGCCAATCAATTCGTATAATGTATAAGTGTTATTTCACTTTCTTGTTTCTTTTACATAACAATTTCTTGTTGCGTTTTTTTAATAATTGTAATTGGGGATTTCGCCCAGTTACAGTACTCCCCTTCCTAGTATTTGATTTATCAAATTTAAATTTTTTGTAATTTTCTGTAGCTTTTCCAAAACTGACCTTATTCGACTTTTCTATTTCTTTTAAAATGTATGCGGGTTTTAACCGATCAAGAGAAATTGTTGTTGGTTTACCTTTTATATCTATACTACCATAGTTCTTCTTAATTTTCGTATGATGTTAAATGGACCGTCGTATAAGGATCGGTGAGCGTTGGTTTTATTCGATCAACTCAAAAGGAATTTCATCACTCCAATGGATGGTGTTTGCACGTGCTCAATGCATCTTTAGATCGCGGTGAAATCTTTCTATCAATCCGTTCGCACTTGGGTGGTACGGCGTTGTGTAAATTTTATGTGCACCTAATAATTTAGTCATTTCGGAGAAAAGCAAACTTTCAAATTGTGTACCCTGATCTGTGGTAATACGATATGGTGGTCCAAAACGAGGAATGTATTGTTGTTTTTAAAGGGACCAACTATGCTTAAAACGTTCTGACGAAAGATCAATTCTTCCGTGTTCTGGTCTGGTGTGTCTATGAATTTTCGCATTCTGGCAATTAATGCATGTTTTAGCCCAGTCACCTACATCAACATCTACACCTGGCCAAAAGAGTTTGGTGCTTACCAATTTTTGTGTTTCTCGAATCTCAGGATGTCTCGGATTATGGATTAATTGAAAACCTGAATGTCTCAATTAGTGTGGTATATACGGGCGTTTCCTTGAAGTTGAAACTTCGCACTATATACAGGGTGGCTGAGACCAAATGTTACTAACTTCACTCTGCTGTCATTTGAGTAGTTGTCATTTTCGCGCGTCAATTTTTTGACGAGTTACTGCAGATGGACGCACTCCTCTGGTTTTCATCGAACATGGAGTCAAGGTAAACCAAGAGATGTACCGCCAAAAGATCCTAAACGATGCTTTGCTACCTTGGGCACGAAAACACTTTGGTACGAACCGTTGGACATTCCAACAGGACTCGGCACCGTCACACAAAGCTCGAGCGACACAGCAATTTTTACAAAATTGCGTTCCGCGGCTGATTTTATCGAAAGAATGGCCACCATATTCACCAGACTTGAATCCCATGGATTTCTCCATATGGTCCATTTTGGAGAGTAAGGTGTCCACTAAAAAATACGAAAGTGTTGATGCATTGAAGTCAGCTCTTGTTCGAGAATGGAATAAAATTCCGCAAGCCCACGTTCGGTCAGCATGCAATGCTTTCTATGGAAGACTGAATCAAATAATCAGAGCCAAAGGAGGTTATATCGAGCAGTAACATGTTTTTCATAAAATGTAATATGTTTTCAACATATTCCACGAAATTTCAATTAAAAATTATTAAAATTAAAAAAATTACAGCGGTTTCATTTGGTAACACTTGGTCTCAGCCACCCGTATAAACTTTATGATCAGGCATTTTAATTTTGTCTAGAATTTTATTAGAGATAGCCTGGTCCTGAGTGAGAGAAAGAAGCTCATCATCGCGCTCTTCTAATTTGCTCAGTTCCAAATAATTTAGTCCTGTAAGAATCATTGAGTCTACTGAATCGTGGCGGCTTAAGCGGGACAAAGTGTCAGTATATCGGACGTAAATTGGCTGATATAATCAAGGTGTCTCGAATGTCTAGGACTATGTTTTATGGACAAATATATTGCTAAAAGCTCTCTGTCAAATGCAGAATATTTGCGCTCGGCCGGACTTAGTTTTTGTTTTAAAAAACCCTAATGGTTCCCAAATTCCATTGTGTAACTGCTCTAATACAGCCCCAACGGCAGTACTCGAGGCGTCTGTGGTTAAATTAAACGGATAAACTAGTAGTGTTGCAGTTGCTAATGCACTTTTAATGCATTCTTCAGACCAATAAAAATCTTTCTTGCTTTTTCCTTTTTTGCAGCGTCTTGTTAGATGCTCATAAAGTGAAGCAATCAATTCATTTGACTCGCCACCAATATATCGTTGATATAAACGTATACAAAGTTCAAATTTCGCACCACTTCATCCATAAAACGCTGGAATGTATTGCCCGCTCCTCGTAATCCGAAAGGTGTTCTCAAAAATTCAAACAGGCCAAAAGGGGTTGTAATAACGGTTAGATATACATCCTCAGGTGCAATTGGAATTTGGTGATAACCCCTGACCAAATCAATTTTCGAAAATATATTACATGCACGTAGGTTCAATGAAAAACTTTTGGATGTGCGGTATTGGGTAGCGGTCTGGAACTGTCACGTTATTAAGTCTTCGATAGTCCCCGCATGGTCTCCAATTATTTGAATCCTTCTTTGGAACTAGATGTAAGGGAGATGAGACTTGTGAAGAAGATGGAAGGCATATTCCTAACTGACAAAGTTTAGTGGCGTTGGTATATCGCAATTAGTTGTATCCAATGTTAAGTCCAAGATCCAATGTTATAGGCGCTTTCTGACATTTTTAGAATAATAATTTCGGTACAACACTTACTTCAGCGCCTGAATCAATTAGAAAATTATATTTCGAGTTATAATCTTTGATAAATAGAATATAATATTTGGTCGTTGAAACAACTTGGTTATTTAGTTTTTTTCAGGATGACTTGCACATCTGTCAAATCAGTTTTAAAATTACAAGGTTGGATACATTTTCTTGCTAAAATTGCATTTATTACAACAGGTAGACCTTGAAACTAAAGTTTCTTAACGAGATCTTCATTTTGAATATTACTTTGTATAGCAAGTTCGTGCAACCTACGGAAATAATCTGATGGTTTCTTATCACCGATTTGGGTTTTAGCAAAAAGCTCGCGAAATCTGTGTTCTTCACTTAAGCTATTTTCTTTCTATAAGTGCATTTTTAATAGTTTCATATTTAATATTTGATTTATCGCTTCGTAAAATATCTGAAACTAAAGTTATTTGTTCAGGTGGTAAAGCAGCGATGACATAATTGTATTTTGTTATATCGCTTGTCACTTTTACAAACCGAAAGATAGCCTCCAATTGCCAGAACCAAAAATCTGGTACATTAGAGCAAAAAGTGGGTACTTTATGTGATATAGATGATATTTTTTTTCCTTTATCTCCAATTTAGGAGCATAGGGCGTCTACTAGGTGGGACCATCTAACTCTATTGGCTGCTACTGTTTTAATTTCCTTCCTTGATTTGCCGAGATGTTTCGCTTCCGCTAGCACCGTTCGTTTCCTCGTTACAGGTGGACGTCCAACCTTCCTTTTCCCTTGAGGGTTCCCTTCTAAGGCCATGCGTGTTACGTCACTTGCTGGTTTTCTTAGTGTAAGTCCGATCCATCTCCACTTACGTTTCCTTCGTTTAATGATCATATCAAGTCTTGGGATGATTTTGTAAAATCCTTGTGATGAGAATACAATTGTCTGATGAATATTTTTAGTTTTTCTGGAATGAAATTCTCAGATAAAATGATCTATAAAAATTACCAAACGTCATTCTATTATTTAAGTCAAGCCATTAAAGTTTTTTAATCAATTCACTTACAACGTCTTTAGTCGAGCTTAATTTTATACCATAATTTAACAAAAATTACAATCGTCGCCTTGCAATAGCGTATACTGACCAATCATTCTACTGTACAAAATTACTTTCAATAAAATTATTTATGATTGGTATTATTGGTACATCTTATTGGAATAAACAAGAAACTCGATTTTATTACATAATTCAAACCAATCTCATCACTAAATAAAAATTACAACCAATTTCACTATGCAACATCATAATATTCACCCAGTCCCCCTCGTCCCCCATGCCAAACGAAAAAAAAATTATTTGGTTTGTTATTTAAAAAGAAAAAAAATTGAATCTTTTTAAAGCATTCTTTCACCTTTTAAATTCTTATATCGTTTTAAATCATCATCGTCATGATGATTATGATCAACTTACGTATACTTATATACAGCATCATCACCGTACCATCGCCGTATAACTCCATATTATTATTGTTATTATATTCTTTGGTTGTTTATTTATTTCAATTTTTACAATCATCTTGTTGTACATCATATATTCATGAAGACGAAGAAATTGTTAGATGCGGTAATAAAATAAAAATAAAATAGAAGCATTCAAAACGACTTATATATACTTTATCTCTGTATCTATGCGCTAGCTATTTGCCAGTGCTGTTCAATTTGTATATAATTGTGGGTCAATTAAGTTTGTTAAAAAATTGAATTCGAGCAAAACTGTTAAATTTGTTTTTAAATCACATGTCCAATTAGGTTAGGTTAGGTTAGGTAAGGGTGGCCGTCCTAAAGGAGAAGCATAGACACAAAATTGGTCCGTAGCTGTACCACATTCGAGTTTCCTCCTCTTCACTCGCTAAACCATCCTGAGCTTACCAAGAAGAGTTTAAAGTCCCGGATCTCGATCTTACTAAGATCCGAGATGTCGTTCAAAGGGGAAGTTCCCACAAATTTTGTTCTGCTGTACGCTAGACTAGGACTGGTGCAGAGAAGATGGAGCACAATGTCCCGTTATAGCTCCTACGACCATACCAATATGTTACCGTCGAAGCGATATTAGTTGGGCTGATCTGGACCGGTCAGGTCCAGGCCAGATCTGCCTGATTATTACACACGAACTGGCGTTAGACCAACTAACGTTCGTTTCTTTTATGGCTTCTTCCTGAAGCAGCAGTTTACATGAAGCAAGCGGTATGTTTATATCCCGCCTGCTTTGGGTTATTAGGCTTGCTGTACCCTTGCGGGCCAACTCACCTGCCATTACATTCCCTGCGATATTGAAATGCCCTGGCACCCACGTCAAGCGGGTGTTAAAGTGATCAGCCATCTCATTTAAAGATGCCAGACAGTTCTGGGCTGCCTTCGACGTCAGGGAGTATAATTGAATGGTTTTAATAGGAGCCAGGCTGTCCGTAAAAATGCGAATATCCCTCGTAGATATTACAGTATACTTCAACCAGTCCATGGCTTTCATTATCGCGATCAGTTTACCTTGAAAAACGCTGCAAAAGTCGGGAAGACGAAAAGAGAGGTTAACCCCTAGTGCCTCACAGAATACCCCGCAGCCAACCCCTCTATCCCTTTTTGAGCCATCCGTGAAGAAACTTAGCGCCTCATTGTCCATAACCGTTTCGTTCACCCAGTCCTCTCTGGTGGGAAACTCAGTTTGGAATTTTATCTCAACAGATGGCAAATGAGTAGCGTAGTCGGTAGTTTCCAGAATACCCCTGTTGCATAGGATAGACGAGTGCCCTATATTGTTACAGGTCCAGATAGATATGGATTTGAGCCTAATGGCTGTGCAAGATGCAAGCTGCTCGGCCGCAATATCCAAGGGAGTAAGATGAAAGAGAATCTCCAGAGCTTGAGTAGGTTGGCTCCTGAGAGCCCCACTTATACACAAGCAGGGCGTTCTTTGGACTTTCATCAATAGTTTAAGGTTGGCCATCATTTTTAACGCTGGCCACCAGACGACAACCCCATACTGCAGTATAGGTTTGACCACTTAGACGTAGAGCCAGTGTACTATGTGGGGCTCCATACCCCATCTCTTTCCAATGGCATTTTTGCAGGAGTAGAGCGCTATAGTAGCTTTCTTTACTCTCTCTACGATGTTTGGTTTCCAGCTTAGCTTGCTGTCCAAAAGTAGTCCGAGGTATTTTGCTCTACTGAGGAAGTTTGTGGGTTTGCGTTCACTGCATGCGCTCACTCAGCGTACTAGGATATTTACCGAAGGCCGCAATATTAACGTCATCCGCGTAAGCAACCACCTTGAACCCTTGCCCTTCCAGATTTAGTAACAGGTCATTTATGACCAAGTTCCAAAGAAGAGGGGATAGAACCCCACCTTGAGGTGTCCCTCTGTTCACGTATCTGCCGACAGGCGTCCCACCCAGATAAGCTGTCACGATCCCACTTCTAAGCATATGATCTATCCAGCCTCTGAGTGACGCGTCTACCCCCAGGCACGCAAGGGCCCGAGTGATTGCCCCCGGTCTGACGTTGCTAAAGGCACCCTCTATATCCAAGAAGGTCACCATTGAATATTCCTTATATTCAAGTGATTTGTAATGCCGCTATTTATGGAATATAGAAATACTGTTTAATCCACCGCGTGCATCACATTTATTAACAATTATTGCGGTCAACAATTTCACTTGGCTAATAATTAAAAACCATACTTATTTTAATAACTTTAATAACATTTATTATATTTACATATAGATCGGGTACACTTATATCGGGTAAACTTATTTTATATATTTGCACAAAGTTATCTTTTATATATTATTCGGGCTAGCGCAAGCTTATTATTATATAATGTTAAGATTAACTTTATTTTAATTACGTTGGTAGTAACCGTGTTGTTAATTTCACGCTCGCACAACAACTGATGACTTATTATTTTTTCTACATTATCATATGATACGAACAAGATCGACGGTACATTCTTGTTTCGATTTTCCTTTTATCTATTTTTAATTTATGATACCTAATGTACTCGTAATCTTTCCGCTAGATATACGATACCGGTGGTTTAAAATATACATTGCTGGCAATAATTATAAATTGTCTGTGTGGCGGATGATATACAACCATAGATTTCTCAATCGGGCCCATAAGGGAGTGGAGAGCTGTTTCCACCGATCGTCCCTTACAGTAAGCGTGTTGAGATCCCGACAGCTCGCCCGGCTTGATTGAGCCTCTAATGTTAGCCTCTATAAGAATTTCTAGTATTTTCAACAGGAAGGAAGATAAGCTTATAGGCCTAAAGTCTTTGGGATAGCAGTGATAGCTTTTTCCCGCCCTAGGTATAAATGTTACTTTTACTTCAGCCCATTTTCTAGGAATGTGACAGAGTTCTAGGCTGCCTTTGAGGATAACTTCCAGCCAGGGTAGGGTTAAGTCAATAGTTCGCTGGATATCCGCAGGGATAATGCCATCAGGTCCTGCCGACTTGTATGGCTTAAAGCTGTTTATTGCCCATAGGATATTCCGCCTTTTTACTATATGACTTACGGAGTCTATGCCCCTATTTATCATGGGTCTCTCCGGAGCTAGTACCGAGCACTCCGGGAAATGCGTTTCTAGTAATAGCTCCAGGGATTCCTCACTACATGTAGTCCATGAACCATCCGGTCGTTGTAAATAACCCGGGATGGAAGGACTAGAACATAGTACTTTGCGTAGCCTGGCCAAGTTCGAGGATTACTGTATATTGCCACAGTAGAGCTTCCAGGCCCTTGTTTTGGCTGCTCTCAGCTCATACTTGTAGGTTTTGAGGACTTCCTTATAACAGTCCCAATCTGCAGCAGCATTTGTGTTCCTCGCTTTCTTGAACAGTCTCCTGCATTTCATACGAGTACCTTGGAGTTCTCTCGACCAATAGGGTGGCCGAGATTTACCCAAGGGCCTACTGATAGGACATGCACGTAACATGGCCTTGCTAAAAGCATCAGATAGCTTGGTTACTAGAACATCAAGCTCCTGTGTAGATGCAGGAGGTTTTGGAACCGATACCGGTAATAAGTTACCCAGAATGGTCCTGAAACAATCCCAATCAGTTTTCCTCCTATTTCTGAAGGGTGGTTTCCTAGTGGGTTTAGTATCCACTTCGTACTGGAGATAACCATGGTCAGAAAAGGAATGGTCTTCGGACACTTTCCAGTTCAATACCCTCTCCTTAATAAAATCCGAGACAAGTGTGATGTCCAACACTTCCTGTCTATTTGTAGTAATAAAGGTTGGCTTACACCCGATATTACATATATTTAGGTTAGTACTTAAAATAAAATCAAGGAGTAACACACCTCGCCTGTTTATATCTGTACTTCCCCAGATTGAGTGATGCGCATTAGCATCGCTACCCATGATGACTCCTACCTTTCGCTTTAGAGCCTCCATTATTGCAACCTACCTGGTGGTATATTTTCCTCCTCGTATGGTAGGTAGGCCGATATTAGCCAGAGATTTTGCCAATCCATCTCGGTGCTAGCCACCACTACATGAGCGTTGCTGTAATTCAGTAGTATCAAAATATTCAGATTACTTCTAGCGAGAATACAGGAACGTATCTTACCTTCATTTTTCGCATTTAGTATTTTATATTTGGGAGTTCTGAGGCCCAGCACCCGGTCACCATTGACCCAAGGTTCCTGGACCAGAACTACATCAATGGACTCAGATTCCATTTTTAGCAGAAGGGCCGCCGAGGCGGCTTTACAGTGATGGAGGTTGATCTGAAGGATCTTAAGCATTAAATATTGCTTCCCTCCACCAGTGTTGAGTCAGACTCCTCTGACGTTGATTCGTCCGTTAGGAGCGCACAGCTTCGTCCCAATGATCTCGAAATCTCCGAGTCCAAGGATAGTGTCTCCTGAGTGTCCTCCGGGATGCTGCGGACTTCTGGGTCACTAACACCAGGCGGGACACCACAAGTGGTTTCCCCCCCTGCTGCAGGTGCCCCAGCTCTGTCAGCCTCATCGCGCTTATAGATTTTGAGCGTAATCGCTCCAAATCCATAGATGATCAGGCCTCCATTTTGCCAAAGCACCCACGGATTCCCTGTCGATGATAATGACGGCCGATCTGTGATCTGCTTCGGCCATTACCTCTTCTAACCTGGCAATCTTCCGGGTGGCCGTTGGCAGATCTGGATTGCTGATTTTCAACATTTCCAAGATCCCCCTTGGATCACTAGGCTCCGCAGGTATCCAGGCTCGCGCCCTTGGCCTGCAGGGAATTTCTTCCCTCGTCACCACTGTTAATTTGGCCCCCGGCCAGACTTCGCCCAGGCTGCCGATCGCCTTTTTATAGAGGATCACCGACCTTTCATCGGCACAGGCATTCAGTTTGACATCGGCACAGGCATTCAGGTGCCACACTCCGTCATGGCAGGACGGAGCAGGTCCTGGGTTCTGCCTCATAATGTTTAGGAAGATGGCGGCTAAGGCCTTCTCCACCTTCCCCCAGTTAAGGGCTGTAATGCTCCCATCTTCTTGAGCCCTGTCAACGACTGCCATGCGCAGGTGCTCCTTTAGCACTTCGTTGAAGGGCCTGGTAACATTTCCTGGAACCCGCTTCTTTTTAGCCTCCGTAGGTGGTTCATCATCAGATCTCTGCCTTTTCGGATGTGAGATCTCGGAACCCTCCTGCTGTGGCTCAGTGATACGCCTTGCCCACGCAAGCGTATCCCTGTCCCTATCCGTTCTCTGCTCCAACGGAATGTTACTGATATTGGAGATCATGCGCCAGGCTCTCTTCCTGGTCTGGTAGTTCACTGACGCTGGAGGGCCAGCATTCGTGCCTTTGCCCTTTGGTTTTGAGGGGCCAGCCTCATTTGGCCTTATGCCCCTTTTTGCACTTTGGAGACCGGGCCTAAAGGCCGATGTCTCCACAGCGCTGGTTTCCGGTTTTTTAAGAGCGCCTGTCTCCTTTTAATGTTTGTTGGATCTGCCATAATAGGTCCCACGAGTAGCGGAGAAAGGAAGTCCACCTGTGCAGAGATCCGCAATACACAGTTAAATCTACATGATCCGGAGGGCGCCAAGTATCCGGATACACCGTTAGAGGCTGGGCTAGCTTTTATACTGGGCCCCAGCCTGGCTGGTTATCAGCACGGTACGGTTGACACCTTAACCCGGCCCAATTGTTTAGCGCCGTATTTTCGCCTAGTACACCACATAAAAATATGGTGTATTAGTTGCCCGGTGGTCACCACGGGGAGGTAACACGCATACTTGTGGAAGCTGCAAGATACGGAGCTGGCAACAAGTACCAACTTGATTCCCCCAAGACAGCTTCACACCAGACCACAGTTACAGGTGATCGTTATCCTATGGATTAGTTTGGGTTTGCCAACGTGCGTATCCCTGGAAAAATATCATATTTGCTGTCGATGATTGTTATTTTGATGAGTAATGGTTAGGTCATTGAACTTTAAAAGAATTATTTTTTTTAGAAGTATTTTTTTTATACCGGTATATCCCAATTCTTTTTGATTGGTTACAATTGTCGTACGACTACACGTCACATTTGTATTTACCTCAACACTACCATATATTTTTTTAAATCATCTGGTTGTTTAACAAAATTGTGTGTGTGACTCAATGTGATGATAATTTCTAGAAGAATTAGTGTTAAGTATTGGTTTCGGCGCGAATCATAATGTATATCTATACATAAATCAGTTGATGATTACCTTATTATCAGAAAAATGCGTATGTAAATGTTTTTTTTTAATATCGGCGTAGGGCAAATATTTTCGGACATTCGATCTCTGTGAGGCAACCGTGAAGCGCCTACAAATTACAAATTAAAAAAAAAAATAAAATATATATGTATATTGATATAGAGAATTATTTTCCCAAATGTTGGCATAGCACCCTTGTTTTTTTTTATTAAAATAATATCCAAAAAGTTTTAATTTTTGTTAAGTTAGTGAAGCCCGAATTGATGGTAAGTTCACCATTTTAATACGTTACGGTCAGTGGAATAATTTGTGTATTTGTATTTGCTGATACAGGAAATAAACGGCCGTATAGACGTATTATTATTCCGTGCTTATGTGACCAGACCATAGTGATAATAAAAAAAAAACCTGAGGAGCTTAAATTTTGTTGGCGGGGCCTCACAACTATAAAAAAAATATAAAAAAAAAAATTGTAAAACCATAATTATTGTGATTTTTTTTTTTTGCTTCACAATTTTGTCCTGTATATTTTATATACATTAATTAGTTGTGGTTGAATAGATAAATACAGTTTTCTAGTTCACTGTATATGTATAGTGACAAAATAAAAATAAAAATAGTGAATATTTAGAGATAAGTTTAAATTATTGCAACCAATTCCTACATTGTGGAATTTTGTGTGTTATAATAGTGTTAGAGTAATTAATAGGTTCCAGTGTAGTAAAAAAAAAATAAAAATAAAAAAAAAAAAATAAATTTAAAATCAAATTAGATCAGTAGATATAAGATAAGAATTAATAGTATATATAGTACCTTTGTATGTGCTGTATGCCTACATAAAAAAAAAAGAAAAAGGGAAAGAAGTTGTGCATGTTTGGAGTTACATATATAAGATAAAAAAACATTATTTTTACAGCTGTCCTACCCATAGCGCGAGCGGAGAGTACTCTTTGGCCTCAACTGTGGATGGTGAGTTTTTTTTGATTTGAAATAATCTTTACAAAATTTATAATATTTGTGGATTTTTCCACGTATGCTCCCAGCAATCACATATTTCATTCACTATGAGTAAATATATTTTTTTTTAAATCTTAATGTTAATTTATTTTAAGTAATATTACCAAACAAAGTGTTTACTTGTTTTTGTGTTGCGATGAAATTCTTTTTTTTATCGATTAAATAATATAGAAATGATATAATTTGATTTTTATTGGTGATGATGGGAGGATGAGATTTTTTGGGAGTGCCGAGTATGAGGGCTGTTTCTGATATGTGTGTACCTTTTTTTTTGTTATACTATCAACACGAATGATTTGTTCGATCCTTAGTTTCCGACGACAATGAACCCACCAGTTTCCACTGAAGCTACCAGAAAAAAAAAATAAACGTGTTGGTCGCCGGAAGGAACCGTAACACCACCGACGTACATATATATATATATATATATCGAGAAACCAATATAACCCCGTTTTTTTTTTTATGCGAGCTATCTGAAGCGCGCTAACCAAAGCTCTTAGCAATCAGCACTTTATTGCAGCTCCAGATAAATATGTAGAGCCAAATATTTTTTTTTTCCTTTAACTTTTAAATTTAACCGTGTTAAATTTAATTTTTAATGCAGAAAAATGCGTGTTCTGCATCGCTATCCAGAGCAGGTATCAATTATAATTTATTCTCTTTTTATTTGATTCCAAGACAAATCACCGAAAAACAATTCACCGAAAAACTCAATTCACCAAAAACGACAATTCACCGAAAACGACAATTTACCGAAAACGACCATTCACTGAAAAAGACAATTCACCGAAAAATAAAATAAATGGGATCTACTTAACCGATTATAATGAATTCGAATTATTTGATGGAAATGGGATTGTAAAATGTTTTTTGAATAATGTTCTGGAATATGGCCATCTGGAACTGAACGAAGTCAATTTTTGATAGATGATCATACTTGACAAGTTGAAATACTGTTAAAGTTAGCCGATAATTTCCAGCCTAAAGTTATACAAATGCATAGATTGTAATATTGATATGACAGCTGTTAAAAAATTTTTAATTCTTGGATAAAAATAATACGATTAATTGAATTTTGATGCAATTTTAAGACAATTTATAATAATACTATAAGGAAAAGTTCCATGTGGGGATCCTGGGAAATTTAGATTTTCTGAAATCATACGACTATGTCAATAATTAAAAATTTATAAAAAAAAAAAACCTCTAAAAAGTTATGTGTGGAGATGGCTTGATTTGAAGTGTTTCTCCAATAGCTATGACTATAGAAAATTATTTTGGTTCAAGTTGCATGAGAGAGAGATCTTGGGGAATTTAGATTTTCCAATTATCTTGGTCCAAATTTCTTGTGGGGACCCTGGAAAATTTAGATCTTCACTTGAAACTTGGACCAAAATAATTGTCTAGTCATAGCTATTGGAAAAACACTTTAAATCAAGCCATCTCCAGACATAACACTCTAGGGGTCGAATTTATATAAATTTTCAATTATTTCCATATGATTTTGGAAAATATAAATTTCCCAGGATCGCCACAAGAAGCTTTTTCTACCAGTATTAATAAAAAATATTTCACAAATGTATCGAAATAAATCGCATCTCTTTTATTCAAGAATTAATGATCTCCTTTATCGACATACGTATATCGGCTGGAAATTATCGGTAATAGTGATTGAATAATGTTCAACTCAAAACAAAAATGTATCTTCATTATCGACTTTTTTAGGCTGTTGAATGGAAATGAGATTGTTAAATGAATTTTTGGATAAAATTCTAATATAGCCAACCGGAACGCAACTAAGCCAGTCCTTGATCGATTATCAAGAAACTTGACAAGTTGAATGCAATTCGCCATTTTCTAATCTTAACCTTTATACATATACCTATAATTATTTAACCGTGCAATAAATTTTAAGACTTGTCTGATTTTCATTATTTTTCTTTTTCTTTAAAGTTTTCGAAAAATTCGCGTTTTGAACGCACCTCTAATTAATAGATAAACTAGAATTGAGAGTAAAACTAAGACTGTGTTACTTAGTTAAATAAGACGGCGAATAAGTCTTGTGAACTTTTGTGTTTAATATTTGTTTTATATATACATAAATTAAAAATTAAACGTATATTAGAATAAACCATATTAAAATTCAATTAAACTGTCAACAAACATATACACATACACTGTTGCCGTTCAGAATAGCATTGCGGTTCTTCAATTTCATTTCCACAAAAATGTAATCCATAAAAATTTCTCTAAGCTGGTAGAGTAAAATCTAATTAAAGCTTTTCAATTCAGGGTAATTCAAATAGGGTGGATACACCCTACAAATCAATCGTTTCCAAGGCAATCGTTCTTTATAATTGTTTTAACCATCCAGAACAACATTTTTAGATATTTCTAGCAAAATCCCGTTTCTGTAGAACATACAGAGTTCCATCATAATAAACAATTTTTTTAGAAATTATTATTTACATTCATACTTCTACGAGTATTAAACCAGATACAAGTACTATTTTAAGCTAAGATTCATATAATCCAAAAATAGCCTAGTTCTGTTCCAATTGATCATATTCAACAACTATACATACATCTCCTTTTTATTCCACACGTCATTTCACATATTCGGTCAAGCAATGGTTTAGTTCTGTTCAAGTTGTCCGTAATCCAAAGTTTTATCCAAAAATTATTTTACAATCCTATTTACATTCAGGTTGTCAAGTTTCATGATAATCGGTCAAGGATTGTGCCTAGTTCCGTTCTAAATGGCCGTATTCTAGAACTTTATCCAAAAATCATTTTTAATCCCATTTCCATCAAATAATTCGAATTCATTATAATCGGTATAGTGCCTCACAATGTCGTCGCCTCCGGGTCCTCGTTCGTACGTTTGTATGAACGGGTGGGCAAAAGTGATCTAGGTGTGAGGCGGGTCACGCTAAATGACGACAGATGGGCCGGTTTAAGGTGTTACGCGACCCGTGCCAACAAACTACCAGGCTGGGTATTTAACAAAGCCCAGTCGCAAACGGAGCCCTCTGGATACCTGGCGACCTCCAGTTGTAAGTAGCCTTACCTGTGTATACGGATCTCTGCGCAGGTGAACCATTTTTTCTCCGAAACTCGTGGGAACACTATGCCTAATTTTAATAATAAAAAAACAAAACCGAGACCGGCACTCACCAAAGGCCGGAAACAACAGGTGGAAGCTCAAACCGCAAAGGTGGGGCTCCCTCAAAAGTATCAGGGGGAAGCGACTCCAGGGCATCTAAGCCTGGGACTAGCGGAACCCAGATATCTAGCGCTGATGAACGGGGAAGCGACTCCAGGGCATCTAAGCCTGGGACTAGCGGAACCCAGAAATCTAGCGCTGCTGAACGAGGCTCAACTAACGTCCCTAGAAATTCAAAGCTACGGTACAAGGTAAGGCGCTCGGCACAGAGGCTTCTGCAAAAGTGGGCTGAAACCCACTGCGAAGCTAGAAGAATCCGCAACATACCGAGACACAAGTCTTTCAGCGACATCGTGAAGAAGCGTCTTTTGGTCCTAGCCGTCGTTGACAGAAGTCACGAAGACGGGAGCATCACAATGGACAAATGGAGATTAGTCTATAATGCACTAAACTCTGTTTTCCTCAAGGTCCTAGGAGAAAATCTGGGAGACTGAATCAGGAGAGGACGTGGTCTTTATCCAGGAACCTTGGATAAATAGTAATAGGATCTGTGGCCTTAGAATGAAGGGGTATAACCTACTATACTCAAGAAATTCGGGGAAAATCAGATCCTGCATTCTTGAGAAGAATAATCTAAATATTTTTCTACTTTCTCAGTATAGTAATGGGGACACAACTGCCGTCAGCCTGGAGATTGGCGGCAGTCTAGTTTGGCTGGTTTCAGCCTACATGGACCGAGACAAACAGATTCTGCCGGATAACCTGGGGGACCTGGTTCTCGAAGCAAAGAGGAAGAATATTGGGGTGCTCCTTGGGTGTGATGCCAATGCGCATCACACAATTTGGGGCAGCACTGATATCAACGAAATAGGTGAGTTATTTTTTGATTACCTATTAAATACCAACCTTTGGGTGTGTAATATTGGGCAAGAACCCACTTTTATCACTAAAAACCGGCAGGAGGTTCTAGACGTAACCTTCGCCTCAGAAGGGTTGTACCCTATGGTCAAGGAATGGAGGGTGGCGGTGGAGCACTCCTTCTCTGACCATCGGTACATAACCTTTAGCCTTGAGGTTTCCCCTGCCAACCAGAAAGCCTTCAGGAATCCTAGAAGGACAAACTGGAGCAAGTATGAGGAAACGCTTAAAGAGTTATTAACGCCGAAGGCCCCGGAGTCGCCAGCGACACGGGAGGAACTGAATTGCATAGTGGACACACTCACTAGAGCCTGCAATCAGTCCTTCAACGCTGCTTGCCCAATTGTTAAGCCCTGCAGGGACAAGCAAAAACCCGCATGGTGGACCAAGGAACTGGGGACCTTCCGGAAGGCGTGCAGAAGAGCCTTTAACAGAGCCAAAAGCACGAGGGAGGCTCACGATTGGGACTCCTATAAGGAGGAGCTCAAAGTTTACAAGAAAGTATTGAGGAAGGCAAAAAGGAGGTCTTGGAGACACTTCTGTGATAGAATGGAAGAAGTCTCCGAGACCTCTCGTCTTAGGAAGATACTGTCTACTAATCCAACCTGTCCTAGTTATTTAATTAAACCGGATGGATCTTGGACTGCTTCTAGTGAGGAATCTTTGAAACTTCTCATCGAAACCCACTTTCCAGGAAGCTCAGACGACTCGACAGAGACTAGTACTCATCGGGAGGTACATTCACTGCGCATAGAGGATATCGTAACCAAAAAACGGATCCTATGGGCACTTGAAGGCTTCAAACCCTATAAATCTGCTGGTCCTGACCAAATTATTCCAGCGGAGATTCAGAACAACTCGATGATTATTCTCCCCTGGATGGAGGTAATCTTCAAAGGGTGTCTAAAACTGGTCTGTATTCCGCGAGGGTGGGCAGAGGTCAGAGTGATCTTTATCCCGAAGGCGGGTAAATGCTCACATGGCTACCCAAAGGACTTAAGACCTATAACTCTATCATCCTTTCTGTTAAAAACCTTGGAAAGACTGATGCATATCTATATACGTGCAAAAATAAAGCCTAGTGACTGGGCTCAGTCTCAGCATGCTTACTGTAAAGGGAAATCTGTGGACACAGCTCTGCACGCCCTAGTAAGTACAATTGAGAAATCGATATTCTCGCAAGAGTTTTGTATGGTGGCGTTCCTTGATATTGAGGGCGCCTTCAACAATATTAAGACGGAGGCAATTCTGGAAGGATTGTGGTTCCTAGAAGTGGATTACCCTGTAAGTGAGCTAATCAGTCACATGCTGGGGTGCAGGATGGTTAACTCGGAGCTGGGGGAATCCACTATCAGGAGGCGGGTGACTAAGGGAACCCCGCAGGGAGGTGTCTTGTCTCCTCTTCTTTGGAACATAGCAATCAATGGACTGCTGCTGGAGCTGGAGAGAGAGGGGATCGGGGTGGTTGCTTATGCAGATGACGTAGCGTTAGCTGTGGCTGGGAAATATTTAAGCACGGTGAAGGAGGTAATCCAAAATGCCCTCCAAATCACTACGAGTTGGGCCATCAGATGTGGACTGGCAATTAGCTCGTCCAAAACTGAACTGGTACTATTTACTAGGAAATATAAAATCCCGGTAGTAGATCCACCTCTCCTAAATGGCAGGAGACTAGCTTTTACTGACAAGGCAAGATTTCTGGGAGTAATCTTGGACAGTAAGCTTAGTTGGAAGCCCAACATTCTGGAAAGGGTAAACAAGGCTAATATAGCAATGTACTCGTGCAGGAATGCCATCGGAAAGAGATGGGGCCTGAAGCCGGAGCTGGATATTCACTGCCGTAGTAAGACCTGTACTTATGTATGGGGTGAGTGTGTGGTGGCCAGCTCTTGATAAAGTAACGTACAAAAAGGGAATCGAGAAGGTGCCAAGAACGGCCTGCATTCTGATAAGCGGGGCGCTGAGGACAACACCAACACGCGCCTTGGAGGTCATGTTTCACCTTCCCCCAGTCGATATTTATGGCAAGCAGATGGCGGCGATTACGGCCACCCGACTATCAGCAATATCTCAGTGGAAGTGTCTTCAGACAGGGCACTCGACGATAATTGGATCGCTAAGGAAGGAACTGGCGAATCTAGACTACGTTACACCAACTTTGTGTTTCGAGAAAAAGTTCCGAACTTCCTGCCCATCAAGGGAATCCTGGAGGGGCGGGTTGGGTGCGGAAACAGGAACACTGCAGTTCTTCACGGATGGCTCCAAGCTAAACGGTAAAGTAGGAGCTGGAGTCTTCTGTGATAGACTAGAAGTAAACATATCAGTTCGTCTCCCTGATCACTGCAGCGTGTACCAGGCAGAGGTTATAGCGATTGAGGACAGTCAGGCGGCAATCAAGTCGCTGGACTCGGTTTCTCTGACGTCTAGGGTGGCGTTGAGTTGCCACTGGTCTCTGAATGAGATGAGTGAGCATTTCAACATCCAGATTGTCTGGGTCCCCGGCCACTCGGACGTTATGGGGAACTGCAGGGCGGACGAACTAGCGAGGCATGGTACAACTCTTCAACTGCTACCGGAAAGGGCAGAACTGGGAAGGCCCATAAATGCACTCAAGACGGTGCTCAAAAAGGAGGCAGTAGCCTCAGCTAATGAAAGGTGGACGAACACCCTCTCATGCAATGTAGCAAGGCAAGTCTGGACTGGAAAGACATTGATCTCCCTTCGAAGACGTGAACTAAAAGCGATCGTGGGGATACTCACTGGACACTGCCTACTTGGAGAACATGCGAGGAGGCTAGGTCTGGAAGTAAATGACTTTTGCAGAAGCTGTAGGGACGAGGAGGAGGAAGAGACGGTAGTCCACCTCCTATGCTCATGCCCGGCTCTAGCACACAAAAGACATGATCATTTGGGTAAATTCTCAATGGACTGCCTCTCAGATCTCGAAAACTGTAAGGTGCGAGACTTATCACGCTACATAAGTAGCTCAAAATGGTTCTCATAAAGGTAATAGGGAAGTAGATCCTGTGGTACCACAACGGACCGTCGCCGGTCTAAGTGTGCTGTAGCAGCCACTCAACCTAACCTAACCTAACCTAATCGGTATAGTAGTTCCCATGTAATGTCTTTTTCGGTGAATTGTCGATTTTGGTGAATTGTCGTTTTCGGTAAATTGTCGTTTTCGCAGAATTTTTGTTTGTTTTCGGTGAATTGTGTTTTCGGTGAATTGTCGTGCTACCTCTACTTTTACATGGCACAGGTAATTTTTGTTAATACTCGCTGAGTGTAAAATTTTAAAAATCACATTTTGCTCGTGGCCCTCCAACTAAACAGCTCTGCCCTCTAATGCTGCTCTATGCCGTACTTCTCAGCGATTTGTTATTCATTTAATTTCCCACAATCGTATACTATGTGTAATAATACCATGCCAACAACAATTCTATATAATTTACTCGTTCGCGTTCATATATACACATAAACAACACCGTATACCCAGAAGAGCAGCAGCAACGCGCAGACATCAAATTTATTTTAGCTGGAAAAAATTTATTTGTTGTGCAATTTATACTTGCAAGAAACGTTAACATTTGTAAGAAACGAAATGTATGAATGAAAGTTAACTTTACCGGTAATTATTGTATTAAACTATTAACTCGATTACAAAGTAATGTAATGCAACATGAGGGGACAGATGTTTTAAGAGATGAATCAACTTTTTTTAGATTTATGATGATTTAGATTATGTTGTGCAATTGAAATACATTTTCGCACGATTTAATGAATGTATAGTATACAGCACGCTGGGTAAACCTTCACGTTACCATTTATGGTCAACTCACCTATTAACATTTTCCTAATGTAATGTTAAATCACCTTCAATTTATAAACTGTTCTCTATTCTATATATTTTACTATAATTCGGTCGTCTTTTTATTTATATGTACGATGTTTTAATAGAGACAAAGATGAATTTCTCCAAAAGTACAAAATACAAATATATATAAAGTTGATTGACCTTTAAGTTGTACTCGTATAAAATCGTACAGAAAACATAAAAATAAAAGTATTTTTGTTTTTTCTAATCTTTTCGACTTTTGATTTAGGTCTTTAAATGTCTTGTATTTTTTTTTTGGGGGAGGGAAAAGGTTTTCTTGATTGGTTTAGAAATTGGATTGAAAGACAGATAAGTACGAGTAGGTACTGCGTTTAGGTGTATACAGGAGTAAAATAAATAACAATAAAAAGTGAAATGCGAATGACCGAAATATTGATTGCGGCTTTTCGCTTAGCCAAGTGGTTTGTATTCGTGATTTATGATTTATGTTTGGTTTTTAGACCAATTAGACAGGTAAAGGTTACTTAGAGCGCCTTTACGATTTCAAATTTTATGGTTAATACTTAAAATGGTATATGTATGTTAATTTGTGGTTTACACAATACAGTTTTCTAGTTTATGGTTTTATGGAAACATATGTACTATATTATGTTACCGTGTTACTGCTTTAGTGTCGGTGGTTTTAGCATGTAAATGAGATTTTTAGTCTTTATGATATTTAAAATTACAAAAATTTCAAAAAAGGGTTATAAAACAGCTAATTTATCAGAATTACGTTGGTACCTTCATGTTTCGGATAAACCGCCACACCACCGAGACTCGTTTCGATGCAATTTGTTCCGCAATGTCTTTTTTACCGATTTACCAAACCATTCTTTCGCTATCATGATTCGTTGCAGTAATAGTTATTTTCAATATTTATTGCTGCAACGACTGTTGGGATAGTCGTAACACATTCCTTCACCAGTAGAGTATATAGGCTAAGAGCCTCGTGGTTGAACTTTTGCGAGGAAATCAACATCCTATTTGCTGTCGCTGGACTCAATAAACCTTTAGCTAAGAACAGTATGTATAAACTTGATTCGCTTCGTCAACCGGACGGACAGCTTACCTGTTCCAACAAGGAAATTGGTGAGCTGCTCCTTTCGGCTCATTTTCCTCATTGTGATATCGTCATCTCGGATGTTGTTCCTGCCGAGCTCACTAGAACGTCTGTTGCAAGTCCCGATTAGAGTTTGGCTCACAAGCTGATCAATCGTGATGTCTTGCGATGGAGCCTATTTTCCTTTGCATCTTATAAGGCTTAAAGTTCTGGAAACCGCCCTACATGAACTTGTAGCCAGGATTGAAAAATTTAAATTTGATTGAAATTTCAATATCGCAGGGAATGTAAAGGCAGATGAGTTGGTCCGCAAGGGTACAACACGCTTAATAACCCAAAACAGGCGGTATATAAAGATATCTTTTGCTTCATTTAACAGCTGCTTCAGGAAGAAGCCATAAAAGAAACGAACGTCAGATGGTCAAACGCCAGTTCGTGTGTAATAACCAGGCAGATCTGGCCTGAACTTGACCGGTCTAGATCAGGCCAACTGATATCGCTACAACGGCACCATATTGGCATGGTCGTGGGAGCTATAACGGGACATTGTCTCATTGGGAAACATGCGAGCAGACTGGGTGTCCCAGCCCACGATTTCTGCCGCAGCTGTGGTGATGAGGAGGAGGAGGAAAATGTACTCCATCTGCTCTGCACCTGTCCTAGTCTAGCGTACAGCAGAACAAAATTTATGGGAATTTCCCCTTTGAACGACCTCAAGGATCTTAGTAAGATCAAGATCCGGGACTTTAAACGCTTCTTGGTAAGCTCAGGATGGTTTAGCGAGTGAAGAGGAGGAAACTCGAATGTGGTACAGCTATGGACCAATTTTGTGTCTATGCTAGTCCTTTAGGACGGCCACCCTTACCTAACCTAACCTATCGATCATAATCAACGTGGGACCTTTTATTTTATTCGAAATTCTGTAATTTTCAACTAACGAGTTTATTCATTACATATAGCGTCTGGCGATAGAAATCCGTCATAGCGTTGTGGTTTAAAGGAAACTTGCTGCTTCACTGTTTTTTTTTGAATATCGTGCCAACAACAAAATCAACACTGTAAAAAATTGTACCGTCAGTTTAAAGGATTTGTGACTATTAATTTTGCGCAAAATCTATCTCGATTTAGATTAAAGAAACACCAAACATTAAATTTAAATTTAAGTTTTTTAAATCGTTAGAATTACATTTTATGGATTTTAAATCAAAAGATATATTTCAAAGGGCCACTGTGTGAATGCCCTACTATTTTCGGGTGATGTCGGCTCTACACTGGAGTCAAGCCATCGTGGCAAGACTAAGCGATTTGGCAAACGTCGGCGCCAGAGCTTACAAAAAAGCTGTGTGGGCTGGCTCTGGGTGCAATTTCCGAGGAGCTGTGTAATACCGCATTGGGAGCACCCAAAAGGCCAAGCCCAGCATCGGGCACTACGCCTGGAATGGTCTCTAAAAAAGCGCGCTTACGCAGAAACAGTATAGCCAACGCTACTGTAAAAAAATTCTGATATCTTGTATTTTGTTGATCTGGGCTTAACCAGATTATGAAAACTCTATAAGCAGATACATTTCCTTCACTCTATTGTTGCTATATTGTGCCATTTGCATATGTAAGCATCTGATTGAACTGGTGATAAAAGATGTTGGCTGAGGTGTTTCAGTTTTACGAAAGATGTACTCTAACATGAGTTTAAATGATTTCGGGGCCAGAGCATGACCCTTCCGAACACCCGAGTTAACTGAAGAAATTCTCGGTATTCTATGTTTTCAATTTTATTTCCTTCCATATCGAACTAGCGATTTGATCTTCTTTAAGCCCGCGAATTTGTAGAGTTGTTAGTAGCTCTTTCTCCTCATAATTTCGTTTTGATATCTCTTTTGTTAACTTCTTTAGGTGTTTCACCTTTAAGCATGGAGAGGTTCCGGTATTTTCGAATATATCACAATATATTTGAGCCTCCATTATTGCACTGCCCAACCTACCTGGTGGTATATTTTTCTCCTCGTATGGTAGGTAGGCCGATATTAGCCATAGATTTTGCCCATCCATTTCGATGCTAGCCATCACTACATGAGCGTTGCTGTAATTCAGTAGTATCAAAATATTCAGATTATTTCTAGCGAGAATGCAGGAACGTATCTTACCTTCATTTTTCGCATTTAGTATTTTATATTTAGTAGTTCTGAGGCCCAGCACCCGGTCACTATTGACCCAAGGTTCCTGGACCAGAACCACATCAATGAACTCAGATTCCATTTTTAGCAGAAGAGGCGGCTTTAGAGTAATTGGTTGCTCTGAAGGATCTTAAGCATTAGATATTGCTTATTAGATATCTCCTGAGCGCCCTCCGGGATGCTACGGACTTCTGGGTCACCAACACCAGACGGGACACCACAAGTGATTTCCCCCCCTGCTGCAGGTCCCCCAGATCTGTCAGCCTCATCGCGCTTATAAATTTTGAGCGTAATCGCTCCAAATCCATAGCTGACCAGGCCTCCAGATTTTGCCAAAGCACCCACGGATTCTCTATCGATGATAATGACGGCCGACCTGTGATCTGCTTCCGCCTTTACCTCTTCTAACCTCGCAATCTTCCAGGTGGCCGTTGGCAGATCCTGATTGCTGATTTTCAACATTTCCAAGATCTCCCTAGGATCCCTAGGATCCCTTGGCTCCGCAGGGATCCAGGCCCGCGCCCTTGGCCTGCAGGGAATTTCTTCCCTCGTCATCACATCTAGTTTGGCCCCCGGCCAGACTTCACCCAGGCTGCCGATCGCCTTTTTGTAGAGGGTCACAGACCTCTCATTGGCACAGGAAGTCAGTTTAACATGACCCCGATGCCAACCTCCGTCTCGGCAGGACGAAGCAGGTCCTGGGTTCTCTCTCATGATTTTTAGGAAGATGGCGCCTAAGGCCTTATGCACCTTCCTCCAGTTAAGGGCCGTGACGCTCTCATCTTCTTGGGCCCTGTCAATGACTGCCATGATCAGGTGATCTTTTAGCACCTCGTTGAAGGGCCTGGTAACATTGTCCGGAACCCGCTTCTTTTTAGCCTCCGTAGGCGGTTCTCAACAGATCTCTGCCTTTTCGGCTGTGAGATCACAACGGAACCCTCCTGCATTGGCTCAGTGATACGTCTTGCCCACGCAAGCGTATCCTTGTCTCTATCCGTTCTCTGCTCCAACAGAGAAGTTTTAAGACTGGGCCCCCAGCCTGGCCGGTTATCAGCACCACATGGTGTAATAGTTGCCCGGTGGTCACCACGGCGAGGTAACACGCACACTTGTGGAAGCTGCAAGATACGGAGCTGGCAACAAGAACCAACTTGATTCCCCCAGGACAGCTTCTCACCAGACCACCTTTTCCACTGTAAATTGTAAAATTTGTTTCAGAAAATCTTTTATAGACACCGAAAGTGCGCCTTTTCTCTAATCTGGCCCAATGAAGCTTATATGCTTATGTTATATCAAAATGTGAGAGAGAAAAAACTGGATAAGTGCAATACCGTATTATGTTTATACCGCATACACAAGTTTTGGCCATCGTAATGGTTTTGATCACTTATTTAAATCAAACCATATCTTGAATATTAATTTGATCACAAAGAACCTTTTTACTTAGTAAAATTTTTTTTTAGTATTTTGCATAATCCGAACATATTAAAATTAAAATATGTTATGTATTTAAAGTGTTGTTATTAGGTTAGATGTCGTTAAGATAACTCGCTCAAAATTATATGTACGTATATATGGCAAAAAGCTTGAAACATTCCAACAGGTAGGCAATTTATATAAAAGCACATACGAGTATAGCACACATATATAATAAAATATTAAAATGTTCAACACACCATTAGTCGTACATATGTATACACAAGTGTATATGGTATATAGGTTCTTTCCCTACACATATATTATGTAGAAAAACGATTCATTCTCTTCTCAGTTTTGCAATTACAACTTAATAGTTGTACATACATATATACGAGTATACGTTAGTTTATAATTTATATGCGGCGATAAAACACGATGGTTGATTAATAAGTTCTAATATACAATTGAGGACAAGTGGACGCAAGACATGTTGAGAATTCTTTAAACGATTTGCGCACAGTGAACGTTATTTTTGTATATACTTGAATCAAAATTTTAACATTTATTTTCTATTTCTTAAAGCCATTCTTAAAATTTAACAATACATATTCAAATTAAGTTTTTTTTTCTTCTTAGTTTTACTCCATCGTGCACTACAACGCATATATACCATATATACATATACATACATATATATGTATAAGATCAAGATGATTGTGTAGTGAATGCGGTAATGGTTTTTGTTATAACAACTTGTCTACCAATGTGTACAAATCACAATTACATAATTGCACGGTTGTATGGTAATCAACCTGATTATGTGTTTTGTGCTGTGCTATGGGGCATCTATGTATGTATAGAGAGACAAGAAGTAAATTTTGTATAAGAAAATACTTTTGTATTTTATATATCTAGCATACGTCTTATATATACATACAGATACATATTTCTTATGTATATTTTGTGTGGTTTTGTTTTGGTTGTTGTTGTTGTTGTTGTTTCTTCTGCTCTTTTTGTGGTATCGCGGTACCAGGTACGGCATATCGCGGAGGACAATACAAAACAAGTCACGAGGGCAAAATACACAATCATATATTTAATGTAGCTACATATATATATAAATAAATACAGTGCAAGAGTGAGTGAGACGAATATATACGTAAGTGTGTATATAAGACAACATGAATTTTCACTAAGAATTTTGTGTGCCGATCTTAGAGTATATATCATTATATTGGAGTTTGATTACTAGACACTTTTACATCATATCTCAGAAAGGTGTAAATAATAAATGTGCTCGCGCGGTGATGAAGAAATTTTATCTTGCGCGCTCTTTCTATAGTACATATAAAAAGTACTATTTACTTATTTATCTAGCATACATTATAATAGAACGTGGTGGTATAATCTATCGAGAAACGCGATAAAATCACAAACACAATTTTTTTTTTCTCGAGGTTTTAAGAATTTTTGGAAAGTTTTCTATATAAGCATAATGCTTATTGCTCTAATGAGCTTTACGAATTTGGTATCTGTCTGTGTGTTTGTATGGTACATGGTGCTTGGTACCAGATGTTAATGTTGTATATTTTATTATACAAAATTGTGTCAAAATGTTAATATCCCATGTTTTGTAAATAAATTAACATGATTTTGTATTTATAATACAAATCGCACCGCATGATCGCGACTGTACAATAATTATAGGAAAAAGGTATATACCGGGTGTTACTTTTAAACTGAGACGATCGGAAAAAAATACGGAAAAAATGTCCATAATCAAAATTTAATCATACCGCGGGGGAAATACATTACTGCAAAAAAAAATAGTCCCCCACCCCCGCTTTGTAGGTGGGGCGGGGGTAACTTTTAAACTAAGATAGGAAGCCATATTTTTTATTGCAGATACGGATTCTACGACTAAAAGTACGTATGATTTGAATGAAATATTTTGTTCGGTTCATGATAGATGGCGTTGTAATCGACGAAATTCAATTTTTTCAATTTTTCCTTAGCAGAACACACGCATTCGATACTGCAATACGTTTGAAACAAAAAAAATCACGTTTTCATTGGAAATACTCGAAATTCGTCATCAAAACAATTTATTCAGTTTTGTAAATCACATTTAACGTTTGTGTTATTTCTTATCTTCATGTTTTTCGTAATTGCAAAATAAACTACAAAATACTTTAGAATGGAGCGTTTAACTGTGCCAGAGAAAATTGAAATGGTTCTGGTTTATGGAGAAGCTGGCAGAAATCTTGAAAATGCTGGAACGGTTAATCGACAAATGGAACGGTTAATCGACACAACATGCATTATTGGAGTGTTACAAATCCGCACTGGCTTCGTCAAGTTGAACAGCAGCGTCCTTGGACTGTCAACGTGTGATGTGGAATAATTGGCAACAAGCTCATAGGCCCCCACATTATTGAAGGCAACTTGAATGGTCAAATGTACTGAAACATTTTGGAAAATGAACTGCCAATATTACTTGAAAATTTGAGCTTAGAAGTGAGACGGAACATGTGGTTTCAACATGATGGTTGTTCTGCACACTATTCGTCGATGGCACGTGAAATACTTGATCGTGATTTCAATGGTCGCTGGATCGGTAGAGCTGATCACCAGATCTTACTGCGCAAGATTTTTTTTGTGGGGCCACCTCGCATAAACAAAGTTTACACACAAAAACCAACAACACGTGAGAACGTGATTGAGCGAATCAGAAATGCGTGTGCTGAAATTCAACCAGACACACTTCTCAGTTGTGTACAATCATTTGAAATGCGGATTAATAAGTGCATTGAAGTCGCAGGCCATCATTTTGAACACTTATTTTAGATTTACAAAACTTAATAAATTGTTTTGATGACGAATTTCGAGTATTTCCAATGAAAACGTGATGTTTTTTATTTCAAACGTATTGCAGAATCGAATGCGTGTGTTCTAAGAAGGAGAAATTGGAAAAATTGAATTTCGTCGATTACAACGCCATCTATCATGAACCGAACAAAATATTTCATTCAAATCATACGTACTTTCAGTCGTAGAATCCGTATCTGCAATAAAAAATATGGCTTCTTATCTTAGTTTAAAAGTTACCCCCGCCCCACCTACAAAGCGGGGGTGGGGGACTATTTTTTTTTGCACTAATGTATTTCCCCCGCGGTATGATTAAATTTTGATTATGGACATTTTTTCCGTAGAGTGGCTATTTTTCGAGATATTTGATCGTCTCAGTTTAAAAGAATCACCCGGTATACGACGCGGAATATCATAAAAAATTAAAAGATCGCGGTAATAAAAATCTCAAGTAAGAACAATAAAATGGAATAAACAAAAATAAATTGATTTTAAATATATTTTATTTGCAACTTATGTGAATATTTTGTCTTCAAAACGAACAGACCTGACATACTCGTACATGACGAAATATTATTGTAATTGCATTTGCAATGTATATACATAGTCGCGCATTTGGATTTGTAATTTTTGCTGTACCTTTACGTTATATATATACAGTCGATCGCGAAATGTCACAATAGTTTTGATATTGTTTGTTATATAGCGATCATAATCAACGTGGGACCTTTTATTTTCTTCGAAATTCTGTAATATTCAACTAACGAGTTTGTGCATTACATATAGCGTCTGGCGATAGAAATCCGTCATACTGTTGTGCTTTAAAGGAAACATGCATCGAAAACTAGTCTGATAGTCTTCACCAGACGTACATAGGAATACTGGAGAGCTGTCTGCTCCTTCTCTTTTATCGCTAGATCCGACACAGTAAAGCATCTGCGGGTGTCATTCTGAACAGTAAACTCTCCTGGAAATATCATATTGAAATAAAACTGCTAAAGGTCATTTCCATTTTCTGGTAGTGGAGAAGAGCATTTGGGAAGTCCTGGGGTCTGACCCCAAAAATGCTGATGTTTATTTACAAATCTCTAGCTTTACCTATGCTATCTTACGCGTCTGTTATTTGGTGGCCTTTGGTTCAGTCAGTTGCTGTCATTGCGAAGCTTAATAGCATACAAGGTATTGCTTGTCGAGCCATTACGGGTGATATGTCCTCTTCTCCTATACTAGGTGTAATTGACAATTTTTTCATATGTAAGGGGATTATGTGTAACAGTGTGGCACATTATTTCTGTGCTGGCATTAAAGGCAAATCCGTTACGACATTTAAAAATGCCATAGCAAATCGTAAGAGTTTATCATGGTCCTGCCCAGATTGTGACGTGAACTTAAAGGATTTGATAATGAAAATTGCCGCTTTAAGTAATAAAATATCGAGTGCCACTCCAAGTCCCCCCACAGAAAAAGAAGTACCTGGTCCATCCACGGAACGACGTGTAACTAGGTTTCAATCTAAAAAGTTACACCTAAATATTGAACGTAGGGAAACAACAGATACCGCACCCCAAACAATTAAAACACCAATCAACGATGGGGCGTTAACAAACACACAGAAAAAACATCACGTAACGTAGAGAAAACTTCACGTGAATTCCCTATGGTTTTTAGTCAATAGGATTGCCATGTAAAAATAACGTGATTTATCGCGTAATTTTCGTTAAAATTGATCAATGTAAGTTCACGTAAATTTTATGTGAAATAACGTAAAAATTTAAAATGTGTATTCACGTTGATTTTATAGGAAATCCGATCATATTTTCCATATGATTTCCGATCGTTTTAATGTGTAATCGTATTAATTTTCAATGGCCCCGTCGTATTGAATTAATAGGATTAAACGTAAAAGTTAAAAGGATTTGAATTGGTTTTAGGCACGCGTGTGGTATTTAAAATGTTCAGTTAAACTTAAATTACAAATAATGTTTATGTTGTAATTTAAATTACTGAAAAATAAAAATAATTCAACACTTTTAAGTTATTTTTCTGTTTATTCAATGTACATACATATTTAATTTTAAATTATAATATAAAGTAAAAGTTAATAACTTAAAATAATACAAATTAATTTCAATATAATTTAGTTTAGTTTATTTACATTTTTATTAAATATGTTATTCTTAATTTTATTTTATTCATTATTAAAAAAAATATCGCTTAAGCCGAATTATTTTAGTCCCATTATTTAAATAATAGAAATGAATCGGTGGACCATCAAATGCTAATACATTATATAAATAATACGATTGTTCAATACAGTAGTCAATAATATACGATTGGATATGATGAGAATATCGTTTAACTTTCCACTCTTTGCATACCAAATAGCATTGGTCTTGATTAATAAAAATATCCTTTATTTCAAACACTTGAGGGAGATTATTTTCAGAAGTTTTAGTAAGAATATGTTCAGTTTTATAAACGGTTCCTCTGAATTTAACAAAATCGGTCTGATCGCAAGGCAACTCTTTTATTTCACAAGTAATGTTAAGTGAAGGAAAATACTCTTTTAATTTAATATCAACGGTAATTGTCGGTTTCTTTAAAACAATTTGTTTTTGGAAAAATGAAGATGTAACTAAATTATACGAAAATCGCAATGCGGCTTTAATTCCTAATGTAAGAGGTATATGAACTCTCGAATTAATAGCTGCAGCGTATTTTTTATGTACTTGGTTTTCCGATTCAAATCGAAAGCACCAGAGATGCTTAAGAGGGCCAAGTTGTTCTACTATAGTTGGATAATGTAAGCTTATATGAAATTTCGGTTTTAAAGTGTCTTTAAATAGTTTCATATAAAGTTTATGGTGATATTCTATTGATTGCTTCAATTGTTCTATGGAAGCGGAATTATATTTTGGTAGTAGTATCAAATCTAGAACTATTATTAGTTGAATTAAATATTTGTAAACATCATTATTAGGCATTACTAAATCTCCTATCATAGGCAGAATTAAATGACAAAAACTTTTCATTTGAGCAGCATTCATTTTAAACGAAGCATTGTCAATATGAATTTTTTCAATCGGCATGCTTATATTACCAATTTCAGTATCTCCATAATTGAACATCTGCTTCCGATAGTTTAATGTCTCTAACGAGAAATATTTTTTTTCATAAATAAAATAACTTAGTGTTTTGGATAATCCGTATCGACAAATGCCTAAATACCAATCGTGCATAATGTCACTAGCAATATTAGAAGTAACGTGAAAATCATTTAGGTTATTAAGAATAGAATTTTCTTTAATCCCCGTTTTTTTTGGATTTTTTGTAACCAAATCCTCTTCATAATTTGTTTTGTTCCGAAGTGAACTAGGTATTTCACATGTATCAGATTCTGTTTGCGGTTTACTTCTTTTACACATTCTGCAGAAATGTTCTGATGCAAATGATTTATTATACCCTAGCACCGTGTTTAGTGCCAAATTATCACCTAAAATTTGGGTTAATTTAAATTGTATATGATAACTTTTTTGTTTAATATTCAAATTGATTCCTTCTGTTTCTAACTGTTTTATATTATCTATCAGTGGTTTAAGGGATATTTGGTTTCCATATTCACTATAATCTTTCGATTTTATAAAACCAGCTACAAAAATATTGCTTAGAGCTGATGCTTGATATTGAGGAATTGTTGGAAAGGAGTAGTAAATACCACAAATTGAATGCCTACCAGATTTAGATCCAAGTGGATCATCAATTCCAAAATCATCTAGATATATGAAAAATGGAAAAACAATACTATCTTTTGGGAAATTAAATTTTTTCCAATAATTCCCATTTATAACATTTTGAATATATAAAGAACTTTCCAATTTGTTCATATTGGCTAGTGTTTCAAAAAATATATCGCCGGTTTCAAAGTACTTTTTTATTTGAAATTGTATGTCCATTAAACAACCTTCCACCTTATTCGAACATATAATTGGAACACCTTTCACTACAACTTCCGATAAATTATTGCTAATTAAGAATGTTGTAGGTGTTTTATATAATAATTCATTTTGTAACTTTTTAATAAATTTATATTCTGTACGAATACACACATTAAAAGGTTCAGCTATATAGCTTAGAAAATTATTAATATTAACTGAATGGTTATTAAATTCACTAGACATTTTTGAAAAATAAGAACCTATAATTTTTGATAAAGGTTTGGTGATTAATTCAGTGACTGAATCTTGAATGTCTATTACATCTTTCCGAGTGAATTCGATTCGATTGTGTAATTGTAATGAAAAATTTAAAACAGAATTTTTAATTTCCAATAAATAATCGTTATTTAACTGTTCTGTATTAAATTGGTCAGTATCTACAATGTATAAATCTGGTTTGCTCCATTCTGTAGTAATGTTTTCGTTGTCATTTGATTCTAATTCTAAGTTTTTATTTTCACTTATGTTTTTAAAATGTTTTTTTAAATGTCTGCGAAATGAATATATGTTTTGAAATTTTTGACGGCAGTTGTCTTGTTTACATTTAAATTTGTAAATGGAAGGAATTCCATGATAAGTTTTTATATGATCAATATAATTATTTATGGTTTGAAAAGATGATTCACACATGAAGCAAACTAATTTAGTATTGGACATTTTGAAATTTTAATTTTGAGTTTTTAGTATATTAATTAAATTGATAACTTCCGAAAAAGATTCCGACTCCAAACCAAAAAAATAATTTTCTTAAAATGACCAAACTTGTTTGCTAATGTGTGGATATTCTAATTGGAATACATAACTAATTTTTATTACTATATCAAGACATTTCCTAAAAGAGCCTAATTTATATTTCAACCCATCTAGATAGACATAAAAATGGTTTAATTTTGTTAAATCCGGACCTACCACTACAATTTTTGGTTGAATTTTGGTTTTTTTACATTTATTTTCACCTTGCATTTTTTGAAGTTTTTCTTGCATAGCGTTAAATGATGTTACGTGTAAAACGAAGTCTTCTTGTGCTTCTACAATTGTCGGTTTATGGCTCTTATTTAACCTTTTCGGATGAAGAATTGCATGCAGTAACATAGATATAATGCAATCCTTTGAATCTGAAAAATTAAGATATGATAAAAATATTTAAGTTGAAGTTTTGCTTCTTATTATGTTTTAAAACGATAGAAAATAATAGTTTTACTTACTCATATCAATTCCTTCTTGCAAAATAATTTTATATAGATTGCGACAAGCTTTATCTTTTATTTCTGTGTCAAATATAGGCTTTACTTGTGAAATGAAATTATCAAAAGATGACAACAAGCTGTTGCTTTTGCCCGGGAACATAAATTCGAAGTCAAGTTCGATCTATAAAAAAGTATGCGCGTAAAATCAAATTTTTCAAATGAAATATTGGTATATAAATTTAAACTTACGAGTTGATAACCATTTTCGTCATTGAATCTAGGCCATTCTTTTATTAGTTCATCTAGTGATGATTTTTCAAGATTTTGAAGTTGTGCTAGTCTCAAAGTTGCAGTCTTTTTCCAATTTTCAATGATTAATACCCATGGCGAAATATTGCTGAACAGCCATAGTTTTAACACTTCCATTTCTTCTGTAAAATAAATGTAAAAAACCACATTTTGTATATACACAGTTACGCACATAATGATGTTAATCAAATTAACAAAATATACCTGTATCCAGTAAACTTGAAGGATGCTCATTAATTTTGTTACTTGCTGCTGGTGGTTCATTCATTATTGTTACATTGCTCCATTTCGAAGGCAATTTTCCGGTCGGATTTTTTTTACCCGGTTTCCGCGGCATGAAATATGTTGACTGCAAATGAATATAAGTAAAGGTTATAACTTTTAAAAAGTATTTTTAATTGACTCACCGATTTTTCCTTAGGAAATCGATCTTCAATAGCATTTGCCCATTGTTGCATCTCCAAATAACTCATTTTACGATGTTTAGATTTATAAAAATCTACCAAGCATTTTGTCAGGTTTTTTTGCTGTATGGAATTTAATTGATTATTAATTTCATAATACTGCAACACGAGTTGACCATTTATACTATTTTTTAATATAGATGTCACAGTATCGCTGTTGGGACATAACGTTATAGACATATCGGAGTTTGTAGTACTACATGTAGGTGTGCCAGTTTTACTCGAACAAATCTCGTTAGAAATTTGTTCAAGCCATTCTAAAACTTTTGCTGTGGTTGCATTTGACATTGAAATAGTAGCCTCATATTGGGTGTTTATTCCCTACAATAATAACATGTGAATGTGTAAGAATATAAAATAACGCAATTATAATTTTAAAAATTTAAACTTACTTTACTCTCTTTCCACTCAAATAACCTCTTTTTAAGAAGAGAGCGCTCCCCAAAATAACTAAAATCTAACTTCACGAATATTTCATCAATGTCAGTCGGCACTAATGCTTCTAAATGGCGTATGGTATTATAACCGTATGCTTTTAACAGTTCACATGTTGCTGAACTTAACCCCCATGATTTTAATAAGGTTTGTGTTGCGTTAATTTCCTCTTGGTGAAATTTTAATGGAGGTATCACTACACAAGACACAATTTCAATTTTGCCACTTTCGTTTACTGTTAGTTGATTGTCACACGCACTACTGTCCATTATCACTTCATGGTTATGAACTACACTATTATCTAGTGCCACTTCACCAATATCAACTACACTATCAGCCAGTGGGGCTTGACAGTTATCAACCAAATTATTATTCATATTTTTAATTCACAATATATGGTTTCTTTAATTTGTTTAATATATTTATAATAGTTTTTACAAACACTTTAAGATCACTTTGATTTAAAACAAAATTTAATAAAACTAAAATCGGATTGAACATCCTATATTCTTATTATTTCTAGAATAGTACCATTGAACTTCCTATTACATCAACTGTTACCAAAATGTGTCTCACTAATAAATTCAGTTGCAGTAAATATACGTGAAATTTCATAAAAATAAGAAGAACTCACCTAAAACCTTTGTAACATACAGTTATGAAATCAATGTTACTTTTCACATTGATTTTAGATGATTACACATAGAAAATGAACAAGCAATCATTTTATTTGTTTATTTTTTACGTGAAATCTCAAAATATAGAATTATGTGGCGATCCTATTAAAAATACGTGACTTTTTTTTCTGTGTGAAGGAACCGGTTACTATAAATAGTGGAAAAGTTAATGTAAATATATCAGATAAAGAGCTGGATACCATTGTTGTGGTAAAACCAAGGCGATGGTTATTTATCAGTAGAATCGATTCATCCGTCACCGATTTACAGTTCAAAGAATTCATCAAAAACCAATTCCATCTAACGGATGTAAATGCTTTTAGAATGATTCCTAAAGCCAGGAATGGCGGCCACTATAACTATGTATCATATCGCCTCAGTGTAGATGATGAATCCGGGAATTTTCATCAAGGAGTTTGATTTTACACAAAAAAAAACTTTTTTTTGGAATACCAGGGTCACCAATCCGGAAACTTAACTAAATTAAACAGAAATACCGTAGCTTCATGTAATAATCGTATATGACCTCTAAAACCGTTGATGTAGTCGATAGCTTAAATGGTGGCTTGATGTACTTTTCATGCCCTGAAAATCTCACGAAGATACCGAGAATGATTGAAATTCATAAACTTCAACAGTTCCAAGCTTTGACTGCCGATGATGTTAGTTTTATTCCCTCAGAAGTAACAGCTGATTTTGGAGTTAATATAAACAATAACCAAATTCGCTATGCAATCAGTGACACTAATGGTGGCTTGCTGCATTTTTCTTGTTCCGAAAACTACAACAACACGCCTAGGCTGTCAAATATTTTCGAATTTCAACATTGTGCTTATCTTTAATATCTAAGTTGCAAAAGAGTGGCGTTGGTGGTGATTACTCTGGTTATTCCGACTCAACAGATTAAGTATGCTGAACCTCAGATCTCAACCTGGATTAATGGCAAATATCTACCTAAATCATCAATCGTAATTTGTGTGGCTATGACGAATAAATTAGATAAATGCATTATAAAAGAATTTCTTTCGATTAAGAGTGCTAAACTAAACAATTTCTACATGAAATCTATAAACACTGTCACCAACGTTTATCAAATTGAGGATAAGTTTGTAATGGTGATTACAAATCAAGCCAAAACTGTTTGCAGTGATCTAATATTTGCGTTTAACACCTTAACGTTTTACTTACAACATCGTAAAGGAGAATCTTTTACCATCACTTTGGATAGTAACAGTTCAGTTAATCAATTAAAAGTGGGCTTAGATTATATCCCAAACTGTCCATGTCGTAACATCAAATTGATCTTAAATATTCCATTCAATATGGCACCGCAATACGAAAGGTTTCTATCCTCACGTTTGATAACTGGCGAACCTACCAAATTTTTAAAATCTAATCCCATGGATGAGCTTCCAGTAGTATCTCCGACAATCTATAAGGATTCATCTGCTGAATACTACTACAAAAACTCAATAATCGAAATAATGTTTTATTTTAAGCATTCTAGCAAATTTATAAAAACCGACCTTCATAAATATTACAACAAGCATATCCACCTATTGCCTTATGCAGCTTCTTCATTGCGGTCGGTAAATATATTTGTATTCGACAATCATACCAAACATTATATAGAAAAGCCTATTATTAAACATCAATTTGGTTTTGATGGGGAAAATCTGATTAAATTCTGTGAGGACTCCAATAACTTTTTAACATCACACAGGTACATATTCTGTTCATCGGGCACGGAAATCATGTTGGATCTCCTGATTTACCACCATTTAAACATTATGTACAAAAAGGAACACATCATGATACCAACTATTACAAATGTCCCAGGAGTTCCTGGTTGTGGTAAATCTACATGGATTATAAACAACCATAAACTAGGTAGTGATCTTGTTCTATGCGCCACTAAAGAAGGACTAGCTGATCTTAAATTAAAAGTTGCTTCTCGTTGTATTAATGAAAATATGGATTTCAACAAAGTTAAAGGCTTAAACTACAAAACGATTGTTTATTTTCTGATAAATGGTTGTCTCGAGTATGAAACGGTATTCATTGATGAGTACATGATGGTGCATGCTGGTTATATTGGACTTGTGGTTATTTTAAGTAAATGTACAAAGGTTTTCCTTCTTGGGGATAAAAATTAAATACCGTACATTAACAGATTACACCATGTCAACATGCGGTTTTCCGATGCAAATTCAATTTTAACAAAAGTAGAACCGTTAAATGTAACGTATAGATGTCCTGCAGATGTTACGTTTGCTCTAAAAGAATTTTATCCTAATATCAGCTCTAAAAATTCCTTGGAAACCTCGGTTGAACTTCTTAATTTGCCATCCACATTATTGATGCTACCTGTATTAGATAATACATATTATCTAACTTTCACCTAGGCGGATAAACAATTAGTTTGCCTCATGCTATAGTTGTTATATCACGACACACACGTTCTTTTAAATATTTTTCACCAGTTAAGAATGACAGAATATACTCACTGTGGCGAAGGCTCGATCTTACACAATTATAAATCAACACCAGCCTTTAATTTCCATGCCGTCCGAAATTTATCACAATCAACAATCAGCTAAATCAGTTAAACATAAGAAATCCGAGAAATGTACGATATACTTCCAGAACGAGAACAAGATGGCATCAGATAAAGCTTCTAAATTTTTCAATTTTGTTCTGAAAACTAATTATTTAATTTATGTAATTGGTGAAAGCTCATTGAATCCTAACATTAACAGTAAGGAATACTTTGGAAAAGATTACGCGGTTTTTAGATGTGATCGTTCATCATCAACAAGTGAAAAAAAATCAGGAGGCGGTGTACTTATCGCAGTGCATTCAATGGTTTCCAGTATTGCCATAAATTTAACTCCATCATCTATCGAGCACGTGTGCGTAAAAATCAAAATAAATCAGACGAATCTGTTTATTTATACAGCCTACATTTCACCGTGTTCGTGTAGTGAAATATACGGCAGATGCAGTGATGCAGTGGACGAATTAATTAATCTTACAAAACCAAATGACTTAGTCATATCGCCGCCCTCGATAGCACAGTAAGTAGCGTGCTTACCTTGTTATTCGAGGGTCTCGGGTTCGATTCCCGGTGGTGACCAAAAAAATCACGGTTGGGTGTTTTTAATGTGTAAGTATTTGTGTTTGTCCGGGTATGGCACCGTGGGCCCATTGTGGCATTGAGTGCTGGAATAATCCGCCCAAATTTAAAAAAAAAAAAAAAAAAAAAAAAATGACTTAGTCTTAGTACTAGGTGACTTTAATCTTCCAAATGTAATGTGGAGTTATGATCAAGATATGGATTCTTTTCTACCATGCAATATCACATCAGAATCGGAATATGTCTTTCTTGATGCTATGTTTGCTTTTAACCTAAAGCAAATCAACAACATAGCCAATGCTCTTGAGAGAATATTAGACTTATTCTTCACAAATGATGCAGATATATTTAAAGTGGCAGAATCACTCAATCCATTTGTTGTTAATGATGGTAACCACAAATCTATGGAAATAGTTTTTGATTCAAATGAAATTAAGTCAACAACATCCGGGCACCATATGCATACCACCTATAATTTTAAAAAATAAACCACACTGGACTTCAGCAGTACTTAGAAGGTATACAATGGGACGCTGCTTTAAATACTAATGATGTAAACCAAGTTGCTAACAAATTCTACCAAATTTTATTACAAGGTTTTGAAACCCACATTCCATTGTGCCGGAAAAAATCTAATATTCATCCTCCTTGGTTTGACTACCATCCGATTAATCTGAACAACCGTAAATCTAAAGCCTATGTCAAGATGATTAAAAGTGGTTTAGAATCGGATAGGACTGTCTTTCTCCAATCTAATGATGAATTTGATACATACTTCAAGGAAAAGCACCTCTCATATATTGCAGATGTACAACGAAGCATTACAACCAACCCTAAACAATTCTGGAAATACTTTAGATCCAAATGAGTAATTGATGGTTATCCAACTAATATGTATTTGAACCCAAAAAAATTGCTGACTTGTTTGCAGATTTTTTTAAACATGTATACAAACCTAAAAACAGTAATTGTATGGTAAACCCTCAATCAACCGTAAATAATAATGTACTTATCAGTTTACCGGTTATTAGTGATGAAGATATTTTATATGCACTTAATCAGTTTGGTGACGGATGTGGAATATTGTTAAGACACTGATCAGGCTTAGGCTCGATTCGGATGTAAATTCGATTTTCGGAAATTTTCAAGTTGCCGTAAGATTCTGGATTTGTTTGAATTTTTGCTCGCAATATCACATAATCTGTATCTTCAAAATTGGGGGATTTTAAATCTACCGCTTGCGATGATAAACCTACTTGAGTTTTAATTTATTTTTAACGTATCACAATGCACTCGAGACAAGGCATCGGGTACTACGTTTTGCCTTCCTTTTTGATGCTCAATTAAAAAGTCAAAGCCCTGTAGTTTCAGACTCCATCGCGCGAGTCTGCCAGTCAGATTTTTTTGGGACATTAACCATTTAAGGGCAGCATGGTCAGTAATAACTGTGAATGGAAATCCTTCGATATACGGCCTAAATTTCTTAATAGATTTAACCAGCGCCAAACACTCCAGTTCCGAAATGGTATAGTTCCGTTCCGCTTTGTTTAATTTTGCTGACATGAACGCGATTGGTTGCTCCTCTCCTAGCTCCGTCTTTTGGAACAGCACTCCACCCAAACCTTCGGTACTTGGATCAGCCCTAATGAAACATCTCCTGGTATAATCTGGATTAATTAAGACAGGAGCTGTAGTCAGCAGGTATTTTATATGGTCAAAAGCAGCCTGTACTTCTGGGGTCCAGTCCTCAATAGTGACGTTATTGGAGTTGTTACCTCTGCAAAATTTGGCACAAATCTGCGATACCAGCCCGCCATACCCAAAAATCTCCTCACTTGTTTAACCGATATAGGGGTTGGTCAATTGACTATTGCTTCAATTTTCTCTGGATCACTACCTAAACCTTCCTCACCTACCAAATATTCTAGGTATTTGATTTTACGAATTAAAAAGTTACTTTTACTGAGATTTATAGTTAAGCCAGCGTCGCGCAATTTCGTTGATACAATTCGCAATAAATTCATATGATGGCCAAAATTTGGGGATAATATTAACAGATCGTCTAGATGAACACGTTTTCTCTTAGTTCATGTGGTATGACTAGGTCCATAAGACGACACATGCACGCAGCGGCATTACATAGGCCAAAAGGCATTACGAAAAATTGATATAATTTCCGTCCAGGTATGGAGAAGGCGGTTTTCTCTTTGGATTCGTTAGTCAGAGGAACTTGCCAAAAGGCATCTTTTAAATCCAAACTCGTAATAAATTTTGTATCTCCGAGTCGACCTAGTAAACTTTCTACATAAGGTGCAGGATACGCGCCACTGTCCATTAACCCTCGGATTACAATACCATTAATTTTGACTTCTGCGTATGGCCTTGGATCTGAGTTGGTAAGTTCAATTTTGTGTATAAAAACTGAGGAACATTCCCTTCTGATTCGTTGCTTTAATTTAAAGTACATTATATAGCGACGAGTGTTGTGCTTTCCTTTTACGGCTGACATTGCCGAATTGCATGGTTTGGTACATCGATTGTTATGTTCCTGAACGTAATTAGTTTGACATGGTAGGCTAGTATTTCGGGTGTCTATGTCTTTGTTTAGATGTTCTTTTGATATAATTGTGTTGTACTGGGTTGCGGGCCTATACATTCCGAATCGTTGGTTTCCCTGTGATGGCTTTTGCTTGCAATACTCGCAAAATGGTTTTATAACGCCGGTTATGACTTCACGACAGTCTTTGAAGAAGTGGCCTATATCCTTCCAGTTCCAACAGATAGTCAAGTCACTTGGTTGTCGAATGGGTAATCTTGGTAACACTTTAACAGCCGAAATTGTTTTATTATATTCGGGTTGGCGTGAATTGATCATGTGTTGGTGTTCAGCTGATTCTTCTTGGTTCATTCTAGGTGGGAGTAGGTGAGAATCTACATAATTTACTTCATTTAGTGCCGATACTATGCGACGACGATTATTATTAAATGATTTCCTAGGATCGTGACCGGATTCGGACCAATGGCACTCAAATCTCTTACATGCGATTCTCAATTCTTCTATATTGTTATAATTATGTAATAAAACGTGCGTTTTTAATTCCGGTTGTAGATTCGTTTGTATTATTTTGAGCAACTGGAAATCGGTAAACGGTTATTTCATCTATTGATTGATGTCCCTACTCTTTCATTATCGTCCCCTCCAGGATCTAAAAATCGAGTAATAAACGCTTCTCTGATTTCGTTCCACGTGATCTCGGAGTTTTTTCGCATTAATAATAACATCCAGGTCTGCGCTTGTCCTTCGAGATAATTGAAAATTATTCTGTGAAGTTGGTCTGTAGGATAACAGCTGAGGATCGCTTGATTTTCTAATTGAAACACGAAGTCATTGACGTGTAAATTCTTGGTTGGTTGATGTACGTTGTAATTTCCAGAAAACTTTGGTACATTCCAATTTGGTATTTTCAACATATTATAATGTTGAAACGGATGTTTCGGAACATTTTGCTTTTCAATTAGTTTAGGTAATGGTTCATCAAACAAACCTATACATTTGTAGCACTTTGCCGGTGTAATTTATGGTTAGATTCATTAATAAAACGATTTTGAAATCCTGCCCCGTTGCTATTCCACGGAACATTTAAGGGATTTAGCGCCATCTGTGAGTTTGCTCTGGAGGCGTACAATTCATTCCCTTTGTCAACCGCTCCCAGAGAGATATCTAATGATCTCCTATTCCCGAAATGGTGATCTGATTGAGTTTGGTGTCCCGACATGCACAATTGATCATTAATATTGCTGAAAGACATTGCCATCGGTGGTGAATTTTGATCAGCCAACAAATTAATCTTTTTCAGGATTTCATCTGCAGGTATTGCGGTGCTAACTTTTGATGCTTCGGCTTGATTGGTTGTTGAGGGTATTATTTCTGTTGCGTTGGAATCCAACGGTTTCTTAACCGGCGACGGCTTTGATTCAAGCTTAGATTCCATATACTTTTTTTTCCATAGACCCGTGAGCGCTCGAGATTCCAGACAAAAGTGGTAAGTTTTTTTAAATACATATATAACTATATTATATAAATATATGTACGGATGTGTAATTTATTCCCCCATATATATAATTAAATTCATCTCAAATAGTATTAAGGCAATTTAAGTAAAAATGTCAAACAATTATCATAATAATCAATTAAATTAAATGAAACTATTTAAAAAAAATGCAATAATTTAGTTCTTATTGTTGGATTGGGAGATGAGTGAAAGAAATGTGATGTCGATCGATGCTTGAATGAACCTGAAATTGCTATGGTTATCCTTTCCCCAAGCCACTGTGCTATACCCAGGTCAAAAAAAAATAGGGTTTATGTTTCCACTAAAAACCAGAAAAACATAATATTACAAAATGCTAATTAAGGCCAAATAGGTTCCTTTCTGGTGGTGTCACTTTTTTCGAATATTGTCTTGGTTTATGACTCTTTGACAGTATACAAATATGCGCTTAAATTCGAGAATGCTTGATGTTTTATCGATCAATTCATTATTTTGAGAACCCTCGTATAACGGTGTCGTTGGCCAGGCATCTGAATTTTTCTGCAAAAAGGTTGGTCCTGTGCACAACATCGAGTTTCATTGCGTGATATCCTCTTGTTGCTAAATTAGCTGAGTTTTTATCGATTGATACATAATTCCATGATAGCTGAGATAAATTATCTCTAATTTGAGATACTCGATTGGCCAGGAAGAATTCTAACGTTGTGACGTCTTCTATTATCCAGCGTATGACTATGGTGCTATCAAAACTATTATTTTGACATATACTTGAATAAAAGATGAGCTGCTAGTTTCAGTCTTGGAACAGTTAGTATTTTTGTTATGTTTCTTTGAACTCTGATTTTTGAACAATGAACAGCATCAACCAATCAGATAGTGAGAGCAAAATATTCCAATTTTTAATATTTTGGATAAAACGATATAGCTTTAATGCCAACCTGAAACAGATACAATTATCAACGTAATTAAAACCGATTTTTAAGCTAAAGTTGGATGATTTGTTTTCGACAAATTTTGCAAAAAATGATTTCCGATCCATATATGTATGTGAAAAATACCTCAATTTTCATTCCTGAAAGAAAACGATGGCAACACTAACGACTAAACCCTGAAAAATTCTACTATATACATTGGCCAGTTAAGGTGACTTTCGCTATAACTCAGGAAGGTTTAATGTATCTTCAGTAATTTTATTAAATCAGCTGTCAGTTATACTGTTAAAGCTACAGTACAAATGGTTTTTCACAAAAAATTCGTAAATATAATTGGGGCAAAATCCAAAGTTGTATCACTTTGGTTTGCTGTCTTGTCATCAGAAAAGAGAAATGGGGACATTCGTGGCTAATAGGACGTTATATCTACCACGCAAAAATACAATATTGGTTCATCGGATCTAGTTATGATTAATAAAGATCGAAGTAGAGTATGGCTATCAGCAATCAAAGAGTACAAGTATAATACAAACCTGAATAATGACATTTAGATTTGTAACAAAAACGGATAGGCACAGACTTTTTATTTGCATAAAACTTCAGATTTTATTCAAGTTAATCATTTGCTCATGTTACTGAGGGAATTTTTGGAGGATTGTAATATTGAGAGGTACGAGTGCGATCCATTTGCTACTTGTACTTGTTCTAACAATTCTTCACTTTTTCGGTTAAAACTATTCAAGAGTCACCCTTTCAAGAAATTTCGTTTATTTTTTGCCAACTCGAGAAGTACAAGTCCAAAGATGATTGACAGTTCTTTATAAAACCGAACATCTATTATAATATATCCAGAGTTCTTTTTCTCCTTAGGGCCGTGGCAATTACAAAGGCATGTGTAAAGAACAGAACAATTGAATGAGTTAGTTAGGTTGTGGCCCCTGTGGTCGGGGGGCACTCACATGTCTCGTAAATCTAAATTGCACGAACATGTTTCCCAAGAATACCACCGCAGTATCCTTTGTTTGTCGTAGGAGGCGACTAAACGGTTGGAGGATCGCTGGACTGACGACCGCATGCGTAAAAAATCAAGTGTTTATAAAGTCAACAAAAAGAAAAATTAATACCGCCAAAACAACTGACTCGATCAATCGAGAGAGTTTGTGGTCTGCCCTGGAATACCTAGGAATGCCAACAAAATTGGTACGACTGTGTAGGATGACAGTGACGCAGTCTCAATGCTGTGTTAAAGTTGAGAACAGGCTATCGACAATTTTTGCAGTTAACTCGGGTATTCGGGAGGGAGATGCTCTGTCCTCGATACTCTTTAATCTCATGTTGGAGTACATCATTCGTAAACCTGAAACACCGCAGCGCAATATCTTATATCGCCAGTCCAATCAGGTGCTTGCATATGCAGATGACATATGCGTGATTGGACTGAATAGCAACGGAGTGAAAGGAATACCAGATCCGTTTGTAGAGTTTTCAGCTTCAGTTGGACTTCAGATCAACGAGTTCAAAACGACATACCTGATCTCTGGTTTTAGGGACAATGGCACACCAGATTTTAGTAGTGGCCACCACACGTTTGAGGGAGTAAGGAGGTTCAAATGGTGAGGGTGTGGATTTTAAAGTGCGGCTGGCAGGTGGCGGTCGTTCTTTGTATCCTCTAAGGCCACTGCAAAAATCTAAACACTTATCAAGTTGTTATATTTGAATGTGAAAGTTGGGCGCTGGCGGATTACTACGAGAGATGGCTCCTTATATTTGAGAGAAGAGTCATGCATGTCATTTACTGTACAATTTCGAGATCAGAGATCTGATGAAAATCCCCGATATTGTGCATGAAGTAAGATCTCAGTGGCTACGCTGGCTCGGTCACGTTCTGCGTGCAGATCCGGAACGAATCGTGCAGCGATCTCTGAAAGGAGAGCCACCACACGGTAGGCGCAGAAGTCGTTGCAGAGGACGATGGCTCCACGATATAGAGAACGACTTGGCCTCTTCAGATTGTCTTAGACAGTATGAAGACCATGCTCAGGATCGAATTCGTTGGAGCCTAATAGTTGACTCAGTAAGAGGCCAGTAATTGCCTTTAAAACTGTTCATTATTATCGTAATGGGGAATCAGCGTCTTGGTAATAAAATTTTAATTTGTCGAAGTCTTGATCCGTCACCTGGTGCCTTAGTTGGTATTGTTTGTATAATTCGAATCTATTATGTAACATATATAGTCATTCAAATTCACAGTAGACAAAAGCTTTGTTCAACACAAATTAGATATATACATATATTTCATTACCGAAGCTATAGAAACATCAAATCTTAGAGAAGGTATAAATTATTTCTAAAACGTTGTCCAAACCTATTTACGAGAACAAGGTTATCTGAAGTTACTCGCGTTAAATCATGAAAGGTTTTAATACAATTCTCAACATCTAATTGCTTGACATTTGAATGGTCCAACCTTGAATCACATCTTAAATGTTATACATATATAGACTACTTATGACAGCTACGTATTTTATTTAAAATCTTAGACGACAGTCCACATAAGCAGTTGGATACTTCAATTTTGTAAATTTTGTCTGTTCATTGATAAATTAGGTTTTGCATTTTCAATCATATATGATCAGAGGTCTCCACACTTTGTACAAAAGCTCTCTCTCGCTCTATTATGAGTGACATCCAATACTTAACATTGCAAGCTTTTTAAAATATTCAGTCTCATGCTGTCATTTAACACCGCTAGTTCCGGAATATGGCCTAAGTCATGTATGTAATAAATAATCCTTGGGGCATGCTGTTTCTATATGGTTTATCCAAACTGTTATTTAAAAATTATATACATTCAATCACATCTTATATGTATAATTACGTTATTTGTTTAATTTAAATCCGAATTAATTAATTTAAAAAACAGTATTGTGTTTTTCAAGCCGTGCCATATGACATATCGAAATATTATATGTTACGTGTGTGTATATATGTATATGCAAATTTAGTTTTAAATTATAGTCAGACATAAGTATATATACGATACGTATGTATATAAATTCCGCCCACCAATCAATAATAGAATTTTAATTAATTTCAGTACATTAACAACAACAAACCGAAACACTTTAACGTATGCCGTTCTTATTATACATTTTTCTTGTTACAATTTTGGGTTGGTATATATACAATTTTATTTTTAGAGGCTTTGTTTAAATTTCAATATTTTAATTCAAATCTTACAAAAATGGTATATCATAATTCGCACTATAATGTATACAGCGATCCACCAACTATCGCAAGAGATGCGATAAATTCGTAATCGAAAAAATATCAATACAATCGATATAATACCAGAATTTGCTAATTCATCTTCCTGCTGTTCAATTGCATCCAGCTAAACCGTCCTATTCCGCTCCTTAATTATATAATAATTCAAGTAAAGATAATAGCAGTCCGCCGTATGAAGTTTGAAATCAAGATGAACATTGTGGATGAAATCCATCAACTAAGGCATGTTTATGTAAGGTTGGCATTGCTTCACTATATAGTGTAGGCCTTGAGATATTTTTTCCAATGGCCCTACTGTATTGTACTGATGTTTTTCCTTTTATCTACTTTCACAGTAATTCTTCGGGTTTTCATGGACCATACATGGCAGTATAATCGATAATCATCCCGAAATATTCTATAGTCTCTCATTATGATATTTGCATTTTGCCAATCCCAAAAGATTTTGTTTCTCCTATAGAGTTGTAAAATATTTCACGAGCTTCGCTTATTAAGGCTTCCTAGCCTACGGAGAGAAGACTTGTATTGTATATGTACTAATTACCAAGATTTGCAATGGAGTTTGTAAGTTCTGAGACTTATTAGAGTATCGTGTATATCGCATACATGCTCTCGGGTGGCAGCTTGACAGATCCTCAAAGTATCTATAGATACAGGCGTGCCCTATAGGTAATGTATTGTGGCATGAACGGCCGTGGTATCGCAACCTCCAGTAGCAATCAAGCAGTATAGCGGAGTGTCAATCAAAACTATACAATGGATACAACAAAAAGACATAATACTCTAAGTAGTACACGAGGTCATCATCATATTCACGCTCTACGCAGATTACGGCCCTGTGAATTCTGGGGAGGGAAAGAACTCCAGAACTCCGACGAGTTAATAACGAGTTAATATAATATTCAAACAAGAAAGACAAACAGATTTGTATACCTAACAGATGAGGTAGAGTAAGATAGAAAAACCAACTGGTTTCTTAAGAAAATAAACCCAACCAAAAGAAACAAGAAAAGGAAAGCACTCCAGAGCAAAACAAAGCAACAAAATGACGAGCACCAAACAGCTCACAACCAAAAGAAAAACCACCACCACCCATCAATATAATAGGAGTTACAATCTTATCAAAAGGGTATGATGAACTATAAAACGGATCAGCAGTATAAAATCACTGCCTTGAACATAATTGATCACTTTAAAAATAAAGGATTCATAATTCTGGAGTAAAAACTACCAAGATACCTACACAAAGCGAGGACTTCCTCTCTTTATGTTGACGGTTGATAACACCACATACTCAATGTGAAGCAATTAAAGCAGTTATAAAACACAAAAGAAGATAGCAAAATTCACCAAAAATATGAATATATAGCAATGAGCAGCACCCAGCCATTTACTGGGGATGCAAAAGAAAAGGTCAAACAGCATTGAAAGGAAAGAAGAACATTTCCACAGATAGTGGGAAGTGAAAACTTAAGCAATGATACTAAAATGTCACAGAAAACATGAGAATCATAGAGTGTGAATTTCACTCAGGAACAAACCCTATACTTAGTGGCCAACTGACACAAACAAAATACCAGACCTAAAAGATTTTTTCGTTACCAAAGGGTTTTCGGAAAATATATGTAGCAACAATCTAAAATCTATAATGATCGCTCCAGGTTACGACTTGATAACAGTACAAATAATTAAGGAGCTACCCAATAAAGCTATTCACAAACTCATATATATTATCAATTCAGCTTTCATGGAAAAATTAGTACGCATGCAGTGAAAGTAGCAGAAGTAATAATGATTCAGAAACCGGACAAGCCACCGAAAGATATAAAATCTTACCAACCAATTTTACTACTTCCGATGATATGGAAATTGTTTGAAGAACTATTACTTAAAAGACTGTAACTAAGTATAGAGTAGAGAAATTTCACCCCACAATATCACCAGGTGTTTTTACATCATCTAAAAATCATGTTTGGAGGACCGAAACTTTCGAGTGAAATGCGAAGAAAAATATTTTCAGCTCATTAAAATCTCAGCAGAAGTCCTTCAAGGTAGTGCTTTGAAACCGATACAGTAATTTCTTTACACCAGAGGCATACGAGTACCTCGCATGAACGATGCTACTATCGCAACATTTGCTGACGATACTGCGAGTCTGGCAGCTAGGTAGAATTTTGAGGAATCTACAACTAAACTACAAATAGTTTGTGGGCAATTCTTACAAATTTAAAAATCCGTTGGAGACCTGTATTTATTAATGAACAGATTCTACCAGACTTAGGAAAGAACACGTTAAAAAAAAGATGAACTCAATATTAAATTGTGGAAAACGTTCTGGCTGTTGGGGAAAAATTCTGAAATATCCATACAAAACAAATTATTGTTGTACTAGCAGGTGCTGAAGCCAATATGGACTTGAGGAATATAGTTTATAGACGCCACATTTGTTTTTATATTGCGAGAATTTCAACGATCAAAAAATTGTAAACGCTGGTACAGTGGTGGCAAACAAGGCTTGGTCCTACATTTTTTCGAGATATTAGCAGAAGTTTTAATTTTTTTTACACAGAATCAGCCTATAACCTGGCCGGGAATATTTTCTGAAATAGGTTCAGGAGTTACGAAGTTTATCGCAAGCAAACAAACAAACAGACAGACTTTGTGTTCATAATAGTATAGATAGATAGATATATAAAGATAGAAATGTTCGAAGTTATCGGAGTATAGACTTAGACTGTGTCCGAAACCTGTGATCAAAAATCGTGAATTAATTTTTTGACATTTGTTTGATTTCCCCTACATTCACAAATTTGTATTATGCTGTCCGAAATGTGTCCCCACCTCACAAGTTTTGCCCCACGTCATACGAGTATATTTAATTATGTCAATTTTTGTTTTCATAACCTCAAATTTTTTATGAATTTAAAAAAATTAATTAAATTAAAATAATGGATCCGATAATCCTTTTTATGGTTGTTTATTATTATTGTGTTTATATACAAAAACGGTTAAATACTAGGATTTTGTTGAGTCGAAACATATATGTACAACAATTATTCGATGGCTGTCAAAAATTATCATAGTAATAAACTCGAATAATTTAGGTGTGTTCGGTATTTTCAAGTGAATGTCAAAAAATTAATTCACGATTTTTTTCACATATTTCGGACACAGTCTTAAATTTTCTCATTCTATTTCCTAATGCCTTTGCCAGGATAAAGAAAATAAATGTTAATTGTAGCGGTGTTCAACTAAATCGACATTCACCGTTAACACGTTCAAGCACGATGAATCGCCTCATTTGTGACCACTCTTCATATTCTGCCACTGCATCAATATCGTCCGGTCGATGGTCTTATTAGTCATCGTAGCAATAACGAGGGGAAAAAGTCCAACAAAAATATAATCCATAGTCTGCAAACAGTTTTACTATAAAAACGAATTTCTGAAAAACAGACGAATAATCCATCATGTGTATCGGTTTTATGACCAGTAGGAAAAAATATAGTTACTCAAAAGACGTGGGTTGCTGAAGGGTGTTCTTGTTTGGATCACTGTCCAGTCTTTAGGGCCGATATCATGATTAACGCTAGTCCAAAAATTTTAACGGATGAGTAAATTTCCACATAAAAACAGCAACTATGCATCATCAAAAAGCATTTAAATAAAAAAAACAAGGAATGAAAGCAATCGTAGCAGGCCGGTTTCTCTCGTCAACACATAGGTACCTGTTGACAGCTTTGGTTGATTTATTTACTTTCTTTCCTTGTTTTCAATTTCAAAATGAGTTTTATGATGATGGCTTTTTCGGAAAATTATTTTTTAAATTTTCATGAAGCAGGCTTGTCGATGAATATTGTTGTTGTTGATTTTCTCGTTCACTAAAATTTTTCGACCGGCATTCAAGACAAGTTTATGCATTTCTATCTTGCTGCAAAATGTTCACCGACCATATATAAGCCAATCAAAACTAGCCATTTCGTAAACAAATTTCCCCTTCCAAATTAAAATAATTTCAAATCGATGCAAAATGTGCAGCAGGCTGGCAACTGCTACAAATTAAAAATATGCTCAAATTTTCACTCATTATGTCAATTTTAGCTCTGTTTCAATTTTTTATTTTATTTTTGGCTATATCTTGGCGAAACCGAAATGTCATCGTCGTCTTGACGTTGTCAAAATAGTGACATGAGTTTGCTGAAACTATACATATTTGTATATATTTAATGGTAAGATTAATGTTAATTTTAATTTGCAATTACTAATTATATTCTGTTTTCATTTTTTTCATGAGAAAATGTGTACTGCCTGCCATTCTAGTAAAAATGGCTAGACAACTTTTTGCGGTCGGTGCAAAATCAAATGTTGTGTTTTTATAATTGTGGATGATGGATGTGATTTATTATTTAAGATAAGTATTTTGTATTTATTAAAATTTTGGTTGTTTATCTTGATTGTATATTTCTAGATTCATGTACTGGAAGTCCCAGTTGGAAGTAAATATTTCTATTTGTGGCAACATTTAAGATTTCACCGAGTCGTTAAGCCATTTGCTTGCAACGTCAAAGGATGTACCTGAAAATTTAAGATTCGCCCTTATTTGAATGATCATATTCGAAAATGCCACACTGGTGAACGGCCGTATCAGTGCCTAGTATGTGGAAAACTTATTATCACCGGATCAGTATTTTAACAACGCAGACTTATACACCATGGAGAACGTCGATATGGATGCGAACTGTGTGGTAAACGATTCTATCGAGCAGACGCACTACAAAATCATATATAGGAATCTATACTGGCGAGCAATTCTGTCCCTGCGAGTATTGTTCGAAAGCATTTCGACAAAACATTTTATACCGAAATTTCACTCAAATCGTGCAACGGCTCTATCAACTTCAATTAGGTAAGTCGAGGTGCCACACCAAATTGGAATATAAGCTACCCGCAACAGTAGAATGTTTACATCTTGGACTTCTATCTTATTTATTCGTTTGGTTGACATGTCAATGGTACACCAGTTGAAGCGTTGCATATGGAAGGTAGGCTTAATTAATTTTTTAATTGTTTCAATATGATTTAATGCTTCAAACGAAAATTTATAATCCACACAGGGCGTTGTAAGGATCGTCTAAAAGAGAAATGCTCTGATTATTGTCAAGACGATTTGGCCGATGATGATAGTATAATACTAGAAAACGGGAAACAAATGTTCCTCTGGCTTGGACCACGTTGCAGTGAAGTTAAAATAAATCGGCGCAATATACAGCACATGAACAATAAACAATCGGTTCGTCCTCGGAAATTTTCAAAATGTTTTCACGGATGGACCGCGTACAAAAAGCCACCAATCGATTTTTTTATTTTAATTTGTAAAATTGTAATATTTTATGTATTTTACACATTATGTCAAAATTATGTCAAACTGACATAATTTTTGCCAACCGCAAATTGAGCAAAAATCCATGTACCAACATACTAGAATAAAAAGCGGCTAACTTCACCCCGCTTTGCAGACAATTTTGCAGCAAGATAGAAATGCATGAACTCGCCATCAATATATGTATTGCCCCTCATGATACATTTTTGGTTAAATGAAATAAGAAAGTGGCGTAAATCGTAGGATCACTGTACAACAAATATTTGAACTTGAAAATGTTGTGTATGTCAAAATCGCGTATATGCTACAAGCGTCTAACATCTATCGATCTGTAATAATTGTCTCTTTAAAATTAGAAAAAAAATAATCAGGAAATCACTTATTATTTATTACGATTTTTTATGTGAACTGTCGTTAAGTAATAAAATCCATCGGCTATAACTTACGTTAAAAAGGAATTGTATAAATATCAAATAACTTAATTTATTGTTGGAATGCTGTATAAGTCACTTGTAAGATGTATGTACATATGTATGTATATGGTTTTCACAATGAAGCGGAAAACAATTTTAGCAAAATTACGTTGGTGCTATTCTATAAATGCTTACCGATAATATTGTGTCACGGCCTCATCAATATACAGTCAGGTATAAATATAAGTATAAGGTTGACATCTAATTTCCATTTAATTGTAGTTCATACATATATGTATGTATACGAGTACGTACATAGATACACAAAATGTGCGTTCGTAAAGAATTTGTAGAACGTCTTCTACGAAATTCACTTAAATAATTGTATTCTATATATACGATCTATTGTTATTTAAACTTATTTAAGTACATACTCGTATATATGTATAAATAATAACAATAAGACAATTATCGTGCGAGAGTTCAATGGCTGCGGGGTGAAAGAAAAAGAAATGTATTGTTACTTGCGTTGTACACTATATAGAACTACATATTCCATTTCACTGTACATATGTATGTATGGTATAAAACCAAGTGAAAGCATTTTTGATTAGTCAACCTTAACTTGATTGCAATCAATTTCTTTTTGGAGGTGCATTTATTTAGATTTTTAGATCGGAAATTATTGTTTTGAATGCGCGGAAACTTATTCGTAAATCGTATAACTACCTGGATTTTAGACATATACGATTAAGACTTTATCTGGAATTGACTTTGGTTATTAATTATTTTAGCATATAGTAGACTATTGGTTGGTACATATTGTATACGATTTAATCGGATTCGGTTCAAAATATAAAGCTAAAATTCAAAACTATGGTTGAGAACAAAATTTTAATCATGTAAATTGCGTATTCAAATTATTGTAAAATTATGTCTATACCTATACGCCAGTATTATAATATGCCCCAAAAGGACAGAGGTTAACTGAATTTTTGACGGTTTTGAGATGAATATTCAAAATTTGCAAAAAAAAATATTGAACTGATCCCGTTTATGTACATTTGGCGCGAAATTAGTGCGGTGGTATAATAATAGTATTGAGCACATCTTGAGATTTTGACTATTGTTGATTATATTTTATTCATTTTTGTGAACTAGAACTACAATTATATGGGCAATTAATAGTCGAAATAAATAAATATTGATTTTAAAATACGGTACAGTAAACATTTCTTATTTAGTGAATATAGATTAGTTTATTAAATACAAATAACGTTATACTTATAGTGATAACCTGTGACGCAATTCTGAATTTTACAACAATGAAAGAATATATTGCCCGGCGATATTGCCCCGCAACTATTACGATCACTGAATTGAAAACAGGACATGTGTTAGAAAATGTAAACACTGGAAGGATTAAAGAAAATATTTTTAGAGTTTAAGGACTATAATTTCCAAATAGCAGTATTAGCTCAGCCTTCGGAGATAGAAGCAGTGGGACCGTTGGCTGATCCATTGGATGCTAACGGGACCGTTGGCTGATCCATTGGATGCTAAGAATCAGACAAGGAGACAAGAACAGCATCGGTGAAAATAGCATCGAAAAAGAATTATTCTTCAATCTGAAGAATTCATGAAGTTACTATATAGGTAGGAAAGGAATGCGATGAGATTAAAATGTTAGCTAGACCAACCAAAACTACAGCGACCAACCCAAGCCACTTTCACTACGGTTAAATCACCAATGGATAATTTAGTCTCAAATTTAAATTGCTTTTCGACCATATTGCCAATCACACCAGCTGAAGTGAAGTACAATTCAGAACAATTAGGTTTTGTCGACTTCTATAGACTCTGAGTCCCAGGCATCTTTAATTTCGGAATCCTGTATGCAAAAACCAGATTTACCCAAATTAAATTGATTGTGACCGTATCGGGTATTACTAACGCTAATCAATTCACCAAAGGAATGACTTTTTTAACTATAAAATGTCAGCTTGAATCTGAAAGGACTTTCTAAATAAATGAACTACGATATGTAGCAAGTTTCAACATAAAAAAACAATATCCACTTGCAACATCTGCAATTTATAGCCGCTCCCGCTTTATCCCAAACAATTGTTATTGTTTTAGTATCTAATCAACTGATGAAAACCTTACAGCACAAAATACAGCTTTTGAATGGGTGCTATCAGGGGAAACAAGCAACCATCACTTGACCAATCTGTATATCTATGCTTATAAACAGGCGAAAATCGGGTGAGCGAACAAAGCTCCTCAATATAAAATTCGATATATGGAATTCAATGGATACATATGTGTATATATATACAATTAGACCACATGGAAAATTAGAGCGTACTCATAAATACTCATCATTGCTATCTGCCACATCATGCATAAGAACTTAGCATTCGACGGTTCAAATTGGTCCCACGATTCAACCAACACTTTGGTCAATATTAATGCGGTTTAGGGTACGAGAAACGGGTATATATTTTCAACGGATAGTTTGACGAAAATCTCCTTATACCAATAGAACATTTTTGGCCAAAATCGGTGATTTGTGGAACTACAGGTGCACCGTTTCTAGCCATTCGGATTGTGTTCCAATGAACTAAAATATACATAATGGGCCCATATCATAAAACATTATTTCTTCAACAATCGAAGCAATCAATCTCAAGGAGCAATTATATCTATACTGATTCCCTGTAGGAAAGGGGGATTTTGCCTAAAGAAGCGGTTTTCTAACATACATGCGATGTCTGTAATGCAATAGATCCAATCAATATTGATGACAATGAGACCACAATTACGCTTCTCGGACTAGCATGGAATCCGAAAGACATGTTTTCGGTTTAAGATCAAACTACCTGACATATTGTACACTGTGCTCTCAGAATCGCCAAAGGTGTTTAACTCCCTTGGATAGCTATAGCACCATCAATAATAATAATAAAAATGTTGTGTCAGAAATTATGGATACGCAAATTGAGGTGGGATGATGAACTTCCTTGTAATATTACCAATCAATGGCAACAACTTCACAGCAACTTTGGACACCTCCAGAAGATCAAAATTCCGAGGCATGAACCATGAAACCATAAAGTTTCATTCAACTGTTGTTTTCGTTAGAACTTAAGAACATAACGAAAATATTCTTGTAAATTTGCTAACATCAAAAACAAAAGTGGGGCCGTTTAAACAGACGGCATTACTATGGTTGGAACTAGGCGCTGTGGTACTACTGTGTAGATTACTAGCCTTGGCCTTGGCCAAGAAAAAGTTCCCACAAGTCGAAAGCAAGGAATTTGGGTTTGACCAGATAGTACCATCGTATTAGCTTAATTATCGGGAGAACCACTATATAGAAAAACCTATGTCGCCAACAGAACATCTGGAATCCTCAGTCCAATGGCAAGAAATATCCGGCACGATGTTAAATCCCCTGAGAACACTACAGTCTTTCGATTTATGGTGGCATAGACCAATGTGCCTAACAAATAGTTACCTATATTCACTTGCCAATTGGTTCAAGACGAAGTGAGTATAAAATGAATTCAACTTCATGTACATGTACAAACTTCCAACGAAACTATGGAAATGATATTCGGGAGATGGCGAAATATTCGTGTCAAGTACTGAGTTACTGCATACGACTCGACAAAAGTGCAAATCAAAAACTCATGCAAAATATGGAGTTTGGTGCATTCACAATTAACGAGTTACAATCCACAGAACGAGCCTATACACTATGGTGTCAGCAAAAACATTATGTTTAAGAAATAGAAAATTTTTAAAATAATGATTCTTCATCGTCAATTCGTCATCTATGTCTATATAATACAAAACATCCTATCATTTTACAGACTTCGTATATCCTATAAGCAAAATGATAGCTTCATATTAGCATTTGAAATATTTCAATTATGGTCCCTCCCTATTATCGTCTCTTCTTAAACAGAAATACTGGATAGTAACTGACTGAAGCATGTCACAAGCGATTGCACACAAATCTCAAGTGTGTGTACCTGTACGGTAACGAGCGGCTACAAGCAGTCAATTAATGGGTACATTACCGAGTTACTATGGTAAGGACCTTCAGTTGAGCTGAGCTGGTGTGAACAAATTTCCGTTTTTATCGGATTTTCAAAATTTTATCAAAATTTATAAAATTCTATAAATTTTAGAAAAATGTTCATTGTTTCATTTTAAATATTTGAAAACTTCAAATTTCCCAAAATAATCAAAATTGAGAGGATTTTAGTTAAACTTCAAAGAATTCCATCAATTTTTAGTTGAATTGGTTTTTTGGAGGACAAAGACATTTTTGGAGAGAGCCAATATTTTAAAAGTTGCCATATGCCAAACCCATTCCGTTACCTAGTTTGTTCGGTGAGAAAAGGTCTTAAATTGAGTTATAAGCTTTCAGATAAACTTGCAAGCCATGCAGTTTTAATTCAATTTGTCAAAATTATTCGAAGCAAACTGTGAGAGACTTGGAAGAGCCTTGAATAGGCTAAATAGAAAAAAACATCAACGATAATAATTTATGATTTTAAGTAGAAATTTGCTAAGGGACTCTTTATTTAATAATGGCCCAGGGGCCCGAGTACCCTTAATACGGCATTGATCTACGCCATTAAAGCATAATGTTGTAATTGCTTCTGGTGCCTAAGCTGCAAATAGATTTGAATGGGAAATCAAACTGTACTTTACAAAACAAAAAAATTTTCAAAACTAGTAAGGTTTAACAATTATTTATCAAATATCCTTCAAATTGACTTAAATTACCATCTCATAGAGCAAACTATACAGAAGATCTCGAGTTTGGCCCATCAACACCCGTTACCTGGTAGTTCTTGCAAAACTATTCATTCGTAATTAGTTTAATTGTTTATATTTCTAAGATTGAAAATTCGTTCGCTTTTCGGCTTGCACAACTGGATCAATCTAGTTATCGAATGTATAAGCTTTTATTATTTTATCTAGTTTTTAGTTCGATTTTGTGAATGAATGGCAATTTTTATCAAGTACCGGGTTTTCTGCGAACTTCCTTTTCAACAAGTCAGTCCTAATTGATGGAAGTAAATTTCCTATGAGTTTTTCAAATAATATCGACCCCTAACACGAATATGGAGGACAGCATTAGCTTTCTCACTCTGAGTGGGAATGAAATTTCTCACTCCTTCTCTTTCTGCGACAGGCTATTGAGCTTTATAGATAAAATTACCCAATGTGTTAGCCAGAAATCAATTCCATTTTGAGTTTTAGGTTATAGGACTCATAGTCACAGGATAATTTATACCAACAATATAAAATTCGTTTTTCCAAGAAAATTAAATTTTGATCGATTTTACTAGTTATTACAGTTTCATCGAATACATAGTTATTCAAAAGTACAATACGACAATCGAAAAGAACTAATCAAGTATTGTACTCATCAAGATGTTGATATACATCGTAGAGGTTGTATTGCATTCATGACAAGTTTTTCGAGCATTACCGATATCAACCCTTTACTACAATCGTTCACATTAGCACAAGCAGTAATGCATGCTTTTAGGAAAAAATCTATGCAAGAAAATACTTTGGGTATAGTTCCTATCTGTATCATGAATTTAGATCACAAAAATCGATCACTCATAGGGCGGAAATGGCTGATTTTTGAAAATAAAAAATGTAAAAGTAAAATATTGTACCAAGTACAAATACCTTCAACCCATTATTACGTAGATGGTTACTGTAAAGATACAAATACTGTCTATGAGTTTCTAGGGTGTTATTGGCATGGGTGCGAAAGATGTTTTTTAAATCGAACGCAACTTTATAGCCTCTCCGAAATCATCTCCAAGGGGATATCAAAAAATTACCGAAAGTAGACTTGAAACAATTTCAAGCCGGGATAAAATCCAAAAAGATGAACATGATTTTAAAAGGCTTTCTAGGAGAAGGAAAATTCGCTTCCGCAGATATTAGCTAAATTTATTATAGCTAAACTCAACCCTGTCACTGACATAGAAGTTAGTGATGATGAGTATCCCCAGGATAGTCAACGTTATTAAATTTGTAGTTAAAATAAAAATTAAAAAATAAAAAAAAAAGTTGCCTTTTTATTTAAAGTTTTACATTTTTAAATTCTATGTTTTATTTTACCGGATCTTTTTGTGTCTTTCAGTTTTGTTTTTAATTTAAATATAAATAAATAAAGAGGTCGACTACAAAAGCCGGATGTTTTCGTTTTCACTACCGGAAAAATAATAAAAAGTGATAGTCGACTGAAAAATACCGGATGGTTTCACTTTTCCGGAAGTAGGCCAAGAATTCCGGATGTTTTGCCGGAAGTAGGTCACCTAAAGTAGGTCGACTCAACTGCCCCATACACTACTACTTTACGTATCGGTAAATTTACCTTGATCTAAACTATTTTTTAAGCACATCGAATCCACCATGGTAACTGATCTTCTATGGAAATCACTTGATAAACTTATGGAATCGGTTGAAGCGTATACACGCATACATAACAGAAATAAAATAGATTATCAAATACTAAAAACTATGTTAGTCCGACTAAAGTCCATTTGACTAAAACCACAGACACAGTGTTGACTTGGACTTAAAATTTATACAATAATAAAAAGATGTGACGTGCAAAGTAGGTGTTATGGCCGTTTGTGGTGGGAATTTTTTTGACAGTGTGGGAAATATTTTGATTAACAGGTCATTGACACCTGTTAATCACCTGTCACTTTTTGTCAGCTCAACTGTCAATCATCCCTTAAAATATACCCCTTTACATAGATTACAAGTAATACTCTATGCGAAATATTTCCCTCAAGGTATGTTATAAGTGCAAATTTCTGGTAAACCCTTCAAGTCAGTATGGTATATCTTCTAACATATTATACTTAATTATTTATTAGACTGTCAATTACACGTCATTTATTTTTTTAAATTGACGTTAAGTGGTATAAAAAAAATGCATTTTAAACATATATACGTAAGACATTGTACAAGACTGTACACGATTGCGTTCGATGATCTCTATTTAGAATATGTAGAAGAAGGACAAGTACATCTCGCTTGCCCCAGCAATTGTAATAATAGCAACAACAAAACGTTATGGTTTTTATTGTTTTTTTTTTAGGATTGTGGTATATAAGTGATTCCCGTCCCCATTAGAAATTCAATGTAACTTGTGCTATGCTTAAAAGTTATTTCATTTCTTATCCAATGTTATTTGATAAAAAGTTTAAGAAATTTTTACTACACTGATATGTTGTTTTTAAAATTGAAGACCTCCCCGAGGATGAATCGAATCCGAATGTCATTGAAGAAATAATAAGGTATATCACCGGAACTGTGGCACCTAGTGATAAGATTGGAGACGAATTCAAATAGGAGAAATTTTCGAGCGTTGCGTTGTGGAAATTTAGACCAGCGAAAAGTTTGCTGTTTCAGGATGTATGGGACCTACTCATTGCTTTGTAATGCTGAAGGTTTAAAAATCGATACATTTAAGCTGATAATGACACAGATAAAAGTTCCAGTTGGGGAAGGAAGAAAACGTAGTAATGCTTACAACACCTTAACAGAGGAATGGAGATTTTTGAAATGGAGTGATCAACATCGATAATAAAGACAACTTATGCTTACCGAGGGCAATCGTTGTCGCAAGAGTTTATGCGAAAAATGGGACAAGGAATGAAGAAAATGTAATAATACAGAATATAGGCAAACAACAAGACAATAAAGTTCAAAAATTACTCCAAAAATCTGGTGTTGTGATTCCTATGGAAGGGAGTGGTATTGAGGAATTGAAAAAATTCCAAGAGTATCTCTCGAGGTACCAAATTAATGTCTTCAGTGCTGGAACAAAAGGACCGGAGGTGATTTATCTAGGTCCAACAACACCATTAAAAATCAACCTATTACATCACGACAAGCACTATAGCGTGATTACATCTTTTACACCAGCTTTTGTATGCAGTGATTATTGTGAGGAGTGTCATGTTGCAAAATATTGTGCAAGGAATGTAAGAGGGATTTTGTTGGTGATCGCTGTTTTACCCAACATAAACTTTATGAAAAGTTACGTCGGTGTAATAAATGCCACCGTATGATCAATAAGGCAAGAGTGCATCATTGTAACGAGATATTTTGTTGGGTACGCAAACTGCATCAACCCGAAAATCATAGGTGTTACAATCGAAAGTTGCATCTGTATTATTTATATTTTTTAACCTGGCAACGATGCAGGAAAAAAACTATGAGAGCAGTGATGACACAATAAAAATACACCAGCCATATCTATGTGTTCTGCGTTGCAGCGTTGTTTTCAACGTATTAATATACCTGATGCTGAAACATGTTCAACGTGTGGGGACAGACAGAGCATATTTCAGGATGATGGATCAGATGTCATTGAAGATTTCATGCTGCATATGCTTAACCTTCGCGGAAAATTCAAAGACATCGTAGTTATCGCTCACAAGTGGTTCTGTCAGCACTACCGGAAATACTCAAATAAAAATCCCGGTTGGTCTAAAGTACATATGTGAAAATTTGCATAAGCAATTGCGGTCATTTCTAGGATCGGCAGTAACAACTATTAAAAATCGTTCAAAATCGTTGAATACACCTATTGAAAAAATAAGACGATTTAACAGTCAACTAGACATTTAAGTCAACTATATATATATATATATATATATATATATATATATATATATATATATATATATATATATATATATATATATATATATATATATATATATATATATATATATATATATATATATATATACTCGTATGTATGCTGCACAGACTAAATATCGTAAATAAAGAGTTATACAAAATTTCCAATACCAAATTTCCATCAAAACACTTTTAAAAAAAAAACACTATACATTAGACATACCATTATTATTCGCTCCGTTGACATAACGCGTATATTTTGAGACGCTGCGGATTAAATAATTTTTCACCCGAAAACATTTTAATCAATCACCCGAATTAGACTAATTTAATTGAAATATGTTCTTGAGATATAATATATTGAATTGAATGTATCCAGTTTTTTTTCTTAGAATGATGAATTGACTTGACTGGCTGTGCGGTTTTTGGTTTTGTTTTTTAACCTTCAATCTTGCTTATTTACATACAAATGTATTATGAAAATACATACATATGTATAAGCGGGGCGAGATGGGAAGATCGAGGGTTTATTTTCAAAGATCAATGATAAATTCATAAGAATTGGAAATGAAATGTTATTGCAGTAATAAAATACACCACAATTGAAGTATATACATTCACATACATACGAGTATGCATGTATGTGCTTATAAGCTTGCGCACGTGATTATGTACATAATTAAGTTTTCAGGCGTGAAATTTTTGTTGGTGCTTATGTACTTCAGTGATGTACGTAGTCTAAAATTCTGTATTTTAAAAAATTCCTCTTTTCTTCAATCGTGATTTGAAATGGTTCTGGTTCACGGTCCAAAATCTATATATACATTTTATAACGGGTATGCTACGTTTCCCAATCTCCCAACCTGGGGTGGGAAAGGAGCCTTAAGTTGAATGGTTTACAAACAGGTAACTAACGAGGCTCTGGCGACCGAGACACGGTGGTATAACCGACTAACTCAAACCATAGAACCACTACCAACTCGTACTGGTCAGAGTGGTAGATGCTCTATGATCAGTAAAATAAAGAAACGAAAGATGAGTAAATCACCACAGGCTGCGGGACTGCTTCTTCTGCTCTAGCTTCTTTTATGTTGGAGTAAACTCCTACCTGTTTAACTCTAAAGTATCTTCTTTTCAGGTATGACTTTAGCAGTTCGCAATACTCAAATGGCAGAGTTTTCTCTAATTTAAATATTAAACCATCTATCCAGACTTTGTCAAATACCTGCGCTATGCCTAGAAATATGGCCGAACAAATCTTTTTTTCCTCTAAGGATTTTTCTATGAAATCTGTTATTCTATGGATTTGATCGATTGTGGAGTGTTTCTCTCTAAATCCATACTGATGGGACGGAACAGCTCCTGATTTTGTAATTTCTTGTATTGACATAATTGGAAGAAGTGATATTGGCCTGTACGAGGTTAATTCACTTGGTCGCTTACCTGGTTTTGGTATCATTATTACTTCCGCAAATTTCCAACATTGAGAGACCTAACGGAGTCTGAAGGAAGCATTAATCTTGTTCGATATTTTTTAATAGCTTTATTAGGTATTTGTTTGAGAATCTCTCCAGTTATCAAGTCATATCCTGATATGGTTTTTTAAGTACTATACAGGGTTCTATATTTCTTGTTTCACTTCTTTAGCATTAAATGGGATTTCCTGTCTCAGGATAGTTGTATGGCTATCAATCAGTATATAGGATGTACTGGTGAGTGAACTTCGTAGCCACGGATTTTTATATGACTTAGAGTAGTAAGAAATAGTTGTATTTCATGTTGTCGTTGCAACCGACATTTATAGTATACCATTTTATATTATACCATGCAAGAATTTTTAGATTATGTGCCATGTTTAATTAGCAAAGAGAGGCTGACTCTGATGTTGTTCAACTTTATTCTAGTAGGGTGAGCCAAGATTGATATGATCGGTCTTTCTTGCTTTTTTTCTTGATCTAAGTCGATTAAGAATATCTTAATCATTAACTGAAACAGAACTATGTTGTCTTCTCGAACTTCCAATAGTGAGTGCTTCAGCATATGTTACATTTGGATTAGTTCTTGATACCTGTTTAATGATTGATGTGGCCTTTACTTTGTGGATATTCTTGTTGAGGCTGAGTGGATTTCTGGCCTGGTACTTATTGAATTTTAGCTTGTTTAGCTGCGAATTTTTTACAGCTCTTTTATAACAATGCAACCTGTGTAATTGGCTGTTGCTGTTTTTTTACACATTTTAAGCATCTGGATTCCTTATTACAAAAGTTTCTCGTGTGTCCGTGGACTTGAAACTTTCTGCACTGAGGAATCAGTTTAGATTTTTTAACTGCTTCTATATTTGCACTTTTAATGTCTTCTATTCTTTCAAAAGATAACACATATAATGGAAGAGGTGTTTTGTCACCTCTTTTTAGCAGCTGTGAACTTCGTTAATTTTGTATCGTTTCTCCAAAAGATACTCTTTTATCTCTTCTGGTTTGTATGAAGCATGTAGTTTCTTAACAATCACTTAGGTTTGCTTTGTCTGCATCTTCGTAGGAATACCATGTTGTCTTTTCTTCATTAAGAGCTCCTGTTAACTTTCTATAGCTATCACCGTCTGGGACATTTCTGGCACAACACTATTTATAGCTGTAGCTTGAAATGTTATCTGATACATTCCTACTTCCGGTTAGAAGGTGCTCATTTGATTGTTTCAGTTCGGGTGAAACCTGTGGTGATTCACTCATCTTTCGTTTCTTTTTTATTTTTTTGTTACGGTTCAGAATCCATCCCGTTTCTCTGTTGAGTTCTTCCTCGTCTGTTTCAAACATAACCTCTATTGGTATCGATTTCTTGCTGTACCTTAGTGATTTCTTTCTCAAATTTTAAGATTTAACAAAATCTTTTCTATTTCGTAAATCTTGTTGCGCAGTTCTGCGTTATCCCTTTCCAACGTGTTCGCTAATGGTGGTGGTGATCTTGCCACTCTGGGGTTTTGTCCAAATGTGTTTGGTTGCCGAAAAGATTGGCTCACCCCAGAATCCGTTGAGCTAGCCTTGTTAGAGGGTGGATTTGTCAGCTGCTTAGCTGAGTTACTACCTAGGGTACAATTGTTGTATTCATTGTTTGTTTTACTGGTCATAGAGCATCTACAACTCTGACCAGTACGAGTTGGTAGTGGGTCTAGTTTGAGAACATCATTTACTAAATACTCGATATAGTTGGAAATACCGCCGCGTCTCGGTCGCCAGAGTCTTGTTAGTTACCTAGCAGGGTGCACCGCCTGCAGGTGAGAATGACATTTTAACTGATTGTAAACTATTTAAACCACACTTTATGGAAAGAATACATAGGAGTGCTTTATAATTATATTGTCAGAGTCGAACGCTGTTAGTGAAAAATGACTAGTTACTTCGTAAAAAAAAATTTATTTTTATCATAAATAAAATATTTATTTATAAGAACTTCTGGGAGGTATGGGACTTCCACCTTGGATATAAAAAATTAAGAAGGGGGTAGTTTTGAACAATAATTTATTTTGCTTGAATTGAGACACTTAACCGAATACTAAGCCACGTTATACTGTTTGCCCGTTTACCAACCAATTAATTTTGATAAGATAACTTCTGGGAGGTATGGGACTTCCACCTTGGATATAAAAAATAAAAAAGAGGGTAGTTTGGAACAATAATTTATTTTGCTTGAATTGAGACACTTAACCGAATACTAAGCTATGTTATACTGTTTGCCCGTTTACCAACCAATAAATTTTGATAAGAGGAATGACCAACAAGAACTTCTGGGAGGTATGGGTCTTCCACATTGGATACAAAAAATAAAAAAGGGGGTAGTTTGGAACAATAATTTATTTTGCTTGAATTGAGACACTTAACCGAATACTAAGCTACGTTATACTGTTTGCCCGTTTACCAACCAATAAATGTTGATAAGAGGAAGGACCAACAGGAACTTCTGGGAGGTATGTGACTTCCACCTTGGATATAAACAATTAAAAAAGGGGTAGTTTGGAATAATAATTTATTTTGCTTGAATTGAGACACTTAACCGAATACTAAGCCACGTTATACTGTTTGCCCGTTTACCAACCAATAAATTTTGATAAGATAACTTCTGGGAGGTATGGGTCTTCCACCTCGGATATAAAAAATTAAAAAGGGGGTAGTTTGGAATAATAATTTATTTTGCTTGAATTGAGACACTTAACCGAATACTAAGCCACGTTATACTGTTTGCCCGTTTACCAACCAATAAATTTTGATAAGATAACTTCTGGGAGGTATGGGTCTTCCACCTCGGATATAAAAAATTAAAAAGGGGGTAGTTTGGAACAATAATTTATTTTGCTGGAATTGAGACACTTAACCGAATACTAAGCTACGTTATACTGTTTGCCCGTTTACCAACCAAAAAATTTTGATAAGATAACTTCTGGGAGGTATGGGTCTTCCAGCTCGGATATAAAAAATTAAAAAGGGGGTAGTTTGGAACAATACTTTATTTTGCTTGAATTGAGACACTTAACCGAATACTAAGCTATGTTATACTGTTTGCCCGTATACCAACCAATAAATTTTGATAAGAGGAAGGACCAACAAGAACTTCTGGGAGGTATGTGACTTCCACCTTGGATATAAAAAATTAAAAAGGGGGTAGTTTGGAACAATAATTTATTTTGCTTGAATTGAGACACTTAACCGAATACTAAGCCACGTTATACTGTTTGCCCGTTTACCAACCAAAAAATTTTGATAAGATAACTTCTGGGAGGTATGGGTCTTCCAGCTCGGATATATAAAATTAAAAATAGGGTAGTTTGGAATAATACTTTATTTTGCTTGAATTGAGACACTTAACCGAATACTAAGCCACGTTATACTGTTTGCCCGTTTACCAACCAATAAATTTTGATAAGATAGCTTCTGGGAGGTATGGAAATTCCACCTCGGATATAAAAAATTAAAAAGGGGGTAGTTTGGAATAATAATTTATTTTGCTTGAATTGAGACACTTAACCGAGTACTAAGCTATGTTATACTGTTTGCCCGTATACCAACCAATAAATTTTGATAAGAGGAAGGACCAACAAGAACTTCTGGGAGGTATGTGACTTCCACCTTGGATATAAAAAATTAAAAAGGGGGTAGTTTGGAACAATAATTTATTTTGCTGGAATTGAGACACTTAACCGAATACTAATCTATGTTATACTGTTTGCCCGTTTACCAACCAATAAATTTTGATAAGAGGAATGACCAACAAGAACTTCTGGGAGGTATGGGAATTCCACCTCGGATATAAAAAATAAAAAGGGGGTAGTTTGGAACAATAATTTATTTTACTTGAATTGAGACACTTACCCGAATACTAAGCTACGTTATACTGTTTGCCCGTTTACCAACCAATAAATTTTGATAAGAGGAATGACCAACAAGAACTTCTGGTAGGTATGGGACTTCCACCTTGGATATAAAAAATTAAAAAGGGGATAGTTTGGAACAATAATTTATTTTGCTGGAATTGAGACACTTAACCGAATACTAAGCTACGTTATACTGTTTGCCCGTTTACCAACCAATAATTAGACTGGTAATTAACTCCCTCAATGTTGGCGCTGACAAGATCCTGATATGGTTTTTTTTTATCTTCAGTTATTATATCTTTACAGTCAAAACGTTCCATGCGTTTCGCTGCGTTCCCGGACCTGTACGAAAACTTCCACGGTAGCTTAACGGAAGCTATAAAGATATTCTCAGCCCCGGGCATTAGTTAGGCACATTGCCACGGTACAATTTTCAAAATAAAATTCTTGTTTTTATAAATGAATTTTTTGTTGGATGGTGAGATGACGGTGTGAACACTAACTGAATGAAGGCCGCGTTTGATTTACGTACATAAGTATTTTCGGCATGAAAATTTCATCAGATTCATTTTATGCCAGTTCATGGTTTCGGTTTACTATATTTTCGAAATATTGGAAGAATAAGGAATCTGATCCCCAAACTACTACTTTATACAACATTTATTAAAAATCTAACTTCCAAACCAGCGATATTAACTCTTGCACGCAGCACGCCCCTGATTAGCGTTTATTATTCAAAAGCGGATAGTAATATTCCAGGAACAAAATACACAAAAAAAAAAACTGTGGATGTTGAAAAAACCAGATCATGTTTTTCTGTCTTAAAAAAGTTATCAATCAGAACACGTTCAAAGTTGAATTGAGGCAAAAATGATACGATATAGGAATCCAAGATGTTTGCGCGTATATATGCTACAAACAAACTTGTTTTTCTCACATACGTTTGGTATTATTTTTGGTGTCTTCAAGGTTACGTACATATGTACACATCAACGATATTTTTTTGGTTATGATAACATTTCCAAGTTAGTGTATACAATATTATGCTAAGTCGAATAATTTATTTATTTTTATTCGGGAATTACATTTGTACATTGTTGACTTCTTCTTCTTCTAGCCACATACATACATCATCTTGAATCTTGTATCTCTGCGTGCCGTGTTATTTTTCGCAACAAGTTGATATAAAAGAATACAAAAATACGAGAATAGAATAGTTTTTCTTCTGTATTGGACGTGTGTGTCTGTGTGTGTGTATGTTTACATAGATATTTAGTGAAAGATAAGACGTCGATCATAAAAAGACGAGAACTTGTTTTTGAATGAATTTGTTATTAAATAGAAGAAAATATTTAAATTCTGAATTCTAATCTTATGTATACGTGTATGTATCTATATGGAGTGCAAAGTAACGGTGAATTAATAATGTGTATTGATTAGTATTGATGTGTACAAATAATAGCCGGGAAAAGATTGTATCAAGAGATTATTATAATTGCCGTTTTAGTTACGCACACAACGTATTAGATCTACATAAGAATTATCTCAGATTGTATAGAGTGCGTGCATAACAACAGTTCAACTCATTACATCATCTTATGTGGGCGGATTGAATGACTAATCCAAATTTTTGTTACCAAATTAATACAATCCTAACCGAATATATTCTAAGTTTACTTGGTGAACTCGAAAGTGGTATTCTTCTCGGTTTCTAGCTGATTATCTTCCAAATTACGGTAGGATTTAAATTTATTTTATCAGACTGCCTTAAAAGACCAATTCGAAATATCAGAAGTAAAATTGTGGTTTTGCAAGGGTGAATCAAAATATCTACAGCTATACGTTCTGAATTGCCAAGGCAATATTTGATAAATTTTCGAGAAATTAATTCCAAAATTTTTTTATATGAGAAGCCTTAAGAGTTTTTTAAAATTTGTTTAAGCATTTAGCGTCCAAAATCCGCGGATAAATTTTATAAATATTACTACTATACCGGTATGCTTAGCCAGGTTAAACTGTTACCGTCTCTGCCAACGAGGAAGCGCATTCGTCTACTAGTATTACTAACTTTTAAATTTTTCTTAAGATAAAAAATTCTTGTGTTCCTATACCTTATTACTACCTACCGCTCAAGACGGTATCACAAAATTTCTTGAAAAAGTTGAGGTTGTTTGGCAGCATTAAAGTAAGTTTACTTGCCGGCCACTCAACACTTAAGTCAATAATTAGTTGATCTCTATAGCTTCTTGAGCTAGAACACAGTCATAGAGGATGATTTCGGTGGTATTCGGTGGTATTGAGCCCTGGCCACATTCACAGGTGATTGAGTCCGCTAGACTCTGTCGGTACATATATACACTTAGAGGAATCTTTGTCTCTTAACTTGCTCAATGTTTGGCAGATAATTATATGTTATTCTACCATCCATTGCTATAGACGATTTTCTCGTTTTCCTCTTGAGGGCTCGCGTCTTGTCTTTTTCTAATTTTGTAGTTTGCCATTTTCGCATTTAAGAATACATCAATGTGCATCGTGCCAAGACAGGAACGACGTAAGTTGACACTGGTGTGTATGTCTTGGTAATTTCGAGCTAGATACTTCCTGGGGCAATAACTAGTGTATGCCGATGGTGACAGTTTATTCTGTCCGCCCATACCATGCGGGCATCCTTTATTGACAATTTTTTCAAGTGTGCCATGACTTGAATTAACAGTGGTTTTTCTTTCAGAGAAATATTTGTTAATGATGTCTTAAAGATTGCTTGGGTAATTGAATCCCTTTAGCTCCAACATTATGCTGGGCCGCCACAGGTTGTCGAACACGCCAGATACATTTAGGAAAATTCCAAGATTGTACTTTTGGTCCGACTCTTTGACCGTATTGATAATTTTGATCATTGCGTCCTCTATGGATCTATTTTCTTTCAAGTCAAACTGTTTGTCACTGTAGGTGCCACTTTTCTGGAATATGTTCATTAATCTAACGGCAATTAATTTTTCAAATAATTTACCTAGAACAGGCAACAGCATGATAGGCCGATAAGGTATGGGATCGGTTTGACACCTATCTCCGGTTTTCCTAATGATAACTAATTTACCATTTTTCCAAGCTTTGGGAAATACTCCTTTGATTAGATAAGTATTCAAAAAGGTCGTGATACAGGGCCCTATATAATAGGCCAGGCACGTTATATCACCTCGACCTCAATATTCTCTAGGCCTGGCGCTTTACCCACTTTATAATAGACATGATAGCCAAAGTGACCCCGGCACCACTGAAGTGTCTCACGTTTGGTGTAGTTGGTACTGAGTTACGATCGGCGTGGATTTCTCTTTGCCTCTCAGAGTAATTTTCCTCAGAGTCGTCGGATAGTAAGATGTTATGAAAGCATTTTTTAGTGTACTCCCAACAAATTGTTGTTTGTCCACCACCGCTCACCAGATTACTTAGTACCTCAAAACGGTACAGCATTACCATGCTCCGTGATCAACTCTTTTAAGCTCATTTGGCTTTTGTCTCTAATACTTTTAAAATACGCTAATCGGTAGACCACATAGTTAAGCCTTTTGCTTTCCCGAATTTACGGATTTTTATCTCTTTGATATAACTTGCGTAGCTTACGAATCAATTTTCTTGTTCGGTTAAGTCCGGAGACCACCAAGACACTTTAAATTTACGAGCACGTTTCCGTGATATATAGTAGCGTGACAGACTCTGATAATTGAACTTGTTATTATTTATTCAACTCGATCGATATCGCTATCGATCGATACCTTCAGGTCTTTTGCCATAGGCTTTGCCAGATGCTACGTAGTTGGATGTAGAAATACTCCCAATTGGCATGCCTTATTCTCCGAACCCAAGATCTAGACAATAGCTCTGTGATCACTTGATGTCCAACTTTCTTCGACGGACCAAATTAAACATTTTCTTATCAGACCACCCGTCATAAGAGTGAGATCAATATTCTACTTGCCGTTGTGAGAATATGTACTTGACTGCCCATCTTCGTTGATAACGAATAGGCTACTTCTTGCTATATAAATTCTTCAACGAGAACTCGTCTCTCGTTTGTGTCCTTATTGTGCCAAAGTTTGGACTTAGCATTGAAGTTACGAGTAATCATAATAGGATGGTCTTTTAGACCATCCATGATTCTATCAAGTTTATTCACATACTCCACTGGATCGTCTGAATATTGGAAGTAAATACTGACCAGATAGAAACTTCCTAAGTCAGAGCTCACCTCTACACACACACAGTGTGTATACTACTGTGAAATTACTTGCAGTACAGTGAAATTTTAAGAACCTCAAGATCATTGTTGAGGATAGAACTGTCATAGACAGTTCTCTTCATTATTAGGTTCAAAGCCATTTTGTATGAGGTACAAACTTTACTACGAGACGAATGGCCAAAAGCCTTGTTTGCCTTTCGGCAAGAAGCCCATTTAGAGTCGTCCGTCTTTTTGGTCCACGATTTTTGGTCATGCCTATACTGTCGCCGCAGTGACCACAAATGTGGTCTTGTTCATTACAAAACTTGACAATTTGTCCAAATGTCTGGTATTCTATCAACCTGAGGAAGTCGATACTCTACATGAGGACCAGCCAAAATATACATGATGGATTTTAATGAGGATATTCCTGGCATTTGGCGATACCTCTATAACTGGCTTGGCCTCTTTTGGTCCAGTCATTAGACTCCGTTTCAAGTCCTCGATCGTAATAGATTCAGAGCTTTGTTTAATTAAAGCTTCTTCTCGATCTTTTCTACCCTGTCCACATCATAAATGATTATTCTGGGCAGACGCTTGTCCGGTAGCAATGCTACCAACCCAGCTTTTGAATGTTGCTTACTGGCTTTATCCTGTGCCTGTCGTTCTTTTTCGATTAGTACGCCATTCTTGAAGTTTCTCTACCAGCCATGGCTTTAACAGTGACAACCTTTGATGGTTGCCACTGGGCCTTTCTTTTTGTTCCTGCCACTAGGACAGGGACCTGAGGTACCGATTAAAGTGCTTACACTATTTCTGATCGTTCTTGAAGCCAACCTTTAATGCCGGCTATCTCGAGGTTGATCAAATGACATGCGTCTACTATGGCATTTAGGCAATCTTGCAATTTTGCCCTTTCCGCATTGTAAATATTAGAGATCTGTCTGATCTCCAATTATAGCGCCTACAGACTGTGTGGTGGATTGCTAAGATCCAACCTCCACAGACTCGTTGTCATCAGTTCGAATTCGCTTGTTGCGGTTCGAAGCTGGTGGAGTGGGCGATCTATCGACCGTCATTCTTCCCACCACTCTATCTACACTGAGTTCTTCTCTGTGTTTCATGACCACTAATTCGTTGCCTCCCCTCGCCCTCGTATAGAGGTACACACAATTTATGGATTTTTTATTTTATTTAAATGGGCGCTTTTATAAGTAAATAGACAACACTAGATACTTATTCCACGAGGGGATTCTAGCATTCTTCCATATATTGAATCTGTCTGTATAAACAAGGTTCAGCATCAGATGTTTTGAAATCACATATGATGCTTGTTCAAAACCATATAGACTTTTTATAAACTTTCCGTATTCTTGAGTAAAGCCACAAATTGCATTATAAATAGAGAAGACATCCCTTCCATAAAAGACTTGTGTAATACGTTCAAGAATCCACATCTGGGGAGGGACATTTTCTTCTAATGGTTCTGTTCGTCAAACTTATCGTGCACTTCGTCCATTTTATGGCGTACATAATCGTCCTTCAGAGCGGCTAATTCAAATAACAATAGATCGGACCACGTTTGACGTTTGACCCGTGAGACGCCAAATATTGCGCACTGAAGAAGCTGTAGCCGCTGTACAGGAAAGCATTGAAGAAGATCCAAAACTGGGATTGTGTCCTTCCACTTTATGGAAGATTTTACGAAAGGATCTTGGGTTAAAAGCTTTCAAGATTCAACTTGTGCAAGAATTAAAGCCAAACGACCATCGTATGCGCCGCCAATTCGGTGAATTGGCTAAAGCTCAAATTGATATTGATGTTGAATTTCCATTCAAAATTTTGTTCTTCGATGAAGCCTGTCAATGGTGAGCGGTATAGGAATATGATTAGAAATTTGTTCGTACCTCGATTAGCTGGCATTAATCTTGTGGACATGTGGTTCCAACAGGACAAACCTACATGCCACACAGCGCGCGCTACAATTGATTTGCTCAAAGAAACTTTTGATGAAAAAATAATTTCGCGTAATGGTCCAATTAATTGGCCACCAAGATCGTATGATTTAACCCCATTGGATTATTTTCTTTCGGGTTATGTAAAGCCACTTGTCTACGTCGATATAACATGGAACGAAACTTTGTTTTATTGCAAAAGCTGAAAACGACCCAGTTTATTGTAATCCAAATGGTTCAACGATGGATTTAAAAAGCATCTTCAAGGATAAAACAACTTTGACTTAAATAATTTAAATCATCCGAGTCATGTGATTTGCCAAACATGTGTTTGATACTCATCATCTGTCAATACGGATTTTACTACAACTCTCCTACCTATATATGAAGTTGCCCTTCATGATTATGGTGGAATATGGAATTATTTGGTTCAAGCCTTTCCATTGACGAACAACCTCATCAATTTGTGCATTAAAATTTACCATTTTTATGCATAAATTTACCATAATCACTGCTTTTTTATTAGTTTTTTTTTTAAATTTTTCAATCATTTTAAATCTGGTGTTCTGGGCCCATCCTAAATGGTTGGTTATATTTCTACATAATTTATGCAATTTACTCGTTCGATAAGGCAATGAAATTCGCATAAATTAAAATACATATTAAACCGATTAGGTTGCCAAGCAGCTCATATTTTACATACTACTCGTATATATAGTCTCAAACTCCAAACAGCCACAAATGACTTATGTATATATATTTATAAACGCACATAACGTATCGCGTAATTAAATTATTTACAGCAATAAAATTATGTAAAAAAAAACATGTGAAGATTCTCTTATCGTGTAAATATACATACATATATACCATCCCACCGCCCCATATACCGCACACAACAAAATTATTTTTCATTTTTCCACTCGCATACATTGTTTGTTATTCATAAATTAAACCGATTAATTGTCTTCTTCTTTTTTTTTTTTAATTTTCCACTTATTCTATTAAACGCGCCAATGACGACATAATAATATAATATTTTCACTTTGTACACACAAGAATTTCCACTGCTCCTGCTGTTGTTGTTTACTTGATTTTGGTGTTGACATCGAATTTGGTTGAAACTTTAAGCTCTCTTCGAAGCATAATTTAGAAAATGAAAATAAAATAAAAACATATTACGCCAAAGTATATACTGTGTTTTTCCACAACATACCGCCAACAACATATCAACACGCGACTATATATACGGGAAAAAAGTTAAAAAGTTTCGTGAACATGTAAATCTCACCCACCAACGACAACAATAATAACAACAACAACGGGAACTCGAAAATATACCGGGTGTTTCTTTTAAACTGAGACGATCAAATATCTCGAAAAATAACCACTCTACGGAAAAAATGTCCGTAATCAAAATTTAATCATACCGCAGGGGAAATACATTAGTGCAAAAAAATAGTCCCCCACCCCCGCTTTATAGGTGGGGCGGGGGTAACTTTTAAACTATGATAGGAAGCCATATTTTTTATTGCAGATACAGATTCTACGACTAAAAGTACGTATGATTTGAATGAAATATTTTGTTCGGTTCATGATAGATGGCGTTGTAATCGACGAAATTTATTTTTTTCTATTTTTCCTTCTTATAGAACACACGCATTCGATTCTGCAATACGTTTGAAAAAAAAAAACATCACGTTTTCATTGGAAATACTCGAAATTCGTCATCAAAACAATTTATTCAGTTTTGTAAATCTAAAATAAGTGTTCAAATGGTGGCCTGCGACTTCAATGCACTTATTAATCCGCATTTCAAATGATTGTACACAACTGAGAAGTGTGTCTGGTTGAATTTCAGCACACGCATTTCTGATTCGCTCAATCATGTTCTCACGTGTTGTTGGTTTTTGTGTGTAAACTTTGTTTTTGAGGTAGCCCCCAAAAAAAATCTGGCGCAGTAAGATCTGGTGATCTGGCGGGCCAATTTATCGGACCAGCTCTACCGATCCATCAACCATTGAAATCACGATCAAGTATTTCACGTGCCATCAACGAATAGTGTGCAGAACAACCATCATGTTGAAACCACATGTTCCGTCTCACTTCTAAGCTCAAATTTTCAAGTAATATTGGCAGTTCATTTTCCAAAATGTTTCGGTACATTTGACCATTCAAGTTGCCTTCAATAATGTGGGGGCCTATGAGTTTGTTCCCAATTATTCCACACCACACGTTGACAGTCCAAGGACGCTGATGTTCAACTTGACGAAGCCAGTGCGAATTTGTAACACTCCAATAATGCATGTTTTGTCGATTAACCGTTCCATGGTTTGTAAAAGACGATTCGTCGGAGAACATTACGCAACGAAAAAAATTGGGGTTTTGTTGTATTTGTTCACGTACCCATTGACAAAAAGTTACCCGATTTTGGAAATCAACGCCATGAAGATCTTGGTGTAAAGACACATGATATGGATGATACTTGTGCCGTTTTAAAATTCTCCAAACACTGGTGAGGGGCAATCCGGAATCGCGAACTATTTCTCGTGTACTAATATGATGATTATGAGCCACTGCTGCCAATACAGCAATTTCATTATTTTCTCCAGTGACTGTTGCTCTACGGGTCCGCTTTTGCGATTGAACATTTCCATCAGTAATAAATTGTTTGATAGTACGGCCAATTGAGGCACGTGAACAAATCCTATCCGGAAAACGTTGAGCGTAAATAGCAACAGCATTTTCAAGATTTCTGCCAGCTTCTCCATAAACCAGAACCATTTCAATTTTCTCTGGCACAGTTAAACGCTCCATTCTAAAGTATTTTGTCGTTTATTTTGCAATTACGAAAAACATGAAGATAAGAAATAACACAAACGTTAAATGTGATTTACAAAACTGAATAAATTGTTTTGATGACGAATTTCGAGTATTTCCAATGAAAACGTGATGTTTTTTATTTCAAACGTATTGCAGAATCGAATGCGTGTGTTCTATAAGAAGGAAAAATAGAAAAAAATAAATTTCGTCGATTACAACGCCATCTATCATGAACCGAACAAAATATTTCATTCAAATCATACGTACTTTTAGTCGTAGAATCCGTATCTGCAATAAAAAAATATGGCTTCCTATCTTAGTTTAAAAGTTACCCCCGCCCCACCTACAAAGCGGGGGTGGGGGACAATTTTTTTTTGCACTAATGTATTTCCCCCGCGGTATGATTAAATTTTGATTATGGACATTTTTTCCGTAGAGTGGCTATTTTTCGAGATATTTGATCGTCTCAGTTTAAAAGAAACACCCGGTATACAAAAAACGAATAAATACGTGTGATTACATCTTGGTATATAGACTCAAAGCTCTTTTCAACTCATATACTTGTTGTTTTAAAATTTTACAATAATAACTTGAGCGAGAAGCTTTTATACATTTTAATTTTTATTGTCAACGCGTTGAGCTTTTAATATTGTCGTAATATTATTTAGGTTTTGTCGAATTATTTTAAAATATTGATTGTGATTAAATTATGGTTTCGAAATGGAAATTGTCTGAGATACGTTTATGAAGTGGCTTAAATGAAAGTTTAATGTTCGAAAACCCATATTAGCAATTCTCCGGTACATGTAAGGGTTATAGTCATTTGACCGTTTCCGAAAATGTCGAAACTAAAATATTGAACGACAAAATGTCAAAAACAAATTGAGCGAAAAAAAATTAGTCGAAAGATAAAATCAGGTCAAGAGTGTGCACGCATGACATGAACACCTTCGACAATCTTGCATATACTTATGTATATACACAAATCAGAAACGCTTTATTGCTTTTACCACTTCTACCAACAAATTTGATGATTTTTTTAATTAAAAAAAAGCTGTTCTAAATTATTTTTAGATGAAAAAATTTTCGTATATTTTAGTTTCAATGACAAAATAGAACTAGACATTTTGCACCGGCCGATGGGCCGGTTAAAGATATAACGCGATCTGTGCCGATAAGCAACCATTCTAGGGGGCCCATTAACCAAAGCCCACTCGCAAACGGAGTACTCTGGGTACAAGGCGACCTCCAGTTGTAAGTAGCCTTACCAGCATATACGGATCTCTGCGCATAGGTAGTTCTTTATTTCTCCGATACTCTTGGGACTAGAATGTGTGACACAAATAAAAAACAAAACGAGACCGGAACTCTCTAAAGGCCGGAAACATAGAGGGATAACTGAAACCGAAAAGGTGAGGCTAGCTCCACAACAGCAAAGGTGGACGCCAAATACTGGACAGGTATGGAGTGCAACCCATAAGGAGGAACTCTCAGCTGAGCAGAGGGGACCCTGGGCTATGAATGGCATGGGCTATGAAAAATGTTAGCTGTGACAGTTCAGAAGGAGACCAAGTGTCAATAAAAACAGCGGTCCCAGGATGAGCTGGAAGCGGTCGACAGCAAACGGATGCACAAAATACAAAAAATACCTAAGCTGTTTAGCGACGTTGTGAAGAAGCATGCGTTAGAACTAGCCGTCATTAACAAGATTCATGAAGATGAGAGCATCACATTGGAAAAATGAAAGTTGGTGAACAGCGCACTGAACTCAGTTTTTCTGATGGTCCTAGGAGAAAGTCCAGGATCCTCAACATCCCTAGCCCAGACAAGATCTATAATATAATAAGGATCCACAATCCCGTTCTATCAACCGACAAATGGAAGATAGTAAGGCCAGAGGATGTTACGGAGGGGGGTTCTAGATTAACCACAGTGGTGATCAATAAGGAGTCTCTACTCTCTGGCTCACTAAAACTCTGAGGCAAAATTGAGGCGCGTACAGGAGAACCTGTGGAAGAGGGCAATCTATTCACACATAGTGCAGCTGTGCAGGGAAAGGTAATACACCAATAAATGGAGCTTTACATTTTAACTGCACTAAGAGAAGGGATGGGCAACCGCTTTCTCTATTGTTTGACAAGGATTACTTGATTTTCCTACTTTCTCAATACAGCAATGGTGACATAACTGCGGTCTGCCTGGGTGTTGCTAGACGGCAAAATTTTTTCCTGGTTCAGCCTATATGGATGGGAACAAAAAGATTCCGTCAGTTAACCTGGGGGAACTGGCTGAGCCACCAGCGACAGTGGAAGAACTGAGTTGCATAGTGGATGCTATCGCAAGCGCCTGCTGGAAGTAAGGAACGCATTAAAATGGTGGAAGTCTCCAAGACCTCTCGCCTTCGAAAGATTATTTCCATTAACCCAACCAGCCCTATGTTGCCTAAATCACCCGGACCGTTCCTAAACTCCTAGATGAAATGTGAGGAAATTTTGAAGCTTCTCAACGAAACCCACTTTATATACGATCATAAATAAAGCACAGTGCGAGTGGGTATAGTCTCAATATGCGTATACTGTAAAGGGAAAGTGGTGAAAATAGTTCTACATGCCGTGGTACGTACGATTGATGCTTGTGAGCAGGATAGTTAACTCAGAGCTGCGAGACTCCACCATTAGGAGGCGGTTGGTTTTATAGTTACAAATTTTAATCACAAACCTCCAACACCAATGGAAGTTAATCGTGAAGCTATATTAACCGACTTCAAGATACTCCAGCAGTAACACGCGAACATTATCATCTGAATGAACAACGGAAAAACGAAGAATTAACCATCTAGAAACACAAATTGAGGAAGACTATTATAACCAATTGGCATTATGATTACACCGAGAATGAGATATCCTACGAAGAGCAAGATTTAGAAAACCACTTTGAAGTAAATTTTATGATGGAAGCCTCTCTAGCGTACCATACCAAACAATTAAATTCCTCATTGACACCGGAGACAAAAGGAATTTTATAAAAACCGATTTAGCAACTAATGCCAAACCAACCGAAAATCAATTTCAAGTCAGATCAGCGGAAGGGACAATTGAAATTTGTCAAAAAATTTATGGACAATTCTTCAAAAGCATTGGCATCGAAAATACCATTGATTTTTTAGTTCTATCGGGGTTGAAATCATTTGATAGTATTATAGGGGACGATACATTATAGGAACTTGTAGCACTTATTGATCAAAAATACAACGACCTGATCATCACACCCAACATACACATTCCGTTATAAGAAAAACCATCATCACGAAAACCATCAATAATATGGAAGTACGTGATGGTCATCTCTCCACTGACATTAAGAAGATTTTGCCTCAAATTCTCGAAGATGGTATATCATAAATATATCCTCTAAAATATATATCCTCTAAAAGGTATATCCTCTAAAAGTCCATATAACGCCCCGATTTGGGTTGTAGAGAATAAATTTACACCTCCGAGGGAGAGACGAAGAGGAACATCTACTTTGTGTCGAGAAAGTCTTTTCCAAACTTCAGGCCTTCTCCAAAAGGCGAAGTTGCGGGTAAATATCAACAAAACGGAGTTCTTAAAAATACAAACGGAATTTTTGTGCTACCTTATAACCAATAAAGGGTCAAACCGGATCAAAAAAAAGCACTGGCTATTCAGCGCATCAAGAAACCTGAGAATTTGAAAGATCTCTTTCCTTGTTTTGGCTTCATATTAAAGACATCCGCGATTTCTCGCTCATAGCTAAGCTACTAACTTATAGCGATGCGAGAATATGCCCAGATCTCAGCGTCGCAATCTAAAAAGACGAAAATTGACCTGTACCAAAAAGAATTCGAAGCGTTTCGCAATATCAAGGAGCTCCTGCCCTCTACGGAAATTTTAATTTTTCCAAATTTCAACAAACATTTTTGCTAACTACTAATGCTTCCGCAATTGCGATTGGAGATGTATTATCTCAAGGAGATATCGGCCGAAGACTGGCCGAGCACCTATATCTCCAGGTCGCTGAATAAAACCGAAGAGAACTATGCAGCAAACGAGAAAGAAATGCTGGTCATAATATGGGCTCTAGATAACTTTCAACTACCTATATGGGGCCCGCAAGATTAAAATTCTGACAGACCATCAACCGTTAACGTTTACACCAAGCAATAGAAACAACAATGCTAAGCTGAAGCGGTGGAAAGGTCGACTAGAAGAATATAATTATGAGCTGAATTATAAGCCGGGCTGTACCAATAAAGTTGCCGACGATCTGTCAAGACTAGAACTTGAGATTAACACCCTGTCTACCGTTGGAACTATTCACAGTCTAGAGGAATATTCTACCGGCTTAAGTCGATATTGTGACGCGCCCATCACTGTCATCAGGAAAAACATCAGGTCAAAACATCTATATTCATGAAGAGCGTCAGGCCTCATATCACCGGCACTATATTAGCCTATATCGGTGCCCACCAAAGAAGGTTTATGCAAAGGTCCTAAAAGAACGATTACAAATCGCAGAAAAGTATATTCCATCTATTACAAGAAGTATTTAAAGAAAGTTTTTACTACTTGCAAAAGACTCCTAGCGCAGAGAATTGTTGAAGATATAAGGAATGATGAAAATAGATTCTGTATCATACAAGAAGAACATACAAACGAGCACACCGAAACCATATGGAAAACAGGAAACAGATTCTAGAAAGCTACTATTTTACATAGATGATCAAGAGATAAACTGCAACAGAAATAAATATGATAGACATCCTAATCGTGCTGCACTTCAAGGAACACCCATTCCTACATACCCGCAGAAATTCTTCATGTGAATATCATGGAAATCAAAAATGATAAATATTCAAAATTCGTAAAATTTGTCCGCATCAAGTCTAAATCCATTTTACATGTACGAGACAAATTAAACAAAGCGCTACATTATTTCACGGTACCCCGCATACTTGTGATGAACAATGAGAAAAGCTTCGTATACGCCCTATTTTATCGGACTATATTCAAAAACTTTGGGTATCCAAATTTATCTAACACCCTCCCTACGAAGCGAAGTAAATAGGATTATCGAGCGTAATTCGCTGCCTCCAAAACGAATACAGAGAACTATCCACGAATGATATCTTTTTTGATATAGAAACAAACCGGATCAACTATATCAAAGTCTTGCAGATTTTAAGGCCATAGTACATGAAGGTATGATAGAAAGACGTCGCTTACATGAAGAATCCACCATTGCAAGGGAAAATAATAAGAGAATCGCTCCGAAAAGATATGAACCCGGTGACACCATTTACACCGCGATCAAACAAATCCAACGAAAAGATAAACCGAGATTCCGACAAGAAACGGTGGCACGAGATAATAATGTCATGATCACGACTATATCTGGAAGGCGCATCCATAAAAGCCATATCAAAAACTAACCTATATAATCTCCAATAATCCCTTCTCTTCCTTTTTAGCTTCTGTGGCTTGGGGATTACACCCTATCGCTGAGCACCTACGAGTATACTACACCACGCGAAACTCTAAAACAAGGAAATGGACGAATAATCCAGAGGGGTTTCAAACTGATACACATGATCAACTTAATCGATTATGAGGAAGTCATTGATCGGATTACACCCACGATCACACGCATTCATCAAGACAATATACCCTTCAATCAAAATTTTTTAAGGCCACCAGGCGGAGACTCTCGAATCGGAGAAGAATGCTGTTTTTTCAACTCCAACTGTCCCAGATGAACTTCCCATCCATCAACCTGAAATTCAACCCATCCAATTAAAATTTTGATCCATGGAATGTTGATTTTAAAGAAGGGAGGAGTTAGTTGATCTTCAACAAGACTGAATCAGCACAACGTGCTTAGCAGTCAATATCCTCAACGATATGCTTAATCAACACAACGTGAGCAAAATGTATCGTAATAAGAACTTATATTTTTTGTATATGATAGGTTAGGTTAGGTTGAGTGGATGCTGCGGCACACTTAGACCGGTGACGGTCCATTTGGATACCACAGGATCTTACTTCTCTATTACCCTTATGTGCACCTGTTTGAGCTACTTATGTAGCGTGATATATATCGCACCTTACAGTTTTCGAGATCAGAGAGGCTGTCCATTAAGTATCTACCCATATATTTATATCTTCTGTATACCCCCTGTGGTCGGGGGGCACTCACATGTCTCGTAAATCAAAATTGCACGAACATGTTTCCCAAGAATACCACCACAGTATCCTTTGCTTGTCGTAAGAGGCAACTAAACGGTTGGATCGCTGGGCTGACGACCCGCATCCGCAAAAAAATCAACTGTTTATAAAGTCAACAAAAAGAAAAATGGATACCGTCAAAAAAACACCGGACCCCCGCTCAAGTACCCGGACACAAAATTTAGGATCGGCACACTTATAAAACCAGGAGCGTTGGACGGTCTAGTCACGTGCATGAAGGAGTATCGGCTGGAACTCGTTGCTCTTCAAGAAACTCGCTGGAAAAGTGGAGACCATGTGTCACAGGGCTATACGTTGCACTACAGTAGAGATGAACTCGGAAATCTTGGAGCTGGATTTCGTCATGGGCCGCAGGTAAAGAAGGCTCTTTTGGATTTCGCTTGTGCATGAAGTTAGCCAACCTCTCGATAATTTGTGTACATGCGATAAGATAAAGACTCATTTTACAAAGACTTGGACGATCTGATGGGATATATACCCGAACACGAGGTTACAATGGTAATTGGGGACTTTAATGCTAGAGCTGGAGGAATCAGACCGACTTGTGTGAAAACATAGGTCCGTACTCCCGACACGAAACTGCTCATGATCCTAAAGAAGCAAGTACGTTCTTCTGTCACAAACAGATACATCTAAAGACATGGACACATCCTCGCGGAACTTCCCGTAGGCAAATTGACCATGTGTTAGGTTCTAAAAGACGGGCTCGGGTTGTGCAGGATGTGACAACTTATCGGTCTGCAACCAAATACGTAGGCAGTGATCATCATTTGGTCGTTGCAAAGCTCCGATGGAAGTTTTCGTACAAGTCTGGAAACACAGCGAAACGCATGGTACGTTTCAACTGTGAAGGCCTGATAAATGAAGATCAAAAGAAACGATATCAGGATCTTGTAAGCGACAACATTGATGAAGCTAATTACCAGTCGACTGTGTGAACTCTGTCTGGGAGGTACTGAAAACTTCGGTTGTCAGTGCTGCTCAACAAGCTTTAGGTATAGTGAAAGTCAGACCCAAGAATGATTGGTTTGATGACGAGTGTCGTCTTGCGGTTGAGCGACAAAATATAGCCCGTAGTGAAGTGCAACAGCGTCTCACAATCGCAGCTAAGCGGATTTGTAGACGGAAGAAGCGGGAATGGTGGGAAGTCGAGGTTCTAAAAGTACAACAACTCAGCAATGAGCACAGTTCGCGTAACTTCTTAAAAGGCCTACGTCAACCGCCATTCGGGACCGCGATGGAAATCTCTGTGTCAACATCGACGCAGTACTTGACGCATGGAGTGAACACTTTACTGACCTGCTTGATGTTCATCATGCGTCACAGACTGTTGTTGAACCACCTCTAATACAGACTGCGGAGATTTGCATTGAGGATCCATCCCATGAGGAGTTCACTATGGCCATACAGAGACTTAAACGAAATCGCTCACCTGGAGTGGACTGCTTTAATTCGGAGCTCTTGATATTCGGAGGGGATACCTTGTTGAACTGTCTTTTCGACCTTATTCGATTAGTAGGTATGGCGAACCGAAATTATGCCTGCTTGTCGCTCTTTGTATCCTCTAAGGCCACTGATAAAATCTAAACACTTATCAAGTGCCGTGAATCTGAAGATTTACAAAGCGTTGATCAGGCCCGTTGTTATGTTTGGATGTGAAACTTGGGCGCTGACGAATGAGTATGAGAGATGGCTCCTTACATTTGAGAGAAGAATCATGCGTGTGATTTACGGGCCAAAACGAGAAATAGATGGTATACATACCGAGCTCTGCACAATATCGATGAAGATTCCCGATATTGTACATGAAGTAAGATCTCAGCGAGTACGCTGGCTCGGACACGTTCTGCGTGCTGATCCGGAACGAATTGTGCAGCGATCTCTGAAAGGAGGGCCACCATATGGTAGGCGCAGAAGTCGTTGTAGGCGATGATGGCTCCACGGTGTAGGGAATGACTTGGCTTTTTCAGGTTGTCTAGGACAGTATGAAGACCAAGGCCAGGATCGAAACCGTTGGAGCCAAATTGTTGACTAAGTAAGGGGCCAGTAATGGCCTTTAGACACTGTTTATTATTATTATTATGTGTTCTGTGTGCCGAAGCCGGATATGAGCATAGGAAGTGGACTACCGTTTCGTCCTCCTCCTCGTCCATACAGCTTCTGCAAAAATCATTTGCTTCTAGATCTAGCCTCCTATTATCTTTTCCAAGTAGGCAGTGTCCTGTGAGTATCCTCACGATCTTTTTAATTCACGTCTCCCCAAATTTACCCTTACCACATTATGTGGATACCACATTATGTCTCAATCAATTCAAGACCTCCTCAATCGCTGTCACCTCTGCTTGGTACACGCTGCAGTGATCAGGGAGACGAACTGATATATCTACTTACAATTTATCACAGAAGACTTCCACTCCTACTTAACCGTTTAGCTTAGAGCCATACATAAAGAACTGCAATGCTTCTGTTTCCGATAACGACCCGCTCCTCCAAGATTCCCTTGAAGGGCAGGTATAGTTCGGAACCTTTTCTCGAAGCAAAATGGTGTAACGCCAGTTCTTTCCTTAGCTATCTAATTATCGTCGATTGTCCTGTCTGAAGACATTTCCACTGAGATATGGCTCAGAGTCGGGCGGCCGTAATCGCCGCCATCTGCTTACAATAAATATCGACGGGGAAAAAGTGAAACATAACCTCCAAGGCGCGTGTTAGTGTTGTCCTCGCATATGATGCTTGTTTATTGTTTTTTAGAATAATTTAGTTTTAGTTTGGTTTTTGAAGAATAAAGTTAAATTTTTTTTAATACGAATGCCAACGAACTCGTTAATTTGGATAAATATGAATTTTCAAGCACGTTCATATTGATGAATATTTACTTGAAATTTTTTGTTGACTTCCCCATTTTATTGAGATATAATTATTATAAATTGTTTTTGCAATAAATTGTATGAAGCTGGAAAATAAATTATATTCTCATTATCATCATCACCACAACTCCATATAATTTGTATTCTTAATAAATATGTATGTAGGTATACAACAAGAACAAACAAACAAAACTAAACTAAACTTCAACAACATCATCTCTATAATATGCTATTTGAAAATGTAGGTCAACATTTTTTATGAAAATCATTTCTTGATTTGTTACAGTGTTGATGAATACACGAAGAAGAAAATTTCTTGATTTGTTACATATATTTTTCTCTCATGTGTACGTACGTATAGTACAAGTATATGTACCTTACGTGCACACACACACATCTCTAGTATACATATATACACTTTAGCTATTTACTTTTTATATCATCTTAAGATGATCTTCTGATACATATATACTAAATACGTATACGAAGATTGTTTTTTTTTAAATCAAGAGGAAAATTCTTGATTGTGTTCTTGTTCTTAATGTCTATCAATTTCAAGTATCTTAAGAGTACGTACGGTTTACTCTTGGATAATTTCTGTATTTTTCGGTATTAAAAAGAATGTTAATAAATATGATGTATGTATGTATGTATGTGTATAAAAAAAGCTCCCCATATGTACTCGTACACACATTTCACCTTCATCGTAGATAATAAATTAATTTATAATAACTAGGTAATCAAATTCTATTAATTTCTAATTTAAAATTAATTATACAGTTTATTCGTTTTATTTACATAATATATAGATATATACATATATACATTTTAAACTGATTGCATCCGGCCGATTGATGCGGTGCAATTTACATTTGTATGTACATACATATATACACGTACATATATGGTCATATAAAAATTGGTTTCTATCTCACGTTTCGATTAAATTATAATTGCATGCAATAATAACAATAGTACGTATAACATGAACAGCGGCTAGTATAACCAATAGTCATGTATATAGTTAATTAACTGCAAGGAATTTTAGATAGTCTTTAAAATGAGTACAGCGGATGATTTAGCAGTTCCATCAATCATCCCATCATCATTTTTCTGTTTCCATTCGAGCTTCTTTGTCTGGTTCAGGCTTTTATCAAAACCTCATTTCGTTTAATAACCTGATGTTCATAGAAGCCTGACAGTTATAGTACTCTTTAAAAATTAAAAATTAAAAAACTATCACTACCACTAAAAAATTGTACAATAAACTACCCTTAAAGGCGCGTACATGATACTAAAAAAAAATTCTGATGCACAAAAATACACCACGAAGTTAGCTGTATGAAGTTGAAATATTCACTACTCGAAATATAATTTCATCAGTGTAGCCTTTGTTAATAACGAAAATATTATGACTTTTGAGTGAAAACTTTTGTTTAACTATACTCAAAATGACAATTCTCTGTTTATTTACAAATAAACAAGCAACAAAATAGCAAAACAAGTATAATATTCAGTTTTGTTAATATGGCTGGCCTGGTGAAATTTTATTCGAGTTGAGCATATTTCAACTCAGATAGCTAACTTCGTGGTGAATTTTTCTGCACCAGAATTTTTTTTTTTGGTATCGTGAACGCACCTTAAATATGCACGGTGACTCTTGATTGAAGAAAATTGCATTTCTTTCATTTAAATTTCCTTTCGAAGATTCAGAAAAGTGTTATGAACCCAGAGAGGAAATACGAATTGGAGCACTAAGAAATTGGAAATTTTTTAGATTTAGTTGACTTGTTAAATAATATATTTACCGAAGACCGCAATAGAGACAACATTAGCGTAAGCAACCACCTTGAAGCCTTGCCCTTCCAGCGTTAGTAACAGGTCATTTATGAGCTAGTTCCAAAGAAGGGGGATAGAACCCCACCTTGAGGTGTCCCTCTGCTCACGTATCTGCCGGCAGACATCCCACCCAGATAAGCTGTCACGATCCTGCCTCTAAGAATTTGATCTATCCAGCCTCTGAGTGACCCGCCTACCTCGAAACACGCAAGGGCCGAGTTATTGCCCCGGGTCTGACGTTGCTATATACAAGAAGGTTACCATTGAAAATTCTATGTGTTCAAGGGAGTGGAGAGTTGTTTCCACCGATCGTCCCTCACAGTATGCGTGTTGAGATCCCGACAGCTGGCCCGGCTTGATTGAGCCTCTACGTACTATTGAGTCCCAATCTGCAGCAGCATTTGTGTTCCTCGCTTTCTTGAAGAGTCTCCTGCATTTCATACGAGTACCTTGGAGTTCTCTCGACCACCAGGGTGGCCGAGACTTACCCGATAGCTTGGTTACTAGAGCATCAAGCTCCTGCGTAGATGCAGGAGGGTTTCTAACCGATACCGGTAATGAGCTACCCAGAATGGTTCTGCAGCAATCCCAATTAGTTTCGTATTCTAATCCTATTTCTGAAGGGTGGTTTGCTAGTGGGTTTTGTATCCATTTCGTACTGGAGATAACAATGGTCATAAAAGGAATGGTCGTCGGACACTTTCCAGTTCAGTACCCTCTCCTTAATTAAATCCAAGACAAGTGGTTCAGCACTTCTTGACTATTTTTAGTAATGAAGGTTGGCTTACACCCGATATTACAAATCAAGGAGTAACTCGCCTGTTGATATTTGTACTTCCCCAGATTGAGTGATGCGCATTAGCATATACTGCCCATGATGACTCATACTTTTCGTTTTTGAGCCTCCATTATTACACTGCCCAACCTACCTGGTGGTATATTATCCTCCTCATACGGTAGGTAGGCCGATATTAGCCAGAGATTTTGCCCATCCATCTCGATGCTAGCCACCACTAGATTATTTCTAGCGAGAATGCAGGAACGTATCTTACCTTCATGTTTCGCATGTAGTATATTATATTTCGAAGTTCTGAGGCCCAGCATCCGGTCACCATTGACCCCAGGTTCCTGGACCAGAACCACATCAATGAACTCAGATTCTATTTTTTGCAGAATGCCCGCCGAGGTGGCTTTACAGTTGATCTGAAGAATCTTAAGCATTAGATATTGCTTACCTCCACCACTGTTGAGTCAATGATCTCGATATCTCCGAGTCCAGAGATAGTGTCTCCTGAGCGTTGTCCGGGATGCTGCAGACTTCTGGATCACCAACACCAGGCGGGACACCACAAGTGGTTTCCCCACCTACTGCAGATGCCCCAGATCTGTTGGCCTCATCGCGCTTATAAATTTTGAGCCTAATTGCTCCAAATCCATAGCTGACCAGGCTTCCAGATTTTGCCAAAGCACCCACGGATTCTCTATCAATGATAATGTGAATCCTCTAACCAGGCACTCTTCAAGGTGGCCATTGGCAGATCCGGATTGCTGATTTTCAGCATTTCCAGGATTTCCTTTGAATTCCTTGGCTGCGCAGGGATATAGGCTCGTGACTGCGGGGTATTTCTGCTCTCGTCACCACTTCCAATTTGGCCCCGGCCAGACTTCGCTCAGGCTGCCGATCGCCTTTTTGTAGAGGATCACAGACCTTTCATCGGCACAGGCAATCAGTTTAACGTGTCCCCGGTGCCACCCTCCGTCTCGGCAGGACGTTTACGAAGATGATGTTTAGGAAGATGGCGGCTAAAGCCTTCTCCACCTTCCTCTAGCTAAGGGCCGTAACGCTCCCATCTACTAGAGCCCTGTCAACGACTCCCATGATCAGGTGGTCCTTTAGCACCCGCTGCTTTTTAGCCTCCGTACGCGGTTCATCATCAGATCTCTGTCTTTTCTGCTGTGAGATCTCAACGGAACCCTCCTGCTTTGGCTCACTGATACATCTTGCCCATGCAAGCGTATCGTTGTCTCTATCCTTTCTCTGCTCCAACGGAATGTTGCTGATCTTGGAGATCATGCGCCAGGCTCTCTTCCTGGTCTGGTAGTTTGACTCTGATACTGGAGGGCCAGCATTCGTGCCTTTGCCATTTGGTTTCGAGGGGCCAGCCTCAGTTGGTCATAAGCCCCTTTTAGCACTTTGGAGACCGGTCCTAAAGGACGATGTATCCTCAACACTAGATTTCGATTTTTTAAGAGCACCGGTCTCTTTTTGTTTTCTATTTTGATCTTCCATAATAGGTCCCACGAGTAGCGGAGAAAGAAGGTCCACCTGTGCAGAGATCCGCAATACACAGGTAAGGCTACATGCTCCGGAGGGCGCCAAGTATCCGGATACACGACACATCTTTCTTGAATCGTTTTTCTAATATCAGTCTGGCAGCAGTTTTTTTCCTGGATTCCTCTAGATCGGCTTGGTTATCCTTAAAGGGAATTCTTACTATGTATCTGCCGTCTGGGTCTTGTTCTACATTCGACTTAAAACGTTTTTTCTATCATGATTTCTTCTTCAGTGGTAACTCTCTCTTTTCAGGTATTGAGTCGTTTTCTACCACTAATCTCAGCTGATCCTCTATACCTTTAGTTGCAATCATCGTTGTTTTGTGCTGATTTCCTGCTGTGTTCCTGCTGCCCAATATAATCCAACCGAATTCCGTTTGTTGTGCCATCGGCTCTAGTGGACCTCCCTTGCTGATGTTGTTGATCGATAATAATCCACGCCAAGTATAAGATTAATTGGCTGTGACTGATTGTAGTTGGGATCAGCCAGTTGTATTTAGTTGAGATGCGTCAAGCTGCTTGTAGCAAAGTTCACCTCGGGGACTTGTTGGTCGAGTTTGTCGCATATCAAGGGTCTGATATTCATTTGGAAGTCTCCATCAAATCTTGACGATACTTTTAGATTGATGGTTTGTCTGCAAGTGATTGCCTTCTTTCTACCTACTCCTGAGATGGTGACGTGTATTTTCTCTTTTTTAAAGTTAAATAAATTTGCGGCCTTGGAGGATATTAATGTGGCTTGAGATCCTGAATCAAATAGAGCTCTTAGTGTGAAAAAATCGCCTGTGCATTATTGCAGTGCAGAATTGAGTGGTGTCCCCATTTTCACATGGCACATGTTTCTGCCTGTTCATGTGTTGGTTAACATGGCTGTATTCACTCGTTTCAATGGTTATATACTGCATGTGTGGTCGTGTTATTTCTCGTGCCGTATCATGCAAGTTTCTCACTGCTTGGACGGATGGCATCTGAATTGTCGCCAATAACAATAGTGCATTAAATTGATGGTTTGCCAGTAGCCTCACGTTGTTGTCCTTCCTTGGATTATGTTCCAAGTGGTTTGGTAATTGTCACCAGTTATTGTTAAGTGACTAATAATTTGGGCTCCTCTCTTCTGCAGGTATGATTTTAGATACGTCATCTTTACTGTATCTCATAGTTTGCTGTTTTGGTGGATCAGCTCAGTGAGTAATTGTTACATTTTTTCCACCGCTCATAGTCACCATAAAAGATTGGTATTTCTACCTTAGGCAATTTCACTTGCGCTACTGATTCTGCTGTGGTTGTTGTCTGGGACCGAAACTGTAGTAGTTTGATCATTGCATCTTGTACTCTCTTTTAAAGCTTGCCATAATAATCTTCCCTAACGCAGTTGGAGGTTTGTTCGTCTTCTTCCAGATCTACTAATAATTCTGTGTGTTGGGCTGCGATTTCCCCATGGTTTTTTCTAACTGTCTTTAGTTTTAAGATAAACGTATTCCTTAGATATGTTGTTGGTTTCCAAGGAATAATTTATTGACGACAATTTCTGATATATCTGGATAATGAGGACGTCTTGTCTCTTGAACAATTTTGTGTTGTTGCTCCCTTCTATCTATCCGGCTCGAAGGACCATGTTAAATCTCACTTTAATGTCCAATGTTCAATTAATGACTAGTGTAGATTTAAACCAGGAACCAAGGAAATTTAAATTTTTTGTATGTTGAATTTTTAAGTAAATCCCTTACAATTGAGAGTACTTTGAAATCTAAATGGGCTCGAAAATCTTTAGTACACCGACGTAATTAGTCATCTACATTGAAGCCTTCCATCATAATAACGGCTCATAGATATGTCATCTTATTGGACCCGAAAACAACATAATTAAATAAAATCAATACTCGTATTTACTAAACATCTATAGATGGCATGTCCAAAGTTATTTAACGTACTTTAGATATCCGTATCTCGATAAATTCACAATGGCTACCATTTGAACTTGTACTGCTATAAAAACGGCAACTTAATTGTAGCACTTATAGACTTACTCAATCTGACTTACGAGTAACGCTTGCTATCGATACCCATCCAGGATTAGCTTTAGTAGTTGAAGGACCGTTACCTTTAGTTATTTCCTAAACTGTGTCAATAAAAGACAACCCCATGTTTCTACAAATAGAGCAACTTACGAAGCCTTTATGATTGGATCAACTTCAATATCCGGCATATGTTTGTGGAGGGAATGTTCGATTCTTTGCAGCGAAACGTATATTATCTCATCTACTATTATCTCGTTACGATAGGATATATAAACTATAAAGTAATGCCAGATATTTTTAGTAACAAATTATGACCGTTTTTGGACCTCATGTTTAACACATTTCAGATTTTTTTCAACTTCAACTTTCATAGATTTGCTACATTTGCAGGATCGTTAAAGTGAAATCCTTTAACCCTCCATTGCTAACCTCGATTTTTAGTTAATATCTACTAACTATGGGTGTTTTCCAACCATTACTTGATAGTCATTTATATCGCGAATGGGCCACAACAATTACCAATTTTTGTTATTTTCGTTAATTTCATCAAAAATACAGTATCATACAGAAAAACACCAGTTCAAATATTTCAACTAGCAAAGGTATGAAAGAGGTATTTTTAAAAAGCTGAAATGAGAATCTTGATTGAAATGAACAGAGGATGCAGATTTTTCTGGATCCGGTAAGCCAAGACTTCCACAATTTTTGTCACACTGATAACATTTTCTTTTGTTTTGCGGTCGCTTTTGTAAGTGCATACTTGGCATTGATTCTGTTTTTCGACGAAGAAATAATTCTTCGACGCATGAGGTTGGTCATTGGTATTTTTAGTTCCAAATTATCAAATTGTGGTTTAGTCTCTTGATTTTATTGCGCCTGCCGATTTGTGCTTGGATTAGGCTCATTGTAAGATCTTTTATAAAGAATGATAGTTTTTTGTACTGAAGTGGTGGGTTGTCGGTCGACAATAATACGCGATGCGGCATTTATGCTTGATACGTTCAATAGACAAAAGAATATTACGCGAGCAGCCATCTGCGTGCATTTATCGCAACATTATATGTAGCACATAGTTAATCTGTAGTGTCAACCCCTCCTTTTGTCTTGTTATAGAAATATATTATTTCTGGTCGCGTTTTGGGCCCACTGATAATATTATTACTTGTATGTAGTGTCGAGAGTAGCAAAATACACTTGTTTCTTCTTGCGACATGATAAAACTATATAGTATTTTTTTGGTGGCCAAATGTTGATGGTTGGTGGCCGCAATATATTTCTAGTTTCTATGTATAAAATGTGGTTTCATCAACAGGGGGAAAGATTTTAATTCCATATTTGGCTGGTTTATTCGAAAGCTTTCCAATTGTTCATCAACAGTGACATAGCATTCCACATTGTAATTTTCGTCACAGTTTTCGTTGAAATTTTCAAACATTTCTCATATATAGGTGCCAATTTGTCAAATTTAACTCATTGTGGCGTTGAATTGGAAATATTCATCCGGTACCATCACTAGACCATATGATCTCGAACGTAAACATGGGATGATTTGTGTAACCCACATAAATACAATACTATCGGTAACCTGCGCATATTTAACATTATTATACATTGATTGAATTTTTCTGATGAAAATGTTGGTGTTTTGAACAATAAGGTCTACACGGGAAAAGCACAGCTGCCAACTTTCTTGTGGTGTTTCCGCCAATGTCATACGGTTTACATTCAAAATTTTCACACGTTACGAATGATATAATTCAAAAGTTATAAGCCTGTGAGAGACTGGACAGATGGATAACAGAGTGAGACCATAAGGGTCCTGGTTTACATTTTATGGGGAAAAAGGGGAATTCCCCACTTTGAATAATATTATTGAAGAGACAGAAAGAAACAAGATGAGCAAATTAGATTAGTATATGTATATTCAGGCTGAAAGGTTGGTTTCAACAACAAATTTTTTATTTATAAACGTTTTCAAAAATGACTGATCTGTGGTAGTAAGATGATAGACCACATTCGAATTACAAATTTAGGCGGTAAATTTAAGTTTTTGGACGAAATCCATTTCTACAAATAAATTATCTGGGTTGGCTGGTGCCGGGTTATAAGCGGGTAAAAATGTTAAAACAAAACAAATCGCCTTTTGGATGGTTCCGATTACAGCTTCTACATCAATTACAATAAAAGCTCACCATCGCCTGTAACATAATTTTATATTACAAATGTATACATGAATCGACTTGCGAGATCTGGACTAGCTGGTTATAAAATTGCTTACCATACTTTTTTATAATCTTTTGCACATAGTTTATGTTCATAGTTCATCCAATTTCCCTTTGTGTTTATCTTTGTTATTACAACAAATTACGAAGGCTGGCAGCTTCTTACACAATTCGGATATATCATCCTCATCATTATTTCGTTTTGGCCAGTTATTTTTTCTACATTTGAATTAATATTATCCATTTTTAGAGTCTGTTTGAGTTCAGCTACGTCTTGCAAAACAGTTTGGAACAATTGATCTGTCAAGATCAATTTAGAATGTTCGGATTCTTCTGTACCAGAAGTAGAGTAATTTAGTCGAAGACTACACTCGAGATTGATAGCTTTAATAATTTCTTTAAAAGAGGAAATAATATTGAAGTCAGAATGAACTATTTTTTTTAACTAAATAAATGTCAATTAAGTTTTGTCCAGTCATTTCTCGATATACCGTGGTTTTTCAATTCCGAATTATAAATTTTAGCTATTTTTTAGATTTAAGTAAAATCTACAAAGCCAAACTTTTATAACCAACAGATACGCTCAGTAATAGACAAATCAGTTTTATTTAACTTCAAGGTTCGTCGTATAACAGGTATCAGAGTCAATAATAAGTAACTGATGTTTACAGCTGTCGATATAACTGATATCAAAGCTATATTATGATAACGGTTATTTAAGCTGGTTATTCTTTAGCTTTGTGTCTGTTGCATGACTTTGTATCTGCTGATTAACATTACCGAAAAGGTTCGAATATTTGGAACAAACCTGGTGCCATTAGAAATATTTCCAAAATTGGAAATTCCAAGAATGAAAAAAAAATCTTATGGTCAGGTTTCTTTTCAAATTTTTTAATAAATTTAGAAATTAGAATATAATAATAACAGTTTTCAAAGGGGGTTATTGGCCCTTTACTGTATCAACAATTTGGCTCCAACGTTTCGCTCAATCCTGAGCATAGTCTTCATACTGTCTTAGACAACCTGACGAAGCCAAGTCATTCTCTACACCGCCTACCATATGGTGGCTCACCTTACAGAGATCGCTGCACAATTTGTTCCGGATCAGCACGTAGAACGTGACCGAGCCAACGTACTCGCTGAAATCTTACTTCCTGTACAATATCGGGGATCTTCATCAGAACTCTGATCTCGATATTGTACAGAGCTCGGTATGTACGATCTTCCTCATGTTTTGGGCCGTAAATCACTCGCACGAAACTCCTCTCAAATCCAAGGAGCCTCCTCTCGTACTCATCCCTCAGTGCGAAATTAGAATATAGTGTTTTACTATAAATAATAATAATTCTTCACCCGCACACCAAATTCAAAATCAATTTACCACAAACAGATTATGTTAAATACATATGCGAACGATAAGATCAATTCAAATTTAACAAGTAACAACCGGGGAGGAAATGATCTTACCAAACCAGTCTTTTATATTCTTATTTATATATTTTATTTTTTGGATTTGTTATCAAAAATACACAAAACGTATCGTATATGTATATATGAGACAATATTCTTATCTATATACATATGAATATACACAAAAATTACAAACTTAAAAGAAAGTAACGTTTAACATCATTAAAATTCCACAACAATGATAAGACGAACGTTGGTATATAGTGAAGAAGACACAAAAAGAAGATAAATTGTTAATTTGGTTGGTGTATTGACAGAAATATATTTTATGGCCATACAAATATATTTATTCCGCACACTATACCCAATTTAGCATTCCAAAGAATTTTGTTCGCATGGCGCGATACACGCATATCAAATCTTGTGCATCATCGCAACACAGAACTAATTGATTCAGGAAATATTAATTGACTGACGCGGTCGTTTTATAATCGAAATACGAGAGCAATAATAATAAAATATAATTTAATGTGTTTTTTGGTTAAATTATGATTGTGTTACGAGTAACGATGAAATCTGTAGTAAATATTGGTCATACTGGTATGTTAGTTACGTAAGCCGCGTCGGTTATATACAGATTAGGAAGACGGAAATTAAGATTTATGTGCGATTGTATGACATAATGCGTCGTTTAGGTATACCTTTTCGTGCTCACCAATTTTATAGATTATAATAATACAATGCTTGTCACAAACGACAGGGTAACGAGCAGTATTGTTTTAGTTTGTTTCTTATTATAATGTCCAGATAGAGAGAAACCAAAAGCCTTACTAACGCCTTGATTTGTCAAACCTAATACTTATCCCAAATTCTTTAATTTTCATAATTCAAAATTTTGCAAATTACTAGATCCGTATCCTAATTCATTTTATTCCTGATATCTTTGTTTCCAAGTTCCTAATCTTTATCAAACTTTAGATGATTAAGAACTAATTGGGTGCAACAATTTGATCAACTATCCAATATTCGCAATTTCGACAAATTGACTTCTAAAATACTCCGTTAGTTAGAAACTTTATGCTTCGAAAACTACAGAACGAAGGGAGCGATAATTTATTGAATTTAAATGTTTGCAAAACAGTTACATAGTTTCCATAAAAAAAAGTTCACCAACCGAGGATTTATTTGCCTTAAATATGATGTTAATATGTTAATTGGGGCTTAGGATAATTTTTTCTAATCTTAAATATCTTTTATTTTGTTGTCCTGTTCATTCTTTAAAAATCAAGTACCAGTCACTAGCGAATGACTAGGTAGTGTAGGGCTAGGGCCAGCTTATCTTATTAAAATTCATCAGTCAGGTTGGCCGAGCGGTCTAAGGCGCCAGATTTAAGCTCTGGTTCTCAATTGAGAGCGTGGGTTCGAACCCCACACCTGACAAATTACTTTTATTCGTTTTATTTTTTTAACATTGTATTATCTAAGTTAGCTCCTTAAAGAATATTCACGATTAGGGCATTACGAATCCCACGTAGCGGAAAAATTAAAACGCGTAGACCTAAAAATGGAGACCATGTGTCCCAGGACTATACGTTGTTATACAGTGGAGATGACCTCGGAAATCTTGGAGCTGGATTTCTTCTTGGGCCGCAGGTAAAGAAGACTGTTTTGGATTTCCAAGCAGTCAATAACCGATTGTATATATGCTTCGCTTGCGCATGAAGTTAGCCAACCTGTGGATATTTTGTGTACATTCGCCTACAGAAGTCAGCCAGACCCAAGATAAAAACTCATTTTACAATGACTTGAACGATCTGATGGGATCAATACCCGAACACGATGTTAGAATGGTAATTGGGGACTTTAATGCTAGAGCTGGCAGACATCAGACCGACTTGTGTGATAACGTAGGTGCGTACTCCCGACACGAAACTGCGTCCGATAATGGTGAGGGAATGATGTACTTTGCAATTGCTCACGATCTTAGAGTATCAAGCGGATTTTCCCCTTACAAACAGATACATTTGGAAACATGGACACATCCTCGCAAAATGTATCGCAGAAAAAATGACCACGTGTTAATTTAGGCAGCGATCATTATTTGGTCGGTGCTAAGCTACGATGGAAGTTTTCGTACAGGTCCGGGAACAGAGCGAAACGCATGGAACGTTTCGACTGTGAAACTGTGATAAATGAAGATCAAAACAAACGATATCAGGATCTTCTCAGCGACAACATTGAGAGAGTTATTTACCATTCTGACTGTATGAACTCTGTCTGGGAGGCACTGAAAACGTCGGTTGTCTGTGCTGCTCAACAAGCTTTAGGTATAGTGAAAGTTATACCCAAGAATGATTGGTTTGATGACGAGAGTCATTTTACAGTTGAGCAACAAAATATAGCCCATAGTGAAGTGCAACAACGTCTCATAACCGCGAGGAAATACAAGGCTACTATTACTAGGAGGGCAGCTAAGCGGATTTGTAGACGGAAAAAGCGAGAATGGTGGAAGGCTGAAAACTGTGGCATATGACTCAATCAATCGAGATAATTTGTGGTCTGGGCTAGAATATCTAGATATGCCAACAAAAATGGTACGATTGTGTAGAAAGATAGGGACACAGCCTCAATGCTGTGTTAAAGTTGAAAACAGGCTATCAAAATTGTTTGCAGTTAACTCGAGTGTTCGGCAGGGAGATGCTCTGTTCCCGATACTCTTTAATCTCATGTTGGAGTACATCTTTCATAAAACTGAAACACCTCAGCGCAACATCTTATATCACCAGTCTAATGAGGTGGTTGCATATGCACCAGATTTTACTAGTGGCCACTGCACGCTTGGAGGAGTGAAAAAGTTCAAATATTTGGGATCTCTTATCATTCACGATAACAGTGTGGGTGAGGATATTACAGTGCGGCTGACAGCTGGCAGCGGTGCTGATCCTCTAATGATCCTCTATGGCCACTGCTAAAATCTAAACATCTATCAAATGCCGTGAAGCTGAAGCTTTACAAAGGGCAGGTTTATCTTATTACAACTCGTAAGTCAGGTTGGCCGAGCGGTCTAAGGCGCCAGATTTAAGCTCTGGTTCTCAATTGGGAGCGTGGGTTCGAACCCCACATCTGACATATTAGTTTTATTCGATGTTATCAAGTACTTTACATTTTTAGAATTTCTTCATAATTGCACAGTATTTATCTCATACCTTGAGGGCAATATTAGATTAAGAGCTTCTAACGTTGTATTATCCAAGTTAGCTGCTAAAATAATATTGACGATTAGAGCATCCTGGATCCCACGTAGCGAAAAAAGTTTTTACAATAACTTAAATATCAGTCAGATTGGAGCGTTCGAGCGTTCTAATGCGCTAGAACCCCTTATCTGACATATAGTGTTTTGGTGGGTTTTCTGTATTTAAAATTCAAATCATTTTGGATGAATTACGATTACTGATGTATTAATCGATCGTTTACAATAAAACATGCACTTTTAAAACATTCATAGACATATATATTTATTTAGTAAATAATTTTTATAAAAAGCCATGTTACAATTTTCTGAATACAGATTTTGGTTAAAAACAATATATTGGAAGACAACCGTTTTCATGGCCAGCTGTAAAAAAGCTTTTTCTTTAATCAACTTAAAAAGGAACTAAGTTCAACTGTATATCCAATAGTTATATATAATCTCGTTCAGTATATAAAAATAAATAATTTGTTCTAAACTTTTGTAAAGTCCGTATTGTTGATTTTATCCGGACTAAAGAAACGAATCGGAAGTAGTTCAAATATTGATGTGACATACACTCGAAATGGTGACGGCTTTGATAAGTAAACTGGAACATCTTTACGCGCAAACTCAGACATCACTTGTCGGCAGACGCCACATGGTGCCGTGAAACCATCTTCTTGGTGTGCAACCACAGCTACTTCGGTGAATTCACGAAAACCTTCACTAATCGCTTTGGAGTAGGCAACACGTTCAGCGCACATAGATGGACTGTATGTTGCATTCTCAACATTGCATCCGGTGAATATTTCCCCAGTGGTGGTTCGAACGGCTGCACCAACGGCAAAATTACTATGTGGGCAGTAGGCCTTTTTTCGCACCAAAACTGCAGCCTCGATTAATTCGCGAACACTTGCGCCTGAAAAAATATTTAAATAATTGGAATTAATCTCTGGACTGGGATTTTGCACAGAAGGCGAGTTTATGTCTCTTTTCATAGTAAATTAGAACACTTGTTCGGTCAGTCAAAATCATTTCTTTTATTGTGATCTCACCTGTCTGTGTCACTCGCCACTATTTACGTTGTGCAATATCAATGTCGTATACGCGAGATAATGTGCAAATTTTATAAAAATAGAAACGTAAAATGCAAACTTCGATTCTTAACATAAGCCCTTTAATCCGTTTTTTTTAAATGGGAAGCTGATAATCGACACTGATATTAAATGAAAGATGGAAAGGCTCTGAATACTATTGAATGTAACTGGCCCGTGAGTTATTTGTTTTATTCTCCACACAATGCACCAATTAATTACCACTTGTACAGAACAGTACCTAAAGCATATGAGCGAGTGGTCTAAAACAGGACATCATCAGGCATAATTAAAGGCAAAAACTAAAGCTTATCTTGATGACCGATGTCAACTTGAACCGAGAGCACGAGATAAACATTATACGAATCACATTGAAGTAGCAGGCCGAATTATATAATTATATTGAATACTTTACATACCTAATGTGTTGAATTCCTTAATTTTATCATTTTCACTATTATTTGATGCCATTTAAGTGCTGGATTGAATCAGCCGAATGAATTTACAACTTCTTGACGGATGAATTTTGACAAATAAAAAACTGACAGCTGATTTAGTTTTTTTTATAGCACAAGAATTTCGGAACTATAAAAATACGGCACGACATCTATTAAAAAATGGTGAAAACATTATTAAATTTAAGAATTTTAGTAATTCATATCAATTTAATAAGTAAAAATAAGTAGAATATACCGTAATGAAACAAAGGAATGAGCAAAATATGATTTTTAATCAAATATACGTCTATTTTATGGGCACAGTGTGCATCGGACTTTACAAACAAATTTCGACTAACTTCACACCTGACTTCCATTATAGCAACATTTTTTATTTTTATTTTACTCATGTCATTCTTGAAATCTTGACACACAACACTCGTCAGTTACTTTTCTCTTGCTTAACAAAAAAAAAATCATAAATTAACGCGACAAACATTTTTATTTAAAACAAAATCATCAGCAATATTGCAGTGTGAAAAGAATTTATAATACATAATTAAATTAATTTAAGTTTTTGAATGAAATACCCATAAGTTCATTGAAAATATCAGCTACATGTATGAAAAAAAGAAAATTTCAAATTTTTTCCTTTTTTCGTTTTGATTTCTCGTCTCTCGCATTTTATTTTATTTTTTCGTTCGTTCTACACTGCTGCTCGAAAAAATATATATATTTTTTTTTTTTTTGGTTTAGTTTCTGTGGTGTTCTTTGTGCTATATTGTGTGTGCGTGAATTAAAAAAAGAATAAATTTATTAACTAAATTAAGACAAATCAAAATCGAAGTGAATTAATAATTAATTAAAATCTTATCTACTATTTAATATGGAACAGCTAAGTTTTGACGAGGTAAGCAAGTTTAATATTTTTTTTTGTTTTTGTCGTGTTCGATCCAACCGAGAGATTCTACCACACACACACAAAAAAAATGGTGATCATGTTCGTTTCTGTGTGTTTGCTACAACAAAACAAACCTCACACACAAATCTTCTTCGTGTTCTGATTAGAAATTCTGTAAATAGTTTTTCTTTTGTGCATTAATATTTGATTAAAACAATAAAAATCGATTTGATTTTCTTTTTAACTCATTATAAATCATCATCATCATCATAACCATCAAAGATCGTATGTTCTCCTCGTATTAGTGTGTTGGGATGCACATCTTGATACGCACGCATACAACACTATACACAGCTGATTTTATATTACGACTTGTTTTCTTTATTTTATTCAATTGCGCTCCGTTTTATGTGGATGGATGGAAATTTGTTTGGTCGTCGACCTCTTTTCTTTCCAATCCGTGTGTGTACACACAAGACTTTGTAGTTCATTATCACAAACAGCTCACACACAAAAATATTATGTATGTACGCACACACACACATACTATAAATAACCCACGGTGGGGTTTAGGTTTGGTTCTTATTTTTAGGTGGTGGTTTGATTGACAGCTCTGCTAAGAGGTGATTTGAAGAGATGACTCACCAATTTTTTTGTTTTCCGTACGTTTTGTTTGGTGAGAATCTGAGAAAATTTATTGGCAATGAGAGAAATGGTATAATGACGTTTTAGCTAAGGTGTTGCATAAAATACCGTTCTCTTTCTTCCCACCGCCCAAGTTTTCTGTGTTTCATAGTTCACTAAGCTTGTAATTTCCTTATTGCGGTTGTGTAATCGATTTGCACGGTAATTTGTTGATACTTTCTTGTTGGTACAGGTGATTTGATTTGGTTATAATTAGTAACTGGAATTTTTAATCTTCAGTACGTGAGTTTGTTTTATTCCCTTTCTAATTCTCCGTATGGGAATATAAAAATACGCAATTCAGGAAATTATACCAGTCTTTAATTAAAATGAAGTTCTCGAAAGCAAATGTTCCAAAATGATTCTTATTTGGAATCTATTTTAATCCACAAGAATGAAATTGGATCGACCTTCAAATCTGGATAAGACCGACCTTATTGGCATCTTATGTTAGCGCTCTTGTAGGTACGTAAATATATGTTTATCAAAGTGATGTTTCTGTAAAAAATTAGAAATACCCTCAGTACTTACTGTACTGGGATTTAGGCTAAGAATTTGATATATAAGTTTTTTTAAACTATTGCCAAACCCTCTACCCTCTTCCTACTTCAAATTAATTTCCGACATATCTTACTGAAATGTAAATTTTATCTGGTGATCTCTTGGACGTCTTAGCCAACCTCTCTCTGCCTTGATCAAGTACAACATCCTCCTTTGCACTTTCATCCCAGCTCCTGGTAGCCACTGAGGTGTAAACCGAGTGGTCGAGTGAAAATTTGCGCATACCTCTCAATTTCTCTCTCGACCCTTTCGGAAATAATAAGGCCAACTTTATCTTTGGTCGCCGTCCGTGCAATAGTTCTCTTGTTCGTGATGACTTGCTCGTGACTCCTGGTTTAAATCTATTGCTAAAAATTTCATTAACGCTTCATCCTTCGATATCTTCTCTTCTGCTAAATGCATTTTCATTGACCATTTGAACTTTCGTACAAGAAGGCAAGCCTTCTATTGCAAACATTGATTGTAGTGCACGTATCGTCATTTTTGTCGTAATATCACTCATCCTGATCGCAAACTGATATATCGAGTAACTGTCTTCGCATAGCAACCACATTTGATCGAAAAATGGACCGGCGAAATCGGTATGAAGGCGTTCTCACCCACGGTTTAGTCGCTTTTGGCCAGCTAGCGTACGCTTTAGTAGGACGGTGCAAATTTCTGGCACGACTTGCAGCGGTCTTAACTGTTTCCTCAATGTCTTGGTCGATATGCGGCCACCAAACATAACGGCGTACCAGTGGTTCCATCCACTAATGGACTAAGTGTCCATTATGTAGTAACTACTTATGGAACTACGTCTGTTGCGTGCTCAGTCTGCAACAGTAACACATTTTTATGGCAAGTAATTGACTGTTTTCTTCTCTCAAATAAATTTAGTTCGCGGTCCCCGTTCATTACAAATCTCACCATCCCAGTTTCTCAGTCGATTTGTATTTTAAGGAATAGGTGAAACCCACTACGAAAATAGCACGTCTCTGCAGATGTTTTGTTGTCATCACGGGCAAGTCGTTCTCGGGATTGAATAGAGGTATCAGTGACTTATCATTGGTGACCAGCTCGAACCGCCTACTATACAGGTACTGATAAAACCCGACGCAACTAACAACTATCTTCAGAGCCTTTTTTCGATTAGAGAGTACCTTTTCTGATGGATCTCCAATGTTTCCGACGCGAAATCTATTGGCAGTTCACTTACATTTGGATAAATATGCGAAATCACTGCATTAATCCCATGGCTGGCCGCGTCTTTTGCCAACACCAGTGAATATTCTCTCCTATATTGGGGAGATCGCATTGAGTCATACAGGATTTGCTTCACCTTCCGGAATGAGCGACTACTGGGGTTGAGTTTAAACCCCAGCTCTTTTAACGGAGCTGAAATCTGCGGAATTTACATAAGTATAACACGATTATAGTAATTAACCTTAACCTTAACCTATTCGACTCGTCACAATAGTATCATCAAGATACGACGTCTTATGACTCCTTTTTTATTAAAACGGTTGGAATCTACAGGGGTTCCGCACTCAATGCCATTCTTCATCCGATTCAAATTGTAGGTATGCTTAGGTATTCTCGAAAATAGCCTTCCGTCTTCTAGGTACTGAAACAACTCTTCTACTCTAGGAATCTGACGTTGATCTATATTTAATTTTTGCTTGACACTTACTTTAAAATCGCCGCAGATTCGGATTTCTTTCTCAGGTTTAGATACGACCAAAGTCTCCGCGCTGCTAAACAATTGCTCTTCCGCTCCTGTCTGTCCTGTCGATGGCCGAATTCTTCAAAACAGTTAATTTCCAATATGTTAGAGCCGTTCGTATTCGAGACTAACAAGGGCAATTTAACTTCACATTGACATTGATTTTCCCACGTAATGGTAATTTGGCATTACCATACGCGTTTAAGACTTATTGGTCGACCTAGTTTCGAGTAGCCAGCATTGCCCACCATGCGGATATTGTAGCTCAAGTGTCAACTAGAAATTTCACAATTATTTCCACAATTGCGTCGTGTCCCATGGGTTTATACGCTTGCTGGGCTAACTCCCAGCTCTGGAACCTTGCGCTTAAAATGGCAGTCTTTAATGTTACAGTTTCATCGTGGTTGCTTTCATCCACCAGAACATTCGAATATCGCACTGTTGCTTCAGATTCCACTGTTCCGACAACCTCTTCTGCCCGATTTTGCTGTTGGCCTCCTGCTTTTCTTTTACGATGACCACTAAACGACCCACCATTAAAACAAACGGCGGCGATCTACCCAATCTTAAGACATTTGTAGCGCACAGCTAACAAAAACCAGCATTTACTTCGGTCATGATTTTTCAAAAATCCTGAACAGTATCGTAATTTATCATTCACGATTTCCTCTGAATGGTGAACAGCCCCTCGTAATTCCGCTATAAACGATTCATATATATCACTAAGCTTCATTCTTATTTGTAGAAATTTAAATCTTGCCGGGAAAATATGTGTAGAAAATAGTACCGTAATATCGGGACAGTTTCTCCTCGTCAAAACTTTCTTTTTGATGAGATTGTGATAAGCATCACCTCCTAGAAAGCGTAATTTCATTCGGCCTGTTTCCTCTATATACTTACATACAATTTGCTAGAAAATACCGCTTTAATTGTGCCATACAGTCTTCAAAAGATTCTTTTGAGCGATCAAACGGGCGGAAAAATTATTTTCTGCGCACTATCATCAATTAGCCGTGACTGGTTTGTCAAATCCCGCCTCCTCCATCGTGTAGATAAAAAACTACTATTAGTTAGTTTGCAGCAGAAAAAAATTTTTTCCACCCATCAGGATCTATCGAAAGAGTTTTACTTTCTGTTTCATAGATAATATGTCGTTCATAGATAATTTCCAGACTGATATTATGGTAAAAAATCCAAAAGACATTTACTGCGTTGTTTCGGTATTTTCCCTTCGGATTTTGAAAGTCTATAAAAGAGTTACGCAAGTGTTCAACAGCACTCCCCGATAAAATGAAGAGTCTCTTTAGTCGATAGATTAATGTAGGTAAGGGAAGTTAGCAAAATAAATTATTAACTTCTTTGAAACATAAAAAACACACCACAATATATACATACAAACATTCCTAAAAGACACTCCTGATCACGTGATATAACTTAATGACTTGATTAGCTTTTTGAAAATGAATTGTAACAAAACTGAGTGATTTATGACAAAAATTAATGTTGGTAGGATATATGTACAACCAAATAAAACAAATTGTAGTAACTGTGGAACTATGATGTTTCCGTGGAGACGGGTTACAGAGCTTGCGACAAGATTCTTCAGGGAAGTTGAACGAGTATTCAAACAACTGGTTAGCTTTTAGTAACTTAACAATGGAATAGAACCAAATTTAAATTGAATTCTGGCAAATCAAGAAATTCACAAAATCTACACTTCTCTTGACCAGGTCCCTAATTCTCCTTATGACCTTCAAATGTTTCAATTATTCTTGAATTAGTATTACTCTTTTATTAGGTTCTTTCTCTTCATCTAGTGTTGACTTATTATTGTCAACATCCTTACACCCTCGGTGAGAATATGATATTTTGCAATAAAAAAGATATATTGTGGCCTTCCAATGTTGCTAGACCGTAAAAAGTGACTTATAAATTACTTCTAGCAATGTCTATTTTTTCTTCACTGACTTACATATCACAACGATTTTATCTTTAAATTTAAAATTGTCTTTAAATTATTTGACTTGCCAAGTAAAAGTATATCTATTGAAAATAGTGTCTTAGGTTTATGTGTCATTGTCGCGAGTGTAGGTTAGGTTATTCATTCCTCAATTTATTGTTATAATCTTGGAGATCGTCTTACTTTTGGTTCATGTGTCTCGATTTAAACGATTGAATGTAATCTAAATTAATTTATTTTGTAATTAACTATCACGAGATCAAAATTACTACTATAAAAGTCATTTATATTCAAATTAGTTTTTCCATTCGTTCGAAATACAAATTATGCAAATTTACTTTCGCAAATCTGGATGAGAATATCACCCAAGCTCTATTAATAAATAGCTAGGTAGTTCAATTTATTGCAGTTGAACTAGTTATGATGCATATTCACTCAATCTAGATTGCGAAATTAAAACTATCGAGGACGCTCGTAACAGATTACGCCTGTTCATCATATCACATACATGAACGTAGTTGGAGATCGACATCACTCGATAACATTTTAGTTACTCGATCACGCTTTAATTCTGGATGTAATTACTATGATATTTAGAATTGTATCAAATTTGTAAAATATTTCCAAACTCATTAAATTTTCGAAGAGGAATACTGGAACCAGCAATATGGAACCAGAGTCCTTCAATTTTTGAGTTATAAAACTGGTTCTATAAATGCATTAATCGAAAAATTAAAAACCAAACTCGAACATTTTCTTAAAATTCAAAGTGTTAATCTATTGCTTTGTATTTTGTTTTTGCTTGCGCAAATGATGGCGGATATTCGAATATTATACATTACATATCCGACCATAAGTAAACTACCGTATTGTGTATTAATTAAATACTCAAACCTTTATAAGATTTTATGTATGATTAAGACAATTAGGTTCAATTACAACGAACTATCAAATTACAAAAATTTGTTAACGCAGCCAATCATATGCCAATGCAGTGAAAAAGGCTTACATTAACGTTTTTCAAAATTTCAATAGATTTATTGCAATAACCCAAATTTTTAAATTTGGGTTAAGTACACGCGATATTATTCGTGTTTATATTTGTAACAAATAAAATTTATAGTACATAAAAAAAGTGAAAATATGCAAATTCATCATCATTTAAATCCAAATGCAATAAATAATTTGTATATGTGTATCTCTTTATTCAATAATTTGTATATTTTATATTTTTATTCCTATTCTAGATACGTCAGCGACGATTACGACGCTTAGGATTACTGCCCGATTCGAAAACACCAGGAACAGCAGTGCTAGAAGGAAATTCACAAACGCAACAAGCACCACAAGGATCATCGATCGATTTGACTCAAAATGCATCAACGTCATCATCCACAGCGCCCTCAACAAGTCTCGAAAGTTGTACCGGATATATCAATAATAGTAGTAGTAATATGATGATAAACGAGGATGATATTTCCAGTTGTAGTAACAGCAAGCCTGAGATAAAAAATTCCAATGGGAATCAAAAACATAAATTGGAATATGTTTATGTTCATGGTACACCCGAAATTGTCTATCCAGGTATGTAAGTGTGTACGCACGCGAAAATACGCATAATTTCTTTATATACACACTAGATAATGATTGAGTCGTAAAAATGAAAATTGTGTTTTTCTTTTAATTGAATTTTCTTTATGTTTTATTTTTTTTGTTTTTTTGTCTATTTTAAGAAGGACATTGTATCACAACAATAGACGATGAATCAAATAAATTATTTCACTCGGAGAATGTGAAAAGTAATGAAAATTCATCAACAAACAATGATGAAAATAATTTTATAATCAAAAATAAGATACAAAAAATGGAAATTGAGAATGAGAAGATTTGTATAAATGAAAATGCAACAACCAGGGCAGGTAAATACTGTTTATTATACAAGTTTTGTTATTCTATTAAGTTTACAATATACTAAGTGAGTGGGAAATGGTCTAGTCTGTAACAAATCACGCAAATTTTAATTATCACAGCCAGTAATGAACCACCATTTAAAAAATTAGTCACCTGTTTTTGCGTATAAATCACACAGACGGTTTAGTCAAAATAAAGTCATTACACCGTGTAAACATTTCAAGGCGTTTGGGAAGTAAGCGCAAAAAAACATTTTTCAAACAATACGACACTTGTGTGTGCTGTTTATAGAAATTTATGGTAATGTCTTGATTTTATAGTGCCGATAAAGAAATTTTTGTTTTGAACTCGAGCTAATAAATCCGAGATTGCACTTTGAAAATCATATCGGGTTTGAGGTTAAATGTTGATACGATATTTTTTGTGTATGTACGTTGTTGTATGTTTATATGACATTGGACTAGCTTAAATTTGTATATTAACTATTATTTAAATTAATATAAAAATAAATTACAACACGATTATAAGCTTGACAGAGTTATTTTGTTTTATAAAAAATTTGCGCCAAGAAGGTCGATTGTATAGGAAATAATTTCCCAAATTTTTAACTGACATTTGTGTTAAATAATACACAGCATTTGCCGATTTATATATTTCTGTAAATTTTAATTTTTGTTTACAGCTGTGTTTATTGTTGTACACACTTTGTATAATTTAAAATGTAAAAATTAGAATGAAAATTAGTGTCAAATCAGCTGCGAAATACTTAAAAAAGCCAGCAATTATTTATTTTTATGAGTTATTTTGAACTAACGAATTAGCTGCGGAATATCTATCGCTACTTATTCTAAATTTCGAAGTTTTCGTACAGGTCGGGGAACACAGCGAAATGGATGGAACGTTTCGACTGTGAAGGTCTGATAAATGAAGATCAAAAGAAACGATATCAGGATCTTGTCAGCGACAACATTGAGGGAGCTAATTACCAGTCTGACTGCGTGAACTCTGTCTGGGAGGTACTGAAAACTTCGGTTGTCAGTGCTACTCAACAGACTTTAGGTATAGTGAAAGTCAGACCCAAGAATGATTGGTTTGATGACTAGTGTCGTCTTGCAGTTGAGCAACAAAATATAGCCCATAATGAAGTGCAACAACGTCTCACAATCGCAAGGAAAAACAAGGCAGCTCTTGCAAGAAGGGCAGCTAAGCGGATTTGTAGACGGAAGAAGCGAGAATGGTGGAAGGCCGAGGTTCTGAAAGTACAACAACTCAGCAATGAGCGTAGTTCACGTAATTTCTTTAAAGGAATTACTGGATTGCACCATACTTTCAGGCCTTCGTCAACCGCCATTCGGGACCGGGATGGAAACCTCTGTGTCAACATCGACGCAGTACTTGACGCATGGAGTGGACACTTTAATGAGCTGCTTGATGTTCATCATGCGTCACAGACTGTTGTTGAGCCACCTCTAAAACAGTCTGCGGAGATTTGCACTGAGGAGCCATCCCATGAGGAATTCACTAAGGCCATGCAGAGAATGAAACGAAACCGCTCACCTGGAGTGGACTGCATTAATTCGGAGCTCTTGATATTCGGAGGGATACTTTGTGGAACTGTCTTTTCGACCTTATTCGATTAGTATGGCGAACCGAAGTTATGCCTGATGAATGGAAAGTGGCCGCGATATGCCCCATCTTCAAGAAGGGAGACCGCTTGAAGTGTGAGAATTATCGCGGTATAGCTCTCCTTTGCACAGCATACAAGTTACTGTCATACATTTTATTGGATAGAATCACTCCTCTGGCGGAGGGCTTGGTTGGTGACTATCAGAGAGGATTTCGTCCGAATCGATCAGTCACTGATCAGGTCTTTTCGCTGCGGATGATTCTATCTAAATATTATGAGACATCCATCTCAGTACATCAGGTTTTCCTGGATTTCCGGCAGGCCTACGACTCGATCAATCGAGAGAGTTTGTGGTCTGCCCTGGAATACCTAGGAAGGCCAACAAAATTGGTACGACTGTGTAGGATGACAGTGACGCAGTCTCAATGCTGTGTTAAAGTTGAGAACAGGCTATCGACAATTTTTGCAGTTAACTCGGGTGTTCGGCAGGGAGATGCTCTGTCCCCGATACTCTTTAACCTCATGTTGGAGTACATCTTTCGTAAAACTGAAACACCTCAGCGCAACATCTTATATCGCCAGTCCAATCAAGTGCTTGCATATGCAGATGACATATGCGTGATTGGACTGAATAGCAACGGAGTGAAAGAAATACTTGATCCGCTTGTAGAGTTTTCAGCTTCTGTTGGACTCCAGATCAATGAGTCCAAAACGAAATACCTGATCTCTGGTTTTAGAGACAATGGCACACCAGATTTTAGTAGTGCCACCACACGTTTGAGGGAGTGAGGAGGTTCAAATATTTGGGCTCTCTTATCACTCACGATAACAGTGTGGGTGAGGATATTAAAGTGCGGCTGGCAGTCGTTCTTTGTATCGTCTAAGGCCACTGCTAAAATCTAAACACTTATCAAGTGCCGTGAAGCTGAAGCTTTACAAAGCGCTGATCAGGCCCGTTGTTATGTTTGGATGTGAAAGTTGGGCGCTGACGGATGAGTACGAGAGATGGCTCCTTACATTTGAGAGAAGAATCATGCATGTGATTTACGGCCCTAAACGCGAAATAGATGGTACATACCGAGCTCTGTACAATTTCGAGATCAGAGATCTGATGAAGATCCCCGATATTGTACATGAAGTTAGATCTCAGCGAGTACGCTGGCTCGGTCACGTTCTGCGTGCTGATCCGGAACGAATTGTGCAGCGATCTCTGAATGGAGAGCCACCATATGGTAGGCGCAGAGGTCGTTGCAGGCGACGATGGCTCCACGATGTAGAGAACGACTTGGCCTCTTCAGATTGTCTAAGACAGTATGAAGACCAAGCTCAGGATCGAAACCGTTGGAGCCAGATTGTTGATTCAGTAAGGGGCCAGTAATGGCCTTTAACACTGTTATTATTTATTCTAGATTTGATTGTGATAATTGAATGACGATTTAATTAAATTAAATCAATTTTTAAAATTCTATAATCAAATTAAAATTTAAATGTGAAAGGTCTCCAATTTCGTGAATATGGAATAATTCTTCGATTTTGTATTTCCTAAAGATATTTATTAATTTAGATAAGGGTTACTATCATTTCGCGAAAATTTATTTTTGTCATAATCGACTTTTGGACAATAATAATGATAATAATAAACAGTGTTTAAAGGCCATTACTGGCCCCTTACTGTGTCAACAATCTAGCTCCAATGGTTTCGATCCTCGGGTTCTCTACAGCGTGGAGCCATCGTCGTCTGCTACGACTTCTACGCCTACCACATGGTGGCTCTCTTTTCAGAGATCTCTGCACGATTCGTTCCGGATCAACACGCAGAACGTGACCAAGCTGAGATCTTATTTTATGTACAATATCGGGGATCTTCGTCAGATATCTGATCTCGATATTGTACAGAGCTCGGTAGTGCTATCTACTTCGCATTTTGGGCCGTAAATCACACACTTGACTCTTTTTCCAAATGTAAGGAGACATTTGTACTCATTCGTCAGCGCCCAACTTTCACATCCAAACATAACAACGGGCCTGGTCAATGCTTTGTAAGCTTCAGTTTCACGGCACTTGATAGGTGTTTAGATTTTAAAAGTGGCCTTAGAAGTTTCAAAGCACGACTGCCCGCTGCCAGTCGCACTTTAATATCCTCACACATACTATTATCGTGAGTGATAAGAGAGCCCAATATTTGAACCTCCTCACTTCCTCAAACGTGCAGTGGCCACTACTAAAATCTGGTGTGCCATTATCCCTATAACCAGTGATCATGTATTTTGTTTTGGATTCATCGATCTGGACAAAAGCTGGAAACTCTACAAGCGAATCAAGTGTTTCCTTCATCCCGTTGCTATTCAGTCCAATCTCACATAAGGATGAATCCTTAATGCAAATGTCCACACTCTGTATTGGAGGTGACTCAACCACAGTCTGTGACGCATGATGAACACCAAGCAGCTCGGTAAAGAGTCCATTCCATGCGTCAAACGAATTCCAGCCGATACTTCTTCATGCATGTGACCAGGCCCTCCAACGCTCCTGATTTCCTAAGTGACTGCACGTTCCATGTGCCGATCCTAAATCTCGTGTCCGGGTACTTGAGCGGGGGTTCGGTGTTGTTCAGTCCAGAGATCCAACCGTTTAGTCGCCTCCTACGACAAGCAAAGAGGTGGTATTCTTGGAAAACATGTTCGTGCAATTTAGGTTTACGAGACATGTTTGCTCCCCGACCAGGGGCCACTTACATTTATATCAACAATTGTTACAAGTTTGTGTTTAATTGGTAAATCTGCCTCCATATTTCAAACATGAAACAATGCTGTTTTTGGTTAGTCTAATTCATTGTGTTGATTTGATTTCAGAAAAAAATCGATATTTTGGAGCATGCATTTGTTAAATCGATATTATGAGCTGTTCAGTCAATAATTGATGGTACTTCAAAAATTGTGTTTACGATGATACTAATACATCATTTCCTGTTTTCTAACAAATTTAATTATGTGAACAATATGTTAGTCTATGAATTGGCTATCGTACTAGATAATACCATTTTCCACTTCTCAAATATTGCTCCACATTTTCATCATGTTTGCCCTTTATATTTGTTTTCAATAATCTACCTGAAAGTATCATTAGGACCAGTTAAGTTAAGCAACATCTCAGATACATGTAAACAAATATTTAAATTTTGTATAATCAAAATTATTTTTAAAGCACTAAAATATTTACAAAAACTTTGCCCAAATCCTCCATTTTATTGGCCTAAAACAATTTTACATCTCAATGAACATTAAAGTTATATGTTTACATACATTTTGTGAGGTACAATACCACAAGCTATAAATAGTGAGAGAATATTGTTTGCGTAGCACACAAAAGGATGACAAAGGTTATTAGGTAATTGAATTTTGATAAATTGATAAAATACACAAGTAGGGTATTCGAGTATGTATTATATGTTAAATGAATTTTTATCCGGAAATTTCCATTATTCATCATTTCCCATCACTGAAAAATGAAACAATGGTTTTATGATAACCAAAATATGTATGTCACCAAAACGTTTCGATTCTAACCAACCTAAATATCTCGCGAAGACCAAATCAATATCATATCATATATGTTGTGGTTGTTATCAATTTTAAATTCATTTTATTGTTAATATGAATTCATCATTGACATTGAAATCTCTGTTATATCCATCTTTTATATAAGTTTTTCCTTTCACTGTGTAAGCAGAAAAGGTTATTTCTGGTTCGTAGCCTATTTTTATTTCCTATTTGCTCGATGTAGGTAGATATTTGTCTAATTCAAGAACCGTACCTTCTTGATGATGCTGTCTCTTGATTGAATTTCATTAATGGCAGAATCTTCTGTAAAAAATCCGACTTTAAACTTGTTCTCGCTTCAGTTAGCGATGGCAATTCGATAGTCTTCGTGTTTCCATGTTAATAAAGGTGCGTGTGCAGATTTGATTCTCTCCGCCTTTCAGACGGACAGCTTATCTCTTCCAATAAGGAAATTGGTGAGCTGTTTCTTTCTTGGTTCTGTAGTGTTTCGCCTGAGGTAAAAATTATTCTTCTGGCTTGTCTTTCGAGGAATTTATGGATTTCCATAGTCTTCTTTTCAGATGGCTCTCACACTAATCTCAGTGTTGATTTTGGTATCTATTGTCGTTGGTCTGGTCTGAGATTATTCGGTAGTCTCAGTTCGCATTACCCTATTTTTCAGGCGGAATTAATAGAATTGACACGTAGACAAAAGTAAGCTATTCTTAATTCGTTTAAAAATTCCTTGATTGTTTCCAAAGTCGTCAAGGACCGCAAACATTCCAAGAACCTTCTTTGTTTCAACAATCAAGTTACGGACATGTGGATACCGGCTCATTGTAACATCGTAGGCAATGAGATTCCGGATTGTTTAGCCAAAGCCGGTTCTCAATGAACTCTATTTGGTCCAGAACCAGCGGTCCTGTATCTTTCAACTACGGTAAGAAAACTAGAAAGAACTATGCTTTGAAAGGCTTCAGGGGCTTGCGACTTATAGTTGTCGTAAATCGAAATATTACAGTACGAAGCCCAATGTGAGGTCATTTTTTTTATTAAGACGGTTGGAACCTACAGAGGTTCCGCACTCAATGCCACAATGGGCCCATGGTGACCATGTGAGGTCAAGCATGCTTTATCTTGTAAAAAGGACATGGCAGTTTTAAAGATCATCTACATCGTATAGATTTAGCATAGGATGTTATATGCGAGGATTGCATGGAGGAGGATGATCAATGCCTGCAAGTCGTGAACAGTTATGTATGCGCAACTTTCAGTACTGTTTGATTTCAGGTTTTCAAATTTTGGTCAGTTGTCCTTCTACATTGGTCCAAATTTGTCCAATTTGATATAGCAGCAGTATGCGTTTGCGAATTAGGATAGAATCTTGCATTGGCACCATGCGCCTTGTGGCATTGAGTGAGGAATTCTCTTGGGTTCCAACTTTTTTTACTGTCAAATTTACGATTAGATAAATTATTCATCATATTTTTTATTTGATAGCTTCAGAAGACGAGAAAATGGAAGTCGATGAAATACCAACGTCCACAACAGGAACAAGTTCATCAGCAACTACTGCCATCACATCAACGCCAAATGTTGTAACAACACCAGTAACTTCAACAATAATTTTAACAGAATCAAATCCACGAACAGCCAATAATGGAACGGCGGAACAAATTCTAAATAAAAACAATTCAAATTCAATTCCACCAATTGAACAACAAAATTTAGAAATAAAAAAATTACTTTCTTTTATATTAAAAGTACCATGGGAGAATTATTTAAATCGTGTACCACTCGATTTAACAATCGATGTGGATTTACTATACAGCCATTATACAATTTTATTGGACGTTGCCATAATCGATTTGATCGAAAAACATTTTAAGGGTGATATCCATTCAACCATCAGTGATGGTGAGATTTATATAGAGCACGATATAAAAGTAACCGAAAATAATAATAGTACGAAAAGTAGCGATACCAATAATAGTGAGAATCTTGTTGTATGTTACAATAACAACAACAACAATGATACCAATAACGCCAATAATAATATGGATGAGGATGAGACGAATATGTGTCCCAAGCCAAAATTATTTGAATTACACACGAATGTTAAACCACCGCTTATCTATTTATTATCCGTGTTTAATTCCTGCACGACACATGACCGCAAAAATCTATCAAAATTCGCAAATAATTTGATCGATTTACTAATGGATAAAGTGCTAGACTATTTTGTAATTTTACTAACAAAAATCAAATCTAATTCGGTCACAAAATCGATTTTCCATACGAACGGAAATCAAAAGTTTGTAATTACATATGATCGATCATTTCTCGAACTGCTTTATGAAGAAAATATTATTTATGATGATTTCTTGGCGCGACTGATCAAAAAGACGATTACATTAAATTATTTTAATGAATTTTTTGTTGGTCTCCTAAATAATTTGTACTATGATATGCAGGCCGCGTGTCATGATGATGTGATCAATAAAAAACCATTGTGTTTGTTGCGGCGATTGGCTAATGTAACGGTGGTGTGTAATAGTAACCCGGCACCATCGACGTCAAAAACTAATATAAATAACAATTGTAGTAGTAGTAGTAGTGGTGGCGGTAATGGTGGAGCGGCCACCATTCGGCCGATTTGCGATTTAGTCACCACAATGAGGAATTTTATACCCGAGCTATGTTCAAAGAACGCAAATGGACGGGAAATATCAAAGAGTAGCTATTTGGCACCGTTCATTTCATTGTCGGTGTTTCTCGAGGAGAATCCAAAGCTAGTGAATCACTATTTGGCCAATTCAAATATATTCACTAAAACTGTTGCGACGCAGTTACAGTCGGTAAGTGATACAGTACATTATTTATTCATTTTATTTAAACGATCATTTTGTTTATTTTGTTCATCCTCAGGAACTTCTTCAATCGCGCAAAATATTACAAGAAATATTCTATGCTCTGCTCTTAAACCATGACAGTCGAATGAAAGTGCTAAAATATTTCTCGCTTGTGCTAAAATCTAACGAAAAACGTTCCCAATTTAATTTCGACGATAAACTTTTGGCACGCGATGGCTTTATGCTAAACTTAATGTCCGTACTACAAATTCTAGCTCGTAAGGTCGTATTAAATCGTATCGAGCCGAATTATCTGTTTCATCCAGATTGTTTGATTGCGATTGAATCGGATACAAAATTACGTATGACCGAACACGAGTACAAAGAATGGATTGAGGAACATCACGGAGATGCGACAAAAAAATGGGATGAAATTAAATTCCCGACTCATTGTTGGTTCATAACGCTGCATTCACAGCATTTAGGGATTATACCAGCGATTCATCACTACAATAAATTGCTACGCGGAATTAAAGAATTACAGCGACTATTCGACGAAATGGATCGCACTGAATTCGATAATAATTCGTCTAGCCATCATCAGCAGCTGAAGAAACGGTGGACGGCGCAAATTAAACAGCTAACACGAGCCAAACAGTGCTGTGACGTTGGTATACTTGATTCGATGTTATTGCGCGAGTCTATGGAATTTTATAATAGCGTGTGTGAATTTCTACTATATCAGATGGAATCTCGGCCGATTGATGGGCCGTTTATAACGCAAATCTCACCACCGAATTTACTGCCGTCTAAAGAATTCTCTGCCATTCCAGAATGGTATATCGAAGACATTGCCGATTTTGTACTGTTCTGTATGCAATATTCGATGGAGACGATTATTGATTGTATGGATCAGTCGCTAATTACATGGATATTGACGTGCGTGTGTGCACCTCAAATGATTAAAAACCCCTATGTGATTGCAAAATTAGTGGAAGTATTGTATGTCACGTCGCCCACACTAATATCACAGGTATCAAAAATCTATCAAAAGATTATGAATCATGAATTGGCACAAACGGTCCTAATTAGTGCACTAATGAAATTTTACACAGATATTGAGACTACCGGGCAAAGCACGGAATTTTATGATAAGTTTACTATAAGGTGAGAGGATTATCATTTGATCGAGACTTTATCCGGGATTAAATTAATCATTTTTTCTATTCGCAGATATCATATAAGTCATTTATTTAAAGGCATGTGGGAAAATGCTAGTCAACGTCAAGCGATCATCAACGAATCAAAATCGGGCAAGCAATTTGTTAAATTCATCAATATGTTGATGAATGATACGACGTTCCTATTAGACGAGTGCTTACAGCATTTACGTCGCATACAAGAGACACAAATTTTGCAAATGGATAAAAAAGCTTGGGCCGATCAAGGATTAGAGAATCAGCAGAGTCGTTTACGACAATTGTCACAAGATGAGAGACAATGTCGATCGTATTTAACATTAGCCCGAGAATCAGTCGATATGTTGCGTTACTTAACCATTGACATTAAAAAACCTTTCCTACGGCCTGAACTAGTGGATAGATTAAGTTCCATGCTAAATTTTAACATGAAACAAATATTCGGTCGAAAAGAGCAATTAAAAGTACAGAGTCCGCTAAAATATGGTTGGGATCCAAGGCGTCTACTAGGACAATTAGTTGATATTTATTTGCATTTGAGCTGTGATGAATTTGCGGCTGCACTAGCAGCCGACGAACGATCATTCGATAAAGTGTTGTTCGATGAGATTACCGATCGCATTGAAAAGAATCGTATACGATCGGCAATTGAGATTGAAAAATTTCGTACACTATTCCAGCAGGCGCACGATATTTATTTGGCCAATCAAAAATGTGAGGATGAATTTGCGGATGCTCCCGATGAATTCCGGGATCCGCTTATGGATAGTATTATGTCAGATCCAGTACTCTTACCGTCCGGTGTGGTTATGGATCGTTCGATTATTGTTAGGCATTTACTTAATAGTAATACAGATCCTTTTAATCGGCAGCCACTTACCGAGGATATGCTTAAACCAGGTACGCATTACATCACTATAAACTAAACTCTTATTAATTTTTTTTTCATTTATTCCAATTCATACAGATCTCGATCTAAAACAGAAAATCATCGAATGGAAGCGGGAAAAAATTCAGAAGAAGAGCGAATTAGATTTAAATCAGAAAAAGCTGTCGGAATAAACGAATTAGTCTCTAGAATAAAATTTAATTTACATATAGACACACACATATTTTTTAGGAATTTATTATTATTATTTTTCGTAGTCGATAAGGATCTGTAAATTAATTAATTATTTTAATTAATTATTAAATAAATTAAATAAAAATAAAATCTCCTATCTAACATACAATATGTATAATGAAGAAAGAATTCAATTACTTAATAAAATTTATTATTATTGATATGAAATATGGATTATTATAATAATAACAAAAAATATATTTAATATAAAAAAACATCAAATTTAGAAAATTAAATGTAAAATAAATAAATTATAATTAAAATACAAAACTATAAAATAATAAACTATAATATGATTATAAATTTAAGAGAATTTTTTTTGGAAAATGATTTTTTTTTTTTTTTTGTGAAATAATGATAAAAACCGAAATATAGATATATCATAATATTATATAGTTTGAAGTTTTATTAACTAGGCGTCTCCTAAAACGTTCTCTTTCGAAATTTGATCCGCGATAGAACTTTTCTGCTAATCGTAATAATTTTAAATGTCTTTCACGCATACATTTAATTTTAGCCTCTAGAATTGCTTAACATCGGAACTGAAACTAATTGATACATAGAAGTAAAAGACGGAAATTCTTAATCACCAATAAACCATAAATCCCGTATGCATCGCAACGCTTACATAACTTCTTTATTTAAATCACGAAATGATGTTATGTGGATAGTATAGTAAATATCATGATTATAGGTATCATGGATATGAGGGGTGTAGAATCAAATACCGCAATCTCCGTTTTGTTTTTCCAAAAATGAGTTAGATACGTAATTTTGTTCGTTATTCAATCCCCTATCACATGCTATTATTACTTAGTTTCAATAATGGTAAAATCTCGTTAAAATTTGTATTGACAATGTAGCGTTAGATACAAAAACGGCAATTTCCATATAACAAATCGAAACAATAATATTGTTTTGATTTATTTTCAACACGTAAAAACCCGTTAAAATTTGTAATATAACTTTTTAACGTGCTGCTCGTCAATCTTTTGTTCATCACGAAAGTGGTCATACACTTGTACTTGATTGAAAAATATCAAAAATTGTATCCATAAAATAATGGAAGTGAATGCATTACCGGTAACTACGTACGTCCTCCGGTAAGGCAAGAAAACGAATAAAGCAAGAATCAAAGTGGCAACGTAACGTAGCCAAAAAACTCAGGTTGAAGATCAAAAGAAGCGATATCAGGAACTTGTCAGCGACAACATTAGTGAAGCAAATTACCAGTCTGACTGCGTGAACTCTGTCTGGGAGGTACTGAAAACTTCGGTTGCCAGTGCTGCTCAACAGATTTTAGGTATAGTGAAAGTCAGACCCAAGAATGATTGGTTTGATGACGAGTGTCGTCTTGCAGTTGAGCAACAAAATATAGCCCATAATGAAGTGCAACAACGACTCACAATCGCGAGGAAGAACAAGGCTGCTCTTGCAAGAAGGGCAGCTAAGCGGATTTGTAGACGGAAGAAGCGAGAATGGTGGAAGGCCGAGGTTCTGAAAGTACAACAACTCGGCAATGAGCGCAGTTCGCGTAATTTCTATAAAGGAATTACTGTACTGCACCATACTTTCAGGCCTACGTCAACCGCCATTCGGGACCGGGATGGAAAACCTCTGTGTCAACATCGACGCAGTACTTGACGCATGGAGTGGACACTTTACTGACCTGCTTGATGTCCATCATGCGTCACAGACTGTTGTTGAGCCACCTCTAATACAGACTGCGGATATTTGCACTGAGGGGCCATCCCATGAGGAATTCACTAAAGCCATGCAGAGATTGAAACGAAACCGTGCACCTGGAGTGGACTGCATTAATTCGGAGCTCTTGGTATTCGGAGGGGATACTTTGTGGAACGGTCTTTTCGACCTTATTCGATTAGTATGGCGAACCGAAGTTATGCCTGACTAATGGAAAGTGGCCGCGATATGCCCCATCTTCAAGAAGGGAGACCCCTTGAAGTGTGAGAATTATCGCGGTATAGCTCTCCTTTGCACAGCATACTAGTTACTGTCATACATTGTATTGGATAGAATCACTCCTCTAGCGGAGGGCTTGGTTGGTGACTATCAAGGAGGATTTCGTCCGAATCGATCAGTCACCGATTAGGTCTTTTCGCTGCGGATTCTATCTAAATATTATGAGTAGGCTTCGGATTCTTATGTAAATACATCTTTTTTTTGGATTATGAAAAAGGAAAATGAATAAGAAAGTTTTACGAATTAGAAGTTATCGAGAAAAATGAGCCATATTTGATTCAACATTTATTTACATTTTTCTGAATAAATACATATTTTTACATATTTCCTCATTTAAGTACATAATTTCTCCATAAATACATATTTTACAAAATATTTTAGCAATTATCGAAAACTCTATGAATGTTCACTATTAGATGTCGTTACCAAAAATATATATGTACTTATTTTTAGTTGATGCATCGATGATCACTTCAGGTATATTATCTTTTAAATTTTGACATTTCAATTTGCTGTATGATCCAACGTCTTCTGTTTATTTATTCTTCGTTTATACTATTTTTTAAACAAACAAGCAAAAATTTGAATATTTTTAAGATGCCAAAAATTAAACAAAGCGTTAATAGTAAAGCCAAATTAATCGTTCAACAATACGGTGATGTTTTCAAGACAGACGGGGCAGTTTTATACTGTAAAGTATGTGAAAAAACGGTATCGATGAGTCAAAAATCTATGGTAGATCAGCACGTCAATAGTAAAAAACATAAGGAACTGGAAGAAAGACGAACGGAAAAAAATTCTCAGCCGTTTTTTCAAGAATCAATGGCTAGCTCGAGTTATTCGAAATTCAACGAGGATTTGTGTATGGCAATGCTAGCTGCTGATATTACTTTGGCTAAACTGAACAACACAGTGTTTTCATCGTTTTTAAAAAAATATACCAATCAGATTATACCGGACGAATCAACTTTAAGAAAGCGATATATTAAAATACTATACGACAAAAAAATGAATGAAATAAAACTAGCAACTCAAAATAAATACTTGTGGGTTTCAATCGATGAAACTACAGACAGTACTGGACGTTATGTAGCCAATGTGATTCTAGGGATATTGGATGTCGACGAAAATGTAGCCAAACAAAAATTTTTATTGAATGTTGCCGTCCTCGACAAAACCAACCATTCAACAATTGCCCGGTTGTTCGACGACTCTGTCAAATTATTGGGAGAAAAGTTCGAGAGGGAAAAAATTTTGCTTTTTATTTCAGATGCGGCTCCTTACATGGTGAAAGCCGCTCAATCTATTCAGGTATTTTACCCCAAAATCGTACATGTGACCTGTGTAGTTCATGGAATACACAGAGTTTGCGAAACAATTCGATCAAACTTCAGCGATGTAAATCGACTAGTTTCGACTATCAAAAATGTTTTTTTGAAAGCACCTTCTAGGATTGCGCTTTTTAAAACAAAATTTCCCAATCTATTGTTGCCACCTCAACCAATAATTACTCGCTGGGGGACCTGGCTGAATGCAGTCACATATTATAATGAAAATTTTGAAAAAATTAAAGAAGTTATTTTGGAACTAAACGACGAAGATTCTACTTACATTAAAACTGCTAAGACCATATTAGGTAACGCAACTTTGAAAAATGATTTGGCTTACATAACTGGTAATTATAGTCATCTAACCACAACAATAGAACGCCTAGAGTCTTCAAATAATAGTTTAGTGGAACAATTAAACTTATTCCTGGAAGCTAACAGGAAAGTTGAAGCAATTAGTGGGGCTGTCGGTGAACTAATTAAAAATAAATTAAAAATTGTCGTATCCAATAATACTGGTTTGAATATTTTACAGACCATTAAAACTACTTTTGAAGCTCCTGGAAATGCAAATGAGATCGAACAATTCACGGTATCTGAAATTTCGGCATTTAAACTTGCTCCAATCACATCTGTTGACGTAGAAAGGTCATTTTCTATGTATAAAAATATGTTACGTCCCAACCGCGAAAAGTTTTTGTTTGAAAATTTAAAAATGTACTTTGTTATATATTGCAATACTGCATTGAATGCAAATTAGGTGTATATAATATTTAGTAGAATAAGATTTTAACTTTTCTTAAGTTTAAGATTTAAACCGAATTTTTGTGATGTATTTCATTTGATTTTGAAATTATGAATTTTCTTGTGATAATTATTTTATTTAATATTTACGTAAGTTTACGATACAATATAATACGTACTCGTATGAACCAATAGTTTCCTATTATTGTTGTTTTGAATTTATTGTTGTTTTGTGAAATATTGCTTATACATTTAGATATGTAGTATGAATTAACTGAAATATATATTTAACTAAAAAAGTGTATTTGATGTTTTTTTTCAAAATTATTTTACATTTTTGACCACATATTTTGCTATTTTACTTGCATATTTCTTCTTTTTAAGCACATATTTTAAGTACATATTTTTCATTTTTTAGTACATAAAAATCCTAAGCCTAATTATGAGACATCGGGAAAACGAATAAAGCGAATAAATCGAGAGAGTTTGTGGTCTGCCCTGGAATACCTAGGAATGCCAACAAAACTGGTACGACTATGTAGGATGACACTGACGCAGTCTCAAAGCTGTGTTAAAGTTGAGAACAGGCTATCGACACTTTTTGTAGTTAACTCGGGTGTTCAACAGGGAGATGCTCTGTCCCCGATACTCTTTAATCTCATGTTGGAGTACATCTTTCGTAAAACTGAAACACCGCAGCGTAACATCTTATATCGCCAGTCCAATCAGGTGCTTGCATATGCAGATGACATATGCATGATTGGACTGAATAGCAACGGAGTGAAAGAAATACTTGATCCGCTTGTAGAATTTTCAACTTCAGTTGGACTTCAGATCAATGAGTCCAAAACGAAATACCTGATCTCTGGTTATAGGGACAATGGGACACCAGATTTTAGTAGTGGCCACCACACGTTTGAGGAAGTGAGGAGGTTGAAATATTTGGGTTCTCATATCACTCACGATAACAGTGTGGGTGAGGATATTAAAGTGCGGCTGGCAGCTGGCAGTCGTTCTTTGTATCCTCTAAGGCCACTGCTAAAATCTAAACACTTATCAAGTGCCGTGAAGCTGAAGCTTTACAAAGCGCTGATCAGGCCCGTTGTTATGTTTGGATGTGAAAGTTGGGCGCTGACGGATGAGTACGAGAGATGGCTCCTTACATTTGAGAGAAGAATCATGCATGTGATTTACGGCCCTAAACGCGAAATAGATGGTACATACCGAGCTCTGTACAATTTCGAGATCAGAGATCTGATGAAGATCCCCGATATTGTACATGAAGTTAGATCTCAGCGAGTACGCTGGCTCGGTCACGTTCTGCGTGCTGATCCGGAACGAATTGTGCAGCGATCTCTGAATGGAGAGCCACCATATGGTAGGCGCAGAGGTCGTTGCAGGCGACGATGGCTCCACGGTGTAGAGAACGACTTGGCCTCTTCAGATTGTCTTAGACAGTATGAAGACCATGCTCGGGATCGAAACCGCTGGAGCCGAATTGTTGACTCAGTAAGGGGCCAGTAATGGCCTTTAAAACTGTTTTAATTTAAAGTATTCCTCCACGGGCAATATCTGGGTTTTTCTCCATCTCCTCAACGAGTTTTGCGAATTGTTCGCCATTAGCGATTTTCGGTTTATTTCTAGTTATGAAAAATAAAAAATTTTATAATACATACAACAATAATATTATTTATTATATAAAGCAACAATTAATATTTGTTACATTATTAATTATTGTAATACATAAACTTACGATTTGCCTTCCATTTTGTCTAACGTAAAAAATACTCAGTCTCGCCACCAAATTGTAGGTGAGGATATATGACATTAGACGCACTGACGGCGAGAATCATAATACCAAAATTGAAATACGGTGACGTCGCGTCACTCGGTGATGCGTAGGTGAGATTCATAATAGGGGCATGTGTTGCTTCTATAACAATTTTTTATTTAAGAAACAAAATTAAATACACAAAACTGCAACAGGTTATAACCCCAAATATGTTATAATCAACAACACTAAAGTTGTTATTCAGAATTTTGATGAAGATTAGAATGGTGGAACTTTTGGCAATGTATACTATGTATAGTAAAACTTTGTTCTGAGATAGCGTAGATTTTATTATTTGAAATATTTACAAAGAATTAAATTTGATTTTATTAAAAAAAATATGCAAAATCTAAAAAAAATATTCCAAATTTTTGAAAATTCATCTCACCGCATCGCTAGAAAAATTCCCTTTATAATTGTTATTTCATCCCTTGCTGTTGTACTATTTGTGTTTTTGGTCCCACAAAGAGCGCCTTTCTTCCACAATTTTAATTTTGAATAGGGCAACGTCTGCGAAAAGTGTTCCGATAATTCAAACGAACAACTGACCAAAAAACAAAACATTTTATTGGTATTCAAATCCAGTTTAAATTCCGAGGGTTGGTACGAATTAGATGAGCTTTTAGTTTACTTTTGATGATGTCGTACACATCCTTTCAAATTCATACGAAGATATTTTCTTAAGAATTCATATCCAACGTAACCGCAGCCTAATTCTAAAAGGTATGTACTAGGGGAAGGGTATTTGGACACACTTGAGAAATCCCATGACCTCTTTAAAACCACAGCTTTTAATGCTAATGATTAGTTTAATGATATATAAATACATTTTTAATAGATGCCGCTTTCGAAATGTCGTCCGAGGAGTCGGATATACCTAATATTTTCGAAATAAATTCATTTAGAAAGCAGGTACATAAAAAACAGCCTGAGTTTTATTATTCCAGGATCGATCTCTATACATTTGCTTCCAAGTTCCAACGAAGCGCAGCAAGCAAGATTGTACCTAATCTATTAATGAACATATCGTTTAAATTACTTTTTAATTAATTTTTAAGATCAGTCAAACTTCCATAATTCGAACTTCTATTATTCGAATTTCTCTCCCCAAATCGAATTGCTATAATTCGAATTTCTCTATAACTCGAAAGGAACTGGTCAAAACTATTTTCTAAAAATTCGAAAATTTCGCATCTCGTTATGTTTATGGTATATCTTTATTTCGCTTCAACCAAATTTTTGGTTGTCAAACTAGAAAAATTATCATGTTTGTGGATAAGTGGAATATTTTCTACCAAACGCAACATCCGAACTTCAACCAAAGGATATGGGAATAATAAACAGCCTAAAAATTCACTATGGAAGACTAATTTCAAATACTGTCTTAAACAGATTGGAGGATTCAAAGCAAACGGCTATCAGCATGCTATAGATGCTGTGAAGGTGCGTGATACCTGTGTACATGATACAAAAAATAAAATTTCTGATGCACAAAAATTCACCACGAAGTTAGCTGTATGAGTGAAAACTTTTGTTTAACTATACTCAAAATGACAATTTTTTGTTTATTTACAAATAAACAAGCAACAAAACAAGAGGCTATTTTTGAATTTCTGATAAAGGAAAATTTTTTGTGGCAAAATATGTTCCATTGACGAAAAAATAGCAAAACAAGTATAATTTTCAGTTTTGTTAATATGGCTTTCCTGTGGCCCTATTCTGGTTTTCCCCGGGAATTGGGAATTTTTGACGTTTTTCTAGCAGTTTCGAATTATTTTTCCGCAAAGTGAATTCTGACGATTGGAAATTGAACGGGGAAATAATAATTCCAAATTATTGCAGTTTTGACTTTTATTTTTCTATGCATATTTTTGGGGGAATTAGATGGGAATTATATTTGAATATTATATTTCAAAATCGAAATAAAAAATAATTTCAATTCTTTTAAAATTATAAAATATAAAATAATAATAAAAATACGAGCGTACAATCGATGCAACCAATTATGCGGGCAATTGCCTGAATGAAATCACCCCATGCAAAAGCATGAATCATAAGATTTAAGTTTTCATAGAATCTGAAATGGAAAAGTTATTAGAGTTCGAAAAAAATTTGCTTATTAAAAAGTTAAAACAAACACTTACTGTATTTTGGCTTCATTAATTTCCGTTAGCGATTGTGAAAATTTTATGTACGAGTATATCGGCAATAAATTTTGCAATTTAGATAATTCATACCCACTCCCTTTTGGGGTTGAATCCCAACAGAGGTGGGATGCAAAAGGAACTTTTAATTTCCCGATTACGATCGCCGGTGATTAAATTGAAAATATCCATGACCTTCTGTTGGAATGTAGAACTCATGGGCCGACCCATCGTTCATGTTAGTACAGGCTACCACGAAGCGGCCAATTAAAAAACAAACCTGCAGCCGTGTACAAAGTAGGGATACTGTTCAGTAGTCAAAGGACAATAAATCCACTAGCGGAACAGCTTCTATAATTAATGTATGTATGTGTTAAATTACTTTTGTCTTTTAATGCCGAAACCAAATGCTGGGGTACCCTTTATATATTAATAAACTCCGCTTCGTGGATCACGAAGGGATTTGAGGTATCCCGCAAATATTTACGCCTAATGCCCCGGTTTTCTACATATCATCATCCAAAAGGCGAATTAACATATTAAATACATTTTATTCAATTTTTCTGTTTTTCAAATTTTAATTTTATTTATAATAATAAATTGGCAGCAAATTGTAATTTAGTGGTAAACATTTGTACTACTGACATTTTTAAGGTGAAATTATTTCCAATTTGGCAGAATACACTTTGGGGAAAAATGAAATAAAAAAGTTGGGAATTACGGAAATATTTTTTCCCAATTCCCGAGGAAAACCAGAATAGGGCCACTGGTGAAATTTTATTCGAGTTGAGAATATTTCAACTCAGATAGCTAACTTCGTGGTGAATTTTTGTGGGTAATTGCATCGACATGGGCTGTCGACGTCACAGAAAACACGATTAGAAATTGTTTCCACAAAGCTGGATTTTTTAAGATGGCATGGGATGAAGAAGATTTATTACCGCGAGCCGATCTAATCGAACGAGAACATCTGGAAGTGGATGAATACATATCTGCGCACAACAAATGGGTAACGGATACTAATGCAAATATCGACATATCCGCAGAAGAATATCTTCATGTTGATGATATTTGCGCGACCGAATATCTCGACGATGAAGCAATTTTCGAGGAAGCCCAAGAAATATGCTCGGAAAACCAAATGAGAACCTAGATTGATACCATCTGCACAGCGAACGAAATGCAAGATAAGGTATCAGATGAAATCCAATTTTGTATTTACAAGATAGATAGAGCGTCTAGCAAACAGACGACAATTAAAGATTTTTCCAATGACTCTCCATAGTTCTGTAGTTTTATTAGCGAATGTATTAAATGTGCTTTATTATGTACGTATGTACTAATATCTTAAACAGGGTTTCGTTGCAATTCTTTCAGATATTTTAAATTTTTGAATATTTCGATTTATTTTCTTTATTTCGTATTTTCCCTAAATCGAACAAAAATTGATCGCTCGTAGTGGTCGTAGTGATTCGAATTACGGAAGTTTGACTTACTTCAAAAAATTTGCCCATCTATCCGCAGTGCGCGCACACATCAGATACATATAAATGTAAAATATTAAAGTGCTTGACATCTAAATGTTTCATAATCGCAACACCAGATAAACTTTTCCAGGATTCGTTCATCACTTCCCATTGCACAATAAGCGGCACAAACGTGGCCCAAACGCGGCCCAAAAACAACCCACATAAAATGTTCCGTGCGTGATCAAAATAAACAAAACATACCAGTATGTCAAAATACAGTTTTAAAAATTTTGGGTATAACAAAACATCTTTTAAATTCTGAAAAAATTTGCAGAGTCAGGTCATGTCCCCGTTCAAACAAGAAGTTTAATTTTAATCGTAAGAAGTTTAATTTTCAAGAACAACAGAATGCAGTACAACATTTTATTAGTCAATTTAAATGCGTTGAGTCGCACTTTTGCCGGGCCGGGTTAAATTTGCAAGTGAAGTCATCTTATTTTCGGATGATATTTAATACGAAATTTAACTCTTAAACTACATAACGGATTCTGCAATGAAAGAAAGACTTCTAATCGATCGAAAAGTCTACAATTTAAGAGTAAAAGCTTTCTTCAAACTTTTGCAAGAAGAAAATCCTGAAATATTAACGCTATCGTTCGAGTGCCAAAAAATCTTGTACTACCGAAAGTGCCTGATCAGGCTGCGTATTATTCTAGACAGCTATACATGTACAATTTTGTGAAAGGCTTGTCGAAATCTAATTTATTAAAAGAAAATGTATTTTCGTATTATTGGACCGAAGATGAGTTCGACAAAGGCTCCAACGAAATTGCTTCAGTGGTATTTGATTGTCTGAATAAAATTCAAATTGAAAACTGAAACAAAATAATTCGGCTTGTCGCAGACGGATGTAGTGGCCAAAATAAAAATTGTACCGTTATCAGAATGCGTTGCAAATGTCTATCGTCCGACGCACCACCAAATATACAGTTGGTTTTTCCTGTTGTCGGCCATTCATTTTTACCGTCCGATAGAGTATTTGGCCATATCAAAATAAAATACAACAAATAGAGGTAATTTCGGATCCTAAAGAAAACTTTGATATTTTTGCGGAATCTGCCCCTTTCGTTCATTTGGGGGATAACATGAAATGCAATATTAAAGACAACCCGATAATCATGAAATTTGCTAAAGGTTGCCAAGAGGACACCCTCCATAATTAATTTTATTGGTAGAATGATATTTACCTGTTGACAATATTCTAAAACTCGCACGCATAACATTCATTCTAAATCAAAATAATCACAATACATTTTTAAGGATTTCTATCAAAAAATTGTTTAATAAATTGTCTTAAACTTTTATCAGTTATTTACAGTTTAAAAAATACGAGATACTACAGCTGTGCCACTAGTCTTCATATCCACATAGTTAACGTTGAAATGGTCGTCCCCGAACAAATCCGCGTGCAATGCGACCCCGTGATGGTCCACCAAAATGTCCTTGCTGATAATGCGGATCAGTCGGAAAATGAGGTGTTACAACTGGCTCCGACGTTGCCGTCCTAAAATGTTGAGGCGGTGCTAAATTTGGGTCAACTCCCATGTGTGACATGTGGCCGGGCCAAGGACCACTGGAAAACAAATATTAAATCATGAACAATTTTAATGGATTCAATTTATTTTTATATACACATACGCTTGTCGATATGCAACGGGTGACGGAACAGCTGCCCCTACAGTTGGTATACGTCCTCGATCGGCCGAGAAACCTCGTCCACGTCCCCGAGTTCCTCGGATACTAATAATCTCTCGTGATAATTTATTGTAACCTGTGGGTCCAGTCGGTTGTGCACCGCACGTTTCCAGTGCAAGAAAATCGTCAACGTGAAGCGATGGCGGTCGAGATGTATTTGGTGGTCGCGATCGGAATAAATCACCTCGCGACGGAGGTGTGCGCGGAAAACCTCGTCCTCGCATCGGCGTAACAAATATTTTCTTTTCTGGTCGCCCAGTCGTTGGCTCAACTTCGACGCGTCGAGTCCGATAACATGGTGCGGTTGCTGTTCGTTCACGTGCTGTTTGAGGCGATGCACTTAAATGCAGCAGTCGCTTACATTCTGACGTTAAATTCGTGTCCGACGGAAGACAAGTTTTTATCACTTCGGTCAAATCACATGGAATCTGCTCGATATGCTGATCATTCTCGTCGACATCACGATTCGGAGCACTCAACCAGTAATTTACATTCAATCGATCATCTATCTCGTTGATTAGACTGTAAAATTGTCGAGACCCGTATTGTGTAACGATACCTTCGGCTTGCGGTAAAATCGGCTCGTTGTGCTCGAACATAAACGATGAGGACGAGTTTGAATTTTCCGAGACCAAGATGCTGGCGTTTTTCTCCAAAAAGTTAAGAATTTTATTGAGATTTTCAAGAATTGGATCTTTATAGAGTTTTTCGTTGATATCGTTTGGCGGAGACGGTGATTGTACCGTATCCGGATGCTGATCAGACATATCAACATCGCCGTCTTGTTGCGTTTCATCACTATTATTTTCAACGCTACTCGGCATTGTCGTCTTGAATTCGACTTTCTCGATATCGATTTTGAGCTGCTTAAGTGGATGCAAATCTTCTTTCTCACTACTATCGATCGAGGTGGTCGTATTTTCATCAGTCGATTGATTCGAAGAAGTCATGACCTTCCAGCTGAGTATACGTTGGAATTGATGCGGTGATAGAATAATAGTACGCGGCGGTATTTGCTCGTTTAACGTCGAATCATCATTAATACAAATGAGTGAAACAAGGAATTCTAGAGTTGCGATAACAAGTTGGAAATTTTCCGGATTTTCGGTCGGAGTCATCGTACCAATATCAAATACCCGCTTCAGAGTTTTATAAAATTTCTCGACTTTAGTGTCAAGAGTGACACGTAGATGGAATATTGTAAAGCTAATTGAAATAAATAAAATTATTGAAAATAGAAAAATGAAACAAGTCTCAAATACTCACTCATGTTCGGTAAGTAGCATCAAGGTCCTCAACGTGGTAGCCATTTGGCACACTTTATTTTCTTCGATCATAAAATTCTCGAGTAGACAATGTGCAATCGATAAGACAACTTCTTTAGATGGAAGCGCACAAGCTAGGGTCATTTCCCGACTCCCTACACCATCTGGCGAAATCATCGAGATTTCACAGTCCAACAAATTTTGCAACATCAAATTCACATTCTCTTCGGCCTGGATCGCGATTGGATTCGTCGAATTCGAAGGCGTCATAATATTCGATAGAAAATCCATAAGCCGACCCGAAATTATCGATAAGACTGAGACTTTGATCGATGAGTAGCCAACCAAGCTGGAAATGAAGCGCAACAACCGAGTAATTTGTTGTGTGATTACAAAACTTCCGTTAATCTCATTTAGAATCAAATCGATCATAGATTTCGAGACGAGCAAGGTCATATTCGGTGCTAAATCGGCCAGTTGTAAACAGACCCGACTTAATAATAGAATCAGTTGTGGATAGCTGGATATACAGATGGTTTGAATCATTTCGCTGATGGATGTTGTCTGGGGATGTAAATGGGCAGACCACAGTTGTCGTTCCGTGGTAATTTTGTTCACCTCCTTTTGTGTGAGCGTTTCCTTCGTTAAAATTGGCAGTGGTAGTGGCAGTAGTTCCGAGAATACTAATAGTCCCGGTATAAATGTATAAGGCCCGATTAAAATATATTTAATGATTTCGCCGATCATTTGGGTCCAAAGGCTTTTGTGCACGGATTCGGTATCGACTCCCTCTGGCGGCGATGGTTGGGTATAAGCCAACAAAATTTTAATAATTTCATTTTGAACTCGTTTCGAATCGCGATATGCCGCTCCCATATTTGGAATATAGTACAACAGGTTGTAGGTTTTTAGCAGAGGTTCAATCGCAGTCAAATCTTTGAATGCGGTGTTACGGCACTTTATAACATATGTTAACATTTTACGTAATATTTCGATAGCGGGGAGTAAAATTTGAACAACGAGTACTCCTTGTGATGAACCTAAGGTGGATGAGTGTATAGCGGGTTGCTCGAAAAACGTTGTAAGTTTATCAAGAATCGATAGGATTGTGGTGACCCCGTCGTGTGAATAAAAATCGAGTATCACGAATTTATACCGAAGTTCGACGTGTTCTGGAATCGATCGGACATCGCTCTCATTGTTTTTGTAGTCATCATATGGCGGTATTCCGAGGTATCGTATAATCCTAAGGGCCATTATTAAATCGCCGGGAAACATAGTGATAAACTCGATACTACGCTTAATCAATTCACAGAGCCCAGTGATATCATTATACGAAAATACGTTTGGGATTTCGAGTGGTTTCATATAGATGGCCATTTCTTGAAACATGGCAGAAACGGAAGACTCAAATAATTCGTGATTTTTCACCAAATCGAGTATTTTAACACCAAATATTTCTAAAAAGTTAAGATCGTAACAGTTGCGGATGGTCAAATCGATCAGATCGACTGCATAGTTGAGCACCGGTGATTTGGTTTTGACTCCAGGAGATCCTTGCGCCAGATGTATTATGGCATCCGCTTTCCGTTCCATATCGATGATGTTCAGGATCGGTTCGATATTATTTTCGAGGCAGATAGTTTCGATTACATACGGTTTGCCGACGTGATTGCACACCAGACTATAGAACGAATGAAGATACTCGACTAGCTGATCTGTATCGGATTTTAGATTAATCAACCCGGCTAAATGGTATTTGGTTTGCATTTTAAACCACATTTCAATCCCGATGTCGTAACAACGGGTTGAATCGATCATTAAAGTTTCGCTATTCTTCTCGCAACCGAGCATCAATTTAACAAGCACGTTCGTGATTTCAAGATGCTCGTAAAAATATTCTAATCCGTATTGTTTACCCATAAGCGCAGTGATCACGTCATGTACCGAGCATACAACATTCTGGGTGAAGTGATTCTGATACGTCAACATCATGAGCATTGATTCGAGCAGCCCTGTGATCTTGAAGTATGACAAGAATCCAATCGAGATGGCCTTCATCGTCTGCACATCCTTAGTAATATCGAATTTCGACGAGACTGGTAAAAACCTCTTCGGCTGCGAATAACTGATCTCATCGAATGTGATCGAATTCAAAACTTCTGATAGGCAGCTTTGTAGTAGCATCAAACTTGACGCCTCGATAATCTCATCATTCTTCAAATCTATCACGTATCTCGTGAGCACATCCTGAATAATTTTCAGTGACTCATAAAAATTAATCTTCTTTATCAGCGATTTGATAGAAAATTTAACCCGCGTCAAAGGATTCTCGTTTAGCTTGGCGAGCAAAATTTTATACCCGTTGAGCGGGCCAACAAAATAATTATCCGCTAAAAAATACTCGATCGATAATTTACAATCGATCGACGAGTAAATTGCCTTAATGATCATCAGCTTGATAGATAGCGCCATATATTTCTGATCGTACAGATTAAACAAATTCTCATAAATATTTATCTTATGATCGTAAAGGATGATCTTCGCGATCGAATCGTAACACAACAGCATTTCGATCAATCGTATTCCCGCTTTAATATGCCGTATTTTATATCCTGGCTGCGGTTGTGCCAGCGACATATCAAAATTTAATCCGATCCGTATCCAATCGATGAGTATCGTAATCATATCGTGATCTTTAATTAGTAATTCGATTAAATCATTATTTCGATTCCGGCTATAGTAGTAAGCGTTCGTATTAAACAGGCTCATCATTTGAATAAACTGCTCGACATATTGGACCCAGCACTCTTTCGTATCAGGATTTAGATTGGCAAACTCGGTGTACTGAAAATAGTCGCAACGATCATGAAATTTCCGTAGCAGTTTCAACATCGCATCAAGCTCCTTGGCTAATAGTAGATCGTGTGCTAATGGGACTGGCGTGTCATCCACCTCATTTTTTAGCTCGAATTGAATTAAATCGTGAGCGAACGGATTAAAAATTTTGATAACGTCTTCATATTCGCTGAAGTCGTAGTCGAGTTCGAATTGATTTTCGGGATCGTCGCCTATCTCTTCATCGCTCAAAATCGGTTCGAACTGCTCCTCTACATTTGATAACTGGTCTTCTTCTAGCGGCGGTGCAATCGGACTATCCACTGGTACATCGGTAATGTTCGAAGCAGGGCTGGCTGGTTTACGATCATCATGAATCGGTAGGGAATGATCGATGACACGAATTGGTTGAATTTTATCGTGATGCTTGATTAAAATTTTATCTGATTTTCGATATCGTAGTTCATCATCTGAACCGATTTCAGGTGGTGATCGATGTTCCGGCGATCTTGGACGTCGCGGTGAACTCATCGGCGGAGTTCTAGGCCGTTTACGTGGTTCTTCATTTTCCGGTGATCGCGGATCATAAGATCGGCTACGATCATAAGCTGGAGATCCGCGAGGCTTGCGATGCGATACGGCTCGATACTCCGTTGGGCTTCTCGACCAGTCTCGTTTAACACTTCGGTACTCGCGATCTCGGCTCGACGATCGTGAATATCTTCCATGACTTTTCTCGCGTGTTCTTGAAATCTCTTGGCTCCCAGGTCGCTTTTCTGAAGAGTGACTACGACGTCTCGCTCTTCTTAAATCCCAATCCCGATCGATTGATGTACCTTCAACCGCACTACTAACAGCTTGAGTCCAAACTGGTGGTTCAACAACAGGAAAACTACGAGGATCTTTAGGTATATCCGATATGAACTCGTCCTGTTGGTACTCCCGATTTTCATAACTATCCCCATACAGTTCAGCCTGTGCAATTTGTGGAAATATTGGATTGGGAAGCGGAACATCATCATCCCAATCTTCACTGGGCGGTGGTATACATTCGCCGGTTGTAATTTGTACTGGCACCGTACTCCCATTAGGCGGTTGCACAACAGCCGGTGGTGACGCTATCGGTTCAGTTATCTGTTTGGTGAAGGTTCCATACACCGCCAACGTAATTGTTGTATACCATCCTCGTAATACCAAACCATCTGTTGGTATTTGACGATACGTCTCATCCTCGTACCCGCTACACTCTAAATTTATACAATCATTCTGATTGTACTCAAAACTACCGAGATTCTCGAACGATGAAGCCCCAGGTTTACCCAAATCATTCACAAAGAAGTCGACATGAAATTCAGACGGATTTGTAGCACCTAGTCGAACACCACCGGGAAAATCGGCTTCAACGCGTGCACCCAACGGTATAATACGAACCTCTGTAATATACACAGGTTTCGGGAATTGCACCAAATCCAAATTCAGTTCCTAAAATCACAGGAAAAAAGTACGACGAAAAGTTAGGTTAAAATTATTTAAACACAATTCACTAAACTATTGTAATTCACACATAAAAGTAATAGTTTATATGCTAGATAAACTATTAATACACAGTTTAGAACACATTTACCTCATTAATATCGTGCGAAAATGTATCAAAGAACAGCAATTCTGGTTCATCGTCTTGTTTACTAGACAACGCCATATTTGTTTGTGATGGATTTTTTTTTTTGACGTTTACATTAAAATGACATTTCGATAGAAGCAAGTTCACAATAAAGCCGGTTTTTATGTTCACAATCGGTAAGTTAGAATATGTTTTGGGTAGGTACAGTTTTTTATCTATAAATTAAAGAATGGAATTAAAATTATGTTTAGCTTAGATATTTCCTCAAGTTTATTATTTTGATTTAACGTTAAGAAATCTGCTTGAAAATTGGCATAAAATAACTTTTGTATTCGTAACATCTACATTAAATTATATAAAAGTGTGTTTGCCTTCAAAACAAGGCTATTTCATGTAAAAGTAGGTTCATGATTTGATTGTGATTCTATTTCGAAGAAGGACCAGCACCTTGTTGGTTTCACGAACTTCAAAGATCTTTGTATGTGCGGAATATTTGTTGAAACGTGATTTAGAGTTTAAACAGTACAATAAGGAACAATGTTCGCCACTAATGGCCAGAAAAAACATTCTAGATTTTTGATAGATATACAATGGACAAAAGGATTCTCTAAACGAACTTATTTATAGGTAGCCGTGGCCATCATCTCAGGTATGTGCAAATTAAAATTACATTACAATATTCTTGATAGTGTTCTTAGAAGTCCGTACTCATCCACATATTGGTTAACTACATGATGATACTCGATATATTCGATTGAAATGGTGTTATAAACTGACTTTTCAATCATGTTTTGGAGTATGGCCAGCTGTAAGGTAGCTAGACTATTGACTGATTATGATTTAACTCGACATATTGATTCTAACTAAACTAATTTTTGTATACAACTCGTAATGGTTGGTGGATCGTACACGCCAATCAATCTTTGAAATAACGTTAAGAAAAATCAGCTATTACCCCGTTCAGTAAAAAATTTCGCAAGTTACTCAATTCAATTGGAGAGTATAAAAGATTTGCATAACATCAAATTACGGTGGTGGGTCAGGTAGTAGAGTGATTGACTTTGGATTTGTGGACCAAGGTTCGAGTCCCATTGGAGACGGTGTTATTTTAATTTCTTCTGTATTTGAATTGGTTCAATACACAGCTTCTGTTAAATATTTTGATATTTTTCAAGTAGTGGCATGTATGCAAGATGGGTATATAGCGATGGTGAAATAAACGCAGAGTCTATTGCCTTAGCTAAAATTTTCAATATTTTCTATTCAAATGACCGATATAAAAGTTATAGCATGAAATATATTTGCGGAGGTGGTCGAGTAAGCAAAATCAGTAAATTAGGATTTGTGTTGACCTAAGTTCGATTCCCGCTCAAGCCAAACATTTTTTGATTTAATTTCTCATGTCAAATTGGTGATAGTGAAATAAAATTACTCAAATCCAACTCAGCTTCTGTTCAAAACTTCAATAAAAATAAATGACAAGAAATGTTCTTTTGAATGATAATAAAGCTTCCATACGATTACATTTTTGCACAAATCACCTCTATAGATTTCGTTATTACGGATAAAATCACGCACATGTTGTTTGATGCTCCCTGTTTCTGGCATAACTACCGGTGTGAATCGTGTTGAAGAATTAGCGACAAAATACGTCGTTATCAAAAATGTAACAAAAACCTGGCTCCAAAATGGATCTAACTTGAAGCCATCCATCAAAACACATCTACTAAATTTTGTGAAAATTATTGTCAACAGTCTGGCACATATTTTATCGAACAAGTGTTGGTTATCTCAACGATTTGGCATTTTAATAACTCGGTAGCACTCATAGCCTTCCTGTGGTAAATTGTATGGCACGGTCATAGTTAAATTTCCCCGGATTATTTTTAATGAAGGTTATAACCTTTTTGTAAAGATTTCTATCGTTGTTCAGTACTAATTTTTAATACGCCGATGGTCCAGTAAGCAGAGTCAATGCTCTTGAAATCGTGGACCCGAGTTCCAGACTCGTCAGTGCCAATACTTTTTTAATTTAATTTCTTCTGTAAAATAGGTACAACACAGCTTCTGTTGAAATCTACATTCAATTTCTGCAAGTATAAGAGCGAACTCTTGTGTATTACCGTTGCTATTATTTTCAAGATTCTCTATTGAATTGGCAAATATAAAAGATTTGTATAGCTCCAAATTTATATACGCCGGTGGTGTCAATACTTTTTTAATTTAATTTCTTCAGTAAGTATAAGAGCCATCTCTTATGTATGACCGTAATGAAAATGTAAGAGCCATATCTCGAGTATGACCGTAATATTGTTCATTACTGTGCTAAAATTTTCAATTTTCTCTATTGAATTGGCAAACATAAAAGATTTGTATTGTGCGAAATTTATATACGCCGGTGGTCCAGTGAGAGGAGTCGTTACATTTGGATTTGTGAACTCGAGTACAAGCTTCGGTTTGGCATTAAAAATAATTTTTAATTTAGTTTATTTAATTTTTCTCTTCAATTGGCAAATATAAAGGATGAATATAGCGAAAAAATTATATATTGAAATGGTGTGGTGGTAAAGTAAGCGGTCACATAGGATTTGGAATCGTGGATGTTGTGCAGTGTTCGAAACTCGGTTACGGATAAAAAAATTTAGCTGGCATACACACATTTCTCATTAAATTAAAAAAATATATTGAGGTGTGAACTATAGTCAAGATAAGAATCCAATCACACTGCTTCTTTTACCACCGAGCCACCGCCATACATATAAATAGTGATATTCCTAACGTTTATAGCTGGCATTTTCATTACCGCTCTACTATACCCATACCCATCTTTTATACTTGCCACTTTTACATGGAGAATATTGAAGTTTTGATCAGAGACGAGTTGGATTATTTTTATTTCACCATCACCAATTTGACATGAGAAATTAAATCAAAAAATGTTTGGCTCAATACAAATGCCTCAATATATATTTTTAATTTAATTGCAAATTGGTCATTTTTATTAAATCAAAAAGAATTTTTTTTTAAATTTAATGTGAAATGTGTGTATAAAAGCTAAATTTTTTTATCCGTAACCGAGTTTCGAACACTTCAAAACACATCCAAGATTCCAAATCTATGTGACCGCTTACTTTACCACCAGACCAGTTGAATATATAGATTTTCAGCTATATTCATCCTTTATATTTGCCAATTGAAGAGAAAAATTAAATAAATTAAATTAAAAACTATTTTTAATGCCAAACCTAGGCTTGAACTAGAGTTCACAAATCCAAATATGACGACTCTGCTCGCTGGACCACCGGCGTATATAAATTTGGCACATTACAAATCTTTTATGTTTGCCAATTCAATAGAGAAAATTGAAAATTTTAGCACAGTAATGAACAATATTACGGTCATACTCGAGAGATGGCTCTTACATTTTCATTACGGTCATACATAAGAGATGGCTCTTATACTTACTGAAGAAATTAAATTAAAAAAGTATTGACACTGACGGCGTATATAAATTTGGTGCTATACAAATCTTTTATATTTGCCAATTCAATAGAGAATCTTGAAAATATTAGCAACGGTAATACACAAGAGATCGCTCTTATACTTGCAGAAATTGAATGTAGATTTCAATAGAAGCTGTGTTGAACCTATTTTACAGAAGAAATTAAATTAAAAAAGTATTGGCACTGACGAGTCTGGAACTCGGGTCCACGATTTCAACAGCATTGACTCTGCTTACTGGACCATCGGCGTATTAAAAATTTGTACTGAACAACGATAGAAATCTTTACAAAAAGGTTATAACCTTCATTAAAAATAATCCGGGGAAATTTAACTATGACCGTGCCATACAATTTACCACAGGAAGGCTATGAGTGCTACCGAGTTATTAAAATGCCAAATCGTTGAGATAACCAACACTTGTTCGATAAAATATGTACCAAACTGATGACAATAATTTTCACAACATTTAGTAGATGTGTTTTGATGGATATGACGAAACGTACATGAAAAATTGGCTTTAAAACACTTCATGTTAGATAAATTTGCAAAAAAATGTATGATTTGGCCAGAAATTTGGTGGTGCCAAGTTTTTGTCAGATTTTTCATAACGACGCATTTTGCGTTTATACGCCCACTCGGGTGGTCGAGAGAACTCCAAGGTTCTCGAATGAAATGCAGGAGACTGTTTAAGAAAGCGAGGAACACAAATGCTGCTGCAGATTGGTACTGTCATAAGGAAGTCCTCAAAACCTACAAGTACGAGCTAAGAGCAGCCAACACAAGGGCCTGGAGCCTCTACTATGGTAATATACAGGAGTCCTCGGAGGCGGCCAGGCTACGCAATGTACTATGTTCTAGTCCTTCCATCCCGAGTTATCTACAACGACTGGATGGTTCATGGAGTACGTGTAGTGAGGAATCCCTGGAGCTATTACTAGAAATTCATTTCCCGGAGTGCTCGGTACTAGCTCCCGAAAGACCCATGATAAATAGGGGTGTAGATTCCATAAGTCATATAGTAAATAGGCGGAATATCCTATGGGCAATAAACAATTTTAAGCTATACAAGTCGGCAAGGCCTGATGTCATTATCCCTGCAGATATTCACTTAACCCTACCCTGGCCGGAAGTTATCTTCAAACGCAGCCTAGAACTCTGTCACAATCCTAGAAAATGGACTGAAGTAAAAGTAATATTTATACCTAAGACGGGAAAAACCTCTCACTGCTGTCCCAAAACCTCGCACTGCTGCCTAAAGTCCTATAAGCTTATCCTCTTTTCTATTAAAATCACTGGAAAGACAAATAGAGGCTTACATTAGAGGTTCAATCAAGCCGAGCGAGCTGTCGGGATCTCAACACGCATACGTAGTTAGGTCCCAGTTTCTTAATCATAGTTTTTGAATGTAGCTCAATTGTCATCCCTACCCTGGTTTAAGCTGATACAGTTTGCCAGAGCAGCCGAGCACATTTGCGAATTGTGATAGAATCCTTGGTTTGTACCATGGGCCCAGTGACATTGAGTGCGGAACCTGCATGGGTTCCAGCTAACTTTGATAAATAAATAAATAACATATTCATTCTGGGAGAGTTTATAGTCCCCAATCTTGTATTAGCTCGAAGTTTTAAAACTAAGCGTTTATGCTGCAATGAATTTAGAGCAACAGCCAAGGAGATCTCGAAAATCAAATGTAAATTGGGATTATGCTAAACTTACTCCTATATTTGTCTAAAGAATCTATACAAGTCGGAACGGATTAGACCTACCTTCAATGCCAAAGTCTTCTTTTGGGGGTAATTTTATATTTCTTTGCTTCATTTCATCTTCAAATACGTTGTATGCGTTCCTTCTTAATTTCCTGTGTGGTTGGCAAATCAGATATCCTAACAAAAGAATAATCCCGGTTCAACTATCGTACTGGGACAACTATCGTGCTGGAACTACATAGTTAAATTTTCTAGTAGTGGTAATTCCTGTACCAAAAACTCTTTATATATTTTTTGTCAACAATGATTCCAAACGAAGCGTTCAAGCCACACGATTCTTGAGCTTCCACTTCGCACACTGACATTTAATGGGTGTCAATATTCGTGAAACACTACTTCCTGATATTCCAGAATTATTAAAAAATGCACGAGTACTTAAGTGCGGTTTAGAAGCGACTGTGGCTAATACTGCGTTTTTATTTTCTTCCTCAGTTATGATATTTTGACGCCGATAGTAATTATAAAAAAAAATTGTTCTTTAGCCAGCATCTCAGTGGCGGTTGACCCATTGGAGGTGAAATGTACGTTAAATTATGCGCCCTCCCTAACAAAACAAACACTTTCTTCACATACTTTTTGATTATATCTGATATTTACCATCCGGTACGTATACTTCAGGCTATTAAATTCAAAAAATTCTTCATTAGGCATATTACTTACATTTTGTATCGCTGGGTAGACAACTAAAATCCGTAAAAACAAAAGAACATTCAACAGAAGAAAAAATGGGTACCACCAAACTATCACCGGGTCAGTCAGTAGAACGTGCAGTTATTTAGGTAACCACGACCGTTGGAAGGCCTAATCACGTGGCTATAGTCCCAGGGCTATATGTTGCTCTACAGTTGAGATGGCGCCGGAAATCTTGGAACTTGATTTCTTTTTGGGGCACAAGTATAGAATTCTGTTTTGGTATTTCCAAGCGGTCAATAACTAATTGTGCAAGCTTCGCGTGCCAATGATGTTAGCCAACCTGTCGATAATGTGTTCTCGCGTGTCCACAGAAATTAGCCAGCACCATAAAGACTCATTTTCCAATGACTTGGACGATGTGCTGGGTTCAGTAACCAAATTCGAAGGCAGCGATCATCATTTGGCGCTTTTCGACAATATCGAGTCAGGTAATTACCAGCTTGACTGTGTGAACTCAGTCTGGGAGGTACTGAAAACTTCGGTTGTCGGTGTCAACTATCAGTCACTCCTCATTTTATTAGATAGAGCCTAAAATTACTCTTGAAACAAACATTTGGTGATCCAGAATTTGGTATAACATTGTATGAAAACCGTTGACGAAGAACCACTTATCATCCATGGAATAATTAAAAGTAAATCAATTTTTATTTCTTAAAATGTTCATTTTATTTTTCATTTGTTTTTGTTGTTTTTTTTTAAATTTTTTTAATTTTTTTATCACATTTCCAGTTTTAAAATATTTTTATTTTTTTTTTATTTTGTTCAATTTTTAATTATAATTTTTCTTGTTTTTCTTATTAAATCCTTAATTCATAGATTTGTTTAATTATATTTGTTTCCTTTTTGGATTGGTTTTTATTTTTAATTAATTTTATTATTTTGAGATAATCCAAAAATAATAATAAATTAATTCTGTTCGTTTTTATTTTGCTTTGGGGCGGAAAAAACAAAACCATAAAATTAATAATTTTCGTGATACCATGTTTCATTTGTTTGAAAATTATTGTGAACGAATCAAAAATTATTTATTTATACATGTTTTGTAACGACTAGAAAATTGTTAAAAGGAATTTATTTCTCTTTTTGATTTAATTTCAATATTTTTATGTAATTTCGATGGTGCTGTTTTTAAACAAAAACAACAAAAAGAACCAAAGGGCTCATTAATTAATTAATTTAAAAATAAAAATAATAAAATGGCACGAATTAATTTAAACATATTCTATTCCTTATAACAATAAACAAATACAAATTAAAAGCTCACAATAATTTTCAAAACTAAATTAAACCGATTTATTATTTCAATACATGTTTATTTATTTTTTATACATATCAAAAAGCATTAATTAATTTTTTAATTAATTATTTTGTATCAATTTTTCGTACGAATTTTTTCAAATCATATTTTTATTTTTCAATTTTATTTTTTAAATTTAATTTAACTAATTTTTTTATTTATTTATTTTTATGTATATAATATAATTAATAATTAATTAATTTCACTAATTAATTTTAATAATTATATTTATATTATTATATATGTATAGATTTATAGTAGTACCTTAAAATTAGTTAGTTAATTATTAATTATGTACTAAATAATTTTTATTTTGAAATTGTAATTAATTAATTAATTATGTTTAATAAAAATTTACATGTAAAAAATTTTATATTATTTATTTATATATATATATATATATATATATATATATATATATATATATATATGTATATATATAAATTTATTTCGTTTAATTATATTTGTTATTCTAGGGGGGGAAAATTATAATTTTTTAAAATATATGTATAAAAGAAAAACTCAGAAAATTAATTTAAAAAAATGTTTAAAATATGTTCAGCTCAAATAAAATCTAATAAAAAAAATAATTATGTATATAAAAAATAATTTTTTTTTTGTTTTAAAATTATAAATACAATTAAATTAATTTCATATATGCTTTTCTTTTTTTTTTTTTTTTTTTTTGGTTTGTTTGATTTTTTGTGAATCTCGAGCTGTAAAAATTTTACAATTTTTTTTTGCAAAGGAATTTTGTTGCACAATTCAAATATTTAAAATTATTAACTATTTTTATTAATTAAAAAAAAAAAAAATATGGTTTCAGAATATTTTTGTTCGATTGGTAATATTATTTATGTATTTGCTTTCCTTGGGGTTGGTTATATTATGATTGCGGTTGATGTGTTTGTTTTTTTCTTTTTTTATAATAATTATTACAATTACAATAATAATAATAGTTGAAGGAGCAGGCTTTGAAGTTTTGTTGCCAATAGATGGCCAATTTAGACTACTAGTCACCTGGATGCTCTGGGCAAGATCGATTAACTTCAAACCATTTGTCTATACATCTGAAATGAAAATAAAAGGAAAAAAATTGTATTATAGATAAATGTATTGTTAATTTGAGTGTTGTCTTTTATCAATGGGGTCAAATATAACTTATAATAATGTATGCAAACGAATGGGTTCGCTTAATTGTTTGGTATTAGTCGTGTTATATAAGCTAACAGATGTCAAATTATAAAAAATTCGTAATCCAAATAACAGTAAAAGAACCAATTCTAATTCTTAGGAGAATTCTATTTAATTTTATAAATATTAAATTTTTAATATTCCAAAATTTCTCTAATTCTATAACATATAATAATTAAAAATTTTCACTTTTGATTCCAATTATTCTAATTTTGAATCCAAATTGTAGGTTTAGCGCGCAAAAAATTGAATTCCAAATTTTATCAATTCTATGGAATTTTAAGTATAAAATTCAATATTTTAAAACGATTTGAAAAATTTTAATTTTATTTTTCTTTATTGTCAAGTTTCAATGTAGTTTATCAAAATAAATGCTGATGCAATTTATTAAATTTATTACATTGAATTCTTTGGGAGTTGGTTGGATGATCCTTAACAAATTCGAATTATAATTTTGGGTGGAATACGGAGTTAAATTCTAGCTCAGAATCGCAAATTCTAACAAAAATCTCTTCAACTGAAATTTCAACTTTTAAGACGAATTATCAAATTTTAAATCCGAATTTTACTTTCAGCGTAAAAATTGTATTTTTAAATTTGAAAGTGAAATTATACAATTTTAAATCAAAGAGTTTGTTAAATTTGTACGTTCTGAGTTTCATCTATTAAATTTTTTAAACATAAGCTCAACTACAATAATAACAGCTCGAACCTTTAGTAAAAGAATAAATCCCAATTCATAAAACTCCACTGAATTTAGTTAAATTGCAAATTTTGAAATTATTTTATTCCAACATTTTGTAAATTTTATAAACTCTTTAATCCAAAATTTTCACTTCAGATTCCGAATTTTATGTACAGTTTTAAATTCTAAATATTAATCCAAATCATAAAATTTTAAAAAATTAAGATGTTTCAAAATTACCTAGAAATATCAAATTTTGAAATTTGAAAGTCCATTTTAAAATTATTTTCTGGTTTGTCATATTTTAATTAAATTAATTTATATCCAAATTTCGCTTATAAAATTCTAAATTTGATAATTTCCTTCCAGTTTGTCAAATTTTAGTACAATTTGTTAAATTAATTTGTTTGGAAGTTAAGAAATTCGAATAATAGTTTTGGGTGGAGTTCGAACTAAAATTCTAGCTCAAAATCGTTGTCAAATTTTAAAAATAAATAAATTTCACTAAATTTCGTAGATTTCAAAATATGAAAAGTTTCTTCAAGTTATGGCACACTCGAAAAAATTGTCAATAAAAGATTACCGCAAGGTTCCATCCTTGGTCCACACCTTTGGAATATTGTCTTCAACGGAAGCATGAACCAAGAAGTAACATTCGCGGATGATAAGGGAATTGCAGGGAATTCAAGAAAAAGCGCAATTAGCCATAGACAGGATGGTAGACTGGTGCAGAAATTACATAATGGAGCTATCCTCTACAAAGACAGTTATGATCCAACTTAAAGGTTCACTGGACATTAGGAGACCACCATTTGTTACCATAAATGGCCAAAGAATTAATATGGTAAAAACTGTTAAATGGCTAGGAGCTGACTTTGATGAACGACTTGGAGTAACTTCACCTGTCAAAAGAGTCGCGAAAAACAGTAAGAAGTTTTCGCTGTGCTGAAACGAATTGCTAAATAGAACTGGGGTCTCAAGCAACGTATTTTGTCAATAATATACGAGGGCCTTGTGGTCTATTCAGTGACATACGCGTGCGCGGCATGGATAGACAGAATGGACCGTCACCATCGGCTTACACTAGTTAATGCCCAAAGTGGTATCTTGCACGGAATTACGAGGGCATACAGGACAATGTCAACTGACGCCGTTCCTGTCTTGGCCGGCATGATCCCTATTGATATACTCTTAAATTAGAAAATTGCAAACTACAAGATAATCAAAAGACAAAACGTGAGCTACGGAATCGTGATAGTAGAAGGCGATCAAATTCGGCCAAATCTCATGGGCCATGGCTCAAGAGGAAAACAGGAAAAGTGTCTGCAGCAATATGGCAAGATAGATGGTCGCATTCAATGGATGGCAGAATAACATATAGTTTTCGGCCAAACATTGAAGCGAGATTAGAGACATAGATTCCTTGAAGTGTAACGTTTAACCAAATGTTAACTCGACATGGAAGAATAGCCACCTCTATGTACCGACTGAGTCTAGTGGACTCAAGTACCTGTGAATGTGGACAGGGCGAGGATACCATAGAACACATCCTCTATGACTGTAATCTAGCTCAAGAAGCTAGAGATCAACTTATAACAGACTCAGGAGTTGAGTGGCCAGTAAGTAAACTTACTTTAATGCTGCCAAACAATCTCAACTCTTTCAAGAAATTTTGTGATACCGTCTTGAGCGGTAGGTAGATATAAGTATTAGTACACAAGATTTTTATCATAAGTAAAATTTTAAAGCTAGTAAATAGTAGACGCGATAGATGTTCTCTCGACCACCTGGGAACATGTTCTTAGTATCAAAGCGGCACCTCAAATGAAATGAAATGGACTTTCAGAACTACGGCCTTCCACCATTCTCGCTTCTTCCATCTACAAATTCGCTTAGCTATCCTCCTAGCAAGAGCAGTCTTGTGTTTCCTCGCGATTGTAAGACGTTGTTGCACTATGGGCTATATTTTTTTGCTCGACTGCAAGACGACACTCATCATTAAATGAATTATTCTTGGGTCCGACTTTCACTATAGTACCTAAAGTGTACTGCGCAGACCGAGTTCACACAGTCAGACTGGTAACTAGCTTCCTCAATATTATCGCTGACAAGATCCTGATATCGTTTTTTTTATCTTTATCTATCAGAATTTCACAGTCGAAACTTTCTATGCTTTTCCGAATTGCTGTGTTCCCAGACCTGTACGAAAACTTCCATTGTAGCTTCGTCAACGCTGCCTATGTATTTGATTGCCGACCGAAAAATCCTTACATACTGCACAACCCGAGACCGCCCTTTAGAGACACATGAGTAATTTAGCTGCGGGAAGTTCCGCGAGGATGAGCCCATGTCTCTAGATGTATCTATTTGTGAGGGAAGAGCGTGATTGCTACTCTAAGGTCGTGAGCAATATTTTCACACAAATCGCCTTGATTTCTGCCAGCTGTAACATTAAAGTCCGCAATTACCATTCTAACATCGTGTTCGGGTATAGACCCCATCAGATCGTCCAAGTTGAGTCTATACCTTGAGCCTGGCTGACTTATGTGGGCGCGTGTACACAAATTATCGATCGATTATTGATTTCTTGGAAATGCAAAACAGCCTTCTTTTACGGTCCAAGAAGAATCCAGCTGCAAAATTTCCGAGGTTATCTCCACTGTAGAGCAAAGTTTAGCCCTGGGACATATATGGTCTCTACTATTAGGCCAGCGAGTTTCTTGAGTTTCAGCCGATGCTCCTTCATGCGCGTTATATGTGCCGATCCTAAATCTCGTGTCCGTGTTCATGAGCGGGGGGTCCAGTATACATTTGATGGTATCCATTACAAATAGTTGAGTTTTTTTAAGGATGCGGGTCGTTGTCGTGGTTTACCATAGGGATTATCAATTTAAAATTTGACTTAGTTGTTTTTTGTATGTACATACAATTTTTATAATTATTACCTGATATCGCACCATAATATTCTGACAAAAATTGTTTCGTAAAGCTCCACAAAACAACCTTAAAGTTGTGCATATTATCTCTCAAACCAAAAATACACATGCCTGGAAAACAAACTATATCGTATGCAATAATACACATAAATATATACGAGTATGAAACACGAATAAGTAATTTCCAGAACAAGTAAAGAAAAAGCTCAACTTCTAACTTTTCCGAAAAGTTTTAATGGCTTTCGACTATATGTATATTTGTATACAGTGGAATAAAAACGTTTTCATTCCTCATTACCCTATTTATGTATGTATACGTGTATGTAGTGCTTATACATGCGAAAATCGCTTTCTTATTGCTATGCTGTGTGCTTTTTGTTAGTGTGGTTGCATTTTCGTTAATACATATATAATATAAGTAAATAAATAAATAATAAAGTTTATGTTAAGAAATAACAAAAAAATTGTTTTGTAATTTTTTGCCATAGAACTTTGTCATTTTAATAATGTTATCATTACAGTTTTCCGTTCTGTTTATCTACTCCCCGTCCATCCTTCCATCGTTTTCCGTATATATTGTACATTTTCGTTATCTATATCTCTAGCAAATCAAAAAACAAAAGTTGAGCTTTTTGTAAAAAAAAAATTAAATTTTTTTAATTTTATTCATGACAGAAAAAATGTTCCTGTCATTGAATGGATCTGATGCTTTCTGTGTTTTGCCTGATTTTTCATTCTGTAACTTTTAATTTTACTTTTTTAATGTAAATTTAAATACAAAAGAAGTAAAAAATGTAGCTTTTTTATTTTTAAGTTTTGTTATTATTGCCGTTATCAAATTAATGGTTTAGAAAGATTGAAGATAAGTGTGTGTGTGTTTCTCTATTGGAGTTTTTAATTTTATATTTGTATTTTCACATTACAAACCCTTAACTAGAGGATGGTAAAATTTTAACCCTTTGATTTGTTAATTAGAACAAATTTAACTTTTCAAAATAAATTGGAAACACAATTTAAATAACAGTTGATATGCTTCTACTTTAAAAACTAAAACCATTTCGGTTAATACGAAAGTTTTCCATACTTATTACGGAAATCATTGATTCAATTTCAAAAAAGCTTTCATTTAAAGTTCCACCTCATTACCTACTTTAAATAGTTCGGTTTAGCAAACTTATCTGCGAATAATAATAAAAACAACAATTAAAGCGAATTTAAATCGAATTTATTCAAGAAAATATTGAATTCGTAACACGATTCTCAAATTTGGAAATTGTTTACAAGAACCTGTTGTTGTTTATAACTTGTTTCCTTCAATTTGGTAATCCAACAGGATCCATTTAGTAGTCTGGTTTTGTAAAAAATAATTAAATTTAAAAAGCTTTAATTTTAAACCCCTTTTATGATTTTTACCACACCGCAAAATACGTCATAAATGTAACTTGAACTCACCACATTGAAATTTTGGTATTATCGTTCCCGCGGTGCGATGATTCTAGTGTCTAAAATACTAATCAACAATTTATTGATGACTTAGGTATGGCGCTTTGAAAAACTTAAAATTTCAATAGTAGGAAACAACCATATTGTTCATTCTGGATTCTATAGATAAAGTTAACAGAAGTACAGTTGGAGTCCAACACTCATTTCAATTTTTACTGGACAACCCATCCTAATGAAAGAGCGAGAGGCGGTTCAGCTGTACTAATTAAAAATAATATCAAACATAATCAACAAGAGGATATTAGATCTAAATATTGCTGCAGCATACTGTCCTCCACGGCATACACCAACGAAGTTACAATTTAATAACATACAGCTTGGAGTTCTAGACTAATTTCTCCTTGAAAAGTAAATGCTCTGTTCAATGCCATTCATGAAAACAAATGTGAATATCTGTCTCCAGGGGGCCAACGGATGCAGGAAAAATACCAGATCTACTTGATTTCATTATCACAAAGGAAATTTCATCCAGTTACACTAGAGCCGAAGGGATTAACGACTTAACATCTGATCGCATTCCTGTACTGTTGTCAGTAAGCGCTATAGTAATCAAACAACAAAAAAACGAAACCTTACGAATAAATTTACGGATTGGAATCTCTTCAGAAAAAAGTTAGAAGAGCTAGTTGAATTAAAAGTGAGTATCAAAAGTAATGAGGAATTGGAACATCACACAAAGAATTTCATTGAATACACTCGTAAGGCCGCCAGCCTCGCTACTCCAGAATATGGCATCTCACCAGAAATCCCATCCTTCAATCAGATAAGTAATAAAGTCAATAGGCTAACCAAAAGCTTTAAACTGCAAGATTGCTTCGACAACAACTTACGCGGGCTAGGTCCAGAAATGGATAAAGACTACCCCTTATGGAAAGCCACCAGAAAATGCAAACGACCTGTAGCTCGGATGTACCACCCATAAGAAATGCTCAAGGTAGTTGGGTTCGACAAGACAAAGGAAAAGCGGAACTCTTTGCTCAACACCTAGTGATAGTATTTCAACCCCATGACATTCAGTTCAACAACGACGTTTATCAACCAAGTCAGGATTTTAAAAGGGTCACGACAGTGTAAATCTGCCGAAGAAATCGACAAAAATCTTAACCAAAAAAAGGCACCAGGAAATGATGAAATATCACAGGGTCTATTCAAGGAACTACCAAGTAAAGCAATCATCATGATCACATACTTATTTAATGCCTGTATACGATTGAAATATGTACCCAAATGCTTTAGAACATGCTGAAGAAACCAGGCAAACCACATGAAGAAGTAACATCGTATACAGACCAATCTCACTGCTTTCGACTTTATCAAAGCTGTCTGAAAAAATACTTCTGAAACGTTTCAAGCCAATGGTAAACGTTCCTGATTTTCAAGTTGGATTCAGGAGTAACCATTCCGCAATAGATCAAGTCCATCGAATCACTACGGTGGTAGAGCAAGCCTTAGAAGAAAATAAATATTGCCCCGCTGTATTTTTAGCTGTATCCCAGGCCTTTGATAGGGTTTGGACGAGGAGTGGACATTCATTGCCTGAAGAAACATGTTCTGACTTTTATCCCACGCTAGCGGGAGTTCCGCAGGGAAGCGTATTATGACTACCTTCTCTACACTGCAGACATACCTACAACGAACAAAACATTCATCGGTACATTTGCTGACGACACTGTTATTATGGCAATAGACGAATCGCAACAAAGGGCAGTGGAAAATCTTCAACGAGCAATGAACAACGTTCATTCATTCGCGTTTAATGAGCTTAAATCAACCCATGTGACATTTACGCTCCGACACAAAAATATCAACCAATATGGATTTAGGATGCGCAGCTATGGGGATGTACTCATAAATCCAATAGAGACATTATCCAACGTAGCCAAAATAAATTTCATCGAATGATCACCAACGCTTATCGATTTGTGACTAACAGGACAATACACAATGATTTACAAATACAATTGATAGATGACGTTATCCGCGAATGTGCATGAAAACATGAAAATAGGTTTATCATCCACACCAACGTTGAGGCCGTACAACTACTGGATAGTACAACCGAAGTAAGGCGGCTCAAACGTACAAAACCACATGAGCTAACCGAATGAATATCATACCTCAGGGGAACTGGGCAATATATAGTTAGGGTAGGTTAGGTAAGGGTGGCCGTCCTAAGAGACTAGCATAGCCACAAAATTGGTCCTTAGCTCTACCACATTCCAGCTGCCTCGTCTTCACTCGATAAACCATCCTGAGCTTACCAAGAAGCGATGAAACCGGACCTCGATCTTACTAAGATCCGTGAGATCGAACAAAGGGAAGTTCCCATAAATATTGTTCTGCTGTGTGCTAGACTAGGACAGGTGCAGAGCAGATGGAGCACAGTTTCCTCCTCCTCCTCATCACCACAGCTGCGGCAGAAATCATGGGCAGGGACACCCAGTTTGCTCGCATGTATCCCAATGAGACAATGTCCCGTTATAGCTCCAACGACCATACCAATATGGTGCCGTCAAAGCGATAACAGTTGGCCGGATCTGTACCGGTCAGTCTAGACCAGACCTGCCTGGTTATTACACACAAACTAGCGTTAGACCATCAGACAGTTCTGGGCTACCTTCGAAGTGACGGAGTATGATTGTAGAGTTTTAATAGCAGCCAGGCTGCCCGTAAAAATGCGAATATCCCTCGTAGATATTACATTATACTTCAACCAGTACATGACTTCTATTATCGAGATAAGTTCAGCTTTAAAAACACTGCAAAAGTCGGGAAGACGAAAAGAGAGGTTGACCTCCAGTGCCTCACAGAATACCCCGCAGCCAACCCCTCTATCGCTTTTTGAGCCATCCGTGAAGAAGCTTAGCGCCTCATTGTCTATAACCGTTTCGTTCACCCTGTCCTCTCTGGTGGGAAACTCAGTTTCGAATCTCATCCCAACAGAAGGCAAAGGGATAGTGTAGTCGGTAGTTTCCGGAATACCCCTGTTGCATAGGATAGATGAGTGCCCTATATTGTTACAGGTTGTCATAGATATGTATTTGGGTCGAATAGCTGTGCAAGATGCAAGCCGCTCGGCCGCAATATCCAAGGGAGTGAGATGAAGAGAATTTCCAGAGCTTGAGTAGGTGTCTTCCATCACTAGTTTAAGGTTGGCTATAATTTTTAACTCTGGCCACCAAACGACAACCCTATACAGCAGTATAGGTTTGACCACTGAGATGTAGAGCCAGTGCACTATGTGGGGTTCCATACTAATTTAATAATACTCATTTAAAAAGAAGTTTATGTAACTTTAATATAGTAATACTACAATTATATAATTATTACTACAATTACTACAATTATATAATTATTTAAAAAAAATACTTTTTTTTGTACAATTAGTCACTTTCAATTTTTTTTTTTTTGAAAATTGGGAATATTTATCTGAAAATATATCTAATTTTTGGGTTGGTTTAGTTTATAACTCAAAATGTTCAAAAATTTAGTTAACTAGTTTCTCACAAAACCACATAATTATTGCATCAACATTTTTATTAATTTTGCAAAAAATCAATAAATTAGTTTGAAATTCAGTTCTTACAGTAAAACGAACCCTGAGGCCCACGTCCTTTCGGGGCATACCTTCTGTTCATATCGAGAGCCCGGATTTTATTTTTTAAAACTATATTGTTTATTGATCTGATAGACCAATATATACAAGACCCGAAACTTCAGGAAGCAGAAAGAGAATTCCGAACCAAACTGTTGTTGTATCAAGTCTGCGAAATCATGGATTTCAATCTTCCTAACTATTTTTGGTGTTTTGATTCCGACACCAACTACAACATCTCTTTTAATGTAACATCCCAATCGGACACATATTTCATTGAATTTTATTAGCCTTAGTCAAATTAACAATACTCCTAACACACATGGCAGATACCCGAAGCCCATTCTCTTCAATGTTCGCAAAGTTCATTGAACACTTCAACCTATATAAATAGGACCTATATATATTCCATCATCTAACTCTCCGATTGTTTGAAAATCATATTCAACTGTCCAAAATATCGAAAGTGAATAAACTTTTATCAATCTGGATAAAAGGAGGTCACTCTATAAGAAATCAATGTTTCGTATGTGAAACATTCTGATTTAAAATGCAAAAATTATGTCGCGACATTAGAGACGTAACATTAATAGATTCAAACATTTTTTGGAATTCTTGTAATATAAAACGTTAGACCAACGACTGCCATCCTGCCACCATGTATTACAATAAAGATAAACTAATATCTTCAATAATGATCTAAAAAGGCCGATATACTTATATACCAAAATATGATAACAATTTATCACATCATGAAAATATTATTCGTCTGCCACTTTACATATATTGATAGATACCAAATTGCTCAATAACTGAAGAAAATAGTTATATGTGCCACAATGATAGAAAATGTTCTGCTGCGGCATATCGATTCACCGTATTCTGGCAGATATATCTTTGACTTGTTTCAACCAGTATACCTTGCCAAATTGATTAATTCGCCATCGGATTGTTGAACTCGCAAAGTTTAATGTGAGTGTATATCTTGCATTTTTATAAACAAAATACTTTAAAATTCAAAATATCACCAAAGTTCGCTAATTTTTTTATGAAAAATTTGAAGCTTTCAACAACCAAATTGCAAAGTTTACAGCTTCTGCCATTTATACGAATGTGTGACGCTTTTACAACTAAAGTTTCAAATAATATTTTTGTCATCTAACAGTAACTTTTAAAATATTTTTAAGTTATAGCTTTCTTTAATAGTCAAAAAAAAACTTTTCAATGAAAAGTTCAGATAATGTGAAAAATTGTAATCCATTACGATTTTTTTTGGTTTGATGGATTTAAAACATTCAATAATTCAAAAATTCTCTAGAGGATCCAATAACATCAACACGTCGAAGGAATGTGCGTACTGAAGAGAATATCGCCGCTGTAAACGAAAGTGTGGAAGAATATACAAATTTAACGATTCGTCGTCGTTCGCAAGAATTGGGGCTCTGTCCGCCCACTACATGGAAAATTTTGCGCAAATAGCTTAACCTACATCCATTCAAGATCCAGCTGGTGCAGGAATTGTAGCCACGAGACCGTTATCAACGTCGTTCTTTCGCCGATTGGGCTCTAAACCAGTTGGCAGATTACCCGTTGTTTTATCTTCGAATTCTGCTCAGCGATGAGGCTCATTTTTGGCTTAACAGGTTTTTTAATAAACAAAATTGCCGCATATGGAGTGAGACCAATCCACAAGAGACCCTACAGACTCCATTGCATCTAGAAACATATGGATGACATTGATTAAAATAAAAATTTAGCGATAAGTTGATTTCGAGAAATGGACCTGATTTGACACCTTTCGATTATTCCCTGTGAGGCTACGTGAAGTCACTTGTTTATGCTGATAAACCAGCAACAATGGACGCCTTGGAGGTCAGCATTGTTCGTGCCATTCGTGACATATGGCCAACAGTGCTCGAAAAAGTGGGCCAACATTGGACGTCCAGAATGCGTTTCGTCAAGAACAGCCGCGGTGCCCATATGCCCGAAATCATTTTCAAATATTAATGCCATGTATTGATCTTTCGTTAAAAAAATTTTTTGATTACAATTTCAAGTTCTATCGGGCATAAAAAAAACCCTTTACTAGGTGGGCCGAGAACTTAGTACGAATATAATGTACCTAGTTTCAAAATTTTGTTTGTTTTGTTACACCTGGTTATCAGAGCAGATAAAGTCGATTTATTAAAAAAGCGCCGAGCTTAATCCCATTATAGCTTGATCTGTTCATCGATATATTGTATTTCATTAATTGTTGACTCCACTACTAGTTTTGTATGCGATTCTTGATCGGAATAGATATCGGGTTAAAATGTCAAACCTAAAATGAAAAAATCATTTGCATCAATTTTCTTGTCGAATATTTGCAAACACTGATCGTATAGGTTTCGGCCAGCTTTTCTTGATTTGATATCACTCTGTGCCTGTACAATTCAACCTATATACGAGTATAATCAGTATTAAAAATTTAGTGAAAACCAACGAAAAATATTTTCATACCAAATTTAATTCTTTTATATGATTTTTCCCTACATCAATATATTTTCCTATTTCCCATTTAACTTGCTTATTTATTTGTTTTGTTTGTCTTTTATTATTATTGTTTTTCTAGTTTGCTTACGAGATTACTTGTTAACGATCATAATGGTTTTTCAGATAACAAAATATATGTTTGGATGTACGCATATATATGCGTTGGTGTACGTAAAATCCAAAGTTCGGGATAGATAATCACCTTGTTATGTCGACGTCAATGTTTATATACGTATATAATACGTACCAACGTCTAAATGGCGGGCAAGTTGATTTGGGATTCTGTTTTGCTAAAAAGTTAAGAGATTTGGGAATATTTACGAGATGTGATGTGGCAATATGTCAATTACTGACAAAATTGTTATAAATAATTTGTGTGTGTGTGTTTGTGTATGGGGTTCAACGCCCACAACTAACCTTTTTTTTTATTGACAAGTCCCGCACGGTCACACACATATTTCCTTTAGATTTTTCTATATTTTCTATTCTGTCATTTATCTGTCTATTATTATTTTTTTTATTTTTACCTTTTCTGTTCCTGTAAACTTAAAGCATTTCGTTTAACTTTTAGTTTAGTTTTGTTCGTGCACTCAAAATAAACTTGAACTTTCTTTTTCTTTTGTGAAGTTCTGTTGTTTTTGTAATACACACATAATGGAATAGGGTGTACATGTTGGTGGCCATTAGCAAATATTCAGTGAGCTTTATATAAAATCCGCGTTTATAAATGGCCTAATACCACACTATGTATATCAATTAATCATGTCACTAATTATCTGGACATTTGTTATCCAAAATAATAAAACTAAAAATCACAGTCGATTAAACATTCGGTTTATTTATTCATATGTGGCACATAATTCACATCGGTATAGTTGTACATAGATTGGGGATGGGGAATATATTCAGTGACTTATTCATATATATACGAGACTCTCCACAAACATTTTGTATTATAGCAAATCACACGAACAAATAAAATCTTGAACAACGACTGAAACGTTTTCATTTAATATACAGGAAAAATTGGAAATTTTTTAATGAATTTGAGTCACGAAAATTATCGTTATAACGAAAACGTGTATACCCACCCAAAAGTCAAGATTTGAGTTATATACCCGTAGTTTGTGTTGTTGCTTTTTTTAGGGGTAGACATTTTTTCGGTCACATTTTTCGTCTTCTGTTTGTTCTGTTTATTAGGGGTGTGGGAATAAATTTTAGAGATTTTTTGCTTATTTTGTAATTTTGGTTTGCACCAACAAACATAGATGTGTATATACAATGGGTTAATTAGTGTTAATAGGGAGGAAATTGTTACAAATTAGTATAGTTTGGGATATAGTAAACTGGGAATACGATATGTTGAGGGAGATTCTATTTCCTCGTACATAAATAGGTGAAGTAGGTACGGTTGAAAATGCGGTACGTTCAAACTAAATTTTATTTTTACTTTAAAAATTCGACCAAAAATTGGCGTGCGTCTTTAAGAACGAAGTGCGTCTTATAGTCCGATCGGGGAATCCCACTTAAATAAATGGGGGATTATCATAAAATGAATCGGGGATTCCCATAAATTATGGCACCCATAATAAAAATATAGAGGACCCCCACGAGAATGTCAATATTAGTTAATTAGAGAAGTATAGCGTATGTGATATCGTGCGGTTTAATAAAGTATTTTTATAATTTGAATTTATTCAGTGCCTTGAAGCTGCACCAGCCAAATCAGACCGCCACAACGAAACCTTACAATTTTATTGCAAAACTTCAAATTGAACCTACACTGCCACTTTGTAACTTTTGATGTAATTGTGATATCAAGATGGGACTTGGGCCAGAATTTATTACAAATTTAATAAAGTTGTAATACTATACTGGTGCAGCTTCAAGGCACCAATTTATTCTTTAATTGTAATAAAATCAGAAAATGAGTTTAAAACAAAAGAGACACTCTTATAATGTGAACCACCAACAGATAAAATAATTCGAGAATGGGCAAAGCAATCGACGGATTAACGCGCTGGCCAGAAGCAGTACCTCTGCCTGATATGAGAACATCTACCGTAGTTAGAGCTTGTATGGTAGTCCCACTCGAAATAACGACTGATCAAGGCATCCAATTCGAAAGCAGTCTTTTCAAAGAATTTACAAAATTGTTAGGTTCACACAGAAACCGGACAACGACATATCATCCACAGACTAACGGCATGGTTGGAAGGTTCCATCGCCATTTAAAAGTCTCGTTATATGCTAAATCGAATACCCTTAATTGGAGTGAAGAACTCCCATTCATTCTCCTTGGAATACGAACTTCGATCAAGACTGGTCTTAACAATTATAAAGTTTTTCAAAAAGTGTGGAATTAGTAACGCGATGGACGATACAGAAGATGATTATGTCTTTGAAGGATCAGACGATGATGACAGCAATATTTTAATAAGCGACAATAGCGAGTCGAGTGAATTTTTGGGTGCGTCTTATGGTCCGATGCGTCTTATCGTCCGCAAAATACGGTAACTATTTTTCAATTTATCAGATTCCTCTTCACTAAAAAACTGTTTACATAATGTAGTTGTATAATGTGAATTTGGTTTTGAATTATGTATTTTAAAATCTAAAATTAGAATAATAATAAGGTGTGATTATAGGAATCCGAATTATACAGTAATTATTCTAGAATTTCGATAGGTTGGAATTAAAACATATCAGAACTTAATATGAAATTTTATTTTGATCTAAAAAATTGAAATGCGCTTTTGCATTCATTTTTATATTCATGTTAAATTTTAGAATCAAAAGCTTTGGAATTTGTTAATTAATTAATTTCGCGAACCTAAAATTTTTTATGAGTATTTTTAAATAGAATTTGATTTAAATTTTAGAATCATGAAATTAAAATTTGAAAATACATAAAATATTCCCTTGTCGATATTTGAAAAGTTGGAATCCTAGAAGGTCTGAAATTAAAAATTTGGAATCTTATAGGTTTGAAATTTTTTAAAATTTATATTTTAACATTTTTAAATTTGAAGTAAATTCACGAAATTTGAAATTTGAATCTACAATTCAAAAATTCCTAAGATGAATTTTTAAGATTAATCACTCTGAAACTTTGAGAGTTAAAAATGGAATCTACATTTAGCATTTTTAGAATGGTTAGGACTAAAAATCTAATTTTAAAATTGATGATTTAGAAATTCATCAAGGTTTCTGTAATTAAAAAGTTTCTGCTATAGTGAATTTTAATAAAACTACGATACAATTGTTGATTAGTTTTTTTATTTGTATTCTAAAAGCTTTAAAGATATATACTATAATGTTCAACGACTGAAAGCGCATTCTAAAAGCTCTATGGAATTCATTGAACAAACTTAAATTTAAAACATAAAAGCTTAAAATACATTGGTAACATTTTCAATATTTTATGTTGCGAATACTATACTCTGTTGTTTTACGAATTACGATAAATAATGCAGGTAAAAGCTCACCAGCTCACATTTCCCTATAAAACTGTCGTTTAGGGTATTTTGAATTTCGAGACCACCATATTATGCTGTTGAGGTTTGTCAACATTTGAATCTAAAATCTCTGAATTTCTTGTCGATAAAAATGCACGAAAATGTCTAAACATATATTTTATAATTTCCTAAGTGATAGTATTACAGATAAACTTTAGGGCTTACATAGGTAAGTAGAACAAATTAATTTCCATTTCATATTTGATGTGCCAATTTGTTATCCTCACGTGATTGCAAAGCTCATACCGCACATACTTGCAATAATTATTTCTCAAACTCAAACACAGCCTTATAAAATTTAACATATTTTGCGAATAAACATCAGTTTTGTTTCAATCACGAATATGAACACAGTTATTGGAGTCCTAATTTTCACTTATATAATTGCCAACACAAATTGTGCTGAATTTGTTAAGGTTGACGGTGGCCAAACTTATTATAACAGTTTCCCAACCAGCAATGATTGGCATACCAGTATTGTGTAACGCAAGTATGTATTTAGTAGATATCGAGACCAGAAAAATGCTACAGACCTACGAAGTGAGATCCACTTCGATTGGATGACAACCGGTGGTGAATACGATAATTGCTTATGTTTTTCACAATTAAGTTTGGAGTGATATGCTTTGTTCAGGTAATCTTTCTTTCATATATGTCGTGATACACTTGAAGTGGTTAATTTTAAATCAGAGAACAGCCAGTTCAGTTCAAATGGATGATAAATGAGGAAATTCTTTTATCAGGATGAATATTTCAGCTTTTGAGCTTTATTACTTGTATTAAAAATGTTTTTGATCATTAAATACATAAAAACAGCGGCATGATTTAAATGACGATTTTTGCACTTCTTTACGTAATTCTTGAAATAATAAGATTATGTTTCGTTTGTAAAATTTCGAGGGTATTCCATGTTGAATAGTTTCTGAATGCCCAGATAATATAATTACAACAAGAATTGTCTTGAAAAATTTGAGGAATAATATTTTAATTTACTTTTAATTTAAAAATGTATAAATTTATACATCCGCCTAAAAACAACCTAACATTTTTTTAATCTAAAATTTAGATCCTAACAAACACACACACACACACACACATTTTTTTGTAAACCTACCTGCAAATAAACACATTATCCCCTCTATCATCAAAAATAATTACCATCCATCGTCTAATTGGCCAATTCCGTTTAAACCCCACCGCATATATATAACTATACATATAAAATTCCCTAAGACATTGTTGTTGTTATAAAATAAAAAATATATATTTTCCATCTCCCATTAAAATGAAAATCGAAAGTGATTATCTGTAATTTTCAGCCCATGCTCAAGGTTAGAGCCGCAAATTGTTTTCCATCACGCATACACAAACTAATTTTTTTTTTATACTATATATCGTTTGTTGTGCGCAGCGGTTAATCAAATATGGATCTCGCACTTTAATTTTCTTTAATAACAAAGTTGTTTTCGATATAATCTTATATATAAAACACAGAACGTGAGAAGAACGAGATCAACCCACTAATTTCCAAGATACATAATAACAAAGAAAAGCACATCCATTATACAATAAAATTAAAGTTCAAAGTTTAACATGAGTATGGATGGAGGTAAGTTTTAGTTCTTATATACATACGTCCATATATACATACTTTCTTTCTAATGGATGCGAAATAAGTCGTCATTCACGACTAAATTCGTAGCAATAAAAATTACGCCTCATTAATATTTTTATTCAGCTTCGTAACAAAATTTTGAAAACCTTGGGCGGTTTGTTTCAAGCGCAAGAAGAAAAGCTCTCGTGTGTTTTGCACTAATTAAATATAGGTGTAGATTTTTTTATTGTTGCTAAATATGGCCTAGTTTCCATATCATCCGGTAATTAATTATCATTTAATGTTGTGTATTGAGTGCGTACATGTAACAACACCTTTGGGCGGCGGAAACATCTAAATTTAATTTTAATTAATCGTTTCCGCGACAAAATATATAGATTTCCACTTTTACTTTTTCCATTTTGTAGTTTTTTGCTGTACTCGTCCGTTTAAATCAAATATCATAAAATCAGGTGGTAAAACCAGTTACAATTCTTAAGTTTTATAAATAAAAAAAATACAACAATAAAATTTTTAGTTGCTTATCAAAAAATTTAATCATAAAGGTGGTGTAGATGCAGAAAGACCTCGTATAACGTTGCTTCAATACCACCCTTTGCTATATTGATTACATTTTTATCAACACGAATCAAACCCTTAAATAATTGGTCGCCCGGAATTATCGAACACCAAACACGTAATTTTTGGTCATCTACTTTTAGCTTAGCTAAAATAAATTTGAGATCTTTCTACTTTAACGGAAAAGCGTAATTAGTATGACTAATTCATCAGTATTCCTACGTCTAATTGTGTTCACTAAACGTAGGAATACTGATGCATTTTCTGTGCTATCTCTTTTTGGGTGTAAGATTAATAGCTCAGCCTACGTCAAACACCTTGGTATTATTTTAGATAGAAAGTACAAAAATCCACAGTGATTTTTTGGCAATGAAGAAGAGCTTTCGGTAACTCTAGCAATGTTAACATATGCATCTGTGGTTTGGTGGTGAGTAGTCACTTTAAAAACATCACTTGCTAAACTCAACAGTATTTAAAATATCGTATGTAGGGCTGTTACTGGAGCCATGTCTTCGACTCCGCTTCTAGCTATAGAGTCTATTATATCTCTGCCCCAGCTAAAGTCATTCGTTCTTAGCACAGCTGGCTCAGCGGCGTTTCCCTTGAAATTTGATGGGGCGTGGAACGCATTCGGTACTATAACGGGACATAGGTTAATTCTTAGGGTATTTGCTGTGCCGGAAATGACCTTTATTGACAGGCTTTTGCCTGAATTTAATTTTTACAATTCATTCGAGGTGCTTTACCCATCGAGAGATATGTGGTTCTCACCAAACTTTATCAAGCGGATATGTATGAATCGCTAGCATTTTTGCCAGATGGATCGGTTTCTGAACAGGGTGCTAGCTTCGGTATCTGCTGCCCATCGCTGGGTCTGAGAACTTCTGGTAGTTTGGGTACTTACTGTACTATTTTTCAAGTGGAATTAATCGCGTTTACTCCCTGTGTCATTAAAGCTATTCATTTCGCGGTTAATGGTGAAAATATTATTTTCTGTACTGACAGTAAATCTGTCCTCAACTCCTTAAATAATTCTTTGACCAACTTAAAACTGGTGAAGGATTGTGAGTGTTTTATGAATCTTCTCTGCCGTAATAACAAAGTTACGGTCTTGTACCTGCGCATTATGACATTGGCTCACTTTCATGTTTCGTTGGATTTGAACCTGTTGCTCCGTTGCCTCTTTACATTGGTAAAAAATAATCAAAAATGGTGCTTTACCTCACTTAAAGCAAGCGTGGTCATCCACCCCCACCTGCCGTAAGACGAAATACTTTATTATTGAGCTCAATTCGAAGCTGACTAAGTACGCTCTATCATTAAAAAAGGATAACTTAAGAATACTAATATCGAACGGCCATGGCCATACACTTCAATCGGCAGCTGCCCTGCTTTTGACTGTCTGTATTAGATTTCATGTGTTTAATTCCAGGACAATTCCTGTGCATTTACTATCCTCTCAGTCAAATTTAATAATAAATCATAAATAAGGCATGGCTTTTATTATCTTGGAAATGTGAAAGACCGTCCAAAAAATTGCGAATAATAACGAGATATTGAAGCCAAATTATTATAAAAGCCCATTCCGCGGTTATATTGTGCCTTCAGAATTAAAATGCTAATTAAATGCTCACGATTAATGTTTTATTTAATTTGAAAGACACCATTGTTCCATGGCTGATCGAATAGTTAGGATATATATGTATATACGCCTATAAGCGTGTCTGCTGAAAAAAGATTTTCAGATTAAAAACATATTTAAGAAATACAATTAGCCAAGATCGATTACATATTGTCAATGCGATTAATAAATTCAGCAAAGAGTCAAGAAAATTAGATTTTATTAAATAAACTTGGGAAATTTATAAATAATTTTGATGTACTTTTTCTTAAAGTTTTCGTTACAATTATCAAATCTCAATTAATGAGAAATCCCAATCTCCCAACTACTTTCAAGTACTTTCGAACCTCATATTTTAAAGTTATTACATTTTTTAAAATGTAAACTTTTGTCTATTTTTAATTTTTGTTTTTGTCTACTTGTTATGGGGCTCAAGGCTCTCACACCGTTTTCACAGTTAGCAAGATGCACGGCCACAGGTCGGAGTTATTTGACCATCTACACCTTGAATAGCTCCATGCAAGCCTGCACTGACATGAACGATGGCTCGGCCCATGTGTTCATCATCATCTCGATATCGAAATCAAGGATGAAGAATCTCTTTTGTAGCCTGCCTCTCTATTGGGATTCCATACGGTAACGCATACAACGTTTACACATATAACGCGTTATACAAGGTATACCTGTGTATATATGGATAAAGCGTATGCATATACACAGAGTATTATGTCTTTCACTTAAATACAAAATATACATAATCCAAGCCAAACCAACAACACAGTTCAAGTTCATCAAACAAAAACAATTTTACTTATAATTATTTAATAAGATGTTAAGAAATTATATAAGAAACTATTATAATTTTAATTACAATGAACACGTAAATATTGAATTGATGGATAAAACATGTGTATGTGTGTGTGTGTGGCAGTTTATATAGAGTAGCTATTTGTAATTTTGTTGATGTCATAAATCAGCAAGGTAGTTCGTGCGTTTTGTTTGGAACCCTTTCCATTGCATTATAATAGTTTAAATTGGATTCAATAGCAATTGAAAAAATTCAAATTTTTAAATCAATATTGATTAGGCAACTTTTATAATATTGCTTATCTGTTAACTCGAACAGTTGACAAGAAAGCGTTTACACTAAAACAATTGGTTAGTATTCTTGCAAATGATTTTGAGGCTACTGAATTGCATATCATTTGATAAAATTTAGAACTCAGTTGTCATCCGAATTATTATGTTCCATAACAACATGTTATTTAGATAAATTAGAAGTCATATTTTATAATAGTTGTGTGGAACCATTAATCCCATTTATATTTTCCACAGCAACATTTTCTTCTATACAAATATGTATGTACATATACAACATTATGCATAGATTTCATTATCCACAAATATTAGATACCACAAATTACGTTGAATTAAACAACGTATCCTTAACCGAAATAATGGTAGAATACTACTATAATGAAATATGTATAAATGTTCTATAAATTAAAATTGTAGGTCCCACAAAAACATAAATCCCACAAACTATACATACTAAAGTATTATTACTAATTTCTTATAATCAAATATGTATGAATATTGTATAAATTATAATTTTAGGTCCCACAAAAACATAAATTTTACAAACTTTACATACTTTAATATTATTACTATTTTGTTCTAATAAATATGTATGAATGTTCTATAAATTAAAATGTTGGATCCCACAAAAACATAAATCCCACAAACTGTACATACTACAGTATTATTACTAATTTCTTATAATCAAATACATATGTATGAATACTATAGTCAAATATATATGAATGTTCTATAAATTAAAATTTTAGGTCCCACAAAACCATAAATCTCACAAACTATACATACTATAGTATTATTACTAATTTCTTATAATCAAATATGTATGAATACTATAATCAAAAAGGGAGAATGTTCTATACATTAAAATTTTAGGTCCCACAAAAAACATAAAATCACAGACTATACATACTATAGTATTATTACTAATTTATTTTGCGTAATTTACACGTTCCAACAAATTTTTTTCAACATTCAGAGCTACACGCAATAGAAAAAATGTATATGCGATAAAAAGAGCTAATTTTTTTGGTGGTGTCAAATTACATTATAATTTTTCATAGTTTTGGTGCACAACGCTCTTTCTGTAGCTATATTTCTTTTTCTAAAACAAAAACAGTGAATAAACACTAAAATGCTTGTGGCTCATGGCTATTTCGGTTTGTTTATTTGTTTTGCTCTATAAAAATTTGACATTAAAAAAAAATCGCCATTTTTATTGTTTGTGCTATAAAATATACTCGGGTCGAGTACATTTTATAGCAACAAATTTTATTTTTATGGAAACAAATTTGAAAAAAAAGAAAAAAATCTAACAAAATTTTGTTTGTTTGTCCAACATTGTTGGAACGGGTAAATACGCATTATAATCAAACATGTATGAATGTTCTATAAATTAAAATTTTAGGTTCTACAAAAACCTAAATCCCACAAACTATACATTCTATAGTATTATTACTAATTTCTTATAATCAAATATATATGAATGTTCTATAAATTAAAATTTTAGTTTCCACAAAAACATAAATCCCACAAACTATACATACTATATAACTAATTTATTAAACTACGTGCTCTATGAACAAAATGTAATGTCTCACACATCTAAAGCCAAATAATGTTGAAACAATCGCACAATAAGCTATGATTCCCAGGTCCCACATATATAAGTTCCACAAACTGTATTACATTAGCCCTTTAAATTTACAGTTTTGATAATCTTTAGATTATTTTAACGATTCTTTCTGGTATTTGATATAATTGTTTAAATCCAATACCCGACCACTGGTACGGTATAAAATCAATAAATAAAGGATTACATACATTTGTAAAATTGCTACATATGCATTTACATATAGCCCACAGATAACAGCTATAAACTATATACTACAAACACATACAATAAAATATACAGAGAACCAAATCGTTAAGGCATTATAAATAGGATTAGCCTTTGAAATATATTTTTTATTTTGTATTCGTATCGATTTTTTAACAAATTTTTCCAATTTTCCATATTATGTAGAGCGTACACATAATCAAAAGATTTATGTACACGTATTTAGAGAATTTAGAATATATGCGGTTATATAAATTATTAACATTTTATATAAATTTTCTATATTAGATATACTTTAGAAATTAGAATATATGTATACATACCCTTTATGATAGATACAAAGGCATGGTAATCTTGCTATTACATCACCTGGTGATAAATCTTCTAAACAAATAACACATTCTCCCTTGGCATCGGTTAGTACGTCCTCTGAAAATACACAAATAAATAAAAATACTTTATTAATTTTCCCCTCCAATAAATAATTAGTTAACACCATTAGTCAACATCACTAGATTTGTAAAAATTTATAAAAAGTCCAAAAATCCTTACCAACATGAGGTAAAAAAAAATATATATTCATGAAATTTAATAGCAGTAACCAATGTTAATCAGCAATAAAAAAATTTCCGAATTTTAATGGAAACAGATTATGGATCTGAAGGTGCAAAACTCATTTTCGAGAAAATTTTATTAGATTTCCATATTCTCTTTCTACATATATTTCTATACATATTACATTTTCAGGGGGCTCGGGGATAAAAAAAGGGTTGAGTTTCATTTTAAAAATTCATCTAAGTGATTTTTCTTATATACATACATATATATATACGAATGAGACGTGTATAGCTTAATACTCTTATGTAGGGTATTAAGATGATAGAATTTTTTTTGCCGCTTTTGCTCTTTTACTGTACGAAGAATGATTGATTATTTCGCTTGATGTTATGTGGGGAAGATGAGAACGTATTATTTCTACTAATCTAATGTCGAAAATGGAAGGAATTTTCTATGGAAACATAATAATTCAATTTCGTATACAGTGAATTTCGCACTAAGAGATATATGTAGATACTAGAAGCAGGCAGATACCGAGTTCTGCTGAAATTGAACAATATTATATTTTCGTCTATAGCAACGACATGCTGCAATGAATGGCAAAAAACGTGTATGTATATTCCTCAATTTGGTGCTACTCAAAATTTTTATTGTTCATGGCGTGCAAATTAAATATACATATCTATTAGGAGTAAATTTTATTATTAGCTCAATGCTTTTCTAGCATTTGAATAGCAAAATATTAAGAATATCAATAGTTACAATAGTAATGTTGAGAGATAGTCAAGAATTTCTAGAATTTAGCATAGTTTTATTTTTTAATATTCCACATTTCTAAAATACAGTTTTATGACATTTAAAAATGAAATTTTGAAAATTCTTACGTATTTAAATTTTATTAAATATACAGACGTCAAAAATAACACGAGTGTTAAGAGCTAGAATTATTTTTTTAATTTTCGAAAATTATAAGAATTTCAATTTAAACTGAAGACTATCAAGTATATTCTATAACTCGGTTGGAAAAATTCCACTGGACTAAAAAATTCCATTGGAATTTAATTTGATATTCTATCTCGTTTGACTGGAAATTTCTGTTGGAATTTTTTTCGTAGTATTGTCAGATTGATGTTTAATCGGAGTTAAATCTTTTGAGAGTAATACTAATTACTGTCAAATAGAGACAAAAAATGACATTTGGTAATTTTTATTTAAAAACAGGAAAGTCGAAACCTGTAATACAATTATTTTTGGTACATCTTAATGAGGTTTGATAACAATAAAATATTGATTGTTATATAGATAAAACAAAACAGTACACGTCATCCTTACTGAGTCAACAATCTGGCTCCAATGGTTTCGAACCTGGGGTTGGTCTACACACTGTCTAAAACTGTCGACAACCAGAAGAAGCCAAGTCATTCTCTACACCGTGGAGCCATTGTCGACTGCAACGACCTCTGCGCATACCATATGGTGGCTCTAAATTCAAAGATCGCTGCACAATTCGTACTGGATCAGCACGCAGAACATGACTGAGCCAGCGTACTCGCTGAGATCTTATTTCATGCACAATATCGGGGATCTCCATCAGATCTCTGATCTCGATATTGTACAGAGCTCGGTATGTGCCATCTATTTCGCGTTTTGGACCGTAAATCACACGCATGACTCTTCTCTGAAATGTAAGGAGCCATCTCTCGTACTCATTCGTCAGCGCCCAACTTTCACATCCAAACATAAATACGGGCCTGATCAACACTGTGTAAAGCTTCAGCCTCACGGCACTTGATAGATGTTTAGATGATACAAAGGCATGGATACAAAGCACGGCTGCCAGCTGCCAGCCGCACTTTGATATCCTCACCCACACCTGTTTTCATGAGTAATAAGAGAGCCCAAATATTTGAACCTCCTCACTCCCTCAAACGTGTGGTGGCCACTACTAAAATCTGGTGTGCCATTGTCCCTATAACAAGAGATTATGTATTTCGCTTTGGACTTATTGATCTGAAGTCCAACTGAAGATGAAAACTCTACAATCAGATCAAGTATTTTTTTCACTCCGTTACTATTCAGTCCAATCACGCATACATATGTCATCTGCATATGCAAGCACCTGATTGGACTGGCGATATAAGATGTTGCGCTGAGGTGTTTCAAGAGCTCCGAATTAATGCAGTCCACCCCAGGTGAGCGGTTTCGTTTCAATCTCTGCATGGCTTTAATGAATTCCTAATGAGATGGCTCCTCAGTGCAAATCTCCGCAGTCTGTATTAGAGGTGGCTCAACAACAGACTGTGACGCATGATGAACATCAAGCAGGTCAGTAAAGTGTCCACTCCACAAGTAGATTTTTATATACATATATTAAAAAATAGTCCACATGTATTTTAGTAAAATTTACCTTTTCCAAAAGTAATATGTAGAATTTATTGTTGGTTCTTTTTCGTGTATCCTTGGGCAAGATCATGATTCTTCAACCAAAAATCCAACAATTTTGGTTGATGTAATTTATTCGCCTTTCCGCCATAATAAACTTTTGGTAAAAAATAGCTGTATAATAAAAAAGATTACGCAATAACTAAAACAACTGAATTTCGTGAGTCTACTATTACCTGAGCCAGCCGTGAATAGTATTTATCAAAAATACTGTTGACCAACCTTTCATTTTCAACGAACAAAAAATTCCACCTTCAAAAATTTTTCTAAATAAATGCACTTGGGTCAGGATTATAAAAAATTGTAATAAAATAACTAAAATACCGCTTATTGTTTATGTATAAAAGTTGTGATCACGACTAACCAATTTTAGTCGATGAATCCATTATGAGCCACATTGGCGACGGGTAATGTCGGCAAATTTTTATTGTACATATAATGTTTAATCAATTTTCGCTAGATCATTTTACTACCTTACCTACTATTTTTTTAAATATTCCGATGTAAAGTCAAAACTAAATTTACGAATTGACGACCAATTGTCGGCAGTTGACGACAATACCAGTTAGTAGCTAAAGCATATAATGTCATATATTGTTAAATCCAACCATATATTTTTCTACAAAAATAATCAATAATTCCGATGGGATCGAGTTACAGAATAGCAAAATTTCCAACAAAAATTAAATTCGGAGTTAAAATTCCTGCACGTTGGAATTTTTCCAATGCGTCGGAATTTTTCCAACGCGTTGGAATTTTTCCATCGAAACGGGATACAGAATAGCAAATTGTTCAATGGAATTCAGTGGAATCGAGTTACAGAACAGACATGCATACCTTTAATAACATTAAAAATTTCAAGACAGTCAGATGTTAAAGAATTTCAAGATTACCATAAATTAAAGAATTTTTTAATAATGAATGATTCAGACGATTAAATTCTGAATATGAAAATTGTCCAAAACTTCTATCCAGAAATACGCGATTTCATAATTTTTAAATTATCATTAATTATTTAAATATTTTAATACTTTTCAAAATATAATAAAATTATAGAGCTTACAAATTTTCGGGATTTCAGAATTATCAATTTTATTAAAAAAAAACTAATTTACAAATAATAATAAATTCCAGAATTTCACGTTTTGATAATTTGTAAAATATAAGACGAATTTTACGAAAAGTATAATTTGTTTATAATTTTAAAAATAAACCGAGATTTACCAAGAAATTTTTGAGAATTTTGATTTTTTTTGAGAAAAGATATAATTGGTGTTGATACTAGCTAAGACCGATATTATTTTATACCGGTGTATTAAAATTTCAACACTAATTTCTTAAAGAATGCCAAGTTCAATGAAGTAGACACGTGACCATTTGTTGATGTAAAATAATATCTCGTAAATGTTAACCACGAGCAGGTTTGCAGAAAATGATCCTTTGGTTGAAATTATTGATCACATTTCTACATAATTGGAGCTCTATCTCACGTATCACGACGAGCTCGACATTGGTTTTGAAACCTTCGAGTTTTTGTGGGTTATCCTCGAAAAGTTCCACAAAAACACAGGTTCTTAGTGGCCAACTAACCTTCCCTCTTGCTACTGAGTCAGTGGACTCAAATTTTTGCCCTAAATTATTAATAGTTGGGCGATTTTGTCTACCATTTTGTCTACATACTGTGCATCATTTTCATAATGGATTTTAATTATTTTAATACGATTTCCAAGCGAAATTGAATTAATTTTACTAACCTAGATTGATTATCAAGAAAATAAAATATTTAATTCAGAGAGAAGGAGGTGAAAATTTAAATATATCGGAATTTCCCAATAATACAGAATGTCAAGATACAGAACTTAAAAAACTACAAACCCATATCTTGGTTTCTGGAAGAAAATAAAATGTATTAAATTTGGAGTGCGCCATTTGATACGAAATAGACGATTTACTATATGTGTGTGGATTACTATCAGGTATTCTTGCATATTTCTGAACAATAATGCTGACAAAGGAGCTCAAGTTATATTCAGCTAAAATCAAATCAGTGTAATGACTATGTCACGTAACTGGTTTTGATATCTTCAACCCGGATGATGTTGCTGCCGAGCTCACTAAAACATCTGTCCCGATTGGAGTTTGTCTCACAAGCTGATCAATCGTGATGTCTTGCGATGGAGCCTATTTTCCTTTGCATCTTATAAGGCTGGCGGCCCTGATGGTATTTTTCCTGCTGAACTACAGCGAAGCTTTCCTCTAATTCAGGATCATTTGCTCCACATATTTTCAAGCGCGTATTGCTTTTAGCACTGTTCTAAATACTTGGAGCAGAAGAAGAGTTTTTTTTATCCCGAAAGCTGGTACGTCCGATTATGATAGCCTTCGAAAACTCGTGTCGTCTTATCACTGATCAAAAAATTCGGGACAAACCTTTCCAGAACACTGACCTTAAAAAATTAAGGAAATCTACTAGGAAACTGAAGAACCGGTGAAGGAAACTACTAGGAAAATGAATAAGTCTCGATTAGATTTTGTGTGGTCTCACCTCTTTGGCTTTGGTCATTGATGAGTACCTTGAAAAGATGCAGCAATCTGGCTACATTGCACAGAGAAACGCTGATGATTTTGTTTAGACAGTCTCAGGCAAACATCTTAGTTTCTTATCCGACCTAACTCAGCATGATGCCTTAATTATTGAGGTGTGTTGAGAAGGGTCTTCACGTCAACCCTTCTAAAACTGATTTAATTGTCTGTACAAGGAAGAGGAATACTCTTGAACTATCTGTTCCCTCCCTTTTTGGAGGAACGATCACTAAATGTGACCAGGTCAAGCACCTTGGTGTTGTCTTGGATAATAAACTTTCCTGGAAGAATCACCTGGACTACAAGCTTCTAAAAGCAACTGCCTTTTTTGGCAATGTAGAAGAGCTTTTGGGAAATCCTGGGGTTTAAGCCCTAGGATGCTTTCTTTCATTTATAAATTACAAGTCCTACCGCTACTATCGTACGCTTGTATTGTGTGACCAGTGGTTCACCTGAAGCTTTCTGTAGCCAAGCTTAATGGTCTACAAAATTTTGCTTGCAGAAGTATAACTGGGGTATGTCCTCAACTCCACTTCTTGCCATGGAATCCATTCTTTGCTTGCCTCAGTTACGCACCTTTATTTTAGGCACATCTTGTTCTGTAGCATATTGTCTGAGGTGCATTGGGGCTTGGAATGTGTTCGGTTCTATCGTGGGACATTGACAAATTGTTAAAAATTATTCTTCATATTTACCATCGTTTTACATCGATATGGTTAATGACAGAGTATTACCCGAACTCCATTTCTTAAATCTTTTCTCTTTTTTGTTCTAACAATAAAGTTACGGTCATGTGGGTACCGGCTCATTGTGACATCGTAAGCAATGAGATTGCGGATTGTTTAGCCAAAGCTGGCTCCCAATTAAGTTTAATTGGTCCTGAACCAGCCGTCCTTGTATCTTTCTACTACGGGAAGAAAGTTATAACGGGCTATGCTTTGAAAGATCTAAGGTCTCAGTGGCTTGAAACTTTTAGTTGCCGTAAGGTGAAGTTCTTTTATAAAGGAGCCCAATTTGAGGTCAACGAAGAATGCTTTATCTTTAAAAACAACAAGTAAGAATGGTGTCGATTCTTACGGGACATGGCCGGTTTAAAGATCATCTACATCGTATGTGTCTAGCTCATGATGTTATTTGCGAATACTACCTTCACTTCGTGAGCAGTTGTCCTGCTTTCAGTTCTATACGAATACAGGTATTCAACTTTAGGTCTTTAAATTTAGTTCAGTTGTCCTCTTTGCCTTGCTCTAAACTTGTACAGTTTGCGAAGGCAGCAGCGCGCGTTTGCGAATTGAGATGGAATCCTGGGTTTGCACCATGAGCCTTTGTGACATTGAGTGCGAAACCTCGTGGATTCCAGCCAATATTAGTAATAATAATAATGTCATGTAATTTACCTTTTGCTTTATTATTTTTTTACTAGTTTACAAAATATTTCATAACCACCTACATCATACAAACCTCGTCGAGACCTTAAGTGAATTCAAAGAATTATAAAAAACATTTGAATTATAAAAATTTTCCTTAAAAAACCTACAATCTCAATCAAAAGACGGCTTCAAGCGTTTGAACCAAAAAGTAAAATCGAAACCCCATAAATATGTATGTATGTATTGTATAACCCAGAAACCTTGAAAAAAAATCCTTTTATGTAGCAAAACACTTGCGTGTATGTATGTCTTGTGTATTATTTTGGCAAAATAAAAGCAAATTCACTCTAAAAAAATTTTTCTTAATTTTATTCCAATTTGTCATAAGACAACATGTTTTTGGCTTGTACCTTGTGTATATTATTTGGCCCCGAAACTTAAGTAGAAAAATCCACATATTTTCCTACCACATGAAATGAAAATGTACGTCCTGTTTTGGGCAATAAAATATTTGCCTGGAACGAAATACCAAATAACAACATATATATCTTTATAGTCCATAAGACAAGTTTATAGTATGTAGTTATCTATATAAATGTATACAACAAAGTCGTCCTTAAGTTTGCTGTGTTATGTTTGTTTACGACATTGCTCGATATTTTTCTAAATATTTCTCACATACACACACATATGTACATACTATGTATAATTTTCCAACACAAATCGAATCGCTTAATTTTGAAAATAATCAATATTTGTTAAGTGAGACAGTAGGTTGTCGTTGTAAAGACAAATGGAAATTATTTATTGTGTCTCGTTTGACATTGAACTTTTCGATTATGATGTACGAGTATGTATACACAACTTGACTCGTCGTTTAAACTTATTTAGTAACCAAGTATCTAAACTTGATACTAACAAACATCATATATACACGATATATGTAGATAGACTAATTGGTAATCCAGTAGGCAATACAAATTATTAGTCGATTATCAATTATTGTGTAGTTATGAATTTATAATGAGTTAATTAATTTCAAAATTGTTGTTTGCTTACCGTTGTACGATAGACGTGGTTTTGTTAGGCACATAACTAAGTGACATTCTATGTCATCTGGCAATACAAATTTGCTGCATACTGGACACTTTATTCCTGTAAATAGATAAAAAAAAAGAAGAAATTATTAGATGTTACAATAAAGAATATAACTAAGTTTAAATATTATAGCTGCATCAAGTCGATTAGACAGGCAGTTTTATAGTCAGAAATTGGCATCAATTAGATAGAAAAAATTATCTCATAATTACCAGCTACGAAATTTGTAGACCTAAGTTTCTAGCCTGTAGGAAACCTCACCAAATATTTGAATTCTGAAAATTGATAATATCAGACTAGTACTAAACAAAATGTGGAACTTATGGCCCGTGTTTGATTCATTCATAGTATTTCTTAGGACCATATTTGAATTAATTCTTGATTAGCAACCGATGTCGTCAATTCGTGACTGATTCATCCCTGTCAACAATCGGATTTGCACTCTCAGGTTTCAGAGAAGCCGCAACAAATCGAAGACGCTTTCTATGACGAGCTTGAAACCGTCTTGAGAAAAATTCCGTAACACGACATTATAATTATTTTGGGCGACTTCAATGCTCAAATTGGCAGTGTGGGCAGCGCTTATCGTAGCTCCAACGGCCCAAACTCCTTGCGCCCCACCTCAAACAACAACGGAACACGCACCACGCAGGTATCTTTGTTCTACAACTTGGTGGTCGCCAGCACATACTTCCCACATAAACGCATCCATAAAGCCACATGGAAATATAACGAAGAGACAACGGTCAACCAAATCGACCACATCCGCTTGTCCAAAAGGCATTTTTCTAGCCTTAATGACATCAGAACCAAACGTGGAGTCGTAATATCGACTCGGACCACTTCCTGGTAGTTGCTAAATTAAAATGTCGACTCTCCACCACGTACAATCATCGCTTTCAGCGTATCACTCGTTGGAACACAGCGACATTGAACAACGAAGTTACCAGGATCGCCTTCGAAACTACTTTATCGGAAATCATGGAGGATAAATCATTTCAAGGCAAAGTTATCAAGATACACCGAGAAAATATTGGGTGAATTTATATGCGGTTTTCGCCCGAATAGATCAACAACCGATCAAACTTTCACTCTGTTGAGATCAACAGTGCAACACAAATTTAAATATCAACAGGATAAATTCTACATTAGTGTAATTTTTTACTACTAAAATTACTGAATTGCAATTTATTTGTTGTTAGTGTAATTATTATGTAAAATAATCCTGCGAAACAACCAACAACCGGATCCAAAAATTGAGATTTTACATGGTCTTTCGAGTTGGATCAGCAACCTGAGATTTTACATGGTCCTTCGACCCGGTTCACAACCTGAGGATGGTCCTTTGAGCCACTAAAACAACTGGCAAATAGAAGTACAGACGGACAGTCTATAACGTCGTCGAGAGTGACAACACCACCAGCTAAGCAACAACAGGCACATAACTTCACAAATTAACGTTATGGGAGGAGCTGAGCAACAACAAGCACCAATACAACCACTAGTAAACCAAACAACAACAAGATGGATGAGTTACTTCAAATACAAGAGGTAACAGGTGGAAAGATAGTTCAACTAGAGAAAAACTATCGAAAAGACGGTGAAGATAGAAAGACGAAGTCTTACTAAAAGCGCTATATAACGGATTCGTTGGAAACGATGATAAAATTCTAGGAATTTGGACCAGAATCACGCTTATCTCACCACACGAAACAACACAGCAGATGTTTACAATAAGCTGGTAGAAGATATGCGCCATCGCCTACACAGCGGACCGCCATTGACACCAACAACGTCACAAGAAGCCCTACAATTTCCAAGCTCACATCTCGAGGCAGTATAAACCAACGCCATCAATTCGGGTGGATGCCCTAGAAAGCTTAACAACCGATTCCCAAAAGGAGGAAATCAAACAAAGTAACTGAGCGGCAAATCAACAACAACAAGCGATTATGAGTAGTTCAATTGAGGCGCTTCAAGCAGCAAAGATAGGGAGGAACAACACAAAATTGGTCAAGAGACAAGACGTCCTCATGCGCCAGATATGTGAGAAATTGGCATCAATAGACTATTCCTTGGAAACCAACTAAGGTATATGTCAGTTAGAAAAGGACATGGAGGAAATTGCAGCCCAACATACAGAATTATTAGTAGAGTTGGAAGAAGACGAACAAACCTCCAACTACTTTAGGGAAGATTACTATGCCAAGCTTCAAGAGAGAGTAGAAGATGCAATGATCAAACTACAACAGTTTCGGGCCCAGACAACAACCACAGCAGAATCAGCAGCGCAAGTGAAACTGCCTAAGGTAGAAATACCAATCTTTTATGGTGATTATGAGCGGTGGGACACATTCAACGATATATTCACTGAGCTGATCCACCAAAACAACAAACTATCAGATACAGTAAAGATGACGTATCTGAAATCATACCAGCAGAAGGAAGCAGCGCAAATTATTAGTCACTTAACAACAACTGGTTTACTATTACACAATAAAAAGCGGCTAAATATGGATTCGCCCTTCGAGCCATTCGTGGGTTTCATCTTAAACAAAAAATTGGACCCAGAATCCATTAGGATTTACGAAACAACTATAGAGAAGCCCAGAGAAATTCCACAACGGGAAGATTTCTTTCGACTCCTGGAGAGAAGGTTTCAATCTTTGGAAGCCATGGGCATTCACGACCACACATGCAGTATATACCACCATTGAAACGAGTGAATACAGCCATGTTAACCAAAACATGTTGGGTGGAAAGGTGTAAGGAGCATCATTTGTTTAATTCAATGCTTCAATTTAAAAATATGTCAACATTAAATCGAGCAAGGCTTGTCAGCTCAGCCAACTTGTGCATGTGATGTTTAAGCCAAGAGGACACCACACACTTCTGCACTGCAATAATGCAGCATCAACTACCAGAAGTAGTGTCAAAACCGCCAAAACATTCGTGATCCGCCAACAAGGCCAAGTTGTACTACCAACTGCATTAGTCAGAGTCGCAACTAGCACAAGCGATTTTTTCACACTAAAATCTCTAATTGATACAGGATCACAGGCCACATTAATATCCTCCAAGGCCTCAAATTTATTCAACTTTAAAAAAGAGAAAGTACACGTCACGATTATTATCCCTCAATAATGATCAACAACATCATCAAAGGAGGTCCACTAGAGCCGATGGCACAACAAACGGAATTCGGTTGGATTATATTGGATAGCAGGAACAACACAGAAAATCAGCACAAAACAATGCAACTAAAAGTATATTGAGAATCAGCTGAGATTACTGGTAGAAAACGAATCATCCAAGCTCTTTGATCCCGGCATATGTTAAGTTTCAAACCATTCCACCATTCCTAAATCGTTTGCGCAGGACTTTAGCAGTATTTTCAGTACCTATAATATTGAGCACAACAACACGCAGTCGTACATTATCACCAATTCGGGAACACTTTACATTATTAACAACAGATGAAGTGAAACAATGTCAACTATTTAAAAAAATAAACGATTTTTATGTGAAACATCGCCAATTTATAACGCAATAACTGATCAAAATCAATGCGAATTAGCGATCTTACAACGAGCAGCAAATCTCGAAGGGGCATGTACCATTGGATCAGTTAAGAAAGCAAACCATTGGATTAAGCTCCATGCGACGAATCAGTGGATATACCATTCCAAATGAAACAACATTCGATGTAGTATGCGGCCATAACAATAAATCATTCAGTCTCCTAGGATCAGGAGCGATAGAAATCGATACTGGATGTGTGCTGCGCGACACAAATTTATACATCGTCGCAATCAGTTCAGCTTCCAACCACATCAACGAATCATGCCGCAGACCACTCAACACATTAAACGGAGCCAACAACTTAAGGACATTTATCACATGGGTTCGAAATAAAACGATAGGATACCATATCGTTGAGGCGGCCAAATCCCCCCATAGCATAGCGCCAGTGAGGAAGAAGAAGATATTTCAATTAAACAAAAAGAATCTATAGATAAAAATTTCCAGGACAAGTTGTACTGTCTACGAAGAATGATAAAATTGTTATGTCTGGTAAACAAATAATTTTTGTTGCTGATGGAGGGCTGCACGAATTGTGGAACTTATGTTCAACTTACACATTTTTTAGTTGAAAGAAAATGATTCTATCTCAGGTGGTTTCAATTAACTTTCTCCCCGCTTTTGAATACACGTGAAAAATATTGAATGGCATAATGAAATGAAAACGCTCATTTAGATCAAAAATATACATTGTGGGACATAACATGATACGTTTCATTCGGTCTTTACAAAAATATGATGAAATAGGAATACAAGGTACCAACACTTGGAGAATATTTTAATTAGGTAATAGTTTATCTCCCGAATCTGTGGACTAGACAAAAATACTCATAACAAAACCCACAGAAATCAATTTGAAGCACATTTTGTTTGTGCAGCAATATTTACAATTCAACCGTGAAAGTTCAAATTAATCAATAATTTAAAATAGATTGACCTGATTTAGATTTAAAAAAATTCAAAACCTTCAACAATAGTTTAACTCAATTATACATTTTACTATAATGATATATTTACGAGCTGACCTAACAAACAAATAATCTAATTAATTTGTAATAATATCAAAGAAGATATATACTAATAGAAGCACTATTTGTATGAGAGAAATATACCCAAATAAAATAATTTCATATTATTTAAATTTTGTTTTTGCAATTTTACGAGATACTATAACAATTTCGTCATGTCTCTTTCTTGCATTTACATTTTAAATAACACAGCAAAATAAAAAATAATAGTGAGCCAATTGGTTGACGAAGAGAAATTTCATAAAAAATAACATTTTAATGAATTATATTGTATTGGTATTGGTGGCAAATAGATCACAACAATAGACCAAGAAAACATTTCAAAACGCAATTTGAGTTATTTTCAAAAATGTTACAGTACAGCACTTATACATGTTATATTGAGATGTACGATTTATATGCGAGTATATATGTATGTATTTTGGGGTCTATACTGTATATAAGCAAAATATCAACATAAGAAATTATAATAAATCGGATAAAGTTATCCCTACCTTCCTCGATTGTGTTTTAATTTTAAATAATGAAATGAAAACAAACATTTTTTTAATTTTTTTATTGTTTTCAATCAACCTGTGAAAAGAAGGAAGGGATTTCGTTTGTTACTCTCTAAAATCCCCTTATGATAACATGGAATATCGCAATGAAAATTGTACATTTCCATATAATGTATGAGTTCTGCACTGTAAAACTTCTGAAAATAAAATAGACTTGTGTTGTGAAAAGTTGTTGTTGCGTTGGTCTAAACAATTTGATATTTTCAAGTTTATTTCATCAATGAAAATCGTATTGTAAGAGAAGATCGATGAATGAGTATTTTGATCTTCACTTTTAGGAATATATTTACGCAAAACCGTCTATAGGTTACTTCCGGCTTGTATCTATAGAAGTATAGACTGTTTCTCTAGTTTAGGGGTAAAATTAAAAGCATCTTTTGATTTTACGAAAATTGTTCTTCAAATACTTAACGTAATTTGTTGTTTTATTATTTTGCAAAGTGAAAAATAATCAAGGGTGGATTCATTTGAAAGATAAATGTTTAATTGAGTCCACACGATTGTCACAGCCGCGACTGCTCTTTTGAGAAACAGTCTTCCTGACAAGTTTGGAAAAGCACCTCATTAAAAGAAAAAAGAAATTTGTTTGATTTATGCTCAATTGAATTTATTTTTTAATTGTTCAAAATTTTTAATATTTTTGAAGCATGTATTGGAGCTAACATTGATGTACCTTTATTTTTGTTGTTTATTTTATAAAATTGGCCTTTTAAAAGAGACCATTTAGCATTTTTTCATATTAACACAAGAATAAAAAACTTAATTAAGCTTTTCAAGTGTTCACAACACGGTTCTTCTGAAGGCATAATCCCCAGGAAATCTCGTTTAATAACATTTATGCAGGTTTCAGTTGCTCGTACACAAATATTTGATAAATGACATTCCTTTTTAAATTTTTGATCAAATATTTTTAAACAAGTATTTGCAACATCAGCGTATACTGTTGTCGGCGCTTTTAAAGAACCAAAATTTGAAGATCTCTGGGCATTTTTTTCTACTATAAAAGTATCAGAGATCGCTGGTATTTCATCATTTTCTTTAATCAACTTAGTTCGACACTCACTACAATTAATTTTTTTGAATGCACAATACCCGCAGCGTAGTATGAAATAGCATTTTGTTTAATAATTTGGTCATCGCAATTAAGATGATGGAGGTTTAAATATTCATCCTGAACTGAAACGTCTTCAGACTCGCATTCTTGTACTAAACATTCTTTGTATAGATGTTGAAAATTGTCCAATTCTAATTCTATCATGTTGCCGTCATCTGCCAAGCAATTGGAATACTCTGAATTAAATAAGAGTTTAGTAACAATTATATTTGTGTAATTAAAACCACCCATACCGCGCAATTGAGAGAAAAAAATTTCTAGGCCGTTTTGATTTGTTTTTCCTGCCAAAATAAATTCTATACCATCGCTTAATGTTAAATGGTCGATTAAAATTATCTGAGCGTTAATAGTAAGCTCAATGCCCTTAATAAATTTGAAATAATTTTCATTTTTATAAATTATTTTTAATTTGCTTAGAAAACCTAAACTCTCTACTAAATTATATACATCGTTTCCTTACTTTAATGGTTATTCGAAAAGCGGTATATGTAGAGTTGAAATTTCGGCAATTTAAACAATCAAAAATGTTGTTAAATCTTTCCACAAATTTGGATGTTGATAATGCATTTTTCAAAGATGTACTTCAAATTTCTGTCACGTTTGTACCACGACTCGAATTGCACAGCTTACGGTTTTACTTAATAATTGTACGGCCAACGAAACGTTCATTTTTTCAAACGAATTTGGGTATAAGTGTTTCCGGCCGAACTTAGGTAATAATTTACATTTGATTGCATCTCGTTCGACAATTTTTCTGGTTACATCTATATCAGCTACTCCAATTTCACTATGTGAAATTTTGTTACAAACAAAAGCATTTCTGGTCGATTTAATGATGTGTGTAGGATCGTATTGTGCAAAAACTTTTTTGCCAGCTAATATAAAATAAGAATGTGATACCGAGCCGCTTATATGCTTGCACAATTATGGCCCGCCCCTTGATCACATGTTAACATTATGACGTTTAACCCAATTTTTTCCTGACATACGATTATATTTTTTTTACTCAATTCACATAATTTTGAAGCAGTGAATGTCTTGTTATTCAGTACATAATTAATCACATATTTCCAGTTACCTATTAGTGATGTAGATAGACAATAGCCGTGTTTCTTGACGTTTGATCTGATCCGGATCAGATCATATCTCCTTTCCTTTCATTTGTATAGCTGCGTTTCATGTAATAAACATAAAAAAATTTTGTTTTTTTGTTTATCATATCTGCTTTCCTTTCATTTGTATAGCTGCGTTTCATGAAATAAACTTAAAAAAAATTTGTTTTTTTGTTTTTCTATCTACGTTTTGAACCAAAATGCTAATCGGATCAATATAATAACCTAAAAACAAAAAATAATACAATTTTTGTGTTGATTTCATGAAACGCAGCTATACAAATGAAAGGAAAGCATATATGATCTGATCCGGATCAGATCAAACGTCAAGAAACACGGCTAATATGCTACACATATATTAATGAACTTTATTTTATAAAAGGATTATGCATGTATTGTTCAAAATAAATATTTACACAAAAAATTATAAAATCGTAATTTTTTTTTCTAAAAAAAATCATACGCATCGTCCGTCTATATATTATTTTTTGATTCACACAAATAAATGTTTTCTACTTGACACGCATTTTCATATAGCAAAATCTTGCATTGTTCGAAAACAACAATAGGAACATTTTCTGTTTTCTAATTTTATTTATTTTTTATTTGTACAGACCAAAAATATTTATAAAAATTTCATTACAACAGAAATTAAGACGATATAATCCTCTAATATTATTAATGAACCGTCTTGCTTCAGACGAAAAACCAAAAATTTAGTTTTTTATTCTATAATTTTGGTTTTTGTTAGGCTATTTTGTTGGATAAATTTTCTTTTTTCTTTTAATTAGGGTATTTTCCAAACTTGTCAGGAAGACTGTTTCTCAAAAGAGCAGTCGCGGCTGTGACAATCGTGTGGACTCAATTAAACATTTATCTTTCAAATGAATCCACCCTTGATTATTTTTCACTTTGCAAAATAATAAAACAACAAATTACGTTAAGTATTTGAAGAACAATTTTCGTAAAATCAAAAGATGCTTTTAATTTTACCCCTAAACTAGAGAAACAGTCTATACTTCTATAGATACAAGCCGGAAGTAACCTATAGACGGTTTTGCGTAAATATATTCCTAAAAGTGAAGATCAAAATACTCATTCATCGATCTTCTCTTACAATACGATTTTCATTGATTAAATAAACTTGAAAATATCAAATTGTTTAGACCAACGCAACAACAACTTTTCACAACACAAGTCTATTTTATTTTCAGAAGTTTTACAGTGCAGAACTCATACATTATATGGAAATGTACAATTTTCATTGCGATATTCCATGTTATCATAAGGGGATTTTGATGCCTATACTGTATATAACTAAAATATCAATATAATAGTAACAAACGAAATCCCTTCCTTCTTTTCACAGGTTGATTGAAAACAATAAAAAAATTAAAAAAATGTTTGTTTTCATTTCATTATTTAAAATTAAAACACAATCGAGGAAGGTAGGGATAACTTTATCCGATTTATTATAATTTCTTATGTTGATATTTTGCTTATATACAGTATAGACCCCAAAATACATACATATATACTCGCATATAAATCGTACATCTCAATATAACATGTATAAGTGCTGTACTGTAACATTTTTGAAAATAACTCAAATTGCGTTTTGAAATGTTTTCTTGGTCTATTGTTGTGATCTATTTGCCACCAATACCAATACAATATAATTCATTAAAATGTTATTTTTTATGAATTTTCTTTTCGTCAACCAATTGGCTCACTATTATTTTTTATTTTGCTGTGTTATTTAAAATGTAAATGCAAGAAAGAGACATGACGAAATTGTTATAGTATCTCGTAAAATTGCAAAAACAAAATTTAAATAATATGAAATTATTTTATTTGGGTATATTTCTCTCATACAAATAGTGCTTCTATTAGTATATCTTCTTTGATAATATGATTAATGTCATAAAAATTATTCCGTTTGACTGGTATGTTTTTCGTGACCACATCCACTTGATTAGTTGGCGTATATTTAATTGTAAAAATCAAACAAATCAATTTGAAAATTTTATCATTCGTACTTGATCACTAACATGAAATTTTCATTATGAAAATTAAGGTCATTCATACGGCATGGACACAACAAGTATAAAACAAACAGACATGAACGTTATTTATATATACACGCTTTGGAAATGGATGAAAATCGAAACACAACAGTACATTGATTCCAATCAATCAAACGAATTATATTATAATTCAATTTAGAAAATCCTAAGAATTGGCGAAAACATCACATAAAAAACATGACTAAGCACTCAATTAATGCTGTACATTGCGCGCTATCTGTGCGTGCTTGCGTGTTTGTGTATATAGTATGTATGTATGTGTGAGTGTGGAAATGAGGAAAAATTAACGAAAAATCAATATAAATTTTTCATTTTTTTGTATCGTCACCGTATATATGTATGTATATCTATCTCTATAGTCTATATAATATAATACCTACCTGTTGTTGTCAAGCGCGCACGTAAAAAAGCTATATTCATACTCTTTAATTTATATGGAAAACTTATATGAATATACATTTTGTACCCACCCGCAACCATCGGGCATAAAAAGTTCTGATTTTTCTTTTCTTTTTTCGCAAAAATTGGGTACATACTTGGATAATAAATAATAATTTTTTCTTTTGTTGGTATGTGTGTACTGCGTTACTGGTATAAATAATGTTTTAAACAAAAAAAAAACGGAAAAATTTTTCTTTCTCAGTTCCTTTTGTGTGAAAAAGTTTTTCCTATTGGTTTTTCCTATTTTTCTTATGTTTTTATATTCATTCTCTCAAATAAAATATTTAAGGAATTTTTTTGAATTTTTTTTTTGTTTTTTTTTTTGGAAAGGTATTTTTCAGGTCGAACAGGTTAATTTGAATGGGAACCAACACAAAAAAAAAAGTTGAATTGAATTTGGATAAAAAGGCTTTAAAATGTAAAGCTCATTGTGTGTTTTGTTGCTGTATTTTGTTGTGTAACATTTTATTTTTACTATAGAAGGGGCCTCTGTGCAGAATAATTTATGAAACCATTTTGTTATTGCGTGCGAGAAGCACGTTATAAAGGTGAGCTTTTGTTTAAAATGGTTTGTTGTTTTGTTAGATTTATTCTTCATAGTGGTGGTGTGTGTTGTCTCAAAAGAATAGCTTAGAAAATATTATTTACCACCCAATCACTTTAATTTTTATTTTGTACTATAGCTCATTAATTTAGAAAATTTAATGAACTAATTCCAAAGAGTTTGATCATGAAACGAGCTATTGCTGTTTCATAATTGCTTTTTTGATTTTTTTTCTCAAACTGAATAAAGAAATATTCTTTTCTATATAAGTTTTTTAAATAAGGCCTAATTAGGTTAAGATGAAAATTTAAAATATTTTTGTACTAAAGTAGGTAATAACCGCCATAGCAAATGCTCCAACATTACAAAACCCAGATTACTCAAAACCATTTACTGTGTGCACGGACGCGTCAAACATCGGAATTGGAGGACAATTATACCAAACCATTGATAATGTGAACTCCCGTCAACAACGATATTCCATACTGGAATTGGTTACATTAACGAAATGGCGGCATTTTTTAGAGGGATTACGATTTACTTTGATAACCGATAGTGCATCTATAAAATGGCTGTTACGTCAAAGTGACACTATAGGAAAAGTTGGAAGATGAGCATAAAAATTCCAACACTTTGATTTTGATTTGCATCATCGACCTGGTAAATTAAATATAGTTCCAGATGGTTTATCTAGATGTATAGAAAAAATTCAAGTAGAAGATCAATGGTTCCATGAAATTAAGGGAAAAACCCACAGCAGTATCCGAATTATCGTTTAATCGAGGACAAACTATATGAATTATTTGAAGACACCAACAAATTTGGACGTGCAGATGTTGTATGGAAGAGAGTTTTATAAGAATTCCATGACGAGCCAAAGGATGGACATTTTGGCAATTTTAAAACGTTTAATAGAATATATTTCCAATATTATTGGCCAGAAATGAGGAAAGAAATTGAACAGTATATTTCAAACTACAAAGTTTGCAAAGCAAGCTAATTACCAACTAAAACTCTAACACCACCAATGGGAAAAATAAGGAAAGCGAACCGACCTTGGGAAATTATCAGTGTGGACTTTATGGGACCGTTTTGGCAATGCTTTTTTGTTGGTAATATTAGACACATTTACTAAGTATCCTATGATATTTCCAGTAAGATCAGCTAAGCGATATAATCTACGGGCTCGAGCAAAACCATTTGAAGAAAAAGAAATAGTGCGGCGTAGAAGTTTTAAGCAATCTGATGCTACTAGAGGGATTATGCTCTTCCAAAATGGATAAAACCGTGATAGTTAAAAAGACGGGTACTAATAATTATGATGTACAAGATATGAATTCTATTAAAGTTATAAATTATCATGGAAAGGATTTAAAAAAGTAAATTTCTATTTTGGCATTTGACGTAAATCGTCAGTCGTAAATTATTAGTTAATCTATTAAAGAACAGAGGTTGAAATCGCGTAAGTGTAAATAATTAATTTTAATGTTATTTTTTTTTTTTAAATATTGTTTTTTGTTCACCAAACCCAACTTTTGGTTTAGCAACATGTTTCTTTGTAATTTTTTATCCCCGAAGAGAAGGATAGTGTTCCCAACTGATATTTATGGCGGGTGCCAGATTGATATCAAGATAGAGCTAGATTGAAAGATAGTGCTAATTTCACTGAAATTGTTTACGGATAAAACGTTACTATGTACTTATCTTCCCATGTTTAACGCACATTTTTCAAAAATAAGCGAAGCTACATATTTCCAAATTGCTCGAACCCTTTCACAAATTGAATGAAACATTTTTCGAATTCGAATATTCTTTAAAACTTATGATTTTTGTATCATAAAAAAGAACTTTTCAAAATATAAAAATAAACAATTGTTCTTTAATTAAAGAAGCCAATGATTACAAAATATTAAAATTCAGTTCAAAGGATAATTGTGAAACTATTTTTCGAAAAGCTCATCTTTTCATAAAAGGACTTTTAAGTCAGATCGAAATCAAATCAAATATCCATACTTGATTTTTAATTAAAGACGCCAATTACAAATATTACAAATATCAAAATTTTAATTTCCTATTGGAAGGACAAATAAATGTTTTCACAAAGCTCCGTTTGTTATAAAAGAAGTTTTATATCAGATCGGAAGCAAATATTTGTTTTTTAATTATAAACACATTATAGATAATTACAAAAATCAAAATTTAATGTCCAATTCGAATGACAATATTGTGAAGATTATTTTGAAAAAGCTCAACTTTTCATAAAATAGTTTTTATAGGAAATCAGGGATAAATAAAATATTTTCACGTATGTTTTAATTAAAGAACCAGATAAGTGATTACAAATATCAAAATGTGTGTACAATATTATTGTAAAACCTTTTTTCAAAAAACTTATCTTGTCGGATTGGAATCTATTTAACAAACTATTTTTATTCACTCTTTAATAAAAGAAGCTTGTAATTAAAAAAGCTCATATTTTTACAATAGAACGTGCATGATTTTTTTTTTTTTAAATTAAATTGGGCGGATTTTACTCCAGCACTCACTGCACTCAATTCAACCCATTCATCCCATTCACACAAGTACAGTATACCACCTGCGCATTGCATAGCTCCATGTCACCCTGTACAGTGACATGGAAGATGGGTCGGCCCATGAGTTCTACATTCCAACAGAGCGTCATAGATGTTTTCAATTTAACCACCGATCGTAATCGGGAGATGAAAAATCCCTTTTGCATCCCGCCTCAGTTGGGATTTGTACCCGGTACCTTCCGATCGCAGCTTTAACCACTGCGCTATTTGCTCGGTGCATGTTGGATCGGAATCAATTAAAACGTTTACCATTATGTTTTAGTTAAAATTTCCAGTTGGAAGAGACTGTGAAACCTATAATTCTTAAAAAGCTTAAATTTTCATAAAAAAAATTTGTATGTCGAATTAGAATCAATTAAAATAAAATAAATTCACATATTATCATTTAATGTAGAGAAACAGATAATTACAAAATAGAAACACTGCAAAATATTTCATGAAAAAGTGCTTTTTTTAATAAAGGAGCTTTTATGTTGGATCGTAATTGAAAAAAAAATGTTATTAAAACCTGTTATTTAATTACAAAAGGAGATGATCAATAAATATTAAATTATTAATTTCCAATTAGGACAATTGTGAAACTTTTTAACAAAAAGCTCATCTTTTATAAATGAAGTTTTTTTTGGATTGTGGTCAATTGAAATATTAACACTTTGTGCTTTAACTAATTAATTCGATGATCGCAAATTTCAAATATAAATTTTCAAAGTGGAAGGGCCACTTTTTTTCAAAAAGCTCTGCTTTTAATAAATATTTTTTATGTGGAAGCAGCGGAATTAATTAGAATAATAACGCTTTTTGTTTAATTTAGAAGCAAATCATTACGATTATCAAACATTGAATTTTCAATTTGAAGGGCAGACATGAAACTTTTTTCAAAAAGCTCATTGTTTCATAAGATAACTTTTATGTTGGATCGGAAACAAATATTTGTTCTTTTTAAATAAACAGATAATTGAATAATCTAAAAGTTGATTTCCAATTCGAAGAACAATAATGTGAAACTTATTTTTAAAAGCTTAATTTTTCAAGAAATAGCTTTTATGTTAGATCAGAATGAAATGAAATATTTACATTTTCGTTTCTTAATTATAGAAACACATGATTACAAATACCTAAACTCTTAGGACCATTGTAAAACCTTCCTTAAAAGTTCATCTTATCTTAAGTAAAACGACAATTGAAAATTTAATGTTGACACCCATAAGGGAAAGTACAATTCCGATAGGTAATAGGTATGGAATTTGATGTGGTAAAAGGAAAAACCTAATTACCATTAGGAAAAATGAAAGAAAGGCAAGTCTAGTATAAAAAGAAAAATCGTGTTATTTGTTTTTGTGTCTTATCGATCAACAAGAAAGGCTCTAGAGTTGTCATACAGTAAGTAAACTCAATAAAAATTGTTAATTGAGTTTAAATGAATGTTGTTCATTTTAACGTTTTTGTGTAATCTTTTGTCTCTATATAACTTATTTTAAATAAAAAACTTTTATTTTTGATTTTATAGTTTAATTCTTCCTTATTGTGACAATTTTTATTTTTGATTTTTTCGGTAAATCGATTTCGACTTGCGTCTTCCTCAGTACCTTGTTAACTATCCTTGTTAACTATTCACCGAATAGTTAACAAGGTACTGAGGAAAACGCAAGTCGAAATCGATTTACCGAAAAAATCAAAAATAAAAATTGTCACAATAAGGAAGAATTAAACTATAAAATCAAAAATAAAAGTTTTTTATTTAAAATAAAAAATTGTTAGTTTTTGTGATTAAAATTCCAAAAAGAAAATTTTTAAATATAGAAAAGTTAAGCATACTCAAACTAAGAAAAACCATCTCAAGTATAAAGTATTGTATAAGTTCAAAGTGTGTTGTACAACAAAAATTTATCGATAAACAATATTTAATCGAATAAGTTGACAACCAATTACCTTAAGTTACTTGTGTTGGTATAAAGAAAAACAATCACTGAATTGAAAAAATTTAGATATATAAATAACTAAAAAGGGGAAGAAACCCAAAACGACAAACCAAACTAAGTGTCAAAAGCTAACCAGATCATCGTATCATTACATCCAACTATATAAAATCGCAGATCGTCAAATTCAAGAAGCAGGTTGTCTGGTAACAATTTTGTAGGTTAGTTAGTTAAGTAAAAATAATTAATTAAAGAATAACTATAAGTGTGTAAATAATAATTCCCAATAATCCACGACCTCGCTGAGTAAAATTAGCCGATAAACACGCCAGGTTACAAATATTCGTAACAATCATCTAAGAGACTTTGATAATGTCATAGAATTGATTAAATTCAATTAACTGGAATTTTATAAAGATTTAATTATTCAGATAAAATAAGATTCATTAAATTTAGGTGATCATCAATGTAACAATCCCATCCCTTTCGATAGATGAGTTTATCTTCCATAGATTCTTGACAAAGATAGTTTAATTCGATTAGACAATATAATATTGTACGATCGCAATACATTAACAAGCGTTTGAACAATAAATTTTAGTAATTGTTTTTATATAATTCCAGCTACACCAAATTATCTATGTACACATCCCATCAAAATTATAAAATATAAATATTTACAAACAAATCTCTTACTTAACGAACACATATTTTAAGCACAGAAAATATTTTTTATTATTTTTTTTATTTTAATTTGAGTGATATGCACCTGAATTGACACCGCAGGAAAAACTGACAACAGCCAAAATCGAAAATGAAAAGTTTACTAGATATTTTAGGTATCGAAATAAAATGACAAATCAACGTTTGAATGGTTACTATAAATTTTTGAGTATAGTCGCAAGAATGTTTTAAACATTTCTTGAATAATTTAATTTAAAAAGATCAAAAAAATTTATTTTATAATAAATCTCATCTTCAATATTATTTTCTCCCCTTTTTATAATTTTCTAGTTTGGGAAAATTATTTTGGTAATTGAGATTTTATGAAATTACTCGATTTTCATGGATTTCTGATTTTTAATTTGGTATAAGTATGGTGTTTTCTTTTCTAGAATTTTTCTGTTTAAATCAGTTAACCTCAAGTCATCACATAATTATAAAACGGCGATATAAAATATGAAATTAGACCTTTTTGATTAATTTTAATTTATTTGAGCTTTCTGAAAATACTTTTTATACCAATGATGAAATACAATATGAAAATTATATTAAAATAGGATCAGAGCTTTTGAACTTAAATATTTTACATAATTTGCTAGTGAAAAAGTATCCGGCTAATTATGTATTTTGAAATACCTAGAGCAAAATGAATATAATTTTTTCCACGTTCTCAATACATTATTTAAAGTTTATTTTTGGAAAAAAATTGTTTAAATGTTGTAAATTTAAACAATTTCTATGAACCAGAGTCTTAATAACTAATCGAATACTCATTCAGATTTTTTACATGTGATAAAGAATGGGAAAGTTTGGACTTTCCAATAAAATTCAGATACGCGCTTATACAGTTCCATCATTGAAATATCCAAATTTTAGCATTTGACTAAGCTTTTGTCAAAGAAGCCTTATTAACAATTGTATATGATTCCTATCCTCTTTGAAATGAATATTCGGCATTATTGTTCATTTTGGTTTATACCTGGCTTCTGAAAGTTGAAAGTTGGTATAAGAAATTTCACCATAAATCTTTGAAATCGTAATGGAAGTGGTTTAGTAAAACGATGCTCCTTGACTAAATGTAAAGGTGAGTCGGAACAAGTTATTATACAGAAATTATTTTCATCAAATTTATCAAATTATCGTCTGATTATTATTGCAATCATACAGCTTTATACCTAACTTCAATGAACAACAACGCTTTATTAGGAATTGTATGGTTTCCAACCATTTTTTAAATGATCGAATTTTAGCATCAGCTTGCGAGCATTGAATAAAGTTTGAAATGCTTGAAATTTTCTAAACTTGTGAACGATAACATAACTTATATGATAATTTTATTCTTCAGTTATATCTAAGATGCTTTGAGGTTCTTCCCTGATTGCATTATAGAGAGAGCTCAATGGAAATGGTGAAACCCTTTTATTAAAAAAAAATATTTGGGTTTATATGGGAGAAGTCAATAAGCTTTGAAATGACTGAATTTCAGTTTTGAAAAATACTAAAATTAACTTCAAATAACTGGATTTAACCGCATATAGCTTCGAATTCATACTCAGATATACAAATAAATGTGCTGGTAACCACCTTACGAGCACGTGTACATTAGATAGAAACTCAGCCGCAAAATGCATGCAAAGAATTACAAAATATAAGAAATCGCGCTAGAAAGTCTGATCTAAACCGTAGAAACCCTGCTAGTGAAGCCCCGACCAATCGACAGACAATTCGGGAATCATATAAATTACGATGAAAAGAATCATATGCACAGGTGACCCAAGGTCAAGAGGCAAACGCTAATAAAGATAGCCACGCCGGCCAAATATAGATGAAAGATGTTGTGAAATGCATAGATGCTGTAAATAAAAAACTGATTAGCAGGCTGAGACCAATAGACTCATATTTGAACATTTGAAAAACTTGGCATCATCGTTACCCAACGCGACTAGAAAATAAAAATAAATTTACAAACGATCAGAATAGTAATTTCAAATACGAATGGGCTGAACCTGGAAATATTTCTATGTTAATAAAAAAATGATATATGTATGTCTAATCTCTGAAACCCATTTCACTAATTCCTCAGATGCAAAATACGTGGGTACAGATTTTACTATGCTATCCATCCATCAGCGAGAGCAAGAGGCGGATCTACCATTATTCTGAATAAGGCTTCATAAACCGAAAAATTTGTAATTCAAAGCTAAGGAAGTGTTTACATTTAATTGGCCGAATTAGAACGTAAAACCTTTAAATTTCAGATAATTTCAAATTTATTATTTAGCACAAAGTCTAGTAACAAGAGTAAAAACACATAATTTAAAAGCTTTTTTAACACTAAATGGAAAAAAGCATGGAAGCCATGGAGAACTGAATTTAAAAAACTTGAAAATCTATGCTAAGTTATTTAATTGCAAACTAGCGTTCCTCAAACAAAGATAATTTTACTGGCCAATTTTGAAAGTTTTGAAATTCGATTTCCTTAAATAAATCAAAAAGCTCCTAAACTAGACAATTTGGGAGCTTTATTTAAATGACATAATTTGAAAAAATTCTGCTATTAAAAAATCAAAACAAGTGACCCTAAAGAGAAAAAGCTTTTGGCAATTAACTGGAAAGCCGTAGTAAGAATCTAATTAATACATCTGTCAAAATAAATAGAAAATTGATGATTTTAGAATTTAAAAGCTTTTCTTATAAAGAGTTTTCCAATAAGAGGTTTAATTTTGAATAGCCTGCTATTTGGGCAGCTGTCAATTTAAAAGCTGTCATCTTATGTCATTTAACAAGTAAAAACTGTGCCATTACTAAAAATGGTACGATACACGCTTCAACAACGCATTGAAACTGTTAAAATTCACTACAAAAATGGTGAAAGTTTTGCAGTCACAGTTCACAAAACTTAAGCACTTTTTGGTCCTTTTAGGTTCTCGGCCGGCCATAGTGAAACTGGTGGAAAATTTGAGCTGTTGGGACAAGTTAGTGATGTGAAAAATCGAAACCGTATGCGTCGCTCAAGAACAACTGAGAATATTGCTGCTGTAGCCCATAGTGTTGAAGAAAACCAAGGTTTGGCGATTCCTCGTCGATTTTTGGAATTAGACATTCCGCAAACGACATTTTGCATAAAAACTTAGGTCTTAAGGCTTTAAAAGTTCAGTTAGCACAAGAACTCAAGCCAGTCGATCACCATATACGTCGTATCTTCTCTGATCGGGTCCTTGAAATGAGTTAAAATGATCCGGATTTCCATCGAAAAATCATCTTTAGTGATAAGACCCATCTTCACCTCGGAGGCTACGTTAATAAGCAGAATTGTCGCATTTGGGACTCAGAAAATCCAAGAATGATTGTTGAAAACCCTCTCCATCCTCAACGTGTCACTGTTTGGTGCGGTTTTTAGGCTGGCGGTGTGATTGAACCTTACTTTTTCTAAAATGAGGCTGGTACAACTGTTACGGTGAATGGATTGCGCTGCCGAGCTATGATTAATGATTTTTTATGGCCGGAATTGGAAGATATTGATGTGGACAACGTTTATTTTCAGCAAGGGCTAGCTGTTATTGGTACCAGACACCCACAATTTTTTAAACAAAAGTGCAGCATACAAACATCTCTGAACAACATCGTTTTTCGCTCTCCTGTGGGTATAACGCTTAAGATACTCAAAAATAGTATAAGATTTTCCTGATTTTAAAAACCTTCTAATGTAAATTTATTTAACGAATTGACAACTCGAATGTTGCTTTTTAGGTCCTTAATTGTTTGAGATATTTGAAAATTGTAAAAAAAATTCTGGCTGAAAAAGTCACTCAACTTTGTTTGGTATTGTACAGTAACAACAATGACTTGCCTAAAATGCACACCAAACAGTGATCTTTTGTGGGTCTGGGGATGTTTCATAAACAGCACGAATTCTGCAATGTACCCAAATCATTCTCATATATCAACTAATACAAAATGGCTTATATGTTGCTTGAAAAGACATAGCGTGTAATAATTATGGGGTGATGTCATCTAAGCGTCACATTTTGACGACCCTTTACAATAGCAAAAACAACATTCATATACTACATAATACTCGCCCAAATATATAAAGTTAATTCCAGTAAATTTATCAAAGCCAACTTTTTCTATTTTTCCCAAATATCTATATCTATTCCCATATATCCTGTCTTCCACAAAAAAAGATCTGTCACAATATACCAAATTACTCATACATAAAATGTTCATCATACCATGTAAACGTAATAAAAAAAAAGCTTTTCTTGAATCCTATATCGATATACATACATACATACACTGAAAAAGTTTTTGTTTTGTTGACAATTAAAGTTTTTCGTTTAAAAACAAAAAAATAGGAAATAATTTTTCAAACAACAATATATTCACTATACATAAAGTACTTTGTGTGTACTGTGCATGTATAATGTATGTACTAAATCATTATATCGATTAGAAAAAAGCTTCCAACATATAAAAAAAATCTTTTTTTCCATTGTTTTCCTATTTTTTTTTTTTAAATTCATTGATGATAAGGATGATAAGAAACTGTGTGGAAAATTTAGTTATGGATTTATTATTTTTTTTTATGAGAATTTGGTTATCTTTTTTCCTTGTGTCTTGTATATCCGTACCTCATCGTATATGCTCCTCTGTTGGAAAAATATTTTTCCCATATACATACATACATATACATACATTAAGTTATTATATTATCATTATGTATATAAAATTAAATAATAATCTTGAGTCGTACGAATTGATTATGTTGTGTTTGGTTAGATAAAGCCAGTGTGTCTTAGTATTTGTCTTACTTAAGCAACACAAAAAAATATTGAGAAAAATTATTAAGCTTCAAACAGCTCGGTTCAATTACGTTTTCTAATCTATTGAAGATTGCAGAATATTTAACAATTTGTCGAATTTTTAATTTCTAATAAACTTTAAACAAATTTATATTTTTTTTTCCATAGGTCTCCTGAATCTTTTATTCGGTTAATCCCAGTCACCAATTTTTTTTTAATTTGAACAATTTCTCTCTGAAATTCTAACTTCAGAAATGTTCTGATCAAATTTGGACCTGAATGCTAAATACAGTAAAACTTCTTAAAGGCAGAAACCGTTTATCGCGGAAAACCGACAAGGAAAAATTGCTTCATTTTAATTCCCTGGAATCTACATATTTTCCATATAAATTGACGGAAAGTTGCAAGATGCGGAAGGAAATTTGATCGTATTTCCTTCTATTCGCATTACTAATAGTCAAAACTTCAAAAAAAATCGAAAATGGCTGAAAACTTAGTGTGAAAAGTGTCGTGTTTCTTTAATTTCATATCTTAGCAAAAAGTTTTACGAAGTTTTAAAATGATTTTACTTTTTAACCGGTTAATTTTACATACATTTTCAGAAAATGGATAAATGTAAAATAGTCAATCTCAATTTAAAGCAAAAAAATGATGTAATCAAAGTGAAAGAAAACAAAAAATCTTTAGCAGAAATTTGCCAACGTTTTAAATGCGGTAAGGTAAAACGCAAGTATACAACATTTTGATTAAAAAGAACGAAATTGAAAAGAAAAACAGTTGAGGAAAAAAAAAAAATTAAAACTGGGCGGATTTTACTCCAGCACTCAATGCGACTAATGGGCCCACGGTGCAATACCCACACTCACACTAACATTCATTCAACCCATTCACACAACTACAGTATACCACCTGCGCATTGCATAGCTCCATGCCACCCTGAACAATGGCATGGAAGATGGGTCGGCCCATGAGTTCTACATTCCAACAGAGGGTCATAGATGTTTTCAATTTAATCACCGATCGTAATCGGGAGATGAAAAATCCTTTTTGCATCCCGCCTCTGTTGGAATTCGAACCCGGTACCTCCCGATCCAAACGTCGCAGCTTTAACCACTGCGCTATTTGCTCGGGAAATGTGAGGGAAATGTAAATGATTTGATTTGCAAAAAACGAAGAGAAACAAGTTTTGATCAAGGCATACGAGATGAAAGATATCGCAAATTCTGATGGGTCGGCGCTGTTCTATAAATTCTCCCAAATAAATCTTCACAATTTAGAGGAGAAAGATGATTGAAAGGCAAGTTGTCCAAAGAACGCTTAACTGAATTATTAACAGTTTTTGCAGACGGGACGATTTATTACACTTTATCGTGATTGGAAACAGACAGAATCCTTGTTGTTTAAAAAAAATGGACAAATCGAAGTTGCCTGTGAAATGTTTTGTAAACTAAAAAACATGGACGACTGGTAAAATATTTGAACAGTATGTTGATCAACTTAATTTAGAAATGGGCATATCCTATACTGTTTATGGATAACGCTACATCGCATCCGAAAATTTTGCCAAGTTGTATATGAAAGTAAATTACCGAAAGCTAGTTTCAAAGTAAAGTATCCAAACTCACGAGCTCCATAAATGTAAAAAGTAAAGTATCCAAACTCACGAGCTCCATAAATATTTTAGATATAAATGTAATAATTTCCCTTCATATTTTTTTTACCTGCTGTACACAGCTGAATAACCTGTAACCAACAAGGTAGTCATATCAACCTTTGCCGATGATACGGCCGTCCTGGTGTCACACAATAATCCCGAAACTGCCTCAAAGGAATTACAGAATCATCTAAACAAAATCGAGAACTAGCTGAAGACATGGCGCATAAAAGTGAACAAAAACAAATCAACTCATGTCAGATTCACGCTAAACAAACGCACTGCCCACCAGTGGAATTAAACGATATAAATATTCCTCAACAAACCAAGGTCAAAAACTTAAGAATCATTTTGAAGCAAAGCGCAATCAAATAAAAATAAAATTTTCCAAAATGTATTGGTTGATGGAAAGAAAATCTCAGAGGTCATTAGCCAATAAAGTTTTATTGTACAAAGCGATAATCAAACCCATTTGGACATATGGTATTCAGTTATGGGGATCCACCAGCGCATCAAACAGAGAACTCCTGCAACGAACCCACTCGAAAATACTTCGTAGTATTACTAATGTTCCGTGGCACATTCGAAATAGTAATATACATGATGATCTTGGAATTAAAACTATTAAACCATTAGAGAATTCAGTTCGAAAACTAGAGACACATCCCAAAGAATTGGCCAGGGATAAATTAAAACAGCCGTCATTTAGGCGACTGAGAAGAGCAGATCCACTTGGACTGATAAATCTGTAATGTAATTTAAATTAATTAAATAGTGAACACATTGGTTAAGACTTAAAATATGTAATAATTTTAGCTCGAGATTTGAATACTTCTTGTTAGTTTCTTTTGTAGAAAGATTCAAGAATAAAGCCATTCGCAGCATTTAAAAAACAAAAAAATATTTTTTTAAATTGTGAAATGCAGTACACGGAAAATTTTGCCGGTCCCAAAAAATTCCATTTTTGAGAGGTTTTACTGTATAAAACTTTAGAAATTATAAATGTCCCATTTTAATTAGGTAAATGATTAAAATTCCTTTTTTTTTTCTTATTACGACAACCGAAAGTGGGTTGTCATCAGATTAAATCATTAATAAGAAGGTCTCAGTATTTATCTGAAATTTTTCAATTTTTACTATATTTTCTTATCGATTAGAGCTAATCAGGAATATTTTAAAATTCTACACTTTATTTTAAATCTTTACTGACGTACGAATTCGGGGAACTCTAAGGAAATACACCCATTTTTCTGTTTTTGCTTATTTCCTATATACAATTTATGCGGATAAAGTTTTATTCCCGAAGACACAGTCAAACGGCTTAAAGACGATGGTGTATAGATGTATGAGATCACGGCAATAGAAACTGATCATTCAGTATTGGTATGCGGATGAACATAAAAATACTTCGTGGACAGATTCAATATTTCAGACAATGTTCGAACCATATTCAAGATCAATTCTCTATAGAACAAGGTAAAATTAAGTTACGCTTGATACCACCTAAAAATCACTGTTATACATTAACTCCTGTAAATTTTTTAAAATTCTTGCAATTTTGTAAAGTTTCAGATTTAAGATTTTATCATACTAAGAAATTGTATGTCTTATTCTTAAATTCAAGTATTTTTATCGAAAGTCGAATTACGGGCAGGGCCTGCTCCTGATATTTTGATGGTTCTGCAATTGAAGATTTCGTCCCAGGTTTATGATTTTTCCACATCACGTAAGGAGTAGCCAAACGCGATTTGTTAGATTTCGGTGATGGTGCTCCCAGATTATTAGAAAGATTCGTTTCGTCCTCTCAAATTTATGTGCTACAGTATTTTTTTGCTACTTATTCAATATGTTTCGTCCCCTGCCCCCCTGTGGTCGGGGGGCACTCACATGTCTCGTAAATCTAAATTGCACGAACATGTTTCCTAAGAATACCACCACAGTATCCTTTGCTTGTCGTAGGAGGCGACTAAACGGTTGGATCGCTGGGCTGACGACCCGCATCCGTAAAAAAAAATCAACTGTTTATAAAATCAACAAAAAGAAAAATGGATACCGCCAAAACAATACCGGACCCCCGCTCAAGTACCCGGATACGAGATTTAGGATCGGCACGTGGAACGTGCAATCACTTAGAAAACCAGGAGCGTTGAAGGGTCTAATCAAGTGCATGAAAGAGTATCGGCTGGAACTCGTTGCTCTTCAAGAAACTCGCTGGCCTCAAAGTGGAGACCATGTGTCCCAGGGCTATACGTTGTACTACAGTGGAGATGACCTCGGAAATCTTGGAGCTGGATTTCTTCTTGGGCCGCAGGTAAAGAAGGCTGTTTTGGATTTTCAAGCAGTCAATAACCGATTGTGTATGCTTCGCCTGCGCATGAAGTTAGCCAACCTGTCGATAATTTGTGTACATGCGCCCACAGAAGTCAGCCAGCCCCAAGATAAAGACTCATTTTACAATGACTTGGACGATCTGATGGGATCTATACCCGAACACGATGTTAGAATGGTAATTGGGGACTTTAATGCTAGAGCTGGCAGAAATCAGGCCGACTTGTGTGAAAACATAGGTCCGTACTCCCGACACGAAACTGCGACCGATAATGGTGAGAGAATGATGTACTTTGCAATTGCTCATGATCTTAGAGTAGCAAGCACATTCTTCCCTCACAAACAGATACACCTAGAGACATGGACACATCCTCGCAAAACATCCCGGAGCCAAATTGACCACGTGTTAATTTCAAAAGGGCGAGCTCGGGTTGTGCAGGATGTGAGAACTTATCGGTCAGCAACCAAATACGTAGGCAGCGATCATTATTTGGACGCTGCAAAGCTACGGTGGAAGTTTTCGTACAGGTCGGGGAACACAGCGAAACGGATGGAACGTTTCGACTGTGAAGGTCTGATAAATGAAGATAAAAAGAAACGATATCAGGATCTTGTCAGCGACAACATTGAGGGAGCTAATTACCAGTCTGACTGCGTGAACTCTGTCTGGGAAGTACTGAAAACTTCGGTTGTCAGTGCTGCTCAACAGACTTTAGGTATAGTGAAAGTCAGACCCAAGAATGATTGGTTTGATGACGAGTGTCGTCTTGCAGTTGAGCAACAAAATATAGCCCATAATGAAGTGCAACAACGTCTCACAATCGCAAGGAAAAACAAGGCAGCTCTTGCAAGAAGGGCAGCTAAGCGGATTTGTAGACGGAAGAAGCGAGAATGGTGGAAGGCCGAGGTTCTGAAAGTACAACAACTCAGCAATGAGCGTAGTTCACGTAATTTCTTTAAAGGAATTACTGGATTGCACCATACTTTCAGGCCTTCGTCAACCGCCATTCGGGACCGGGATGGAAACCTCTGTGTCAACATCGACGCAGTACTTGACGCATGGAGGGGACACTTTACTGAGCTGCTTGATGTTCATCATGCGTCACAGACTGTTGTTGAGCCACCTCTAAAACAGTCTGCGGAGATTTGCACTGAGGAGCCATCCTATGAGGAATTCACTAAGGCCATGCAGAGAATGAAACGAAACCGCTCACCTGGAGTGGACTGCATTAATTCGGAGCTCTTGATATTCGGAGGGGATACTTTGTGGAACTGTCTTTTCGACCTTATTCGATTAGTATGGCGAACCGAAGTTATGCCTGATGAATGGAAAGTGGCCGCGATATGCCCCATCTTCAAGAAGGGAGACCGCTTGAAGTGTGAGAATTATCGCGGTATAGCTCTCCTTTGCACAGCATACAAGTTACTGTCATACATTTTATTGGATAGAATCACTCCTCTGGCGGAGGGCTTGGTTGGTGACTATCAGGGAGGATTTCGTCCGAATCGATCAGTCACTGATCAGGTCTTTTCGCTGCGGATGATTCTATCTAAATATTATGAGACATCCATCTCCGTACATCAGGTTTTCCTGGATTTCCGGCAGGCCTACGACTCGATCAATCGAGAGAGTTTGTGGTCTGCCCTGGAATACCTAGGAATGCCAACAAAATTGGTACGACTGTGTAGGATGACAGTGACGCAGTCTCAATGCTGTGTTAAAGTTGAGAACAGGCTATCGACAATTTTTGCAGTTAACTCGGGTGTTCGGCAGGGAGATCCTCTGTCCCCGATACTCTTTAATCTCATGTTGGAGTACATCTTTCGTAAAACTGATACACCTCAGCGCAACATCTTATATCGCCAGTCCAATCAAGTGCTTGCATATGCAGATGACATATGCGTGATTGGACTGAATAGCAACGGAGTGAAAGAAATACTTGATCCGCTTGTAGAGTTTTCAGCTTCTGTTGGACTCCAGATCAATGAGTCCAAAACGAAATACCTGATCTCTGGTTTTAGAGACAATGGCACACCAGATTTTAGTAGTGGCCACCACACGTTTGAGGGAGTGAGGAGGTTCAAATATTTGGGCTCTCTTATCACTCACGATAACAGTGTGGGTGAGGATATTAAAGTGCGGCTGGCAGCTGGCAGTCGTTCTTTATATCCTCTAAGGCCACTGCTAAAATCTAAACACTTATCAAGTGCCGTGAAGCTGAAGCTTTACAAAGCGTTGATCAGGCCCGTTGTTATGTTTGGATGTGAAAGTTGGGCGCTGACGGATGAGTACGAGAGATGGCTCCTTACATTTGAGAGAAGAATCATGCGTGTGATTTACGGCCCTAAACGCGAAATAGATGGTACATACCGAGCTCTGTACAATTTCGAGATCAGAGATCTGATGAAGATCCCCGATATTGTACATGAAGTTAGATCTCAGCGAGTACGCTGGCTCGGTCACGTTCTGCGTGCTGATCCGGAACGAATTGTGCAGCGATCTCTGAAAGGCGAGCCACCATATGGTAGGCGCAGAGGTCGGTGCAGGCGACGATGGCTCCACGATGTAGAGAACGACTTGGCCTCTTCAGATTGTCTAAGACAGTATGAAGACCAAGCTCAGGATCGAAACCGTTGGAGCCAGATTGTTGATTCAGTAAGGGGCCAGTAATGGCCTTTAACACTGTTATTATTATTATTCAATATGTTTCGTCCACATTCCAAGACAGATGGAATTTTAAATTTAATTACCTATCCTAATTCTGGTAGATGTAGGGAAAGTTGTTGAGTGCGTTTAGTTACGGACGTTAAACGATATTATCACTTGCATCAATGCAATAAAAATGTAAATCTGTATAGATTTTTGGTTGCTTCCATTATATTTTTCTTGTTGGACATGAGAGAACTAAATTAAAATGATTAACAATTTACAATTTGGTTTGAAAGTTTTTGCCCGAAACTGGTCCAATTTGAATTTAAGAAGAGCGTCGGACACGTATCAATTTTAACAAATTCAAGAAATTTAGGAACTTTAGAAAATATTGTAGTTTGTTTAAGGGGTCATAGCTGTTTCTGAGAACATACTTACATACATTAAAAATCATTATGCAAAGATAGACTTGGTCTATATTTGCATACACATTTATACGATTGTCCTACTCGTATTGCATATTTAAAGTTGGTGCTTGGTTCTTGTTTAGTATCAAGGCTTGAATGTACATAACAACATTTTTCACCTCATGTAAATGTAATGCCATGAATTATGTATGTATAATATCAACTATATGTTATGTTGGCGAATAAATTTTGTATCTGAAGGACATTTATAATAAAATAGATGTGTAACCTTTATTTACTGAATACCCTGTAAATATTTTAATATACACCCAATTCTGTGGCTTGGTTGCTGTTTTATGTTAATAAAAAATTCATCGCATAAAACTTTTTTATTTTATATACAATATTATACGAAACATTTATGCTATACGAAGCATTAAAAATGTTTTTAATTATTTTTATGATCCATATACGCAATAAAACAAAGTTTGGTGCGGCTCGTCGTAATATATGTACATATGTATATTTTGGTGGCGCGGGAACGGTAGTAAAATATCATAATTTACGAACTGCAGAGAAAAGTTCATTATAATATAATATGTACATATATGGAGTAAATTTTCCGGATACACACACACACACACACATGGATAATTATAAATTTGGGTCCACGTGTCTCATGTATAATTATACGAAAATCGAAAGTAATCCGGCACGTATGTACTGTATAAATCCATAGACAAAACTGAAAAACCACAAAAAAAATTCTCATATATTAATTTTTAATAAAATGTTCATCAAGAATTAATTTTAAAATTCTTGGCACATTCGGTATCTAAGATGTTAAAAATATTTTCTTCTCTCCTACCCCAAAACTTAACTTTATATACGTATTATAGACGTTTTGGGTTTTCCTACGAAAATTGTTTAATTTTTCCATTTCGGTGTACGTTAATTTTCTCTTTGCTTAGTAACGTATATACGAGATCTTTTCCACCGTACAGATATACTTATGGATATACGAACATAACAAAGTAGTGTGCCAAAAGTATATTAAATGTGTGCGATTTTTGTTGGAATTCTAATTTTGTTGGTGTTTTGATTTTATTGTTTTGTTTATTAGAAAATCATAAATTAAATTTAATTAGAATTTGTGATTTAATTAGAAATGTATTAGATTTTTATTTTTGGGGAAACAACATTTATTTGATTTTTTGGGTTTTTGAAATAAATGGAAAATGTGTAGTATACGTACCGGAATGAGTAAAGTAGTGTTGTTTATGATTTTGGTGAATTGGGAGACAATGGTTTTGGAAATGGCATTCGAAGCTGTTTTTTTTTTTTTTGTTATATAATATTATAACTGACTTTATTCTAAGTCATCTAATAACTTTCCTATCATAATTTTATTAACATTTGTTGGGATATAGCCCAATGGCTAATCGCAGAAATTAAAATTATTTATGTATATAAATATTTCCTATAATAGTAATTTTATGTTACATTCACTAGATCAATTGGTTTGGTCCTTTGGAGACGTTTTACTGCCAACCGGTTTCAGTATTTGCCGGTATAAAAGCAATTTATTGTACATGGATAGTAGAGAATGTTTATAACCAAGAGCCATTACATTTTCCTATACATCAATCTGGCATCCAGTGCCATACCTAAATATTTCGCCGTATCTGCATAAGCAACATGTTTATAGTTGATTATGATTGGGATTCCATTAGAAATATTCGTTTCGTTCAGTTTTATTTTTCATTTTTTCATCCAATTGTTGACCTTCTTCTACATTGTACCCAACTGCCAATATCGCAGTATCATCAGCATAAGTTGCTATAGTTGCTTTTCCCGTTGGTGGTAATTTCGAGTATACAGCAAGTAGACAGGACCGACATTTCTTTAGGTCGAAGTATTCGTCTTCATATTTTAAAACGGAAGTGTCTATCTGTTATGTAGGATTTCAGAGTTTCATAATATTGTTTGGGAAGGTTCCGCTTGAGCTTGAACTCCAATCCTTTGTGCCAAACTCGGTTAAATGCTTGCGCTACATCCAGGAAAACGTTTGAACATATTTTTTTAGTTTCTAGTGTACGTTCTATAATATCTGTGATTTTGTTCTAACTTGTTCTATAGTCGAGTGGTTTTGGTGTGAAGGACTTTTTATCACTAGTGTGTTTGTTAGGTTTTAAGATCATGATTATCTCTGTCCCCTTACATTAGCTGGAACGTATCTTACTCAAAACACAGCATTGATTATAAAGAGAATTTTACGTATCACTTTATTTGGCAGTTCTTTAATGATTTGTCCATTTAAATTTTGAAATTCCTCTTTTAGCTCTTGTAAAGATACACTTTGTATTTCAAGCTCATCAGATCGTTTCAGTAGGTTAACATTTTCATCCGAAGTTTGCCTGGGTAATGGTTGAAACGTTTCTAAAAGTCAGCCTTTTGTTTACCGCTTCTAGCCTAACTTCCATCCTCATTTCTAATTGATGCCGCGTCTAATTTGCTGGTTTCTTAAGTATTTTGGTTGCTTTCCAGAAAGAATATTTGTTATCTTTTTGGCTAGTAAGTGACGACAAATATGTACTTATTGACTCATTCTTAACTGTTCTGATCAGAGATTTCAACTGGTTATTAAGGGTAGTTTTATGTTCTTTGCTTCGATTTATTTGACAAGACTTTCGAGGTTTACGTTTCTTTGCCACAAACTCTGTCACTTCAAGTGGATAATTTTTACAGTTGATGTTATATGCGTATTTGAAAGATGTACTTTGCCACGCAGCTGGCATCACTAGTATGAAGTTCCTTATTGCCACTTGAAGATTGATGAAAAATTTCCATTTGGTATTCTTATTAGACAGTCTCGCTGCGATTTTTTTTTAAATTATTGTTTCACTGACGGTCATAATAACAGGAGAGTTGTCCGAAGTAAGGTCTTATTACTTTCCAAACGAATATAGTTATCTGATATATCTTTTGTTACGTAAAAGTCTGTAAAGTTCGGTGTTTTGTTTAAATCTGTTGGCCAGTAAGTTGGTAAGCCACCAGATTGAAAGTCACATTTTAATTTTTTCCCTGCTTCAAACAACTTTTTCCAGTTTGGTATAGTAACTCTGAGTTTTACATAATCGCCTCTTTTCAGATTATGTCGTGGTGGACAGTATATTGCTGATATATTTATTTATTTGTACTTTGTGCTAGTTTTGATAGTTGTAACTTGGATAGATTTACTTTCAGTTTTTAATTCTTCGTTGTTTTATATTCTCTTTAATAAGAATGTCAGATCCGCCTCTTGCTCTCTCTGATAGATGGATGGTATAGTAAAATCTGTACCCACCCAAGCTTAAAATAAAATTTCTGAGCTTTTGAATTTCCGAATGGATTTAAAATTATTTTATATTAAGAAACAGGTATGGTAACCCCAGACAAAAACTGTTACTCTTTGTATAATACTGAAGAATATACCAGCTTAGGATGTAATGTTTCGCAAATCAAATGTGAAGCCACATTCCAAAGCTTACAAGTCAAATTAACTTTGATCGCAGAAGCTTAGTATGGAATGAAATCACTTAGCGGGGCTTTTTATTAAATGTTGAAATTATTTTGAATTTTTTAAATCCAGATCAACGATTTTCGGTTTAGTACTAACAAAACGCTTTTACAATTTTTTTCTCTTGTTACTATGAACTTTGTACTTTGAATTTGAGAAAGGATTAAGGTACTATTATTATTAAGCTCACACATATTGTCTCCTTTTTTTAATTATTTTGAGATACTCAACCACGGTTGGAACATTTTCAACTTTCACTAAAATAAAAATCGAAGTTATATGCTTTTTAGATGAAGTAAATATATCGTCGAATAGCTTGGTGGCCGAAAACGAAAAGAGTATACAAATTAAAACGTTCTGACTATCCAGAATTTAAAATTCATTTGCATTTTACATTTTTATATCGTTTAAATTTGTATGCATCAAAAATTATGTTTCCCTCTTTGTTTCAAATTTCCCATTTTTCTTCACGTTTATATCAATATTAAAGGATCACAGAGGAGTACGAGTAAGACAGGAGTCGCTTTATATGTGTATTGTTTTGATTTACCAAAAAATAATTGCGCATGTTTGCCAAAACACATTTAAATTTTCATGAGCTTTTTATTTTTATTTTTTTGTCGTTTTTTTGTTAGTATAATTTTCAGTTTGAGGTTAAAGCATTTTTCATATAATTAAAAATAATTAGACGACTATATGTTTAAAAAAAACACTAAAATGTAGATTATGTGTGTGTGTATCCACATTACATAATGAAATGTATATAAAAGCGCGCGGATTCAAAAAATTAAAAAAAAATTACCATACGTATTAAATTCAATTTCCACGAAAAGCGTTTTGTTTTTCAATTAAAATGAAAACAAAAGCAACACACAGCACAACGGAAAAAGATTATGATGATGAATTAATAATGGGAGATATTTTCATGTACAATACATACTACGTATATAAACTAACATAATTTCGAAAATTTAAATATATGGGGAAAACAGTTTTTCTCTGGAAAATTAATAAAATCGAAGACACTCCACCCACCTATATAAAATTGTAATTAAAGTGGAGACTAAATACCATACGTTGAAATTGTACAAAACATAAATTGCTATAGAAAAATTAGAAAAAAACATAAAACTACATTAATTATTTATGTCGTTTATGTATTATACATCGTTACCTTACCTTTTCATAAAAGTTTAAAAGTATTTATTTAAATATATGTTTCGTGTTCAAACCAATTCTGTGTAGAAGTTTTATGGAATTGTATTTCGAATACATCTCAATATATCCTTTATGTAACACCCTTATATTCGAAATCACCTGACAAAGCCCTCTGGTAAAAATGAAAATGATCAAAAAAAACTCTGATTTTGCCCAGCACATACCTTTTCTACTTTTGGGTTCATATTGATAAATATTATTCTGGATGCTATTAGAAACAAAACTACAATAAAAAAATAGTATGTACATATGTACGAGTACAAATAGTTAGCCGTAAAGTGAGACGAAAAAGTGTGACGAAAAAGTATGACGAAAACGTTTAACTGTTTTTTATTAATTCTAGTCGGTAGTTTTACTATATATCAAATAATTAGTCTTATATAGCAAAACAAAAAAGCGTGATGAATGTGACGAAAAGAAATACGAACTGTTTTGAAATCTAGTCGTCTTAAGAATCAAGAAGTATCAACGGGAATAAGTAGCGAATCTATAACTAAGAGCTTGAACTATTAATTATTTATAAGTATTCAGACAGCCTTAATACTATTCACAAAAAAGAAATATACGAATCTAATCAATCCATATACATAAAGATGATAAAAGAAAGAACTAGGATTAGATCTATTAATGTTAGTGAGCCCCAAAATAACCCGTAAAATCGTACGCAACTAGATAAGTTTTGGAACAACTGGAGCATTGCAAACTAGTGAAGCTGGAAATGGAAACAAAATATAAGTTAATTTCAATAGAATGATATATTTTCGTAAAATGTCAAGAATAATTTTTTTTTTCTTTCTAAATTTGGCTGGAACCCATTAAGGTTCCGCAGTCAATGCCACAAAGGGCCCATGGTACAAACCTTGGATTCTATCAAATCACGAACACACGTTCTGCATCCTTAGCAAATTGGAGAAGTTTGAACCAAGGCAAAGAGGATAGTAGATGCACAGGAATTTTCCTGGAATTAAACACATGAAACCTAATACAATCGAAAGCAGGGCAGCTGCCGATGAAGTGTATGCCATCACCAACATGACATTAATCGCATACGGCATTTCTGGCTAGTCCTATACGATGGAGATGGCCCTTGAAACAGCCATGGCCAGTAAGAATCGATACTAGTTAAGTTATCTTTTTAATTAAAGAGCGTAATTAGTCAGCTTCGAGTTGGGCTCACTAATAAAGTATTTCGCCTTACGGCAGGTGGGGGATGATGACCACGCTTGCTTTAAGTGAAGTAGAGCAGTATATTAAATTATTTTTTTACCAATGTAAAGAGCAACGGAGCAGCAGGTTCAGGTTAATGAAACATGAACGGGAGCCAATTTTTACCAATTTGTCTGCGATTTCATTACCTTCAATATCATAATGCGCAGGTACCCACAAGACCGTAACTTTGTTATTACGGCAGAGAACATTCAAAAAACTCTTACAATCCTTCACCAGTTTTGAGTTGGTCAAAAGAGTATTTAAGGAGTTGAGGACAGATTTACTTTCAGTACAGAAAATAATATTTTCACCACTAACCGCGAAATTAATAGCTATAATGGCACAGCGAGTTACCTCGATTAATTCCGCTTGAGAAATAGTTCAGTAAGTACCCAAACTGCCAAGAGTTCTCAGACCTAGCGAGGGCAGCAGATACCGAAGCCAGCACCCTGTTCTGAAAACAAGCCATCTGAAAAAAATGCTAGCGATTCAGATATTCGCTTGAGAAAGTTTGGTGAGAACCACACATGTGAACCCTTATCAAGGCACCAATGTTCTACAATAAGAAGAGTGTGTTGCGTTAAATCAGATAAGACATTCAAATGCTTACCAGAAACTATCAGAACCAGGTCATCAGCGTTATTTTGAGCGATGAGACCGAATTCCTGAAGTTTTACAAGGAGCTCGTCAATGACCAAAATCAACAACAGAGGTGAAAGCACCCCTCCCTGTGGACAACCCCTGGCAACTTTGATTGAAACCAAGCTTTTATCTAGCACAGAGATAACGATGCGAGATTTAAGCATACGTTCAATACATTTGACAATCGTAGATACGATACCAAATTTGGTACCGGCACTAGTAATCGTATTGAACGATGTACTATCGAAGGCTCCTGCAATATCCAGGAAAGTACCCACAAGAAACTCACTATTACACACTGATCTTTCAATCCTATAGCTACAAGTTCATGTAGTGCAGTTTCACAGGATTAGCCAACCCTGTAAGCATGTTGCATGTTACTGCAATATCCAGGAAAGTACCCACAAGAAACTCACTATTACACAGTGATCTTTCAATCCTATAGCTACAAGTTCATGTAGTGCAGTTTCACAGGATTAGACAACCCTGTAAGCATGTTGCATGTTACTGAGCGGAGCGGCAGTTAAATGGTGATCTCTGATGAATCTATCAACAATCCTTTCTAAAGATTTGAAAAAGGTTGATGACAGGCAAATAGGCCGAAAAGACTTGGGGTCGGTATTATAGTCCGACTTGCCAATTTTCGGAATAAAAATAGCACTACTCTTGCTCCAAGATTGTGGAACAAAGCTAAAAGCAATGCCAGCCTGGAACAGATGTAGTAAATGTTCCCTTATAAGGGGAAATTCAAGGTATAATTCAGCATTTGTAAGGAGCGAAGGAGAATATACTACAACGCAAAACCTCATGATGTATTAATCTGCAAGCTAAATTCCAATCAGGTGTTTTAACAATAACGTTAGTGGGTTCGACCATATTGTCGGAATTTAGAGTGCTACAACCCGGGAAATGAATAGAAAGAAGTAGTTCACCTACTTCCCTATTAGAGGAAGTAAGCTCACCATTGGGTAGTCGAAGTGAATCGAGTCTACACATATTATTTCTACTCATGGTTTTGTTTAGTCTAGCTACAGCAGGTAATCTATTAAGTTCCTCGCAGAAATTAATCCAAGATGATAGTAATTCGTGCAGCTGCGAGATCAGCCGAGCTACACTCTTCAATGAGAGAAGCGTTATCATTATTTGAGATATGTATGCGATGTAGCAAGCAACTTCGTTAATTCAAATGAAGCTGACTTGCTATGTTGCAAGTTAATCTGTTTTATTACATGCATAGACGCCATATTTAACACCAGCAAAAGAAAAATAATAATAAAAGCATTTCGACTCCGAGATAATCTCAAAGAAGATTCTCTCAAGTACGAACTGTAGAGACGATCCGGACCCAGCAATGCAGTCAAGGGACTTCAGATCGACCTGGAACACAATCGATTGGCGATTAGCCTCCCGTCTGTTTCGGGTAATTTTTCATCTCTTGACCGAAACATTTGGATTCATCAAACCGATATTACCATACTTGGTTCCTCTGGAGGTCCAGGGACCCAAGTATGCATGATGAGCGGTTTCTCCTCAACAAACCATTGGTAGGTTTGTTCGTTGATGCATTTACAGATGAAGACGCCATCAGCTAGATAACTTCGTTGGCGCATTTACAGATGAAGACGCCATCAGCTAACATCTGTGTAAGTGCGAGAAAATGTTTTGTTCCCAAAGTTCTCCTCATTAACAGCGAAGGAAAAGTTAATTCACGAAAGTAAGTGGAAAGCTTAACTATTTAAAAACATGAACTTAACAATTTGAATGTTTTATTTATCAAAATGTAAATAATTTAAAACTCCATTCTGATAAGCTTTAACAAAACATAATTTTCAATTAAAAGAGTTCAAACCATATTTCTAGTAGCGAAAAAGGTTTGAATTTTATTATTTATTTTTTATGGTTGTAAATTTTATCACAACAAAGAGCTTATCAGGTTTATGAGTTGAGTACCAATAAACCCCTTCATATCCATAAATCCACCGGGTTGATTATGATTACAAATTCGTTTTATACACAAACCAGAATAAAATGACTGTAAAAACCATATAACGTGCGCAAAAATATCTCCATCCAACAACTAAAATAATTTTCCGCATCACACAACTCCCCCTTCCCCGTAATGCTTTATTATATAATTTTCCTACCACAACAAACAACAAGAAATTTTCTCTTCCATAACAGTAATCCTCCATCGTAAAACTTTTATAATCATTCCTCTTGTCTATATATAGAAATAATTATATAAATATTTTCCAAACACTAATTAAGGATTTTCGCTCTTCTATACAAAATTCCATAAATTCCGAGAAAAGCTTCCCAATTATACGATAACAACAAAGTAATAATAAACTAAAATCTAATTAAATTGTGATTACGAGAGTAAAACATCGCCTCCAGTGTGGTTACCATGTTTAAGGGACAAATTGTGCAAATACTAAAACTTTCAACTTAAAGCAATTTTAAAATTTTGAATATTACATAAAATTTGTTAAAAAATTTAGTTTTGAAAATTTAGGAAGACCGAAGTCTACTGACTATAGTACATTTTCGGAATTTGGAAAAATTAGTTAATTTTTTAAAATATGAGCTTGGAAATTTTAAAAATTTCAAAATAATTTCATTACGATAGTCCCCCTAAAATGTACACGAATTGATCACCCTATGCTAGTGATCCAATAGGAGGTACCTTTTCCAATTGGGAATCATGCGTGAAAACTGTCATGTTCATATGACATTTTTGTTCAGTATTCATTGACTTACGCGAGAATAACGTTTAAAAGTTTTGAAAATTTAGTTAAAAAATCAGTATTCAGTGAAAAATTGTATTCGTGCTCTTCGAGCGTGTTTATGATGTTCATAATCGTCCAACTGAACACACTATTCGCGAAACAATCATTAAATTTTAAACCACTTTTTCATTATTGGATATTCATCACTCGACTAGCGTCGAACGTACAAGTCGAACGTACGTGAAGACCGATCCAAAAACCATCGATTTATTGAAAGAAAATTTTAATGAGAACATCATATCAAGAGAGGGACCTGAGAATTGGCCTCCAAGATCTTGTGATCTGACGCCGTTAGATTACTTTTTATGGGGATATCTGAAATCACTTGTTTATATCGATAAACCACAAGAAGCGAACATAATACGCGTAATTAACGGAATATCGGCCGAAATGCTCGAAAATTGGACCCATAGAATGGATCATATATAAAAGCCAGTCGCGGACAACATTTAAGAGAAATTATTTTTAAACATTAAATGTCATAAACTAAACTTACGTCACAAATACAATTTTTGATTATTAAATTGATTTTAATGCGTTTTATTTTATTAAAAAACTTCCAGAAGATCTTATTGGGTCACCCGTTCTAAACAACTATATACTTACATATCTATATTCCAATCGAAAATATGTAAACCGGAAGGATGGTACAAAACTTTCAACCATCAACTCAAAAAAGCTATGTGTAATCAAATTAATAATAATCAATAAAAATTCGTGCGTGCTTTTGCATCAAAGAAGTAGGAAAAACTAAAAGTTAAGTAAACTTTTGTTTATTTTTTATATACTGTAGAAATTAAACAAAACGCACAGCCATAACTAGAACAACCGATAAACAGCAAGATTTGAATCAATATTGATTTATTAATCAACCAATTGTGGAAAAACATGGAAGCAACACAAATGAAATTTTCCCTCGACTCGACACAATAGAATATATATAGTGAAAAACGGAAACGAATACCCCATGCATGAGCATATTGTTGGTGTTAGAAATATTCCGTTGTGCGCGTTCTTATCGCATCATTATGATAATTTTTTTTTTTTGTTTTTTTAAATGTGTCATGAAGCTTTTGACGGCAAACATTTTTCATATTTTCATATCTGTATATATGTATGTACGTGTATACAATTTCGGAGGGGCGTAGAGAACACAAGGGATATAAATTTAATTTTCATTGAGTTTATTTTGGTATTGTTGTTTTTGTTCTTCAAGACTATTTTTATAGCCTGTTTGCATAGAAATAAAACAAAACACGATATAAAGCTTTTCGGTTTTCGTACACAAAAAGCTCTATTTTTAGAAAATCATTTTTTTCTTGTTTGTTTTCATATCTAGTTTTAGAAATAGAAAATAATGAAAAATTATGTATTCGGAAAAAATAGAATCGTCTATCTTTTTATCTTTTATGACGCACTATATATGTAAGAGTATGTAATGCAGAGAAGTAGGGCAATATACAGGCAAACCTTCAATAACATCAAGAAAATTGCGTTAAATCACACCCGACAATAAAGCAGTGTTACCTAATTTTAAATAATGTGGAGTAATTTTATTTAAGCATTGTGTGAGCCTTTTACAACGCGTCACGAATATGTGGGTTACTCTAATTATTTACGAAATAAAATCTATCATACGCTGGTTATGCATTTTTCGAATTATTTATTATTATTTAATAATATCGGTTTCGATCCTGCGAACATGGTCTTCATACTGTCAAAGACAATCTGAAGAGGCCAAGTCGTTCTCTACATCGTGGAGCCATCGTCGCCCGCAACGAACTCTGCGCCTACTATATGGTGGCTCTCCTTTCAGAGATCGCTGATCAATTCGTTCCGGATCAACACGCAGAACGTGACCGAGCCAGCGTACTCGCTGCGATCTTATTTCATGTACAATATCGAGGATCTTCATCAGATCTCTGATCTTGATATTGTGCAGATAATTTTTTATAAGCCCAATAATAGTTATAGGTGGAATTTTTAAAAGTTTTAGGTTGTACTTGATTTAAATTGCGGAATAATTAATTTATTCCAATCAAACCCACTTTCTTTATGAAGCACAAAAATTATTCAAGTGCACGATATACTTCCATTTAATGATACATAGGACTGCATTAGATTGTATAATATATATGTATGTGGTCGGCGGGCACACATGACTCGTAAACCTAAATTGCACGAACATGTTTTCCTAGAATAGCACTACAGAATCCTTTGCTTGTCGTAGGAGGCGACTAAGGACTGACGACCCGCATCGTGGGTAGAAATAAGCTGTTTATAAAGTCAACAAAACGAAAAATGGATACCGTCAAAACAACACCGGAGAACAACCCCGCCCAACTACACGAACACGAGGTTTAGGATTGGCACGTTAGAGGGCCTAATCACATGCATGAAGGAGTATCGGTTGGAACTCGTTGCTCTTCAAGAAACTCGCTGGCCTATATTCCCTCACAAACAGATACATTGGGAAACCGCAAAATTTCCCGCAGCCAAATTGACCACGTGTTAATTTCAAACGGGCGAGCTCGGGTTGTGCAGAATGTGAGAACTTATCGGTCAGCAACCAAATACGTACGATGAAAGTTTTCATACAGGCCCGGGAACACAGTGATACACATGGAACGTTTCGACTGTGTATAGGTTTGATAAATAAAGATCAAAAGAAACGACATCAGGATCTTATCGGAGAAAACATCGAGGAAACTAATTACCAGTATGACTGTATGTAACATCTTATATCGCCAATCCAATCAGGTGCTTGCATATGCAGATGACATATGAAACACTTGATCCGCTTGTAGAGTTTTCAGCTTCTGTTGGACTCCAGATCAATGAGTCAAAAACAAAATACATGATCTCTGGTTATATGGACAATGGCACACCAGATTTTAGTAGTGGCCACTACACGTTTGAAGGAGTGAGGAGATTCAAATATTTGAGCTCTCTTATCACTCACGATAACAGTGTTGTGGAAGCAAGTACGCTGGCTCGGTCACGTTCTGCGTGAGAGCCTCCATATTGTAGGTGAAGAGGTCGTTGAAGGCAACGATGGCTCCAAGATTTAGAGAATGACTTGGCTTCTTCAGGTTGTGTAAGACAGTATGAAGACCAAGCCCAGGATCGAAACCGTTGAAGCCGCAGATTGGTGACGCAGTAAGGGGCCAGTAATGGCCTGTAAACACTGTTTTTTTATTTATTATGTATGTGTATGTATGTATAGCGCGTTATACGAGTTATTCCTGTGTATATGTTATACATGGGAACAGGCGCAAACAAATAAAATTAAAAATTGGCTCGAATAAGCGATAGAATTTATAATTCGGAGCATATGCGTGTGTGTAGCCCATGAAATATAAATGAAATAAGAAAATGATCTCTCTGTGAGACATTCACCAACACATTTTTATTTATGAATTCGTAAAAAAAATTTCGTTAGATAATCTTGAAATGTGATGTATATGTACGTATGACCTACAGCTTCTTATGAATATATTCTTCTTAATAATTTATGTTAAACTAAGGCTAAAAGGTTTTGAAATATATGTATGTATGTATATATATATATTTTTCTTGAAGGATTAGTATTCTGTATGATCTATCAATTTTTGAAGAGGTGACGTATGTAATTTAAGTTGAATATGGAAGATGAATTTAAAATATGCTGCAGTGTAATCTAACTTGACTTTAAAATTTTTTAAAAATTATTTGGGATAAGATGGTATAAAAGGTATTTACCGTTTTATCTGTCAGCTTAAGAAAAGCAAATTATATTGCTTTTAAAATTTGAGATTTCTAATTTTTTTTATGTTTCAGAACTAAAGAAACTCCAAATACATGTAAAATTTATAATTTAAGAGCTGAGGATTAGAAAGTTTTGGGTTTTGAAAATTTGAACTTGCGTATTAGAGGTTTTAGATTTAGGATTATTTACGGATATTAAAATAAAATATTTGATGAAGGGTTAAAAAATCTTAAGATGGCTTTTAATTTTAAATCTGGTTGAAAAAACATCTTTAAAAGCCCCACACATTTTAACGTATATTATTTTCCAAGTAATTCAGACAATTATTCTGTTTTTGGAGGTGTAACGTTTTTTATAAAATTTAATTAAACTATCAGTTTAAATTAAAGTTGATGATAAACCGCAAAGCTAGATTTATTTGCTTTGTTACTTTACTTAGAAAGCTTTACATTTTCATGATATACTTTTAGGAACCAAATAGCAACATTCAAACTGTAAAGACTACATAAGAATACGCCTTTTTAAAAATTACAATTAAAGATAAAATTTCGAACAGATAAAATTTCTAAGCTGACTTCGAACGATTCTATCTAAAGGGTTTTCCAATAAGAGATTTCATTTTGATATTAAAAGAAAACGAGTATTTTTTAAGAGAAATCAATGAAAGTTTATTTCATTGTAAAGAGAAAGGTATGCTGTGACCGCCACGACTACGCTTGCAGCACCATATCCTTTTCATGAAATTTTCCATGACCAATTCGCCCATTTGCGGTTGTATATCTTCGATAACTTCACGAATTCCATCTTTAAGGTCTTCAATCGATTGTGGAGCATTGACATAGACCTTATCTTTGACGTGGCCCTAAAGAAAAAAGTATAAAGGTGTTAAATCAAAAGTTCTCGTTGGCCAATTGTGATCACCTGTTCGAAAAATAACACGGTGAGGAAACTTTTCTTGCATAATTGCGATTGTTTCGTTGCTTGTGTGGCACGCAGCGCCGTCTTGCTGAAAATAAACGTCGTCCACATCAATATCTTCCAATTTCAGCCATAAAAAATCATTAATCATAGTTCGATAGCGCAATCCATTCACAGTAACAGTTGCACCAGCCTCATTTTGAAAAATTAAGGTCTAACCACACCGCCAGCCCAAAAACCGCACCAAACAGTACCACGTTGAAGATGAAGAGGCTTTTCAACAATCAATCTTGGATTTTCTGAGCCCCAAATACGACAATTTTGCTTATTAACGTAGCCTCGAGGTGAAAATGGGCCTCATCACTCAAGATGATTTTTCAATGAAAATTCGGATCATTTTGATGCATTTGAAGGGCCCAATCAGCGAATATACAACGTTTATGGTGATCGATCGGCTTGAGTTCTTGTGTTAACTGAACTTTAAAAGCCTTAAGACCTAAGTCTTTATGCAAAATACGGTGTAATATCGTTTGTGGAATGCCTAATTAAAAAGATCAACGAGAAATCGACAAACCTGGCTTTTCTACAACACTACGGGCTACAGCAGCAATATTTTCAGTTTTTGTTGAGTAACGCACACGGTTTCGATTATTCACATCACTAAGTTGTCCCAACAGCTCAAATTTTTCCACCAGTTTCACTATTGCCGGCCGAGAAGGTGCTTCACGACGAAAGTGCGAACTGTGACTGCAAATTTTTTTTAATGAATTTTAACAATTTCATTGAATTGTTGAAGCCTGCATCGTACCATTTTTAGTGATGGCGTAGTTTTTACTTGTCAATTGTCAAAAGATGACAGCTTCAAAATTGCCAGCTGCCCAAATAGCAGGCCATTCAAAATGAAACCTCTTATTGGAAAACCCTATATAATCGAACGATTATAGTTTGGCACTTAGTTTAACTATTTTAAAATTAGTAAATGTTTAACCATTTAAAATTTAATATACATGATTCTATCGATATGTCATGAAATTAAAAATTATAAATTAATAGCCCATAACAAATTATTTAAACCAAAAGTCTCCACTCAAATCTCCCTAAATAACATTAATACATACTTAATTATCAATTTTTCATAATTTTCGTCAAACCGAACGAATAGCATGACATTTGATTTAAAATAAAATTTCCTTAATTTAGATCCCCATAATAACGTATAATTAACATCGGCATAACATAATCTTCTTTTAACAAAATCCGAAAACTTTTTTTTTCAACTTTTTGTGTGTTTAGAAAAATGATGTTTTAAAAATATTTTTTCCCATCCAAATGTTTCCAATCATTTTTAATAAACCAGAAATGCCATAACATATTATCCCAGCCCTATAATACAGAATTATTTTGTATGATGCCCGGCTGGGTTGAATTTATATTTTTTTTATTTTTTAATAATTAATCGAAAATCAATAAGACATTTTCATATATGTATATATATTTTTTCTCTGTCTCTCGGAACTGTTCGATTTCTTATATTTAAATAATTAATTTTAATTCAATTAATTATTATCCGCCTTTGTTTGTTCAGTTGCTTGTTGTGCGCCGGGTCTAGTTGGGGTATTTGTTGTTTAAAATATACTTGTCATGATGTAATTGAATGAGTCAACAGTATTTTTCTATTTTGGCTACTATATATTTAATCGTTTTTGGAGGGTAAAATAGTTATACAAGGACATGGTATTTGGTATTGTAGTACTTATTTGCTGTTGTTTTTGAATTTAGGAAGGTTAAGGTTTATTGTTATATAGGGAAAGTCATTGCAAACAGTCATGCTATACGTCTTAATTGCGGTTGAAATGTTTAAATTGATAAAATTTACACAGCTTACTGGAGATGAAGGCAATAAAATTATTATGAATTACAAAAATATTTAGATTGAAAAGCACAATTTAGGAAAAACCGAATCAAGAGATCATAACTCAGAATTCACACTCTATACTGTTTTTAGTTTATTTGGAAATGGTTTTCTGAACATCATAAATTTTAATATTCTCAAATTGTAAATTCTTAAAATCATATTTTACTTAACAAATTTTGTGTACATATTTCTATATACGAATTTTATATACATTTTACGTAGAATTTCAAAATGTTCACCACTTATAATTTTATAAGCTTTTGAAACGTTCATTTGATTCAGTATTTCAGAGTATATTAACCATAAATTTTGGTATATCAGCCTGAATTTCATATTTATCATATTTTCTAACTCTTTTGTAAAATACCGAATTTGAAATCAGAGCTTATACTCGTATGTATGTAGGTAAATTTTAGTTAGAAATATCACCCCTTTAAAGTTATCCTAGGATTTTTTTTAAATACCACTGACAACACAAGCGTAAATAATCCATCCCAGGATTTTTTTAAAATACATATAAAATGTATATAGTTGTTTCATCCCAAGATATTTTATATTTATACTATCCCAGGATTTTTCGTCTACAAAAAAAATCGTATGGCCAAGCTTTTGTAGGGTCGGGTTTTTTCTTATATCCTTGTTGGCCACCACTGTGCCAGCGATGATATTTTTTGACCGTTGGAATTTCCGCAATATAAATAAATGTGGCGCCTTTGCCAACTTTTTAAAATAAAGCAAAATCGAAAAAAATCGTATGGTTAAGTTTTTATAGGATGAGCTTTTTTCTCAAATCGATTTAGTTTGGGACCATGTCCGCCATGTGCCAACCTTGTGCCAACCTTGACATTTTTTCGACCGTTGGAATTTCCGCAATATAAAAAAATGTGGCGCCTTTGCCAACTTTTCTAAGAAAGCTACCACCGGAAAAAACGTTTGGCTAAGCTTTGTAGGGTCGGATTTTTTCTCATATCGATTGAGTTTGGGACTTTGTTGGCCACCACTGTGCCAGCGTTGAAATTTTTTTGACCGTTGGAATTTTCGGAATATAAAATAATGTGGCGCCTTTGCCAAATTTTCTAAGAAAGCTACCACCGAAAAAAACCTTTGGCTAAGCTTTTGTAGGGTCGTATTTTTTCTCATATCGATTGAGTTTGGGACATTACTGGCCAACACTGCGCCAGCGTTGATATTTTTTTGACCTTTGGAATTTCTACAATATAAATAAATCTGGCGCATTTGCCAACTTTCTAAAGTAAAGCAAAATCGAAAAGAATCGTATGGCCAAGCTTTTGTAGGGTCGGGTTTTTTCTTATATCGGTTGAGTTTGGGACCTTGTTGGCCACCACTGTGCCAGCGATGATATTTTTTTGACCGTTGGAATTTCCACAATATAAAAAAAGGTGGCGCCTTTGCCATCTTTTCAAAGTAAAGCAAAATCGAAAAAGAAAATCGTTTGGCCAAGCTTTTATAGGGTCGGCTTTTTTCTCATATCGATTGAGTTTGGGACCATGTCCGCCACCACTGTGCCAACCTTGACATTTTTTCGACCGTTGGCATTTCCGCAATATAAATAAATGTGGCGCCTTTGCCAACTTTTCTAAGAAAGCTACAACCGAAAAAAACGTTTGGCCAAGCTTTTGTAGGGTCGGATTTTTTCTCATATCGATTGAGTTTGGGACCTTGTTGGCCACCACTTTGCCAGCGTTGATATTTTATTGACCGTTGCAATTTTCCCAATATAAAGAAATTGAAGGAGTATGGCCAAACTTTTATAGGGTCGGTTATTTTCTCATTGCGATTGAGTTTCGGGCCTTATTGGCCACAACTGTGCCATCGCAGATTTTTAATTTATATAAACTGTTTGTTTATCATTTTACCAATATTAGTGATATCTAACGGCGAGGATTAAAACTAAGAAATAACTTTTTAAAGGTATTTATTTATATTGCGAAAATTCCAAAGGTAAAAAATATATCAACGCAGGCACAATGGTGCTCAACAAGGTCCCAAACTCAATCGATATGAGAAAAAAGCCGACCCTATAAAAGCTTGGCCATACTATTTTATTCGACTTTGTTTTACTTTAAAAAGTTGACAAAGGCACCACATTTATTTATATTGCGGAAATTCCAACGGTATATAATTCCAAAAAAATATCAACGCTGACACAGTGGTGGCCAACAAGGTCCCAAACTCAGTCGATATGAGAACCCTATACAAATTTGGTCATACATTTTGTTTCGATTTTACTTTACTTTGAAAAGTTGGCAAAGGCGCACATTTATTTATATTGCGGGTATTCCAACGGCCACAAAATAATTAAAGCTGGCGTAATGTTTGCTAACAGGGTCCTAAACCAAATCGTAAAGAGAAATTAGCCGTCCTTTAAAAGACTTGCATATAAGAATTGATTTACCACCAAATCAATTTGACATTTTAAAAATGGCTGGTATTTTGGTACCAACTGTATATATACATATTATTTTGTAGACGAAAAAGTCTGGGATAATATAAATGTAAAAAATTCTAGGATGAAACAACTATATAAATTTTATATGTATTTTTATAAAATCATGGGATGAAATCCTGGGATAACTTCAATGAAATATCGAGCTTCATAAAGTCGATGTAATTTATTAAATTTCTAATTTTTTAAACCTAGGTTTTTAGTTTATATTTGTCGGTACTTCCCAATTTTTGATTACTTTTATTTTTTTTAAATAATTTTAATTTCGGATTGTTCAAACTAAATTCAATAACATGCATGTACGTATTTCAGAATTTGAATTGGTACATATTACAAATTTAGTGCTTTTGAAGTCGAATTTTATGCATCCACAAATATATTTAGTAAATCTTCCACTATTCAAATCAATGAAGCGAAAATCTTCAATCATTTCCATTTCATGTTTGGGTTATAAGAAAATTGAAAAACAAATTAAATTTCCCAATCGTACCTACCTTAAAATAATCAACAGTGCCTATAACACAATATTTGATTGATTTTGAATAATTTATAAGCTTAACATTATACTGTTTAGTGTTTCTTACCTAGCAGCATTGCGACATTAAAAAAAAAGGAAAAATTTAATTAAAAATATCTCGGAAAATAAGATAAATTACGGACGATACCAGACAAGATATCCGATTTGTCTCGTATTTAAAAAGGGTAAATAATTAATGGAATCATCATAAGGAATTGAAATATAAAATAATATACTGTAATAATCCTATTACAATGATGCGGGACCTGATTCGCATGGGTATAATGGGATGGTGGTATATATTGTGTCTCTTGAGTGAATTGAAACAAAAAAAAAAAGGAAATTAAAGAGAAAATGGAATATATTTTTAACGTGAAAAGGATGTGCCATGCAACAACAAAAACATCATTAGAATATGTATTAAAACCAGAAACTGATTTTCCCTATTGATGTCGAATGCCTTAAGGATGGTGTGGTGAGCGCACGCTAAATGGAAAACTTGTGTACATTATATAACTCTTCTGATGTAATGAAAACATTTTTCATTTCGCAAATAGATTTTCCGGTTAACTTAAAACTTTTAAACAATTTCCAAAAAGTACACGAGAAAATGTATTTTTTCTCAATTACATATAACAACACAACTAATATAATTTTTTTAAAAGATTAAATTTAAATCATGGTGATGGAAAGTTTTGAGGAAAAAGAAGACAAAGTGGAAAAGTTTTCTTTTTCTATACACCTCCAAATGAAGAAGAATGAATACATACAACATTTTATTTCAATTTGTTTATCAAAATCCATTATTCATCTTGTTGCAAAGTACTTCACTCTGTTAGATATATATTATGTACTGGGGAAAATCATAAATTTTCCATAAGCACAACAGTCAAAATTATTACCAAAATACAGACCAGTATAAGACGATAGTATAGAAGATTTTAGTAATACATTTCAAGTTAATGTTCCAGCAATTGGCGAATACAATTTATCCTAATAAAATATATATAGTTACTTACGATAACTCTTAAATTCACAAAATTTAAAAGTCAACAGAACTTCGTTGAAAAACCATTTAATTTTTAAAATAAACTTAATCCGAAACAAACTTTATATCGCGTAACCAATAAAATAAAATTCCACCACACTAAAATCTACATCATTTTCCAGCAATGAAAAGCTATGTATAACACAATATGAATATAAAACACAATAACAACAACAAGAGTTATCAACAATCAGGAGCGCAAGACTATTAAAAATTTCGACAATAAAAGGAACGATTTATTACAACACAATAATAGCAAGGATATATATCTTTGACATTTCAATGGTTCTTGGTCATCATTACTCGTGCACGCAAAAAAATATTTTCAATGTGTTTCAAAACGTCATTAATATTCCGCACGCAATTCTATTGTCTACAATCGTATTAGTTAACACGCAGCCATATACAAAACAAAAATGTTAACGTCATCAATTTTTCATCTGATGTGATACTCGTATATTGAAATCAGCACGAATTCTGAAAACTGTATGTGAAACCTTAAAGGTGATGCAAATTAGATGTATACTTAAAAAACAATTTGAACAAAATTTGAAAGAAATTTGAATTAAATGACCATTTTTTTATTAAATCAAAAACTACACCATCTTTGGTTTGTCCACAAGAAGGAGTGCTTTCCCCTCTGTTGTACCTTTTGGTCATTGACGAGCTCCTTGTAAAACTTCAGAAATCCGGTCTCATCGCTCAAAGTTACAAACTGACCTGCTTCTGACCGTGTCTGGTAAGCATTTGAATGTCTTATCTGATTTGTGGTGCCTTGATCAGGGTGTTGAACATGTGAACCCCTCTAAAACTGACTTAGTTGTATTCACTAGACGTAGGAATACTGATGCATTTTCTGAGCCATCTCTTTTTGGGTGTAAGATTAATAGCTCAGCCTACGTCAAACACCTTGATATTATTTTAGATAATAAACTCTCTTGGAAGTATCATCTGGATTACAAACTACAAATATTCACATTCAGATTTTTTGCTAACATATGCATCTGTGGTGGCCAGTAGTCAACTTTAAATCATCACTTGCCAAACTCAATAGTTTGCAAAATATCTTATGTAGAGCTGTTACTGGAGCCATGTCTTCGGATCCACTTCTAGCTATGGAGTCTATTTTATCTTTGCCCCAGCTACTGTCATTCATTCTTAGCACAGCTTGCCCAGCGGCGTTTCGCTTGAAATTTGTTGGGGCGTGGAACACATTCGGTACTAGTTGGGACATAGGTTAATTTTTAGTGTTTTTAAACCAGCTGTGCCGGAAATTGACATGTTTAATGGCAGGCCGTTCCCTGAATTGAACTTTTACAAATCATTCGAGGTGGTTTACCCATCGATAGATATATGGTTCTCACCAAACTTTCTCAAGCTAATATCTGAATCGCTAGCATTTTTTTGAGGTGGCTCGTTTTCTGAACAGGGTGCTGGCTTCGGTATCTTTTACCCATCGCTGGGTCTGAGAACTTCTGGCAGTTTGGATACTTACTGTACTATTTCTCAAGCGGAAATAATAGCGGTTACTCGCTGTGCCATTACAGCTATTAATTTCGCGATTAATGGTGAAAATATTATTTTCTGTACTGACAGTAAATCTGTCCTCAACTCCTTAAATAGTCCTTTACCAACTCAAAACTGGATAAGGATTGTAAAAATTGTTTGAATGTTCTCTGCCGTAATAACAAAGTTCCGGTCTTGTGGGTACCTGCACAATGTGGCATTGAAGGTAATGAAATTGCAGACAATTTGGCAAAAATTGGCTCACGGTTCATTGAACCTTAACTTGCTGTTCCGTTGTCTCTTTACATATGTAAAAAAATAATCAAAAATGCTCCTCCCACCTGCCGTAAGGCAAAATACTTTATTAGTGAGCCCAACTGGAAGCTGACTAATTACGGTCTTTCATTAAAAAAGAATAACTTAAGAATACTACTATCGATTCTTACTGGCCATGGCCGTTTCAAGGGTCATCTCCTTCGCATAGGACTAGGAAGCAATGCCGTATGCGATGAATGCCTTGAAGATGATGATGGTAGCATACACTTCATCGGCAGCTGGACTGCTTTCGATTGTATTAGGTCTCACGTGTTTTATTCCAGGACAATTCCTGAGCATCTGCTATCCTCTCTGCCTTGGTTCAAACTTCTCCAATTTGCTAAGGATGCAGAAAGCGTGTGCGTGATTTGATAGAATCCAAGGTTTGCACCATGGCTCCTTTGTGGCATTAAGTCCGGAACCTTAATGGGTTCCAGCCAAATTTAAAACACACAAAGAAAAAACACCCTCTTATTGGTGATTTTGAATTGACTACATAAATAAAATCCGAGTTTTATTACAACCATATTTGACTAGTTTCAAACTACATATAGTATATTGTTTGAATAGAATTTGATTAAAAGTTGTATTAAACTTTTGTATATATACACGAATAAATCTAACTTGAAAGAAGTTTGAAAAAACGTTTCATTAAACCTAAAGTTTGCATAAATTAAATCCCAGTATAATTCAAACCGTATTTGAATGAAATTTCGAAGAAACTAGTTTGAATTTGAAATAATTTTGAATATACCTAAATCAATTAATATTCAGTTTCTTACAAAATTGTTTTCAAGCTCAATTCAATTTTCTTTTATAACCGGATAATATAATATAAATGGAGACATTATTTAATTCGGTTTGAGGATAAATTTGAATAGAATAGAAATATTCAAAATTTTAATAGGAATCAAATTTGATTTCAAATCTACTTTAATTTGGAATGCTTCCGTATGACTTGTTTGATTTTCGTAAATTAAATTTGACTACAAACTGAATAAATTTGAATCGTTTAAATTGATTTAAATTTAAATAATAAAACAAGATAGAATTGAGAACAAATTATTTGAATTAAAATGATCAAATTGAGTTAACTGTGAATTTTGAATTGACATTTGGCCAGATAAAGTTTGAAACGGGTATATTTACTTACCATAAATTCGTCGTCGTGGTGGTGGCTGCTCCACTTCCGCATCTGGGATGCATGTACCAATAACAATACCCATTTTGTATCGATATTATTATCGTGTTGGACATTTTTTATAAAAATTATGCACGAAAACACTTTCAATCATTATTGGCTCACGGAAAAACTTTTTTATTTTTCGTAATAAAAACATAAATATTCATATATCTGAAGGAAGTCTTATTCCAGGATAATATGCGTACACCGATTTCACTAATGGTCCATTATTTATTTATTTATTTAGATAAATACACACACACCGTTAAGTGATTATGTACATAAACACCTGTAAGCTTGGGAAGAAAATCCCATATGAAAAATTAAACAACTTATTCTCTCGCAAAAACAGCAACAAAAACGCCATATAACTTAAACAAAATTTTCTTATTCATTCGGATTTTGTTGTTTTATACCGAAATAAAAATGTTTTTCTCTTGCTTAGCACAAAATAACAATAACAACAATAGTGATATGTAATTGAATAAAGCACACAAAAGAGCTTTTCATGATCATGAATTTTCGGTAGAAATGAAAACATACATATGTATATCTATGTTTTGTGCGCATCAGAATACAACAACAAAGAAAAACATATCCAGATTATTTGTATATCATTAGGAGAATTCGCAAGAATCTATATTATATTGTGGCAATATACGAGTACATACATACATACGCACACTCACACACACCTTATACACAATATACATATAAGTAGCACCAAATTAATCGGAAAAGGGACATTTTGGTATATTATTTACGCCGAGAAAATCAATGAATTGAGAGCAATGACGATGATAATCGTTCTGAAAATTTATACACAACACACAAAAATTATTATTTTTTTGTGTTTATACGCGCTAAGATTTTATGGGTGTGTTTGATTGATGATTGTTTCGTTTGACCTAGAATGATCCAAGAAAAAAAAGAAGCTCATCATCGTTCTATCGCACGAAATATGAGATGAGACTAAAAATTTTACGCAAGACATAATGTTAAATGAAAGTCGAGTTGAGTAAGATAATATAATTTATTGAAATGCTTTCAATTTAACAGAACAGAAAAAAGTAAGGCTTTTAATAGATCGATGGTATTAAGACCGTGTACTAAATTCATCTCTATGCATTAACACATTAAAAATGGTTCCAAATCCACTGTAAAGTGATTTTGCTAATTTGACAAGGACTATCAATTTAAAGAACGATTTCTCAAATTGTAAAAATTTACAAATGGCAGAAACACTTGGCCTGGTTATTCATTACTTTCATTATAGTTTTCATGTAAGTTTCCTCGTAAATTAAATTAAGTTCTTTGTTTACACTACTTCTGATATCCAGCGAACTATTGACTTAACCCTACCCTGGCTGGAAGTTCAAAGGCAGCCTAGAACTCTGTCACATTCCTAGAAAGTGGACTGAAGTAAAAGTAATATTTATACCTAAGGCGGGAAAAAGCTCTCAGTGCTATCCCAAAGACTTTAGGCCTATAAGGTTATCCTCTTTTCTGTTAAAAGCACTGGAAAGACTAATAGAGGCTTACATTAGAGGCTCAATCAAGCCGGGCGAGCTGTCGGGATCTCAACACGCATACTGTAAGGGACGATCGGTGGAAACAGCTCTCCACTCCCTTATAGGGCCGATTGCGAAATCACTTGAATATAAGGGGGCCTGAAACTTCATTCCAATAAGAAAATTTTTGAATTAAAAAACACGACTATAGTTTATAACTTTTGTAACAATATGAAATATGTTATGAACTTCTTCACTCATAACTAACTTAATAAAAATAAGTAATAAATCACAGGGTATAGTAAAATAGAGGAAAAATTCGATATTATCGGCATTTACAGGGATTCTTAATAAAGTAACATCGCAACAAAAAATTTGCATTAAATAAATTTTTGTAAGTTTTTTATTTAAAATATGTAAAACAGACATTGAGAACTTCACGACCTACTTGAGGTTATTACGCGATCCCCCTATGGGTCGCGACCCACAGTTTGGGAACCGCTGCTTTAAATTCAACGCATTTCATTTGGTTTCAAAAATATTGAAAAAAAAACTTTTGTTTCAAATTCTAACGCTTTCATAATAATAACAAGAAAATGTTGTTGCAAAAATTGAAATAATGTCAGAAACCCAAAGAAAATCAAGATCACTAAATCCGTGTGACAGCAATTTATTGAAATTCAATCGACGACCTAAATTATTCCAAATCTTTAAATTCTATAAGCAGCTACAAATTATTTGAGAATAGTGAGCGTTCCACAGTGCCATTATTAACATGATTAACATATTTTCAACAAACGTTCGATTATAAAAATATCAGTGAGCTTCTATCTCAAGTTTGTCATATGATCAATTGAGGATATGCTTTTAAAATATTTTAGAAAATTATGGTTGATCATAAATTAATTTTCCAGAAAACTCAGCCAAACTTAATGGAAGAGATCGGCCACCAAGTTTTAGGCACTTCGGAGTAAGCCAAAATAGTCAAAATTCTCAAAGTCAGTTTAAAAACTACTCACAGATAAATTCTAGAAAATTGAAATATTAATGGTGATATTTGAAAACAAACACCTGCTAGGCATACCATATCAAAACAAAAAATAATTTAAATAGAAAAGATATTTCCACGAAAATTCAATTATTTCATTTCAAATCATAATTTGGTCGCATCACAAAATCAAAGTCTTCAAATCAAATGACAAAGTGAATAATATTAAATGAAACATATATTTTTCAACAAAAGATGTCTAGACTGGGATTGACGAGTTAGAAAAATTAATTTCCTCGAATTCGATATGGAAAATTTCCGTTTATAAAATATATTATAACATAAATATTCATATATCTGAAGGAAGTCTTATTCCAGGATAATATGCGTACACCGATTTCACTAATGGTCCATTATTTATTTATTTATTTAGATAAATACACACACACCGTTAAGTGATTATGTACATAAACACCTGTAAGCTTGGGAAGAAAATCCCATATGAAAAATTAAACAACTTATTCTCTCGCAAAAACAGCAACAAAAACGCCATATAACTTAAACAAAATTTTCTTATTCATTCGGATTTTGTTGTTTTATACCGAAATAAAAATGTTTTTCTCTTGCTTAGCACAAAATAACAATAACAACAATAGTGATATGTAATTGAATAAAGCACACAAAAGAGCTTTTCATGATCATGAATTTTCGGTAGAAATGAAAACATACATATGTATATCTATGTTTTGTGCGCATCAGAATACAACAACAAAGAAAAACATATCCAGATTATTTGTATATCATTAGGAGAATTCGCAAGAATCTATATTATATTGTGGCAATATACGAGTACATACATACATACGCACACTCACACACACCTTATACACAATATACATATAAGTAGCACCAAATTAATCGGAAAAGGGACATTTTGGTATATTATTTACGCCGAGAAAATCAATGAATTGAGAGCAATGACGATGATAATCGTTCTGAAAATTTATACACAACACACAAAAATTATTATTTTTTTGTGTTTATACGCGCTAAGATTTTATGGGTGTGTTTGATTGATGATTGTTTCGTTTGACCTAGAATGATCCAAGAAAAAAAAGAAGCTCATCATCGTTCTATCGCACGAAATATGAGATGAGACTAAAAATTTTACGCAAGACATAATGTTAAATGAAAGTCGAGTTGAGTAAGATAATATAATTTATTGAAATGCTTTCAATTTAACAGAACAGAAAAAAGTAAGGCTTTTAATAGATCGATGGTATTAAGACCGTGTACTAAATTCATCTCTATGCATTAACACATTAAAAATGGTTCCAAATCCACTGTAAAGTGATTTTGCTAATTTGACAAGGACTATCAATTTAAAGAACGATTTCTCAAATTGTAAAAATTTACAAATGGCAGAAACACTTGGCCTGGTTATTCATTACTTTCATTATAGTTTTCATGTAAGTTTCCTCGTAAATTAAATTAAGTTCTTTGTTTACACTACTTCTGATATCCAGCGAACTATTGACTTAACCCTACCCTGGCTGGAAGTTCAAAGGCAGCCTAGAACTCTGTCACATTCCTAGAAAGTGGACTGAAGTAAAAGTAATATTTATACCTAAGGCGGGAAAAAGCTCTCAGTGCTATCCCAAAGACTTTAGGCCTATAAGGTTATCCTCTTTTCTGTTAAAAGCACTGGAAAGACTAATAGAGGCTTACATTAGAGGCTCAATCAAGCCGGGCGAGCTGTCGGGATCTCAACACGCATACTGTAAGGGACGATCGGTGGAAACAGCTCTCCACTCCCTTATAGGGCCGATTGCGAAATCACTTGAATATAAGGGGGCCTGAAACTTCATTCCAATAAGAAAATTTTTGAATTAAAAAACACGACTATAGTTTATAACTTTTGTAACAATATGAAATATGTTATGAACTTCTTCACTCATAACTAACTTAATAAAAATAAGTAATAAATCACAGGGTATAGTAAAATAGAGGAAAAATTCGATATTATCGGCATTTACAGGGATTCTTAATAAAGTAACATCGCAACAAAAAATTTGCATTAAATAAATTTTTGTAAGTTTTTTATTTAAAATATGTAAAACAGACATTGAGAACTTCACGACCTACTTGAGGTTATTACGCGATCCCCCTATGGGTCGCGACCCACAGTTTGGGAACCGCTGCTTTAAATTCAACGCATTTCATTTGGTTTCAAAAATATTGAAAAAAAAACTTTTGTTTCAAATTCTAACGCTTTCATAATAATAACAAGAAAATGTTGTTGCAAAAATTGAAATAATGTCAGAAACCCAAAGAAAATCAAGATCACTAAATCCGTGTGACAGCAATTTATTGAAATTCAATCGACGACCTAAATTATTCCAAATCTTTAAATTCTATAAGCAGCTACAAATTATTTGAGAATAGTGAGCGTTCCACAGTGCCATTATTAACATGATTAACATATTTTCAACAAACGTTCGATTATAAAAATATCAGTGAGCTTCTATCTCAAGTTTGTCATATGATCAATTGAGGATATGCTTTTAAAATATTTTAGAAAATTATGGTTGATCATAAATTAATTTTCCAGAAAACTCAGCCAAACTTAATGGAAGAGATCGGCCACCAAGTTTTAGGCACTTCGGAGTAAGCCAAAATAGTCAAAATTCTCAAAGTCAGTTTAAAAACTACTCACAGATAAATTCTAGAAAATTGAAATATTAATGGTGATATTTGAAAACAAACACCTGCTAGGCATACCATATCAAAACAAAAAATAATTTAAATAGAAAAGATATTTCCACGAAAATTCAATTATTTCATTTCAAATCATAATTTGGTCGCATCACAAAATCAAAGTCTTCAAATCAAATGACAAAGTGAATAATATTAAATGAAACATATATTTTTCAACAAAAGATGTCTAGACTGGGATTGACGAGTTAGAAAAATTAATTTCCTCGAATTCGATATGGAAAATTTCCGTTTTTAACTTACAGATAAAAGTTAGAACAATGTGAGAGTCTACTGCAAAGTAATAAAGGTACCCTAGGCTCTTCTAAAAGATATATTAAATTAAAAAAAATAAAATCTTGCTCGTACCATATCGTACGCAATTTTGTTTTACTAACGTCTGACCACGGATCATTTATTCATTTTCAAGCTCATTCAATTTAGAGGCAGTTTGAGTGGAAATTGACTCATTTCTAACTACCAATATTAAATAATTAATCAATACTGTATTTGATGCGAGCGGTGCCGACTTAAGAGTACTCCGGGCAATAGGGCCAGTTGATAATAAACGGCATTATTACAAATTTCTAACAAAACTCAGTTTCGAAAATCATGTTCAATCCAACTTATTTATTTATTTTTTGTTAAATTTTTTTCTATTACGCAAGGCTCTCTCAAGTCTTTCGCAGTTTGCTTATATGCATTTCTCCATAACCATACAAACAGATGACGCACGACTAAAGGTCCGATTTAATTGGCACATTGTATAAAAAATTTAAAAAATTGAAATTGGGCGGATTACTCCAGCACTCAATGCCAATAACGGGCCCACGGTGCAACACCCGGACAAACACATCACTCAGAGAAAAACACCGTATAAAAATTCAATAGTACGCCTATTAATTTTATGGTACAAGAAATAATATGTTTTCCTTTTAATTCAATAGTTTTCAGAACTTTTTATACTATTAATTGTTAAAAAATGTATCAATGCTAAATCAACAAGACAAACTATTGATTTAAAAGTAATTTTTCTATATTTGCAATAGTATTTTAGTATTAGAATTAACAGTACAGTACTATTGATTATTAATAAGATAAGCCACTATTACTTTCATAATATTATCTTATTAATTTAATGGGACATCCTATAAAATGCTTATTTAAAGTATCCATGGTATTGCTTTCATAAGATTTTCGGTTTGCTTCAATAAGACATAACTATTGAATACTAATTTTTTTCGAAATAACGCCGAACCTGTTCTTGTTGTACAGGCTTATTAGTATGCCAAATTTTGTGAAAGTTGGACGTGGTTTTTCTGCTATTAAAATTAATTAAGAGTAATAAAATGTTAATTTTCATTTAAATTAAATAACCAAACAGTTTAAAATAAAAGTGATTTTTTGATTTATGTCGATGTACGTCGTTTAGTGGAAACAGTTTTATTAACATTTAGTTGAAAATAAAATTATCGTTTGATTCCAGCAAACGAAACATTTTTTTTGGATCATTTTAACTGTAATTGCAACCCAAGCATTTATGAACCATTACTTAAAGGTATGTATTAGACTCTAGAATATTTACTTATCCTATTGATTTTATTTGCCACATATTTTATTAGTGTATTTAGTAAATTATTTATTCTTCATATATTTTAAAGCGCTACAGAATATGAGGAGAACAGTATCCATAATTTTGAAATCCTGCTAATCATGTCGTGATGAGGCGATACCACTCAGGTTGCGGACTTTGTTGTATGTATACATATAGGTACATACTCGTATATGCATGTATAATAAATTTTTTTTATAATTTTGTGAAAATCTATAAGTACCTATAATAAAATACAATATTTGAAAAAATAAAATCTTTTATTTACAAAGTTTTTCTGTGGAATTAAACATAAATGGGGTAGTGCCAGCTGTGAAGATGTGATTTCACTTTTTGAGCTACATTTAATTTTCAGTAATGAATCGAGAATTTGTTTTAATAAAAATGTAAGTATGTAATAATTTAGGACAATAGTCCTATTGATTTAATAGTATCATTCAAATTAAATTAATAGGAAATATACTAGTTTCAATAGTATGTTGTTTGAAAATAATGGGATATACTACTGAGTTTCAATGGTCTGAACTATTGTTTCAACTTTGCAAAATAATCAAATCAATAGTCTGCAGTATTAAATTTATAAATTTGTCACATTGATTTAATAGGATCATATTAAATGAATAGGAAATATAATAGTTTCAATAGTATGTTTTGATAAAAAATCAAAATAATGAGATATCCCATTAACTTTCTATGGTATGCACTATTGAAAACAATATTATAAAGACCCTATTTAATAGTTTTTAAACTATAAGAATAATAGGAAAAATCGCATTGACCATTTTTAATAGTAAAAAATAATTAATTCAATAAGAATTCCTATTCTTTCTAAAGGATTTTTTTCTGAGTATACTTACACATTAAAACCACCCAACCGTGATCATTGGTCACCACCGGGAATCGAACCCGAGACCCTCGAATAGCAAAGCAACATTGTATAGCTTCATGCTAGTCTGTACCGACATAAGCGATTTTGAGTTTTGAAATAATAATTTATTTTTTTTTCATGTGATTTACAAATCCTACGTTTGAATCATAAGTATACGTACGGTTCATCTTGGATTGAGGCAATGAAATTAAAATAATCAATATATATTTTATTTAACTTTTTCAAAATTTGTAAAAAATTTTATACTGACGAAAGTTAAATTAAATATCGTCGGTTAAATTCTTAATGCATCTCTTTGTTATGACATATTGAACTAAACCTGCAGAGTAACAAGTTCTGTTCAAAGCTTACAACTAAATTTAAAAATTATTTGTATAGTTATTCAAAATATTGCAACTAAGGCATTAAGGTACTTTTAAACTTTATTCAAACTGCATTGTTGTGTGTTGGATTAGCTATTTAGATAAAGAAATGAAAATATTTTTATAAAGCATAACTCACTTCGCACTTTTCTAAATTTTAATTCAAATCAGAAGTGTTTTAAAAATTGAAATATCCGTCAAAATTCTGAAAAATATTTTACAAAATTTAGATAATGCTTAATTTTGAAAAACATTGTAAGCTTCAAATGTTGAGCCCAGAATTCCATATTAAAAATTGATAATTGTTTTAATATTTTGAAGAATTGGAATTTTTCTAATATTTAAAATAGCAGTTCGAAATTTCTTTTAAAATTCATTCTACAATATAAATTTTGTTGAAAATCCGATGAAACTTGATTCATTGAATTTGAATTTTGAATATTGCAAAAATTTGACAAATACTCTAAATTCACTTTTCGTCATAAATTGGAGATGTTCATGAGCGTTTAATATTCGAATTTTAAAAATTCAGTAATTCGTCTTTTTAATTTTATCTTCAGAACCGTATACGTATAAAATAGTTTCAAAATTTATCCAGCTTTAGTAAATTGAGTAATTATTTTGGGTAAAAATTTAGAATTGTAAACGTCAAGTATTCGTAGAATTTTCAGAAAATGATGTCAAAATTTACAAAAGTAATTTTATTTTATAACTTATTATTGTGACGTATAACTTATTATTATTATTATCAGCCACGTTTGAACCGCATTGCGTCGCTATTCGGTTCCACAGGTTGAGACGCAAACTGAGATTAGAAAATATATTAGACAGAAAAATATTAAGACACATTTGTCCAAATAAAATTCGAAGTTTCATAATTCCATTTTTTTATACATTTTAAAGCTCTGGGATTTTCGGAATCATAAATTAAAAATGGTTTAAATTCCACAAAAATGGTTTAGACTCTCTTTAGCGAAATAAAGTCCTTGAGCATTCCTTTCCATTTTGCAATGAATGATTTGATAGGAAGGCGTTTCCAGAATATTCTTGTCTCATGAACATTATAAATTTATTTCGAACAGTATTTTGCCACAGCAGAATCTGAACTGTCGGCTTCCCCATTTAGGCTAAAAAATGCTATCATTTGTGCTTGTGCTGGGTTATTGAAACTTTAAACTATTAAAGATTAGTTTTGCTTTCATTTTGATGAGCATCTTACTTAACGCAATCATCCGGTAGTTTTGTACTTGTATCCATTTTGTGAGACGTTATTCCATTTTAACCATTATAATGTCAATCAGAATTCTCATTAATTGTATGACAAAACCAAATATTACAAGAAAAAACATAATGACGCATAACGAAGAACCGACTCTAAGGGGGTGTTTGGTTATTTTTTAAACCGACGCAAGAGCGAATAGACGCACATAGAATAGACGCATAGTATGGACCTTGGTGTACATCTTTTTGATTACCTATAAGTAGTAGACGTATTGCGTGTACATTGGGTATTCATATTGCGTATACCAATATTTAAAAGTATTTAAAACTGGATAGTAGTTTGATTTTTGTTACAGAAGAAAATTAATTACGTTCATAGTGTAAATAATTTTATAGTAGTAATAATGAGAAGAAAATCAATAAATAAGTTTGATATCCGGGCTCTACAATAAAACGAGCCATAGGGTACGGGTACCTTTGGGGCATACTATGATTCAGAGTTTTGACTAGTTCCGATATAAAAAAAAACACATTTAATAGATAATCAAAAACAGGTAATTCTATATAGTGGTAGTTCAGATAGTGCTAACACAAAATTAATTTGATCAAAATTAATGTAGATAGAAAGAGAATAATTTAGACATAATTGATAAATTGGTCTATTTTGATAAGTTAAATAGTAAGTCAGTTGTTTTTGTATTAAATTCTGATATCAATAATAATTGGTCACAAATTTTGTTGCTTTTGTGATGCCTTCAATATCAAAGAATAGTATGGTTTACTGTATGACATATGGCTGATTTACATTCAATCTTTTTCTCTATTCCATAAAATGGACGTATGAGAAACAAGTACATTCATATGATTTGCATGAAAAAAGAAAGTAGGCATAGCCAAATAAACATTGTCTTTTTCAAGAAAAAAGATGAACGGGTTCGCCTTTTTTCCAATATTTTGTCATTTTTTGTAAAGTTCGCAACCAAATTGTGAATTTTTTTATATAACATAGTTGTCTTTTCCACACCTATTAATTTTTTCCATTTAGAAGCATATAGCTATCTTCTTTTATTGACATATTTGATTTAGGAATAGAATTGGGAAAAAAGATTAAAGATTGAATGTAAACCAGCCATAAAGGAAGAAATTAATGAAACTAATAATTATTATAAATTTGTATCCATGTAGCTATTCTAAAGAAGCTCCCCCTTATAGCTATGCGCTGAGCGTATTTATTGATAAACAAATAAAATGAAAAACAAAATATTAAATTATAATTTGTCGGAAAAGTGATCACCTATCAACCACAACAAACATTAGTACTATTCAAAAAAGATTATCATTTCGTTTGAATATCTAAAACAAAAATCATCGGTGTTCGACTCACTCGAATAAAAAAAATAGTTATTCAGCTTTTTTGTGCATAAAGAGTTCATTGGAAACTGCTTCGAATTAAATTCCAAGTATTCCAAAGGCGGATACCAGTATGAGAAGTAAACGTAAGTTCGTTAAATTTAACCATATAAAAGTTATCTATAATTTTGGTTTCAACTATGTCTCAGTTGTTTGAGTGAACTTTACGAATATGAATTGGAATTCAATTCGTTTGAATAATTATTTGATCTAATTAGAAACTAAATGCATCTTTAAACACAAATTATGAATGTATGATTGAACTTGTAACTATAATTTGAAATTCGAGATTTTAAACTGTATAGAATTTGATTTAGGATTTGTATAACGTTTAAAAAATATTGATTCTAAGTTTTATTAAAATTTCTAAAATGATTTAGGATTTGAAATAGTTTTCAATACGCAGTTTGATCAGATCTCGAATAAAATTTGGACACGAATTTAAGATATAAAATAACTCAATGCTAGAACGATCAATAAATAATATTGAATATAGGACATTCCAAGTCGCTCGCTCTATTTTATATTATAATTTAATTTTTAAATGTAATATGCGATCAAAATATATTTTAACTCCTATTCAGGGATGGGCATTTACCCGTCATCTATTATTTTCTACGTCGACGTATCGACAACCCATAGACAACGTCGACAACGTAGATATCGTGGACAACGTAGACTATTCGTAATAGTAGATATGGCGTTACTTGAGCCAGATATTTTGGTGACAATGCAGTGGAGTCACCAAATATTAGTGAAAATTTAGTACAGTGCTCTGTATTGCCTCTAAATGTGAACTGTCGAAGACGCGCAAATCGAATTATCGAAGACACGTCATATTCAGCATGACGTAGGACATAGTTCCAAAATTCAACACTCATATTTGGTGGCCCAACTGCATTGTCAGCAAAATGTCTGGCACAAGTAACGCCATACCCGATTTCTTTAGGTTTAATGCGATACGGATGACGTCAGTTTTATAATCCCTTTCGATGCATTTTAATTAAAATATTTTCATAATCTATCTCTAGAAATATAGAATCACATTTGAATGTACACAAAATAAGATTTTATTTTTTAAAATTCTGACATCAATGTCAACTATAGGGAAGATAAAATTAAAACTAAACCAGTCAAATTAATACACCTGAATTTTGTTTTAAATGTGTCTAAAAAAATGAGGATTTTTTTAGAGCAAAACATCACAAACCCTAAGGTATCCGAAAAAAATTAATTTTGGAAACAATTGGGGATTAGGGGGTTAGACAACCAAGTTTGGTATTTCGATTAAATGAGTTTTCCGGATTTTCTTGGGAAAATCCTAGGAAGCTAAGATCATAATGCCGAAAATTCCAATCTGTCATTGTGGGTCTAAGCTAACCGAAAAATATTGCAACTTTGAAAAACACGACATTCGGAGGTTTAGGACCCCAAATTATATATCATCATGTATTTCGATAGAATGAATTTAATTGTTGCCCTTCTAATCCCCAACTTTTTTAAAAACTAAATTAATTTTCGGATGACCAAGACATCGTGGTATGTAGTGGTCATTATGGTATTATTATTAAAAATTTAATTTTAAAAAATTATTAAAAGAGGATTCCGCGCTCAATACCACAATTTGGAAATTTGGAAATTGTTTTTGTGGCTTTAGAGGACAGATTTAAGGCAAATATCACTTACGTGTCAAATTATTATTTGACCTACGGCTTCTCTAAATCGGTAGTCACTAACAGCTTCACATCCTCTTAAATTTAAAAAGCATAACATATAGCATCTTCTAGCAATAATTTTTAAGCCAGCATCCGATATTTTATCTAATTTAGCCAAATCATAAAGTTCAAAATGTGTTATATTCGAACAATCAGATACGCTTAATTCACGCAGCGCAACACACAAGCTTGGCAAGTGTTTTCGGCCAATATCTGTTATTTGATTAATGCATCGCCCCAATTAAACTAAAACCAATTGCGAACAATTTTTAACGATCACATTAAATCCATTATCAACGAACGCCGAGCAGCAAAATTATTACAGTCTTCTATTTGTAATTTCAACATGCCAAAATATCGTAAGTTGTTGATGTTCTCTTAACTGGCGACGTTGATAAAAAATATTGCCAAGTAATTTACGTAATATTCTAGGTGTCGACAATCGTGTAAATTACATGGCGTAATCTACCCTGCCCATCCCTGCTCCTATTCAATAATTTTATAGTCGAAGAAAACCCTGGAATTTTAGAAAATTTTCGTGATTAAATATTGTTGAAATCTATAAACTTGAGGCTGTTGCTCATAATTTCGGGTTTATTATTATTATTTTGTAAAAAAGTAAATATTTAAGACATTCAACAAAAATAGTAAAGTAGACCAAATGTAGACCAATCTCTCTATTAATCAATTTCATCCTTTAAAGCCAAGCGTTTTGGAACTTAACAAATATGATTCAATACTTCTTTCTCATAAAATACTTTTTGAAGTTTGGGAACATAAAAACTTAATGTCAAAACTCCAAAATTTGCCAGGATATACTTAAATTCTTAGCCGAAAAGTTAAAAATTAAATTGAGCATTTCAAGCAACTTATAAATTGCCTAAAAGTTTGAAAATTCGTCATGAAAATAAAATGTCATGCCAATGGTACATGTGACAATTAGAAAATGATTGGTGGCATGTGTTGTAAATGTCTTAACGAGGAACGTGGATTATTTATTATAATGTCATAAACCATTTAAATACAGCACACTGTGGTATTTCCACAGAACCAAAATTCGAAAATATTATAAATTAGGACGATATTTAAAAAAAAAATCATTTAACTTGACGATTTTATCTGATTGGAATATTTACCAGACAACACGGACCTGGTGAACTATCTAAAGTTATTTTAAAATTATAATTGATTTTTATTGTATAAATACCAACCACCATTAAGTTAATTGACTGGAAAATAATTCACTCTCTCTCTCTCTAAACTTAAAAACACATTTCTGGACCAACCTTCTCATATACAATTTTAACAGTATATACCCACATTATATGTATGTTAATTATAAACAAGTCACTACCATACCAAAAAAAAATGGCAACATATATTAATAAAAATTAAACTAATTAAGCCTTAAAACCAACCATTAGGAAAGAAAACTCATTATACAGCAAGGAAATGTATATACATATACATGTATACGTACATACGTACTTATTACTTGACAAAAAAGCTTGTGTACGAGTACATATTATAACGATATAAAAGCACAACCCTCGTTATTATAAAAAAAACGTGAAAAATACCTTACGGCCATAAAATAAATATTCAGAGGAAAATTCGAATAAATAAAATTATTAAATATTGAAATTTTTTCCAAGAAATTCACTGTGATTTTTCCAATTTGTGTGTATATCGCATTCAATATCATACATATGTATATATATATATATTCACATTTATATAACATGCAATGATTTGGTAAAAATAATACACGCACCAATAAAAAAAAAATTATTTCCTTTTGATCATCACGAAACGAGAAAAATATCTCGCTAAAATCAAATTTTCAATGTACCAAATCTAAATTCAATTGTTTAACATCCCCCACATATATACACTCAGAAAAATAATAATCAGGTAAACTATATAGTCGAGACGCTTGGAAAATATTTCCAAAGCTTTTACACTAAATTTTCACAAAAATTTTTAGTTTTTAAAAAAATTATTCACAATTTCCACAAACAAATAGTAATTTGTCTTAAAGACTTAAAACACATAAAAAAAAATCACACACAAAACAAAAAGCACGCGTGCAAGCTTTTTTAATATTGTCCCATCTACCCTTGTCAAAGGGCTAAGACCGAATAATAAAAATTCAGTGAGTACACAAAAAAAAAAAATAATAAAAAAAAGCTCACACTAATACTAACTTATTTCAGCTGAGAAAATTTGAGAAAACTGAGAGAAAATGAAATAAAGCTTTTTATGGTAAACGAGTGTGTATGCGGGATATATAACGTATATATGTACGTATATAAATATTTCCCCATCGACGTGCATTATATATACTAAATTGTGTTTGTTCATTTTATTTTGTTTTTGTTGAGCTTTAAAGCTTACACCACACCAGCCACGATAACAACAAACACAGCCAATAAATAACTATTATGAATAAATTTTACTTAATTTTGTTTTGTCATTTTTATGTAGTCTCACACTGAACGCGATATTTTTATGGGTGGTATGGTATACATACATATATTCTGGTGTAGCCCGCAGGACTATGGATGGAGGAGATACGCGCAATTATCATGTCCAGCAAAAATTGCATTAACCATAAATATAATTTCATGTTAGTTTTTCCGTTTGACTTATTGATTGACAACATTCTACTATACATAGCTAGTGCGAAAGAGATAGAAATAAGTGTGGACAAAAAAAAAAGGAAATTCTATTCTCATTTTATCTAATCAATAGCTGCTGCTCCTGCTACATACATATATATATATATATATATATATATATATATATATATATATATATATATATATATATATATATATATATATATATATATATATATATATATTTATATATATATATATATATATATATATATATATATATATATATATATATATATAAAACGAGAATAATATGTGATTATTAATCACTGTCACGCTGGATTGTGTGTCACACATATCGAACATAAAAGGGACTAAAGCGCTGCTCTATTCGACAATATAAAATGTTACAGGAGACTGAAATATGGATTGAATCACACAAAAAAAAAAAACATGGATGGAGCTTGAATCACAATATATCAAATGAAAAAATAATAAATCAATTTTTTTTTATCGTAAAGGTCATTTATTATAATCAACTGATTGACCTTTAGTGCGCGAAAATATGTATATCTGAACTAATACAACATTTCCATTTCGAATGTATTTCGAATTTTTATTCAAGGTACTAAAACTATTTTCAAATCACTGTAATTAGCATTGCGCGAATTACATTTGATTTGTATGCGAGTTGTATAATTTTCTGGAACAGCATTAAGCTCTCGAATAGTAATTTAAATTTTGTAATCAGTACTATGTTAAATTATTCTATATGTTTGCATAGTATGCCTATAAATATATAGTAAATATTTAATATAATAGAAGCGAACAGACCCTGCCGATTAGAAACGCGTTAAGGTTAGAAATTGCATTCTAAAATAAACACAAAAGTAAGTAATGAAACATAAAGTTCCATAATTTTATGGATTCATTTTTTAAAACTCTAATTCTGAAATGTACAACTTTTTGCCAGTTGTAAACTAAAAACGGTCAAATACTTGTCGCCCATACGCCTATAATTTTACTGTATGAACACAAAAGACTAAAGCTTAATGCCAACGATTCGTTTCAAAAACCATTAAAAATTGTATGTGCTCGCAAATTAGGTCGATCGAAATTTACTGCGCTTCTAAAATCTTTGGTTCTCTACATTTTCAATTTTATAAATTTTTTCGATTCAATGCCACATATAGATAGATAGATTTGGGAAATTAGGCACTAGAGCCCAGTTCTTTTTAATGGAACCATCAGTATCGTTATAGAAAGCTTGATTTACCCGTTTTTTATTCAATCTTTAAAATTTCTTTTTTTCAATCTTTAAAATTTTAGTTATTTGGCATATATTCGATGAATTTTTAAGTATTTGAAAATTTGTCACTTGAACCCAATTCTTTTTTATGGAACCATCAGTATCGATATAAAAAGCTTGATTTACTCCCTTTCCATTCTATATAGTCACTATATGAGGCAATCTCTAAACTTTCTATTATTTGGCATAGAACGGAACCACTTCTACACAATATTCGATGATTATGATAGATTTTAGAAATTTGTCACTAGAGCCCAGTTCTTTTTATGGAATCATTAGTATCGATTAAAAAAGCCACCATATAAGAAAATCTCTGAGATAGATTAGAATATCAAAGCGAGAATGCTGATACTAATTGATAATAAAAAATTGAAGTTTCTGAATGCTTTAATTTAGCAATTCTTATTGGGGTTAGTACTACAATTATATTTTCACAATTTAAAACCAGAACGAATGGAAAACCATATTGGAAATTAGATTAAAAATAATTATTGTTTAGATTAATGGTAGATAAATTAATGTTTAATACATATTATGAATAATTATACCTTAGTTAATTAATGAGTTGAACTAATTCATTTTAAATAATTAAATTTGTTCTTTTCAAAATTTTTATTTAATAATTTGTAACATTTATTAAAATTACGAACATTCATTTTGAGTATTATCGTAATTGTTGTGTCACGACATAGTCAGTTTTGAGCTGAGAGTATATTATGAGAGTATATTATTTCCTATCATGACATTTTTGTTTGGGCTGGTTTCGTGAATTGTGTCGTGATAGATACATTTTTTTGGGCTGACACCATATTATGATAAAAAAAAAATTATTAGAGTGTTGCCACTTTATTGGGATAGAATTTGGGCTATCTTCACAAATATTCAACAAATTAATTCAAATTTTAAAATAATACTTAGTTTTCATTATAGGAAGGAGCAACTGTTAGCACAAAAACACGCTCTATATTTCCAAATATGACAGGCTTATGTAGATCATTCTGGGACAAATTTTAAATTTTGGTTCATCCAAGAGCTCGTCATTTTATTAATAAAATTGAATGTACTTACAATGACCTCCCCAATAAAATAATCCAATTGTCAAACTCACCTGCAATAAACAGAAAACAAAAGCCATAATTAATTTTAAAGGAATAACTATTAAAAACGTTACAATTTGACAGTGTTGCTTAATACCCTAATCCAACACTTTGATAATAAAAAAGTGTTGGGAGCAATTTGAAATACGAAATAGTCTAATATTTGGCCAATACCACAACAAATGAAAAACTAAATCAATTATCAGTTTTAATATCAATTTTATTCCGTTACAATCTTCATTTTCTTGATTTGCCCAATTAATTTTTATTTTTTTATCTTTCATGAAAGTTGACATTTTTCTATTAAAAATTAATTTATCAATAACAAAAAAAAGTAAAAATAACTTTAATAATTTTATCCTGAATAATAAGTAATTTTTCCAAAAACAAAGATACATATTAAGATGTGATAAATAAAGGATATATGTGTATATGTGTATCACACAGTTTAATGTTAGAAAAACTTTGTTTTTTGTTTTGTCAACCGATTTTTGTGACGCGACATAACATATTTTCCATTACCAAATTTAGCCGCCCGCCCCTCACAATAAATCTCATTCAAACTTGATTCGTTTTACCACCCCATTTCACTTTCCCCCCAATAAAAATACGAAAAGGGAAGAACATTTCAAAGAAATTGTCAAATGTAAACAGTTTTAAAGGTACATGTGTGTGATATAAGAATATCACTTATGTAATAAATCATACATACGCATGATGTACGATAACATATTATTAGATGTTTTTCCAAGTATAAGAGAAAAACAATTTTATATTTCGGAAAATTTGTCATTTTCAGTCTAGCATATAATAGATCAAAAGTTAATCTAAAGAGCAATTGAAATTGTTTTTTAAAATATTTCTACTTTATAACAACGTCTCTCATCATTAGCCGCCTGCCTTATAAATCAAAGCGCATTTTCACACAAAAAAAAATTCATCTCATAAAATTACATTCAGCAATTTAATTTTAAAATTATTATTATTCATTTTCATTTTCACGATTGAATCTTGTATATTTTTCCTCTTAAATTTTTGTACCTGAACATTTTTTTCATTTTTATACGAAAAACACTTAAAACCAATTATTCTGCTAATTAATTTGGCATATTTTTCTATATGAAAATTAATTAGTTTTCCACTGAATTTTTTTTCCAATAAATATCATTTTCAACATCATCTACATATATACGAATATAATAAGAAAAGATAATTTAATATACATAGACATATTTCTTATACACAAGAAGCTTATTGTTCTTATGTTATTATTATTAGATGATTTGGGTTTTCATTTTCCCTCTCTCGAAATAGAAAATATGATTATAATAAAGCGAGCATAAAATAGGGCGAAACGTTTGTACAAAAAATGTACAACGACAAGACGCACTATCAAATGGCACACGTAATTTATATAGCGGAAATTGGAAATTAGTGATCTACCTTCTGATGTGATGATCTACGTGGAATATACCAAATTGTTAAATCGTTAAATTTGAATTATATTAGTATAATGATAAGATTAAGAAACACCAACTATTCTTTAAAGTTTTTAATTTCCAATTCAAACGTCTCTAAATCAAGTTCAATTATTATCGAACTAAAGTAGATTCTAGAGTTCAGTAGCAAACCCCAACTAATTTTAATACTACATTTCAAATGGTATGTGTTTCGTTCAATTCTAATTTCTAGACTCTAATATCTTAACTTCACAGTTAATGTTCTCATTCTAAATTACAACCTACAAACTCCCCTCAGACCCTAAATTGTAAAATACAGCCTCTTAATTTTGATCAATGTTCTCCAATATATTTACTTTCTATATAGCCTTCAACTTCCAATCCACTATCTTCAACGAAATTTTATCGAAATACATTAGATAACAATTTTTAATTCAAATCTAATTTTCTAAAATCCAATTTACTCAAAACTTAAAAATAATATTTTTAAACTATATTCCAATTTAGAATTTACGCTCATTTTAGGCGTGACAAATTTGAGAAAATTTATTTTTGGGTGTCAGGCTGACTAATCGGCAACGGCATCGCCGATTACAGTCGCTACGGACTAACTCTCTGCCGCAACAATAACATGAATAAACATGAATTCGGCGTTGGTTTCTTGATTAGCAACCAATGTCGTAAATTCGTGATTGATTTCATCTCTGTCTACAATCGAATTTGTACACTCAGGTTTCATGGGCGTCACATTAACATCAAATTTGTGAACGTTCATGCTCCTACTCAGGAGAAGCCGCAACAAATCAAAGACGCTTTCTGCGACGAGCTTGAAATCGTCTTGAGAAAAATTCTGCAACATGACATTAAAATTGTTTTGGGCGACTTCAATGCTCAAATTTGCAGTCCGGGCAGCACTTATCGTAACACATCGGCCCAAACTCCTTGCACCCTACCTCAAACAACAACGGGACGCGCACCACGGAGCTTTGCTCAACAACTTGGAGCTAATACCGACTCGGACCACTTCATGGTAGTCCACCATAGGCCGAACTCCATCCAGACCTAAAAATCTTTGGTTGGACGATGATTGTCTAGGTGCTAGAAAGATCGTGCACGTCAACGAAATCTATCTCAAAGAACCAGACAACCTCACAACGGCTACATGACTGCAAGGAAAATTTCCAATTGGCTATGCAGACGAAAGAAACGAGAATAGCACGAACAACAGGCGTTCAACATCCAAAATTCTAGCCTGAGAGATATATATCGCAGCATAAGAGAACTAACTACACACTATCCTCCACGTAGCTATTCGCAACGAATCCGATGAATTATTGATGGATACTAAACTCGTCCTCGAAGTGTGGCGTATTTTTCCTCCTTCTAAACAAACAGGCACCAAGTTCCGAGCAACAACCTCTCTTACTTCAACGCAATATTAACGTCGAGATGACCCACCGCCCCCTCCAACATATGACGAGGTGCGGAACGTGACATCGCAATTGAAAAATTACAAGAGACCTGATTAGGATGGTATCTGCAACGAAATGCTCAAATATGGAGGTGATTATTTGTTTTACCGCATGTTTGACCTCATATCAATAATTTGGTCTACAGAAGACATCCCAGAAGGTTTTCGCCCGAATAGATCAACCAGCGATCAAACTTTCACTCTGAGGATGGTGCTAGAAAAATACTATGAAAAGGACATCCCTGTGCACAGTCTATACGTTCACTTCCAGCAGGCGTACGACAGCATTAAGAGGAATACGTTATGGAACGTCCTGTCCTATCTGGGCATACCGTCAAAATTGATTTCTTTGTGTCAGGTTTTAATGGATGGCTCAATATGTGAGGTGCAAATAGAAGGTAAAATATCGAATGCCTTCGAGATTACAATTAGAGTGCGGCAAGGAAACCCGATATGTCATTCGTCAGCTTAATATAGCTGATTTGTAATATAGCAGTGTAGCTGCCTATATTACAAATCATCCCAGTTACTGAGACACACAGTATGAAAAAGTTGAAGAGTTCAAATATCTAGGATCCTCGATCAGTGAACAAAACTCCGTTTCTGTCGACATACAGTCTTCAAATCTCCCCACATATCGCGCAAAGTGAAACTGGACATCTGCAAAGCGCTGATAAGGCCAGTCATCACCTTTGGTTGCGAGTGTTGGACACTAACAGCGCAAAACATTAAACAACTTGCTGTTACTAAGCGTAAAATAATTCGTATAAATCTAGGTCCCATTCAAAAGGGAGCCACCTACACGATGCGTATGAATCACGAGATTAGAAATGATCTCGATAAAGTTGACATCATCGAATTCATAAAATCAGCAAGGCTAGATGGCTCGGATACGTTCTTTGTTCGCAAAATCGGACCACCAAACAGGCTGTAGAGTCGGCACCAACGAAAGTAGGACCTCGCGGGAGACCACCTACCAGGTGAATGGACGACGTCGAGAGAGACCTGATAACACTCGGTCATCGTGCCTGGCGTTATAATACAGTGAATTGAACTATTTGGAGGAGCATCGTTGAGGCGGCCAAAACCCTCTATGTGATGTAGCGCCAGCGTATATAAATAAATAAAAATTTGAGAAAACTTTGATAACATGACTGTAAATTGAAATGATCTTAAACGAAAGCCTTCAAAGATTTGGTTTGACCAGCTTATTAGAAAATTCGAAACGATAATCCGTAAACAAGTATAGCTTCTCGATGCATTTTTAGTCACTATCTTCTTACTCTAAAATACATATACCGTTAGATGATAGAAACATACTATATAGAAATGGAAATTGGGAAAGTCAACATATTTTAGATGTTTCGCCACATTTTATGTACGGCAGAAACTTTTTGTTCAACTTATGAAACTTGAAAAAAAAACTGTTAATTTTAAAAGTTGTTCACAAATTTTTTTTGATACTTAGAAGGGTCGGAAAATTTTATTATTTATTAGTTTACCAAGAATTAATAAATAAATATATGTTGAGCTTTCCTAAAGAAGGATACTGTATACCCTAAAAAAAAAAAATGCTCTAACCGAATACTTTTTGTGTGGAAATCATTAAAACCAGATTTGCTGAATACTCAAACGGTTCATAATTCTTATGTGTTCAAAACATTCATATATATTGTATGTATCATAGAACAAAAATATAACAAACCTTGGATTTAATTTCCACAAAAAATATTTTCCACATAAATATTCAGCCCCAAAGTCATGGAACATAAGAATTTCTCAATGTACATAGAACAGAACAGCCCGAGTTACTTTTCTCTAAAAGGTTAATTGTTTTCCATGATGATGAAAATGGTTTTGGTTCCCAAGGTAAAGGACTTAAATTATTTAACCTTTAATTTTCCTATTTAATTATACGAGTAGTTAAGCTCCTGATTGTATGATTTTCAATAAAAGCAAATACACACCCCTAAACGAAAAAAATAAATGAAAATTTCAAGGCGAAAAACAATATTTGTTAAATATTATATCACGATGAGAGTTGTGGGTGGAGTGAAATGGAGTGGAGGGGCTGGAAACAAAAAACAAGAGAGTGAAAAAATATCAAACGAAAAACCTGTTACTCAGGAAATAATATTATATTATATACGAAAATTGTATAAAATTAATAAAATTCTTTGGAAAATTCTCATATATATAAGATATACATACATAGATTATAACGTTAGTTAAATAAAGAACTAGAAGAAAAGTTGAAAAATTTCTGTATTTTGATAACAAAAATATATGTCAAATGTGATAAATTTCCTTTTATATATAAATTTCCATCGAATTTATTTATGGTCTAGACACTTTGCGTTTTCTCGTCGAAAAGCTATTATCGTATAAAATGAGTATGGGAGTATTTTTGTGTTGAGTGAATATATGATACATGTGCGACGACAAGTATCTGATAATAAGAAAAATAATATGTGACGATGAGACGAGTTTAATGTACTTGACATTTACTCTTTAAAAATTTTCGATTCGGCCTTATGTACTTTTCAATGATCAATTAAGAATTTAACAATGGTGTATTTTGAATTTTTTGTGAAGAAAGACCAATCAACCAAAAGATTTATGTTGCTTTTAGATTATACAGCTTGAGGCGCGTTTCTTCAAGTAACGAATATGAACTATGCTGAGGTTTTACATGATTGACTCCGCTGGTACTAGAGAGGCGTTCGCTTTGAAAATGCTGAAGAAACTGCAAGCTCTCCATTCGATCATTAAACTTCCAGAAAGACAGCATGAGAAATGGTCTTAAGATCGATGTACGTCATCCTATATAGTTCGAATCGATTTGGGCGAAATTTGAATTATTAAATAGTTTGGAATGTGCTGTCAAGTTGGTTGTTGTTCGAGAGCTGATAAACTGATACTGATTCATATTCTAATTCTCTCAATATACTTCAATTCAAGATACGTGGAATGAATGATTTAAGTTTGACAGTTTGTTAATATTTATTGATAGTTTACACACTGATAGTTCAAATATACTTTCCTTTAACATAGCAAACTATTCAAACCTCTTTGCCTGTAGATCCGACAGATCTGGAGGAGGAATTGTGATGTTCATCAGAAACGACCTTCTTTAAAACTTAAAAAATATTGATGATGGCATTTTGCCTTTTCAATTCATTTGTATCCAGCTTTCGGGGTTCAATCGAACTAGTGTATGTGGGATTTATAGACCACCTAACTTTAACACTGACTGCTTTTATGATTTTTTAGAAAATTTGCTTTGTGGCAACATGGCCACATCGAATTTCATTATAGTTGGTGATTTGAATATCCCCGTTTACAAGGACTCAAGTCAAGTCTCTACATTTAGTTCTACGTTATTCAGTCATGGCATGATTGTTACGAATACTTTTGCTACTCGACCTGCGAGTGGGAATATTTTAGGTCACGCTATTTGCAGTTTCCATAACATTGACCGTGTCTTGAACTCAACAATTGAATCAAACATCAATGATCATAGTTTCGTTTTCTCTAAATTCATATATAAATCGAAATACGTAACTAGAAATTTAGAAAAGAAAATTATCACTTTTAGTAAAGTTAATCGGCTTTTTGATGAATCTCCTAAATAAACTTCATTTGATATTTGGAATCCAGAGATGATTTTACTAATGATCATTAAAAAATATAATGAACGGATTGATAAATATTCCAAAACCAAACAGATTAAGGTAAAAATAAAAAATTCTAGTAATTGCCCATGGATGAGTATAGATCTCTGGAATCTAATCAAACAAAAATATCGCATTCTTAAACGAATCAAGCAAAACACAAACAATCATGTGTTAAAGGCAGGTTGGAATTCCTTAACAAAAAAATCAAATCGTTCAAATATCATGCCAAAAAAAATTATTTCGCAAATTTATTCTATAAGTTAAACCAAAAAGAAGTCTGGAAGATAATTAATCAGTTTATGAAGTATTTAATGATATTGAATATAAAGAGCCGAGTAGTATTGTTGATGCATTCAATAAATTCTTTGTAAATGTTGGTACATCTTCGACTTCTGTGATTATGAACAATAACTTGAATAATTCTTGCAAACTAAACACTGACTTAAATGCCATTTTTTGTCTCTTGTTCAGGACTCTGAAGTTCTTAATATTATTAGTAATTTAGATAATAATAGGGGCTGTGGGTATGATAACATTACTAACATTGTTGTGAAGCGTAATGCTAGTAGTTTTTCACACCTATAGTGTTCGTAACCGGGATTTATCCTAATTGCCTGAAAACTGCAAAAGTATCACCAATTTTTAAATCTAGAAACTCAAATGCTATTAACAACTATCGCCCAATTTCTGTCTTATCCGTGTTTGACAAAATATTGAAAAATATTGATGCATGATAGAATATATTAATAGAAATTTTTTTTATTGTTTTCAATATGGTTTTAGACATGGGTCTGGCACTGACAATACATTAGTTGAAATTACCAATTTAATCTAGAGGTTATTTGACAATCAGGAATATATGTGTAGTCTATCAAGCATTTGACTCTATTGATCATCGATCGCTTCTAGATAAACTGTATTGTTATTGTTTTAGGGGAATATCGTATAAACTTCTAGCTATAGTTATCTTCAACAGCACCATCGTAAAGCACTTGAAAATATCTTTTGAACAAGCCATCTTACACAATGGAGACCAAACGCGTTCGAGTTTTATAGCACAAAACGTCATAACAAGTTAGGGAGATCTGCCGAAAGAGTAGAAAGATTAGAAAATATTGACATGGTTAATGACGGCGCTACACAAACAACACAGCTGTCGCCTTAAATATCATCCTCAGCATCGTCAATATCAGTAACATCAACAACATCATTTGATGTTTTGGAGAAAATGAATGAATTTTATAAATGAACACCGATTATAATCCACAAAATTAAGAAATCACAGTCGTACTGCCGTAGTGTAATTGACCAAATATCAAAGAAACTGGCAAGCAAAATGTTTGAAATATCCTTGGACTCCACTGCATCTTACACTGAAACAACTAGAAGTGAAAATGAGATAATAAACCAGTTAAAAGATAAATTTGCTGAAGCCACCGGTAAAGGGTTTAAACTAAAAATTCTATCAGTTCTTCCACGATTATGGTCAGCGCGAACAATTGTCAAGGACTTCAACACCACAATGCATTTAGCGCTGCTCACCAAGAGACTTGTGGAGGAAAATGGAATCATGTCCAATCACTCAGAGCGCGTTGGCATAAATGGAAAACGAGAATATGTGACTGTCGATGAGAATAATGTGAAAATTTCAAAACAACGTTAGTCGCCGTTCTCATGAATCTCACAGAAGCATATGCTTTATTCAAGCAATAAAATATTGGTAGCACAATTAGATTTTCGAAATTTGCATTGTTACGGCCAGCTGAATGTCTTTCGGCACTCGACTACCACGGAACACATTCTGTTTGTGTTTTCTGTTAACATCAGAATGTTAAACTGATATTTGAATCAATACAAGGGATATTCGGTGTCGATACATATCGTGATCTCTTCAATATGATGTTGTGTGAATTCCCAACTATGGATTGTTTTATAAATATTTGTAAAACTTGTCCTGGAATATTAAAAATGGAGAAACACCTTAGTCACCTTATGGAAGATAATGATCTAAACATTGTGTCTTACAAACAGTGGATTAATCAAAATGGTAAGAATAAAATTTAATGAAACTTATTACATTAGTTAATTAAACAATTATTACCAATTTTTAAGGAAGGTCAAACTTAGATAAATTATCAAAATCATCGAATGTTTTCAAAGCAGAATTGAGCAAGCAGCTTGCTGCCTTGATACCTCATGGCTTCATAGCAAACCAGCAAGCTGCTTTGTACCATCCATCCGTTTGCCGTCTATTACAAACATGAGAATGGCGTCGTGCACCATCAAAGCCTTCTAATAAGTGCAGAAAGTTTGAAACACAATTTCGAAGCTGTGTATCAGTTTCATCAGGAACTATTTAATTTCCCGATTGAACGATTTACCACCATACAGAAAATAATATTTTTTTCCGATGGAGCTGGTTGGCAGTACAAAAACAAAAAGAACTTCTATCAAGTGTGTCAATACAAAGCAAGTCATGGTTTTGATACTGGATGGCACTTCTTTGCAACATCTCTGGGGTTGCCTTCAAACGAAATGCCACGAAAGTCAGCCTTCCGCGACCATACGCTGATCAAATAACGACAGCATAACAACTTTTCGATTGGGCTACAAAAAATGAATTAAACATTACTTTTAGGTTTTGTACAAATCAAGAGTACAGAAGGGTGGCAGGATCACTAGCAAAAAAAATTGATTCAGTAAAAGCCATCAGAGGAACTCACGATTATCATAGCTTTGTTCCCAATGGTAACAACCACATCACACTGACAAAAACATTTTCCGACCAAAACAAATTATAACGGAACTGCACGTATTTTGACCCCACCGAGTTTTTACTCAAATTATATTTTTTTGTCACCTAGACTTACCATCTCCCCGAATTTCAAAATAATTGGACACCTTGCCTCCGGATGGGTGTCTGATTTCGCGTGGAATGACTGCACTAAACAATTTTATATTCGTAAACAATTACTGAGATTTTGATATTCGGCCCAACCTAAATATTTTGTTTGTCAAATTATTTGCCAAGTTGTCTAAATTATGTGCTTCCCATAGCGATTATAGACCCCGCGGAATTATATATGCACGATATTTATTATATATGTACACATAAAATTTGTCCAATGAATTTTGTCAACCAAAAAATTAAAAATTTACATATATCATTAAAAATGAACCAACCACGAAAACTAAAAATGAAAATTGATTTTAATTAACAAAACAGAAAACTACTGTGTGTGTGCCTACATATTAAATCACAAATGTATGCGGCCGCTAAAAAAGATTTATAGAATTTTCACAATGAAAAATTTCACAAAAACAGCGAAATGGAAAATTAACTCTACACATGACACATGAATGGATTTGCTATTTAAATTAATTTCACTATATAATATATTTATATGTATACATACTGTTATTTTATTCCAAAACAACCAGAAATTGTACATAATTTCTGGCAACTTGTCAACGAATGGCATCAACAAAAAAAACGTAAACATTTTCAATTTTTTATTTTATTTACAGTCAAATCGCGTTTTTAGATATAAATTTTCTATTATGCTTGCTGCTGGGTGTGTATTGTTGTTGTCATTTTGTACATTGGATAAAATATGTATGACGGCTGTGTTAAATCAACAATTTTAGTTGTTAATTAAAATCTTTTAAAAATATTATGCGCGAATATAATCTATCGTGTATAGTTAGTGGGCCAATAACATACGTTTCACTGCAATAAACATTTTCGGTCCAAGAGTATATATAGGCATGCCAAATAAAATTAGATTTTTATTCAATTTATTGCACAATTTGTCCGATGTGTGTTTATTGAACTCAATATATAATTCTACATTGTGTATAAGGTTTGTATGCAATTTTTGGCATCCTGCCTATATACAGTGATCCACCCATATACGCAAGTGATGCGTACCGGAAAATTCGCGGATGTTAAGTTTAATTAAAGTGAAATCCGTTTGAAAACAATAATTGATAAAATTGAGTTTCGACATATACGAAATGAACAACTTTATTTTAGGAAATCGTATTTAATACAAAAATGACTGTTTGAATTCTATAAACATATTACAAAAAATAGTTTTAATATGCTGTAATTTGGAAATATATCAGATATATGTACGTCAGAGAAGTTTTTACGAATTTTCTTACTAAAAATATTTAGTAAATTTTTTATACCTGAATAAGACGGAATTTGATTTAATTTATATATTTTCATTAAGTATTACTAATTATTACAGAAAAAAATTATTATTAAATAAAATTTTAAAATTTAAAGCAATTTATTTAATAAATAATTCAATAAATTACTTGTATGTATGTATGTGCATTTATAAAAAATTTGCAACAGAAATTTCAAAATAATCTGTAATTTGGTTAAACATAAAATTCTGTGGAACTGATCCTAGAGATTTTGCCAATTAGCCATATAGTTGGTATGCTAGAATGGACCTTCTCCATCATGAAAAAATACTCCTCATGTTTTAGCGAATCGTCAAGTTCTAATAACTGGGTTCATAAATTATATCTTATAACAAACAATAAATTTGGTTAAACATAAAATTCTGTGGGGCTGATCCTAGAGATTTTACCAATTAGCCATATAGTTGGTATGCTAGAATGGACCTCCTCCATCATGAAAAAATACTCCTCATGTTTTAGCGGATCGTCAAGTTCTAATAACTGGGTTCATAAATTATATCTCATAACAAACAATAAATTTGGTTAAACATAAAATTCTGTGGGGCTGATCCTAGAGATTTTGCCAATTAGCCATATAGTTGGTATGCTAGAATGGACCTCCTCCATCATGAAAAAATACGCCTCATGTTTTAGCGAATCGTCAGGAACTTACAACTTGTTTCTAAATTATGTCTCATAACAAATAATAAATTTGGTTAAACATAAAATTCTGTGGGGCTGATTCTAGAGATTTTGCCAATTAGCCATATAGTTGGTATGCTAGAATGGATCTTCTCCATCATGAAAAAATACGCCTCATGTTTTAGCGGATCGTCAGGGACTTACAACTTGGTTCTAAATTATATCTCATAACAAACAATAAATTTGGTTAAACATAAAATTCTGTGGAACTGATCCTAGAGATTTTGCCAATTAGCCATATAGTTGGTATGATAGAATGGACTTTCTCCATCATGAAAAAATACTCCTCATGTTTTAGCGAATCGTCAGGGACTTACAACTTGGTTCTAAATTATGTCTCATATAACAAACAATAAATTTGGTTAAACATAAAATTCTGTGGGGCTGATCCTAGAGATTTTGCCAATTAGCCATATAGTTGGTATGAGAGAATGGACCTTCTCCATCATGAAAAAATACGCCTCATGTTTTAGCAGATCGTCAGGGACTTACAACTTGGTTCTAAATTATATCTTATAACAAACAATAAATTTGGTTAAACATAAAATTCTGTGCAACTGATCCTAGAGATTTTGCCAATTAGCCATATAGTTGGTATGATAGAATGGACCTTCTCCATCATGAAAAAATATGCCTCATGTTTTGGCGGATCGTCAGGGACTTACAACTTGGTTCTAAATTATATCTTATAACAAACAATAAATTTGGTTAAACATAAAATTCTGTGGAACTGATCCTAGAGATCTTCCCAATTAGCCATATAGATGGTATGATAGAATGAACCTTCCCCATCATGGAAAAATACTCCCCATGTTTTAGTGGATCGTCAGGGTCTTACAACTTGGTTCTAAATTATATCTCATAACAAATAATGTCAAATAGACTCTGGAGAATTTCCGTAATAAATTATAATAAAACAATTTTTACATACGACCCATTAAATCCAGAAAGGATTCAAAAAGAATTATTGAAAAGTGCAAGAAATTTTGTTTTTGAGTAGGACGAATTTTATCAAAGGCCAATTACCAATTTTAAGTCGACTCATTCTGGCTATTTATTTGTGCATACCTTATATTGGCTAGAATCGGCCTTAGAGTATCCAGAGTATATCAAATTTACGATTTTCTGAAATACTTGTATGGATGATTTCTGGAAAACCCAAGTTTTATAAAGGAACTAATTGAAAAATTATAAAACTCATTTTAGCTTAGTATCGCGCTTGTGCTTACTCCATTGGCTAGAATCGGCTATAGAATTTCGTTTTAATTCATTAAATTTTAACACTTTATAGTTTTAAACATTTATATAGAATGTGTAGTTTAAGTAGGAATCACTGTATCTTGTTGCTATATGACTCGCAGCAAGAAAAATGATTTATAATGTCTGTATGATGAAAAATGTTAATTTATAGCCGTCACAATTTTCCAACTACTAATATATACAAGTTCACAAAGCAGAGTGACCTTTATCGTAATAATATATGTATATAAATGTAATAAAACTGGATGGTAAGCAAATAACAGCAAATAAATAAAATACTTCCAACGATTCAAAATGTTGAAACGTCGTAAATTTTATTGTTTTAAAACTAATCGATTTGATTATGTTAATTTTACTAAATGAACATTATTTACTAGTTTAATAGTAGTAGTATATTGTATATAGTATTTTTAAATCTAGGTCAGGTCATTGTTATGCCCCTAGAAATATTATAAGAACCTTATAAAATTTTACATTTCTGAATTTATTAATATTGGCGTAAGGAAATAAAATTTAATGTACATATGCATCCTTGCTAAGAAGTGTGTACTACACAGAAAAAAATTTCGCGGTGTGAATTGTATTTTATCCGAAAAAATACTTTAGTTTTTATCCGATTGTATAAAATGAACTCCGCAAGAACGGGTACTAATTTTGAAATATCCAATAAAATCGATTGACATAATGTTTACACCGCTTGGTGTAAAAGAAATAATTCTAACGTGCTATTGAAAAAATATTTAGGGAATTTTTTTAAAAGGTATACTTCCCATAGAAAAATTAACGTTTATCAGAGTGAAATTTTCACACTGTTTGGTGTTTTCTTGGCCGAAGTTACAAGTCGGGTAGTGCCGTCCTGTTCGGAATTCATTATATTTATTTTGTAAATCTTTATTTGAAAAATCATTAGTTTCCTTCAAATTCTCACTCTGGTTGGTTATCAATACCATAATTATTTTACGTCCCGTAAAAATTAATTTTGCGAGAAGAGTAATAATATTTTTAATTTTATTTATAAATAAATTCATGAAAAAAGTGAAATAGTAATAATAATAAAATTATAATTCAATAAAACTTTTTTTTATGCAAATGTGCCATCTATATATGAATCGGTGTGTCGCCTATGTGAGTGTGTTTAGTGCAACTAATATTTTCATTTTATGTATTAAAAGGTCGAACAGGATTTTAATTTAGAATTTCCAAGGGTAATATTCAGCAACGAGAAGTGGCAAAAATACAAAAAAAAACATTGGTAAACTGGCGGAATCAGAAAAAATTACGATTTATGATGAATGTACCGCAGAAGTTGACAGTAAGTTTTTAATATAAATTATTGTTAAAACTAAATAAGCAAGCATTTTAATATTTATCTTTTTCTATATTTTCAGAATTCGATAGTGATATTACATGTTAATATGAAATAATATAATTATATTTTAATATAAATGTCAATAAATGTATGAAAAAAAAATAAAGCTTCTTTATTAAGCACTCCAAAATGTATGTTTTTTATTAATCCGAAAAGAAACAATATCTAATGTCTGTGTGATTGATTGCGTACTAAAAATATTTTTTTATCCCTTTTCCGTAAATAAAATTATCCAAAAATTTACATAAATACTGTATTTTAATCGTGAGTTTTTTTATCCGCGAGGTGTGCAAGGTATTATCCTTTAAAAGTGATTTGTGCTTTTTAATAGCCAATAATTTTATCCGATAAAAGTAAATCTCGATCAAAATAAATACTCCATTTGGATAAAATAAAATTGTATCCGATCGGTGGGATATTATTTGACACCGATTCGGTGTCAGGAGAACTCCGTTTTTTTTCTGTGTATAAATTAATTTATTTTATTGCAATAACGATAGGAGACACAATAATGATAAGAACTTACAAATACTGATGATGGTATTAACCTACCAATTTATTACACATGTCAAACATGTGGCCTTTTATACTACCCAGCTCTTTAAAAAATTTTCGGATATCATTATTTCATAAAGTGCACTCCAATTCGAAAAATTGGAATTTATTAAATACAACAAACAACATGCAACGACATGAGAGTGTGTTTATAAACTTGATATTGTAACAATATGGTAACAACTGTCATTGTTTAAACGACGCATAGTTAGTAACGAAATTGTAGAAAATGTTAAAATAAAATCAAGCCGTATTTCTAGAGTCAACATGCAAGAAAAAGAAACGTGTTTTTGGCAGAAATCAATAATTTTAACAAAATAACAAATGCTTTTGACTGATAGCAAGCACATAGCTACAGCTACACTCGACTTTATGACACAGTCCAGACATAAATAATGAATGTAAAATTGATCGTTAAACTGGCCACCTAGAACGCTCGTACAATACGTAAAAATCACGACCCTAACGAAAATACGAACTAATCGACTGCGTATCAACGGGTGGTTCTTGAAATTGAAATCTATCTGAAACATCAGTCGGAAGTTTGTACTAAACAAATGTACTAACTTTTTAAAAGTCTGTCTACTAGTATGTATACTAATGTAATTACTGGCCCCATACTGTGTCAACCAACTGGTTCCAACGGTTTCGATCCTGGACTTGGTCTTCATACTGTCTCAGACAACCTGAAGAAGCCAAGTCGTTCTCTACATCGTGGAACAATCGTTGCCTACAACGACCTCTGCGCCTAACATATGGTGGCTCTCCTTTCAGAGATCGCTGCATAATTCGTTCCGGATCAGCACGCAGAACGTGACCGAGCCAGCGTACTCGATGAGATCTTATTTCATGTACAATATCGGGGATCTCGATATTGTACAGAGTTCGGTATCTGCCATCTACTTCGCGTTTTGGTCCGTAAATCACACGCATGATTCTGCTCTCAAATGTAAGGAGACATCTCTCGTACTCATCCGTCAGGGACTAACTATCACATCCAAACATAACGACCTGATCAACGCCTTGTAAAGCTTCAGTTTCGAGGCATTTGATAGGTGTTTAGATTTTAGCAGTGGCCTTGGCGGATACAGTGCCATTGCCCCTATAACCAGAGATCATGTATTTCGTTTTGGACTCATTGATCTGGAGTCCAATAGAAGATGAAAACTCTACAAGCGGATCAAGTATTTCTTTCACTCAGTTGCGATTCACTCCAATCACGCATATGTCATCTGCATATGCAAGCACCTGATTGGACTGGCGATATAAGATGTTATGGTGCGGTGTTTCAGTTTTACGAAAGATTTACTCCAACATGAGATTAAAGAGTATCGGGGACAAAGCATCTCCCTGCCGAACACCCGAGTTAACTACAAAACTTGTCGATAGCCTGTTCTCAGCCTTCACACAGCATTGAGACTGCGTCACTGTCATCCTACATAGTCGTACCAGTTTTGTTGGCATTCCTAGGTATTCCAGGGCAGACCATAAACTCTCTCGATTGATCGAGTCATATGCCTGCCGGAAATCCAGGAACACCTGATGTACGGGGATGGATGTCTCATAATATTTAGATAGAATCATCCGCAGCGAAAAGACCTGATCGGTGACTGATCGATTCGGACGAAATCCTCCTTGATAGTCACCAACCAAGCCCTCCGCTAGAGGAGTGATTCTATCCAATACAATGTATGACAGTAACTTGTACGCTGTGCAAAGGAGAGCTATACCGCGATAATTCTCACACTTCAAGCGGTCTCCCTTCTTGAAGATGGGACATATCGCGGCCACTTTCCATTCATCAGGCATAACTTCGGTTCGCCATACTAATCGAATAAGGTCGAAAAGACAGTTCAACAAAGTATCCCCTCCAAATATCAAGAGCTCCGAATTAATGCAGTCCACTCCAGGTGCACGGTTTCGTTTCAATCTCTGCATGGCTTTAGTGAATTCCTCATGGGATGGCTCCTCAGTGCAAATCTCCGCAGTCTGTATTAGAGGTGGCTCAACAACAGTCTGTGACGCATGATGAACATTAAGCAGGTCAGTAAAGTGTCCACTTCATGCGTCAAGTACCGCGTCGATGTTGACACAGAGGTTTCCATCCCGGTCCCGAATGGCGGTTGACGTAGGCCTGAAAGTATGATGCAGTTCAGTAATTCCTTTAAAGAAATTACGCGAACTGCGCTTATTGCTGAGTTGTTGTACTTTCAGAACCTCGGCCTTTCACCATTCTCGCTTCTTCCGTCTACAAATCCGCTTAGCTGCCCTTCTTGCAAGAGCAGCCTTGTTTTTCCTCGCAATTGTCAGACGTTGTTGCACTTCATTATGGGCTATATTTTGTTGCTCAACTGCAAGACGACACTCGTCATCAAACCAATCATTCTTGGGTCTGACTTTCACTATACCTAAAGTCTGTTGAGCAGCACTGACAACCGAAGTTTTCAGTACCTCCCAGACAGAGTTCACGCAGTCAGACTGGTAATTAGCTTCATTAATGTTGTCGCTGACAAGATCCTGATATCGTTTCTTTTGATCTTCATTTATCAGACCTTGCATTAATAGTTGGCCGAAAATAGTTTAGAATTAGTATAATCTTCGCGCGCCTATATATAAAAGCGTCTGAATTTTCTCTAAATGCACACTAAAAAAAAATTACATCATTTAGTAAATGCTGTATTAAATTCACACGCATTCTGTAACGAGAAAATATATTAGTTGTCATAATGTCTATCATCGAGCACATATACTCCATCAAATTAGACAAGCAACACTACACGAAGCCTAATTAATCTCAAATTCTCAACCTTCCCCCATCTAATTTTTCCCTTGACACAAATTAGTTCAACTGTACGAAATTATATTTTGTTGCCTTTTTATTTTTATTTTAAATGTCTTTCTAAATCACAGATAATAGATTATCATTTTCCCATCCCGTAAAATTATAATTCCTATCATAATTTTCTCAGATTATGATGGTTTGTAAAAGGAAAACACGACAAGGAATAAAATCCTAATTTATAATCCGGTATTTGTTATTATTGTGTGCCAAGGATTTTTCTTCTACATATTTTTATATATAAGCAAAATATAAATAATAATTTTCATCGAGTCGAAATATATAATTTTGAAATTTATTATCCAAAATCCAACAACAATAATACCGAAAATTCATCCAAATATATTCTAATGGCATTTATTAGATTAAATTTGTATTTGTTGTATATCCTTCCTCGGAATAGATATAAACCGCACATAAAAAAAAACTTTTATATTTTTGTTGTTGTTGTAAAGCTCCATAATTAGAAAAGTCAATCAAAAGTTATCTAAGTATATACGAGTACGTATGTATTTATATACAAGAAAAGCAAATGGAGGAGAAATTTCATGATTACTTTCCAACTCCAAGCCAATGCGAGATAAATACAACAACAATTTTTATAAAAATGATTTTGGATTAGATTCAAGTTCATCTTAGGAATACTGGCAAAAAGGCGAAACGAATGAGAACAAATATTTTGTATATGGTAATAAACATAAAAATTGTAAATAGATTTGTTTTTCAATAATAATGCGCTAAACTATTATTCGGTAATTTCAAGAAAAATTCATCAAGATGAATAATTTAGATGTGTAATTAACGATTTATATCATTGGAAAAGTTCAATATACTTAAAATATCAATTTACAATTTATTTATAGAAAATTGAAAAATCAATTTTCTTATTACATTGTCATTGGAATATAGAGTTCATTACATGAAGTTTGATATACAAAACCCTAAAAAACATTGATGTCCATTTCAGACACATATCTAATTGACATTGAATAGTCATTAGAAAACTTTGTTTATATATAGAAAATTAATGGAAATGTTATTTACTCTCGAGTCTCGATTATAATATTGATTTGAAATTAGTGTAAAGATTCTTAATTGGTTTTGGACGGTCATCAAACGTTTTGGTGAATTTGTCTGTGTGTTACATATAGCTTTTCCAGGTTAAATTGAACTTTTTCCAAGTTAAGCGCAACTTTTTCCAACATAAACGAAACTATTTTCAAATTGAACGCAACCTTTTCCAAATTAAATTAAACTATTTCCAAACAGATTACACTTTTTTCCAAATTAAATTAAACTTTTTCCAAATGGAATACAACTTTTGTCTTCTAATTTAGTATGAAAAAAAGTTGCATTCAATTTGGAAAAAGTTTAATTTAATTTGGAAAAAAGTGTAATCTGTTTGGAAAAAGTTTAATTTCATTTGGAAAAAGTTGCGTTCAATTTGGAAATAGTTTTGCTTATGTTGGAAAAAGTTTCGTTTAACTTGGAAAAACTTCAATTTAATCTGGAAAAGCTATATATGGCGTGGCGTTTCTCCGAACAGATAGGAAAAACTGAATTATTCAATATTTGATTCTAATTTTAGTAATTATGAATATAATGAATCGAAATTTTAATTTAATCAGAGAACCGGAAAATTACCTAAAAATTCTTGTCGAGTATTTCAGACGTGACAAGTAAAAAATAGATTTACTTACTACATATAGTCTTTACTATGTCTGGATTCAGAAAAATATTTCGTAAATTTTGAAACAAATCAAGCTTTATTAGAAGAATTAGATATAAATGAATCTAAATGCGATTCTCGGGCAAATTTTGAGGAGAAGTATCATAAATTAAAACCTGCCGTATTAGTTGAGATTTATCGAAGGAAATCCGAAACTAGAGTAAATGAAAATCTCAATAATTTAGAAATACCAAAAATTAAATTACCTTCATTTTCCGATAAATGTATGAATTGGATTCCATTCTATGAAACGTTTAAATCACTTGTGCATAAGAATAAACGATTAGATGATATCCAAAAATTTCATCATTTAAGAAGTAGTTTAACGGGTGCACCATTCAATAGAATTAAGCCATTGGAGATTACTGCTAAAAACTATTCGGCTGCTCTTAAACTCTTAACGAATAGATACGATAGTGAAACGTTGGTAGCACAAGATCATATTAGAGGACTCTTTAATTTACAATCAATGGACAAAGGGTCGTCAGTCAAACTTCGAGAATTAATTGACAGTCTCTACAATCACCTCAATTCTTTGAAAGGTCTCGGCCGTCCTACATCTCATAGGGATGACCTAATTGTTTATATGATATTACGTGATATGATCATGCGTGTGATTTACGGCCCTAAACGCGAAATAGATGGTACATACCGAGCTCTGTACAATTTCGAGATCAGAGATCTGATGAAGATCCCCGATATTGTACATGAAGTTAGATCTCAGCGAGTACGCTGGCTCGGTCACGTTCTGCGTGCTGATCCGGAACGAATTGTGCAGCGATCTCTGAAAGGAGAGCCACCATATGGTAGGCGCAGAGGTCGTTGCAGGCGACGATGGCTCCACGATGTAGAGAACGACTTGGCCTCTTCAGATTGTCTAAGACAGTATGAAGACCAAGCTCAGGATCGAAACCGTTGGAGCCAGATTGTTGATTCAGTAAGGGGCCAGTAATGGCCTTTAACACTGTTATTATTATTATTATTATATGATATTACAAAGGCTACATACATTTACGAGAACCAAATGGGAGGACTTGTTAGATAAACGATCTCACACTTTGGAAGGAATTAGTTTATTGAAAGAGCAAACTCACCAACCAGCCAATATATGTAGCAAGCCTAATTACAATCAGAAACTTACAGCATCCAGTTTCTCGTCTTCATATGTGTACAAATTGTTTGCTTGATAGTTCTGATACATCGGAATCGTGCTCGCGATCAAGATGTCATGATTCAGCCAAACACCATACATGCTTACATCAATATCCAACGTTGAGTTCCATTCAAAATGCTAATAATGATGGCACTGCACAGTCTGAACCTGCAAGCCAAGTTTTCATTAGTTAACCATTAAACTTTACCAGTGGCCATGCATCGGTTGGCTCTATTCAAACCGAATCAAGCACCCACATCAAATCACAATGTAAAGTCATACTGGCTACTGCCGTAATACACGTACTAGACAAGTACGGTTTACCCGTTGCATGCAGAGCCTTTCTAGATTCTGGGTCACAATTACACTTCATAAAAAAAAGGTTGGCCCACAAATTAGGAGTTAAGTGCTTTAGTATCCTTAACACTATTGCAGGAAGTGGCAACTGTGAAGTAAATGTCAAAGAACGGACGATTCTTGCAATTACATCTCGTATATCAACAGCTTTATTGATATCAACAGTTGGCCTCATCCACACAATATAGAACTACCGGATCCTGTCCACAACCAATAAACATGTTAATCGGAGCCGAACTATACTGTTCACTAATGTCGGAAGGACAAATAACATTTAACGATAGTATGCCAGTACTGCAAAATACAGCTTTCGGTTGGACCGTTACGTGTGGAATCATGTTGTGGCAATCAAGCTTTCATTGCAATATGGTCTCTACAGCGCACAACCTTTTGCTGGAGCAGCAATTTCAACAATTCTGCGAACTGGAAAAACACGACTCTCCAGCGAACCAATACATGTACGAAGAATGTAGCATTATTCCATGTAAACCATTAAAAGGGGTTCTATTGGGCAGACTGAACGATAGTGTTGTCTTGGCTGTCCGCCCCGTCATACACATGGAAAACCTTTGTTGAGAACCGGATTGCCAAAATACAAAATCTAACTGACATCCGAAAATTCAGCCGATATCATCAGTCGAGGTAGGCTTCCAAGTCAACTATGCAAAGCAACAGAATGCGGCTTCATGGCCCTACATTCTTACACAACCCAGAAACAGTTTGGCCGTCTAACTCTAGTCGACTCACAATGATCACTAATATTCCTCGTATGCGAAACAAGTTTGCTCTTTGTAGATGAAATAAACCATAGGCAGTCATTTGCGAAATTACAACGAATATTTGCATATATTGTCTTCGCTTCATCTCCAACTGTACTAAAAACAAGACTACCAAAAACAAGGGACCACTAACGGCGGATGAATTGGAGATGGAATTATACACCTGCGGAAAAACAAAGAAGTTTACCGAACGAGTCGTCTGTGTTCTCTAAGTCCAGTCCTGGACATCTAAGGTCTCCTACGTGTAGTAGGTCGCATCCACAATTCCCTTCTTCCTTTCGATTCAAAACATCAAATCCCCTTACCCAAGTCTACTCCTTTTACTAATATGCTAATGTTTTATTTGCATGTGAAACATCTACACGCTGCACCACAAGCACTGTTGGCCATTACTAGACAATGCTTCTGGCCACTTGATGGGAACATTGTAGCTCGTCGCACAGTTAATAGTTGCATTAGGTGTTTCAAAACCAAGCCAAGAAGTATCGATTATCTCATGGGAAACCTGCCTGCAGAACCAGCACGACCCTTTTTCACTACCGGGGTCGATTACTGTCGCCCCGATACGCATACATTATATAATACGACGGAAAACACTAAAAAAAACGTATATTGCCATATTTATATGCTTCACGACACGAGCTGTTCATCTAGAAACCGTAACCGATCTAACTTCGCAAGCTGTCATCGCCGCTTTAAAACGGTTCGTGGGACGACGCGGCTTATGCAACACGAATGAAAGATCTGAACTACGATGTGTTCCAGTCTCAAGCACACAGTAATAATCTCCACCAATGGTGTCAAGATGATCGAGTTAGATAGAAGCCAATACCACCCAGAAGTCCACATTTTGGCGGTCTATGGGAAGCTGCTGTGAAAGCAGCTAAGCAACATTTAATTCGAGTAGCAGGAAACTCCTCGCTTACCTTCGAAGAACTCAATACATTTGTCATGGTAAGTGGCCCATTAACGGCAGTAATCGAGCCAGACGTTAAAGATACCAAGGGCGCATTAACAGAAAATGGCACTGGGAGCTCTAGTTGTTTGTATCATGGATATTTTGTTTGTAAAATAATGTTAGTAAATCAATGAATTGTGTATTAGATAACAATTAACATATCATGAAATCAAAAATAAACAAATTTAACTTCAAAAAATTTCTTATCTTAATATTTTAAATGTAAATAAAAATAAAAATATTACTTTCACATTATGTCCCATAGTAAATTTTTCAATTTAATCTAAATTTGAATAATTCCGTACTCGAAAATGCGTCATACAATAGAAAAATTCTGATCACAGACATGGAAAACGTCAAAGGGTTGTTCCTCAATCTGGAATCGAAACTAGACTTGACATTTTTATGATTAAGCCGAATTAAGCTATTGAATAAATCCCACAGTAATTATTCAATTTGATGTAAATTTGAATAAGTCCGTAAAATGCGTCATAGAAAAATTCTGATCACAGGCATGGAAAACGTTAAAGAGTTGTTCTTCAACCTGGAATCGAAACTAGACTTGACATTTTAAAGATTAAGCAAAATTGAGCTATTGAATAAATCGCACAGTAATTTTCCAATTTGATGTAAATTTGAATAATTCCGTACTCGAAAATGCGCCATAGAAAAATTCTGATCATAGGCATGGACAACGTTAAGGGGTTGTTCTTCAACCTGGAATCGAAACTAGACTTGACCATTAAAAGATTAAGCAAAATTGAGCTATTGAATAAATCCCATAATTTTTCAATTTGATGTAAATTTGAATAATTTATAGAAAAATTATGATCAAAGGCATGGACAACGTTAAAGGGTTGTTCTTCAACCTGGAATCGAAACTAGACTTGACCTTTTAAAGATTAAGCAAAATTGAGCTATTGAATAAATCCCACAGTAATTTTTCAATTTGATGTAAATTTGAATAATTCCGTAAAATGCGTCATAGAAAAATTCTGATCACAGGCATGGAAAACGTTAAAGAGTTGTTCTTCAACCTGGAATCGAAACTAGACTTGACATTTTAAAGATTAAGCCGAATTAAGCTATTGAATAAATCCCACAGTAATTTTTCAATTTGATGTAAATTTGAATAATTCCGTAAAATGCGTCATAGAAAAAATCTGATCACAGGCATGGAAAACGTTAAAGGAACAACTCTTTAACGTTTTCCATGCCTGTGATCAGAATTTTTCTATGACGCATTTTACGGAATTATTCAAATTTACATCAAATTGAAAAATTACTGTGGGATTTATTCAATAGCTCAATTTTGCTTAATCTTTAAAAGGTCAAGTCTAGTTTCGATTCCAGGTTGAAGAACAACCCTTTAACGTTGTCCATGCCTATGTAAATATGAATAGTTCCGTACTCGAAAATGAGTCAAAGAAAATTCTGATCATAGGCATGGAAAACGTTAAAGAGTTGTTCTTCAACCTGGAATCGAAACTAGACTTGACCTTTTAAAGATTAAGCAAAATTGAGCTATTGAATAAATCCCACAGTAATTATTCAATTTGATGTAAATTTGAATAATTCCGTACTCGAAAATGCGCCATAGAAAAATTCTGATCACAGGCATGGACAACGTTAAGGGGTTGTTCTTCAACCTGGAATCGAAACTAGACTTGACATTTTAAAGATTAAGCCGAATTAAGCTATTGAATAAATCCCACAGTAATTTTTCAATTTGATGTAAATTTGAATAATTCCGTAAAATGCGTCATAGAAAAATTCTGATCACAGGCATGGAAAACGTTAAAAAGTTGTTCTTCAACCTGGAATCGAAACTAGACTTGACCTTTTAAAGATTAAGCAAAATTGACCTATTGAATAAATCCAACAGTAATTTTCCAATTTGATGTAATTATGAATAGTTCCGTACTCGAAAATGAGTCAAAGAAAAATTCTGATCATAGGCATGGAAAACGTTAAAGAGTTGTTCTTCAACCTGGAATCGAAACTAGGTAGACTGAACCTTTTAAAAATTAAGCAAAATTGAGCTATTGAATAAATCCCACAGTAATTTTTCAATTTGATGTAAATTTGAATAATTCCGTACTCGTAAATGCGCCATTGAAAAATTCCGACCACAGGAGGAAAACGTCAAAGGGTTGTTCTTCAACCTAGAATCGAAACTAGACTTGACTTTTTAAAGATTAAGGCCAAATTGAGCTTTTAGTACTTTCACATTATGCCCCATAGTATATTTTTGATTCGATGTTTGTTGTGAAGAATAATATCTAACTGAATATTATAATATTTTATTTATTTAGAAAATATTAAAGAATAAATATTTTGAAACTTAACTATGCTTTGATTTCTTGCTAGCAACACATTTTCTTATTTGCACAATCCATTTTTCGTGCTAACTTTATAGTACAGGATGTATAATATTCTCAAACCACTAGAGCTCCCAGTGTGTTTTTCGTGCTAACTTCACAGACATGGATTTTTACTAAAATTAGATGAAAGTTCAAAAATTCGATCTAGCATTGAAACCTAATTTGTATGTTTAAGCCGTAAGTATATACTTATACAATATTGTTAATACAAATATTGAGTGAACATTTAAATATGTATATACATATATACATAATTGAAACAATATTTGCACATCGAACTAATGAAAATTGTGGTATTATTTTTCGTGCGAATTATACAATAAATCATTCAAAGTACGTAATAAACAATTTATGATGTTTTCTTGAAAACAGTAGCAAAACACATTTTTCTTGGTAATATATTATGATGCTAATGTTTGCCCATCGTTTAAGTAATTATATATGTACGTATTATTCGGTGATTACGTACTAATTTTGTGATTAACAACCACCTCATGAAATAAAGAGAAATTTTCCTGAATTTGAGTAATCACGCGTATAAATACTCGTATATCTAATCACATGACAAGTAACTTCCTTTGTTAACGCTAACAACAAATAATGCAAAAATATACAACAACACAAAGTTATCGCTCCAAAGCTAGGTCACACTTTATATATAAATTTTTATTTATGCACATACACGATAATTAAAATACACTGTACACAAATTAATAATACATGAAAAACTACCCAAAATACTGTATTATCTGTGTCTAGTCACAGCCACATAATTCGTAAAAACTCATCGTAATTACGTCATTATTCCGCAGATTATTAAATATATGATCTCATTAAAAATAAAATAGATTGCTACAATTTTAAAAATTTGAAATTGGTCATGCAGATTTATCACGTCGCGCATTTTTAGAAAAACACACCATAGTAATGATACATAAATCAGTCGAGAGATGAAATTGAATTTCCACACACTTTTCTTTGTTTTATATGGCGAAAATGCTTGTGTTTTGATTTATGGCCAGCGTATATACATATACAAAACATGAAACAATGGGGCAGAATTATAATTAGATAAGAGAATTATTTATTGTCGGGAATATACATAATGTATATATGTACATACAAGTACAACTATATATAAGTGTGGCGGCAGCAGGTGACCACGCGCAGTTTTAAATCAAACAAAGTGTTGATAAATTTATCGATTTGTTGTTATACGGAATATGTGAAAAAATGGTAGATCCGTCTAGATTTTATATGCGCCGAATATTCAAACAACTTATCGCTTATCGTTATCTTATCAGTGTGGTGTAAGGACGAGATTTTTAATTATCAATCTGAATCAACCTCATTTATATATGACATGCATACTCAATATATACATTTAGTAAAATTAATTTTATTACTTATCTACGATTAAATTTATATTTTGTAATTAAATTGATACGAATTAGACATTTTAATGTCGTAACTCCTACCTGATTATTTTCATCGTAAGATAAATGTAGTTATGTCACATAAAACTGACCTACATACATAATGTAGTTCACATCCATCTCTATATCCATTGCATATTAATCAATTTTTCTGTTATATCCAAACCTAGTTTTTCTATCGATATACGATTACATATCCAAGTATCACATACAGCCAAATGTGGATAAAAAATTATTCATTTATATTTTATTCAAGGAAAAATTATAATTTTATTGATTTCCATTTTGAAATGTATATAAATCGTCGGCACACCAAAATACTCCCACCCATACATTTATACATACACGTATATGTATAAATTGTACAAATTAGGTCCAAAAAAACGAATATTTTGAAATTTAATTACAATCCACAAAGCAATTAAAACTAAAACAAATGTTTAACGAAATAAATAGACGTATCAATATCATATACGCAACGTTGCAATCAAAGAAATACCGCGTGTCTTTTATTGAAATTCTTATCAACTACATAAAAAAAAAAAATTCAAACAGCAGAAAGATAAGAAATTGTAATCAAAGATCATTAAACTTCCGTAATAACGCAATTATCTATTTACTATTATCATTATGATTGTTGTAATTTGTTCCATTGGAATTGTTGGTTAAGCAATCATGTTTTCAAGACGCAAAATCTAATTATAGAAAGGTACACACAAGACAACGATTACAAAAATTTGTAATATCCGCTACATATAGAGGAAGAAAATTACATGTAAAATTTACTCATAATCTCTGGATTAGGAATTCCCCCACTAAAAGGCTTTCTATGGCTATTATTTATAAAGGGTGATCCAATAGGAGGTACTTTTTCCAATTGGGATTCATGCATGACAACTGTCATGTACATATCATCATATGACATTTGTGTTCAGTAATCATTGACATTTCACCATGAATAGACTTACGCGAGAACAACGTTTACAAATTGTGGAAATTTATTTGAAACATAATTGTTCAGTAAAAAATTGTTTTCGTGCTCTTCGACCATTTTTTGGTGTTCATAATCGTCCAACTGACCGCACTATTCGCGAAATAATCAATAAATTTCGAACCACTTTTTCATTATTGGATATTCATCATCCGACTAGAGTACGTATCCTGAAAAATGCACTGTTTGGTGCAGTTTATGGGCAGGTGACATCATCGGACGGTATTTCTTTAAAAATGCGGAAGAACAGCGTGTAAACGTCAATGGCGCAAACTACAGAGCAATGGTGCGATTTATTAAAAGAAAATTTTAATGAGAACATCATATCAAGAAAGGGACTCGTGAATTAGGCTCCAAGATCTTGTGATCTAAAGCCGTTAGATTACTTTTTAGGAGGGTACCTGAAATCACTTGTTTATATCGATAAACCACAATCGTTCAAGAAGCGAACATAATACGCGTAATTAACGGAATACCGGCCGAAATGCTCGAAAATTGGACCCATAGAATCATATAAAAGCCAGTCGCCGATAACATTTAAAAGAAATTATTCTCAAACATTAAATGTCATAAACCGAACTTACGTCACAAATACAATTTTTGATTATTAAATTGATTTTAATGCGTTTTATTTCAAAAAAAACTTCCAGAAGCTCTTATTGGATTACCCGTTAGTAAAATGGCTGGGAAATGTCTTATTACGTAGTACGGGTTAAATAAATTTATCATAAAATGACCCACACAAACAAAAACATTTTGGTTAAATAGCAATCAAAATACAATTCGTAACTATAGGATATTAAAAATGTCCGAACTATGATATAAACTCAACATGTTCATTATATCGATAAATGTACAGGGTGGGCCATCTGTGGGTCCACTTTTCAATCAATGAGTTGAAGTACTAAATGTTATCTGTTCTAAAAATTCTAAATGAATGACATATGAAAAGTCATAAATATGCAATTTATCAAAATAATCGTTCAAAAACAACAACATTTCGTAAATTACGTTTTGATCGATATGGACGTCCAGTTGACAAAATTATTGATCGTTTTGAAGAAACTGGTTCAGTGGAAAGTCGTAGACAGTATCAACTTGTTCATCCAGTTCGTACTCTTGATGCAGTGGCAGCTGTTAGTGAAAGTCTTAGTAATGAACCAAGCATGAGGAACGTTATAGCAACATGATAACAGTTTTTTGGGGCCCAAATTAAATGAATTACGTTTCAACGACCTTTGGTTCCAACAAGACGGAGCGACATGCCAATCGTGCAATAATCCATTTATTGTCAACAAAATTTACTAATCGCATAATTTCCAGAAATTTTTAGTTTTTTAGCCACTAAGAAGTCCGGCTTTAACACCACTTGATAATTTTTTGTGTTGTTATTTGAAAGGTAAGGTTTATGCTAATCATCATGTATATAAAGTTAGCCCAGGATGCATCCCAGAAAAACGCAAAATCATAACAATAGCGATCAACTATCAACTATCAGACCAGGAGTAACTATCACCCTATAATTTTGTTGCATCGCAGGAAAAATATGTACTATTGTCGCGACAGTTTCATAAAACTATCATCCCAGGAAATCACTATAATCTTTAATTTCGTACCAAACCATCTCAATATCACGCAAATAAGTATTATAAAAAACGTAAATCGAACCATTCAATGATTTGATATATTAAGTCGGATTCCGAAAAGGTTGTGATAAAGTGACATACGAAGTCAAGTGTTTTTTAAACTTAACCACCAGCCAACAAAAACCACTACTTCCCAACACTCGAGCCAATGTCGCACTAGCTCGGATGTTTTTTAAGTTTGGTTTACTAACACCTATTTATCCTATTCGTTTCAGAAAAACTTCCACGGTCGTGAGCGAGCTAATTTAACTTTAAGCTAACTATTTCAACAATTCTGCACACAATTCTGTACCTGGTTTAATGTAATGGCGAAACACACTCTATATATGCGAAATTTACGGCGCTTGGTTCAAAAGGTACATCAAAAATAATCAATGGAGTGCGATAAACTATGACAAGCCTGCCGCAATTAATCAGAACTATACCTTATTCTTCACATTTTTCTGAATTTTGGAATTTGGTTCCATCACACAGTTTTTGTGGGTTAAGGTGGTGTGATGATTTTAGTTTCAGTTTCAGTGGTTTAAACCCATTCCTCTCTATTTTAACCAGGAAAGAAATTTTTGAGAATGGTCTTCACCATATATAATGGCTTTCTACGAATGTTTCTCAGAGTGACTGATATGATTTTGATTGAAGAATAGACGGTAACCCCGCTCATTAGTGCTCGGTTATCTCGGAAATCTCTAAGTGAATTTTCAAATAATTACAAATAACGACAATTTAAATAAGATTTTAATTTTTACTTATTAATACTGATTGGAGCCCGATCGAGATAGACCTAGCCTAAATTCAACCTGGGAAATTTCTTAACAAACCTCGTCACATTTGGTTCAGGGGCCCAAAGTTTATCACGACCAGACAGAAAAATAAACAGATCTGTCTGATCTATAATGTGTAGAGATATATACATATATGTATAGGTTAAAACCGCAGGAGGAAAAATAATGTATGATGGTGATAAAGTGAATAAAATCAGTTAAGCAGCGACTGAAATGTGTCCGAACCTGCAGTAAACAGTGATGCACAACTTGTTTTATACTCATACATATAATAGTTTATTTTGTGTCCACGCGCTTTCGTGCGGACTTTTTCCTCTTATGTAAACACTAATTCGGATTTAACTAAGTTCAGGTACAATGGTATTGGGGCATAATACGGGCATAATGCGGGGCATAATACACAGTACTTTAGGTGGGGGCTTTACAACAACACTATTTAATTAATGTAAATAAACATTATAGTAATAATTCAACGGCCGAAAATAAAAAAAAACAATTTGGTTTCTGATCATTTTAAACTTCTTCTGGTAAAACAATCGGGACACTGAAGGCGTTTTAAATTCCAAGTATCGAGTAAAGCCTGTTTGTACAATATTGAAAATGTTTGCATACTACATAACATCAAAAAACCTCTCGGGTCCGAGGACGCCAACAACATTTTTAGTCTACAACATAACATAACTCGTACACAGTAAGCAAACAAACTTTTCACTTTCACAAATTAGTGTAGAGTAGTAATTTTTGTTTTTCTTATTTATTTGTGAAATCGTGTAGACCGTTTACACTAACCTGCTTCAGTTTTCTTGCATTTTGAATATATTTTGCTTGGTGATTTCAAATTGGTTGCAATATTTTTGTGTATTCAAGTTTATTATAACTTGATCCCTATCACGCTGCACGATAATAAATAGCTTATGTTACTCGGGCAAACGTAGCCGATAAATTAGTGCAAGTTTTATCCAAATCGGAAACTAAATAGATAATAACTAAAACATTTTATATTTACGAAGCCCGAATATAGACAATTTCGCCGAATTTATAAATAATGAATGTAAATAGTGACGAGCTGAAATTACAATTTAAATTATGACAAAAATTCAATATAATCGGTTAGCTATAATTAAGACGAAAATAGCATGTTCATTTGTAAATGAGACATTATTTTTGTATAAATTCATAATAAACGATGTTTTGATATTTTATGGTTGGTTCTTGTTAAACTTGGTGTTAGTAAAACTGTAGTAGCTTTATGTTTATCTGAACTTAAAAGCAGTCCGACAATTTATAATATTGTATAAATAACTATATTGAAGCTATAAGACAAGATCTACACGATGCATTTTGCTTTGTTACGATCGTCATCTTTGCTGTCTCTTGATAACACACACATTTTGTTCGATTTTAATAAAAATAAATCGCCTCAGTTACGATACAAGAAATTCAAAATTAAGTATTTTTGCAAATAATTTTTGTACATTTAATTTTAGAAGTAAGATTTTATACTTCATATCTTATTAAATCTTAACGTTCTGAAAGTACAACATCTCAGCAATGAGTGCAGTTCACGTAATTTCTTTAAAGGAATTACTGGATTGCACCATACTTTAAAGCGTGCGCCAACCATTCGGGACCAGGATGGAAACCTCTGTGTCAACATCGACGCAGTTCTCGACGCATGGAATGGACACTTTATCGACCTGCTTGGTGTTCATCATGCGTCACAGACTGTAGTTGAGTCACCTCAAATACAGACTGAGGAGATTTGCATTGCGAGGATCCATCCCATGAAAAATTCATACAGAAACCAAAACGAAGCCGCTCACCTGGAGTGGACTGCATTAATTAGGAGCTCTTGGTATTCGTAGGGGATACTTTGTGGAACTGTCTTTATGACTCTATTCGATTGGTATGGCGGACCGAAGTTATGCCTGATGAATGGAAAGTAGCCGCGATGTGCCCTATCTTCAAGAAGGGAGACCGCTTGAAGTGTGAGAATTATCATGAAATAGCTCTTCTTTGCACAGCATACAATTTACTGTCCTTCATTATATTGGATAGAATCACCCATCTAGCGGAAGGTCTGGTTGATGACTATCAAGGAGGAATTTGTCCGAATCGATCAGTCACTGATCAGGTCTTTTCGCTGCGGATGATTCTGAGACTTAAATCCCCGTACATCAGGTGTTCCTGGATACCGGCAGGCCTATGACTCGATCAATCGAGAGAATTTGTAGTCTACGCAGGAATATCTAGGTATGCCAACAAAAATGGTACGATTGTGTAGAATGACAGTGACACAGTCTCAATGCTCTGTTAAAGTTGAGAACAGGCTATCAAGAATTTTTGCAGTTAACTCGAGTGTTCGGCAGGGAGATGCTCTGTCCCCAATACTCTTCAATCTCATTTTGGAGTAAATCTTTCGTAAAACTGAAACACCTCAGCGCAACATCTTATATCGCCAGTCCAATCAGATGCTTGCATATGCAATGACATATGCGTGATTGGACTGATTAGCAACGGAGTGAAGGAAATACTTGATCCGCTTGTATAGAGATTTCAGCTTCTGTTGGACTCCAGATCAATGAGTCCAAAACGAAATACATGATCTCTGGTTATAGGAACAATGGCACACCAGATTTTAGTAGTGGTCACTACACGTTGGAAGGAGTGAGGAGGTTCAAATATTTGGGCTCTCTTATCACTCACGATAACAGTGTGGGTAAGGATATTCTAGTGCGTCTGGCACCTGGCAGTCGTGCTTTGTATCTTCTAACGCCACTGCTAAAATCTAAACACCTATCAAGTGCCGGGAAGCTGAAACTTTACAAAGCGTTGATCAGGCCCGTTGTTAAGTTTGGATGTGAAAGTTGGGCGCTGACGGATGAGTACGAAAGATGACTCCTTACATTTGAGAGAAGAGTCATGCGTGTGATTTATGGCCCAAAACACGAAATAGATGGTACCTACCGAGCTCTGTACAATATCGAGATCAGAGATCTGATGAAGATCCCCAATATTATACATGAAGTAAGATCTCAGCGAGTACGCTGGCTCGGGCACGTTCTGCGTGCTGATCCGGAACGAATTGTGCAGCGATCTCTGAAAGGAGAGCCACCATATGGTAGGCGCAGAGGTCGTTGCAGGCAACGATGTCTCCACGGTGTAGAGAACGACTTGGCCTCTTCAGATTGCTGTTACGACCGCTACGATGACTACACGTTTTCTAAATAGTTTTATAGGATAGGCTACAGTGGTATATAGGGGGGTTGATTGTCATCGTAGATATTGCAATCTACTTATTCATACGTGTATACAAAAAATTTCAAGATAATATAATTAAGAAAAATCGGATTGTTCCACCAAACACATCATCACCTTATAATAAAAAAACACTATTTCATATTAAATATATATAATTATTTTGAAAATAGAATCATTTGTTTTAAATTAATAAAAATAGTAACATAAAACTAAATTAACATATTAAATAACAATTAATAATTTAAATAATATTAAGAGAAGCGAAATTAAAAATAGATTTTTATATAAATGTATGTAGAAATAAAAAGTTTAAAGAAAGTTTATTAGAGCATTTTAAATATATAGTTTATATAAAAAGAATAATTGCATGCATATATTTAGTTTAGAATTATAAAATCGCTTACGGTTTAACCAACATAGGTATATCCAGTTAGACTGATGAGCGCTCTTCAGGTGCGTGGATTTACTGAAATCAAATTTTATATATTACGGGATTTTTCGGCGACCCAAAATACCGAATGCGAAAATCAACTATTAAATTTTTGAACTAAACACTGACACAATTTATCAATTTATATATATATACATATTACTTTTTTTTTATCATTACTACTATTTAGATTTATAAATATATAAAAACAAATATAAACATCACTTTTACAAAGTTACAGAAAACTTATTAGGCGGATTAATAATATCACCGCATTCAAAATACAGTTTACTGATGCACTATACAAACAAATTTATATTACTCATACACAATGATGACGTCAATTCGGGGATCTCTTGTTTGTAGATTGTTCTCTAATTGTAATTTTTGTTTAATTATTGATATTATTTTTTTTTATGAGGCCTCAAATTAAAACATCAAAGATGCCAATTATATGTGACAAATCGCCTATTTGTATTGTATTTGTATTGAAGGTCGGTTAAAGCCGACGCGGTAATCACTGCTCTTATACCGCCAAAAAAATATAAAGCACCGCAAAGTCTATGCGACCCTGCTACTTTTCTGTTGTATGTGATATATGTGGATTCAGCACTAATATAAACTTTACAAAACTATATTTATGTGATTAAATATATAATTTATCACAGATAAATAATTAAGATTAATAATTTATTAATTATTATTTTATTTATCATCGATTCACTGCACAACTTTGCACTACGTATAATAATAATTAGAGACGACTTGTAACGAGGCCTCAATTATACTGATGAAATACATAATTTTATCGATAAGATAGCCTATGTTATTTGTATATAGTACCAAATGCATAGAAGTGGTGGGATCTCGTGTATTTACATATACATAATTGTTTATTGATCGGTTAGGATTTATTCTATTGTATATAGGTATATGTACATAATGAGTGGTGACGTATACAATAATTGTTTCCCCATGATAGAAAAAAAAAACTTACCGCAAATTTGTTAATATAGGTCATGGTATATATAGCTCATTGAACGAAAACGTAACAATTATAAGGGAAATGTAGAATTTGCTTATTTAATTTAAGATGAGCAAATCTCATCCGTAACAGGGCAGGTTTGTCTAACCTGAAGATAGCATGGTTGGACAAAGCTGAAAAATCGGATGTTAAGCTCAGATAGTTTCGCAATATTATTGTTCCAATTGTCTCGTTTCACAAACTCCTCATATTTTAAGCCTTTTTATTTTTTTGTTTATCACTACAGACGAATATCTTTACAATGATAGATTCCAAGGATTTTTTTCGACTCGTCTATCACCTCATAATTTGTATTGCCAATTTTCTTTGAAATTGTTGCTTTAATAAATTTAGGTGCGAATTTCGAACAAAATTTCTTGGCAGCGTCGCTCTGTGGATGGGTACGGACGTAAACCGTTTGACCGACGTTATACTGAATAGAACGGGCTCGCAAATTATATCGTTGGGCACTCTTTTCGTGTGCTTCAGAGATATCTCGCATTACTTGATCGTGTAAGATAGCTAATCGTGTAGGAAGTGGTAGCGGAATTTCTCCCTCTGAAATCTCTCCTAGCTCTTTTAAAAGTTGGTATAGTCACATCCATGATTGATTTTGTGGTAACCGAATAATAAGAAATGGGGAGAGTTCTTCACCGTTTCATGTACTCCATTTCTTAGTGCAGAGGCGATTTCACTAAGGTGTTTATCCCATGTTGAGTGTTTGGAACTGATATATGACCGAATGGCTGCTATTATTGACCGATTGACCCTTTCAGATTGATTCGATTGTGGCGAATAAATTGCTGTTTTATAGTCGGTCACATTGAAATCTTTCAATAGCTTCACATATTCCTGACTCCTAAATTGCGTTCCATTATCAGTATGTATAACCTCAGGCACACCAAACATGCAGAACACATCATTCTTTAGAAATTCAACTATCTGCTGTGATGTTCCTTTGGATAATGGTTTTAATAGTACGAACTTAGTAAGATGATCTAACACAATCAGGATCATGGTTTTTCCGTTACTGCTACGAGGATAAGGTCCTAACAAGTCAGCATATATCCTTTGCCATGGCCTTTCTACTACAAATGATTTTCCCATCGGTGGCCTACATATTCTGTTTGGAGCTTTCATCATTTTACATGTTTCACATGTACTGATGTATTTATGTACCTGCTTAACCATACCTGGCCAAAAATAATATCTTCTAATTTTCTCCAATGTTTTACTTACTCCTCCATGAGCTGATAGTGGTTCATTGTGTTCATTCTCCAAAATTTCATGTCTGAGACCAACTGGAATCCATAGTTTCCAAACAGACAAGTCAGATAAATCATGATTTGGTTTTGGTTCCAATCGGATATATATTCGATTATTGTGCAGTTTGAAACTTGGATAATTATTCGGGTCGTTTATAACTTTGTTTAATAATTCCTGGTACTCTGTATCTTCGAAATGAACAGATTTATAATCAATGATTTCCACATTTTTTTGTAAAGCATCATTAAACTCTTCGAAACTGTCACAGAAAACGCGAGAAAGTGTGTCTGGTACCACATTATCTTTCCCCTTCTGGTGTTCTATGGTGAATCTAAAACCTTGAAGTTTAAGGCTCCATTTGGCTAATCTTCCACTGATATCTTTTTGGTTCATTAGCCACTTCAAGCTTGCGTGGTCCGTTATTAGAGTGAAGTCGTGCCCTTCAACATATGCACGAAACTTTTTTACTGCAAGTATTGCGGCGAGACATTCTAACTCCGTCACAGTATAATTCTTTTGAGCTTTATTTAATTTTTGTGACATGAACGATATTGGTCGCTCATAGCCATCCTGATCTTTCTGGTATAATACTGCTCCTACTCCTTCCGTGCTTGCATCACATCTAATAAAGAAAGGCTCATTATAAGAGGGAGTAATAAGCACAGGTGACGATATTAATAAACGTTTCAATTCATCAAGTGATTCTTGAGCTTTTTCTGACCATTGGAATTTTCCTTTTTTAAGGCAATCTGTAATAGGAGCGGTTATTGCAGCATAATTTAAGATAAATCTACGGTACCAACCTGCCATGCCAAGCAAACGTCTAGTCTGTTTGACATTATTTGGCACCGGTAGGTTTATAATTGCTTCAATTTTTTGTGGATCGGGTCTTAAACCTTTTTCTCCTACCAGATAACCTAAGTAACGAATCTCTCGCATAACAAAATTACTTTTTTGGACATTTATAGTTAGACCAGCTGTCCGTAGAAGGTTCGCCACCAACTCTAACAAATCAAAGTGCTCCTTTAATGTACCGGTGATGATAAGCAAGTCGTCGAGATAAACAAATATCCGATCGTGCAGCTCGTGTGGGATAACTTTATGCATCAACCGGCACATTGATTGGGCTGCATTACACAACCCAAACGGCATCACTTTGAATTGATAGAGGGGGCGACCTGGTATTGTGAATGCAGTTTTATCACGTGAGGCTTCTGCTAGAGGTATTTGCCAAAATGCATCTTTGAGGTCCAGTCCTGTGATATATTTAGTCTCGGACAGTCGTCCTAACAAACCGTCAATGAGGGGAAGAGGATACGCATCTTTCACAGTGACTGAATTTAATTTTCTTGCGTCTAAACATATTCGACTCTTACCATTCGCTCTTGTTACCATTGCAATGGGTGAACTCCAAGCACTTTTGCTGATTTCTATTACTCCTAAATCAAGCATTCGATCGATTTCAGTATATAACTCCTTCAGTTTAGCGGGCGATATGGGATAATATCGCTGCTTGATTGGTTTGCAGTCTTTTATTACTTCGATCTCGTGCTGATGAAGAGTAGTTTTACCAAGTCCGTTTATTTCGAATGATGGAAATAATGCTCGAATTCTATCCAGCTCTAATTTTTCTGATGAGCTTAAATCATGAACATGAGCATTTACGGGCGTCATTGGTTCGGAAATCTCGTCTATGTTAATTTTTGGAAGAAGATTAAACTTTTGCCAGAAATCTATTCCCAGATATAGGCTCGATTGTAATGTTGGCACTATGCTAAATTTGATATTTACAGTTTTATTTCCGAATGTCACTGGTAACCATACAAAGCCTTCCATTTTATTACGTGCTCCATCGGCCGTGTGTATATAAGAAGCTAGTTTATGAAATTTAATATTGCATTCTTTAAGAAAACATAATGAGTCTTTACCTAACACACTGACTGATGCTCCACTATCAAGGAGACCACTTAATTTCCGGGAGGCAATTATGACATTTGCATGAGGACGAGGATCATTTAACGAATAATAAATTATTGATGAGACGCAGCGTGTTAAAAAACAACGTCTGTCCTTGAAGTATGCTATAGAACGATTTATTTTATATTTTGGTGTCTCATTTGAATTTGATGTCATATCAGTTGTTTGTTGATCGGTTGAGCTTCTTACTGATCTCGCTTCTTCATGGAATTCTGATTGTTTAGAAGATTTGGTTCCAGTACATGGTTTGCATTGGGAATAGAGTGTGGATCCCTGGAAACTCTCACACTCGCTCTCAAGTTTTTTGCTGAATTAACCTTACAATTCTGGCAGAAAGGTTTTCTTACATTGGCAGCTCCACATCCAAAACAAAATATATTTATAAATTCTTCTCCACAGTCTTGATATCGGTGACCAATGTCCTTGCAATTCCAGCAAATCAATAATGAATCATTGTTTGAATTTTGTTTCGTAAATTTTTTTTGGAATGCTTCTATCATATAATCCTGATTTGGATATTGCTGTTGGATAAAATCCGCTGGCTCAGTAATATCCTGGTGACGATTATATTGCACGTTACTGATATGCTTCTGGTTGTGTGTCGTGCTTGGGCTACGAACGTCAATTGCAGAAGGTATTTGAGAGAAGTTCATATTGCTCATGTCTGTTTCTAGTTCATTGATTAAGGTTCTTCGTCTTGTAGAAACATCAGAAAATCTTCGTGGATCATATCCGGTCTGGTCCCACATCCGTTCATATCTCTGACAGAGAATTCGCAATTCATCAATAGTTTGAGCTGTTGCTTGATAAGGCATAGTTACATTCTTCAATGCAGGATTCATATTCTGGCATAAGCGGTGAATTAGCTCTTTCTCAGAAAATCTGGGTTGAAGTCTTGAATTTAATTTTTGCATGCCAAGAACAAAATCTGAGAATGATTCTTTTGAATGTTGATATTTATGTAGAATCTTTTCGCGTGTTTCTTCTTCCACATCGTATGAGCTAAAAAATGATAACATCGAGGATTTCATTGTCTGCCATGAAACGTGGGTATGGTCGAGTTTGTATACCCAGTACCAATCTTCTGCTCGCTTAGACAGAAATAAATGAAGTATTTTAGTTAAATTTTGTTCTGGAATGTCATCATCGTGGGCCATTTGCTCCAATCGAGAAATAAAATCTTGGACATTCGTTGAATCAGTGCCATCAAACGATAGATTCCATCTTTGTTTTATTCTATGATCAATCCGAAACTGTGCATGAGGATGAGAAATAGGTTTAGAAGATATTTCCGGATTTGAATTTAAATCAATTATGGGAATATTTGTGCGTCTAGACGTAAATGAAGGTGGTTCGGTTTGCTTAAATGATACATCGGCGAAAATAGATGCATTTGGTTCGAGTCTAGTTTTTCGGAGTTCCATCTGAGAGAAGAAATCTGCTACAGAATCTTTCATCTCCTTAGCCTGTGTAATAACATCCTGGTTTTCTGATTCCCTTGCTTTGATATGTGTAGCACTTTGGTTTGTAGTAGGCATAGCTTCTGTTGTAATCAAGTTTTGTTGTTTGGGTTCATTATTCATGATTGGGCTAGAGGATGGAGTTCTCTCAGTGTGTAATGCTGTAGTCCTATGAATATGAGCATCATTTAACTCGATTCCATCTTTATAAAGTTTAAAATACCAATTATAAGCACGACGCAGGTTACTAGATAAACCTGCTAGATTTGAGATGTTACCAAAACTGAAAATTAAATCGACACGTTCTTTATAATGAATTACCCTGGCGAGTGCCATGGTGACAAACTCAAATGAAAGAGTAGTACCTTTTTGTTGAGCTATCTTTGATAATTCGCCATATTGCAAGAGGCATACATTAATTTCCTCTTCTGGCATTTCCCTTGCATGTGTATGCTTTGGTTTCAATGTCGCATCGGAATTTTCAGCACGAATGCTTTCTACTAAAATTCTAGCGGCATCTGTCGCTCTAGTGGTTAGTCCTCTAGAAGCGTACTCTACTTCCCGTTCTTCAGGTAAGAGATTATTTAAATAAATTTGTGGATCCATATTGTGATTCGATACAATTTTAACTTTACAAAAAAAAAACAATAATATTGCAAAACTTCTAAATTTCTATTACTTCGAAAAGAATTAAAATTTCATGTAATGAAATTTCACTAATTATAACAAATTTTTACCAATACTAGTTAGCTAGTACAACTGAAGCAATTACCTTATTTCCTAATAAGATAAACGAATTAAATTATGAAAAAATAAAAAAATATTCTTTTTCATCCAAATAACTTATTATATTAAGAACAAAAATAATAATAATAATAAATTTAGTTGTATTTAATAAATTTAATTCAAATCAAATTGTAATTAGGTGATGATGATGAAAATGAATGGTTTCGAACAAATCTGAATTTTTATAGCACATCTAATGTAATGTTATGGAACTGAAAATTGAAAACAATATTATGATAGAATTTCACGATGAGATATCGTTAGATATCAATGGGAAAAACAGAATCACTGCTCACTCAACCACCAATATTCTGAACGAACTCTATCATCATTTACTCCATCATATATACTGTAAAAAACAAAATTTAAATGAAACTAAATAGTAAGATATCGATAGTAGGGATTAGAAGGATAAAACAGAATCACTGAATACTCAACTACCAATGCTCCTATAACGAATTCAATCACCATTCAAACATCAAATAATGTTTAAAACTATTGTTATTGAAAGTGTATGATGACATCAAGCTGTATAAGAAGTCATCACATTGCAAAATATTTCACCTCCCGCAAGTAAAAGATATTAAGCGGTACCATCGGTTAAATATGATGAACGGAAAAGCCGCATGGATAACTTATTAGGTCAACCTTTGAACAGATATAACTGAATCATTACACTAGGAAAGCATTTTCTTAATAGATGTTGTTAAACGGGTATCGAAAACTGGATTTCGATTATACCGCTATATACATGTACATTGACATGTTTTTTAAGAACCACACCATACGATGTTTTGGTCCCTGTTTCGGCGCCATTTTGTTACGACCGCTACGATGACTACACGTTTTCTAAATAGTTTTATAGGATAGGCTACAGTGGTATATAGGGGGGTTGATTGTCATCGTAGATATTGCGATCTACTTATTCATACGTGTATACAAAAAATTTCAAGATAATATAATTAAGAAAAATCGGATTGTTCCACCAAACACATCATCACCTTATAATAAAAAAACACTATTTCATATTAAATATATATAATTATTTTGAAAATAGAATCATTTGTTTTAAATTAATAAAAATAGTAACATAAAACTAAATTAACATATTAAATAACAATTAATAATTTAAATAATATTAAGAGAAGCGAAATTAAAAATAGATTTTTATATAAATGTATGTAGAAATAAAAAGTTTAAAGAAAGTTTATTAGAGCATTTTAAATATATAGTTTATATAAAAAGAATAATTGCATGCATATATTTAGTTTAGAATTATAAAATCGCTTACGGTTTAACCAACATAGGTATATCCAGTTAGACTGATGAGCGCTCTTCAGGTGCGTGGATTTACTGAAATCAAATTTTATATATTACGGGATTTTCCGGCGACCCAAAATACCGAATGCGAAAATCAACTATTAAATTTTTGAACTAAACACTGACACAATTTATCAATTTATATATATATATATATATATACATATTACTTTTTTTTTATCATTACTACTATTTAGATTTATAAATATATAAAAACAAATATAAACATCACTTTTACAAAGTTACAGAAAACTTATTAGGCGGATTAATAATATCACCGCATTCAAAATACAGTTTACTGATGCACTATATAAACAAATTTATATTACTCATACACAATGATGACGTCAATTCGGGGATCTCTTGTTTGTAGATTGTTCTCTAATTGTAATTTTTGGTTGTTGTAATTTTTGTTTAATTATTGATATTATTTTTTTTTTTATGAGGCCTCAAATTAAAACATCAAAGATGCCAATTATATGTGACAAATCGCCTATTTGTATTGTATTTGTATTGAAGGTCGGTTAAAGCCGACGCGGTAATCACTGCTCTTATACCGCCAAAAAAATATAAAGCACCGCAAAGTCTATGCGACCCTGCTACTTTTCTGTTGTATGTGATATATGTGGATTCAGCACTAATATAAACTTTACAAAACTATATTTATGTGATTAAATATATAATTTATCACAGATAAATAATTAAGATTAATAATTTATTAATTATTATTTTATTTATCACCGATTCACTGCACAACTTTGCACTACGTATAATAATAATTAGAGACGACTTGTAACGAGGCCTCAATTATACTGATGAAATACATAATTTTATCGATAAGATAGCCTATGTTATTTGTATATAGTACCAAATGCATAGAAGTGGTGGGATCTCGTGTATTTACATATACATAATTGTTTATTGATCGGTTAGGATTTATTCTATTGTATATAGGTATATGTACATAATGAGTGGTGACGTATACAATAATTGTTTCCCCATGATAGAAAAAAAAAACTTACTGCAAATTTGTTAATATAGGTCATGGTATATATAGCTCATTGAACGAAAACGTAACAATTATAAGGGAAATGTAGAATTTGCTTATTTAATTTATGATGAGCAAATCTCATCCGTAACATTGCCTTAGACTAGTATGAAAACCATGCTCGGGATCGAAACAGCTGGAGCCAAATTGTTGACTCAGTAAAGGGCCAGTAATGGCCTTTAAAACTGTTTTAATAATTAAATTTATAGTTATTTACTTAATTCAATTAATTAAATTAATTAGATTATGAATTTATTTAAAAAAAACACTAAAAATTGTTACCAAAATATTTTTATTTGGAGTAGTTAACTAATTCGTCAACGTACAGAAGAAATAAGTTCAAAATCAAACAAAATTGGCTCGAATTCGAATTGCGAATTGACGAATAATGGAAATTTCGTAACGTATCAAGTATAGACACGAAATCGTATTAGAACTACTACTCGAATTCGTATTCAAAAATACCAATAGTACTATTTTTATATACGAATTCGTATTCAGGAATAGGGCTCCAGGTTTACCGTCCCACTGGAATCGGTGAATTAAAACACACAACTCATTATTGGTTGTGACAATATTCAAACAAACAAATCTGAAATCAAGTGTTTCAATTACATCATAGTACGGTAAGTAATTGATATTATCCAATTAACAATTTTCCATTGCAATGATTCAATAAAATAAAAAATCGTACAAAAAATAACTTTATATCATGGTTAATGTACTTGTTATAATTTCCGTTTGACACTTAAATAATTTCAACTATATATATACAAATGTTATACGTACAGAGATTTACAAGCAATTAATAAACAAAACGGCGTCAACAGATTTAGATATTTTAGAAATGTGCATAAGATGTATACTTATGTAGATGTTTTCTTTTATACTCATAAAATAAAGAATAAGAAAAAAAAAAAATTCGCGCGTCTAACCTTCAATAGTAATGCGCTTTATACGCTGTGCATTGACTTTGTTTATATTTACTGCTATTATATTCAAAGAACATAAAAAAAATGTTCCGCGTTCATTTGAAAAAAATTTGCTCGCGGTTTTTTTTGTGTTTGAACTAACGACAATTATTAACAAAACCTAGACTGGATGTGAATGAGTCACATTCAGAACGAAATATTATATTAAATTACTTAAATTAATTTGATGTTAGCTACCGCGCAGCTTGATCTAGGCAATCTAGAGTTCAATGTGGTGACATAAATCAATTTGTGGTAATCAAAAACGTAAACAAACGATTACAAAGTAAAACGTATAAGTATGTATACATATATAATGCACGATATACTTTGTGCGGCATACATCAAGGTTGTGCGCGAAATTAATTTGCATTTCCTATCATATATATACAGTATATACGACACGCAATCATATTAATTAAATATTGTGCAGTGTATATACAAGAAAATTTATCATAAGATTCGTAATGAAATGACAGTACATTCAACTCGCTTCGACTATTGTCAATAACAGAAAGACATTCGCCCCAAGATAATTTTCAATATTTTGATTTTCACAATCATCCAAATACTAAAGTATACATCTTTGGTACATAGAGAAAATTTAAATTCGATTTTCTCTAATCTTTTGTTGTTTCATAATCCCGTTGTTTAATCTTCCTTTGACATTATGTACGAGTATTATAAAGAAATACTATTTTTGGATAATAAGAAAATAAATAAAGTTAAGAGGTTTAAACTTTGTATATGTGTACTTGGCACAAAAAAAAGCTTTTTCTTTATTTGAATTCGATTTCGATCGATTGTCATTCAATTTGATTGCAGCATTACGAGATTTATATACATACATAAATACACAAAACGTGACTTGGTGTCTATAAAATGCATATCAAAATGTTCAAATCCCAACGTTATACATCCATCAATCACCCTATTGATTTACGACACTTTCATTTTACTGGAAACAAATATTTATATCATAGATATATGCGCGGATTGTGTTACACATATGAATTACAATTTATACATAGCATGAACAACAATTATTTTTATAAAAAATTTAAATTAATTTAGCGGTAAGAATAACAATTTAGTTGAATATTAATATCTAAATTGCATTTGAAATTACATATTTCAAATTATCGTGGAAATAACACAAAGCTATAGTTATGTAATTGCAAAAACACCCACTTTGATTGCTATTGGTTTTTAGATAAGTGCATCAGGAAGTAACCTTCGATTAATTTACATATTAAAAATCAATGTAATGTGATCTTCATGTGCGATCGTTTAGTTTTGTATTAATAAGATCAACGTTTCATGATCATATGGTGTTAATGAACATTTCTTTCCCGATAACATACGCTATTTATCGGTATACGATTTGCATTGTTACGATCGTGGCGACATCTCTATTGCAGTAGAGACACTACCATAAATGGACTGTTATAAAATAGATGTGTCTAGATGTGTCAATTCAAGAATAGTCTAGACTAGAATAGAATATTTGATATAAATACGAGATAAAATTTTAGGAGTTAGTTGTGTTTTAACCGTGATTGTGCTAGTTGTAATAAAAAGGAAATAGTGAAAGTTAATGTTTATAAAGTGTAATATGTACAGTGTTTTTAAAGTGTAATAAACTAATTATTGTGAAGATAAATAATTGAATTAATTAAATTAGTGTTTAGTGGATTTATTCGGAAATAAATTAATTAAGTGTTATGTAGAATTTATATCGTTTGTTTTATTTATCGAATCTTGTTGTTTGACAGGATAATAACGTGGGATTGTGAATTAAAAAATGATTCTTGTCGAGTTAAAGATTACCGATTTCCGAGTTGGAGCGGCGTGGTTTGTCAACGGCCGGGCAGAAAAATGTATTGAAGCAACGATTACTTCAAGCATTGGAGATGGATGGTATTGATCCGACTCAATTTTGAAGAATCATCGTTTTCCGACCACGCAGAAGAGGACGAAGAAGGTGAAGGTGCAGTAGTGGAAGTAGTACCAGTACAAGTTGGAAATTTCGATATGGCGCAGTTAACATGGCTGTTATGATGAAAATGGAACAATCAATTATACAGTCAAGTCAGAAAACGGAACAGTCTAATTAGGAAATGAAACAGTCTATTGAAGCATATACAGCGCATGGATCAGTCAGTCGGTGAGATCAATAGTAAAATGGATGGGAAATTGTGCGAAATGTGTACGACTTTACATGATAAATTAAAAACGGGCATTCTGGAGTTGGAACAGAAAATTCTTGACCGGAGGGGAAAAGTACAAAATTTAGAGGATAAAGTTATGAGTTTCGAGAAAGAACTTTTGTACATGAAAGTGAATGGAACGCGATCAAAATTAAGCCACCAATATTCGAAACGCGGTCAAGCAGAATGGTTGGAACGAGGAAAACCGTGTGTCCACATTAATAGTGACTAAAAGGAGAAGCGGCTGAAACATTACACACCATCCGGAACATGATCGATACAATTACAACGAAGTAATGAAGGCATTGGATAGAAAGTACGAAAGTTACCATAAGAGAGATGTATTGTATGGAGCTGAAGAGTCGATCTCAAAAACTAGGAGAGACTCTACAGGAGTATTCCGTAGCAGTCGAGCGGCTAGTGCATTTGGCATATACAAATACGTCTCCCGATTTCATGGAGAGGATGGATAATAATGGATGCGTTCATTGATGGAATACGGGATCCGGAGACACGTAAAGCAGTAATGTTATCGCCTAAAGCGCCTTTCGCCGAGAATATTGCGTGTGCTCTGATAAACGAGACTGCACAGGCTAGATGTGAGAACGAACATCGAGCAGTCGACACCAAAATTAAGGGAAAGTGGCAGTAGAGTACGGTGTTGGGCATGTGGCAGATTGGAGCACATCTCACGAGATTGCCGTGAAGTAAGACGAAGACGACCGAGATCGCAATCTACTATGCAGCGAACATCAAGTTTTGGCTAAAGAGGAGCGACAGGAGACCAAGGTGTTAGGAAAATTCGATGTTGGACGTGTGACAAAACTCTCACAAGACTGTCCAGAAATAAGATGGAGACGGGCGGAATCGCAATCTCTGGTGCATCGAGGATTGGATAAGGAGAAAAATTGTGAATCAGAACGAAGAACAGGAGCATGAAGACACAGTTGTACTACAGAGAGTCAGCTGTTAGTCCATACCTGTAACGAGATTTGGACGAGGTGGAGTAGTTTAGTAGTAAATATTAGTAGTTTCAAAGAAGGAGGTTTAGTATGGCTTTACAACACACAACCGAAGAAGGATTTATCACCGAAGCTGCAACCTTCATGGTAAGGACCGTACACCATCATCACAAAGATAAACGACGTGGTGCACATAGAGCGAGGAAGGTGAGTTGGATCCCTTTCGGGACGAATCAGGATTAGGGAGGAGTAAGGCTACGATCGTGGCGACATCTCTATTTGGGTAAAGGCACTCCCGTAAATGTAAACTGTTATAAAATAGATGTATGTATATTAGAATATTTGATATAAATACTAGATACCATTTTAGGAGTAAGTTAGTTGTGTTTTAACCGTGATTGTTTTTAATTAATAGAATAATAACATTTTTTTAATTAATAAAATAATAACTTAGCATTGATGCCTTAACATAATGGAAAACATGATTTTAATATAAAATATTAATTATTGTAACTTATTTAGTAACAACAAATAATTATATTCGGGAAGAAAACCTTAATTTCAAATTATTATTCCTCGATAAAACTTGCTCAAAAATAAACTTTTTAAAAAGTGAGGAAATTGTGGTTAAATTATGCGTTATTTTGCCGGTGCATTCGTAAATGTTTAACTATTTTAATAATGTTTTAAAAAATATACAATGGGACCTTTCAGATCTCCCACCATGGTATCATCACTAAGTTGTCGAAATCGAAATTAAATAAACTTAATATTTCAAATAATTAATTCAAAATTACGTGTATGCTGGTGATACAAAAAATATGTTGGCTGAATGTATCGATACAAATATACCGATGAAAAAATTGACGTTTAGGCCATTAGTGTTGCTATGAAATTTGTATGTACCAATATCATTCAGGACATAACATGTTGCCATCAGTTGGCAGAATCGAAAGCAATTTTTTTCCCGATGTTTTGTAATTTTAAATTTCAAACTATAGCCAATAAAACTACAAGGTATAGGATATAACTTATGTTATATGTCATTATTAACTTTAGTATTCACAAATGTCCAAGAAAACACCGAAATAAAAGAATTTCGACTTGAACTTAATGGAAAGAGATAATGAGCAAGGTCAATTTTCAGCCATACATGATTATCGTTGTCTAATCGTTGATGACTTTTACATCGTCAGCGTCCCTTAATAATAACTATATACCTAAATAAATAAATTGTTGGTGAAACAAGACTAACATTTTAACTGCAATTAAAATGATTTTATTGTACAAATAAATATCTTCCAGACTATATTAAAAAAAAAATAATAAAAGAACATATTTTAAATAACAATTAATTTTCTGGTGGGGGTACTAGACGATAACTCATTTGAAATAAATTTTGAACACTCAACAATAAGATAACCATACATCGGTAATTTTGATTGGAAATCCTCCCCTATTACCATTTTTGTTTGATCGTCCACTTTTGATGCGCCCTGTATATATCTATATACGTATATACATCACTGTGCTATAATGAAGATATAATAATTTATATAGTATAGAATAATTCATATATAGCATCTTGGTATTGTAATGAAAGTCTATTAAGAATTTGGTAAAAATCCACCCAAGAAATTTCGAGATATTCATGTAATTACATTTAAAATTTGGAACTTTTTCTTTAGGGATTGCATTTCACAAGAAACATGGTATTTTCTTTAGAATTTTAAATAGATTTGATATTTGAAAGATTTAAAAACAAATTAATTTTATGAATAAATAAGAATAATTTGTATTAAATGAATTTTAAATGTATTTCTTACTCGTACGCATTGATTACTGTAAGCTGTTTATTTAATATTCATGAATATGTACATATGTACTCACTCATAAATACACAACATATGAAATACTTGTATATATGTTCATCCTATGCGATTTCAGTAGATAGGTAGGTATGCCTTAATGTATTTGAATATATGTATTATTCAATCAATTAATTTAATCTGACAGATTTCAGCAAAGGACGCTAAATATATCAGCGCCTAATTAATTTGCCATCAAGACACTACGAACAAAAAAAAATACCATGATGTGATGACATTAGTGATCAGTTATTCAGGATATTAAGAAAGATAAGCTATTCTCAATCTCTGTTACGAAGATTAAGGTGGTCTAGTGCAAAGTTGTCTTGGGGGAATCAAGTTGGTACTTGTTGCCAGCTCCGAATCTTGCAGCTTCCACAAGTGTGCGTGTGGTGACCACTGAGCAACTAGTACACCATGTTTATGTGGTGAACTAGGCCAGGGATACGCTTGCATGGGCAAGACGTATCACTGAGCCGAAGCAGGAGGGTTCTGCTGAGATTTTACAGCCGAAAAGGCAGAGATCTGATGATGAATCGCCTACGGAGGTAAAAAGAAAAACTTTCCGGACACTGTCACCAGGCCCTTCCACGAGGTGTTAAAGTAGTACCTGATCATGGCGGTCGACAGGGCTCAAGAAGATGGAAGCATTACCTTAACTGGAGGAAGGTGGAGAAGGACTTAGCCGCACCTTCCTAAACATCACGAGGAAGAATCCGGGACCTGCTTCGTCCTGCCAAGACAGAGAGTGGCACCGAGTCACGTTAAACTGACTACCCGTACCGACGAAAGATCTGTGACCCTCTACAAAAAGGTGATCGGCAGCCGGGGACTAAATTGGAAGTGGTGACGAGGGAAGAAAATCCCTGCATGCCTAGGGTACGAGCCTGGATTCCTGTGGAGCCAAGCAACACAAAGGAGATACAACGGCCACGTGGAAGATTACCAGGTTAGAGGAGGTGAAGGCGGAAGCAGATCAAAGATCGGCCATTATCATCCTCAACAGAGACTTCTTGGGTGCTCTGGCAACATATCTGAAGGCTTAATCAGCTATGGATTTGGAGCGATTACGGTCAAGAGCGATAAGGTCGACAGATCTGGGATAGCTGCGGCAGCTGGGGAAACTACTTGTGGAGTCCCGCCTGGTGTTGATGACCCAGAAGTCCAGAGCATTAAGGAAGACGCACACGAGCCACTATTCGTGAACTCGGAGATGTCGAGGTCGGTGGGGCTGCATTGTGCGTTCCAAATGGACGAATCGCTGTCAGAGGCGGAGTTGACTCAACCAACAGTGGGGGAAGTAAGCACTATCTAATGCTTAAGATCGTTCAGATCAACCTCTGTCACTGTAGAACCGCATTGGTACCCCTTCTGCTCAAAATGGAATCTGATTCCATTGATTTGGTTCTGGTCTAGGAACTTTGGGTCAGTGGTGACCGGGTACTGGGGCTCAGAACTCCCAAATACAAAATATTAGACGCGAAACGTGAAGGTGAGATATGGTTTAAAATATGATACGAAATTTCGTATTCATAATTAGATTTTTAATTTAAAATCAAACCTCAATTTTACATATTAAAACTGAAAAATTTGTAATTATTCAAAATTTGATTATTTGATTTTTTAGTAAAAATTCTTAAAATTGGTCATAGAAGTTTAGTATGTTTAACTTAATTCTATTATATTTCTATGCGAATTTCTGTACAGGCTCCATAAGCATAAATATTTTCTCAGATTTTAAAAATTCCTATATCGGTGAATATTAAAATCAAATAAAATTTGTTAAATTAAAATCCTGAAAAATACAACAAGGACGTCTAGAATTCTCAGTATACATTAAAAAATCTGAATTCACGCAAAATCTCTATATTGAGATTCTTATAAGAAACTTACAAAACTGGAATTTTGGTTATAATTTTTTGAATATTCTGAACTTTGAAAATGAGAATATTGTGAGTTTAAAATTAAAATTTAAGACATTTAAAATTTCCGAAATTTTATGAATTCTCAAATTTCAAAACATTTGTTATGTTTCAATAATTTTCGATAAATTTCAAATTTTATTTTCAAAAATTTATAATTCCTATATCTAAGCTAAGATTGCGGTTTCAATCGAATTCTAACTGCGGTAAATTTAAAGATTATAATAAATCAAACTCAAATCAAGTTTCTTATGATATTTCAAATGAACAAGCAACGAATTTAAAAAAAAAGCAAATTTATTCTGAAATTCTGAATTCTACCGAAAATCTATAGCAATCTTAGAATCATAGAAAGCTTTACGAAAGAAATTCTATGAAATTTGTAAAATGTAGAATTTAATATTTTTGAAATATCAAACGAAAATACAGACTTTAAAATATTCAAAATGTCACAACTCCATGGCAAAAAGCTAGGATTCATACGCTGAATCATTTGCTTTATAACCGAATTAACATAAATACATAATTTAGGGAATTTCCAGAAATTTATATTTTAAAGTTTCGAATGATAAATTTTGAAGCTGTAATTCTCTAATTCTAAACTATCATAATTCATAAATTAATAAATAATTCTAGAATTTTAATATTTAAATTTTACAAATTTAAAAAATTTATATGAAATACATAAACTTTCATACTTTGAAACTGACCTGCTAATTAGAATTTTGAAAATTTTTACAACACAAAACGTTGGGGGTTGACGCGGAGCTTCAGAAAATATTGGAATGAGATAATAAAAATATTAGAAAGAGACGGATCTTGTAAATTCTGAACTTTTAAAAATTGATTTTCAGAATTTGCCATTTAAAATAAACTAGAGAATTTGGTATAACTCAATTTCAAGTTAAAAATGTTAATCATGTATATTATAGCATTCTGTTTTAAAAATTGTAAACACCGAAAATTCAGTACATTGTTAAAATTTACGAAATTATTTAATATTTTCAATATTACGACTCTAAATATTCTTAAAATACTACTTACAGCCAATTTTAATGAAACATTTCGAACTTACCAGCAAAATATAAAAAATGTAAATTAAAAAAAAATTGATACAAATTTTAAAATTTTGTAATGTTAAATCCTATAGTCACATTACGTGATTCCGCCCAACAGATGGCACAATTCTATTAAATTTACGTAATTTCAATAATAACATAATATTTATTTACTTACACAAATATTAAACAGCAACAAAAAAAGTAGTAGCTAGTAGTAATGAATATTCAATTGTCTGTATAATTTTAACATAAAATTAGCATAATTCAATAATTCTATAATACTTAATGTACAAAAAAATAGAAAAATAACGAAAGAAACATTTCTAATACATACATATAAAAATCTAAGATTATAAACGAATCGATATATAACTATAGTAGAATTTCTGAGAAAGTTTTGAATAAAAATTAAGGCGTGTTAAAAATATAATCAAAGTACTTGTGTATCGTGCGCGCCCTCTTTCTTATTATAATCTGTAATTTGAAAGTATGTATACATAATAAGAAGTTGGAGCATAGAATGGAGATCTAAATAAATATTTAACTAAATAAAATACAATTAGCATAAAACCGTATCAAGGACGGCACGTGCTTTTATTAAGCTTTTTTGTGTTTTTCATTTTTTTCGATTCGATTTGGGGGAAAAAAAGCAAGTCTTGGAGTTAAATTTTTTATCAAATTTTAAATTTTAAAACAATTTTTTTTTTTTTCTTGTTAGATTGTCTTAACACAACAACAAAAAAGATTTCTTCTTGACTTTGTATATATTGTTGTTAATACACAAGTATCTTTACTTTTGATATTTTTGTTTAATATAAGGGATGAAAAAGCACGTAAGTTTATGTTATTAAAGGTATTATCAATGTACTACGTGTTCGTTTTTTATTTTGAGTATTTTTGGGAAACCGGTTTTTTTTCCTGGGGAATAATTTGATGCCGAGTTCCGAAACGTGAGTAGATAGAAGAAACGCGCAAATTTCGATATATAAGTCTAATGATTAACTGAGTATGGGCAATTTGTTGTGAGAAACTTTTGATTTGTTTTGGGTACCTAAGTTTTTTCCTTGGATTTTGAAATATATTTTTGAACTTTGATTTTGTGTGTATGTGTGTGTGTGTGTGCGCGCGTTAGTATTTTGAACTAAGTATATGCGCCTACTATTCCATTTATACATATATTATTTGGATATTTATAGATTTGAACTCTGATCTGTTTACGAGTTAATTTGCTTTGTATATATGGAATTTTAATTAAAATATGTGTATGAATACGAAATTAAACTAATTTTAGGGGCAGCCGGGTCATCTAGGTAGCCTATATTAACGTATATAATCGATGGATTGCAAATTTGTAGTATTGCTAGAAAATATTACATTTTGTTACATTGAAAAATTAACTAAATTAAAATTAAATCTTTAAATCTTTGAAATTAAGTCTTATAAATTAATTCAAACTAAGTAAGTCCGAAATTTTATTAGGATTTAGGGTTTAATAATAACAAAAATTTAAGGATTTACGAAATATTTAAAATTATATCAGAATTTTTTTCTCTCAGTACTAAAAGTTTGAAATTTGACGATTAATATGCACAAAAATAAAATACGCATCACACATCGTCAGCTGTTTGTGTTCAGTTCTATTCAGCATACACACACATACCATATACGTATGTACCTACATACCCAATAAATTTACATTTCGAGAAATACAATAAAAATCAAGTGCTATTGTATTGACGTCAGAATCATGGAATACATTCGCAAATATTTTTGTATCAATTCGCGTACAATTTTTTGTTATAAATTAACTCAACTTAAAATTAAAATACAATGCGAATAATATTTTTAAGTAAATAGTTACGCCGTCTGACAGACAGACAGGCATGCACATATGTATATATACATATATGTATGCATATCAAAAAAATAAAATTTGTGCTTGACTGAGAAACATTTATGCATATAGTTATACAAATTACAATCGTATACGATTTGTAATTAGATCTCGATACAAGCTAGTTAGTTATAAAATAGCATGAGAGAGAAGCGTTTTCATATAACTATATAACTATGCATGCATTTAATTAATGACGGGAAGTAAATAGATGATGAAAAATGGAATTTCCGATGAATGTACATATATACTTTAGTTTCAACATCTAGAGTGTACAAGTATGTGTGACTGTGTAGATATTTGTATTTAAAAAAGAAAATTTATTTGTTTAATTTTTTGTAATCAAAATTTGGCTCACATTCAAATTTACTAACAAAACACAGAAAAAAAATCCAATTACTATAGTTTTTTGTTGGTATATTTCGACAAAATTTTTAAACATAATATACAGAACAACAGCTGTGTATGTAGGGTGATTTCCCGATGGGTCATCGAATTATTATAAATTTTTCTTTAAATAATTACCGAGATTTATGATATACGCTATACGATGCGGTTAATTCTGATTTTAGAAAACATCACCAACAAAACGATTAGGTATTTTTTCAAGCGGACAATTATACCATTTTTACACACCTTGACATTGTACTATGTATGTACTACCAAATAATTGTTGGCAATGAGTATGTCATTCCTCAGTATTATTACGCGAATTCGGTAACACCAATTTACAATTTCTAAAATATTAAATTTGGTGTGTAATTACCGTATCGACGAGATGTTTACTAATTAGCACCCTAATTAACGTGTGCGCGAGAGTAATTTGTTATTTAAACGGTGCAGATAACTACGAATGATATATAATTTAGTTTTGCTGATAACTGACTGACACTTTGTTATTGCATGATTTAAATTTTACACAAATCTTTAATCGGTGTATATACACAATTTAATGCTGTCGTAGTTAAACTTCAGTAAATAAACCAATTAAAGTAATTTGTCCACTTACACGAACTTGTCAGTCACGAATTCATTCAATCCGACATTTAGAATATATACTTTGCCCGCAATTAGGTAAATTAAAAATTAAATTTCTGGACATTCAAGAAACCATAATTGTTAACAAAACTTGTAAACTAAGCTCTTTGTTCGAAATGAGTCTGAACAATGATTATTAATTCAACTACCTATAGAAACTAAGGTCAATTTCGATGAAAACATACTCGGTAGAAATAGGAACTATTTCAATGTTGTGTCATCTACTAAGAACAATTAGAATAAGTATATCTGTTATATTGAAGAAATTTTCAATTAGTAAACCTTTGATAATAGGTATAGAATCTAAAGTTTTGATATCGTAAATATTCTTTAAGAAACTTTTTTAGAACCTATTAAGAGAAATTGGCGGCACATCTAACTATAGATGTAAAATAAAAGCAAAAATTTAAAATAAAAGCTCTCTCCTTTTAAATATATTTATTTTCTAAGATTCATTGATTGGTTTCCTAAATATTAACCATAAAATATATTTTGAGCTTTTACTTGTGTATATCAAGCTGAAAATGAAAGCTTTCTGTTTTAACTTCTATACTATAGCTATTCATTTTGTTGTAGTAATATTGGATGCAAAAAAGACTCGTTTACCAAATAAAACAGCATACATACATAGTTTAAATCTAAAAGCTGGCTTTCGATGCTCAATGTTCGTTCATTAATCAATCGATGATTTTGTTACTTGGTAAACTGTAGCTTAGAAATTGCTATGGAATATCGTCCCAAGTGATTCGGGGTTGCTAAATTTTAAATACAAAACCAATTATGAAAATCATTATTCTAATTTATGAATTTTATAATTAAATTGTTTGTTTAAAATGGCTGGAAACCTCTGTGTCAACATCGACGCAGTACTTGACGCATGGAGTGGACACTTTACTGAGCTGCTTGATGTTCATCATGCGTCACAGACTGTTGTTGAGCCACATCTAAAACAGTCTGCGGAGATTTGCACTGAGGAGCCATCCCATGAGGAATTCACTAAGGCCATGCAGAGAATGAAACGAAACCGCTCACCTGGAGTGGACTGCATTAATTCGGAGCTCTTGATATTCGGAGGGGATACTTTGTGGAACTGTCTTTTCGACCTTATTCGATTAGTATGGCGAACCGAAGTTATGCCTGATGAATGGAAAGTGGCCGCGATATGCCCCATCTTCAAGAAGGGAGACCGCATGAAGTGTGAGAATTATCGCGGTATAGCTCTCCTTTGCACAGCATACAAGTTACTGTCATACATTTTATTGGATAGAATCACTCCTCTGGCGGAGGGCTTGGTTGGTGACTATCAGGGAGGATTTCGTCCGAATCGATCAGTCACTGATCAGGTCTTTTCGCTGCGGATGATTCTATCTAAATATTATGAGACATCCATCTCCGTACATCAGGTTTTCCTGGATTTCCGGCAGGCCTACGACTCGATCAATCGAGAGAGTTTGTGGTCTGCCCTGGAATACCTAGGAATGCCAACAAAATTGGTACGACTGTGTAGGATGACAGTGACGCAGTCTCAATGCTGTGTTAAAGTTGAGAACAGGCTATCGACAATTTTTGCAGTTAACTCGGGTGTTCGGCAGGGAGATGCTCTGTCCCCGATACTCTTTAATCTCATGTTGGAGTACATCTTTCGTAAAACTGAAACACCTCAGCGCAACATCTTATATCGCCAGTCCAATCAAGTGCTTGCATATGCATATGACATATGCGTGATTGGACTGAATAGCAACGGAGTGAAAGAAATACTTGATCCGCTTGTAGAGTTTTCAGCTTCTGTTGGACTCCAGATCAATGAGTCCAAAACGAAATACATGATCTCTGGTTTTAGAGACAATGGCACACCAGATTTTAGTAGTTGCCACCACACGTTTGAGGGAGTGAGGAGGTTCAAATATTTGGGCTCTCTTATCACTCACGATAACAGTGTGGGTGAGGATATTAAAGTGCGGCCTTTAAAACTGTTATTATTATTTAAAATGGCCCCTGTGGTCGGGGGCACTCACATGTCTCGTAAACCTAAATTGTACGAATATGGTTTTAAAAAATACCACCACAGTATCCTTTGCTTGCCGAAGGAGGCGACTAAACAGTTCGCTGGGCTGAAAACCCGCATCCGTAAAAAATTCAACTGTTTACAATATCAACAATAGATAAAGTGGATACCCCCAAACCAATACAGGACCTCCTCCCAAGTAACCGGACACGAGATTTAGGATCGGCACGTGGAATGTGCAGTCACTTCGAAAACCAGGAGCGTTGGAAGGCCTAATCCCTTGCATGAAGGAGTATCGGCTGGAGCTCGTTGCTCTTCAAGAAACTCGCTAGTATAAAAGAGGAGACCATGTGTCCCAGGGCTAAACGTTGCTCAACAGTGGAGATGACCTCGGGAATCTTGGAGCTGGATTTCTCATTGGGCCACAGCGAAAGAAGGTGGTTTTGGATTTCAAAGTAGTCAATAATCGATTGTGTAAGCTTCGCTTGCGCATCGAGTTAACCAACCTGTCGATAATTTGTGTACATGCGCTCACAGAAGTTAGCCAGCCCCAAGATAAAGGCTCCTTTTACAATGACTTGGATGATCTGATGGGATCTATACCCGAACACGATGTAAGAATGTAATTGGGAGCTTTAATGCAGAAATCAGACCGAATTGTTAAAAAACTAAATTGTTAAAACATAGGTCCGCACTCCCGACACGAAACTGCGACCGATAATGGTGAGAGAATGATGTACTTTGCAATTGCTCACGCCTTAGAGTAGCAAGCACGTTCTTCCCACACAAACAAATACATTTAGAAACATGGATCCAGCCTAGCAAAATTTCCCGCAGCCAAATTGACCACTTGTTAATTTCAAAAGATCGGGCTCGGGTTGTGCAGGATGTGAGGGCATCATTTGGTCGCTGCAAAGCTACGATGGAAGTTTTTGTACAGGTCTGATAAATGAAGACCAAAAGAAATGATATCAGGATCTTGTCAGCGATAGCATTGATGAAGCTAATTGCCAGTCTGACCGTGTGAACTCTGTTCGAAGGTACTGAAAACTTTGATTGTCAGTGTCATCTTGCAGTCGAGCATTAACAAAATATAGCCCATATAGTGAAGTCCGACAACGTCTCACAATCGCGAGGAAAAACAAAGCTGCTCTTGCTCGGAGGGTGGGTAAGCGAATTTAAAAGAATGATCTGAAAGTACAACAAATCAGCAATGAACGCCGTACGCACAATATCTTTAAAGGAATTACTGGATTGCACCCTACTTTCAGACCGATCTGCGAGTCTGTTTCGCAAGATGAACACCAACATCATGCGTAACAAACTGTGGCTTAGTCATCTCAAATACAGACTGCGGAGATTTGCATTGAGGATCCATCCCATGAGGAATTCACTAGAGCTATGCAGAGACTAAAACAAAACCGCTCACCTGGGGTGGACTACATTAATTCAGAGCTCTTGATATTCGGAGGGGATACTTTGTGGAACTGTCTTTTCAACATATTCGATAAGTATGGCGAACCGAAGTAATGCCATACGAATGGAAAATGGCCACGATATGCCCCTTATTCAAAAAGAGAGACCGCTTGAAGAGTGAAAATTACCGCATACAAGTTACTGTCCTACATTATATTGGTTAGAATCACCCCTCTAGCGGAGGGTTTAGTTGGTGACTATCAACGAGAATTTTGATCGGAATTGATCAGTTCAAATATGTGTTTCTAATTGTATTCGATAAAGCTATATAATTCTGGGATTGAAATTATTTTTCTTGCATTCGAATAAGGCATCAGAAATATAAATACCTACAAAATAGGAGTCTATTCTCATTTGGTCCCTAATCCAGCAAGAAAAATGGCAATATTATGTTCAGAAATGCCACTTTTTTGGAATATTTACTCACCCCGCTTATTAGATTAGATTAGATTACTCTTTCGTATTGTATTCGAATTCGAATTATATTTTGGTAATACAAAAAAATGTGTAAACATTGGCAATATACTATTTATAGATAAAACTTGAACTTCTATTTTATCTGCACCATTACTTTCAAAAAATTAAAATAATTTTATTTGATTATTTATTAACTTGAACTCGAAATCCGAAACAATTTTACACTTTAAATCACGTTAAATGAAGATTCCGAAGGATTGATATATAAATGAGTTTTCGTCAATGGAATGCCGATTGACTTTGATATCGAAGTTTGTTGAGGAACCTCTGTAACCTTTAACTATAACTTAACTATAAGTTAAGAACTGTACTACCAATGCAATTCACTACAACATTAGAATCATACTTGAAAGATAGATTCTTTAGAGTAAAATTAGACGATTCCTATTCTGGATTGGAAGAAATCAAGGCAGGAGTACCGCAGGGCAGTGTATTATGTCCTGTCCTATACCTATTGTACACTAATGATCTCCCTGTATTAGAAAACAACACTGTGGCGACATTTGCTGATGACACGGCAATCTTAGCTGTTGGAGATAGCAACGAAGAATCAACTCATAGTTTACAGTTAGCTATTACTCAAGTACATAACTGGACCAAAAGATGGCGAATTAAACTTAACGAAACTAAATCAGTTCACATCAATTTTACAAACAAACGACTCGAATATATTCCGGTTACAATTAATCAAGAAATAATACCGTATGCCAACACGGCTAAGTATCTTGGCATGACACTAGATGCAAAACTACGATGAAAAGCAAACGTCAAAAAGAAAAGTGAAGAACTGGGGCTTAAATATAGAAAGATGTATTGGCTGATAGGAAGGAGCTCCGCTCTATCAACATACAACAAACTTCTATTATATAAACAAATATTAAAACCGATTTGGACTTATGGTATCCAACTTTGGGGTTGTACCAAACAGAGCAACGTGGAAATCATCCAAAGATTTCAAAACAAAGTATTAAGGAACATCGTTGATGCACCATGGTATGTTAGAAACAGAGACCTCCATAGGGACCTTAAAGTGGACACTGTTTCAAAGGAAATCCAAAAAAATGCAGTGAGACATAGGCAAAGGCTCGAACAGCATATGTTAACACTGAGGCAACTAAGCTGTTAAACAACACAGATATTGTACGAAGGCTTAAACGAACTAAACCTTTTGAGCTGGTGTAATTGCTAGTGTAAACAGCGTAATGCTGATGTAAAATCCACAATAACGATGTGGTTTAATTCAATTTATCAGACACTATGGAACACCAGTGAGAAGAAGCCATAGATTAATACAACATAGTACATTAAGTTAGAATAAAATTGCTCATTAGTCCAGGTGACTAGATTGTAATAATTGTTTATTTAAAATATTGAAATAAAATTGAAAAAAAAAAAAAAAAAAAAAAGGAAGATTAGATACATTAAAATAAAATTTCATGATTTTCATTTGCGACCAATTTAAATTAAGACTGTGTAAATTCGTGACAGCTCAAAAAATTATTCTCATGGGAATATATTTCGTTTTATCTGCGTATGATAAAATACCGAAAAATCTTAAATAAATAAAACGAAAAGTTAAACTTTGCCAGACTTTATATACTTGTATATATATGTAGGTAGGTACATATGTATGTATGTATCCATACCCCACTCGTTGTATATACATACCAGGGATTATTTGTTTATTTATTTTAAAAGTCAACAACATCAAAAATATTTATAGTCAATAAAAAAAATATTTATTGCCCTACAGCCGAATTTTCATACAACCTTGAAATGTTTATCAAGTCGCGCGCGTAAATTGTCTATTGTACGATAAAAAAAAATCTAAAATCTATAAATTATATTGGGAGTGCGCAATCTTTAATAAACTATCGACTCATTTGGAATAAAATAATTTCCTCAGCTTTACCAAAATGTTTTTTATAAGTTTTTAATTAAAACCGCGTACCGTAATCAATTTATGCGGTTTCCTATCCAATAAAATATTATTGATTTTCTATTTATAAAATAAATTTTCAAGGCGAATAAAATTAAAAATTCAATTCAGGTAGTTGATTCAACTCAACCAATTCCGCTGTACTAACTTGATTTTATTCGATATGGCGAAGAATTGCACGCATTTAAATCTAATTTTTTCCTTGAACTTAACTTAGGCTATCAACCAAAAAATAAAATATTGTATTAAAATTCTGACATGTGTTTCGGGTGTGGTAAAAAAAATCGCGTACCACTTGCACACACAAAAACTAGATTTTCGTGATTAGATCACACTCACACCACACACTATGTATATTTGTATGTAATGGCTTCTTGCGATATAAATAAAATTTTATGGTGACGATTTTTAAGTCAAAACACAGCACGCAGTGAACGATTTTAGTATCAAACATCTGTTGAAAACTTATTCGTCCCAAGCAAATTATTATTTTGTTATGTTTGTTTTATTGTCGCACCAACCGCAAATCTATATGTCTGTTTACATATATTAAACATCGGCATAAAAATAGCAAGTACTCGTATATGTATACATTTTAGGAGCACGATCAAAAATTAAAAGAAAATTGATTAGAAAATTATGTGTTATGATTGTGTTTTCTATATATCTTTTCATATACGTAACTATTTTTTGTCGCATTCTTATCAAGTCTTACACTTTATTTGTTATATCTTTCGGCTTATTTTGCTGTCATTTTTTATATGCCAGTTGCCAGAAGAAATTAAGATACATGTTCCAATTTATATGCATATACATGACACCAACAACAAATAGCGACAATATAATCTTTAAAAGATATTATAAGAATACCAAACTTTCAAGAAAAAAAAATTGTTGCGTATAATATTTATTTTAAAGACGTTGAATACTATACAGTGTTCTCTACTGGATTACTAGTTGCATGACAAGTTTAACTTTTAAATTTATTAAATTATTTATTATCTGTGTGTACGGCATATTCAACAAATAAAAAATTCGGGAATATTGTAATTATTAGAGTAAGAGCTTTCGAGAAATCAATTGTGCCAATCTATCACCTAATTAGAATTTAGGATTATCGTGTAACAAATACATCATCGTTAAATCACACTCAATTCACATGCATAATATGTATATAAGTATATATGATTTATTTAGCAAGTCAAAAATGGGCAGCTAAAATATCATTCTTACTATGCATGAGTTTTTATTTTTTGGCAGTTCCTAAACTCCCGCAACTTCAGCATGTGCTCACACTGCCTCTTCATGGCGGCCACTAGAACCTACTCTGTTACAGGAAGGGTAAAGTGTGAGGGGTGCGGTCCTCCTATAGGGGGCTAGCGTTAGGTTAACAGCCCAACATGTCAAATTTTATTGTTACGAAACCTCAACATGACCCTCAGATATTTTTGGATTCACAACAACGACCTCGGACACGATAGAAGGACAACGATTTTAAATTTGGAACATGGCATCCCTGTCTACAATGGTCGGATTTGTACACTCAGGTTCCATGGGCGTCACGTTAACATCACATGCACCCTACCTCAAACAACAACAGGACGCGCACCATGGAGCTCCGACATAAACGCATCCATAAAGAAATCTAACGACGGGACAACGGTCATCCAAATCGACCACATCCTTTTGTCCAAAAGGGATTTTTTAAGCCTCAATGACATCAGAACCAAAGGTGGAGCTAATATCGATTCGGACCACTTCCTGGTAGTTGCTGAATTGAAATTTCTCCTCTCCACCATCGTACAATCATCGTTTTCAGCGTATCACTCGTTGGAACACAGCGGCTTTGAACAACGAAGTTACCACGACCGCCTTCGAGACTACTTTATCGGGAATCTTGGAGAATAAACCACTTCCTGACTCCGTTCAAGAACAGTGGTACATCATCAAACCGGCGGTAACCGATCCCTCAACGTCCACCATAAGCCAAACTCCATCCAGACCTAAAAATCTTTGGTTGGACGATGATTGTCTAGGTGCCATTCGGGAGAAAGATCGCGCACATCAACGCCTACATGACAGCAAAGAAAATTTCCAATCGGCTATACAGACGAAAGAAACTAGAATGACATGAACAACAGGCGTTCAACATCCAAAATTCTAGCCTGAGAGATAGATATCGCTGCATAAGAGAACCATAGCTACCGACTTTCATCCGCGTAGCAGCGCTATTCGTAACGAGTCCGGTGAATTGGTGGATACTAAAAATCCTCGAAGTGTGGCGGATGTATTTTCCCGCTTTTCTAAACAAACAGGCACCACCTTTCGAGCAACAACCTCTCTTACTTCAACACGTTATTAACGTCGAGATGACTCCACTGCTCCCTCCAACATATGACGAAGTCCGGAACGTGACATCGCAGAAGAAAAATTACAAGGGACCTGGTGAGGATGGTATCTGCAACGAAATGCTCAAATATGGCAGCGACTATTTGTTTAAACGAATGTTTCCGCTTATATCAATAATTTGGTCTACCGAAAACATCCCAGAAGAGTGGAAGACAGCTCTTCGCATCTGCCCGCTTCACAAAAAGAGAGACCGATTAAACTGCAACAACTAGCGCGATATAGCTTTCCTGAATACAGGCTACAAGGTTTTGGCCAAAGTAGTCGCGACAAAGTTATCAGAATGCACTGAGAGGATGTTGGGTGATTACCAATGCGGTTTTCGCCCGAATAGATCAACAACCGATCAAACTTTCACTCTGAGGATGGTGCTAGAAAAATGCTGTGAAAAGGACATCCCTGTGCACAGTCTATTCGTAGACTTCCAGCAGGTATTAAGAGGAATACGTTATGGAACATCTTCTCCTATCTGGGCATACCGTCAAAATTGGTTTCTTTGTGTCAGGTTTTAATGGATGGCTCAATATGTAAGGTAAACGAAAGATACCTTCGAGATAACATCTGGAGTGCGGCAAGACCCAATAGCTCAGATTCTCTTCAACTTATCATTAGAATATGTCATTCGTCAGATTAATATATCGCCTATATTACAAATCATCCCAGTTATTAGCGTACACTGATGATATTTGCATTCTGGGTCGCAACATCATCTCCCTGAAAGAAATCCTCCTTCCGTTAGAAATGACAGCCCAACAAATTGGCCTTCAGATCAATGAATCGAGGACCAAATACATGGTAATTGCCAGAAGGCAGCCACGTTGTGATTTTAGCAGGCTACCGAGCATTTTACGCCAACATTAAGGTCTTCAAGTCTCCCCACATATCGCACAAAGAGTGAGGCGGCTAAATCCCTCCATATGGGATGTAGCGCCAGCGTAAATAAATAAATATACTCCCACTACTATCGAGTTTTAGGGGCAGCTGCCTCCTTCAAAACCTGGTATGCATATTTTTCATTACTAACGTGATAAATATACGTTTTCTAGAAAAACCTTTATTTCAGCTACCGGCTCAATAACGAAAAACATGAAATTGTGGGGCGAAAATCCATAGGTAATAACTCATTAACCAAATTTTAGGAAAATATTTGAAATTTCGGAATTCCAATTTTTATTTCAAGTGAAATTTCTGCTAAATATTTACCCAAATATATGTATTAAACTTCGTTATGGTGAAAATTCAAAAATATTATTAATTAAGGTGTTTGTATTAAGTTTAAATTATGCAAAAATAAATAACGTGGATGAAGTTTGTCCTAACTGTGTCCTAAAACAAAAACAACAAATTATTAGGCGTATATGTGGTCAGTTGTGAAAGTCTCGTCATAACAAATTTTTCAGTTTCTTAATTAAATTAGGAAAATTGTATTTTAGTTAGGAAGTTAAGAAGTCATTACTTTGTAAAAATATGAAAATGTTAGCAATTAAAGCGTTTTCCAATAAGTACAGAAAAACTTTTTTTTTTAAATAAAATGCAAACCATTTGAGATATCTCGAAAATTGTATTATTGGCTTAAACATTTTTGTATGGAGTTCGACATCGTTCATATGTCCACCACGGCCACACTAGATTTTTCGATGACTCGGCCACACATTTCGACGGAAATGGACGCTATCTCTCGTTCAATATTGGCTTGAGCTCCTCTATGTCGCACCATCATGTTGAAACCACATATCAAAATGTGTAGCTCATGCAATTGACCAAAGAAATAACGTTGCAACATGCCCCTATAGCGATCTCCATTGATTGTAAAGTGACGGTCATTTTCATCAACGAAAACAAAACGGTCCAATGACACCACCAGCACGAAAACCGTACCATACAGATAAAGTGGTGTTTCTTGGAGTACATGAGGGTTTTTACATGACGTCATATAATAATAACTCATATTCTGTTTGTTGACGAAGCCGTTTAACCAAAAATGCGCTTCAAGATGATTTTGCGATGAAATTGGACATCTTCTGCCAACATTTCCAGAGCCCAATCCGAGAAAGTACGTCGTTCCATATGATCGATTGGCTTTAGTTCTTGTGTTAACTTGATCATATGTATAAGGGTGCAAGCCAAGAACCTTTTGCAAAATTCGATAAAAGTGTGGTCTGAGCGATGCCCAATTCATGAGAACGCCGTGAAATCAACTGTTTTGGAATTAACGCTCTTGAATTTTTATAGTAAATTTTAATTATTTTTAAACGTTGTTCGTTCGCAACTTCACCATGATGAAAATATTTGGTTATTTGTTTAAGGGTGCGTTCACAGTGAAAATTCAAAGTTGTCATGTTCCAAATGAAAAACCCGATACATCCATATCCTAAATTTCCCTGCTGTTATTGATCAGCGGCCACTTTTGATAACGATGGATTTAAGTAGAGTTGGGTCCATTTTAAAGGAAAATCACATATAGATTTTCCAAAAAGTAGGGGTACAGATATTTAGGGTTAAGCATTTTTGAGAACAAGTATCGGAAACATTTTCAGCGGCCACTTTAGTACAATGGTATTAAATAGAGTTGTATTCTAACAGAAAATCATTTAGATTTTCCGAAAAGTAGTGGAACAGATACTTAAGATTGAGCATTTTTGAGAACAAATATCGTAAAAGCTGATTTTTGTTCTCAAAATTGCACAATCCTAAGTATATGATCCCGCTACTTTTCGGAAAATCTAAGTGATTTTCCTTTAGAATATACCCAACTCTACTTAAACATATCGTTCACTAAAGTGGCCGCTAATCAGTAGCGATTATAATTATTTGTTAATATATTCATACTTTTTCAAGATAACTTAAATACAATTATCCTAATCTTACTACGAAACTGAAAAATTTGTTAACGAGACTTTCACTCTCAGCAATACGCATAATAATTTGTTGTTTTGATTTTAGGACAAACTTCATCCACATAAAAAGAAAACTCCAGATTACTGGATTTTAGCGAGTTGATTGATTATTTTTATTTGAATTATTCGCTAACTTGCTGTTAGTTTTGCTTCCAATATAACTTGAATTCAGAATTTTCAGTTCAGAATTCAATTTGAAAAAAAAACTTTTATTTAAAGTCAACAGCCTATTTGAAAATTCGGAATTTGGTCCGATTCAAAATCTTCCAAATTCGAAAATTAATAATTAAAATTTATGGTTGTTCAAAAAATCCTAATTTCAAATCGTCCTATTTTTATTTAAATTTTTGTGATAATTCTGCATATTTTTATAATTTGAACACACACTGATTAGAAGCAAAGAGACTATACATTTAATCAAATTTCAGAATTTTTATTTTTTTAGTTTACTACATCTGCGAGATGGAGATGTTGTCAGTCTCAGTGAAGCAGACAAACAAAGCCAATCAGAGTCAAAATAACAAAAAATGTATATCAACAATTAATTATTTTCACCGGAGAATCATGCACTCCCGCACTTAAAACGTCAACATCATAACAAATAACTACTCAAGATAAATCAAATTTATTTCAAACTCCATTGTGGACATTAACCCAGGTAGAGCACACAAAACACAAAAATAAAAACATTGTGATTATTTGTATAAAGCTTCAAAATTATTTGCATTTGAACCGCGCGAAAACAAAATGTATACGATTTCATATGACTTGTATAGAGTATTTTATTTGTATATATATGTACGTGATAAGATAAGACAGCGACACATTTGTTTTAACACGCTCGATTACAATAATATAATTACGCATTTGTAACAAAAATACATGACAAAGTTTAAAGATTAAAAATATTTTAAAATTTATATCAAATCTTAATTTTCATTGTTTTGTAAATAACTTACCATAATCTTTTCTCGATCGAGATGGTCGATTCGATGAGACATGTGTACTTCCAAATGTTTGACCCATTTTTAACGTTTTTTAAGTTATTTATACAATAAACTACTTAAATAACAAAATCCTACTTAAGTGAACAATCTATGTTAAGCTAATATAAATATCACACACATACACACCTTGTGCAGTTTTACAATCACTTAGTATTTTTAATCAATCAAGAAATTTTCTTTACTAAATTTCCGAGTTTTTATTCTTCTAATAATTTTAATAATTAACACATTAAAAAAGTTGTCACATTCTGATAACACTGATTTTCTAATAAAAAAAAAATAATGATTGTAATAAATACAACAACAAAAAAAGATTTCATTTTATTTTCGTTGGTTTCTTAGTAGCATATACAAGAAATACATTTTCTTAACCCTTTTCCGAAGTAGATGCGTTATAATATTCTATTTTTAGCGTAGATAGGATACATTTCTTAAGAATGAACATTGGAATGAGCTGATGAGATACATAATTTTGCTGAATTTTCTCATTTTCTTCCTATATAAGTAGTATACAAAAGCTTACAACACCTACGCTTTCCCCGAAGATGTGTATATAGTCATGGGTAATTTATTTTTTTTATAAATTTAATGTAGATAAGTAAAAAGTAAGACGCAAAAATGAGAAAAGGTTTTATTATTTTTAAGAAGTGAAACGAACGAATGGAAAATTTTAAATAATTTATTAACTTGATCATAAAATTCGGGATTAGTGTATAGAGAAGATTCGACAAATTTTTAACCAAAAAAATAAAAAATAACTCAACCCTTGACATTAATCTCATCTATTTCTGATGGTGTGGAAAATTTATTTAATTTTTTTATTTTTTGAAAGTGGGATTGACAAATGCGACAGCTTTAAAACAGATTGACCTATGAGGTATTTGCTTTAATTTGAATATTTTGCAATAGTGTTTTGTTCATATTTATATTTGTTTGGGCTACTCCTAGGCTTAGGAAATATTTACAAATGTTAAGATCAAAGGTAGTTTCTAAAAGAAAGCAAATCCATTTTTGAAATAAATACTATTAGGTTTAAGAGCTTAAAGTTTAAAGTTAAATATATGTATGTATTATATATGTTTGTATACTTAAAATTTTAAAATAGTTTTTAATTGAGGATTAAGGAAAATAGATTGGGCAATTATTATAAATTTGGAAATAAAATTAGAAAAGAAGTATTTCAACTAAGGCATATTCTTAGTATTCAACTAAGGCATATTGCTTTCATTTCAAAATGATCTTGAAAATTACAACCCAATGGAAAACACCTTTAAAAACAATGTGTAATCTCTAAATGTTAACAAGTTAAATTAAACTCTTTGTTAAATACTATCGGAAAAGTGTAGATTATAATTTATCAGTCAATTTAGTAATCGCTCAAATTAAAAACTGATTCGACTGCTATATGATACCCTAATCGATATTTGCTATGTAGTATTGGGTTCCCAAACATCTTAAGACAATCGAAAATTTTAATAGAGCGCGATCTTGTCCACATCATTGGCCAAAATTTCAATTACTTAACTTAATTAATGGGTGAATATGCTGTTTAATCGATAACTTAATTCTAGCTAATTAAAATGATCTCACCAACTTTTAATTTTAAATCAAGTTGGATAATTGGCAAGTTCAGGCAAGTGAGACCACTATAAAATCATATTAAGTATTTCTTCAATTTATATAACGTTATAGTCATGATGTAGTTAGTGATAAACATTTTTTACTCAATTCTAATTTCATTCAAATATGGTTTTAAAGGAAATTAAGTTAAGTTGAATCGCCTATTTGATATGTAAGGTCCATTTGATTTCATGAAATCGTCAAACTAAACTACTTAGAGAAACTGTAATCTTATAAAACAAATTAAATTCGGATGGTTATCTAATATATCTCCTTCTATCCATTTTAACGCTTCGGTTTCAAATGCAATCTCGCAAATAACCCATACTTTATTATATTAGGCTATAGGAATTGAATGGGTTTTCGTTATAACTAAAATGCGATTTTAGGGCATATAGAATCTGTATGGTGATCGAATTGCTATACAGGCGATCGATATTTTTAAATAAGAAATTACTAAATTATTGACTATTAAGTACTAACAGATCTACATCATATGCCATTTGATCGTTATTTTTTTTAGACCAATTAAAGTGATCTTATCGACTACTAATAATTAAATGAATAAGGAAAATTAACGATAAACTATGTAGTGATAATTCATCATATGAAGGAATATGCATATGGATCTCACAATCTCACTCGATTAGGCATAAATTAAGTTATAGGCAGCAATACAGATTCATCTAACCCAAGTTATATAAACTCATTGATCATATGATGAACATATTGAATAAAAACACGATTTACGATCATTGATGTAATTATTTGCTGTAGGTACTACGTACGAGCACCACGTTAAGCTATGTATTTTGTATTCTTATGATATTAGAGTTATGATATTTCAAGTATGCTTACAAAAAGTTCATGGAATTTTCGTCAACACAAATCTTATTTGGGCGTATAATAATCGCGATAACCCTTAATTTAACAATAACCACAATCAAAATAAATGATTAAATTAAAATAGAAAAACAACCAAAATGTGATAAGATGATGTCCACAAATATCGAACAAAAAAGAAGTTGACGGCAATCGCATTAATAAACAAAATCTTGCATAACCCGATAATTTTAACTAAACCGCGCGCGCAATATAATAATCGATTAATCGGCAATGGTATGCTGTAATCAAAAATACAATGCATCATAAACATCGATAAGTATTGTACATTACAAAATTTATATACGATTATTATAAATCTACACCGGAAATTCGGGGCTAAAAATAGTTTTTGTGTATAAGTATGTATAAGCAAATCTAACGCAAACCGCATACATCACCAGTCCATATATTTCTAGGCCAAGACTCACCCGCATATTTTTAATTTGAATAATTGATAAAACATATAGTCCATCAACCATGAAAATGTATATATATGTACGTGTACATACATAAATTTTCCAGAATCCGTAATTACTTTTCCATGTATACCGTACCATACCCATTAATTACAAAAAAAAATTGTTTACGACAATCCCAATATCTCCCAAATTTCAATTTATTGTTATTCATTTATTAAGTGAGCAGTATAAAGTAAGTTGTTTTGGTTCATTGATAATGAAAGGTAGACTACTTCCATAACAACACATAATACACATAAAAATTACTGTACTATAAAAATGCACATTATGTAACAAGTATAGTTTATAACCCTTGCACAACCGATAGTTCCTAAAAATACAAATTTTAAGTTATTTGATATTCAGGAAATTATGCGAGTACATACGATAAAAGTAAATAAATTTAATATTCTAATGAGAAAACCGCTTCTGAAGGTTATACAACTAAATCACGCGGAAGGTAATTAAAAACTATCGTATATACGACGCAGCAATCGTGAATAAAAAAATCCTTCACGCTTCGATCATGGTGAATGAACATTAAACCGGCTTTCTAATCCACATACAAATAAAAATGTATTTCAATGTTTTCGTTTCTTGCGTTTTTTTTTTTTTTAAATTATGTTTTCTGCGGTCGCGATAAGAACCGACCAACAACAATAAAAATGAAATCTTTTATTATATCGAACACACTTAAATGAACATTTCATGAAAATCATGTTACACACACAGTTTTCTTACACAAAACACCCACCAGAAAATGATGATTGATAATTAATTCTTAAAATCACAAATTATTGCTCAATTTACTTTATATTGCTGTAAATTTTCTTAATATTTTATTATCAAACACAAAAATTTTCACACTTTTCTTTAAACCCTAATTTTCTTATCACAACACATACAAAACACCGGAGTACAAAAAATAAAAAAAAATATTTTGCTCAAAAAATCAATAAATCAATAATTTTTATTCTAATTTATTTACTGAATAATAATTTTCTTCGCTAATTATTTATGACCAACATACACACACACAGGTATAATAAAATAACGAAATCGTGAAAAACTTTTTCTTTTCTATATATAAATTATAAACAAAAAAAAACAACAGATTTTCACATAAGTGTGACTACACGATATAAAACTGTCTCGCACTAGTTAAACAACGATACTAAACTCTGGTGGCTGACAATCGCAAATTCAAACCAAAATAATGAAAAAAAAAAAAGAAAAAAGAAAATACATCAACACAAAAAAAATTGTATGTGTTGTATGTAATCATCAAACACAATACGAACAACAACACAAGAATGAAAATAGATTGTTAGTACATTTTCTTGTATCGTTCACAGAAAATACACTTGTTGTGTGGCCGACGTTATATTATAAACTGGATTTACAATAATAAAGTAATATTTTGTGTATGTAGCTCAAACTAATCCGAGTTGCTCCAAATTTTCCAATATTATGGAAGCTAATTTTCCTAATCATACTAAAGAAAATTTTCGATAGGGCAAATACATTTGAACGGATAGGAAATGGCTCTTTTAATGTTGCTCAATATTTTCAAGGCATTGCTCTAAATATACAATGTGAGTTGCACAATGCCATTATTTGCTCTATTTACTAAATATATATATATACAAGCATCAGAATTTGAAGGGGAAAACCATTTCTACCTTACTTAAATAATTTTTGAGAATATCTATTTCGAGCTACAAATACTAAATAATAAAAACTGGCGTATGGAGCACAATGGCTCGTGGATTCGGCGTGAATACTTTGGGCTAACAAAGTATCATCCACTTTAGGAAACGATTTCAAAAAATTGACGAAACGGTTTGAAAGCGTGTGGGTTATAATATCCTCTCAATACCAATGCTATAAATTATGAGAAATTTATTAGCAATGAATTGAAACCATTTACACAAAATGACAGGCAAAAGAATGGCCATAATGGCAATATTGATTTAAATATATTAAAGGATCACTTAGAGCATCTTGATTGTTATTTAGGCCATTTGGAATTAAATTTATTTGAAATGGCTCTTCTATTAAAAGGCATCAGCTGTTAAATCCGATACAACTTTTAAATGTATTGCTTTGGTCATCATGCATACAAACACCGATATGTATTCCTTTACAAATTTTGCCCCTCTTCCTCTTCTAGTAGCAATTGAAATTGGTTCACAGAAGTCCACACCAACTCTACTGAAGGGTAGAGTGCCTTGCCATAGTGACTCGAGATGTCGGTAATGTACCCATTAATTGACTGCTTGTACCCGCTCGTTGCCGTACACACACTGTTTCTGAGAAGAGAGAATAATAGGAAGCGACTAGGATGGAAATATTTTAAATGGTAATATAATGCTTTCATTTTACTTAGGATATGTGATATCGGTAAAATGATAGGATGTTTCGTATCATATGCACATTATGCATTCTGCAACCGGTCACCAACTCTTAGAATGCCATGACCATCCTTAAATGGAGCCAGTGCTGGGATGTTCTATCATCACTTCGATTCGCTTCGATAGACATTTGTGTCTCTTTTTTTACGAACAAAATTGTGCTCCATCGCGTTTTTTGAATTACGTTTTGTCTATTGCGATCTCAGCCTGTTAGAATAAATTTGCAAACTATCTCTTTTTCCTCTTTTCACTTGCCATCGAAAAAAAAAATATTGGTGATATTTTATCGAATGAATTTATAGAAATAGAATCGAGTAGGCTATGATCACAATATAAATTGCGAAATAGAATACAATTTTGTTCGTAAAAAAAGAGACACAAATGTCTATCGAAGCGAATCGCAGTGATGATAGAACATCCCAGCACAGAGTTATTATTTTCCCCTGATATGATGGAGAATTATTAGTTTTTAGATTTTCTATCTCTACCGCATAATGTTTATGCTGACACCATAGTATACAGGTTCGTTCGGCGGATTGTAACTCGATGACTGTGAGTGCACCAAACTCCCTTTTCTGAATGATTTTTTGATTTGCATTTTTGAAGAACCGTATACAGTAGCAGTGAGTACTCGACCGAGTAACATTTCCATAGTTTCGTTGGGAGTTGCTGAATGTAAGTGAAGTTGAATCCAATTTTTACGCTCTTCTTCTTGACCCGTTTCGCAAGTGAATAAAGGGTTTTCGGTTTTCCTCCAGTTTGTTGTATTATCTTTTAGCAACTTTGGTCCATGCCACCATAAATCGAACGATTTTAGGTTCACTTACTACTTGGCATTGAACTGAGGATTTCAGATGTTCTGTTGGAGACATAGATTTTCCATCGATTTGGTTGGTCCGATAGCCAAGCTAATACTATGGTACTATCTGTCCACCCAAATTCCGTGCTTTTTACTTGTGGGAACACCTTTTTGACCTTTGCTGGTAATCTGCTCAGTAGTACCGCAGCGCATAATTCCAATCTCGGTAATGTTGTTTGTTTCAACGGTGCTACTTTTGTTTTTGAAGTTAGCAGATTGACATGAATGTTTCCATTTCCATCTTCAGTTCTAACGTAAACAACGGGTGCATAGGATGATTCACTTGCATCACAAAATCCATGAAACTGTATGGTTTCAATGATCCATGGTACATGCCTCGGAATTTTAATCTGCTGGAGATGTCCAAAGTTTTTGCGAAGTCGTTGCCATTGATTTGTGATTTTACAAGGAAGTTCATCATCCCACCCCAATTTTCGTAACCAAAGTTTTTGAAACAATGTTTTTATTATTATTATTGACGGTGCTAGCCATCCAAGCGGGTCAAACACATTTGAAGATTCTGAGAGCAAAGTTCGTTTCTTGTATTTTATGTTGTCAGATAATTTGATGTTGAACTCAAACACGTCTTGAGTTTAAATGAATGTTGTTCATTTTAATGTTTTTGTGTAACCTTTTGTCACTATATAACTTATTTTAAATAAAAAAACTTTTATTTTTGATTTTATAGTTTTAATTCTTCCTTATTGTGACAATTTTTATTTTTGATTTTTTCGGTAAATCGATTTCGACTTGCGTCTTCCTCAGTACCTTGTTAACTATTCAAGAATAGTTAACAAGGTACTGAGGAAGACGCAAGTCGAAATCGATTTACCGAAAAAATCAAAAATAAAAATTGTCACAATAAGGAAGAATTAAAACTATAAAATCAAAAATAAAAGTTTTTTTATTTAAAATAAGTCAAACACGTCGCCTTTTGGATCCCATGCTAGTCCGAGAACCTTAATTGTAGCCTCATTATCATCAATACTTATTGAATTCATTACATCGCGGATATTAGGTAAGTTAGAGACTCATTTCCTCAGGGAAAAGCCACCGTAACTCAGTATAGTAGTTAATTTCTCTTTGAGATAGATTGCTTCTTCGATTGTTAGTGCACCCGATAATAGATCATCCACTTAGAAGTCAGTTTTATGATATAGGGCAATTCTGGATATTTTAGTTCCTTGTCATTTGCTAATTGGAATAATCTCCGAATAGCTAGAAAAGGTGCTGCCGAAGTACCATAGGTCACCGTTTTCAGCCGAAAATGTTCTATTGGTAAATCAGGGGATTTTCGCCAAACTATCCGTTGAAAATGTGTATCCGTTTCTCGTACTCTTATTTGACGGTATACATTTTTTCGACATCGGCACTTAAAGCAACTGGATGTGTGCGGAATCGCATTAATATTGACCAAAATGTTGGTTGAATCGTAGGCCCAACCATTAAGTTTTCATTTAACGACATTCCATTTGAAGTTTTACATGAACCGTCGAATATTGTTCTTAACTTGGTTGTAGAGCTGGAGGTCTTGAGAACTGCATGATGTGGCAGATAGCAATGGTGAGTATTGGTAAGTGTGATCTGATTTTCTTGAATTTTTTCCATGTGGTCTAATTGTACATACATATGTATCCATGAATTCCGAATATTACATTTTATATTGAGGATCTTTCTATAATATTCTATAATATAATATGATGAAAGTTGGTATAGCCAGTTGTATATTATCCACAAAATTGTGGAACTAGTGTTGATCAACGCGCGAGAAGTTTATACCATCCAAGAAGTAAACTCGTTGCGACAAACAAATAATTGAATAAACCTTTATTAGGTACAGCATAAAATACAAACATTAGTAATTTAATTATGTATAAAGTTATATGTAATACTTTATACTTAAATATTTATTTTGTTAAACTTTTATTTTATTCAAAAAAACATGAAGTTTTATTATTTTTTAATCATTCATAGTTTTTATTTACTTACAATTTTTATGAAAGAAAGAACGGTTTCTTATAAAAATAATAATTAAAATTATTGACTTAATCAGCTAATCTACGCTGAGATCTACATTAAAAACATGAAACGATCCGTTTTAACCGCATGTAATTTTAAAGCGATCTACAATACGGTCCGTGAAGTAAATTCGCATTTTTGGGAATCACACATGTTTTATTTGAGATAAAAGTTTAGCTTAAGTTTGCCTTATACTTTTTTATTTTTTTAAATTAAACAACGATTCAAATTGCAAGCTTACACGTGAAATAGGCACTCATATAAAGGGCTTTCCAATAAGATGTTTCATTTTGAAAAGCCTGCTATTGGGGCATTCACTACAAAAATGGGGAAAATTTAGCAGTCACACTCCGCAAAACTAAAGCACTTTTTGGTCGTCGTGAAGCACCTGCTCGGCCGGCAATAGTGAAACTGGTGGAAAAATTTGAGCTGTTGGGACAAGTTAGTGATGTAAAAAATTGGAACCGTGTGCGTCTCACACTGAGAATATTGCTGTTGTAGCCCGTAGTGTTGAAGAAAACCCAGGTTTGTCGAATATTCGAATTCCTCCGCTATTCGAACGATTTATGCAGTTTAAATATTTTGTTTCAAAACTTACCGTAATTTTATTTATCTTTGGAAATTAAAAATTGAAATAAATGTTAAGAATCATTGTGTGATTGCTAAGATTTAGCTTAGCTAAATTTAGCTCAGTTTTACATTCAAGCTATTATTCAATATTATCGACATCTTATGAAAATCATTTATATATTTACGTATTATTAATTAAATTTGAAAAAAATGTAAAATCATAATAATCATTTCTAAATACTAAATAAAATTGTCAATGGACTAATTCCAGTCCTTACTTTTAATTTAGTTGCTCCAATCCACAAATTTTAATTAAGCTTTTCAAACATTTGGTTTGAGTTTAAATTTAATGAAATGTCTGATTTTAAATCACAAGACCATAATAATAAAATTATAATTAGCCACAATTAGCCACTAACTCATGGATGTGAAGTATTCCACACTTTTTTCCACAGTAATACGTATACAAATCTTATTGGAATCAACCATATCATATTGGATTCTAGCTCAGTTTTTATGTGTTGGTGCATAATGTACACTGTTATGAATTCCAAGAAATATAATATTAAATTTCTATTAAAAAAATCGATTTAAATTAGAAATATAATTTTTATTTTGATATAATATTTGTAAAAAATTGAATTAATGCGATACATAAAGCTCATAACTTGAGATAGCAATATTTAATTTTTACATATCTAACTATAATTCTGTGCGATCTAATAAATTGAGCTGCTTAATGTTAATTAAAAAATGGGAATAGTAAAAATGTTTAACAAGAAACCATTTTTAGGCACAGTTTAAATGAAATATTAAATTAATTGGAATTATTTTTTTAATTTATTACATTTTTCTACTATGTAGATCATGCATGATATGTCAACCAAAAATAGGAGTACTAAAACAAGAAAGCAAAGATCCAAACCATCCAATTGTCAATGAGTTTTAGAACAGCATACTTATACATTATTCAATTCAAATTAGAATCATACAATCCCGCATTTAAAATGAAATAAGTCCGTTTAAATAAAGAATAAAGTAAATATTTGAATTTGTCCGAATATCAATATAATCATTTACATAGTGTACTATCGAAACCTGAGACCAAATCTCTGGGTAGGGGTGCAAAAAGCTCCTTAACAATTTTATTCGAAATAGCAATATCAGCTTCCCGATTAATTTATTCCTGGGGTTAGGGGGTAGTTTTTGGCTTTGGTGGATTAGGGATACAGCCATCTACCTAGTGTAATACCGAAACCTGAGTCCAAACCTCTGGGTAGGGGTGCAAAAAGCTCCTTAACAATTTTATTCGAAATAGCAATATCAGCTTCCCGATTAATTTATTCCTGGGGTTACGGGGTAGTTTTTGGCCTTGGTGAATTAGTATTATAGCCATCTACCTAGTGTACTATCGAAACCTGAGTCCAAATCTCTGGGTAGGGGTGCAAAAAGCTCCTTAACAATTTTATTCGAAATAGCAATATCAGCTTCCCGATTAATTTATTCCTGGGGTTAGGGGGTAGTTTTTGGCCTTGGTGGATTAGGGATATAGTCATCTACCTAGTGTACTACCGAAACCTGAGTCCAAATCTCTGGGTAGGGGTGCAAAAAGCTCCTTAACAATTTTATTCGAAATAGCAATATCAGCTTCCCGATTAATTTATTCCTGGGGTTAGGGGGTAGTTTTTGGTCTTGGTGGATTAGGGATATAGCCATCTACCTAGTGTACTACCAAAACCTGAGTCCAAACCTCTGGGTAGGGGTGCAAAAAGCTCCTTAACAATTTTATTCGAAATAGCAATATCAGCTTCCCGATTAATTTATTCCTGGGGTTAGGGGGTAGTTTTTGGCCTTGGTGGATTAGGGATATAGCCATCTACCTAGTGTACTACCGAAACCTGAGTCCAAACCTCTGGGTAGGAGTGCAAAAAGCTCCTTAACAATTTTATTCGAAATAGCAATATCAGCTTCCCGATTAATTTATTCCTGGGGTTACGGGGTAGTTTTTGGCCTTGGTGGATTAGTATTATAGCCATCTACCTAGTGTACTATCGAAACCAGAGTCCAAATCTCTGGGTAGGGGTGCAAAAAGCTCCTTAACAATTTTATTCGAAATAGCAATATCAGCTTCCCGATTAATTTATTCCTGGGGTTAGGGGGTAGTTTTTGACCTTGGTGGATTAGTATTATAGCCATCTACCTAGTGTACTATCGAAACCTGAGTCCAAATCTCTGGGTAGGGGTGCAAAAAGCTCCTTAACAATTTTATTCGAAATAGCAATATCAGCTTCCCGATTAATTTATTCCTGGGGTTAGGGGGTAGTTTTTGGTCTTGGTGGATTAGGAATATAGCCATCTACCTAGTGTACTACCGAAACCTGAGTCCAAACCTCTGGGTAGGGGTGCAAAAAGCTCCTTAACAATTTTATTCGAAATAGCAATATCAGCTTCCCGATTAATTTATTCCTGGGGTTACGGGGTAGTTTTTGGCCTTGGTGGATTAGTATTATAGCCATCTACCTAGTGTACTATCAAAACCTCAGTCCAAATCTCTGGGTAGGGGTGCAAAAAGCTCCTTAACAATTTTATTCGAAATAGCAATATCAGCTTCCCGATTAATTTATTCCTGGGGTTAGGGGGTAGTTTTTGGCCTTGGTGGATTAGTATTATAGCCATCTACCTAGTGTACTACCGAAACCTGAGTCCAAACCTCTGGGTAGGGGTGTAAAAAGCTCCTTAATAATTTTATTCGAAATATCAATATCAGCTTCCCGATTAATTTATTCCTGGGGTTACGGGGTAGTTTTTGACCTTGGTGGATTAGTATTATAGCCATCTACCTAGTGTACTATCGAAACCTGAGTCCAAATCTCTGGGTAGGGGTGATTGCTATTTCGAATAAAATTGTTAAGGAGCTTTTTGCACCCCTACCCAGAGATTTGGACTCAGGTTTCGGTAGTACACTAGGTAGATGGCTATAATACTAATCCACCAAGGTCAAAAACTACCCCCTAACCCCAGGAATAAATTAATCGGGAAGCTGATATTGCTATTTCGAATAAAATAGTTAAGGAGCTTTTTGCACCCCTACTCAGAGGTTTGGACTTTGGTTTCGATAGTACACTAGGTAGATGGCTATAATACTAATCCACCAAGGCCAAAAACTACCCCCTAACCCCAGGAATAAATTAATCGGGAAGCTGATATTGCTATTTCGAATAAAATTGTTAAGGAGCTTTTTGCACCCCTACCCAGAGGTTTGGACTCAGGTTTCGGTAGTACACTAGGTAGACGACTATATTCCTAGTTCACCAAGGCCAAAAACTACCCCCTAACCCCAGGAATAAATTAATCGGGAAGCTGATATTGCTATTTCGAATAAAATTGTTAAGGAGCTTTTTGCACCTCTACCCAGAGGTTTGGACTTTGGTTTCGGTAGTACACTAGGTAGATGGCTATATTCCAAATCCACCAAGGCCAAAAACTACCCCCTAACCCCAGGAATAAATTAATCGGGAAGCTGATATTGCTATTTCGAATAAAATTGTTAAGGAGCTTTTTGCACCCCTACCCAGAGGTTTGGACTCAGGTTTCGGTAGTACACTAGGTAGATGGCTATATCGCTAATCCACCAAGACCAAAAACTACCCCCTAACCCCAGGAATAAATTAATCGGGAAGCTGATATTGCTATTTCGAATAAAATTGTTAAGGAGCTTTTTGCACCCCTACCCAAAGATTGGGACTCAGGTTTCGATAGTACACTAGGTAGATGGCTATAATACTAATCTACCAAGGTCAAAAACTACCCCGTAACCCCAGGAATAAATTAATCGGGAAGCTGATATTGATATTTCGAATAAATTTATTAAGGAGCTTTTTACACCCCTACCCAGAGGTTTGGACTCAGGTTTCGGTAGTACACTAGGTAGATGGCTATAATACTAATCCACCAAGGCCAAAAACTACCCCCTAACCCCAGGAATAAATTAATCGGGAAGCTGATATTGCTATTTCGAATAAAATTGTTAAGGAGCTTTTTGCACCCCTACCCAGAGATTTGGACTCAGGTTTCGATAGTACACTAGGTAGATGGCTATAATACTAATCCACCAAGGCCAAAAGCTACCCCCTAACCCCAGGAATAAATTAATCGGGAAGCTGATATTGCTATTTCGAATAAAATTGTTAAGGAGCTTTTTGCACCCCTACCCAGAGGTTTGGACTCAGGTTTCGGTAGTACACTAGGTAGATGGCTATAATACTAATCCACCAAGGTCAAAAACTACCCCGTAACCCCAGGAATAAATTAATCGGGAAGCTGATATTGCTATTTCGAATACAATTATTAAGGAGCTTTTTGCACCCCTACCTAGAGATTTGGACTCAGGTTTCGATAATACACTAGGTAGATGGCTATATTCCTAATCCACCAAGGTCAAAAACTACCCCCTAACCCCAGGAATAAATTAATCGGGAAGCTGATATTGCTATTTCGAATAAAATTGTTAAGGAGCTTTTTGCACCCCTACCAAGAGATTTGGACTCAGGTTTCGATAATACACTAGGTAGATGGCTATATTCCTAATCCACCAAGGTCAAAAACTACCCCCTAACCCCAGGAATAAATTAATCGGGAAGCTGATATTGCTATTTCGAATAAAATTATTAAGGAGCTTTTTGCACCCCTACCCAGAGGTTTGGACTCAGGTTTCGGTAGTACACTAGGTAGATGACTATATTCCTAATCCACCAAGGCCCAAAACTACCCCCTAACCCCAGGAATAAATTAATCGGGAAGTTGATATTGCTATTTCGAATAAAATTGTTAATGAGCTTTTTGCACCCCTACCCAGAGGTTTGGACTCAGGTTTCGATAGTACACTAGGTAGATGGCTATAATACTAATCCACCAAGGCCAAAAACTACCCCGTAACCCCAGGAATAAATTAATCGGGAAGCTGATATTGCTATTTCGAATAAAATTGTTAAGGAGCTTTTTGCACCCCTACCCAGAGATTTGGACTCAGGTTTCGGTAGTACACTAGGTAGATGGCTATAATACTAATCCACCAAGGCCAAAAACTACCCCCTAACCCCAGGAATAAATTAATCGGGAAGCTGATATTGCTATTTCGAATAAAATTGTTAAGGAGCTTTTTGCACTCCTACCCAGAGATTTGGACTCAGGTTTCGATAGTACACTAGGTAGATGGCTATAATACTAATCCACCAAGGTCAAAAACTACCCCCTAACCCCAGGAATAAATTAATCGGGAAGCTTATATGGCTGTATTTTATGACATTATTAAGGAGCCATATCATTTCTTGCCAGATATTTGTTTTCTATTTATTATAGTTAGTAAGTTATCTGGTTTTATTCTCTGCTTGTTGAACTAATACCTTCCCCTATCTCTAGTATTCATTTTTATTCGATTGATTTTGTCAGAGTTCGTATAAATATTATATTTTTAGTACTAAATATATAAATAGGAATAATCATGTTTTCCAATTGGAATTCAATTTTACAGTGTGAAACTAACATTTATATAAAATCTGTGGATTTGTGGAAATCTTCACACCCATCACTAACTCGTGATCAATCACTGTCCACACCTTCTCCACATCAGTCCTCCAAGATCCCATTCGATTATTTGCTACTACCACCAAGATCTGTGCCAATGACAGCTCCATGCAGGCTTACACCAAACACTTCAATGAATATCATTGTACCCTCCTACTCGATATGACTTGATTTTAATAGTATTATTAAATTTGCCATATTGGTTATGTAAAGGCATATGACTTGAGCGCCATCCATTTTAAGGGCAAGTTGCTTTGGCAGATGAGTTGTTACACACTGCTTAGCGGGTTACTACTTCCATGTGCACCGTCCTGCTGCGTTAAGCAAGCAACACCTTTCTTGGTATCTGAATGAGTCAATAATGTTGGCGCCGTAACATAACGTTTGGTTCATCCCACAATGCCAGTTCTGCTTACCAAAAGTGGCCAATTAGGCACAATATATCATTGAAGAAGCCCTGATGACTTTAATCAAGAAAGTCGAGAATCTTACCCATTTAATGTTTGAGAATAGGTTGAGGTCGTTTCGGCCCCAATTCCTCTAATCATTCGCTTCACCAGATAAGACTCTTTACCCAAAAATTAATATGCACCAGCTATCCTGAGGGAAACTTTGGAGGGAACGCGCTACTAGATGGTTCGATTGGTCTTTCGCCCCTATAACCGAATTCTGACAATCGATTTGCACGTCAGAACTGCTACGATCCTCCTGTATATGCTTACAGTACACTTTCACTGATAGACCATAAGCAATATGGGTTGATTAAAACGCCCATGGATGATAATGTAATTATATATAATCACATGTAATCTGTGGGTAAATGGCCCCATTCAAGATGGACTTGGAACATATAATCAAATTGCATAAAATGACAGATACTCCTTTACACAGGATGACAGGTACTCCTTTACAAGCCACTAATTGTGGCCAAATTTTAGGTCGACAAATGTACAAAGTTTAATGAAAATGAAATTTGTATCAAGATTAAAATTTATTTTGAAAGAATTGTTTAGTCAAACTCTACTATGATAAATAACATTAATGACGTGAAGTTCAAAATTTTTTTTCCAAGTAAAATACACAATTTTTTATAGGAGATCACATCATTTTAAGATTATTAATACAATATTGGAGTGTGACCGACATTTTAATTGAGAAATTCCGATCAAACATGAACTTGTGGATTCCGTCCAGTGTAGTAATCAGTTTGTAAAAAAATGATGGAGTGATGAGTAAAAGTATAATTGAATAGCTAAGGAGAAATATTTTAAATAATGACTCAAATTCAAAATATTATTAACATCGATTATCTCAACCACGGATGCAGATAAGATATCCAGGATGTCCGCCGGGAAGGTATACTACTTTATTTTGCCGCCATTTTGGTAAACGTTAGTCTTGACAGTTCATATTTGGCAGTCGTGAAGTAGACACGTGGCAAATTTATTATGGAAAAATATTCGATAAACCAACGTGTTTTAATCGTTAAAACATTTTATCAAAATCAATCATCGATTACTGTGACGATGAAAAAGTTACGTGAAATTTTTGGGAGAAACAACGTGCCAACAAAACGCACTATTTATCGTGTAGTGAATGATTTCGAAGAAAGAGGGTCTGTAGGTGATAGGCCCAAGCATGGGCAACAACGAATACTGCAAGATCGGCTGAACACATTACTACTATTCAAGAAAGTGTTCAAAACAATCCATCAACCTCAATTCGACGCCGTGCTCAGGAGCTTGGTCTTCAAAGAAGAAGTTTGGCCACAATTTTGCACAAGGATTTGCATTTGTTTCCATTTAAGATTCAGTTGACACAAGAGCTTCTTCCACAAGACCATTTACGCCGCCGTACATATGCCAATAGGATGTTACAGCTCGCCCATGACAACCCCGATTTTCATGAAAAAATCATAATGAGTGACGAGGCACATATTCATTTGAATGGATATGTGAATAAACAGAATAGTCGGTTCTGGGCAATGGAAAAACCTCAAATTATTCATCAGTCACCTTTACATCCATTAAAAGTGACAGTCTGGTGTGCAATTTGGTCAGGAGGAATCATTGGACCTTACTGCTTTCAAAATGAAAACGGCGTAACGGTAACTGTGAATGGGGAGCGATATCGTGATATGATTGAAAACTTGTTAACGCCACAACTGCATGCTTTGGGCTTGATTAACATGTGGTATCAACAAGACGGTGCCACATCGCATACAGCCAGGATTACAATGGAATTACTGCGAGACCTCTTTCCTCAACAAGTTATTTCAAAAAATGGTGATGTTGATTTTCCTCCACGGTCGCCTGATTTGACTGCTCCGAACTTCTTTTGTGGGGATATCTGAAAAGCAAAGCTTATGCAAACAAACCAGAAACGCTTGAGCAACTCAAACAAAATATTCGTGATGAAATTAATGAAATACCGCGTGAAATGTGTGAGAATGTAATGAAAAATGTGCTCAAAAGGGCTCGAATTTATAAGAAGAAGAATTTAGAAGCGGACATTTATCTGATATTGTATTCCATACATAATTGCCGACATTAAATAAAACATTTATCAATATAAGATCCATTCTCTTTCATTTAATCAAAAATTATAAACAAACAAAGTAGTATACCTTCCCGGCGGACACCCTGTACAATGCCATTCATTTTTTGTCCAAAACGACAACGCTGTTATTATCAAACGCCAAATCTTGTTAAAAGAATTTTTTAACGTTGCAAGATGGTTTTTCTATAATCTTTATCAATCCTATCCACATGCCAGATTTTTTCAAAATTTTGGACATAAAACTTTTAAAGATAAGTGCAGTACATACATTTTTATCTGCATTTTCATAAAATAAATAAATTGAATGCATAGATTGAAGCAAGTTAAATTTTGTTTAGGACACCATCGGCTTATTAAAATCAAAATTTGGCGATAAGTTGATTTCGAGAAATGGACCTGTCAATTGGCCTCCAAGGTCGTGTGATTTCACACCTCTCGATTATTTCCTGTGGGGCTACGTGAAATCACTGGTTTATGCTAATAAACCAGCAACAAGTGACGCCTTGGAGGCCAGCATTGTTGGTGTTATTCGTGACATACGGCCAGCAGTATTCGAAAAAGTGACCCAAAATTGGACGCCCAAAATGCGTTTCGTCAAGAACAGCCGCAGTGCCCATATGCCCGAAATCATTTTCAAATATTAATGCCATGTATTGATATTTCGAATAAAAAAAAATTTTGAATTACAATTTAATTTTTTGTGTTATTTTTTACAATTTCAAGTTCTATCGGGCTTAAAAAACACCCTTTATATACATACAGGGTAATATTATATTCTACTATTTCTATATTTTATTTTGCACTAGAAGACAACTCTGTCTAGTTTTAAATGGTTGAGCAGGTAATGTAGTCTGCTGAAGACTCTACAATCTAAATAATGATCGCGCAATACACATACAACGAATTATAGCACTGACTAATTGGAACAGAATGTTAATCCAAATGATTTTTTTTTAATGGACGACCAAAGAAGCATACAACGCAATTAACAAAAACCGATTAACAAAACCGAAACCATCAATATTGGTTCCAAGAAGTATAAGTGGCCATTTTAGAATCACAGATTAAATGATGTCAACGCTCCTAACCTCAGAACACGATATGTTTAAATAGCAGGAGCTGATACTTACGATTAAATAGTTTTGTTAAATTTTAATCCCCATAGTTTTGCACAAACTTACCTGTAATTAAAAGAAAAAAAAATTAGGCTAAAACTAATTTAATAAAAAACAATAAAACTATTAAACTAAAATCTTGGTTTGGATATTGAAAACGCTAAAAATTAGCTAAATTTTGTACACTAAAATGGATCATGATGTAATCATTGATCGAAATGTCAAACACCTAAAACTGCCCGTAACGAATAATTTGTATTTTAATCATATTCATTTGACCATTGCAAACCACAAATTGATTGATATGTATATGTATTACAATCCTGAAAACACAACACAGCAACAACACTATTCCAATTTTTACAGTCTGATAATTTTGATTATCCTATTTATAGAGTAAAATACTGAAGTGTTTACAAAACCAGTAATCTTATAAGTGATATGTCTTAAAATAAAATTTCCAATTCATTCATTAATTATATAAGGGTTATCCATATAAAATATTGAATAACAGAATCTTAAGTACATTGATATAATATTACGACGAAATTTATATTCGACGCCGATTGAATCTATAACAAATCATCCATATCCAACTCGATAACCGTTTAAGAGAGAAGCAGCTCCATTTGCTTCTTAAAAATTCAAGCATCTGTTACAAAGTCGTATAATTTTAAATACTTTTTGATAAAAAAAACCAATGACCTTTTCTATCTTCGTTTTACTTGTGTTACTCATCATTGAAGCATATAAAAATCAATGGTGCGCAAATCAATTCACAACTTAAAATTAATTTTATTATTAAGAAGAAACGCGAGAAAATACTCGAACTCTTATCGAACATACATAATATACTTTATATATAAGTATATATGTACATACATATACATATACTTGTATGTATTACATATACATATATTGTATATACAAAGTTGTCGCAGGTTATTGTATTGCTCTATTATTTTATTCGCGTATTCTAAATTCAAACACTGAAATGCAATGTGTTACGCGCATTGAATTATATTGCGCGAATATTATAGTTTTAAAGTATATAGTGCATTAAAATTATAATCAGCTTAGTGGTTATTTGTTTGTGTATATAGTATATAGATTACAAATTCCATTTGTTTTAATACCAATGCTATTCGAAATACCAAAATTGGGATTTGGAACCGATTAAACTTTTTATATAAATCCATCCGAGTGATTGACACTTTTGAACTCTTTTCACATCAAATTTTTATGCTAAAATAAATCCCTCAAGGTATATAATCCCAATTGGTCTAACAAGGGTTAAAGGTTGTTGCTTATATTTTATTATGATATTATTATTTCTTATATTTAAGAGTAACTTAACTTAAAGACGTATCTATGTATGTATATAGTTTTGATTGTTGTTGCCTTCTTTTTAAATTATATTTGTACAAAAAAAAATGTAAAAAAAGTAAGAGATCATTTCTTTATGTATCGGATTTATAATAAAGAAATTTTTGTTTAATGTTAAAGGAAACCAAGGAGAAAAAGTTCATTTGCACTGGATGATGGAACAACAAATGAATTCTGTCCGCTTTGTATACGCATATTACAAATCAAAAATGTCATTTTATATAAAAGACATATCATGACTTTATTTGTGTATTAATGGGTTAGTAAATATGTAAATGATGAATGGGTTAAGATATTAGTGTATTTTCAAACTAAAATTGAAAACAAGTGTAGTTCTGAAATAGTAGGTTTGATTTATCATTTATCAAAGATTTATCAAAGTTAGCCACTTTATCTGTTCAAAATACAGTTGTCATTATTCACGATTTCAATCACTAATTGCATAAGAGGATAGTGGTTATATTGAAAAATTTTCACTTTTTAATTTTTCCAGTCAAATCAAATTAAAAATTTTAAAATTTCTCTCAAGGATAGAATCGTTGCAAGAAACATAATCACCGTTATTGAAATGGGAATTAAATCGAGCTATTAGGAATTATTTAAGTGAACTCTCGGACCGAGAGGACAGATTATTCTTTGTGGAAGGCAAGAAAATTGTTAAAAAGGCCAACAAACTCAAATCACCCGATTAGACTACCAATGGGAAATAGGGCAAGAAGCGATGAAAAAAAGCCAATGCTTTTGCTGCTTATCTAACAACAGTATTCGCACCATACGAAGAAACTAATAATTTAGTGCTACCCGACCAAATGGATGATGGTTTGTTTTTCAAACTCATAAAATATAATTGAAAGAAAGTAGATGTTATTGACTGGAAACATGATAAGGGGATTGACAGATAAATGCATAAAACTAATAACATTCATATTCAACGCAATCATATGCGGACTGGTTATATTCCTCAAAAATGGAAGATATCTTTGATCACAATGATTCATAAAGCTGGAAAAAATTATACACAGATTTGGGTTCCGAAATCAACATAGTAGCACAGAACAAGTACACAGAATTGTAAATGCAATCAAAAATACCTTCGAGGAAAAGAAATATTGTTCTGCTGCCTTCTTGGATATTGCATAAGCCTTTGATAAAGTTTGGCATGATGCGCTAATATACAAAATTAAAGGAATTCTACAGAAGAAATTTCACTCAATTCTGGGAAACTATCTCCTTCAAAGGCAATAGGTACATGGTTAAACAAAATAATACAACTACTTGTTTAAATTATATTAACGCAGGTATAAGGCAGCGTTCTAGGACCAATATTATACTTATTGTACACAGCTGACTTACCTGTAACCAACATAGTAGCCATTTCAATCGATGATAAGGCCGTCCTGGTGTCTCACAATACTCTCGAAACTGAATCAAAGGAATTACAGAATCATCTAAACAAAATCAAGAACTGGCTGAAGACATGGCGCATAAAAGTCCATGAAAATAAATCAACTCACTTACGATTCGCGCACTTGCCCACCAGTGGTATTTAACGATATAAATTTTCCGCAACAAACCAAGGTCAAATACTTAGGCATGTATCTAGTGAAAGAATCATATTGAAGCAAAGCGCAATCAAATAAAAATAAAATTTTCCAAAATGTATTGGCTGATGGGAAGAAAATCTCAGCTGTCATTAGCAAATAAAGTTTTATTGTACAAAGTGTACAATCTTCAACAGATGATGATTTGAGTTTGTCGATAGGTTTGTCAAATAATTCCTCTAAATCAGATTTATGCGATACTGATTCAATCGATTTCAATGGTTCAATTGGTGATTTGACTGGTGTCACACCTTCCGAGTTAGGTTTGTCAATTGAAGATAGTTTGTCTTGTGAAGGTGAATATGGTTTTTGATCTTTTATTATCGGTAACGGTTTGACATCTCTAACAGATAACGATATGAATTTGTCCGTAGGTTTGTCAGTTGGTTGCTCTAAATCGGATTTTGGAGAAATTGGTTCAACCGATTCCATTAATTCAATTGGTGTCACATCTTTAGATTTAGGTTGGTCAATTGGGGATAGTTTCTCTACTGGAATAGTTTTATCACCTTCGAGTGCTGTTACTGATTCGACAGGTTTCAAATCTTCAACAGATGGTGATTTGAGTTTGTCGATAGGTTTGTCAATTGGTTTCTCGAAATCAGTTTTATACGATACTGATTCAATCGATTTCAATGAATCAGTTGGTGATTTGATTGGTGTTACACCTTCCGATTTAGGTTTGCCAATTGGGGATAGTTTGTGTTGTGAAGGAGAATATGGTTTTTGATCTTCTAGCATCGGTAACGGTTTGATGGGTTTGACATCTTCAACAGTAGGCAATTTGAGTTTGCCAGTAGCTTTATCATTTGGTTTCTCTAATTCGAATTTTGTAGAAATTGGTTCAACCGATTTCATTAATTTAATTGGTGTCACATATTTCGATTTAGGTAGGCCAATTGGGGATAGCTTCTCTACTGGAAGAGTTTTATCACCTTCGAGTGCTGTTACTGGTTTGACAGGTTTCAAATCTTCAACAGATGGTGATTTGAGTTTGTCGATAGGTTTGTCAATTGGTTTCTCTAATTCAGATTTTTTGCGACATTAATTCAATCGATTTCTTTTGCAGAATAATTCAAGAATAAAGCTATTGGCAGCATTTAAAAAGATAGAATCGTAAAAAAACTGAATAAAATGGAAGTTTAAATTCTATTTGTTCAGTCCGACTATGTTCAAGTATCTATCAAAATCTGAATTTATAATAGATCTATTCAAATTTATTCAAATTTCCTGCGACCATAGAATTTATAATAAAGTTAGCAGAAGTTGAATAAAGTGAGTTGAATTGAATTGGTTCATATGCAATAAGATTTAGCAGAATATGAAACAATTGCATTGAATTTAAATTTCTGCATTTTGTCCAGCTAAGATCATTTCAAATTTCTCTCAAAAGCGAAAATTTACAATAAAATTTAGTAGAATTTGAATCAAATGAATTGTTTTTGAAATTATATTCACTTTCTTCAAATTTAGTCCAAAGGTGAATTGAATTAGGAAGTTAAACTTTAATTTGTGTAATAAATTTAATTTAATTTTAAACCTTTCTCAAATATAATTACATATTTGAACTTCATAATTCAAATTTAATTTGTCCAGTTACATTAATTAAAAACTCTTTTCTATTTAGAACAAAATAAATCAAATAATTATTAATTTTGGTAGAATTTATATCAAATAAATTGAAATTGAATTCATAAGTTCAACCATATCTCTACTCAAATTATATCCAAACTGCTATTCTCTGAGATAACAACCGTCATATTTAAGTTTGTAAGATGAAGCATTAGCTACTTGGTGTTCTAATTTTCATTTGCTTTCAATCTTCATTTCTGCTGCTGCTCTGTGGTTCGCTTCAAGGATTTTTGCATTCTATTTGGATGATTTTTAGGTACAATATGTATTGATTCGGCATCCAAAGTGCAGAACTTATCGAAGAGAAGTTGATGTCAGCCGTTCTTCACAGAATTCGACTGTTTTTTATACTCGAAAACCAAAAAATATGAAACAAATGTGGCATTAGGTAAAAAAAATGGTTCACTTGGCTGAACATACTTCGAGGCCCGGTTGAGTTTCACGACTCAAATCTCTATAATCTATATAATCGCGTTATTTGCTGCAGCCTAGCCTGGAAATTGTAATCGTCTTGCTAGGGTAGCTTCTTTTTAACTTACATAATTTTACTATGGCCCCTAGTATGACACATCCAACTATCATATATATCACTGTGTAGTGGTGCACGTCATACATTGATACCGTTGAAATGAAGATCACTAAAATCCCCTTCATTTGGTACTTCCTTAAATACATTTGTGTGATAAGAAGGTGTCTAATCGATAGATCAACTCTGCTTTTCACGATTTTATAATTTTCCAGTGTAGCCAAACCATCTTTCAATGTGGATCGTAAACCTGTTAGCGTTGTTAATATCGTTCAGATTCTCATCTACTTGTTGATTGAAATTCTAAGGTAATTTTAAACTGAAGGTAGCCTCGGTACACGATTGTCTAGTGTACCAAATAGAGGTGCCATCAATATAGTCGGAAATACAGCAATTGCTATTTCCGACTATATTGATGGTACCTCTTTTCTGCCTGTTACTTTTACCGTGGTAGAGTATCTCATTTCTCACGTCAGATGCTTATTAAAATATCTTGCAAATAGCTTGTTATTGCTGGGCACGTATCGCGGTTAGAGCTATTTAAACAAAGCTCGTCCAACCTCCTCACCATATTCGGACTAAATATAGTTTCGTGTGATTGGTTGTAAATTGTACGTTACCAGCGTGTTCAAAATAGAGTCTGGACTGACGAGATAAGGTTGATTGGAGTATTACTTGCAGACGTTTCAGGACAAAGGTTGTACAGGTATCTCTACTATACGAGTTTCCATCTTTGACTTGTTTGGAGACTGGGTCGATAGTTCATCGTAAGTCAATGCACTTTCCTCAATTGTTCGCTTTCGGTGATATTTCAATGATTTGACTCCTGCCTACCAAAACCCACCGAAATGAGGTGCGAATGGTGGTATAAAACGCCATGCCGTTCCATTATTAGCCAACATCCTTCACAGTTCTGGAGTATCTTTGCCTTAATGAATTCCTCTAGACACAATCAGCACGATTTTGATTGGGACTTACTATCATGTATTTCAGAAATTCTCTTTGCGATGAATGCTTTGTAATTGTGGGGACAAGAACCATCGAGGTATAGAAACTAATTGCAAGACCGGGAGGGAAATCTTTTAAGTCTTGTCATTTTTTCTCTAATGTTGGAAGTAGTTTTTGATCCCAAGAAAGGTAATAATAAAGATACTATAGTAACTGATGCTAACCACCCTAGAAAGTCGAAAACCGTTGCGCTTTCTGAAAGTAGACTTCGTTTCGTGGGTGTTCCGGATTCGGTAATGAAATATGAAATCCGACGCTGTCTGTGACCGGATTCCAATGCAGACCGAGTGTTTTGATTGTGTTATCAAGTTTAACTTTGAAAATTCCGCATTATTCTGTTGATTAATTGATATAGCTTATAGAAAAGCTTCGTTGTTGGAAGCCCATCTGAGATTAAAATCACTCTAAGACTTCGTCTAATGTATCTTTCCAGATATAAGATCGTCAACATAAAAATCATTGAAGTAATTTCTGCTGCGATTAGATAACAGCGGAATTAGATAACATTTCGTCATCTTTCGCCAACTGATGTAATGTGGTAAGTGTAATGTGGTTAGTTTATATTCAACTTGCCCTGACTTACTTTTGATTTCGAATTTTATCTTATGTTGCTAAAATGCTGTAGATGCCTAAGATCTATCTCTCGCTATTCTCAGAGGTGATATCCGGGATTTTATCATCATTTTCGAAGTCACCGTCGTTATTTTCAATTCTGTAGGAGTTAATGAATATTTGACTGTTTTTTATACTTAAAAATTAAAGTAAAAATGTGGCTTACATGCATTAAGGTAAAAAAAACTGTTCACTTGGATGAACATTCAATCTTATAAAATTAAAAATAGTCGGAATAGTTTAAATTCAATTTTTCGAACTAAATTAATATCAAACTACTTTTAAATATATCTTTAGGGTTTTAGTTTCAGGCGCATCACAAAAGTCTATTTTTTGGACTAATCACTTACATGTAAGATTAATTCATAAAAACGATTCATGAATTTATTGTTATTTTGCCAAAAATTACATATTAGTGATTCTTTTTATCTTAACACTGTAGAAGTGTAGAACAACGATTGTTTGAAATTAGTCAGTATATAGCCTTGCTTGAATTTCAAAATGTAAGAAAATAACTTTTCTGAATATTTATAAAAAAAACACATTCTGGATTTTGTTATAAATAATTTATTGTTGAATAATATAATTTTGAAATATTAAATAATGATTTTACGAACTTATTCATCGATTCTACTTACCTAACCCTATTAAATTATTCAATTTTGAATCTTGTTTCTAGAGACACTAGGAGGAAAAATCCTGTAGTTTCAACAATTGAGAAAGGTATGGAGAATTAAATTATTATGTTAATTCGGTTCGTCTGAGGTAAGGTAACTAAAAATAAAAGTTGGCTGAGTATAGAATATCAATCGGGCAATTAACATAAAATTGAATCTGGTGCACCAAATAAAAGTTCTTAAAATAGAGTATCTGCAAGCACCATGGGCCTTTGTGACATTGAGTACGGAATCCTCGTGGGTTCCAGCCAATTTTGATAATTTTAATAATCTCTAAGCTAAAAACCGATCCGTTAATTTTGATAACTTTAGTAGGTTCACTTAATTTTTAAACAGATAAAATCTTGCTATTGAATCGGTCTAGCTCAAATAACAATTTATATCATAATATACAATGTCCCAGTAACTTTAAGGTGTTATTTATTTTTACACACATATTTTAAAAATCATATGCATGAATGAATTTACCACTTTCTTGGCTTTTAACCCCATATATATTGGTATTTATCCGCAACATAAATCTAATTTCTACAATTAATGTTAAAAAATCGTCTGATACTTATACGAGTATGAATATACCCATTAAAATATCGTATTACAAAGCATATATTATATACATTATATGTACGTACCTATGTATGTATATAAGAAAATATTAGATTACTTAAAGACAATGTAACTAATTTGTTGAACGTTATGTTGGTATCATTGCACTGTGAATTATTGTAATGTGTGGAATAAAACATATGCATAAAATAAATGTATCATATTTGACTCACTTTCATCTTCCTAAACGTAGTAATAATCTTATTGTATTTTCTTAGACAAATTGATTTTTCCACATGCATGATGAATATAAAGTGGAAGGATTAAACATTAATTATATTCAACAATTGTTTTCTGGCCATGTAGTTGGTGTTCTCTGGCTCTATAAAACCTATTAACGTTAACTCAAAACATTTGAAAGGAATTTTATGAATGATTTAAAAAAAAGAGCTATCATTTAAAGTTTAAAAATTTCAGATCGTTAAGCTCTCCTTTATATATACGGATTTCCAATATAAGAGGTTTCAGTTTGAATAGCCTGCTATTTGGGCAGCAATTTTGAAGCTGTCATCTTTTGACATTTGATAAGTAAAAACTAACCCATTACTAAAATGGTACGATGCACGATTCAACAACGCATTGAAATTGTTAAAATTCACTACAAAAATGGTGAAAATTTTGAGGCACAGTTCGCGTAACTAAAGCACTTTTTGATCGTCGTGAAGCAATTTGGACTGTTGGGACAAGTTAGTGATGTGAAGAATAGAAAACGTGTGCGTCGCTCAAGAACAACTGAGAATATTGCTGCTGTAACCCGTAGTGTTGAAGAAAACCCGGATTTGTCTATTCCTCGTCGATCTTTGGAATTATACATGCCACAAACGACATTACACCGTATTTTACATAAAGACTTAGGCCTTAAGTCTTTTAAAGTTCAGTTAACACAAGAACTCAAGCCAGTCGATCACCATAAACGTCGTATCTTCGCTGATTGGGTCCTTCAAATGCAACAAAATAATCCGGATTTTCATCGAGAAATCATCTTCAGTGATGAACCCCATTTTCACCTACGTTAATAAGCAGAATTGTCGCATTTGGAGCTCAGAAAATCCAAGAACTAATTCCGAATTTTTTTTTAAATTCCTAACTCTTAAGATTTTATCAAACTCTAATATTTTTTGGAATTCGTAAATTTTGAGAACTAAAATTTTTCAGTTTTGAGAAATAAATAATTCCATAAAATTCTAAAACTTGTACAAATATTTACAAATTTCTTTAAATTTTGATTTTCTGTAATGCTGAAATTCTAAGTGAAAGGTAAACTTTTATCATAATGTTCTGGAATACTGTCAATATAAAGGAATAATTCTTTTAATTTTAAATTTCTAAAGTTTTCCGATCCCTTAAGTATTTATCTAATTTTGATATCTTTTTGAATTCGGTAATTTTAAGAAATTCTGATATTTTGAGCTGAACACTTTCAGTTTATCAATTTGATAAAAATTGAAAATTTAAAGAAATTATTGTCAACTCTATCATACTAGCGTAGTAGGTAAGCATACAGTATTGTTATCGAAAAAAAAGTTGTTTCTCAAATTTTGTTTTCTTCACATACCCCTGAATCCAAATGAAAACTAAGACCAATGTACCTAAGATGTTTTAATGATCTACGATATATTTACTACAACCTTGTGTTGAAATGCAGGTCTAATCGACTATTGGTGTATAGAATTTAAATTTGAAATTTATTTCACAAGTATTCGTTGAGTTTTGTAGAAATGAATTCAATTAGAGCCACCTTTTCCGATCCATGACCACCGTTCCTTAATATTGTCATGCGGACAATCATGAATTTTTTAAAGTAGTAATTGACAAATAAAAAGTTTCCATGACTTCGATGGTGCTTCATATAGCTAAACATAATGGAGACATGAATAAAAAAATTGGTTGCTGGCTAGATGTACGATTCACAAAGTGGCTCACAATTTTTGGGTCGCCAAATAAAAAAAGACAATGAAAATTGAAACAAAAATGTTTTGTTTCACCACTAACTTTATTCGTCAGCGCTATGTATGTTGGCTTCTAAAATTAGAAGCAAATATTTTTTTAATTTGTGGCCAATAAAAATTTGGAAATTTAATATTGTGACCAGCCTGAAAATAATGTTGTACACCACTGAATAAAGAATAGAAAATTTTATAAAAAAATCATCTACTACGCCACAGCGTGTTGGATGATGATCAAATGAAACGTATTTTAAAAGGCAATTCTAGTGGTACATATTTTTTGAATAAATTTTTGAACTAATTAATTTAATTAAATATTAATTTTGTATAAAATATATTTTTTTATTTATTGTTTAAATTAAATATAAATTTAAATTATTGTCTCTTAATAGCTCTAATAAATTCACATTTACAGAAAGTATTTATTTCCTGTAGATTTTGAAATATTTGCAGTAAAAAATTAATCTCCATGTACAAAATTCACCAGAATTTTGTTAAGCTCTGAATTGTAATTCTAATAAAATAATAATAAACAGTGTTTAAAGGCCATTACTGGTCTATTACTGTATCAACAATCTAGCTCCAACGGTTTCGATCCTGGGCTTGGTTTTCATACTGTCTTAGACAACCTGAAGAAGCCAAATCATTCTCTACAACGTGGAGCTATCGTTGCCTGCATTAAAATTTTAAAATTCATTAAAATTTATTATTTTAATCTGTATAAGGTTTTAACTATTTCTAAAATGTTTATAAACGAAAAGTTTATAAACTGTTAGTGAAACTTTTGTTAATTTTAATTAAATTTAAATTTAATATTTTAAATTTATTCTAAATTTTTCTCTCGCTATTTATCAATACATTTTAAGAGAGAAGAGAGAAATGAATTTCAATTTTGCGCCAATTTGAGAGTTCTTCTGATCTTTAACCAACTAAGCTCATTAAAAATTTTACTATCCTTCTTTGTATTTTTGGGATGATCTAAAATGTTTACCAAATTCTATAAACTTGAAGTAGCGTATCAAATCTATAAATTTTTAATTTTCAATTTTTAAATTTTCATGAAAAACGAAAAATTTATATTTAGAAATATTCAAATTTAGTAATGAAAAGTAAAATTTTATCAAATTCCGGGATTTTACTAAAATTTAGTATTCTCAAAAAAATTTACTAAATTCTGAAATGTTATGAAATTGATTTGATTTATGGGAAATTTATTGAGAAATTCTGAAATTCGAACAATTATAACAAATTTTAATGTTTTATCACATATTTTGATATTTTATTAATTTCTGACGATATCATTTTGACCATTGAATTATTTTATGAAATTATAAAACAAAAAAATTTCAAATTTCTTAATACAATAAAATTTTAAATTTGAATAAATTTTGAAATCTCATATTTTGAAAATCATAACAAATATTTTGCAATCCAAAATTAATAACCAATCCTGAATTTAAAAATGGCCATAAATATCATAAAGAATTCAGGGTAACAAAAACAATGAAAAATAAATTTCTCACACAGCACGGTGTATACAAGAGTATTGAGCGTATATGCTCGGTGTGAGATAAAAATATTCGCTTCATTCTCTTGTTGTGAATTTGTCATCAAAAATGTTTAGTGGAAATTCTAAATTTTGATACAGAAATTTTAGTACTGAATTACAAAAAATAGTTATCAGTCAAATTATGTTTAAGCCGATTAGTTGAAAGATCCATTACTTTGGACCTTTCAATACTAAACGGGCTTAACTATACTATAAATATGTATAAGCTCATCATATCCACCAACTCTACATCCTTATATTCAAAGCACGTTTTTATTCATAACATACACAAGAATATAATATAATGTCGTACGACTGTTGGCAGAGTGAAAAATCCGGGTAATCACACCAAAAAAACTTGTTGATATGAGTATAGAAATATAACCAAAACACCAAAATCCGCAACACAAAAGTACTATAACAGCATAAGTATATCTCTACAGAATATATATTTTAATGCAAAAAAACGTAATAAAATACTCAAACTGTAACAGACAGCACAATAAATTAAGAAATAAAAGACAATACATCTACTTTAAGATAACATATTCGTATTACGTGCTCTGATAATTCGATTACATAAAGCTATACAGAACAAACTCAAACCCACAGATATGGAAACATAATTTTCGACATTTTATTAAGTGATTATGTATTCGAACATTCATATCGTATACATATGTAGTTTATTATAATAGTCTAAATATATAGAGCGAGCTTTAAAGCACAATAAACTTTTCTTTCTATTTTTATGTACAATCATCAATTTAATTTTCTAATAACAAAAAAGTTCGTAATTTGATTACTCTTGTACATTAAAAACAACAAAAATGAAAAATTCTTTTGAAAAATTTAACTTATTGACTTTACAGACGAGAGAGCTTTTTGTGTTGTGCTATATACTGTGTACATTCAGTATTCCGAAAATGAGAGAAAACAATTACAAAATAAATAAGCTTTTTATTGATTTAGAATTTTGTTGTTGGGTGTTGCTTTCAAAGTTCTCTATACGTATGTTTATATATCCCTTATATATACATTTCATATAGAGCCATCAGACACATTGACTTAAATTTCATTTCTATAGTGGCGACGAAGAGATAAATTTCTAAGTGATTTAATCAAAAAATGGAAAGTTTATATATAGATTTTCTTTAAACAAAAAAAAACAAAAAAAAATATTTAAGACAATCAAATGTTGCTGATGTTGATTTTTAAACGATTCTTTGGATTAATGCCGCTCTCATACGAATGAGACTAAGGTTTATTTGAGCTGAACTCAGGACGAAGACAACATAACAAAAATAAGTTACTGAAATATTTCATAGTGAGATGGAAATAATTTAAATTTATTATGTTGACTCAGCTCAAATAAACCTTAGACTAATTTGAATGAGGGTGGCTTAAAGTATCGTTTTAATTATTTTCTATGGTTGAATGTTTCCGAAAATATTCTAAACCTATACCTAGGGAAGCAACTATAATATCTAAGTAACTTATAGTACTTCAACCTTGTTATTTGCCATAAAGACTACATAATACATCACCATCTTGAAAAATTAGGCTATGTACCTATTAATGATCGCTAATAAACAGTGATTCAATAGGAGCTACTTTTGCCAATTGGGAATCTCATTGGGATTCATGCATGACAACTGTCATGTTCATATGACATTTGTGTTCAGTATTCATTGACATTTCACCATGAATAGACTTACGCGAGAACAACGTTTACAAATTGTGGACATTTATTTCAAAAATCAGTGTTCAGTGAAAAATTGTTTTCGTGATCTTCGACCATTTTATGGTGTTCATAATCGTCCAACTGAACGCACTATTCGCGAAACAACGTTAATATTGCTGCTGTAGCTGAAAGTGTACGTGAAGACCGCAATCAATCAATTCGTTGCCGTTCTCAATTTCTGGGTCTCTCATATGGCACATTGTGGCGTATTTTGAAGAGAGATCTTGGTTTGAAGGCATACAAAATACAGCTTGTTCGAGAATTGAAGCTGGTTGACCTTCCTTTGTGTCATCGATTTGGTTTATGGGCGTTGAAACAGCTCCAAATTGATGTTATCCGTTTTTTTATCGAAAAATTGTGTTAAGCGATTAAGCTCATTTTTGGATGAATGGATATGGCAACAAACAAAATTGTCTTATTTGGGCTGATGAACAGCCAGAAGAGATTGAAGAAATTCCAATGTGCGGTTTATGGGCAGGTGACATCAGCGGACCGTATTTCTTTAAAAATGCGGAAGGACATCGTTTAAACGTTAATGGCGCAAACTACAGCAATGATCAATGAATTTTTATTGCCAAAAATTCAAGATATTTGCGTAGCCGACTTGCGCCTTCGACCTTGCCTTAAACCTTCGATTTATTGAAAGAAAATTTGAATGAGAACATCATATCAAGAAATGGACCGTGAATTGTCATTCAAAACTTTGATCTGATGCTGTTAGATTACTTTTGATGGGGGTATCTGAAATCACTTGCTTATATCGATAAACCACAATCGATTCCTGCATTAGAAGCGAACATAACACGCGTAATTAACGGAACATCGAAAATTGGACCCATAGAATGGATCATCTAAGAGCCAGTCGCGGACAACATTTAAAAGAAATTATTTTCAAACATTAAACGTCACAAATACAATTTTTGATTATAAATTGATATTAATGCGTTTTATTTCAAAAAATCTTCCGGAACCTCTTATTGGATCACCCGTTAGAAGCGAATGACGTGCCTTGTGTACTAAAATGGGAAATAAAGAATACAGTGCAAGTGCCAAATTGATAATATATATTATACACAAATTTTCAATGGTGAAGTCATGATGCTTGTGTGAAAGATAGCTAGTATTCACTTATTATTTGATTTGTTATTAAAATATCAAATTATGAAATATATAAACAAGCTTAATCAAATTCTACACGTCTTCGAAATCTTTGAGTTTCATTAAATGTTATCGAAAACTATACCAAATCTTCCATGTCACTGTACAGGATGACATGGAGCTATGTAATGCGCAGGTAGTATACTGTACTTGTGTGAATGGGATGAATGGGTTGAATGAATGTTAGTGTGAATGTGGGTATTGCACCGTGGGCCCATTAGTGGCATTGAGTGCTGGAGTAAAATCCGCCCAATTTTATTTTTTTATTTTTATACCAAATCTATTCTAATTACATTATGATTTTATTTTTCAATTTTATCAAATTTTATTTAAATTCTGAAAAACGGAAAGCAATTTATATATAATTAAGAACGATGTTTCAGATTATTAATTCAATCAAATTATTGCATTTTTTGATAGGTTTGAAACCTGCTTATTAATTACACCCCTCTAGCGAAGCTCTTATTTGGTGACTATTAAAAGGATTTCGCCCGAATCGATCATTCACTGATCAAGTATTTTCGCGTAGAATGATTCTCTCTAACATTTTATGTAATACATCCGTTTCTACATCAGATGTTCCTGAATTTTCCGCCGGCCACTCGATCAATCGAGAAGTTTGTGGTTAGCCTCGAAATACATAGGAATCCCAACAAAATTGGTACGATTGTGTAGAATGACAGAGAAACAGTCGCAATGCTGTGTTAAAGTTGAGAACGGACTATCGAGAGTGGTTTGTATAATATAAGGCCACTGCTAGAATTTAAGCACTTATCAAGTGGCGTGAATCTGAAGCTTTACAAAGCATTGATCAGGCCCGTTGTTATCTATGGATGTAAAAGTTGGACGCAGGGTGACGAGTACGAGAAATGGCTTTTTATGTGTGTGATTTACCGCCTAAAACGAGAAGAAGATGGTACATACCAAACCAGGAAAATATCGAGATCAGAGATCAGATGAAGATCACGGATATTTTACATCAAGTAAGACCTCAGCAAGTTCACTGGCTCAATCACGTTCTGTGTGCGGTTCCGGATCGAATTATGAAGCTCTGAAAGGAGAGCCACCATATGGTAGGCGCAGAGGTTATTGTATGCAACGATAGATCCACGGTGTAGAGAACGGCTTCGCTTCTTCAGATTGTCTACGATAGTTTAAAAACCAAGCTGGAATTCTAATTTTGACATGTAGTCTTTAAATTGTGAAGTTCTAGCAAATTGTGACCATTTCCCATAAGTTTTAAACTTTTTTCATCAAATTCCGAAAATTTTATCGAGAGCTTTACGAAATTTTGAAATATGCTAATTTTGATTTCTGTAATTTGAATAAAACTCTGCAAATAACTTTTATAAAATTCAGAAAGTTTGATCAAATTCTGAAACATTCTAATTAATTTTATCTTTTGATTTTGTAACGGTTGGAGTTTTGGGTACAACCAAGATACATAATAAGAAATTAATACAAATTTATGAAACGAGGTGAATATCACCTCTCCCAATCTTCAAACTAATAAATACCGCGAAAATTAACGTTTGAGGTGTTGATGAGCCATAAAAATGGCTTTCGTTTTAATACTTCTTTGCTTTAGCGGTAGGCGAAGTTCCTCTAAATACAATATTAAGCAGTTTATCCGTGCTAACGGTAAGCTAATCAAATTCGTATATTTAAAATTAAGTTGTGGGCAGATGTCAAAAGATGACATTTAAAACCTCGATCCACGGTTGTTGAATTAAATTACAACTGAAAATTTGATTTGAACTAGTGCTGGGTAATTTATTGTCGAAGTGCTGTGGTAAAGAAATATAGAAACGAAAAACTAAATGATTTTTCATTATTATTTGAGCGGAACCGCTTCGCGTACAGCCAACCGCCAGCGCCCCTGAAAGGTAAACTGTTTTATACTTGCACTTGAGATTTATTAGTTTTAGTGTTTTTTTCAATTAATATCACGTTGGGTTCAATGATGATCCGATGCCTTTCGACAGCTAGGAATAGAACAACACTGCTGTGCCAGTTCAAGTAAAACAAACTTCTTAATAGCATCCTTACCACCGTTGAAGGATAGAGGAATTGCTGGCTCAGAACCACAAAATTTACTGCGCGATCCAGCTTTCGCTAAAAAGTCAGCAACCACATTTCCCACAACCGTGCAGTGTTTACCCAGACTACCCGAGAATCTGAGCTTAGACTTTGGACAAAAGAAGCCAAACTGACTTCTGAACAAGAGCCATCCGCAAAAAAAAATATCGGACTATAACTGTCTACAGTAGTCCTGAGAGCCACAGTTCTATCGAGGGAAATCGACGGAGAATGAATTGGTGAAGTTAAATTCGGGCAATAGCCTGTCATTCACCATTTCAACATCCGGAATATGTGACTTAAACTTATTAATAATCTGTCTATGCCCCGTACAAGTCCGAAGGCATTCCATGCCCCAATGCACCTCAGTCAATGCACGCAACAGAGCACGCCATACCAAGAATGTAAGACTGCAATTCGGGCAAGCATAGAATAGCCCCGGTTATAGCCCTACAGGTTATCATCTGCAGTCTATCCAGCCTTGCTATACAGAAGACGTCAATTTAACAACTGGTTACCAAGGCCGTTCTGCATTGACAAAAGATAGCAATGGCTTTTGTAGCTTATAATCAAGATGAAATTTCCAGGAGAGTTTACTATCTAGAATAACGCCTAGGTGTTTGACGTGGTCTGTCCTTGTAATTGCTCTACCAAATAGAGTGGAGTCAGTCTCAACATCTGGAAAACACAACCAGATCAGTTTTCGCGGGATTAACGTGCGCTCCCCTTCAATACAACATACTTCCACTATATTAAGGGCGTTCTGCATCAGATCAGATAAGACGTTCAGGTATTTACCAGAAACTGTCAAAACGAGATCATCCTCGTAGCTTTGCACGATAAACCCAGATCGTTGCAATTTAACAAGTAATTCATCGATAACCATGAGCCCCATCAATCGTGAGAGTACTCCTCCCTGCGAACAGCCTTTGGTTACTTTGACAGACACTAATGAGCCAACAAACTCAGTCTCAATTATACGGGACTTGAGCATTGAACCGATAAATCTACCAATGGTTTGATTAATAATACAAATTGATACACGCACTCGTGATCGAAGAAAACGAAGTGCTTTCAAATGCTCCGCAATCTCCAGGACGGTACCTAAAAGAAACTCTTAGTAATTAAGTGATCTTTCGATTCTATAGTTACGAGTTTATGTAGAGCAGTTTCGCAGCACTTGCCAGCTCTGTAAGCTTGTTGCATGTTACTGAGTGGGGAGGTAGTTAAATAGTTATCCTTAATAAATCTATCGATGATCCTCTCTAAAGCTTTAAGAAAAGTAGAGGTTAGACTATAATGGGCCTAAAAGCTTTAGGGTCAGTATAATCCGACTTGCCAGCTTTAGGTATGAAAACTACTCTACTCCTGCTCCATAGGATCGTGGTATATTACTAAAAGCAATGCATACTTGGAACAGATTGAGCAGCTGAGTACGGATGGATAGAAAACCATGCTGCAAGTCATCGTCAGGACTACTCGATTTGAACGGTGCAAATGAGAAAACACTCCAGCGTAGAACATCAGTAGTGATCAGTCTACGGGCTAAGTTCCAATCCGGCGTACCGACAAAAATGTCAGGAGGCTCGGAGGCAACCACACTCGAATCAACAGTATCACACCCAGGAAAATGGACAGACAACAGTAGCTCACCAACTTCTCGCCTGCAGAAGGTGAGTTTCCCGGAAGGTAGGCGAAGGCTATCAAGTTTACGAACATAGTATGTTATTTGGGATAAATATTAAGGACGAATCAATAACATTACATTATTGAATGAGAAATTTGGATAAGTTCCGATTTATTGAAATGTTGAATGTTTTAGGAAGAAGATGTATTTAACGTGTGTACAAACCCAACTAGTGAGTACATACTTAAATCCAACATTTAATGTCGCAAATCAATTTAGTAAATTCTCTTTTCTCCTGAGTCTTACTCTTTTGTGCTTATATTTTATATCAATTTATATACTACACAGAAGGCACGAAAGACGGCGACAAGGCATTAGAGAACATTTTAATTTATATTATAGGTTATTGTATTCCAGTAGTGTAGGATTTTCATTATAGTTTTAAGAAACTTCGCTCGTATAATTCTTAAAACCATTAAGTTGATTACAATCATATTGCATTCCACATACAAAATCTCCTGACACCAATTCCATGTATCCTCACAAACATATGTACAAACATAGTATGTACATAGTTTGTAGTATGTATACATATAGGGATTCATATAGAAAACATACGAGTAACACAAATTAATGATGGTAATTCGGTGAAAATCTTTTATTCTACTATTCTCGTTGCAAATGTAACAGAATTTTATCGAATCAACACAAAAATACCGTATCAAGTAATTCAAGAAAAAGCACAGAAAAAATCAATAGTTTTCCATTTCTACATTTTCATTGTTTTACTTTTCATCTCTTTATTATTATTTCAGTTCTTACGACTTCTTCTTTATATTACCGTTCATAATGATCGTTCGTTCGACTATTTGTGTGCTTGTTTGAAAACGAAAAACTGTGAAAAACTAAAGGAAATGAAAAAAAAAAAAATTCGTTTTACTTATTATTTTAAAAATTATTTATAAATTTTTATTGTTATGCTTTTAGCGAGATGTGAAATGAAAATGGGTAAAAGGAAAAAGGTTTTTTAATAGTTTTGTATTCGTTGTTTGTTTTAAATTTGTTTTTCCTGTACTTTGTGTGTGTATAGTGTATACTCCATATACATATTTATGTAGTGTAGTGTACATAGAGCTTTTATGTAATTATTATTTTATACAGCAGTAAAAAGTGTAACAACAACAATAAAATTGGACTTGACTTACGTACATAAAATATTATTGTATATAATGGAGCTTTTCCGGTTCGTTGTATTATAATAGATTTTCGTCGAAAACGAGGAAAGTTAAAATAGTTAATGCCAAAATTGCAAAAATATGTTTTTTGAACTACGGAACACTTATCAAAATTTAAATTACAACAAACTAAATTTAATATATGAGACTAATGATAATAAAAGCCTATTGTAAATGTAAAAAGTGTCTATGATATTTGGTGACATTTAAGAAATGTACCAACTATTGGAGTTTTTAAGAAATGTACCAACTATTGGCGGCAACTAGTATTTATTGTAAGTAAATTAATTAAATGATTTTTTAGAAATATGATACAGCAGAGTGCATAGCCAATTTAAATTAATTAAGTTTTTTTGTGTGTAGCGATATAAATTTTAAATTAATTTGAGAAATTTGTACCTATATAAAATGATTTCAAACTGAATTAAAAACAAAAATAAGTGATTTGAATAAAGTCATAGAATTGAAGAACACTGTTATGATTATGAATCGCTGTAATTGAATTACAGTAAAAACTAAAATTTTGTAGAGTTTAAAAAAAATTTGACCTTTTTTGGAACAGCTTGAGTTTGATAATATTTGGGTCAAGTTTCACATAAACATGAGATTTATCGGATTATGATTTGAATCAATTAGAAGACTGTAATTAATTTAAAAGAATAATCCACAATAATCTTAATTTAAATGATGTATGAGATAATTTGAACTTCACGCGTCCCTCGAACAAAATATACAACTAGACACTAGTTTAGGTATCGGGTTTGAATCAAAATCGAAACTTTAATTTGACTTAAAGTAAAAACGTTAAACGTTAGAAAGAAACTTGCCTTGCTTTTTGTAATAAATGAACTGATTATTCTCTAAATACTCAACCGGACTACAATTTCGAAGCCAGATTTGAAAATCCTGTGAAGTTTCTAACAAAAAATAACACGTATACGCATACGGTTCAAATTAGAAAAAATCTACAGAACGAAAACCCCATTATAATCCAATTGGAATGGATATGTATTGGTAAATTCCGCCATGTGTAAATGAGAATTTCAAGAAAGTGTTTTACTTCATTAAGTGATTTTTTACATAATTATGGCAATATACTAATTATAAAAAAAAACGAAAATTATAATTAAACTGGGAAATTCAATTATGTAGTCATTTACAAAACATACAACACATAAAAATTTAATTAAGCCTGTTTTAAGGAAACATTTCGTAGAAACAAACTTTCAAGCGAATGATTTGAAATCGGGTTTTTCCATTAACATTTTCACTAACTGGAATCGAATACGAAAATATATAATTTTTTGTTATCAACTTTATAGAAGTTAACAAATCAAATAACAAGACACTCTCGGAGATTTGGGCAAGATTCCGCTATATAGATCCAATAGGCCTATCATTAGAGAACATTTCATAGAAGAAGATTTTTCCAAACGGAGGATTTGAGATGATGCTTCCAGCAGTTTTTACTACAGTTTGAATTATTTCTTAAGATTTTTTCATTAATCCAGATCCAAGATATACGAGGATGAGGTACACGGTCTCCACTTTAAAACCAGCGATTTTCTTGAACAGCAACGGATTCCTGCCGATACTTATTCATGCATGTGATTAGTCCTCCCAACGCTCCTGGTCTCCGAATTGACTGTACTGTTTCACGAGCCGATCCTAAATCTCGTGTACGGGTACTTGAGCGGGGGTCCGTTGTTTTTTGACGGTATCCGATTTTCTTTTTGTTGAATTTATGAACAGGTTATTTGTTTACGGATGCGGGTCGTCAGCCAAGCGATAAGATTAAGTTATCGTTAGGGAGTTTAGTCGCCTCTTACTACATGCAAAAGATACTGTGGTGGTATTCTTGGAAAACGTGCTTGTGTAATTTCAATTTACGAGAAATGTGACCATTTGGTCATCATTTTAAAATGAGAATCTTATTCAAATAAATAAAAAATACATTAAGTTTTTTTTAATTTTTCTTTATTAATTAATTAATTCATACTCAAGATTATAAAAAAAAATGTTTTATTAATATATAAATAGCGGAATCTTGCCCAAATCTCCGAGACTGCCTTGTTTTTTAGTGTAAATGAAAAAAATATTTAAGAAATTACTCAAACTATAAGTAAAAAATAACTCATCTCAAATCCTCCGTCTGGAAAAATCTTCTTCTATGAAATGTTCCTTAACGATAGGCCTATCAGATCTTAATAGCAGAATCTTACCCAAATCACCGAGAGTGCCTTGTTAATTAGTGTAAATGAAAAAAATATCCTTAGAAATAACTCAAACTATAAGTAAAAAAATGCTGAAAAACTGATTTCAAATCCTCCGTTTGGATAAATCTTCTTCTATGAAATGTTCCCTAATAATAGGCCTATTAGACCTATATAGCGGAATCTTGCCGAAATCTCCGAGAGTGCCTTGTTAGTTAGAGTAAATGAACAAATTATCTTAAGAAATAACTCAAACTATAAGTTAAAAAATAACTCATCTCAAATCCTCCGTTTGGACAAATCTTCTTCTATGAAATGTTCCCTAATAATAGGCCTATCAGACCTTTATTAGTGTAAATGTTAACAAATTTTTGGAAATAACTCAAACTATAAGTAAAATAAAGCTTGAAAACTCATCTCAAATCGTCCGTTTGGAAAAATCTTCTTCTATGAAATGTTCCCTAATGATAGGCCTATTAGACCATATAGCAGAATCTCGCCCAAATCTCAGAGATGCCTTGGTATTTGGTTTGTTTATTTCAAGAATGATTTTAACAAAAAATGATGTCGTTTTTAAGTATTTAATTAGAAAAATTATTTGGTTTTCTTCTACCTTAAATTTTTGTAAATTATTATTATTGCTTGCTTTTAATAATTGATTAAATTTTATAAAACATCATGTCTACAAATTTGTATATTTCCAATATACAATACATATTAAAATTCACTCATTTTTCCAATAAGAATTGTATTTTGAGTGTACAGATATATTTTTTGTTAAGTTTTATTTGTTGTTAGAAACTTCACTCCGGTGATTTCAATTAAAAAAGGGATTACAGCGAAAATTAAATTTTAATATAATTTAAAAGGACTGGAAATCATTCCATATTATTTTCACTCAAATTTATCTTGAGCAAAACAGAAAGCTAGTCTACAATTAAAGGTTAGGTTTTAATAATAAATAATTCTGTTTTACTCAAAACTTCTTACGAGCATGACAATAAACTGTAAAAAATTTAATTTTTAAAACCATTTAGGTATTGCGCTTGAATTGAAATTTTAACTGAATTTGATTTGAAGAGATAGATTCTAGACATGAAAAAGAAATCTGCAGAGAATATAATTTAATGGGCGAAGATAGTTTAGACTCAGATTTTAGTTGCTAATGTTTGAAATAAAGAGGCATTTTGATTGGAAAATCAAATTCCGAAAAATGTTCAAGTTAAAAATCTATACTATCGAAATTCTTGTTAATAATTATTTATAAGTTGAACTGTATTTATTTATTGATTTCAATTTGACTCAAAATAGAAATTGAGCAGAATTTTAGGAAAAGTTCCAAGGCGCCGTTTCTTGTCAATGTACAAATATTTATAGTAAACAAAACAATGTTGATTAATTTTTCTAATAAATGTTGTACAGAAAAATATTTTATAAAATTACTTTGATATGTTATCCAATCTATCCAACATACGCAATATTATCGGGTATTGATTTAATTTTACCTTGGCTATAATACCCTAGGATCGGTCGACAACAAATTGAATTATCATCATTTTTGTATTATGTACACAGAAAATAAAATAGAAAATCAATAATACAATATGGAAAGTCGTATTTTTCCAATATTATATATATAGAAAATTTGTTTATTAGTGTAGTTACAACAAAAAACTTGTTGCTCATAATATTTCCATGTAAAAATATCTACATGCATTATTCAAATTCCACTTAAATAATTTTTATTTGAAAAAAAAAAAGAAAAAAGGAATTTATTCAAATGTCAATAATCGACAAAATGTTAACTGAGTCTGATGTTATGGTGAATTTTAATTTGTATACACATATATATAGTTTTTGCTCGAAAACTAGGAATCATTCAACTATGTTGATATTTACAAATGTATACAAATGTATAGTATTTTGATAGTAAATATGCAAATTTGTTTGGAAATCATTCGACTATTGTTTATTATTGTGTATTTTTAGAGATGAACATATGGGAAAACAACAGATTTAGAATTTGTTTATTAATTATCTGTTTCTTTTTGTATGGAACGATTGAAGCATCATTAACCATCAATGTTATATTAATTTGAATAGTTGTTGTTGAATAAGGATTTCACCATAATTTTAATTGGCTCTACTATCTAATTAATGAAGTTTGAAGGATAGGATAAAAACAAAATTTGAGTTGATTGATATACATACATACATAATAGATATGACAGAAAACTGATCGTAATAATTTGACTTGATAGATTTTATAGAATTTAAATAAATATCATCATTTAAACTGAAATTAAATTAACAGTCAACACAATTTTTTAAATCAAACTTAAAGCCAAAATTCGTTTTATTACAAAATTTGAAATATGTATGTATATTTCTTTCAATATTATTTATCCAATATGAGTATGATTCATACATTTACTTTTCAAACTAATGGGTGTTTTTTTAAGCCTGATATAAGTTGAAATTGTAAAAAATAACACAAAAAATTAAATTTTTATGAAAAAATACTCTAGCAGATCTCACTCTGGCAAATCATCATGAATACGCTTGAACAGCGCTGCGAAATTATTAAAACTTTACTTTGAAAATCAATCATCGATTCGCGCAACTTATAGACGACTTTTATCGTCAAATTGTGTTCAGCGATGAGGCTCGTTTTTGGCTTAGCCTCATATGGAATGAGACCAATCCCCAAGACACCCTATAGACTCCATTACAACCAGAAAAATGCACCGTTTGGTGCGGTTTATATGCTGGTGGCATCACTTTCAAAATTGAGGTCGGGGATCGTGATACATTGGCCGTTACCGCACCACCGCACCATGATCAATGATTTTTTGTTTGAAAATATGGATGACATTGATCCAAAATTTGGTGATAAGTTGATTTCGAGAAATGAACCTGTCAATTGGCCTCCAAGGTCGTGCGATTTGACACCTCTCAATTATTTCCTGTGGGGTTACGTAAAATCCCTGGTTTATATGCTGATAAACCAGGAAAAATTGACGCCTTGAAGGCCAGCATTGTTCGTGTTATTCGTGACATACAATTTTTGATTACAATTTAATGTTTTGTGTTATTTTCTATAATTTCAAGTTCTATCGGGCTTAAAAAAACACCCTTTAAATTCAAATTCCCATTCTGCTACTTCACAATTTAAATTTTATTTATAATTTGTGAATATAAGTTAATTTCGAAATTCTTGAAACCAATATTCAATTTTTAATTAAAAATTAATGAAATTCTATCGCGGAATACTAGAATCTAGAACACAAAATCTATATGTTAAAATTAATTTCAAATTTAAGGAATTTTATTGCAGTCGCGCAAAACATACTATGAGAAACTTAGGGGCGCTTGACTGAACCAGTGCCTCAAAATGAATCAATGGGATGCAAGAAATAATAACATTCTGTGGCGCCCAGAAAGAACTGTACAGCTTTCTCTTCACACTTTTCAAATTATTTACGTGTAGTCTATCTGATTTTACATTCAGATTGAGTTAGTTTAAAACTTGCATCAGTTTTTCCATTATTGGGATCGACTATCTGTATATTCTGAAGAGCTCATTAAATATAGAATGTGTCCATGAAATTTATAAATGTGTATTTTCTGAACGCCTCACTAAATATTTCTATATAACGTGACTATAGACTGTTATTCAATGTTTAATTATTTGATGCCAATATTGTTCAATCTCTCCTTCTGATTCAGAAAAGAGGATTATGTGAGTGGTAGCGGCTATCGTGGATGCATACTAATGAGACCCGCGTCTAGATCTTCGAGTCGACCTTAATAGTTCGATTGAAGACTCCGACAAACCGAGGGGTTATGAATTGAGTCATTGTGTTATTACAATGACTCCATTCATGAGCGCTCGGTTGTCTCGGAAATCTTATGAGTAGTCCTGAGCATTCATACAGACGCCTTGTAAGACTTTGTGTTCCCATTCCACACAATTTACTTTGTTTCGGCACATTGCAGGGGCCAGTATGATCATTGAAGATATTTAATCCTAACTTAAAAATTAAATGGGCCGGATTGTCCTACTTTTATTTTTTACTGATCTACTGATTGATGACCATTCCTGATGAGACTTAAATTTGAGCGAATTCTCAATACGTTGGAAGCTACAATTGGAGTGCAGAATTCATGGGCCGAACCATCGTTCATGTCAGTACAGGCTGACATGGAGCTATACAATGTGTAGATGGTCAATTAAAAACTCGGACCTGTAGCCGTCAAAAAAGTTATTTTCTTAATCTCTCAAGTCGTATTTGAAAACTTATCTCAATAAAATAAATAAATAAAATGAATGACAACGAATGTGACTTTATTTCAAAGATAATTTTATGCCATTAACATTTGAATATGATTTGGGAAATGTGGTTGGAGCGTACATGGCGTAATCTAGAGGTCCAATTTTCGATTACTCTTCGCAGCATTTCTGGCCGTATTTCAGCAATAACGCGACGAAAACTGTCTTCCAAGTGTTCAATAGTCTTTGGCTCATAAGCGTAGATTTCAAATAAAATGGCCCATCGGTGTTAAATCACACAAACGAGGTGACCAGTTGACAGGACGGTTTCTCGATATTAATCATTCATCAAATGTTTGTTTCATTAAATTAATTGTATCGCGAGTTACGTCATCGCGGGTGTCTCAACTCCAACAACAACACCAACATAGGTCATCCACATTTCTATATTATAAGAATTATATTTCACTTTTATAAAAAAATAGTATAACTTAAATATTATTATTTCTAATATTTTCCGTCGTCTCAAATTTCCCATAAATGCATATTTTAATTTTTTATATTTTAACTGTATTCGTATTTCAATTTTTAAAATTGAATATTCAAATATCTTCTCACATTAAATTTTTTAACGTTTAATCTAAAAACTTATTTCCACATGTAACAAGTAAAATCAAAAAATTTGAAATCAGATTGTACTTATTGCTCGACAAGCGAACATTGTTGGGAGTTCGAAATATAAATATTATAAAATTGATACAAAAACTTGAGTGAGTTTTAATTAAAGTGAAAACTTGATGTCAATACCATCCAATTGATGTACTAAAAAATTAGTAATCATGTCTCTATACCGGTCTTCTTTGATTGTTAGGTTTTCCCCGGCATCATTTTTGAACAAATATAGTCCGATGACTCTTTCGGCCCAAAAAGCACACCAAACAGTAACTTTTTGTGGATGTAATAGGTTTTGAACAATGGCTCGTGAATTATCTTCACTAATTGTTAATATGTAAATATTTTATTTAGACATATTTACAATATTGTATTAAATAAAGTTTGTGTAAAAACAAATCGATAAACGACGTAAGTCAATTATGCTTGTTGACATACAAATATTTACCGCGAAATGCAGATTATTGGCGAACTTATGAATCCGCATTCGTAAGAAACAAGTGTCGATGTTTCCGCTTTCACCTGCAGATAGCGGACAATTGATAGATTACGCAGATTCAATTACAAAAAATCTAATTAATATGAACAAAATGTACAGCATAAATTCAATGGTCAAAATATTAAACAAATAATTTCTTCTGCAATATTATATTATTGAACTTATCGCACTGGTAAAATAACACGGCATACTCGTGATGTTGTACACTGCAAGAATTAAGTAAACCATGTTTGTATAATATAGAAGGTTTGGCATTCACAGGCAATATAACACCAACAAATATCGGGACCGGCCAACAACATCTTTATATAATAAAGGGTTATCCAATAAGAGGTTTCATTTGAATAGCCTGCTATTTGTTCAGCTGTAAATTTTAAAGCTGTCATTTTTTGACATTTGACAAGTAAAAACTACGCCATTAAGAAAAATGGTACGATACACGCTTCAACAACGCATTGAAATAGTTAAAATTCACAACAAAAATGGTGAAAATTTTGCAGTCACAGGTCGCAAAACTAAAGCACTTTTTGATCGTTGTGAAGCACCTTCTCGGCCGGCAATAGTGAAACTGGTGGAAAAATTTGAGCAGTTGGGACAAAATAATTATGTGATGTGAAGAATAGAAACCGTGTGCATCGCTCACGAACAACTGAGAATATTGCTGCTGCAGCCTGTAGAATATTACTGAAAACCCAGGTTTGTCGTTTCGTCGTCGATCTTTGGAATTAGACATTCCACAAACGACATTAAACCATATTTTGCATAAAGACTTAAGTCATAAAGCTTTTAAAGTTCAGTTAACACAAGAACTCAAGATGGTCGATCACCACAAACGTCGTATCTTCGCTGATTGGATCCTTCAAATGCATCAAAATGATACGGATTTTCATCGAAAAATCATCGTCAGCGATGAGCGGCATTTTCACCCCGGAGGCTACGTTAATAAGCAGAATTGTCGCATTTGGGCCTCAGAAAATCCAACAATGATTGTTGAAAAGCCTCCCCATCCTCAACGTGTCACTGTTTGGTGCGGCTTTTGGGTTGGCGGTGTGATTGGACCTTACTTTTCCGAAAATGAGGCTGGTGCAACTGTGACGGTGAATGAATTGCGCTACCGAGCTACAATTAATGACTTTTTATGGCCGGAATTGGAAGATATTGATGTGGACGACGTTTATTTTCAGAAAGACGGCGCTACGGGTCACACACGCAACGATACAATCGCCATTTTGCAAAAAAACTTTCCTAACCGTGTTATTTTTCGAAGTGATCACAATTGACAACCGAGATCTTGTGATTTAACACCTTTAGACTTTTTTGCTTTGGGGCCACGTGAAGGATAAGGTCTATGCCAATGCTCTACAATCGATTCAAGACCAAAGATGGAGTTCGTGAAGTTATCGAGGACATACAGCCGCCATTTCCATTAATTGGTAATGGAAAATTTAAGTTTTTTGGCGGTATCCATTTTTCTTTTTGTTGGCTTTATAAACAATTGATTTTTTTTCAAGCAAAGGATACTATGGTGGTATTCTTGGGAAACATGTTCGTGCAATTTAGAATTACGACACATGAGAGTGCCCCCAGACCACAGGGGCTATCTCTGCGAAAGTAGAGCCACCATATGGTAGGCGCAAAGGTCGCTGCAGGCGACGATGGCTCCACGATTTAGAAAACGACTTGGCCTCTTCAGATTGTCTTAAACAATATGAAGACCATGCTCAGGATCGAAACCGTTGGAGCCAAATAGTTGACTCAGTAAGGGGCCAGCAGTATTCGCCTTTAAAAACTGATTATTATTTTTATTATTATTAGTAACGTGGAGATAGATGTCGCTTACTGTGTCTTTGCTTACTCTTTCCAAAGTGTGTTTGTATAGTTCAGCTATAACTTTTACTATACAAACAGTTAAAATTCAATTTAAAATTTAAAATAAAAAATAATAATTTGATACGTTTTGTGCTCGATGAAATTCCATCACCACAAACAACATTCCAACTCTAACACATGAATCGTCTTGTATAATTTATAAAAGATTAATTGGAATTTATATTGTTAAACAAATATGCAAAAATGAAAAAAACAAAGAAAATCCTAAGGAAATATTAAATTTGTTGTTGCTTTTATTGCGTTTTTTCCCAGTTATGCCTTCACAGCTCGACGCCCTGACATCCGATCATGATACTTAGCCGGGAAAATTCTCTGAACATTACTATATACCACATCCAAATCGGTTCCGGAGTTTCGAAGTTTATCGAAACCAGACAAACAAACAGACAGACTTGATTCCAGCGAAGACCACAAACTCTCTCGATTGATCGAGCCATAGGCCTGCCGGAAATCCAGGAACACCTGATGAACGGGGATGAAAGTCTCATATATATGGCAAGGAATATTTAGATAGAATGATCCGCACTGAAATCCGGACGAAATCCTCCTTGATAGTCACAAAAAAAGCCCTCCACTAGAGAGGTGATTCTATCCAATATAATGTAGGTAGGAGAGTAACCTATATGCTGTGCAAAGAAGAGCTATACCGCAATAATTCTCATACTTCAAACGGTCTCCCTTCTCGAAGATAGGGCATATAGCGGCCTCTTTATCTTTAAATAAGATCGAAAAGACAGTTCCACAAAATATCCTCTCCAAATATCAAGAGCTCCGAATTAATGCAGTTCACCACAGATGGGCGGTTTCATATAGTCTCTGCATGGCTGTAGTGAATTCGTCATGGGATGGATCCTCAATGCAAATCTTCACAGTCTGTATTTGAGGTGACTCAACTACAGTCTGTGACGCATAATGAACACCAAGCAGGTCGGTAAAGTGTCTATTCCATGCGTCGAGTACTGCGTCGATGTGAACCCTAGCTACCCTCCTAATAAGAGTAGCCTTGTTTTTCCTCGCGATTGTGAGACGTTGTAGCACTTCACTATGGGGTATAATTTGTTGCTCAACTACAACACATATATGCATATCTATCTCTGTATTATATGCATATTAAATTATGAACCAAATATTTAAAACTTTTAGCACTTTGGTCGACAATAAATTATATGCAACAATATAAAAATAATTTTAATTATTCAAACATAAATCTATTGCAATAAGCATCTATAAAAACAGACATTACCAAACTCATTGATCTATTTTAATTACCATCCATGAATAAGTTCCAAACAGCCATAATAATATTCATTCACTCAATTAATTTTTATGTTTTATGACTTCCATCTATGTACATAGAATTCACATCACCATTTCATCTTTTGCAAGAAATATGTAAAAATAAAAATATTTGAATCTCTTCAATTACCAAATTAGTTTTTAATTTTTATTTCCAAATTTGGAGAAAATAAAAATATCCATCCACATGTGTGGGTGTGTGTCTATGATGCCGATACAGAAATTATATCAAGGCGCCTTAAGCCTAAATTAGAGACGATGAGAGAGAGAATTTGACTTGCTGTGAATTTTATGTTTAAAAAAAAAAGTCCAAAATAAATACACATACAGAAAGAGTATATGTGAATACATAAAAAAGAAAACCCAAATTTTCCAGCAATAAATATTTAAATCCTATATATAAATATGATGGAACACATAACAACAAATATACCAAAAACCAAAGCATATATATAATTTTTTTTTATGTATACAGAATCATATATGTAATGGCCATAAAAACAAAGCTTTTGGGAGTGGCAGCTTTGTATATTTTCCTAACTTATATTATTGTTGTGCGAGCTTATTTTTTCCACGTTTTTGATTTTCATATGAAATCAATTTAACATGAAATATATGTATAACGAATGTAATTTTTATGGTGGCTAAACGAATGATATACACATATGATTTTTTTTGTTTCTTATACTACACAACATACATAATATATGTATGTATGTGTATTGTTTTGATTATAAATCACCTTAGATAATACGCGCCTCGCGTATACGTAATATATAAAGGTAGATTAGATGATAGATGTGCGTAGCATTTATGGCCACTAATAAATTTTGTGTTATACATATTTTAATACTTTTCTGGATCCGGGAAAATTTATGGGAAATTAATTTTTATGTTGACAATTCGAAATGGATGTTTTTTTTATTGATTTGCTTGTTTGCCAAAAAATTTAAGAGAGATAAATGTGTTATGGTCCATATTATATAGGTCATGGACCAATCGTGTTAGCATAGCTTTCAATTGATCAACTCGAAGAAAGATGATTTTCCTCAATAATTACATTTAGTAAATATGATGGAAATCGCAATTAGCTTTGATCTTACAAAAGCACCATTGAACGATTGTAGAAGAGATGAGAGTCGAATCCGACGTATCTACTCAAGATAAATCTGCTTTTTATTCCTCACGTCGACGAAAAAACTAAATTCTGATATGATAAAATGGTGTTATTTAATTTGAAATGTTTACCGGCATGTATGTTAATAGCGGTACCATTTGTAGAAAGTGTATTAAATATTCGTATAGATATCATGAAAACGTCGTACACCAGATCAATCTACACCAGTAACAATTTAAATACTATACATTAGTATTTTTAATGCAGATTCCTCCAATCAGAACAGTAGATTAAAAATGGGCCAGAAATAACGAAGATAAAGTACGAAGTTTAGCTGAACACCTGGAAAAAAATATTTGGACCACATGATAACCAATCATTGGAAGCCGAAATAATAACTTGAGAAGTTGTACAGGAAAGTGAAGAAATCCTACGAACAACACCAAAAGAAGTCATGGATGAGATAAAAATAAATATGAATCCGAAAAAAGCGCCTGGTTTAAAAGAACTACCAAGGAAAGCTTTATTAAAGCTCACCAATATTATAAATGCCGCCTTTCGTTTGAAATATGTACCCAGCCTGTGGAAAATTGCAGAAGCGATTATGATTCCTAAACCTGGGAAACCACCACCAATTATGTCTAAACTCCTTCAGAAGTTATTAGTAAAAAGGCTAAATCCGACAATTGAGAGGAAAAACCTGATTCCAAATCATCAGTTCGATTTTCGAAACCAACGCTCAACATTAGGTCAAGTACACAGCATAAATAATATTATTGAAAGAGCATTAGTGAAGAAAAGCCTACTCAACGATATTCTTAGACGTTGCACAGGCTTTTGATAAAGTTTGGCACGAAGGACTTAACTATAAGAGTTAAGAACTGTACTACCAATGCAATTCACTACAATATTAGAATCATACTTGAAAGATAGATTCTTTAGAGTAAAATTAGACGATTCATATTCCGAATTGAAAGTAATCAAGGCAGGAGTACCGCAGGGCAGTGTATATTAGGTCCGGTTTTATACCTATTGTACACTAATGATCTCTTTGTATTAGAAAACAACACTGTTGCGACCTTTGCTGATGACACGGCAATCTTAGCTGTTGGAGATAGCAACGAAGAATCAACTCAGATTTTTCAGTTAGCCAACACGACTAAGTGTCTTAGCATGACACTAGATGCAAACCACGATGGAAAGCACGCGTCAAAAAGAAAAGTGAAGAACTAGGGCTTAAATATAGAAAGATGTATTGGCTGATAGGAAGGAGCTCCGCTCGATCAACATACAACAAACTTCTATTATATAAACAAATATTAAAACCACTTTATTTTTCTTATTATGTATATCTTTAATCCGATAATCATAATATCAACTCAAATAATTATGTAAGGTCTGCCCCAAATAACCTTACCATATGCCGCAGATATGTTCCTAAATTAAATTATGCGGTTGATTTTTCTTGTGATCACTGCAATATGAAATACATTTAAACTGAAAGAACAAATTAAGCCGCAAATTAATGTGCAGTTCTATATTGAAATGTGTGGTGTGCTATCAGTGTGCTATATATGCTAACCACACATCATACCGATTAGTTTGCAAAAGAAACAATGTGTACCATGATATAAAAAGCAACCATTTTGGTGAATATGAATTAGTTTTGTTGAAACCACCAATATGAATACCATTAAAGAAGTAATCGCAGTCATTTTGTTGGGATGTATAATTACTAACATCAATTGTGCTGAGTACGTTAAACTTGATGGCCACACTTATTACATCAGTACTCCGGATAGGTATGATTGGTATAAATCCTACCGATATTGTGTAATGCGAGGTATGTATTTAGTAAATATCGATACTGAAGAAGAGCATCAACGAATCATCACACTGGTTAAAAATTCCAAACAAAAACATAATACACCAATGGACGCATATTGGACGAGTGGGACAGACGAAGGAAATGAAGGTGATTTCTATTGGATGAGCACCGGCCAATCGGTTGTATTTAATAGGTGGAACAGCGGTGAGCCAAATAATAAAAAGTCAAATGGCACATTTGAAAATTGCATAATTGGTTTTATCAATTTCAAGACGTGGTTCGATTGGCAATGCACCGCAGAAGAACCATTCATATGTCGCGATTCAGTTGATGTGGTTAATTTTAAATCAAATGAATGTCAGTTCAACTAAATACTGAGTGAGGAGATTCTCATTTTCTATTGATGAATATTTATTCGTTTGAACACTTTATTTCTTGTATTCTAAACGTGTCCAGTTGCATGTAATGAACATTTTATTCCAATTATTATTGCATTAAATAAATAAAGATCATTTAATGATAGAAATGACTGTTTTATTAATACCATCTTTTGAAATACCTTGTAATCCCTCCTACAAAATTATAATGTATCCTAGATGTGAAATCCTGTATTATAATGTCTCCAGAAATCATTATAGTATTGTATGGCGAGCATTGGATGTTTCTTCCGCTAACAAAGCCAGTGCCGCAATTTTTCCGACAAGAGCTTAGTTAATTTTCACGGGATTACATAACAAGTTGAAATCTTAATTGTAGTAATCTTCTTATAAGGGGTTATAGGCTAAATCTATACAATTTTTGAATTGTTCAATGCTACTTAACTGCAGATAGTACGAAACTCTAAAAGTAACTGACAGTAGTCAGTTACTTCAGACAAATATAATAAATAAACATCAATATCTTCAAGAGGAGATCATTGAGGACACCCATGACATCTTATTCTCACCACTATCTCGCAGACAACTGGTTCAACTGCCAAATTATTTTAACACCCGGTGTCAAAAATATTTTGTCTAAAGCAGTACTAAACAAACTTTATAAACAAAACCCCCGTGCAGAGATTCAAATGGTAATTTAATAAGTGGCAATACCAAGAACTTATTATGTAAAAGCGACGAAAACAGAAAGCATCTGAACGAAATTCCTAAAATAAGGAAATCATATCAAAAATGAGCTTTGAAGAAATGAAGTTGAGACTAAAAAACAAATAGGTAAACCTCGCTTTACGAATGGGTTCGGTTCCTGGAAATGCTTCGTTAAGCGAGGATTCGTTAATCGAGGTATCAAATTATATGGTTTTATATGAGAAATTGTTAGTTTGGTTCCTGTAGTGCAAATTTAGTAAAAAAAAGTTTTCGGTACATACAAAAATTCAATTTTATTTAGAATAAAATAAATAATAAAATTATAAATAAATATAAATAATAAAATTCGCAAACTAAAAAATTCAAAACATATCATAAAAAATAAAATATGTAAATGCTTAATTTATTTTGTAAAAAAATTATCGATTTTAAGTTGTTTATAACACATCATATTCTTTTTGATTGCGTTAATTACAATGCTACTTCTATTTTCATCTGGATCATTATTTCTAATAATCTCGTAGGTTTCATCCATTTTTGAAAAACTTTCATTTAGAGTGTGGCGGCTTAAACTTTTTTGTGGTTCATCATCCTCTGTTGATGATTTAGAACGTGATTCTTGTAGCATTTCTTGAACATCTTCAATGGAAATCTCTACGGGCTGTTCATTTAACAATTCTCGAATATACATATGTAATATACTTACATACTCGTATACGTATGTATTTCCATAAAAAATATCGTAACAAAAATGAAAGAAAAACGGTTTCTTTAATATGTTTTTTTTTTTTATTCGTTATTCCGAGGTTTGTATTCGCTAAGTGAGGTTTTTGTATCAAAAATTGATATTCGTTGATCCGAGGTTTCGTTAAGCGAGGTTTACCTGTTACAATTATTGAATATTAAGTAGCATTTCTGCACCATTCGAAATTTTTAACTGTCTTAGGAAAAGTGACAGTCCAACTGGCTTATTAGCCAAAACTATCACAATTACAATTGTGTATTATAGTATGCAGATGACGTCGACATTGCTGGGGGAATAGAACACCAGAAATCATCCCAGTAGCGTCAAAATTAACGAGATAAAAACGTCAAAGAAGGCAAAACTATAATATTGACTTTGTAGCAATAATCCAAATTCAGAATTCTTTCAAATATTTAAAGTATCGGGTTTTCTATTTAGGACTTGAACTGTGAACGCACCCTTAAACAAATAACCAAACTATCAGTCTCAAAACATTCAGTAAAGATAACATTTTCATCATGGTCAAGTACACGAACGAACAAACTTTAAAAATAATTAAAATTTATTTTAAAAATTCCGAGTCGATGACTGCAACTTCAAGAGCGTTAATTCCAATGTATAAACGGCTTCGTCAACAAACAGAATATGTGTTATTGGTCATGTAAAAACCCTCATGTGCTTCAAGAAGACACTAGAACACCACTTCATTCACAAAAATAACTGTATGGTGTGGTTTTCATGCTGGAGATGTAATTGGATTGTTTTTTTTCGTTGATGAAACTGTCCGTCACGTTAGAGGCAATAGAGATCGCTACAGAGACATGTTGCAACGTTATTTCTTAGTCAATTGCATGAGCTAGACATTAATGATATGTAGTTTCACCAAGACGGTGCGATATGCCACACAGCATGCCTAACATTCGTTTCCGTCGAAATGTGTGGCCGAGTCATGAAAAATTGGGTTCAACAAATCGACACCTGCAAACGTACCCGTGGTGGACTTATGAACGATGTCGAATCTCATACATTTTGATTATACTTCAAGCCAATAATACATTTTTCGAGATATCTCAAATGGTTTGCGTTTTATTTAAAAAAAAAAATTGTCCTTATTGGAAAACGCTTTAATAGAATAACATAAGCCTACCTTTACAAAATGTTTGAATAAGAATTTAAAGAGCGATTACACAGTGAATTACAAGAATGTATTTAGTCTAATTTTGCTTTTTAAAAACTTCTAAAAGTGGCCCCTGTGGTCGGAGGGCACTCACATGTCTCGTAAATCTAAATTGCACGAACATGTTTCCCTATAATACCCAACAGTATCCTTTGATTGTCGTAGGAGGCGACTAAACGGGTGGATCGCTGGGCTGACGACCTGCATCCGTAAAAATATCAACTGTTTACAAAGTCAGTAAAAAGAAAAACTGATACCGCCAAAAAAAAAAACACCGGAACACCGCTCAATTACCCGGATACGAGATTTAGGTCACTTAGAAAACCAGGAGCGTTAGAGGGCCTACAGTACTTGACGCATGTAGTGGATACTTTACTGACCTGCTTGATGTTCATCATGTGTCACCATAGAATAAATACATAGAGAACAGAAACAAACAAAAATCTCATACAAAAACATTAAAATCCTTGAAAGCCGGTTTTTGCGTTTTGTCTCTCTCTAAATCACTCAACGCCATTTTGGAGTATGAAATTTTCGTCAATTCTAGTTTTGTGTTTACAAAGTTTTGACGAGAACTTAGTTATTGAAAACAAGTGTTCCAGAAATTTTCTAAATTAAAATATATTTAGAAATGTCCAAGTGTTGTGTAATTATGTGTAAAAACACCAGATATAAAGAAAATATACAGGGGGCTTATTATGGTATTTTCGATAGCGTTTTTTTCTCGATATTATCGAAAATGGCCTATTGTGAAATTTTTATAAAATAATTTCATAATAGGCCATTTTCGATAATATCGACAAAAAAAACGCTATCGAAAATACCATAATAGGCCCCCAGAAAAAAGGGATTACTTTCCATCGGAACGTAAATTTTTTGTTTGTTTGCAAACTTTTAAATCACGTGTATGTAATAATTAGCAATATATTTTCTAATATGACACTAACTGCAATTGGCCAAATATATTTGCTATATTCATTCGTTTGTTGTTCGTTGAGGGGCAAACAACAAATAAAAAACACAAACTAAATAAAAAATTTGCAAATTTTAAAATATATGAATAATATTAGTGAAGTAAAATAAAAATAAATTAAAGAAGAGATAAATAGTTATATTATTAGTTAAATATTTATACAATATTTGTTCAAAACATGTATTGTAATTGAACTTTAAAAACAAAATTTATAGTTCTTGGTAAAATTCAAAATGTCGTGTTTTAAGTGTAGTACGAAAGTTCTTCGTGATACAACGGGAATAAACTGTGTGACTTGTAAAAAGTTGTTTCATTCATCTTGTGTCTCACTCTCAGATGCTGACTTGGAATCAATAAAATCTGATAAGAAACTGTGGAAATGTAAGACATGCTCGGATAAATTAAATTCTAAAGACGCTAATATTGCAACGATAGAAAAAATTTATATTGAGTTACAAGAAATGAAACTGTGTATTACAAAAAATAATGATACTTTGTCAAAACGTTTGGACATAATACAAGTGGCAATAGTCAAAATGGAACAGTTAGCAGCTGATAATGTAAAATTAAAAAATGATTTATTTGTGTGTGAGAAAAGAGTTGGTGTTCTTGAACTGTTAGAACAAAATGCAATCGAAATACAGGGCATCCCATATAACGTCAATGAAAATATTGATGACGTTGTATGAATTTTTTAAACAAAGGAATTGATTGCAAGGTTTCAATGGATGATATTGATTACTGTTTCCGGAAAAAATCCAAATTCATCAATCAAATAAACAGTAAGGCCTGTTTATATTAAATTTTTAAGAAGAAGTACAAAGGAACGAATTCTACTTACTAAAACGAAGAAAAAAATTAATTATGTGGAATTGGGTGTTTCAAGTGATCAGAAAATCTATATCAATGAAAGCTTGTCATTCACTAAGCATAAGCTGTTACATAATGCAAAACTCGTCAAGACTGATATTAATTTCAAGTATATTTGGACTCGTTATGGGAATATATATTTAAGGAAAACTGATGGCAGCGAATTATTTAAAGTTGACAATAAAAATGACCTTGATATCTTGCAAGATAAGTTCAAAAAATAATATATATATATATATATATATATATATATATATATATATATATATATTTCAATCTATTAAAACTTTAGTTATAATGATTTTTAATCATAAAAATCAAGGTCATTTTAGTGCTAATAACTTTTTAAATTCTTCTTTTAGTAATCCAAATGAAGCAGTCATAAATGAAAGTAACAAAATATGTATTGCGCATCAAAATATACGAAGTTTGAGATCAAATAGTTCAGTTTTATTCGCGCATTTAGCATCACTTAACATTGCACCACAAATAATTTTAGTGACAGAAGTTTGGATTGGCAGTAACGAGCTTACAACTTACAACCTAAATAATTATTGTCTGGTTGATTGCTGTAATAATGATTATAGATCCGGTGGTATAGTAGCGTACATTCATGAAAATATTAAATTTAACCATTGTAGTGTTCATTTGACATCTGCTGATATGCTTAGGATAACCTTTTCTGTCGGTAATTCTTATTTTTGTATAATTTGTATTTATAGGTTGCACACATGTCCTTCAGATATGTTTATTTTTGACCTGGAAAACTACCTTATGCAGATTACTACTAAAAATGTGATTGTGATTGGTGACATGAACATTAATACATATTATGGGTGAATTGGATCCTGTTGAGTATAAGTTTATGGCAATGATGTCTTCTTTTGGTTTGGAATCGGTGATTAATGAACCTACTAGAATAACAGAAAGTACTTCAACGTGTATTGATCATATATTTGTGAGATTTAATATTAACTCACAATATACAAACCTGAATGTTTCGATTTTGCCTTATCAAACCATCACATGACTTCTATAACTATTTCTGGTCTAGATACAACGACTTCTATGATAGTCAACCGTATTAGCAAGAAAACCAATTTGTTACAGTTAAAGAAAATTTTGATAAATGAAACATGGTCCAATGTTTTGAATGAAAATTCACCATCTAAAGCTTTTGAATTGTTCTTTTCCATTCTAAGCACAAACATAACTCAGTGTACTGAATTTATCACATATAATCTTTCAACATTAAAAATCAAACCCTGGTTGAATCACAAACTATTAAAATTAATTAAGAAGAAAAATAAATTAGCTTGTATTCTATCTAAGCATCTCAATAATTTGAAATTGCGTAAAAATGTGCATGATTTAGCTAAGATTACAAAATTAGAATGTGATAAATCAAAAAAGCAATATTTTCAGAATAAATTCATTGCATGTCAAAATGATCAAAAGCAGCAATGGCAACTTATTAACTCAATTCTGGGCAAATCTAAACAGAAGGTAAAAGTTAATAATATCATCGATGCAAATGGTTCTGTCATAAATGATAGTGATGTAATGGCTGATGAGTTTAATGTTTACTTTTCAGGAATTGGAAGCAAACTGAAAAATACAATAATTTCAGGTAAACCCATTTTCCAACCTTTAAGCTTAAACTACCCAAATTTTTTATTTTTTCCAATTGATGAAATGGAGTGTTACAGGATTATCATCTCGCTCAAAAATAATTCTTCTTCAGGTTTTTACGATATTTCTTCATTTATAATAAAAGAAATTGCACATTTTATTACTATTCCATTATGTCATATTATTAATAACAGCTTTTTAACTGGAGAAGTCCCTGTTGCTTTGAAAAAATCAGTGGTTATTCCATTGTTTAAGAAAGGTAATGCGAGTTTAGTTTCTAATTATCGTCCTATCTCATTGCTAAGTGTGTTCTCTAAAATATTAGAAAAATCTGTTAAATCGCGAATCTTATCATTTTTAAAGAAAAATTCGTTTATTTCAAATCATCAATACGGGTTTCGGGAAAGCTTAAGTACAGAACACGATCTAGACGATTTACTTACCACAATTTATGATGCATTAAATCGTGGGCATAGTGTGCACAGTCTATTTATTGATATCTCTAAAGCTTGTGAGACTGTTGATCATAAATTGATTTTGAGTATATTAAATTCGATCGGTGTACGTGGTTTGGCAAATAAGTGGTTTCATTCCTATTTAACTAATAGGAAGCAGGTGGTAATTGTAAATGGTGCTTCGAGCGGCCCGATTTCTGTAAATGTTGGTGTTCCACAGGAGTCGGTCCTGGGCCCATTACTTTTTCTAATTTATACCAATTCATTTTTTCACCTTCCATTAAAGGCACATCCAGTGGCATTTGCTGATGATGTATCGTTAGTTTACTCAAGCAATAGTGGAAGTACAGTCATTAAATGGATGAATGAAGACTTGGTGCTTTTACGTCAATGGTTTGATGCTCATTTTATGGTCATGAGTGATAAATCAAAAGCAATGGCTTTCAAAATTACCAAGATGAATCATCTTGAGAATAATAGTTTATATGCACATTCTCATTGTTGTGTAAGTATTTCATGGTAATTTGATTCCAGTTGATGATAAATACTGTCTGGATTCTTGTGTAAAAATAGATTATGTTGATAACATAAAATATCTTGGTGTAACCATTGACAGTGGGCTATCGTTTAAAAACCACATCAGATTACTTCAAAGTCAATTAAGTAATCAATAGCAATCGTAGTCTGTACAAATTACGGCCTCTGTGTAGTACTGCTACAGTAATGATTATTTATTTTTCACTCATTCAATCGCGTTTAAGTTATGGTATTATCGTCTGGGGTGGAATATATTTTCAAAACATTAAACCTATCGTTACAGCTCAGAAACTTATTATGCGTACACTATATAACGTTCCTAGATACGAGTCGTCTAAACCACTATTTATTAAATAAAAAATCTTATCGCTTCAAAATTTATATATCTACAGGGTCTTAAAAGTATTCTATATTCGAAGCGGAAATCGTAACATTAAACAATCAAAATATTTCTTACGAGAAAATGCATGTATTGTCCCGGTTTCGAAGAGAGAATTATACAGAAGATTTTTTACTCATTGTGCACCCAGCCTATTCAATCAATTACCTTTAAACATACGATGACTAGAATCAATGAATTTCTAAAGTCACTTAAATTATGGTTGCTAGAGTTAAATGATGTTGAGTATCTTTTTAAATTGCTTAAATAGATCTACTAGTTAGTAATCGTTTTGTAGTTTTAGTAAATTTTTTTATTTTCTATTTTTTTTTTTTAACTTTCTTGATTACAATTATATATTAATATGTATGAAGGTATCTAATGTATATGTACTCGTATATATGTGTATCATTGTTTGTTATTTGTTTATTTTTGTTTATATTTGTTCACTTTACCGACCTACTTGGTGTTCATCATGCGTCACAGACTGTAGTTGAGCCACCTCAAATACAGACTGCGGAGATTTGCATTGAGGATCCATCCCATGAGGAATTCACTAAGGCCATGCAGAGACTAAAACGAAACCGCTCACCTGGAGTGGACTGCATTAATTCGGAGCTCTTGATATTCGGAGGAAATACTTTGTGGAACTGTCTTTTCGACCTTATTCGATTAGTATGGCGAACCGAAGTAATGCCTGACGAATGGAAAGTGGCCGCGATTTGCCCCATCTTCAAGAAGGGAGACCGCTTGAAGTGTGAGAATTATCGCGGTATAGCTCTCCTTTGCACAGCATATAACTTACTGTCATACATTATATTGGATAGAATCACTCGGTGACTTGGTTGGTGGAGGAGGATTTCTTCCGAATCGATCAGTCACTGATCAGGTCTTTTCGCTGCGGATGATTCTATCTAAATATTATGAGACTTCCATCTCGGTACATCAGGTGTTCCTGGATTTCCGGCAGGCCTATGACTCGATCAATCGAGAGAGTTTGTGGTCTGCGCTGGAGTATTTAGGTATGCCAACAAAAATTGTACGATTGTGTAGAATGACAGTGACACAGTCCCAATGCTGTGTTAAAGTTGAGAACAGGCTATCAAGAATTTTTGCAGTTAGCTCGGGTGTTCGGCAGGGAGATGCTCTGTCCCCGATACTCTTTAATCTCATGTTGGAATACATCTTTCGTAAAACTGAAACACCTCAGCGCAACATCTTATATCGCCAGTCCAATCAGTTGCTTGCATATGCAGATGACATATGCGTGATTGGACTGAATAGCAACGGAGTGAAGGAAATACTTGATCCGCTTGTAGAGTTTTCAGCTTCAGTTGGACTTCAGATCAATGAGTCCAAAACAAAATATCTGATCTCTGGTTTTAGGGACAACGGCACAACAGGTTTTAGTAGTGGTCACTACACGTTTGAAGGAGTGAGGAGGTTCAAATATTTGGGCTCTCTTATCACTCACGATAACAGTGTGGGTGAGGATATTAAAGTGCGGCTGGCAGCTGGCAGTGCACATCAAGTGCCGTGAAGCTGAGACTTTACAAAGCGTTGATCAGGCCCGTTGTTATGTTTGGATGTGAAAGTTGGGCGCTGACGGATGAGTACGAGAGATGGCTCCTTACATTTGAGAGAAGAGTCATGCGTGTGATTTACGGCCCAAAACGAGGAATAGATGGCACATACCGAGCTCTGTACAATTTCGAGATCAGAGATCTGATGAAGATCCCCGATATTGTGCATGAAATAAGATCGCAGCGAGTACGCTGGCTCGGTCACGTTCTGCGTGCTGATCCGGAACGAATTGTGCAGCGATCTATTCGGTCATCGGAATCTCCTAATTTAATATCAATACATATATTACAACTTTTATCTATGGTTTTATTTAATTATTTTATGTTTTTTATATTGTATAGTAATAATTATATGTTTTATCTATATGTAAAATAATTATGTACTCGTATTATAATTTACTATTGTATTAATATTGAAAGAAAGAAATAATAATAAAAAATTTTTTTACATATTTTAAATGAATTAAAAAAATGTATTTCACTTATAAACTAACTATTTAACTAAATGTTTCATGTTCGATTAGTAACAAAATTATATTTTGACAATTGTTGTTTGCCACCATGTTGATCGTAAAAATACATAGAACATAGGCGTCTCATTAATTTCAATATTAGGTGCTATTTTGTATATAATGAAATGAAAAAAAAATTTATTAAATGATTTTTGAAAATTATTTTAAGCTATTATGAAATAGGATTATTGAATAACTAATTATTATTTATTATTTACATAATTTGAAACAATTTTTGAATACGAAAAAACAAAAGCTCCTTATTAATCTTAACTTAAGTAATACATTTTTACGACGCCAAACGAAAAAAAAAATTGTTTGTTTTTATTTTGGTGTCGGTCATTTTGGATGGTGCGGCTAACTTCACTATTTTAGTTTAGTTTCTATTCTCTATGTATTATTTCTATGTTTGTCACAGACTGTTGTTGAGCCACCTCTAATACAAACTGCGGAGATTTGCATTGAGAAGCCATTGAGATTGAAACGAAACCGCTTACCTGGAGTGGACTCCATTAATTCGGAACTCTTGATATTTGGAGGGGGTACTATGTAGAACTCTCTTTTCTGCCTTATTCGATTAGTATGGCGAACCGAAGTTATGCCTGACGAATGGAAAGTAGCCGCGATCTGCCCCATTTTCAAGAAGGGTGAGAATTATCGCGATATAGCTCTCCTTTGCACAGCATACAAGTTACTATCCTACATTATATTGGATAGAATCACCCCTCTAGCGGAGGGCTTGGTTGGTGACCATCAAGGAGGATTTCGTCCGAATCGATCAGTCATTAATCAGGTATTTGTGAGACATCCATTCCCTACATCAGGTGTCCCTGGATTTCCGGCAGGCCTATGACTCGATCAATCGAGATAGTTTGTTGTCTGCCCTGGAATACCTAGGAATGTCAACCAAATTGATCCGACTGTGAAGAATGACAGTGACGCAAGTCTCAATGCTGTGTTAAAGTCGAGAAAGAATATCGACAATTGTTGCAGTTAACTCGGGTGTTCGGCAGGGAGATGCTCTGTCCCCGATACTCTTTAATCTCATGTTGGAGTACATCTTTCGTAAAACTGAAACCAAGCCAGTCCACTTAGGTGCTTGCATATGCAGATGACGTATGCGTGATTGGACTGAATAGCAACGGAGTGGAGGAAATACTTGATCCGATTGTCAATGAGTCCAAATCGAAATACTTGATCTCTGGTTATAGGGACAATAGCACACCAGATTTTAGTAGTGGCCACTACACGTTTGAGAGAGTGAGGAGGTTCAAATATTTGGGTTCTCTTATCACTCACGATAACAGTGTGGGTGAGGATATTAAAGAACGGCTGGCATCTGGCAGTTGTGCTTTGTATCCTCTAATGCCACTACATTTGAAAGAAGACTCATGCGTATGATTTACGGCCCAAAACGTGAAATATAGATCTGATGAAGATCCCCGATATTGTACATGAAATAAGATCGCAGCGAGTACACTGGCACGGTCACGTTCTGCGTGCTGATCCGGAACGAATTGTGCAACAACCTCTGAAAGGAGAGCCACCATATGGTAGGCGCAGAGGTCATTGCAGGCGACGATCGCTTCACGATGTAGAGGACTACTTGGCCTCTTCAAATTGTCTTAGACACTTTGAAGACCATGCTCAGGATCGAAACCGTTGGAGCCAAATAGTTGACTCAGTAAGGGGCCAGTAATGGCTTTTAAAAACTGATTATTACTAGAAGTCTAAGTATTTTATGAACTTGCTTTGAAGATTTTATGAATCTGCGTAAGGAAAAATTGTTAACAGATTTGCAAAACTATATTTTTTGCATTTTCATTTTGAAAAATTCATTGTATGTAAGTAGCTAGCTGCCTTAACAATTTTCAGAACTCAAAAGAAAAAGTATTTATTATTTTTACTAATTTACAGAATTCTAAGTCATTTGGATATTTAATCAATATTTGAAAAAAAATTTGACCAGCCTAAATATTAAAAATTTTCTTATCGAGTATTTATATCGTACGATTTAAATGCAAATGAAAGTCCTAAGCATGCATAAGTATTTTTTTTTGACACAATTGTACATAACAATTGAACAACATTTAAAATGAATTAAATCTGGCAAAAGGCAACCATGTATTGAGCAATAGATTAACTAAATAAACAGCAAAATCTAATTCTAAATATGTATCTAATATAATGTGATCATAGCTCCTAATTCCCGATCGATGAGATTTTGTTCATCAACCAATCAATAAAAACTGCTAACGCGAAACAAATTCTTCTTCCAAACTTTATTCATATACGTGTTTCCATTACATAATGAGCATCTACATTGTCTATACAAAATTTATCAACCAGCATAAATTTTATCCACAAAAAGACAAATAAAAATTTTCCCAAACACGACTTTCCTTCAGAACGAGGGAAATATCTAAATAATAAAAATTTTCCGAAAATAATATTATTATTTTGCGGTTGAATTTTCTACACACAAAAAACGAAAACCGTTTCTTTGTACATATGTATCATTTGTTATACATACATATGTATATGTATAACAGTACACATTATGGAAAATAATATATATAATTTAAATTGATCGATTTTCCCACACATGCATTACATATGTGATTCGAGTTTTTTGTTTTGTTTGTTATCCATAAAACCAACCAAAATTGCAAATCATTACTCTGGTCTGAGTCATCTTCATTCTTTATCCACCACCATCAACACAATAAATTTTTTTTAGTTTTGACCTTTTTTTTTGTTCGTCACAATGCAATATGTTACAAACTAGTTTAAACTTAAACGAGATGAATATTCCAACCAACATATATCAATCAAAAAATGTTGAAGTATATAGTTTGTGTATCATACAGAGGATCTTAACCCGTCATAAAAATACCACAAAAAGCTTTTATTTAATAATAAAATTCAATCATGGACCGAATAATTGTCTTGGTTTTATACAAAAGCAACAAAAGAAAATTGGAAAAAAAATTGAACCTTTTTCAGAAAACACCCGCACCCGCAGAATTAGGTTAAAATAGTAAATAATAATTTAACCCTTTCATCGCAAATGCAGTGAAGAGTGAAAAAAACCGCTCTATACTAAAACGCGACAAACATAAATAGAAAGTGTTCGAGCTATACTGTGTACATGTAATATGTATTCATATTATAGCGAAAAATCGTAAAACGTGGAAAACTAATTTCCTTAATGGCTGTATACATTTTATTTCCATTTATTCAGCGGCAATCAACAGATTTTCCCGAATAATAAAGTCTATAATAATCGATTCACCTAAAGAACTTGTGGATATATTTTTCACCCCGTTGGCGATAATAAAACCCACAAAATTCATTCCCCAATACTACATATATATGTACATACAATATAATGCGTGGGCCTTCAAATTTCTCGTTTATGACAAGTAATTAGTGAACACAGAATACAATTTTTTTGTTTGTTGATAGAATTAGATTACGTAAATGCGATATAGAAGCAAATAAAAATCGCTTAATTGAGTTATGGTTGTTAAGCAAATTATTTGGATGGCTAGGCCTACATCACACCACTCTATATACATAAGTATAAATACATGTGTTAAATTTTATTCTAATTATTAGATGGAAAATTAGTCCAACCTTTGTTGTTGTGATTTTATATTTAATATTAATACTTATGTATATACTACATATATACATACATATTTTTATCTACGGGGAAATTGAAAAAGCTTTTTTTCTCCCATTTTAAATTCAATTTCAAGTTTTTTGTTTGGAATTAAATTAAAAAAAAAATAATATGTCTTTCCATCATCTAATCAAAAAACCTCGCTGTGATTCAGTTTAGTCCAACTTGAGATTTCTTTTTTTATTTGTTTTGTTCTTCTGAAAAAAGTAGCGCGTGTTTTTGAGATAAGAAAATAATTAGAAATTCTAAGTAGTTTTGTTTTAATTAATTGTCCAACAACATTGGACGTGAGAGTGGATTTTTTGTTTAATTAATTCTCAATACAATTGGTTTCGTGGAAATTATCAATGGAATAAAAATTAATTAAAAATTAAAGCATTGAGTTTGGCGAGGATTGAGTGCACAACACTATAGACTAGCGAATTTGAATTCGAAATTTGAGATGGATTTACAAGTACTTTTTGCGAAACTTTTTTTCAAAAATGACGCGAGATTATTACAAAATGGTGCCATCTATTGAGCAATATTACAACTATATAAATATCTAACACTGTGTGCCTCACGCCAATATTTTTGGCTAATGGTTGATTAGTTTCGTCAGTCATTCATAGATAGCACTACAATCAAATAAATATTGGTTCTATTTATGATCGTTACTTTCAAAATATTGTTACGTTTTTGCCTTGTCAAATTCAAGGTTCGATCACTGGATTGTGAATAAAACAAACGATGTAAATTCTACATCACACTAAATTTATTTCTTCCGATTATTTACAATTAATACTAATTTAATTATTTCACTTATTTAACTTAATTATTTAACTTCACAATAATTATTTTACTACACTTTAACAACACTATATTACACTTTAATAACACTTTATTTTACTTTATATACACTTTCCTTTTAATTACTATTAGCAATCTCACGGTTAAAAAACAACTAACTTACTCCCGAATGTTTGTCGCGTATTTATACCAAATATTTTAACCATTCTAGAAATCTCCACAATATTCGATTAGTCTAGATAAGTCTAGACAGCTCTACTGTCGCCACGATCGTATCAATATTGTTACGATCGTGGCGACATCTCTATTTGAGTAGCGACCTTATCGTGAATGTAAAACTGTTATAAAATAGATAAAGTAGCTGTGTCTAGACTAGTCTAGACACTCTCGAATATTGTGGAAATTTCTAGAAGGTTAGAATATTTGGTATTAATACGCGATAAACATTTAGGAGAAAAATTAGTTGTGTTTTAACTGTGGTGTGCTAATAGTAGTAAAAAGCAAAAAGTGATCAGAGTATAATGAAGTGTAATAAAGTGTTATTAAAGTAATATAGTGGTATTAAAGTGTAATAAAATAATTATTGTTAAGTTAAATAATTAAGTTAAATAAGTGAATTTACATCGTTTGTTTTATTTACAATCCAGTGATCGAACCTTGTTTGACAGAGGTAAAACGTAACAATATAAAAACATTCCAATTTCTGTTATCCAACCCAAACAAAATGATAACTAAAACGAAACGCAACCTCATGAAGATGCTTAATTAATCAAGCAATTGGTAGCCACCTAGTGATCAATTGTATAACTAATCATGAATTTGGAAAAATTGGTGAGTTAGTAGAAAATATTGGCGTGAGGCTTAACCCTGCCTAGACAATATGTAAACCTACACAACTTCTAATGACGAAAGCATAAAAATAATTTCTTAAATATACTTATAATGGTTACTGGAGAAACTGAGTAGATAAAAGCTTACCTAAAATAAAATAAAATAAATAAAATTAGTCGGTTAGATAATTTAAGAAAAAAAACAAATTTTAAAAGCGTAACTCAACAAATCGCCATGAATATAGAAATTATTTGTAAAACTAGTTAAGAAAGAAGTACTAAAATTTCAGTAATAAAAGCGTTACCTTACCAGATGACGGTTCATGGATCGTTTTACCTGTTTATAATTAAATTAGAATACATGTATGATTAAAATTAATGGGAAATGATACAACATTTCTTACACTAATAATAAAACTATATTTTTTACAAACCAATTTTATTGAAACATTGAATGTCGTGCTAGAAATGATGTCTTAAACTATCAAAAAGACCGGGTGTTCAAGCTACTGAACAGCAAAATTAATGTATAACGTAACATCGATAAGTTAGTGTTGGCGATATTTTACTACTATGCCATAAAATAAGTTAACATTAGTTTTAGATGGAAGCGTAAAATCGAAAATGGATGGCTCTTTTTTAGCGGGTAGGCATATTTCTTCTACTATTCAAATAATGTAATTTTTAATTATTTTGTTGAAATAAGAGAGTGGCATTGTGAAGAAAAGTAGATAATGCGTAAATCTACCGGTTTCAGATTAAAAATCTCCTGGCCCAGATGATCCCCTATGTGTAACTAAATGCAAATTTTAATCTGATATCTTTATAAACAGTATTGGTTTTACGTATGTTGAGTATAGTTCACGAGTTATTAAATTTTAGATGATGAGTTTAAAAGTCTGGCATCGCAAACTAAACTATGGCCCTCATATTGAATCATTTAAAAAAATGTTTATTATTGCATGATTTTAAGGTAACGTTAGATTTTTCTAAAGAGTATTCGATCATTAGCTTATATTGATTGAGTGGTTCACGAGATATTAAATATTCAGCTTTCCACATTTTTCAATGATTACTTTTTATTAGAGTGTAGGCATATTTCTTACCTTTCAAACGATGTATCGTTTGATTATTTTGTTGAAATATAAGAGGAGCATTGTAAAGAAATGTCGATAGTCCGAAAACCTGGAATGCGGGGCGCACATGTAACCCCCTATGTAAACCGAAATGAAAATTTTAATCTAGCATCTTGTTCAGCATTCTATTAACTTTTTACACAGTATTTGTAGTTCACGAGATATTAAATGTTTTAGATGATGAGAGTGTGAAATCGTAGGTGTTTATGGCGTGGTTGTCAATTTTAGAAATATGCAAAACAATTCGACGATTCATTTTTAAATATGTACCTATACTCTTTACATTTCGAACAATGTATCGCTCACTGTTCTAACCAACGTAGGAGCGGAGCACTGTGAGCGAACGTAAGTAACGCGAAAGTCTGACATCGTAAATTATGAGGTGACCATCTTACTGAATTATAAGACGTTTTCCGTCAAAATATGCTATCGATCAAAAATGTAATTAATTTCACCCGAATGATCGATAAAATATTTTTTGATACTGACAAAAAAAAGAACTTTTGATCTTTGAAAAATGTTACAATTGGCACTTCAAAATGAATTATTTAAATTTATGAATTCTATTTTTGGGAACAAAATGTTAGGAGTAGTTTTGAAACGGAAAATTTGAATGGTTTTGATAAGTACTTCGTTTTATTTAATTGGTTCCAAAATGGTCGGTTTTAATTAATAAAAAAGAAGAAAATATTCTTGGCATACGTTTGAAAACAAACAAATCAGACTAATTAGGGTAATGGCTAAAAATCTGCAATCTACATGTAAACCAGAAAAAAAAATTGAGGACCTGAAAAGAAAAGGTTTTAATGCAACTGAAGCATCAATTAAGCTAAAACGGAGAAGTAAGGAGCCTCTGAACATGTATATGCTGACATTCAGCACAGATGATGATCTGTGAAGTACTTCTTCGGGTGCAAAGGCAATATTCAGCCCCTAAGAAGATCTCGGCTTATACCACAATGTAAAAAATGTCAAGCATATGGACAAACTCAAAAATACTGTTACAAAGAACCCAGGTGTGTCAAATGTCCAGGTAAACACCATACTAGAGATTGTGTCTAACACACAGATGTACAGCCTAGATGCGTACATTGTGGAGAAAACCATCCAGCTAACTACAGAGGATGCAGTGTTGCTATTGAATTGCAAAATATCAAAAATAAAAACATGAATGCTAAAAGTACAAATGTAATAAAGAAGCAAACTGTTAGAATAAACAGACCTGAATCACTTAAAGGAGAGTTAAGGCGTAAAGTGTTGATAGCCTCTTCTGCCAAGCAGAAGTGGGCAAAAAAACTTACCCTCAAGTAATGATGAGTAACGAGAACAGACAAAAAACTCCTCAAGCAGACGACATAAATCAAACGCTTAAGCTGAAATTAAGAAAACGTAATACTTTTGATCAGCGATTACAGAAACTAGAATACAGCACTGAGGGAGCCATCCCTAAACAAAACTATGTCTAACGGCAAAATAATTTTATGGTGGAATACCAATGGACTCAGCAACAAGAATTGCAAATGGTTGGACGCAGAGAAAATCGATGTTTGCCATCCCTAAACAAAACTATGTCTAACGGCAAAATAATTTTATGGTGGAATACCAATGGACTCAGCAACAAGAATTGCAAATGGTTGGACGCAGAGAAAATCGATGTTTGCCTCATCTCTGAAACTCACTTCACTAGACAATCAGTTATCATATTTTAAAATTATAAAACATATGACACTATTCACCCGGGAAACACTGCTAAGATGGGTAGTGCTGTTATAATTAGAAATAGTATTAATCACTTCGAGGAATTAAAATATGAAACAGAACAAATACAAACAACAGCTGTTAATATCAAGACCAAAAATAACTCTATTAGTGTTATTGGAATTTACTGCCCTCCGAAATACTCTCTAAAAGAAAAAGATTATCTTGAATTTTTCAGTAAACTAGGGAAATGATTTGTAATTGGAGGCGATCCACTGGGGTTCTAGACTAACAACAACTAAAGGTAAAGAATTCCTCAATGCTATCAGAAAATACGATTGCGAAGCCTTATCCAATGGTAAACCGACCAACTGGCCAACTCATCCAAATAAAATATAAGATCTAATTAATTTCTAGTGAAATTATATCTGTAAATTACATACATAAAGATGAAAGTGAAAGGATCATTCAAAAAGAAAGCTATCTAAGTTTAGTAAATAAGCACACAAATTGTGAATGCCTTAAGAAAGTCTTTAGAAAGAAAAATTAAGTTAATGGTTCCGCTAAGGAGTGAGGAGCAATTAGAAAAAGAAATTCACAAGTTGATATATGTGACATACAGCAGTCAGCTTGGGAAAACATCCATGAAGTTAAAAAGAAAATTAACGGAATATATAACAACTACCAATATGAAACTGGCAATATGAAACAACTACCATAGAGAAATTAGAGAGCTCTTGGCAGAAAAAAGAAGGGCAAAGATAAAACTAAGCTAAACAATCTGACTCAGCTACTTAAAAGGGAAATCAAAGATCTGAAAGACGAATCTATCAGTAACTACTAAAATTATCTAATGATACTAGTACTGATTATTCTCTCTGGAGATCAACCAAAAGAATTAAAAGGCCAATAATGCAGATTCCTCCAATAAAAAATGGGCCAGAAATAACGAAGATAAAGTACGAAGTTTAGCTGAACACCTGGAAAAAATATTTGAACCACATGATGACCAATCAAAGGAAGCCGAAATAATAACATGTGTATGTAAAAACATAAAACCTAAAGAAGTAATGTATGAGATAAAAACAAATATGAGTCCTAAAAAAGTACCTGGTTATAACCTTATCACATCAGAAATTTTAAAAGAGCTACCAAGAAAAGCTTTATTAAAGCTCACCAATATTATAAATGCCGCCTTTCGACTGAAATATGTACCCAGACTGTGGAAAATTTGCAGAAATAATTATGATTCCTAAACCTGGCACACCACCACACAAAACTGGATCTTACAGGCCAATATCGTTATTACCAGTTATGTCTAAACTCTTTGAGAAGTTATTAGTAAAAAGGCTAAATCGCATAATTGAGAGGAAAAACCTGATTCCAAATAATCAGTTCGGTTTTCGCAACCAACACTCAACATTAGATCAAGTACACAGAATAACTAATATTATTGAAAGAGCATTAGAGGAGAGAAAAGTCTGCTAAACGATATTCTTAGACGTTGTACAGACTTAACTATAAGTTAAGAACTGTACTACCAATGAAATTCACTACTATATTAGAATCATACTTGAAAGATAGATTCCTTAGAGTAAAATTAGACGATTCATATTCCGAATTGAAAGAAATCAAGGCAGGAGTACCGCAGGGCAGTGTATTAAGCCCGGTCCTATACCTATTGTACACTAATGTTCTCCCTGTATTATAAAACAACGCTATGGCGACCTTTGTTGATGACACGGCAATCTTAGCTGTTGGAGATAGCAACGACGAATCAACTCAGAATTTAAAGTTATCTATTACTCCAATATATAACTGGGCCCAAAGATGGCGAATTAAACTTAACGAAACTAAATCAGTTCACATCAATTTTACAAACAAACGACTCGAACATATTCCGGTTAAGTATCTTGGCATGACACTAGATGCAAAACTACGATGGAAAGCACACGTCAAAAAAAACCGAAGAACTAGGGCTTAAATATAGAAAGATGTATTGGCTGATAGGAAGGAGCTCCACTCTATCAACATACAACAAACTTCTATTATATAAACAAATATTAAAACAGAGCAATGTAGAAATCATCCAAAAATTTCAAACAAAAGTATTATGAAACATCGTTGATGCACCATGGTATGTTAGAAACAGAGACCTCCATAGGGACCTTAAAGTGGACAATGTTTCAAAGGAAATCCAAAAAAATGCACTGAGAAACTGAGATATACGGAAAGGCTCGAACAACATGTCAACACTGAGGCAACTAAGCTGTTAAACAACACAGATATTGTACGCAGGCTCAAACGAACTAAACCTTTTGAGCTGGTGTTTGCTAGTGTAAACAGCGTAATGCTAATCTAAAATCCACAATAACGATGTGGTTTACTTCAATTTATCCTATGAGATTGTAATAATTGTTTATGTGAAATTGTTTAAAATGAAATATTAAATTCCAGATCCATTTTGTTTAAAGCTACGAAAAACTGCTCAAACGTGGATAAAATAGCAATATGTATTTCTCAAGCGAATATATAACTATAAGATAGCAATATTTCAAATTTCAATCTATAACCTATATATTTCTTTATTACATTTTCGTGGAAGTTAGTTTCGCTCTATAAAAACTATAAAAAAAACAAAAAGACTTTCCATTTACTTTGGAAAAGCAATTTTCATCGAAAAATTTACCGGAAACATTTGAAAAGTTTTCCGTCTAGTAAAATTAACTGTAAGTATACATAATACCATTATAGTCAATAATAAAAAGTTTCAAAAAAATTTCCATATCTGTATAAAACACAAAAGCTTAATGTAATATAAATTGATTTATTTCAAATATGGATCAAACAAAATATTTGGTTGTTTTTACCTCAAAAATCTTTAAATAAATTCTTAAATTCTAAATCTAAACAAAACACATAAATAAATGATTAAATATTGTTTCTAAATTAAGAAAAACCTGATATGTACATACGCCAAATTTATCTATATGGTACAATATCAAATTGAATCATTTAAATTCTAAACAAACATATATTATTCTAATTTTTTTTATATACATATTTATGTATACGGTATAACATAGAAAAGCTTTCTGTGAATTAAGTAAACAAACAGAACATAAAAATTCTTTATTTAAACATAAGTACTCGTTGTATATAAAGAGAAAGAAAATTATAATGCTTTCATTTACTATATAGACGAAGACGATATGATATCGATATATACATTTTTGCTCAATTTCGACTAAATTCAAGAAAACGGGAACATTATATGAGAAATATACATATATACGAGAAATAGGTTGTTAAATTATTACGAGTATTAAATAATTAACGTCATGATATAACAACAAAAGGGAAGCGGAAATAAAATGATGAAAATTTGTGAGATAAAGCGCTAGCGTAAACAATTTTATAAAACATCTTACTTTAAAACACATTTTTTGAGTAAGTAAGTATATCTAAATATATATTTCAAAACACAACACAAAATAATGCTATCAACTAAATACAAAACGATATAATTTCATTTCTTGTCTTAAAAAATAATAAGGTTAAACCATTTATTATAGCTCCATCATTTACGTATAAAGAAAATGAAAATGAAGAAAATAAAGAAAAGGAAAAAAAATTAAAAAACGGCAGCCATGAAAAAAAAAAATCATTTACATATTTTAATTATTAAATCTTATATTCAACGATCTTAAACCCATACACACACAACACTGTACAATAAAATGATAAAATTCGCATTAATATCTAAATTATGAACACACGCGAGCTTTTTAAAGTATAAAAATTCTGTATTTTAGATTGTAGATATACTTAGCTATAATAAAACTGTAAAATTTTAATTTTAATGTTAAAAGTCTAATGCTGTTGACTGACATGATCTTATAAACAAGTTTATTCAAAAATAGTTCATTGAAAATTGATTCTTAGTTCATGTATTGAGAATGATATTTTGTGGTTTGGTAAAATAAACAAAGCTAGCTTTATTTTAATCATTTGTATAATCTGCATAACAATATATCCGTATCTTGATGTCTGTATTTTCAGAAAACTTATAAAGGTTTTTATAAGATCAAAACATACACACGTGGACAAAATTACAGCATTTTTAAAATTTAATACTACTAGTGTCAAATGATAATAATAATAAAACAGTGTTTAAAGGCCCTTACTGGCCCCTTACTCCGTCGACAATCTAGCTCCAACGGTTTCGATCCTGGGCTTGGTCTTCATACTGTCTTAAACAATCTAAAGAAGCCAAGTCATTCTACGCCGTCGCCTGCAACGACCTCTGCGCCTAGCATTCGTTCCGGATCAGCACGCAGAACGTGACCGAGCCAGCGTACTGGCTGAGATCTTATTTCATGCACAATATCGGGAATCTTCATCAGAACTCTGATCTCGATACTGTGCAGAGCTCGATATGTGCCATCTATTTCACGTTTTGGCTCGTAAATCATACGCATGATTCTTCTCTCAAATGTAAGGAGACATCTCTCGTACTCATTCGTCAGCGCCCAACTTTCACATAGCAGTGGCCTTAGAGGATACAAAGAACGACTGGCAGCTGCCAGCCGCACTTAAATATCCTTACCCACACTGTTATAGTAAGTGATAAAAGAGCCCAAACATTTGAACCTCCTCACTCCTTCAAACGTGTAGTGGCCCCTACTAAAATCTGGTGTGTCATTGTCCCTATAACTAGAGATCATGTATTTCGTTTTTGACTCATTGATCTGGAGTCCAAGAGAAGCTGAAAACTCTACAAGCAGATCAAGTATTTCATTCACACCGTTGCTATTCATATTCTATTGGACTGGCGATATAAGATGTTGCGCTGAGGTGTTTCAGTTTTAAGAAAGATGTACTCCAACATGAGATTAAAGCATCTTCCTGCCGAACACCCGAGTTAACTGCAAAAATTCCTGATAGCCTGTTCTCAGCTTTAACACAACACTGAGACTGTGTCACTGTCATTCTACACAATCGTACCATTTAAGTTGGCATTCCTAGATATCCCAGCTCTCTCGATTCATCATTAGGCATTACTTCAGTTCGTCATACTAATCGAATAAGGTCGAAAAGAAAGTTCCACATAGTATCCCCTCCGAATAGCAAGAGCTCTTAATTAGTGTTGTTTATTAATGCAGTCCACTCCAGGTGAGCGGTTTCGTTTTAGTCTCTGCATGGCCCTAATGAATTCCTCATGGGATGGATCCTCAATGCGCTGTGACTCAACTGTGACATTTGCGGTGACTCAACTACAGTCTGTGACGCATGATTAACACCAAGCAGGTCGGTAAAGTGTCCATTCCATGCGTCGAGTACCGCGTCGATGTTCCCACAGAGGTTTCCATCCCGATCCCGAATGGCAGTTGACGCAGGCTTGAAAGTATGGTGCAATCCAGTATTAATTTAAAGAAATTACGTGAACTGCGCCCATTGCTGAGTTGTTGTACTTTCAGAACCTCGGCTTTCCACCATTCCCGCTTCTTCCGTCTGTAAATCCGCTTTGCTGCCCTCCTAGTAAGAGTAGCCTTGTTTTTCTTCGCGATTGTGAAACGTTGTTGCGCTTCACTATGGGCTATATTTTGTTGCTCAACTGCAAGACGACACTCGTCATCCGACCAATCATTCTTGGGTCTGACTTTCACTATACCTAAAGTTTATTGAGCAGCACTGACAACCGAAGTTTTCAGTGCCTCCCAGACAGAGTTCACACAGTCAGACTGGTAATTAGCTCCCTCAATGTTGTCGCAGACAAGATACTGATATCGTTTCTTTTAATCTTCATTTATCAGACCTTCACAGTCGAAACGTTCCATGCGTTCCGCTGTGTTCCCGGACCTGTACGAAAACTTCCACCGAAGCTTTGCAGCGACCAAATAGTCATCGCTGACCACTAAGTTCTCACATCCTGCACAACCCGAGCTCGCCCTTTTAAAATTAATCCGTGGTCAATCTGGCTGCGGGAAATTTTGCGAGGATGGATCCATGTTTCCAAATGAAATATCTGTTTGTGAGAGAAAAATGTGCTTACTACTCTAAGATCGTGAGCAATTGCATACTACATCATTCTCTCACCATTATCGGTCACAGTTTCGTGTCGGAAGTATGGACCTATGTTTTCACACAATTTGGCCTGATTTCTGCCAGCTCTAGTATTAAAGTCCCCAATTACCACTCTAGCATCGTGTTCAGGTATGGATCCCATCAGATCGTCCAAGTAATTGTAAAATGAGTCTTTATCTTGGGGCTGGCTGACTTCTGTGGGCGCATGTACACAAATTATCGACAGGTTAGCTAACTTCATGCGCAAGCGAAGCTTACACAATCGTTTATTGACTGCTTGGAAATCCAAATCGTGTTCTTTACCTGCGGCCCAAGAAAAAACCAAGCTCAAAGATTTCCGAGGTCATTACCACTGTATAACAACGTATAGCCCTGGTAGACATGGTCTCCATGACCAGCGAGTTTCTTGAAGAGCAACGAGTTCCAGCCGATACGAACTAGCCTTCTAGCACGTTCCACGTGCCGATCCTAATTCTTGTGTCCGGGTACATAAGCGGGGGTCCGGTGTTTTTTTGGCGGTATCCATTTTTCTTTTTGTTGACTTTATAAACAGTTCCAACCGTTTAGTCGCCTCCTACGATAAGCAAAGGATATTGTGGTGGTATTCTAGGATATGTTTATGTTCGTGCAATTTAGGTTTACGAAACATGTGTGCTCCCCGACCACAGCGGCCAGACCTGATAATGATAGCACATTTATATTTTTATCAGAAATCACCTTGAATAAAGTCTACTGATAAAGTCTATTACAATAAACTAAATTTTTCGAAAATGCTTAATCAAGTGTGCATTGTGTTTGAAATCCATTGGATTTTGTTCGATTGCATATCAATTATATTTGTAAATGCAGCACCACTAGTTCTTGTTAATGTGTTCTAAAGCAAACACCTAATACCTTTCATGAGCTGGAGGCGGTTAAAGTCGTCAGATTGTATCAAGAAGATTATACTCAAGTACAAATCGCCCGAAAATTAGTAATGAACGAGTCTTCGGTTTCACGAATACTTAGGCGATATCGAGCAACTGGAGATTATAAAATAGCCCGGACAAGGAAGTAAAAGGTGCACAACCGAGCATGACGATCAATTTTTAAAAATTAATTCGTTACGAGATCGTACGTAATCTTGTATACAGAAGAGTGCGAGAACGCTACGAGCCGTGTAACATAGTGCAAAATGTAAGCTTTGGTGGAGGTTCAATAATGATTTGGGGTGGAATCAGTTGGGAGGATCATACGGAGCTGGTGGAGATTGGTTTGCGGATGAATGCAGATTTTTATATTCGAAATATTCTTGGCGATAATGTTTTGCTATATATAGGCTCATAGGTTATGACAGTTTTGTGTTAAAGCATGGTAACGCTCCAGTCCAGATAGCTGCAACGGTACATCAATATCTCCAAGATATCGACTTTCGTGCACTTAAGTGGCTACCAATGAGTCCGGATAGAAGAAGAAAGCTAGAAATCCGAGATTCGATAGCAAAGCTGACAGTTAGAGTGGAATCTCATTCCGCAAGAAATGATACAGAGCATATATATTTAGTATGCCCACAAGGATGAAAGCTGTAATAAGGGCACGGGGGGAAATACTCATTACTAAAATAATCAAACTAAATTGAAATAAAGATAGTTTGAAAATTTAAAAAAAATTAGTTCGACACATTTTAACATTTTGCAATGAAAAATAGTCGCTATAATTCCATAACGCCAACATTTGTGCCTTTTTTGAGAAAAATATAAATTTAGGATCATTTGATACCAGTTCCACTGAAATTGACCAGGGGGATTTTTTTCTATTACACAAAAGAATATGCGTTAATTTTGTACACGAGTGTATATGAATTCTGAATAAGATAAGGCAGTTCGTGCAAGAGATGAGATACAGATAAGCAAATCTGTACCATCTAAATCTCTCTCATGATATACGAATACATAACTATGATAAGCAAACATTAAAAAACCAAAACAGCATATCATTTTTATTACGAAACTCGACTATGTATTCATAATTTTCTAGAAATACTTACTTAAAATGAAAATTAAAATTTTCTTGGCTCTATATGTACGCATTCATATATACTTATCTGGATTCTTTTCTATGTGGTTTATTGTAATTAGATTTATAATTAAATTCATTAAATTTCTGGTATATGTATATGTAAGTGATTTTCCACAATACAATTAAGTACATAAGTATATGTATTATTGAAAGTTTACTGCATATTTAAATCAGCTTTTATAGAAGTTTTCTCTTTATTTGTTTCGCAAAGAATTTTTAAAATGTTATATTTACGTATATGAAATATTTTTTTGCTGTCATAATTTGAATGATATAATTATTTTTGACATGAAAATCACGACACAATATTTTAAAACCGCGCACACTTATTTTGATTGGTGTCTCATCTAAAACACTAAGAATAAGTATTGATTTTTTATTTTTAATGTAGGTATGTATATAAGAGTATAAAGTACATCTGATGATCTTTGACATTTTCATAATGTTATTAGATTTAAAATTTGAATTTGATTGCACGCTGTCTTATTTATAGATCAAAGAAATATATTTTTATGTTTTTTGCTTTAATGACACGTACGATAAATGACATGATGAAAGGGCGTGTAGTTCAATCTTGGCTCATATAATTACATAAATACTATAAATAACTATGTTAGAATTTAAAAAAGCATATATAATTTTTATGTGGTTAGTACGTACATAAGTACATTAACTTATTTGATGGATGGATGTGGATTCACAAAAACTTAAAAAAATAGATTCTACGAATTACAAACAAGTAGTTGCAATAAGAAATAACTAAATTAAAAAGATGACTTACTTATTAATAATTATAAAATGGATCGCAACCAGTGTTTGTGGTCGTGGCATATACAACAAAATAAAGCAAAAAATCATTAAAATAAATCTTAGGATTTGTGTGAAATATTTCCAACAAAATGTCGCCACGATTTAACTTTTGAGCATCGTGAGTAAATACATATATTTGGTATAGTCACCAAATTAGTATATATACCAAAAATATTTTACGGCAAGTACTAGTAACATAATTTTTTGGGATTCTTGTTTTATCTTCTTACCATAATAATAATCGATCAATAAGTTAGTAACATTAGATAATATAATAAAGCCATAATGGTACATTTAATGGTGTTGGTTAAAAAAAGATCAAAGATCTTACCAGATGTGTTATTGAATATCTGCATTACATACCCATATTACAAAAAAATTAAGTGATATTCAACAAAAATGATAAATAGTCATAGTACTAGTTATAGCTGCAGTTTAAACGCCCCTCTGTGAATTTTCACAGATCACAAAAGTAAAATTGCGTCACGACATTCTCGATGAATTGACAAGTCAGGTCGATTAAAAGTAAATCTGAATTTCAATATATTGTAAATACGAATTACAGATGTAGTTCAGAAATCATGTATGTAAAGTAAGCCCGAAAAACCATCCAGAAAAAGATCTTCTCAATTTTGGTTCCTATGCTAAATTTTAAACCAGCCCGAAGAATAAAATAAAACTGTAAGAAAACCCCATTATTATTAAAATTTCTTTGAAACCTACGAGGATTCCGCACTCAATGCCACAAAGGTCCATGGTGCAAACCTAGAATTCTATCACAATTCGCAAACGCGCACTGCTGCCTTCGCAAACTGAATAAGTTTAGACCAAGGCAAAGAGGACAACTGATCTAACTTTAAAGACCTAAAGTTGTATAACGGAAGCCGAATAGAACTGAAAGCTGGAAAACTGTAGCTTTCGTCCCGTAGTTCAAAGATAAAGGAACCGCTGGTTCAGGACCAATTAAAGTAAATTGGGAACCAGCTTTGGCTAAACAATCCGCGATCTCATTGCTTATGATGTCACAATGATCCGGTACCAACATGACCGTAACTTTATTGTTAGAACAAGGTTCATGAAATGTTTGCATTCCTTGACAAATTTAGAAACAGTCAAGTGATTTCTTAAAGAATTAAGTACAGTTTTATTATCTGTGCACTGTAGAATACGTTTGTTTTTAACGGCATAATTCAAAGCCACAATAACACTATGTGTCAGCGCTATTAGTTCCGCCTGAGAAACAGTACAATGCGAACCGGGAATAAAAAAAACCGAACCGAGAATAAAAAAAAACCGAACCGAGAATAAATAAAAACCGAACCGAGAATAATAAAAAGTTTCAGACTAGTCCAAGAATAGCAGATTCCAAAAACTGGTGGGCTATGTCTGAATACGATACGAATTCGAAAGAGTAAGATTCCTCGTTCATTCAGAAATAGCCCCCCTGCACTGAGGTTAGAACGAGAGCCATCAGAAAAAAAGACTATGGACTCATCTAATTTGTTAAGAAAATCCTGCATACTCCACAAATTTCGCAGAGGATAAGCCCCACTGACAAAAAATTTGAGAAATAGAATTCGGGCAGTAGTCTGTCATTAACCATATCGATTTCTGGCAAAATTGAAGAATAATTTTTAAAAATTTGTCCCACGATAGAAACGAAAACATTCCATGCCTCAATTGATGCCTCAGGCAGTATGCTGCAGAATAGGTTGTGCCTAAAATAAGGATGCGTAACTGAGGCAAGGAAAGAATGGATTCTGTAGCGGAAAGTGGAGTCGAGGACATGTGATTTATAAAGGAATGAAAGCATCCTAGGGCTTAAACCTCAGGATTTCCCAAAAGCTCTTCTACATTGCCAAAATATGGCAGTTGCTTTTTGAAGCTTTTGAAGGTGCTTGACGTGGTCATTTAGTGGTCATTCTCCCAAAAAGAGAAGGAACAGACAGTTCAAGAGTATTCCTCTTCCTAGTAAAGAAAATTAAATCATTTTTAGAAGGATTGACGTGCAGACCCTTCTCAACACACCATGCCTCCACAATAGTTAAGGCACACTGAGTTAGGACGGACAAGACACTGAGATGGTTGCCTGAGACTGTTAATACAAGATCATCAGCGTAACTCTGTGCACTGAAGCCAGATTGCTGCAGCTTAACGAGATAACCTTAACAGAAACTAACACCAAATCAAAGAGATTGAAAACACTGAGTCTGGAAAAATTTCAAAAAAAATGGAAATGGAAAAAACGCTAAATGCCTACTATGTCCAAAAAAATATATATCTTTTATAAAACGCCAATCCATGGAGAAAATTGTGGTAGAACTTGCTGCTGCTGATGGTTTTTGGGTTTATGGCATTTGTAGAAGTGAATTTATTCGTCAATCATTCAGTGCTCGGCACTATACTTTGCCTTTAATATATACCTTATATATTAGTTTTATGATTTGGCAAAAAAGAAAATAATTTAAACCATAAAGTTTCACAAAAAAATGAGTGGAGAGTTCAGTCTAATTTTAGATGAATGGACGAGTGTAAGAAATCAACGATATTAGATTATTAACCAGAGGATATTAGTGATAGTGATCACGAATAGGAATACCTAAATGAAGATGGCTATGAAACCGATGATGATGAGAGGAATCCAAATGATCTCATTGTTGAGCAACCACAACAAGTCAAAATGCACATTCGAAGTGACTTGAGTGGGGCAATTGAAATGGTTCGAAACGTTGCAAATTGTTTTAATTTTCTATGTAAAAAAGAAACATGCAAAAGAAGAAACCAGATGAAACATTATAGACGCAAGGCTAGAACGGATTTTGAACACCATCGACGCAATTCATTCGGCATTAATTGATTTGGGATCCCGGACTTATTGAATCGAATATCAAAGTCGTATGTGATTTGCACATTGCTTTGAAACCCGTCGAATAAAAATGAAATTTCAAATGAGCTAAGTGATGTTTTATTAACGCGAATCAAAAAGCGTCGCTATATCGAGCTTATCTCGTTGCTGAAATTTCTACCCACTCTGAATTTGGAAGATAAAACCGAAACGGAACAACAACTGATATATTCGTTACAAACATTAGTTATTAAATTTACACGGAATGTTATGAATCGGAATCGTACTCAGGTTACACAGCAAATGAGTGTTTGGAGACAGCACCAGAAGATGACGAGGAATGAAACCGGCAAAGTACAGAAATATCGAATTTAAAGGAATCACAAGAAAGTCCTTATTATTAAGAGATTTTTCAATCCTGGTTACAAGTTCATGTAGGGCGGTCTCACAGGACTTACCGACTCTGTAAATATGTTGCATATTACTGAGGGAGGAAATGATCAGAAAATGTTCTCTAATGAATCTATCGACAATTCTTTCCAGTGCTGTAAGGAAAGTTAAGGACAGGCTAATAGGCCGAAATGACTTAGAATCCGTATAATCGGACTTACCAGCTTTCGGGATTAAAACAACTCTACTCCTGCTACAATATTTTGGTACAGTGCTAATAGCAATGCACGCTTGAAAAAGGTGGAGCAAACGATCCTGAATTAGAGGAAAGCCTACAACAGGGCATCAGCAGGAAAAATACCATCAGGGTCGCCAATCTTATAAGATGCAAAGAAAAATAGGACCCAGCGCAAAATATCACGCTTGTGAGCTAAATTCCAATCGGAATCCGCAACAGAAGCCCTAAGTGAGCTTGGCAGCAACATCATCCGTTTTGACGATATCATAACATAGAGGAGCAGTTCACCAATTTCCATGTTGGAAGAGGTAAGATGTCCGAAGAAAACCGCATAGTATCCTGAAATTTGTAAGTGGCGTACATTTTTAAGTAACAAATTGAACAGATAAAGTAAAATCAGCCGGAAAAATTATCGAAATTTTTAAAACAATAAATGCATTTATGGCATTTCTCCATATACAATATAAGAATCATCTCCAATATTTATAATTTTTTGGAGGACATCCCAGAGATAACCGATCAGGGTTATGGTCTTTAAAAATAGGCATATTCATTCTTATAATAATGCCATTTAGCCTATCAGCGTATCATGGTGCTAAAGGTACCATCGAGGTATATTTGTACTAATAGTTACAACAGTACGTTTTTCACTTTTTAATTGGAGAAACTCCTAGAGATACTGCTCTCAGGGTTATGTTCTAAAGAAATAGAGACATTCATCCTACAAATAATGCCATATAGCCTATTTTCTTATCATGAAGGTAAAGGTTTCATCTAGGGTCAATGTTTCAATAGTATTTTTATACGGATTATGCCCAATCTTTCTATTATTATTTGCACTAAAAAGTTCAACAGAAGTTTAACAGAAGTTTTATGCGAATATTAATCTGTATTATATTAAAATTTTTATATAAATTTAAAAAATAATCAAATAAATTATTAAATACAATAATTTAAATAAATTCAATAGGTATATTAGATTAAATAAATAGTTAAATAAATTAAAAAATAAATTAAATATTTGAAACACATTTAAAAAGATAATCAAACAAATTAAATCAAATAAATGAATGTCCCCACAATATTGGGGATAGTTCGCATTCTTACTGTTGGAGCTATTACTATAACTGACCCCAGATGAAACCTTTGGCTCCATGATACGTAAATAGGCTACATGACATTACTTGTAGGATGAATTTACCTAAGTTTTAAGACCATAACTCCGAGGAGTTATCACTATTTTATCACTAGGAGTTACTACTATTTTTTCAAATACAATTTTTTCGTAATGGATTTTTCATTGTACTTTGCATGGTTTAATTAATTTTTTACTGTAAGTATTTTTAAATTGTTGGCAGTTCGTCCTTAAATTTTTAATAACATAATTTGAAATAATTCGAATAGATTTTCAAATTAAAGTAAATAAATAGATTTTTAATATACAAACATATGTTTTGATCTTTTATCCTACACTGAAACATTGAAAAATTTTCAGGAAGGCTAGATTTAAATCACATTTGATTTTTATGTTTAAATTATTAATTTATGTGAGATTTGTCGTATGCGTAGGATATGTTTTTGAAATTTGACATTTGAGTGAGGTAGGTAATACTAGAGATTACAAAATTAGGAAAATATTACAAAATCGTGTAAAGTCAAAATTATCAATAATATTTTAAAAATTTATTGGTTTTTAATAGATTTTTGTTTAAAGTGCGTCATCAAAAATATTCAACTCGTTATGAAAACTTCTGGAAGAAGATTAAGAATTTCAAGGCAAGCATAAACCATTCTAATTTAAATCTTGTTCGACTAACCAAAGTCTCATATATCCAAACATTAACCACATTGCTCTTAATGTTCGAGAACAAATTATTTTATCAGATTCAAATTATTGAACCATTATTTTACCAATTCTTGTTGAGAGTTTCGTAGCTTCCATTCGGCTCTCTGAATATAATTATAGTATGTAAAAATTGCCTAGACACAGCAAGTAAATGGTTTCTGCAATCTGTTTACTGAAAAATCTAAATCTTTGTTTTGTTTTGAATATTTTTTAAATCCGGCAAGCAGTTATAATTTTTAGCAAACCTAAATTTCAAATACCAAATCTCGACGGGCCAACATTCTGTAAAATTAATATTCTTATTAAATTTATGAATTTATGTTTCATACTCGGAAGAGTTATGAAAAATTCAAAATATTTAAAAAAAATTAAATTCTGAAATGTGTACATCAAATTTTTTCTAAAAATTTGAACTTAACTAATAAAATATTTTGGAAATAGAGGTTGTGCCAGTAAAAAGAAATTTGGTTTGAAATTTTTAATCGAACAGCATTTCCCTACAATTTCATTCAAAATTCCTATTTTTTTTATTTCAATGGTTGAACTACCTACAACATTCATATATGTAAGTGTAGTAGATATGTAAGGTCAGTTATATAGCCTGGGTTGAATAAAAAATCTTAAATATAATTCAAACAGTTATTGCAGAAATTTGTTTAAATTTTACTACAACCGCCGTTTCTGGTGAAACCTTACCTATATATTTGATTAATTTTGTTAAATGTTAATTTACTCCAATTTCCCGAAATCAACAATGCATCGTAGAAGTTGTTTAGCTTACATTAGAGATATAATGTAGACTTAAATTAATTCAGTCCAATATTTTTAAGAACATCACTTATTAAGCATCTTCTTTAAGCCGCAGATCTATTTTTACAATGGTTTTTGAAACCACCTTGCAGATCAATGACCCAACACAAGCTTCAAATAAACTAGATGCAACAACCGTATTAATTACAAAAATAATATTAGAAGGTACAAAGCAAGCCAAAAATCAGCGCCGTATGTTATAAACGACATTGTCCCCAGTACGCGTATTACACACATTTTTCTATTTCAACAAAATACTTAAGTTGTTGTCAGCTCTTCTTTTCAAAAAAGATTTTTTTTTTGTTTATTATTAAATTCACTATAATTAGAACAAAGAAATTCATCTTATACAAAATCAACAAAAAAACTTAATTATTAATAGAAAAATGTAATGAAAAATTTATTATTAAGCAAAACAAGGACTATGGAATTAAGACTAGAGTGCCGACACAATAAAAAAAATTGTCGTCTCCATACAATTCGATTTCCAACCGACAGATGATGAATCTGAATTGAATTGATGATTTGACACAATTTGTTTTGCCAGTCGAGTCGACATTCAACCTGATTGATATTGACATTTTTAATTAATGTTTGGTTATAAGCTTTTATATTGTGAACTTGATAAGATTACTGTTTATATTTAGAAGTTATATTTATAGAAAACTGGAAAGTAGCTTGACAATTTTCAATCACAAAAATCGAATCGAATTTTTTAAATATATTCCACTACACTTGCATTCATAACATGTGCGCTAAAATTATTGTGGTTTAATTTACTATTATATTTATTAAAACCGCAGAAAAATGTTCACCATTTTTCGAATCACACCTCCCCCGTGCTACATACAAATTCCATAAAACAAACCATACAAACCAAATGTAACTTAATACAATGTACATATTAAAAAATTGATTTATTTTGAAGATTATGTTTTTATATCTCAAACATATTTCTGATATCAAATATAAAACCAAGTGTATAGCATGACTAGTCTATCTAGAATTCATATCGAATTTCGTTTGGTATTTTTTGGAATGGTACCGTTGAATTCCTTGAGCAAACCGAACGTAATTTTAGTTCTACCACTTCGAACTGTTAGGGCACCTTTCAAGTTATAAACAAAAGCCTTTAACAAAAGCGTTTAAACAAAAGCCTCCCGTCATAGTAAGTACCCTATCTTGACGAAACTGCTTTAATAGTCTTAACGCGACATCGGACAACAAAAGTTTATACCATTCAAAATCGGTAACCGTAGGTCTAGCGAACTCAGATATTTAAAAATAATAAAAATAGCTTAATAGTTGAGTCAAGATTCAGAATTTTTATCAATGGATGCATTTCATATTTTTAAATTACATTTACGTTACAACTAAAAAATAATTATCCTAATAATTTAGCCTTTCTAAAACATAAAACAAAGTTTGATGTAATAGCAGAAATGTTCTAGCTTAACTAACTATATTCAAGCCTAAATGGCATAATTTTTTCCAATTTTGAAACAATACTAAAAATTCGCAGGTATAAATGTGAGAATTTTGGAACAATAGGTAATTTTTTAAAGCTTGTGAAATTATTCCAATTTGATGTTCGACACAGCAATGAAATACAACAATCGGGATAAAATAAAAATCTGTGAAACTTGCGACTTCAATAACTCTTGCAATATAACTGATTTTCGTTCCGACTGCATACTTGAATCGTGAAAATTCAACTCAAAAAAAAATATAAATCAAAAATTTTGATTAATGCAAATATAATTTATTTTTAAATTTCAATTTTTATGTATTTCAAAATTACATCTTTGTGTTATTTTGAAGCATTTATTAAGCTTTGAAATTCTCTTTCAAAACCATTTCAAATGCTTATCAACATTTACTCGATCAAATTGGTTCAATTTTTAAACTAAAAAAATTAAAATCCAATTGTTAAACTGATGAGAAAATCTAGAGCCGAAATTTCGTTCAAATTCTATCACAGGTGGTTTAAATTACATTAGAAATCATTTTAAATTTGATCAGAGATCGATTAAAATCGAACTTTGCGCTCTATATTTTATATAATTTTAGTTTAGCTTATTCTGAAACTTTCCGAACATAGTTATACCGAAGTTTTAGCAGGTTTTAATATTTTAAATTTATTAAAAGACTGCTATGAAGTGTTGAGTGATAAAAGATTTTTAATCACTCAACACTTCATAGCAGTCTAAGTTTAACAATTTTGTGGAAAGAGACGATCATGTGTTGAGTAATGATGGAGTGTGGAATACAGTGGCTGAGCCATCGTTTATATCAGTAATACAGATTTTCATGGAGCTATATGCAGTTTGCAGATGAGACGGTCATTGATTTGGTTGAAGAAGTAGGCGTAACGTAAAGAAGCTAAAATTACATTACATTCAGTTTGGAGAGCCTCAATTCTCAAAACAAATAGAAAAGACAAATAAAAATAAACAGAAAAATAAATAAAGCTGAATGGTTAGCTGATCGAACAGCTGTGGTTTTGTAGACTAGGAAAATTTAACATTTTGTGTTGAATTGGAAATACATCCATTCGGTTTCTTTAAATCAAAAGTCTCTTCCCAACGAGTGATAGCTGATTTATATTTTTATAACTCGAGATAACAGTTATAAAACTTCTAAAATTGTTGGGATATACCCTCATTTTTTAGTGAGATTATACACTTTAAATTTGAAAAACAATACCGGTAAAATGGTTACCTCGGCTTTTCTGCAGAAATGGAAGTCCAAAAAAATTCCTTCAGGAGATAACAATTCAAAACAATTTAGTTTAGATTAGTAACACCAAAAGGAAAACAACTGTGAGAATGCATGCAAAACGAGCAATTGGACCCCACATTGGGCAGCTCACCTACTGACCAACAGATAAATTCTTAATTTTATAGATTTCTATGTAACCAAAGGAATTGGCATACATCATGTAATATCGGAGACATCACCATTATCTGTACAATTAACAAATAAACATACAAACTGGACACAATTTAAACAAGGGAATGTTCATTGGCCATCCCATTGAAAACAGGCGATGAAATCTTAACACGCATTAAAAAAGCTACAGCAAATGCTACACTTAATAACACTCACGTGAAGAAGCACAAGTCAACTCAGAACATACAACAGCTTTTAATGTTAAAACGTTATATACGGACAATGGCAAGTACAATAATCACTGATACTGATTATTTGAAAAAACATTTGAAAACATTTGAAAAAAACAGTGCCGGATACGATAATCCAGCTACGGACCATTTTTGTGTCTATGCTAGTCCTTTAGGACGGCCACCCTTACCTAACCTACGATAAAGCTATACGGCGAAAAATATTATTCAAAATTATAACCACATTCAATGCATTGGCCAGGAAATTGATAGAAGGCCCAGATTTCCGCATCTCAAAAAAACAAGATTCGTTGGATCTAGCTATTTGATTAGAGTAGCACGAGAAAAAAGTATATTTTCTTAAAAAAACTACGATCAATCACGAAGGCGTTTAGAGATATTTTTAAGCACGTCTGAACGCACAGCCCTAGCACCATCGTTTGCTTGTAAAGGGAGTTTTTTTAAGCCCGATAGAACTTGAAATTGTAAAAAATAACACAAACAATTAAATTGTAATCAAAATTTTTTTTTATTCGAAAGATCAATACATGGCATAAATATTTGAAAATGATTTTGGGCATATGGGCACCGCGACTGTTCTTGTCGAAACGCATTCTGGCCGTCCAATTTTGGGCCACTTAATCGAGCACTGCCGGCCGTATGTCACGAATAACACGAACAATGCTGGCCTCCAAGGCGTCAATTGTTTATCAGCATAAACCAGTGACTTCACGTAGCTCAACAGGAAATAATAAATAAGCCAAAAATGAGCCTCATCGCTGAACACAATTTGACGATAAAATAACTGGTCATTTGCCAACTGCTCTAGAGACCAATCGGCGAAAGAACGACGCTGATAATGGTCTCGCTGCTTCAATTCCTGCACCAGCTGGATCTTGTACGGGTGTAGGCCAAGATGTTTGCGCAAAATTGTCCATGTAGTGGACGGACAGAATCCCAATTCCTGCGAACAACGACGAATCGATAAATTTGGATCTTCTTCCACACTTTCGTTTACAGCGGCGATATTGATGTTATTGCATCCTCTAGAGAGTATGTGGAACGAAATCTATCCACAGTTCGACGGATAGCTTGCTCAGATGGGCGATTATGTGCGCCATAAAAATCACGAAATCGTCTATAAGTGGCGCGAATCGACGACTGATTTTCAAAGTAAATTTTAATAATATCGTAGCGTTGGTCAAGCGTGAGACTAATCATGATGATTTGCCAGAGTATACTGAGATATAAAACATAAAACAAAAAATATACTCTAGCAATATTTTTCATAAAAATTTAATTTTTTGTTTTATGTTTTACAATTTCAAGTTCTATCAGGCTTAAAAAACACCCTTTATTACTGCACAGAACCCTGCAGCATTATTAGAAAAACAGCAACATAGTGTATGTAAAAAAATATTTTTCTCTAGGATACGTCTATATATAATTACAAAAACAAAAATATTAGTGCAATATTAAATTTCCACCTTTAATTAAAAATGAAAAAAATACTAGAAACTAACCTTCAAAAGGAGTCTAGCGTATATATTTAGATATGTACATCTAAAATGAAAAGTTAATTTAATTTTTAATTTTCTTTTAATTAAAAAACATAGATTTTCAATTTAGTTTTAACATTCGAATAGTTTTCATCTATGTATATAGTATAGTCTATTTTTGTAGGATTTATTATAACCGGTACACAGGTACACATGAATCATGATATAATATGGAAGATGTTCAGCTAAGGGTAAAATAGATGAATCATATAATTAATGGATTTGTCTAACAGAAATAAAAATTTCTTAGACAAACTAACAAAAATAAAATAAAAAAAAGCTCTGCCAATCATTTACCATTCATACACAATCTTAAAATAAGTTTCGTCTTAAGAAACATTCAAAAAATTTTAAATCCAGTATGTAGACAGTAGAAAAATGATGATGATAAATGTAGATTTTTTTAAACTACATATACATATATATTTTGTAAAATTAGAAGAACTATTAGTTTTTTCAAAATTCAAAACTTTTTTATGTTTTGTGTACGAGTAAGTATATACATATATCTATATATGTATGTTAATATTGTTAATTTATTTTCACAGTAGGTATTCTCACAATTTTAGTTTTTCCTAATTCATTCCATTTTACTAACATACATACAAGAAAATTCTATTTTCATTAATTTTCTAGATAATTAACATGATAAGATAACTATATAATTATGCATGCTTTCATGAAAACTAATTTTCTTAATAAATAATTATTTTATTTTTATTATACATACATTCATTCATATGTATGTAAGTATGTATTAGACATAATACATATTTTGCTTTATGTCTGTATAGTTTATTGTCGACGGTATTCTTCTTGTGTTCTTGTATTTATTTTTTATCATTAAAAAGTCTCAGAAGGAAAACTGAATCAGGAAAATTAAATTATCTAAAATTTATGCAATTTTTCATTTAAAAGAATACACATAAATAAATAAATGTCAGTAATAATTAAGAAATATGTACTATGAAATGTCAATTTTAATTATTTGAAAAAATTTAATTTTCCTTGCCTTTACTCTTTCGTTTTCTATTTATTTTCCAAATGGTAAATTCAATTTTCTAATAAAACATAAATAACCGAATACGGATACTCTGTAAATAAATAATTTCATTATGTCTTTGTTCTGGAGAAAAGGGAAATTGTTTTTGCCTCTTCGATTGTTTTAGTTTTTCATGAAAATTATCTTTGCTGATGAAAATTTGATTTCGATAAGTTGGATTAATTATTGAAATTATTTTAGGGTAAGTGTTTTATCTTATTTTATGGGTAAGCTGTATGTGTTGAATTGATAGTAGGCTTTTGGGTTTGATTGTCTGATTTAAGTTATTATTATTCAAATTTTGGGTCGTAATTCAGCCATCTTTCGTACACAATCGTCCAAGGCAAAATAATGAGCGACAAGAAATGTCGCTCTATTTCAAATTCTATAACCAAAATCAGATGTGGTATTCTCTCTAAGACCAGCGATTAAGTCAATCAAGTAGGTTTTAACTTCGGTAATAAATTAAACCCCGGATTAAATTTCACAATCAGAATTTATGCTATAGTTTAATTCGAAAATTAAAATAAAATATAAATTTAGAAATAGTTAATAATTTTAAAAATAAACTTATAGAAAATTCCCATAAATTCTGATTGTTGAATTTTTCTATTCGAATAAACTCGAATTATTACAAACTATGGCGATTTGAGAACCGAATGACTGCAAATGTTGTAATTAGCATACCCTCAAAATTCTTCTTCTAGACATGTACTCACTACGTCAGTTTTGTTCTGGACATACATTTTATATTCATTCCAACCATGCCAGACTTGTTTAGAACCTCACTGCGTACTGTTGTGTACATTCGAAATTCCATCCAATTATAATGTTGCACTCCCTGTGCATTTCAAATTATGTACTACATATATCAAGATATTATAGTAAACACAAAAGACACCAAACGTATTTGGCTTGGTATTCGTAAATACTAAAGATTAAAAAAATAAAAATAAAATAAAATTAATATAATTAGCAAAAATGATGATACTTATACGATCTTATATGTATGTGCATACTTTGGATTGAACAGGGTGTGCAATATCATAATAGTGTATATATAGGGTTTTACAATAAGAGGTTTCATTTGAATAGCCTGCTATTTGGGCAGCTGTCGATTTTGAAGCTGTCATCTTTTGACATTTGACAAGTAAAAACTACGCCAATACTAAAAATGGTACGATACACGCTTCAATAACGCATTGAAATTGTTAAAATTCACTACAAAAATGGTGAAAATTTTGCAGTCACCGTTCGCAAAACTAAAGCCGTAGTGTTGAAGAAAACCCAGGTTTGTCGATTCCTCACTGATCTTTGGAATTAGACATTACACCGTATTTTGCATAAAGACTTAGGTCTTAAGGCTTTTAAAGTTCAGTTAACACAAGAACTCAAGCCGGTCGATCACCATAAACGTCGTATCTTTGCTGATTGGGTCCTTCAAATGCATCAAAATGATCCGGATTTTCATGGAAAAATCATCCCATTTTCATCTCGGAGGCTACGTTAATAAGCAGAATTGTCGCATTTGGGGCTCAGAAAATCGAAGAATGATTGTTGAAAAGCCTCTCCCATCCTCAACGTGTCACTGTTTGGTGCGGTTTTTGGGCTGCCGATGTGATTGGACCTTACTTTTTCGAAAATGAGGCTGGTGCAACTGTTACGATGAATGGATTGCGCTACCGAGCTATAATTAATGATTTTTTATGGTCGGAATTGGAAGATATTGATGTGGACGACGTTTATTTACAGCAAGACGGCGTTACGTGCCACACAAGCAACGAAACAATCGCAATTTTGCAAGAAAAGTTTCCTGACCGTGTTATTTTTCGAAGAGGTGATCACAATTGGCCACCGAGATCTTGTGATTTAACACCTTTAGACATTTTTCTTTGGGGCCACGTGAAAGATAAGGTATATGCCAATACACCACAATCGATTCAAGACCTTAAAAATGGAATTCGTGGAGTTATCGAGGACATGCAGCTGCAAATGTGTGAATTGGTCATGGAAAATTTTCATGAAAAGGATATGATGCTGCAAGATAGCCGTGGCGACCATTTCACTGATATCGTTTTCAAATGCAGACCTTCCTCTTTACAATGAAATAAACATTCATTGATTTCTCTTAAAAAATACTCGTTTTTTTTAAATTTCAAAATGAAACCTCTTATTGGAAAACCCTTTAGTAAATTATAGTTTTTATAGTCATGTGAAATGTTTTAATAAAATTTACAACAAATAAATCATGTTCTGTAAAAATGTTACTTTGGTCTATGGGGACATTATTTGAAATGTATATCCATAACAACATGTAGTTAGATTATATTTGTAATGTATGCCTATAATAACACAAACGTTTTTGGAATGTTTAGAACGACATTTGCGAATGCCAAAATATTAAATAAATTAAAATCTCAGAAAACCCTAGAATTTCAGAAAATTTTAGAATAAAGGATATAATCTTTTAATTCTTGATTTCTTATTGAGTTCCTATCTATTAACAGCACTTTCAAAAGTATTGATTTTTCGATGGTTCTTTGTCATGACAAATGCTACAGTCTACACTCCTATAGCATATGTCCATGACATTGAAACACATATATTCGTAGGTATTTTGAAATTTCAACCTAGAAGTTAGGTAGAATTTCCTTTTTTACTTTATGTCCGAAGTTCTATAAAAAAATAATATTAATATTGGGATTCAACCAATTTAAATTTTCTTTTGTTTTAGCCATAATTTCCAAATATTAAGGAAGTTTAATATAAACTAGACTTAAATCAGTTTCCCAAAATAAAACTGTCAACGAGTTAGTTTTTGTTGATTTAGATATACAACAAGATATACAACCACTTGGATAAGGTTTTGGCGAGACGATTACAGAGAAGTTGAATAAGGAACATATTCAAAAGCTTATAGGTTAATAAATAAATATAAAATTTGAAACTCGATAAGAGCGGGATACAGATGCAGATTGCCTTGTATAATTAAACTTTTGCGAAGCTTAGATGATTAAAAATCTGACGAACGCATGCAAATTGTATATGGAACAGATATTTAATGATTTCTTAGTACTAACTAACAAAAACTAATAGCCTTGACATTCTTCACGCATTGTTAACCACTAATATAATCAATCCTTTATTGATTCAAATCTTGTACAGAGTAAAACTTACAACACAAATAAACAATAGCATTGCTCTGATGATTTCGCCATTTTTTTTAATACAAAAAATAATGTTTTCGCATTTTTATTAATTTAACACAATCAAAAATGTATTTTTAAATTAACTTTCTTTCGATTTTCTTATTTTGTATAAATATTTTAGTTTCTTGTGCTAAATTCATATTTAAATAAAATTTCTCGGGGCCATTATTAAGGAAGTTTATAATTAATTTATTCTAACGATGAATTTTTTTGTATATGCCTGCCTTTGTGGATGATTATTGATCCTATATAACCTCCTATGTACATTCGTCATAATTTTATATCTAGATTGGTTATACGTACACATTTTAATGCGATAAAAATTTCTTTATATTTACTAGCAATTCTGCCAATACACACAGCCAGCCACACATGACATACATAGTCTAGAAGAAATTAATTTTCTTCGTTTCGAATAATACAGAGACGAGAAATAATCTAAAATCTAAAAAAGTAGCTTTGACATTTTATCACATAGTTTAGAGATAAAAAAAAAAACAGATGAAGATAAGAATTATTTCTTGACAAAATCACTTTTAGATATACATACATATAATTTATAAGGAAGAAAGAATAGAATCGTGAATGAAAAGTTTGGTCAATTATGTATATCATTTAGATCTTAGGTTTAGTATAATTTAATTACTTATGTACGCCATTCTGGTCGTCATAATATGGTAATCTTATTAGGCTGCCTGAATTCTATACATATTCTAATTTTATTATTGCGGTTTTTCTTTTATATTTTTCAACTAAATTAAGAGAATTTAGAGAAGGATTGAGATAGGAATAAGCTTTAATTCTTATTTGTTAGATAAGTTTTGAAGCTCATTTATGAGCATTGAATTATTATTTTCTTTGACAGAGCGAGTCATTTCTTTGATACTTACGCTATAATGTCGTTTCCATGAGTTATTATTGTAACTTAAAAGTCAATAAAATGTATTTCTTACATGTAAATATTTTATGTCGTACACGTTAAGCCACGAAACATTAGGTTATTATATTAACATGCTATTGCTTTTTGTAATTTTATGTACTTAGACGTTAATTATGAAAATCAACACGAACCATTTATTGCACTATGAAACCTTGGACTTTCTTATTAATTCAATTCTTGTCCTTTAAATTAATGAAATTATCTAGTCAACAAGTTTCTATTGTGATACATCTTGCCCGTAAACATGTAGGCCTGGCTACACTCTACATTGATCATTGCGATATTTATATATTTAACTTCCAATTATGTATAATAAATGGTTGTATCTTGGGGACCATCATTCTAAGATTCAGGTACATGGCAGCTAAACTAATTAGTAAAAGTAGATCATTGATACGAATTAAATTTAAAAAATCTACTTTGAAACCCAAGCTTAATCCAAAACATACTCTTTTGATATCAAGACAAAACTGCTAATAATGATCCAAAAAGGATGTTCAATTAACGCTAAATCATGTCAACAGTATACAAAAATGATTATGCAAAACAAGTATTGTGATTACGGACAAAATAAGTAATGGTAGATTTAAAAAAAAATATATATATATATATGTATATATAAGTACATAATATATGAGCATGCATCATGATGACTAAACAGAAAAACTACGGATACATTACAAAATAGATAGAACACCACAAAAACACTCACCATTTAATGACCAAATATGTGAAGGCAAGGAGGTGGCTGTATATACTCTACCCAATGCTAAAGCACTAGAGGATACAGAATTTTCATCATTGGCGCTACTACTAATTAATAAATCATGGTCGGGACTAGCTGATGTGGATGTAGATGTTATATGTTCGTATTGATGATGTGAATGAACCGGATGGCCTCCCATCGATGTGCCAACACCTGATGGTATTGAAATCGCTTCATTATTATTATTATTTAAATTATTTATAGCATTATGACTATTAGTACTAGTATTTTGTTGTAAGTCAGGCACCGAAGATAAACTTCTAGCACGTTGTCTATCATTTGTTGTCGTTATATGAATACCTGGTATTGCACGTAATAAATTAAAACCGCCTGTATTACTTGGACCACCGCTGGAGCCCACAACATCGGAACTACTACTCGTAGAAAATGTACGGGTGCGTGGACTTTGTTGACCTCCTGGACCGCCACCACCCGCACCACCATTCGCCGTACTCGCTTTTGCACCCATATTGAAATACTGTGTGGTTGTATTTGTATTTGACACTCTCACACACACTTTTCACTGGTATCAAATTTTTTTCTTTATTTATTTATATATAATACATACACACACTATAATCACTATTTGTAATTTATTTTTATATGCGATTAATCACTTTAATTAATTTTATTGATTACAAGAAATGAGAAAAAATTGGAAAATTTAAAAAAAACCGAAAAACTAAAACACAAAACAAAAACAAAACCCTGATGTAATAACAAAAAACAACAGACAGACACACACAGCAGCGAAATCTTCCGTCCTCTTTCGTCGTCGCGCGAAATCATAAATCACCGAAACGGCATTGAGGGGCTGCTACTAATAGAAGCACGTGATTTATTTGTAATATGCCCGTCGTAATAATATCACATCGCGAAATCCAGCTGATTGAGCCCGGCGACATTCTATCACAACATATTCACAAAATCCAAGAACAAAAAACAATATTTTTGCGACAACCAAAAAAACTTTGTCGATCGTACGCTAGGAGTGCTGTTGTTGTTGTTGTCTTTATTATTTTTTTTTTTTGATTAATTTTAATTAAATTTAATTTGTACACTCAGAATTATACACGGACTCGAAATAATTCTATAAATTTCTTTGGAAATAACCGTAACGAAAATATAAAATATAGGCGGTCCCGTTACAATAACACGAGCCTGTTAATTTTTACGGGAGTTTGCAATATTTTTGCACACACAAATTTTTTTTTGTTTCTTCACGACACACACTGCAAAGCAATTTTGTTTTTCGACTTTTGATAGAAAAATGAGCACTGAACTTAAAACCGATTTGACATTTCGTATTGGAATTAATGTACACCGAACGACGAAAACTATTAAATGTTTTATAAATTATTTTGAATTATTGCAATTTGTAATGTTGTTAAAATAAAAATATTTACCGAATTGTTTAATTAAGTGATAAAACTGACACGATTATTATAAATTTTATAAATTATAATCCCTGTTTATGACAATTTCCAAAATATTATCTGAAACGCACGTATAACGTTACCTTGTGCACACAAAAGTCATAATCATAAACATTCAGATCAAAGATGTCATCAGCGACGGTGAGCAAATGTTTTATTTTATTTATTTAACGTAATTTACTACAAAAATAAATTTAATCTCGTGCAATTTTATAGTAAAACTATAAGTTAGTATTGTTTAATACTAAAAACTATAAAATTACTCGTGATTAATCCTCGATTTTGGTGTTAATATCGTGATAAATCAAAAAATGTTGACAGCTCGATAGAAATGACAACAAAATTTTGGTGTTACCCATAGTGTTTGGGATTTCTGATTATGTGGATAATTTTATTTTAGGTGCCTCTGCTCGACGACGATACAATCCCGTTTGGTGAGGAAGATGAATTAAATCCGCAGCGACATGGAAAATTAACGTGAGTAAATATTAAATTGTAAACCGTATACCAATAATGAGTTTTACCATAATTGCAGACATCCTTATGTGACTTTGTTCCATGTACTGTTTCGGGGCCTAGCGCTCGTGGTCTACGTATTTTGCGGATGGTTTTCTGACTCGTTTATATCCAGTTTTGTGTTTGTAACACTTTTACTGTCAGCCGATTTTTGGACTGTGAAAAATATAACCGGACGTTTGCTAGTCGGATTACGATGGTGGAATTATGTCGATGATGAGGGGATTTCGCATTGGGTGTTTGAGTCCCGAAAGGTTATTATTAGCCCCATAACACTAACCTCTTTAATTTTTCTCTTAATCAAATCCCTTTTTTTTCTTATCTAAATTTCTTTATATTATTACCAAAAAGGGTCAACAGGGACGTGTCAATCCACAAGAATCGAGACTATTCTGGGCTGGACTTATCGTGTGCCCAGCACTTTGGGTGTTATTCTTCATTGTAGCGCTATTTGGTTTTAAATTCAAGTGGCTACTACTTGTCATGATTGCGTTGGCTTTGAACGGAGCTAATTTGTATGGATATGTGAAATGTAATTTCGGGGCGAACAAGGATTTGAAATCGGCGACAACCGATTTTATGAGAAGTCAAGTGCTACGAAATGCTGTGGACATTATGACAAAACCAGCACAACCTACTACTGCTAGGCCAACGGGAATCGTGTGATTTTTTAAAATAAATTTAATTTAAATGGAATTCTAGCCGCGTTTTATTTTGGTATTATATGGCTTTTGGTATAAAGATGGAGGTGCTGTCGGGCATAGAAATAACAATTATTAAGGTTTGATAAAAAATATTAATAATCACGACCGTGACAGGACTCGAACCTGCAATCTTCGGATCCGAAGTCCGACGCCTTATCCATTAGGCCACACGGTCTGTTAGTCAGCTAAAATTAAAACAATTATAAAAGCCAGTCGTATGGAGGTTCCTAACTTAAAATTATTTGTTTGATTTTTAATTGGATAAAAAAAATATACCACGGGATGTTATCTAATTAAACTACACTTTCAATCGGTGATTTACCCAAATGGATTTGGTATAAAAGGTGTCAACATTTAGACGACGCGTACATACTCTATAATTAGAATAAAAAATATCGATTATATTTCTGAATGAAACTAATGAAAATAATTTTAAAAAAAGTTCACCGACCGTGACAGGACTCGAACCTGCAATCTTCGGATTCGAAGTCCGACGCCTTATCCATTAGGCCACACGGTCTTATATTTAAGTTTCTTTCGCCTGAATGTACTCTACATTTATATCTCCAAAAATGAATAATTTAAATCTATCAAACTTAAGAATTAACTTTTTATCACAACCTTCCTTTCAAATTACCTTTAAACTCAAAATGTAAGTGACAAGGGTCGGCACAGAAAAAGCGAGAATCTCTAGCATTGTTCGTACTAACTACTTAGTTCCGTTTTATACAACCGGAACTTAGAGCTACCTAACCCAAAAGTGGCCATAGTCTACAACGTCATATATGCACATTCATTCTATCGCAAGGCTTATTAACACGCGCCTGTAGTTTCAATCCGAATGCTCCTATTGCTACAAGTCGGATTTACCCACGCGCAGGATGTTTAGTCATCGAGCCAGTAAAATCGTTGCCTGTCAAATGCATAAATCAAAGCCGCAACCGAAAGTGTACTATCGGTTGAATAAAGAACCACTCAGCAGTGTACAAATCAAATCCAAATGTTTCAAGATGTGCGAACATCTTATCAAGCTACTAAAAACGGTACTTGAAATTTCCAAGTGTACGCAACGCAACAATAATTTCGAGACTATCTTGATCGGAATTTGAAGAATTGAAATTAAATGTTGCGAAAAGTTATATGACAACATTTTCTCTGAGGTAAATCGAGTGAAACCTGTATAACCTGAACAAATATGAACTGATTGCAACCAAATTATTTCATATAAATATTTTCGTTTGTACCAGTTGGTAGAACTTTATGTATTGTATATGCGTCGAATCGACATCTGTCAAGTTGACGTGTTTATTACTTGCCTTGCATCGAAAAATTCGAAAATCAATACACTCGACCGAAATGTTTATTAAAATAATCTAATTTTGAAATAATAAACTACATTTCATCAAATTTATCGATTATACGCATTTAATATAAATTTATGTTTATGGATGTACAAGAAAATTAATAAAACGTCATCTTTGACGTTTTGATTTATTGTTGTTGTTGCGAGAAGTATATGTAGTAACCAAAATAATTACAGTTCAGTGAATTTGTTTTTATGTCAAAATCATTAAAAAAATTTTTGTGTGTGGTGTCAAAAGTAAATAAAAAATTTTCTGGGTGAAAATTATTAAATAACAAAAAATAAACGAAATAAATATGAATAGTGTTTGTGTAAAATGAGTTGGTTCGATACGGCTGGTTTAGCTAATTTGGCTAAGACGGCACTGAAGGAGGCGCAAAAACAAATTGACAAAGCGCTTGATATCAAAGATGAGGTGGATCCAACATCATCAAGTATTGCGACATCAACACAGCAGCAGCAGTCACTCGATAAAAATGTGAGTAAAACGGAACCAACGACACCAGCAGCCGAAAAAATGAAGCAGAGTACAAGTAGCCCAGCGAATTTAAATACAACAAGTGTTTGGGGTTCGTTTACGGGATCATTTTTTGAGAATCCATTGGCTGTTGAAAAACAGCAGACTGTGACGACACCGCCAACGAGTACACGAAAAATTGAAACGCTCTCGAGTGAAAGTGAATCGCTGGAGATATTAAGTAATCCAACAACGCCTGGATCTAGTATTACATCACCCGGGGGACAAATTTCTTCGGCATCGACAATTTTGGGTTCGGAATCGGTCGAAGTGCTCGGGATCAATACGCCTAACAGTGAATTTGCCACGACTGACGAATCATCATCCCTAATAGCATCGAATATTAATTCTCCGTCGAGTGTCGAAATTATTTCGGAAGATTTTGCCAGTCCCAAAGAGGAACATAAAATTCCAGATTTCGATGACGATGAAGACGATTCGATATCGTATAATACTGTATCGGATACGGTCACTGCCGTCACGGTGGTTGAACCAAATTTATTAAATCCGAACCTTCCAACCACGATAATTACTACACCACCAAGTCGGTCGTCTTTACATTTATCACTAGGCGGGTCATTTAACATTTCAAACACATCAGACGAGTCGAATGAATCGGATCGCACGTTGCATAATGAAGGGAAATCAGATCCTCAAACTACGTCCGTAATGTTAGAGGAGGCCATGATAGATAAATTGTCAGAGCTGTCCGACTCGACTCAATCCTTCGAAGACATTCATACATCAAACCTACTTACAATTTCATATCAGAATCCAACGAATTTAGAGACTGGTCATCAACCGGAACATGCAGCGCTCAACATATCACCTCCGTTATCAGTTGGTTCTAAAAATTCATCAGATTTAGTCAAAATCTCGTCGTCCCAGACGTCTGGACATACATCAGGCGATGAAATCGAAACAGCCACCTCATCCGATATTGAGATTATATCAAGCCCAAATGGCGACTCGAGTAGTACGCATAGTGCATGTCGTATTAGTTCCAAAGCCGGATCATCATCATCATCAGCGTGCGCCAAATCTCGGGGATTTGAAATACTCTCGGGAAGTGGTGCATCCGATTCAATGATGCAACTATCAAAGAAAGGACATTCCCGTGAATTATCCGAAATTTCGATCAAAAGTGATGATTCGAGCCAGACCGAGCATGATAAGTTATCGCGTAGGTTTATCGAATTACAAGACTTGTTAGAGGCACGTGAATTTAAATTACTCGAGATGGGTCGCCAAAATGCTGAACTCCAGGAAAAATACACCGAGGTGGTGGAAAAGATGCAGCCAAATTTAGAACTAACGAACGTGACTGAGGAATATACCCAGAGACTCTCGGCACTAGAGAAAAAATTTCAGCAGTCGATACGAGAACGCGATTATTTACGAAAACAACTCGATACAACAAAATTGGAACTTGCTTCTCGGGTCGATAAAGAATATTTCGATACGATCGTTAAAGAAAAAGAGCAGATCGCTGGTGAATTACGACAAGAAGGTGAAAAATTATCAAGACAGGTTCTTCAACATTCGAATATAATAAAAAAATTACGTGCCAAGGAAAAGGAGAACGAGGCCACTCTGAAAAAACAAAAAGAACAGATCGAAGAGCTAACCGACGAGATGGAACGTCTAAAAAAGTCTCTATCGGCCAAAGACGAGGTGGAACGATCTCAAATTGAGGCTGTTCATAAACTCTCGTCAGAGAAGCGTAAGCTGGAGAAGGAAAATTATCATATGACTAGTCAGCTGGATGACTTACAACAAAAAATGGAAACCGTTCAGAAGTCATTCGATGCCGCCAAAAAAGAGCTGACCGATAAAAAACAAGCCCATTCCGAACTATCCAAAAAAACAGAAGAAATTCATTCTCTTGAATCCGATTACAAAATGTCTCAGTCCCGTAACGAACAGTACGAGAAACAAATTAGTGAATTGCGTGAGAAACTGAAACATAGCGATACTGAAAGTTCGCTACGAGAACATAAGTTACGAGTCGAGAATGGGGATTTATTAAGGCGACTTGAAGAGGCGGAATTACGTGCGGAAGAAAATGCCCAGGCGATCACTCTATCGACAATACCACTAGTCAAGCAACTTGAAGCTCTACAAACCACTTTAAATACACGAACAGCAGCTTGGGATAAGCGAGAGAAATTTCTACTCGACCAATACGAAGAGGGGCGGCAAAAACTGTCAAATCTTACCGACTTTGAACAAGTTTCCAAACAGCAGGCATCTCATCTAAGCACAACAATCCGAAATCTTGAGGAGAGACTCTCGACTGCCCTACTCAAGTCCGAACAATCTATTAGTCTGCTCCAACACAAAGAACTAGAATTTGAATTAATGCAGCGTGATCTAAAAAAAGAAATAGAGAGTTTAAATACGCAGCGGCACGAGAATGAGCAATTAATTGATGCCCTCCAGTCTCGGGTTGGTATACTCGAGGAGCAGCTCAAAAAAGAAAAGGAGAATCGAGCTAAACCAGAGAAAAAAATGTCCACTTCATTTAATTTAGTTGCTCCGTCGAGTTTAATGGATCCCGACGAAGAGGTCGAGACTATCATCGACGGGGCTAAAGATAAACGTGAGTCGATGGGCTCATCACCAACCCATAGCCTAGCCAAATTATCGTTTTGTGAAAGTCAAGGGAGTAACGCGTGGCCGTTAGTAAGTTTCGAATAGTTAAATTTAGATCTATATTTGTACTAATTTTTGTGTGTGTATTCTTAAAAACAGGAAGACTTTGATTATATCCCAACAAATCGACCATCTGGCCCGGAATCGATATACGGCGCAAATAGTATAGTAGTCGGTCATGCTCCATATTTAGAAAATCTTCAATCAACGCTAAAACAAAGAGACGGTGAATTGCATCAATTACAATGGGAATTGTCGCGGTTACAAACCGAGCGAACATTTTTAAACCAAGAAATTTCAAATTTAACCGCGGAGTTGGACCAAATTAAAGACAAATTCGAAAAAAATCAACATATCGAAGAACAATTCATCGAGTTACAACAAAAACACGATGCCGTGCTTCAAATGTACGGCGAAAAAGTTGAGGAGACTCAAGAGTTGGTATTAGACCTCCAGGATGTGAAGGATATGTATCGAGCACAAATTGATGAGCTACTAAGGCAACAGAAACAGTATCTTCAACAAAATGCGAGTGATAAAATTTAGTCAGACAAACAAAACAATAAAAATCCAAACTTTATTAATTTTATTTAAGAACCCTTTACTCTACTCTATACAATTTTGGGGTGGTGCATTTGAATTTCGAAACCCAATCAATATACATGCATATATACATTAATCAAAATTTGTTAATTAGGTGATTTTTGGTTTATTTTTTTAAATTTTGTTATAAACTATAGCGCGTGTAGGCCTAAGAGGTGACTCCTTTTCTATTTTAATTTTTTCCCCCTCAATTCAGACCCTTGAATCAAAAAATATTTAAAGAAGAGCCTTAAAAAAAATTTTATAGGAAAAAATTCGTGATAAAATATTAAAAAACAAAAATTTAAAAATATAAAATATTGATGAATATTCTTTTTAAATTATATATTATTATTATTATAATTATGGCTTTATTATAATTATTAATTATATTTAAATTAAAAAATATTTTTACTTGTACATAAAAAAAAAATGAAAAAATCAACAAATTAAATAAACATAAAATTTTAAAGTTTTATAGTTTTATTCGTTAAAACAATGTTGTTCGGATTAGTTTCGCTCGGTATCCCAATACTTAACAAGATTAAACGAACTGTAAATGGTGTATTCAGTTTGAGAATGTAAGAACAATAGTCAATTTTATGAAATTTCTAAAAAATCTACATTCTCCTACATATGGAAGAAACGAGTCACCAATTGGTAAAAAAAAATCTATTAAATGGTGACCCCAGTCTTCGTTATTAATGGAAGATAGATTTTATAAAATGAAATAATTCAAAAATGTGATACTGGGCACCCACAATGGGGCTTTATATTATTTTAATTTCTAAACCAAACAAATTTCTTTGACATATTTGTGTAATTATTTTTGTAATCAATTATTATTTATGATTAAAAACACTAATAAAGTGATATCTGATCACACATTAACTAATTTGGCACCCAGCAAGAGTTTCAAATTTATTATAAATTACTGCTTTGTACTGAGCCCGGCATAGCTTTTACAAATTGTTCAGCTTTATTACGAAAATCAGCGTTCTGTGAGGCTTGGACTAAGTTACGGTTGCATAATCGGCCTGTCGAAACCACTATTTGGAATACCATCGAAAAGTTTGAATCCCAGTTTACAGTATTGGGTGATACGCCACTAAATAGACGGTTTGACGTGGTTTATGCGCCTGTGAAATCATTCGTCCATATTTCTTCAAAAAAAAACATCGAAAACCTTAGGACTCTGAGATAACATTGATTTGAATAATCTCGTGCAAATTTATGGCTTCTGTTGGAGTTAGAGTGATGTGAACGAGCTATATGGCCAAAATTTTACTGCCGAATCGTGTTGGAGAATTAGCGGCAAAATACGTCGTTATTATAAATGTGACATAACCGGGTTCCACAACTGCAAATTGCTGGCTAAATCATAGATTTTTTTGCAAATGTATCTAACTTGAAGTGTTTCAAAACCAATTTCATGTACGTTTTGTCATCCATCAAGACACATCCACTAGATTTTGTGAAAATTATTGTCAACAGTCTGGCACATATTTTATCGAACAAGTGTTGGTTATCTCAACGATTTGGCTTTTTAATAACTCGGTAGCACTCATAGTCTTCCTGAACTCGAATTCGTTTTACCATGGAGTGGGGTGTGTTAAATTTTATGGCACGGTCATAGTTAAACTTCCCCGGATTATTTTTAATGAAGGAAGTAAAGATTTGTATCGTTGTTCTGCAGTAATTTTTAATACGCCGATCGTCAAGTAAGCAGAGTCAATGCTAGTTCAAGACTAGTCGGCACCAATACTTTTTTAATTTAATTTCTGCTGCAAAATTGGTTCAATACAGCTTCTGTTGAAATCGACATTCAATTTCTGCAAGTATAAGAGCTATCTCTTGTGTATGACGGTAATTGTAAAATAATCGTAGTTCATTCCTGTTGCTAAAATTTTCAACTTTCTCTATTGAATTGGCAAATATAAAAGAATTGTATATCACCTAATTTATATACGGCGGTGTTCCAGTAAGCAGAGTCGGTGCGTTTGGAATTGTGAACTCGAGTTCAAGCCTCGGTTTGGGCATTAAATAATTTTTAATTTAATTTATTTAATTTCTCCCATCAATTGGCAAATATAAAGGATGAGTATAGCGGAAGATCAATATATGGAAATGGTGAGGTGGTAAATTAAGCGGTGTCATAGGATTTGTAATCGTGGGTGTAGTACTGCAGTGTTCGAACCTCGGTTTTAGGTAAAACATTTTAGCAGACATCCACACTTTTCTCATTAAATTTAAAAAAAATCATTTTTTGATTTAAAAATGACCAATTTGCAATTAAATTAAAAAGATATTATTATTATTATTATTATTATTACTACAATACAATCACACATCATCTTTTACCACCGAGCCACCGCCAATCATATAAATTGTGATATTCCTATCGTTTATAGCTGCCATTTGAATAAAAAAATTGAAAATTTTAGCAACGGCAATGAACTCTGCTTATTTGACCATCGCCGTACAATTTCATTAACGCCAATACCCATACCCATCTTTTATACTTGAAACTTTTTTACATGGACAATATTGAAGTTTTGAACAGAAGCTGAGTTGGATTATTTTTATTTCACCATTACCAATTTGACATGAGAAATTAAATCAAAAAATGTTTGGCTCGAGCGAGAATCGAACCTAGATCCATAAATCCAAAGTCACTGACTTTGCTTACAGGACCACCGTCGCATAAATATTTGATGCTATACAAAACTTATATATCTGTCATTTGAATAGAAAATATTGAAAATTTTAGCAAAGGCAATGGACTCTGCGTTGAATTCACCATCGCTATATACCCATGTTGCATACATGCCACTTGTTGAAAAATATGAAAAATGTTTAACAGAAGCTGTGTGTTTTTGCACCAATTTGAATACAGAAGAAATTAAATTAAAATAACACCGTCGCTAATGGGATTCGAACCTTGGTCCACGAATCCAAAGGCAGAATCACTCTACTACCTCGCCCACCACAATTTATGTATATTTCATGTTATGCAAATCTTTTATACTTTCCAATTGAATTGAGAAACTTGCGAAATTTTTTAACAGAAGCTGAGTGGAACCAAAAATGTCCCAAGATTAATATCGTTTGAAACTTAACTGAACTGCATATAGTGACAAGAGCAACATTTAATGCGATGACATTCCAAGCAGTGTATTTCGAAGAAGTAAAAATCTGACATGCTATTTTTCCTTATGTCCTTAAAAATTATAAAACTTCCGTTCCAGTCAATGATGCTTGATGCGATTTTCTAGGCGGGCCACAATATTGACATATATACTTGTAGTATAGCTGAGTTTAAGTCGGCTAAAAACCAATTTAATTTAATTTCTTACAAATTAATTCAATTCAGATTCTGTTAAATTTTTCTCAGTTGAACAAGTGTTGGTTATCTGAATGATTTGGCTATTTAATAACTCGGTAGCACTTATAGCCTTCCTGAACTCGGGGTGTGTTAAATTTTATGGCACGATCATAGTTAAAGTTGACCGGATTATTTTTAATGAAAGTTATAACCTTTCTGTGTGATTTTTTGTGAGTCGTTTTTCCCGATTTTTCTGCGAGCTGTTCTATATACCGTTTCACCGTTATAAAGAGGGCCCCATCTCTATATAACGCTATATATCGATGACGCTGAAGTAGATTCATGATATTTGAGCACGATTAGTTTTAAACTACGTTGTCTACGTTGTTGACGTTATCTACGGGTTGTCGACACATTAATGTAGAAAATAATAATATTTGTTAAAACGTTTGTTTTGTCTTGTGGATGTTTGATACAGAATCAGAATAATCGAAATTACTATTTAATTAACGAATTAATGATTTTTAGTTTAGGTGAAGTTTTTGAATATGGCCATTTGAATATGGTATGTAGAATAAGATTATTTCTTTATGAATTATAATGAAATTCGGTTTGTATGATGGGAAAGTGATTCTAAAATGATTTTTGGGTGAAGTGCTTGAAAGGTATTGTAATGTAATCGTTTATGATGAAACTCGACATGTTCGATAGTAGTGGAATTCTTAATTGTTTATTGGACAAAGTTCTGGAGTATTGCCGACTTTAGCATTTCTGAACTCAGTTTTGGAATTATTACTAAATAACATTCTTGATTTTGGAAAACTGGAACAATCCTAGATTGTTGTTCAGAACTTCAGAATAAGCTTGTTATAATTATAGATCCGACACATGTAACACAAAATGCTGTATAGCACAACAATAGATTCAGAAACGTCATACAACTGATCAAGTTATCGAGTGTATTGCTGTTTTTGGAAACTGTAGAAAGGGCTTTGGCTCTTCTTGTGCTCTTACTCACAAATTGATTTGCAGGCGGTTTTGGTGCAAAATGTATGTATAACTTTTCGAAATAATATTACATAATGTTAGCAAACCACCAATTATATTATTAATACCGCCTGCAAAATGCCGAAAAATGTAGATTACGAAACGGGAATTTCCCATGAAAAATCTAAAAACACTTGTAGTCTACAGTCTACGCCTCAAAAAATTCATAAGCAATAGCTATAGATACACTCACATTTATAGATAGTTAGATACATTTGGTAGATCATGACTTCGTAGCTTAACTAGTATTTATCCGCACTCTATAGATATGTGTATTTACGTTTTGCTTTTAATATCTATAATCAAGTTTTTTTAATTTACTAAAATCTCAAATTTAAAGTGACTGTCATATAAAAAACAAAGTGGATTTCCAAAGTGGATGCCAACTTTTGAATTTGAAATTTTTAACCAAATTTCAAAATTCGACAGTTCGATATAGTTGATCAAATTTTGAATTTTCAAAAATAATTTTTTTTGTATAACAATAACTAACTCTGCAGATTTCATCAGCGCTTCAATAAAAAAATTATAATTATTTTATAAATCGACAGATATAAAATTCATACTCATTCGCAAAAATTTGTGTTGTATTGCTAATCTTTAAAACAAAGTAAAGCATATTTTTCAACTTTTGAAACTCTTAATCTATCTGTTTTTTCGATTATTAGGAACCACTCTGCAATCTTAGCAAACTGTAAATGTTTGAACCAATGAAGGGAGGAAAACCAATTTTCAGCTGCTTCTTTTTTATCGATGACAATTAATATTTAGTGAACCTCAAGTTGGGTTGCCGTTCAATATCTAAGGGAATAGAACCACACTTCAGTCCCAGTTTAGGTAGGGCGAGATTCTTGTGATTCAGCTTTTGCTATGAAATCAGCTACTTTATTATCCACATAACCCTTACTCTGTAGTATTTAAGCAATTAGTGTTTATGTAGTTCTTGCAATCTTTGTCCAGTTTAGACATGCAGTCAAAGGACTATTGAGGGTATTAAGCACAGCTTTACTATCTGTGTAGAGTCTATTGCTAAAACTAGGCGCCTTATTCCCACTTTGTGTGAGAATAATTCGTTTAGTTTGAAAAACCTTACAGTGTTTATCCAGACTACCAGAAAATCTAACCCCATAATTAGGCCAGAAGAATTCAAGCCCTAAAGTGACTTTTGATCGAGATCCATTCGCAAAAAAGGCTATCGACTCAGACAACATTCTATAGAAATTTTGACGAAGCTGCAATCCTCGCCAAGGGAAAAGGACGGAGATTGAATCAGTGAAGTTAAATTCAGGCATTCCATTCCCCAATGTAACTTAGTCGAAATTCATCAGAGCACACTATGCCAAGAATGAATAATCGCAATTCGGGCAAACACAAAATGGACTCCATTGCAAGAAGATGAGTAGAATAAATAGCACCAGATATAGCCCTACAGGCTACAACAACTGATGCATATAGGACAGTAATGGTAAAACCAACGGTTTGTAGGTGAAATAAATCAATTTGTGAGTAAGAGCACAAGAAGAGCCAAAGCCCTTTCTACAGTTTTCAAAAACAGCAATACGCTCGATAACTTGATCAGTATGATCTTGTATGACGTTTCTGAATGACCCGTCTATTGTTGTGCTATGCAGCGTTTTGTGTTACATGTGTCGGATCTATAATTATAACAAGCTAATTATTCTGAAGTTCTGAACAACAATCTAGGATTGTTCCAGTTTTCCAAAATCAAGAATGTTATTTAGTAATAATTCCAAAACTGAGTTCAGAAATGCTAAAGTCGGCAATACTCCAGAACTTTGTCCAATAAACAATTAAGAATTCCACTACTATCGAACATGTCGAGTTTCATCATAAACGATTACATTACAATACCATTGAAGCACTTCACCCAAAAATCATTTTAGAATCACTTTCCCATCATACAAACCGAATTTCATTATAATTCATAAAGAAATAATCTTATTCTACATACCATATTCAAATGGCCATATTCAAAAACTTCACCTAAACTAAAAATCATTAATTCGTTAATTAAATAGTAATTTCGATTATTCTGATTCTGTATCAAACGTCCACAAGACAAAACAAACGTTTTAACAAATATTATTATTTTCTACATTAATGTGTCGACAACCCGTAGATAACGTCAACAACGTAGACAACGTAGTTTAAAACTAATCGTGCTCAAATATCATGAATCTACTTCAGCGTCATCGATATATAGCGTTATATAGAGATGGGGCCCTCTTTATAACGGTGAAACGGTATATAGAACAGCTCGCAGAAAAATCGGGAAAAACGACTCACAAAAAATCACACAGAAAGGTTATAACTTTCATTAAAAATAATCCGGTCAACTTTAACTATGATCGTGCCATAAAATTTAACACACCCCGAGTTCAGGAAGGCTATAAGTGCTACCGAGTTATTAAATAGCCAAATCATTCAGATAACCAACACTTGTTCAACAGAGAAAAATGTAGATAACCAACACTTGTTCAACTGAGAAAAATTTAACAGAATCTGAATTGAATTAATTTGTAAGAAATTAAATTAAATTGGTTTTTAGCCGACTTAAACTCAGCTATACTACAAGTATATATGTCAATATTGTGGCCCGCCTAGAAAATCGCATCAAGCATCATTGACTGGAACGGAAGTTTTATAATTTTTAAGGACATAAGGAAAAATAGCATGTCAGATTTTTACTTCTTCGAAATACACTGCTTGGAATGTCATCGCATTAAATGTTGCTCTTGTCACTATATGCAATTCAGTTAAGTTTCAAACGATATTAATCTTGGGACATTTTTGGTTCCACTCAGCTTCTGTTAAAAAATTTCGCAAGTTTCTCAATTCAATTGGAAAGTATAAAAGATTTGCATAACATGAAATATACATAAATTGTGGTGGGCGAGGTAGTAGAGTGATTCTGCCTTTGGATTCGTGGACCAAGGTTCGAATCCCATTAGCGACGGTGTTATTTTAATTTAATTTCTTCTGTATTCAAATTGGTGCAAAAACACACAGCTTCTGTTAAACATTTTTCATATTTTTCAACAAGTGGCATGTATGCAACATGGGTATATAGCGATGGTGAATTCAACGCAGAGTCCATTGCCTTTGCTAAAATTTTCAATATTTTCTATTCAAATGACAGATATATAAGTTTTGTATAGCATCAAATATTTATGCGACGGTGGTCCTGTAAGCAAAGTCAGTGACTTTGGATTTATGGATCTAGGTTCGATTCTCGCTCGAGCCAAACATTTTTTGATTTAATTTCTCATGTCAAATTGGTAATGGTGAAATAAAAATAATCCAACTCAGCTTCTGTTCAAAACTTCAATATTGTCCATGTAAAAAAGTTTCAAGTATAAAAGATGGGTATGGGTATTGGCGTTAATGAAATTGTACGGCGATGGTCAAATAAGCAGAGTTCATTGCCGTTGCTAAAATTTTCAATTTTTTTATTCAAATGGCAGCTATAAACGATAGGAATATCACAATTTATATGATTGGCGGTGGCTCGGTGGTAAAAGATGATGTGTGATTGTATTGTAGTAATAATAATAATAATAATAATAATATCTTTTTAATTTAATTGCAAATTGGTCATTTTTAAATCAAAAAATGATTTTTTTTAAATTTAATGAGAAAAGTGTGGATGTCTGCTAAAATGTTTTACCTAAAACCGAGGTTCGAACACTGCAGTACTACACCCACGATTACAAATCCTATGACACCGCTTAATTTACCACCTCACCATTTCCATATATTGATCTTCCGCTATACTCATCCTTTATATTTGCCAATTGATGGGAGAAATTAAATAAATTAAATTAAAAATTATTTAATGCCCAAACCGAGGCTTGAACTCGAGTTCACAATTCCAAACGCACCGACTCTGCTTACTGGAACACCGCCGTATATAAATTAGGTGATATACAATTCTTTTATATTTGCCAATTCAATAGAGAAAGTTGAAAATTTTAGCAACAGGAATGAACTACGATTATTTTACAATTACCGTCATACACAAGAGATAGCTCTTATACTTGCAGAAATTGAATGTCGATTTCAACAGAAGCTGTATTGAACCAATTTTGCAGCAGAAATTAAATTAAAAAAGTATTGGTGCCGACTAGTCTTGAACTCGAGTCCACGATTTCAAGAACAGTGACTCTGCTTACTCGACGGTCGGCGTATCAAAAATTACTGCAGAACAACGATACAAATCTTTACTTCCTTCATTAAAAATAATCCGGGGAAGTTTAACTATGGCCGTGCCATACAATTTAACACACCCCACTCCTTGGTAAAACGAATTCGAGTTCAGGAAGACTATGAGTGCTACCGAGTTATTAAAAAGCCAAATCGTTGAGATAACCAACACTTGTTCGATAAAATATGTGCCAGACTGTTGACAATAATTTTCACAAAATCTAGTGGATGTGTCTTGATAGATGACAAAACGTACATGAAATTGGTTTTGAAACACTTCAAGTTAGATACATTTGCAAAAAAATCTATGATTTAGCCAGCAATTTGCAGTTGTGGAACCCGGTTTTGTCACATTTATAATAACGACGTATTTTGCCGCTAATTCTCCAACACGATTCGGCAGTAAAATTTTGGCCATATAGCTCGTTCACATCACTCTAACTCCAACAGAAGCAATAAATTGCACGAGATTATTCAAATCAATGTTATCTCAAAGAGTTCACAGGTTTTCGATATATCGACAAATTTTGGGGTATAGTAGAAAGAGTGCTGGAGTGCAAATAGCACACCGGCGGTTATGCCAGAAATAGGGAGCACCAAACAACATGTGCGTGATTTTATCCGTAATAACGAAATCTATAGAGGTGATTTGTTCAAAAATTAAAAAACCCAAAATATTCAATTTAATCGTATGGAAACTTTATTATCATTCGAAAGAACATTTCTTGCCATTTATTTTTTAAAGATTACTTCTTTCAAATGATGGCCGCAACTGCGATGGTCCTTTCTCAAAATCCAAGTTTTGATGACGTGTTCGAGAATATCGAATGGTATTTGGCGAATGACACGAGTAATGTTGGCTTCCAATGCCTCAAATCTAGCTGGTTTATTCACATAAACTTTGGACTTTGCGTACCCCCTTTGAAAAGAGTCTAGAGGTCTCACACGATCTAAATTGCCAATTCAACGATCCGAACCGTGAAATGAATTGCTCGCCAACATGATTTTTCAATGAGTACATTGCTTTGCGCGCTATATGGCAAATAGCGCCGACTTTTTGGAACCAAATGTCGCCGAGGTCGGACTTCAATTTCGGGCAGCATATATTCCATTATCATGGCGCCATAACGAGCATTAGTCACAGGTACGTCCCGGTCGCCTTCTTTTTGAAGAAATATGAACTGTGAATGATTTCACAGGCTCATAAACCACACCAAACCGCAAAAATATCGTAGGTTGTAGACATTATTTCAATTGTCGACGAAATTAATCGCGTAGATCACATCCCTGCTTCTAATCTCAAAATCACTATTGACCACGATCCTATCTGCATAAAAAATTCTCTCATTTTAACTACATCAGTGTGGATCTTCCTTACTGCTAATCTAAATAAAATATGAGGGGCAATATGGTGACCCCACTCCTTGCTGTTAATCTAAGCCAAAGGTACAAAATCCCGAAGTAGCAACAAGCGTGTAAGTATGTACACTGTGATGGTGTCATACACAGACGAAGTAGTTTTAAATAAAATAAAAATGTGATGCTGGCGCCCACATTGGGGCTTTTTATTTTAATTGTAGTCGTGTTTTTTAATTCAAAAATTTTCTTATTGGAATGAAATTATGGATAAGAATTTTATCATTTTTTCAGTAAAATCCAAATGAATTTAACTTTTTATCAATAAATAAGATACATTTAATGTTAAACTACACATTTTAATTCACTATTACCGAAATAAAATCAAATTTAACTTTATTTTTCAATGTTCTGGATAAAACATTGGTTTTTTCAAGTTCGCGATAAATTCATAGTACACGAACTCGAAAAAAAGGGAAATTTTAAAAGGAAATATTTTAAACAAATATATTTCATTGTTTTATGTTTGATACCTGTATTATTTCACAATAGACGTCAAAAAATATAGTTAGAAGTTGAAATTTATTCAAATAAATAGAACTTAAATTAAACATATTGGTTAAACTAAATAAAATTTCCCAGTATTATTCCCGATGTTCTTATAGAACATGAAGTTCTGTTAATAAAAAAACGCACCATGTAAAACATAAAGTAATACTATTTGTTATATTGAACTTCTCAATAATTTAGTAAATAAATAAAAGACATTTCTGGTAGTTGAATTACATTGAATTTTATTAATTTTATTTAAATTTCATTACATGTTTTCATAAATGAAGATTGATAAAAGAAATTTGGATATTTAAACAAATATTATTGTTAAATAAATAATTTTGTGTAAGGTAACAATAAATAATTTAAAAAAATAATAATAAAACATATACGAAAGGATGGATCGTTGCCGATTGACTGAAAAGAATTTGTTACTATAATTTAGTCTACGTAAATCCATCAAACTACTTATACGAGTATATGTTAATGTAAAATGTAATTTCCAAATTTTTTTAAACAATAATAAGTGATAAAATTAAACGCTAAATGAAGGATATCTCTAAAAAAAAATTTGATTTAGTTTTTATTTTGCAAATTCCGTTTGGTATAAATTCTCTTGGCTGAGGAGTATTTTCAGGTTGATCCTCTTTAAATTCTACACCAAAATTAAAAAAGCAAAATGTTTTTGTTGTTGTTGAATATGAGTTAATGTACTAAACAAGACATATTTGGATGATGAACGCAATCTCTCAACGCTGCTGCTAAATGAATTTTTTCGACATAGAGCGATCTAAACTAAAGCTGAGCGTTATTCTATATACGTTCCAGGAGGCTGTATGTATATATAATGAAATTAATAAGACGTAAAATTAGGACTAATTAAGGTAAGGGACGACGCGCAGAAATAAAAAGACATGGCGAGGAAGAGAGATAGGTTCGATACGATTCCATTTATCTATCCGTTTTTTTTTTTAATTTTTTTTTTTGTTGTAAACTTTAGCTGAACATAACACAACTTCACGGTTGAAAATATCGTGACATTCAGCGATTTAAAAACTCTAAGATTTCCTTGTTTTATGACTTTAAATTTTTTTTTTTAAATTTTTTCCGTTAAACAAAAAAATTTAACATGAAAATGGTGAATAAAGGCGCACACAGTCGCATTGTTCATATCCATGGTGTCCATCCTTCGTAGAGTACAGCTAAGTTTTCTTTATTCATCGCTTCACGTATCATCCAATTCACTTGCTCTTGGATGGTACAGCGACGCGTCGGATCTGGATCACGACCCTCGAGTTTCATACGAATGCGGCGCCAAACAGATACCGCATACGCATTACGTTTTTGCTCTGTTTGCCCTTTAGTCTTTTTACCATTGTGATTCGTGTTACTGCCACTCGCCTGAAAATTATTGCCACCACCATTCTTCTTTTCGTGATCGAACACTGAACACGCGACCTCATAATTATCCTTTAACTCATTATCGAACAAAAACAGATCATCGTACACTTTGGTGACATTCTCGAGTAAATACATCGCTTGATTGAAAATCTGTTCCACATTTTGTTCCGTAAAATCTTTACTCAAAATCGTTCCTTGTATATCCGAGAGCGTATCCGTAAACTGCTTGTGATGTTGTAAATATTCCTTGGTCATAAAAAAATGTTCGTGCTCGTGTTTCACCGTAGTTTTTAACAATCCGACCACATCGGATCCCAATTGATGGTGATTACTTGTCAACTGTCGTAATTTATGTCCACACTTCTGAAGACTATCCTGCGATTCGTTAATCTTTCGTTCGTATAAATTATTTTCCTCCTCTGTTTGATCAGCTATATCGGTCAGTAATGACTTAACATTACTGATCCAATCCTTATCAATCGGCCCCTCAGGATCAAGTAACTCAACAATCGCCTCTTCGATCGGATTCACAATATTCTGACACGACTGCAGACGTACCAAATTTTGTTCGAATTGTTTCACATCGGCCAAATATTTTTTATCAAACTCCAAATTCTCGGCCGTATCAAGCCGTAATGTCTCATAATTCACAATCGCCTGAATCATATTTAGAATTCGCAGCGAAGAAACGCTATGCTGTTCGAATTGTTCGCGCTTTAAACGTGATGTATCTTCGAAACCGATAAGAATATCGGTGAGGGCTGGATTAGCACCGGCCGCCCATTTCAATCGTTGCAACGCGGTTACTACAAATCCAGATATTTCTTCGCCCATTTTATTAATAGTTGACTTCCAAGCGGATAGTGTGTGGAGCGATGATCTAAGCTTCGATATTAAATTACTTCGTGTATTTTGTCCAGTCGGCTGTCCGCCAACCCCATCCTCGTGCATCCATTGATGTAAGGTGAACAAAGTCTGTATACGATGTATATTGGCCAACTGGAATTTAATCGATTCCTGGAAATGTTGTAACACCTCCTTCTTTTTCCACGCAATCTCCAGCTGGCTACACAAATTAGTGACATGGTTTACAGACATTGTGGTTATAACACCAGTTTTTATTGAAATATCGATTGACTTGCGGCACAATTCGTCGAGGACTATTTTCGTTTGAGCACCAAAATCATTTAGATTGATTTCAGATTGTATATCCATGCCGTTCTGTTCTAGCAGGCAGCCGAGTGTGATTGATGTAGCGAATGGACAAATACCGAGGAGAAGACGTAGCACATATTCAGCAATGAATTTTTTTAGGGGCCGATTGAATCGTTCATCATCGCAAATCACGGCCGATGGATTTGACTCCTTAAAGGACGAGGTCATTTCGAGACAAAGCGTAAAGAATTCGATCATTACGTTTAGTCGCTTCACAGCAAATATATTTTCGAGAATATATCGCGTAGTTTTGTTGAATACGAGGACACTTTTCCGTGAGTCCTTCATCTGATCCAACTTTGACCACTCGTCACTATATTCCAACGTATCGATCGCGTGCATTAGTTTATGATGCTCTATCTCCAGCTCATCGAATATTCGAATAAAATTTAAGAAAATTGTTTTGCCGATATGCTTGGAATTCTCATCTTGTTCATACCGTTCCTTAAGTAGTCTAACTTTATTCTTCAGCTCTTCCACCATTTTCACGACGTTTTTCGTTTCATTCGAAATCGGTTGATTCGTAATCGTATTGCGTAAACACATCTGCAGATGGTTAAGCAAATCTACGACCGGCAATAAATCAGTCTGAAGATTTGACACTGTCGATATCATATCGAGTACGGTCTGATCCTCGGTCATAATACCTTGGATTGCATCGGGTAGCACCATCTCCAAAAATTTATAATTCATTGTGCGCAAATACGAGTACAAATGATTTGATTGCGTTACTACATTAGACGCCAACTTAAAACGACGGCTCGAATTATCGTCTTGGATCAGGTGACAGAACTCGTTAAGTAGCGATGAGAATAGGTATAATTCGTCCAAATACCATTTTCCATTTGACGTCAAATCGACTAGATTCTCGCCTGAACTGGACGACGCATTCTCGATCATTAAAAATCGTTTATTTATATCGCACATGATCGTAATTATGATCGAGTCGAATACTCGTTTACCATTGGCATTTTGTTCGAAAAACAATTGGATCGCATGTTTCGAATCGACGTACGATTTATCGTAGGCCGCCTGAGTCATTGCGATATTTTGATTGATAACGTATTCGCTAGTGACGCGGTTATTAGTTTTTTGGAGTTTAGTCTCCGTTTCGGTCAATAATTTTTGTAGATTTGCTGAAAATTGCGCAACGTGATGGCGGGTCCTCGATTTATTTGTCGATTTTAATTTAAAATTGTGATATTTCTTCTCAATATCGTGACATACCTGCGCCGTATTCTGTTCGAGTATAGATTTAGTCCATTTTGCGTACCGCGATAATCGATTGTTATTATGATAACTTTGCGGACAATAACGCATTACTTCGACATACTGGGAAAGGATGTCGAACACCTGATTAATTATATTCGTTTGCTGTCTGAACGATGAGTTCAGTTCTTTTCGCAGCTGATCACCAGCTGTATACATTTGACCCTGGGCTGATGTCTCCAAAAATTCTTTAATCAATTCGAATTCTGACACTCGATTCACACCCGATTCGAATGCATAGTCACTAATTTTATTTCGTTGGAAATTATCGAGCGCATTTCGATAATTCATTAGCTGTGCGGTATACTCGTCGCAAAATGATTTTTGTAGCGAAATCCGTGAATTTTCGTAATCAATTCGCGCCATTTTATACGTATTATACCGATGCGATACTGTGTTCAATTGATGACTTTCGATCGCCGAATTTAATGATTCCGCCTCACGAATTAATGACATTTGCTTCGTTAGCGAATCGAGTTGTGATTCAGATTTCTGTAAATTAAAACGATACCCTTTTAGTTCGTTTAGTTTATCCTGCATTAGAATCAGTTGTTTTGATAGCTCGTCCCTAAATGCGAAAAAATAAAAAACATTAATTTTATAAAAATTTGATTATTTAATAAAATATATATTCCGCACGACTCACCGATTATGTAACCAATCTGGTTTAATTTCTGTGAATCGTATCGCCAGTGTGTCCCGTGTCAGCTCACTTTCCAATTGTTTTCGCGCTTGTCGTAGCTCACCACCGAGTGCTTCGCCACCATAGGCCGCCACAGCCAAATCCCCTGCACAATCTTCACCGACAGCCCAATCCACAAGTGGATCATATACAAAAGCTTCCAATAGCGTGAGTAAGGTTTCACGACCTTTTTTGAGGGCGCGTAAAACATGTTCGCATGTAAGCCAAAATGTTCCCTGTGGATGGAAAGATAAAACAAAATGTGGTTATAACATGATATTTATTCTAATTCAATTATTTTATTGCGATGGATGGATTTGCGAGAGATAAGCATAATTTTTATGATGTACAAATTTTTATGAGAGCGTATAAAATTTTTATGGTATATTTTGCATACAAGAACTTAAATGGTAGGTATTGCTACTTAAATTTATTGTGCGGTATATAAACAAAATTATTGCTAACAATCCATACTGTAGTATCAATATATTTTAGTTCGATTTATAGTTTTATTTGGGCTCTGTTTTTTAGATCTGATCATGCTACTGGGCTCGATCTCTTGAATAAGATAGCACCTTCGAGTTAAATTCTAAGCCATTAAAATGGTAAAATTCAGTTTAAAATCGTATCAAAGAACAAAAACTTAAGCGAAATGTCCAGTAATTTTTGAAGTATTGTTATTTACATATACTGTGGTTTCTCTACTCAAATAGACATGTCACCACAATGGATACACTACCCTCCACCTAATCCTGATTCGTCCTGAACACGATCCAATACACCTTCACTGTTGAAGTGATAATCTCTCTAAGTGCACTACATTCGGTTTTCCACACTACCACGTCTTTAGCTTTGTGATGACGGTATATGGTCATTCCCATGAAGGTTGCAGCTTCGGTGATCAACCCTTCTTCCGTTGTGGATTGTGAAACTAGAACTAAATCTCCTTCCTCGAAACCTTTATTATTTGCTCACTGGTGTATCTCGTCGAGTTCTCCTTTTATCTGATCAACATAATTCTGCCCACATAAATCTAATGTTGGTCTACAGCTGCTAACTTTAGTTGTTCAGGTAATCGCAGATTATTTCCGAATATGATTCTCGTTGGGTCATCACAGTTGAGTCATATATTGCTGAATCGATATCCCATCAGGAGCATCGGAATATACCGATCCCAGTTGCATTGGATTGTTGCTAACCACGACATTTGCCAAATATTTTACTAATGTCCCATTGAAACTTTTCACCATACGGCATACCATTCAATTGTGGATCCAAAGGCATTGTTCGTGTTTTATTTCTATCGAACAACTGGCAAACGTCCTGCAATTTGACTGACTTCTGGTGCCATCTCTGTCCATTTGCTGAAATAGTCCATTATTACTAGCACATATTTGTTATCAATATCTGTCGTTCAAAATGGTCCTGCCACATCCAAATGGCGCTCCGACATTATATTGCTGCATTTTTCCCTGAATTTTCCGTGCGGAACCTTTTACTACCGCACATTGGTTAGATTTGTGATGTGTTCTAGCACTCCAATACAGATGGTCAGATTGACCAGTAGAAACGTTGACGTATTTTGGCTAGTGTTTTATTAATTCCTAGATGGCGCCACTTCGCCTTTGTTTCACTTTAGCGTCCGAGCTTAAACATATTCGCTTTAAGCATTCGTTTTCGATTTGGAGGCTTGTACCCATTGTACCCCATAAACTTTTACTTTTTAAATTCCTTGATTATTGGAAAATCCGTATCTGCTAGCTATTCGTTCCTGTCCGTTTCATCTTTCCACTATTAAGTAATACTTCCATAAGCATTATGTCGATGATATCTTAATTTGAAGTCGTTCGGTCTACCCGTGCTACTTGTCCTTCCGGGTTCTTGAATTGTAGCAACCAATGTAATGCTCCATGGACTGTTCGTATATGAAATTCTTGGCCATAAAGATATTTATGAAAAAGTGTCCAACATTCCACTATAGGCAACGATTTCTTACGAGTCAAACAATAGCTACGTTCTGGTTTAATAAACACCTCGGAGTAATAAGCGATCACTCTTTCTTGACCCTCAATTTCTTGTCACAACACTTCTCCGATATTATCATTGCTTTTATCGGGGTCAAGAATAAATTTAACACTGGATATAGGGCATGCAAATAATGGTGCTGTTCATAATCGCCTTCCCGATTCAATGACGGACCCCTCTTGCTCGGCTTTTCATTCAAAAGCTTTGTTCTTTCGAGTGAAATCATGCGAACCCTTTGCAACGTTGGCGAATTCTGGCATGAATCGTCTATAATACGTGCACATTCCAAAGAAGCTTAGTAACTCCTGTTATTTTCTCGGTCTTGACCAGTCCTTTACCGCTGATATCTTATAACCCATCGGTGTGAACTTCATTGGTCGTTACCTTGTGCCATAAACATGTTACCTCTGTTCTAAATAGAGAGTACATTTTCGGCTTTAATTTTTACACCTCTTCACATTTACAGATAACAGCTCCTTTCTTAATTGTTTTCATCTTATCCGAAAGATTTAGGATACTAATCGGTACCCTATAATCGTTATACGATTTTAACCCACAATCTGGGTGACCCAAAACCTCCCTCCAAATTTTTCCCATATAATTTTTTCCGAGTTCGGTGTCAGCTTTTCTCGATTATCTATTATTACTCGCCTGATTGTTGTTTCTGCATCGTCTATTCGAACTGGTGACTCGAAATTATCGCAGTCCAATATTCCTCGTCCAACATCCACAACAAAGCCGGTCACCTTTATGAAGTCTATACCCAGGCTTTTGTATCCAAAGTTCAGAACGTATAACACAATTCTTCCCGTCAATACTTCCTTTGATTGTTAAAATGTCACCGCCTCGTCCAAATCTCGAAATAGGAATGGTGGTTATGGGCAATCGGTTGAAGGAGTCAACTTCTGCCCCTCTAGGCTTATTCCTAACTCGTAGTTTAACGACTTCTTTGGTTCTTGGCCATTCTCCTTGGTCCTCGTTGCATAGGAGATCGTGAACTTGTCCGCTTCCATTTTATTTCTCAGCAGTCTATGAAGATGTGATCCATCTTGTCACATGCCCAACTTTTTATTTTACTACTACCTTCCCTAATTTTTGATGCCGACCGCCCGATGTTATTGCTGATATCCATTTCCACTCGTCACACATTAAGTAGCGGTTCTATGGAGGCCTGCGCAGTCTGATTTAATAATGCGCAAGCGATAGTTTCGGCGAACGTCGCTTTAGGTTACGACATTATAGCTTTCCGTGTCTCTTTATCCCGTATTTCATTAACGAACGCGTCCGTATTAATTCTTTCCACATAGTGGGGAGACGTATTTAATGTAGTGCATTACTTTTCATTACTTCGTTGTAACTGTATCGCTCATTCTCTTGAATGCCTCTATTAATGTGATTTCACGATTTTCCTCGTTCTATACCCATTTTAGTTGACTGCCGTTTCGAATTGAAATTTAAAAATTGCAAACAATATTGACACATCAAATATTAGTGGTTTAATTTTGATCGCGTGTCTTGGCTGACTTATTTGCGACGCATTTCTGTTTACTTTGATGTACAGAAGTTTTTTCTCGAAGCCCAGAACTCTGTTTGGACTTTTTCATTACCGTTGTGAACTTGTTGTTAAATGTCTGTCTTTAATTTTACATTTCCGTAGAGAACTTTCAGCTCTAAATCTAGGATGTCTGTTTATAAGTTATGTTCGATTTGTTGAACCACTGATTGCATTTTCTTTACTTCTTTTACTTATGACTCGATTGATCAATTTTCTTTTTTAATTTATTTAATAGATTACTTGACTGTTGAATAGCAGCCATTAATTGCGCCATATCGCAACTCCTCGATTTTACTGGCACATCTTCAACCAATGCGCCTTAATCCTATTCGCCCTTTTCTGATTTGTCTTAAAATGAAACTAGCCGGATCAATAACATGCTTCTCCAAGGCTTGAAGTAATCGTTGCTTTAATACATTTTTCTGACCGGCCGTTAACAAAGAACGCGGCGCCAACTCCTCCTTTAATTCTTCAACTCGTAAAATCATTTCTTTATTGAATTGTGAATAAACAATGTTTGATTACTGGATTGTGAATAAAACACGCAGTTTAACTCTAGAGCACCCTAATTTATTTACTTCCGAATTATTTTACAAAACACTAATTCACTTATTTACTCTATATCGTAATAATTAATCCACAACTAACTCTTTCGGTTTCTTCCACTACTACTAACACTATCACTGTTCAAAACCAGCTAATTCCTACCATTTTTTATCGTATTTATCACATATTTTCACCTGCTAGAATATTCCACATTATTTGAGAAGTGTCTAGACTAGTTTTGAATAGGCTAGAGTCACCAACTAAACCCTCCACTAGAGGTGTGACTCTATCCAATATAATGTAGGACAGTAACTTGTATTCTGTGCAAAGGAGAGCTATACCGCGATAATTCTTACACTGCAAGCTATTTCGCACCTTGAATATGGGGCATATCGCGGCCTCTTTCCATTCGTCAGGTATTACTTCGGTTCGCCATACTAATCGAATAAGGTCGAAAGGACAGTTCTACAAAGTATTTCCTCCGAATATGAAGTGCTCCGAATTAATGCAATCTACCCCACGTAAGCTCAATGCAAATCTCAGCAATCTGTATTTGAGCTGAGCCAGCCACAGTCTGTGCCGCATGATGAACAACAAGCAGTTCGGTAAAGTGATCACTCCATCGTCGAGTACTGCATCGATGTTGAAAAGTTGTTGTACTTTTAGAACCTCGGCTGATACGGTTTCTTTTGATCTTGATTTATGAAACCTTCACAGTCGAAACTAAACTAAATTATCGGTCGCAGTTTCGTGTCGGGAGTACGGACCAATGTTTTCACACAAGTCGGCCTGATTTCTGCCAGCTCTAGCATTAAAGTCCACAATTACCATTCTAACATCGTGTTCGGGTATAGATCCCATCAGATCGTTCAATTGATTGTAAAATGAGCCTTTATCTTGGCGCTGACTAACTTCTATGGTAGCGTGTATACAAATTATTGACTGCTTGGAAATCCAACAGCCTTCTTTACCTGCGGCCCAAGAAGAAATTCAGCTCCAAGATTCCCGAGGTCATCTTCACTGTTGAGCAACGTATAGCCCTGGGACAAATGGTTCCACTTTTAGGGTAGCGAGTTTCTTGAAGAGCAACGAGTTCCAGCCAATACTCCTTCATGCAAGTGATTAGGCCTTCCAACGCCCCTGGTTTTCAAAGTGACTGCACGTTCCACGTGCCAATCCTAATGCTGTATAAGTTTGGCGGTATCCTGTTTATCTTTGGTTGATATTGCAAACATTTGAGTTTTTTACGGATGAGGGTCGTCAGCACAGCGATCCAACCGTTTAGTCTAGAGGTTTACGAGACATGTGAGTGTCCCTCGACCACAGGGGCCACTTTTTTAATAGTGTTAAAAAAAACAATCTATGAAACATATACGAAAAACTAATTTTCGATGTTATACTATGGTGAGCGGGCAATCCAATTACCGAATTGTGATATGTAAAATCCAAGCAGACTAACTTAGAGTGGATATATGATCAAACAAAAAATATTATATGATGTAAGGTTTACGCTGGGTCCTCCACAAATTTAAATCTGCACCTGCGATTAGGACACGTAAACAAAAGTTGCTGATAAAATGGTTCATTCCAAATAAGCAGTCACTCGTTATATAGTCTAACACAAATAATTTTCTTATCTTGTCCCGGTTCCAATACCATTTTTCTATTATCATCATCATCATTATGCAAGAGAACAACTTATTTTCCATATTTTATCGTCACTGTCACACATCTATCCTTCATATACGATTTTCAATATATCACAAACATGGTATATAGAAATATCAATCAATTTTCCATATTGATAACACCAAAATACGTGTGCAGCTTGAAAAATTAGGAACATGCGACAAAAATGTATAAACTCGTATGTACATACATAACACATATTGCTCTATGTTGATGTTTGTTGTCAAAACCAAAGCAAAAACAAATTGGGCGACATCCGGAAAATCGTATAATTTTTAGTTATCGATTTTGTAATAAATCAGCCAATGGTGTGCATATTATATTATGAGATAAGAGGTACGCGTTTCGACTGTGTCGTTGATTGTAATTAAAATAATTTAGTACATATTAGTATATATATGCATGGGGGGGCCCTCGTCGCTCATTCTGATAAGACAAACTAGATATATAGAGTGATTACAACCGCCTTTTCGATATATCGACGAATATAAATAGATAAAATTTAATTAACTTGAAAATATTATCTAATTTTTTGTTGTTGTATTTTTTTTTTGGCCACAATTAAAATTTATGATTTTGTTTATATAATACTTGCGCGATTCTTGAGAAAATAATTTTTCCACCCACTGACATTGAATCAAAACAATTATTATATGTTTCCGTTATTAATAATTTAAGTTCAGCCAAAAGGCAATATAAATAGACTTCGACCAAAAAAAAAAAATGTTTAGAGGCTCGACCCAAGAACAAAATTTCCCAGCTTAGTTTCTATTTTAATTTTAATTCCCATATAAGAAGCAAATATTATCGAACTAAAACCATTTTCGTGCTTGTCCTACATTAAAAGGGATTGTCGAAGAATTTTTGATTTCGTGTCCATATACAAAATAAATAATTTTATTGTTTTTTATTTAGTTTGGCGAAAATCTACAAAAAAAATCAATTTTTCTTGGTTTTTTGGTGCGCGCTGATACCAAAAACGTAATAAAATTTGTGAACGCAGGTAACGGAGCAACCATGAAAATAACGAGAAAAGATTTTCCTGTAGGCATATGCAGATTTTCTAACAATAACAAAAAATATTTAAAAAATTCATTAATGGTACAAAAAAAAAGAACAACTTTAAGACGATGGAAATATATGTACCGACGTCGTCGTGTATAAATATTCCGAAATAGCTTTCTACTGTGTTGTGAATTAATTTTTTTTGTACATATATACGAGTAGATCGACAAATTCTAACCGCAAGCAAGTGGGAAATCAGAAAAATCGTAATACATTTTTTTTCCTTTTTCAATTTTAATGAACAATGAAGGAGGAACAGAGTAATTTTCTTCTGCGAATTATTGGTCATAATTTAAAGTTAAATTCGAGGATAAATTAAATGCATTTTCTCTATGATTTTATATTTTCATTTCGAATTTAATGTTTCTACGAAGGATTTACAATTTATACTATAGACTAGACTAGGGAGATTTTTATGCATAAATGAGAACGCTCTTGATGATGATTTGGGACATACATATTCAAATTAGAATTGTGAGCATTCAATTTAGTTAAAACAATTGGTTTTAAAAATCATCGTTGTCTGTCCAACGACCTTTTTTGTGTACAGTCATAGTCAAATTTGATTGATTAATTAATGTTTCTTAAAAAAAATATATTTTAGTGCTCGTGACGAATTGTGAAACTAATAGAAATTAAAATTGTCTGTTACTTCCCCAGCGCGCGTAGAATAGTTGTTTCGATGTGATTTGCGTGTATTGAAAAATGGTAATAATCGATGTGAATTAGCATTTTTTTTGCAATGAGCCAATTTCATCCTAGGCTAGGTTAGGTTTTGACAAGACACGCATAGACACAATCACGTTCATAGCAATACCACAAATTTGTATTCAACTCGTATATCGTCCATCCTACTAAAAATCTGTCAGGTCATTTAAGAGGGGCATTCCTAGATTTTTAGTTTGTTTTGGAATAAACGCAGACAAGTATACAAAGAAGATGGAGTGTAGATATTGTGCATGAATTAAGCGCTTTAATGGCTATCCGTAAAAATGCGAATATCGTTCACAGTTACTTCAACTTGACAAACACTGGTCCACAAGGAGGTGGATTTCAGTCTGATAGTACTCTGATAGTAGTATTTCCAGTGCTTGTGATGTGCTCCTTATTGTGCCGCTGATAAACGGGCTGCTCTTTGATCGTTATAAGTTCTGTTGGTGCTTCTCCCTAGAGCAGTCCCCAAGACTGTAACCCCACATATAATGAGATTGGTTTTACTACTGCGGATATTTTTGGGTTCTCAGCTACAGTTGCACTAACAACAACTACGATAGCGCATTTTTCTTTCTTTATCATGCACTGAGCTAGTTTCTTCAAATTTTTCAATATATCTTTTGATCTGCTTGACTGATGGACAGTTTTCCCTTCCATATTTTGCACGAATTTTCTCCCAACTTGGAGAAATGGTATCAGGGGCGTGTTAAGCTAGCGGCTTGCTCAGATGCCAGATTGGTTGATCTCAGGGCAGGAGGGAAGAGAGGGGAAGTTTGGCAAGGCGCGAGTCTGGCGGCTGTAAGCAGGGAGGAGATTCCTAGCAGACCAAGAGCGCGCGTCTGGCAACCAACCGAGTCAGCTAACCTAGACGAGATATTAAAGATAATTATGATCAGTAATCCTAATGTTCCGATTGAAAATTGGGGAAGCTTCACAGGGGAAGCTGCAGAAGACAACAACCTGTCCACACAAGAGGCAGTTGCACCAGGAGGAGAGACAATCCAACCAATGGAGCTCTACGAGGTGGCTGCACTAGGAGTGGAGATGGGTAGTCGCCTTTCCCTAAAGTCGGACGAGGATTACTTGTCAGACTCGCGGGAGGAGGGGGCTGCCAGCATCTCGGAAACGAGTACCACGGTAGGCGATTTTTTTTTTTTTTTTAAAGGTCTAGGCATAGACACTTTTTTGGTTCATAGCCTTACCTTACATTCACACAACATTCATTCAATCCATTCATTCCTCCCATTCACACAAGTACAGTATACCACCTGCGCATTGCATAGCTCCATGTCACCCTGTACAGTGACATGGAAGATGGGTCGGCCCATGAGTTCTACATTCCAACAGAGGGTCATAGATGTTTTCAATTTAATCACCGATCGTAATCGGGAGATGAAAAATCCCTTTTGCATCCCGCCTCTGTTGGGATTCGAACCCGGTACCTCCCGATCCAAACGTCGCAGCTTTAACCACTGCACTATTTGCTCGGTAAACGGGAGGTGATACGAGCGACACCGGCGAATCCACTGGAACCAACAGATATTAGCCTGCCGGCGATGCGCATCACACAATCTGGGGAAGTACAGACATCAAAAAATGGGGTGAGTTATTTTTTGAGTGCTTATTAAATACTAACCTATTGGTTTGTAATATTGGTCAAGAACCAATATTTACACTATTAACACTATCACTAGTGCCTGCAACCGGTCCTTTAATGCTGCTTGCCCAATAGTAGCCCAGCAGCAAGCAAAAACCAACGTGGGGGTCCAGGGAACTGGGGACCTACCGCAAGGTTTGTAGGAAGGCCTTTAATAAAGCCAAGAGTACGAGATGCTCAAGATTGGGATTCCTATAAGGAGAGCTTAAAGATAAACAAGAAAGAATTAACAAAGAATTAACAAAGGAGGTCGTGCAGACTTTTCTGTGAAAAAATGGTAAAAATCTCTGAGACCTCTCGTCTTAGAAAAATACTAATAAGACCACTCCCAGTTATCTAATTAAACCGGGCGGATCTTGGACTGCTTCTAGTGAGGAATCTTTGAAACTTCTCATCGAAACCAGGAAGATGTGACAACTCGAGAGAGAGTAGTACTCATCGAGAAACACATTCATGGAGCATAGAAAATATCGTAACTAAAAAACGAATCCTGTGGGCACTTGAAGGGTTCAAACCTTATAAATCGGCTGGTCCTAACCGAATTATACCTTTATTCCGAGAAGGTGGACAGAGGTCAGGGTCATCCTTATTCCGAAAGCGGGAAAAAGCTCACATCGGTACCCAATGGACTTAAGACCCATAACTCTATCTTCCTTTCTGTTGAAAACCCTGGAAAGGCTGATAAACGTTTATATACGATCAAAAATAAAATGTAACGACTGGGCACAGTCTTAACATGCGTACTGTAAAGGGAAATTGGCGGACACAGCTCTGCATGCCCTGGTACGTACGATTAAGAAATCAATATTCTCGCAAAAGTTTTGTATGGTGGCGTTCTTTGATATTGAGGGCGCCTTTAACAATGTAAAGACGGAGGCAATTCTGGAGGGATTGTCGTACCTTGGGGGGATATGTGGGTTAATCAATCATATGGTGGGGAGCAGGACGGTTAATTCGGAGCTGGGGGAATCCATCATTAGGAGGCGAATAGCTAAGGGAACCCCGCAGGGAGGCGTCGTGTTCCCTCTTCTCTAGAATATAACAAATCACGGGTTGCTGGTAGAGATGGAGAGAGAAGGGATTGGAGTGACTGCTTATGCAGACGACGTAGTGATAGCTGTCTCTGGAAAGCATTTAAACACGGTTAACGAAGTAATCCAAAATGATCATCAAATCATTACGAGGTGGGCCATCAAATGTGTACTGACAATCAGCTCGTCCAAAACTGAACAGGTAATCTTTACCAGGAAATATAAAATCCTGGTAGTAGATCCACCTACCTTAAACGGCATAGGGCTAGCTTTTATTGATAAGGTAAGATTTCTTGGCATAATTTTGGTAAGCTTAGTTTGAAGCCCAACATATTGGAAAGAGTAAATAAGGCTAATATAACCATCTATACTCATGCAGAAACACCATCGGTAAGAGATGGGGCCTGAAACCGGAGCTGGTACACTGGATATTCACTATATACTAGTAAGACCTATACTTATGTATGGGGTGAGCGTGTGGCCAGCTCTTGAAAAAGTAACATACACGAAGGGGATCGAGAAGATGAAAAGAGCGGTCTGTATGCTTATAAGCGGGGCGCTGAGGACAATACCAACACGCGCTTTAGAGGTTATGTTTCACCTTCCCCCTGTAAGCGGCGAATACTCGACTATCAGCCATATCTCAGTGGAAATGTCTTCAGACGGACACTCAACGATAATTAGATCGCTAAGGAACTGGCGAATCTAGACTACGTTAACCAACATTATGCTTCGAGAAGGGTTCCGAACTACATCAGCGACCGAAAAATGAGCGAACACTCTCACATGTAGTGTAGCAAGACAAGTCTGGCCAAAGCTGGACTTGAAACGCTTAAAGAGACTAATCTCCCTACGGAGGCATGAATTAAAAACGATCGTGGGGATACTCACAGGACACTGCCTAGTTGGAGAACATGCGAGTAGGCTAGGTCTAGAAGCAAATGATTTCTGCAGAAGCTGTATGGACGAGGAGGAGGAAGAGACGGTAATATAAACAAAAGCTCGAATTTCAAAAAAAAATTCTGATCTTATTTTAGGTTACATACCTATGTACGTATTTCAAGTTTTAGACGCTAGTGTTAGCTTTTACTTAACTCGCAATGCAATATTATTTCATTTTTTTACGTGGAAATATTTGGCCAACATATCAATATGTGAACGCAAATTCTGGGAATTTATATTTATATACTCTATATACTAAGTACGTATAAAACTTTACTTAACTTTATAAAACTGTACTTTTTAGCTTTTCACAACATGTTAAAATTTGTCAAAATAATATCACATAAAAAGCAAAACGATTCGAGATGAAAAATTTGATTAAATTTTTCATGAGTACCACACACAACAAACTTTTCTGAATCCTTTTATTTTTCTTCTTGTTATATGTATGTTTGAACAAATTGAAAAGCTTTTAAATTATGCACAGTACAAAAAAAAAAGCACAACACAAAAGAAACATTTTTTTTTCTTTCGTATATATATGAACAAAACAACAAGAGCACAACACAAAAAAGCTCTAAAATACAATTACCATTTTCTCTCGCTCGCATTGGCATAAACAAATTAAATATTTTTGTTGTTGCTATTTATTTTGTTAATAATAAAATTATGTATATATGTACATATGAATATGTAGAAATAATATGAATATGCAAATAATTTACGAACAAAAACTTTTAAATAAAATCGGACCCATATAAACTATCTAATGGATTTTAAGCACCCCAAAGAGTTTTTGTATATTTTCCATATTTACAATCATTATCTTTACAAAAATAATGTCAACTAATGAAATCTAATATCATCCCTTCATCAGACCAAGCCTTCTATTATTATTTCTAACACATCATGATTACATACGCAAATGAAAATATTTTTGGAACATGTGTGAACGTACGCGCATATTATTTGTGTGTTACATACGCGACACAAGTGAACGTAATTTGTCATATTTACAATTTATTCCTTGTAACAAAAGCTTCTAAAATAAGCTCTCTACACAAAACGCGTCATCTAAAATAAACATACATGTATGTATGTACACATATACATATATGCATAGTTAAAAGCAGACAACCTATATACGAGTATATCGTCGGAAATCCCCATTCTATAAATGGAAATTTTTTTAGTCATCCCAGCGAGTACCATTTTGTTGTTGAATTGTCTAAAATAACTCGTCTTCAATTTTCTTGTTGCTATTTTGGTTTTCTTTAAAACATGTATAATTTAGAAGAATTATGTGGTGTTGTCTTTTTGTCATTTTCGGTTTGTTACTGTCACGTTTTATACGCTACAGATATACGAGTAGAAGCGAGAAATTTATCTTCTTTATATCTCACTTATAAATGTATTTTATTAAAAAGACAATTTTGATGAAAGTCGTAGTTTAGTGTGGTGGAAAATAATTTCTTGTTTAGTATGACTAATACTCGAACAATAATTTCCAAGGGTGTAGTTCATTCGTAACAATACAATGGTGTTGAAATTTCTTTTTCATGGTTCTATAAAGTTATTCTTCCAGATATTCAAAATTTTATAATTACACGGCAACCAACAGACTTCAAATGTGATCGAAACGAAATTGGTCTGCATTTAAAATTTCATCCGAACATCTCAATTTAAAACGTCATGGGGTTTGGACAAGGGTTTTCCATTTGAGATTTGGAAACTTTGAACTTTAACTGTGAACACACCCTTAAACAATTAACCAAACTGTCAGTGTCAAAACATTCAGTAAAGACAACATTTTTATCATGGTGAAGTATACACGAACGAATAATTTAAATTTACTACCAAAATTACGAGTCGGTGACTGCAACTTCAAGAGCGTTAATTCCAATTTTGGGTCGTAATTATCGTGAAAGCGATTCATAGTCTAGTGAAAAAATTTGAGTCTAAATATTCGCTGCTGGATGTACCCATCCCAGTGAGACAACGGGTTGGTCGAAGTGCCGAGAATATTGCTGCTGTTAAAGCGTTTGCGTAAGGATTTTGGCTTGCACCCTTATAAGATCAAGTTAACACAAGAACTAAGCCCATTCGATCATATGAAGCGACGTACTTTCTCGGATTGGGATTTGGAAATATTGGAAGTATACCAATTTTATCGCCAAATCATCTCCAGTGATGAAGCGCGTTTTTGGGTAAACGGGTTCGTCAACAAACATAATATGCGTCATTGGGCATGGTGAAATCCTCATGTGCTTCAAGGAACGTCACTTCATCCACAAACAATAACTGTATGGTGTGGTTTTCATGCTGGACCAATAGAGATTGCTAGAGAGACATGTACTAGACATTAATGATATGTGGTTTCAACAAGACGAAGCGGGTCTAACAATTGACTTATTGAAATCTAAATTCAATGAACGTGTTATATCCAGAAATGGTCCTGTCGATTGGCCGCGTAGACCGCGTGTTTTAACACGTCTAGGCTTTTTTTTATGGGGCTACGTTAAAACATTGGTTTATGCTAACAAGCCGGCGTTGTTAGAGGAGCTCAGAGCCGATATTGAACGAGAGATAGCGGCCGTCTCCGTCGAAATCGACACCTGCTCGTGGTGGAGATATGAACGATGCCGAATTCCATACCAAAATGTTTTGATTGTACTTCAAGCCAATAATAAAATTTTCGAGATATCTCAAATGGTTTGCATTTTATTTAAAAAAAAAGTTGTCAAACCCTTTATAATGCAAAATGTGATGTTCGGTCTATTTTCCCCAAAAAAAAAACAAACTATCACAACCAATGTAAAACTTAAGCTAATATAGAGTAGGCACAAATGTCAACCTGTCTAAATACTACACCAAATGCGAATTTAATCAAAAGTCCTAGTACATCAAATTTTGAGAATTATAACGCAAACATGAGTGAAACGACAAACAAATATTCTGTGAAACGTGCTCTAATTAATATTGCGAATAACAGCAATATAGACAGTACAAATGGTCAGAACAATAGTAAGTCAGAACAATAGTGAAATTTTAGTGCAGACAGGAATACATCAATGTAACTTCAAAAATAAATCGAAATTCAAAGTCGCCAGAGGAGTTAGCTGCTATAGGCTGTAGCTAGCAAAACTAAATGCAACAGGAATAATAACGCCAATTTCGCAAAGCTGTGTGAGAATAATAATGATCAACAACAGAAGGCAGGATCTAAAGAAAGACCTTCTTCCCGTGACCCCGTGCCAACAAGTGGTAGCAGTGCTTACTGAACAATCGAAAGGTGAATTTTTTGTTGCCCAAATTATACGGGGTAATATTTGCGAAACTAGGATTCATGCCTATATAAAAATTATAGAAGTTCTGGAAACAAATAATAAAAATTATTATAGCGCCACAGGAATTACGGTTGTGATAAAAGGAATCAAATCCACTGTGACAACTGCTGAAATTGATGAAGAACTGATCAAAAAGGGCTTTAGCCAACAAAAACGAAAGAAAAAATTGAAATTCCAGATCTACCATGCTCCAACTAACAAGAATTTGGGAATTCACGAAACTATTGAAAACTCCCAGCTGTATGTGTAATATCTGGAAATTTGCATAATACTAGCAAATGCCAGCTAGATAAAATGAATCCGGACATTAAGAGATGCAGCAATTACGAGAAAAATCACACTGCGCTAATTACATATAGGATGTATAGAAAGAAAAATTGACTCCAAGGCAAAGAGCGGAACAAGTTCTTAACCAATTATATAAAAATCCATAATCAATGCGAGAGAAATATCTGCCACTTTAAACCGAAAAATCTTATACGCAATTTATGCATACGATGGAGACCAATATGACTGTGCAACATAAACTATAAGTTCAATGTTTTGTTTTCGAACAAAACATTGACTTTATGCTAATATCTGAAACACATTTAAATTTAAAGGATGCAGCATTTACGATACTAACCACCCCAGTGGGAAGTCTCAAAGGAGAGCAGCTATCTTTAATTAAGATAGAAAATGAGACATTATGAACACGAATAGCAAATAAAGAACATAATCAAGTATAACTACTATAAGTTTGGAGGAACCCCATCAAAGCACTCAATTAATCATGTAATATCGGTCACACGTTATGATCTATGGTCGGATTATTCACCAATATATATATTCCACCTAATCTAACCTAACAAATAAACATACAAATTGGGAACAAATTAAACAAATAGTAACAAGGGAATTTTCATTAGCCATCCCATTGAAAACACCAGATGGAATTGAAGAAGCAGTTCAAAATCATCCAACACAAGATTTAAAAAAAAGCTGCAGCGGATGCTACTAATTATACTCACGTGAAGGACCACAAGCCAGCGCAGAACATACAACAGCTTTTAATAATGAAGCATTTTAAACGCAGACAATGGCAAATACAATGATCAACAACACTTAAATCAAAACTAAATAAAGCTATCAACAATTTGTAAAACGCATTAATAAAGGAACGTGATGAAGGAGTCCAGAGCTATCTCACAACCCTAACAGCAACGGAAGCACAGATAATCTATCACGCTCTCCCATTCGACTTCCTGCTGGGAATTGGGCAAGAAGCGATGTAGATAAAGCAATACCTCAGCAATGTATTTACACCCAACGAACAAAAGGGAAACCCAGAATTACTTCATGATGAAATTGCGCATTGTACACAAAATGATCAAGGAAAACATAAATTCAAAAAAAGCATCTGGACATGACTGGATAGTCAGACTACTACCGAAAAAATGCATAAAATTAATGACATACATTTTTAATGCTAAAATGAAATCTGGGTACTTTCGTAAAACCTGAAAAATTTCGCAAATCAAAATATTCCCAAAGCCTGGTAAGAAGCAAAATACTTTTTCAAAAACTAAGAAACCAATTTTGCATGAGAAAAAAATTCTTCATTGAGTTGTGTCTGAAATCGGAAACTCGCTAGAAGAAGAAAGTACTACTTAGCAGCATTTTTAGATGTCAAGCTTTTGAAAAAGTATGGCACGTTGGATTGGTACAGAAAATTAGAACGCGATTGCCAATGAGTTTAGGTTCAATCATTAAAAATTATCTGCTACAGCGAACAGTTGCCGTGAAATTTAAGAGTGCATTATCCGGTTTACACGAAATTCAAACAGGCGTTCCACAAGGTAGTATGTGGAGACCAATATTATATCTGCTATACATACATCAGATTTACCAACATCTAATTATGTAAAAATATCAACATTTTCAGACGATACAGCAATAATAGCTGCGCATCAAAATCCAAAAAGAGCGTCAAGAAATCTGCATGCAATTGAAGCATGGTTAACTAAATGGAGAATTGGGACATATTATACAGATTATACTCACATCGTAAATACACCTGCCCACAAGTAAAGTTAAATAATACCAACCTAACGCAACATAAAAATTTGACATATCTAGGTCTACAATTAGATAGGCTGATATGGAAAAATTCAAACTTAAGCCTAGACAATAAGGTTTTGTTATACATATATAATGGTACTTAAACCAATCTGGACGATAACATAAAAAAAACTTCATTGAATGCAGTCAAGAATATTACGAATAATTGTAAATGCACGTATGTACCCAATACGACCATACATCCCGACCTACACTATAAAACGGAAGCAAAATTACAACAACATCCCAACGCACCCGGATCTAGCTATTTAATTAGAGTAACACTAGAGTAACTAATAATAATCCAATAGTGCATGGTAATGTTAAGAACTAACATTGGTTAAGTCTTAATGATTTATATTTAATTAGTTGTAAAATTGGACAACTTTAACACTACTAAAGCTTCCATAAAATACGGAGTAAGAGAATGGTTTAAGGATGAAGAACCGAATGGGCCATAAGAGTGTCCATGATCAATAATATTAATGTTGACATTTAATTGAAAGGTATCGTAACTAGACCTATATAACAAGTTTGAGAATTATTGAAAAATTAAAAATTTTATAATTTTAGAGTAGTACTGATTAATATAAACCACCATCGATCATAGATAGATGATTTGACGGCACAGGTTCAATCAATCAGTCCTCGATCATTTGTGTTTTATAATACCTTCTTGCAGTGGATTCGTTTTAAGTGGTGCAATCGTAATTGAGAAGGTTAACAATTGGTATATCGTACCAATTTATCGTCTACAGTTTACCATTTAAATTTATGTTTTGATGTAGTTCTGGAACTTGGGTATATTTATACCCAAAAATATTGGTACAGTTGTTGCACAAACTATGCACAAAAATTATATTTAAGAATACCATTTCAATCAGACAAACTTATACGAGCTGCCGTAAAAGTTTTTAGAAAAAGTAATAAAAAATCAAAATTTTTAGCTTCAAAACATGCTTTTTGAACGCTTCAACCGCTTCTTCAGGCGATAATAATCGTTGTCCACGCATCTTATCTTTAATTGTTGTTTAATCAATTCGATCGTTTGAGTGTTCAAATACTAGCTTGTTTGATGTGATGTGTGTGAGCTCGCATTATCGTGATGCAAAATGATTCGCCGTTTTGGGTTGTTTTCTTTCAATTTGTTGAAAACCTCGGGTAAACAAATGGTCGTATACCAAGCTGAATTGACTGTTTTTTGATTTTTAAGAGCCACAGTAGCCTCATGAGCATGACCGATTTTCGTGAAAAAACCGCTACCATTTGCTTCCCAATGCTCCTAGCTCGCACAACTTTTGTTGCCTTTTCTTCGAATTGGAAGACCCAAACAGTCGATTGTCGTTCTCTTTCCAGCTCATACGCACATCTCCATGACTCGTCACCTGTCACGATCTACATGAACCTTTTTTGTGCGTCTATCAACAAATGTGGAATCTAACGTGCACATAGCTTCCGCACCTTTAAATGTTCTTGTAAGATCATATGTGCGATGGTGTTACTAATGCCTAGGCATGCCTCGATTTCACGATAGGTCACATGATCCTCTTCAATCAGTTTTATCACAGCATCGATGTTTTCTGGCACAACAGCTGTTTTTGGACGATCTTGACGAGGCTCGTCAATTATAAGCACTAGCCAAGGATGGTGCTTCGTCGCCAAAAGTTGTATGAAGTGATTCGCAGCATTGTTATTGAATTACCCCCTTTCGAAGATCGTATAAAAAATCATCACACGAAAATTCCAATTTTTCACTGAATTCAATTTTTCAAATAAACAAAAAAAAATGTTGCGATGCGAACTAACAAATGACTTTTGAGAAACAAAACCACCAAAAGTGTTAAACTTTTTAACTGACATAGAGGTTTGAATCGGAAAACACTATAGTATTCCCATTTTCTAAAAACTTTTACGGTAGCCTATGTAATTTCAGCATTGTAGCTTCATAGAAAATCTAGTTTCGCAGTCCATTCGCCTTATTCCGTATACCAAAAAAACATTTTACAATCCCATTTCCGACAAACAAATCGTATTTGACCATAATCGTGAATTGTATACCCAATGCGTCTACGATAAATTGTGTCTCCGATAATTTATGGTAAATTGTTTGTTCAAAGAAACAGCTAATAATTTGAAATTTCGATTTTCCTAAACTTAGGCCTTTTTTAAAGCCTTCCTTAATTTTTGTGCTGAATAAGAGTTTTAGGCACCGAATTTGCTGCGAATTAGCAATTGTACACTGCTTCTGGTTATTAATGCTTTAGTCAATTATATATCGTAATCTCTTATTATGAATGGTCTGGTGTAGTACGTACTTGCCATTGTTATGTCATAATTCTTATATGTAAACAATATTTACGATGTTTTAAATGTTAGTTTTCAAATTGTTTACAGTTTTAATGTGAAGTTATCGTCTTAACGATATTTTAGCACGTTTGACTTGACTTTGGAGTACCACGAAATTGTATTCAGTACTAATTTTGTGATTGTAATGAACACCAAAGAAGAGCTCCACGTACCTTTCAACGCATGATGAATCAGGTATAGACATGTCATTACAATGTATCAGAGACACAAAATCCCTCTGCACATCACACAATTCTCAGAAACCATGTAGGCCTCTCAACCCAGAAATAAATAAAATATAACCGAGGAACTTGTAATTAAAACTATTTGCCGTGATACACCATTCGGTATAGGGTCCTAATACGCCAGGGAGCTAAATTTATGAATACCTTATTCCTTATACCTATAATGGTGTTGAAAACGGTTCCAAGCAAGGGAACTCCTTACGGTTATCCAATTTTAATCAAAAGAGAAGATGTAACACTTAAATACAACCAAAACGACAGTGTTGCAGACATCCATACAAACGCACATATACGAGTATTATAGGCAAAAATCACCTTTCCGTTAAAATCTCTAGTTCTAAAATTTTTATGGGTGTGAAATTGTCCACAAATGTTAGTTTCACACTGTTAACATGAAATCCAATTGGAAAACTGATAATTCCTATTTAAATATTTAGTACTAAAAACTTAAAATATATACGAAATCGAACAAAATCAATCGAATAAAAATTAATTCTGAGGATAGATAAAACTATTTCAATCCAACAGTCAAGGTGAATAACCAGATAATTGATTAACTATGAGAACTAGAATGCAATTATCTGGCAAAAGGTAGTAATGGCTCTTTAATAATTTTATTCAAAATCGCATAGTATAAGCGTCCCGAATTCATACCTGGTGATAGTGGATAGTTTATGGGCTTAGTGGATTAGGAATATAGTCATCTCCCTATAGTGATTTATCAGAAACTGAGTCCAAATCTTTGGCTATTGGTGCTATTTTATTCGAAATCGCAAAATAAGCGTCCCAATTAATTTATTTCTGGGGGTAGGCCCATCTATTTATAGTCATCTACTTATTGTGCTTTCGGAACTTGAGTCCAAATCTCTGGGTATAGATGTCAATAATTCAATAATTTTATTCGATATCACAATATACACTTTACGATTAATTTATTGCTGGGTTATTGCTTTTAGTAGATTAGGAACTCATTCATCTACCTAGTGTACTATTGCAACTTGTGTCCAAATCTATTTTACACCACTTGACATGGTGTATGTATACCGTATAGTGTAAACAATAGCCAGTTTTCTGTTTTACCAATGAACTGTAATTAATTTGGAATAAATTCTGACCCAAGTTTTATCTCGATATCACAATTACATCAAAAGTTACAAATAATTGTAATAAATTATGGGCTAGGTTTCGTTGTGAAGGGCTGATTTGGCTGATGCAGCTTCCAGGCACTCGAGCGAATGAAAGAAAGGTCATAATTCGTGTTAACCTCTTTCTCATCATGAAGGTATTTAAATTTTAAAAGGAAATATAGGTTATTGAGTGAAATTTTATTCATTTTGAAAGAACAGTTTATGCCTAATAGAAATACAAAACTTTTGATTTCCTCTATTTGCTTCCATATAGAGGAAATTCAGAAATATATTCATTGTAGTAAAAAATTTAAATTTCTAATAAAATTTCGATTTCATGATTAAGCTTTAAAAAGTATTAGCTCTCTTGGACTTTAGTACATTTTATAGACAAAGATAGCCTTGTGGTCTAGCTTACTTTCAGCCAAAATATGAAAAGAAAAAACTTCGTGTAAAATAACTAGTAAAAGTTGGTAAGTATGTACATACAATACATACAACCACAATATGTAACTACAATCTACATACCTATATATTCATCATCTTGAAATCCGAACTACACTCATTTTCAGCACTGTGATGTAAAAGAAAAATCAAGTTCTGGCAAGGAGTGTTACATTTAACATGGAGTGTTACTTATACAGTTTGGGATAAGATTCCACACAAAATAGAAATTTGACGTGCATGAAACAAGTTCAAATCATAATTAAATTTATAATTTTGAGATCTAGATTAAACGTGTTACAACTTTTTGAAAGAGATTTGGATACAAGAATAGGTAGATGAGTGAGTTCCTAATCCACTAAGAGCAATAACCTACTCCCTACTGCCACTAATAAATTAATCGGGAAGCGTATATCACGATCTCGAATACAATTATTAATGAGCCAATAACACCTATAGCCAGAGATTTGGATTCAGGTTCTGATGGTACACGAGGTACCTTATGAATCGGTAGATATTCCTAATCCACCAAACTAAAACACTACCCTTATCGGGTATTTAAACGAACTCATTATTTACGCTTCGTGATTGTAATTTGGTTAAAATTTCAGTATATTGTTCTGACTGTCAATATGATCTTCGAAAGTCTGTATTAAAAAACTATTAAAATTAAAACAATATCTCACTTATTTTGTTTTAGGTGGCTCGTTTCAAACTTGTTCTACACCAAATTCACCAAACAACGCTTGGACACTATTCTTATCCACTTTTTGACAGCAAATGTAAATATCGGTCAAACAACAATTAAAATTTGCTGCATAGACTGTGTCCGAAACCTGTGATAAAAAATCGTGAATTAATTATTTGACATTTACTTGATAATACCGAACACACCCAAATTATTCGAGTCTATTACCATGATAATTTTTGACAGCTATCGAATAATTTGTGTACGCATGTGCAACATATGATTTATACATACATAATAATACATTATAAAATTATTTATACATATGATAATAATAACGCGACATTAAAAGGAGTACCGCATCCATTATTTTAATATTAATTTTTTTTAATTTTCTGTGCAATTTATTAGTTGTCACAGAAAATTTGAGGTTATGAAAACTAAAATTGACATATATTACGTGGGGAAAAAACTTATTAGGTGGGAAGATTTATTACACATTTCGGACAGCATAATAAAAAATCATGAATGTAGGGGAATAATTTTCAAACAAATGTCAAAAAATTAATTCACGATTTTTTATCACAGGTTTCGGACACAGTCTAACAGAGCATCATAAAAAATTCCATACAGTGGGTGATCCTAAGAATTTCGAAATCATTAGTGAAAAAGGTGAAGTTAACGCTGGTACAGCTCGATAAGGAGATATTGTAGTGAAATTGTTTAAAACCAATGAATAAAATAAACACAATTTAAAATTTATGTAATTTTGTTAAAAACGATAAAGCTCTGTTGGAATTAATCCAACCAAACATACACGTTTCTCTTGAACAAAAAAATACTATTTTTCATGCAAAAATCATATTGAATACCAACGTCTTCATTTAGATTAGATATTAAACCGCAGATAAACAATACACACAAAGAAAAACTACTAGTTTTTATTACAAAAAATAATGATTTAATTCAACAAAATATAAAAATGCAATAAAATATCCATCTAACCTTCAAATGATACAACTAAGCAAAGATCTAAATGAGCATTGATATCACTTTGTTGTAGTTGATTACAAACAGGGCAAACAGTTCCCAAATTTGCAGCTCATCATTTGAATCATCCTCTATCACAGCGTCAATTTTAACTGGTTTATTTTTATAAAATGGTGATTTTCGTGGTACATTATATTTAACTGGTCTCACCTCGACTTTTATGCCCATACAGCCCTCGAGATGGATCGTTAAATCGTTACGTGATAGACGATCTTGGCATAATGGACAATGAATTATATTATTTTCCGTTAAGCATATCAAGTCAGTGTTTCGGGATGTTGACGTAGTTTGATATCGATTCAAAAGTGTGACCTCACCAAATAAATCGTCCATAACTGTTTTATCGATTAGTTCGGACGGATCATTTACAATCGTATCATCAAAATCACCATCGATTAAATCGATCACATCGGTATCGTCTTCATCAGCGCAGAAGTCTCTCGACTTCTTCATCACTGTCCAATAATTCGCCAGTTGGGTGTTTTTCTTCAATTAGGATTAAATCATTCTCACTAATTTCTTCGACCAATCGAGGTCGTTTTGAATCTGGCACATCTTTCAAACCACTACTATCGTTTTGCCCCCAGATCACGAACTGTATGATTTTAACATTTTCATTCGGTTTAGCGGGTGGAATATCAGAAAGGTATCTACCTCGGTCAGTAAATGGTTCAATTGATTTATTATTGGAATGTGAGGGAGATTCGTCATCACTGATCGGTAAATCTTTAAATCCAACTACATTTGATAGGTTACCAAGATTTTCTATCGGACTGACTTGATTTGTTGGAAAGAACTTCCTTATATCTGGAACATATATAATTTCATCATAAAATGTGTGGTATACTGTAATGTTCATTCCTGCTGCTCGATTAATTCATTCCATCATTTTTTTAAAATTGGGTCCATGTCCCCCATTTCCTTCGCGGATTCCTCGTAGAGGTTAGTTGATATAAGGACATACAAAATCTAAAATATTCTACCAAAAGCGTTTCAATCAAATTTTTCCGTGATCTCAATTTTAAAAGTGGTTCACTTAATCGTATTGTGCACTGCATACCTAATGCAGTTTTTCTTGAGTAACATATTCCCGCACAGTTGTATATGCGTTTATTCCATTCCAACGTGACACACTGTAGTTTCTCTTGAAAGAATTTCAAATCAAATGCACCAAACATCGTATGAATATCTGGCGTTGGATCGATTTTTTCCCAAGCCGGATGAACTAAATTGTCCGTAAATAAGAAAATTTGAGGTTATGAAAACTAAAATTGACATATATGACGTGGGGAAAAAACTTATCGGGTGGGGAAATTTATTACACATTTCAGACAGCATAATAAAAAATCGTGAATGTAGGGGAATAATTATCAAACAAATGTCAAAAAATTAATTCACGATTTTTTATCACAGGTTTCGGACACAGTCTTAATATTTAAAATTTGAGTGGTTCTAACGAATAATTGACTAAATTTCAATACATTTTACAACCATTTCCGAACAAATGATTTGAATATTATGTCTCGCACGACACTCCTGAAATCAGCGGCAGACGGTAAGAGGCAAAACAGCCAAGTCAAAATCGGTGTGGTATGGACGGCGTCAGATAACTGAGAGGTGCATAACAGCTATAGTGAGAAGTGTTTTTGACATTGCGACGCAAGGGCACTATGCAGATTGTATCGAAAACAGCTACGCAAATTATTAATGAAAATCGACTGCAGAGTCAACGAAAAGGCTGCTGAAATTTTTCAGTAAATATTTGTACAACCTATAATAGCAATTGTTAAAGGATAATCTCTAAGTGGTATCTGCAGATAAGAGGCGGTACATACTACGTTAAGTCTAGAGTTGATGCGATAGCCTTAAATATCAAAAACGACGTTGACGACGGAGTATTGAATTAAGCATTGCGTCATAACTCGGGATATGAAGTTGCATTTAAAACGCTTGTCCGAACGGACTTGGTATAATAAGATAATAAATCGTCACAAGGATTCGATTTTATAAAAATAGTGGGCACATTTACTATTAGTGGGAGTACTTGACCAGAGGAAGTATGCAGAACGGAACTGATTAGGAACTCAAAATGTCCAATATCTTTAATATGGTCTAAACTCTAATCTTAAGCATTGGAGAACGGTGAGAAGTGCGAAATGGTTGACTATAAATCATTTCCCTAATTTTACTTAAATTATGTTTACATCGACATTTAGTTTATTCTGTAATCCTGTAATTTTTCGCAATAAATTCATTTTAACATAACATTTGTTCGGTTCAACATAATTACTATAACATAAAATTTTGTTGTTCTACATTCAGTTTTATTATATTTATTCCATAAGCCACCAAAAATTTTATGTTCTAAATTCCATAATAATGTGCGATAACGTTCGCTATAATAAAGTTTTTCATTTTATGTTCGCGGGAAGCAACAGTCAGTTTCGTGTATATATAAGGGAGATGAGAATCATAATAAAATTCCCGTAAACAGAACAAAATAAGGTAAAATAGTTATTGGCATTTTATCAAATTTCAACACACCACACATATAATCGATTCAATTACATTATATACCAACAATCTTTCGAATCTACATCGCCTTAAGCTACTATATACTCTCATCTCATCTCGAATTTTTATTCACTCAAGAAAAGCAAAATAAAATAAAATCGTATTCATTGGTATTAATGCCATATTGCAAAGATAAGAAAACGATAAGAAATTGTGGATAAATATATTGAATTGATTCAGTGACCCAATTTAATAAGATGCCTTAGGTTCTATTATGTGTATACGTTATAGTCTGAAGTATTTTTTATGGGTTCAGTCGTGATTTGGCTTGGTTACTGTAAAATCTAAATTTCTCATCCCAAACCTTTGTTACAGAAGCTATTTGGGCAATAAAATTTAGCGTGGCTGTTGTTGTCGTATGATTTTGAATATTTTAAAGAAAAACACAAAAAAGTCCTTTCTGATAAGAAAACAAATCCTTTTTTTATATAAATTTTTTTGCTATTTTTCTTGCCTTCATAACCTAACAAAAATAATTCTTTATTTGAATAATATTGTTGTTATATTGACGGTAAGATTTTCCCCATTTCCAACGTCTCACGTTTTTCGTTTCAAACTCTTCTTTCTGGTGAACTGCATTATACGAATGAATGAATCGAGTGGTTAGAGAATGGGAGGGACACGCAGCATTAATTTTAAATAAGACAGAATTTTTCTTATAACTTTTCCAGGAAATGAACGAGTTTAAATGCCGCATGAATAATAAACAGTTTGTTTTTATTCCTATATTGACGAGAAATCAGCGAGGGCGTGCAACCTCAAATTGTTGTTATGCAATCGTGTACGTACCAAAAAAAAAAAAAATTAATTGGAACGTAATTTGGAACTAAATTATTCAAGCGCGTATAATGTATAGATGGATACATTACATAAACATATTTTGTTTGCTGTAAACTAAATTAGTTTGTGTCGGTACAAATATCAACTCGTATATGCATTATAAATTTCTAACAATGAGATATGGTATCCAATTAAATTAAAATAAAATTTCATTCACTATATACGATATATGTATGTATACTACGACGACGAGTAGATCTACTTTACACAAATAATTTCCCAGAACTACATACATAAATTTTATATTGTGTTGTGTGCAAAGTTATTTGTCTAATAACAAAGAAAATTTCATTCCTTTTAAATTTTCCATTTTCAACATTTATATATCTTCTTCCCATCGCCACCAGCATCCATATATCGCATATAGATGAAAACATATTTTCTTGTGTATTGCTATCGTGTAATGGAATTTTAACTTAACATGTTGATGGTTTTGTGACAGGTCGTCTGTGCACATAATATGATGATGGGTGGAAGGGTAGCTTCGTCTATATATGTTATTGAAATACATATTTTACAAACAACAAATACGATAAATGTCAAGTAGGTAATTTGGCGTGAATATTGTTTTTAAAATCAGTGCGACCAAGAATATGTGGCATATAGTAGATTTTGTGTTAGACAATACCACACCAGCAGTGATATATAGAAATAATAATGTTTATTACTAATTTATGTCAAATTTATGCTTAGCAAACAAACCTTCAATAATGTAATTCCCCGAGTGTTGTGATGATTGCGTATTTACCTAGAAATAGAAAAATCGAATTAAAATTAATAAATGCTTATCATAAAAAATTGTATTTATTTTGGAATTCTATGGATGATTGATAACAAAAATTAATCATAATCTAAATACAAAACAACTAATTTTAACTATTAATAGCCAATTATTTACATATAAAACTATATTTACTATTCGACGCTTCAAAATGATTTCTGGTATGGCGGCGAGCATCGTAATGTTAGGACTTTACGAAAAGTGAAATACTTTTATCGAAATTTGACATTTAAAATCTTCAAAATTCAGTTCAAATTTCCAATTCCGAATAAAAACTAAAATTGTGGACAAAAATATCATTAATAGTATATATCGTTTAGAGAAAAAATCGCAACCCTTCACAATAACACGCATGCCAAATAATAATATTTGGTCGTGCGGTTTAAAATGTTACATGGTATACAAAATGGTATACTAGGGTCAAAATGACCTCGGCGTTTACATCATAATGACCGAGCTCCAAAAAATTTGTCATACAGCAAAACACTAGGTGGGTTTTTTTTATTCAAAAATTTTCGCTTGTGGGAGTTGCAAATCGGATACGTCCCCAGGTGGCAGATAGGGGATGTCCACTTACGGACTAAAACTTGCAAGAAGCGTTTGGTCACCACGAGGTGCGACTTCAAACAGCGTCTGTTTCTCATGTAAGAGGCGGCTAATTTTACCTGGCAGGAGGTATAAAATCCTAGAAGAAGGATACCTTGAACAAAAAACCAACGATGAGCCTGAGTGAGCGAGTGGGCTCCCAGTCGTCGAAATCAAACGACCACAATATCTCCGCAGTAGTGTACTTGGCTGCTGGGACAGATATTAATACAAGCTTGACATGGAATGATGAGTATATTCTTTTCATTTTCTTCACCAACAACTAATCCAAATCTTGAAAGCGAAAAAAGCACAGTTCATAATCAATTAAAAAGCCTAGAAGAAGTGGTCTCAAAGCTGAGTAATGAAATTACCCTATTAAAGAGAGAAAATGAAGACCTGAAAAGGATCATCGAATCAGCTAAAGAAAAAAATCAAGTTGGTAATGAGTATTACACAGACGAAGAAGAGCTGGGAAGAGAAATTGGAACCAATTCCTAGTGGATACTAGGATTAAGAAGCACAAGAAAAATCGCCACATTCAACATTGTAGTTTCCGATGTAGAGAAAGTGGCAAGAAAATCTGATTGGGTCGTGAAAAAAATCAACCCAGAATCTGTTGAGCACTGAAAGCAAACATCAACAGCGAGTTTACCAAGTACTCAGCGCAACAATGAAATTCCTAACACAGAGAAAACAAAACAGCCTTCACCAATAAACATAGTTGGTATTAAAGACTATCCGGCCGTCAAGGTTCTGACAACGACTTCAAGGTGGTAGCCTAAATAATGATGTTTGTAAGGTAAATATTCCACACTCAGATACTTACAGAAATCTCTCTATGAAGCATAATGATGAGAAAGTTCAGTGGAATACATAATGAGGACTAGCAGGAAAGATCAATTAAGATTATGGCTAGAGGACTACATAAACATGCCAGAGTGCAGATATAATTGCCGAGCTGCACTGTACAGGATTCGACATTAAGGATGCTGCAAACATCATTACAAAAGAGAGAAAGGTAGATGATAAAGGATACCATACTCAGAGATACTGTGGGCATATGGCAGGTTGCGTTAAATGTGCTGGTAACTTTACGAGCACGTACACATTAGATAGGAAATCAGCTGTATAATGCTTTTATTGCAAAGGCTAATATCCAGCTAACTACCATGGCTGTGAGGTAGCTAAGAAACTACAAACTATAAGAAATCGCGCTAGAAAGTCTGATCTAAACCATAGAAACACTGCTAGTGAAGCCCCGACCAATCGACAGACAAATCGGGAATCATATTGTATAAATTAGGAGGAAAATAATCATATGCACAGGTGGCAAGTTCAAAAGGCAATAATCGTGAAAGTCGTGAAATGCATAGATGGTCTAAATAAAATACTTGATGAGCAGGCTGAGACCAATAAACTCATATTTGAACATTTCAAAAACTTGTCATCATCGTTACCCAACGCGACTAGAAAATAAAAATAAATTTACAAACGCTCAGAATACAGTAATTTGGAATGCAAATGAACTGAACCAACACATCCCCAACCTGGAAATATTTCTATATTTAAACAAAAAATTGACATATATGTATGTCTAATCTCTGAAACTCATTTCACTAACTCCTCATATGCCAGAATACGTGGGTACAGATTTTACCATGTCATCCATCCATCAGAGAGAGAGAGAGCAAAACACGCATTTTGAGATGAAATGTCTTTATTGATAATGAAAGGTGGTTCTATGCCATTTATATATGAAAAACAATATCGTTCATATGCCCACCAGGTCGTCGTCTACAGACCTGCATCCGTATATCAAAATGTCCGATGACTTTTTCCAATAAAAGCGGATCAATGACCTCACTTTTACCTCGAATATTGTTTTTAAGTTGATGAATTGTTTGTGGATGATTAGCATAAATCTTACTTTTCAAATAACCCCACAAAATATAATCAAGTGATATTAAATCCGGGCTTCTTGGTGGCCAATTTCTTGAAATTATGCGATCAGCAAATTTTGTTGACAATAAATGGACTGTTGCACGATTTGCGTGGCATGTCGCTCCGTCTGGTTAAAACCAAAGGTCCTTGACATGCAATTTATTCAATTTGGACCACAAATATCATGTTAATATGTTGCGATAACGTTCCCCATTCACTGTAAGGGCATTTGCCTGGTCGTTTTCATAGAAAAACGGCACAATGATGCCACCAGCCCATAAACCGCACCAAACAGTGATTCTCGGAGGCTGCAGTTCTGATTCGTGAATAACATGAGGATTCTACGCTCCCAAATTCGACCATTTGGCTTATTGACGTACATAGTAAGATGAAAATGAGCTTCATCGCCAAAGATGATTTTTGTAGAAAAACCTTCATTTCGTTCAGGCATCCAATTAACAAAACGACGACGATTTAAATGGACTGGTGGCTTCAATTTTTCAGTTAGTTGAATTTTGTATGGATGCAAATGAAGATCAACATGCAAAATGCTTCGTATAATGTGGTTCGTGTTTCGGTGGACGTAAACAGCCGATATTATACAATTTCCAGACCATTGCTCTAGGCAAATATTAGTGGCTTGGATGTGATCTTTATCATATTTATTGAGTTCATAATGCTTTATTATTGGTTTGATCAAGACCACAGTGCCACCGTGTGGTTTTCCATCTGGATGTTTGGTGTCATAAACTGAATATCCGTTGATTTTAAAAAGGGGATTTTTTGTAAAGTGTATTTCTGATATTAGCATGATGTCTATAATTTGGGCGATAAAAAAGGTTTGAACCTCAGCTTTGTGCTGTGAAAGACCGTTCGCATTCTATACAGCTATCTTTAGGAGCGTCATTTTTGGTTGTTGACGATAATTTGCATTAGCGTGTTCATATTTAGCATCATCATGCTCTTTTGTCTTTCCATCATCATCATGCAACTTTGGATCGTTTCGGTCAGTTTGTTTACGGTTGCGTGAATATTTAATTCTTTTTCGATGAAATGAACTTCGGTTTTTGGGGCATAGGAAACTCCTGTTTGTGCAAAACTGTTTGTAACATTCTCCAGGTCATTTTGTGTGGTGAGTGTGCTTTCGCTTGTTGGGTAATTGTGCTTCTGGAAGTCATATTTCTTTGATTGTAACGTGACTTAACGTGTGATTTTCACCACAACCACTACAGCGTTTTACTGATGGATCATTCCTCGTTTTATCGTATTTTTTATTGAATCATGAAAAATCGATCATGAGCTTGGTCTTCATACTCTTTTAGACAATCTGAAGAAACCAAGTCACTCTCTACACCCTGGAGCCATCGTCGCTTGCAACGACCTCTGCGCCTATATGGTGGCTCTCCCTTCAGATATCGTTTCACAATTCTTTCCGGATCTGCACGCAAAACGTGATCAAGCCAGCGTACCATTTCTCCGCGTTTTGGATCGTAAACCACACGCATGATGCTTCTCTAAAATGTAAGGGGCCATCTCTCGTACTCATTCATCAGCGCCCAATTTTCACATCCATAAATAACAACGGGCCTGATCCACGCTTTGTAAAGCTTCAGCTTCACGGCACTTGATAGGTGTTTAATTTTAGCAGTAGCCTTAGAGGTTACAAAGCACGACTGCCAACAGTCAGCCGTTCTTTCTTTCTGTCAGCCGTTCTTCTGATCCTCTGGTTCACTGTTATCAGGAGTGATAAAATAGTCAAAATATTGAACATCTTCAATCGCCCACACGTGTATCGTTACGAAAATGCATGATACATAATACCAAGAAGCTGGATTCTTGGCATTATGGATTTTATTGCTTCAACATATCGCACATTCTTCTTTGAAGCAGTAATGGACCAGATTATAGAAAATACCGAAAAAAATTTTCCTATCTAGATTCTAGTATGTCGCCTATCATTTAGTAGTATTTCATTGAATGGAAAGAGTGTAAGGAAAACTTGTTACAAATATTTTTTTTTTTTTTTTAAATGCTGCCAATGGCTTTATTCTTGAATCTTTCTACAAAAGAAACTAACAAGAAGTATTCAAATCTTAAGCTAAAATTATTACATATATTAAGTCTTAACCAATGTTAATACTTGTTATTAGTGTTCACTATTTAATTAATTTAGATTACATATGTATGTAAAACCTAAACATTTAATATATTTACAGGTTCATCAGTCAAAGTGGATCTGCTCTTCTAAGTCGCCTAAATCGCGGCTGTTTTAATATATCCCTGGCCAATTCATTGGGATGTGTCTCTAGTTTTGAGTAATATTTCGAACTGAATTCTTTAATGATTTCTTTGATAGTTTTAATTCCAAGATCATCGTGTTTATTACTTTTTCGAATTTACCACGGAGCATTGGTAATACTACGAAGTATTTTCGCTTGGGTTCGTTGCAGGAGTTCTCTGTTTCACGCGCTGGTGGATCCACATAACTGAATACCATATATCCATATGGGTTTGATTATCACTTTGTACAATAAAACTTTATGACAGCTGAGATTTTCTTCCCATCAACTCCAAATTGGAAAATTTTATTTTTATTTGTTTGCGGTTTGATCCGATATGATTTTTCCACGTTAGCCTTCTATCCAGGTGCATGCCTAAGTATTTGACCTTGGTTTGTTGAGGAATATTAATATCGTTTAATCCCACTGGTGGGCAGTTTGTTTAGCGTGAATGTGACGTGAGTAGATTTGTTTTCGTTTACTTTTATGCGCCATGTCTTCAGCCAGTTCTCGATTTTGTTTAGATGATTCTGTAATTCCTTTGAGGCAGTATCGGGATTACTGTGTGACACCAGCACGGCCCTATCATTGGCAAAGGTTGATATGAAAACCTTGTTGGTTACAGGTAAGTCAGCTGTGTACAGCAGGTATAATATTGGACCTAGAATGCTGCCTTGTGGGATTCCTGCGTTGATATCATTTAAACAAGTAGTTGCATTATTTTGTTTAACCATGTACTGCCTCTGAAAGAGATAGTTTCCCAGAACTGAGTGAAATTTCTTCGGTAGAAGTCTTTTAATTTTGTATATTAGCCCATCATGCCACACTTTATCAAAGGCTTGTAGAATGTTTTTGCTTGCATTTACAATTCTGTGTACTTGTTCTGTGGTACCATTTTGGTTTCGGAATCCAAATTGATGGTCTGGAATAATATACCGTTCTTCTAATACTGGTTTCAGTTTCGTTAGTAGCATTTTTTCAAATAACTTTGAGATTGTAGGCAGCATGCTTATTGGACGATATGATGAAATCTGTGTTTCATTTTTTCCAGCTTTATATATCATTGTGATCAAAGATATCTTCCATTTTTTCAGGAATATAACCAGTCCGCATGATTTCGTTGAATATGAATGTTATTAGTTTTATGCATTTCTCTGGCAATTCCCTTATCATTTTTCCAGTAATAAGATCATGCCCTGGTGCCTTTTTTGGACTTATATAATTTTTAATTGAATTCTTAACTTTTTTTCAATTATATTTTATGGGTTTGAATGACAAAATCGATTTGGCCGGGTAGCACGAAGTTATTAGTTTCTTCGTGTGGTGCGAATACTATTGTTAGATGAGCAGCAAAAGCATTGGCTTTTTCTTCATCGCTTCTCGCCCAGTTTCCAGTTGGTAGTCTAATCGGGTGATTCGAGTTTGTTGGCCTTTTTAACTTTTATGTTGCCTTCCCCAAAGAATAATCTGTCCTCTCGGTTGCCGAGAGTTCATTTAAATAATTCTGGACACTCTGGTTTACTTCTTCCCGCATTGCAAATCTTAGAGTCATAATTGCTAGATTTAATTTCCATTTCAACAACGGTGATTTTGTTTCTTGCCATCGGCACCGCATTTTCCGCTTTTCCTGGGTTAGTTCCTGTATATTATGTGACAGTTTATTAACTTTTTCTGTACTATTTAAGACAGGTGTAGCCTTTTCAGCAAATAATGCCAGGACATCTTTAAGATTTTCTTCCGCCGCATCAATATCTGATGGTGTGATAAGAGGAATATTCAGTACATAATTTTGTCCGACTATCCTCTTATATTGATCCCAATTAGTTTGCTTGTTTGTAAGCCGTTTTGGCGTTTCTATTGTTATAACGCCGGTGCTCACTCTTACAATTACATGTGAGTGATTAGAAGATAGATCATATCAATCGGAGGCCTTAGCATATGTACGAGGAATGCCGTTAGTTACACAAAAGTCAATTAAATCAGGAACTTTCTTTTTATCTGTGGGATAGTACGTTGGGTGACCGGCAGATAAGTAATCCAGGGACTGGTCTTCTATAGCTTCATAAAGTTCTTTGCCTTTCGGCGATGTTAATCTGAAACCCCATTGAGTGTGTTTGGCGTTGAAATCAACCCCCGCATGAAATTTATTACCTAGCTGGCTGAAATAAACCATGAACTGCAGTTGTTTTATAGCATGTTTGGAGGACAGTACACTGCTGATATGACACAGTTTCCAGACCACTCCGGCAGACCGATGCTCGTTGATTGGATATGTTCCTTCTCATATTTCATAAATTCATAGTGTTTTAATCTTGTTTTTATCAGTACAGCTGTGCCTCTATGTGCTTTCCCATCTGGGTGCTTTGTGTCATAAACAGAGTACCCATTAATTTTGAAATAGTTATTTTTGGTGAAGTGTGTTTCAGATATTAACATTATGTCAACATTGTGCTCAGTGAGGAATGCTTGTACCTCTGCTTTATGTTGTGCTAGGCCGTTTGCATTCCATATGGCTATTTTGAGGATAGTCATTTTTGATTTTTAACGACTATCTGCATCAACGCGTTCATATTCTGCATCATTAGATTCATGGTTCTCTCCATCATCGCCATGAAGCTTTGCATCATGTTAGTTAACTTGCTTAAAGCTGCTGCGACGTTTCCTTCTTCGCTTGCTTGCACTTTAGGAGCGATACCCTTAAGTCTGCTTGCATATGAAAACCCTTGATGCACACTACTGTTTACAGTAGCTTTTGGTTGGTTATTTTGTGGGTTATGATATAATACTTCTGGCCGTACTTTTGGTGTAGTGGAAGAATGAAGATTAAGCATTCGTTGCTCTGTTCGCTACCTTGGATTGATTCTTCTTTTCAATTCTACAATAGGTAAATTGGCCACCCTCTATAATTTGCAGTGTGATTTCCGCCACAAGTTGCTGCATTTTCTCACTGATGCTTCCGTTTTTTCTTTGTTGCATTTGAGTACGGAGTTTGTAGCGACTCGAATGTTCAACTATAACATTCTCCACACTCCAACAGACTAATCCGCGCGCGCATAGGTTGATCAACTGTGTACACCACAGATCAACACCAATTTATATCAGTAACAATCTGCGGCGCAATCCTACAACGAGTAGCTCTAACAATGAACAAACCAACAATGGTAAACGAACGCAGAATGGTAGAATATAGATATGGTGGTAGCCATGTTCTACCATCTACCATCAAAAGAGTCATCGTCGTATTTTCTTCTATTTAACAGTTCTGTTGTGATTTCATTAACTTACGATATTTTGACGGATATATACGAATTAATTATTATAGTCTTAATATTCTCAAAAATAGTGATCAAGTTGGTGAAGAGCGATAATTATATTTTTTGTGTTCAAAAGATACTAACCTGAATTATAGTCTTATAATTACTTTATTATATACATGTATACATATAATATAAATAATAAGAACTAGTGAAATATATATATACATAAGTTTTAATCACACCAGTGAACAATAAATTTGGCTTTTTATTTTTGGCAGAAGCCAATAAGTTCACCACAGATAACACAAACATCGCTTAAAGTTTCAAACATTCAGACGTGTAAATGTGGTGGATGCATCAAGAAATATAAAACTGCTGTAGTCATATCTCGGTTACGAGAGCAAAACAGAGCAAGAAAATATTTAATATTGAGAAATAACATTCTTGGGTTGTATAATCCACGAAAATTATAATGGTGACAGATGCTTCTGACATTTAGTAAAAGGTAAATAAATAATGTTTATCTTAATCAGTTTATCAAGTACTGAAAATGCTATTCTCAACTTAATTGTGAATCCTTTGAAATTATTTTAAATTTCAATAAGAATATTAAAAATTTAATGCTGTGATTGATAATCAGGCTTTAAAAGAAAATCTACTTCGATTCGTAGTTCAGATTGTAGCATTGATACCGTGAAGAAAAAACTGAAATTACGGTATAGCTACCGTGGTGGAAAATTGGGATGTTATTTAGGACTCTATAGGCTACCTCTGAGTCAAAAATGAAAAAATTCTGCTCGTTCAAATTCCCGTAATATCCTATCCCATACATTTTCCCACTTGGGATAGGATATTAAAAAGTCTGCGATCGGATACGGCAATTTGAACGTGCAGATTTTATTCATATTCGGAGGTAGCATATTAAATCCTAAATAATATCTCGATGACAAATTTACAGGCCGGCCAAACCTTTTACCGGAATATTTTTTGTTAATATTTAAATCATACTTAATAAATAAGTTTGAGATGATTTTTTTTTATACCAACTCCATTTATTTAAAAATCTGGGATGAGCCGACTGTCTAAAATCCTGGGATGAACCAAGTGTATAAATCACATATTTAAAAAAATTCTGGGATGGATGTTTTACGCTGGTGTTCTCAAGGGGGGGCCAGCTTGTCGAATTTTCGAATATTAGCTGTTTCATACGGGTAAAAGGTGGGCGGTTAAATTTTAATAATTTTTAACCTGATCCCGTACATAAAATATGACCTAATACTCGTTCGAGGTTTGAAATTTTTCTATTAGGATAGTAGCTCAAATAAATAGCCCACTTACACGACAAAATACAAGTGCCAGCTTTAAATCGGAAGTCCATAATTTCCGAAAATGGGCCATGTCATACATATAAAATGTGTTTGGGATTTTAATTAATTTCAAGCTAATTTTTTTTTTTAATTAATTGCAACTTCAAACAGATATGTATTCAATTATGAATTATATCGAAAATGATTTTATTTGTCATGTCTTGTGGAATTGTTCTACTGTAAGATTTTTTTCTGCTCAAAAGTTTTTCTAACTAATAGTAAATGTCAAAATAATTTGTTTCGAAACATCACCTAAAAGAGACAGTATGAACTACACAGTAACGTAATTTAATGAGGTTATAAGTTTAATGTGAAACCGAGGCAGAATAAGTCTACTTGCCAAACGGAATTTTGAAAAATCCTGATGAGGTCAAATTACAATAATTACATCCACTTCCTCATGTCTTAATTAAACTTGCTGTTAATAAAACTTGAAACTACGAGTATATACAAACATGCATGCATGCATTCCCAATTTATATCAATCAAATCGTAAATAATAGTGCAATTAAATACAACTACTTTGGCTATACTAAATTAGTAATCCCATCACGTTATCCATAAATATTCCCATATAATGTTTGCAAAGCTAAAAATGTACGATATAACTAGAGACTATTAGCCTTTTCAAATGCAGAATACTAATTAGATAAGAGAATTGAGATGGCATGAGTGTAGTTTAGAGAGTATGTATATACATATGTAGTAATTATAATACAATCGTTAGTTTTTTTTTACTAAGTATTACACATGTTAAGATGAACATATATCGTATATGTACTTAAAGGCCGATTATTTTGCTTGAAACAAACAAATCAAAATATGTATGTACATATACGAATTCCTACATAAATCAATCAATCGCAAAGTTGATTGGATCCCCGAAACAAAAACCAAAATTATTGGCGTGTCTGGAAAAATATAGTAATTAATTTTTGTATAGACCATGTGTGTGTTGATTAAAATCGCTTCGACCAAAAAGGTTCGGAGAATTTTGTTTAAATTAAAAATCTAAAATAGTTTTTTTTGGATTTTGTGACGTTGACTATACTCATATGCCTCACCGACTATAATATAGTCATTCTTTACACCAAACTTAATAATGTATATATGTAACGTAAATAAATTATTAATTTGATTAGTTTTTCACTATTTTATGTAATTAATTTCGATAGTTATCGATGAGTACGGCATGATGGTTATATTGTTATAAAATAAATCGATTTTTAATGTTTATTATACAAAACATTACTGAAAACATATGTATACAGCATATTTGTTTTGCATAATACAAAAATTTACTGAGAAAAAACTATTGATATGATTAGTAGTTTGTTTTATAACTCAAACAGGGTGGTCAATTTGCAAAATCGTTTCCAATCATTAAATCAATATATGAAAATGCAATACTCAACTCGCTCGACTACAATATATGTACATGCAAACATATGTGGAAATTAATGATAAACGTACACAATATAATCTACGTTCAATGACAATCATAAGTGGATTGGAGTTCGATGATACGTTTGGAGGTAAAGAGGTTAAATTGTTTGGTTTGATTTGCGTATATACATATATACATCTGTTGTACGGTAGAAGCATATTTTCAAAGTCGTTTTAATGCCGATTTGGATATAACTATAATATATACGTTTGTTTGTTTGTCTAACCGATAGAGATGACTGGAAAATGTTTGAAAAACTCTTATCAAGAGTGAGTGTGAGCTGTATACATGAGCGTTCTCAAGTAGTATAATATATGAAACTTTAAAAAGGGTCATCGAAGAAGGTTTGTCAGGTGTTAAGCCGTATGTTATAGCTGCAGAAGTACTTGCTGAAATTTGTTGTACATAACTCAGCTACATAGGCACCCTCTAGTAAACATCTTCCAGAGTGCAATGATGGTGGACTAGAACATGGCAAGGCCTAAATATTAGTATTTGTTCGATCAGTAGATCGTTTAACTAGCAGTGCTCCAACACGGTAGTGTATACCCCGGTTCAACTTTGTCTAAACTATATTCAATCTTGCTTGGCGATATGTACTACAAGACAAGAGGTTTATTCACAATACCCATAGTACGGAGCTTTTGAGAATACAAGTGACAAAGGGCGAACGGGACTAGGAATACAGGGCGAAGGAACTACAGCAACACGGCGAAGGAACTACAGAAAATTTGAATTTGAGCTGTTTTGTATATTGTATGCTACCGATTCTAGAATTAATTACGTACTCTCGAGTGCATATTCGGATAGCTTAGAGCAATTGCCACCTTTGCGTCTATAGTAATTAAATTAGATTAAGCGGTTAGATTTTCACAGAATTCTGAAGTTTCGTGATTTTAAACCAATTTTAATCATTTTTACTGCCTATTACAGAGATGCCACGGCTACTCATATATATTTCCGGATAGTTTAGACCACCAAGGATTTTTGAGGTCCATCAGATTAAATTCTGATGAACTTTTCTATTTTTTGGACAATTTATTTCAATTGGAAAATATAATAAAAATTATTCAAAACACTGAAATTCTAAATGGTATAAAATAAATGGTAAAGTTCATCAGAATTTAATTTTCTTGATCATATACAGATTCAAAACAGCCTTAACTATTTGAAAATGTCGGCCAGTACCCGTGGACATCTCTAGGAACGGCGGCACAAATTATTAAAATTCGTTTAAAATGAAATCGTTTACGTAACTTGTAAATGGTATCAAATAAATAGTAAAGTTCATCAGAATTTAATTTTCTTTATCATACAGATTCAAAATAGCCTTAACTATTTGAAAATGTAGGTCAGTACCCGTGGACATCTCTAGGATCAGCGGCACACAAATTATTAAAATTCGTTTAAAATGAAATCGTTTACGTAACTTGTAAATGGTATAAAATAAATAGTAAAGTTCATCAGAATTTAATTTTCTTGATCATACAGATTCAAAATAGCCTTAACTATTTGAAAATGTAGGCCAGTACCCGTGGACATCTCTAGGATCGCGGCACAAATTAATAAAAATCGTTTAAAATGAAATCGTTTACGTAACTTCTAAATGGTATAAAATAAATAGTAAAGTTCATCAAAATTTAATTTTCTTGATCATACAGATTCAAAATAGCCTTAACTATTTGAAAATGTAGGCCAGTACCCGTGGACATCTCTAGGAACGGCGGCACAAATTATTAAAAATCGTTTAAAATGAAATCGTTTACGTAACTTGTAAATGGTATAAAATAAATAGTAAAGTTCATCAGAATTTAATTTTCTTGATCATACAGATTTAAAATAGCCTAATCTATTTTAAAAGATAGACCAGTATCTGGAGACTGGGATCGGCGGTACAAAATTTTAAACATCAATCAATATCAAGAACTTATAAATTCCATAAACCATGAGTTGTGGGTGATCAGCCCAAAAAATACAGAATGCAATTGACCACCCAGGGTGTTGACAACACTTTTTTAATTTTTAACATGTTTAAACTTTTATTATGCCACCTTATAGAAGTACTATTTAAATCCACTGTCGGTATATATAAGGAATAATCAAATCACATAAATTTTAATTGCAATGATTTAATTAATAAATAATAATAAGTTTCACACCTTCGAGCGATTATCTGCCATAAATGTATTAGACATTATTTAAATTTTTGATATACTCGCACGTATGACGTTAATCAATTAATGTTTAATATTTTTAATTGATAATAAAGTCATAATAAAATTTATATCGATTTAGTTTTTTTTAAACATATTTTCGAGGTCAACAACTTGCTCGGCGACCGACAGTCTATTTTAACATTCACACCTAAAACAGTATCCGCCCATAATAGTTGAAAATCATTATGCCGACAACTATATCGATGAACGCAAAATTGATCTCAATATTCCACTGTGATTTCAACATGAGTTAAAGTTATCATATAGCCACATCACTGATTTTCATTTGGCCGGACTTTTCTCATTTTAAATATTACCATTCTGTAAATTTTAATAAATTTTGCTTTGTTTTGAATATGTATATGAATTAAGCTCTACAGAAGCTCTATTATTTATTTTATATGTTTGTGCACTGCTAGTTTACATGATATATTTGTGTAAATAAAAATATAATATGAGTTATGTACGTAATATTTTCATGAACAATAATATGTATACAAATTTTTTTCCGAGATAAATCATAAATAAATATGCATGAAGGTTTTTTGTTATTGTTGCCAGTATTATTTATTATAAAAGCTTTTAGTTGCGCTTTTTATGTTTGGTTTACCATACTATTTACTATAGTTTTCCAAACTAATTTTTATTCATAATACTGATAACCAGAATTTAGAGTAAGAGAGTGTCTTTATTAATTTGAATTATGTTTTATTGTAAACGAATTTTTGTGAAAAATAATTTAAAATTTGGCTGAGGGAGATGCCAAACGACCATATCTATTGTAAACAGTCTTCTAAATTTCTGCTCTTGTTACCAACAATATTCGAACTTCTTAAACTATATACCGAACATAATTGCCTAACTCCACTAAGGCAAAACCTAAATATTTCTAAATTTAATTGAACATTTTCGCTTGAAATTTGGTTCAATTTGAATTTAATACAATAAGGCGGAGTGAGAAGTCTGCTAAAAATAAAACAAAGAATAATATTTTCGGCCAAAAAAAATATTTATGTTTCAATTGACGTAGCCGTCTTTTAGCTTGATACACTTAGTCCAACGTTTTTACAATTTTTCGAGCCCTTCCGAATAATACGATTTCTCCAACCCTTCAAAATAGGCGTTTGTTGCATTGATGATCTCCTCATTAGAGCCGAATCTCTTTCCGCTTAGCCATTTCTTCAAAGTCCGAAAACAGAAAATAGTCGCAGGGGGCTAAGTCTGGAGAATATGGCGGATGTGGAAGCAATTCGAAGCGTAATTCAGAGATTTTGACCATGGCAACTACACACGTCTGCACCCGTGCACTGTCTTGAAAGAAGAGAACTCTTTTCTTCGCCGGTCGTTTTTTTTTCAAAACGTCGTTGAAACGGATCAATAAGTTGCGGTAATATTCGCCCTTGACTGATCTTGTCTTTTGAAGGTAATCGATGTGGATTATGCCGCGTGCATTCCAAAAAACTGTGGCCACAACCTGGTTGGCCGATAAAACCTTAGCCTTTTTCGGCACAGCTATGAAACGACTCAAAAACTCCTTTTTATTTCCCGTGAACATCGCCAAACCTGCCTCTGAAGTTTTACATGTTTACAAAAAAACAATGGGTTGCCTGTTATCAATGGCTGTCAAAACTGAACTAAATGACAGATCTGTCTGAAAATTTTAATTTGGTCTAGTGACAGATGGTGGCACTCTCTGTTGCAATTTTACCAGAGTTCTCACTCCGCCCTCACGTATTAGCATTGAAAAACAACGATAAGCTTTATAAGCTTCAGGACGTAAGTTAAAACAAATAAGCTTCTAAATTTCATAGATATACTTAAACTGGCTCCTCCTAATTTAAATAACTTCTAAAATAGGAAGATGTATTTCCAGAATGCTCAACGAAATCACACGAAAATACATAAACCAAAGCTCTAACTTCATATTTAAGTTAATAAGAAATTTACATATCTCTGAAAAAAATTATTTATTTTCCAAAAATGAATACTGAGATTTTTATTTAACAAATAATTTCAAATAACTTTTACCAATAAGGTAACTCAAAAAAGCTCACGCTCAGAAGTAAATTGATTGACCTAAAATTCGATTTTGTTAAAAACTCATGAAATACGGATGAAAACTTACATTTATTTAAGCATAATTGGTAAGAAACCGTATCTTAGCGTTTATTTAAAAACTTTCAAGATCTATTATAAGTTTCAATACCTAGATTTCCTTTAACAAAAATAATATTATACATTTTAAGTAAGCTTTTCCTGAACAATTTTGCATTTCTATTCAAAGGTTTTACGTTTCCACTACTGTTGCTTAAGCTTTTAAATAAATTGATAATACATTTTTTAATATTCAAAAAAAATTTCATCTATCATTAGTTTCATTTTAAAGATGTCTTGAAAGAGAAAAACTTTCCCTAGGGTCGAAGAAGATTCAATCTTAGTGGAAAATGTCTGATTTGAGCTGCCCATTTATTCAGCATGCAAACCTATTTGAAATCGCTAAAAATTGCCTTCACTGATAACATCCAGTACCTACATTTTTAAATGAAGTCTGGATTTCCATACAAATGTTATGAAAATGATTTTTAAGTGAAATCGCCTAAAATGATTGTTTCAACGGATCGATTTTATTTCAATCATAGATACAATTTATCGTATGACAGGTTATACGATAATAATAGTTTTAGTTAAGAGTCGAAATGTTGAAATTTGTTTTAAGGAATTTGGTTTTGTCATTTTTCATCCAAAAAAACGTAAAAGCCTAAAAACGTTAAGCCTAGCCCAATAGTTGAATGAAGCCAAATATTTGTATTGGAAAACGCACAGTGTACAGTGAAAACTGTTCTTTGTTTGGCTGGAATATTTTTACAGTGGATTATCTAAGACACAAATAGTATCAATTTTTACGGATTTAAAGCTTAAATCCTCTTAAACTTGTTATTCTATGTTAAAAAATCGACGAGGTTGTATTAGGGACACGCAGAACGTAGGACTACGGGTTATAGTAAAGACCAAATCAAACATATCTAATTTTAATAGAAACGGTTAAGAACCGGCTAAGTTCTTTTCCAGTTGCTCATATTCCAAAACTTTACATCCATCATAAACAGTTATAAATCAAATCGATTATAGTTCCATTCCCCTTGGCCATATTTTAGAACTTTATCTAAAAGCTCCTTTTTAATCTCTTTTTCATCGAACATGTCGAATTTCATCATAAGCAATAGTCTAGTTCTGTTCTATCATTTTATAATTTATCCCATTATGAAATATCTCGTTTCGTATCTGGACCTATTTTGTTTAGAAAAATGTAGTCTTATATAATAATATCGGGAGTTAAATGATCAATCATGTTCCTTAAAACAAAATTCAATTTAGTGAAAAAAAATGTTTACTTTGTTTTTTATGTTTTTATACTTTACAAAATCATTAACAATATTTGACTGTGCGCCTGAAGCGACTGAATCGATTAAACTAATTAATTTTTAATATGTCGCTACTGCACTCTAGGCGTCTATTGAAAGTCGATTTGTGATTTTTCGACATCTTTTCATTTAGTTGCTTGACGATCTGTGTATTATTTTACTTTTAAAATAAATCAAAGATAAATTTTTAAAAGCCACAATAAATAAAAAAATAGATATGGACACAAGTTGAAACCGAGCAAGTTGATAAAATCAAGTTAGGAGTCATTAACATTTAAAATGAAAATATGTAGCTACAGGATTTTTTAAAAAAATAATTTGATATAGAAATTTGACAGAATTGCAATTAAATGGCTGGCATAAAGTCAAACAGAAATGGAGTAACATTATGGATAAATACAAAGTATAATTATAAGTAAACATTTTTTCAGAAACCGAATTAACATAATCTTTATTATTTTACGGCCAAAATTGAACCACCAACCGGTCTTGGGACGGAAGGTGTTACATTCAAAACTGCAACTTGGCCTTACTTTGAAAGCATCCATACTTGCTGCTCTGAAAGGAGTAATATTAACCCGCCTCTAGTTATTAATACAGGGGTTGATAACGTAGATTCAAATATCACTGCCACGTCTATCATTTGATATAATCATCTTATAAATTTCACTCTCATATGTATAAGAAAAATTTGGTGGACCCTAAATATATAACAAATAAAAATGATTACAATAAACTATAATCTCCCTAATTGTATTGTAGGACGAATTAATTTCTTCTACTTCTCCGATTATTTTTTGCGATTCGTCTCTTCTTTGATGTTTATAGTTGTACTTAACTATATTTGTAAATAAAATATACGCCAAAATCATATTTTAAAATATGTATATTAATTAATATCTCTAATTTAACTTTATATACAGCGAATTTGTTGTTTACTTTAGTTTAGTTCAACAATATTTGCAGGCACAGATAATGACGTTTTTTATGGGTCGCGTAGTGGACCAGAAGCAGAAGCTTCAACATTTAGTTTAGTGACCTCAGGAACACAGCATCAATCAACTGAACTAACTATACTAAAAAAAATTTAAAGCTTCTGCGGCGCCAACTGAAAAGTCGATTTACAATGTTGGTTTTTGATGAATTTTTATTTCTACTGTGTACAGTGTGATGATTAAATATCAAAACATGCAAATTCGACATTTATTTAAATATTGTGCTAACTAGCTCGTTTTACTTTAGTTTAGTTATTTTAGCCGGTTGAGGCACACAGCATAATTACTTTTTTGCACGATCAGACTATTTTTTGAGGTTTACCGATAGGGTCTCCAGGGCAGTAGGTTTTGTTTACAATTACTGGGCGGTAAGTGAATTACTTACCGCCTCATAGGCGGTAAGTAAATAAAGAATGAATGTATAATCTGTGATGTTTTGACAATGTTTCTCACTGCACCATGCTTTGAAAAGTTTATAGGTATTTTCATACCGTTCTCTTGATTTTTCTGGAATAATTGAGGTACATCCTATGTTCCATGCATTTTCCAGATCAGAATCGTCACTGTCATCCATTTTTCACAATAAAATACTATTATTTTGCTTTATTTTACAAAGAACTGACAGAAAAAATCTCTTGATAAATAAATAATTATTGTTTTCGTACGTCCATGACAACATAACAACGAACAAAGCTTACTTTAAAAATAATGTGCAAAAAAAACAACTCTGACAACTAAAAATGTCAAAACAATTTTCAAATATTTCTAAATTGTAATTTCGTTATTGCGCCGATCGTGCAAAAAACGTAATAAGCATTGCGGTCAGTAAGTGCCCTACCGGTATCGGATGTATTGGAGATCTCGACTTCGTCTCGATCTCCAAAATCATCCTCAACCGGTAGAAAGCACTTACTGACCTTGATACTTAAATAACTATTATCTACTAACCCGTTTATTTTCCATCAGTTCGAAACATTGAATTTCCATAACTCACAAACGCGACTATGTCCCAACCTGATCTTTGCAAAAATGAACTTTTCTACAATGGGCAAACCTTTTTTATTTTAAGACGAATTGGCACGCAGTTGCTTGATCAAGTTCATGACTGTTTAATTTCGAGATCAGATATCTGATGAAGATCCCCGATATTGTACATGAAGTAAGATCTCAGCGAGTACGCTGGCTCGGTCACGTTCTGCGTGCTGATCCGGAACGAATTGTGCAGCGATCTAGAAAAGGAGAGCCACCATATGGTAGGCGCGATTTGGCCTTTTCAGATTGTCTTAGACAGTATGAAGACCATGCTCAGGATCGAAACCGTTGGAGCCAGATTGTTGACTCAGTAAGGGGCCAGTAATGGCCTTTAAAACTGATTATTATTATTATTTAAATAAAATAATTTTTTTTTAACCCACAAACTTAGTTTGAATTTTGTTTGATTATTACAGTTTATAAAACTATAAAAATGGGCATATAAGCATAACATAGTATACAAATTTGTACTTGATTAAACAGACACAAAATTTTGATATTATTTGAATTGTTCGAAAAATAAATTGTTTTTAATTCGAATATTTTGTTAGTAAGTACAATAGTGTCTTGAACTTTGGTGAGTCTTTCTTATCCAAAAACAGTTTGTATAATAACAAAATTGTCATAATAAACAAAATTAATCTTTTTGTTGTTTTGCAGTCGATGTATAAAAAAAAGGTTGCAATAAATCTGTCGATTTTTCTTATGGCCATTACAGCCAAAACTTCATATAGAAATTCGTACGATTCAAACAACCATTTTGACGTCACGATTTTAATATTTCAAAAGTATGCTTAACGATAAAGCAGTTTCGACGTAAAATCAATGCGCGCGGTCACACTGGAAAGCGATACTACACTTACCAGCTGAAAACTAAAAAAGAATTGAATAAGGCTTCCATGCCAAATCTATTGCGAATATTATAATTCGGGAGAAGGTTCCTCAGCCGATATTTCGCATAGAATTAGAGCCAAATGAGAAAAGCAATGAAAGGCACAGTATACATAACTTGAGATATTTCAAGAGAACTGAACCAGTACAATGCATCAAGTGCCAAGGATACGGGTACACAAAAGAAGTTTGCGTTATTTGTGGCGAACTGCATGATTCAAAAAAATGGAGAAAATCACACAGCAAATTACAGAGGTTGCCCGATATATCTGGATTTGAAGCGTAAGACCAACACATAGTTGCGATCTGAGCAACGAATGCTTAAGTCAGGTTACAATCAAAGAAATATGACTTCAAGAAGTACAATTGCTCAACTAAATGATCTGGAGAATATTACAAGCAATTTTGTACAACCAGGAGTTTCCAATGCAAACATTCTAACGTACAGCCCCAAACACAAAATTTCATTTCAATGAAGAAGACTTAAATATTCACGCAACCGTAAACACATTGACCGAAACGATCTAAAATTTCATGATGATGATGGAAAGACAAATGAGCATGATAATGCAAAATATGAATCCACTAATGCAAATAATGGTCAAAAATGATGCTCTTATGGAGCTGGATGGAGTGCGAACGGGTTTTCACAGCACAAAGCTGAGTTTCAAACCTTTCTGGGGTAATAACATTATGTTGATCTTAAATAAATGCTGATTCATAGCTTTTAGTAAGGCAATATGGGACATTTTTCACAATTTCATTTTTTACATTTATACAATATTGTCGTGACCTTTATAATTCATCAGTGATCCAAAGGTGCATTCATACATAAAATAAACCTCATATGCACAAAAACCACAGTTTTCAAGCTATACGAAAAACTTATTGTTTTCTTCCAATGGTTAGCGAACATAAAATTTCCTTTCGGTATATTGCATCTACATATATCTACCCACAACAAGAAAGAACTTTTTTTTTTTTTAACTTTTATACATTATATCGTGGTATAAATATATGCGACAAGCAAAATTCATTAAAAAAAACTTTTATTCTATTTTATGGCTTACAGTCGAATTATGTCGTTAAATTACTCGTACATATTATGAATTATTATTAGATGGTTTATGTTTTATTTCGAAATCTATAAATATTTATGTATGTATGTAAATGTTGTGGGCACAAAGAGTTACTATTTGGAGCGGATCCGCAGCTAGTGGCATAATTAGTCCATACTTTTTCGAAAATTCGAATGGTGCTGTATTAAATGTGAATGGTTGATGTTATCGGAGAGCAAAGCCGTCGATTTCATACCTTATCGTGGTGCTCTCATGGGTACCGCTAATTGAATCGGGTGGTGTAGTTGACACGAGCAGGGGAAATTCTGTCTATAGTTATGGAGACTATATGTCATGGCGAGTTATTAACGTCGCAATATAAACGTTTCTCAGGTAGGACTGGATACCTTAAGGTCCATCACCAGTACAGGACCGCACAGACGAAAGTGGGTTGAACGGCGAGCCAACAACCCTCACAAAAATCTTCAAGTTATGAAACGTATACAAAGGCTAATTTATCGGATTCATCCCAACAACAACCTCGGAAAATATACACGGACAACGCAATAAAAATGGGAACATAGAACGTGCTAAGCCTCTTAAGACCTGGAGATCTCCAAGACCTCTCGAACCAGGCGGTCACTTACACCTTGGACGTACTTGTTCTATAAGAGCCTAGATGGTCTGGAAATAGGATTCATAATGCTACCAATGGATACACTCTCTACTACAGCAGCCATCAGAAAGGAGGAGAATTTGGAATCGGCTTTCTCATTCATCAGCATGCTCATCACACTGTCAGTAAGCGGATATGCACGGTCAGATTACGCACAAAAAAGTTCAATATCACGATCGTCAATGTATATGCGCCTACCGAAGACAAATCACTTGATGTGAAAGATCTGTGCTTTGTGGAGCTTGAAGACATCATCATGTAACATCCCGTACCATGATATTAAAATCATTGTGGGCAACTTTAGTGCAAAAATTGGTTGGAGCGCAGAAACTAAACCACATATTGGCCGACACAGCTTAAATCAGTTTAATAACAACAACGGCCAATGCTTCGTCGAACTTGCTATAATGTATAACCTAGACGTATCGATTACATTATTTCAAAATAAGAAAATCCACAAGGTAACGTGGCGATCGAATGATGGAAGAACGCAAAATCAAATTGTTATGATCTCGAAAAAACATTCTACCAGTCTAACTACCGTTAGATGATATAGAGGCGCCGATATTAACAGTGACCATATGCTTGCTATTTTCAAGTACAAATTATCATCCACATTTAATAAACAAGCAAAGAATATCGATGCACTAAAAGATGAAAGCACCCGTCACTAAACATCTAGAATGGCACAACGAAAACCACGCTGCTCAATCAATCATCCAGGAGCAGATAAAGGCAGAAAGTGCATTTGGAAGAAAACCGCCAAGATCACGTGATGACTGGTTCGACGATCAGTGTCTGATCCGTAACACTATAGGAGCACTCAATGGAAATGGAAACTCCAGAGACTGTTTTGTCAACGCCAGAAGTTTTACTAAAGATAGTAGGGCAAACCCACCTTCAAAATCGAACTGACGAAGTGCTTCCTATCCGAGCCATCGCTCCAGCAGATGAAGAGGTATTTTTACCATATCCCCCAGTGGAAGAGGCAAACGTAGCTCATAATAGGTTAAAAATGGCAAATCTATCGGCCCCGTAGAACTACTAAAACACGGAAGAACGATTCTTGCAGCTAATCTGTATGACCTCGTCGTGATGATCTGGGACCAGGAAGAGTTGTCTGAGAAATGGAAGAACGCACTCATATGTCCATTGGATAAAAAAAGTGACCGTCTCAAATACGAAAATTACCGTGGCATAGCTTCTGATCTCTCTTGCTTGAGTCCTTCGGTAATTGATCTTAGGATTTCCGATCATTATTTTATTGAGATACTCTTTAAGTTACCTAATATTTTGTCATCCTCGATTTATTTGAAATCAGCGCCAAACGTTAAACTCAACCATCAAACATTTATTTGATAAACTTGAGAATATGAACTGAAATTTTGTTCTTAATTGTGATGTTACTTCTCTAGCCCTTGATTTTTTTCTCAACACTCTAAAATTTATTTTAGAACAATGTTACACACAGTTCCATGTTAGGAAAATTAAACTCTTGAAACCATGGATTTCTTATGATCCGACCATTCGCATTAAAAAGAGAAATACATTACATAAAAAATTAACAAATCGACCGGTTAGTCGGAATCTTCATCCAATTTATAGCAGTATGAAGCGTATTATGTCAATCGTTTTTCTGCTAACCGCGGTGATATTAAAACGAACTGGGATCGGGCCAAGGAAATTTTAACAAACTAATCGAAAGCTTGTCCGATTACCAACATTTTGTCTGATAATGGAACTCTACTGACGTGCAATTCTGACATTTCGAATAAGCTTAATTATTTTATTACTAGTGTGGCCAATAATATAAGAGCCTAACTTTTTGGGAATGCTATTCCAGTTAAATATGATCTCCCGTATGATTACTACTGTAAAACATTTTTTTTATGACTTCAGTTTCTAATAATGAAGTTTTATACGTTGGAACCTAAGCAGTCAATTGATAATAATGGACTAAGTAATTTCAGATTTTCAATCTTTCTTTTAGCCAAAGGATTGTACCTAAGAGACTCAAATCGGCGTTGTTGGGGGTTGTTATACAACTACCTTAAAGCCATTATATATTCAGCAGAAAATGATTTTACGTATCTTACTGAAAAAGAAACAGAACTGAACCATTCTGGCCTTTATTCAGATTTAACCATATTTTGCCGTTGCAGCATTTGTATATTTACAAAGTATTAGAATGTTTTTTTCAGCGAAGCGGTCGTTACAACCGCCCTGGAAACCACCATTTTCTTCATATAATATTCCTATTTTTTATAGTGATCACTTTCGTCGCTATTTCCTTGTTACAGCGCCAACATTTTTTAATGCTTTGCCGGATTTTATTAGAAGATTCATTTATTCTAGGTCATTCTTAACTGAATTCAAAAAATGGATTCAACCATCTGACTTATTTTTTATGTATCGTGTTATTCAACTTATTTGCTTAAAATGATATATTTTTGTAAATGACAAAGGATAATGTACTTATTGTGTAATGAACAAATAAATAAACACCGCCTATAAAGAGTTTGCAAATGTTGTACTTGCCAGAATCATCCCTCATGCTGAAAATATCATCGATGACTTCCAGTGTATCACCAACTTTACATTATGGACTTTCAACAGGCATATGAAAGCATAAATCGCGCCTGTGTTGTTCAATCTGGCGCTTGAGTACGTAATAAGGAAAAGTGGTATTGAAACTTCGTGGTGTATATTCAATAAGTCAGGCCAAATTCCGGGATGATATCGCGCTTCTTGGCCGAAGACCCAATGATATCAAGGATAGTTTGGTACCATCAAAATGGTTATCAACTCCTAGGAGCATCGCTATTAAGGCTGGTTTCAATTAATCGATTAATCATTTTGTTTGCTAGTTGAACAATTAATCAAAAAATTTAAATGATTAATCGTTTTAAATTAAAATTTTTTAAATCATTTGTTAAATATAATATTCAGCGCGCCTCTCGCGTTAAAGTTTTGCATATTAAAGTCGATATAATAGAAACGAATTTGACAGATGTATTAAATTGGCAAGGAAAAAGTCAATGTTGGCAATTAAGAGGTTCTTGGAATTAAAAGATGTTTTATATTCAGTACTCACAAATTTGTCAGTGATACATTTATATCCAACACAACGTGAAATTGAGCAAATTGGTGAAATTGTCGAGTCATTAGAAACTATTAAAGTAAGTTGACTTGCTTTGGGAAGACGGGACTGCAATTTAATCAAAGCATTGAAAATTTTTATTGTCTAAATTAAAAGCGCAATCAAGTGAAACAGGCAGAAAATTTTCCGAAACAGTTAGTAGGAGAATGTTTGAAAGGAAAGTACCAAATATAGATTCCGTTTTAGAGTATTTAGAGGATCCCAACATGTACCTGAAAACTCTCACATAAAAAAATTCAACATTAAAACGTTCAACGAGAAATGAAATTGCTCAAACAATAAAAGAAATTATGCAAGATTTATATCTTACTGATGAGAACATAACTGATAGTGATGATGAAAACATTCTAAATCAAAAGGATGAAGCTATGTATGAATGTTTTGAGAATATTACAAAAGAAGATGAACTGAATCGCATTTTGTCGAGGAAGCCCACCGATCTACCTATAGTAGTAACTTTTCAAAATAACATTTCGTCAATTAAAAAAGAAATGAGCATTCAAAATCTATTCGAACAAATTTATAATACATTGTTAACTATTCCACCATCGCCGATAGAAGCGGAAAGATGTTTTAGTGCTGCAGGACTTTTTGTAACAAAATTGAGAACATCATTAAATGATGGAACAATTGATTCATTATGATTTCTCCGATCATACCTAATACAGGAACAAAATGAACAGGAATTAAAATAAGTTTACTTTGAATTTAATTTGGTTCAATGATTTTTCAAATAATGTGATTTTTACTTTTTTTTATCGAATTATGATTATTATTAATTTATTTGGAATATTTTATTATTTAAACCAAAATGAATTTATGTTTTAAAAAGTTATTATTTAAAGAGAATTATTTAGTGTGCAATTAAATATGAATTGAAGTAGAAAAACGTTTCTTCTTATACGATTAATCGTTTTTTTTTCATCCGATTAATCATAAATCGAAAATTTCTCAAAATGATTAATCAGACCAGCCTTAATCTCTATAGTTCATCTCGAAGAAAACGACTATAGCTTCGACAAACGACTATAGCTTCCTCTATGCACAGTCGAGGTGATCAAAATATCTTTCGCAGTCGTGCAAAATCGCACTTATAAGACCTGTACTAATTTTCGGAAGTGAAAGTTGGACTTTGATCACCAACGACTGTAGATTATTATCTACGTTTGAAAGAAAGGTTATCCGATCCATATTTGGTCCTATTAAAGTTGCGAATATTGTATTCGAATGAATCACTAGATTAAGCATCTTCTTGGAGGCTGCGATGTGATCGGATTCATTAAATCAAGCCCAGTAAAATGGCTGGGCCACCTTGAAAGGCCCTCATCAAACCGTATGATAAAAAAGCGTTCCTCCATCAACAGCCAGTCGGAGTACGTCATAGGTGAAGGCCTAGACTACGCTGGCGAGACGGCGTCGAGAAAAATCTAAGAGTATTACAGGATGTTGAAATTGGAGGGAGCAAGCGATGAACCGAGACGATTGGCGGACCATTGTGCAGGCGGTAAAATCCTTTCATGGGATGTCAACGCCAGAGAGAGAGAGAGAGGGAGGTTGACGTTATCGACACAGAATAACAAATTAATAAATATTACAAAAGTGTATGTGGAAAACATGTGATTTCACCAAGACAGTGCTACTAAATATAAATAATTTCTCGATAATTCATGTATTTTATTCAAAATTTAAATGTCCACCTCTTATTGGGACATCCTATATACGACGGTATGGGGAGAGATGGTATTTACGAATAGATAATAATAGTATGTCATAATGAGCCTAATACATTAATAAGAAAACCACCTTTTGAGTATATGTAAGAAATGGATATGCAAGGTCAACGTTACACAATTGGTGATGGTGGCGATTATTTGTTACCTTTAATATTTACAAGTTAATCAATTATAAATCAATTGGACTATAAATATTATATATCGTACGATACGATATGATAATACTATATTTATATACATATAATACATAGATAGTATATCCATAGTATATCTATATATTTACCTCATTGATTAAGACAACAATAACAACCAACACATCGAATGTTATTAGTTTAGAGAGCTATCTAGATAATAAATTATAGTCCGGGTTGTTGTTGTCTTGACTGTTAAGTTCAACCGTATAGTATAGAATATAATTTACATATCGTATATAGTGAAGGTGAAAAACAAAACACTTAACCATTTGTTTTTTATTTGAAGTTTTTCCGTTTATTTTTAGAATTTTCTGTTTGCTAATCGATAATTTAATAAATTCGATCGGCTGTTCGAAATGGTATTTCAATAAAAAAAAAAAATTATCTATTTTATTCAAATGTATGTTACTATTGGTTATAATTCTATTGTCAATTTATTAAGAAAGAAAAGAAAGGCGGCTTGGTAAAATGTTAGCACCTTAGTATATATTTTGTATATAAAGGCTTTGATTGACAAGACATAAGCTAATGTGGTCAAACCAAACTGCTAGTTTTACAAAAAGCTAAATTTTAACAAAGCTTTACAAAACAAACAGTAACCATTAAAATTCTTCATTAAAATACTCATATTAAATGTTAAACTTTAATCCGGTTTGCAGCTTCCAAAATAACACAACAATTAAAATTGTGTATTTTCAGTTTTCGTACAAAATATGTAAATGTCATTTTTAACCCTTTATTTTGGTGGTGGACTCTCCTCTCAACAGATGGCGAAGGTATAGCGTGGTCGATAGTTTCAGGAATACCCCACTTATACACAAGCAGGCGAGTCTTTGGACTTTCATCAATAGTTTTATGTTAGTTATAATTTTTAACGCTGGCACCCACCCGGCAACCCCATACAGTAGTATAGGATACTATGTGACAACAGAGTTAGAACAAAGCGAAAACAAATAAGCTTCAATTTATTTTAATTTTAACTTTAGAAAAATAAACACCAAGTGGCTAGTCTTATAACTAAAATTCCGAATCGCTTTATACAGCCATTCCACGCGAAATCAGACACCCATCCGGAGGCAAGATGTCCAATTATTTTGAAATTCGGGGAGATGGTAAGTCTAGATAAAAAATAAATACAATTTTAGTAAAAACTCGGTGGGGTCAAAATACGCGGAGTTCCGTTATATGTAATTCGTTTTTGTCGGAAACTCAAATGTTGACATCTTTCAATTCGTGTATCTTTAGTATTTCTTGTCCGATTTTCACGTGTAATAGCTCGTTGGAAAGACAATTTTACATACTATTAAGTAAGCGTTTGGATAATATATCCTTTACATTTCAGTTTTAAATAGGCTTTTGCTGAAAAATCGAACTACTCCCCCTTTTATTTTTATTATTTTATTTTTATCGTAAAGCACTTGAAAATACCTTTCCAATAAGCCATCTTACACGAGTGATCGTGCCACCCTTCTGTACTCTTGATTTGTACAAAATCTAAAAGTAATGTTTGATTCATTTTTTGTAGCCCAATCGAAAAGTTGTTGTGCTGTCGTTATTTAATAAGCGTATGGTCGCTTAAGGCTGGGTTTCGTTTCGATTTTTAACTTCCTCTGATGTGGAAATGATTAAAAATGTTAAAAAATATATAATCGTTCCAAAAAGGTACGGGTGAGTTAATGTTTCCTAAAAGTTAATTAATAAATATTTTATTAATAAAATAGCGGAAGGACGCCATTTTATGTATAATCAAATTTGATCGACAAACTCCTTAATGTATACGGTTGTTAAAAGCTTTAAATTAGGTAAAGTATGGTTCTATAAAAAATACAAATATTTTTGTTGGGTATAATTTGTACAAAAGCTCGATAGAAGGTCAACATTTCAAACATATTTCTCTGACAAGAAATCTTATGTGATTTCACAATTATTCAAAAAACAAAGTATGCAGTTCTTTAACGTAAAATGTGAATATAAGCTTTTTCACGATTGTTACCAGTAGACTCTATATTAACTCTATAATTATTTTTATTTCTTACCTATAATTTATATAAATCAAAAACAATAACTTACCTAACACAAACGAAAAATTATTTAATCAAAAGGGCTAAAGAGTGTTGGTAAGTGATAATTTCTGATAATTTTTATAATTTTAAATTAAAATAATTTTTAAATAAATTAATAATTGTACTGAAATGTTAAATTCCACCCTAACTTGTTATGACGTTTTGTTCTATAAAATTCGAACATGACGTTTTGTTCTATAAAACTCTGGAATTTAACGGATAAATTTTACATTAACACCAAAGTTAAAAACGTTTCCTTAAAAGTTTGTAAAATTGTCTTTCCAACGAGCTATTAGACGTGAAAATCGGACAAAGAATACTAAAGATTCACAAATTTATTTTTTATCCAGACTAATCATCTCCCCGAATTTTAAAACAATTGAACTCCTTGCCTCCGTAAATGTCTTTTTTTTGTCTGATTTCGCATGGAATGGCTGTATACTAAAACTAATTTATTTCTCGCTTTGCTCTAAAATGGAACTATGGTAATTTTTTATTTAAATGTATAAAAGCAGTACGGGTTTTCTTGACAGGAATGATTCTTGATACGATTGATTCGGTTAATGTTTAAAATATTAATTATGTTGGTACACAATCAGGTTTTTATTTATTTTGGAATTTAGTACTCTCGATATTTTACTTGTTTGAGATTAATATACCTTAGGGATTATGAACATCGGAATTTTATCTCTCTTCCTCCAATTCGAACGTAGAATAATGCACTGGATCCCTTTATTTTTGTTTGTAATGTTTCCGTTTAAGAGTACGTTTTTTGACAAGAGTGTTTCAGAATCAAGTATGCCAGCGTGAGTACAGTATGTTATAGTGATTATGCATTTCTGAAGCAGCCGTATAAAATGTTAACTTTATATAACCGATGATATCATTGGCTATGGAATAAGTATTACCAAATCAAGATTTATTAGATCAGTTTCCGTTTCAGATCAATATATGTAGTTATAATTAACTAACACAATCTATAAAACTACAATAGAATACACAGTTTTTTAATTAAAGTAGCAGAATTTACATATTGCATAATGCATAATGTATATACAATGGTTATTCATCTGATAGTTTTCTCTATTATAATAGCAAAAAAAAAATTATTAAAATCTGATATCTAGAATCTAGTTATAACTGTATTAAAATCAGCAGCATAATAGTTATTAATGTTTTGTACAAATAATAACAATATACAATAGCAAACAGTATATGATGTACTTCTTTGTTATCTATAAGTAGTTTTAAACATTTTTTGTGTGTATCAATATTTAGTGATAAAAGCTCGTTCTTGTACCAATTATTTAGCATACTGCTATCTCTGTAGTTAATATATACTCGTTTATAGTTAGATAATATGGAAATAGTCTCACTATTGTTAAAAGGAATACAATGAAAAAAAATATATCCTGGAAAAATAGGTCATAAATTTACAATTCCCCCAGTTTTCCTATTCAATTGTTAAATTTAAAATGAGATTTTTTTAACATTATTTTGCCTCCGTCTATAAATCGAATGGATTTTTTGTTTTTGCGAGTAGACAAAAAAAAAGTCTAGTGATTATGTAAAGTAAAATAAAAAGTTTTAAAAACTTTAAAAGTTTGATAAAACTTTCTTTTTTTTTGTTGATGTGAAGTACGAAAAATATGACGCGTAGGAATTTTACCCACGGCTAAAAACGTCTTGGAATATTTATACATAAAAATAAGTCACTTAGAGTAATGTTTATAAAAATTACTAATTACTGGTAAGAATTGTAAAAATTACAATTTTGCTATAATTACGAGTACATATATGCAAATTAGTGATTGTGTTTTCTCGATTCTATACTTCCATTCTCCGTATATGGGAAAACGGGATTAAATGGGCGGAAAATTTGGTCTGACGGCATAAGTTAATAAATTAATTTTATTTATTATAAAATTTCCATTCAAGAATGGGTATTCACAGATTAGGTCAATAACTTGGAAATATATATTAATGCAGTTTATTTATGATAATTAGACGAAAACAACTCGACTTGGTAAATAAAATATTATTTTACAGTATATGATCGACTAATATATTGGCCCAAGTTAAAACAAATTAAAGATAAAATATTTCCGAAATGAAATATTGCAGAATACTTAGATAATGCCCAATCTTAAATGGCCTATCTGCGATTTCTACTGACAAGTGTATAGTACCATAACTCTGTACATCGCATACCAGTATCATGTTTACTATCCATCGACTATACATAAATGTAGACGGCCAACAGATTACATATACTGGTTTCATCAATGACAGCTTGATAATATGGTCGGACCAAGAACTACACCAAAATCTGGCAGCACGAGTAATGCAGACAATTTTTCCTTAGCTTAGAGACTCGAATCTAAATGTTCCCTTAGTTCAGGCATTGTTAGGAAATGAGAAAGATGTTCTTTGCTGACAATTTATGAAATACAGCATGGAAACACCTAACTAGAACCAGAGTTTAGCTATCTTATTGATTTATTCTATCTTGCACACAACTATAGAACACTTTCAATAAAGTACTGATTGATTTGGAAGTCTTAAATTTTCTGGTAAGGGTATTTTTTATTACAGATTTTTCAAAGCGACAATTAAACAGATGTTAATGTGAACAAATGCACACTTAAAAGACAGAGAAAATGTATGTATACTCACTTCTTATACATAATATTTTATTACATCCCAAGTAACATCTAAAACCTTAAAGCACAAATATCAGATACCTATATCGTTTTGGGCGTCTAATGTGATGAACCCCATTTAAAATACAAGTGCCATATAGAAAGTGCTAAAATTATTTGTGCAAAGCAATTTATTTTGGAAATAGGATTTTTAACTTTTAAACCCTCAACAAAAAATTTAAATCTTTATTTAAGAAATGAAGAAAAAATAATTTTTTTTTGTTTACATAATTATTTGTGCAGTATATGGAAAAACATTTAAAAATTATTGCTAAGTTTATTTGGACTTAATGTGGATCCTCTATTAACTACTAGAACTTCTAAAACGATTTGGCATTGAGTCAATAAGGCTGCTAATTCGCTCAATAGAAATTTCACTCCAACCATTGAAAATTGCTTTCCACGTAACGCCTTCAAATCTTCCTTCTTCGAATGGAAGTTTTCTTTTATATAAGTCCAACAATTTTCAATATCGTTTAAAACATTTTGATCCACAACTTTTAACAATTTTGAAACTATTCTCCCCTTATCTATCGAGACGTTGTCATGTTGATTAGGTTCAATTATTTTTTGCCTAACTTCAAATGCGTGTTCAGTTAACACCCTATATCCGATTTGAGTCATTTTTCCTCTGAACTAAATGTGATGTGCCACATCAGTGTAGCCTATATGCAACTCCGTTCCCCTATATATCCACAACCAGAGTGCCGTGTTGGAAATAGAATAGTAACCATTATTATTATTGTAGTTTTTTTTAGAAGTAGAATAATAATATTTTTTTCCAATTGAGTCATCTATTAAAACTAACGGCTCATCTGTCCACAAAATGTTCCTTTAAAATTAAATTCGGCAGGCATATGAATGTGTCCCGAGCAAATTTAGTCGAGCCTTTTAATTTGTAGGTTACCTCCTTCAGTCTTCTACCTATTGTGGTTCAACAATGGCTCTTTTCTTTGGAGGCTCGAAAACGAAAGATAGGGGTCATCATGGGCAGTGATGCTAATGCGCATCACTCAATTTGGGGAAGTACAGATATAAACAGGCGGGGTGAGTTACTCCTTGATTTTATTTTAAGTAAAGGGTGATTTTTTAAGAGCTTGAGAACTTTTTTTTAAAAAAAAACGCATAAAATTTGCAAAATCTCATCGGTTCTTTATTTGAAACGTTAGATTGGTCCATGACATTTACTTTTTGAAGATAATTTCATTTAAATGTTGACCACGGCTGCGTCTTAGGTGGTCCATTCGGAAAGTCCAATTTTGGGCAACTTTTTCGAGCATTTCGGCCGGAATAGCCCGAATTTCTTCGGAAACGTTGTCTTCCAAAACTGGAATAGTTGCTGGCTTATTTCTGTAGACTTTAGACTTGACGTAGCCCCACAAAAAATAGTCTAAAGGCGTCAAATCGCATGATCTTGGTGGCCAACTTACCGGGCCATTTCTTGAGATGAATTGTTCTCCGAAGTTTTCCCTCAAAATGGCCATAGAATCGCGAGCTGTGTGGCATGTAGCGCCATCTTGTTGAAACCACATGTCAACTAAGTTCAGTTCTTCCATTTTTGGCAACAAAAAGTTTGTTAGCATCGAACGATAGCGATCGCCATTCACCGTAACGTTGCGTCCAACAGCATCTTTGAAAAAATACGGTCCAATGATTCCACCAGCGTACAAACCACACCAAACAGTGCATTTTTCGGGATGCATGGGCAGTTCTTGAACTGCTTCTGGTTGCTCTTCACTCCAAATGCGGCAATTTTGCTTATTTACGTAGCCATTCAACCAGAAATGAGCCTCATCGCTGAACAAAATTTGTCGATAAAAAAGCGGATTTTCTGCCAACTTTTCTAGGGCCCATTCACTGAAAATTCGACGTTGTGGAAGATCGTTCGGCTTCAGTTCTTGCAGGAGCTGTATTTTATACGGTTTTACACCAAGATCTTTGCGTAAAATCTTCCATGTCGTCGAATAACACAAACCCAATTGCTGCGAACGGCGACGAATCGACATTTCACGGTCTTCAGCAACACTCTCAGAAACAGACGCAATATTCTCTTCTGTACGCACTGTACGCATTCGTGTGGTTGGTTTAATGTCCAATAAAGTAAACTGAGTGCGAAACTTGGTCACAATCGCATTAATTGTTTGCTCACTTGGTCGATTATGTAGACCATAAATCGGACGTAAATCGCGAAACACTTTTCGAACCGAACACTGATTTTTGTTAAATGTTAAAGCATACTGAGCATCTTTCTCTTTGACACCTTGTCTGAAATCCCGCGGGATCTGTCAAATACTAATGCATGAAAATCCTAACCTCAAAAAAATCACCCTTTATTAACCTAAATCTATGTAATATCGGGTGTAAGCCAACCTTTATTACTAAAAATAGACAAGAAGTGTTGGACATCACACTTGTCTCTGATTTTATTAAGGAGAGGGTATTAAACTGGAAAGTGTCCGAAGACCATTCCTTTACTGACCATTGTTATCTCCAGTACGAAGTGGATACAAAACCCACTAGCAAACCACCATTCAAAAATAGGAGGAAAACTGATTGAGATTGTTTCAGAACCATCTGTGTAACTTATTACCGGTATCGGTTCCAAACCCTCAAGCATCTACACAGCAGCTTGATGCTCTAGTAACCAGGCTATCTGATGCTTTTAACAAGGCCATGTTAGGTGCATATCCTATCAGTAGGCCCTTGGGTAAAACTCGGCAACCCTGGTGGTCGAGAGAACTCCAAGGTACTCGTATGAAATGCAGGAGATTGTTCAAGAGAGCAAGGAACACAAATACTGCTGCAGAATGGGACTGTTAAAAGGAAGTCCCCAAAACCTATAAGTACGAGCTGAGAGCAGCCAAAACGTGGGCCTGGAAGCTCTACTGTGGCAATATACAGGAGTCCTCGGAGGCGGCCAGGCTACGCAAAGTACTATGTTCTAGTCCTTCCATCCCGGGTTATCTACAACGACCGGATGGTTCATGGACTACATGTAGTGAGGAATCCCTGGAGCTATTACTAGAAACGCAACCTGTTTTTTCCCTCGGGCTACTTTTTAACTTTTCTATTATTAATGTGTTTCTTAATTTGATAAAGAATTTTGTTTCGGTGGCAGTACTTTTCGGACAATTTTATGTCTGAAACACCACACTGGTATTCTGCAACAATGGCCGTCTCTTCTACGCATATTTTTTTAGAATAAAGTGATTAACAGATACTGGACAAATGAGAAGTAATTTAAAGCCAAACAAACATGTAAAGAGGTATAGAACTTTTAGTTGGCAACACTTTTTTCAATGACAGACGATTTTATGGTACATCAGAGCAGTTAATTCGATTAACCATGGCTCACTTTTGCACCACGTTCATTCTAAATGGTAAAACGCACCCGGTAAGACCCCATACGGCGCACCGGCCAGGCGGCAACAGCTATAATGTGTATAGTAATGGAACGGATCAAAATGAATCGATTCGTCATCGTGCACAACAATTGGAGGATTCAACTTTATGGAGGATTTTGCGTAAGGATCTTGGTTTACATGCTAAAAAAAGATTCAACTTATAAGCAGAATTCTTGCATTTGGAGTGAAGATAATCCACGAGCCATTTTGCACCAAACAAAATTATTTTTTTGTTTATTTCTTAAATGCAAATTTAAAATTTTAGGGTTTGGGGTATACTATAATTATAAAGCTTATAAGGAGTATTGTAAAATATTTTCAAATTGGAAAAATTTCATTAAATTTTCGAATTTCGTGTTTAAAATTGCATACTACATGAAATGATGGTTATATATCACAAATAATTTTAATATTTTTTTATTTCGTTTTATCAAAACTAAATAATTTATTAATGTGTATTTATTTATTTATAAAATATGGAAACTCCCTCATATAGCATCCAGTTGATCAGAACAGCCATCCGATTTAAGATTAACCACATCAACGGTATCGCGACATATAAAATTGAATTTATCTGTACAACGCCGATCATTCCATTTGTCATTACTTCGAAAACTAATGACGCAATTTTCAGGTTCATCACTTGGTAATTGTTTATGGTTATTTGGTTCGCCAACATGCCACTGATCAAATACAAACGATTGGCCTGTGGTCATCCAATAGAAATGATTTTCACTTCCATGGTCTGTTCTACTCGTCCAATAACCATTCACTGTTGTATTATGTTTTTGATTAAAGTTATTAACTAATGTGGTGATCCGCTTCTGTTCGCCTTCAGTCTCGATATCTACTAAATACATACCGCGTTTTGTACAATACCGATTTGACTTGTACCAATTATACTCAGTTGGATAACTGATATAATAGGTATGGCCGTCCATTTTAATAAATTCAGCACAATTGGTATTGGTCGTTATACAGGCCAAAAATATGGCAGCAATTACTTGTTTAGTGATACTCATGGTTGGTATTTAAGCAAAACTAATGTATATTCGCAAAATTTATTGCCTTTTTATACCGCGGCTCTTTTTTGTTTGAGTTTGCAAAATAATCGACATGTGTGGTTTGAGGTTTTTAGATACGCGGGCAAATATATTTTCGTGATATTTGGCACGTCCTATCCGGAACAAAAAGTAGAGATTAATTTGCGGCTTCATTTGTTCTAATATAAATTAATGTATCAAAGCTAGTGAAGCCAGATTGTTAGATCAGAATGGAATTGCTTTTAAAATAAAATTTCATTTAACCTTGCGTTCAAATATCAAACCAGAGTTTTGCAACGAATCCCCCGTAATTGCTATGCTAATGTTTCAAGTTTGGGGTAGTATTATGGTATCATAATCTTGTTAAGTGGTTCTCTTATATTTAGAAACACTTAAAATTTGTTATTATCTGCGACACGTTATCTATACGTACTTTTGAACTTTGAAGAGTTCAATCTATAAATATATTTGCTGCGATAATTTTTATATGTTTGATACACTATTAAAAAAATAATAATAATTTCCCCAGCCCCACTCGATATTCAACGAAACTCAATTGTAATTTCCAATTAAAATTATTTAATTAAAAACCAAACCAAGATTTATTTAACATTCTATTTTACACTATTACGGGGGACTTTTTCTGTAAATTAGCGAGCGATAACGTTTGCATATACGAGCATGTATAATTTAATAATTGAAATGTTTCATGCGTACATAATTCCAGTTAAAAATCGATACGTCAGGCGTACGAGCAGTTGTTGTTACAAAACGTATTCCTTTTGATATATTGATAAAAATATTAAATATGCTTTTGGAAAATTGGAAAAATTATAATCCAATTATATAAAAAAATATTCATGAAAAACTACATTTTGACAAGTCACATTTACTCCCAGAGATATAAAACAACATGTCATGTACTTAAATATGGGAGCTTTCACCCCTTTAATAAATTATGATATGTAATCGATACATCAATTATTTTTGCCCTAGCCTTCGCATTTGAAATCATGTCGAAATTGGTTCAATTATAAATTGATTTGGTTTGGAATACGATAATATGATATAAAAAATTATTTTAAAATATGTAACCTTTCTCGTCGATCAAATATCTGTATCCATTCGTTGAAATGTCAAATGTATTGGGAGTTTACACAAAAATTCATTTCTATCTAAAATTGAATAAGTTTTATATCTGATGATTTTCTAATGTAAGCCAAAAAAAAAACAAAACACCTTATTTATTTTAAAAGCTCTTAAAGCTAATTACATAAATACATCTATGTACAACAATAGGATCAAATGAAAAAAAAACTAACTAATGACAGTAAAATAATTTCCTGAAAATATGATACAAATCTTACATAAAAAAAATATATATTTTTAATGTGGAATAACATAAAAAGCAAAGAAAACTTCATGCACCGCACACGTGTGTATGTTTTATGTTGGAATATAAAAGAAAAATCTGTAAATATAAAATTATCTTCCATTAAAAAAAAATGTGATTTTAGTTTTCATTTCTAATCCAAACAATATTCTCCAGTTTTTCCTAGAAAATGAAACACATAAATAAAATGTGAATGTTGAGAATCTGAATGATATATCTTCTATCTGAATTCTGAATCAAGCTAATAGTTGATATTTTTTTTAAAATTGAACTTGAATCTTCCGAAATCATTCAAATTATAATCAAAGAGATAATTTTAACCTAAATCAAACTACATCCAACTTTCTACATCCAAAGCATTTTATACATTTCGAGCCCTTTATTAAAATTCAAGTTACAGTTTAGTCTTTTTGTAAAAACATTAATTTTTTATTCAAATTGATACCTAAATTCTACCCAAATTTCATACTTAATCTCGCATTTTAAAATTCAAGTTAAAATATCTGATTGCACTTTTTATTCAAATTCGTCTCTCAATTTCTGTTCCTTTTCTCTAAACTAGTAACTAAATTTAAATTTAAATCAAACTACACAATTTTAATCAAGTTTCACATTTTAAAACATTAGCTATGCATGCATTCGAACTATTTACAAGTTGCGTTATTCAAAAATGCAGTTCAGTAGTGTTTCCGTTCAAACCCAACATTTAAATCAATCTGCATTTAAACCACTATTAAATTTGTCCAAATGGAACTAGTAAAACTTTTGATTGATCTCTTCATTAAGATCCACTTTAATTTCCGATCTCCCTCTCTCTCTCTCTCTCTCTCTATGGTCACTCTCGTTCAAATAGAAGTTAAAGTTGAATCCAAATCGCATAATTTTATTCAAATCAAACTATTTTCAATTATTTATTTAAAAATAATTTAAATTGAAATCAACATTTTGATTGAACTAAACAGACTCGATAAATTGCTATCATCTTCAACTTTTGTTCAATTCGAAGTCAAATTTATGTTCAAGCTTATCATTTAAATTCACGGACGACGTATGATGACGTATGCGTGATTGGACTGAATAGCAACGGAGTGGCCATCAAATGTTTGAGGGAGTGAGGAGGTTCAAATATTTGGGTTCTCTTAACACTCACGATAACAGTGTGGCTGAGGATAATAAAGTGCGGCTGGCAGCTGGCAGTCGTTCTTTGTATCCTCTAAGGCCACTGCTAAAATCTAAACATGACGGAATGAGTGTGAGAGATGGCTCCTTACATTTGAGAAAAGAGTTTATGGTATGATTTATGGCCCAAAACGCGAAATAGATGGTACATACCGAGCTCTGTACAATTTCGAGATCAGAGATGTGATGAAGATCCCCGATATTGTGCATGAAGTAAGATCTCAGCGAGTACGCTGGCTCGGTCACGTTCTGCGTGCTGATCCGGAACGAATTGTGCAGCGATCTCTGAAAGGAGAGCCACCATATGGTAGGCGCAGAGGTCGTTGCAGGCGACGATGGCTCCACGATGTAGAGAACGACTTGGCCTCTTCAGATTGTTTTAGACAGTATGAAGACCAAGATCGAAACCGTTGGAGCCTAATAGTTGACTCAGTAAGGGGCCAGTAATGGGCTTTAAAACTGTTCATAATTATTTAAATTCACATCAAACTACATTCAAACTTTTTGCAATTTTCATTCCATCTTTTTAAAATCATTCAAATTAAAGTTTTTAGTAATATTTTTCAATTAATTTTTAAATCAAACTTCATTCAAATTACTCATAATATCTGTTCACTTTCTTAAAGTTTAAAATGCTGCAAATTGAAGTACATATTTTGTTTGACAAACTCTTTCATTTCAGTTCGCTTCAATTCCTATTCACTCTCTGAAACTACAGAGTAATATTCAAATTTCACATTTAAATTTATAGGAGATTTTAAATTTTTCTTTTTCTTTCCAATACAATATCATCAGGCATTTCCAATAATATTTTCCAGTTTTCCATGAAAATGAAACACATAAATAAAATGTGAATGTTGTTGATAAGAAGAATCTGAATGATATATGTATCTTCTATCTGATTGAAGCTATTAGTTGATATTATTTTTAAAATGAACTTGGATCTACCAAACTATTCAAATTATAATCAAATTATAATTAACACGAGCCCGTGTAAATTGAAATCAAAAACTTGTGAATACTTCTCATATTTTGGTTGCATTCGTTTAAATTAAAGTCAAACATTTGTTCAAGTTTTATATTTTATTTTAAATCAAGCTACATTCCAAACTCGTTCCTACATTCTATCCAAGATTAATACTTCGTTCACTCTTTTAAATACATTCAACTTTAAGGTAAAATTTTTGCACGTAGAATTTTTGCTTTTAATAAATTGGTAATTAATTTAACTAAATGCTTATAGGAAGGTCATCCAAGAATTCTAATGTCAATGTTAATCCTGCTAACCAAATCAGTGCATTCGAAACACTTTGTTCCACTGTGGGTAAGAAAAGACTCATATGCTTTTATGATTTATATCAAAAACTAAAATAGAGAACTCAACCAAACCAACGCTTTTCGGATCAATACACTGGAAAATACTGGAAAATTCAAAATCTCAACCGAAACAGACTGTGGACTACCAAGTATCGGAAGGTTCAAAAATTTACATTAATTCAAGAAATGCAATTTTTATCATTAATAATCATGGAGGTACACTAAATCAAAATGGAATTATTAATATTTTAGATGTTATAAAAGTAAAATCAAGCGACCCCGAAACCCTAAATTAACAAATCCAAAAATAGAGAAATGTTGGTACGGTAAAATCTAAGAAGGTATTGTTATCCATTGAAAATGTTCGCATAAAAGCAGCTCGATAATAGCAGCTCGATAATAGAACAAAGAAATAATGACGAATTGGAAAATATTTTACCTACGGAGACAGTAATCCAAGTTACTCCACCACCAAAAGGTCAAGATATAGGGAATTCTTGTGATAATGGCGCAATAATTGGCTTGGTCACTTTCCTAGTGCATTCAAATAATTGAATCGCCAACAGACCATCACATTCGGAATTTATTCCCATCTGAAACTATGTTAGATATTGGTGATAATTCTCCAGCAAGTGAAATTATGTGTTATAATTGGACTTTTGCATTTTCCAAAACATTGAAATCCGAGAACATTGGAATAAGGTGCAATAAATGTACTAGGAAATTTTATGTAAAATGTTGAACAAAATTAAAGTACACTTACCGCCCAATTTTTGTATGCAACGTATGCAAAATATGTAATATTTATTTTTTACTGAATTTTATACTTTAAAAAATGCGCTTTTTGTATAGCTAATGAATTTAGCTACTTGAATTCAAGTTTGAGTAATACACATTTTCATTAAGATTTTCATTAGATTAACTAAGCTAAAAACAATGGTCAATTCTGTTCGACATAATTTTATCAATTTTAATTCTTTGGATGGTCTTTCGACGTGTACTCGCGCATCTGCTATACCCGTATTGTACGTTATGTAGTTTCTATTGAATTACTAATTGGAACCCTTAAACGACGGTCTAAATAATTTTAAACCTTTTAATATTAGTTCGTTTTCAATCGTAAACTCTTTATCAACCATTATTGCATCGTTTTATACAAATAAATTAATCAAATTTGCTTTATTGAAAATTTATTTATCTGACGATTTTCCGGTGTAACGTGTAACCTTTTTTTTTTTTTTTATAAAATTGGGCGGATTTTACTCCAGCACTCAATGCCACTAATGGGCCCACGGTGCAATACCCACATTCACACTAACATTCATTCAACCCATTCACACAAGTATAGTATACTACCTGTGCATTGCATAGCTCCATGTCGCCCTGTACAGTGACATGGAAGAGAAAATAGCGCAGTGGTTAAAGCTGTGACGTTTGGATCGGGAGGTACCGGGCTCGAATCACAACAGAGGCGGGATACAAAAGGGATTTTCATGTCCCGATCTATGACCCTCTGTTGGAATGTAGAACTCATGGGCCGACCCATCTTCCATGTGTTGTAACCTTTACTGACATAGGTTAATAATCCACCTGGACTAACAGCCACTAGAACCTTCACAGTATTGCTTTCCTTATAATATGAATACGAAACCACTTTACAAGTAACGCAATTAGACTGACTGATTTCAATTTCAGTGCAATCGGCAAAATCTGGGACACATTGGGGAGTATACTACTCTGGGCAAAAAATACGGGGCATTTGTTCCAATTTTCCAAACATGCTGCAAAGTCCTCTTCCGATATAGCCTTCAATTCTTTCTTCGTTTCGGATTTTATTTCTTATATCGATTGAGAACGGTGTCCATGCAGCAGTCTCTTGAGTTTAGCGAATAGCCAGAAGTCACATGATGCTAAGTTAGGCGAATACGGTGGTTGCGGAACGATATGGGTCGAGTTTCTGGCGAAATGATCACGAATTACGAGTGCAGTGTATGATGGTGCATTATCGTGATGCAAAAACCAAGAATTGTCTACCCACAAATCCGGTCTTACAAGGTCAGTAAGGTATCGGACTGTTAATCGACGATTTTGGAGCACCAATTCTTTGATTTTGTTGACGTGCAAGCTCATCAATTGATGTTGATGGTCGCCCTGGCCGTGTCTCGTCTTCAACGCTTTCTCGACCCTCTTTGAACATTTTGTACCACTCTTGTTTTCGAAAGAGCATGCTCACCGAAGGCCTTCTGCAATATTTTCAACGTTTCGGTAGCAGACATTTCATTCCGTACACAAAATTTAATGAAACTGCGTTGTTGAATAGTTTCAGACATTATAGAAAACAAAAAATTCAGTTTTACCTGTTTACAAAAGGACGCGTATCTCAAACACTAATGAATATTTTGTCGTGTAATTATATAACACAGATAACAGTGACAGTACTACCAACTTAAAAATAAAAACGTTATGATTTTATAGTATGTTCATTTTTATTTCCACATTTGAAGGACAGTAAATTAATGATTGTAAACCTGCTCGAATGGCCGGCACCATTTCCCGAAAATGCTTCGGCTTTGTGATTTACCACTTAGTAATTTTTTTGAAAAATGGTCTCTTTAGTTTTGTGCCGCATAAAGTTTGTATTTGTCAAACGAATTATATTTTACAATTACGAATTTAATACCATGAATATCAGTATTTAGAATGTTTTTGGTTTACACTGAAAGAATGTTAAACACGAATTTAGTTTCATTATGGACTATTACGAGCTAACAGTATACAAATTTAGTCACACAACGAAACGAGTTAAGTCATAAAAAGATTAATTTGCTTGGAATGAATATTGTTTAAGATATGGTATAAATTTACAAAAATTTCGTCGATTATCTGCTTCTAATTAGTCTTTTATTTGAAATAACTTGGAGTTATTGGTTTGATTCTGAGGGAAAAAATCGAATGGAAACGTGGGCACCCAAATATTAAATTATAACTTTCAAAATATTTAACGGAAAAGAACCAAGTTAGACTTAATTGGCTATTGTAATTCCATAGCGGTTATTCCTTATCCTACTATGAGAGGAATAATGCCTTAAAGTTAGATTTTTGTTTGTTTTGCGGCATTTTTAAATGACACAGTATTCAGCTGAGGAATAGAAAAATAGATAGAGAAAAATTCTGGCGGTATCCCTTTCTCCTTAGTAGAATATTAGAGTACTTTCCTCGTTTCGTTTATTCAGTGAAGAAGCTTATCGCCCCATTGTCCTTGAAACGGTTATGAACAATGAGGCCATAAGCTTCTTCACGGATGGCTCAAAAAGGGATAGAGGGGTTGGCTGCGGGGTATTCTGTGAGGCACTAGGGGTCAACTTCTTTTGTAAAGGCAGATGAATTGGGCCACAAGAGCACATCACGCGTTATATCCCAAAGCAGGCTAGTTCGTGTGTAATGACCAGGCAGATCCGGCCAACTGATATCGCTTCGACGGCACCATATTGGTATGGTCGTGGGAGCTATAACGGGACATTGTCTCATTGGGGTATATGCGAGCTGACTGGGTACCCCTGCCCATGATTTCTGCCGTAGCTGCGGTGATGAAGAAGAGGAGGAAAATGTGCTCCATTTGCTCTGCACCTGTCCTAGTGTAGCGTACAGAACAAAATTTATGAGAACTTCTCCTTTGGACGACCTGACGAATCTTAGTAAGATCGAGGTCAGGGACTTTCAACGGTTCTTGGTAAGCTCAGGATGGTTCAACGAGTGAAGAGGAAGTAGCTCGAATGTGGTACAGCTCGGACAAATTTTATGTCTATGCTAGTTCTTTAGGACGGACACCCTTACCTAACCTAACCTTCGTTTTTTTCAGTAAACAAAATACTGATATAGTCAATTCTTCTCATGAAATACATCAAATGTGTTAGCTAAATATTATTGCAGATTTTTAAAAAGTCGCATTTCTGATGCACGAGCATAAATTAAATATTCATATTCTCTTTGCCATATAGTTGAAATAACTAAAGTAGCGCTTAAACATGGAGGATGCTTTAAGCACATTTTAAAAACTACTTTTTTTTAAATTAAAATGAAAATTAAAAATAATATTTTTGTTTTTAGGCATTATTCCTCTTAAACGGATATACATCCAAGATAACCATTTAGATCTTAAATAAAGTAAGTTTGCTTACCGTTTTGCTTAAGTCGAATTTAACCTTGGCATTGTAGAAGATTAGCCTACATTATACATTTAATTGAATATTTTAGTTAAATTGGTCAATTCAAAATCAATCATTATAAAATTATGTACTTTCTATAAACATCATATCATACAAAATTGAATTGAGTTAGGAAAAAATATTGATTTTTTTATTATTCGAATAAAATTTTACTTTTACATCACTTGTTCGACGTCGAATCCAATTAAACTTAAGGGAACAATGAAACTTTAGTAGAAATTATTTAATATCACGATGGACTCGAATATTTTATAAAGATTCATTACATTATTGTGAATATTTTGAAATCTACTATATTTAATTGAAAAATGTATCCATACAGTAGCAATGTTTTAGTTACTCCTTTATCGGTTTATTAATTACGATGTCGCCGCAATAATCGTTTTATTAAAACTTCAATTTCAACCACCAAGTAAACATATTACATATTTCTAGTTTTATTGCTGTCTGCAAATACTGTACTCTATATCAGTGTTGCGAAACCTTTATTTCTCTTAGTACGAAAAACAAAACCTTATTCATTTTGAAGGAGACAGTAGGTACTGTCAATTTTCTCGGCTTACGCTACTTTCATTTGATAATTTTTTTGTATAATTATATCAAATATAAATTTTTGCATGTAAACTACACTATAAAATGTAGATATGTTCTGTAGTTCGCTCTGTCTCTAAAATTATTTTGCTATTTATTTAGTTAATCTATTGCTCAATAGATGGCAGCTTATTTAATAACAAATTTTGATAGCACCTACATACTATATAGGTTTAATGTTACATGCAGGTATGGACGCCCATGAATTTACTCGAAGATCTGTTGGGCCACCCAAATATACAAGAACTCGACAGTTTTATGTTTAATTTTAAAAAAATCATATAGGAGCTCCTGAATCCTGATGCGGTCGCTTTAAATGTTTTATAGAAAGTGTTATAACTCTCCAAATAGAGTATATTTATATTTGAAACAATTTTATTAGATGTATACAGGAATACTTTGATTCCGTAGTCCAATCGTAATCAAGTTTAATGAATACATAACGCGTATTAAGCGAGGACACATTTCAAAAACAACGCTGTAATTTTTAGGTGTATTTTTAACCGTATTTTTTAATTTGATGCCTGAATGAATGTTTTTAACAAAATCAAACTATTCATTGCATTAAATAAAACTATATTCGTCTTACGGCAAACAAAATTCGTGAGGCGTCAAGTTTTGTAGTATATTCACGTATAATGTATGACACGACTTTAAATTTTGTCAATAAATGCAAATGTTCAATCACGGGTTTGAACATGAGTTCACTGTGGGATATTCATAACATTCAATATCAACAGGGATTTTTTACACCATGAGCCTAGAGTTTTTGCATCATGGGCCGAGCATGGCATTGAGTGCGGAACGTACTTGGGTTCCAGCCAACTTTAATAATAATTATTATGTACAATTTGTGGTAATCTATTAAGTAAATCATAAATCAAGGCGAACTTAATTTTATAAATAAAGTCCACAAGCCTGACGTGTTACATTGTCCTTCGAGCCGGATCTTTCAAGCCGTTATTTCATTTCAGTTTGGTATTAGCAACCAACAGCGGTAAGCTCAGAGTGTAATGAAGTAAACGGAAAGTAGATTCAAGCTAAGGCTGAATTTAACATCGGATTCAAGCTGAGGCTGAACTTAATATTGATCCTGCGAGACAACCAACAACTGGCGACACAAACCTATAATTTTACATGGTCCTTCGAGCCACTAAAACAACTGGCAAATAAAAGTACAGACGGACAATCCATAACGTCGTCGAGGGTGACGACACCACCAGCCAAGCAACAACAACCACCAATACCACCGCTAGTAAACCAAACAACAACAAGATGGATGAGTTACTTCAAATACAAGAGGTAATAGGTGGAAAGATAGTTCAACTAGAGAAACACTATCGAAAAGACGGTCAAGATAGAAAGACGAAGTCTTACTTAGAAAAGAGAATAGCGAGTCTGAAAGCGGTATATGACAAAATTCTAAGAACGGTCCTGCCTCTGGGCCATAATCACGCTTATCTCTCCACACGAAAAAATATTACAGATGTTTATAATAAGCTGGTAGAGGATATGCGCCAACGCATATACAGCGGACCGCCATTGACACCAACGTCACAAGAAGCCCTACCACTTCCACGTCTCGAGGCAGCCTATAAACCAATGCCATCAATTCGGGTGGAAACCGCATACAAAGCTTATAAACCGATTCCCAGAAGGAGGAAATCAACCAAGGTAACTCAACGGCAAATCAACAACAACAAACGATCATGAGTAGTTCGATTGAGTCCCTTAGACAAGACTGAATTCTATAGTGGTGTAATATAAAACTACTGCATCAGAGCCAACCAACAACCGGTGATACACGGAATGATGGGTTTACATCAGTTATCAACTTAATTCTCGAACATCGCATCACAACCAACAGTTTTGAGATAAAATCGAAACAATTGAAAGGCGAAAATAATATAAACAATTCTCCAATTCCGTGTCACCGGTGAATTTATTGCCGCGTATAAGCGACAATATACAATCAAACGTTGAAGTCGGTGATTTAGTCTTCCAAAGACGACAACATTCCACCACTAAATTGGATAATGGAACAGGTATTAGAAGTACATCCAAGCAGTGATCACAAGTACGAGTACGAATGGTTTCACTTCGTGGCCCAGGAAGGATTCTTTTAAAAAGACCAATGGTAAAACAAGAGACGAGAACAATATAAGCAATTCTCGAATCGCGTGCCACGAGAAACATCCACGAGAGATCTACAAACAACAGACTCAGCTATAAGTAGATTTTCAATTTTATCACTGCAAAATATAGCGGGGCAAATGAAAGCTCTGTACAAAGCTTAATGTGATCGGTTCGATCAACTTCAAAAGAGCAAACGCAATTACACCAAAGATGGTGAAAGCAAGAAAACTCAGGAGTACTTGCAGAAGAAACTATCTCAAATCGAAACCATGTGGAAGGAATTCATCGACACCGATACAGAGATGATCTTTATGACGACCACAGTTCATCCATATTGGAAAAAAGGGGAATCGTTCGAGAAATTCTATGCGAACTAACGAACTGAGTTAAAGGCTAAACTAAAAACAGAACTGGCTCGAAACAATGAATACCTGTACCCTATCAAACAACCAACCACTATTTCACAACCTGCGTCAATGATTGTGATTCGGCTATACAATCCTACCGGTCAAACACGCAAATATAAAGCACAAGATGTTAAACTACGTTTATGCTATATAGATTAATAGCCGACGCAGAACAACTAGTAGAAGCTAAGGGTAGCCTCATCGACGCCCAAGATCACTGAATTTGTCGGCCCCGCAGTATGTTCAATCCCTTTTGAACTAAATACGTATTTTAAAGTATTGAATTTAATTTATTGCGACAACAAATTGGTTCAAAATTCAGTTTTTGATGTGTTTTGGTTATAAATGTACATTTGAAAGACAATGAACATTTCGAAACGACCCTAAGAAATACAAATCGAAAGCTTAATACTATTATAGTTTATCAAGCTCTTCGGAAGTATTAAAATAAAAGTATGAAAGCTCATTAAGACGCTTTCTTAAATTTTGCTGGTTAAAATTTTCCGAAAAACTCTAATTAAAAAATTAAAATAATAGATTCACGTAAATTTTAATAATTATATTAACTAAAACCACTTTTTTATTTTCACCATAATTTTAAATATGACTTCGTTTGAAAGCTAGCCCGCATGTCGAAAGCTGCTTTTAAAATAATATCATACCGACATATTGAACTTAGCTACAAAAAAACTCTGGAAATATCCGCCTTCTATTAATAAAGAAGCTTTCTCCTTAAGCGTAAAACTATAATTTTATCCTAGTCTTGTTTCCTAGAAAATGATCTAAAAACCAATTAGAACAATTAGAATTCGAAAGCTTATTAAAAAATAAAACGCTTGAGCTAATAATATTTAGCGATTTGTAGTAAGCACTTTGCTTGCTGCTTAAACAATTATTAAATTCCAATGTGGATTACCGCGCCATTAAAAAATTAACGAACAACGAAGCTTTTGCATATGATTTGTAAGTGTTTCAACAACCAATAGCCAATGCTAACATTTCAAAACGTTAAACTGTCCGAGTAAACCTATTGACGCAAACTTCAATGTTACTCGGTATACGGGTTAAAAATGACTGCTCTATTGTAGACTAAAATTAAGAAAATGCGCTCGCTGAATATAAAAATAATCTCGAATTTTTATATTGGCTAGACACGTTTATGTGTCATAATAGTGATAGTAACTAAATTTTTTTTTAGATAATTGGAATTTTATCTCATTCATTTCTATATAGATTGTAAACAAAATGCATAGAAAAATATCTAGAACGCGAAGTTTTTAGTCGAAAATTTTATTAAAAAAAAAATCGTGAAATAGGTCATTGTAGATTTAAAATGTAATTACATTCCAGGAAAAATCTGGAATTCAACTCTGAAAATAGGAGTCGTGTACCGTACGTATATATACCGTCGAAAAGTGCACATAATCCTTAATTTCAACAAGCGTGGAACAGGAAAAAGCTTTATATAAAAAACATATTTTGTATGCACAACAAAACAAAATAAAAAGCTCACATTGTTTACTAAATATCAAAACTTTTTCCCCTTATACTAAGTAGTTCTTATTGTGTTGTGCTTTTTATACATTTTTTGTAAAATTAATTTATTCTTATGTACATGTACAAATATATTAAACAACATTATGATTCCACACAAATATTTTTAATATTCTAGAAAAGTTTTAGATTGTACATACATCTATTTCTTATATATTATTTAATCCTCCTTCTTTTAATTATAAAAAGTAAACAAATAATAATTTCATAGACATACTTCGGTATAGATATGTACTCGATGATATCCTTGTGCGGTTCGTTCTTATTTAACCTACATTTTGTTTATTGTATAATAAGTTCATCGTACTGACAGAGAGTACAACAAACTTCTCACATCTTAGATAATTGTGTATATAAATAAAAGGTAATAAAAGAAACGTTCTATGAATACCATAAAATATATGTACATATATATGTTTATAAATTTCTTATAATAATTAAAATTAAGTCATCATAACTCCACCAGAATAATTATCCTTTTTACACACCTACCGTCAATGGCGAATGAGAAAAGCAGTAAATTAAGTTTTGTCGAATATTAAACGAAACATGTATAATGTATGATATTCACTGGAAATTTGAAGGACTGCACGTTTTTATTAAAAAAAAAAATCGTTTGTGTCGAAAAAATAAAAAAATCAGCACGTTCTAGCATATATACTCGTAGATATCTAGAAACGAGATTGTGATTAGTTTAAGATAAGAAAATACAATTTTCTCTCTTTTAGATTCGACTTATATTTACACAACTTGAGAAAATTTTTTAATGTACCTTTTTTTTTGTTTTCTTTCTAAAAACGAACTCGAAAGCTTTTCTGCAAATATATTTACAAGTAAAATAAGATTATCCCGTCTAGGGTTAAGAAAACTATATAGGATGTTTAGTTTTCTATAAAGTTCATTACCATATTTATCCGATAATTTTTGAATGTAAAGAAAAAATAAAGAGTTCGTAAAATGTATATTTGTATGAGACACGTGATATTTAAATAATTTTTTGATTTTTCAGTTTGTTAGCATCGCTTAATGTATTCAAGCTAAATCTTAATTATGCAGGAAAATATGAGATTTTAACTCCAAAATCTGTATCGAAGTATATTATATACACAGACTTAGAGAGCATTGAACTAAGAATTTCAGTAAAATTCGAAGGTAACTAAAAATTGTCAGCTCAAGCAGAATATTTCTTTCATTCTGTCAACAATTAATCAAATTTGAATATATGTATGTATATAAGATTATATTCTTGTGATAAAATTTTAGATTGATGGGATTCAATAAATTTCTTTTGGTACACAAATTTGCCAACTGATTGATTGCAGAAATATCATTTTTTTTATTTTTCTTGTTATTTATTATAACGATAATGATGTGTGTGGGTACATAATGCGATGTGCGTGACTAAATATTCCATTCTGCCATTTATATTCATATTGCAGATAAAGTTAAATTCTAAAAAAAATTTATTTTAAAATTTTGTATGGTCGCTGATGGCGATCAGTCAACTAATTATTATTTTCCTACAGATTCCTACGTGTATATTTATTTCATCATTTGTATGTTGAACAATTTAAAAAATATATAATCAAATCAAGTGTGTGAAGTTATCCAGGATTCCATCCCAGAAAAATTAAAAATGATTATCAAGCAATACTATTCTCATCCCATCCAAGGATTTTAAAAATCATCCCAAAATTTGATATCATCATTTTAAAACTTTGCAAACGATGTGTTAGTTTATATATTCTTGTCGTAAGAAGTAATTGGCAAAATAGGCTCAGAAATTCATATGATTATGGTCCCATACATAATATTAGCAGTTTAACTACTGGTTCTCGAGAACCATGAGCGCCGGAAAAAGTTTCCTTTGTTTTCGACTTGACATGATGTCCAATTGCTGTGATAAATCGTTGAACACCAGCCGTATCTTATTACAACATACGGCTGGGGTTCAACGACTAATTCATATGAATTTCTGAGCCTATTGTGCAAATTACTTCTTACGACAAGAATATATAAACTAACACATCGTTTGCAAATGTTTATACTGATGATATCAAATTTTGGGATGATTTTTAAAATCCTGTGATGGGATGAGAATAGTATTGCCTGATGAACATTTTTTATTTTTCTGGAATGAAATCCTGGGACAACTTCAAACACTTATCAAATCCATGATCTTGTTTATTTATTTTGAAATTCGAAATTACAAATATGATTTACAGTTTATCCCAGGATGATTCTACATATACAAGATATTAAGTTCCACAAAAAATATTTTGTTATACATCTAGCAAAATTTATGTTATAAATTATATACATACTCGTATATTTTGCTAGATGGGGTGGGAAGGGGGTTAATGTTAAATGGTCTACAAACAGAAATGTCATCCTCACCTGCACGCGATGCACCCTGCTAGGTTACTAACGAGGCTCTGGCGACCGAGACACGGCGATATAACCGACTATCGTGAATTTAGTAAATTATGTTTTCCAACCAGACCACTACCAACTCGTACTGGTCAGAGTGGTAGATGATCCATGACCAGTAAAACAAACAATGAGTACAACAAATTCAGGTAATTGTACCCCAGGTGGTAACACGGCTAAGCAGCTAACAAATCCATCCTCTAACGAGGCTGGCTCAACGGATTCTACGGTGAGCCAATCCGTGTTTAAAAGCCCTATTGGGCAACCCGCGAGAAAACAAGGAGTTAAAAGATGCTTTAAATGTATTAATATCTGAGAAAGAAATCACTAAGGTACAGCAAGAAAACGGTACCAATGATCATATAGAGGTTATGTATGAAACAGACGAGGAAGAACTCAACAAAGAATCGGGATGGATTCTGAACCGTAAAAAAAAACGTATCTGAATGAGTAAATCACTACGGGTTTCACCCGAACCGAAACAATCAGTTGAGCAGCTTCCAACCGGAAGTAGAAATGTACAACAGGAGGAAAAAGCTCAGGTTTCACCGAAACAGCAACAAGTAAAGAACTCTCAATCGGAAGTAACAATATACAACTGGAGAATAAATTGCCACGGCCACCTCCAGTTATAATATCTAATTGCAGTAATTATCAGAGTATTAGAAACATCATGGACAGCAATCGGATAACATTTCAAGCTACAGCCTTAAATAATGGCGATATCAAAATAAATTCCCAGACGGTGGTAGCTGTAGAAAGTTAACAGGAGCTCTCAATGCAGAAAGGAGAGCATGGTATTCCAACCAAGATAAGCAGACAAGGCAAACCAAAGTCATTGTAAAGAAACTACACGCTTCATGCAAACTAGAAGAGATAAAATAGTTACACAGCTGCTAAAAAGAGGTGATAAAACACCTCTTCCATTATGTATGTTACGTTTGCAAGAACAGAACACATTGAAAATATTTACGCAATCAGCGAAATAGTCCATATGAAAGTGCAAATATAGAAGCAGTTAAAAAATCTAAACTGATTTCCCAGTGCAAAAAATGCCAAGTCTAACAGACACACGCAAAACATTTCTAATGAGGAGCCCAGATGCGTGAAATGTGTATAGGAAAACACCCCACCAAAATGTATCAACTGTGGAGACGCACATCCAGCCAACTACAGAGGTTGAATTGTTATAAAAGAGCTGCAAAAAATTCGCAACAAAACAAGGGAAACTTCAATAAGTACTTCAATAACCACAAACTTATGGCTACACCAAACATTAAACAAGCTATCAAGAACTAATCCAAATGTAACATATGCTGATGCAGTCACTATTGGAAGTTCGAGAAGACAACATAGTTCTGTTTCAGTTAATGATTCAAATAATCATGAAACTAATAAAATACTACAAGAAAAATTCTTGCAGGGAACTGCAATGGTATATCGTAACGACAACATGAAATACAACTATTTTTTGATTTAGAAAAAATAGATATATGCTTATTATCTGAAACACACCTTAGTACTCAAAGTCATATAAAAATCTGTGGCTACGAAGTTCACTCAGCAGTACATTTTTAATAATAGTCCACGAGGGGGCAGTGCCGTGATTATATAAAAAGATATTAAATATGATCTCCAACAAAAACTTGAAAGTGATGAAATACAAGCAATTAGCGTTAGCATTAATACCCAGAACCACAAAGTAGTGATGCCCACCTAGATATAACATCAAAGAGAATGCTTATACTCACTTCTTCAAGCAGCTAGATGAAAAATTCATAATCGAGGGTAATTTCAACGCTAAACATACAGACTGGGAATCAAGACTAACAACAACAAAAGGTAAACAGCTTCATCAAGCAATAATTAAATACAATTGCAACTGGCATTCTACTGGAAAACCAACTTATTGGCCCAGCGATCAAAATAAAACACCAGACCTAATTCACTTGTTTATAACAAGAAAAATCCTGGTTGATTATATACAAGTGCAGGAACGATTTGATTCCACATCTGACCACTCCTCTATTTTAATGACAATAATAACGAATAAATATACTGATTGGAAATATTTTAGGAATGAACTGAACAATAGCATCATTTTAAACAAACAACTTTCATCAGAAGAAGCATTAGAACAGGAGGTGGAAAAGTTCGTCGTAGATATACAGCAAGCAGCGTGGAAAAGTATTAAAACAACAAACAAAAAAATAGCTGGCAAATGCTACCCAATGGAAATTAAATCACTAGTTATAGAAAAGAGAAGTACCCGAAGGGAATGGCAACGTACACGAGACCCAGCCGTCAAAAATAGATTAACTAATTTAACACAACGAATACGCAGAGAAATACAGGAATTCCTGTGAAGATAGTGATTATTCATTGTGGAAAGCAACCAAATATTTGAAAAGACCAGTTATGTACATACCACTAATAAGAACAAATAATGGTCGCCTGGCTAAAACCAAAGAAAAGCAGAAAATTTCGCGGATCATCTCGAGCGTACCTTTCAGCCAAATTTAACAACACTTCATCAACGGGATATACTGATTGAAAACCATACAACTATCCTGAAAAATTCTTTAGAAGTAAAACAAAAAATAAAGTAATATAGTACTTAAATAATCACCAGGCTATGACTTGATAACAGGAGAGATTCTCAAACAACTACCTAATAAAGCTATTAAAAAATTGTCGAACATGCATCCTTCAAACTCCATTATGTCCCTTTATCTTTGAAATTTGCGGATGTAATAATGATACCTAAACCAGGTAAGCCACCAAGTTAATTAACCTCGTACAGGCCTCGTAATATCACTTCTTCCAATTATGTCAGAACTGTTTGAGAGACTATTACTAAAACAAATTAAACCAGAAATTGTAAAATCAGGAGTTTGGATTTAGAGTGAAACACTCCACAATCGATCAAGTCCATATAGTATAACAGATTTAATAGAAAAATCATTAGAGGAAAAAAGATTTGTTCAGCCATATTTCTGGAGTGCAGGCATTGTCTGGATAGATGGTTTAGTATTTAAATTGGAGAAAACTATGCCATTTGAGTATTGCGAACTGCTAGTCAGACCAGAAAAGAAGATACTTTAGAGTTAAACAGGAAGGAGTTTATTCCAGCATAAAGAACCTAAAGCAGGAGTCCCTAAGTGTCTTAGGGCCATTCCTGTTTACAAGTGGCTTACCGCAGACGAACAATACGACTACCACCACGTTTGCAGATGGTACTGCTAGCTGTTGGTGACACAATCGGTGAAATCACATTCAAACTACAAATAGCCATCAATAATATACAAGATTGACTAGCTAAGTGGAGAATTAAAGTGAATGAATTGAAGTCTATTCACATTAACCTTCACTAATAGATCAATAGAACCACTACCTGTGACTCTCAATAATATTCCTGTACCACATGCAAACCAAGCAAAATACCTTGGTGTGAACATTGATGAAAGTTGAAAGTTAAAGTGGAAAGTATACGTGAAAAATAAAGCAGAAGAGCTTCAATTAAAATATAGAAAATGTACTGGTTAATTGATAGAAACTATCAGTTATCCATTCATAATAAACTTATGCTTTATAAACAAGTGCTCAAGCCGGTCTGGACATATGGTATTCAACTATGCGAATGCAACAAAACCAGCAATCAACCGATAGTTCAACGATTTCAAAATAAAGTTCTCAGAGGGATAGTAAACGCCTCTTGGTACACTCGTAATAGTAACCTTCACAGAGATCTGGGAAGAGACACAGTCGTAAGTGGAATAAAGAAGTTTGCTCAAAAACACCAAGGAGGGGCTCCATCATTACCGTAACATCGAAGAGGCATAAGAACACTCAAAAGACTAAAATTTTTTGAGTTACCTGAATAGGTAAACAATGTTAATAATTAGAACACGTAGTTACTCTAATTATTGTGGAAGAATTAAATCTATCGTATAGAAATTTAGTGAAATTTGCTTGATTGGAGATTATTCATCAAAAAAATCGATAATTTAATTACGTTTAATTGAAAAAATTTGGAATACATGATATGTATTTCATTTTTTTAGACTTTCACGTTGGATAGAGTGTTACAATGATTTAAACAGCAAATTGTAGCACTTACATCAAATAAATTTTTTGGATTTGGTGACATTTAAAATGGTCAAGGATCAGATAGTCCAATATAAACAAACTCTATACTTTTTCAAGTTTTGCGCGTGTCAAGATCTAAGTGCATTATAGCATATCTGGCCCCATATCTCATTATAAAACTTGAAAAGCTGTTAACATATTTTCGTAATACACATAATTGGATTTTTCTAATTTCACATCTGTCAATCACAACCAAAACCTGTGTATTAGAAATTCCTGAAAATACCACAAATCGTATATTGTTGTGTTTCAAGATATCTGTTACGATAATAAGAAAAAACCAAAGCTATGTGGTATAAATATTTTACGTATACATTGTCTTAAAAACAAAATATGAAAATTAAATAAATAAAAGACGGAAAATTAATTTTCTTTTATTTTTGTATGAACAATACAATTTTTGTTCCATATACATGGTAGACATACATACACTCGTAGACAAAAACTGAAAACTGCCCACATTTTCATTATATGTATTATATTAAGCTTATTATGACAGCAGCTGTATTTACTTTCAAGAATTAATAAAATATTTTCGTTAGATAAATTAAAAAGCTCACGAAAATATTCTACCATTCATTTATGTACATACATACATATATATCCATATACACATACAGAAAAGCATAAAGCACATCACATTTTATTTATATCCATCGTGCCACTCCTCACCATATCATAAACGATATACGCCTCCAACACATAAAAAAAATTATCAAGACGAACAATCGAACGTGATATCAAACTAAATATACGCGCCTGTTAAATTTATTTTATTCTTAAAGACATGTTTATGACTAAGAAGTAATACTTTTATGGTTTTAATATGCTCCAAGAACGTCGTTACTATATTTATATGATAATAGTAACTTGACATTTTATTAGTGATGTTTAGAGTGAAAAGTTTAAAAGCAGAACTAAACGAGTATAGGTATATGTACGTGACTTTTTAAGATGAATGCGATGGTAGATTTTATATTGGAATTAATTGCGTCGATAACATTTCATCTCAAAAATCACAAACCAAAGAACAAATATCATTTCTACATATTGTGTATATTAAAATTATTTGGAAAAGGTTAGCAAGTAACCTTTAAAAAAAAATCTATATATAATTTTCTACTAGAACAAAATCCTTAGAGATGAGATATTATCTACTTAAAAAAATTATCTACTCATATGCCATATAAGCTGTGTTAGTTTACAATTTTTTTGGGTCGGACTTAATTATATAATGGCTTATCCGACAGTGACATATCTTCTGTACATAATATGTGTTAATCCCGTCTGAATATACTCTAGTACTCACAGATTATATATATGTACATATATACGCATAATATCGCAACAACAAACAGTACTAAAAATAAAACAGATAACAAATTCCCAACTCCAATATATTAGACACAAACAACGAAAGACTAAACTTTAGATACTTGACCTAAAAATATTAAAGCTCCTCTTACACTGAACCTTTTTCAAAAGATTTAATTTACAATTTGATAAAAGTTCAACAATAGACGAAAAGGTCAAATGATGGGAAAACAAATGGACCAATCATTATATACAGTAAATTTGTGTTTGATGATGTTCATAGAAATAAAGATTTTAATCTAAGATATTGTGTTTCGTGTTTTCGTCTAGTGTGAAAATTCTACAAGAAATTCTAGATGGATTTTATCCAATGAATATTATTAATCGAGTGGATGACTATTAAATCTTGGAATGGCTGAACTGATAATTTTTGCATTATCTGTTTGGATAGGTATTTCTCTCTCTTACGTGTAATACATTTTAAAGGTTTTCTTAAGTTTTCTTTCGACAATTTGTAAGTTACGTCAAATTTTCGAGGTTTATTGATTCCACATTAATTTGTAAAAAAATATTAAAATTTATTTATTTTTTCTAAAAATGCAGCTGCTTATTAAAAGATTGTCAAATTTATTGTCAAAATTCCATATCAAGACTATTTTTTTGTCAGCACATTGAACACTTTCCAACTTATCAGAAAAAAAAATCAAAATTTTCAAAATTCATTTTTAAAATTTTAATTTTAAATTTTAAATTTTAAATTCTAGAGTTTTTTGAAATCTCGGTCATATCAAAAAATTCTGGAGCTCTTACTGGTTACAGGGGAGTTTTTCCATACATTATGGTGAAAAAACTGAAAAATTTCATATGGCCGAGATTTCAAAAAATTCTAGAGCTCTTCTGAACCGAGCGATTTTTCTTAAACTGCTCCTGCAGCTGTGTTATGATTTCAAACCCAATACGGCATATTGGTTACATAGTGGTTTTTAATGAAAATTATTAATATAATAATTGGCATGTTATTACAAAATATAAAATATATCGTTTGGTACAAATAATTTATTAAAAGTTTACAAATTTTCTGCCAACGTGTAATTGGTTGTTACAAAAATTCTTATTAAAAAATGCACAAATTCATAATTTTTCTGCTAGTTAATAAAATTACAGCAGAAAATATTCTCTTTATCTATAGTGCTGCTCCTGGTGGTCTGGTGTGAAGCTGTCTTGGGAGAATCAAGTTGGTACTTGTTGCCAGCTCCGTATCTTGCAGCTTCCACAAGTGTGCGTGTTACCTCCCCGTGGTGACCACCGGGCAACTAATACGCTTATGTTTTTATGTGGTGTATTAGGCGAAAACACGGCGCTAAACAACTGGGCCGGGTTAAGGTGTCAACCGTACCGTGCTGATAACCGGCCAGGCTGGGGGCACAGTATAAAAACTAGCCCAGCCTCTAACGGTGTATCCGGATATTTAGCGCCCTCCGGATCATGTAGCCTTACCTGTGTATTGCGGATCTCAGCACAGATGAAATGCAGGAGACTGTTCAAGAAAGCGAGGAACACAAATGCTGCTGCAGATTGGAACTGTTATAAGGAAGTCCTCAAAACCTACAAGTACAAGCTGAGAGCAGCCAAAACGAGGGCCTGGAAGCTCTACTGTGGCAATATACAGGAATCCTCGGAGGCGGCCAGGCTACGCAAAGTACTATGTTCTAGTCCTTCCAACCCGGGTTATTTACAACGACCGGATGGTTCATGGACTGCATGTAGTGAGGAATCCCTGGAGCTATTACTAGAAACGCATTTCCCGGAGTGCTCGGTACTAGCTCCGGAGAGACCCATGATAAATAGGGGTATAGACTCCGTAAGTCATATAGTAAAAAGGCGGAATATCCTATGGGCAATAAACAGCTTTAAGCCATACAAGTCGGCAGGACCTGATGGTATTATCCCTGCGGATATCCAGCGAACTATTTACTAAACCCTACCCTGGCTGGAAGTTATCTTCAAAGGCAGCCTAGAACTCTTTCACATTCCTAGAAAGTGGACTGAAGTAAAAGTAATATTTATACCTAAGGCGGGAAAAAGCTCTCACTGCTATCCCAAATTTTAACCTATAAGCTTATCTTCTTTCCTGTTGAAAACACTAGAAAGACTAATAGAGGCTAACATTAGAAGCTCAATCAAGCCGGGCGAGCTGTCGGGATCTCAACACGCATACTGTAAGGGACGATCGGTGGAAACAGCTCTCCACTCCCTTATAGGCCCGATTTAGAAATCACTTGAATATAAGGAATATACATGGTAACCTATATGAATATAATATACATGGTAACCTTCTTGGATATAGAGGGGGCCTTTAGCAACGTCAAACCGGGGGTAATCACTCGGGCCCTTACGTGTCTGGGGGTAGACGGGTCACTCAGAGGCTGGATAGATCATATGCTTAGAGGCAGGATCGTGACAGCTTAATCTGGATGGGACGTCTGCCGGCAGATACGTGAGCAGAGGGACACCTCAAGGTGGGGTTCTATCCCCCCTTCTTTGGAACTTGGTCATAAATGACCTGTTACTAAACCTGGAAGGGCAAGGCTTCAAGGTGGTTGCTTACGCGGATGACGTTGCTATTGCTGACTTTGGTAAATATCCTAGTACGCTGAGTGAGCGCATGCAGTGCGCGCTTGGCTACGATTCGGAGTGGGCACGTGGCTGCGGACTGAACGCAAACCCACAGAAAACAGAGCTGGTCCTCTTTACCAGGAAGCACAAACTTCCTGAGTGTGACCCGCCAACATTAAATGGTACTCGCTTGATCTTTACGGATAGAGCAAAATACCTCGGACTGCTTTTAAACCAAACATCGTAGAGAGAGTAAAGAAAGCTACTATAGCGCTCTACTCCTACAAAAATACCATTGGAAAGAGATGGGGTACGGAGCCCCACATATTACACTGGCTCTACGTCTTAGTGGTCAAACCTATACTGCTGTATGGGGTTGTCGTCTGGTGGCCAGCGTTAAAAATTATGGCCAACCGTAAACTATTGATGAAAGTCCAAAGAACGGCTGCTTGTGTATAAATGGAGCTCTCAGGAGCACACCTACTCAAGCTCTGGAGATTCTCTTTCATCTTATTCCCTTGGATATTGCGGCCGAGCAGTTTGCATCTTGCACAGCCATTCGGCTCAAATCCATATCTATGTGAACCTGTAACAATGCAGGATACACATCTATCCTATGCAACATGGGTATCCCGGGAGCTACAACTACGCTATTACTTTGCCATCTGTTGAGATGAAATTCCAAACTGAGTTTCCCACCAGAGAGGACTGGATGAACGAAACGGCAATGGACAATGAGGCGCTAAACTTCTTCACGGATGACTCCAAAAGGGATAGAGGGGTTGGCTGCGGGGTTTTCTGTAGGTACTAGGGGTTAACCTCTCTTTTCGTCTTCCCGACTTTGACAGCGTTTTTCAAGCTGAACTAATCGCGATAATGGAAGTCATGGACTGGTTGAAGTATAATGTAATATCTACGAAGGATATTCGCATTTTTACGGACATCCTGGCTGCTATTAAAACGCTACAATCATACTCCCTGATGTCGAAGGTAGCCCAGAACTGTCTGGCATCTTTAAATGATGTTATGTGACCACTCGTACGAAAGGGTTATAGCATTGACTTCGTTTATGCATTACATAAGTTTGGTACAATGTTATAATGCTATAAATCTACTCCAAAACAAATTGTAAATTGTAAATAATTATGACGAATTGTCATTTCTTTCTTTTGGATTCATCTTTCGTCGGGTAAGATCAGCATAATATTAATAATATTAAATACGCATAATAATCATAATAAATTATAAGTTAAATTTTTCGTAAATACATGATAAAATAAATGATAAGTTAATATTTTTTCACATAAATATATATAAAATAATTAATTTTAATATTTGTGAATTATATATTAAAATCAGTTTTATAAAGTAAATTTTAATAAATTAATTGTTCAAATTTCGGAACTCTTTTATTGTTATTGTATAATTGTTGTGATTGTGTCATGTTCAACCAATAAATCTATTAAGTTGGTTAAGTGTTTATTAATCGAATGAAAGTGGGCGCTTCATGTTTTTCCGCGCATAACAATGAGATGGCTGATCAGTTCAACATCCGCTTGACGTGGGTGCCAGGGCATTTCAATATCGCAGGGAATGTAATGGCAGATGAGTTGGCCCGCAAGGTTACAACACGCCTAATAACCCAAAGCAGGCGGGATATAAAGATACCGCTTGCTTCATGTAAACTGTTGCTTCAGGAAGAAGCCATAAAAGAAACGAACGTCAGATGGTCTAACGCCAGATCGAGTGAAATAACCAGGTAGATCTGGCCTGTACTTGACCGGTCTAGATCATCACCATATTGGCATGGTCGTGGGAGCTATAACGGGACATTGTCTCATTGGGAAACATGCGAGCAGACTGGGTGTCCCAGCCCACGATCTGCCGCAGCTGTGGTGATGAGGAGAAGGAGGAAAATGTACTCCATCTGCTCTGCACCTGTCCTAGTCTAGCGTACAGCAGAACAAAATTTATGGGAACTTCCCGTTTGAACGACCTCACGGATCTTAGTAAAATCCGAGATCCGGGACTTTAAACACTTCTTGGTAAGCTCAGGATGGTCTAGCGACTGAAGAGGAGGAAACTCAAATGTGGTACAGCTATGGACCAATGTTATGTCTATGCTAGTCCTTTAGGACGGCCACCCATACCTAACCTAACCTAACGTAGTGCTGCTCCTGGTGGTGAGTAGAAAAAATACATTTTTTAGAGTATCGAAAACGTGGACTTAGTCATGCTCACTAAGTTTAAAACATTTCATGATGTTGACAGAATAATTTCTGCTGAGATGCCTTCTAAGGCTGAAATTTTTTGTGCCACTATCACGCTCAAATATACCAATTGATAATCGGTTTATAGTTCCCTACAATCCATTTTGGAGCTTAAAATATAACGCGAAGATTAATATGGAGTTGTGCTCAACTGTAAAGGCCATTAAATACATCACAAAAGGACATGATTCTGCTCGAATTGGCGATCAAGTGGATGATGTTAATAACTCTCACGATGTGGTTCAATATGACGAAATTGCTCAATTTCTAAATTGTCGTTATATAAATTCGCAAGAAGCAGCATGGTACCTTCAAGAGCTTCCCATACATGACCAGTCGCACAATGTTGTCATGTTGTCCATCCAACAGTGTATTTTCTTTAATGAAGACAATATAAAAAACGCATTACGACGTGAAACTGTTAGAAAAACCACTGTAACTGCTTTTTTCGATTTGAATTCAACGTGTAACGAAGCTCATCAATTTTTATACCAAAGTGATCGGCGAATTCACATTTTGGAGAAAAAACTGTCGGCGGAATAATATCAGTTTCTTCAAGAGATACTGAGCTGTACCATCTCAGATTACTACTTCTTTTTGTCAAAGGGGCCGAAGCAATATCTTATAGGGATGTTTTAGAAAATTTTATTAGATTAAAACATGCAACTTTTAAAGAAGCAGCTCGAGCAAGAGGTTTGATCAACGATACCGCAGAGTGGTACAAGTGTTTATTAGAAGCGAGCAAATATATGTTATTTATTAGTAGCAATATTCAGTCACTGTAATCCTGCAAATCTATTGGAACTTTTCAATCATTTTAAAAATTATATGATGGTTGATTTTCTTCACCAGGGTAGCATCGAGGACAGCGCCTTTTCTATCTGCGATTATTGCTTAAAAGATCAATGTGAGGTATCAGGTCTCGATTTTTCTTACCGTATTTTTTAATTTTTTAGTATTTTTTAATTTTCTTACGGCAAATTTAACATACAAATTAATTCTATCAAATTCTAGATTTGTGATTAAATAATAATAATAAAGTGTTTTAAAGCCATTAGTGGGCCCTTACTATGTCAACAATCTGGCTCCAACGGTTTCGATCCTGGGCTTGGTGTTCATACTGTCTTAGACAATCTGAAGAAGCCAAGTCGTTCTCTACATCGTGGAGCCATCGTTATCTGCAACGACCTCTGCGCCTACCAAATGGTGGCTGTCTTTTCAGATATTGCTGCAGAACTTGTTCCGGATCAGCACGCAGAACGTGACCGAGCCAGCGTACTCGCTGCGATCTTACTTCATGTACAATTTCGGGGATCTTTATCAGACCTCTAATAGCGCTATTGGATAGAGCTCGGTTGTGTGCCAGCTATACCTCGCGTTTTGGGCCGTAAATCACACGCATGACTCTTCTCTCAAATGTAAGGAGACATCTCTGGTACTCATCCGTCAGCGCCCAAATTTCACATCCAAACTGATTGGACTGGCGATATAAGATGTTGCGCTCAGGTGTTTCAGTTACGAAAGATTTACTCTAACATGAAATTAAAGAGTATCGAGGACAGAGCATCTCCCTGCCGAACACCCGAGTTAACTGCAAAAATTCTTGATAGCCTGTTCTTAACTTAAACAAACCATTGAGAGTATGTCACTGTCATTCTACACAATCGTACCAATTTTATTAGCATATACCTAGGTATTCCAGGGCAGACCACAAACTCTCGATTGATCGAGACATAGGCCCGCCGGAAATCCCGGAACACATCTTTGATGTCACCAACCTGGCCCCCCGCTAGAGGTGATTTTGTCCAATATAATGTAGAACAGTAGCTATCCGCATCTCCCTCCTTGAAGATAGGGCACATCGCAGCCACTGCCATTCGTCAGGCATTAGATTTTTGATTACGAGATTTGATTCAATTTTGTTAATTTTTTTATTAAATCAAATTCTGGAAGTTTGTTACAGTTATTGGTAAAGTGATTATGTAGTTTCATTGTCAATTTGAGAAAAAGTCAGTCCCTTACTGGGAATTAACATGTTTTTAAGTAACTCTAATTTCATTTGTTGTTGAAATTATAAAATTTCTTAATTCAATGATTTTTTTTTGTAAATTTTTGATTATTTTCGTAAGAGAAATGCTAATTAATATTTTTATTATAGTGTTTGCTCTCATATACCTGTTTTTTCCACACCCGTTTCTACCCTTGTTATTTCTCCAGCCATGTTGTGGCTCAGGAGCACAATCATTTATATACGATGAGCCGATGTTTAAAAATTCATATAAAAATCAAAATTTCAAAAAAAAATACAAGTACGGCTACTCGACAAAGGTAAAAAACATAATTAATATTACATTGTACCATTATACGACAAAAATATGAAAGGAAAATTATCAGTTCATATAAGAAATAAAAGTTTTATCATAAAAATATGCTAAACAGAATATTAAAAATTTATCAAGCACTGATATTTTTATGCAATACCCTCTTTCAATATCAATTTCCAATCAAATCGAATATTAAACTTAAATGTTACAAATATTGTTATAATTATGTGTATGTATTTGTAAAATTATAAGTCTTTCACATTTCTCAATCATCTTGTTCGTCGTCTTAACAATGTGGAAATTATAGCAGATGGATAGCAGCACTTAGCAAAAGACGATAGAATTATAATGGGATCTATTTAAAATAATCGTAGCAAAAAAATTTTTTTGTTACATTTTCACTCTAGAAAACACAAACAAAACGGGGTTTATGGTGATGTGGAATTATTTTTTATTTTCTCTAAAGAGATAATCTATTTTGACGGTCATAAATGAATTTTTCTTTAAGATAAAACACCTTGAACGGCATGAATAATAATGATATTTATGAATGTAAACCAGGCAACGAGTTAATTCTGCCAACATTAAATGTTATTTGCGCTTCTCTACATACAACAACATCTGTTCATGTATATTAGCACAACCCACGTAAATTGTATTCAAAACAAACAAAAATTTTGTCGACGTCAAGATATAGCTTTCCCATAATAAAGTGTAAAAAAATTAGTCCTCCACAAACAGTATTTTATCGTAAAAAGCCACTATATAAAATCTAAAAAGTCAAATAGCTACTTTATATATAGAGATTTCAGTATATGTCCCATTCGCATCACACACACATACATAAAATGCCTAAAAAATCGACATTTATATAATGACATTAAAATTTGTATCGTATCGGGAGTATCAAACCAAACAACTAAATTTCTATATCATCACATACACGCATCAATATTAGCGAGCTCATTTAACCTTTATTGTGGTATCATTAGAAGAAAATCAGATTTAATCGAAGTGTTTGTGTTGGCTTTATATTTTATATGTACTCGTACATAACATACATAGAACAGAAGATTTTCATGTTTATCTTTTTCCGTCGAAAAATTCACATTTTTAATCATACGGAAGAAAAACAATTTTTCTTTTTCACATTTTGTTTTTGTTTTTTTCGCACACAAAATTTCTTTATGCTTAACTTACATACTCGTACATATACACATACGGTGGTGGAAGACGAAGAAATGTCAAGAAAGATTATTCAACCGCAAAATCAATTTTTATTAAACTGCGAGTGAGTTTATGAGATTGATTATTATTATTCGCTTTCTTCGTGTTGTATTTTGATAGCGATAACAATCTTAAAGTGTTAAAGTATGTAACATAACCGTTTTGTGGTTGAATTGTTTATTACATTTTTTAGAACAATTCGGGCAATCGAGTTTTACATTGAACTTATTGATCTGGAGTCCAACAGAGCCTGAAAACTCTACAGATCAACAGATCAAGAATTTCTTTCACTCCGCAGCAGTACAATCATGCGTATGTCATCTTCCTAACAACCACCTGATTGAACTGGCGATATAAGATGTTGCGCTGAGGTGTTTTAGTTTTACGACAGATATGCAGGAATGCACTTCTCATGATATTTAGATAGAATCATCCGCAGCAAAAAGAACTGATCAGTGACAGATCGATTCGGACGAAATCCTCCTTAATAGTCACCAACTAACCCCTCCGCTAAAGGGATGAGTCTATCCAATATAATGTAAGACAGTAACTTGTATGCTGCTGTGCAAAGAAGAGCTTTATAATTTATAATAATAATTCGCGATCATCGATCATTCTCTTACTTCACGCGGTCTCGCTTCTTGAAGATGAAGCATATCGCGACCACTATCCATTCATCAAGCATAACTTCGGTCTGCTATACTATTCGAATAAGGTCGAAAAGACAGTTCCACAAAGTATACACCCTCCGAATATCAAGAGTTCCGAATTTATGCAGTTCACCCCAGATGTGCGGTTTTGTTTTAATCTCTGCATAGGCTTAGGGAAATTCTCATGGGATCCTCAATGCAGATCTCCGTAGTCTGTATTTGAGGTGACACAACAACAGTCTGTGACGCATGATGAACAACAAGCAGATCGGTAAAATGTCCACTACATGCGTCGATGTTGACACAGAGGTTTCAATCCCGGTTCCGAATAGCGGTTGACGCAGTCCTGAAAGTATGGTGCAACGCAGTAATTATTTTAAAGAAATTACGCAAACTGGACTCATTGCTTGGTGTATGTACTTTCCGAACCTCAACCTTCCACCATTCTCGCCTCTTCTGTCTACAAATTCGTTTAGCTGCCCTCCTAGCAAGAGCAGCCTTGTTTTTCCTCGCGATTGTGAGACGTTGTTGCATTTTACTATGTACAATATTTTGTTGCTCGACTGCAAGACGACACTCATCATCAAACCAATCATTCTTGGGTCTGAGTTTCACTTTATACCTAAAATCTGTTGAGCAGCACTAACAACCAAAGTTTTCAGTACCTCCCAGACATAGTTCACACAGTCAGGTTGACAATTAGCTTCCTCAATGTTGTCGCAGATAAGATCCTGATATCGTTTCGTTTGATCTTAATTTATCAGACTTTCACAGTTTAAACGTCCCATGCACTTCGCTGTGTTTCCAGGCTTGTACGAAAACTTCCATCGTAGCTTTGCAGCGACCAAAAGATGATGATCGCTCAGCAACCGAATACGTAGGCAATTAAAAATTTTACAATTTATTTGGTTGGCTCCAGCGAGTTCAAAATTGTGAACTTCAGATCATATATTCTCTTTCCTAGCTGGTCATTTTTAATTAATTTCAGTGCGGTTTGTTACGAGTTAAGAAGTACTTTCAATTCTAAAAATAACAAATTGTTTAGCTGCTAAAGTTGAAGGTTTAACATTTCTAAATTCTACTTTTAACTAACATTGAAGAATGGATTGATTGAGTAATAATGCCGCTGCAGTAGTTCAACACTTAAAATATTAAATTTTTGAAAATTTCGGAAAAAACAAAGCCCACGAAGTATTTTAGTAACGCAAATTTTGAAAGATTTCTGTAATTAAAAACGAGTTTAAGAATCAAACCTCAGGGATCTTGAATTTAGGAGATGAAAATGTAAAGATCACAATTTTAAAGAAGATAGGCTTATATCATGGAGTGAGCACATCTAATTTTAATGTAACCTAAAATTCGAAAGATTTAAATTTTCTAGCGGTTAAAACTTTCAACAGTGAATTTTAGTATAGATTTGAAAAATTTTGTACGTATAAATTTTCCACTCGAAATTTCAAAGATTTAACAACGAAATTTTAAACTCCAAAATGTTAAATTCTTTATAATTGACAAAAAGAAAAGGAAAATGTTGAAAGGAAAATTATTGATGAGGGAATAAACTTTTTCATTTGTTAAAAAGAAAAATCTGAATTCAGAAAAGAATAATTAAAATTTATGAGAGTTTTTGTAAAAGAATTTAAATCTAAAATTGTCGGTTCGGAAAAAGGAAAATAAACAAAACATTTTTTTTTTTAAATTAAATAGTAATAATAGGGTTAAAAGGCCATTACTGGCCCCTTACTGTGTCAACAATCTGGCTCCAACGGTTTCGATCCTGGGTTTGGTCTTCATACTGTCCTAGACAACCTGAAGAAGTCAAGTCGTTCTCTACATCGTGGAGCCATCGTCGCCTGCAACGACCTCTGCGCCTACGGTAGCTCTCCTTTCAGAGATCGCTGCACAATTCGTTCCTGATCAGCACGCAGAACGTGACCGACCCAGCGTACTTGTTGAGATCTTAATTCATGTACAATATCGGGGATCTTTATCAGATCTCTGATCTCGATATTGTACAGAGCTCGGTATGTACCATCCACTTTGAAATGGGCCGTACATTGGTAATTAAATACTAATACATTTATTAGAGACTGTTCGGCTATTGGATTTAATATCCTCTATGAAAGCTGAACAGTAGCTCTTTTCTGTACACGGCTCTCTAGCACCATCTTTAAATTGGCCATTAGCACACTGTATAGCTCCATCATCAGAAAAAATAATTGAAACATGAGAAGGACAATTTTTATTATTATTATTCAATTATTATTTCAATTCAGAAAAAATAATTGAAACATGAGAAGGACAATTTTTACAAGTAAGGGAAACTTTTAAAAATAAAATTATAAAAAAAATAAGGAAAACTTTTAAATTTGATATTTTTAAAATCAAATTTAAAAAAAATTTAAAAGAAAAATAAGAAAATTAATAAAAACCAAGTTTCGTTCGATATAAAAATTTTTAGTAGAAAAATAAGAAAAAACAAGTAACAAAAAATAAGGAAATTTTTTAAAAGGAAATAAGGTAAATTCTGAAAACAAATTTTATCAATTTGACAATAATGAACCTTTTTTAAAAGGTAAATTATCGATAAGGTAAAAGAAAATTGAAAATAGGGAAATTTTTTCAAACTAAAATTATAGGTTCGGAAAAGAAAAATTAAATATTTTTAATACAAAAATTTGTACATGACAAATTTATGGGAATATGAAATTAAAACAATATTTATCGATTCGAAAACCAAAAACTCGAAAAACGATAATTTTAAATATTAAACATTTTTAAAAGGACAATTAAGAAAACTACTAAATTTTAAAGTTTTCAATGTGTAAGTCATAAATTTTTGAAGATCAAGGTGGTTGAAGAAACTGAATTTTTCAATATTTAAATTAGAAGCCAATTAAAAGATTCAATAGTATTCCCAAATATGAAAAAGAGTGTCATTACGACTCCCATTTTCTTGGCAACTGATTTAAAATTAAAATTAAAACAATTATCTCTACCATTTACCTTTCTTGCTGTTTTTTTTTAATTTACTGGAAATAATAAATTGCGTGTCAGATAAAAAGTTTTCCTCAATCAAATTTATTAATTTTGTTTTTCTTCTATAGATCGTTCCAGTGCCAACCCATTTGCATTACATATACATAACATACTTTTATCTATCTAACCCAGACACAAAAGTTTTTGGGTATGAACCCAAATTGGGTAATTTTTTTTTATTGAATCTCAAAGGAACTAAACTCTCTTAGGCAAAATAACAATTTTGTACAAATCCAGCCATAAAATTACGATATCTGCTTATAAAAACATTGGGTTGCATATTTAATCATTTTTTTTAGTTATTAGATTTACGAAAGTAATTTCGTTTAACTCGAAATTTATCTCAACTAGTATGAAATTGTACCAAATTTACTAAAAAAAAAAACATCTTTTTTTTTGTAAATTATAAATTATTATTATCTGACAGGAAATTCCGATCATAACTATCTTTTGCTAATTTTATATAATTATGGTATACATGGCATAATTATAAATGTAATTTATCTTTGAGAAATGATGTCATACACTTTAATACACAGACATTTTATCTTGGTATAAATTGTAGTTGTACGAGAATTATTATAGGTTTATAAACTTCATAAACCCAACAAAAATATGTTTACCTCAATCTAAATCATATGTTGAATGGCTAGTTTACGGTTTAGTCCAATTAACAATTTTTTTTATCTATCTAGACCAGACAATATATGAAATTTTACTTCAACAACTTTTTGCTCTCGAAGAGAATCAAAAAGTTTAGTTAAAAGTTTTATTTTTATCGTATTACACCAGATGGTGATTTGTTATAGCGATTGATTTTTGGATTTTTTTTCGTTCTACAATGTAATCTAAATTAAAGGTCTTTTGACCATTTCCAAGTCTGACAAAATTCTTCACACTAAATCAACAATTGACCAACATCGATAAGCTCATGTATATAATAACTCGATAACTGTTTCTATATTAAATTTGATGTATGAGCTATTCGTATTGCTGTATTTTAATTTGTGAAAGAAACAAACCGACTAAAATTAAATCCGAATACTCCAATCCTCAAGCTCTATACAGCTTCCAACCAAATTTGCTTAATCTCTATTCTCAAATTCTGGATTTCATAGTTTGTTTCTAAAATATCTGATCTTTGAAGAGTGCTAACATTTGTGGAACCTATTCAGTTTTTTTTTGCACTTATTTAGAGCAAAAGATAAAATTTATTATAAAATTACTAATATAACCATTGTGGAAGGATAATTTGGTGAATTATGTGGAACATGTATGATTTATGCACTCTGAGTTCCTAGCTCCTTGGCCATTTTTAAATTTAACCTAAATAATCACAATTCTACACAGAGTAGTAGGTATGTTAACTGTGGAACATATGTCCAAGAAGTTTGACTTACAAATTTCATGAACAAGAAAATTTATTTACTGGTTTCTCTACATGGTGACGCCGATTTGGAGAGAAAAGTTGAAATGTTGAGTACCAATATCTACAGGCGTAATATAAAGCAATGTGTTAATTCACAGTTTCCCACCCACATTGTGCATTAATGAATGAACATAAAATAAGCCAGTCGATTATTTAGCACCCTATATTTCCTAATCCAAAAATCACTCCAAAACGTAAATTTTAATTAATAATATAAATATTTCAATTATTTAAAAGTGGATTAAATTATATTTTTATAATTTAAACCATTTGTTTTTAATTAATTTACATATATATGCGTTCTATTTGGCCTAAATTAATTTATTTATGTATATGGTTTATAAATAATAAAATGAAAATTAAAAAATTAAATTGAATTAAAAATACCAATATTTTCCAAGAAATCGATACAGTAATCGATAAACCTGTCATTTTCATTTTGAATTTTAATAAAATCATATAAATATACTCGTAGATTTTCCAGCTGAATATTATTAAAGCTATTATTGATACTCACGATTGTTGCATGTCCTCGAACTACACCGAGTTTATAGCGCATTAACAATGTATATATAGTCTACTAACCTCATCTCTCAATAAATTGTATATACGATTTGTGGTGCATGACTGGAAAATATAATTTTTTTAAAGTTTTTTTTTTTTTTGGTCTTATATTTTCTGGCATGATTCCATAAAAAAAACCAACTAGCAGCAAGTAAATGAGTTATTTTTGTCTATACATATTCGAATATTATTTATAATAGTATATAAACTACTAATCGAAGGTAAATTTTAATCGTCATTATTATAGACGGCGGCATTTTAATTAATTTTTATTTTATTTATATCATGCAAATAAAATAGAGATTTACGAGTATCGACGTGATAGAGTTGCACGTGTGGTGTAATAATAAATACAGGATACGTCAACAATAGCATGTAAACAACGTAGTACGCACATAATTATACATCCTTAAAATTTAATCAGGTATGACATATACATACATAATATATTATGCAAAAAGGATGTTTGCTTTAAAACAATGAAGGTTAATCTATGTTCCGCGGAACTTTATTTTATAAATTAAGTACGGTTTTGATCAGGTTAAGATCATCAAATACTCATAATGAATTCATTGGGTTTGGACAGATTAAACTATTTAAAAACGAACTATGCTGGATAAAATGGCAGTTCAATTTATATACAACCGATCCAGTCTGATCACCTAGGTTAGGTTAGGTTAGGTTGCGTGGCTGCTATGGCACACTTAGACCGGTGACGGTCAATTGTGATACTACAGGATCTTACTTCTCTGTTATCCTTATGTGAACCAGTTTGAGCTACTTGATATATCTCGCACCTTACAGTTTTCGAGATCAGAGAGGCTGTCCATTAAGAATCTACCCATATATTTATGTCTTCTGTGTGCCAAAGCCGGACATGAGCATAAGAAGTGGACTACCGTCTCTTCCTCCTCCTACGCCATAAAGCTTCTGCAAAAATTATTTGCTTCTAGAACTAGTCTCCTCGCATATTCTCCAAATAGGCCGTGTCCTGTGAGTATCGCCACGATCGCTTTTAACTCACGTGTACGTAGGGAGATCAGTGTCTTTGAGCGTTTCAAGTCATTTGGCCAGACTTGTCTTGCTATACTACATGTGAGAGTGTTAGTCCACCTTTCATTCGCTGAGGGTATTGCCAGTTGTACCATGCCTAGCTAGTTGGTCCGCCCTGCAGTTCCCCATGACGTCCGAGTGGCCCACCAGACTATCTGAATGTTGAAATGCTCACTCATCTCATTCAGAGACAAGTAGCAACCCAACGCTACCCTAGATGTCAGAGAAACTGAATCCAGCGACTTGATTGCCGCCTGACTGTCCCCATTAATTGCGATATCAATCGAGGATACCACATTAAGTTTCAACCAATTCAAGACCTCCTCAATCGCTATCACCTCTGCTTGGTACACGCTACAGTGATCAGGGAGACGAACTACTATATCTACTTCCAATTTATCACAGAAAACTCCAGCTCCTACTTTATCGTCTACCTTGGAGCCATCCGTAAAGAACTGCAATGCTTCTGTTTCCGATAACGACCGGCTCCTCCAAGATTCTCTTGAAGGTCAGGTAAAGTGTGGAACCCTTTCTCGAAGTATAATGTTGGTATAACGTAGTCTAGATTCGCCAGTTCCTAATAGTGATCTAATTATCGTCGAGTGTCCTGTGTGAAGGCATTTCCACTGAGATATGGCTGATAGTTGGGTAGCCGTAATCGCCGCCATCTGCTTACCATAAATATCGACGGGGAGAAGGTGAAACATAACCTCCAAGGCGCGTTTTGGTATTGTCCTCAGCGCCCTGCTTATAAGCATGCAAGCTCTTCTTTGCACCTTCTCGAACCCCTTCCTATAGGTTAATTTATCAAGAGCTGGCCCCATACATAAGTAAAGGTCTTACTACGGCAGTGAATAGCCAGTGTACCAGCTCCGGCTTCAGGCCCCATTTCTTACCGATCGCACGAGTACATGGCTATTATAGCCGTAACTAAGCTTACGCCCAGAAATCTTGCCTTATCTTAAAAGCTAGTTCTATGCCATTTAAGATAGGTGGATCTACTACCGAGATTTTATATTTCCTAGTAACGAGTACCAGTTCAGTTTTGGACGAGCTGATTGCCATAGTCCAACTCTGATGGCCCACCTCGTAATGATTAGGAGGGCAATTTGGATTACCTCCTTCACCGTGTTAAAATATTTACCAGAGACAGCTATCGCTACGTTATCTGCATAAGCAATCACTCCGATCGCTTCCCTCTCCAGCTCTAACAGTAATCCATTGATTGCTATGTTCCAGAGAAGAGAGGTCAGTACACCTCCCTGCAGGGTTCCCTTAGCCACCCGTCTCCTAATGGTGGACCTCCCGTAGCTTCGAGTTAACCATCCTGCTCCCCAGCATATGATTGATCAACCCACTTACAGGGTATCCCGCCACAAGGAGCGACAATTCCTCCAGAATTGCCTCCGTTTTTACATTGTTAAACACTGTGTCCACCGATTTACCTTTACAGTACGCATGTTGAAACTGTGGCCGGTCACTATAGACTTTCCAGGGTTTTCAACAGAAAAGATGATAGAGTTATGGGTCTTAAATCCTTTGGGTAGCCATGTGAGCATTTACCCGCTTTCGGAATAAAGATCACCCTGACCTCTGCCCACCTCCCCGGAAAGTTCTGATCACCTAAAAATGATCAAAATGCTGTACAAAACTCTTAAAATTCAATTGAAAGCATTTAAATTATTCTAATCCAGATGATTAAATAAAATTATTGGCTCATCGAATAGATCGTAAAGTATACGTGATCGGTTTATAATTTGAACAACCCCTATAACATATTTAATGAGATTAAACTTACGTTTTACTGAACAATACCATCCATAATTAGACAAATACTAAGAATCCCTGCTTTAAAATAACAAATTTGACAATAAACCTCCTTCATACGAATAGTTAATCATCTGGAAACTATAAAACCAAAAAAATCACAGATTTTGTTGTTGTTGAATTTTCACTTTTCACTTCTATTTATAAACACATTTTTAATTATTTATAATGAAAATGAAAATTTCCTTTTTCCCACTTATTTTTATTAGGTTATCTAGTAATTCCTCATCTACAGACCATTCTCGAAATTAGAATAAAATTTTTTAACAACCCAATAGTGAATTGTTTGTTGGAAATTCCTATACTCGTATATGAAATGTTAATTTGCGTGTGCGGTATGTATGTATGATGAAAATTATGCGCTATTTTTAGTTAACTATTACGTTTATGCCCATTAATGTTTTTCTTAAAAATAACACAACAACAAAAACACGCGCAAAATATCCAATCGTAAAATTTTCGTTGTACGAAAATGGGAAAAATGTGTTGTGGGAAAATTATGATGAAAATTGTATTAACATTATATCGAAGTGATGCTGCAGAATATTTGATAAACTAACTGCAAGCTAATTTTCTTTGTAGTAATTGAAAGGATTAATGAAATTTTTTGTAAATAAAACTTAAAAAAAAATTAAGACAAGATAAAAACAAATCTTGTTATAAGTAGATGAATGGCATAAAAATATAATGAAATTGTTTGTTTTATGAAATTTAATTAGTTGGACCAAAATTTATTTAATATTTATAGCAAACATGTTGATAATCGTCTTATCGACTAGTGGATAGAGATTACGTAGAGTATTTTTGAATTTTAAACAAATTATTCCATTAATCAGTATAATACTAAAAGCTAAGCGGATAACCCATTTTTGCAGCAGTTTCGTAAATCAAAAGGTGCTGAATTTGGTCAATTTAATTAACCGAAGATAATTTTATTTACAATATTTAGGAAGGATCATAATTTACCCGACAAGAAATGGAGTGGAGGTATATATTAGATTAACATTGCCTTCCAAATTGATCTACAAATATTGCGATCGTATAGCTTAGAGATTATTCTAATTCAAGTTAAATCGGGCTCTGCTGTAATTTTATTAATGGTTGTTTACAAATCGTACCTCGGCGAATTTTGTGATGATTTAGAAACAATTCTCGTCGAATATTCATTAAAATAAAATGATATGATAGTCTCATCGGTGGAATAATATCGGTGGGATTTTCGGGTGACTTTCTATTTTTTTCATATAATTTCGACAACAGCAGAATGGAGTCTTCGATTAGTTTCCGAGATTACAAAAATATTCACACTACTGGTCTTAAGCGCGAATGTGCAAATATACCCTGGGATATAATATATACCATTTATGAATCGAATGATAAAGTTTGCTTTTTAACTATCTGTTTGAAAAATTTGTCCCTATTAAATCATTTTTTTTTAAATCTACTGACCCACCCTGGTTCAATAATCACATTTTATATGTTTAATTAAATTACGTAACTTTATTTTTCAATCGTTAGAAGCGTACTAGAAATGAAGATCTTTATCTGGAATATAAATCAATTAGAAATAAGAGCAATAATACTCTTAAAAACGCTAAAACTCAGTAGTTTGCTAAACGTCTCGATCCTATCTAGACTTAAATGAAGCCAAATGAAGCCTTAAATGAAGATAAGTTATATCTAATTCTGGTGGTGTGAATGGACTGCGATTATCTCTAGTTTCCCCAAAGTTATACAGATTCCTAAAACACAAATTAGGTCTTGTTTATTTGACTTTTGGCCTATTTGTTTGCTACCGGTTCTTTCCAAAGTTCTAGAGAAAATACTTCAAACTCAAATTCTGCATTACTTAGTATTACATAAAATACTATCCAATGTTCATGTTCTTTTCTGATACTGTGAATAACCTGGGTGTACATTTCGATAAAACTTTATGCTGGGGTCTTCACGTTGAAAGCGTTTGCAAAAGAATAACCTTCCAAGTAAGACTATTATGGAGTACTACAAAACATTCTACACTTGTATGGAGACAATGGGTGCATTCAGGTCGTCCAACAGTTGGCATGTTGAGTAAATTTAACATAAGTGTTGAATACATTCGATTTATCGAAAATTTGGCAATGTGATAGATCGTATGCCGTTTGTTCCATCAGTAAATTTTCGATGCCAACATGTTGGGAGACCTGAATGCACCCATTGTCATATTTGGACTAAGAAAATATGATCCTTTCTCTTAGTATACTAAAATCTTACTTGACTGTTCGTTCCAAGAATATTATAAGTTTCGGTTTTGCTTAGCGGTGTTTAAGCTCTTGAAGGATAAATAGCCTGAATATATTTTAAATAAGTTAGAAAAATTAAAATCTAATCGGCTCCAGACTATAAGGATCGCCTATAATATTACGAACCTAATGAATTCCTCCTTTTTTGTGAGGGAAATCAGTTTGTGGAATTCTTTGTCAGTTGACAGTAAATCTAAATTGCACAAATATGTTTAACAAGAATATCACCACAGTATCTTTTGCTTGTCGTACGTAAAAAAATCAACAAAAAGAAAAATGGATACCGCCAAAAAACCACCGGACCCCTATGTACCCTGACACGAGATTTAGGATTGGCACGTGGAACGTGCAGACACTTAAAAAACTGGGAGTATTGGAGGACCTAATCACGTGCATGAAGGAGTATCGGCTAGAACTCGTTGTTCTTCTAGAAATTTGCTGGCCTAAAAGTGAGAGGATGATGTACTTTGCAAATACTCACGATCTTTCATGACAGATACATCTAGAGACGTGGACATAACATCGACGCAGTACTTGACGCATGGAGTGGACACTTTACTGACCTGCTTGATGCTGATCATGCATCACAGACTGTTATTGAGCCACCTCTAATACAGACTGCAGAGATTTGCACTGAGGATCCATCCCATGAGGAATTCACTAAGGCCAGGCAGAGATTAAAACGAAACCGCTCACCTGGGGTGGACAGCATAAATTCTGAACTCTTGATATTCGGAGGGGACACTTTGTGGAATTGTCTTTTTGACCTTATTCGATTAGTATGGCTAACTGAAGTTATGCCTGGCGAACGGAAAGTGGCCGCGATATGCCCCATATTCAAGAAGAGAAATAGCTGGAAGTGTAAGAATTATCGCATTATCGCGGTATAGCTCTCCTTTGCACAGAGTACAAGTTACTGTCCTACATTATTTGCATAGAATCACACCTCTAGTGGAGGGTTTAGTTGGTGACTAACTATGAAGAATCGATCAGTCATTGATCAGGACTTCATCATCGCTGGGCATGATTATATCAAAATTTATGTGCCATCCATCCCCGACATCAAGTGTTCCTGGATTTCCGGCAGGCCTATGACTCGATCAACCGAGAGAGTTTGTGGTCTGCCCTGGAATACCTAGGAATGCCAACAAAATTGGTATGAGTGTGTAGGATGGCCGTGACGCAGTCTCAATACTGTGTTAAAGTTGAGAACAGACTATCGACAATTTTTGCAGTTAACTCGGGTGTTCAGCAGGGAGATGCTCTGCCCCGATACTCTTTAATCTTATGTACCTCAGCGCAACATCTTATATCGCCAGTCCAATCAGGTGCTTGCATATGCAGATGAAATATGTCTGATTGGCCTGAATAGCAACTGAGTGAAAGAAATACTTGATCCGCTTGTAGAGTTTTCAACTTCTGTTGGACTCCAGATCAAAGAGTTCAATACGAAATACATGATATCTGGTTATAGGGACAATCGCACACCAGATTTTAGTAGTAGCCACTGCACGTTTGAGGGAGTGAGGAGGTTCAAATATTTAGGCTCTCTTATCACTCACGAGTACAGTATGGGTGAAGATGGCACGGCTGGCGCTGGCGGTCGTGCTTTGTATCCTCTAAGGCCGCTGCTAAAATCTAAACACCTACCACCATATGGTAGGCGCAGAGGTCGTTTCAGGCTCCACGATGTAAAGAACAACTTGCCTTCTTCAGATTGCCTTAGACAGTATGAAAACCATGCTGAGAATCGAAACCGTTGGAGCCAAATGGTTGGCTCCGTAAGGGGCCATTATGACCAATTTTTGATGGCTTATCTGCCTGTCGCTTACGACTGGCAAATAAGCCATCAAAAAATGAATTCAAGACAAAAGCCTTATAAGCCTTAATCCAGATAATTCGCGCGATACAAAATATTTAAATGTGTTCGAATTATTTGCACCTATGTGTCCAGCTATGTATGCATACACAAATTTCGTCTTCAATTCATTTTGTGTATGTTTTACCAGTGAGAATCTGGTAAAATTAAAAATCATGACAATTTGGCCATACAAATAATTATGGTAAAATATCTATATTTTAGAATTGTTATACTTAAATTAAACGTCAAATAAAGTTAATTATTTTACAAATTTTAATTTTAATTTTGAAAAGTTTTCGGATTTTTTGGAATGACATTCGAATGGAGTTTATCGAATTTTGAATGTTTAGAACCTAATTTAACAATTCTGAATTGAAAATTTTATTTCTAATTATAGATATACAACATTTTTAATGTTTTTGAAATATTTGATAATATGAAAATTTTGGAATTCGAATTTTTAGAAACCAAGCTTTACATATGAAATTTCAAATTTTATAAATTTTGACAAAATAATTTTAAATTCTCATACTAAAAATCGTAAATTTTCAAATATGTACAGTACCGTAATTCTAAATATCTGAGGTTGACTCAATTTAGAAAAAAAATTAAATTGAATTTGGAATTTTTCAGTGAAATTTCAAAATTTAATATTTGCATCCATTTTAGATTAAATGTCATGCATTTTGGAATTAAAATTTTTGACTTATTTACTTTTTTTGAAATATCTAGGAATTTATGAAAAATTGAAATTTATCGATTTTATAACAATTTTTAATGCAGTACGATCATTAATTAATCTGGTTTTGGCTATTATCGATTTTTTCCAAATTTCGATATGATACATCTTGAACCTCGCTGCAATGTTTTGCTCATCTACCTAGTTCATCTGGAGGATTTAGAAAATTAGCAGTTTTTTTTTGGAAATCGATATTTTCAAATGTCACATACACAAATTATAATTTAAACTTGTGCAAATGCCAATGAACTGCACAAGCATACAAATGCTTATATTTAATATATAAATACGTTTTTAAAACAATGCGACCACATAATTTTCTTGACCTTTTCTCGTAATTGTATACAATCCAACTTTATTATTACCATCGAATAAATACGAATAAATTCCTGAGGGTTTCTCCTCGATATAATTACAACAACAAATTTAATAAAATCCTTGTTACTTTTATTCAAACACTCATAGGTCCCTTCTCATTGTTGTGGTGGATCGTACCACACACATACACATATATGGACATTAAACAATACCACATATATAATAAGGATGATGTTATAAACTATAAAGTTAAAAAGAATAAAATCGTAACCATACCCAATTCAAAAAGGAAAAACAAAACCCAAATGAAAATCTAACTAAAGGAAAAACTGTAAATAATAAATTGAAAAATAAAAAATTCATAACATTAAAACCAACCTTGCTAACCTTCTGCCGCATCCATCCATGTAATATGCAATGAGTAACGAAGGTATATACACGAATGAAATTGCCTATAATATACGTCGTACCCACAAAGTGTAATAGTTTTTTTTGTTGTACGTGTAGTAATTATTGTGTCTTGTCTAATAAAACAATCAATAAAATTTAGTTTATTTGGAAAATTATTTTTTCATAATTAATTTTGTTGTTGTTGTTGTCATTTTTTTCATCATAAATGTTATAATATTTTGGTGGATAGAGCTGCTTGTGTCTAATTTTATTACATAGCAAACAATTTTGGATGGGTGGTGGTGATGGCGGTGGAAATTTTATCTTTTACAATTATAATGACTAAATTTTATTTTGTTTTTTATTCTAAAGTATCATTATCATAAATTGTCTTTTTTTTTTGTATATTTATCGGGCGCGATATCGAGGTGTGGAGGGTGAGACATTATGACGTTATAATCCAATACTAATCTATACGTTTATAATCAAAAATTCCTTTGTTTTCTGTTATATTTTGGAGGGAATTGAATTTATACAAGAACATTGGATTTTAAATATAATTGAAAATTTGCAAAGCTTTTATTATCCAATTCAAGAATGAAAGTTCATGTATATCGTATTTTTTTGGTGGTGCAAAAATGATATATTTCATGAAGTTTGTCGCCCCAGGTCATATATTTTGTAGTCGCCAAATTTATGACAACTTTTAAAGTCAATGGTCTCGGATCGTGCTAATTTTTTACTCTGCTGAGTTTTATTTTTTGTTGCACTTATAACCGCACTCTATTATACATTGAACTAATTTATTATACACAATTCTTTGTTAGTAAAGTTAAAGGTTTCAAACTGTGCATAGGTTTGATATCGTTCAATGCTAAAACATATTTGAAGATATTCAGAACTTAAGTATATAATTTGAAGGTATTTTAGAATGCTCCCTTATATCAAAAAATCAGATGAAAATTTCTGAGTGGCTGCAATTTTATAAAATCTTATTTAAATATTACTTGATTTATTTAACATACAAATTTACCTGGGAATTCCATTGAATACCGACATCTCAATTATAAAATTTCTGTGAAATTTAATTTTTGAAAATTTTAGTTTCTTGGAACACGTACATTAAATTGCTATATCATAAGAATATATGCACAAAACTGCTACATCATTAAAAATAAGCTATTTTTCTATACTGTTTATATTAAAATATTTGAAATAAATCGCGTTTTTAGGAAAGTCCCACATATTTCAAATATTTGCTGTTCTTTTGATACATGAGAGAAAAATGTCAACGGTCATTCGCCTTTGTACACTTTTACCATAAAATATATGTATATACATAGAGGTACGCAAAATTTACGACAAAACTATATCATACTTTGGACTCTCCGGACATCCGTATCTGTCCGCATATATACATATCTTATTCTTATTAAATAAAGGTAAGACACCAAAACGCAAAAAGCACATATCATCATTTCCATGTACATACTATATGTATATGTACATATATTAAACAAAAACAATTTTAATCAAACTACAAAGGTTGTTTCATTATTTCATATAAAACCTTACTCTATGCATATACTCGCTACTATACGTAAAATGATGAACCAACACTTTCAAATTATTCCAATTATACCACAAAGCACACAAATTAATTTTAAAAATGTATACATGTACAAGCTCATGTCGAAAACTTACATATGCATATCACTAAAATAATTAAATATTAATTTAACACAGAAAAACTAAAAACTCAATGTTACTGAAAATTAGAAAAAATATTAGAAACATAATAAACTATTTTGTTAAAAGTAATTTTACAGAAAATTAGAATTTATTTTATGTTTGTTTTTCTAATGTTTTTCCTCCTCTGTGTGCTAAATAAACATTTTCCTTTTTTTTTGTCCTATATTATCATATATATGTGAATGTACCTACCTGCCACCGCAGAATATACATATCACAATTTAATACAGGTATACCTTGTATATTGTCACCAAAGTTTGGTAAAGCTGATTGTTAAACGATAAGCGATTTCCTACCTTCTTTAGTAATGTTCAAATTGATCTACATATCTATACTATACACCTCTAAACTAGTATTTAACTAATAAATCTAAATTACTCATGAAATATAAAAAATCAGTTCACTTAATTCAGTGAAACCAAAGTTTAAAGAATCTAAAGTATCCAGAAAAAACATTCATTCCAAAAAATAGAATTAATCCCTATAGAATTTCGAGAATTCAAGAAGCTAGAGAATAATGCGTTATTCCAAAGAATTAAATACAAGAATAATTCACAGAATTGTATACAAAGAAAACGAAAACATTTAGAGAATCCGGAGAATCCAAAATTGTCAAGAAAACTGAGAATTCCTAATGATACAAAGAATTCAGAGAAATAAAATATCCGGCGTTTTAACAAAGAATCCAACTAATTTACATAATTCCCAGAAGTTAAGTCTTCAAATAATCTAAAGAATTTCAACAATTTCGAGAATCAAACTTCAGGAAACATTCCGAACAGCCAAGGATCAAAAGCAGATTCAAGGAATCCCAATTAGACTTGTATTTTGTAATGAAATATTCTGCAAATTTAAAGAAACTAAAGATTCCAGACCACAGAACAACAAACCAATAAATTGAATGATAATAACTAAGAGAACTCAAAGCACCCAAACGATTTCAAGGAATCACAAACCGAATTTAAACAATAAAATAATAAAGAGTATGTACAAGGATCTGAAAATGCTCAACTAAACCACATCAAGCCTAATTTATAGTGGAAGCTTTAAAATTAAAATAAGATTATAGTTAACGCACGATTATTTATTTATCTTTAGAGTAACTGATTTTTACGTTAATAATAAGATAGTCACTCGAAAGCTCTCCTCAGGTTAAAAATTGGTTTTGTTTTACTTAAGCTTAACTTACTTTATTTAACACCAGACCAACGCGTAAAAGTTTCGATATAGCTTTCAATCGCTTTAGAAGCTTAAATTAATTGTATGATTTTCTGTATTCACATTCAGAACCGATTTCTTCACTAGCACTAGAACAGAAACCATAGGCCAATTTTATAAAAGCTTATTAGAATAAAATTTAAAATGAGCTTTTAGCCATTTCTGAAATTTTGTATCTAATTTCAAAAGTATTTTCTTCTCAAAACAAACATCTTGAAAATCCACGATGGGAGTTCGGGACAAATATAAATAAAGCTTTTAATAAGAATAGTAATTTTCCTCTGAAAGCTTTTACTTTTTAAGAACACTTTAAAAAAATTAATTATTTTCTGTAAAGTTTTCTCGCATAAAAGCCATTTAAAAGCTCAGAACATATTTGAAGATTTAAAAAAATAAAAAGCTCAGTGGAATAAATTTTTAATGTTAACCGCTTAATTTTGAACTCCTAAAAAATTTAAATATAACAAAAGCCTGAGATATAATACGACTTTCTGAACTATTTGAACAAGGGATTGTATGAGCTTGTATTCATTGACAGATAATTAATTAGACTTTTAATGTCCAGTTATTTTGAACAATAAATTATAGAAATTTATTGAATTGCAGTCATGTGAAAGTTCTGAAAAGCTTTCAGCCAAATAATAAGCATTTTAAACATCCACACCATTTCTAATTTTTTTTATTTAATTTCAAAAGTATTTCTTTCTCAAATCAAACATCTTGAAAATCAGGGATGAAAGATCGGGACTTATACATCGCAGTGTACTAAGATTAAGTCGCATTTAAAATCAATTAAATATAAATAAAGCTTTTAAAAAAAATAATAATTGTTCCTTTGAATGTTTTTACTTTCTACGATCACTTTAAAAAATTAATTATTTTATGTAAAATTTAAGTTTCCTCACATAAAAGCCATTTAAAAGTTCAGTACATGTTTGAAGATTTTAAAAAAATTAAAAGCTCAGTGAAATAAATTTTAAATGTTAACCGCTTAATTGTGGACTTCTACACAATTTAAATATAACAAAAGCTTGAGATATAGTACAATTTTATAAACTATCTGAACAAGGGATTGTATGAGCTTTTATTCATTGAAAGATAATTAATTAGTATTTTAATGTCTAGTTATTTTGTACAATAAATTACAGTACTATTAAAAATAAAATGTGTCATGTGAAAGTTCTGAAAAGCTTTGAGCCAATTAATAAGCTTTATAGACTTCCACTGCATTTTTGAAATTTTGTATCTAATTTTAAAAGTACTTCTTTCTCAAAACAAACATCTTGAAAATCCGGGATGAAAGTTCGGGACTGATACATCGCAGGGTACTAAAATTAAGTCGCATTTAAAAGCAAACAAATATAAATAAAGCTTTTAATAAGAATATTAGTTTTCCTTTGAATGCTTTTACTTTTTAAGATAACTTTAAAAAAATTAATAATTTTCTGTAAAATTTAAGTTTTATCGCATAAAAGCCATTTAAAAGCTTAGAACATGTTTGAATTTTTAAAAAAATAAAAAGCTTAATGAGATAAACTTTTAATGTTAACCGCTTATTTGTCAACTCCTACACAATTTAAATATAGCAAAAGCTTGAGATATAGTACGATTTTCTGAACTATCTGAACAAGGGATTGATTATATGAGCGTTTATTCATTGAAAGATAATTAACTAGACTTTTAATGTCTAGCTATTTTGAACAATAAATTACAGTAATATGAAAAACAAAATTGTATTTGAATTTTTGAATTACAGTCATGTGAAAGTTCTGAAAAGCATTCACCCAAATAATAAACTTTTAAAACTTCGACTCCATTTCTGAAATTTTGTGTCTAATTTCAAAAGTATTTTCTGCTCAAAACAAATATCTTGAAAATCCGCGATGAAAGTTCAGGACTTGTACATCGCAGTGTACTAAGATTAAGTCATATTTAAAAGTAATCAAATATAAATAAAGCTTTTAATAAGAATATTAACTGTTCCTTTGAATGTTTTTACTTTTAAAGGTCACTTTAAAAAAATTAATAATTTTATGTAAAATTTAAGTTTTTTCGCATAAAAGCCATTTAAAAGCTCAGAACATGTTTAAAGATTTTAAAAAATTAAAAGCTCAATGAAATAAATTTTAAATTTACTGCTTAATTGTGAACTCCTACACAATTTAAATATAACAAAAGCTTGAGATATAGTTCGATTTTCTCAACTATCTGAACAAAGGATTGTATGAGCTTTTATTTATTGAGAGATAATTAATGTCTAGTTATTTTGAAACAATAAATTACAATAATATTAAGTAAGAATTCAATTTTATTTGATTTTTCGAATTATAGTCATGTGAAAGTTCTGAAACGCTTTCACCCAAATAACAACCGTATTTAAAAGCAAACAAATATGAATACAGCTTTTAATAAGAATATTAATTTTTCCTTTGAATGCTTTTACTTTTTAAGATTACTTTAAAAAAATTAATAATTTTCTGTAAAATGTAAATTTTCTCCCATAAAAGCCACAAAGAACATGTTTGAAGATTTAGAAAAAAACTCAACATTTTAAATTTTAACCCCTTAATTGTGAAATCCTACACAATTTAAATATAACAAAAGCTTTAGATATAGTACGATTTTCTGAACTATCTGAACAAAGGATGGTATGAGTTTTTATTCACAGAAAGATATTTAATTAGACTTTTAACGGTTTGGTTTTTCGAATACCACCCATGTGAAAGTTTTGAAAAGTTTTCATTTAAATCAGAAGCTTTTTGGACTCCATTATTAACCGGTTTCTGTACAACAGACAATAAGGTTGGAGTAACTTTGTACAACTTTAAAATAAAGTTAAAAATCAGCTTTTAGTCATATTTGTTTCATAATTATTTTGAAAGCTAAGTTATTAGGTTTTGATTTTCTATTATTAAAGCTTTTATGCTATATGGTTGCAAGCATATTTATTAAATAAAGTTTATATTTCAGTTTTTGGGCTTCTTTCTTTAATTTACGTGTTATAACGAAATAGCTCTATACAAGGTATTCCTGTACAACAACAAAAAAAGCACAACATAATGTAAACATAAAATAAAAGTTCAAAGAGAGCTTTTTTCTGTGTATATAGACCTACATACATATGTACATACAAACGAAATTATATTGTATAAACATATACGATGGTATTATGGAGAAAAGAAGATCTATCCGTTCTGTCTTGTATTGTATCGTACCATAACCCGTATGCAAATAGAAAATCTATTAAATCAAATATACAACAAAATGATGATGACAATGACAAACGATATAGTGACATAAAATTGATAGCCATGAGTAGCTAGAGGAACCAAAATAGTAATTATGGTAATCATTATATTTATATAAGTACATCATACGATATTTTTTATATGGTTGGTGGAGAAGAGATTGAAGTGTACATAAGAAAACGAAATTGCTTCTTAATGATAGGCATATACTCGTATAAGTATGTATATCGAAAATTGATTCTATGAATTTTTTTGTTTTAGAATTTAAACATTTAAACAAGGGAAAAGACAAACTATCAAAATTTAAGTTTTGTTGAGTAAATTGTTTGGGAATGAATTTGACGGTCAGTATTCAAAAAAAAAATTAAAATATTATCTGGAACAAATTTATGTTATGTCATTTTATTATATGTATTGCTACCTTCCAGAATTTTTTTTCTCGTCTAGTTTATGTTTCACACAGCTACTCGTTATTTTTCTGTTTCATTTTGTTAGGACAGTTACTATTCCTTGTGGAATAGTATACACATACCTAGTTAACAACTAACGCCACAGCACTCTATATGAACTAAAACAGAATATTTAATTGGAACGGAAATAGCCAGCATTAATTAAAAGATAAAAATAAATGGTTATGTAAATTTAGTTACAGTTTCGTGTAAATAATTTCCACTCGTGACCTAAATTTGATAATCAAGAGCACTTTTCATATTACAGAAAAATATCATTTAGAAAAATATCCGGTTGCTCTATATACCATTTAAAGTATTTCGCGTAAATAAAAATATCTCACTTAGGTCACATAATACCATTTTTCCGAAATGTATAGTATGGCAAATTATAATAATTTTGTTCATATTTTTTGATAGGTGTCAATTTCAAAAATATTTATCCTTAAAACGAATAACCGAATATTCTAGGTCAGATTATTAAGGTAACATAATCATCATTCGGAGAAAATGATAATGCGTTTCAAAAGGAAAATCTATTAGTCTCCAAAGATGAATAAAAAATATTTTATTTTCGTAAAATTCTCAATTTCCATAAGAACATTATTCCTATGAAAATTACGTTAATGGTAATGTTGTTTACCGCTTAAGCTTTGATCAATTATGCACATGTGGAATAATCGAATACTTTTACATTGTATAGGTGGAAAATTTATTTGATTGAGAAAATGAGTTAATCATTCTAAATTTGTTCTATGAAATAACGGAAAATCAGGCAATATTCTAATTTGTATATACATGCAGGTACCAAAATAGAAAACAGCCAATGGATTAAAATCATGCCACCACAAAATTAAACCGTTCACAATTTAGAAAATCTGCCAGAAATAGTAAAAACTAATTACTATTTTATGTCGTATTATGAATGTTGAATATATTTTTTTTTGTATCGGTTTAATTAGAATGTGTGCGATGGTGTGTAGTTAAGCAAAGATGAATAATTTTTAAACGGAAATCTTGATTTTATAAAATCAAGAATTCCCGTAGACATTTGAACATTTTCCAAGAATATTATTTAGATTACACGATAATTGCAATTTTATTGGAAATTTAAATGTGAAAACGGCGATAGCCGTGAAATATTTGATGATAAATACAGTTTGTGGAACTTATGTTCAGTTTTCTTACAATGTAACAGGTGTGAATAATTGTTGTGTTGTCTGAGGCAAAAAAACATGTGGAACATATGTTTAATAATACGATGACCTATATAAGCTTCCACGATAACTGATGAATAATTAATTTGTGGGACGTAAGTTTAGTATTATTATTGTTTATTATGCGGTTTTACGTTTCTACAGCAATTAATATAATATTACCATAACAAGTTTGCCATTTGTTGTTAAGAACCATTGGAATTCGTTGCTTCATTGATTAAATAAACTGGAGGCGGCAGATATTTTTTCCGTGGAGCTGCACGCTGAAGGACTTAAACTGTGGAACATATTATTCAATATTTATAACGTTGGTATTTCTCGAGATTTCATAATTGTTTTAACCTCGTTTATATTTTTGTCAAGAATTCAATTGTATATTCCCTTAAGATTATTGAAAAACAATACACCGATAAGATTTCATCTATTTTCTAAAAGCAAAAAAAAACTTGAAAATTGATTAAAAATTTTCAATTTATTTCAAGTTTATTTACCGATTTAATTATTTGTTTTGAAATTATATATAAACAACGCAGCAGTTGCGGTTTGTCCATATGTACAATATCAAACCAAACCATTTTGACTGCGGATGAACTATGATTTATAAATAAATTAGCACATATATAAATCGATTACAGACAGAGCACGTTTATCGTAATTTGTTTGTGTAACAATTTGCTATTTTATAGTAGTTTGCGTCAACTATGGCTTTATTATCTTAAAACGAAACTTTTTGTTTTCAAAAGAAATCCATATAATTTTATTTATATAACTTTCAACTTTTTGCGAATGAATTAAGTTGATGAGAGTGTGTGCTATATAAATGCTATGTATGCAGCAACGTCAATATAAAGTTATGAAAGAAATATTGATTGCAAATTGGAAATACTTATAAATAATAATTTGCACTATATTATAAAAAAATAATTATGTTATATTTAATTTCTTATGTACAATATACATAAAATTTATTTCCTGGGTCAAGATTAAATTGTACATAAGGAATGATGTAATTTTGACCCTGAATACAAAAAGATTGGCTATATGCCTTTTTGAGTATGTGAATATTTATATATGTACATGAGACAATATGATTAACTGATTTGGAGTTTTTTTTTGTCTGTGCTAAGAAACTAGTTTCTGTATCATTAGATATACTCGAAAATAATCTTTGATCTTGAAACAGCATCATCAGTTGTCGATTTTCGAGGAATACAGGTTATTTAAAAATATTCGTTTGGTTACCGGGAAATATGAGAACGAATTGATTCAACGAAAATTTAAATTCAAAATGTAGCTTTATTTTGTGTATTGGAACAAAATGATGATTTTTGTCTTACAAACTTGTCTAAAAAAAACAACATATTTTTTAATGTCAAATTCTTACAAATTAATTTTATCCAGTAAACTGATTCCTAAATAAATACCTACGCATTCTTTTGAAAACTTTTCTTAGAAACCGTATTCTAAACAAATGGATTCTCTTCAATTGCATTTGTTATAATGACTTAAAGCTAAAAGAAAATTTTGAATTTATGTCCAATTAACAAGATTTCTCTAGATTGTCGAAGTTGGTTACCATGAAATTCTTTCAAAAATATTGATATAGAAAATATGAAAGTTACTTTTTGAGTATGGTGGCCTGGTGCCAAGTTGTCTTGGAGGAATCAAGTTGGTACTTGTTGCCAGCTCCGTATCTTGCAGCTTCCACAAAAATGGGTATTACCTCCCCGTAGTGACCACCGGGCAACTAGTACACCATGTTTATGTGGTGTACTAGGCAAAAACACGGCGCTAAACAACTGGGCCGGGTTAAGGTGTTAACTGTACCGTGCTGATAACCAGCCAGGCTGGGGGCTCAGTCTAAAAACTAGCCCAGTCTCTAACGGTGTATTCGGATACTTGTCGCCATCCGGATCATGTAGCCTAATTTGTGTGTTGCGGATCTCTGTACAGGTGGACCTCCTTTCTTCGCTACTCATATTATGCACTGGCACCAGGCCTTTAAACGAGGTGCTAAAGCAGCACCTAATCATGGCAATCGCTGATAGGGCTAAAAAAAATGAGAGTATAACTGCCCTTAATTTTAGGAAGGTGGAGAAGACCTTAGTCGACACCTTCCTAAACATCATGAGGGAAACTCCGGAACCTGCTCCGTCCTGCCGAGACGGTGTCACCGGGGTCACGTTAAACTGACTGCCTGTGTCAACGAAAGGTCTGTGGCCCTCTTCAAAAAGGCGATAGGCAGCCTGGGTGAGATTTGGCCGGGCGCTAAATTGGAAGTGGTTAGGAGGGAAGATATTCCCTTCAGGCCTAGGGCACGAGCCTTGATCCCTGCGGAACCAAGCAACCCAAAGGAGATCCTGGAAATACTGAAAATCAGCGATCCGGATCTGCCGACAGCCACTTGGAGCGTTGCCAGGTTAGAGCAGATGAAGTCGGAAGCCGATCACAGATCGCCCGTTATCATCCTCAACAGAGACTCTTTGGGTGCTCTGGCAAAATCTGGAGGCTCTTATATAAGCGCGATGAAGCCGACACATCTTAGGATCATCAGCGACCCTTCTGCTCAAAACGTAATCATAGTCCATTGATGTGGTTCTGGTCCAGGAACCTTGGATCAGTGGCGACCGGGCACTGGGGATCAGAACTCCCAAATACAAAATATTACACGTGAATAATGAATATAACATACGTTCCTGCATTCTCGCTAAAAATAATTTGAATATTTTTATACTACTAAATTACAGCAACGCTGATGTAGTGGTGACCAGCATCGTTATGGGATGTACAATTATGATGGCTGAATGTATCGATACTCAGTAAATACTCAGGATTGTCAATAACACTCTGTCAAATGAGAATTCATTAGAGCCGACAAAACTGGTAATTGAGAATAATTTAAATTTCTAAGAAAACACCTGACGTAATTTAGAAAAAGCCCTTTTATATTATCTCATTAAAATCTTAATCTTAATTTATTTTTTAAATATTAAAATACTATGCAAATTATATTTAATTAATAATTTTCATAATTGATCAAAAAATTTGCACCGTTTCATTACCGTTATATATAATATGAGATCCCGAGATTTCTTGGGTAGGTTACCATCTCTAAAGTCTATCAGACCTACATGTTAACACAAGGATGTTATATAATGAAAGGCATGTGAAAAAACCAAATCTGAGAATATTTTTTTTCGATTACAATTCTTTAGTGTGACAAAAGAAAAAAATTGACGTTTAGGCCAACGGTGTAAAATTGACGTTTAGGCCATCGGTACCATAAAGATTTTATTTATCAATGTGATTCGTTGGTTTTGCTCAACATGTTGCATTTGGCGGAACTGAAATGGATTGGAATATTGAAATTCATAGAGTATTGAAAAATGAAATTTCGCATTTTACTGACTGAGTTTAGAATAGATTTGAACCAAATTTTGAAACAAACAAATTAAATAACACAGAATTGAATTATTGGATACTGGCTCGTTTGCGAATATTTGTCAAATTCAGACACTTATCGATTCTGACTGGGCCCCTATTGCTGAATACAATACGTTACACGATACGAAAATGCTATACGAAACGAAATTGAATTGGTATTTCTGAATTCGATCAAATCAAATATTTTTACACTGTCTTGTATTCTTTGGGAAATTTACTTTAAATGGTTATACCTCTACGGATTTTTAACCTTGGGTATATGTTTTTGACGTTTGAATATTAAAAATATGAGTTTTCATTTATTGTTTAAACACAAACTTTTTTCGTTTTTATAGAAATAAATAATAGTAAATATGTATTATAGCTTTTCCAGATTAATTGCACTTTTTCCAAGTTAAACGCAACTTTTTCCAACATAAACGAAACTATTTCCAAATTGAACGCAACTTTCTCCAAATTAAATTAAACTATTTCCAAACAGATTTCGCTTTTTTCCAAATTCACAGAAACTTTTTTCATTTGAAATTAATTTTTATCCAAACAGAATTAAACCATTGATGAATATAAATTAAACTTTTTAGAATTAAAATTAACAATTATCCATTTCAAATTAACGTTTTTCCAAATGAAATTAAACTTTCATAAAATTTCATTTATTTAAATCTGCCAAGGTTGGTCGATTGAGATTTTAAATTATCCAGTTTATTTATAATGATTTTATTAGACTGACGGTGAAACAAAATAGGAAAACGGGAAAACAGTAAAAGACAAAATAAAGATTTATATAGCTTTTCCAGCTATATAAATCATTCCACTTAATTAGTAGATTATATAAAGGAAAAACATAGAATTTTGACTTCCGGCGCCATATATTGTATTTGTGAGTATTTTTCTCCAAATACATAGTAGATAAACCACTAATGAAGTGGTTCACCAGAAGAAGTAGCATTAGCATGTCTAAAATATAATTGGAACAGTCGGTATCTGTAATTTGGTTTGCCGATTGTTCGATATCCTCAACTAGCTTATGCTGAACTGACACATCAGCCAACATCTGCCTTGCATAGAGTTTCATTTTAGAAAAACACTTCTCTATGGAGTTGAGCATTGCAGAATATGGAGGCAAAAATCTTAAAATTAAATTAAATGATTCGAGCAGCTCTCTGACCTGCGTTGTTTTATGGATAGCTGCATTATCCATAATGAGGCCGCATTTAAATTATTAGGCGCATGTACTAATTTTTGATTTAATTCCTGTAAAATATACAAAACTTACTGGAATTGCAAGTGTTATTAGAAATTATTTTATAGTAAACGACGCCGTGGTCGTTAATGGCGCATATAATTGTTGTATTTCCAACTCTAATAGATGGAACCTTTACCACGCTTTTGTTCCTCGCTTTCATCGCGCGTTACTCCGTCGTAAATGTATAGGTCGTTATAAACACACATTCATCGACGAAAATAAGTATATCTCCGTTCTATTTAGCCAACCGAGAAAATTCTATCACAACTTACCAATGAACAAACGGATTCTATTAAAATCATTAAAAATAAACCGAATGATTTAAAATCACAATCGACAATCCTTGGCAGATTTGAAAAATGCATTTTTATGAAAGTTTAATTTCATTTGGAAAAACGATAATTTGAAATGGAAAATTGTTAATTTTAATTTTAAAAAGTTTAATTTATATTCATCAATGATTTAATTCTGTTTGGAACAAATTTAATTTCATATACAAAAAGTTTTTTGGAAAAAAAAGAAAAACAATTTGGCAAATCGTACAATTTAATTTGGAAAAGGTTGCGTTCTATTTGGAAGTAGTTTCGTTTATGTTGGAAAAAGTTGCGTTTAACTTGAAAGGAAAAATTTCAATTTAATATGGAAAAGCAAGAATAATAATAATAATAATCTCCTCACTTACGATTACGATACAAGAAATTCAAAATTAAGATAAGTATATTTGAAAACGTTTTTTGTACAATTAATTAGATAAAAATTGAATTTCAAATGTGTTTCAAAAAAACTCAATTTAAGATTAAATTCCATGACTGATGCATAATGTTGAAGAGATTTAATGAGGATCAGAAAAAATTGCCACCAAGACGTATCTAAAATCCAATGGGTCAATCTACCTACATACTTCACCTACTTATAGTTTCATGAATAAAATAATTAAATATTTTTTAAATTCGTAAAAATTTAAATCTGTAAATTCAATAAAAAAAATTTAAAATATTTAATTAAATTTATAGTTGTTTTCTTAATTCAATTAATTAAATTAATTAGATTATGAAATTATTTATAAAAATCACTAGAAATTCATACCAAAATATTTTTATTTGGAATCGTCAACTAATTCATCAACGTACAGAAATCCGTTCATAATCGAACAAAATTGGCTCGAATTCGTATTCAGAAAAAGGGCCCCTGAACTATATCTTTTAACAAATTCAGAAATTCCAATTTTTTCAGAAATTGTTGTATTAACCCACCAGACAGCATCCTACAATCGAAACTTTCGTATTTGTGAATCGAAAGTTTGTGATCATTTTACCATAATTTTCAGTATTATTGAAAATTTTCTAATAATAAAGGGTTTTCCTATAAGATGTTTCATTTTGAATAGCCTGCTATTTGTGTAGCTGTCAATTTTGAAGCTGTCATCTTTTGAAATTTGACAAATAAAAACTACGCCATTACTAAAAATGGTACGATACACGCTTCAACAACGCATTGAAATTGTTAAAATTCATTACAAAAATGGTGAGCAGTCACAGTTCGCAAAACTAAAGCACTCTATGGTCGTCGTATTTTCCGAGCACCTTCTCGGCCGGCAATAGTGAAACTGGTGGAAAAATTTGAGCTGTTGAGACAAGTTAGTGATGTGAAGGATCGAAACCGTGTGCGTCGCTCAAGAAGAGAATATTGCTACTGTAGCCCGTAGAGTTGAAGAAAACCCAGGTTTGTTGATTCCTCGTCGATCTTTGAAATTAAACATTCCACAAACTTAAGACTTTTAAAGTTCAGTTAACCCAAGAACTCAAGCCGGTCGATCACCTTAAACGTGGTATCTTCGCTGATTGGGTCCTTAAAATGCATCAAAATGATCCGGATTTTCATCGTAAAATCATTTTCAGTGATGAGGCCCATTTTCGCCTCGGAAGCTACGTTAATAAGCAGAATTGTCGCATTTGGGGCTCAGAAAATCCAAGAATGATTGTTGGAAAGCCTCTCCATCCTCAACTGTTTGGTTTTAGGGCTGACGGTGTGATTGGACCTTACTTTTTCGAAAATGAGGCTGGTGTAACTGTTACGGTGAATGGATTGCGCTACCGAGCTATGATTAATGATTTTTTATGGCCGGAATTAGAAGATATTGATGTGAACGACGTTTATTTTCAGCAAGACAGCGCTACGTACCACACAAGCAACGAAACAATCGCAATTTTGCCAGAAAAGATTCCTGACCGTGTTATTTCTCGAAGAGGTGATCACAATTGGCCACCGAGATCTTGTGATTTAACACATTTAGACGTTTTTCTTTGGGGTCATGTGAAAGATAAGGTCTAGAAGAAGTGTGCAAAGCTTACAGTTTAAAAAATATATTATCTAAAGTCCTTAGTCTATGCCGTCTTTATTTTGGTTCCCTTAATAGTTCCCTTGCTAATTCGTTGGGGTGAGTTTCCAGTTTCGAAAGGTACTTCAAACTGTGTGCTTGGTTCATATCTTTGACCATTTTAATTCCAAGGTCTCTATAGAGGTTGCAATTTCGGATATACCATTTGTAATACAGCGAAGTATTTATTATTGCGTTCGTTGTAAAAGCTCTATATTTGATGCGCTGGTATACAGCCCCATAGCTGAATTCCATATGTTCATATAGGAATCAGGATAAGTTTGTATAGTAGAACCTTGCATTCTAGGAAAAGTTTTGTTTTTTATTTTTATTTGGTTGTACTTAGCTTTAATGTGTTTTCTTCATTTCTGCGTTTTCTTCATTGCGTTTTCTTCATATCAAGATGAAAGTATTTGACATTTGTTTGTTGAGGAATGGTGACATTGTTTAAATTCACCGCTGGACATGTAAGCTTACTCAACGTAAATGTTACGTGTGTTGATTTGTTTTCCTCCGCCTTTATCCGCCACGTTCTTTGCCAATTCTCAATTTTGTATAAGTGATCTTGTAATTCTCTTGATGCAGTTTGAAGATTTTTGTGTGAAAACATGAGAGCTGTGTCATCTGAAAATATTGATGTGACAACCTTATTAGTTGTTGGTAGATCGGCAATATACAGCAAATACAATACTGGCCCCAGTACGCTGCCTTGTGGAACTCGTGCCTTTATGTAATTTAGTTCAGAAATGGCTGAATTGTGGTTAACCTGGTATTTTCTTTGAAACAAGTAGCTTTCAAGGAATGAAATTTTTTAAAAAATACCCTCGAGTTTTTTTTTTAAATTTAAAATTGCAGCAAGAGCCGTATGAATATTGGTCACCTCTGTCTCCATTCCTTTTAAAACTACAGTCAATCCCTTTTGACGTTTTAGCTGATAAGTGTAATATTAATTTCCGGTTTAATAGAAATGGTTTACAAGCGCTCTGAAACCATCAATTTCCAAAGGTTGGATTTGTGTTTTTTTGAAATGGCCCCTTTTAAGCGGGGCAATATAAAATTTTGAGTCAGTTCACTTGTCGATTATATTGACGAGATCATTATTCGACGCCTCTCTTAAATACATTGGTGGCGGGTTATCGGTCTTTTTAGCTGTTGTGCCATTGGCACCATCCACCTCCAAGCCAGAAAATCTATTGCCGAGAGGTATTTGATCAGCACCATGTTCTAATCTAGACACTTAAGTTTTAGTAGCTAATTACACTGATTTCCGGCTTCTATTTCGTTTGGTCTGAACAGTTATATATCTGTACATTCCGGTTTGCACCAAATTTTCATTATTTAAGTGATCTATCTCACTAATTAAATTGTTATCGTTATTCATGTTCATTGCACTGGGTTCATTTGGTGTTGAAGCATTAATTTTTTTAATTGTATTTTTATTTATATTAAAAAGTAGTATCTCTAAGTTTGCTAAATTTGATGGCGGAGCACTTTTTTCATTTTGCATAATTATATTTTTTTGAAGGCTATGTTCAAAATTACCCATTGCGGATGTGTTCACTGCATTATTCGGTATTGACTGTGTTCGTTAAAGAGATATTGTATTTTTTTTGGGCAAAATGGGCCGATTATTATTTGGAAAGTATATGCACAGTAAAAAAAAAAAACTTAAAAATAATTAAAAAGAACTGACACTGCATTTTTTATTTTAATTATATTCCGCGCAGATTGGTTTTACATCCAAACTGCAAGACGATAAAAATCCAACCTTTTTAGGTTAAATGAAATTATTCGCAAATAGACAATATACATATGTATGGATGATACAGTCAAAATTAACTCACCAGACAGCACTCTGGAATCGAAAGGTTTGTGCGTGATATCGAGGGTTTGTAAACCTTTTTCCAAAATTTTGAGTAATACTGAAATTGTTTAGCAATCATTTTTTGAGTACATATCGAAAGTATGCTTTCACCTAAACGAGCTTTCAATAATCAATTTTGAAACCATACTGGAATATGCGATTTGAAAGGAAATCTGAACTTTAAATTTAAGTTAACATTTAAAGTTTTTATTTTTCGATGTTTTGTATTATTTTCTTGAATTTAGATGCTGACCGCATAAATCACTACCAAAATATTCAGCAAACATATTATAATATGTAATCAATGTTTATTTTTCTCAATTTTATTTATAAGTATATATGTATGTATGTACACGATATTTTCATCATTTTAAATGATTACCAAACCAAAACAAATCCAACAAAAAACGAGCAAAAATGACTACATAACAATGATCATCATATCACGGTATCAATTGAATGATTTGCTGAGAGAGAAATACAACACTGAGCATAATTATTTACCAAAAATACTTGATAATAAACAAATAAACTTGCGAGGAAAAATGGAAAATTTGTATTTTCTTTTTTTTCTTTTTATTTAAACATATTATGCTACTCGTTCGCTCGCTTTTATGTGTGTAACATGACAACAACAATAACAAGACGTAAAAAGCACATACATTATTTTTGTTTTGTTTTTAATTTTGTACAACTCGTAGCTCGACTCAAACATTTTTCTTCAGTCGATGTATACAATTCGACGATGTTGGTTCAATTTTTATTTTCTCTATTATCATAATAAAAGAAAAAAAATAATTTAAAAAGAAAAAATTGTAATTTAATTTAATAATTTTAATTAAAGAAATCAAAAAATTTTTTTTTTTTTCTGTGAACATTTTAAATTTTTATACAAAGAGTGATAAATAGTTTTAAAGTGCAAAAACTGATATAGTGAGAAAAACTATCTGAAGTGAATATAAAAAATTCCACGTGCATTAGTTATTCAATTAATTCAAAATAGTATATCAAAAAAAAAAAAATTATTATAGTTTTGTAGTGTGTGAGTATATAGTGAATAAAAAAGAAAATCAATATATCATAGTTTTAAAGTGTTACAAGTGGGCAAATGCATTTTTAATTGGATTACTACACTATTTATATATACATACATATATACACACTGGGATTTTATTTTATCTACATACATACATACGAATAGAGCTACAGGTAAATAATACATAGTTTATGTAACTCTTTAAGACGAATGATGTCTAAGAAATATTGTAGACTTTGTTATAATGTGATAATTTATTAAACTATATAGTGCAACGGAATCCCCTTATGTGTTTCGTATATATGTTGACCTTATAATTTTTAAATTTGGTTAGGGTCATGGATTTTTATTTAACTAGACCGGTGTCTCTGACATGACTCACAATAAATTATTTTTCTTAATGAATTCGCCTCCTCTCCCCTATAGATCTATCTACGAGATTAATTTAATTTTCATTGTTTTAATTTTTTCCGATTTTAGAAACAAAACATTCCAAATAGTCTTATAAATAAATATTTAGACGAGCAAAAAAGATTAATTTAGCGCCATTTAGTGTGTGTATGTGTGTGTGTTTGTATTAATCATACCACATAAAATATATATCCGGTAATCCTAAGGGCTTATCAAGTTTTTTTTTTTTTATATTTTATTAATGCTAAAGACACACGAGAAATAAAAGAAAATCGATTTTTCCGATATATGTATGAAAATTTAATTATGTGATTCAAAAACCTTGGGAAATTAATTAATTATGTATGTGTGTGTGTGTCATTTTTTGTTTATCGTTCACAGGCATTTTTCATGGCAAAGTGTTCAAAGTATTAATTTTGGTGTAAAGTGGGCGGACAAATTATCTCAAACTATCTATAATATATATATATATATATATATATATATATATATATATATATATATAAAGAGGTACAATGGTTGAACGCGGTGGAACAACATTTGATGGTCAATTAAGGCCATCCGCCGATCGTGTCGCCGCAATACAATCAGATGTCGTAATATGGACAATAATTGATGGTGTACTACTCGTAATGATTGTATGTGGTAATACGCTAACTATATTGGCGGTCCGATATAGTCGACGGCTGCGGAGTGTCATATCAAATTTATTCGTATTATCATTGGCCATATCAGATATGATTGTTGGGTTTACGTTACCATATCATTTAGCATTTTATATGGGCTCCGGCCTCGGGACAAACAAATGTTTTTGTTTGCTGAGGTTTTTTCTAATTATTATGGCGTGCTGTGTCTCAATATGGAATTTAATTGCGATCGCAGTTGATCGGTACATAGCAATCGTATATCCGTTACATTATAGCAGGTAAGATTAGGCGACAACCAGTCGCAACATGTTCGTATTATTAAATCGTAATTTTAATTGGTTACAGATGTATGACAAAAAAAGTCGTAGTAATACTGCTGGGAATCGGATGGATCGTCGGTATTAGTATAGCTGGTATTCCAATGTTTTGGAATAATTGGGATACGGCTCGCGAATGTGAATTTGATGAGATACTGCCGCCTTGGTATATGGCAGGAGTTATAACACCTATATTTTCTATGGTTTGGTTGTGTCTGCTAATTGTGTACTGGAGGATTTGGCGGGAGGCGTCAAAACACGCAAAACAATTACGCTCCTCGTATACCGGAAGTCATGAGGGACCATCCGATTGGAAATCGGTACAAGTGGTACTACTAATATTGGGTTGCTTTTCGATTTGTTGGCTACCATATTTTATAGTGGCGTGCGCACAAATATTCCGATTTTTGGAACAAAGTTCGCCCACCATTTATAAAGCCGCATTCTCGTTAGCAATGGCCAATTCTGGTATGAACCCTATCATCTACGCATGGAAAAATTCTAATTTTCGGCGTGCATTTGGCCGATTACTAAAGTGTAAAGGTCCTGACTCAGTCGATTTAATACATTCAATGCGCTCAAATTTGCACCGAAAAAGTTCATCAATTCATCACCAGGATTCGCTTCATGGATCTCTGCCAAACTATTCCACACCACCGCCGTTGCAGCGACCCACATCAAATGGTATCGCAATCAATAGCCAACAAACATTTGCCGACACAACCATATCGATCACAAACAACTGTGGGAGTCCGCAAATTATATTAAACGACATAATGCAGAATGACCATGAATTAAACATCACAAATAATAATAATAATAATAACAAATCAGCCAATAATAATCTTGATTATAAAAATAGTGTTGTTAAATATGATATTCAAAAATCATCAAACCTATTAATGAATAATGAAATAACAATGGGTAATATAATTATAAATAAATGTGCAATTATAGAAAATTTAGAAAATTTTCAAAATAACAATAATAAAAATTATCTGGCTAATTTAAATAATGACACAAATCAAACAAATAGCGTAGAAATAATTAAGAAACCAATTGAAAGTGTTATAAATGAAAAGAATGATACAATTATTTATAAAATTAATTTAATTAATAATGAAAAGTGATAAAATTTGCATATAAATGTATATATGTGCCAAACTGACAGTATTACAATAGCAAAAAAAAAATGTATTACAAGAAAAAACAATTTTCCCTCCCTCTAAATAAATTTTATTAAATTTAATTTAAAAAAAAAATGAACAAATAGCACATATAAGAGTACAAGTTAAATAATGAAAGCATTCCTTAATTTATTTAATTATTTAATTAATTAAAATAAATAAATGATTTAATTAATAATGTTTTAAAATAATTTTAAATCCTATATAATTTATAAAAAAAAACATAAAACTGTGATACTTGATATTTAGAGTTTTAGACAAATAAGTTTTAGCGCGCTAAGTAAATAAATTATTTTAAATTATAAATTTAACAAATAAAAATAAATAAACAAAAGCTTTTTTTCTTATAAAAAAAAACCTATATTTTATATTATTAATAACAAAGAGATAAAAGAGTTTTATAGTTTTGGAACGCGCGAGATATAAAAGAGAATGAAAAGATAAAGATTTTATATTTTATAATAAAAAAAGAAAGAGAAAGAGAGAGAGAGAGAGAAAAGAAATTGTGATTATTAATTTTAAATTTGTATAATTTATGTATACTTTCGCAATAAAAAAAAATATTTTTTTTATCACCATTCTAGATAAGAAATTTGAACCAAAAACAAAACTTACATGTTATTAAACAAAACAAAAAATAAAATAATAATAATAAATAATTAAATAAATAAAAACAACAGAATTATTAAATCAATAAACAAATGTATGTATATGCGTTTTATTTGTTTTGATTTGAACTCAATGAATGACATTTCTTTACACAACTCAAAATCATGAAACATGGAATTGAATGAGTTAAATTGATTTTTGTAATATGATTCATGGTCAAATCGCGTACTTAAATTACACATCCAGTCGAGACAGGCACAGTGTTTATATACATACGGTGCTATTGTTTTGGTTTAGGGCTCGAAAACATTGATTGAATATAAATTATACATATTTTGATTAAATGAAAAAAATCAACATTCCTACCGCAGCTGTGATGGAAATGACTCGAGCAATACGTAATTTATTTTTGCATGCGATTACAGTAAAACTTTTGAACTTTTGAAGTCACTGAACATATTAGTTCAACCGTGTAAAAATTTAATTTTCAAAATTCTAATCTCATAAGAATTGACAAAAAAAAACGGATAGAATTAGTACATTGAAATATGTTTTGCTATTAGAGAAGTAAGTATAGTAAATTTAATTCTCTAAACAAATATTTTTTTCAAGCAGGTATCATAACTTTATAACAGAAGCGCGTACAAAGTTGAATTAACTTTATAACAAAAAATACATTTTCATGAAACACGTTTGAAATTTACTTTGAATTGAAATGTACAATCAAACTTTCTTCAAATTGATCTTAAAAATTGAATTTAAATTTCAAGTAGAGAGCGAATTTTAAAATTAATGTCTATTTAATTTTCTTTCGGTAACCTTTTTCAACACAATCAGTCTCAGATTAAAAATATTAAAATGTTGATTACACTCAAAAATTGTGTAAATTTATTTCACTTTTGTACCAAATTTATTGATTCAAAATTTTAAGTAAAAAAAATTTAATCAAATTCGCTTCAAATTAAAATTTATATTCATTCAAAATCTAATCGTTCTCGATTTGCATAGCGACCGCAGAAAATAGCAATACATTTTAAAAGTACGTACAAGTTTGAATCAAGCTTTAGCCTAATTATGAATATAAAAATTGTAACCAAATCATTATGTTACTTTTAAGTTAAACTTCAAATGTATTGTACTCAAATCGTTTATCAAACCGCATTCAAATTGGGTTCAATTTCCATTTAGTATTATTAAAATTAAATTAAAATTATTATTATTAAAAGTAGTAATTCTCATCAATTTTATTGAATTTGTTTACTTTCATTGATATCAAACGCTGTTGAAATGACGGCTTCAGAATTTAGAAGTTATAAAATCCATTGTTCAAAATTAATTCAAATATAAACTTTGATTCAATTTGATTACTAGCAAATTAGTTCAAATTCTTATCAAACTTATTCAAAAAATACTTTTGAATTTCACTCAAATATAAATTTGAAAGCTATGAAAATCATTTATGTTTTGTTAGGTTATTTGTGTATTTGAAACTCTATTCAAACTCCAGTAAATATTACTCTTAAATCAAATAAAATGTATTCACACAAAATTATGAAACTATCAAATTCATTGGCTCAAAATTATAAGTGAAATAGAAACTTTAGTCAAATTCGCACCTACAAATTTGAATCAAGTTTTGATTACAAATATAAAAATTAATTTTACATTCAAATTCCAGTGTCCGTTCAATTTATTAGACATTATAATTTATTCTATTGTATTTTCTTGATATAAAATTTGACAGCGACTGCATGTATTGACTTTGTAAAAACAATTAAAATTGATAAATATTTTACCATCAATCTTTACCAACCACAAGTCGTTTTGCGATATTGTGAAGAAGCGTGTGTTGGTGCTATCCGTTGAAAAATGGAGATTAGTGTATCACTGAATCCGGTTTTTCATGAAGTTCTAGGAGGGAACCCAGGATGGAACGCTGTAGAGATGTGTGATGGTTTCAAGGGCGCGTTAAGCTAAGATTCCAGATCGGTGGATCTGTATAAGACGGCAGTAACGAAGATAGGGGAGCTTGGTCAAGGTGCGAGACTGGAGGCTGTAAGGGAAAAGTATCCTAGCAGGCCAAGAGCGAGCGTTTGGCTACCGGCTAGTCCAGACGAGATACTGAAGATAATTAGGATCAGTAATCCAAGACTTGCTACAGAGAACTGGAAGATAGTAAGGCAAAAGGACCGCCAGGGAAGCTCTAAATTATCTACAATGGTAATCAACAAGGAGTCCCTGGCTCCTCTTGCTGTGACTAAGGAAGCAATTGATTTTAGTTTTGGGTCAATTACTCTCAGGGTCTATCAGAAACCTCTTTACACAGGAGGCAGGTGCACCAGAAGGAGAGACCATCAAACCAATGAAGCTCTCCAAGCTGCATTAGGAGAGTAGATGGGCAGCCGCCTTCCCCTAGAGTCGGACGAGGATTACATGTCAGACTCGCGGGAGGAGGAGGCTCCCAGCATCTTAGAACCGAGTACCAGGGGAAGCGATACGAACGACACCGGCGAATCCACTGGAACCAACAGCCACTAGCCTGCGGCAGCGGGGAGTGAAAAGTGGTAAGTAGGCTCATCATGATGGGGTACTAAATATCATACAAATCAACCTGTAACATACAAAGGCGGCGTCGGCCGCTTTACAACTCAGACTGACGGGATCAGGAGAGGACGTCGCCCTTATTCAAGAACCTTGGATAAACAGTAACAGGATGAATGTCCTTAAAATAAAGGAGTATAACCTAATATACTGACGCAATTCTGCGAAAATCAAATCCTGCATTCTTGGAAAAAATAATTTAAATATGTGTCTACTTTCTAAATACAGCAATGATGACATAACTGCTGTCAGCCTACAGGTTGGCGGCGGCCAAATCTGGCTACATGAATCGGGACAAGCAGGTTCCGCCGGATAACCTGGGGCATCTGGTTCTCGAAGTTGAAAAAAGAAGATTAGGGTGATTCTTGGATGTGATGCTAATGCGCATCACACAATCTGGGGCAGCACAGACATCAATGAAAGGAGTGAGTTATTTTTTGAGTACTTGTTAAATACTACCCTTTTGGTTTATATTGGGCAAGAACCCACATTTATTACTAAAAATCAGCAAGAGGTTCTAGACATAATGGAGAGTGGCGGGAGAACATTCCTTCTCTGACCATCGATAAGTAACATTGAACCTTAACGTTTCCCCTGCTCGCCGGAAATCTTTTAGGAAGCCTAGAAGGACAAACTGGAGCAAGTATACTATAGAGAAATGCTAAAAGAGTTTTTAATGCCGGGCGCCCAGCAATAGTGGAGGAACTGATTTGCATAGTGGAGACTATCACTAGTGCCTGCAACCGATCCTTCAAAGCTGCTTGCCCCACAGCTAAGCCCAGGAGCAAGCAAAAACCAACAAGCTTATAGGAAAGCCTTTAATAGAGCCAAAAGTACGAGAAGCTCAAGATTGGGATTCCTATAAGGAGGACTTAAAAGTATACAAAAAAGAATTTAGGAAGGCACAACAGCACAAAGGTGGTCGTGGAGACTCTTCTGTGATAAAATCGAAGAAGTCTCTGAGACCTCCCATCTTAGAAAGATACTGTCTACTAATCCGACCAGTCCCAATTATCTAATTACACCGGATAGATCTTGGACTGCTTCTAGTAAGGAATCTTTGAAACTTCACATCGAAACTCATTTTGCAGGAAGCTGTGACGACTCGACAGAGACTAGTACTCATCGAGAAACACATTCATTGCGCATAGAAGATATCGTAACTAAAAAACGGAAGAAAGTGTAAAGAACAGCCTGTAGGCTTATAAGCGGGGCGCTGACGGCAACACCAACACGCGCCTTAAAGGTGATGTTTTACCTTCTCCCTGCCGATATTTATGGTAAGCAGATGGCGGCGAATACGGCCACCCGACTATCAGCCGTATCTCAGTGGAAATGTCTTCAGACAAGACATTCGACGGTAATTAGATCGCTAATAAGGAAGGAACTGGCGAATCTGGACTACGTTACACCAACATTATGCTTCGAGAAAGGGTTCCGAAGTACGTGCCCTTCAAGAGAATCTTGGAGGAGCGGGTCATTATCGGAAACAGAAGCATTACAGTTCTTTACGCATAGCTCCAAGCTACACGGAAAAGTAGGAGCTGGAGTCTTCTGTGATAAATTGAAAGTAGATATATCAGATCATGTCTCCCTGATTACTGCAGCGTGTACCAAGCAAAGATGATAACGATTGACTTGGAGGTCTTGACTTGGTTGAAACATAATGTGGTATCCTCGAATAATATCGCAATTTATGTAGACAGTCATGCGGCAATCAAGTCGCTGGAATCAGTTACCCTTCAGTTGGGTTGCTACTTGTCCCTGAATGAGATGAGTGAGCATTTCAACATTCGAATAAGCTGGGTCTCAGGGCACTCAACGTCATGGGCGGACGAACTAGCTAGGCATGGGGATACTCACGAACGTGGGGATACTCACAGGACACTTCCTACTTGGAAAAAACGCGAGGAGGCTAGGTCTAGAAACAAATGATTTCTGCAGAAGCTGTATGAACGAGGAGGAAGAGACGGCAGTCCACTTCCTATGCTCATGTCCGGCTTTAGCACACAGAAGGCATAAACATCTGAGTAGGTTCTTAATGGATAGGCTCTTGATCTCGAAAACTGTAAAGTGCGAGATATATCACGCTACATAATTAGTTCTAACTGGTTGAAACAAAGGTAATAGGAAAGTAAGATCCTGTGGTATCACAATGGACCGTCACCGATCTAAGTGTGCCATAGCAGCCACTCAACCTAACCCTACCATCAATCTTCCATCAAAATTCATTCGATTCCCTGTACAATTTCCAATTTAATAAATCATATTATTACTAAAATCATATTATCAAATTCTCATCAATATAATTCCAATCTTCCTAATTTTTCTACTTTAATTGATATCCAAATACTCTTAAAATCTATTAAAATTTTAACGAACATAATTAATTAGTTAAATTAAATAAAACTTTTATTCAATTTAAAATATTTGTTAGCAAACGAATTATACCTCCGTACCTAACTAATTTAAAAAATTTGAATCAAATTTCAAATTACTAACTACGAAGCATATAAGAATCAATATATTTTTCTAATTATTTGTATATAAGAGAGTTTAACTCTTCAAATTGAAAGTATTTACTAGTAGTTTGAGCGAATGTTGTAAAAAGACGTAAATTGATGGGTATATCAAACCGAATCAAAATTAATTTAAACTGTCAAATCAATTTAAAATTTGTTTATTAGAGGTTACTCAGATATCATAATTTTAATTAGATTTAAATAATTATTTAAATTTAAATTTGTAAGATTTTGCTATTCAATTTAATTAATTATTTTAACATCGACGTTACTTAATATATTTTTAAATTTTAAGTACGATTATTTTATGTTTAAAGTTATTACAAATTTTATTTTTTATTAATAACTTTTAAATTTTTGATTGTATTCCAATCACTATCAAACTTACGAAATTATTTATCGTTTTTTAATTGGCCATGAAACAAGAATGAAATTTTCTATTTCAATGGAGTTTTGTGTTCTGGTGTTATTATTTTACGTCACACGTATCCGGACAAAATTTCACGGAAGTTACGTGCTCGCTATTACTAAAAAATTGACTCAAATGCTATTCATTTCCATTCGAAAAAATTAAATTAGTTATTGAAGACTAGATTTAAGCTAAGTAGATATCAAAGATGATAAGCATTTGTAAACATTTGAATATTTTCGTTTTAAAATCTTAAATCTTGTGATTTATCAATTTTGATGGAAGTTAATATTTTTGACACTCACGTTTGGGCACTGTTTAAAAATATTCTAAGAAAATTTTGGAAGAAGTATTTAAATTCTTTTAAAATTTTTATATTTTCAAATATAAGCAATACCTGAATTTTCCAAGAGCCAATAAACTAAAAATACAAATAGAAACTTCCCTGTACAAACTACGGCGGTGAAAAAACAATCAAATGATAAATGCAATATTACTTGTAGGACATAATATTTATGTTGTGGAACATAATCTAAGTACTTTTGAATATCTATTTGAGAAATGGATGTTTAAAATATTTAATAGTTATTTTGTGGAACATAATTTATAATTTATCCCACAAGTTTCCAGTTTTACTTAGTAACATACAAGTATTGAATGACATCGATAGTTTTTTATGTGGAACATAAACCAAATCGCGATTAATAATGCAGCATTCTTCGAATATTCTAAATCAAATAAAATCACTAAATTTAGGCGTATTTTAATACATTGAACCGCTCAAAATAATTGTGTTGCATTATAAAAAATAATGATCAATTAAATTTGATAGAATATCAAGTTACATTCAATTTCAGATAATCAACATTTATGTTACTTACATATAAATCCGGTTAATAATTAATTATGAAAAAACCAAAAGGTTGCTGCTCACCTGAAATTTAAAAAAAACGAATATTAGGATAAACCAATCTTCTATATTAAATGATAATTATTATTATTAAATATTGGCCCCTGTGGTCGGGGGGGGCACTCACATGTCTCGTTAATTTAAGAATACCACCACAGTATCCTTTGCTTGTTGTCTTGTCGTAGGAGGCGTCTAAACGATTGGATCGCTGGGCTGACGACCCGCATCCGTAAAAAATCCAACTGTTTGCAATATCAACAACAGAAAAACTGGATACCGCCAAGCAAATACCAAACCCCCGCTCAATACTTGGACACGAGATTAAGGATCGGCACGTGGAATGTGCAGTCACTTAGGAAACCAGGAGCGTTGTAAGGCCTAATTGCAATTGGATGAAGGAGTATTCGCTGAAACTAGTTCCCCTTCAAGAAACTCGCTAGCCTAAAAGTGGAGACCATTTGTCCCAGGGCTATACGTTGGTCAACAGTGGAGATGAGCTCAGCTTCAAGATAAAGACTCATTTTACAATGACTTGGACGATCCGATGCGATCTATACCCGAACACGAGGTTAGAATTGGAATTGAGGACTTTAATGCTAGAGCTGGCAGAAATCAGGCCAACTTGTGTGAAAACATAGGTCCGTACTCCCGAAACGAAACTGCGCCAATAATGGTTAGAGAATGATGTACTTTGCAATTGCTCACGTCCTTAGAATGGCAAGCACATTCATCTTCTTTTCGTACAAGTTTGGGAACATAACGAAACGCATAGTGCGTTTCAACTGAGAAGGTCTGATAAATGAAGATCGAAAGAAACGGTATCAGGATTTGTCAGCGACAGCATTGATGAAGCTAATTGCCAGTCTGACAGTGTGACCTCTGTTTATGAGGTACTGAAAACTTCGGTTGTCAAAGTCAAACCCAAGAATGATTAGTTCGATGATGAGTGTGGAGCAACAAAATATAGCCAATGGTGAATTGCAACAACATCTCACAATCGCGAGGAAAAACAAAGCTGCCTTTGCCAAAGTGCCAATGGTCGAGGATCGGAAAGTGGAACAACTCAGCAATGAGCCCAGTTTGCGTAATTTCATTAAAGGAATTACTGGATTTCACCATATTTTCAGGCCAGCATCAACCGCCATTCGGGTCGGGATCAGAGATAGTTTGTGGTGTGGTCTGATCTGGAATATCTATAATAAAATTGGTACGATTGTGTAGAATGACAGTGACGCCGTCTCAATGCTGTGTTAAAGTTGGCAACAGGCTATCGGCAATTTTTGCAGTTAGCTCGGGTGTTCGGCAGGGAGATGCTCTGTACGCGACACTCTTTAATCTAATATTGGAGTACATCTTTCCTAAAACTGAAACACTTCAGCGCAACACCTTATATCGCCAGTCCGATCAGGTGCTTGCATATGCAGATGGTATATGCGTGATTAAACTGAATAGCAACGGAAATACTTGGAAATAGTTGATCCGCTTGTATAGTTTTCAGCTTCTGTTGTACTCCAGGTAAATGAATCCAAAACAAACTACATGCTCTCTGGTCATAGGGACAATGGCAAACCAGATTTTAGTAGTGGCCACTACCAGTTTGAGGGAGTGAGGAGGTTCAAATATTTGGGCTCTCTTATCACTCACGATAACAGTATGAGTGAGGACATTAAACAGCGGCTATCGGCTAGTAGTTGTGCTTTGTATCGCCTAAAGCTGTTAAAATCTAAAGACCTATCACGTGCCGTGAGGCTGAAGCGTTACAAAGCGTCGATCAGGCCCGTTGTTATGTATGGATGTGAAAGTTGGGCGCTGACGGATGACTACGAAAGATGGCTCTTTACATTTGAGAGAAGAATCATGCGAGTGACTTAGGGCCCAAAACGTGAAGTAGATGGTACATACCGAGCTCTGTACAATATCTAGATCAGAGATCTGATGTAGATCTCCGATATTGTACATGAAATAAGATCTCAGCGAGTACGCTGGCTCGGTCAAGTTCTGCATGCACGATGTATAGAACTACTTCGCTTCTTCCGATTGTCTAAGACAGTATGAAGACCATGCTAAGAATCGAAACCATTGAAGCCAAATTGTTGATGCAGTAATGGCCTTTAAAAACTGTTATTATTATTATTTTATTATTGAAAATCAAGCACAATTATGTTAAATCCGAATAATTAAGCAAAGACATATATGGTTAGATATGGATGTAGAGTAATTTCAAGATATGCCGAATTTAGGTTTAGTTAAGACTCTTTTATGTTAGATTAGAATCTTCGATGTGCAGGAGTGGATTACAAATTTGGGTTTTTAATTTTTTTTTTCTCAAACGATCACTGTTTTCCTAGCGAATTTTTTTCGGTGATTAAAATTTATGATCATAAAATAATGACCATAATTTAATGACCAAATATTTATTTCAATAAAACCATGACTATAAATGCTCACTATATAATCACCTTATAATTCTTAATTAATTGAAAGTTAATTAAAATTTTAAAATAGGAAAATTAAGATTAAAATAGAATTCAGATTAATTAATTACCAAACTTAAAAATTATTGAGTTATAACAAAATTAAGAAATATAGAAAATAGAACCATAAAAATCGCAATTTGAATTTAAACTCAAAATATTTAAAAGTTACATTTTTGTAACAAAAAATTGCTGTAGTTCAAGTTTTATGTAGAAAGTCCAGACACTTTTGATTTTTCAAAATCTCATGTAAATATGTAATTCATAAATTGGGATAACTAAAATCTTCCAGGCTACATAAAACTTGGACAAAAATCATTTTCTGGTTTAATTATTTACATGTGATTTTGGAAATCGAATTTCAAATGGAAAAGAACATCAAAACTTGCTTCAAATTTCATTGACAAAATGTTTAAAAGTGATCTGTTTCAACTCTCCTATTAAGGAATAAATTGAATGGAATTAAATTTTATTGATATTTTTCGGCTGATAAACTTTCCGCTAGCTATCGCCTATAGTTTTTTAAATCTAAAAATTTTAAAATTGGAACATTCCGAATAATAGCGGAGTCTGATCTCTAATCGAAGTACAATCATATAATATTTCTCAAAAAGTTAAACAAAATCCGTTGATTTGTTTAAGTTTCTACAAATATCAAACACAATAAACTAAAGTTCATCAAGCCAATGCTATAGTTATACAAATCAAATCAAATTACAAACAAACAGTTTAATGTAATACCCACAAGAACGCATCAAATGATATATACCACGAACTTTTATTTTTATCACAGCTTTTTGGGGCTGATGTGATCATAAAATATAAAAACAACAGCAAATTGGCGTAATTTACAAGCCCCAAAGTAGAACAACATTTTATATCATTCGCGTTATCAGTTTATCACAATATATCGATATACCAAAATTTGCATACTCATGACGTCACCGAGAGATAAAAAGTCAATTGTTGATATATGTACTTGATTATAGTCTATATAGTAACAAAATTTCAGATTTTAATTTGTGCGCTGAGATCATAGTGTAGTTTATATTATTTTAAAAAAAAAAATTTCACGGAATTTTCCGCACTAGGTAAAAAACAACAACAATAATTATGATGTGATAATAGCACGCGATAACAGCATAATTTTTTATGTCGGTTAATCTAGGTTGATACATTTTTGGAAATATATTTTCGATTTGTATTAATTGGATTTTTTTTTTGTATATTGATATTGATTGCAGAATTATCGCGAATGCGTCTTCTAAAAGGTATTCCTTGTTTGTATGATGTTTGACACATTTAAATTTAGCGATTTGAATTGATCTTGTATACATGAGTGGCAAGATAAGCGCGACAATTGATATAAGTTACTACAGGAAATTCTAGTTCTATGTATACTGTACATATGTACATATGTATACATATGAATCATGCCATGATGTATAAATATAAACTATAATTTCATCAGGTGAGTTAATAATAATTTTGGGCTTGGCGTTTGTTCACATTGTCTAAATTATTACTTAAATTATTGCGGAAAAGAATTCCATCGAAAATTATTCATTTCGAAAACAAGTCGAAATTTTACTTGGAATTCACAGCTACTGTTTATTAATCGAAAATTATTCCGGGAAATCTATATGAAGCGACATAACTTATCACATCTCAATTTATAATACTCGTATTCACTGTTCAAAATATGTACATCAAAATATTTTAGGCAGTTCCAACTAATTTCTAATAAAAAATACAACAAAAATCAAGATAACCATTACGAGAAGAATTTTAAAACACAACATCCTCTAAACATCATCATGAGCAAATCGATTTTCTTTAGAAAACTCATCTTTCTGTTTGGATTTTCTACAACAACAAAAAACAACGCGAAAAATGTATAACAAAACAAATAATTAAAACGGTGAACGAGAAATAAATAAATAAATAATTGTAAATTAAATAGAAAAATTGGAAAATAAATTGAAAATGTATACAAACGTTGCAGACTATGTGGCGATACCGCTAAATGATATACATAAGGCGACTTTTGGTACAACACGATATTTTTTATTTTTGTTTAAACATTCTGTCGCTCAACATAGATTTAATTAAAAAATTGAAATTAATTAAAACATAGATCAAGAGATATGTATGTAATGTATATACCGAGAGAAAATTATTTTTTTCCGATTTATATTTTGTTATGTAGAAATTAAAATTTGTAATTAAAAGTAATTAGATAGAGTAAAATTACAGTATACTCCATCTATTCATCATTATATTTTTGCAGAACAAAAACGAACAGAATTCAAAACAAAAACTACTTATTTACATAAACCAAATCATTTTAAAAATTTGAACTTTGATGGCTCTCGTCATCTGAGCAACACAAAACGTACAGATACGACACACTTGTATGTATTGTATATCCAATTTTATGCCGGTATTGGTTATATACGATTAGATCACTTTTGTCGTATACAGATTGTTCAAGATCGTGCAATTGAGTTGTTACTACACTTAACTTTCTTAATACTAAACTAAAATCCAAAACCTCTTAATAATTTTATGTAAATATTGACTAAATATTTCGGTAAATGTATTTTTTATTTGGGTACCTTGCACACAGATTCCATTTTTTCATACGTTAAATAGTTGAATAGTTTTGCACAAAATAACTAACAAAAAATAGTTTAAATGTTAAATGGTTTAGAAACAAGCGACTAAGAAATTGATGAACAGAATATAAGAAATGGGCAAAGGATTAGCAAACCTAAACTGTAAACGCTTTTGGAATTTCTCAGTTGTTTTTTAAATATTTGAAATATTTCACATAACTACTCTACCAAAATATTCAACTAACAGAATAATCAAAAATCGATGAATTACACAAATTCAAAATTCAACAAATATTTATATTCTAAAAATAATTAAAATGTTTAATTCTTAATTATAAAAGTAAATTATGAAACCAAAATTTAAATTCCCATAAACCAAATATAATCCAAATTAAAATTTTCAATTCTAAATTTTATAAACTGCAGTTAGTAATTTAATGAATCCAAAGAACAACAATTTTCAAAATACAATATTTAATAGGAATTGGAATTTTTAAATGTATACTAATTTGAATATGTTGCCGTTCCGAAAAAATCGAAAATTTCCAATAAATCGAATTTAATTTAATTTTATTTAAAAATTCAAAATCAATAAACTTATAATCTAATATTTTAAAACAAAAATTCGAAAATTTGAACCTAAGGAACATTTTTACAATTTCAAAGCTAAAGAAACTAAATTCGATTTCACAAATTCAGAAATTTAAAAAAAATGTGGGAATTTTTGATTGAAAAAAATTTAGTTTTTAATTCAATATTTAGAAATTTTTTGAAATTGAGATTTGACTGTTGCAAATTTAAAATTTTGTAAGAAATTACGGTAAATAAATTAAATAAATTTTAGGAAATGAAATTTATAAAAGGTATATTTATTTATAATTCTGCTGACGTTTCGAAAAATCGAAAATTTCCAATAAATCGAATTAATTTTTTTTTTTTTTTAAATTCTAAATCAATAAACTTATAATCTAATATTTTAAAATCAAAATTCGAAAATTTGAACCGTAGAAATATTTTTGCAATTTCAAAGTTAAAAAACAACTTCGAATTACAAAATTTGAAAATTATGTGGGAATTTTTGATTAAAAAATTTAAACTTATACTTCAAAATTTAGTAATTAAGATTTAATTCTTGCAAATTTAAAATTTGGTAAGAAATTTAGGTACATACTACAAATTTTAAAAATATAATATAGAATATTCATTTGAATTATTATGAATAATTTATAGGGACGATAGAATTTCGGTAACTACTAATTCAAAAAACTTTAAATTTTGAGAATTTTAAAAATTATAAAATTTTCTATATTTTAAGAATTGTCTTTGATATCTTAACTAAGAAACATCGTGTATTAACAAAGGGCGATCGCCTTAAATCGTTAAGAAATAAACTAATCTATTAAAAATTTAGTGAATTCGAAAAACAAGAATTTTCAAAATTCAACAGTTAATAGGAAGGAAAATTGTAAAATGTATATTAATTTGAACATGTTAAATTCAAAGTTGAATAGTTAATAGGAAATGAAATTTATAAAATGTATATTAATTTATAATTCTGCTGACGTTCAGAAAAATCGAAAATTTCCAATAAATCGATTTATTTAAAAATTCGAAATCAATAAACTTATAATCTAATATTTTAAAATCAAAATTCGAAAATTTGAACCTTGGAAATATTTTTACAATTTCAAAGTTGAAAAAACTACCTTCTAATTACAAAACTTAGAAATTTGAAAATTATGTGAGAAATTTTAATTAAAAAATTATTTTTAATTTAATATTTAGGAATTTCTTGAAATTAAGATTTAATTGTTGTAAATTTAAAATTTGGTAAGAAATTTAAGAATCACAAACTTTAAAAATATCATATAGAATTTTCATTTGAATTTAAAAATTAGGCACCAAAGAATTTCGATAACTACTAATTTAAAATTTTCTAAATTTTGAGAATTTTGAACATTATATAGAAATATAGAAACAAATTTTAAGAATTGTCTTTGATATCTTACTTAAGGAACATTGTGCTTTAACAAAGGCCGATCGACTTATATCAAAGCCATCTTAATAAATCAAGCCTCCATGTTCAAAACGAACTTTTATTAAGATACCTAAAATGACAAAAATAATCGCTCTCTTCATACATTTTATATGGAGAGACATGATTTTCGTTTATAGAAATATTTGAATGAAAAGTAACTCAAAATTATAATTTTTTGAAATCAATTGAAACTATAAACATTGGTTTTCACCTGGCTTGAAGGATTTTTCCGTGGGGTTTTCCATTTTATTGTATTAATTAAAGGAAAATAAGATACTTTATTCTCTAATAAAGCTCAAATAGAAATAGAATAAAAATTTGTAAGAAAGGGACATTGTGTACATAACCAACAAAATAATTTATTCCCATCAAACAAATAAACCAAAAGAAGAAAACATCAATGAATTTTTAAAAAAATGGAACAAACATAATGATCATAAAACAACGCAAAAAACGAGAAAAAATATATGAACACAATTTTTTATTTCATAGCAACAACAAAAAGTAATCGTATAAAAAATAATATTGAGAGCGTGATCAAATTGTCCCTCTCCTAATCCTAATTGACATATTGTATATAAATTATGTAACCTTTTGTAACCTTCAAAACAAAACACAACATTTTATCATTTATTTGATCGATACGATCAATATTTTTATTTTGGTTTAATGAGAAATTTCCCAGCGTTTATCCGATTAATCTCCTAAATTTTAATTTATCGTAGTTATCATAATTTTTATACATATTTTTCGATATTTAGATTTTGAATCGAACTATTTTATTTCTGTGTTGGAGTGAATGCAGTATATTGAAAGAGAGTATTAGAATATATCAGATATATATTTGTATATACAAATTTAAAAGCGCAAATAAATTAAAATAATGTCAATTTTATAATCATAAAAATTATGTTTAATTAATATAATTTCGAAAAATAACCCTGGCCATCACCTAATTCAATTCTTTGTCTATTACTTTATGTAACAAAATATTTAAAGCTCTCACTATAAATAGTTAAACAATTCAAAATAATTTTGAATGTTTTGCCATGGGATTGCAAAGACTTCTTTGTAAATTACACATTTTTTGATTAACTAAAAAAAGCTCGTTTGAAAATACCGCTCAACATGGAGGCTTTATATATTAAGATGGCTTTGCTTATATCTTTAAGAAATCGACGTTCAGAAAAATAAATCGAATTCAAAAATTCAAAATAACTAAACTTATAATCTGATATTAAAATAAAATCCGAAAATTGGAACCTCAGAAATATTTTTGCAATTTCAAATTTAAAAAAATTCAAAATTTAGAAATGTGAAAATTATGTGGGAATTACTGATTAAAAAATTTAAGCTTTCAATTCAATATTTAGAAATTATTGTATGATTTAATTGTTGCAAATTTAAAATTTGATAAGAAATTTACTACAAATTTTAAAAATATTCATTTGAATTTAAAAATTGGGCACGATAGAATTTCGATAACTAATAATTTAAAATTTTGAGAATTTTGAAAATTATAAAATATAGAAAAAATTTTAATAAATGTCTTTGACGATCGACTTAAATCTTTGAGAAATCGAGTAATCTATTAGGAATTTAGTGAATTCGAAGAAGAAGAATTTTCAAAATTCAATAGTTAACAAGAATTAAATTTTTAAAATAAATACTAATTTACAATTTTATTGACGTTCCGAAAAATCAAAAATTTCCAATAAATTGAATTTAATTTAATTTTATTTAAAAATTCAAAATCAATAAACTTATAATCTAATATTTTAAAACCAAAATTCGAAAATTGACCTAAGGAATATTTTTACAATTTCAAAGCTATAAGGAAACTAAATTGAACTTACAAAAATTTAGAAATTTAAAATTTATGAGGGAATTTTTGATTAAAAAAATTAAGTTCTTGATTCAATATTTAGAAATTTCTTGAAATCAAGATTTTTAACTGTTGCAAATTTAAAATTTCGTAAGAAATTACGGTAAATATTACAAATTTTAAAAACATAATTCAGAATTTTTATTTGAATTTAAAAACTAGGCACCAAGACAAACCAGACTACGCAAGCAAAGGTCATTTTTATGCTTTATAATCTAGTCAAGATGGATGAAATGGAGTGAGTATTGTTATAAAATAATTTAAAATTTGACATTCCTGTTATTGTTAAATTTTAGTTTTTTTTTTTTTTTTTTTTTTTTTAAAAAGGTATTGGCATAGACACTCTTTTTGGTCCATAGCCTTACCTTACATTCACACAACATTCATTCAAACCATTCATTCATCCCATTCACAAGTACAGTATACCATCTGCGCATTGCATAGCTCCATGTCACCCTGTACAGTGACATGAAAGATGGGTCGGCCCATGAGTTCTACATTCCAACAGAGGGTCATAGATGTTTTCAATTTAATCACCGATCGTAATCGGGAGATGAAAAATCCCTTTTGCATCCCGCCTCTGTTGGGATTCGAACCCGGTACCTCCCGATCCAAACGTCGCAGCTTTAACCACTGCGCTATTTGCTCGGTTAATTTTTAGTTAAAATTTACAAATTTTATTATAGCAGGCTGTCAAAAATGCAATATTAATTTTGCATATACGTATGAATTCTTGCCCGCACCTATTTTTATGCCCACCACTTGATCACCCATACGTAATCAATTTAAAAATTTTAAAAACTTTGTATTGTTGCAAAATTTAATAAAATTTACAATTTTCCATTTAAACTTTGAAATGGAATTCTACATTTAAAGCATTTAGAAATTTCCGGAAAAAATTAAATTTTGAAAATATATTGTAACAGGAAATTTGAAATATTTGATGTAAAGTTTAAAAATTATGATATTTTGATAAATTGAGAAAAAATTTTAAAATGAGTTTAATTTAAAGCTGTGTTTACTAAAAACTGAGCAGATTTGAACCACAAATGAAAGAATTTCGAAAATAATGAATTCAAGATTATATCTCGAAATTTAAAAATATAGATAGCTCAATTAAGAAATTTTGAACGAAATTTCGTTATACCTATACTTAACTAATCAACACTATTTGTTTAATGATCGCAATCATTTATATGGCACCATTGACGTCGGTCTTTGAAAAATTTTAAACCGAAAATTCATAAGAATTAAACATTTTGAATTTCGAAAATACAAAGTTAAAATTGTTTGTGTTCAATATTGAATTTAAATTCTAGATTTACGAATTTCAGATTTACCAAAATATCAAGTTTTGACATTTCCAGATTTTTTTGATATACGAAACTCTTTACAGTTGCTTCCAAATTTAAGTTTGTAATTTTTGAAAATTTAAACCAGTCGTAGGAAAATTTTAGAAATTGATTCAAATTACCGTACTCAAGCCAAAAATGTTCGTGGAGTTTGAGTTAATAACGAATTTCAAAAATGAGAATTAAAATAGAATTTAAATTGAGAGCGGGATTGGAATTCCAATTTGAGTTGTGTTATATTTAGTTTAATAACATAAATTATTTCATTGGTTGCATCCAAATGGTATTCTATGAACAAATTCAACACAATTTGATCACGTATTTAAAAAATAAAAAGAAGCAAACCATCAATATTTCGAAGTATAAGTTTATAAATCAATTCAGAACCTTATTTGCCCTATACATAGTGTCAATATTACCAAATGGTCCATTTAACACAAATCGTTTTGGATTAGCACGCAGAACGTGACCGAGCCAGCGTATACTGATCAGATAGCTGATCAGATTTTACCAGTGGCCTTGGATACAAAGCACGACAGCCAGCTGCCAGCGGACTATAATATCCTCACCGACACTGTTATCGTGAGTGATAAGGGAGCCCAAATATTTGAAACTCCTCACTCCCTCAAACGTGTAGTGGCCACTACTAAAATCTGGTGTGCCATTGTCCCTATAACTAGAGATCATGTATTTCGTTTTGGACTCATTGATGTGGAGTCCAACAGAGGCTGACAAACTCTATAAGCGGGTTGGGTATTTCCTTCACTCTGTTGCTATTCAGTCCAATCAATCATATGTCATCTGCATATGCTAGCTCCTGATTGGACTGGGGATATAACATGTTGTGCTGAGGTGTTTCAGTTTCATGAAAGATGTACTCCAACATATGAGATTAAAGAGTATCGAGAACAGAGCATCTCCTTGCCGAACACCTGAATTAACTGCAAAAATTGTCGATAGCCTGTATACAGCATTGAGACGGCGTCACTGTCATTCTACATAATCGTACCAATTTTGTTGACATTTCAGGGTATTCCAAGGGTGGTCTGACTCTCTCGATTAATCGAATCATAGACCTGCCGGAAATCCAGGAACACCTGATGTACGGGGATGGATGTCTCATAATATTTAGATGGAATCATCCGCAGCTAAAAGACCTGATCAATGACTGATCGATTCGATGTAATCCTCCTTGATAGTCACCAATAAAGCCCCCCAACGATCCAACCATTTAGTCGCCTCCTACGACAAGCAAAGGATACTATTGTGGTATTTTTGGAAAACATGTTCGTGCAATTTAGATTTACGAGACATGTGAGCACCTCCCGACCACAGGGGTAAATCGATCGTATAGTTGAAGTAATCAAAACTTTCACAAATATAATAATTAAAATGGTTATTAGCCAAGATCCTCTTTAATCAAATTAATTAAGCGTTCATTATTATATTTATTCGATCATCACAAATTAAGCGTATCGAGGGTTCGTTTACATTTAAAGAAATATCGTACAATTAAAATGTATGTGTTAATCATTTACCAGGAATAATAAAACAATTGACTTCTCACAACGTGATCATTTGTTTGCAAAACAAATTACTCGCAAATACATTTATTAGTTCACGACATTATTTTATCCCCCATCTTCATGACGATACCACATTTTTCTAGAAGAGTATTTTTTTTATAAATATCCTGCTCTCATACATACATATATCTTACCAGGTATGTACAATCAAAATCGAAAATACTGCAATTAGTAATTTAATAATAACGAAAAGAAATAATGAGGATTTGGATAAGATTTCTTAATTTGTAAACCAGAATACTATGTTAAGACTTTATAGCAACTAGAATATTTTTAATCGGTTTAACCTATAAGGCCTATAGGCTATAGGTTTACTTAATTGATCCCAAATAAATTATTGTTCCAACCAAAATCTAACCCCAAAATATTTTGTTCTCTAAATTATATATATCCTCTAATCTCATTTACCAGATGGGTGCCGATAAAACTTTACCCAAAAAACGTATATCCTAAATTTTTCGCCTTCGATTTCAATACAAAACAAATAGCAACGACAAAGAAGAATTTTCCAAGAAAAAAATGTAAATAAATCATAAAAAAATCTTTTTTATAGTCTTGACTTTTGGTATTGTGTAATAAAAAAAAGCAAAAATAAATATTTTAAGACAACAAAACACTCAACAAAAGTCTAAGAAAAGTCAAGAAAATATAAATCTTTGATTTTTATATTTTTTATGAAGATACAAATCGTAAAGATTGATATAAATTTATTGTATATGTATATGTTATATATAACTTTTTGTGTTTGCTGTTTTCTAAAAAAAAAAAAGGATTATCCAATATACATAAGACCTAAATAATATATCCAAGAGTAAGAAATTAAATCAATCTATATACAACAATTTTTTGTGATTTAATGCGGGTACCGGAAAATAAGACATGGAAATTTGTCAAATCAATCAATAAATGATTTATTTCGATTTCCCAACAATAACCACACAAAAGCTGTCCAAATATAGTGTGTGTGTGTGACACATAAATTAGATTGTGTAACCGAAAATATTTATTTCGTATTTTTATTGAATAAAAGAAATTTAGAAAATTGCAATAACCACCACCTATATATACATACCTAACTCGCACCCAAGGGGAATAAACTTTATTGTTTATCAATGTGTATAGATAGATAGATATCGTATTTTCAATCAATTTAAGTAGATCTTAACCAAGATGTGTACAACAAAATATTAAATAATTTAAAAATAAAAAATCATGCTTAGAGGTCATGTGAAACTTGGCATCTTATCGCACAACATTAATTTATGTATGCATATGGCATATCTCTATAATGCATACATATTTAATCAATAAATAAGAAGTTGATGTTTAACAAGTGTCTGAGAGGTTACTTCCGATGTATGTATTATGTACATAACACATAGCACTAATGGAATAGAATTTACATAAGCATGCAAATTTCTTAGTATATATTAAGATATTTATTTTTATTCTAAGACAAATATTTTGCTGAAAAATCTTTTACTAAAAAATATTATTTTTTGGTATTTACATATAACAGCAATAAAAATGCGATTCAAACGAAAAACATTAGGGAACAAAATATTTGCTAAGATATTGGGTGTTAAAATTTTGTGTTTGGTGAAGAATCTATGCAAATTGGATAGAGCGTAGCACCTCATTTATATAGATAGAGGCACGATATTTTTCGGCGCCATAATTTAATAAACTTAAATATTTGATAAAACAAAATTCTCAGATTGATCACACAATCTGCGCTGCCGGACTAATGATAAATCACACACTTATTAGTTTAAAAAACTAAAATAATTTATCAGTTATATCCAAGCTAGAGCAAACAATTATTGAAAATACCTATAAATGTTGGCAACATATACATAACTCATTATCATTGGAATCTAATTCTAATTATACACAATTTTGCTTCAAAGTTATTTTAAATTTAGCATAAAAAAATCTGCATTTTCGACATAATTAATATTTTATTGTTTGAAATTTCAATTACTTTAGAAACTAAAATTATTTAATTCATAAAAATATTTTTGTGATTTTCTGGTGTCATTCAAATTAATTTTTAGAATTAAACAATCCACCCATTTATAATATTACGTGTAAGCGGGAATTCAATTAAGATTAAGACTTAGGTAGACATGTTTCGTGATGCATAACTGGACAACTTTTCATGCCGCGTTGAAAATAATTAAAATCCCCACCCATCTTTTATTAATATGAAATGGCCCATATTCAAAAATTCGTGTAGCTGGCACTTTTGATTCGGCGTGTTACCTGGCTATTAGTTTGGGTTACCAACCAAATAGAGAATTTCTATGCTTCGTATCAAGTCATATTTTATGTGGGATCAGGTTAAATATAATTAAAATCCCCACCCATCTCTTATTCTTATGAAATGGCTCATATTCAAAAATTCTGGTAGCTGGCACTTTTGATTTGTCGTGTAATTGGACTTTTGGTTTCTTCAGTAAGCGGACCAAATTTTTATACGGATAAAATTCGACAACCAAAAATTATGTTGCTATATGTAAGTCCACTTTATTGATGCTGTATGGTTTTTGGCGATTAACTGCTTTGATGAATTCATTAGAATGGAGTAAGTCTATTTAATGGACGTTCTTCTAATAATCCAATTTGTGTGTTATTATATTTTATTAATTTTTTTAAATTTTTTTGTTGTCTTTTATTTTTTTTGTTTTATTTAAAGTACATGTTTAATATTTTAAAACTAATATTTTAGTTATTAGTGGCACATAAAGCACAGCAATAATTATTATTCACTGCCAAATTTGCCCCAACTTCATTAGGATTGCTCTATGACAAACGTGATATTGAACAATATTACTTACGGAACTTACAAATCAAACAATAATTTTACTAATAATAATAATAATCAGTTTTAAGGGCCATTACTGGCCCCTTACTGAGTCAACAATCTGGCTCCAACGGTTTCGATCCTGTCTTCATAATGTCTAAGACAATCTGAAGAAGCCAAGTCGTTCTCTACATCGTGGAGCCATCGTCGCCTGCAACGACCTCTGCGCCAACCATATGGTGCCTCTCCTTTCAGAGATCGCTGCACAATTCGTTCCGGATCAGCACGCAGAACGTGACCGAGCCAGCGTACTCGCCGAGATCTTACTTCATGTACAATATCGGGGATCTTCATCAGATCTCTGATCTCGAAATTGTACAGAGCTCGGTATGTACCATCTATTTCGCGTTTTGGGCCGTAAATCATATCAACGCATTGTAAAGCTTCAGCTTCACGGCACTTGATAAGAGTTTAGATTTTAGCAATGGCCTTAGAGGATACAAAGAACGACTACCAGCTGCCGGCCGCACTTTAATATCCTCACCCACACTGTTATTGTGAGTGATAAGAGAACCCAAATATTTAAACCTCCTCACTCCCTCAAACGTGTGGTGGCCACTACTAAAATCTGGTGTGCCATTGTCCCTAAAACCAGAGATCAGGTATTTCGTTTTGGAATCATTGATCTGGAGTCCAACTGAAGCGGAAAACTCTACAAGCGGATCAAGTATTTCTTTCACTCCGTTGCTATTCAGTCCAATCACGCATATGTCATTTGCATATGCAAGCACCTGATTGGACTGGCGATATAAGATGTTGCGCTGTGGTGTTTCAGTTTTACGAAAGATATACTCCAACATGAGATTAAAGAGTATCGGGGACAGAGCATCTCCCTGCCGAACACCCGAGTTAACTGTAAAAATTGTCGATAGCCTGTTCTCAACTTTAACACAGCATTGAGACTGCGTCACTGTCTTACTACAAAGTCGTACCAATTTTGTTGGCATTCCTAGGTATTCCAGGGCAGACCACCAACTCTCTCGATTGATCGAGTCATAGGCCTGCCGGAAATCCAGGAACACCAGATGTACGGGGATGGATGTCTCATAATATTTAGATAGAATCATCCGCAGCGAAAAGACCTGATCGGTGACTTATCGATTCGGACGAAATCCTCCTTGATAGTCACCAACCAAGCCCTCCGCTAGAGGAGTGATTCTATCCAATACAATGTATGACAGTAACTTGTATGCTGTGCAAAGGAGAGCTATACCGCGATAATTCTCACACTTCAAGCGGTCTCCCTTCTTGAAGATGAGGCATATCGCGGCCACTTTCCATTCGTCAGGCATAAGTTCGGTCCGCCATACTAATCGAATTAGGTCGCAAAGACAGTTACACAAAGTATCCCCTCCGAATATCAAGAGCTCCGAATTAATGCAGTCCACTCCAGGTGAGCGGTCAATCTCTGCATGGCTTTAGTGAATTGGGATGGGTTCTCAGTGCAAATCTCCGCAGTCTGTATTAGAGATGGCCGAACAACAGTCTGTGGACATCAAGCAGGTCAGTAAAGTGTCCATTCCATGCGTCAAGTACTGCGTCGATGTTGACACAGAGGTTTCCATCCCGGTCCCGAATGGCGGTTGACGTAGGCCTGAAAGTATGGTGCAGTCCAGTAATTCCTTTCAAGAAATTACGCGAACTGCGCTCATTGCTGAGTTGTTGTCCTCGGCCTTCCACCATTGTCGCTTCTTCCGTCTGCAAATCCGCTTAGCTGCCCTTCTTGCAAGAGCAGCTTTGTTTTGTCTCGTGATTGTGAGACGCTGTTGCACTTCATTATGGGCTATATTTTGTTGCTCAACTGCAAGACGACACTCGTCATCAAACCAATCATTCTTGGGTTTGACCTTCACTATACCATACCTAAAGTCTGTTGAGCAGCACTGACAACCGAAGTTTTCAGTACCTCCCAGACAGAGTTCACGCTCTGTATAATTTTGCATAATGCAGCTAAAATTCAAAAGGTCGGTTTGAACTTTGAACCAATAATCTTATTTTATGAATGCAAGGTTTGGTTTTAACATTGATTTTACCATACTGCATACAATGTAGTGCATTAACCATAGAGGGTCTATTTTTTAATTCAATCCGAGCGAGTAAATTTACTCAACCAGTGTACACAGAGTACAGTGTCAAATCGGTCGGTGTACTCAGAGTAAAAACAGCGTGGATAAATAAAATGTTTTTCTAAAAATAAATTTGTTGTAATCTGTTTTTATAAAAATATTACAACTAAGGTTATGTTTTGCTTATTCTTGACACTTACATTCATTTCAGAGCAAAAATTTTCACTCGGTGTGTGCACCGAGTAGGCTCAGTTCATATTAAAAAATACAGTGTGTGGAGTAAAATTACACAGGTTGAATTAAAAAACGCAGTGCACATTTTTGACAGCGCACTGCTCGCTCGGTGTGAATTAAAAAATAGACCCAGTGATAATTTCACAGTCATTATTTTCAGCTTGTTTAAACCAAGAAGGAAAATAATGCTTTTTCAAAATCATTTTAGAGATAGCAGATTTGTTTTTTTTCTGCATCGTGCATCTTGAATAATTTAAGAAATTTTTCGAAATATTTGTCATATTTTACAGTGGCATACTTTTTGAACTGCTTATTTAGTTTAATAGAATCATAAATATGAAAAATTTCGAAGGAAAAATCTATGACAATTAAAAAAAATGTCTGCTTAACTCAACAAAAATTGACAAAATTCAGACATTTGATTTTATTTCTAAATTTTGCGTCATCAACAATACATCTTTTGAATCAACACTAGAAATTAATACTGAACCGAAATCGATATATGCAAATTGAAAGTTAGGGTACGAGTACGAAAGACTTTCTTGTTACTATATATCTAGTACACCCATGTCTACCCAATTATTTCCGGTTAGGCTATTGTATTGGTCATAGTACAGTTTATTATCATTAATTATGGCTACCACATAGTTAATGCTTTCTTCGCCGATAATAAAACGCCGTCTGTAGAATAGGGAATCAAATAGAATAGGGGACAACTCATAAGTGCCAGCTACCTGAATTTATGAATATAAGCCATTCCATCAGAATACAAGATGGGTGGGGATTTTAATTATTTTTAACTTGGTCCCACATAAAATATAACCTGATATGAAGCACAGAAGTTCTCTATGAGGATAGTAATAATTCGGCTACCCGAATTTTAGTATATGGGACATTTCGTAATAGTAATATAGATGAGTTATTTTCCATTAATCTTGTGTTTGAAATGTAAATAATAATTTTAAAAAATTCAAATTTATAATTTCACATCTTACAAAAATAATTTTAATTTAAAATTATATTTAATTTTCATAAGTTATACTATTAAACTATGTCGATAAAGCAAAATTTTTTTTTGATGACATTTTTCTGCTAATTTCAGTAAGGTTAAATTTAGATCAAATTTAAATATTCAATCCAATTCAAATCAAATTTTAAAATGTAACAAAAAATAAGAAATAAAAAATGTGTCAATTTTTAAATTTCAAATTTTGCAATTTCTAAATACTTTCTAAAATGTTATTTTAAGTTCAGAAAATTTGAAAAACATACATATTAAAAAAAAATTTAATTTCTGTGTCATTGTTTTAATACAATACGATATCTATTTGGAATAAATTCAATCAATGAATTTTAGTACTAAATGTTATCTGTTCTAAAACATGTTAACTAATTTTTTGTGTCCAAAATTGAATGAATTACGTGTCAACGACATTTGGTTTCAACAAGATGGAGCACCATGCCACGCAAATCGTGCAACAATCCATTTATTGTCAAAAAAATTTGCTGATCGATTTGCTGATAAGTCCAAGAAATTATGAAGTTCCTTGGCCACCAAAAGGCTCGGACTTAACACCCCTTCATAATTTTTGTGGTGTTATTTGAAAGGTAAAGTTTATGCTAATCATCCATAAACAATTCAACAACTTAAAAACAACATTCGAGCTGAAATTGAGGTCATTGATCCGCTTTTATTGGAAAAAGTCATCGGAAATGTTGATGTTCGGATACAGGCCTGTAGACGAAACCGTGGTGGGCATATGAAGGAATTGTTTTTCATACATAAATGGCATAAAACCACCTTGAAGCTCATTTTTATCTTAATGGGTACGTCAATAAGCAAAATTGTCGAATTTGGGAGCGGAGACTCCTCATGTTATTCCCGAAGCAGAACTTGATTCTCCAAGAGTCAGTGTTTGGTGTGGTGGCATCAATGGGCCGTTTTTCTTTGAAAACCAACAGGAAAATGCCCTTACAGTGAATGGGGAACTTTATTGAAAGAATTGCGTGTCAACGACCTTTGGCTTCAACAAGACGGATGTCGCTCCGTGCACAAATCATGCAACAATCCATTTATTGTCAATAAAATTTGCTGATCGCATAATTTCAAGAAATTGTGAAGTCCCTTGGCCACGAAGAAGCCCGGATTTAATTATTTTTTGTGGGGTTATTTGAAAAGTAAGGTTGATTTTTTTTTTTTTTTTTTTTTTTTTATAAAAGGACTTGGCATAGACACTTTTACGGTCCATAGCCTTACCTTACATTCACACAACATTCATTCAATCCATTCATTCATCCCATTCACACAAGTACAGTATACCACCTGCGCATTGCATAGCTCCATGTCACCCTGTACAGTGACATGAAAGATAGGTCGGCCCAACATTCCAACAGAGGGTCATACTTTTTGAACTGCTTATTTAGTTTAATAGAATCATAAATATGAAAAATTTCGAAGGAAAAATCTATGACAATTAAAAAAAATGTCTGCTTAACTCAACAAAAATTGACAAAATTCAGACATTTGATTTTATTTCTAAATTTTGCGTCATCAACAATACATCTTTTGAATCAACACTAGAAATTAATACTGAACCGAAATCGATATATGCAAATTGAAAGTTAGGGTACGAGTACGAAAGACTTTCTTGTTACTATATATCTAGTACACCCATGTCTACCCAATTATTTCCGGTTAGGCTATTGTATTGGTCATAGTACAGTTTATTATCATTAATTATGGCTACCACATAGTTAATGCTTTCTTCGCCGATAATAAAACGCCGTCTGTAGAATAGGGAATCAAATAGAATAGGGGACAACTCATAAGTGCCAACTACCTGAATTTATGAATATAAGCCATTCCATCAGAATACAAGATGGGTGGGGATTTTAATTATTTTTAACTTGGTCCCACATAAAATATAACCTGATATGAAGCACAGAAGTTCTCTATGAGGATAGTAATAATTCGGCTACCCGAATTTTAGTATATGGGACATTTCGTAATAGTAATATAGATGAGTTATTTTCCATTAATCTTGTGTTTGAAATGTAAATAATAATTTTAAAAAATTCAAATTTATAATTTCACATCTTACAAAAATAATTTTAATTTAAAATTATATTTAATTTTCATAAGTTATACTATTAAACTATGTCGATAAAGCAAAATTTTTTTTTGATGACATTTTTCTGCTAATTTCAGTAAGGTTAAATTTAGATCAAATTTAAATATTCAATCCAATTCAAATCAAATTTTAAAATGTAACAAAAAATAAGAAATAAAAAATGTGTCAATTTTTAAATTTCAAATTTTGCAATTTCTAAATACTTTCTAAAATGTTATTTTAAGTTCAGAAAATTTGAAAAACATACATATTAAAAAAAAATTTAATTTCTGTGTCATTGTTTTAATACAATACGATATCTATTTGGAATAAATTCAATCAATGAATTTTAGTACTAAATGTTATCTGTTCTAAAACATGTTAACTAATTTTTTGTGTCCAAAATTGAATGAATTACGTGTCAACGACATTTGGTTTCAACAAGATGGAGCACCATGCCACGCAAATCGTGCAACAATCCATTTATTGTCAAAAAAATTTGCTGATCGATTTGCTGATAAGTCCAAGAAATTATGAAGTTCCTTGGCCACCAAAAGGCTCGGACTTAACACCCCTTCATAATTTTTGTGGTGTTATTTGAAAGGTAAAGTTTATGCTAATCATCCATAAACAATTCAACAACTTAAAAACAACATTCGAGCTGAAATTGAGGTCATTGATCCGCTTTTATTGGAAAAAGTCATCGGAAATGTTGATGTTCGGATACAGGCCTGTAGACGAAACCGTGGTGGGCATATGAAGGAATTGTTTTTCATACATAAATGGCATAAAACCACCTTGAAGCTCATTTTTATCTTAATGGGTACGTCAATAAGCAAAATTGTCGAATTTGGGAGCGGAGACTCCTCATGTTATTCCCGAAGCAGAACTTGATTCTCCAAGAGTCAGTGTTTGGTGTGGTGGCATCAATGGGCCGTTTTTCTTTGAAAACCAACAGGAAAATGCCCTTACAGTGAATGGGGAACTTTATTGAAAGAATTGCGTGTCAACGACCTTTGGCTTCAACAAGACGGATGTCGCTCCGTGCACAAATCATGCAACAATCCATTTATTGTCAATAAAATTTGCTGATCGCATAATTTCAAGAAATTGTGAAGTCCCTTGGCCACGAAGAAGCCCGGATTTAATTATTTTTTGTGGGGTTATTTGAAAAGTAAGGTTGATTTTTTTTTTTTTTTTTTTTTTTTTATAAAAGGACTTGGCATAGACACTTTTACGGTCCATAGCCTTATTCACACAACATTCATTCAATCCATTCATTCATCCCATTCACACAAGTACAGTATACCACCTGCGCATTGCATAGCTCCATGTCACCCTGTACAGTGACATGAAAGATAGGTCGGCCCAACATTCCAACAGAGGGTCATAGATGTTTTCAATTTAATCACCGATCGTAATCGGGAGATGAAAAATCCCTTTTGCATTCCGCCTCTGTTGGGATTCGAACCCGGTACCTCCCGATCCAAACGTCGCAGCTTTAACCACTACGCTGGTATCATAATTGATACTAGTCATCCACAAACATTTCAACAACTTAACAACATTCGAGCTGAAATTGAGGTCACACACATATTTCTAAAATAAATAAACAAAGTCATCGGAAATTTTGATGTTCATAATTTTTCATACTTTTTCAAAAGAGGTAACCGGTGGCCCACCCTGTATAATTCAAACTAAGAAAAAATGATTTATTAAGATGTTGTAAGTGTGTTTATGAGTTCAGGTTCTTTTAATTTAATCTTTATGTTTAGAAAATTTTAAACATGAAAATGCAGCAACAGATGGGAAATTCTTATCAATTCAACGAAAAGCAACCCCTGTAGGATTGGTTATTTTTCTGAAATAGAATACCGTCTTTTGATAAGTGCCAATCCAAATTGGACTTTCAAAAGTTTTATTTTGTGTCATTACTAATTATTTTTAGAGTTTTGTACCAATTTTTTTTTTAAATTAAGGTAATAACATATAATTCGATAACGAATTTATACGAAGAAATATAAAATCTCGTCCTACCTACCTAGCCTATAATCAATCTCAATAAATCTATCCAACCCAATTTAACGTAACAAATGACTAACCGTTTATCATAATTCCTCCAAAAAAAAAATGTAAAATCCTAACGAATACGAAAATTTATCGACATTTCACCAATTGAATTTTTATGAGTTGAGAATATTTCGCTTTTCCCGACAAAGTATACAATAATAAAGAAATATACACGAAAATGTTGTTATGTACATTATGTATGAATGTTTGTACATATGAAATCCCATTCAGCAACTCAATTGGGACATTACAAGTTTCACATAACGATGACATCTCTTTCCGAGATAAGCAAACGAAATGGAATATTTATGCTTTGTAAATTATTTATAAGCATTCATTATACATAAGAAAAATTATGATCGATGTGTATATATACATTTTCAGTAAATAAAACATTATATTTTGATACATTTTCATAAAATTTATCACCTCTTTGATATATTAGACGCAAAGAGTAAAACAGTCGATGATACTGTGGAATATTTAATTTGTATGCAAGATAATTTTACGGTCTAATTAAATAAAATAAATTAAAATATTTCTTGTTTATTTGTCAGAGACATTGTGGAGTTTTCTTAATTTGATTTGACGTAAAATAAAATGAGAATAATAATTATTATTACAGCCCCATCATACGCATATTTCTAAAATAAATAAACAAATTGGTAAGTTTTGATAAGATTTTTTATATTTACAAATGCGACAATGTAAATAAACTCGCAGACAAGAAACTAACAAAAATATATGATTAGATCACTTAAATAATTGGTTTATACGAGTACTTCAAATTAAAGTATATATGATGAATCATGGTCATGAAAATTCGGTCAATTGACATTCTATAAAATGACTTTTAATTTTACAGGTTTCCACAAGGTACGTTCAAATACCTTCAAAGGTGGTCTGGGGCGAAACAGTCTTGGGGGAATCATCTCGAGGGAAGAAATTTCCTGCAGGCCTAGTACCCCAGCATGTGATATCGCAGCACAGAGTCGTTACAGGTGCGCAAAATCTCTGGCTTATATCGGCCTACCAAACATACGAGGAGGAGGAAAGTATACCACCAGGTAGGTTGAGCATTGCAATAATGGAGGCTCAAAGACAGAAAAGTAGGAGTCATCGTGAGCAGTGATGCTAATGCGCATCACTCAATTTGGGGAAGTACAAATATCAACAGGCGAGGTGAGTTACTCCTTCAGACTTTTGGGTAAGTCTCGGCCACCCTGGCGGCCAGGCTTTGCAACATACTATGTTCTGGCCTTCCATCCCGAGTTATCTACAACGACCGGATGGTTCATGGACTACTTGTATTGAGGAATCCCTGGAGCTACTATACTAGAAACGCATTTTCCTGAGTACTCGGTACTAGTTCCGGAGAGACCCATGATAAATAGGGTTGTAGACCCCGTACCTCATATAGTAAATAGGCGGAATTTCCTATGGGCAATAAACAGTTTTAAGCCATACAACTCGGCAGGACCTGATGGCATTATCCCTGCGGATATCCAGCGAACCATTGACTTAACCCTACTCAGGCTAGAACTCATCTTCAAAGGCAGCTTAGAACTTTATCACATTCCTACAAAATGGACTGAAGTAAAAATCACTGGAAAGGCAAATAGAGGCTTACATTAGAGGCTCAGTCAAGCCGGGCGAGCTGTCGGGAACTCAACACGCATACTGTAAGGGACGATCGGTGAAAACAGCTCGCCACTCCCTTATAGGTCCGATTGAGAAAGCACTTGAATGAAAGCACCCCCCTTCTTTGGAACTGGATCATTAATGATCTGTTACTAAACCTGGAATGTTGTTTGGTGGCCAGCGTTAAAAACTATGGTCTACCTTAAACTATTAATGAAAGCCCAAGAATGGCCTGCTTATGTATAAGTGAGGCTCTCGGGAGCACACCTACCCAAGCTCTGGAGATTCTCTTTCATTTCACTCTCTCGGATATTGCGGCCGAGCAGCTTGCATCTTGCATAGGCATTCGGCTCAAATTCATATCTATGAGAACCTGTAACTATATTGGGCACTCATCCCTCCTATGCAACAGGGGTATTCTGGAAACTACCGACTACGCTATCCCTCCGCCATCTGTTGAGGTTAGATTCCAAACTGAGTTTTCCACCAGAGAGGACTGGGTGAATGAGATGTTATGGACAATGAGGCGATAAGCTTATTCACGGATGGCTCAAAAAGAGATAGAGGGGTTGGCTACGGGGCATTCTGTGAGGCATTAGGAGTCAACCTTTTTTTCGTCTCCCCGACTTGTGCAGTATTTTTCAAGCTGAATTTATCGCGATAATGGGAGTCATGGACAATCATGTAAACTGTTGCTTCAGGAAGAAGCCATAAAAGAAACGAACGTCAGATGGTCTAACGCTAGTTCGTGTGTAATAATCAGGCAGATCTGGCTTGGACTTGACCGCTCCTGATCCAGCCAAATGATATCGCTTCGACAGCACCATATTGATATGGTTGTTGGAGCTATAACAAGGTATTGCCTCATCGGAGTGCTCATGATTTCTGCCGGAGCTGCGGTGCTGAGGAGGTCTATCGTACAGCAGAACAATATTTATGACTACTTCCCTTTTGAACGACCTGACCGATCTAAGTAAGATCGATGTCAGGGACTTTCAACGCTTCTTGGTAAGCTTAGGATGGTTCAACGAGTGAAAAGGAAGTAGCTCGAATGTGGTACAGCTACGGGCCAATTTTGTGTCTATGCTAGACCTTTAGGACGGCCACCCTTACCTATCCTAACCTATCACCTTCAAACTAATTGATTTTTAAATTCGGTCAAATGACATTTCATAAATTTTCATTCGAACTTATGAAACGCGACTTAAATATGAAAATAATTTTTAAATCTACTAAAACTTACTGTTGATGCAAATTCAATTCCGATTTGTTTTTATTGAAAGATTTTAACGAGAATTAATTAAATGTATACCCGCACCTAAATTTTATAGATGTGTAACTAATAAAAGTGATGTGCCTTTTGAATCTTGAAACATAAAACTGTCAAATTTGCAGACCAGCTATCCAAATTAAGTGTGGATTTCATAATTCTGTGAAAAACATGACAAAAAAGATTATCATGACACAATCATTATGTATTGATTTTTATGTGGGTAGACTAGCTTATCGGTTATCGTACGGTTTTAACCATACACATCTAAAATATTCAAGATAAGACCGAAACAACGCTGTAATATGATCGTCGCCAATTGAATCCGCGATTATATATTTACAGAAATTATAAAATCTCTGCACCCTCGACATATCCCTCTCCATATTCAACATAGAGCTGTTTGTTTCACAAAATACCAACAGCAAAAAAACTTCACCTTTTGTTTGTGATTAAAACACAATACAATTTTTTGACTTGAGTACATGATTTTTTGGAGTGTTATCATTATCAATTCTCAAAATAATGAATTTTTTTTTGTGTTTGTGATTATTCTGGTGTTATCGGGGAGCGCGCGGAAAGATGATAATTTTATGCAAAATATTTAATGGAACAAAAACAATCAAATTTGTTTGGCGATTAAGACACAATATCATCCCACCATGTTTACATATGTGTATTTAGATTAAAACTGCACGCGGCAGAATGCTGATAATGAGAAGACCGCACGTAAATTTTTCTTTTTTCTCTTGCGTCTCACTTACATCGCTAAAGTCTCGCCCATGTTGAACTAGTTTTATGTAGTATTTTGATAAGTTAGTTTTTATTTATTGGTGATATCTCAAGAGTATTTATTGATTTGTGTCTTAATGAATATTACAATATGTTAATCAAATTACAAACACAAAATAATTGACCTATATCAACGGGATTTTAACAAGGTATCGCACATCGATTGTTATATTTGTATAGTTAATCGAATTTTCAATATTTCACATCGAATTTTATGTATAACTTTTGAATTTTAGAAACACTATTCTAGGCGTACAATTCTAAATTTGAAAAAGATTTATCGTTTAAAAATTTTAATAAATCGAGTTTTGTTCGAATTGATTTTGTAGAATTTCTTATTTTTGTACATTAAATTCGGATTATCAAATTTTGAATTTTAAATTACTGTTGATTTATTGAATTTCAAATTTTTGGAATCGAATTTTTTGTTCAATTACCTAAGATCGAAATTTCCTTTTCTTTAAAAAAAAAATGCTGTACATATGTATATTCTAAGAAAAATAAACGTAGTTGTCTAAATTTAAATTTAGAATTACATATTTCAGAATACTTTATATTTTTTTTCCGAAATTTTAAATTTTTAAATTTCTGAATATCTGAATTAAAAAATATCTAAATTTCTAAATTCTTAATATTTTTTTTTTAATTATATAAATTTCTAAAATTTCAAAATACCTACATTTTTAATTGCCAATTTTTAAAATTCTTAAATAAATATTTTTAATCGTAAATTTATTAATTTTTAAATTTGAAGACAATATCCTAAATTTCTGATGGATGAGTGCGAAAGATGGCTCCTTACATTTGAGAGAAGAGTTATGCGAGTATTTTATGGCCCAAAACGCGAACTAGATGGCACATATCGAGCTCTGTACAATATCGAGCTCAGAGATCTGATGAAGATCCCCGATATTGTGCATGAAATAAGATCTCAACGAGTACGCTGGCTCGGTCCCGTTCTGCGTGCTGAGAGCCGGAACGAATTGTGCACCATCTCTGAAAGGAGACCTACCGTATGGTAGGCGCAGAGGTCGTTGCAGGCGACGATGGCTTCACGGTGTAGAGAATGACTTGGCTTCTTCAAGTTGTCTAGGACAGCAAGAAGACCAATGCCCAGGACCGCAACCGTTGGAGCCAGATTGTTGACTCAGTAAGTGGCCAGTAATGGCCTTTAAACACTGTATTATTATTATCCTAAGTTTCTACATAAATTATTGAAATTTGAGCATACAAAGAAATTTTTAAACCTTTCAAATGTTCAATTTTCTAGATATCTGAATTCTTAAATTGGATTATACATTTTGATATAATCGTCCTTAATCTTCGATTAAATTTATATTTGTAAACGTATTTTCAAAGATATTTTAACCACTAACCACGAATGCGACTTCATCATTCCTAAACATTCATATCTAAAATTATAATTAGTATCTGATATGAGTTTGTTTTATCAATTTAAATATAAACTAAAACTACCAGGCAGCCCCCATCGCTAATATTTAAACGATAATTAATTTTAATAAAGGATAATCCATCCCAACACTACTAATTCCGATATTCTCATCAGCTGTCGATATTACCATTTTTCATTAGATTTTAATATCAGTTCGCGCGAAAAAAAAAATATCAAGATAACACTAAATTAACACTTAAGCAAATAAACAACAAAAGATAAAGTTATTGCCATCTCATCACTATTAATCGGCAGTAATGATGATATCACATTCGAATATTTGACCAATTTAATGAAATTTGACCCATTACGTAGTCGGGCGCATTTCATCGTCCGTTAACATACTATAATTTAAATAACCAAACAATAAAATTTGTTTCTTAATCAAACAAAACGGGTAAAACATTATTATTTTAGGTGAGTAACTTTACAATTTATGGCGTCAAATCGTGACGCGATACAACTTGAACATCAATATTATAATATCTTAGATATGGTAAATAAATATTGACTTACCTGAACACCAGTAATTCCAAGTGCTTCCTCCAAATTTTGAGTCATCCGGAATGGCACTTTTTCGGGCACCCTTAGGGTATGGCCCTTTTCAAAACACACATTATAATCAATATGCACTATTTCTCCACTCGAAAGTTCAATAAGGATATTGTCTAAATGACGATCACCGAGACCAATTATATAACCGATAACACTCATAACCGCAATCGATAGCGAATAATTACGAATCACTTGTCGCCATTGTGTGGCCGATGTGCTGTGACACCATAGCTCTTTTGCAAGCAATTCATTTGGTGTCTCAGCTTGAAGATCATTAAGTACTTGGGTTAGTACTGCAACGGGCCAATCTTTCCGATTCGAATTCGATTTAATACCGTGAGCTGATAATTTACTGGGAACAAAAAAAAATGTTGAATTTTATTGCATTATGTTGCATTACGTTGCATATCAAAGTACTTACTTGTAGAACATTTCAGCGGGTCGTAATATGTTACCAGCTGGTTGATCCTTCTTCGGATTAGCCGCTTCGCGTTGTTGCCATTTCTTATAAAGTGCGAATATTGGCACTACTCCATCAACCCAGTTAATTAATCCGGAACGTGGTCCCAATGGAATTACGGAATAATGACGTGCTCTGTAGTTGGTGACTTGCCCGTTACAATCAATCGATTTTGGTATCATTGTGTTGGCGATCGATAAGAACTGCATAATACGCTCGTCTAAATGTAAATCTTCAAGACTTTTGAAGAGGTACGTGTATCGTTTGCCATCCGTACCGATAAACACTAGTTTTTTCGGTTTGGTTTTTGAAGGAAGTATGTGAACAGTATTTTCCACCATACGTATATAGACTGGTTCGCAACAATTTGTTTTAACTCCAGGCATTGAAATCACAGTATCTGACAGTTGCGCCAATACCGGACTAATATCGGCCATTTTTATCACACTAGAAGATCGTTTCTGCGACCGATGTTGCAGCGTATGGTAAAGCTTTTTGAATGAATCCCAGGTGTCATTTGGGCGATCCGGATTATAAGGTCTTTTCAAGTCAGCCACCGTTTGTTCAATAATTTTCGAAAATTTTTCTTGAAATGTACGCTCATTGTTAGTCTCCGCTTTACGCGATGTCAATTCGCACAGGCGTTCGATTACGAAAATGACAGGTTTCATCATAAGGTTGAACTTGCCTGAAATTATATTGCTTCGATCGATGGAATGGCCCTGACAATCTTTAAAGTTATGAATATATTTTTGGAAGCTGACGTATCGTTTTGACCATTCTGAGTATATTTGCGTGAGAGTAACTAACCACAGCTCATCCCATAACAGAGTGATACGTTTGAGCTCACTTACGAATAGCTGCACTTGATTTACTGTCTCTGGCGCCTGCTGGGATAGGGTGTCCAGCAACGAATTAAAACAACAAATCAAGGCTGAATCCACGGTGCTGGTATTTACCAAATCTTCAGCTTCCAAATCTGCGGATGCCATCGAAATATTAGCGAGATCCGTTTTTTGGCCTTGAATGGCCCCAACAACAGTTGGAAATATAATCAAATGTGGCGCATCTTTAGCAACGCGGCAAATTAATTCCGAAACTCGACGTCGTACATACGACTCATGATGGTTCATTCGTGAGAATAACTGTGGAATGATCACCTTCCATGGTGATGTTGGCGTTGAGGCTAATCCATCCTCAAGAACTTCTTGTAGTCCAAGTGCGTGTTTCACGACTAATCGTAATAATCTTAAAGTTGCTGTGACATTATAACAGTTAGTTTCATTATCATGGTCGTCATCATTATTTGAGGTAAGCTGAAGAAATTTGAAGTAGGCATTCGCAGCCATTTCATAGTAGCCATATACTGATTTATGGGCTTGTCGCCAAATATTAATAATTCCGTGTATTTCTTCCTGAGATCTCGCGGCCAATATTGATAATGTTCTCAGCTGATTTTCAATCATTTCCGTTGAGCTCATCTGATTAGAATCGATATCCTCTTCTTCGGCAATCACATTATGCTGGTTCAAAATCTCAACAATTTTTTGGAGATCGTCTTTGGTGGCATTCGGAATCAAATTCGAAATTTGTGTTACATCGGAGACCCGGAGACCGGCCTTTTCCTTATCCTCGTTACGGATTTCAACCATTTTGCGCCCCCATTTGTAACACCAATTTCCAAGAGAGGACCAAGCTTTACCCATATCATTGCAGTGATTTATCGCGTGTTGAATCAGTTTCCCGACAGAGTTCTCGAGCAACGGGATTACGGTTTGGGTAACATCATCTGAGCATGGAGTTAAATCCGGAAGAGATGCGAGTAGCTTAACTAGAGTGGAATTTTGCTCACCAGTGATAATCGTATCATTTTCACCCTGTAGCCATTCCGATAACGTAAGTGAAATTCTTGAAACCTGTTCCATAAGCACAGGTGACTCAATATTACACACCTTTAATCGATTTGTTGCACCCATCGATATAGCCGCTGCCAATTGAATTGCTTCATGTTTCTTATTTGGTTGTGAGTACAGTAATTTCGATAGTTCATAAACCCCACGTGTCATATGCTCATTCCAAATGCTTACGTCCATAACACAAGAGGGCTGAATGAAATTCTCCTGAATTTCTTCGATTTTAATTTTATTCACTAGACCTTTCCGTTTGGCGTAATCACTTTTATTGAAAAATTTATTCAGCTCGGTCTGACAGAATACTAGGTTACCTTCTTTCCGGCCCATCGAAATCATATCGAGTCGCATTTTAATGTTACGCCGCTTGTCATCCTCGGTTGCATTATTAAAGTACTCAGACCATTGTAGTAAATGGTTCAGCGTAACAGCACCATAATTTTTGTCGATTTCTAACGATTCTATCGTCTCGTTTATATCCACGACGACCCGCTGGACGAGTTTATGGCATACATGATTATTAATGGTCATGTTGTTTAAATGTTCTTTAGAATTACCTCGAAGACATTCTTGGATACAATTTTGAATTACGTCGAAACATGTGTTGATCAAACCGCGATCAAATTGTTCGATATGTGAAAGACAATATTTATGCATAGTGCATTCAGCCAAAGAGAGAATTTGATAGTATGAAAAGTCATTTAGACTATCTTTATCGCCCAGACACTCCCATCCGGAGAGGTCACATAAACTAATGTCCTGCGTCTCATTATACTGAATCATATCATCTACCTGCTTAACGTTTATTTTATAAATGGGAATTGTGACTCGCGGCTCTGTTCGGGCCTCTTCTTCGACCAGAACTTCGCGTAATTTGTACCATCGTTCTGTAAATAATAAACATAGAACGAGCTGGTCGAATATAAAATCACGCAAAACCGGTGATTTCGGATCGCTTGAATTGAGGATTGATAAATATCCCTCCGTTGCACTTTCACGACGTCCAGCTGTTTGTTCTGCTACCATTTTGATCCACAACAATTTTTTATTGGTAATGGTTTTAATCCAAATGTAAAGACCATACAAAGAATCCGTTTCGCCGTTACAAAAAAGAGCCCACGCGTGCGATATTAATGCTTCCTCGAATAGCTGTTCGTTAATTTTATTGTTTTTCACGCAACGTTTGAGAGTTTCTTCGGTATACCGAATCACCATGATCGATTCACCGGAATGTCGCCCAACTAAGTCGACGGCCGACCGAATTCGATTAAACCATTCGTGACATGTTGCTGCGTTTACTCGGAAAAATGTTCGCACTGCTTTATCTGGGGCGGGTATAGCGAATGCTGTACCTTTAGCAGCATTATAAATCACCTTTTCCAGCGCTTCTAAAAACCCGAGCAATATCCTCGCCTGTCTCTGATTAGCTAACATACTCTTAACATTCTTCACCGCAGTTTTTTCTTTCAATGCTAGAATCCTAGCGTCTTCCTTAATAATCGATTCAATTTTCAAAAACGTATCCTGTGCCTTCCCCAATGGGGTCTTCAGTTTATTATTGACGCAATAGTTAGCCGCCTCCCATTGTATCCAATCGATCAAACAACGAAAATCTTTAATCGCGTACCGCGAAAAATTATACGACTTCTGACTATCGTATGACCAGCAATTCAAGAAAATTTCAACTAAAAATTCCTCAATATCTTCGGCCTCACTACTAAAGCTGATATTCTGAATAAATTTTTTGAAATACTCCGGTTTCAAATTATTACTGACCGGATTCTTAACCAACCAATGTTGTAACGACTTGATTCGATTTGAGCGATCACTATTCATTCCCGTATATAAATTAACCTGTTGTAGCGTATACTTCAATGGTACTTTCGAAAATATATTCGAAAATTTTTTACGAATTTTACCACTCGTCGAACACATATTTATACAGCAAATTTCCGATACGGATTGGTATATATCCGAATTAAGTGTATCATATGAATTTAGTAGTAGATCAATACACTCAGCACATTTTAAAATCGTATTGCTATCGAGCAGATCATTTTCGATCGTAATTTTATTAATATTTTTCACAATGTTAATGAAAAATTTATTCGTTTTTAGAATATCGGCGTATTTTGACATTTGGTCGAGCAAAAATTGAAAGTAATCGAGAACGAGATTAAATTTTTCGATGCACAAATTGATGTTTAGAATTTCCGAAAGGAATTTCAAAATTAATTCAAAATGGGATGATGTTGGACGAATAATGTCATCGTTTGATGTGTTGTTGTCACCTAAAAGTAGAAAATATTTGTAAAATATGATCGAACAATTCATAAAATTGTAGCATTCTACATCAGACGTCAAATTCTATTAAAATTGGATCTTACATGAAGAAGTTCCAATATCGACTATAATTGGTATCGGGAGTTTCAAAATTCAAAATATATAAACCCAGCAGGATTACAACGGTCAGAATTCGAAACTGCTACTAATCTTTACCACAAAGTGTAACCATCTTTACAATCATTTGAAACAGATTTAAGATTCAGAGCTACGATTAAGAGAATTTTCAAAATTTCAAAATTTGCGAAATTAGTTAAATATTCAAATATCAATTTCAACTTTGGATTTATATCCAAAAATATTAATTTCAGTATTTCAATTGATTCATATGTTAACGGCTTAGCACCTAATCTAGTTTTCTCTATCACAATGATATGTAAAGTCGTTAGTCGACTATAAGTAGTGATAGTTATAAAAAGCTATGGAATAAGGCCAGAAAATCCGATATGACATTGACTAATTCAGATAGCGTGCTGGTTTCTTAAAATTAATTTACTGACAAAACCATACATACCTTTCAATAGATCACTCGACACAATAAAATTATTATGCTTCCTAGAATGTAGAAAAATCAAATTCAACACTGAATAGTGAAGAAAATTATAATTTTTCCATAGTGCATAATTTACGGGCGCCAAATGTGTAATCAATAAATCCAAAATCGACGGCTTCAGCGAAAACATTACAATAATCGATGTTGTTTGAATCGCTAGATTTGACAATGTGGTCAAGTAGAAATTTACCATATACTCGGCTTGTGGAATGGTATAACTAATTTGGACCGAGTTATCGGTGTCCACAATCCAATATTCGGCTAAACATTTTGTCTCCGGTAGTGTGAGTAACGCGATTCCCATATCGTTTAAAACAATTTTATAGGCCTCTTGCAGAAGCTCGATATTTTTTAGGTTTAGTACTTCATGATAAATGGTGATCAAAAGTTGCTGAATTTTCGTATTTTTATAAAATTTCACCATATAGTTGATGTTTAAAAACTTTCTGATGAATTCGATAGTGATGTGATTCTTGATCTCGGTGATCGTATGGTAAATCACCAGCAGAAGTGATAAAATTTGATTATCGCTATATTGGTGTATGTTGTCCAGTTGGTAGTTAATCAAGCGAAATAAGACTTCATGATCGATGATAACGTCGTGTGAGTAGCACTTTAAAATAATCACACAAAATTCATTGAGCGATAGAATTATTTCTTCCTCGGTCGAATTGGGTAAAATATTCTCGGCCACAGAAGTTATTTTTTTAAAGCTATCAATCAACATCGGTTTACCGACCAAATATATTAAGTACTCAGGTGATGTGAAAATACACTTTAGAACGGTATTGTACGTATTGACGAATGCTCCAAACAATTTGCTAGAATCAGCGCACTCCAGCTGTATATCCTCGAGAAATTGATTAAGCAACTGCGTCGTGTATTTTATATCACACTCCCAAAATGAGCGAAACGACTCAAGTAATCGGCTGCAATACATTTTCACCAAGGTGTTCTGTTCAATCTCTAAATTCCAGGCGACCACAATGTCTACGATGTCTTGGAAATACGGTTGCACTTGTTCCGGATAGTTACGACATATTTGTTGTATTGTTTTGGTGATCTCGATAAATATTTTCGGATTGTTTACACTCTCCAGAAACTCTTTGAGTAGCTGAATTATTTTGTCTGCATTTGAAGATAGATAATAGTTTCCCTCGTCTAAACGAAAAGTCTCCGTGAGGGCCATAATCATGTATATCTGGATATTCCTTGTCGATTTATAATTCCGAATGATCCAATTTTTGTAGATGCTGAATGAGTTACGGATTACGTATCCCATTTTACCAAAAACTTGTGCGACATGATCCAGGTACTCAGCCGAACCTTTTTTGATTATCGCAATAATCGCGTCTGCCAAAATATCAAATGATTTTCGTATGTACCCCGAGTTTGATGGATCTCCAATCACTACTTTAAGTTTACCACAAAGATCGATTGCCTCGTAAGTGGTGATTTTATCACCCGCAAGTCGCCTCAACAGTTTCGAAATTCGCATATCTTCGGGCAGATTTATCGCATTCAAATTAATTTTTGTCCCGCTCGCCAAATTAACCAGCGACTCATCAGATGCAGATTGCCCTCTAATATATTCGAACCCATCATTAAATTCATTCATGGTCAACAAAATTCGGTGCTGTTTACCCGAATAGGCATGATGATTACTTTGCGCCAATTTTATTCCGCCACCACTACCCGCACCATCCGATATCTCATCGCCCATATCCTTATCTTTATTCAACAAGATAATCCTTCGATTCGATCCACCCAATATTTCGACCGACCTCTGATTATCACTGTCATCACTATCACTTTTTAATTTCACAATATTTGAAGTCATATTTGGTGCTAGAACTTTTTTGCATTAATAAAACACGACTCGTCCGTCTTGCACCACAAATCAAAAAAAAAAACTTAACCTCACTTATTACACTATTTGTTTGTAAACCAAATATACGCACGAAACTAAAATTAATTAAGTCATATATATGTATACGTATAAACTACACTTTAAATACTATAAATTTTTATTATTTTCATTATATATTTAATCTAATTAATTGTTATTTATCAAATTTTCGCACAAAACTTATTTCGATTATTGTCTTTTGTCGAACTTTGACAGCTGAATGTAAATTTTTATTTTTTGTTGCAAATCGAAAATGTCAAAACGACAAAATGGCAACATGAAGAAAATAAAAAATTTATTGGTCAAACAAATTCCACATGCACATGTTCCACAGACCACAACTTCAATTCAAATTCGTTCAGTTATTTCTGATTATTTGTGCGCGACGCATTTTGAAAAAGTCATGTTCATTTATTTATATTTTTTGATGTAATTTTGTAGTTCAATCATGACTTGAATTAGTTTATAATAATTAAAAGGTATCAATCCCAAAAGCCTACTCCCGGGCCCAGTCGCCTTCGAAGTATCGGTTTTTAGGTAAGCAGCCATAGGATATTTACTGCGACCGTCAGAGACATACATACTGCGACCCTCAGAGTATGAAACTCAAACGTAACCAGGTAAAACAATACGGACATACATATATACATACAATCCCAGCCGAAATAAATTACGGTATCATAGCAATGTATCCTAAAATTAATTAAATTAGCCACAAAAATTTGACACACTTATTGAATTCATTAAAAAAAAATATTTCCTCTATAATCAAGTAATCGATCGATAAAGAAAAGATCGAATTTCAATAACAATAGTGAATAAACTTTAGAATTTGGACAATTTTAATAGTTTAATCTCCAATTTGATTTCGATGTCGCATTAATAATAATAATAAAAAATTTCCTTATTGTGTCAACAATTTGGCTTCAGCGGTTTCGATCCTGAGCTTGGTCTTCATACTGTTTTAGACAATCTGAAGATGCCAAATCGTTCTCTACATCGTGGAGCTTTCGTCGCCTGCAACGACCTCTGTGTCTACCATATGGTGACTCTCTTTTCAGAGATCGCTACACAACTCGTTCCGGATCAGCACGCACAAAATTACTTCATGTACAATATCTTCGTAAATGACACGCATGATTCTTCTCTCAAATTTAAGGACCAATCTCTTCTACTCATCCGTCAGCGCCAAACTTACACACCCATACATAACAAAGGGCCTGATCAATGCTTGGTAAATCTTCAGTTTCACGGCACTTGATAGGTGTTTAGATTTTAGCAGTGGCCTTAGAAGAAACAAAGGACGACTGCCACCTGCTAGCTGCATTTTAATATCCTCCACCCACACTGTTATCGTAAGTGATTAGAGAGAACAAATATTTGATCCTCAAACGTGTAGTGGCCACTACTAAAATCTGATGTGCCATTGCTCCTATAACCAGAGATCATGTATTTTGTTTTGGACTCACTGATCTGGAGTCCATAACTCTACAATCAGATCAAGTATTTCCTTCACTCCATTGCTATTCAGTCCAATCACGCATATGTCATCTGCATATACAAGCACCGGATTGGACTGGTGTTTTTTGCTTAAAAATTATATATACAGGCACTATTTTACCATCAGCGGTAACAGCCAATGTAGCAGTAAAACAACATTTCTCATTCCCCGTTGTGATAATTTTGGCATCCGATGATCCTCACTTAGTTATTATAAAATTTGACTTAAATTTACTCCCAATTAGGATTGTTCGACAAATAAAAGTCACACACTTTCTGTTCCCAAGTTTCAGGCAAATTTTATCCTGTTGATGTCATTGCTCTTGCAACTAGGTTATATAGCTTCATAAATTTGTGTACCCATTTCGGTGATCCATTAAATGTGATTTTCATTGCTATAGCACGCGTGAACGTGCTTCTTGCAAAGTTCGTTTACCAGTTATTTGCCGCCCCTTAAGGTTATTTAATCAAAACCCATTTTGTTTACAACCATTTCTAGTGAAGGCCACTAGATTACCACTAGGTTTTCTTATTTTTGTCGGGAACTATTTTTAATTAATTTTCACGCACCCACCAACGTTTAACCATAGATTCGTAAAATTAAAAAGCTCGCCTGCCGCCCTATTTCTATTTGCTAACGCAAATTTAATTAAAGCTTAGAGCACTATAGGTAATAGCTTTCTTTACCCTTTCTATAATGTTTATGGTAGGTATTTTGCGGTATTTTGCTTTGTCTGTCACGATCAAGCTGGTACTATTTAATGTTGGTGGGTTTATCTGAGAATATCTGTGCCTCCTACTAAAGAGCTCCAACTCAGTTTTTTGTGAATTATCGTTTAGTCTATACAGCTATTGATCCATTAAGGGAGAAAGTCGAATGCGTATTGCATTCTTTTTTTCAGCGTACGGAGGTAGGCTTCCAGTATTACTCTTATGACAAGCAAGCCTGAATTATTTAGGAACCGCAATCGTAGTGTATGTATTTGTATATGTGGAGAGATAATGGTATGATGTTAAATGGTAATTAAAATTTTCAAAGATTTGGATGTTGAAAAAGTGCCGCATACAAGCAGCCAACCCAGTTTTTATTTTGTAATAAGTTTTAAAAGTATATGGTTCATTGTTATCCAATCTCATGATTGAAAATATCACTTTTTGAATCCAAATTCTAATGTAAAAGCACGTCATATGCTAATATCCAGGGATGGGCGAGGTAGATTACGCCGTGTAATATACGCGGTTGTCGACACGTAAAACGTTACGTAGATTACTCGGAAAGGTTTTTGTTAACGTCAGCAATTAAGGCAATGTCAACAACTAAGATATTTTTACGATTTGAAAAAAATGCGGAAGTTTGCAGCTGGTTTTTGTAAAAGGGTAATTCAGTTAAGTCGTATACGAAGAAATTGAAGAATTATTAAAGTTAAATTGGGAATCCACTTGGGGTGTTGAAATACAAACAAACAATATATTTAATTAAAGAATATTTATAGCATAAAACGTTCGAATTGGTCTAAATTTCAAATTATGTTGTTACGTTTCAAATCATACACGTGAGTTTCCGTATAACTTCAAGTGGTACTTTGGTAGCAATATTATTCCATTTGGAAAGCATATATTTTTAACAACCTTATCGCATCCGCCATTCTTTTTCAGCATTCTTCTCACTACTGCCGAATATTTTTAGATAACTCAAAAACCGGTGGGGTTGTAAGTCTTAGCGGGTATTGCTATGCAATTGTTAACTGAATTGATTTATAATCTTTCTTACATCTGAATCGTCGAATTAGCTTATGTGGACCTTCGTAAGGAGATGTCAGCCTAGTAGGAATTGTATCAACCCAGATAAAAACGAACTTATTTATCAAGCGTTTTTGGAATAAATATATCGCTTTTCAGAGCATGTGGTGGCGCAACTGGAACTAGATTGCGCATAGTATTTCGTAGATATTTAATAACCTGATCAGAGTCTGTTGGTTGTTGATCTGGCACTTCCATAAAAAATGTACATGGGCATTTTAGTGGTTGATCATAAACTAGTTCCGCCGGGGAACATTTAATATTATCATTTGGTGTAGCTCTTATGCAAAGAAGAACTATTGACATCTGTGAACTCCAATTTATCGTATCGCCTCTCGCGCTTAGAGAAGCTTTTAGTTGGCGATGAAAACGTTCCATCCACTCTATTCGATTTTAGATTGCGGGTGGCTTCCTTGATTTGTAGTTATGCTTACAGGTACCCAAAATCTTGATATACCGTTTTCCACAAAAGCTTTTGCAACAGTTGCGGTGGTAATATTCTTTCTAATTCCATCTAGTGAAACGACTTACGGCAATTAAAATGTATGCATATATAGTGGTGCAAGTGATCCAACGATGTCCAAATGAATGTGTTTTAAACAACCAAATGGCTGTTTAAATTATTCTAATTCCGATTTCGTGTGCCTTTGAATTTTAGATCTTTGGCATGAAATACAGGACTGTGCTCAGATGTTAACATCTTTGTTCATGTTTGGCCAAAAGTAACGATCCATTTTTAATTTTCTAGTTGTGAGACGAGTGGAACCAGAAAGTAATTTCAGAAGTTCTTCGTCAGGCTTCTGTAATTCCGAAATATGCAACAAATAAAATCCAAATGACGAGCTTGTGAACTTCTTTCTGTTTTGGAACATATCAAGGTTAGGTATATGTAAATTGTAAATTCTCAACCTTCTACAAAATATCGTAAATGTTTAACCGCTAAGTTTATGGCATGTAATTCTCTATCCAATGCTGAATATTTCGTTTAGACTGGTTGTAACTTTTTGGAGAAATATGCAAGAGGTCCCTTACATCCGTTTTTGAGTTGCTGCAAGACGGCTCCGACTGCGGTATTCGAGGAATCAGTATAGTAATACTGAACACTGCGTCATATAAAGGATGACCCAATACCGATAGCCATTGGAAATACCGATATAGCTGCAACTCTTTCTTCGGATGGGAATATTCTCTTAGGGGTAATATTGTGACTTAGAAAGTTAAGAACATTAACACCAAAAACGCATTTTAAAGTTTTAATATTGATATCAAAATCGGCAAGCTTTTTAAACAGAAATTATACAAGCCCAGTCCTCTAATTACCTCGTTCATGAACCTTTGAAATGTCTGAGTAGCGTTGCGTAAACCTAAAGACATTCGCGTGAATTCGAATAAGCCAAATGGAATGGTAATTGCTGTCTTAGCAATATCTTCTGTAGCAACAGGTATTAAATGATATGCCCTAACTAGGTCAATTTTAGAGAATATAGAATAACCGATTAAGTTCATAGAGAAATGTTGTATGTGGGGTATATCCAATCAAGTTGTTCGTTTTATCTAACCATACATGCAAAGGAATAGACCAATATTGGTATAGATATAGACACTGGCGGACAAGATGGTTGACATTTTTCCAATTCCACCATGTATTACAACTGCTTTGAAACAACACTGAATGTATTAGTTTCGTACCAACTGGGCATTCAACAGTATTTTTTAAATTAATCAGTGAAAGAATAAAACAACTGACCATAATGTAGTTTAGTCGATTTCTACTTTAAACTTGCATATAATCGACGTCATTGTGGACAATGTGACAAAACCGACTCTTGAGTCCACAACTGCGTATCGTTTGCTAAATCATAATTCTTTAATAAATGTTTACTAATAAAATCAATTTTAACATCGCTTCGCAGACAATGTAGATTAAAAATAATTTTTTTTAAAGTGTAGATTAAAATGCATTGAAGGCGTAATTCTATAAACTTTAGAATTAATTTATAAAATCACTCATGTATGTGAAGTTAGCCCGAAAAAACCTTTCAATCCGAAAAAAGTCTTTTCAGAATGTTTCTTTGTTAAATATCATAAGTGTCTTCGCTATCAGCATGAAATCTATAGCAAATAAAGTAAAATAAACATGCCATCCCGATAAACTATTATCTAAACTATTAGTACAAATGACCCTAGACGAAAGTTTTAGCTCCATGGTACGAAGATAGGCTATATGTCATTATTTGTGGGATGAATGTTACTATATTTAGAGACCATAACTCAGAGGGGGTTATCTCTAGGATTTTCCCCAAAAAATTATAATGATTTCATATAATTCAGATACGTACTGTCGAAACTATTAGTACAAATGACCCTAGACGAAACTTTTAGCTCCATGATACGAGGATGGGCTCTATGTCATTTTTGGTAGGATCAATGTACCTATTTTTAGAGACTATAACCCAGGTGGGGTTATCTTTTGTATTACGCAAAAAATTATACATTTTGGTATTGATTCTAATATTGTATATTGATACTGAAATAATAAAAATGCATCAATTGGTTTAAAAATATCAATAATTTTTCGGGCTAATTTATCTGTTCAACTTTTTACTTAAAAATGTACACCAATTTAACATTTCGGTATGCTATGAATTTTTCTTACATTTTTTCGGGCCGGTGTAAAATTTAGCATAGACACATACCAAAATTGAAAAGGCCTTTTTCCGGCTAACTATCCATTTTTGCTTTTCATATATTAAGCGACTTTACGCCTATACTGCCTAATGCTTTTAAACACCATTTATTCGCGCTTCGTAGTACTCGAATATTCGGAAACGCAACATTATGCAGCACAATGAAACTTTTAAGTGCTATCTTTTTTTTTCAAATCAAAACTACATCATTTAATTGGTTTTTTAAAATATATATATAGTTATTTTATTAATATTTTTGTTTTTAAATTTTTAATTATAATTTTTCTTATTTAATTTATTTGTTTTGTTTATTAATAAATTTATAATTTTTTATTTAATTTTTTTCTTGTATTTTTGCATGCATGGCAGACAGTTATAATTTTCTTTATTTCGTTATAATTTAATTATATTTTTTATTTGTTGTAATTTTTTTCTTTTATATATATATATAAATATACATGTATATTTATAATATAATATATAGAGTTCTTAATTAATTTAATTTTTAATTAAATTAAATTGTATACATTTTTTTATTTATTTATTTGTTTGATTAAATATAATTCATATATATATATATATATATATTTTTGTATTTTTACAATTAAAATTAAAAAAAATGTTTTGTTTAATATATTGTTTAATATATTTATAAACAAATAATATAATTAACGTAAAATTAAGATAAACAAAATTATATTTATATATAAAGATTATTTATTTATTAATAGTTTTTATAATTATTTTGTACGAGATCATAAAATTTGTTTAGTTTTTTTCCTGTTTTCATCTTAACTTTTTTTGTTTTGTTTTATTTTTTTTAAGACAATTCAATCATATCAAGGCACATATTTTTGGGGGGAGGAGTTCAGATTAAAGTAAGTAAGAAATGAAAATTATATATTTAAGAAATATATAAATATTATTTATTGTTTATAATTAGTAAACTTGAGGTATTTTTTAATTATTTTATAATGTTGCCTTTTTTCAACTGATTTGTGTATGCGTGTCTGTGTGTTTGTTTATGTGTGTGATGAATATCTCACTCTCTCTCTCTCTCTCTTTCTCGTTAATCACATTGATATACATTTATTTAATTCACTAAATATTTTTTTTAAAATAACTTGAACATAAAATAAAAATATATAATGTTTTGAGCTCTTCATTTAGAAATTATTCAAAAATTAAAAAAAGAAAAAAATTAATTGGGGACATTTTAATAATTTTGTTATTTATTTAAAGTTATAAATCTACATTTATTATCACAATCTTATATAAAAACAAAATATAAAAATTAAAATAATTAAAATTAAAAAACTTTTCATGTTTCACAATATCTTACTGGTCTAAGCCTGATTTAAGCGTAATCATTCATTCATTCCTCTATTTAAATTTATTGTCCTATATAAATTTTTTTTTAAAAATCAAAGGAAGTAGACGAAGTAGTTTAATTTATAAATTAAAAACACAAGCTTTTATATATAAAAATGATTGCCATTTCGGGAAGTGGAGGGAGGAAGGGATAACATAAGAAGCATGGTCTTTTCGATCCTGTTCCATTCACCTAATATATATATATTGGCACACTAATCTCTTATAAAATATTTCCATCACACAAAACACAAATAAATTTTACTGACCATTTTATTTTGTTTTGATTGTATTTCTTATATATATACATATACAAAAAATGTTCATCCATTTATCACAATATCCTTAATTTCCTACAATAAAATATAAAACTATATGGAACAGATTCCAAAATAATATTGAATCTTGCCATCCAAAGAAAAATTATTAAAAAAAAAAGAAAAATTAAATATTGTTTTTTATATCACATAAGACCATTTTGATTATTTATCATAATTATCAAACAAAATCATGATTGCAATTCTAATATTGTATCAAAAAAAAAATTAAAAAAATTCTGAACCGAAAATTAAGTAGGAGCGCCTGCCTATATATAAAAATACAAAATTTTCCTCACCATTATTTTATTTTTAATCCCTTTTTATACTCTCTTGAAAATGAACACATTTTGAAAGTGGATTCGAAAAAGGTACCAAGCATTTTTGTGTGAAAAATAAAATTTCTAATTAACTTTCCTAAATTTCGTTAAAAAATCGTGCCTTATCACAACCCAAAAATATATAAAAAAAAAAATACAAAATAAAAACCAAATATATAAAGTTAAAAAATTAATAATTTCATTTAATTAAACAAAAAATAAAAAAAATTAAGTTTTGCTTCTCTTTCATTTTATAATAATATAATTAATAATTATAACAAAAATACAATTTTCTTTTTTTCAAAAATTTTTCTTATCACAATTTTTCTTTTTCATTTTCCAAAAATTTAAAAATAAAAAAAAAATTAATTTTTTATTATTATTAATTTTATATATAAAATAACAAAATTATAATTAATATTTTTTTAATAATTTTTCATGCAGATTTTTTTATTTTATTACATCTTAAAATTAATAAAAATTAATTTGTTTTTAATTAAATATTTACAAGTGTATAATTAAAATTATAATACATTAATATAATATTAAATTAAAATTAATAATAATAATAATTAAGTATTCTCTTTTGTTTGTTTTTAAAAATAAAAATGAGATTAAAATTAAATTTTTTATTTTTATATTAATTAAGAATATTATAATATATTTTTTAATGCGGCCTTAATAATTAATTTGTTTATAAACGAGGTAGTTTAAAATTTGTATTTTACTTTATTTTTATTAATTTTTTAAATTTTTTTTATATATGTATGGCCGCGAAAATTGACTTTTTAATTATTAATATTTAATTTATTCTATTATTAACTTTTTTTGTTTGTTTTTAGATCCTCATAATACATAATAATTATGTTTTATTGTTTATTTATTTTATTTATAATATTTTATATATGTATGTGATTTGTGAAATGATATATATTTTAATTGTATTTAAAAAAAATTAATAATTAATTAATTAAAAAATGTATAGTGTGGTAGTGTGTGTGTGTGTGCAGAAAAATGCATATATGTATACATATATCTTTCAAATAATTATTTTGAGTTTTAAAAAATTAAATACTTAATTAGTACGTAATATATTTTTTTTATTAAACAGCAAATAATTTTTTAAATTTTTTTGTTTTTTTTGTTTTAACAATTAACATTTAATTAAAAAATATTAACAGGGAGTTTATTAATTATTTGAAAGATTTGTTTATTTTTATTTTATATTTTGAGGGAGGATTTGAGATCATATAAATGTTTGGAACAAATTATTGTAATATATGAAAAAAAACATAATTAATTTATTTACAACTTTTTTTATCATTTTCTTGTTGCTGCTGTAGTTCGTCTTCGTCACATACACTATCCGGTGCTGACCATCGTCGTTTCCGTGATGAATTACTAGTACCGTCATATGATGCTGAATCATCGGTTAAATTTTTTTGCAGTACCATAGATACGGCTGATTCGGTTGTACCATCGTTTGATGATGGCCGCTGATTATTTTTTATACTATTGTTGGTGGTACAATTTGGATTACTATTAGATAGGGTGGACGAGGATGAGGATATAGATGAGACGGATGATGATGATGAATTTACTCGTAGCTCGGCAGATGTACTATTTAATGTATATTGCTGATCATAATTTCGTTGTGTCTGCTGTCGATCGTCTATTGAATTTGATCGCATTGTATGATTAGGCGATAGGGTAGACGACGATGTTGTAGTCATTTGTAAAAACGTTTGTTCATGTGATACTGGACGACTAGTTACCGTTGTTCCCGTTGCCGTTGTCGGTATTGTGGTTGTTGAACGCCGTGATAAGTTTTGCGGCAATTGTGACAGCGCCTTATCGTCACGATAATATGGTGGATATGGATAATAATTTGATGTTGGCGGTGACGGTTGTTGCTGCTGTTGATGTTGACTTAATGGTAATGATATTGGAACACTAACCGGTGGTGATATTTGTTGTTGTAATTGTGAATTACTTGTATTGTATAATGATATACATATATCGCCTACGCGTAATTTTTGACATTCTAGTCCGTATTCCTGTAGCGATGTTTGTGGATTACATGAGGCCCAACCTTGGCCGTACACAAAAAATGGATGCTCTGGATTAACTTCCATATCAACCTTAAAATAAAAAAGAGAAAAACGATTTTTAATTAAAATTAATTATCGGAAGGAAATTTATCAATATAATTTTGTATAAGAAATATTGTAAAGGATTTACGTCTCATTTTCATTTTTGTATTAAATTTCCTTAAGGATACAAAAGGAAAATGGGTAATCATATCGTATTGTATTTATTTTAATGAAAATCTTTTTTTAGCACAACCTATTGACGAACCTAATCTATACTGATGGAAATATAAGTATGTATCTATATTCAAATAACTATCTCCCAATTTTGAATGAAACTTAGATTTTTTTCTTACTATTCCAAATAAATTCAAAGTTCTGTCAAATTCTACTCAATTCTAGAAATAAATAGAGTTTACAATTCAGACTGTGGATATCGAATTGCAGGCTTCTGCACTGTCGAAAGTAGTTTCAACTGCATTCGATATTTCGTGTCCACTTATCATTAGTCATAAAACTCGGAACAAACCTTTTTGGTGTTCTGATCTTAAAAGATTAAGGAAAACCACTAGGAGGCTGCTTGAGTAGAAATAACACGTGCAGACTCACTTCGACTACCCAATGGTGAGCTTACTTCCTCTAAAAAGAAAGTAGATGAGCTACTTCTTTCTACTCATTTCCCGGGTTGTAGGAGTCGTAAGTTCAAACAATATTGTCAAAACCACTAATGTTATTATTGAAACTCCCGATTGGAATTTAGCTTGCAGATTAATAAATCATGAGGTCTAGCGTTGGAGTATATTCTTCTTCGCACCTTACAAATCTGCCGGTTTTGATGGCATTTGTCCTGCTGAATTGCAGCATGGATGTCCCCGTATAAGGGAACATCTACTGCATCTGTTCCAGACTTGTATTGCGTTTAGATTTGTTCCACAATCTCGCAGCAAGAGTAGAGTTATTTTTATTCCGAAAATTGGCAAGTCGGACTATACCGACCCCAAGTCTTTTCTTCTTATTTGCCTGTCATCAACCTTTCTCAAATCTTTAGAAATTATTGTTGATAGATTTATCAGAGAACACTACAGGGTTGGCAAATCCTGTGAAACTGCACTACATGAACTTGCAACTAGGATTGAAAGATCACTGTGTAATAGTGAATTTCTTGTGGGTACTTTCCTAGATATCGCAGGAGCCTGTAAATAATACATCGTTCAATACGATTACTAATGCCTGTACCAAATTTGGTATCGAATCTACCATTGTCAAATGGATTGAATCTATGCTTAAATCTCGCATCGTTATCTTCGAGCTAGATGATATTCCGGTTTCTGTCAAAGTTGCCAGGGGTTGTCCACAAGGAAGAAGCGCTTTTTTCTGCGAGCTTCTTGTAAAACTTCAGGAATCCGGCCTCATCGCTCAAAGTTACGCTGATGACACGGTTCTGACAGTTTCTGGTAAGCATTTGAACGTCTTATCTGATTTAACGCAAGACTTTCTTCTCATTGTAGATCAATGGTGCCTTGAAACTGACTTAGTTGTATTCACTAGACGAAGGAATACTGCTGTATTTTCTGTGCCATCTCTTTTTGGGTGTAAGTTTAATAGCTCAGCCTACGTCAAACACCTTGGTATTATTTTAGATAATAAACCTTCTTGGAAGTATCATCTAGATTACAAATAACAAAAATCCAGAAGAGGTTTTGGCAACTCTTGGGGCTTGTCATCCAAAATGCTTTCTTTTACATACAAATCACTGGTTCTACCAATGCTAACATATGCATCTGTGGTTTGGTGGCCAGTAGTCAATTTGAAATTATCGCTTGCTAAACTCAACAGTTTCACTTTTAATATGTTGGATCGTGGAACGCATTCGTTATTGTATCGGGACATAGGTTAATTCTTAGTGCATTTAAACCAGCTGTGACGGAAATTGACATGTTTAATGACAGGCTGTTGCCTGAATTTAACTTTTACAAATCATTTGAGGTGGTTTACATATCGAGAGATATGTGGTTCTCACCAAACTTTATCAAGCTGATATCTGAATCGCTAGCATTTTTTTCAGATGGCTCCCTTTCTGAACAGGGTGCTGGCTTCGGTATCTGCTGCCCATTCGCTGGGTCTGATAACTTTTGCATTTTGGGTACTTACTGTACTATTTCTTAAGCCAAATTAATCGCGGTTATCGCTGTGCCATTACAGCTACTAATTTCGCGGTTAATGGTGAAGATATTATTTTCTGTACTGACATTAAATCTATTCTCAACTCCTTAAATAATCCTTTGACCAACTGAAAACTGGCGAAGGATTGTAAGAATTTTATGAATTTTCTCTGCCGTAATAAAAAAGTTACGGTCTTGTGGGTACCTGCGCATTGGGACATTGATTGTTATGAAGTCGTAGACAATTTGGCAAAAATTGGCTCACATTGGCTCTTTACATTGGCTACAAAAATAATCAAAAATACAGCTTTACTTCACTTAAAGCAAGGGTGGTCATCCACCCCACCTGCCGTAAGGCGAAATACTTTATTAGTAGCTCAATTCGAAGCTGACTAAGTACGCTTTTTCATTAAAAAAGCATAACTAATGCCGTATGTGTATAGCATAAACTTCAGCTGCTTTCGACTGTATTAGATCTCATGTGTTTAATTCCAGGTCAATTCCTGTGCACCTACTATCCTCTCTGACTAGGTTCAAACTTCTTCAATTTGCTAAGGATGCAGAACGCGTCTGCGTGATTTGATAGAATCTAAGGTTTGCACCATGGGCCATTTGTGGCATTGAGTGCCCCTTAATGGGTTTCAGCCAAATTTTATAATAAAAAAATGATATTTCAGAAATTAAATTGTTAATTTTGCTAGTTGTTGTTTCTCATTTTTTTAAATATGTACAAAATGTTTTATTGGTCCAATACGGAGCTTATAATTATTCCAAACTCGACTAGAAATTATTTCTGACACTAATACTTCCATCTCTTTGTGCTTCTATTTTTAGAGTTATCTAATCAATTATAACAAGACTGTTTTAACTGCTTTCTTGTGTTGTGCCTTTTTATTATTTTTTATTGTTGTATTTTTGTATTCAACCAATCTTGTTTTCGATTCCCATATACATACAATAAGAGACTGGTATATCCAATCCTCGTCGAGAACTGAATAAAATAAAAAAATAAATCTATATAAAAAGCATTGATTAATTAAACAAAAAACAAAATAAATAAAATTCATCTTCCAATTATTTGTATGTACATACGTATATGTATATGCATATAATAGCATGTACACATCAAAAAAACGAATTGAATACTACTTATGTGGAGTACAAATAATCTATATCTATCTTATCTCTTTATATCAGATATAATATATTGATTCCAACCTACACTCTATATACAAACTTACATATATACTCCCTTTTAATTAAAAATTATATAAAAAAAAGTCCTTTCGCCCATTTTATAGACATGTACATAATGTATATAATACATACATACATATATAACATAAATTTATAGCGATCATGTTCTATAGAGCAGTGGCTGTTAATTTATATACCGCGGAACATTTCTGTTTGCTTGAAATTGAAAATTCAGAATATTGAGAGGCATTCAGGACACGGATTTCAAAATTTCTTAAACCGGCTTGATAAGTCCAATTTGAAAATCATTAAAATTCATAGTTTGTCATTATTTGAGGTTAAGTTAGGATTCAATTAAAAAAAGAATAATGGAATTTCATTTTAAATTATAGAATCTCCAAAACTTACATCACGTAATTGATCGAGAAACCTAGTTCATTTTGCGAAAGATTTCAGAGTTTATTTGAAATTTTATGAATATAACAAACAAAAAATATATAATTTGATTTCAAACTTTGTTAAGATCAAGATCATTTTGTGTCCCATAATTAGATATAATTTAGGAATCACTGCTCTATAGAGTTTACCATGATGAATTCAATCATTTTAATGGGACATTTTTGCTACTTGTTCCTTTATTATTGTACAACATACATTATTGTTGAATAGCGAAATAAAATTGTACTTAAGTGTACATATACGAGTATATACAATATTCATGTAACATCGAAATAATATCATCATCATCATCTCAATCGAATCTTAACGAAATGTACAAAATCCATGAACAATTGTAAGTAATAACATTTTATTTCCATTTCTGGATGGAAAATAATAAATAATTTTCTTCTCTTATTTGTTCGTATGTTATGTTGTTTATTGTATTCTGAAGTTGGATGGATATAAAATAATAACTAATGTTGTAATTCTTGTTATAAGAAATAATTCAATTCTTGGTAATTTCTTTTTTTGTTTTCTTTAAGGTGATAACGACAAGATAACATCTATATATATATATATATGTGTATATGTACCAATTTTGCTTCTAGTTTACGGTTGATAATTTTTTTATTTTGCTGGCTAATCAATACATTATATTATGGAAAATGGATTAGGTAACAGTATTGATTTTAAACAAAAAATAAAATAAATAGTTTTTGTCAATTAAATTCAACCTTTTTTAAAATTTTTTTTTTGTGCTATATGTACTTTTTTAGGTATGTCGATAAACCGCATTTTAACCAACCAACCAGACAAACAACATTAACTTGGGAACGACAAGATTTGTGGAGTTTTATATGTACGATGATGTACACCGTTTTGTGTTACTCACAAACACACAGACCACATACACAAAATAAAATGTAAGATTTGGAACGCAAATCAAATTAGGTAAATATAATGTATTTTTCTGTATTTGACTACTTGCTCGTAGAGGAATTTTTTAAATATTTATTGAGAAGATAAAATTAAATCATGGTGGGCAAGCGTTACGATACCGATAGCGTCCTCAAACCTAAGTCGCATGTTGTAGCAGACTATAATTCGTAAATTAATCAGTCCAATTCCAATTTTGAATTCGACGAATTCCTACTTTTTGATGGAATTAAGCGTTCAATACAATCTTAATATCAATATTAAAACTTCGTAATTATCTTTAGTTTTGCATTAATTTAAATTTTTAAAATTAGTTATTTAAAAAAACCGAAAAATGCAATCTTTCAATGATATATCGTTTTTTGCCACATACATATAACGCATTCTATAAATTAGTCCGAATGATTAATTCATGCGGCTTGTTAGAAATTCGGAAATATCAGATGTACATTAATAAGATATTTGGATTTGGAAAAAATCCTCTTTGATACTTTTGCCAGAAGGATAATTCTAACCAATAAAATTTAAGAGAGTATTACGTCCATGCTCGATTATAAACAGATCATCTATGTTTTAGACATAGCAAGTCAACCTCTTATGAGTTGAAAAGGCTGCTTGCTGTATCGCATAAAGATTTTTGTCTAATCCAGGAATCGTACCTCAAAAATGGCGCGGTTTCTGGTTTAGATACGAAGTGCAGCAGGATTTTTCTAAAGTCCACCGTCCTCTATTTATATTTCTAATGATATTGATGCCGCTTTTTTTAATGAGTGCAGCACGGTTGATCTTGCGGCTGTGTTAATCACTCTCGTGTATGCTGACTCATGTTTCAAACTTGTCATTGCATCAGCCTATTTACCTTATGAATCCATCTCGTCCCCTCCTTCAGTTGAACTACTGAATCTTGTAATGTGGTGTAGGGTCAACAATCTACTACCTCTCGTGATTGGTGGTGACGCTAATGTTCATCATACCATTTGGGGTAGTTCCAATACCAATATAGAGGATCCTCACTATTGAATTATATTTACTCCGCTGAGTTAGAGATTCTCAATGTTGGTTGTGAGTCAACTTTTATCAACTCGGTTCGTAAAGAAGTGATTGATATTAGTTTGTGCTCTATGACCATCGTTGACTTGATTCTAAATTGGGTGACGTGCTCTCTTATTTACAACCAGAAAAAGCTTAACAACCCTTTCTGGTGTTCTGAACTTAAAAAGTTAAGGAAGAGTGCGCGTAAAATTAAAAATAAAGCCTAAAATACGAATCTCATTTCTGATTGGAATCGATTTTTGGTAGCTGAAAAAGCATATAAAAAAAAGCATATAAAAAAAAGCCTAAGATCCGCGGAGGGGGTTGCGTGATTAGAACTTAGCTCGTAGACTGGTCACTACTGATGTTCTACACTGAAGTGTTTTCTCGTTAACACCGTTCAAATCGAGTGGTCCTAACGGCGTTTCCCCTGCTGAATTACAGTATGGTTTTATACCCATCCGTACTCACCTGCTCAATCTGTTCCAGGCGTGAATTGGTTTTAGTACTGTACTACGATCCTGGAGCAGGAGTAGAGTAGTTTTCATACCTTAAGCTCGCAAGTCGGATTATACTGACCCTAAAGTTTTTAGTCCCATTAGTCTGACCTCTACTTTTCTTAAAGTTTTAGAGAAGATCATCGACAGATTTATTAGGGATAACTATTTAACTACCTCCCCACTCAGTAACATGCAACATGATCTACATGAACTCGTAACTAGAATCGAAAGATTATTTAATTACAAAGAGTTTCTTGTAGGTACCTTCCTGGACATTGCGGGAGCTTTTGATAGTTCTTCGATCACGAGTGCGTGTACGAATTTTAATATTAATCAAACCATTGTTAGATTCATCGATTCAATGCTCAAGTCCCGTATAATTGAGACTGAGTTAGATGGCTCATCAGTGTCTGTCAAAGTAGCCACGTTTGCTGTGGGTCATGGTTATCAATGAATGAATTACTTGTTAAATTGCAGCGATCTGGGTTCATAGTGCAAATCTACGCGGATGATCTTCGTTTTGACGTTTCTGAGAAATAGCTGAACGTCTCATCTGATCTGATGAAGAACGCCCTTAATATAGTGGAAGTTTGGTGTCTTGAAAAGAGGTTGCACGTCAATCCCTCGAAAACTGATCTGCTTATGTTTTCCAGACGTAGAGACATTGCTAATATATCTGTTCCCACTCTATTTGGTAGAGCAATTACAAGGACAGAGCACGTCAAACACCTAGGCGTTATTCTAGATAGTAAACTCTCCCGGAAATTTCACCTTGATTATAAGCTACAAAAGGCCATTGCTATCTTTTGGCAATACAGAAGAGCCTTTGGCAATTCCTCGGGTCTGACCCTCAAAATGATGTTATTCATCTACAAATCACTGGTTTTACCTTTACTGTCGTATGCAGCAGTTGTATGGTGGCCAGTCTTACATTCTTGGTATAGCGTGCTCTGCTACGTTTCGACTGAAGTGCATTGGGGCATTGACTGCCTTCGGAACTTGTACGGGGCATAGACCGATTCTTAAGATGTTTAAGTCACATATTCCGGAGATTGAAATGGTGAATGTCAGGCTATTGCCTGAATTTAACTTTACCAATTCATTCTCCGTCGTTTTCTCCTCGAGAGAACTGTGGCTCTCGTGATTTCTATAGACAGTTGTCAGAGTTTTTTTTTGCGGATGGCTCTCGTTCAGAAGTCAGTGCAGGGTTTGGTTTATTTTGTCCAAAGTATGGGCTCAGATTATCGGATAGTCTCGGCAAACACTGCACGGTTTTTCAAGCTGAATTAATTGCACTTACCCATACTGTAATTGAGGCGTTTAAGTTTAGTGATTTTGGCAAGGATATTATATTATTATCTGTACGGATATAGTAAAACTGTGCTCAATACCCTAAACTGGTCAAAGAGTGCAAACACTTCATTTTTCTCATTTGCTCTAATACGAGAGTAAGAGTCATGTGGGTGCCTGCTCTGTGGTGTTGTGGGAAATGAGGTTGCTGACTTTAGAGTGAAAGCCGGATAACGCAGTAAATTTTGTGGTCCCGAACCAGCAATTCCTCTATCCTTCAACGATGATAAGGACGCTATTAAGAAGTTCACTTTACTTGAACTGGCACAGAAGTAGCGTTCTACTCCTAGCTGTCGAAAGGCAAAACGGTTCATCATTGAACCGATCACTAAATATGCGCTATTCTTAAAAAAGAGCCAAATCAGAATTCTAGTTGCATTTATTACGGGCCATGGATGTTTCAAGGTTCATCTCCAACGAATGGGTGATCTTGGTGACGACTGTCTGGAGGAAGTGGACGACTGTCCAAACTACCTTTGCAGCTGTCCGGCCTTTGTCGAAGCCAGATCCCAAGTGTTCTCGTACGGATCTTTGAACCTAGATCAGTTATTATCCATCTATTGGTTCAAACTTTTACAGTTCCCTAAGATCCTCTAGGTTTGCACCATGGGCCTATTGTGGCATTGAGTGCGGAACCTCTGTAGGTTCCAAACGTTTTCATAAAAAAAAAAGAAGAGAGTATCATGTGTGTTTCGACCAACTCCTATATTTTATTTGAAATAAAAAACTGGATTTTTTCTGTATAGAGAGAGATTGACTTTTGCAAGTTAAGTTAAGGTGGAAGTATTAGCATACATTAGATTAGATAAAATATATCATTAGATATATACATTAGATAATATCGATTTTAAATAAATTTGTATCTAATTGAATTATATAGTGATGTATATTACTTTAGAAAATACGATCTACCTTGAGTTGAGGTAGTCTTAGCCCAAGTACTGACATTTTGACCTTGATTTACTTGGCCTTCCTCTCCCTTACAATCAAATAAAACTATGAGAACAGTTTTCTTTTTATTCGTTTCTAATCCGAAATACTTTCATATATGTATGTAAGTATGTATATATAGAATAGGGTAGAGTGTATGTATATGTTACTTCGAAATTATTTAATTTATTATTATAAGAAAAAAAGAAAAGTATTTTTACCCAAAATATAAAATTTAATAAACACACAAAAATTATATTTCCATTTTGGGGAGCAAAATAAAAAGTGGAAACTATGTTATCCAAGAACATACATACACAAACTAAATGTATATATATATATATATATATATATATATATATATATATATATATATATATATATATATATATATATAGACACAACCACACACACGCAAAATATAAACCTAATAATAAAATTTATTTTTATATTCTAAATGAACTTGAATAATTTGAGAAAGGTTATGTGTGTGCTTTATATACATAGCTCTATATGATATATTATGTATATGTGTATATTTAGTTGAGGAGGGAGATGAACAAATCTGACCTAGAAATATTCACAAAAAATAACATAAATAATTATGATTCGAAACTTGCTTCCATCTCTATACTATCCTACAAAGTACAAACGAATATTATGATATGAGAAAATACGATGGTTTCTGGTTCAATATCTGGTATACGTATTCCAAGAACAGCAACAGGTTAGAATCATTTTTCTTTATTTGGATTGACAACAGATGGAAAATTTATATATTTATTTTCTTTTTTTGTAAATACACAGTACATTGAACAATTTAATTTTATTTCTAATATATAGAAGGAAAAAAAAATATGGTTGGAAAATTATTAGAAAATATAAAAGTTCATCAGTTCATTAGATTTAACTCTTGTGTATGACATTCTCTATATATAAATAAAATATTAAAAGTACATTTTTGGTTTGAGGATATCAAACAACAACAACCACAACAACAAAAACGAAATCTTGGGATAAATATATAAAATTGCTAAACTCTTCTAAATTACTTATATTACTTGATGAAGATATAATTAAGAAATCTTCCCATTCATAGAGATTAGGTCAAATAATTATATACGAAATTGCTAATGACTTACTAATCTCATTAATTATATTCTTGGGCCCCGCATCTTCAATTCAATGTGATAATCTAATAAGACCCTGATTATTCGTATATATTATACAAACGATATACATACATACATATATTCTTATTCCCATTTTTGTTAAAAAGAAATACCATAACCAGAAACTTGTTTTTGATGATTATTATTAACCACCACCAAACAATATCCAAATAATAAAAATCCTCGACCTCAACATTAAAACTAAAACTTGAACAAGTTTTTTTATTTTTATAGTTTATTGTACACAAATCAATGTTAGGCATTTCCAACGTATTTAAGAAACAAAAAAAAAATGTACGCTCGATCAAAATCATAAGAGTTGTATAATCCAAATTTGGTATTTACGAGAAATTAAAAAATAAAATAAAAAATCATCATCAGATTCAGAGTCTCTTCAGTTCGTCGTCGTCGTCGCATTGTGTATTTGTTGTCCACTTGAATTTCATATTATTTTCTTTAAACTTATACATATGTGTACATACACATATATACTCGTATGTATACACAATCTATAAGACAAATGCAGCAACAACAAACTATAAATACTATCTGTTTTTGAAAAGAAGATTTTTTTTTTATTCTGTAGTACGTGATCTGGTAATTTAATCAGAAGAAGACGAACGAAAAATAAAAATGTAATATTATTTCTTCTTATTTCTGGTTAAAAAGACAAAAACAACAAATAAATAAATATAATAATGTATGTATGTACATATATATATATATATATATAAGATTGAAGTTTTCTTAAGATAACGTAAATATATTTTGTATAGCGAATATAATATATAAAAATATAAGATTGAAAAGCATAACACACATACGACAAATAAAATATTTTCTTTTATATATCGTGGTAATATACGGAGAATGTTTTTCCGTTTGAAGTTGTTGTCTTGTGTTTGATTCAATCTATCTCGCTGTTTTGGGACACATATCATTTCGAATTCCTTCGTGTACACACAACACAAAACATATTTACAATTTTATACATAGAGCCCAAGTTATTTGGTTATTTTTTCTCTTCTTATAAAGCTTAAATGTCTGTATAAATCTTAAAGGATTTTTATTAACTATTGAACCAATTGTGATAATCCCTATATGTACACATTAGACACATGTAAATGGAAAAAATATTTTTTTTGGCCACTCTCGCAAAAAAGTTTTTCGTATTTCATGAATTTTGAAATGAACTAAAGCAAAAATTCTTGAATATAATAAATTCTTAAGCTAACTTTGTGTATATTATATATACGTGAATGTTATACCTTATGTTTGAAATATCAATCAAAAAATAGCGGAGGCATATTTTATATTTACTCAAGAATAATTTAATCTTTGCCATAACAACGTCTAACAATTATCTGTCTTAATGTAACATGAATAAAGCCAGGGACTTAAAATGTTCAAGGTTTTATATTTTTCCACGCACGTGTTGCTTATGTATTTGATTTAGACCTGGTAACAGTATCCACATTTATTCTCGAAACTGGAAAAGCTATGCTATTATTATATGTATACCTTTCCTATATACAGACAATTAGATTTAAACCAAAAATGTAACAATTGCTAAAGATAAATGTCTACAATAAATTGTCATACATACATATATATATATGAACCTCTTCAATAAGGATTAGGCATAAATTAAAATAAAGCATTTGGGTGCCGTGGGTAAATTAATATTATGTATTATCGTTTTTGGTGGCAAAACCCGGAATTGCTGTTTATTGAAGTTAGCTGTTGTTAAAGTTGATTTGCCGATTGCTGAATCATACTAGATAAGAAGCCATTTTAAAAAATTTATATCTACTTCTGGACTTTATATTTCGGTGCAATAAATCTAAAATTAACAAAATATACGCGGTGTGTTAAGTGTTAGAATATTAACAAAATGGACTGATATATTCGAACTCGTGATAGAACAGTCAGTCAAATTAAGGCCATACGCAATTTGTGAGAAACGCTACAAAGATTTTAGTGATTGTTAGGTAGAACTACTGGGTTACGAAACCTATCAACCAATAGCCGACGTAGTGGACTAAATCTATTTCAATACTATTTCCAATTTAAAAGCTGCAATCAACCTCCGGTCTAATGAAAATAAATCTGAGATTCAAGATCTAAATGCCACATTAGGTCAGTTCATGGGACAACAAGAAACTCTTATTCAAGGAATGAACCAGATTCACAAGGTACTGTTACAGATGCAGCAACTTTAATACGACACATAGAAATCACGGAGGAAAATTACGAAGAAGCGTGGAACAAATTAGTAAATAGATATAACAAGCCGAAATCCATTGTATTGTCATTTATTCAACTATTTTTGGACCAAAAGCCTTGTACTCAAGCAAACCATAGAGAGCTGAGCAAATTATCGAGACTTCAGACGAGGTTATTCGAGGACTACGAGCTCTAATAAATTCAGGTGAAATGCGTTACCCTTGGTTAGGGCTTATCCTAGGAAACAAAATAGATGCAAATACCAGGCAGTTATGGGCAAAGGATTCTGTTAACGACGCATTCCCGTTATTTGATAATTTTTTGGAACAAGATGTGATGCTCTGGCATCATGTGCTCCGGTAACAAAATCTAGTAGTGCAGGACAGAAACATTTAAGAGTTTATAATACTACCCAAAAACAGCAATGGAGTTGTATACCCACTGTTCAAAAGCAGGAACGTTGAAAACCGAGCCAAAATAATAGCCAGCACAAACAGTTGTACCAACTGCTTGCGTGCAGGACATTTGGAACCTAAAGGTTTCTCTCGAGCTTCGTGCCTAATATGCAAAAGGCGTCATCACTCTCTTCTGCATAAGGATACCCACATTATACATTTGCATACTACAGAGGAACGCCTAAATATTATCAATAACACCACACCACCAATAGCTCCACATGTAACAACACAGAATTAACATCCAGCAATAGATAAAGAACCGATCCAATCAACATCAACTAATATGTTTACAACATCCGTGCACGATCATAGTCATACACCTCTTAATGTACTGTTGCCTACAGCCTTGATCTACATTCAAGCAAGTAACGGCCAACAAATCTGGCCGGATGCTTGATTCGGGATCTCAATCCTTGTTTATAACTGAATCTGGCGTTCAACAGCTAGGCCTACGTCGGCAATTTTCACACATATCAATTTACGGTCTACAATCTAGCTCTGGGGGGGAAACAAGAGAATATACTAAACATAACTTCACGTGTAATTCCACATTCCAATATAAAGTTAACGGCGCACAAAATAGACAAAATATCATCACATTTACCATCGGCGATGATAACTATACCCAAATCAAACAAAATATGGGAACTCCGGGCAATATAAATACACCAGACCAACCAACTGAAACTAGAATTCAAAATTATAGTATAATGTTAATTGTCTAATAAAAAACAACAGTCATTTTATTTAAACCGCAAGGATTAATCACGCATTACGTTGTTGATTGATTAAATATTTAAATTGGTTTAATAATTTCACAAACAGTTTTGGCTTTCAATATGATAATACATATTAGGATTTAGTCAAGGGTTGGGCCTTTTATATTAGAGAAACTTTCACTACATTGAAAACACTACGTGAACCAACCAAACCAGAACGAACAACATTTTCTAATTTCAAAAGTATTGGTTACCAGAACATACAGACGTCTAGACGCACATTGGTACATGCATAACATACCAACGTTTTTAAAAGACTGGTCTTTAAGTGTGTTGTGCACTGCATTTCAACGAAACATTTTTTTCCGTAATTGTTAGGATGTGGCAAAAGATTCAGATAAATTTGTGTTCTATTTCAAATTCAGAACTATCACCGAATTCAGTATTAAATTAAATTGGAAATGTTTAAGGAAATTTTCGTCACACCTAATGGAACTAAAAAAATACAAAATGCTCGGCTAAACTCGAACTGCGAGTTCTCGATTAAGAACTTCGATAAAATAATTGTTATTCTTACAAAAAAAAATTATTTCGAGCTATCATAGATGTCAGTTAGGATGCTAATGTTCATAAAAGTATGAACAGGGTTACTGTATTTTCGTTCTTCGGTTGTAGTGGCAAATCTTCCAGCTTTATATATAGGGTCATATAAAAAGTCTCCACGAAAAAGTCTTGTTTGGTACATTTTTGAACAAGTACATATTGACCATTATTATCTATGACCTTTTGCCATTTTTCGGGTAGCTTCATAATTCCATCGGTGTAGAACTTCAGTGGTTCGGTCTGCCAATTTTTTTTCATAACCAAGTTCCGTCAATTTGTTCCGAGTCATCAAAGAAGTGTTTGGCCGCGCATTGTCATGTGTCCTTTCTGTTGGCCAATTCTTGTCCTGCTTTCTGGATTGCTTCGTTCAAACGGTTTAGTTGTGCACAGTACATGCCCGAATTGATGGTTTCGTCATGTTGCGCAGGTGATCATGGTCAATTCCCTTCCAATCCCCTTGTTTGCTGTCAATCCAGGCTTTGAAATCGTTTGTGGAGGGTCACCAACACCAACCTTTTGTTGATGAGCCCTTACATTTAATATCTCGTATTTCAGCCATTTTGCATCGCCTGTAATGATTTGCTTCAAAAATGGTTCGATTTCGTTGCAGAGCAGTTCAATTCGGTTCATCAAATTTCTTTGCGTTAATTCATGTGGCACCCAAACATTGTTTTTATAAAATGTAATTTAAATCATAATAAAGTTGTCATAAAAGCTGCAATTGTTCCAGTGAGTAATGCTTTCGTTGATTGATCATCAAAGATTTTTTTAAGTTAACAATAATGAGATTTTTGCTCGTATAAATCTCTTAGTTAACAGATGTTAAACGCTTTTGAACACCAGACTCGACTAAAAAATATAGATTTTTATGTAGCACAGAACATTGATAGACCACAAATGATAGCTACATGCTACGATCTATTTGTTGATCATTCACCAGTTTTAAAACTACAGTTAACTAGAACTCTAATAAATGAACATATGAATTGGGCTCGATTTAAACCTACAGTATAGCTAAAGAATGCACATTAAACATTCCACTAAGATAAAACGTGAAATTGATGAACCATGTAATCTAAATGTACAAAGATTATTTACACTAAATTCGAAATTAAATAAAGCTACTAAACGTTTCAAAAACTTATTAACAACAAAACGTGATGAAGGGACTATCTAAGCGCCACAAGTATGTTGAAAAGACCAGCTTGGCTAAATATGAAACCTGCATATTTGGTCAGCATCTAAGTAAGAATTCCTAACTCATATGTGCAATCAGTTTACTACCAATACTCTCAAACTCTTCGAAAAAAATGCTCCTTCGGAAGAAATTATGCTGGATAATCAGTTCGAATTTAAAACGGAACAAGGAACTCTTTGGAGCAAAACAATGTGCTTTGTTTGCTTAGTATAATATATTACCATTCAAATGTTAAAAAATTTCTTCGATTAAACCCAATTTGACCTTTATAGTGTCGTAACTATTATACATAATTTATAGTTTTCTGTTACTGAGGGAATTTGTTAAGTGCTTTTTACCACAAGTAACAAAGAAGACAATTTTCAGCCAAGAAGCTTTTGGCCGTTTTCTAAGGAAAGTTCACATTAAAAATTGTATATTTTAATAATATACGTCCACATAGAATGTACTAAATGATGATAATTATAAAAAAGCTTTATATATTAGAAAGCCAATGTAGTTATGTATATACAGAACAAACTCATTCAAAAAATCTAAGTTAATACAAATGATATTCAACAAAACCAATCTTTAATGAGAATCTTACAATCATTCTTCATTCTTAAAAAAAACATAGTTAATCATGAACTACCATCACCATTCAATATTAAGAATAACGTGCCATTATACACTCCATATTGCTTCGTAGTCACATTATTTCATAGTACGTAATTTTTACATGATGCATGAACTTGCTTTTATTTACCATCTTATATAACACGATAAAGAATTGTATAGAATTTTCTTCTTCTTCTCTATCTACAGTAATTCCTAACGAAACCGAAGAACAATGAAGAAAATGATTATTCTAAATGTGGACGAATAACCGAACACAAGAAAAAATTTATAAAGGTAACCTCATATCTTCCATCTAAAAAAAAAACGAAATAAATTTCTAAAAAGGATATAGAGTTAATAATAGGCTAAAAGTGTGGGTGATTGATTTCCACGTTTCCTTCTTGAACATAGAATGAAAAAAAAAACTCTCAACTTTAGTAAACAATTTTGTGTTGCTTGCCCTCTTCCAGGATGTTTAAGCGATGATGATTTAATCAGTAAAATGATTATTAAATGTCCGGTTTTTATTTGGTTTTTAATGTCTCTGTGACATTTTAAAAATATCTTCTTTTTATTGGTTCGGTTTTATATATATGTATATATATATATATATATATATATATATATATATATATATATATATATATATATATATATATATATATATATATATATATATATATGTATATACATAATATAGATAGGTTGAGTTGCGATGATCGAATTTCCTGCCACGTGTACTAATCCTGCCGCATCACCCCTACTTAAAGGTGATACATCAAATTTATATTTAATCTTGAGTTCTGTTTGGTTCGAATATAATCTCAGTGTTTATATATGCGTCAAATCAGTGTTTCGCAACCTTTTTAAAATTATGATCTCTTGCCGATGATTTATGATATAAAATGAACTAGAGCGTTACACCCTCTAATGCGAATCAAGTTTGTGTAAATGAACAATTCTATCGAAATAGAATAACAACCGGGCATTTTACTTTTTGGTCGCGACTCGCACGCTGAACAGCACTGATGTATATATATATATATATATATCAATATATATATATATATATATATATATATATATATATATATATATATATATATATATATATATATATATATATATATATATATATATATATATATATATATATATATATATATATATATATATATATATATATATATATATATATATATATGTACATATATAAATATAATCATTATTGATTACAAAACATAACAAAAACTGTTTGTAGTAAGAGAGTTCTACTTACAAATAAACAACAATATTCTTAAAATGGACAAATATACGCACGTATAGATATAAGAAACTTAACAAACAACTTAAACCAACAACTCTAACAAGAAAAAAAAATCTTGTTTCTTTAATATAAAAAATATATAATTCTTTAAGGTATTTTGTCTGGAATTGAAATTGGATAGTTCAGAATTTTTTAGTATTCTTATAAATAAATAAAAAAAAAACGAAATAATTACTTACATATAAAAGAATGCTGATGGAAATTATGCGATGTGAATTATATAGTTTTGTTGCAATGTGTATTAGTTTTTCGCATATTATACACAATTTCCTGGGTAAATGGCATTAAAAAGCAAAAAAAAAAATAAAGACTGGGTATTCTATATGATCTGATTTACAATAATAAAACTACACACAGCACAAAATAATGTGTGTCCAATATTTATAGTTCTATCACTAAGATAATAAAACTAAATTATACCATAATACTCCGAGTCGAGAAGGTATAATGTGCTGTATTAGGCACTACACAATATTCAAGGTCGATGTTAAAATAAACACAAGCACACATTTTGATAGAAAAGATAAATAAAATTAACACATGAATTTCGTGACCAAATGAATATATCTAATGTATCCAATTATATGAATATATCTATATCTATATAAAATGTAATGGCTAAATGTTGAAATAAATAAATGTATTTTGTACAATTTGTGAAATATTAATGACCCTTGGGAACTGGTCGGTGGTATAATAGAGAAATATTAATTGATATAGATACGTATTTTCATGTACCTGCACGGAGCGTTATGAAAATTTTTTTAAAAACAAAACTTTAAACTATTCTGTATAACCGGAACTATTATTCGTGTGCAAACCATTATATAGTTCATTCATTTTGAATAAAATGCTAATTAAATTTTATCGATTGTATAGCCACCACAATTTATCTAAGATGTGATTAGAATTGTTTCTAAATCTATTTTCGGGGACCCCGAATACTAGAAAGGCGCTTATGAATTTCAAGACGCTATCGTCAAAATTGCACTCCAAGCCAAAATATTAATTTCTGAGTCTGAAATACTTGAAATCCTAAAACATAACATGGATCCGCAACTACAAATACTCCATCGCAAACCGGGATATACGCACTATTACCCAACTTACATTTGAATGCAATAACTTAGAGGACATATGGTTAAGAGTTGGCAATGCGGGAAAATCGTTTGAAAAACGAGATAATATTCAGGAAAAGTTCAATTTTTCCACTAAATTTTGGGTTATTTCTGGAAAAATAGGATACAAATTAGGAAATCGTGTTAAAAACAAGATAATATTCAGGAAAAGTGCATTTTTCCACATAATTTTGGGTTATTTCTGACAAAATAGGATAAAAATAAGGAAAATCGTGTTAAAGACGAGATAATATACAGGAAAAGTGCAATTTTTCCTCATAATTTCTGGATTTATCTGACAAAATAGGATAAAAATCGTGTAAAAACGAGATAATATTCAGGAAAAGTGCCATTTAGTGTACACAACTTTTCATTTTTCATTACGACTGCAAACGGATATGGCTTCTTGGATATGTAGTGTTTAATGTGTATTTCAATAATGAAACCAAGCAAATGCGCGTGTTCATTGCTCCAAATTGATCCCAATCGTAATATTTAGGAATAGATTTCTTTAAGTTGTTTAACTTAACAATTCACATTGACGAACTCCATAGCTGAAGTTAAGTTGGATAAAATTGCGTCAGAGTCCAATCCTCATAATCTTCACAAAATGCATAAATTAACTCCTCAACAGCAGAATGAACTAGATACAATTATCGAAAAATGACCGTTTTTTGCCAAATTGGGATTAGGACGTACCGATATTATAAGCCATAGTATATTGATAATAGAGATGCTTGACCTGTTAAACAGCGGCACTACGTTATTTCACCGGTTATACAAAAAGATTTGTACACCGAACTTGATCGTATGAACTTGGTGTAATAGAAAAGTCAAATAGCCCCTGGTATCTCCAATTACGATGATTTCTAGATCAACCGGGAAGGAAAGGATAGGCCTGGTTGCCCGGAAGGTTAACGAAGTAACTGTAGGAGATGCTTATCCGTTGCCACTAATCTCCAGTGGCTTATGTCGCAATCTGATTTATCGGGAGGCTTGGCCAGATGAAGTCTCAAACAGCAAGCGTTTACCTTTAAAATTGAGCATTGTAATATCTGCTGGATACATGGGTATTGTAAAAACATCTGAGCTGATAAAGTGATATTTTTAATGGCAAAAGATGTCCAAAATTATATTTAAAATTGCAAGTTATGCAAAATGTCTAAAGCTGTAAACTATAGCACCAGATCAAATATGGGTGAGTAGCATTCAAGTTTAAAACCATTTCAACAACTTTATCTAGACTTTTTAGGCCCGTATCCTCGTTCCCGAAACGGTAATTGCTATATCCTAATTGTTTTAGATCAGTTTTCTAGATTTCTGTTATTAAAACCAATAAGAGCAGCGTCAGCCACAGTACGAATATTGGACGGGTTTCGAGTTTTCGTTGATTACAAATGAAAAATAATAGTTTTTGTAAATTTTATGTTTAAAACTGAACGGTAGAAATGACAAAACGATGTTAGTTTAATTTGTACTTCGTCGGGAGATAAGGGAGTTCATCATGTTTGTTTGTGTGTAAGTTAAATATGACGTGATTTAGGCATCAGTAAGACTCAGGATGGACACCACCACAAAACATACCCTAAGCTGCGCGATAGCCGGCGCTAATGCTGCAGATGGTGACTCCTGGGCATTCTGATAACAAGCGGCCACAAGGCCGTTTCGTTACAAGTTTACTGCAATTCGAATATTTGGCACAGAAATTTTGATAATTTTTAAATTTCTAAAATTCTATTAAATGTGTGAAATTCTGGAACAGATAATTTAAAATTGATGTAAAAATTGATTTACCCTTTAAAAATGGGTACAAATTCTGAATTTATTTCTTGTTCTAAAACTTCAAGTCGATTCAACTAATCTTTCCGGGTGGAAACATGGAGCGGGTTACACCAGGTTAAAAATTTGATACCTGGTTACAGTTTAGTCATCACCAAGCAAACAATTTGAACTCCCATACCGCTAAATATTTATTGAATTAATTTCATCTTCCTCGGATTACTACTTTAGATAATTTTAGACTATCTAAAATCCTCACGTAAAAGCCGTTACTGCTGGAGTAAATTCTTGAGAACTAAATAAGAGACTTTTCCGAATAAAATCGTGATGTATTCTACAATACCAATAAAAATGCTTAAATGAAATACCTATATTTGTATAATAATACTTATTGCTATCACATTCGAATTCGAATTATGTATGTCGCCGTATATACTTCACCAGAATACACATCAATAAGGAAAAATTCTTGGAAACATTTTCACCACACACACACAAAAAAATTAAATAATTGAATAATGAAGATAATTGTAATTCCACAAGCAAAAATTTACATATTCAATTACTGTAGAATATACATACATTAACATGTCTTACGGCAGTGTATTTGTCAATTTTTGTTAACTTATTAAGTTTCGATCATCTTACCTGCAATGAGATAGAATAAAAAATGTTGGATTAATAATTGGGAATTTTTTCAAAATAGTAAAATAACGATTACGAATCAAAAACCTTGATCTTGTTCGATTATTTCTTGTATGTATAGTTTGTTGACGTCAAAATAGTAAATTTTGCAAAATCATTTCTAATTATGTTAAAAAAAACAACCCAAAATTGATTTAGCACGAGTGTTATTTGCGGATTAGAATCGTTCAAAGCAAAATGCGGGGGAAGCACGAATTTTAGGTTCATTACATCAAAAAACGTCCTTTATATTAATATAAAATAAAAATCCTTAGCAATTTTTTTTATGAGCCATTAAATATCATTAAAACATCTAGAGAATTTATTAACAAACGACAAAACATAAAATCATATAAATTTTAAAGGTGGCTCATAAAACTTAACCCATTTGACATTCAATCACAATCACTCCCAAGTCGGAAAAACATAAAATACAAAAAAAAAAAAAATTAACAATCATTATACAATTTTCACGTCCTTGATTTTCCTCTCGTCTTGGTCTTGGCGGGTGTATATTATATACACATTTTATTTTTTTTGTATGCCATTCATTTTTACTGTCACTAAATTATTCAAACATTTCTTGGGTACATTTTTATTTTTGTTATCCCTCCCGTTTTGTCTTTTTTGCTCTGCAAGTCAATTTTGGAACAATTTAAATTTATTGCAGAAAAGAAACAAAAAAAAAAAGCTAAACATTTTGTTTTTCATCTTTTGATTTCTGTCTTTGAAATTTCCAAAAAAGCAACAATAAAAAAAATCGATTTTCCAGTGAAAGAAAAGTAATTTTATTACACACAAAACTTTGGAATTTTTTGTAATTTAATTTAATTTTTATTTGTTTTTTAATTTTAATTATATTTTTGGAAAACACAAAAAATAAAAAACAATTTTTTATTTAAACGAAAAACAATTAAATATTTATTAGACAAAGTTGGAAAATGTTGTCCTATTGCTCTGCTGAATTGATGTGACATGGATTAATATAAGATTCCTTATTTTTATCTTCCTTCCAAACTATAGATAAAAGTTTTCATTTTATTCCTTAGGATATGTTTTAATGTAAGCAATGCTTTACACCATACTGGCTTGATATTTAGTAATATTTTGTTATATTGATGGTGAATTGTCCTAGTTACAACTCAAATGTATTTACTCATTTATCCGCAATATTCTCTTCCTTGACATTTTTCAAATTATTTAAATGCTACAATCTGAACAATTTACTAATTTAGTTTGAATCGTGAAATGTTTAGCTTAATAAATCCATAATTGTGTTTTAGCTGCCTGCTGGCATTTTAAAATTGGACTAAATTTCAGAATTCTATCGAATTTGAATTTAAAATTATGTCGCTGGGCTGATGACCCGCATCCGTAAAAAACTCAACTGTTTGCAATATCAACAAAAGAAAAACTGGATATCACAAAGCCCATACCGCACTCCCGCTCAAGTATCCGGACACGAGGTTTAGGATCGAGGTGTAGTCACTTAGAAAACCAGGAGCATTGGAAGGCGTAATCACTTGCAGTATCCGCTGGAACTCATTGCTCTTCAAGAAACTCGTTGGCCTGAAACTGGAGACCATGTGTCCCAGGGCTATACGTTGCTTAACAGTGGAGATGACCTCGGGAATCTTGGAGCTGGATTTCTTCTTGGGCGACTGGTAATGAAGGCTATTTTGGATTTCCAAGCCAATAATCGATTGCTTGTTAGCTTCATTTGCGCATGAAGTTAACCAACCTGTGGATAATTTGTGTACACGCGCCAACAGAAGTTAGCCAGTCCCAAGATAAAAACTCATTTTACAATGACTTGGACGATCCGATGGGATTTATACCCGAACACGATGTTAGAATTGGAATTGGGGATTTTAATGCTAGAGCTGGCAGAAATTAGGCCGACTTGTGCGAAAACATAGGTCCGTACTCCCAACACGAATCTGCAACCGATAATGGTGAGAGAATGAAGTACTTTGTAATTGCTCACGATCTTAGAGTCGTAATCAAATTCCAAATTTCTTTAAATAGAGTTTAGCTTCCAATCTATCGTCCGTACTAGATAGCACTGTCTGAAATCTTGGATCCATGAAAATACTCTCTACAATTTTAATTTTTTAGAAAAACTTTAGCAAATTCACTGCTAAATTTGGCTGTTGCTCAAATTGAAATGTTAATGTTGAACGTGCTGAAGGAGTTAAATCATCTCTAATTTCTTCCGATCCAATTTTATCCAATTATGGGGTTGAATTTTAATACATACGCTGATTGCAATATTATTGTATTCAATTTGATTTTGTATAATAACATCAAGCATACGAAATGTGGACGTCCATCGAGTAATGCAATCTAATGGTGGAATTAATAATTGTTGCTGATTTAATAGCAACAATCCCGCTGGAGTACGTACTTTTTTGACTAATGTGCGAATAGAAAGTGATTTTTCTTTGCCCTTGCAGCTGTCAATAACTGCTAGCTGCAGCTTATGCGAAGCAGATCGAACACTAATAATATCATTAACTGAGTCTCCTAACGATCGTGAATTTGTTAAACTAATGGTAATAAGAACTAAGAAGGATTTCATTATTTATGTTCTGTAATTTTAAACTCAAACTTTTAATTGGTTTTATGCATGTTAGATCCGTTGTTACTTGTGACCGTGTAAAGGTTTTTTTAATTCGAGCCCATACATGTTTAACACATTTTGTACTTCATTTGCGATGTAGTCGCCGGTATGTTTGTCTTTCAATTCTAACATGGCTAACGTCCTAATAATAATAACGCCTTTGTTTGAAAAATTGAACATTAATCCCCCAAACGCTACGCTTAAGTCGGGTCGCAGAATCATTTTAAAGCTGCGGCAAAATCTACCTTATGGATCTTGATATTATTTGCTGTAATTGCAATTTTTTGCTTAGAATTGGTGTTCAAAGTGTTGAGAATAGGATTTAGTAATTTTCGAAATCCTCAATCTTTAAGAATTGAAAACGGCCTTCAGTTTTTGGTCACCATTTCTAAATATGCACTTTTAGTTCCATTAAAGGTCTATTTGACGCTCTGTGACAACGAAACGCAAATTTATTTAACGTTATTTTATTTGGTTATTTGATTTTTTTAAGGTTATCGGTTATTGTTAGGTTATATCAGAACGTAATTAATTTTTTTATGTTATTGATTAAAACATTGCAATTTTAGCGATATCGTTACGTGATTTCGTTAACGTTACATTACGCTATTACTCCCTGCTGCAAAGCTACGATGAAAGATTTCGTACAAGTCTTAGAACCCAGCGAAACGCATAGAACGTTTCGACTGTGAAGGTCTGATAAATGAAGATCAAAAGAAACGATATCAGAATCTGAATGACAGTGACGCAATCTCAATGCTGTGAACAGGTTATCGACAATTTTTGCAGTTAACTCGAGTGTTCGGCAGGGGAATACTCTGTCCCCGATACTCTTTAATCTCATGTTGGAGTACATCATCCGTAAAACTTGCATATGCAGATGGTATATGCGTGATTGGACTGAATAGCAACGGAGTGAAGAAAATACTTGATCCTTGGAGAGTTTTCAGCTTCTGTTGGACTCCAGATCAATGAGCCCAAAACAAAATACATGATCTCTGGTCATAGGGACAATGGCACACCAGATTTTATTGATCTTGTTTTAATTTCATTTAGAATCGTACAATACAAACACCGCGGTACCATTTGGCAACCATTTTATCGTGATACGATTACTGCTCAGTCACTAATTCAAAACAAATTCCATTCCTCATCTATTATAAAAATTCATACCACCCATCTTGCGCTTATATTGTATAATCGCGTTCAAAGGAATTTAATGAATCATCTACATTTGAAAAAAGAAAAAACACTTAATAATCAACAAATCACCATTCAACAATGACTATCGATTTTATTTAAATTCTTTCTTGTACATAAAAAATAAAACGAAAAGTAGTAAAAGTAATTAACATTATGTCCTTTTTAGAAGTCAAATAGTTTATACACAAGATACATATACTTATACATATGTATATACAGTTAAAGTAGTTATGTGTAATTTTCATTTAATGTCATTGAAATGTATTCCCCGCTCCCCCGAGGTCCCTCGGGTGGTTTAATACTTTATTATGTTGATATTTTATTGTGTAATTACGCTATTACAAACCTAAACATAAATATTCTACATAAAATATGTTTAATTATATCAAATGTTTCCCTCACCGTATATTAATTTTCATATCTACCTACATAAAAGAAAATATTACATAAAATTTGTGTACATTAATTTTGATGTGTGTGTGTGTGTGCGTGTGTGTATACACCTTTTAGTAAAAGGTGGTAACGAGCTTTTGTCGGTTTGTTTTGTGTATCATATGTTCAATGTTTTCAACCAAGCAAAAAATTTGTATGAAAATCGATATTCAAAATTTCCTTTTAAATATGTATGTACATACATACATACATACATTCATACATGAAACACCTGTGCGGAGTTGCTATCTCCCATCAGGCGCGTACCCAGGTGGTGGATAGGGGAAGCCTTCCACCGGTTCGCTGGTCGGGTCTGTGGGAAATAAAATTCCACTCATAATAAGTATTCACACAGACCCAGGAGCACCAGGTGCTCATAGTGGGCGGTTCCCTGGTCAGTGCTGTTCTCCATGAGGAGCGGTTGCGTATAATGTCATGGCAGTAGGCAAAATACGGTGTAGGGACTCGGAAACCCAGTAACGGCGGTTTTTGAGAGTGAGCAAGCGGGCTCTCAGCCGTCGAAATCAAAGGACCGCGATGTTTCGGTGGTGGGCAACTTGGCTATCGGAGCAGATAATGCTGTACGTCAGCCAATCAAAGATGGAGTAATAAAGAAAGATGAAACTCTATTTCCTTTTGGGAGGTCCGCGAAGATAGTCCGGTCTCCAACTAACGCCGGACAGCGTCAACAAAAGGCCGTAGTCATCTCCCCCGATGCTATATGGAGCGCAAAAACGCCAGTGATGCCATTGAATCCATCCAAAATCTCTATAAAATTTTGGAGACGAAATCAAATATGCCAGTCAAACGGGTAGCAGTAAAAATTAATTCCTCTCAAACATCACCATACCAAGAAACGTTATTGCAACTAAGCAGACAGTGCATGTCAAAATTTCAAACCTCAAGTGAGAGACTGATAAGGAAAGTTGGAAGAGTGGAAGATGGACACGTAGCTATAAACTGCAAAACCGAGGTCGACCGAACTGGTGCCTGCTTTAAATGTTGATGGAAAGATTACGTAGCCAAAGATTGCAAAGATCCATCAAAGTATGTCTTATGTGATCCAGATTGCGAAACTGGTAAGAAACCTCTCACGGGGTATACAACGTGTCCGGCATATAAAAAGGCGATTAAGGCTGTTACTGCTTGCAATGGTTAGGTGTATCCAAATAAACTTAAACCACTGTGAAGCGGCGCAGGTTCTTCTGACACCGACAGTAAGAGACCAAAATGTGGATGTAGTACTTATAAGTGAGCATTTCTAAACCTTGATCTAGTGCTTCTTAACTATGGGAATGTGGACACATTTTTCAAAGAAGGACGTGGCTCTAAGATTGATATTACCTTTGCGAGCAGGTCCCTTTCAAGAATAATAAACTGGAAAGTGTCTGATGTGTATACTCACAGTGACCACCGTGCATTGATTTATGAGACGCGTACACCAGTTAGATTCCAGCTAAGCCAGGTGGCGCGGAAAGCACAAGAAAAAGGATGGAAAGTGAAGAAAATGAAAATGAGAATGTTTAACTTCTTGGTAAATAACATCGAAGTCCCAAAAATTAAAAGCAGCAGATAGAGCAATGCACCTGGCCAAACTGGTTAGCAATGTGTGTGATGCAACAATGTCACGTAAAGGTAAAGGGAATGGATGATCCCCAATATTTTGGTGGAACGAAACAATTAGCTGCCTTCGGAAAGAGGGCTTAAAACTACGTCGGAAATGTACCCGTCGACGAAGCCACACATATTATGAACAGTATAAAAATGAGTTCAGACAAAAACGTAAAGAACTGAGGAAAGAATAACTACAAATAGCTCACCTGGTTTGGACGGCATTCCAAACATTGTAATAAAGACTGCAATAAATAAAAATTCGAAAGTATTTCGTGATATTTACTCTGTATGTCTCAAAAGAAGGAGTATTTCCGGTGCAATGGAAATGCCAACACCTAGTGTTAATCCCGAAAGATGAAAAACCGCCGGAAGACCCTTGTTGGATACAGCAAGAAATTTTTTGGAAAGGATAATCTATTATGGACTCTAGTGGCCTCTCTGAACGTCAATTTGGGTTCAGGAAGCAACGTTCTACTATTGATGCAATTGGGACAGTCTGTGACTTAGCGCTAAAAGCACTGACGGGTGAAATATGGCTTGGTGGTAAGAAACAGTACTGTGCGATTATCACTCTGGACATCAAAAATGCTTTTAACTCGGTTAGCTGGATCAAAATTATGCGTACATTAGGTGAAATGGATGTTCCTGATTATTTAATCCGGATAATAGCCAGTTACTTCGAAGGAAGGACCCTGATGTATGACACCAAAGCGGGGCCTAAGACATACACTATAACCGGAGGAATACCCCAAGGTTCTGTACTGGGGCCTCTGTTATGGAACGCTATTTAGAATGGGATCCTGGAAGTTCCAACGCCCAAAGGAACCACGATTGTAGGATATGCAGATGACATTGCCATAGTTCTTGTAGGCAAAAAAACGGAAGATGTTGTGCATAATTGTAACCAGGCGATTGCTAACGTCAGGTTATGGCTCAGTAACACAGTGTTACATTTAGCTGAACAAAAAATGAAGGTTGTGCTAATCAGCAGTTGGAAAATTGTGGAAACCATCCAGACTACAGTAGGAAATCTAACGATTCGATCGAAGCCAGATCTAAAATAGCTTGGGGTGATCTTGGATCACAGGTTGAACTTTAAGGAACATTTGATGTATGCTAGTGATAAAGCAAAGAGAGTTGAAGCGGCTCTTGCAAGATTGATGCCGTACGTTGGCGGGACGAAGCAACCGATAAGAAAACTACTGGCCAGTGTAAATACCTCGATTTTGATGTACGCTGCCCTGATCTGGGCTCCAGCAACCGGAACGCCATCCCCAATCAGAGGCACAGCCTCAGTCTTCAGACAGACATCTTTGCGAATATTTTCTGCTTTTAGAACGGTATCTGATGAGGCTGCTTGTGTAATTGTGAGCAGAATGCCAATAGATATAGCCGCAAGAGAGGCTCCAGCATTTCGAGTAATTAGGCTTTGACAAACTCAGTCTACTCGTGAGGAAAGTCAACTAACCAGCATCAGAGAATGGCAAAATAGATGGATGACGACAACGAAGGGACGATGGACGTTTGTAATGATCCCTGATATCGCTGCCTAGACGAAAAGAAAGCACAGAGATGTCAATTATCATCTAACTCAGTTGCTTTCGGGACATGGTTGTTTTCGGGGGTACTTATACAAGTACAAACATGTAGACGATCCAAACTGCCTTTTTTGCGAGAGTAAAATAGAATCTAAGAACGGAGCCTTATTGACCGTTATGCAGTACAGCCGATAACACCACATGGGTTCGTACAATATATGCTACGCTCTGAAGAAAATTGGAACAAAGCGATTCCAATTATCACTCGAATTATGCAGAGAATCAGGCAAGACGAATGAAGAGCATGCCTGCAAGATCATGATACCATCCTCTGAAGCCAACATTGGTATTATGCGAATGAGCTCTTTGCTCTACCCTGCCCTTGATTGGTGGTACCGCAGGGATACAACAGGATCGTGTAAAGGGAGATGGTTTTACCCGATAAAAACTCGATGTAGTCTGGAAACCCGGGTTTCCAAATGTTTTTCTGTAAGTTTCCATCTTCCTACGTTACAAAAAAAAACAAAAAATACATGAAACCTAATAAACTGTGCTTATGAAATGGGAAAAAAAACGTATTAAGGCAAATTAATGGAGGAAGACAGAAATCCCCATTGTATTGCGGTGTGCTGAACATACATACATACACGAACTGTTTGTTTTTTTCCTTCCAACTTTGTCGGTCGTACACTCGTATCTCTGACGTCCCATCAAAAATATTTTATATAACAATTTAATAATAACTATAATCATGACCTCCAGTAACATTTTCTCACATGATATTTAAAATAACGCTAAAGAGTATAAAAACCAGCTATATAACAACAACAATAAGAAAAAATACGAGTAACATTACTATACATGAATATATAAAAACGGAAAAACACAACAAACCCCCCCCCCCCCACCCCGCACCCCCCCCCCCCCCCATCCATTTAACCCGCTACATAACATAAAAATCTATATACCCTACCTTAACACTATTTAGATTAATACTTAAACTTTTTGTTTATTTTTCTGTATTTCGGATATTCCGGTCATATTGAAGTCATCGTCGTCATCAGTGAAGAAAATACAAAAACATGGTGGATAGGGTATACTATACATATGTATATGGGGTTGAGGACGATAAAGGCAAATTTAACGAAAATGACACAATACATACTTACATAACAAAATTGTTGTTGATTTTTATTTTTTTTTATTGTCGATGTGATTTTCCTTTTAAGCTTTTCGTGTTTTGGATTTTCCTATTTCGTTTTTTGTTGTTGTTTTTTTTGCTTGTTTTTGAATGGGAGCTGGTGGTACAAATATACTATATAATATACGGGTATATTTTGTGTGTGTGTATATATAATACGGGTTGTATACGACGAACGTTACATTATATTAAAAATACACAAAAGGTTGAATTTGATGAATTATATAAGTGAAAATCGGGAGAACAAAACAAAAAAACGTTATACATATCAAAACATTTTTTAAAAATTCACGCCCAGTGAATTTTCTTTGTTCGGTCGGGAAAATTGATTTTTGTGTATATTAAATTTGTTGTTGTTTATTTTATTATTGTTATTATATTTCGAATTTTCTCTTATTTTATTTTAATAATTTATTAGGGAAATTATTTCGATTATTTTTTTTTTTTGTTTTTTTTGTTATGCCATGAAATATTAAATGGAGTGACAGATGAAAACGAGAAAATACAAATTCAATTTTCCTTTAAGGCATTAAATATTTTGATAGGGGACTGTCAATATACCCAGTTTCTTTTTGTTTGTTTGAATTTTTGAATTGATTCTGCCTAGTGATTTTGTTGTTTGTGTTGGATTAGGATTCTTGTTTTGTTTTAGTTCGGGTTCTAGTTCGCACTGTTCAAGGTTAAATAAATATATTGGGTATGGTAATGTTCACACAGGATTAAAATTGAGGCCTAAACATTTTAAAATTTGAATAGTATTGGATTTAAAATATCGCATGGTAAAATTATAGGTTTTGAATTGGACAATATTTTATTGTACTCAATAAAATTTCATGTCGGAATGTAATTTAGGAAACTATTTCCCGAACTACGATACTCTTATAAAATTCTGGATACTATAGATATTTCCTTGTAAAATGATGAATACATAAAAATTACAATATTTATTTTATAAATTCTAAAAACATTTTACAAATTATCAGAATTTATAAACCCTTGAAGTTTTTTTAACTTTAAGCATATTTTAAACCATTTTATAAATTTTGTAAACGTCTCAAATATTCTAAACATTTGTAAACTATTTTGGAAAATCACAGAAAATCACAAAAAGTTAATCTTCTAATATCCTATGATTTATTAATAGTATTCAGTTTTTAAAGGCCATTACTGGCCCCTTACTGAGTCAACTATATGGCTCCAACAGTTTCGATCCAGAGCATGGCCTTCATACTGTCTAAGACAATCTGAAGATGCTAAGTCGTTCTCTACATCGTGGGGCCATCGTCGCTTGGAACAACCTCTGCTTTGAGCCATTTCTCGCACTCATCCGTCAGCGCCGAATTTTCACATCCATACATAACAACGGGCCTGATCAACACTCTGTAAAGCTTCAGCTGCAGTTCCAAAGCAACTCAACTATTTAAGTATAGTTAAAAACTAAATATCAAAATCATGGTTTTAAAAAAACGGCCGAATTAATAAAAATATTTTTTAAAACCAAGATTTTAAAAAGTAAGATTTTAAACATAAGTTGAAGCTCTTTCGTATCAAAGAAAAGCTAATCTTTCCATCCAAATTATAAAATGTGCTTCGGGCATCTCCGAAATTTCAATAATTGAGTATTCCAAAAATGATATTATTCGGGAATTCCCGCAAACTCTTAAATTTTCGTATGTCCAAAATTTTGGTTCGGTCTAAAATTATTTCAAAATTTAGATCGCGCACATTTTTTGAATTTTCAATTGCTCATTATTGAGTAATGATTCTTATGCTTAACTTACTTGTGACCTCCAATTTCACGAACTATATATATAGGCTGACCAGATATTTGCGAATACAAAAGAGTATGTTTTACATTTTAAATATTTATTTATTTCTGATGTCGGGTCCTATAAGAAGATCAAGTAATCGCCACAAGTTTCATAAACTTTAAAATTCGGCATTTCAAGCTATACAGAATTATCGAAATTCAATTGTGCATCCAAAATTTTCAAAATCCAATAAAACGAATTGAAACTTTAGAATTATGCGATAAACATAGATTAGATAAACAAAAATTCACAAATTTTTCAAAAGTTTCAGATATCAGATAATATGTTAAATTTTATCAATTAAAAGTTTTTTAAGCTAAAAAATTTTTAAAATATAAATTCAATTTTTAAATCTTGAATTTTGTTGTGAAGTAAAATACCATTTCAAAATTTACCGAATTATACATCGAAATTGTTAAAAATTTGGCAATTTTAAATTTTAGAACCGTGGCAAATACAAAAAATGTATTTTTAAAATTTTAATATTTCAAAAATTTGAAATAGAAATTGAAGGCACACCTTAGATTATGTACATACATAGACTGGATACGTGTTAATTTGGCAAACCAAACCTATTGAAGAATTTGACATTTATTTTTAAATTTTGGTAGCAGTTTTAAAATTATAGCTCGAAAACTCGACGCGCGTCTAAAGGTGTCCATAAGCTTCATTGTTTATTTTACATTTTGACTCTGAATTGTTTGTCTCAAAACTCTTCATTCTAATTTCGAAATGGCTATGCCTATCGATTCAAAATTTCATATTCAAGAAATTTTAAAAAATTATAAATTGGAAATTTTAAAATTTCAGGGATTTAAAATAGAAATTTTTAAATTTTAAAGTAAGAAATTTAAAATTTTTGTTTTGAGTCCCAATTAATTATTTCATTTAGTTATAGAATTAGCCTAGTTTCTCAATTTTTAACCATTTCTAATGGTTTGCACCAAATTTTTCATATTTTTAACCCTAAAGGGGACGAATGTGATAGGTACCCACCCTTGCTAAAATTATCCAAAACCAAAATATGTGTATTTAGCCTAATATGTGTATGTAGTCATATTGGGCAAGGTGAATAGTGCTGACACCTTTCAATTTTGTATATTTTTTTATTTTGTTTCACAAAAACTAGCTTTTCTGGTACACTTTTATAATCCAAACCACAAATACACTGAGTTTCTAGCTAACCTTCCAATGCTCTCCAGCTCACACCTAGTTCAAATTGGAAGCCCAGACTAGTTAATGTTTCTTTTGATTGTTAAAACAATAACTCTCCTTCAAAACCATGAGTATATCTTCAATGGTCGAGATACCTGGTTTGGCTACATGTTAAGGTTGGATACGATGAAGTGGCAATGTACGCCTAATATTAATAGGAATCTTGTTTCGCATAATTGTATTCGTTTGTACTATTTTAAATCTTCGATACTTTTAAATGATTTAAACCCTTTATAATTAAATTTAGAACTAAAGATGATTCGTTTTTAACGATACTTAACTTTTTTTAAAAGTTTTAATTTTAAAAATTTAATTTAATTTTAAATTTAAATTCAAACTGGAAAACGATTTCCGATGTTTGAGATGGTATACGTATAGAGTTCAAAATTTGTAATTTCAATTTGAATTTTGAAAATTATAAACCCTTTGAAATGTCGAATTTTTTAATAAATTCAACAGAAATTTAGGAAGTTTTTATTCGTTTCATTAAACTTATGGACATTTTTATTAAACCGAATTTTTCATTTTTTAAAACTAATTATTCACTCACACAGTTGCGTATAATCAAATTTCTAATACATAAAATTAAAACACATCTTCGAATTTAGAACAACTAATCGTGATAAATTATTAGACACGATATTTAGTTCAGATCGAACTGGCCTTTTAATGAACAATTTTTAATTTGTTATGTACACGTACGAGTACATCATATGTACATCAAAACCCAGCTAAAAAATGTAGTTCGATTTGAATAAGGCAAAGCAACTTAAACAACATATACTTCAACCTCTAAGACTTGTAGCATATAGCCATATTATTTATATATACTACATAAACATAAACTACAACATTATATTGTATTTTTTAACGATACCATTAAATACAACAAAAATCTGATCAAAGAAAAAATATTGGTAAATACTAGTTTATTGACATTTTTTCTTCGATAAATTATTACCAATCGTAGTAAGTGAATTGTCTTATACGACAACGTATGTATGTACATATGTACATAGTATATCACCTAGCAGCAATCAGGTAAATATATGTTTGCATACATTTATAGTTAAATTGAAATCAATACGACAACCAAAAACGACGAAATCAGATTATTTTCTATAACAATACATAGAAAAATTGATTTTTGTCTATTTTTATTCTACTGGTTGTTGGATGATGATGATGATTTTCCTGGATTCATCCATCTAGAAGTTCATTTTTTTGTCCCCATTTTTCTAAATGGATCGTAACGATATATCTAATACCAAAACACAAAAAAAAAATAGACAAAAGATGGCATATCATCACTATAATTTACAAAACAATGGTCAACTATTTGTTTTGTTAATGTTATTTTTAGTAACCCTTTTTCTTGAAGTCCACTCGTCATTTTGGGTTTGGGGAGAGCGGTTCGGTTATTTAAATTATAAATACAAAAATAATAAATGATGATAATGGTCTAATCCTAATGCCATTAGATATACACACACACATAAAAATTTATTAAAAATTTCCATTTTCATTTATCACTTCACTAAAATAGAAAACTATTATTTTATATCTTTTTTCTTCTTCATTTTTTGTTTTGTGCTGGCGTTAACTCTCTTTTTGGTTTCAGTGTACCATTGGGAAATATTTTTTGTTACAAATGTAAAAATATCCTGATGTGCCGACAAAAAATAAAATAGACTTGTTTGTGTGTATCTCTACTGTGTATTCTGGAATTTCTGTTATGGAATATACATATTTCAAGCGTTTCGAATCTAGTCGTTATAAATAAATTGAAAAATTGAATAAATGGAATTATAAAAGATAAATACTTTGTGTCTTAAACAAATTTATTTACGATCTATATGTTACATATTCATAAATTGTCTAATGTGATCTCTTATCCTTTTGGCTTCTTGCGCGATATTTTCGTTATCTTCATTGTCTTCGATGGAGTTTTGAATATTCTCGCTCACATCTCGCACCACATCATTTTCTAGGATTGGAACTACACCAAATACGCACTCAATTATTGAACGAGCTTTGACCATGAGATGTATTGTATCGAGATTCCACCGACCTTTTAATTGTTTTTCTATAAGGAGTCAACATTCATGGCTCCAAAGTGTCAACCGCCTATTTAATTTAGAAGTGATAGTATAGTCTACAATTGAGATCGATTGATATAAATTACCTAAATGCCAAGAGGTATTATCCCCTTGTCTCCAATTCTGATCCATAAGTCTTCGATCCGCACTGATACTCCAAATTTCGATTTCGAAAATTTCATAATAGATATTTTCGAAATTATCGAAATACTCGATATTATCGAAGTAAAACACTATCGAAACTTTCATAATAGCTATTTTCGACGTTATCGAAATGTTCGATAGGCCCCCAGACTTTAGGTATAATGAAAGTCACACCCAAAAATGATTGCTTTGATGACGAGTGTCGCCATGCAATCGCGCAACAAAACAAAGCCCATAGTGAAGTGCAACAACGTCTCTTGCTAGTAGGGCAGCTAAACGGGTACACGGGAGTAGTGAGATTGGTGGAAGGCCGAGGTTCTGAAAGTAGAACAACTCAGCAACGACCGCAGTTTGTGTGTTTTCTTTAAAGGAATTACTGAATTGCACAACACTTTCAGGCCTGCGTCAACTGCCATTCTGGACCGGGATGGAAACCTCTGTATCAACAGCAAAGCGGTACTTGACGCATGAAATGGACACTTCACCGACCTGCTGTTGTTGAGCCACATCAAATACAGACTGCGGATATTTGCACTGAGGATCCATTCCATGAGGAATTCACTAAGGCTATGCAGAGATTGAAACGAAACCGCTCACCTGGAGTGGGCTGCATAATTTCGGAGCTCTTGATTTCGGAGGGGCTACTTTGTGGAACTGTTTTTTCGACATTATTCGATTAGTATGGCGAACCGAAGTAATGCCTGACGAATGGAAAGTGGCCGTGATATGCCCCATCTTCAAGAAGAGAGACCGCTTGAAGTGTGAGAATTATCGCGGTATAGCTCTTCTTTGCACAGCATACAAGGAACTGTCCTACATTATATTGGATAGACTCACCCCTCTAGCGGAGGGCTTGGTTGGTGACTATCAAGGAGGATTTCGTCTGAATCGATCAGTCTAGGATGACAGTGACACAATCTAAATGCTTTGTTAAAGTTGAGGACAGGGTGCTGGTAGCTGGCAGTCGTGCTTTGTATCCTCTAATGCCACTACTAAAATCTAATCACCTATCAAGTGCCGTGAAGCTGAAGCTTTACAAAATGTTGATAAGGCTCGTTGTTATGTTTGGATGTGAAAGTTCGGCGCTGACGGATGAGTACGACAGATGGCTCCTTACATTTGAGAGAAAAATCATGCATGTGATTCCCAGATGTCATGTGTCAATACCATCTGTCACTAGACCAGCCATTGAAAACAGACAAAATTTCGTGTGTTAATTAAACATTATTTTTTGCATGGAAAAACCATTACACAAATCAAAACAAAGCTTGATAAATATTATGGGGACTCTTCACCATCGATTAAAATGATTCACAAGTGGTTTACTGATTTTCGAATGTAGTCGTACAAGCACATCTGATGCCAAACGTACAGGACGCCCAAATGAAGTCACCACACCAAAAATGGCTGACAAAATCCATGATACGGTATTGCAAGACCGCAGAGTGAACGTGCGCGAGATTTACAATCGACCAAAAACGCACACGTGTGACAACTTCAGAGGCAGATTTCGCGATGTTCAAGCGAAATAAATAGAAGTTTTTGCTTCGTTTCGTAACTGTTGATGAAACATGGATCCATCACTATACACCAGAGACCAAAGAACAGTCCAAACAGTGGATTTCTACTGCCGAATCTGCGCCGAAGAAGGCTAATGCAATTTCACCGGCCAACAAAAGGTCATGGCCACAGTTTTTTGGGATGCACGCAGTATAATCCACATCGATTACCTTTAAAAAGAGAGAACAGTCAACAGCGAATATTACTACAACTTATTGGACCGTTTCAACGACGTTTTGAAAGAAAAACGACCGCATTTTTCCAAGAAAAAAGTTGTCTTCCATCAAGACAATGCACGGGTGCACACGTGTGTAATTGCCATGGCCAAAATTCATGAATTATACTCTCCAGACTTAGCCCCCTGCGACTATTTCCTGATTCCGAACTTGAAGAAAAGGCTCGGCGGAAGAAGATTCGGCTCTAATCGAGGAGATCATCGATGCAATAAACGCTTATTTTGAAGGGTTGGATGAATCGTATTATTCCGAAGGGATCGAAAAATTGGAAAAACGTTGGAGTACGTGTATCGAGCTAAAAGGCGACTACGTTGAAAAATAAATTTTCTTTTGGCCGAAAATATTATTCCTTGCTACATTTTAACCAGACTTCCCACTCCGCCTTCGTATTTACACAATTCACATAAATTGATACATTACGTCACTTCCTAATTTCATATAATCATAGGGAAAATATCGGATAATTTGCATATTCAAACAACTTCGCTATAACAACTTAATTTGTGATATCTCACGAATTAAAGACAACATAACTGATATCTCAAATTTTAATTTGAAGCCGAGTGTAAAAAGTGTTTTACAAATAATTCAGTTGTTTGAAAAGCACTATTTCGATAAAACGTGCTTAAAGTGTTACAATATATCTGAATGCTTGTTTATTAATGTTACTGTACTGGTATAGTGTATAAAGTATAGGAAGTGTTACACTTCAAAAACGTACGCAGAGCGCAGACGTTTTGTATGTAAAAATTGTCTGGAAGAAAATTTAATTATAATTGATTGTGTGGGGGGGTATGATGAATGTGTTATAATTTAGGAACATCTTATTTTTTTCTATACATATGTTCTAAAGGTTAAATTAGGGTACTAAATACATCCCAAAAAAAAGGAAAATATGTTTTAAACAAAAGGAAGTTTCGATAATATTTCTTGCTTACCATGATTTTATCGGCCTGTTACATTTGTCTTTTTTATTTTCTTATATCGTATTATTGTGTAATTGGTAAATTAAAAATAACAACAATCATTTATGTTAAATAAAATTTATTACAATTTTCAATTAACTAGAATTATTATATATGTTTTCTTCTTCATCATCTAGAATCCGACACATACTCGTAAAATGCGGAATTAACAATTATTATTAAAAAAATCTGCTCGTATATAACACATACTAAGTGTGAGTAAGCATTTTTAATTCACTTTAATCGATTACATTTTATTATGGTCATCAAGGATATTTAAACAGTACATAAGACACGACTAACTTGCCAAATTGCTTTTTTTTTTGTTGTTTGTATTTACTGTCAATATCAATTAATCTTAAAGTAATATTGTTGTGTATAAATATTTTCTTAAAATTTGACACTAATCATATATTATGATGTCATTCTAACATGTGTATATACATATACATAAAGCAACAATATGTTTAATTGATTTCAATTAGAAAATTAAAATGTTGCGAAAAAAAAACTCAAAAGAAAGTAGCGTTTTGCTGTTTTATTGATGTTTATAGAAGAGGCACAAGAGTTCAATTAATCTTTATATATGAATCCAATGTCAATGCACTTTTAGTAAATATATCGTATACGACTATAAGTAATAAACAGCAAGACGTTTAAAGTGGAACTTGATTGTATGTACGTATGTATATACGATAGATCGACGCAAATTGATTTTGCAACTACATATATACATATATTCTTGTTTATTCAACGCTAATTGTTATTTATAATTACATAACGTGTGAATTAATCGTAATCTCGTTTATTTATATACATTCAATTCAATTCTAATTAATGCGTTAATTCACAGCTTTTTTTTATTATGATTCCACAACAATAAAATAGAATACATATTTCAAGGTAAAATTCTTCTATATACATATTACATATTCGAATACATAAATTAGACATAAAATGGTTTTCTTACCTTTTTTCTATGATTTCCATAACATAGGGTTACTGTTACATTATTACTATTTTGATTTAATGTTATTTTAACGACTGTAGTTTCAATCATTTTGAGGTGTGAGGTTTTTTCCGATGCATTTAGAAAATCTTCTGTACGTAAATCTTCTATTCGTTTTAATTCCCCGTGGGCAATTTCAACTAATTGACCTTTGGTAAAATTTGTTGGTATATTATTGTTGGTTGTTGGTCTGGAAATAATCAAAAAAAGTTAAAAAAATGTATTCAAAATTCATAATAATTATGATTATCATGTAATTGTCATTAAATTGTTTGATAACAATAAAGAAGTATTCAACATCAAGAAACTTGCATACTGTACAGTTAAAATTGAACCACCTAACAAGACAAGGAGCATACCACAAACCAGACAAACCTGAATATCGGAACAAAATTAAAACTCAACAGAACAATAGAACAAGCGTAGTACATATATTACAAACCAAAGCAGCTAAACCTCAAACAACAATTACACCATCCACAGTTGTATTATCTTATGCGCAAATTACCAAATCAGCTGATGAATTAAACCATCACAACAAACACACAGAAGTTAATAACGGGTCTAATAACATTGAAATCATTAAAATGCTCCTTTAAATTCAACAGACACTTAGCAGAAAGGATCGCAACACTCGAAATTAATTTCTATCCGCCAAGTAGAAAAGTCAGCATACACAAAAATGATTAACTCGTTGCTACGCATTATACAAACAATATATGTATATATTCATAAACGCACTTCTCCAACAAAAGTTTTATTAGAATAAAGGAATTCAATTCCTACCGGACAACCCATCCTAGTGAAAGAGCTAGAGGTGGTTCAGCTGTACTAATTAAAAATAATATCAAACATAATCAATCAAACAGAGGATATTCAGGAAAGCTATATGCAAGCAACGGTTATCTCAATCCAATGTAATGGCGCAGATATAAATATTGTGGCAGCATACTGTCCCACACGGCATACACGAACGAAGTTACAATTTAATAATGTCTTCAATAAACTAGGTTTAAAATTTATCATTGGAGGGGACTAACATATAAAACAAAAAGAAATGCTCTGTTCAATGCCATTCATGAAAATAAATGTGAATATCTGTCTTCAGGGGGGATCAACGTTTTAGCCAACGGATTCAGGAAAAATACCAGATCTACATTATCATAAAGTATTTCATCCAGTTACACTAGAGCCGAAGGATTTAACGACTTAACATCTGATCACATTCCTGTACTGGTATCAGTAAGCGCTATAGCAATCAAAAAACAAAAAAAGGGAAACCTTACTAATAAATTTACGGATTAAAATCTCTTCAGAGAAAAGTTAGAAGAGCTAGTTGAATTAAAAGTGAGTATCAAAAGTAATGAGGAATTGCCATTGACAAAACAGCCTTCAATCGGATAAGTAACAAAGTCAATAGGCTAATCAAAAACTTTAAACAAGATTGCTCTTACAACTGCTTTAGCGGGCTATGTCCAGAAATGGATAAAGACTACTCGTTATGGAAAGCCACCTCAGAAAATTTAAACGATCTGTAGCTCGGAAACCACCCATAAGAAATGCAGGAAAAGCGGAACTCTTTGCTCAACACCTAGCGACAGTATTGCAACCCCATGACATTCAATTCATCATCGACGTTTATCAACCAAGTGAGGATTTTAAAAGGGTCACGCCAATGAAAATTGCCGAAGAAATCGACAAAAATCTTAACTAAAAAAAGGCACCAGGAATTGATGAAATATCACCGAGTCTATTCAAGGAACTACCACGTAAAGCGATCATCATGATCACATACTTATTTAATGCCTATATGAGGTTGAATTATGTATCCAAATGCTTCAAAACGGCCCAAATAATTATGCTCAAGAAACCGGGCAAACCAGATGAAGAAGTAACATCGTACAGACCAATCTGACTGCTTCCGACCTTTTCAAAGCAGTTTAAAAAACTACTTCTGAAACGTCTCAAGCTAATCGTAAACGTTCGTGATTTTCAATTTGGATTCAGGAGTAATCACTCCACAATAGATCAAGTCCATCGAATCACTACGGTGATAGAGCAAGCGTTAGAAGAAAAGAAATATTGCCCCGCTGTATTTCTGGATGTAACCCAGGCCTTTGATTGGGTTTGGAACGAGGGATTGACATTCAAGATGAGCAAAATGCTACCACAAAATTATTGCCGGCTGCTTGAATCATACCTCTCTGATCGCAAATTCAGAGTCATCCATGAAGAAACATGTTCTGACTTTTATCCGACGCTAGCGGGAGTTCCGCAGGGAAGCATATTAGGACCCCTCCTCTACCTTCTCTTACCAGACTATCTTACTAGACAAACCAATATTGATGTATTGTGACTAACAGGGAAATACACATTGAATTACAAATACAATTGATAGATAACGCCATCCGCGAATGTGCCATCAAACATGAAAAGATTATCCACACCAGCGTTGGGGCCGTCCAACTACTGGATGGTACAAACGAAGTAAGGCGGCTCAAACGAACCAAACCCACACAGGTTTGAAATTTGTTTAATGAAAAGTGGTACAATTAAAGTGATTTAATAAAATTTAAAATACTTACAATGTCATCTTATCAACAGCATTCGGTGATTTCCTTCGTCCATCCTTTTCGCCAAATGGTCTAACTAAAATTCGATGTTTCAACGATCCCTCTTTACCAGATGGCACTTTGAAACCAACATTTTTACAATTTGGAGGTGCACCACCACCGCCGGTCGACGACAACGACAGCGATCGTTCCTTTAATTCCTTTTCTAATAATTTATCACCACTATGATTTGTGCCGCAACTATTGTGCCGCCCGACAATCGATTGCGCTAATATTGGATTCGACGAACCCGATGAACCAGACGACGTAATTAATTGATTTGTATGATGTTGGGCGGCGGCAACCGCAACAGCAGCTCGATGATTTAAACTATTCTCATTTAATAAATTTAAATTTGATTTGGATGACATAATACCATTTGCAACATTTATACCAACACCATTGCCGCCACCATTTTGTGTTGTCGACGAAACCGCCGATATTACCGAATTTGTATCAATTTGTGGTGGAATTTGTGAGGGAACTAGGACACCTAATGTGCTCGGTGGATTATACGTTGGTAAATATGATGGATAGGAATCTATTTGTGATGTTAAAAATGCATTGCGATGGTGTAACGATTGTCGATTAGCCATTGCCACAGCATGTGCCGAATATATATTGGATGCGGCATACATACCACCCGGCCTTCCATATATGGCCGAATAGTCAATATCACGATATGTATTTGTAACAACGGTCGGATTGCCGCCATATTGGGGCATCCGACTTTGAAATAAACTATTTGCTAGTTCAGAATTTTGTTGGTGCTGTTGATGTTTCTGTTGCTGTTCGAGAGCAGCAGCCAAACGTTCATCTTTGGGTGAATGCGGCGTTGGAATTTGTGAATTTGTTACGGCTAAATTGACGGGGGAATTTTGTTCCGAAAATTTTAAACTATTCCCGCCATTATTTAAAATTGTACTATTATTGTTATTATTGTTTCCACCACCTGCACCGCCGGAGCCACCTCCACCGCCCGTACTGTTATTCCTATTTATTGGACCACCATTATACCGTGGTTTTGGATGCGGCCGGGCAAATTCATTCGCGGACATGCCACCCCCACTTCCAGTGGATAAATTTAAATTCGGTGGCAATGAATTTAAACCGTTTGTCTGTAAATATGTTGGGGGTACAACAGTTGGGCCGGCAAATGGGTGGGTATATGCCCGGCCGGGCCCCAAATGTGTACCCACGGCAGAAAGCATCGGCCGACCTAGGCTATAATTGCCTTTTTCGGCCGGTATACCGGCAATTTTATTTGCCTTATTTTGATTTTGTTGCTTGATTGTCGTTTTTGTATTTTGTGAAAATATTTTTATTGATTTCTTCACTATGCCGTGTTGGTTGAACTACACACACCACACACAAAATCTATTTATAGTGCGCGCCGGTATTTTTTTCTATTTAGTTATTAACGACAAGGTCAACTTAGAGTGACCAAATAGTGTAATTAGATTTTTATCATCTGAAAATAAATAAAAAAAATTGAAATAAGTAAATAGAGAAATAAATTTAATATTTAATTTAATTTAAATCAAATAGTTTTCTTTAGATATAATTTGTACAAACAAATTAGTGTCGGTGTGCATCAAAGTCAAGAAGTTTTTTATGTAAATAGTTTTGTTGTGTGTAGACTAAGTAGTGTAGTAGAGTAGGAAGTACGGGTAACTGTAAGAAGTTTAGTCTGGTTTTGTCTAGTACAGTTGACTATAAAATCGATTTATTTGTTGCGTTATATCACTTTCCATTATGGATTTAATGACTTGATGTCATTCTACTAGGTAATGGATAAAAAAACGACAAATACACAGAATCTAGGAGATGACAACTACTCTGTCCTGGCATAGGACAATTTTAATTTTTATGCGTAATCATGACTTTAGTAATTTGTCAAATAAACTTTTAACTAAATTATCAATAGGTTTATTCGGCAACCCTATCGCACAATCATGCTGATCTTAAAATTATTTGTGCTTACAAGGCTATACTTCCAAAACATTCAGGAAATTTTTTTGGTGGTTTAAAGAGATTTTTATATAAAAAAAGATTTTGAACCGTGGAACAATACTAAGTTTTTTATGGTTTTCATTTTAGTAGAAACGCTCAATTAGTAGAAACGCGGATTTGTACGCTTAACCACCCTCCTTGCAAGAGGTTGTTGCACTTCACTATGGGCTAAATTTTGTTGCTCGACGACACTCGTCTTCAAACCAATCATTCTTGGGTCTGACTTTGACTATACCTAAAATCTGTTGGACAGCACTGACAACCGAAGTTTTCAGTACCAAACAGAGTTCACACAGTCACTCTGGTAATTAGCTTCCTTAACCTTTCTATCAACACGACACACCTGTAATGGGAAATTCCTGTAACTCTGAGTTTTTCAGTAGTCGCCTTAATATGAAAAATAAACATTTTTCTAAAAAAAGCAAAATTAAAAGCACCGTCCGAGTATATTTACAGGATTTGTTTCGATATCCTACATACAACACGAACACACCCGGGTGTACAGTACAATACATGTTTTGTAAAATAAAACAGTCTTGAACCCCTGGTGATATTCATAGTAGTTACTGATGTTATTCATAATAGTTGTGCGTTACGTTAAATCTGTGGAATAAATATGGCAAATATAACTGATCAAGTTCTTGACACCCGTTATATGACCCATGAAGAAAAGGAGGAATATCTTAGATAACTAGGAGGAATATCTTAGATAATTGATGAAGTTCCGTGCGATGATATTGACTCTGACCACGATTATGCCGGTTCTGATACAGGAGACAACTATTTTGTCCCTAATAACGATAATGCCTCAGATGAAGAGCAAGAATCCACAAACCCGGAATCAGATTTAGACGAAGATGTTGATGATGAATATACAGACCAAAATATTCATGAAAACCACCCATCAGCTGCACCAAATCCACCGTTTAATACACGTGATGGGGCAGGATGGGCAAGAGAACCACCTAATATCCATCGCGTTCTTTCGCATAAAATAATGAGGCAGTACGGTGGCTCTCATAACTCCACTAAGAACCTCACATTACTCCAGACTTTTAAATTTATTTTTACGTCTGAAATGTGCGACATTATCATAAGACAGACAAATCGTGAAGCGCAACGTTCATATGAGCAATGGAACAATGAGCATCCAGATTCCATTAAAATGGAATTGGAATTCCTCGTTGGATCGAGCAAGTATTCTTCGTTTTAGTGTATCACGCAATTTATAAAGTTTGACGAAGCAAATACGCGAATAGGACGTATCAAAAATGATAAAGCTGCACCAATCAGGGATTTGCTGCAAATCCTCAATGCCAATTTGCGAAAATTTTTTACATCATCCGAGGAACGAACGGTCGATGAACATTTTTTCCTTATCGAGAAAGGACTAAATTTACCCAATTCATTCCCTCATTCATCAAATGCTGGTGGATATGCCATGCAAAAACAGCGTACCGGAAAATTGGCACATGAACCTGGCGATAAGTGAACCAAGGTGAAAGAGTGGTGTCACAGCTAGTTGAATTCTACAAGAACACTGGACGTACTGTCAGCATCGATAACTTTTTTACATTGTTACCATTAGCACAAAACCTTATGCGATGGAACTAAACGGTTATTGGCATACTGAGGAAAAATAAAACATACATATATACGAGTACGTATATACCTAAAGAATTTCAACCATCAAAAGAGCGTGACGTTTGGTCGTTTTTGGTTTTTATGCCAACTCTACATTATGGTCGTATGTTCTACAACAAATAAAAGCTGTGATATTGTTTTCAACCCATCACAATGACAAGGCCGTTGGTGGTGATAAAAATCGACAAAAGTTGCAGTTGACACCATGGATAAAATGCTAGGTGAGTATACCACTAAACGTCAAACCAAACGGTGATCCTTAGCATTTTTTGTTTTTAATATTTTGAATACGGCTGCATTGCCTGCTCAAATTATATATACCGTTAATAATCCGAAGTCATCCAAAGCCACCTGCCAGAGAAGAAACAATCTTCAAGAATTAGGCAAAGCACTTACCCTAGTTTGAGACTCGTGTTGACACAAAGATTAATGCTATCGCTAACAAGATCCTGATATCTTTTCTTTTAATATTTATTTATCAGACCTTCACAGTCGAACGTTCTATGCGTTTCGCCAGACTTGTAGGAAACTTCCATCATATCTTTACAGCGACCAAATGATGATCGCTGCCTACGTATTTGGTTGCTGACCGATAAGTTCTCAGATACTGCACAGCCCGAGCCTGCCCCTTAGAAACTAACACTTGGGCAATTTGGCTGCGGGAAGTTCCGCGAGGATGTTGTTCATGTCTCTAGGGATGAATCTGTTTGTGAGGGAAGAATGTGCTTGCTACGCTAAGATCATGAGCAATTGCAAAGTACATCATTCTCTCATCCCTATCGGCCGCAGTTTTGTGTCGGGAGTACGGTTCTATGTTTTCACACATTCTGGCCTTATTTCTGCCAGCTAGCAATTACCATTCTAACATCGTGTTCGAGTATAGATCCATTGTAAAATGAGTCTTTATCTTGGGGCTAGTTGACTTCTGTGGGCGCCTGTACACAAATTTTTGGACTGGTTGGTTAACTTCATGCGCAAGCCAAGCTTACACAATCGGTTATTGACTGCTTGAATATCCAAAACAGTGTTCTTTACCTGAGGTCCAAGAAGAAATCCAGCTCCAAGATTTCTGAGGTCATCTCCACTGTAGAACAACGTATAGCCCTGGGACATATGGTCTCCACTTTCAGGCCAGCTAGTTTCTTGAAGAGCAACGAGTTCCAGCCGATACTCATTCATGCACGTAATTAGGCCCTCCAACGCTCGACTGCACGTTCTATGTGCTATGATTTTTTTGGAGGATGCGGGTTTGCAGCCCAGTTTGTTCCCCCGACCACAGGGGTCGTTTGCAGTAATGAGCTTTGAACATTATAATAACTGAGAACTGAGTGGTTATGTTCAAAGATCATTAAAACTAACCAAGAAATTAGACGGGTTCATAATTGTGGTATATCAATTAATTCTTGCTTAATGATTTTCATCAGTACAATATATGTAGATAGCATCGATGAGTCATATTAAAAATACATATGTATATGATCTCACATAACCACGATCGAAGTTCACCAAACAACGAAATACCATATACTGATACATAAATAAAACGAGAAACCATTAAATTATTAAACCAACATCATTAATTTGTACATACATATGGGGCTGTGTATGAAATACAAAATGTGTAAATTAAATTAATACACATACATACATATTCGTAGATTTGCGGACAAACAAATTAAAAATAAAATAAAAATTCTTAGAATTAAAATACTATTATACATACGTATTGTACTACTGTATACGATGAACAACATATCAGCGGCAATAAAAACCACAAACTACATATGGGGATAGTATATTATCGTGTGTACCCAAATACTTAGAATAAATTCTATAAGTAGAGTACATTACGTTCCATACAAAATGCAAAACAAGAATGTATGTATATTGTGTATTGTATATATAATTCTGCAAACCAAACTGCCGTCTACAAAATACATATACTCCCCACCAACAACATAACATTAATTATAAACATTTTTATGTTATATATTTTCATTTTTGAGATCACGTTTTTCATTGGAACACAAAGTTAATTACAACAAGTGTTTTATTCGCGAGTATAGAGTGGATGAATCATGCGATGAAAATGAATTCATCGTTTCCATCCAGCACAATAAATTATTAATAACAATAATTATGATATTTTTAATATATTTTATAAGAACATAATAAATAATTTTTTGTGTATATTATGCGCGATGTATATCGCGCCAACAACAGCAACAAAAATGCGTATTCAAAGCGGTTTCAACTATTTTTAGCGTATTTGGACTATGATATCATTTCAAAAATAAATAAAAATTAATGTATACATTGTATACATATGTATGTATATATACATTTAATTTATTTAACAACAAATTTTCACAAATTTATAGTGTTAAGGTCGTTTATTAATATTGAAAAATGAAAAAAATAATAGTAGTACACCAATACCTCAGTTTGCGTCGATGTTTAGTTCTGGAAAAATTGCACTGAAACTAAATTAATTCCTTGTTATCCCGCACTAGGTGTATTTCTTCATACCTTTGGAGACTAACAGAAATATCTCTGCCAACCTCAGCAAAAATAGCTCTACTAATAAGTTTCAAACCAATTTTTTTTTTAAATTGGCAACTGTTCCTCTGCGACTACCTCTACACTATCTGTTACAGGTTGTTAATAATCACAATTTTGGTTGACCTATAATACAAATAAAATTTGCATGTATGTAAGTAAAGGGTTTTCCAATAGGAATGATATGGTTTTTAAGTGACGTTTCGGCCATTTGTAATATGTCATGATCTGTCATTTTTTGTTTCATTGTATTCAGTAATGTTTACAATTTCATCATGGTGAGATATACGCCAGAGCCACGTTTACAAATTATTCAGTTTTATTATCAAAATAATCGTTCTCTAATTGCAACTTTTCGTGCGCTTTTGCCATTTTATAGTCGTAATAATCGTCCAAGTCTGCTTGCTATTCGTCGAATTGTTCAAAATTTTGAGCGTAAATTTTCTTTACATAATGATCCAGTGCCAATAAGACAAAGAAACGCTCGAAGTAATGCAAATATTGCTGCCGTTCAGGCAAGTGTTGCTGAAAACCGCAATTTGTCGATTCCAAGACGTTCTCAAGAATTGGGACTGTCTCAAACCACAACCTGGCGGATTTTGAGAAAGGATTTGGGTTTGCATCCGTATAAAATTATTTTCACTGAAGAACTGAAGCCATTGAACCACCGTAAGCGTCGTGAATTTGCTGATTTTGCTTTGGAACAACTTGAAAACGATAACGATTTTTTTAAGAAAATCATCTTCTCCGATGAGGCTCACGTTCATCTGAGTGGTGCGGTAAATAAACAAAACTGTCGATTCTGGTGCGAAGAAAATCCATAAATTATTCATGAAAAACCATTACTTTCATCTAAATTGACAGGTTGGTGTGGTTTTTGGCTGGTGGAATCATCGGTCCGTATTTTTTTTTTTAAATGAAGGTGGTAACACCGTTACTGTCAATGGAGATCGGTATAGATCGATGATAACCAACTTTTTATGGCCGAAATTGAAAGAAGTTGATCTTGATAACATTTGATTCCAACAAGACGGGGCTACGTGCCACACAGCAAGTGCAACAATTGAATTATTGCGAGAAAAGTTTGGAGATTCGATTATTTCAAGAAATTGTGATATTGAATGGCCTCCAAGAAATTGTGATTTAACACCATTAGACGATTTCTTGTAAGGTTATTTGAAGTCATTGGTCTTTAGCAATAAACCAAACTCTTTTCAAGCTTTACAAGTCAATATTGAACGTGCTATTCATGCGACATACGACTTGATTTAGTGGAAAAAGTGCTCGAAAATTAGGTTGATCGAATTCGTTCAGGCAGAAGAAGTCGTGGAGGCCGTTTGAATGACGTTTTATTCAGAACTTAATTGTATCGATTGTACTTCACATTAAATAAAAAACATTTCAATTTCCTTAACAATTAGTGTGTTTTTTTTTAAAGAAATCATATCACTCTTATTGGAAAACCCTATAAATATAAATACATAATTACCTGTAGCTTAAGACTGGTTCTAGATGCATTTATATATAATTAGTTATACTGTATATATATATATATATATATATATATATATATGTACATAGATAAATGCATGTACAATTGTAATGCCATCTTTATATTATGTAAATGACAAATTTGCAGGTCAATAGTTGTTAAGCTGTCTTGTATTAAATGTAAGTCAAGCCACAATAAATTTGTGATCTAAAGTATTAAACCTGTGATACAACCGTGTAACATATAATAGATATTCATATAAATTAATACAGTCCATTCGAGAACATATTTATTTGGTCCTTCGAGCCGGATTATACGCACCGGTATCGAACAAATTCTGAGAACCTAAGCTAAATTCAGAAATCACAAATACTGTGGTGAAAATTGTCGTAACCGTTAAGAAGCTTGTACAGACATTATTGTTAATTCATATAAACGGTACGGCGTGTAGTGTAGTGTAAACAGTTAAACCGCGTGTTATTTGTGTAAATAGTACAATATATATTCTGAACTTACATTAGTGAGCCATTAAGAGTGAATCAACATCGTTAAGAATGACTGAATTACCAGTCATAATTAGCTTAATAACGAAATTGGAAAATTTTTCAAAGGAGCTTTCTAACACTACCAATGAGGAAGAAGTCAAGGTCAAGTCGGCACGTGATTTTATCTTACGAAAAACTTATCAACCAACCACCAACTTCTAGATGAATCCACAGATGGCAATAATACTACTGGTTACACAGCTGAAGGCGACTTCAAGCTTCCGCGGTTGAACATACCATTATTTTCGGGTGATTATCGAGAATGGCAATCCTTCCATGATCTTTTCAATGCACCAGTACATGAAAACAATTCTTAAAATCAGCACAAAAATTCCAGTATTTGAAGGGACTTCTAAAAGGGCGAAGCAAATGCATTAATTAGACATTTTGGAATTACTGAAGCAAATTACTATGAAACCTTCAAAAAATTAAGTAAACGTTTTGATAGGAAAACCTAACTGCGAAATCATTCATAAAGTTATTTATGGAAGTCATCAATTCATTGTGAAAATTCATTAAATATAAGGAAGTTGTTGGATACTGCCGACGAAGCGACCAAAGATCTGAGAGCTCTTGAAACTGACGCTGACTCAAAGGACATCTGGCTCATATACAATATATATTTTGTTTAATAAACTTGATGAGGACATAAGCAACTATGGTTGCGAGAAACTGCTGAAACAGAATTTCCATTATTAACCAATTTTTATGAATTTCTGGGTAGAAGAGCTGATTCACTTGAAGGTATGAGGGCATCAAGCAAAGGTGAAAGTAAATCGTCCAATAATACAGGAGGGTTTACAGATCTAAAAGACGATGCCGAGTATACTCAAGAAAACACCATTCACTACTATATTTAGATCGTTTAATGGAAGATAATAAGAACCAATCACATGCTTGTTTATCAGCTACCAGTCCATCAAGAAACTTCCACTTTTGCAAACACCGAAGCACCGTAAACCATCTGCTGAATGTGACAGTACTTCCAAGGATAGTTACTTTTAATCTCCATCACATTGTACATTGTCGTTACTACCAACCATTATTTTTAAAGTTCAAGGTAATCAAGGGCAATGGCAGTTATGTCGAGCATTACTGGACTCGGGGTCGCAATGCTATTTTGTTACCGAAGATTGTGCGCAACGACTTAACCTACCACGTCTTCATGCAAAACTTACTGTTGCTGGTTTAGGCCAAACAAAGGATGGTGTTTGTCGAGAGTATATACATTTGGTTGCATCATCCAGATTAAATGAATCAGTCACCAGTGATTTCAAATGTTACATCATTTCCAAATTGACTTCAATGCTGGAGTCATTTGAAAAACTTACCGATGGCTGATTGAACCTTTCATACTCCAGGTGTTATTGACATTTTAATCGTTAGTGATTATTTCTTCCATATAATAGGCACCAAGTAGATTTATGGAGAGTTAGGAACTATCGATAGCCAACACCAAAAACTACAACCAGCTTACACTAGCACCAGTTTGCACGCGGAGATTAGTTTAGACTACATTTTAAAAAAATTTTGGGAAGTCGACGAAATTTCTACCCAACCTCAATTAACAGATGACAACACCAACTGTGAGGAACACTACCAAAAACATACAACTATAAGTGATGGTCGATTCATTGTTCGACTTTCATTTAAAATCGAAAATCCAATATTTGGAAAAAGCATGAGCGATGCAATGAAGCGTCTTGAGAATATGGAAACCCGGTTTAAACGAGATGCACAATTTAAAGAGGCCTACCACCATTTTATGACCGAATATAAAGACTTTAGACCACCACCGCAAATTAAGAGTGGTTTTCGACGCATCATTTAAATCATCAAATGGAGTTTCATGGATGGTCATCGAACTCATTTGAATTGCTAAAACAAATTGACGAAGAAGACAGAGAGAAAACTCCAGTTGATATTAGCGACGATTTCTCGTCACTTCATTTACAACAATCCTCATTTCTGGCAGTTAAATCAAATCATCGTTAGACATTTCTTCGGGACTTTAAATTATTTCTTCGATGTCCGTTATTTCCATGCCTGCAAAATTCGAAATTACGGCTTGATCCGATGGTTGTATTAAGGAGGTTGTATTCGGTGGCATAAATACGAATTTCACTTTCTCTGATATTTCATTGATGTAAATCAATTACTAAGGCATTAAAATTTAGATTCTCCTTCATACAATACCTTTTTATCTCTTCGCTCGCCAATAAACCGGAACATCGTTTTTGATAGATTAACAGAGGCTTGAAATTTAAATCCCCATGCACAATACCTCCAATGAGCATGGTATTTTGTTCTTTAGCTCCTTTATAGTTTTGAGCCTATTTTTCAGTCTTTGAAATAAAAGGCCTAGTTGGTAGTCACTTCCGGAACAAAGTTTTGAACCGTTGAAATCATCCTCGAACTGTCTTGAATTTTTCGAATTTGGATACAGAACTATAGTGGATTGTGTTTTCATTGCACGTTACATTTTTAGCCAAGTCAAAGTGAAAATTTTTGCCATCAGTAATATATAAACGCAGATTGAAACATCGCAAATCGGAACGGCGCAAAACGGGGTATTGGTGTAATAGTAAATAATGATGATATAAAACGCGTATACATATGTGACGCATTTTAATTGGATTAACCTCGCCAGAAAGTTACGTGAAGTTTACTTAGCGTATAGACTTATCGTTTTTTAAATGTCAATGATACTTAAGGTATACATATGTATATACGTTACCAATCGAATTGGTTAGTTATCTATTTTACATAACGAAAATAAACGGCCAACGAGGTGCTATTCACCTCGTTCGTGATCGTATTAAATAATACAAAACAATTATGCATCGTTATCACCTATAGATTAGATGCAGGATGGTTTGTGGAAATATTCTTAAAATGTTTCCTCCAATTCATCATTCTCAAAAATTACAGTTCTGAAATATTTTCATTTAAAATTGAAATATGTACCTTTAATCCAATTCTAATTTTAAAAAATTCAATTAAATTTAAAATTAAACTCTAATCAAACCTCTTTCAAATCAGTTTTGTTCGGTAAACTCGGTAAACTAAATGAATGTTTAAATTCATAGTTAACAAACTATTTCATCGAACGTATTCAAAGTTCCCTAATTCTTCATTTCTAAACAAACAGTTTTCCAAATCAAAAACCAGTATTATCTTAAAATGTGGTTTTCCCCGAATTTTGTTTTATTTTAAATTTAAATTTGTCTGATTATTTGTAATCGTTATCGTTACGCTTACAAAAAAAATGAATTGATTTGTGCGCAGTTTGGACCTATTGAATTGTCTTAATCATAAGGTGAATAAATTGATGTGCTTCGATTTCTGGAAACCATTAAATAATGGGCCACATAGTCTAATGCTGTATTTTAATGAGTCCACAATTTTTTAGTTTACAATATCGCCGCTAGATAGATTAATTAAAATCGATTTCGATAAACTAGTTCAGCTTTGTAAGTACATGAGATATTTATATAACTTACATTACCAGATAGATTAGATGATCATAGTTGATTAAGATATGGGATAGATTGATCAGAGTGCCAAGATTTTATATGAAGAAATTTAAGTAAAATTAAAATTATTCTATCCACGCCAATATTGTTCTAAACATACATTGTACATGTCTTTCCATCACACCAATGTAGCTTTCGACATACATTACAAAAAAGTTTTGTGTTGCCTGTATGTCCAATACGACACTGGCGTAGTGTGAATGCGTTTGTAATAACAACGCCTATAACAACGCTGGCATATACAAACCTTTTAAGAAATATACTTATGTATGTCTGGAGCAACATTGGCGTGGATGGAATGATTTTTGAATGTAAACGGTTTTCCGATAAGAACTTGACAACTTTTTTTTTAAATAAAACGAATACCCTTTGAGATATCTCGAAAATTTTATTATTGGCTTGAAGTACAATCAAAACATTTATGTATGGAATTCGACATCGTTCATACTCGGCCACACATTTCGGGAGAAACGACCGCTATCTCTCGTTCAATATTGGCTCTCAGCTCCTACAACGATGCCGGCTTGTTCGCATACACCACTGATTTAACGTAGCCCCATAAAAAAAGCATGGAGGTCTTCGACAGGACCATTTTTGTTGGATGTATCGCGGGACCCTTTACTTGAGTCGGATGTACATTTGTCGGCTGAATGCATTCAAGATGTTCCAATTATTAACTCTTGTCAGTTCTTTATTGTTTCACCTGGCAAAATTATTTATGATACTGAGCAAGAGTATGATGAATGGTCAGAAGTAAAGCCCGAGTCAACCGAAATGAGTTCCGAAGGTGCATCAACACCCATAGAAAATTTGGACGTGAGCTATTCAGAAAGTGATAAGAATTGCTTAAAAAAAGTGAAGGTAATGTTTTCAATATCTTTTGAATGCTTCCTTATGCTAATAGAGTATTTCCTTTACAGCCTTTAAAAAAGTAACTCTTAAAAGATCACTTAAGACATCAACTTCAAGCGAATCATCGTCACCTAAGAAAAATATTCGACGTAGAACCAAATTGTTCTAAGAAAATTGTATCGCGAGCTAACGAAAAGACATCATCGCCTAGAACAAACCGTTTTTCACCGCAATTCCAAAATAGATAGTCTAGAGTCAGTGTTAGAAGATCTTAGAAGTTAGATGTAAAATAATAGTTAGAAGTCACAACTTGTTACAAGAAGACCACTTAATTAACTTAATATCACTGTCGGAACCGGTTAAAGAAATTTTAAAAAGACTGCTTCGTACGTAAGGGCTTAACATTACCCAAACGTTTCCCGATTGAAATTAGAAAGTTTGCAATGACCCTCAACTTTTATTCCCCAGAAGCTTAAGACTACGTTCGAAAGATATTTTGTTCTCTACTACCCCATTCAAAAACAATTGCACAGTGGTACAAATGTGTAGATGGAAAGGCTGGTTTCACAAAAGAATCTTTTCATATGTTGAAACTTCTTGTAGATATGGAACGAGCAAACAATCAAGATTTCTTCTGTAATTTAGTTTTTGATTAAATTGGCATACGCAGTCAAATAGAATGGAACAGTAAACGAACAGTCGGTTGTGTAGATATAGGGAATGAACTTGAAAGTTAAGAAGTAGCTACTCAGGTTCTGGTATTTATGGTTGTAGGGATCAACAAGAGATGGAAAATACCAATATATTTGTGCGGCAAATATGTCACCGCAATATGTCACCCCAGAAAACTGGCTTTGTTGGTATGATTCTAACTTTAAAAAGCATTAATTTTATATTTGAAAAATTGATTGCAGAAGCAAATCGGTTGTTGTTCATCGTTTAATAGAACAAGATCATTTACCATTAAATTTGGTGGAATGGTTGTCCACTTGTTCCTCTGATGCAGTTGATATAGATATTCATTTGTAGACATTCATTTTCTCTACTGGATGCCCCTTTGTATCAAATTTGCGAATTCCACATATTTAATTCTAAAAGTTAAAATTAAAATTCGATTCCAATTTGAATTTTTGTCAATATTCAAAAGGTATTCGAATTAAATCGGATATGCATTCGAATCAAACTTCGAGAGACTTGAGAGAGCGTTGAGTTTAAAACCAAGTAGAGAAAATAAATTCGATGAACACTGTGGGTTTCAGTTTTGGTAGAAATTTGTCCCCCTTTGGTAGAAATAAAGAACCCTTTATTTAATACTGCCCTCGAGTTAGGGAATACCTAGTTGTGCAGGTTTCTTTGCTAAATGTTTATATATTTTGCCTTATCGAAGCGTCCGACATTTTTTGTTAAAACTACCAAATAAATTATCACTCTAAACCACAATTTGGCCAACCATACCTGAACAAACAGTAATACTTAAACAATATAAATACTTAACTGCGATCAGGAATCGAAACCGAAATCTACTATTCTAACATGGCGGTACCTTAATATTCACTCCATCAGATAGTGGAATAAATTGATGGTTCGGCGAGGTAGAGGTCAAAATCATGAAAATGGCGATTTGTTTCCTGAAGGTATGTATTTTACTGACGGGCAACCCTTCCACATATACATACTCTTGGAGGAAGTTGCAAGGACTTTTTCGCAACTCCTGATATGAAATCTGGTAGAAAACAAAGTTCTAATTCTTCCTGAACGATAAGGACTAACTAGATGCAAAAGAGCTTTTGGTAACTCTTGGGGCTTGTCACCCAAAATGTTTTTTTTATATACAAATCACTGGTTCTACCAATGCTAACATATGCATCTGTGGTTTGGTGGCCAGTAGTCAAATTTAAATCATCGTATGTAGGGCTGTTACTGGAGCCATGTCTTTGACTCCGCTTCTAGCTATGGAGTACCTGCGCATTGTGACATTGAAAGTTATGAAATCCCAGACAATTTGGCAAAAATTGGCTCACGTTCATGTTTCATTAGACCTGAACCTACTGCTCCGTTGCTTCTTTACATTGGTAAAAAAATAATCAAAAAAAGCAATCGTGGTCATCCACCCCCATGCCATAAGGCGAAATATTTTATTAGTCAGCCCAACTCGAAGCTGACTAATTACGCTCTTTCACTAAAGAAGAATAACTTATAAATACTATTATCGATTCTTACTGGCCATGGCCGTTTCAGGGGCCATCTCCATCGCATAGGACTAGCCAGCAATGCCGTATGCAATGAATGCCTTGAAGATGATGATGATAGCATTCATTGGCAGCTGCCCTGCTTTCAATTGTATTAGGTCTCATGTGTTCAATTCCAGAACAATTCCTGTGCATCTACTATCCTCTCTGCATTGGTTCAAACTTCTCCAATTTGTTAAGGATGCACAACGCGTGTGCGTGATTTGATAGAATCCAAGGTTTGCACTATGGGCCCTTTGTGGCATTGATTGCGGAACCTTAATGGGTTCCAGCCAAATTAAAAAAAAAAATGATAGGATGTTCTCAAATTTGATAAATTTATGTCCTAACTTTAAACAGTTTTGGTGCGGAACTTAAATTAGACTTGAGAAGAATTTTGGCCCAATTTTGAAAAATGCTACCAAGTTAAAATTAAACCCCAAGCAGAACAATCTAATTGCTCAGTTAAGTGAAGAATAAAAATTTTGTAACTTTTCAAACCAAGACCAAGTTTGTATTTGTTATAAACGTATATATGATTAAATTAATCACGATCTTATATAGCGCTGCTATAAAATTCGAAGAGCAGTAAAAAAAAACTGACCTTTCGCCAAACAATTCCAACCAACGCGCCAGCGAATATGTTTAATGTATGAATACACAAAAAACTATTTTATCTGTTTTTATTCTCGTTTATAGTTTTTATTGTATATATGTACGACTATATGTATATTCCAACATCCACTATATAGTTTTTATGTGTAGTTTACTTATTTGTGTATACAAAGTTATTATTTTTTTTTTGTATTATTTAAAGCATTAAAAAAACGAAACAAAACTGGAATGAGAACCCGGACAGCACACAAAAACTATAAAAAAGCACAAAGCGTATTATAGTGAAAGTAAAGTTGTATTTTATATATTTTTTTAGTTTTGCTATTTTGTTTGTATTATACACACACACATACAAATTTTATAATTTATTTCTAACTGCTGTTGTACATTTAGTTTATAATTTGCCTTGACAATGACATTGATTGTATAACTTTACGAAAAACAAAAACAATAAATTGTAATATACTAGTGTGTTTGTGTGTGTTTGTGTATAATTTATAGTGCGAGCTTTTTGCTAGTGATGTGTTCGTATTATAATTTCCAGCTGATTAAAAAGTTGATAAAATTATTTTTGTATAAAGCAAATACTTTCATACGGCTGGCTTTATATTGATTAGTCAATTTTTTTAAAAAATTTTTTGAATTCCAAAATGGCCAGAAAACTGTATACGGTTGCTCAAATACATGTTTGCAACACAATAAAAGCATTGCATATAAATATAGCGGATGAATATATTAATGCAGCACTATATTAAAACGAAAAACTAAAAAAAAAAAAAATATCTTAAATTGGGGACGCCAAACTATTTTTATGGTTTATAGTTTTTAAATAACGCGCGTGGTTATGTAACACATACACAATTTGGAAATAAATATTCTTTTTTGTTTATATTTTATTTGGTGGGTGAAGTGAATTTTTAATGCCTCTTATCGCTTTTTCTTTTTTTTTAACAAAACTAAATGACCTTTAACGTGGCGATGGTGATAAGGCATCGCGTCGCGCATTCAAGAAATTAAAAATGAATTGATATAAAAAATATTTATAAATGGATGGATGATACATAAATCAGATTCATTTTTTATATACATATAGCGATATGTATTTAGAAATGTATATAAGTTGTGTACAGGATAACCTCGTATAACGGGATGTGTAGAGTATTAAAACGCTTTGGTTGAATCTTAGACAGTAAGCTTAGTTGGAAGCCTAACATCTTGGAGAGACTAAACAAGGCTAATATGGCCATGTACTCGTGCAGAAATGAAGGAGTGAGCATGTGGTGGCCAGCTCTTGATAAGGTAACCTACAGGAAGGATAACTCATACTCACAGGACACTGCTTACTTGGGAAACATGCGAGGAGGCTAGGTCTAGAAGCAAATGATTTTTGCAGAAGTTGTATGGACAAGGAGGAGGATGAGACGGTAGTCCACCTCCTATGCTCATGTCCGGCTTTGGCACACAGAAGACATAAATATATGGGTAGATTCTGAATGGACTGCCTCTCTGATCTCGAAAACTGTAAAGGGCGAGATATATCACACTACATATGTAGCTCAAACTGGTTCATATAAGGGTAATAGGGAAGTAAGATCCTGTCACAATGGACCGTTATTGGCCTAAGTGTGCCGCGGCAGTCACTCAACCTAACCTAACCTAACCGAAGGTTTAAAAGCGGTTGATTAGAATTAAATTTGCTTGAAATTAGTAAAAAAATACGTTACTAAAGCGAAATCGCTTTGGACACACTAAACGAAGTATACCTGTTTAATAAATTAAACTTATTACAAAACAGTCAATTCACATAAACAGACAAAAAACCAAGCCAAACCAAATATATAAATAAGTATACATAATTTATATTTAAGAAAATAAAAGTAAATTCGCGCACTGATTTGCATATCAATTAACTTAAGCACAATACTTATAAATGTACAGAAAATAAAATATCAAAACCGAAACGTACTGGATATAAGATAGCAAAAATACTAAAACTACATTGGATCAAAGAGAAATGTTATCAAAATTCTTGTATTTTTAGATATACAATTCAACCGGATATCAATGCGAGAGATTATCTCACATTACCTTCTGGCATTTTTTTAGTTTTACTTGAAAGATATTCAAATTTCCGTATTTTATCGTAAACGTGTTTGAATGCAACATTAGGAATCTAAAAAAAAAAAAAAAACCAGTTCAATAAATATTTGGTCGAACACTTAATATGTGGAGTCGAGTTCAAGAGAGAATATTATTTATATAATATTAAATAGTTTCGACCTTGAAACCGCGAATTTATGTTAACTTGTTTTGTCACAAACATTTTTCGTCTTGTATACATACATATATGTGTACATACTGGCCATGTATATATAAATAAATTTTAAGCATTCGCGAAATCGTGAAATAACTCGATAAAAAATAATTATAAGGCAGACAGAATTTTTATATATTTTTTTAACTTTTATTTTATTTATTTATGAATGGAATTTTATGGTGGCAAGCTATAAATCAGCTGATTTTTTATGTATATATCCGCCATTTTGTATAATTATTTTTTTTAAAATATGGTGCTGTAGTGTGGTAGTTTTACGATGTTGTTTTTAAGGTAAGCGCTTCATGTTTCGCGATATACTATTTTTGATTTTGCGGGAATGGGTGTGTTTCTATACACGTGCAAGCTCAAGGTTATACAAAATTGAATTAAGTGTGTTGATAAACATATTTCTAATGACTGGTTCACCTTTGCGTAAAAATAAACCACTTACATTTCTATTAAAATTGGGCTGATTCACAAAATCTGAAGAATAAATATTACCAGCGATGGGGAACCTTTAAGTGCATACGTGCTAAATAGTTTCAAAGAGTACATTCAAACAAAAGATTAATATTTCTTCGAATACTGTTTAAATTTGCCAGTAACTAATAAACCATGGCCGCTAAAGGTCATCCAAGGTCACCAAACAAATTATCACCCCTATACTACTTTATCAAATGTGTCTTTCTTCTACTTTCAGATAAAAACAAACATGTTTTTTTTATCAGATTCATCCTGTATATAAAGGCTGAAATAAAAAGTAAAATATGTTAAATTATGTTAAAACTCATACTCATTTTTTTAAATCGAAAGTACAAACTCCACGGTTAATAATGGAAAATATTAACTCGAGCCCTCTTACAGACGGCTGCTATATTTAAAAAAAATTTCTATCAACTTTTCAAATACTTAAATGAGGCTCTATCATTTCCAATCATAACTTACAATTGGCGTAGAATTTATCCTCAACATAGCTCCAAAGAAAAGTCTAGGGATGAAAAAATCGCACGATCTAGGCGGTTAATTCATATTAAACCGCATTAAACTAACACTTGGTTTTTTCGGCAACTTTTCGATTTTCAGAGTCTGCGAGCTTTGTTGCTGGGAATGTTTTTCTTAAAAAGTCAAGATCCTCTTTATCGTATAAATGTTTCTGGAAGTCAAAATTTGATATTTGCTCCAAATGTCAGTTCTTGTTGGATTATTGGTTGGTTTATTAAAAAATTTACAGGGTTATCAGTCCAAGTGAATCTGCTCTTCTCAGTCACCTTAATCTGTTTTAGTATATCCACGGCTAATTCATTGAGTATATCCCCGGCCAAGATCAACGTGTATATTACTATTTCGAATGTACCACGGAGCATTGGTAATACGAAGTATTTTTGCTTAGGCTGACTATCACTTTGTACAATAAATCCTTATTGGCTAATGACAACTGAGATTTTCTTCCCATCAAACAATACATTTTGGAAAATTTTATTTTTATTTGTCTGCATTTTGCTTCAATATGATTCTTCCACGTTAGCCTTCTATCCAGGTGCATGCCTAAGTATTTGACCTTGGTTTGTTGAGGAATATTTATATCGTTTAATTCCACTGGTGGGCAAGTGCGTTTGTTTAGCGTGAATGTGACGTGAGTTGATTCGTTTTCGTTCACTATTATGCACCATATCTTCAGCCAGTTCTCGATTTTGTTTAGATGATTCTGTAATTTCTTTGAGTCAGTTTCGTGTGATACCAGGACGGCCGTATCATCGGCAAAGTTTGATATGACTACTTTGTTGGTTACAAGTATGTCAGCTGTGTATACAGTAGGTATAATATTGTTAATAGAACGCTGCCTTGTAGAACACCTGCGTTAATATCAGTTAAACAAGTAGTTGCATTATTTTGTTTAACCATATACTGCCTTTAAATAAGATAGTTTCTCAGAACTGAGTGAAATTTCTTCGGTAGAAGTCCTTTAATTTTATATATTATGTCAAACTTTATTAAAGGCCCATTATGTCAAACTTCAAAGGCTTTGGCAATGTCGAAGAAGGCAGCAGAAAAATATTTCTTTTCCTCAAAGGTGTTTTTGATTGCATTTACAATTCTGTGTACTTGTTCTCTGTGATCATGTCCTGCTGCCTTTTTTGGACTTACAAATTTTGACAATGCAATTTTTAATTGTATTTTTAACTTTCTTCCAATTAAATTTTATGGGTTTGAAGGATAAACCATCATCCATTTGGTCGGGTAGCACGAAGTTATTAGTTTCTTTGTGTGGTGCGAATAGTGTTGTTAGATAGAATTCTGTACGCTCTGGTTTTCTTCTTCCCGCAATGCAAATCTTAGAGTCTTAATAGCCCGGTGTAATTTCCATTTCAACAACGGTAATTTTGTTTCTTGCCATCGGCGGCGAATTTTCAGCTTTTCCTGGATTAGTTCCTGTATATTATGTGACAGTTTATTAACTTTTTCAGAACTATTTAAGGCAGGTGTAGCCTTTTCAGCTGATAATGCCAGGACCTTTTAGATTTTTGGCCGCCGCATCAATACACAATTTTGTTCGACTAGCCTCTTAAATTGATCCCAATTAGTTTGCTTGTTTGTAAGGGACTACTGTTCTTATATAGCTTAATAAAGCTGTTTACCTTTCAGCGATGTTAATGTGGAGACTTATTGAGTGTGTTTGGCGTTGAAATCACCTCCCGCAAGAAATTTATTACCTAGCTGGCTGAAATAATCCATGAATCCATAAGTTTTTGACAGTACACTGCTGATATGGCACAGTTTCCATACCACTCCTGCAGACAGATGCTCTTTTATTGTATATGTTTCTTCTCATATTTAATTTCTGGATATAACATGAATATAGATTTCAATAAGTTGATTGACCCACTGTCAAAAAAAAACGGTCCAATGACACCACCAGCATGAAAACCACACCATACAGTTATTTTTTGTGGATGAAGTGGTGTTTCTTGAAGCACATCATGGTTTTTACATGACCAATAACGTATATTCTGGTTGTTGACGAAGCCGTTTAGCCAAAAATTGGAATTAACTTGAAGTTGCAGTCATCGACTCGGCTCTTTACTTTGGTAAATGGTTAACGCTAATCAATATAGCTCATTTTACTTACGTTAATGCATACATTACGTTAATGAATTTTTTTTTACAGAAATATGCTTCAATATTTTTAGAATACATTTCGTCTGCAGTCGCTGTAAAGCTGTCTATTGTTGCAGCCCAGAGCTGGAGGACACATATAGCATCTTGGTTTATTTGCATCTGCAGTATTTTGTCTAGCTTTAGGAATTTGTGAAGCTGATCTGGAAGTAGGATAAAGCCTATTGCGCATTTTGAGAGTTTTGATAGGCGAGAAGAACTCCTTTGGATATTTGGCACAACCAACTTTTGAACTAATTCTTTCAGAAATATTTTTCTGCGGACATTTCGTTTGGGTGCATTCCAATCGGGATATAAATTAATCTAACTAACTTTTGCAGCTACTTCTGTCACGTCAACTAAATTTAAAAACTGGGCCAGTGGCTATCGGTTAGTTTTCCGTTTTGACGAAAAATTGATATTTATTGTATCCCAAATTTTCCGAAAAAGGGAAAATTTATCATGGAGTCTTCTGGCGAAACGAGTTGTTATATCATCAAACCGAATGAAGCGGCATAGAATTTCGAATCGATTATATGACATGCCAGCTCGAAATAAAATATTCCCAAACGGAGGGTGCGAAAAGAGTCGTATTTCCGAAGTTTAGTAATAATCCGATGAAGCAACGAATCTCAACTTCATCTGTGGGCTTTCTCTGCGTTTTTCGTAACCATGCAGGTTTGTGTATTTTACAACACTTTCTATAACCATGTTCCTAATAAAAAGAGAAAAGGCGTCAATCGGCGATTCGATATGCTGTCCTGGTGGGAGTATTACCTTGTTAACACCACCCCTAATGATGTTACATGATAAAGTGCGTCTTTGGGTAAACAGAGTTTTTCCCACTCTGTTCCATTCCAGTGTAGAAGGTATTATCGGACGGTTGTTGTTGGATAGTTTTGAATACGATAAACTTAAAATGAGTCTCTGAGACTCATCCCATGTTGTTTAGGGTTAAGGATGCGTTCACACTGAGAATTCAAAATAGTCAAGTCCCAAATGGAAAAGCCGATATAATTTATTTATGATTAAATAAAAAAAAATACTTGGTATTAAATCCAAATTACAATTTTGAAATAAAGTTTAAAATTTATTTAAAACTTTTCAAAATAAGTATGTATGGACTCACTCTGCTGAAATCCCACTAAGTAGGTATTCAAATTAAAAAATGTCAAGCTTGAATGAATGGGGAATAAAACAAGTTTTTATCAAACCTGCGACCAAAGCGTGAGACTATATCTTTTTAATATATACAGCGTGCACAAACATTTAAAAAAAAATCTAAACCTAAAGTGTAAAATTTGATGAATAATTGTTCAGTGACGTAAAATAGATTGATCTAACTTCTAACTGGTAAATACATATTTTTGAGAAAAATACATTTCATAAGACTAAAGTTCTTGGGTTCTATTTACAATCATATTCTACTGTATATACAAAAATAAACACCTACGGGCAAGTTATTATTTTAATTTTCTTCATTTCCGCAAATAAAAAGAAAAATTTCCTCAAATCTTGTTTTTCCATGACAAATCGGCTCGAATACACACATCATAAAAATTCAACAAAAAAAAAAAAAAGAAAAACTCGCAATGAAAATTTGATTACATAACACTCCCTCACACACGCGCATTTAAAAATATTTATATATAGACAAGAAAATCTATAAAATCTTTCCGTTGAAATCAAGTCAAAACATTGCCACAAAAAACAAAAAAATAAATAAATCCAAAGCTTAAACATACGAAAAAATATTCTAGCTAACTGAAATCACCAATCGGCCGGCCCACGCAACACATCGCAGCATCTCAAAAACTCATTTTCATATCTTGCGCGCATCTCGAAACCATTTGGTGTGTGCGATCAACACACAAATTACGCTCTTTAATTTATTGTTTAGTATCCACTATATAGCAATAATATTATGTGCTAAAAAAATTGCTATAAAATATTTTATGAAACGATGCCAAAAAATTCATTGAGGAAATTTTTTTTTGTATTTAATTGAAAAATCGGAAAATTTTTTTTTTCATCGTCGTCGTTTTGATTGTGTGTGCGCAATGTACAAAAAATCGGCTGACAAATCACTAAGTACATAACGACGAGTATAAAAATATTATTTATAGTAAGTAAGTGTAAAGATTGATTGTACTTTAAACTATACGAATATAAAATAACGATGATTTTGATATATTTTTTTGTACAACACATGTATCGTACACATTTTTTTTTTGTGTAATTCGCGATCTCGCGATAATAGATCATTCACATAAAAAAAATGTTTATACGAGTACAGTATTTAATTACATCATCACATTTAAAATTAATATTAATCAACAATTTTGTTGTTGTTGTACATTCAGTATTTCATAGTAAAATTGATAACCGGTAACCGCGCACTAAAAATAGATCAACAATGTATTATTGTACGTTTGGTTTGGCTGCGCGCGGAGTGCGATGTAGATTGGTTGTTAAATAAAAATCGCGTAATTTTATTTGGCGAACTATTTGAATTGAGTTGTGTAAAAAAAAAATATTTTTACGAGCATTATCTTATCTTGTGTGTACGGATTGCGATTTATATATAGAATAAAATAATTATGTATGTTTATATGCGCGCGATGCCGAGGCACTAAGTAGTTTATTACACACACACACAGACACACACAAAATGAATGAAATTCTAGATTGACTCATGCTAGGAAAATGTTTATGGTATTTTGATGCGTTTAGAAATGATCTCATCTAATTATAGCTTCAAAGCAAGCAAGCACACCAGTACATACTCTGATTTGGTATATTTTTTTGGTGCGAATGGAATGTGTCGAGTTGCGTTATTATTAAGTGATAATAATAAAATTGAACCAGTTTCTCTGTTTTAAGTCTGGTATAGACTAAAATTTGAATAAGTCGAATGGCTGCCTTACGGAGTTCATCAAGTTTGCTCAAACTTGCTAATTGTATGGTTATTTTGAATGAGATTAGAATTGCAAAATTGACCACTTTTATTAAAAATCTATACATAAATTGATGGAAGCTTGTTTTTGCGGACAAATTTACAGCGTTAATATATATTCAATTGGCCGGTATTGTCAATTGAGTCAAAATTAGGCTTTTAAGACGTTGGGAGGAACACAATTTTTACAGTTCATGCAGTCATAACTACAGGCAACTATTTCATTCGTTATTAAATTACTATAAAATTAGATGGAGCGTAATCAATCCTCCAACTGATCTCGGGTCCTATAAGATGATCAATAAATCGTTTCAATCAAATAAAGTTTTAAATACAATTTTTAAGAATTCGAACTAAAACTAAAGAATTTCTTTTGTATATTTTCAAAAATGTTTCAGAAATCTAAATTATTTCAAAAGTTTCAAAAACTTTTGTTAAATTTTATCGTTTTAAAATTTGTTTAGTTAAACAAAATTTAAAATTTAAATTTAATTTTTTAATATTTAATAAGTAAAAGTCCATTCCAAAATTTAACGAAATTCCGTTTTAGAAATTTGCAAAAAAAAAAATGGATTTTAAAAATTCAATTTTTCTACATCGAACTGTGGAGTTTTGAAATTGGATTCAAATTTAAAGACAGGCTTAATAAAAATCCACTTATACACGTCGCTTTAAGTTGACTTTTTACAATGTTAAATGATGATTGAAATTGAATGTAAACCTTAGATATAAAGGGTGTCCTAAAATTAACGCAAGATTTGAATTTGCCGCAACTTGTGCAGTAGAGTGTTGGCTACTCCAAAAAAAAAATAATTTGACAGCTTTGAGAGGTTAGGGTTAGTAAATATGTGGCGTTACAGGATAGTACAACGTATTTTCATTATTGAAGAATATCTTAAAAATAATGAAAGTTTGGCATCCGCAGTTCGAAAATTTCAAACAAAATATGGTCGGAATAGTGTTTTAATTTCGTCAACTGTTAAAAGATTAATTGAAAAATTCAAGGAGATAGTTGGAGACGCTAAACACAGTGGTCGTCCAAAAACAAGCCGTTCAAATGTCAATATCGAAGCAGTGCGTCAGAGTGTTGGTGAAAATCCAGGAACATCAATTGAAGCCTAAAGACCAAGCACAGCGAAGAGAGTTTGTTGAATGGATTATTGAGCATCAACAAGTGGATGCTGATTTTTCGAGCAAAATCATCCTAAGCGATGAAGCACATTTTCATTCTTTGATGGCTTTGTTAATCGCCAAAATTGCCACATTTGGGGTACGGAGAACCCATATTGGATCGTCGAAAAACAAATGCATCCACAGCGTGTCACTGTTTGGTGCGGATTTTTGGGCTGGAGGCATCATTGAACCATAGTTTTTTGAAAATGAGGCTGGTCAAGCAGTAACTGTTACTGGTGCTCGATATCGCGACATGATAACACACTTCTTTCTGCCTCAGTTGGATGATATTGACATAGACGACATGTGGTTTCAACAAGACGGTGCCACATCTCATACAGGTTCTGAGACAATTCAATTACTGCATGAGACACTTCTTAGTCGTGTACTCTCTCGTTTCGGTGATCGAAATTCAGCCACATTTATGCAAAAAACTCATGAAGAATTTCGATAAAAGAGTCCGTATGTGCCAACAAAGCTGTGGAGGCCATTTGCCCGATGTGGTATTCCATAAATAACCCTATCACTGTGTTTTCTATTTAATTCAAATCTTGCGGTAATTTTGGGACACCCTTTAGAATTATGGCCTTAACAAACTCAACTAGAGAATTACGAGGTTATAAAATACCATTAGTCTAAAAATGTAGAATTGATTAAACACGTTAAAAATATACGTGTGTTGGTTGAATTAAGTTTAAGATTATTTCAGTTATAGATTTTAAAAACTAAATTTTGAACTGGAAAAATTAAAATTATTTTTAAAAATTTTGAATATGAAAAAAGTAAATCAATAAATAATACATTTTAAAATTGGAAATCTTGCTATTCTGGGTGGATTATTTAAAAAAAAAATTTTATGGAGCAGCAATAAATTGTTAAATTTTAAATTTAATAATTTTGAATTTTAAATTTAATTTACAATTCAGAAAAAAATTGCTTATAAAATTTTGAAATTATAATTTAAATTAAAATATTTAATTATAATTAGCCCTTGAACTAAATTCAAATTGAAAATTAAGAATTTTGGCGCAAAATTTCGAAATACAAAAATCGCTTTGAGTCTCAATTTTAAGTAATTTAAATTTTGATATTTAAAATTATATTCGAACGCTTTAAAAGTTTAAAGAATTTAAAAATTACGTAATTTTTTTTTAAATTAAAATTTAGACCTGGAGATTATAATATTAAATATATTAAATTTGACATCTATTTAACTTGGGATTTTAAAATGCGTAATTTTAATTTTCAAAATGAAAAAATTTCTCTAAGAGGTTCTGTATTTTAATTAATTAAATTTTGAAATTTATAATTTTATCAGATGTAATTCTAAATTTATAATTGAGCAATAAGGTTTAAGATTTTAATATTGGTGTCTTTAAATTAAAATTTGAATTTAAACACCTTAAGTGTCCATAAATTGCATTGTTTATTTTAAAGTTTCCAGATGTGAAATTGAATAAGTCTTTGCTTCTAAATTCTAAATTAGAAGAACTTCAGAACTCAGAGACTCTGTCATATTCATAAAACTTCTAATTATAAATTGAAAATTGTAAAATTTCATAGATTTAAAATTTTTCACTTAATAATTAAATTTTAAGTTAATCAAATTTTAAAAATTCAGGCACTGTAAATTTTGAAGATTCGAAAATCTTTAGTACCTAAGTAATTTTATCATCTCAGACAAAAATATTTATTAAAACAGATCCATTGGAATCAAACAAGCCATATATAGTGTATACTATTGAATACCAAATTTTAACCGACTCCGCCTCGTAGATGAAAATTTTTCCAGTATTTGAGTATGTGAGTGCTGGGAAAGGTCGAGTAAAATTTGGTGCCGAGAATTGTTTTATTATTATTAATAAAACAAATTTGATACCAAACTTTAATTGACCTTGCCAAACATTCACATAGTATAACATCCGAAAAATTGTTTAGGGCTGATGCAAGACAATTATTCGGGTGGTTTTGGGAGTGTGACTGTTTGGAAGGGTTGACTAAAATTTGGTATGGAACATTTTTAATATTGTTTTATAATAATTGTTCTAGTGATTGGGTATTTGTAAATAGTTTTGGCTACTATATTCCTTCTACTCAGGCTGTAGTATCTATAGTGAGAGTAGAGTAGCGTGTGATTTTTAATGTGAATCATTCTCCATACCTTTAGTTTCTATTGGAATGTAAAAATAAGAAACATGATTATCGAATAATAAAAACTTTATCGTTGTGGATGACTAATGTTACTCAGTGAAATTATTTATAAAATTAGTATAAATCTATGGCTTTTACACAAAAAACGCTTTTCAGGTAAGCTTTTCTAAACGAAACTTTATGTGTGGCCGCTTACTGTGTCAACAATCTGGCTCCAACCGTTTCGATCTTGGGCTTGGTCTTCATACTGTCTTAGACAACCTGAAGAAGCCAAATCGTTCTCTACTTCTCTACCAGGGATGGGCATAATACTAGACAATTCCTAGAGTGATTTTGTGAATTAGTTCTAAACCACGGTGGCCAAATTACTTTTCGATAAATGCAAAACAACGATATAAATTGTTTTAAAATAGTATAAAGATGGTTTCTGCAGAATTATGACAATTATGGTAAAAAAAATTCCAAGAAGATTATAATTTACATTAAAATTAATTAGGGGATCTCTGATGGTAACACGAATCCGAGTTTAGGAAGGCTATGAGCTACTGAGTTATTAAAAAATGAAATCGTTCAGATAAACAGAACTTTGTCCGCTAAACGTCCCAGACTGCTTTATGACCAAGTTTTGACAAAATTTAGTGTATCAGTTGTGATGGAAGGCGAATCGTACATAAAATTGGATTTGAAACAGGTTAGCAGGCCAAAATTTGTATCTTGCCAAAAATAGTGACAATGCGCTCCCGCTAAATTTAAGCACATCAACTTAGATAAATTTGTAAAAAGAGTTAAGCTTCCCATCGTTTTACAGTTGTCGACTTATAGTTGTCTTCATCAGAATTTTGAAATGGTAAATTGCTTGCGATGAACTAATTGGGAGGAATTACTTGCGATGAATTGCTTGTGATAAACTAGTCTAGTACAAGTTTTGGGCTGAATAAGCTAGTTTACACTACTCTAAAAACATACTCTATAGATGAAGAAGAAGAATGGCGGATGCGATAAGATTGCCAAAAATATGCGTTCTAAATCGAACAATTAATATTGCTGGCTAAGTCACTTGAGAAATTGCGTAGAATCTCATGGGAAGCATGACAAACAAAATTTGAAATTTAAACCAATCCGAAGGTTTAGTGTACAAACTTTCTTTGAATAAACCTTTTGGTTGTTTTATTTCAACATATATTTGTTATAGTATAGTATGTGGTTCACGATTTAATTTGAACCGTTGCTATCATTTCTTGACTCTCCTTTCAGAGATCGCTGCACAATTCGTTCCGGATAAACGTGCAGAACGTGACCGAGCAACCGTACTCGCCGCGATCTTATTTCATGTACAATGTCGGGGATCTTCATCAGATGTATGATCTCGATATTACCTATACAGAGCTCAGTATGTGCCTTCTACTTTTCGTTTTGAGCCGGTAATCACACGCATAACTCTTCTCTCAAAAGTAAGGAGCCATCTCTTGTACTAATCCGTCAGCGCTCAACTTTCACATCCAAATATAACAACTGGCCTGATCAACGATTTGTAAAGCATTAGCTTCACAGGACTTCATATCGTGAGTGACAAGAGAGCCCAAATATTTGAAACTCCTCACTCCGTCAAACGTGTAGTGGCCACTACTAAAATCTGGTCCCTATAACCAGAGATCATGTACTTCGTTTTCGACTCATTGATCTGGAGTCCAACAGAAGCTGAAAACTCTACAATCGGATCAAGTATTTTTTTACTCTGTTGCTACTCAGTCCAACCACGCATATGTCATCTGCATATTCAAGCACCAGATTGGACTGGCGATATAATATATTGCGCTAAGGTGTTTCAGTTTTACAAAAGATGTACTCCAACATGACATTAAAAAGTATAGGGCACGAAGCATCTCCCTGCCGAACACCCGAGTTAACTGCAAAAATTGTTGATAGCCTGTTCTCAACACAGCATTGAGACTGGAGTCACTATCATTCTACACAATCGTACCAATTTTGTTGGCATATCTAGATATTCCAGCGCAGAACACAAACTCTTTCGATTGATCGACTCATAGGCCAGCCGGAAATCTAGGAACACCAGATGTACGGGGATAGAAGTTTCATAATATTTAGACAGAATCATCCGCAGCAAAGAGACCTGATCAGTGACTGATCGATTCAGACGAAATCCTCCTTGATAGTCACCAACCAGACCCTAATACCCAATAAAATGTAGGACAGTAACTTGTATGTTGAGCAAAGGATAGCTACACCGCGATAATTCACACACTTCAAGCGGTCTCCCTTCTTGAAGATGTTGATTAGAGTAATTTGTAATTCAAATTTGTAACGTCATGTGATAAACAGTTAGGAAACAGTTTGTGAATTTTATTTTTTTCGAGTTCGTTTAAAATTAAAAAAACAAAAAAAAGTGAAATGATTTCTATTTGGAACATAATACATCGAAGGTGGCTCAATTCGATGGCACGAATTTTAGCAATTGGAAATATCAACTTGGTATTCTTTTGGATGAAAATGGATTACGTAAATTAATCGTGACCGATTTAAGCGATATTTTAAAAGAGGGGGAAAATCAATTCCTTTGGAAGTCATGTATTTCGATTATCGTGCAAAGCGTTTAGGACAGCCAGCTGGAATATGTGAAGGACATAACGACCCCAAAAGATATGTTCGATAATATATCTTCAGTGTGAACCGAGAAGCTACGATAACTTGGTTACTGCGATCGAAACGAAGAATTCAAATGATTTAACATTGGAATTTGTCAAGAGTCGTCTGATTGATGAACATGGGAAACGAAACAATGGCGGCTCGAGTGGTAAACGAATTATATGCAATGTACATACGAAATCCAAACGTAGTGTGTTTTAAATGTGGTGGTGGACACATAAAGTCGATGTGTTTCTCCAAATCTTTTAAGAATAAGGAAAAATCAAATGCAAAATCGAGTAGTGTAACTACGAGAAACGAGAAAAGAATCTCGTGTGCGCAGTTGATGACCATGATAAATTGGACTCTGGGTCTACGGAGCACATGGTAAATAGTAAACCTTATTTCAGTGAAATAAGGGATATGGATGAATTAACACTCCAGGTAGCAAAGAAAACTCAACAGTTGAAATCGAAACAGCGAGGCAACATAAAAATTAAAACTTTTTTGAACCATAATTTGGAACACAACCTACTTTCAATAAATACTTTGACCAATCGGGGATGTGAAATAAATTTTGTCAAAGATTGTGTGTACCTCAAGAAATTACAATTTGTTACAATTGTACGAGAAACATTTGGGTGTGATGTCGCAACGATCAAATAAATGTTTTCAACATGAAAAGTTAATTTTTCAATGGTTTCTGGTTTGGAGCAAATAAAAATAAACACCGAATAGCAATTTTGTGAATCATGCGTCTATGGTAAACAAACAAAAATGCCATTCTCCCAACGAATATGCGCAGTTACGATCGAGTCGAATTTTGGAATTAATCCACACAGACGTTTGTCCAATGAATGAACCAGCTTGGGATGGAACTCAATATTTTGTCACTTTTACTGATGATTTTACGCGTACAGCAATGGTCTTCTGTATTGAACGAAAAAGCGATGTACACATCACGGTTGTAAAATTTTAAAAATATAGGCTGACAATGGTGGCGAATACACATCGAACGAATTTAAAAAACACTGCAAAGAAAAAAGAATTCAGATCATATATACGGTTCCATACTCCAATCCTGATATGAATTCGGTATCAGAACGAGTAAATCGAACTTTGCAAGAAAAATCTAGAACTATCTTGCTAGCGAGCGGAATAAAAGGGTATTTCTGGAATAAAGCTGTAGTTGCTGTAGTTTATCGATAAAATGCCAGCAGAACTTTGGTATGGTACGAAACCTGCAGATTTATTAGATATTCGAATTTTTGGATCAACATGTTATAATCACATTTCTGCGGATTAGAAGTGTATCATGATTGGTTATGGCACATCACATCATACATATAAACTATGGGATCTGGATGCAAATAAACTAGTTATTGGTCGACATGTAATGTTTGATAAAAGATCAGTTCTTAAATATAGCAAAAATCATCGAAATACCAGTGATTGCGGTACTTTATCAAGTACATCAAATCGACGTCAAATGTACATTTTTAAATGGAGAATTGAACGAGGATATATGTATATATGAATCAACCAGAAGGATTCAATGATGGAACGTTAAAAGTTTGTAAATTGGAGAAATCGTTATATGGTTTGAAACAAGCCTCTCGATTGTGGAACGAGCGATTTCATCAATTTATGAAAACTATTGAATTCAAAAGCAGCATGTCAGATCGTTGTTTATATATCATGGTCGCAAATGGAATAGCATATTACGTATTGCTGTATGTTGACGACTTGCTGATCGTGTGTAGTGCAAGGATATAGCGACACCAATCGAAAATGGTATTGCTTTACAAAATGGAAAATTAAACAATTGCAGAGAACCATATCCAAAAATATGGATGTCTAAAATATGCAACATTAACCACTCGTCAGGATTTGTGTGTAAAGCTACGAATTATTTTTGCTGATTTCAATGTTGTTATGAAAATGAACATTAAATATGCAAATCGGATACTACGATACATTCACGGTACAAAAACATCAATTTGCCGATATTATGACGAAGGGACTCAACCAAAAGCTGTTTGTGAAGCATCGTGCGAATTTAAATTTAAGTTAAAATTAAGAAGTCGCGTTGGTTAGAGTAATTTTAATTCAATTTTGTAACGTCACTCTTCCATGTTCATATAGTTAATTAGTTTTAGTTTCCATTGTGATAGAAACACATTATTTTTATCAGAAGATAGGGCACATCGCGGCCACTTAAAATTAGTAATAACTTAATTCAAATATTTATCCAAATTCAGTCTTAAGCCTTAACACAAGAAGAATGTCAAATTTATTTCAACTCTGTATATACTTTAAAAATTATTTCCATAAAGTCTCCGTGAACAACACACACACACACACACAGTACAAAATAAATTATTTTGTTTAAAATACAAAAAAAAATAAAAATAAACTGACAAGATAATGAAAATATTCAAGGAATGATAATGCTCTTTGATCCCAATGCAAATACTAAAGTGTTAATACAATAATACTTACACTCTCGAAATTTTAATCATCACCGTGTATGAATCATGTATATATGTTGTGATACCGTCAACTAACTGTGTATCAGCGTCCCCAGAATTATAATTTATAGATATATAGTTTCATTCACGTATCATCAATTTTCTAATAACAAAAAAAAAAATCCGTATGAGCAAATTTCAATTTTTTTTATCAATGCAACTTCCATTATCAAAATTCAATTACTATACGTACTATATACATAAATATCGCGTAACTGATTAGACTCAACATTTTTTTATTTTTTTTGTGTGTTACCATGCCTCACAAATGTATTTTTATATTTTTTCTAATGAATGAATATTATTGTGTATATATAGTTTGTTGTGTTGTGTTTATTGTGTTGTGTTTAGATAAGCTGATAAGCTGAAAACAATTTTTATTTTCGCTGCTTTCTGAACTGTCAACAAATATACTTGACTTTATGTTTTTCGGTGCGGTTATACGCGATTGAACCATTTTTTTTTATGTGTACCGTGTATTTATGCATTTTTCAATTTCCAACGGAACACTGATAAGGATTAATACGATTTATTTTCTCAAGTATATATACATATTACACTCCAAATTTACATTGCCAACTATCACGTTTTACGAAGTGCTAATCATCAAGTACACGTCGATTATGGAATGGGAAGAGTTTTAATTAAATTTTACAACGTTTGCTTTGAAAACAAATCTTTGAACGAAATTTGAATCAAGTTTGACTGAACTAAATTTGATGAAATTTAACATAACTCTAAATAATAAAATTTTAATTCAAATTTGACTAAAATTAACTTTGACGCGAATCGTTGGACGGGACCTAACTAAATGAAATTGTAATTGCATTTGAAAGTGTTAATAGTTCATTTAAAATCAAAATATTTAAAGTTATAGGCAGTGGTTAAAGCTGCGACGTTTGGATCGGGAGGTACGGGGTTCGAACCCCAACAGATTTTTCATCTCCCGATTACGATCGGTGATTAAATTGAAAACATTTATGGCTTTAAAATGAAAACATCTCTCTTGGAATGTAAAACTCACGATCCGATCCATCGTTCATATGCAGTGTGCAGATGGCCAGTTAAAAGACCGAGTAGCCGTGTACAAAATAGAGATACTGTTCAGTTTTCAAAGGACAATAAATCCATTAGCACTCAATGCCACAAAGGCCCCATGGTGCAAGCCTTGGATCTATCAAATCACGCACACGCGTTCTGCATCCTTAGCGAATTGGAGAACCAAGGTAGAGAGGATAATAGATGCACAGGAATTGTCCTGGAGTTAAACACATGCCATTCAAGGCATTTATCGCATACGGCATTGCTGGCTAGTTCTATGCAATGGAGATGACCCTTGAAACAAAACATGAACGTGAGTTAATTTTTGTCAAATGGTCTGCATTTTCATTACCCTCAATGTCACAATGCGCAGGTACACATCCTTCACCAGTTTTGAGTGGGTCAAAGGATTATTTAAGGAGTTGAGAACAGATTTACTGTAAGTACAGAAAGTAATATCATCACCAATAACTGCGAAATTAATAGCTGTAATGGCACAGCGAGTAACCGTGATTAATTCCGCTTGAGAAATAGTACAGTAAGTTCCCAAACTGCCAGAAATTCTCAGACTCAGCGATGGGCAGCAGATACGGAAGCCAGCACCTTGTTCAGAAAGCGAGCCATCTAAAAAAAATGCTAGCGATTCAGGTATTCAGATAAATTCAGGCAATTGCCTGTCATTAAACATGTCAATTTCCGGCACAGCTGGTTTAAAAACACTAAGAATTAACCTATGTCTCGATATAGTACCGAATACATTACACGCCCCTAAACATTTCTAGCGAAACGTCGCTGACCAAGCTGTAGGTGGAACAGCAATAAAATAGACTCCATAGCTAGAAGCGGAGCCGAAGACATAGCTCCAGTAACAGCCCTACATACGATATTTTGCAAACTGTTGAGTTTGGCAAGTGCTTATTTAAAGTTGACTACTGGCCACCAAACCACAGATGCATATGTCAGCATTGGTAGAACCAGTGATTTGTATATAAAAAAAAGCATTTTGGATGATAAGAGTTACCAAAAGCTCTTCAGCATTGCCAAAAAATCGCTGTGGATTTTTGTAGTTTGTAATCCAGATCATACTTTCAAGAGAGTTAGGCTGAGCTATTAATCTTACACCCAAAAAGAGATGGCACAGCAAATGCATCAGTATTACTACGTCTAGTGAATACAACTAAGTCAGTTTTAGAGGGGTTTACGTGTAAACCCTTATTAAGGCATCACTGTTCTACAACGAGAAGAGCGTGTTGCGTTAAATCAGATAATACTTTCAAATGTTAACCTGAAACTGTCAGAACCAGGTCTTCAGCGTAATTTTAAGCGATGAGACCGAATTCCTGAAGTTTTACAAGGAGCTCGTCAATGACCAAAAGCCACAACAGAGGTGAGAGCACCCCTCCTTGTGGACAACACCTGGCAACTTTGACTGAAACCAAGCTTTCATCTAGCACGGAGATAACGATGCGAGATTTATGCATAAATTCAATCCATTTAACAATGGTAGATATCAAATGCTTCTGCGTTATCCTGGAAAGTACCCATAAGAAATTCACTATTATACAGTGATCTTTCAATACTAGTTACAAGTTCATATATAGTGCAGTTTCACAGGATTTGCCAACCCTATAAGCTTGTTGCATGTTACGGAGCGGAGCGGTAGTTAAATGGTGATCTCTGATGAATCTATTAACAATCCTTTTTAAAGATTCGAGAAAGGTTGATGACAGGCAAATAGACTTCGATATCCACAATCGAACAAATTTCCTTATGTGATTCAAGTATGGAACCAAGCTCAAGAGAAAATGAATCCCAATCGGTTAACTTCCTATTACTGTAAGGCTGAGGCGACGGTTTTTTAAGGTTGATATTAAAAGAAATACACCTATGATCAGAGATGAGAATGTCATTCGTCACTCTCCAGTTTAAAATAAAACTCAGTAATGGACATGGAGCACAAACTGATGTCAATCACTTAACTACGAGATACACTCTTCAATGAGAAGGTACTTGTTTTTGCGTCGGAATTTTTAGAAATAATTCTACCACTAGGAGGCGTTGAGTCCAGAAACAGAACCATCATAAAGATATATAAATTTGCTTTCAAATAAATGATTTTTTTGTTCGAGCAACAGTCACTGAGGAAAATAATGAACCTTCTATATTGGCTCCAGTAGCTTATCATCCTCATATAAGTACACGAGAAATAGCTAGCGAATCCGGATTATTCCATACCAGTGTTTGGAAAATTTTTAACCGCCATAAGTATCACCCGTATCATGTGGCTTTACATCAAGATCTTCATAGCGTTGATTTTCAAAATCGAGTAACTTTTTGCCAGTGGGCACGTGAACAAATACGTTTTACAAACCATGGAACGGTTAAACGACACAACATGCATTACTGGAGTGTTGAAAATCCCCACTGACTTCGCCAAGTTGAACATCAGCGCCCTTGGACTGTCAACGTGTGGTGTGGAATAATTGTGCAACCAACTCATCGGCCCCCATATTATTGAAGGCAACTTGAATGGTCAAATGTATCGAGACTTTTTGGAAAATAAACTGCAAACATTACTTGAAGACTTGAGCTTAGAATTGCGACGGAACATGTGGTTCAGCACACTATTCGTTGGTAGCACGTGAAGTAGTTGTTCGTAATTTCAATGGTCGCTGGATTGGTAGAGCTGATCCGGTAAATTGGCCTACCAGATCTTACTTCGGTAGATTTCTTTTTGTGGGGTTATCTCAAAGACAAAGTATACCAACAAGTACCAACAACACGTGAGAATATGATTGAGCGAATAAGAAATGTTTGTGCCGAAATTCCAGCATTCACATTCACGCTTCTCACTTGTGTACATTCATTTGAAATGCGGTTTAATAAGTGCATTGAAGTTGAAGGCCATCATTTTGAGCACTTAATTTAATTAAAAGATGATGTCCACGTCGTTGTTCCTGGGTTACGCTAAAAGTAGTTTCTGGACAACACATTTTTCAGTAATTAAAAATTTAACAAATACAATTTGTTAAAAACTAATTTCGGGTATTTATACTTATTGAAAACGTGTTAATTTTAATGCAAACATATTGCAGAATCGTCTGCATAATGTTCTCAGTAGGAGAAATCGAAAAAAATTTAATATGAATCGAAAAAAAAATGTTTCAAGGAAATCCTACGTACGTTTAGCCGTAGAATCCTAGTCTGCAATAAAAAATGGGGGTTCCTATTTTAGTTTCCAAGTTGCCCCTCACCCTCCTTACAAGGAGGGGCGGGGGTCCTAATTTTAGCACTAATGTATTTCCCTCCCGGAATGAATGATTAATTAATTTTGATAATGGTCATTTTTATCGTAGAGAGCATATTTTCCGAGATATTTGAAAGTTTCAGCTTAAATAATACACCCGGTATATAGATGGCACTGCTATTATAAACTAATTTTATTTTAAAAAGTTTAAATCATTTAGTGATTTACAAAGCTTGTGGGATTTTAACGATATACCGGAAAATTTAGAAAATTGATCAATCTAGCAGAAACGTCAAGAAGTGGCCTACCAAAAAAAACGGACATCGAAATCATTTATGTTTATAAATAATCTTCTGTGGATTAATAAGAATCCGTTAAAGAAAGCTTATTAAAATGTTAAAGCTTTTCAATTATACATTGTATTTAAATCTGAAATATTTTTGTGTTAGTCCGTCTGTAAAGCAGCACTCAAGGAAACTGTAATTTGTATAAAATATATTTTTAAAGCAACTTTTAAATCCACCACAATATTAATGTTTCCGTCGAAGAAGAAAGAATACACAGCATTCTGTAAAGCTATTTTCTCGTTATAAAATTAATTAATTCTCTTCCGTCTAAAAATATCTTCAATTTGTTTATAAATAGGAGTTCGATATAAATATATACGTTATCGTACATATATGTATATACACGCAAGAAATATGTCGATAAAACATTTTAAAATAACTTTTTTTTATTTCAAAATGTATTAAGAAATTATTTGGCAAATAACATAAATAACCAAAAAAAAAAATTATATTATTTAATGTCTTCACATCGTTAAAACTATACAGGTGAGCATTGTCTTTCGTTGTACATGTCAGTTTCGTCTATAGATTGTGTAGCGTTAGTTGAATGCCGCCTGTAAATTCATTCAAAATTTAGTGGTGTCTAAACAAAATGGCGGGTTTGGAATAACGTTTATTGGAATTTTTTTTTTCTTACTTACGACTTGCTTATTATAATAATCTACACAGATGACTTACCTGAAAATAAATAAATAAAATATAAAATTAGTAATCATTATAACAAAGATAACACTAATTTTACTACATATATGGATTATAGTAAAAAATTGAATACATACATTTATATGTTAGATAATAAAAAATCTTTTAGTCTAATCACCAAGCTATTTCCAGAAATAAAATTATTCCGTTTATGTTGTATATGGTGAAATGCAAATATAACAAACATTTTTTTTCTGTCGTATATACACACACATATACAACTGATATTGATAACAAACGCGCGACGATTGCATTTTGTCAAAACCAAACAGAAATGTATGTATAGTGTTTGTTTAAACCGTTAAAGTAAATAATGTTGATAGTTTAGAAAAAAAAATTGGTCAGAGATTAGGAAATGGGCCACCCGGCACTTATGTTTATGAATTGTGTGAACTAAACGGTTTTTTTTTTTTTTTGGTCGAATAATCAATCCATATACTCGATCGATAAGAGTGGCCACTATTATATATAGTGAAAGTGCCGTCTGAAAACCTCGTGTGTATTTTCAAATAGCATTTCATTATCTATCGCGTCGACATACACATTTTTATTTTTTTTATCAAATTGGGAAACATGATATATACGAAACAATATATCAATATAGATAAGGGGCAAATCAGTAAATATAGAATTTCTCATTCATTTGGGAAATTTGATAGTGCACACTTTATCCATTGGAGGATTCATTCATCTATGTTATGTCAATATGCGCTACCGAAGTTGCATTATTTTTCGCATCACAACAAGTTTGATTCTAATTTTGGCGGGATAGGGCGGGCTGCATACTTGAATAGGATTTTATAAAGTAAGCTTTCAAAACAAGTGTCCAAATAAATAGTACATTGTGTCATTAGGATTAAAAGTGATACTTAAGTCACAAGTTTAATCCGAAAAACATATACTGGAATCAAACGCTGGATGATGCAATAGCTTCCTGCCAATCAAGTTCGTACACTTTTCGCTATGACCATTTCGACATGTCAGCCTTCAAACCCACGTCAATTTTACCTTCGCTTCCGAGTCGAGACAGGAAATTTCGAATTGCAAATGAATGATGACATCTACAATGAAGCGTTATAGTGCTGATTGAAGATTTGTGTTTGCTTATGAGTGGCAAACTATTGACTGAAAGTCATATGCCAGCGCCAAATCGTTAAACTAAAAATGTATTCAGCTAAAGCAATCAGCCATTGCAAAAGTGTTGAAAAATTGTAAATTGCTCATATGGGATGAGTGCACGATGGCGCACAAACGATCATTAGAAGCATTCGATCGAACACTTACGCAACAATAATCGTCGCTTTGGTGGCGTAATGATACTGTTGGCGGGCGACTTCCGACAAATCAATAGTGGCGGATGAATTATTTAAAAGGCATTTCTCAAGTCATCGTGTTTGTGGCGATACGTAAAAACCATTCCATTGAGTATGAGAGTTCCTGCAACAGGATTGAACCGCAGAAGTTTTCTCCAAAGAACTGCTGAGAATCTCAAATGGACAAATTCCGGTAGATACTTCCAGTGGTTTAATATCGATTCCATCTGAAATTTGCCAAATCACTGCAACGAAAGATGAACTTATCACTAATGCACGTATGTATATCCGAACATTGGTCAAAATGCAATTTTAGCAGCAAAAAATATTGAGTTCATACAAATCGATCGATCGCGTTGAAAATGAAGACGAAGTCGTCATTTATCCAGTGGAATTCCTAAACTCTTTGGATTTGCCTGGCATGCCGCCTCATCATTTGGATTTTAAAGTTGGATCTGCCATCATTATGCTACGAAATCTTCATACCCCGAAACTGTCCAATGGAACTCGACTGATTGTGACGAAGCTAATGAATAATGTGGTAGTGGCAAAGATTTTGAAAGGGCAGTTCACGGGAGAAGAATGCCTATTTCCGCGAATTCCCTTGACTTCAACCGATTTTCCGTTCCAGTTCAAACGCATTCAGTTCCCCGTGAAACTTGCATTTGCGATGAGGCACACGCTGGAAGTGTGCGGCACAAATATGGAAATGTCATGCTTTTCACACGGCTAGCTATATGTGGCGGGTTCCCGAGTTGGGAAACTATCCTCACTCTTCATTTAAGCTCCGGAGCAGTGAATGCTTGGAATTAATTCAATAAAAATAGTACATTGCATCATTAGGATTAAAAGTGATACTTAGTTTGATGAGCAATTACATTTGCATGCGAGCTGAAGCACAGCGTAGCCGAGCAAAAGCTAGTCTAACAAGGTCACTTTTAATCCGAATAACACATACTATTTTTTCTCCAACGAAGCTCATTGTAAACTAATTGTACGAGTAAGTACAAATTATGTAACTAACTCTTCAAAATTGAAACTAATTTTGTTGAAATATTTTGTGAAACTAAGGAGACTATTGTACACGTCAAACTGCAAAGCATAGAATTACAAATATTTTCTTTCTTGCGAGCAAAATGTTTGAATCAGAAAATTTATCAAATTTACCACCGGATGTGGTTCAAACAGCAAAAGAACTTGTGTTCACGTAAGATTTATTAGTGCGCATATAAGCGGTTTATGCAGTGGTGTACTGAAAAAATGTACAATCTGGATTATATTCAGAAAGTGTTCGCCAATTTGTCGACGAAGATGAAAAGTTCGACTCTTTGGGCGCAGTATTCAAAGGTTAAGGCCACATTGAATTATCAAATGGCATAGATATCGAAAAATATTCCAAATTGCCAGCATTTAAAAAAAACAGAATATTGGTAACACAGCAAAAAAATCCAGGGTTCTCGATTAAGCACATATCATTTGTTTTTAAATTTTGTTCCCGATAAAATATATTTAATGATGAAGGTAAATTTTAAAACTTACAAAATAATATATTTACTTATTTTTTGGTATTTTTCTTGCAGGTTGTTTTAATACTGGGAGTAGCGGGTTGCGTCGTTGCGACGAATTAGTCCAGCTTTGTTGGCAAAAATGTCCAACTCTAAAACAAACAAATCGTGACTCTTTACGGTTTTCGGCCAGACAATTTTGAGGTACAACGACTTTTTATAAAATACCAGGTGGAGTATGTCATCGGGTAGTAGTTGGCATTCACAAAATTAGTAGCGTTGTAAAAGAAGTGGCATTGGATTTAAATTTAAAAAATGCAAGTGAATATACCGGCCATTGCTTGCGTCGGACTTCAGCTACACTCCTTGTAGATGGTTGGTGGTTGGGAATCTAATACTGGTAAAAGACCATAATTCGGATCGCTGTACCAATTGTAGATCGTTCAACGGGTTTTCTGTTAAAATAAGAAATATAATCGGGATTTACATGTATTGATTTTTGATCTATATGTAATGATGTATTGAGTTGCAGCTGTTCAATTTTTGTCTCATTTAACCTTGAATAAGTATTAATTTTATTGCTCGAATATGCGCTACATCGTATATGTCACTTGCTCTGGAAGCAGTGAAGTGTGGTATGACTGTTCACACTGCCAGCAAAACTTTTAAAGTTTCAAAAACCACTTTATATAACCGGTATATAAAGAATCTAAGCGCCGATATCAAACAAGATCCTCCGAGCATTTTAGCGAAAGAACAGGACTTCGAAAGAACAAAGAACTTCCTACCTTAATATTGGAGAAAAGATAAGACAACAATTTATTAGGCATCGATGGTATGGACGTTGATCTAAATGGTATTTTAGGAGAGATCTATTTAAAAATTAAAATATTTGTTTATTTCCTATTGTATGTGTTTTATAAAAGCCATTAAATACTTAGAAGATTCCACAACAAATAAAAGAAACACTGCTATAAGAATATTACGACCCGATGAACTTAGTACCTGCTACAGTACTAGTATCAGCTAGAGTGCTAATCATGAAAATACAACCAATCCAATAAGGATTAAAAGTGTAGCTTAGCAACACACACATTTTTCAAAATAGTAAGAAGAAGGCCAACTTTAATACCCAAAAACAGCATTAAAACAAGAGGCTTTTAAGACGTTGGGAGCAAACAATTATTCCTTAACTGAAGGAGAAATTCCAAATTCAAAAACAAACAATTACAATTTGATGGACCTCCTGATTTTAAATCGAAGGAGCCTTCGTCAACAATTTTAAGCGAAAAGCTCTAATTAAATATTTAAATAAATTAAATTTGAGCTTTTAGGATTTGTTAAACCTCAGCTGATTGAACTTTTCGTTTAATAAATAATTTCAGACTGTCACTTCATAATTTTGTTTATCATGCACTTCCATATGTATATGTGCATTCATAAAATAAATGATAATAAATTCTTTATGATGAGAGATTACGAGCACTCCACACCACAACCCTTAAAATATTAACAAATTTGGGTCGTAATTTTTAATATATGCGGGAAGTATCGGTTTAGTGCGAACTTTGTTTTTATTTCTATTTAGTACAATTCCGATTTTTCTTATCTGATTCTATCCACCAAAACTTCAGGATATAATTGACGTGGGTGGAAACGTTGCCTGATCGGACTTATATTTCCAAGAACGAAAAAAAGCACAAAGATTTAAAGTTGCAAAAGATCGCATTTCACTATTATTATGCAGTAATGCCTCGAGGTGCAGTAACCGCTGCTCATTCATCGAGCATTAAACCCTCGAGGTTTTAAAACTGTCGATAAAAGTAAATTGCCGGTATATTAGACGGCAAACTGAAAGCGTGGATGACGAAAAGCGTGGTTGACGTTTAGAAGAATGTTTTTCCGAAATTTTTGTTCCAGAAGTTGCGCAATACCTAAATAGAAAAAATTTAGGTGTCAAAGTCACCCGGCCATCCACAAGATCTAAATCATCCTAACGTGAACGCTGCAACCATTAGATCAAAGTATAATAGCCACCTTATTAAAGCAATATTTTTACGGGTCACATTTAATTTCATCATAGATAAATTAGATAACCGACCAGATGTAACAGTTACCGAAATATGGAAAGAATACTCTATGAAGAATTGTATACAATTTATCGCCAAACCCACTAAGGAATTAAAGCAGAATACACTCAAGATTTATTGGTATCACATTGAATGAGATGCACGAATACATGAGATTAGAAGAAAACTTAACTGAGGAAGATCTTCTGATTTTATATGACGAAAACCAGAATTTAATGAAAGAGAATGAAGATGTATTGGAACCCGAAGAGACACCAACATTTAAACCAAACATATTACAACATGGAATAGACATAGCCCATAAATTAAAATCTTTTTTCGAGGAGCATGATCCAGATATTGACAGAGGGCTAAAATTTCATCACGGAGTAGACATAATCATGGCACCATATTACGAAGTTAAAAAACAGTTTGATATGTCTAAAAAGCAGCCATTAATTACAGATTTCATAAGTTGCAGCACTATGAATGAAAGTTTTTCGAGCGACGAAACTGTTATTTTGCCTTCTTTTAAGATCTATTCCAGTGCATTGGAGAGCCAACAAAAAAGCATGGATGACTGCCAGTTTATTTAATGATTGGTTTCATCATTGCTTTGTTCCTGACGTAGAAAACTATTTAAAAAAAAAAGAACTTAGCATTTAATGTTTTACTACTTTTAGATAATGCACCATCACATTCAACTGATATAAGTCATCCTAAGGTTCAAGACGTAAAGATATTGTACATGAAATAAGATCTCAGCGAGTACGCTGGCTTGGTCACGTTCTGCGTGCTGATCCGAAACGAATTGTGCAGCGATCTCTGAAAGGAGAGCCACCATATGGTAGCCACGGTGTAGATAATGGCTTGGCTTCTTCAGGTTGTCTAGGACAGTATAAAGACCAAGCTCAGGATCGAAACCGTTGGAGCCAGTTTGTTAGAGTATACAGACGAACGAAGTAAATTTTTGAATAAATTTTTTAAAATTTCATTTGTAAATAGATTAACTGGATTGGTGCATCAAAATTTATAAATTAAGTTTAACAATTATTTGCAACGTTCTACCGCTAATACGTTTATCGTGTTAAAACGAGCTTATTAGTCGCATAGTCGAATCCTAAACCTTCAACCTGAATTTCAGTTTGATTTTAGGTAAAACCAATGTTGAAATCAATTGAATATAAGTATACATTTAGTACCATGTATTGATTATAGTAAATTGATAACAAAAAGAAAAACTATAAATAATTAATTACAATTATTAACTAATGTAAATTAGTCATGTGTTGAGTTGCTAGGCTATTATAGTACTTAGTCATATTGGAATATTATAGTCGGTACACGAGTTATTCAGTAAAAGCTCATTGAACTAATTTTATCCCTCGCTCGGCTCGTTCACCGCATGCATCCAACATTTATAATTTTCTTATCTTATCTGTGTATATAAAAAAGATTGATTTTCTTTTGTTTTTTTTATAGCAATTATTATTGCTTTTGTTGTAATAAAAATGTATATATCCAGATGGAAAATGATACGTTCCTTTGGAAGTTTTCCCCCAAAAATGTTTTATTTATTTATTTATATATAGCTTTTTGATACCATATATACAGCGAACCTAAATTTATAGCTTTTGTTGTTATTTTTATAGTTCAATAAAAATAACTTGGAAGAAAAAGTTTTGCTATAAAACATAAATTAAAAAATATTCTGGATCTGGGTATTTACTGCCAACACTTGGGTTTTACTATACTTATACACGTATTGTATATTTACTCGTATGACTGTTTAAAATTCATTGCCATGCACTTTACAATATTGCTGGGGATATATGCGCGCGCGATATATACATACTACTATATATGGGGGTATTCTGTGTCATGCCAATGTTTTGTAAACGACCTTGTACCAAAGAATTTTCCGCTAACAATATGGAATATTGCCAATATAATGTTGTGTATGAACTTTGTTTATATCAAAAAAAAAATGTTATGTGAAAAACTCTCAATGTATACATAATCCAGATTTTCTTTAAAAAAAAAAAATTATCTGCGATACTCTATAAGTATATATTTAAGCGATGGTGGTGATGAAGGAAGAGGATAACCAAGAGTGCAACATTATATAACGTACACAAAAAAAAACGAATGATGTTGTATAGCTTCAAACAACATTGGAAAGTTGTATAAAAACTTTGTTTTGATGTTCTCTGGATGAAAAAATACAGAATATTGTATGCACCAAAAACTGCTAAAATAATTGTTTCGCCAAAACAAGAAGCACTGAAAAATATCAATTATAATGAGAAACATAATTTTTAGTGAGATGATGCTAGATCTAACTTTATTTGACATAATTCTACAAATGAGTTAAGACAAAGGTGGAAATAACATAATTCTGAATCATTCGAATTCAAACAGATAAGAGTATATGATCTTAAAATTCATGTAAAGGGTGTTTGTTGTAGAGGTTCACAACTTTGAGTTGGCAACACTGCTTTATTTGACAACCCATTTAACAGCTGATAGTTGCTTTTTGTGTAGTTTGGTTTGACATTTCACTAGGGATAGACTTACATAAGAGCAACGCTTGCAAATTGTTGAAATTTTTTATCAAAATAATGGTTCCGTTCGTTAAACTTATCGTGTACTTCGTCTCCACTGCTCCAGCTTATTCAAAAAATCCATATGTATTAGATTTATTAAATTACTAAAGTAGTACATACATACAACTCATTTATATGTAAAAAAAAAACATCTTTATTAATATGTAGATGTAACAATGTTTTTTTAGGTGTTTTAAGTAAGTTTAACCATGGCGTCAACAAATTAAAATGCAAAACTGCCGTCCATGATAGATAGCCGATTTATGGAAGAGGACTTAAGAAACAACTTTGAAATTAATAATACGCGAAAGTCGGCAACGTGCAAGGTGGAAAATGAAGTAAATGGCCACCTCAAATGATGCAACTTTAAATTCAATGCCAATGAATCTAGTACCTTGAAAAATTTTAATCTTTGGCGGCGTGTCAAACGTAACCATCCGGAAATTTATATGTCTCTAACGAAAAAGAAAGACCAAGAAGATAAAGTTAAAGTTGCCACGGAATACCGAAGTGGTCGTGATTGTGAAGGAAATAATACTTACGACGGAGCATCGACTAATAAGAAACACAAAATGGAACAAACGAAAATTGATTTATTTTTGAAGTCTTCAAAAGTTATAGTTACTATGGATGCTGATACTTTCCGCGAAGGTCTAATGGAAATGATTTGCATGAGTACAACACCCCTCACTACATTCAGACTGCAAAATAAGGGATTCCAAAAAATTGCGGTTGAAATGGCTCAAAAGCTTGGTATTTCGACAGGACACGATGCAGTTCGTAATTTGGTTATCAGTACAGCTGATTCTGTTCGTGCTGATCTGAAGAAGTTATTAAAAGAAAAGTTGTGCTACCTGAAGACCCGTGGTAATAGAAATTTTCTCGCAGTGAATGTCCAGTTCTACGATGAAAAGACAACTAAGGTCGTTATAAAAACATTGGACATTGTGGATACCAAAGGAAAAATAAAGTGAAATCAATTTTAGAAAAATTCGATACCACTAAAATGCAGATTTTGAGTATCTGCGTTAACAATGCAGCAAATATGACGTGCGCCGTAAAGAATTTCAGCAGCTGCGATGAAGATTCTAATTCGGACAATGATATTACAAACGGTTCTAGCACTGAATCAATAATGATAGAGGAAGAAATTGAGGAACATTATGATTTTACTAAGTTCATCGCAAGAATTGAAAGCTAAAGAAGGACTCTAGATATATTGAGAAACAAAATATCCTTCGACGTTTCAATAAATTGCAACCGAGTGAAGAACAACAATTAATAGTCGTAACAGTCGAATCAGATCGTCAAAAAAATAACTGTACCACTGCCAGTGCCAAAAGCATTGTTCAGAAGAGGATGATCTTGAGAAAGAGCTTGATAAACAGGAAAAACGGCGGAAAATATCAGAAATACACAATTCGAACGAAGAAGAATTAGAGCGATTGTTTAATGAAGATTGTGAAGTCATGGAAGGCATGGGTAGACTCAAAGTTAAATCAGTCTTCGAAGCAAGCTGCATGTCGAGTTGCATCCAGTATGCCCACTAAAATTAATATTGAATGATTTAAGGGAATTGATGAAGGACGACTTACTCCCAGCAGTTTTATTTTATAGAATAAATAAAAAATAACGAAAATTAATATTGTTTATATGTATATGTAATTAGTACATGTAATTAGTCCAAGCCCTGGAAGAAACTGTAACCGCTGTACAGGAAAACATTGAAGAAGATCCAAATCAATCAATTCGTCGCCGTTCTCAGCAAATGGGGTTGTGTCCGTCCACTTTCTGGAAGATTCTACGAAAGGATATTGGCTTAAAAGCTTTTAAAATTTAACTTGTGCAGGAATTAAAACCAAATGACCATCATATGCGCCGCAAATTCGGCGAATGGGTTGAACTACAAATTGATATTGATGTTGAATTTCCATTTAAAATTTTGTTCTCCGATGAAGCCCATTTTTGGTTGAATGGGTACGTAAATAAGCAGAATTGTCGCATTTGGAGTGAGGATAATCCACAAGCTTTTGTCGAAACACCATTAAACCCAAAGAAAATTACTGTTTGGTGCGCTTTATGGGCTGGCGGAGTCATTGGTCCATATGTCTTCAAAACCGATGATGTTCAGAATATTACTGTCAATGGCGAGCGGTATAGGGACATGATTAGGAAGTTTTTCGTACCTCGATTAGCTGGCATTAATCTTGCTGGCATGTGGTTCCAACAGGACGGAGCCACATGCCGCACAGCGCGCGCTACAATTGATTTACTCAAAGAAACTTTTGATGAAAGAATAATTTCGCATAATGGTCCAATTAATTGGCCACCAAGGATTATTTTCTTTGGGGTTATGTAAAGTCGCTTGTCTACGTCGATAAACCAGAGACAATTGAACACCTGAAAATCATCATTCGAAGAGTTATTGGCGAAATACGGCCTCAAATGCTGCGAAAATTTCTGAAAATTGGTGTTCCAGATTGCGCCTTGTTGATCCAGCCGTGGCTGGTTCATATTTTAATGAATTATATTTTAACATTAATGTCATAAAAGTATATATCCAATAAAGCCCGTTTTAAAAATATATTTCTTTGTTTTATTATGATTTAAACTTGTGTAACTCTATAAAAAACAACCTTTATATGCTGCCTCTTTCACTAACAGCGTAAATCAACAAAACATATCGGGACTATTGAAACGCGTGGATATTGGGTGCTAAATAGAAAAAAATACGGCTGGACTATTGGGGCAAAATTATGCGTTAGGTCGCTACGCTCATACAAACATAATGTTCGGATACACATATGGATCTACTTATAACATCGACAAAGAATGTTACTCCGAAGATATAATTAAGTGTATCGGCGTAAATTATGACATTGTTAACTTTAAACCATAGATACATATATAGAATTTCGACCGATTCTCAAATCAATTTTAAAATCCTAAGAAAGAAATAAGTATGTTCAAAGGGCTAACCACTCATCAGTTAAAAACCTTATAGAATTTGACAAAATTATTGCATTAAGTAAATCTGACTAGTATTCCATATTTTGTGTGCAGCCAGATCCGAAATAGCCAAAAACAGTATTTTATCTGTTGTTAAGTGCAACCTGTCAAGTGATCTGCACTATGAATCTGAATTCTCTTAAAATTATTATCACGTGAATTTAATTTCTAAAAAACTGTTCAAATTGGTGCAAAATTGTATGAAACAAGTAAAATGAAATTGCTCAATCCGGCTAGACTAGATTACAATCGGCCATGCTATTTTCAATTATAAACTTAAATATAGGCAACGTTTTTTGAACAGCAAATAGACAAAAAAACAACATTTGTTTATCTGATGGTTTTGTACAATAAGGTATCCGGAGTTATCTTTCAACTATTTAATTTTTATCGCACATATTTTGCACATAATAGTAGAACAATTCTCAATTCAGCGTAGATCCGTCACGGAAAAAATTAGAAGGTAATATAGAGATTAAAAACAAAACATCTCGATCATCAATTCAACGAAATTTGACAACCTGAAGTTGTGCAAAGTCAATCGCTGCGGGTCGATAGTAAAATGGGACACAATTTGATGAAGATTCTTTATGGAGCGCCAACTGCTATAATTTAACAAGGATCATCAAGAATTTTTGGCAGAATTTACTTTTTATTAAATTGTTTTGAACTTTTAATTTTCAAATTTTCAAATTTTTTGTTGATGTAAGCTCAGTATTATAATTGGAATTCACCCGAAATTATCAAAATTTGCACAAAACTCAAATAAAAAATTATATAAATAACGGTTTAATCGAGATGGCAGAATAACATCCATATTTTTGAAGGTTGCATAAGATTAAAAAAATTAATGATAAGTAATTCACAAAATTGCTCATTAGAGCCATCATAATTTTAATTCGAAAAGACAGATAAATAATTTGCCTAACTATCCCCCCAAAGTTTATATCTGCGGTTGCGCCACAAAATGAGATAAAAGAGCGGAACTTATACGAATAAACTTTTTTCTGAATTTAAATTTAAATTTTTTTACAAATGGACATTTTTGTAGTATTGAGTGAGACTCTTTGAGCCGAGGAGGCTTTATATTAAAATATTCAAATTATACTAATTTTTAATAAGCTTGGCACAGCGTCAAAAGTTCCAAATACCTGCTTCCATTATAACTCAAAAAACAAAATGCCACCACCCACTTGTCTAACTGTTCGGTCTTAAATACATACATATAGGTATTATGTATACGCATAAACCGGCAACACGTTTTCTCATTAAAAAAAGACACTAAAATGTTATATTAAAACCGGCTTTTTTTTTATATAAAAACTTAAATATTTCTACTTACATGATTGTATCATAACTTGTCCACAAGACCGAAAAAACTACTTCTTCTCTCGCTTACAGTGTGCAACTCCACGATTATCCAATTCAATATTTTTTTTTTTTTTTTGATATCTTTTTCCACTCAACAATTTAATTTTGTTGTTGTTGTTGGTATCCACACAAATCACTGTATATTCCTTTTAATCGATTTTTAAATAATTTTTCAATACATTTTCCACTCACTATAAATATACAACAAAAACTATTAAATTAAATTTTTTTCCACTGATTTATTTGTGAATAACTCAAAAATTTGTGCAATAAATAAATCAAACCAAAAAAAAACAAAAAAACACTCAAAATTATAACAATAACTCAAAACTAATATTTTTGCTTTTTTACTGAATCAACCCAACAACAAATAATTGCTCGTCAAAGTATAGTACTAGAGTAGCGTAACTATTAATCTAAAAAAAATTGACCTTGAAAACATTAAAGTAGTTTTTTATTTTCTCTCTAGCTCTAAGGTAAAAACAATTTTTAATCTCGCTATCTCGCTCTTTCTATAGTGGTATCGGTATGTTAATTATTCCTGTTTTTTATTTGTATGATTTATTTAAACTTTTGTTGTTGTTGTAATTTTTCATTAATTACTTATCAGGTCATTGTAACAAAACACAATTTTTTTTTTTTTGAACCGATAAACATACAAAACCAAAAAACTATATAAAACTTAAAAAATTCACTTTTAAATTACAAAAAAAAAAAAAAATTAATAAAATATAATTTAATTAATTAAAATATATTAAATTATATAAATTTTTAATGAAATGAAAATTTGATTATTTATTATCTCTTTCTTTTTTTTATTAAATTACTTAACACACACAAAAATTATTAATTTTTGTTAGATTTGTGCTTAATTATAACTTTTTTTGTTATTTTTATTGTTCACAGACTAACCAAATCCATTCACGGTTAAAACTAAACTGATTCGAACGACTCATGAAAATGAAACAGAAAAAATGAAAAAGAGCGAAAGCAATAGCAAGAGAACGAACGAATTCGAATCGACAAACGTACACACAAAAAAAAATTAAAAAAAAAAACTGTCACAGTAGTAAAAAAAAATTGTTGTTGTATATGGTGCGGTGCGGTGCCCGTGCTAGTACATGCCGATATATTTATATACACTATACACTCATACAATGATGGCTGGCTGCTATCATCATCAGCATTATGAAAAACCATTCATGTCGGATCGTGTATAAAAAAAAAAAAACAAAAAACAAATAAAATTTGTACATGGAATGGAGAATAGTAAAAAAATATTTTCGTTTTTGTCGGAATACATTGATACCGGTTTTTTGCTCCACTTGGTTGTATGGGTGTGGTATAATTTAACGATTACACTGCTGGTATGGATAAATGGCCGGATGAAGCGCAATATCATTTTTGCGCGGCAGGAAATTTTAATACTTATAATTTTGTAATTCAGTGCTGGAGTTTCAAACCAGCGACGACATGTAACCGTTGAAATCAATCCAAGTCGGACGAATTACGCCACAGTAACTAATGAGCCTGGCGAAACATAAAACACATAGTGAAGCTAAGTCTTTACTTGTTATTCTATTGTCGTTGGTCATCTGATCAAACTTAAGATTCCGAAATTCCGCTTTTCTGTTAGTCATGGTTTTTGATACGTTTGTGACTTAGCCACTTGTATTTTTTTAATTGTACACGAGGCAAGACACACGAATGGAAGCAGATTGTAACGGGCTAAGGAATAAAATTACTTATTATTCTGTCAAATTAAAAGCTTTTAACAATTTATAAAAATCCAGCCCTTGACTGATTATTATTAACATTGTTACGTTTTTGCCCTGTCAAACAAGGTTCGATCACTGTATTGTGAATAAAACAAACGATGCAACTCCTAGATGACCCTAATTTATTTATTCCCGAATAATTAGTATAGTGCCTAGACTATACCTGAATAGTCTAGAGGCTTCTACTTAATAACAGTTTTACGTTTACGGTAGTGTCTCTACTCAAATAGAGATGTCGCCACGATCGAACAATATTGTTACACTACCGTAATACGCGATAAACATTTAGGAGTGAGTTCGTTGTAGTGTTATAAGAGAATAAGTGAATAAAGTGTTATAAGTGAATAAGTGAATTAATTAAATTAGTGTTTAGTGTAATTATTCGGAAATAAATAAATTTGGTGTTATCTAGAATTTACATCGTTTGTTTAATTCACAATCCAGTGATCGAACCTTGTGTGACAGGGCAAAAACGTAACATTTGGTGATAGCGGTGGGGTTGTGAATTAAAAGATGATTCTAAACGAGTCAAAGATTTCCGATTTAAAGGAAGAGTTGGAGATGGAGGGTATTGATCCAGCTAGTTACAATTTTGACGAATCAACATTTTCCGACCACGCAGAAGAGGACGAAGAGGTTGAAAAAAAAAGAGGCAGTCGTGGAGGTTATACCGAAAGAGTCTGGAGGTTTCGATATGGCGCAGTTAATGGCTGCTTTTCAACAGTCGGAAATGAAACAGTCTATTCAGCAGTCAATTGAAAAATCATTGGAAACTTGCAAACAGAGGTGGAAGAGCAAATCGACAGCGTTAATAGTTGCTTTAAAGGGAGAAGCGGCTGAAACACTGCAGTCTATTATAGGCGCTTGGAAGCGGCCATAAACGGGAAATGTATCGAATTGAGCTGAAGAGCCGATATCAAAAGCTCGGAGAGACTCTTCAAGAATATTCCGCAGCAATCGAACGGTTTATTCCGATTACATCGAGAGGAATAAGATGGACGCGTTCAAATGAACGAAATGGAAACGTACAAGATCACGATCTCCTATATGCAACGAAGATTATAAGTAGAGAGCAAGCCTTGACAAAAGAGAAAGACCAAGAACAAAAGGAGTCGATAAACTACAACAAGTCAGCCTAAAGGGGCAGAAGTTGACTCGCACAACCAATTGCCCCATAACATCACAGGAGAGAGCGCGGACATAACGGGCAGGAAGACTGTGAGAATTAAGATAGGCAATGCTCAATTCCAACACGAAGTATTGGTCGTAAAAATAGTGGATGAAGTCATCTTGGGGATGGCCTTCATGAGGGCGAATGGCTTCATGGTGGATGTTGGTCGAGGAGTATTAGACTGTGATAATTTCGAGCTACCACTGCGAATAGACAATGTAGAAACAACAATTAGACGGGTGATAGTAGATCACCGGGAAAACGTGCCACCGAACTCGGAAACAATTGTGTGGTAAAAATTGGAGGTAGGTTCTGGGTTACCCAGGTTGTGGGTTGTAGAAGCGATTGAAGAAATAATCGAAACCAAAGGAATTATGATAGGGAGGACGTTAGTAAAAATCAGATAAAGAATGTAAAGTATCGATTAGGACCCTAAATCTCACGGATAAGACGAAAACAATTAAGATAGGAACTGTTATCGGTAAATATGAAGAGGTGTCAACAATCATGAAATGCGAACAGAAGAATCCGATTAGAAACACCAAGGACAGAAACAAATGGTAGAACACCTTGTGTGAGTGATTGAATCATCAAACAGTCCATTGAGGTCACCAATAGTGTTAGTCGAAAGAAAGGACGGAAGGAAGGAGGTATCAACTATTATGAAATGCCAACAGAAGAATCCGATTAGAAACACCAAGGACAGAAATAAATAGTAGAACACCTTGTGTGAGTGATTGAATCATCAAACAGTCCATTGAGGTCACCAATAGTGTTAGTCGAAAGGAAGGACGGGAAAATGTGCTTTTGCCTCGATTACCGAAAGCTAAATTCAGTGACGAAAAAGGATAGCTACCCATTAGCAAGGATCGCTGACACGTTAGACACATTGTCAGGTGCTAGAATGTTTTCAACATTAGACCAGCAAAGCGGCTATTGGCAGGTGGAAGTCCAAGAGCAAGATCGTGAAAAACGGCGTTCAGAGTCAGTGAGCAGTCAGTTGAAAACAGTTCAGAGTGGGCAATGGGCTATGTCAGTTTAACGTGAAGCCATTTGGATTATATAATGGAGCGACAACTTTTGACCACTAATGGAACGCGTGTTAAAGGGACTACATTGGAAAACATGCCTCGTGTATTTAGATGACATCATAGTTATGGGAAAAGATTTCGAAGAACACTTAAGAAATTTATCAGAAGTAATCAGTTGGTTTAAAGCTAAATCCAAAGAAGTGCTCTCTGTTTAGAAGGGAAGTAAAGTTTTTGGAACACAAGGTAACGGACCAATGGAATCCACACCGATGAAGACAAAATATTAGCGATGAAGGACTGAAGCATCATCATCATGTAAGCTCAAATCGCCTTATTATAGGCGATTTGAGCTTACATGATTTGACCCAGAAGAACAGAGCATTTGAATGGAATGACGAGCAAGAGGAGTCATTCAATTAATTGAGAAGGCGATTATGTACGGCACTATTATTGGCATATTCTATACTCGGTGTTAAATTTATTCTTGACACCGACGCAAGTAATGATGGTATCGGAGGAGTGTTGTCACAAGAAATTGAAGGTCAAGAAAGAATGATAGCTTATTACTCGAAGGTGTTATCTAAACCAGAACGTAGCTATTGTGTGACTCGTAAGAAATCGTTGGCTATAGTGGAATGTTGGAAACTTTTTCATAAATATCTTTATGGCCAAGAATTTCATATACGAACAGACCATGTTACGTTGGCTGTTGCAGTTCAAGAATTAAGAAGGGCAAGTAGCGCGTTGGATCGAACGACTATAGAGTTATCATTTCCAGATCGAACTTCTGAAAAGGAGTACAGATGGAAATCCCGATGCATTGTCAAGGCGGCCATGTCAAGTAGAATGCAAACACTGATAGAGGCAAAGAAAGACGTTATCGACCTCAGGCTTATGCAAATACTACCGGATAAGGAGTGGACGGATGAAACGGTTAGGGATGAGCAGTTAGCAGATCCGCATTTGGCAATAACCATGTAATTTAAGGAGAAAGAAAATCACCCAACTTAGTTTGAGATTGCAGATAAGAGTCCCATAGTAAATGCTTACTGGGCACAATAGGACAGCCTCCAAATGGAAAATTGATGCTTGAAACGAATATGGGAAAGCTCGGACGGAAATGTGAAACAATCAGTGGTGCCTAAGTCTAGGATTGCCGAAGTATTGAAGGAGTATCACGGAGGGGCAAGTGGGGGTCATCTGGGAATTAATAAAACACTTGCCAAAATAGGTCAACGTTTCTACTGGTCAGGATGTAGACAATCTGTAGTGGAGTGGTGTCAAAAATGTGATCAATGTGCGGCAGTAAAATGTCCCGCACGGAAAAGTCGGGAAGTAATGCAGAAGTATAACGTTAGTGTGCCATTCGAGAGAATTGCAATGGATGTGGTGGGACCATTTCGGACTACAAATATTGGTAACAAGTATGTGGCAGTAATAGTGGACTATTTTGGCAAATGGCCAGAGGTGTACCCCATACCCAATCAGGAGGCAACAATGATAGCTGACGCCTTGGTTAATATTTGGATTAGTCGTTTTGGTGTATCAATGGAGATTCACACGGACCAAGGAAGAAATTTTGAGTCAGTTGTATTTTAGGAAGTCTCTCAGTTGCTCGGTATAAATAAAACGAGAATAATGCCTTTGCATCCACAGTCGGATGGTATGGTGGAGAGATTCAATGGGACGTGGAAAAATATTTGGCAAAGGTCGTGGATAATGATGAACGCAACTGGGATCGACATATTCCTATGTTCCTAATGGCATATCATCATTATAGCTTTATGTGGGCAGAATTATGTTGACCAGATGAAAGGAAAATTTTACGAGATACACCAGTTTGTACGAGACAAGATACGAGTATCAAAGGACCGAATGAAGGCTCGATTTGACATACGAGCAAATAATAAAGGTTTTGAAGAAGGCGATTTAGTATGGCTTTACAACCCACAACGGAAGAAGGGTTTACCATCGAAGCTGCAACCTTCAAGGGAACGGCCGTACACCATCATCACCAAATTAAACGACGTGGTCTACCAGATTAAGACAAGTCAGCAAGGGAAGCTGCAGGTGGTGCATATAGAGCGAGTAGCACTTACAAAGGAGATGAGTTGGTTCCTGTTCGGGACGGATCAGGATTAGGTAAGGGGCAATGTTACGATCGTGGCGACATCTCTATTTGAGTAGAGACACTACCGTAAATGTAATACGCGAGTGAGTTCGTTGTATTTTAACCGTGGTAGTGCTGGTAGTAATAAAAAGGAACTAAGTTAAATAACTCGATTAAGGAAATTAGTGTTTAGTGTAATTATTTGGAAATAACTAAATTTAGTGTGATTTAGAATTTACATTGTTTGTTTAATTCACAATCCAATGATCGAACCTTGTTTGATAGGGCTAAAACGTAACAATATTATTATTTTGTAGTAGCAGCTAAAATGCTTCACTTAAGTAAGTGAATCTGGCTTAAAGGAAACTTATTTTTAACGTTTATAAAACTGTTAACCATTAATTGCAATAAAAAGCTCAATTATACCTTTATTAAATATCAAAGCATTCTGATTATAGTGCACGATTTTAAAATAAAGCTTTTTGATTTAGAAGCAATTAGAAATTTTATTATTAAAAATATTTTAACAGTAATTAATCCAAAAAGCTTTGAAACTTTTAAAATGAAAAGCTTTCAGCGATTAAGGAACATTGAGTTTTCAAATTTCATTTTATGAGCATTATACGGCAGTATATTGTCACTGGTACTGGAAATATTATTAAGCCTGCATGTACACTCCAGAGTAAGGATCAGGTGACTGCTCATTGTGGCGTTGTGGGAAATGAGGTTGCTGACTTTTTAGCGAAAGCTGAATCGTGTACTAAATTTGTTGGTCCCGAGCCAGCAATTCCTCTATGCTTTACTGTTAACTTCGATAAATTTAGATCGAGTAGTCGAAGTACTATCCGAAAATATTTAAATTTTGTTGAATAGTAACGGTTTTACGAGAAATTTGAGTTCGTTTTTCGAGCACACCCTTTAAATACAAATTTAAGTTACTAATCAACCATTTTGGTCGTCTTGCTGTCTATATATGGCCGACAAATATTAGTATGGGTTTTTCCAAGTACGAAAGGTATAACAAAAACTAATCTTCATCCGTTTGTATACATTTTGTATTTTACGCAAAACGTAAACGAATAAAGGTGTAGGCGCAGGTACTTCAGAACATAATGACTTCTTTATGAATTTCAAGGGTCAATAACTATAAAACAATAAAATTGGTACTTATGAGATTTACAAAAGATTATAACACTGTACAAAGGTCGGTAACTAGCCGATCGGACCTAAAAATAATTCTTTAATTTTAAATAAGACAATATGTTCACACCCTGATTTTACAATACATACTTAAGCTAAGATGCTATGCATATATTTTGTACCCAACTGTAGTAAACTACATACATTTTTCTTAGTATGTATATGTATGTAAGTAAGTAGAAGAAGTACATTGAAAAATAACTTTGGATGGAAATCAAAATACATACGATTTAACGATTAAGTGTAAACGAGAATGAGAGTAAAACAAAAAATTTTCTTTTTCTGGTGTATAGAAACTGAATGTTGCTCCCCAAAAAAATGTACACATTGTTTTGTTGTTGTTCTTATTTTGACATTTTATCAATGAAAGACAGAGATACATAGATGAAGTAATGTAAATCGCGTTTTTTTTTACTTTACCCGACGACTTTACTACTATAATGTACTAATACATAAATGTGAGTGATTTTTATTGTAAGAAACATACATTACGATTATATTTGGTGGATGGATGTGGTTGTAGTAAAATGTTGTTCTTAGCCTAGCTCTATTAAGTTGTTGGTATATGAATAACTTTATGTCTGTTTATGTGGCATTTTTCTATAAAATACCAATATGTAGCACTAATATAATGGTGTCCAGCGACCTGAAACCGATTTCAGATGAGTAGGATCTATACTGCCGTGCTAAATAAGAGAGTGTTACCTCAGTAAAGCACCTTTTGAAAAGCAATAAGAAAAATATCAATTATATAACATTAATTTAAGTAAATACAGCGTAACTACAATTTAGTAAGCTTAGGAGCCGTAATTTAATAAATGCCTAACCCTCTTAAGACATTCCCAATAATTATCTAAACTAATCATAAGCAATATAGCGGTATTTTTGAACAACTCCATTCGGTTTTATTTTCAAGACTATTTTTCAAGACTATACCTTTGTTTGATCTATGCCATGCACACTTTTCGCTAAGTTAAAGATAGATACGTTTGGATTATGTATTAGAGTACATTGTTAGGTTCATGACGTTTAACGTGTTACGCGACCCGTGCCAACAAACTACCAGGGTGGGGCCCATTTGACAAAGCCCAGTCGAAAACGGAGCCCTCTGGATACCTGGCGACCTCCAGTTGTAAGTAGCCTTACTTGTGTAAACGGATCTCTGCGCAGGTAGCCCAATTTTTCTCCGGTACTCGTGGGACTACTATATGTCTAAAATTTAAAAAAAGAAACAAACAACAAAACCGAGATCGGCACTCTCCAATGGTCGGAAACATCAAGGGAGAACTCGAACCGTAAAGGTGGGGCTCCCTCAACAACACTAGAGGGGGGCGATTCCAGGGCACCATAGCCAGAGACAAGCGGAAGGTATATCTAGCGCTGCTGAAGCACAGGATCGACTAACGTTCCTCCGTCAAAGCAGCGCTATAGGAATAGACGCTCGGCGTTCAGGATTCTGGCCAGGTGGGCTTCAACCCCTGAGGGGCCACTCACGGCAGAACAAAGAATATCCCTGGTATGGATCAGATCTCGGAGAGGGACCATGTGTCGAATAGACAGCGGTCCAGGATGAGCTGCAACCGGTCAACACCAAACGGGCCAAATTACAGGAGGAGAAGGAGACCTCTCACAAGGTGACCAATGACAGGAGTCATGAAGATGGGAGCATCACCTTGGAAAAAAAGAGAATGGTGTATAACACACTAAACTCAGTTTTTCTAAAAGTCCTAGGAGAAAATATAGGAGCCTCAATGTTAATCAACAAGGAGTTACTGGCTCCTCTGGCAGTGACATAGGGAGTAATTGACTTCGGTTTCGGGTCTACAAAAAAGACAAGACTGAAACGCACTCAGGAGAACCTGGTGAGGACGGCAGCCTGTCCTCACAAGAGACAGATGCACCAGGAGGGGAGACAATTCAACCAATGGAGCTCTCCGAGGTGGCTGTACTTGGAAAGGAGATGGGCAGCCGCCTTTCCCTAGTGTCGGACGAGGATTACATGTTGGACTCACGGGACTAGGAGGCTGCCAGTATCGGGGAACCAAGTTCCGGAGGAGGCGATATGGGTGACACCGGCGAGTCCACTGGAACCAACAATCATTAGCCTGTGGCAGCGGGGAGTGAAAAGTGGTAATTAGGCTCAGTAACTTAAACAGTAGCAGGATCTGTGGCCTTAGAATCAAGAGGTATAACCTAATATACACAAGCAATTTTGGTAAAATCAGATCCTGCATTCTTGGAAAAAATAATTTAAACAAGTTTCTAATTTGTCAATACAGCAATGGTGGTTCTCAATGGTTATTCGGAGGTCTCCGGTTGTAATCCCGGTGGTGACCAAAAATCACGGTTGGGTGTTTTTAATGTGTAAGTACATATATGTGTTTGTCCCGTGGGAGAATGGATATGTTCAAACAGTAATTTTTGTTAATTGGCCTGTCGTGTCTAATGAAAGTATTGTTCCTGTTGGAAAATCCATAATGATTTGAAGATTATTTCAGATTATTTATTATTGTGGAATGAAGCGTCATCTGGGTGCACAAAAAATGAACTTATTACATCACAGAGATGTTAAAAAATAATATAATGGGTAGATACCCATAACTGCCGGATGTTGAATCAATCTATTCGTATAGTCGCCAAAAGATAAGCTTAAGAAGAGCACCACCCATATATGTCTCATTTTGATCCCTAAACAACATCGTGTAGTAATACTGAAATATCATATGAGTTAATAATTGCGGCATCGGTGGAATCATCCTCTTCACGGATGATTTGATTTAAGCTCCGCAGTGGCAGAAAAAATTAGTTCTATATGGGCAGACAAAATTAGTTCTATTGATGGAGGATCGATTACGGGTAAAATATGTGATATGTGAACTAGATCCTCAGATCCCACGTCAAAGTTTTTGCAGATAGTAGTTGCAAACGTATCTAAAAAATTCATTAGAAATGAACTGACTATAGTGAATAGTCCGGAGCTATAAATCTCATCGAGCAATTGTGTAATATTTTGAAAAGACGTATTAGATTAATCTATCAAAAGGCAGATATAAGAGGCATGAACCACCAGTGTTTGGAGTGTATTAAGACGAGAGGAGGTCATACAAGAATTCTACTTTATTTTTGCTATTGTTTTACAGTAATGTTTGCTATGTTTTACAGTTAAGGGATGGAAACCTGGTTTTGAATTGATGCATGAACAATACATTAGAGCAAAATATGGCATCATGTTTTGGTAAAGTTAATCTACCAAAAAAGTTATAAGCCTAAACAGTAAGTGTTTCTTACTTGGTTTTGAGTTTTTTTGGTTCATCCTCAATGTATATCCATGACTGCAGCATTCATCCCTTAAATTAATTCCTACCACATTGAGTGACTGTCCTTGGGATTTATTGATCGTTATAGCGAAAGCAAGACGAATCGAGAACTGGAGTCGCTTGAATTGAAATGGTAGATCATTGGGAATCATTGGAATTCTGGGAATGAACACATTTTCCCTTTTAAATTGTCCAACCAAAATTGTCGCCTAAATTATATAAGTGTTCATCGCTTTCACAGTCCAACGCGTTCCATTGCCTTATAGTTTTGGAGGATCCAAATTCCTTAATAACATAATGGGGCTTCCAATCTTGAGTGTGACTTAAAGTGGTGGTATGTCACTTGGTTTGAGCGTATTTAAGAACTCAACTGGATAACTGCGGTGGCCTCTTCCTTCAATAACCATATTAAAGTATGAGCGTATGGCAGACCTCTCCTTTGCCATTCAATTGAGTAAAGCCAGTACTTGACGGTTCCGAAGACTTCACCTTTAATAAGTGTATCTAGAAATTTAATTACCTTTTGTCGGAAAATGCTTGCAACCAAATCGTGACGGTCCGTTCTTAATTGGCCGTTAATTCGATTTTCTTGCATTTCCTGCTAATTCGGATTGAATGTGTATAAAATGAAAAGAGATGGCTTACCACCATGTCGAACGTATGTAATTGCGTCTTGGGCATATTCGTGCATATTTCGTAGTCTCCCAGTGTATGTTGAAGGAAGTATCACCAGCTTTCCGTGGTTTGTAGCAGCTCCATCATTTGCTACTGCATCCTTTAAGTGAATGTTCTCATCGACACGAAGTTTCTTTTTGTTGAGGCAAATGTAGAGCAGCCGTTCATGATTTATTTGATTTTGCCTCACCATTAAACGGTAAGAGTAGTAAGGCATGGCTGATACAGATTTGCTGACAGTATTATTTGTTCCGGGACTAACTTGGCTAATGTTTATGGAATAACCGTCTTCTCTTCTAGGCAACATGAGCGGATATTGCAGGGTATCATTTTTTTTTTTTTTTTTAAAAAGGTATTGGCATAGACACTGTTTTGGTCCATAGCCTTACCTTACATTCACACAACATTCATTCAAACCATTCATTCATCCCATTCACACAAGTACAGTATACCATCTGCACATTGCATAGCTTCATGTCACCCTGTACAGTGACATGAAAGATGGGTCGGCCCATGAGTTCTACATTCCAACAGAGGGTCATAGATGTTTTCAATTTAATCACCGATCGTAATCGGGAGATGAAAAATCCCTTTTGCATCCCGCCTCTGTTGGGATTCGAACCCGGTACCTCCCGATCCAAACGGATAAATCTGTAGGAATTTCGCATCTTCGTTATGGTTGGCATGAACCCTTTGTTTTTATTCATTGGCACGGCTGTACCAAAAGAATTCATTTGAAAGCTTGAATTGTATTTCCGTATAAGATTGAGAAACTCCTTTGATTTTTGATGATCACCATTCATCAGACTGTTTAATAGCTCTGGTAACTTGTCGTAGTTGGGCAACTTGACTTTCCGTTGGAACAATATAAACCGCCGTTTCTGCTTTAAATTTGAGCGCTCCACAGAAATTACACTTATTGCCCATCTTACGGATCATAATGAAATGCTTCTTCTTTCAGGTAAAGCCAGTTTGACATGAGTTACATCAGATGTTTTGATTTGCTGTGACTTGGTCTATTTCCTTTGTCTATTTGCTTCAAGACGGTCGGACTTTTTTTCAATTGTTTCGTTTTGAAATGAGTTTGGTTTTCTACGTCTGTCTGCCTGAATATCTTTTTCTTTCAGAGCTTCTGAAGCATAAAATAATAAAATAAATTAAACTTGGGCGGATTATAAATCCAGCACTCAATGCCACTGATCGATGGGCCCACGGTGCAATACCCGGACAAACACATATAGTTACATATTAAAAACACCCAACCGTGATTTTTGATCACCACCGGGAATCGAACTCGAGACCCTCGAATAACACAGCAAGGACGCTACTTGCTGTGCTAACAAGAGCGGCTAATGCTTCTGAAGCATTTTCGCGTCATACTTTTTTCTTTTTCGTATCAATGGGTTGGAATGAAAACGGCACGTCGCTTTCTGGGTATTTTGCGTTTTGTCTTATTTTATTTTTAAAGACTTGACTGTTTACTGCTTCACTAAAATGTGAATTGCTTTAGAAAATTTATGTCATACAAAAAGGAACATTTCCGTTCACCGTATCTAACTTTGCTTTTTTAAAAATTTAAATTAAACGGCAAAATTCAATTCAATAATACTCTTGGAAAATTCAAATGTCCGTAACTCCTTAGGACTCAACTTGAAGAGTAAGACCGTTCGCTTTTGTAGCCCCGGTGAAAACAAATTCTTCTAAAAATTTTCGGATGTCGGTATTGTTACTGCAATGCAACCAAAATCAAGTTTTTACAAATATCGAATCACGACACAACAATTTATCATAAAATTTTACAAGCAGAAAATTTGGAAAACAAATTTTGGATGGGATCTCGATTCCATGAACATTTTTACTTCCATTTTACTCTTAACATTTTCAGGTTTAAACAAAAAAATAGTTTGATCACGTTTTCAGAGCTCTTTCGATTGAGCCCTGTGGTCGGAAGGTCCTCACATGTCTCGTAAACCTAAATTACACGAACATGTTTTCCAAGAATACCACCACAGTATCCTATGCTTGTCGTAGGAGTTGGATCGCTGTGCTGACGACCCGCATCCGTAAAAAAAACTGTTTACAAATTCAACAAAAAGAAAATTGGATACCGCCAAAAAAACACCTGGCTCCCGCTCAAGTACCCGGACACGAGATTTAGGATCGGCACGAGGAACTTGCAATCACTAAGAAAACCAGGAGGGTTAGAGGGCCTATTCACGTGCATGAAGGAGTATCGGCTGGAACTCGTTGCTCTTCAAGAAACTCGCTGGCCTAAAAGTGGAGACCATGTTTCCCAGGGCTATACGTTGCTCTACAGTGGAGATGACCTCGGAAATCTTGGAGCTGGATTTCTTCTTGTGCCGCAGGTAAATAACGCTATTTTGGATTTCCAAGCAGTCAAAAACCGATTGTGTAAGCTTCGATTACGCATGAAGTTAGCCAACCTGTCGATAATTTCTGTACACGCGCCCACAAATATCAGCCAGTCCCAAGATAAAGACTCATTTTACAATGACTTGGACGATCTGATGGGATCTATACCCGAATGGTAATTAGGGACTTTAATGCTAGAGCTGGCAGAAATTAAACCGACTTGTGTGAAAACATAGGTCCATACTCCCGACACGAAACTGCGACCGATAATGTTGAGAGAATGATGTACTTTGCAATTGCTCATGATATTCGAGTAGCAAGCACGTTCTTCCCTCACAAACAGATACATTTAGAGACATGGACAAATCCTCGCGGATCATCTCGCAGCCAAATTGACCATGTGTTACGCAGGGCGGGCTCGGGTTGTGCCGGATGTGAGAACTTATCGGTCAGCAACCAAATACGTAGGCAGCGATTATCATTTGGTCGCTGCAAACCTACGGTGGAAGTTTTTGTACAAGTCTGGGGACGCATGGTACGTTTCGACTGTGAAGGTCTAATAATTGAAGATTCAAAGAAACTATATCAGGCTCTTTTCAGCGACAACATTGAGGAAGCTAATTGCCAGTCTGACTGCTTGAACTCTGTCTGGGAGGTACTGAACACTTCGGTTGTTAGTGCTGCTCAACAAACTTTGGGTATAGTGAAAGTCAGACCCATATGAATGATTGGTTTGATGACGAGTGTCGTCTTGTAGTTGAGCAAAAAAATATAACCCATAGTGAAGTGCAACAACGTCTTGCAACCGCGAGGAAAAACAAGGCTGCTCTTTCAAGGAGGGCAGGTAAGCGGATTTGTAGACCGAAGAAGCGAAAATGGTGGAAGGCCGAGGATCTGAAAGTACAACCACTCAGCAATGAGCGCAGTTCACATAATTTCTTTAAAGGAATTACTGGACTGCACCATACTTTCAGGCCTACGTCAACCGCCATTCGACACAGTACTTGACGCATGGAGTGGACACTTTACTGCGTGATTGGACTGAATAGCAACGGAATGAAAGCAATACTTCATCCGCTTGTAGAGTTTTCAGCTTCCGTTGAACTCCAGATCAACGAGCCCAAAACGAAATACTTGATCTCTGGTTATAGGGACAATGGACACCTGATTTTAGTAGTGGCCACGACACGTTTGAGGGAGTGAGGAGGCTGAAATATTGGTGCTTTCTTATCACTCACGATAAAAGTGTAGGTGAGGATATTAAGGTGCGGCTGGCAGCTGGCAGTCGTGCCTTGTATCGTCTAAGGCACTACTAAAATCTAAATACTTATATCAAGTGCCGTGAAGCTGAAGCTTTACAAAGCGTTGATCAGGCCCGTTGTTATGTTTCGATGTGAAAGTTTGGCGCTGACGGATGAGTACGAGAGATGGCTCCTTACATTTGAGAGAAGAAGAATCATGCGTGTGATTTACGGCTCTGATGAAGATCCCCGATAGTACGCTGGCTCGGTCACGTTTTGCGTGCTGATCCGGAACGAATTGTGTAGCGATCTCTGAAAGGAGAGCCACTATATGGGAGGCACAGAAGTCGGTGCAGGCGACGAAGGCTCCACGATGTAGAGAACGACTTGCCGTCTTCAGATTGTCATAGACAGTATGAAGACCATGCTTAGGATCGAAACCGTTGGAACCAAATAGTTGACTCAATAAGGGGCCAGTAATGGTCTTTAAAAAACTGATTATTATTATGCGGATAAACATACATATGTATCCAAATTTTTCCCCGAGGAGATTCAAAAACAATTATTATGAAATACGCCGTACATATTCAATTCATTTAACATTAACTTATAGCAGAAATAAGATTTTGCCCCAAAATCAAAAGTTTTGAGCACGATACGCACAATATTTTATCGCATAACCTTGATCTGTTCTGTAGCAATTTCCGATAAATTGATGAGATTTTGTATTTTCTTTTGCCATTTTTCATTCCCCAATTTTATTATGTTTGTATTTTGTTATAGCATCCGGAAAAAAAAGTAAAATTTATTATTTTACTTTCAATCAAATTATTTCCGTTCTTAGTTCATTCACTTAAATACAAATCCATTAGAATAAAAGCACACAGTATACTACAAACAACAAAAAATCGAACGTCAAACCATCATTTATCATACATTGTACGAGTAGATTTATACAAAAATCCTTATTCCCTTGGTAGTATGTATACGATATAAAATGTAGTATTCGTACATATACATATATACACAGGGCCATAAGAAAAATAACTGTAATTTATTACCCCGATACAAATCACTTTCACACAAATTTCTCATCCTCCGCATTGACGTCGTTGTCGACAAAATCATGATCCAGCAAAACACCAAGCGCAAACAAATCAAGCAGAACAACAAATATATTGACGGAATCCAAACAATTTCATATATACTCGTACATACATACATATACGGTATATGGAGAATACAAAAAGGAAAACAGCTTTTCACTTACATAAGAAATGGAATGGCAAAAGCACCAACAACAATTATCGAGTAAAAAAATGGCAGTACAACAACAAAGTGCTCAGGGTTTGTAATAAATCTAAAAATACGTCTGAAAAATGTATAACGTATTTTTCACCACTTTCACCATTTTCTTTTTGTTTTGTTCTTTCTATTAAAGTTTTCTTTATTCCACTTCATCAATCATACATATATATATATATATATATACATAAAATCCACTTCGCAGCAAAAATACCCAAAACACAAAAAATAAAACTTGTTTTTTCCACTTTTCCATTTTCCTTAAAAATTTCCGAGCATAGAAAACATAAAGTATACCAACATACATTTTTTTCCAGTCAAACAAAGGAACTATACACAAGAAAATTTTTTATTTTCCGTTCATTCCATTTTTCAACCTACAACAACACCGTATAATGAGTACAAACACGTGCGAGTACACAAAACAGTTTTCTACCATATATTCTCCCACTTTTCACTTTTTCTCACCCAACTATATACATATATGTATGTATGTATATCATCCGTCATGTGAAAAAGCAGCATACTAGAGCGACGCAAATATACGAAATTTTAAATGAAAATGGGAAATGGATGAGTGTTTTGTTTAGTGTAATGGATTTTCACACACATACATACACACACACACACACACACACACACCGTCGAGAGGTATTAATGAAACGAAAGAGAAAATTTTTATTTTGTTTTTCATTGAGAAAGGACGAAAGGAAAATACGAGATTTTTTCTTTATTTTCTTCCAGTTTTTGTCTATTAGTGGACATGCGCGCCATAGTCTCGCTGTTGTGTAATGTAATGTGTTCTGGAAAATACGATTTACTCTCGGTTACTATAGTAGAGTAGATAAAAATGGAAAAAACAAGAAGAAAATGCCACAAAGTACAAAAAAAAAAAAAAAAGGAGGAAAAACGGAAATGTATGTATATAGTGAGTGAAACAACAAAGAAAGAGGTGGTCTGGTTGTGAATTGTGTTCGTTTCGGTTTTCCATGTTTTTTTTATTATGGATTTGAATTGACGGGGAGTTACGGGACTGGGTGGTGGTAATCAAATACGACCCCATTTCGGTACTATAGTATAGTAGTATTTCGATTCAATTTTTTTTTGGTTTTGTACGTCGTTTTTCCTTTTTATGGGGCGCATGTTGCTAACCGAACTAATACTATTGAATTTCCATTGTGTAATACAACAACAACAACGCACAAATAAAAAAATGAAAAGCTTTTTGGGAAAAACTTATGCTTAGAATAGAACAACAAAAAAAATATTGTGCTAAATTTATGGTGGTTGGGTAGACACACAAGTTTGTAGAAATTTGTAAAAAAAAAAAAAAATAATCAAACGGGAAAACAAGAAAGGAAAATGATGAAATTTTTTCATGTGCTTTCGTTTTCAGTTTTGTTTTTATCTCGGATTGGAGTAGGATAGTAGGGTGAGGTGGGAATTAATGTACTATATATGTATATAGAGGAGGATGGCGTTCAATGGCAATTACATATATTTTGTGTGCTAATTGAATATTCCGATTATCATCCATATGTACACAGAATATGTAGCAAATTATTCTCTCTGGAACACTTTTTTTACTGTAATTTCATTATTCCATCCGTTTGACATAATATGATACCATATTGGATTTTCCTATTGGGAAATTATCACATTTTATTGAAATACAAATATTCAATTCATTTTGAGTCATTTTATTGATTTTGTTCATTTCGTTTCAATTCGATATTTATTGAAGTTCTGTGTCTTGTGTGTAAACGAATAAATCAGAAGGTTTTCCAAATTTAATGCACACACTTGCAACGATTGTCCTTGTGCTTTGTTGATAGTTATTGCGAAAGCGAGTCGCACCGGAAACTGCAAACGTTTGAATTCGAATGTCATTCCTGTCGGGATCATTGTGATACGTGGCAACAGTACGTCTTCACCTTTGAATTTACCAGTCAAAATTGTTGCCTCGATAACATTGTTCATCATTTTCTTGACTGAGAGTCTGGTTCCGTTGAATGATGGGTATACGCCAATTTTCAATGTAAGAACGTGCGGTGGTATGCCTGTCAAATCAAGCGAATTCTAGAATTAAGTTGGATAGTTGACAACTTTGTCTTGATTCACCACAGTATCGGTGTACTTATAGCTTGCCGTTTCGCCGGGTATTCCATTCTGAATAGTGAAGTTGATGGTATTTACATCGTACTGAGCCACTGATGGTTTTTGTAGTTCTGTGCAATGTTTGGGCACATTTTTTTGCACCAATTCGTCTATGCTTTCTGTGATCTTACAGAAGTTTGCTGGCAAGGTGATACATTGCGTAGATTCATCAATTTAGTGCGCCATCGAAGATCCGTGCTTTCTTGTGAGACATTGTACATTCGTCTCGTATGAGAATTTGACACGTTTGGAGTAATTTCCCCATTCCAGAGTTTTTGCTGATGTTGCATGTTAGTGCCTCAGTATTTTGTAAATTCAACGGCAGTTTCAATGCTGAATGCGCTGTTCGGCCACCATCCAAAAGAGTTGCCGCAATTCCAGATGATGCAATGGCCAGTGCAATATTATTTTGTGATCGTATATGGTTGCCAAAATGAATGAAAGAATAAAAGTCTTATGCCTGTACCACCGGGCGCAGCTATGAAAAACAGTCCACCGCTTTGTTCTGTGATTGCACGCATAATTCCCAGTTACACCAGTCCGGATTTTGATTCGCAGCGCGCAAACGATGTAGAATATCTTCACTCATGTAATCCTTTTCCCAAAAATCTGTTGGATTAGATGGGAAGCAGGTTGTCAATATTATGGTAAATATTACTGTTCTTAAATGTTGGAAAGATGTCCACGAACGGTCCACGAACATTGATTAACAGCAATCGCAGATAGAAGCATTCGGTATTGTTCGAGTGAACAGTGTAAAGATGACCCAATGTGTCACTGGAATACAAATTGGGATGTCCTTCAACTGCTTTACCTTGTTTTACAACGTTGAAACCTTTTAGCCGATGCATTCCACGTGTAGAATTTCGGTAGATTCTCAGTAGATTCTTTGCAAAAATATCATCTGGGCACAATGAGTAAAATGCAGTTAAAGTTGTTGCCGGTGGAACCAATGCTCTTGCACGTACACTATCTGCTGTGAAGTATACGCGCTGTCTATTCTCGAGATGCACCGCCGAGTCTACTACTGTTGGATGTCGTTCATGGATTGGAAATGATAAGTTACGCCCTACTGCTTCATAGCTGCTAATGTAGAGTCCAAATTGGTATTGGTTGATTTTATCAAGCGGTGCGGCCACATTCCCTACTCCGAAGACTGCCATGTCGCTTCTTTTGTTGACATATTTGCAAATGTATTTGATCGACTTCACTGAATTGCAATACTCAATATTAATGTGTGCTTTGAAGGTCTTTGAGAGCAACGGTGAATATGGCACAACCTAACGATTATCGACTTCGACATCAACGTTTCGTACTTTCAGAACGTAAAATTAAAAATAAAACCAAAACAACGAATCTCATTTCGGATTGGAATCGGTTTTTATTAGCTCAAAAGGCTTATAAAAAAACCTTAAGATCCGAACTTAGCTCGTAGGCTGATCACTACTGATGTTTTACACTGGAGTGTTTTCTCGTTTGCACCTTTCAAATCGAGTGGTCCGGACGGCGTTTTCCCTGCTGAATTATTCACCATGGTTTTCTACACATCAGCACTTACCTGCTCAATTTGTCCCAGGCCTATACCACGCGCCCATTAGTCTGACCTTTATTAGAGATAATTATTTAACTATCTCCCCTCTCAGTAACATGCAACATGCTTACAGAGTTGGCAAGTTCTGTGAAACTACTCTACACTGTTTTAAAAAAATTGAATTTTCAATACAGTTTTTACTTGTATTGTACTGCTAAACTAAATGTTTCTTATAAAAATACATTATTCCCCTGCTTTTACATCTAATTTACTAGTAGAAATAACTATTTTACGTATTATTACCTACAAATTGGAAATAGCAGGATATATTTTGAAATTAACATTTGATTTCAGGTAAATTTCATTTGATATAGTAAAAATACAACAAAATATCTTAAATTTACACATTTTTAAATGTAACAATTAATATCGAACCTGTAAATGAAATACTGTAAAACATACCTACATACTTCATGTATGCGTGTTCAAAACTACATTAAATTTTAATCAAATTTCAACAATTATTTAAAATCAGCCGAAAAATAAATGCAATTTTGTAATATTAAGTATGTAATATTACACAATACGCACTATATTGCTCTTATAGTCATGTAAATAAAAACAAAGAAGGATAAAATTCGGAAACAAGTTTGCATGTGTAAGGCGCACATTAATGTTTCAGATCTTGTGAAATTAAGACGTGTTTATATATTATATAACAAAAGTGAAAAAAAAAATTAAAAAATTAAAATAAATAATATAATTATATTACATATATACAATAATTATCTAAATAAGCAAGTATTAATCCAGAATATTCTATTAATAAGGTAGGTGTATTAAATAATATATTATGCGTGATTTAAAATTTATATTTTAACATAACGGTATTTCAGCTCGCGCATTGCATTTCATTTATCCAATTGTTATAGTACCTCATTCCTTTCCTTTATAATAAAATCAGAGTGTGTTTTCTTGAAAATCAATGATTAACTGTGGAAATTGTGATAAAAAATATGCATCGGTGTATAAGTACCATGCCCATTTACGAGTACATAAATCGGACTCAGGTGTAGTTTTCAAATGTTTTTTCAATAACTGTGAGAAAGTTTATACAAAATTTAATACATACGCATCGCACTATTTTAGGCAACATAAAAAGCAAGAAAACGCCTTAATTGTTAATAGAAATGATACGTTATTAGTTTGTAGTAAACCAGGCTGCCAATTCAAATCCTTAGAGTTGCAAAACTTGCTTCGTCATATTTTACAACATTTGCGACGGTTGAATAATTTAATTTTAAAGTGTCCTATTAATAATTGTCTAAAAAATTTTAAAAATGCCAAAACGTTTCGTAATCATATTAATTTCTATCACAAAATTAACTTTTTAAAATATAAAACAGAGCGTCATTTGAAACCAAACGAAATTGATGAATCAATAAATTTACAAATGGCTACTACTTCTTCATCATCTGAGGTAGTACCGGTGAACGATCTAATAGAAAATAATGATCCTTTAATTAATGTAAGCTGTTTAATTGAAAATTTGTTGGCTCAACTTAAAAACGAATTTAATGTTCCTGAACGCATAATAGATATAGTCGTTGAAAAAATGGTTGACTGTTCAGATTTACTTAGTTCTGAAGTTAAAAAAGCCATTGAAATAATTTTTCAAAATAATCAGGAGCACGATAATTTGAAGAACCAAATTTTGCTTACTGTTATTCCAAAATTGAATTTGATAACTAATAGCTCATTATCAGCTTATAAACGAAATTTAAAATTTTCAAATCAACAATCAAAATATTGCGTCAACCCAGTAAAAATAAACTTAGGACTTAATAATTATCACAAAAAATGTTTTTTTTATTATGTCCCAATTTTAGAAACATTAAAATCACTTTTTGAGGATTCCGAAATTGTATCTCAATTTAATTCAATTAATGACAGGAGTAGTTTAATGCTCCGTGACTATAGTGATGGTTTGCTTTACAAAAACAATAACTTTTTTTATAATCATAAAAGAATTGAACTCATATTTTATTTAGACAGCTTTGAGATTTGTAACCCTTTGGGTTCAGCGAAATCAAAACATAAACTCTTGGCTGTTTATTTTATATTGGGGAATTTACATGTTTATAATAGATCTAAAGTAAATAATATCAATTTAGCATTTATTTGTCCAGAGTCATATGTTAAGTTATTTGGATTAAATAAGATATTCGAAAAGCTTATTGCTGATGTAAAAATATTGGAAACGAAAGGTATTGAACTTACAGAAATCAAGAAATGTTATAAAGGGTCGATCATAGCAATTTGTGGTGATAATCTAGGTTCACACCAAATAGGCGGTTTTCTAGAAAATTTTAGTACTAACCAATATTTTTGTAGATATTGTCATTTAACTTTGACAGAATTTCGGGAGAATTATAAAATCCGAAAAGAACACAGATCGAAAGATTCGTATAGTTCAGATATTTTTAATTTAAATATTCTCGATTCTAGTAGAGGAATTAAGAGAAATTCATGTTTTAACTCATTGAATTATTTTCACGTATGCAGTCCCGGTCTGCCACCATGTATTGCACATGATTTATATGAAGGCATTATTCCTTATGATATTTGTTTAGCTCTACACTATTTTGTTAGTAATAATTGGTTTGTATACGAATATTTAAATTTAACACTTGCGCGCCTACAGAAGCTGCTCAAATACAATGTTACTTTCCCCATCATAAATAGAAATTGCAAGAAAATTCCAGGGCATGCGATGCAGAATTTTTATTTACTCACTTTATTACCGTTAGTACTTCAAGACAAAATTAAAAATTCCGACGACACTGTGTTAGAATTGGTTGTATTACTTTTAGAGATCACGCAAATTGTATCATCACATATAGTAAGCAATTCACAAATTTTTTATTTAACAGGGTTGATAGATAGATATCTTGAGCTCCGACTTATGCTGTTTCCAAATGTCAGACTGCGACCAAAACATCATTATTTGCAACACTACCCACAGTTAATAACATTGTTTGGACCATTAGTTAAATTTTCAACTATGCGCTTTGAAAGTAAGCATCAGTATTTTAAGCAAATTGTTTTAAAGGCTCGAAATTTTATTAATATTACGAAAACTTTAACCGAGAGGCATCAACATTTTCAATCAACGCTTTTTGGAAAAAGATTTGCCCACGACATAGAATTAAAACATTTAAAGCGCACACAATCTCACGAATTTTCAATAGCTATTCCCCGTATTTATTCATTTAATTTAAAAATAGTAACGTACAAAAATACAAAATATTTCATTGGACATTCTGTGGTCATTTCAAATAGCATGGATGGGTTTCTTACATGCTTAACTATTAAACATATATTAATTAATGATAATTATTCTAAGCTAGCATTTCTTGGAAACAAATTTACTATGGTATACTTGTACAAATCTGGCTTATATGAAGTGACGAACGTTAATTCACATGATATCATAGTTGCTCATTTCAACCTTGCCTCTCCTTTTCCTTTCGTTTTACATAAATCCGGACTATTCACGCGAGCGACATTACATACGGCTATTCCTTATTTTTGGTAAGGTACAAATTATTTATGTATAATAAAGTATATACAATCGAGCAAATGAGCTCAAATTCAATTAAATTCTGAAAATACTTATAATATTCCAGATTAATGATGTCAACGTTCGTAGCGAAAATATGGGACTCTAATCGGCTCCATAAAAAGAGCTTCATGTTTGTTGGTGATATTAGTAAACTTATCGAAAAAGGTAATTAACCATTAATATTAATTAATTAAATATTGTGTTTTTCAAAATTATTTTTTTACTACACAACTTTTATGTTTAATAATAATTACTACTCAATAGAATTTATAATTATAATTATTATTATCATTTTAGCAAATGCAGCTGGTATATCTGGAACAAAGCTAGTTTTAGAAGCGGATGGCACAGAAATTGATGACACAGATGTCCTCGAATATTATTGCACAAACAACCATGCATTTTTGTTACTAGCTGAAAGTCAGTTTTGGTTTCCAGGAGCTAGTACGTCCACTGCCATTTTAACAAATAGTGAATCATCTAAGCTACCAATTTTAGAAGTCGGCAATAATAATCAGATAATCACTTGGCTTCATTCAAATGACACTATTCCAAAAATAAATGTGCTGGAAAATTCCCCATCTGCCGTGTCTTCATCATCTACGATTTCGCTATCCAGCGGTCGAATTACATCGATTGGATCGGATAATTCAGATTTTATTGGATTAAAGCAAGCCGAAAAGCTTTTTGCCGATTTTAAAATTCCATTTAATAAAATGCCTGATAATGTACTGGATTTATTAAATGCAGACAAACCACTAGGAAAGCTTTTAGCTGAATTTGTCCATACTATCGTTAGTAATATGCGACGTGTTTCGAATTACATTCCGCAGCCAATTTTTCGCAAAGTTGCATCGCAGCTTTTAGAATCATTTCCAAAAAGTGTGGGAGTAGTTGACAGCGAAGGTAATTTAATTTGTAGTGAAGCAGTCTCACTAGCTGCGAACCTAGTGAATCACAACAATTATTTAAATCGGACATCTATTCCTGGGACTTATAAGCAGTCTAAAAGACATCTTGCAGTTTCGCTTGGAATTCCCAATTTTGACAACAGTAAAGATGAGCAACACACAGAGGAAGAGGCGGAAGAAAAACGGTTATGGCTGAAACACCAAATTTTATACGACTCGACCAATGCTCAACTAGAAGAAGAGGTAATAACCACACTTCACAACACATTCTCGGCGCAAAGAAAATTCCTGTCTGCTAACCCGCGTATTACTAAAGTTCATCAGATGTGGCCCCATTTACTACAAGACAAGTTTTTAAAAAATCACTTTCTACAATTAATGGATTTAGATCCGACGTCATTCTTTGATCGATGGGAGAAAATAAAACCTAAAATCGTGGATTTTGCACGAAAAAACAAAAAATTGAATAAAATAATGGACACAGGAGAAAGTGAAGATTTGATAATTGTAAAAGTCATAGCAGAACATTTCAATGAAAACATAGAATTGATGTTAAAAGTGTTTCCGGTACGAATTTATTTCCTAATTTTTAAATAAGTAAAATGGAAGTAGCTACTCATAATTTTCGTTTCTTCTTTACATATTGTTTAGGTGGGTACAACACAAAATCAACTTGTAATACCGATAGCAACACCGTGGTTTGGGATCATAGGTAACAATAAAGCTAATTGGCCAAAATCTTTCAAAATAAATCATTAATTTTTTACTTTCACAGATCTCGAAGATGAAAATGTATCAGCTACATTTTACTTTTTCATTGAAAGTGAATTGGTAAACACTGACTGCCACTCCATCAAACACGCGATATTCACGATTATTGCTAGTTATTTCGTATTTAACATGGAATATCCCTTTGAATTATCCCAGACCTTAGAGGCATTGCAACGGGCGTTTTTTAATATTAAAATAGATTTTTCACGATCCAAAAAAAAAAAATTAATAGTAAATCGAAAGTTGTGAACTTTTTAAATGAAATTCTTAATTAATATTTTTGGTTTACGTATTATGTATATATATATATATATATATATATATATATATATATATATATATATATATATATATATATATATATATATATATATATATCTAAATATAAGTAGAAATGTATAATTCTGAAATGTACGACTGAATCGTAATGAATTTATTTACAAATTATTTTTATATTGCATCAAAAATTTGAAATTATTTTGATAATAAAATTATTTTAAAAACTAAAAAAAAGTACTATATTTTTATTGAAATTTGTTATTCTGCCCTTTAATTATACATTCAGATAGTTGAAAAATAAATGATTAATGCAATTTTACATCCTTGTTAACCTACAAATTACTTTAAAGTATCTGTAAAATAAAGTTCCAAAATATATAATTTTAAATACAAATTGTTTAAAAGTAAATTTTTCATGCAACTTTACATATTTTAGTTCAGTGAAAAAATACATAAAAAATCTGTAAAATCACTATTTATGAATACCGGCAAATAATTGAATTTTACACTAAAAGAGTAATTTTACTTCCTTACTTAAATTTACAGTCAAAGTAGTGGCATTTTTTGCCCACAGTCAATAGCATGTAAAACTCAATGGAATTTTTTTACTGTGATACATAAACTCGTAACTAGGATCGAAATATCACTTACCTACAAAGAGTTTCTAGTAGATACCTTTTGATACCACTTCATTTTCCACGAAGCACAGAGACTGCGACTACCGAGAAATAGAGCCAAACTAGAAATTACAGGTATTGGAGCAACATCAGGAGGTTGTCCTGAGGAAAGTATCCCTAAAGCTAGAAGTGTTATCGCGGAACGAAGACAACCCAACTTTAGAAATACAAGCATTTGTCCTACCAAAACTAACCGCTAGACAACCACCAGGATCACATCGCATTAATATGGAATATTTCAAGAACACAATGCAAAAAACCATTTTAGGTTGGATTGTAGCGGGTAGATCTAATGAACCGATATCAACCCAAGCAATCACAGCTACCTGAAGCAATCCAGAAGATAACTTGGATGACCACTAAGAAAATTCTGAGAGATTGAGACCGTACAAAGCACTAATCACCATCTATCGCAAGAAGAAAGCTTTTGCGAAAGCCATTTTGAAAATACAACAACCACAAATAAGACTGGCCGATACATACTTGTGCACTTGACTGCACGAATGTATTCCATGGAGAAAAAATTTAAGATTAATGGAGAGTTTGCAACAATGTATAAAATTTTTATGTCGGAATACATTAGTTTGGGGAATATGAAAGGCGTCAATGAAGACCGCATCACGGTGCCATAAAAGAAGCTAGGTACCACAACGAAATTAAGAGTTGTCTTCGTTGGTTCCGCAAAGATCACAAAGGATACTTCGGTGAACGGATGTCTTGCAGTTGGATCTACAGTGCAATCCAACTTGTATTAAATCTTATGTCGCTTTATATCAAATACGAGCTCAAAACAGTTGCTTATGGTACAACAAGTGCAAGTTATCTAGCCACACGGGTACTCTATGAGGCAGCAGCCAAATGCAAAGATAAATTCCGTGAAGCAGCACAACATATTAGAAACAACTTCTACGTCGATGACCTCATGACAGGAGCAAATTCAATAGATGACGGGGTAACACTAACACGCAACATAGATACGGTACTCTCACGTTCGGGATTCCAGCTTAGGAAATGGTTAACCAACGTACAGGTCTTAATGAATACTACCCAAGACACCGAAGCAAGAGACAACCTTGAAATATAAAAATTAACCTCAGTTAAAGTATTAGGCTTGCACTGGAATCCAAAGAAAGACTGTTTTCAGTTTAAAGTGAATCTCAATGAATATCCCAAAATGACGAAACGAGAAATGTTGTCGGAAGCAAGTCGCTTGTTCGAACCGTTAGGATGTCTCCACCCCCAGCAATACATCAATATGGCCATTTTGGTTGAAGTTTGGATCAGTAAGGTTCATGGGTTTTAATTTATACTCCAAGTGGCCGATTTTGGAGGCTGGTTGCTGGTTCGTCCCAAATTAGAGTGGCCAAAACCACTCCCTATCACACGTCCACTCGCTATCTTAAGTCCTAAATTTTGCGCCCACGTGCCAGCATTAAAAGTAGTCTGTGACGCCCAGTCTAAAAGCGCACGACAGTATTTAAATTCACCATTGTTGTCTCTTGCTGTAGGAAGAATAACCTGAATTTCATACAACAAGCTGGTTTGGTTACATTTAGCTTACGGTACCGCTTTTAAATCGTTTTCATGCTTTTCTTGAGTCATATGTGGTGCTACAGTGTTGGACTTCGCATTGTATTCCTCGTGTATCGAACTATGATGTTTTCTATTACATGTCCTGCATCTACTTTTAACATGCCAACTGTAGACGTTGTGCCCTTTATATAAGCAATTGAAGCATCGATAATCCACTACTAACACTTCTTTCTTATCTGGTATCGATATTCTCACAAATGAGCATCATCCTTACATACGGGACAACTCTATGCGGATTTTCTGAGTTCTATTGCTTCAGATTAATCTCTGCATACGAAGGCTGGGTAGCATTCAACATTGACTCAACATTGACGCGGATCTATTTGTTGAGATTTCCTGTAACCGTATAATATTTTGATTCAAACTCGTCTAATTGTGATTCTAGGTTAGAATCCAGCATGTATAGCTTTCCTTCTACTTCAAAGAACTGCGCTCTCAAAGAATGTATCCACCCGAACTTTCAGTTCATCAAATAAAATTTCATCACGTTTGGTGGAATTTGAAACAATAAAATTTTCCATTCGGGTTAAGCTGCCTTTTATTGCTGCACGCACTCTCTTAAGCGCCAATAAGTCGGCCATTTTAATATAATTTTAATTACGCCGTAACGATTAAATTTTAAACTTATTATGGGGTTTACTTACTGTGCGATTTAAGTGCCGCCTTGGTGGAGTTGGATGGGGTGATTTAGCTTCCACGTGGCTCGATTATTACCTCAACAGCATGGTGTATTGTATGATGTATTTTTTTATCTGCAGCTCGGATAACTCGGTCGAAATACGCATAAAATCTTAATTGGATGGCTGGCTTTGGATTATTATTTACAAATTACAATACGCCGGCGTATTAATATGTATCTTCGAAATACGGATGCTGTAGCCCTTGACGTATATATCGATAAAACGTTTGATAAATAACTCGAAAAGTTCGATTAAATTGACTAGTGCCGAATCGGGCTCGAAGGACCATATGATAAATCGGTTGTGGTAAAATTAAGAAGTTTTGGTCATTGACGAGTTATTTGTAAAGCTGATGATTTTGTTTGACAGTCTCAGGCAAACATCTCAGTATCTTATCCGACCTAACTCAGCATTCCTTAACTATTGTGGAGGCATGGTGTGTTGAGATGGGTCTTCACGTCAACCCTTCTAAAACTGATTTAATTGTCTTTACAAGGAAGAGGAATACTCTTGAACTATCTGTTCCCTCCTTTTTTGGGAGAACGATCACTAAATGTGACCACGTCAAGCACTTTGGTGTTGTCCTGGATAGTAAACTTTCCTGGAAGAATCACCTGGACTACAAGCTTCAAAAAGCAACTGCCATTTTTTGGCAATGTAGAAGAGCTTTTGGGAAATCCTGGGACTTATGCCCTAGGATGCTTTCTTTCATTTATAAATCACTGGTCCTACCGCTACAATCGTACGCTTCTATTGTGTGGAGGCCAGTGGTACACCTAAAGACTGTCAACCAAGCTTAATGTCTACAGAAACTTGCTGGCAGAGCCATAACTGGGGCTAGGCCCTCAACTCCACTTCATTTTATCCCGCTATGGAATCCATTCTTTCTTTGCCCCAGTTACGCACCTTTATTTTAGGCACATCCTATTCTGCAGCATATCGTCTGAGGTGCATTGGGGCATGGAATGCTTTCGGTTCTATCGTCGGACATCGACAAATTTTTAAAAACTATTCTTTATGTTTACCAGAAACCGATATGGTTAATGATAGACTACTACCCGAATTCCATTTCTCAAATCATTTCTCGGTGGCTTATCTTTCGAGAGGTTTATGGAGTTCGCAGGCTTTGGAATCTACTGTCCTTGGATCGATCTGAGAATTTCAGGCGGAGCTAATAGCGCTGCACGTAGTGTTATTGAGGCTTTGAATTTTGCTGTCAAAAACAGATACGCTGTACTTAACTCTTTAAGAAATCCCTTGACTGTTTCTAAACTCGTCAAGGAATGCAAACAAGTTATAAAGAAGAAGAAAGTTATAAAGGATTAAGTTTTGAAAGACCTAAGGCGAAGTACTTCATTAAGAAGCCTAATTTGAGGTCACCGAAGTATGCTTTATCTTTAAAAATGAACCAGTTAAGAATCTTGGCCGTTTTAATTGTCATCTACATCGTATGTGCTTAGCTCATGATGTTATTTGCGAGGACCGCCTTGAGTAAGATGATGGCTGCCTTCACTTCGTGAGCAGTTGTCCTGCTTTCAGTTCTATACGAATACAGGTATTCAACTTTAGGTCTTTAAATTTAGATCAATGGTCCTCTCTGCCTTGGTCTAAAGTTGTTCAGTTTGCTAAGTGCGGAATCCTCGTAGGTTCCAGCCAATTTTAATAATAATCATTATATCCGCGAATAATAGTGCTGGCTATCGTATAAATAATCAGAATATTGTCTACAATCTCATGTTTAATTCATTGACTGTATATGTATGTACATACATACATAAAGAAAATGTGAAAAAAATTCATTCATAACACATAAATTCAAAATGAAAACATTAAAATAATTTTCCTCGATTTTCTCCTCCCGCAAGCCCCGACTCTATATAATATGTACTCGGCATTTGTGTCTGTGTATGTGCGAGTGTGTGTAGTATTACACATAAAAGCAAAATGGAATTTTTAAAATAATTTTTTGCTCACACACAATAAGTGGAAGGATAAATAAAAAAGGATATTCCTCCTGCTTTATAGTAAAAGCTCAGCATTAGACTATGTTTCTTTGATATTTGTAATCAACTTTCGAAAAAACACTTTGTATTTTCTGAACACTTTAAAATTTTAAAAATTAAAAATTCGAAAGCTTATAAAAATAAAATAAATAAAAAAGCTCGTATGTAGGTTGTGTTGCCAGCTGCAAACTTAAAAAAAAAAAAAAAAAAAATTCTACTTTTACTGTAGTTTTACTTCGTCGTCGTTTTCACAATACACACCACTTCTCTACTGTATTCTATAAATAATTTTCCCTTCTCTGTACACACAAATTCTGTCTTGTGCTGTACACTATTGTACCGAGAAAAACAAGAGAGCTTTTTATACATATTTTGAAGACATACAATTTTATGGGCGTGGTAAATTCATGTATACATCTAACATGAAACACATAAGAAAACGATCGAAAGCTTTCAACATTTTACTTATCTTATTGTCTAAGGGTAATTCAAAGTCGGCGAGGAGCATAACAACAGAATGTTTTGTACTGAGAATAAAAAAGAAGCAAAAATAGAATTTAGATTGTTAGAGGGAACAACAACGAAAAAGTTTATTATCATGAGCTTAATTCATTTGCGATTTGAAAGTACAAAGTTTTTCGTTTTTTTCAGTTATTCAACATTTGTTTACGAACAAACATCGGATATAAGAAGATGTTCTTTCTCTTTCTCTCACTCTCGTTTTTTTTTTTGAACCAAAAAGGCTCGTATAGCTATGGGCTAAATATGTGTGGCTCGAGATAGCGTTGCGGGGCAATGACGTATGAGCATAAAAATAATAACACTCTAAAATTTTCCAATCAATAACCTGTGCCCCTATGAACATAAATAGATTAAAGTTCCAATAAAATAGAATATAGGTTTCCGGAAAATTCCGTACATGTTTGATTGTCACGGTTGTGTCTTACTTGTATGTGCTTAATAAATGACTTGTTCACAAGACCGGTGAACATCAACTGCTCTTATAATTATATGTATATATAGGGTACGTGTGTATGAAGTATAGAGTGGTACTTTAACATCTCGTTAGATTTGCTGTGTGGGCTGGCTCTGGGTGCAATTTCCGAGGAGCCAATGCTACTGTAAAAAAATTTTGCGTGCGAGAAATGAACCCGACCATCGCCTTGAATGAGGTAAAATTGCAACTTTTCCGGAAAGAGCTTGGTCGGCGTATTCTCGACGCGGCTAAATATTCCAGGTTTGAGCCGCAATTGGTGGGTTGCTACCTGGCTGATGGTGTCATCATCTGCAAAGCAAGCAATGATGAGACGTATACGTTTGGTTCTGTGGAGAGATCGACAGAATCAAGAACGTCTGGGAGGGTTACCAACTTTCGGTTGGTGAGCCTCCGAAACCGCTTATACTGCACTCATGGATTCCTGGGCCACCTGAGAATCCGAGTGTAGTTATTACTAACATCAGCATTATGAATCCAAATGTTTCGACTACAGGATGGAAGGTTATCCAATACAAGCGAGAGGCTAACCGCCAATCGATTGTGATCAGGGTTGACCAGAAGTCCTTCGAACACATTACTGGGTCTGGAGCGTCGCTACAATATGTCCTTGAGAGGATCCATTTCAGGGTTATCTCAGGGAAGTATAGTTTTATTTTATTATTATATTTTGTTTATAGCTGTAACATAGCAAGCCAGCTTCCTATGAGTTGAGGGAACTGCTTGCTATATCGCATCCAGATTTTTGTCTAATCCAGGAACCGTATTTTAGTGATGGTGCGGTTTCTGGTTTGAACTCGAAGTTTGGTAGGTAGTTTTATAAGTCCATTGTCCTTAAAACTAGAGCGTTCATTTATATTTCTAATACTATTGACGCTCTAATTAATGAATGTGGCACTGCTGATCTTACGGCAGTGCTGATCACTCTCGTGTATGCTGACTCACGTTTTAAACTTGTCATTGCATCAGCCTATCTACCCTATGATTCCACCTCACCCCTTCCTTCAGTGGAAATGGTGAATCTTGTAATGTGGTGTAGGGTCAATAAACTACCTCTAGTGATTGGTTATGACGCTATAGCTCATCCTACCATTTGGGGCAGTTCTAATACTAATAATAGAGGATCGTCACTATTCAATTACATTTACTATTCTGACTTAGAGGTTCTCAATGTTGGTTGTGGGCCAACTTTTGTCAACTCTGTTCGCAAAGAAGTGATTGATATTAGTTTGTGCTCTATGTCCATCGTTGACCTGATTCTAAATTGGAAAGTGACGGATGCTATTCTCACCTCTGATCATAGGTACATTTTAAAATTAGATTTAAAAGACCACCGGTTAAACTCTATCGCACCCTCTGAGCACGTTTCACTACTAGATTTGCCTAACCAGATTAGATCTATCGCAGATCTCGATTTGCAACCAACTGTACTAACGAAAGCGATCTCGACTGCTTTTGAAAAGTCAAGCCCTCTTATTAACAACCAGAAGAAGCGTAACAAACCCTTCTGGTGTTCTGAACTTAAACAGTTAAGGAAGGTGTATGCGTAAAATTAAAAATAAAACCAAAACAACGAATCTCATTTCGGATTGGAATCGATTTTTATGTGAAGAAATTGACAGTTTATCTGATGTTGCCAGACTTAACAGAACTCTGGCTAAGAATGATACGTGTAGACTCGATAATCTTCGTCTACATTCCGGCAAACTAACCTCGTACAGGCGAGAAGTCGGTGAACTACTATTGTCTGTCCACTTTCCTGGGTGTAACATTGTTGATTCGGATGTGGTTGCCTCCGAGCCACCTGACATTTTTGTCGATACTCCGGATTGGAAGTTAGCCCGTAGGCTGATCACTACTTAGCCCGTAGGCTGATCACTACTTATGAACGACGCTCCATTGTTACTGACGATGGTGTCAGGCAAGTCTTCTATTTCAAACATTGATTGCAGTGCACGTATCGTTGTTTTTGTCGTTGTATCACAAATCTTAATCGCAAACGGATATCTCGAGTAACTATCGACGCACAGGAACTACATCTCACCTAAGAATGGACCGCGGCGAAATCGATATGAAGGCATTCCCACGGTTTAGTTGCTTCTGGCCAGCTAGCGTCCGCTTTATTAGGACTTGGTGCAAATTAATAGCACGTCTTGCAGCTCTTAACGGTTTCCACAATGTCTTGGTCCATATGCGGACACCAAACGTAACGGCGTGCCAGTTGTTTCATGCGGACCACTCCAAAGTGTCCATCATGTAGTAACCATAGCACTTCCTACCGGAAAATTACTGGAACTATGACTCTTGTGTGCTCAGTCTGCAGCAGCAATACATTTTTATGGCAATTAATTGACAGTTTCCTTATCTCAAACAGTTGAAGCTCACGGTTCATCTTCATGTACAAATCTTTACCCCCGCGACAATTCCCGGTCTGTTCTGGTCGCAATTATGATTTGCTCGCTGTCGGTTGGAAACAACGACAAATTTTCGTCATAATCCCCATCTACTTCGGAAGTAAGCTTGGAAACGATTTCCTCCTGGTCAAAATCACTGTCTGGTCCCATTGGCAGTCGCGGTAGTAGATCCGCATTTCCGTGTTTCTCCGTCGATTTGTATTTTATGGAATAGGTGAATCCAATCAGGAAAAAAGCCCACCAGGCGATTTGCTGTTATCATGGATAGATCCTTCTCGGGATTGCATAGAGCTACTAGTGGCTTATGATCGGTGACCAGCTCGAACCGCCTACCATACAGGTACTGATAAAACTTGACGCAACCAAAAACTTTTTTTGATGGCTCTCCACAGTTTTCGACGCGAAAGCTATTGGATGCTCACTTCCATCTGGATATAAATCCATGTGAAATCACTGCACCAATTTCATAGCAGGACGCGTCTGTTTCCAACAACAGTGGATAATCTCTCCTATAATGGACCAATTGCGTTGAGTCACTCAGGATTTGTTTTATCTTCTTCCTAAAAGCAGCTTCCTGGGCTGCCGACCACTTAAATCAACCCCGTTTCTTCTTAGCTCATTCAACGGAGCTGAAATCTGCGAATAATTACGTATTTTGACAATTCGTTTGAACGCCCATGCACTAAACTGTACTTTGACATTACTTTGACATTATACCGTATGGGGGCTTACACTGGCAATTTCTAACATTTCAGTTTTGTCGTGGTTGTTTTCATCCACCCGAACACTCGAATACCGTGATGGTACTATTTCTTCTGATTCCAGTATTCTGACGATCTATCCCCCCGATTTTGTTGTTGGCCTCTTGCATTTCTACTACGATTACCACCAAACGACCCATTATTAAAACAAACGGTAGCGAATACCGACCTTGTCGTTAACACTTTTCAAAACATCGATCGCTTGTTGCGTTCTCTTATAAGCTTGTGCAATTGCAATAACTGCTTCCAATGTTGGGTTTCCCTTTTGTAGACTAGCGGTTTAAACCGTTTCATGACTTGTGTATAACACAATCATATCCCGTATTGCAAATTCAGAATATGATTTTATGACTTCTATGCTTGCGCTGAAACAGGTCAACTTACACCATAGCAAAGCTGCATCGTTTGAGCTTAAGTTGCTGCTCGCTAATTCGCAGGTAGACAGTTGCTAAATTCAGGAACCTTATCTGCTTGGCGGTGTGGTTTCTGGTTTAGATCCTGTAGGTGGCAGAATCCTCTACATAGGGGGTCCATTGATAAGATAAGACCCTAACTCATGAGTATTGTTCAGCGGACGTTGCAGCTGTGCTCGTCTCTCTCAAATCATCGAACTCAGTCAGATCACTGGTGGTAGCTCCGCCAATGCTCATCACACGTTATGGGGTAGCACGAATATTAATGATAGGGAATTATCTCTACTTAATTACCTGAGCACATCTGAGCTTGGAATCCTTAACAGAGGCTGTGAGCCTACCTTTATCAATTCAGTAAGGAGGGAAGAGATTGACATTAGTTTGTGCTCCATCTCGTTGGGTGAGATATGTTCGGATGAGGACATTGAATGGCTAGGCTCATCTGTGATGCATGTAGTCACGTCAACCTTCGAAAAATCTTGTCCTCTTATTACCAAGCAAAAATCTCAGAATAAGCCTTTTGGTGTTCTGATCTTAAAAAACTGAGGAAAACTGCTAGGAGACTTAAAAACAAAGCCAAAAAGATCTGACTTTCAGGTTGATTGGGATAACTTTTTGGCAGGTCAATAGTATCTCTGGGATCGCCAGACTTAATAGGTCCTTGGTTAGAAATAGTCCCTGCCGACTCGATGTGCTGCGTCTTCCTGATGGCAGATTAACCTCTTCCAGGAAGGAAATTGTCGAACTACTACTTTCTGTTCATTTCCCTGGGTGCAATGTTATCAATTATGATTATGTTGCTGACGCCCAGCCCAATGGTACTAATTATTCACCCGACTAGGATTTAGCCTGTAGGCTTGTCACTCTCAACACCTTGCACTGGATCGTTTTCTCTTTCTTACCGTATAAATCAGGTGCTCCGATGGAGTTTTTCCTGCTGAATTGCAGCATGGGTTTCCACTAATTAAGGAACATTTACTTCGATTCTGTCAAGCGTGCTTTGCGTTTAGATATGTTCCACAGTCCTGGACAAGAGTAGAGTTGTGTTCATTCCGAAAGCTGGAAAGATGGATTATACCGATCCGAAATCATTTCGCTCTATTAGTGTTTCTTCAACTTTTCTCCAAACTCTGGAAAGAATTGTTGTCAGATATATTAGGGATCATCAATTATCTGTCATCCCACTCAGTAGCACTCAACATGCTTACACAGTTGGGAGATCATGTGAAACTGCGCTGCATGAACTTGTTACGAGGATTGAAAGATCGCTTAGTATTAAGGAGTTTCTTGTGGGCACTTTCCTCGATATTGCGGGTGCCTTTGATAGTACTTATTTCGCTTCCATGTTACTAAAGGCTGCCCCCAAGGAGGGGTCCTGTCACCTCTGCTGTGGCTCTTAGTTATTGACGAATTAGTTGTAAAAACTACAGCAATCCGGTTTCACTGCTCAGAGTTATGCTGATGTCTTAGTTGTTCTGGTTCAGGGTAAATAATTGAAATTAAAATGCAAAAGGTCACTTCTATTTCCTGGCAGTGTAGAAGAGCATTTGGGAAGTCGTGGGTTCTGACCCCCAAACTGCTGGCGTTTATTTACAAATCTCTAGCTTTACCTATGCTATCTTACGCGTCTGTTGCTTGGTGGCCTGTGGTTCAGTCAGTTTCGGTAATAGCATACAAGGTATTACGGGTGCTATGTCTTCGTTTTCTATACTGGCTTTGCAGGCCATCTTATTTCTGTCCCCACTACAGTCGGTCATCCTAGGCACAGCATGCTTCGCTGCCTTCCGCCTGCGGTGTATTGGTGCATGGAACGCTCTCGGTCTGATCACAGGGCTTAAACTAATCTACAATTTATTTAGCTCATATATACCAGAAATTAATATCGTTAATAACAAATTATTGCCAGAATTCATCTTCGATATCCCTTTCTCGGTGGTTTATCCAGTCGTTATTGTCTCAAGAATTCAATGTCTCAATCTAATTTTGGTGCAGGTTTCGAAACCTATTGGCCTGAACATGACCTACAATCATGTGGGAGTCTAGGCCGGAACTGCACGGTATTCCAAGCGGAGCTGATTGCACTCACACGTTGTGCGATTGATGCTTCTAACCTCTGTGTTTCCGGAAAAGACATGATTCTATGCAGTGATAGTAAACCTGTGCTCAATTCATTACGAAATCCTATATGATCACTTCCAAACTGGTCAAGGGCTGTAAACATTTTATTAACGTCCTTCTTTACTGTAATAATCGTGTCAGAGATATGTGGGTTCTGGCTCATTGTGGCATTGAAGGTAATCAGATAGCTGATGTTTTAGCTAAAACAGGCTCAAGTATGAAATTCATTGGACCTGAACCGGCAGTGCCCCTGATCTTTAATTGTAGTATGGAAGCTATTAAGAACTACAGGTTTTTGCAGGCTAAGCGTAATTGGCTAGCTTCCACTATATGCCGAATGGCTAAGTACTTCATTTGTGAACCTAATCTGAGGCTCACAAAGTTTGCTCTATCTTTGAAGAAAGACCAACTGAGAGTTCTTATCGCTATTCAGTTCTGCTTCGGTTCCAGCCAACTTTAATAATAATAATAATTCTGCAAGCGATGCGAGAATTTTCTTAATAACCTCCTCCATCGTATAGGCCGCACATAAAACCACTGCTTCTTTCTCGTTATTTTGCAGCAGTTCCTAAATTGATGAATACTAATAGTACATGCACTTATATTCACTTGGTAATTCCGTTACACTTCTACTTTATACACGTAATGTTAACATCTCAATCACAATTCTAAAACCGCACGCATGTAGGCAAATAAACAACAATTCTCAAATTCTAGGAATAATTGCTGCGGCGGCCTCTAGAATTGCGGAACCACAAAAAAAGGTTGGTTGATTACCTATATTTTCCATGAAAACTTGTAAAACTTCTATACCACGTGTCGCTAACGAGATACAAACAATTTCATCAGAAAAAGAAAAAAAAAAAAATTGGGAAATTCTCAAGAATATCATTGAAAAAATTTGTAAGTACCGAGATCTCGGATGTATAAATACTGAGAAATATGTTCAAGAAATTAGAATTTAGGAACAAACAAACAAATTTATTTTAAATCTCACAATTTTTTTTTGGGGGATGATAAATAAGTTTGTATTTGGGTTGTCAAGATATCTAAATTAAATTTTTTTGTGAAACTTAAAAGTTTTCTTGATTTGATTTGTTGCCAAAGAGCGAACGGTGTATAATATATATAGGGACAGCCAAAAGAGTTGTTTGTGTATTAGATGAAGCCATGTTTTTTTCTTTTTACCAAAATTAATAACAAAACAACACAAAATTCATTTATTCGAATTCTTCGTAATAATTTAAAATAAAAGGAACTCGTATTTGCATACAGCTAATGTATACCCAATCCCCAATATTTAAATTATGCTAATGTGTGGTTTAAACAGACTTTAAGTCATACTAAGAAAATTTAATGTTGTTACTAATCAAATCGTTTTCAATTACAATTACAACCGCATCGTCACAACACAAAGCAAACGTTTTATCTATAGATACAAAGTAATGTAATACTCCTATTATACGATATTTTAACCCATCTCACTTAAGAATTTTCACATTTCTTTGACATTCTGTCGACATTAAAATTAAAAATGAAACAAACTTAAACCTCAATACATTGTTTTTTGTACAGGAATACTTCGTATAACGCAGTACATGCATACGCTGCTCCGCTGCCACTTGTAATGAAACTTCATATAATTCAAAACAAAGGATATTCGGGAAAGTTACATGCAAGTAACGTTTATCTCAATTCAATATAATGGCGCAGATCTCAATATTGCGGCAGCATACTGTCCCCAACGGCATGCACCAACGAAGTTACAATTTAAGAACGTCTTTAATAAACTCGGTCCGAGAATTATCATTGGAGTATCATTTTAGTCCCCACAATATAATCAATGCCATGAAAATGAATGTGAATATCTATCTCCAGGGGGCCAACGTATTGGCCAACGGAAGCAGGAAAAATACCAGATCTACTTGATTTACGGATTGGAATCTCTTCAGAGAAAAATTAGAAGAGCTAGTTGAATTAAAAATGAGTATCAAAAATAATGAGGGATTGGAACATCAAACAAAGAGTTTTATTCAATACACTCGAAAGGCCGCTAGCCTTGCTACTCCAGAATTAAAGGAAACAGCGAACATGGAAGTCAAATACCCTGCTGAGAGCAGGGAACAAATCAAGGGAAGAAGAAAGGCAAGAAGAATATGGCATCTCACCAGAAATCCCATTGACAAACCAGCCCTTCAATCGGATAATTCAAAATGCCAATAAAAAGCCTTGTTTAAAGCTTCGATAACTGCTTAATCGCTTCGATAACTACTTAATCGGGCTAGCTCCAGAAATGGATAAGGACTACTCATTATGGAAAACCACCAGAAAATTCAAACGTCAAGACAAAGAAAAATCGGAACTCTTTGTTGAACACCTGGTAACAGTATTTCAGCTCCATGACATTCAATCCATCATTGACGCGTAACACCTGTTTATCAACCAAGTCAGGATTTTATAAGGGTGACGCCAATGGAAATTGCCGAAAAAATCGACAAAACCCTTAACCATAAAAAGGCACCATGAATTGATGAAATATCACCGGGTCTATTTAAGGAACTATACCACGTTAAGCAATCATCATGATCACATACTTATTTAATGCCTGTATGAGGTTGAGGTATGCTTCAAAACGGCCCAAGCAATTGTGCTGAAGAAACCAGGCAAACCAGATGAAGAATTTACATTGTACAGACCAATCTTTCTGCTCCCGACCTTATCAAAGCTATTTGAGAAACTACTTCTGAAACGTCTCAAGCCAATTGTAGACATTCCTGGAGTAACCACAAATCGGAAAATTAGAAAATCCAGAATCGTTTCTTCAATTATTTGTTCCACAACTGGTGATATTAGACCATATGCCGCTGTTACTATTAATAATGGGCCTTATAAGGGTCTCCTTGACAGTGGGGCTAGTATAAGTGCGTTAGGCTGTGGATCCAAGAAATTCTTGTCGAACTCAACCATTAAATTTTATAATTTTCCATCTCATATTAATACCGCAATTGGTCAACCTCAACGAGAATTTGGTTACATCAATGCCCAAGTTAAATTTAATAACCATGTACATAGTATGATACTCTATATTATACCATCATTGGAAGCGCCTCCATGGGAACTGCATATGGCCCAGGTGGCTTTCTGATGTAGAATGAGGCAATAGCCAGCTGCAGTTCCTCGTCCGTAAACATAGGTACTTCTTCCGGTTTATTGGGCGTCAACAATGCTCAACATTCGTCCGGTTTTCATCATTGGGTGGGGCGCCTGGGACCTAAGCATATGCATCACTATCGTGTAACCCTGTACCCATGGTTCCCTATCGACGTCTCTCTTAAGGTCCTCCCATTTGCTATTATTGATTTCCATTTTTAAGGCCCTTTTCGCCAGTCTATATTGCTCATGCTCATATAAACAGCTGCATATCCTTCTCTTCTTCTTGCTCTGGTCACGAAACGTCTGAGGTGCACACAAAGTTTCCTGAGATTTTCTATCTCGTCGAACCACCAGTAAGCTGATGTCTTTTTTCTTTTTGAGCCCGTTCGTTTGGGCAACGATGCATCGCAAGCTCGCTGTACCTACCTCATTTTGCTTCTTGTACCGCGTTTATTCCACTCTCAACGGTTGCCGAGAGATTTTCTGGACACATCTTGGCCGTATTCCATCTTCTCACTTGCTTGACCATTCTTCTTGATTGTCGCGGTCCATCCCTAACATTGAATGTAAAATATTGGTGTTCGCTACCAGTGTAGTCCTCCATAACTCTTCAGACTCTTACCTGCTGGATCATCACGTCCGACGCTAGAGTAATGTCTGGTATCTCAAGGATGTACCGTAACCTTGTGTTTGTGGTATACAAACCCCACTCTAAAAACGTCCTCTATCTTCAGTATCTTATCCTCCAATTTATCAATATTCACCCTGATATTGGAGGCACTTTACCAATCCATACCAATCCATCTCCTGCATCATGACTCTGGACTAGGCTCGGATTTGGTGCCAGATGGCAGCCACTCCAAGGTTATCGAAGTGCCATTCTCCTTGCCATTGTATCCGCCGTCCTGCTCCTGTGAAAGTTTCCCTGCAGGACCTTCATTTTCCGCTCTTGTTCCTAGCTTGGTGTAGAGCCTGCCTAAACATCTGGCAAGCGCCAAAGCTATGTGTTTAACGTGCTCATGAGCAACTCCGTGCTCAGCGCATAGGAAACACTTTGGATCGGCTTGACATACATTCTTAATGTGACTCTTTGCACCACACCGGAGGCATATACTCTCCTTCTTTCTGTTGGGTCCTTTGCATCTAGTTTGAAAAGCCAAAGCCGAAACATGCGTACCACGTTATCACAGTTTACCCATCCTATTTTGATACGGGCCGACTTGAGAAGTTCAGAAGCTTCATAAGCTCCTATCTCAACGAGGACCATTCGCAGTTCTCAGTCATTTGGCTTTATCAGTGACACTCTGAGTTCCCCCGCAAATTCCTTCAAGTGTCTCTTGATGGCATCTTTCACCTCGTCCTCAGATGTCAAGCAGTCCAGGTCTCTAATCTCGAGAGTGGCCATTGGATCTAGTCTGCGCACCGCCGCTGTCTCTCCCAGGATACATTTCAGTCCTCGAAAAAAACGTTCTTCTAGGACACAGAACCTAGTTCCAGGAGAATGTCCCCTATCTTAGTTCGACGAACAGATTTAATATGTGTGTTTGATGATTACAGATCAACCTTTTCTCGGATTTTTTTAAGTACCTGTGCATAAGTTTGCTCCTCCCCAGGCTTGATCGACAGAGCCTCTAGTCTAGTTCTGGGTGGTCGAGATTTCTTCTTCCTTTTCTTTCTTCCTTTTTAGGAAGGTGTTTCGGCGATTAAATCCTTCTCAGGCGCATCCGATTACTCTTTTTTATGATCTTTTTCTTTGGGTATTTTTTAGATCGGGCAATAATCCAATGATTCGCCTTCTCCTCCTCGTTTTTCCTTTTCACCAAGTCTGGCTCTGCGTGGCTCGGAGCAACCCGCTTACTATTATTTCTTCCTGGTGTTTCGGCTATTTCCTTGGGCTTGGCTTTAGTCGTGCTCTTATTCTTCAGTGGAATAGGTGTTTCTTGTTCGACCCGCTTAGTCGATCTCTGAATCTTTCGCTCCACTGTCGTCGAATTATTTCGGTAGGAGCCGTTCTTAACATCGTTAGAAATTTTTCGTCGGCTTTCGGTTGCCTTCTTCATTTTAAACATTATTCCCTTCATTTTCTCAAATTCCTCTTCTTCCCCCTGCTTCATCTTTTCCATGTAGTTCAGTTTTGGCGCAGTATATTGAGTTGGCTTGGTTCAGAAATACTGATACAAGTCTTTCTGTTGAGCTTTTGCTGGTAAGGTAGGTGATCTTCGGACCCCACCTCACCTTGTGAAGCCTCCCAATCCCTCTAAAAAACCACTTGTTCCACAGGGGGTTGTTCCCCCATACCTCGCCTGGTTACCGTCACCGCTTGTCAGGGTATTTCCTCCGGTAGCATTTGGAAATAATGGTGTTGTTTCTTCGTTTATATTTGTGTTTTAATGTGTATCCATTTTTATTCCCACGAGTTGCACGAGAAATAACGGTCATCTATGACAGAGCTCTCCATTATCATAGGAAACCTATGGGTTTAAACCAAATTGCACCTAATTTGAAGTTCGCATACTAGCGCCTAAGCTTCGGAGTATGCAGTGCCACCTGAGATTGGGTGGGCTATTTTTTTGGTCAGCCCCGATAATTTGATTTCCTCGGTACCTGCCATATGTGGCGGGTTTTTCCCTATCCACCACCCGGGGAGGCGTCCGATGTGGGAACTATTAAACCCCCAATATGTTCTGCAAATTTTTGTCGATCTCACTAAGAAAATTTTCGTGTGTTTTACTATGTGAGTGCTTGGGAGATCGACAAAAATTTGGTATCGAGAATTTATTAATTTTTATTTGTATTTATGAATTGTAAACAGAACAAAATGTATCGATACCAAATTTTAGTCGATCTTTCCAAGCACTCACATAGTAAAACACACGAAAAATTGACTAGCACTGATGCAAGACAAATTTTCGTGTGTTTTACTATGTGAGTGCTTGGTGAGGTCGATAAAAATTTGGTATCGAGAATTTATTAATTTTTATTTGTATTTATGAATTGTAAACAGAACAAAATATATCGATACAAATTCTGGTCGACCTTTCCAAGCACTCACATAGTAAAACACACGAGAAATTGTCTAGCACTGATGCAAGACAATTTTTCGTGTGTTTTACTGTGTGAGTGCTTGGTGAGGTCGACAAAAATTTGGTATCGAGAATTTATTAATTTTTATTTGTATTTATGAATTGTAAACAGAACAAAATGTATCGATACCAAATTTTAGTCGATCTTTCCAAGCACTCACATAGTAAAACACACGAAAAATTGACTAGCACTGATGCAAGACAAATTTTCGTGTGTTTTACTATGTGAGTGCTTGGTGAGGTCGATAAAAATTTGGTATCGAGAATTTATTAATTTTTATTTGTATTTATGAATTGTAAACAGAACAAAATATATCGATACAAATTCTGGTCGACCTTGCCAAGCACTCACATAGTAAAACACACGAGAAATTGTCTAGCACTGATGCAAGACAATTTTTCGTGTGTTTTACTATGTGAGTGCTTGGTGAGGTCGACGAAAATTTGGTATCGAGAATTTATTAATTTTTATTTGTATTTATGAATTGTAAACAGAACAAAATATATCGATACAAATTCTGGTCGACCTTTCCAAGCACTCACATAGTAAAACACACGAAAAATTGTCTAACACTGATGCAAGACAATTTTTCGTGTGTTTTACTATGTGAGTGCTTGGTGAGGTCGACAAAAATTTGGTTTCAAGAATTTATTAATTTTTATTTATATTTATGAATTGTAAACAGAATAAAATATATCGATACAAATTGTGGTCGACCTATCCAAGCACTCACATAGTAAAACACACGAGAAGTTGTCTAGCACTGATGCAAGACAATTTTTCGTGTGTTTTACTATGTGAGTGCTTGGTGAGGTCGACAAAAATTTGGTATCGAGAATTTATTAGTTTTTATTTGTATTTATGAATTGTAAACAGAACAAAATATATCGATACAAATTGAGGTCGACCTATCCAAGCACTCACATAGTAAAACACACGAGAAATTGTCTAGCACTGATGCAAGAGTGCTTGGTGAGGTCGACAAAAATACTTATTGCAGTTTTATACTCTGGAATTTGTTCTCTCAGGTTCGCTTGTCCATTTTTATTTCCAAGAGCTCAATATAATTAACTTGTAATTATCATTTCTAAGCTAACAAGTACTCTTACATGTGAAAATCGCAACAAAACTTTCGTGTTCTCACAATTTTATATGGGATGACACAAAAATCAAATCATCGTGTGTGTAAAGTACGTTTGGATTTTTCAGTTATTTAAATTGAATTTTATTTAGAGTATATATACATATGCACATTTTCGTCCTTCCTACCTACACTCACATATGTGTGTACATAAAAGGATATACTCGCACACGAGTAGCAGATAATTTGTGTGTTTCATCCATTTTTCATTTTCCTTTTTTATATTTTCATTTCACCCACAAAATTTCACCTTTTTGTCTTTTATATACGAGTATGTTCATATATACATACATACGAGTATCTATACCATTTTGTGCTGTGTGCTATACTGTTTTTGGAAAATTTATTGATTTTACGTACATACATTTCTCAAGGACATGGAAATTACCTACATACCATACCATGGTAATATCATATGTTTGTGTTGTAATTTTGTGTGTATTATATTATGCCCAGAGAGAGAGAGAGAGAGTATGTATATATTTGTATGTTCGGGTAGATATGTATAAATCGTATATACATATATGTATAGTCATACAGTCTAGCAAGTAAAAAAGGAAAATTGGGAAAAATAAATAAAACAAAAAAAAAAACAAAAAAATTTCTCAAAAAGCTTTTTGGGAAGCGAAAGAATACAAATTGGGTTTTCCATCAAATGCTCTCGGAAAAGTTTTTATTTTGTTATTATTTGTGCTTGCTTGCTATACTGTTGTTGATGCTGCTGTGTTTACAAAATGAGAAAACCTAATCAAAAATTTATTTAAAACCAATTTGATTTATTTATTTGCTGCTTGTTTTATACATTGGTACATACTCGTTTGCGAACGCAGATAAAATTTGGCTCAGTTTTCATTTTCATTGAATTTATTTGTTGTGTAGATGCGTGGAAATTGAACATAATCATATGATGATGATGATGATTTATATATGAAATGGCGAGATTACATTTAGGTTCGCTGTGTATATATTCTACTTTATGATTTTTGCAGAAATACACACGAGTATTAGACATAAATATTATGTGATTGGAGCACATCTTATATATTTTATATTCCTGTATTTAAGATAAACCGCAAAAATCCAGTATTTTATGTCGATTTACAAAGCATTAGTTTTTATTTTTTTTATTTGGCTGGAACCCATTAAGGTTCCGCACTCAATGCCCAAAGGGCCCTTGATGCAAACCTTGGATTCTATAAAATCACCCCACGCGTTCCGCATCCTTAGAAAATTGGAGAAGTTTGAACCAAGGCAGAGAGGATAGTAGATGCATAGGAATTGTCCTGGAATTAAACACTTGAAACCTAATACAATCGAAAGCAGGGCAACTGTCGATGAAGTTTATGCTATCAAAATCATGTTCAAGGCATTCATCGCATACGGCATTGTGGCTAGTCCTATGCGATGGAGATGACCATTGAAACAGCCATGGCAATTTTTTAATAAAAGAGCGTAATTAGTCAGCTTCGAGTTGGGTTCAAATAAAGTTTTTCTCGTTACGGCAGGGGGGAGGGGGGGGATGGATGACTACGCTTGCTTTAAGTGAAGTAGAGCAGCATTTTTCTTTATATTTTTACCAATGTAAAGAGGCAACGGAGCAGCAGGTTCAGGTCCAATTTCGTTACCTTCAATGTCACAATGCGCAGGTACCCACAAGACCGTAACTTTGTTATTAAAAGATTCCTAAAATTCTTACAATCCTTCACCATTTTTGTGTCGTTAAAAGGATTATTTAAGGAGTTGAGGACAGATTTACTGTCAGTACAGAAAATAATATCTTCAACATTAACCGCGAAATTAATAGCTGTTAATGGCACACCGAGTAACCGCTATTAATTCCGCTTAAGAAATGGTACAGTAAGTACCCAAACTGCCAGAACTTCTCAGACACACCGAAGCCAGCGTACCTTATTCTGAAAAAATGCTAGCGATTCAGATATTCGCTAGAGAAAGTTTGGTGAGAACCACATATCTCTCGATGGGTAAACCACCTTGAATGATTTGTACAAGTTAAATTCAGGCAACAGCTTGTGATTAAATATGACAATTTGCCGCACAGCTGCGGTTGAAAAACATTAAGAATTAACCTATGTCCCGAATGCGTTCCACGCCCCAACACATTTCAAGCGAAACGCTGCTGAGCAAGCTGTGCTAAGAATGACAAACTGTAGCTGGGGCAATGATAAAATAGACTCCATAGCTAGAAGCGGAGCCGAAAACATGGCTCCAGTAACAGCCCTACATACGATATTTTGCAAACTGTTGAGTTTGGCAAGTGATGATTTAAAGTTAACTACTGGCCACCAAACCACAGTGATTTGAGTATAAAAAAAAGCATTTTGGATGACAAGCCCCAAGAGTTACTAAAACCTGTTCTGCTTAGCCAGAAAAACCTTGTGGATTTTTTAGTTTGTAATCCAGATGGTACTTCCTAGAGAGTTTATTATCTAAAATAATACCAAGGTGTTTGACGTAGGCTGAGCTATTAATCTTACACCCAAAAAGAGATGGAACAGAAAATGCCTCAGTATTCCTACGTCTAGTGAAGACAACTCAATCAGATTTAGAGGGGTTTACTTTTAAATCCTTATCAAGACCAATGTTCTACAATGAGAAGGGCATGTTGCGTTAAATCAGATAAGATATAGGTTAGGTAAGAGTGGCTGTCCTAAAGGACTAGCATAGACACAAAATTGGTCCGTAGCTGTACCACATTCGAATGTCTTCCTCTTCACTCGCTAAACTATATCCTGAGCTTACCCAGAAGCATTTAATGTCCCGGATTCTGATCTTCCTAAGATCCGTGAGGTCGTTCAAAGGGGAAGTTCCCATAAATTTTGTTCTGCTCTACGCTAGACTAGTGGGCTGGGACATCCAGTCTGCTCGCATGTATCCCAATGAGACAATGTCCCGTTATAGCTCCCACGACCATACCAATAAGGTGCCGTCGAAGCAATATCAGTTGGCCTGATCTGGACCGGTCAAGTCCACGCCAGATCTGCCTGGTTATTACACACGAACTGGCGTTAGACCATCTGTCGTTCGTTTCTTTTATGGCTTCTTCCTGAAGCAGCAGTTTACATGAAGCAAGCGGTATCTTTATATCCCGCCTGCTTTTGGTTATTAGGCGTGCTGTACCCTTATTCCATGGCACCCACGTCAAGCGGATGGTGAAATGATCAGCCATCTCATTTAAAGATGTCAGACAGTAATTCTAGGCTACCTTCGACGTCAGGGAGTATGATTGTAGGGTTTTAATAGCAGCCAGGCTGTCCGTAAAAATGCGAATATCCCTCGTAGATATTATATTATACTTCAACCAGTCCATGACTTCCATGATCGCGATCAGTTCAGTTTGAAAAACGCTGCAAAAGTCGGGAAGACGAAAAGAGAGGTTAACCCCTAGTGCGCCTAACAGAATACCCCTCAGCCAACCCCTCTATTACTTTTTGAGCCATCCGTGAAGAAGCTTAGCGCCTCATTGTTCATAACCGTTTCGTTCACCCAGTCCTCTCTGGTGGGAAACTCAGTTTGGAATCTCATCTCAACAGATGGCAAGGGAATAGCGTAGTCGGTAGCTTCCGCAATACCCCTGTTGCATAGGATGGATGAGTGCCCTGCATTGTTACAGGTCCACATAGATATGGATTTGAGGCGAATGGCTGTGCAAGATGCAAGCTGCTCGGCCGCAATATCCAAGGGAGTAAGATGAAAGTGAATCTCCAGAGCTTGATAAGACAAGATAAGACATTCAAATGCTTACCAAAAACTGTCAGAACCAGTTCATCAGCGTAACTTTGAGCGATGAGACTGAATTCCTGAATTTTTACAAGGAGATCGTCAATAACCAAAAGCCACAACAGAAGTGAAAGCACCCCTCCTTGTGTACAACCCCTGGCAACTTTGACTGAAACTCAGCTTCCATCTAGCACGGAGATGATGATTCGAGATTTAAGCATAAATTCAATCCATTTGATAATGGTAGATTCAATCCTAATTACAAGTTCATGTAGTGCAGTTTCACAGGATTTGCCAACCCTGTAAGCATGTTGCATGTTACTGAGCGGAACGATAGTTAAATAGTAGAAGAAAAATATACTCCACAAATATACTCCAACGCAATAACTCATGATTTATTAATCTGCAAGCTAAATTCCAATCAGGAGTTTCAACAATGTTGTCGGAATTTAGAGCGCTACAATCCGGGAAGTGAGTAGAAAGAAGTATTTCACTTACTTCCATATTAGAAGAAGTCAGCTCACCACTGGGTAGCCGAAGTGAATCGAGTCTACAGGTATTATTTCTATTCCAGGTTTTGTTTAGTCTAGCTGCAGCAGGTAAGCTATTAATTTCCTCACAGAAATTAATCCAAGACGCCCTCTGTATAGATCTTAACGCTTTTTCAAACACCTTTTGTGTGTCTAGAAAGCTGTCCCAGTCAGGCTGAAGATTAGATCTCCTGACTTTATTCTTCAGCCTCCTAGTGGTTTTCCTCAACCTTTTAAGATCAGAACACCAAAAAGGTTAGCTTCGAGTTTTATGATTAATGATATAAGTGGACACGAAATCTCGAATGCAGGTGAAATTGTTTTCGACAGAGTTGAACAAATTTCCTTACGTGATTCAAGTATGGAACCACGCTCAAGAGAGAATGAATTCCAATCGGTTAACTTCCTTTTACGGTAAGGTTTAAGCGACGGTTTGTTAAGGTTGATATTAAAATAAATACAGAGAAAGAGGTGAGAATGTCATTCGTCACGCTCCAGTTTAAAATTAACTCAGTAATGGACATGGAGCAGTACGAGCTGAGTTAACAAAAGTTGGCTGCCACCCAACATTGAGAATATCATGATCCGAGGAACTCTTATAGTTAAACAGAGCAGAACCCCTGTTGTTAACATTGGTACTTCCCCAAAGAGTGTGACGGGCATTAGCATCACAACCCAATAGTATAGGAATATTTTTATTGTATGTAAATTTCTCAGAAGGAGGAGGTGATATGGAATCGTAAGGCAAATACACTGATGCAATCACCAGTTCAGTGTGGGAGTTAAGAGAATCAATAGTAATTCGTGCTGCTGCGAGATCAGCCGAGCTGCACTCTTCAATGAAAGATGCGTTAACATTATTTGAGATATAAATGCACGCTCTGGTATACGTGGCAGAATTTTTAGAAATAATTCTCCCACTAGAGGTGTTGAGTCCAGAAACAGAACCATCATAAGGATAGGGTTCCTGAATTAAGCATAGATCTGTAAGCGATGTAGCAAGCCACTTCCTTAATTCAAATGAAGCTGACTTGCTTTGTTTGAAGTTAATCTGTTTTATTACATGCAAAGAAGCCATATTTAACACCGACCGAAACATTTGGATTCATCAAACCGATATTAGTCATTACCACACTTGATCCCTCTGGAGGACCTGTGACCCAAGTATCAATGATGAGAGGTTTTGGGGGTCACCAACAGAAACAACCACTACAAATGTCACCGAATTTGGGCACCGCCCCAACAAACCATTTGTAGGTTTCTTCGTTGGCGCATTTAAAGATGAAGATCCCTAACTTGGCCTCATCCAGCGAATTGCTAACAGTATTGTCAAGCACGCAGAACTTCTTGATCGTTGCCTCAGCGACGGTCTGAGCCAACGTGCGTGATTTTTTGGCTAACATCTCTGTAATACGCGTCCGCTTGGGTGTGTACGATGAAGGTATGTTCGACTTCTCAGTAATCGAAACGAGCACAAGCTCAGATGCTGGCGATTACATATAACTGCGCTTCTGGATTTTTTTGATCGATTGCTTGGTTCGGCATTGGACCTCTCACCATCCGTAACTAGATTACGTTCAACTTCTGATTGGATGTCGGAGCTGAGACCACCGATACTAGCAGTATCGTGAACGTCCAGCACGACATCGGACTCAGAAACCGTAGACATATAATTGGACCTGTTAAGCAGAATCTAAAAATAGTGAATGTTACTATCTTTTTTCAAATTCTATTTGACACCTCTTACAATCTGAATCATCGATTTCGTCCACATGTATATCTAGCGAGCGCCGGGACCGTTTTTTGAAATGTCCAATCCTAACTTTTCGTCGAGAATGGACACCAAAACTTATTCAAATTTATATTCAAAAATGTCAAATTCCGCAAGTATTTATTCCTCTCTACCCGGGCTACAAGTCGAGGTTTAGGAACGGCACGTGGAACGTGCAGTCACTTAGGAAAGCAGGAGCGGTGAAAGGCCTAATCACGTGCATGAAGGAGTATCGGCTGGAACTCGTTGCTCTTCAAGAAATTTGCTGGTCTAAAAGTGAAGACCATGTATCCAAGGGCTATACGTTGCTCAACAGTGGGGATAACCTTAGGAATATTGAAGCTGGATTTCTTCTTGGGCCATAGGTAAAGAACGCTGTTTTGGATTTCCAAGCAGTCAATAATCGATTGTGTAAGCTTCGCTTGCGCATGAAGTTAGTCAACCTGTCAATAATTTGTGGAATTTGTATGCGCCCACAGAAGCCAGCCAGCAGCCCAACATTCTGGAAAGAGTAAATAAGGCTAATATAGCCATGTACTCGTGCAGGAACGCCATCGGAAAGAGATGGGACCTGAAGCCGGAGCTGGTATACTGGCTATTCACCGCTGTAGTAAAACCTGTACTTATGTATGGGGTGAGTGTGTGGTGGTCAGCTCTTGATAAAGTAACGTACAAAAAGGGGATCGAGAAGGTGCAAAGAACGGCCTGCATGCTGATAAGCGGGGCGCTGAGAACAACACCAACACGCGCCTTGGAGGTTATGCTTCATCTTCCCCCGTCGATATTTATGGGAAGCAGATGGCGGCGATTACGGCCACCCGACTATCACCCATATTCCAGTGGAAGTGTCTTCCGACAGGACACTCGACGTCAATTAGATCGCTAAGGAAGGAACTGGCGAATCTAGACTACGTTACACCAACCTTGTGTTTCGAGAAAAGGTTCCGAACTTCCTGCCCCTCAAGGGAATCTTCGAGGGGCGGGTTGGGTGCGCAAACAAAAGCACTGCAGTTCTTTACGGATGGCTCCAAGCTAAACGGTAAAGTAGGGGCTGGAGTCTTCTGTGATAAACTAGAAGTAAATATATCAGTTCGTCTCTCTGATCACTGCAGCGTGTACCAGGCAGAGGTAATAGCGATTGAGGAGATCCTGAATTGGTTGAGGCATAATGTGGCATTCTCGACTGAAATCGCAATTTATGTGGACAGTGAGGCGGCAATCAAGTCGCTAGACTCTGTTTCTCTGACGTCTAGGGTGGCGTTAGGTTGCCACTGGTCTCTGAATGAGATGAGTGAGCATTTCAACATCCAGATAGTCTGGGTCCCCGGCCACTCGGACGTAATGGGGAACTGCAGGGTGGACGAACTAGCGAGGCGTGGTACAATTCTCCAACTGCTACTGGAAAGCGCAAAACTGTTAAGGCCCATCAATGCTCTCAAGACTGTGCTTGAAAAGGAGGCAGTAGCGTCAGCGAATGAAAGGTGGACGAACACCCTCTTATGTAGTGTAGCAAGGCCAGTTTGGCCAATGCTGGACTTAAAACGTTCTAAGACACTGATCTCCTTACGAAGACGTGAACTAGAAACGATTGTGGGGATACTCACAGGATACTGCCTACTTGGAGAACATGCGAGGAGGCTAGGTCTGGGTAAATTTGGGTAAATTCTCAATGGACTGCCTCTCGGATCTCGAAAACTGTAAGGTGCGAGACTTATCTCCCGATTACGATTGGTGATTAAATTGAAAACATCTATGAACCTCTATTGGAATGTAGAACTCATGGGCCGACCCATCTTCCATGTCACTGTACAGGGTGATATGGAGCTATGCCATGCGCAGATGGTATACTGGACTTGTGTGAATGGGATGAATGGGTTGAATGAATGTTAGTGTGAATGTAGGTATTGCACCGTGGGCCCCTTAGTGGCATTGAGTGCTGCAGTAAAATTCGCCCAATTTTAATCAAAATAGTCCCAAAATACCTACTTCGACTCCTTGATGTTTCTCTGTAAATTTCCAGTTCGATCTAACATGAAATTGTTCAAATATTAATTTAAATTCCTATTGATAACGGGATTAGTCTTAGAATAACAAATTCTGTGGAAGCTGAAAAGCCTATATTCATAAGCTATTCACTTCAAATAATATGTATACTTATATATGTATATGTGCCACAAATAAATACAGACTTATGCGAATTTTATTATTTGCCAGTTTTGAAAATTAATTTTGAAACCAAATTAAGGACGTGACATTGATTTTGGCGGGGGCGAACAAAAAAAAAAATGGGAATAAGAATTAGTATAGCGTTCTGGTAAAATCTATCTGTTGCCAGAAAAAAAAATCCTATTTGTTATAAACAAACGGATAAAAATACGGATGAAAAGCATTGTATATACGCATGTAGCTATGTAAAGCAGCAACAAATAATATTGAAAATAATTCATAAAACGGGTAGGTGGAAATTTTTCTATTCGTTTTTTTTTTTTGAAAGAAAGACTGGAGTTTCAATTTCACTCAAATCACATGACAACGACAAAATAAGGTCAATCTTGTATTAAAATGCTGCTGTATACTCTCAAACAGAAAAAAAAGGATTAACATTTTCATTTTCTTATCTACATCGTGTATATACATACAAACAACATTTCTTGCAAGGCATGTCTCATTTGTACAATGTATACGTACACACTGTAATGTTTTTGGTTGCGTTTATTGGGATAAATCACTTGAAAAATTGTTGCTTAATGGAGAGACGGAATGGTTTTTGTGGGGCTTTGTATTTTTCAACAAACATAATATGTCTGTACACTTTCATTGTTACGAATATAATTATTACGTCAATCAAAGTAACTTTAACGAATGTAATAAAAGATGCTTAACCTTTGATATTCAAAATGATTGTGTTTTAAAAGAAAGAGGCAGAGGGGAAGTTAGTCTCTAGCACACATAATAGAATATTATCCCAAACGAGGGAAAACTTACGATAAAAACCATCATTTTCATTTTGTGGGTTGGTTTATCTGGGCAGGCGTAGTTTGTGGGTTGTGTGTGTCGATAGACCAAAAGATTGTAGTTATGTTATGCTGAGTGTTATAGCTTTTAGCTGCAGTTATTTTATGGCAAGGTACATACGTGGTACAAGTCAATTTCATCCAGATTTTGAACTCCATATTTAGAATTCATAATTGTACGTATATCGACATTATTTACTTTTTTACGGATGCGGGTCGTCACCCCTCTAGCGGAGGGCCTGGTTGGTGACTATCAAGGAGGATTTCGTCTGAATCGATGAGCCATTTCGTAGCTGTACCACATTCGATTTTCCTCCGCTGCACTCGCTAAACCATCCTGACCTTACCAAGAAGCGTTTAAAGGATCTCGATCTTACTAAGATGAGGTGAGGTCGTTCAAAGGGGAAGTTCCCATAAATTTTGTGAAATAAACTTGCCGGTAAAGCAAGTATAGAAGAAGAGGACATAGCACCCGTAATAGCTCGACAAGCAATACCTTCTATGCTAATAACCTGCGCAATGACAGAAACTGACTGAACCACAGGCCACCAAACAACAGACGCGTAAGATAACATAGGTAAAGCTAGACATTTGTAAATAAACATCAGCATTTTGGGGGTCAGACCCCAGGACTTCCCAAATGCTCTTCTACACTGCCAGAAAATGGAAGTGACCTTTTGCAGTTTTATTTCAATATGAGATTTCCAGGAGAGTTTACTGTCCAGAATGACACCCAGATGCTTTACTGTATCTGATCTAGCGATCGTTTCTCCAAAAAGAGAAGGATCAGACAGCTCTCCAGTATTCCTACGTCTGATGAAGACTATCAGACTAGTTTTCGATACATTAAGGTACAACCCCTTCTCTAGACACCACATTTCTATAACTTGGAGAGCGCGTTGCGTTAAGTCTGATAGTACATTAAGGTATTTACCCTGAACCAGAACGACTAAGTCATCAGCATAACTCTGAGCAGTGAAGCCGGATTACTGTAGTTTTTCAAGTAATTCGTCGATAACTAAGAGCCACAGGAGAGGTGACAGAACACCTCCCTGGGGGCAACCTGTAGTAACTTTGACCGAAATGGAAAGGGAGTCCAGCTCCGCCGCAGCAATGCGCGACCGCAGTAAAGATCCAATCCAAGTAACAACGGTTTGGTCAATTCCAAAGTTTGAGCCGGCTTCAGTGATGGAAGTGAAAGAAGTACTATATCAAAGGTACCCGCAATATCGAGGAAAGTGCCCACAAGATATTCCGTCAACCATTCTTTCCAGAGTTTTGAGAAAAGTTGAAGAAAGGCTAATAGGGCGAAATGCCTTAAGATCGGTATAACCCGTCTTTCCAGCTTTCGGGATGAACACAACTCTACTCCTGCTCCAGGACTGTGGAACATATCCAAACGCAAAGCACGCTTGGCAGAGTCGAAGTAAATGTTCCTGAATTAGGGGAAACCCATGCTGTAATTCAGAAGGAAAAACTCCATCTGGACCACCTGATTTATAAGGTAAGAAGGAGAAAACGCTCCAGTGCAAGGTGTTGAGAGTGACAAGCCTACAGGCTAAGTCCCAGACAGGTGAATAATCAGTACTATTAGGCTGGGCGTCAGCAACATAGTCATGATTGATAACATCGCATGATACAGAAAATAGTAGTTCGACAATTTCCTTCCTGGAAGAGGTTAATCTGCCATCAGGAAGTCGCAGCACATCGAGTCGACAGGAATCATTTCTAACCAAGGACCTATTAAGTCTGGCGATCCCAGAGATACTATTAATTTCTTCGCAGAAGCTAATCCAAGAAGTCCTACGAGCGGATCTCAGCATTTTCTTATATTCTTTTTGAGCTGCCAGAAAGTTATCCCAATCAACCTGAAGGTCAGATCTTTTGGCTTTGTTTTCGAGTCACCTTGCAGATTTCCTCTGTTTTTTAAGATCAGAACACCAAAATGGCTTATTCTGAGATTTTTGCTTGGTAATAAGAGGATAAGAGGCTGAGGTGACTGCATGCGTCAAAGATGAGGCTGGGAATTCAATATCCTTAGTCGAACATATCTCACCCACCAAAACCAGCCGAGGTTCCAACTCAAGAGAGAATAACTCCCAGTTGGTAAGCTTCTTATTACGATAAGGTTTAAGAGTAGGTCTTCTAAGATATAAATTAAACGTGATGCACCTATCGTCGGAGGTGAGAATGTCATTGGTTACCCTCCAATTACAGATCAAATCCATAATCGACATGGAGCACAAACTAATGTCAATCACTTCCCTCCTTACTGAATTAATAAAGGTAGGCTCACAGCCTTTGTTAAGGATTTCAAGCTCAGATGTGCTCAGGTAATTAAGTAGAGATAAACCCCTATCATTAATATTCGTGCTACCCCATAACGTGTGATGAGCATTAGCATCGCATCCTACCACTAAAGGTAAATGATTTGTCCTGCTCCACGAAACAAGGTTGCTGAACTCCTCCGAGGGAGGAGGTGACACCGAATCGTAAGGCAGATACACTGATGCTACCACCAGTGATCCGACTGAGTTCGACGATTTGAGAGAGACGAGCACAGCTGCAACGTCCGCTGAACAATATTCATGAATTAGAGTAGCACTAAGATTGTTAGAAATAGACACGCAGGCTCTTACCTTATCATTGGACCCTCTGTAGCGAATTCTGGCACCTACAGGATCCAAACCAGAAACCACACCGTCCAGCAGATAAGGTTCCTGAATTAAGCAAATGTCTACCTGCGAATTAGCGAGCAGCAACTTAAGCTGATTATAATCTAAGGAAACAATCGCGGGTAGGAAGCAAACTCACTTCCTTCACGACCCAACGGCGTTGTTCATATCGAAGATCACTGACTCGCGGTCGATTACTGGAGGATTCTAACAAGGTGAGCGAGAATTCCAGAACTTGTTTTCTACAAAGCCAAATACTGCGCTTGTTGTAGTTCTCTGTAAAGTAAAAAGTAACAGACTTCAATCCAGAACCTACACCATCAAGAAGGTAAAGATCCTGAATCACATAAAAATTTGTTTGCGATACTGCACGCAATTTCCTTAAAATAAAAGAAACTGACTTGCAGCTGTGTAATTTAATGTGAATAAACATAAGCATGGACATCATAAAAGAAACCAGCAAAGAAGAAGCGAATAATCTACGGGCCAGAGATAATCTTAAAGATAATCCTTTCAATACGTACTGCAAAGGGTGTCTGGAACCAATAATGGTCTCAAAAGATTTTAGGTCAACCCGAAATACAATAGCTTGACGCTTAGACTCGTGATTGTATCGGACAACCTTCCATCCAATTGTCAACATTGACGGGTTCATTAAACCAATATTGCTCAATACAACTTTGGGATCCTCCGGAGGACCGGGAACCCAAGTGTATATTAGCAAAGGTTTAGGAGGATCACCAACGGAGAGTTGACAACCACTCCAGATTAGTTTGGTCCTCGAGACGACCTCACTCCATTTCAGGAGTAATGCTAGATTGGACACGGGGACGTTTCGGTGTTGCCACAGAAGACGAAGTACCAGGCACCTCGGCTACCGGGTCAAGCAACTTACGTTCCATTCTGTTACGTAGGCGCATGCGATTCCTTTTGCCCTTTCGCCTAGTTCCGCGTTGGAATGGGGTTACCCCAAAGGTCACCTCAGCATCCGAATTAAGCAGGGCTTCCTCAGAACCCGACGTAAATTCGGAGTTGAAACCACTGACACGTAAAGTGTCGAGGTTTTCAAGCTCCACGTCGGACACAGCGGTGCTCATAAGTTTGAACTTAACTGGCAGACAAGCTCAAAACCACCTGTGAAAAGTCAATTATTGTTATTATTAATTATCTGCTACGTAGAAAACAAAACGAAACCCTGCGATATTGAAATGCCCTGGCACCCACGTCAATCGGATGTTGAACTGATCAGCTATCTCATTTAAAGATGCCAGACAGTTCTGGGCTACCTTCGACATCAGGGAGTATGATTGTAGCGTTTTAACAGCAGCCAGGCTGTCCGTAAAAATACGAATATCCCTCGTAGATATTACATTATACTTCAACCAGTCCAAGACTTCCATTATCGCGGTCAGTTCAGTTTGAAAAACGTTGCAAAAGTCAGGAAGACAAAAAGAGAGAACCATTTAAGAATCTTGGTAGCGATTCTTACGGGAAATGGCCGTTTTAAGGATCATCTACATCGTAGGGGTTTAGTTTATGATGTTATTTGCGAGGACTGCCTTGAGGAAGATGTTGACTGCCTTCACTTCGTGAGCAGTTGTCCTGCTTCTGTTCTAGATGAATTCAGGTATTCAACTTTAGGTCTTTACATTTAGAACAGTTGTACTCTCTACCTTGGTCTTAATTTATACAGTTTGCGAAGGTAGCAGTGCACGTTTAGAATTTTGGGTTTGCACAATGGGCCTTATGGCCACAAATGTCAAAGTTTCTTGAAAAATCTGCGACCTCTAAAAATTACCGATCTGTGACAAACGCCTTCATTGGTAACAAATAGAGAATGCAAGAGGCAACAATAGCGAATTATATTAGCAGTCACATGGTTGTCGTTAACCAAACCCGAATCAGCCAACAATACCCACGAAGCTACTGTAAAATTTCCTTATTTCATGAATAATTCCAACAACAAACAGAAAACATTCCGATTTATTTGTCTAAAATCTTTTTTTCCCAATTAATAAGTCAACCATTTAACTTTCCGAAAAGTGTCCCTGAAAAAGGAAAAGTATAATTTTAATTTTCCTACAATAAGTTAACCGATTTGCATAATTCATCACATCATTAATTTTAATTTTACCTCTTCTCTGTACTCTGTACATGTACGCACATCATATATAAATGACTGGAAAAGCACAGCAACAAATTTTGAGCAGCCAATAAATTTTCGGCTAAACGTAATGTGAACAAAAATCTCATTTTACACAAAAGGATATGTGTATGTATGTATTGTATATATGTATATAGAGAGGTTACATAATTGGCAGAATTTTTCTGCTCGAGTCTGGCACCCGACCGAAATAGAAAATTCCAAAATTTTCCACTTTAATATTTCTATTCAGTAACTGTTTTGGTACAATACACGACGATATACGATCTAGAGAAAAGGACTGTATACACACGCATACACACACCCACACACACACAAAAAGGGATAATCACATTTCAATGGTACATAAAATGTTCCTTCCAAGAATTCTGAATGATTTTTTTTTTTTTTTGTGTTTCCTATTTTCCAAATTATTTACGAAATACATAAAAATATAAATTTGGAAATTTGTTATTTATTTAATTATAATAATTTTCGGTTTTATTTTTTCCAAAATTATAAATAATTTTCGAAATGAAAATGAGGATAATAAAATAATTTAATGATTATTCTGCTGACAGTGTGACACGTGTATTGATTATTGTTTTCCATCAAAATATTCTTCTTTATGGGAAATCAAATTTCGAAAATTCAATTTAACCTCTTCTATACAAGTATTTTGGTTCAGTGTGACAATCGCACACACACACCACACACACACCCGTGGGGAGTGGCAGGATCTCCCATCGGGCGCGTCCCCAGGTTGCGGATAGGGGAAGGCCCTAACCGGCATGCCGGCGGGTAGGTGGGAAATAAAATACCATCCGTGGACAGAAACTGATAGGGGAAGGCTACCCCGAATAAGAAACCAAAAATGAGTGAGAGAAATGAAAACTCGTTTACGGCGCAAAGGGTGATTACCTTAGTGCCGGCGGCTTCCGGGAGTGAGCAAGCGGGCTCCCAGCCGTCGTTATCCATCGACCGCAGTGCTTCAGTAGTGGGAAACTTGGCTACTGAAGTTCATAGAACTACAAGTGTTGGAAGTCTTTCTGAAGAAGAAACGGGAGCTGTAAGCCAGTTTATACTTTCGAAACGAGAAGTACCTGTGTATGTGACAGGTGCCGGGAACATAGATCCATTTAGGAAAAGCCATATGTTCCAGAGATCGCCTCCAAACATCCAAAAGAAGATGTCCCTGTCGTTCTCTGAGCTTACAGGGCCGGAGGAAAACACTTTACCGAGGCCATTCCAAAAAAGCAGTAGGCCTCCCCGATCGCCTGCGACGTTCCGTCCAAGGACTGTAGACGATGAAACGTCTGATTCAGTGTCGGATGTTTATGAGCCGGATCCTCTTACTCGGATGGGTGCGAAAATTGATCCCCTCTGCGAGTACATCAGAGGAAGGAATAACGTGCACCATGAAATTAAGAAGCTGGTCACGTCAATCAAAAATCTGTATGTCGAACATGCACAGGGTGGAGGGAAAAACGAGCGTCGGACAACGCAGACAATTGCGAAATTGGCTAAGCAAATAACTGTGTGCTGTGAGACCCAAACTTCCCCAACCATATCTAACCAGAGAAATAATGAGGAAACTGTTCTGTTGGATAGTGAAATAACGACCGCAACCAATAGCAAAAGGAGGAGGTCGAAACAAGACTCACCCAATGACCATGCACAAAAGAAAGGGAAACAGAAGAGAGCTGGCGAAACCCCAGCACTGAGAACTAAGAGCCTAAATCCAAACCCAGGCATAGATGAACCCAACAAGCCTGATAATGTAAGAGACCCTGGCTGGCAGGTGGTGGAGAAAAAAAAGAGGAAACCACGTGAAAGAATTCCGCGGCATCGTCCTGATGCTATTAAAATTACCCAAACTGGAGCAATGTCGTATGCGGATATGCTAAAAAAATTGAAAGGGGACCCAAATCTTAATGACCTCTCTGGTAAGGTAGCTCGGATTCGTAGAACCGAAAAAGGCGATCTTCTTCTAGAGTTAGAGAAAGATGTACATCCCAAGGAACTTGGATTTCAAAGTGCAATAGAACACGCTCTTGGTAGTGATGCACAAATCCAAACACTTACGCAGATTGACGAGGTTGTAGTCGAAATTAAAGATATTGATGAGACCACAACAAAGGAAGAGATACATGAGGCGATCACATCCAAGTTTGAGGGTGCGAAAGACCTCCCGATAGAATGTATCAAGTCGCTGAAAGCTGCTTATAGAGGCACCCAAACAGCAGTGGTGACTGTACCAACCTCGACAGCCAAAGTGATGAAAAATGAAGGGAAAGTGCGAATTGGATGGGTGATCTGTCGTATACGTGAAAAAACGTTAACTTTAAGGTGCTTCAAATGCTGGCAGTATGGACATATGGCCAAGTCATGTAAAAGTGATGTTGATCGTTCTGGCCTCTGCTACAAATGCGGAAGAAATGGCCACAAAGTAAAAGAATGCAAGGAAGAAGCGAGTTGTATGCTTTGCCAGCGAAGGACGAACCATAATCATATAGCAGGGAGTGGCCGGTGCACGGCCTACATGTTGGCACTTAGAAGAGCACGACGACAATGAAGTTTGTCCAGCTCAACCTAAATCACTGTGAAGTTGCACAGGAAGTACTAGCCCAAACAGTGCATGAAACAAGAGTAGATGTCGCCATTTTGTGCGAACAGCACAAAAATATGGAGCGATGCAATTGGGCAACTGATCAAACTGGTAAAGCTGCCATATGGACCTGTAGCAGACGGACCATGCAGGAGAACAGCAGTAATTCCACCGCAGGATTCGTACGAGCAGATGTTGACGGCTTACAAATCTATAGCTGCTATGCACCACCTAGCGCTACAATTGAGGAGTTTGAATACTTCCTGGACCAACTGGTCGCCGATGCGCGAACGCGTAGCCCTGTTATCATTGCTGGTGATTTCAATGCCTGGGCAACTGAATGGGGCAGTAAAGAAACGAATAGAAGAGGAACAGCACTGCTCGAGGCATTTTCTTCCATAGACGTTGTGTTGTTCAACACTGGTGATACACCGACGTTTCGCAAAGGTGGCTCCTCCTCCGTAATTGACCTTACATTCGGTAGCAGCTGCTTGTTGAGAGTGTTGACCAAATGGGAAGTCAGTGAGCACTACACGCATAGTGACCACCAAGCCATACTCTTCGAAATAAAACTGGCTAGGGAAGGTAATCAGAAAAAACATATAAGGAAATCTGCAGGCTGGAAAGCAAATACGTTTGAAGAGGACTTATTTATGCTATCATTGGAGAAACGGGGCCTCTCGGGATGTGCCAATGCAAAAGCGGGACAGATTATGAACATGATCACCAACGCCTGCAGTGCATCTATGGTAGAAAGGCGGCTAGACAGTCGTCGTCCACCAGCATACTGGTGGACTGAGCAGATTGCACAATTGCGACGGAAATGCCTTAATGCAAGGAGGAAACACCAACGTGCTTGGGGTACAAAGACCTATCCTAGCCTGCACCAAAATTACCTGGATGCCCGTAATAAATTTAAGCAGGCCATTAAAGTAAGGAAAAGCCAATGCTGGAAAGAGCTATGCGAAGAAGTGGATCGTGATCCATGGGGGAGACCCTACAAAATCGTTATGAAAAAGCTTAAAAAGGCAAATGAATCGCCGCCCACCTGCCCAGCGATACTACGTAGAATTGTGACTGCTCTATTTCCGCAGCAAGATGATGTGATCCCTGACGTGATCCGAGTACCTGGCATGGAAGAAATACCGCCGATATCAAGAGAAGAGCTCACGAAGGCGTGTCAACGTTTTGGGAATTCAAAGGCTCCTGGGCCTGACAATATCCCTAATATTGCACTAAAGGTTGCAATACAAACCAGACCGGATGAATTTAAGGAACTATACAATTCCTGTCTCAGAGAGGGAGTATTCCCTAAACGATGGAAGAGACAGCGTCTGGTCCTGTTGAAAAAAAACAGGAACCAGCCGGGTGAACCATCCTCCTACAGACCATTATGCATGCTGGATACGTCTGGCAAAGTGCTGGAGAGAATCATATACAGCCGACTAGAGAAAGCTGTGGAGAACGCTGGAGATCTTGCTGAGAGGCAGTACGGGTTTCGGAAGGCTCGATCGACGATAGACGCCATCCAACACGTCGTCCAAATAGCCAAGAACGCCACAGATGGGAAAAGATGGAAAGGAGGCTCAAAAAAGTACTGTGCCGTTGTCACCTTGGATGTTAAGAACGCATTCAACTCGGCCAAATGGAGCTGTATTCTAAATGCACTGCAGACGTTACAAGTACCAGTGTACCTAAGAAGTATCATCGCTGACTATTTTAATGATAGAATGCTGACGTATGACACGGATGACGGTGTGAAGACATACAATGTTTCGGGTGGTGTACCCCAAGGATCTGTATTGGGGCCGCTACTGTGGAATATCATGTACGATGGTATCCTAAGGCTCCGTGTACCTGATGATGTGGAAATCGTAGGTTTTGCTGATGATGTTGCAGTCGTAGTGGTTGCAAAAACTATAGATGAAATAACAGAAATAAGTAGGTTGACAATCATAATCATAAAAAGGTGGTTGATGACATGTGGGCTTGAACTTGCTGATCATAAAACCGAAGCAGTTCTAGTTACCAGTAGGAAGGTGAAAGAAACCGTAACAATTGATGTAGGTGGAATCTTAACCCACTCACAGCATTCATTACGATATCTGGGTGTGGAAATAGATGCGCGTTTAAACTTTAAGGAGCACATAAAGATAGTGAGCAGGAAAGCTGCCAGTGTGTCTGCAGCTCTCTCCCGTATCATGCCGAACACTGGAGGGTCTAGACAATGTCGTAGAATGCTGCTGGCAAACGTCGTAACCTCCATCATTCTCTATGGATCGCCTGTATGGGGTGATGCGATGGACTTCGAAACATATAGACGCAAATTGGTACCGGTGTATCGCCTAAGTGCACTCAGAGTGACTTGTGCCTTCCGCACAGTATCTACTGACGCGGCACTCGTTATTGCGGGAATGATCCCAATTGAACTCCTTGCGAGGGAGAGGAAGAAATGGTACCCCAATCGTGTACAACCAGGAAGCAGAGCACTAGAACGCGCCTCAACAATGATAGAATGGCAAAGACGATGGGATTGTTCGGAAAAGGGTCGCTGGACTTACCGTCTCATACCATCCATTGAAAAATGGCTAAATAGGCAACACGGCGAAGTTAACCACTACCTGACGCAACTGATAAGTGGACATGGCTGTTTTGGTGCATACCTATGCAGGTTCAAGCACGCTGATACTCCAGATTGTCCTGCTTGCAGAGGTATACAAGAAGATGTGGAGCACATTTTTTTCCAATGCCCACGATTTGAGGATATTCGAAGGGAACTGTCAGCTGTCCTAGGGCAGCGTCCAACACCAGAAAACATAGTGCAACTAATGCTTGACTCTGAGGAAGGATGGAATTCTGTAAGCCATATGGCGACAGTCGTACTGAATGAGCTGAGGCGCCTAGAGCGTGCAAGAGCAGAACAACATGCCGTGATTTGATAGCGGTGACAAACTCAATCCAAGATTGAGGCGCTACAGGGAGAACAATGAGCCAAATGGCTGGTCACCTCCATGTGAAGTAATGTCTAACGATAGTTCCGCATGGAGGATGTGAAAGCGGCGGGTGTGTGGTTTTTAGGTGGTAGGAATCCGCCACTGTTGCTGAGGTGTTTGTCCCACCGACGCATCGTCTTCCGAAGATTTTCCACACGTTACCCAACCCCACAAAAAAAAAAAAAAAAAAAAAAAAAAAAACCACACACACACACACACACACACACACACACACACACACACACACACACACACACACACACACACACACACACACACACACACACACACACACACACACACACACACACACACACATAAGCATGTACGACGCCTGCCTACGACAAGGCGTGTTCCCGACCCGATGGAAGCAGCAAAGACTGGTTCTTCTCCCAAAAGGGAAGAAACCACCGGACGACCCATCATCTTTTCGTCCACTCTGCATGCTGGACTCGGAGGGGAAGAACTTGGAGCGGATAGTGGCCGACAGATTGGAGCAATACATCGATCCTCAACTTTCCGAATTCCAATTCGGATTCAGGAAGGGGAGATCGACCATCGACGCACTGGAACTCGTCACGAACATCGCAAAGGAAGCGATCTCAGGAAAGAGATGGAAAGGCGGTTCCAAAAAGTGTTGCCTCATCGTCACCCTGGACATCAAGAACGCGTTCAACACGGCCCGCTGGGATCGAGTTTTGGAGGCTCTTGAGAAGATGGGGGTGCCCTACTACCTACGAAGGATGGTCAGATCGTACTTCAGAGATCGACTACTACACTACGAGACGGAGCAGGGACCAGCGGTACATAGGGTCACGGGAGGAGTACCTCAGGGCTCCGTCCTGGGGCCACTCTTGTGGAACGTTATGTACGACGGTCTACTCCATCTAGAATTACCGGCGAACACAACACTCGTGGCCTTCGCGGACGACGTGGCAGTTGTCCTTGTGGCGAAACATCTGGAGGAGCTGGAAGCCGCATTCTCCACCACCATCAGGAGGATAAGACAGTGGATGCGATCGGCAGACCTGTCTTTGGCGGAACACAAGACCGAAGCACTCCTTGTGAGTAGTCGGAAGAAAATGGAGACCATCACCATCAGGGTAGGCGACCACGACATCCAGTCGCAACCCCACATCCGGTATCTAGGAGTGGTCTTGGATGCGAGGCTCAACTACAAGGAGCATATATCCAGCGTGAGCAGGAAGGCATCAGCAGTCCAGGGCGCGCTCTCACGGATAATGCCAAACATCGGAGGCCCCAGGCAAATCCGGAGACGACTACTGGCAACTGTAGTCACCTCCGTTCTGCTATACGGAGCACCGGTGTGGGCGGAATCGCTAGAGTTAACAACTTACCGCAAGACAATGTCATCAGTCCAGCGGCTCTCAGCGATCAGAGTGGCGTCAGCATACCGAACGGTATCGCACGATGCGGTCAATGTCGTGGCATCATGCCCGCCCATCGACATCCTGGCAGGAGAACGGCAACGCCAACATCGCAGGAAGAAGGAAGAGCAGCGAAGGGTCCTCTGTGAAGAGGAGAGACCCGAGAGTCTTCGTCTCTGGCAAGAGAGATGGGACAGCTCAACGAAAGGTCGGTGGACACATCGGCTGATCCCAGATGTCACCAAATGGGTCACTCGCCTGCACGGGGAGGTCGGGTACTACATCACCCAACTCTTGACTGGGCATGGGTGCTTTCGGGCATACTTGCACCGATTCAAGAGAAGTGACTCCCCAAACTGTCATCATTGCAGCGATGTGACTGAAGATGCAGAGCACGTGTTCTTCCAGTGTCCGCTCTACGAGGGGACACGGGCGGAACTTGAGAGAAATTTGGACCATTCCATCAATCCAGAAACCATAGTGGAGTGCATGCTGAAGAGCCAATCGGCATGGAACAAAGTTGCAGAGTACGCGGAATCCATTATCAAGGATCTTCGCACCACGTACGAGGATGAGGTGTAATAACACCAGCAACATCGGACAGCAGTGACATCAAATAAGAACGCCCCGGCGAAGTAGTATTTATAAAGAGTGCCGCCGGGGAACCACCGTTCCAGGAGCAGGGTTAGAGGTGCAGGTTAGGGTTTAGTGCGGTAAAAATCCCACATAACTCGTATGGCAGTTAGAAGGTTTGCCCAGACGATTACCTTTTGAAGGTTCCCTCCTGTACCTCGTTAATCTAAATAAAAAAAAAAAAACAAAAAAAAAAACACACACACACACACACACACACACACACACACACACACACACACACACACACACACACACATACACACACACACACACACACACACACACACACACACACACACACACACACACACACACACCCGTGGGAGTTGCAAGTCTCCTATCGGGCGCGTCCCCAGGTGGCGGATAGGGGGTTGCCCTCACTGGTTTACCGGCGGGTAAGTGGGAATAATAATATACTATAATATAATAATATATATAAATAATATACCACTCGTGGACCAAAACTTGCAGAAGCGTCTGTTCACCAGGAGGTGCGGTTTCGTACGTGGGAGTGGAATCCAGAAGCGTCTGTCCATAGTGGGCGTCTTTCTGGTCAGCGTCTGTTCTCCGGGAGGAGCGGCTGCGTAAAAGGTCCTGGCAGTAGGCTAAAAATGCTAGGGGCGGATCCCTGAATAAAAATCCAAGATGCCAGATCAGGAGAAAAAAAAATTGACTACGGTGCAGGGAGTAGGAAACCCAGTACCGGCGGTTTTTGGGAGTGGGCAAGGGGGCTCCCAGCCGTCGTCATCCAGTAACCGCAATGTTCCAGCAGTGGAGAACTTGGCTGTTGGTGCATTAAATACTACAAGTACGCGTACAACAGAGGAGGAAGCCTTTTTTAGGAGCAACCGAGTGACGAGGTCACCAGTAAAGGAAAGTCAGCCTAGTGTGGCAGCACTTCCGCCACTCGATCTCGAACCAAGGCAGAAGGCAGCGAGCGAGAGCGATGGTAATGGAATCGACCAGAGACTACAGAAACTAAAGTCGCATATCGAGAGCTTGCAATTTTATGTGAAGGATAGGCACAACGTCCATCAGGAGATAAAAAGGATGCTGCGCCTGATCAGGACATCTTTTGGCGATCTTGAGATGGAGATCAGATGCGTGAGTACCAGAGCTGAGGACACCGTCCAACAAGCAAAAGATGCGGTTAAAGTACCTCACAATTGGATCCTCAAACCACAAGTAGGAGGAATATTAGTGGAAAATACCCTTCCGGAAATAATGAGGCCTCCATCGGGCCAAACTGGCACCGGTGGGGACTCAGTGAAGAGAAGAAGGGAAAAGGAAAAGGGGAGTGATCCGTCCGGGCGAACCCCCGATCAAAAAAAAAAAGAGATGATACCAGGATGGTAAACCCGGTGAACAGGAAGGAAACCGATGTAAGCACGGGCGAAAATTTAGGAAAGGAAGGGCAGGATGAAAATCCGGAAGAATGGACGAAAGTAACCATCAAATCAGCCAGAAAGAAGAAAAGTAGAGGCGCAAGAAAGCGCAAGAAACCGAAACCGGACGCTATAATCGATGAAAAACTAGGAAATGTCTCATACGCCGATATTCTCCGCAAAGTGAATTGTAACCCGAACCTGAAAGAGCTAGTTGAGAATGTTGGCCGCATTAGAAGAACCCGGGGTGGCGAAATGCTGCTCGAATTCAATAGAGACTCCAATAAGAAGAGCTCTGACTATTGAGAGCTGGTGAAAACTACGTTAGGAGAACAGGCTAAGGTTAGAGCCCTATCGCAGGAAATCACCCTAGAATGCAGGGACTTAGATGAAATCACAACGAAAGAGGACATCCAGCAGGCGCTTAAAGCTTTCGGGCTGGAAAACTTGCACGAATCTGCTATCAAGAATTTGAGGAAAGGATATGGGGGCACACAGATAGTAATAATTAGTTTACCTGTGGAAGCTGCATACAAACTATTAAAAGCCGGGAAAGTAAAGATTGGCTGGATAGTTTGTAAAGTTAGGGAGCTGATTCAACCAAAAATATGCTATAGGTGTCTAGAGTTTGGTCATATCGCAAAAGACTGCCACAACTGCGACAGATCTAAGCTCTGTAGAAGATGCGGCGAAATCGGGCACATGCAAGAAGGATCCAAAGTGCATGCTCTGCACTGGTGAACAAGGGCATATCGCAGGGAGCAGTAGATGTCCACTGTACAGGAGGGAAATCTCAGCCCGCAGATGAAAGTAATACAGATAAATTTTAACCACTGTGAGGCAGCTCAAGATCTCCTTGGGCAAGTTGTAAGAGAAACAAAATCAGACGTGGTCTTAATGTCGGAACCATTCAAAATACCCATAAATAATGTATGGATAACAGACCGAACCGGAAATGCGGCAATATGGGTTTGCGGAGAATATCCCTTCCAGGAAGCTAAAGTGCGGCAAGAGGACGGATATGCACTGGCAAAGATCAATAATATATATTTCTTTAGTTGCTATGCCCCTCCAAGTCTACATCTGTCAGAGTACGAAGCGACGCTCGCTAAAATTGTGGCGGAGGCAAGAGGGCACCACCCAATTGTATTGCTGGGCTGAGGAGTGGGGTAGCAAATATACTAACATTAGAGGCAACACATTGTTAGAGGCGTTTTCCCAACTGGACGTCATTCTAGTGAACAGAGGCAACACCAGCACCTTTCGTAAGAATGGTCACCAATCCGTGATCGACATTACATAAGTCTGAGGAAACTGCTAAACCCTAACCTCTTCGTCAATATAGCGCAGTCCTGCCTAGAGGAAGGAGTGTTTCCCAGGATATGGAAAAGGCAGAGATTGGTACTCTTGCCAAAAGCAGGAAAACCACCAGGTGAATCATCCTCATATCGCCCAATCTGCCTGCTAGATACAGGGGGGAAAATACTGGAGCGCATTATTCAGAATAGGTTGCTCCCGATTACAGAAGGAGTTGGCGGTCTCTCGTCTCAACAATTCGGATTTCCCAAGGCACGATCCACATTGGATGCCATTAATGCAGTGGTATCTAAGGCCAAAGGAGCCTTATAGGGAAAAAGATGGAAAGGAGGAACTAAACAGTACTGTGCGGTTACCACACTCGACGTTAAAAACGCATTCAACACAGCTGCAGTCCGAAGAAATTTGGGAGGTGGTGTGTAAAATGAGTGCAAGGATTATTAAGAAACTAAGTCTAGAAAACAAAGACAAAGACAACAAAGTTAAATGGCAGCTAAGCTGAGCCTGTTCTCGTGAAGTAATACATAACAGTAGTTCCACGAGACAACTATAGGCATAAGAATTTGGGGGTTAGGGTTTAGCCGGTAAGAATCCGACACTCTGACATGTTTATGGATTAGTTTCACATGTGAGGTCTTATGAAGATTCCCCACTCCACCACAAAAAAAACACACACCCACACACAACCAACAAATTTACAATATTTAAACCCTGTCACACGCATTTTGCTTAGATCGTATATGTGTTTCATGGCAAGTTTCGGTCAGGTTGTATCGATAAATTTTCGAATACGTCACATACACACAGGTAATATTATATAGGAAAATTACAAAGTCTTTTGATTTATTTGATTGTCTGTGGGTATCTATAATATATCCGTGACACGTGTATCCTATTATAATTATAAATATTTACCAGCCCAAACATAAATTTTCAATTCGATAGAAATGGCAATCGGCATAATTACCAAAAAATAATATTTTGAATCAAAATGGAAAAGTTTTCCATTTGCGAAAGAAACAAAAATATTTGGAAGCAAAATTCATAATAATAAGCCGCTGTGCTTTATTGAAAAAATATTTTCGTTCTGGAAACTTAGATTTTATTTAGCTGGTGAAATGTATTATACCTCGGCTACGCTCGTCGAAAGTCAAACGAAAGTAAGTTAAAAATTCAGATTCTAATGAAATTAAAATGTCAAATGCAACCCGCTCTAAACATTTTGCATTTTATCTAGTTTTGAAGCCGTGTTCTCGAGATCGGATTCAAATCCTAGGAATTTAAATCCGATCTCTCCACCAATAAAATCAACTAAAATGACAAAAAAAAACGCCCCTTTTTCTCTCTTGAGTTGAAATATTTTTAACTTTTAGCAAAGAACTCGCAGATGACCAACTTAATAACACAAAAATTCTCTGAGAGAGAGAGGGGGAGATCGGATTTGATTTCCTAGGATTTGAATGCGATCTTGTGTACAAGCCTTGAGAAATGTAAATTCCGATGATGCATATCTGGACTAATTTTCATGCCGCATATTTGGTAGATTATGTGGGATCAGATTGAAAATAATTAAAATTCCCACCCATTTTTTATTCGTATGAAAAGGCCCATATTCAACAATTCGGGTTGGTGGCACTTTTGGTTTGTATTGTTACGTGGCTATTAGTTTGAGTTACCATCGTAATAGAGCACTCTCGAGATTAGAGACTTCAAATTCTTGACGCCTTAGGACGAGGTAAAAGAAGCCATCAAGAAAGACTTGAAGGAACTTCAGAGTTTCAATGACAAAGCCAAATGACTGAGAACTGATGGTGATAAGGTGCTCTGCGCAGACTGATGGTGATAAGGTGCTCTGGCTGCTTCGGCTTTGGCCACCTTCAGACTAGTTGCAAAGGACCCGACACGTTAAACATATAGCCGAATCAGGCACTTGCCAGATCATTAGACAGGCTTTTGACCAGGCTAGGAGCAAGAGGGGAAAATGAAGGTCTTGCAGGGAAACTTTCACAGGAGCAGGATGGCAGATACAATGCTAGGCTAAACATTAAACGGCCTCCGATTTCCGGGCGAATATTGATAAATTGAAGGATAAGATACTGGAGATAGAGGGCGTTTTTATCGTTGCCGGGGACTTGAACACAAGGCACTAGAATGGGATTTGTACACCACAAACCCAATGGGACGTGTCAACGTTCAGAAGAGCAGGCTACGCAGAAACGATACCGGATATCACTTTAGCGTCGGACGTGGTAGTCCAGCAGGTAACAGTCTGGAGAGTTATGGAGGACTACACTGGTAGCTATAACTCCAATTTATTACATACAATGTTAGGGATGAACAGCGACAATTCAGTTGAATGGTGAAGCGAGTGAGAGGATAGAATGCGGCCAAGATGCATGCAGAAAACCTATCGGCAACCGTTGAGAGTGGAAAAGACGCAATATTACGAGAGACTGCCGCCGCTGAAAAAGTAACAACCACAATGAGGTTGGTACAGCTAGCTTGCGATGTATTCATGCCCAAAAGAACAGGCTTACGAACAAAAAACACAGCAGCCTATTCGTGGTCCGACGAGATTGCAAATCTCATGAAACGTTGTCTGCACTTCAGAGGTTCCGTGACCAGAGCAAGAAGAAGAGAAGGATATGCGGCTGTATAGATGAGCAGCATAGACTGGCGAGAAGGGGCTTAAAATTGAAAATCAATAAAAGCAAACGTGGTAAATGGGAGGACCTTTAGAGAGACGTCGATACGGAACCCTGGGGACTGGGTTACAGGATAATGATGCGCAAGCTTGGATCCCAAGTGCCCAACGCAACCGGACGAATTTTGAGCATTGTTGACGGCCTATTCCCTACGCATGCTGACGAAAACCGACGGGTTGCACACAATAAACCGGAGGAATTACCTATATGTGTACGGACGTGGAACTGCAGCAGGCCATTGCCTCACTCTACAGCAGAAAACCACCTGGGCCATATGGTGTTCCCGCGGAGGCGCTGAAGGCGATTGCTCGATCACACTTCGGACTACTTCTCAATATGTACAACCGATGCCTTGAGGAGGGAGTTTTCCCCAGTGTGTGGAAGAAATTAGCGACTGGTGCTTATTAGCAAAGGCAGAAGATCTATCAGAACGACAGTATGGCTTCAGAAAAGGTTGATCTACAATCGGTGCCATAGAAGAAGTGGTCAAAGCCTTTCAGAAGGCACCACAAGGAAGCCATTCCTCTAAGAGGATGGTGTTGTTAGCGACGCTGGATGTGCGTAACGCTTTCAATTCTACGAAGTGCGCGGACTTGCTAGTGGCTTTGAATAATGTGTTTCTCCTGGCTATGCGACCATGGATTAAGTCTTGCAATGGAGCAAACAGAGTTCCATGTGGGAACCGTAAAGCAGTAAAGTACCACGGAGCAGGGTGAAGACGAACGTTAGAGGACACTCGCCTGAGAAACGACGACTTTTGATGTCGGTTACAAACTCTATTCTGCTATACGGATGCGAGATATGGGCCAATTCACTCAAGAAAGAGTCAAGAGGTGAGAAACAGAGTTCCGCGGAAGAAAATTGCTCGGAAACTCCTGGCGGAGTGGTTGGATAGAAGATATGGAGAGGTTAATTATTATATCACCCAATTTTATACGGGTTACGGGTATTTCTGCGAATACCTACACAAGATGGAGAAGATGGAGGATCCAGTTTGCATCTTCGAGGACTCTACCCTGGATGGTGCAGAGCACATATGTGCCAAATGTGATAGATAGAAGCACCTTGAGAGAAAGGTCGGTATTGGTATTGGAAACTTAACGGTGGATTAACGGCGGTACAGGCTCTGCTTAGCAGTAAGTCGAACTGGGACATAGTGGCAAGTTATGTGGAAAAAGTACTGAGGAAGAAGAAATTCGAGATTGACCAAAGTTTCCAGAGATGAAAGGAAAACCATCGGATGATAATTAGCGCTGGAGGAAGACTCTACTGCCTATATATGGAGCCGATATACGACACACCATCCTGAAGTAATGCGAAGAGCGTTTCCAGGATGGAGTGATTTTCTTCACACAATTAACAAAATGAAATTTTTATGTGGTTATGGTATCTGTACTTTACAATTATTTAAAAGTCTGGAATGTTTTTTATACGCGCGTGGGGTTGTCAGAGGTAGTTTTTCATTTTCCTGTAATAAAACTCACAAGATTCTTTTCCTTCTCCTACAAACCGTATTAAATGACTGACTTTTATGTTGATACAAGATTGGTGAGGAATGGGGGTTGGGTAATATTTTGACACCTCATGTAGGGTGTGGTTTTTTGGTCTATGTCGTCAACCGCCATTCGGGACCGGAATGGAAACCTCTGTCTCAACATCGATGCAGTACTCGACGCAAGGGATGGACACTTTAACGACCTGCTTAGTATTCATCATGCGTTCACAGACTGTAGCTCAGTCTGTCTTTTCGACCTTATTCGATTAGTATGGCGAACCGAAGTTATGCATGATGAATGGAAAGTGGCTGCGATATGTCCCATAATGTCCCATATTCAAGAAGGGAGACTCTCCTTTGAACATCATGCAACTTACCGTCCTACATTATATTGGATAGAATGACCAGGTATTTTCGCTGCGGATGATTCTATCTAAATATTATGAGAGCTCTGACTCCATCCACTGTCTGTTGACGCAGTCTCAATGCTGTGTTAAAGTTGAGAACAGGCTATCGAACATTTTTGCAGTTAACTCAGGTGTTCGGCAGGGAAATGCTCTGTCCCCGATACTCTTCAATCTCATGTTGGAGTACTTCTTTCGTGAAACTGAAACACCTCAGCGCAACATCTTATATCGCCAGTCCAATCAGGTGCTTGCATATACAGATGACGAGATGCGTGATTGGGCTAAATAGCAACGGAGTGAAGGAACAACTTGATCCGCTTGTAGCGATGTCAGCTTATGTTGTACTCCAGATCAATGGGTCTAAAACATAAAACATAATCTCTGGCCATAGGGATAATGACTCATTAGGTTTTAGTAGTGGCCACTACACGTTTGAGGAAGTGAGGAAGTTCAAATATTTGGGCTCTCTTATCACTCACTCTTTTCTATTTTTATGATCAACTTTTATGTATAAAATTCAGAATTTGGGATTTCAATTCGAAAAATAATAAGCTTATTTCCTCCAATTTATTTAATTTGGGTTAAAGTTAAATATTGAACTTAATTTTGGAACTATTGGGTAATTGGAATTGTCTTATACTTTTAGAAATCTGCTTTAAACCTACAATCATATAGAAAATTCGATTTGAACCATCAGAATTTATTCTGATTGATTGGTGTTCTAAACTATCCGTAAATATACATGAGTACCCGTGGACAAACTTGGTTGTCCTAAATCCCCTAATCCCCTACTTTTTCCTAAATTGAAATATTTTTCAGATAGCTTAGACCTTAAGACATCTTGGTATAAACGTCATTATGGTGTCCGCTTCCTAGGATTTTCCTAAGAAAATCAGGATAAATCATATAATCGACATACATGAGGTCATACCAAACATGGTTGTCCTAAACTCCCTAATCCCCTACTTTTTCCAAAATTGAAATATTTTTCAGATAGCCTAGATCCAATGACATCGTGAGCAATACGTCAATAGGATGGTATAGCTTTCTAGGGGTTTTTCAGAAAAATTTTAAAATTTATTTTTTCGCCATACGTACATGAGTTATAAAAAATTTACTTAATCGGGTAAATTGTTAGATTTATCGGTTTATCCGAATAAAATATGATATTCTCACTTACACATTTGTGGTCACAAGGCGTAACCGCTTATGTCGATTTACTATAACCAAATTTCCTATAATTATTTCTATATGCACAGAAAATTTCGCTGCAATATGATAATTTTAAGTATGAACTGTTTCAGAGAACAGAACATTTACCTCAAGCAAGTGATGATAACTTGAACGGTATTGTCGCTCCAACTGAAACATTATTGAGTTCCGAGGCTGGGTGCGATTTTATGGAAAGGGTCGATGTACATATTGCGGAAAACCTTAATCAAGAAATGGATCCGTTTGAATCTTTTGATGATTCCATTGAAGATCCAAATTTTGCGCAATACAATTCAAAGTCTTCTGATGCGGATACCGATTCAAGCATTAACTTCATTGCAATGTAAATAGAAAACTCATTAGGGAGTTGCGATGATTCTCATGCCGTAAAATCCAAACGAAAGCGCAAGAAAATTAATCGCAACCTTGGGAAATCATACCAAACTAAAAAATGGAGAATTGTTCAAGAAAGAAAGTACGAACCTCTTGAAATTTGTCAAAAGAAATGTCAAAACTTAATAACCCCTGAAGAACAAAAACAATTATTTGAACAATACTGGTCACTTGGGTCCTACAATCAGGGAATTTTGTATATCGTCTCATTTATTGAGATTAAAGAGAAGAAATGTTTCATGAAATGTTTTGGTGAAACTGCCAGTTTTTTAAAAAGCGTTATAAAAAAGAAAATTGATTGCCCAAATTTGCCATTATCGGATCGTCGTGGAAAGATTGAACCGCATAACAAATTTTGTGAACAAACCATATTGAAGCAATAAAACGACATATCAATAGCTTCCCATCTTATGAGAGCCATTAGTCTAGAAGGCATACAAGCATGAAATATTTACATGCAGACTTATCAATTTCAAAAATGTATAGTTTGTACTGTGAGAAGAGTGATAAACCAGTGAGCATTACCAAGTATTCAGAAATTTTTAAAGGTAAGTTTATAACCATTTTTAATTAAATTTATTTCATCAAGGGATGGGTTTTGCTGACCCGAACTATGAAACTAAACATAAACTAATATTGGATCAGAAAGCGCATCATTTGGAAGCGAATTTGGCGTACAAATCCAAAGAAAACGATAAAATAAAAGCCAGAAACAGTGAATCAACTAAGACGTATGAATTCGACTGGCAACAGTGCCTTCCTACACCGTACCTGCAAAATTTGCTCAACTTCTACAAAAGACAGGAGCCAGAGGTGGAAACAACATAGCATCATGCCATTTTAGATATTTAAAGTCACTTTCAATTAACAACAAATCTGTGACTTTTTACAGCGACTCATGTGCAGGTCAAAATAAAAATTCCCATGTAGCGGCGATATTTCTAGCATACATAAAAAATTCTGACCATGTCAATATGATCGAACACAAGTTTTTAGTCCCTGGCCATACACACATGGAGTGTGACATTGACCACGCTTTTATTGAAAGAAAATAGAAAAAGACATCGGTAAAAATTCACCACCCGAGAGACTGGTATCAGTTCATTCGGTCAGTGGGTAGTCAGCAATTGTGCGATTGAAATGACAGGAACTGGGTCCCTACTATCACTTTCGACAACGATTTTCGACGACGGTCGTTTTCCTATAGTAGGCAAAGGAAGAAAAAGGAAAACAATATTATAAAGTTACTATTGTTTACCTTTTTCTTCCTTTCCCTACTATAGGAAAACGACCGTCGTCGCTAATCGTTGTCGAAAGTGATAGTAGGGCGCCTGATTTTTATAACTTTTGGAAAAATGTTAAGTGGCTCAGATACAAAAAAGAAAAATTCTTTAAACGATGAGGAACCTTTTAAACGTTTAAACATACGCCGCCGTGGAATATGGACGATCAACTATACTGATATTGAAAATGAGAATGATTCTCAAACAATCAGTACAGAAAAGAAAAAAAATCTAATGTCCTTATTGCCATTTATTGACCCGTGCTTCCACACGTTCTACAAAGATCTTAAGCCGGTGGAGATGATAAATACGTACCCAGATTTAGTAGAAGAAGACAATGATGATTACTGAAATTACTAATGAATATTATGACAAAATTGATAGTGAATTCGTGAAGTACTATAGTAAGAATAATGTTGAAGTGTACAATTTGATTTAATTTGAAATAAAAACTGAGTAAATTACAAGATAATTAATATAAAATTTTCTTTTATCACCAATAATTGCAATAAGTTATTTTACATTAACAGCTTAAGTTGAGTTAGTTATTAAAATAAATATTATCTTGTATTGGCAGTAATCGCATAAAATTGCTTAAGATTTCATCGTTAGTATACTGATAACCGCTTAAGTTTGTTTATTGAAAATATATCTTTATAAATTAAACTTCGATAATATGCCACTTAGCCGCATGCGGGTGCAATTTTAGCCGTTACATTCTTAACCCTTTACCACTTCGCAATACTTTTGGTACTTTTTTCGGACAACGATTTTAAACTTTAAATTATAGTATCCTGACAAAATACAAATATTGACATAAGCGGTTATGTAGTGAATGCTTACCCTATTCTCTCCTATAATTTATATTTGTATATACATTTTACATTATATGCTTATTTTTATGCATTATTTCCAATATCATATACTATTATATACATAATTGTTTATTGCAAATATCATATACCTTTATATACTAGTGATAGATAGAATGACTGTCATCCAAAAAAGAATTGTTTGGCCAGAAGAAATTGTGATCTTGGTGCAGTATCAATAATTAAATAAATTGTAATTTAGATATTAAAATCTATAAAAATTGTTAAATTGTAGTACATATGTATATTAATAATAATTATATAAAATAAAATTGTTGTTTGTGCTAAAAGTGAACACATTATTAATTGAGTGATTATTCTCTACCCATCGTTAATGATTATAAAACATATCATATATGGTGGCAGCGAAAGTCTTGGTCGGGTGGAAAGAAAATCGCCAATCAATTAAGAAAATTTCAAATTTCATCAATTTGTGCAGAACAACTACATACATTTATATAAAACTATTCTTCAACATATTTATTCAAACAAAATATATTCAAAGCGTTGAATAAGCAGATAATTTATGAGCGAGAAAAAATATTTTCAATGTTATCGTTGTGTTGTTGATATTCCATAGTGTATACAGTGTAAACAATAGAATGCACCAACACAACGATGACATAGGAAAATTCAGAAGATTGCTGTACTCCTCTGTTTTTGTATAAATGAGAAATCTAGTATGATTGTCTATGGTTAAACATTGCAAATATGACAAATTTAGAATATACATTTATTTATGTATATCTAGTTGTTATTTTATGATTATATTAAGTGTATTTTTTAGTGTTCATTTGTGCTGTTCTATGAAATTTTCTACTAAAAACACGTGAGAAGAAATTGATTGATTCAATCTTCAATGTATTTTTACTAGAAATTTTTGTTCTAACTATTAACTATAAGTTTTTTCGTATCAAAATTCATTTAATTACAATTTATTAAATGTTTACATATGTAATCCTTATTATAAAATGTAATTAAATAAACTCTAAATATAGTTTACTTCGATGTGTATTTGGATGCCATTTGAATGTATGTTACAACATATGAGAGGAAAATCCAGTAAATAAAAAAGTGAGGTTATTACTAATTTATTATTTTTCAATTTTACTGTACTTAAACGAAACTTTATTAACATTTTTTAAGAATATTAAAATATATAATAAATTTTATTACATTCACAATTTATTTATTTTAAAATATGTATATGCATATAAATTAATTTTCGGTAAATTTGTTTTAGTTTTAAATACGGCCAAGCCTACATTGAAATAATATTGTTCTTCTTTGTTTATTTAGTTGTGGGCTTTTTTAATATACCGCGGGATAATTTCGCATATTTTCGGGATAAATACGGAGAAAATTTAAACCCAGAATTGGTGACAGTTTTATTGCATCAATATTTATTTTGTTGTTCGTTTATATTAGAATTCTGCACGACAGATCAACAGCCAGGTATGAGTTAAATGTCAACTTAATTCCACGTAAATAATTGCACATAATTATTTTTGATATTTTTATAGCAACAATATTAAAGAGGAGTAACTGTTCGATGGGAGCCGGTGTATATATTACAATCGAAGTATGTATAGAACGAGTATAATCCAATATGATCAATGCATATCGTTACTATTTTATTAGTCAATTAGGCAGCACATTAAAATAAATGGTGGAAGCGGTATATTAGACCAGTTCAGTAAAGATAAGTATATTACTGACCAATCCAGAAAATTATTGACGAGAATTCTTGGACGATACTTAGTCTTACATTGCGGAGATAAACCATCCAAAGACGAGAAATTAGCAGTTGCTAAAGCTGCAGTGGACATTTTCCCTTGCTTTAAGTCTTCGAGCATTTACGGCGGTTACAACCCGGTAATTTGAATTTAAAGTTCTAACAATAATATCATTTCAAATAAAAACTATTTAATTTTTGAATAACTAATTAATAACTATGTTTATTTCAGGAATTATTGTTTGATCCAGACCAAAATACTGGTTATCTCGTAAGCCAATTAAAAAATTTAAATTCTAATGCAAAGAAATTTAATAATTCATCGTCTTCGCCTTCGCTGCCAATTACTTTAGAGACTGGAACTTCCGAGCTAGACGATGCTACCGACGATCTTAAATATTTGAAAAATTCAATTCTTCCGGCCCAAAAAGATAAAGTAAAACTTTTATTACAAAAAACAGTTAAGGAACGAAAAGCTATACTTGCTCAAAACTCAAATCTAGTTGAAGAATTTCCATATTTCTTTGTAGATCCAGAATTGGTAATTTTTTAAATTTCTTGGCTATATTGTAAAATTGTATACATAATTATTTCCGTTTCAGATAGTATTTGATTTCGATCATCAGTTTGGAGAATCCCAAGTACTACGGGACAAGTGGCCAATATTACAGCAGAATATTCTTATAATTTTAAAAGAAACTGGCAACTCTTTAGAAGTCGAAGAGTGGAATACTCCTACACTCGCGTTAATTGCATTGCTAAAACTACTTCCGAGTTCTTCAGGATCATTTATAAATAAAATAGAAAAACTGGTAATTTTTAAAACTGTAAGATTAGTATGTATTTCTTTAAGTAAAACTTTAAATTTAACAAATCATTTAGTTTCAGATACCAAAAGAGGAATATTTTAATGAAAACAAGCAGCCATACATGATTGCAATGGGATCGATGACATCTTCTGTAGACCAATATTTCATAGCCATTGATCGACAGATAATATGTTTACCAAGTAATTACGATATTATTCAAGCATTTAATGTACTATTCTGTGCAATATTTGTTTTCTCAATGGAATACGATCCTGATTTAAAATACTTTTTTACTTTCTTCGAAAACTACGTCTACAAATTGAATACTAAAACTAAGTTATCGCCGAGGCTACGCCAAATCTGTAACCGATTAGATATTCTTGGAAGTATAAAGCCAATGTGAATTAATTAATTTTTAAATATTTGTTAATTAAATGTTTATTTTATTTTTTAAGCTCAAATGCAAATGAAGAAAGCGATATTCATGATAGTTTTAAATTAAACTCGTCAATTTCAAACATTTTAGAATTTCTATCATCGATAGGTGTATAATAATATTAATATCATTTGTAAAGATTTATTTACGGTATTTGAAAACGTATTTTTCAATTTAAAAAGTGTGTTGAATATTCCTGAGAAACAATCACAATTTGAAACCTTGCATAATTTTGAAAAAAAAAATTGCTGAATTTTTGGAATTATCATCTTCCAAATATCGAAGAAATAAGAATCTAAAAGAAAACTCGTGTTTTGTTGAACCGGAAGAAATTCCCTTAGATTTAAGATCAGAAAAGAAATTCAATCAACAAACACAAAGAATTGAAGAAGTGCAAGTACAATGTACCTTTCAATATACATATTTCATTACTTAAAACCAGTAAGAGTATTTTCGAAAATAAGTCGGTTTTAGAAACATATTTTAATCAAAAACATAAATGTTTAAATGAATTAAAATTTTATTGTTGTAACGAAAATTTAAAAAAATCAAGCTTTTATAAAAACAATGATAATTGTTTACAAATACAAATGTTTTATGATGATTTTGAGGTAGTAAATCCACTTGGTAGTAAAGTAGGTATCCACAAATTAGGTGGATTATATTTTTCTTTGCGAACTTTAAATCATATTTATTTATTTATTTATTTATTTGTTCATTTATTAATAATACATAAAAAAGCTTAAAGCTTATTAACATTATGTTAAGTACATTGAAACAAAGTTAGCAATATTACAAATTAACACTAAAAGTAAAATAATAGTAATAATTGTTACAATAATAATAATAATAATAATAATAATAGCAACAACAATATAACAGAAGTAATAATGAAATAATAATAATAATAATAATAATAATAATAACAATACTAATAACAAAAATAATAATAACAATAATAATAATAATACTAATAATAATAATAATAATAATAATTTCAATTAAAATAATCTACAAATGCCCTGATACTAGTTAGTTTTTCGTGAACAAAAGAGTTTAAAGATTTGCAAAATATAATTTTATGAAACTTGCATGTGACGCTGCCAATTTAACAGAATATGGCAAACTATTCCAGCAACCGACACCCTTGACATAGAACGGCGAATTTAATAGCCTGGTCTTATTCCTAGGCAATTTTAATATATTATTACGCAACAAATTGGACCTTTCAAACCTCATAAATAAGTATAACGGTATCCGTGTATCTAGCATCACGCTTTATTAAGTTTATCCATATTGTATTCATGCATTCCAAATAGTGTCATTTCACCATATGAAAAGTAAGGAAAAATGTATGATAAAAATAATTTATGTCTTAACTTAATTGATGCAAAGTCAGTCACCGACCATAAAGTACGAAGCTTTATGTAGGTTTTACAACAAATCATGTTTATATGTTCGTCCCAAGATAAACAGTTGTTAATTAGAACACCCAAATCATTTACACAATCCACAAACGGAATATTCTCATTGCACACTGAAATAGACGGGAAACGACGTGTGTTAAGTTTGTGCTTATATATTACAATGGATTGCGTTTTCTTGGGATTTAAGACCAAGCCATTATGAGTAGCCCAATCTTCAATCTTAATGATATTACTGTTAATATTAAGTATACCAGCATTAATTTCATTGGGTGAGCACGCGGTATAAATTTGAACATCGTCAGCGAACAAATGATAATTACAATCTCGCAGTACTTTCGGCAGGTCATTAATATAAAGAGAAAATAGAAGCGGACCCAATACCGAACCCTGAGGAACACCACATGAATTCGTAAAAACATCTGAACAAGTCTCACCACATTGTACACAAAATTTTCTGTTAGAAAGGTAACTGTGAATAAGACTGCACGCAGTACGAGAAAACTGAAAATTTCTTTGTAATTTGTTAATCAAAATATGGTGATTGATGGAATCAAAAGCCTTTGTAAAATCCAATAGAACCAAAATAGTAGCTTTATTAGAGTCAGCACTTCGACGTATGTCGTCAACAATGTTCAAAACAGCCGAAGACGTGCTATGAGCAACTCTATAGGCCGATTGATATTGATCCAGTAAACCAAATTTATTTAGGTGTTCGGTAATCTGCTCTTTCAATATTTTTTCGATAACCTTAGACAAACTAGGGAGAATACTTATAGGGCGATAATCCGATACTGTCGAAGGAGTTCTGTTCTTAGGAATAGGGATTAGTTTACTTTATTTCCATGCATCAGGGAAGCAAGAATATGTAATAACGTTATTTATAATAAATAAGATATACTTAAGAACAATCGGAGAAATTAGTTTAATGAACTTAATTGGGATTAGATCAAGCCCTATACTCTCGCTTTTTATTGATTTAAGAGCTTTATCTAATGTTTGGAAATCGATACATGTAAATGATAGTTTAGAAGTTTGGGATGTTGGGTTCATTTATAATTGGGAATTTGTGTATTTCCGAGAGGATTATTGAATTCTTTCGAAAACTCATAGGGTGAGAACTGGCAATTTGAGGCCCGATTTTTTTTACTACACCCAATTCTATTGATCAAGCCCCAAAATTTTTGTTGTGGTAGATCGGAATTAAATAAATTATCTAAATAAACAGATTTTTCCTTGCGAATCATGGCAGTAATTTTGTTACGTAGTTCTTTGTAGATTTGTCGGTTATCCAAGGTTCTCTCATTTTTCCATTTTATAAATGCAAATACTTTTCATATAAATAAACTGCCATATCATTAAATAAATATAGTTGATGGTTAACGTCACTGTAATTAAATAAGTCATCCCATCTTAAAGATGCGCATTCCCTAAGCAAGTTGAACATGTTAATATTTTTATAATCCCTGAACCAAGTTTTTTGGGACCTGCATAGAGATATATCGTATGTCCAAAATAAAACGTCATGATCCAAGAAACTCACACTAATTTGATTAAGGAATTTAATTTTTTGATTATTATTAGTAATGGTCAAGTCAAGCAATGAAGCAGATTCAGCATAAAAATACGTCGGCTCTTTATTACATATTGCTAAGGAATGTGATATTAGTAGATCAGTTAGATTTTTAGTGTTACTCGAGTTCTTAAATAGGTTACAGTTAAAGTCTCCGCAAATAACAATATCATTGTACATACTTGAAAACTGCCCCAAAACATGATCTAATTCACCAACGAAGGGTTTGCTTGGTGGTTTATATACAAGGACAACCGGTAGTTTACATGAATTAGTAACAACTTCCACTAACAATATTTCAAGGCAAGCCGATGTGCTTTTATATATTACTTTACATTGAAGTCCTCGTCTGACGTAAATGCAAATTCCACCACTTTTGGTAGTAGTTCGGTCATTCCGAAATAAATTGAAGCCACAAAGTGACACAGATGCATCATAAATATGATCTTTCAGCCAAGTTTCAGATATACAGATAACGTCAAACGCTACACTATCAAACAATTGTTTTACCTGGTCCATTTTGTGAAGTATACTACGTGCATTAAAATATCCAGGTTTATTATTAAGAACACACTTGAGAACAACATTTGATAAATTGCAAGGTTCGGTTGTGTTACGGTTCACCATCCACCCAAAATCCCGCCAGATGCAAGTTCCAAATTTAATTTTCCTAAAAGACAATCAAGAAGCATCAGCCATTTGCACATAATAATATTGAAATTAATAATAATCATAAATAGTAATAATAATAAATAAATAAAATCATAAATAATAATAATAATAGTATAAACACTAATAATAAAAATGAAAACAATAATTTAAAATCTAATATGATGAAGTAGTATGACATTAAAAAAAAAATGAAAAATAACAACATGAAATTGTTTCATAAAATTAAAGAGGTCGTAATAAATATTTACAGTAAATCAATAAAAATAACTTAACTCCATTGTGTCATTAGCTTTATTGTTTTTGTTTGGTGCGACCTCGCGTGGTAACCGATGCCGAAGAACAAGCTGCTAATTTATCAAAATTCATGTTTATCCTAGGCAATTCATCATCCATAGGATTACTAAGTTCATCAGCTGGAGTATTAAATTCGTTGCCCAAAATATTTACACCCTTATCAGCTTCATGATTAGTAACTTTTACCACATCACCGTTATTATTGGTTGTTAGTCCTCTAACGTTTAGGTCAATAAAATCTCGAATCAATACTATTTTATTCGTCTCCGGTGTAACAATATAAACAAGGCCACGTTTGGTAAATGTTTTTGAAATTATGCCAGCTCTCAGTAACTGTCGAGATTTATAGTACAATGCAGCATTTTTAGCATAGTTCTAAATTGGAACATATTCATTTAGTATCGCTCTTTTACGTTAACGATATAAAACGAAACATAACAAATATAAACAAAATTTTATCATTAAATCGAGATGATATTCTAATACTAGAAAATCAAGGGATTATTATAAATGAATCAACAATAAAAGGTACTTTAGTTAGTGTGGTTCACGACAATTTAGGTGGAAATACACTGCTTGGTTTCCCACAATCATTCAATACTGGTAATTGCTGCAGATTTTGCATTTGTACAAAAGCAGAACTTAAAAATGATACTGTTGAAATTCCAAACCGGCTAAGAACAAATGACGGTCAATTGGCATCGTTTCAAACCCACGAGAAAAATGCAATCGGTATATGAAATTTAATTGTGTTTTAAAAACTCTTTCTTTTTACAATATTATAGACAATGGAACGGTTGATATAATGCATGATGTTTTAGAGGGAACCGTACCATTTATTCATAAATTTTTTTTGAGCAATTAACAAAAACAAAAAAATTTACTCTTGATCAAATTAATAATAGGATAACAGGCTTTAATTATGGGTTTTTAGATAAGAAGAACAAACCAACGTCTATTAGAATTAAGAAAAAATCCATATCTCTAGGTCTTTCTGCATCTCAAAATTGGTGTTTAATTACTTATTTACCTTTCATATTTGCTGACCATTTAGAACATTTAAACAATATTTGGCCAGCAGTAAATTCACTTCTGAAAATAATGAGGTAATATTTTGCCCAATAATTTCAAAATCTGATCATCAACAATTATCAAATTATATTAGTTCTCACCTCAATATACTAAAATCGTGGGATTTAAACTTATTGCCGAAACATCATTTTATGACACATTATCCGTCTGTAATTTCAATGATGGGTCCTTTAATTGATTTATGGGCAATGCGTTATGAGAGCTACCACCGCAATTTTACAAAAAGTGCCCATTACCTTAACAACTACAAAAGTCTTGCAAAAACTTTATCTCAAAGGCATCAACAAAAGATGTACTTTTCTTGGAAGAATCTAGATGTATTCGATTTATATTCTTTTGGAAAAAGAAAAAGGAAATTTATAAAATATCTTGACGATAAAGATTTATTAAAATCGTTTTTCAATTTTACTGATGAAGCGGCAATTATAAAAATCAAATTATTCTCATATGGGGGTTTTCTATACAGAATAGGCTTATTTATTACAGTTCTGCAGAATGAAAATGAATATCCATATTTTTATAACATTAATGATATTATTTCTGTACAAAATAAAATATATTTTATTTACACTTTATATAAAACTGAAAAATTTAATGAATTATACTGCAATTACGAAATAACCGAATCGAATATTAAAAACATTATTTGTTATGGACCTGGAGTGGACTGCATTAATTCGGAGCTCTTGATATTCGGAGGGGATACTTTGTTGAACTGTCTTTTCGACCTTATTCGATTAGTATGGCGAACCGAAGTTATGCCTGACGAATGGAAAGTGGCCGCGATATACCCCATCTTCAAGAAGGGAGACCGCTTGAAGTGTGAGAATTATCGCGGTATAGCTCTCCTTTGCACAGCTTACAAGTTACTGTCATACATTGTATTGGATAGAATCACTCCTCAAGCGGAGGGCTTGGTTGGTGACTATCAAGGAGGATTTCGTCCGAATCGATCAGTCACCGATCAGGTCTTTTCGCTGCGGATGATTCTATCTAAATATTATGAGACATCCATCCCCGTACATCAGGTGTTCCTGGATTTCCGGCAGGCCTATGACTCGATCAATCGAGAGAGTTTATGGTCTGCCCTGGAATACCTAGGAATGCCAACAAAACTGGTACGACTATGTAGGATGACAGTGACGCAGTCTCAATGCTGTGTTAAAGTTGAGAACAGGCTATCGACAAGTTTTGTAGTTAACTCGGGTGTTCGGCAGGGAGATGCTCTGTCCCCGATACTCTTTAATCTCATGTTGGAGTACATCTTTCGTAAAACTGAAACACCGCAGCGTAACATCTTATATCGCCAGTCCAATCAGGTGCTTGCATATGCAGATGACATATGCGTGATTGGACTGAATAGCAACGGAGTGAAAGAAATACTTGATCCGCTTGTAGAGTTTTCAGCTTCAGTTGGACTTCAGATCAATGAGTCCAAAACGAAATACCTGATCTCTGGTTTTAGGGACAGTGGCACACCAGATTTTAGTAGTGGCCACCACACGTTTGAGGGAGTGAGGAGGTTCAAATATTTGGGTTCTCTTATCGCTCACGATAATAGTGTGGGTGAGGATATTAAAGTGCGGCTGGCAGCTGGCAGCCGTTCTTTGTATCCTCTAAGGCCACTGCTAAAATCTAAACACTTATCAAGTGCCGTGAAGCTGAAGCTTTACAGGGCGTTGATCAGGCCCGTTGTTATGTTTGGATGTGAAAGTTGGGCGCTGACGGATGAATACGAGAGATGGCTCCTAACATTTGAGAGAAGAGTCATGCGTGTGATCTACGGCCCAAAACGCGAAATAGATGGTACCTACCGAGCTCTGTACAATATCGAGATCAGAGATCTGATGAAGATCCCCGATATTGTACATGAAATAAGATCTCAGCGAGTACGCTGGCTCGGTCACGTTCTGCGTGCTGATCCGGAACGAATTGTGCAGCGATCACTGAAAGGAGAGCCACCATATGGTAGGCGCAGAGGTCGTTGCCGGCGACGATGGCTCCACGATGTAGAGAACGACTTGGCCTCTTCAGATTGTCTTAGACAGTATGAAGACCATGCTCAGGATCGAAACCGTTGGAGCCAGGTTGTTGACTCAGTAAGGGGCCAGTAATGGCCTTTAATACTGTTTATTATTATTATTTGTTTCGAAACATTAAAAAATAAACAATCCTTCCATAAAATTATTGTAAGTAAAAACCTCTTTTTATTTTCAAAAACTTGTATTAATTTCTAAGTAATTAATAAAAAAAAAATGGCAGTAATCGCATAAAATTGCTTAAGATTTCATCGTTAGTATACTGTAATAGTCCCAATCTTCACAAATTTGTCGCATGCTGTGATATTATCCAAAAATCTACAGTATCCAAGGAGAACACTCTAATACTTTTAGACATAATTAAAACAAAATTATCTGGAAAGGCTTATGATCTTGTAAAATACAAGACATTTAAGAATTGGAAAGATCTCAAAGAAGAATTAATTTTACAATTTTCTGATTGTCGCTCTGTCGAACAATTACAACTGGAATTAGTTCAAATACAGCAAGGGAGGAATGAAGATATAAAAACGTATGCTCAAAGAATTGAACCATTAGTTGCCGATCTCAATGACGCATGCGTTTCCCGAGAAGGAAAAGACGCAGCTATTTATATAACTAAGTTAAATTCTTCAACAGCATTACGTTCTTTTGAAAACGGTTTAAAAAACCTCATAAAGGTAATAATAAAAGCATGCCGCTTTTCAATTCTAAAGGAAGCCATAGCGCTAAAGCTCTCGAAGAAGAGAAAATGTTGAATTTTAATGTAAACTGTAATGCCAGTGATAATATTATAAAATGTCAATTATGCAATAAGACTGGTCATTCAGCTAAATCCTGTTATTCGTTACGTTCTCCAAACCCTAAATCGAATGTCCAATTAGCAACTAACAGTACCCAAAATTTTGATAGATTTCCAAAAAGTAATAGTCAAAGTTTCGTTAGAAATACTGTTAGAACGTATAATGTAGTTTGCTCATATTGCCGTAGATTAGGTCATCATATTCGAAATTGTCGTACAAAGAACTATAAAGAACTTGTTTCGGAAAACATAACAACACTCGACATGATCAAACCGAACACGTCAAGCCGAGTGGATTAACTTTAAATACGTGTTCGAAATTTATACATTCCAATAATTTGTCAATAATATCATCAAAAAGCAATCAACCAATTAAGTCACATCGTAATGAATTTACTTGTTATAATTTTACTGAAAATCCTAAACCAGACTACATCAATTAAAATATCGATATCGCGAAGCATGATAGTAAAAATTTATGTTTCCTTATTGATACTGGAGCCGAATTATCTTTCATTTTTAACCGTGGAGATAAGCTTACCGTAACTTCTGCTACAAGTCATACCATTCCACTAATATCGAACTCAAAACCTATTAACATTAAGCAATATAGGATGCCGCACTCTGCTAATTAGAAGTCGAAAAGCAAGTAAATAAAATGCTTAGTGATGGTGTAGTAGATGAAAGTAATAGCCCGTTAATTGTAGTACCAAAAAAATCAGTAAATGGTGAGCGAAAATGGAGAATTGTAGTGGATTTTCGTCGTTTAAACGACATTACTGTCAGTGACGTTTTCCCACTTCCCAATATTACTGATATACTTGAACAATTGGGGAAATCTAGATACTTTACAACTTTAGATTTGGCGGATGGGTATCATCAAATACCTATGGCTGAAAATGATAAATTCAAAACTGCATTTAGTACACAAACAAACCATTATCATTTTAATTGAATGCCATTTGGGCTGAAAATTGCACCTTCTACATTTCAGCGTGCAATGAATAATATTTTAATTGGTTTAAATGGATTAAAGTGCTTTGTATACTTAGATAACATAGTTGTCCATGGATATAACCTTAATGACCATAATTTAAAACTAGAAGAACTTTTTCAACGGCTTCGGCATTTTAATCTTAAACTTCAGCCGTCTAAATGTTGTTTCCTCTGCAAAGAAATTATTTATTTAGGTCATCATATCACAGCTAACGGAGTACAACCTGATCCGTCAAAAACTCAAGTAATTCAGGATTATCCAAAACCAACTACTTCAAAAGAAATAAAATCATTTCTTGGTTTGTGCGGATATTATCGCAGATTATTTTTATTAAAAACTTTGCGAATATTGCTGCACCATTAACATCACTTTTAAAAAAAGATGTTGCCTTCAAATGGGACGCCTTTTGTGAAAATTCATTTGCAACCTTGAAATCTTCTCTTATTTCATCTTCAATCCTTATTTCTGCAGATCATACCAAACCGTTTATAAATAGTTGTGATGCTAGTGATGTGTCAATTGGTGCAATATTATCACAAGATCGCGATTCAATCGACCTACCTATAGAATTTGCTAGTAGAGTATTGAATTCAGCAGAAAGGAAATATCCTGTGATAGAAAGAGAACTTTTAGCGATAATCTAAAACCATATATTTATGGTCAAAAATTTATAATTAGAACCGATCATAAGCCATTAATTTGGCTCCACAAAAGCGTAAATCCATCTGCTAGGCTTACTCGCTGGAGAATCGAGATGGACGATCATGAATATGATATCGTCTACAAACCAGGAAAAATCAATACCAATGCCGATGCTTTAAGCCGCATCGAAACAAGTATTCCTGATCCTATTGAAGCTACTAAAATACTAGTAGTAACGCGATCTCAAACAAAAAATAAAATTTCGAATGACGATACCTCTAATAATGTTCTAAATAATATTTCAAAAATTAATAATACAACAATTGATTCTTTTTCAAATACATTAAATATTTCTAATCCTGTCAGTGATCCGAAAAATCAAAGTCAATCTACAGCTTATTCGGGCAAAGTAGAGCTTTCAGATGAAAAGGATATCAAAAGAGTATTAGACGAATATCATAATTCTCCTATTGGTGGACATCAGGGTGTTATAAAAACATTAAATCGCATTAAAAACTATTATCATTTTCCTCAAATGTTGTCGCGAATAAGAAAATATATACAAAGTTGCGAGAAATGTCAAAAAAATAAAGTTTGTAAAATTAATAAAGTCCCTATGAAAATAACTAGTACATCTAACAGGCCATTTCGTTTTCTTGGATATCGTTGGACTTCCTGAGACCTATAACCAAAATAAGTATACATTTTTACAATGCAAGATGATCTAACCAAATATTCTTTAGCTGTACCAATTAGAAACCAAGAAACATCAACTATTGCAAAGGAACTCACCATACATTTTATTTGTCAGTTCGGTGCTCCTGAGTCTATCGTGACCGATCAGGGCAGTAGTTTCATGAGTGAAATGTTTAAACATACTTGTAAGCTTCTTGCTATAAAAAAATTTAATACAACTGCGTACTATCCACAATCAAATGGCGCACTAGAACGATCACACCGAACATTAGCAGAATACATTAGAAACTTTTCCGACGGTGATCAATTAAACTGGGACGAATGAAAGAAAGAACCAGAGCCAATTTACAATTATAATGACTATACCTACGAATTGAAAAATAAATTGCAAACAGCCTGGCATGTAGCCTATAAGCATTTAGTCCATAGCAAGAAAATATCCAAAGCCTATTATGATCGTGGTGCTTCAACCTCCACACAATTTCATGTCAGTGACCAAGTTCTTTTGAGAAATGAAAGAGCAGCTACAAAATTAGATCCTTTGTGGTTAGGTCCTTACGAAATAATAAAAATTAATTCGAAGGAAAATTCAACAATTCGCATTATGGCTGATTTACATTCAATCTTTTTCTCTATTCCATAAAATGGACGTATGAGAAACAAGTACATTCATATGATTTGCATGAAAAAAGAAAGTAGGCATAGCCAAATAAACATTGTCTTTTTCAAGAAAAAAGATGAACGGGTTCGTCTTTTTTTCAATATTTTGTCATTTTTTGTAAAGTTCGCAACCAAATTGTGAATTTTTTTATATAACATAGTTGTCTTTTCCACACCTATTAATTTTTTCCATTTAGAAGCATATAGCTATCTTCTTTTATTGACATATTTGATTTAGGAATAGAATTGGGAAAAAACATTAAAGATTGAATGTAAACCAGCCATTAATCGAAAAAATGTTACCGTGCATAACAATCGTATCAAATTATACAAATAATAAAAATATTATTGAAGTTATATGAACTTTACTTATAGTTAATTGCCGTAATTTAAATTTTTTGTTTACTTATTGACATATTTTAACATTAGAGTGAAATCGTTTCTTAAATATATTGTTTGCTCATAGACCATACTCTTAATTTATTATCCATATTATACTTACAATTGAAGTTTGATAACATTTAATAATAAATGAAATAACACTTTCTTATAATATAAGTTAATATTTAATGTAAAAATAGTGATATTTGTATATTTTATATTATTTAAAATAAAAATAAATTTGAAAAACTAAAAAAAAAAAAAAATAAAAAAAAATATAAAAAAAAAAAAAAAGATATTCATTATTCATTTAAATTAAATTAATATCTAAATTAAATATTGAATTACTAATATTATTATAAATAAATAAATTGAATTAATTTTATTACATCATTATTATTATATTATATTATTGTAAAATAAATCATTTAATGATTTAGTTATTTTTAGGGGGAAGGGATGTAGTGAATGCTTACCCTATTCTCTCCTATAATTTATATTTATATATACATTTTACATTATATGCTTATTTTTATGTATTTTTCATTGTATTGTAAATGCTAATTATTGCAAATATCATATACCTTTATATACTAGTGATAGATAGAATGACTGTCATCCAAAAAAGAATTGTTTGGCCAGAAGAAATTCTGATCTTGGTCCAGTATCAATAATTAAATAAATTGTAATTTAGATATTAAAATCTATAAAAATTGTTAAATTGTACTACATATATTAATAATAATTATATAAAATAAAATTGTTGTTTGTGCTAAAAGTGAACACATTATTAATTGAGTGATTATTCTCTACCCATCGTTAATGATTATAAAACATATCATTACGCCTTGTGACCACAAACATGTAAACATTTTTAGGATTTAGGACAAACTTCATCTCTCTATATAGAATTGTGAATTTTGTCCTAAAAAAATCCTAATTTTTGGTATTTTTAGTTTATAAGACAGATTTAGGACAAAATTCACGTGAATTTATTTTGTATGTATTGGAGCCAGAACGCTATGTTGTCAGACCCATACATTAAAAGAAAATTGACAGAAACTAATTATTACTGCATGTGACGTATCTCCATCGTTCAAAACTTAGGTAAGCTTAAGCGATTATTGCCAATGATGTAATTTCAATCTTGATTATTTAAATCAAGTTTAGCTGTTAAGGCAAATTAATTCATAAAACTATATTTGGTTGAATCTTACAATCACCACCCGATGATTTCGGTTAAACTTTAACTTTATCTACTAAATCTGGATGGATGTTAATAATTCAAATCGTTTAAAGATCCTTGCAAAAATTATGAAAGCCTGGATCTATAAAGTTTGACCAAAGTTTTCAATTTCTATGTTATTTTTGGTCATAAATTTTTCCTCATTTTCATTACTGTTGTGCAAAAATACTGCTATAGAGAGCCAAGATGTGTAAAGTGCCTTGGAAGGCATGCTGCTCAGGCATGTCCACTAAATATAGAAATTCCCCTTCAACATGTGTGAACTGCAAAGAGCAACATCCTGCAAACTACAGACGGTGCATAGTAGCTAAAGAACTACAAAAAATTAGAGACAAATCGCGGCAAGGTCCATCATATTATAAAACGCCGATAGCCAATAGCGTAAACACCAACCTAGGAAACTTTACCACATCTATATCGAGTAAAGTAACTGATCGCAAGTCGTTTTCACAAGTGGTGGCATCCGGGCTACAAAGTACGACCCCACACAAATCAGTAAATTTCAAAAACCCCAAAGATACATCTATGCTTGAAAAAATATTTAAAAGCATCGAAGCGCTAAATACACGGCTTATAAGACAAGAGAGATCCATAGATGCTTTGAACAAGGCGACTAGATAGCCGAGAAACAGTGGATGAAATAACATCCATATTATACTAAACTAATATGATAAATAAAACATTAAGAATTGTTATCTGGAATGCAAATGGAATAATCCAACATATTCCAGAGTTAGAGATCTTTTTAAATAATGAAAAAATTGATATATGTCTAATATCAGAAAGCCATCTTACTAGAACCTCATACACCAAAATACGTGGATACGTTTCTTATCACGCTTTACATCCAGCAGAAACAGCAAGAGGGGGATCAACAATATTTGTGAAAGAAAATATTCAACATCATGAGGGAATAAAAATTGAAGAAGAATGTATGCAGGTTGCTACTATCAGCATTCAACTTAACAATAAAAAAATATTCAATGTCTGCTCAATTTATTGTCCTCCAAGATATAATTTAAATAAAGAGGATTATAAAAAGTTATTGAACCAGCTAGGATTTAATTTTATCATTGGAGGTGATTTCAATGCAAAAAATACTTTCTGGGGGTCATGAATAACAACTCCAAAGGATAGAGAACTATACGCCGCTGGTCGAACTTACCGTTTGTGAATTTCATTCAGGAGGAAAACCAACGTACTGGCCTACTGACCCAAGCAAAACTCCGGATCTAATTGATTTCTACATTACAAGAGGTACATCCGAAAATCCTATTTTTCTAGAAAATAGTGAAAGTCTCTCATCGGACTACTCGCCCGTCATTATGACTGTTAGTTCCACGATTGTTAATAAGGAAAATCCACCTAGACTAACAAATAACAAAACCAATTGGGAATTATTTAGGAAATTGGTTGAAGATAACACCAAATGACGTGGAACTATTAATCAATAATATACAACAAGCAGCATGGGATAGCACCCCTGTAATCCAAAACATGGAGAGTAATAATTTCATTTATCCAGTCGAGATCAGGGACTTGGTTAATGAAAAACGGAAAGCAAGGAAAACATGGCAGAGAAACCGAGCACCACAAAGCAAAAGAATTTTTAATTACCTCTGCAATAAGCTTAAGCAAAGAATTAATAATAACAGTGTTAAAGGCCATTACTGGACCCTTACTGAATCAATAATCTGGCTCCAACGGTTTCGATCCTGAGCTAGGTCTTCATACTGTCTTAGACAATCTGAAGAGGCCAAGTCGTTCTCTACATTGTGGAGCCATCGTCGCCTGCAACGACCTCTGCGCCTACCATATGGTGGCTCTCCTTTCAGAGATCGCTGCACAATTCGTTCCGGATCAGCACGCAGAACGTGACCGAGCCAGCGTACTCGCTGAGATCTAACTTGATGTACAATATCGGGGATCTTCATCAGATCTCTGATCTTGAAATTGTACAGAGCTCGGTATGTACCATCTATTTCGCGTTTAGGGCCGTAAATCACACGCATGATTCTTCTCTCAAATGTAAGGAGCCATCTCTCGTACTCATCCGTCAGCGCCCAACTTTCAGATCCAAACATAACAACGGGCCTGATCAACGCTTTGTAAAGCTTCAGCTTCACGGCACTTGATAAGTGTTTAGATTTTAGCAGTGGCCTTAGAGGATACAAAGAACGACTGCCAGCTGCCAGCCGCACTTTAATATCCTCACCCACACTGTTATCGTGAGTGATAAGAGAGCCCAAATATTTGAACCTCCTCACTCCCTCAAACGTGTGGTGGCCACTACTAAAATCTGGTGTGCCATTGTCTCTAAAACCAGAGATCAGGTATTTCATTTTGGACTCATTGATCTGGAGTCCAACAGAAGCTGAAAACTCTACAAGCGGATCAAGTATTTCTTTCACTCTGTTGCTATTCAGTCCAATCACGCATATGTCATCTGCATATGCAAGCACTTGATTGAACTGGCGATATAAGATGTTGCGCTGAGGTGTTTCAGTTTTACGAAAGATGTACTCCAACATGAGATTAAAGAGTATCGGGGACAGAGCATCTCCCTGCCGAACACCCGAGTTAACTGCAAAAATTGTCGATAGCCTGTTCTCAACTTTAACACAGCATTGAGACTGCGTCACTGTCATCCTACACAGTCGTACCAATTTTGTTGGCATTCCTAGGTATTCCAGGGCAGACCACAAACTCTCTCGATTGATCGAGTCGTAGGCCCGCCGGAAATCCAGGAAAACCTGATGTACGGAGATGGATGTCTTAATATTATAATAGAATCATCCGCAGCGAAAAGACCTGATCAGTGACTGATCGATTCGGACGAAATCCTCCCTGATAGTCACCAACCAAGCCCTCCGCCAGAGGAGTGATTCTATCCAATAAAATGTATGACAGTAACTTGTATGCTGTGCAAAGGAGAGCTATACCGCGATAATTCTCACACTTCAAGCGGTCTCCCTTGTTGAAGATGGGGCATATCGCGGCCACTTTCCATTCATCAGGCATAACTTCGGTTCGCCATACTAATCGAATAAGGTCGAAAAGACAGTTCCACAAAGTATCCCCTCCGAATATCAAGAGCTCCGAATTAATGCAGTCCACTCCAGGTGAGCGGTTTCGTTTCATTCTCTGCATGGCCTTAGTGAATTCCTCATGGGATGGCTCCTCAGTGCAAATCTCCGCAGACTGTTTTAGAGGTGGCTCAACAACAGTCTGTGACGCATGATGAACATCAAGCAGCTCAGTAAAGTGTCCACTCCATGCGTCAAGTACTGCGTCGATGTTGACACAGAGGTTTCCATCCCGGTCCCGAATGGCGGTTGACGAAGGCCTGAAAGTATGGTGCAATCCAGTAATTCCTTTAAAGAAATTACGTGAACTACGCTCATTGCTGAGTTGTTGTACTTTCAGAACCTCGGCCTTCCACCATTCTCACCCGTCTACAAATCCGCTTAGCTGCCCTTCTTGCAAGAGCTGCCTTGTTTTTCCTTGCGATTGTGAGACGTTGTTGCACTTCATTATGGGCTATATTTTGTTGCTCAACTGCAAGACGACACTCGTCATCAAACCAATCATTCTTGGGTCTGACTTTCACTATACCTAAAGTCTGTTGAGCAGCACTGACAACCGAAGTTTTCAGTACCTCCCAGACAGAGTTCACGCAGTCAGACTGGTAATTAGCTCCCTCAATGTTGTCGCTGACAAGATCCTGATATCGTTTCTTTTGATCTTCATTTATCAGACCTTCACGGTCGAAACGTTCCATCCGTTTCGCTGTGTTCCCCGACCTGTACGAAAACTTCCACCGTAGCTTTGCAGCGACCAAATAATGATCGCTGCCTACGTATTTGGTTGCTGACCGATAAGTTCTCACATCCTGCACAACCCGAGCTCGCCCTTTTGAAATTAACACGTGGTCAATTTGGCTCCGGGATGTTTTGCGAGGATGTGTCCATGTCTCTAGGTGTATCTGTTTGTGAGGGAAGAATGTGCTTGCTACTCTAAGATCATGAGCAATTGCAAAGTACATCATTCTCTCACCATTATCGGTCGCAGTTTCGTGTCGGGAGTACGGACCTATGTTTTCACACAAGTCGGCCTGATTTCTGCCAGCTCTAGCATTAAAGTCCCCAATTACCATTCTAACATCGTGTTCGGGTATAGATCCCATCAGATCGTCCAAGTCATTGTAAAATGAGTCTTTATCTTGGGGCTGGCTGACTTCTGTGGGCGCATGTACACAAATTATCGACAGGTTGGCTAACTTCATGCGCAGGCGAAGCATACACAATCGGTTATTGACTGCTTGAAAATCCAAAACAGCCTTCTTTACCTGCGGCCCAAGAAGAAATCTCCACTGTAGAACAACGTATAGCTCTGGGACACATGGTCTCCACTTTGAGGCCAGCGAGTTTCTTGAAGAGCAACGAGTTCCAGCCGATACTCTTTCATGCACGTGATTAGACCCTCCAACGCTCCTGGTTTTCTAAGTGATTGCACGTTCCACGTGCCGATCCTAAATCTCGTATCCGGGTACTTGAGCGGGGGTCCGGTGTTGTTTTGGCGGTATCCATTTTTCTTTTTGTTGATTTTATAAACAGTTGATTTTTTTACGGATGCGGGTCGTCAGCCCAGCGATCCAACCGTTTAGTCGCCTCCTACGACAAGCAAAGGATACTGTGGTGGTATTCTTAGGAAACATGTTCGTACAATTAGATTTACGAGACATGTGAGTGCCCCCCGACCACAGGGACTGCAAAGAATTAGAGAACTAAAAAATGAATCGGTCACTCGTTATCTTCGTAGTCTTACAGTCACTAAAGAAACAGAGTATTCTCTATGGAAAGCTACAAAAGCATTAAAAAGACCAAATTATCAAATACCGCCAATAAAAAATGATGAGGGAAATTGGGTAACAAGTGCCAAACAGAAAGCAGCACTGTTCGCATCTCATCTTGAAGAAACGTTCCAACCATATGCTAGACAATCAGCGGATGAAAATAGAATACCAGTGCACAAGGAGGATTGTAGGAAAATACCACCTGTAACTCTACGAGAGTTGAAAAATGAAATTAGCCATAACATAAATACGAAAAAATCTATTGGCTATGATTTAATTACAGGTGGAATAGTGAAGACACTACCTGAGAAATGGGTGCGAAAACTTCTTCATATATAATCAACGCTTCATTTCGACTGAAATATGTACCTCTGCAATGGAAAGTAGCAGAAATAATTATGATACCAAAGCCGAACAAACCATCTAATAATAAAAAGTCATATAGGCCAATTTCTCTGCTTCCAGTACTTTCGAAAATTTTTGAGAAACTGTTATACAAAAGGATGAAACCTATAATACTTGAGAGAAAGCACTCCACCATAGAGCAAATTCACAGGATTACAAGTATTATTGAAGATGCACTTGAAAATAAGAAAATATGCTCCACAATATTTCTGGGTGTAGCACAGGCCTTCGATAAAGTATGGCATCCTGGATTGGAATATAAACTGCATCGAGATTTGCCAAAAGAATACTTTCAGATATTGAAATCTTACATTGATAACAGATATTTTCGCGTTAGATGTGAAGAACAATTTTCCGAGCTAAAGAGGGTATCTGCGAGGGGGTTCCCCAAGGTAGCGTGCTAGGGCCAGTGTTGTATTTACTTTACACAAGTGATTTACCAAACACAAGCGGCACAACAATAGCAATTTTAGCTACTGGTTATAAAGTAGACGAAGCAACCGGAAAACTGCAACGGGCTACGAACCAACTTAGTAACTGGACCAAAAAATGGCGCATTAAGCTAATTGAAGAAAAATCAACGCACGTTAACTTCACCAATCAAATAGTTAACTGGATACCAATAGAACTAAATTCCAAACAAGTTCCCTATGCTAACACAGCCAAGTATCTTGGCATGACTCTCGATGCTAAGTTAAAATAGAAAGAGCACATTAAAAAGAAAAAGGAGGAACTACACATTAAATATAGAAATATGTATTGGCTAATTGGAAGGTATTCAGAGCTGTCAATACCTAATAAGTTGCTACTATACCAACAAGTTTTAAAACCTATATGGACTTATGGTATTCAGCTTTGGGGCTGTACTAAGAAAACCAATATTAAAATGATACAAGCTTTTCAAAATAAAGTGTTACGTGGAATAGTGAACGCTCCTTGGTACATCAGAAACGATAACCTACATAGGGACCTCCGGATGGAAAACGTCAGCGAAGAAATAACAATTCATGCAAAGAAACACATACAACGGCTTGGTCAACATGAAAATGTTAAGTTACGTGGTATGCTGAGTAACACAAATGGAGTACGAAGGCTCCAAAGAAAGAAACCGCTGGAATTGGGAAGACTACAATAGGGTGGCCAAATTTTTAGAGACTAACTAATGGGTTATATCTCTGCAAATTGAACATAAGAAAGATAGAGAAATTACTGTTGTGCCAAATGAATTAATTTTTAACAGGCCCGGAAAAATCATAAATATTTGGCTGGCTTCATTTAAATTTGTCCAAAACACCATTAATAATATTTGTCTGCAGTAATTTCGAAACCTTAAAAAGATATAAATTCTCGACAACTTGAAAAAATTTAAATTTTGTACCGACAGTCGACATAAGAAAAACTACTGTACCACTCAGTTCCACGTTTTTCATGTTTATATTAATCGATATGTATACAAAAAAAACCAAACTGCTTTTTTCTGTGTCTAAATTTATTTCAAACAGATTTTTGTGTTGAGTAAAACCAAACGGATTTTGCCTATTTTCAAGAATGGTTGGATATAGAAAATTATACAAACTTATATCGATACATGCACTAACTGTAAAGAGTGAGAGTAAATCGTGAAAAACATTAGAGGAAAACTCGAAAAGAAAATTGGTTTTATTTTCTGCGTATATATACTCGTACATTGTGTATACGTATATATTCGTGTATTTTAAATAAACACAAAAAAAAAAATTTGTAATTAATGGATAAGAGTTGAAAGTATATTTATGCGGTGGTAGAGAAAAAAAGCGGAAAATTTGTGAAAATGTACGAAAAACATTTTTTTTTGTAAATATTTTTGCTGTACACATAAAATATGATTATTATCGTTCGAAATGAATGAAATTTTGTATGGTTTGGTGTATATACGTATATTCGGTATTTTTCGAAAGTAAAAGTTATTTACGAGTTTTGCATATATATACGAGTACATAATAGCGAAAAGTTATTTTTGTACATAAGAAGCTAAAAAAAACAAAAATGGAATTGCTGCGTGTTTCAACTCGTGTCTGTGCTGTTAAATATTAGCAAACTATATCGTGTATAATTGCCGCCGCACGATGAATATAAACAACAGAGCTAATTATGTAATTTATCGTTGATTACGCCCGCACCTGAATATATATATATAGATGTGTGCAAAAACGTTTCATCTCAATTCATCTTATACGCAGCACCTATATTCCAGATTGGGTATATGTAAATTCGCACGTGCCTCGGATATATCCAAGCCGACTGAACCAGAAACGATATGACGAAAATATCTATATTTTACCATACCATATACGAGTACATAATATACGGATACGAGTATATATGTATACTTAAATCCCCGTTAAAATTTCACTTTACTTAATATTCCAAACAATTTTTTTTTTCATATTCATTCTTCTCGCTTCATAGGATTAGGGAGCATGGAAAATATTGAAAAAATTTCCAAAATATACAAAAAAAAAGCTTTAGATGAAAATTAAAATTTATAAATAAACAAACATAACACAAAAAGGCACATTTTCTACACGAGGATACATCGCTTCTCCTTTCTCACCCAACAAAAATACATGAATACGACAACAAACAAAAGCATATTACGTTAGAGAGGATGATTCAATAAAAAAAATAAAAAAAATAATAAGCAGTATTTAAAGGCAACTGGCCCCTTACCGGGTCAACAATCTGGCTCCAACGGTTTCTATCCTGGGCTTGGTCTTCATACTGTCCTATATAGACAACCTGAAGAAGCCAAGCATTCTATACACCGTGGATCCATCGTCGCCTGCAACGACCTCTGCGCCTACCATATGGTGGCTCTCCTTTCAGAGATCGCGGCACAATTCGTTCCGGATCAGCACGCAGAACGTGACCGAGCCAGTGTACTCGCTGAGATCTTACTTGATGTACAATATCGGGGATCTTACGAACGGCTGCCAGCCGCACTTTAATATCGTCACCCACACTGTTATCGTGAGTGATAAAAGAACCCAAATATTTGAACCTCCTCACTCCCTCAAACTGTAACGGTGCTGTTGGTCATATGAGTTCTCCATTTTGGTATCTAGAGAATTTAGTGACGGAAGAATTTGGAACGCGTTCCAGAAATCAATACCTAAGTATAGTGGAAGTTGAAGTGTTGGAACTAAATACAGTCGGATGTTTCGAGTTTTGTCACTGCGAATGTTAATGCTAGGTCGGTAAACCCAATTATTTTATTCGCCGTACCATCCGCCGTTTTTACTTCAGAATTCATCTTCTTATACGATAAACCTAATTTATTTAAAAATTCAATTGTCAGTGTATCGGCTGTGTCATATTGGAAAGGCGGAGTGCCGCACATTTTGAGGTTACTATTAGAACGGGTTGAATATAACTTGGAATTGGTATTAATGGGAGGCGTTATGTCGAACGCGAGTATTCGTGACTGGAGTTTGCGACTACAGTGGTCGGAGTTGAGCTCCTCGCTGTATAGTTTGTCCTCAAGTCACTGTATATACCGGGCGGAACGGACTCGCATTGTTCACACCCGGTTGTCCTTTTAACGGTTGTCTCTGGCAATCTGGGCATTGCGGTTTGATTACTCCAGGTCTTCCACAACCATAGCAGAATAGATGTTGAGGCAGGAGTTGACAATCCTGATATCGATGACCTATATGTCATGACAATTCCAGCATGTGAGGTAAGTTTGCGATCCAATACTATCTCTTTGTGGTTTTCCGGGTGAGAATGGTACCGTTCTGTTCATTGCCCATATAATTGATGTGATAATGTCATTTGATCCAATTTTAAATTTATAGAATGTGTAGGTGCAGATACTGCTGTCTGATATATCATCTCCTCTGGATTGGTGTCCAAGGAATTTGCAACTCTAGCAAAATTGGATTGCGTATGTCTAGGTGCACGTGTCCACAACTTTTCGTATCTTTGGCAGACCATACGTAGTTCTTCTACGGAGGAAATGGGTAGCGTCAATGTCACTTGTTGCAAGTCTGGTGCTATGTTTTCCCTCGTTATTTCAACCATTTCTTGTTCTGAGAATGGGTTTAGTAGTCGGCCGTTAAGGCTTTCCATTTCCAACAAATAATTGGCGACTGGTTCTCGAAACCTTTGACGTTTGATTTGAATGAGTCTGCGCGTTTCGCGTTCTGATTCAGTACTGCTAAACCGTTGTAGCAGGGCTTGTCTGAGTTGAAAATAGCTGGCGTTCGGAAATTTTCGCACGGGTGTACGTAGTACCATTTTTCTGCGTTGTCTTTTAAAAATTTTGGAAGTATGGCATCTAGCATCTGTAATGGAATCAGTTCCCTTTTTGCCTGTGCCTCAATTCGGAATAGAAAATCGTGAACGTCCAAACCACTAGCTAGACCCGTGAAGAGTATGTTCCACTTTGGATCGTATCTCTTCTGATAGATAGGGAGTGGTATACTGATGCGGGTGGTGCCTAAGACATGTAAGATGGATTATTTTGGATTCCTGTTGACATGTTATAGTTCGTGTAATCGGAGTGAATAGCTTGAGGTTCAATATTTCTTTCATAATTTCCTCTAGCAGGCTGATCAGATGGAGCTATATGTTCAGCAAAATAGTACTGAGGTGCTTGGGTCAACGCGGCCAACACTCGACTAGTTGGTATTGGAATGCCAGCTTCGGCTGGACTTCTCGACCAGGTAACCTGTGTAGTAGTAGATGCAGAAAACGAATGTTGGTCAGCAGGTCTATAGTTTTCAGCGAGTTCTTTCGTTATTTTGAATAGCTGGGTGTCAATTGTGTTTTTAGGTACCGAGGATAAAGGCAAGGTGGTTAAAGGTGCCGTTTCTTCAATAGGAATTGGTTTAGTTAATTTGGGTAGATTCTTGATCTATGCGAGAGTCTATCAGTTGTTTCAGTCGGCGAAAATGGTTGATCAACTTATGGACCTCCTTGTCTTGAAGGAAACAACCCTTCAACCGATATGATCTGTCTTTCCAGTGATTGATTTTTACGGCTAGTGTCCGTCGCTGTTCCGAATTCATGGATTGCTTTTCGACTATTCCGGTCATTATTTTGCACTGTTTGTAACATATTTCCAGTTCCTCTTTATAATTTTTGGTATGACATTTTTGAGGATGTAGCGATGGATCACAACTTTCCGCCTTGAGGGCCTCCAACAGATACTCTCTATGTTTTAGATCAGCAAAGTCAATTTGTTGAAGTTCGCATTCCACCTCAATCTCTTCGGAAGTTAACCCTAAAAACGGTTGCCAATTTCCACTTCGTCATCAAACCAATCATTCTTGGATCTGACTTTCACTATACCTAAAGTCTGTTGAGTAGCACTGACAACCGAAGTTTTCAGTACCTTCCAGACAGAGTTCACCAGTCAGACTGGTAACTAGTTTCATCAATGCTGTCGCTGACAAGATCCTGATCCTGATATGCGTTTCGCTGTGTTCCCAGACTTGTACGAAAACTTTCATCGTAGCTTTGCAGCGACCAAATGATGATCGCTGCCTACGTATTTGGTTGCTGACTGATAAGTTCTCACATCCTTCACAACTCGAGTCCGTCCTTTAGAAACTAACACATGGTCAATTTGGCTGCGGGAAGTTCGGCGAGGATGTGTCCATGTCTCAAGATGTATGTTTTTGTGAGGGGAGAATGTGCTTGCTACTCTAAGATCATGCGTAATTGCAAAGTACATCAACATTATCGGTCGCAGTTTCGTGTCGGGAGTACGGACCTATGTTTTCACACAAGTCGGTCTAATTTCTGCCAGCTCTAGCATTAAAGTCCCCAATTACCATTTTAACATCGTGTTCGGGTATAGATCCCATCAGATCGTCCAATTCACTGTAAAATGAGTCTTTATCTTGGGGCTGGCTGACTTCTGTGGGCGCATGTACACAAATTATCGGCAGGCTGGCTAATTGCATGCGCAAGCGAAGCTTACACAATCGGTTATTGACTGCTTAGAAATCCAAAACAGCGTTCTTTACCTGCGGCACAAGAAGAAATCCAGCTCCAAGATTTTCGAGGTCATCTCTACTGTAGAGCAACGTATAGCCCTGGGGCACATGGTCTCCACTTTTAGGCCAGTGAGTTTCTTGAAGAGCAACGAGTTCCAGCCGATACTCCTTCATGCACGTGATTAGGCCCCCCAACGCTCCTGGGTTTCTAAGAGAGTGCACGTTCCACGTGCCGATCCTAAATCTCGTGTCCGTGTACTTGAGCGGGGGTCCAGTGTCGTTTTGGCGGTATTTCACTTTATTTTTTTTACGGATGCGGGTCGTCAGCCCAGTGATTCAACTGTTTGGTCTCCTCCTATACAACAAGCAAAGTATACTGTGGCAGTATTCTTGGAAAACATCATCATTTGGACCCTACAAGGTTACGATGGAAGTTTTCATACAGGTCTGAGAACACAGGGAAACGCGTGGAAAGTTTCGACTGTGAAGGTCTGATAAATGAAGATCAAATGAAACAATATCAGGTCTGGTCATCGAAAGCATTGAAAAAGCTAATTACCAGTCTGACTGTGAGAACTCTGTTTGGGAGGTATTGAAAACTTCGGCTGTCAGACTTTAGGTATAGTCAAACCAAGAACGATTGGTCGATGATGAGTGTTGTCTTGCAGTCGAGCAACAAAATCTAGCCCATAGTAAAGTGCAGCAACGTCTCCTAATCGCCAGGAAAAACAAGGTTACTCTTACTAGGAACAGGAGGGCAGCGAAGCATTAATTTATAAACGGAAAAATCGAGAGAAGTGGAAGGTCGAGGTTCCGAAATGACAACAAATCAGTAATGAGCGTAGTTCGCGTAAAAACAATACTGGATTGCACCATACTTTCAGGCCTGCATAAACTGCCATTCAGGGTCGGGATGGAAACCTCTGTGTCAACATCGACGCATACTCGACGCATTGAATGGACACTTCACAGACCTGTTTGGTGTTCATCATACGTCACAGAGTGTAGCTGAGTCACTTCAAATACAGCCAGAGGAATTCACTAAGGCCATGCAGAGACTAAAACGAAACCATGGGTGGACTGCATTATTTCGTAGCTCTTGATATTCGGAGGGGCTACTTTTCCATCCCCGTACATCAGGAGTTCCTGGATTTCACGCAGGCCCATGACTCGATAAATCGAGAGAGTTTTTGATCTGCCTTAAAATACTTAGGAATTCCAGCAAAATTGGTACGATTGTGTAGAATGACAGTGACGCAGTTTCAATGCTGTGTTAAAGTTGAACGCAGCCTATCGAAATTTTTTGCAGGAAGATTTTCTGATTCTGAAACACCTCAGCGCAACATCTTATATCGCCAGTCCAATCAGGTACTTGCATTCCAGATGACTTATGCGTGATTGGACTGAATAGCAACGGAGTCAAGGAACAACTTGATCCGCTTGTAGAGATTCTTCAGCTTCTGCTGGATTCCAGATCAATGAGTCCAAAACGAAATACATAACCTCAGGTTATAGGGACAATGGCACACCAGATTTTAGTAGATGGCACACCAGACTTTAGTAGAAGATTTCAGCGGTTTATTGTTATTATTTTAGTTTCTTGAATTGTTAAATTGTTCGTTGTATGATTTTTCAGCCACATGATGGGATGCTGAACCGCGTAGCTTAATTTGGAATTTAGCAATCTCCCGCCTACTTCCAGGATAAATCGTTGGCCGATAAAATGGTTTAGCGACATTTATTTGTTATTGATTTCTAACGGAATATTCACTTTCAGTTGTTTGGTCTCTCGACTAAAACTTGTTTCGTATTCAGCATCCATGTGTGTGTAGTTCTTGATTCTACACTTGCTTAAGTTAAGAAAGAGCTTGTTATACTAATTTGAGTGCTTGAATCGTTGCTGGTTTAAAATTTTGTTTTTACCGTAGCCCCGTTGAAGTAATAATGTGATTAGTGATTAACTAAACGAGTTAAAAATTCAATGGAAAGAAGGTGTTCCATTTATATTTGTTGATCTACCGTTGGGATACGCCACATTTACCTGGGATGGATGTGATGACAGTGGTTTCTACGCGTTTATTAGTTTTCTTTTAATGAATTAATTTTGTCGCAGTGACATTGATTGTCATCAAATTTGCTGCACACGACATCCAAAAGTGTTGCAGGAAATAATTTCGAGCAATTCTAGCAGTCAGTTATCCAAAAAAGTAATCGACCAATTGGAATGTTGATGTACGTTATGCGCAGTTTGCGAAAGACTGCTTATATATTCGATTGAGATCGACTACATCGAACACTATTACATACAAAAGTTACATAACTGCAAAAAAAAAACTTTAGTTTGACATATGGAAAGCATCTGAAATGTTACTTTAAATCTAATTTATGTTGGCAAAAATTTAAATTTAGGAATTGAAAAAAAAACCGATCTTGCCAGGAGTCGAACCTGGAATCTTCTGATCCGTAGTCAGACGCGTTATCCATTGCGCCACAAGACCTCATAGAAGAGTTGAAAAGTTAGTAAAACGCCAATTTCACGCCAAATGGCCGCCACGGCTATGATTGCAACACCATTTCCTTTTCATGAAATTTTCCATGACCAATTCGCACATATGCGGCTGTATGTCCTCGATAACTTCTTGAATTCCATTTTTAAGGTCTTGTTTGAATCGATTGTGGAGCATTGGCATAGATATCTTTCACGTAGCCCCAAAAAAAAGTCTAAAGGTGTTAAATCACAAGATCTCGGTGGCCAGTTGTGATCACCTCTTCGAGAAATAAAAATAAAAAAAAAATTATTGGTATTCTTGGAAAACATGTTCGTGAAATTTAGGTTTACGAGACATGTAAGTAGCCCCAGACCACAGTTTGCTACTGTTTCATTTAATAGTGGCTATCATATACTAAAAATGGTGGTGGTGGCTTTTGATTATTTGAAGAACGATATGGGATTTGTTGATTTCAATTTTAGTGAGGACCCGGACTTGAGGGTTCGGTTTTTTTTAATATCTTTAAAAAAATTTGTCAGGCTTTCTTGATAGGATGTTTTTGAAATTTATGTTGATTAAAATTTCCAACGAGATGAAGGTTAGTACCAATTTTCAACTATATTAAATGGCTCAACAATTGTAAATAAATGACAACATCTATGACATCGTTGATGAAATAAGTCTGTTTGCCACACAGACGTCTCAAATATATTTAGACGATGATCAAACGCAGAAACTACCAATTTCATCCTACGTATTTTTACATCAAAGGTCAAACACACAAAACACTCAAGAGCTTAGAGGTTTATCGCGTATTGTATTTTATTGTGTTCTTAAGGAAGAACAATACCCACCAATTAAACATACCCTTAAGAATATATTTTGTACTTCTATCCTTGTTTGTATCAAAATATTGATTAAATAGCAAATATTTATAAAATCGAACGAGAAATGTATCCTTTTTTCATATACTTTTGTATATTGTGAGGACATACACAAACACAAACATAAAATATAAAATTCAAGTATACAAAAAGGAAATTCTATTTCAAGAACAACAAATTTTCTTCCAAATCCACTGTGTAGAATATTTGGGTGTGTGTGTGTGTGTGTTCATTTTTAGAATTTTTATCAAACAGCAAAGCCGGTTCACACAGCACAGCAGAAAACATGCAGACATATTCGAACGAAAAAGGAAATATTGAAATTATGTCATGTTATACAAAAATATCCTTTATCCATCTTTTATGCAGAATATTATGTACATATATGGTGCTGCCTTTTGGTTTGGTATTCATCATCATAAAAATATCCTTTACCAAAATTGAATCTATTGTATTGTGTTGTGTTCGATATAGATATACGAGGGAACAAAAAAATTCCAGTTCGTCCTTTATCCAACATGCAAATTGATGGTATTTTAGAATTTATCAATCAAAAGTGATACTTTGAATTTTTTTTTATTTTTTTTTCATTGGAAATGTTACACACACGAACACACAAAATATATACAAATTGGATGGATACATATACAAAATTTCAATAGATAAAGGATATTCTTGGAAAAAAAATTTCTAATTGAATTGACGCGAGTTGAGGTAAGCACGTGGAGGGGAAAATAAATTCGGAAAATTGTCGACACAAAAATTAATGATAGAAGCGAAGTAATCGCGGTGGAAAACACGCTGTTCGATGTTATTTTTTCGTGGGATATGGGAGGCTGTATTGCATGACGTTGAACGTTGTTAAAAATCGATCAAATATTTGTATACATTTTTATTTTGGTGTGCGAATTCTATAGGAACTGCTCCCATCAAACTTCGACATTGGGAAAATTTATATATTTCACGTCACATTTTACTCAAAATAATGCTTCACTAAAATTTAACTGTCAAACTTCATTCTTATTATTTATAAAAAAAAAAGGGAAAAAACCTTTGGAAGTGCAGATTTATCACGAAGCATCTGAGCGATCCCAAGCGAGCAAGTATTGAGTACAAGGACACGCGCACGAAAACTGCGCAAGAAACTTGTCTACGGACGAACTTTGTTTCAATATTCAAAACAGACAACGGCCTAAACAAAGCGAGAGTATTTATATAGGAGAGTTTACTTCTCGAGGGAGTTACCTCAACGCAAACAACTGAAATCGCTTCTGAATTGATTCTTTATAGAATCTAGAGGAATTATGATAGTACGGATGCCAGACAACTTAGGCATATCTGAAGTGCGAACGAACAAATGTAACTAAAGAGTATTGAAAATCTTTGGAGAAACGGAATAAAAACCCTAACATTGAATTAGCGTTGTTGACACATCTACGTCAGTATAAATTTCGAGGAAAGAGGACACCTAAATCTAGAAAAGAATGGTGTCGATCGATCATTTCTTCTTTTAAAACTAAGCTATCTTTTGTTTGTTTTTTTTTTGAGGGAGGGGAAAAACCCTTTTGGACGCTATGCCGAACTATTACCGACTAAAGAACCCCTCCCTCACTCCTCACAGTGACCGGGATCGCAAAACATTGCATTCCTTCAGTCAAAGGATATTCATAATTTACGTTGTATTCCTGGAGCGTCGGTTGCTCATCTCATCGTCTCTTCTCTTATTTTATGTTTCAAAATGGTCGTTATCATTTTGGTTATGATGTTCCACGATTTCTCTTCCACTAGCATCTTCTCGATTATATTGTCTGTGGTTCCTGCACCCACCTTATGCAGTGTAGTATAGTGTGCTCTGCTGTGTCTTCCTCTTTGCAGTGGGAGCAGTTAGGTTACTCCTTAATATGCATCTTAAAGAATTAACTATTAAAACACCCATGGCCTGATAAGAAATGTGTCAGGTGAAAACAGGTATCTCCATGCTCACGCGCCACCCTCTTGAGTGGGAATGAGTTGCCTGGTCCAAGTGCCAGTATCAACTTCCTCCCATCGGGTCTGCCATTGTTGCACCAGTTGTTCCTTCGCAATTTTTTTAGGGGTACCACTAAAAACAGCTATTCGTTCCTTAGCCGTAAAAGTTACAGGTGGCATACTAGCTATTAAATACAAAGACAGCCTCTTTCGAGACTGTCCTGAAAGCGCTGCATACACGGAGTGCGATCGTCTGTTGAACCCGTTGTACTTGGTCACTAGCTCTAGCGGTGTTCAGAGCACGGCTCCAGATAGGTGCTCCATACAATATGATGGATATAACAACCGATGCTAGTAGTTTTCTTTTGCATGAGCTAGGTCCACCAGTGTTTGCCATCAACCGAGCAAGATATTTTGTTGTTCTGGTCGCCTTTATAACTGTCTCTCTAATATGTTCTTGAAAGCTGCGTTGGTAATCTAACCAAACACCTAGATCTTTAATACGAGGTACTGGCCTTATAATGACCACTTGATCGCATATCGATTCGGAGAATACCACCATATAGGACATTCCATAGCGTCGGGCTTAGGATTGAGCCTTGTGGCACACCACTGGTAATCGCTATCTGAGTTCTTCTACCTTCTGATGCCATTTTCCTTAGGTACGGGCTCACGTGTACCTATTTCAGCTTTTGTTGGATTATCTCCGCTATTAAATGCATTTCGTACATCAAAGGTCATTCTGATTCTATTCTGCGCTATTAAATGCATTTCGTACATCAAAGGTCATCACTACCGGGATATTTCGGGTGTGACAGGATTCGGTCGCAGCCGTGTCTACTAAACTCATAACTTCTGCTAGGGCATCAGTCGTAGAGCGTCTCGGTCTAAACCGTACTGGTTAGTAGCAAGTCCACCTGTTTTGTTTACTTCTTGCGCCTGACGACGGAGTAGTAAGTGTTCCAAAAGTTTCCCGAACGTATCAACTAAGCACAGTGGTCGGTATGATGAGGGTACACCGTCTGGTTTTCCTTCTTTTTTAAGACGAACCAGTCTAGCAGCTTTCCAGTTGTATGGGAATTTCCCTTTTTTAAGTGCTTCATTCAAAGCGGTCAAGACTTTGTTTGGGTTAGTCTCCGAAGCAAATTTTACTCTTCACTCACAGCTGCCATCATGGTGTTGGCATCTAAGGGAAGTACTGTCCGACCAAATCTTTTAGTGACTATCCTGTAAGCATCTCCCCAGGGGTCATGCGCCACAGTACTACAGATGTCTTTCCACCATTTCTTCTTCGATCGCAGTATTGCAGTTCTCATGTCTTTTCTAGCACTTTTAAGCTCCTGATATAGTAGGATGCGTTGGTTTAACCGTGAGTACGCTTAGTTTCTCTTTGTAGTCTCCTCCTGGCATGCTTGCACCTGCCATGTACCTCGATTTCTAAAGTCCACCAGTAAACACTTCTTCTTCCTTTCCGACGTTGTTTCGATAGAACTTCCTCGTATGCTCTCCTGACCGTTTCTACTAGCTGTGCCGTAATTGTAATGCTAGAGGAGTTCAGGTAGCAACGAATTACGCTGCGAAGATGTTCTTGTTTTGTCGCTCCTACACGCCAGCTATTACTGGTAGTACTGTTCTGTAATGATCGCATGTTAATCCTGATCGTATTGACTTCGAACATAATATAGCGATGTTCGCTAAGGCTTTCGTCTTCCAAAACTTGCCAACTTTTAAGTCGTTGGGTTGTTCTTGCGGAGCCAAAGGTTACATCCAGAAAGGAACCATAGTTGCCTTTTTCAAAGGTTGGAACCTGCCCTGTGTTAAGGCTCGAGAGAATAAATGCTGCAGCCCAGTCTGCTAAGAGTTGTCCTCTGTTGTCTAGTATATTTCCGCCACACTCGAAGGATTTCGAGTTGAAATCACCTGCAACAATTACGACTTTGTTCTGGTTCCAAATAATCAGACTGAGTTCATCCAGTCTTTGTGCGAAATCGCCTAGAAATCGCCATTTGTTTGGTGAGAAATAACAGCTTATGATTACAATCCATTTCGTCTTCTATGTAAAAGTTCATAACCTTTGGAACCCTCAAGGATTCCGCTCTCAATGCCGGAACGACCCATGGTGGAAACCTGCACACTGCAGCCCTAGCACACTGTACAAGTTTGAACCAAGCTATGGATGACAACTGATCTACATTAATAGACCTACAGCTGAAACCGGATAATTTTGAAAGCTGGACAACTGCACACAAAGTGCAGGCAGTCATCTTCTTCCTCAAGACATTCATCACAAATAACATCCTGAGATAAACCAATTCGATGGAGATGCCTCTTAAATCGAACATGACCCGTAAGAATCGCAACCAAGATTCTTATCTGGTCCATTTTCAAAGATAGAGCATATTTAGTTGATTTAAAATTGGGCTCGCTAATGAAGTTCTGCGCCTTACGACAACTAGTAGTAGCAAGCCACTGTAGTCTTAGGTCTTTTTAAAGCGTAGGTCTTTATAACACTGGGTGTTAGTCCCCAGGATTTCTCAAAAGCCCTTCTACATTGCCAAAATATGGCAGTAGCTCTTTGTAATTTGGAATCAAGATGAGATTTCCAGGAATGTTTGATATCTTAAATAACACCAAAGTGCTTGACTTGGTTACATCTGGTAATGGATCTCCCAAAAAGAGAAGGAACCGAGAGATACAGACCACTCCTACGTCTAGTAAAGACAATTGAATCTGTCTTAGACGGGTTGACGTGTATAGACCCTTGTAAATACACCATATGGCTTCACAATATCTAAGGCATGCTGCATTAAGTCGGATAAGATATTCAGGTGTTTGCCTGAAACTGTTAAGACAAGATCATCAGCATAACTCTGTGCAATGAAGCCAGATTCCTGAAGCTGGATGTATTACTGGCATTACTCCCGCTATATCGAGGAAAGTACCTACAAGGAAGTAACTACAAGTTCATGTAGGGCAGTTTCACAGGACTTAACAACTCTGTAAGCATGTTGCATGTTACTGAGTGGGAAAGTAATTAGGTGATTGTCTCTAATAAATCTGTCGACGATTCTTTCTAAGGCTTTAAAAGTTGAAGACAAACTAATAGGTCGAAATAACTTGGGATCCGTATAATCGAATTTGACAGCCTTAAGCAATACACGCCTGGAAAAGGTATATCAAATGGTCCTGGATGATAGGAAAGTTGTGCTGTAATTCAGCCAAGAAAATACAATCAAACCCACCAGCCTTATAAGGTGCAAAGGAAAATAGACTCCAGCTCAGAGCATCGAGATTATGATCAGCTTGTAAGCCACGTCCTAATCAGGAGTCACAGAAAGAACCGTAGTGGATTCGGTAGTAACATTTTCTGAGTTGCATATGGTACAACTAGGGAAATGAACCGATAGTAGCAGCCCGTCAGCTAGACGAAGAGTATCAGGTCTACAAACAACATTCTTAGCCAAGGTTTTATTTAGTCTTGCCACCGCCGACACGCTATTAATTTCCTCGGAGAAGTTTAAACACGAAGCTCTGTGAGCTCACGCTGAATAGAATTAACAAACGTTGGCTCGCTGAAAACTTAAATAGTGAAACAAAGAAGATCTCCTCTGATTAATATTCGTATTACCCCAAATCGAGTGATGAGCATTAGCACCATCCGATTACAAGAGGGATGTGCTTATGCTGTCTCCATTATACGAGGTTAGCCAGCTCCTCTGAAGAAGGAGGTAAGACAGAGTCATACGGTAAATAAACTGATGCAAGCACCTGCTTAGTGCAACGCCAAAAGATCAGGCTAAGCTACACTCATGAATGAGGGAAGCTTTAATGCACGACCCAGTTTTATCGACAGAATTTTAATAGAAAAGTCTGCCATTGTGACAATTCAATCCATAGACAAATATCTGTATGCATTACAGAAAGCAGCTTTCTTAACTCCAACGAAGCTGACTTACTATGTTGCAAATTAATCTGTTTAATTCTGAGCATTGCCATCATTTGAAGTCCAGCATATAAAAAATAAAAAAAGTAAACAATTTTCGGACCAGAGATGATCCTTAAAGAGATCCTCTCTAGCACGTATTGCAACGATAAACCGGAGCCCGAAATTTTTTCATCGATTGGCGATTCGTCTCACGCTTGCACCGGGCAACCTTCTATCCCTCAATCGAAATGTTCGGATTAATCAGCTTAAGGTTGGTTGGTACGACTCGAGAACCCTCTGGCGGACTAGGGATCCATGTCAATAAAAGAAGCGGCTTTGGGGATCGCCAACTTATAGCTGACAACCACTCCAAATTTCTTTCACTTCGGAGACTTGAAGGTCTCATCATTACTGCACCTGCAGATGAAGACACCATCCAAGAGAAGACACCATCCAAGCATCTGCGACACAAAACCCGATGATTTCGGCGAGTCAAGCACTAGACGGCTCACTGGTGCCAAAAAATTCCTAACTTCTGCTACTTCAGTGAAATTTCCGGCCAAATTTGCCGCAATTTGCTACGTAGTACCTGTTGTGGTACGACCACCCTTCGGAGTGCCGGAGGAATCATTGGGTTGCTCCGGACTCGCTGCCCAATGCTAGCCCAGATAGTCTCTTCATCAATTTTATCGAATACTTTACTAAAATCAGTAAACACAACTTTAACACTATCCCCACCCTCTAAGGCTAAAGTCAAAATATTTGTGAACAAAAGTTGATCGTCCAGGGTAAAACTCATGCTGGTTTACAGAGATTTTTTCATTAAGAAGAAGATACGGTCCTTGACCACCGATTTAAATAATTTAGGAATAGCCGATAATATGGCGGTCATTTTCGGTATTCGTTCACGGTCACTCGAACCAAGACACAAGAACACTCCTTTAACACCAGAGGATGAATTTTGTCCGGGCCACAATTCATATTCACGTGTGCATTCAACAGAGCATGCAAATTGTCATCGGTAGTAATCTGAAATTGAATGTTTGGATTTTTACTAAAATCAAAATCGTAATTATCTCTCGAAGTAGGAACATACACATTTTCCAAAAATGCTGCAAATATGCCATGTGGTTCTATGCGGATCCACTAACAGTCACAGAATTGCGAGCCACATCTCAACAATATGTATATGAATTAATTATACAAGAAACGATTCAAAAGTTTACGGATCATATTCTGCTTTTTTACACAATTTTCAAAAATTAATTGAATGTTCAGTGGTGTATGAAAAATACTCCAAGAACCGCCAAGATGATTGGCCATGATGGCGCCACGTAATCCCACTGGTATGAACACCAGATCGATAATGTCATCAACTCAATAGAACTGTGCGAGCTTGTCATCCATGTTGCCGTGGTATAAATAACATCATATAGTCAGTTTCCAACGTCGGATTCCGCTAGAGTTGTGATAATAAATAGACAATGTGTCGATTTTGGAAGATATCGGTAGTGCTGTTTGGGCGATATTTTCAAACAGGGGCATAGGAGCTGATACAAGTGAATAATCGTTTGAGGTTGCAGTAGATGTTTTTACAGCGTCGGAAAGCTTGTTAAAGGAGTTCGACAATTTTTAGATATCAAGATCTACTGGATGAAGCATTGCAATCCTTTTTACAGATAAAATCAACTACTTGCTATCACCTGTTGTTGATGTATCTAAATGACTGACGTAAAGTTGTTTAATTTTATATAGGCACCTCAATAGCAACAACATCTACTAAAAACAATAATAATAATTAGTTTTAAAAGCCATTACTGGCCCCGTACTGAGTCAACTATCTGGCTCCAACGGTTTCGATCCTGAGCATGGTCTTCATACTGTCTAAGACAAACTGAAGAAATAAAGTCGTGCTCTAGTCACACCCCTGTCCTAAGAAACTTATTTTGTAGATTTAAGAAAGCTTTAATATTTTTTAGTTTGATAAGACGAAAAGACAGGTTAACCCGTAGTGCCTCACAGAATACCTCGCAGCCAACCCTTCTATCCCTTTTTGAGCCATCCGTGAAGAAGCTTATCGCCTTATTGTCCATAACGGTTTCGTTCACCCAGTCCTCTCTGGTGGGAAACTCAGTCTGGAATTTAATCTCAACAGATGGCAAAGGGATAGCGTAGTCGATAGCTCCCGGAATACCCCTGTTGCATAGGATAGATGAGTGCCCTGCATTATTACAGGTCCACATAGATATGGATTTGAGCCGAATGACTGTGCAAGATGCAAGCTGCTCGGCCGCAATATCCAAGGGAGTAAGATGAAAGAGAATCTCCAGAGCTTGAGTAGGTGTGCTTCTGAGAGCCCCACTTATACACAAGCAGGCCGTTCTTTGGACTTTCATCAATAGTTTAAGGTTGGCAATAACTTTTAACGCTGGCCACCAGAGGACAACCCCATACAGCAGTATAGGTTTGACCACTGAGACGTAGAGCCAGTGTACTATGCGGGGCTCCATACCCTATCTCTTTCCAATGGCATTTTTGCAGGAGTAGAGCGCTATAGTAGCTTTCTTTACTCTCTCTACGATGTTTGGTTTCCAGCTTTACTTGCTGTCCAAAAGCAGTCCGATGTAATTTGCTCTATCCGTAAAGATCAAGCTAGTTACATTTAATGTTGGTGCGTTCACTCAGCGGACTAGGATATTTACCGAAGACCGCAATAGCAACGTCATCCGCGTAAGCAACCACCTTGAAGCCTTGCCCTTCCAGGTTTAGTAACAGGTCATTTATGACCAAGTTCCAAAGAAATGGGGATAGAACCCCACCTTGAGGTGTCCCTCTGCTCACGTATCTGCCGGCAGACGTCCCACCCAGATAAGCTGTCACGATCCTGCCTCTAAGCATATGATCTATCCAGCCTCTGAGCGACCCGTCTACTCCCAGACACGCAAGGGCCCAAGTGGTTGCTTCCGGTCTGACGTTGCTAAAGGCCCCCTCTATTTCCAAGAAGGTTACCATTGAATATTCCTTATATTCAAGTGATTTCTCAATCGGGCCAATAAGGGAGTGGAGAGCTGTTTCCACCTATCGTCCCTTACAGTACGCGTGGTGAGATCCTGACAACTCGTCCGGCATGATTGAGCCTCTAATGTAAGCCTCTATTAGTCTTTCCAGTGTTTTCAACAGAAAATAAGATAAGCTTATTGGCCTAAAGTCTTTGGGATAGCAGTGAGTGCTTTTTCCCGTTTTGGGTATAAATATTACTTTTACTTCAGTCCACATTCTAGGTATGTGACAGAGTTCTAGGCTGTCTTTGAAGATAACTTCCAGCCAGGGGAGGGTTAAGTCAAAAGTTCGCTGGATATCCGCAGGGATAATGCCATCAGGTCCTGCCGACTTGTATGGCTTAAAGCTGTTTATTGCCCATAGGATATTCCGCCTTTTTACTATATGACTTACGGAGTCTACACCCCTATTTATCATGGGACTCTCCGGAGCTAGTACTGAGCACTCCCGTAAATGCGTTTCTAGTAATAGCTCCAGGGATTCCTCACAACATGTAGTCCAGGAACCATCCGGTCGTTGTAGATAACCTGGGATAGAAGGACTAGAACATAGTACTTTGCGAAGCCTGGCCGTCTCCGAGGATTCCTGTATATTGGCACAGTAGAGCTTCCAGGCCCTCGTTTTGGCTGCTCTCAGCTCGTACTTGAAGGTTTTGAGGACTTCCTTAAAATAGTCCCAATCTGCAGCAGCATTTGTGTACCTCGCTTTCTTTCAACAGTCTCCTGCATTTCATACGAGTACATTGGTGATCTCTCGACCACCAGGGTAGCCGAGATTTACCCAAGAGCCTACTGATAGGACATGCACCTAACATGGCCTTGCTAAAATCATCAGATAGCTTGGTTACTAGAGCATCAAGCTCCTGTGTAGATGCAGGAGGGTTTGGAACCGATACCGGTAGTAAGTTACCCAGAATGGTCCTGAAACAATCGCAATCAGTTTTCCTCCTATTTCTGAAGGGTGGTTTGCTAGTGGGTTTTGTATCCACTTCGTACTGGAGATAAAAAGGGTCAGAAAAGGAATGGTCTTTGGACACTTTCCAGTTCAATACCCTCTCCTTAATAAAATCCGAGACAAGTGTGATGTCCAACACTTCCTGTCTATTTTTAGTAATAAAGGTTGGCTTACACGCGATATTACATATATTTAGGTTAGTACTTAAAATAAAATCAAGGAGTAACTCACCTCGCCTGTTTATATCTGTACTTCCCCAGATTTAGTGAAGCGCATTAGCATCGCTACCCATGATGACTCCTACCTTTCGTTTTCGAGCCTCCGTTATTGCACTGGCTAACCTACCTGGTAGTATATTTTCCTCCTCGTATGGTAGTTAGGCAAATATTAGCCAGAGATTTTGCCCATCCATCTTGATGCTAGCCACCACTACATCAGCGTTGCTGTAATTCAGTAGTATAAAAATATTCAGATTATTTCTAGCGAGAATGCAGGAACGTATCTTCCCTTCATTTTTCGCATGTAGTATTTTATATTTGGGAGTTCTGAGGCCCAGCACTCGGTCACCATTGACCCAAGGTTCCTGGACCAGAACCACATCAATGGACTGAGATTCCATTTTTAGCTTGGAGGTTGATCTAAAGGATCTTAAGCATTAGATATTGCTTCTCTCCACTACTGTTGAGCCAGACTCCTCTGACGTTGATTCGTCCGTTAGGAGCGCACAGCTTCGTCCCAATGACCTCGAAATCTCTGAATCCAGGGATAGTGTCTAATGAGTGTCCTCCGGGATGCTGCGGACTTCTGGGTCACCAACACCAGGCGGGACACCACAAGTGGTTTCCCCCTTTCTGCAGGTGCCCCAGCTTTGTCAGCCTCATCGCGCTTATAGATTTTGAGCGTAATCGCTCAAAATCCATAGGTGATCAGGCCTCCAGATTTTGCCAAAGCACCCACGGATTCTCTGACGATGATAATGACGGCCGATCTGTGATCTGCGTCCGCCTTTACCTCTTCTAACCTGGCAATCTTCCAAGATCTCCCTGGGATCACTAGGCTCCGCAGGTATCCAGGCTCGCGCCCTTGACCTGCAGGGAATTTCTTTCCTAGTCACAACTGCTAATTTGGCCCCCGGCCAGACTTCACCCAGGCTGCCGATCGCCTTTTTATAGAAGGCCACCGACCTTTCATCGCCACAGGCAGTCAGTTTGACGTGACCCCGGTGCCACCCTCCGTCTCGGCAGGACGAAGCAGGTCCTGGGTTCTCCCTCATAATGTTTAGGAAGATGGCGGCTAAGGTCTTCTCCAACTTCCTCCAGTTAAGGGCCGTAATGGTCCCATCTTCTTGAGCCCTGTCAACGACTGCCATGAGCAAGTGCTCCTTAAGCACCTCGTTGAAGGGCCTGGTAACATTATCTGGAACCCACTTCTTTTTAGCCTCCGTAGGCGGTTCATCATCAGATCTCTGCCTTTTCGGCTGTGAGATCTCGGAACCCTCCTGCTGTGGCTCAGTGGTACGCCTTGCCCACGCAAGCGTATCTCTGTCCCTATCCGTTCTCTGTTCCAACGGAATGTTGCTGATCTTGGAGATCATGCGCCAAGCTATCTTCCTGGTCTGGTAGTTCACTGACGCTGGAGGGCCAGCATTCGTGCCTTTGCCCTTTGGTTTCGAGGGGCCAGCCTCATTTGGTCTTATGCCCCTTTTTGCACTTTGGAGACCGGGCCTAAAGGCCGATGTCTCCACAGCACTGGTTTCCGGTTTTTTAAGAGCGCCGGTCTCTTTTTTGTTTGTGGATCTGCCATAATAAGTCCCACGAGTAGCGAAGAAAGGAGGTCCACCTGTGCAGAGATCCGGATACACCGTTAGAGGCTGGGCTAGTTTTTATACTGGGCCCCCAGCCTGGCCGGTTATCAGCACGGTACGGTTGACACCTTAACCCGGCCCAGTTGTTTAGCGCCGTGTTTTCGCCTAGTACACCACATGGTGTATTAGTTGTCCGGTGGTCACCACGGGGAGGTAACACGCACACTTGTGGAAGCTGCAAGATACGGAGCTGGCAACAAGTACCAACTTGATTCCCCCAAGACAGCTTCACACCAGACCACCTAATTTTTTATTTAAATCACGATTTCTTTTAAATATAAATATACCAACGTAATTCACCGAAATCTGTTGAAACACGTTTTATTCACGGAAGGTCGACACTCGACATTGAACTAAATAATTTGACGTTTAAAAACTACATAAACCACATTGACTACGCATAAACTTCGTAGTTAACGTAGTAAATGTAGTTTATCATATTTTTCAGGTAGTTCAACAACTCTGGTGGATTGATGATCAAAATGATGAGGACAATTACAATTGTGGTAGATCGGCTCGGAGCAGATTTTGCAAGGATAGCCTGAATAATTAAGATACATACATATATCAATTACTTTTATAGAATTCATAAATTAAAATCTCCCCTATGGTGTCCATTAAAATACCAATATTCATTTGTTTACAATTACGATCCACAGAGCGCACTTCAAATTCGATCAATTATTTAAAAAGTCAATTTTTTTTTTCTAAATATTTCAACAGTATGCAAATGGTTTGATTCCATTCCATATAGATAAGATCAACAAAATTAAACCAAACAACAATTTCAACAGACGAGCGTTGAGAAGAAAATCTGAATATTGCGTATATACACAGAATCATCTCCGCAGCTATAACGCAATAAATTTTAGATAAAATGGTTTCTTCTTCTTCCATTAACTGGTCGCACATACAATGTTTAGATAAATCTTATATACAAAAATTAAGTTTATATTTTTACAAAAAATGTGAATAAGAGTAATGGCCAGTTAATACATTGCTATATACATATACTACATAGGTGCTGTACACACAGAAATAAGTTTTCAGATCTTAAGAAAAAAAAAAAACTCAATTTCACCATTCCACCAAATACATTTTGTTTACATATAGATTTGGATTTGTTTTACTGTCAGACATTTTTTGAAACGCTTATCGCGCGGTTTATATAAACACAAAAATCTGTAATTCGAAATTATTCAGATGCATTCGATTTCAAAAGAACTTAAGATTTATAGTTCTTATGCAACTCTCCATTCATAATATAAATGGAATCCATTTAGTGCAGACTTCATAACATTGACCGCAATTCTAGTGATTGCAATAAGTATTTGAAAATTAATTTTATTTATCCATCATGATTCTAACGCATAGCCATTTAGACGACGAGTAGCGCTTATATTTTTCAGGTATCTGGAAGGAGTATTGTTACAGGCGCGCCTTCATTTATTACTTCGACATCATCCCCTCAAATTCTTACTTTTTTGATCTGTTTTCTTGGGAAAACCCTGGAAACCTAACACTATAATGGCATATAAACTAAGATGTTACCGTACATAGCACAGTGGTTTAAGCTTAGACGATTTGATCTGGAGGTAAAGGGTTCGAATCAAAAGAGGCGGGATGCAAATTGGATTCTTCATCAAACAAATAGGACCTATGGCCGTACGTCCTTTTTTTGGCTGGCGTAAGGCTAGGACGCAACAGCCGTGATCCCCATAACAAAAGAGAGAGAGAGCGGTTCTGGCTGATGATGATTCCAGTATTGTAGCAGAATTGGGAGTGAGTTATATTAAAAACAGAATTAAATAAATTTGTTAAAGGATGAGAAAATCATCACTAAAAATTAACTTTATCAAATTTGTATAAGGATTCAATCGAGTATGAAATCTCATTCATTGAGCAAGTTCCATTTCAACTTTCGCTTCATCCACGCTATTACGGCCATTTCTAATTTCGACTGAATTTGGTTCATCATCCTCATCGTCATCGCCAACGACGTCATCCAATAATCATAAAAGAGGTTTTCGCAGACCAGAAAAACCGGCTTCTCGGAAAAAAATGGTCACATCACAAACGAAGGTTACCAAGTTTATTTACTGCACCACAACTGAACAAAAGCCCAAACTTTCCAAATTTTTCTTCGGATGTAATACTCTAAGTCATGTGGTAGACTCTAAATTTAAAAAAAAAATTTATATTCGACCTGCGTCCGTCTTATAAATTACCTTGCCGTCAGACACTGTCCACTACTATTTTGAACACTGTCCATGCAGAAATTAAGGAAAATGTCAAAAGAAGGAGAAGCATAGACACAAGATCGGTCCGTAGCAGTACCACAATTGAGCTACCTCCTCTACACTCGTTGAACCATCCTAACCTTACCAGTAAGCGTTGTAAGTATCTGACAACGATGTTACTAAGATCCGTCAGGTCGTCCAAGGGGGAAGTTCCCATAAATGTTGTTCTGCTGTACGTTAGACTAGGACAGGTGAAGAATAGATGGAGCACAGTTTTCTTTTACTCCTCATTACCGCAGCTGTGACAGAAATCATGGGCAGGGGCACCCAGTCTGCTATAGCATGTACCCTGATGAGACAATGCCTCATGCTCTCACGATGCATATAGGTCTCACGATCATACCAATATAGTGCCGTCGAAGCGATATCAGTTGGCCGGATCAAGTCCGGTCAAGACGTTCGTTTTTTTTATGACTTCTTCCTGAAGCAGCAGTTTATACATAAAGCAAGTAATATCGTTATGTACAGCGTGCTTTGGGATATAAGGGGTTCTGTGCCCCTTCGGGCCAGCTCATCTGCCTTTACATTCCCTTCTATATTGAATTTCCCGCGCGTTAGTTGATTTCTTCTGCTAATCCACTTCCTTACCTATATGTATGGGTACCGTTGCTGACAAATACATATGCTGCTGTTGAATTTATTTATTTAGATGCATATACAGTGACTAGGAATGCGTTGCTCTCGGAATTCGTTGGCACTCGGTCGATGAATAAAACCCAAGTGCGTTGACGTATTTCACATTCAGGAGTATAAAAATTGAGACGTTCTAGTTACTCGATACAATCGACACGGGAGTTAATAATATTGCGTATGAACAGGGGGGATTCTATGTCCAGGTGATAATCTAGACGTTTCCGTTTAAAAAATCATTATCGATTCTGATAAGGTGGAAAGACATAATCCACAGCACACGTGAATGGCAAACAACGTATAGTGCGAACAAAACAAACTGGACAGTCTGAAACCTCTTGACTGAACCAAGCAGACGTATAGTGATGTCAAAGTTGACGGACTAAATTCCTTGCAGATTACGATAAAAGAAAGAATCTTTCATTTGCTCATGTTTAGAGCCAATTTATTGTTAATGGACCATCTGAAAAATCAGTTTAAGTCCTTCTGTAACTTTACATAGTCTGGCGTGCTAGAGACCCGAGTTCAAATCTTCATGTCATCAGCGAAAAGGAGGCAATTGGAGAACTTAAAGTTTTTTACACAACATTTGTTAATCAATAATGAAAATAATAGTGGCCCAATATGGCTCCCCTGGGGCAATCTTAATGGGATACGAAACAATTGGGAGAAATAAACCAATAACCTGGAGAGGATTGGAGAGGAAGGAACGTAACCAGTCGATGGGAATAAGTCAACTTACCGAGATAAAATCCAAGTTGAGTAGAGAACCATAGTTTGGGAGAACGGAGAGGATGGCGATCCTACGATAAAGACTTACCTCACTTCTTCTATGCGCCTTCAACCCGCTCCCTTATTAACGTCAAGAAGGAGCAAACGTTCCAGAACTTTCCGTCCGCTGGAGGAGGTAAGAGAGCTGTAGGCCGAAGCGGTTTGTAATCATGACTAACTTACTGTTAATAAAGTTCCAGAACTCCATAAGTCTAGATGTCAAATCTTACTCGATTCGCACTACATAATTCTTATAGAGGAGCCAGTTAAGGGTTTTGAACTCATTGCGGCCTCTAACAAAATTGGGAAAATTTTCTACGCCATACAGTCCATACGTATACAGGGAATTTAACTTGTTGCGTCGTTTGTTGCGTCAAAAGTAGGAATTATTTCTCTTACCCCCGCGGAACATGCCTTTAGCGATACTATCTCAATGCGTGTCAAGGTTTAAAAGCTCACTTTTGTTTCATGAAAATTGGGCCAGTATACTTTTTAAGTTAATATAACAGACAAACGGACAAATCGGGCATACTAGATGGCCCATTCTTTCGATTTACGAAATTTGTGTTATTCTGGGTATTTTAACCTAAATTGAAATTCACCGTCACAGGGCGATCCCAAAACATTCTTTCTAAAAATTGCAAAAATTTCTGAATTTCTGATCTATACCGACTAAGAAACATCTAAGTACTCCTACTACCGGATTAGCCTGGGACCGATTACATTAGTACATTATACTTCGGGCCAATCCGTTTTGTTTCGTGCTCTGACTGAGCTTGATCCTTATTTAGAGGCTTCTGTCCAAGTCAGCTTTTTTGTTTTGAGGATGACCTCAACATAGTGTGTCACCGCTTAAAAATTGCGTCAAGTCCCACCTCTGGGTATCCCCTCTAGGGCCACGGGCGCGACATGTTTCGCTGTCCATCGTCCATCGTCCTCTGGTTTCACTCGCCCAGGATGTTTGCCAACACTCCAAGGTTTTTATTCTCTCTTGCTGGCTCGCCCTTTATCTGCAAACTTCAGTCTTTCATAAATATATTGACTTGTGCTGTTTAGCCAGGAGATCAATCGGTATGACCCCAGCGATAACCAGGATTGCTGTTTCCGATACTGTGCGGTAACCCGAGGAGACACGCATTGCACACCGCATTTGCACCTACGAAAAGTGCTTTCTATACATCGCCTTACTTAAGGAGTCGGCCCATATTTTCGCTCCATATAAAAGGACGGATTGGATTGTGGCCATCAACAAACGGCGCATGCTGGCGTTTGCCAGCCGTAACTGCCTTCGCAGCCTTGTCTATACGGTCTGCCGTATTTGCTCGACAATGTTCAGTTCAAGTCGATGGTAATTCCGAGATACTTGGCAGCTGGTTTACAGAACAATGCGCCGTCACAAAAGGTTATGGTCTATCGTACACGGACACGAATTGGAAATTGGAACAGTGAAAATTATTCAAGGAGATTTTAACGCCAAAATTGGCACTGACAATACTGACCTGACAACCATCATGGGTAAAGAAACACTGAACTCTGTACGAAACAATAATGGAGAAAGACTCATAGACATCTGTGTCCCAAACCAGCTATTCATAGGAGGCAGTAAATTTCCACACAAGAATATACACAAGTATACATGGACATCACCTGATGGCAGAACAAGAAACCAAATAGACCATGGAATGATCAACAAGAAATTTCTCACATCATTACAAGGCGTCCGAGCAATGAGAGGTGCAGATATTCACCGCGACCATCACTTGGTAATTTCACAGTTCAAGATCAAGCCTGTAGCTATGAGATGCACTAAGACGAACAGACGAAAATTCAACATCGACAGGCTAAACGATCCAGATACAAGGAAGATTTTCAGTAAAGCGCTCGAATGCAATTTAGCAACCAATAGTGCAACCAGTATAGAAGACTGATGCGTACGAAAGATTACAGGAAAATACACCAATATACCACCTATAAGAGATAAGAATGGTCAAATCCTAACAACAGGTGAGGGACAGTTAAAGAGATGGAAAGAATATTTCGGAGAGGAAATCGCAAACAGCACAGAAAACTTCGAATTACCCACTAATGCTCTTAACGAAAAATCAACACCCATCCACCAACGGAACGGGAAGTTAGCAGTATCATTGGGAAAATGAAGAATAACAATGCCGCTGGAATAGATAACATACCATCCGAAATATTCAAAGGTGACGCATCTACAACTGTGAAGACTCTATCACCGATCATAACGGAAATATGGAATTCGGGTACCACATAAATGGAAAGAGGGATTAACCATAATGATTCCAAAGAAAGGAGACCTAAGAGAATGTAAAAATTGGCGAGGCATATCACTACTCAATACAACAATAAAGATGTTAGCAATGATAATCCTCGACAGACTGGCTTCAGACCGGGACGTAGTTACACCGACCATATAAATACGATCCGCATCATCATTGAACAGTCCAATGAATGGAACTCCCCACTATACCTCCTCTTCGTGGACTTTGAGCGTGCATTCGATACAATACATAGAAACGCAATAAGGAAGAGACTTTGTGAAATGGGCATTCCCAAATAAGATTATCGAACTCGTACAAGAGATGTACCATGATGCAGGTAACCGAGTTCAATACAAGAGCAAGCAAAGTGATGCATATTACAATAGCAATGGAGTAAGACAGGGATGCGTACTCTCCCCACTACCGTTCCTAGTAGTATTAGATAGTCTCATGCTGAAAATTGACCACAAATCGCCCAATGTCATCCAATGGGGACTAACAGGAAAACTTAAAGATTTGGATTACGCTGATGATATATGCCTGCCCACACATAAATACACGGACATGCAGCAGAAAATAGAGCAGCTATCGGACTTAGCGAAAGAAGTTGGTCTAAAAATAAACATTACAAAAACCAAGACGATGAGGATAAATACTACGATAACCACACCAATAAGCGTCAACCAACAAAATATAGAAGATGTAACGGAATTTGTATACTTAGGTTGAACACTAGCAGATACAGGCGGAACCGAGGAAGACATTAACAAGCGCATAAACAAAGCCAGAACGACATACAACATGTTACACAAAATCTGGAATGCATCTGTCCTCTCCCGTAACACCAAAATACGAATGTTCAACTCGTGTGTAAAATGAATACTCCTATATGGCTGCGAAGCGTGGAAGCAAAATCGGAAGATTACGAACTACAAGTATTTGTCAACAAATGTCTAAAAAGAATACTAAAGTGCTTCTGGCCCAATACCATATCAAATCCGGAACTCCGCATAGAGTAACTAATCAGGTAAATATGGAAAATGAAATAAGGAAACGTAAGTGGAGATGGATCGGACGTGCACTAAGAAAACCAGCAAGTGACGTATGACGCATGGCCTTAGAATGGAACCCTCAAGGGAAAAAGAAGGTTGGACGTCAACCTGTAACGTGGCAATGAACGGTGCTAGCGGAAGCGAAACATCTCGGCAAATCATGGAAGGAAATTAAAACAGTAGCAGCCAATAGAGTTAGATAGTCCCACCTAGTAGACGCCCTATGCTCCTAAATTGGAGATAAAGGTTAAAAAAAAAAAAAAAAAAATATTGCGACAGTGAGTGGTGTTTTGATAAGACGTTCCAGAACTTTACCCGCACTGTGCCCAGCGTGCACAAAGGCCGATAGGACGATGGGAGTTCGGAATTACTTTACCCTTGCTTTTATCAGCACTAGCCGCGCTATTTTCCAGCGGCATCAAAATACTCCCGCCATCAGGCATGAGATCGTGCTGGAAAAGAAGCCTAATAACCTCCCTGAATATTTCATCCGAACCCGGACTATTCTTTGTTTTTATTTTCATATTGGCTATCTCCAGTTCTACTACACTGAAAAAAATAAATTGATAAATCAACCGTAAAACTGATAGTTTTACTTTATAATATTCAGCCATAACGTATTAATATTTAAAAAAAATTTAAGCCACTCCCAACAACATATGATTGAAAGTGTTCTGAAAATTGTATTACTTCATATTGTTCAACGATAAAATATAATTTATTTAAATCTAAAATTATTTCTTTGATTTCAAAAATTTCTAAATTCAAGGAAGATTGAATTGTCAAAAAAAAAACCTTTTTTATACAGGGTACCTTTAAATGTTACCATATCAGTTGCATTTGCATTTTCAAAGACATTTTGAAAATCCATTAAATTTTTTACTAAATTTTTATATAAAATATTATTAAAATTAAAGCTATAACTTTGTTTAAATAAAATATCTTGTGGAAGACCATCGACATGCCCCATTAAAAAGTTAGCAAAATGCAGGGTAGCTTTTAAGCTTAATGTGTAAGAAATGTTTTTTCGTGATGTTATATTTCGTGCATATATTTTTACTTGTTTGTGTTTTGCTTCATATCTATATGTCCATAAATATTTTAATGGTCAGCTTTGTCTAATAATTGTAATATAATGATTTAAAAAATGAAATTTAGGTTTTAATTTTTTTCCAAACAATTCAATATATATTACTAACTTCACTCTGCTGTCATTTGTGTAGTTGTCATTTTCGCGCGTCAATTTTTTGACAGAATGAAGTTTGGTTATATGTGGTCAATAAATAATTGTTCTAAATTAATATCTTAATAAAAAAAATCGTAATGGAATTCAAACCTAATAGTGTAATTGCACTGTATTTGGGTGGAAATTCACAAACAGCAATAGTTCGTCAGCTCCAGCATTTGAATGCGAATAAAATGTTTGTGTATCGAACCATAACTCGATACAACGAAACTGGTAGCATCGCTAAATGCAACAGAGGCGGTCCTAAAAAGACAGCAACATCAAAAGAAATGATACGAAAGGTGAAGAAACGAATCCAACGAAATCCCCGTCAAAGTGCCAATCAATTAGCCGCACGTTTACATGTTTCACGATACAGCATTCAAACCATATTGAAAAATGAACTACACTTGAAGCCCTACAAGATACAAAAAGTTCAAGATCTTACGGAGGCACAAAAAAAAGTTAGGCTTGAAAGAACACGAGCATTGAAGGCCTTGGCCGAACGTGATGAGATTCCAAAAATTGTCTTTTCTGATGAGAAAATTTTCACCATTCAACAGTATGTGAATAAACAAAATGTTCGTGTTTGGTTAGAGCACAAGTCCAACGATAATTTGGACACAAGAGTTGCCATGCGCAAGCAATCACCAGCTTATGTTATGGTTTGGGCTGCAGTTACTGCAGATGGACGCACTCCTCTTGTTTTCATCGAACATGGAGTCAAGGTAAACCAAGAGATGTACCGCCAAAAGATCCTAAACGATGCTTTGCTACCTTGGGCACGTAAACACTTTGGTACGAACCGTTGGACATTCCAACAGGACTCGGCACCGTCACACAAAGCTCGAGCGACACAGCAATTTTTACAAAATTGCGTTCCGCGGCTGATTTCATCGAAAGAATGGCCACCATATTCACCAGACTTGAATCCCATGGATTTCTCCATATGGTCCATTTTGGAGAGTAAGGTGTCCACTAAAAAATACGAAAGTGTTGATGCATTGAAGTCAGCTCTTGTTCGTGAATGGAATAAAATTCCGCAAGCCCACGTTCGGTCAGCATGCAATGCTTTCTATGGAAGACTGAATCAAATAATCAGAGCCAAAGGAGGTTATATCGAGCAGTAACATGTTTTTCATAAAATGTAATATGTTTTCAACATATTACACGAAATTTCAATAAAAAATTATCAAAATTAAAAAAATTACTGCGTTTTCATTTGGTAACACTTGGTCTCAGCCACCCTGTATTATGGGTTTCTATTAATTTCTGCAGTTGGCTTAAAGTAGTTTCATTAAAATCACTTATAAATGTAACATCGAAAATTTTTAATAGTACTATGAAAAATTTCCAAATGACGTTATTTTCTGGCACTAAATCTCCAATTATTAATGGGAAAAAATGTACAAAATTTTGCATTTCCCTCGCAGACATTTTCAATTTGTTGTTTTTTAAATGACTCATTTCAATAGACAGAGATGTGTTTCCAATTTCAGTTTCCCCATAGTGAAACATTTGCTTCCGGTAGTTTAATGTATTTAAATCAAAAAACTTCGTTTTAGTAATATAATACAAAATTATTTCTACCAAATCATAATTACAAACACCTTCATAAAGATCATGTAATGTATCTGCGACAAAGTTTTTGGTAACGTGAAATGATGGTATCTCATTTAATAAACATGAACTTTTGATTCCAGTCAGTTTATAATCATTTAATTCCAAAGCTTGCTTATATGAATCTAAATTTCTAACATGACTTGTGAATTCCATACAATCTTCCGCCATTTGAGTCTTACTTCGAGTACAAAATCGACAGTAGAAAATTGAAGAAAAGGAAGTTGAAAATCCTAATATATCATTAAGCCCCAAATTATCACCTTGGACATTACCTAGCACAAAATAAACTTTTTGTTGACCTTGTGGTAATGAAATTGTTAGACCATTTACTTCTAAATTTATTAAAACATCAACTAATGGATGAAGAATAGACTCTGCTCCGTACAATTTTTTTTCAACTGACTTAAAATATGCTGCCACAAAAATATAATTTAGATTAGATAATAAATGTTGGGGAAGTCCAGGAAAAGAATAATACACGCCACATATGGAATCTACATTTGCATGACTACCGAGTGGATTATTAATTTCGAAATCATCGAAATATAAAAAATATGGGATTATGGTCTTTCCGCAATGAAATGCTTGTTTTTCTTTAAATGATTTTCCGTTCACAAAATGTTCGAGGTTATCTTTTTTCGATAAATTATTTATATTTTCTAACGTAGTGTTAAAGACATCAGGCAATTCAAAAAAATTTTTAATTTGAAATTCGATAGGCATAATACAACCTCTAACATCTGTAGCATCTAATGTTGGGACACCGTTCAATATCACTTCCCTAATTTCATTGCTTATAGTATATAATTTAGGGCTAACCCACAACTGTCTGTTCGATAAATGTTTAAAAAATTTATATTCTGAATTGATATTTTCAAATGGGTTTGAACAAAAGTTTAAAAACTTTTCAAATTCTGACTGATCAGCTTCCGGAAGCAAATGTAGAAATTTAGTTCGAAAGACTTTTGTTAATTGTGATGTAATCGAAATTGAAATATTATTCTGAATATCTACCACATCTTTACGAGTAAAATTATTCTTTGTGTGTAAACTTAATGTAAAAGCTTCGCAGTTTTCACTTATGAGTGATTTATTTATGAGAGACTATTAAATATAGAGTTTTGTAGGTTAGATGAACATTCTAATATGGGATTTGATGAAAAACTTTGTGCATTTGTACATTGTTCTGAAGTAATTTGATTTAAATCATCGTTAATAGACCTAGAAGTTATATTATTGGTATCGCAATTCTGATGATTATCGATATTAATAGATTAATGTTTTTTGACGTGTTTTTTAAAATTTGATAAGTTAGAAAATAGTTGATTACATTTATTGAATTTGCATTCATAATTACTTAATGATGAAAGTCCGTGAATATGGCGAAAATGTAAAATTAATTCAGGCATTGATTCTAAATTTAAATTGCATTTGAAACAAATATACATTTAGTATTTAGTTATGGATGAAAAAAATTCTGCTAATGCAGGACTCTTTTGAAATATTATATAAGTGTTTTTGAATACAATGCCATACTAATGAAGATTCTTGTGGATAATGCAAACCGAACACATGGTACGATTTAAAACATATATCTAATGCACTTAAAAATGACGAAAATTTGAGCATTACCAAACTAATACATACATAAAAATTCGTTAACTTTTGTAATTCGAGTCCTTCAACTATAATAAATGGTTGACAAGACATTTTTTTTTGATACATTCATTTAATTTTTCCTCTCTTAAACGTTGCAAATCGTTTACTGTTTTGACGTGCAATATCATGCTATCCATTGCCTCTCTAATAGTTGTTTTTTTAATAATTTTACCTTTGTTGTTTTTGATAATAGATCTAGCAGTTGGTTATAAAACAGTGTTTAGTTAATATACGAATTTACGCTTTTGAACTATAAAGAAAACAGTTTTAATTATTATATACTCACTTTCGTCAATAGCATTGTTGGACACACTTTCATACAAAATTTTAAATTGCTTATCTTTAATGGTATTGAAGTATTTCATTAAATGAATTTCAAATGGTTTCCAATTGTTCAGTACAAGCAAAATTTTTTGTCTGGATACATTTTTTCAAAGTCTAGATCAATCTATAAATGTAAATTGCCGGTTTATTTTTAAAAATTAAATAGTCAATTAATAAATAATAATACTCAGGAACATTTCCCCACCAGCTTGTTTGTAAAATGACCACTCATCAAAAATTGCATTTAAGTTCTCGCTTTCTTAATATAAAACTGTTCTCCCACATTTCAATAGCATCTCTATCCGTGTTTATCATGTGTTTTATCCTATTTTATATTGATAATATCTCTAAACCAATTTCTGCAGGATCTTTTTCATCTAGTTCATTAATGCTATTGTTGACACTAACGGTATTGCTGTCACGTTTCCTTTTTATTGATTTTTTAACTATTCGATTGAGGTTATTAAATTTGTTGAAAAGTTTTCCCACAGGATTTCGTTCTTAACTGACCCACGTGAGATAAAATACATTCGCGGTTTTCAGAAGGAAATAATCTGACTATTTCTGCTGAAATTCGATCCATTTGCTTTGGCGATGGAATTAAATGTTCCCGTTTTGTTGCATCAAAGCTATATTCAGTTAAACAATTTAATAATGTTTTTCGTTCATTTTCAGTTAGAAAATTATGCTCTTTATAAAAATTTAAAATACTTCTCCCATTATTAGTCAGTTTCAGAATTTGATTTAAATCCTAGTTAAATATTAAAACATAACAATTTTTATAAAATTTTTATTTAGAAAAATAAACAATATTTTATATTGATTCCCAAGAAATGTGATTAGAAATGTTATATTCGTTAACTGTTTCACAACTATTAATCCAGTCACTTATTTTAGAGTCAACATCAACGGTTGTAGCATATTTACTGGGGTGCTAAATTTTTTAAGTTAGTAAAAAATAAATTAAATTTTTACATCTACAAACCATTTTGCTTTTCCAAAAAAATATTTTTTCTCGAAATTCAATTCGATTCCCGATGTTTTCTTCTCCTGGAAGTATGTTAGTCAAATCATTTTCTTTGATGTATTCTAACCGCTCAAATGTAATCCCACAAGCTTCAATGATATAATCAAGTTAAAGTAATCAAAATTAATATTAATATAATAGCTAGCAAAATTTACAATTAAACATTCGAAATACATTTAATTTAATTATAAATCAATAATTTTTTATTTAAATACACTAATTCTGTTAAAATAGTTTATGTACCTATTGCTGATTTCTCTAATCTCAAATTTCCTAATTGTGTGTGAGTAATTTTTACATTTTAGGTTACTAACAGCGAGCACGGTATTAAGATTAAAACTCAGAAGCTAGATATTAAAATGATTGATTTTAGATAACTTGTGATTCACATATGGTTTGTGAAATGATAATTGACCTACTGGTAACACAAGTAACCTGAGGTTAACAATTATAATAAGTAGCCTAATGGCAATGTTATGTTAATAAGCTAAATATAATGATTGCTCACTTACACTTGGAAAACCTTGCGGTTAATTTAAAAATTTTACTTTAACAAAATAAAGGACCGACATAGTAAAAAGTGTTATACCTGTTAATCTTGGCAAAATCGTACATAAATTCCATTCTCTCAATAGTGGCTCCAATTTATTTTCACTCTAAGGTTGTTCAGAATTTTATTTCTATTAGTTCATCCACCAAACAAAATACTTGTATATTCTCTGAATTAACTTGATTTTCACTAATTAACATGTGAAATTAATGTAACAGTTTTATCTTCAACTTCAGCACCGTTTTTAAGAAAAATCTCATTATTTTCCATTTTAAAAATATTTTTACAGCTACTCTAACTTTTAAATTTCTTATCTTTTCTCTTATATCTCGCCAAATCACTCTTATATTTAAATACTTGTATAGCTTAGTATTTATATTTCATATTATAAATTATACATTTTATATTGAATTTATCTTAAATCAAAAAACAAATGTTTGTGCTTATTTTAAATAAAAAACTTTTATTTTTGATTTTATAGTTTAATTCTTCCTTATTGTGACAATTTTTATTTTTGATTTTTTCGGTAAATCGATTTCGACTTGCGTCTTCCTCAGTACCTTGTTAACTATTCCTTTCAGGTACTGAGGAAGACGCAAGTCGAAATCGATTTACCGAAAAAATCAAAAAAATAAAAAAAAAAAAAAAAAAAAAAAAAAAAAATAAAATAAAAATTGTCACAATAAGGAAGAATTAAACTATAAAATCAAAAATAAAAGTTTTTTATTTAAAATAAGTTATATAGTGACAAAAGATTACACAAAAACATTAAAATGAACAACTGTTTGTGATTCACTGATTTTAGATTAGAACTGTCTTTAATATAATTTTCTATTTTAACACTTTTCACATATTTTCACTAAAACACATTAAACTTTAAACCACCAATTCAATTCAATATAAAATATAATATTTAAATAAAAATAAAATATAATTTTTAATAGTGACAATTTTTATTTTTGATTTTTTCGGTAAATCGATTTCGACTTGCGTCTTCCTCAGTACCTTGTTAACTATTCTTTCAGGTACTGAGGAAGACGCAAGTCGAAATCGATTTACCGAAAAAATCAAAAAAATCAAAAAAAAAAAAAAAAAAAAAAAAAAAAAAAAAAAAAATAAAAATTGTCACAATAAGGAAGAATTAAACTATAAAATCAAAAATAAAAGTTTTTTATTTAAAATAAGTTATATAGTGACAAAAGATTACACAAAAACATTAAAATGAACAACTGTTTGTGATTCACTGATTTTAGATTAGAACTGTCTTTAATATAATTTTCTATTTTAACACTTTTCACATATTTTCACTAAAACACATTATACTTTAAACCACCAATTCAATTCAATATAAAATATAATATTTAAATAAAAATAAAATATAATTTTTAATAGTGACAATTTTTATTTTTGATTTTTTCGGTAAATCGATTTCGACTTGCGTCTTCCTCAGTACCTTGTTAACTATTCCTTTCAGGTACTGAGGAAGACGCAAGTCGAAATCGATTTACCGAAAAAATCAAAAAAATCAAAAAAAAAAAAATCAAAAAAAAAAAAAAAAATAAAAATTGTCACAATAAGGAAGAATTAAACTATAAAATCAAAAATAAAAGTTTTTTATTTAAAATAAGTTATATAGTGACAAAAGATTACACAAAAACATTAAAATGAACAACTGTTTGTGATTCACTGATTTTAGATTAGAACTGTCTTTAATATAATTTTCTATTTTAACACTTTTCACATATTTTCACTAAAACACATTAAACTTTAAACCACCAATTCAATTCAATATAAAATATAATATTTAAATAAAAATAAAATATAATTTTTAATAGTGACAATTTTTATTTTTGATTTTTTCGGTAAATCGATTTCGACTTGCGTCTTCCTCAGTACCTTGTTAACTATTCTTTCAGGTACTGAGGAAGACGCAAGTCGAAATCGATTTACCGAAAAAATCAAAAAAATCAAAAAAAAAAAAAAAAAAAAAAAAAAAAAAAATAAAATAAAAATTGTCACAATAAGGAAGAATTAAACTATAAAATCAAAAATAAAAGTTTTTTATTTAAAATAAGTTATATAGTGACAAAAGATTACACAAAAACATTAAAATGAACAACTGTTTGTGATTCACTGATTTTAGATTAGAACTGTCTTTAATATAATTTTCTATTTTAACACTTTTCACATATTTTCACTAAAACACATTAAACTTTAAACCACCAATTCAATTCAATATAAAATATAATATTTAAATAAAAATAAAATATAATTTTTAATAGTGACAATTTTTATTTTTGATTTTTTCGGTAAATCGATTTCGACTTGCGTCTTCCTCAGTACCTTGTTAACTATTCCTTTCAGGTACTGAGGAAGACGCAAGTCGAAATCGATTTACCGAAAAAATCAAAAAAATCAAAAAAAAAAAAAAAAAAAAAAAAAAAAAAAATAAAAATTGTCACAATAAGGAAGAATTAAACTATAAAATCAAAAATAAAAGTTTTTTATTTAAAATAAGTTATATAGTGACAAAAGATTACACAAAAACATTAAAATGAACAACTGTTTGTGATTCACTGATTTTAGATTAGAACTGTCTTTAATATAATTTTCTATTTTAACACTTTTCACATATTTTCACTAAAACACATTAAACTTTAAACCACCAATTCAATTCAATATAAAATATAATCTATATATATAAAAGAAAGTCGTGTTAGTTACTTCACTTATAACTCAAGAACGGCTGAACCGATTTAGCTGAAAATTGGCAGGGAGGTAGTTTAGAGCCAGGAGAAGGACATAGGATACTTTTTATCCCGTTCGACATCATTCCCGTGTGACTTGACTTGTAACGTCACTCACTATAAAACGTGGTATAACAAAAAAGAATCAGACTTGGAATAACAAAATTGACGTATAATGACAGCTATGTAATGACGTATGGATGACAATTTGATATTTGTAAGAAATCAATAATAAAACTATTTCTATTAAATAAATAATTAACATTATTGCCCAATTGCCCATTCGTATAAACAGTGAAGTGAACTATAAAACTCGGTATGGTTGAAAATTTAAGTTATTAGGTGAAGTGAAGTTTAATTAATAATGCCGCGACCAAGACGATCGAATCTTTCCCGACAAAGCCGTGATGCAAGAAGAATACGAAGTACTGCAAATGAAAGGACTGAAGAAGAACAAGAAATTGCACGTGAACAGCGCCGCGATAGTATGGCTCGACTTCGTGCTTCTCAATCACGAGAGCAAAGTGAAGCAGCCCGTGAAACAGCTCGGTTGGCAATGCAGAATCGTCGAGCGAACAACAGAGGTCAACAAATAGATAATTTGCGACGCAGAACAAGATATTTATCAAGTGCTGATTTGAATCGAGCAGCGTTTCAATACGATTGCAGCAATGATTACAGCTTGCATCCTAGCGTTTGCATTGGGCAAATGGACGTAGTTTGCGAGTATTGTGGTGCATTAAAGTTTTCCGGAGAAACGCCTGGATTATGCTGCCTTAATGGTAAAGTGAAATTGCCATTGTTGACTCCGCCACCTGAGCCATTGTATTCATTGCTTTGTGGCGAAACACAAGAATCACGCCACTTTCTTGCAAATACTCAAAAATACAATGGTTGTTTCCAGATGACGTCATTTGGGGCAGATATTATCGAAGAACGGGGATTTAATCCGACATTTAAGGTATTTATTTTTGTACTTATATAGAATGTAGTTAAAGAATAACTTACTTTATCTATTGGTACCTATGTAGTATATTTGCTAATTCTGAACTCTACTCTCACACCGAAAAAAGTGTTTATAACCCAGTTAATACTGTCTGGTTTTTATTTTGTAGATACAAGGACAGATTCATCATCGAATTGGATCATTACTACCTTTCGAAGATACACAGAATAAATTTTTACAAATATATTTCATGGGCAACATGGAAGAACAACTTGATCGACGCCTAGAGATCAATGCAGGAATGAAGCGAGCAATTCTTCAAGACTTGCAGTGTCTGCTTCATGAACATCATGCGTTGGTCAGGTTGTTTAAGAGTGCTTTAGAGCGCATGCCAAGTGATGACTATAAAGTTGTTATCAAAGCAGATAAACGACCATCTGGAACACACGAAAGGACATTTAATGCTCCAACAGTAGACGAAGTTGCCATCCTGATTGTTGGTGAACAATTTGAAAAACGCGATATTGTGCTTACACGTCGCGATACTGGGCAACTGCAACAAATATCTGAAACTCATCGATCATATGACACATTGCAATACCCGCTGATGTTTTGGCAAGGAGAAGATGGATATTATTTTAATATTAAAATGAAAAATCTATTGAATGGTGAGTATCAGTATCATAATTTATTTCATTTATTTGTGAAAGACACTGATTTAAAATAATGCTTATTAAAAATATGGTTAATGTCTGTATTGTTTGCCTTTAAAATTTGCCTTTGAAATGGTTAATTATCAAATTTTTAATTTCAGGTGAAGAAACTACAAAGAAAGTTAGCTCAATGAATTATTACGCATATCGTTTGATGATTCGTCAAAATGCTGACAACTATTTGCTGCGGTTTCGTCGATTGTTTCAGCAGTATTGCGTTGACATGTATGTAAAAATAGAAACGGAACGTTTAACATTCATTAGGTTGAACCAAGCCAAACTGCGTTCTGAGGAGTACATCCATTTACGTGATGCAGTTAGTACTGAAGGAAATGCAGCTAATATTGGTCGATTAACTATTCTGCCGGCGACATACATTGGTAGTCCACGTCATATGCATGAATATGCACAAGATGCAATGACATATGTTCGTCATTACGGTCGGCCCGATCTCTTTATTACTTTTACCTGTAATCCAAAATGGATAGAAATTACTCAATTGCTGCTTCCCGGACAAACATCAAGTGATAGACACGACATCACAGCACGTATATTCAGGCAAAAAATTCGGTCCCTGATGAACTTTATTGTTAAACAACGCGTCTTTGGAGATACTCGATGCTGGATGTATTCAATCGAATGGCAAAAGCGAGGCCTGCCGCACGCACACATTCTTATTTGGTTAGTGGAAAGAATTCAGCCTGACCAAATAGATGATATCATATGTGCTGAGATTCCTGATTATGAAGTCGATCCAGACCTACATGATGTTGTTACTACTAATATGATTCATGGACCGTGTGGTGCCATCAATCCCCAATCACCTTGCATGGTCGATGGAAAGTGCTCTAAACGATATCCACGGAAATTAACGGCGGAGACTGTCACTGGCAATGATGGTTATCCGCTGTATCGGCGTCGATCACCAGATGACAACGGTCGAACTGTCACAACGAAAGTGAAAAGAATGGGTTTCGTTGTCGACAACAGTTGGATTGTTCCATATTCGCCACTTATTTCTAAATCGTTCAAGACACATTGCAACGTTGAATACTGCAATTCAGTTAAGTCCATAAAATATATTTGCAAATATGTCACGAAAGGCAGTGATATGGCGGTTTTTGGATTGCAATCCTCGAATACCAACGATGAAATTTCACGCTATCAAGTTGGTCGTTATGTGAACTGTAATGAAGCGATTTGGCGTATATTCGCATTTCCCATTCACGAACGTCATCCTACTGTTACGCATTTGGCGGTGCATCTGGAGAATGGTCAACGAGTATATTTCACAGCTTCGAATGCTACGCAACGTGCTGAAACACCTCCAGCAACTACATTGACCAGTTTTTTTGGAATCTGCCAAAGCGATCAGTTTGCACGAACTTTGCTTTACTCGGAGATGCCACGTTATTATACTTGGAATGCTTCATCGAAGAATTTTCAAAGACGGAAGCAAGACGATGCGGTTCCTGGGTATCCAGATGTGCGTTCTACTGATGCTCTTGGTCGTATGTATACAGTTCATCCAAAGAATAATGAATGTTTCTATTTGCGGTTGTTGCTGGTAAATGTGCGTGGGCCAACGTCATTTGAGTCACTACGAACTGTTAATGGTGTAATATTCCCAACATATCGTGCTGCATGTGAAGAATTGAAGTTATTAGAAAACGATAGTCATTGGGATACGACAATCGCTGAAGCCATTATCTCTGCATCTCCAAGTCAGATACGCACATTATTCGCTATCATAATTTCGACATGTTTTCCATCAAAACCATGTAACCTGTGGCACAAATACAAGGATAATATGTCAGAAGATATTTTACATCAAATTCGTGTCAGTTCCAGAAATCACGATATTGAGATGAATGAGGAGATACATAATCGTGCTTTACTCTTGATCGAAGATATGTGTTACCTCATGTGCGGTAATTTATTAATCAGGTTAGGAATGCCAGCACCATATCGTGAAATGAATGACGCATTTAATCGAGAATTGGAACGGGAACGTGAATATGATCACCAGGAATTAGATTTAGTAGTTCAAACGAATGTACCCCTGTTGAATTACCAACAAAAGGAAGTTTATGATACTTTAATGAAGGCAATCGATGATGAAAATGGTGGTTTATATTTCCTAGATGCCCCTGGTGGAACTGGTAAGACATTCCTCATGTCATTAGTTTTAGCAACTGTTCGGGCGAGATCTAACATAGCGGTTGCAGTTGCTTCTTCTGGAATAGCAGCGACATTGTTAGAAGGATGCCGTACGGCTCATTCAGCATTCAAATTACCGTTAAATCTTCAAACTATTGAAGAACCAACGTGTAATATTGCAAAACACTCAGCAATGGCTAAAGTTTTAGCGGTATCGAAAATCATCATCTGGGACGAATGCACAATGGCGCATAAACGTGCATTAGAAGCACTTAACCGAACATTAAAAGATTTACGCAATGACTCGAGATGTTTTGGAGGAGCAATGATTTTACTTTCTGGCGATTTCCGCCAAATACTGCCAGTAATTCCAAGATCTACGGCTGCCGACGAAATAAACGCTTGCCTCAAATCGTCAAATCTATGGCGCCATGTGAAGAAACTGCAACTGACAACAAACATGAGAGTTACATTGCTTAATGATACATCTGCTAAAGATTTCTCGGAGCAATTGCTGACTATCGGTAATGGTCAAGTACCTGTCGATGAATCGAGCGGATTAATATCATTTCCAAATAATTTCTGTAATTTTGTCTCATCAAAAGACGAACTTATCAACAATGTATTTCCAGAAATTATTTCTAACTACAAAAATTATGAATGGATGAGTGAGCGAGCAATTTTAGCGGCAAAGAATAAAGATGTAGATGACCTAAACTACATAATTCAAAATAAGATCATTGGAACAATGCATTCATTCAAATCTATTGACTGCGTCACAAATGAAGATGAAGCCACCAACTATCCAATTGAATTTTTAAACTCTTTGGACGTGCCTGGCTTACCACCGCACAATTTACGCCTAAAGGTTGGCTCCGTAGTAATCATGCTTCGAAACATAAACCAACCAAAACTGTGCAACGGTACGCGTTTGGTGGTTAGAAAATTGATGAACAATGTAATTTACGCTACGATAATGATAGGAAAATTCAAAGGTGAGGAAGTTCTCATTCCGAGGATACCGATGATCCCAACCGATATGCCGTTTGAATTTAAAAGACTTCAATTTCCGATACGTCTTGCATTTGCCATGACCATCAACAAATCACAAGGCCAATCCTTAAAAGTTTGTGGTTTAAATCTAGAACATTCATGTTTTTCCCATGGTCAATTATACGTGGCATGTTCACGGGTCGGAAGAACATCTGCGTTGTTTGTTTTTGCGCCTGATAATAAAACAAAAAATTTCGTGTATCACAAGGTACTTTAATGAAGAGCAACCTATGTACTAAAATACAGAAATAATTATGAATGATTGATGTAGAAATTTAATTTTTTTTGTATTTTTTCCAATAAAAAAAAAATCTGCTTATTTATTGACATTATAAGGCGGAACAAAGTTCGCCGGGTCAGCTAGTAGTATATAATTTAGGGCTAACCCACAACTGTCTGTTCGATAAATGTTTAAAAAATTTATATTCTGAATTGATATTTTCAAATGGATTTGAACAAAAGTTTAAAAACTTTTCAAATTCTGACTGATCAGCTTCCGGAAGCAAATGTAGAAATTTAGTTCGAAAGACTTTTGTTAATTGTGATGTAATCGAAATTGAAATATTATTCTGAATTTCTACCACATCTTTACGAGTAAAATTATTCTTTGTGTGTAAACTTAATGTAAAAGCTTCGCAGTTTTCACTTATGAGTGATTTATTTATGAGAGACTATTAAATATAGAGTTTTGTAGGTTTGATGAACATTCTAATATGGGATTTGATGAAATACTTTGTGCATTTGTACATTGTTCTGAAGTAATTTGATTTAAATCATCGTTAATAGACCTAGAAGTTATATTATTGGTATCGCAATTCTGATGATTATCGATATTAAAAGATTAATGTTTTTTGACGTGTTTTTTAAAATTTGATAAGTTAGAAAATAGTTGATTACATTTATTGAATTTGCATTCATAATTACTTAATGATGAAAGTCCGTGAATATGGCGAAAATGTAAAATTAATTCAGGCATTGATTCTAAATTTAAATTGCATTTGAAACAAATATACATTTAGTATTTAGTTATGGATGAAAAAAATTCTGCTAATGCAGGACTTTTTAAATCAGAATCTTTTGAAATATTATATAAGTGTTTTTGAATACAATGCCATACTAATGAAGATTCTTGTGGATAATGCAAACCGAACACATGGTACGATTTAAAACATATATCTAATGCACTTAAAAATGACGAAAATTTGAGCATTACCAAACTAATACATACATAAAAATTCGTTAACTTTTGTAATTCGAGTCCTTCAACTATAATAAATAGTTGACAAGACATTTTTTTTTGATACATTCATTTAATTTTTCCTCTCTTAAACGTTGCAAATCGTTTACTGTTTTGACGTGCAATATCATGCTATCCATTGCCTCTCTACTAGTTGTTTTTTTAATAATTTTACCTTTGTTGTTTTTAATAATAGATCTAGCAGTTGGTTTTAAAACAGTGTTTAGTAATAAAGTTAATATACAAATTTTCGAATCTGAAATTGATAATATACGAATTTACGCTTTTGAACTATAAAGAAAACAGTTTTAATTATTATATACTCACTTTCGTCAATAGCATTGTTGGACACACTTTCATACAAAATTTTAAATTGCTTATCTTTAATGGTATTGAAGTATTTCATTAAATGAATTTCAAATGGTTTCCAATTGTTCAGTACAAGCAAAATTTTTTGTCTGGATACATTTTTTCAAAGTCTAGATCAATCTATAAATGTAAATTGCCGGTTTATTTTTAAAAATTAAATAGTCAATTAATAAATAATAATACTCAGGAACATTTCCCCACCAGCTTGTTTGTAAAATGACCACTCATCAAAAATTGCATGGGTTTCCATAGATTTAAGTTCTCGCTTTCTTAATATAAAACTGTTCTCCCACATTTCAATAGCATCTCTATCCGTGTTTATCATGTGTTTTATCCTATTTTATATTGATAATATCTCTAAACCAATTTCTGCAGGATCTTTTTCATCTAGTTCATTAATGCTATTGTTGACACTAACGGTATTGCTGTCACGTTTCCTTTTTATTGATTTTTTAACTATTCGATTGAGGTTATTAAATTTGTTGAAAAGTTTTCCCACAGGATTTCGTTCTTAACTGACCCACGTGAGATAAAATAACATTCGCGGTTTTCAGAAGGAAATAATCTGACTATTTCTGCTGAAATTCGATCCATTTGCTTTGGCGATGGAATTAAATGTTCCCGTTTTGTTGCATCAAAGCTATATTCAGTTAAACAATTTAATAATGTTTTTCGTTCATTTTCAGTTAGAAAATTATGCTCTTTATAAAAATTTAAAATACTTCTCCCATTATTAGTCAGTTTCAGAATTTGATTTAAATCCTAGTTAAATATTAAAACATAACAATTTTTATAAAATTTTTATTTAGAAAAATAAACAATATTTTATATTGATTCCCAAGAAATGTGATTAGAAATGTTATATTCGTTAACTGTTTCACAACTATTAATCCAGTCACTTATTTTAGAGTCAACATCAACGGTTGTAGCATATTTACTGGGGTGCTAAATTTTTTAAGTTAGTAAAAAATAAATTAAATTTTTACATCTACAAACCATTTTGCTTTTCCAAAAAAAAATTTTTTCTCGAAATTCAATTCGATTCCCGATGTTTTCTTCTCCTGGAAGTATGTTAGTCAAATCATTTTCTTTGATGTATTCTAACCGCTCAAATGTAATCCCACAAGCTTCAATGATATAATCAAGTTAAAGTAATCAAAATTAATATTAATATAATAGCTAGCAAAATTTACAATTAAACATTCGAAATACATTTAATTTAATTATAAATCAATAATTTTTTATTTAAATACACTAATTCTGTTAAAATAGTTTATGTACCTATTGCTGATTTCTCTAATCTCAAATTTCCTAATTGTGTGTGAGTAATTTTTACATTTTAGGTTACTAACAGCGAGCACGGTATTAAGATTAAAACTCAGAAGCTAGATATTAAAATGATTGATTTTAGATAACTTGTGATTCACATATCGTTTGTGAAATGATAATTGACCTACTGGTAACACAAGTAACCTGAGGTTAACAATTATAATAAGTAGCCTAATGGCAATGTTATGTTAATAAGCTAAATATAATGATTGCTCACTTACACTTGGAAAACCTTGCGGTTAATTTAAAAATTTTACTTTAACAAAATAAAGGACCGACATAGTAAAAAGTGTTATACCTGTTAATCTTGGCAAAATCGTACATAAATTCCATTCTCTCAATAGTGGCTCCAATTTATTTTCACTATAAGTTTGTTCAGAATTTTATTTCTATTAGTTCATCCACCAAACAAAATACTTGTATATTCTCTGAATTAACTTGATTTTCACTAATTAACATGTGAAATTAATGTAACAGTTTTATCTTCAACTTCAGCACCGTTTTTAAGAAAAATCTCATTATTTTCCATTTTAAAAATATTTTTACAGCTACTCTAACTTTTAAATTTCTTATCTTTTCTCTTATATCTCGCCAAATCACTCTTATATTTAAATACTTGTATAGCTTAGTATTTATATTTCATATTATAAATTATACATTTTATATTGAATTTATCTTAAATCAAAAAACAAATGTTTGTGCTTATTTTAAATAAAAAACTTTTATTTTTGATTTTATAGTTTAATTCTTCCTTATTGTGACAATTTTTATTTTTGATTTTTTCGGTAAATCGATTTCGACTTGCGTCTTCCTCAGTACCTTGTTAACTATTCCTTTCAGGTACTGAGGAAGACGCAAGTCGAAATCGATTTACCGAAAAAATCAAAAAAATCAAAAAAAAAAAAAAAAAAAAAAAAAAAAATAAAATAAAAATTGTCACAATAAGGAAGAATTAAACTATAAAATCAAAAATAAAAGTTTTTTATTTAAAATAAGTTATATAGTGACAAAAGATTACACAAAAACATTAAAATGAACAACTGTTTGTGATTCACTGATTTTAGATTAGAACTGTCTTTAATATAATTTTCTATTTTAACACTTTTCACATATTTTCACTAAAACACATTAAACTTTAAACCACCAATTCAATTCAATATAAAATATAATATTTAAATAAAAATAAAATATAATTTTTAATAGTGACAATTTTTATTTTTGATTTTTTCGGTAAATCGATTTCGACTTGCGTCTTCCTCAGTACCTTGTTAACTATTCTTTCAGGTACTGAGGAAGACGCAAGTCGAAATCGATTTACCGAAAAAATAAAAAAAAAAAAAAAAAAAAAAAAAAAAAATCAAAAATAAAAATTGTCACAATAAGGAAGAATTAAACTATAAAATCAAAAATAAAAGTTTTTTATTTAAAATAAGTTATATAGTGACAAAAGATTACACAAAAACATTAAAATGAACAACTGTTTGTGATTCACTGATTTTAGATTAGAACTGTCTTTAATATAATTTTCTATTTTAACACTTTTCACATATTTTCACTAAAACACATTAAACTTTAAACCACCAATTCAATTCAATATAAAATATAATATTTAAATAAAAATAAAATATAATTTTTAATAGTGACAATTTTTATTTTTGATTTTTTCGGTAAATCGATTTCGACTTGCGTCTTCCTCAGTACCTTGTTAACTATTCTTTCAGGTACTGAGGAAGACGCAAGTCGAAATCGATTTACCGAAAAAATCAAAAAAATCAAAAAAAAAAAAAAAAAAAAAAAAAAAAAATCAAAAATAAAAATTGTCACAATAAGGAAGAATTAAACTATAAAATCAAAAATAAAAGTTTTTTATTTAAAATAAGTTATATAGTGACAAAAGATTACACAAAAACATTAAAATGAACAACTGTTTGTGATTCACTGATTTTAGATTAGAACTGTCTTTAATATAATTTTCTATTTTAACACTTTTCACATATTTTCACTAAAACACATTAAACTTTAAACCACCAATTCAATTCAATATAAAATATAATATTTAAATAAAAATAAAATATAATTTTTAATATATGTATGTACATATGTACATATTTACTATAAATTGGTTGATGTTAATAGCTCTGTATACACAAATAAACTGAAAAATTCTCGAATAAATTCATTGCTTGAAATACCGTTAAGTTAACGGGTAATTTTAACAGGAAACCTTTCATATTGCTAAAAAACCATTTCAGTTTGAATAAGAAACATTTCATAATAAAAGCTTGTTTATCAAAAAATATACAAGTATCGTGAGGGTTATACACATTTTTGAACTACTAAACTTATAAGTTTGATATGAAAAAATTATATTACCACGATTTATCAATATTTTAGTTTTAATAAGAATAAATATGAAAATATCATTAAAAAAGTTAAAATAATATTTTTTCCTGTTGTTATAAAATGACATCATATGAATTTTTAAAATCTTACATTCTTATCATTTTGATATGGTCTTTTCTTTTAAAAGAAATGAACTTTTTTTTTCAGTGTATGGATAATAGGGGACTTGCATTGGCTGCCGGAATTTCAGTTCGCCTCTCAGCAGGTGGCTGAGGAATATACTGGTGGCGATTCTTTTCATTCGAAATTATATTGAAAACATCGGCCGCAAATTAAAATTTTAAAATTAATTTAACTTTAATGAACATTCTGAAAGTTCAATAGAATTTAGAAATACAATTTTGTCTAAAATTTAAATGAGTTTCAAGAAAGTTCGAAATGAAAAAAAAAAAAAAAAACAATTAAAATTACGATAATTTTGAGAGAATAAGTCCTTAGGCGCAACAGTGCGAAGAAATAATATGTGTTGCTGGTATCTCAACAACAAGAAGAAATATTTCATAAAATCTATTGTGTTGTCGACTTATTAAAGAATTCTATATTATTCAAATCTTGCACAAGGACCAAAACAAAAAAACAATTTATTTTCTAATTTTTGTCTTAAAAAATAACAACAACAAATCAATAAGACGAACGAAGGAGCCGCCTCGTGTACGGTACATAATTTCCCAAAGATTTACAAAACAACAACAAAAAAATATTAAATAAATTTTAATGGAATAATTAGAAAATGAGTTTCGTGGAATTATCTTCCGCAGCATCCACTTATTGTATTCTATTTATTAATTTTATTTTTGAATATCTGGGCGCAGAAAAATAATTTTTTCGAATTTTATAAAATTTATTTACATATTTCTTTGTTTTCTTGGTGTTGTCATGTGCTTTACTAAATGTCCTTCATCCGTAGAATAATTTGGGACGAAAGCTTTTTATGCCATTTCACAATTTTAATCGAATCATGTTCAACTTATATGTGGGTCTGTATATTTTTTAAATAAACAATTATTACAATTTAGTCATGTGGACTAGTGAGCGAATGAGGGTTCGATTCTAGAGAGGGAGAAACGGCTACCACATCTAAGGAAGGCAGCAGGCACGTAAATTACCCAATCCCAGTACGGGGATGTATAGTGCCGAAAAATAACAATACAGGACTCAATCCGAGGCCTTGTAATTGGAATGAGCACACTTTAAATCCTTTAAGCGTATATTAAAGTTGTTGCGGTTAAAACGGTCCTAGTTGAACTTGTGTCAATCACAGGTGGTACACAATTACTTTCAATAAATTATAATGTTTTAAAGCAGGCCATTTTTGCCTAAATATTCTCTGCTTGGAATAATGGAATAAGACGTCTGTTCTATTTTCAATTGGTTTTTAGGTCAAGACGTCATGATTAATAGAAGCAGTTGGGGGCATTACTATTACGGCGCGAGAGGGGAAATTCGTGGACCGTCGTAAGACTAACATCCACAAACTACAGCAGAGCTGTACCTATAATTCAGGATCATTTGCTCCACCTTTTTCAAGCGTGTATTGCTTTTAGCACTGTTCCAAATTCTTGGTGCAGAAGTAGAGTTGTTTTTATCCCGAAAGTAGGCAAGTCTGATCATACGGATCCTAAGTCCTATCGGCCTATTAGTCTATCCTCAACTTTCGTTAAAGTTCTGGAAAGAATTGTCGATAAATTCATTAGAGATCATTTTCTAATCACCTCCCCACTCAGTAACATGCAACATGATTACAGAGTCGGTAAGACCTGTGAAACCGCCCTACATGAACTTGTTACCAGGATTGAAAAATCTCTTAAAAATAAGGAGTTTCTATTGTGTGGTGGCCAAGTGGTTGACCTGAAGGCTTCTGTAGCCAAGCTTAAGGTCTATAATATCTTTCTTGCAGAGCCATAACTGGAGCCATGTCCTCGAATTCACTTCTTGCCATGGAATCCATTCTTTACTTGCTTCAGTTACGCACCTTTATTTTAGGCACATCCTGTTCTGCAGCATATATTCTTAGGTGCATTGGGGCATGGAATGTTTTCGGTTCTATCGTAAATTTGTAAAGTTCGCATGATTTTCTTAACAAATTAGATGAGTCCATAGTATTTTTTCTGATGCCTCTCGTTCTAACCTCAGTGCAGGTTTTGGAATCTACTAACCTGGACGGATCTGAGACTTTTCGGTAGTCTTGGTTCACATTGTACTGTTTTTCAGGCGGAACTAATAGCGCTGACATGTAGTGTTATTGCATTTTGCTGTTAAAAACAAATGTATTATACTGTGTATAGATAGTAAAGCTGTACTTCACTCTTTAAAAAATCCCTTGACTGTCTAAACTCGTCAAGGAATCAAAAACGTTTCATGAACCTTCTTTGTTCTAACAAGTTCGTGGAGTGATTTGTCAAATTTCTTAACTAGATGCCGGCAGGGTTATTGTGTAGAAACTTTACATACAATTTGGCCTCTGTTATTCATGCTTCTAACGGGTGTCTCATAAATTGAAGTAAACCACATCGTTATATAAATTACACCAGGTCAAAAGGTTTAGTTCGTTTGAGCCTGCGTACAATATTTCTGTTGCGTTTAACAGCTTAGTTGCCTCAGTCTTAATATGTTGTTCGAGTCTTTGCCTGTGGCTCAGTGAAGTTTTTTTTGCATTTCCTCTGAAACAGTGTCCACTTTAAGGTCCCTATGGAGTTTGTTGTATGTTGATAGAGCGGACCTCCTTCCTAATAGCTATCTGTAAATTCTGAGTTGATTCTTCTTTGATATCTCCAACAGCTAAGATTGCCGTGTTATTAGCACAGGTCGCCACAGTGTTGTTTTCTAATACAGGGAGATCATTAGTGTACAATTGGTATAGGACCGAATCTAATACACTGTCCTGCAGAACTCCTGCCTTGATTTCTTTCAATTCGGAATAAAAATCGTCTAATTTTACTCTAAAGAATCTATCTTTCAAGTATGATTCTAATATTGAAGTGATTTGCTTTGGTAGTACAGTTCTTAACTTATAGTTAAGTCCTTCGTGTCAAACTTTATGAAAAGCCTGTGCAACGACTAATAATATCGTTGAGCAGACTTGTTTCTCGTCTTTGAATAATATTAGTTCCAGTTTTGTGTGATGGTTTCCCAGGTTTAGGGATCATAATTACTACTGCAATTTTCCACGGGCTGGGTACATTTATAATATTGGTGACCTTTAATAAAGCTTTCCTTGGTAGTTCTTTTAAAATTTCTGCTGTGAACCAACTATACTTGTTGATTTTTATCAACTTATCTATATAGTAAATGTGTTAACTTTAGTGGAGATTCGCCCAGTGGTTAGCTCCAACTGATTATACGATTACATTAACTGCCCTAAATCTAAAGGCTTCGTTCTTCGAAGCCGTCTGACTGGGTCTGTGTTGGTCAGCATACGGCTCATATCTGCATTTTGATGTTGACCGAGTCGCTGTACATGTTTCTTTGCATGGTTCTTTATTTATTCGGTAACGTGTTCCATCTTTAGATCCTTTTGACGGTTGTCGATTCTAATGTACCATGGTGCGTTCCCAATACCACGACAAACTTTGTTTTGAAATGTTTGAATTATTTCAGTATGATCCACAATTGTTGCAATGTTTGTTCCTTTTGTATTTGGAACATCTCTTGAATAAAGTAAAGACAATATTGGTCCCAACACGCTTCCTTGTGGAACGCCAGCCGATATTTGTTTTAGATCAGAGATATTTAACGCGAAAGTATCGATCAGCTAGATAAGATTTTAATATCTGGTAAAATTGCTTTGGCAGGTCTCGGTGTAGTTTATACTCTAGTCCTCGGTGCGTAATTCTAGTAATTCTATGCGCTGGCCTATAGTAGAAGGCCTCTCTATAAAGCCAACCTCTATTACTGATTTTAACCTTTAAAGTAATAGCTTTTGGAACAATTTTGAAATTGTAGGAAGTAGCGAAATTGGTCTATACGAGGTTTTAAAGTAGGAGGTTTATTAGGTTTTGTAATCATAATCACCTCTGCCATCTTCCACTGGTATGGAACGTATTTCAGTCGAAACGCCGCGTTTATTACTTGGAGCAGTTTTCGTAAACCCTGTTCGGGGAGTTCTTTAAATATTTGTCCTGAAATTAGGTCGTAACCAGGTGATTTTTTGAGCTTAAGTTTTTAATAATCTCATATTTTAGCTCTTGTAATGTTACTGGTTGGATGATTTTATTATCCATTTTTTTAACTGGGTTTATGTTTTCTTCCGCTGATTTCCTCGGAAGGGGCTGAAATGTAGCTTCAAGGTGGGCTGCGAACAAAACAGCCTTTTCTTCAGCACTTCTTGCCCAAGTTCCATCATCCTTTTTGATAGGAGGAACATTAATGTTCGGCTCTTTGGCCGGGAAGATCGGTTAGATATATTATTGTGTCGCAGTTGTAATTGGTACTTGCAAGACTATATTTTCTTCGATCAGCGTTCGGAAAACATCCCAATATGTTTTATTGTTTGTTAATCTAGGCAAGCTTTCTTTCTTGATTATGGTTGTACTCAGTGTCATAATAACTGATGTGTGGTCTGAACATATTCCTTCAGTGTTTTCTATCAGTACGTAGTTTTCGGACACTTCTTTTGTTACATGAAGTCCATTAAGTCTCGTATTTTGTTATGATCGGTAGGCCAATATTTGGCAAATGGGTTTACCCCCAGAATAAAACTCACAGTTTAATTCTTGCCCTGCTGCAAATAGGTCTTTACCCTTATGTGTTGATACGACCCATGTATTCATGTATGTATTCGTAGCATTGAAGTCTCCCCCAATTATGAAGTTGGTTCCAAGTATGATTTAACCTCCTTCGCATAGTGTTTGATGTTTTCCCTTACAAATTAGTCTCGCTTTCCCTACTGGATGAATGGTATGGTAGCAGCGGTATCGATGAATTCTTCTGTAAATTGGGATAAGTTTATGTCTATCTTTACAATTCTTAATGTTTTGCTTTTATGCATATTAGTAAATCATAGAAGTGAATTCATTCACAGCTGTTTGCTTATTTAGCCGTTTATGTACTGCTTCAATGCTCCTTTCAGTTTTCGCTATGCGCATGTTTAAAGCTTCTATGCACCTAAGTATTTTTTCAAGAATTGGAGTTTCTTGATTTTCCTTAGTTTCTTATTTTTCCTTCCCAATTAGAATGGTTCCTTAGAATTGTTGCTGGTGGACAATCTGCGAGTATGTCTTTTCGGTGGTATCCTGACGAATGGTATTTCACGGTTTTGATTAAACTGAGTTTTTCAATTCCTCAGTTTTACCAGTTCGTTAGCTATCTCGCATCCTCTGTAGTTGGCGGGATGATCTCTTTTGCAGTTTACACATTTAGGAGTGGTAGTTTTCTCCAGTTGGTAGGCTTGTGCTAGATGTCTTCCGGACCATTTTACACATCTAGGCTCTCTGTTTGGGGTATGTCTACTTTGGGGTATTAAACCAGTTCCAGCCTTTCTTAATGTTTCAATTCTAACCGTCATAATGAGAATCGCTTTAATGGTAAAGATGTTTTTTCAATCGTCTATTATATCCTCTATTTTACAGGTAGGATGAAGACCTCCAGCCATCAATTTTATTGGTCGGTTATTTTAGTCGTCATAAGTGTACCATCCTTTCCCTTCTGAATAATTCGCCCGGTTATCCTTAGTTTTGTTTTTTACTTTAGGGGTGTTTTTCCAAGCTGACGGCGGTGTATGTCACATATGAACGTGTGAACTTTTCTTTCTAATTGCTCCTCACTTCTTAGCGGAACTATTAAGTTAATTTTTCTTTCTAAAAACAGTCTAAATCATTCCCAATTTGTGTGCTTATTTACTAAACCGGGATAGCTTTCTTTTTGAATGATCCTTTCACTTAATGTCAAAAGTATTGGGGAGTGATCAGAGCCTATGTCGGATATATTCTTCACTATAAAGAAATCAATTAGATCTGGGTTTCTTTTGTTCGGATGAGTTGGCCTGTAGGTCGGTTTACCATTTGATAAGGTTTCGCAACAACATTTTCTGATAGCATTGAGAGTTCTTTACCTTTAGTAGTTGTTGTTGTCTCGAACCCCTGGAATTTTTGGTCTGTTTTCGTTACTCATCATTGAGCGTAAGTTTTTTTGCCTACTTTTGCTTGAGAGACTATCAACACTTTACACCTTAACTCTCCTTTAAGTGATTCAAATCTGTTTATTCTAACAGTTTTCTTTATTTTTGATATTTTGCAATTCAATAATGGTTTTCTCTACAATGTACGCATCTAGGCTGTACATCTGTGGGTTTGTCACAATCTCTAATATTGTGCTTACCTGGACATTTGACACACCTGGGTTCTTTGTTACAGTATTTTTGAGTATGTACATATGCTTGCCATTTTTTACATTGTGATATAAGCTTAGATTTTGTTAGGGCCTGAATATTGACTTTGCACCCCAAGAATAAAATGTACTTGAATGTCAGCATATACGAGTACATGTTCAGAGGCTCCTTACTTCTCCTTTTTAGCTTAATTGATGCTTCAGTTCCATTAAAACCTTTTCCTTTCCACTCCTCAATTATTTTTTCTGGTTTACATGTAGAGCGCAGATTTTTAGCCATTACCCTAATTGGTCTGATTGGTTTGTTTTCAAACGTATGCCAAGAATGTCCCCATTCGCATTTTTGTCATTTCTCTATAGGTTTCATCAACTGCTAAGTTTATTTTGATGTTGTTTCCACTCATGAATTTTGTATTTTCTCATACAGTAGATCATAGTTTTTAACTCCAACTATAACTATTGAGTAGGTGGAGGTAATTTGTCTGGATTATTTTAGGAATTGCCTATTTTAGTTGAGCAGGAGTAGGTATATCATTCCTTCTTCTTTTGTTTTCTCTGACTTTTGACTCTAATCCACTCAGTTTCGTGAGCTTCATCCGCATGATATTCTTGTTCTATTACTTTTCGGGTAGGAGGAAAATCAACGTTTTCCTTTCCTTTAAGGCTTTAAGTACATTTTCAAGAATCCTTATGAGTTCCTGCATTCAAGCAATTGTGTCATTTAATTGCTTGTTTAAATTGTTAAATTCAACTAATGCATCATTAGCATCACATCTTTTTTAGAACAATTATTGTTCTCTGGAAAAGGATTTTTCGGTAATTCCACATTTTCTGTAGATATTATTTTATTAAACCTCATGGTGCGAGGAGATCTCGGTAGAACCTGACTCTTTTGGAAAGGATTGATATTATACATTTCTGCTTCATTCATGCGAGTATTACGATTCCTCAACGTATCTTGGGATTTTTCTGATTAAAATAACAAAATAGCTGGTCATTCCCAGAATCCTTGGGACCGGCCTCTGAAAAGGATTGATTTTCCTACAAAATCAGGTCTGCCACCTGGGCTATTTGTTTCCACATTCGTTGTGTCCATTGCTAGTTAATTTACCAACGTTGGAGTATTAACTATTGAAATACACCCATTACCCGCTCTGTATATGCTGGTATATATAGACATGGGAGAGACACAGTATTCAAATATTTGATTGATTTTTACACGCGCTACCGCCACGAATGATAAATTTTCAACAATTGTGCGGCATTTTGTTGCTATTTACGTACCCGGTTCGTCTATAGAAAACTTTTTTTTTGCAAAGGAAAATCTACTTTGAATTTAAAAATATAAAAAAAAAAAAAAAAAAAAGGGAAATTTTTTAATGGGTTTTTCCCTTTGATATAACACGATGGAAAAATGTGTTTTCTTTAATAAATTAATTAATATTTTACGAAGATCAATTTTCTTATTTTTAGGATCAGAATTTTTATTTAGGTAGGTAGATAGACAAACACAAAAAAAAAAAATATTTGTTACACAAAAAATATCGAAAAAGTGTTAAGATAAAGCTTTCATCCCCCATTTAACTCGTTACGAAAAGGATGTAAAATAATTTTTTTGTTTTGAGAAAAGCACAACAACAACAACGACTCGAACAAAAAGGCAACATTTATTTCCAAAATTAACTAATTAAAATTTAAAGTGAGCGATACACTTAAGTACTTGGGACATCCCTATATATGCATATTCCGCATCATTGTTGAAAATACGGTCGCCTATCGCGGAAAGTTTAAAGTGGAAAATCGATTTGCACTATACATCGCGCATCAATATATTTGGTATTCCAAGCGTCGCTTGTTATCAATTTTTGTTGTTGTTGGTATTTTGCAAAAATAATACACAAAAAGTGGCATTGGTTTCTTTCTCCATCAATATTATGGGAAAATTGATTGATTTGATTTTAATAATTTAAAATTTTTTATCGGAAAAATATAATTTATTTTCCGATTTTTTTGTATTTTTATTTTGTTGTGTTGTGTTCCTTTTGGGCTTATGTAGGCTTTGGTGTGTGTTTAGAATATTCAGTTTTTTTTTTGTGAATTAATTGATTGAGTTGGATTAATATGGGGTTTTGTATAAATACATTTTCCGTTTCAATTGAATTTTTAAAATCGCTCAACACAAAAAGCTTTTTTCGAGTTGCTCGTTGGGTGCTTATTACGGGAACAAAAGCGTATAAACAAAACGTTATTTGCGTTTTTGGACGTCAATCGAGTGGTTTTGTTGTTGTATAAATTTGAATTTTTTTGTTGTTCTTCTTGATAGCGAGATAATGTGGGTCAAAATAATTACATGAGCGCTTGTGGGTATGGAATACGTAATTTATGGGGAAATGTTTTATTAAAATATTCGGTCCATTGAAAGGACGAGATGATGCGTATAAATACATAGAAATTCAGCTATCTGATCGGCCGTTCTAAATTACGTATTTTCTTAATGTGAGACCGCTGAATACGGCCTATCGAGGAAGGGACCCTACGGATTTGTGAAATTTTAATATTTTGAAGAATTTGCCATAATTTTGGTCGTGGATCAGTTCGTTGAGGCACACTACGCCTTGCAGATCTAGCGAAAGAAAAATACAACGATTTTCGTATGAACGGTTCTGCTTCTTCCAGACTTAAAAATTGAAAGGTTCAAAGAAATTTTCCAATCTGATAAACATTTAGTTCAAAGACTAATCATCCCTTAACTATGTGCTCTTTTATAATTTATACTTCTGGTAGGAATGCTATTAAGTACATCGCTCTGATTGAGTTAAGGAACCAGTGGAGAGCCGTACTACTGCCGTTTGACTAAATAGTGAGCCCAATGTGAGGCAAGCTTGTGATGTCTTGCTTCTTAGAGAGGACTTGTTAATCGATCTGATCAATTTTGTTGCTTTTCTCATTTTTTTTTCAAATCAGTTATATCGATTTTTCTGATTTCGAACGGTTGTGGTGACCAATCCCAGCGTAGTATAGAAATAGTATAGCAGATAGTCAACAAAAAGATGAAATGCCGGGTATAAACAAAAACATACTTAAGTCAGAACTTAGATTCTAAATCCCACCCCGATTTATCGGGCTGCTCCATGGATTCTGGAGGGAGCAACACGACATTGTAAAGGAAAGGGTCGGTAGGCAACCAGGCTGATCCTTTTCTTAGTACTACTGGAAACAAGGAACAAGCGATACATGAATGGCCCTTTGGTGGAAGAAGGACGGCACTCCAAAGAACACCACCATCAACCCCACCGACAGGGAACACCACAATGCTGTGTGAACTAAACAATGAGGAGAAAATTACCTCTTCCCTCAAGCATAAAAATTCCAAGCCAACTGACGAAGCCACGCCCAGTGCACAAGCAGTTAAAATAAATAACGCGGAATTAATAAATATATTTGAGCAAATGGAGAAATTAATCGCGCAGACCTTAAAACCTTATGCTAAAGGAAACCGTAAATAAAAATAACAACGTAGGAAACTTAGCATGATGAACAACCAATTTCAAGTACTCGCAGATCAAGCCGAATATCAAACTGATGAAGATGAGCTTGAAAAAGAAACAAATTGGAGACTACAGAAATTCAAGAGGGCAAATAAGAAACCTAGAAAAGAAACCAACCCAAGCAAGAGAAAAGCTGAATCATCACCAGAAGTTGAGCCAATTCAAACCCACATTAAAACTGGCAAAGCATTTTCTGGATCAAAAGTGCATGAGATCAATATTCTAGGAAAAACAAACCACAGTTGTATTCAGAAACTGATGAAAGAAGTAGTACGAAATGACTACAAAGTAATGTCGCTCGGCAATAATATTTGGAAAATAAATACAACAGAGCCTGAAGATTATAAAGCTCTAGCTAACAAACTAAATGGTCACCAGTGGTATACCTACGAGGACCAAAATGATCGATCAATTAAAGCAATGGCAAGAGGTCTTCCAACTTGCTCAAAAGATGAAATTCTTGAGGACCTGCAAAACAAAGGCCTGAAAATAATCGATGCAGTCAACATCATCAGAAAAGAGAGAAGAGAAAACAGGGACGGAAATGTTGAAATCATGAGAAGAGGTCTCCCACTTTGCTAACCTTCGACATCCAAGATAAAATCGAAAATATTTATAATATTAAGGCTATCCTCACTCTAAGGTTAAAATAGAAACACCGAAAAAGGTCACTCGCTAATACCTCAGTGTAAAAAGTGCCAAGATTATAATCATGATAGAGCCGGTGGACTTGCAAATAATCAATTCGGATTTCGAGCAGGGCACTCTACAATAGATGCTATAGCGGCAGTTATGAAGCTTGTAGATGCAGCCGCTGAAGGTACACAATACACGCGGCGCATCCAAGTTGTTACTAAATTACACTAGACATAAGAAATGCCTTAACAGCGCATCTTGGGAATTAATTCTAAAAGAACTAAATAACTTCAAAGTTAGCCCACATCTGACGAAGGTACTCCAAAGCAACCTGAATGAGCGACGAATTATTGTGGAAGCTGGAGGGACAGCAACCCAAATGGAAGTTACGAGTGGAGTTCCCCAAGGATCTATCTTAGGACCTATGCTCTGGAACATCTTGTACGATGTATTCATCGGATGCAATTGGCTCCAGAAAAGACTGAAGCGGTTGTAATGGCAGGCCGAAGAGTGCTCCAATCGATTTCCTTCAAAGTGGAAGGAGTTAAAGTAACACCGACAACCCACATCAAGTACCTGGGTGTATGGCTAGACTAACGTCATGGCTTTCAAGAGCATGTAAGGCAAATTGTGACAAAGGCGACCCGGACAACAAAAGGGCTCATCAGATTGCTGACAAATGTTGGTGGACCAAGTACCGGAAAAAGGAAATTGCTCTCATCGGTTGTTTTATCCGCAATACTTTATGGAGCACCCATCTGGATACGAGCTTTAGATATTGCAAGGGCGTCCGAGCAGTTTCAACGCGTACAACGTACTCTAGCACTGCGTATATGTAGTGCTTAACGAACGGTAGGAAAGGATGCAGCTTTCGTGATAGCAAAAATGCCACCGGTCACTTTAATGGCGAAATGTAGACTAGGGTTGAGGCCAAAGAGGAATTGATGCAAAAATGGCAGGCACGTTGGGAGAGTGCCGACACCGGATCATGGACCAGAGAGCTCATTCCTAGTCATACAAAACTCATACGTGTTGACTTCACCAACAGAAAAATAAAACGTTTGCCTGTGGTATTAAATAATGTCCCATTACCACATGCTAACTCAGCAAATTATCTAGTGATGAATCTAGATAGAAAACTTAGATGGAAGGTCCATGTCAAGAAAAAAAGTGAAGAACTCAGACTCAAATTTAGAAAGATGTATTGGCCGATGGGAAGGAACTCCAATCTATCAAAAAACAATAAATTGAAGAGCAAATATTAAAGTCCATTTGGATGTATGGAATGCAGCTGTGGGGTTGTACTAAACCAAGCAAGGGACCTTAGAGTGGAAACTGTCACCAGATAAGCAAACAATGCTGCTCGGAAGCATGATGTGAGGCTCCAGAATCACCTGAACGTTGAGGCCCACCAACTACTCCACCACAGGGAAGCAGTGAGAAGACTGAAAAGAGTAAAACCTTTTGAGTTAGCACTGTAGTCAGCGTAAGGCAGTAACACCAGTAAATAGAACATAAGGAAAACCAATGGGGATACCTTAATTAAACACAATTTAGCAATTTAGGTCAAAAAAGAAATGTTGTTAGTCTATAGAGATATATTGTAAAATTTTATGTGAATAAATAAGATTGTCAAAAAAAAATGTCTTAGGGGTAAATTTGTGACTTAGAAGGTTAAGAGCATTACCACCAAAAACGTATTTTGAAGTTTTAATATTGATATCAAAATCGACATAGCTCTTAAACAGAAGCTACAAGAATATCATCAATGTATCCAAACACGAAGTCCAGTCCTCTAACTACCTCGTTCATGAACCTTTGAAATATCTGAGCAGTGTTGCGTAAACCAAAAGGCATTACCCGGTTACGTTCATAGAGAAATGTTGTTTGTGCGAGGTATAGGGTAACGGTCAGGATCGGTGACGGATTTTAATCTTTTATAATCATCACAAGGTCTCCCATCAGGTTGTTCCTTATATATCTAACTATATATGCAAAGGACTAGACACTGGAGAACAAGATGGTTGGCATTTTCCCAATTCCACCATGTATTACAGCTTCTTTGAGACAACACTGAATAGATTAGTTTCGTAGGGAATTACAGCATCGATGATTAACAGAATATCTCACTTCATTACACAGAAGAATCAAATGGCAATCGCCGCAGGAGAAAAACTTAAAGTAAACGATGTGATTGTAATCAAGGATGGGCGAGGTAGATTACGCCATGTAATCTACACGGTTGCCGACATGTAAAATATAGCGTTGATTACTTGGCACTGTTTTGTGCCAACGTCGACAATTAAAACAACGTCAACAACCTGCTATATTTTAGCGTTTGAGCTCGAATGAACTAGTTAAAACAGGTCATCCAGATTACATTGAATTATGAAAATTCTATAATTTCTAGAGGTAAATTATGGAAATATAATAATTTAAAACTTTTCTAACCTAACTTAGAGAGGATAAGTTAGATAAAAATGTCTACATTATTGACGTTGTCGATTTTGTCTATGTTGTAGACGCGGCAATATAGTAGGGCAAACCAATTTGTCAACTATATAAGCCCATACCAAATATTAACGCGGTTAAAGGGTATTGTTTGTCAGCTTGTAGTAGCCACCAACATTTTACTTCTGATCATAAAACCAAATTCTATGGAATCGTAATTGCTCACGAACCCTTTAGCAACCTAACATTCGAATTACGTTCCTGTACTATACAGAGATAAGTTAATAGCTCTGCTTCGTATACAATTTATAACTACACGCATTGTGCTCAAGCTTTTTCTCCCGATTGATGAAAGCATTATTACTTAATTTGGTTGCCATGATTGATGTAAGCAGGTCATCGAGGAGAAGCCTTTTTGACGCGGTAACCGTTCGAAATAGTATAGAATATGTAAATTTGGGTCACGTCACTCGTCAATCCGTTATTTCCTATTATAGGCATTATAGCTATGAGTTAAATGCGCATACGAGAGACAATGCCAACACTTCCATAGAAATCAAAGTATAGTATATATCCTCAAATTCAACTCACTGTTCAAATTCAAACACAATTTCGAATTTTTTCCAATTTTGCTTAAATCACTTAAGATTGTCGTAACAAATTTACAATGAAATACTCTTTAAATTATACTAGAATTTTAGCTTGAATTTTACTTAAGAAAATTCACTCAACATAGTTTAAAAGGTATACATACAAATACAAATACGATTAAACATAATTTAAAATGCACTCAACTTTTGTTCATATTTAGCTGAAATATTAATTTATATCTCACTCTAAAGTGAAATTAAAACTTGAATGAAATTACTTCACCATAAAATTATAATTCAAAATTTTCAAAATTTTATGTTTAAAATTTTACTCAACTTCATAGTACAAATTGTACCTTAAATTTAACATAAAAAATTCCACTCAAAATATATAACTCAAAGTCTACTCAATCACAATCAAATATCAATAATATCAAATATCACAATCCTAATATCTCTACCCGTTAAAAGTCTGCAACACGCGTTATTTAACTCAACTCCATTGTACAATTCCCCCTTGAATTTCACTTATAAAAATTCCACTCAAAATATATAACTCAAAGTCTACTCAATCACAATCAAATATAACAAAAAATTTATTTCCTAATATCTCTATCCGTTAAAAGTCTGCAACACGCGTTATTTAACTCAACTCCATTGTACAATTCCCCCTTGAATTTCACTTATAAAAATTCCACTCAAAATATATAACTCAAAGTCTACTCAATCACAATCAAATATAACAGAAAATTTATTTCCTAATATCTCTATCCGTTAAAAGTCTGCAACACGCGTTATTTAACTCAACTCCATTGTACAATTCTCCCTTGAATTTCACTTATAAAAATTCCACTCAAAATATATAACTCAAAGTCTACTCAATCGCAATCAAATATAACAAAAAATTATTTCCTAATATCTCTATCCGTTAAAAGTCTGCAACACGCGTTATTTAACTCAACTCCATTGTACAATTCCCCCTTGAATTTAACTTAAAAAATTCCACTCAAAATATATAACTCAAAGTCTACTCAATCGCAATCAAATATAACAAAAAATTTATTTCCTAATATCTCTATCCGTTAAAAGTCTGCAACACGCGTTATTTAACTCAACTCCATTGTACAATTCCACCTTGAATTTCACTTATAAAAATCCACTCAAAATGTACAATTTAATATCTACTAAAATTGAAATAGTTTAAAAACTGAAATTTTGAAAAGCGGGCAAAAGCGTTTGCCGACACGTCGACGTAGAAATAATTAGATGACGCGTAAATGCCCATCCCTGGTTGTATTTAAAGATGACAATTTACCCCCTGCACGATGGTTGTTAGGGAGTGTCGAGCTTATATATACACCCAGGCACTGGTGAAACAGTTCGTGTTGTTCGGGGCCGGTATGTTAAAGACCTGTTAATGTATAATTAGTCAAATCCATCAAGAACATTACCATAAAAACCACTTAACATATGACTAATTTCAAATAATTTCTCTTATAAACTTCATCTTAGTTTTTACTACAAGAGTGACAATAATTTTCTAGTTTACTTCATATCCGCATACATACATACATATATTGTAAATAATATGTGGCGCCACTAAGATTACGTTATGTATTACAACATTTTATATAATCATTAACACATTATGTATTTACAAAAAAATCAACTGAAACTTGTAATTAAAATTAATCGTATTTATTTATGTTTTCTTTATAAAATTACAAATTAAATTAAATGATGTGAAATGAAATTCAAGATGTTGATGATGCTGCGTATACTTGTAACGTACAGCCAGTTACATATAGAAAATATATTTGCTATTATGGTACGGCGCCTCAGTGGATGCATTTTGTATGTACGTATGCAAATTGACTTTATGTACAATATGTTTGTAAGGTCTAATTACCAAATATAATTTTCCCATAACATAATACATTTCGAAATACTAATTTTTAAGAATTTTTGATATTTGACCAACTCAACACAAAATAAAATATTTGCAGCTCTGACACATTTCCTAACAGTTTGATTAATTTACAACTCCTGTCATACTTTATGTATAATTTTGTTTTTGTATTGTACCCCACATACTTAACTATATAGTTTTCTAGTTAATTAATTAACATTGCAAACGACGACGAAAAAATAAAATTAAAAATGGAAATTAATCAAACAACATATTTCTAATGAAAAACCTAACACAACATAAAAATATGGGGAACCAACCGTATAGTCGCAAACCGAACAAAAAATTCCTCGAATACTTTCGTCAGTCAAAATTCGTACTCAAATTCCGAGAACAATTTTCAAAGTCTAGAAAACAAAATAAACAAAAAATGGTGCCAATGTTTGTTCGAGATTCCGTGAGGAATGATGTTACTGTCTATATGAATCATTGTGTTGGTGTTGGCATGAGCTAGACCTAATTTAACGTTTTTATGTAGAAAAATCTCTTTTCGAGCAAATTGATATCGTGAATATAATCTCGCCTAATTGATATGTCAAGCATAAACACATGAAACACAAAACGAGCCCAAGAATCGGATGGAAATAATTTGGTATTACGTCAATAGTATAACCTAATTTGGATTTCCCTAGAACTTGGAATTTTATAAGACATGAGATTCTTAGAATTACAGACGAAAGAAATTTTTTTCTTATTTGATTGTTGCTTATATTTCATACATGCATGATGAAGAAGAAGACGTTGCCAAGAAAACGGGGTTTTTTGAAAGAAAATATCATATGTTTTTGTTATTATGTCGTCGGGTCGGGGGGAACACCCAATATTGTGCGGTGTTTGTCTTTATAGAATTTTTGTTCTGGTGGTGTAATGCGATAATTTAATGATTACATAATTATGGTAGATTAAACATGTTTGGTGTAGGTTAGTTATTTTTATCTTGAACAAACATAAATATGTTTATAGCTGCTATTCGATATCGGTTACAGATAGTGAGTGCTTTAGAATATTTAATGATATATACGCAGTCAGTGTAAATTATCCAAAAAATTGAACAGAAGTTCCTTTATATCTGATCACTTGGGCTGCATCGCTTGCCCTACCAAGCGTTTACGCGTCATTTATTATTTTCTTGATGACGAGTATATCGTCTTGCAGTTGAGCAACAAAATATAGTCCATAGCAAAGTGCAAGAACGTCTCACAATCGCGAGGAAAAACAAAGCTATTCTTACTAGGAGGCCACTAAGCGGATTTGCGGACGGAAAAAGCGAGAATGGTGGATTTCACCATACTTTCAAGCCTGCATCAACTGCCATTCGGGACCGGGATGGAAGCCTCTGTGTTAACATCAACGCAGTACTCGACACATGGAATAGACACCTTACCGACCTACGTGGTGTTCATCAAGCGTGACAGACTGTAGTTGTTTCACCTCAAATATAGACTGCGGAGATTTGCATTGAGGATCCAGCCAATGGGAAATTCACTAGGGCTTTGTGGAATTGTCTTTTCGACCTTATTCGATTAGTATGGCGAACCGAAGTAATGCCTGACGAATGGAAAGTGGCGCGATATGCCCCATCTTCAAGAAGGGAGACCGCTTGAAGTGTGAGAATTATTGCGATGTAGCTCTCCTTTACACAGCATATAAGTTACTGTCATACCCTGGTGGTCGAGAGAACTACAAGGTACTCGTATGAAATGCAGGAGACTGTTCAAGAAAGCGAGGAACACAAATGCTGCTATACATTGGGACTATTATAAAGAAGTCCTCAAAACCTATAAGTACGAGCTGAGAGCAGCCAAAACGAGGGCCTGGAAGCTCTACTGTGGCAATATACAGGAGTCCTCGGAGGCGGCCAGGCTACGCAAAGTACTATGTTCTACTCCTTCCATCCCGAGTTATCTACAACGTCCGAATGGTTCATGTACTACATGTAGTGAGGAATCCCTGGAGCTATTACTAGAAACACATTTTCCGGAGTGCCCGGTAATAGCTCCGGAGAGATACATAATAAATAGGGGTATAGACTCCGTAAGTCATATAGTAAAAAAGGCGGAATATCCTATGGGCAATAAACAGCTTTAAGCCATACAAGTCGGCAGGACCTGATGGCATTATCCCAGCGGATATCCAGCGAACTATTGACTTAACCCTACCCTGGCTGGAAGTTATCTTCAAAGGCCCATAAGCTTATCTTCTTTTCTGTTGAAAACACTGGAAAGGGTAATAGAGGCTTACATTAGAGGCTCAATAAAGCCGGGCAAGCTGTCGGGATCTCAACACGCGTACTGTAAGGGACGATCGGTGGAAACAGCTCTCCACTCCCTTATAGGCCCGATTGAAGAAATCACTTGAATATAAGGAATATTCAATGGTTACCTTCTTGGATATAGAAGGGGCCTTTAGCAACGTCAGACCGGGGGTAATCACTCGGGCCCTTGCGTATCTGGGGGTAGACGCGTCACTCAGGGGCTGGATAGATCATATGCTTACAAGCAGAATCGTGACAGCTTATCTGGGTGGAACGTCTGTCGGCAGATATGTGAGCAGAGGGACACCTCAAGGTGGGGTTCTATCCCCCCTTCTTTGGAACTTACTTGGATAGAGTGAAATACCTCGGACTACTTTTGGACAGCAAGCTAAGCTGGAAACCAAACATCGTAGAGAGAGTAATGAAAGCTACTATAGCGCTCTACTCCTGCAAAAATGCCATTGGAAAGAGATGGGGTTATGGAGCCCCACATAGTACACTGGCTCTACGTCTCAGTGGTCAAACCTATACTGCTGTATGGGGTTGTCGTCTGGTGGCCAGCGTTAAAATGTATGGTCAACCGTAAAATTCTGTGAGGCACTAGGGGTTAACCTCTCTTTTCGTCTTCCCGACTTTTGCAGCGTTTTTCACGCTGAACTGACCGCGATTATGGAAGTCATGGACTGGTTGAAGTATAATGTAATATCTACGAGGGATATTCGCATTTTTACGGACAGCATGGCTGCTATTAAAACGCTACAATCATACTCCCTGACGTCGAAAGTAGCCCAGAACTGTCTGGCATCTTTAAATGAGATGGCTGATCAGTTCAACATCCGCTTGACGTGGGTGCCAGGGCACTTCAATATCGCAGGGAATGAAATGGCAGATGAGTTGGCCCGCAAGGGTACAGCACGCCTAATAACCCAAAGCAGGCGGGATATAAAGATACCGCTTGCTTCATGCAAACTGCTGCTTCAGGAAAAAGAAACGGATGGTCTTAAGCCAGTTCGTGTGTAACAACCAGGCAGATCTGGCCTGGACTTGACCGGTCCAGATCAGGCCAACTGATATCGCTTCGTCGGCAACATATTGGTATGGTCGTGGGAGCTATAACGGGACATTGTCTCATTGGGATACATGCGAGCAGACTGGGTGTCCCGGCCCATGATTTCTGCCGCAGCTGTGGTGATGAGGAGGAGGATGAAAATGTGCTCCATCTGCTCGGCACCTGCCCTAGTCTAGCGTACAGCAGAACAAAATTTATGGGAACTTCCCCTTTGAACGACCTCTCGGATCTTAGTAAAATCGAGATCCGGGACTTTAAACGCTTCTTGGTAAGCTCAGGATGGTTTAGCGAGTGAAGAGGAGGAAACTCGAATGTGGTACAGCTACGGACCAATTTTGTGTTTATGCTATTCCTTTAGGACAGCAACCCTTACCTAACCTAACCTAACCTACTGTCATACAAAATTGTTGATGGAAAAATTCGATCTGCTTCCACGTGTCTAACGTTAGTCGTTCAGGTAAATTAGGCGTTGGTAAAGCAGTGAGGGGTCGTCCAATCAAAAAATGCCCAGGCGTAAGGCAATCGAAGTCTGGTGGTTAGTGGTCCAAGCGGCCTTGAATTAAGAACTGCCTCAATTTGTTTAATAAGCGTCATCAATTGTTCATATGGGAACTTAGCCAGACCCATTGTGCACCGTAAATGGAATTTGGCTAGTTTTACCCCCAACTCGTGAAGACCACAAAAATTTGGTGTGGCACGCGGCATGAATTTCCATTCAATATTGTTATCTTCGCACATCGGTTGTAGTTGATCCTTTAATTGCTGAGATGAAAGCAGCCTATAGAGCTCCCACAACTCTGAATTGAAACGTTTGAAGCATCCCATGAATGCTTGTGCACTGAGATCAGAAGCCAATTCCAGATGGTTGCCTTCGTAACAAAACAGAAAAATAGACACAGGTATGTCTTTGTTGGTGCCTTACCACGAATGCGATAATGAATTTAAAATGGTCCAGCAAAATCTACCCCGACCGTGTAGAAAGGTGCCGCAGCCATAACCCTCTCCGGTGGTAAGTGTCCCATTTGTTGCATCATGCGAATCGGTCGAACACGAAAGCACTCGTTGCACTCATGAAACACCTTTTTGCATACTGTGGTCCCATACAATATAGTGCTGACCAACGGTGGCCAACAATGCTCGGGGGCCGACATGTAGAAGCTTCCTGTGGTAGAAAATAATTATCGTGATTGTTAAATGATGTAAGTTGGACAGGAGAATATAGGGTGTTTTAGAGATATATTGCGCCACTCGAACGATGATGTTGATAGCTCGATGCAATTCTTCGATTTTAAGCGGTCCGCTAAATTTGAAGTTCGGTAGCAGCTTCAAGCGCAACATGTAAGCAATAATTCGCCCATAAGCTTTCTGAAATTTTTGTAGAATTTGATTTCTGTCAAGATGTCTGCTAATTTAGTTGCTATGACGGAGACTGGAACAGTTTTCTTTATCTCATGCAATACCTCATCAGGTACTGGAAATTCTTCATGTAGCGTTGGCCAATGAGATGACGCTTGAAGCAGAAAGTTAGGTTCATGATGCCAAAGATCAGATTGAATAAACTTTTCTGGTACTACACCCTGCGTAATCAGATCAGCTGGATTGCGCTCAGTTGGTACATGTAACCAATTTTCCTTTTTCGATATTTCTTGCACGATGGCAACTCGATTGGAAACAAATGTTTTCCATCTGGATGGGCAGGATTTTATCCAATGGAGTGTGATTGTCGAGTCAGACCAATAGAATGTTTGCTCGATATTGAAATGTAGGGTCTCATGAATTTTGCTTGCTAGTCGAGCGAGTAATTCTAGCCTATAGGCAAAGTTGTCTTTTGCAGTGGTATACCCGAGATTTCGAGCATAGTAGTTTAACGGAGACACCTCCATCGATTGTTACACTGCGAACATACAGTATGGCAAATCCATGTATTTGGATGCTAAGTGGTTGGTTGGAGTTGAACACATGACGATTAATTGTAAATTTGTTCAGCACGATGAGACTTTCTCGAAATGTTTTCCAGTAGGTGTGCAAATGCCGCGGAAGTGACTGGTCCCAATCTAGATGCAAGTGGCATAACGACTGGATCAATAATTTTCCCAAAATAATCACGGGGCCCAATAGACCGAAGGGATCGAATATTCGACCGATCTGCGAAAATCGCCCTCTTTGAAATCATAGAGCTCTCCTTGAATTTAACGAAACATTTTAATTTGTCGGATGGACACCAACAAATGCCGAGTGTTTTGATTATATTAGTATTTTCATCAATTTTAAGTTTCGTTTCGATGAATTCCGGTGGTATATATATCTTTAAGAAGTTCAGGTGAATTGGCACACCACTTTCTTAATTCCATGCCAGCGGATTGCAAAATCTTGGTTACTTCATTTTTTTAACTCTAATGCATAATAGATATCTTTCTCGATTGCATTGGCGGCAGTAGGTGAAATACTGTAGTGATCAAGTGCTAGTTGTTTAAGACATCTAGTGGTAACGATACTTCGTGCTGCACTCAAATTTGTTGGTACATTTTCACAATATCGGCGCTAAACGCGTAAGCATGTGATCGGAAACGGAGGAGTATTGAAAATATGTCACTTTGTACAACTGGACCGACCATCATTACCGAATTGAGTGATTTTCCAGTCGAATTTTTGGCGAATCCATCAAAAACCACTCGTATATGAAAAACCACTTGAATATTCGCTGGTATGTCCCAAGACGTAATATTGTTAATTGATACGGTTGGTTGGTAACTGGTGATTTTTGAAAGCACTTGGACGTCCAAAATGGTAGAATAGTTGGTGGTATATGATTTTAGGGTAATTGTTGAACAGCTGCAACATGCAACGATATTGGATCCAACCCCATGAATTTTTGTAGTACTGTTGCGACAAGGGAGCTTCAGTAAAAAACAAAAAGACTCGGTCATGAAACTCAATTGAGACCCGGAATCTAATAGTGCTCGCCCAATGACTGGATGTCCCAAATGGTTAATAACTTGAACTAATGCAGTGCTCAAATAGATGAAAGATGGTAATGTCATCTTGGATTTGGCAGCAAGCGATGATGATGATTCAAGGACTGAACTACTGGCGGTCAGCGTACAGTTGATGTTAACGTTTAACTTTCGAAATTAAACAGGGTGACTCAGCCTTTGAAGATGCAGTTGGTGAACTTGTGACGTTCATCAACTGGTAGCTGGAGAAATTTGTGACATCGAATTATTGTATGTCCATTAGCCTTGCAATGGATACAGTGGTAAGTTGATTTGGTTGATTATGGCGCAGAACATTTTTTGATGTCGGTTTTGTGTACTCTGTTGGCATTGGTCTCGCATCACTTTCAAATCTGTGAGCTCGGGATCTAATAAACTGACACAGGTCATCCATTGTAGGAAGGTGAGTTGTCGTAGCTGCAGCATTCTATTTAGAATTCTATTTTACAATCACCACTAAACGTCGGAAGCTCCACGATGGGATGTTTAGCGCTAACAGTTGCTGGAAGGGCATCCTGATTGCTTGGCCTTTCGTTTCCGATGAGAACTTTACGTTTCGCATTCCGTATTTCTTCTAACCTTTCCTCGAATTCGGTTACCAGAAAAAAATGGCAAAAAGAAACTCTCAGCGTAGAAAAGCAGCTAACAAAAAAAATCTGCGTGATAAAAATCTTTACAATCAGATTATAAGTTCAATTAAAAATAATCCGGGGACCTCTGACGATGATCGTGTTCTAAAATCGAGTATGCCCTCTTCCACGGTAAGACGAATTCCAGTTCAAGAAGTTATAAAGAGTTACCGGATTATTAGAAAACGAAATCGTTCAGATAACCAGAACTTGTCCACTAAGCGTTCCAAACTGGTATTTTGATGGATGACGAAACGTAAGTGAAATAACGTACGTCTTAGCCTAAAGTAAATATTAATGATAGAGCTTTCCTTAAAGTATAGTACATATACTGCATTTAATCAATATCTTAATCCAGAGTAAACAACATACAGTAGCAAAAATGATTAACAACAATCAACACAATACCAAATTTTATTCCACCTCTTCAACCACTTACATATAGTAAAACGTACGAAAAGTTATCTTGCTAATGTGTACTAATGCAATATGTACAATTTTTCATGTATTTCACCTTGTGAAAGCTGAGTAAGGTCGACTAAAATATGGTATCGAAGTTTTGTTTTGAACTGTTGTTAAACATATACAAAGGGATTATTAAAGGCCTTATCAATAAATGTTGTTGTGCAAGGCCCACCAGAATACTACAACCAATCAAACAAAAATAGAAAAAGAAATGTTCAATTAAGCAAGGCCCCCAAAAGCGTGACACCACAAACAGTTGCCTTGGTTGCCTAAAACCGCCACTGGAGCCACTCATCTTTGTCACATACTCCACAGTGTTGTCCGCAATGTGAAAATAAAAGCATGACTATAGCGAAACTTATTTTATCTCTAATTCGTTGACACGATTCAGCAGTAAAGTTGTTATCTGATTAAACTATTTCACACTACTCTAAAGACGCAATAAATTGGTACAAGCCTAGTCCAAATCAATGTTATCTCAAAGTATCTAAGCCAACCAGTTTTCGACCTATCTAAATATATTTGATAGCGTAATTTACCTCGCCCATCCCTGAGTGCACTTAACAGAAAATTCCAAAAAATTCTTGAAGCCTTATAAACTTTAGTTCAACAATTTTTACACATTTTGGTTTAATTACCCCTGTTCCCATTCAGTTTATAAGCAGGTTTGCCGTTCCTGCTTTCCACGATTCTATAAAAAAATAAAATAAATAAGCATTAAGTTCCCATGGCGTGACGGTTCACGAAAATGACACATAATAAATAAATTAAATGTATTTGAACTGGTTGATGGATTGAGTGGGGATTGCTTGCAGGCGCAACCATCTTTCCCGGCATCCCGAGCGAGCAGTCTACTCTATGGATGGGGTACGCCTATTTTTCTTCCAAACCCACATATCGACAGACATAACAATTTGGTCACTCACCTGTACATTATAGGGGCTCTTATGCCAGCTGTGTATTTTATAAGTTGTGCTACTGGCACCACCCCTTCGGCTATCCGTTGCCAATGTTGGTCTCTCCTTAAATTCTGCACCATGCCCCATCCACTCCGCCAGGTTGCACCGACCATCCTCCAGGTATATCACATAGGACTTGGCCATACCACCAACTAGGTGGGTTCGATGCCCCGCTTCCATATCTCCGACTCTTGAATATTTATATATAAATCCTCTTTGAATTTAAATCCTTTTAGAAATAGGTTTATTGTACCAGAAAGCACGCTCGAATGCAAGAAATTCCTTTTTTAACCGATGATCGTATTGGAACCCAATAAATGGGCATTTTGTGGTTTAAGTTCAAATTTTCTGTAAATCGCCTCGAAACTTAATAAATTAATTTATTTATCTATTTAATAAATTTTAACTTAAATAAATATTTCAAAACTCCCAAAAAAAAAAACTGAACTAAACAATGCATGTTTAAAACCGTGAACTGTCAATTAATCAAATTATATGTTGAAATAAATTTCGGTTTGAATCGGACCATCAAATCTCTTATTTCACGTCGTCTAATTGAATAAGTCAAATAAATCGACTTCGTTTCTATAGCATAACCAGTTGAATAATAGTATCAAGTGTACCTAAAATAATGACCGAAGTAGAGAAGAAAGGGTACATGTGCACGCACGTCTGGCTACTGGTCGACTATCGGAATATGTAGCCTCTAATAATATCCAGTACACCTAATTGTTACTATTCAAATAATGGTGTACTATACTCTCGAACTAAAGAGCGGCTGTTCCGATAAAATGAAATGTTTGGGAAACGATTTTAATGTATAATATCGTTCGGCCATGTACCTGGTTTTGGGGCTAATCTGATTAATTTATCCGTGTTTAGTCTCGTTGGCACAGTTAGTAGCGTCTTTGCTTTATTAGTCGAGGGTCTCGGATTCGATTCCCGGTGGTGATTAAAAACTACGGTTGGGTGTTTTTAATGTGTTAATTTACGTGTTTGTCTTGGCATTACACCATGGGACCATTAGTGGCATTGGGTGCTGGGGTAATCCGTCCAACGTTAATTTTTTTTTGATCATTATGCATTCAGCAAAAACAACAATGATATCAAACAACAATGATTCTCGAACTATATTTTCCCTGATCTCGATTTGAGTGATATCCAGATTTTAATGACAGTTCAAAGCGATTATAGCCGTCGTCCAATAATAGCTGACACAAATTCTTTGAATATTTATACAAAAAAACTTGTAATAATTGAGACAGAGGTAGACAGCCAATTTCATTTTACTATATGGTACACACATTGTACGCCTATATAATCTCCAACAATGACCCCAAAAATATGCAATTAAATTTCCGTTTTTGTTGAAAGTATATAAATTGTACAAGGAATTTCACAACAATAAATAATCAAAAACTAAGTGTATAGTCGAAAGATTGTAAATTAAAAAATTAAACAAAAAATACTGAATAGCAACCATCGTTGGAAGGTCCGCGTATATATGTATGTATATATAGTATAGAATAAATTCTTTTCACGTACAGGTGTACCTCGTATAACGTTTCTTCGTGGATGGGACATTAAACACGCCACCTTGATTTGGTACATCACCTTTTAAACGACGGAAAAATCAGTAAAATTCCGCCTTGTCTGATGCACTATACTATACAACGAGATGGAATTTGGTATTTTACAAATCGTGTCTTGCTCGCACCCATCCGATGCATATCTATTTTTAATTAAGTGGAAAACTGAAAATTTTGGTTGGTTTCTTCTTTTCTTCTTACAGACAGAACCAAAAAATGCGATTATGCAGATTACGGAAAAAATTTCCGCCTGACACATGAAAAAAAAAATTCAATTGTTTTGGACGGTAGCCAGACATGAACATACCGCATCTTTAGAGCGCATATAATAGTAAAGTGAAAATGAAGTCGCGTAATGATGTTGTTACAGTGATTATAATTAATGCCGTTTAATCTATCATCCACGTGATCAAAAGAAATATTAATCCCGCATCTATATACATACTGGTAAACCTTATCTAAGGCTGTCGACTTTTCGTGTTTCTGTTTTCGTTAAAACTAAAAAAATATTTTATACAAAACATCTTGAATCGACCAATTAGTATAAAGCTATTTATGTAGATGTACATATACAGACGATCGTATTCGCTGGTTTTGGAAAGCAAATTTAAACTTCCAAACCAAACAAAATAATTTCGTTAAAGAATGAATTCATGCAAAAAAGTAAAATTTAATTCATGCATACATGTAGACTAAAACGACAACGACGGCGAGTGAAAAGAAAACTCGAAAAAGAAAATTTTCTATACATATTTTGATATACTCGTACAATACCGGCAATTAAAATTCTATTTTTGACTGTAAAGCAAAAAAAAAACATTTTTTTGTAAACACTCGACAAATACACAAACATACTATATTCAGGGATACCTACATAAACGCTGTCTCGGTTAGAACGGTTTGTGCTAACATCTTGATACTGAGAAAATCATAAAGTCCGCTATTCGATAACTTAATTTTAACTTACTTTGAAATGGATCCATATATAAAGCTTTGCATGAGCTTTTATTAAAATAAAGTTCATTTTGTTGTAGAACTATGTGTAACTTCCTGTAAATAATTTTATAAAAAAATAAAAGCTCATAATTCGGAGCTTTTAATTGAAAGCTTTTGTTCATTTCAAATGTTAGAAAGCCTACCATCTAATAGAATCCTTGTCCAATCATTCATTATTTTTAAAATTATTTTAAACGACTTTCTATAAAAGTACTATATAAGAGAGCTTTCAGCCAAATTTCATTTTGTCATTTACTTGATCTTTCAACAAAATTGAACTTACGAATTTATTTACTTATCTACTTTAAATTACAGTTTATATATGGAATAAATAAACTTGTATATGTAAAAATAGCTGAAAGCTGTCATAGTAAACAAATGAGCTTTAACAATTTTTTTGAACTGATCTCGATAATTTAATTTACTACATTGTTAGCATTCTGTAGGCTGACTTTTATTTCTCGAGCACGCAACTACATTATTGCCAAGCTTATCTAAAGCTTTTCTATAAAAAATTATGAGCTTTTGGAATTTGGAATAATTAAATTTAATTTCAATGGATTTATTATATACTTGGTGAAAGTTTGACAGTTTTATGGAAATGTATTATATACTCGTAGTTTAGGACAAATAGATAAAAGCTCGCAGTAGAAATAGTGTTTTATGTTTCTATAATTTTTTTTATTGAGCTTTCAACAATCTAGCTGTTGAACTTTGCAATACTGGATCTGTCAGAGCAAATATGTAAGCTTTCGAAATTTTTTAATAATAATTTTCGAACAATCAGGAGATAGTTTGGCAGCCTAATGAAACTAATATGTTACGTGGTTTGAAATTTAATAGCTGAAAGCTGTCAGTGAAAAGTATTCGAAACCTTTCAACAAATTTGTTTGCTTCTTATAGTATTCTTACTAAAAAATTTGAAAGCTCTTTGTAACTATGTAATAAAAGTCCAATTAAACGGTTTTTATAGTGTAAGAAATATTGTAAATGTATTGAGCTTAAGATAGTTAACAAGCACCTTCGATGTCAACCAACTATAACTTGTTGATGAAATATTTTCGACGTGTTATCGACAATTTAATAAAACAGAGTTATAATACGATTTTAAGCGCTTGATAGCGTAGTTAAAACTTAAAATAATCTGAGGTACTAGAACGTGAAAAGTTTGTTAAGCTTGCAGTAATCTCGCATCTTATGCTTACTGAAAGCTCTTGAAACTAGAAATATAAAATATAAGCTTTTACTTCTTTTATTATTGTCTTTCGACTAGACATCGATCACATCTGTTTTATTTATGTATGCTTGTTTAAAGCTTGAAATCCTAACCAATGTAATATTATAATTGGTAGTATAAAGCTCAATAGGTGAAAGTTCTTAGGTAAAACTAACTGTGGTAATTTTGAGGTTTTGAAGTGATATCGACGATATAGGGGAACATTGTTCTAGTAGTTCGTGAAAGATGACGTATTTCTAAAGCTTCCAACTAAGACTTGCTAGGTTCTTATTGTATTCTTATTAAAAGCTCGAAAGTCCACTATAAATAAATAATAAACTGTCTAATTTTGAATTTTTAAATAAATACTGACATAAGCTCTAATTTTGGGAATAACGTAATTTAAACATTGTTTAAGCAATACTGAAAGTTTGAAAGCTCTTTTTTCAATAAAAGTTTTTCAAAAATAATAAAATGTTTGATTAAGAGAGGCTCCTCTCCCTCGATGCTAATTGGAGCGGAAAAACGCTAGTGTGAGGAGGAAAGGAATATCAACCTCATAGAAACGACTATAATAATTTTAAGAAACTAGAGGTGCAAATACGGAACCTAGTTTAAATGCAGGAAGATGTCATTGAATCCATCATTTTGAGTGCTCAAGTGATGGAGTGATGAGGAAAGTTGGAAGAGTGGAAGATGGAGTAAACAAACAGCTTCCACTGCTGTCAACATCTAAACTAACGGGAAGTAATGAGTGTCAGGTGACTCCACAAGACATTGTTGAAGCTAATGTTCCATTGACATCATTCGTTCAGAGCTGCCAACAAGTCTGGAATAAAAACCGGAAAAGCGGCAAACTGTAGAACAGCTTGAAATAGAACCCAGTAATCATCGATGGAAGAGGCCGCGCCCGGATGCCATAATTATCACTAAAACTAGTGGTGGTTCGTATGTTGACATTCTTAAAAGTATGACAGCCAATCCTGAACTTAAAGTAGTAGAGGAAGCCCTTGCTAGTTTGGCAAGTGTCGGAACTGTCAGCCAAGAAATATTAATTGAATGTCTTGACATTAGCGATGTGACCACGCGGGAAGAAATCTGTACTGCAATACAGGACCAATTCAAAGAAATTGAATCTATGAATAGTATATAGTGCAACCTAATACCTTAGGACAACGCAGTATGGGACTTATCAGCCTTCCAGTTCGTTCACCCAAAATTACTATAAAAAGCGGACGAGTTAGAATCGGTTGGGTGAGATGTAGAATTAGAGAGCGGATTATTATTAACCAACGCGTTGCTTCAGATGCCATGACTATGGACACGTAGCCAAAGATTGCAAAGAACCATCAAAGTGTCCTATGTGATCCAGAAGAATGTTACTACTTGCAATGGTTAGGTGTATTCAAATAAACTTAAACTACTGTGAAGCGGCGTTGGGTCTTCTGATGCAGACAATGGGAAACTAAAATGTGGGTATAGTACTTATAAGTGAGCAGTATAATACTCCCGCTGGTAATGGAAACTGGGTATAAGACAGGGCAGGCAAAGCAGTCATCTGGACCAGAAAATCTACCATTTGAACTCAAATTCAACGACCATGTGAAAGTTCGTGAAAGAAATTCGTCCATGCCAATATCATGGGAATACATTTTATAGTTGCTACATTCCACCACGCATACATCTATAGAGGAGTTCATTGAAAGTACTGATAAATAACATCGAAGCACCAAAACTAAAAGCAGTAGATGGGGCAAAACACCTGCGGTCAAACTGCTTAGCAACGTCTGTCATGCAACAATGCCACGTAATGGTAAAGGGAATGTGCGATCACCAATATTTTGGTGGATCGAAACAATTATGTAGCTGCCTTCGGAAAGAGTGCTTAAAACTACGTTGGAAATGTAACCGTCGACGAAACCACACGTTTTATGACCAGTTTAAAAACGAGCTCAGAGAAAAACGTAAAGATCTGCGGAAAGCAAATAGCAATTGTTCAAACTTCTCAGAGATGAGGTACAGAATAATCCGAGTCAAAGGTGTACATTGCTCGAATATGCCATTTGGGCGGAATTCCAAACATTGTAATAAAGGCTGCAATAAATGAAAATGAAGGTATTTCGTGATATTTACTATGCTCGTTTCAAAGAAGGAGTATTTCCTGTGCAATGGATTTGCCAACGTCTGGTGTTAATCCTGAAAAGTGACAAACGGCAGGAGAACCGGTCCACTATTGATACAATTGGCACAGTCTGTAACTTAGCGCAAAAATCACTGATGGGTGAAAGATGGCTTGGTGGAAAGAAACAGTACTGTGAGATTATCACTCTGGACATCAAAAATGCATTTAACTCGGCTAGCTGGAGCAAAATTAAGCGTGCATTAGGTGAAATGGATGTTGCTGGTTATTTAATCCGGACAATACTCAGTTACTTTGAAGGAAGGATCCTGATATATGACACCGTACCACAGCCAGGCTTCTGTTCTTGGGCCTCTGTTATGGAATGCTATGTATAATGGGATTGTAGGATATGCATATGACATTGCCATAGTCGTTGTAGGCAAACAGACAGAAGATGTTGTGGGTTAGTAACGCAGGCGGAAAATTAACTGAACCAAAAATAAAGGGTGTGTCATTGAGATCAGTGATAAAGCAAAAATAATTTGCAAATCAGACGCTTAGGCTCTTGCAAGATTGATGCCGAACATTGGCGGGCCGAGACAACCGATAAAAAAACTTCTGGCCAGTGCAAATACTTCAATTTTGATGTACACTGCGCCGGTCTGGGATCCAGCAACAGGAACGCCATCCTTCGTCAGAGGCACTACCTCAGTCTTCAAACTGACATCGGCTGCTTGTATAATTGCGAGCAGGATGCCAATAGATATAGTTGCAAGCGAGGCTCAAGCACTTCGAGCAATTAGGCTTGGACAAACTCAGTCTACACGTCAGGAAATTCAACCACCATCAGAGAATGGAAAAATAGATGGATGACGAAAACGAGGGGACGATGGACTTTTGCAATGGTCCCTGACATCTCTGCCTGAACATGTGGACTCAATGGGGTCTATAACATTTGACGAAGGGATTCAAATTATCACTACGTTCGCAAGACGAACGAAGAGATCGTGATACTATCCTGTGAAGTCAACGTGGGTATTATATGTGTGACCTCTTAGCTCTACCCTCGAAGGTTGGTGGTAAAAAAAAAACACATATCTATCGCGTTATACGAAGTAGATCTATCCGCGCAACACTGACTGCATAAATACCATTGAACCAAATCACAGATCTCGCGATGAGAAGTAGAATTTATATTTTATTTTTAAAATTCTGGTTTGTTGTAGCCGTATGCACGAGTATGTATGTAGGTATTCAAATGTCAAACTACTAAGTAGTAAAATAATTAACAACATAACTAAAAAAATGTTGGAACGAATAATATGTTTAGCAGTGAAATGATATTAATTAAAGTAAATTAAATTGCGCATACGGATCGGTAGAATGTACACGACAATAAAACGTTTTTAGTGTTGTTGTAGTTTTTATGACTGAACTGGGCAATGTACTTTGCTAATGTTTTTTTTTTACCGCGAATATATTGTTGTGGCGTGGCATTAATTTACAGATTAACAAAGTTTATTAATGGTAATTAAAATAAAGTTAAGAATGTTGAGGAATTTCGTAAAGTACTTAAAAAATTTGATATGTGATGTAACAGTGTACAGATGTTGCCAATCTAAATCGTTAATAAATTTTCCAGATTCTTCAAAATAGTAGTCAGTTGAGAGCTTGCTACTTTCATTGAGATGCTGAACGACTTTTGTGCTGACTAATTGTGAAAGGGTAACTCAATATCTGAATCTTTTCTGTGAATCATTTCTGTTGAAATGAATTTCGTCAGTCACAAGCAGGGATGGGCATTTACGCGTCATCTATTAATTTCTCAACTCGTCGACAATGATATGAATGTAGACAACACTCGTTTCATCGGTTGGTGTAGCCGTATAGGAATGGGTATAAACCAAGGTCATGACACCATAGCCAATGACGAGCAAGGGATGGGAAGGGGCGGGAGAATGGCACATGAAAGAGGTTGAATTGGTACTGGGGTGTTTGCTCTCGGAGGGGTTGGTATGTGTTCGTCAAGGATTTAAGGAGGATATATCCCCAATAATTAATTCGGTGTACTTTGATTCTTTTGGTAATAGTCTTACCATGTAAGATGTCCTTGATTTTACGTGAGCGAGGTTGGTAAGGACAGAACTCAAGTAGTTTCTTTAGAAAAAAATCTCGTATTTCCTTAGCCGGCATCGGTTTGCAAAGGTTAGAGCAGCTGTCTCTAAACCATATGTCAACACAGGGGAAATACCGGAGCGGTACATAGAGATAACCGTCTCATTAGAACCCATCCGTTCGATATGGGTTCTAATGCTCTGATCTCCTCGTGCGATGAGCATAATGTCATCTGCAAAGGCGAGTATGAAGGGAAGTTGCAACTTAACACGCTGATCTACTTTCAACTCAGGGAATTGGTATGCCACAGTTAATAAAACCTCGTTCATAATGAAATTAAATAAACGGGGAGATATGGGGCACCCCTGTTTAACTTCTTTGCTTTTCTTGACTTTTTCTGTACAAATATTGAATCATTTAACAGTAGTACGCTCCCAAAGACAGGATTTGAGAATCCGATTAACTAAGTATTGCTTTTTGGCCTTCGGCTGGCGGCTCATTCAATGGCCAGACTTTTTTAATTACAGATGCTAAGCCTTCATGAATGTTAACCGAAGCATATTTAAAAAATTCAATGGGAATTCCAACCGTTACGGGGGGGTGTCCCATTACGTGTCGAATTACTAGTAATTGTAGACTTAATCTCGGCAAGATAAAGTGCAGGACCTTACGGTAAATAATCGATTTCATCGACTAGGGACGGCCATTCACCTACAGATTTTTGCAACTCAGTGAGCCAAGAAGAAAGCGAAATACATCGTTTAAAAATGAATGGGTATGGCGGAATCTGTAGGATAGTTTATGAGAAGAAAAATTATTGAAAACTCCTGACATTCGATGGATCTACGTTCGGAGTAGGCGAGACTTAAGCTTATACGGGATTTTTCTAAAAGAAGGTGAGCAGTGAGGTCGTTGGGATGTGTTTGTTGGAAAAACCGTGCTATTTTCAGAAACAAGAGGTATCTGTGATGAAATTTTGATACTCTCAACAATCAGCCGCCAATGATCAAAGGTCCCAGATGAAAGTGCTTGGGCACACACGCTGTCGTCTTGTAGTAACAAAAGATTTAAAGACTTAAGAATAAGTAGACGATGAACGAACTGGTGCCGAGGCTGATACAGGTATAGGGTAAAACGTTGCATAGTCCTCCTTCGATTAGTCCAATCAATCGAAACTAAACGATGTTCGATAAGTTCGGAGTAGAAAGAATCAGCTTTGGTCGAATTAATATAGATGTAATTATGTGTACCTCGTGTTAAGATATGGTCTACCTGGGAATAGCTCTGACCATCGGTCCAAGTAATAAGGCTTTATGATGCTCCTGTGGTCGAAGCAACTTACATGTCTCATAAATCTAAATTGTACGAACTTGTTTTCCAAGAATACCACCACAGTATCCTTTGCTTGTCGTAGGAGGCGACTAACCGGATAGATCGCTGGGTTGACGGCCAGTATCCGTAAAAAAACAATCTGTTTATAATGTCAACAAAAGGTAATATGGATACCGCCAACAAATACCGGAACCCCGCTCAAGTTAATAGGTCCGTACTCCAAACACGAAACTGTGACCGATACTGGTGAGAGGATGATGTACTTTGCAATTGCTCATGACCTTAGAGTAGCAAGCACATTCTTTCCACACAAACAAATACACTTGAAAATAGGCATATGGCGCAGTCAAACTAACTATACGTGTTAATTTCAAAAGGCCGTGCTGGGGATGTGCAGAAAGTGAGAACTTATCGGTCAGCAACTAAATACGTAAGCAGCGATAATCATTTGGTCGCTGCAAAGCTACGAAATGCATAGGTTGATTCGTCTGTGAAGGTCTGATAAATGAAGATCAAATGAAACGATATTGCGATATACTGCGACAACATTGAGGAAGCTAATTACCAGTCTGATAGTGTGAACTCTGTCTGGGAGGTACTGAAAACTTCGGTTGTTAGTGCTGCGCAGCAAAGTTTAGGTATGAAAGTCAGACCCAAGAATGATTGGTTTGATGACGAGTGTCATCTTGTAGTCGAGCAACAAAATATAGACCATATAGTGATTGCACTATACTTTCAGGCCTGCGTCAACCGCCATTCGGGGCCTGGATTAAAACCTTTGTGTCAATATCGACGTAGTACTTTACACATGGAGTGGACGGTTTATAGACCTGCTTGGTTCATCATACGTCACAGACTTTCCTAGAATTCACTAGGACCATGCAGAGATTTAAACGAAACCCCTCACCTAAAGTGGATTGCATTAATTCTGAGCTCTTGATATACGGAGGTGAACCTGGTTTCTTGACCTTTTTTTGAAACTTTGTGGACCTGGTTTTTTGACCTTATTCGATTAGTATGGCGAACCGAAGTTATGACTGATGAACGGAAAGTGGTCGCGATATGGCCTTGAGGGGAGACCGCTTGAAGTATGACTACTATTTAATTGGTACTGTTGAATAACAGGATTCTTTTTCCGATGGTAAGTCATGGTCTGGCTTTTATTGATGTTGAGGTTGAGCAGATTGAAGTCACACCACATCGCTAAAATTCTATCTCGATCATTTAAAATATCGCACATTTGGCTCATATTTGTATCGAACATAATATCGATGAAAAAACACCCACTTTCTGATGTCACAATAAGGGGAAGAATTTCACCTACTTCTACATCATATATCCATCTAATAAATGGTAAATTAAAAACACCCGTTATTAAAATGGAGTCAGTTGGATTGGTCAAGTTGTTTACTTCTACGATGGTATCGCAGCATACAGTATAAGATAATATTGGTGAGTCTGTTGGAATATATGCTACGCACAAGTACATTGTCTTTTTGTGAATCGCTCTTTAACACACTCTTGCTCGATGGATTAGTTGGCTAGATTAATCCATTCACTTGATATTGATTTATTATTAGCGATAAGTACTCCAACGCCAGTCTTCTTTTTCCTCGACAAAGACGTGCGTTCACATCTGTACAACACGTATTGCGATGGAAAAAATTCAGAACTGTGCTTCTTTATGTTAAGGGACGTCTCACATATTATATAAACAGGAAACAACGTTTTTAACACAAAGTTATGGAATTGAACTGCTTTTGATGGCCTTCGATTTAAATTTTGGAAGATTACATTTGTTGAGGTTAGACCTTAGTGCCTCATGGATATTCAATAATTCACTTGAATCTGGTAACTTTAGTTTACTTTTCAAATGTTTTTTTTTCGAATTTCGTGAATGTTAGGTACAACGTGTCCGGTAAAACTGGGATATCCGGCCACTATCAATTCGTCAGGCATAACTTCGGTTTGCCATACTAGTTGAATAAGGTCGAAAAAACAGTACCACCAAAGTGAGCGGTTTTGTTTAAATCTTTGCATGGCCTTAATGAATTACTCATAGGCTAGATCCTCAATGCAAATCTCCGCAGTCTGTATTTGAGTTAACTTAACATCATTCTCTGACGGATGATATTCTCACCCCGGATCATAGGTGCATCTCTTTTAATATTAACTTTAAAAGACCACCGGTTAAACCATATCGTAATATGAAACTAACAAATTGGGATTCATTCTCCTCTGATCTCGTTTGATTTGCCTAATCTGATCAGATCTATCTCAGATCTTGATTTGCAGGCAACTGTACTAACGAAAGCAATCTCGACTGCTTTTGAAAAGTCGTGCCCTCTTATTTACAACCAGAAAAAGCTTAACAAACCCTTCTGGTGTTCTGAACTTAAAAAGTTAAGGAAGGGTGTGCGTAAAATTAAAAATAAAGCCAAAAATACGAATCTCATCTCTGATTGGAATCGATTTTTGGTAGCTCAAAAAGCCTATAAAAAAAGCCTAACCCGTTTTCTAACCCGTCCGTACTCACCTGCTCAGTCTGGTCCAGGCGTGCATTGCTTTTAGTACTTTACCATGATCCTGGAGCAGGAGTATAGTAGTTTTCAGACCTAAAGCTAGCAAATCGGATTATACCGACCATAAAGCTTTTAGGCCCATTAGTCTGACTCAGTAAATCAATCGCGCAGTAAATTTTGTGGTCCCGAACCATTAATTCCTCTATCCTTCAACGGTGGTAAGGATGCTATTAAGAAGTTCGCTTTACTTGAACTGACTCAGAACTGACGTTCTACGCCTAGCTATCGAAAGTCAAAACAGTTCATCATCGAATCCAACGTGAGGGTCACTAAATTTGTGTTATCCTTAAAAAAGAACCAACTCAGAATTCTGGTAGCTCTCATTACGGGCCATGGACGTTTCAAGGTTCATCTTCAACGCATGGGACTAGCTCAGGATGATCTTTGTGATGATTGTCTGGAGGAAGTGGACGACTGCCTACACTAACTTTGCAGCTGTCCTGCCTTTGTCGAAGCTAGATCCTAAGTGTTCTCGTACCGATTTTTGAACGTAGATCAGTTATTATCCATCTCTTGGTTCAAACTTTTACAGTTTGTTAAGGCTGCAGTGCGCTTATGCGAGTTAGGATATATCCTCAAGGTTTGCACCATGGGCCGATTGTGGCATTGAGTGCGGAATCTCTGTAGGTTCCAACCGTTTTATTTAAAAAAAAAAAACATCATTCTCTTACAAATATCGGTCGCAGTTTCGTGTCGAGAATACCGACCTATGTTTTCACACAAGTCAGCCTTATTTTTGCCATAGCTCTAGCATTAAAATCCTCAATTACTATTCTAACATCGTATTCGGGTATAAATGCCATCAGATCGTCCAATTTATTGTAAAATGAGTCTTTCTCTTGGGACTGGCTGACTTCTGTGGGCGCGTTTACATAAATTATCGACAGCTAACTTTATGCGCAAGCGAAGATTACACAATCGGTTATTGAGTGCTTGGAAATCCAAATTAGCTCAAAAATAAGAAACACAACCATCATCCAGTGCTATGTCCCAACAGAAGATGCAGATGAAGCAAGAAAAGATGAGTTCTACGAACAACTACAATCCACAATAGCAAGAACGCACCGAATTGACGTGAAAAATATTAAAGGCGATTTTAACGCCAAAATTGGCACTGACAATACTGACCTGACAACCGTCATGGGTAAAGAAGCACAGAACTCTGTACGAAACAATAATGGAGAGACTCATCGACTTCTGTGTCACAAACCAGCTATTCATAGGAGGCAGTAAATTTCCACACAAGAATATACACAAGTAAACATGGACATCACCTGATGGCAGAACAAGAAACCAAATAGACCATGTAATGATCAACAAGAAATTTCTCACATCATTACAAGACGTCCGAGCAATGAGAGGTGCAGACATTCACAGCGACCATCACTTGGTGAGAAGGAAATATGAAGACATGGCAAGACAAGTAAAAAAGATGCCGAAGAGGCAGCAGCAACCAGAAATATGCGCACTCTACACCAATGCGTACGAAAGTTCACAGGAAAATACACCAATATACCACCTATAAGAGATAAGAATGGTCAAATCCTAACAATAGATGAGGGACTGTTAAAGAAATGGAAAGAATATTTCGGAGAGGAAATCGCAAACAGCACAGGAAAGTTCGAATTACCCAATAATACTCTTAACGAAACAATCAACACCCATCCACCAACGGAACGGGAAGTTAGCAGTATCATTGGGAAAATAAAGAATAACAAAGCCGCTGGAATAGATAACATACCATCCGAAATATTCAAAGGTGACGCATATACAACTGTGAAGACTCTAACACCGATCATAACGGAAATATGGAATTCGGGTAAAATACCACATAAATGGAAAGAGGGATTAACCATAATGATTCCAAAGAAAGGAGACCTAAGAGAGTGTAAAAATTGGCGAGGCATATCACTACCCAATACAACAATAAAGGTGTTAGCAATATTAATCCTCGACAGAATATCACCTACGATCAATTCGAAATTGAGGAAAGAACAAGCTGGCTTCAGACCGGGTCGTAGTTGCACTGACCATATAAATACGATCCGCATCATCATTGAACAGTCCAATGAATGGAACTCCCCACTATACCTCCTCTTCGTGGACTTTGAGCGTGCATTCGATACAATACATAGAAACGCAATAAGGAAGAGACTTTGTGAAATGGGCATCCCAAATAAGATTATCGAACTCGTACAAGAGATGTACCATGATGCAGGTAACCGAGTTCAATACAAGAGCAAGCAAAGTGATGCATATTACAATAGCAATGGAGTAAGACAGGGATGCGTACTCTCCCCACTACCGTTCCTAGTAGTATTAGATATTCTCATGAGGAAAATGGATCACAAATCGCCCAATGGCATCCAATAAGGACTAACAGGAAAACTTAGCGATTTGGATTACGCTGATGATATATGCCTGCTAACACATAAATACACGGACATGCAGCAGAAAATAGAACAGCTATCGGACTTAGCGAAAGAAGAGGAAGTCATTAACAAGCGCATAAACAGAGCCAGAACGACATACAACATGTTACACAAAATCTGGAATGCATCTGTCCTCTACCAAGATACGAATGTTCAACTCGTGTGTAAAATCAGTACTCCTATATGGGTGCGAAACGTGGAAGCAAAATCGGCAGATTACGAATAAACTACAAGTATTTGTCAACAAATGTCTAAGAAGAATACTAAAGTGCTTCTGGCCCAATACCATATCAAATGCGAAAATCAGGTAAATATGGAAAATGAAATAAGGAAACGTAAGTGGAGATGGATCGGACATGCACTAAGAAAACCAGCAAGTGACATAACACGCATTGCCTTAGAATGGAAGCTTCAAGGGAAAAGGAAGGTTGGACGTCCACCTGTAACGTTGAAATGAACGGTGCTAGCGGAAGCGAAACATCTCGGCAAATCATGGAGGGAAATTAAAACAGTAGCAGTCGATAGAGTTAGATGGTCCCACCTAGTGACTCCCTATGCTCCTAAATTGGAGATAAAGGAAAAAAAAATTGTCCCTATAACCAGAATTCAAGTATTTTGTTTTGTATTTTGTTATAGCGACTATAGTCGTATGATATATGTACATTCGTGTTTATTTGGCACTTATAGATGTACGGAGTAATCGATGTTATCTGTAATGCCTACACAAATATTTTTCTACACTTTACATTCACTAAAATAACTGAAAAATTCAAAACAAAATTGTTTCACTTCGCCGCACACTTCCTCCACCTGATCACCACCACCGCTAATGATGAGTAGTACATTCCTCATATATCAGTTGTGTACACATATGTACATTAATTGATTTGTTGTTCATTTTGTATATAGTGAGCCAGTGCCAAAAAATCGCGTTATCTAAATTACCATTAACGTCAATTGAACACCAAAATTAACTTTTTTTTTTCTTTTCAAAATCTATTATTGTTACTATTACGATTACTATTACTATTTCTATTAATAAACTATTATTATTATAATTCACATGAATAGCACAAAAAAATGTGTACATTTTAATAACAGACATAACGAATAATTAGTTAAGCCGCAAAAAAAAAAAAAAAAAAATCTGAAAACGAGTTAAATCAAATGGCGTAGATGGAATTTTGATGTCTTACCAAATATTTGTTTGTCTTGTATACATCTCTCGCGCGTATATACAAGTTTTGGTTTGTGTTAGCGGTGCGCGGAATTTTGCCGGTTATTTTAAGATTGTTAATGAATGTGAGGTTGATATATTCGCTCTGCTGTTTGTATACATGAAGTACATTTGGCGGTTTTTGTTGTATATACATACATATGTCTACATAGAAATACACGTTGTATGGTTAATGAGATGGCATATACTCAAATATTTGATTATTTAATTGTGGTTGAGTATTTCGTGCATATATACATATACATACATATATATATATACGTATGAATGGATTTGAAGCAGATGCACAGAATTTCGCGTATATACAAAATATTAAATTAAATCTTGAAATTTTATCTAAGTGCACAAACCCACTTGCAATTGTTGTTGTCGCAGATAAGAAAAATAAATAAAATCTTGACGTTATACTATCACCCATATATGGTAAAGTGTTATACGCTTTCGATAACAATTTTGCTACTATCGTTATCGGGGTGAACAAAAAAAAACCAATTAACCTGTTCGAGTGATATATAAATAGATCTAAATTGCACTTAGTTGTAGCCCCCCATGGTGGTCACCTTGAAATCAGTGCCATGTATAAAAAATATTCTATTAGAACGCGTATCGCACATTTCAACATGCGATAAAGCGCGATTGGGGAGGTGACGAGAGTTTTAGTATCAATTTATTTCAGGCTGGATTAATTGCTTTGCTGATTTTAGTTTCGTTTGCGGTAAAATAAAATCGCGTGTGTACAACATTTTGTTTTTTTTTTTTCGTTCGGTACTCATCAATCATTGTAATGTTACCATAAGCGAAATATATTATGTGCGTGTATACGATGATGTTTACGCAGATATAAATTAAAAAATTTTTGTAATTTTTTTTATTTCGGGGGGGTTTTGATGTGATAACTCTATATGTACATTGAAATCAATAAATTCGTAACCGCAATTATTTGACACAGTTTTACTGCGTGCAACTAATTTAATCCAGTTTTTTGATAATCTGTAATTTTTCTTGAGATAATATAACTGAAGATGTCCGGCCTTCTAAAATATACATTTTCATATGTTCGACCGTGATGAATTTATTCTACTTGTTGAGTTACACAGAGCCTCCTATGTATATATACAGAGCAGTGAGGATCAGCTATGGGTTTTGTCGGGCTTTTAATGAAGCCAAACTATATTTTAGTGTTTGGCCATTGTGCTATGAAAAACCAAAGTTAAAAATCTATTGTGTGGCAGAAATTAAAAAGCAATATGGTCTAACAAAAAAATATCAGCCAAGTGCGGTTACGTCCGATTTCGTTCAAAATTGTTCCATAAACAGCCCACTTCTTACGAAAATCGTACTTTATCGGATTATTTTACATATTTGGATATGAAATATCCAAGTTAAAAATCTGTTGTGTGGCCAGAAAATGGACAACACAAATGCCTAACAAAAAATGATCAGCCCAAGTGCGGTCAAGGTCAAATTCATTAAAAATTGTTCCATCAACTGTCCACTTCTTACGAAATTCGTACTTTTCCGGACTATTTTACATATTTGGATATGAAATATCCAAGTTAAAAATCTGTTGTGTCGCCAGAAAATGGACAACACAATGGCCTAACAAAAAAATGTCAGCCCAAATGCGGTCAAGGCCAAATTCATTAAAAATTGTTCCATAAACAGCCCATTTCTTACGAAAATCGTACTTTATCGGACTATTTTACATATTTGGATAAGAAACATCCAAGTTAAAAATCTGTTGCGTGGATAGTAAATGGACAACACAATGGCCTAACAAAAAATTATCAGCCCAAGTGCGGTCAAGGTCAAATTCATTAAAAATGCCACTTTTTACGAAATTCGTACTTTTCCGGACTATTTTACATATTTGGATATGAAATATCTAAGTTAAAAATCTGTTGTGAGGCCAGAAAATGGACAACACAATGGCCTAACAAAAAAATATCAGTCTAAATGCTGTCAAGGCCAATTTTATTATAAATTGTTCCATAAACTGCCCACTTCTTACGAAAATCGTACTTTATCGGACTATTTTACATATTTGGATATGAAATATCCAAGTTAAAAATCTGTTGTGTGGCCAGAAAATGGACAACACAATGGCCTAACAAAAAATTATCAGCCTAAGTGCAGTCAAGGTCAAATTCATTAAAAATGCCACTTCTTACGAAATTCGTACTTTTCCGAACTATTTTACATATTTGGATATGAAATTACCAAGTTAAAAATCTGTTGTGTGGCCAGAAAATGGACAACACAATGGCCTAAAAAAAAATTATCAGCCCAGGTGCGGTCAAGGTCAAATTCATTAAAAATTGTTCCATCAACTGCCCACTTCTTACGAAATTCGTACTTTTCCGGACTATTTTACATATTTGGATATGAAATATCCAAGTTAAAATTCTGTTGCGTGGCCGGAAAATGAACAACACAATGGCCTAACAAAAAATTATCAGCCCAAGTGCGGTCAAGGTCAAATTCATTAAAAATTGTTCCATCAACTGCCCACTTCTAACGAAATTCGTACTTTTCCGGACTATTTTACATATTTGGATATGAAATATCAAAGTAAAAAATCTGTTGCGTGGCTTGAAAATGGACAACACAATGGCCTAACAAAAAATTATCAGCCTAAGTGCGGTCAAGGTCAAATTCATTAAAAATTGTTCCATCAACTGTCCACTTCTTACGAAATTCGTACTTTTCCGGACTATTTTACATATTTGGATATGAAATATCCAAGTTAAAAATCTGTTGTGAGGCCAGAAAATGGACAACACAATGGCCTAACAAAAACATATCAGCCTAAATGCTGTCAAGGCCAATTTTATTATAAATTGTTCCATAAACTGCCCACTTCTTACGAAAATCGTACTTTATCGGACTATTTTACATATTTGGATATGAAATATCCAAGTTAAAAATCTGTTGTGTGGCCAGAAAATGGACAACACAATGGCCTAACAAAAAATTATCAGCCCAAGTGCGGTCAAGGTCAAATTCATTAAAAATGCCACTTCTTACGAAATTCGTACTTTTCCGGACTATTTTACATATTTGGATATGAAATTACCAAGCTAAAAATCTGTTGTGTGGCCAGAAAATGGAAAACACAATGGCCTTACAAAAAAATGTCTGCCCAAATACGGTCAAGGCCAAATTCATTAAAAATTGTTCCATCAACTGCCCATTTCTTACAAAAATCGTACTTTATCGGACTATTTTACATATTTGGATATGAAATTACCAAGTTAAAAATCTGTTGTGTGGCCAGAAAATGGACAACACAATTGCCTAACAAAAAATTATCAGCCCCCAATTGCGGTCAAGGCCAATTTCATTAAAAATTGTTCCATAAACTGCCCACTTTTTACGAAATTCGTACTTTTTCGGATTTTTTACATATTTGGATATGAAGTATCCAAGATGAAAATCTGTTGTGTAGCCAGAATGGAGACCACGATAGCCTAACAAAGATTTATCAGCCAGGAGCGGTCACGCTCGCGGCCAATTTCATTAAAAATTATTCCAGAAACTGCCCACTTCTTACGAAATTCGCAATTTTTCGGACTAAGTTGCATATTTGGATATGAAATGTTTAAGATGAAAATCTGTTGTGTGGCCATAAAATAGAGAACTTAATGGCCTAACAAACAAATATCAGCCCAAATGCGGTCAAGGCCAATTTCATTAAAAATTATTCCATAAACTGCCCTCTTCTTACGAGATTCGAACTTTTCCGGACTATTTTACTAATTTGGATATGAAATATCCAAGTTAAAAATCTGTTGTGTGGCCAGAAAATGAAAATCACCATTGCTGAATAAAAAAATAACGCCCCAAGTGCGGTCACGGCCAATTTTATTAGAAATTGTTCCATAAACTGCTCAATACATTCACCATAAATTAAAAGTTAGGACACTTTAAGTACAAACATCGTTCTGGTCACATCGTTCTGCGGTTAGTTCAGCGCTTTCAAAACAAGGTGCTCCGAAGCATGGTAGTTGTATTGTGGTTTATTCGAATTTTTCTAAAATCTACATCTACATTTGAGCATGCCTACTTTTACATTTGAGCATGAATCTTTTTAAATGATCACGCGGTATCTCCAGATGAAACCTGTATGTTAGATGGTCTTTAATAATGTTAGCTTAAGAAATGTCTCCAAGGTCCTTCCTACGGAAAACACATCGAGCATTTTTATTTTTAAAACAATTTCGTTAATTGAGTTCCAATTACCTTGAGAGTAACCAAAATCAAATTTCCGTGGTAATTGTTCCAACATGTTTCGAATGCCGAGTTCTGTTCTAATAATTACGAGGTATTGTCATTAAAAGTTACAACTAGTTGGTATTATTTAATTCTCAATATTCGTACCTTCCGCAGGCTACCCTCACTGAACATTTGTATCGGATCCTTTATAATGATAAACAAGGAAAATTCAGAATAAATTAACAAACTCCAATTCTTAAAATTTAAGCCAAATTCGAATTTAAGTTGAATTCAAAACTCTTAATCTAACTGTGGTACTTCCACCCAAGCTTGAAATGAAGTTACAGTTTACTTCTGCAACCAATGCAATCTTTAATCCAGCGCACTTTGACATCTATCCATTTGTGTTCGCATTTCATAAACGTGAAGAATTTCAGTATGATATGTATGACCTGAGTTTGATATTCCACTCAAATTTTATTGTTATTGTAATTCAATTTAAAGAGTTTGAATTTAGTTTGTACAGTCATAAGAGTACCAGTTTCATAATGGATTGATAAATAGTTTGGGACTAGTTTTGAGTACCTATCCATGATTTGGATACGATTATTTCACTCAAATATTTAAAAAAATATAGTTTGAGTATATTTTCAGTACATTGATTCGATTAAAATGAATTAGATATTTCACTCAAAGTTGATTATTTAACTCAAATTCAGTTCCAGTTTCGTGAAGAATTTAAATTAAATTTTAGTTTGACTTGAGTAAATTGAATGCGAAAATTTTATTTTTAACATAAATCCTGACATGAATAGAAGAGTTTGAGTATGATTTGATTGAATCAAATTAAATATTCGACTCAAATTGTATTCAATTTCAATTCAAATTGAAGCAGAATATAAGTTCCAGTATCATAAATAATTTTATTGGAGTTTGAGTACGATTTCAGTACATATTATAACAGATTCGCGTAGAACGTATTCAAATCTAGCATTTTTTTGTTGGTTTGATTAAAATGAATTCGATGTTTCACTCAAATTTTATTATGAATTTTAATTCAAAGTTTGAATTGTGAATTTGAGAGAATTTAAATATAGTTTGAACGAGTTTGAGTGTGGTTTGAATAAATATTTTACTCAAATTGAATTAAACTCAACTTTTATTCATTTTCAGCTAAACAAATTTGAACAATGTTTGGGAAGGTAATAGTGGTTTTGGATACAAATTTTGGGTTTGGTTTTGTTGATTTGGGAAGGGTTCGAGTAATTTTATTGCATTAACATTTGATATTAAAACTATACTCAAAAGGAAATATCCTTCGACTCAAATTCTGAAATGAACAGTTTCCAGAGTTGAATATAGTTTTGGAATGGTTTGAATATGATTTGGACTATTTCAATATTCCACTCAAATTGTATTATTAATTTTTACTCATATTCCGCCCTGCCATGAACATGACAATTTGAGTATAATTTTAATATTTCTACTCAAAATTAAGCTTTATGAACGCAAGATGATGAAATCTTAAAGTATTTCATTAGTTTTGGGCAAGAGTGTTAGTATGAGTAAACTCTATGTAAAATGTCATTCCAATTTTATTATTATTTTCAAAATAATAAAATTTGATGAGAATTTGAAAATGGTTTTAGTTTCTTGAAGAGTTTGAATAGAGTTTGAGTAGGTTAGGTTAGATAAGGGTGGCCCTTCTAAAGGACTAGCATAGACACAACATTGGTCCGTAGCTGTACCACATTCGAGCTACCTTCTTTTCAATTGTTGTACCATCCTGAGCTTACCAAGAAGCATTGAAAGTCCCTGACGTCAATCTTACTATGATCCGTCAGGTCGTCCAAAGGGGCAGTTCCCATAAGTTTTGTTCTGCTGTACGCTAGACTAGGACAGGTGTAGAGCAGATAGAGCACAGTTTCCTCCTCCTCCTCCTCATCATCATCAACGCAGCTGCGGCACTAATCATGGGCAGAGGTAGCCTGTCTGCTCGCATGTTCTCCGATAAGACGATGTCTCGTTATAGCTCCCATGACTTAGCAATATAGTGCCGTGCAAGCAAGATCAGTTAGCCGGTATAGTATGCGTGTTGTGATCTCGACGGCTCGCCTGGTTTGATTGAGCCTCTAATGTAAGCCACTATTTGTCTTTCCAGTGCAGACATGTACCTAATATGCCTTTGTTCAAAGCAACACATAGCTTGGTTACTAGAACATAAAGATCCTGTGTAGATGCAGGTGGGTTTGGAACCGATACCGGTAATGAATTACCATGAATGGTTCTAAAGCAATCCCAATCAATTTTCTTCTTATTTCTGAAGGATGATTTGCTAGTGAGTTTTGTATCCACTTCATACTGGAGATAACAATGGTCAGAAAAGGAATGGTCTTCGAACACTTTCCAGTTCAATACCCTTTCCTTAATAAAATCTGAAACAAGTTGGATATTTAGCACTTCTTGTCTGTTTTTAGTAATGAAGGTTGGGTTACACCCGATATTACATATAATTAGGTTAGTACTTAAAATAAAATTAAAGATTAACCTACCTCGCCTGCTGATATTTGTACTTCCCCAGATTGAGTAATGCACATTAGCATCACAGCTTCCATTTTGAGCAGAAGGACCGCCGATGCGGCTTTACAGTGATGGAGTTTGATCTGACGAATTTTAAGCAATAGATAGTGCTTACCACTGATGATCAGACTCCGCCTCTGACAGCGATTCATCCATTTGGAGAGCTCTATGCAGCCCCAACGATTTTGACATCCCCAAGTCCACGTAAAGTGCCTTCTGAGCGTCTTCCGGGATGCTCTTGATTAATGGGTCACCAACACCAGGCGGGACCTCCACAAGTAGTATCCCCACCTGCTGCAGATGCCCCAGATCTATTGGCTTCATCGCGCTTATAAACCTTGAGCGTAATCGCTCCAAATCCATAGCTGATTAAGCCTCCAGATTTTGACAGGGCATCCAAGGAATCTCTGTTGAAGATGATAACGGCCGATCTGTGATATGCTTCCGCCTTCACCTCCTCTAACCAAGAAATCTTCAAAGTGGCCGTTGGCAGATCCGGAACGCTTTTTTTCAGCATTTCCAGGATCTCCTTTGGGTTGCTTGGCTCTGCAGGGATCCAGGCTCGGGCCCTAGGCCTGCAGGGAATTTTTTCTCTCGTCACCACTTCCAGTTAGGCTCTCGGCCAGACTGCACCCAGGCGGCCGATCGCGTTTTTGTAGAGGGTCATAGACCTTTTTCGGAAGGACGGAGAAGGTCACGGATTCTCCCTCATGATGTTTAGGAAGGTGGCGGCTAAGGCATCCACCTTCTTCCAGTTAAGGGCCGCAATGCTCCCATCTTCTTGAGCCCTATCAACGTTGGAGGGCCTGGTGACAGTGTCCGGAACCCTTTTTCTTTTTGACCCAGCCACATAAACATGGTTTACTAGTTGTCCGGTGGTCACCACGAGTAGGTAATACGCAAACTTGTGGAAGCTACAAGATCGCACCAGAGTTTGAGAAACATTTAAACAAAATTAAATTAGCTTTTTGGCTACCACAGTTGTTGAGAATTTAAATATAGTTTGAGTGTTTATATGATTTGTATAAATAGAGTTTCACTCAAATTTGATTCAATTTCAATTTTGTGAATAATTTGAACACTCAATTTTGGTTATTAATTTTATCCAAAATTTTGTCTAGATCTCATAAGCTGCCGCCGCTTCGAGTAAAACTTAAATGAAATGGTTCAACACTGTATTTTATTAAAATGATTATGGAATAAATTCAATATAAATTTCTAAACACAAAATTAGAATAAATTATTCGTTCTCTGTACCACACATACATACATAGATATACATATATTTTTAGAAAACACAATTTATTCTAATCGACAAATTGAAAATATTACAACAAAATATGATTATGTAAAACAAATCTATACCCAGATTAAATCATATCGAAGCGACGGTACACACACGTGAAATTGAACGTGATACTTTTTAAATTCGAAATCGATTCATGCGGCTGCGATGTGGAGTGAAAGTGATGTTGGATAATGGAGGCACACACACACACACACAAGATTTGTTTTGTAAATAAAATTAGACATGAGATTTGTTATGTTGTGCTGTGTGATATTTATTTATAGCCTATATACCTACATACATTGAATATAAATTATATAAACATATAGCCTGAAAGTTATGGTGTAGGCTCGATGTCATCACTGGAATCGGTCGTATATATTTACTTATTATAACTTGCACAAGCCAATAATTTATATTATGCCATGACAATGAACTATTAGTAAATTTGATTGTATAATATATTGTATTAATTTAATATATATTATACAGTGCGGTTTTATGATATTTTAAAATTAAACCATTTCGTAATCAATTTTGAAAATTCCAACCCAAAACAAACAGCTAAAAATAAAAATTTGAATAAAAAAACTCTTATCAATTGACACGAGCTAAACTGCACAATCGCATGACTTGAATAATTATCACAAAAAAATATAAAATTGTATTCGTATTTTTATTAAACTTGACAACCACAAAACTAACAAAATAAATCGCGTTTTGTAATAAAACTTAGTTCCTCAGTCTCCAGATTTCCTCATTTCCACCATTGATACAAACGAGTGATAATCATAATTATAAAGTCAAATTGCCTGAGGACTACGCTGAAGTCACTAATCAATTGATTTTTTCTGTTATCAAACTATGTACACATCTATGACCTTCTGTTGAGAGTGCATAATCCATGGGCCGAGCCATCGTTCGAGATATACAAGGTGCAGATGGTCAAAACAAATCGGACCCGTTGCCGTGCGTCCTCGATTTGGCTGACAAAATAGCGTAAGGCAAAGATGCAAATAAGCGAACTGCAAAATAGCCGGGAGAGCAGTGAGCCCCAGAACAAGTAGAAATCATAAAACAAAAGAAAAAAACTCGTTCAAAGTAAAATTACAATTTTTTTTCAAACTCATTCAAATTGTGCTCACAGCCTCTCTAGTATCCTTAGATGGATACGAGCGTACCTTGGGCAATGTGTTGCAAAACGAACGGTACGTTGGTGGTAGAGAAGCAGTGTAGCGGATAGTCAATCACTAATGTACTAATGCCCCAGGTGTTATAAAACGACTCTCTATCGAGATTAATCCTATATGAATTCTTTAAGATCAAGATCACCTTAACTAAAAGGTATATAGAAGCGAAATCAACTTATTAGTTGATCTAACCGGCGCCTTTAGCAACGTTCAAGATAAAATTTCTGTGGGTTAAAATGGGTAGAATTTTTATACGTCAATCAGAAAATACAACTGTTTTCCAAATTTCATCCCAGAATGAAACCATCCCAAATTTCTTGTACTATGTGTATTAATAATAACAGTTTTTAAAGGCCATTACTGGCCATTACTTACTGTATCAACAATTTGGCAAATATGTTCCGCGGCAATGGAAAGTAGCAGAACGATAAAAAATCATACAGGCCAATTTCTTTGCTGCCAGTCGTGTCAATAGTTTTTGAAAAATTATTACTAAGGAGATGTATCGGTCGCTACAGGACTCCCCTGCAACTGAAGATGCCCCCTAAACGCAGTTGATAAAATTATTAGAATTAAAGTGCTGGACTGTTTTACGCGCCCGAGGTGCTGATATTTGATCAGACGAGGCTAGTATTCCGTAGCTGGCTTCAATCGATCAATAGAAATGTTATGATTCTTGCCTTGGATCGAAATAATGAAATGTTTTCGAAGGCGTCGAATGACTTTAAATGGACCTTCGTAGGGTGGTGATAATCCTGTGTGAACCTTGTCCGTGCGAAAAAGATCAATATCACAAGTGTTCAACGTTTTAGGGACAAAAATTGGATCAAGATTATTCATATGGTGTTGCGTAATTGATCGACAACTGTGTATGCGGTTGGTAGTCACCGGGTAGTTTGATAGTCTGGCCATAGACCATTTCCGCTGGTGGGCACTTCAGATCTTCATTCACTGTAGCTCTAATTCCGAGAAACAAAACAATGGGAATCTCAGAGCTCCAATTACTAGTATTTTCTCGAACCATTAGTGCTGATTTGAGCTGGCGGATGATAGACCGTAGTATGTATACGATTTGAGCCAAGGAGTTCGTTAACTCAACAAAAAGTATGGACTCAAATTGTGTTCCTTGATCAGTAGTAATATTTAGTGGAACCCCACATCAAGATACGTAGTTACGATCGAGGGTTCGATTATCACAAGGGCGGCTATTTTTATTACAAACGCAGAATCGGTTGTAGCTGCAAACATATTGTCCATGCAGTAAGCTTCCGGCCACCTAGTAAAACGATCGACACAGGTAAGAATATAAGTATATCCATTGGATTGTTTAAGTGGTCCAACAATATGTAAATGGATATGCTCGAATCGACCTGGTGGAATTTCGAAATGTCCAAGGGACGGTTTTGTATGCCGTTGGACTTTAGATTTTTGGCAGGTTAAACAGGATCGTGGCCAATGGGTCACATCCTTATTAATGCTAGGCCAAAAATATCGAGCAGTAATCAATTTACGAGTAGCACGCGGATACCAGGATGTGAACTATTGTGTAATGCGTGGAAAATGGTTCGACGAAGCGATTCTGCGATTTACGGGCGATTTGCACCTGTAGATGTTTCGCAGTAAATTTCTAAGCCAGTATTTCTAAGCCAGTATATCTATCAAATAAGTATGGCGCAGAAAGATTTACCAAAACAATTATATATGATCTAAAATCAAATTTGAAGGACCGACACTTTCGAGTGAAATGCGAAAAAGAATATTCTGAGCTCATGAAATTTCCAGTGGGAGCTAGGGTCTTGGGACCAATACTAGGGTCTTGGGACCAATACTCTACCTGCTTTACATCGGAGACATACCTCGCCTGAAGTAGGCTACTAAAGCTTGTGATACAAATTTGGCGGATCAGGGGCTTAACGAATCAAAATCCACACATGTAAATTTGAAAAAATTAAAAATGTATTGAAGACCTGAAGTTATAAATGGATGGCAGATTCCATTCGCAAATTCAGTGAAGTATCTGGTGATGACATTTGATACAGGGCTTAGGTGGAAAGAACACGTTAAAAAAAAGAAAGAAGAACTAAATATTAAATTGAGGAAAAGGTTCTGGCTGTTGGGGAAAAATTCTGAATTGTCAAATCAAAACAAATTGATGTTGTACCAGCAGGGGTTGAAGCCAATATAGATTTAACTACATTTCAAAACAAAGTGCTACGTTGTATAGATAACGCTCCGTGGTATTAAAGGAATGATGATCTGCATAGAGATTTTTGAGGGTGATTCATGGCCAAAATATGGCTCAATATGTGAATGTGGAGGTGCGTAGTATGCAGGACACCAACTGATTTAATTGATTAAGATGATCAGCTCGAATTACCACTATAATATACATACAGATGTATTAATTTGTAAATGAGCCTGGCCAATGGGCTTTACTTAAAAATTATTCAGGCAAATTTGATACCAAATTCAAAATTAGTTTCCATTAATTTGTTTCAAATAATTTTACAGCGTTTGCAAGATTATCTCATATTTGTTATATAAACCAAAATTTTGTTATCATTTGCTTCTAGACCTAGTCTCCTCGCATGTTCTCTAAACAGGCAGTGTCCTGTGAGTATCTCCACGATTGATTTTAATTCACGACTACGTAGGGAGATTAGTGTCTTTGAGCGTTTCAAGTCCAGCTTTGGTCAGACTTGTCTAGCTACACTAAATGTGAGAGTGTTGTTCACTTTTCGTTCGCTGAGGCTACTGCCTCTTTTTTAAGCGCTGTTTTGAGCACCATAATAGGCCTTCCCAAATTTGCCTTTCCGGTAAAAGTTGGAGAATCATTTCATTTAGAGACATTCTTGATGTCAGAGAAACTGATTCGAGCGTCCACAAAAATGCGATATCAATCGAGGATACCACATTATGTCTCAATCAATTCAAAACCATCTCAATCGCATATCACCTCTGCTTGGTACACGCTGCAGTAATCATAGAGACCAACTGATATATCTGCTTTCAATTTATCATAGAAGACCCCAGCTCCTACTTTACCGTGTAGCTTGGAACCATCCGCAGAGAACTGTAATACTTCTGTTTCTGATAGCGACCCGCTCTCCAAGATCCTCTTGAACGGCACGTGGTTCGGAACCCTTTCTCGAACCATAATGTTGGTGTAACGTATAGTCTAGACTCGCCAATTTCTTCCTTAGCGATCTAATTATCGTCGAGTGTTCTGTCTGAAGACATTTTCACTGAGATACGGCTGATAGTCAGTTCTCGATCCCATTTCTGTAGGTTACTTTTTCAAGATGATTTTTCCCCTTTCGGAATAAAGATTACCCTGATCTCAGTTCACCTCTTTGGAATACAGACCAATTTTAAACATCCTTTGAAGATTTCTTCCAGACAGGAGAGAATAATCGACGAGTTATTTTGAATTTCCGCTGGTATAATTCGGTTAGGACGAGCCAATTTCTAAGGTTTGAAACCTTCAAGTGCCAATAGGAATGTGTTTCTCGATGAGTACTAGTGTCTGTCGAGTCGTCAATGCGTCCTGGCAAGTGGACTTCGTTGAGAAGCTTCAAAGATTTCTCACTAGAAGCAGTGCAAGATCCATTCGGGTTAATTAGATAACTGGGACGGATTAGTGGACATTATCTTTCTAAGTCCATATCCTGAGCCTCTCTCTTACTTTTGGCTCTATTAAAGGCTTTCCTAGAAGCCTTTCGTTAGGTCCTCAGTTCCTTGGACCACCATGTTCACTCCATGAGAGAGTAGAAACATATATTAGTAATTGTTTCCAAGAATGCAGGATCTGATTTTCCCAGAACTGCTTGGCTATATTAGGTTATACCGCTTCATTTAAAGGTCATAGATCATGTTGCTGTTTATCCATGGTTCAAGAATAAGAACCACGCCTTCTCCTGATCCAGTCAGTCTGAGGAAGAATATATGTATGGTGCAGGTTGATTTGAATGATATTTAGCATATTATCATGTTGAACCTACTTACCAGTTTTTACTCACCACTGCCACAGACTAATAAGGAAAGGCGGTTGCCCATCGCCTCTTTTAGTGCATTTACCTCGGAAAGTTCCATTGGCTGAGACTTGAATTTCTGATCTTAATTATTTTCTCGTCTGGGCCAGCAGGGTCGGTTGGTAGCCAGACATGTGCTCCTTGCCTGTTAGGAAACTCTTCCCTGCTCACAGCCACCAACCTCGCGCCCTGCGACGCCTCCCCTACCTCCACTACTGCCTTCTTGTAGAGATCCACTGATCTGGAATCAGAGTACGCCCTTGATGCCATCCCGAAATTCTACAGGATGGAGGTAGTCCTGGATTCTTTCCTAGAACATTAAAAAGACAGAGTTCAGTGCGTTATACTAATCACCATTTTTCCTCTTCATGACTTCTGCCAAAGATGGTTAGCACCAACACACGCTCCTTCACAATATCGCAAAACAACTTATGTTTAAGCACCTTGTGATGAGTCTCTTTATCCGCCTGTAGTTTAGTCTATTTGCTGTCGACCGCTTCCCGATCATCCTGGGACCACTGTCTGTTCGACACCTGACCAAAATTCTGAACGCCGAGCGTCTATTTCTATAGCGCTGCTTTCACAGAGGAGTGTTGCCCGATCCAGCAGTCGCCGATCACAAGGTCGCCTCCCTCTGGTATTGTGGAGGAAGGAGCCAAACCTTCACGGTTCGAGTTCTCCCTCGACGTTTCCGGCCTTTAGAGAGTGCCGGTCTCGGTTTTTTTTTAGTTTTTTTTAAATGGCTGACACGGCGGAAATATTGGTCCACCTCCGCAGAGATTCGCATGCACAGGTTAGGCTACTTACAACTGGAGTTCGCCAAGTATCCAGACGGCTCCGTTTGCGACTGGGGTTTGTTAAATAGGCCACCGTGCTAGGTAGTTTGTTGGCACGGGTCACGTAACACCTTAAACCGGCCCATCTGCCAACATTTAGCGTGACCCGCACCACAACTAGGTCACTTTTCCCCACCCGCGGCGACATTTGTGAGGCAATGGAAATGTAAGATTTTACAAATTTAGGGGAGAAACATTTCGGGAATCTAAAAAAAAAAAAATTTAAGAATTCTGAAATTTTGACATTCGGAATTTGTGCATTCAGTATTCAAAATGCATCTTAAAAAAATGTGGGAATTAAAAAATTTCAGAATTCTAATTTTCTGAATTTGTTAAATTTAAACAAAAATTTACAAATTTTAGAATTTAGACAGAAAAATCCATGGCCCGGAGTTGTCACAAACAACATCGTGTTTTCAAATTGGATATAGAGTATTTAGATATTGTATGAGGCACACCAAACCAAATTAAAAGTAGAAGATGTGACTAAGGCCAATCAACTTTTCTTTGGCAAACTCTTCACTCAATATAGAATTTTAGTATTCCAATAGAACGTCAAATTTCATATATACGTTGAATTGAGTTGCATACATTACCGTATTCAATGTATTGTATGAAACTAAATCATTAAATCCCAATTAGAAAATTCCTGACAATCATGGTGTTATGCATAGTAATTATAATAAATATACAAATCGTATATATAGTTTTTAGTGTATATAGTTATTAGAAAGATATATGAATAAATTGAACTGGCACATTGTGTGTAGGGGGGTTCATTCGATATAAAATACAAAATCGATCGAGAGCTAGAATTTTTTTTATTCTTTTAAACAATTTTTTTAACTTGACTGATTTATTATGTGGGAGATATCTATATTTTGTTGTTGCAACTACTAGAAGCAAATCATAAATGTGCATTTATTAATAGATGCAAATTATTGTAACCTCATATAGGGTATAAATAGAATACAGCGATTCTTAACATTTTACCAACTTAGGGTCAAGAATCTAGACGATCACATTAAGTTTTGGTGGACACAGTTTGAGAGTCTATAGTGTTGAAAGTTAATATTAAAGAGTTTTCGATTACATGTTTAAAGTGATTGAACCTCGAGGTCAAGGGACTCATAAAAATTGTATGAACTCAAAGGTTCGCATTTTAGTGAAAGAATACACTTGTTTGGCGCCAATAACAAGCATGTAACGATTTTAAGAGAGACGCAGTCTTTTGTTTTCGTCTAATCAAATTTTATTCAGTTTCGCGTCTCTAAGTTTGTGAATTACTGCGTCTTACTATAAAAAACGAAATATGATTATGACTTTAAAGTTATTGTGATGGGAGGAGATTTGTAATTATTATAAGTTGGGTGCATTGTTCTGGTACCAGTTTATCGATTATGAATGTCCCATATGCTATGTTATATTAATAAATAGACTAGACTTTACCTCAAGCTTATAGCTAATTTAAATAAAAATACGAAAGGTGCTCTGTGTAATAACACCTCCACATTTATCCGTATATAGCATACAGAGTACATATGTACATTACACAGAATATATATGTATAAATCAAAGGGCAAAAGGGCATCTAATAATCTCTGTTATGCAACTATACATCAGCCGACAAGAAATTATTCATTTTTTGATTACAAATCGTATGTGACGTGATATCCAAAATCTATCTATGAAATTGTAAACAAATCTTTGACGTAATCTCGTCGCGCTCAAATTGCTTTCATTAACTGAAAAACTATATACACAAACAGACACACAAGATTTCTAATTTAAATTAAATAGGCACAGTAAGTACACACTATTAACACATTAACTGTCACCATGTTATAACAAATACATATTGGTTAACGATTCGGAAAATTGTCATTATGCCGCGATATGCACGCGAGATTGTTTAGTAGAAGTGAAATATACAAAAGACTTGTAATCGTTTTCGATTTTATTTAATTGATGGCCTTGTCATCGACCCACGACTTACTCTTTATATGGCGATAAGACACACGACTGTATACATTATAAGTAGTAAAATCAGGTCTTTACATATGACATACAAAAAGTATAAAAACACAAATACATGAATAAATGCGTGGTCTCCGATTAGAGTGTGCACATTAGTGCGCGGTTTCGATGAATTTTATTTGTAATAATGATTACAAAGATTTGATTGTTTCTTGATCTTTCTTAAAGCGCGCTTATTGCTCAACATGCGATATCACACACTCTACTATGGCGAGAATCGTCCAACTGGCAGCGCAAAATATCTCTATATGAAAATTGTATGATCAGCTCATATAACATATCATTCAAATTTACGATTTTCTGAAATAGTTGTATGGATGATTTTCTGCAAACCCAATTTTGACAGTACCTCAGATACACGCCAACGTGTATGATCGTAAAAAACACTTGCATAACGATTATCTATAAACTCATTTTTGAAGTTTATCAGCGAAAGCTGTGATACTATCGAAAATATTGTAACCATTACTAGTAAGTCACAAACTAATAAGCCAACAGTCAAACAAGATAAAATTGCAATTCATCACGCAACAAACTCACCATGTAGTCACCAAATCTTTCAAATGCGAGTGCTGTTAAGGCGGACACAAAATGTTTAGATGTCAAATTTCAAAGCCATGAGCAAATCAGATCGACAAGAGTTTGTTTCGAACCATAACATTTGTTTTAATTGCGTATATCTCGGACTTTCAGCACAGGCATACCAGTAACTACAATACAGTTAACAACGACAGATCTACCATTACACCATCCACCAAACTCATATGGCGCAGCATACAACCTACGAACATTTACAACCTATCTTATCTCAAATTAATGGTCCATGGCAAATTTGATAACAAAATCAATGGTTCAGCGGTTGCAAATCCCAATGCAGTCGTTATCAAATACAACTTCACGGCTCAAAACATCAGTAACATCAAAGTGGCAAAATTAAAAATTTGACGTGGGTCCTATCATACAAAATGATGTTACGAGAATTGTTATGAAATTTCGTATGCATATAGCAGTCTTTTGTGTCGATATTGATAAAAACGTATCGGCATGTTCTTGTAGAACCTTCGTACAGAATTATAACCCGTACAGTTAAAGAACTGTCCATCGATAATAAACATAAGTTTTCAGCTGCATCAAAAGTAATCGCAAGTGACTTCAAGGTAGAAGACCTTCTGACCGGTTCTGGCACATTATCACAAGCTTTTCAACTACAAAAAAAAATAGTGATTCTAGAATCAGGAGGCTTCAAATTACGGAAGTGGCATAATTCATAAAGCACATCAGTCAGAACAAGAGCATATAGCATTCCAATTTTTAACAACGAAGGAGGAACAGGGTCCTGGGCATTTATTGGCAATCTGAAACAGACACATTCAAATATAGGGTAAACGATTATTCAACGAATATGAAAATTAAATATGAAAACCTTAGGTTGGTTGACAAGCTCCCTGATGATGTGGCTGATAAACGGAAAAATATTAAAATAAATTTGAAAATTTTTAAGCAAATACGAATACCAAGGTAAACTCTTTTCAACACCAACCATGTTCAACTCCATGGGTTCTATCATGCCAGTAAAGTGGCTTCATCAGCAATTATATACTGTAAAAGTTACGATAATAAGGCTCGTCCGCAAATTAGACTTCTCACTCCCAAGATAAAAGAAGCACCAGGGCGGTCATTTTGTAGTGCTATCTCATACTTTTATCTCGCCAGTGGAGAATTTTTTGGCGAGATAAATCATAATAAAAAAATGTCCATAAGCCCAACCAAGCAAAATGAATTTTGAGGGGAAGCAAAATGAATTTTCAGGGAAAATAATCTACAAACTATGAAATTGACGTTTATAAATAATTTAAACGAAGTTGTGATTTGAAGTGCAAATACGTGAGATACAAGTTTTCGATTCTTTGTATTTACATCACCTCAAAAACATATAAACAAACACTTGATGTATGAAACTACATATGAATAAATTATTTAGAGTATTTTAAGCTTAATGCTAAGCTATACAAATTTAGTTACATATAGTGGCGATCAACATGGAGTTTAAAGCATGGGCTTGTATTTTCTCCGTTATAGCTCACCGCAGATAACCATCAAGCAAAAAAAGGAGCTAGTAGAGCGTGTTTCGGAATTACGTGGTAACTGCGTGCCGGTTCCAATCAGCAGACGGGAAACGCCAGAAAACAGCTTTTTGGAATAAATTATCCGACGAGCTAAACAACATGGATGGTGCAATAAAAGAAATCAGAGGGTGGCAAAATTGTCAAATTTATCAGAGCATACAAATAACCATTCAAATCACACATATAAAACTGGGGGTCGTGATCAACTTGATTTAGAGTTAGATCTCCAAGAAGTGATTTTGCTAAGTGTGCTACCATTTGACCATGTCGAAGACTTAAATATTAGGGAGGTAGGATTTGTAAGAAAATGTTTAAATTTTCGTTTACTCATTATATTTTTCTTCTACGTATCTAACACAGTTGTGCCAAATAGTCAAATTTACCTCCGTTGATTCAAGATTCGAAGATGTTGGAGCCTCAACATCCCACTTATTTGTTAGATTTTGGTCTTCCTATTTATTGTATAACCATTCCATCCTTGGAAGCATCGTACTCATCCTCTTACCCATTCAAAATTAAAAAATTATGAAAAACGGCGACAGCATTTATTATTTTCGCGCTTTTTTGGGGCAGCGTAATGCAATTTCCTTTCCCCTAGTATACATGTAAATCAATTTTTTTAATATACCAATTGCCATTTCGACTTGGCAGCGGATAATTGTATCTGTTTTTCCTTCTTCGCTTACGGTAATGCGAAAAGGCATCAGACGGTATCCTTGGTCGCCTATAGAAGCCATTATTTTTGTGCTTCGTAGTACATTCATTTTCGAACATAGCATAGAGTTGGCTTGCTCCGAGTGTATGAAGTTATCCCAGGATTCCATCCCAGAAAAATTAAAAATTTTCGTCAGGCAATACTATTCTCATCCCATCCCAGGATTTTAAAAATCATCCCAAAATCCCAAATGATCATCATTTTAAAAATTTGCAAACGACGTGTTACCTTAAACATTCTGGTTGTAAGAAGTAGTTGGCACAAAAGGCTCAGAAATACATCCATACATAACATTAGGAGTTTAACTACTGATTCTCAAGAACCATGTTTGCCGGAAAAAGGTTCCTTTGTTTTCGACTTGACATGTAGTCCACTTGCTGTAATAAATCATTGAACACCAGCCGTATGTTGTAATTGGCGCATAATGATATCTAATTTTGGGATGATTTTTAAAATCTTGGGATGAGAAGCGAATAGAATTGCCTGATGAACATTTTATATTTTTGTGGGATGGAATCCTGGGATAACTTCACACACTTGTTTGCTCCCCAAACATGGCACGATTTGAGTATTTATACTGCGCAACCCTTTACGATGCACATATACCATTTCGACCTCTTTATTCAACCCTGTTAAAGCAATTTGAGTGCCATCGATTAGCCCAATTATTCCTGGAATACCTTTTTTAGCTATTCGACTTCTTTCTACTTCTCCTTGTGGGAATTTAATATATTTGTCCATAAGACTATTGAGCAGGTCGGTCACTAATTCGATTGATTTGTTGATAGCCGCCTGTGATATATGACCAATGCTGCGTATTTGATTTTGATATATGAACCGGTAAACCATAAAAGTTGAATGCCACCAAATACTTAATATCAAACAGAATAACTGGGTGATCGTCTGTGAGCCTTGCAGTTTCTAATTCTTGGATTAATTGTATGGCCAAAGCGGGAGGAAATTGAAAACAGCCTCTAAAATCGATCATTCCATATGGGTTAGATAAGCGTGTCTGCTGCTTGTACATATTACGCTGCCTGAGCCAAAATTCATACGCAATGGTTATTCGATTCCATGATCGAATCAAATCATGCCGCAAAAATACCTTAAAATAGCAAAAAGTTAACATTCGCACATAATTGAATGGCGCCAAAAAAGTATATGTGAGTTTTCAATTTTATGTTGTCATTTTTTTCACATTAAATAATTATGATTTTATTACATAAATCTCTAATAATACGAGCAATATTGATGGTGGACATTGACAATTTATCACAAAAACATAATGCGAAAACAAGACAGAAGATAGTGTGGTCTGTGTCAACAGAATTAATAACCGACGTGATGTTGTTTATCTCACCAAATGTGAGATAGCACCACAAAGTAACCGCCCAGTTTGTACAATACCGTTGCCTAAATTGGAATTGAATGGCGCACTTTCACTTCCAGGACTGTTTCAATAAGTGTTAGGTTTGCAGGTTTTTAATAAACACCAACCCGAAATTTGTGCTTGGTGTATTTCTGAAACTGTTTTAGCATGGCTTTCCCATCATCCTAAAAGACGGAAAAATTTATATAAGTAAGGACGTCAGAAATATTGGATACCTTACCTTGGACATATTGAAACCACGTTAGTTCTAGCGACAGAACTAGCAGCAAATTGATAGTACCCCATCAACATAATTTATTCAATTTGCTCTCTTTTAAATTCTAATTATTGGATAATTGTTGCCAGTCATCTTGCGAAACGAGAATCTCACAATCGCACCTTATTGGCTCCACATTTTGGTAGAAGACATCAATGGTGCCCATTAACTGTAGGACCAGAAGCTATCAACACACGCAATCCAAAACAATTAACCAGATGGCAGCAAATACGACAACATGTTAACATACCTTAATACCTTACAACAAATCAATAAATGGACGCCGGCCCAGTTCGTCAAATTATGTAAAAATCATCTAGACTTCAATAAACGATTGAAATACTAACATTAATTTAGGTTAACATTTTAATTCATATACTTATACATACCTAATTTGGCTATACAGATTAGAACTCTCACAATTCAATACAATTTGATACTTGCTTTTCACGCTCAATTACAATTCATAGTATCTTATCTATGTACTTAGCAACAAATTGTGAAAAATAATCTTGTTGATTATAGCTGTACCCGTGGTCACCATAAACTCATCTCAAATCTCAATAAAATCAAATTATAACTTGATAAATACTAAATCTTAGTTTAATTTACATAAGATGGCAAAATACATTTTCGTCGAACATGAACCGTTTCGCAACGAAGCCTGGATACTCTATGGCCGATTCTAACTAATAAATTCTGTTTTAGCTGATTATAGAATATTCATATTTAAATATATTGCGTTTATAGTTGGCCGATTCTGGCCAATTCTAGTCATAGTAGAGTGTGTGGCAAAATAATTAAGCTGTGCACAATGTGGCACAACCAAAATATATTGAAAATCGTAATCCATTACCTAAAGGTAACATATGTTATTTCAGGTGTAATAATCACGTCAGAAAATCGTTCATATTTCTTATTAATCAAAGTATAAGAAATATAATTTTTTTTCTAAAATTGGATTTCTGGCGTGATGCACGTCATAAACTGTTTGCCAATTCTTTTCGGACTGTTTTCAATATATGTACATAAGAGAATGTACCACTAATTGCTTTGACGTTTTCTCGCAACTTAGCTACTGAACTTCTTGTTGATCATCACTATTTTACACTTTTTTTTATATCACAGAAAAACTACATTTTTGTTTCATAAGTTTAAAAATGACAATCTCTTTGGTCAACGCCATGTTTGTAACTGAAATTACAAAAAAAAAACAAAATGTTTCATTAAAAATTTAAATCGAATACTAGATGAAAAAAGTAACGGTTTTACGAGAAATTTGGATTTAAACTGGTTCAGGTGACCAGACGTACCACGTAGCATAGCACATCTGGGCACCCTACCTTGATATGATATTTCATTGAAAAACGAATAACCAATATAAAATTCGGTGCCCGTCCTATATTCGCAACCAAATAACATTCGCATACGTCAGCTTTAAACCACAAAAAACGAAAACAAAAATTCGCTACAAATTCACAAACAACAGAAAAATGAAAATTCCAATTTCCACTATACTATTGTGTGTGTGTGTGTGGCTGTGCGTTTTTGTTATTTTGTACATAGTAAGGAAAATGTCACGTAGAGTGCTCAGCTGTTCGTGTATTTCATTTAAAAAACAAAACAAAATAAAAAACTGAAAACAAAAGAAAGGAAAAAAGAAAAAGAAAAAGAAAATTGTAATTTTATGAAATGAAAACCAGGCAACAACAATACAAAAGAAAATGATTTTTCGTTTTTCCCGTGCATGTTGTTGTTGTTTTAATTTTTTTACTTTCACTCCACCGTAGAAGTTGTAAAAGGTTATGGTTTTTTAACGTTTTTCACAAGATTTTCGTTGTTGTGTTCGTTGATTTTGAACATAATTTTTGTTTTTTTGTAAAAGGTCAATTATAAACGAAGATTAAATATACGGGCCCCGACTGGTTACGTGACAATTTTAGAGAAATGTGATCGCGTGATTATGTGGTTAGACGGAAATTAATGGTAAGCGACAGAGAGACACAATTAATGAAGTTGTTATGTGAATATTGTACATAAATAAGGTGGAAATTGGAATGAGTTTCAATGTTGAACACACAAATATGTTTAATGGATACGTCAAATTTGTTTGGTTGTGCTCAAGAAGTTGCTCAAAAATGGTGCAAACGCATAATTCGTCATCAACTAACACTTATTTAAGAATGATTTGTCGCATTGTATATACTTATAGTTTGGAAATATGTTCACATTATGTTTTGAAGATAATAGTTTTCAAATGGTGCCCATTGTTTGCTACGACCTGAGTTGCTCTTTGGGTGGATGGTATGTGCCTTATTGGCATACACACCTTAATTGGCATACACACCAAAATGTCGCGCAGGAGAGCCATAGTTGAACGAGCTGTATGAGCTGTGCCCGATTTTGTTAGAACCACAATTCTGAAATCTTCGCTACCTCTAGCCTTAAAAAATGTACAATCATTGCACGGTATTGAATTCCATCCACATTAACCGAAACTTGTTCGTCGTTTTCGAAAAAATATGGTCCCCTAATCCTTTGTGAAGTTATTCCACACCATACTGTGCATCTAAGTGGGTGCATTTGATGTTCAATAATTATTCTTGGATTTTGGGTGCCCCATATTCTGAAAATGGGCCTCATCGCTCATTATGAGTTTGTGAATAAACTCGTTGTTTTCTAGGCACAATTATTGAAAATAAAATTGAACAACTTTGATTTTTTGTTCTGTGCTGAGTGCATCATAAATTTCCCAATTTTTTCAAAGTTAATTCTGAAAAACAAACCGAACAAAAAATACGCAAACAAAAAGTTTTTTCACTAATTAAATCATGACGTTACTTAGGCTAGTAAAGTCTTAACGATCCATGACGCGCATAGGGCTAGCGTCACCTAATGTTATATGTGCAAGAACAAACATTCATCTGTTTGAACTATTTGTCATTTATATATTTCGCATCTGTTGCAGATGATCTGCTTGACTCGCTAGTGATGAAGCCGCACCATTTAAACACCAGTTGTCCTGCTATACAAGGATTGCCCAATACTATGAAACCATCTGTAAACTCATGCAAAAATTCAGTCAAGATGTGTTTTCAATTTATTAACAGAATGTAAATAAATTAACAACAAAAGCATCCCAATTTTATCGATTTGTTGTTCAAACAAACTAGATGCTTCTGTGACATTAGTTGCAACAAGACTTGAGCAGATCTGTGTGAACATTATAAAATAGATTAACGATAACTTACTATTTATTTACACGGTGTATATACCGCTCCAATAAAATAGTGACTATTATGCCAGCTGCGTCGATAGGTTAGGTTAGGTTTTGGTAAGGGTGGCCGTCCTAAAGGACTAGCATAGACACAAAAAATTAGCTGTACCACATCCGAGTTTCCTCCTCTTCACTCGCTAAACCATCCTGAGCTTACCAAGAAGTGTTTAAAGTCCGTACTAAGATCGGAGAGGTCGTTCAAAGGGGAAGTTCCCATAAATTTTGTTCTGCTGTACGACTAAGACAGGTGCAGAGCAGGTGGATCACATTTTCCTCCTCCTCCTCATTACCACAGCTGCGGCAGAAATCGTGGGCTGGGACACCCAGTCTGCTCGCATGTATCCCAATGAGACAATGTCCCGTTATAGCTCCCACGACCATACCAATATGGCGCCGTCAAAGCGATATCGGTTGGCCTGATCTGGACCGGTCAAGTCCAGGCCAGATCTGCCTGGTTATTACACACGAACTGGCGTTAGACCATCTGACGTTCGTTTCTTTTACGGCTTCTTCCTGAAGCAGCAGTTTACAAGAAGCAAGCGGTATCTTTATATCCCGCCTGCTTTGGGTTATTAGGCGTGATGTACCCTTACGGGCCAACTCATCTGCCATTGTATTCCCTGTGTTATTGAAATGCCCTGGCACCTACGTCAAGCGGATGTTGAACAGATCAGCCATCTCATTTAAAGATGCCAGACAGTTCTTGGCTACCTTCAACGTTAGGGAGTATGATTGTAGCGTTTTAATAGCAGCCACGCTGTCCGTAAAAATGCGAATATCCCTCGTAGATATTACATTATACTTCAACCAGTCCATGACTTCCATTATTCATTTGCAGCGTTTTTCAAGCGATCAGTTCAGCTTGAAAAACGCTGCAAAAGTCGGGAAGACACCTAGTGCCTCACAGAATACCCCGCAACCATCCCCCTATCCCTTTTTGAGCGAAGCTTAGCGCCTCATTGTCCATAACCATTTCGTTCACCGAGTCCTCTCTGGTGGGAAACTTAGTTTGGAATCTCATCTCAACAGATGGCAAAGGGATAGCGTAGTCGGTAGCTTTCGGAATACCCCTGTTGCATAGGATAGATAAGTGCCATGCATTGTTACAGGTCCACATAGATATGGATTTGAGCCGAATGGCTATGCAATATGCAAGCTGCTCGGCCGCAATATCCAAGGGAGTAAGATGAAAGAGAATCTCCAGAGCTTGAGTAGGTGTGGTCCTGAGAGCCCCACTTATACACAAGCAGGCCGTTCTTTGGACTTTCATGGCCACCAGACGACCACCCCATACAGCAATATAGGTTTGACAACTGAGACGTAGAGCCAGTGTACTATGTGGGGCTCAATCTCTTTCCAATGGCATTTTTGCAGGAGTAGAGCGCTATAGTAGATTTCTTTACTCTCTCAACGATGTTTGGTTTGCAGCTTAGCTTGCTGTCAAAAAGCAGTCTGAGGTATTTTCTCTATCCGTAAAGATTAAGCGAATACCATTTAATGTTGGCGGGTCACACTGAGGAAGTTTGTGTTTCCTGGTAAAGAGGACCAGGTCCGTTTTCTGTCGGTTTGCGTTCAGTCCGCAGCCGCGTGCTCACTCAGAGAGGAAGCCAAGCGCGCACTGCATGCAATCACTCAGCGTACTAGGATATTTACCGAATACCGCTATAGTAACGTCATCCGCGTAAGCAACCAACTTGAAGCCTTGCCCTTCCAGGTTTAGTAACAGGTCATTTATGACCAAGTTCCAAAGAAGGAGGGATAGAACCCCACTTTGAGGTCTCCCTCTGCTCACGTATCTGGCGGCAGACGTCCCACCCAGATAAGCTGTCACGCTCCCCACCTCTAAGTATTTGATCTATCCAACCTCTGAGTGACCCGTCTACCCCCAGACACTCAAGGGCCCGAGTGATTGCCCCCGGTCTGACGTTGCTAAAGGCCGCCTCTATATTCAAGAAGGTTACCATTGAATATTCCTTATATTCAAGTGATTTCTCAATCGGACCTATAAGGGAGTGGAGAGCTGTTTCCACCGATCGTCCCTTACAGTATGCGTGTTGAGATCCCGACTGCTCACCCGGCTTGATTGAGCCTCTAATGTAAGCCTCTATTGGTCTTTCCAGTGATTTTAACAGAAAAGAGGATAATCTTATAGGCCTAAAGTCTTTCGGATAGCAGTGAGGGCTTTTTCCCGCCTGAGGTATAAATATTACTTTTACTTCAGTTCATTTGCTAGGAATGTGACAGAGTTCTAGGCTGCCTTTGAAGACAACTTCCAGCCAGGGTATGGTTAATTCAATAGTTCGCTGGATATCCGAAGGGATAATGGCATCAGGTCCTGCCGACTTGTATGGCTTAAAACTTGTTATTGCCCATAGGATATTCCGCCTATTTACTATATAACTTACGGAGTCTACATCCCTATTTATCATGGGTCTCTCCGGAGCTAGCACTGAGCACTCCGGGAAATGCGTTTCTAGTAATAGCTCCAGGGATTCCTTACTACACGTAGTAAATGAACCTTCCGGTCGTTGTAGATAACTCGGGATAGAAGGACTGGAACATAGTACTTTGCGTAGCCTAGCAGCCTCCGAGGTCTCCTGTATATTGTCACAGTAGTGCCTTCGTTTTTGGTCCCTAAAGGATGATGTCTCCACAGCACTAGGTACCGGTTTTTTAAGAATACCGGTCTCGTTTTCCTTATTATCTTTGTTATTCATAATAGGTCCCATGAGTAGCGGAGAAAGGAGGTCCACCTGTGCAGAGATACGAAATGCATAGGTTAGGCTGCATGATCCGGAGGTCTCCAAGTATCCGGATACACCGTTAGAGACTGGGCTAGTTTTTAGGCTGGGCCTCCAGCCTGGTCGGTTATCAGCACGGTACGGTTAACACCTTAACCCGGCCCAGTTGTTAAGAGTTGTACACCACATAAAACATGGTGTACCAGTTGCCCGGTGGTCACCACGGGGAGGTAACATGCACACTTGTGGAAGCTGCAAGATACGGAGCTGGCAACAAGTACCAACTTGATTCCCCCAAGACAGCTTCGCACCAGACCACCAGCTGCGTCGATACGATCAATGAAATCATGAAAACATCAAATTCATCAGATTTAGTTCTTGTACTTGGTAACTTCAATCTTCCATATATCATCTGGAATCATAACAAGGAATTGAGTTGCATTCTTCCATATGTAATATAAAAACTGTCGCAGAATCTTTATTCGTTGACTCCGCATGTGTTCCTGGATCTTGTCTTCACCACTGAGACTGATGCTTTCAAAGTAACTGAATCACTGAATCCACTTATGGTAAATGCCGGTTTGCAAGTTTATTTAGGTAGATAGAAGCAGTAAATTGGGGTGAAATGTTAAATGCAGATATTGAAAATGGAAATGTCGACAAATTTTATAATACCTTCCACCAAGACAAAGAAATTTGGAAAATCAAAAATGTTATGCTTATATTGGAAACAGATAAGCTGAACTTTTTATAACGCAGCGACTAGTTTAACGTGTCAGGTCTTATCTTGCAAGTATTGAAGGTAAAATTAAAGAAGATCCTAAACAATTTTGGAAATACGTTCGACCTTAACGGCAAATCAAAGGATATCCTTCCATCATGACTTATAATAATACCTGCACTTCGAACGCTAATGAGATAGCAGGCATGTTTGCACCATTTTTTCAGTCAGTCTATAGATCATTATGAATATGCACATCTTCATCGATTCCAAAATTATTTGAGCTGATTTGTCGGATTTACCAGTAAAGTATTAAATGTGAAAGAAATAGAAAACATCATCAAGTTAACGTTGTTTACACAGATTTTAGTAAAACATTTGATTTTTTATGCCATCATAAGGCTCTCCAAAGTCTACATGCATTCGGTTTTATACCCGGATTTATCAATTGGTTCAAATCATGGAAATCAGAAATCAAGCGTTATCAATGTGACATCTGGTGGTTCTCAAAGGTCGCATATTAAACCATGGATCTTTATTGTATTGACCGATGGAGTAGTCAAGTTAATAAAATTCTTAAATATTCTAATATTTGCCGATGACGTAATTTTTTTTCATACTATTAAACTATTTAAAGTTCCTAGAGTACACGAGATTATTGATCTATGGAGTCACAAATGACGAGAACGTTAGTTTCAACCATCATATCGATAATTATATTGCAAAAGCTAACTTTGGCTTTATCAATCGGACCGGGCAATTGCCGTTTAAACAACACTCAAGAAAACTGGTTTTTGCCGGAATTGAGCCGAATAAAATCGAATTTTGGACTAAAAATCAAAATTAGAGCAATTTTCGAAATGGTGGATTCGGACCTCACCATAAATGTCGGTTTGTCTTTCAGGAAAGGATCTTGAAAGCCAAAACTATATACAGACATTTAATAATTCAAAGCTGGTTTACTAGCTTATATTAATGAAGGCCCTGACTATTAACAACCGGAGATTATTTTACGAAGGTAAAAATTTGAAACTTCGATTGAAGTTTAAATACCTCTGCAATATTTTCATGAGGCAAACGGAAGGATCTGACCTATGTATAATCAATTGTACAAATCTTTTCAAGATCATAAGAATAAATCTAATTGATTTCTGTTAGCTTGAATAATGATGATAATATTGAAAGAAATAGTCTCACTTAGATTCTTCTGATGTTCTTAGGATTAATCTGACGGTAACTGAAGTTTCTGTCTCTACATATATTGTGTTTAGTTCTTAGTCCGCAAGAATGGAAATATATTTCAATGATGTCTTCTTCATTGGGATTAGAATCATTAATAAATTAGCCCACCGCAGGGTCACTGCCAATACTGTATCGATCACATAGAATAAGAAAAGATTAATTAACTAATTAATTTAGAATTGTCAGATCATTAAATGACTTCCATAAAATTTTCATTGAATTGTGAACTTATTCCTTTTCTAATTACCAGGCAGCAACAAAAAATTAATTTCGAAGAATTAGGAATATGTTTGCAAAATGAATTATGGGCGGTTGTTTATTTGGAAAATGATCCTCCAAGGTCATTAAAACTGTTCAAATATTATTACGATACGTAACTCTTCAAATAGATTGAAACCTTGGATCAATAATTACTTTATTTTATGTCTAATCGCCACTACCACAATCTTCAAAGTGGTAGATTTTTTGAAATAGCTGCATTGTGGTTCGACACGCGGTTTATTTCCAGAGAACCATAAATCGCATCTCATAAGTACAGCAGGCATCATACCACGAGAGACATCATCCACGTAGAATTTGGTTTTGATTAAACATGATACCAGCAATGATGAGAAATCGTCAGCTTTTGTATATGTTGCTAACTCTGTTAGCAACAAGATTTTTAGTGTTGATGGCGAAAAATTCAGCCAATGGAGCACAATAGTTGAGTCTGTCCAATAAATGACATCACTGAATGGAAAATTTGTAAGAGCCCGAACTTGTGATACAAAGAGAGCCAGCAATTGGACCGCACAGAGTTCTAGGCGTGGTAACATAGATTTTTTGTAATGGTGCTACTCTAGACTTGGAGCATAAGGAGCCGTCCACAACTAGGGTAAACCAGTCCAATAGGATTGAACAAGCATACTACTTTGGAAATGACAATTCTTTTCGTTAATTTAGATTGGTTGTAGATTGGCTGTACATGAAATTAAAACACATCTTTTTGTGGTTGCGACATTTTTTGTGACCTACTACACAATTTTACACCACCGGTCCCACTACCTCAGGAAAGTAATAGTTGGATGTTGGAATATTATCATCTGATACATGCACTGTCTATAAGCCCAAGTGCTAAATACTCATCGATGAACGTTATGCAGGCAGCGTGAATTAATTTGTTTTTACACAATCTCTTTTCCAAAATGTAGAAACGTCGCATGACGATTGTCGAAGGCTCACCCAAACTGTTGGGTGAACGAATAAAGGGAAGTCGATCGCTATGGACCATTTGTTGTGATAAATATTTTGGAGCCTTCTGTAATATTTCGAGTGTTTTCAGATACTTGACATCCGGAAGCTGAAGGGTTGTACGAAACAAGCCGGAATACTATTCAACCCTGAACAGTATTTTGAAGACAAAAATATTCGTGAATAATGGCAACCAGAGATGGGGATTTACGCGTCATCTATTATTTTCTACGTCGACGTGTCGACAACTCGTATAAGACAACGTAGATGTTGTAAACATCGTAGACTATATTATTAATAGTATGTATGGCATTAGTTGAGCCAGATATTTTGCTGACAATGCAGTCGACCCACCGCGAAGCTGACTAATTAAGAATTCTAGTATCGATTCTTACTGGCCATGGCCTTTTCAAGGGTCATCTCCATCGCATAGGACTAAAGCCAGCAATGCTGTATGCGACGAATGCCTTGAAGATGATAATGATAGCATAACTTCATCGGCAGCTGCCCTGCTATCGATTGTATCAGGTCCCATGTGTTTTATTCCAGGACAATTCCTGTGCATCTACTATCCTCTCTACCTTGGTTCTCCAATTTGCTAAGGATGCAGAACGTGATTTGATAGAATCCAAGGTTTGCACCATGGGCCTTTTGTGGCATTGAGTGTGGAACCTTACTGGGTTCCAGCCAAATTTAAAAAAAACAAACACAAATCTTATACAGGGTGCGGCGCAAAATGAACGATAGTAATTTTTATTTTTGAAAATTTAATTATATAAATGGCCATTTCTTTTGGCTTAAACATGAATAGTTATATCGCGCAAGTGGTGGACATTTTCTGCTTCGCAGATACGTGCTCTATCCAATACGTTTTCGCAGAATTTCAGGTGGTATGCTTTGGAGTTCATCGCAAATATTGTTCTTTTAGCTGAAATATGGTCGCTTTATTCACGTGCCCTCTTCCTTTTAAATAACCCCAAAGAAAACAGTCAGGAGCAGTTAAATCGGGTGAACGTGGAGGCCAATTAAAAGCGGTTGTGCGCGGAATAATGCGTTCACCAAAAATGTCCAATAAAAGGGTCATTGTGTTCCTTGCAGTAAGAGCTGTAGCTCCATCTTGTTGGAAACACAACTGTGGATGGTTTTGCACCGCTGGCCTCAAAGTGCGCCGCCCTGTGTTCCATTATAAATTGCCATGTCTTCTTTACAAAATTCTGAAAAAATTATTTAAATTTTAATTTAAATTATTTTCGTTCATTTTGCGCAACCCTGTACTTTACCGATTATGTGAATTTTCTACAACTCGTGTATGTCAATTAAATATATTTCCAAAATTTCTTGAGAAAACCCTAGGAAGATAACACCCTAATGACGTTTATTGTATGTCATTTTAAGGTATCCGAAAAATATTTATTTTGGAAACAATTGAGGATTAGGGGGTTTAGGACGACCAGGTTTGGTATATCGATTAATGATTTTTCCGGCTTTTTTTTGGGAAAAGTCTAGGAAGCTAACATCATAATCCCGAATATTCTAATATACTCGTATATGTCATTATGGGTCTAAGCTAACCGAAAAATATTTCAATTTTGAAAAACACGAGATTGGGAGGATTAGCACACCAAATTAGATATGATCAAGTGTTACTACTTTCTGAAAAACTAAATAATTTTTCGGATCACTTAGAACCAATCACATCGTGTTATGTATGTCATTATGGTTTTATTATTAAAAATTGTTTGGAACCCACGATAATTTATAATTTCGCGCTCATTGTCACAAAGGTTTTTACTCACAGCTTTGCATCCTGTTAAAATTAAATAGCGTAACATATAGCATTTTATAGCGATCATTTTTAAGCCAGCATCCGATATTTTATCGCATTTGGAGACCGAGAAATATTTTAAAGTAGAATAAATCCGTTATATTCGAACAATCTGATACGCTTAATTCACGCAGAGCAACACAAAAGCTTGGAAAGTGTTTTCGACCATTATCTGTAATTTGAGTACTGCAGCGCCCTAAGTAAACGTAAAACTAATTACGAACATTTTTAACGATCACTTTTAATTCAATATCAACAACCGCAGTCTTCTATTTGTAATTTCTATAACATGCCAAAATATCGTAAGTTGTTGACGTTGTCTTAATTGTCGACGTTGAAAAAAAATATTACCAAGTAATCTACGTAATATTCTACGTGTCGACAATCGCGTAAATTACATGGCGTAATCTACCCCGCCCATCCCAGATGGCAGCACTTATATACCTCAATCGCAGTAGAGAAGTTCGTCACTAATGATTGTATAGTTGTAGCCAACCTACCGAGGATTGTACAGATAAAGCGCCAATTCCACTTATCTCTGCAGTCATCCTTGCGGTGATAAAGGTGATTAAGAACCGGAATCTAATAAAGCCCGTCTAACAACTAGAGCAGTTAAATTTATTCAATATTTTCACCATAGCTGTAGCCAAGAAACTATGTGAGATCTGTATCTACGTCCCATGATCGTAAGCGTAGTAGACTTGGACGGTGATGAAAGTTGTAGTTTGGAGAGTGATGCAGATTTCGAATTACCTGACGTCGAAGATGAACAATGTAATTTACTGTGGTGCTTACTTTGATAAACCTTGCATAAATCTGGTATGGACACTTGCTTTTTCACTTACTTGCGTCTATCATTCATTGGTTGTTTAAAAAATGGAAAACAAAATAGTAAACATTTGCAATAACGTGATAGGCATAAGAGGAATTGCGGAATCGACCTAGCCTTGAATGTGTAGAGTTTGGCGTAGTTGAAGATGAAGGTTTCACTTGTGGTGGAGACGATGAAGACTTAGTATAATTACCCGTTTGTATAGGTAAATGTCATTGTAGCTTACAATTTTGTCCACTGGAGCAGATTCACACCATTTCTCTTTTTTTGTGGAATTTGCTGAAAGAACACAATTAAATCATACCACTGTTCCGTATGGGTCGATACGATCGCAAATGGTAATTAAAACCATCAAGTAATTCCATTAAACGACGGATTAGGTTTATTGAATCGTACTTTCAAAAAATTCCTAACGACCTCATAATTTTCCTCGATAAAATCAAAAGGTTATATAGCGTGGAGCACAGCGTCTTTCAAAATATGTTTTAAATATTGAAACTTGTCTTCTAGCATATGGCAAACCGTCTTTTTCATAAGCTTCTAATGACTTCATTAGAGCAAAGGCGCAGATAGTGTTGCCTTATGAAGAGAGTTTTTAATCCACGTGAAATGACGTTGCAGTGGCTCCATATATAGACACACAACCAAATATTTCGCATGTTTAACATTTTATTTAGCACAACTCACCAAATACAATAACAGCAACCACCAGCAACCGAAGCATTCCTCGAGGTGAGAGCAATTATGCAGCAAAGCAGCAAATTTCAAAATATTTCTGGCAAATTCTGAAGTAAACACCAGACTTGAGTTTGTTATTGATAATGCTGAACCGTTCATTGGTTAAAATTTAAACTCATTTTCAGTTTTTTTGGTCAACTATGAATCTGTCAAATATATACGATTCGTTATTTTCAAGTTCACCCGATGCCAATAATAACACAACCGCATATTCACATTCTTTTCGCACAATAATTTTTTTTTTGCGATTTTAAACAATCATGCAAAGGATCTCTCGATATAAAATTTTAAAAAAAAGTTTTAAACGATTTATTAACGCGATATTCTGTTTAATGAAAATGAAAATTGTTTATTTATCCAATAAATTTTTTTTACAAGAAGAAAAAACTACGTCAAACGCGAAAAGCAATAACTTTTTTTTTTTCTGTATTTCAAAATTTTTCACTGAGACGATGACGACGACGACGGCGAAGAAGAAAACGAAGAACAAGAAACCCATAAAGAAGCAGCGGGCGGGCGTAAGGTGCAGAAGAAAATAAACGCGCGATTTATATTTTCACAAATAATTTTCATTAGAGTAATAATTTTCTTCGTAGTTTACGTCTTCTTCGCGTTGAAAGAGATTTTGCCAAGGATTTTGTCTTATATACATACGTATATACATATATTTATACCAAATTTTGTTTATTTACTTTATACCAAGCAACATTGTTGCAAAGCGAAAAAAATGTTTCGGGGGTGTGAGCAAAATGGTATTACGAAACCAAAATTATGACATTTGACACAAATATTCGATACATTTATGTAAACAGATGTAGATGTATGAGTTATGGCGATATATATACTTGTTCGTGACAGTTATAATCTGGCTTCCTCCTCGAATTTCAATGGGCGGTGATAAGCTGAAAATTATATTTAACCACAACAACAACAATTTACTACATGTATACAACTCTTATCAGCATTTTACTAAAATAGTAATTAGTGCTCAGACTCGTATAAGTATGTAGCATACACGCATACACTTTTAATACAAAATTTGTTATCACGCATTATTACGTAAACACACTGAGGTGCACGATGTTATCAGCCACCAGATAAATATTCAACCAAGAACATGATCCCACGTTTAGCTTCAAAAGCGGCTTCTAAAAATATACCATCATCATGCCAAATTGTAATAAAAATTTTCCATTCCATTTCCACACACGCACAAGCATTATCAGTAAAGTCTCCAATTAGTCTAATAATACGGCTGATAACGAAAAAATCGCGAAACGAAATTATCATGAAGCCATAAACAAACAGAACGAACAAAAAAATGTTTACAACTTCTGTTGTTGTTGTAATTTAATTGAAAATAAATTGATAAGAGACTTACTGTAAAAATTCGTAAGCAAACAAAATCCAGATTAAATCATTTTGAAGCGGTTCGGTGAATTTTGTCGGGCGCACATACCAGAGTAACTCACGATTACGTTATTTATTGCTTGAGTTTATTTTGAACAGTTGTCCATCGTTAAAGCTAGTATTTTGTAGAATGTTTGCTTTAATCGAGCTCTTTAACACACACCATTTCGTATTTTAAGGGAATAATCAAACCATGTACGGAAGTTTGAAACTTGTTGTTTGAAAGCTGTTTTATTAAACTTGACAACACAAAGTGATCATAACTGTATCGTTGTTTGAATTTAGTTCTCTTTAAAATGTGTAATTTTCATCAGGCCAAATTATTTAAAGCTCACATTTTGCAAAACATAAAGCTTTCATGAAAAAGCTCTGCTTTTTTAAACAAAATGCTAACTCCAGCTAGCTAGCTTTTAAATAATAACTCGAGGTTAAAGGGAATACAGATTTTTTTTCTTGTGAAACTGACAATCTGAAGGAGCCAAGTTATTTCTACACCATGGAGCCATCGTCACCTGTATCAACCTCTGCGCCTACCATATCGTAGCTTTCGTTTCAGAGATCGCTTCAAAATTCGTTTCGGATCAGCATGCAGAAGGTGACCGAGCCAGCGTACATTCTGAGATCTTAATTCCTGTAAAATATCGAGGATCATCATCAGATCTCTGATCTCGACATTGTACAGAGCTCGGAATGTACTACCTACTTCGCGTTTGGGGCCGTAAACTACCCGCATGATTCTTCTCTCAAATATAACGAGCCATTTGGCATACTCATCCGTCAGCGCCCAACTTTCCCATCCATACATAACTACGGGCCTTATCAACGCTTTGTAAAGCTTCAGCTTCACTTTCGTGCAAAAATTGTCGATCGGTTGTTCTTAACATTATTATAGCATTGAGACTTGATAGTCACCAACCAAACCCTACGCTAGAGGGCTGATTCTATCCAATATAATATAGGACAGTAACTTGTATGTTGTGCAAAGGACAGGTACACCACGATAATTCTCACACTTTAATCGGTCTCCCTTCTTGAATATGGGGCATATCGGGGCCACTTTCCATTCATCAGGCATAACTTCGGTTCGGCATACTAATCGAATAAGGTCGAAAGGATAGTTCTCAATTAATGCAGTCCACCCCAGGTGAGCTGTTTCGTTTTAATCTCTGCATGGCCTTATTCAATTCCTCGTGTCGCATTATGGTCACCAGGCAGGTCGGAACAGTGTCCACTCCATGCGTCCAGTACTGCATCGATGTTGACACAGAGGTTTCCATCGCGGTTCCGAATAGCGGTTAACGCAGGCGTGAATGTATGGTAAAATCCAGTAATTCCCTTAAGAAGAAGAAATTACGGGAACTGCGCTCATTAGTGAGTTGTTGCCCTCCGAGCAAGAGCAGCTTTGATTTTGCTTCCAATTACCATTCTTACATCGTGTTCAGGTATAGATCCCATCAGATCATCCAAGACAATGTAAAATGAGTCTTTATCTTGGAGCTGGCTAACTTCTGTGGGCGCGTGTACACAAATGATCTTTTTTACCTTCGGCCCAAGGAGAAATCCAGTTCCAAGATTCCCGAGGTCATCTCCACTGTTGAGCTATGTATAGCCCTGTGACACGTGGTTTCCATTTTTAGGCCAGCGAGTTTCTTGAAGAGCAACGAGTGCCAGACGATACTCTTTCATGCAAGTGATTAGGCCCTCCAACGCTCCTGGTTTTCTAGGTGACCGCACGTTCCACGATCTCAAATGTGTCCGGGTAGTTCAACGGGTACTTCAGTTTATCTTTTGTTGATGTTGTAATAGTTGAATTTTTTACGGATGCAGGTCGTCAGCCCAGCGATCCAACCGTTTAGTCGAACCTCCATATTCGTGCACAAATCGTGCAATTTTGGTTTACGAGATACGTGAGTGCCTCTAGACAACAGGGGCCAAACTATGTATAGAGAAACCATTATTTTTGGTCCTATTTAGAGATATCCTGATTACAAGGAACATTCTATGATAACTTTTCTAGATATAAAAAAAGAAACATCAGATCGGAGGCGTTCACTCGAGCACTTTAATATCAGGGTGTAGATGTGTCTCTAAGAGCCTAGATAGATGAATGGCTAAGAGGCAGAATCGTAACAGCCTATCTGGGTGGGACGTTCGCCAGGCGATTTGTGAGTGCAGCACAGAACTCCACACGGTGAAGTTTTATACCCCTTTTTTGGGCATTGGTTCATTAATGACCTGTCAAATCTGACCTCCTTGTATAGTGTGCGACCAAACAATTGGCCGCGAGCACCACTATTAGGCTCCCACTCATTCATTAGTCGCAACAGAGATATTCCTGATATACTACCGACTACGCTATCCCATCGCAATCTTTCGTGGTGAAATGCCTAACTGAGATTCCTTCCAGACAGGACTGAGTGAGGCAATATTCTATGAGGCACTGTACCTCTCTTTCTGTTTTCCCCAATTTTACAGTGTCTTTCAAGCTAAACATATCGCGATAATGGAAGCCATAGACTGGTTTAGGTATAATGTAATATCTATAAGGGTTATTCGCCTTTTTACGGATAGTTAGCCTGAAATTAAAACGCTTCAACCATATACGTACTGTTAAAGTTAGTCGATACTTTCCAGCCGAAAAAACTCGATACAGAAGATTCTTTACTCTTGGTTAGATGAGTTGATATAGAAAGGGACACGCTCATCAGCGAATTCGACGCTTATTCAACGCATCGTGGAAAGCTCAAGAAGGTTCGATGAGTAAGGAAGAGGAAATGTTAAATATGGTACTACTATGGACTTTTTCGCCCGATTGGAATTGGCATTTTCCACAGCTGAGGGGATATTTTTATCGGACGACCAAGACTACTTGTTACTTATTATAGGAGCCACTACGAATAATAGTTCACCATAAGTTGTTACCAAAAACTGTTTTTGTTATAAAATCTTCAAACATGGACAAATAAACTTAAAAAAGAAACATCAGCAAGACATAATATGCGAGTTGAGTCTCTAAATGTGTGGAGCTGGAGCAAGACGGTCTATGCTAAATGAAGAGCTCATTTTTTCCTCTTTCAGTCGTCTCGGTGTTGTTCTTAGATCGCTCATAGGTATAGATCCTATATACTTAGACGAGTAACGCAGGTGAAATCGTATCAACCTTGTATGGTGTAGAGCTTCTAGACCCACCAATCCATTTTTTTTTTCAAATTTACATTCCCAATCATACAGCTTCTTTTACCACCGAGCCACAGCCATATACATAAATAGTGATATTCCTATCGTTTATAGCTGCCATTTGAATAAAAAAATTTAAAATTTTAGCAACGGCAATGGACTCTGCGTTTATTTCACCATCGCTTTATACCCATGTTGTATACACGCCACTACTTGAAAACTATGAAAATGTTTAAAAGAAGCTGTGTGTTGAACCAATTTGAATACAGAATGAGAGTCGAACCTATAGGTCCACGAATCCATAGTCAATTACTTGGTGTTATGCAAAACGTTTATACTTTCCAATTGAATTGAGAAACTTGGGATATTTTTTTAACAGAAGCTGAGTTGAACCAAAAAAGTCCCAACATTAATATCGTTTGAAACTTAACTGAACTGCATAGTGCCAGGTGCAACATTTAATGCGATGACATTCCAAGCAATTTAAAAATCTGACAAGCTATTCCTCCTTATGTTCTTAAAAATTATCAAACTTCCGTTCCAGCCAATGATGCTCGATGAGATTTTCTAGGCGGGCCACAATATTGACCACGGATTTATCAGTAATGAAATTGTACGGTAGTGGTGAAGTAAGCAAAGTAATGGGCGTTTGATTAGTGGACGTGAGTATAATTGCCAAGTATAAAAGAGGGATATAGCAGCAATGAAAATGTAGGCGATGGTCAAATAAACAGAGTCCAATAATTCGTTTCAATTTCGTTGTGACATTCAATGTCAGTCAGGATATCGGGACCTCGGCTGAAACAGCGGGGACTGGCACAGTCGGAATTTTTCGAACACAGCAATTGAATCAATAGTTTATCCACGTAAACATCTTTCCGGATGGCATCGGTGGCGATAGGAAAAACTCCTATGTTTCCGAGAGCCAGCTGCTTGAAACAGTTACAGTGGCAAGAAACAGTGCGGAAGAGGTGCCATATACGTGACAGTTTACAATTTAAAGGTGAAAAATATTTCACGTTACCGATATGATTGTCCTGGTGAACTTGATTTGGCCGATACATTTTTGCAAAGCTGCATGCAGATGCGTGTGTTCGGAAATGTTCCAAAATTGAAAAAAGGTTATAGAATTTAGTAATTTTCCGCTTGAAGTTTTGATGGTTCCGCCAAAAACAATACGCAGTTTTGACGTGGAAGTTTTTGGTTTAAAGACACAAATGGATTTTGCGTCAACACGTTCCATGTGTTCTAATCTCTTGTACTCATCCATCGGAAAACATCTCTGGTGATATGGAAACGTCTTTCCAAATAATAAAACCGGCGAGTAGCCAATACCTTTATATCGCCCCAGAGTATCGCACACGGTAAATTTTTTGAAATGATTTCACACTAAGTTTCTTCAGATGACAGCGATTTGATAGAATGAGGGTTCTCGGTGCCCCAAAATATTTCAAATTGATGACTCAATGTAATTGGATCTTCGACACCAAACAACGGGCCACGATTTTCATGCAATAGTCCAACCCAACACGGTGTTCTGAACACAGAGTACGAATTGCTCAAGGTTGAATATTATCAATAGATGTAATTGTTGGTAACTTAATATTTTTATAAGAACATTTACCATCCGTTTGGTGGAAACCAACTTTAGTATAGGAAGATTGAGGCACTAAAGGCAGATAGTATGGTGCAGTTGGTAGCAGAAAGTCTAGCAAAGGTGTTAATACCTCATCATCATCTTGGTGATTGCAAACGTCGAATCAACTTGGGAATTGCAATCTCTTAAACTGACGTTTCTCATGATTTTTTTTACTGCAGGGCGCGTGCCGTTGCAAAACTTTGGCTGATTTATATTTCGCAACATGATAGTTGGTACGCCGATTTTCAATTGTAGTACATACATTGGCAATTCTGTTGGATAATTAACTGTTTCATGTGTTTCCACAACAGTGTCAACGGACTTGTAAGTGACTGCCTCGCGTTGAATGTTAGACTGAATAATATTGTTAAATTCGTATGCGTCTTTGTTTTTGCCGCAAGAATAGCTCGTTCACTCAGCCAATCATGATTATTGTAATTGGTTTGAATATTGCGAAATACTTTTTCAACCAATTCTTTTTTTGACGTCACTAAATTGCAGAAGTTATTGCAGCTGGACACGCGTATCTGTAGTTAATTTTAACTAATTAGCAATTTCATAGCGGATTGCGCTGTTCTTCCACCTGGTAGCAATGCAACAGTTATTCCGAACGACGCCATTCATATATTTGAATTTCCTTTGCGTATTCGAGGGAAAAATATTTTCACCCATGTACGATTTATATTTCTCCTATAACTCTGTTGGAGATGAAGAAGAGCGCAGGCGGTCAAAATGATCGCGAACGCGTGTTGGACGCGTCATTATTGGAAATAAAAGAATTCGCCATACACCTTCATTGCTGGTTATCTTCCAGCCTGAGACACTTCTTTCTGGTTTCACACCAAAACTGAAATGTCTTTGCTTGTATTCACGTTTATGTACGTTTTATATGTTTTTCATAACCAAAGCGAATATGGAACAACCCACATATGTGTTGTAATGCTCGAGGGTACATCCATGTGGAGCACATCGCTTAGAGCATCCGTCTATCTTGCAGGAGCGGTGAATTTGGTTTCAGTATACCGCAAGGTCTAGGTATTAATACGATACAACGTCATGCAAATCCTTATAATTTGGTAATAAAAAAATCGATCGCAGGTCAGGTGTTTTTCCAGTTGGTTAATATGTTGGTTTTCCAATTAAAATGGATTCACATCCATTATCTTAAATGGCAATCCAGTGATTCTTTTCCTTTAGTTGTAGTTAATCTAGAGCCCCAGTGAGTAGTATTCTTTGCATTGAAGTCACCACCTATTATGAACCTTTTTCCCAGACCCTTGAAGAACTCTGAGTATTGTTTGTTTTTAATAGAATGTCTTGGTGGGCAGTAATATGAAAGTTGTTGTTTATCTGAACGATTTGGCTTTTTAATAACTCGTTAGCAGTTATAGCCTTCCTGAGCTCGCATTCGTTTTACCATGGGGTGTGGGGTGTGTTAAATTTTATGGCACGGTCATAGTTAAGGTTCCCCGGATTATATTTAATGAAAGTTATAACCTTTTTGTCTGATTTTTTGTAAGGAGATTTTTCGATTTTTGTGTGAGCTGTGCTATACTGTTCCACCGTTATAAAGAGGGTCCCACTCTATATAACGCTATATATCGTTGTTTTGGGTTAATTTAACAATTTTGTAATGGATAAATGTAGAAAATAATAGATGACGCGTAAACGCCCTTCCCTGGCGATACGTAAGCTTTTCCATATAATCAATGCTCGGTTTAGACTAAGATACGTCCCAAGGCAATGGAAGGTAGCAGAGGTAATCATGATCTTAAAACCTAACAAAAAATGTAGCGATAAAAAGTCCTTCAGACCGATATCCATACTCCCAACTATATCCAAGACTTTTGAAAAATTGCTCCTGAACACAATGATATCCATAATGGTGGACAGATATCTTATTCTTGACCACCAGTATGGATTCAGAGAAAACCACTCGACTATACAACAAGTCAGTATTCAAGCGTTTTCCTGGATGTAGCGCAATCCTTTGACCGAGTTTGGCACAGACGATTGGAGTTCAAGGTCAAGCAGGGCCTTCCCAAACAATATTATGAATCTGTGAAATCCTACATAACCGATAGATACCCTTCTGTGTAAAATATGAAGAGGAATACTCGGTCCTAAAGAAAATTTTGGCTGGAGTACCACAAGGCTACGTATTGGGCCCTGTCTTGTATCTCCTGTATAATCGGGATATATCACTAATGGAAGAATCAACTATAGCAACTTATGCTGATGATACTACTATTTTGGCAGTTGGGAACAATGTACATAGAAGAAGCTACTAACAAATTGCAAGAGTCAACAAGTTCAGTCAGAACGAAACTAAATCTGTTCATGTGAACTTTACTAATAAAAATATTTCTAATAGAATCCCAAACATAATGGTATGACACTGGATGCCAGGTTCAACATGTCCAAAAGAAAAAGGAAGAGCTAGACATTCCAGTTACTATAGGAAGATGTATTGGGCCTTAGGTAGACATTCTGAAACAGGTAAATACTGAAACCGGTATGGACCTATGGTATACAGCTTTGGGGTTGTGCCAAGAAAACAACCATCAAGATGATACAGACGTTCAAAACAAAGAACTTCGGAATATTGTAAATGCTCCGTGGTACATTAGAAATGAAGACTTTCACCGAGTTTTAAAGATGGAATACATTAATCAAGTTATTACGTATCATGTTATACGTAATTGACTTTCTTAAACTTATTTAAACCTCGAGACCAATTTTTAAAATTCTTTTAATTAATTTCTAAATATTTTTAGATTTTCCAAAATTAATAAAATTTAATATAATTCAAATATTCTGGCGAAGCATTTCGACCAATTTCTTAAATTGACTAATGATCGTCAATTTAAGAAATTGGTCGAAATGCTCATCAAGACACCTTTAAATTTGATGTAAATTCGGGCTATTAATTAATTCGGTGAATGGTCATTAATATTTTGAGAATTTAGTTAAAATTCTACAATATATTTTAAAATTATTTTTTTTTTTCGAAATTTCATTAAGATTTGTAAACTTTCTTAAAAATTTCTAATCTTTTGGCGAAATTCATCAGTCAGTTTTAGAAATTGGGTACAACTCTTAAAACACCTTGAAATTTGTGGTGCAACATAGAAAATTTTATTGAAGAGTTTAAAAATTAACAGTGGCTGTGCGTAGTCGAAATTCAATACATTATTCAAAATTCCGAAAAATGTTCTTAACATTCGTGAAAATATCGAATCTATGTACAACAACGCAAATGCTTTTATTACCTTTAACTCCAGTGACGTCCGCCCTGTAGTGAAGGTCGCACGAACATGCGCATCTCAACCAAAATTCAATTTTTCGATTTAAATTCCCAATTTCATTAAATGTTTGTGTTGAAAATAACAAGAAACGAATTTACAAAATGTGATTTTCTTTGTTGTGTGCGTGTGTGTGTGTTTGTCGTGTATTTTTTCACTTAACGAATTTTCTTCAGTTTTTTTGTTTTGTCTCGGCTATAACTTATTGTTGAAATTAAATTTTTAATGAGTTTTCGACTCGCTTCTTTCGATTGTGTAAATATAATAAAAATCCAAAAATTGGTAGTTTTTTTTATTTAAGTCTGTTGTCACAGTTATGGATTATTAGTTTCATATGTATAGTATAGGTGAAAGTGCTGCAATGGTATTTCCGGGGTCAGTCATTATAAACACGCGATGATGCGATCGTGCTATATATATGTGTGCGATGCTAATGACTTGATCATGGTTTGTCAAATAGTTTTGGTTTGTGTAAATATTACTATTCGAGTTTGTTATAGTTTTTCAGATTTTTAAGCCCCAAGTTTAGCTGCGAAACACATTTGCATTGAGATTGTACAGATGTTAAATTTGGCACTATCTATCGTGGATTCTAGAGATTTCAATATGTTCTCGGCTAGATTCTGGAATACCTTAGACCTACAGTTATCTTGATTCATTTGAATCACCAATTCTAATGGAGTTTGTTAAAAGGTGTTTCATCTTTTTTTATTACAACTGAGACTTTATCTTTCAAATACAAAATTTACTTTTCTTATAAAATTCTCATTTGTTGGACTGTAACCTAATGGTTGGTCCTATAATTGATTAAATAGGTCAAGTTCGTTCTATGAAGTCTCCTTTCAACGACAGGGCTATCTATCATATGGCGAATATAGGGGTTCCCATGTCGCTGGAGCCTTGTTTCGTGTTAGGCGGCTTGTATTTTTATTTCATCTTTGATGTTCCATACGTGTTCCATGTGTTCCATACGTAGGTCCCTGTGAAGGTCTTTATTTCTTGTGTACTACGGCGCATTTACGATGCTACGAAAAACCTAGTTTTGAAACGTCTGTATCATTTTGGTGAACGTTTGCTTGGTACATCAATCATAATTTTCAGAGTTGGATACCGTATCAATCCATATCGGTTTCAGTTTTTGCCGAACTTTATGTTAAGTTCTTCTTTTTTCTCTTTGACCTGCTTCATCCACATAAGCTTGACATCGAAGGCAAGGTATTTAGCTGTGTTTTCATATAGCACGTTGCGTGAGTTAATTTTTATCGGTAGATGGTAAGCTTTTTCATATGTAAAGCTCTCTATGTAACTTGTGTTCCAGACCACCATACAAAACTTTATCGAATGATTTTGGGCGATGCCAAGCATTTTGTAAGTCTTCCATCATTTCTTTGCTTGAGCAGGTGTGATGTAAACCTCCTGCCATAACTTTAATAGGTCAAGCCAGTTTATCCTCATAGGTAAACCACTGATACTTTTCAGCATATAACTTCATAGATAAGGTTCTATAAGTATCTGAGTCCAGAGTATTAATTTTCCAAACGTCACTGTTGTTCCTTATACTCTTTGCCAGTAATCAATTTCATCATCAGAGACTGGATTTCTGGGAAACTGGTTACGTTCACAATATTGATTGGTGGGGGTGGTTTTTCGCTCGGTTGCAAATTTGGTGCAATGTTTTGGTAGATTTACTACCTTTTGGTTGATTGACCTCGGGTTGAACAACTTTTGGTTCGGTACTGGTAGCTCCGCTACCATTTAATTATTCATCCTCAGGTAACGATTCAGCTTTCCTTTTCTTACTCTTCCTAGACTGTTTTTTCTTCTTTAGGATCCAGTCCGTCTCCCTATCTAATTCATCCATATCAGTGATGTAGTTGAATTTCTCTGGTTCAATATACTTCCTATTGCGATATGTCCTTTTGAATCCGGATTCAAATTTAGATTTTCATATTCTCGCTTTAAATGCTCGATTTCTCCACTTAGCTTGTTTTCGTTTTCCATATTTTCGTTTTCTAGGCCAATAGTTCTATCACTAGATTCAGCTACTCGAAACGTAAATGGCATTACAAAAGGCATGGGCTTGATCAGTTGCTACTTTTTTCTTTTATAGGTATTCTTCCTATATTTGGTGTTCTTTGGAACGGTTTGATGATCCGATATACTCACTTTTTCAGTGCGTAATAGCTCATTTACACCGTCAGTCTCCGCTCATTGGATTTATACGATTGAGAGCCCACTCGCTCACTCCTAACAGTCGCCGTGCCTGGGTTTCCGAGTCCCTGCACCGTAAAATTTTCCATTTTACTACCGCTCATATTGTTTTTATTTATCGAAAAGTGTCGGATTCTTACCGACTAAACTCTAATCCCCAAATTCTTATGCCTATAGTTGTCCCGTGGAACTACTGTTGTGTATTACTTCACGAGAACAGGCTCAGCCTTAGCTGCCATCTAACTTTGTTGTCTTTGTCTTTTTTTTTGTTAGACTTCTCAGTTTTTTAGTAATCCTTGCACTCATTTAAACATCACCTCCCAAATTTCTTCTGATTGCAGCATACAATCAACAACTATTAACGGTGATATGTCATTTTCCACAGACCTATATAGTTCCAATCTTTCTTCCTCGAAGCGCGGGCAGTCAAAAAATACATGCTCTACGTTCTCCAGTTTTCCTTCGCACATTGGGCAATAAGGGCAGTTATCTTGCTTAAATTTATGTAAATAAGCGCGGAAACCACCATGCCCCGTCAGAAACTGGCATAAATAGAAGTCAATCTCTCCATGTTTCCTATCTAGCCATTTAACTACCGAAGGGACAAACCGCTGTGTCCACCGACCTTTTCCCGAGCGGTCTCAACGCTGCTGCCACATGTTGACGTTCTCTGCGCGAGGCACAATACGATTTCCTCTCTTATCCCCATTTGCACGGCGTGAATTTATTCTTTCACGCACCTGAGCTAATAAGTCAATTGGAGGCGAGTAGACACACGGCTTCATCTAATACCGTTATAAATGCACTAACCACCCTCAAAGCGCTTAACCTATAAACAGATGTCACCGGTTGTTTGTATGTACATCTCTCCATACCACTGGCCCAGATTGGTGCTCCATACATCAAAATAGATGTCACCACACTACTCAGTAAAAGTTTGTGATGCGTTTGGCATAATTCCCGTTAACGCCTCGTTCACTTTTCCATTCTCGCATCAATTATTACTCCCAGAAAATTAATAGATTATTTTGACTGAATCAGTTGACCACCAACTTCCACCGTCATGGATGCCAACCTTTTCCTACTGGTGATTAGCACTGCTATTATTTTGTGCTCCGCCAACTGTAAACCTACATATGATAACCAATCCTGAATTACACTTATACTCCAATTGCAGATTTCTTCCACCTCTTCTTTGTACTTTACAACACGTACGATCGCAACATCATCAGTAAAACCAACCACCATTGCTTCTTCTGGTATCGGCAGTCTATTAATGTTATCGTACATGGCATTCCATAATGTGGGTGCCAGTACAGACCCCTGTGGTACACCTCCAGAAATGTGATAGTAATTAGTACCTTCAACGGTATCATACTTCAAAACTCGTTGCCTAAAATAATTAGCCACCATTTTAAATAAATACAGAGGGGCCTCTTTATTGATTGGCGCTTTTAATACGCAATCTCAACTCGCCGAGTTAAATGCGTTTTTCACATCTAATGTATCTACCGCACACTACCTTTTAGAACCTCCTTTCCATCTATCATCAGATATTGCCTATCGCGCTGTATCCACTACGAATTTAATCGCTTCAATGGTAGAGTGAGTGAGTTTTTTATGGCTTCCTGTAGTCGCTCACATATAATTCTCTCAAATAATTTATCTGCAGTATCTAGCAAGCAGATTGGCCAGTAGGAAGATGGATCATCTACCGCCTTTTTCGCTTTAGTCAATAGTACCAACCGCTGTAACTTCCATTGCTCTGGAAATACTCCTTCCTTTATGCATGAATTGAATAAATTTACAAACAGCTCTGGGTATGAGCGGGCCCCGATTTAATTGCAATATTTGAAATTTTGTCAGGCCCCGAAGCCTTGTTATTCTTCAAATTGCTACATGCTTTAAGCACCTCCTCCGTTAGAATTAATTTGAATATTTCTCCGCCTCCTCTTGTTTCGACATTAACTGTGCAAACTGGTTGTAGTGGAAACGATGGGCATGGTACATATGCACCCTTAACCTTTTTCATAACCATTTTATAAGGTCTAAATGCGGGCGACACAGTACTGTTTGCGTAGGTTGTCCCTAGTTTCCACTCTTGCACGTTGGTATAAACGTCTAGCTCGAAAGCATTCTCTACGAAGCTGGGCTATTTCCTCGGTCCACCGGAACACTTCTTTTTTTCGATTATCCTTCGAGTTCCGTGGCATTGCTGCATCACAAGCTCTTGTGATATGGTTAACGATTTGATTAACTTTGCTATCCGCAGTTCCGGACAAAGTAATATCCTCCAGCACATAGACAAATAATTTTTCATCAAACATCGTTTGCTTCCACTCAATAATTTTTTTTGTCGATTCTGAACGAACCTTTCCTGGCCTTCATCTTTTATTTCACAGATAATAACCAGGTAATCACTGTGTGTATGTTGCTCACTAACTTTCCAACTCACTATTCTATTTAAAAGGCCCTAGCTAACTCATGTGAGAGCAATTACTGAGCTAGTGCCACCCCTACGGAAAGTGAATGTACTACCAACATTCAACATCGCCACTCGTAGTAGAGAAACTACTTTCAGTAGCGCTTTACCTCTAACATTAGTCTAGCGGCTGCCCCACTCAACTGCTCAAGCATTAAAATCCCCAGCTATCAACAGAGGGTTTCGGTTTCGCGCGTCACTAACTAATCGATCTAGGAAGATTTTGAATTCATCAAGGGTAGCACTAGGGTGGGCACAGCAGCTATAAATGTGAATATCATCGATCTTCACTTTTATAAAGCCAGATTCTCCGCCGCTGGGCTTCTCCAGAAAGGGGCGATTACCACCAGCCCAAACAGCTGCTTTTTTGGATATTCTGATGCCCAAATATTGCTATCGAGTTGTTTATATTCACAGGCACTTCCAACTACCCGTTGCATGTTTATTTCCCCCAACAGCTTCCTCGCTACAAAGAACGCATTTTGGTTCATTCTTGCGCTGTTTTGCAATATGACCTCCTTTACCACAGTTTATACACAATTTAGATCTGTCGTTTTCACTCCTACAATTTTGCGCCAGATGACCAAACTCAAAGCATTTAAAACACTTTACCGGCCTAACAGCCTCCCTTATACGACAAATCACCTAGCCGATCCTTATTTTGCCTCTTTATAAAACTTGCTCTGCCACCTTTCTGGGCATACTATAATCACTGCCATTTGCGTGCCACGGTAAGATGTTCTAAGCGTCATCACAGTAGAAGTACCTTTTGTCTCTTCCACATGCGATTCCAAAGCGACAAGGTTTGACGTGACAAGGTCTTAACGTCAATTTTTTGGGCAATATTGTCCTGTAATTGGGATTGGAAAATAGCAATTTGAGGTTGATCGCCAGTGCTGTGCAACCCCAGATCTCCCTTGACGGTTTGACGTATAAGCGGCACCTTTTCTCGCAACCCAACGAAAGTCTGCCTTTACCTTCAGTAGCAAATTAGCATACGAGACACCCCCCTTCTTTTTGATTAGTAGAGCATCAGGTCGAGGCTGTCTTCTCCATTTCCATTTCCGTTTTCTTTTTTTCCTCTTGACTTTTTGCCAGTCTGGCTTAGCTTCGAGTGTCCAGTTATCTCTCACCGGAGTTAGTACACTTTTCGTGTTGCATTTCTTAGCCTCCGTTTATGTTTCACTTTGATTCGGTGAGTCACGCCGACTCTTAATCGGTTCATCCTTTTGTATGTCCGCCGTACCACTTATTCTCTTACGTTGGTTCAGTCATATATTCAACATTTCACTAATCAACGGTTTGGACTTCGGAGGAAATGTTACCTGACTTGACACCAACAAGTCCGTCTCAGGTTCCTGGTTTATCCTTTCTACATTGTTTGCAAGAGATGTCTCAGCTTTCTCCGTTCTCTCTCTATGATAGTTTAAGCATGCGTATCATCCTCTTAATTTTTCGATGCTCATTGTTGCGATCCTTCACGAAGTTCGCGAGATCACTAATGTGTTTTTTAGTTGTAATCAGCTTGGAAACCGTCGTAACTATGACTCATCAGCCAATTTTTGCGTAGGCGATCTCTGTAGCCTTCCACTGCTCTTGAATGGGTTAAAAACTTCTGGAGTCCCATTCACTGGTTTAACGCTAAATGGACTTGTAATATTTCTAGTTCCGACATCCAAGTTTCCCACTGCTGGAACAAAGCGCTCGCTGGATTTCGACGACTGGGAGCTCACTTGCTCGCTCCCTAAATTCGCCGGTTCTGGGGTTCCGAATCCATGCACCGGAGTACTATTCTCCTATTGTGTAAACATTTTGGTTATTTGTTTTCAGGGAATCGCCTTTAGCTTTTTTGTCTACTGGACATTTTACGCAGCCGCTCCTCTTGGAAAACAGACGCTGACCAGGAAGCCAACCACGATGAACCGTCCCGCCTGGGCTTAAATGTATACCTATTTTAAGAGTGGTATATTATTAGCCCTTATTGCTTCCTAGGTTTATATAACCATTCCGCATACACTCCACCTCCACCTTCGAAGTCGCACCACTGGGTGAAAAGACATTGCTTGCTAGTTTTGGTCTCACCTCAGATTGAGCTATAGAATTGCAAATTCCACCGTTGGTGACTCTTAACTTCTAGAATTTCTATAATGAAATATTACATAGGTTAAAAGATTGAAAATAAATTTGCCAACTGTATATATAGATATAGACTACTGTAATGACGTAAATTATCTTGACATTGTGACAACAAATTAGATGTTTGATATAAATTTCAAGGCCCACAAAATTAAATCAGAGTATAGATTTACAAATTTTGGATACGTGCTGTTTTGCTGGTAATCAACATTCAAATATTGTTGCACCCACAGTTTTATAATTGGTTTAAGCGTATACTCTGTCAAATTGAAGTATGTAAACAAGATTTATTTTTAGACATACTAAAAAAAAAAAAATTGGCATCGGTATTGTACATATAGCTCTGATTATGGTTAACCGCAAGCATTACAGTCATAATTTATGGTGTGCATGTTCTTAGTCGTTGTCTTCGCGTTTTGTTATATGTATTCGTATACATATTGGTACTTTATGGCCATGGACAAAATAAAAATGCCGCGCTAGAGGGCTGGTTGTCGAATTTATAAATTCGATCTTACAGGTTTCTTCCATTGTGTAACGGTTTAATCCAAAACTTGAAGCCTGATTATGTGAGTGCTTGATGATTGGTTCGAGTCGAGAATGCTGAAAATTTTTGGTTTGTCTCTCGAAATCTTCCAACCAACAATTTTCATTCGAATATCATACAAATATTTCTTCTTTTCCAAACCCGATATACATACATACCCGTTGTATAGTAAATATTTACTTAATCTTGTATATTCTATTTATCTTCCAAAACGTTTTATTATTAGTTATTCAAGGATGCTCGCGCAGATCTAAACGATTTTGGATGGTCAAAGAAAACAGCTCTATAAATTATTAGCAGATGGCCCGAGTCAATATCAAATATGAATTATATGTGTGTACACAAAACCGTTTAAAAATAAAATATTATTCCGGTGTGTGTATATATCTGTCTAGACAGCGAAAATATTTTTCACATTATCAGAAGTACATAATTATTATCGAGTCGAGTGACGTCTTACGTCAAAAATTCATAAATATGTGCGTTATGTATATATATTTGTGTTCCACCCGCGCACTCTATTTATTATTTGCAATTAATCATTCGAGCGAAAAACTCGCGTATATATACTAAAAATAATTACGAAGAAACCCATAAATTCCGCTTCATAAAGAAAGAATTCTTCTAATCGCACTTTCGCTTTGTTCTGCTGCGATAACCGAAATTATAAAATCGTGCGGAGCCTTTTTACGAGATTTTTTTTGTTTCCGTTCGAAACGACATCGTAAAATTGTCCAAATGGCCTTAACATATGCCAATTAATTAACTTTCACATTTGCGTGCGCTACTGAAAATTTTAGAATGATTAAGAGTTAAGTACTCGTATAAAAGTTTATGTTCGATTCGATTGGTTTACGACCCTCTTGTGTTTTATTATTTAGTGGAATAATTTTAATGATCTTTTGAGCTATTAGCTGGCTATTAGAGCATATCATTTCTAAGAATTATATTTACATTCAAACTCGTATACTGATCCATTGAAGTGTCTTAATATATAGGGATCATTTAAAATTTTCACAAAACCCCATGAAAAATTTGTTAACTTTGATTACTTGACAAATTTTACCTATCTATAAATAAATGTGTTGGATTGGCCCCTGTTGTCGGGGAGCACTCGACATGTGGTCTCGTAATCCTAAATTGCACAAACAGATTTTCCTAGAATGCCACCACAGCATCCTTTGCTTGTCGGTAGGAGCGCTGGTCTGATGACCCGAATCCGTAAAAAAACTCAACTGTTTGCAATATCAACAAAAGGAAAACTAGATACCGCCAAACCAATGCTGGACCACCGCTCAAACCAGGAGGGGTAGAAGGCCTAATCACATGCATCATGAAGGAGTATTGGCTGGAACTCGTTGCTCTTCAAGAAATTTGCTTGGAAATCTTGCAGCTGAATAACCGATTGTGTAAGATTCGCCTGCGCATTAAATTAGCCAACCTGCTGATAATTTGTGTACACGCGCCCGCACAAGTCAGCCAGGCCCAAGATATAGACTCATTTTACAATGCCTTGGACGATTTGATGGGATCTATACTCGAACACGACGTTACAATGGTAATTGAGGATTTTAATGCTAAATATGGCCGAAATCAAGATGACATGTATGAAAACATAGGTTCGTACTCCCGACACAAAACTTCGACCGATAATGGTGAGAGAATGATGTACTTTGATGCGTTTAAATACGTTTGGAAACATGCATGGATACATCCTCACAAAATTTCCCGCAGCATCGATCATTATTTGGTTGATGCGAAGCTACGATGGAAGTTTTCGTACATTGCCGGGAACACAGCGAAACGCATGGAACGTTTCGACTGCGATATGGCCTGATAAATGAAGATAAAAAGAACGATATCAGTATCTTGTCAGCGACAACATTGAGGAAGCTAATTACCAGTCTGACCCTGTGAACTCTGTCTGGGAGGTACTGAAAACTGCAGTTGTCAGTGCTGCTCAACAGACTTTAGGCATATTGAAAATCAGATACAAGAATGATTGATTTGAAAACGCGTGGCATCTTACAGTTAAGCAACAAAATATAGCACATAGTGAAGTGCAAAAACGTCTCACAATCGCGGGGAGAACCAAGGCTAGTTTTACTAGTAGGGAGGGCTGTACATCGGACTTGTAGACGGAAAAAGCGAGAATGGTGGAAGGCCGACGTTCTGAAAGTACAACAACTCAAAGGAGAGAGTTTGTCGTCTGCACTGAAACACCCACCTAGGAATGCCAACAAAATTAGTACGATTATGTAGAATGTGAAACAGTCTCAATGCTGTGTTAAAGTTGGGAACAGGCTATCGACAATTTTTCGACAAACTCGGGGGTTCGGCACGAAGATGCTATGTCCCCGATACTCTTCAATCTTATGTTGGAGTACATCTATCGTAAAACTAAAACACCTCAGCGCAACATTTTATATCGCCAGTCCAATCAGGTGCTTGAGGAAAATACTTGATCCGCTTCTCGAGTTTTCAGCTTCTGTTGAACTCCAGATCAATGAGTCCAAAACGAAATACATGATCTCTGGTCATAGGAACAATGGCACACCTGATGTATCGTGTATTGCAAGAAATGGTTCGAATTAAGAGATTCACCGTAAAGCAGCGTGCGTAATGGTTCTGGTGGTGGAAGCACTTCTGGCGATTTCACCTTGCCGCTCACACAACACAATCCAGGCGGTTCTTTCTCAAATTTAATTGCCTTGCAATGCTGACAAACGGCAGACGTCTGACCGAATTGAACTGATGCGTGCGCACTGTATTGAATGTTTGGCTCATATCGAAAGGCTGCACGTTCAATGTTCACCGGAATTTGGTGTTGTCGTCCAATAGTCACACGTTGTGATCTGGCTTCATCATTTTGCCGAGCTCGAACATCTCTTCTTTTCAATCGTTAAAACAAATCGATTACCGATCTATTCCAATGGAAATGGGGTTAGGTTTTCGCCGACCCAAAGAAACAATGAACTCAATAATATCACTCAAAAATTGATAATCCACAGATTCGCAATGAAATATGTCGTAAATGTAAACTATTCAGTATCACTCGAAAAATCAAAGTCATTTAACCGTGACCGCACAGCTCAAATTATCAAATCAGAAAGAACAAACAATATGCTGAGCTGTCAAACGATTGTATTGAAACTCGCAATAATCAGTGTCCAATTTGGTCCAGTCATGTTCAAGTTGCTTGTCATCATCTACGTAATTAAATCGAGATATATAGATAAAATGAAAGCTCCCAAGAAACAAGTATACAATCTATTGAGAGTTCGTAAATTTGGCCTGAACTTTAATTTTCAAAGCTGATTTGAACACATATTTCGATTTAAATTTAAAACCGACTAAAACTATCAAAACCGAAAGCTCTTGTAAAGTTAAAGCTTTTGGAACTGTGTTAAAATTTTGAAGTTTTTGTATAAATTAATTTGTTTGGGCAGAGCTTAAAACGTGTTTTACAAAATGGAATGTTCATACGAATAAGCTTAGAGCTTTCATCCAGAACATAAAGCTTTTAAATTCGTTTTATTATGTATAACCGCCAAAAAACGATTCATTTTTGAGCTTTTGATGTTAACGATTAAAATATGTTAAAGCTTTCATATTAAAGCTCTATTTATTCAATTTAATATTAAGTCATGTAAAGTAATTGTCAAGTAAAATGTTATTAAAAATAAAGATAAACTAATCTTTCGACAAACTCGTTCGGCACGGAGATGCTATGTCCCCGATACTCTTCAATCTTATGTTGGAGTACATCTATCGTAAAACTAAAACACCTCAGCGCAACATTTTATATCGCCAGTCCAATCAGGTGCTTGAGGGAAATACTTGATCCGCTTCTCGAGTTTTCAGCTTCTGTTGAACTCCAGATCAATGAGTCCAAAACAAAATACATGATCTCTGGTCATAGGAACAATGGCCACCAGATTTTTGTAGTGGCCACTACACGTTTGAGGGAGTGAGCAAGTTCAAATATTTGGGCTCTCTTATCACTCACGATAACATTGTGGATGAGGATATTAAAGTGTGATTAACAGGTAACAGCCATGCTTGCGGCATCCTAAAAAGCAACTGCTAAAAGTGCCGTGGAGCTGAAGCCTTAAAAAGCGTTGATCAGGCCCGTTGTAATGTTTGGAAGTGATAGTTGGGCGCTGACGGATGAGTACGCGAGATGGCTATTTACATTTGAGAGAAAAATCTTGCGGGTGATTACGGTCCAAAACGCGAAGCAGATGGTACATACCGAGCTCTGTACGATGTTGAGATCAGAGATCTGATGAAATTCCCCGATATTGTACATGAAGTAAGATCCAGCGAGTACGCTGGCTCGGTCACGTTCTGCGTGCTGATCCTGAAAGAATTGTGCATTAATCTCTGAAAGGACAGTTACCATATGGAAGGCGATTATTATTACTTGTATAAAATCTTTTATTTTAAAATATTAAATTGTGCCATCTATTGAGCAATATATTAACTAAAATAAATTAAATGCTCAAAGTCTTCTAACTTATTTTCATTTAAACTATTTTAATTTATAAAAAGGAATGTTGGGAAGTGCAAACACTAAAAAGCTGTCAGTTGGTTTCGTTGGTCTGATCAGCTGCCATTATCAGGCCTAAAATCACGAGAATTTTTACCATCAGTCGCAATAATCATACTATTCAATTGTGTATGTACTATGTATTTATTGTATAGTAAACAGAAAGATTTGTGAATTCCCCATGGATATAGGTAGACCGCAATAATCTTTCATTGACTTAAAACTTAAAATAGATTTCTTTATCATTATAATTCAATCGGGCTAACAAAATATTTACGTATACATGTATATATTCAATGCGATCAGCCGACCGAGAGTGAAGTACAATTTTAATGCTATATGAATTTGAATGCATTGAAAAATGATAAAAATAAAAATGTAATCCATGTTTTGCAATTTAATCGACGAACGAATTTAAATTAAAGCTTTAGATACAGACACAATTAATTTGGAATATTGATCGATCGGTTTTAATCTGTATATAAATCGTGGATTTCATTTAAAAAAAATTCTTGCAATTATAGGTAAATGATCGATTACGTCAATTTTCGCTGCCATTTATTTATGTAATCCCATTTCGAGTTTGGTCACAAATGTGAAATTTGTCCTAAATCTGTCCTAAAAACAACAAAAACAATTTCCTCTTATATGTGTTAGTGTGCAACACAGAATGTCTCGATATAACGAATTTTATCATAAGGGCAATCAAATTTGGTACGACGAAAACAAGATTTTCTGAATTTTCTTTGGAAAATTTAAGGAAGCGGACACCATAATGACGTATATACTAAGAAGTCGCATATACTAAAAGTAGGAGATTAGGGTGTTTAGGACAACTTGGTTGTCCTAATGACCCCATGTTTTTCGATTGTATGATTTTTCCTAATTTTCTTGGGAAAATCCTAGGAAGTGGACACTATAATGACGCATATACTAAGATATCTTAAGGTCTTAGCTATCGGAAAAATATTTCAATTTTCGAACTTAGGCCTTAAGATATCTTGGTATATGGGTCATTATGGTGACCCCCTAATCCCTTACTTTTTCCAACATTTAAATATTTTTCGGATAGCTAAGACCTTAGGACATCTTGGTATATGCGTCATTATGGTGTCCGCTTCCCTGGATTTTCCCAGGAAAATTAGAAAACCTCATGTACATAATCGATATGAGGTCATACCAAACTTGGTTGTCCTAAACCCCCTAATCCCCTACTTTTTCCAAAATTTAAATATTTTTCAAATAGCTAAGACCTTCAGATATCTTAGTATATGCGTCATTATGGTGTCCGCTTCCTAGGATATTCCTTCCTTGGTTTGCACCATGGGCCCATTGTGGCATTGAGTGCGGAACCTCAGTAGGTTCAAATCGTTTAAAAAAAAAAATAAAAAATAAAAACCTCCATTTTATTTTTATTTTTTAGAAGGCGTGGCAGACACTTTTATGGTCCATAGCCTACCTTATATTCACACAACATTCATTCAATCCATTTATTCATCACATTCACACAAGTACAGTATACCACCTGCGCATTGCATAGCTCCATGTCACCCTGTTCAGTGACATGGAAGATGGGTCGGCCCATGAGTTCTACATTCCTACAGATCATAGATGTTTTCAATTTAATCACCAATCGTAATCGGAAGATGAAAAATCCCTTTTGCATGCCACCTCTGGTGGGAGTCGAACCCGCGGCACCTCCCGATTCAAACGTCGCAGCTTTAACCACTGCGTTATTTGCTCGGTAAAATCCCCTACTTTTACCAAAATTTAAATATTTTTCTGATAGCTTAGACCTTAAGACTTCTTAGTATACGCGTCATGATGATTGCGTCATTCCTCGGATTTACACAAAAAAAAATCTGGCGCAGTAAGAACAAACTTCACCCGTCTATATAAAATTGTGAAGTTTGTCCTAAAAAAATCCTATTTTTTTTTTTTTTTTAGGACAGATTTAGGACAAAATTCACGTGAATAGTTTGGTCCCCATACGCAAATACACCTGTTACTCTTTGCTTATTCTTCCTGTTCGCGTTCTACACATACGCTCTAAATCAATAAAATCACTCAAAAACTGTCATAAATTTCTCCTCTTTCAAGTTAAAATATTCGCGGATGTAACTATAGCCAGGATAAACATCTCACGAACCAACCTTTAAGATCAAAAAATTGAACAAATTACCCAGAAATTATGTTCTTCATCAAATATTTAATTTTTTATTATTTTTTAGTATTTCTTGAAAATTTGAAGACCTTTTTTAAGAATTTAGAAGAAATAATTTCAAAAGAAAATAAACGAAATCGAATTATCTCTAAAAATATAAGAAGTAGAATATTCCAACGTTTGACAATCAATTTTCAGAAGTAAAAATTATGTTTGTCCTGGCTGCTCTTGAACGGCAGCGCCCAATGTAATTCAATATCATTTCATGTATAGGCGATATGGTTTTTTATTTGCTTGTATAGACAGAAAAGAACGGACACAACCGAACTCCTAAAAAATTTATTGTGTATGATGATGCTGTTCGAGCAAGTACTGTTCAATGTATCCATCCCTCAATATAAAAATACCACTAATTTTGACTTTTTTAAATGGTGGATTAGTTTATTCAGTTATTCATAGATGACACTAGCATCGATTAAACGAACTATGATTCTATTTATAGTTATAATTTTCAAAATATGTAAGCATTCCAATTATCGTTGTCCAAGGAAAACGAAATGGTTTTTTGTAAAACAAAATTTCGCGAGCGGACCAAATTGATTAGGCAATCAGCGATTCCAAAAGAAAGTTCTCGTATTTGCAACTAGAGGTCAGATGAGATAACCGATTTGTTTGTATTATTTGATATGCCTCTAGCATAATGCCAGACTTTAGAATGCAGCGGATTTGGAAGTTTAGCCCCCGAATATACGACCGTGGAAGTTTTTTGAAACTAAATTATACCTCGCACAGGATAAATTGGTGTTAGTATCCCAAACTTAAAAAACACCCGAACTAGTCCGACATTGGCTCGAGTGTTTCGAAGTAGTGGTTTTTGTTGGCTACGTACGTCACTTTATCACAATCATTTCTGAATCCGACATAATACCGGGTGTTTCTTATAAATTGAGACGATCAAATATCTCGAAAAATAGCCACTCTACGGAAAAAATGTCCATAATCAAAATTTAATCATACCGCGGGGGAAATACATAAGTGCAAAAAAAATAGTCACCCACCCCCGCTTTGTAGGTGGGGCGGGGGTAACTTTTAAACTAAGATAGGAAGCCATATTTCTTATTGCAGATACGGATTCTACGACTAAAAGTACGTATGATTTGAATAAAATATTTTGTTCGGTTCATGATAGATGGCGTTGTAATCGACGAAATTCAATTTTTTCAATTTCACCTTCTTAGAACACACGCATTCGATTCTAAAATACGTTTGAAATAAAAAACAGAACGTTTTCATTGGAAATACTCGAAATTCATCATCAAAACAATTTATTCAGTTTTGTAAATCTAAAATATGTGTTCAAAATGATGGCCTGCGACTTCAATGCACTTATTAATCCGCATTTCAAATGATTGTACCGAACTGGGAAGTGTGTCTGGTTGAATTTCAGCACACGCATTTCTGATTTGCTCAATCATGTTCTCACGTGTTGTTGGTTTTTGTGTGTATACTTTGTTTTTGAGGTAGCCCCACAAAAAAAAATCTGGCGCAGTAAGATCTGGTGATCTGGCGGGCCAATTTATCGGACCAGCTCTACCGATCCAGCGACCATTGAAATCACGATGAAGTATTTCACGTGCCATCAACGAATAGTGTACAGGACAACCATCATGTTGAAACCACATGTTCCATCTCACTTCTAAGCTCAAATTTTCAAGTAATATTGGCAGTTCATTTTCCAAAATGTTTCGGTACATTTGACCATTCAAGTTGCCTTCAATAATGTGGGGGCCTATGAGTTTGTTGCCAATTATTCCACACCACACGTTGACAGTCCCAGGACGCTGATGTTCAACTTGACGAAGCCAGTGCGGATTTGTAACACTCCAATAATGCATGTTGTGTCGATTAACCGTTCTATGGTTTGTAAAAGACGATTCGTCGGAGAACATTACGCAACGAAAAAAATTGGGGTTTTGTTGTATTTGTTCACAGAATTGACAAAAAATTACCCGATTTTGGAAATCAACGCCATGAAGATCTTGGTGTAAAGACACATGATATGGATGATACTTGTGCCGTTTTAAAATTCTCCAAACACTGGTGAGGGGCAATCCGGAATCACGAACTATTTCTCGTGTACATACTAATATGATGATTATGAGCCACTGCTGCCAATACAGCAATTTCATTGTTTTCTCCAGTGACTGTTGCTCTACGGGTTCTCTTTTTCGGTTGAACATTTCCATCAGTAATAAATTGTCTGATAGTACGGCCAAATGAAGCACGTGAACGAATCCTATCCGGAAAACGTTGAGCGTAAATAGCAACAGCATTTTCAAGATTTCTTCCAGCTTCTCCATAAACCAGAACCATTTGAATTTTCTCTCGCACAGTTAAACGCTCCATTCTAAAGTATTTTGTCGTTTATTTTGCAATTACGAAAAACATGAAGATAAGAAATAACACAAACGTTAAATGTGATTTACAAAACTGAATAAATTATTTTGATGACGAATTTCGAGTATTTCCAATGAAAATGTGATGTTTTTTATTTCAAACGTATTGCAGAATCGAATGCGTGTGTTCTAAGAAGGCGAAATTGAAAAAAATTGAATTTCGTCGATTACAATGCCATCTATCATGAACCAAACAAAATATTTCATTAAAATCATAAGTACTTTTAGTCGTAGAATCCGTATATGCAATAAAAAATATGGCTTCCTATCTTAGTTTAAAAGTTACCCCCGCCCCACCTACAAAGCGGGGGTGGGGGACTATTTTTTTTGCACTAATATATTTCCCCCGCGGTATGATTAAATTTTGATTATGGACATTTTTTCCGTAGAGTGGCTATTTTTCGAGATATTTGATCGTCTCAGTTTAAAAGAAACACCCGGTATATCAAATTATTGAATGGTTCGGCTTACGGTTTTTTATGATACTTATTTGTGTATTTTTTTTCTTGTTATTGAGATGGTTTAGTACGAAATTCAAGATTGTAGTGATTTCCTGGGATGACAGTTTTATGAAACTATCGCGACATTAGGACATGTTTTTCCTGGAATGGGACAAAATTATAGGATGATAGTAAATCCTGGGGTGATAGTTGATATAAAAGTGTCGCTATAGTTGTGGTGTTGCCATGGCGAAATTCTGGAATGAATCCTGGGCTAACGTTATATACATGCGGATTTGGAAGTTTAGCCCCCGAATCCATGAAAAAACTTTTCATAGCCAAATATTTCAAGATATTTTTGATTTACCTACTGTATACAAAGTAATTCAAAAGTGTGTAGTTACCTGATTGTGTAATTGTCAATTTGGCAAATTTTTAGATGTTGACAATCTGCGGGCAAAGATGATTATGCCATAATGGAAATGCCATAATGGAAATGCCATACATAAATTCCCACATTTACAAAAATTTAACGAATTATTTTCGCTCAATGTGCACAATACGCTGAGAGGCCGGCACAAAATGTTGAAAATTGAAAGAAAAGGATGAACGTTTTTGAAAATTTAAAACAAATATTTTAAATCTTATCTCCCGGACCTATTAATTTATTAATTAATAGTTTACATAAGAAATTCAATGCAGATCCAATACGTCTTGGCTTAAGAGAATGCGCATGTATATTTACATACAGAGGGACATACAGTCATACTTGTACTTCATATAGGATTCAGTTTGTATTTATCGTGTAAACTTAAGGCATTCAACATCTTTAAACTATTTTCGGGCCTAGTCCATACCTAGAGAGATTATGATAAAGAATAGTCAAGATTATGAATTATGAGACCCCAAAGTTATGAAGTTATTTAAACTACAAAACAATAGAGTATTTTCAGAAATTAGTTAACTGAATTTTGGTTTCTATAGGTTAGGTTAGATTGGGCGTCATAACGGACTAGACACAAACTGGTCCATAGCTTTACCACATTTGAAGTTTCCTCCTTATCTTGTCAGGTCATCCAGATGGGAATTTCACAAAAAATTTATTCTGCTGTGAGCAGTAGTGTTTCTTCCTCCTTCTCTTCTTCCCATAAGCGGGGACAGTCAGTCTCATTTGAACCGGTTCAGATTAGGCCAGATCTGTCTGATTGTTATGCACGAATTGGTATTAGACCATCTGTCGCGAGTTTCTTTCATAGGTTCCTCCAGGAGTTGCAGTTAACCTGAAGCATGCGGTATTTTTATATCCAGCCTGGTTTGATGTCCTGCTACCAGCATATTCTGGGTTACCTTATTGGAGACGTAACGAAATGTGATAGTTGTGTTTTAATAGCAGCCTGACTGTCCGTAAAAATGCGAATATTTTTTGAACACACTACATTATACCTCGACCAGCCTATGACTTCATTATCGTGATAAGTTCAGCCTAAAACACACAGCACGAGTCGAGAAGACCAAAAGAGAGATTAACATCACAAAATACCTCGAAAGATGGCGATGGGATCCAGTTATACAAAAGCAGGCCGTTCTATGACATTCATCAAAAGTTTCAGGTTTGCCATAATGTTCAAAAGTGACCACCGGAGGACAACCCCATATATTAGTATGAGTTTTTACCATACAGAGACATAGAGCCAGTGTACACTCAAACCTGTTTTTACACGGTGTTTTTTTACACGATCAGTGCTAAATACTCGTGCTAAAAAAATACTGTTTTTACACGAACACGTTTTTTAAGGTGTTTAATCACATTTAGTACATCGTTTGTGATTATTTTACAGTGAAGGTATTATGTATGTTTATTATATAATTGGGGGATTCCCATTTCATAGTTGATTTTTTTTAACCATTTTCGGAATTTGCAATTTTACATTTCGTATTCGGTTGTTGTTATTTAACGTACTAAACCATAAACACTTGTGAAATTCAATTAAATATTATAACGTTGTCAACTAAATTATTATTACGTTTTTATAGTGAAGTTGAAACTTAGATAAATCCCCTCAAGAAATGACGGATAAGCAACTAAAATGTAAAACTGTTTCTTTGAAAATAAAGATAAAAGTTTAAGACCATCTTGCTCAAAGTACAGGTTCCACATCGGTTGCAAACATTTTTAAATTGCATGAAGCAACCATTCGAACCATTAAAGAAAACGGAGATACTATTCGTCGTTCCGTGTTGTCTGGTACCAAAAAAAGTACAAAGTATATTTCATACAGCAGAGAGTTGGCCATAGAAAAAATAGAAAAAATTCTTTTCACGTGGATTGAGGATCACAATCAAAAACACATACCACTAGATGGGATTACATTAAGAAAAAAATTTTAAGAATTTATTCAAAATCATCACGTTCTTATTGCTTGTTAAAACCGGTGTTTGTCGATCGATCACTTTGACCTAGAGCATTGAAAGGTGTAAATCTAAAAAAAACTACCCGTTCACTGGGTGGCAAACAAAAAACCTTGGTGATGTGAGTATGGTTCAATTGGTGCATTGTTCCTGAAGTTAAACGTTATTTCGAGAAAAATGGTTGCCTTTTAGTGCACTCTTGTTGCTAGGCAACGGCCATAACATCGTTTCAAGCCATCCTAATATTAAAATTGTCTTCCTGTCTTCTAGCAATATATCTTTGATTCAACCACTGGATCAGGGTATAATTGTTACATTTAAAGTGTATTATGTACGGCAATCGATGAAATACATTTGAAATAAAATGGAAAATGATGAAACGCTAACTGTAATTGATGCCTGGAAACCATTTTCTATCATAGACTGCATAAAACATTCAGCTTTGGAAAGATGTTGCATAAAACATGCAGATGTTGGAAGGCATTTTGGCCAAATAATGTGTAAAGAACACAAATCTTCATCAAATAAGACCGAGGTGTATGAAAAATTTATCTCATTGGCCCAAACAGTTGGCGATGAAGGTTTCAATAATCTATCCATGGACAATCAGGATTTATTAGAAATTGAACAAGAGCAAGGCTGCATAAAATTGAGCAACGATTAGGATGAACCATCACCACTTGGTATAAATACAATTCTTGAAGGCATTCAGTTGGTAAATAAATTAAAATATCATTTTATATTGAATAATCCAATGATAGATCGAACTATAAAATTTCAATCGGATTGGACTAATTGTAAGGTTCAATACAAAAAATTGAATAACGAACTGTACAAAAAAAAATCACGGCGACATATTACCGAATTTGCATATAAATTTAATCAAATTTCGACTAAAAATGTACGTGAAAATGTATCTACTGTTTAAGAGAACGCAGATGATGTGGTGACATACAAAGTATTTCGAAGTGATGTTGCAGCAATTCCAAGTGAAAGAACCTATAAAACTAATTGTTTTAAGTTAATTAAAGTATATTCGTCTATTTTTACAATATTTTTTTAAATAGGATACTCACCGGAACGTGTAGCAGCTCGAATATTCAACTCACCGATATTCGATACTGCCACAAACAAAATAATTAGTGAAATTCAAATATAAACCAACTTATTTGAATTAAGCGTTCACTAACCCCATCACATATCCATCTATCCAACCACCACTATCTAATAGCCGAACCACTACTATAAAACATTTATAGTAAAGCATGTCCCCATCTAACAACATCACCACGCAATAATAATGCGGTGATGCAACACTTAACATAAGTGCAATGTCGACCGTCGCGGCGCATGTGTTCCCTCAACAAAACGAACACGAAGGCGACGTCACAATAAAACAAAACAACAAATCATTCGTCTTCCAAAACATCAAAAGCAACAACATGTTCATTAAAAATTATAAAATACTTAGTGTGTGCAAGACGGCAGCCATTTGCCAAAATAAAAATTACATCTATTTATTTACAAATTAAAAACGTGGTGGTGAATTGAATTGAATAAATAAATAAATAAATAAATTAAATAAGTTATAACAACTAAAATAAATAAATATAATAAATAAACATTATACAAAAAAAACCATAAATTATTGTGTGTACTTTATTTGAGAAGTCCGAACCGGACAACAACTATAAAATAGGAAACTATCCTATAAACGTATCCACCTTGAAAAATAAGGTTTAGGTATACTATGTTGTGCTCCAAACCTCATCTCTGTCCAATGGCATTTTTACAGGAGTAGAGTATGATGGGCTTCCAGCTTAGCTGGCCGTCCAAAATGAACCAAAGGTATTTCGCTTTCTCCACAAAGATCATGTGGATACCATTTAGCGGGTCACACTGAGGAAATATGTGCCTCCTGGTAAAGAGGATAAGCTCTTAGCGTACTAGGATATTTTCCGAAGGCCGCAATGGCAACTAGCGCTTTTTCCACCGATCGTCCTTTACTTGAGCCTCTGGTGTAAACTGCTACTTGCGCCTTTCTAATGATTTTAATAGAAAAGAGGATATAAATGAGAGCATTTTCCAGCCTAGTATATTTACTAGGATGGTGACAATGTTCTAGGCAATATCTTTGAAGATTACTTCAAGCCAGGGAATGAATAATATCATCAGGTCCTGCCGATTTATATGGCTTAAAAATATAGCCTACATGATTTTCCTCCTACTTATTATATGACTTGCGAGGCATACAGCCCTATTTATTTCAGATGTCTCGGGAGCTAATACCGAGCATCTCGGGAAGTATGTTTCTAACAATAGCTCCAGAGATTCCCGTTGGAGATAACTCGGGAGGAAGGAATAGAACATAGTACTTAACGTAGCCTAGCGGCCTTCCTGGTCTGCTGTATTTTACCACAGTAGATCCTCCGGGCCTTTGTTTTACCACTTCTTAATTCGTACTTTTTAATAGCAGTCTGACCACCAGGTTGGCCGAGACTTACTCAAAGGTCTACCAAAAGCAACCACTTCATACTGAAAATAGCAATGGTCAGAAGACAAATGGTTTATCCCTAAAATCAAGGAGTACTTATCAGGCCTGTTGATATTTGTATTTCTTCAGGTGGTCTAATGTGCATTAATGCCACCGCACATTCTTTCCGTATTTGAGCATCCATTATTGCGCTGCCCGATGGAAAATTTTCTCAAATACCGGATGGAATACTTTCTTCCTCGTATGGTAGGTAAGCTGACATTAGCCAGAGATTTTGGTCATCCATCTCAATGCCAGCTGCTATTTAGTAGTATAAAAACATTCAAGTTATTTTTCACGTGTAATATTTATGACAGTGAAGTTCATACTAAAAAAATAACAAAAATGTTTGAATTACGAAAATTTGAATATGAGGTGTTTTGAAAATTGTATGCTGCCGATTCTAGAAATAATTACATACTCTCGAGTACATATTCGGATAGCTTAAAGCAACTGCCACTTTTGCGTCCACAGGAATAAAAATAAATTGAGCGGTTAGATTTTCGCAGAATTTCGAAATTCGTGATTTTAATAATTTTTACTGCCTATCCTAGAGAGGTCCACGGGTACTCATGTATATTTCCGGATAGTTTAGACTACCTAGGTTTTTTGTGGGCAATCAGTATAAATTCTGATGAACTTAAAACTTACTTGATTTTGATTGATTTTAAAAATTGTGTACCGCCGATCCCCGAGATGTCTCCAGGTAGTGGTCTATCTTTTCAAATAGAATTTGAAATAGAATATTTAGAAGTTACGTAAACGATTTCATTTTAAACGATTATTAATAAATTGTACCGCGGATCCCAGGATCCTACCACGAATTCTGCGAAAATCTAACCGCTCAACCTTATTTAATTCCTATGAACGCAAAGGTGCCAGTTGCTCTAAGCTATCCGAATATGTACTCGAACGTATGTAATTATTTCTAGAATCGGTAGCATACAATTTGTAAAACACCTCAACTTCAAATTTTCGTAACAATAAAATTCCAATTGGAAAAATTTGCCAAATTTAACAGTGTACATTTTTGTTTATATTTTTTAGTATGAACTTCACTGTCATTAATACTTTGTAGTTCGGGGTTCTAAGTCCCATGGCGCATAGTTCCTGAACCAGAATCACTTCAATGCCTTCAGCTTCCAATTTAAGCAGAGCGGCAGTCGAAAGTGCCTTACAGTGGTGGAGCTTAATTTGCGGGACTTTGTATCGGACTCCCCATCTGACAGCGTGTTCCATTGAGAGCCTACCCTAAGTGCACTATGCAGCCCCATTGATCCCGACCTTTCCGAGTCAATCGATATTTTCTAGACCGTCATCTGAGACACTCCGAGCACTTAGGCCACCAACACCAGTTGGGACACCACAAGAGGAATCACATCACACTTGATGCCCCAGACTTGTACGCTTCGAAACCAATAACTGACCAAGCCAGCGGGCCTTGCTCGAGCACAAGGAGCCTCTATTTACAATTATCATAGCCGATCTATAATCATCCTTTCCGTCCTTCAACTTGGCTATGTTCCAGTTGGATGGTGGCAGCTTTGGATTGTTTATTTGAAGCATTTCCCGGATTTCCTTGGGTTTACTGGGTTGCGCTGCGATTCAGGCTTGCGCTCTGGGTATATAGAGAATTTCCTCTCTAGTAACCAATTTAACATGACCCCGGCGCCACCCGCCATCCCGGTAGAACGGAGCAGGACCAGGGTTTCCCTTATAATTTTGAGGAAGGTGACGGCTCAGGATTTCTCTACCTTCCTCCAGATTAGCGCCATTTTTGGAATTTGTGCTCTAGATTCGAGCAAATTATATATCTAAAGCCGCGGTCAATGAGTTAATCGGTAATATAGAAATAACATCAACACAAATGTTATGTACATTTTTGTAATATCAAACATATTGTATTATCGGCCTCGATAATCTCTTACTATACCAGCTCACGAAACGTATTTTTATCATACACGCATATATTAAACCCACATACATATGTATATATACATGTAAACAATTTTTTTATTTTTTTATGTATCAGGTAATCAGCGGTAAACTCTCAGTGGGTTAAACTAGATTTCGTTATCAATTTTTCATTCATTAAAATAAAATTATCAAAGTGTACGACGTACGATTATAAATCAATCGCGAAATAGGTGGTTTGTATATTATCGTGAATGCGATCAGCCGACCGGGTGTAAAGTGCAAATATCGGATTTAAATGCAATAATATGTATTTATAATCGACGAACGGATTTATCGGCGTAAACCGCGCAGGAATTTCTAATATCGATCGATTTAATTTTTAATAAACAACAACAACAATAAAATTAGTCAGTGTATATAAGACAGTCGAAAAGTATGAACTAACGTTTTAGTCAGAGCTCACATCATGTAAGTATACACAAATAATTAATTGTACAGCTAATTTGCATAAAGAAACCCAAACAAATTACTTCAAATTGGAACGATTTCTTTACATAAATAAAACGACAACGACAACAACAACAACAATGAAAACACCAACAGTTGTGAACGCGACAATAAAATCTTTTCATTTCTTTAATATTTATTTATTTTATTAATAACGTAAAGTGGGTGTATGTGGAATGTGTCATGACAAACAAAATTTTATGTTGTGTGTCGCTCTGCAAGACAAAACCGCGTATTTTTTTTTTTCTGGTATTCGTATGGGTACTGTACGCTGTGCTCTCGAACAAAGAACTTTATAATGTAAGTACATACATAATATATGTATACGATAGTGGCACGCATACTGAAGCAGACTCGACATGTAGAAAAAATAAAAACAATACACACGGAGGTAAGGCGACAAAGATTAAGAAGAAATTCTTAACCGAATAAAATAAATAAAATAATTGTGATGTCTACTACTAGGTTTACACATTCAACCGAAATATGTATGAAAATATCCAAGTCCCAAGAGTAAAAAGAAGAAGAAGAAGTCGAAGAAAATAAAAAAAATCCAATCAAACAATAAATATAAGACAGCAACAACAAGAATACAAGAATTACTACACACACAGTATATGGACACACAAAGAACATTCTTAAGACGAGGAGACGAAGAAATGTTTCTTATTACACAATTTCGTGTATTTTTGTTGTTCTTATTATTGTTGTTGTTATTGTTTGTGTTGTTATCGTTTGTAAAATGAGAAAAATTATTTTAAGTTGGAATGGTTGGAAGACGATGAGAAAGAAGAAGAAAACTACAATAAGCCGTATGCGAAGGTGTGTAAGTTAACTGATGGAATATTTTCATTTCTTCTTGGTTTCTCGAGAAACCAAACAGGTTCTCGACATATTTTTTTATATAATGGTATGGTCTTTAAAACGATTTTATTTGTTTTCATTTATTGTGCCTATGCGTGTTTCGTATCCAAGAGACTGATTTTTTTAAATTATGGTACATAACTCATTGCTTTTATAATTGTTTGGGTGATATATGCTGGCATGCTATTCATAAGGTGCTTTTATACAATAACTAAAAGCGCAGTTCATTTCATTTAATATGTTCGCATTTCTTTGGGTTCTTCCCTGTGGAAGTAACTAGTCTCCTATATCGGGCGCATTCCCAATATGGGTAATAAAACACCACCCGTGGACCAAAACTAGTGAACAAGAAACCCAAGCGTACCGGACTCATATTTGGCGGTTTCTTGGTCAGCGACTGTCCTCCAAGTTAGGAGCGGCTGTTATTAATACCTAGCAGTAGGTTTAAAATGCTGGACGAAGGCTATCCAACAAAAAGCCAGCATGGGTGATAAAAAAGCAAAAAATTACGGTGCAACCCCAGTATCGGCGACATGGGGAGTGTGGACGCGGGCTCCCAGTCGTCGATATCTAGCGACCACAATGATTTGTCAAAGTCAAATAATGATCACCAACATCCTCAGTTAGTAGCTATGAAAAGGAAAACGAAGAACTTCGTAAACAATTAAGTAAAATAGAAAAGATCACATCTCAACTTAGTATAGAGATTAACATACTTAAGATTGAAAATGGAAAGCTGAAACAAGCACTTCAAGCCAAAGAAATACAGAACCAAGTTGTACCAGATTTCTTCACTAATGGAGATGAATTACGATACGAAATACATTGGATCCTTTAAAAAAACAGAAAGAAGCGACCTTCTTAAAAAAAAAAGCCAATCCCCAAAATCAAATGACCTAATTGAAATTCAACAAGAAGCTGAGATAGCCAAACCCAAGGATAAGGCTCCGCCTCTAAAATAATGTGAATAACTGAATATGGCACTATTCAGTCTCTTATGCAATCAAATACCGATAAAGAATACAGAATCGTGTCTCTGAACACCAATATTTGGAACGAAGCTTACAGTAGAAGGGAAAGAATTGTACACTTATGAAGACAAAAATGACCGACCGATAAAAGTGATTTCTAGAGGTATTCATCCTACCTGTAAAATATAGGATATAATAGACGATTTAAAGGGCAAGGGGTTGAAGATGGAAAACGCCGCTAACACAATTAAAAAAGAAAAACAGGAAACTGATCAAGGGGTCAAAATTAACAGGAGAGGACTCACATTATTGATGCTTACTTTTAGTAATAAAGAAAAAATAGAAAACACCTTTACCATTAAAGCTATTCTCAATATGAAGGTAAGAATTGAAACATTAAGAAAGACCGCTGGTTTAATACCCCAATGTAGAAAATGCCAATGCTTTAATCATACCCAGACATTGTGTAATAAAGAGCCTAGATGTGTAAAATGCTCCGGAAGACATCTAGCTTAAGCATGCCAACTGGGAAAAACTACCATCCCTATAAATGTGTAAACATCAAAAGAGAGCACCCCGCAAACTACAGAGGATGCGAGATAGCTAAAGAACTGCAAAAACTGAGGAATTTTTCTATTCCTCAGTTTAAGCAAAACCGTGGAATACCATTCGACAGAATACCACCGAAAAACTCAGCGCAACCTAACAATCCTTTGCAGCAGTGAGCCCAAAAACATACTCGCAGATTGTCCTGCAGCAACAGGAGCCATTCAATACTAATTGAAATCAATAAACTCCAATTCTTGAAAAAATACTTAGGAGCATAGAAGCTTTAAACATGCGTGCATAGCGAAAACTGAAAAGAGCATAGAAGCCGTACATAAACGGCTAAATAAGCAAGAATTCACTTCTATGATATACTAATATGCATAACAGCAAAACATTAAGAATTGCCAATTGGAATGCAAATGGGCTACTGCCCCAAATTCCGGAGCTAGACATTTTCCTACACATGGAGTCATTCGCAAAAATTCATGGATACCGCTGCTACCATGCCATCCATTCAGCAGGGAAACCGAGAGGAGGGTTAGCAATATTTGTAAAGGAAAATATCAAACACTTCGAAGGAGTTAAAATAGAAAAGGAAATTATGTAAGTATCAACGTTAACGTTCGACTAAATAATGAAAAGGAATATACCATTCGTCACCAACTGACTAAAGAAAATTATATCGGCTTACTTAAATCGCTTAGAACCAACTTCATAATTGGGGGAAACTTCAATGCTATGAATACATACTGGGGATCGAGACTATCAACACGTAAGGGTAAAGACCTGTTTACAGCAGGGCAAGAATTAAACTGTGAGTTTTATTCTGGGGGTAAACCAACATATTGGCCTACCGATCATAACAAAATACCAGACTTAATAGACTTCTTTCTAACAAAAAGATTATCCGAATACTACGTACTTATAGAAAACAATGAAGGAATATATTCAGACCAGACACCAGTTATTATGACACTGAGTGCAACCATAATCAAGAAAGAAAGCTTGCCTAGATTAACAAACAATAAAACATATTGGGATGTTTTCCGAACGCTAATCGAAGAAAATACAGTCATTATCAATTAAAACTGCGACACAACAGACTGATCAATTAGAACTATTAAATAATTATATATTGCAAGCAGCGTGGCAGAGTACGCCCCCTAGTCAATATAAAATATAGAGGCGCAATAACTATTTATTGGAAGTGAGAGATTTGGTTAGTGAAAAGCTCAAGGCTCGTAAAACCTGGCAGAGGAATAGAGCACCACAAAGTAAATCGAAACTTAATTATTTAAGCAACAAACTGAAGTTTCTAATCAAAGAAATTAAGAACACTTCATTTAGTGAATATCTAACCTGTCTTTTCGGCCAAAAAGACATACACTGTTCACTCTGGAAAACAACAAAAGGACTTAAACGACCGAACATTCAGGTGCCTCCTATCAAAAAGGATGATGGAACTTGGGCTAAAGAAAAGGCTGTCTCGTTCGCAGCCCACCTTGAAAATACATTTCAGCCCCTTCCTTTGGTAATCAGCGGAAGAAAACATAAACCCAGTTAAAAAAATGGATAATAAAAACATTCAACCAGTAAAACTAATTTCAGGACAAATAGTAAAAGAACTCCCCGAAAAGGGCTTACAAAAACTGCTCCAAGTAATAAACGCGGCGTTTCGACTGAAATACGTTCCATACCAGTGGAAGGTGGCAGAGGTGATTATAATTCCAAAACCTAATAAAACTCCTAACTTTAAAACCTCGTATAGACCAATTTCGCTCTTTCCTACAATTTCAAAATTGTTCGAAAAACTATTGCTTAAAAGGTTAAAATCCAAGTGCATAGAATTACCGACTAAATTGAAACTACACTGGAAAAGAAGAAAATATGTTCTTCTAAGTGTCTTCTTGGACGTAGCACAAGCCTTTGACAAAGTATGGCACCGAGGACTACAGTATAAATTACTCCAAGATCTGCCAAAGCAATTTTACCAGATATTAAAATCTTATCCAGCTGACGATACCTTTGCGTTAAATTTGAAGATGAGTTCTCTGATCTTAAACAAATATCAGCTGGAGTTCCACAAGGAAGCGTCTTGGGACTAATATTGTTTTTATTTTATACAAGAGATGTACCAAATACAAAAGGAACAAACGTCAACTTTACTCACTTTACTAACAAAAAAGTTAACTTCATCTTAGGCATGACACTTGTTGCTAAACTCAAGTGGCAAGAGCACGTGAAAAAGTAAAAGAATAGCTAAACATCAAATACAGGATAATGTACTGGCTCTTAGGTATAAAATCCCAGCTAACAATACATAACAAACTGATATTATATCGGCAGATACTTAAATCTATATATGGACATATGGTATACAACTGTGGGGTTGTACCAAGAAGAGCAACGTTGACATAATTCAAACCTTTCAATTCAAACGTAAAACTGTATTTTGTTTACGTGGCATTGTGAACGCACCATGGTACATTAGAAACGACAACCTTTATAAGGATCTAAAGATGGAGTACGTTACCGAAGAAATCCAGAAACATCAAAATCCAGATATGCGCCGTATGCTGACAAACACAGACCCAGTCAGACGGCTTCGAGGGACGAAGCCTTTAGATTTAGGGCAGTTAACTGGGTGAAACTCCATTAAAATTAACACAAATACTATAAATATGTATTTCTGCTCAACCGGTTTAGTAGGACCGAGTAATGTCAAAAGACACAAACGTCTCTGACATCATTTAAATTATTAAAAAGCTTCACAGAATACTCGCTGTACATGATAGGTTCCACATTTTTATTTTAAATGTTACGATCTGTATATAAATCTACTTGTTTGTTCAACGTCATATTTTACAGCATGTTCCGCAAACATTTCAGTCAAACACTAAATTTACGTTCCACATTCCGACGAAATATAGTACAGTTTTTTTCACATTTGAACATTTGTAGTGTTCACCAATTTACTTTTTCTTTAAACGTACCTTACTCATCATTAACAAGTTCCACTCTCAACCGGAACAAACTATAAAATGATGAAATTTTAAATAGTTCTTATTCGTAAATATTAGGTTCCACAATTTTAAGTATTTTAAATTTTACGATCTATATATAATTCTGTCTGTTTCGTCTTTTTGTATAGCAACATGTTCCACAATATTCTCACAATTTCACACAGGAGTATCCTGGTACCATATATTTTTATGTTCCACATTCGCGCAAGAAATGATTAAGTGTGTTCGTTCCACAAATTTTATTATTCTTCCAGCATGTTGATACTTATTATAAGTATTCATCATACTCACACAAGTTCCACAGATAATATTTGCCGAATGGTCGATGCCAGAACGAAATACTTACATATACATATATGTATGTATATAATACGATCAAAGAAAATAGAGCAATCAGGATGATTTGAAACGGATATTCCGTACTATTTGTGATATTGCTAAAAAAAATCCACTGAAATAATGGTTTTACTCACACAGACATTTTCACAAACGGGCTTTCACGAATAAAATAACTTGACACAAATAATCATATCACCAATTTGAATATTTGATCAATTTGAAGTAAATTTAATTTGAAAATTGTATTAATGACAACAGGTCGGAAGAGAATGGTTGAAAGCCTAAGCTATTAGATGAAGATTTGCCAGAATTTGCCGTTCCGCAATTTTTAGCCAGACTGATATCAGCTAGACCTTCAGGTATTGAATAATTTAAGAGTCGTCTGTGTACAGCCTTTGATCGGAAGAAATGAATTCCCGAACGAATTGTTTCAACTTTAACCAATCAACGCTTTTAAAGTAGGCGGTTCGGTATTTCGGGAAACGGGAGGATTGAGATGATGGATTCCGATATATCTGTATGAAAGCACTAGAGTCTAAGTAAACCGCGGCTATTATAGACGTACATTGACAAAATAGCAACCCTGACAGTAATTTAGTTGACACTGTTGTATCGTTGTATGTCAGTAATACTCCATCCGAACACGAGGAGTTCGTTTTTGAGGTTTTGTTTGAATTCATGATCAGTAAATAAACTGCCATCGTTGAGTATCATTTGGTAGCACAGAAGAGAAACGTAGCGGTTGTTATGAATCATCAACCAAGCCTACCTAGCCTACCAAGTAGGTTTTGTGTATTCTAGAGTGTTAGCTTGACACAATTTCTACAAGAACTTTACTTGCACATGGTTTATATATGCTATCTCGGGCCTATCAAACAATTAATTCAAATAATTCGAGAGGTTTAGAAATGAGATTATGAACTGAATGAGCATCCTCCACAAGGCCTCCAATTACTACTTTTTTACAAACCAAATATAATAGATAATGTAATTCTGATCGCATGCGCGTTTACTAAGCGTTTACCATAAAATGAAAATGAACTTACTAATGCTCAACTTGTCCGAAGCGCAGAGCGACGCATTATAAACCATGAGTCTCTAAACAGATGGAGTATCACTGTGATCGAGGGCGAATCTATCAATATATATATAAACTTAAATGGTCCAGGAACTCATATGTCTCGTAAATGTAAAATGCACGAACATGTTTTCCAACAATACCACCACAGTATCCTTTAATTGTTGTAGGAGGCGACTAAACGGTTGGATCGCTGGGCTCACGAACCGCATTCGTAAATAAAATCACTTAGGAAACCATAGGAGCGTTGAAAGGCCTCATCACATACACATATCGGGTGGAACTTGTTGCTCTTCAAGAAACAAGCTGTCCTAAAAGTGGAGACCATGTGTCGCAGGGCTTTACGTTGCTCTACAGTGGAGATTACGTCGGAACTTTTGGAACTTGGTTTCTTCTTGGGCTGTTTTTGATTTCCAAGCAATCAATAAGTGCACAGTCATATAGGTCGTGGTCTACTGTCTCCTCAAAGTAACCACATTCACAGGTGCCGTCTTCTATTATGGTCAGTCTTTGAAAGTAGGAAGCTTATTTGCCGTGGCACTTAAGGCTATGCTTTTATCCAATTTTTCCTCAATGTTTGGTAAGACCCTAAAAGTTGGTCTGCCCTCCATCGAACCTTTCTTGCCATTGTTCAATCAATGCTTTTCGTATTTGTTTCTTTGGTGAGCTCAGATTTACCTTATCTGATTGCTTAAAATTTTAAAGTGGTCGTAGCTCAAGTCTTCTTGTTTGCCTTTCAGTTCAAAATTTTCAACTCTCTCTTTCATCAATATTTCAATTGGGATTACCCCAGCTAACACAGTAACAGCATCAGTCGATACCGTTTTGTCGGCCTTTGTAGTCCCAAGCAGAATTCATCTTTGGGCGATGACTAATGTCCTTCTATGGCAACAATCCATCCGGTCATGGCATTGGTATATTGTAGAAGTGTACCTTGCTTTAATCCCCATGTTTCCTTCTCTACCCGCTTAAACACCGAGAAAACTTTCTTGCTATTCTGTGCTACCCTTTTGACGTGTCAGGTGACCCCGTAATGATAGTCCACTCCCAACCATTTCATGGTTGGTATACCATCTTTTATCTCTGACAAGAAGTGGTGTGCGCTTTCCTTGAACACCTTGAAGATGGTATACCAAAGGTGTGGCCCCAATATGGAGCTCTACGAGAAACTTTTATTTAAACTCTTTTGACGTGTGCCATGGTTAGGGATAACAGTCGCCATTTTATCAGAGAAATGGTGGTTTATGATCTAGCAATTAATATTCTTTATCTCTTTCATGATGTTTGACCACCACCGATTATCGAAAGCTCCAGATACATCTAGGAAAACTTCCAGAGTATACTTTACTTTTATTTACTTTACGCTCCGACTCTTTAACTATTGTTGACATTTTTACTATTACGTCCTCTGTCGATCATTTTTGTCTGAAGCCGAATTGTTTATCAGAACAATTAAGGATCACTTCTGAAAGTACAACAATTCGTGAATGAGCGGAGGATTACTCCATACTTTCAGGCCTGGGTCAACTGTCATTCGGGACCAGGGTGGAAATCTTACTTATAGTTAATTAGTATTTTAGGTAGCAAATATTTAAGCTGTGAATCAGAATATAAGTAAATTGAAACTAATTTAAATTATTTTTCAGAAGTATCTGATAAGTACGAGTATGATCCAGAAAAACTAATACATTTTATTTCAGAATGCAGGTTTTACTTTTAATAAATTATACAATTAGATTAGAACTATCAATTCTGCCGAACGCAGTGTCTACCTCATCCACATCACCACAGCTACGGCAGAAATCATGAGATAATGCCCCGTTATAGCTCCCACATAGCTCCCTAGACTTGACCAGCCCAGATCCGGCCAACTGATATCGCTTCGACGGCAGCATAATGCCATAGGTATATTAGCGTTAAACTCTCTCTCTTTCGTTTCTTTTATGGCTTCCAGCCTGCTTTTTAATATAAAGCCTATTGTGTTCTTGCGGGCCAGCCCATCTGCCTTTACATTCCCTACGATATTGAAGTGTCCTAACATTCACGTCAAACGGATGTTAAACTGATCAGACATCACATTTAGAGATGTCAGACAGTTCTGGGCTACTTTCGTCGTCAGGAAGTGTAATTGAAGCATTTTAATAGCACCCGGGCTATCCGAAAAATTGCGAATTTCCCCGTGGATATTATACATTATGCTTCAACGAACCAATAATCGCGATAAGGTTAGCTTGAAAAACACTGCAAAAGTTGGGAAGACGACAAGAGAGGTTGACCCCTAGTGGCTCACAGAATACCTCAAAGCCAACCCCTCTATCTACTTTTGGGCCATCCGTGAGGAAGCTTAGCGCCTCATTGTCCATAACCGTTTCGTTCACCCAGTCCTCTCTGGTGGGAAACTCAGTTTGGAATCTCACCTCAACAGATGGTGAAGGGATAGCGTGGTCGGTAGTTTCAGGAATACCCCTCTTCCACAGGATAGATGAGTGCCATATGTTATTATAGGTCCACATAGATATGAATTTAGCCGAATGGCTGTGCAAGATGCAACCTGCTTAGCCGCAAGTTCCAAGTATGTAAGATGAAAAGGAATCTTCAAGACTTGGGGAGGTGTGTTCCTGAGGGGCCCACTTGTACACAAGCAGGACTTTCAGGTCAATAGTTTAAGGTTTGCCATAATTTTTAACACAAGTCACCAAACGATAACCCCATTCAGCAGTATAGGTTTAACCAATGAGACGTAGAGCTAGTGTACTATGTGGGGCTCCATTACCCATCTCTTTCCAATGGCATTTTTACAGGAGTAGGGCGCTATAACAGCTTATTTACTCTTTCTAAGATGTTTGGTTTCCACCTTAGCTTGCAGTTCAAAAGTAGCCTGAGGTATTTCGCTCTATCCGTAAAGATCATGCGAGTACCATCAAAAATTGACGGGTCACACTGTGGAAGTTTGTGGTTCCTGGTAAAGAGGACCAGCTTCATTTTTTGTGGGTTTGCATTCAGTCCGCAGCTTCTGGCCAACTCATAGAGATGGCCGAGTGCACACTGCATGCGTTTACTCAGCCTCTGAGTGACCCGTCTACCCCCAGACATCCAAGGGCCTGAGTGATCGCCCTTGGTCTGACGTTGCTAAAGGCTCCTTCTATATCCAAGAAAGATACCAAAGGAATATTCCTTGTATTCAAGTGATTTCTCAATTGGGCCAATAAGGGAATGGAAAGCTGTTTCCACCGATCGTTCGTTACACTACGCGTGTTGAGATCCCGACAGCTCGTCTGGCTTGATAGAGCGACGTAAGCCACTATTTGGCATTCAAGTGATTTTAATAGAAGAGGATAAGCTTAAAGGCTTAAAGTCTTTAAGATACCAGTGAGAGCTTTTTCCCGCCTTAGGTATAAATATTACTTTTACTTTAGTCAGGGTAGAGTTAAGTCAATAGTTTGCTGGATATCCGTAGGAATAATGCCACCAGGTCCTGCCGATTTGTATGGCTTAAAACAGTTTATTTCCAATAGGATTGTTCGCCTATTTACTTGCAAGGCGTACACCCCTCTTTATCACGAGTCTCTCCGGAGCTATCACTCAGGGAAATGCGTTTATAATAGTAGTTTCAGGAAATCCACTATACGTAGTCCATGAACCATCCCGTCGTTGGAGATAACTCGGGTGGAAAGTCTAGAACATAGTACTTGGCATACCCTGGCCGCTCCCGAGTACTCCTGTATTATAACACTCCTGAAGTATTATGAGGACTTTTTTTAAAGCAGTCCTAATCTGCAGCAGCCCACGTGTTCCTCGCTTTCTTGAATCGTGTCCTGCTTTTCCGTACTTGTACCTTGGAGTACCCTAAAGGTGGATTTGGAACCGATACCGATAATGAGTTACCATAAGAATGGTTTTAAAAGAATCCCAGTCAGTTACCTTCCTATTCCTGAAGGATGGTTTACTAGTGGGTTTTGTAACCACTTTCTACTGGAGATAACAATAGTCAGAAAAGGAATGGTCTTAGCTTTTTCCCGCCTTAGGTATAAATATTACTTTTACTTTAGCAAGGCGTACACCCCTCTTTATCACGAGTCTCTCCGGAGCTATCACTCAGGGAAATGCGTTTCTAATAGTAGCTTCAGGAAATCCACTACACGTAGTCCATGAACCATCCCGTCGTTGGAGATAACTCGGCGTGGAAAGACTAGAACATAGTACTTGGCATAACCTGGCCGCTCCTGATACTCCTGTATTAGGACACTCCTGAAGTATTGAGGACTTTTTAATAACAGCCCACGTGTTCCTCGCTTTCTTGAATCGTGTCCTGCATTTCCGTACTTGTACCTTGGAGTACCCTAAAGGTGGATTTGGAACCGATACCGATAATGAGTTACCATAAGAATGGTTTTAAAAGAATCCCAGTCAGTTACCTTCCTATTCCTGAAGGATGGTTTACTAGTGGGTTTTGTAACCACTTTCTACTGGAGATAACAATAGTCAGAAAAGGAATGGTCTTCGGACACTTTCTAGTTCAATACCCTGTTTTTAATAAAATATGAGGATAGGGTGACGTTCAGCACTTTCCTGTCGGTTTTTAGTAATGAAGGTTGGTTTACACCCGATATTACATATATTTAGGTTAGTACATACTTAAAATAAAATTAAGGAGTAATTCATCTCGCCTGTTGATATTTGTACTTCCCCAAATTGAGTGATGCTCATTAGAATCACTGCCCATGATGACTCCTAATTTTTGTCTTTTCATATCCGTTATTGCACTGCTAATGTATGATAAGTAGGCCGATATTAGCCAGAGATTTTGCCCATACATATCGATGCTAGCCACCATGGTGGAGTTAGTGTCTGAATTCCGAAGTGGAAACGAAAGAACAAATTTCGTAAATACATCAATAATCATTAGAACAAATTTGTTGCCAGACTTTGATCTGGTCAAAGGCCCCAAATAATCTATGGTAATGGTTGACCATGGTGAGGTTGCACATTTCTGAAAACTCATCGGAGACTTGATCAAAAGACCATATTTAGAAGCCTTGCAGATTACACAATTTTTTATATGTATTATTTTCCCGTATAAGATCTACTTTAGGCCAAAAATAATTTTGTTTGATTCGATAAACCGTTTTCGATGTTATAATATGAGCCGATAAAGGAACTTTTTATGAACTCGTGACACTTTTTAAGAATATCTGCACGGTCATTTAATGAAACCACCAACTTCAATTTGCAACCAGGGAATAATTTAAACAGTTGATTATTGATAAATATAACACTTTTAATATTTTCGTACCACTGATCGTCAGATTTCGACCAACTGCCGCAAACTATTGCAGCAACACAAACTTTTATTGCTGTTATCGAAGTGCCCAGCGACTCAGACGGCGAGAAGAATGATCCGTTATGACTGTCAAATTGCCAATATTACGGTGAGATGCTCTTTCTGCGTTGTGTGGTATTTCCGTTGTTAGTTTTGGACTAAAGAACGACATGGATTTTTCCTCCTTCCCTTCACCTTGAGTAATATGGCTTGGAAAGAATTGATGGTGATATATGAAATTGGGACAGTTACAGTTGATATTGTGAATGAACCGCCTATACCAGCTGCGGTTATGCCCAGCAGTTGACGAACATCTTTGACCGAATTGGGTAATTTAATACTGCAGCAATTTTTTTAGGGTCCGCTCTCAGGCCTTCCTAAGAAATTACATTACTATATGTTGCCAGTTTGGTTTTGTAATGTATGCAACAAAGAATGGCACCTGAGAGGAAAGTAATACCTGATGAGAGCTATGCACGATATTAAACATAATATATCTGTGCACAGTCACGGCCTAATGATAATTCAAAATATACGGCTATAACTTAAAAATAATCCATCCTACGAGTTTTCATCAAACAGTTTCTATTTATAAAAGTGTAAAAAAATAAATAAAAATCTCAACTATGTACGTTCTATAGTAAATAACACATTAAATTCACATACAATAAACTATCGTGCCAAATTAGAAAAACGCCTATACACTATATAAACAGTCTCTCGTAAAATAATTACGTTCCTCCTCGTCGTCGTCGTCGTCGTCCGTATAAATAAATGAACGTACGTTTGTCTAATTCAATTAATTGAATACAAAAAAAATATATTTTTATTCAGCGCGATATTTTTAAAACATGAAACACGTAAATTAAATTACAACAACTACACACCAAAATGATTGTAACATTTGTGAACCTACAACAAAAAAAATTATATTTTGAGTTCATCTGGCTATCTTACATATATATACATATGTACACGATTTTTGTTGTTGTTGGTATACTTTTACTACTGCTACACTATAACGACTATACGAGTCGCGTATTTATATAAATATTTCCTTGTCGCGACTTGTCTGTGAATTTTATTTATTTGCTATACATTTTTATGTATGTTTGTGTACAGACTATATATACAGAGGCTGAGATCGATTGGGTCGTGACTCGTGATCGTACATATACTAATCTAGTATATATGCGGCACGCACCTAATCATTAACGGCCGAACTTCGCGCCAATTACACATAAGGACAAACAATAAACAATTGGCGCTAAAAAAAAACAAAATACGTGCGATCGCTTAAATTTTATAATACTGATCTTCATCGAATTGGTGCGCTGATCATGATGATCATTTTTATTATTATTTTGTCGTGAGTATGATCATTTTGATAAAAAACCAATTGTTGTTGTTGTTGAATATTTCTAAGAATATATTTAGTTTTCTTCTTATTATTTTATTACTCGTATAAGTCAGAGATCGTTGTGTTGTGTGTAGTATTATTTATTTTTGGTGTTTGCGTTGGTCTTTGCACATAATATAATACACAAGATTAGCACAAAGAATTATTTCTTCTTCTTATTTAATATACTCTTAGACGATATACATATATACATACTTACGACTACACACATGAAAGTGAAAATTTTCTGTTTTTGCCATTCGAATTTTCATTTAAATTGAAAAATTATGTGTTAAAATTTAGATTCTATTTGGTGCCAGCAAATTTTTTTTTTTTTTGCGGCTATTTGTATTGGTTTATAGTAGGTTTGCTAAATTGCTAATATCATGGGGTGGCGAAAGATTAACGCGAAGCAATTTGGCATAGCGAATTTTTGTTATTATCGTAAATTGTTTAGTTGCGATATATGATGAAAATCGTGGGCATCATACATGTACGTACGTACCTACCTAGAAATAAATGTAAATATTATCTTTAATTTATAGTTTATATGCTTCAGGAGCGGTCTCACCACTTAGCACGTGTCCGCTAAACACAATTGAAGCGCTTTAAATTCGTGGATGTTGTATAATTATGTTCTTTAGAAATGTAAACGCTGTAAACCACAACACGATTACTCGTCTATATATTGTATATATATGGTTATCGAGAGAAGTGTCATAAGTAAATAAGTAGATAAGCCACATAGATATATAGAAAGCAAGCCAAATCCTCTCATATAGCTTGGATTTGAGATATAGGTTGATAGATGCAATGATAGATTCAACAGTGTTGGAGGTAAGCACTATCAAGTGCTTAAGATGAAACTATGCTCAAAATGGAATCTGAGTCCATTGATGTGGTTCTGGTTCAGGAACTTTGGATCAGCAGTAACCGAGTACTGAAGCTCAGAACTCCCAACTATAAACCATTAGGCCGTGACTGTGCACAGCTTCATGATTTGCTTTTGTGGCAAACCGTATATTAGCTTTAGCCAGGCTGCCATTAAAATGCTACAACCGTACTCCCTGACGTGGAAGGTAGCCCAGAATTGACTGGCGTCTTTAAATGAGATGGCTGTTCAACATCCGTTTGACGTGCCTGCCAGGGCACGGATCTGAGCTGGTTAAGTCTAGGAAGCTTAAGTCACCGCCCATGATTTCTGCGTAGCTATTGTGATGATAGTCTAGCGTTCAGCAGAACGAAATTTATGGGAACTTCCCATTTGAACGACCTGACGGATCTTAGTAAGATCGATTTCAAGGGTTTTCAACGAATCTTGGTAAGCTCAGGAAGGTTTAACTTGCGAAGTGGGGGTTACTTGTTCAGCAAATGTGGTACAGCTACGGACCAAATTGTGTTTATGCTAGTCCATTAGGATGGCCACCCTAACCTAACCTAACTCTAGAATGATAGAAATTGACCCGGTTTAATATCGTACATTGCTTTCATCAGGTATTACTTTCCTATCAGGAGCTGTTCTCGCTAGACTAAACAAAACTCTAGTTATGAATGAAATTTGCAGACTCGATAGGTACTGTTGTCTGTCCACTTTCCTAGGTGTGACATTGTTGATTCGATGTGGTTGCCCCGAGCCTCCTGACGTTTTTGTCGGTACTCCGGATTGGAACTTAGCCCGGAGACTGATCACTACTGATGTTCTACGCTGGAGTGTTTTCTCGTTTGCACCGTTCAAATCGAGTGGTCCTGATGGCGTTGTCCCTGCTAAATTACAGCATGCTTCATGAGTAGAGTAGTTTGCATACCTTAATCTCGCAAGTCGCGTTATATTGACCCAAATGCGTTTAGGCCCATTAGTCTGACCTTTACTTTTCTTAAAACTTTATGGACGATCCTCAGATTTATTAGGGATAACTATTTAACTACCTCCCCAATCAGTAACATGAAACATGCTTACAGAGCTGGTAAGTCCTGCAAAACTGCTCTACATTAACTCGTAACTAGTATCGAAAGATCACATAATTACAAAGAGTTTCTAGTAAGTATCTTCTTGGACATTGCGAGAGCTTTTGATCTTCGTTTTCTTCGATCACGAGTGGGTTTACCAATTTTAATATTAATCAAACCACTGTTAAATTCATCGATGCCATGCCCAAGTACCGTATAATTTAGACTGAGCTGGATGGCTCTTTAGTGTCTGTCAAAATAGCCAAAGGTTGCCTGCAAGGAGGAATACTCTCATCCTTGCTGTGGCTAATGGTTAACGATGAATTACTTGTTAAATAGCATAGCGATCTGGGTTCATTGTGCAATGCTACGCTGATGATCTCGTTTTGACAGTTTCTGGGAAATACCTGAACGTCTTATCTGATCTGATGCAGAATGCACTTAATATAGTGGAAGAGGTTCACGAAATATGTATTATCCTTAAAAATGAGCCAACTCAGAATTCTGGTTGCATTTCTTACAGGGCACGGACGTTTCAAGTTTCAACGCATGGGACTTGCTCAGGATGATCTTTGTGACGACTGTCTGGAGGAAGTGGACGTTTGTCTACCACTACCTTTGCAGTTGTTCGGCCTTTATCGAAGCCAGATCCCAAGTGTTATCTTACGGATCTTTCACCGTAGATCCGTTATTATTCATCTCTTGGTTCAAACTTTTACAGTTTGCTAAGGCTGCAGTGCGCTTCTGCGAGTAAGGATAGATCCTCTAGGTTTGCACCATGAGCCCATTGCGGTATTGAGTGTGGAACCTCTGTAGGTTCGAACCGTTTTAATAATAAAAATATAAAGCAATCCAGATGATTATCCGGATTTTAAATTTATCAATAATCAACGGTTTAAATTATTCCCTGGTTCAAAATGAAACTGGTGGTTTCATTAAATGACCGTGCAGATATACTTAAAAAGTGTCACGATGGCCCCTTATCGGCTCATATTGGAACATCGAAAACGGTTTATCGAATCAAACAAAATTATTTTTGGCCTAAACCAGATGTTATACGGGAAAATAATACATATAAAAAATTGTGAAATCTGCAAGGCTTCTAAAGATGGTCTTTTGATGAAGTCTCCGATGCGTTCTCAGAAATGTGCAACCTCATCATGGTCAACCATAGCCATAGATTATTTGGGCCCTTTAACCAGATCAAAGTCTGGCAACACATTTGTTCTAATGATTATTGATGTATTTAGGAAATTGGTTCTTTCGTTTCCACTTCGGAATTCACACACTAAGTCCCCCATTCAAATTTTAGAGCAGAATGTGTTTTAAGTCTATGGAACTCTTCGTACTTTGATTTCTGACAATGGCCCACAATTTACTGCTATACAATTTAAAAACTTCCTAAAGGAGAATGGGGTTTCTCATTATCGAAATGTTTACCACCATCCACAAAACAACCCAGCAGAGAGGGTCAATCGAGTCGTTTTAGCCGCAATTCGTTCATACGTTAAGGACGATCACAAAGAATGCTACATCATTAATTTAATGCCCACTATTATAGCATAAATATTATATAAACATAAATCCATCGACATCAAACAAATATTGCACTGTGCATGTTGTCTAACACTTATAGAAGACAATTTTTCAAGTGTTTTACTATGTGAGTGCTTGAAAAGTAAATTAAAAGTATCGACCTTGTGGGGCATAGACAAACTTTTAAAAATTATATTTCATTTTTACTCGAATTTAACTTCACCAATTTATTCTTGGTGGTTTATCCATCAAGAGATCTATGGATTTCGGGGGATTTTCTCAAAAAATTAGACGAGCCCATAGTCATAGAGTTTGTAGGCTTTGAATTTCGTTGTTATGGATCAAAACCTTTTTCTGTGTACAGATGGTAAAGCTGTACTAAATTCATTAAATTATCCCTTGACCATTTCCAAATTTGTAAAGGATTACAAATACTTCATTAATCTTCATGGCTCCAACAATATCGTTACGATCACGTGGGACTGTTTAGCCAAAGCCGGTTCCCAATTAACTCAGATTGGAACTGGATCCGCGGTTCCATTAACTTTCAACTATGCCAAGAAAGTTATAATGAACTACGCTTTGAAAGATCTAAGGCTATACATTGGCTTGCTTTTTCTAGCTGTCGTATTCATTAGTTGGTCCAATTGGAGGTCTACTACGCATTTTTTATCTTTAAAACAGAACCAGCTAAAAATGTTATTTCCGATTTTTCCGGAACATGTTCGTTTATCTCAGGATGTTATATAGGGCTGCCTTCACTTTGTGTGTAGCTGTTAGGTTTTCAATTTTATTTGGTTTCAGATTTTCAACTTGGTAGGTCAATTGACATCTATGCCTTGGTCTGAATGATGGTCCCCTAGAAGCACGAGGCCAGAAGCAGTTGCCGTAGGTAACTATGCTTAAAACCCCCTCTGACAACCGTCAAGGCTTTCAGAATTTTTGAAAACCGACTCTATTTTTTCTATCACCTGCTCTGCCGAAATTTTACTGAACTGAGCTCATTTTCAAGACACCAACACTGCACCAGTATGTGTGAATCGAGCTGGAGGCGAATGTCCGCAAGCAAAACCATTTTTCACTACAATTTTTATTTTGACAGATATCTGGGTGGCGAAACGAGAGTTTATGTGTGATCTACGGAGTCGTAGTTTTTCTAAGTACAAATTCCCTAATCAACATATACGTGCAAAATTACTGAACTTCCGAAATCTAGTATTTTCTTTATTCACAATCAAATCATCCGTTCCCACTCAAAAATTCCCAGGATAACACCAAAAGATTTAGATGCGACCGACCAATAGCTTAACGCATATAACAGAAATAGTACTAAAAGAGGCCACTCCTGATATTAGAATATTACAAAAATTAACAAGCCTTCACCTAATTTACTGCAGTTAATTCAAGGAAAACGGACAATACGTTGCCTATGGCAGCAGCGAAAATCTCCATTACTAAAATGGATATTAAATCTAGTTATTAAATCACTGAGAGCAGCATTGGTAGAAAAAGAAGACAAATTAATCTTGAGTTACCTGAATGAGCACTCGCGGCAACCGAGAAAACCGATTATTTACTAAAGAAGGCAACAAAAAAATTGAAGAGGCCAACTTTATCGAGCCCATCAACCAGATGGTCATGAAAAAACGTAAAAACACCATCAAAATCTGTATAAACCCAAAGAAAGCTTATATATCTTTATTGGAATATGAGTTGTGGGTATTCCCCTCAAAAATGGAAAATTGCTGATTACAATGATTCCAAAGCCTGGGGAAAGACGAAACACAAATTGCATAGTACATGCCAATAAGCATACTTCCAACAATTTCTAAAATTAATATTAATATTTTCTGAAGGACACGTATACCAGACCACCAATTTTGGTTTCGAAACCAGCCGGTTGATAAGTACAGTTAAACTCGAATTAGAAATAAAGAGATTATTCAGCAGTTTTCCTAGACTTTGCGTGAGCTTTCGACAAGAATGGCATGAGGGCCTTAAATATAAAACTAAAACTCGTCTGCCAAAAAAAAAAATCCATACAGTCCTTGAAAGCTAATTGTTTCAAAGAAAATACCAGGTCAAACATAATTCAGCCAACCTTACTGAATTAAATGACATAAACGTTGGAGTTCTAAATGCCATACTTTGTCGGAAGCTAGCACAATGTTTAGGAAAACTGCCGAACAATAGTTCTTTTCTCCTTAGGCAAATTTAACTGTGTTTACAAATCTGGACGATAAATGTGGCATGTACGATGCAACTTGTGGTTCGTCTTTTCCATTGTAATTAACGATATTTTTAGGGATAAAAAAAAAAAAAACATTGACAAAGCAAGTTTATGCAGATTATAAACGATCGATTGAACACAAAATTAAAATTTGACCTACTTTTTCAATTAGTCAGTTGTAGAATACCGAGTAATTTATTATTAATTTTATACCTTAGTAATACCGCGAGGGTTTATCACTCAAAAAACCCAAATCACGCTATCTAATAGTAATTTTATCTCTCACTTTCATTATCAGTTGCATTTAGAAAATACAATTTTGAAATGCGTCACTCATTTCGTACCGCACATTTACCATTATCTCGCGTTATATGAATTTCTAGTTTTTCCAAGAATTTTCTGGTTTGTTCAATTCAATTATTTATATGTACATAGTTACATACATATATGTACTCGTACATCGGTAACAAATTTTAATTTGTTGTGCTCCGTTATCGATTCTGTATACATTTTGATATGTACATAAAATTATAATCAAACAGTTGTATACTATACGCGATATACCCACACATAGTACACAATAAATATTTAATTAATAAAAAATAAAAATAAAATTATGGCATTTTTAATTAAATTAACTCAACCGAATATACATATATACATATATCGCACAGAGAACTATATTTATATTTCCCAGAATCACCAATACTCGATTTTATTACACAGTATTTCATATATTATGTATATAATGGTTCTGTTATCAGTTCGTGTATGAATTCTGCGAAAAATCTATTCCACATGAGAATGATCTCGTATGTGGAATTAAAATTGGTTTTTATTATCAAAGCTATAAAATTATTGCTACAGCAGCTACTAGACCCTTCGCATAAACTAATTTGTACAACAAACAACTCGTGATTGGCTAAATTTCGAATTTACGTTCGAGCTATTCGTTCTAGTAGGACATCTTCTAAATCAGCTTTTCTCAAACTTTACGAGCCCCAAAAGAGGGTTGCTAGATTGGACGTTTAATTATTTTGCAGAATAGTGAAGTTAATACTAAAAAAATAGCAAAAAATTACACTGTAAAATTTGTATAGTTTTCCAATTGGAATTTTATTTATATACGAAAATTCGAATTTGACTATATATTCGAATAGCTATGGGAATTATAATCGGCCAACTAAAACTTTTGTTTTCTGATGAACTTTAAAACTATTGTTCAAAAAATTCATTGGAATTGAGTCCCATACAGACGAATACCGATGAGCATCTTAACTATCATTCAAAATAACTTAACGTCCAAATTCTGCGAAAAAATTCAAAAGGATGCATAGAGAGCAGTTGGTCTAAGCTATTCGTATATATGTATTTGACAGTGTATGTTTCGTAATTTTTTGTTAGTATTAACTTCATTGTCATAATTTATAATTTAGTTTAGGAAATTTAGCGATTTTTAAAATTTAATTTTTTATTAGATTTTTCATTTGAAATTCCTGAACTTCCAGATTCATTTAAAATAACTAACATTTAGACATTTAGTCATATTTGAATATCTAATCAGCAAGTAGAAAAACTGTAGCCTATCTAGAAAATATTTAACTGTCCGTCCTAAAATAAAGTAAGTATTCCAGCTGCCAACATGAGGCTTGATTTTTCATATCAAATTCCTGAACTGAATTGTCTAATGTTGGCGTTTCTCAATTCTTGAATTTTATGATTTTCAAATGTTACTTATAAAATTCATAATATTCGAATTTTAAAAAAAATACTTTTATATTTCGATATAAGTTAAACTTAAATTTGGAATTATGGAATATTGAAAATTGCCCTTTTAAAAATATTTAGCAGATTCAACTTTAAGATTTCGATGTGGTTCTCCAATCATAAATTTAATAGAAATTGAGCGGATTTTTAAATTTTTTGTCTTGCAATTTATCAAATTTTCTAATAATCTTAAAGTAAGGTTTAAATTTTTAAATTAGAAAAAATAATTCAAATTTAGGATGACTAATGGCTGATTATATGACCTAAATTCAACACCATGTCGCCAGCAAGGGCTTCTTGTAAAAAAATGAGATCAGGCATTGAAATATCATGTAAGATAAAACGAATAAAACATCAAGAGATGAAACCCGAGAAACACACCCTAATAAGAGAAACTATTTCTAGTAGAAGCTTACCATGATCAAACCTATAGTTAAAAAATTATATAACATTGTAGCGCACTTCTTGTCATCTTTTGTTTTGAATTAAATTGCAGGTTGCAGCTAAGTTTATTTATGTCCGTTAATCACGAACTCTATAAACCTAACTCTTTACTATATAATCTATCTAGCAGTTCCAAAATTTATTTTAACTTCCCACGGAACCATTTTCCAATTCTTCAAAAATAATGCTTCAGTAACTCTGTCGTAATTATAGTAAAAAACAAAAATGTAACAAAAGTTAGTGATCGAGAAAGACAGAAGTCTTATTTCACTTGTTGGCACTGTTTCTTGGATTCCAGTATACTCTGAAAATTTGGAATAATGCCGGATAACTGAACTCTCATATCTGGTCCAGCGTCCAGTCTGTTGCGATATTTAGTTTTGTAGCAGTATAATTGGAAAATACGATAAATAGGAACGCAATAACAGGTAGACTCAATGATCTGGACTATGCAGACGACATATGCCTGCTCACACACAAACACTCAGACATGCAGCAGAAAGTACAACAGCTATCAGATTTAGCAAACAAAGTTGGTCTCAAAATTAACATCAGGAAAACCAAGATAATGAAATTCAACACGAATATAACCACACCGATCCACATCAATGAAATACAAATCGAAGATGTAAACGAATTCGTATACCTTGGATGCACAGTAGCAAAAACAGGTGGGACAGAGGAAGACATAAGGTTAGGTTAGGTTAGGTAAAGGTGGCCGTCCTAAAGGACTAGCATAGACACAAAATTGGTCCGTAGCTGTACCACATTCGAGTTTTCTCCACTTCACTCGCTGAACCATCGTGAGCTTACCAAGAAGCGTTTAAAGTCCCGGATCCCGATCTTACTAAGATCCGTGAGGTCGTTCAAAGGGGAAGTCCCCATAAATTTTGTTCTGCTGTACGCTAGACCAGGACAGGTGCAGAGCAGATGGAGCACATTTTCCTCCTCCTCCTCATCACCACAGCTGCGGCAGAAATCGTGGGCTGGGACACCCAGTCTGCGCGCATGTATCCCAATGAGACAATGTCCCGTTATAGCTCCCACGACCATACCAATATGGTGTCGTCGAAGCGATATCAGTTGGTCTGATCTAGACCGGTCAAGACCAGGCCAGATCTGCCTGGTTATTACACACGAACTGGCGTTAGACCATCTGACGTTCGTTTCTTTTATAGCTTCTTCCAGAAGCAACAGTTTACATGAAGCAAGCGGTATCTTTATATCCCGCCTGCTTTGGGTTATTAGGCGTGCTGTACCCTTGCATGCCAACTCATCTGCCTTTACATTCCCTGCGATATTGAAATGCCCTGGCACCCACGTCTAGCGGATGTTGAACTGATCAGCCATCTCATTTAAAGATGCCAGACAGTTCTGGGCTACTTTCGACGTCAGGGAGTATGATTGTCGCGTTTTAATAGCAGCCATGCTGTCCGTAAAAATGCGAATATCCCTCGTAGATATTACATTATACTTCAATCAGTCCATGACTTCCATTATCGCGATCAGTTCAGCTTGAAAAACGCTGCAAAAGTCGGGAAGACGAAAAGAGAGGTTAACCCCTAGTGCCTCACAGAATACCCCGCAGCCAACCCCACCATCCCTTTTTGAGCCATCCGTGAAGAAGCTTAGCCCCTTCTTGTCCATAACCGTTTCGTTCACCCAGTCCTCTCTGGTGGGAAACTCAGTTTGGAATCTCACCTCAGCAGATGGCAAGGGAATAGCGTAGTCGGTAGCTTCCGGAATACCCCTGTTGCATAGGATAGACGAGTGCCCTGCATTGTTACAGGTCCACATAGATATGGATTTGAGCCGAATGGCTGTGCAAGATGCAAGCTGCTCGCCCGCAATATCCAATGGAGTAAGATGAAAGAGAATCTCCAGAGCTTAAGTAGGTGTGCTCCTGAGAGCCCCACTTATACACTAGCAGGCCGTTCTTTGGACTTTCATCAATAGTTTAAGGTTGGCCATAATTTTTAACGCTGGCCACCAGACAACAACCACATACAGCAGTATAGGTTTGACCACTGAAACGTAGAGCCAGTGTACTATGTGGGTCTCCATACCCCATCTCTTTCCAATGGCATTTTTGCAAGAGTAGAGCGCTATAGTAGCTTTCTTTACTCTCTCTACGATGTTTGGTTTCCAGCTTAGCTTGCTATCCAAAAGAAGTCCGAGGTATTTTGCTCTATCCGTAAAGATCAAGCGAGTACCATTTAATGTTGGCGGGTCACACTGAGGAAGCTTGTGCTTCCTGGTAAAGAGGACCAGCTCTGTTTTTTGTGGGTTTGCGTTCAGTCCGCAGCCGCGTGCCCATTCAGAGTGGTAGCCAAGCGCGCACTGCATGCGCTCACTCAGCGTACTAGGATATTCACCGAAGACCGCAATAGCAACGTAATCCGCGTAAGCAACCATCTTGGAACCTTGCCCTTCCAGGTTTAGTAACAGGTCATTTATGACCAAGTTCCAAAGAAGGGGGGATAAAACCCCACCTTGAGGTGTCCCTCTGCTCACGTATCTGGCGGCAGACGTCCCATCCAGATAAGCTGTCACGATCCTGCCTCTAAGCATATGATCTATCCAGCCTCTGAGTGACCCGTCTACCCCCAGACACGCAAGGGCCCCAGTGATTGCCCCCGGTCTGACGTTGCTAAAGGCCCCCTCTATATCCAAGATGGTTACCATTGAATATTCTTTATATTCAAGTGATTTCTCAATCGGGCCAATAAGGGAGTGGAGAGCTGTTTCCACCGATCGTCCCTTACGGTAGGCGTGTTGAGATTCCGACAGAGCCTCTCATGTGAGCCTCTATTAGTCTTTCCAGTGTTTTCAACAGAAAAGAAGATAAGCTTATAGGCCTAAAGTCTTTGGGATAGCAGTGAGAGCTTTTTCCCGCCTTAGATATAAATTTTACTTTTATTTCAGTCCACTTCCTAGGAATGTGACAGAGTTCCAGGCTGCCTTTGAAGATAACTTCCAGCCAGGGCAGGGTTAAGTCAATAGTTCGCTGGATATCCGCAGGGATAATGCCATCAGGCCCTGCCGACTTGTATGGCTTAAAGCTGTTTATTGCCCATAGGATATTCCGCCTGCTTACTATTTGGCTTACGGAGTTTACACCCCTATTTACCATGGGTCCCTCCGGAGCTAGTACCGAGCACTCCGGGAAGTGCGTTTCTAGTAATAGCTCCAGAGATTCCTCACTACATGTAGTCCATGAACCATCCGGTCGTTGTAGATAACTCGGGATGGAAGGACTAGAACAAAGTACTTTGCGTAGCCTGGCCGCCTCCGAGGACTCCTGTATATTGCCACAGTAGAGTTTCCAAGCCCTCGTTTTGGCTGCTCTCAGCTCGTACTTATAGGTTTTGAGGACTTCCTTGTAACAGTCCCAGTCTGCAGAAGCATTTGTGTTCTTCGCTTTCTTGAACAGTCTCCTGCATTTCATACGAGTACCTTAGAGTTCCTTCGACCACCAGGGTGGCCGAGATTTACCCAAGGGTCTACTGATAGGACATGCACCTAACATGGCCTTGTTAAAAGCATCAGATAGCTTGGCTTCTAGAGCATCAAGCTCCTGTGTAGATTCAGGAGGTTTTGGAACCGATACCGGTAATAAGTTACCCAGAATGGTTCTGAAACAATCCCAATCAGTTTTGCTCCTATTCCTGATGGGTGGTTTGCTAGTGGGTTTTGTATCCACTTCGTATTGGAGATAACAATGGTCAGAAAAGGAATGGTCTTCGGACACTTTCCAGTTCAGTACCCTCTCCTTAATAAAATCCGAGACAAGTGTGATGTCCAACACTTCCTGTCTATTTTTAGTAATAAAGGTTGGTTTGCAACCGATATTACATATATTTAGGTTAGTACTTAAAATAAAATCAAGGAGTAACTCACCTCGCCTGTGGATATTTGTACTTCCCCAGATTGAGTGATGCGCATTAGCATCACTGCCCATGATGACTCCTACTTTTCGTTTTTGAGCCTCCATTATTGCACTAACCAACCTACCTGGTGGTATGTTTTCCTCCTCGTACGGTAGGTAGGCCGATATTAGCCAGAGATTTTGCCCATCCATCTCGATGCTAGCCACCACTACATCAGCGTTGCTGTAATTAAGTAGTATAAAAATATTCAGATTATTTCTAGCGAGAATGCAGGAACGTATCTTACCTTCATTCTTCGCATGTAGTATTTTATATTTGGAAGTTCTGAGGCCCAGCACCCGGTCACCATTGACCAAAGGTTCCTGAACCAGAACAACATCAATGAACCCAGATTCCATTTTGAGCAGGAGGGCCGCCGAGGCGGCTTTAGAGTGATGGAGGTTGCTCTGAAGGATCTTAAGCATTAGATATTGCTTACCTCCACCACTGTTGAATCAGAATCTTCTGACGTCGATTCGTCCGGTAGGAGCGCACAGCGTAGTCCCAATGATCTCGATATCTCCGAGTCCAGGGATAGTGTCTCCTGAGCGTCTTCCGGGATGCTTTGGACATCTGGGTCACCAGCAATAGGCAGGACACCACTAGTGGCTTCCCCACCTGCTCCAGTTGTCCCAGGTCTGTCAGCCTCATCGCGCTTATAGATTTTGAGCGTAATCGCTCCAAATCCATAGCTGACCAGGCCTCCAGATTTTGCCAAAGCACCCACGGATTCTCTGTCGATGATTATGACGGCCGATCTGTGATCTGTTTCCGCCTTTACCTCATCTAACCTGGCAATCTTCCAGGTGGCCGTTGGCAGATCCGGATTGCTGATTTTCAACATTTCCAGTATCTCCCTAGGATCACCCGGCTCCGCAGGAATCCAGGCTCGTGCCCTTGGCCTGCAGGGAATTTCTTCCCTAGTCACCACTGCTAGTTTGGCCCCCGGCCAGACTTCCCCCAGGCTGCCGATCGCCTTTTTATAGAGGGTCACAGACCTCTCATCGGCACAGGCAGTCAGTTTTACGTGACCCCGGTGCCACCCTCCGTCTCGGCAGGACGGAGCAGGTCCTGGGTTCTCCCTCATGATTTTTAGGAAGATGGCGGCTAAGGCCTTCTCCACCTTCCTCCAGTTAAGGGTCGTAATGCTCCAATCTTATTGTGCCCTGTCAACGACTGCCATGATCAGGTGATCCTTTAGCACCTCGTTGAAGGGCCTGGTAACATTGTCCGGAACCCGTTTCTTTTTAGCCTCCGTAGGCGGTTCATCATCAGATCTCTGCCTTTTCGGCTGTGAGATTACAACGGAACCCTCCTGCTTTGGCTCAGTGATACGTCTTGTCCACGCAATTGTCTCTATCCGTTCTCTGCACCAACGGAATGTTACAGATCTTAGAGATCATGCGCCAGGCTCTCTTCCTGGTCTGATAGTTTGACACTGATGGAGGGCCAGCATTCGTGCCTTTGCCCTTTGGTTTCGAGGGGCCAGCCTCATTCGGTCTTATGCCCCTAATTGCACGTTGGAAACCGGGCCTAAAGGCCGATGTCTCCGCAGTACTAGGTTCCGGTTTTTTAAGAGCACCGGTCTCTTCTTGTTTTTTATCTGGATCTTCCATAATAGGTCCCACGAGTAGCGGAGAAAGGAGGTCCACCTGTGCAGAGATCCGCAATACACAGGTAAGGCTACATGATCCGGAGGGCGCCAAGTATCCGGATACACCGTTAGAGACTGGGCTAGTTTTTAGACTGGGCCCCCAGCCTGGCCGGTTATTAGCACGGTACGATTAACACCTTAACCCGGCCCAGTTATTTAGCGCCGTGTTTTCGCCTAGTACACCACATGGTGTAATAGTTGCCTGGTGGTCACCACGGGGAGATAACACGCACACTTGTGGAAGCTGCAAGATACGGAGCTGGCAACAAGTGCCAACTTGATTCCCCCAGACAGCTTCTCACCAGACCACCAAGACATAAACAGAGGAAGACATAAACAAACGCATAAATAAGGCCAGACATACATTCAACATGCTACATAAAGTCTGGAATACCTCCGTCCTATCACGCAAGACCAAGATACGAATGTTCAACTCGTGTATGAAATCGGTACTACTGTATGGGTGTGAAACATGGAAACACACAGAAAAAATCAGAAAGAAGCTACAAGTATTCGTAAACAAATGCCTTCGACGACTACTGAAATGCTTCTGGTCCAACGTGATAAGTAATATCGACCTGCATAGAAAAACTAACCAGTCAGACATTGCGACAGAAATTAAGAGACGAAAGTGGAGATGGATTGGCCACACACTGCGGAAATCACCAAGTGATATAACGAGGATGTCATTGGACTGGAACCCGCAAGGGAAAATAAAAATCGGAAGACCAGCCATGACATGGAGGAGAACGATGCTAGCTGAAGCGAAACAACTCGGTAAATCATGGGAGGAAATAAAAGCTGTAGCCCCCAACAGAGTAAGATGGAAAAGCCTAGTAGACGCCCTATGCTCCTAAATTGGAGATTAAGGAAAAAAAAAAAAATAATAATAATTGGAAAATTCTGATTCGCATAAACATGTTGTTGAGAACGGCAATAGAACTATAACTGTGTTTTTAGCTAAATTCTCGTATTCTACTGTCAGTTGTCTCGTTGGCTTTTCGTTGTTTTTGAAACAAGACTCGTTTACTTCCGTAAAGTAAATTACTGTGAATACTAATCTTCAGGGGTAGGCGAGGTGAAATACGCCATGTAATCTACGCGGTTATCAACACGTAAAATATAACGTAGACTACTTGGCAGTGTTTTATGTCAACGTCGACAATTCAAATATATGCCAACGACCAATGATATTTTATCGATTTGAAATGTACTGCGCCAGTTTGCCGGAGTGTTTTGTAAAAGCGTTCATCTAGAGGTGATTTTTTCAGTTGTTTCTTTTTCACAAAATATGAATTTCAAACTGTCATCGTGTTTTTATTTATTCTGTATTGTTTGCAATTTAATCATGGAAAGATTGAGCCCGGTATAGCGTCTACAAATTGTTCAGCTTTATTACGAAAATAAGCGTTCTATGAGCAATGCGTTTTGAACTCGGTAGCACTTATAGCCTTTCTGAACTCGAATTCGTTTTATGGAGTGATCGGTCATATTTAGATTTCGCCGGATTATTTTTAATGAAGGTTATAACCTTTCTGTAAAGATTTCTATCGTGATTCAGCACCATTTTTTAATACGCCAGTGGTCGAATAATCAGAGTTGATGCTGTTGGAATCGTGGACTCGAGTTCTAGACTCGCCAGCGCCAATACTTATTTTAGTTTAATTTCGGCTGTAAAATTAGTTCAATACAGCGTCTGTTGAAATCTATATATTCAATTTCTGCAAGTATAAGAGCCATCTTTTGTGTATGACCATAATGAATTGTCCATTCCCGTTGCTAAAATTTTCAATTTACTCCATGCCATTTGAATAAAAAAATTGAAAATGTTAGCAACGGCAATGGACTGCTTATTTGACCATCGCCGTACGATTTCATTACCGCTCTATACCCACCCCCATACCCATCTTTTATACGAGTACTTGCCACTTTTTCATGGGGAATATTGAAGTTTTGAACAGAACGTGAGTTGGATTTGAGTAGTTTTATTTCACCATCACCGCTTTATCGAGAATCGAACTTAGATCCACAAACCCAAAGTCACTAGTCTTTTATATCTGTCATTTGAATAGAAAATATTGAAAATTATAGGAAAGGCAATGGTTTATTTCACCATCGCTATATAGCCATCTTGTAAACATGCCACTGCTTGAACGTAAGTCCACGAAGCCAAAGACAACCACTATACTACCTCGCCCACCACCGTATATGTAATTAATGTTATGCAGATCTTTTATACTTTCCAATTGAATTGAGAAACTTGGGGAAATTTTTTAACAGAAGCTGAGTTGAACCAAAAATGCCCCAACATTAATATCGTTTGAAACCTAACTGAACTGCATAGTGTCAGGGGCAACATTTAATGTAGAATGTCATCAGCTCTTTATTTCGAAGAAGTTAAAAATCTGACAAGCTATTCCTCTTTATGTTGTTAAAAATTATAAAACTTCCGTTCCAGTCAATGATTTTTGATGCGATTTTCTAGGCAGGCCACAATATTGACCACTGACCATACAAGTTTTAAGTTTAAGTCAGTATATATGAATAACGTCCAAATAGGTATAACTGAGTTGAAGTCTCGATTAGGGCTAAAAAAAAATTTAATTCATTTATTAAAATTGTACGGCAGTGGTCAAGTAGATTTCAAGCGGCATTCGGGCTAACGTTTTTTTAAATTTAATTGCATCTTACTAATTAGTTCAACTCAGCTTCTATTAAAATTTTCAAATTTTTCCAATTATTGCCAAGTAGAAGAGGCAGCAATGAAATTGTACGGCGATACAGAAATTCTTTTGGTTATAAAAATATCGATCAGGTCATTTTTCCTTGGTCAGTTGGTAAATATGTTGGTTTTCCAGTTGAAATGGATTCACATCCATTTCATTTAATTTAGAACCCCAGTTGCCCCACCTATTATGAACCTTTTTCCCAGATGCTTGAAGAACTCTGAGTATTGTTTGTTTTTAATAAAATGTCTTGGACAGTACAAACCTGCCACAATAATAGGAAAGTTTTTGGTTTTTAGATACTCGTACATGAACAAGTGTTGGTTATCTGAACGTTAATAACTCGGTAGCACTTATCACCTTCCAGAACTCGAATTTGTGTTACCATGGAGTGTGGTGTACTAAGTTTTATGGCACGGTCATAGTTAAAGTTCCCCGGAATATTTTCAATGAAAGTTATAACCTTTTTGTCTGATTTTTTGTGAGTTGTTTTTTCCGATTTTTCTGCGAGCTGTTCTATACCGTTCCACCGTTATAAAGGGGGCCCCACTCTATATAACGCCATATATCGTTATTTTGGGTCAATTTAATAAATTTGTAATGGATAAACGGTGACGATGACGCTGAAGTAGATTCATGGTATTTGAGCACGATTAGTTTTAAATTGACGGACATTCTATAAAACTATTACTAATAACGCATAGTTCCTAAAGAACTTTGTCCACTGTTTAGTTTAGAACTAATTGACAAAACCACTCTTGGAATTGACTACATTATCGACGTTGTCTACGTTATTGACGTTATCTACGGGTGGTCGACACGTCAATGTAGAAAATAATAGATGATGCGTAAACGCCCATTCTGTGTTTTACCAAGTTTCTCTTTCTACGTTTCATTCAGGTCGTATATTTTCCAGACCTGGTCTGATAGTTTTTATTTACGTTGACGATGGGTGACGTATTTTTTGCGTGAAGATGAAGTAAAATCCTTATCGCAGTGACGATGAGTCTAACTGATATCTCCTTTGTATCCTTCCTGCGGTTAATCAAGCTCCCACCAAAAGCTTTAGTCAGTTAAATTATATACCGCTAGAGTTTCCACGGTTTTCAATATCGGTATTGAAAGCCGGTATTGAACTAAATTTTTCCAATACCGAAACCGTATATTAAAATACCGGTTTTGTAGCGACAACTGCTCATGGAAGCAGCAACAGAGTTTTTCATCATCAAATCTTTATTGAATAATTCGCGTAAACTGATTAAGCTTTTCAAATTGTCAACCGTTCGTAACCCAATATTGCAAAACCACGTTTTCGAACAAGAAAATAATGTACATTCAAAAAGCACTCTCGGACATTGGAACAAATAATTTTTATGAGAAAGCTAAAACCCAACTATTTTAACCAGTGAAGGTGTTCACCAGTTTTTGTTCAAAAATCGTTCTGAGCAAACGTCTAATTTAAGTTAAATGATGCTCGATATGATGAGCGACGCAACAAAAATTTAGTGTCGTTAATGAGATATTTGCAAAATCCAAATTCAAATATATCACAAATTGATGATGGCTTCAAGTATTCATCACAATCAGCAATAATTCATATATGCCAAAAATATAATTAAACAACATTTTGCCGAAGTATCGGAAACTGTCGATGTCGCATCATCGGATGAAGAAGTTGCTGATAGTGAAGAAGCCAATAATAACCTGACGACCCAGTTGCAACAATCCATAACAAAGATGGTTTCGTTCCAACCCAAGAATAAAAGTTCTGATCCATTTTCAGAAATTCAAAGGGAGTTTAAGCTATCGAACATCCAACTTATTATTATTATTATTAAAATTGGCCGGAACCCACGAGGATTCCGCACTCAATGCCACAAAGGCCCATGGTGCAAACCGAGGACTCTATCCCAATTCGCAAACGTGCACTGCTCAATTCGCAAACTGAACAAGTTTAGACCAAGGCAGAGAGGACAACTGATCTAAATTCAAAGACCTAAAGTTGAATACCCGAACTCGTATAGAACTGAACGCAGGACAACTGCACACGAAGTGGAGGGAGTCGTCATCCTCCTCAAGGTAGTCCTCGCAAATAACATCATGAGCTAAACGCATACGATGTAGATGATCTTTAAAACGGCCATGTCCCGTAAGAATCGCTACCAAGACTCTTAACTGGCTCTTTTTTAAAGATAAAGCATACTTCGTGGACCTCAAATTGGGCTCCCCAATGAAGTACTTGGCCTTTCCACTGAGACCTTAAGTCTTTCAAAGCGTAATCCTTAATAACTTTCTTCCCGTAGTTGAAAGATATAGGAGTAGCTGGTTCAGGACCAATTAACGTTGATTGGGAGCCAGCTTTGGCTAAACAATCCGCGATCTATTTGCCTATGATGTGAGCCGGAACCCACATGACCGTAACTTTATTATTAGAACAAAGAAGGTTCATGAATTGTTTGCATTCCTTGACGAGTTTAGAAACAGTCAAGGGATTTCTTAAAGAGTTATGTACAGCTTTACTATCTGTACACAGTAGAATACTTTTGTTTTTAACAGCAAAATTCAAAGCCTCAATAACACGTCATGTCATCGCTATTAGTTCCACCTGAAAAACAGTACAATGCGAACCAAGACTACCGCAAAGTCTCAGATCCGTCCAAGGACAGTAGAATCCAAAGCCTGCACTGAGGTTAGAATTAGGGCTTAATTAGGCTTAATTAGACTAGGGCTTAAGCCCCAGGATTTCCCAAAGGCTCTTCTACACTGCCAAAAAATGGCAGTAGCTTTTTGAAGCTTGTAGTCCAGGTGATTCTTCCAGGAAAGTTTACTATCCAGGATAACACCAAGGTGCTTGACGTGGTCACATTTTGTGATCGTTCTCCCAAAAAGGGAGGGAACAGAAAATTCAAGAGTATTCCTCTTCTTTGTAAAGACAATTAAATCAGTTTTAGAAGGGTTGACGTGAAGACCCTTCTCAACACACCATGCCACCACAATAGTTAAAGCATGTTGAGTTAGGTCGGATAAAACACTGAGATGTTTGCCTGAGACTGTCAGAACAAGATCATCAGCGTAGCTCTGAGCAATGTAGCCAGATTGCTGCAGCTTCACAAGCAATTCGTCAATGACCAAAAGCCACAGCAGAGGTGAGAGCACACCTCCCTGAGGACAGCCTTTGGTGACCTTAACAGAAACTAACACACCATCCAGCTCCGCCTCCACAGTGCGAGACTTAAGCATGGATTCAATCCATAGGATAATGGTGCGATCAATACCAAAATTGGTACAGGCAGTAGTGATCGTAGCAAACGAAGTGCTATCGAAAGCTTCGCAATATCCAGAAAAGTACCCACAAGAAACTCCTTATTATAAAGGGATTTGTCAATCCTGATTACAAGTTCATGTAGGGCGGTTTCAAAGGACTTACCGACTCTATAAGCATGCTGCATGTTACTGAGTGGGGATGTGATTAGAAAATGATCTCTAATGAATCTATCGACAATTCTTTCCAGAGCTTTAAGAAAAGTTGAGGATAGACTAATAGGCCGAAAGGACTTAGGATCCGTATAATCGGACTTACCAGCTTTCGGAATAAAAACCACTCTACTTCTGCTCCAAGAATTTGGAACAGTGCTAAAAGCAATGCACGCTTGAAAAAGGTGGAGCAAATGATCCTGAATTTGAGTAAAACCCCGCTGTAGTTCAGCAGGAAAGACACCATCAGAACCGCCAGCCTTATAAGATGCAAAGGAAAATAGGCTCCATCGCAAGACATCATGATTGATCAGCTTGTGAGCCAAACTCCAATCGGGACTCGCAACAGACGTCCTAATGAGATCGGCTGCAACATCATCCGAGTTGACGATATCACAACCAGGAAACTGAGCCGAAAGGAGCAGCTCACCAATTTCCTTATTGGAGTAGGTAAGCTGTCCGTCCGATAGACGAAGAGAATCCAGTTTACACCTATACTGTTCTTAGCTAAAGCTTTATTGAGTCCAGCGAAAGCAGAAAAACTGTTGATTTCCTCGCAGAAGTTCAACCACGCGGCTTTTTGAGCGGATCTTAGACTTTTTTTATATTCCTTTTGAGCTAACAAGAAGTTATCCCAGTCAATCTGTTGCTTAGTTCTTCAGTTTCCTAGTAGATTTCCTTAATTTCTTAAGGTCAGAGTTCCAAAAAGGTTTGTTCCGAATCTTTTGATTAGTGATAAGAGGACATGATTTTTCAAAGGCTATCGTAATTGCCAATGCAAGTGACGATGCTTGATCCTCAATGTCCTTCCTCGACCGAATAACCCTCGGTGGCGCAAGTAAAGAACCTAGCTCGAGAGAGAAAAGACCCCAATCGGTTAATTTCCGATTGCGGTAAGGTTTAAGAGGTGGTCGTTTAAGGTTGATATTAAACGAAATACACCTGTGATCAGAGGTGAGGCTGTCATCCGTCACTCTCCAGTCTAAAATTAAATCAATAATGGACATGGAGCATAAACTAATATCAATCACCTCCTGCCGGATAGAGTTGTCAAAAGTAGGCTCACTTCCAGTATTGATAATCTCAAGCTCAGAGGAGCTTATATAGTTAAACAGCGAAGAACCCCTGTGATTAATGTTCGTACTACCCCAGATCGAGTGATGAGCATTAGCATCACAACCGATCACCAAAGGGGTACGCTTGTTCTTACACCATGTCACAAGATTAGTGAGTTCCTCAGAGGGAGGAGGTGAAGAAGAGTCATACGGCAAATAAACTGAGGCGATGATCAGTTTAATGCAGGAATTAGCGGATACCAGAGTAATAAGAACAGCCGTAATATCGGCCGAGCTACACTCATGAATAAGAACTGCATTGATATTATTGAGTTTTATTGACAGAATTCTTACAGAAGATTCTGCTATTAAATAAGTTCAATCAAGAGACAACATTATCAATAAGATATGGTTCCTGGATTAGACAAATATCTGTATCGCATCGAACTTAAATAGGATTGATGCCGCTCTAAAAACAATTCAGCCCACGTCGACATCCAGTGAAAGGACGTTTTCTGTTGCTGGTAACTTTGCTACTAAGCTTCGAAGCCGAATGAGTTTTGAAATGTTAAATGCATTAATATTTTTAAAATATTATTTTTTGGAAAATTAAAATATTGGGTTGAGTACTGCTATAATTTTTGAATACCCCTGTGAAATGAAATAAAATATGTAATGAAAAACGAAAAATTGATTTGTTAATTGTTTAAATTGTGTTTTCTAATGTTTCATACAAATACCGCGCAATACCGGTATATACCGGTATTGAAAAATTTTGAATACCGAAAACCGGTATTAGAATTTTCCGGTATTTTGGAAACTCTATATACCGCGTCCAAGGGTGGTACGCGCAATGTGTTAGGCACTTCGTTACACTATACCGTTACACTGTCGGTGGAGTAACCAGTTCACTGACTAAAATACCCCTTGGGGTATTATTTTCTTTTGTTTTACTCATGTGGTGTCAGTTTTCCCCTATCAGCCACCTGGGGACGCGCCCGATGGAGTTACAAGTTCTCCTCACGAAGAATTGATATTGAACGGAATATTTTTTTAATTTTAGCAAGTATAAGGAATAATTGTTCCGTGGAACATAGGTTAACTAGAACTGATATATATATATATATATATATATATATATATATATATATATATATATATATATGAGAGTCATATAATACAATATTATGTGAGTATACAACAATTAATTGAATACAATTATGTGAGTCATATCGATATTAATAGCGCAGCAGACCATATGGACGACTAAATAAAACCGCGATCGTTCGTCTATGCATATAGCAATAATCGTCTTCTCCTATTGCTATATGATACATTATGTAGTACATAGCTGAACTCGCGATTATTATCGCGCGCGCAATTTACGATAAATTTTTTGTGTTGTTGGATTTTAATTTTTATTGTAAATTAGCTTGTGCACTGTATGGTCATTGCGTACAATATATACATTTATGTACATATGTATGAATATCAAATTCAAGTTCCATTCAATTTTAATTCATTTTATGCATACTAATTAAAAATATAAAAATTAATTAAAATCCAACAACAAATCGTACACAAAAAGACAATTTAAATTTGTACGATATACAATATTGTTGGTCTGTGAGATCATTTTCATTCTTTTATTGTTTGAAAATACGGAATAATGCTCTGTTTACATATATATACGAAAGCGGGTACATGTCAGACATAATATTGAATTTCCATATTTACAATATAGTTTACTATACTTACTATATTTATATGGGTAATCTTGGGGCGGATAATCGCCAAGTCAAGGTTATTTCGATTTGAGAATATGACGATTGCGGTCGGACGATTTGATTCATAAATATATCAAGAGGAGCCTGCCTACGCGTACACAAATTTACTTAGGTACAATAGAGAGGTATATCACCTAGATACCGTCTTATATGCACGTATAGTCATGTCTATATACGCGCATACATACATCATTTGGGTTTTGGTATTTCGCCAAGGAGGAAATCGTATTATGCAAATTTTGCACGGCTGCCTTTTTCGTGTACAATATTATCAATTTGTGGTTGTACGCTTGCCTAAGAAGGAAATCGTTAATATTTTTTATTGCATTGCACTAAGAATATATAGAATCATTATATTAGTATATGGTTATTGTGAATGGTGTTTTTAGATTGGTTCTTTGTTCGGTTTGCGCTTGATTTTTAGAACACAATCTACATATGTAAATAACAACCATCTTACATTACTCAGCAGGCAGTACTTCCATGCTAGGCTGAACAGTAACATATTCATGAGAGCCGTCTGCTCCTTTACTTTTTGGAGAAACGATCGCTAGATCCGACACAGTTAAACTGCAAAAGGTCACTTCCATTTTCTGGCAGTGTAGAAGAAAATTTGGGAAGTTGTGGTGGTGTCGTCTGACCCCCAAAATGCTGATATTTATTTGGTGGCCTGTGATTCAGTGAAGTTCTGTTATTGCGAAGCTTGATAGCATACAAGGTATGGTTTGTCGAACTATAACTGGTGTTATGTCTTCGTCTTTTATACATGCAGACAGCATGCTCCGCTGATTTTCGCCTGCGGTGTATTGACCAATACATAGACTAATATACAATTTATTCAGTTCATATGTACCAGAAATTAACATGGTTAATGAAAAATTGTTGCCAGAATTCTGCTTCAATATTTCATTTTCGTCTGTTTTTCGTTGACGGGTCTCACTTTAATTTTGGTGCAGATTTTGGAACCTATTGTCCTGTACATGACCTACGATCGTGTCGGAGTCTAGGCCGGAACTGCACGGTATTCCAAGCGACCATTTCCGCTTGGTTAATCCAGCTCGTACCAAAAGCTTTAGTTAGTTGTTATACTCATTACATGCAAGGCTTTCTTATTCCGCGGGAGGTATTTTATTTTCCTCCTCCTATGGGGTGTTATTCTCCTAGTGGAGCTGGTTGCACTCTTATACGTTGTGCGATTGATGCTTTTACTCGTAAGCCCGCCAGTTTCCGGAAAGGAAATTATTCTATGCAGTGATAGTAAATCTGAGCTCAATTCATTACGGAATCATATAGGATCACTTCCAAACTGGTGAAGGACTGTAAATATTTTAAAAACGTGCTTTGCTCTAATAATCGTCTGGGTTATATGGGTTCCGGTTCATTGTGGTATTGAAGGAAATCCGATAGCTGATGTTTTAGTTAAAAGTATGAAATTCATTGGACCTGAACCGGCAGTCCCCGTGACCTTTAATTGTGGTAAAAAAGCTATTTAGAACAACATGTTTCCATACTGGCCACTCCCACTCGACTGTCATCTCCCGAAAATACTTGCAGTACCTTTCCCATTTTCCATTGATTTAGAAGAGGATTTTCCTCTTTGACGAGCACGATATCGTTGATCTACAGGTTGTGCTCCATTTTACTCGTGCTTGTAATGACGTCAGGTATTCTTGATGCCACCGATTCAAAAATATTTGAGCCATTCTTTGAGTCGCATTCCAATGAGACAAGTATGATTGTGACTGAAAATGTGATGGCGTCAACGGGTCGATCTAATTCTCAGATAGATGCCAACTGGACTCGAATTTAACAGACCCTCATTTTCAGCCAATAGAGTATTTAGTTCTCCTTGAGTTAGTGTGTGATTCCCAATAATTCTCTCCATTTGAGTTTTCGCCGATTTCACGCCAGCATCCCAAATCCCACCGAAATGGGGCGCGTGTGGTGGAATGAAATTCCAAATAACCTGATATTTGCTTGAAATAGAATGAGATACTAGTTTAAGGTTATTTTTAATAAATAAATTGAGTTCTCTAAGCTTATTGGATGCCCTCTATACAGTTGGTTCCGTTGTCGGAATAAATATCTGAATGCCCTTGTTGACAAATCTCCTACAAGTTCTAAGTGAACAGTCGTGATACTTATATAAATTATTAAGCAAATATGGGATTTTTTATCTCACTGACCTCAACCGCGCCTTAAACCGCGCCCGAAAAATCGACACCAATTTTTAAAAATGCGGGCGATTGAATTGAACTCCACAGTTTCGAATCAATAATTTTATCAAGTTTCGTCCTAGAATAATCCACTATTTTCTTTGGATAATGCTTAATAATAGCGTGACGCTCCGCAATGTAAATGGTTTACGTGGTATTTGGATACTAATTTTTTGGCTACTTCGGATTTGGCTGACAATATAATTGGGTGAATTGTATCATATGCTGTTATCGCTTTCTCGATATACGATCACCAATTCGTAAGAGGCCTTTCTCGTCTAAGCATGGATTCAATATTTTTATTGTACTTCGAGATGAAACGGTCTTGGTTTTATCGATACTGTGAATTTCATCCTTAATGTCTTGGAGTTGTGTAAATCGTAATATTTCGGTTTCTGCTTGCCATTCCCAACGAGTGTTATTTTCTGACGCGGATTTTGATTTGCGACATCGTGAAATAAATTTGCGAATATGTCTGAAGACACGAATATTTTTTCTGTTAAGACGTTAATGGATTTGGATTATTCACAATACATTTGGAAGCAGGTGGGTGGATATTATTAATAAACATTTCGTTGGCCTGTGTACTTAGGATATAGGAGTTCTTATCGAATTCCCATGGCTGAACTTGGATAGAATTATCATGATTTGTGTTGAACGGATTAGGATAGACAGTAGCTAAACAATTGGCTATTTTGGTTGCAGTACGGTCACATTCCTTTTCATTCGAATCGAAGAACCATGTCAACGATAGTTCAAAACAGAAATACAAAATAAAAACAATTCTTTGAATCAAAACTAATTCTTTACCTGGGCCCCAGAAGAAATCAAGTTCCAAGATTTTCGAGGTCATCTCCACTGTGGAGCAACATATAGCCCTGGGACAGATGGTCTCCATTTCTAGGCCAGCGAGTTTCTTGAAGAGCAACCATGTTCCATCCAATATTACTACATGCACGTGATTAGGCCTTCCAACGTTCCTGGTTTGCTAAGTGACTGTATATGTTTCACGTGTAGATCCTAAATATTCTGTCCTGTTACTTGAGCGGGGGTTCAGTGTTTTTTTGGTGGTATCCATTATTATTTTTGTTCACACTACAAATAGTTCATTTATTTACGAATGCGGGTCGAAAGCCAAGCGATTCATCCGTTTAGCAGCCTCATATGGCAAGCAAAGAATACTGTGATGGTATTCTTGGAAAAAATGTTCGTGAAATTTAGATTTATGAGACATGTTAGTGCCCCCCGGCCAGTGGGGCTATTCTGGTTTTAATGTCAGTAAATTATGAAAAATGGAAAGGAAGCTTAAAATCCTCTTCGTATAGTTGCGCAAATTTTTAGGACTTAACATTATTGGAAACAAAATCTTGGCAATGGCGCCAACGGAATGTCACGCTATGAATATTATGAACATCAGAACTGCAAATTTTAAAATTCAATGTTGACGAATTATAAAGATTGAACAAAACGCAAGTGTGCAATTTTACAATCATATATACATGTCAAGATATATTACGATCGATATCAAAGACCAAACAATATGCGTTCCATATATGTACATATGTACGAGTATATGTACACAATGCAGTCATACAATACTCAAAACAAATAAAAAAAAATATTTTTTTTTTCAATTTTAACTAAATTGATCTCGGCCAAACCATACGACAATTAATTTAAGTTCATTAAGAAGTTTGTCACATTTTTATATATACAAAAACCATATCAAGAACAATTAAATTTATTACGATTGAGTTATATACACACACACAGTATAAATCAGTGGTTGGCAACATTTTTTAATATAAGTTCCCTACAATATACGCGAGACTCTTGATTGTATTTTGACTGCAACAAATTGATTCTTTAAAACTGACAAAATTTGTTTAATAATTGGGATTAGGAAATCTTTAGAATGAAGCTGAATATGGAGATGAATCAAAATAAAGGTTTGGACAGTATTTGTCTCGTATGATAAACACAAAAAATATCGAAGCTTGCACAACAAACTTCAAAAATATCTGAAATCAACCTTCTTAAGGCCTAATCTCCTAAACTTTTATTCTGTTAAATATTAAAAATCAGAGCTTATTACAAGAAGTAGACTAGTTTGTGTGTAAGGTTATCGGAAAAGTTGTGTAAAGTACCCAATGAGCTTTTAGTACCTGATCGAAGCAACATGGCATGTTAACTTGCTTGTCCTCCAAAACATTAAAATATTTTCAATTAGTTTTATTCAACAGTACATAACGAAGTTCCGAAAGAGTTTAAATTAATTTTAAAGCTTCGATTTTAAAAGCTCATTTGTTCATATATTAATTTTTTTTATTCGGATACTTTACAACTATTAGGTTACATAATAAATTAGTTTAATTGAGCTAGCATATACGAGCTTTCATTCAAAAGCTCAGAATGGGAGCTTTTTCACGTACACATTTAATAAAATAGATGAAAACTTATCTAAAAGGTGTTAAAAATTTAAATTATTAATTGTTGCTTTTTGCGATTTTAAGCTCAAAGCTTCATATACCTAATCCAATTAGTTGACGGATAAACTGTTCGAAAAGTTGAATTGATTTAATTGTGATTAATGATCGAAAACCTTACGATGACTAAATTTGTGACTTTGGTTATTTTCAAAGCACTATCTTTCAATGAAAATCCAAAAAAAAATTGTTATTCGGTCGGGATTACCAAACATGTTACTAATCACCTGTGAAGGAAACATTTCTTCAGCACGCAATCTAATTATACAGGCATGACAATTAGTTTAGATGACACGTAGCATTTCGTTTTATTTTATTCGATCACTGTCATGAATTCGCCTTTTCAATATAAGAAAGTCCAACAATGTGTTAATTTTTGTTTAAACTTTTCAGAACTGGACCTACCGGAATTTTTTGTTCAAAGACGCTCTATTCATGCGTGTTTTTCATAATTATCACGAGTTATCTTCAAAACCGTATTGACTCTGGTTAGATTTAAAATACTTTCAATTGTTATGGGCCAGTATGTCGATCATACCATCACTCTTCTTTTTTTTTCTTAATACTTTTCGACCATTATATCGAATTGAAAAAGTGAAACTGAACCGACTGTATAAAATATTAGTATGGACACAAATAAAATATTTCTAAAAACTATAGGATTGGGGTTTTACGTTTGTGTGGAATCAATTAATTTAAAAAAAACTGTTCAAAATTAAAACTTTGAAAATAATTCAAATTTTTGGTTCAATTTCAATTCACGTTAATTTAGTCCTAAATCTGTCCTAAAAAACTAAAAATTAGGAGTTTTTTTAGGACATAATTTCAAATTCTATATAGACAGAACATTTTAATTCATCCACTCAATTCTATGACCTTACTAGAGGTGCGTGAATTTAGAAAAGAGTTTAGACTCGAATGGACTGCCTTAGTATATGGACTAGTATATGTGTCCAACCCGCTCAGAAGGCAGTTTAGTCTGTCCCGGTTCGGACTTCTTATGTTGATGAACCTTGCTCTCCTTGCAACCGATACAAGATTTTGAGTGAAATGTCCGCATTCATTTTCAGCTATACATGAATTCGCCCCATTCAAAGCATCCAATACTACATATCTATAAGATTGAAGAACAAATGGTCTATTTACATCTGGTGATGTTTCGCAATAAATTTTAAGTTATGGAAGGATGCTGAGTTCTAATTTGAATTTGCAATTCTAAGTTCATGACATTTTGCTTACCTTCTTTATGTTGCATACCCGACGGAGCGTTATAGTCAAAATGTATAGCCTGCCATAGACTCTTTCCGCGCAGGAAGACTATTGATTTGATTATTGCAGTAATAAGTCTTCCTAGACATTTTGACTATATCGCACAGTTCAAATAAATTGCCCACCTTCCAGGAAATAGCGGAAGTGTTTAATGTCGAAATAAAATGTGAGGAGTAGTCCCTATCAAAAGGCTGAATATTTTACCTCTGTTACTGAAAGCTTTCGTGAGAAATATCCCCAAGGTTGAACACAACCTAAATTCCATTGTTGTAGGAGTTCGCATACCCCACTACCCAACGCATCAGTGGAGATGCTATAGCGTGATTCGACATTGGGATGGGCCAAGAATGTTGCGTTGGCAAGTGGTATTTTTATTTGGGCGAATGCGACTCGTTGCACTTGTCGGACCAAGAAAAACAAATAAATTGGAATGAATCGCTGATAGTAAATGACTATTCCAACGAATCTCTGAATTTGTTGACGTGGGCAAATTTTGAAGTTAGTGGAGGAAAATTTACGATAGCTTCAATTTCATTTTGGGTAATTTGATGTATAAGGAACGTGAGAGCAGGAACACAGAAAACGCTTTTTGAAATTTGATTATTCTGCGAGGCGTTTATAAAGGGGGAAGTTATTACCGTTTTAGGAACGTCTTCGGGCGCAATTGGGATAAGATGATAAGCTCTTATTAAGTAAACTTTTGAAAACATGCCAGTTTGGTTGCTACAGCTTCTGGTAGGAAATTGATAGTTGCTAAATGCTAACCCTCATAAAACTGAACATAATTAAAAACCTTATACTGCGGCTGGAGCTACTTTCAAAGGCAAAAGCTGATCAAAAGGAGGCGATATCGACGAATTCTTACAATAATGCTCTGGCTGAATGATCTCCAGAATCTTTTTCCATCTCCAAATCCGCTTAGCTGCCTTCTTAGTAAGAGTATTATTGTTTTTTCTCGTGATTGTGAGACGTTGTTGCACTTCACTATGTGCTATATTTTGTTGCTCAACTGCAAGACGACACTCGTTATCAAACCAATCATTCTTGGGTCTGACTTTCACTATACCTAAAGTCTGTTAAGCAACACTGACCACCGAAGTTTTCAGTCCCCCTCAGACACAGTCAGACTGGTAATTAGCTTCCTCAGTGCTGTCGCTGACAAGATCCAGATATCGTTTCAGGGTCGAAACATTCCATGCGTTTAACAAAGAGCGTTCTAAGGCCCAATCACATGCATGAAGGAGTATCGGGTGAAACTCGCTGGCTATGAGAAAAACTCATTTTGTAATAACTTGGACTATCTCATGGAATCAATACCCGAACATACGATGTTAGAATGGTAATTGAGGACTTTAATGCTAGAGCTGGCATAAATTAGACCACAATGTGTCAAAACATAGATCCGTAATCCCGACACGAAACTGCGACCGATAATGGTGAGAGAATGATGTACTTTGCAATTGCTGACGATTTTAGAGTAATAAGCACATTTCCCCCCACAAAATTGACCACGTGTTAATTTCAAAAGGGCGAGCTCGGGTTGTGCAGGATGTGAGAACTTATCAGTCAGCAACCAAATACGTAGGCAGCGATCATTATTTGGTTGCTACAAAGCTACGATGGAAGTTTTCGTACAGGTCCAGGAACACAGCAAAAGGCATAGAACATTTCGACTGAGACGGTCTGAGAAATGAGAGATCAAGAGAAACGATATCAGGATCTTGTCAGCGACAATATTAAGGGAGCCAATTACGAGTCTGACTATGTGAGCTCTCTATGGGAGGTACTGAAAACTTCGGTTGTCAGTGATGCGCAGCATATTTTAGGTATAGTGAAAGTCAGACCCAAGAATGATTGGTTTGATGACGAGTGTCGTCTTGCAGTTGAGTAACAAAATATAGGCCATAGTGAAGTAAAAAACAAGGCTTCTCTTACAAAGAGGGCTGCTACTAAGCGGATTTGTAGACGAAAAAAGTGAGAGTGGTGGAAGGCCGAAGTTCTGAAAGTACAACAACTCAGCAATGAGCGCAGTTCACGTAATTTCTTTAAAGGAATTACTGGATTGCAGCATACTTTCAAGCCTGCGTCAACTGCCATAGCCATTCGAATCCGGGATGGAAACCTCTGTGTCAACATCGACGCATAGAACGAAGGCTTTACCAACCTGCACGGTTTTCATCATGCATCACAGACTGTATAGTTGACTCATCTCAAATACAGACTGCGGAGATTTGCATTGAGGATCCATTCCATGAGGAATTCACTAGGGCCATACTAGAGGCCAAAACGAAACCGCTCTATTCGGAGGATCTACTTTGTGGAACTGTCTTCTCGACCTTATCCGATTAGTATGGCGAACCGAAGTAATGCCTGACGAATGAAAAGTGGCCGCGATATGCCCCATCTTCAACAAGAGAGACCGCTTGAACTGTGAAAATTATCGTGGTATAGCTTTCTTTTGCACAGCATACATGTTAGTGTCATACATTATATTGGAAAGAATCATTCCTCTAGCGGAGGGCTTGGTTGGTGACTATCAAGGAGAATTTCGTCCAAATCGATCAGTCACTGATCAGGTCTTTTCGCTGCAAATGATTCTATCTAAATATAATGAGACATCCATCTCCGTACATCAGGTGTTCCTGGATTTCCGGCAGGCCTAGGACTCGATCAATCGAGAGAGTTTGTGGTATGCGCTGGAATATCTAGGTATGCCAACAAAACTCGTACGATTGTATAGAATGACAGTGATACAGTCTCAATGCTGTGTTAAAGTTGAGAATTTTTGCAGTTAGCTCGGGTGTTTGACAGGGAGATGTTCGTAGCAGCTTCTGTTGGAATCCAGATCAATGAGGGTAAATGACAATGGCACACCAGATTTTAGTAGTGGCCACTACAAGTTTGAGGAAGTGAGGAGGTTCAAATATGTCGGTTCTCTTATCACTCACGATAACAGTGAAGGTGAAGATATATAAGTGCGGCTGGCAGCAGGCAGCCGATCTTTGTATCTTCTACGGCCACTGCTAAAATATAAACACCTATATCATGTGCCATGAAGTTGAAGCTTTACAATAAGCATTGTTCAGGCCTGCTGTTATGTTTGGATGTGAAAATTTGTCGCTGACGGATGAGTACGAGAGTTGGCTCCTTACATTTAAGAGAAGAGTCATGCGTGTAATTTACGGCCCAAACAATATCGAGATCAGTGGTGTGATGAGGATCATCGAATCATGAAATAAGATTTCAGGGAGTACGCTGGTTCGGTCACTTTCTGTGAGCTTATCCGGAACGAATTGTGTTGCGACCTCTGAAACGAGAGTTACCATATGGTAGGCGCAGAGGTCGTTGTAGACGACGATCGCTCCACGGTGTAGAGAACGGCTTGGCTTCTTTAGGTTGTGTAAGACAGTATGAAAACCAAGCCCAGGATCGAAACCGTTGGAGCCAGATTGTTGATGGCTTTTAAACACTGTTTTATTATTATTATTATTATACAGCTGTGGGGATGTGCCAAGTTTAGAGTAACATGTATATTATCCAACGATTCCAAAATAAAGTACTAATAAACCCATCAAAACCGAAATTATCAAATTTGTTAGAATTCAGGCCAAAGAAGGCTCAAAAGAGTAAAACCCTTTGAGTTACCGTAAAATCAAAAATAGGGAGTGCATCGATGGATTAGGAACCCTTAAATTTCAGTAAAATTTAGTAATTTATGCTCGATTATTGCAATTTAATTTGATGGCCACGCATTGAGTTTATGATCGCAATACGTCAATGATTTCAGATCATAGGTTGTGATCAACGCATGATCATCAACTGTGTACCGGTTCAGGGCGGGATTCTAAATATCATCGATTTTTGATCAAAACAAAATTAATCAAAGTGTATCACGCGATCGTGTAATGATGCGAACGTATATAAAAATCGATTGAAATAACCTACCCTAACCTCGAAAATATTCCGCCATTTAATTATTGTTAATATTCAGATGAGGGGATTAGCACCTGTTTTCAATCAAATTAAAGTTAATCGAATTATATAAGTAGTGCTAAAATTTAATATTGATCGAGCCCACAAATCGTGACCATAAATTAGCATACTCGCAGACTAATAGGAATAACTGAAAATCGCATTCAAATTAATTTGAGATTTGAAACAATGATTTGCGGACAATAGACAATCGATGTTGTATTAATTAGAATGACTTCTATCCAGGTTAATTATATTACTGTGTGTGTGTGTGTGTGTATTATATTATCACATACATTCAAAACATAATTCTAAGAAATCCCATTCCGTGTCTCATGAATTGTTGTGTTGATTCTATATTTATACTCGTAAGCTATATACGAGCACTACACAAAAAAAACTGTTTTATTTGTAAATTACGATATTACGTAAACGTACAATTTAATAAAAAAAATTCCATAATTTGCATAAATACACTGTGTGTATATTTACATAAAGTTTTATAATTTACTTGCGAATTTATTAATTGCGCGATGTGTGTGATTCGCGATTTTTTTATTTTTTTTTTTTGTTGGTCCAACTCATGTGAACGCAAATATAGTTGGTAAATAATCAACATGTTATGTACGTATACCAATACACATATATATGAAATGCATAATTCGTACAATAAGTACTGACATAATAGCACATATTATATGTATACATTTTATCTTTAACTGACAATCAAACGGTTCCACGACAATTCACCGAAAATGACAATTCACCGAAAAATTCAATTCATTTCATAAGGTGTCGCTTTGATACGAAGAACATGTTCCCAGGTGATCGTATCTTTAACACATCCAACGCGAACAATTCCACTTCCTCCCAAACAAAATAACTAGTCACCGATTTATTAAAAAGCCTAATCGTCAGATAAACAAGACGTAGTTAGCTAAAAAACATTCCAGACTGCTTTTTGACCAAGTTTTGACAACATTGAAGTAGGTCAACGCTTTTATCTCGCCAAAAATTGTGGCAATGCTTCCGCTAAATAACAACACTTCAAGTTAGATAAATTCGGCTAAACTACATTATACTAAATCTGCATCGAAATCCTTTACTGAGTCTGGTAGTTCGCGGTATTCTAAAGATATTGTGGTGATTCTAGTTACCTTATACCTCACATACAACAATACTATATGTCTCCATGAGTTTATCGGTTGTACTATAATAATTAGTAACAAAACAGTGTTTCAAGGCCATTACTGGCCCATTACTGTGTCAACAATCTGGCTCCAACGGTTTCGATCCTGGGCTTAGTATTCATAAAATTCGTTCCGGATCAGACACATGATTCCCCGCTCAAATGTAAGGAGACACCTATCGTACTCATCATCGTTGTTGCATTTCACTATGCAATATCTTGTTGCTCAACTGCAAGACCACACTAGTCGTCAAATTAATCATTCTTGGGTCGGACTTTCACTAAACGTGAAATCTTTTGAGCGGCACTGACAACTGAAGTTTTCAGTACCTTCCAGACATATTTGAGAGGGAAAATGTTCTTGCTACTCCTAAGATCCATGAGCAATTGCAAAGTACATCATTCTTTAACCATTATCTGTCACAGTTTTGTGACAGATAATGAACCCCTTTGATGTAGGGGTTCGACCATTACGACCCTTACGGGTGTGGGTCGTTAGCCCAGCGATCCAACCATTTAAAAATACGGTTGTGGTATTCTTGGAAAACATGTTCGTGCAATTTAGGTTTACGAGACATGTGTGCCCCCGACCACAGGAGCCAGAAACGGTTGTATTATATTCTCTAAATTTGACCTAGTCAGGGTATATCATTTAATACCTGTGGCCATAGAAGATATTGTAAAGACAGCAATTACCAATCCTTTTGGCTTATTCGAATTCACGCGAGTGCTTTTTGGCTCACGCAACGCTGTTCAGATATTTTAAAGGCTCATGAACGAGGTAGTTAGAGGACTGGCTTTCGTGTTTCCATATACATAGATGATAAATTCGTATAGCTGCGAAATCAGAAGAAGTAGTTTTATTACTCAGAAAGCCACAAACTGCAAGAAATTTTGCATGGTCAAACGAGTGTAGTATGAAGATGCACTTTTCAGTATTACTACTGAAGTTATTTCGAAGTTTTCAACGAATTATATTATAGATAAAGATATTATCACCCATGCTCTGAAAAACGATATATATTTATTCCAAAAAACGCTGGATGTGAGTTCGTTTTTATTAAAGTAGATATAGTTCGTACTAGGCTGACATCGCCTTACGAAGACCCACATACCGTAATTTGACGATTCAGAAAATATTTTGTAATGGACTTCATTGGAAAAAACACATTCATATCTATCGATCGGCTTAAACCGCATAGCTTTTGGAGTCCCGATGAATAATATCGCAAAACCAAAATGGGTTCAGTTGTAGTTTAGGAAAAAACCTTTTTTTTTCTGGTAACATTTACTCGTAGGTGGATGATTTTGTAAAAAATCATCCGTCTTGTAAAAATTCATTCGTCTACAAAAAAATTCGTGTTTTTCAAGAAATAGATTATAAATCAATTCAGCTAATAATCGCATACCAATATCCACTAACACCTACAACTCCACCATTGACATTGTTGACATTGTTGACATTGTTGACATTGTTGACATTGTTTTCATTGTTGACGTTGACCAAAAACCTTGCCAAGTAATCTACGTAATGTTTTACGTTTCCATGGTATAATCTACCTCGCCCATCCGCGCTGACAATCCTTAAAATATTACTACTATGTCGGTATGCTTAGCCAGGTTACCTTGTTACCGTCTCTGCTAACGAGGAGGCGCATACTCGTCTATTATTTACTATAATATTTTAAAAAATTTTTTTACTTAAGATAAAAATTTTGTGTACTAATACTTATATCTATACCTACCGCTCAAGACGGTATCACAAAATTTCTTGAACGAGTTGAGGTTGTTTGACAGGAACGGCGTCAGTTGACTGTTCTGTATAACATGGTAATTCCGAGCAGGATAATTCTTTAGGCACTAACTAGTGTACGCCGATGATGACAGTTGATTCTGTCTGTCCATGCCGCGCACGAGTATGTCAATAAAGAGACCACCAGGCCCTCTTATATTATTGACAAAATACTTTGCTTGAGACTCCAGTTCTCTATAGCAACTCGTTTCAGCACAGCAAAAACATTCTTACTGTTTTCTGCGACTCTTTTGGCATGTGAAGTTACTCCAAGTCGTTCATCGAAATCGACTCCCAGCCATTTAACAGTTTTTACCATCTTAATTCTTTGACCATTTATGGAAACAAATGGTGGTCTCCTAATATCCAGTGAACCTTTACGTTGGATCATATCTGTCTTTGTAGAGGATAGCTCTATGGCTAACTGCACTTTTTCTTGAATAGTTTGTCTTGAATTCCCAGCAAAGATCATTCTTATTGGTTCATGTTTCCGTTGAAGACAATATTCCAAAAGTGTGGACCAAGGATGGAACTAATAATTGTGTCTCTAATACTTTTAAAGTCCGGAGACCACCAAGACAATTTAGATTTTCGAGCACGTTTACGATGGTATAGTCGCGCGCTACTCCTCTCTCGTTTGCGTCCTTATTGTGCCAAAGTTTAGTTTTAGCATTGAAGTCGCCATTAATGATACTATGATGGTCTTTAAGACCATTCATGATTTTATCAAGTTTACTTACATATTCCACTGGATCGTCTGAATATTGGAAACAAATACTGACCAGATAGAAACTTCCTAAGTTAGATCTCATCTCTACACGCACAAACACACAGTGTATGTCGCAGTACTGTCAAATTTTAAGAACCTCAAGATCGTTGTTGAGGATTCCAATTGCTGCTGCAATAGTTTTATTGTTTCCAACGATTATTCTTGCGGACATGGACATTCCACCTATAATCCCTTTAACCGCGTATATGGTTCCTGCATGCAGAGTATGTCAATCACTTCACTTTCAATAGATTGTCTGATCTCATGCAATTATCTTTAGTTTTAACTGTCATAAACAGTTCTTTTCTTCATTAGGTTCAAAGCCGTTTTGTATGATGTATGTAACTTTACTGCGTGACGAATGGTCAAAAGGCCATTCGTCTTTTTTGTGCATGATTTTTGGTCATGCTCGTTGTCGCCGTAGTGACCACCAATGTGGTGTTGTTCCTTACAGAACGTGGCAATGTGTCCAAATGTCTGGCATTTGTAACATTTTGTCAAACTGATGAAGTCTGAGACAATTGGGGATACCTCTATCACCCAATGGACGTACTTGGCCTCTTTTGGCCCAGTCATGAAACTTTGTTTCCTAATAGAATCTTAATAGATTCAGAGCTTTGTTTTATTAAAACGTCTTGAATTGCATCGATCTTTTCGGCTCTGTCCACCTCATAAATGATTATTCTGGACAGACGCTTTTCTGGTAGCGAACATCGCTACCACCCCAGCTTTTCAAAGTTTCTTACTGGCTAGCAAGAAATGCAGATTTTCCTTCCTTCCTGTTTCGATTAGAACGCCATCCTTAATGTTTGTGACTTTCCTAACCGAAACATTAGCCGCTGCCGGGTTTATAATTGCCCGCAGTTTCTTTTTAACCTGAAGGAAGTTTCTGTACCAGCCATTGCTTTGACAGTGACAACCTGATATGGTTGCCACTGGGTCTTTCTTTTTGTTCCTGTTACTAGGACAGGGACCTTTTTCAAAGTCTGCGCGTACGAGACCTTTTTCTCCGTTTTAAGTTTTTCCACTATATCTGATCTTTCATGAAGCCGACCTTTAATGCCGGCTATCTCGAGGCTCACTAAATAGCCTGCGTCTACAATGGCACTTAGGCAATTTTGCAGGTTTTGCCCTTTCCCCATTGTTAATCTTGGAGACCTGTCTGATTTCCAGTTCTAATGCCTTCACAGCCTCCTTAAGTGCACCGACTAAGTCAGCGCCCACAGACTGTGTGGTTTTCAATTCACCGTAAAACTCAATTCACCGAAAATGACAATTCACCGAAAAAGAAAATACCTGGCAACGAACTACTACACCGATTATAATGAAATCAAATTATATGATGAAAATGGGACTGGAACATCACTTTTGGATAGAGTTCTGGAACTGGAATTATAATCGGTATAGTAGTTCGTTGCCAGGTATTTTGTTTTTCGGTCAATTGTCATTTTCGGTGAATTGTCCATTTCGGTGAATTGTCGTTTTCCGTGAATTGTCCATTTCGGTGAATTGTCGTTTTCGGTTAATGGTATTTCGGTGAACTGTCATTTTTTGTGAATTGTCGTTGCTACCCAATCAAACACCGCAAATTGACTAAGCCGTCATCGAATCGCGCCCGCGCGTTCAGCTAACATTCATTTCTCGATAATTTTTCTGCCATCAGCGTAATACAACAACACATGTATGTGTTGTGTTTAAAAATTATGATTAATTAATCACGAAAATAGTTTTTGATTCAGGAACTCAAAAACACAACTACACGAACAACAACAACAACAAATGAAATAATTTAATTTAATTAATTATAATTGGATTTTTTAAAATTAATGTTTAAATTCAAAATGACAGTGATTAGTGTGTTTGAATTGGAGTGGAGTTTTTGTCTCGTTTTTGTATACTCGTATGATAGTAATTGTGTACGAGCCAAAACTAATATATAACAGCTATATAGTATTTTTTGTGTTAATATTTGGTTGTGGTGGCGAAACAAGTGCTAAATGGTAATTAATCAGAGCATACAAGGCCATTATTATATACCGCGGTGGCAGAGCTGAATTCTCACTATAAATATATCGTGGTGTAAATGAAGTAATTGTTTTATACCCATTGAGAACGTACCATACAATTCGTAATCAATAAAATCTATATATAGAGAATTTGAAGCTAATTGGTTTTCTGACGGCTAGTTCGATATGCGATCTATAGTTAATCCAGCTCTTACGACAAATATATCAAGTGGTTGCCATATAATTCAAATGTCAAAATAAATATTAGCTATGAACGCTAATGAAATATTTTACGTTTATGCTTACTCATTTAATATCTTCCAAAACGACAAGCTTAAGCCTATTAGTGTATATGTACATAGTTTTTGTATCCGATTAGAAATAGAGAAATAGATCAATAATTGCCAAGACAAATATACTACCAGATCAATAATAAGCCTAACTTATCAGTAGCAATAATGTTCCATAGGTTATTTAGATATTTGGGTGAACCCATATAGGAGAATTTGATATTGGGCCGTCTTTAGAAGCATTAAACACATTCTTAGAGTATTGTTTAACGGAATTAACGATATTGGGCTAAAAACAATTTTGTTTTATTCTATATAGAATCGCAATGTGTTTTGAAAACGGAACGACCATTTTTAATTTTTATATTTTCAAACCATTTAGCCTCTTCAATGGTTACCGCATCACATGCCACAAAACGAGAAAGCGCATGAAGGACTACATTAAGCTTTGAAGACCACAACGCCCAACGACCAAGTCTACCGCTCTTAGGTAATATGTTAAATCTATCAATGGCATGTATGTCACCTATTTTTCTGTTGTTTATGACATTTCCTTTGTGGTGTGGTAAGCTTTTGGCTGAAGAAAGACACCACCGTCTCATTTTCACCTTCACCCTGACCCACTCCAGCATCTGATGCATCCGTTTGAATCACAAACTGATCAGAAAATATACTGGGTTAGCCTCAATAGGTGGTCTTTTATAAGACTCTTGTACCAACTATAGCCATTCCCAAAAGTCGTCGTTACTCGATTCAGTTTATATAAGAAGATGGTGTCAGATGACGGATTTTGCAATAGCGAAAGAAGAACAGACAGAAATAGAAATGGTTGCTACTGCACAACCGAAAGAACTGATGAACATTATTAACGCCTTGCTGTTACAAATGAAACCACAGACGCAATAATCGAGCCAAAAATTTGATCAGCTAAACGTGTTAGCAAAGGATTAGCAAATCCAGCAACAAAATAAGAAACTGGAGGAGTTGGCAGGCATGACAAACACGATAGAACAATTGGAGGGCAGGATGCAAGAGTTTGAAGCTCACCAGGAAAACGGTACCTCCCACCACAACGATAGTCCGATACGAGGAAGCACAACCACATCAATATAACCACTTAGTGGAGGCTACAATTGGGCTTTGAAACCAATTTCAAGCTGCTATGCACTAATCACTATAACGGATGGGGTACAGAGGCGTAATGGTTTAATGCCTTAATCTTGGTACTAAGAGATGAGCAGCGCAAGATTTCTGAATGAATTGTACTTGAGGTGCAGACTGAGCCATATCCAGGAATTATGCAAAATTCAGCTGCATAATAGGCGACAACAACAAGGAGAACGCCTTCAAAATGATGAACGAGAAAAAACTAAGCCAGCACGCCAAACTTACTGTAAAGTTCCTAGTGATGTTTTGAATACATTTAAAGTGGATTCATTCAAAATTTAAAGTGGATTCATTCAAGCCGTAAGAGACGACCAGTTGAAGCTTTAATTGAGGACAACAGCAAAAGGTAAAAGCATGAACGAAGTCTTAGGATCGGCGTTAGAAGAGGAGGCACCTAGAGCCAGGAGGCTATTATAGAAGCAAAGATAAGACGATCAGCACAAGGCTTCCAAAACAATAGGCGCCGGAGATCTTGCTCTCAGTCTATATGTTTTAAATGTCAATAACCTGAGCACTATATCAGAGAGTGTTAGCAACCAGCTGCTAGGATAACAGGGCAGATAGACAGTCGCAAGAAACAGCCAGAAAGGTTGCGACAGACAGTTGCACAGCAAGAAAATGTGAGGCAGATGGCTTATTCCGTTGAGTATCAGGAAAACAAAGTGCCACCAGCGATGCCAGGCAAAGCTGGTGAAAGTGGGAGAATTCTCCAGGGTCATTGTTCTGATTGCCCAACGTGGGAAGGACTGCAACCACATAGTTGTAAATGGCGCATTAGAGAAATAATCGTGTTCCTTCACCTTGGATACCAGAACTTAACAAAATAAGTTATACGTCCTGGCACAGTGCCAGTAGAGCGTATGGAAAAAGTGGTTCGTTACAACCTAAGAATAGCTACTGGAGAGGCTGCAACAGTGATAGGGGAGTGTTCCATATTAGTTACCATCTCAGAGATACGGTTTGAACATTGCCTTATTGTTGCTGATTAGATTTTATTTCTGAGCACCTCCAATGACACTGCATCTAAAGAACCAAGTATTGAAATGACGCAATGTGGATGTACCCCTAGAAATAGACAGCAATAAGCATGGCGGGTTACGAGTTGTCAAGAGTATCAGACAAGATGTCGAGGATCGCTGGGAGCAATTGACGGAAGACCAACAACACGATGATTCCATCGTTCCGATGATCAAATAGAAGGAGAGAGGTACCAGGCCGCAATGACATGAAATTCCGACAGAAAGTGCAACCGTGTAAAGTTGTTAGAATCAGTGGAAGTCATTGAAATTCGAGAATGGGTCGCTGATTACATTTTGGAAATTGGCCGACGGTGACAACACGAAACGACAGATCGTCCTACTAGAAAATCGCATAAGTGAAGTCCTGTAGGAAATTCACAATAGCAATCCGGTTCAATTTGGTCAATTGCAGGATAGATGTGGAGGATTGGTGCATTAAGCATGAGGTTTACGCCACCAGTAAGGGACCACAAACAAGAACAAGAGGAAGGATGAAACAATACAATGTCCCCCTGACAAAAAAAGAAAATCTGTACATTCTCGTATGCATCGATTATTTCAGTAAATTGGTAGAAGAATATCCGATTTCCGATTATGAATCAAGAAGCTCGAACAGTTGTGGATGTATTTGTAAACAATTGGGTATATGCATATTTGGAGTACCGTTAGAGCTATATTACGGCCAAGGCTGAAATTCCGAATCATATCCGTGTTCCAAGAATTGCGCCAAATATACTACTGTGTACCGTAGCATCACGTAATACACGATGCTACAGAAAACTCACCATCTATGGTCGTATTTGGCAGAGAACTCCGATTGGCATATAACATTAAATTTAGATCACCGCGGGGAGCGAACCAGTCACTAAGCAAGACTTCGTTGCAGAGTAAAGGCAAAGGATGATTCATGCTGCAGTAAGGGACAACTTAGTTAAGGCCGGTGATTGAATGTAGACGAGATATGACCTTCGGTCAAACAGCACAGGATTTATGGAGAGAGATTTAGTTTGGGTTATCAACCCCAAAATAAGAAAAAGGTAATCTCCGAAAAAACAACAAAGTTGGAAAGGACCATACAAAGTTATCAAACAGTTCAACGATGTTGTGTACCGGATTCAACAAAGCCCCAGGACAAAATTGAAAGTAGTTCACGTAGATGGTGGTGGTGGCAATGTAACGATTATGCCTAATACTCAATCGCATCAGTATCGTCGTTAGTATGTTGGTTAGAGGAATTCACTAGGGCCATGCAGAGACTAAAATGAAACCGCTCACCTTGGGGTGTACTGCATTAATTCGGAGCTCTTGATATTCGGAGAGGATACTTTGTGAGAGTGTCTTTTTAACCCTATTCCATTAGTATGGCGAACCAAAGTAATGCATGACGAATGGAAAGTGGCCGCGATGTGCCTTATCATAAAGAAGGGAGACCACTTGAAGTGTGAGAATTATTGCGCTGGAACGCTCCTTTGCACAGCATAAAAATTACTGAAAATCACCGCTCTACCGAAGGGTCTGGTAACTATCAAGGAGGATTTCGTTCGAAACAATCAGTCACCGATCAGGTCTTTTTGCTGCGGGTGACTCCAGAACAATGAGTTCAAAACGAAATACATGAGCTCTGGTTATAGATACAATAGCACACCAGATTTTAGTAGTTGCCACTACACATTTGAGGTGGTAAGAAGGCCCAAATATTTGGTCTCTCTTATCACTGAAGATAACAGTGGCGCTGACGGATGAGTACGAGAGATTTCTTCTTACATTTAAGAGAAGAGTCATGCAAGTGATTTACGGCCTTAAACGGCACGGTTACATTCTGCGCACTGATGCGGAATGAATTGTGCAGCGATCTGTGAAACGAGAACCACCATATGGTATGCGCAGACGTAGTTACAGGCGACGATGGTTCCACGGTGTAGAGATCAACTTGGCTTCTTCAGGTTGTCCAGGACAGTATGAAGACCAATCCCAGGATCGAAACCGTTGGAATTTTGGCAATGAAACACCATCAAAGACCAGTGTTTATCAATAGTTTACAGAATTTTATCGAGACCGGACAAATTTCGTGAATTTAGTCCGGTTGTTTTTCCGGAAAACATTGTTGCTGTGCGTGAACTGACACTGCAAGAACGGCATGTGACTTATCGTGAGATTGAGGCATCCTTGGTCATTATTGGAACCAGCATACGTTCAATTTTGCATGAACATTTTGCCTTAGAAAAAGCTTTGTTCGCGTCACAATCGATTCGTTCTCAAAAAAAGATTCGTGTCAATTGGTCGAAAGAAATGATTAAAAAATATGATCCAATGTGAGCCAAATTCAACAAAAGTTTTTCGTGCACAAAGCACTTCGTAGCAAATGGTCGCTTGTTTTTTCGAAAAAAACAGAAGCCTTCGGCGAAATAAGGAGAACCAACCGCCGACAATGCGAGCTCTACACACCACGGCACAAACAACTAAATATTTAAGCGGTCAAAACATTGAATTAATTCGGCGTAAAAACCTGATTTGCCACCCCATGACATCTTTTTATCCCTGCACTTCAAAAATAAAATGCGAAACGGTTAATGCGTTCAAAATGCGTGTTTTGGGGGTACCTCGATCAGAGTGGAAAAAGTGCTTTCGTTTTTTTTACACAAAAACACGACCAGTGCATAGATACCGAAATATAATATAAATTATGGCATCTATAAACGTGGCTCACCACGAAAACTACCAATTAAGTAGTACGACAAATTTACAGTACAAATGTATTTACACATGCAGAGTGACTATTTGCTAGACAAACATCCGACAAAAAATTGCATCATTTCTGCGAAATAACCATAAAAAAAAAAAATATCTAGTTCACACGTCACCCATATCACACTCAGATCACACATATTTCATGATCGTTTGCACGCACAAAAAATAAATAATAAACCAAACAGCACAAAAAACAATATCAGCATATTGCAAACAAGTGTTTTATGAAATCTCTTAGAAATACTCATTTATGTACAAAGAAAGTTGTAAACGATCATAAAAACCAAAAAAAAAAAAAATGAAATATGATCATATTTTGCATAAATATGTACATAGTTGATCGTAGAATGATCATTTTTCAGCCTTCTTGTTTATTATTTTAATGAAATTAGCTATATGCTCTTCTTGATCATCATCATGATCATACAGATGTGAATGGACAAAGAAAGGTCGTTATATAATTCTTGGAATCGACTTGTCGCGCAGGAATGTCGTTTCGTGATCATCAATTTATAGTTCATAGAATACCTAATAATTTATATATATGAAAGCCCGCGCGCGATCGTTATATAATTCTTCGTAAATTCTGATGATTATAGATTAGAAAACTGAAGAATTCATTTTTGTATTGAGTTTTTGATTTTCGATCGATGATTATGGATTTTACAACTCTAAGCAAAAACGATCGTGTTTGCACTCTTCATATATAGAAATGTATTATTGTTGCAATCAAAAATATTTACTTACGTAACACACGTTGATCGATTGTTGAATATATATTTTGTGTTGGCGGTTGTCGGTTGGCGCTTAATGCAAAAAAAAAAAAATAATAAACTCGGTGATCAGTATAGGGTTAACAATAGCGCAATACAATACTATGATATGTATGTTATGCTGAATTAAATATTTCAACGATCAGCGGAAATTTATATAAAAAAAAAAAATTATTTATTTAATTTCAAGGTGATCGGTTGCAAGTTTTTATTTTTATTTATTATTTTTTATATACGAAGACAATTATTCGCGTGCCATTGACCTGAAGCTGACTGAATAATATTTACGTGCAAATTGAATTGTAAAACTAAAACAACAACAACAACAACAAATCAATTTGCTATATATACTATACATATGTATATGTACATTATACTATTATGATGATTAGATCGAGACGAGATCATATTGATTTATGGTTTGTACATATATAGCTGCTGCCTGAGATCGCGACATTTAATTGATTGTGATTGATGTTTTGTTTTTTATTTATAGTATTTACATGATGTCGCGAAAATGATAATGTCGTCATGTGAATCTGGTTAACATATATGTATACATATAAGAGATTAGTGATTGAATGTTTTCGCTAAAAATTTTGTGAATAATTTAGTATCAGGATTTGGATAGAATAATAATCCTCTGAAATAGTCAGACTTCTCAAACTGGAAATGAGAAATTTTTTTTAAATACCTTTATTGGTATGGCTATACTACAATCGTAAACATTATTAATTCGTTAAGTTTGACATTATCTGCTTGACGGTGTGATTTCTGGTTTGGATCGTGTAGGTGGCAGAATCCTCTACAGAGGGTCCAATGATAAGATAAGACCGTAATTCATGAATGTTGCTCAGCGGACGTTGCAAATGTGCTCGTCTCTCTCAAATCGTCGAACTCAGTCGGATCACTGGTGGTAGCATCAGTGTATCTGCCTTACGATTCGGTCCCACCTTATACCTCGGAAGAGTTCAGCAACCTTGTTTCGTGGAGCAGGACAAATCATTTACTTTTAGTGGTAGGATGCGATGCTAATCTCGAACTACTACTTTCTGCTCATCACACGTTATGGAGTAGCACGAATATTAATGAAAGGGATAAACCCATAACTTAATTACCTGAAGACACATCTAAGCTTGAAATCCTTAACAAAGGCTGTGAACCTACCTTTATCAATTCAGTAAGGTGGGAAGTGATTGACATTAGTTTGTGCTCCATGTCGATTATCGATTTGATCATTAATTGGAGGGTGACCAATGACATTCTCACGTCCGACCATACAGATGCATCTCGTTTAATTTAAATCTTAGAAGACCTTCTATTAAACCTTATCGTAACAAAAAGCTTTCCAACTGGGAATTATTCTCTCTTGAGTTGGAACCTCGGCTGGTTTCGTTGGGTGAGGACATTGAATTGCCAGCCTCATCTTTGACGCATCTAGTCATGTTAGCCTTTGAAAAATCTTGTCCTCTTATTACCAAACAAAAATATCAGAATAACCCTTTTTGGTGTTCTGATCTTAAAAAAACTGAGGAAAACTGCTAGGAGACTGAACCACAAAGCCAAAAGATTTAGTCTTCAAGGTTGATTGGGATAACTTTTTGGTAGCTCAAAAAGAATATAAGAAAATGCTGAGATCCGCTCGTAGAACTTCTTGGATTAGCTTCTCCGAAGAAATTAATAGTATCTCTGGGGTCGTCAGACTTAATAGGTCCTTGGTTAGAAATGATTCCTGCCGACTCGATGTTCTGTGACTTCCTGATGGCAGATTAACTTCTTCCAGGAAGGAAATTCTCGAACTACTACTTTCTGTTCATTTCTCTTGGTGCAATGTTATCAATCATAATTATGTTGCGACGCCCAGCCCACTGGTACTGATTATTCACCCGACTGGGATTTAGCCTGTAGGCTAGTTCCTCTAATTCAGGAACATTTACTTCGACTCTGCCAAGCGTGCTTTGCGTTTGGATATGTTCCATAGTCCTGGAGTTCAACTTTTCTCAAAACTCTGGAAAGAATTGTTGACAGATATATTAGGGATTATCACTTATATGTCATCCCACTCAGTAGCACTTAAAATACTTACAGAGTTGGGAGATCATGTGAAACTGCGCTGCATGAACTTGTTACGAGGATTGAAAGATCACTTAGTATTAAGGTGTTTCTTGTGGGCACATTCCTCGATATTGCGGGTGCCTTTGATAGTACTTCATTGGCTTCCATCACTGAAGCCTGCTCAAATTTATGGAATTGACTAAACCATTGTTACTTTAGTTGCCTTTTTGCTGATGTTGTGCATTGCTGTAGCCAAGCTGGACTCCCTTTCTATTTCGATTAAACTTATTAAAGGTTGCCCCCAGGGAGGTGTCCTGTCACCTCTCTTGTGGCTCTTAGTTATTGATGAATACCTCGTAAAACTACAGCAATCTAGCTTCGCTGCTCAGAGTTATGCTGATAACCTAGTCGTTTTGGTTCAGGTCAATACCTTAATGTTATATCAGACTTAACGCAACGCACTCTCTAAGTTGTAGAAATGTGATGTCTAGAGAAGGGATTGTACGTAACTATAGTCTGGTAGTCTTCACCCAACGTAGGAATACTGGAGAGCTATCTGGTCCTTCTCTTTTTAGAGAAACGATTGCTAGATGTGGGTGTCATTCTGGACAGTAAACTCTCCTGGAAATCTCTTATAAACAGTAAAAGGTCACTGAAGTTACTCACTTCTATTTTCTGGCAGTATAGAAGAGCATTTGGGAAGGCCTGTGGTTCAGTCAGTTTTTGGTGATTGCGAAGCATAATAGCATACAAGGTATGGCTTTTCGAGCTATTATTATTTTTCGAGGGTGCTATGTCCTCGTCTTCTATACTTGCCTTGCAGCCAATCTTAGTTCTACCGCCACTGCAGTGCATGGAACGCTCTCAGCCTATGATCACAGGGCTTAAACTAATCTAAAATTTATTTAGTTCATATATACCAAAAATTAATATGGTTAATGACATATTGTTGCCAGAATTCTACTTCGATATCTCTTTCTCGATGGTTTATCCAGCGAGGAACTCGTTGTTGTCTCAAGAATTCAATGACTAACGGGTCTCACTCTAATTTTGGTGCAGGTTACGGAACCTATTGTCCTGCACATGACCTACGATCATGCATGATGTGGTAGTCCAGGCCGGAACTGCACGGTAATCCAAGCGGAGCTGATTGCACTCACACGTTGTGCGATTGATACTTCTAAGCTCTTTATTTCCGGAAAGGATATTATTCTATGCAGTGATAGTCACTCTGTGGTGAATTCATTACGAAATCCTATGATCACTTACAAACTGTTCATGGACTGTAAACATTTTATTAACACGCTGTGGTATTGAAGGTAATCAGATAGCTGATGTTTTAGCTAGAACAGGCTGAAATTCATTGGATCTGAACCGGCAGTGCCCTGACCTTTAATTGTGGTGAAAAAGCTATTTAGAACCACATGTTTTTGTAGGCTAAGTGTAATTGGCTAGCTTCCACTACATGCCGAGTGGCTAAGTACTTCATTTGAGAACCTAAGCTGAAGCTCACAAAGTTTGCTTTAGCTTTGAAGAAAGACCAACTGAGAGTTCTGGTCGCTATTTTGACTGGCCATGGCCGTTTTAAACTCCATTTACAAAGAATGGGACTTGTTCAAGATTCCATGTGTGACAACTGTCTTAAAGATGACGATGACAGCATTCACTTTGATTGTGGCTGTCCCGCTTTCGAGGTAGTTAGGTTCCGATTTCTGAATCATAGATCTTTAAATGTATGGCTCAAGCTGTTACAGTTTGCCAGAGCAGCCGAGCGCATTTGCGAATTGTGATAGAATCCTCGGCTTGCACCATGGGCCCAGCCCATATCGTAACCACCTTTGTCGATAAAGTTCGAAATTGTTGATGTGGCTCGTGGAATGAAATTCACAATTCGTTGATGTGTTATTGTTCACACTTTATGTAGTATGTTTTGCAGGCGTTTTCGTTGTTGGGCGCCTACGTTTTTTGGTATTTCTGTTATCAGCACTGGTAACTTCGTTTTCCAGTTCTTCCTCATCTGTGCAATATCCCTTTTGGCCCAGAGAATTGAATCTATTATTCTGTTGAAAAACTGGAAATTGCCGCAGCAACCAGTTGGAAGTTTTCTCTCTTAAGCTCAGCAACTTCGTTGCTCAGATGCGCGATTAGTTCCACCATTTTTTGAAATTTATCCGCTGTTTATAATATTTGCTGCTGTACTCGGAATTTGTTCTGACACTGAGGTTCATTATGCTTCATTGGAGATCTGAGCGTTATAGACCTCCCGCGTGGAGGTAGACTAGAGACAGTTGATGGTTTGTACAAAGTTGTAACGCTGGAATATAAACCAATGATTATTTGGCTATAAACGGTCACCTTATTGGAACACACCCATACACCCAATGAGAAATTGTTAATGTTAATGTCAAAAAAGGACTGCTGAGAATCTTGGTAGGACTGTTGGAAGAAGTGGATGATTGCGGTTACTTTATGTTTGCGGTTGTCTTATCAGAGGTAAATTTTTCTGCAAGCGTCTCTGCGCATCTGTGGTGTCCTTACTTAGCTATATTTACGAATGGAATTTATTTAAATTTGTGAAATGTACATGTCTGGATTTTCATTCGTTAAGACTGATCCGCCACATTTTTCTCCATTTCCTTAATTTATTTTGTATTTTAGTTGTGGATTCCCCAATATTGTCCCCAACTGCCAGAATACTTGCCAAAATTGTTGCACCATTTTTTGTGTTTGTTTCGATCGGTTTAATTTTGTCATGTCAATCTTATCGAAGTTCGCGTGGGGCAACGCAGTGATTGGTCCCGAAGTTTGGAAATGTCTTGTTTGAATTTCTTCAAAAGTGTGATGAGAGTTTCCAAAAGCTTTGTCTAAGTGAGTTTTAACGGACTTCATTGAAAGCACCTTCCCAAATGCCACCAAGGTCGTACGATATAGTGGTGGAATTAAATGCCTGCTCGTTGCGAATGCTTTAATTTTACATTGAGACTCACTTGATACTCTAAGGCATCAATCTGTAAAGCGTTTGTAGATAAGCATAAGAAAATAACAATAAAACCCTTTATTATAGTTTTGAAACCCTAGGAGTATTCACTCTTACGGTGACAGTTGAGAGGATAATATTGCCGACATCTGGTTAATTCATAGGATTATGTCGGGTGCTTCCCAGCACATTCGACACACAATGTCCCGCCTCTGTCGTATGATTATAACCTTGGCATTTTTTGCATTGTGGGATTATCATCGTAACTGCTTTGATTGCTTCAATTTTCACTACATTGTTGAGTGAGCCAGTTATGTTGCACATTTTTTAATGTTTTCGAAGTTATCAAACGTGTAGGCATCTTGGCAGTTCTCTCTTTTTTAATAATCTTCACAACGTCCGGGGTTTTGAATCCTTTATGTTCAAGGTTATCAATTATGTTCTCTTTTTTTTTACCAATACATACATACATACATTAATTAGAGACTGTTCGGCTACTGGATTTACACTCCATCGAAAGCTGAACAGTAGCCCTATTTTGTACACGGCTAAACAGATTCGTCTTTTAATTGCCCATCTGCACATTGCATAGCTCTGTACTAGCCTGTACTAACATGAACGATGGGTTAGTCCATGAGTTCTACATTCCAACAGAAGGGCATACATGTTTTTCAATTTAATCACCGATCGTAACCGGGAGATGAAAAATCCTATTTGCATCTCGCCTCTGTTGGGATTGGAACCCTTTACCTCCCGACCCAAATGTCACAGCTTTTAACCACTGCGCTATTTGCTCGGTTAATGTCCTTAAATGCACAAGTTGACTGTAGCCCTTTGTACGTGTTTCACTGATATTTCTCAATATTGAGTTTCTTTGTTAAATTTCAGTAACTACATTCAAGTTTGATGTATTGAGCTTCCATACGTTATTCTGATTTTATACTCCTGATCTGTTACAAAGTTCACCAAAGCTTTGATTTCTGCGAAGTTAGTAACTCATGTTATATTTATCGGTGGTGGTGGATTAGCTTATGGTTGTGCAGTTGGTCGTTGCTCTCTCTCACTCTTCCTCATCGTTAGGTATTTAAACCTGTTTTTTTCGATTTCTCCGACCTTCATCTTCTTAGCTTTGATTTCTAAATTCGATTTGGAATTTTTTTTCTCTTGCTTGAGAATTATTAACTCATTGTTCATTTTGGATATTAAAAACATTATTTCTCGGAGTTTCTGTTTTAATTCTCGGTTTTATAGTTATATTGTCCAGTGTTTACGCTGCTAAAGGCACCGATTAGATCAACTAATAAGTTGATTTCGTTTCTACGTTTTAGTTGAAGGATCTTAATACATATTTTCATTGAAACGGATTTGATATTTCCTGATTATGCAATAGATGGCTGTCCCCAAAAACCACTGGGCCAAACAGTATAGAGCGTGGATTCACCAATGATGACATTGGTGTACCACCTGGGCCATTATCCCATTTTGTTTTGTCCGTGATGAGGGACGTTCACTGGACAATACATTGTCTAGGGTACGCCAATCGCGCGGGAAGGGTGATTCCCAGGTATCTTTAATTCAACCTTGAGTTCGGCAGTTATATTTCACTAAACCAAAATGAAGATACAGTTTCTTTTTTCTAAAAATATTTTTGTGAACCTCTCGATTCTGATCACTTTGCAAGTTTAACCAATCAAAGCGTCCAGCAACAAAAAGCTATGGATCAAATATTTTAGATTATTGGTATATATGTAGGACCCCTGAACCCTGAGTAATTCATCACTTTGTAAGTTTGAATACATTAAAGCATCGTTTTAGATGGCATCTTTGACTTGACTGTCTACATCACAGATATAAATTAGAAATAGATTAATCGCGTACTTCCCAATTAGTGTTTACCCATTAAATATATGCACTAGTCGGAGCATTTTCTGCCACCCCATGTCAAAGCCAAAATGAGTTCCCATTGATCAGCTTCTTAGTACACAGCACATTCTCGAGATGTTGTGACGCAAGTGTATAATTCACTATAGAAAAAAATGATCTCTGTCCCTCTGTATACAGACAAAGAATAACTCTAACACATCGTCAAAATCCACACCCGAGTTATACAAATACTCGTGTACATAACACATATTCCCCAAAATGAATGAATTATCGATTTCATCCACATACGAATATATTTACCCACACACACACACACACACACACACACACACATACACACCATCTCTAATTTATAAATATTTTCCCATAAATTCCCGTCGAGACTTAACCAACAAAAACATGATACTCGTATACAAATGTATGTATGTATGTATATGCTCACTCAACATTCGTCGTCGAAATTCGAAACAGCAACCCAACGCAAAATATCGAACCGTATTCACCTCTTCCGTACTCTGCGTCCTTACCCCCCCCCCCCCCTTACCCCCCCGAAACATACATACAATATGTGTATTGTGGAAAAATCACATTCCTACATTCTCATATTTTTTACCGTTTTTTTGTTTTGTATATTTCCATTTTATATTCATTCAATGAAAAATAAAACAAAACAAAAAAAAATTTCCTTCAACACTACTTTCCCACCCTTCGAAAAAAAAAAGAAAAAATCCAACAAGTGGTTTTTCTTCTTTTTTTATTCCGTCGCTCTAATTTTTCTTCTTTTTTTTTGCTAATACACAAAACAAAGAAAAAAAAAAGTTTTTCACCAGTTGGTTGTGTTGTATTTTCTCCTTGTGTGTAGCGTAATTTTTCCTGGTTTTCCGAATATTTTTGTTGGTGTTGCTTTACATTCGGTTTACTATACACGTACTCGCACTAATACTATTGTAAAATATGAAAATCACAACGAAAATACGAGGAAGAAGAAGAAGATGAATTTTCGTTTTTTTTTGTTATTTTTTGAATGGAATTTTCATTTTCATTTTTTTTTCTGGGGTGTTATGGCGGCGGTTGATTTTTTATGTGTGCCATCGTGCGTGCTGCGAGGGGAATGTTAATGATGATACAAAAAATGTTTCTTATGTATATACCGAACATACAGATACATATTTTCTTGGTGGTTGGTTCTGGTACTTTAATTTTCTATACGTTTTTTGTTATTGGTATTTTCATGATTGTTGTTGTTATTGTTATGTAACAAAGAGTATTGATTTTCTGCAAATTATTTCAAATATTTACAAGTTTGGCTGGTTATTCATCGAGTTTGATTCAATATAGTTTGAATCCTTATAGCTTAAAGCTTCACACCGCGATTAACTCACATTTTACTAGAGGAACACTGCTTAAATCTAGATGTTACTTATGTCAACAACAACCAAAACTGCTTATACTACGTCATCGGGCCCGAAATGTTCTGCTCTTCACGCAACAAAGAATTTATGATACTTATAAAGATTTGCTTAAATCATAGATTAGCAAAATTATACAACACGAATAATCGTTTCCGTGGTGTAGTGGTTATCACGTCCGCCTAACACGCGGAAGGTCCCCAGTTCGAAACCGGTCGGAAACATAAACTAAGGTAATTAGTTTGTTTAAATTTCGAATTACTTTACCGACATTTTAATTTATGAAACCAAATTTTACAAATTAACTATAATCGAGATTGATGCGAGATTGATTAAAGTTTGATAAGCGAAACTAAAAATTTAAATGAATAATAAATTTTGAATTTATCGCAGGAAAAAATTCGATTAATTTGAACAAAGATCGCCTTTGAAAAAAATGTGATTTTAAAAGATTGAAGCTCAAATTAGACATTTTGACTACTTTCAGTTCCAACATTCAGACCATCTGAAATAACATGATTATTATTATTATTAAAATTGGCTGGAACCCACGATTCCGCACTCATTGCCACAAAGGCCCATGGTGCAAACCCAGGATTCTATCGCAATTGACAAACGCGCACTGCTGCCTTCGCAAACTGAATAAGTTTAGACCAAGGCAGAGAGGACAACTGATCTAAATTCCTTCGATTCTGATCATCTTCCTCAAGGCAGTCCTCGCAAATAACATCATGGGCTACAAATAACATACTGAGACTTTAGCTACACAATCCGCGATCTCATTGCCTACAATATGTCATAATGAGCCGGTACCCACATGATCGTAACTTTATTGTTAGAAAAAGAAGGTTCATGAATTGTTTGCATTCCTTGACTAGTTGAAAAACAGTCAAGTGATTTCTTAAAGAGTTAAGTACAGCTTTACTATCTGTATACAGTAGAATACTTTTGTTTTTAACAGCTAAATATAAAGCCTCAATAACACTACGTGTCAGTGCTATTAGTTCCGCGTGAAAAGCAGTCAAATGCGAACCAAGACTAGCGAAGAGTCTCAGATCCGTCCAAGGACAGTATAGATTCCAAAGCTTGCACTGAGGATAGAACGAGAGCCATCAGAATAAAAGACTATGGACTCATCTAATTTATTAAGAAAAACCTGCGAAGTCCACAAACCTCTCGAAGGATAAGCCACCGAAAAAAGATTTAAGAAATGGAATTCGGGTAGTAGTCTGTCATTAACCATATCGATTTCTGGTAAACGTGAAGACTAATTTTTAAAAATTGGTCGACGTCCCACGATAGAACCGAAAACATTCCATGCCCCAATGCACCTCAGACGATAAGCTGCAGAACAGGCTGCTCCTAAAATAAAGGTAATTGAGGCAAGGAAAGAATGGATTCCATAGCAAGAAGTGAAGTCGAGGACATAGCCATATTTATAGCTCTGCAAGCAAGATTTTGTTGACCATTAAGCTTAGCCACAGAAGCCTTCAGGTCAACCACTGGCCACCACCACACAATATAGGCGTACGATAGTAGCAGTAGGACCAGTGATTTATATAAATGATAGATAGGGCCAAAGCCCCAAGATTTCCCTAAAGCTCTTCTACAGTGCAAAAAATGGCAGTAGCTTTATGCAGCTTGTAGTCCAGGTGATTCTTCCAGGAAAGTTTACTATCCAAGATAACACCAATGTGCCTGACGTGGCCACATTTAGTGATCATTCTCCCAAATTGGGAGGGAACAGATAATTCAAGAGTATTCCTCTTCCTTGTATAGACAATCAAATCAGTTTTAAAAGGGTAGACGTAAAGACCCTTCTCAACACACCATGCCTCCACAATAATTAAAGCATGCTGGGTTATGTCGGATAAGACACTGAGATGTCAAAACAAGATCATAAGCGTAAATCTGTGCAATGAAGCCATATTGCTGCAGCCTTACAAGTAACTCGTCAATGACCAAAAGCCACAGCAGAGATGAGAGCACACCTCCCTGAGGACAGCCTTTGGTAACCTTAACTGAACTCCCGCAATATCCAGGAAAGTACCCGCAAAAAACTCCTCATTATTAAGGGATTTTTTAATCCTGGTAACAAGTTCATTTCGGGTTGTACCACAGGACTTACCAGGAGTGGGGAGGTGATTAGAAAATGATCTCTAATGAATCTATCGCCAATTCTTTCCAGATCTTTAAGAAAAGTTGAGGATAAACTTAATCGGACCTACCAGCTTTTGGGATAAACACAACTATGCTTCTACTCCAAGAATTTGGAACAGTGCTAAAAGCAATGCACGCTTGAAAAAGTTGGAGCAAATGATCCTAAATTAGAGGAAAGCCTTGCTGTAGTTCAGCAGGAAAAATACCATCAGGATCGCCAGCCTTATAAGGTGCAAAGGAAAATAGGCTCCATCGCAAGACATCACGAATGATTAGCTTGTTGATTTCTTCGCAGAAGTTCAACCACGAGGCTTTTTCAGCGGATCTTTAACTTCTTTTATATTCCTTTTGTGTTAACAAGAAGTTATCCCAATCAATCTGTTGCTTAGACTTTTTTGCTTTGTTCTTCAGTTTCCTAGTAGATTTCCTTAAATTTTTAAGGTTACAATTCCAGAAAGGATTGATCCAAATCTTTTGATAAGTGATAAGAGGGCATGTCTTTGCAATGGCTATCGTAATTACCAATGCAAGTGACGATGTTTGATTTTCAATGTCCTTCCTCAACCGAATAACCTTCGGTGGCGCAAGTAAAGAATCTATCCCGAAAGAGAAAAGACCCCAAGTTCGATCCAGAGACAGCATTATCAAGAAGATATGGAAGATAATAACATGATAATATACATAGTTTTAGATCTGCCACTAACAATTAGTGTATTGTAGAATGAAACCGCTCACCTGGAGTGGACTGCATTAATTCGGAGCTCTTGATATTCGGAGGGGATACTTTGTGGAACTGTCTTTTCGACCTTATTCGATTAGTATGGCGAACCGAAGTTATGCCTGATGAATGGAAAGTGGCCGCGATATGCCCCATCTTCAAGAAGGGAGACCGCTTGAAATGTGAGAATTATCGCGGTATAGCTCTCCTTTGCACAGCATACAAGTTACTGTCATACATTTTATTGGATAGAATCACTCCTCTGGCGGAGGGCTTGGTTGGTCACTATCAGTCACTAGACTATCAGGGAGGATTTCGTTCGAATCGATCAGTCACTGATCAGGTCTTTTCGCTGCGGATGATTCTATCTAAATATTATGAGACATCCATCTCGGTACATCAGGTTTTCCTGGATTTCCGGCAGGCCTACGACTCGATCAATCGAGAGAGTTTGTGGTCTGCCCTGGAATACCTAGGAATGCCAACAAAATTGGTACGACTGTGTAGGATGGCAGTGACGCAGTCTCAATGCTGTGTTAAAGTTGAGAACAGGCTATCGACAATTTTTGCAGTTAACTCGGGTGTTCGGCAGGGAGATGCTATGTCCCCGATACTCTTTAATCTCATGTTGGAGTACATCTTTCGTAAAACTGAAACACCTCAGCGCAACATCTTATATCGCCAGTCCAATCAAGTGCTTGCATATGCAGATGACATATGCGTGATTGGACTGAATAGCAACGGAGTGAAAGAAATACTTGATCCGCTTGTAGAGTTTTCAGCTTCTGTTGGACTCCAGATCAATGAGTCCAAAACGAAATACCTGATCTCTGGTTTTAGAGACAATGGCACACCAGATTTTAGTAGTGGCCACCACGCGTTTGCGGGAGTGAGGAGGTTCAAATATTTGGGCTCTCTTATCACTCACGATAACAGTGTGGGTGAGGATATTAAAGTGCGGCTGGCAGCTGGCAGTCGTTCTTTGTATCCTCTAAGGCCACTGCTAAAATCTAAACACTTATCAAGTGCCGTGAAGCTGAAGCTTTACAAAGCGTTGATCATGCCCGTTGTTATGTTTGGATGTGAAAGTTGGGCGCTGACGGATGAGTACGAGAGATGGCTCCTTACATTTGAGAGAAGAATCATGCGTGTGATTTACGGCCTTAAACGCGAAATAGATGGTACATACCGAGCTCTGTACAATTTCGAGATCAGAGATCTGATGAAGATCCCCGATGTTGTACATGAAGTTAGATCTCATCGAGTACGCTGGCTCGGTCACGTTCTACGTGCTGATCCGGAACGAATTGTGCAGCGATCTCTGAAAGGAGAGCCACCATATGGTAGGCGCAGAGGTCGTTGCAGGCGACGATGGCTCCACGATGTAGAGAACGACTTGGCCTCTTCAGATTGTCTAAGACAGTATGAAGATCAAGCTCAGGATCGAAACCGTTGGAGCCAGATTGTTGATTCAGTAAGGGGCCAGTAATGGCCTTTAACACTGTTATTATTATTATTGTAGAATGAAACAGTATTTCACTAGTATTTGATTGTGAAGTGTTATCAATTATATTTCAAACTATTATACCATTCAAACTATTCTGAAAATTAAAACAATTCCAAAAGTAATTTTACTTTATATATGTATTCACACTGCTGCATTCCCAATCTGGATAAGTTTAGGCCAAGCCAGATAGGACCACTATACTCTAAATTTAAAGACTTAAAGTTAAATGCCTGAAACCGAACAGAACTGAAAGCTGAACAAGTGATCACGAAGTGAAAGCATTTCTATGATGATCTTAAAAGTGATCACTACGAAGATTCTTGACTGGTTCTTTCAAAGATAAAGCATACTGAGTTGACCTTACATTGCGATCCCCAATGTCCTACAAAACGTTTTTTTTGTAATTTTCTTACCGTAGTTGAAACATAAAAGAATTGCTGTTTCTTCAGGACCAATTACAGTTAATTGGGATTCTTCTTTGGCTATAAACAATTCGCGATCTCATTGCCTACAATGTCAAAATGAGCCAGTACCCAAATAACGGTAACTTTATTGCTGGAACAAGGAAGGTTCATGAGATGTATGCAGTCCTTGAGGAGTTTCGAGACAATCAAGGGGTTTCTTAAAGAGTTAAGTACAGCCCTACTATCTGTACACGGAGAAATACTTTCGTCTTTAATCACGAAATGGAAAGCTTCAATCACAATACAAGAGTACCGAATGTCTCATATCCAACTAAGCGTCCAAATCAGGTTAGTACTAGAGCTATCTGAAAAGAAGAGTATGGACCAATTTAATTTGTTGAGGAAATTCTACTAAATCCACAAATCTCCTGAAGGATAGCCACCAAGAATAAATTGTGGAAGAGAAATTCGGGCAGTAATCTTTCATTAACCATATGGATTTCTGGGAAACATGACAAACAGTTTCATTTATAAATGAAAAACAATGTGCTGGCCAGGGATGGACAAGGTAGATTACACCATGTAATCTACGCGGTTGTCGACCCGTAAAATATAACGTAGATTATTTGGCCGTGCTTTTTGTCAACGTCGAGAATTAAAATAATGTCAGTCAACAACCTACGATATTTTAGCGATTTGAAATCGACTGCGCCAGTTCGCGGTAGTATTTTGTGAAAGCGGTCATCTAGAGGTGATTTTTACATTTGTTTGTCTTTTTGACAAATGACGCATGAATATTTTCAAACTGTCATCGTGTTTTTATTTATTCAGTATTGTTTGCCATTTCATCATGGAAAGATGTCTGTCGTTATTCAGCAGCAATTTTAAAAACGGCCATGGTCGAGTAAGCAGAGTCAATGCTCTTGAAATCGTGGACTCGAGTTCATATATTTTTTCTCTATTGAATTGGCAAATATAAAAGATTTGTATAGCACCAGTGGTGGTCCAGTAAGCAAAGTCGTTGCATTTGGAATTGTGAACTTGAGTTCAAGCCTCGGTTGGCACTAAATACATTTTTAATTTAATTTATTCCATTTTCCCAAAATATAAAGGATGTAAAGCATCTTTTATACTTGCCACTTTACTTTTACATGGAGAATATTAAAGTTTAGAACAGAAGCTGAGTTGGATTTGAGTAATTTTATTTCACCATCACCAATTTGACATTAGAAATTAAATGAAAAAATGTTTGGCTCGATCGAGAATCGAACTTAGATCCACAAATCCAAAGTCACTGTCTTTGCTTACTCGACCACCACCGCATATATATTTCATGCTGCACAAAACTTTTATATCTGTCATTTGAATAGAAAATATTGAACATTTGAGCAAAGGCAATGGACTGACTGACCCTGCGTTTATTTCACACCATCGGCAGGCTATATATAGCTGTATACATATACAATTTGAATACAGAATGGGACTCGAACCTTGGTCCACGAATCCAAAGTCAATCACTCTACTACCTCGCCCACCACCGTATATATATTTGACGTTATGGAAATCTTTTTTGAATTGATAAACTTGGGAAATTTTTTAACAGAAGCAGAGTTGAACCAAAAATGTCCCAACATTAATATAGTTTGAATCTTAATTGAACTGCCTAGTGCCTAGAAGTTAAAAATCTGACAAACTATTCCTCCTTATGTTCTTAAAAATTATAAAACTTCCGTTCCAGTCAATGATGTCAATGAGAATGATGATGTCTTCTTGATGCGATTTTCTAGGCGGGCCACAATATTGACCACTGCCCATACGTTGAAGTAGATTCATTGTATTTGAGCACGATTAGTTTTAAGTTCCGCAGTTTTTGAAAAGAGATTTAAATGCATTCACGGACATTCTACAAAACTATCACCAATAACGCATTGTTCCTTAAAAAAATTTAGTCACCCTTTAGTTTAGAACTAATTGACAAAACCACTCTAGGAATTGTTATCATGTTGAATCGATTGCAAATAGTTTCAAACGATAAATTTCTTGCGATAAGTTGGCCGGTACTTTTCTGTATAGTCATAGTTTTATGTGTACATTCGACGCTACTGTGCGGGGGAAATGACAAAAGCCTGGATAAGTTGAAGTTCTTATATTTAGCATTGGCTCTATTTTTAGCAAGATCCAGTTTTTGAACTGTTAACATGTTTCAAATTCAATTTCACGTGGTTTCGGTCCATCCATCAAAACACATCCACAAAATTGTTAGATTATATGACTCCCGATTTTATTTGAACTATTCTTTAGCTTAAATCCTAGTCCACTCTAGGAGTTGTCTAAATTATCGACGTTACCAAAATAATAGATGAAGATGACAAAGATGTTATATTTGGCATAAATAAATTATCTATTTCACCACAGTTTCCGTGGTGTAGTGGTTATCACATCCGCCTAACACGCGGAAGGTCCCCGGTTCGAGACCGGGCGGAAACAAAAGTTATTTTTATCAATCTATATAAATTGGAACACTTAAATATAATTTGCATCTTATTTCTATTTTCACACGTATTAGATCAGCAATGGAATTTTTCCAAATAACATTTATATATAGTCTTGGAAAACTACTCAAAAAAAAAAAAAACACCTTAAGATTTGTAAACAAACTAAATTATACCATAGCTACGATAATGAACTATACAAACAACATTTCTGTACGGTACTCAATATAATATGTATGTATATAGATGACAAAAACACCAATAAAATTGCACAAAAAAATTTAGCATTTTGAACTAATCAATGTGACTCGCATCACGACCGATGATGCGGTCACAATAACCGCTAAATATGTCTATTAGATGATATCCCCAAATTAACTTATTTACATATTTAATCGAAAGTCTTAATAAATAGCGCCGACCCAAACATATATACAACAATAATAATAAACTTGAAAGAACTGCGCGCGGGAATGATCTCATCGCCGGATTATTGCAAAATATTTACACACCGCATTATGGTAAAGTTCAATTTATTTGGCCGCGCACACATCTATTTTGGTATATACGCATATTCATTGATGGTCCATTATCGTCAGCGCGTAACAATATTTATTTTGTCTATATATAATCGTCGCTTATATACATACCAAAAACTTGTGTATACAAATTACGATTTGTTGGCCGAGATTGCATAATCTAGTGAATATTTGCAACTATATATATAGTTAAACGTCTAATTACCATTCGCGTATAATAAAGTTGGCTCCAAAAGATTTTCCCATCCCTTGTTTGTTTGTTATGTGCATATTTCTCATATAACATTAAGACGTGTCGCCATATTATGCAAACATCTATACAATAATAATAATGTATATTGCCAATCTTGAAAATAATACACACACACACACGCAGTGCACATAAAGACATTAGAAATCTAAAATATATTGCTGGTCTGTTCTCTAATATTCATATACTTTGCATATTTTATTTGTTTATACCAACAACAAACAATCGATCCATGATTCAGTACACACAAATCACACTTGTTATGGGTTCTAAATTTATATTTAGCCAACATATGTAAGACCATAAAAAACCCAAAAATATTTTCTTAAGACAAATTAAATATTAAAATAAAAAAACAACAACAAAAACGGCCGCAAAATATATTTTAAGTATGGACGGTGGCTTAAGCGCACAACTTGTGCACCACGTGATGTGATGTAATCGATTATTTCATTACCATTTTAACATGTTAACATCTTATATATACTTAATATGCTCGCATTGTACACACACACACACATTCGTATATGTTTATTTTAATAAAAATGTTGCGTTAACGAATAACTAACTTTGTTTGATAACACATATTATATGTACATATATGGATGAAGAACGTACATATAAGAAAACCATAAAGACGATAAGTTATAAGAAGAAGACATACGACGACGTTTTTTTTTTATTTCTTTTCGAATTGTTTATAGTATTTTAGTATAAACATATTTCAATGTACGCGATTATTATTTCATTTCATGGGACATGACCATGACATTCAAATTCTCTATATATGTGTTGTGTATGTATATTTGATTCCTTCCAAGGTTATACATTATGCGATATATAAGAATTTCGCTTGTCTCTTTAGATTTTTTGGTGTTTGTTGTTATGGCGTATATGCGGTATCGCACAAAAAAAAAATTGAAGAGAAATGTGGTTTTTTCATATACTATGTAATGGTTTGCAGTGAGGATCCAGCCCATGAGGTACTCATTACAGCTATGCAGAAACTATAAAACGAAACCGCTCACCTGAAGTGGACTGCATTAATTCGACTGCGAGTCAACGAACCGAAGTATTGCCTGATGAATGGAAAGTGGCCACGATATGCCATATCTTCAAGAAGAGAGACCGCTTGATGTGCAAGAATTATCGTGGTATAGCTCTCTTTTGCACAGCTTACAAGTTACTGTCCTACATATATCTATGAGCATAATCAGCAGCCTTCTTCAAAATTTAAACAAGTAAGCTAAAGAAGTAACCTTAAGTGAAATATTTCCCAAATAACAAAAAGTTTGCCTTTATTGTGTTTATACAAAGAGTATACATTCAGGCGACATTTTATGCAACAAATGTTGCGAAAAAATCCCGAAAAAGTTTGAAACAAAATCAGAATCAAAACTCACTGAAATGTTTTCCCAAATGGTTGCATTATATTGCGGTAACAATATCTTAAACAAAGCACAGTACAGTAACATGCGGATCGGGTTTCAGAAATTTTATTGGAGAGACTGCATAAAAAATTTCGGTTGGCGATATAAAAAACCTGCTATATATATCGGGAATGTTGCAACACGATTGTATGAAGAAACCCGTTAAACAAAACTCAAAAGATTGACATGCGGTTAGGTGTTTCGGACAGCTCATTGTATAGACTCTCCATAAATTATTTGAAGTGGTCAATCCCTGGGGTCAGCGATATAAAAAACGTGCAATATATATCGGGAATGTTGCAACACGATTGTATGAAGAAATGTGTTAAACAAAAATCAGAAGATAACATGCGGTTAGGTGTTTCGGACAGTTCATTGTATAGACTCTCCATAAATCATTTGGAGTGGTCAATCCCTGGGGTCGGCGATATAAAAAACGTGCTATATATATCGGGAATGTTGCAACAAGATTGTATGAAGAAATCTGTTAAACAAAAATAAGAAGATTGACATGTAATTAGGTGTTTCGGACAGTTCATTGTATAAACTCTCCATAAATTATTTGAAGTGGTCAATCCCTGGGGTCGGCGATATAAAAAACGTGCAATCTATATCAGGAATATTGCAACCAGATTGTATGAAGAAACCTGTTAAACAAAAATCAGAAGATTGACATGTGATTAGGTGTTTCGGACAGTTCATTGTATAGACTCCTCATAAATTATTTGAAGTGGTCAATCCCTGGGGTCAGCGATATAAAAAACGTGCAATCTATATCAGGAATATTGCAACCAGATTGTATGAAGAAATCTGATAACAAAAATCAGAAGATTGTCATGTGGTTAGGTGTTTCGGACAGTTCATTGTATAGACTCTCCATAAATGATTTGAAGTGGTCAATCTCTGGGGTTGATGATATAAAAAACGTGCAATCTATAACGGGAATGTTGCAACAAGGTAGTATGAAGAAATCTGTTTAACAAAAATCAGAAGATTGACATGCGGTTAGGTGTTTCGGGCAGTTCATTGTATAGACTTTCCATAAATCATTTGAAGTGGTCAATCCCTGGGATCGGCGATATAAAAAACGTGCAATACATATCGGGAATGTTGCAACACGATTGTATGAAGAAACCTGTTAAACCAAATTCAGAAGATTGATCTGCGGTTAGGTGTTTCGGACAGTTCATTGTATAGACTCTCCATAAATCATTTGGAGTGGTCAATCCCTGGGGTCGGCGATATAAAAAACGTGCTATATATATCGGGAATGTTGCAACAAGATTGTATGAAGAAATCTGTTAAACAAAAATAAGAAGATTGACATGTAATTAGGTGTTTCGGACAGTTCATTGTATAAACTCTCCATAAATTATTTGAAGTGGTCAATCCCTGGGGTCGGCGATATAAAAAACGTGCAATCTATATCAGGAATATTGCAACCAGATTGTATGAAGAAACCTGTTAAACAAAAATCAGAAGATTGACATGTGATTAGGTGTTTCGGACAGTTCATTGTATAGACTCCTCATAAATTATTTGAAGTGGTCAATCCCTGGGGTCAGCGATATAAAAAACGTGCAATCTATATCAGGAATATTGCAACCAGATTGTATGAAGAAATCTGATAACAAAAATCAGAAGATTGTCATGTGGTTAGGTGTTTCGGACAGTTCATTGTATAGACTCTCCATAAATGATTTGAAGTGGTCAATCTCTGGGGTTGATGATATAAAAAACGTGCAATCTATAACGGGAATGTTGCAACAAGGTAGTATGAAGAAATCTGTTTAACAAAAATCAGAAGATTGACATGCGGTTAGGTGTTTCGGGCAGTTCATTGTATAGACTTTCCATAAATCATTTGAAGTGGTCAATCCCTGGGATCGGCGATATAAAAAACGTGCAATACATATCGGGAATGTTGCAACACGATTGTATGAAGAAACCTGTTAAACCAAATTCAGAAGATTGATCTGCGGTTAGGTGTTTCGGACAGTTCATTGTATAGACTCTCCATAAATCATTTGAAGTGGTCAATCCCTGGGGTCGATGATATAAAAAATGTGCAATCTATATCGGGAATATTGCAACAAGATTGTATGAAGATATCAGAATATTGGCATGTAATTAGGTGTTTCGGACAGGCCATTGTATAGACTCTCCATAAATCATTTGAAGTGGTCAATCGCAGCAAACTGATGACATCGAGGCTGTGGAGGATGGGTCTCAGCAACCCACCACACAGCCTGTAGTCGCTGACTCGGTCGGTGCACTAAGGGAGGCTGTCAAAACATTGGAACAAGATTAACAATGGGGAAACAGCAAAATTTATGGATTGCCTAAGTGCCATTGTAGACGCAGGCAGTTTGAGGCGCCTTGAAATTGCTGGCATTAAAGACCGACTTCTCGAAAGAACCGAAATAGTAGAAGCAATGAAAATGGGAAAAAAGATCTCGTACGCGCAGACTTTAAAAATTCCGGTACCTCAGCTCCCCGTCCTTTTAACGGGAGTAAAAAGAAAGACCCAGTGGCAACCATCAAAGGTTGTTACTTTAAAAGCCATGACGGGTAGGGAAACCTCCTAACACTAATAGTGAGGAGGTCAAAAACAAGCTGCGTTAATTGATAAACCCGGCAGTGACTAATGTTTCGGTTAGAAAGGTCACCAACATCAAGGATGGCGTTTTAATAGAAACAGGAAGAAAGGAAGATCTAGACTTCTTCCTAGCCAATAAGGAGCTATCGAATGCTGGGCTGGTAGCATCGCTACCAGATAAACGTATGTTCAGGATAATCATCTATGATGTGGACAGGGCCGAAAGGATTGAGGAAATCAAAGAAGCCTTAGTATAACAATGTAGCTCTGAATCAATAAAGATCGGGGACTTGAAACGAAGTTTCATGACTGGACCAAAAGAGGCCAAGTCAGTTCATTCCATAACAGATGTGTAGCCAGCTGCAAGGAATATCCTCATAAAAAACCGTCGTGTTTATCTAGGCTGATCCTCATGCAGAGTAACAGACTTCATCAGGTTGACAAAATGTTACAAATGCCATACACATTTGGATACATTGCCAAGGAACAAGATCACATTTGTGGTCACTGCGGCGACAATGGGCCTGACCAAAAATCATGCACAAAAAAGAGTGAAGACGCTAAATGTGCTTCTTGCCCTAAGGCAAACAGGGCTCATACAAAACGGATTTGAACCTAATGATGAAGCGAACTGTCTATGATCAGTTGGGTACGAGATTAGACAATCTACTGAAAAAGAAGCAATCGATATTCTCTGCATACAGAAACCTTACGCGGTTAAAAGGGTTATAGGGGAACTAACCACGTCCACAAGGATAATCAGTGGAAGCAACGAAAACACAAAAGCAGCAATTGGCATACTTAATAACGATCTTGAGATTCTTAAAATTTCACAGTACTGCGGCTCACACTGTGTGTGTGTCGAGGTGAGATCTAATATAGGAAAGTTTTACTTGGTCAGTATTCAAAACTTCAACTTCAATGCAAAGTCTAAACTTTGGCACAATAAGGTTGCAAACGAGAGAGGAGTCCTCGTTGAAGAATTCATTGCAAGAAGTAACCTATTCTTTATAAACGAAGAAGGGCAGACAAGTACATACTCCCACAATGGAGAGTCAAATATTGATCTCACTCTCATGATGGGCGGTCTGTTGAGAAAAACTTTTTAGTTGGTCCGTCCACAAAAATTGGACAAGTGACCAAAGAGTAATTGCCTCGCTCTTGGACTCGGAGGACACACATAATGAATCCCCGACATTAAAGAGTTCCTCGGTATGCCCTACGGCATGCCAATTGAGGGGTTTCTACAGCCAGCTAAGTAGCATCTGGCAAAGCCTGGCAAAAGACTTGAAGGTTTCGATCGAAAGCGATATCGATCGAGTTGAACAAACAAAAATAATAAGTTCAATCACCAAAGTCTGCAGCGCTACTATTCCATGTAAACGTGCTCGCAAATCAAAATTGTCTTGGTTGTCTCCTGACCTAAGCGAATCAAGAAAATTGGTTCGTAAGTTGCTCAAGCTACATCACAAAAATAAAAATCCCGATTCTCGGGAAAGCAAAAGGCTTAACTATGTGCCCCACCGTAAAGCGTACTTTAAGAATCTTAGAAACGAAAGCCAAATGAGTCTAAAAGAGTGCATAACGGAGCATGGAAATGCTGAACCGTAGGGCTTTGTCTATAAATTTAGCACAGGCAAATTGAAAATGAATGAGGTATACTAAGTACCCTGGTGAACAGTAGTGGACTAACAACAATCTGTTGAGAGGACACTACAAAACGTTTACTCAATACCTAGCTTCCCGACGACTATGAGGAAAATGACTCTGAGAGGCAAAGAGAAATCCGCGCCGATCGTAGCTCTGCACCAACCACACCAGACGTTTCCAGCCAATTCGGTGATGAAGAGGCCGCTATGACTATCGTGTCTATGAACGCTGGTAAGGCGCCAGGCCTAGACAACATCGAAGTCGAAGTGATACAACGGGCTTGGCCTATTCTAGGGCCCTGTATCTCGAACTTTATGAATACTTTGTCTTAGTAAAGGTTTATTCCACAAAGCATGGAAAAATGGTAAATTTGTTATCATTAGAACAACTGAAGATAGTTGTCAAACCGATCCCAAATCTTATCAACCAATCATGCTATTGCCTGTCCTTGGTAAACTACTAGAAAAGTTAATTGGCGGCAGGTTAATGGACGTATTTCAAGGAAGTGGTACAAACAGTTTGGCTTCAGAGAAAATAGATCCACAGAGGACGCAATGATCAAATTGATCAATATGGCCAAAGAGTCGGATCAAAAGTACAATCTGGGTGTATTCCTACAGATGTCTCTGGCGCGTTTGATAACCTGTGGTGGCCCAGCATTAATTTGGAGCTAAAGAGATTCAATTGCCCACGCAATCTCTCACTTAACATCCTTAACAACTATGTTTCTGAAAGGAAAACCACTGTTATTTTAAGTCATGGCACACTTGGAAAAATGGTCAACAAAGGGTGTCCGCAAGGTTCATATAGTTATCTGCCAAACATTGTGGCGAGTTTAGAGACAAAGATTCCTCTAAGCGTAAGGTTCACCCAAATGTTAACGGGACATGGTAGAATGGCCTCCTATATGCACTGACGGAGTCTAGCGGACACCAGCACTTGTGAATGTGGACAGGGCGAGGATACAATAGAACACATCCTCTTTGACTGTGATCTAGCTCAAGAAGCTAGACATCAACTAATTATCGACTCAAGAGTTGAGTGGCCAGCAAGTAAACTAACTCTAATGCGCTGCCAAACAACCTCAACTCTTTTAAGAAGTTTTGTGATACCGTGTTGAGCGGTAGCTAGACCATAGAATAAGTACACAATATTCTCATCTTAAAAAAATAATATTTTTAAAAAACTAGTTTAAAGTAGACGAGTATGCGCCTCCTCGATGGCAGGGACGATAACAGGCGGGCAACAGGCGGGATATAGTAGTAAATTCTTCAAAAATTGTAAATCCGCGTTGGAGTTGTTAAAAGCACGACGTATAAAAGCGACAGTTTATATGATTAAATGATTAAGTACATTGTATAGACCTTCCATAGAAAGTTTGAAGAAGTCTATCCTTGGGGTCGGCGATATAAAAAACGTACAATCTATATCGGGAATGTTGCAACAAGATTGTATGGAAACCTGTTAAACAAAAACCAGAAAATTGACACGCGGTTATGAGTTTCGGATAGTCCATTGTAAAGACCTTCTATAAATCAATTGAAGTGGTCAATCCCTATGGTCAGCCACATAAAAAACGTGCAATATATATCGCGAATGTTGCAACAAGATTGTATGAAGGAATCTGTTAAACAAACATCAGAAGATTGACATGCGGTTAGGTGTTTCTAATTAGCGGTCATCAAAGTCGAAAAATATTTGAATAGGTGTGGGTCTGGTCTAATGGAAAACCACTCAGGTTTTCCAAAATATAGGCTTTCAAGTACTTAGGTTTACACAATTTTGATTCATAGTAATAATTTTAATTCTTTTTTAATTAAGATTGGGCGGATTTTACTAAAGCACTCAATGCCACTAATGGGCCCACGGTGCAATACCCACATTCACACAACATTATAGGGGCCATCATACCCGAAAAATGTTTGAATAGGTTTTCAGATTTTCCAAAATATCTATATTCTTTCAGGTACTTAGGATTGAACAATTCTGGTTCACAGTAACAAAACAGAAATACATAAATAGAAGTGTCCGAATTTGTTCGAGTGTACGAACTGTTTCAAGTGTTTCTAATAAGGGGTCATCATAGCCAATTGTGTAATCTTAGTGTTACTCATGAAGTAAGCTAACCTCTCGGTTAATATGTGTACATGGGCCCAATGAATTCATCCAGCCCCAAGATAAAAAATCATTTTACAATGATTTGGACGATCTGATGGGATCTATACCCGAACATTACGTTAGAATTGTAATTGGGGACTTTAATGCTAGAGCTAGCAGAAATCAGACCGACTTGTGTGAAAACATAGGTCTGTACTCCCACCGCAAACTATGACCAATAATGGTGAGAGAATGACGTACTTTGCAATTCCTCACGATCTTAGAGTAGCAAGCACAGTTCCCCTCACAAACAAATACATTTGGGAACATGGACACATCCTCGCAAAATTTGTCGCAGCCAAATTGAACATGTGTTAATTTCAAAAGAGCGGGCTCGGGTTGTGCATGATGTGAGAACTTATCGGTCAGCAAACAAATACTTAGTCAGATAATTATTGAGTCGCTGCAAAGCTCCGATGGAAGTTTTCGTATACAGGTCCGGGAATACAGCGAAACGCATGGAACGTTTCGACTGTAAAGGTAATAAATAAAAATCAAAAGAAATGATATCTGGATCTTATCAGCGACAACTTTGAGGGAGCTAATTACCAGTCTGTCTGTGTGAACTCTCTCTGCTCGAACAGACTTTAGGTATAGTTAAATCAGAACCAAGTATGATTGGTTTGATGAAGAGTGTCGTCTTGCAGTTGAGCAACAAATATAGCCCATAGTGAACTAAGCTACTCTTACTAAGATGGCAGCTAAGCAGATTTGTAGACGGAAAAAGCGAGAATGGTGGAAGGCCGAGATTCTGAAAGTACATAACCACTCAACAATGAGCGCAGTTCACGAAATTTCTTTCAAGGAATTATTGGATTGCATGGTACTTTCAAGCCTGTTTCAACTGCCATTCATGACAGGGATGGAAGATTCTGTGTCAACATCGACGCAGTAGGCGACGCATAGATTGGACACTTTACTGACCAGCCTGGTGTTCATCATGCGTCACAGACTGAAATTGAGTCACCAACAATACAGACTGCGGAGATTTGCATTAAGGATCCATCCAAGAGTAGAAACTAAAACGTAACCGCACATCTGGAGTCGACTGCATTAATTCGGAACTATTGATATTCGGAGGGGATACTTTGTGGAACTGTCTTTTCAACCTTATTCGAATATAATGGCGAACCGAAGTAATGCTTGATGAATGGAAAGTGGCCACTTGAAGTGTGAAAATTATCGCACTGTATCGAAAATTATCGCTCTCCTTTGCACAGCATACAAGTTACTATCATACATTATATTGGATGAATCACCCCTCTAGCGGAACGCCTGGTGGGTGACTATAAATGAGGATTTTGTCCAAATCGATCAGTCACTGATCAGGTCTTTTCGCTGCGGATGATTCTATCTAAATATTATGAGACTTCCATCCCCGTACATGAGGTGTTCCTTGATTTACGGCCGGCCTATGATTCGATCAATCGAGAGAATTTGTGGTCTGCGTTGGAATATCTAGGAAAGCCAACAAAAATGGTACGATTGTGTAGAATGACCGTCACACAGTCTCAATGCTGTGTTAAAGTTGAGAACAGGCTATCAAGAATTTTTGCAGTTAGCTCGGGCGTTCGGCAGGGAGATGCTCTGTCCCCGATACTTTTCAATCTAATGTTGGAGTACATCTTTCGTAAAACTACAACACCTCAGTGCAACATCTTATATCGCCAGTCCAATCAGGTGCTTGCATATGCAGAAGACATATGCGTGATTGGACTGAATAGCAACGGAGTGAAAGAAATACTTGATCCGCTTGTAGAGTTTTCAGATTCTGTTGGACTCCAGATCAATGAGTCCAAAACGAAATACCTGATCTCTGGTTATAGGGACAATGGCACACCAGATTTTAGTAGTAGCCACTACACGTTTGAAGGAGTGAGGAGGTTCAAATATTTGGGCTCTCTTATCACTCACGATAACAGTGTGGGTGACGATATTAAACCCAGCTGTGCTTTGTATCCTCTAAGGCCACTGCTAAAATCTAAACACCCATCAAGTGCCGTGAAGCTGAAGTTTTACAAAGCGTTGATCAGGCCCGTTGTTATGTTTGGATGTGAAAGTTGGGTGGGAGCTTTGTACAATGTCGAGATCAGAGATCTGATGATGATCCCCGATATTGTGCATGAAATAAGGTGTCAGCCAGTACGCTGGTTCGGTCACGTGCTTCATTCAAGGAATTTTGCAGGGATCTCTAAATGGAGAGCCACTATGTGGTAGATGCAGAGGTCATGGCAGGCGACTTCTTCAGTTTGTCTAAGACAGTATGAAGGTCGTGTTCAGAATCGATATTCTTGTGGAGCGACATTGCTGACACAGTAAGGGGCCAGTAATGGTGTTTTAAAAAGTGTTACAATACTAATTAGCCCCCACCAGCACAGTTAGTTCAGAGTTTAGTGGAATATAACGAAAAATAGATTCAAGCTGAGCTCATTCATTAAATTTAATATTTTCCTGTACATATTGCAACAATATTAAATATTCTGGAAAAATTGATAAGCAGTTAAGAATGAAGACTATAAAATAAAATAATAACGATAATCAAGTAAACCGAACGAAGAAGTTTCAAGAATCAAACAACAAGTGGGAGGTTGGGAAGCACTATAGAATACATATATCAAAGAAACGATTAAAATTATTCGCGTATAAAACAGATAAAAGCGAAGAATAAAAAATTAAAAAAAAATTTTTTCAGACATATTCGTGTTACGCTTCGGGCGACTTCGTGAGACTCATTTTTATGTATATGCGTTATATGTTCAAACAAACATTAATTACCTTTGCATTCCTGATAATGAAATAGTTTGTTGTTATATTTATATCGAATCGTATATATGTATGTAAGATCCAGCTTCTTAAATGCAACCATTAATCTCGTTCGTTTGTTCGTTGCGTTCGAGCGAAGTGAATTATACATCATAATGTATAACAGATAATTCCCACCACCCCTATATACATACATACATAAATGTATACTGCCTTAAGTGCCATTCCAATTCAATCGATCATTATCGCTGCACGTTGTATTTGCAGAAAATTCTTAGAAAATTTCTGGTCGTTGTTGTTGTTGTTGTTGTTGTTGTTGCTGTTTATTATATATATTATGTGGGTTTAGAGAACGGCGAGATCTAAAATTATCTAAGTGTAATACAAGAAGTTCTTCGTCTTATCATCAAAAAAAAAAGTTATGTTTACAAATACCACTACGATGATACGATGATAAACAAACCACCAACCGCACAATCAAATTGATGCGCGGATTAATTTTCTCATGAGAAATTTTCATTCTTTCCATATATACGAATCTTCGTCTTCTTCTTCCACTTGTTTGGTAAATTATGTTAAGATAATTCGATCAGATTTTTTTATATATGTGTGTGTGTGTGTTGTGTGGGTTTAGTTTTGAAGGGCCCATTAAAATCATTTCATTCTTGTGTATACTTAATATATTATGTTATATGATTTCGTTAAGATGTTACGGCATGAAATGAAATTTTTGGTTAATTATAGTGATTTACAGAAGACGATACTCTATAATACGAGCACAAAAAAAAAGGGATGTGTTCTTTGAATAAATTTTTCCATTTTACTGCTTTGGAGATGCGTTTTATTTTGATTTATTTTTTAATGGTGATTTATTATTGAGATGATATTCGTGCTATTCGAATATTATTATTACCATTCGGATGGGGGCTATTGTTAAAAATGATACAATTTGGACCAAATAGTGTAGGAATGTTGGATTTATATGAATATAAAATGGTATTTTGGACTGCCCCATCATAATTAAGAAATTTATTTTGGTATGCGTTTCTGGGAATGTTCAAAATCCAAATTCTAGATGAATATTAAATGATTTGAATCCGGAGGGCGAGAAATTTGAATTGAAAATTTAATAATATTTTTGAATGAATTTTCGGCTAACTGCATAATGTTTTGATTTCCTAGAACTACTCTGTGCATAGCAAATTGATCATAATTCGGTATAATCGATATACGGCAGGAAAATTAATTGGTATTATGCGTTTCTGTTCTGCAGGTAGCAATATTACACCAAGAATTTAGATTGTCTTAGAATTAAGTCTTTTATGATTAATTAAAACAGTTTTAAAGGCTATTACTGGCCCCTTACTGAGTCAACAATTTGGCTCCAGCGGTTTCGATCCCGAGCATGGTCTTCATACTGACTAAGACAATCTGAAGAGGCCAAGTCGTTCTCTACATCGTGGAGTCATCGTCGCCTGCAACGACCTCTGCGCCTACCATATGGTGGCCCTCCTTTCAGAGATCCCTGCACAATTCGTTCCGGATCAGCACGCAGAACGTGACCGAGCCAGCGTACTCGCTGAGATCTTACTTCATGTACAATATCGGGGATCTTCATCAGATCACGCATAACTCTTCTCTCAAATGTTAGGAGCCATCTCTTGTACTCATCCGTCAGCGCCCAACTTTCACATCCAAACATAACAACAGGCCTGATCAACGCTTTGTAAAGCTTCAGCTTCACGGCACTTGATAAGTGTTTAGATTTTAGCAGTGGCCTTAGAGGATACAAAGAACGACTGCCAGCTGCCAGCCGCACATTAATATCCTCACCCACACTGTTATCGTGAGTGATAAAAGAACCCAAATATTTGAACCTCCTCACTCCCTCAAACGTGTGGTGGCCACTACTAAAATCTGGTGTTCCATTGTCCCTAAAACCAGAGATCAGTTATTTCGTTTTGGACTCATTGATCTGAAGTCCAACTGAAGCTGAAAACTCTACAAGCGGATCAAGTATTTCTTTCACTCCGTTGCTACTCAGTCCAATCTTTTATGATTAGTTAAGCAAAATTATAGTATAATACCGCGTTTTTTTTCGACAGTAGTAGAGGGTCACTATTCCCGCAAAAAACTCCCACAAGAGCGTTTAAGGAGCGAGCCGAAAGTGACAGTCGATGAAAACGCCCGTTCGATTTTTATCAATGTTTGCTGAATAGTAAACTATACGCATCTAACAGTTTCTTTATATTTGTTGTTGTGTTACCGGTAGCCTCACAAATTTGTATTTATTTTTGTAGAGTACTCTTTTGGAGTACATCATATTCTGCTGCTGTTTCCAAACACGCATTTGCTGTATAACCTGAGTCCGATTCCGATGTATTGACAATAAATAATCTGTTTCTCAATATTTCGATTTGATTCGCACTAATAAAACATTGAAAAGCTCATTCGAAATTCATACTAAATTCACCAAAAATTTTAGGATATAGTGTCTGCGGAGTGAGCAAGTTTACATCACGTCTTCCCATCGCTTCAATTGCCAATTTGACGGGTTTCAAAGCAATGTAGTAGTAGATTACATCCCAAATTAATTAATGTCGGAGGAAATTGATGGCGTCCAAAAACCGTTTCAGCATTGCGCCCATACTACTCCATCTAGTTTTGCAATCCAAGAGCAAATTCTACTCTTTTTTAAGTTTTTTGTTTTACATGACGTTCCAAATAAGTGTTTCGCACTGGTGAAATGTTTTAAATTATTTGAACTGCAACACTCAAGCCAATATGATGGTTCATCAATGAGATCATTCGGATTCGACTCATCGTCTTCGGTTTCATAGCAATTTTCATTACGGTATTCCTCTTTCTAATCCCTGTCACTAATATCCTCTAGTTCTGGTTATCCTGTTGTATTGCTACGTTTCTTGTAAATTACATCCATATAATTGCCAGATGAATGATATGATTAGAAGAGCCAGTTGGTGTTTATATTGGGAATTCCAAATTTTATCATCACTGCTGCTCCGACGGTGGTTGTTGCCATAACAACTGTTGGAGTATTCCTAACAACTCCAAGTATTCTGATTAATCCCAAGTTTATATAACACTGGTTAAAATGTACATTCAAATTTAGGTATCCAAGAAGTGCCAAGGTTTTAACCATACGCAAAAATAGAGAGCCAAGATGTGTAAAGTGCCTTGGAAGGCATCCTGCTCAGGCATAGAAATTCCCCTCCAACATGTGTGAACTGCAAAGAGCAACATCCTGCAAACTACAGAGGGTGCATAGTAGAGTAAAGTAACTGATCGCAAGTCGTTTAAAAGCATCGAAGCGCTAAATACACGGCTTATAAGACAAGAGAGATCCATAGATGCTTTGAACAGGCGACTAGATAGCCGAGAAACAGTGGATGAAATAACATCCATATTATACTAAACTAATATGATAAATAAAACATTAAGAATTGTTATCTGGAATGCAAATGGAATAATCCAGCATATTCCAGAGTTAGAGATCTTTTTAAATACTGAAAAAATTGATATATGTTTAATATCAGAAAGCCATCTTACTAGAACCTCATACACCAAAATACGTGGTTACGTTTCTTATCACGCTTTACATCCAGCAGAAAGAGCAAGAGGGGGATCAACAATATTTGTGAAAGAAAATATTCAACATCATGAGGGAATAAAAATTGAAGAAGAAAGTATGCAGGTTGCTACTATCAGCATTCAACTTAACAATAACAAAATATTCAATGTTTGTTCAATTTATTATCCTCCAAGATATAATTTAAATAAAGAGGATTATAAAAAGTTATTGAACCAGCTAGGATTTAATTTTATCATTGGAGGTGATTTCAATGCAAAAAATACTTTCTGGGGGTCAAGATTAACAACTCCAAAGGGTAGAGAACTATACGCCGCTGGTCGACCTTACCATTGTGAATTTCATTCAGGAGGAAAACCAACGTACTGGCCTACTGACACAAGCAAAACTCCGGATCTAATTGATTTCTACATTACAAGAGGTATATCCGAATATCACATTTTTCTAGAAAATAGTGAAAGTCTCTCATCGGACCACTCGCCCGTCATTATGACTGTTAGTTCCACGATTGTTAACAAGGAAAATCCACCTAGACTAACAAATAACAAAACCAAATTGGGAATTATTTAGGAAATTGGTTGAAGATAACACCAAATGACGTGGAGCTATTAATCAATAATATACAACAAACAGCATGGGATAGCACCTCTGTAATCCAAAACAAGGAGCGTAATAATTTCATTTATCCAGTCGAGATCAGGGACTTGGTTAGTGAAAAACGAAAAGCAAGGAAAACATGGCAGAGAAACCGAGCACCACAAAGCAAAAGAATTTTTAATTACCTCTGCAATAAGCTTAAGCAAAGAATTAGAGAACTAAAAAATGAATCGGCCGCCCGTTATCTTCGTAGTCTTACAGACACTAAAGAAACTGAGTATTCTCTATGGAAAGCTACAAAAGCATTAAAAAGACCAAATTATCAAATACCGCCAATAAAAAATGATGAGGGAAATTGGGTAACAAGTGCAAAACAGAAAGCAGCACTGTTCGCATCACATCTTGAAGAAACGTTCCAACCATATGCTAGACAATCAGCGGATGAAAATATAATACCAGTGCACAAGGAGGATTGTAGGGAAATACCACCTGTAACTCTACGAGAGTTGAAAAATGAAATTAGCCATAACATAAATACGAAAAAATCTCCTGGCTATGATTTAATTACAGGTGAAATAGTGAAGGCTTTTCCTGAGAAAGGCGTGCGAAAACTTCTTCATATAATCAACGCTTCATTTCGGCTGAATTATGTACCTCTGCAATGGAAAATAGCAGAAATAATTATGATACCAAAGCCGAACAAACCATCTAATAATAAAAAGTCATATAGGCCAATTTCTCTGCTTCCAGTACTTTCGAAAATTTTTGAGAAACTGTTATACAAAAGGATGAAGCCTATAATACTTGAGAGAAAGCACTCCACCATAGAGCAAATTCACAGGATTACAAGTATTATTGAAGATGCACTTGAAAATAAGAAAATATGCTCCACAATATTTCTGGGTGTAGCACAGGCCTTCGATAAAGTATGGCATCCTGGATTGGAATATAAACTGCATCGAGATTTGCCAAAAGAATACTTTCAGATATTGAAATCATACATTGATAACAGATATTTTCGCGTTAGATGTGAAGAAATATTTTCCGAGCTAAAGAGGGTATCTGCGAGGGGGTTCCCCAAGGTAGCGTGCTAGGGCCAGTGTTGTATTTACTTTACACAAGTGATTTACCAAACACAAGCGGCACAGCAATAGCAACATTTGCGGACGATACTGCAATTTTAGCTACTGGTTATAAAGTAGACGAAGCAACCAGAAAACTGCAACGGGCTACGAACCAACTTAGTAACTGGACCAAAAAATGGCGCATTAAGCTAAATGAAGAAAAATCAACGCATGTTAACTTCACCAATCAAATAGTTAACTGGATACCAATAGAACTAAATACCAAACAAGTTCCCTATGCTAATACAGCCAAGTATCTTGGCATGACACATTAATAAGAAAAAGGAGGAACTACACATTAAATATAGAAACATGTATTGGCTAATTGGAAGGTATTCAGAGCTGTCAATACCTAATAAGTTGCTACTATACCAACAAATTTTAAAACCTATATGGACTTATGGTATTCACCTTTGGGGCTGTACTAAGAAAAGCAATATTAAAATAATACAAGCTTTTCAAAATAAAGTGTTACGTGGAATAGTGAACGCTCCTTGGTACATAAGAAACGATAACCTACATAGGGACCTCCGGATGGAAAACGTCACCGAAGAAATAACAATTCATGCAAAGAAACACATACAACGGCTTGGTCAGCATGAAAATGTTGAGTTACGTGGTATGCTGAGTAACACAAATGGAGTACGAAGGCTCCAAATAAAGAAACCGCTATAATTTGGAAGACTACAATAGGGTGGCCAAATTTTTAGAGACTAACTAATGGGTTATATCTCTGCAAATTGAACATAAGAAAGATAGAGAAATTACTAGATGATATATGTAATCAGTTGTAATATTTAAAACAATAAAAAAAAAAAAAAAAAAAGTTTAGGTATCGTTGGTTTCTTCGTCCATGTTGAATGGATGATTGCCCTGCGGGAAAGTATTGTTCCGATCACTTAATCATTGAGGAATAAATTCACTTTTACAAATGTCGTGAATCGAAAAATCATCACCAGCAACTCGCAACAATTTCCACAATGGATTGACATCTTAATTCGCTTGTAGAAGATTCTTTGCAACTTAAAATTTTATTTGGGCATAGCTGGTATTTAGCGTTTTCTCCATTTTCATCTATTTGAATTGTTTCCAGACTCAGTGTTTTCAATGAAATTGGGTCAACTTCAACTCGAAATAATAAAATAAAAAGTTATTAGTTTTTGGTTTTCGTATTACATCTACCATGTTTTGCTTGACTTCTTAATGGGAAATAGAAAACCAACCAAACTCCCGGGAATTCTTGCTCGACAATTCTCGGGAGTGATTCTCTAGATAGTAGGTTAAGTCTTTATTTTGTAACAGAATAATCAAATCGAGTCACCTGAACTAATGAGCAATTTCATTCTAACTTAGTTTACTAAGTTGTATTAATCTATGGCTTCTTCCCACTGGTGTTCTATAGAATCTGATAAATTGAAGTAAACCATATGGTTATTGTGGATTTTAGATCAGCATTTCGCTGTTTAAACTAGCAATTACACTAGCTCAAAAGGTTTAGTTCGTTTGAGCCTCCGTAAAAAAGCGAGAAGACCTTCTCCTCGAATGGTCTTTCAATAATATTAGTTATTTTGTGTACTTGACCTAATGTTGAGTGTTGGTTGCGAAAACCGAACTGATGATTTGGAATCAGGTTTTTCCTGTAAGATTAAATTTTGTGTGGTGGTTTCCCAGGTTTAGGAATCATAATTACTTCTGCAATTTTCCACAGGCTGGGTACATGTTTCAATCGAAAGGCGGCATTTGTAATATTGGTGAGCTTTAATAAAGCTTTCCTTGGCAGTTCATTAAAATTTCTGCTTTGATAAGGTAACAGGCGCTTTTTTCGGATTCATATTTGTTTTTATCTCATACATAACTTCTTTTAGTGTTGTTCGTAGGAACCTCCCCAGTTATTATTTCGGCTTTCAATGATTGGTCATCATGTGGTTCAAATATTTTTTCCAGGTATTCAGCAAAACTTTGTACTTTACCTTCGTTATTTCTGGCCCATTTGTTATCTTCTGTTCTGATTGGAGGAATCTGCATTATTGGATTTTTAATTCTTTTGGTTGCTCTCCAGAGAGAATAATCAGTATCATTAGATAATTTTCTGAGGTAGTTACTGATAGATTCGTCTTTCAGATCTTTGATCTCCCTTTTAAGTAGCTGAGTCAGATTGTTTAGCTTAGTTTTATGTTGAGGGGCTTTAGTTTGTTGCCATATTCTCATTACCCTTCTTTTTTCTGCCAAGAGCTCTCTAATTTCTGTAGAGTAGTGGTTTCCCTTAATTTCCATTTTAACTTCAGGGGTGGTTTCCCAAGCTGGCTGCTGTATGTCACACATATGAACTTGGGAACTTCTTTTTCTAATTGATCCTCACTCCTTAGCGGAACCATTAAGTTAATTTTGCTTTCTAGAGACAGTCTAAAGCATTCCCAATTTTTGTGCTTATTTACTAAACTAGGAAAGCTTTCTTTTTGATTGACTTAATGTCGAAGTATTGGGGAGTGATCAGAGTTTAAGTCAAGACTTTCATCTATATGTATGTAATTTGCAAATTGAGTGAGATTCAGAGATGAGGTAGACATCGATTTTCTCTGTGTCCAGAACAATTTGCAATTCCCCTTGGTGTTGCTGGAGTCCATTGGCATTCCAGCGTAAAATTCTTAAGTCCATAGACATGTTTTTGTTTAGGGATGGCTGCCTTAGTGCTGTATCCTAGATTCTGTAATCGCTGATCAAAAGTATTATGTTTGCTTAATATCAGCTTAAGCGTTTGAATTATGTCGTCTGTTTGAGGAGTTTTTTTTGGCGGTTTTCGTTACTCATCATTAATTGAGCGTAAGTTTTTTTGCCTACTTCTGCTTGAGAGGTTATCAACACTTTACGTCTTAACTCTGGTTTAACTGATTCAGGTCGGTTTATTATAACAGTATACCTACTTCTTTATTCCATTTGTATTTTTAACATTGATGTTTTTATTTTTGATATTTTGCAATTCAATGCCAATATTGCATCCTCTGTTGTTAGCTGAATGATTTTCACCACAATGTACGCATCTGTACATCTGTGGGCTTGACACAATCTTTAGTATGGTGTTGACCGGGATATTTGACACACCTGGATTCTTTGTTACAGTATTTCTGTGTATGTCCATATGCTTGACCTTTTTTACATTGTGGTATAAGCCTAGATCTTCACCCCAAGATGTATTTGATTTGATGTATTTTTCAATATCATCGTCTGCGCTGAATATCACAGCACATACATGTTCCGAGGCTCCTTACTTCTCCGTTTTAGATTGACGCTTCAGTTGCATTAAAACCTTTTCCTTTCAGCTCATCAATTACTTTTTCTGGTTTACATGTAGAGTGCAAATTTTTAGCCATTAGAGTTTGACTCTAATCCACTCAGTTTCGTGAGCTTCATCCGAATGGGATTCTTGTCCAATTACTTTTCGGGTAGGAGAAAAATTAACGTTTCCCTTTGCTTTAAGAGCTTTAACTTCGTTTCCAAGAATCCTTATGTGTTCCGGCAGCCAAGCAATTGTATCATTTAATTGCTTGTTTAAACTGTTAAATTCAACCAATGAATCATTGGCCTCACGCAATTCCTGATACAGCATTTCTTCTTTTTTAGAACTATTATTGTTCTCTGGAAAAGGAATTTTCGATAATTCCAGATTTTCTGTAGGTAATATTTTGTTAATCTTCGTGATAAACGTGCTACAGGCTCTCGTAGGAGATCTCGGTAGAACCTGACGCTTTTGGAAAGGATTGATATTATTCATTTCTCGTACCATTAGTAGGCTGATAGCAAGTATAAACCCTCACGGCTACACGGGAGAATCACGAACAACCAAGAATAAATCTGATGTCGCAAGTATACACTGCCCGGAGTACAGTTTAAAACACTTCGAGGAAATTCTAATCCTCGAATCATCTTTAAATAAAAGAAGAAATTCTCGCCGAATGCGGCTAATGAAACTGTAAGTGGATAAAATTAAATAAATAAATAACAAAAGTTATAAACCAAAATTAAAATGAATAAACAATTAGAGTTAATACAAGAAGCGATAAAGCAAATGACAGGAGCACTTAATATAGAGCAATCAAGATTGAATGAAGACTTCAAAAATTGGAAAATCCAATAAAACCAACAACAGAAACAGCAGGAAACTTGGAAACACTCAAAAACGCAGAGGATTTAAAAGAACTCAGTAAACTGCCAGACTACGTAAAGGAATTACAGCAATTTAGCAGTATCCCTACACAATACATATCCTGGATGCACAGTGTCGAAAACATCTTAAGAGACTACAACATCATACAGAGTATCAGAGTAAAATTCGGCGAAATGCTATCTCTGCCCTAACAATATATTCGATGATGAATGGACGGCAATCAAAAAATACCTCTCCCTCCATTACACGCTGATAGGAGGCACTTGAGGGCACTAGAGCATCAACTCAGCAGCCTATCAAAGAAGTATGAGATTAGACGAATTCTACGCGAATGTCAATCACCAATTTTCGCTAATTATCAATAAGATTAAAACGAAAGAGTATTCGACCAACACAATTACCGTTCTCATCGAAACGTATCGAAACCGAGTCCTTGATGTCTTTACCAAGGGATTCCATAGAACCACAAACATTACCAGAGGCTTACGCATCTTGCCATGACATCCAGAATTTGAACTATAGAAAAATCGCAATTCATAAGAAAAATGTACCAACAATTCACACTGCTCCAATAAACCAAATTTCTTCACGACCAAAGCCATCAGATTTTCGGAAAAATCGTAACCAAATGGCGTTACCACAAAAGAACATGGCATATAACATTCAGCATCAAAATATCAAAGGGAACCACCGAGGCCAACACACCCCTAACCACCAGAATCTAACGTTCGCCGCAACCAAGCCAACAAAGCGAGTCATCAAGACCAACAAAATGGCAACACCTTTAAGTTCCTGATTGATACAGCAGCCAATAAAAACTCCGTCAAACATTAATTAGCCGAAATCACGATTCCCACCAATGCAATATTCAAAATTAGATCGGCAGAAGGAGAAATCGAAATCCAAGCGAGAAATCTGTGGACAATTTTTTAAAAGCATAGGGATTAACACAGCTGTTTGCCAGAATGGAAAACCTTCGACGGCCTGATTGGTGACACCTACTGAAACAGATCGATTCAGTCATTGATCGAAAAACCAACATCCTAACACTTGTCTCAACTTTAAGATACCAAGCGTCTCAGGTAAATAGTCAAACTACAAAATACTGTTTGGTTCAGTAAAAACACCCATCGATACTACGGTAAGGGCCGAAATAAGAACATAACTATGGAGGAGGCTATCTACACAAAATCCTATCCCTATCGAATCAATAACACAAAAATACAGGATGGTATTTCATGCGATTGAATGCCGGCCACCATCTCAGATACTTACCCGATTAGATGGTATTTCATATGCGATTGAATGCCGCCACCATCTCAGATACTTACCCGGACATCTCTAACACGATCGTGAATCTTTCTAACTGAATTTCTAGGTTATATCTTCACGAACCAAGGGATTAGAGCTGAGCCGTACTATCGTACACGTATATTTCTGGTTCCATAAACAAGACAGAACAAAATTATGACTAAAAGAAATGTTGACAACAATTTGGGCTTTGGACAGCCTGAGAAACTAATTAGCCAAGGAAATTAGCCTATTAAAAGCGCCACTGGTAGAGTACAACTATGCGAACTTGTCTACAAACCTGGCTATCGAGAGTTTTTGAAAGTAGGGGCTGGCTATTGCGTTGTGGCTCGTTAACATCTGTGTTGGAAATGCTATCTCTGCCTTAACAATATATTCAAAAAATATCTCTCCCTCCATTACACGCTGACAAGAAAGACCTAAGGGCACTAGACCATCAACTCAGTAACCTTAATGTCAAAGAAATATGATATTAGACGAATTCTACGCGGTTATCATTTCTGTTCTTACTGTTCTCAGCTGTGAAGTGACACCGAACTGTTCGTCGAAATCTACACCCAGCCATTAACAGATATCAGAGGTGGCCTCCTAATGTTGAGTGTTCTTTTAAATTGGCTCATGACCATCTTGGCGAAGGATAACTCTATGTTGTACTCCCTGTACTAGTCAACCGTCATGTCTATGGCGGGTTATTTGATGTTCTTTGATCATTCTCACCATATAGCGTTCTACCCCTCGGGGATAAGTATTTAGTATTGTCTACTTACTTATAAGCGCTAATTAAACCGATACAAATTACAAACGATTAAAAAATAATTAAATAAAAAAAAAAAAAAAAAAAATTAAAACATTGACAATTAAAAAAATTTAAGTCCTATCATCCCATCCAAACAGAAGCAATTCTGTTTCCTGAGCTGTTACCTCTACGAGGTCGAGGGGAGGCAACGAATAAGTGGTCACATCTTAAGGGTGCAATAAAAATTCCACTGTACGGCAAAATACAGGAAAAAACTCAGTGTAGATAGGGTGGTGGGAGGAGATGGGTGTCGATAGATCACCCGTTGCATCCGTTTCGGGCCGCAGCAAACGTGCTCGAACGGATGACAATGAGGCTGTGGAGGATGGGTCTCGGCAACCCACCACACAGCCTGTAGTCGCTGACTCAGTCGGTGCTTTAAGGGAGGCTGTCAAAGCGATAGAATTGGAGATAAAGCAGATCTCCAAAATTAACATGGGAGAAAGGGCAAAACTTATGGATTGCCTAAGCGCCATTGCGCCATTGTAGACGCAGGCCATTTGATGAGCCTAGAAATTGCTGGCTTTAAAGGCCGACTGCTCGAAAGATCCGAGATAGTACAAGTAATTAAATCATAGAAAAAGGTCTCGTACGCGCAGACTTTGAAAAATGCGGTACCTCAGGTCCCCGTCCTCTTAACGGCAGTCAAAAGAAAGACCCAGTGGCAACTATCAAAGGTTGTCACTGTAAAAGCCATGGCGGGTAGGGAGACCTCCTTCACTAATAGTGAGGAGGTCAAAAATAAGCTGCGGGAAATAATAAACCCGGCAGCGGCTAACGGTTCGGTTAGAAAAGTCACCGCCATCAAGGATGGCGTTCTAATCGAAACGGGAAGAAAGGAAGATCTAGATTTCTTCCTAGCCAATAAGGAGCTATCAAATGCTGGGCTGGTAGCATCGCTACCAGATAAACGTATGCCCAGAATTATCATCTATGATGTGGATAGGGCTGAAAAGATTGAGACAATCAAAGAAGCCTTAATAAAACAATGTAGCTCTGAATCAGTAAAGATCGAGGACTTGAAACGTAGTTTCATGACTGGACCAAAAGAGGCCAAGTCAGTCCATTGGGTAATCGAGGTGTCGCCAGCTGCGAGGAATATCCTCATAAAAAACAGTCGTGTGTATCTAGGCTGGTCCTCATGCAGAGTAACAGACTTCATCAGGTTGACAAAATGTTACAAATGCCAGAAATTTGGACACATTGCCAAGTTCTGTAAGGAACTAAACCACATTTGTGGTCACTGCGGTGATAATGGGCATGACCAAAAATCATGCACAAAAAAGACTGAAGACGCTAAATGCGCTTCTTGTCGGAAGGCAAACAGGGCTTACGACCATTCGTCGCGTAGCAAAGTTTGTACTTCATACAAAACGGCTTTGAACCTTATGATGAAGCCAGTTCGCTCTATGATAGTTAAAAACAAAAATAATTGTCGATTGAAGATCGCCCAACTGAATATGCAAAATGCAAAAGCAGTTGGGTACGAGATTAGACAATCTACTGAAAAAGAAGCAATCGATATACTCTGCATGCAGGAACCTTACGCGGTTAAAGGTGTCATAGGGGGAATGACCACGTCCACAAGGATAATCAGTGGATGCAACAATAACACAAAAACAGCAATTGGCATACTCAATAACGATCTTGAGGTTCTTAAAATTTCACAGTACTGCGACTCACACTGTGTGTGTGTCGAGGTGAGATCTAATATAGGAAAATTTTACTTGGTCAGTATCTATTTCCAATATTCAGACGATCCAGTGGAATATATTAACAAACTTGACAAAATCATGGATGGTCTAAAAGACTATCCTATTATAATTACTGGCGACTTCAATGCAAAGTCTAAACTTTGGCACAATAAGGACGCAAACGAAAGAGGAGTCCTCGTCGAAGAATTCATTGCAAGAAGTAACCTATTCGTTATAAACGAAGAAGGGCAGCCAAGTACATATTCCCACAATGGAGAGTCAAATATTGATCTCACTCTCATGACGGGCGGTCTGTTAAGAAAAATTTTAAGTTGGTCCGTCCACAAAAATTGGACATCAAGTGACCACAGAGTAATTGTCACGATCTTGGGCTCGGAGGACACACATAATGATTCCGCACCATCTAAGATAGCTCCTCGGTATGCCTTAAGGCATGCCAATTGGGAGGGTTTCTACAGCCAGCTAAGTAGCATCTGGCTAAGCCTGGTAAAAGACCTGGAGGTAACGATCGAAAGCGATATCGATCGAGTTGAACAAACAATAACCAGTCCAGTAATCAAAGTCTGTAGCGCTACTATTCTACGTAAACGTGCTCGCAAGTCAAAATTGTCTTGGTGGTCTCCTGACCTAAGTGAATCAAGAAAATTGGTTCGTAAGTTGCGCAAGTTATATCAAAAAGATAAAAACCCCGATTCTCGGGAAAGCAAATGGCTTAACTATGTGGCACACCGAAGGGCGTATTTCAAAAATATTAAAGACAAAAGCCAAATGAGCCTTAGAGAGTTCATAACGGAGCATGGAAATGCGGAACCGTGGGGCTTTGTCTACAAATTTAGCACAGGCAAATTGAAGACGAATGAGGTACTAAGTACCCTGGTGAGCGGTAGCGGACTAACAACAATCTGTTGGGAGGACACTACCAAATGCTTGCTTAACATCTTACTACCCAACGACTATGAGGAAAACGACTCCGAGCGGCAAAAAAAATCCGCGCCGATCGTAGCACTGCACCAACCACACCAAACGTGAGCCACTTCAGTGATGAAGAGGCCACTTTGGCTATCATGTCTATGAAAACCGGTAAAGCGCCAGGCCTAGACAACATCGAGGTCGAAGTGATACAACGTGCATGGCCTATTGTAGGGCCCTGTATCACGAACTTTATGAATACTTGTCTTAGTAAAGGAATATTCCCCAAAGCATGGAAAAATGGCAAACTAGTAATCATTAGAAAAACTGGAGATAGGTGTCAAACCGATCCCAAATCATATCGACCAATCATGCTGTTGCCTGTCCTTGGCAAACTATTTGAAAAGTTAATTGCCTGCAGGTTAATGGACCAAATCCATGGAAGTGGTACCTATAGTGACAAACAGTTTGGCTTCAGAGAAAATAAATCCACAGAGGACGCAATGATCGAGTTGATCAATATGGTCAAAGAGTCGGACCAAAAGTACAATCTTGGAGTATTCCTAGATGTATCTGGTGCGTTCGACAACCTGTGGTGGCCCAGCATTATGTTGGAGCTAAAGAGATTCAATTGCCCATGCAATCTCTACAACATCCTAAACAATTATTTTTCTGAAAGAAAGGCAACTGTTATTTCAAGTCATGGAACACTTGAAAAAATTGTCAACAAAGGTTGTCCGCAAGGTTCCATCCTTGGTCCACATCTCTGGAATATAGTTTTCAACGGAAGCATGAACCAGGAAGTCCAAGAAGTAGCATTTGCGGATGATAAGGTAATGCTTTTTGCGGGGAATTCAAGACAAAGTATTCAAGAAAAAGCGCAACTTGCCATAGACAGGATGGTGGACTGGTGCAAAAGCTACAAAATGGAGCTTTCCTCAGAAAAGACAGTCATGATCCAACTTAAAAGTTCACTGGACATTAGGAGACCACCATTGGTTTCCGTAAATGGCCAAAGAATTAAGATGGTTAGAACGGTCAAATGGCTGGGGGTTGACTTCGATGAACGACTTGGAGTCACTTCACATGTCAAAAGAGTCGCGGAAAATAGTAAAAATGTTTTCGCCGTGCTAAAAAGAGTTGCTAAAGAGAACTGGGGCCTCAAGCAACAAACACTATCCATAATATATGAAGGCCTTGTGGTATCTTCATTAACATATGCGTGCGCGGCATGGGCAGACCGAATGAACTGTCACCATCGGCGTACACTAGTTAGTGCCCAAAGAAGTATCTTGCTCGGAATAACCAAGGCTTACAGACCGGTGTCAACTGACGCCGTTCCTGTCTTGGCCGGCATGATACCTATTGATATACTGTTAAATGAAAGAATTGCCAACTACAAAATTAGGAAAAGACAAAATGTGAGTTATGGAAACGTGATAATAGAAGGCGATCAAATTCGGCCGAACCTCGTGGGCTTGCTCAAGAGGAAAACGAGAAAAGCTTCAATAGCAATATGGCAGGACAGATAGTCGCACTCAGTAGATGGCAGAATAACATATAGTTATCTGCCAAACATTGCGGCGAGATTAGAGACAAAGATTCCTCTAAGCGTATGGTTCACCCAAATGTTAACAGGACATGGTAGAATGGCCTCCTATATGCACCGACTGAATCTAGCGGACTCGAGCACCTGTGAATGTGGACAGGGCGAGGATACAATAGAACACATCCTCTATGACTGTGATCTAGCTCAAGAAGCTAGAGAACAACTAATACCTGACTCAAGAGTTGAGTGGCCAGCAAGTAAACTAACTCTAATGCTGCCAATCAACCTCTACTCTTTCAAGAAGTTCTGTGATACCGTTTTAAGCGGTAGATAGACAGAGAATAGTACACCAGATTTTTATCTCAAGTAAATTAATGTTAAATGCTAGTTATAAGTAGACGAGTATACCCCTCCTCGATGGCAGGGACGGTAACAGGGCAACCTGGCTAAGCATACCGATTTAGTAGTTTTATAATCAAAATTGTAAGTCCGCGTTGGAGTTGTTAAAGGCACGACCTCCTGGGAACAGCTTCTTCGATCAAAGCGACAAAATGAATGAAATGAAATGAATATAGCGTTCTCTGAGGATATATTTTCTCTGAAGTCGAATTGCATGTTACTATATGCACCAGTTGCCTGGAATATGTTCATCATCCTGGCAATTATCAATTTCTCAATGAATCAATTTCAATCAATTTCTTTGCCATTTTCCAAGTTTTTGGAACAATTCCTTTATCCAGACAGTCATTCATGAAACTAGTGACCGGTGACGGTTTAATAGTTAAAGTTGATATGGGCGGAAAGAGCTGTATTGTCATGCGGTATACGGGAGCGGTTTCTTGTTTGACATAATTAAGCGAAAAGTATAACCTGACGATGGGGTAAAATTACGAACGGCTACCGGAGAGAGTGCTGTCATAGCGGGCACGAAGATTGTAACGATAAGGATCGGCAATATTCAGTTCCAACCCGACGTACTGTGCAAATATAGCGGATGAAGTTATTTTGGGTATGAACTTCATGAGAGTGAATGGCTTCGTGATTGATGTTTTGCGAGGAGAATTGGACTGCAAAATATACGAGTTGCCACTTCGTATAGACGATGCTGTGGCTCCAGCGAGGAAAACCGAAGGTCTGTGAACTTAGAGCGATTAACACTCTTCCAGTGTTACGATTGTGGTGACATCTCTATTTGAGTAGAGAAACTACCGTGTATGTAAGTATAGTGCCTAGACTTCCCAGAAATAGTTAGGCACTTCTTGTTGTGCTTCGGATTATAGTTCCAATAGTATTAAATGATTTAATACTTTATAATTTTAGACGTTTCTTCTGGCAACTTCGAAACACCTTAGTCTCACCATATATCGACACCATCACATTCCTCAAAGTGTTAATTCAATCAACCATGAGACACGAACAAGATGAATAAAGATGCGATAATACTATTTGATCAATGTTGTTCTTGGTTGTTGTAAAACAATATTTTATAGTTTTTTGCTGCTCCACTACAATATATATTATGTATAAATGGATGAAACTATCAAGAATATAAATACCATAAGGAATCGACAACGACGACGACGACGTTGATGATGATGATGATGATCATGAGATATTTATTCTTTTAATAAAAACGAAAATAAAATAAAAACTATTTAATAGTTGTTGTTTTTGTTGATATAATCAAGAAAGACCTTGAAGTGAAAAAAATAGTAAAAATAAAAAACAAGAAGAAGATGTTGTCTTAAAGAAGACGGAATAATCATAAAGAAAAGAAGTAAATGAAGAGGAATAAGAATTTTATCGTTTTATTTATCATGGTAAGTATTTATTTTTTTTTTTAATCGTAAAGACGTGTATCTCTATATATATACAAAAAGATGTTGTTATTCTTCTTATACTCGTACATATTACGTTAGCGTTATTTGTTGTGTGTGAAATACAGAATAAAAGAAATTTTGTACAAAACTTATTATAGATCGAAGAAGAAGATGAAGAAGTTGGATCGATGTAGTTAAAGCCAAATAATAAAATCTATATACGTATGTAAAATTAAATTAATTTATAATTAACAGGATCTAGTCGACAGATCGAAGAATATATATATATACGAGGGCGGAGTGAGAAGTCTAGTATAAGAATGAAACGTCGCCTTTTAGCTCGATACACTTAGTTCAACGTTTTTCCAATTGTTCGATCCCTTTCGAATAATACGATTTCTCCTTCAAAATAGTCGCTTGTTGCATCGATGATCTCCTCATTAGAGCCGAATCTCTTTTCGCCAAGCCAACTACACACGTATGCACTGTGCACCCGTGCATTGACTTGACGGAAGAGAACTTTGTTCTTAATATAATATATTGCGCACACATAATTCATCTGAGATGCCTACTATCTCAGCTATCTCGGGCACTTTCACTTTGCGGTCTTGCAATACCGTATCATGGATTTTGTCAACCATGTTTGGTGTGCGGTGACTTCATTTGGGCGTCCTGAACGTTCGGCAACAGTTGTGCTTGTACGACCACAACGAAAATCAGTAAACCATTTGTGTTTATCAGACTTCTCACTCCGCCCTCGTATGTTAAAAAAAAATTCAGGCTGGTTTAGTCAAAATATTGGAATGTGGTTTAATATTGAAAAGGTCGCACACGGCTTTCCGATACTTAGGCCATTTCATTAATAAAAAACGGAGTTATTTGGCGTTCTTCATACCTATGGATTCGCTGGATCAAACATCGTTTATTTATTGTTTGTGTGTTTGCGTTCATCTCCAATACGCATATATAATAGACTTGAATAAGTTTAAAAGAATTACGTAAATGGATTTCCAGAAATTCTATTTTGGGCTGAATACATCAATCGATAATGATGATGGATTGTTGCTCAATTACATATAATTTAAATGTATGCCCATTTAAGTGGTTTATCTTGAATTTAAGGAAGAGGAATTTCATCAGGTATGTATATATGCGTACAGACAACAAATCCTATGTCTATACAACACACATATGTATACGTGTGATACAAAAAGTGATGTTCATTTTCAAAATCAAACAATGGAACACTTGTACAAATAATTTCTACTCTACTATTTTCCATTTTACTGTATAGAACATTTCTAGTGTCTTAAGTCTATATGGCTTAGATTTATGTTGTCTCCTATATATGTGTGTGCACCATCGTCTATATAAAATAAATAAATAATAATTTATTTATCTTACCATCGTAAGAACATTCCAAACAGATAAAAAAGATGTTTATTATTTTTCTCCATCCAACTTCTTGTTCATCGTCATCGTCATCATCATGTCATAATCATCATTAAGAAATTGTCGTAAAAAAGAAACCTTTAAATATGGATGAATTAAATAAAATAAATTGTTAACTCGTTCGGCATTTATGATGTTCTTATACGATAGTTATGTCGCCAACACACCGCCCATCGTACATTATACAGTAAATTTTGGTTAGGTCTGGAAGTTTCAATAAAATTCAGAAATTTTAGCCGTCAGAGGCGGAGTCTCACTCAACAGTGCTGGAGGTAAGCAATATTGAATGCTTAAGATCCTTCAACTTCCATCACTGTAAAACCTCGGTGGCCATTCTGCGCAAAATGGGATCTGAGTCCATTGATGTGGTTCTGGTCCAGGAACACTGGTGCTGGGGTATATATAAAATAGTACATGCGAAAAATGAACGAAAGATACGTTCCTGCATCTCGCTAGAGACAATTTGAATATTTTTATGCTACTTAATTAGCATCGAGATGGGTGAGCAACAATTCTGGCTTATATCGGCCTACCTATCATACGAGGAGGAAAGTATACCACCAGGGAAATTAGGCAGTGCAATCATGGAGGTTCAAAGAAGAAAAGTAGGAGTCAACATAGGCAGTGGAAAAGTCCTATCAGTAGGCCTTTGGGTAAGTCTCGGCCACCCTGGTGAGATAACTCCAAAGTACTCGTATGAAATGTAGGAGATTGTTCAAGAAAGCGAGGAACACAAATGCTGCTGCTGATTGAGACTGTTATAAGGAAGTCCTCAAGACCTACAAGTACGAGCTAAAAGGTACGAGTTATCTACAACGACCGGATAGTTCTTGGACTACGTGTAATGAGGAATCCCAGGAACTATTACTAGAAACGCATTTACCGGAGAGACCCCGGAGAGAGGGGTGTAGACTCCGTAAGTCATGTAGTAAATAGGCGGAATATCCTATAGGCAATAAACAGTTTTAAGCCATACAAGTCGGCAGGACCTGATGGCATTATCCCTGCGGATATCCAGCGAACTATTGACTTAACCCTACCCTAGCTGGAAGTTATCTTCAATGGCAGCCTACAACTCTGTCACATTCCTAGAAAGTGGACTGAAGTAAAAGTAATATTTATACCTAAGGCGGGAAAAACCTCTCATTGCTATACCAAAGACTTTAGATTTATAAGCTTATCTTTTTTATTAATATCACTATTGCGGTCTTCGGTAAATATCCCTGAATGCAAACCCACAAAAGACAGAGCTGATCCTTGCTTGATCTTTATCGATAGGGCAGAATACCTCGGACTAATATTTGGACAGCAAGCTTAGCTGGAAACCAAACATCTTAGATGGCGTAAAGAAAGCTCCTATAGCGCTCTACTCTCACCTCTCACCAGCTTGCATGTTGCACAGCCGTTTGGCTTAAATCCATATCTATGTGAACCTGTAACAATATAGGGCACTCATCTATCCTATGCAACAGGGGTATGCCGGAAACAACCGACTACGCTATCCCTTCGCCATCTTTTGAGGTGAGATTCCAAACTGCGTTTTTTACCATAGAGGACTGGGTGAACGAAATGGTTATAAACAATGAGGCGCTATGCTTCTTCTACTTTACTTTTCGTCTTCCCGACTTTTGCAGTATTTTTCAAGCTGAACTTATCGTAATAATGGAAGTCATGGACCGGTTGAAGTATAATGTAATATCTACGAGGGATATTCGCGTTTGTACGGACAGCCACAGCTACAATCATACTCTCTGACGTCGAAGGTAGCGCAGAACTGTCGGGCATGTTTAAATGAGGGCACTTCAATATCGCAGAAAATGTAAATCGCAGATGAGCTGGCCCGCAAGGGCACAGCACGCCTTAAATGCCAAAGCAGGCTGGAGATAAAGATACCGCTGGCTTCATGTAAACTGCTGCTTTAGGAAGAAGCCATAAAAGAAACGAACGTCAGATGGTCTAACGCTAGTGTATAATAACCAAGCAGTTCTGGCCTGGTTTCGCTTTGACGGCACCATATTGGTATGGTCGTGGGAGCTTTAACGGGAAATTGTGCTCTATCTGTTTTGCACCTGTCCTAGTTTAGCGTACAGCAGAACAAAATTTATGGGAACTTCCCATTTGGACGACCTGACGGATCTTATTAAGCTCGATGTCAGGGAACTTCAACGCTTCTTGGTAAGCTCAGGATGGTATAGCGAGTGAAGAGGAGGTAGCTCGAATGTGGCACAGCTACGGACCAATTTTGCATCTATGCTACTTCCGTAGGAAGGCCACCCTTACCTTACCTCACCTAAGGACAACAGTATAGGTAGCCTCAAAAAGTTGCCCAGATGCTCGTTCAATATAGACACAAAATATTTTCGATAAATACGAAATTTTACCTCTGCTGTCGATACTGTGAAAGTGGGCTGCGACGGGATAAGAATGCAAACGGACAAGACAACTCCTCACAAACACGTACCTAATTGAACCAAACACGGACTTAATTGAACCAAAAACATGAGAGCATCACTTCGGAGAGATGGTGGCTGGGGTACAATGCACAGCACTCGGTCTTTCTGAAAGTCCTAGAAGAAAAAATCCAACACCTCCTCTATCCTATAGAGATGCGGGTTGGAGATGTTTCACCATCTTCCTTTACTTTATGATTCAAGAAAGGATTCCGAACCATTTGTCCTTCAATAGAATATTGTGCGAGCCACTATCGGAATCCAATGCTATGCAATTTTTCCCAGATGGCTTCAAAGACGGTAAAGTAGGAGCAGAAGGCTTTTGTGATAAACAGAATGTGAATATTCCCATTTGTTTCCTTGATAACTGCAGTGTGTACCAAGCGGAGGTGATAGCGGTTGAGAAGCCGTTTGAACTAGTTTCTCTCGCATAAATGGTGGCGTGGTTGTCCCTTCGAGAGAATGATGGCTATCTCAGGATTTCTATAGACAGCAGTCTGAGTCGATAGTTTTTTTAGCGGATGGCTCTCGTTCGGAAGTCAGGTCTTGGATTTTACTGTCCTAAGTATGTTCTAAGATTCTCGGGTAGTCTCGACAAACACTGCACGGTATTTCAAGCTGAATTAATTACTTACCCGATTTGCGATTGAGGCGTTTAAGTTTAGCGATATAGGGAGGGATATTATTATCTGCACAGATAGTAAAACCGTGATTAATACACTCATTAATCCATTGACTGTGTCCAAACTAGTCAAAGATTGGGTGCTTGCGCATTGTGGCGTTGAGGGAATAGAAGTTGCTGACTTTTTGGCGGAAGCTGGTTTGCGTAGTAAATTTGTTGGCCCTGAACCAGCAATTCCTCTATCCTTCAATGATGGTAAAGACGCTATTAAGTAGTTCGCTCTACTTGAACTGGGACTGAAGTGGCGTTTTACTCCTAGCTGTCGAAAGGCAAAACATTTCATTATTGAACCATTCATTCATTGGTTCACTAAATATGTTTTATCCTTAAATAAGAACCAACTCAGAGTTCTGGTCGCACTTACCACCGGCCATGGACGTTTCAAGGCTCATATCTAACAAATGGGACTAGCACAGGATGCTCTTTGTGGACTGCCATGAGGAAGTGGATGACTGCTTACACTACCTATGCAGCTGTGCGGCGTATGTCGGAGCTAGATCCCAAGTGTTCTCTTCCGGAGCTTTGAACGTGAATCAGTTAGTATCCATTCCTTGGTTCAGACTTTTACAGTTTGCTAAGATGCAAGTACGCTCCTCCGATTAAGGACAGATCATTTTGGTTTGCACCGTAGGCCCATTGTGGCATTGAGTGTGGAGCCTCAGTATGTTCCAACCGTTTTAATAAAATTTAAAAAAAATGGTGTCGTTGTGTGAGCATTTCTACATCCGGATAGTCTGGGTTCCTGGACAGTAGGATGTTATTTTTCAAATTTCGACATGTATATGGTTCATGGACTACGTGTAATGAGGAATCCCTGGAGCTATTACTAGAAATGCATTGCCCGGGGTGTAGACTTCGTAAGTCATTTAGTAGAAATATCCTATGGGCAATACACAGTTTTAAGCTATACAAGTCGGCAAAACCTGATGGTATTATCCTTATTGACTTAACCCTACCTTTGCTGGAAGTTATCTTCAGAGGCAGCCAAGAACTCTGTCACATTCTTAGAAAATGGACTGAAGTAAAAGTAATATTTATACCTAAGGCGGGAAAAAGCTCTCACTGCTATCCCAAAGTCTTTAGGCGAATGTGGTGCAGCTACGGACCAATTTTGTGTCTATGCTAGTTCTCTAGGACGGCCACCCTTACCTTACTTCGGGGGCCCTTTAGTGACATTGAAAGCTGGAAAAATTCGCCCAACTAAAAAAAAAATTACGTTACCTAACCTATGTGTCATTTCTGCTTACAAACCAATATTGCTGATGTTAACCAGAGGGTCAGAGAGTACTCAAATTTAGCAATTACATGACTTCTGTGAAATCGATTTAGTACATCCAAGATCCATGGACCGATATGTGATCCTTGAGAATCACCAGATGTCACTATGGTAATGGTAGATTTCTCATTTCCAATTAATGAATGCATGCAAACTTTGGAGTGCCTTATGATGACAGATAGAATCAAATGCCTTACTAAAATCCGTGTAAGCTATGTCAACTTGATGATGCTTTTCTATCTCATTTAACACTTTACTGGTGTAAATTCGACCAGATTGGTAGATGTAGATTTAAAAGTCAATGTTGATTTAAAAGACTCTAATAATTCTGGAATCGATGAAGATGTTAATGTTCCCCGGTAACATGAGACATCATTTGTTTTAAAGATAGGTGCGTGATCTTTGAAATTTTCCATATTTCGGGAGACACGGCGGTGGTTAGGGATTGATTGAATAGCTTTATCGGTAGCGGGGGTCCATTGTTTTTTTTATCGGTATCCACTTTTATAAACAGTTGATTTTTTTTACGGATGCGGGTCGTCAGCCCAGCGATCCAACCGTTTAGTCGACTCCTACGACAAGCAAAAGATACTGTGGTGGTATTCTTGGGAAACATATTCGTGCAATTTAGGTTTACGAGACATGTGACTGTCCTCCGACCACAGGGGCTAAATTACTATTATTAGAACCAGGTAAAGATGAAATTTCCGAGTTGGATGTCGATGATACACTCACTGGTGATGTTGAATGTTGATTTGATGGGATATCATTATCATCGTTTAACTTTACTTTGTCATGTTTCGCTATGGCCATTTTAACGACATGTTATCGGCATGTTGAAGTAAACTTAAATTGAAGTTGTTGAATTTTAGGATAAACTTTGGATACACTTCATACGTTGATAGTACACATAAGTATATTGTCAAACGATTGTACTAGAAGCATTTTTCTGTATTCTAATGGTCACATCCGATGGTGCTATGCCAATTTATGTTAAGTTTAGATATACTTACACGTTCCAATTAATCATAAAAGACGTGCCATTAAGCCTGATTTTATTTTGATTTTTAAGCCTGTAATCATCTTTGGCTAATTCTCAAATTTGGCTAATACTGGCAAAACTACTAATCCACAAAATTGAATGATCTGCCGCTCATAAAATCGAGATGTCAGAGCAAAGTGATCTGATAATCGGTCCACCATCCAGAAATGGCCAAAGAATTAAGATGGTGAAAACTGTTAAATGGCTGGGAGTTGACTTCGATGAATGACTTGGAGTAACTTCACAAGTCAACAGAGTCGCGGAAAGTAGTAAGAAGGTTTTCGCTATGTTGAAACGAGTTACTAAAGAGAACTGGGGTCTCAAGAAACGTACTTTGTCAATAATATATGAGGGCATTGTGGTCTCTTTATTGACATACGCGTGCACGGCATGGGCAGACAGAATGAACTCAACTAACATAATGTTATCTGCCAAACATTGAAGCGAGATTAGAGACAAAGATTCCTCTAAGCGTATGGTTCACCCAAATGTTAACAGGGCATGGAAGAATGTCCGACTGAGTCGAGCGGACTCGAGTACCTGTGAATGTGGACAGAGCGAGGATACCATAAAACACACCCACTATGACTGTGATCTAGCTCAAGAAGCTAGAGATCAACTTATAACAGACTCAAGAGTTGAGTGGCCAGCAAGTAAACTAACTTTAATGGTGCCAAACAACCTCAAGACTTTCAAGAAATTTTGTGATAAGTTTTTATCTTAAAAAAAATCTTAAAGCATACCGATAAAGTAGTAATATTTAAGGAATTGTAAGTCCGCGTTGGAAATGTTAAAGGCTCGACCACCTGGGAACATTTTCTTCGTATCAAAGCGACACCTCAAATGAAATGAAAAATCGGTCCATCGTCATGCTTTACCCCAATATTTTATATTAGATGTATGCGTGATTTGTTCTCGAAACCAATTTTACTAATTGTCTGTACAGCAAGCAACCCTGTTAAAATATTGAACACATTTTAACTCCGCATTAAAAGGTTTACAACTGTAAACCCAATACGATAAAAAATCTTGTCAAAATCTGTTTTTAAGCAAAAAACAAAAAAAAAACCTAATCTGTATACGTGCTAATCCATCCCTAAAATCATGTAAACCACTCTAAAATTAAATCTCATATTTCAAACAAAAAAAACTATATATGTGTGCCTGCCCCAAATAAAACTTTAAGATTTATATTCCGCCTTTTCTGTAACTTTAAAATTAAAGTCGATTAAAAAAAAAAAAAAAAAGAAGAAGAGTTTTGAGATACAATACACAAGATGAGATGATAGGATTAAAGAAATATTTTTTTGACCATTCATCATATTTCTATGGAATGAATGGATCCTTTTTTTTTGGTCAAAATTAATTTCTATTGTGTGTGTGTGTGTGTGTGTGTGTAGTTTGTTTTGGGAACTCGAAAAAGGACCTTAAATCATCCGTGTGTACCATAAAGAATATTTTTTTTTTTGTACACGAGTAATAATGGAATTACTTCTTTGAAACACGCATGTAACACAATGAAACATATAAAAATGTCTTATCACATGCTGTGTAGTCAAGTGGTTATTTCTATATATAGGCTTATGCAGCATCTTCTATTTTACTATAAAATTTATTGTTTTTTTTTTTTTTTTTAAAAGATTTGTGTAAGACAATAAAATTACGGTCTAATGTTTTTGTGTTTCGAGTACCTTATTTACGATAGGTTTCGACATGAATTATTTTAGTTTCCTTAAAGTCTCTTAAAAATCTTATCGATGCCATGTATATACATAAGTATATTGTTGTTGTTGATTTGTTGTACTTACATATGTTGACTGTTGCTTTTGCTTTCCAATGAAATTGAAAATAATAATTGAACATAAAAAGAGATACGTCAAGATTTCTTTGAGATCTTGTGCGCTAGACAACAAAAGGGAATAGAGTACTCAACCGTGAATATAACTATCTGTATAGAGACGAACAAAAAAAATGGTTTTTTCTTCAAGCGCAATAGAAATAATTAGCTTCGATTGTTATTCTAGACATTATGGTCGAAAGTGAGAAAGGCAATTCGATTCAGTTAATTATTATTTTTAGTTGCGGGAATTAATTAGAATTTAATGGGGCGCTTAAATATGTACAGTACTAGCGTCAGTACAGGCTGTTATCGTGAGGCTCATTTAGTAAATCTCATTTATGTGAGCGCAAGTTTCAAACCCAAAAAAATCTCATATCATGTCGATCGAAACAACGTATCGATCTGCCCAACTATATGGTAAACGGGGAAGTAGGACGGATGCTCAAAACGAATTTTGCTACAACTATAGGTGTTTTTTTGCCGCCCTCGATAGTAAGTAGCGTGCTTGCCTTGTTATTCGAGGGTCTCGGGTTCGATTCCCGGTGGTGACCAAAAAATCACGGTTGGGTGTTTTTAATGTGTAAGTATTTTTGTTTGTCCGGGTATAGCACCGTGGGCCCATTGTGGCATTGAGTGCTGGAGTAGTCCGCCCAATTTAAAAAAAAAAAAAAAAAAATTGATGTTAAGTGAACCTAACGGTAACTACACGCAATTCAACGTTGCTTGATTCTAATGTTATTGAAAATTTTGTCAAAATGGAGAGAATATTGAGATTGGTTCGTTAGACAAATTAAAGAAGTAAAAATTTTCCGTGGTACGGTATATATAGATTTCAGTAAATATGCGTGAATTGGAATTACTAGCTTTAGTCGATTATAATCCAATAGCGCAACAAGTAGATGAAATATATTTGAATACCACGGCCCTTTTGAAAACTGCAATCAATTGAAGAACCCAGAGAAAAATAATCGAATTTCAAGATTTAAACACACAGATGGGACGATTTATTGGCAACAAACCTTTCTATAAGGCATCAACCAGAATTACAGTTCGCGCTTACCGAAAATCAACATTAAATAACATTTACAGGAGTTTATAATTTATAGCCATCTTTTCACGACCTCTATGTGACATCAGTGCATGAAAAAAAATGCGTTAAGTTCGGTACATAAATTACAAATATTGAATGGATTAGTACGCTGTACGGAATCTGTTGAAGACGAGTTTCCCACATTCGATTGAAATCTCTGAATATCAGATGCGATGCCTTGGAATCATGTATGACGGTAACAAAACCATGGTTCATGTCATACAGAAATGTCCGTTGCTTAAAAGTTTGGGCACCGAAAACCGAGAAGTTTATATTAACTGTCTGCGTCAAGTACATGTACAAACTCAATATTTTTCACGTTCTCAGGGCTTGATACACAAAAGGCTACCACTAACAAATCTGCGTTCAACAATCGATCAGCACGAAAACATTAACACTGTTATTACACCATCAACAGCTCGAAATTCCAATCAATCAACAAACAATGGAAATATACTATTAACATTGTCATCACAGACATCAACTATAATAACGACTATCACGATCTGCTCTACTGCAAAAACGATAGGAAAATCCAATGTAACAGAAACTATGACGGCACTACTAATAAACAAAATATGTTTAACTCTCCCTGCAACTATGCGATTAGCATACCAGAAAAACCGAAATGTGGCAATTGGAGCTAGCAGATACATATTTCAATAGACCCAAATCACTGGATCTGTCAATTCGATCTTAACACTAAACCGAATCAACCTGTGTTACATTGATCAAAAATAGGTTGGCTTATTTATAGCGGGAAAACTAGCGGAAGCCAGCAAGGAAGAGCGCGAAAACATTCAAAATTATAATGTAAATGTTGATTCCAGAGTTACAAATGAAAATTTAATGAAATTATTAAAAGCAATTTGGAAAATGGAACAAGCACCAGAAGACCCATGTGCAAGCGGATATCAAAATACTATCGGGTAACCATTATAAATATTCAACGATTCATTCATAGAGGAATATATAGGGGTTTCCAATAAGAGGTTTCATTTTGAAAAGCCTGCTTTTTGGGCAGTGGTCAATTTTGAAACTGCCATCTTTTGACATTTGACAAGTAAAAACTACGCCATTACTAAAAATGGTACGATACACGCTTTAACAACGCATTGAAATTGTTAAAATTCACTACAAAAATGGTGAAAATTTTGCAGTCACAGTTCGCAAAACTAAAGCACTTTTTGGATGTCGTGAAGCACCTTCTTGGCCGGCAATAGTGAAACTTGTGGAAAAATTTGAGCTGTTGGGACAAGTTAGTGATGTGAAAAATCGAAACCGTGTGCGTCGCTCCAGAACAACTGAGAATATTGCTGCTGTAGCCCAAGGTGTTGAAGAAAACCCAGGCTTGTCGATTCCTCGTCGATCTTTGGAATTAGACATTCCACAAACGACATTACACTGTATTTTGCATAAAGACCGGTCGATCATCATAAACGTCGTATCTTCGCTGATTGATGGGTCCTTCAAATGCATCAAAATGATCCGGATTTTCATCGAAAAATCATCTTCAGTGATGAGGACCATTTTCACCTCGGAGGCTACGTCAATAAGCAGAATTGTCACATTTGGGGCTCAGAAAATCCAAGAATGATTGTTGAAAAGTCTCTCCATCCTCAATGTGTCACTGTTTGGTGCGGTTTTTAGGCTGGCGGGGTGATTGGACCTTACTTTGTCGAAAATGAGGCTGGTGTAACTGTTACGGTGTATGGATTGCGTGACCCAGCTATGATTAACGATTTTTTATGCCGGAATTTGAAGATATTGATGAGGACGGGGTTTATTTTTAGCTAAACAAATCACACAAGCAACGAAACAATCGTCATTTTGCAAGAAAAGTTTATTTACCGTGTTATTTCTCGAACAGGTGATCACAATTGGCCAACGAGATCTTTTGATTTAACACCTTTAGACTTTTTTTCTTTGGGGCCACGTCAAACATAAGGTCTATGTCAATGTTCCACAATCGATTCAAGACCTTAAACATGGAATTCGTGAAGTTATCGAGGACATACAGCCACAAACGTGCAAATTGGTCATGGAATTGGAATTTGGCTGATATCGTTTTCAAATGTTAATGGCATACCTTCCTCTTTACAATGAAATAAACATTGATTCTTCATTGATTTCTCTTAAAACACACTCGTTTTTTTAAATATCAAAATGGAACCTCTTATTGGAAAACCCTTTTTTAAACAGCGGGCCATATGATTCGAGTATTTTGGTTGGAGATACTATACAGGAGTATAAAACTGCTAGCCGTCTTCAACGTTTCATGTAAAACAAGTAACACATTATCCTTGAATAAGTATTTACACATTGTGTCGAAGCTTCAGCCAGATTTAACAATAACGCTTTTACAAGTTCGTCAACACATAATCGCCATAAAAGCGAAAATCCGTTTACTTGCAATCATTGCTACAAAATAAACACCCTGGACAAAACGGAAACTGCTTTTGGAAAGTTCTAGATTATACAAACCATTCGGCTGATTGTCACCGATTATTATTAATTTTAAAATAATATTACAAACACAATGGCTAACCAAACCAGATTGGGATGTCAAAGCACCTCCATTCTTACATAGTTTCTATGGTAGTATTACATTGGTTGTGGGGCATTCCAGTTATAGATGGAAATCGTTCATAATAAATCGAATGAGCACTATTTTGGACATCATTCCAAGAGAACAGTGGAACTATGTTGCGTCTAAACAAAATACGGCGAATTATACCTCCAGAGATGTAGATCCCCAACAAGTGCCTAATTTGAAAAATTGGTGGCTCGGACCTAGTTGGCTGCCTAGTTTATCTAGTTAAAATTGAGATGCTATGAAGAACAACATTCAATCAGTGAGTATTACCAATATATAAAGTCAAATTATCGGTATTCTGGTTTTGAAAATCTATAAAGACGAATGATGGGAAAAATTGATTTTTCCATTTTAAAATAATTAAAAATTCATAAAATTCGATAAATTTCAAAAGTTTTTAAATTTTAAATTCATATAATTCTACAAAATATACGAGCTTCGACATTCCAAAATATTACAATTTCTGAATATATATTCAGAATTACAAAATTTGATCCAAAAAACTAATTTTTGATAAACTTGAAAGAACCTGTTGTTAATCTATTGCTCAATAGATGGCATACTATTTGAATTTTGAATTTTTCAACCGAATCACACGAAATTAAAACAAAATTCTGATTGACCCGCAGGTTTGAATGATAAATAAATAAGGACATTTGTTTTGAACACAAATAATTTTATTAGATTGTCAGTCGAGCCATAAAGAGGGATGATTATTGAACATCGCTTAAACGGTTAGTGATTCACTTTATCTTTTGATCACAGATGATCACATCTGCCTCGCATATATCACCACAAGCACCCATGAATTAAATTAAAAACCTTCACCGTCGCCGCAATTATTTTATACAGATAGCACCGTGGCCACTGTGGTATTCGTAAATTGATTTTTCTATAAGGGCTCATAGTCATTGAAATCCTCATTCTGCATCCGTTTGAGATGAACAGCCATCAAGTTTAAAATTGACCAGATTAAAAACCCCCGACATATGAAAATAAATTTGAACTAGGTTTACTCGTATTTTGAAGGAAATCTAACCGGTCCGTACCTACACATGCAGTTCACAAATAGTTGAACTTCAATGCGCCTATATGTTGTAAAGAAATTAACAATTCTTCTACCTTTACAGGTAAATTAAATATCGATTTTTGTGCAAATCACGTGAAATGTTTCTTATAATCGCCATTTTCTTATAATTCATTTGTTTTACTTACTTTTCATTTATGGTGCGAGGTCTTGTGGCGCAATGGATAACGCGTCTGACTACGGATCAGAAGATTCCAGGTTCGACTCCTGGCAAGATCGGTTTTTTTTCAACTTCTAAATTTAATTTATTACCAAGTCAATCTTAATCGATTATATAAGCTGTTTGGATAACTGACTGCAATAATTGCTCGTAGTTATTTCCTGCAACACTTTTGGATATTGTTTGCCGCAAATTTGTTGACAATCAATGTCACTGCGACAAAATTAATTCATTATAAACCTCATATCTAGAAACCACTGTCTTCACATCCATTCCAGGTAAATGTGGTAGATCAACAAATCTAAATGGAACACCTTCTTTCCATTGAATTTATAACTCGTTTAGTAATCACTTTATTACTTCAACGGGGCTACGGTAAAAACCAAATTTTAGACTAGCAACCATTCCAGCACTCAAAATAGTATAACACCCTCTTTCTTAACTTGGCCAAGTGTAGAATCGAGCACTACTCCTACATGAATGCTGTAGAAGCCACAAGTTTTAGTCGAGAGACCAAACAACTGAAAATGAATATTCCGTTAGAAATCAACAACAACTAAATGTTGCTGAACCTTTTTATCGGCCAACAATCTATTCTGCAAGTAGGTGAAAGATTGCAAAATGCCAAATAAAGCTACACGGTTCACAATCCTATCATGTGGGTGAAAAATCATATCGCGAACAATTTAACAATCCAAGAACTAAAATAATAATAATAAATCAGTGATTAAAGGCCATTTTAACAGTTTTGATCTTGGGCTTGATCTTCATACTGTTCTAGTAAGCCAAGTCGTTCTCTATACCGTGGAGCCATAGTCGCCTGCAGCGACCTCTGCGCCTACCATATGGTGGCCCTCCTTTCAGATATCGCTGCACAATTCGTTCCGGTTCAGCACACAGCCAAGGTATCTTATTTCCTGTACAATATCGGGTATCTTCATCAGATCTCTGATCTCGATTTTGTGCAAAGCTCGCGGTATATGTATATACCATCTACTTCGCGTTTTATGCCGTAAATCACTCGCATGATTATTCTTTCAAATGTAAGGAGCCATCACACGTACTCATCCGTCCGCGCTTCACTCTCACATCAATAAATAACAACGGGCCTGATCAACGCTTTGCAAAACTTCAGCTTCTCGTCACTTGACAGAGAGATCAAATATTTGAACCTTCTCACTCCGTGAGACGTGTAGTGGTCACTACAGCCAATATTCCTTCATGCATGTGATTAGGCCCTCTAACGCTCCTAGTTTCTTAAGTGACTGCACGTTCCACATGCCGATCGTAATTCTTTACTTGAGCGGGGGTCCGGTGTTGTTTTGGCGGTATCCATTTTTCGTTTTGTTCACTTTATAAACAGATTATTTTTTTACTTTTGCGGGTTGTCAGCCCCAAACCCTTTTCTAAATACAGATGTTGATTACTTGCGTCCAATTTATATCAAAGCGACGCAACTGTTCATTTAGAGGTGCGAGTAGTGTGAGAATCTAGCTCGACACAGATACCTTTCCGGCAGAATTAAAAAAATGTGTGGCTCGTCGTGGTTTTGCTAATCAATAATGAGTTGAAATCAATTTTATCTTGCAGAAAGGAATTAATTTCATATTCACCCCCACAGTGCTTCACATTTCGGTGATTTATGGGAGATGGCTGTAAAGTCAGTTAAGCATCACTTCGGCCGTTCAACGAAGGTAGCAAATCTAGAACGTTAAAAGACAATTACCAAATCAAAAGATTTTGATTTCAGTGTCGGGCAGCATGTTGAATGATAAAACAGTGCCGTTGAAATTTCCGCCGATAGTCAGAAATTCGTTCAAAATGATGTAGACGGCATTACTGAAATTATTATAAGTTATTGGTAAATCGTTCGGTAAAGTGTTCGCATGATTAGACCTTTCAAAACAATACACATTATTAGACAATATAACAGATCTAGAATTTGACCGTGGCTGTTGCATGTTCTTGGGTTCAACTGAGTAGTTGAAATGCTGCTATTTAATAAATTTATTGTCATCTAGGTGACCAGTACCAAAAATTCCATTAAAATTTGTTGATCTACAAATTTAGTCTTATTTACTGCTGAATACGTCGTCCCAGTACGCGTGGTATTTTTCATGATGTTAGAGGCTGATGTTTGATCGATTTGAATTTGTAATACATTTCTGTAGTAAATTCGCTGCATAACAACCATTATTATGTCAATCAAATTTAGATGGGCCCGCAGATTCGAAAATGCAAGCCCAAGAGTATATTTTTCCATTTCCGGTTTATAACTCGAAAAAACAAGTAACAGCTTCATTCAAACCTTAAATCGAGGTCTAATTCTGATTTAAGCTTATCTACTCATATTTATCTGCTCAATTCATAATAATATTTTGCCAAATTTTGTCTCGTGAATCTGGCTTAAGCCACATTTCAGAATAGTTTATAAAAAAAATATTTATTATTCAAAAAAGTAAAACCAAAGTTACGTGATTAAATTTAGGAATTGAAAAAAACCGATCTTGCCAGGAGTCGGACCTGGAATTGCGCCACAAGACCTCTTATTAAACTACAAAATTAAGTAAAACAAATGAATTATAAGAAAATGGCGTGGCTTCATGGTTTTTTGTTAAATGTAAGGGGGGGGGGGGGGAGGGGGGTTGGAGAAGTTATGTGCTGATTAGAATAAAAACAGCACAATGATTGGCATGCTGTTATACAGGCTGGAATCACAAGCACCCAAAAATATAAAGCGAGTGGAACTATTATTTTCGGTTGCCGGTCATTACTTTCCTTCCACCGAACCACTTGTTTGCATAGATCGAAAAAAAATGCAGATTATATAAATATTTATCGAGAACAGTTCCTGGTTTTTAAAACTGAGGTAGTTAATTACGTCCACCGGGAACATAGCCATAAATTTATAGACTTAAAAAGAATGATACTAACCAGGAAACGGAATGGAGAATGAGTAATAAGAGGGGACACATTTTATAAATTTGTCATTGGTGTAGCTAGATCGGTTCAGAAAAGAGGTAAAACAATGCGACCAGCCACGATTCAACCAGCAATAACTGTAAAAAAGTGACACTGGCAGACGTCGACAAGCTTTTACAAAATCATTTTGGGGTTGAATGGAAAGAAAATCCAGCTTTGGTTTTTTAAAAAGACGTAATGCCAAGTGACCTGAAGAGCCAATTATCACTTTAAAACAACAAAAACCAAAACAGTGTTTGACAACAGAATAACATTTAAAACTTTAATAAACCACAATGCAAAAAACCCCCAAAAAATAAAAATTCAAAACTGGGTGTTTCCTGGAGGGTGGTTTATTAGACGTATGTCTTGCTGTTGCAATAACTTCCGTGTGTTAAGCGCTATATGTGGCCGAGTTAAAAACTAAAACTGAACGTAATCCAAGGCAATCACGCCATCTGGATTACATTAGTCAATTCACCGTGGATATACAACATATAAAAGGTTCCGATAATGTCGTTGCCGACACTTTATCGCGAACCATTAATATTGATTCAGCCTTAGTCGACACTGTTATCAGTTTTGACCACATTATTAAGGCACAGCAATCTGATGATGAACTTCATACAATGCTGGACGGCTCATGCCGACGTTCAACTTTTAATATGAAGCTCGAACTAATTAAATGGTCAGGTTTCGAAATATATTATGAAACCTCAACAGGGAATAATTGCCCATAATAATTTATCACATCCCGGTGTTCGAGCATCGGGAAAATTGATTACGCAGCTCGTTATTTTTGGCCAAATATTAACAAGGACGTAACCCAGTGGGCGAGTTCTTGCTTAGCATGTCAACGTGCCAAAGTGCAACGGCACACTATTTCTCCTCATGGAAAGTTTAATATTCCACCTGGTCGTTTTGAACATGTTCACTTGGATATAGTTGGACCTTTGCCAATATCCAATGGTTGTTCGTATATTCTCACTGTTATCGATCGTTTTATTCGATGGCCGGAAGCTTACTGCATGGAAAAAATGACAGCTGCCACAATCGCTAGAATTTTTGTTAATAATTATACATTGCGTTTTGGTGTACCTTCTCAGATAACAACTGATCAAGGATCACAATTTGAGTCCAAACTTTTTAACGAGTTAACGATACTCCTTGGATCTCAACGGATTCGCATTTGTGCATATAATCCAAAAGCGAATGGCATGGTTGAGCGATTCCATAGACAACTTAAAGCTGCTCTTATGGCCAGAGGCAATATTATCAATTGGTTTTTGGAGATCCCCATAATTTTATTATTTTTATTAAACTTCTCGGTGAATTTTTTATTGACAACCCTTCTGCACCTATGCCTTCTAGCGACACAGTTATCGACCAATTGCCTGATGCAATGAATAATCTTATTCCGAAACCTACACGTTTAGCAAAACAGGATCACATATTTGTCCCGAAAGCTCTGGACAATTGTGAGTTTGTATTTATAACATCGGATAAGGTTTGTATTGGAGACCCCCCCCCCTTACGAAGGGCCATTCAAAGTAATTAGACGCCTTCGAAAATAGTTTGTAGTTTCGATCAAGGGTAAAAATGTTACCATCTCGATCGACAGGTTGAAACCAGCTTTCGGAATTTTGAGTTCGGTTGATCAAGTTTTAACATCCCGAACATCCAAAGCTGTCAGTTTTCGTTTTTAGGATTCTAGATTCTCAGAATCACTAGGAAGGGAGTACTGTAGCAACCGATAAATATTAATTTTATTTTATTTTTAATTAATATTTATCCGCGCTCCAATTTATACAATATATATTTTAGGTTTCGTTCCTGCACTTCAAGTTGTTTATTCTTTATCGTTTTGTATAGGAGTTAGGTACGCATACTTTGATTGTTGATAACGTTCTGATGTTAAAGCAGGGTATGGTATTACTACCAAATCTATCTTATAATTCCATGATATTCCTGCCCTAACCATCACCAAGCCTCCATGAAACGCTACTAGTGGTCTCACGCAATCAGGCTTTAATCGTTCCCCCATTATACGCCAAACGTCCGTCTGATGCATAAAGGTCAAATCGTGGTTCATCTGAAAATAACACATTATGCCACTGCCGATGAGTCCAGTTTCTGTACATCAACGTATAGTTCCTTCGATGCCGATGACGATTATTAGTCAGATACGGCACTTAAGTTGGTCGACGTGATCGTCGATAATTAATCCTTCAACCGATTTCGTATGGTCTGCGTGGTTATCTGGTTATTTATGGGGATATTAGCTCGAATTTCTTGAGCACAACTTCTCTTTTTTTTTTGCGTGAAGTGCGATAGCGTGATCTTTTTTGTCCTACTTTTACTTTGTCTACCAAATCCTTCACGCCGTTTTATATTGTTGGTTTCCAAATACCTATGCCACGTCCGGCTTACGACAGTGAATTCATTCTTCTTGAATTAAAGTCACAATTTTCGTAGCACGAACGAGTGATTGTTCTCTCCGAATCATCTTGAAAATTGAACTTGATATGTGAAATTTGTCAACAAAAACAACTTCAGCTTAATACATGTTATTGTACAAAGCAGAATGTCTCAATATAACGAATTTTATCACTAAGATAAAATTTAGTGCTATGAATATACATTATTTCCGAATTTTCTTGGGGAAACCCTAGGAACATAACACCACAATGACATATATTTCAAAATGTCACTAGGTCTAAGCTATCCGAAAAGTATAGCTCAGGATAGCTTAGACATAATGACATCCTGGAACATATGTCATTATGGTGTTAGCTTCCTAGGAATTTCTCAAGAATATTCGGATAATCCACATAATCCGCTTACATGAGATTACATAGTTGTCCTCTAATCCGCTATTTTTTCCAAAGTAGAAATATTTTTCGGATACCTTAGATCCAATGTCATCTGAGGTTAGCTTTAAAGTTTGAGTTTTAAAAAATTCTCTTAATCGGTTAAATTATACGATTTATCGGTTTATTCAAATAAAATATCATAGAACATTTTTTGGATTTAGGACAAACTTCATCCGTCTATATAGAATGGTGAATTATGTCCTAAAAAAATCCATTTTCTTTTTTTTTTTTTAGGACAGATTAAGGACGAAATTCACGTGAATTCCTAACTGTTGATTACCAATAAGAATAAAGGAAGTGTGTATTTTATTCTGCTGACTAGAAAAAATTAGGGCTTTATTTTTATTTCATAATGGCTATTGGTTGTTATGAAATAAAAACAACGCCCTATTTTGTTGTGATTTTGACTTCTAATGAGTTTCAAATTAATAAAGGGTTTTCCAATAGGAAAGATATGATTTTTATGTGACGTTTCGAAACAACTTGAAAACGATAACGATTTTTTTAAGAAAATCAACTTCTCCGATGAGGCTCACTTTCATCTGAGTGGTACGGTAAATAAACAAAACTGTCGATTCTGGTGCGTAGAATAACTACAAATTATTCATGAAAACCCATTACATTCACCTAAATTGATAGTTTGGTGTGGTTTTTCGTCTGGTGGAATCATCGGTCCGTATTTTTTTTCGAAATGAAGCTGGTAACACCGTTACTGTCAATGGAGATCGGTATAGATCGATGATAAGCAACTTTTTATGGCCGAAATTGGAAGAAGTTAATCTTGACAACATTTGGTTCCAACAAGACGGGGCTACGTGCCACACAGCAAGTGCAACAATTGAATTATTGCGAGAAAAGTTTGGAGATTCGATTATTTCAAGAAATTGTGATATTGAATGGTCTCCAAGAAGTTGTGATTTAGCACCATTAGACTATTTCTTGTGGGGTTGTTTGAAGTCATTGGTCTTTAGCAATAAACCAAACTCTCTTCAAGCTTTAAAAGTCAATATTGAACGTGCATTCATGACATACGACTTGATTTAGTGGAAAAAGTGCTCGAAAATTAGGTTCATCGAATTCATTCCTGCAGAAGAAGTGGGGGCCATTTGAATAACGTTTTATTCAGAACTTAATTGCCGGCTGAAAAGTCGAACTTTGGAGCGGACGGCCACCTTTAAGGCACGCACAGATGAATTTGGTACCAAATTCGTACTTTTTATCAATTTTTTTTTTAAATCTTCCGTATTCTTTGCTGCCTTGTGGGTCTTTCTCAATTTAGTTTTCATTTTTGTCCAATATCGTTCGATTGGACGAAGTGCAGGACAGTGGGGCGGATTGACAAATTTGGGAACAACACACACGTTGTTAGATTTGTACCTTTCTAATGTTTTTTTAGAGGAATGACATGACGCTAGATCAGGGGCAAAAACAAAGTACCAACTTGGTGCCCACGTAAAAAAGGCAGGAGTCGCTTTTGGAGGCACTCCTTAATGTAATTTTCCGAAGATATTGTCCCTTGCGTGATGTACGGAGCACTTCTAGTGCCACATTGGCAAATAGCCTGCCAAACCAAGTATTTTTTTGGAAAATTTTCATGTTGGATAATTTTAAATTTCATGTCGACACTCAGTTTATCCTTTACAGAATAATATTGGTTACCTGGCAGAGATTTGAAATCAGCTTTAACGTAGGTTTCGTCATCCATTCGACCAAACAATCATCTTTTTAGTCCACCAAAAGTTTGTACAGCATTCGGCTTCGTCGGATTGCCGTAGCTTTTTGTTTATCTTCACGCCGTGGTACTTTGTTCGCATATGATTTGTGTTATTTTTTTTCGCTAAATCCCTCAGAGATAGGTTTGGATTGTTTATCAGAGCGCACACCACTTTAGTTTCCAATTTTTTATCAATATGGCTCGATATGTCTGTTCCAAATTTTCTATTAACGCTCCGAGTCTACATAAACCGAATTATAGTCCTTCTATTCATGTTTTTTACTTTTTATTTGATTTGGTGCGTTCGTCAAAAAAAGCGACATTGTGTGCAAATTTTACTGTACCACGTCTTACTGGATATTTACCCGAGCTATTTACATCCGACCATATAAATATTATAACTTGAAAGAGAAAATGAAAATTAATTCATTAGAAGGATACAATAAATGAACCGTTGTAAGACCGTGACTATCCTCTAAAATACGGGACATATTTTTTCAAATCGGCATGCTGGTTCATTCTAACACGTCTTCTGGATGGCTAATTGGCAAAATCTCTAGGATTAGCTTCACAGAATTTTATGTTTAAACAAATTTGTAGTTTTGGTCTGCTGACGCTGACGATCCGCTTAATTATGAGGAGTATTCAACTGTATGGCCAATTGGCAAAATCTCTATATAGGATCAGCTCAGCATAATTTTATGTTTTCCCAAATTTGTTGCATGTTATATGCAATATGGTTATTGGACCAAGTTGCAATATGGGGGATATTTTTCATGATATGGAAGGGCCACTTTATCACATCAAATGTATGGCCAATTGACAAAATCTCTCGGATCAGATCCACAGAGTTTTATGTTTTTCCAAATTTGTGGTTCGGTAGGATATGATTATTGAACCAAGTTAAACTATGTGGTGCATTTTTTCATAATGGGGAAGGTTCATTTTTATCGATTATAATTCATATTGTAAGGACCTCTGAAATTAAAAGGATTTTGAATTTTTAACATTCTTCGCGTATTCTGAGTAAAATTTCGTTCAAATATTTGACCAGCAATTAGTTCAATCTAGACGTACTTATATGCGTCTAGATTGAATTCAATCTTTAAAACCGATAGAATATTTTCTGAATATTCAAAATGCTAAACAGGAACCAATAATGTTCATTTGAAATATTTTGTCGAGGACATCTGTATGAAATGGAAGTTTTTGACTCGAAACCTTTTAAACCTTGTTACTATGTAGATTAATTCGTTTGTCAAAAATCATCGACTATTGGCATATTTTAATGATGGCTTGGATCGAATTGCTGTATATACCAATGATGATAATGTTTACTATTTACAAAATCTATTATTCCCTTTCCAACGTGCATCACAACCGCCAAATAAAATAAAAAAACTATTGAATACAATGCGATGGGAAATTGAAAATACAAAACAGCAACAATAACACTAACAGAAATAAACTGAATTAATAGTGGTTTTAGCGTAAAAATGCACAAAACTATTTTTTATTTATTGTTTATAACAATAGAATTGTACAAAAATAATCACAAAACCCAGAACAACACAAAAAATAAATAAATACAATTTACTCTCTAGAACTTTACAGTTCACTGGTGCAGATAACTGGCAATGACTCTTGACTGTGTACATCGTATTTTTTTGTTTTATTTGTAATAATGATGTTATTAAAGTCTTTGATCAGTAGTCTGCTGCATACTGCCGCCAAAGATCTCAATGACCATTCAAAAATGAACTTGAATTTTGATTAGATAAAATTTGGGCGCGCGCGATTTCTATAAAAAATTCGACCAAATTCTAATTGAGTCGAAATTGTTACGACTGTGTAGGATGACAGTGATGCAGTCTCAATGCTGTGTTAAAGTTGAGAACAGATACTCGTTATTCTCATGTTGGAGTACATTTTTCTTAAAACTGAAATATTTGGGTTCTCTTATCACTCACGATAACAGTGTGGGTGAGACATCATATATATTATTAAAGTGGGGCTGGCAGTCGTGCCTTGTATCCTCTAAGGCCACTGCTAATATCTAAACACTTATCAAGTGCCGTGAAGCTGAAGCTTTACAAAGTGTAGAACCGGCCCGTTGTAATGTTTGGATGTGAAAGTTGGGCGCTAAAGGATGAGTACAAGAGATGGCTCTACGGCCCAGATGGTGATTTACGGCCCGAAACTCGAAATAGATGGTGCATACCGGAAGACCTCAGCGAGTACGCTGGCTCGGTCACGTTCTGCGTGCTGATCCCGACGAATTGTGTAGCGATCTCTGAAAGGAGAGCCACCATGTGTAAGGCGCAGAGGTCGTTGCAGGCGACGATGGCTCCACGATGTAGAGAACGACTTGGCCTCTTCAGATTGTCGTAGACAGTATGAAGACCATGCTCAGGATCGAAACCATTGGAGCCTAATAGTTGACTCAGTAAGGGGCCAGTAATGCCCTTTAAACCCGTTCATTATTTTTCAACCGGGTCCAGAATTTATACGGTGTTATCAACCCGTAAGCATTGTGAAAAATCAATTGATGATGACAGTTACAAAGGTATGAATCGATTTAAGCAAATTATTTGAGAGCCGGAAGTAGGGTTTCATTGACATTTAGAACTAAATATTTTGATAGTTAAAATGTCCAGTTATAGATAAAGATATGTATACCAAAGTTTGAATCCCACTAGTTTGTAAGAGATTTAGTTAAAAAAGCGCAACATTTTATTTTAGGGAAATCCCTGGTACCAAGAACCCTAATTTTGCCTCTTCGTGATCCTAACATACATCGAAACGGTTCAAAAAATTGCAATACCAATCCTGAACCCGGAGCCAATTATTTTGAAATTAATCAAAACATCCAGCGAGATAAGGGTTTGGTTAAATTAATTCATACAATGTCGGTTTATTGTCTCCCAAAACAAGTTATTTGAATTATTTTCTTGCTGCCTAACAGAAGTAAACGGCACGCACCTGGCTGTAATTGGCCCGGATATCAAACTGATTTATTGCTTTTACCGAAAATTAAATTAAAAGACGACTTATATTCGAGATAGGTTCACAGGCTAAATATGAATTTTCTTCAACATAAAGGCCAAACTATACCTATCCAGTATCCCAGTATTTTTGAGTATTTTCTAATTTTTTGAATTTTCAATCGAAACATTTCCTTTGAATTATACCGCACATATAGCACAGTGTTTAAAGTTGTGACGCTTGGGTATGTATGCACTAATCCAAATAGATGGATGCAGGAGGCAACAGCATATATCTGACCTTCAGTTTAGTTAAGAACGCAGAATTCATGGGCCGAACCATCGTTCATGCCAGTACAGACTGGCATGTACAGACTGACAATGAAATTTGGCTGAACTCGTTTTTGTGTGATAATTTTGAAGTAACATTTTTAGAGTGAAATTTAACGGATATTTTGAGGTTGAACTTCGCTATGTATTTTTATACAATTTAGTTGCACATCTGACCAGCTTTCTGAACTGCCTTTCTATAGAAAATATTGAAATGTTATGAAGAAAAAGTTTCGATCGTGAGTGTCCGTTTCATATTATCCGTGTTTTGGTCTTTTTGAAAATTTTTTAAGAACGAATGTTTGGAATCTACTTTAGCTGTCCATAATTTTTAAATTTCAAATCTATGAGCAATCTACTTTTACTCGTTAAAAAGCTGCTCAGTACCCACATAGCACACATGTATTCAAAAATATATTTTCATTATAAAAAATATATATTCACTGAAAATTGCAATCAAAAATTTAAAATTAACTTTTGTTTTTCCATTTAAAAATAATTAAAAATTCATAAAATCCGCATTGCACAGTTTTTAAATGTTCAATTCATAATTCTACAAAATATACGAAATTCGATATTCCAATATATTAAAATTCTGAATATACTGAGCTACATATATTCAGAATTACAAAATTTGATTAAAAAATAATTTAAACGGGCCTGTTGTTAATCTATTGCTCAATAGATGGCGTCCTATATGAATTGTTAATTTTTTAACCGAATTTTTGTAAATATTTCAGTTAAAGCTAAAATTCTAGGCGAACCTCTGCCGATTACCATTCCAAACAGATATAAATATATACCGTAGGCAGCACCATATTTATGTGGCAGTCGAACGAAATCGTTAATAGCCCATCATTTTCGAAATTTAGCATCTGGAAGAAAGCTTTACCGCACGTAGTTTGTCGAAGCTTCGTAATATTTTTTGCTGAATCTCGTTCTATTTCGTTTAATTGTTTTTAATTGTAAATAAGTTGAGCACATATCGGTTGAGGGTTGCTTAAAACTTATATTAAATTTCGTCCTAAATACGGAAATCCGAATATAAGACGCTTTGACCGAAAAGTCGCCGCTAGGATATTGTCATCTCACAATGGTACCTCGGTAATAATGCGGTTCAAAGGTCTTAATTGATTTAATAAAATTAATAATTTTTTCGTTCCGATCTTCATATTTAATGATCACTCTATCGTCACCACCCCCCATCCCCCCTTCCGATTTTTCTTAATCGTTGAACACGCGCTTCGCCAACATTTAATACCCTTTGGAAAAAATGTTGGTAAACTGTTTTAAGGCTACCATTAGATTTAGTAATTCCATAAACGAAATTGATACAGATTTAAGGCTCCCATTTCTTGGTGAACGATCCGTTCGTGTTGGAGGCTGCATCACATAATATTTTAAAATAAAGCTACCTTGGGTTAATTTGGTTTTATTGCTATAAAACAAGCGAGAAAAGTGAAGCGGGTCGATCCCTCTTATTTCGTCGTATTTAAATACACTGCCCTTGTGGTTGCATTTAACCATTCGAGGAAGCTTTGTAGCAGATTATCTGAAATTAAAAGTTTACTGATGGGTTTCTTGTTTTGCGCAGTGCATTTTTCAAGTGCTCTATCCTGGGAAATTTCGATTTTCCAAAATACGTGACGATGAACAATTACTCCAATTTTTAATCTGTCGAGTACTACCTGGTTGGATATCGATGGTGTTTTACAGCATTTTCTGACGAGAACAATGCCTTGGCTACGATGGATTACTTCGCAAGCATTTCTGCAACCCAAGTTAACCGTACGTGTAACAGTCAAGGGAAATTTCTGGATCTTGTATTCACAACTGGCCATAGGTTTTCAGAAGTTTCGGCATGCGAGGATTTTTCCGGCTGCTCTAGCATCTTCTTCGCCATTCTTTCCAGTACTAATGATTTGTTTTTTGATTTTAGAAATGCTGACAACGTTTCACGGAATGAATATTTCTACAATTCGTAGGATTGGAATTTCCTTCAAGCTGGTCAAGACATGGTTGAATGACATGGTGTTACAATTCAATCAACGACTCAAGATAGGTATCGAAAGTTATGTTCCGTCTACTAAACCGCGATTTCGAGAAACATGGTATAATGTTAAGTTGACACACCTTGAAAATCGTCGTAATAAGCTCCACACGCTATACAGGTTACATGGCAACCAGTTCTTATATCATAATTACGTTCTGTAGATTGAAGTGGAGTTGCCTTCCAACACACGGGGCATTTCAACTCTAGAAGGAATGTTATCGGAGTACCCTCTCCTATGACCTTTCAAAACTGCTCTGGTAGGCTTCTCGTTGATATGTGCACTTTTTTTGTTAATTTTTTCGAATCTTTTGATCTTGGAAATAATCGGGAATTCACTCAACTCTCGTTTACCTTAGAAGAAGTATTTGATTGTTTATCCAACATTGATAGCAATAAGAGTGCATGTCATGATGGTTTGATGTGATTGCCATAACTTCTATGATTCCAAAGCTCTTTGAATCAATGGTTCATCGATTATTGTTTTTTCATACAAAAAGGTATATTTCGCCTGTGCAACATGGTTTTTTGCGGGAAGGTCGACAATGACAACAAACCTTATATTGTCTTTCAGCGGCCATATTCACAGTACGATTGACTCTCGACTATCGTGGTGGACGTTAAACGATTTCCGTTCGTTAAATGTAAACACGCTCTTCGTACGCGAGCGCCGTTTGCGTCGTCGTGATGGATTTTTATACATCGATAGTGCATCTACGAACCTCAGTCAATCGGAACCTGTCTTGAACACGTCGCGTTCATTCAGAGTCTAGTAAATAAATAATACTTCGAAATTCCCGCCATTATTGTAATAGTGCTTTGCCATCAAAGGAATGCTGCTGATGGTCATCCATCAACCTGACTTTTAACATTTACTTGTATAATAAAAACTAAAACTATTTCTATAAATTGTAAACAAAAAATTTATTTATATCGAGTTCATTGTACAATTAATAAATTTAATTAAATATTAATTCGTAGAATGTAGCAAGCAAACCAAAAAAAAAAAATATTTTTTTTGTAAATTATTGTTATGAGAACTACTTACCATTTACTTTGTATCTCTTCTTTTATATTATTCGGTTTATACCGAATAAATTTATTTAGTTCCAGTTGAAATCACCTAAGAGCTATATTTAAACAATAATATTCTTTATATCGCATATAGTTATACTGGAGATTGTATAAAGGTACAAATATACTATAATTTGTAACCTAATAACCCTAGCAACAATATTTCGTTACAGAATATAGTCCAACGTAGATTCCAGTTCATATAGTGCTCGTGTGCGACACACAATTGATAATTTTTGCTTTGTAAAGTTCTATTATTATGTAAAAATTGTGAAATGTACATATGCATAGGAATATAAATAATAGTATTACGTTAATTGTTCTCTGTTTGTATTATGTATAGGTATATAGTCTCTAGAATCACGAGACCGATATAAAATGTTCACTAAAACGCGCTAATAGTAAATTAGAATTTGTAAAGCCGCATAACAATGGAATAATTTATCTCTCTGACATATCACTTCATGTTGGTATAGTAATCAATTTTTGTAATGTATGACTTTAGACTACTGATGATAGACTATATACCACTGTTGTCTATGTATTGTTTATAAAACAAAGCTGAGCTAGAAATAACAACAATTTTTCGGATCTTTATCTTGTAGGACGGACAATCAGCCATTTTGATCACAAGTTGCTCAGCTCGAATTTGTCTCTTAAAATTGTTAATCGCAAAATTTGTGTTCTCATAACCGATATTCTCAAAATTCTGAAACTAAAAAGGCTTAATCTCAAAAATACACGTCTATCTGATTCATAAATTTCCAAAATTGAAAATTGCTGGATTACGAGTCTTAAACGCTAGTCTCAGACTTCGAAATTCATGTCCCTTAATTCCTAATCTCGAATTTTCAAATAGCTTAAGTTCCCCAAATAATAGGTTAGGTTAGGTAAGGGTGGCCGTCCTAAAGGACTATCATAGACACAAAATTGGTCCGTAGCTGTACCACATTCGAGTTTCCTCCTCTTCACTCGCCAAACCATCCTGAGCAAATCAAGAAGCGTTTAAAGTCCCGGGTCTCGATCTTACTAAGATCTGTGAGGTCGTTCAAAGGGGAAGTTCCCACAAATTTTATTCTGCTGTACGCTAGACTAGGACAGGTGCAGAGCAGATGGAGCGGGTTTTACTCCTCCTCATCATCACCACAGCTGCGGCAGAAATCGTGGGCTGGAACACCCAGTCTGCTCGCATGTATCCCAATGAGACAAAGTCCCGTTGGCCTGATCTGGACCGGTCAAGTCTAGACCAGATCTGTCTGGTTATTACACACGAACTGGCGTTAGACCATCTAACGTTCGTTTCTTTTATAGCTTCTTCGTGAAGCTGCAATTTACATGAAGCCAGCGGTATCTTTATATCCCGCCTGCTTTGGGTTATTATAGGCGTGCTGTACCCTTACGGGCCAACTCGTCTGCCTTTACATTCCCTGTGATTTTGAAATACCCTGGCACCCACGTCAAGCGGATGTTGAACTGATCAGCCATCTCATTTAAAGATGCCAGACAGTTCTAGGCTACCTTCGACGTCTGGTAGTATGATTGAAGCGTTTTAATAACAGTCTGGCTGTCCGTAAAAATTCGAATATCCCTCGTAGATATTACATTATACTTCAACCAATCCATGACTTCTATTATCGCGATCAGTTCAGCTTGAAAAACGCTGCAAAAGTCCGGAAGACGAAAAGAGAGGTTAACCCCTAGTGCCTCACAGAATACCCCGCAGCCAACCGCTCTATTCCTTTTTAAGCCATCCCTGAAGAAGCTTAGCGCCTCATTGTCCATAACCGTTTCGTTCACCCAGTCCTCTCTGGTGGGAAACTCAGTTTGGAATTTCATCTCAACAGATGGCAAAGGAATAGCGTAGTCGGTAGCTTCCGGGATACCCCTGTTGCATAGGATAGATGAGTGCCCTGCATTGTTACTGGTGCACATAGATATGGATTCCCGTGGGAGTTGCAAGTCTCCTATCGGGCGCGTCCCCAGGTGGCGGATAGGGGGTTGCCCTCACTGGTTTACCGGCGGGTAAGTGGGAAATAATATACCACTCGTGGACCAAAACTTGCAGAAGCGTCTGTTCACCAGGAGGTGCGGCTTCGTACGTGGGAGTGGAATCCAGAAGCGTATGTCCATAGTGGGCGGCTTTCTGGTCAGCGTCTGTTCTCCGGGAGGAGCGGCTGCGTAAAAGGTCCTGGCAGTAGGCTAAAAATGCTAGGGGCGGATCCCTGATTAAAAATCCAAGATGCCAGATCAGGAGAAAAAAAAATTGACTTCGGTGCAGGGAGTAGGAAACCCAGTACCGGCGGTTTTTGGGAGTGGGCAAGCGGGCTCCCAGCCGTCGTCATCCAGTAACCGCAATGTTCCAGCAGTGGAGAACTTGGCTGTTGGTGCATTAAATACTACAAGTATGCGTACGACAGAGGCGGAAGCCTTTTTTAGGAGCAACCGAGTGACGAGGTCACCAGTAAAGGAAAGTCAGCCTAGTGTGGCAGCACTTCCACCACTCGATCTCGAACCAAGGCAGAAGGCAACGAGCGAGAGCGATGGTAATGTAATCGACCAGAGACTACAGAAACTAAAGTCGCATATCGAGAGCTTGCAATTGTATGTGAAGGATAGGCACAACGTCCATCAGGAGATAAAAAGGATGCTGCGCCTGATCAGGGCATCTTTTGGCGATCTTGAGTTGGAGATCAGATGCGTGAGTACCAGAGCTGAGGACACCATCCAACAGGCAAAAGAAGCGGTTAGAGTACCTCACAATTGGATCCTCAAACCACAAGTAGGAGGAATATTAGTGGAAAATACCCTTTCGGAAATTATGACGCCTCCATCGGGCCAAACTGGCACCGGTGGGGACTCAGTGAAGAGAAGAAGGGAAAATGAAAAGGGGAGTGATCCGTCCGGGCGAACCCCCGATCAAAAAAAGAAAAGAGATGATACCAGGATGGTAAACCCGGTGAACAGGAAGGAAACCGATGTAAGCACGGGCGAAAATTTAGGATTGGAAGGGCAGGATGAAAATCCGGAAGAATGGACGAAAGTAACCATCAAATCAGCCAGAAAGAAGAAGAGTAGAGGCGCAAGAAAGCGCAAGAAACTGAAACCGGACGCTATAATCGTTGAAAAACTAGGAGATGTCTCATACGCCGATATTCTCCGCAAAGTGAAGTGCGACCCGAACCTGAAAGAGCTAGGTGAGAATGTTGGCCGCATTAGAAGAACCAGGGGAGGCGAAATGCTGCTCGAATTCAATAGAGACTCCAATAAGAAGAGCTCTGACTATTGGGAGCTAGTAAAAACTACGTTAGGAGAACAGGCCAAGGTTAGAGCCCTATCGCAGGAAATCACCCTAGAATGCAGGGACTTAGATGAAATTACAACGAAAGAGGATATCCAGCAGGCGCTTAAAGCTTTCGGGCTGGAAAACTTGTACGAATCTGCTATCAAGAATTTGAGGAAAGGATATGGGGGCACACAGATAGCAATAATTAGTTTACCTGTGGAAGCAGCATACAAACTATTAAACACCGGGAAAGTAAAGATTGGCTGGGTAGTTTGTAAAGTTAGGGAGCTGATTCAGCCAAAAATATGCTATAGGTGTCTAGAGTTTGGTCATATCGCAAAAGACTGCAACAACTGCGATAGATCTAAACTCTGTAGAAGATGTGGCGAAATCGGGCACATGGCGAGGACATGCAAGAAGGATCCAAGGTGCATGCTCTGCACTGGTGAACAAGGGCATATCGCAGGGAGCAGTAGGTGTCCACTATACAGGAGGAAAATCTCAGCCCGCAGATGAAAGTAATACAGATAAATCTTAACCACTGTGAGGCAGCTCAAGATCTCCTTGGGCAAGTTGTAAGAGAAACAAAATCAGACGTGGTCTTAATGTCGGAACCATTCAAAATACCCATAAATAATGTATGGATATCAGACCGGACCGGAAAGGCAGCAATATGGGTTTGCGGAGAATACCCCTTCCAGGAAGCTAAAGTGCGGCAAGAGGACGGATATGCACTGGCAAAGATCAATAATATATATTTCTTTAGTTGCTATGCCCCTCCAAGTCTACATCTGTCAGAGTACGAAGCGATGCTTGCTAAAATTGTGGCGGAGGCAAGAGGGCACCATCCAATTGTTATTGCTTGGGACTTCAATGCATGGGCCGAGGAGTGGGGTAGCAAATATACTAACATTAGAGGCAACACATTGTTAGAGGCGTTTTCCCAACTGGACGTCATTCTAGTGAACAGAGGCAACACCAGCACCTTTCGTAAGAATGGTCACCAATCCGTGATCGACATTACTTTTACAAGTAGTCAACTAGCAAGGGAAATTAAATGGCATGTCAGTGAACGATACACTCATAGTGATCACCAAGCGGTGTTTTTTGAAGTAGGATCTCAGAGCAAGGCAAAATTGAAGCCAATGACCTGGAAAAGAAGAGGCTGGGTGCCCGATGCTCTGGACGAAGAACTCTTTCGGGAATTGGTCCAAGACATTAGTATACCAGCAAGCACAGCCGAAGACAAAGTCAACCACGTGGCCAGGCAACTCTACAGGGCATGTGACGCATCTATGCCAAAAAGGACAGCAAACCATAGAAGGAAACCAGCCTACTGGTGGAACGAGGACATTAAGGAACTAAGGGCTAAATGTCACAAGGCCAGAAGAAGAAGTCAAAGATCTGCCAGATGCCCCGAATATGAGGAGCTAAATCGAGAGTACATAAGGCTGAGGAAACTGCTTCGTGATGAAATAAGGAGAAGCAAGGGGGAGAGTTTCAAACAACTGTGTGACGCGGCAGACGCAAGCCCATGGGGCAGCGCTTACAGAGTGGTCATGTCCAGAATAAAAGGCCAAAGAACCCCTCAAGAAAGGTGTCCAGATATGCTGCAAAAGATCGTCAAGACTCTTTTCCCCCAGCACCATCCAAAACCTGGTAATCGAGAGGATGATCACACGAATGAATATATGGAGAATATACCGGAAGTGACGGTAGAAGAGACATTGAACGCGTGCGGCCAAGTGGGTGTAAACAAGGCCCCTGGTCCAGATCTAGTACCCAACAAAGCGCTCAAAGTGGCTATACGAAGTAACCCTAACCTCTTCGTCAATATAGCGCAGTCCTGCCTAGAGGAAGGAGTATTTCCCAGGATATGGAAAAGGCAGAGACTGGTACTCTTGCCAAAAGCAGGAAAAGCACCAGGTGAACCATCCTCATATCGCCCAATCTGCCTGCTCGATACAGGGGGGGAAATACTGGAGCGCATTATTCAGAATAGGTTGCTCCCGATTACAGAAGGAGGTGGTGGTCTCTCGTCTCAACAATTCGGATTTCGCAAGGCACGATCCACATTGGATGCTATTAATGCAGTGGTATCTAAGGCCAAAGGAGCCTTACAGGGAAAAAGATGGAAAGGAGGAACTAAACAGTACTGTGCGGTTGCCACACTCGACGTTAAAAACGCATTCAACACAGCTAACTGGGCCCATATTATGGATTCCCTACGAAAGTTGAATGTTCCGGCCTACCTCTTGAAGATACTAGATAGCTACTTTGAGGATAAGTGTTAGAGTACGACACTGAGGATAGTCCCATGGAATACAACATAACAGCTGGAGTTCCACAAGATTCCGTTCTGGGGCCAATCTTGTGGAACATTATGTATGACAACGTACTAAAGCTACGAATCCCAGATGAAGCAGAAGTGATAGGGTTTGCCGATGACATCGCGATAGTGGTGTCTGCAAAGCACCTGGATGAAATTGAGATGATCACTAACGAGGCGATTGCAATAGTGAGGGACTGGCTGGAATCCGTTGGCCTGGAACTGGCGGAGCACAAAACAGAAGCAGTGCTGATTAGTAGCCGTAAAAAACGGGAAACTGTGTCGTTTAAGGTTGGGAACCACGTCATAAAGTCCAAAGAAGCGGTAAAATATCTGGGAATTATGCTTGATGACAGATTAAACTTCAAGAGTCACATAGATTATACGTGCGGAAAGGCATCGAGGGTGTACTCGGCGCTCTCCAATATGCTACCAAATGTTGGTGGCCCGAGAAGCAGTAGACGTCTTCTTCTGTCCAGAGTGGTAAGCTCAGTGCTACTGTACGGGGCTCCGATCTGGTCAGAGGCACTGGAGGTAAAATGCTACAGGAGACGGCTGGCACAAGTCTATAGGCTAAGCACCCTTAGGGTCATCAGTGCATATAGAACCACCTCAGAAGAAGCAGCATGCGTCATAGCCGGAATGATACCGATTGATATCATGGCGAACGAGGCGAAAAGAATATATGAGGCTAAGAAACACAGTTCTACAGTCGGTCAGGCTATCCAAACGACAGAAAGAGCCAAATCCGTGCAAAGTTGGCAGGAACGTTGGGATAATGCGACGAAAGGACGTTGGACACACAGATTGATTCCGAATATCAAACCCTGGATGAATCGCAAACACGGAGAGATGAATTACCATTTAACCCAATTCCTAACAGGACACGGTGGGTACCGAAGCTATCTGCATCGCTTTGGGCATGATGACACTCCTCTCTGTCCAACGTGCAATAAAGTAGAAAACCCGGAACACGTATTATTCGAGTGTCCGCGATTTGAGACTGAGAGAATGGACATGTGTATTACCATAAACACAAACTTAGGTCCGGACAACATAGTGGATGAAATGCTGAAATCACAGCAAATATGGGATGCCTGCTGCGCTACCATAACTAAGGTACAAAAGGAGCTAAGGCGATTAGAAGCGGCTAGAAACGTGTGAGTAGAAATACTAAGACCGCCCCCTGAAGTAATACTTTGCTGTGGTCCCGGGGGGAATATCGGTCCGGTGAGAGGAGGCGGTTTTAGTGGGTAAAAATCCCACACGGCGGTAAGTACGCTTATCGTGTCTTTTGAAGATTTCCCCTCCTCGAAAAAAAAAAAAAAAAAAAAAAACATAGATATGGATTTGAGCCGAATGACTGTGCAGGATGCAAGCTGCTCGGCCGCAATATCCAATGGAGTAAGATTAAAGAGGATCTCCAGAGCTTGAGTAGATGTGCTCCTGAGAGCCCCACTTATACACAAGCAGGCCGTTCTTTGGACTTACATCAATAGTTTAAGGTTGGCCATAATTTTTAACGCTGGACACCAGACGACAACCTCATACAGCAGTATAGGTTTGACCACTGAGACGTAGAGCCAGTGTACTATGTGGGGCTCCATACCCCATCTCTTTCCAATGGCATTTTTGCAGAAGTAGAGCGCTATAGTAGCTTTCTTTACTCTCTCTACGATGTTTTGTTTCCAGCTTAGCTTGCTGTCCAAAAGTAGTCCGAGGTATTTCACTCTATCCGTAAAGATCAAGCGAGTAACATTTAATGTTGGCGGGTCACACTGAGGAAGTTTGTGCCTCCTGGTAAAGAGGACCAGCTCCGTTTTCTGTGGGTTTGCGTTCAGTCCGCAGCCGCGTGTCCACACAGAGAGGTAGCCAAGCGCGCACTGCATGCGCTCACTAAGCGTCCTACCCAGATAAGCTGTCACGATCTTGCCTCTAAACATTTGATCTATCCAGCCCCTGAGTGACCCGTCTAGCCCCAGACTTACAAGGGCCCGAGTGATTGACCCTGGTCTGACGTTGCTAAAGGCCCCCTCTATATCCAAGAAGGTTACCATTGAATATTCCTTGTATTCAGGTGATTTCTCAATCTGGCCTCTAAGGCAGTGGAGAGCTGTTTCTAGATTTTTGAAAGTGTTTTATTAATTCCTAGATGATCCTCACTCCTCCATGATATTCCTTCAGAATTTCATGAATTCTATATTAGACTTTACCATCCGAGCCTTATCTCAGATTCGCGTTAAGGATCCGTTCTCGATTTGGATGCAGTCCCATTGTATCCCAATAAAACTCTTATCTGCAATCTCACTACATGTGGGACGATTCGTTTTTCCTTATACTGCATGAATATTTCCAAATCCGAATCGTTTGGCTATCGATTCCTTATCAGGTAGTACTTGCATAAGCCTTATGTCGATAGTGCCTTCTTTTGCCTCTATACAAGCACAGTGATTGCATTCTACTTGAATTGGCCATCTTGATAATGCTTCAGCCTTTCGATGTGCACTTCCCTCCGATGTTCTATTTAGTAATATCCTCTCAGAACTTTAAATTCATTGCCAAATATCAAAAGGCGTAAATCCACCATTTGTTCCGGCATCTTATAGACATGTAGTGTTCGATGCTATGCATCGTCTATCTCACCCAACTATGAAAATGAACGCGAACATTTTACTCAAAATTATGTATCGGTTGCCAGAAGAGCAAGGTTCGTCAACATACGAAGTCCGAACCAAGATAATTTAAACTGCCTTCTGTGCAGTTGCGAACACAAATACTCATGGATATAGTGGGACATGGACACCATCCGAAGGTTTTGTGTTTCTACACACCATTATCGATCGCTTTACTCGTTGGCCTGAGGGTTGCCATATTCTATTACAAATTACATATTCTATTACAAATAACACAAATAGTGTTTTTATTGGAGGAAAGATTATAAGCTGATGAGTCAAAGCTCTTTTGAGCTACACTATGTGCATTATCCCTGTCTTTGGAATCGTTATTGCTGGAAAGCGTAATCACATGAATGAAGGAGGTGCCCATGTGTCCTAGTGCAATACTTTATGCTCTATACAGTGAAGATAGTGTCCCGATACGTTATGCTCTAAATAGTGAAAATTTTAGACCTGGATTCCTTCTTGGGCCAAAGGTATAGAGGGTTGTTTTGGATTTCAAAGGTCCTAAGTTAATTTGTATACAGGTACCCCAAGATAAAGACTCTGCAATCTACAATAACCTGGACGATCTGATGGGATCTACTGGTATACCCGATCCCGATGGTAGACTGGTAATTGGGAACTTTAATGCTAGAGCTGGCAGAAATCAGGCCAACTTTTGTGAAATCTTACATCCGTACTCCCGTTGAAATGATGTTTTTTGCAGTTGGCTCATTCTTCCCACACAAACATTAGAAAACATGACCCAAATACAGTCAGCAACCAAATACGTAGGCAGCGATCATCATGATTCTATTTAATTATTATATGAGACATCCATCCCATGACTCGATCACTCGACAGAGTTTATGGTTTGTCCTATACGAATATGCCAACAAAGTTGATTAGATTGTGTAGAATGACAATAACGTACTAGTTAACTCGAGTGTTCGGTAAGTAGATGCTCTGTCCCTGATACTCTTTAATATTCATGTCGGAGTATATCTTTGGTAAAACTGAAACACCTATGAAACACCTAAACAAGCAGATGACTTATTCATGGTTGAACTGAACGCAACGCAGTAATGAATCATCTGTTGGACTCCAGATCGCTGGGTCCAAAACAAAATACATGATCTCTGGTTATAAGGACAATGCCACACCAGGTTTTAGTAGTGGTCACTACTCGTCTGGCAGTTGGTAGTTGTGCTTTATATCCTCTAAGGCCACTATTAAAACCTAAACGCCTATCAAGTGCCGTGAATCTGAACCTTTGTAGAGCATATGAATGTGAAAGTTGGATGTTGACTAGTGAGTATGATAGATGGTTCCTTGCATTTGGGAGTAAAGTCATTCGTGTGAATTGTACAGCAATCTCTGAAAGAAGAACCACCATATGGTAGGCAAAGTGGTATACCAAGTCTAGGATAAAACCGGTGGAGCCAGACTGTGGTACAGTAACGGGCCAGTAGTGGCCTTTAAAAACATTTTTAATAAATAAATTCTGCAATTGATTCAATTCTCAACACTTTTAGTTTTAAAATGTCTCAGTCTCAAAATGTTTAGCCTTGAAACTATGTTAGTCTCATAGTTACTATACTTATCCAGGTAATCGTGATTGTTCAAAATTCTATCCACTTCCATCAGGCACAACGATGCAAATATTGTGAAACATTTATAGAATGATTTCACCTCTTATGAATATCCAATCGAAAACACAAAAATATTCCGTCAATAATTTTCTATTCAAAATACATACAGCGCGTGTTAAAAGTAGTTTGCGACAACAACGACAAATTACAAATTTAAATCGACTTCAAAAAGTACAGTTTTCAGTTTCATTTAAAATTTAAAAAAAAAAAAAAAACTAAAATTTGAAATTTAAAAATTCGAGAGAAACTATAAACAAGAACGATCTGTAACAATAAAATCTTAAACAAAGCATTTTGCGTATGCTAATTTCTAGGTGATTTGCGTTTCATGACAGCATCAAAAATACAAAAAAAAAAAAAAAATTAAAAATTCGAAATTACTTTTTGTGTGTACATAGTTTATGCAGAGTATACGAGACACGGGAAGAGCGAAATTCAAAAGTTGATTCAAAACAGTTGTGTTATGGATTCTATTGTGATTTGAAGGTGACCGGAACTGAAATTTGTTCACAAAACGAGGTCACACTATATAGATGGAGGTTGTATATGTATATATCGGCCGGCTGAAGCATCATGGACATTACTAGTGACGGATTTATCATTTTCGATATCATCATGCTTAACAACAAATTAACCATAGATACAAATCAAACGTGTATACATCCAAAAAACAAAACAATAAACGATGGTTGAAGCATATAAACACACACACACACACACAATGATTATGCAGCATTAATTCTATTAATTACACATGTCAAGACCTTATTGGACCCATGTCAAATTTTCCAAATTTGTGCCAACACAGAAAAGCACTAACCTGAATAACATTTTTTGCTGTATTTTTTGGGAAACAAGTAATTTCTACTTCAAGAATTTTGTGCGAATATAAGAATAGAATACGGACAGACATTCAAGCGCCAGTAAAATCGGTTGGTTTTGTTTTTTTGTTTCGTTCGCCTTAGCAAAACTATCTAAGATCAATAAAATACCTATAGCGTATATGGTATTCACAGAATTGGTGAATATAACTTGTTTTCTTATGGTATCGATCGTTGTTATTACTGTTGTATATACCTTTCTTGTAATCATTCCAAAAAGTAAAAAACAAAAAACAAAAAAATCGTTTTTATGAATTTATGATGGTGTAACACCTACAATCACAAGAAGACGATAACGAAAACCTTTTCTTTTGAAGTATGTATGGATGTATATAGCGATCCGAAAAAAGTCATAAAACATCTCAAGTGGTTATTGTTCAAATGTGCCTTTGTGTAATTTGATTGCGATTGAAAGGACGATCCTTTTTTTTGAGACTTTTGTTTTGTTGTTACTACAATACTACGTATTGTCAATTTCGAATTTAAAATTTAAAAGGTCCATGAAAAATGAGATACTATGTACATATGTGTATTATAATCCTGTAGTGTAATGTTGTTTCAGGGTAGACGAACATTTCCAACTTTTAAAAAATTACTCTTGGTCTCTTTTCCCAATTTCGAAAATTAATAATTGAAATTTCTGTTGACAATTATTGTATTGTGTGTCATTGATAAAATTTAGCAAATATTTTTCCAAACCCAATATTAATAAGTTCTGCGATTAATCAATAGATGGCATTAGACACATGGCTGGTACGTGTATTTCAATAGGGTAAGTATTGACCGTTTATACCCAATTAACAACAATTGAGCAACAATTTTCATTCCAAAGAAGCACTATATGACGCTCAGATCTCCAATGAAGAATAACAAATTCATATTTGCAAAACACGCAGTGTCCACTGAGAAAAAAACGTCAGTGTCAGAACAAATTCCGAGTACATCAGCAAATATCATAAACCACGGTGGAATAAATTTCAAAAAATGGAGAAACTACAAATAACAAACCTCGGCCTTCCACCATTCTCACTTCTTCCGTCTACAAATTCGCTAAGTTTCCCTCCTAGTAAAAGTAGCCTTGTTTCTCCTTGCGATTGTGAGACGTTGTTGCACTTCACTATGGGCTATATTTTGTTGCTCAACTGCAAGGCGACACTCGTCATCAAACCAATCATTCTTGGGTCTGACTTTCACTATACCTAAAGTCTGTTGACCAGCACTGACAACTGAAGATTTCAGTGCCTCCCAGACAGAGTTCACACAGTCAGACTATGGTAATTAGCTTCATCAATGTTGTCGCTGACAAGATTCTGATATCGTTTCTTTAGATCTTCATTTATCAGACCTTCACAGTCGAAACGGTCCATCCATTTCGACGCGTTCCTGGACCTGTACGAAAACTTCCACCGTAGCTTTGCAGCGACCAAATAATGATCGGTGCCTACGTATTTGGTTGCTGACCGATAAGTCCTGGCATCCTGCACAACCCGAGCACGTCCTTTTGAAATTAACACGTGGTCAATTTGGCTGCGGGCCAAGATTTCCGAGGTCATCTCCACTGTAGAGCAACATATAGCCCTGGGACACATGGTCTCCATTTTTAGGCCAACGAGTTTCTGGAAGAGCAACGAGTTCCAGATCTATACTCTTTCAGGCCTTTGATTAGGCCCTATAACGCTCCTGGTTTCTAAAGTGACTACACGTTCCAAGTGCCAATCCTAAATTTCGTGTCCGGGTACTTGAGCAGGGGTTCGGTGTTGTTTTGGCGGTATCCATTTATTGTTTTGTTGGCTTTATAAACAGGTTATTTATTTACGGATGCGGGTCGTCAGCCCAGCGATCCAACCGTTTAGTTGCCTCCTACAACAAGCAAAGGATACTGTGGTGGTATTCTAGGAAAACATGTTCGTGCAATTTGGGTTTACGAAACATGTGTGCCCCCCGACCACAGGGGCAAGTGACATTAATTACCGTTCAAAATGAAAATGATTACAGAAATGTCAAAAAACTATTGGAAGAATTTAAAAACGAATCCAGCAACCAACTAGAAAATATCGAATGTCACACCTATCAGCTGAAGAGTGAAAAGACTTATAGAGTGCAGGTTATCAGAGGCCTACTATCATCCATTAGTCATGCCTGTGGCCGTTCGTAGTTACAACCCATCCGCTGGTTGTATTCTTCCCTCAATTCGATCTTCTCGAACAAACGTTCCGACTGCTCCTGTATCTAGGGTTAGAACACACTTCTTCCCGTCAATACTTCCTTTAATTGTTAAGCTGTCACCGCCTCGTCCGAATCTCCAAATGGAGGGATGGACGTTATGGCGCAATTGGTTGTGGGAGTCAGCTTCTGCTCTTTAGGCTGACCCGTTGTAGTTTAGCGAATTCTTTCGTTTTTGGCCAACCTTCTTGGCCAATATTCGCTCTCTACTTGATGCTCGTTGCATAGGAGATCGTGATATTGCGTATGTCTCCATTTTCCTTCTTTACAGTCTCTCGACATATGACCCATTTTGTCACATGTCCAAAATTTTATTTTGCTACCACCTTCCGTGTATCTTGGGGCCGACCGCTGGATATTCGTGCTGCTATCCATTTCTACTCATGGTACCTTAAGCGACGGTTTTATGATGGCCTGTGCATAGTCTCGTTTATTAATGCACTAGCGATGGTCTCGGCGAAAGTAGTCTCAGGTGATAACATCACTGCTTTTTGTGTTTTCGGATCCCGCATTCCATCGATGAATGCGTCCATCTTAATTCCCTCCATATAATCGGGAGACATATTTGTATGTGGCAAATGCACTAGCCATTCGACTGCTGCGGAATATTCTTGAAGAATCTCTCCGATCTTTTGAAATCGACCCTTTAGCTCCTTCCATACTATCGATCCAGCGCATTCATTATTTCGTTGAAATTATTACGGTCACGCTTCGGAATAGTCTGCAGTGTTTCAGCCACTTCTTCTTTTAGAACCACTATTAACGCTGTTCCATGATTTGCTATTTACCATTTTGATTGACCATTGTTTCAAATTGAAACCTGAAAACCACGAACGATGTTGTGCCATCAAATATCGATGGCTTAAACTTCATCGGTCCTAGTTGGCCTACTTGCGAAGATGTACCGTTAACTTTAACGTAAAAAAGTTCTTTCTCGAAGCCTAGAACTAAGCCTTTCTAAATTTACCACTTGTTCACTCCCATCGAGAACTTTCTGTTCCAACCCTTGGATGTCATTTTGCAATTTCTGTTCAACCTGTTGAACCGTTGATTGAATTTCCTCTACTTCTTCATGTAGATTGGTATACATCTCTTGAAACTTCTCGTTCATTTTGTTATTTACTTTGCCCAATGACTGCATAATTTCCTTCATTTCTTGATTTGATTGGTCCATTTTCTGAGTTAATTGATTACTTGATTTTTCAACTGGCTTTTTAATTTCCAAATTGGACTGTTTCATTTCCAAATTTGACTGTTAAATAGCAGCCAATAACTGCGCCATATCGAAACCTGCAAAATGTTTCGGTATAACTTCCACGACTGCCTCTTTATTTTCTCCATCCTCTTCGTCCTCTTCTGTATGGTCGGAAAATGTTAATTCATCAAAATTATAGCTAGTTGGATCAATACCCTCCTCATAATAATCTTCTTGTTCGTATCATTATCATTATCATCATAATCATCGTGGGCGGCATCTTTATCTTCATCATCATTCTCATCATTATTGTCGTCTACGTCTGCATCACCACCGCCGATTTCGATAAATTTTTTTTCTCGCCTTATCCTTTCGATTCGGTTGATTGAGTTCCTTAAGCTTTTTAAGAAGTAGTCCAGATGGTGATCCTGATACAACTGTCTGATTTAAATAACTGATTTAAAACAAAAAGACAACAATAAAGAAGTATTCAACATCAAGAAACTTTCATACTGTAAAGTTAAGATTGAGCCACCTAACAAGACAAGGGGCATTCCACAATGCACGAATTGTGAACAACTCGGACATACAAAAAGTTTTTGCTATCGTCAAACTGAATGCGTGAAATGTGCTGAAGATCACAACACAACAAAGGGCAAAACACAACCAGATAGCGCACGTTCATGTGCTCTTTGTCATCAAAAATGACATACAAAGGATGCATGTATATCTTAACAAATTAAAAGTCAACAGAGAAATAGAACAAGCATGGTACAGCGATGACAAACCAAAGCAGCTAAACCTCAAAAACAATTACACCATCCACAGTTGGATTATCTTATGCGAAAATCACCAAATCAGCTGACGAATTAAACCAAAACAACAAACACACAGCAGAAAGGGTGGCAATACTGGGAATTAATTTCTATCCACCAAGCAAAAAAGTCAGCATACACGAAAATGATTAAGGAACGCAAATGGGCCCAACCAACGGGCCCAGGAACTGGAAATATTTCTCCATACAAACATATAGATATTGCGCTAATTTCAAAGACGCAATTCTCCAACAAAAGTTTTATTAGAATAAAGGGATTAAATTCCTACTTCCTGAAAGAGCTAGAGGTGGTTCAGCTGTACTAATTAAAAATAATATCAAACATAATCAACAAGAGGATATTCGGGAAAGCTACATGCAAGCAACTGTTATTTCAATCCAATATAATGGCGCAGATTTACATATTGCGACAGCATACTGTCCTCCGCAACATACACCAATGATAAGTTACAATTTAATAACGTCTTCAATAAAGTCGGTCCAAGATTTATCATTGGAGGAGGCTTCTAAAACATACAGCTTGGGGTTCCCCCCATACAGGGGGGTCAACGTATTCCAGCCAGCATTCAATCGGATAAGCAACAAAGCCAATAGGCTAATCAAAAGCTTTAAACCTTGCTTCGACAACTACTTAAACGGGCTAGCCCTAGAAATGGATAAGGACTGCTCGTTATGGAAAGCATAAGAAATGCTCAAGGTAGTTATGGGTCCGACAAGACAAAGAAAAAGCGGAACTCTTTGCTCAACACCTAGCAACAGTATTTCAACCCCATGACATTCAATCCAACATCCACGTAACAATTGTTTATCAACCAAATCAGGATTTTAAAAGGGTCACGGCAATGGAAAATGCCGAAGAAATCGACAATAATCTCAACCAAAAAATGAATCAGGAATTGATGAAATATCACCAGGTCTATTCAAGGAACTACCACGTAAAGCAATCATCATGATCACATACTCATTTAATGCCTGTATGAGGTTGAAGTATGTACCCAAATGCTTCAAAACCCAAATAATTATGCTGAAGAAACCAGGCAAACCAGATGAAAAAGTAACATCGTACAATGGTAAACGTTCCTGATTTTCAATTTTCATTCAGGAGTAACCACTCCACAATAGATCAAGCCCAACGAATCACTACGGTGATGGAGCAATTGTTAGAAGAAAAGAAATAAAGCCCCGCTGTATTTCTGGATGTATCCGAGGCCTTTGATAGCGTTTAGCACGAGAAATTGACATACAAGATGAGCAAAATTATTGCCAGTTGCTTGAATCATACCTCTCTGATCGCAAATTCAGAAGAAACATGTTCTGCTTTTTATCTGACGCTAGCAGGAGTTCCGCAGGGAAGCGTATTAGGACCCCTCCTCTACATTCTCTAGATTACAGACATACCTACAACGAACAAAACATTCATCGGTACGTTTGCTGACTACACTGTTATTATGGCAAAGGGCAGTGGATAATCTTCAACGAGCAATGAACAACGTTAAATCAACCCATGTGGCATTTACGGTCCGACCCAAAAATATCAACCAGCACATATACCTCAACGGGGTGCAAGTGCAGCAGGCTGAATCGCCCAAATACCTATAGGTCTGCATTTAGACAACGTCAAATGTACTGGTTAATTGGGCATCATTCCAAAATGAACCTGTATTGCAAAAGACTAATTTACCAGACTATCTTCAAACCAATTGGGATGTATGCTGCGCAGCTATCGGGTTGTACTCAAAAATCCAATAGAGACATTATCCAACGTAGCCAAAATAAATTTCTTCGAATAGTCACCAACGCTTACCGATTTGTGACTAACAGGAAAATACACATTGATTTACAAATATAATTGATAGATGATGTCATCCGCGAATGTGCCATCAAACATGAAAAGAGCCTTCTCATCGACACCAACGTTGAGGCCATACAACTACTGGATAGTACAAACGAAGTAACGCGGCTCAAACGAACCAAACCACATGAGCTAACCGAATGAATATCATACCTCAGGGGATCTGGACACTGGTGCACAGGGATGGGGGTTTACGCCTCATCTATTATTTTCTATGTCGACGTGTCGACAACCCGTAGACAACCTCGACATTGTATACAACGTCAATAATGTAAACAATTCCTAGAGTGATTTTGTGAACTAGTTCTAAACCACGGTGACCAAATTACATTTGGATAAATGCAAAACAACGATATAGACTGCTCTATATCAAAGTTTTGACAAAACTTAATGAATGTGTTTTGATGGATGATAGAAAGTGCGTGAAAGTGGATTTGAAACAGGTTACCAGGACAAAACTTATATCTTGCCAAAATTAGTAACAATTCACTCCTGCTAAATATAAGCACTTCAACTTAGGTAAATTTGTAAAATGAGTTAAGATGGCAAGCGATTTGCAGTTGTCGACTCATGCTCTTTGCCAGGTCTTTGTGACATTCTCAATAGTATAGCGTCGGATGTGTTCATAAAAGAATAGTTACATTCTACACATAGTTACAGAATTCGTTAACACAATTCACCAGTAAACTTTGGTAACCGGTCGATTTATCGCAACCAATTTATCGTATGAAATCAATTCAACGCGTTATCAATTCATCGCGACAGTAATTCATCGCAAGCAATTCATTGCGAATCGTGATGGTAATTCAGCGCGACAATTAATTATTAAATTATTATCAAATTTGACATGTTGGATGGAAACTGGGACACGGAACAAAGTTATTTCTTGACTATAGTCATATGGAAATGACCAACGGATCTAGCCTAATACTTGACCGATTATAATGAAACTCATGTTTCGACATGTTGGATGGAAATAGGATTTTTAAATGATTTTTGATTTGAAAAAAGTGGTATTAAATATTTTTTGAATACGATTTTTGAATATGGCCAATTAGTATACAGCTAGTCCATAACTTAACTTTTACAGAAATAGCCAATAGTTTCATTCCAGTTGGCCCTATTCCACAATATGATACAAAAATAGTTTATTATTCCCCACAATTAATAATATTCTAGAACTTTATCCAAAATTCAATTTATAATCCCATTTCAATCCAACATGCCGGATATCATCAGAATCGGTTAAGAAAAAGGTCAGTTAAGTTTCAGTATAGGTAAGCCAGAACTTCATTCTAAAATCATTTTTTAATTCCATTGCCCTTCAACATGCTGAGTTTTATCAAAATTAATCATCCAGAACTTTATTCAAACCGTCAATTTAAAATCGCATTTCCATCCAATATGTTGAGATTTATCCTAATCGATCAAACAATAGCCTAATCCTCATCTAGTAATACAAATATCAGAACATTATCGTGATAGACGGTGCTGCTTTGTGATAAACCAGTCTAGAACCAAAATTTTGGCCTGAATAAATCAAATCAGAATTTGTGTATAATCTCATGGGAAGCATTGAACAACGTGTGCTTGGCTTTATTCGTTATAACCCAATTAGAAATTTAGACCACTCCGATCGTTTGTTTAGTGCATAAACTTTCTTTAATTAAACCTTTTGGTTATGTATGGTATGTGGTTCCCGATTTAATTTGAACCTTTTCTATAATTTCTTTTATGGCTTAAATATCGTAGGTTGTTGACATTGTTGACAAGTAATCTACGTAATATTTTGCGTGTCGAGAAGCACGTAGATTACACGTCGTAATCTACCTCGCCCATTCCTGTTGGTGCAGCAAGCCCACAATTAAACGAATTAATAATGTTTAAAATCGTATAGTAGCCATAACAGTAAAGGTGTTTAATCAATTCAAAAATGGTGGAAAAAAATTATGTGTCTCGGATAGAAATTCGACAACATTTGATTGTTTTTTTCTTACCATTAAGTAACATTTGTTGTCCCAGCCTATCTAAATTAAATTCAAATTAAATCGTTTAGTTTGCTTATTATACGAATAGAATATAAATCTTAAAGTTATATATTTAAAATATTAGAAAATGTAAGAATATTTACAATTCTAATCAAATTTAATTTGGAATGAATTGGCAACATGAAATGCTAATTCTTTTCCAAATTATTCAAAAATTAAATTTCGTCATGGCCGGAATTTAGAATAATATTGCATGCGGCATTATTGGGTAAACTATATTATATGAAGATAATTTGATTAATTAGTTCGAAAATATTCGTAGGAGAATAAAATTGTCTTCATGTAATTTGTATTCAAAGTATATTGCATCAATTCCACATGTATATAAAGTTAGCCCAGGATTCATCGCAGATAAACACAATGAGAACACCATAACTATAAAGACACTGATATCAACAATCAGCTCAGGATTACCTACACTCAAAAAAAATTCTGTTGTGACAAACAATTAAAGCAGGAAACATTTGAAGTGTTTCGGGATAGCATTTACGGCAAATACTTAAACTGCACATTGTTTGATCACAAAACATGAAATATTTGTATTAAATACTTATTATTCGTGTTTAACAAATCCAATTTTTGTTGAAAAGATTTATATTGTTTATTGCTAATAATTTGTCAGTTCTAATAAACTATCGGTGATTGTTTACTGTAAACAATTACAATTTTTGTCTGTTTTTGTTGCTTTTGTAATTAACTCTTAGCAAATATAATATTGCCGATCTCATACACATATTTTCGACAATTTTTTTTTTATAGACAGAACGAATGCTCAGTAACAACATCACGCGGAAATTTTTATCATTATTTTTTAATTGAAATATTGGGTGAAACTTTCATGACATCTAGTTTTTGTAATAGAAATTTAAGTTTAATATCCATATGTAGATGATGCTTTATAATTTTGTTAACGTTTTGAATGAGATAATTATGATATACACGTAAGTATATACAAGATGTACACACATATATATACAAATATCCAAATCCTGCAATATTTGGAAATATGTATATACATATACGTATTTTTCTATTTTACATTGGATTTTAATTTGTTATGAAAAAATAAAAAACAAAAAAATATTTGAATTCAAGGATAATTTTTATTTTGTATTTTTGTTTATTATTTTTTTCGGTTTCATTATTTTTTGTAGTTCAGTCATGTAAAATTTAAAATTATAATAAAATAAATTGAATTAAAATCATTTAACTTGTTAAAATATCTAATTTGTACAAATCCTTTTTTTTTTTCATCCAAAATCCATTGGCAGTTTTTTCGTATAAGAATTAATAATAAAAAATTTAATGCTTTGATTCTATGGTTGTAGCAATTATTGGTTTCTGCATACCAAGAGGAATCAATCTTATTGGTTAATTCTATGCACTCTTGAATGTACTTTTCTTTAAGACATTTTAAATGAATCCGTTTAACAAACGTTTGTTGAAAATGTTGAATATACACCCTGCATAATTCAAAAAATTTTGTGCTAGCTGCCGAAAAAGTTTGAGCTTTTGATTCAAATTTTATATTGAGGAGATATTCTCTAGGTATAATTATATTTTTATCCTTTAAAAAATGAGCACAACATTCCTCGCATTTAATTCTTTAAATTATCTTAGTGGTTACATAAGAAACAAAATATGTTATAACATTGTTAACCTGTTCGTCATCTATTTTATCTTCTAATAGTTGAGCTTCAGATATATTAAAAGAATCCTCATTAGTTTCTTCTATATTTCCTGTTTCCACTATTGTTTCCGACATACGAATATCTTCGACAGTTAAATCGGTGGTGCTATAAGAGTGTTCGAGGTCTGTATCAAAGCCACAGTTGGCAGATTTCGTTTTTATTTCTGGAACTATTATTTTCATGTTCATGATGAATTTAAGTGCATTATTGAACTCTTGTGATGATGGGTTGCGATTATTGCCGCCTTTGCCACGTATCAAGCTGAAAATGTTTTCTAATATGTCTTGATTAAGCCTGCGTGTTGGTAATTTATCTATTGCAGCATATACATCAAATATTAGTTTTGTAAGACCAATTATGGCATTGATATTTTGCACAAAACCTTTAAATGCATAAACTGTTTTTTTGCGTTTTCCCGATTCTTTACTAATTGTTATTGTTTCTATATAAGATTTCATATCAACCCAACAATAATGTATACAATCGTTATTATTTCTATTAATAAAAAGATTTTTGGAAAACACATGGCTGGAATCCGTATTAAAAAAATCAAATAAATCGTTGATTTTTTTAAAAATATTTCGGTCGCAATTGAAGAATCAATTTCATCATTATTAAATTTACCTAAATGTAATGAAAGATTTATCGCCGAAGCAACCGAGTTGCTAATAATTTGGGTTGCAAGACATACTCTCATTTTACCGAAATTGTTGGGCTCTATATGGTTTATGGTCAGCTTTGGACACATTTTAACACTATTTGTTCTATCAAACTCGTAAATTAGTTTTACAAATTTGAAATTAACAATACCACTACATGTTTCAAGTATGTTAGAAATAAGTATGTTTCTCACTGATTTTATGAGATGTGGTGTACAATAAAAAGCAAAAAGTTGAAAATTATTAAAAATAAAATATGGATTTTCGGAATTTATATTTAAACGCTGATATAGAGAGAACGGTTATTTGAACCCTGATCGCACACTAAGGCACGAATACGAATGTTATTTTTAATGCATTTCTCTAAAATTCGTTTTATTTGGAATTCCAGTACTCCACCTTTTAAAGCCGAGTTGGTCAAAACGTGTCCAACAACAAAATTTCAGGACGTAAGAAGGCCCCTAATTAAAAAAACGCAAACTTGTTTGCCAACCACATTTGATCTGTGTGCACCGTCGGAACAAATACCGTCTATACAATCCATCGAGCAATTGTACTCAAGTGAAGGTTTAATATGAATTTCATCAAAAACGAGAACACATTCATTTTCTAGGGGATTAGAACTATTTGGTAGATGTGTTTTAATTTTTAAGAAGCTTTCGTCATGAATTCCGAAAGAAAGTGTTTTAATAGGAAGCCATGCGTTTATTGTTGATCTAGAAGGTAGTCTAAACCCTAAATCTTTTAAATAATTATAAAAGGATGGGCCCTTAAAATAAAGGGCTAATGCAATTTCGCGTTCCGGGATTTTATATATTTGTTTTACAGATTTATGCCGAAGTAGCTTTGAACAAAATGCCCTAGGACTTTCGTGTACGTGTGTGAAACGTTCAATTTGATTTATTATTTTGTTATCGTTAGATGAGCTTCTAGAAATCAAATTTCTTTTATTTTTAATATAAGCGATTTGTTTCTTTTGTGCAGTGACGTTTCGTTTTACTTTACGCATTGAATTTTTTAAATTAAAATATTTTTTCCACCAGTAATGGGTCTTCCGTTTTTCCGACTCACAATTAAAGCACAATATGAGGGATATGCTCAGATTCCGTTTCTGGAAATAATTGGTGTTTTGGGGACCTTAGAAGTTCTATATCATTCATGTGTTCATGTAATGTTTCCTCAATTTTTTTCCCGAATGTCTTCGGACTTGAATAACATTTTATTACGGGGATTGGCCGTGTACTTTCATTTGAAATTGCCACCAATCCCACCGTATCGTCTAAGGAATGCTTACGTTTTCTACTATAAGTTTTTATATTATCCATAGCAGCTTAGTTAGTAGGATTAACACCGGATTCACAACAAATTTTATTACTAGGTAAGAATAATGTAGGTTTTGCTTTTTTATTAATTAAATATATGGAATTAAATTCACCAAAACACTGTCTTTCAAAATGTTTATGGCAAATGTAGAACTCACCATTTCCGATCTCTAATATCTGGTTCCATTCGTAAAATTTGTCAGTTCCAAATTTTGGATACACAGAAAATGATTCCTGTTCGTTAGATACTGCCAATGAAGTACATCCCGGAACAACACATTTTCTATTTTTGGGCATTTTAAAATTCAATATATAGAAGACACTTACTGTCAGAAAATCGTTATTAAACAGAAATGATAGGCAACGATCACTTTGTCAAATTTTTAAAAACACAAAATATGGAAATTCAGTGTACAGACGGGTCACTTGCTCTAAGCTCTAAGTTATAGTGGTAATATATTTACACATGTGAAACAATTACAGTTTTAATATTCACTTGCACAAAATTTTTTACTAAACAAAATCACTTAATGATTTACATGTATGTATAAATAATTATTAATTTTATTTGCTAACAACTATAATTTGCTTCCATTTATATACTTTCGACTAAAATCACTTGAATATAATGTCAAATTAATATGTATGTGAATATAATATACGTATGTAAATAAATATTATACGTGTTTCATACTATTTATTTACTAATAATAATCACTTTCCGTTAATATGTATTTATATACAAATTTGAAAAACATCAATACACTTTTTATATTTTTATTTTTAAGTATGAAAATCATGTATATATGCATCTCGCATATATGTATGTGATATTTACAATGTCCCGTCCCCTCATTCAAAACGTTAATAAAATTATAAAGCATCATCTACATATTGTTACGATCGTGGCGACATCTATGTTTGAATAGCGACACTATCGTTAATGTAAAATTGTTATAAAGTAGAACAGTATAGAGGTGTCTAGACTTATCTAGACTAATCGAATATTCTGGAGATTTCTAGAATGGTTAGAATATTTGGTATAAATACGCGACAAACATTTGGCAGAAGATCAGTTGTGTTTTAACCGTGAGAGTGCTAATAGTAATTAAAAGGAAAGTGTTTATAAGTAAAATAAAGTGTTATTAAAGTGAAATATAGTGTTGTTAAAGTGTAGAAAATAATTATTGTGAAGTTAAATAATTAAGTTAAATAAGTGAAATAATTAAATTAGTGTTTAATCGGAAATAAATAAATTTAGTGTATTCTAGAATTTACATCGTTTGTTTTATTCACAATCCAGTGATCGAACCTTGAATTTGACAAGGCAAAAACGTAACAATTGGTGACAGCGGTGGGATTGTGAATTAAAAGATGATTCTAGACGAATTGAAGATTTCCGATTTAAAGGAAGAGTTGGAGCGACGTGGTTTGTCAACGGTCGGCCAGAAAAATGTATTGAGGCAACGATTACTTCAAGCATTAGAGCTGGAGGGTAATGATCCGGCTAGTTATAATTTTGATGAATCGACATTTTCCGACCACGCAGAAGGGGACGAAGAGAATGGAGAAAGTAAAGAGGCGGTAGTGGAGGTTGCAGCGGTACCTTCTGGAAATTTCGATATGGCGCAGTTAATGGCTGCTATTCAACAGTCCAGTTTGGAAATGAAAAAGTCAGTTGAAAAGTCTGTTGAAAATTTAAACCATAAACAACGAAATAATGAAGGCGTTGGAGCGAATGTATGGAAGTGACCATAAGCGAGAGATGTATCGTATGGAGTTGAAGAGCCGAGGTCAAAAGATCGGAGAGACTCTTCAAGAATATTCCGCAGCAGTCGAGCGGCTAGTGCATTTGGCACATGTGAATACATCTCCCGATTACATGGAGAGGATTAAGATGGACGCATTCATCGATGGAATACGGGATCCGGAAACACGTAAAGCAGTGATGTTATCACCTAAAGCTACTTTTGCCGAGACCATCGCAAGTGCCTTAATAAATGAAACTGCGCAGGCTATCATAAAACCGTCGCTTAAGGTACGACGAGTAGAAATGGATAGAAGCACCAACGTCGAGCGGTCGGTTCCAAGATACAGAGAGGGTGGTAGCAAAATAAAATGTTGGACATGTGACAAAATGGGTCATATGTCGAGAGACTGTAAAGAAGGAAAATGGAGACGTACAAGATCACGATCTCCTATGCAACGACGAGTATTAAGTAGAGAGCGAACGTTGGTCAAGGAAGATGGCCAAGAACGAAAGGAGTCGTTAAACTACAACGAGTCAGCCTAAAGGGGCAGAAGCTGACTCCCACAACCAATTGCCCCATAACCTCCATCCCTATTTCGAGATTGGGACGAGTAGGTGACAGCTTAACAATCAAAGGAAGTATTGACGGGAAGAGTTGTGTTATTACCCTGGATACAGGAGCGGTGCGCACGTTTGTCCGTGAGGATCTAGTAAAGGGAAGAGTACTACCAGCGAATGAGTTGAAATTACGTACAGCCACAGGAGAGAGCGCAGACATAAAGGGCAGGAAGCTTGTGAGAATTAAGATAGGCAATGCTCAATTCCAACACGAAGTGCTGGTCGCAAAGATAGTGGATGAGGTCATCTTGGGGATGGACTTCATGAGGGCGAATGGCTTCGTGGTGGATGTTGGAAGAGGAGTATTGGACTGTGATAATTTCGAGTTACCACTGCGAGTGGATGATGTGGAAACAACTACTAGGCGGGTAATAATAGAACATCGGGAAAAGCTGCCACCGAATTCGGAAACAATTGTGTGGGGGAGATTGGAGGGAGGTTCTGGGCCACCCAGGTTGTGGGTTGTAGAAGCCAGTGAAGAAGAAAGCGAAACCAAAGGAATTATGATAGGGAGGACGTTAGTAAAATCAGATAACGAATGTAGGGTACCGATTAGGACCCTAAATCTCTCGGAAAAGACAAAAACAATTAAGAAAGGAACTGTTATTGGTAAATGTGAAGAGGTGTCAACGATAATGAAATGCGAGCAGAAAAATCCGATTAGAAACACCGATACTCAAGGACAAAAGCAAATAGTAGAACACCTCATGCAGAAATGGACTGGGGATCTTACCATGAACCAGAAAAATTCAGCACGACAACTGTTCGAACAGTATAAGTCGATATTTTGCAGTACACCGGATAATAATGGAAGGGCTAACATGGTGAAACATCGAATTGATACTGGAACGGAGACACCTATACGCCAAGCACCGAGAAGGTTACCTTTAGCAAAACGAGAAGAGGTGGATCGAATGGTAACGGACATGCAGGCCGCTGGAGTGATTGAATCATCAAACAGTCCATGGAGTTCACCAGTAGTATTAGTCCAAAGGAAGGATGGGAAAATGCGCTTTTGTGTAGATTACCGAAAGCTAAATTCAGTAACGAAAAAGGATAGCTACCCATTACCAAGGATCGATGACACGTTGGACACATTGTCAGGCGCTAGAATGTTTTCAACATTGGACCTGCAAAGCGGGTATTGGCAGGTGGAAGTCCAAGAGCAAGATCGTGAAAAAACGGCGTTCAGTGTGGGTAATGGGCTATGGCAGTTTAACGTGATGCCATTTGGATTATGTAATGGCGCGGCAACTTTTGAACGACTTATGGAGCGCGTGTTAAAGGGACTGCACTGGAAGACTTGCCTCGTGTATTTGGATGACATCATAGTTATGGGAAAAGATTTCGAAGAACACTTAACAAATTTGTCAGAGGTATGGAAGCGATTACAATCAGCCGGTTTAAAGTTGAATCCGAAGAAGTGTTCATTATTCAGAACGGAGGTAAAATTGGGGCACAAGGTAACGACCAATGGAATCCACACCGATGAGGACAAGATATCAGCGGTAAAGGACTGGCCAAGACCTAAAAATTTACGGGAATTACGGAGCTTCCTCGGATTGTGCACTTATTATAGGCGATTTGTGCCAGGATTTGCCAATGTAGCAAAGAGCTTACATGATTTGACCCGGAAGAACAGAGCATTTGAATGGAATGACGAGCAAGAGGAGTCATTCAATGAGTTGAGAAGGCGATTATGTACGGCACCATTGTTGGCATACCCTATACCTGGTGTTAAGTTTATTCTTGATACCGATGCAAGTAATGATGGCATCGGAGGGGTGTTGTCGCAAGAAATGGAAGGGCAAGAAAGAGTAATAGCTTATTACTCGAAGGTGTTATCTAAACCAGAACGTAACTATTGTGTAACTCGTAAGGAATTGTTGGCTATAGTGGAATGTGTGAAACATTTTCATAAGTACCTCTATGGCCAAGAATTTCATATATGAACGGACCATGGAGCATTACGTTGGCTACTGCAGTTCAAGAACCCAGAAGGACAGGTAGCGCGTTGGATTGAGCGACTACAGAGCTATCATTACCAGATCGAACATCGGAAAGGGAGTGCACATGGAAATGCTGATGCATTGTCAAGACGACCATGTCAAGTGGAATGTAAGCACTGCGGGCGTATAGAAGCAAAGGAAGACGTTATCGACATCAGGCTTATGCAAATATTACCCGATAAGGAATGGACGGATGAAACGGTTAGGGACGAGCAGTTAGCAGATCCAGATTTGGCAATAATCATGCAACTAAAAGAGACAGGAAATCGTCCAACTTGGTGTGAAATTGCGGATAAGAGTCCCACAGTAAAGGCTTACTGGGCACAATGGGATAGCCTCCAAATCGAGAACGGATGCTTAAAACGAATATGGGAAAGCTCGGACGGTAATGTGAAGCAATTGGTAAAAGTGGTGCCTAAATCTAGAATTGCCGAGATATTGAAGGAGTATCACGGAGGGGCAAGTGGGGGTCATCTGGGAATTAATAAAACACTTGCCAAAATACGTCAACGTTTTTACTGGTCAGGATGTAGACAATCTGTAGTGGAGTGGTGCCAAAGATGTGATCAATGTGCGGCGGTAAAAGGTCCTGCACGGAAAAGTCGGGGAGCAATGCAGCAATATAACGTTGGAGCGCCGTTTGAAAGGATCGCAATGGATGTGGCAGGACCATTCCGGACTACGGATGTTGGTAACAAATATGTGCTAGTAATAATGGACTATTTTAGCAAATGGCCAGAAGTGTATCCCATACCCAATCAGGAGGCAACCACAATAGCTGACGCCGTGGTTAATAATTGGATAAGTCGTTTTGGAGTACCAATGGAGATTCACACAGACCAAGGAAGAAATTTTGAGTCAGTTGTATTTCAGGAAGTCTGTCAGTTGCTCGGTATCAATAAAACAAGAACAACGCCTCTGCATCCACAGTCGGATGGTATGGTGGAAAGATTCAACGGGACGTTGGAGAAATATTTAGCAAAGGTCGTGGAAAATGATCAACGCAACTGGGATCGACATATTCCGATGTTCCTGATGGCGTATCGATCAGCAGTACATGACTCAACGGGAATGACACCAGCGAGAATCCTTTTTGGAAATAATCTGCGATTACCCGGAGATCTAAAGTTTGGAGCTGTTCCATCATCAGCTTTAGATAGACAGAATTATGTTGACCAGATGAGAGGAGAACTCGACGAGATACACCAGTTTGTACGAGAGAGGATACGAGTATCAAGTGACCGGATGAAGGCTCGATATGACATACGAGCAAATAATAAAGGTTTCGAAGAAGGAGAGTTAGTATGGCTTTACAACCCACAACGGAAGAAGGGTTTATCACCAAAGCTGCAACCTTCATGGGAAGGGCCGTATACCATCATCACCAAAATAAATGACGTGGTCTACCGGATCAAGAAAGGGCAGCGAGGAAAGTTGAAGGTGGTGCATATAGAGCGATTAGCGATCTACAGGGGTAGTGAGTTGGATCCTGTTCGGGACGAATCAGGATTAGGTAGGGGGTAATGTTACGATCGTGGCGACATCTATGTTTGAATGCGACACTATCGTTAATGTAAAATTGTTATAAAATAGAACAGTATAGAGGTGTCTAGACTTATCTAGACTAATCGAATATTCTGGACATTTCTAGAATGGTTAGAATATTTGGTATAAATACGCGACAAACATTTGGGAGAAAATCAGTTGTGTTTTAACCGTCAGAGTGCTAATAGTAATTAAAAGGAAAGTGTTTATAAAGTAAAATAAAGTGTTATTAAAGTGTAATATAGTGTTTTTAAAGTGTAGTAAAATAATTATTGTGAAGTTAAATAAGTGAATTAATTAAATTAGTGTTTAATCGGAAATAAATAAATTTAGTGTGTTCTAGAATTTACATCGTTTGTTTTATTCACAATCCAGTGATCGAACCTTGAATTTGACAAGGCAAAAACGTAACAATATGGATATTAAACTTAAATTTCTATTACACAAACTAGATGTCATCAAAGTTTAACCCAATATTTCAATTAAAAAATAATGATAAAAATTTCCGCGTGATGTTGTTACTGAGCATTCGTTATGCTATAAAAAAAAATTGTCGAAAATATGTGAGATCGGCAATATAACACATAAATTATAAAATGTGTATTGGGTTTACAATTAAAATTGAACAATTAAATCACACTATTAAGTTTTGTTCATATAATCCTTTTTATTGATCTTTTTATATTTTACTCCTATATACTCGTACATTAATAAATCTAAAAAAATTATAATAACACAGAATAATATTTAATCCAAATTTTTAGAATCTGTTTACAACTAGTTCACCTTTGAACGATAACAAATATAATTGTGTTTTGTAATTAATCAATTAAAATAGAACTAAATTTTTCGATACAGTTTAAAAAGAAACGTTGCAAGTGAGGATCAAATTTTACATCCTTTAGTTCCTTAAATAACTTGTATTCTAATCAAAGCGTACCACCGTATCGGATAAGCTTTTATAAAATATGTACTAACTTCATTTGAATTATAATTTGTTTTTGATATTACATTATTTATATTGGTTTCAAAGATATTAAAGGTTTGTTTTAAAATTAGTTTAAGAATATCTCGTTTTATTCTGTAAATGTCATTTTCAAAATTTATTGGTGAAGTAAGTGAACCAAAACAAATTTTAGTATCATCTGGATCAACAAGAACAAATTCGTTTTTTCTAGTTTTTAATAATTCTTCATTAATTGTGGAGCTTGACTGGTTCCGATGGTACTTATTTAAATGATAACGTAATGAAAAATCATTACCGTTGTGAATAAAATTATGCAGATATGACAATCCATCATTCTTAATAATTTTGCATTATGTTCCTTTTAAAGATTTTATAAGTAAATCAATATTTGGAAACTCTTTTTTTGAAATATTTAGATTAAAAAATACTTGTTCCACTAATACCCATATATGATTTGATTGATATGCAATCCTCAAAAAATGTTAAAGAATGATTTGAATGCAGACAATAAGTTGTCTGTATATATAGTCTTATCTGCTAGTGAAATTGCAGTTGTAGGATTTGTCAGGCACCCTAATAATAAAATACTTGGTTCTTTGAATGTCCCTTTTACTTTTTCAGCTTCGACTTCTGACGGTAATAAAAACAATTAATGAAAATATTGAACTTTAATTTCACTGTTTGTGTAACTAATACCTTAAAATGTTGAATAAAGGTTTCTTGGACCTCTAACTTGCTGGGTTTCTTCTTACCCGTAATGAAATATGTAGGTGTAATGTATGGTAGTAATAAAAGGCAAATTGCCTCTTTTGCTTGTAAATCTATTTGTGTGATTGTTAGAAAAAAATTATTTGAATCCGTTCCGGTAAGTTTTAACTATAGGTTCTAACATAATAATATAATTGTAATGTTTCACCTACTTTCATCGGTTAATACATCTAGACACTTCTTGACAAGTAAACTTTTAAAACCTCTGGCCTTGGTAATAATTTTCTCATGGTATTGTTTTAAATTCCTCTTCTGAAAACGGCCTTATATCCGGGTATCGTATTATCGTAATTTTGTGTCAATTTCAAGCTACATATGTTGGAAAAATTAATTCAATTTTTAAAAATAAGTAAATTCATTAATGTTATTATTATAAATAGCAATTCCAGCCCTTTGGGTTCGAGTAAACATAAAAACTTATTTATGTATTCGTGAGTGCTAATTTTCGAGTTAAATAATAAAGTGTGTATTTTTCCAGTGGTCAATTATTTCATTCCAAGGAGTTACATTTGTTAATGCTGTTACTTATTTTGAGCCCATTCTCCTCCGTATCAAGAGATTGTAATGTATTCATACACTCGTCTTCGGCTACAGGTTTGAATGTCAATTTCCGTCGAGTTATAACACCAGCTTGAGACAAAATATTTTTTTTATTATAATAAGCGTCGAAAAGCTTCCCCCTGGCCGATCTTCTTGCCCCTCTGCTGGAGTATAGTACACACTTTTGCAATCAGTATTTTTACGGAAAATACTCAGTATTTGGTCAGCTAATTGATCAAAATTTTCTCGTGTGGTGGCCACTACTAAAATCTGGTGTGCCATTGTCCCTAAAACCAGAGATCAGGTATTTCGTTTTGGACTCATTGAACTGAAGTCCAACTGAAGCTGAAAACTCTACAAGCGGATCAAGTATTTCTTTCACTCCGTTGCTATTCAGTCCAACCACGCATATGTCATCAGAATATGCAAGCACCTGATTGGACTGGCGATATAAGATGTTACGCTGCGGTGTTTCAGTTTTACGAAAGATGTACTCCAACATGAGGTTAAAGAGTATCGGGGACAGAGCATCTCCCTGCCGAACACCCGAGTTAACTACAAAACTTGTCGATAGCCTGTTCTCAACTTTAACACAGCATTGGGACTGCGTCACTGTCATCCTACATAGTCGTACCAGTTTTGTTGGCATTCCTAGGTATTCCAGGGCAGACCATAAACTCTCTCGATTGATCGAGTCATTGGCCTGCCGGAAATCCAGGAACACCTGATGTACGGTGATGGATGTCTCATAATATTTAGATAGAATCATCCGCAGCGAAAAGACCTGATCGCTGACTGATCGATTCGGACGAAATCCTCCTTGATAGTCACCAACCAAGCCCTTCGCTAGAGGAGTGATTCTATCCAATACAATGTATGACAGTAACTTGTACGCTGTGCAAAGGAGAGCTATACCGCCATAATTCTCACACTTCAAGCGGTCTCCCTTATTGAAGATGGGGCATATCGCGGCCACTTTCCATTCGTCAGGCATAACTTCGGTTCGCCATACTAATCGAATAAGGTCGAAAAGACAGTTCAACAAAGTATCCCCTCCGAATATCAAGAGCTCCGAATTAATGCAGTCCACTCCAGGTGCACGGTTTCGTTTCAATCTCTGCATGGCTTTAGTGAATTCCTCATGGGATGGATCCTCAGTGCAAATCTCCGCAGTTTGTATTAGAGGTGGCTCAACAACAGTCTGTGACGCATGATGGACATCAAGCAGGTCAGTAAAGTGTCCACTCCATGCGTCAAGTACTGCGTCGATGTTGACACAAAGATTTCCATTCCGGTCCCGAATGGCGGTTGACGTAGGCCTGAAAGTATGGTGCAGTCCAGTAATTCCTTTAAAGAAATTACGCGAACTGCGCTCATTGCTGAGTTGTTGTACTTTCAGAACCTCGGCCTTCCACCATTCTCGCTTCTTCCGTCTACAAATCCGCTTAGCCGCCCTTCTTGCAAGAGCAGCCTTGTTTTTCCTCGCGATTGTGAGACGTTGTTGCACTTCATTATGGGCTATATTTTGTTGCTCAACTGCAAGACGACACTCGTCATCAAACCAATCATTCTTGGGTCTGACTTTCACTATACCTAAAGTCTGTTGAGCAGCACTGACAACCGAAGTTTTCAGTACCTCCCAGACAGAGGTTCTTGCTGAAAATAAGAATTGTTTGTACCAAACTCTACATTCGCATACTGTTCGTTACACAAACTTTTAGTGTTTGTATAAACCAATTTTTATATTTGTGAACACTACTGCTTCCAATTTAATTAAAGCATTTATTGGAAACATTTTTATAGTTTGATTGCAACATTAACGTATTTTACACCAATACTTTCCATAATCGCGTGTTCAGATCAAACATTAAATGGTAAGTACAATTAATAATTATTTAATCTAAATATCAATGATTTCCTATAAAACATTTTTATTCATGCCAACTGATTGGTCCTTAGTCACAAATACTTTCCAAACACTCATTTTCTTCAGTGTAGGGAAAATATCTGTCCCTTATGTCCCTATAATAAAAGTAACAAACGAAGTCGGGTGTTTTATAAATTTGGCGAAGAAAAACAATTACTTCGTAACAACCGAGCTAGTGTCGGATGGGTGTTTTTTAAGTTTGGCATACTAACACCAATTTATCATGTTCATTTCGAAAAAATTCCATGATTTCAAAAATAAATAACAATTCACAATATGTAATTTAAATATGGATTTACTTCTAACACTCCCCCTTAACAAAAACTCCAACTCATGATGTCCTCATACCAAGTAGATCGAAGAATCTTTTGTGTTAATATTTGACGAATATTTCCATTAATATTTGACGAAGATAAGTTGCTTCCTTGCAGGACTGTGCAAATCCCATATACTCAGCTTCGGTAGTGCTTAATGCTACTGATGTTGGCTTCTTACTTTCCCATGAAAATACGGACCCAGCAATGTAAGAAACGTATCCAGTATACGATTTCCGATCATCATTTTTGCCAGTGCATTTGTATGTTAATTCTGATTTTCTGGTGTTCTTAAGATAACGTAGGAAATGCTTCACTGCAACCATATGTTCAACATGAGGCGATTTATTGAACTGCGATAATTTGCTGACGGAGTGCAAGATGTCAGGTCGAGTTGATATTGCCAATATACATTTAAGTATGAAACTCGATTTCTTTTGCATGACCACCGCGTGCACGTTTTACGAAGTCCAATCGTTGAACCCAATTTTCGACCACTCTTTCGCATAAATCGGCCGAAATTCCAGCAATTTCCCATTCAATATTGGCTCTGCGCTCTTGCAACGTCGCCGGCTTATTGGCATAGACCAATGACTTCACATAACCCCAAAGAAAATAATCTAGAGGTGTTAAATCACACGAGCGCGGCGGCCACTGGACGGGCCCATTTCGCGAATCGAACTTAGTCTTCAATAACGCGATTGTATCGTGTGCTGTGTGGCATGTGGCCCCGCCCTGTTGAAACCACATGTCGTCCAACTCCATTCCATTCAATTGCGGCCAAAAAAAATCGTTTATCATATCGCGGTATCGATTTCCATTAACAGTAACGTGGCGATATGGCCCAATGACGCCGCCGGCATGTAATCCGCACCAAACAGTGACTTTTTCAGGATGCAACGGTGCCTCATGAATCACGTGTGGGTTGCTTCCTGCCCAGTAATGCATGTTTTGCTTGTTGACAAATCCATTTAGCCGAAAGTGAGCTTCATCGCTGAAGATGATTTTTCGGTTTAACGATTTTTTTTGATTTAACAACGATTATTTTGATAAAAAATTTGCACGATTTGCAATCGCTGTTCAAGTGTGTAGCGTTCTTGATGAAATGTATACTAATGAAGTTTCCAAATGACAAAAGAACAATAAAAAATTTGGCGTCGTTCGCCGTCCCTATCAGAAAAAAGTTGAAGCGCACCTGTTGAAACACCTGTTTACTTTCATTGTCACATTTTGATAGTTTTGTACCTGCATCCATAGGAGTATAACAAATGCGACATTCTAACATGTCCATCTTTTTTAACAACTGCGTTGTGTGTTTCGCCTGATGGATACTAATTGCACCTCGTTCACCTTCCCTGTCTATTTCGATGGCTAGACAATAGTGAATATTTTCTTTGTCCACTATTTCGAATTGATCCCGTAAATGTTGTTTTATCCGATCCATAAATTCGTGACAAATACATGCAATTATTAAATCGTCTACGTAAACTGCAATAATACAAATTTATCACCATTGCATTGCATAAATCCAAACGCTTTCAATACAGAATCTAATTTATTATTCCACTCGCGACCAGATTGTTTGAGACCATACAACGATTTTTTCAATTTACAAATTTTGTCACTTTGTTCGCGATCGATAAAAAATTCTGGTTGTGACATATAAATCTCTTCTTGTAATTCGCCATTCAAATATGCTGACGTTACATACATTTGATGCACAAGCAGCTCATATTCCGCTGCCAGCGCCAAAATCATTCGTATCGTAGTGTATCGAACTACTGGGGAAAAAGTTTCGGTGTAATCAACGCCATACTTTTGTGAACAACCTTTTGCTACTAGGCGAGATTCATACCGTTCAATAGATCCATTTTGCTTGTATTTTACGTGGAACACCCGTTAACAGCCAATTGATTTGCGCATCGCCGATAAGCCTACCAATTCCCACGTACCATTACTGATTAATGCATGATATACTCTTGCTGCATTGATTCTCTCCATATGTCAGCATCCGGACGAGACGAAGCATCTTTTACCAGTACTGTATCACCACAACATTGCTTCTTTACCGCTTCTTAACATTTTTTTAGTTATACCTTTGTTTTATTGTTCAGGTCGGCACTAGTTTCATTTGTGCTGTCAATACCGGTTTCATCTTTGCCTTCCTCCTCCACTGTCACTACTGGAACTTCTTCCGTTGCAGGCTCTGTCTTATCATGTTCTATAATAATACTATCAGTAAAAACTCCACCTGATTCTTTATTTACCTGTTCCATGAATATAACGTCCCGACTCTTGATTATTGTTCTTGTTCCTGGCTTATACAACCGGTAGGCCTTTGACTCTTCTGAGTAGCCTACCATAACACACTCTTCCCCCTTCGGCAAAAACTTTGTGCGATCAGGTTGTTTGTTGAGTACAACCGCTTTACTGCCGAAAATTCGCATGTAATTCATCACCGGTTTCTGTTTAAACCACAGTTCATATGGCGTTATGTTGTTTAATATTTTAGTGGGTGAGCGATTCCGTAGGTACACCGCTGTGTTAACAGATTCTGCCCAAAGCATCTCTGGAAGTATCATGCACCGTGACATTTCGACAATCGTTCTGTTTGCACGCTCAGCTACGCCATTTTGTTGAGGGGTGTACTCAACTGAAAGTTGTCGTTGAATTCCATTTTCTTTCAAATACTTGGTAAACTCATTACTCAAATATTCTTTTCTGTTGTCCCTTCGAAGCATTTTTAATTTGTGTCCCGTTTGTAGTTCCGCGCGATTCTTAAATTCTCGAAACACCGAAAAAATGTCATCCCTTGTTTTCATAAAATGCACATGTATTTTTCATGAAAAATCATCGATGAATGTTACGAAATAACGGGCTCCTCCAACAGAATGAGTTGGCATAGGGCCGCATATATCGGTAGGCACCAGATTTAGAATCTCATCAGTCCTTTAAGACGATTGTTTGGGAAACGCCTTAACATTGATTTTTGATTTAAAGCATGTCATACTAAATCATTACGTTTTTTGACATTCAAAATGATTTCATTACACGAATTCACAACATCAGCATGATCATTCATGGATACAGCTTTGCTAACAGACACAAAATTTCCACGAATTTCCAGTACATATAAAACATCATTAAAAGTAATTTCTCTCCCGTTCACTGTAAATTTGGCAATGCCTATTCCACTAACATTCACCGACTTATCAGCTGCCAATTGCACTGGGTGAGACAGAATGGGTTCTATTTTGGTAAGGTAATTTCTATTACACGACATATGCTACGTTGCACCACTATCCAAACACCACTCATTGTTACCAAAAATAAATCATTCAAACTTGATGAATACAATAAGCTACGCGGTTTCTCTTCATTCGCCTTCTTATGTACACAAATGTTTGCAAAATGGCCTCGTTTTCCGCAGTTATAACACTTGAATCGGTGTTTTTCAACATGTTTCGGCTTTGACTTTACCGCTAACACATGTTGCTCGGTGCCTCGAATATCTTTTTCACCTCGTCGTTGTTCTTCTTCCAAAATCTTGATTTTTACCGTTCTTATTTTTGATAGTTCGTCTCTGGATTCAATTGCGACAATAAAATTTTCATAACTGTCGGGCAAACTACACAATAGCATAATGGTTAGAACCTCCTCCGGGATGACAATATCCATTTCTTCTAATTTGATGACATTAATTCTAATTTGTGACATTTAATCGATTGACCGCTTCCAATTTTTGTATGAATTAGTTCCTTGAATAATGAAACTTTACGTACCGATCCCTTAGGTTGGTATATGCCTTCTAATTTAAACCACGCTTCGAATGACGCTACACAATTTAGAATATGTATTAACTGCACCGGTTTTATGTCGAGCGTAATTAACGCCAATGCCTTGGAATCTTTATTTTAGATTTTTCTTTTTCCTCCGCCGTTTCATATTTCACAGAACCACTTGTATAAGGCCACAATTCTTGGTGTATTAAAATGCTTTTCATTTGCATTTTCCAGCCATCATAATTGATATCATCAAACTTATCAATTTGAAAATTAGCCATTATACAAAACTAACACTTTTGACGTATGATAACGGAATATTTGCTGCCTGGAATTGAAGTCCGACCTCGACGACCATTTGGTTCCAAGTAGTCAGCGCAATTTGCTATATAGCGCATGAAGGTATATGTTAATCATGTAGGCGAGCAATTAATTTCCCGGTTCGGATCGTTGAGTTGGCTATTTAGGTCGTGTGATACCTCTAGACTATTTTCTTTGGGGATACGCAAAGTCCAACATTACTCGTATCATTCGCCAAATACCATTCTATATTCTCACACGCGTCACCAAAAATTGGACTTGGAGAAAGGGCCATTGCAAAAGTTATAACCTTTTTGTCTGTTTTTTTGTGAGCTGTTTTATCCGATTTTTCTTCGAGCGGTCCCATTCCACCGTTATAAAGAGGGTCCCACAGAGGGATTCGCCAACGTTGCAAAGAGTTTGATTTGACTTGGAAAAACAAAGTTTCTGAATGGAAGGACGAGCACGAGAAATCTTTCATTGAATTAAGAAAGCTATTATGCACAGCACCATAGTAACATTCTTGACACCGACGCAAGTGGTATTGGAGGAGTGTTGTCACAAGAAATTGAGGGTCAAGGAAAAGTTAAACTTGAAAAAAAAGTTACACTCGTAAGGAATCGTTGGCTATAGTGAAATGTGTGAAATTTTTTCAAAAATATCGTTATGGCCAAGTATTCCAGATAAGAACGGACCATGGCGCATTACGTTTGTTGCTACAATTCAAGAATCCGAATCAAAAGTCTTCAAAGTTACCATTAGATTAGATCTAATTTGAATTTGCAACTCTCAGGGCGCGATGAATTATATAATTGAAGTAATTCACTATCAGATTGTTGGGTCTGATTTAGATTTTTTAGATCTATATTGACGGAGTCTATTGTGTTGCGAAAACAAGATGGTCTGTTTGCTATAGTCCGTGACATTGTGTCAGCAACAACATTTTGCTTACCGTCGTGAGTTGAGCGATATAGTCAAAATGTCGAGTCTACTCTTTTCGCTCAGGGAGGCAATTGCTTTAATTAGAGACCTATGATCCGTATAGACAGTAAATGGTCCACCTTTCAGGCAATAGCAGAAGTGTTTGTTGCTGAGTACTTCGTGAGAAAATTATAAAATTTGTCAAAAATGTAAATTTCATTGATGAAGGACTCCTACCGCACTATCCGACGTATCAATGTAGATGGTCTATGTGTTTTGATCATGCTGTGATTGCATCCACCAGCAAAATTCGTCGTGAAATCTAAAAGGCGTAGATCGATGAGGAGGACATATTTTGTGAAGAAGTCAGGACCTATAATTGGCCTGTCAACTGATGCTACAGTAAAAACGTGTAAAATTTGCCACCGTAAGCTACTGATAGCATTCAGCAATTAAGTCCCGTATGCCTAAATTACTGAACCATGCGACAAACTGGACCAGGTCAGGGATTGTTTTAGACACGTTGATTCAAAATTATACATGGAGGACCGCAATATCAACACCGATAGCTACAAGGTAAATTTCCATTTATTTGCCGCGTCTGTAAGGAAAAAGCGGCAACTAATCGGATTTATTCTTTTTTTTATAAACTAGTGGTAGTTTCCAGTTAGTTGCTGATCATACTATGGAGGAAGCAAGGTCGGTAGCAATTTCTTACGGCATTCCCAAGTTTTTGGTGAAAGTAACAGAAACCGTTGCCCTTGAAACGACGTCTGCTGCTTCTTCTTCGTCTCAATGGGTTTCTTGTATAATAACGCGAAGCTGGTAAACGGCTGCGTCCGGTGTGTAACTGTGACTAAAGCAGAAATGTTATTGTGGGCTAAATGCAATCCCTGATAAAACTGAATTAAATTGGGAACTACAGGGTGACTAAAAATGGTGAAGCAAGCTACTGCAGCTATATGGGGAAAAGTGCTAAAATGGCCTGCTCTGAATAAAATGACAACCAAAAGCCTCTAACGATAGTTCAGAGAACAGCCTTGCAGGCACTGAAGTCTATAAAAACTTGTGGTATTGCTATATGGACCTGCTTGTGTTTATGCTTATTTCGTATGGACTTCCACCAAACCCTAACCTAACCTAACCCTATGATTCAAACAGTAGCCAAATCAACAAATTACAAAATTTAAGTTTTCAAAATTAATCATTTTGAACTCAACTCCCAAAAAATTTAGGAATCAAGAAAATTAATCAACTTTAATGAGTTAAATGTTATATAAAAAATTTAGGATTATCAAAACTAAGATATTTCAAATTGAAATACGTGTACAACTACTTTCAAAGACAAATTCTGATGACAGAAAGCAATATCGATCTTTAACATTAACCTATCGACTAGGAATCCACCTAGGGGATACATATCGTATATAATTTGATGTTGCTGTGATTAATTATTGCGCCTAGGAGCCTTTCCAAATAAAATAAAAATCCTTGCAATAACGCTCTGGCCCCGAACTAGGAGTGTCAAGAGTGTCAAGTTTAAGATCGTATTTTGATATAAAAAGTTAGTTATACCAATTTGGGACATAAACTAAATTTATTTAAGAAGACAATTTCCGGAACTCTGAAATAACAAAATTTAAAAAAAGGGATGTTGAGGTTTAACAAAACAATTTGGACGTTTTGTAACCTTATGATTTTGTAAATTATACAAGTAAATAAATAATAATAATACTCAGTTTTTTAAAGGCCATTACTGGCCCCTTACTAAGTCAACTATTTAGCTCCAACGGTTTCGATCCTGAGCATGGTCTTCATACTGTCTAAGACAATCTGAAGAGGCCAAGTCGTTCTCTACATCTTGGTACCATCGTCGCCTGCAACGACCTCTGCGTCTACCATATGATGGCTCTCCTTTCAGAGATCGCTGCACAATTCGTTCTGGATCAGCACGCAGAACGTGACCGAGCCAGCGTACTCACTGCAATCTTATTTCATGCACAATATATGGGATCTCCATCAGATCTCTGATCTCGATACTGTATGGCTCGGTATGTACCATCTAATTCGCATTTTGGGCCGTAAATCACACGCATGGCTCTTCTCTCAAATGTAAGGAGCCATCTCTCGTACTCATCCGTCAGCGCAAAACTTTCACATCCAAACATAACAACGGGCCTGATCAACGCTCTATAAAGCTTCAAATTCACGGCACTTGATAGGCGCTTAGGATTTAGCAGTGGCCTGAGAGGAAATAAGGCACGACTACCAGCTGCCAGATGCGTTCTCTATAATATCATCTATACTATACTGTTATCGTAGGTGATCAGGGAGCCCAAATATTTGAACCTCCTCACTCCTTCAAACGTGTAGTGGCCAGTACTAAAATCTGGTGTGCCATTGTCCCTATAACCAGAAATCAAGTATTTCGTTTTGGACTCATTGATCTGTAGTTCAACAGAAGCTGAAAACTCTACAAGCTGATCAAGTATTTCTTTCACCAAATTATACAAGTAAATAACGGTTAAAAATTAATTTCCAATTCACTTTGGGGTGGTAGTACTCGGCACGGATTTTAACGAATGCCAAATCAACATTTTTCTCCTCATAAGAGTAACCGAGTATGCTGGTGCAGTACCTCGTGCGATGGTCCTCTACAAAATTCACAAATGAGCCATTTTTCTTCTTGCATTTCGGAATATCATTAAAAGCGAAATGCTTCGGAAGCAGCATTGTGACTGGAATATGCTAGTGGGTACGGTAACGGTGTCAGTTAACCCATTCCTCTGCTAATTATATCAATTAGTCTTCTTAACTATGAATTAGTTTTTCGATTTTCTGGTTCAATTGAATTATTTGTTTGAATTTCCATTGATAAATATCTAAAACCCACTCAGAATTGGGTTTCTTTGACCATACGTAATCGAAATATGTAGGCGAGAACCGGAAGACATCTCTAAAATCGGGGCCACAAAATTTGCTATACACAAAATTCCAATTAGAAAAAAATTGTATAGTGTACCTTTTGATGTACAAGAAGTGTACAATTTTTTGTGCCACCGACTCTACATATCTTCTTGCCTATTTTATGTTCACATAGCAAAGTCTTAGTGTCCGTTCTTGAGATTTGATGGATTCTACTAATTTTTTTTGGAGAATTTAACAACTTTGAATGAACTTAACCTAACCTATATTAGTTATTCCGGCCATTTTAATAAAATGAGACAAATATAGCATTTAATTAAAGCTCGGCGGATATCTCTACAATCGGCAGCATAAAATTATGAAACTATTTAAATTTGTCTGTAAAAAAATCAACGGAATACAAATTAGTCTTTAAGAAGTTGATTCCATAACTGTCTCTTTAGCTCAGTGGTAGAGCACTGGTCTCGTAAACCAGGGGTCGTGAGTTCAAACCTCACAGGAGGCAAATTTTTATCGGGTAATTTTTTCTTGGAAATTTGTCCTTGAAAATAAATATGATCCAAGATCTTTTCAATATATAATGATTCAAGAGCTTTTGAGTTAAATTATCTTGGTTTAAGAGACCTTTTTGGAACTACGTTTGAATAATATTACGAAAAAAGTTTAAAATTGTAGACGATTGGGCAGTCTACAATTTTAAACTATTAAAAAAAAGAGTTCCGTTTAAGAAATGCTGCTAGTCCAAGAGCTTTTGTGTGTGCTATATTTTTCAAGAATAAACATAAAGCTTAGTAAATGTTTTGATTTCAATTTAAAGCTGGTTTATAAAAAGCATATTTCAAATTTGAAAATTTAATTAAGTCGAAGGTTCAGAAAGCTCCCAAATATTTTAGTTTATCAAAAGTTTTAATTTATTAGTTACAGAATGTTTCTACGTTTTTAATAATAAAAAGCTTTCTTTGGCTCGGCTTTTATAACCAAAATATTTATTGGCAAAGTTGAATCAGTTTTAAATTTAATTCGAAACTCGAATTTTGTTAAAATTTTTAATGTTTAATGTTCTGCATATTCTGAGAGCTTTTCTAATTGCTAGGAGCTTTCACAGCCATATTAATTTTTTTATGGAAACCTCAGAGCTTTAAATTCGGGAACTCAAAAATGTATCTAAGCGATTGTCTCTATATTTTCATGGGTCGCTTATTTTTGAGCTGAAGCTTTTATTTTATTGACGAACTTAATCAAATCGAGTGTACTAATCGTTGATTGTAATAAATATCCGTTTTGGGAATTTGGTATTTAACAAGTTCCAATTCAAAAAACTTTTAAAAGACTCTCGGAAAAGTAAAAAAAAAATTTGTCTTGAAAATAGAGCTTTTTGCAGCAACCAATCTGACCCGGCACGCAATAACATTTCCAAGCTTATTAATTCATTTAATTTAGTTGAAGCCGGTCTAATTTTATGTGCAAATACTGGCTGGAACTTGAAAATAAAAGCTTTTGGATACACGTTTGAGTTCTGATAATTTCAATAAACTGTCATTGAATCTGCAGCTTCAAATAATACTTTTCTAAAAGTTCTCTTAAAAGAAACTAAAATATTAAAAGCTTATTAGACTGAAATAATAGCTTAGGATAAAACTACCCTACTTAAAACCAGATTAATGAGAGCAAAATACCAAAATTAATGTGAGCTTTTCAATTTGAATTCCTAGAGCATTAAAAATGTCTCGTTAAGTTTAAACTATTAATCGCACTGCCATTGAATTGTGGAAGCTTAAAATATAAAATGCACGTTATGAAAGTTCTCTAAATTGAAAATTAATTTTGGGAGCATTCAAAGCCATTTCATTTTATGGAAACCTAATTCCATTGACAGTGAACATTTTGTCAACGTATTGTTAATTTTGAAAATAGAGTTTTTTGCCGCTATCCATCTGACCCGGAGGGACCAAAAATTGACGAATTTGTTTAACAGATTTAAGCCTCGGGTTATCTCGGATGAAAGTAATTTTATCTGGAGATATCTTTGTACCTTTTTCGTTTATAACAAAACTGAAATACGCCAGTTCGAGAACACACAATTTAGATTAACGTTCGTTAGTGATCAGATTAGCATCAGGAAGTTTTTTTTAAAACTAATTTGAGATAGTGAACGGGGGTTTCATAACGATGACGATATCATCTGAATTTGTCTACACAAGTGGGGCTAATTCTGAACCAATTATGTTATCCGCATAAGTCTTAACAAAGTTGCAGAAGCTCCGATCAATCCAAATAGCTTGTGAAATAAATTTCTAATTCTAAATAAATTTTAATTCGGAATCAACCGCTTTGAGAACACTTGGCGAAATTGGGTAAAATCTCTCCTGTGTCAATCTTATTTAAATAATGTTACGAATGTCTGGTAGCTGTATTTTAGTTAAAACAATTGATCGGACAATGACTTCTCAAAATCGAAATAATCCACTGAAGGATGTAAATTGAAAGTTTGCCAAAAATCCCTTCCTAAAATCAGTTCTTGACATAGTTGTGGGTTAACATAGGCTGCAATAAGTCTTTTTTTATGTGAGTAAACAATGGAATTGGGTAACCGCATGGAAACATCATATAGAAGAGAGGAATATCAAACAAAATAATGAAACCACCCCACCGGCAAGCCAGTTAGGCCCCACTCAGCAGCCATAGGCCCTCAAATCGACGATATTGGTACCGCCACCAGAGCCACTACATTCATTAGTTTCCGAAATTGGGCCGGAGATAATTATTCGAGATAATTTTATGCCTACTTTCAAGGTAAATATAATAGGAAACATCAAGCTTTTACCACCATGTGGCTGGTGTAAAATACGTTGGGAGCTGTTAAATTGACATGGTGTAAAGTACGTTGGTTGCTATGAATTGCCTAAATCAACCAGAAGTGAGTGACTTTACAGAAGTAAGCAACGTATTTTGCTAGCCACACGGCGATACAAACACTTCTATATACAGTTACCTATATCACATCTATTTACCCTTGCAGATTCACGGTCAAAAATATCATCGAACAGGTTCCTTATTGCCAACGCCGGATAATGACTACAATTTTTTGCAAATTTTATGGGCGTTCAGCAAAACAATTCAATCAGCGTTGTACACACAACAATTCGGTGAAAAGACCAATTCTGTACCAACTCAAAACATTTTTCCATCAACATAACGAATTGGTTGCATTATGCAAGACCGCATTAGACTGCATGCCATCTGATAACCACAAAATTGTCATCAGAGTCGATAAGACGCCTGCAGGACAACACACAAGAAGTTTAAAAGCGTCAACAATTGATGAAGTCGCCATTGTCGTCGTGGATGAAAATTTAGAAAACCGAGACATTGTTTTACATAGCCAGAACGATCAACTGCAGTATGTGTCCGAAACACATCGATCATATATGATGCGTTACAATATCCTATCGTATTTTGGCAAGGTGAAGATGGGTATCATTTTTCAATCAAGATGATAAATCCAGTTACAGGTAAATAACCAATCTACTTTTACTACCATAATCACATAATGAATTATTATTCATACAGGAATGATCATCGGAAAAATGAGGACAATCACATCTTCAAGATGCTATGTCGTATGTATGTCATTATGGCACACCAGATTTGTTTATCACGTTCATGTGCAATCCACAGTAGACAGAAATTCGACAAGAATTATTTCCTGACCAGTCATTTGGTTGGTTGAGAGGATAGGTTAGGGTAGGTTAGGTTGAGTGGCTGCTACAGCACACTTAGACCCGCGTCGATCCGTTGTGATACCACAGGATCTACTTCCCTATTACCCTTATGAGAACCAGTTTGAGCTAATTATGTAGCGTGATAAGTCTCGCACCTTTCAGTTTTTTAGGTCAGAGAGGCCGTCAATTAAGAATTTACCCAAATATTCATGTCTTTTGTGTACCAAAGCCGGGCATGAGCATAGGAGGTGGACTACCGTCTCTTCCTCCTTCTCGTCCATACAGCTTCTGCAAAAGTCATTTGTGTGTGCTGTGAGTATCCCCACGATCGTTTTTAGTTCACGTCTACGTAGGGAGTTCAGTGTCTTTGAGCGTTTCAAGTTCAGCTTGGCCAGACTTGCCTTGCTACACTATAGTGTTCATCCACCTTTCATTCTCTGAGGCTACTGTATCCTTTTTAAGCACAGTCTTGAGTGCCTTAATTGACCTCCCCAACTTTGCCCTTTCCAGTAGCACGTGGAGAGTTGTACCATGCCTCGCTAGTTCGTCCGCCTTGCAGTGCCCTATGACGTCCGAGTGGCCGGGGACCCAGACTATCTGAATGTTGAAATGCTCATTCATCTCATTCAGAGACAAGTGGCAACCCAACGCAACCCTAGACGTCAGAGAAACAGAGTCCAGCGACTTGATTGCCGCCTGACTGTCCACATAAATTGCTATATCAGTCGAGGATATGGTTGAGAAGATAAGCCCGAATGAAATCGATGATGTGATATCAGCGGAAATTCCCGCTAATGAAGAAGATCCACTATTATATGAGGTTGTTACAAAATATATGATTAATGGTGCCTGTTGAATATTAAATTCCAATTCTCTGTGTATAAGTCTAACGGAAAATGTTCAAAACGCTATCCAAGACAATTAGTATAGCAGAGAGTATTACTGGAAATGATGGTTATCCACTTTATCGCCGCAGATCCACTGATAACAATATTGTTGACCAATAGACAATGTGAATCAACAGGACATTGAAGCTTACACTTCAAGACATTTAAAGCACACATAAATGTCGAATGTTGCCATTCCTTAAAATCTATTAAATACATTTGAAAATGCGTGAACAAAGGTGATATGGCTGTGTTCAGAGTTCCTGCCGATAATTCAAAAGATGAAATAACCCAATTTCAAATGGGCCACTATGTTAGTAGTAGTGAATCGCTGTGGCGTATAATTTCAATCGCTATACATGAAAGACACCCCAGTGAAGTTCATTTGGTCGTACATTTGGGAAAAGGTCAAATACCAGCTTTTTTTAAATGTGCCAGAATAATGACTTTACCCGAACGCTGTTTTACTCCGAAATGGCAAGGTATTATACCTGGAATCAATCATCAAAGAAATTTCCAGTTCCAGGTTACCCATAAGTATTTTCCACCGATGCACTACGATGTTTCTACACAGTCCATCCCAGCCAAGACGAGTGTTATTATTTTCGTTTACTGTTAGTCAATGTTCGTGGCCCAACATTATTACAATATATCTGCGAACTGTTAATGGTGTTTTGTGCATTGGGAACACAATAAGGAATGACAACGCCCAATCAAGAGTTGAAACGCGAAACCCAATACGACTCCGAAGCATTGAGATAAACCGATCAAAGAAACGTTCCCTTTTTATTCGTTCCGAATTTTTGGCGGTCGAACAGCTCCGTCAGCACTCAAGTTGTCGTTGAACATCCAAACTAATGCAACTCCAACTTGCAACTTTTCGAGGAATTCTGCGATGGCCAAAGTGTTGCAGCAAAGGAAATTAATCGTTTGGGATGAATGCACGATGGCACTCAAAAAGTCTTTGGAGGTTTGGTGGTGCGATGATTCTATTGGTAGGTGATTTGATTAAAGTCAGCCGACGAACTTAATGCATGTTTGAAGTCGTCAAACGCGTCGTTCTTTGGTTGAGCGAACGTATTAAATTGGCTACAAAAAACGTTGATATCAACGAAATGAATTTTCAAATGCAAAATCAGATAACTGGCGAATTGATGACATACAAATCGGTTGATTCCGTTACTAACCAAAATGATGTTGTTAATTATCCAACGGAATTTTTAAAATCGCTGGAATTACCCGGATTACCACCTCATAATCTACAATTAAAAGTCGGGTCAGTAATCATTATGTTGCGGAACATAAATCAGCCCGGTTTTGGTAACGATAAATAAATCGCAAGGACAGTCGTTAAGTTTTTGTGGCATCAATCTTGAAAATCCACGTTTTTCACATGGCCAATTGTATGTTGCCTATTCCAGTGTCGGCGTAGCCAGCTAGTATTTTAAATAAAAATTAATGCCAATTAAGAGACACGAGCGACAAAGTTACCATGTGCCAAAATGTTTAACCCGGTGCTGGTCATTACGGCTTTAACCACCATGTTATGTTAGTTCCAAACTCATGAACTATGATCGATTGGGTGAAGATAATTATTTATTATTAAATTTGATTAATTATTTAATTAAAACATATATAAACGAATTAAATAATAATTATTATCCATTTATTATCCATTTTTTTGTTTAACCATTTTCACCTCCACCTTTATATAGCATCTTCTTAAATACGATGCGCGCTATTATGCAAACTTGTCATTGAGTGACTTTTGATTTTGGTTTGATAAATTAGCGACAGCGTAAATCGGTACAGATGACAAATTAGCTGGTAATTTGAACAAATTTTGCTTTGTCATACTATGAGTGTACGGTAATACGAGTATACGGTATAATGGTGATATGATATCAGCATATGAACTATACATGAACTTTGACCTGTCACCCAGCTTCATCTAATTCATTGACACCCTATTTTTAATTATTCAGAGACGTCTTACTGCCAACGGTCTGTCCCGCATATGGCATATCTCTATGTTTTCGTACTGTCGGAGGCGTGAATTATGCTTGGGAGCATGATACGTAATAACTTCAACGATATGTATTCCATCTTCTTCAATCTCGGGGGAGGTCTTCATTTCTAATGTACCATGGAGCATTTACAATATTCCGCAGTACTTTGTTTTGGAACGTCTGGTATAAAATCAATTTATTGTGTATGGATAGTTCCGAATGTCTACCTAAGAGCCATCCAGAGTCACCTTGATATTTCGCCGTATCTGCATATGGGCAACTTGTTTAGAGTTGATTTTGATTGGGATTCTATTAGAAATATTTTTATTAGTTAAGTTCACATGCACAGATTTAGTTTCGTTCAGTTTTATTCTCATCCAACTGTTGATTGAATTTGTCGACTTTTGCAATTTGTTAGTAGTTTCTTCTACATTGTTCCCAACTTCTAAAATTGCAGTATCATCAGAATAAGTTGATTCTTCCATTGGTGGTATATCCCAAGTATACAGGAGGTACATGACAGGACCCAATACGCTACCTTGTGGTACACCAACTGAAATTTTCATAAGGTTCGAGTATTCGAGTATGAAATGTAGGATTTCAGAGTTTCATAATATTGTCTGGAAAAGTCCGGCTTGAGCTTGAACTCCAATCCTCTGTGCCAAACTCGGCCAAATGCTTGCGCTACATCCAGGAAAACGCTTGAGCATATTTTATTAGCTCTAATGTACGTTCTCTAATATCTGTGATTCTATGGACTTGGTCTTAAGTCAGGAATGACATTTCCGTCCACCATTATGGGCAGGGATGGGCGAAGTATAGATTACGCCGTGTAATCTACGCGGTTGTCGACACGTAAAACTTAGATTTTTAAAATTTTTTTAAATTAAAGTTGGGCGGATTATTATTCCAGCACTCAATGCCACATGGGCCCACGGTGCAATACCCGGACAAACACATATACCTACACATTAAAAACACCCAACCGTGATTTTTGGTCACCACCGGGAATCGAACCCGAGACCCTCGAATAACAAAGCAAGGACGCTACTTACTGTGTTACCGAGGGCGGCTTACTTAGGCTTAACTTAGATTACTTGGCAAGGTTTTTTGTCAACGTCAACAATTAAGACAATGCCAACCTACGATATTTTTACGATTTGAAAAAATACGCTAGTGGAAGCTGTATTTTGTAGGGCAATTCAGTTAAGTCGTATACGAAGAAATTAAAGGATTATTCAAGTCGAATTGGGAATCCCACAACACCCTATAGCTTTGGAAATATGTGTTGAAATACAATTCGGCTGGTTGTTACTTTTTGGAGAAATATGCTAGAGGTTCCTTACTACCATTTTTGAGTTGCTGCAAAATGGCTCCGACTGCGGTGTTCAATATAACAGTAATAAAACTGAACACTGCGTCATCTAAAGAATGAAAGTGTTTCATTACACACTTCTGACCAAGCAAAATTTCTTGTCGTTTTTGGCTTTGAGTAACAAAACTAGATGCGCATGAAACGGCGATAACAATTCAGCTAGTTTTGGTACAAAACGATGGTATAAATGAACCATGCCAATAAATTGTTGGATTTGTTGAATGGATGTAGGAACTGAAAATTCCGATATAACGTCAACTCTTTCCTCGAATGGCAATATTCTCTTAGTGGTAATTTTATGACTTAGAAAGTTAAGAGCATTAACACCAAATACGCCATTTTGAAGTTTTGATATTTGATTTTATTGGAATGTTCGACCAAGCATTAAGCAGAGATCAGATCTCTCGGAGATGGCCGGGCCTCACCGAACACCCATTTACACATAACATAAAGAGGATTTGGATAGGTTCAGTTAGAATGATAGAAATTGACTCGGTTACAGACACCTGGTATACCCAATAGTTAGTAATACAGGACGATATAATTCTAATCTACTTATATAATTTTTCGGATCATTGCGCTCTGAATATTTGAGCTGTGATAGACCCTGTAATGAATGATAATTAGTTTAGTGCCTCTTTTTCCATAGCCCTCGATTTAACCATATACCCATTTACCTCTTGTTCATACTCCATCAAATAGCTTATAACACTATAATGAAGACCACTTCAAATTCCCATAACAAACTCGCGTCACCTCACGTTAACGACACAAATAAACAAAGGTACCTCCCGCAGATGGCGCATCAAACATCCTTCAACAATATTTTACTTTTTTTTTTTTTTTTTTTATAGCGTTTATTTGTTAGTGGTGCCATCTAGTTAATACAGCCCAATCTCCCCCGTCCTACTAAATGTCATTTGTACTCCATATACCTATTCAGCCAACCCACTTTCTTCGTCCCTACCAGTAATAATTAACTACCACTAGACCAAACTTTAAGAGTAAAGCTACTGTTGACGTCGATAGTTGTCGATCATCCCCAACAGATGTCTCTCATCTTTTCGGTATTTCTTGGTTGAAATTATTCCTCGTTAAATCCTAAAGCGTTTGTTAGAAGAGTGATATACAAGCCTATTATTTAATTATTGAATTAGATAAATCTATTAGGTAATTCTACTGGAAGTTCATCCGATACCCGGCGATGGTAATTACCTTTTCAATTCCGTGATACATCAGCTGCAGCTGGTAAAGATTAGTTCATACGGATCATCTATTGATTTAAGATCTGAAATTGTGAACTTTATTACCGAGCATCTTGAAGTTTATTTACCAACATTGTTGGGTTCCGCCGATAGTTTACGGAGCAAACCAGAATATTTGTTAGAATTTCTTAGAGATCAAAAACGCACATCTGATCTATATGACAGTTTTGATCATCATTTTGAAGTTTTGATATTGATATCAAAATCGGAAAGCCTTTTAAACAGTAGTTGCAAATGCGTTTTGTGTCTACAAGAATATTATCTATGTATGCAAACATGAACTCAAGTCCTCTATAACTACCTCCTTCATGAGCCTGTGAAATGTCTCAGGAGCGGTGTATAAACCAAAAGGCATTCGCGTGGATTCAAATAACCCAAAATGAATGGTAATTGCTGTCTTAGCAATATCTTCTATAGCAACAGTTATTAAATGATCTGCCCTGACTAGATCAATTTTAGAGAATATATAGAATAACCGGTTAAGTTCATAGAGAAATGTTGTATGTGGGTTAAAGGGTAACGGTCAGGAGCGGTGACGATTTTTTATCTCCTATATTCACAACAACGTCTCCAATCAAGTTGTTCCTTGTTACTCTAGGAATTGTCTACATTATCGACTTTGTCTACAACGTCTGCGGGTTGTCGGCACGTCGATGTAGAAAACAGTAGATGACGCGTAAATGCCCATCCCTGATTATGGGCTTCATTCTCTTAAGGAGCAATTTTTCAAAAATTTTGAATATGATTGGGAGTTAGGATATCGGTCTGAAGGACTTTTTATCGCTACATTGTTTGTTAGGTTTTAAGAGATCATGATTACCTCTGTCACCTTCCAATACCTTGGAACGAATTTTAGTCTAAACACAGTATTGATTATATGGAAAAGTTTACGTATCGCTTTATTTGGTAATTCTTTAATGATTTGTCCAGTTATGAGGTCGTACCCAGAAGATTTTTTCATGATTAAATTTTCAATTTCCTCTTCTAGCTCAGATCGTTTCAGTATGGGTTATGGTTGAAACATTTCTTTTAAATGTCTCGCAAACAAATCAACTTTTTGTTTACAACTTCGAGCCCAGCTCTCTTTGGTCTCTTAAGTACTTTCGTTACTTTCCATAAGGAGTATTCGGTATCTTTTTGGCTAGTAAGTGACGACAAATATGTACTTATTGATTCATTCTTAACTGTTCCGAACATAGACTTCAACTTTTTACATAGGTTATTAAGGATGGTTTTATTTTATTTGGTTCGATTTATTTGCCAAGACTTTCGAGCTTTTCGTTTCTTTGCCACAAGCTCTCTTACTTCAAGTGGATAGTTTTTACAGTTGTTGTTATTTGTTGTTTACTTTGCCACGCAGCTTGTTGTATGTTTTCTATCAGCCTTTCTACTTCCTCTTCGACTTGTATGATGTTCCTTATTGGTACTTAAAGATTGATGGTTTGTTGTAATAATTCTCGAAAAAATTTCCAATTGGTATTCTTATTAGACAGCTCGCCGTGAATTATTTTTTAATTATTGTTTCACTGACCGTCATAATAACAGGAGAGTGGTCCGAAGTTAGTTTAAATTTTCATGATTTTCCAAACGAATATAGTTATCTTATATACCTTTTCTAACATAAAAGTCTATAAGGTCCGGTGTTTTGTTTAAATCTGTTGGCCAGTAAGTTGGTGAACCACCAGATTGCTTCAAACAACTCTCGCCCTTTTGGTGTAGTAACTCTGGAGCCCCAGTATGTGTTTCGCATTGAAGTCGCCACCAATGATAAAACAACCTCCCATCCTGTTAAAAAGTTCTTCATACCGTCTCTTTTTCTTTGAGTTTTGATAGTTGTAACTTGCATAGATTCACTTTCATTTTTTAATTCTTCCGCCTCTTGCTCTCTTAGAGATAAGACATATATCAATTTTTTGATTAAATATAAATATTTCCAGCTCTGGGATGTGTTCGATTGGCCCATTCGCATTCCAAATTACTATTCTGAGCGTTTGTAAATATATTTTCTAGTCGCGTAGGGTAACGATGATGACAATTTTTTCAAATGTTCAAATATGAGTATGTTGGTCTCAGCCTGCTCTTCAAGTTTTTTATTTAGAGCATCTATGCATTTCACCATATCTCTCAAAATCTGGCCGTCGTTGCTATCTTTTACTTTTGCCTCTTGAGCTTGGGTCATCTGTATGATATATATGATTCCCGATTTGTCTGTCGATTGGTCGGGACTTCACTAGCAAGGTTTCTACGGTTTAGATAAGACTTTCTAGCGCGATTACTTATATTTTGTAATTCTTTATTTACCTCAGAGCCACTGTAATTAGCTGGATTGCAATTAATGCTATTTGCAACTGAGTTCCTATCTATCACAGTATCTCTGAGTATGATTGAAGTCTTGACATTTTTTGCATTGGACTATCAGCAGTGACTTTTTGTTCACTGGTTTAATTTCTGACTTTCATATGTTGAATTAATCGAAAAAATCATGAATTTTTTGAAAATTTTCGTCCTTGCCAAACGATAGCATGAAAAGCCCGCATTTTGTGACGATACTGTTGCCTTTATCAACTACCTTTCTCTCTGTTTTAATGGTGTTTACAGCATCCTTAATGTCGAATCCTTTCATGGTCATTCTTGCTGGTCCTCATATGTATTCCACTTAACTTTCTCACCATTAAGCTTTAGAGAGATTTCTATTAGTATCTTAGTTTGGAACATTTACCATCCAAACTTCATTATTTAGTGCTACTACCGTGAAGTCCTTGTCCGTAATTGATGTCATCAGAGCCTTGACAGCCGGATAGTCTGTAATACCAACTATGTTTATTGGTGGAAAATGTTTTTTTTCTCTGTGTTAGGAATTTGATGTTTCAGATTCTCTTGCCACTTCCTCTACATCGGAAACTGCCATATTGAATGTGGCGGGTTTTATTGTTCTTCTTGGTCCTAGTATACACTGGGAATTGGTTCCTACTTCTCTTCCGAGTTCTTCTTCGTATGTGTAGTATTCATTACAGACTAGTTTTTTTTTATCTGATTCGATGAACATTTTCAGGACTTCATTTTCTCTCTTTAATAGAGTAATTTCATTACTCAGCTTTGAGACCACCTTTTCCATTTGAATTAGTTGTTCGTGAAGTGGAGACATTGTGGCCGTTTGAATTCGATGACTGGGAGCCCATTGCTCACTCCCTAATGTCGGCGGTGCTGGGTTTCCGAGTCCCTGTACCGTACATTTTCCTGTATTCTGGCTCATCGTTGGTTTTTTGTTCAAGGTATCCTTCTTCTAGTATTTTATAACTCCTGTGCCCGATAGGAGAGTTGCAACTCCCACGAGATTCAGTTGCAGTGATGAAATTATCAAACATTTATAAACTCTGCCATCTATCATCCAGTCACACGAATCATTTAAATTCAATTAAATAATTATACAAAAAAAAATGTAATTAATTTAATTTGGTGTCGTCATCTCGTCGAATTTGATTAAAGTTTAAAAAAAAATGTATTTTTTTTTTTTTTTTTTTTAACTTCTTGAATTATTAATTAATTCTTGAAAAGTAATTAGAGAAACAAAATAAATTTTATAATTTGGTGTTATGTTGTTGTTCTCTGGTTTTAATATCTTTAAGCAATTCTAATTTATTAACAACAAAATCGAAGAAGAATAGAAGAAGGAGTCGACGATAAGGAGCGTACGAAAAATAAAATTAATTAATTTTTAATTTATGCTGATACAGAATAATTTAAAGAAAAATAAATTTAGGAAGATGAGAGAATGAGAGTATAATATATATCTGTATGTATATAAGAAACAATTTCTTTTGTTATTTGATAAGGAATAATATTAAGAACGACAACAACAACAACACAGTGAATAAAAGTTCAAGGGTAAAATATTATGTAATTATAGGATATTTGTACATCCGTTGTACTGGCCACATTCCATGAGGCATCAATGTGTAATTTTATAATGCGAAATCTTCAGAAACCGCAAAACAAAATTGACCCTTGGTCGCAGACAATCACTCGATAAGTAGAAACATTACATGTGATCTAGATACATGATTGCGTAGCTCGATTTTTAGACTCAAAGCGTCATTCTGAATATCATAACATGGAGGGCAGCAGGCGGCGGGGGAACTTCTGATTCAAACAATTTACTGTTGATTGTATGTCCATGTTATAATATTGCATACATTAGACTGCACGTGCCCAAGAAACCTCTTTTGGTCTTTCAAGAACAAAATTGTCCACCTCGCAAAATCTTGATTGGCATTCAGTTGAATTGCAAATTTTTAATAAAACATGAGTTACTGGTTTCAGGGCAGTTTTTTCCCCATTCCAGAAGTCTGGCGAAAATCTAAAAAATCAGAATAATTAGTAGAACCAGCGGAAAAACATAGTGAAGTTAAGATCGACCTCGCAAGACCCTGATTAGTATTCATAAAAAATATCTGGTTTCGGACCAGTTTTTGGTTATTCCAGAACTATAACGAAAATCTAACAAATATATTGGCAATTGGTAGAACTAACGGATTATTTTTTATTATTATTATTATGGAATTTGGCGGGAACCCATTAAGGTCCTGCACTCAATGCCACAAAGGGCCCATGGTACAAACCTTGGATTCTATCAAATCACGCACACGCGTTCTGCATCCAAATTGGAGAACCAAGGCAGACAGAATAGTAGTTGGCCAGAAATTGTCTTGGAACACGTGAGAACTAATGTCGAAAGCAGGCCAGCTGCCGATGACGTGTATGCTATATCATAATCATCTTCAAGACATTCGTCGCATACGGCATTTCTGGCTAATCCTATGCGATCGAGATGACTCTTGAAAACATTGCTGGCTAGTTCTAGCCAGTAAGTATCAATACTAGTATTCTTAAGTTATCCTTTTTTAATGGAAGAGCGTACTTAGTTAGCTTCAAATTGAGCTCACTAGTAAAGTATTTTGCCTAACGTATTACGCCGCAGGTGAGGGTGGATTACCACGCTTACTTTAAGTGAAGTAAAGCAGCATTTTTGATTATTTTTTTACCTATGTAAAGAGGCAACGAAGCAGCAGGTTCAACGAAACATGAATGTGAGCTATTTTTTGGCAAAATATCTGCGATTTCATTACCTTCAATGTCACAATGCGCATGTACCTACAAGACCGTAACTTTGTTATTACGACAGAGAAGATTCATAAAATTCTTAAAATCCTTCACCAGTTTTGAGTTGGTTTTGAGATTCCAAAAATTCTGGAGCTCTTCTGACCCAATCGATTTTTCTTAAACTGCTCGTGTAGGTGTGTTATGATTCCAGCTACCAGAAAAAAAACATGGCATACTGGCTACAGGGGGGTATTTACATACATTAGGATTAAAAAACTGAAAAATTTCATATGGCCGAAATTTCAAAAAATTCTGGAACTCTTCTGACCGAAACGATTTTTCTTAAACTGCTCGTATATTTGTGGTATGATTCTAGCTACCAGACAAAAAACATGGCATACTACAGGGGGGTATTTCCATACATTATGGTTAAAAAACTGAAAAATTTCATATGGCCGAAATTTCAAAAAATTCTGGAACTCTTCTGACCCAAACGATTTTTCTTAAACTGCTCATGTAGGTGTATTATGATTCCAGCTACCAGACAAAAAACTTGGCATACTGGCTACAGGGTGGTATTTCCATACATTATGATTAAAAAATTGAAAAATTTCAACGAGATTTTAAAAATTCTGGAGCTCTTCTGAGCCAATCGATTTTTCTTAAACTGCTCGTGTAGGTGTGTTACGATCCCAGCTTCCAGAAAAAAAACATGGCATACTGGCTACAGGGGGGTATTTTCATACATTATGGTCAAAACACTGAATAATTTCATATGGCCGTGATTTCGAAAAATTCTGGAGCTCTTCTGACTTGATCGATTTACCAGAAACTGTCAGCACCAGGTCATCAGCGAAACATTGAGCGATGAGGCCGGATTCCTGAAGTTTTACAAGAAGCTCGCCAATGACCAAAAGCCACAACGGAAGTCAAAGCACCGCTCGTTGTGGACAGCCCATGGCAACTGTGACTGAAACCGAACGATCATCTATTAGAATTGATTAGAATTGGAACTTTTAATTTAGAATCCCGTATTAAAATTTACAATTTCGTTTCGCATTTAAACTTTAAAATTTGTTTTAATTTGAAATCCAAAATCTTTAATTTTTGAAATCAAAAAATTTGAAACTGGAGCCTTCGATTTATGCCTTCAATTTGTTTAAGCTAGAATTAATACTTTAGAATACAAAATTCTAAAATGTGAAATCTTAACGAATTCGGTAGGAATAGCAATACAATTTACAATTAAAATTTGTGAACTTTTTGAAAGTTTGAGTTTTGAATTAGCACACCAGGTTATCTAATTTATCAATTAATTCTATAAAACTTTGGAAATTAAATTTTGTTTCTGGTATTTTAGAAATTTATATTTTAGAACAAAAAACTCTCACGCACATACACATCCAAAAATTTCTTGAAGAACAAATTACAAGTAGCCGTGCAATAAGTATAGTAGAGTAAAGGCAATGACAGAATCCCTAACGCCGCACGCAAAACGCATGAACTCTCCGAAGAATTCGATAACAAAGGAAAAACATAAATTTCCCTTGGAGACACATTAAACCTTAGACTTATATAGAAAATAAAACATAAATTGTTATTGTTGCCGCGATGTTATGTATACATACAAGAAGCGCACGATTCAACGAAAATTTTATTATCGTTATTTAAAATGTATACACAGTAAAAATATCTTTTCAAGGCCATCAATCATTTTCCCATCATCAAAACACCACCAACAACAATTGACTGTTTAGGAAAAACGATTTTGGTTATGTTATACATATATACCAATACACCTACAACATTGGTTGATATGTGTCTGTGTTTAAAGGCAGAGCAACAAGTGACGTTCAATCGTAAAATTAAATTTTCCTCACGCGCACACATACACAACTACACTACCGCCACAACACTGACGGGGGGGAGAGGGCCAGCCGAATAACAAGGAAAAACAAAACAAAAGAAGGAAATGTCTAATTCTCATGGAAAATTTCACATACATACATATAAATACAAAATGTAAATTTAAACTGTTTGCTGTATATGTGTATGCGTATACGACGATATGGTTTGGTTGATTGGCATGCGCGCACATTCAATAGTAGTAATCTCGATTGGAATAAGCGAACGCAGCACCAAAACAGGATATCTCATAAATATGCTAATAATTTTCTTGCAAGAAACATCTTATTTCAATTTCTTTAGTATTTTCGGGATGGGGAATGGGGGGATGCGAGATATTGAGAAAATGGTTATGAAGGATTTGCTTTTCTTTGTGTTTTCGAGCTATGGGAGATAACAACAAATATTTATTCAAAAACACATAAATATATGAGTATATAAGCGAGAGTCGAGGCACATTTTTGATATCACTGTGGATACCGGTGTATATATTGACACGTGAAATACGAACGATTTATTTTCTCATTTTCTCAACGTTAAAACGTTATTTACAACAACGAGAAACATCTTTAAATCACTTATCCATTGTTCTACAAAAAATGTTCAAGTGTTATTGAAAAATTTCACAGTTAGATGATTATTTAGACCTTTTGTCCTTTTTATCCTTTTTACATGTTTCTTACAATAAAGTGCTTCACATACATATACATCGTTATATACAATGCCTAGATATAGTATTTAGGGGTAGAATAGACATTCAGGCAACAAGAGAAATACGATCGAATTGTAATCAATGTATATACAAGGATTAAAAACGATCTGTACACGTTTTATTAGGATTGATTGACATCGATCACGTATTGTACAAGTGAATTGAAAGGAATACATACCCGACCCAGTTCTTAGAAATTGTATAGGAGGTTGTTGATGGTTGTAAAAATATTATTTTGGTTGTAATTTAATAGTTTTACTATATGTGTATTAGATTCGGTTTTCAAGTGCAACGTATCTTACGTAATAAATCGCGCCATCCAACAACCTTTTGAATTTTTACCATTACGTTGAATAAATATTTTACCAGCTTCAAATTTCCTTTATTTTCGTCGCTTAGTCTCATGAATAATTTATGACTTTTGGAAAATTCTCTACATCTTTAATATCTTGTAGCGCCCACGAAGTTTTCGTAATTTTAGTTCTATGTTTCGTTCAATATACCGTACAGATTGTCAAGATGCTGTGTATGCAGGAGGATAAACACAAAACTAGCTTCATGGGCCGTAACTGCGTACAACTTCAGGAAGTGCTCACACTGCCTATTCGTGGCGGCGGCTAGAAACTATACTATGTTACAGGAGTAGGATAAAGTGTAAGGGCTGTGGTCTTCCTATAGGGGGTTAGCGTTGGGTTAACAGCTCAACCTGTTAAGTATTATTGTTACGAAACCTCAACATGAGCCTCGGATATTTTTGGATTCACAACAACGACCGACTCAGACACGATATAAGGACTACGATTTTAAATTTAAACCGCCTGAACCGACCGTAGAGCCTCGATCAACTCTTCAAACAAGCATCTAAGTATAAGCTCGATCCGTTAGCACTGCAGGAAACCAGACTGATCGGCAAAGGCATCGCCGATTATAGTCGCTATACGGACTAACTCTCTGCCGCAGTAATAACATGAATAAACAGGAATTCGGCGTTGGTTTCTTAATTTACAACCGATGTCATTAATTCGTAACTAATTTCATCCCTATCAACAATCGGATTTGTACACTCAGGTTTCATGGGGGTCTCTTTAACATCCCATTTGTGAACGTTCATGATCCTACTGAGGAGAAGTCGGAACAAATCAAAGACGCTTTCTACGACGAGCTTCAAACCGTCTTGAGCCAAATTTCGACTTCAATGCTCAAATTAGTAGTGCGGGCAGCACTTATCGTAGCACCATCGGACCAAACTCTTTGCACCCTACCTCAAACAACAACGGGACGCGCACCACGGTGCTACCTTTTCTCTACAACTTGAAGGTTAACAGCACATACTTCCCAAATAGACGCATCCATAAAGCCACATGGAAATCAATCGACGGGACAACGATCAACCAAATCGACTACATCCTCTTGTCCAAAAGGCATTTTTCTAGCCTCAATGACATCAGAACCAAACGTGGAGCTAACATTGATTCGGACCACTTCCTGGTAGTTGCTGAATTAAAATGTCACCTCTCCACCACGTACAATCATCGTTTACCGCGTATCACTCCAAGGCCGCCTTCGAGACTACTTTATCGGGAATCTTGGCGGATAAACCACTTCGCTCAAGAACAGTGTGACATTATCAAAACAGCGATAACCGATGCCTCAACGTCTAACATAGCCCAGCTACCGATTTTCATTCGCGTAGCAGCGCTATTCGGAACGAATCCGGTAAATTATTGATAGACACTAAAACCGTCCTCAAAGTGTGGCGGATTTGTTTTTCCTCACATCTAACAACCTCTCTTACTGCAACGCGATCTTAACGTCGAGATGACTTCACCGACCCCTCCAACATATGACGAAGTGCGTAACGTGATATCGCAGACGAAAAAATACAAGAGACCTGGTGAAGATGGTATCTGCAACGAAATGTTCAAATATGGCGGCGATTATTGGTTTTACCGCATGTTTGAGCTCCCGGGAGGGATGACTTCGAGATAACATTTGGAGTGCGGCAAGAAGACCCGATAGCTCAGATTCTCTTCAACTTATCATTAGCATGTGGCATTCGTCAGCTTAAGACATATCGCGTAAAGGATCATCGTTGAGGCGGCCAAATCCCTCCATGAGATGTAGCGCCAGCGTAAATAAACTCTTCTATGCTATCTTCAATTGCTAGGATTGCAGTATCATAGACGCTTCCTTGTGGAACGCCCGCCGATATTTGTTTTAGATCAGAGTATTCATCTTGAAATTTAACACGAAAGTATAGATCAGCTAGATAAGATTTTAATATCTGGTAAAATTGCTTTGGCAGGTCTCGGTGTAGTTTATACTCTAGTCCTCGGTGCGTAATTCTAGTAATTCTATGCGCTGGCCTATAGTAGAAGGCCTCTCTATAAAGCCAAATGTATGTGAAGGAATAAGTTTTCTTTCTTCTATTACTGATTTTAACCTTTTAAGCAATAGTTTTTTGGACAATTTTGAATATTGTAGGCTAGGAGGTTTATTAGGTTTTGGAATCATAATCCCGTATGGTACGTATTCCAGTCGAAACGCCGCGTTTGTTGCTTAGTATTAGGAGTAGTTTTTGTAAACCCGTTTCGGGGAGTTCTTTAACTATTTGCCCTGAAATTAGGTCATAACCAGGTGATTTTTTATCCATTTTTTTAACTGGGTTTATGTTTTCTTCCGCTGATTGCCTCGGAAGGGGCTGAAATGTATTTTCAAGGTGGGCTGCGAACAAGACAGCCATTTCAACTTCAGCTTGTTGCTTAAATAATTAAGTCTTGATTAACTTTGTGGTGCTCTATTCCTTTGTCAGGTTTTATGAGCCTTCCGCTTTTCACTAACCAAATCTCTCACTTCCAATGAATAGTTATTGCGCCGCGATATTTTATATTGACTAGGGGGCGTACTCTGCCATCTGTTTTAAAAGCATATCTTTAATAGTCATTAATCTGAGATCGAATCAGAAGACCTTGCGGCCTATGAACAAGGCAGAAGATTTTAATCGCAGGTCAATGCTCGCATTAATCTGTTACAGCAATGAAGAAATGGCTTGCTCCGTATTTTTATTTTTTTTAAACACAAACAGCATTGGAGATAGAAAATAGAGTTTATTCAAGAAATCCAGCATTTTATTTTTTATAGCTTCTTCAAATATCTTCGATATCATTATTTTATATATTAAGATAACCACCGCCCATTTTAAGGCTACCGGAAAGATCCCTTCTTCCGCACTCTTCTCTTTCATAATAAATGGTAATTCGTCCACAATAAAACAAGCCATTTGCTTGACAAAACCATTGGATATTCCATCTAATCCCGAAGATCATTTATTTTATGATCGTATACAGATCTCCTGCAGAAATTAAGGCGCAGTGCCCAGTGACTATCCGACTTTTATTTATCGCATCCATATCAGCAGTCGAATAGTTGAAGAGACCTACGTTTATAAAGAAATTGTTTAGGTTATTGGCTATTCCACCGGGCTCAGAGAGACTACATACCATTCTGACCGGTAATTTCTTCTATATTAACTGTCTTGAGGTGCGCATTTACTATATAATTCACAGTTTGCTAATTTTTTCGTTCATCAATATCATTTTTCCTAAACTGTTGGGCGTAATAAAATCGATTAATGACGGGCCTTGATATATTTATATTTATGGCCACGTTGCCGAAATGCTTTAGAACAATACTCGCAGGGATACTAACTCTGTTTAAATCATCTTGCAGTTCAGATTCATCGTCAAGATTTCTGATAACTTTGAATATATTTAAGTCGTCGGCATATATTAAAACATCATAGTTTTGGATAACCCTGGTTACGTCGTTGATGAAGATGATGTGTTGCGCTACTGATAAATGACGTGGAATAACGTCATATGATATTCCTCTGTAGCATGATATGTCAGCTCTTTTTCCAGCCTTAAAAATAGGCGTTAACTAGTTACCGGACCTAATGTTTTCAAAATTGCTGACGTTGTTTTATCAGGACCACATCCATCACCAAATGAATTAAGCGATTGTAGCGATATCTACCGTTGTGATAAACGGTATATATGTATATCCAGATTAGATTGGATACCTAAGCCACTTGTTGAGGTTGAGTGGTTTTTGTGGTAAACGGATTGAAAAAATTCAGCAAACATGTTAAAAATACACTGCTGGTCACTTGACTATTTATTATTGTTATTATTGCCTTTGGTCTGGCGTTTTGTATTAAAAAAGTTCCAAAAATACTTTGGATCGTTCTTGATATTGTCTTGTAGTGTTGCGAGATAGGTTCTGTATTTTAGTTGAAAATACTTCTCGTATAAGATGTTGTTTCCTTGAAATGACTTTCTGTTATCTTCAGTTCCGCTAATTTACATTCGTTTGTATGCGTTATTATTCTTATTTTTCAGGTTGTGTGCTCTCCATACAAATTCTTTGACCAGAAGTCCATAGGTGGCCACATCTTGGAATATAGGATATTACTAAACTGTTCCTTCGACACAGTAATTCGAAATGAGGTATAATTGTATTTTAGGCAGTTATCTCGGTTTGGAGGCATTTCAACACAGGCTGCTCCATCCAATTTCATTCTCGTTTTGAGAAAATCTTAGAAATGTCGTTTCGATGTGGTTTCTGCGATCCTGCTCACAAGAGTTTTGGAGAAACCATTTTGATGTCAAGTAAGCGGATTTGTTCAAGTTTTCCGTAATATCTTTATTAGTTAACACCTGTGATGAGGCTACTTAGTAAAATTTTAATAAATACAAACTTGCTTATCTTAAATAATAAATATCACATCCATTAATACCGCATCCACCATTATAAAAAGTATACGATATTTCAATTTGGATTAAAATTATTTGCACCGACCGCAAAAAGTTGTCTAAAAAAAATGAAAACACAATATAATTACAAATTAAAATTAACATTAATCTTACCATTAAATACATACAACTATTTGCAGCTTCAGCAAATCCACGCCAATCTTATCCCAAAAAAATTCTAACAGTTAGTATTTATTATCAATGGTGTCAGCAGATATTTTAGTTTACCCAGTGCCATTAGAGCTTCGTTAGTCCAAACAAATGTCTCTTTAAAACTTTCGTGATAGGAGTAGTTACCTGAGCATAATTCTGTATGAACCTTGGGTACCATCCTGTCTTACAATAACACAAACAGCTCCGACGCCAAGGAAATAGCTGATTTGTTTGCTTCCTTTTTTCAATCTATATACAAACCAACAACGTGAATACAGCACAAACATTGAATAACAACAACAGTATATCGATCTTTCCTCCTAGTATTTCTGATAATATTATTATGTCTGCACTGACTGGTTCTGACAACGGATGTGGGCCGGATAATATACCATCATATATATTAAAGAAGCATGTAATTTTTTTGGTGCATCCATTGCGGAATCTCCTCAATTTGTCGTTTACTAACCGGCGTTTATCCAGAAGAATGCAAAATATCTAAAATCACACCAATCTGTAAATCGGGTATAAGAGATGACATTTCATGTTACAGAGGGATTTCAAAATAATTTGAGCTGGTTGTTTGCAACACCTTTAAAATTACATTGGCACGTCATATATCTGACAAACAACATGAATTCATAACCCGCAGATCAACTTTCACAAATTTAGTGGAATTTACTAGTAAAACGTTTAACGAAATTGAAAAGCATTATCAGATGGATGTAGTTTACGCACGGACTTTAGCAAAGCATTTGATTCTTTTGTCATCGTGGGCATCACATTTATCCAAAACATGAAGTTTAACAGGCATATAGGTAGATAACATCGTAGCTAAAGTGAACTCACTGTTTGACGCTGTATTTCGCCTACGTAAGATCTTAAGTAGAGTATGTGGCAACTGTCTGGAGTCAGAGTCATTCATAACAAAAGAATAGAAAGTGTCCAAAAAAAATTCCTCTAAAAATAAAACCAATTGGGATTACGACTATGATATTCCTTATCATGAAAATGCAGCACGCTTACCACCTTATAAGAAAAGGTGCCAAGACTACAAAATGTGCACCCTTGAAAATAGAAGAGTTCTATTGGACGCGGCATTTATAGGAAACGTTCTCCTCGGGCATATTGATTCACGGTTCTTCACCACTTGTTTAACACTTGAAGGTTATGGAAAATTTCTTATGGCTTGGACATTTTGCGGGTCAGTCTCCAGTCCCCCTTCTCCTACTATATATCCCAAATATTGTATTTGTTTCATAAAGAAGTGATTCTTTGAAACAGTTATGATTAGACCTGCATCCGAAAGACCTTTTGTGACTAGCAGACATGACCAATAGATTGTCAAGATGTTTAAATATTTGTTGGTACTAGCTGTGAGGAATGAAAATAACTTTATCCATCAGATCACACATTGTCTGAGGAGAGTTACATAATCCGAAAGACATAACTAGGAAGTGTTACGGTACAGCGGTTGACCAGGAACTGTGAATCCCGTTTTATCTGAATAACACAGAAGCATGTTAGGTTTGCTATTACCCCTCGCCAGAAAAACTACATAATGTCGCTTTTGATAGTTAAATTATCACCGACGTCTATGTGATGTTCAAGTACTTTTGTATTGCCAAATCAATTTTTTCAAATGCAGGCTAGTATGGAGCTATGCTAACATTTTAGAACATCAAAGCTCAAGTATCCCAGATCCACCATTAGATTCCACCAAAATAGATTTTTCAAAAGTTATATAATTGAATCTATCAAAAATTAAAATATTCTAGAATCTCAATACTAAATGCCCTAAACATTTCAGTGGAATTTATACGTATTTTGCCTAAAGCAGACTAAAAACTAGAAAATCAAAATTAGTCATTCGTAAACAAACTGCTCCTCTAAGTTAAAAATACTTCAAATCGATGAAAAATTATGTCAATTTAGCTCAATTATTTTTGTATATCTTTGCGAAATATGTTTTCACATTGTCATAATAAATGTGACGTTAGGCTAGGTTAGGTTAGGGTGGCCGTCCTAATGGACAAGCATAGACATAATTTAGTCCGTAGCTATACCACATTTAAGTTACCTCCTCTTCACTCGTCGAACCATCCTGAACATACCAAGAAGCGTTGAAGTAGCTCATCACCAGGCGAACCAGCTCATCTGCCTTTACATTCCCTACGATATTGAAGTGCCCTGGCACCCACATCAAGCGGATGTTGGATCAGCCATCTCATTTAAAGTTAGCTACCTTCGTCGCCAGGAAGTGTGATTTTAGCGATTTAATAGGGGCCTGGCTGTCCGTAAAAATGCAAATATCCCTCGTAGATATTACATTATATACTTCAAACAGTCCATGACTGGTGGAAGTATAAATCCATTATTGCGATAAGTTCAGCGTGAAATACACTGCAAAAGTCGGGAAGCCGAAACATTCTCCGATGGGAAACTAAGTTTGGAATCTCACCTCAACAGATGACGAAGGGATAGCGTAGTCAGTAGTTTCAGGGATACCTCTGTTGCATAGGATAGATATGAGTGCCCTGTGTTACTACAGGTCCACATAGATGCTTGGCTGCAAGATCCAAGGAAGTGAGATGAAAGAGAATCTTCATTAGAGATGGACGGAGTAGATTAAGCCATGTAATTTACCCGATTGTCGACACGTAGAATATTACGTAGAATTCTTGGCAATATTTGTTATCAACGTCAACAATTAAGACAACGTTAACAACTTACGATATTATTGCATGTTGAAATAATTTATGTTACAAATTATTTGCAATTGGTGTTCGTTTACATAAGGCGATGCATTAATCACATCACAGATATTGGCCGAAAACACTTGCGATGCTTTTGTGTTGCTCTGCATGAATTAAACGTATCTGGATTGTTCGAATATAACAGATTGTGAACTTAATGAATTGGCTAAATTAGATGCTACTTGAAGATATTAAAAACTATTGCTAGAAGATACTACAGTTATGCTATTTAAATTTAAGAGGATGTGAAGCTGTTAGTGACTAGCGATTGAGATAAGCCGTAGGACAAATAATAGTTTGACACGTATATGTGAAATTTGTCTTAAAACTGTCCTCTAAAGCCACAAAAACAATTTCCAAACTAACACCATAATGTTTGCACCATGGGCCTTTGTGGCATTGAGCGCGGAATCCTCGTGGGGTCCAATTTTTAATAATAACACCATAATGGCATACATTCCACGATGTGATTGGTTCTAAGTTATCCGAAAATTAATTTAGTTTTTAAAAACGTATAGGGGTTAACCCCCTTAGAGCAACAATTCCGAGTAGTCGTTCAATCGAAATACATGATCATTTCTAATTTGGTGTCCTAAACATGGGTTACCTTAAACCCATAATCACATATTAGAATATTTATAGGATTTTCCCAAGAAAAAAATCGACCTACCAAACTTGGTTGTCCTAAACCCTCTAATCCCTAATTGATTCCAAAATAAATTATTTTCGGATACCTTAGACCAAATGACATCTTGAAATATACGTCATTATGGTGTTAGCTTCCTAGGGATTTCCCAAGAAACTTTGGAATAGACACATTTAACACAAAATTCTAAATTTCTAGAGATATGTAGATTATGAAAATATTTTAATTAACGCATGCATTGAAAGGGATTATTAAACTGACGTCATCCGTATCGCATTAAACCTAAAGAAATCGGGTATGGCGTTACTTGAGCCAAACATTTTGATGACAATGCAGTTGGGCCACCAATTATTACTGTTGAATTTAGGAACTACGCATGCTAAATATGACGGGTCTTCGATAATTCGGTTTGCGCGTCTTTGATAAATTCTAAACGCCATTGGTTTCAATACAGTCCACACTTGGAGGCAATACAGCGCACTGTACATACTAAATGTACACTAATATTTGTTGGATCCACTGCATTGTCAGCAAAATATCTGGCTCAAGTAACGCCATATCTACTATTACGAATAATCTACGTTGTCTACGACATCTACGTTGTTTACGTTGTCTACGAGTTGTTGACACGTCGACGTAGAAAATAATAGATAACGCGTAAATTCCCAACCTTGATCATAAAGGCTTGGGTAGGTGTGCTCTTGAGAGCTCCACTTATACATAAGCAGGCGGTTCTTTCGACTTTCACCAATAGTTTCAGGTTGGTCATAATTTTAAACGCTGGCCACCAAACGACAACCCTATACAATTGTATAGGTTTGACCTCTGAGACGTAGAGCCTGTATAGTATGTGGGGCTCTATACACAACCCCAATCTAAGATGTTTATGGTTTCCCGTTCAGCTTTGCTGTCCAAAAGTAGCTCGAGGTATTTCACTCTATCCGTAAAGATCAAGCGATCATAATTTAATATTGACAGGTCGCGCTAAGGAAGTTCATGCTTCCTGGTAAAGATGACATCACCGTATTCTGTGGGTTTGCTTTCATTCCGCAGCTGCTGGCCGACTCAGAGAGATAGCCGAGTGTGTGCTGCATGCGCTCACTCAGCGTACAAGGATATTTACCGAAAGCCACAATAGCAACATCATACGCGTATAGGCAACCACCCTGAAACCTTGCCCTTCCAGGTTTAGTAACAGGTCAAAACCTCACCTTTCGGTGCCCCTCTCCTCCCGTGCCAGCAGACGCCCCACCCAGATGAGCTATCATGATCCTGCCTCTAGGCATTTGATCTATCCAGCCCCTGAGTGACCCATCTACCCCCAGACCCGCAAGGACTTGACTATCTAGTTTGTTTTATTCTCAAATTTAGGATTCAACATTTTCAAAATGCTTAAACATATTTTTGAAATTTTAATTGATTTGTAGAGTTGCAGAAGCAGTTGAGATGTATGTCGCAGAAGGTGGAAAGGGCTGATCAGAATAATTTTTTTTTTTTTTTTAAACTGTTAATGGCTTTATTCTTGAATCTTTCTTTATACGAAACTAACAAGAAGCGTACAAAGCTTACAACCTAAACAAAAATTTATTATCTAAGTCCTTAACCTATGTTAAATACTTATTATTAGTGTGTTAGCTTAAATATGTACTTAAATTAAATTTTTCAATATATTAGTTCTAGTGGATCTACTCTGCGAAGCCGTCTATATTTCGGTTGCCTTAATATTTGTCTTGCTAACTCGTTGGGGTGAGTTTCCAGTTTCGAAATGTACTTCAAACTGTGTGATTGGATAATATCTTTGAACGTTTTAATCCCAAGGTCTCTATGGATGTTGCAATTTCGGATATACCACGAAGCATTTGTAATACAGCGAAGTATTTTTGATTGCGTTCGTTGTATAAGATCTATATTTGTTGCGCTTGTACATCCCCACAGTTGAATTCCATATGTCCATATAGGAATTAGGATCATTCTGTATAGTAGAACCTTACATTCTAGGAAAAATTTGATTTTCTTTCCAGTACATTTTTCAGTACATCAAGAGTAAGACCCAAGTATTTGACGTTTGTTTGTTGAGGAATGGTAACATTATTTAATTTAACCGCTGGACATGTACGGTTATTCAACGTAAATGTTATGTGTGTTGATTTTTTTTCATTCGCTTTGATCCGCCACGTTCTCTGCCAATTTTCAATTTTGTATAAATGATCTTGCAATTCTCTTGATGCAGTTTGAGGATTTTTGTGTGAAAACATGATAGCAGTGTCATCTGCAAATGTTGATGTTACAACTTTATCAGTCGTTGGTAGATCGGCAGTATACAGCAAATACAATACTGGCCCCAGTACGCTGCCTTGTGGAACTCCTGCGTTTATATCATTTAGTTTAGTAATGGCTGAATTGTGTTTTAACGTAAACAATTTTCTTTGAAACAAGTAGCCTTCAAGGACTGCATTAAAGTTTTTTGGCAGGTGAGTTTTAATTTTGTATATAAGGCCCTCATGCCATACTTTGTCGAAAGCTTGCGCAATGTCTAGGAAAACTGCCGAACAATATTTCTTTTCTTCTAATGCAAATTTAACTGTGTTAACAACTCTGTGCACCTGTTCTACAGTGCCATGTTGGTCTCGAAACCCGAACTGGTGGTCAGGTATAATCTGTCCTTCGGATAATATTGGTTTTAATTTTTGTAATACCATTTTTTCAAATAGTTTAGAAATCATCGGAAGTATATGTACTTATTGGCCTGTACGATGCGACTTGTGTTTCGTCTTTTCCAGGCTACGAAATAGCCACATCTCATAATCGCATTAAAAATCATGTCCTGGAGCTTTCTTTGGATTTATGCAATTTTTAATGGTATTTTTAACATTTTTCCACTTAAATTTTAAAGGAATTGGGGTCTAAGGGTCCTCCGTGAACTTTAGTAGTTCACTGATGCTAGTTTTTTGGTTTGGTGTGAATACCTTGTTCAAGTGGTCAGAATTGAAGCTAATTGGTGGATTCGATAATGTTGGCCTCTTTAGTTGTTTTGTTGCCTTCCATAGTGAATAATCTGTCTTCTCGGTCGCCGAGAGTCCAGAAAGGTAACTCTGGATTCCTGAGTCTTTTTCTTCTATCAATGCTCGTTTAAGGGCTTTAATAGCCCTATTCAATTTCCCTTTTAGTAATGGAGATTTTTGCTGCTGCCATAGCCGGTATATTGTCCTTTTTTCTTGGATTAACTGCAGTATATTAGGTGATGGCTTGTTAACTTTTTCAGAGTTGTTAATATCAGGAGTGGCCTCTTTAGCTGCTATTTCTAATATATGTGTTAAACCATCCACCGCCGCATCAATATCTTCCGGGGTGCAAAGTTGGATATCCAAGTGGCAATTTTGTTCGACTATATTTCTATATAGCCCCTTTCCTTTAGGTGTTGTTAATCTCGAACCCCATTGCAGATGTTTAGCATTGTAGGCGCCTCCTGCGAGAAATTGAATGCCCAGCTGATTAAAATAATCGATAAATTGCTGCTTTTTGATTGCGTGTTTCGGTGGACAGTAAACAGCCGATATTACACAGTTTCCAGACCATTCCTCTAAGCAGATATTAGTTGCTTGGATGTGATCTTTATCATATTTGTTGAGTTCATAATGCTTTATTGTTCGTTTGATCAAGACCGCAGTGCCGCCGTGAGCTCTTCTTGTTTGGTGTCATAAACTTTTATTTTAAAAAAGGTATTTTTGGTAAAGTGTGTTTCTGATATTAGCATGATGTATATATTTTGATCGACAAGAAAGGTCTGAACCTCAGCTTTGTGCTGTGAAAGACCGTTCGCATTCCATACAGCTATCTTTAGGAGCGTCATTTTTGGATCAGAATAATCAATATGAAATTTGTCCACAGAATAAAAAAAAGATATTTACAACGTCATCAGTTACGTCATAGTTATACGAATTAAGATTGCTGCTAATTTCTGGAAGTGATTTATTTTTCATTCTTATACGCATACATCGATTTAGTCTTAAAATATTCCTTTGTATGACTCCTGTATAGTAATACTCCACCTTGACTTCATTAGCTCGGATCTCTGTGCGCGCGCGGTTTTAATTTTCACATAAAAGTTAAAGTGTTAGTCAATATTTATTGTAAAACGTTAAGAGTATATATTGTAACCAATTATACAATAATTTTATTATGCCCCACTGTACACAACTAATTTTCAAAATCTTTGTGCCGTGTGATACACACCTTAAATTATAGTAAATTAAAATCACCTCACCCAGTCAAATAAACAAAACAAAAAAAAATTGTTTTCGTCTCTCGTAATATACCCACACACACACAAACAAAGTATATAAAGTCACCATAAAATACAATTCCCTAATCTTATATACCCATCATCTTATTAATTTCCCAAGAACTACTCAAGTGTAAATATCATGAAGAAAACGAACAAACGAACGAAATTTTATTTAAAAAAAAAAAAAAAAAAAAAAACTACAAACCAAACTGAACCAAACCAAAAAAAGAAAAAAAAATTTAAAAAAACTGTTTTCTTTGTAGAGTGAAGATAATAAACTTATTATTTGTCTTTTCAATTTGAACAAACTACAACAATAAAAACAATATTAGTAATAAAAAAAAATCTTGCAAGCAAACGACCACGACGAAAACGTAAAAACGTGGAGGAATACGACCAACAAGAAGAAGACATATGAAATAAGAAACAAAACAAAAATCGTAACTTAATTTTTTCTTCGGTTTGCTAGTTCAAGTTCAAGGTATTTTATGAAGCATTTAAACATGACTACAGTGTGTATAAGTGTGTGCGCGGTGTTTGAAGGAAACAAGCCAGAATACACATACATATAGACGAATCCAAATACAATATGTAAGTACATGAATACAAAAAAAATAAGTTAAAGCAACAACAACAACAAAATTGTGAAAGATAAAATTAAGAATAATTGGTTAAGCGTAAAATGTCGTGGTCGTGGGTGCGGTATAAAATGTACGAACTTTAATAGCACGTTTCCAATTTGGGTGTTTCTGGTGGAAACTGCAGGCACAAAAAAATTAAATGAGTACCGGTATTTCTGCAGTCGAATGTAAGATATATATTTATAGTTTATTGGATCTTACCCCGAAAATATTTGCATTTGCAAAGCACAACAACTTCAGATTCGTAAAATGAGCGATAGCTCTCAATTCAATTTGAATTAGTTAATGGGGTGCTACTTCTGTTTCTTATAGTCGCTGCTGAGACGAGTGGTAAAACGCTAGACAATAACTCGTAAAACTAGGGTGGCCCCTAGCATGATCTGTTTTTCGTCCCGATATTTTTTACTCTTTCTTTTTTTAAATGTTATCTTTCGATCTCATTTGTAATTTTTTATATATATTTTAACTTGAGAAACCAGGGGCCCTACTATGCCATTCGTGTGCTATTTTCAATGAGTATCGTTTTATAGTAGTAAGTAAAGGACGAAAAAGAGAACTAATATTACAAATTTACTATTGTTATCCTTTTTCTACTATTGCTTATACTATCGCAAAACGACAGCTGCCAAAAATAATAGGCGAACTGCAAAGTAGGGCCCCAAATATCTGAGTTTATTATCGATGACAATAATGAACAGTGTTTAAAGGCCATTACTGGTCCCTTACTGTATCACCAATCTGGCTCCAACGGTTTCGAGCCTAGGCTTGGTCTTCATACTGTCTTAGGCAATCTGAAGGAGCCAAGTCCTTCTCTACACCGTGGAGATTTCACGTTTTGGGCCGCAAATCACGCACGACTCTTCTCTCAAATGCAAAGAGCCATCTCTCGTACTCATCCATCAGCGCCCAACGTTCACATCCAAACATGACAGCAGCACTATAATATCCTCACCCACACTGTTATCGTGAGTGACAAGAGAGCCCAAATATTTGAACCTCCTCACTCCCTCAAACGTTTATAGTGGCCTTTACTAAAATCTGGTGTGCCATTGTCCATATAACCAGAGATCATGTATTTCGATTTGGACTCATTGATTTGAAGTCCAACAGAAGCTTGAGAACTCTACAAGCGGATCAAGTATTTCCTTCAATGCGTTACTATTCAGTTCAATTACGCATATAAGATAAGGCATATCGCGGCCACTTTCCATTCATCAGGCATTACTTTGCTTCACCATACTAATCGAAAAGACAGTTCCACTACGAATTCGCCATTCAAATCAGGTGCAGCTATAGCCAAAAACCAGCGATCAGTGAAACGTGCACAACTTATCTCTAATTACTAAAAGGACAGCGCAGAACGAAAAACTAAAAAAAATATCTGGAGACCAGAATAACAGCTTTAAAAAGATTATACCATGAGTACGTCAACGGTGACAGCAAAGTTCGGAATTTCCAACCTACACTGAAATTAACACACCAATACTATAAAGATAGACAACTAGTATTGGAGAACTACTCAAAAGGTGTTGAGGACATGCGTCAACGTCTTAACGAGCCATACTTACCATCAACACCAATTCTATCAGCAACAATTAATCCTCAATTTGAATTCGGATCGACAGCGGAAAACAGTAACAACGTCACCAGTAAGCCAACAACTAGCGAAAACCCGCACAATGAGTATTCAGAGTGAACAAAACAGGAATCAGCCCAGCTGAATTTCGGCTCAGTCAGTTGCCGAGATTTAATCAGCAATTAAGGGAACAAGACATCAAAATACGCAGCTTGTATCGAGAACTACGAGCAGCTGAGGATGTGATGAAAAACAACAACAGATCCAGATTAGTTGTAAATCTTAAATTAAAAAACATGGAGAGGATAATGATGCAAATCATAGATCTACATGAGCAAATAAGTATATGGAAGCAAACTCTTAATGATAAATACGAAGATATCGTAATAAGTTTAACAACATTATTGGAAGATGACCTAAAAATCGAAAACAATGGAGATTCGTTTACCACCAGTAGAAATCCCACATTTTCATGGGGACTACATGAAATGGGTAGGTTTCGCCGACACGTTTAAACAACTAGTTCATGACAACAACCAGCTTACCAATACACATAAAATGAACTACCTAAAATTTCACGTAGAAGGGGCAGCCGGAAAACTATTGAGCCATTTGGAGTCAACGGCTAAAAATTACGAGGCAGCTTGGGAAATCCTGGAAAATCGGTATAACAACAGGAGGTTACTAGTAACTAGCCATGTAAATACGCCATTACATTTGCCAAACATCACCTCGGAGTCAGCAACAGCAGTAAAAAATCTTCATGACACGATGGCTGAAAATGTATATGCATTGAAGAACTTGGGCATTGATACTACAACCTGGAACGCAATACTAATTCCAATAGTATTGAAGAAATTGGACAATGAGACACATCGTTTGTACCAAGTAAATTTAGAGAATCCTCGGGACCTATGAGTGATTTTCTAAAGTTCCTAGAAAGCCGTTTCCAATCGTTAGAAGCAACCAACATATCAGCAAGGGGATTTCAACAAACAATAGTCGTTTCAGATCGCCCAAATACTGTTTTATCACAAGCACTGCCTCACAAGACCTAACGAAGTGACCCACTTTTGTGAAAATGCCAGTGCTAGAAAGATCCAAAATAATAACAGGAAACAACTTATGCAGAATTTGTTTAATTGCCTCACATGGCAAATGTATGAGTAAGGAAACCTGCGTGGTTTGTATGGAGAACCATAATACGTTACTACATACAAGGGAAGTTAAAACTTCACTGCATACCGCCAAGAGCAACCCGATAGTAAATAATGAAGTACCACTATTAGCTACAGCGTAGATAAGGGCAACTAGTCGTATTGGATATGCACTACAACTACGCACACTAATAGATCCAGGATCACAGTCATCGTTTATCACCCAAGCAGCAGCCGTATTACTAAATTTACCAAAATTTCGTATTAATTGACAAGTCAGTGGGATTGGAGGAATAAAGACCAGTAACGTTCTAGGCGCAGATGTATACGCAAATATTTTAGTGGACGGAATTAGGATGGATTCTTATGGGAATGACCAAAACACAACCAACAGTAAAGTCGGTATCTTTAACCCTGACATCTCATAATAATCTTGATTTGGAGCTGCGTAAATTTTGGGAAATTGAAGAAATAGGCAGATGTAACCAATACTCTGTATAGAGAAACACATAATCGACTGGCAGATGGAAGGTATGAAGTCAGTATACCAACAAAAGAAGAGTTCGCTTAAGAGGAGATAGCAAGATGGTTGCAAGTAGAAAGGAGATTAGAGAAGAATCCTCAATTAAAACAAGAATACCACAATTTTTGCATGAATACCTTAAACTTGGACATATGGTTCCAATAAATCCAGGCGACAGTACTTGCAATAACAACATAAGTTACCTACCACACCACACAGTCGTAAAGCAATCCAGTACAACCACCAAGGTTAGGGTAGTATTTGACGCCTCAATGAAAACATCAAATGGAATAAGTTTCAATGACAACCAATTAGTCGGCCCGACACTGCAACAGGATCTATTTTCCATAATAACAAGGTGGATTAAACACAAATATGTGTTTATAGCAGATATCGAGAAGATGTATAGACAGATCTTTCTGACCGATAAACAACAAACCCTCCAAAGAATAGTTTGGATAAGTGATCAACAGGCCCCAATAAGCGAGTACAAATTAAGAACAATAACATATGGTACATCTTCTGCCCCATACATGGCCATAAGAACCCTAAGGCAACTCGCTGTAGATGAGCAAAACACATATCCCATTGCATCAGAAATTCTTCTGAGAGACTTTTATGTTGATAACGTTCTCTCTGTCATGGAAGGAATACCGGAGGAATAACGGGAAACCAAACCAATGAGCATAAGTAAGGAGCATGAATCCATAAAAACTCTGGGCATTATGTCTGGAATCCACAAAATGACGAATTCGAGTTCCAAGTCAACATGAGTTTTGATACGGGTCCACCAACGAAACGAACCATTATATTAGAAATAGCCAAAATTTTCGATCCACTAGGTTGGTTTTCTCCTACCATTATTATTGGAAAACTCATGTTTCAGGAATTATGGATAAAGGAGTATCATGGGACGACGAACTACTCGAGGAAATAAAGAAGAGATGGATGAAATACAAATCAACATTTCACCATCGGCAAAACATAAAAAATCCACGTTGGATCAATACAGATGATAATTGCCAGGAATTGGAACTGCATGGATTTTGCGATTCGTCCGAATTATCATATGCAGCAGCTGTTTATTGCAAGGTTACAAGGGTAGGAAAAACTACTGTGACTTTAATATCAGGGAAAACTAAGGTGGCACCAATCAGTCAAAGGCAGAGTCTTCCAAGATTAGAATTGTGTGGGGCTTTGTTACTAGCAAAGGGAGGTTTCCGAGGCCATGGGTATTCCAAATATTAAGATGTATGCCTGGACAGATTCAACAATAGTTTTAGCTTGGTTACAAGGACACCCTAGTAAATGGAAAACTTTTGTCGCAAACAGAATCTCACAAATTTATTCTATTCTTGGGCCCGCTCAGTGGAAGCATGTAAAATCCAAGGACAACCCAGCGTGGGATAGACCCTAACAAGCTGTGCAATCATAATTTATGGTGGACAGGCCCAACTTGGCTAATAAGCAATGATGCTCTTACATCGGATTCATCAATAGCAGAAAAGGAGATAGAAAAGAAACAGCAGCGTTTCGTGTCCACAATTACCACAATGTTAGCGGATCCAACTATAATTGAATACCTTGAACTGGGACATATGGTTCCAAGAGTGGTGACAAATATGGTTATATTCCACATTCAAATACCATTAATTAAATCAAATGCATACAACATTTACCGTATAATTCCGGTCCCATTTGAACACGAAGGGCATAGCAGTACATCATCAAACCATCAACAACATTCTTGGCAGTGAGCAATTCTCGTGAACACTATTCACCAATGAAAGACACCGAGTTAAAACGGTGCATTGTTATCAACCCCGATAATTTAATATGTCACCTTGCTCCGATTTACACCATTAAATCCGAAACCAGTATCTGCGAAATGAATATGTTCCAACACAGTAGTGAGCTTCATCACACTTGACAGTTCGTTATCGGTTTGGCGGTATACATTTTTTCTTTTGTTGATATCCAACGATCCAACCGTTTAGTCGCCTCCTACGACGAGGAAAGGATACGTTTACGAGACTTGTGTGCCCCCCGACAACTGGGGCCGTATGATAAATGGGTGAAATATTTGTTGTAATCGAACTTTATATCTTCATAAAACTTCAGTTTTTCTTTCTATACCTGGCAAAAATTAAGACTGCCAGATGTCCCGATTTGAGAAGAACTGTCGTTCTTTGGAATAATTTGTTCTTTCCAACTTATGTTCTGCGAGTTGTCTAAGACAAAATGAAGACCAAATCCAGGATCGAATACGTCGGAGCCAGATTGTTCACTCAGTAAGGTGCCAGTAATGGCCTATAAACAATGTGTATTATTATTATTCAAGTCTCTTAATCTAAGAAGCTAATCACAATGTAATGTATTTTATTCGTGGCAGAATATAAGTAAAATTTGAGTTAAATTTGAGTGTAATTGAATAAAGGGTGAACAATGATAAGAAACAAAAAAGTATATTTACACAAAAATGGACTCACTCAAGTCGAAATTTGTTAAAAAACCCATATCAAATTAAATGAATTAAGCTACACTCAATAAACAGTCTCAGTGAGGTATTTTACCAATGTGGAACGTATTTTGCAGGATTATTTTAGTCAAACTGATGTTTAATCCGATATTAAAGAATCAGATAATCCATCAAATTTGGATCTGTTTTGTTTTTACATGTACTCGTTATTGCGATACAATCAATCCCAAACTGTGGAATCTAATCTGAATTTAACTCTGTTCCATAAACTCCTTTTGAAATAAGCGGTGTGCAGAGCATCTGGTTATTTCGTTGAACTATACGTGAATTGATTGAATTGGCCCCTGTGGTCGGGGGGCACTCACATGTCTCGTAAATCTAAATTGCACGAACATGTTTCCTAAGAATACCACCACAGTATCCTTTGCTTGTCGTAGGAGGCGACTAAACGGTTGGATCGCTAGGCTGACGACCCGCATCCGTAAAAAAAATTAACTGTTTATAAAATCAACAAAACGAAAAATGGATACCGCCAAAACAACACCGGACCCCCGCTCAAGTACCCGGATACGAGATTTAGGATCGGCACGTGGAACGTGCAATCACTTAGAAAACCAGGAGCGTTGGAGGGTCTAATCACGTGCATGAAAGAGTATCGGCTGGAACTCGTTGCTCTTCAAGAAACTCGCTGGCCTCAAAGTGGAGACCATGTGTCCCAGGGCTATACGTTGTTCTACAGTGGAGATGACCTCGGAAATCTTGGAGCTGGATTTCTTCTTGGGCCGCAGGTAAAGAAGGCTGTTTTGGATTTTCAAGCAGTCAATAACCGATTGTGTATGCTTCGCCTGCGCATGAAGTTAGCCAACCTGTCGATAATTTGTGTACATGCGCCCACAGAAGTCAGCCAGCCCCAAGATAAAGACTCATTTTACAATGACTTGGACGATCTGATGGGATCTATACCCGAACACGATGTTAGAATGGTAATTGGGGACTTTAATGCTAGAGCTGGCAGAAATCAGGCCGACTTGTGTGAAAACATAGGTCCGTACTCCCGACACGAAACTGCGACCGATAATGGTGAGAGAATGATGTACTTTGCAATTGCTCATGATCTTAGAGTAGCAAGCACATTCTTCCCTCACAAACAGATACACCTAGAGACATGGACACATCCTCGCAAAACATTCCGGAGCCAAATTGACCACGTGTTAATTTCAAAAGGGCGAGCTCGGGTTGTGCAGGATGTGAGAACTTATCGGTCAGCAACCAAATACGTAGGCAGCGATCATTATTTGGTCGCTGCAAAGCTACGGTGGAAGTTTTCGTACAGGTCGGGGAACACAGCGAAACGGATGGAACGTTTCGACTGTGAAGGTCTGATAAATGAAGATCAAAAGAAACGATATCAGGATCTTGTCAGCGACAACATTGAGGGAGCTAATTACCAGTCTGACTGCGTGAACTCTGTCTGGGAGGTACTGAAAACTTCGGTTGTCAGTGCTGCTCAACAGACTTTAGGTATAGTGAAAGTCAGACCCAAGAATGATTGGTTTGATGACGAGTGTCGCCTTGCAGTTGAGCAACAAAATATAGCCCATAATGAAGTGCAACAACGTCTCACAATCGCAAGGAAAAACAAGGCAGCTCTTGCAAGAAGGGCAGCTAAGCGGATTTGTAGACGGAAGAAGCGAGAATGGTGGAAGGCCGAGGTTCTGAAAGTACAACAACTCAGCAATGAGCGTAGTTCACGAAATTTCTTTAAAGGAATTACTGGATTGCACCATACTTTCAGGCCTTCGTCAACCGCCATTCGGGACCGGGATGGAAACCTCTGTGTCAACATCGACGCAGTACTTGACGCATGGAGTGGACACTTTACTGAGCTGCTTGATGTTCATCATGCGTCACAGACTGTTGTTGAGCCACCTCTAAAACAGTCTGCGGAGATTTGCACTGAGGAGCCATCCCATGAGGAATTCACTAAGGCCATGCAGAGAATGAAACGAAACCGCTCACCTGGAGTGGACTGCATTAATTCGGAGCTCTTGATATTCGGAGGGGATACTTTGTGGAACTGTCTTTTCGACCTTATTCGATTAGTATGGCGAACCGAAGTTATGCCTGATGAATGGAAAGTGGCCGCGATATGCCCCATCTTCAAGAAGGGAGACCGCTTGAAGTGTGAGAATTATCGCGGTATAGCTCTCCTTTGCACATCATACAAGTTACTGTCATACATTTTATTGGATAGAATCACTCCTGTGGCGGAGGGCTTGGTTGGTGACTATCAGGGAGGGTTTCGTCCGAATCGATCAGTCACTGATCAGGTCTTTTCGCTGCGGATGATTCTATCTAAATATTATGAGACATCCATCTCGGTACATCAGGTTTTCCTGGATTTCCGGCAGGCCTACGACTCGATCAATCGAGAGAGTTTGTGGTCTGCCCTGGAATACCTAGGAATGCCAACAAAATTGGTACGACTGTGTAGGATGACAGTGACGCAGTCTCAATGCTGTGTTAAAGTTGAGAACAGGCTATCGACAATTTTTGCAGTTAACTCGGGTGTTCGGCAGGGAGATGCTCTGTCCCCGATACTCTTTAATCTCATGTTGGAGTACATCTTTCGTAAAACTGAAACACCTCAGCGCAACATCTTATATCGCCAGTCCAATCAAGTGCTTGCATATGCAGATGACATATGCGTGATTGGACTGAATAGCAACGGAGTGAAAGAAATACTTGATCCGCTTGTAGAGTTTTCAGCTTCTGTTGGACTCCAGATCAATGAGTCCAAAACGAAATACCTGATCTCTGGTTTTAGAGACAATGGCACACCAGATTTTAGTAGTGGCCACCACACGTTTGAGGGAGTGAGGAGGTTCAAATATTTGGGCTCTCTTATCACTCACGATAACAGTGTGGGTGAGGTTATTAAAGTGCGGCTGGCAGCTGGCAGTCGTTCTTTGTATCCTCTAAGGCCACTGCTAAAATCTAAACACTTATCAAGTGCCGTGAAGCTGAAGCTTTACAAAGCGTTGATCAGGCCCGTTGTTATGTTTGGATGTGAAAGTTGGGCGCTGACGGATGAGTACGAGAGATGGCTCCTTACATTTGAGAGAAGAATCATGCGTGTGATTTACGGCCCTAAACGCGAAATAGATGGTACATACCGAGCTCTGTACAATTTCGAGATCAGAGATCTGATGAAGATCCCCGATATTGTACATGAAGTTAGATCTCAGCGAGTACGCTGGCTCGGTCACGTTCTGCGTGCTGATCCGGAACGAATTGTGCAGCGATCTCTGAAAGGAGAGCCACCATATGGTAGGCGCAGAGGTCGTTGCAGGCGACGATGGCTCCACGATGTAGAGAACGACTTGGCCTCTTCAGATTGTCTAAGACAGTATGAAGACCAAGCTCAGGATCGAAACCGTTGGAGCCAGATTGTTGATTCAGTAAGGGGCCAGTAATGGCCTTTAACACTGTTTATTATTATTATACGTGAATTGATATGTCAGTGGAATTTCTGTGTGGAATCTAATTTGGTAATACCTATACGTATTAAATTACGTTTCATTTTGCTTTGATACTTGTGGAATGTATCGTAATTAATATAGCTGATAGCATATAGTTCGAGCGATAGTGATACCAAATTTGAACATTATTTTAAAAGTCGAGGTACAGAGCTCTTTGAATTAAAGCGCAAATACTAAATAACTGAAAAGTGATTGATTATGTAATGTGGAACCTAATTGTAGATATCGTTCATGGTGTACGTTAAGTTTTCTTTCAAATATGTCCCAACTGAATTGGTCGCCGTAAATAAAACTAATGCGAATTTAAAACAGTTTTGTCAAATTGATCGAACACATATTGTCAAAATAACGTTATAGGCATGTCGAGAATTAGGTTGGACATTTGATACTGAATTAAAATGTTTAAAGAAAGTTGAACAATTTCTAAAAATTTGATTGTTTTGTTCCTTTACTTGTTTGATTTAATAAGACCGTGTGGCCTAATGGATAAGGCGTCGGACTTCGAATCCGAAGATTGCAGGTTCGAGTCCTGTCACTGTCGACGCACATTTCTTTTTTAAACCTTTTTTAAAATTTTATTCCAGACGCGGTTGGTTACGTAATGGAGTTGGATACCCCTGTTCATAGTTAATTCATAAAATTTGTAAATTTATTTTTGGTCTAGCAATACTCGAGCAATGTACCAACACTATATTATACACAATGAAAGACTTTGTAAAAAAAACTTAAGAATGGAGAATTTTTTTTTTTGCCATGATTTGTTGTTATTGGTTTTGTTGTTGTAGAGTTGCAGAATAAAACAAGAATAATGAATTATTAATGATTTTCAAGTTTTCTTAGAATTACGCTCACATAAAATTTCTTGTAAAGTTTTTTTTTTTTGCTGCAAAGATTGTCTTATAGTTGTATAATATTTTTATTTGCTGCTTTTGTTATGTTTGTATCCTGCCTTATTATTTAAATTGGAATAGTAAAATACTCGCGAGATATGGTTACGAGATTTCTTACAACCCAATAACTAAATATAAGTTTTGTATTGGTATAAATGGTAAACCGGTATGGTAAATATATTGGATGGTAAAAATATTGTTGATGTCACCTAGTTATACATGTATATTGGTATTTGCTTCATTGAGACAAAACTGAAACAGTGTTGTCTAACTAAAGCAATGCATGTGTATAGGGTACTGATGTATCCCGGCGTCCCTAGTTTAGCTACCTTGTGGAAAATAGTTAAAACGTAATCATCAGCGTAAATCCGAAAAATAATAAAGAACTGCTGCAAATATTAGGCATTCAACCTTGGTAGGGTCATTGCGAGAATTATCAGAGGCTCCTGCATTATATACAAAAGCACCCGCGCAAGAAAATTTAATTTTTGAACGATTTTTCCATTCAAATGACAAATTCAGGTAAGCCGCACGTAGTTTCACACAAATATATTGCGAACCTCTTTACAATTTTTGCATTACTAATGCTTACAGTAAAACCAACGGTATACGAATTTATAGTAGGGCCCCTGTGGTCGCGGGGCACTCACATGTCTCGTAAATCTAAATTGCACGAACATGTTTTCCTAGGATACCACCACAGGATCCTTTGCTTGGCGTAGGAGGCAACTAAATGGTTGGATCGCTGGGCTGACGAGTCACATCTGAAAAAAACTCAACTGTTTGCAATAACAATAAAAGAAAAACTGGGTACCGCCCAATTAATACCGGACCACCGCTCAAGTATCCGAACACGAGGTTTAGGATCGGCACGAGGAACGTGCAGTCACTTAGAAAACCAGGAGCGTTGGAAGACCTAATTACTTGCATAAAAGATCGATAATTTGTGTCTCATTTTACAATGACTTGGACGATCTGATGGGATTTATACCCGAATACGATGTTAGAATGATAATTGGGGACTTTCCAACACAAAACTGCGACCGATAATGGTGAGAGAATGATGTACTTTGCAATTGCTCACGACCTTAGAGTAGCAAGCACATTCTTCCCACATAAACAGATACATTTGGAAATATGGGTCCATCCTCGCAAAACTTCACGCAGCCAAATTGACCACGTGTTAATTTAAAAAATGTGGGCTCGAGTTGTGCAGGATGTGAGAGGTCAGCAACCAAATAAGTAGGCAGCGATCATCATTTGATCGCTGCAAAGCTGCGATGGAACTTTTCGTATACAAGTCTGGGAACACAACGAAACTTATATATCGTTTCGACCGTGAAAACTTGATAAATAAAGATCAAAAGAAACGATATCAGGTTCTTGTCAGCGATAGCATTAAGGAAACTAATTGCCAGTCTGACTGTGTGAACATTTTTTGGGAGGTATTAAAACTTCGGTTGTCATTGCTGATCAACAGACTTTAACAGTCGAGCAACAAAATATAGCCCATAGTGAAGTGCAACAACGTCTAACAGTCGCGAGGAAAAACAAAGCTGTTCCTCTTGCTCGGAGGGCAGCTAATCGGAAGAAGCGCGAATGGTGGAAGGCTGAAGTTCTTAAAATACAACATCTCAGCAATGAGCGAAGCTCACGTAATTTCTTTAAGGGAATGACTGGATAGCACCACACTTTCAGGCCTGCGTCAACCACCATTCTGGGTCGGAGTGGAAACCTCTGTGTCAATACCGATGCAGTACTCGACGCATGAAGTGGACACTTTACCGACCTGCGTAGTGTTCATCATGCGTCACAGGCTTTGGCTGAGTCACCACAGCCCTAATTTCAGTTAGGAGGTTCATCATTGGGTTCCGGAGAATCATATTTATCTGAGCTTTGAATGACAAATACGACTTTTTTATCAGATTTAGTTTTATTTTCTCTAAGAAACCATACAAGACGCCTTTTTAAAATTGTATGTGCTCAATGTAGCTATAGTATCAATGAAAACACCGTTTGTCACATTGGCATCTCGGTAAGGTGGTCAGATATTATATAAGAAAAGGGCATCACAATTAACAAGAATAAAAATATAAAAAATAGTTCAACAAACATACAGAGACTTGCAGAGTTCTGGATTGATACTGAAGATAAAATAAATCGAGCTTCGAGGCCCCAATAATATGAAGGAGTTAATTAAAAGTTCGACTGTATCATCTCATGGACTGCCAACTCATTTCAGAGGACTAGGAAATGGAAATTGTTTAAAAAAAAAGTGAAAATTCGGTAGAGTTCAAGGTTATGCAGTTAAGAGGATTTATTAGATTTCCAGCAGGTCGTTGCCTCAAAAAATTAATTTCTTGTGTTTTTGTTGCTCTCTTCCAGGTATAATAATCCATGAGATGCTTCCCCCTTTTTTATATGTCCAAATATTGTGTTTTTTCAGTCAGAAAATGCAAGAAAAAATTTCGGGCCTGATCAACGCTTTGCAAAGCTTCACTTGAAAGATGTATAGATCACGTGAGTGTTGCGACTCCGGAGTAAGCGGTATAGCTGCCAAAACGCATCTTTCAAATCAATACTAGAAATGAACTTGGTTTGATCCAACCGATTCAGGAGTCCGACGATAATGGGCAAAGGATACGCATCCTTGATCGTCTTCTCGTTCAGTTTACGCGCATCCAGGCACAATCGCACCTTTCTGCTCGCCCTTCTCACAAGTGCGGTAGGGGAGTTCCATGCGCTGTGGGATTCTTCGATGACACCTAATTCCATCATGCGGTCTAGCTCTTTGTACATCTCCGATTGTATGGCAGGTGATACCGGGTAATGCCTTTGTTTAATTGGTGGAGAATCAACTTGAATGTGATGACTTAACAAGGATGTTTTACCCAGTCCAAGTGTGGCACTAGACGGAAATTCTGAAATTATTTTATTAAGTTCACTTCGCTGTTGTTCAGTGATGCTATGTTGGTTATCCAGTAAATCATTTTTATTTGGGTCAACACTAATTCCTATTTCAGATATAACCTGCGGTGCAATTTGAAACTCTCTCCAGAAATCAATTCCAAGTATTAACTAACAGATGTAACCAAATGATCGTTGAAATCCACCATCTGCAGTCCGGACAGCTCCAGGTAAATGGAAAATCTTATAACGTGAATCAGGCAAAATCCAATCACATCCGTATCCCATTATCGTGATAGAAGCGCCACTATCGAGTAATCCTCGGTAGGGAATATCGTTAATCGACACGTCTAAGTACGGTCTGTTATCTATTCTACCAGTAATACATGTTTCCGATATTAAAGCTTTTAAGTAACGCCTATGAGACCAGTATTTGTGAACACGATATTTAGATGATTTTGAAATACGTCTTATGCGTTGAGCATTATGATTACAATACAAATGGTTTCCTGAAGGAGATTCCGCGTTATTCGTATTAATTAAATTTAGATGAAACGACGAATCGCAGTAATTAAATCTTGAAAGATGTATAGATTTTAGCAGTGACCTCAGATACAAAGTACGACTGCCTGCTTACAGGGATCATGTATTTCGTTTTGGGTTCATTGATCTGAAGTCGAACAGAAGCTGAAAACTCTACACGCGGATCAAGTATTTTCTTCACTCCGTTGATATACAGTCCAATCACGCATATGTCATATATATATATATATATATATATATATATATATATATATATGTATATATATATATATATATATATATATATATATATATATAAATATATATATATATATATATACAAGCACCTGACAGGACTGGAGATATAAGATGTTGTGCTGAGGTGTTTCAGTTTTACGAAAGACGTACTCCAAGATGATATTATAGAGTATCGGGGACAGAGCATCTCTCTGCCGAACACCCGAGTTAATTTTTTTTTTTTTGACAGTCTCATTTATTCACATACAATTTTACAATGTACCTAGTCTATAGACTAACAACATTTCTTCTTTTGCCCTAAATTGCTAAATTGTGTTTAATTAAGGTATTCCGATTGGTTTTCCTTAAGTTCTATTTACTGGTGTTACTGCCTTACGCTGACTATATAGTGCTAACTCAAAAGGTTTTACTCTTTTCAGTCTTCTCACTGCTTCCCAGTGGTCGAGTAGTTGGTTGCCTCAAATTTCGGGTGATTCTGTAGCCTCACTTCATGCTTCCGTCCAGCATTGTTTCCTTCTGTGGTGACAGTTTCCACTCTAAGGTTCCTGTGGAGGTCGCTATTACGTATATACCAGGGGGCATTTACAATATCCCTTAGCACTCTGTTTTGGAATCTTTGAACGATATCTATGTTGCTTGGTTTAGTACAACCCCACAGCTGAATTCCATACATCCAAATGGGCTTTAATATTTGCTTATCATCAATTTATTGTTTATTGATAGATTGGAGTTTCTTCCCATCAGCCAATACATCTTTCTATATTTGAGTCTGAGTTCTTCACTTTTTTTCTTGACATATCTAGATTCATTCCTTGATATTTTGCTGAGTTAGCATGTGGTGTAATATGGGACATTATTTAATACCACAGGCAAATGATTTATTTTTCTGTTGGTGAAGTCCACACGTATGGGTTATGTTTCATTTAACCTGACACGCCATTGCTACGTCCATCGATAAATTTTGTTGGTATCATCTACTACCAAAATCAGTGTCGTCTGCAAATGTGCCAATTGTGGTATTCTGAGATAATGGGATATCGCTTGTGAATAATAAATATAGAATGGGTCCTAAGACACTTCCTTGTGGTACTCCAGCTTTGATCTTTCTAATTTCTGAGTATGATTGTTCCTGTTTAACACGAAAGTGTCGCTCTGTAATGTAGGATATTAATATTTGGCAGAATTGTGACGGTAAAATGTTCTGGAGTGTGTGCAGAAGACCTTCGTGCCAAACTTTGTCAAACGCCTGGGCCACGTCAAGGAAGACTGCTGAGCAGATTTTCTTTTCTTCGAGTGATCTTTCTATGATATCTGTTATTCTATGAATTTGATCGATTGTAGAGTGTCTATTTCGAAATCCAAATTGATGTGTGGGGATTAATTCCCGCCTTTCAATTATTGGTTTCAATCTTTTTAAGAGAAGTCTTTCAAAAAAGTTTTGACATAATAGGCAGTAACGAAATCGGTCTATGGGATGTTATTTCGTTTGGTGGTTTTTCAGGCTTAGGTATCATAATCACCTCCGCGAACTTCCATACATTTGGTACATATTTCATCCTGAAAGCTGCATTGATTAGAGTTGTTAATTTTTTAATGCCCTTCTTCGATAGCTGTTTTAAGATTTTTCCTGTTATCAGGTCATAGCCTGGCGCTTTGTTAGGATTTACATTTTTTTTTATTTCATTAGGCAATTCCGCAGGGGTGGACAAAGCGATTTATTGATCATAAGTTTCCTCTACTTCTTGAAATTCTTCTCTCTCTTGTACCTCATTAGGCTGAAAAATACTTTCTAGATGGTCAGCGAAAGCTTTTGCCTTTTCTTCATTGCTTCTGGCCCAATTCCCATTGCTTGTTCTTATGGGTGGTATTTGAGTTACGGGTCTTTTCATTCGTTTGGTTGTCTTCCACAAAGAATAGTCAGTATCCTTTTCATATTTTAATGACTGTAGATATGAGTTTATTGACCTCCTGAGTCGCTGTGTCAGGTTATTCAGTTTGTTTTTATCTGCAGGCATCCTGGTGTATAGCCATTTCTTCCTGGCTCTCCTTTTTTCTTCGACACGTTCCCTGATTTATTTTGGGTAATATATACCTATATTGTTCTTCTTTCGAACTCCGGCGTATTATTCCATGTTGACTGTTGTACGTCATTTATGAATTTTACAATTTCTTCATCTAGTTGTTCTTCTGTTTTTAACGGTACATTAAGTTGTATTCTACTATTCAGCTCTTCTTTGAATCCCTCCCAGTCTGTATATTTATTTGTCAGAGTCGGGTTGCATTCTGTTGAGATTATTTTTTCACTGAGAGTAAGTAGTATTGAAGAGTGATCGGAGCTCGAATCATACCCCTCTTCGATTTTAACATAAGTTGCTGGAAGTTTTCTAGTTATAAAGAAATCTAGTAGATCAGGTATTTTGTTATTATCTGTTGGCCAGTATGTCGGTTTGACAGTAGAATGCCAATTACATCCAACTTCTGTCATTGCTCCGTAGTGATTATTCTTGATCCCCAATGAGTATGTTTCGCATTGAAGTCTCCGCCAATGATGTACTTATCGCCTAAGCTTTCCAGGAAGTCTACGTAGTGTAACTTTTTAAGATTATATCGCGGTGGGCAATAAATTGCCGTTACGGCTAATGACTGATTTTTTAATAGTTGCTGCAATTCTTGCTGATGTTGCAATAACCCATTGGGATTCCATGCAAGTATTCTAATGTCGCTATTCATGCTAAAATGTGAGTGATAGGAGCAGTCCTGATGCTGTTTTCTAGTTTCGTTAGTCTTTGAATGATTGATCCAATAGCTTTTTCTTGCTTTTGTACTTGCTCATCGATTTTCAGTCAAACACGTTTTTCAATTCTGCTCCCCCTTTAGCAACTTCAGCATATGAGATACCTGGAGCTTGAATTATTTGATAAGCAGGTTTTCTTATCTTTTCTATTTGTTTTCTTGGCTCCTTTAATTTGCCTTTTGGTATGTCCTTTTTGTTGTTATTATTTTTTCTCATCTTCTGTAGTTCTCTGGCAACTATACATCCTCTATAATTTGCGGGGTGTGACTCTCTACAATTTACACACTTGGCCGGAGTTTCTCTGGTTTTTGTACATTCTTTGGAGGAATGCTTAGCTGCGCACTTAACGGATCTTAGGTCTCTATTGCAGTAGTTCTGAGTGTGCCCGAATGATTGGCACTTTTTGCATTGCGGGAGCAATCTTGATTTTCGTAAAGCTTCAATCTCCACCTATATGTTGAGGATATGCCTTATTTGATAAATATTTGGTATGTCTTCATTTTTATCAAAAGTTAACATGAACAATGATAGCGGAGTTTTATCCTTTCTCTTCAATATTTGTGTAACCTCTTTTATTTTCAAATATTTTTAGAAAGTAATTCTTCCTTTATTTCTTCTGGCTTGCAGCATGGTTGCAGCTTTTTTGCCACAACTTTAATCGGTCTGGATCTTTTGTCCTCATAAGAGTACCACGTATTTCCCTTTTCATGAAGTGAAAGGGTCAGTTTTCTATAATTCTCCTCATCTGGGAGTTGTTTGGTATTGTATTTGGTTTGAATCCATCGTTTTTCGTATATCATTGTAGTTTTCAATCTTATTTACAATGACTGGTGGTGGTTTGGGTTGTTGCACCTTTTTACTCTGATTTTTTATTTCCTTTTTTGCTTGTATTTGTTCTGGAGATACAAAGGGTGATAGCACCCAAGTCACTTCAGAATTAAGTTCATCTGAGGCCGGGACATATTCATTCTGGCCGATGGCTACGTTTCCGCCAGATGCTACGTTTTTAGCTACTTTCTGCTCTTCTATTCTTGATTTCTCTTCTGTTAAGACAGGTGTTAGAGCTTTTCTAAGTTCCTCATTTTCTTTTTTAAGTATCATGAAATCATTACTTAGCTTAGTTGTGATCTTTTCAAATTCGCATAGCTTTCTGCGTAGTATATATTCGTTACCGTATCTTGTTGGTGATCTTGTCAATTTGGAACTCTTTCCAAAAGGGTTAGTAACGGGGTTTTCTTCGGTAAAGTTCTCCGATCGTGATCTTTCCTTTCGCAATGGTTGGTTCCGCCCAGAATCCATGGAACCGGCCTTCTTCGAAAAGGGTGGAGTTTCTAAGTTAAAACCTGGATTACCACCTGGGGTAATATTTCCTTTCGTTGTTTCCATTGCATTTTCCTTTATGTTTGGTCCGCGGGGAGTATTTTATTTCCTCCCTACCCTTCGCTACGCGTAGATATCGATGAGCACTCCTCTATCCGCCATCTGAGGACGCGCTCTCTAGCGGATTACATACTCCGCCGAGAGACCCGAGTAAAATGAAAAAATTCTTGATAGGCTGTTCTCTGAGATTTGAATAAGTTTGAAAATAAGAAGAGGCGAAAAAATCTCGATCCACTCCAATTTCACCCTATTCTCAATGAAATTCAGTTTCAGTTTTAAAATAGAAAATACTAACGATTCAGAGTACAATTAGGATCAAACTACATTCAAACTAAAATTTGATTCACTTATATATATTGAAGACAAAGAGTAAAATTTGAAAATGTTTGATTGGAATTGGTGAAATATCAATTGAATCAAATTTGATTTGAAAACAATTCTACAGTTTTTTGTTTCATATTCGACATAATATTGACATACATAAGTGTTTATCCCTTTGCCTTTTCAAACTTCTTTAAACTTTAATTGAAAACGGTTTTATAAAATTCGATTGTCAAAATCAAATCAATTTTAGTGTTTTAATGGACATATTGGCAAGAACGAAACAATTATGTGGATTCATATCCATAATTAAATGTATAATTCTATTCAAACTACATTCAAATTAAATTGAAACATAATGCTTACCGCATAAATCAATTTTTTTTTTCAACATCTACTTATATCAGATAATATAGGTTCATCAATAATAAATCTAGGGCGGCAGAGTTTGGTTTCAATCAATTTTCACTCAAATTCTAATCTGCGGCAATAAGATTTGAGTGAAATTTACATTTTCATATTTGAGTGGAATTTGAAAGTGAATTAAATAAGTTGTATAGTTACCCTTTTTTACCCTTTAAATTTTTAATTTTAATTAATTTTTTAAAAATTGGAATTGTTTTTGAAAAATTTTTCATTGGATTGAAAAAGGTTTTGTATGCGCAGAAGCGGGATGCAAAAGTGATTTTTTATCTCCCGACTACGATCAGTGATTAAATTGAAAACATCTACGACCCTCTGTTGGAATGTAGATCTCATGGGCCGACCCATCTTCCACGTCACTGTACAGGGTGGTAAACTGTACGTGTGTGAATGGGATTAATGTGTTGAATGAATGTTAGTGTGAATGTGGGTATTGCACCGTGGGCCCATTAGGGGCACTGAGTGCTGGTGTAAAATCTGCCCAATTAAAAAAAAAAACAAATATAAAGTGTTTGAATCGATTGTGAAGCATTGGCATATACCTTATCTTTCACGTGGCCCCAAAGAAAACAGTATAAAGGTGTTATGAAATAACATGTTCGGTGTGTGTGTACATGTTTCAGCTATTTCTGAAAAGGGACCCACCAAATGGTGATTACCTTAGTGCCGGCGGCTTCTGGAAGTGAGCAAGCGGGCTCACAGTCGTCGTTATTAAACGCCCGCAGTACTTCAGTAGTGGGAAACTTGGCTAGTGAAATTCATAGAACTAGAAGTGTATTAAGCTTTTTTGAAGAAGAAACGGGAGCTATAGGTCTGTTTGGATTTTCAAAACGAGAAGCACCTATATATGTGGCAGGTAGATTAAACATAGACCCATTTAGAAAAACCCATATGTTCCAGAGATCTCCTCCCAATATCCAAAGGAACATGTCCCTGTCGTTTTCTGACCTTGCAGGTCCAAGGAGCATCCCAAAAAAGCAGTAGGCTTCCTCGATCGTCTTCGATGTGCCGTCCAAGGCCTGTAGACGATGAAATGTCTGATTCACTATCGGATATTTATGAGCCTAAGAAAGTTGATCGTCTTTGCGAGTACATCATAGGAAGGAATAACGTGCACCATGAAATAAAGATGTTGGCCACGTCAATCAAAAATCTGTATGTCGAATACTCACAAATGGGTGGAAACAAAGACGAGAATCAGACAGCAAATAACTGTGTGCTGTGAGATCTAAACTTCCCCAACCGTAACTAACCAGAGAATTAATCAGGAGTTTCCTCCTGCTGAATTGTGAAATAACGACCGCCACCAATAGCAAAAGGAGGAGGTCGAAACAAGACTCACCCAGTGACCACGCCCAGAAGAAAGGGAAACAGAGAGCTGTCGAAACCCAAACTGATGTTATTAAAATAACCCAAACTGGAGCAATGTCGTATGCGGATATGCTTAAAAAAATGAAAGAGGGCTTTTAAGATGTAAAAGAATGCAAATAAGAAGCGAGTTGTAAGCTTTGCCAGCGAAGAACAAAGCATAACCATATAGCAGGGATGGGCCGGTGCACGGCCTCCATGTTGGTAGTTAGAAGAGTACGTTGACAATGAAATTTGTCCAGCTCAACCTAAACCACTGTGAAGTTGCACAGGAAGTATTAGTCCAAACTGTGCATGATTCAAACGTATATGTCGCCATTTTGTGGTATTCAGGTCGGCCATAATAATTATTAAAAGGTGGCTGATATCATTGGGATTCCAACTGGCCGACCATAAAACCGAAGCAGTCTTAATTAACAGTAGGATGGTGCTAGAAACTGTAAATATTGATATTGGCGGGATCTTAATCCTCTTTAGCCTTCACTACGATACCTATAGGTGTCGAAATTGATCTACGCCTTAATTTTAAGGAGCACCTAAGGATAGTGAGCAGAAAAGCTGCCAATGTATTTGCAGTCCTCTCTTGCACTATGTCCACTATTGGAAGGTCTAGACAGAGTCGTAGGATGCTACTGGCAAATATGCGGTAACATCTATTATACTTTATGGATCTCCTATACGGAGCGAAGCGATGGACGTGAAATCATACGGTTGCAAGTTGGTATCGGTGTACCGCTTAGGTGCCTTAAGAGTGATATGTGGCTTTCGCAGAATATCCGATGATGCGGCACTCGTAATTTTAGGGATGGTTTCCATCGAACAAGCGAAAGAAGGACGAAATGGTGTTTACATCGATAACAACCAGGGAGCAGAGCATCAGAACCCGTTGCAACTATAACAGAATGGCAAATGCGTTGAGATAGCTCGGAGAAGTGTCGGTGGATCTATCGCATTATACCATCCATCGAAAAGTGGTTGCAGTTGCTAAGTGGTCATGGCTGTTTTGGTGCATATCTTTACAGATTTAAGATGGCTGTTTTGGTGCATACCTTTACAGATGCTTAGAGCGTGCCAGAGAAGAGAGTCATATTGGGGAAGTAGATAGCGGTGGAAATCTCAATCTTAGGTCGAGACGCTGATGAGAATTAAGAAGAATTAAGAGTTTAAGGACTAGTCACCTCCATGCGAAGTAATGTCTAACGATAGTTCCGCATGGAGGATGAATCGAAGGGTGTGTAGTCTTAGATGATAGGAATCCATCATTGTTGCTGAGATGTTTGTCCATCGCAGATAATTTACCCGATAAAAAAAAACACACACACACACACATTAGTTATAATAATAAAAAACGAAACCATAAATTAATCCATAATTTATTCTTAAGGAAGAGCTGAAGACCGATACGATGGTCTAAAGAACGAGCATAATTTTATGTTGGTTTGTTGAATATTATTATCGACCAACAAACGAAAAACTAACATTTGTGTAATGTCGACGAATAAAAATTAAATTACCGAGACTAACAAACCATCAAAGAATTTCGTTTTGTTTGATAGTTTAGATAAAATGTATAATTATATCATCGGCATCAATTCGACAAATAAATTCGGTAATAAAATACCAATGAAGATGATCATCATTGTTGGAATGGAAAAATTAATGAAATTGTCCATAAAATGCTGTAATTATGTTATTATTTTGGTGGAAGAGAAATGTACGGCGAGATATGCGCTATTAAAATGGAATTATAGGTTTTGAGCACCGACTTAATAGACCGCGGCAGTACAATATAATTAACCACGTGACTGGATACACGATTTGTTGAATCTTCTGTCGACGGGCATGTACATATGAGTGTGTGTGTACTTCAATTAAACATGTTATATTATACATTATATATACCCACACATACTCACATATACATATACATATGAATACAAAAAAAATTAAAAGGAAAACACAAAACGCGAATCGCAGGAATTTATCGGTGGGAACCTTTTATGGTAACACGATTTCATTATAAAAAATAATAAAATTAAAAGTCGAGCTAAACCTGAAAAAACGTATATATACAAATCGCATCATGAAAATGGTAAAATTCGACGAAACAACAAAAATTCTTAACAACAACCAGCACAGCGCCACAAAAATCGAAAAAATTAATGATGGAAATTTTTATTTTTTATTGAACCTGTAATCTGTGCTAACCCGTCCTCATCGTATATTTGGTACGATATATAGGTAGAGTATTTTATTGCAAGCTTTAATCATAAAAAATTGGTTTTAAGGATTTATTGTATATATGGATTGTTAATAGGTGGTCTATTACACCCGGATTATTTGGCGAATTTCATTTCATTAGCAATCAAATATAAAAGTATTTGATTTTGTTACATCTTCCTCACATCATTCATTATGTCTTTCAGCAGACATTACATAAATTTTTAGTACCATACAGTGTTTTGTGATATAACTCAACAAGGTTTGTGTCTTAGCTCAATCGCTTCTTCACTACCCCAATTATATTTTAGATTTCCTATATAATCTATAAATTATTATCGGGGAGTAAATGAAAGGACCGACAAGCTTCAACTACAAGTTATTTAATTCACTTTCAAATATTCCTTTATAAGGACATTTATCGAACAACCTACTGTCCATACTGCTAATGTAAATAACCTCAAACGACTTATGGACACGTCCGATGAAGTAGTGCAGGGATTGAAGGCTTTGGTGGAACATGCAGAAACACGTGATCCTTGGTTTACTTTCCAATCACTATGTAAGCTGGATGATAAATCAAAAGTACAGTGGGCTGAAATAACGGCTGACATAGATAATCCAGTGACAACATTGAGGGAGCTAATTACCAGTCTGACTGTGTGAACTCTGTCTGGGAGGCAGTGAAAACTTCGGTTGTCAGTGCTGCTCAACAGACTTTAGGACTAGTGAAAGTCAAACCCAATAATGATTGGTTTGATGACGAGTGTCGTCTTGCAGTGAGCAATAAAATATAGCCCATAGTGAAGTGCAACAACGTCTCACAATCGCTAGGCAAAACAAGGCTACTCTTAGTAAGAGGGCAGCTAAGCGGATTTGTAGACGGAAAAAGCGCAGTTGATGTAATTTCTTTAAAGGAATTACTGCATTGCACCATGCTTTCAAGCCTGCGTCAACTGCCATTCGGGACCGGGATGGAAACCTCTGTGTCAGCATTGATGCGTCACAGACTGTAGTTGAGTCCCGTCAAATGCGGAGATGTTCATTGAAGATGTGCGATCCGAAGGAATGACTGATGAATGGAAAGTGGCCTCAATATGCCCCATCTTCAAGAAGGGAGACCGCTTGAAGTGTGAGAATTATCGCGGTATAGCTCTCCTTTGCACAGCATACAAGTTACTGTCCTTCATTATATTGGATAGAATCACCCCTCTAGCGGTGGGCCTGGTTGGTGACTATCAAGGAGGATTTCGTCCAAATCAATCAGTCACTGATCAGGTCTTTGCGCTGCGGATGATTCTATCTAAATATTATGAAACATCCATCCCCGTGCATCAGGTGTTCCTGGATTTCCGGCAAGCCTATGACTCGAGCAATCGAGAGAGTCTGTGTTCTGCGCTGGAATATCTAGGTATGCCAATAAAAATGGTACGAGTGTGTAGAATGACAGTGACGCTGTCTCAATGATGTGTTAAAGTTGAGAACAGGCTATCGATAATTTTTGCAGTTAGCTCTGGTGTTCGACAGGGAGATGCTCTGTGTCCAATACTCTTTAATCATCTCATCTTGGAGTACATCTTTCGCAAAACTGAAACACCTCAGCGCAACATCTTATAGCGCCAGTCCAATCAGGTTCTTGCATATGCAGATGGAATATGCATGATTGGACTAAATAGCAACAGAGTGAAGGAAATACTTGATCCGCTTGTAGAGTTTTCAGCTTCTGTTGGACTCCAGATCAAAGAGTCAAAAACGAAATTCATGATCTCTGGTTACAGGAACAATGTCACACCAGATTTTAGTAGTGGCCACTAAACCTTTGAAGGAGTGAGGCGAGGTTCAAATATTTGTGCTCTCTCATTATTCACGATAACAGTGTGGGTGCAGATATTAAAGTGCGGCTGGCAGCTGGCAGGTCGTGTTTTGTATCCTCTAAGGCCACTTCAAAAATCTAAACACCTATCAAGTGCCGTGAAGCTGATGCTTCAGCGATCTCTGAATTGTGCAGCGATCTCTGAAAGGAGAGCCACCATATGGTAGGCGCTAAGGTCGTTGCAGGCGACGATGGCTCCACGGTGTAGAAAATGACTTGGCTTCTTCTGGTTGTCTAGGACAGTATGAAGACCAAGACCAGGATCGAAATCGTTGGAGCCAGATTGTTGGCGCAGTAAGGGGCCAGTAATGGGCTTTAAACACTGTTTATTATTTAACAGGTCATGTTCATGTAGCTACAAATAGTTCCACTCTCAAATGCGCAGTGTGCAAAGAATAACCAAACGAATAGAATGGGCTAAAACAAATCTAAGATGTTTCAATTGCTTAACCCTTAAACATCCCGTTTTTAAGTGCACATCCAAACGCCGCTGTCAACATTGTAATCGGACGCACCATAGGTTGTTGCACATAAATGAAGAGAATGAAGACACATCCGAAACATTCAATACGGATACATCAACAGACGTACTCTTCGTATCCGCTTGCTCGCACAACACATCACTGCAGACCATCTTATCAACAGCAATCATGAAAGTAGCAGATTCATTAGGGCAAATAAGCAATTGCCGTCTCTACTACAGACTCAGGGTCACAAGTAAGCTTCATTACGGAATTTTGTTTCCAACGATTGCATTTAAAAAGAAAAAATGCTCGATTATCCGTATGTGGGCTAGACCAAGTCAAAGCAGGATTTACCAAAGGAGCTGTCAGGCTCATAGTTAAGCCAGAAAACAGTATCGGATTAACAATCGAAACCCTAGTTCTGTCAAAGATCACATCAAAGATACCTGCGCAGAATCTAGATCATGTCAATATAGAAAGTTGGCCAGGAATCAAGTTGGCCGATTCCAATTTTAATAAGTCCGGTAACATTGATGTTTTGATTGGGGCCGATTACTTTTTTAAGCTACTAATAGATGGCCAAATCAAAATAAGTGATAATCAACCCACTCTTCAAAAGGCAATTCTCGGTTGGGTTGTTACGGCAGCTTGTTACGTACCAGCGCTGTTTCAATGACGGCATTTACAGATGAATCAATTATCGATATTGATCAAACCCAATAGGTAAATTTTGGGAAATCGAATCTATAACCTGCGACACCAAGTTATTTTATCCAGAAGAGCAGCTTTCTGAAGACAAATTTACATAGACACTTCAGCAAACTAAAGAAGTCCGGTTCATGGTAAAACTATATACCTTTCAAAACATCTCCCCCTATTATCGGGTATTCAATGAACTCAGTAATTACACGACTAAGAAGCATGGAACGTCGTTTCGCTCGGGATTCCGAATCCTTTAATCAGTACAAGATGTTTATTCACAAATACGAAGCATTCAGTGCTTACATGAAAGGAATTCCACTGGAGGAAATTAACCACTCGGGATTCTACTTGCTACATCATGGCGTGCTTCGGCAATCAAGTACGACGGCTAAATTAAGAGTCGTTTCTTGTCTGCTAAAACTTCGTCTGGAGTATAACTGAACGATTGTCAGGCCTACCATAATACCTAGGTTTAGACAGCATCACATCGTCCTTTCAGTGGACATTGAAAAGATGTATCGCCAGGTGCGGATACCGGAAGATGACTACAAACAGTAACATATGATTTAGCATCAGCTGCATTTTTGGCAACTAGGGCATTAAGAAAAGTAGCTGATGAAAACCGAGTGACCTTACCGCATGCAGCCAACGCAATTCAACGGGAAATCTACGTAGATGATCTGATGATAGGGGCAGACAATGTTAAAGAAGCTTTACGTTTAAAAGAGGATATTACGCATCTTCTAGAAAAGCATGGATTAATTCTCCGCAAATCTTCTTCAAATTCACAAGCAATACTCAACAAAATCGGGGATTTCCATCAGATCTCTGATCTCGAGCTCGGTATGTACCAACTACTTTTGGGCTGTAAATCACACGCATGATTTTTCTATCAAATGTTAGCCATCTCTTGTACTCATCCATTAGAGCCCAACTTTCACATCCAAACGGGCTTGATCAACGCTTTGTAAAGCTTCAGCTTAAAATTTAAAAAATTTATTTAAATAGCACATAGGAGATCTGCTGCAAGAACCGCCGACCGAGGATCACTATAACTAGCTCCAGACCATATTATTGAACCGACTCACGCCATCAAACGAGAGACAACTCGAGACTCTGCGGCCAGAAGCTGGGTGACAGAAAACCCACAGAAGCGATCCTAAAAATTCGGTCTCTCGCTGGGAACAACTTCTCAGAGACCATAATTCGCTCATTATGGACGAGATAAATGCCAGAGATAATACGCATCGCAATGGTCACGCAGCCAGAGACAACACCAATCGAAGTCCTGGCCAAAACAGCAGACTGAATGTACGACGTAATAAACAATCCTCGATTATCACACGCCCTATCATTCTCCTGTTGGTCTATATATTATTGTTTAAAATTTGAAACTTGTGATATATGTTTGAAGAATACTGATTGTGTTGGCCATCAGTATTCTTCAAACATATATCACAAGTTTCAAATTTTAAACAATAATATAGACCAACAGGAGAATTATAGGGCGTGTGATAATCGAGGATCGATTATCGATAATCGATGGGTTGCTCCGACGCAGGAGCCGGTCACGTGGACAACTGTCTCCGTCACATGCCCGAACACATTGCAATCTTCGGCAAGGTAGCTTCTGGTATCATGCCAAACATAGAAACGCTGAACAGAAATGAACGCAGCCATTCAAATTTCCATACGGCACAGCAAGCATACCCATCTAAAGTCACGAGTTGAGAATTACGCAACTGCCCTGATACCCTGATACGTCCCGTTTGTTCGTGTACGACCGAACAAACAAATTTGCCTACCTAGTCGACACTGGCGCAGACCTTTCGGTTATTCCAGCAATGAATCTAATCGAAATTCTGATCTAGTCTTATCGTTTGCAATGGTTCAATCATCCACAAGTACGGCAAAAAAAATTGCTTAACGTGGATATCGGACTCAAACGAACCTTTACGCACGCTTTCGTACTAGCTGCGATGAACCAAATCCGGATTTATTTTTGATGTTAAGCACAAACAGCTGATTAATCCAGCTACAAAGCTGTCAATAAACGCAACAGTACAACGACAAGTGTTGGGAGCCCCTGGGATACTTTTCAAAGAAGCTCTCGGATGCCGAAAAGTAATACTCTGCATTCGATTGGGAATTACTCGCAATATATCTACACTTCAGATATTTTGTCGAGGGTCGGGACTGCACAATTTACACAACGAGTGATCAGTGAGACACAGTCTGGTGAATGGTTTATCTTTCAGAAATCTTCTCTCGAACGGCAGTAATGTTGCTCTCTTTCTGGATTCTCCAAGCATAGGTGGTTTTAGGCGACTACTTCCTCTTCGATGTGTGTTCTTTCTTGTGGAAAACCATCATTTTCTATGAACAAATCTAATTGTTGTCCAATTGTTTTAGGTGGTTACCATTGTATTTTAACCTCTTGGCTGGGTCCTTTGTCTCCCATTATGATCCAACCTAGTTCAGTCTCTTGGGCAATTGGATTCTATTGATTGGATGTCAACAAATCCCTTGAAAATGTTACCATTTAGAACAAAGAGGTAATAATTAACGGTAATTATAACGGCAACACTGTTGCACTTGTTGTATTGTGGATCGGCGAGTTATAAATGCTTCAAAGGCGCCTATTTGTTGGTATCAAGTTCGGTGTCGGAAACATTGTCAGTTAATTCCTTAAATACCATTGCCTCAAATTTAAAGATAAGGATATTTCAACGTTATGATTGCACACCTTGGCCAGCTTTCCTGCCATTCGTGAGACATTAATGTTAACCTGTTTTTGCAGAGCCTCAAGATGATTTGCTACTTTTGTGGAGATTATTGATTCTTGAGTGCCTGGGTCAATTAACGCTCTGAAGAGCATACGCTTTCCCTCGCTTGTTGTTAATGCGATTATAGCTGTGGTTATTATCACTGGACCTGTCTGCGTCAGCACATAACTTTTAGATTCCTGATACACGTCTGTCTTGTGATTGATGTGCAGTACTGTTGCATATGGTACAATTTTTTTCTTTTGCTTACAGCTTAACTTGTTATGTCTTAAGTACATTTCTGCAGTAGGCGCACAGATGCTGGTTGTTGCTAAAAAGGTCCGTTTAACTATATGACCATTGTTTTGTTGTACTGTAGCAGACATTGATGGTGTCACAATTGGAGTTTGGCTGCCATTTGCCTCTAGCGGTTTGAATTTAACTCCTAGTAATTTTAAAAATTCCATTGTAGATTGGAACTCTCTGGGATTCTCTAACGAGATCTGATACAGCCGTCGTGATTCATTGTCCAGTTTTTTAGTCAAGGAATTTATTATTTAATTCCAAGGTTCAATGTTATGAAAATTTCTTAATGGTACGGCAAATTTGACATTTTCGTTTGACCGAACAACGTGTTTAATGTTGAAATATGCAGTCTCTCGGGGTTGTGTCTGTTGTTAATTATTTCCAAAGCAGCCTGGTAATTTTATTCTGTTGGTTGAAGGTGGCTACTATCACTATTTTAATGCTTATTGAAAACGAACAAATAAAAATACATAACACCCTTTCGCACCTACATATACATAAATGACCTCGCAACTTGAGATTTGAAACCGATATACCAATGCCTCATCATTATCTCCAAAAAACAGACAATCAACCCATTACTCACCCGAACACAAAATTTCTACAATGACCGTACACAAATTTTCATTCAACAAACAGCATTCCAATTAAATAACTCAAACATAAAATTGCACATGATCGTCTGTTTTAACATATAATACGATCGTATAACACAGCAGCGAAAATATATGTCACGTTTCCTCATTCATTTCAATCGCCACAAGCTATGATCCCAAATACTTATGAGTCATTCCATCGGAGAAATAATCATGAATCATTACTAAAATGCACAGTAGTTTTATGTTTTATTATGATTATCAACAGATTTAGGTATTTAAGAAGATAGAATGTAAAACGTCAAATTTGTTGATCGCTTGCATACATTACGGCGAATTTTAATTCTGCCATCTACACACAAATAGCCAAACTAGCAATCATAGTTATTGTTTGCTTAGATTTAATCTTTGTTGTATACGTGCAATAATGATAAGACATCACTTAAAATACAAATAATTAAAATTCCTTGATGAATTCAATGTTATAATAGTTTCAGTTCAAGTCAGATCTATATAAATAAAATGTTGTCAGTGAAATACGATGCACGTGAAAAAGTTTGGTCTCGCACCATAATACCCCGTTTCCATCATGAAAGTGTATCAATCGGATATGTTGCTATAACCGAGCTGGCCAAATTTCCCGATCGTATTGTACAAATCGATCACGATACTGGTTATCGGATGACGAGCGTCGAAATGCGATCGAAAATTATTCGAGCCGCTGTACATTTGGAACGGTTGAATTTGGTGCAGGGTGATGTGATTGGTGTATGCGCTAGAAATGGTCGTGATTTGACACCGATGGTGATTGGTTGCCTATTAAATGGGTACACAGTGAATGCGGTCGATGTGAGTTTTAGTAAAGACGATATACAGAATATGTTTGAGATTACCGAACCGAAAGTGATTCTGTGTGACGCGGATCAGTATGTAAAACTTGTTGAGGTAATTAGAAATATTCGGATAAGTCCAACTATAGTTACGTTTGGAAAACAAGTTGAGGCATGTGATTATGTAGATGAATATTTTCAAGAAACACATCGTGAACTATTTTATATGTAAGTGAAATACTGTGTTGTGTATATATTATAATCTCGTATTAAATTCCAGGCCCACGAACTTAAAATACGGTGACGACCAAGCTGCGTTCATTGTATGCTCGTCCGGTACCACCGGATATCATAAGGGGATATGCATTTCACACAGTCAATTTATAAAGAAAATAACCTGCCGAACAGCATTTCGATTAGTCAACACGTTTGCCACCACCTCATTGTATTGGCTTTCGGGCATTGATAACATGTTATTATCGGTGCTAAACTGCTATACTCGCATCATAACTACTCAATCAGTCACAGATGAGCTACTTTTCAAAATTATATCTGAATATAAAGTAAATCATGTTTTTATACCGCCTCTGTATCTAGCGGTAATGTTACGATCACCTTCCGATTTATCGTCCATTAAATGCTTGTCGGTGGCGGGATCGGCAGCCCCATCCGCATCCTTAGAAGAAATACAAAATTATTTACCCAGCACCTCGTTCGTAATCTACGTATACGGTATGACCGAAATGTGTGGCGTATGCTGTGCAAATGCGTCACGAAAAAATTTAACATCGGTCGGATCGTTATACACCGATGTCCAAGCTCGAATTATTGACGGGAACGGAAAATCGCTTGGTCCGAATGAAACGGGCAAACTTGTAATGCGCGATGTGTGTTATAAATTTTTGGGGTATAAAAATAATCCGATCGCTAGTAGCGAGATATGTGACCGTAATGGATGGATGCATAGCGGTGATATTGCACATTTTGATGATGACGGGCAGCTCTACATTACCGGTCGTCACAAAGACATCATAAAGTTTAAGAATTATCATGTCTCACCGACTGAATTGGAGGAAATTCTTGGAAATTTTAAAGGTATTAATCAGGTGTGTGTTTTTGGGATGCCCGACACGGTTGCAGTCGATCTGCCTGCTGCGCTGATCGTGATAAATGAATGGTTTAGTGAATTTGAATTCAAAAAGTATATCGATGACAAACTACCCGAATATAAGAAATTGCACGGCGGATTTTATATCGTTGATTCAATTCCGCAAACTGTGAATGGAAAATTTAAGCGTAAAGAAGCACTGGAAACCGCAATTCGAATGAAAAATGTTGGTAAACTATAAAGGTGCGTTACCAATTTAAATCTATAATTTTTGTTAGTAAAATTCGAATCGCATGTGGCGACACCTGTGGAGGAATAGCAAAAGTGAGTGTTATTTAATAAAATTACAGTCTCGGTAAACAGAACAACTTCAGTTTTTGTATGATATCCTCCCTTTATTTATCCCAATCCAACCCTTATTAAATTCAAATATTTCGTTTACTTATCTTGTAATTCATCCGGCAATTCGATTTAGCGGCATAAGGTCTATTTTGTTGAGGTTGATTAACTGATTAACTTCTGACATGAGTTAAATAACTCCAAAATATTTCTTGAGTTATTCAACTCTATTCCGATTTTAATTATGATACCTGACACCAGATGTACATTTTTAATTTTATTTTCTTCAATTTTACTTTCGAAGGTTGTCATTGTGGTAATTAAATGACATTTCGTAAGCGTCAATTTATATACAGTTTTAATTATTTTTGTTTCTTGTATTTTCCATTGATGACAAGCAATTTTTTCAATTAACAATCGCTAACTATTTATTTGAATTTGTTTTTAAAACTAATTTTCAAAACAACTACCAACTCATTAAAAAAAAATTAACTCAAAAAAAAGTTATTTTGTTGAGAAAAATTAACTCCGAAATTAGATTGTTCCCAACAAAATACACCTATTGATTAGTTAGTAGGTGATATTGTTATGATCGTGGTGACATCTCTATTTGAGTAGCAACACTACCGTAAATGTAAAACTGTTATGAAGTAGATGTATCTAGACACTCTCGAATATTGTGTAAATTACTAGAAGGATAGAATATTTGGTATAAATACGCGATAAACATTTAGGACATTATGAATTAAAAGACGATTCTAGGTGAGTTAACGATTACCGAATTAAAGGAGAAGTTGGAGCGGCGTGGTTTGCCAACGGCTGGTCAGAGAAATGTATTGAAACAACGATAACTTCAAGCCTTGGAGAAGGCTGGTATTGATCCAGCTATAGTTACAATTTTGATTAATAAACATATTCCCTCCACGCAGAAGGGGACCAAGAGAGAATGAAGGCGCAGTGGTTGAAGCAGTACCGGTGCAATCGGGAAATTTCGATATGGCCAGTTAATGGCTGCTATTGAATAATCCAATTTGGAAATGTAATAGTTTATTGAAAAGTAAGTTAAAAGTACACCAGCCAATTAAATCAGGAAAAAGTTCTTAACGGTAATGGAACATTGTAAACCAAGGTGGAAGAGTTGCAAGAGAAATACCTCAAAGTTAACGGAAAATCTTTGCAAGTAGGCCAGCCAGGACTCTCGATGAAATTTAAGCCACCAATATTTGATGGGACAACATCGTTTGCAGTTTTCAAGTTTCAATTTGAGACAACGGTCAATCAAAATGGTTGGAATGACGCAAATCGTGGAACAACGTTAATAACTGCAAGCGTTGAAAAACTGCAAATCTATCCTGCAGCATGACCGTAATAATTACAACGAAATAATGAAGGCGCTGGATCGAAAGTACGGAAGTGATCATAAACGAGAGATGTATCGTATGGAGCTGAAAAGCCAATATCAAAAGCTCGGAGAGACTCTTCAAAAACATTCCGCAGCAGTCGAACAGCTAGTGCATTTGGCATATACATTGCGGAGAGGATTAAGATGGACGCATTCATTGATGACCATCGCTTGTGCGATGATAAACGAGACTGCACAGGCCATCATTAAGCCGTCACTTGGAGCGTCACGGGTATAGATTGATGTGAGAACGAACATCGAGATTTAGTATGGTGTAACAATTCACAACAGAAGAAGGGTTTATCACCGAAGCTGCAACCTTCATTGGTTGGAGGGCTGTACACCATCATCACCAAAATAAACGACGTGGTCTACCGGATTAAGAAAGGGCAGCGAGGAAAGCTGAAGGTGGTGCATATATAGCGATTAGCGCTATAAAGGAGAGGTGAGTTTGATCCTATTCGGGACGAATCAGGATTAGGTAGGGGTAATGTTACGATTGTGGCGATATCTCTATTTAAGTAGCGACACTACCGTAAATGTAAAACTGTTTTAAAGTAAATGTCTCTTGACTTATTTATTCACAAACTAGTGATCAAACCTTGTTTAACAGGGCAAAAACCGTCACAATATCTAGGAATTGATGGCATTTACGTTGAAAATAAATAGCTTAACCAAAGCCCAATGGCTTAATCGTCAAAAGTCAGTAGTCACTGGAACTAAATATTTATTCAGCTGCATCATAAACAATGACATGTAAAAATTTGTAAATCACACACAATAATAACGGAATCATCTTATTTTATCTCCTCCACTCTGTGATTTTGAATTGGTATGCATACAACACATCCAGTACAAAAGATTGAACTTTGTATCGGATCTGAATTTTGCTATTTTGTTATATTGTACCTAGCACTTAACATATAAATACATACTTGTTTATGCAACTTATCTAATCTCATTTAAGAGAGCGAGAGTCTAATAAATGTACACGAAATAATTTTGTAATCTTGACTCTGTTCAGCAACATTTTTATCACACGCGCAGCGACATTGATAATTAATGTCAGAGGTTGATCACCCGGCTGAACGATTTATTTAAAATGTTCAATCAACTATTCATCTAGAGATGTCACTAGTATCAGTACTATTTATAATTACAACTATGTACATACATATACTATTTTTAAGATCATTGATCTTTCGTACACATATGTATGTACGCAATTAGTTTGCAAACTCTGATCAACATAAAAATAAATTAATTCTCTCGATCAATTTATTATAAACCGCGATATCAAATATACGCTATTTACTATACAACTGGTTCTATCTTCTTCATTTTATTATTTGCTATATACGCGATTAATATATTTACTTATTTAGTCTTTAATTAAATTCGCGATTGAGTAGACGTGCTGCACGGTGTATTCAAAAATATGTTAAGCCCAGAAATATTTCGTTCCAAATTCGATGAGTCGACCAAAACTTGGTACAATTGGAAAATACCGCGTATATATCACGACGGTGTATCGATTGGTCATGTCGCGATTATGGAACTGGCTAAACATCCCGAACGTGTTGTGCAAATCAACGACAATAATGGATATAAAATGACTGCGAAAGAGATGCGATCAAAGATCATTCGATCGGCAGTAAATTTAGAACGTTTAAAATTGGAACAGGGCGATGTTGTTGGTGTGGTGGCGCGAAATAACCATTTTTTAGCACCGATCGTATTCGGATGCCTATTGAACGGGTACACAATTAATGGAGTGGATACTACATTCAGTGAAGATGATATCGCGCACATGTTCAATATCACACGACCAAAACTTATTTTATTGGACTTTGAGCAGTACGAAAAAACGCGCAAGGCTACCGATTCGATTGATTTGCATCCCGTTTTTATCACGTTCGATCAGCGTATTGAGGGTTGTGAATTTGTCGAGGATTTTTTTAAAGAGACTCCACGAGAATTTTTATACATGTAAGTACTTGCTGTGCAAATTTGTAACGGTCCGAAGAGTATATTAAGTAATGTACTGTATTTTTAACCACAGGCCGGTGAATTTAAAGTATGGCGCCAAACAAGCATCATTTATCGTATGTTCATCGGGCACGACTGGATATCATAAAGGAATTTGTATATCACATGGTCAGTTCATCAAGAAAATTGTGGTACGCGATGGGCCCTCAGATACGGTACTATTCTGTACCAGTACACTATATTGGCTAACCGGAATCGATTTCTTGATCACATCCGCCTTACTAGTATGGACCCGCGTAATAACAACCGATCCATTTGTACCGGAACGCTTCTTTAAAATGTTGGTCGATTATAAAATATCAAATACCCTATTGCCAGCATCAAATATGGCGCTAGTAATCCAATCGCCAGAATTTGATTCAAGCGATTTTTCAACCGTTCAATATTTTGCGGTTACCGGTTCAGCCGCTCCCGAAGCGTACTTTCAGGCAATACAGGGAAAACTTAAAAACGGATTAGTCACGCCAGCATACGCAATGACCGAATTATGTGGCATGTGCACGCTAAATGTAACGGGCAAATTTGATTCAGTTGGAGGATTATTTCTGGATACTGAGGCGCGTATTATCAGCGAGGATGGAGCACTGCTCGGTCTAAACGAAACCGGCGAAATATTGTTACGCGATCCGAACTATCCATTTTTAGGATATAAAAATAATCCAGAAGCAACCAAAGAAGTACTCGACGATGAGGGATGGATCCATACGGGTGATATTGGATACTTCGACGAAAAAGGAATTCTTCGTATCACCGATCGTAAGAAAGATATCCTCAAATACCGAAATTTTCATGTCTCACCGACCGAACTGGAAGAAATTATACTGAATTATGGTAATGGCATAAAAATGGCGTGCGTATTTGGTGTCCCGGATCCGAATAGTACTGATCTTCCAGCCGCACTCATCGTTAAGGACGGGACCGTTAATGAAGACGATTTTACTAAATACCTTGACGGAAAATTGGCCGATTTTAAAAAACTTCGAGGTGGAATTTACTACGTTGACACGATCCCACAGACCGTGAATGGAAAATTCAAACGAAAAGACGTTCAGCAAATTGGTGTAAAATTATACAACGCAAAATCGATGAAGTAATAATTTTGCGTATTCTTTATTGTTTTGTGTGCTGACATCTACTAGGTAGTAGATAAAAAAAGCATTTAATATTTAATTATTAATAAATAATTATGTTATTTGATATACATATTTGCATGAATTAATAATTAAGTTTATATTTTGTATTTAATAAAAAAAATATTTTGTATTTAATAATAATAACACAATAATTAATTCTTTTGTATTATTAATATATTTAAATCTTTTAACTGACCGTGGTGACATCTATGAAACAATAATTACTAGTCAATATTAAGTTTTATTTTTATTTACACTCTGGATAAAAAGTTTTGTGACATTATTGATAAATTTTAGTAGCAAAAATAATTATATGAAAAAAAATGATTTCAAACAGTTTTCGTTTGAATATGACTATTTGATCGATTTACATATGATTGAAATAAAATCATTCTGACAATTTTTACATCGTTTTTTACCTAACTGGCTACCGTCTATCGATTATTTAAGGTTTAAACTAATCACTTCGATAACACTGCCACAAGCACAGCTTATATTTGTAACATAATAGTCAAGTAGGGTCAACCGTGGGGCTCAGCAAAAAATCAATCGGGTCAGAAGAGCCCCAGAATTTTTTGAAATCCCGTGTAGATGTGTTATGATCCCAGCTACTATAGAAAAACAACATGGCATATTGGTTTAAAATTTTAAAATTAAAGTTGGACGGATCACTTCAGCACTCAATGCCACAAACGGTCCACGGTGCAATACTCAGACAAATACAGATACTTACACATTAAACACACCCAACCGTGATTTTTGGTCACCATTGGGACTCCAACCCGAGCCCCTCGAGAATGCCACAGCAAGCACGCTACTAACTGTGCCAACGAGCTCGCTAAACGAGCTCATAAAGCTCTCTTGTGCTGCAACCATCGGCGAAGGCATATCTACACAAAAAACTAAAGCGGCTTGTTTTATTCTTGTGTGTTCATTGATTGGTATAATTCTTCATCATCTCCAATCTTCAGCGATCGAGGCAAAAACGCTTGCCCTCGCATTATTCGTGGTGTCAGAAGTGGGATACTTATCCCTCAAATTATAATATTCAACAATTGAATTCTTCAACATTAAATTTGCTGCCTTTGCTGTGTTATTGCTCTCACCACTAATTTGACTGCTGTTTGCTGCTGTTGCTGTATTGGTGAGTTGTGCTTTGATTTGTGCTAAATAAAGTGTTAGTGCGCGGATAATTCAATAATTGTGAAACCTAAGCAACGATTTGATTGTGGTATGATCTTAAACGTGCCAAAACTGCACCGCCAAATACCGTCTCAAGTACTTCTTCGCTTGGATGAAGTCACTAGAAACTATGAACCTTATAAAAGGTTCGCCATGTGCTATAGAAGATAAGCATCGAAGAAAGAATTTCCAAGTCCGACGAGAATATGATGGCACCTAAATTATCAGAGAAACTCCTAATCTCGTTTTCAAGAGATATAATGAAATGGTCTGAATCCATTGGGTATTTTGATTCGTTGGTTCATACGAATCCTGCATTTGGAGTAATTACTAAGTTCCAAAATCTAAAATATGCTTTGAAGGATGTTCAGCCTACATAATAGTATCTTTGGATTTTAGCGGAGAAAATTATGAGCAAATGTGATTATGAGCAAATGTGGCAACGTGATATGAATAAGAATTGTGAAATCGTCGTAGGCTTGATTGTGTAGAGCTTGGCGTAGCTGAAGATGAAGGTTTCACATGTGCTGGAGACGATGACGACATAGCAGGTAACAATTCCAATTTCCACATCGTAATAATAAAGTTTGAAATGTCCTTGTAGCTCGCAATTTTGTCAACAGGAGCAGTTCGAAGAAATCACAAATGGGAATTAAAACCATCAAGTAATTCCACTAAGCGACGTGGACAAGGATTCTCCAAAGTCTTTACGGTAAGCAACCATTTAATATGGTTACATATGCGATTTTGTTTGTTGAATCATTCTTTCAAAACGTTTCTTGCCACCTCATAATTTTCTCCGCTAAAATCCAAAGATACTATTATGTAGGCTGAACATCCTTCAAAGCATATTTTAGATTTTGGAACTTAGTAATTACTCCAAATGCAGGATTCGTATGGACCAACGAATCAAAATACCCAATGGATTCAGACCATTTCATTATATCTCTTGAAAATGAGACGAGTTTAGGAGTTTCTCTGATAATTTAGGTGCCATCATATTCTCGTCGGACTTGGAAATTCTTTCTTCGATGCTTATCTTCTATAGCAGATGGCGAACCGTGAAATATAAGGTTTCTATAGCAGCACTTTTTATAAGGTCCATAGTTTCTAGTGACTTCATCCAAGCGAAGAAGTACTTGAGACGGTATTGCCTCATGAAGCGAGTTTTCGATCCACGTGATTTGGCGTTGCAGTTTTGGCACGTTTAAGAGCATACCACAATCAAATCGTTGCTTAGGTTTCACAATTATTGAATTATCCGCGCACTAACACTTTATTTAGCACAAATCAAAGCACAACTCACCAATACAGCAGTCAAATTAGTGGTGAGAGCAATAACACAGCAAAGGTAGCAAATTTAATGTTGAAGAATTCAAGTGTTGAATATTATAATTTGAGGGATAAGTATCCCACTTCTGACACCACGAATAATGCGAGGGCAAGCGCTTTGCCTCGATAGCTGAAGATTGAAGATGATGAAGAATTATACCAATCAATGAACACACAAGAATAAAACCTATAGCAGCTGGGATCATAACACATCTACAAGGGATTTCAAAAAATTCTGGGGCTCTTCTGACCCAATTGATTTTTTTCTGAGCCCCACGCTTTACTTGACTTTTATATTACAAATATCGCTGTAAGCTATAGACGGTAGCCAGTTAGGTAAAAAACGATGTAAAAATTGACAATTATTTATTCTAATCATATGTAAATCGACAAAATGGTCATATTCAAACGAAAACTGTTCGAAATCATTTGTTTTCATATAATTATTTTTGCTACTAAAATTTATCGATAATATCACAAAACTTTTTATCCAGAATGTAAATAAAAATAAAACTTAATATTGACTACTAATTATTGTTTCATAGATGTCACTACGGTCAGTTAAAAGATTTAAATATATTAATAATACAAGAGAATTAATTATTGTGTTATTATTTGTTTTTTTTGTTAAATACAAAATATAAACTTAATTATTAATTCATGCAAATATGTATATCAAATAACATAATTATTTATTAATAATTAAATATTAAATGCTGTTTTTATCTAGTGCCTAGTAGATGTCAGCACACAAACAATAAAGAATACGCAAAATTATTACTTCATCGATTTTGCGTTGTATAATTTTACACCAATTTGCTGAACGTCTTTTCGTTTGAATTTTCCATTCACGGTCTGCGGGATCGTGTCAACGTAGTAAATTCCACCTCGAAGTTTTTTAAAATCGGCCAATTTCCCGTCAAGGTATTTAGTAAAATCGTCTTCATTAACGGTCCCGTCCTTAACGATGAGTGCGGCTGGAAGATCAGTACTATTCGGATCCGGGACACCAAATACGCACGCCATTTTTATGCCAGTACCATAATTCAGTATAATTTCTTCCAGTTCGGTCGGTGAAACATGAAAACGTTTTTAAGTTTTCTCTGTATTGCCTGAAAGTACGCGTCTGGAGCGGCTGAACCGGTTACTAGAAAATATTGAACGGTTGAGAAATTGCTTAAATCAAATTCTGGCGATTGGATTATTAGCGCCATATTTCATGCTGGCAACAGAGTATTTGATATATTATAATCTACCCACATTTTAAAAAACGATAAACGATGCTTGTTTGGCGCCATATTTTAAATTCACCGGCCTGTGATAAACAAATAACGTACATTACTTAATATAATCTTCCCACCGTCGTTACAAATGTGCACGTAAAATACTTACATGTATAAAAATTCTCGTGGTGTCGCTTTGAAAAAATCCTCGACAAATTCACAACCCTCAAGACGCTGATCGAACGTGATAAAAACGGGTTGCAAATCAATCGAATCGGTTGCCTTGCGCGTTTTTTCGTACTGCTCAAAGTCCAATAAAATAAGTTTTGGTCGTGTGACATTGAACATGTGCGCGATATCATCTTCACTGAATGTAGTATCCACTGCCTTAATTGTGTACCCGTTCAATAGGGATCCAAATACGATCGGTGCTAAAAAATGGTTATTCCGCGCCACCACACCAACAACATTGCCCTGTTCCAATTTTAAACGTTCTAAATTTACTGCCGATCGAATTATCTTAGATCGCATCTCTTTCGCAGTCATCGTATATCCATTATTGTCGTTGATTTGCACAACACGTTCGGGATGTTTAGCTAATTCCATAATCGCGACATGACCAATCGTAACACCATCGTGATATATACGCGGTATTTCCCAATTGTACCAAGTTATTTGGAACGAAATATTTATGGATTTAACATATTTTTGAATACCCGTGCAGCACGTCTACTCAATCGCGAATTTAATTAAAGAATAAATCACTAAATATTAATCGCGTTTGGAAGATAGCACCAGTTGTATAGTAAATAGCGTATTTTTGAGATCGCGGTTTATAATTAATTGGACGAGAGAATATAATTTATTTTTAGTTTTGATCAGAGTTTGCAAACTTATTGAGTACATATGTGTAAAAAAGATCAATGATCTTAAAAGACGTACATATATAATTGTAATTATAAATAGTACTGATACTAGTGACATCTCTATATGAATAGTTGATTGAACATTTTAAATAAATCGTTCAGCCGGGTGATCAACCTCTGACATTAATTATCAATGTCGCTGCGCGGATGATAAAAATGTTCTTGAACAGAGTCAAGATCACAAAATTATTTTGCGTACATTTATAAGACCCGCGCTCTCATAAACGAGATTAGATAATTTGCATAAACAAGTATTCATATATTATATCGTTACGTTTTTGGCCTGTCAAACTAGGTTCGATCACTGGATTGTGAATAAAACAAACGATGTTAATTCTAGATCACACTAAATTTGTTTATTTCCGAGTAATTTACACTAAACACTAATTTAATTAATTTTCACTTGTTCCTTTTTATGACTACTAGCACTACCACGGTTAAAACACAACTAATTTATACTCATTAATGTTTATCGCGTATTTATACCAAATATTCTAACCTTTTAGAAATGTCCACCATAGTCGAGAGTGTCTAGACTAGTCCAGACACACCTATTTTATAACAGTTTTACATTTTTAGGGCAGTATCTCTACTAAAATAGAGATGTCGCCACGATCGTAACATTACCCGTACCTAATCCTGATTCGTTTCGAACAGGATCCAACTCACCTCCCTTGTATAGCGCTAATCGCTCTATATAAACCACGTCGTTTATCCTTTTTAATGGCGATATACGGCCCATCCCTTGAAGATTGCTGCTCGTTGTAAAACCCCTTTGCCATTGCAATTTGTTACGCCATACTAAATCTCCTACTTTGAAACCACTGTTGTTTACTCACACGTCACTCCGGGTTTTTATTCGGTTATCTGACACTCGTATTTTCTTCCGTGCAACTGTTTCTGAGTTTAATGGCCGCTTTTCCTGCTGATCAACTTCTACTCCCCTGATTGTTGCTCCAGCATCAACTATACGGAGTGGCCAATCGAATCTAATGCAATGCAATATTTCCTGCCCCAAATCAATCATAAATAAGCCATTCGCTCTCATGAAGTTCATCCCCAAGATGACTGGGGATGTAATGTTGGCTTGCAATGCCTCAAATCTAGCTGGTTTATTCACATAGACTTTGAACTTTGCGTATAGCACGAAACAAAACAGTCTAGAGGTATCACACGTATGGTAAATAGCGCCGACTTTTTGGAATCAAATGTTGCCGATTCCGATATCATGGCGCAATAACGAGCAAACCGTCAATTTAGTCGCGTATCATCCAATACTGTAAACTGGGATTCAAACTTTTCGATGGTATTCCAAATAGTGGTCTCGACGAAACACATTCCTCACAGAACGCTGATTTTCGTAATAAAGCTGAACGGTTTGTAGACGCTATGCCTCTTTCTTTCCATGATGAAATGGCAAACAATACTGAATAAATAAAAACACGATGACAGTTTGAAACTATTCATGCGTCATTTGTCAAAAAGAAACAAATGAAAAAATCACCTCTATAGGTGAACGCTTTTACAAAATACTTTTTGCTTTTACAAAATAAAATATCGTAGGTTGTTGACATTATTTTAATTGTCGACGCTGACAAAAAGCACTGCCAAGTAATCTACGTTATATTCACTTGTCGGCAACCGCGTAGGTTACATGGCGTAATCTACCTCGCCATCCCTGATTGCGTGCCACTTGACGATTGTATATAGCCATCTTTCATCTACACGATTAAACCCGATTCTCATTTAATACATCGTGTCTAACTAATTGATAATCGGATTGAGCGATCGATTAGCCTAAGTATCACCTACTGCGAGAAATAAAAATACTGTAAATACTCGATTGTGTTATCAGCCGTACAAAAAATATGAGGCAACTGATCGTCTTATGCGATACTGTGAATTGTTGAATCGAGTACATTACAAAAATTAAACAACAATCGCATTTCAAGTGGATTTATATATTTATATGCAACAAAAACTTTCTTAGTCTCTATTTAACCTATCTTGAATCTCTAATAAAGTAAGTCCCTTAGTTTCTACGACATAAAATAGGATAAAAAGTGCAGCAAGACCAATACACACCGTAAATAAAGCAAACACCCATTGTGGACCGAACGCTTCGTTCAGCGCCTCAAAAAATAGTACCACAATCGCAGCACATACCCAGCTGAGGGTTGAAACAATAATCGTTGCATAAGTCTTTATATTGGGTGCAAAAATTTCACCCACCAACACATATGGAATTGGTCCAGACCCAATATTATACAACATCATATAGGCGATTAACGATACAATTGGTAAAAACGTTAGCGTATCAGCTAAATTAGCATCATATTCGTCCAAAATAAAATATACGGATAACAGTATTGTTGAGATTCCCATACCAGCGGCCGATGCCATTAAATTCGTTTTCCGACGAAATCGTACAATTGCAAACGGAGCTGCCCAGCACAAAAATGCAGGCACTGCCACTATAATTATTGAAGCAATCTCGGGAGCTAAATTTCCACCGGCCCGTTTCAATATCGTCTGGGCATAATAAACAACGGCGTTGATGCCGGAAAACTGTTGTGCCAATATAAGTCCACAACAAATCGTAAGTGCTCGTAAATTTCCTCGGCCCGTAAATAAATGTACCCATGAACCCTTTTGGTCCGAACGAATGGAACACTGAATCAGTTCTAATTCGGTGAGTACGTGATTTTCTGATGCGCCTCTCAAGAACATTAATGATTTAATTGCCTTCTCCTGATTACGATCCATTAGGTAATAAACTGGACTTTCGGGCATGAACGGAAATAATATTAGGAATAAGAGTGGAAATATTGCAGACATATATTGGAATGTTGGATACGGTACGAATGGTCCGACACAGTACGAAAATAGTACGCCAACTGAAATATAAATACAAAAATAATTATCAAAAAATTATGTTCTCGTACCAAATTTATAATTAACTACCATTCATAAATACCAACATTAATGTTACAAGCGCTCCTCGAAGTGCGTCTTGCGCAATTTCACCGAGGTACATGGGCAGCACTGTCAAGGTTACGCCAACGCTAATTCCGTGCAGCAGTCTTGCTGTATAGATTAATTCGATGCTGGTCCCAATGGCAAGAATTATGTATGCCACCAATAGACAGAGTCCAGTTGAAAGTAATGCAATTTTACGACCAAATTTTTTAGCAATTGTGCCAGCAAGAATTGGAGCTAAAAAGCAAAATTTTGAATTTTTCTATAAAAAAAAAAAGTACTAACATTATCAATGATACGTTGTGTGCACTATAGGGTTGATAAGATAATGAAATCGAAATGTCAATATTTATGATGGGATAATTAAACAATTGATTAAAACCTATTTTATCCTTAACCGAAGACACAAACCAGACTATTTGCTGTATAAGTAAAACAACACACAGAATTGTGTCAAATGCTTCTATCGTTATAGATAGACTCACATTAGACAAAATTGGACAATGATATTCAAAATGATAGAATTAGCAATAGTCGAATGTCTGATACACACACTGTATACGTCACATTAAGCACCAAATGCAAAATAACTGATCACAAAATTGAAATCTTACAAATAGCACCTCCAATTGGCACAAGCGATCCAATCCATCCAGCCTCACTTGCCGTTATAATTCTATCCAATGGCGTATCTTGTAATCGTTCATCCTGTAATTTTGCTACATTTGGTGAGGACCATCCGGTAATTAGGCCAAAACCAATACTAGAAATATTAGCTAACGAAATTATTGTAATGACGAAATCTCAATTTCACGTTAGTGGTCTGGCTATAACTGACCTATAACTGCCACTAATATTTGGCGATAAATTTTATTTTTTTCCATTTTCATGCACACATTCGTTACGATTTGAAGCACGTATCACAACTGATTAATAGAATTTATTGTCAACGTTATCACAAAAGCAAAAAGCTAATATTGAAGCGTCTCTATAATTACTTGTACTCATATTATCAGTTTTAAGATCCATCCAAGATATTCACGTGCCATTTGATAAAATTCTTATCAATAACTGTTTATCTTAAATATTTACATTTGAAATTATAGATTCGATATGTCTGTGATTCAGTCATCACAGGGAACTACTTACACTCCCGATCCAATATACAAGCCATCACAAAATTACCAAGAACATGGCCTTAATTTCCATCGTCTAGTTCAAAAATTGATTGGGAATAGAATACGACTATGTCGGAAAATTGTTGTGCCCACATGAGACCACAACAAATTATTAGGGCTCGTCTATTACTGCGAGAATTTATTAAAAGTTTCCAAGAGAAAAAAAAATGTATTGCTAAACCGTCCGGAACTGATGTTAGTGGTGCCATGGGTCGGAAATTCCGAATTGCTTCCACTTGATACTTGGCGGATTTTACAGTAGCTTCATAAAGTCCTCCGAAATGAGGAAACTCTGGTGGAGCGAAAGTCCAATCAGTTCTGTCTTCCTACGAACTTTGTTCCCTTGTCAGAGACCGTGCACCGACCTCTAGGGGCACAAAAACCTTTACAAGATTTAAATGCACCAAGAAAGGCAGCTAATGATAGGCCTGTGACTAATTCCAAAAGGACAGCCTTTGTTGCAAAGCAGACGAAAATGTAGAGGTATGTTTTGGCTTGTACTCGCCCACATATTCGTTGTGTAATGTATGCCACAAAAATTCCAACACACTGGAATGGATGTGGTAATTCAACTCGCCCCTTTGGTAGATTTCCCATTTGCTGACGTATTGAAAGTGGTTTGACTCGGCAACATCGAACACAATCTCGAAAAAATTTCGCCCATTGATAGAATATGAAGATATTTTCTATGAAAAGAAGTAAGCAAAGTTTTGGTAAACGAATGGCTAGGAAGAAGTAGAAGAGGATGTTTTGTAGCGTATGGAAATAAGAAGAACTGTAATCTGAGACCATTTATATTTAGAAATAGTGAATGATGAATTCCTTTTGTTGTAGACCATTTTTTACCTCCGAAAAGCATTCAGATTGAACAAAATGAATAGTCATTAAGTCGTAGATTTTTTGAACTCGCTGCATTCTAGCTCGACTCAGCATCTTTGTAGTAAGCCATGGATACTTAGACGATTGTAACATTGATAGAGAACCATAAATCGCATCTCATCAAAGCAGCAGGCATCATACCACGAGAGACAATATCCGCATGATTTTGTTTTGATTCAACATAATACCAATGTTGAGGGTTCGTCAGCTTTTGGATATTTGACACTCTGTTAGCAACAAAGGTTTCCAGTGTTGACGGTGAAGAATTCAGCCAATGGAGCACAATAGTCAGGGATGGGCGAGGTAGATTATGCCATGTAATCCACGCGGTTATCGACACGTAAAATATAACGTAGATTACTTGGCAGTGGTTTTTGTCAACGTAGACAATTAAAATAATGTCTACAACCTACGATATTTTATCGATTTGAAATCGAATACGCCAGTTCGCGGGAGTATTTTGTAAAAGCGTTCATCTAGAGGTAATTTTTTCATTTATTTCTTTTTGACAAATGACGCATTGACGTTTCAAACTGTCATCGTGTTTTTATTTATTCAGTATTGTTTGCCATTTCATCATGGAAAGAAAGGGCCCGGCATAACGTCTACAAACCGTTCAGCTTTATTATGATACGCGACTAAATAGACGGTTTGGTGTGGTTTATGCGCTTGTGCAAAAATTCGTCAATATTTTTTCAAAAAAGAAGACGGCCGGGACGTACCTGTGAATAGTGCTCGTTATTGCTCCATGATAACGGAATATTTGCTGCCTGAAATTGAAGCCCGACCTCGACGACATTTGGTTCCAAGAAGTCAATCTACTTATTGAAAAATCATGTTGGCGAGCAATTAATTTCACGGTTCGGATCGTTGAGTTGGCTATTTAGATCGTGTGGGTGTGATACCTCTAGACTCTTTTCTTTGAGGCTACGCAAAGTCCAAAGTCTATGTGAATAAACCAGCTAGATTTGAGACATTGGAAACCAACATTACTCATGTCATTCGCCAAATACAATTCAATATTCTCGAACGCGTCATCAAAAATTGGACTTTGAGAAAGGACCATCGCAGTTGTGGCCATTATTTGGTCGAGTAAGCAGAGTCGTTGCATTTGGAATTGTGAACTTGAGTTCAAGCCTCGGTTTGGCATTAAACAATTTTTAATTTAATTTATTTAATTTGTCCCTTCAATTGGCAAATATAAAGAATGAGTAAAGCGGCAAATCTATATATGGAACTGGTGAGGTGGTAAAGTAAGCGGGGTGTCATAGGATTTGGTATCGTAGATGTTGTGCAGTGTTCGAACGTCGATTGAGGGTAAACAAATTTAGCGATCATCCACATTTCTCATTAAATATAAAAAGTGTTTTTCTTGATTTAAAAATGACCAATTTGCATCAATTAAATTAAAAATATATATTGAGGCTTGAACTATAGGCATGATTGAAATCCAACCACACAGTTTCTTTTACCACCGAGCCACCGCCATACGTATAAATAATGATATTCCTATCGTTTATAGCTGCCATTTTAATAAAAAAATTGAAAATTTTAGCAACGGCAATGAACTCTGCTTATTTGACCTTCGCCGTACAATTTCATTACCGCTCTATAACTCTATATACCCATACCTTTTACATGGAGAATATTGAGTTATTGAACAGAAACTGAGTTGGATTTGAGTAATTTTATTTCACCATCACCAATTTGACAGAAGAAATTAAATCAAAAAATGTTTGGCTCGATCGAGAATCGAACTTATCCGTCACTCACTTTGCTTACTGGACCACCGCCGCATTTATATTTCATGCTACACAAAGCTGTCATTCGAATAGAAAATATTGAAAATTTTAGCATAGGCAATGGACTGCGTTTATTTCACCATCGCTACATATCCATCTTGGATACATGCCACTACTTGAAAAATATGAACAAATTTAACAGAAGCTGCGTGTTGAACCAATTTGAATACAGAAGAAATTAAAGTAAAATAATTCCGTCGCTAATGGGACTCGAACCTAGGTCCACGAATCCAAAGTCAATCACTCTACAACAGCGATTTTCTAGGCGGGCCACAATATTGACCACTGACCATACAAGTTTTAAGTTAAAGTCAGTGCATGACAATAACCTCCAAATAAAGTATTTCCCTATACAAACTGAAAGTATACCAAATAGGTATAGCTGAGTTTAAGTCCCGATTAGGGCTAAAAGAAAATTTAATTTAATTGCTTACAAATTAATTCAATTCAGATTCTCTATTCAAATGGAGAGTATAAAAGATGGATTTATCAGTAATGAAATTTTACGGCAGTGGTCAAGTAATCAAAGTATTGGGCGTTTGATTAGTGAACGTGAGTTCAAGCGGTATTCGGGCTAACGTTTTTTTAATTTAATTTCATCTTACAAATTAGTTCAACTCAGCTTCTATTAAAATTTTCAAATTTTTCCAATTATTTGACAAGTATAAACGAGGGATGTAGCTGCAATGAAAATGTACGGCGATGGTCAAATAAGCTATTGAAAGCTATTACTGTTTGAAATTTTTTAAAATGCTGTATAGTTGCTCTTCACTTGTATCGCAGTAAAATCGGAATGGCATATCTGGAACAACATTTTCTTTCATGTTGTATCCAAATCAACAGTCCCGCTAAACATTAAACCTCAACGTGCTAGTCGGCCACTTAAGCCACGCGGTCCTATAATCCACTTTAGATTAGCGTGGCTTGTAATTATTGTAAAATCAAGACCCCGAATTTGAAATTGTAAATGGTGGTTATTTATTGTAAATAAATTGAAAAAAATTTAACAAAATCAAATACAAAAACAAATAAACTATCAATACAATATACAAGTGGTACATATAAGAATTTTGTTAGAAAATGTGAAATTCTCCAAACAAGACAGATCTCTTTGAAAGCTCCCTAAAAAAGTCAACCAAACTGCTATTTTCGTTTTATTTCTAGTTTAATTGTCACATCATTTAACGGCATTCAAACTATTCGCAAATTATACCAACATCATTTTTAATTTTGCTAAGCGTGGAATTAGTTAAACTGGATGTTCTTCATCTCCGCCACAAAAATCACCAGCATTTTTCAACTTATCGTGATAGTAATGTAAAAATAATTCAAAGAAAAACGCTTCGTTTATTTGATGGTTACCTAGAATTTCATGGCGATTTCCGAATATTAATGTTTTTAATGCGTACGAAATACTTGCTAGTTATTTTACTATAGGCTAGACGAAAATTAGCGATTCTTAACGTGTGCATTCCAAAAGTCATATAATGGTAAACTGTTTTGGATCAAACAAATTTCATCTGCACTCTCAACTGTCATACAAATTGATATTTTATAAAATTTTCCCAAAATTCATATAAAATCGTTAAATTTAAAATTCATATCGGTGAACTGGATCAGCCTATATTGTACGACATTTACAAAGTAATACAAAAGAATTCCGATTGAAGTGCTTCAAAATAAAATGTCCAAGCTTTGTCTCATTAAATTTTAAAATTAACGACTGCATCGGAATACCGAAGTAGTTAGATTTTGTGGTTAAGAATTCACAGTCTAGAAAATTAAGTGCTCGAAATTGTATCGATAAACTAGTACATCGAATTCAATCTATGTTAATGGCAGAGTAAGGACTAGAATAGGTATATATAGACGACGAACAATTAAGCCGTCAGTTGTTAATATTTGACAATCTGTAAGGAAGGCAGTACAATGTTTCCTAAACTGTTGCAGAATTAATGCTGCCAGATATTCAAGCGAATAAAAAAGGATATTTCTGGCATTTTTGTATCCAGAAAAGGACAGGAAGGAAGAGTTTACTATAGAACTAACTGGTTTTGAACTGGAGACTGGAAAATGTACGAATCATTTAATCAAAAGTACAAATTAAACCAATAACATTTTTTTTGTTCCCAAACTCGTGGGTTGCTAACTCTTTTCAGGATTTCTCTGAATATTTAAGCTCGTCGACTGTGTGAAGATCTTAATAAAACTTCAACTTCTTCCAAAGAATTCTCGTTTTATCAGTTTCCAATATTAACACTGCTTCATAATAGGAAAAACTCTGAAGTTACGAGGGATTTTTTTTGGTTTTCAACACGGTCATCGGCTCAAAAAATTAATTTCTTGTATTTGCTTATGAGTTCTTCCGCGTATAATAATCCTAAATGGTTCTCATGAGATGTTTGCTCCTTTTCGATATGTCCAAATAGTGTGACTCATTGTCTATCTATACTTAATATTTTAATTTTTCTCCAATTTTACAGTTAGAAAATTCAAGAGTTGTTTGTTGTAGATATTTGATTTTGTTTTATGGTTTTAAGAACATATTTTATGTACCACATAGTTTTTAATTAGAGTAGTTATCTACAGAAATAATTTATTCCAGAGAAGGACAGTATTTCAAAAAAAATCTGAAGTTCATACAGAAAAAGCTTATACAGAAAAATTCGTTATTTTTCGTTTGCAGAAAATATTTCACTCATTTATCACTCGATAATCATCTCAGATATTCTATAACATTCAATCTTCAAGTTACAATTTAAAAAGGGATAATAAACAAAAACAAGATAAAATAAAAAAGATCGGAATGAAAAAAGAGAACATGTTCTCTTTTATAAGATACCTTTTGGCTACTCGAGAAGCCCCCCCCCCCCCCCCCCCCCCCCCAACGTATGGTCAGAATATTTTTACCGATAATATTGACGCCAAACACTCCAGTTCTGTTACCAAATAATTACGTTGGGCCTTATTCAATTTCAGGACATAAAAGCAATAAACCTAAGAAAAAACTGTACAACTGGGATGACGGTTGATGGAGTGCAAGACGATCGATGAATGACTTGTGTTAGCGTACCAACGGCGAAATTACCATCCCTTGAATGCTCACAATGCTTACACACTGTGATACATCGACAAATCCTTTGCACCAACAATACTCAATGTAGTTCACGGAATGCGCTTGTATATCGTTGAGCTACACGATAAGAATCGTTTATACTTCTGTATAATTCTCACACATGCATTTAATGGCTTCGGGTAAGTATTTCATTCAAATATGTCTGGATCTATAACGACAAATCTCTTGAACTTTCTCTGTGAATTGAACATTTGCTCAAAGATTACATAATCTTCTGCAGTTGAACTGGTCTTTTAAGATGCAAGTTTTTTTACTCTAGGTGGTTGAAGCAGAAGGTATCTCTACAATATTGTAGAATCCTGTAATGTTCTTGTGTCCGCCCCATCAAGAATAATTGCAACCGTGATGAAAGATGATACTCCGATGAAAGATTGTCTTGGTCGGGTTTTATTTTTAAAGGGGTCGTCATAAAAAGCGAATAAAGATACAATTGGCCAGTTATTGCGGAAAGGTTGGGATATGTTTGAAAGCTCGTTCTAGACTAAAGTCACTTTAAACAACTGACGTTGTTCTCGTACGTGGGATACAAAGAAACAACTGATACGTTTGACATGGGGGGTCCAACAGCGCGAGTGTGTCGCTGGTTAGCCGCAAAATTAACAAATAGCGCTATTTGTTATAGTAAAAATCTTTAAGCAAACTTGAACCTATCGTCATGGCGTCTTACAATCTAAATCCGTAGATCAGGTATTCGGCCATATGCTACAGCATCTAGGTGCTAGATATATATTCTGCAACTACGCAGGTTTAGAATAAAACACAATTGAGCGAGTTAAGCTTATCCAAGAAATATATTGAAATTGTTAGTACCAAATTAAAGAGATAAATTGATACAAAAATATGCCCATTCGGGTTGTAAATCAATATATATGAAGCCAATACAAGCTCAATGACAAATACTAGAGGCAGATATGAGTTTAAAAATTCGTATCCACATCAATGCAGGCTATAGTACCCCCGTGTTTTAGAGGCAAAACCTCGGAATTGAACCTTGAGAATCATACGCTTGAAACTACATTATATTCGCAATTTTGTGAGATTACGCATATACATGAGACAAATTATCACTTGTCCAACCAGAACCACACAAGTATACAATTATAACAAAATAATCGTTATATATCTCGATAAGCCGGTGCCACGATCAATAAACGTTTGCAACTATATAAATCGTGAACTGCACATATACACGACAATAAAACTCATAGACGCCGCCACACATAATTGTGTAATAATTTGCGCCAAATCGTAATCACTATCACAGTATTGCAGTGTAATTTTCTCGTCCATTAGTTGTTTCCAACTCTCTTGGAAGTTGGTTACAAGTAGAAATTGGTTTTGTTTTGATAGATCTTTGGCCAGCAGCTCAAACACCTTGGCCGAGGTGTAATCCAATCCGGTCATTTTGCCACAATTGATCACAATAGGTAACATTTCTACATTTGGTGTAATTTCAATGAATTTCCGTCCACTAACACTTCGTGTCAAGATCGATACGGTTGGCCAATGATAAGGCCAATTTCCACACCAAATATGAGGCAGGCGAGGAACGAAAGTCCCCAGTTGATAAAATCCCGCCGATTTTCCTTCCACAATTCACTGCAAGTTTTATAGTCAACCATAAAGATGACGGTACATATCAAAACGGCGAATAGTGTAGATTTAGGAATGTATATAGTAGAAGTATGGCGTTAACAAACTTAATGCTATAGAAGAGTTAATATTATCCCAGAATATAAACCAGCCATTGGGGTTTGTTCTCCACTCGCGTGGCTTACGTTGGAAGCGAACCAAATCCGGAACCAATGAAATTACATAAACCGAGTGAAAACATTTCTAGTGTAGCATCTATTGGTTTACCGGAAGCTTTAATTTAGATTAGGATCCTATATATACTCGTGCGACTTACAGAACTCCTTTGCAATCGAAATATTAGCCTAAATTGCAACTAGGGGTACGACAATAATTCCTGAACCCAGTTCCCGGCAAATATCGGCGAAACTAAACGAAAGCGTCTCGTTCGAGTAAAATAACAAGTCGAGTAATTTTGTATCCTTTAGACTTAGAGTGAAATATTGAATCGCCGCTCCAACAAAACTTTTCGCCGAATTACACCAATCAATCCGCCCTATTGTGAACCGACAATAATCAGCGAGGTAACCGATGTGAATGCACTCGTCACCGGTATTGAGATGAAATCAACGATAAAACCTAATGTAAATATTCAACAGATAACAGATTATACGCACACGTTTTACGAGTATCTCATGTGCACTATTTACTACAGTTATACAAACATATATAAAATGAAGCTTTAAATATGCCTTGTGTATACCACAAATTTAATGTTTAGCTTTTCAGCATTCACAAAATCATGTTGGTATGACCTATAATAATTATTACAGTCTTGTCAATTTAAATTTATAGAAAAGTACTAGAATACACCAAATACGGGTTTTGCAGTAGATTTGAATTGACAGATACAATGTTCGTTTGTTTTATGAAATACTAAACACTTTTATTATTATCTAAATATATAGTAATTAAATAATAAATTCCAGAATATTATTATTTATCTGTTTTAAGTACATAATTATAAACTTTAGTGAGCTTGAAATGTTAATACAAAATAGAAAAGAGTGATATGTAAGTGTTTTGATCATCATGCTTTAGGTACATTTTTTTCTATACTTTGGATGAAATTATTTATTTTTCATTTAAATAAATGTTACTCGCGTAACTATTAATAGATTTGATTTAAAAAAAACTATTAATTACTATGTAACTAAAAGTGTAGTAAGATGTCTTTTTCATCAAATATTATTTTGCGCAACATTCCCCCAGTGGCGTCGCTGTCAGCACATGTACACTCATGGATGCATGGGTTTTATATAGTGTTTCTACTGATTACGAAGGCTTCGTTCAGGGGGCCTATTATGGTATTTTCGATGGCGTTTTTTTCTCGATATTATCGAAAATTACCTATTGTGAAATTTGTATAAAATAATTTTATAATAGGCCATTTTCGATAATATCGAGAAAAAAACGCTATCGAAAATACTATAATAGGCCCCCACGTAAATTGTATGCTAATATTATATTTCTATTGTTGGTATTGATTATTTATGTTATAAATTCAAGGCATGGATGCGCATCTCCAAGCTGGTAAAGATGAAAGATAGTCAGTGTCAGGAGCAATGTATAAATAGGCGCCAATCATATTCACATTTATGAGTCAAAGCGAGAGGATGCTTATTAAATCTTGCTATAGGTAAACAATATTTCCTAAATTAATGTACTTACCAGCCAGCTTGATGCTAAATCAAAAACAGTCAAATTATTCAATAATATCCAATAAAATTTATTTACAAAATATGGGCAATCATAATAATAAATATGTATACATATATTGTAATAATCATAATAATTAAATAATATAACCAACATAATACAAATTTACATAACAATAACAAAAATTCGACTGGATTGATCATCAGCTTCCAAAATTTAGTCCATCGATATTTTCTAATTCTGACTAAATTTCGTAACAAATCTATACCAAACCAAGAACGACGGAATATTATCGATTTTAGCATTTTTTGTTTTTAATTGTTGGTCGATAGCATGATTTTTTAGAACTATAATTTATCTTACATCTATATTACACTGAGTTTATTTATTTAACGCAGATCTGTATAATCTGGACTATAGTTCAAATACCGTTTATAAAACTATAAAGCTTATGCGATAAATTTACCTATATATAAGTATTTTGTGTATTGTACTTTATATATGGTCATGTTACTCGTGCTTCTAAGTATTTATAATAGAGTAACGCGTACGTTACGACAAAATTTGGCACATAAATTTAGTTTGGATAACATGACACAATTATTGATATTGGACTAGATATAATTTAATTTATTTTGTAACACAATTATTTATATAACAATTAGATATAAATATTATATTTAAGTAATGATGAACATCCATATATATAAATATAAAATATTTCACTAAAAAAAGCTTGATACCGATTTAGTCGCCTTGTACGACAAGCAGGTTCACTGTGCGGTTATTCTTTTTGTACACGTCCCCCATTCCACACAGGGGGATACAAATATTTTTTTTTTCTCTATTTTGTTTAATTTACTAATAGTCCTTGCCTTACAACGCTTTAGTCTAGTCGGGACATCAAACAGACGAAATCCAAGAATCCAAGAGAATTTGAAAAGAATTCAGCTTTTTATGAAAAATGTGAAACTCGATTCAAATTCTGGTGGGCATGAATTGCAACTTCTCAACTTTTAAATCATAACTTTGAGTAGGACTATTGTATGTATACTAAGCTACAAATTTATTGCCACGCTAAGCAAGAGTCACCATTACAGGTGACCTGTGTTAATAATAATATAATATTTTCTATTACTGGAATAGTTCTAAGTACAACTCGGTTAAGTTCAGTGATATGAATTATATGTGTAAATTGGAATACACATTTTTTGAAAAATTGGTTTGGTGTTATCTCGAATGCTAAATTTTTTTATTTTATTTAATTTAATCTTAAAAAATCGAATTTATTTAACAATAATTTTAATAATACCTGAAATTTAATTTACATTTAAGTACACAACATTTATTAATTTTAACAATAATATTTTATGCAGATCTGAATTATATTGTTGTCTCGCGAAATATCACCGAATTTCCATAGAATACGTCCGAATCGTGTGTCTGTGATATTTCCACATAACGTGTGCACGCACTATTTGATGCTGTCGATCGACTGTGGCTCGCTTGTGATGCTGTGGTTTCGTTTAGAATATCATCGGCAGTGATTTTATCCAAGTTTTCCAGAATTTTTGTTGGTTCATCTAGCGCGCCTGAAATAGATATTAATTCGATACACAAATTTTTAATTTTTTTAAAAATGTTTTTTGGGTATAATGAGCAGAATGGTGACTATTGACCTAAATGCAATTTATAAAGCTACATGGAACAACAATAATTTACAGGATGCTAAATAAATAATAAAACGGTTGAGTCCCGTTGCTCTAAATCGTAAGGAAAATTTGAACATGGAGTTCTATTTAACTTTTATTCATTGTTCTCTTAATCTATGCAAGTTTATCTAGAATGGGCAATATTCTATATGAATGTGATCTTTTAAAGAAATTTACGCCATTAAAGTACTTTAACCACTGAAATCGAGTTAGATTGCGATGTGTTCCAACCGTTGTGAATTATCTGTAAATTAAATGTGTGTATTGTTGTTATTTTCTATGGTTGATGAACCGTGACTTAATTTAGTTTTAGAAAATCTAACAAAGTAACAACACAAATTGATTATAACCGAGTTTTATAGTTTGGGTTTAATATTATAATCAAGCATCGGTGGTTCAGTGGTAGAATGCTCGCCTGCCACGCGGGCGGCCCGGGTTCGATTCCCGGCCGATGCAACTTTATATTTTATTGTTTATTCAATTATTTCACATGTGAAATGGAGCTTCATGGTATAATGAAATGGAAGCACATATACAAATTCGTATATTTAGGTATATGAATTGATTTGGAATATCTGTTCCAAATCAAATTATGAAAATGGAATAATTAAACAATTTTTCGAAAAATTCTGGAATATAGAATCCAACGGGAATCGATTTAATACTCCACATGTTCGATAAAATGGAATTATAAATTGGATTTCGGACAAAATTTTGGAATATGGCGAATAGGAACGGAAAATCACCGAACGGTAACAATAGATCATTACCAATAGTTCCACATTTGAATGGAGTACGAGAAAATATTCCAATGCAAATCGTCGTCTGTATATAGCTAAAATACTATGAGGTTTCAATCTGGAATTTCAACGACTATGCTAGTGTACTTGTAGACAATGCACCAAAAAAGCAACTCACGAGTGTTAGACGAAGGTTAACGTTCGTACATGTATCATCCTTAAATTTTTGTTAAGTCTAGCGAAAGTAAATAGTAAAAGGGATTCGAGGGAGATGAGCCTAACCACAAGCTCAAGCGATTTTAATGTAAATCCATTCCATTACCATTATTAGAGTTCATTCCAGAAACAGAATGATGAAACCTTTATGATGAAGTAAATTTTCTGAATTTTCGTAGCTATAATTTTTACAAAAAGGAGGATGAGGATTGGTTTGACTAATTGGACTAATTATAGGCCATAATAAGGAAAGATGATGAAGCCAAGGGGTGGAAAGTCGATTTCGGCCTGAACTGTTGTATTTTTTGTAGGAGAGGCCGGTGGGTCATATATAACAATTCCTTGATTTCGATTCGAAACTTTGGTGAGGTAATCCTCTCCGTCAACTAAACGGCAATTTTGTTGTTTCTCGCTACGTTTTAGTTCCCTGTAAACTCTATATATTGAAAAGTGTGGAGTGAAATGTGCTTTACAAATGTCGTCGTCTCCATGTTCACGTTCGTTATGAACGGGTCACGCTATATGACGGCAGATGGGCTGGGTTAAGGTGTTACACGAGCCGTGCCAACAAACTACCAGGCTGAGTCCCATTTAACAAAGACCAGTGGCAAACGGAGCCCTCTGGATACCTGGTGACCTCCAGTAGGCTTACCTGTGCATACGGAACTCTGCACAAATGGACCAATATTTCTCCGTTACTCGTGGGACTATAATGTCAATTAATTTAAAAAAAACAAAAAAAAACGAGACCGGGAATCATCAAAGGCCGGAAACATTCAGGGAAAACTCAAACCGTAAAGGTGAGGCTCCCTCTACAATACCAGGGGGTGACTCCATGGCACCAAAGCCAGGAACAAGCGGAAAGTAAATCCAACACTGCCGACGCAGGATCGGGTAACGTCTCTCCATCAAAGCAGCGCTATAAAAATAGACGCTCAGCGTTCAGGATTTTGGTCAGGTGGGCTGCAACCCCTGATAAAAAAGCTCCTAAGAAGGTGCCAAAACATAAGTCCTTTTGAGAAGGAGCGTGTGTTGGTGCTAGCCGTCATTGACAGGAGTCATGAAGATGGGTAATCCAAAATGCCCTCCTAATTACGAGGTGTGGTATCAGATGTGGACTGGCAATCAGCTCTTTACCAGGAAATATAAAATCGCGGTAGTAGACCCACCTACCTCAAACGGCATAGGACTAGTTTTTACTGATAAGGCAAGATTTCTGGGTGTAATCTTGGACAGTAAGCTTGATTGGAAGCCTCAAATCTTTGAAACAGTAAACAAGGCTAATATAGCTATGTACTGATACAGGAACGCCATCGGAAAGAGAAGGGGCCAGAACCCGGAGCTGGTACACTGGCTATTCAATGCCGAAGTAAAACCTATACTTATGTATGGGGTGAGTGTGTGGCGACTAGCTCTTGAAAAGTAACCTATAGAAATGGTATCGAGGAGGTGCAAAGAACCGGCCTGTATGCTTATAAGCGGGGCGCTGAGGACAACACCAACACGTCCCTTAGATGTTATATTTCACTTCCTTCCTGTCGATATTTATGGTAAGTAGATGGCGGCGAATACGGTCACTCCACTATCAGCCGTATCTCAGTGGAAATGTCTTCAGACAGAACACTCGACGATAATTAGTTCGCTAAGGAAGGAACTGGCGAATCTAGACTACGTTAAACCAACATTATGCATCGAGACCGGGTTCCGAAACACGTGCTCTTCACGAGGATCTTGGAGGAGCTGGTCGGATGAACTAGCTAGGCATAACAACTCTCCAACTGCTACCGGAAAGGGCAAATTCGGGAGGCCTATTACGGCGTTCAAGACAGCGCTTAAAAAAGAGGCGCTAACCTCAGTGAACGAAAGGTGGACGTACACTCTCACATGTAGTGTAGCAAGACAAGTCTGGCCAAAGCTAGACTTGAAACGCTCAAAAACACTAGTCTCTCTACGTAGACGTGAATTAAAAACGCCTTTTTGGAGAACATACGAGGAGGCTAGGTCTAGAAGCAAATGATTTTTGCAGAAACTGTATGACGAGATGGAGGAAGAGACTTTAGTCCACTTCCTATGCTCATGTCCGGCTTTAGCACACAGAAGGCATAAACATATGGGTATCTCGGAAATGATGTCGAAAATTGTAAAGTGCGAGATGCTACACATGCTACATAAGTAGCTCTCACTGGTTCAAATAACGGTAATAGGGAAGTAAAATCCTGTGGTATAATATAGGGCAGTCACCGGTCAAAGTGTGCCGTAGCAGTCACTGCTACACATTTGTGAAACATGTTGAAATGTGGAAATGTGGCTCGATATGATTATCGTGTATAGACTTATGAGATACCGAAGTGGTGGACTGGTTCATTAAATAAAATATAATTTTGGGCCCGTTCGGGTGGTCAATTTACGTTCTCTGAAAAACTAAATTAAGAAATTGTAATGAGAAAAGCAACCAATTTTGGCATCAACGAGCTTAGATCCCCGAAACCATTCTTATTATTTGACCACCGCCATTCAATTTCATTACTGTTACTGCCATATTTTATACTTGACACTTGAATAGAGACTATTGACTTAAATAACAGAAGCTGAGTTGAACCAATTTGATAGAAGGACTGAACTTAAAAAAAACTCCGAAGAAAATCAAATTGATGGGAGTATTTTTGAAGGCTGGAGATTCTATGTAGCGAATATAGGAACAGCGGATTCGTCGTTTCAATAAATTGCCGGGTACTTTACTAAAATTGTCAGTGCCTATCTGTTTAAATAAAGCAACAAGAGAAAGTTATCAAGAGTGATGATGTCAATGAATCGATCGTCATAGGAACATCAACGAATGTGATGGGGATAATAACATTGATTTCGAATTTTCGAATGGAAGCTAAGTTTGTTGACGGAGCGACAAAAAGACTGAGTTGTAAATTAACATTATTATACTTATCTCATCGGGTTTCTTATAATTTACTGGAAAAATATCTGTTACCGTTCTTATGAAATATAAGTAAAACTCAATAATTTTAACGATCCGAACATTTCTTTATGTTATCCATATTTTGCTACCCGATTCATGTATACCATTCTAAATTGCTGACAATCGGATTTTATTCATGTAAACTCTACCAGTGACAAAGAACCTGTGCATTTAACATAAAATAAATAAAAATAAAAAAGATTCAACAAACGTTCAAAATCTAAATGATAAAATTAAAAAAACAAAACATAATTATAATGTAATTAATTATTTATTAACAAATTTAATAAATGTATATATATATATGTTTAACTTGTAGATTAATTTAGGTAAAATAATATAAATGTATAAGTATTCAAAAATAAATAAATATGTAATTATATATTAATTAATAATTAAATAAGTATAATGTGTATAAATGTATACATACAAAAAAATTAAATAAATAATTTATTAATAAAAATATAATATAATAATATTAAATGTAATACATAATTATGTTTAAAAAATAAATAAAATATTGTGATCTATGTATATAAAATACATTTATATAAAAATAAATAATAATTATGATTTTTAATTATAAAAACATAAAATTATAATTATAAATGCAAAAAAATAATATAATTTTAATTATCACAATTATATTAAGTATATAAATTTTCAATAAAATAAATGATTTTGTGATTTAAAATATAAGTAAATAGTATGTGTATTTAGTTAAGTAACAATCACGGACAACAAACAAAAAAAAATATAACAACTCGATTCGATATACAAAATTGTCGATACGCTAGATTCCGAAATTCGACATCAAGTCGCTAAATCGAATCGAGTCTCAACTTAAGATCTGCAGATTTGATTTTTGAAACTAGGAACATATAAGACCTAGCCTGTAATAGGTAAATGGTTATGGTGTATAAGAATAGATATCTATAGTATAGGAACTATATATTTGCCGATCGTGACTGTTACATACAAACCAATAAATTAATAAAATTTCAGATCAAATATTGCATTTTTCATTTTTAAGTACGTTTGTATAAATAAATAATTAAAGATTCGACAGTTGTCATTTTACACGTTTTGTGCATCAGTTTTGAGTTTTCAGCACACACGTTTACGGATTCATTTTTTTATTTTATTAAGTACAGTGTTTTATTAAGATAAATAAATTTAAATTAAATTAAACAAAAAAATTAAAGCCAAATATTTTTAATAATTACTAACCATAAACATAACATATATAGATATAAATAAATAACGTGACGAGATTCACATCGACTACGATAGCGTACATGCTACAAACTATTCGACATTTATTATATGTAGCTTATTATTATTGTTGTTGTTGATGTAATGAAAATTTAATCAATTTATATAGCCGGCATCAATCGAGAATATCGTTATTTTATATAAAAGAATATTCATCTAATTTACGTATAGAGAGCCAATTTTAGGAATTTCTTAGTACATACTACAATATCAATATAAATGTATACTATAGACAAACCACTTGTTTTGTGTCGTCTTTAAAATTTTCTTGTTATTTTCCATTTTAATCGGAAAACCCATAAAAACGTCTAAATTAGAATAACATTCGTTTGAAATATTGAATTTTACATAAATACATAAATAATTCATGAATATGAAACGATTTGTATGTTTTGTGTAGATAAACTTTATGTTTATGTTATATATATCGATTGTTAGATGAATATATTGATTTACGATTATCGCAGGATAAAACTTTGTTGAGGTGTTTGCGGGCTAGATTTGAATAAGACGTTGAAGTATAGCATATATTAACAAGATGCTTTCTTTGGTTTAAAAATAAATAATTTATGGTTGAGAATAAATAGATGCGTTACAGTCTGGGAATAGATACGAGACTTTAAATAAAAATTACGTTTTTTTCTAACAAAAAATATCTACAGGAGTATTTACAAGACGATCGGTTCTTTCAAATACACTATATGGACTCAATCATTGTTATTCAGGTTTTATTGATCGTTACACAATAAACAAAAAACGTGACGCAATTTAAGAGATCGATGATTTATCGTTTGACTAAAACATTACCATCCTTAAAAATTTTAAGATCAAAGTACGATGAACCGATCACAAAATAAATTATTGCATTTTGATAAATCGCAATCGTTTGAACTGCGTCATCTTATTTATATCACAATAATGCTATCTACGTCTTTTGGGCGGTCGTATATTTTACGGAAAATTTCCAGATATTCATGTCAAATCAAGCAATCGTATATTTCACATCAATTGAAAAATACTCTTCTTAAATAATTAGGAGAGGTAATTGATGTTCTTAGTAGAACAATCTAGTCGACAGACGATCGTGTAAAAATTGATACTCGCTAAAATTGGATTAAACAGATCAAATAGCCACACAATATCGCGTAATGACTCACGATCACCTAGAACAAATTTCTCTAATGGAAAATTTCTCGATACTAATCAATAACTGTGTTGAATTTTGATGGCAATTACCAAAAATTTAACAATTTTAAATCTCTGTAATATGACGATCAGTCACATAATGATGATCACAAGGGTTTTACTTCGACGAGATCGCATTGGATTGATTACGAAAATGAAACCAGTATTTAACTAGGAAAACCAATCCAAATCGAGTTCAATCTAAAAATAGCGATCGTATTTATTCAACTATTTTTAAAACGACGATCACTATTTTATACATGATCGATGCTCTTTTAATACAAAATAATACAAAAAAAAATAGTCCCAGAGCATAAAAAGCATATAACTAAAATCTGTAAAAAGCGCATAAAACAGTGAGACATAAATATAGTTAACTTTATCGGTTGTAAATAAAATAAGTCTGTCTATAATAAAAAATACTCGAGTCTAGGAGATACAACAATACTTTTGCGGACAAAATAATTTCGCGCCCTTTTTACGCCGCCGCTTTTCGCGCTTCGTCTCACCCTCAATAAGTTTTTCGGTCAACACTTCATTGCGGCACACATCAATTGTTTCATTTACACCAATTAAAATATCCCCAGCACCACCACCACCATTCATCTCTAATTTTGATTCGCACGACGATGTAGAATTGGTAAAATTATTTATCGCCACCGGTTGATTGCGTAACATCTCGAGTTTAGATTTTAATTGTTTCGGCGAAACACCAAGCGATTTAATCGAAGTTTGTTTAATAACCAGGCCAGGTGATACTGGGTGTTGTGGTTTAGGTGACGACAAATCTGCAGACGCTGGTGGTGTACGATTTTTTTCGATGCACACAATTTTCGTATCCTCCGTAAACGCTTCATTGAACGGTGAATGGGATTCAATCGATTCGGGCGTATACGGATCTTGAAATTTACAATCCGAATCCGTATACGTATTCAAATAATGTGTATCAATCCGATTCACAATTATATCATTGGCCAGCATTGATCGGCGTGATACTAGAGTGCGACGATGTTCGCTCGGCTGTTGTTTTATAATGTTTCGACATTGTGGGCATATAGTACCATCGATTGGATTATTTGTATCGCACGCCGATTGTTTTAGATGCAAAACCGGTGATTCACGATGATTGATTAAATTTTCATTACTCTCATACAGGGCGCACATGCAAACATTTAAATTATTTTCCGTGTCTGTAACATTAATTTTCACAAAATTTTTATTATTACTATTCGCCATTAATTTACTATCACTTTTATCAATACTATTGTTATTACTATTCACATTATTATTGTTACTAATATCTAAATATAATTTATTTGTTTCTAAAATTCTAGCATACTCATGTGTACAGTATAAGCACTTATTATTGGCATTACGACTATCAATAGGCTCACTACATTCGATGTTGCTTATGATTGGTAGGTGTTCAGATATGATTTGTGTATATGATTGCGATGAATCATTGTCACTGAATTTATTATTGTTTGTCTTATCATGCACACAACAACATAAAACTATACCTTGATTTGTTTTGATTTTCGTCTGTAGATAAACTGGCTGCAAATATAATTTCGTGTTTAGTATACATTTATATAAGAAAAATAACAGGAATATGTATTAAATTTTTTTAAAGTAAATAAATAAAGCAAAACTAATAAAAAATTCAATATGGCCGGAAGCGTGATTTAGATGAAAAAGATGCAGGCGGTTTATGTTAGATTTTCGGTTTTGATTAGGTTAAATGGTTCATGTTCCTGTCTAGACAAAATCGTAAAATACAGAAAATTTGAATATAAATGCCAACAATAATTGCGACATTTGTATAATGAAAATTTTAATTTCATATAGATCGTAAAAATTCTGGTTTGATCGATAAAAAAATATGGAATCAGATCGTTACGCTCGATCGGTAAAAAAATGAAAGATCGCGGCATTTTACATTTCTAAAAGACCCAAAGTAAAATTGACTCAATACATTTGATTACGGCTATTCTCTATAGTATGATGAAAATTACGTATCATTAAAACGATTATTTCCATATGGCTAGAAAGAACTTGACTAATTGCCAAAAAGTTACCTATACATTGTTTGGATGGGTGCCAGATACATAATATAATCATCAAAACTTCATAATAAGTTAAATGGTTTGTAACGATGTAGGTTTGGAATTTATGACCTCATGGTACATTGGTACTGAAGCGATTGTTGCAGGATTACCACTGAGTGACTCTCATTTAACTATCGACAATAACTTCAAGTTAGCCCAACAACACACTTGTCCAAAACCTTAATTAATTTCTGAATGGATTTGAGTGCCATTTGATTATATGACTTTAATGACGAGTATAATATTGAACGTAATTTGACGAAAAGCAAAATTTGGCTCAAATTTGAAATCAATTTCGAGCCAACTTTAAATTAATACCCATTTGTGAAAGATAATTTGATTCGGAAATATTTTCACGTAATGAATATGATTTAAGCCAAGTTTGAAAGAAAATATTTAGAACAAAAGCATATGAATTAAATATGAATTACCTAGTCCAAAATGTAAAAGCTTAACGATCATAATTTAAATCGAGTTTGAATTCAGTTTGAGGAACATTTGAATGAAAGTTCATATCTAGACTAAATTTAAATACTATTCAAATATACTCTCGAGCTGCACTTGAATTAGTTGAAAAAACATCTTGTAGTTGTTACAATTTACATCAAGTTTGAAATTAGTATGTATATAGTTTGAAAGAGAATTAAGGTTTGTTTGAATGACAATTAACTTAGACAAAGTTCTGCATTTTTAATTTCAAATGAGATATGTATGAAATTGCCAACTACCACGTCTCTCTGTCGCGTTACAGCAACCAACACTCGGCATCCAGAATACTGGACGGGAGGGCTGCAACCCCAGAGGGGTAGCTTACAGCCAAGCAGAGGGAGTCCGTGGTATAGGCTAAGAGAAACGTCGGCTGCAGCAGCTCGGATAGGGACCACGTATTGAAAAGACAACGGTCCCAGGATGAGCTGAAAGCGGTTGACAGCAAAAGGGCCAAATTGCAGATGGAAAATGAAACTCCTCACAAGATGCATACACTTAAGCTGCTTAGCGACATGGTTATGGAAGCATCACATTGTAAAAATGAAGGTTGGTGTACAAAGCACTGAACTCAGTTTTTCTGAAATCCAGGACCCCTCTATTTTGTAAAGATGCGGGATGGTATGAAGGGTGTGTTAAACTAACGGCGTACTCTGACTCCGGGCCAGTCCTGATCTGTATAAGAAGACAGCAGGGACGATATGCCCAGCAGGCCATAAGCGTGCGTTTGGGTACCAACCGAACTGGCTACCTAGGCAAAGGGATTGCTCTAGATTATCAGTGATGATCAACAAGGAGTACCTGGCACCCCTTGCTGAAACTTAGGGAGTAATCGACTTGGTTTTCAGGTCGATTACTCTGTGTTTATAAAAAAGATGAGGAGCGCCCAGGGGAACCTATAAAAGACGGCCACTAGGGGGAGAGGAGGTAATCCCGCCAATGAGGCTTGCACTAGGGAAGGAGATGGACAGCCCTTTTTCCCTGGTGTCTCCGTTGATTACCTGTCGGACTCGCGGGAAGAGAGAACTGCCAGCATCTCGGAAGTGAGCACCGGTGAAGGCGAAACCGGAAAAACTATTGGCAGCAGCAATTCGAGGAAAATACAAAGCGGTAAGTGGGTTTAAGATATGCTAAGTATTGTTCAGATTAACCTGCGCCATACAAAGGTGACCTCAGCCGCTTTTACTCCTCAGGAGACGACGTGGTTTTTATTCAAGGACCATGGATTAATAGTAACAGGATCTATGGACTCAGAAAGAAGGGTTAGAGTTTACCCTGCTACCCGGAAAGACTATAGGAATCGCAGAAGGACAAACTGGCATAAATATAAGAACATGTAAAAAGGCTTATTGCTGCCGAACCTACTGGGCCACTTGCGACAATGGAGAATGTGAATTCCATGGTGGATGCTATTACAAGCGCCTGTAACCGATCCTTTAATGCTGCTTGTTAGTTCAGCCCAGGAGCAAAATGCAACATGGTGGTCCAAGGAACTGGGGACCTACCGAAAGGTTTCTAGGAAAGCCTTTAATAGAGATATAAGTACGAGCTGCTAGGAGTTGAGACGGAAGAACGGCACAGAGGAGGTCTTGGAGACTCGTCTGTGATAAAATGGAGGAAGTCTTCGAGGTTGCTTCCCTTAGGAAGATAATTTCGACTAGTTCAATTAGTCCCAGTTATCTAATTAAACCAGACGGTCTCTGGATTGCTTCTAGTGAAGAATCTTTAAAGCTTCTCACCAAAACCCACTACCCAGGAAGCTTAACGACTCGACAGAGACCAGTACTCACCGAGAAAAACATTCATTCCGCACAGGAGATATCGAAACTAAAAACCGTTTTTTGCTATGGGCACTAAAAGGTTTCAAACCTTATAAATCGGCTAGTTCGGACCGAATCATACCAGCGGAAATTCAAAGCATCTAGTTCATTGTTCTACACTGGCTGGAAGTAATCTTCAAAGGATGTTTAAAATTGGTTTGTATTCCGAAGTAGTGGGGACAGAGGTGATCTTTATTTCGTAAGCGGGAAAAAGCTCACATAGCCAACTCTACCATTCGTTTGGTTGAAACCCTTGGAAAGGCTCAGAGATGTTTATATACGATCAAAAATAAAGTCTAGTGACAGTCTCAATATACCTACTGTAAAGGAAAATCGGTGGACACAGCTTTGCATGTCCTGGTGCGTATGATTGAGAAATCAATATACTCGCAAGAGCTCTGTATGCTGTCATTGGAAAATACTTAGACACGGTTAAGGAGATAATCCAAAATAATGCCCTCCTAATCATTACGGGTCATCAGACTGGGCCATCAGATGTAAACGGCATTTGAATAGCTTATACTGACAAAGCAAGATTTCTGGGCGTAATCTTGAACAGTAAGTTCAGTTGGAAGTCTAACATCCTGGAAAGAATAAACAAGGCTACTATAAATATGTACTCATGCCTGGGTGGGGGCCTGAAACCAAAGGATTGTCACTGTTCTCTAAACGAGATGAGTGAGCATTTCAACATACGGATAGTCGGGGTCCCCAGCCACTCGGACATTATAGAGTTGACTGCAAGGCGGACGAACTAGCTAGGCATGTTAAAGCTCTACAGGAAAGGGCAAGCCTAAGGGCTTATTATAGCGGTTAAGTTAGCGCAAAAATCGAAAGGTGAACCAACACCCCTACATGTAGTGTTACAAGACAATTGAGGATACTCACAGGACTAGGTCTGGAAGCAAACGAATTCTGCAGAAGGTGTATGGGCGAGCAGGAGGAGAAGACATTAGTATGCTCATGTCCAACTTAGGAGACAGAAGGCATAGACATTTGGGTAGGCTCATTGTGGACATAAACAATTTAAGATCATTGACTTGACGGAAAGTACGATCATTTGTACAAATATATTTGCATTTGATGCGAATTTGAATAGGTTTTCGAAATCGAGTTAAATTTTATTGTGAAAGTGAAATGACTCAAATAACAGAATTTGAAGTGAACAAGAATAAGTTGCAAATTAATATTTTAATGCTTAATGAATACAATTTGTAACGAGTTTGAATGAAAATTATACTCAATTTGAATTTCAATAAATTGAAAATGTTAAACGCAGCAAGTAAAGGGTTTTCCAATAAGGACTTGACAACTTTTTTTTTAAATAAAACGCAAACCATTTGATATATCTCGAAAATTTTATTATTGGCTTGAAGTACAACCAAAACATTTATGTATGGAATTTGACATCGTTCATATATCCACCACGTAGGTGTTAAATCACACGATCTAGGCGGCCAATCGACAGGACTATTTCTGGATATAATACGTTCATCGAGTTTAGATTTCAATAAGTCGATTGTTAGACCCGCTGTGTGGCATGTCGCACCGCCTTCTTGAAGCCACGTAACATTAATATCTAGCTCATGCAATTGACTAAAGAAATATCGTTGCAGTATGTCTCTGTAGCGATCGCCATTGACTGTAACGTGACGGTCATTTCCATCAGCGGATAAAAACGGTCCAATGACACCAACAGCATGAAAACCATACCATACAGTTATTTTTTGTGTGTTTCTTGAAGCACATGAGGGTGCTTCACATGACCAATAACGCATATTCTGTTTCTTGACGAAGCCGTTTAGCCAAAAATGCGCTTGACCAACAATTGGAATTAACGTTCTTGAAGTTGCAGTCACCGACTCGGAATTTTGATAGTAAATTTTTTTTTTTTTTTTTTTTTTTTTTTTTAAATCTGGCTTGGTAATGATTACAATTTAAATTTAGTTTAAAAGTAAATTGAGCTAAATCTCAAAGTGACTAGAATTTAAATAACAAGAATTTACTTATCCAGCCTAATTATTTTGCTCAAATCGGACTATTAAATACGTAAAAACCAAAAAAACATTAAAAATTTAACATAAACTGCCATAATTAACAACGTCGACATCTACGCATAATAAATCATAAACCAAATCTATATTAAATCATTTATGTTGTCATAGTGAACAAAGTCGATTGAATAGATCCCATAAAACCCCAAATAAAACTTAATTAAATTACGATAAGGGAAGGGAATTGGAAAACTAACGTTCTATAAATACCCAAGGTACATAAAATAAAAAAAATATAGTAAAACAAATATTAGAGTTTCATATATCATTTATGGTGGAAATAATAATAATCCTATTACTACATATTAATAGTTATAGTTTTCTATTACGTCATTACACAATTCATTGACTTTCGGTCATTTCTATTTTTATTTTTAAACGGTCCGTGCGCTCGCTATGACAACATATTTTCCAACGACCGCTAAACTAAATATTTACGTACCTTATGATCTCCCATGCACACATTATTCCCAATGATATTGTAAATCACTTCGTTCTCATTGGCTATCAGTCGTCGTGCTGCTGGGCTCATTAAGATTCGATCGCACCAAGCCGGACACCGGGTCAACATAAAATTTAAAGGTAACTGCGGATCCTCCTCGTACGGATATGATGGTGAAAAATTTATTGGATATTCCAATAGAATTTTCGCGAGTGGTTCTAGTTCGCGATCAAATTCCTGTAGCTGTGAAATGTATGTATAGTAAAGTTATGCAAACAAAATTCAAAACAAAAAAAAAAAAAATTAGCGCAGGAATACACTTACCCATTTCTCTTTAAATTTTGTCTGATGATCATTGTGTGTAAATTCTTTTTTACCAACTGTCAATATATTTTTGCCATCCGAATCACGATACTGCACTTTGTTGTAATCATTTTTCGTATTCTGTTGCCGATGCACTGTCAAGTCCTCTGTTAATTTCTGAAACAGACATAAAACAAATAAAATTCTGATTTACATTTTTAAATATCTACACAATTTGGACTCACTTTAACCACACCCTCGGTATTACAGCGAAAATTAAAATCACCAAATATAAAGTATGGTCCTTTGCCATTCACAGAATCTCTGTAAAATCTGTGGAAAAACAAATGGAAAATCATACAAATTTAATCTTTATACATTTCACTTTGACAAATTATTCAAAACAAAAAAAAAACTTTTCTAAAATAATTTATGTGTTGGCTTTTATGTATACGATGATGTATGTTTGCCAGGAAATTAGAAAATTGCTTCGAGCGAAAAATATTGTATATCTCGAGGAAATTTTTTTCATAAAACAAAAGAAACTCAAACAATAGCGGAACGATTTTTATCTCAAAGCAATTTTGGTTTTGTTTTCTTTTTTTTATGAAATATTTTCAATTTAACATTTTATTTCTTCAAAATGAAGTCTCTTTGAGAATATTTAAATTTAGAAAATGATGATTAATGATTGAAGTTGAACTGGGCAAGGACGAACGACAAATTCAGTACTATAAAATGAATGCCTATGACATATCTATGTACAATTATTTCACAGTACAATGTTACAAAACAACATGCGACCGGATCCACATCAATCACGGGCTTATTGCTAAGCAAATTACGTTCTACAAAGAAAAAAGAAAAATTGCTTTTTGATTGAGTATTTTTGTAATCGGATGTAGACAAGATTCTCATGTACATGAGTGGATTTCGAGTCGTTTGAAGAAAACTGATTAGATTTTTTTTTAAATTTGAACGATACATATCGTTAATAAAATGCTTATATATTCAAATCCCTAAATTGATGTAATTTACCCAGTCAAGTATTAAGTAGCATTTGGATTCTTATTATCATCTCATTTGAATTTAAAATTAAAGAAAATTTAGCAGAACGAAATGAAGAAGTGTTTTGAAAGAAACTTTAAATTTTTTTGACGCTTGAGGTATTGTTGTATGGAGTGCCGAGATCAGTACCATCCGCTATCTCCAACAAGGAATTTAAAAAAAACTTCAGAGTAAAAAACTATAGGAATCAATTTAGCTAAGATACAAACCCATGTGTGTTAAGCTATATACATAACTCAAGGGATAAAGATAATATTAACTGGAGTAACGAAAGTCACTATGAAATGAGGTTGCTGACTTACTGACTTTTTAGCGAAAGCTGGATCGCACAGTAAAGTTTGTGGTCTCGAGCCAGCAATTCCTCTATCCTTCAACGGTGGTAAGGACGCTATTAAAAAGTTCGCTTTACTTGAAGTAGCGCAGAAGTGGGGTTCTACTCCGAGCTGTCGAAAGGCAAAACGGTTCATCAGTGAACCCAACGTGAGGGTCACTAAATATGAATTATCCTTATAAAAACGCCGGTCAGAATTATGTTTGCACTTATTACGGGCCATGGACGATTTAAAGTTGATCTCTAACGCATGGAACTAGCTCAAGATGATCTTTGTGACGACGGTCTGGAGAAAGTGGACGACTGTCTACACTACCTTTGCTGCTGTCAATCGAACCGATAGAATGATAACTGTGTTAAGAGTAAGACTATGCATAAATATTAAAACTGGATATTTGTATGCATGTAGCAGTAATATCCTCAAATTTCATAAACATTGCAAATCGGCATACATAAATGTAAATAGACAAAAATCCAAATTATTTCAAAATTTTCATATTCGTTAAATTTTATCATTTCAAATTTTTTTAAATGAACCAAACGTTCAACAGTTAAATTTAATAAAATTTCATTTCAAAATTTAACGAATTAAGTACACATTGAAATTCGATTTTAAAAATTTGTCAATCTGAATACAAAAAAATGGTTTTTTAAAATTCAATATTCGAACAGCTATATCGAAATGTTGAATTTTAAAATTGGATTCAAATTTCATATTCCGAGGTTGGCTTCCTAAAAATCCACTTCGATTTTTCTATGACATGCCGTTTTAAATTTGACATTACAGTATGTTAAACAAATTTGATTATAGAAATTGAAGACAAACCTTATAGATAGACCCGTGTTTTTCTCTGGCTTGCCTAACTCTATTCTGGCCCAGAAAATTGGAAATTGCTTCAAATAATCAAATTTCTCTGAATTTCCAGGCTCTCCGCCTAAATTTTGTACAAAGGAGTTATTTAAATGTGTAACCGACCCAAGCATATTTCAATTTTCTTGGTTTCCAACTCTTATTTTTCTCTGGCCTGCAAGTAGCAAACATTTTTCTGAAGCCGCGTTCATGATACCAAAAAAAAATTATTCACCACGAAGTTAGCTATCTGAGTTGAAATATTCTCAACTCGAATAAAATTTCACCAGGACAGCCATATTAACAAAACTGAAAATTTTACTTGTGTTGCTATTTTTTCGTCAATGGAACATATTTTGCCTAAAAAAATATTCCTTTAGCAGAAATTCAAAAATAGCAACTTGTTTTGTTACAAACAAAAACCACAACTGAAAAATGATGACTGAATCGAAAAAATGTGTACTTCTACGTATTGGTTAGGATTTAAATTAATTTTCGCTTCAAGATCCTACCAACATTTTAGGACCGCACATATCAATCCAAGATGGCGCTTCTAGAGTATTTGTCTGCTCTATTGTCTTGGTCTTAAATGTGGGGAATAAATCAACTTTTTCGGCTCTCTCCAGGTAGGAGAATTTATAAATATAACTCTTGCTTCGCATAAGGCTTAAATGAGAAAATAGCCAATTGGCTGCTCAATCAGGACTATACGGAGGTTGACCCATTAATTCGGGCAAGCAATTGGTTGTGTACCTTTCAGAATTGAACATTCGGTTGCAACATGCCAGTTTTTCCGAAAATGTATACCATTATTGGATATTGCTTTAAACTGAGCAGGCTTCTCTGTCACTGCCAATACTGGAGCTCTGTCTATATTGAAATCTCTAGCATTCCTCACATTGATTGGTGGTGGCAAGGGTTTTGTGGATCAATTGGTGGTTGGTTTGGTATTTCATTAGATTTTGGTAGAGATACCCTTGGGGATGGCGTTTTGGAGAGTCTCCTCTTTTTATTTACATTTACCTTATTTTGTCTGGGTTGTGTGACTTACATCTCAAGCTCCTCTTCATCCGTAAAATATTCTTTGTTAAGATTTTGTAGGTTCTGGCTTCCAACATTAGTAGGCATAGAAGGTTTCATTTGCCTCTCTAGTGTTTCAATTATGCTTTGTACGTTCAATGCACCTCGTATTGTTGGGATTTTATCCTTAGTTCACGAGACCAATTTTGAGTTCATTTCATTGCCGTCTTGACGCAGACGGTGTCTTTGCTCTAATATAGGTGAATGTTTGTGTTCTATTAGAGGTAGCGTGCTTATACTTCTATTTGCTGTAGTAGCTAAACTTTCCACTACTAAAGCATTGCGGTCGCTAAATGTCGACGACTGGAAGGCCGCTCGCGCACTTTCCATAGTCGCCGGTACTGGGTATCCTGCACCTTAGCATTATTCTTCTCCTGATCTTTCATGGCTGTTTTATTATTCGGGGTACATTCCCCTAGCCAGATTCGGTCCACGGGTAACCACCTGAGGACAAACTCGGCAAAATAGTCATTGACCATGGCGATAACATGATTCGATGAAATTTTCTTCCCATCGAGTCAAATTTATAATTCTGCATTGAAATGTCACTTCGAGTGCGTTTTTAATCAACCTACACAATCATAAAGTCGTGTCGATGATTCATCTTGAATGTCGCATGACGTTTTTAAACTCATTTATCTAAAAATTAACAGTTTTCAACGCTCGAGTGTGAACTTCATCCATAACTCGGCAAATGTGAAAGTGGTCGATTTGCGAATTGTCAGATGGAATTCACAAATCATCATCACTTAATAAAAAAAAAACAAATTATTCATCGATATGCATTTATTCCCATCATATACAAACAATGTCTGCGATATGTTGATTGATTCTTAATATCCACGTTTTTATCCAATTTTTTTTTAATTTTTTATAACCCAAACAATAACACACATTAAATACCGACGCAATGCAGCAACAACAATGAACCGAAATCACATTAGAATGCCCGCTTTCAATAAACACACAAACAAAATTATGAATTAAGAATATTAAGCGAAGTTGTTCGAAAAATGATATTGACGTCATACGGAATTAATTTCATTAGAAAATCTCATTAAAAATGTGTAATGTACATAAGTAACATACGGGGGGAATATATCGTATATCTACATATATGTATATGTATGTACACATATTGTCGACGTCAAACGCACATAATATAGCCAAAACAACAAAAATGAAACGAAATCGTTAGTATACGAGTATGTAAGTATGTATGTACATATATCTAACCGGAAGATGATGGATTTAGAAATATATTTTGGAACAAAAGCAACAACAACAACAACTATAAGCGATCACATAAATTTTTATTCGAAATGGTTATACCTATTACTTAGTAACGGAAATACTTACATTTTGGTTTTGTGAAGGGGTTTTTTGTTCGCAGGCTAATTAGCCTTATGTACATACATACATACGTATATACATGAGATGATCGTTTTTGGCATGTTTTGATGAGCTTAATCGCACAACGATTTTCTAAAAATGAGGTAATTTTATCGGCATAAATTTTTACCGCTCAGCTAACGGTAATCTATTTATGCAACAGAATATAAAACATACAGAAACATTAAGCATAATTTATTAACATTTTTATCAACATTAATTCCTGTTTGTGGCTGTTGTTGTGTTTGTTTATTTATTACCTTAATACCTTTATCTCACGTTTCACATGTCAAATTTGCGCGCAGGACACATTCACAGGGATATGTAGTATGAACGTTTGAATGAAGAGATTAATCTACATTAACTTTGTTTTTTCTTTTGTTGCTTGTGAAACGATGATGTAAAATGAGCAAAGCATTAAATAATCAAATTTATCTCTGTAGAATGTTAACAAATATGAAAGAAAATATTTAAGAATAAATATTCTTCCATTTCATGTGGAGGTATATACGGTAATCTACGGGCCACATTTAATAAAACGATTTGTATGTCAATGAAGTCAATTGAAGTGAATTGGTCAATGTTGTTAAATACAGGATGTCCGCCGGGAAGGTATACTACTTTTTTGCCGCCATTTTGGTAAACGTTAGTCTTGACAGTTCATATTTGGCAGTCGTGAAGTAGACACGTGGCAAATTTATTATGGAAAAATATTCGATAAACCAACGTGTTTTAATCGTTAAAACATTTTATCAAAATCAATCATCGATTACTGTGACGATGAGAAAGTTACGTGAAATTTTTGGGAGAAACAACGTGCCAACAAAACCACTATTTATCGTGTAGTGAATGATTTCGAAGAAAGAGGGTCTGTCGGTGATAGGCCCAAGCATGGGCCACAACGTACTGCAAGATCGGCTGAAAACGTTACTGCTGCTCAAGAAAGTGTTCAAAACAATCCATCAACCTCAATTCGACGCCGTCAAATTGTTCATCAGTCACCTTTACATCCATTAAAAGTGACAGTCTGGTGTGCAATTTGGTCAGGAGGAATCATTGAACCTTACTTCTTTCAAAATGAAAACGGCGTAACGGTAACTGTGAATGGGGAGCGATATCGTGACATGATTGAAAACTTTTTAACGCCACAACTGCATGCTTTGGGCTTGATTAACATGTGGTATCAACAAGACGGTGCCACATCGCATACAGCCAAGATTACAATGGAATTACTGCGAGACCTCTTTCCACAACAAGTTATTTCAAAAAATGGTGATGTTGATTGGCCTCCACGGTCGCCTGATTTGACTGCTCCGGACTTCTTTTTGTGGGGATATCTGAAAAGCAAGGCTTATGCAAACAAACCAGAAACGCTTGAGCAACTCAAACAAAATATTCGTGATGAAATTAATGAAATACCGCGTGAAATGTGTGAGAATGTAATGAAAAATGGGCTCAAAAGGGCTCGCATTTGTGAGGCTAACAGAGGCGGACATTTATCTGATATTGTATTCCATACATAATTGCCGACATTAAATAAAACATTTATCAATATAAGATCCATTCTCTTTCATTTAATCAAAAATTATAAACAAACAAAGTAGTATACCTTCCCGGCGGACACCCTGTATAATTGATGATTTACATTCAAAAAATTATAAAATCAGTAAAACTTTTAACGACATTTTAATACATCCCGCGCTGAAACTGTGAGCAGTCCATAATAGTATCAATGGAAGCAAAAGTTTCGTATTATATTTTTTTAACCCATTGGCTAGCCCCAGTAAACTTATATACCATGGGACAATTTGGCTCCACCGGTTTTGATCCAGAGTTTTCTCTTCATACTGTTATTTAGACAATTCAAAGCAGCCGAGCCACCGTACTCGCTGAGATCTTACTTCATATACAATATCGGAGATCTTCACCAGATCTTTGATCTCGATACTGTACAGATCTCGGTATGTTCCATCTACTTCGAATTTTGGACCGTAAATCACACGTAGGATTCTTCTCTCAAATGTATCTGTCCCATCCATACATAACAATGGACTTGACGAACACTTTGTAAAGCTTATTCACGGCACTTGCAAGGTGTTTAAATTTTAGCAGTGGCTTTAGAGGATACAAAGCACGACTGTCAGCTGCTAGTCACACTTTATATATCCTCACCCATACTGTTACCGTGAGTGAGTGAACCCAAATATTTGAAGCTTCTCACTACCTCAAACATATAGCGACCACTACAAAAATCTGGTGTGCCATTGTCCCTATATAACCATAGAGATCATGCATCACATTGCCATCTGCATATGCAAACACATGATTGGACTGGCGATATAACATATTGCGCTGAGGTATTTCAGTTTTACGAAAGATGTACTCTAACATGAGAGAATCAGGAACAGGGCATCTCCCTGCCCAACACCCGAGTTAACTGCAAAAATTCTCGATAGCATGTTCTCAACTTTAACACAGCATTAAAACTGAGTCACTGTCATTTTACACAATCGTACCAATTTTGTTGGCATTCCAGGACAGGAAATCCAGGAACACCTGATGTACGGAGATAATATTAAGATATAGTTATCCGCATCTAACAGAGACTGATCGATTCGAACGAAATCCTCCTTGATAGTCACCAATAGTCACGATTGAGTCACGATTCCTCAATGTTGTCCTTAACAAGATCCTGTTAACTTTGTTCGTTGTTTATCAAACGTTTATAGTCGAAACGTCCCAAGCAAAAGCTGTGATCCCAGATTTGTACGAAAACTTCCATCGTAGCTTTGCAGCGACTAAATAATGATCGTAGCCTGCGTATTTGGTTGCTGACCGATAAGTTCTCATATCCTGCACAACCCAATCTCGTTTTTTTTGAAATTAACGCTTGCGAGAATGGATTCATGTTTCTAAATGTATTCGTTTATATGGGAAGAATGTGCCTGCTATTCTAAGGTTGTGAGCAATTGCAAAATACATCATTCTCTCACTATTATCGGTCGCAATTTCGTGTTTGGAGTACGGACTTGTGTTTACACACAATTCGGCCTGATTTCTGCCAGCTCTAGCAGACTTCTGTAGGCGCATGTGCCCAAATTATCGACAGGTTGGCTAAATTCATTCGCATGCGAAGCTTACACAATCGTTTATTGACTGCATGTGGTCTCCACTGTTAAGCCAGTCAGTTTCTTGCATAGCAACGAGTTCCATACAATACTCCTTCATGCACGTGATTAGGGCTTCCAAAGCTTCTGGTGTTTTATTTTTTGGCGATATTCAATTTTCATTTTGTTGACAGTATTAACAGATTGTTTTTTTACCAATGAGGGTCGTCAGTCCAGCGATCCAACCGTTTAGTCGCCTCCTACGACAAGCAAAGGATATTGTGGTGATATGTGTTTACGAGACATGTGAGTAACCCCGACCAAATTACCCCGAGTAACCCAGGAATTCCAACCGGATCACATACTTCTCCAAAGCCTTCCAATGCTCACTGATTATTATCGGGCTGATGAGTGCGACAAATATTGATGAACTATAATTAGTAATGGTTGGATCCCTGTAGTTATCTATATCTTCTGGTTTATAAACTTATTGGAAGAACTTGCATATGATCTGCGGGTCGCCATCTCTTTTTATGTTCTCCTTCAATCAAAATGTTGTTTACCCATAGTGAATTTCAATTTTCTATCCAGGAAACGGAATAAAAAGTTTTCTTTATAAGCCTTGTCTTTCTTATTTTTAAGAATGATAAGTTGGTCATTATACCATGGAGGGTTTAGTCAGCTCAGCGTCACAAATATCTTATCGATAGATATGTATGCTTTACGCAGTTTTTTCATCATTTGTCATATACGTTTTGTAAATAGGCAGATTATTGTGGCTTTAGTTATTTGAAACCTATATTGATGCGGCTCCATTAAACGACTAGGGTAGTATGTTCTATCATATATTTTGAGTAGTATACGTTGCAAAATACAGATAAGAAATATTTACCATAGTATATTTCGGTTTTGATGAATTTTTTATGAATCGGCACATTTGAAAACTTCAGAGTATTCAAATTTACATTCTATTAATAAAGCTTGTAAAATTATTCCTCAAATTTAATTCAAATTTAACTCATATCCTACTCGAATTATATAAGTAACATTTTGGGTGAAAATTGATGTAAATTCCTGTGACCTCTGTACCTAGTCAATTAAATTAGGATCTATCCTAACTCGCATAAGCGCACTGCAGCCTTAACAAACTGTAATAGTTTGAACCAAGAGTTGAATAATAACTGATCTAAGTTCAAAGATCCGTACGAGCTCCAAAACGCCATCCCCAAGGGTATCTCTACAAAAATCTAATGAAATACCAAACCAACCACAACTTGCTCCACAAAATTAACCCTTGTCACCACCAATCAATGTGAGGAATGTTAGAGATTTCAATATAGTCAGAGCTCCAGTATTGGCAGTGACAGAGAAGCCTGCTCAGTTTAAAGCAATATCCAATAATGGTATCCATTTTCTAAAAAACTGGCATGTCGCAACCGAATGGTCAATTCTGAATGGTACACAACCAATTACTTGCCCGAATTAATGGGTCAACCGTCGTATAGTCCTGATTGGGCAACCAATTGGCTATTTTCTCATTTAAGCCCTATGCGAAGCAAGAGTTATATTTATAAATTCTCCTACCTGGAGAGTGCCGAAAAAGTTGATTTATTCCCCACAATTAAGATCAAGACAATAGAGCAGACAAATACTCCAGAAGCGCCATCTTGGATTGATATGTGCGGTCCTAAAATGTATGTAGGATCTTGAAGCGGAAATTAATGTAAATCCTAACCAATACGTAGAAGTACACATTTTTTTCGATTCAGTCATCATTTTTCAGTTGTGGTGTTTGTTTGTGCAGTGGCTTCATAACTCCGAAGGTTGTAGAATTCGATCAGGGCCAACAAATTGAATAGAGTTTTTCGCGATAGATTATCGAGAAAGATACTCGCCAATTCAGCCTCACACAAGGATACAGAAAAGCCATAGGCTTTATAGCTATTTTAAGAGTTCTGTCGTTTACGCTAAGATACCTTATCGAAGTATAAATTTTTCTCGACTCTCATTTGATAAGAGTGTATTCTGTGATGGAGAACACATACAATTTGACAATATTTTCTAACTAAATGAGATTTCGTTAGATTATGTCATAAATCATATAATAACTGATTAGATTCTGCAAAATGAATGAAAGCAATGCTAACACTATACGAACTTTCTCATAAAAACGATAATAATTCCATAACTAGAATAACAATAGCTAAAACCTAAGGCTGCCAGACGTCCGGTTTTGGGAAGAACATTTCACCTTTGGAATAAACCTTCCCTAAACCAATGACTTCTTAATTTTACAAAGGAGCGAATCAATTGCAATTAAAACCTACAATAGTAAATGGAAATTTTTCCGGTTAAGTTCAAATTGTCTGTAAATCGACCTCGGGACCTCGAAATTCAGATAATTTTCTCAATTTGAAGTAACGACCGTATCGGTAATTCAGAAAATGAAAATTTACTGGATTCAACTGAGGTTTTAATTAAATTCATTATAAATCCTTCACACATCTGAATTTTATGGTTCAGAAAAATGTTTGCTACCTGCAGGCCAGAGAAAAATAAGAGTTGGAAACCAAGAAAATTGAAATATGCTTGGGTCGGTTAAACATTTGGGCCAGAATAGAGAAATACGGGTCTAAGGGTTTATAAGGTTTGTCTTCCATTTCTATAATCAAATTTGTTTAACATACTGTATTGTCAAATTTAAAACAACATGTCATAGAAAAATCGAAGTGGATTTTTAGGAAGCCAACCTCGGAATATAAAATTTGAATTCAATTTTAAAATTCAACATTTCGATGTAGCTGTTCGAATATTGAATTTTAAAAAACAATTTTTTGCATTCAGCGCGGTTCTAAAATTTAAAATTGACAAATTTTTAATATCGAATTTCAATGTGTACTGAATTCGTTAAATTTTGAAATAAAATTTTATTAAATTTAACTGTTGAACGTTTGGTTCATTTAAAAAAATTTGGAATGATAAAATTATGAAAATTTTATATATGAACGAATATGAAAATTTTGAAATAATTTGGATTTTTGAATGTTTATGAAATTTGAGGATATTACTGGTACACGCATACAAATATACAGTTTTAATATTTATGCATAGTCTTACTCTTAACACAGGTATCGGTACGATTGCTATTAGAAAAATCATCGTGTTAAAGTTAAAATAAAATAATCATTTTTTGGTCAGCTTATAGAATCCGCGGAGATCAGTTGAGAGATTGATTTGGCTCAAAATTAGGAACTGATTTTATAACGAATAAAATAATTGACTGGACTGCAAAAATTGTTCTGTCTTCAAATGTTTAAATTTTTTAAAACATACTCTTTTGCGTTTAAAAATATCTGGTCAGGCTAGGTAGTATACCACAGTACATACCTTTTTTATAAGTTACCTAGATCTCACAGACTGTGATCGTTTAAATTTGATTACGATTTAGATCGTGTGAACGAAGTTAAAGCTGAGTGCATAGCAGTTGGATCATGATGAATATTAGATTAACTTTACAGATCATTGTGATTTTGTTTATAGGTTTGGCATTAAAAATTATTATATAAAGTTATAAGATCACAAATGGAAATGAAAATTTCAAATATGTAAATGTTTAAAATTGATATTTCTTATCAAATTGTCACATTTATAATATGATCGCTTACATTAAATTTTATAATCCGCCTAAATGGCGGACAACAAAAATATCAAGTATTGAGTACAGTTGAAATACCGCATTTAAAAATGTAAAGCGTTCGATTGAGTAATGCAACATTAACCGCATTTCATTACCCTAGTCTTCCGAATTAGATCACATTTTATATCCCATTATCATCAAAGACGCATTTTGATCCGAAAACAAATTTTGATGAAATTGGGTCTTTGGTTTACATGTTAAATTTGGTATCCGGATCCCTTGGTGTCATGGAATGCGGCTATTATTTATGAATTTAAAATGTATTGCTCAAAATTATATAGAGACAAATGCCATTTATTATTTGCGACCATTTATAATGTAGCAATTTTTTACCGATGTACCGAATAGTTAAGCAAAAATAATGCTCAGTTTCCTATACAAACTGCGATCATCCAGAATTTAATTATAAAAAACCAACTTTATTCAATTTTATCATAAATTATATTTTCAGGCCACTTCGGCATCGGTTTCTGCATTGTTGTTCCCCCACTGTTTTTCTTTTGTTGACCATTCGGCGGCTTTGACGTCTAATTCTATCTTGCTGTTCTCTCGACGATACAATCATCTGGCTCGATAAAAGTTGTTACGTATAAGTACTCGTATGTCTAGTAAAGTTTTATAGATATTATGTCAAGAGCAGAGCAATTTTATGATGGACATTTACAGATGTACTATCGATAAATATTATGAATTTGCATAAATACTGCAATCGCATATTTTTGTTAATTGTTGCTGCATTTGTGTCAATCCTTATGTGTTTGGACTTACAGACCCACATTAAGAATGTAAGTATTATAAATAGTTTTCATTTCAAAACCCGATATACATTCAGTGATATTAATATAAATAAATTTGAGACGTAGATGGATCTCCTTTGCCAATTGGTGTACGAATATCTGGATGTGCTACAGCCTTGGAACAACAGTTAAATTGGAACTTGATTTTATCGCAAGTAGATTTATCGAAACACATATTCTTTTCTAAACATAAGTTTTATTTTAACTTATTTTTTCTGCTTAATTAGCATCGGGACTTGCAAATTCCTCAAGAGCCTGTGTGCACGCAGAATCGCATGCGGTATGACTGGCATATAGGAATTGAGTGATCTACAGGCTAATGTATGTCTAAATTTATTAGTTGGCCAGGTCTGTTCATTGGATGCCGGAGAAGATGCAACATTCCACCTTGAAATGCTACTCCATTATGCAGTTACTGATTTTGTCTGGGAAATATCTATTGAGTATAGAGAAGAAACTATTACATGTTTCCGATTACCAGCTAGGACAATAGAATGTTAAAACATTTAGCTTCTTTATAACTGTATTGCTATTCAAAAAAACTATTTATTTATTGTATATAAGATTTTGATTTAAACGTAATCTATATAATTAAATTAGTGATCATTATTGCGATATGTTTATAGTTAACAAGTTGCAGCTCTTATACTATATGTTATCTATCTATTCAGTTTTAGAGAGTAATAGAAGTCATACTAAATCAAGCCGTGGAAACGATAATAAATTTGTTACTGAAACTGTTGAAATGTCACGTTGATTCGATGCGCTTCAATCATAATTTCATCTCGAAAACTAAGTCTCTTCTTAAGGCTATACTTTACCTAGAACAAAAATGAAAATTGATGCCGATATTTAAATGCCAAAAAACGCGTCTAAAATAAAATTTGAAATAGTGTAAATCTCCGCTATCGAAAATTACAAAATATTCCATGAAAAAATTGTTTTTTTGCCACTTACGACAGCTAATTAAAAAGGGATGAACTAAAAAATACACGATTTTAATCGATTCTTAAACCATTTTTGCATCGAAGATACATTTTTTTCAATAAATTGATTTGTCAGCTTATCGATATAAAATAGTTTTCAATTAAATTTTCAATTTTCTCGCTTATTAGAACGAATTTTGATAAAAACGTGGGTTAATCGCTAGATAATATCTTCCTGAACGTGCCCCTATATAAAACTTTCACAGATTAGCGGAAAAATATTGATAAATTTGGTTTGTGAGTGAATGGTTATGAATTTGTCAACAATTCTTCAACTTTGAGACCCAATTACGAGTAAACTATAGCGAATTTAAAAAAAAAACTACAACAAAATTAAGTCAATGCCTAAGTTTATGTGGCCATAAAACGATTTGTAAGATACACATGGTTTCGCAAATTGAGTAAAGTAGAGCCTTACATGATAAATAATCTTCAATATCATCAAAATCAGCCCGCCACAACCAAACCTATCCTATAATTTATTACAATTCTATTACACTTGCCTTTCGCGAGAAATACGTTGCGGTGGTGTAACTTCAAATTGAACCTACATCGCCACATTGCAACTTTTCATGGAATTGTGATATCGTGATAAAACTTAGAAAAATTTGATATTTTTACTTTATTATACATATACTCGTATAAGGTGTAGAGTCAACAATAGCCAGTTCTATCCAAAATATGATGGCCAGGTCTATTCAAAATATATATGTTTTAAAACAATTTCATAAGTATTTGTCTGTGAGATTTTTTTTTGTAACAATTCGATCTCGCATATCAACCTGACTTGATGTGCAGTATAAATGGGCGTTTGAGAAACATTTTGTTATTTCAAGCAATTTTCATTTTCGGGTCCAGAAAGGCACGGTATAGGGAAATACGAGTTGGAAACCAAGTAATTCTTTAGAGTTATTTTTTGAATAAACCGATTATACTATAGATAAACTTTGAGGGAACTTGGTTTGAAAAATTTTCAGTATCCGGTCCTTATGAAAGCTCTGCAAAGCTTTGTATATCTATAAATATTTTATAATTTAGTCAAATTTAGTTTTTGTAAACTGTCCTTCCTTGTCCTTTACTCGCGTGAATATCTTGCCAACCATAATTAAACCTAAATATCATTTATACTGCGACCAAGCTACGTGATCTTGTTACGTGTTTGCTATTGGCATAATCCATATTAATTTTACAATACACCATCCTCCGAATCGAGGGATAACACCATTAGCGAAAACAATAACAAAACCTGCTATACAATTCTCGTTTCCTCATTAAAAATTCAATTATCAATTAAAATAAACACGAAACGACATAAAAACTGATAAATTGGTGTAATAGCGCAACAGGTGTGACTGTTGCTCTCTATATAATGTTGTGTGTGATGGGACAAATTATGAACATTAAAAAATTATGTAATACATATAATAACATACCTGTCTAATGTGTACACGAGCGCTCTCCGCCGACTTTTACAATACACCGATGGGAATTCCTCGCATGCGGCCAAATTTGATGCATCATGAAACAAATGTATATTCACCATATCGACCATTGTCCCATTTATACGCCAACGCGTTCGTAAAAAACCTTTACGTGACCATTTGCACTATATATACATATATAATACGCCAAATATATAAAATAGTTAAATAAGTAAACAAATTCGCGTGTTTTAGTAGTGGTACTCACCTCGGGGAAAAAATGTTGTGGAAATTTTGATTTTTCTTTTGTTGCAACACTTTCGATATTGCCTGTGTGTATGTTTTTACCCTCAACCATTTCCCACTGGTGTGTTAAAAAATTCCATATGTCTAATTGGGTTATGGATTTTACGGCAAAATATAAATTACCAAGTGCCTGAAAATAAAAAACGATAAAAATAAAATTAAAATGTTACGTAAATCGTAATCCCATTTAGTTGTTAGATAATAAAATAAAGGAAATGGTAGGGAATATTTTCTTATATACATATATGAATGTAGCTACTGTTAATATTGATTTTCATTTGTACTTTATATCTATGGGACTTGGCTGCTTGATATTCATTTGGTAACATTTTCGTTATGGGACATTTCATTTTTTGTTCATATCCGAACGAACGAGTATCTATCCCGATATAGCAAATATACGGGTAATACCTGCGAGACTTTATTTGATGTGCACGAAATTTATGTAAACATATTTACTATACGTATATATATATATATATATATATATATATATATATATATATATATATATATATATATATATATATATATATATATATACATATATATATATATATATATATATATATATATATATATATATATATATATATATATATACGCAGGGATGGTACACCAACTACAAAAATTTTCATACACAATAGAAAATATTTTCAACAATTAATGTGTGTGTGTGTAGCCACATAGTATGTAGTATATAGGTGCGAGGGCAAATACGTGATATATTTCATTCACAGTATCCTTTTTATTTATGTATTTTGAAATAAAACATCAACAAGCCTATAATTATTCCATCAAAAGAAAATATTTTAATAAGAAAAAAAAAAATTCCACGATAATGATGAAAATACAAAATTCAACAAGATGAAAAAGAAAATGAGTTACAAAGTTGAATTTTTATTAGTTTTTTCATATTTTTATTCTAAGCACATAAATTTGGAAAATTATTATTTCAGCGATATAACAAAAAATATGAAAAATTGATCGTAACATTTATATAATACAAAGCGAAAAATATTTTTTAGAATTTACGGAAAATTATTTTATTGCTTGTTGTTATTAATTTTTATTGTTTGATTGATTTGTGAAAAAAATTGAAAATATGGGATACTTCAGAATAGAAATTTATATGAGCATTGACAGTTTAGACACAACCAGCGATACGATGATTAATTTTGATTCAATTTTTAAAGTTAATTTGCTAGAATTTCAATTTATTAAACTGAAACTTTAAGATCTATTCAGATTTTGAAAAAAAAAAATTTTTGAAATTTTTGAAATTTCAAATTTTAAAAGAACAATTTTTTATGAAATTTATAAATTTTAATTTTAGTTTCAGAATTTTAAATTAAGGTATATTAAAATTGCAATTTTGTAGTTAAAAATTCTTATATCTTTGAAAATTGTAAAATTATATTTTAGAATATAAAATTTAAGTTTGAATTTAAATAAATTGTTATTCTAAATATTTTAAATTAAAATAACAAATGCCATGATCGTTATTAATTTTAACAAAATGCATTTCAACATATAGCAGTGCATTAATTCTATGATTGTTATCAATTAAAAAATTTGAATTTCTAAAATTCTATTAAAAGACTTAGTTGAAATTTTTGAAATTCTTAATAGCATATTCTGATTCTTAGGAATAATTAATAAGTTGTTCAGCCTAAAATGATATTTTTAAATTTGATGGATTTCTATAAAAATTTTAAAACAGATATAGTTAATTCCCAGTTTGAAATTAAAAATTTGACTTCAATCAAGGCAAATGGAACTGGGATTTTAAAAAAATTAGACATTTGTAGAATTCTCAATTTTCAGATATTTGTAGAATTTAAATTTTAAATGATCTGAATTCCCATCAAGATAACATTATCAAATTCTTGAATTTCTGTTTAAATTATAAATCTGATATAAGAGGATTCAACTAAAATTTGTAAAATGTCCGATAATTTCAAAATATTTTAAATTTTAATTCTAAACATTTTAGATACAAAATTTTATATCGTACGTATTACAAACAGTTAATAATTTTTTTAAAATTTAATTTTAAAATTAAAAAATTACGGATTAAATCAATTTTAACAATTTAGAATTTATTGATTTTAGAACATACATTTTCCAAATTAAAATTTGTTATTAAAATTTACTGTCACGTAAAATTAAACTACCAACGATTAAGATTATAAATTTAAATTTTAGAATGTTGAATTGCTGCACTTTTAGAAATTGTGAAAATTTTAGAATCCGAATTTTTGAATTGAAAAATATCATCCTCTGCATTTTTAGAGGTTACATTTAAACTTAAAAATTAAGTTTATAGAAAATGCAATTTAATGTTACTTAAAGTTTAAAATTTTGTTCTACAGTTTTTATAACGTAAATTTAGTAATATTAATAGATTGAAAATTTCAAAAATTCAAATTTTTAATCTGAAATGTTCAGAATTAGAAAAATTTTGTTTGAAATTTAAGACTTAAATATAAAATTTAAAATATTTTTAAATTTTTTTATTATTTAAAATTAAGATTTTACATTTTAAAATTTGTAATTTTGATATCTGTAGTACAAAATTAGTGTTGCTTAAAATTATGTTATAGTCGAGGCAATTTTAAATACAAATATATTTTAAGACAGCTATATCAATGATTTGTATATGACATCTGGGGCACGTAAATTTCAAATTTAGATTCAATTTTTTTAATTAGATAAAAACCACGTCTGATTTGAAATTTCAAGCTAATTTGTTCCCGATAATTTTTAAGCTAATCTATATGGTTGATTAAGAATTTAGATATTTAAATTTTGAATCTTAATTTGAAGATCTCTGATTTTTTAAGATCCACATTTAGATTTCATAATTCAAAAATAAAAATTTTAATTCCTCAAATTTTAGGTTTTATAATTAAAATTATAAAATGTTAAATTATTAATTTAACAATTTGTAATTTAGAATTGATTGATTATAGAACATTTTACAAATTAAAATTATGAAATTAATAATCACGTCTAGGTCTAAAACTTGAAAGTTAATATTTAAATTTCACAAATTACAGAATTTAATTCCTCAAATTTTAGGTTTTATAATTAAAATTATAAAATGTTAAATTATTAATTTAACAATTTGTAATTTAGAATTGATTGATTATAGAACATTTTACAAATTAAAATTATGAAATTAATAATCACGTCTAGGTCTAAAACTTGAAAGTTAATATTTAAATTTCACAAATTACAGAATTTACTATTTTGAAATTAAGAATTATTACGTATTTTAGAAAATACATCTTATAACTTTAGAACTAAATATTTATCTAGAAATTGAATTTTAAATTAATAGTTTCTTTTTCAAAATTGTTAACGTTTAAAATATTGATTCTGAATTTTGAAAATAGGATCTCTGCATTTATTTTAAGTTATACTGGAACTTTAATTACATTAATTTTAGAAAAGCTGTAAGAATTCAACTCACAATTTAAACACTCCTTATACACGGATTATTCAAAACTCTTAAAATATCAAAAAACCTCAAATTCTACAAATTTTAAATTTTTTTTATTTATGGAAACGTTTAAACTTTACATCATTAATATTCGATGATCTAGTATATTTCGATTATTTGTAAAATCCTGCTTTAAAGTTTGTTAATAATTTTATCTTAATATGGGATACCTCAGATTAGAATTTATATGCGCATTGACAGTTGATTAATTTTGCGGTTCGTTGATTAATTTTGTTTCAATTTTTGGAGTTTCTTTTCCAAAATTTAATTTTTGAATTTTAAATTAAGGATTTAAAATTATACCGTAATCAATTAAATCAAAAATCTATTCAAATATTGAAAAATTCAGATATTTTAAAAATTTCACATTTTAAACCAAAATTTTGTAATTGCATTTTAATTAAAATTTAATTTAAATAAATTTGAGTATTTTGAATTTAAAATATAGCATCGAGTATCTGTGAAATTTTAAATCTGGAATATTTCGAATTAGATCAAATTTTTTTAAGCCTCTCCTTAAACTTTCCTATTCATTTAAAACATTGGAATGTTTACAACTGTTCTAGAATTATGTTTTCATAATTTTTAAAATTAAAAGACTATACAGGAACTTTTAAAAATAAGGTTTTAAATTCTTAAATTTGTAGTTTTGGTTTCTCTAGAATTTTTCACTTATAAATATAGAAATTTTAGTTTGCAATTTTCTGAAATTCGAATTTAATATTTTGAATTTAAATAAATTCTCAAACTAAATTTTTTAAATAAGTTATAAATTTTAACAAGCTGTGCATTTTAAAATATAAGATGGTATCAATTGTATGATTGACTTAACAGTGTTATGAAATACAAAATATGAACTGTTTTACAATTTTGTTAAATCTTTAATATGCTGAAATTTTTAAAATATAGTATATTCCAATTTTTAGAATATGTAATTTTTATTAAGTTTACAAATTCTGTAAAATGTGATTTTATACCGTTTACTCTAAGAAGTCTGTTTCCGAAATAAAATTTGTAAATTTGAGAATTTTAAAATTCTAGCTTGATTTAAACTCAAGTTTAAAATTTGATGGAAAACAAACATCAAATTTTAAACTAGAGTTTAAATCAAGCTGAAATTTTAAAATTCTCATTCAATCAAGCTATGTAGATGAAACGAAAATTTGGAAAATGTATAGGCAGTACCAACTTGAAGGCTTTCAGATACTTATTTATAAATCAGTATTTGTTCAAATTATTAGTATTTGACCAAATTTATAAAATTTTCATTTCATTATTTATAAAAAAAAAATAAAAATATTTTTAGAATTTTAGAGTAAACTTTAAAATTACGTCAATGTTTATTAATCGTAGGAAGAGATATAGGTTTTAATATTTGTGGCTTGAGCGGAGTTCATGTAAAAAGTAATCGGGGGAGCCTATGATTTGTAATTATGCCCACTGCCAATTCATACAATATAAAACAGTTAAAGATTTTTATAACGTGGGAACATCTATCCGTAATTTCTAGACACCGCACCAGGGACTGAACTCGCAGGAGTCTTGAAACCCAGGATTTCCGAATATCAAACCGTACTCACAGTTTACTAATAGAAATATTAGACGAGTTTTAAAAAAATACTTGCTAATAGAAATATTAGACGAGTTATAAAAAATACTTGTAAAATTAATTTTACATGATGAGGTTCTGCAGTTTAACAATCACATCGACAATCCTCTCATTTTTTGATCATTGACAGAGAATTGCTCAGCGATCACTACTATCGAATTAATTTGCGAGTTGACTTTATGTGTATATGGATCATGGTATTGTAAGTCCAGCTGATCGAAATAGACTGTCACAAGTTATTTTCATAAACTCAAGCTATTTCAAACTATAGCCTTTATCAAGAAACCCTGATCTATACTTAAGCAATTATGCAGGTATACAGAGTGAGATAATTCGATATGTGCATTGTGATCTGAATTTAATCATATTTCCGAATGTGACCTCACTCAAAATACAAATCATTTAGATCACTTGTGAAAGTGCAGTTTTGAACTGCTGGGTATGGGTGTACAAAATTGTACAAAACAGTAGAATGCTTTCTTTGGAAGTTAAAGGCGTCTAATATATGGTATTGTTTTGTCGTTAGCCTGATGATTTTAAAATAGTTTCTTAAAAAAATATTCTAATTAAAATAAAAAAAATTGAAATTAATTTTAGTTTAAATGTATATATCAAGGATTTTTTATTTAACTTTTAATGTATTTAAATTTAGCTAATTATAGATTTTAGAATTGTTATTCTGATGGACATGATTTTAAAGCATTTATATTGAGAGTTTAGACCTTACAGTTTTTAACCATACATTTTAAGGTTTCAAAATTTGAAAGTCAAAATTTCGATGCCGCAAATTTATGATTTTATAATTTAAATGTTTAAATTGTTAATTTAACATTTGTAATCGAGAATTTATTGATTTTAGAGTTTTACATTTTACAAATTAAAATTATTAAACCTGCAATTAATCATTTCGAATTTAAAATTCTCATAAATAGTAATCTAAGATATAATATTTTCAAACATTTTGCATATTTTGATATAAACAGAATGATCGATTATATTCGAAATACAAAAACGGATGGAAAATAGAAATACTTCCTTAAATTTTTAAAGTGTGAAATTAAAATTGTTTAAATATGAAGAAATTGTATAGATTTTAGATTTTAATATATTGAGCACATTAGGACTTTTAATTTAGAATTATGCAACTAAAATTTAGATCTGAGACTCGAGAATATATGAATTAATGAAGATCTATAAGAAATACAAATTTGCATTCGAGTTTTATAATTTAAATTGAAAATCTCTCAGATTATAGAAATTAAATTTTAGGCCTTATTAAGTTTTAACTAAAATTTTAAAAATTAGTTTAATTTTTATAAATTTAATTTGTGTACATTTCAGAATTTTTAGTTTAAAATTGAGAATCGAAAATATTAGAAATTTAATTCTGAAATTTTATTTTTAAAATTTAAAACTTTTGACTAGAAATTTGTTTCTGGAATATTTAAAATTTGTTGCTAACTAAGATTTGTTTTAAAAAAAAAGGGTTGAAATTTGTAATTTTAGTATCTCCATTATTTGAAAACAGATTTCTGGTTATAAAATCCATTTACAACACATTTTACATATATCAGCGATTTTGGTTGCGAACTCAGTGATGGAAATGACATTACATCCGATGCGTAGGCATTTAAGCATGAAGGAATAATTTTTACGAAGAAATGGAGTATTGCGAACGTCATGCTAATGTACGGTAGCTTAACTCGGATTTAGAATGTTGGATCACACGAATTAAAATTATGAAATCTGAAATTAATCATTTCGATTTATTAAAACTTACTATTTTCAGAAATTACAATTTAAGTTTGAATTTAAATAAATTTTTAATTTAAATTTTTTAAATTAAAATAACAAATTCCATGATCGGTATTAATTTTAACAAAAACTGTGTAATTTAACATATAGGAGGGCATTAATTCTGATTCTTAAGAATAGTAAATAAATTCTTGATCCTAAAATTAAATTTGTTGGTTTTCTATTAAATTTTAAAAATATATTTATTTCCTGAAAATTTAAATAATTGCGTTCAATCAAGCCAAATGAACTGATACTTTAAAAATTTAGATAATACCATTCAAAATTCTTAGATATTTGTAGAATTTAAATTTTAAATAATAATGTTAACGAATCTAAAATGTCCGATAATTTCAAAATATTTTAAAGCTAACTTTTAATTTTAAACATTCTAGATTTAATATTTCATATACATACAAAATATATACACAAATTTAAAGATTTTTTAAAAATTAAATTTTAGAATTTTAAAAACTATGGATTAAGTGAATTTTTAAATCTAGCATTATATAATTTTATTGTTTTTATAATTCCATAAGTGTTATTTTAACACATTGCAATTTAGAATGTGTTAGATGTGTTAGATTTTACAAAATAAAATTAAATAAATCTGAGTCATTTAAAATTTTAAATTCTTAAAATTTGTAATATAAGATGAGAGGTTCTCAATTGCTTAAAAATTTCATATGAAGGGATATATTCAAATTTCATATGATTATAGTTATAATAAAAGTCACTATCACTTAAAATCAAACTATTCCATTATATTTGAAATATAGAAATTTAAATCTAAATTTTAAAATGTTGAACTGCTGCAATGGTGTACATTTCAGAATTGTTAATTAATATTTTCGAATATCGAAAACACACATAGATTTTCGAATTTTAAAACTTATAATTTAGAATTATAAATTTGATCTGTCTGAGACTTTAGAATATGTGTACATATATGTGTGTATGAATTATTGAGGATATCAGAGAATTACTAAGTTTAATTCGAATTTTTGAAGAAAAAAAAAATAATATCTTGCTATGTATTTTTAAAACTAAGATTTAAATTTAAAAATTATACAAAATGCAATTTAATCATAATTAAAATTTTGAACCTAAATTTTTTATTACATAAATTTAATTATTTTAATTTTAATAGATTTCAGAATTTTTAATTTAAAATTTGGAATCAAAAATTTCAAAAACTCAAATTTTAAGACTTTTGAATTGAACATTGATTATAGAAATTTTCATTCTGCAAACTTTAAAATAAAGATATTCTCTTAAAAGCTTAAAATTTTGTGTCATTATTTAAAAACAAAATAAAACTCACATTTTTCATTTTAAAATTTGTAATTTTGGTATCTCTTCAATTACTATGAAAACTGATATTTTCGATAATGTTAAATTTTTAAATTTTTAATTATGAACATATTTTAAGACACCAGTGATTTGTCCATGACAGCTGAACAGTTTTACAGATTTATAATTTGTAAAATTTCCTGATAATTTTCAAACTAACTCTAAATAGCCCAGATTATGTATAATTATGTATTATTGAAAATTGAAAATCTAGAACATATGATCTATTGAGAATAGAGATAATTAAATTTTGAATCTATTTTTAAATTTCAGAATTAGAAGATCAAAATTATAATTCCGGAAATGTCAGATTTTATGATTTAAATTTATTAATTTTAAAATGTTTACATTATTAATTTAACAACTCGTTATCTAGAATTTATTGACTTTAAAACATTAAATTTTAAAAATTAAAGTTATGTTATCTGAAATAAATCATTTTGAATTTAAATTTCTTAAAATTTGTAATCTAAGATCAGAGGTATCCAATTTTTGAAAAATAATACGTTCTAAAAAGTGAAAATCTCAAACAAGCAACAAGTATTTCTTTTAAATTCTAAAATGTAAAACCACTCAATTTTTAGAAATTACGCAAATTTTAGATTTATAATTTAGAATTATAAATTTAAAAATTGAGATAATTATTATTTTATTCCAGAGTATTAATGCAATTATTGTAGATCTATTCTAGAAATAAAAACTGGATAATTTTTTAATTTTAAGTTGTCTATCTCTTTTGATACATTACAAAATTTGAAAATTAATATTTGAATTCCACAAATTTCAGAATTTACCATATTTAATTTAAAAAATATTTTAGAACTAAATTTTAAACCTAAAATTGTTCTAATATTTCTATAGAAATTGAATTTTAATTAATATTTTTTTTTTCCTAAATTTTTTAAGATTTGTTATACAGATTCGGAATTTTGAAAATAGAATTTCTGCATTTATTTTTAAGTTATATGTGATTAAGATTTTTATTCTTTAACTTCGATTACATACATTTTAAAAAAGGCGCATAAAGAGTTCGACTCAAAATTTGGAGAATCCTTAATACAAAACGGAACATTCAAAATTCTTGAAATACAATAAAACCTCAAATTCTACAGATTTTTAAATTTATGGAAATGTTCAAAGTTTCTCATTATAATTCAAAAATATAGTAGACTTAATTTGTAAAATTCTAGTAATAATTTTATCTGTTAAAATTATGAAAAAAATTGTAAATTTTAAAAATGTTTTCACTTTTTTTGGGTTCTTGGTAATTTTAAAAAATTTCAAAATTTCCAATTTTATTCTGAAGGGAACATGAATTTTAAATTTAGTAAATCAAGAATATAAACTAATAAGAAATCACATGTTGAAATTTTTAATCTAAATGTTTTAAATATTTTGCTAGAAATCTCTGAAATTCTAGATTTTATAATTTGATTTCGTTTATAATTACAAGTGTTGATTTGTGAATTTATTGAATTTGAAACATAGATTCCCAAATTAATATGAGAGAATTTGTAATTAGTAATTTCAAATTCTTTAAAATTTGTAGTCTGACATCAGAAGTTCACAATTTTTTAAAACTTAGAATTTTAATTCAATACATATTCATAGGACATAAGTATGTATGTACTATATTAGGGTCTACGACAAATTTTTTAATTTTATGTTTGGAATCTTTGACTTCCGAAAGCCTATTTATTCTATACATATTAAAATTTGCAAGTTCGTGTTTGAACTATACAAAAATTTCACAATTTATAATTTTTAAATTATGAATTGTATTTTTTGAATCTATTTAGTTTTTCTAGAACAAATATTTTAAAAATTATAATTTATAATTTTAGAATTTAAATTTTAAACTAATTTCCAAAATTTTTATAGTTTAAACTTCGAAATTTGTAAAATCCCCAGTCTACAAATACTTACTTATATGGATATTGCAGTTTGGAATTTTTATCTTAAACTTTGAGCACATTAATTTTAAAAATAAATATTTTAAAATTGTTTAAATATTTAACATTTTTACAAAGTTCATTAAAATTCAAAAATTTGTTCCAATTTGAAACGCTGTTTTTATAATTTAAAAAATATATTGACAGTTTTAAGAATTTTTAAAAACATCTATTTAATTTCTCAAAGTATGGTAAAATTTTACGATTCTCTAAATAATTTAAAATTTATGGATTATCAGAGTTATTTGGATTCATAGATACATCTTTAGTATTAGTTGAATTCTAAAACTCCTGAGATTATTTGAGTTCTTTAAAATTTTGCAATTTTTCGACTGTTTTGATTTCTAAATTGAATTCTTATAGATTTTCACTTTAGTCTAACACAAGTCTTTTTGATTTCTTTACGGGTTACTTAAATATTTGTGATATTATTGATTAACTATTTGAATTTTGGCTTAATTAAATTATTCCCCAATCTAAATAAATTTCAAAATCGGTATTAGTTAATTTGAATAAAATTTAATTAAATGTTTAGGTTGTGGAATTTCATTCAATCATGTTTTATAAATCTTTTGTATTATTTGCATACAAATTATTTTTGTTTGTGACGCAGCATTTATACTAGGTATCACAAGAATATTTTATATTTTTATTGGGTTTTGCCCGATAAGCAATTCCACAAATTGCTAAATTAAGGGAAATTTTAAATTAACTATTAAATTAAGGTTTTGCAAAATTGATTATGTTAAGTCATCGGTAATAATCACATTTCCAGATATTTGAGATAGTATACACAGAAAACCATTTATCTGTGCCACTCGCACACGTACACATTTCACACGTATATAACCAGATGAAATAACATTTCATTTGCTGTTTCCCACAATTTACTTAATTATTTAGACATAAATACTTAATTAGCCAAAATCATTAAAAATATTTTCCATTAAAAAGGTAAAATGTGAGTTTTAGGAAAAGTTATATGTAGAAGAAATAACCACACCTAGGCACTTGTTGATTTAACCATTTTAAGAGCGCGCAAAAAAAATTAATTTTGGTATCGTGTATATACACCACAATCTAATAAAAATCAACTCGATGAACGTTTTTACACCTAAAATCACTTTAAAGGTGTCTATAATTATGTTAAAATATTCTTACATTCGAACATAAAATCTCAAGCGTATATATGTATGTATATAAAAACCACGACCTACATCAAAATTGTATATACTCGTATATAAATTATTATATAAGACGTCGTCATTTTCTGTTCATAAAATCTTATCACCTTAGAGCTTATCGCTTAATATAAAATCTTAATGGCTTTCGTATATAAAAAAATAAATATAAGTCTTATCTCAATGACTGCAAATCACATTACAATTTGAGTTTCGACTTCTACACGTGTGTACATAAATAAATTGTATATACTGTTTGTAGCTGCTGGATTTTTACTCTACAGTAGCATAAAAATCGATATATCTAGGGAAAATGGAGGAAAAGGAATTGAGGAAAATGCATATTGCACATGATTTTTAGATGTGAAATGAAAATCTATATAAGCAGACATATAACAATAACTTACTTTTTTGAAAACTATATACATTTACTAAATAATTTACATAACAATTTTGAATATTTAACATCACCTGTTGAACCCACCTATATCATTTGTCCTGTTTTGTTTTTTGTCACAGATATATGAGTTCATCACATATGAATTTATTATTATGTCCATTGTATATTTAATTAATTGTATATATGTATATATGAACATAATGTAATTTTCCGTAACAGTAAGTTTTAATTTCATGTACTGCTAAGTAAATAGTTATGGGGATGAATAAAATATCTAATTAATTATGGATTGACATTTTCATACATATGTTGTTATTAAACATTAAACATGCAATCATAAATTCAATTTGTCTAACATACAATATGTTGTAAGAGGACAAAGTCAAACTGGTGTAACCTAAAGGTGGTAACATAATTCTGAAGTATTTTGCTGTGTCAATATAGCCAAATTTAAAAAAATGTAAACATCAGTTTGCTTGATACATCCTACCTAATAAGTAAATTATGAATAACCAAAAGCCACAAGGAGGGTGATCATTAGATAAATAAATAACTATCCATAATAAATTGGAAGAGATAACATATGGTAAAAGTAACAACAACAGACAGGCTATTAATTACCTCATATAATTTAATTCACGAAGCCATGTGAGTGGACCTTAATGTAAAAACTAATCCCGATCATCCTTCACATCAGATCTTTTGGCTTAAAAATAAACTTATATTTTCGCATTTGTAATAGGAACCGAAACATTTCATCAAGCATTACATACGAGATATATTTGTAGTATTCCAAATATCACGACTCACCGATATTCGAATCTGCTCCAATAAACAAATTAACTCATTTAGTCGACACTGGCAATCAATTACAAAAACAATTACGTAATTTTCAATCGTAATCTCGATCTATAGTCTTATCGGCAGCCAACGTATCGTAATTTTCAATCGTAATCTCGATCTATAGTCTTATCGGCAGCCAACGGCTCAAGCGACTGTGAATCGTCCGATCATAAGCGCTGATTTTTTTAGCAAATTCTGGTTGTCGATATAAAACATATTACATCGTCACGGAAGGCCATCTTCCAGTGTCGAAACACACTAGAGCCAGTGCATCACAAAGCTGCACAAGTCCATTACATAAGGTCAAGACGAAAGATCTGCATGATTGGAGACCATGTGGATACTATCGGCGATTAAACACAGTTACGATACCTCAAACTCGATCTCATCACACCTGAAGACGTTTACAAAATGGAAATCACAAGACCATTTGGCCTCTTCGAATACACCGGAATGCCATTTGGACTACGAAATGCCGCACACACATACATTGACAACATTCTCGAAAAGGCATAACACATACTGCACCTGCAAACGACTTTCTTGACTCCCTCTGTCCCAAGATCATACCTAATGGTATTCTGGCTTCTGAAGAACGAATTAAAGCCATTAGAAAAAAATAATAGCACCATTTCACAGTCACTTGGTAGAATTATTACGTAGTACTTCTCTTGGCCTGACGAATAATAACATGCATTCACGTGACTAAAAGCTGAATTGGCAAGAACATCACTCCTGTCACATCCACTGAGCGACTCAAACCTCAGCATAATACATGTTCTGCAACAGTATATCATGCGTTTGGGATTTTCTCAAAGAGACTCACGAATGCGGAAAAAGAATACTCTGCATTCGATCATGAATTACTCGTAATGTATCTAGCAATCAAACATTTTAGATATTTTGCAGAAGGTTGGGTCCTTACAATCTACACCGACTACAAACCTCTGACTAGAGAAATTCAGTTTAAATCTGAACGTAATCCAATCACGCCACTTGAATTATATTAGTCAATTTACCACGGATATCCAACTTGCACCAATAACATTGTTGCAGATACACTTTCACGCACAACGGACAACGAAAAGGCCACAGTCGAGACTCACTTCGACTGCAACAAAAATACACAATCATCAAAAGCCAGCCTGGAACTACAGAATTTATTCTCTCACTTTAAGCAATCTGGTCTAGAAATTATTTGCGAATACATCAACAGGCGCAAATCACCCGTACATCGCAGAACCACTACGTCGAACCATCATCGATACTCTACACGATATCTTGCGGTATCCGTGCTCCTTGTATATTAATTACTGCTCGGTACTTTTGACCCAGTATAAAGAAAGACGTGTCCCATTGGGCACAATCATGTTTATTCAATGAAAATCCTCTACTCTCATCTCAACATGTAAAATCTCATCCGCACGAACACAAGACAAACCAAACAAATCGATAACCATACAAGGTTATATGCCGCTTTTGCAAGAAATTCATTGTCTCAAGCAAAAACAAACAACAGCGATCGGCATATTGAAACTGGTATACAGAATTTCCAATTCAGCCAATCAAATATCAGCTACGATATGTATATAAAACCGTCCGATTTGCCGTATATAATGCTTCAAAATCTATGGTTTTTCATAAGCTGAGAGGGTCATGTAGCAGCCATAACATCACGACTCACTGATATTCAAAACTGCTACAATAAAGAAATTAGTGAAATTCCAAATACAAATCAACATTTTGATTAAGCATTCGCTAACCCCGCACACAACCAGATGTGAATTATCGTTTTGTGATTCGACCACAAAACGATAATTCACATCTGGAGCAAAGTTCATTATAATGAACACTGTGCCGTCATACCGATATAACTTGAAATTTAAATACTCGGTACCTCATGTGGCTTGTTACCTACCAAAAAAATATATCACGAAAACGTCAGCCGCATTACGTTTTAATTTAGCACAGTCGAGTATTTCTCATAACCTCACATTTACTATACGCAGTACACACTTTGCGGTTGTTACTCATTTTGAAATTTGACGCGAGCAAAAAAATGGCGCACATGCCTATTTAAACTATTGCAATAGATCAATAGATGGTGACCATTGATCTGATTGGTACTATGATAGTGCATAGGCTGAGTACGTCATCATCGGAATATGATTTTAAAATCTTGTTTATTCAATAAACTGATATTGATATACGAGTTAGTTTACATTCATGCAAATCGCATCATAAAAATTAATTATTAAACAATAAAAAAAGTAATTAAAAATTGTTTTTGCTATAGATTATGTATGAAGTAATCATGATACTGTTGAAGTCACCGCAATGTTTTTATTTGTGAACGAATAATTCGAAGGCGCAGCGAATGTGATCCAATAAATCATTTGCGAAATGCTGCTTGTTTATAATAATTCGCTGTACTAAAGCTAAATATGAAAATCATTCTCAAATATTTTTCCCACCATCTCCGTTTGACAGCCCAAAGATTAAATCCCACGAAACTTAGTATGCATCGCCAAAACCAACCGATTCGACCATAATTATGGCACAATTTGGTTTTTACCGACTACATTGCGTCATAAGTATTTCCATCCAACATGTCGATTGTCTAGTTTCATGATCAGCCATCAAGGAATGACCTATAGTTCCGTTCCAGTTAGCTATATTCCAGAACTTCATTCTAAAATCATAATTCATAATCCATCATATTACCCTACATTTAGTACACTTGATTCCCTGCACATTCTTTAGTGCACATCGTATAGTGCTAGATCTCGTAGTGTAGTTCACATTAGGAAACAAAGGTTTAGTGCATTTAACATGGCTTCATGCCTGCATTTACATGTCTGTCTTATACTAATTCAACACAACTGATCGTGAACTGCGCCGAACATTCATCAATTGGATGTTATATATCAAAACTGTTGCGAAATTGATCTGATAAGATGTCGAACTCTTTACGAACTGTCAAATTTTAAACCACAAAACTTGGTGTATTTATTGAATTTATTGTTATTGACTGAGTATTCCCCATGATTGCAGCATTCCCGAAATAATTCAAGACTTAAGCGATGTAAGACCTAACGATGACATACATATATACTTCTACAGCTGTCTGCTTTATTTAAAGTTTAAACCGTCTGTAGATCATACCATTTCCTATATCTCTCAAATGAAGTATTTTGGAGTGCTATTTACTTAGTTAGTATGATTTGTTTGAAATTTCCGAAGGGTTTTCAGATGACTCACCGCACATGTAGCTTAGTTTGATTTTGTTTTCTTTTGTACAACTTTAAGACAATTGCAATGTACTTTTTGATGGACAGTTCGATAAGGTTCCAATTACTTCATATTTGCCAGAATAAATTCAACATCATGAGAGAATAAAAATTGAAGAAGAAAGTATGCAAATAGTTATCAGCATTCAACTTAACAACAAAAAATATTCAATGTCTGTTCAATTTATTGTCCTCCAAGATATAATTTAAATAAAGAGGATTATAAAAAGTTATTGAACCAGCTAGGATTTAATTTTATCATTGGAGTTGATTTTAATGCAAAAAAATACTTTCTGGGGGTCAAGATCAACAACTCCAAAGGGTAGAGAACTATACGCCGCAGGTCGAACTTACAATTGTGAATTTCTTTCAGGAGAAAAACCAACGTACTGGCCTACCGACACAAGGAAAACTCCGCGGAACTAATTGATTTCTACATTACAAGAGGTATATTTGAAAACCACATTTTTTTAGAAAATAATAAAAAATAAAAACTCAAAATACGCGGAGTTCCGTTACAACTTTCAATTCATGTATCTTAAATATTCCTAGTCCGATTTTCACGTGTAATAGCTCGTTTTGCTAGTGATCGTGCCACCCTTCTGTTCTCTTGATTTGTACAAAATCTAAGAGTAATGTTTGATTCATATTTTGTAGCCCAATCGAAAGTTGTTGTGCTGTCGTTATTTAATCAGCGTATGGTCCCTGAAGGCTCGCTTTCGTGGCATTTCGTTTAAAAGGCACCCCCTTTGATGCACCAAGAAGTGCCATTCAGTAACAAAACCATGACTTACCTTATATTGACACAGTTGGTAAAAGTTCTTTTTGTTTTTGTGTTGCCCGGCAGCTTCATCGGAAAAAATATTATTTTCTGTATAAATCGTTCAATCAGGAAATTAAATAGCTCCTGATGAAACTGATACATAGCGTCGTAGTTGTGTTTCAAGCTTACTGCGATTATTAGAAGGCTTTGGTGGTGCAAGACGTCATTCTCGCATCAACGCGCTGTGAGTGATTGAACACGATTCCATTTCCCTCCACAAGTTTCTTGGTGAGCAACGCTAAATGCATTGTGGTGTTGAACTCCTTGACAATTGTTCGCACTGACCATGATCGTGGAAGAACTTTTTTTTTTTTTTTTTTTTTAACACTTTTATTGGTATGGCTACTACAATGTTAAACATTATTAATTCGTTTAATTCATTAGTAAGGTTGAAATTAATAAACTTGTGTGGGTTTGCTGCTCCAATGTCCAGTTCCCCTGAGGTATGATGATCATTCGGTTGGCTCATGTGGTTTGGTTCGTTTGAGCCGCCTTACTTCGTTTGTAGTATCCAGTAGTTGTACGGCCTCAACGTTGGTGTGGATGAGAAGTCTCTTTTCATGTTTCATGGCACATTCGCGGTTGGCGTCATCTATCAGTTGTATTTGTAAATCATTGTGTATTTCCCTGTTAGTCACAAACCGGTAGGCATTGGTGATCATTCGAAGAAATTTATTTTGACTGCGTTGGATAATGTCTCTATTGGGTACAAATCTTATGGGTACAAATCCATAGCTGCGCACCATACATCCATATTGCTTTGAAGATGGTCTGATAAATTAGTCTTTTGCAATATAGGCTCATATTGGAATGATGCCCAATTAACCAGTACATTTGACGTTGTTGTAATCGTATCTGTTCAGCTTTTTATCTCACGTGATGTTTCCAGTTTAGTCTTGAGTCTAGATGCAGACCAAGGTATTTGGCAGATTCAGCGTGCGGCACTTGTACCCCGTTGATGTATATGAGCTGTTTGATATTTTTGCGTTGGAGCGTAAATGTCACATGAGTTGATTTACGCTCACGTGTTAACACGTTGCGTACCGCTGCCGTCCCCGCGATCATTACCTATTCATTACTTATATACCGATGTAATACCAAGTCCTCCAGCTATAAACCAGTAAAATAATCGCGTGTATTACCCGGACCTCATACATAAATCATTAGCTTTGTACCAGTGTATTATTGAGCAAAAACATTCGTATAATATCGTGTCATACGAAGACCTCATTTAAAATTTGAAACGGGTTTACCGGTGTATTACCAATGCCTCACTTTTTTATGATGTTTTTGGTATTACAGTTTTTTATGATGGTTTTGTCGAAGAGGCGTCGGTAATACACTGGTATATAAGTAAAACATTACGCATGAGACCTCGGTAATACACTAGAATATGAGTATTGTTATATGCCATGAAACGCAGAATATACATCGGTACATAAGTACAGAATTTGAAATGATGATCGGGTGATACACCTAATTTTACAGATATTTCATAGCATGAGGCACGGGGCTACATTAGTCCGCAACGAGCGCGATTTTCCAATCAATCGTCCTTTTTTTGGTTAAGATTTTTGTCGATTTCTTCGGCAATTTCCATTGGCCTTGTGACCCTTTTAAAATCCTGACTTGGTTGATAAACAGGTTTTAAATCGATGTTGGATTGATGTCATGGGGTTGAAATACTGTTGCTAGGTGTCGAGCAAAGAGTACCACTTTTTCTTTGTCTTGTCGAACCCAACTACCTTGAGCATTTCTGATGGGTGGTATCCGAGCTACAGGTCGTTTACATTTTCAGGTGGCTTTCCATAACGAGTAGTCTTTATCCATTTCTGGACCTAGCCCGCTTAAGTAGTTGTCGAAGCAATCTTGTTTAAAGTTTTTGATTAGTGATTGACTTTGTTACTTATCCGATTGAAGGTTGTTTTGTCAATGGGATTTCTGGCGAGATACCATATTTTCCTTGCCTTTCTTCTTTCCTTGATTTGTTCCCTGATCTCAGCTGGGTATATGACTTCCATGTTCGTGGAAGAACTGACAGAATTTTTTTTTAAACCCTTTATCGGTGGCTTCAGCAAATTTAACTTTTAACTGTGCTGGGATGTTCCATCATCACTTCGATTTGCTTCGATAGACATTTGTGTCTCTTTTTTTACAAACAAAATTGTGCTCCATTGCGTTTTTTGAATTACGTTTTCTCTATTGCGATCTCAGCCTGTTAGAATAGAATAGATTTGCAAACTATCTCTTTTTCACTTGCCATCGAAAATAAAAATATTGGGGATATTTTATCGAATGAATTTATAGAAATCGAATAGAGTAAGCTATGAACACAATTTAAATTGCGAAATAGAATACAATTTTGTTCGTAAAAAAAAAGACACAAATGTCTATCGAAGCGAATCGAAGTGATGATAGAACATCCCAGCACTGGTTTACCATCTCAGTTTCACTACTAGTTGTTTCAGTCTGAGATGCAGTGGAGTCCAAGGATATTTCAAAATTGTTGTTTGCCAGTTTCTTTGTTATTTGGCCAATTACACTGCCGCTGTACGACTGTGACTTCTTAATTTTGTGGATGATAATCGGTGTAACTCCAATTAGTGGAAGAATTTTATTTAATTCATCTATAAAATTAATTTTTTTTTTCAAAAAATTCAAATGATGTTGTTGATGCTACTGATATTGACGATGGTGAGGATAATACTTGAGGCGACAACTGTGTTGTTTGCGCAGCGCCGACATTAACCATGTCAACATTTTCTGATCTTTATACTCTTTTGCCAGATATTTGCTTAATTTCAAGACGGTAGGTGTTACAAATTTTCAATGTACTCGACACCAAGGTAATATTTAGATCCGCTATTTTCCGATTTTTTTTTAAAATTGAGCTTACTACGTTTGTTGTGTTTCGGTTTACCAAACGGATTGCAATATTGGTGTATGTATACTCTATAGTTAGTTTATGAAAAATGTGACTAAACTTTCTGTATTTAGTTTTTTATTGCTTTTAATTTCTTTTAATTTTTTTTAACCTTCTGCCGGTTTTATGTTTTTACATAGTCAACACCATATTGACCGAAGCCATAAAAACTAAATGACTAAAGGAAAATTTTAGTTTGTAATTGGTAACTATGTTGAATATCGTCCTTATTTGTTCTATAACGCTCGAACACGTTGAGTCTCCATCGTGTAAGATGGCTTATTAGAAAGGTATTTTCAAGCGTTTCAGTAAAAGACTATTTAAAATGGAATTTAAAGAACACCAAAGTTTAAAACGCTTACTTGAAGTAAGTATGTAAAATTGCCTTTCCAACGAGCTATTACACGGACAAGAAATACTTAAGATACACGAATTGAAAGATGTGAACATTTGAGTGTCCGACAAAAACCAATTATATAGGGAACTCCGCGTATTTTGTGACCCCACGGAGTTTTTACTCAAAAAATATTTTTGTTTATCCAGACTAACCATTTCCCCGAATTTCAAAATAAATGGACACCTTGCCTCCGAAAATGTCTTTTTTTGTATGATTTCTCATGGAATGGCTGTATAATTAACGCTTCATGGAAAGTATCAGAAATAATTATGATACCAAAGCCGAACAAACCATCTATAATCATAAAAAGTCGTATAGGCCAATTTCACTGCTTCCAGTGCTTTCAAAAATGTTTGATATTGAAATCTTATATTGCTACCAGATATTTTAGCGTTAGATGTGAAGAAAAATTTTCCGAGCTAAAGAGGGTATCTGCAGGGGTTCTCCAAGGTAGCGAACTGGGGCCTGTCTTGTATTCACTTTACACAACCGACTTACCAAAGACACGCGGGACAACAATAGCAACATATTTTAGCTACTAAGTAGACGAAGCAACCAGAAAACTGAAACGGGCTACGAACCAACTAAGTAACTGGACCAAAAATGGCGCATTAAGCTAAATGAAGAAAAATTAACGAACGATAATTTTACCAATCAAATAGTTGATACCGATAGAACTAAATTCCAAACAAGTTCCTTATGCTAACACAGCCAAATATTTTGGCATCAAAGAGCACATAAATATAGAAATATGTATTGGCTAATTGGGAGATATACAGAGTTGTCAATACCTAATAAGTTGCAACTATACCAACATGTTTCAAAACCAATATGGACTTATGGTATTCAGGTTTCGGGCTGTACTAAGAAAACCAATATTAAAATTATATAAAATTTTCAAAATAAAGTGTTACGTGGAATAGTGAACACTTATTGGTACATAAGAAACGATAACCTACATAGGGACCTCCGAATGAAAAACGTCAGCGAAGAGATAACAATTCATGTAAAGAAACACATACAACCGCTTGGTCAACATCGAAATGTTGAGTTGCGAGGTATGCTGAGTAACAAAGAAACCGCTGGAATTGGGAAGATGAACTTTTTAGAGACTAACTAATCGGTTATATAAAAAAAAAGGAATGTATACAAAATATTCTCGGTTGTACTATCCAGACCTGCCTTTTGAACTGTAAACTAACTCTTTTAGCGGATTTAATCTTTTAAAACCAATTCTAGAGCAAATGCCGCAGATACTGAATAAAATTTGTGAATTATGATTCAAATATATCAACATGATGTGAAACAAATAAAATGAAGCTTCTCCTTGAATAAAATTGAATTTGGTTAAATAATTTTGTACTGCCGTAAATTTTAAGGGGTCAACCTCTCCATGAACTTCCTTAGTAAATCTTTCTAGGTATGTTAGCACATGGACCAACCTATACCCCTTTCTTATTAATCTTGGCAGGCTCCTCTCCTCTCCTACCGTCGAAATAGAACATCTCTTCATTCCTCACCTTGTAGAAATTTTGAGAAAATAATTTGCAAAATAATATTTTGGAATTTGGAGAGACTGGATTGAGTGTTCGTAAAAATCAACAACAAAACCATTATTTTAAGGGTAACTGCTTGCGTTGTTATCATATACTAATATATGTAAACTGAGTAAAAAATTGAGAAATTATTTATTCACATTAGCATTAAAATTATCATATATTTGCACAATTTTTGTCATCATATTAAGACGACAATAAATTTGCATAACCATCAATTTTATCATCCGCGCGCATACCATGTTAAATTATGCCAATTCTAATTTGCATAAAGCTTTTTTTTTTTTTTTATTCTGATACATGTATAAAATAAATAAAATTTATAAAAATTAATGCGGTGGGAAAATTTTAATGATTGATTTAAATTATTTCGTTTGGTGAAATTTTAATATAATGGCATTACTCTTTCAAGCAAGAATAAAAAAAATGTGGTGTTGTGGGTGGCCTTAATTAAAATAAATCGTTTAATTTATTTTTTCCATTAATTTTATGGCTCTGTGAGAATAATGTTTCAAGTCGAACAAAATGTACATATTAATTGCTCAATAAATTATTTTGTCACGATACAGATATACCTCGTACAATGCGAAATATCAAATTTAATCCGACTTTCTAAATATATGATAAAATTTGTGGAACATATGTTCAGTTTTGATTCTTTACGCTTAATACGTACACAGGCGGAATTTTATTATTGTTCTTGAATTGTGGAACATGTGTACAGTTTTTGAGTTTTTAGGCTTGGCCAATAAAAACGATTCGAAGAAACTCTGTATATTTGATATTCTTTTTGTATCAGAAAGTAAGCCACATAATTATTCGTTGAATTGTGTAAAATTCTTGTGGAACTTATGATTCACGATGAGGGATCTATTTTTTTTTTTTTTTTTTTTAATGTATAAGTTATTTAGAATTATTGTATAACGCTTGCTGTTATTTGGGGACATGTTCAACATTAAACGTAGTAGCCGTGTACATATTTGAACATTTTCTGTAGTTTGCAAAATTATAAAACAAAAGTTTAATTGAATCAGCGCGTCAACTCAATTTAATTGTTACCCTTCTGAAATCAAATTGTAGCTATAAGAGTAACAAAAACTTTTCGCTCTGTAATTCGATAAATCTAAAGTTTTCATTGGAAATTTCTTTGTTTTTATTGGATATTAAACTTTTTCACTTTTCTTGATTTGTTCTGTAACATTGGTGCGGGCATTAAGCGGAAAAAAGTTCAAAAAATCAAAACTTTTATTGTCGCCTTAATCACAAACGGAAATATAACTTTTACTTTTATCGTATATTATGTATGTATATACAGTATACAAACAACCGAAGGCGTGTGAATTGTATTTCTGGGAATCGTCATAGGATTGATTAGCGCGCATACAAATAATTATCAATTAATTGATAATTCCAAATATACACACAATAAATTATCAACACACGCGACTACAAAAACGAATACGCGTCACACTTAAACAGCATGCGCGCTGTGTGACGATCACAACCGGCAATGTGCGTTTATTTGATACCGGACAATTCTCCAATGCCAGAAGGTGTCACATATCGCATATTATACACCGACCAATGACACCATAATATATGTGTATAGGACGAGTACATTTTAATTATTTTATTTATTTATTCATGTACTATTTAAATTGTGATATTTTCTTTTCAATTACACAAATTTCCATAATTTGTGATTTTTGTGTTGTGCGCGCGATAAAAATTAAAAAAAAAAAAGAAAAACACAAATTATAAATAAAACTTTGCGGTTAATTAAATGTAGTAAATTATTTATTACATGCATTTTTAATTATGATGAATTGCAAACTGAGCTCGTTGTATCATACATATGTACATATTTTATAGTCGTATATAATAGCAAAACTAAAATTAAACGTAATTGTAATGCATCGTATGCACTCTCCCAGTGTATACTGATGAATTGTTTGAGATAAAAGCATAGTTCATTTGGATACAATTGCATAGCTGTAATGTTGACCTAAATACTAACCCAATTTGATAAGAGGAATTGGAACACAATTGTCTGGATCAGTGGTTGTTAACCGGAACTCCACCAAACGTTTCTGGTTCACCAATATCCATTTTATGATCCTCAGAATTTCTAGAAATTTTTCTAAACTTATTTCTATCAAAATTTCGAATTTCGCAATTCGATGGATGGCTTGCTCAGATGGACAATCACGAAGTCGTCTATAAGTTGAGCGAATCGACGACTGATTTTCAAAGTAAATTTTAATAATTTCGTAGCGTTGTTCAAGCGTGAGACTATTCATGATAATTTACCAGAGTTAACTGGGATCTGCTAGAGTATATTTTACATAAAAATTTAATTTCTCATTTTTCAATTTCAAGTTCTACCAGGCTTAAAAAAACACCCTTTAGTTTAGTACAAATTCAAAATTTAAAAGAAAATCGCCCTCTTGAACCAAGCGTCGTACCCAAATAGCGATATACATTTTTGTATAGATTTAGAAATGCTTTAATATTTTTTAGTTAGATATAGTCCTCAGCTACCAAAAATGTGTATCGTTATCAGGGTACGATCCTTGGTTAAGCAGGGGATTTTATGTTAAATTTAAATTTTGTACTAACATACAACGTGGTAAAACACCCCTATCCTAAGTTACTTATCTTCTAGATTAGAAATGCTTTAAATATTTTTAGTTAGATATCAGCTACCCAAAAATGTATATCGCTATCTGGGTACGATCCTTGGTTAAGCAAGGGGACTTTTTATTAAATTTCAATTTTGTACTAACATACAACGTGATAAAACTCTCCTGTCCTAAGATAATTATCTTCTAGATTTAAGAAAGCTTTAATATTTTTTAGTTAGATATCTCTTCAGCTAATCAAAAACGTATATACACACTTGTCCTAAGTCACTTAGCTACTAGATAGAGGATTGTTTTGATTAATCAGAACATTAAGGTTTCCGTTCATTTACTTTAAAGAAGTGCATGCTCGTGTTTATCCCTTTATGAGTAAAATTTTGCACAAGTTTTTAATTGAATTGGAATATGCTTCGTAGTTGAATATTATTGTATTTAGATTTCTTGTCTTTGAGCTTTGGTAATTTTTCTACGTTTGCTAATAAGACAAATAGCTTTTAAAAATTGATCGGTGGTTTATCCGAATTTTGTTTATTATTGTCACTGACACAAACAAATTTATGTGGTATTAGGACAAACTTCACACTTTTAAAACAACGTGTGAAATTTGTCCTAATTGTTGGTTTTGTAATTTAGGACAAATTTTGGACAAACTTCACGGGAATGAATTTTTGTATTTCCAATAAACTTCAAATTCGGCCTTTTCAATATCTTTCCAAATATATTTCAAACAGGCTTCTAAGTCATCTCAAATTAATAGAAGCAGAATGGGGCATGAAAAACGATTCAAATTTCAGTCCAAATCAGTGATTTTTACCTGTGTTCCCCATGTTCCCCAAAAATCTGTAAAACAAAATTCAATGTACCTCAAGACTATTCAAATTTCCCAAAATTTTCAATTTAATTTTAGTTTGAACTCGCATTTATACTTTCCAAATTTAGCTTTTCTATATTTTTTTAAAAATTTTATTCGAATTTTCTTTTATTTCAATACAAGTAACAATTAATTAGAAGAAGAGTTTGAAAAAGGATTGGACAATTTCAGTCTAGGCCAGTGGTTTTTAATCTGAACACCGGTCGTGGAACACTTGTGTTTTATCCTGGAAAGGCTAGAATTTTTAAAATTTTGTTTGTTCAAATTTCATTCAAACTCGCTCACATATTATTTTCAAATCCCGGTCAAAATTAATTTCAAATTGAAAATGGATTTAAATTTTATTTCACTTTAATGCTAATAATATTTTAACTGAAATTAAAGTTTGAAAGAAGTTTGATAGTGGGTGCAATTCAAATTAATATTTTAACTGATTTTAAAATTAACTTCAAATTTTACTAGAATTTACGTTGTGGATTATTTTGATTGAAGTTTGAAAATTTATAACGTTTACCAAATTTAACTAGAAGAGCTCGATTTGAGTCATTCAATCATTTATGTCATTATAAAATGTTGTATAAATTTGAAATAAACTTCAAATGGCGATTTGAGATTGTTCCAATTTTTTAAAAATTGCCAAAGCTTAACAATATTTTGATTCAACATTTTTATATACATACTCATATCATACAAATGGCATGTAAAGTTTAAATACAATTTGAATTAAATTTTATATTTGACGAGAATTTGATTGAATTATATTTAATTTACTGAATCACATTTATTTTTTAGAATGAATTTGGATTTCTATTTTAACTATTTCAACTTTAACTTTCTATTTAACCGAGATTAAGGAAAACTTGATACGAAAATAAAAACAGTTCGAATTTTAAACAAATTTCAATGGAATCTTAATAAAATTGATAATGGTAAACTTGAACTGATTTTTAAATTAATTGAGACAAGTTTGAATGAAATTTGATAGAATAAATTAAAAAATGTTTAATGTTCTCAAAAATTGATATTGAAGGAACACAAACCACGGAACACGCAGGGTTTAACCTAAAATTTGATTTGAGAGAAAAGACTAATAGATGTGCAGTTCGTTCCTGAATTTGATAGATACAACCAAACACTATTCGATATTGAACACAAACGATAACAAATCGGCCAAATTGTAAAAAAAAAATTCTGATTAACAAATTTGTAATGGATTGGAGAAATCAAAAATTGCCTACCTTCTGCTTTTCCCAATAAAATTAAATAACTTTTTTTTATCATTTACAAACATTACATATTTAGAGATTTGTTTTCCATTTGAAACGGAAATTTTGCTTTCATTCTTGCATAAATAATTGTAACCTTTCTTATAAGCCAGTTTTGAATTCGCTTTCAATCAATTTAGTAAATTTATTTTATTTTTTTATGACTTAAATCATTCCATTAAAACGATGAATAATTTAAAACGTGATAACGTATTTCTTTCTTCTTTCCGAAAATAATCCAATTTGCATCAGATTTTTGTAAAATTTTTATGAAAAATTGTTTTGATTTTCATTTACATTGCTCAACATAGGCATATACTAATATGTTTTAAGGTCTAAGCTATCCGAAAATATTTCAATTTTGGAAAAAGTAGGGGATTAAAGGGTTTAGAACAACCAAGTTTGATATGAGCTCATGTATGACAATTATATGATTTTTCTAATTTTCTTGGAAATATTGTTAAAAACTTGGTTATCCTAAACCCCCTAATCCCCTACTTTTTCCAAAATTGAGGTACTTTTCGGATAGCTTAGAGCTTAAAATATTTTGATATAACCGTCAATATGATGTCCGCTTCCTAGGATTTTTCCAAGAAAATTATGAAAAATTATATAATCGAGATACATGAGGTCATACCAAACTTGGTCGTCCTAAACCCTCTAATCCCCTACTTTTTCCAAAATTGAAATATTTTTCGGTTAGCTCAAACCAAAAGATGTCTTGTTGTATATAATGTTGTTGTGGCTGTTTCCTAGGATTTTCCAAAGAAAATTATACCAAAATACCAAATATGATTATCCTTATGATAAAATTCGTTATATCGTGACATTCTGCTTTACACACTAACATAAGAGGAAATGGTTTTTATTGTTTTTTTTGGACAGATTTAGGACAAATTTCACATACGTACATTTCCTGCAATTTTAAATGTGCTTTTAGTGATTTTAAAGCTTTAAATAAATTCTTTTGTGTCATAAATCCTGAATTCAAAACAACTTAAGTGAACAGCATGACAACTAACAACGATTATTTTTATTAAAAAAGCTTAAAGCCCAGTATGAGCTTATTCCAGCTTTTCTGTAGTAAAAATTCCCCAAATTGTTAAAAAAAACTGAATTCGAGTGCTTTTAAAATGTTTATAGACGACCGTCAATGTTTCGATTAATTTCCTTCATCAAGCTTGCATTAAGGCTATGAAATATTTTCCAAAAGCTTAATTTAGGCTATCTGTGTTTATAAAGCTCTCAACTTTATAGTTTTATATTATAAAAGCTAATTTTTATAAATTTAGTATTTTAATTATAGCCGTCTTGCTTTACGATTTATAAAGCTTACTTTAGTACTAGGTTTATTTATCGTGAATTTCTAATCTTGTTGAGCTTTTACAAAATCTTGATTTAAATTCACAGTGTACATGCTCTTATCAGCAAATTGTGCTTTAAGTATAATTTTAAAATTTTATATTAAATTGAATATTTTTTACACTGAACGTTGTGCTTTTCAATATTAACCAACTCTCATAACAGCATCTAAAATCAAAAAGCTCAAGATATTAAAATTAAGCTTAATTCAATATTTAAACATATATAAAAGCTAACGTGAATATTCCTCGAAAATCTTTTTAAAGCCATTCATTTTTTGAAAAAGCTTAATTTAAGGTTACATTGCTTAACACGTCTATTCTCAATATACATAATTGAGAAAGTCGATGAACGACTGATTTTCTGAACCGGCTTTATAAAGCACTGAAAAGACTTAAATAAAAGAAAAACATATTTGCAAAAGTTTTGTAGATTATCTGTAAACCCAAAAGTAAATATTCCTTACGATTAATTATTTTCTGTTTCTCTTTCCACTTAATGGTTTTTGTCTTAGATTATTATAAAAGCTTCTATACTAAGACTTTTACTACATTCAAAGTAAATTTGTTAAAAATTTGATTGATTTAAGATTGCGATAATGTACAATGTGTAAAGAGATAGCATTCTGATTAGTTACACAATCTTAATGGGCTTAAGACACTTTCGAAAGTTCAGATTGTACTTTAAGTATGGTTTCAATAGTTTCAAGCTGCATATTTTTTACACTGAGCCTTACACTTTTCATAATTAAACAGCTCTCATTTCGGCATCTGAAATGAAGCTTAATTCGAGATTTCAATGGTTTTAAAATATTACGTTAAACTTTTATGATTCGTTTCGTAGAAAGATGAATTGTATATTTCGTTGCGCGCTGGATGCGATTTTAGAATGATGAATATTCGCTCTGGTCGCGATCTCAATCGGTGAATTTTCCAGAGAGATAAATAAAAACAGCGTGATGGCTATACCACTAATTCTGATGAAGGTTTAAGACTAACTTATTTATTATAAATTTGTATTGTACCAATACAAGTTACAATCTCAGAGAGATTAAAAACCCCAATAAAAAACTTAAAAAATATAATATTATTCCAGTTTAGAGCTCTTCAGATGAATTGTATCGTCAGAAGATGTACTGGTATTGTTGGTCATTCGATTGGAGTAGAATCTGCCTATACATCTTACATATATCAGCAGTAAATGCATGTGCATTGATGTGTAAACGAAATCGAAGAAGAACAGCAAATAATTCATTCTAAACAACGGGGCCATTTATCAATAAATTATTAATAGAGTATTCACTCGACGATTTTGCTGAACCGTCAAAAATGAATCACCTAGCAATTCTGGACTGTGAACATCGATGTCTCTAGAGAAACTCTCTTGGAAATGTTTGTCACAATCCGAGTTAACCAAATGATTCATCGTTAGTATGGCATTCTTCTATGTTCCAAAATCGTTCTAATAATTCATCTAATCACTGTGATTAAATGATGAAAGTGAAGTTCCTCCAGTTACAACCCAACCTAATACCGTATTTTGTAGAATAGATAATTCATTACCTAGTCTAATTTGACCAATGGGTTGCAGTTTGAAATAAATGTCAGCTCCAAGACAGATGAATCAATTCGAACTGATGGCTGCATATCTGAAATTCTGCTTAGTATATGAACGTCAAGTCTTGCAAAGAATTAATTTATACGTGAGTGTATAGTAATTGTTGAAGCCCTTGATGACGAAGTAGAAGCACAAGCAATGCACTTAATGTTCACATGTGAAGATCGAGTTTGCTCGAGAATGCTCGAGCTATAATTGAATAGCCATCTTCATGATGAATCTCAATTAATGATGTAGCTGTAGATAATGTAGTGCTCTTATATGAGAAATGTGACTACTACTTGCTGATATTGTGCTACTTGAAGGCAAGAGAGTATGAAATTTTATCTTACAAATGTGATCAATGAGATGTGATGATCTCAAACAGTTTGTGCAATGTTTTAAGTTGGTTACAGCCTCTTTGGGTCCGTTAACAGACATTGCGATAAATTTATGACGTCGATTGATAGATAGTTATAGCCTTTAAATGCAGAAAACGCCATTCGTTTATATGGCTTCGTTTGCAATTGATTAGATTTGGTAGTCTTTAATTCCCGTGACACGGTTGATGCAGAAGAAGATGATAAATCAGTTTTATGTTCACTGATCTTATGACTTCGAACATGAATGAATTTTACAACATCCTCAAATGAAGGGGGCACGTTCGGTATAGTGTTGCTCTTTCCACTTAGATTTTGTGTGCGAATCGAACTTGGAAACTATAAGATATACCAGGAAATCATCCCAGTATTGAACTGGACGATCTAAAGTTTTAAGTGAGCGAACATGAGAGTTAAAATCATCTAATAAATTCCGCAATTTTAAGTACTTTGGCTTATCAATTGGTTTCATTGAGAACAAATCTGATTAGGTTTATCAAAACGCTGAATCAATGAACGTCTAGCTTCGTCATAGTAATCGGAATAAATGAAAGCTTTTCATTTACGTTGAGAACCGGAATAACCTTCTTTTTAGCAAGATCCGCAATCTTATCTTCTTACGCCGGTCTTAAGTTATAATATGAACGATCTATGGTGGTACGGATTTTAGATTCCAATTGTGTTTCGTCTAACGATTCAAATAGAGTCTGATTTTATTTTAAAATTGTCATAATTCAATATTAGCTCATTAAGCCGAAGCTAAATTTGAGGGGGGATCAAAAACTGTCATATCGAACAGATGTGCGTTTTTGATCTCTTGAATATAAAATAATTTATTTTAACAGTGATAGACGATTAAAACCAGTGTGGTTGGTGTTGAAATAAAGGTGAAGTGTCGTAGAATATAATGTTAAATAAAATATATAAAAAATATCGTGGAAATAATGGGAAAATAAGTTATATATATGAGGGGGGAAAAACAACAACAACAACAACAAAATATACATGCAGAATGCATACACAATTGCGTATAACAGCAAAGACGCAAACCATCATATTCACCAAAACGATAAAGAAAACGAATTGGAATACGTCAAACGAAATTGAGTCAAGTCAAGTTTGTGGATAATTTTGATACTAATTTTTTATGATATTTTTTACGATGAAAGAAAAAAAAGGAAAAATATATTTAGGAGGTGATGGGAAGTAGGATAGATTATACGCGGAAATACACTCGGCACCACCCCAGAAGCCATCAGTTCGAAAATTCGACAAATATCTGGAACAAATCGCAAACTTTAATTTATTATATTTAAATACGTTAAGTTATTAAGTTAAGGCACTTAGTATATAAGAAATTCTAACAAACAAAATGGAAAAAGGAAGAAAAATTAAAAACTATACCTTTGTATCAATCCACTCTCGGTTGAATTCATATTCTGGTTTGTTCTGTAAACTATACGGGCGGAATCCAATAATGTTGGTAAATAAACCTCAAGATGCTCGGTAATAAAGTTCACAATTTCAGATCTTAATTCATGAGATGATCCGTATGAACTAATCTATTCCAGCTGCAACTGATGTATCACGGCATTGAAAAGGCAATTACCATCGCCGGGTATCGGATGAACTTCCATTAGAATTATACCTAATAGCTTTACTAACACAATAATTAAATAAACTTATCTATATTTAATTTAATCTTAGGCTTATATACTAATCTTCTAACAAACGCTTTGTAGGTTTTTTTAGATTTTAAATCACATAAAAGCAACAACAAAACTAATGTCAAAATTTAGGATTTAACGAGGAATAATTTGGGGATGATCGACAACTATATCGACGTCAACAGTAGCTTTACTCTTAAAGTTTGGTCTAGTGGATAGTTAACTGTTAGTTGCATGGTAGAGACGAAGAAAGTGGGTTGGCTGAATAGGTATATGGAGTATAAATGACTTGTAGTAGGACGGGGGAGATTACTATGGGAATCTGAAATGGTCTCCCTTATGGTGTTATAAGTTATTTGACGGAGTATAAACAAGGGGTAAATTCATGGGTATTGGTAATTTAAACATATAAATCGAGGGTTGGAAAAAGAGGCACTAAACTAATTATCAATCATTATAGGGTCTATCACAGCTCAAATATATAAACTTAAATTAATTAATTAAAGGTTGGAATGCAGAATCTGACTCAGCAAACTAAATAAATTTATTTCAGAGCCCAGTGATGCTGAAAAATTATATAAGTAAATTAGAATTGTATCGTCCTGTGTTACTAACTATTGGCTATACCAGGTGTCTGTAACCGAGCCAATTTCTATCATTCTAACTGAACCTATCCAAATTCTCTTTATGTTATGTGTAAACGGGGGTTCGGTTAGGCCCAGCCATATCCGGGAGATCCTGCTTAATGCTTAATCGAACATTCCAATCAAATCAAATCAAATTAACCCGAAGCTGAATTTGAGACCTATCCAATTTAGCATTTAAATTAGGATTATTAAAATTAAAATGAATTAACATAAAATTGTAAATGACATGATGAATTTTAAATGTATGTTTGAATATTTTTGATGAGCTATTACGAATGCTGTTCATTATCATAGGTCAACGTTTTTGTACAAAAGCTTAATTTAAGCTTCAATTACATTCGTCTATTCTCAATATAATAATAGTTTAACGAATATGTTGTATTTGATTATGTGTTAACACTAATCATAAAATACGATTGATTTTTTTCTAAAAGCTTTCAACTTTATATGGTTTTTGATTATATTAATATAAAAGCTTTTACTTGGAATTACATTTGTTTATTAATGATTTTTTCCTTAACTTATAAAGAGGTTGTGTTGTAGAGGTTTCAAAGGTTATTAGTGTACTAGGGTACAAGGCAACACCCACTCACAGAAATTCTATGGGGAATTCATTTAAAAAAAAAATTAAAACTTCGATAATTTATTTTCTAATGCCGAGTAAACTAAATCGAGTAGAACGATATGTGTTCCAATTACGTAATATGTAAATAACATTTCATGTTTGAATGCAATTAATGCCTCTCGTATACCGTGTGTGTATTATAGATATTCATGTATAATTTACGTAACTATAAATATTTTCCTTTCAATCGGAATATACATATATTAACTATTTGTACTAACTATACATTAGACACCAGCAACACAAAAAAAACTCAAATAACTAAGATACATTTATCTTCTTCCCTCGATGAATCCAAACATTGTTGCTGTTATCTGTCACAGATAAAAAAAAATATATATAGAAAATTCAACCTCTTTACATTCATTAAATATACGAACACTTCATCATATTTTCCTTCTTTTTCCATCCATTTTCTTTTTTCTATTTTTTATTTTTTACATTTTATATATGGATCAATAATAATTATCGTACTTGGCATTTTGCCTGGAATATTTATTTTGTTGTAAAAATTTATTTTGCAAATATATTCATGAGATGTCGAATTACAAAATCTGTCGACTATCATTTTGTAATTCGTGTGTTCAAATACAAAAAAATGCCAAAACGATTTATTTAAAATTTAAAATTTTTGTGTTCTTTAAAACTAAATAACTCAACATTTTAATTTTTGTCGATATGTGTCGATCTGTGTGTCGTTTGTATATATGTACATACATACATATGTCTATATAATATTTATTGCTGATGTTTGGGGATTTCGGGATGTTGTGTAGGTGGTAATGTGTCTTGTGTGTTGATTGTAATGATGATAAGTGGAAAATTAATATCCGGTTAGATGAATTCACAAGATATATAAACACAAACATATGTACATATAGGGAAGCAATGATTTGGTATAGGAGAAAGGATGGCAAAAAAGGATATACATATTTTCCGGGCGAATTAATTCTCTTCCCCGTTCGACCCAATGTTTTATTACACAACCATTCTCTAAGGTTCACAAAATGTCACATTTGGAATTGAGTGTTTGTTTATGGTGAAATATAATTTGAGAAGGATTTCGATTAATTTGTACAGAAAATCACATAATTCGTTTTTTGGTTTGTTTTTTTTGACTCAACGAAATTGTATATTTGAAGTAGGATATTCGAATTTAAATCATTCAAAATTGAATCCAAATTGAAATTAATTTCTATGCGCATGAAGCATTCCTAAAACGCAAAAACAATTTTTAGGAAACATTTATAGAAAATAAACTTCACGGAACAATATAGAATTATGAATGTTTTGCTAGAAATAACAACGTGAACACAAACCGTTCAAATTGAATTATAATAAAGGGAGTTTCTTATAGAGTTACACAAGTTTAAATCATAATAAAACAAAGAAATATATTATTAACTTTATGACATGAATGTTTAAATATTATTTCGGCCATGTGACCGACACGGCTGGCGCGTACAAGGCGCAATCTGGAATACCAATTTTCACAAACTTTTCGCAGCATTTGCGACCGTATTTCGCCTGATTTCCAGGTGTTCAATTGTCTCTCGTTTATCGACGTAGACAAGTGACTTTACATAACCCCAAAGAAAATACTCCAATGGGGTTAAATCACACGATCTTGGTGGCCAATTAATTGGATCATTACGCGAAATTATTCTTTCATCAAAAGTTTCTTTGAGTAAATCAATTGTAGCGCGTGTGGTATGTGGCTTCGTCCTGTTGGAACCACATGTCAGCAAAATTAATGCCAGCTAATCGAAGTACGAAAAAATGTCTGATCATGTCCCTATACCGCTCACCATTGACAGTAACATTCTGACCATCATCGTTTTTGAAGACATATGGACCAATGATCCCGCCAGCCCAAAAAGCTCACCAAACAGTAATTTTCAGTGGATGTAATGGCGTTTCGACAAAAGCTTGTGGATTATCCGCACTCCAAATGCGACAATTCTGCTTATTTACGTACCCATTTAACCAAAAATAGACTTCATCGAAGAACAAAATTTTAAATGGAAATTCAACATCAATATCAATTTGTGCTTCAGCTCATTCACCGAATTGGCGGCGCATACGATGGTCGTTTGGTTTTAATTCCTGCACAAGTTGAATCTTGAAAGCTTTTAAGCCAAGATCCTTTCGTAAAATCTTCCATAAAGTGAAAGGACACAACAACCCCAGTTGCAGAGAACGGCGACGAATTGATTGATTTGGATGTTCTTCAATGTTTTTCCTATACAGCGGCTACAGCTTCTTCAGTGCGCACTGTTCGGCGTCTCACGGGATGCACATTATCATCAAAAGTAAAAACGATCTATTGTTATTCGAATTAGCCGCTCTGAAGGACGATTAAGTGCGCCATAAAATGGACGAAGTGATAAAAAAAATTCAACAATTTGCAAGCGTTGCTCTATAATTCTATCCATAATGAAATGTCAAACCAAACTAAACAAAAAGCAACTATCAGCTTGTTAATGGGTTGTCAAATAAACCAGTGTTGCCAACTCAAAGTTGTGAACCTCTAACAAAACACCCTGTATATAAACCAAAATAATATTCTACTAATCTTCTAATGATTTAGCCAGACGTTGGACCATGATTTTTAGTAAGACCAGGGTCCATTCAAGGGTAATGATTTTTTTGGAAATTTTCTCGTGGGGTTAACAGGGTTAGATATGACCAAAATAACCCCAACCTAAAATTGCTGCCCAACCGCTTAGTACGGTGTCATTACATTTTTTAGAAGAGTTGAGGTACCATCAAAGCAAGTTTACTTGTTGGCCAATCAACTCTTATATCAACGCGAAGTTGATCGCTTACTTCTTGAGCAAGCCACAGTCATAGATTTTATGATCATTTCTCCCCTCTGTCCACATTCACAGGTACTAGTTCTGCCAGATTCAGTCCGTGCGTATAGGATGCCATTCCTCGGTGCCCTGGTATGGTATCTATCTATTAAGTCTTCCTACAATATTTGGTAGGTTCATAACTGTAGGTTACTCTACCATCCATTGAATTGGACCATCGGTCCTTATCTGATTGTCCAGAAGTTCTACGTTTCCCTAGCCTTATTCTTATTTTATAGTTGGCAATTCTTTCATTAAGTAGTATATCTATTGGAAACATTCCGGCCAAGACGGGAACTGCATCAGTTGATATCGTTCTGTACGCCTTGCTGATTCCGAGAAATACACTTCTTTCACGGGTGGTGACATTTCCAGTTTGTAGTGACTCGGAGCCTTTCATCGAAGTTCACTCCATACCATTTGACAATTTTTACTATCTTAATTCGTTGACCGTTTATTGAGATCAATGGAGGTCTTCTGATGTTTTAATTGGATCATAACTTTCTTGGCGGAGGACAACTCCATATTGTAACCATTGCACCAGTCTACTATTGTGTTTATGGCCAGTTGTACTTTTTCTTGAATACTAAGTCTAGAGTTCCCAGCAAACAGCATTACCTTATCGTCCGCGAATGGTACCTCTTGGACTTCGTTTTTCATACTACTGTTCAAGACAATATTCTATAGATGTGGGCTTAAAATGGGCACCTCTTATTGACAATCTTTTGGAGTGTACCGTGACTTGTGGTTACAGTGGCGTTTCTTTCAGAAAATTAGTCGTTTATGAGGTTGTAAATATTTGCGGGCCAGTTTATTTTCTTTAACTCCAACATTTTACTTAGCCACATCCAGAAAAATCCCCAGATTGTACTTTTGGTCCGATTCTTTTACAATGCTGATCATTTTGACCATTACATCCTCAGTCGATCTATTCTCTCTGAAGCCAATTTATCCTTGTATTTGCCACTCTTTTGGAATATATCCATCAACCTGCCGGTAATTAGTTTTCCATGTAATTTACCTAAGTCAGGCAACAGCATGATCGGTCTATATGCCTTTGGATCGGTTTGGCACCTATCCCTTTCGATATTAAACCACTTTGCCATTTTTCCAAGCCTTACGAACAACTATTTTACTCAGACAGGTATTCGTTAAACTTGTGATACTATCTGCCCTATAATAGGCCAAGCAGTTGTATCACTTGTGGGGTTGTATCGCCAAAGTGGATTTTTCGTCACTAAATTGGCTCACATTTGGCGTATCTGGTACAATGTTACGATGCGCGCGGATTGCTCTTTGCACATCCGAGTCACTTTCCTCAGAGTCATCCGGTAGCAAGGTATCGAGCAAGGATTTTGTCGTGTCCTCCTAACAGATTGTAAATTGTCCACCACAGCTTTCCAGGGTACTTAGTATCTCATTAGTTCACTTTACCTGTACTAAACTTATAGACAAAACTCCACGGTTCTGCATTACCGTGCTCTGTTATAAACTGCTTTAGGCAGTTTTGGCTTTTGTCACCTATACCTTTGAAATACACATTACGGTTTGCAACATATGTTAGTTTCTTGCTCGCCCGGGTTTCGGGGTTGGAGTCTCTTTGATATACTTTGCGCAACTTTTGCACCATTTTTCTTTTATTGGTTAGGTCCGGCGACCAACATGGAATTTGCTTTTGTGGGCACGTTTACGTCATATAATAGCGCAACAGACTTTAATGACTGAGCTTGATATTATATTCGATTAATTTTATTGACGTCATTTCCGTTCGATATATTCACCAGATTTTGCCAGGTGCTATTTAATCGGTGGTGAACCTTCTCCCAATTTGCATGTTTACCATGTAATTACCATTTACCGTGTTTCCGAACCCAAGATGAGAACAATTGCTCTGTGGTCGCTTGTCGTCCAACTTTGTTTGACCGACCCATTACCCAACTTTTCAACTTATCAGGTCAATATTCGAGTTGCCATCATGGGGATATGAACCAAGCAACGCCTTCTTCGTTAATAACGAAGATGCCACTTCGTGCTATAAATTCTTCAACGCGAGCTCCTCTTCCATTAGTGTCCTTATTATGCCAAAGTTTGGACTTTGCATTGAAGTCGCCTGTTATTATAATTGGATGTACTTTCAGGCCACCTATAATTTTGTCAAGCTTATGTATATATTCTTCTAGCTCATCTGAATACTGAAAGTAGATACTGACTAGATAGAAACTACCTAGATCCGATCTTATTTCTACACGAAATTTTTAAGACTTCTAAATCATTATTGAGGATGCCAATGACTGCCTTATCGTTATTAGTATTTCCCACGACAACTCTTGTGAATGTTGCCAAACCGCCTATTTTCGCTTTCACCACGTATGGTTCCTGCATGCAGAGTATATCAATTGCTTCTGTGTCAATACAATGTCTGATTTAATGTCCCGCTGCTTTTGCATTCTGCATATTCAGTTGAACAAATTTCACTCGACAAGTATTTTAGACTTCAACTGTCATAAGCAGTTTTCTTTACCATTCAAGGCTGTTTTATACGAAGGGCATATTTTGAGGAGTCGTCACACCTCGGGAAGTGGTCGATCGCTCTGTTTGCTTTCTTGCAACAAGCGCATTTAGCGTCTTCGGCCTTTCTTGGGCAGGTCTTTTGTTCGTGACCACTCTCACAGCAATGACCGCATATACGATCTTGTCGTTTGCAGTGTCGAATAGTTAGTATTCAATGTTTGCATTTACTAAACCACTTTTAATGGTTTGGCCAGGTTTTGAACCACGATTTTTAGTAAGATTAGGGGCCATGTTCTTGGGCCAGTTTGTGTGTTTCAATGAGACTTTTATTGAAGTGTTTACTAATACATTCACATGTTTCAATTTTAGGATGGCTTGTTTCACACCCGTGTCAGTTTTAGAAAAATTTCAATTAACTTAAGATTTTTGAATCGATGCCAGAAAATCATTAGATAAATGCTTCTTTTATGTTGTTCTACCAAATGTATCTAACAATCTTAGCAAATTTTACAATACATTGAAGAGAAGAAAAACTAAACCAAATACAAAGATATTATAGATTTGATAAAATTGAACAAGATTTACATACGTACTTGAAACTTGTGTCCCCATTTTCAGTTGAGTGATTAAATTTCAAAAACTTGACGTCTTTGGAAACTTAGAAAATATTTATCAAGATTTATAACTAAATCAATTTATCGATAAAATAATGTTACTGCAGGATAAGACCGACGAATTCATTTATTTTTTCTAAAGTTTACTTATATATTGTTTTTTGAGATCGTCCAAATTTGGAACCATATACGTAAGCAAAAAAAAATTAATAATACGGAGATCATTACAAATAAAACGCCATTGATAAGATATGGTTTTGACTATAGCGATATATACCCACGATCGTGATACAACAATAATCGCACATGCGTATGTATAAAACATAAAAATGAGATCACGATCAAAATTACAAAACAAAATTAAAAATCACGATCAACTAACCAGAAAATTTACGTTTCAGATGAATGATGATCGCTAATAATCCTACATTTTTAATAAACGATATATATGTGTATACTGTACATACTAACGATCACTCACGATCGTGATACAAAAATGATCACTGAAGAGTATATACAATAAAATAAAAAAACTGCGATCGATAATTACCAGAACCACGCACATCAAAGTATGAAAATACATATATAGACGATCGTCACGTGATATTAATTATATACGCGATCATCTCACCTATAGATAAACCTTAATACTGTTTAAATTGTTTTGTTGATATCTTAACGAACCAAAAATAGATTCAACCGGTGGTTAATGTAAACACTACTGTTTTTATATTATTGTTTATAAGATGAATACGCATATATTCTTTATACTGATCTCAATGAAATTGACTGCATTTTAGATGATCAGCATCTCATTTCAATATACATACGTACATATTGTACATTTTTCAATTAATTTATAATGATTTTAAATTACGATAATTGCTGCCACCTCGAGGCTGTATATATGTATAGAGAGACAAATGTTATTAATATAGTTTTGACGTCAAACCGTTAAATGCATATATAATGTGTTTTGATCAGATTACAAACTAGATAGCGTATGTGATGATATTCAATTTATAATTTATTTTATGAATACGGCGCGAGTAAAAACATTCATTTTCAGATAAATCTATATAATCCAAATCGACTATCGGTATTACAATAAATTAGTTCGAATAAATTTTAAACCATTTTTATGGAAAATGCGTATAAGTAAAATTGATTTTGACTTAAAAATAAATAATGGATTTTTTTTGGGTATCCCTAGGCGAATTAAAAAAAATCATAACGCACGTTTTCGAAATGGGACGAATTTATATTTTATCAAAATATGCTGATGAAGATTTTTTTACAAAGATACCCGAAATAAGAAAGGCATGTCGAAATTAATTCAACCGTAAAAATGGCACAAAAATAATAAAATAAAATTGTCCCGCACTGTACACCAAAACAAAAAAACTAACAATATATTTTTCTCGAAAATATCATTAATTTCGGTTACAATATTGAAAATTTTCTATTTTTAGCTGATCATTTTCTTTTCACATATATAGTGAATTTTTGTTCTATTTTCTTACTCAGTGTATATAGTGTAGTAGGTACACACAAATTATCCAGAACATTGATTTTCTTTTCGATATACAAAACAAAAAAAAAACAACGCGAAGAAGATGAAAAAAAAAATCTCTACGAAGAATATCATTAGACGAGGAGATAATGTACAAGTAAATAAACAAAATGGTTTTTCCATTTTCTCGGTTCATCACCAAAATTATCAACGATTGAAAAAGTTTTCAATCAAGAAAAATGTTAGTTATATGTACATTGCATATACGAAAGCGATAAAAATCGCAATATTTAAAGGATGTGTAGCTCCACGCGGGTGGAGAATCTTCCCTTATCGCCTATTTTATTTCATGATTGCGGTTGGAATAATAAAAGTTTGTTATCTCAAGCATTGTTGACTTAAAATATTGATTCTTGGAGATTATGTGTTAATACCATAAAAAAAAAATTCTTCGTATTTATCTTATATCGAAACGTACGAATTTTATTGCCTAAACCATTTAAAATGCCTGCCACCACGGGAGTTTTGCTTGCACATGTGGCGCAAAAATTCATGTTCTATATGTTTATCTATTTTATCTTAAGAACAATCGATCAGTATTATGTATCTATTTAAGTAAACTCGATTATATAAAAAATTTCATTCAAATTTGAATGAAATTTGAACTACATTCAGAAATAAAAATACACAAATTTGTTTCTCACTAAATTAAAATTGGCTAAAGAATGATCGAACTCAATTCTGCATATTAAATGAAGTTCAAGTTTGACTGAAGTTTGAAATTGAAAAAATTGTTTAATACAATTTCGTTTCAAATCACAATCAAATTATATGTTTGAGTAAAATTATGAAAACATTGTTTTGACTTGAGTTTGAATCGATCTTGATTCGCGTTTAACTAGTCAATGTCATATTCTTTAAATTTTCAAAGATTGAAAAGATTTGTTAGTAGTTTTGGTGTTCTGCCTTATTTCTGTGCTGCCCAACAACGCTGGGCATATGTTTTTTGGAATCAATTTCAAATTGAAACGTAATAAATCCAAAAATGTTTATTAATCAAATTCTGTAATTTAATTAAATTTCAAAAATTTAAATTTTGAAAATATATATTCTGAAATTTATTTAACATAATGTGGAGTTTAACGAAAGATTTTTTTAAATTCTAGAGAATTTTATTCAACTCTGAAATGTCATTTTTAACTTTATTTTATCTCAAACAGAAGTTTCATTAAATTCAAAAGTTTGATAAAAATTTACAGCTTGGGAATATTCAAAAATTTTCATTTTACCAAAAATTGTGTATCAAATTCTAAAATTTTATTCAGAAATGAAGAAAATTCCAATTCCAATTCCAATTTATAATTATATTCTGTAATATTAATTGAATTTGAATTTAGAAATCAGTTGTGGACATTCGGAAATTTTTGATATCGATTTTTTTTTCAATAATTTGAAATATTCTGAAATGTGATATTTTTAATTAATTATATTAATATTTTAATTATAATTGAGAAGTGTCAGAAATTTTAACATTATTGAGATTTTTCTAAAATTTCAAAAATTCTAAGTTCTAAAATGTTATTTTAAACTTGAATCTTATCTCGAATTTATGTCTTATAAAATTCAGAATCTTATCTCGAATTTATGTCTCATCAAATTTAGAAAACTTAAAATATGAGAAAATTCCTAAGTTCTTACATGAAATTTTATTTAATTCTGATATGTTATTTTGAACTTTTAATTTATCTTGAATTCAGAAATTTGAGGAAAATTTAAAATTTGGGAAAATTTCTTAATTCGAACATAACAATATTTTATCAACGAATTTGTAAGACTCAACTCAGAGTGAACTGAGAATTTTAAAATTTTTAGATATTGCAGCTTTATCAATTTTTTTTTCAAATTTTAAAATTTGATTTAAATTCAGAAATTTGATGAAATATTTAAAAATTGAGAATTCCGAAAAATAATTAAATTCTGTAATATTAATTTACCTTGAATTTATAAGTCAAGATCAAATTCAGAAATTTGATGGCAACTAGCTATAGTTTGTACATTTAGAATAACTAAACTTTAAAACTTTATTACATTCTGAAAAGTTATTTTGAACATTTATTTCATCATAAAATTATAAGTTTCAAATTCAGAAATGTAATGAAAATGTTGAAAATAATCCGAATTCTACATAAATAAAATAGTTTTATTGAAATGTTGGTCAAATTCTGAAGTTTTATTAAATTTTGGAATGATATTTGAAATTTTATTTAATTTCGAATTTATAGGTCTTGTGTCAAATTCAGATATTTGATGAAAATTTAAAAATTGAGAAAATTACGAAATTCTGGAAATGTAACGGTTTTTAATCAAACTCTGAAAAATAATTATAAAAATCATTTAAGATGAATTTATAAGTCGAAATCAAATTCCAAAATTTAAAGTTTGCACATTTTGGAAAGTTTTCGAATTTTAATTAAATTTTTAAAATTTTACTGAACTCTAAAATGTTATTATGGATATTTATTTTATCTGAAATTTATAAGTTTTTAATATTATTCAGATATTTAAAGAATTTTTAAAATTTGACAAAATACCGAAATTGTACATTATTACAATCACAATGAATTGACAATGAATTATCTACGCGTAGAGGCACATCACATATGTACATACGCAGGGCGATTATTCCAAAATGTAGGAAATTTATCGGAGATTTTATCAAATTCTGTAAAATATATTTATATTCTGTAATATTAATTTATCCTGCATTATAAGTTGAGATCAAGTTCAGAAATTTGATGACAAACTACAGTTTGTATATTTTCAAATATTATCGAATTTTGAAATTTTTAAAATTTTATTAAATTCTGAAATGTTATTTTGAACATCTATTTTATCGGGAATTTATAAGTTTCACATTCAGAAATTTAATGAAAATTTTGGGAAGATTCCGAGTTGTACATATTATAGTTTTAGTTAAATTCGGAAATTTTATTAAGAAATTTGAGGAATTTTTAAAATTTGAACATATCGAAAATCAAATCAATTTCTACAATTTTATTGATCTCTGAAATGTCAGTTGAAGTTTTATTTTACCTTGGATATTTTATCTCAAATTCAGAAATTTGATGCTAAATTAAAAAATTAAGAATATTTCAAAATTTTATATTTTTGAAATTTATTGAAAAAATAATTAAATTCTGTAATATTCATTTATCTTGAATATATAAATCGAGATCAATTCAGAAATTTAACATACCAAATTTTTATTAAATTTGAAATATGTATGTTTTTTGAAAATAAATAAATAAATAAATTTTTTTTTTGATGTTGTATCGGTTTTTTTTCCAAAATTTTGAAATATTCTGAAATGTGTTATATTTAATTAAAGTTTAAAATTTTGATCAAATTAAGTAACTTTAAAGTATGAGAAGATTACATTTTTTTAACATTATGGAAAGCTAGAATATAAGCTTCTCTGAAATGCTATGTTGAGCTTTATTTAATCTGATATCGAATTTATAAGTCCTATAAAATTCAAAAATTTGAGGATATTTAAAATATGAAAAAATTCCGAAATTCGTACAATTTTATCGGCATTCGTAAGAAATTCTGAAATTTTATTTAATCCTGATATGTTATTTTAACTTTTATATTATCTGGAGTTTATAAGAGTTATAACGATTTCAAAACTTTCATGTACATTTGAAGTGAAACGGGAGGATTCCAAAATTTTAACGTACTGTGATTTTATCGAAATTTTTACCAATTTTCATAATTTTATTAAATTGTGAAATGATAAAATCAAATCTTTCATCAAATTTAGATTTAGGAATTTTTATCACATTCTGAAAAAAATTATATTCTGTATTGTTAATTTAAAAATCGAGATCAAATTCAGAAATTTGTGACAAATTAAAGTTGGTACATTTTGGAATATTATCGAAATTTTGGTCAAATACTGCAATTTTATTAAATTTTGAAATGACATTTGAATTTTTATTTAATATGGAATTTATAAGTTTTATCAAATTCAGAAATTTGACGGCAATTTAGAGTTTGAGAAAATTTTAATATTTCTACACATTGAAATTTTACCGAAATTTTTATCAGATTTGAACTTTTATTTAATCTCTAATTTATCCAGTTTTGTAAAAGTGTTTCATTGTGAATATAAAATTTCACATGTATTGGACTAAAGTCCAATTATGAAAATAGTTTATACACTAATGGATTTCTACCCACTTCAAATTCAGCACAAGCCGCAAAAAATCGTGTTTAGGCCTCATGTTTGACACCTATTATCTAGAGAGTATCTGACATAATTCCCACTTTATTTTGCCAATTCGTGCTTTGTATATGTATTATTTTTCGTACGTTATAAAAGATAAGAAACCATAAAAAAAAATTCAATGCCATTATACAACATCTTGCCTATGTACATATATACCTATTCCACACCATAATACTTTTCCACCTTATCTTCCTTTTTTATATATCGATGTAATTTTCACGAAAATGAATTAATTTTTCATTCAAAGCAAATGAAAAAAAATGTTAACAAAATAATGTGTAGAATTTTAAACACTCAACTTGTTCATCTTCCAACAAAAAAAAACACAACAGAAAACTTAGCTTCTGCTTGTTTATTATTATTATGACTGTGATGTGTACGAGATCGCGGAGTATACATACACAATCGTTGGATAAGATAACAACGATAAAAAAAGAAGTGGGAAGAAAATTAAATTGCCTCACACAGAGCTTTTAAATTTTTTCGCGTTTTCTGTTGAATTATTTAGGCTTGCTATTTACATTGGTGAATATTAAGCAGCAAAATTAGGGACTATATTATTTTTTTTGTACATATACTAAACGCACAATAATTATTGAATTAAATCCTTAAAATTTTTTGAATCTGTGTGTTTTGTATTCTATATAGCAACGTCTTAAATATAAAAAATATATAAGGAGGGGTTGATTTAATGATTTAATCAAAATTTTCGAAAGACTTTCATTTTAGAACGAAACTCGATATAAATATTCACAGAATTTAATAATTCGTTTTTGTCGTTCACCAACAACATTCTAAGAAAATGAACGACAAAATTATGTTATACATACACGAACATGCTGAAATTTTAATGCCATGATAAAATTAGCATCTTTCAAACAAAGAAGGATACCAAAAAAATTGTGCGGTCTATGGATAGAATTTTTAATTAATTTTATAAAATTTCAATTCATCTCAACCGGAAAATTAATGTTTTTTGCCAGTTTCTAAATTTGAAATAGCGGATTAAAATATTATGTTCAAAACGATAATTGCTAAAATAAGTTTTGAACTCTAAAATATTGACAATTCAACCTATATTAATTCAATTATATACTAGAGGAATAACGCTACAGACTGACTTACTTGTGAAGCCTAGTTGAAGAATGTCGACAACATTTTGAGTTCGTTGTGATTTAAAAAAAGGAGGATTTATACATTTATCGACCGGGACCTGAACAAAATATTCAAGCGAAGGAAAAATTAAAACTATGATCACTAAAACTTATGAAAAACCTGTTCACCCACTTTTATATTGTAAGCCAATGAATGCCTGATACTTTAATAGCCGGAAACTTACCTGAAAAGATAAAAAAAAAATTAAATTAATGGTAAATAAATAACGACGGCATTGGTTACGCTCCAATATTTTTTATGAAGAAGAATGGTTGCAAATTGTAATGGTTTTCATGAATACGCTGGTATTAAACCACATTTTTGGATTTTTCTGAAATATGAGTATTATATCTTCTAATATTCCATTTTCATCTGACATTTAATTTTAAAAGGTACCAAAGCTACATTAATCGACAAAACAAATTTAATTTATGCAAGGACTGGGTGGTTATATTTTTTTCAGTCAACATTTTATGTACTATAATGCTAAATTAAATTGAGTCAGAATGTTTTCTTTAAAATATTCATAAAGAAAAGTATTTTATTTTCTTTGGCATTTTCCATTCTGCACTGTTTTTCCTACCACCGCACTTTTTACAAAGTATATTTGAAATTCATAAAAAAAAATTTTTTTTTTTTGGTATTTTGTTTAAACGTAAAAACGTTTTTCATTCATTCCACCCAACAAGGATTAATTTGTTTATAGCATTTGCTATAAAAATATATTAAAGTATTTTTTGTTTATGTTTAAAAAAAAAATGGTGCGGAATATAAAAGGTATAAAACATATAAATGAAAGACTGTTTGTTTGTACTTTTGTACGAGTACTTGAACATATATGGTTGTGTCAACATTTCGTAATAAAATGGAAAATAATGGAATATTTAATGCCGACAAAATAATTGGAAATTAAACATTTATATATTATGTAACATGTTGATAATATCTTAATTTTTGTTGGACAAGAAATTTAAACGAGATTCAATCAAGTAACGCAAGAGTATTTAACAAATCATTACAATAGATTCCGCTAACTCTATCTGCTACAAAAATATTTAAATTTTCTAATTTGAACGTCTTGAAACATTTTGTAGACTTGCACAAATTATGAAATCTCAAATTTTTTGTGACTTCTAAACCTTGACATTTTGGATCCCTATTTAAGTTCGGAGGGGTTCAAAATCGCCAAAAGCCTAAACCAATTCAAAAAGAACTTACTTTTACCCCACGTATTAAATTTTTTTGGGACCCCAAAATTTACACATTGTTTTGGACCACAATTTTTCAAAATTCCATGACTTTTCATTACTTTAATGGGCAAACAATCAATTATTTTTTTGCAAAATATTGAGCATCCTAAACCTTTATTGGTATTAATCCTTAGTCCAAAATTATGTGGAACCTAACTATTAAAGAATTATTTAATTTTTCTGAAGTTATCAACATTTTTGGGGACCCCAAATTTTTAAAATTAGCATATAATCACCTATTAGTATTTTATTGAGTTTACGATCCCAATTCATTAATAATATTGTGAACAAACGTGTTCTTAAATTTTTTTATTCATAAGATCCTAAATTTTGTACACTTAAATTTTTTGGCTTCAAATTACGTTCAATAAAGTTCTCAACTCTAATTTTCAATAATGAATTGTCCAACTCTAACGTGACCCCAAATTACTTTTATTCTAATTATTCAATTTTTGGAGACCTAAAACCACAAGTGAATTAAATATTTGGGGATTCGTTTAATATTTGTGAAATACGTCTTTCTATACTTTCTCTCCAAGTCTAAAAAATTGCTGTGAATTCAAAGTTTTATATTTTGTTTTTGCTCTCCAAATTCTCCCCAAATCGTTTTTGGACACGAAAGTATTTTTTTACTTTCAAATTTGTTTGAACACACTGAAATTTTTGTAGACTCTATTTTCAAATTAAGTTTTATGACATCATAGTTGTCTTCAAATGCTTAATGAAAAGTTTTAAGACAATCCCTAATCTTATTCAACATTTGTAGAGACCCCAAATACTTACAACTTTTTTTTTAGCTTAAATCTTCTTCACATTTGGTCTTCAAAATTGCAGTCCTAGTTTGCTCCGTCAAATATTCAATATTTTGGGAACTTCATGGGTTGGGATCCAATTTTAAATTCGGTTTGTATCTGAATCCAGTCTACTCAATTTTTCTAGATTCCATTAGCCTTTGAAATTGTGTAGTCAAAGATTAAATGTATTTTTTACCACAAAGCTTTAAGCTGTTTTGGATCCCAAAAGTCTTGAACATTTCTGAGGGGTTTCCAAATAAGGATTTGACAACTTTTTTTTTAAATAAAACGCAAACCATTTGAGATGACTCGAAAAATTTATTATTGGCTTGAAGTACAATCAAAACATTTATGTATGGAATTCGTTCATAAGTCCACCACGGGGGCGTTAGCAGGTGTCGATTCGTTGAACCAATTTTCGATGACTCGGCCACGTAATATTGGCTTTGAGCTACTCTAACGACGCCGAGCTTGTTGGCATAGACCAATTTTTTAACGTAGCCAAATAAAAAAAGTCTAGAGGTGTTAAATCACGGCCAATCGACAGGACCATTTCTGGATATAACACGTTTATCGAATTTAGATTTCAATAATTAGATTGTTAGACCCGCTGTGAGGTATGTCGCACCGTCTTAACATATCTTTAATGTCTAGCTCATGAAATTGACCAAAGAAATAGCGTTGCAGCATGTCTCTTTAGAGATCACCATTGACTGTAACGTGACGGTTATTTTTATCAACGAACAAAAACGATCCAATGCCACAACCAGCACAAAAACCACACCATACAGTTATTTTTTGTGGATGCAGTGGTGTTTCTAAAATTATTTCAAAATATTTCATCAATAACGCATATTCTATTTGTTGACGAAGTCGTTTAGCCAAAAATGCGCTTGACCAAAAATTGGAGTTAACGCTTTTGAAGTTGCATTTTAATTATTTGTAAACGTTGTTCGTTCGTGTAAATGTTGTTGTTACTGAATGTTTTGACACTGACAGTTTGGTTATTTGTTTAAGGGTGCATTCACAGTGAAAGTTTAAAGTTGTCAAAATGGAAAATCCGATACTAAAATTTGAAGAACGATTGAATTCAATTCTAATCAAAATTTACTTATCGTTCATTTAAATTTCACTCAAATTAATACAAAATTCTGTCCTGTGATTTGATATATATATAAACTTGTTGTTTTTATTAGATTTTAATTATCAAATTTTTAACAAAACAAATTATATTAATAAAAGTTTATTTTGCATCCTAATCAAATTAAATGTATAGTTCAAATAAAAATTTTTTAAACTGTTCAAAAACTGTATTCAAATTCGATTTAATTAATTTGTATCTATTTATTGCCGTATCTGATTTGCAAATCAAATTTAATGATTTACCCAAGCATTACCCTAGGTTTTAATTTTTTTTTTAAATATTGTGGACCCCAAACAAACAATTATTCAGCAAAATTCCGCAACATGATATTAAAATTGTTTTGGGCGACTTCAATGATCAAATTGGCAGTGCGGTCAGCACTTATCGTAGCACCATCGGCCCAAACTCCTTGCACCCTACCTCAAACAACAACGGCGCTCAACATTCAAAATTCTTGCCTGAGAGATGGATAGCGCTGCATAAGAGAACTTATAGCTACCGACTTTCATCCGCGTAGCAGCACTTTTCGCAACGAATCCGGTGAATTATTGATGGACGCTAAAACCGTCCTCGAAGTGTGGCAGAGGTATTTTTGCTGACTTCTAAACAAACAGGCACCACCTTCCGAGCAACAACCTCTCTTACTTCAACGCGATATTAACGTCGAGATGACTCCACCGCCCCCTCCAACATATGACGAAGTGCGGAACGTGATATCAATAATTTGGTCTACAGAAGACATCCCAGCAGAGTGGAAGACAGCTCTTCATAAAAAAAGAGACCGGTTAAACTGCAACAACTACCGCGATATAGCTTTGCTGAATACAAAGTTTTAGCCAAAGTAGTCGCGGCAAAGTTATTTTTTAATGGTTTTAATGGATGGCTCAATATGTATGATGCAAATAGAAAGTAAAATTTCGGATCCCTTTGAGATAACTTCTGGAGTGCGGCAAGGAGACCCGATAGCTCAGATTCTCTTCAACTTATCATTAGAATATGTCATTCGTCAGCTTAATATAGCGCCTATATTACCTATATTACAAATCATCCCAGTTATTATCGTACGCTGATGATATTTGCATTCTGGGTCGCAACATCATCTCCCTGAAAGGAGTCCTCTTTCCGTTGGAAATGACAGCCCAACCAATTGGCCTTCAGATCAATGAAGTGAAGACCAAATACATGGTGATTGCCAGAAGGCAGCCACGTGGGGATTTTATTTCAAGAGACCCACAGTATATGTAAATATTGAAGAGTTCAAATATCTAGGATCCCCGATCAGTGAACAAAACTCCGTTTCTGTCGACATCGCATCGACGATTGCAGCAGGCTACCGAGCATTTTACGTCATCATTAAGGTATTCAAGTCTACCCCTATATATCGCGCAAAATGAAACTGGACATTTATAAAGCGCCATATATCACCTTTGGTGATAAGGCCAGTTATCACCTTTGGTTGCGAGTCTTCCCCATCCAAGAGGGAGCCACCTACATCATCGGATTCATAAAATCAGCAAGGCTTAGATGGCTCGGACACGTTCTTCGTTCGCAAAATTGGACCACCAACCAGGCCTTAGAGTCGGCACCAACGAAAGTAGGACCTCGCCGGAGACCACCTACTCGGTGGGTATACGACGTCAAGGGGTACCTGATAACACTCGGTCATCGTGCCTGGCATTCTCTAGCAGTGGATCGAACTATTTGGAGGAGCATCGTTGAGGTGGCCAAATCCCTCAATGGAATATAGCGCCAGCGTAAATAAATAAATAAAATATAAGTTTTTGAAATTGTATCGAAGTTAAAATGTTATTTTACCACAAATTTTCAAACTATTGTTGGCCCCCAAAAGTCTTTAAAATTTCTGTGGACCTAATGCCATCAAATATAGTAACTTAGGGACCCCAAATCTTAATTTGATTTTTAAGTTTAACTCAAATTCGCTGCAGACTGATCGAACCGATATGCTGAGAATTATACTAAAATTTGAACAACGATTAACTTCAATTCCAATCAAAATTCACTTATCGTTCATTCAAATTCCACTCAAACTAATATTAAATTCTGAACAATTTTCAAGTTTAGTTTTAAATTTAAAAATATTGAAATAGTTTCATTTTAATTCCAAACAAATTACATTCAAATTCGTTGAAGTTTTTATTTTAAATTGAATTGAGCTTATTCTCGATTTTGGTCAAAATCCAGTCAAATTAAAATTATTTTCGAATTAAAATTGAATTTAATGTTAAGTCAAATCAAACTAAATTTGATTGGAATATAGTTTGTGAATTCAAGTTAAAATATATTTTAATCAATTAAAATTTAATACTCAAATCAAATTTGGTTTCAAACTACATTCAAATTAGTATTCAAACACTATTTCAAACTTTGTTCAATATGTTTTATATTGGTGATTAACGCCGAATTTCGATTTAAACGTCAAACTTGGGCTGTTGGAAGAAAAGGGTTTGCCAAACACTGATTTACAATATAAATAGTTTTTCCAAAAACTACAGTAGCATACAAATTAAATGTTTCGGAAAAAATGTATATCTTTTAATCCCCCTCTTTGGTTATTTAAAAAAAAAAAAAAAGGAAGGTTTGGGAAGGAAGTTTTAGAGCTTTTATTTTAATTGCGCAATGGAACGAATATCTTTTCGTTTTATTGTTGTTGTTTTTATACTGTAAATGGATCCACTTATATAATCGTACATAAGTCTCAAGTTAGAAACGATGAAATATTTTATTTTGTATTTTTTTTTTGTGTGTGTGTATGTTGTTGTTTCTCGTTTGCCTTCGAGTGAAAATTTAATAAATATTAATTAAAAATTGAAAAATAATTATTTTAACATGATTCGTCTCGGGTGGATGGTTGGTGGCATGACATATTATTCGATCGGTATGAGACTATGATAAATTGAGTTTATTGCTGCCACGAGAGATGGATTTTTTTTTTGTTTTTAAGTAAGTAGGTTGAGTACCAATTATTAATGTTATTATTTTTATAATTTTCTTTTATATACAAATCGTGATTAATTAGTAAAAGCTTTTTCATCGAGATATTATCTGCTCGTGCAAAAGTATAGATGATTTGATGTTCATCTACGATGCAGATGTATAAAGACAAGTCTACAATAAAATAAAATTTATTTTTAAAATAAATTCAATTTAATTCAACCGCACAGAAAGGATAAATTTCATTTAATGAATGCGAAAACCTTTTGTCCTCATGATTTTTTAATTTCGGTATAATTGTTTATTTTATTTTTTGTGAGTAGGTACATATACACTGAAATTAAGAAGGATGTCCCAGGAATATTTAATGAATTAATTTTTATAAACCCAAGAAGCTATACATACATATATATACATAATCAGCCTCATGAATTTTTGAGTTTGATACAATTTATACATTTTTAATGCCGTTTGGTTTATGATGAAAACCAGAAGAAAAAGTATTGTGTGTGTTTTTCCAATTTCAATTATGAATATTGTACAATGCATTCGACTTAATATAGAAATAAAATCCTAAAAAGATTTGTGCGTCCGACGAATAGGAGGAATCCGACTGAATCATCACACTGTTTTGAAATAATTACTTTAAAGCAGACAATACATATAGTTTAACGCACAATATTTTTTACTCAATAGTTTTTTAACAAAAAAGTGAAATTAACTAATTTCAATAAATTATGATATTCATCGTGTTTTTGGGGTAAATAAGCATGACAAGCAAAATATCATATTGATCAAACATTACCCAAAATTATGAAATATGAGAACGATTTGTTACGCGAGCTAATGGACATCGTCATCGTGTAATGAGAATTTGTAATGGACATTATTTATAGTTTTATAATCTGAAATATATAAATAATGTATTTGAAAAGTGTCACACATTTCGATTGTACACATTGTTTTATAGGTATAGGTGTGGTTTGATTTAATAGACTTGAATTTAAAACCAATATGTTTCCATGATTTCCCACAGTAAACGTCCATAAAGTGGATCATTGTACCAATTGTACCAATTGATTTTGTTCAAAATAAGAAAAATATTTGGTTTATAAATGTCTAGAGTATCAAAGAAATATAAATTCAAATGTTATTTTGCTTGCATTAGTTTTTTGGCGAGATAATTGTTGTACGTACATATATTAGTTTTACCATTCAGTTATTCAACGGATCGGGCAGGTGCGAAATATCAAATGGTCTAACTGACATTTTATTAAGTTTTTCTTAAGGAATGTGCATTAGCAAAATAAGGTTTTAAGCCGGTTTAATTTATTTTTTAGTGGTTTATTAGTAATTCAAGGTAAGTAAATTAACCATAAAAACTGTTATTTTTAATAAAAAAAATGGCAATTAAGTATAATTTAAGTAGGTCCACATTATGTACATGATGCTTTCATACTTGCCCAGTTCCGGATCGAGCGATCCAATTTAAGTTCATATCCTTACAATTTTAAATTCAAATTTATTATATTAATTACTTCAGTAAGTCTACAAAATTTATTTATAGTTTATAACAGACGTAGGTTTTTGTAAGATGAGCTAATTTGGATCTAGGTTTTTCTCAATTTTTTTCTTGTTTTTAGAAAATGAACTTGATTAAACTCACAAATAACTTTCATATTTGACAGGAATGTTAATCAATAAAATTTGAATTAAATCGACCAAAAATTGTAGATCCAATTTAGAGTAGCTTATTTCTGTTGGTATTTTTAATTAATATTAATTTGTACGTCATATTTATTAAATAAAATTATAAAGAATTGAATGTTTAAAAAAATTGCATTGATATCTCAAATGTGGACCGCGCGATCCGAATTAGGTGCTTTTATGAATTTTTTTGAGTGAAGATCTCGGTAAATATTTAATTTTAAAATTTTTTGTTGATAAAAAATAATGCTCTGTTCGCTGTGAATAATGGTATGACTGTTCACACGGCCAGTAAAATATTAAAAGTGCCTAAAACCACTTTATATAACCATTTTAAAAAAAAATTTAAATGCTGATATTAAACAAGGAGCACCAAGCATTTTTTCAAAAGAGCAAGAAGGACTCCTGGTTTCCTGAATTGATCACATGGCCAAAATTGGGTTTACTATCAGTAAAGAAATTTTACTGGACTCCGTACAACTACTTGCGAAAAATTTACAAATTTCGTACAAATTTCGAAATGGTAGGCCAGGTAAATCAAACTTCATTAGTACATACATACATGTAAATTAAACTTACTTATATAAGGATTTCTCTATATAGGTCGGCATTGGTACGAAGCATTTTTAAAAAGAAATCCTTCTGTATCCAAGAGAGTGCCACAATATTTAATTAAGAGTCATGCACAAGTGACAGAAACCAAAATAAGAGAATGGTTCACAATTGTATTTTAATTGCGACGAAACGGCATTTTTCTTAAGTCCAAAAGAAAATTCCGTGTTGGTTACCAAAGGACAGAAGTCAGTATATTCTTTAGTAGCCAATGATGAAAAAGAAAGTGTCACAACACTAATAATGGGTAATGCGCTAGGGAAACTTGGCCCACCGATGGTGGTTGTATCATACAAGAGGATCTCTTTTAACGTAGCCAAAAGCATGCCGGCTATAGTTGGGGAATTGGAAGAAGCGATTCCGGTTGGATGACGGGAGGATTATTCTTTGAATATATAGCCAATATTTTTTACCCGTGGCTAATAAGCAAACAAATTAAATTTCCGATTGACCTTTTTGTCGATGGGCACACATCACACATGCCACTGAATTTGAGTCAATTCTGTAATGAGAAGAAAATCATATTGATCGCCTTTCTACCAAATTCAACGTCTATATTACAACTGATGGATGTTGCATACTTTCATCCATTAAAACAAAACTGGAGAGAAGCGGTTAAGAAACGGCGGAGGGAAAAAAATGGAGCGCGAATGCGCCGAGAAGACTATGCACCATTGCTTTCATCAATTTTAAACAACGAAAGCGTCGAGAACAATTTAAGGAACTGCTTCAAAGCGTGCGGGTTATGTCCTTTTGACGAAAATGCCATAAATTACCAAAAGCTAGTAAACAAAGTTCAACCAAAGGAAAACATAGCCACTCACTACATTTAACCCTCGACCATCTTCAAAAATACATCGGGATTGAGAAATTAAACTCATTCCAATATTGGAATGATCTAAAAAGTGGAACCATCTCGAACGATTCTATTGGTGAACCGAAAGAAGCTACTTGCTTGAATATTACAGAAAGAAATTTAAACAATAATATATCAAATATCGACGATATGGAAGTTGATGTTGATGCACTGTTGGGAAACAACACTGATTTAATATTAAATGTGGACACCGATGGATCAGTAATGATAATCAATTAGTCCCAAACTCCAGTTAAATCAAACGAACATCAAATTAACGATAATCTTCCGACTCCATTTAAGAAAAATCTTATTTGGCCTTCACCTGTTGAATCTACAAACACTAAAAAAAGGAAATTACCTGCAGTCGTATCCTCGGAACAATGGATTTTATACACAAAATCAAAACTTGATAAAAAAGAAAGAGACCAGAATAAAAAGGAAGAAAGATAGAGAAGTTAGAAGGGAAAACGTTCAGGGTCAATTTAAGGAATTTGCAAAGTCAGAAGAAAAGGAAAGAAGAGAGCCATCAGATGAACGCGAATTCAAAATTCGTCATTATGTGATAGTAAATTATGAGGGTGAATTTTTTCCAGGTATTGTAGAAGAAAAAAAGAAAGATGAGTATCTTGTAAAGGTGATGTGTATGTCAGGCAATAATTGGAAGTGGCCGGACAAAAATGTCCTATGCTGGTACAAAAAGAGCGATGTAATCCAGGCTCGATGCGTGATAAAAATAAATCGATGCGTGATAAAAATTAAATTACACAAAATATATTATGTGAATTACTTTGATAGTCTCAATTTGCTTTTTATGTGATAGTACAATTCGGGCCGGTCAACCTAGAGATATATTTGAAAACTCGACAAATTTATTAGTTTGTATAAGCTAAATAATGGATGAGGGTTTGACTTTCTATGCTACGATTTCCAATAGCACCACAAAATGAAAGCAAAACCTTAAATTCTGCATATTACAGAAAATCGGACTTGATAATAAGGTTTTGTCCCTCTTTTGAAAAAAATCTAGCTGATAAGTTCAGTTGTCAACAATGTTTTACAAAATTTCGATTTGCAAAAAACTTGGAACACTCATTAAAAGAATTTAACTAGCCTTGCAAACTTGTTATGCTGGAAAGGTTTCAGAGGTAGGGACGTGTAAATATTTTATTATTCAAGCGAATTATATTTTCAGCTATAATGCAGTTCGTCAGCTATATGCATTTTTCCAGTTCGTCAGGATTAAATCTAAAATTCCTTGAAATGATCACCTAATAAGCCGGTTACACATGTTCCTCTATTCCTGTTAGGTGTGCCTTCGCAGTTTTACCGGTTGTCTGTGTGCCTTCGCAGTTTTACCGATTGTCTCGCAGGTAAACTTAATAGGATTCGATTGACCATGTGTCTTAAGTGATGTTTTAGCAACTGTCGGTTTATTAGTTGATCATTTCAAAGGAAGTTCAATTTTCCTCTATTTAGGATCTTCGTGAACACGTAGAATTCTGTAAATAATTAAAACCGACGAATATTCCGAGCTATAAAATATATGAAATACTTAACCGACACGTAAATGAAATCGTTAACTGACTATTTAATGATGGTCGGCTAGGGAATAATACGCTTTACACCAAGAAGGAACTCTTTCACTCAGACAATGATAATACCAGTTTTCTAATTTCATATCAGTGATGATAACCGACTTTCAAGTTCATTGACACAGGTGGAAAGTACCTTTTGAGGGAATTTTGAGAGAAAGGTTAATTGCACCGCGATTCAACAATAGTTATCGAGCGCCTTATTTTTATGTGCACTGTCATAGATTACCTTCCAGTGTCCGAGTGTTTTCTCATTTCTCTCACAGATCAGTTTCCAACGTAAATTCGGAATAGTTTGAATTTTAAACAAATAAAATTTCTATTCTTATGTAAAATCTCAAAAATCGCGAACGAGTTATTTTAATCTTATGATACATATCTGCCAATCGGAAGATGTTGTTAAAATAATTCAGTCAGAAGGGGTTAAGTATATAAAACCTCGACCCACTACACGACCATTGAACAGCCAATTGATGCTGGGTGTAATTTCATCAGTTTCGATATTCAACAACACGATTACAGAACAGAAACTGCTACATACAGGTTTGCTTGCGAAGGTAATGCCTGTACGGATATATCGATTGAGCAAATTTTTGTATTTGCTCCGGTCGCCTGCACAGATCACAATAACTGGACAGTTTTATCATTCACACACTTTTGTCAACCTGAGCAGGTACCCCGGTACATGGCATATCTGACAGGTTTGCCTTTACGTAAGTTCTAAACTGTGTAATAATTAATTAACTATAGTTGAATTGTTTGGTTAGTTTAAATTTTGAAAATATCTAGAAGCAGTAAGGCTTTAAAAGTAAAATTTTTGTCAATATTTCTCCACTTCTAGACTTAGAACAAACCAGAGCAATGTTAGTTAGTGTTTTGTTACTTTAAACTCACTTGAGCAACATTACGAAAAATAAATTCTATTTGACATTTTTTAGTGTTATACGATTTGTGTTATTGGAGAGTTTGTAACATACAATAACATCTCGTTCAAATAATACAGAATTCAGTACGACACTCAAAAACAAATTGCCGATATTTCAGAAATTAGTCGAACTTCTGCAAAATATTAAAACAAGCAAAACTGGCCGGAAATGAGTTAGTCATTTATTTGTGCTAGTGATTTGAAAGTTAAGACAGTGATGTTGAAAGCCAAGTCAATCGGTTGTTGCGTGTGAAATCAGGAAAAATCATTAAATTAAATGATAATTTGGTAACCGAATAGCTTGGGCCCAACCTTTCAGTCATGGCATTAGCCTATAATGGCTACCAATAGTCTGCCCACCTGATTATATCTTGCTAAGACTCCATATAAATAACACAACCAGACTACTGCTTTCTACTATAAATTATAGGTTTTACATTTGAGAAACGTTTGACGAAAATTTGATCCGATAAATCAAATCAGATTTTAAGTTCATAAAATTGATATCCGCGCTCGAAACTTAACAAAACTTATTTTTCAAAGTTTAATGAATTAAAGTGTTAAGTTAGTTTAAAACTACGCAAATCGAAATGCTATAGAGAATAAGGTCTAGGAATAGAGTATTGAAATGTATAGACACACATGCAAGACCGTAGATTGTCAGCAAAATAAAATATGAATCACGTTTTGCGATTAACCGTAGATCGATTTTATACAAGGAAATAGATACCAAATATTGTCTAAACGGTCAAACTGTGAGGGAACTTTTTGATGGAAACAACTCTTACCCAGAGCAGTACCGGATTATGAGCACTCCATAACAAGTTTCTATCAAAAATCATGAATTTTACCAAGTCTTCGCAGTTTACTTTGATTACAGCTCCGATTTAATTCGAATCTCTTTTGCATCCTACCTCTATAGGGATTCGAATTCCGGTATCACCCGCTCCAAACAAAATATGGAATATATTAAAAAATGTTGAATATTACAAAAATTGGTGGAATGCTCTATAAAATTCAAAAAATTTCCATTATAAATTGAAGATTTTCATGATCATTTAATATTAAAATTTTGACCATTTAACAATTTCGAATTTCAAATTTAATCGGACACCCTAAATTTGATTTCGAAATTTTTCGAATTTTAAACCCGAGTTAATTGTAAACGACAAATTTAATTTCGTATTTTGATTTTCGAAATTTGAGAATTATAAATTTAAAAACAAATTAAATTTTCGTAAATATTGAAATTATTTTAAACTACAACTCGCCAATAGATCAATCTCGTCTTAATCATAAATATACATACGATAAACCTTGCATTGATTTAAATAATAAAATTTAAATAATTTTGAAAATTCTGGTTTTTATTTAATTTATTTCGATATGTGGAAAAATTTTCAAATTGACGAAGCTTTGAACGTTTTATATAAATTCAATGTCGTGAGCTGAATTCTCAATGTGTACTGTAGTTATGACAAATTGAATTAAAACTGCAAGCTTGCAAGATCTGTTGATAGCTTACAACTAAATTTATATCTTTGAACCTCATTCAAACTGAAACTGTTGTGTGTTGTAATCTTTATCATTAGCTCATTAGAAAAAAAAATTAAAAATACTTTTTGAAATAATTCGTTTCGCACCTTTCTAATATTAGCGTGGTATATAGACTGCATGCAGCTTCATTGTCAATTACAATGAGGATGTGGAATAAGATATTTTAATAACAGAACTTTCTCACTTAGCCATGGCTTGGGATTGGGTTTGGCATAAGTATATCAACCTTAATAAAAATCGTAATCAGTGAAAAGGTCTTTAAAAAACAAAATCAACTACTAATTTAAAAAAAATTAAAAATTTAACTAAAATTTAAAATTGAAAATTTTGAGAAATATTCTAAAACTTAATACATTTTACAAATGTTTGATTCAAATTTTTAGCGCAGAATACATTTTTTAAAATTGATAAATTTTTAAGTATTTATGAATTTTCTAATATTTTGATGAATTTTTAAAAATTCGATGGATTCATAAAGTATTGGCACGTAAAATTTCGGAATTTTTCTAAAAATTATTAGTCACTGTTAAATATTTTCGTAAATTCGTAAAATCTTTAAAAATTTTACAAATCCGAATGAAATTTATTAATTTCAATATTTAAGATTTGAAAAATATTCCAAAATTACAATTAATTTTCTCAAAATTTGTGAATTTTGAATATAGCAAAACGTGAAATAAATCGGATAATACGTGGAATAAATCAGAATCGTATACGTGAAAAAAACTTTCCAAATACATGGAGCATAGATACAGACATGGAGCTATGCAATGCGCAGGTGGTATACTGAACTTGTGTGAATGGGATGAATGAATGTTGTGTGAATTGTGTAAGGTAAGGCTATGGACCAAAAAAGTGTCTATACCAAGTCCTTTTAAAAAAAAAAAAAAAAATCTACGAATTGAAGTACAAATTTTACTAACTAACAAAAACAGCGAGCTTACAGTAAGTTAAAACTAGTTATAATCTATTTAAGGACGTCAATGGAGGAGTATCGTCTAAATAAATTACCATTTCTCAATTTTCAAATTCCGAGTCCGAACGCAACCAAAATAGAAGGTACACAGATCTTCATTTTCCGATAAATGGCCGCCTCGTGACTAATAGCACTGGTTGGTTCGTTTCATTACCATCATCGAATCTCATCTTTCAGTTCAAGAATAATTCTTAGGTTATTGGCATACACCTTTTGTTTCAAAAAAACTTTACTAGCATGATCACCATTAACTTGTTGTTGCTCTAAGATCGATTCTGTGAATGTTCCGCGCTGCGCATGTTCTGCTGCCTTCAAATGTTGTGCCAACTGAATCTTGTCAGGATGCAACTGCAGATCGTTAGTTAAAATTCGCTGTAAACTGCTTCGTGAAATGGACATGATTTAAAATTTTAGAAGAATTTTAATTTTGAGAATAATTAAATTTTGCTTATATTCAGAAACCCATAAGCGTATACAAATCCGAAAAGCGATTGTTTAAATTTTGTACAACATACAAATTGACCACGTGTTAATTTCAAAGTTCTCACATCCGGCGAGCTCGGGCTCTGCAGGATGTGTTAACTTATCGTCAGCAACCAAATACGTAGGCAGCAGTCAAGTCTTGGAACAAGTCTTGGAACATAGCGAAGTGCATAGAACGTTTCGACTGTGCGAAGGTCTGATAAATGAAGATCAAAAGAAACGAGTTCAGCATCTTGTCAGCAACAACATTGAGGAAGCTAATTACCAGTCTGACTCTGTGAACTCTGTCTGGGAGGTACTGAAAACTTCGGTTGTCAGTGCTGCTCAACAGACTTTAGGTATAGTGAAAGTCAGACTCAGTGAAGTGCAACATCGTCTCACAATTGCGAAGAAAAACAAGGCTACTCTTACTAGGAGGGCAGCTATAAGCGGATTTGTAAACGGAAAAAGCGAGAATGGTGGAAGGCCTATATTCTGAAAATACAACAACTCAGCAATGAGTTAGGTCAACTGCTATTCGGGACCGGGATGGAGACCTATGTATCAACATCGATGCATGGAATGGGCAGTTTACCAACCTGCTTGATGTCTATTATGCGTCACCAGACTGCGAAGATTTGCATTGAGGATCCATCCCATGAGAAATTCACTAGAGCCATGGAGAGACTAAAACGAAACCGCTCACCTGGAGTGGACTGCATTAATTCGTAGCACTTGATATTCGGAGGGGATACTTTGTGGAACTGTCTATTCGACCTTACTATCGCGGTATAGCTCTCGTTTGTATAGCATACAAGTTACTGTTCTACATTATATTGGATAGAATCACCCCTCTAGCGGAGGGCCTGGTTGGTGACTATCAAGGAGGATTTCGTCCGAATCGATCAGTCACTGATCAGGTCTTTTCGCTGCGGATGATTCTATCTAAATATTATGAGACATCCATTCCCGTGCATAAAGTGTTCCTGGATTTCCGGCAGGCCTATGACTCGATCAACCGAGAGAGTTTGTGGTCTGCCCTGGAATACCTAGCTATACCAACAAAATTGGTCCGACTGAGTAGAATGATAGTGACGCAGTCTCAATGCTGTGTTAAAGTTGAGAATAGGCTATCGAAAATTTTTGCAGTTAATTCGAATGTGTTCGGCAGGAAGATCTCTGTACCCGATACTCTTTAATCTCATGTTGGATACATCTTTCGTAAAACTTAAACACCTCAGCGCAACAACTTGTATAGCCAGTTCCATCAGGCGCTTGCATATGCAGATGACATATGCGTGACTGAATAGCAACGGAGTGAAGGAAATACTTCATCCGCTTGTAGAGTTTTCAGCTTCTGTTGGACTCCATACCAATGAGTCCAATACAAAATAAATGATCTCTGGACATAGGGACAATGGCACACCAAATTTTAGTAGTGGCCACTACACGTTTGAGGGAATGAGGAGGTTTAGATAGTTGGGCTCCCTTATCACTCACGATAACAGTGTGGATGAGGATATAAAAGTGCGCCTGGGAGCAGGCGGCCGTACTTTGTATCCTCTAAGACCACTGCTAAAATCAAGTGCCGTGAACCTTTACAAAGCGTTGATCAGGCCCGTTGTTATGTTTGGATATGAAAGTTGGGCGATGACGGATAAGTACGACATATGGCTCCTTACATTTGAGAGAAGAATCATGCGGATGACATATGGTCCAAAACGAGTATAGATGGTACATACCGAGCTCTATACAATATCGAGATCAGAGATCTGTTGAAGATCCCCGATAATGTACATGAAGTAAGATTTGCATGCTGATCTGGAACGAATTGTGAGCGATCTCTGAAAGGAGAGCCACCACATGGTAGGCGCAGAGGTAGTTGCAGGAGACGATGGCTCCACGTTGTAGAGAACGACTTGACTTCTTCAGGTTGTCTAAGATAGTATGAAGATCAAGCTCAGGATCGAAACCATTGGAGTCGGATTGCTGACTCAGTAAGGGGCCAGTAATGGCCTTTACAAACACTGTTTTGTAGCTCCTATACTTTCACACCTCTTCATAGAGGTAAGCGATCTCACTACTTTGTTTTAAATACATTTTAAATGCAAGCATTTTTTATAATATTTGTTGCATTAATGATTTCTCAATCAGGACATGTTGAGTTATAAAATAAAAGTTAAAAACTTAATTCTATAACATGTTCTTTTTATTAAAACGAAAAACTTTCAATATTTAATTTTCATAAAAACTATGAAGATTGCATCTTCGGTATAAAACGCGAGAACAGCAATGTAAGGTAAAAGAAAATATTTAATTACAAATGAAATTGTGAAAACTTTGTTGATAAACCATTTATCGATTCTGCAACTATCTAATACTGTAGAAAAAAGTCCACTGAGAATTGTAATTATTAATCGAGCGCAACCAATCGAACGATTCATTTAATGAGACCACCCGTCGATCGTCGATAAGTATGTGAGTGTACGTATACACACTTGAATGCCATATGTAATATTCAGCTCAAACTCCGTGTTGTATAATTTTCGACTGTATAGATGATTTGTATACTAAAGAAACTGGATACATGCAATCGTTAAGTAAATAAACAAATATACTCTTTGTCTGTATGTACACGAATAATAATAACAATTATATCTAAGACAGTTGGGTTTATTGTTTATTTTAATTTTATTTGTTTTAATTATAATTCCGCGCTGTCTTTCTCATACATACAGATACATATACCGATATATTATGATAAGAATGCGAATGTGACGTTAAATTCTCGACTCAAAACTCTATATATAAGTTATAATATCATTTTGAAAAACATTCTTTCTTATTCAGCACAATAATTTTAAATTTTTCTTATAGAAGATAACAAATCTTTGAATAAATTGCTTGTGGTAAGTTTGCTTTTTGTGTATAAGCAGCATACCAACAAAATCAAAATTACAATTTTGGTCGAATTTTTTACGAAACTTTTGGATGGGTATATACAAAAAAAATGTTTTCCTATTTTTTATCATCCTCTAATTTATTTCAAATACAACGCATTGGATGTATGAGAATGTATACGTAGTTGAGTGAAAAGAATTGTTTTAAGTTAAAAAAAAAATTAAATTATGTTTCGGTCAATTTTGCCTGAGAGAATTGAACAATTTAGGGTTTTGTCTAAGAATTATTTTTGTTTTGATGGATCTTGATTTTTTGATACACAACAAAATTATGTGAGTTGTTTTTAAACTTTTAACTTAATTATGTTAATTGTTTTTGTGTAAAGACGAAAGTTGAATTTCAATCGATTTTAATTTTCTAGGTCTGTAAATAGTATTAGACATCTGGATTTCCATAAAATTTTAATCATTTCAATTTTGTATTTTGTGTTTAAAGTTTTCTGAAATTTTACATAATTCCATTTTAATGCGTCCTTTAATTCATCTAACTTGACGACATTTAGAATTTTCTTGAAATTATTTTACGAATTAATCGTAAAAAATTCGTTAATTTTTAAGAAATCAAATGTAAATCAAATTTTTACAACTTTATCACTTTTTTCTTAAAAATTTGGGAAACTTTTTAGAATTTTTAAAAGTCTGAAAACTGATAAACATGTATCAAACTTTAAATCATTCTAACTATTGTGAAAAAAATAAATATATTTTATGAAAGGCTAGCAGATAAATTCTTATCTGTCAAATTGCGAGAAATTTTCATCAAAATTGGGCTGTGGAGCTGGATCCCTCAGAATTGATTAAATTGAATAAAATTTTTTAGATAAAAAATTTCGAATTAAACATTTTATTCCGATTCCTTGAGTTTTGAAGAAGTTTGGTTTTCTTTCTCAAATTAAAAAATTTGCATCAAATCTGAAAATTAATTATTTTTACAAAATTTCAATTTTCATTATCAAAATCCTCCGAAATTTAGATCGTTTGTATAAAATAATAAATAATCCCAAAATTTTAACCAAATTAAGAAAATTTTAATATTCCCAGATAGTGATCAAATTAGGACAGATGCTTAACAAAATTCTGATTAGTTAACATATGGAACTTGAAATTTAACTTTTGATATCTCTATTTCTAATCTGAAATTATCTTTAAGTCTCACACAATTTTTTCCAAATTTTTTCGAATTTAATTCGTAATTTCATTCAATTGTGATTGATTATAATTAAGGTTTTTTGAAAATTCATAATAAAAATTCCATTTCTGAATTCATGTTTTAAAATCCATGTTCAGAATTTATATTCAGAATTATTATTCGGAGTACAGATTCTGAAATTATATTCAGAATTCATAAGAAGGACTCAACACTCTAATGCCACAAACATATGATTTCAGTAGATTCAGTACAAAATTTGGAAATATTTTATTAATTTTCAAAATTCTGAAAATTGGGGAACTTCAATCAAAATTCGTCCAAACGAGAGAAAATTTCATCCAAATTGGTCTGCGGACACCTAGGAATTAAAAAAACAAGGTTGCAATTCTTTTGTTGGTTAAATTTTTTATTTGTTTTATCTGCTGAAATGCTGAGTTTTTTAAAAATTAAATTCTCGTCCTCAGATATTCTAAAAATTTGGATGAACATAAAATTTCTGAAAAATTTGGTATTATCTATTTTGAATTTGAAAAAAAATCCTAAAATTTTAAAGAGTGTTTAACCGAAATTTAAAATTGTAAGAAAATCTAAATTTTCTAAATTATCAATAAATTTAGTTAATAAATTATACATCGAGTCCTCATATTCTCAAAATTTTACTAATTCTTCCAACTTTGTAAATTTTTAAAATTTTCTAAAGTTTTAAATTTTCTTCAAACTAATTTAAATTTTGAAATTTCCATTTGAATGAAAATGTGAAACTATGCTTAAATTTCAGGCAATTTTAACCAAATACCAAATTAGTCCGAATTTTAGTCGAATTTGCTGAATATTTGCCAAACTTAATATTTCAGAAGTTTAAAAAATTCTGAGAATTGGTGAACTACAGCCAAATTTAAAACAATTTCAATTTTTATGAATTCTAGATACGATGTAGATGATCTATAAACCGCTGGTTCAGGACCAATTAAAGTTAATTGGAAGCCAGCATTGGCTAAAGAATCTGAAATCTGTTGAAGACAAGCGATGTGTCAATGAGCGGGTACCGACGTGACCGTAACTTTATTGTTAGAACAAAGAAGGTTCATGAAATGTTTGCATTCCTTCACGAGTTTAGAAACAGTCAAGGAATTTCTTAAAGAGTTAAGTACAGATTTACTAACTGTACACAGTATAATACTTTTATTTTTAACAGCAAAGTTCAAAACTTCAATAACAATATGCGTCAGCGCAATTAGTTCCGCCGGAGAAACAGTACAATGCGATCCAAGACTACCGAAAAGTCTCAGATCCGTCCAAGGACAATCATTCTAATTTCTAATAATCAGGTTAAAACAACAGCCATCACAAAAAATGACAATGGACTCATCTAATTTGTTAAGAAAATCATGAGAACTTTACAAATTTCTCGAAGGATAAGCCACCGAGAAAAGATTTGAGAAATGGAATTCGGGTTGTAGTCTGTCATTAACCATATTGATTTCTGGTAAACATGTAGAATAATTTTTGAAAATTAGTCGATGTCCCACGATAGAACCGAAAACATTCCATGCTCCTATGCACCTCAGACGATATGATACAGAACAGGCTGTGCCTAAAATAAAGGTGCGTAACTGAGGCAAGGAGGGAATGGATTCCATAGCAAGAAGTGGAGTCGAGGACATAGCCCGAGTTATGGCTCTATAAGCAAGATTATGTAGACCAGTAAGCTTGGCTACAGCAGCCTTCAGATCAACCACTGACCACCACACAATAGAAGCGTACGATAGTAGTGGTAGGACCAGTGATTTATAAATGAAAGAAAGCATCCTAGGGCATAAACCTCAGGATTTCTCAAAAGCTGATCTACATTGCCAAAAAATGGCAGATGCCTTTTGAAGCTTGTAGCCCAGGTGATTTTTCCAGGAAAGTTTATTATCCAGGACAACACCAAGGTGCTTAACGTGGCCACATTTAGTGATCGTTCTCCCAAAAATGGAGGGAACAGATAGTTCAAGAGTATTCCTCTTCCTTGTAAATTCAATTAAATCAGTTTTAGAAGGGTTGACGTGAAGACCCTTCTCAACACACCATGCATCAGTTAAGGCATGCTGAGTAAGGTCGGATAAGACACTGAGAGGTTGGCCTCAGACTGTGAAAACAAGATCATCAGCGTAGCTCTGTGCAATGTAGCCAGGTTGCTGCAGTTTTACAAGTAACTCGTCAATGACCAAAAGCCACAGCAGAGATGAGAGCACCACTGCCTTTGGTAACCTTAACAGAAACTAACACCCCATCCAGCTCCGCCTCCACAATGCGAGTACCATAAGCTAATGGTGCGATCAATACCAAAATTGGTACAGGCAGTAATGATCGTAGCAAACGAAATGATATCGAAAGCTCCCGCAATATCCAGGAAAGTACCCACAACAAACTCCTTATTATTAAGAGATTTTTCAATCCTGGTTACAAGTTCATTTAGGGGGATTGATTTCACAGGACTTACCGACTCTGTAAGAATGTTGCATGTCACTGAATGGGGATATGATTAGAAAATGGTCTCTAATGGTTCTATCGACAATTCTTTCCAGAGCTTTAAGAAAAGTTGAGGATAGACTAATAAGCCGAAAGGACTTAGGATCCGTATAATCGGACTTACCAGCTTTCGGGATAAAAACAACTCTACTACTATACTTCAAAAATTTGGAACAGCACTTGGTAGGATGTGCCATAGAATATGGAATGAAAAAAATTAGGTCGTAATTCTTATGTGTACAGGAACCTGAATTGCCGTTTACTTGCTGAAATGCCAAGTTTTATTGAAAATTATATTCTGAATCCTCGGAAATTTCAGAAATTACACTCTAAATTTCGGTAAGTATAAAACTAAATTTAAAATCTGAAATATTTTAAAAATCTATTATAGAGTTTAAAAAATTACTCAAATTTTGTATTCATTAGTGAATTTATGTTCAGGCAAAAATTCTGTGAGTTTGTTTTGAAATTTTATCGAATTTCAGCCATATTATCGAATTAGTAAATTTTGCAAAGTTCATTGTCTGAAAAAATTTCAAAATTTTAAGATATTCTCAAATTTTGATAATTTATACAAATTAAAATTTTTAAATACGAAAATTGAATACTTTATACAGGCAACCCTCCTATAACACGGTAGATAGGTTCCTAAAATATGACGTGTTATGTGAAACCGTGCTATAAGACACTAAAAGCTAGTACAAAAGGGGGGTTAGGTGCTAAATCTATTAAAATGTATTTTTATTAATTCGTATAGGGTGTCTCAATAAGCGGTTCAGATTTGACATATTGGTTATTTGGCTCTGGCAACACTAATGACATTCTTTCTTAACGTTTCAGCAAAAGTAGGAAATGTTGGAAATTTACTTTCACAACAAAGACAATTGGCTCGAAATCGCAAGAAAATGTCGTACAACATTTGGTCAAAACGCGGTACTCACACCCAACGGTGTGATCGCATTTGGGGATCGGAAAATGAACAAGGATATGTGGAAAAACCAATGCATCCATTGCGTAAGGCATACCAACTTTTCCTTCCATTAATAAATCTTGAATGTCCTTATTAGCCATATCAGCAAAACCTTCTCCGTTCGACGATCGATCTAGCAAGTTTTAATGTGCCACCAATTTCATTTTCTGCTGAATCATGCACGTTTTCTATTTCAACTGATGCCGGCCATATCTTTTTCTAACATTCATTTAATGTTGTAGTTTCCAGTTCTGTTAGCGATGCGAATATCAATTCGATAGCATGCTTAATTGAAATTTGGTTCCAACCTTCTGTTACATCAATAGATTTAGCTTCAGTTGTGTCTACAATCCATTGTAATGACCTTCTGATGTAATATGTCTTAAAGGTATAAATAAATAATACTAATTGATCCAATGGCTGGAGCAATGAAGTAGTCTGTTAGGAGGAGTGTTAGGAGGTAGAAACACTATTTGAACGTTCGGATGACTTAAGTCTTGTGGATGACCTGGCGCAGAATCTATTATTAATAGAGTTTTGAAGTCTAAATTTTTCTACTTTAAATAAATTTTGACCTCTGGCACAAAACAATTTAGAAACAAATTTCTAAATTAATTTGGAGTTACCCAAGCTTTTAAATTCGCTCTCCAATATACCGATAGTGTGTTTTTATTTTCGCCTTTTAGTGCACGGGGATTCAAAGATCTATAAATTACTAATTATGATCTATAAAATGCAGTTTTATTAGTATTGATTACTTGATGTGTTGTGATTCCTTGATGTTCAATTATTTTAATCTTTAATTTTTCTGGATACGATCGAGCAGCTTCATGATCTGCCTGTAAAATTTCCTCTTGAATTTTTACGTTGTGAAGTGAAAAACGTCTTTTGAATTTTTCAAACCAACCTTTACTTGCTACAAAATCTGGGTTCAGAGAAGATTCTCCATTTTCATTAAGGTAGTTATAAATTTTAAGCGCTTTTTGTTTAATTATATTGCCGTCCAATGAAATCCGTTTTTCACAGCTATCATCAATCCATACGTTGAGTGCTTTTTCCATTTTTTCAATAATCAGAGCACGGGGACGAGCTGCATATTATGCGGATATCGAAGATCTTGCACCAACAGCACTTCTAATTTCCTTTTCATTTTTTTTAATGATGCGAACTGCCTCATTTATATTTAGTGTTTTTGCAATGTGTGATGCTGATTCTCTCTTCAAAAAACGATCTAAAATTTGTTATATTTTTATAATAAAACCGTGTTGTAGGAGAGTCACCTGTATTATCATTTCAAATTATGAAATATTAATAAATGAACCACAAATCATAAATCATTCAGAATTCAATAGTTATTCAAAATTAGTTTTGAGAATTTATGGTTAGTTTATGGATATTCAGAATTCAAGCTTAAAAATTCATATAAAGATAGTTCATATTCATTCACAATTAGTACTTAGAATCAATATGCGAATTCCAAAATTTTCAGATTTTCTGTTCAGAATTTTACTATTTCGATAATTCAAAATTTTTATTTCTAGATTTTTCGCAGATTTTTTGTAATTTGAATTTTGAAATACATAATTAATTTTATAAATACTTAACCCAAAAATTTCTATATATGTATAATAGATCTTTTATACACTCAACGTTAAGATATCAAAAATTTAACAAATTCTGAGAATTGGTCCACTACAGTCAAATTTAAAAGTATTTCAATTTTTATGATAGTCTAACAGACGTATTCTAGGTTGCCGCAGAGTTTGGAATGAACAAAGTTAGGTCGAAATTCTTGTGTAAAGGGATCTAAATTGCCGTTTATTTGCTGAAATGCTGAATTTTATTTAAAATATTTCTCAAAAAGCAACCAAGATTTTTTATGAATGCTAGAATTCTATTAAAATTTGACCATCAAACAAATTTAAATTTTGTAATCTCCATCCGAATGAAACTCTGAAATTATGTTTAAATATAATTAAGATATTCGTTAGAATTAATTCAATTTCAAAATTTTTAAAAAATAGTGGAATTTATTTTCAGAATTATATTATTGATAATTCAGATTCGGAATTTATGGTCAGAATTCAAAAGAAGAACTCACAAACAAAATTAATTATCTGAACTTTAATTTTATACATTTTAGCAAACTTAAAATAATTTGAAATTGAATTAAAGATATCTGTATATTCGTCCAATCCAAAGAAAATTTCTGTAAAATTGGGTTGCGTCCAAATGATAAATTTTGGTCAACAATTGGGTCAACAATTGGGTCACCAATCTGTAAAGAAATCTGAATTGTGCACATTTGAAAATTTTGGTTTTATTTTATTTGCTGAAATATTATCCAAATGTTGAATTCATTCAAGGTTTCTCAAAGTTCTGATTAAATCAAGCTTAAATGGCTCACAAATTTGTTTGTGAAATTTGATCAACTTAAGTTGTAGCGATAATAAAACTGTGCATACAACTTTGTAAAATATGTATCTGCAAAATGTAAAATGATCGGATATAAATTAACCATGAAGCTACATTTTTGAATCGATTTTAGTTAGAAACAGAACCCAAAATATTTTCTTGAGTTTATTTCTTTTCCAAAAACTCTAACTTTTTATTACTTTCGATTTTCATTCAACCGCACACACCATAGCGTGTTCAAGGAGAGAATTAAATTAAACAAATTTCGTTTCAAGATGTATATAGGCACCAAACGCACAATACAAAATAGTATTTTAATAGTGTTGTCAAACTATGTTATGAAATTCGAAATTTTTTTAAATAAAAAAAGATTTATAATTAAGATTGTCATTACGAAATTAGTAAGATTTAAATTGATATATTTACGGTCGCATATGATGTACCTCTTTGATTATATACGCTAAAAACATGCACTAGCCGCGGCAATAACAATATTTTTTTTAAGTGAGCCCATACATGGTAGTTGTGTGATATAATAATAAAACCGTTTTGGGTCATTAAACTCGTATATGTGTGTATAATATACATATCGAGACGTGGATCAATGACGTATAAATTCACCAAGATGATGAAGAAGAAATGTATTTATAAATATATTCATTATACTAATTTGGTAGTCACCATATTTGTAAATGATTTAGTATATTGTTGATCATAATAATTAGATGTTATTCAGACACGATATAATACAACGTACGAAGGCGAACATTAAAAATATTCAATCATCATGTTTGCGTAGGTACAGGAAAAACATTTTTTTTTTTTTTGGAAAATTCTTTCGACCATAACAAATATTTATGTAAATTTGCTTTTGTATATTAAGTATGTAGCAGCGGCAGCAGCAGTACAAAAAATTACGACACATAAATAAAATAAATAAAGTTTTTTTTCCCAAAAATGGAAATAACATTATCGCAAAACAGCTGATGGTAATTTCAATGTTTTAAATTTGCTGAATAATAACGACAAGTTAACAACTTTATTATACATTTTCTGTATGTATATAGGGTGTGGCTCTACAGATGGATACATTTTTTACTCCTCCTGTTGAGAACTTATTGTGAAAACTAATTAAAACTTTTTGTTTTATTCTGGTTGATGTACTGTCATCGGCCGCAACTTTGTAAACATTTGGGCATTTAATTTTATATTAATTGAGGTTAAGGATCAAACTTAAATCACAGTTTTCTCAGAAATATCTTTTAAGAGATGACAACAGCAAATCCAACATAATTTTTTTTTCATACGAATTTTCTTTTATATACTTAGACCTGATTGAATTTTTATATTGAAAAATCTATATCGACAAACTTTTCACATTTAACATGTTTAATTAAAATACTTTTTAATATTTTCTGAACCGCACACCATCGTTTTTTTATTGAAAATATTTAAAATAAAAACTTAAAATCAATTCTATCGTATTTATAATGCTCATTTAGGAAATTATAAATTATTTCAATTCAGTGCTATACAGTGATTCGGTAGTACGACTTTTCACCCAAAATCACATTAAATACATTAATGGACAGATTTTCGATATAAAAAAAAAGAATTTGATGCTTTTCGCTGCTAGAGCATAGTTTGAAATCATCAGTCACAGGTCTAGGCTCGCTCTATAACTGAGAATATGTGTAAATTATGTGGTCATGCACGTGCACTTAAACAGAAAATGAAACAAACAGTTGTGTTTAAACCCGCACTGCTAAAGGACGCCTGGAGGAATTATAAAAATGGAATGGGAGATGACAAAAGTTGTCATCTCCAAAGGCAGAAAGACCGATATGTAACGCGAAAAAAACTCTGAAAAATGTTTTATACTCAACATCAGCATCCAGCAGCTGTTCATTGACTATAAGGAGGAGTTTGACAGAGCGTACCATGAAGATTTGTAATTGCTTTCAACTAAAATTCTATAATATACCCTTGATCTGCTCGGACAACTCAGAAAAATTAAAAGTTATATGTTCAGTGGGCTGAAGCTATGTACCAAATTTTAACTCTCTAGAATTGTACATTTTCCGTTCGGTTTCGCATCTTAACCCACCCATAAGTTTGAAAAAGTGAAATAGATTCTGGATACACTAAGAAGAGGAGACTTCTTAAGATATCTAATTATTATATCAAGAAGTCGAAAATGAGCTGTAGTGTGAGGTTATTTAAGAATAAACCCAAGTAAAGCAATTAAAAGCAATTAAAAAAGCTTCTCCATAGATAATTATTGAATGATTTAAAAATCAACCAAAGAGCTGCGTCAAGAACCGTGAGTTGGATACTTATTTCAAAGAAGTTTAAATTTAATCGGAACTGCACAAAATTTATAGATCAGAAGTCAATATAAAACATACCGGGTGTTTTTTTAAGCTGAAACTTTCAAATATCTCAGAAAATAAACCCTCAACGATAAAGATGACCATTATCAAAATTAAATCATTCCGGGAGGGAAAGAAATACATTAGTGCTAAAATAAGGACTCCCCGCCCCTCCTTGTAAACATTTTTTTCGATTCATGATTTTTCCTACTGAGAACATTATCCATACGATTCTGCGATGATTATGCATAGGAACATGCAACTAAATTTGCTTTCAAATAATTGATTTAATATCCTCTATTACACGCCATCTATCATGAATCGAACAAAATGTTTCAAGCAAATCCTTTGTATTTTTAGCCGTAGAATTCGAATCTGCAATAAAAAATAGGGGTTCCTATTTTAATTTCCAAGTTACAAAAATTCCGAGTCGGTGACTGTAACTTCAAAACCGTTAATTCCAATTTTTGATCAAGCGCATTTTTGAGTGGCAGAGACAGTTAAGTGGCAACAACCCCATCAACGAAGTCAAGCAACCATATGGGAACAGGGAATATCATAGGAAAAAGGAAGATCAAACAAATAAAGAAACCTTCTCCTGGCAGGCCAGTATGCCTTATCCAGCAGCCCTGAAAACTGACTAGGATTCAATGGACCAATCATTCATTAATCCGAAATCATAATGCTTATAAAAACGAACACTAGAAAAATAAACAGATACCCGCCAACTCAAATATCGACCATTGGCTATCGTACACGAACACGAATCGGAAACTGGAACATCAAAACACTAACAGAAACATAGTAGAAAAGGAAATGAAGCGATATAACATCGAGATACTAGGCCTCAGTGAAGTAATATGGAAAAATAGTGGAGAACGTACAACGAAGCACTGGTAATTTTATCTGGTGTGCTCTGGTAGTAACCAAATGTAACCAAAGTAGCTAGAATAATAACAGCAAGATTCCATCGAAAATGCGCATCAAAATGCTTTGTCAAAATTGTCCAAGGAGATTTCAATGTTAAAATTGGAACCATATGACGTCAATGGAGATAGACTCATCGACTGTTGTGTCACAAACCAACTATTCATAGGAGGCAGAAAATTCTCACATAAAGAAATACACAATTACACTTGGACATCAGTAGATGGTGGAACCAAGAACCAAATCGACCATGTTACTACTACTGGTATAATAAGAAATTCTTATCCTCCCTGCAGGATGTCAGAGTAATCTACAGAGCAGACAGACGTACACAGCGACCATCAACTGGTAATAGCAATTCTTAAAGTCAAACCAGCCGCTGTAAACACACATGAAAATATATCGGAGGAAGTTTAACATAAACAGATTGAGAAACAGTGACACAAATAATGCATTCAAAGAAATGATCCAACTCAATCTAGCAATGAAACCAGTACCAACATCGATCAAAAATGGGAAAACAAGAAGATGCCTACCTTGGCTATACCAAGACAATACTATGTTACCAAGATACGACGAAAATCCGAAGGAAATATGAAAAAAAAGCTTAACAAGTGAAAAAGATGGCAAGAAGAGAGACCACAGAAAATACACAGAAGACATTCTCGTAACTGCAGAGGAAGCAGCTGCAATCAGAAACAAGTGTAAGAAAGGTCACCGGAAAATACACGAACATTCCACCCATAAAGGATGGTCAAACCGTAACCACTATCAGCAGCAGCTAAATAGATGGAAAGAACACTTTGAGGACAACTGCATAGATAGCAGAAACTCTAACACCACCCACTATTAGCTGACATATGGAATACCGGGAAAATTCCGCAGAAACGGAAAGACGGTATTACCATAACAATCCCAAAGAAAGGCGACCTAAGAGAATTAAAACTGAATTCAAAAACGGGCGAGGCAAATCCCCCCTCAACAGCACAATAAAAGTATTAGTGATGATCATTCTCGAACGAATATCTCCATCAATCAACCAACACCTGAGAAATGAACAAGCTGCACAGATCATACCAACACGATCCGTATTATCATAGAGCAATCAAATGAATGGGACTACTATCTAATCTTCGTGGACTTTGCAATCTGGAAAGCACTTTGTGAAATAGGCATACCAAACATAATAATTGAACTAATACAAGAAATGTATCGGGAGGCCGGAAACAAGGTTCAACACAGAGGAAAGCAAAGTGACACATACTTCAACTCACGAGGAGTTAAGACAAGGATGCAGACTATCTCCACTACTGCTCCTGATAGTACTGGACAGCGTAATGCGCAAACTTAACAATACAACACCAAATGGTATCCAATGGGGACCACTAAAACGGTTCAATGATCTAGACTACTCAAATGATATATGCCTGCTAGCACACAAGTATACCGACATACAGCAGAAAATACAGAACCTATCAGACCTAGCACAAGAAGTAGGTCTCAAAATCATCATCAGTAAAACAAAAGCCATGAGATTGAACACGAATATTAGTACACCAATCACCATCAAACGTCACGTCAATCGAAGGTGTTCAAAAACTCGTCTACCTTGGTTGTACTGTAGCAAAAACAGCAGTGGCGGCACTGAAGTAATACTTTCAACAAGCTCCATAAGATCTGGAATGCGTCCGTCCTGTCAAGGAACACGAAGCTACATTTATTCAATGCCAAATGCCTGAGAAGACTGATAAAATGCTTCTGGCCGAACACCATCAGAAAATAGAACTTCTGCGGCAAACAAAGCAAACAAACATTTAGAAGGAAATAAGAAAGCGCAAGTGGAGATGGATCGAGCACACATTGAGGAAGATCCGAATGACATGACACGGACGTCGTTAGAGTGGAATCCACAAGGAAAACGTAACGTGGGAAGACCAGCTATAACCTGCAAAAGAACGATGCTAGCCGAAGTGAAAGAACTAGGTAAAACATGGGGAGAGCTGAAACCAATGGCTCTCTACAGAGTCAGATGGTTCAGTCTAGTGGACGCCCTATGCTCCTAAATTGGAGATAAGGGAAAATACGTTTATATAAGGTGATTTCTATCATCTGTTTCAGAATACTAATAAAATCAATAATAATCAGTTTGTAAAGCCCATTACTGGCCCCCTATTGAGTCAACAATCCGGCAGACAACCTGAAGAAGCCAAGTCGTTCTCTACACCGTGGAACCATCGTCGCCTGCAACAATCTCTGCGTTTACCATATGGGTGAACTCCTTTCAGAGATCACTGCACAATTCGTTCCGGATCAGCCCGCGGAACGTGACCGAGTTAGCATACTCACTGAGAGCGTACAATGTCGAAGATCTTCATCAGATCCCAGATATCGACATTGTTCACAGCTCGGTATCTACTTCGCGTTTTGGGCCGTAAATCACACGAATGATTCTTCTCTCAAATGGAAGGAGCCATCTGTCGTCGTCATTTGTCAGAGCCCAACTCTCATCCAAACACAACAACGAGCCTGACCAACACTTTGTAAAGATTCAGGTTCACGGCACTTGATAGGTGTTTAAATTTTAGCAGTGGCCTTAGAGGATACAAAGCACGGCTGCCAGCCAGGCGTACTTTAATATGCTCAGCCACACTGTTATTGTAAGTGATAAGAGAGCCCAAATATTTGAACCTCCTCAAATGTGTAGTGCCCACTACTAAAATCTGGTGTGTCCTATAACCAGAGATCATGTTTTTTGATTTGGAGTTCAACAGAAGCTAAACTATATTAGTTGATTATTATTTCCTTCACTCCATTGCTATTTAGTCCAATCATATGTCTGTCATCTGTATATGCAAGCACCTGATTGGACTGGCGATATAAGATGTTGCGCTGAGGTGTTTTAGTTACGAAAGATGTACTCCAACATGAGTTTAAGAATAGCGGGGACAGAGCATCTCCTTGCCGAACACGCGAGTTAACTGCAAAAATTCTTCATATCCTGTTCTCAACTTTAACACAGAATTGAAACTGTGTCACGGTCATTCTACACAATCGTACCAACTTTAATGGCATATTTAGGTATTCCAACTTGGCAGACCACAAACTCTCTCGATTGATCGAGTCATAGGCCTGCCGGAAATCCAGGAACACCTGATGTACGGGGATTCTTCCTTGATAGCCACCAACCAGGCCCTCCGCTAAAGGGGTGATTATATCCAATATAATGTAGGACAGTAACTTGTATGTTGTGCAAAGGATAGCAATACCACGATAATTCTCACACTTCAAGTGGTCTCCTACTTCAAGAAAGGGCACATCGCGACCACTTTCCATTCTTCAGGCATTACATCGATTCGCCATATTAATCGAATAAGGTCGAAAAGACAGTTCCACAAAGTATCCCCTCCCAATATCAAGAGCTCCGAAATAATGCAGTCCACCGCAGTCCACTACAGTCTATGACGAATGATGAACACCAAGCAGGTCGATAAAGGAGCCATTCCATGCGTTGAGTACTGCGTCGGTGTTGACACAGAGGTTTAATAAAATTAATAAATAACTTTAAATCGTATGAATTGCAGTCATTTTGCTTTAAATGCGATTTCCAAAAATGATGTTTTCGCAGTTAACTATTGGCTGCCATCTATTGAACAATAGATTAATTATATAAATAGTAAAAATGAAACTCGGCTGTCATTTGAATGTTATAGCATCCCATATACAAAATTAAATTGTCAGCTACGTTAAATATCTCGTTAACGAGATAATAATGACGAACTATAAAAAATTATTACCTCGAGAATTCATAAATCTTATAGTATATGGATATTCCTCCAAATCACCTGTTTAAATTTCATCTATTCACGAGTACAAAACAAAACCTTTGGTTGCATTGAAATAAAATATAAAAATTACTGTTTGAACTGTATGCCACGGGCACGATGTGGCTTCTGCGAAAATGAAATATATTTTTTTCTTAGATATTGTTATTTTTTTATATATACTTACATATATATACGAATGCGGTTGAGATGGTATCAAGTCTTCATATATACTTAAGTAAATCTTTTTAAATTTTGTGGTATTTGTATGGCATCGCAAACATGTATATATATATACTATATAGACGTAAAAAAGCCGTAGGCTATAAAAACAAACTAATAACAAGTGACAATTCTATAGAAATCCGTGTCACAACATTTTTAAATACCAAAGTATAATGATTATTATGATTTTTTTCAGGCAACATACCTAAATACATAACCATATGTTTGAGATTTAAGCAAGCATATTCCCTCTTGACTGCCCTTAATCCATCATATGTCGATATATGTATTTTATATTTACCCACCATAAATTACTGTCAAAATCGATAATTTAATTTTATATCTCCCTCGCATAGCAGAGATATGATTATCAACCAATTTATGGTCTGTATGGAAGCATAAATAAATGTTATGTACATCCATGAACATATTTTGTTTGTTATGTTGTTGTTGGATTATGTATTCGACACGAATCGTAAGGCGGTGATAATTATAATTTACATACGAGGTACATATAGAATTCGATTGTTTGTTAACCAAAAACAAAACAAAACTATATATTCGATAGTAAATGCGATGATAATATGAAATGTTGATCACAAAATCGAGTTTCAGCTATTAACAGGTTAAAAAATAAAAACCAAACGTTACGCTTTTGTACCACCCCCTACGGTATGTATATGTAAATTATTGTCAAAATTATAAATGTTATTTGGTGTCGCGACTCGCGAACTGGAAATTGATTGATAAAATATCGGAATTTTGTTGTGTTGTTTGTATTCTATATTTTTAAGTAAATGTAAATATTGATTGTTAACCCATTAAATTATAGGGTGGTTGTTGTGGTTTGCATGATAAATAAAATGTATTATTTTATTTGTTCATATATGTACATATATGGATTGGGGTCAAAATCAGATATCTTATTTCATAAATGTATATGTATTATATGAAACAGCTATTAGTATCGAAAACACGTCCAACCAATTCTACTTTATCATTTCACATTATATCGATTTTGGTTGTGTCGTAAAGATTTGCTTGATTTATGAGATGGTGGGATAACCCCTTTAACCAACCTATAATTTTTCTTAAGCTATTGAGAATGTTCCAATTACTCGTATATTCCCGAAATTCTTATATACTTTGTTTAAATTCTAGAATTCAAAATTTTTAAATTCTCAAATTTCTGAATCTCGTAAGTGATCTGTATTAAATGTACAGAAATATTTCAACGAATCTGACAATATTAGAATTTTATTAATATCGACATTAATTCACAAAAATTTCGTAATATCTGAGAATATTTTATGCACATTAAAAAAATTTTATACTAAATTCTAGTTATTTATATTTTATCAGTGTCAGTACTGTGAAATATATTTACATGACTTCTTAATTTTTAAATTATCATCAAATTCTAAAATATCTTTTTGTATTTCAAAATTTAAAATCCTGAAATATAAAATTGTAGGATTAGCCTATAATTTCTCTCCTTTGAATTTTTTGGCAATTTAAAAAATAATTTATCTCTGATGGGATGATCAAAACTGTCATATCGATCAAATGTGCGTTTTTGATCTCCAATATAAAATAATTTATTTTAATAGTGCTAGACGGATTAAAGCAGTGTGGTTGGTGTTAAAATAAAGATGTAGTATCAGAATTTAAAATGTTAAAGAAGAAATTTAATTATATTATAGGTGAAATAACAGCGAAATAAGTGAAATATAAGGGTAAAAACAACAACAACAACAACAACATCAGCAGAGACACAAACCATCATATTCACCACCATTGAACGAAAAATATATGGACTGCAATACCAACCCAATGGAAAGAAATGGTAAACAAGACGAATCGGAATATGACAAACGTAATGGAGTTATGTCAAGTTTGTGGATAATTACTTACTAATATTACTAATTTTTCAGGATATTTATACCTATTTGTCAAGTAACTTATAATAATGCTATGGGGGAGATTACTGCAGATTTCCATAGTAAACTCGCGTGACTATTATCGACACAAATAAATAAAGTTATATCCTGCAGATGGCGCACCAAACGTTTTTTAACAAGAATTTGTACGTTACCTGTTATTTCCAAGTTATTTCAGCCGGGTGTTGTCAATTTGGTTTTGTTTATTTAATTTTTTTCCTTTTTAGATTTTATTTACCAGTGGTGGCATCTAGTTAAAATAACCTAACTGCGATAAACTGCTATATGTTGATACGCAAATCTGCAGCAGTTTCCCTTATAGTATTATAAGTTATTTGCTATTTTATACAAATAGATGCTTAATTTATGATGTAAAAACTTATTTAGGGGGTAATGGGAAGTAGGATAGATTATCCGGTTTTTACCTTTACCCAAGAGGTAGGCTCCAATGCGTTTTCGGCATAGGGATATCCCCAATTAAATCAGGCCTAATCCCCTTTTATAAAATAAAGCTATAACTAATCGTGTGGTGACATTTATCGTGCCATCAGGTCACCCATTGTCACGTGTTACATCAACCCTGCTATGGTAGTCGGACGAACGGCTAATTTAACGCCACCGTTTTAATGTTTGAAGTGGTATTTTGTATGGATGTGGTGGAAGTTAGCCAATAGCGAGCAACTGGAGGGAAGGGGACGGGAGGACGGCTCATGAATTAGGTTCAATTGGTACTGGGGCGGTTGCTCTCGGAGGGATTGGGATTAGCGGTGTTTGTCAAAGATTTGGAAGGCTAGGCTATTCGACTATGTTAACCCCTTCCTCGGTTTCTTCACCAAATGACTCACTAGAATCCGATTCATCAAGAGCAATGTCTCCCATTCTATATGAGGTCTACCAAAGTAACTTAAATCCTGTCTTAGTGAGTTATTCCAATAACTAATTCGGTGTACCTTAATTCTTTTGGTAATAGTCTTACCATGTAAGATCTCCTTGATTTTACGTGAGCGGGGATGGTAAGGACAGAACTCAACTAGTTTCTTTAGAAAAAAACTCGTATTTCTTTAGCTGTCTCTATACCATATGTCAACACAGGAGAAATAAGCGGTACATGGAGATAACCATCTCATAGGGTACTTGATTTCTATGGATGAATTTCTGCATACGATGAGTTATTCTGAGTGCCTGATGACACCGAGTACGCATGGTGAGAGGCCGACTTAACTTGGAGGTTAAATAATTACCCAAATATCGCATCGTATCAACACGGTTGAAAGTGGCACCAAACAACACTATGCTGGGGGTAGTACAAATGATGCTGAAGGATCTCGGATCAGAGCGGTGCATTTATGAGGACTTAATTCTAAGCCCGCTAATTTTAAGGCATCTAGTAATTCATCCAGAATGGGTTCTTATACTAGATTCAACTGAGGGAATTTATCTGCCTCAGTTAATAAAATTTCATTCAGGATGAAATTAAATAAACGGAGAGATATAGGGATTCCCCGTTTAACTTTTTTGCTTTTCTTGACTTTTTCTGTAGAAACATTAACCATTTAACAGTATAAACTAATTATCATTAATTACAGGGTCTATCACAGCTCAAATATATGGAATTAATAATAATAAATTGATCTAAATTACAGGATCTATGCCAGTTAAACTTAAATTTAAATTAATTAATTAAAGGTTGGAATGCAGAATAAAATAAATCGGAACTAATTTGAGTTGAATTTTCAGGAGTATCTCATAAGTCTGATCCAGCAAACTAATAAATTTTATTTCAGAGATTAGAACTGAATCATTCTGTGTTACTAACTATTGGCTATACCAGGTGTCGGTAACCGAGTCAATTTCTATCATACTAACTGAACCTATTCAAATCCTCTTTATGTTATGTGCAAACGGATGTTATCGGTGAGGCCCGGCCATCTCCGGGGGATCCTCCTTAATGCTTGGTCGAACATTCCAATCAAATCAAATTAAATAAATTTAAAAAATTAGGTCTGAAATATTTTGAGAATATTGTAAAATATTCCTATCCGCCCAACTGTCCTGAACTACGTCTTCCACCGAACGATATTGGGCAATAATGAAAACTAAATTGAGAAAGACCCACAAGGCACTAAAGCATATGTAGGATTTAAAAAAAAATGGATAAAAAGTACGAATTTGGTTCCAAATTCATCTGTGCGTGCCTTAAAGGTGGCCGTCCGCTCCAAAGTTCGACTTTTCAGCCGGCAATTAATTAATAAATAGTTTAGATGATTTTTCATTAATAACAAATATGTATGTAGGAACATAATGGAATAAAGAAATTAAAAAATTCGTTGTTTATGAAATACTTATTGCCGTTTTAGAATTTGCAAATTTTACTGTACCCGATCTTATATACATATTATAGTATTAATTCGAGCTGATTATCTTATTCACCACAGATCTCGTACAGCCCCATAACTGTATTCCGTAAGTTCATATTGACTTCAGCACCTGCTGGTACAATAACAATTTGCTTTGTATTGACAATCCAGAGTTTTTCCTCAATAGCCAGTACATTTCTCTCAATTTAATATTGAGTTCTTCTTTCTTTTATTTAACGTATTCTTGCCACCTAAGACGGGTATCTAATGTCATCCCCAGGTATACTTAGCTGCATTTGCGAATTAAATCTGCGTCTATTAATAACTAAAGGTCTCCAACAGGTTTTTAAATTTGTGAAATCCCAAGACACTACCTTGAGGGACTCCTGGTGAAATTTTCAAGAGTTATATATTCTTCTTCGGATTTCACTCGAAGTATCAGTTCTCGAAATATGATTTTAAGATCACATAAAAGTGCCATACTTTATCAATTGCCTGCACTACATCTAGAAAGACGCCAGAACATATCATTTTCTTCTCTAAGTATTCTCTAGCAAATCAGTGATTGCAAATCAAAACTTGATCGATGATTGAATGCCCCTCTCTAATTCCATACTGATGTTATGAGATGAGATTTCTTTGCTTTATAATTACTTTCAGTCTTTTAAGTAATAGTTTTTCAAACAATTTCAATGTCACTGGAAGTAGTGACATAATTGGTCACTAACACTTTCTATCTATCTTTATATCTTTCTAATTTTTCCTGTATTTTACTATGTGAGTGCTTGGAAAGGTCGGCTAAAATTTAGTATCGAGAAACTTTATTATTTTCGAAATGATTTTGGCTAAAAATCTTGTTGCTCACTCTAGTTCAAGACCCACGGGCCGCTACTGTTTGTTGTATTCAAATAAGATGCGATATCATTGTCAATTAGGAAAGATTGTAGTAATTCATCCAAGAGAATGTTATATATTTTAAATATATGTATGCGGCCAAAAAGTTTCGAAAATTTCAGAAACAAAATCATTTAAAAGTTTCGCAAAACTACTAAAATACCTCTGAAAAAAAGTTTTCTGAAATAAGTTTTCTGAAAAAATTTATATTCTCTGCACATTCAAAAAACTTGAATGATCCTCTAAAAATTTGTAACTCTATAAATACTAGGCAATTGAGATTCCACCACTCACTCAATTCTTTGAATTTTACAAAAATTTTGGAACCTCTTTCTTAAAACCTAATAAATTCTCTAAAATAATTTAAATATTTTTGTTTAGTTCCCAAAATTCATCAAATATTATAAATTTTCTGTTTAGGGTTGGCCCTTGTGGTGTGGATACTCAAATGTCTCGTAAATTGCACGAGCATGGTTTCCAAGAATACTACCACAGTATTTTTTGCTTGTCGTAGGAGGCGACTAAACGGTTGGATCGCTGGGCTGACGACCAGCACTTAGGAAACCAGGAGCGGTGGAAGGCCTAATCACGTGCATCTTCAGAAACACGCTGGCCTAAAAGTGGAGACCATGTGTTCCAATGCTATACGTTGCTCTACAGTGGCAATGACCCAGGAAATGTTGGAGCTGGATGTTTTCGTGGGCCGCAGATAAAGAAAGCTGTTTTGAATTTCCAAGCAGTCAATAACCGATTGTGTAAGGTTCGCTTGTGCATGAAGTTAGGGAACCTGTCGATAATTTGTGTACACGTGCCCACAGTAATGAGCCAGCTTCAAGATAAAGGCTCATTTTACAATGACTTGGACGATCTGATGGGATCCATAATCGAACACGATGTTAGAATGGTAATAGGGGATTATAATGCTCGATCTGGCAAAAATTAGGCTGACTTGTGTGAAAACATAGGTCCGTATTCCCGATACGAAATTGCAACCGATAATGGTGAGAGAATGATGTACTTTGCTATTGCTCACGACCTTAGAGTAGCAAGCACATTCTTCCCTCACAAACAGATACATCTAGAGACATGGACCCATCAAAGGGCTGGCTTGGGTTGTGAAGGTTGTGCGAACTTATCGGTCAGCAACCACATGTAGACAGCGATAAAATTTTGGTCACTGGAAAGCTATGATGTTAGTTTTCGTACAAATCTGAGAACACAGCTGATAAATGAAGATCAAAAGGAATTTGATCGAATTTGTAGATGGAAGAATCGAGAGTGGTGGAAGGCCAAGGTTCTGAAAGTACAACAACTCAGCAATGAGCGCAGTTCGCGTAATTTATATAAAGGAATTACCGGATTGCACCATACTTTCAACCGCCATTCGGGACCGAGATGGAAACCTCTGTGTCAACATCGACGCAGTACTCGACGGATGGAGTGGCCACTTTACCGACCTGCTTGGTATTCATCATGCGTCACAAACAATTGTTGAGCCACCTCTAATACAAACTGCAGAGATTTGCATTGATTATCCATCCCATGAAGAATTCACTAGGACCAAGCAGGAATTGAAACAAAACCGCTCTCTTGGGACAATGGCACACCAGATTTTAGTAGTGGGCACTATACGTTTGAGGGAGTGAAGAGGTTCAAATATTTGGGCTCTCTTATCACTCACGATAACAGTGTGGGTGAGGATATTAAAGTGCGGCTGGCAGCCGACAGTCGTGCTTAAACACCTATCAAGAGCCGTGAAGCTGAAGCTTTACAAAGCCTTGATCAGGCCTGTTATTATGTTTGGATGTGAAAGTTGGGCGTTGAAGGATGAGTACGGGAGATGGCTCCTCCCATTTGAGAGAACAATCATGCGTGTGATTTACGGCACAAAACGCGAAGTAGATGGTACATAACGAGCTCCGTACAGTATTGAAATCAGAGATCTGATGAAGATGCCCCATATTGTACATGAAATAAAATCTCAGCGAGTACGCTGGCTCGATCTCTGAAAGGAGAGCCACCATATGGTAGGCGCAGAGGTCGTTGGAGGCGACGGTGGCTCCACGGTGTAGAGAACGACTTGGCCTCTTCAGATTGTCTAAGACAGTATGAAGACCGTTGGAGTCAAATTGTTGCCACAGTAAGGAGCCAGTAATGACAAAATAAATTGAAATTCCAAAATAATACCAATTACTTTGGAACACATTTGTTACCCTGTATGTCAAAATATGTTGATTCGATTAGTATAAGCATGCTAAAATTTCAATTAGTACAAAAACGCGATAATACGATAAAAATATCAAAACACGATAAGCCAATATGTATTTAGCTGACAATGCGATATTGCGCATGCAGCGATGCAATGTTACTCGTTTGACGAACTCGAATATATAAACCGGGTCGATTGTTCGAGAACTTATGTGTCAAATTTAAACCAACATGTCAAAATTAACAAACATGTGTGTATGAGCTAATTTTTTGTTTCATAATATTCTAGAATCAAAATATTATAAATAAGTATAGTCTACAAACCGGGTCTCGCCGCGAGTGAATGCCGCCGTGATTCGAGAATAGATTTGCCGCGTCTCGTACAAATACATAGATAAAGAAAAAGATAGTTATTTTTTATAGATTTTTTTTATAATCAAATCAAGATAAAAATTATCAGACAAACTTTTTAATTTTATTCACAAATAATGGGACCAAGGACTCTCTTGTTGGAGTCAGTTGGATCATTTTGATATTTGAATAGATCAAAATGTCCAGCGAAATGAAGATTAGTAGTAAGTGTTACCTCCTTATATAACATGTAAATATTGGTTATGGCCCTAGAATTTGTCTACGAATATGAATACAAGAGGCCGATCACTTTGCAATTTTAATACATTAAAGTGGTCAGATTAAAAATATAATTTATTTTGCTCGCTACACATGAACGGCCTCTGCCTACTAGCCCTAATTTCTAGTTTTCAAAGTCTGTTCATAAATTGGACTACAAAGTCCAATCGTTAGAGTTAATTTACCAAAAAAAAAGACTTGTGGAAAGGCTCATTTAGCTCAAGGCTCACACTGTAAGTGTGTAGGTTCGACATAAGATTTCCTCAAGAATTTGCAAATTATGAATATTTAGAAATTTACATATAGTTTAAGGTATTGGTCTAAATTTTGATATGTGAATGATATCCTTCAGCTTTGGAGATGATTTATTTTTATTGGCATAAACATGTTCTCTACACACGCCCAAATAAAAATCACTAACGGACAACGGTGTTAAATCGCATGATCTTTGTCAAATCAGTCGGCATCTTCTCTTAAGCAAGAGGATTAAAACTATGACTGGAATGGCTTTAAACTACATTTTTATACCACGATAGCATTCAAAGAATTCAGAAAAGTTCAGCATTGGAACAAATGTTCATAACTAACTATAGTGATGTTAATTATATTCTGGCATTAAATGTAATTCGGGCTCTGACTAAATCAAATTCCGAAACCTCTAAATCTAACTCTAATTTAATTCTGTGATTCAGTTAAAATAATTAATCGAATACTTATACAATCTGAAAAACTCGGATATCAGTCCAAGCTCTGACAATTGATCGAATTCTACAATAAAATTCTATTGCTGCACGTAACCATAGAACAGTAGGGTTTTAGTAGTGAAGATATTAAAGAGCGGCTGGCAGCAGGCAGTTGTGCTTTTTATCATCTAAGACCACTTCTAAAATCTAGACCCGTTGTGGACGCTGACCGGCGAGTAAGAGAAATGTCTCCACACATTTGTGAAAAGAATCATGTTTGAGATTTACGGCCCAAAATTCGAAGAAGATGGTACATACCAAGCTCTATACAATCAGAGTTCTGATATAGTTCCAGCGATCGCTGGAGAGCCACCATATCGTATGCGCATAGGTCGTTGCAGGCGACGTAGGCTCCACGGTGTAGAGAATAACTTGGTTGTTTCAGATTCTCTAAGTCAATATGAAGAACAAGGCCAAAATCAGAACCGGCGGAGCGATATTGCTGACCCAGTAAGGGGCCTGTAATGGCCCTTAAAAACGGTTATAATAATAATTCTGACATTTGATCGAATCGTTGCACTATAATTCTACCGCTGACTCTAAACCTATCGTCAAGTGTTAGGGACATCATTAAATTAAATACTAAGATTACGTTTTGACGATTTGATCGATTTAAGTAAATCGAATTGCTGACAATTGATCGATTTATTATACCGAAATTTTATCGCTGGGTCTAGGTTTAGATTTAAATGTTAATTTATATATTACCGACAATATAATCTAGGTTAGTGAAATGAGATTAAGATAATCTATAGATAAAGATATAAGTATCAACAGATTATTTCATCACTCAACCACAAACGACTTATACGCTACACCGACACTAGACTTTCTTCTATCTAGAGGTTAACAACATTTCCGCACTTATAACTTGTTTTTATTTTTATTTTTTATTAAGAACTGATAAAAGTTACGATAAATCATAATGCCACAAATGTTATCTAAATCAAATCAAAATTTTGGACGATAAATAATAATTTCATAAGAAGCTATTTTATTTAAAAAGAAACGAATGATAAGAAAAAACATAATTATATTACTTTTTTGCAACCATTCTATCTTGTATAAGTACGTATAAGTATATAGATAATATACTAAACAATAAAATCAAACTACTTACAGTAAAATGTTCAGCTGAATTGTAATCCTCGTCCAAGTATACCCGAATCCTATTGAAATCTTTTAACTCCTCGCTTTCGCACAAATTCTTGATGAATTCTTGTACATATTCCATTGATTTTTCGTATGTTTTACCACCAACCTCTTGCAAATGCAGCGCAATAAAGGCGGGCTTTTTAACGTTGATCATTGTCAAGAATTCTTGAATCCATGTATTTAATAAACGGCATGGCTGTGAAATAAATCGAATACAAAACAAAGATATAATAAATTAATTTTGATTAAATTGTGTCCAATATTCTGTAAGTGTATATAATAGAAATTAATTAAGACAGATCTTCTGTTTTGGTCAACTTTGCTTTTTATTTAAATTTCCAAAATTGTATTTTTAGATTTAAGATGTATGTATATAGGGCATGATGACGTCTATGCGACGTACATACTACATAAATATCGACACTCTCGTCTATGTATACCAAAGGGGGAATTTTGGTTATAATAAATCTAAATAAACTTAACTAAATTAATCAAATATATATTTTATGGATATCTACTATACCTCGATATAGTAATTGTAACGTATAAATGTATAGGTCCCAACAAGCATTTTATTAACAAACTTAAATGATGGCGCGTCACCATGATTCTTGGCTTTCGCCATTACGCGCGAATAACTATATGTAGACAATTAACTATAAGTAATTACAGCCATATGCAACTATATACTATTAACGTTTTTATATTTGCCGATTTGCGTCTACAGAATAAACCAACCAGAACAATATACTGCTTGTGTATTACTTAATTATAGAAAACAAATGTCGTTATTTGTTTGATGCGGAAAACAAAAATAAACCGCATGATAGTGAAAATGATGGGTGCTTTATTGCTTGACCACATCATTTGCTGTTTATCAAGTAGACTTATAAACCGAGAGAAAGAAAGAAAGAGAGAGAGGGAACATTGCAATATTTGATCAATTTCTGGCGATGAATATAGAAAGCGGATGTTAAGCCAATTACTGACAAATTAATCGAATTGCTTGACTATACAATATTCGAGTACATTGACGACATTTAAGCATATAAGTATGTCAAATTCGAAAATTACTCAGTCTTTCATCGATATCAGAAAATAAGTAAAAAAAACGGACATTTGGTCGAATTCTTTCATTTGATCGAATACTTACTTTGATCGGTAAATTTAAAATTTTCTTGCATTTTACCGAATTATTACAATGAATAAAAAGTGGACATATAATCGAATTATGACATTTGATCGCCAAATACACCGTCTTTAGTTTTAAATGAGAATTAGAGTAAACATCTACTAAATGGAAGTCGGATTCCGACATCCATTGAACTTCTACTGTTGAATCTGATTTTGCAGCTTGAAATGAGAACTACACAATCGAGGGGGCGTGTGTTCTTGTAATTGCTCGGAGTCTTTTACACTGGGGCTTGCGAGGATTGAATGTATTTCATATATATTTATATGGAGTTGGGCTCAAATGAAGGAGTATAGATTACACTTACTTACATTCTTCAAATTACACCGAAAATATATCATTCTAAACCGCGTTAGAAATTTATTTATTTACGACATGCTCTTGATATTGCATTGTATATCCGAAAATGGAGAGTTTTTTTTACAGAATTTTACAAATCAAATAGGATATCTTTATCCATATAAAGGAAGTTCCATCTGATGATTTTTTTCGGTTCCAAAAAAATATTTATTGTGCGGTGGCAACTCAAATTTTTTTTGACAAATGAGGCTCGTTAGTCATAGGCTCGTTAACAACAGAAGAACGCGTTTTAGTTGTCGTTTGATGTTCGAACAAAATGAGCTTTTTTCATCAAAAATCATCTTTGCAGATGATGCTTATTTTCACCTCAATCGATCCGTTAATAACCAAAACGGAGACTGGAAATCCTCATGTTCTTCATGAACAACCTATTCGTCCAAAAAAAAGATACTGTTTGGTGTGGATTGTGGGGCTGATGGCATCATCTAACCTTATTTTTTCGAAAATAAACATGGAAGATGCCGTAACAGTGAATAGTGAGCACTATCGTGGCATGTTAACTGATGCCCAAAATTGGATAAAATTGAGTTAGATGATTTTTGGTCACATGAAACACAAATCGTAAAACACTCGATTTATTGGCAACCAAGTTCGATGATCGCATTATTTCAAGAAATTTTGATGTCAATTGGCCACCAATTAACAAGCGATTTGACACCGTTTGATTATTTGCTTTGGAGTTTTTTGTAAAGTAAAGTGTATAGCATTAAAGTGATTAACAAACCATTCAAGATCTTAAGAACAACATTCGAGCTGAAATTGAGGCCATTGAATTGCTTTTATCCGAAAAATCCATCGAAAATGTTGATATTCAGATGCAGGAATTTAACAGAAGCCGTATAGTGGTTACATGGACGATGTTGTATTTCCTACATAAATGGCATAGAAGTATAGAACCAACACCCTATATATAAGAACTACCATAAAGACATATAAGTCTCACCACGACTGGGAAAATAAGAAGTAATTATAGTAGAGCGGAAGCGACGTTCATAATCATAAAGTACAAACGAAACTATTAAAGTCCGACCGTCTTGAAGCAAATAGACAAAGGAACATCAAGTCACGGCAAATCGAAACACCTGACGTAACTCATGTCCGTCTACAAATACCAAGGAAGCAACAAAGAAAATTGAGAGCTAACAACTGGCTTTACCTGAAAGAAGAAGCATTTCATTATGATCCGTCATGGGAATACATGAATTTTCCGGAAGTTCTTATTGGTAAAATGGACAATAAGTGTAATTTCTGTCTGGGGAGCACTCAAATTTAAAGCAGAAACACACGGTTTAAGAAACGACGGAAAAGTCAAGTTGCCCAACTACGACAAGTTACCAAAGCCAGTAAACAGTGTGATGAATGGTGATCATAAAAACCAAAGGAATTTCTCAATCTTATGCGGAAATACAATTCGAGAGCTTTCAAATGACTTCTTTTGGTACATCCGTGCCAATGAATAAAAACAAAGGGTTCATGCCAACTCTTTCCATACAAGGCCAAGTGTATCACAAAGGCGGTTCACTTCTTCAGCTGCCTCACGAAGATGTGAAATTCCTACAGATTTACTTTTTGGGTGATGAAGAAGCAGAAGCTCAACGTCGTTGCTCCACTATACCTGGGATCAATAAATAATTAATTATTTCACTTCAGAAGATGCTACATGAACACAATCACTGATAAAATACCACACACAGGACATGCCAGAGTTTTCAATGAACAGTTAATGAAGTTGCCATTATCATTGCTGGAAATGACTTCGAAAACAGTTTTGAAGATGAGAAACAATTAGCTTAAGAGAATCAGCGAAACGCACACATCTTATGATGCACTGCAATTACCGCTCTTAATCGTCTATTCTACTTTTGAAGATGTTTGGTGCCCATATTAACGTTGAGTGTTGCAACTCAGTGAAATCGATCAAGTACATTCTCAAATATGTATACAAAGGCTCTGATCAAGATATATTTGCCGCTCAATCCCGTGACAATGGTGTGGATGAAATTGTTGAATATCAAACATGCCAGTATATAAGTAGTAATCAAGCTGCGTAGCGTACTTTTGGATTTCCAATTCATGAACGCTACCCAATTGTGATGCACCTTGATGTACATTTGGAGAATGGCCAGAGAGTTTACTTTAATGAAAACAATCTAGAAGACCGCCTAGCAAATCCACCAAAAACTACTTTAACAGAATTCTTTGAACTGTGCAAAAGAGACGACTTTGCAAAGACATTGCTATATTTTGAAGTGCCGCACTATTTTACGTGGGACAAATCAAAGAAAGTTTTCATTCGTCGCAAACAAGGCTCAATTGTACCTTCTACATGGACATGGCGGCATCCGTTCTGGTAGCGCACTTGGTCGCGTTTATACAGTCCATTTGAGAAACTTAGAATGTTACTACAATACGAATGCTTCTTCATAAGATCAAGGGACCTACAAGTATTAATGATTTACGGGCCGTAAATGGTGATTTATGTGATACATATCACGCGGTATGTTTGGCTATGGGGCTCTTAGAGAATAACAACCAGTGGGATGAGTAAATCAGATTCACTCTCAAAAATTCGAACTCGTTTTGCTAGCTTACTCTCATGCTGCGAGGTGTCCAATCCAAAAGCTATGTGGGAAAAATACAAGGACTGCATCTCTGAAGATACTCTGCGATGTCTGCAATGAGAAAATCCCAATCTGAACTTAGATTTCACAAATGAAATCTCCAACGAAGCACTGATAATGATCGAAAACAAAGTTATTGATATGTCAGGAATACTTTTATCATCATTTGAAATTCCAAGCCCATCACGTAAAACAACAGACAGCTTGAATAGAGAGATGTTGCGTTTCATTTGACACTGACTAAAAATAAACCTGGACGAAGCCGAGCACGATACTAGTAAAATATAATCTACATCCCAAATATCGATAAGCTTACGGTTGAAACAACAGTTCAACGTCAATGAGGCATCGTAGATATATCAATTTGTGATTCAGGAATTTTTATTTTCGAAGGGCCAAGTAGTCTAGTAACCCGACATCTTAAATTACCATTCGAAAAAAACTATCGAATCTTATCGTCAATTAATTTGTCTGAAAATCAAGGGAGCCTATTTGGGTACAATTCTATCGTTGAATTGGCGATCATTATGTACATATATTCGATTGTTGATCATTGTTTCTACGAAACGCGAGTTAAATTCCATTCGCATTACAGTGTGCGGTAGAATTACTCAGAAAGGTATAGTCCGATCGCATAATACTCACTAGTTTCTTAATGATAACATTTTTTATTAAAATGCAAGGCCGCAATAAAGACATATTTTCTTCAAACGACAAAAGCCTATACCGCAAAATTCTTATGATTCGTTTTAAGAACTCATGATTATATTTGAAAATATCGTTATAAGTAGAAAAAAAGTAGTTTTGTCCTTAATTGAATATTGATTAACGTCATCAACTGATCGTAAACTTAACTAACCTCAAAGTTTCCAGTTCATTTCTTTATCAGTCTTTTATAGTTCTTTCATATCACGTAATTTGTCGCTATCATAATTTTTCGTTTTGGTTTTGTGGGTAGATTCGAGGCGATAGTTTATCGCAAATTAGTTTTTTGTCTGACGAACGTTCAATGTGAATTTTTATATAGAAACAAAAATAAAATTTGCATGACATCTTAATAAAATCCTATTTTATGGTTGCCATCCCAAAAACAAAATTACTAAAATAAATTTTTAACCACCACACCATATAGACCATATATTTTCTGGCAATGGAATAATAAATAAATGCTTAAAAGTCTATACGTAGTTAGTGAAATCATCTTCTTAGCTAATAAACAAATTATTTAAAAGAAATTTGGTTTCTAAAATATATTCATCTCATTAAATGAATGATAAAACCAATTACTGAAACAAATTAACCCTCTGCTTACTAGCATCATCAAACGTAAAACAGAATATTTGATAAAAATTTTCAAAAACTTGACTTTTAATTCAATTTATTTAATTAAGTATGTTCAAGCGAAATTTAAGTGAAATCGAATATAGTATTGGTATTTGAATGAAATTTTCAAACATTCGATATTCAAATCACATTCAAATTCAAATCAATTTTGATTTGAAATTTTCAATTTTAAGTTTTTGGCTCACTCGACTTTTAATTTTATTTGATTTGAAATTTGATAAGTCGGAAGTTTGAGTTCAGCCAAACATTTTCTAATCAACCATTATTCAGTTGGATTCTTAATGGAGCTAAGTAATTGGAATTGATGGAAACACACGATTGATATCAAGGAAACTAGATGAGACTCACAGTGTGTGAGGCAAAAGGAGTGGATAAATACTTCTAGTACATATTTCGAACGAGTTAGACACGATGCTATTAAGCACATGAAGTTCGGAAACAAAACCATTGATGATATCATTAAATCAAAGCGTTTGGCACGCATCGTTAAATACACGATGAAACGGAGCGAGACTGCTGCTAAATCGAAATCATATCAATGCATTTGCTATTGCCTTATGACAATGACAATGCTACCGTATAGTTTATGTTATTTGCCCGCATCAGTTAATCGCTAACTGAATTTTAAGAAACGGACATGGTCCTGGTTTAATTCAAAGAGGCCCAAAATCCAAGAAAATGTAGTTCGTATACGATATCATTTGCTTGATCCACCCAATCGAATTTGACAACGCCTGAACGGCATGAATTTCACAAACATGCTGAATTTTGAAGAAGCGGACATGGTCCTGGATTAATTCAAAGAGTCCCAAAATCCAAGAAAATGTAGTTCGTATACGATATCATTTGCTTGATCAGCACGATCCAGTTTGACAACACCTGAACGCCATGAATTTCCTGATTTAATTCAAAGAGGCCAAAACACAAGAAAATGTAGTTGGTATACGATATCATTTGCTTGATCTGCACAATCGAGTTTTACAACGCCTGAACTGCATTAATTTCACAAACATACTGAATTTTGAAGAAGCGAACATGGTCCTGATTTAATTCAAAAGAGGCACAAAATCCAAGAAAATGTAGTTCGTATACGATATCATTTTCTTGATCCGCACGATCCAGTTTGGCAACACCTGAACGGCATGAATTTCACAAACATACTGAATTTTGAAGAAGCGGACATGGTCCTGGTTTAATTCAAAGAGGCCCAAAATCCAAGAAAATGTAGTTGGTATACGATATCATTTGCTTGATCTGCACAATCGAGTTTTACAACGCCTGAACTGCATTAATTTCACAAACATACTGAATTTTGAAGTAGCGGGCTAGGTCATGATTTAATTCAAAGAGTCCCAAAATCCAAGAAAATGTAGTTCGTATACGATATCATTTACTTGATTTGGACAATTTTCGCATTTTGAGAATGAAAAGAGTCGAATTCATGCAGTTGAGAATCCGAAAACTGAAAGATTCCAGCGATCGTCAAATTACAGCGACGTTCGGTTTATTGAAGGATTAACAAATCAGAGATAATATCCGATCAGTTATTTCGGCGATTTTTTATAAATGCTAGAATTAATTAGGTAAGCTACGAATTGTGTTGGGCCCAGAATTTTACTTGATTGGCAGAAGAATTGATACAAATTAATCAGGGTTATCACACAATAAATAGATCTTCGCAATAAGATGCTGACAGGCTACTCTTCCTGGGTTCAAACAATGCGAGTTCAATTTTCTTGGTTTTTCAAAAAAATTGTAATCAATCGATGACGGCAGTATTTAGTTGTTGGTTTTATATCTAGATATCATCTGTATGTTCAACATAATAGTTCTAGATATCCATTTCGTACATCGTATACATCTAATTAATTTTTTATGACATATAATAAAACTTACGACCAATTACCTTTTCCAGATCGAAATCAGAAACTTTTCTCAACGTTGTATAGTTAAGTATACATACACAAATCCAGGAATAAAATTCTTGTTTGTATCCTTGCGTCCTTCTCTAATTGCTGAACATACATATATACGAACGAAAATCTAATTTCAACTTTTTCAAAGGAATCCAAACTTTTATGTTTGGGAAAATTAAAAAAAAAAAACCTTTTTTTGTCGAACTCAGGATAAGTATTGGGTTATGCAAACAGTTTATGTTAATTACGCCCATAAACTTATCCACCCAAAGTCTAAATACATACATATATGAAATTAATCCGATACGATTTTTTAATTGGATTGTTGCCGGAATGGTAAATTAAATATGTATCCTTCCTGTGCTCAAAATCATGTTACCGAATATCCATGTTCTGGAGAATCAACAAAATTTGTATACGCATAAAGATATTATGGCGTATATACGTATATATGGTAGGAGAATCACAATAACATGTTTATGTACATACATACATACATATATATGATGTTCAGTATAGTTAGGGCATCTACATATAAAATCAGAACTCACATAAAATCGATTTCCATATGTACATACTATATGAAACTAAATTGATATTAACAGTCTTGATGGTTAACGATTGTGACATGTTATGATAAAACTTTGACATGTTATTTACAAATTGTTAGATTCGATGGCATTTGATTCGAATCGAAATAGGAAAATAATCGAAACCTATCTATTGGTAATCTCATTGAAATAATGTCGAAGCGAAGCCGTTTCGTTATCTTTAAGTTTTTGTTGAAATTGAGACACATCGGTTTCGTGAAATAGGTTTATGGTTCCACAGGATGATCAAACGAATGCAAGAAATTTAATTTTTGAACAGATGATCGTAAGTACTGGAATGGACGGTTCACTGGATAAGCTGCAGCAATCTGGCAATCACTGCACAGAGCTATGCTGATGATCTTGTCATAACAGTTTCAGGCAAACACCTGAATATTTTATCCGACTTAATGCAGCAGGCCAACCCGTCTAAGACAGATTTAATTGTCTTTACTAGGCGCAGGAGTGGTCTGGATCTATCCATTCCTTTTCATTTTGTAACCAAGTCAAACACCTTGGTGTTATCTTAGATAGCAAACTTCCTCTTGACTCCAAAGTACAAAAAGCTCTTGACTCCAAAGTCCAATCAGAGATCTTTGGGCAGTCTTGGTTCTCTATTCTCTGAATTTCTAGGCTCTTCGAAGAATTTAATAAAAATTTGATAGCAAAGCTGTGCTCAATTCATTGAAAAATCCATTGACTGTCTCCAAACTTGTCAAGGATTGCAAACACCTCATTAATCTTCTGTGCTCATCAATACCGTTGCGGTAATGTGAGTGCCACCACATTGTGACATCGAAGGGAATAAGATCGAGGATTGTTTAGCCAAATCCGGTTCTCAGCTAACTATAATTGGACCTAAACCCGCGGCTCCATTATCTTTTAACTACGCCAAGAAAGTTATAAAGAACTACGCTTTGAAAGATCTAAGACTACAGTGGCTTGCTACTTTTAGTTGTCGTTTGGCGAAGTACTTCATTAGCGAGCCCAATTTGAAATCAACTAAATATGCTCTATCTTTCAAAAAGGACCAGCTAAGAATCTAGGGTCATGGTCGATTTAAGGGGCATCTCCATGGAATGGGTCTATGTCAGGATGATAATTGTGATGACTGTCTTGAGGAAGATGCTGACTGCACTTTGTGTGCAGTTGTCCAGCTTTCAATATTATTCAGTTTCAGGTTTTCAGCTGTAGTTCTATTAATGTAGATCAGTTGTCCTCCATACCTTGGTTCAAACTTATACAGTTTGCTAGGGCTGCAGAGCGCTTCAGCGAATTAGGATAAAATCCTGGGTTTGCACCATGGGCCGTCCCGGCATTGAGTGTGGAATCCGTATGGGTTCCAACCAATTAAAAAAAAAAAGCACTGGAAACTTAGTAAATAAAAATTATGGGTTAAGTTCAACTTTTCAGTAAATCTCCCTTAGAAGCTATGACTTTAGTTGAATTTTTTTATTAAATTAATCGAAGAGCCTAGAAATTCAGAGAAGTTTGTTCTTTGAAGCAATTTGCGTTTTTTGGTATGAAAAGATATAAAAAATTTGATATTTAGAGCAATAAAAAGTAGGCATAATAGGCACAGGATAGAGAAATACGAGTTGGAAAATAGAAAAATTAAAATTTTTGAATTTACTTTTAATTAGGAAGTAGTCAGATATCCTGAGTTCACAAATTTACTAAGAATAAACTATAGGTTTCGTTTCATTCCAAGTATGTACAGACCTACATAAATGCAATGGAAATATCTTAATCTGCGAATCACGGAGAAAACTATTGAAATTCTTCCAGAGGCTAGGTATCTCTAATGAAAAAAAAGAGAAAATAGACGATACGACCTTGATCTTGAAATAAATCAGGAACACGTTACTTCCGTAATAAGACCGGCTGCTTCCGTATTAACGACCACCTCACGCACAATAATTTCTTAAGAGCTCTCGCGCTGGTTGAAATATAACTACGAGACGGAGTGCAGAGGATATATGAATACCACGGCTCAGATTGAATACGTTCAGCCAGATATTTGTTTCCTGAAGTCTATGATAATGATGTGAATTCACATTTAGGAGATGAAAGAATGAAGAAAAAAAGTAGAAAATGCTTACTAAATAGACCAATCTAAGACCACTTTTACCTCGTTCATAACATCAAAGAAACAATTGCACACAAAAATTGCATTCATGAAGAATAAGAAATAGTAAAGGGTTTTCCAATAAGAGGTTTCATTTTGAATAGGCTGCTCTTGGGGCAGCTGTCAATTTTGCAGCTGTCATCTTTTGACATTTGATAAGTAAAAATTTGAGCTGTTGGAACAAGTTAGTGCTGTGAAGAATCGAAATCGTGTGAGTCGCTCAAAAACAACTCAGAATATTGCGGCTGTAGCCCGTAGTGTTGAAGAAAACCCAGGTTTGTCGATTCCTCGTCGATCTTTGGAATTAGACATTGCACAAACGAGATTACACCGTATTTTGCATAAAGACTTAGGTCTTAAGGCTTTTAAATTGTCGCATTTGAGGATCAGAAAGAATGATTGTTCAAAAGCCTCTCCATCCTCAACGTGTCACTGTTTGGTGCGATTTTTGGACTGGCGGTGTGATTAGACCTTACTTTTGCGAAAATCAGGCTGGTGCAACTGTTACGGTGAATGGCCGCAAATGCGCCGCAAAAATTGGTCATGGAAAATTTTATGAAAGGGATATGGTGCTGCGTAGCCGGTTGGCTGATATCGTTTTCAAATGTCAATGGCATACCTTCCTCTTCACAATGAAATAAGCATTCATTGATTTCTCTTCAAAAAAATTCGTTTTCTTTAAATTTCAAAATGAAACCTCTTATTGGAAACCCCTTTAGGTTGTGCAATCGTCCTTAGTAACCATTATGATGGGAAGCATCACCAGAATAATTTGAGATGGTATAATAAGTCATTTAATCCAAAGGGGAAAAAGAAAGCTGTGTTTCAATCGGGAGGTACCAAGTTATCAAATCTCGTAATGGGAAGAATTAAAATAGACGTGTTCGTCATCTGTTGGGATAATTACAGAACATATGTTACACATCGGCAACTTTGAGCAGCCATACGAAGTGATTATATACGAAACAATTGAAATCGAAGAATTAGTGGACCAGTAGATATCGAAAAATAACAAACGAGTTATCTGAAACGAAGTTTACGCCGTTGAAATGAAAAGAGCTATACGTGACAATCTAAGTGGAACTGCACGAAATACTATGTGGAAGCGTAGTAATGACCCACACAATACCTTACAAGTTCCACAACCACAAACTCACTAATCTTATTCTTAAGGAAACGTAAATTTGGATCCGAAAGAATTTTTTGACGTTTCCTTGACTTACAACTTGATCAACATTTCTTCAACAGTGATTATACTGCACATTTCATAAAATTTCAGTTTAGCTGAAATGAATCCTGACGTGCGTGATGAATTTGAAACACAAATGGGATGAAATAAGTATCAAGCAACACTATTCATTAAAAAAAACTATAAAAAAAAATCAGAAACTGGAAATTAAATTTGATTTGTTTTTTTTTTCGATAATCCATTCAAAACAAAATACGATATTTTCCCAGCACGTGAAGCAAATTTTAAGACAAAAACTTTTGTTCATAACTAAACATAATACCGGAAATCACTAAATTTATAATCATTGTCGTTTTGATGACAGTAAATTTGAAACAAACTTCATCGTAAATTACTAGAATAATGTTCGTGTTCTTTCAAAAGATCACCGTACCATGGATTTTCCAATGTTGAGTAAGCTACTTAACGTACCATAAAAACAGCTAAAACCTGATACAAAACAGACAAACCAAATTTAAGGTTAAGCAGTTAGTTACTTTCTTAAGCACTTTCTCAACCTTGATAAAATAACGTCTGCGCATTGTCAGAGAAAAATTCTAAGAGAAGATTAGCTCTATACTTAGAAATTTTGAGTGTCGGTACTTGACTCGAGGATAGGAATTTACAGTTTGCTTTACAATTTGCTGATTTGCTGAAATTGATTTGAATTTTGAGGCCGCAATTTTGCGACTAAGAATTTCGAAATTATGAAAAATAAAATTCAGAGAAAGTTCGAAAATTATGAGGATCTTATCTAAGCTTCTATAATCAGATAATTTTAACGTTCGAAATATATTTAATGTAATGTAAGTAAAATATTTAATGTAAGTAAAACGCAAAAAATCGAGGAAATAGCAACTTATAAGCCGTCGTTATCTGAGGCAGTATATTTACTTCGATCACAAGAATAGAAGAAAGCTGGACGAAATTGGCATCCTCATTAAAACTTACACATTGTTTTTAGAGTGGAGACCTCTATACTTACTAAGACTAAGTATTGATTATGAGAACACCTTCTCTCCCCATAGGAGTCACTATACTTATTTCAATCGGTTATGGATTGAAGCAATCAGGTGGTATACAAATTTTCTGCGAGAGTTTGAATTTGTGTTATCTTCAATAATGGAATCTCATTCCACCATACGGCCACTCATGTATGACGCAAGGGAATCAACGACTAAAAACAATGGCTCTTTAGATAATCTTCAAACCCTTCTCTTGATAGAGTAAAGACAGCTTAACCTTTTGAACCAATTTAGCAGAAATACGTTTGTTGAACCTTTGCTGTTGATGCAGTAAGATTTAAAGACAGAACAGCTTTTCTGCTGATATCTGAAGTCTAATTCAAGTGAATTCAATTGGCAAGATGAGATATTTTTGGTTGTTCGCCCAAGTTGCTTGCCCTTTCGTCCTGAATAGAATCAATATGGACAACATAGTTAATAAATCACCATTTGAAATCTGGTAAGAGCAAATGGATTTCAATTAACTTTTGTGTGTGGAAAAAATTTTCAAAGCACCCGTTTGGTGTCGTAAATTGTATAAACACATCGTTTGTAAAAAAAACCTGAATCCTACAATTCAGACTAAGTAAGTATTATATAGGCCATTGGTGCGGGTGATTGTCTGCTTGCGAGAGAACGGCACTCTACAGGTAGTAAAGCTACGCTTTAAGTATATGATTTAAATCGAATATTCAAACCCAATATTCAAACTCATTCCAACTCCAAACGAAATCGAAATCTTTTGATTGGATTTAATTTGTTTGAAATGGATTTAACAATTAAGGAATTTCAAAGTGAAATAATCAATTCAAATTCTAACTACATTGGTTTGGGTAAGATTTAGATTGGATTCAAATTGGAATGGATTTTGATTTTTGAATGTCAATTTCAAACCCAATATTCAATTCGAATCTAATCTTAAAATCAAAATCAAACTGAAAGCCCACCCCAAATTGAATTGAAATCTTTAGATTGGATTTGGATTAGACTTTATATGGAATATCTGTCTTATGGATTGGATACTGAAATTGAACACCAAATTGGATTGTATTTTTGGAGTCTGATTCCATCCAGGATAGTAAATCCAAATTCATTACAGTTTAAATCGAAATAGAACCGAAATATATTGGTCTGCGGTGGATTGTTTCTTGTTACGTTACGATTGAACTCGGATTTGAATTGACTTACTTACTGGAAGTCAATTTCAATTTCATTTCAGCTTAAACCGAAATCGAAACGAACTTTTTAGAATGGAGAAGGATTGAATTGTATATGGGTTAAAATTTGACATTATTAAATTTGGATTGAATTTCATTTTATGAAATTGAATCTCAAACTCAATATTCAATTTAAATGCATTCCAACTGCAATCAAAATCTTTCAATTGCAATGGATTCGTTTGAATTGGTTGTGGAATCAAATTGGATTGAATTTAGCTTTTTTGAAATACTTCCTGTTCAATCCAAATTCAATCGAAATCAGATTAAATTCCAATCAAAATCTTTAGATTGGATTTGAATTGCATTTTAATTAGAATATCTGTCAATGTATTGAATATTGGAGTCAAATCAAAATTGGATTGTTATTTTTGGAATCTGATTTCAGGAAAATCCGGATTCATTCATTCCAACTGGGAAATCGAAATGTTTGAAATGAGTCGGTTAAATTCGACGGTTTTGAACAAAATTGGAATTGCATTGGATTGGACTTGATTCAATTTCATTTCAGTTTCGATCGAAATTTTTAGAATGGATTTAAATTGGATTGGATAGAATTTGGTTTCATTGGATTTGGATTGAATTGAATTCAAAATCTTAAGATTGAATTTTGATTGCACTTTATTTGGAACATCTGTCTATGGATTGGATATTGTGTTGAATTCTGTTGAACGGAACAAAAATTTATTGGCGAAGCCTGTTAAATAGATGAGAATGAAAACTGCATGTTCTTTCTATTCGAATTAGAAGATTCAACAGCAGGCACCAAATTTTGAAATAAAATAAAAGCGGCTACAAGACCAGATTTAGATCAAACAACTTCTTTAGTGTACAAATTTTATATTATTCAAGTCGTTAACATAAGTCAGAGGGGCGCAAAAACCAAATCACATATGTGATATGATAATTTCGTAAACTTCGATTTCCGTTTAGCTGCTGCACAAAACATTTGATTAATGGAAAGGAAATACAAAATTAATTTCTTCAAACAAACATGCAATTTTATTTCTTAGTCATTCGCGATCTACAAATCTAGGTCATCGTACTTAACATACTCTTAATGTGATTAATGTATATGTACAGTAGCATAGTATACACCACACAAATCGCGGGTTTGGTAAATTACGTACAAAAGAAACCAAACTACAACCAAGATAAATATAATAAAAAAATTCGCGAATGTGCGGTGATAACAGAAAACCCGTCAGCAAAGTATAGTTGGGGAGAAGGGGGATCATTATTTTTTTAGGTCTCCCCAAAATTATACAAAATCAAGAAGAGAATAATTGATCAAAGTATGAATGGAATTTAGCAGAGTAGATCGTGAATCGCGAATATACGAAGGTAAAGAAGAAGAAGAACGCGGCGAAACTAATTATCAGAGAATTTTATATAAACAAATCGCGAATCGCGAATGCTATATACCTACGTCAATCCGCGCTTTTTGTACTCATAAAAAAAATAATAATAAGCAACAATAATAATTAAGACGAACGCTCAAAGAACTTTAACACTTACATCTTCAAAAACGCTTCCAACGTTGGCTGTGACTAGAAGAAATGGCAAAGAATCATCCATCGTGACGGGAATATACAAAAATTTTCACTTAATTTGAATTTTATGTTTTGTAATTAAATTTTCAAGAACACAAACACAAAAATTATTTTTAAAACTTGGATAAAGAAGTAGAAGACGTTGAAGAAGAAAAAGAAAATTTTCTTATTTTGATTTTTCACAAAAACAACAAACGCGCACACATCTAACACACACAAACACAGTAAAAATCACAAGATCGTGTCGGGAGGCGCGCACTGTATATTTATTTATTTATTTTTCAAATTTAATTTATTTATTGTGATTATATACATTTAATTCAACATTTATCGATGAATATTAACGAATTTTGGAAATTTCACTTTTCACTCAAGACTCGTCAGACACTCTCGCGTAGCTACTATACACACACGAAATTCGAGTAAAAATTTTCTTCTATTTTATTAAAATCTAAATAAAAAAAAATTACACAAAACACGATTTGAATATATCTGTATGTATTTGTTTAATTTATTGTAAATTCACATAATTATTTTATGGAAATCGTTAAGAAAAAATTAAGAAAATTCATTGAGAGTCCGCGCGAACTAAAATTAAATCGTTCCGTGCACACAACAACACAGCAATGCAATGCAAGCAAAACACTTCAAATCGAACTAATAAATTTATGTCAAAAATTGGAATCAAAGATTGGGTTAAATATGTGTGGTGTTAGTACTTTTTTCTCGTATATGATGGATGTGCTTTGTTGCTGGATTTTGTTCAGCGCGATTAGTTTTCATGCTCAACACAAGATGTCTACTATATTATACCCAAGTAACCAAAAAAATCCATCGTTTCACAAATGCAAAATCAAATTTCAAAACTACATTAATTAACAGTTCATTGTAGTTTTATATTTTTCGGTTATAATTAAGAGAATCCAATAATTTTTAATTAACATTAACATCATTAACACATGAAGTGATTGACTTAACGATGTCTACTCCTGATATGATTTTTACCGTGTTAGAATAGATGATAATCAGATCAAAGTCATGTCAAGCATCATGTACATGTTCAGAAAGATTGTCAGTAAACTTAATCCGAAGTACATTTGGTTTTTGTTGGAAAAGCTACTTAGCCAATCAATTAATTGAGCAAACATTTTCTCAACAAATTATCATATTTTTCGAGGCCTACAAATTATGGTTCATCGGGTGATAATTTTTTATAAAATTCTTATTGAATCGAAGACACAAATACCTTACTGTACATGCCCGCCGTAAGATGCCACTTAATTTGACGTTTCTATAAATACATTTGTCACAATGACACTTGTTTCGTGAAATTTTATTTTTAAATTTTTTATTTTTATCATTTTTCCAATTTCCTTATTTATTTTATTTATAATTACGAATTCTTTAAAATTAATTTTATTTTTAATTTCATTTTAAAATAGAAAGTGATAGAAAAATAAAACTAGAGCGTGTACGATACGAAATAATAAAAATGTCAAGTGAAACAGAAACACAAACTATTCCCTTACCACCTGTTTTGTTGAATAGTTACGCGAATAAATTTGTAAATCGCGGCACTAATAGCAATAATGAAAATAATCAAAATAAATTAAATCGTGCGACAACGAATCAACAGCAAAATCATTTGTTCCAGTTTGGTGAGTGCACCTGGGCCGTGAATTTTCCGGATGTACACAAAGCATTCTTCCTGTCAAAAGTGTGCACAACCGCAACACCAAAATCATGTAAATATTTTGAATTACGGCCGATACTACAAAATGGGCCGACGTGCGGGCTAACGGCTGTCAGTATGGTGTTTAATGGAAATCCGGGACCCGATTTCTTGCTGGAACAATCGCGCGATTTACAATTAACAAATAACGGTGAAATGTTTAGTGTTGCGAATTTATTAAACGTTCTGCACGATAATCTTGATATAAGTGATATACAATTAGGCGATCGTGATCGATTTCGAGCGTTTGTATTCGACGGCGACATGAACTGTGATAAAATACGTAATTATCTGGTATCGGACAATGCTGTAATTCTCTTCCCGTACGACGTGGATCTAAATCATTCGCCGTGCTTGAAGGATGGTACGAAAGCGCATTGGGGATTAATTGTGGGATCGGCCATTGATGCGTTCGATGTGGTATGTAACGAATATTTATATTTTTAGACTTGATACGAAATAAATTCAAGATCACGAAATGATCAGAAATTGAATTTTTGCCAAATTAAGAAAATCTCGCGTTTATATAGGTCATTTTGCTAATTGGTTTTTATAGTTCATTCATGGCCAAAATTGTAGTAAATTAAAAACCAGGGGTTAACGGTCTCATTTTGAGACTCGTTCTAATTTAGTTACCCTAAAAGGAATCAATAATATTTCGCTTGCGATAGCAGTTGACGAGATGTTAACGGTTGTTTTTACTGATTGAATTATTTTGGTCTTAGGTCAGGTTCTAAAAAATGATTGCTACACTGACATACCTGCGATTCTTTAGATTATTATTAATTTTTATATTTTCTCATTTCAGTTCTACGTAATTGCCCGCCACGGTAAATCACGCAACTTAGCCGTCTGGACTCTCGACAGTGTCGCCAAAAGTAATTCGAATTTAAATCGGGTCGAAAGTAAAAACGATGATAAATTTGTCCTGCCTCCAGGTGGTATATCCGGTGAACTGGGTCTTAAGAGTAAATGCATTGTAATTATTGGTCTCGCTAATCGACTCATTAATGTTGTGTAATTATTTTTATAATTGATGTTAAAGATAAAAACCCCTCTAGTCATTTATGTAATTTAATGTACATAGTCGTACATAGCGAAAGTAAATAATTGGACAATTAACGATTTGTTTATGGAGTTAAATGTATATCGCAGAAATACCTCATGTTAGTTAGTTGTAGTTTGGCTTCTGTGGTTAAAAACGAACGATTATTATAATTTTTTTGTGTTCATTAAAGTAAATCTTCAGTAAGTTCTATAAATGCTTATCCGATGGAACCGGTAAACGATTTATCCAACTAATACGTAGTTTAAGTGCCTTGATTTTTCAATTCAATTAATTTGCCATAATTTAGCCAGTAGCATATTTATGTATACAAATCTGACGAACACATTATTTATTTATTTATAAAAATTATATTTTTTTAATTATTTACATTAAATATTTTGCTGCCAATTGTACGTAAGCACACGATTTTAATTGAATTATAGTTGCGAATACGCTTACTTTACTTAATTTATTGTGTACAATTTTAATTTAATTAATAAACGATGCAATATTTATGGTAATTATTTTATTTAACCCCATGGACCTGCCTATCTTCTGGACTTAAATGTACCATCTCGTGAAAAATGCAATCACATACAGCGTACTGAACATATGAGTTGACCAAAAGTCCTTATGCACGATGTAAAAAACACGAAACGTAAACAGGAGCAAGGAAAAATAACAAGCAAGTGTTACTAAATAAGATATTAAATGATAGGCCGGCCAATTAAGCGCTTCCATACAGATACCCTTGTCTCTCGATCTTATTGCTCTGGATTGGCAAAACAGGAAAGTGAAATCCAAATCCCATGATTCTATTCTTAGCTTCTTTTACCAATCTAACAAAATGGAAAACATTTCTTTTAAAACATTTTATTAAAAATCATATAAAAGTCCCTGCTGAAGTAAATTCCAGCTTACATACATAAAAATTCAAGCGTATTTACATATATAAATTAAAATAACCTAAATTTGGCATATTTTTGTTCGTCAAAATCAATTCCCCACATCACCTAAGCCACGTATAAAACGAACCAGTTGTATATCTAATACAGATAATGTCATACGCCCGCGATGCGCCGTACATCTATATGCATCCTCAAACAATTGTACGAGATATATTTCTGCAGATTCCTGTAACGCGTCCAATGCTTCGGCCGTAATCCTATATTGACCATAATTTAGGAATATTTCTTTCAGTAGTCGGCCAAATGGAGCGCGTGGTATCAGTTTATGTGCAGTATTTTGAAAATAGGTAATTTCGCGTGTCGGATGATCTTGTTTTCGTTTATTTTTCCGCCTTTTTGGATTCGATTTAGATGTACTTTCTATACGGAAATTTTAACAAACCAAATATTTTATAATATGTAGGTAATTAATTTTAATAAGTTATTAATATTATAATATACCTGCATTATCAAATGGTCTAGGCATATTATTTGCGGATGGTTTTATTTACAAAACACAAAAAATAAATTAGTTTCACATGCAACAAGTAGCATAAAATCGTTTATTGTTATTTTTCGATAAATGACAGTTTTTATATTTAAGTTTATTTTTGGGCTGCCATATGTATGGTTTGGCGCCTAAACGATAAACGGAGATTATTTTCGACCATTCAATATTTTACAGATTATTTGTATATTGGGCATTAAAAGACCACTGCTGCACCCGAATTCCGGTTCGATGAGAAACTTCTTGACTTTAATTCGTCGAAAACATTGAAATGGTATAAAAACTCAAAAAATACGATTCTGGTTTAACGAATGAGAAATTAACACTCATACGTCAAACGCCAAAAAAATCTTAAAAACTGATCTGTGAGAACTGTATATGGTTACTGATTTCGATCAAAATATTGAAATTAATAGTAAGAAATATTTATTTTAATTAAATAATTTATCTAATCTAAGAATTTATGTTTTACAATGCCAGAAAATGGAATGATCTAGTTAACACTTTGAATTTGATTAGGGGAGTTTAAATTTTAAAATAATAATTATAAATATTTAAAGTAATAATTATAAATAATATATTACTTATAAATGTACAAATGTAAGTTATTTGCTAATTTTAGTACATACTGAATTTTGCTATAACTGTTATAGTAAGGCCAATCTCAAACTGGAATCCGAATTTTTTTTCCAACAGAGTGAGAACTGACTAGTCGCAAAATAGAATCTTGTCATTCCTCATTCTAATTTCTCATAAACTCGGAATTCATGCACTGGCCGGGGCCCTTATTATGGTTATGAATCCTCACTAAATATAAAGATACGTGTTTGCTTGTTAATATTCCACAGTTCTACGAAAAATTATCTTTGCTGTAAAAGCAAAACATCATAAAAATATATATTCGATGATTGTGTGAGCAAATTTTGCTGCAAAATTTAAACGAAAAGTCAAGTGGAATTCTTTTTATGGGAAAATTTTCACACACTTACATATAAATTATGTAACGAGAAATATATTTTGCACCTAATGATATTTTGATGGTTATGAAAATTTTATAGTAAAATTTCATTTGATTATATGAAAAAAACTTTATACACACTCTTGTCGAACAATTAGTAATCATTTATGCTTTTATTGCGTTTAAAATGTATTTACAATTAATTGCTATTAACGAATTATAGGCATTCTATTAATATTTACCTCTATTATGACTCACAAAGTGACAAAGTCACAAATGACACATTTTAATTTCCTAGTTTATACATATACATATATACCTCAACTTTCCCCTGCACACAATACAAAAAAAAACCATTAGTTAGACAGAGAAAGAGTATGTAAATAAAAATGGCGATGCTCGAATAAAACATAATCTCAATTACGTTTAATTATTTTATTACCATAAGTAACCGGTGGAACTGGATTATTTTGAACTCGTTCATTCTTCAATATTATAATTTTATTGTTTACTAAAATAGGATTATTAATTAATATTTAAATTAGAAAATATAAGTAAATATGTATGTACTTACATGCCATGGCTGTTGTTATTAAAAACGCAACTATAAAAATCTGACGTCTAATAGCTGACATATATTTTTTTTTTTATGTTACCATAAAATATACTCGGGTTGAATATATTTTATGGGAAGCTTTTAATTGTTATAGTTAAATTTTCTTAAAAAAAAAGACAAAAAATCCTGCAAAATTTTGCATGTTTATATTGCTGTTCTTGTCATTCAAACGTAAATTGTAATAAACTAGTGTCTTCATATTTTCTACATATTAAGCTTGATTTACTTTTGACGACTTTCCACATCTACAAAAAGCCCGAGATAAAATAATTAAAATTGATTTAAGCGAGAATGAGAAAAACATATCATCTGCAAAAAAAAATCATACCGAAAAGATCCCAATAAACCAAATAAAAGCAGATGAAAACGAAAACAAGATGTCGCGCTTCATCTGCTACTATTAACAGACGTCAATACATGTACGTAAAATATATAATATACTAAATTTTGTACACATATTGAAAATAATTTAAAATATTATAGTTATTATTAGTTATTTTTGACGTTTCTCTTTTGATTATGCAGATTTGCTTAAATCATTCGTCATTTGTGACGCAAGCTTAAATCGGACTTAACATACCAATAAAACTCATTTTTTTCTCTACTAACAAGCCATATCGCAAAAAGTTAACACGTTAATCGACAAATTAAAATTCATAACGAACAAAGTTCAATAAAAATAATTGATTATTAGGGTGTTAATAAAGTACACAAAAATAATCAACTAAAAATAGATAAGGGGAAAAATGTAACATTTATGTTTAGGGGGTAAAAGTGTATCTTATCATTTTGACACTTCGCTAGAACTACGTATGCTCAGTAATTTGATATATATATAAAAAAAATTCAGTCAACTTTGTTCTTGCTTCGGCAGAACATATACTAAAATTGGAACGATACAGAGAAGATTAGCATGGCCCCTGCGCAAGGATGACACGCAAAATCGTGAAGCGTTCCACATTTTTTGTGGATTCAATTTACAAGATTGGTTATTAATTATAAATAATTAGTGTTTTTTCTAAATATTCGATAACATGAAAGTTTAATGAAGTTAGTGCCATCTATATAAAATAGAACATAACTATTGTAAATTTGCTCAAGATATTGGTCGAATAGTGTGAAACTTATCTAAAATGTCGATATGTAGGATTTATGTTATCTACATGTATACTCAGTAATTTGATATATGTATATATAAAAAAAATTCATTCAACTTTGTTCTTGCTTCGGCAGAACATATACTAAAATTGGAACGATACAGAGAAGATTAGCATGGCCCCTGCTAACAATCCAACATCGAGGTGATTGTTGCATCTTCAAAACCTGGTGTCAATCGTTACTTGAATTACTGCGTATAATTGAGTTGATGCATAACAATCCTCATAAAGATTAATGATTTCAGTGCCATCTATATATAGAAAAGTACATACGAATTGGGAATTTGCTCAAAATTGTTTAGAGTTTTAAACAGATTGAAGTTCATTCCAAATATGTATTTAAACGTACATTTTTCTAACATTATTATTGTAAAAAATAAATAAATAATTAACGATAAAACAATAAAATTAAGAGATTGTTCTTAAATAGTTCAACAGTTCTTTGTGCCGCCTATCTTTAGCCGCTTCCTTCTCTTTGTGTCTCCTCTGTTTCATGACCGCCTGTTCTCGCTGAAAATCAAATTTCCGTTCAGCCAGGCTTTTGTTGTCTCTTTTCAACACTCTTCGTGTTTTTGTCGATTTTGAGCCAAATGGTTCCGATTTGAAATCCGGTATCGTTGCTGGCTCAACGTAATCACAAACTTCGGAATTTTCGACAATTCCGATTAGTTCATCGTCCCCACTTTGTGAAATTTCTTCAGTTTTTATTGCACCATCGACCCCTACCGAAATAGTCATTGAATCTGATAATACTTCTATGTGGCGTTCTTTATCAAATAATTCCTGTAATAAATCTTTGAAGGGTTCTATGGTGTACGCAGCACCCGTTTTTAGGTTATTATCAATCGCCTCTCTATAAACTCGTTTTAGTGACTTAATTTTATTTTTGATTTCCTCCACGGTAAAGGGCACATTCTAAAACAAAAATTTTTACAAATTAACAATTTTATTGTTACAATTATATTGTTAAATCCGTTCGAAATATACCGACCGGTACGATAGAAGAATTCATGTCTTCCACCAAATGTATAAATAATTTTTTTTTCTTATGTATATGAGTAAATTCATCCTTACGATTAACGCAAAAACTGAGCAGTGTTCGTGTTTCGACCCGAGTCCAAGTTCTTCTGCGAGCGCTACAATAAATCATAAAATTACCATTAGGACACAAATCCAATCATAATTATGAGTATTAAACTATTAATTTATATTTATGTATTGTACATACTTACAATGCATGTTTTCGAATCTTATCCATTTTAAATCAGTTAATTTAAATCCGGTTTCAGTTTTTATAATTTTTCATAAATCACACGACAACAAAGTTTGACATTTTCATTAACATAAATGCTAATAAAATGGCATTTGTTATCGTGTATTGCCAACATAAGAAAAACTTAATTCCAATAATAATTCTTGCTGCGTTGCTTTGGTAAAAAATAAATAAATCCAAAATAAATCTTAGTACGTTTTTACCAAAGCAAGAAAAAAAACTAAAATGACTAAAAAGCACAATAGCTACTCTCTTTTTATGTTGATTTCATTTAGTATTTTTGCCCAAAGCAACAGGTGAAGAATTCTTTTTGGATTTCATTTTGTTTTATATTTATTCAGTCGACATTCATGCATAACTAAAAATAGAAATAAGATTAAATAAATTCAATAGTTTTTTGAGGTTTCTTTTTTACAACAACAATTGCAGTGAATATTCAGTATTTCTCAGAAATTATTTAACACAATTTGTTGCTGTACATTTTTGTTTATTTATCAAATCTCAGACAGCTGCATTCCTATAAAACATATAAAATAAATGAAGAAGCATTTAATTCGAATTATTTTGAATTTATTTCTTCCCCTGAAAATAGTGGAAACACTCAAGAATTTTTGTTTTGTTTGTGGAATTAAGTTTTGGTTTTATATTTTGACGTAAATAAAAGTAGAATAATTATAAAAATGCGCACTGGTGCCAGGTATCACAACTAAAATGTTGTTACTTTGGTAAGAAATGATTTATGTGTAGTGACTAGTGGTGATTTAATTTGTCCCAAAACAACGGCACACTTTTCTTTTATATGTTGCCAATAATTATAAAATAGATGATGTCAGTGATGTAAAAATGCGTTATTGGAAATTCGAAATATTTAATAATTAAGTTCTATGGTTTAATGATTGCAGATTAGTTGTGTATTTGAATGTATTGTCTACCCATAACGTAACTGATATCAAGACGTCATTAAATGTATATCCATACCAACCTACAAACACATGTAGATTATTTCTTCTTGTCTACTTGTATTTTTCTCTATATATTGAATGTTTTTATCGTAGAGCGATTCTCGATTCATACTGAACAAATCCATGCCACTCTGGGCCCATGGTACAAACCGAGGATTCTATCACAATTCGCAAATGCACTCGGCTGCTCTGGCAAACTGTAACAGGTTAAACCAGGGTATAATGACAATTGACCTACATTTAAAGATCTACGATTAAGAAATCGGGACCTAACTACCTCGAAAGCGGGACAGCCACAGACAAAGTGAATGCTGTCATCGTCATCTTCAAAACAGTTGTCACAAGTTGTGAACAAGTCCCATTCTTGGTAAATGGAGTTTAAAACGACCATGGCCGGTCAGAATAGCGACCAGAACTGTCAGTTGGCCTTTCTTCAAAGAGAGCAAACTTTATGAGCCTCAGATTAGGTTCACAAATGAAGTACTTAGCCACTCGGCGTGTAGTAGAAGCTAGCCAATTACGCTTAGCCTGCAAAAACATGTAGTTCTTAATAGCTTCCTTACCACAATTAAAGGTCAGGGGCACTGCCGGTTCAGGTCCAATGAATTTCCTTGAGCCTGTTTTAGCTAAAACTTCAGCTTTCTGATTAACTCTGACATGATTATTAGAGCAAAGGAAGTTAATAAAATGTTTACAGTTCTTGACCAGTTTGGAAGTGATCATATAGGATTTCGTAATGAATTGAGCACAGGTTTACTATTACTGCATAGAATAATGTCTTTTCCGGAAACATCGTGGTTCGAAGCGTCAATCGCACAACGTGTGAGTACAATCAGTTCCGATCTAGACTCCCACATGATTGTAGGTCATGTGCAGGACAATAGGTTCCGAAACCTGCACCAAAACTAGAGTGAGGCCCGTCAGCGAAAAACACGAACGACTGAGCCACCCAGCCATTGAATTCTTGAGACAACCACGAATTCCTCGCTAGATAAACAACCGAGAAAGAGAAATCGAAGCAGAAATCTGGCATCAATTTGTCATTAACCATATTAATTTCTGGTATATATCAGCTGAATAAATTGTAGATTAGTCTATGCCCTGTGATCAGGCCGAGAGCGCTCCACGCACCAATACACCGCAGGCGAAAGGAAGCGGAGTATGCGGTGCCTAGGATGACCGGCTGCAGTGGGGGCAGAAATAAAGCAAGCATTGCCTGTAAAGCAAGTATAGAAGACGAGGACATAGCACCCGTAATAGCTCGACAAGCCATACCTTGTATGCTATTAAGCTTCGCAATGACAAAAACTGACTGAACCACAGGCCACCAAACAAGAGACGCGTACGATGGCATAGGTAAAGCTAGAGATTTGTAAACAAACATCAGCATTTTGGGGGTCAAACCCCACGACTTCTCAAATGCTCTTCTACACTGCCGGAAAATGGTCGTGACCTTTTGCAGTTTAATTTCAATATGAGATTTCCAGGAGAGTTTACTGTCCAGAATGACACCCAGATGCTTTACTGTGTCGGATCTAGCGGTCATTTCTCCAAAAAGAGAAGGGGCAGATAGCTCTCCAGTATTCCTACGTCTGGTGAAGACTATCAGACCAGTTTTCGGGGCATTAACGTACAATCCCTTCTCTAGACAACACATTTCTACAACTTGGAGAGCGCGTTGCGCTAAGTCTTATAGTACATTAAGGCATTTACCGTGAACCAGAACGACTAAATAATCAGCATAACTCTGAGCAGTGAAGCCGGATTGCTATAGTTTTACAAGTAATTCGTCAATAACTAAGAGCCACAGGGAGGTGTCCCCCTGGGGGCAACCTTTAGTAACTTTAACCGAAATGGAAAGGGAGTTCAGCTCGGCCACAGCAATGCGCGACCGCAGCAAAGAAGCACAAGAAACTCCTTAGTACAAAGCGATCTTTCAATCCTCGTAACAAGATCATGCAGCGCAGTTTTACATGATTTTCCAACTGTATAACCATGTTGAGTGCTACTGAGTGGGATGACAGATAAGTGATGATCCCTTATATATCTGTCAACAATTCGAAGTCATATTAAGAAGTCATATTAATGATTACAAGCTAAGGAAACAATCGACGGTGGGAACCAAACTCACGTTCCTGATACAACCTATAGACGAAGTTCGTAACTGGAAGCCAGTTTGCTGTTCAACATCGGAATCACACAAGCTAGTCCCGAAGCAAGGCCCGAGGTGGATCCAACGATATGGTTTATATCGGAGATCACTGACTCGCGGTCGGTTACTGGAGGATTCTAACAAGGTGAGCGTGAATTCCAGAACTTGTTTTGTTACAAAAATTTCCCCCAAGTTTTCCAATTCAATTGGAAAGTAGAAAAGATTTGCATAACATCAAATATATATATACGGTAGTGGGCGAGGTAGTAGAGTGAATGACTGTGGATTCGTGGACCAAAGTTCGAAGTCCATTATCGACGGCATTATCTTAATTTAATTTCTTCTGTATTCAAATTGGTTCAACACACAGTTTCTGTTAAACATTTTCATATTTTTCAAGTTGTAGGCATGTATACAAGATGGGTATGCAGCGATAGTGAAATAAACGCAGAGCCCATTACCTTTGCTAAAATTTTCAATATTTTCTATACAAATGACAGATATAAAAGATTTGTATAGCATGAAATATATGTATATGCGGTGGTGGTACAGTAAGCAAAGTAAGTGTCTTTGGATTTATGGAACTAGGTTCGATTCCCGCTCGAGCCAAACATTTTTTGATTTAATTTCTCATGTCAATTGGTGATGGTGAAATAAAATTACTCAAATCCACGAACTCAGCTTCTGTTCAAAACTTCAATATTCTCCATGTAAAAGTGGCAAGTATAAAAGATGGGTATAGAGCATAGAACGGTAATGAAATTGTACGGCAATGGACAAATACGCAGAGTCCATTGCCGTTACTAAAATTTTCAATTTTTTTATTCAAATGGCAGCTTTAAACGATAGAAATATCACTATTTAAATGTATGGCGGTGCCTCGATGGTAAAAGAAGCTGTGTGATTGGATTGTATTCATGACTAGTTCATATCTTTTTACTTTAATTGCAAATTGGACATTTTTTAAATCAAAAAGCAATTTTTTTTTTAATTTAATGAGAAATGTGGATGCCCTCTAAATTGTTTACCCTTAATCGAGGTTCGAACACTGCACAACATCCACGATTCCAAATCCTATGACACCGCTTACTTTACCACCTCACCATTTCCATATATAGATTTCCCACTATACTCATCCTTAATATTTGCCAATTGAAGGGAGAAATTAAATAAATTAAATTAAAAATTATTTAATGCCAAACCGAGGCTTGAACTCAAGTTCTCAAATCCATGTGCAACGACTCTGCTTGCTTACTGGACCACCGGCGTATATAAATTTGGTGCTATACAAATCTTTTATGGTTGCCAATCCAATAGAGAAAATTAAAAATTTTATCAACAGGAATGTACAATTCATTACGGTCATACACAAAAGATGGCTCTTATACTTGCAGAAATTGAATGTAGATTTCAACAGAAGCTGTGTTGAATCAATTTTACAGAAGAAATTAAATTAAAAAATTATTGGCGCTGACGAGTCTTAAACTCGAGTCCACGATTTCAATAGCATTGACTCTGCTTACTCGACGACCATCGGCGTATATAAAAATGATACTGGACAACGATAGAAATCTTTACAAAAAGGTTATAACCTCATTAAAAATAATCCGGGAAAATTTAACTATGACCGTGCCATAAAATTTAACACTCCCCACTCCATGGTAAAACGAATTTGATTTCAGGAAGGCTATGAGTGCTACCGAGTTATTTAAAAGCCAAATCGTTGAGATAACAAACACTTGTTCGATAATTGTTCGATAAAATATGTGCCAGACTGATGACAAAATATTCACAAATTTTAGATGGAAATAGTGCCGACTTCGATTATGCCCAATTTTAAACATCAGTATGGTCGTAAGTATGGTGGTTAGAGTCGCTGCTTCAGAGCATGATGTGGTAACGTTCGATGGTTCGAGCAGTTGGGGCAGGGCAATTGTAGCTTTTTATGATGGACATTTATTTCAGTCGACGACCGAGGTTGATGCGCGCTGAGTTGAAAAAGTGAAATGATCATTTTCTTCAGTAAAAATGCCACTAGGTTCAAGATTCAAAAGGTGCGAAAAAGAGAATGTAATTATTGTGGCAATTGCAGTTATTACGTCATAGATTACTCTTGAATAAATACATACATAAGGTCAGAGTAAGATCAGTTTAAATTCAACCAAGTGAGATAAAGTAAATAGTGATAAAATGAACCCTATTATAGCCAGACCGTATTCCAAAGGTTGTATGAAGAAAAAAGGTGTGTTATATGCATAAAGTAGAGTATGCACAAACGCGATACGGGACCAAAATGTTTACTATAGTGTGTTTTAATTAGTTCCGTGATAAAAGTAGTGTTTTTCAGAAATCATCGATACAACTTTTCCAGAAAACCGTAAATTTGATATTTTTCGATTCTGGCCGATTCTAGCCGATGTAGAGTATGCACAAACGCGATACTAAGCCAAAATGTGTATCTGTTTCAATTAGTTCCGTGATAAAAGTTGGGTTTTCCAGAGATCATCCATACAACTATTCCAGAAACCCTTTAATTTGGTATTTTATGGATACTTTATGCCCGATTCTAGCCAATGTAGAGTATGCACAAACGCGATACTGACTTGATCACACAACAGTTTTATTGAGTTATATTGTCTTTACAGTTGGCCTTTAATTTTGGCCTATTCTAGACATTGTAGAATGTGTGGCAAAATAATTTAGTGATGCACAATGTGGCACTTCTATAAGTTAATGGGTTTTCTGGTCAGAAAACCATCGTACTTCTTAAAGAATACAATGCACAAAGTTTTTAGCGAAAGGCACAAATATTCAAAGCCACAATCAAATCCCAGTATACAAAATATAAAATTTTTGAGTTTTCTAAAATGGCATTTCTGGCGTGATGCTCGCCGTCCTATTCCATTTAACTAATTTATTCAATTTTCATTAATATTGTGTGACCGCACATCATAAAACTAATTTCATGCAACATCATTAATCAGCTGGTGTGCGGAGTATACTCATTGTATACATACATTGTAGCCATCAATAAACCACGTGTTAAGTCAGTTTTCTTAGAAACAAATACAAATAAACCAACTTACATCGTATACGAGTATACATAATAAATTTTCCCCATATTCCACCTCGCACCAACCCCCCTAATCACACCTTTCCCGCGCATATTATTTTTGTGAATGAAAAACAATTTTTTACTACCTACTATACATATTTTGTAACCAACTGTTGATATATTCTGTATCCATAATGTGTCGTTCATTTGATTTTTATTTTATGTTTCATGTCAACAATACTCCCGCCTCGAAGCATACCGAATCTAAAACGACCCTTCTCCTAATATTTATATATCGTCGACGTCGTACTCCCTTCGCTTCACTTATCGCATAAACTATATCTCCATCATACAAATGAGATCGATAATTTTCCAAATTTTCTTTGTATATAGGTGCGGGGTGTGCGCATGTGTCGCACATTTTTTTGTTTTTTGTTTTTCTTTTACTGTTATTGTGTATTTTTCAATGTTGCGTTTTCCCAAGATGTCGTCGCAAGTTCATTTCGTATACGCTGCTTTGAAGCTCGGTTCAGTTTTGCAATATGTACAATATAGTTGGTGAAAAAAATTAATTATTTTTAGTTTGGTGCCGGATTAATTAGTGCACGCCGTGTGAATACGTCTATATACACGATATTAACGCAATTGAATTGGAATTGTGTGAAAAAAGTGTATATCTAAGTGCGATAGATTTGAGAATTTTGGCGTCGACATTGAAATACGAATTTTTTTTTTAGTTAGTTTTTGGTGCTTGGTCGGTCTGTTATCGTTGACTTTTGTGTATTTTGATGAGTTTTTATTTTATTTATTTTTTGAATTAAAATACGAACGAAATAAATTTAATCACGAATATTTAATTAGAAATTAAATTAAATAATAAAATTAGGTTTGTGCGGAGATTGTGGAGGTGGCGCATATCGCGTTTATATTTAAATAAAAACTTTGGTGCGATAATGAATTGATAAGAGAAAAAAAAAAAAATTTAACGAAATCTATATAGTGAACATATGGTTTGTATGATTTGATTTATGATTATATCCTTGTGTGAAATGATTCATTCCAAGTGTATGCATGTATATAATTCGACAGTAAGAGGGATATATTCTATGATTCATCGGGAAACAAAAACAAAAATAGGAAATACTGGCACATAGTCATGTAAATATACATATCCGCAGGCAAAGTAGGTTAATCGATTGGTTTCAATCGGATATCATGAATTTTATTTTATCTGCATTTTATCAAAACGATGAAGGGGTGGGGGTTTACTGATAAATATCACTTTGTAAGTGGCATATTTCATTCCTCATTTTAACTCCTTGTGGCGTGTATATATGTTGCGGTGGGCACCAACCCATATCAAGTTTCATCGAGGCATGATATTCCATTAAATATTGATTCAGATTTTTATTTGTGTTGTATGCATAGGTACATACGTACACAGCTAATTTCTTATGTATTTACTTATATGATATACCGAGCAGTTATAAGTATTTTGATATCCCAGGGATGAGGTTACATGTTGTATATGTACTTACGTATATATTTGATGAATAACAAACAACAATAGTAATAAAAATTCCCCATTTATTATTCATAAGACGGGGTAGCAATCAACCATAAACCAAAATTTTATTGTATTTCTTCGTTCGGTTCGTTGTTTGTCTTTAAAAAAAGAAAAGAGTTTTGTAACTTTTTTATGAGCCGAAAATTCAATTATTTACATTTAATGGTATGTTTTCATATGGCAGAGGTGAGAAAGAATTCATGAAAAAAATACCGCAACTTAACATTTTATTTTTTGGGGCAATACGTTTGGGAACTATTAATTTTGTGGTGCGGATCCTATATACACAACATATGTACATACATACACCGGAAAGGTTAATTTTATATGTTGATAGCGCAATATGGTTTTATATGAGCAGGATTTACAGAATTGATTTTGATTGTGTTATATATATGCGCTCAGGTGAATTGTATCCGTTATATGTTTTGTGAATCTGAACCCGGTTATTGTTTTTTAGAAGCTTTGAATTATGTACATTTATTTTTAATACAATATGCGTGCTCGTTCCCAGGTGGAAAGTAAACAGTAACATTTTAATTATGATAATAATTAATATCGTACCTAAGTTAATGTACATAATTCAGAAATATATACCTGCGCTTTATATACATGAACCAGATAAATTACTAATGTACGTCACAACTTTATATGCGTTGGGGCGCGAATATTCTAAATCACATTCAAATCGGTAAATGAGAGATCGAGAGCTTTTTGTTCGGTGGCTGTAAATTTTAGTCTTGTCGATTTTATTTATAAAATTAAGTTCGGCTTGATTTATAATTTACTTAATAGATTACCACGGGTGGGGTCTATTTAGTAAGTGAGAATCAACGTTCGCCTTTGTTTAATATAATTGATGCTCCAAATAATACATAAGGCTATGCCAATCCAAAATATTGTGGGTCTTATGGTACAGTGATGGATATGATGAAAATTTCCCTCACGTAGTCGTCATTCCTTTTCCCTATCTGCTTGTATTGCTTATTCCAGCTGCGTGGTATCCTGAAGATTTACGAACTGAGTCTCATCGTATCCTATCGTTTTATTTCAAACCCGTGTGATGAATGCGCTTAAGTTGTTGGCTCCGTTTAATGTGTTGGGTTGCCCCTGATCCTTGGTGATTAAATGATGTAATGCTATGACCGTATACTACATTGAATGTTGTTTCATTTGGAATGTAGTATATCCACTGATTCGTCGCATGGAGCTTAATCCAATGGTTTGATTTCTTAACTGACCTAATGGTACATGCCCCTTCGAGATTTGCTGTTCGTTGTAAGATCGCTAATTATTGTTAGTAATGTAAAATGTTCCCGATGATTATCTACTGCTAAGTATTCCGAATTGATATTAGGAACTGAAAATACTGCCAATAAGGGTAGAGTTCTGTGCAAACGATAGAGGAACGGTGATTTTTATTATGATGTTGCCCCGCGTGACGTTACTACGTAATCTCATGCTGTGAAAGAGATCTGAGATGCCATGCCGAGGTATGGTTATGGTTGTTGGTATGTGTCGTTTGATTAATACCAGGTTATTGATCATTCGGTTTGGCTAGCTGCTCTTACATTCCTACGAAGTACATTCCATTATCAGAGTAAATGTCGACTCTCCTGGATATAAATCTTTTGTAAGCGGCAATGAAGGATTCTGTTGTTAAATCGCTTATATTTCAACAATAGAATGACCTTCGTTACCATGCATATAAACAGAGCAATGTATCCCTTGTATGTCTTGTGACCCCTGCCTTTGGCAGATCTCAATTGGATAGCCCCCGCATAGTTGCTTTTTTTTGTAACTCCTCTGGTTTATGCGTATTAGATCGCATAATAGGGTGGCTTGGCTTCCACCTAGTTAGCTTTTGCCGAAGAAAATCTGGACCTTGCCACCACAATTTGTTTTTTTATTAGTGCTAACGATGTCGTACCACTAGAAGCTATATCTGCCATGTTGCTGCTGGTAGCATACAGTTTTTACTGCCGAAATTCTGTTTGCCACGAACGTTATAAATTTGTTTGGTTCCTCTGTGATCCAAAATAGTGCAATGGTCGAATCTGAGCACGTATATATTTTGAGGTTGTTGATGTTCAAGCTTCTTTGTGTGTGCAGAGTTGCATTTAGCTCCAATCGAGGGATGGATAGCTTTATTTTGGTTGGCACGACTCTTGTCGTCGACGTAACTAATTTAGTTGTTATAATTCCTTCCTTATTTGTTGTTCAACAGTAAATTGTAGCTGCGTATGGGTATTCTGAGGCATCAGCGAATCCGTGAAGCTCCGTTTCGACCTCGTCTGTTGTATTTACCCATTTTTGGATTGTTATGTTTTTGCTTAATTCTTCCTTGTATTTTATCCACCTTGTGTTTATGTTTTCTGGCAAGGGCTGACGCAATCTATTCTTGATGTCTATACTTCTTGCATCATGATTTTTGCTATGATTGTTATTGGGGCAAGCCGCATCCAACGGGATCAAAGAGCTTGGATGAGTCGGATAATAGTGAGCGTTTTTTTGGCTGTTTGTGTGATAGTTGTAATGTTTCTATACGTTAAATTTAAAAAGGTCCTTTTGTGGAATTTCGTATAGAATGCATAATGTTTCAATGCAGTCATTTAATTTTATTTGAACGCTGCCCGTGCCGTGTAGTTCTTTGAGAATCTGATTCAATAGTTCCCTTGAGTTAGAGAACCATTTCCTTAAATTCAGTCCACCTCGTTTTGTGAGGTTTTTTAATTCTTGTACAGCTCCAGTTCCTTCCTCTATGTTGTAAGGACCTGTTATCAGATTATCTACGTAAAAATCGGTCAACATGATGCTTATTCCTATTGGATAATCATTATCTCCGTCGGTAGTTAGTTGTTTTAAGGCTCTTATAGCTAAAAAGCTGGCGGATGTTGCTCCGTATGTCACTACTTTTAACTTGTATGCCTTAATTGGCTTGAAGGGGTAGCTTCACCATAGTATTCGTTGATAGTTCTGGTCTTGTTTGTTAATCTATGTTTGGCGATACATCTTTTCAATGGCTGCTGTCATTATCATTTTGTGTTTTCGCCATCGTAGAAAAATATCTGCTAAATCTTATTGTAATTTTGGACCATTCATCATGCAATCGTTTAGAGATATTCCGGTTGTTATTTTGGATGAGGCATCAAATACTACTCTTAGCTTTGTGGTGGTGCTGTCCTTCTTGATTATGCCATGATGCGGTATATAATAGATATTGGTTGATTTACCATCTTCTCATCTTTCCTGTACTGGTTCCTTGTTCTTCAAATTTATATATTCTTGCATGAATTGATGATATAATTGTTTGAACGGCGCGGCGCATCTTTCTTGAGTCGTTTTTCTAATTGTATCAGTCTGGTAGCAGCTTTTATTCCTGGATTCCCCTAGTTCGGCTTGGTTATATCCTTAAAGGGAATTCTTACTATATGTATCTGCCATCTGGGTCTTGTTTTACATTCGACTCAAAATGTTTTTCAATCATGATTTCTTCTTCAGTGGTATCTCTCATTCAGTATTGAGTCTTTATTAAAGTATAAGATCAATTGGCTGTTGATAAGCTTTGTATGGCATCCACCCGAATTGATGGCGTTGGTTTATATGCTGCTGTCAATGGCGGTCCGCTATGTAGGCGATGGGGCATATCTTCTACCAGCTTATTGTAAACATCTGCATGTTTTTTCGTGTTACGAGATAAGCGTGATTCTGGCCCAGAGGCGGAACCATTCCTAGAATTTTGTCATCGTTTCCAATGAAATCGTTATATAGCGCTATTCTCTTTCTTTCTTCACCGTCTTTTCGATAGTTTTTCTCTAGTTGAACTATCGTTCCACCTGTTACCTCTCGGATTTGAAGTAACTCATCCATCTTGTTGTTGTTTGGTTTACTAGTGGTGGTATTGGTGCTTGTTGTTGCTTAACTCCCTTGACGTTAATTTTGTGAAGTTATGCCTGTTGCTGCTTGGCTGGTGGTGTCATCACCCTTGACGATGTTATAGACTGTTCATCTGTACTTTTATTTGCCAGTTGTTTTAGTGGCTCGAAGGAGGTACATTTTAGACTTGTGGACTTTATTTATAAAATTAAGTTCGCCTTGATTTATGATTTACTTAATACATTACCACGGGTGGGGTCTATTTAGTTGTTGAATTATGTGTCTATGAAGTATAATTAAAATTGTGTCATTAACACTGTTGATATTGAATATTGGGTTTTCTTGCACTGTTGATCTCAACAGTGACTGTGTTATTTTATTGCGATGATAGATTACACTACATCGCTACGTTCCAATTGGAAGGGCTTGCGATAATGATAACATATGAGCTTTTCGACAAATTGAACAAACAGATAAAAGCTCTACGATTAATAAAATTGACATCACATCAATTAGCAGTGGGAGGATAACTCACACAAAATGTAATTAGTAAGTAAGATTTCATTGCAACTTTGCGAAATTTGTAAGATTTGCCGTGACAATTTTGAATGTATAGTGAGACTTAATACTCTTACTTCCTCTCATACCTCCTTACTCTACTTACTATAAATAATTCTAGTTTTCTGAGCTTTCACACAAAGCTTTCATATTTGAACTTAATATTGTCAAACCGAAATTAAAATTACATAATAAATCGTTTTTGTAACTTAGAAAAAAAAATTAAATCAGAAATTTTTCTTTGTGTTCTAAATTATGGAGCTTTTTAAAACTTACCAGAGTCATGGATATGTTATTATTTAATGTAGGACATCTGAATATGGTTAGAATGGCTTTCTGGTTAGGAAAATTGAAGCTTTTAACGATTGTTTCAAGTTAATTAAAACGTTTTATTCCGAAAATGTCTTTAACCAAGCGGTATGCATCTTATTTACCTTTTCAATAATAATAAAACAGTGTTTAATGGCCATTACTAGCCCCTTACTATATGTCAACAATCTGGCTCCAACGGTTTCGATCCTGGGCTTGGTCTTCATACTGTCTAAGACAACCTGAAGAAGCCATGTCGTTCTCGCTTTTGTCGTTTTTGTATAGGTGATCAAGAGCTTTGATTGATTACGTAAATTTAACTTGAATTTTATTCAGAAAGTTTCTTAATCCAACCGTTATCATTCCATTCTTAGCGTTAAAGTGCATTACAATTTTGCAATGAAAGCTTTCAAATTTTAACTGTTTAGCTGTCAAAATTTATTTTGCATTCCTGCCAAATATTTTGATTGTGAATGTTAAAGCTTTTACGAACAGAGTTTTGATAAGTTTGTGTGATTAGTCGTGGTTATTTGATCGAATAAATTGTGGCAATTTACTTCCTACTCTCATTTTAAAAGTTTGCTAAATTTACAAGTGTGCATATATGTTTTAGGCTTTCATCACATTTTGATTTAACTTCTTTGTTTGATTATAAAAGCTCATATTTAATTGTATTGTGATAACGTTGATTTTCACAAAAAGCGTGGTGATGAAATCTGACGTTATATTTGTATAAGTAAGCTTTTTTAGCACACAAATGCAATATGCTTTAGATTTCTTGTAAACTTGAGCATGAACTACAATTCGTTCAAATTGTTTAACCTTTGTGTTCTAAATTAGTGAGCTTCGGCATCAATTTAACTAGACCAAGAGGATTTTTAGTTATTTACGCTGGCGCTACATCCCATGGAGGGATTTGGCAGCCTCAACGATGATTTCTGATCTCGTAATTCATACGCATCCTGTAGGTGGCTCCCTCTTGAACCGGGAATTATACGAATTATTTAACTGGCCTTATCAGCGCTTTGTAGGTGTCCAGTTTCAGTTTGCGCGATATGTGGGGAGACTTGAAGACATTAATGTTGGCGTAAAATGTTCGGTAGCCTGCTGCAATCCTCGATGCGATGTCGACAGAAACGGAGTTTTGAGGTCGGGGATCCTAGATATCTGAACTCTTTAACTTTTATGACAGTATGACTGTGTGTCTCCAGAAATAAAATCCCCACGTCGCTGCCTTCTGGCAATCACCATGTATTTGGTCTTCGCTTCATTGATCTGAAGGCCAATTTGTTGGGCTGTCATTTCCAACAAAAGAAGGACTTCTTTCAGGGATATGATGTTGCGACCCAGAATGCAAATATCATCAGCGTACGCTAATAACTGGGATGACGCTGCGCTATATTAAGCTGACGAATGACATCTTCTAATGATAAGTTGAAGAGAATCTGAGCTGTTGGGTCTCCTTGCCGCACTCCAGATGTTATCTCAAAGGCATCCGAAATTTGGCCTTCTATTTGCACCTTACATATTGAACCATCCATTAAAACCTGACACAAAGAAACCAATTTTTACGGTATGCCCAGATAGGACAAGACGTTCCAAAACGTATTCCTCTTAACGCCTGCTGGAAGTCTACGAATAGACTGTGCACAAGGAAGTTCTTTTCATAGCATTTTTCTAGCATCCATCCTCAGAGTGAAAGTTGGATCGGTTGTTGATCTGTTCGGGCGAAAACCGCATGAAAACCCAAGATCCTATTGGTGTATGCTGATAACTTTGCCGTGACTATTTTGGCCAAAACCTTGTAGCCTGTATTCAGCAAACCTATGCTGGAGGGGGTGGTGGAATCATCTCGACTTTAATATCGCGTTGAAGTAGGAGAGGTTGTTGCTCGGAAGGTGGTGCCAGTTTGTTGAGAAGTGAGGAAAAGTACCTCCGCCAAACTTCGAGGACGGTTTTAGTGTCCATCAATAATTCACCGGATTCGTTGCGAATAGCGGTACTACACGAATGAGAGTGGGTAGCTAGTTCTCTTATGCAGCGATATCTATCTCTCAGGCTAGAATTTAGATACAATCTTCGTCCAACCAAAGATTCTTAGGTCTGGATTGAGTTCGGCCTATGGTGGACGTTGAGGTTTCGGTTACCGCCGTTTTGATGATGTCCCACTGTTCTTAAACTGAGTCAGGAAGTGGTTTATCCTCCAAGATTCCCGACAAAGTAGTCTCGAAGGCGGTCCTGGTAACTTCGTTGTCCAATATAGCTGTGTTCCAATGAGTGATACGCTAAAAACGATGATTGTACGTGGTGGAGAGGCGAAATTTAAATTCAGTAACTACCACGAAGTGATCCGTGTCGATATTATAGCTCCACGTTTGGTTATGATGTCATTGAGGCTAGAAGAATGCCTTTTGCACAAGAGGATGTGGTCGATTTGGTTGACCGTTGGCCCGTCGTTAGATTTCCATGTGGCTTTATGGATGCGGTTATGTGGGAAGTATGTAAATTGCCGAATTTTGCACAAGACGATTTCAAGCTCGTTGTGGAAAGCGTGTTTGATTTTTTCCGGCTTGAAATCAGTCACGAATTGACGACATCGGTTGCTAATCAAGAAACCAACGCTGAATTCATGTTTATTCATGTTATTGCTGCGGCAGAGAGTTAGTCCGTAGCGACTGTAATCGGTGATGCCGTTGCCGATTAGTCTTGTTTCCTGAAGCGCTATGAGGTCGAGCTTATACTTAGATGCTTGTCCGAAGAGTTGATCGAGGCTCTCCGGTTGATTTAGGCTGAGTACGTTCCATGTTCCAAATTTAAAATCGTGGTCGTTATATCGTGTCCGAAGTCGTTCTTGTGAATCCAAAAATATCTTAGGCTAATGTTGAGGTTTCATAACAATCAAATTTGACAGGTTGGGCTGTTAACCCAACGCTAACCCTCTAAAGGAGGACCACAGCCCTCACACTTTAGCCTACTCCTGTAACAGAATAGTTTCTAGCGGTCAGTGTGAGCACTTGCTGAAGTTGTAAGCATTTACGGCACATGAAGCGAGTCTTGTGTTTAAACCCCTGCATACACAGCAGCCTGACCACCAAAGAGGACCAAGAGGATCCAACACTAAATATTTGAAATTAATTTTCTAAGTAAGCTTTCACTGCAATATTTTAATTGAAATTTGTTAAAGCTTTTACTGGTAAAGCTTTGCCAAATTTGATGAATAAGTCACAGAACTTTATACTCTTACATCTTTACGTTACTCTGAACGCCTGTCTATTTTAAGCTTTTCAAGACTAACCAGAGTAGCTGAGCTTTATATTATTTAATATGGGAATTCATTTTACGACGATTAACTAATTCTAGTCACTGAAAATCATTTCTGTAAAGATTGATCTTTTCGTTGACTATCTTATTCGATCGGGGGAAAATGAAATTTTTAACGATTGCAGATATTTTTTTTAAGCAACCGTTACACACTCTAAGTTAAGTTATCACCTTTTCAATGAAAGCTTTGATACTTAAAAGTTTAAATGAGTTGCATAGCAACCATAAGTAAATGAACTCTAATAGTAAAGAATTGAGCTGTATATGTCTGATAATACATGCCTGAATAATGTGCAAGTCCAATGATAATTGAGCTTTTCGATAAATTGAACAAACAATTGAAAGCTAATTAATTAAATTTGACAAGGTGTCCTAAAAACACAGAGTTGTTAAGTAAGCTTTCATTGTAATATTTTGATTATATATATTAAAGCTTTTATCTATAAAGCTTTTACTCGATCAAACGAGTATGTGTTTTCGGGAACTTTATTTGATTATAATAGTACATTGGTATAAGTGATTGAGCTTTCGCTAAGTACTTTATTTATTCGTGCTCTTTGTATAGGTCAGCAAAAGAGCTTTACATATTTTTCCATGCAAGCTTTCTAATTTTAAAAGTTTATTGTGCTTTCCTGTCGATTTCCTATAAAGGTGTTATCAAGTAAGCTTTCTGTTTCTGATTATTAAGGGTATTTCGGTCAAATAGTTCAAGCTTTCTGTTATAAATTAGTGAGCTTTATGAAAACTAACCACCGAAGTTGAGCTTTAATCACTGAGCTTTTTTTTATTACATTATAATGGATAATTAAATTCATTTTTATATTTGATTGAATTTTCGTATAATGAACTTAATTTAATCGTGCTTTTTGTATATATCAACAAGGACGTTCGTTGATTGATGAAATATAAGTTAAATTGTTATCAGCAATTTACTTCAGCCAGCCGCTTTATCCACATGTGTGGTTTTTCGAATACGAAAGCTTTCATTGATATATTTTGTTTGGCAATGCTTATAAATAATTATTTAAATCCTGACGTACATTTTTAACCCATTGATGTACATTTTTAATGCATCAGTTGGCTCCACTAAAAATTTAATGATTGAATTATGATTTACGAGGAATTTTGAAAGCGAAAACAATTGGTCGTAAACTTTCTTATTGTAAAGTTTATTTGTGTAAGAGCAATAATAAATTTACTACGGTAATTAAAATTAATTAACAATATAAATTAGAAAACACCAAAAATTCCTCGAAATCATTAAAAATCTGAAAAATATTTTTGATTTGATTGTTGCTGTGCAAACTGATTAAAATGCGATTCTTCGTTGCTGTACAAATCGTTTGATTCCACCCCATAGTCGTGTTGAATTTGTTTTTGCAGGCCATCGTTGGCTGCATTAGCCACATTTTTTTGTGCTTGTCGAGCCGATTTTGCAGCATTCTGAGCGGCTTGTTTGGTTGCGTCGAATTCTTGACGTGTTTTTATGAGTTTTTCTTCGACCGCATCAGCTCGTGCACGCGCTTTACCCACCATATCCGTTTGTGAGGCTAAATCGGCTTGTGTACCGCTGGCTGTTTCTTTCGCATGGTCTAACGAAATTTGGGCACTATTTAGTACCTGCTGTAAAATCGCTATATGATCAACGAATTGTTGGATCGATTGTTGGGCTGATTTTGCCGATCGCCGGGCGATTTTTAATTGTTTTATTTCACTGTTTAAGGTTTGTTGTGCGTCTAAATGTTGATATTCTAGGTTTTGAAGTAGTGCTCGTTTACCGGCTAATGCTGCTTGTGCGGTCGCTGATGCTTGGACAGCGGATTGGGCTAGTGAATTTTGTACAGCATAAGCTGCTTGGATTGCAGCTACATTTTGACTTGCGACCGCCGAATTTGCTTGATCGGCCGATCCACGTGCGATTGATGTTAAAACATTTTCATCGTTATAAGCAGGTTTTGTTGAGTAGCTCACCGATGGCGTTTTAATTTGAGGCGGAGGTTGCTGTTCGCCTGGTTCAAGCACACTGGGCTGGAAATAATCAAACTCGTATTGGAAGTTTCGTTTTTTTGGTGTATTCACTCGGGCTGCGGCAGTTCCTGCATAAAAATTAAAATTGTTTAGTACAACTATATACTAATTGGACAACTAAACAAAATTTTACCAAGACATAAAGCTGCAACAATTACACTAATCTTAAATTTCATCTTGTCTGCACAATTTAAAAAATCATAAAAAAGTTATAAAATTTATTAAACCAAAGTCTATACGCTATAAAAACAAACTACCAAAATCGGTAGAAGCTCGTAAAAATCTCATAAAACTAAAGCACTTAAAATAAAACCGTCGAGGTTGGATATATAGTTACCGTTTAAAACTGTTTGTTATTATATTTTATGACGTATTAAACACCAAGATGTCTTCAATTGTATACTGCGATTTGGAGAATGATTCACGTTCGTTGTAGAGATGTGATTTATATAGTTATGTACCACCAAGAAAATGAAATCAAACTTTTATAGTTTCACCCAAAAAACGAACTATATATGTATAGAGAAATGAAAATCGCATTACTTTCAATTATCCCCCAACCAAGCATTTGCCAAAATGTGTAAACACTTTTTATGGAAGCAAAAATAATTTTATTGGCCTACGTTTAATTTTTTTCTTAAGGACCGAGGCTGTCGATGCCTAAAAGTTTTGTTTAACTATTTTTGAGGGTGAGGTTAGCTGGAACCTAAATTAAAATACCACACTTTTCTAATACCACCCATTATTCCAAAGCTATAAAGTTTACTCCCCAAATAGTTCAAAATATATTTATGACGTCAGATTATGGTACCCACATTTACATGGACAACCTTCTATATTGGACAAAAAAACGTTCCCAAACTACTCATTAAATTCCTTAAAAGCTTTCCAAGTAAAAAAATCAAGTATACTGTTGAAAAAAGTTTTTTAATTTAATTACAATTTTCCAAAATTAGAAAAAAAATTTTCTTGTCCTTTTTATTTCACCACCCATCGCTAAAGGAATATACCCCCTCCAAAATATTCCGCGCCGGGAATGGTTGCAAATTAATGAATGAACATATAGTTTTTGGCAAACAATCTCTTCTTATATTCAGAGACATATACGCACCACTTAACGAGGACATTTCACACGAACGAATTTTTGTGGCTTCTTATGTTTCGCTGCGTGCTGTTTATGGTCGACCGCTGATTGTGGTCTTGTAATAGTTTCCCCCCTTTGTGCAGTACGATATGTTCCTTTGAAGTCACAGGTTGCCTTACATTGACGCACATTCGAATCGGCGGTGCTTATTCGTCCATATTTCTTATTGACAAAAACGAGCCCATAATTAGACGGCCGGGTAAGTTCATCATTCCAGTTATGAATCTGTCCATAGAAGACCGGTGACATCATTTGCTCCGACGGTATTCTTGGTCCGCTTAGTCGAGGCATTACATACGATCCTATTGGTAATAGCACACCACTTTTTGATCGGTTTTCTGGTGTTGCCAGTATCGTATGATGATAGTTTTCCACCCATTCTACGTCCGGTGGTTTAGATGGACTCTCTAAACTTTTAACACATTTCATTCCCGTTAGCTTGGGAAGCCAATCTGTTCGAAAGTTTCTTGCCATTATATTACAAAAAATTTGGATTTTTTTTTGTTACAACATGCCAAAACGAGAATGTCAAATAGAATGACTTACTTTGTTTCTTTCAGATCGTTGGTGGCGCGACCGAAAATGAATTTTTTCTAATTGAGCAACCCCATCTAGTGCACGCGAACGAAAATAATGGAGGATTTACTGTTGAATATAGTGAAAGAATGCGGTAGTACCACCAAATTAAATGCTCTGAAGCAATCAGCCCAGTTGGCACACGATAAACTATTTCGACAGCATGGGATACATCGTGACCCGTCGTTTGAATTGCGTGCGATATGTTTGCAACCATTGCAGACGGCGCTCGAAACACGTCGGCCCAAATTTACAACCTTCTCACTAAATGGAATACATCGTGTGATACGGGATGAACGATTTTACGTTGGATTAGAGCCGGAGGATGATTCGCTATGGTTGCCGGCACAATTGCTGCGTACGACGAATGGTTTGACGACGGTCGGTTCTGGGGTCAGTGAGGACACAATTGTAAATATTTTAAGACTATTTTTAGCGATGGCATGTTCACCGACATGTACATTAAATGGAAGACTGCTTATTGAAATTTTATCGAGGTGCGGAGAGTGTTGGGAAAATGGTACGCGTGCCATACGGGCGGCATCATTGGCAGCGGCTAGTCAATGTTTAAGAACATTTAGTCACTTTTTGAAAGATGAAGTTGAAGAGGTGATGAAAACATTGCCCGACGGTTTTACAAATATTGCTCAAGCGACGGCTGTATATAATGAGGTAATTCCGGTGATACAATGGCTGTGCAGCCGATTAATAGAGCCGAAGAATACAGGAAGTCCAGCTAAGAATGAAACGAACGGATCATTGTATTTGACCGAATGTATATTAACGTTAACAACTGCCCTGCCTAAAGATGTCCAGTCAAATCCACATTTCACAGCGTTTTTATGGCAAAAGTTTTGCCCAACATTGGCGGCAGCCCTCGGGTCTCCGGGCCGAGTTAATATAGACAAAAAATTTACGTATAAGTAAGTAACGCGGCTGCTAATTTTTTTACCATGACTAATTCCGATTTAATTTCCTTAGAGATGCGCTTCACATAATCGAGAGCGAGAGTCGGGGCTTTTTCACCAGCCCCGGCCTGGATGGTCCCCAAGCCCGGTGTATATATTTAACGTCAAATCAAATGTTGCGAATAGCTGGGGCGCATGGATCATTGCGACCGATGCTCGAAGCATTATTTCATCGTATTTTATTGCTTCCGACCCCACAAAACCGGGCTGAGCCCCTACGATGTGTTCGTGAAATTTTTAAAAATCCTGAAAGACTGGTAGATTTATCTGTTATCCTATATCCGGACAAGACACAAGGCCAAAGTTGCAGTGATGACATGGCCCTATTTCGATTGTAAGTTGTGTATACATATTTCATATGGAATTAGATCTGACATTTTCTATTTCCAGAATTATTGACGCAATAGAGGAATGTGCCACCGCAGTCCAATCGGGCAGTTCATGTGAAAACTCCTTTCAATGCAGTGTCGAATGTATTGTGGAATTATTAAATAGCCTTCAGTACTTATGCACCGGTGAAATTGATGACACAATATTTAGCGACCAGGTGACCCATGCGGTCAACCATCGTTATGCAAATTTACGAGATGTGGATTATACGGGGCCGCTCACTTACCAATCAATGGCACGTCTCCCCGCACCATATCGTGATGCGGTCGCCCAACTGCGACAAAACGGATTTGAATCGACATCCGGTTCAGACAGCGACGTTGAACATAATGAGCAACAAGAAGTAGTGTCAAATGGATCGGGTGACACAGAAGGTCCAGAAGATGAAAATAATTCGTCAAGTGATGAAATCTCTTCGAAGACGGATGGAATCGCTGTAACCACAGGGAATTGGTTGTGGCCAAATATTGAGACACAGGCTCTGCTACGGACGGACGTTGATTGCGATAGGCAACATGCTCGGGAGTTTGCTAAATCGATTACGAGTGATCTCGTCGCAAAATTGCTAAAACTGCGGACATCTGTGGAAGTAGATGAATGCATGCAGGAGTTTGCCTCAGCGATATGTCAACAGAATAGCTTGAATTTCTCTGATTTTGACTATAATCTGACCGCTATAAATGCGGATGGGATATATCTGGCGACATACTCTGCCCTACTATTGAGTTTTCAGCTCATGAAGGCCGGACACTATGAAGATACTGAAGATGACATTTTGATTCCATTATCAGAGCAGCAATTTGTTACTTCAGTCCAAAATGCTGGTGTTTTGGTTTATTTATCGTCCGCCTGGCTTTCCGAACTGTACCAATCTGTGTTGGCTGTAAATCCTCTAGCAACAATGGCTAGTGAAGAACAAAATGGAGCTCATTGCTCATTGATCGATATGCTTAGTGATGCGGGTGGTTTAGGTAATAGCCAAATGTTGTCCGAGTGGCAGAGATTACAAAGTGTGGCGAAAAAGCAATCGGAGCCCACGGAGCGGCAAGTAGCGGCTAAGAAATTAGCCCGGCGATTACTAACATGCTGTTGGGAAAGTATGGTCACGGTGCTCGGTGTTGGATTGGGAGAAATGGAAGTGTCAAAAACTAATAAAATCGTAGCCCTATCAAAGAAAACGCTTAGGGTAAAACGAGGCCAGAAAGCGACCGGAGAAGCACTGTACGCATTAAGTCTCGAGGGATTGCATTCGGCGGCCACATTAAGTAACTCGTTAAATTTGCAGCACCTAGCGGGTAAAATATTAAACCTAATCGCATCAAATGTCTGTCGAACCACGGGGCCTCGAATATCGGCTAGCCAAGCACTTTCCATGGATGTTGTACTCTCAGGTGGCCTAGCCCTTGGGTCGCACAGTGCCGAATGTTGGATGCCCGTTTTTCAAGTATGTCGACACGTATCCCAGTTGGAGCATGAGCTATTTAGCTCTCAAAATTCGACTATTGCGTCGGCAACGTCAAACGGATTAAATACACGTGAAATTGAGAATTTGGAGAAGAATACATTTTCCGCGGGAACGGGAAGTGATAAGCTGAATTTAACATCGACTCCGATCGATGATGATGAAATGTGTATCGACGTATACAGTTTTCTTCAGGCACCGCTACAAAATCCGAATGTGAATGTGGCCTCGATTATTAAGCCGTACACAAGCACCGAGAGTACGCTTTTGACTCAGGGTGATACCGCTAAAGTGTTTTGTGCACTATCACATCAAACGGAAAATTTATTCTGTGATGCTAGTGAACGGCTTAGCCTACCGGCACTGTGCCAATTCTTAAAAAGTTTATGTCGAGCATCACGGGAGCAACTGTATCGTAATTCGAGTAATAAGGGAAGCAAAAAGTCCTGGTGGCCTAGCCGCGCCTGGAAGCAGCGGACTGATAGTCACCCACTGTCATTACTACTTCATCGTGTTGGTGACGTCACATTACGAGTATTTCGAGGTCCACGACCATTGCTACATATTTTAAAAATCTGGGCCATCACAGGGCCGCATTTAATGGATGCCGCCTGTCATCGCGATCGATCGATATCAAAACGTGCAATCGAATACATTCATGATGTTATCACGGCGGTTTTGGTGGAACAATCGGAACTTGCTCATTTTCATTTTAATGAAGCGCTTCTTAAACCTTTCGAGAATCTACTGTCAATGGAGACTTGCGACATCGATGTGCAGGATCAAATAGTCGCATGTCTCTATGAAATAGTCGAGGCTCATCGAACTGAGATACGATCAGGATGGCGACCACTATTCGGGACACTTCGAAATGCGAGAAACCGTCCGCTACATATATCAAATGTGACCGATATATTTCGGGTGTTTCTTGACAGTGACAATACCCTAGTGTTCGCAAACGCGGGGCTTGATTGCATCTTGTGTCTCCTGTCGTATTTGGAAATTTCGGGGAATCCGAACAATGTGAACGGGATTGATGATATTGATACGCGACCATCTGAGTTTCTGCACGATACACTAAAATTTTTGGAGAGATGTTCCTCGATCCTGGCGTTTATGTATAACATGCCTAAGTGTCCAAATTTGCACTCGACCTATAAGATAAAGGGCATGTCGTATACGCATATAATCGACGCAAATATTCCGAATTCGATGGAGAATTTTACGTACTTCGGAAATGAGCACTTGCAGAATATTAACGAGCAGCACATGATCTCATATCGATCTTTACACATCGATAAGGAGATTATTACGAAGCTTGAAGAACTCGATAAGCCGAGCGGTGTTCTAAAAGTTTGGTTTCTTCTACTCGACGGCCTTACCAATTCGTTAATCGTTTGTCCCACCTCACACCAATCTCCAATCCTCCACACCATTTTTAAGCTATTCCGCTCACTAATTAATAACCCCGGGATCGAGTTCGGATTCTATTGTATAAATCACCTGTTGATACCGATGATCCAGGATTGGTTGCGTTACGTGAACAAGACCCAGAAAAATTGGCTGCTAATCGAGAAAAATTTCAAACACTGCTGTGGCATGACCACGGACTTGGTGGTCGAATTTATCGAAAAATCGAATAAAAATTTCCAAAATGGGGAGATGCCTGCAACACAAAATGGCGGCGTGAAATTAAAATTTACGAAAATTCAGCGACCGGTCGATAATTTACGGTTTCACCACTTAAAGCATTTGACGAAAATGGATACGAGTTCATCGTCTAGTGATGATTACACGGGGCTAGATGGCAGCAGTGAGAATAATAGCGGAAGCAACAGTAATTCAAATACATCACCGGTTTCGAGTCCTACAAAAATGCCAACGGCAGGGACGTTGGCTTTAAAACAATTGTTGCTGGTGTTGATTGAGTGTACGGCCCAGGCGCAGGAATCGGTCGCTCGAGTTGGAGTCTCGTGTTTGAAACATGTGATTCTCTCGACGGGTCACATATTTAACGAGGAACAATGGATGGTTGCGTGCTCGGCGATACATCGGGCATGTAGTGTGACGATCGCGCCCCTTCGACAACTATCGTTTGCATTTTTTGAAAAGTCGAACAGTTTTTATGGCGATTGTGCTACAGTTAAAGTGACAGCACGGCGTGACAGCACAATCGAGGAGCTCAATCGGATCCACTCATTAGCGCAGCAAGTATTTTTGATGGACAATCAACGTGATCTGAACACATCAAGCTCAACTTCATCACTTTCATCGAATTCATCGCGCATTTCCAGCACCAGTAGTAACAGTGCCGCGGGGATTATCACCAATAGTGTGGAGACGTCAAAGCTTCCACTTGACGATCGCAGCTACGCATTTCTATTATATCCGATGAATTGTTTCGGCCAAAATATCGATAGCTTTGTGATACGAATCCCATATCGTAATCTAATAGTTGGTCTACTCGCCAACCAAATGCTACTCCAGTTGGTGGCCAATCTATTGCTCAGCCATCTCAAATCGATCCCGAACTCGATTCATGCCTGCATCTACAATAATTACCAGACCAATACAGTATTATCGAAATCGAATTTTGAATTTGGATTTCGTCCCAAAGAAATATTGGTCCGCTGCTTAAGGCAATATATAACGAGCTCGATCGAATTTGATTCGCGGCCTGGTCTTAAATTTCTGATCCAGAAGGTCTCGAATATCGAATTTGCCGCTAATTTATATAAGCAATTAACATCGTCGTGGATGGTTTACTATTTGTGTTTGGTGGACTCGTATCTAAACGACATCAAATCGTATAATTTGTCCTTCGACGATTTAAAATATATTCTTGAGTCCTGCTCCAAAGTGAATCTACATACGGTTAAGAAGAAGGAGAATTTCATCCGATATTTATTCTTTTTGCAAGAGGCTATCGGTCAGATTTGTGAGATGTACCTGAATATTTGCAATATTGAGTATGACAGTAGCTTAACAACTAGCTCCGAAAAGTTGACCAATGAAGTGCAAAATGTTGAGAATGTGGAGTCAGACGAACGAAATAATAATAATTCGGAGCATGAAGATGATGTTCGGGTCGACGATGAGAAAGCGGATAGTGAGAATGAAAAAGATGCGACAAAGATAGATTCGCAAGAAGATGAAAGCATTTCGGTCACATTGATTATATCGCAACAACAACAACAGACTAATGAATTTATTTCAACTCCCACCCGGCGTACCAATCCATTCGATACAAATCGTAATATAACGTCACCGCAAAAACATCATGATCCGTCACACGAGCAAAGTATATCGCCTGAAATTGAACAGCAACGCAATACTAGCATATCGAAAGATGTGCTATGCCGTAAGACGGCACTCAATCAATTAGTAATCGCTTCAATGGAATTGTTACATTCGTTACCTGATGATGCGGAGGAAAATTTAAAAATGCTAATCACGCCAACCATACGGGAAGCATACCGACAAGTGAAAGTACAGGGAAATGAGCTTAAAACAAACTAAAAAAAAAAAACAATTTGCGTTCATTCGATTATAAAGTCACTTAAGTTCACAACAACATATATAAGCTTCATCATATTCTGGTATTTCCCCATTACTCTTAAGTCATCTGACAATAAAACTATATATCGTGAGCACGTATCACCAAAATCCACACTTTCTTAAATCACATAAGTATATACCTAACCAATAACTAAATATCCTTTAATTTGTGTGAATATTTCCTGTGTTCTCTTTCTCTTTCTCTATATATGTTCTAATAATTCTTTTGATGGGTCTGGGTCGATTTGCTAAAATCACAATTCATTCAATTGAAATTTTCTTTGATTTCTTCGAATCCAGGCGGGAAGAAAATCTTGGAAAACAAAATGTTTCATTTCGGAAATTTCTAAATTAGTTTAATCAGTCATTCATAGATCGCACTAGTATCAATAAAATAAACTGCGATTCTATTTATGATTTTAATGTTCTAAATATTTAAACATTCTAATTTTTGATGTCCAATCCAATTAAAATGATACAAAATGTTAAAAGATGTTTTAAAATATTACAACGAGAAGCAATCTCACGAAGCGGCTAAATTAATAATCTATTTGATAGCCGCCTGGTGTTTAATAGCATTATTAATTTAGAAAAGTCGGCGATATTTATAATTTTTGGTATCAGGCACCCGCAGCATTAGTAAGTAGATTAAATTATGACTTTAACAAGTCGACCCTAGACTATCCCAATTTCTATATACCTAATTACATAAATATAACCTCAAATATTATACAAAAATATTGATGTAAAATAACTATTTATAAATAATTAATTAATAAATTAATAATTAAATGTGAAATGCTAAAAAAAAAATTGTGAATGCCTAAAATACAAAAAAAAAAAAGAAAAATATATTTTATTTATACTTATTTTTGGGATGAGTTCGTTCATTGCAACCATAACCTTAAAATTATGTCTTATGATTTTCAATTAACCTAAAGTTTTAATTTATTCAAAATATAGCTATACTATATACACAACATACATATATACAATTAATTAATAATAAATATTATATAGAACTAATTAATTAAATAAAAGTTTGGTTATGTATGCATATTTATGATCAAAACAAAATGGCGTCTATATAAAAATGTGATTTTTATTGAAAAACAAAACATTAACAACAACAATATTAAAATCTATTTTATTTACTTATTTAATGTATTTATGATTTTAATGATATATATATATACAAATATATAAATAAACTAACATAAATAAATTATAACTGAAAAAAATTAGCTGATTTTATTACAAATTGACAATATTTGCAGATCATCTTTTCTGAAACGCAATATTATAATTTATTATCTAAGTCCTTAACCAAAGGACTGGTGGTTTTCCTAAGCCTAAATTCTCCAAAAATGTAATCAATGGTTCGTCGACCAAGAAATGCCCGGGAGCTAGTATGTTGTAGTCATCAGGGTCGTTTGACCTAGGACACAGAGGTCAAATTATTTGACACAGCAGGGTAGATAATTCCTCGAATGAAAGTATAGTTGTGTTGATGATTCGTCGCAGGTGATGTTTTACTGATTTTACCAAAGGCCTCCGTAATGGGGAGACGCGGGAGGATTGAAAATCCAGTTAGTACCGTCTTGGGTTAACATACCGATCTCCGAGTTAGTATTATTCGTGCTTTGTCGGTGGAGGGGTGCCAGCTGGAGCTCGAACCCAGCGCAGTTTGTGCCGCGATCGCTGCGTATAGATTTTGAATCTTTCCTCTTCGGCCGGTGAACTCCAGGTGTATGGCCTTTGTAGAAAGGCACACGAACAGGCAGATATATAGCCCTTTGTTGTTCTTCCACCGCGCCACTGGTTGATTTTGATTTGTATTGGGCCCGCGTAGTCTACTCCGCTATTGAGGAATGCTAGGGAAGGCGTAATGCGTGCCATTAATTACTGACTGGTAGTTGAGCGAAGGTGATAGCATATCACGCATTTATAGACATACATCATTGATGATCCAATAGCGACAGCGAAGGTGTGCCAGCATCAATTGAGGTCCCCCATAGAGCGTGGTTTGATGTGCTTGTGACACGATTAAATGGGTGAATTGATCGGTGTAGGATGGTCGGGTGGTCCTTCTGGTACGGCAGCATCGAGTTCATTAGGCGTCCACCGACTCGTATAACTCCATTACCATCGACGAAAGGGTTGAGCGAGCGAAGCACACTGAGGTTCGGAAGGTTTTGTCGCGATTGGCACCGCGTGATTTCGTCTTAGAAATGGATCTTCTGCACGGATCGAATCCAATGATTGAGTGACCAATTTAGCTCTGGTACGGTGATAAAGTTGGTGCGTTGTCTGGGTTGAGCGAGGCGGAGCCGAAGAAAACGTAGTAGGGTTGAGCAATCGTTGATGTTGTGTGCTGGCCAGCCCTTGAAATCCTCCGACAACCATTTAGGACCATTCCACCAGAGCTGGTGGTCTATCAACACGGATAGTTCCACCACTCGTGTTGCACAGTCAGCAGGATTGTGATGAGTGTCCACATAGCGCCAATCGTTAGGTTTCGAATACTCGAGAATCTGGGAAAGGCGATTCACCACGAATGTCTTTCATCGGTTTTGAGGGCTACGAAGCCATCCGAGAACGACCTGCGAGTCGGACCATGCAAATAGTCGAACTTCTTTGATGCTGAGTAACTGAATGACCTTGTACATCAGTTTTGCTAGCATCATACCGGGGCATAGCTCGAAGCGCGGAAGGCTGACGCTTTTCAGTGGGGCAACCTTAGTCTTCGACGCTAAGATGGTGATCTTGAGTGACCCGTCAGCTGACTTGGAGCGTATATCACCGCGGCATATGCCTTCATGGAAGCGTCGCTCAACCAGTGTATTTGGAGACCATCTTGACTGGTTGGATGGCATTTTCACCTAGGAATTTTTATGGCTTTTAATGATTTGAGGTTCTGTCGATAAGCTAGCCATCGTTGCTTTATTGATTTCGAAACAGCCTCGTCCCACGATAGTCCTAGGGTAGACAACTCTTGAAAGATTATTTTTGCTATGATGATGGCGGAAGCCAGCCACCCGAGAGGATCAAAGATCGTTCACGCTTCTGAAAGGATGATCCTTTTGCTCGGTATCCTTGTGTCTGGAGAGATGTCGATCTGGAACCCGAAATAACCTGCTGATGGCACCCAGAGTAAAACAAGCGACTTGACTGAATCGTCCCTGTTTAGCTCCAGTAGTGAGCGATATCATGGAATTCCGTGGGCACTTGGTCGAGTAAGTGTTGACAATTCGACGATCGTTTTCTAAGGTCGAAACCAACACGTTTGAGTAGTGCCACCATTTGGCATTGGATCGTGAGTATTTCCTCGATTTCACCTGCGCCTGTCATCAAATCATTCATATATAAGTCAGTGAGTACAACCCGCGCAGCAATAGGGAATGTGCGTAGCCGATAATTTTGAATCGGATTCTTGGGTTTTTTGTTGTCGACTGGCCCCGCTTCCATATGGTTCAGCTCTAGATATGCCCGCATGAAGTCTCGATATTCTTCCCGTAGGGTTGCATTTCTGGAGAATCGATGTTCCATATATTTCAGGCGGACCATTGCGCTTTCTCGTGATGATCCTAGTGGTGATGGTTGGTCGATGAATGGGAGTTGCACGATGTATCTGCTATCATCATCTCGAGCTTGAGTCAACATGAAATACTTTACACAGTTTGTTTCAACTGCGGTAGGTTCGCGTAATGAAGTTATATCTTCAATCTCCCAAAATGATTTTAGTGTGTTGTCGATACTGCTGTAGTTGTCGATGATTATTGTCGAACTAAATGATTGGGTCGTAACCGTTCGGTCGATTCTTTCAAAGGAAACCATTGGGAAACCATTGGATGGTTTATACAAGCGCAAATGTTGAGCGTTCGAAGGACGTCGGCACCAAGCAACAAGTCAATTTTGCCGGGACGATAGTAATGAGGATCGGCGAGCTTTAGTCTCTCCAAATGGGGCCACTGTTGTTGGTTATCTTCTCGATTAACAATGCTGCGACTGGAATTGAAACGTACTCATCAACCCGCGACTTGAGAATGAATTCGACGATTGAATGCGATCTGGTTGATTTTGTGGCACCAATTCTATTTATTGAGACCGAAACTGGTCTCCGCCCGTGCGGTTTCTGACACTTTCCGAAATGAAAGTGGTTTCAGATCCAGAGTCTAGCAACGCTCGGATGGTGAATTCTTGATTATCGTGATCGATAGCATGACCTCGAGTGAATTGGATCGGATGGCTCCATGATTGTAGAATGGTTGCTCGTGTTGTTGTTAGTGTTACTAGTCGATTTACTTCGTGTTGTTGGTATTACAATTCGATCACTTTTGTTTGACGTGTGTAGAAGCGTGTGATGCCTGCGGTTGCTGACTCGACAGAAACTTGGCTTGCACTCGGCGCTGAGATGTCCCTTGCGTAGGCAGTTGGAACATAATCCCTTTTCACTCACAAGATTTGATTTCTGATCGAACGTGGACGACGTGAATTTGGTGCATTTAAACACATTGTGGCTCTCGCTGCAAATTGGACAACTCGTTGAAGTTGTGGAATTGTGAGTGACGGCGTACGAATGAGTTGATTGCAAGTTTGCTTCCCGATGTGAATCCGGCCGTGGCGACAACTATTGCGTGGATGAATGTGAACGGACCCTAGGTTTCACCAAGCAGATCGTTTCCAAAGATTGCCATCGAGTCTCCAGGAAGTTGATAAGTTGGTGATACATGGGATATTGAGCTCTGGTAAGAGCTAATTCCGCTGTTAGACCTCTGACGATCCATTTTGATACCATAAGATTTTACTTACCTTTTACCCCTAGTAGAACCCAAGCTATTTATGTAGCTGTCAAAGATTACACCCAGATATCTTGCTTTGTCAGTTAAAGGTAGTCGTATGCCCTTTAAGGTAGAAGGTCCACTACAGGGATTTTATATTTCGTATTTTACAGAGTACCAGCTCAATCTTGAACGGGCTGATTGCCAGTCCACGCATCTGATGGTACATATCTCGTAACGATGGAGAGTGCATTTTAGATTACCTCTTTAACCGTGCTTATGTATTTTCCAGAGGCAGCTATCGCTGTCGGCATCTTTATAAGCAAACACTCCAAACCTTTTTCTCTCCAGCTTCAATAGCAATCCAATGAATACTATTCTTACGAATTTTGGGCTCTTCTAAAGATCCGTAAAAGATTTTGCAATAAAAATTTGAACTATTTATTAACACTGCACAATTTTCTCGAGAATAAATCAAAACACTTTCCAGCAATTTTAGTTGTTTACAATCTCAAGGGTTCACTTTTAGATCACTTTAGTATTTCATTTGTTCACTATTTCACTTTATCACACTTGTTCACTGATCCCTAGTTGAATTTAAACTGATATTACTCTGCAACCTGGTCGCGTTTACATACCCGTTCAATGCAACTCTTGAATTGTACGTATGCGTGTATTTATCCGAGAGTAATCTGTGACGCAATCAATACAATTTGAACAGTACATAATTGCATTCTCTCTCTCTCTCTCTCGCCGCGCCTTTGCTCATTTCTCTTCTATAGCTTTTATCCACGCCTTGCAACTCGAACATTGTGGTGTTTTGCTAAAGAATAATGGTGATTCTGCTTTGAAACTCATCGAATCAACCTCGGTGGCTGCAGCTATTCAGGGTTTACTTAACCACCTATTTCCTAATGGTGTACTCTCCCAGACCTGAGTTAACCATTTTTCTCACAAGCATATATGAATGATTAAACCGCCTACAGGATAATCCCTCCAGAATTGCTTCCATTTTCACATTGTTAAACGTAGGAAGGAAGGATGATAGAGTTATAAATTTTAAGTCCTTTGGCTAGCCACGTAAGCTTTTCCCGCTTTCGAGATAAAGATCACCCAGACCAGTCTTAAACACTCTTTGAAGATTACATCCAGCCAGGGTAGAATAATCGACGATTTGCTTCGAATTCTCGCTGGTATGATTCAGTCCCGACCAGCTGATTTATAAAGTTTGAAACCCTTAAGCGACCATAGGGTCCTCTTTTTAGTTGTGATATCTTCTGTGCACAATGAATGTGTTTCTTGAGAAGCTTATGATTCCACAGAATGTCCGGTTTAATTATAAATGACTAGGGGAACAGGAATTCCTCCATTTTATCACAGGAGGGCCTCCAAGACTTCCTTTGTGCCAGCCTTACTTCATTTTTATATAATTGTATAGATCTTCCTTTACAGCAGTACGAATTGCTTTCCCCCCCTGGTTTTACTATAGGACAAGCAGAACTAAACGACCGGTTGCAGGCGCTTGTGATAGTGTCCATCATGCAATTCAGTTCTGGATCCACCGTTGTTGGTGCTTCAAGGGCCCCAGCATTTCCGTATATTTGCCGCAGTTTGTCCTTCTGGGATTCCGAAAGGCTTTCTGGGTAGCGGGGTAAATATTAAGGCTATAAGATATCTATCGATGGTCAGAGGAGAAATGTTTTATCGCCATCCTCCATTCTCTGGCCATATGATAAATATTATCTGAAGTAAAGGTTACTTCAAGAACGTTCTCCCTATTGGTATAAGTAGTCACCTAATAACTTACCCCTTTTCTTGCGGTATCATTCTTTATTTTCATTTTATCTGTTTCGAGGACCAAGCTCCCAGGTTACCCGGCAAACCTCCCCGATCACAGACTACCTTTGTAAGAGTAATCGACCCGAAGTTTTTCCTGGGAAGTGGAATTCAATGAGAAGCTTTAATGATTCCAGAAACCGTCCGGCTTAATTAGATACCTGGAATGGTTGGGTTAGTAGAAATAATCTTCCTAAGGCGAGAGGCCTCGAAAACTTCCGCTATTTTATTACAGAAGAGTCTCCAGCAAGACTACCTTTGGTCCTCCGTTAATTTCTGCAATTTATATAATTTTAGATCATCTTATGATATAGGAGCCTTAATCCCGAGTCTCTCTCGTACTTTTGGCTCTATTAAAGAATTTCCTGCTAGTCTTCTAGCCCAGTTTCGTGGACCAGGCAGGCCGCAGTAATGCCACCATTGCTGTATTGAGAGTTTATGAAAATATTTAAACTATTTTGTCGAGTTATTAGTTTATACTGCTTCATTCTGAGGCCACATATTTTATTTGATTAATCCATAGTTCTTGAATAGGAACCACATCCTCTCCTGGTTCAACACCAGTCTTAGAAGTAATGGGACCGAGGCCACCTTTGTATGGTGGAGGTTAATCTGAACAATGCTTAGCATACTATTATGTCAATCCTACTTACTTACTTGCTCCCTTGTGCGCATTTCAACCTCGTCTTTTTTGAAAACTTTGAGAGTAATCGGGCCAAAATCGAAGTCTATTACTCCCTTAGTTTAACCAAGAAGAGCCAGGGATCTCTTGTTGATTACCACTGTGGATAATCTAGAGCATCGTTGGCATTCTCTTGCCTTACATACTTTCAATTGTTGGTGGGAAGACCGAGATTGCTTTATGATATTTAAGGATCTCGTCTGCGTTAGCCGGTTCGGTTGGTACCTAAACCCACACCCGTAGCCTGCTGGGAATCCCATCCCTGCTCAAAGCAAGCCTTGCACTTTTCCACACCACACCTACTTCGGCTATTGCTTTCATATAATGCGTCTTTCGCACCATCCTGCATCTCTACAGGATGAAATAGGTCCTGGATTTTCTTCTAGGACCTTTTCAAAATATGAGTTCAGTGCGGTGCACACCAACCTTCATTTTTCAAATGTGTTTCTAATCAGCTTAGGTTTCTCAACTTTGTATGGAGTTTCCTTCTCCTTCCGCGTTTTGGCCCATTTGCTGGTCTGTGAGTTGCACCTCAGAGGGCAGAACCAGTATTCTAAAAGCCGAGTTCCACCTTTTGATTTGAGTTCTCCCTCGATGTTTCCTGCCTTTTGAGAGTTCCGGCCTCGTTTTATTTTGTTTTTTAATTTATGTCAGACATTCTATTCTCCCGAGTATCGGATAAATAAACTTCGACCTGCGCAGAGATCTACTTACAACTGTAGGTCTCAGAGAGCTATTTTCGACTGGGCTTTGTTAATTGGGCCCCCAGCCTATAGTAGCTTATCAGCACGAGTTGCGTTACTCGCCTCACATCTAGGTCACTTTTACCCATCCGTTCATTAAAGAACGTGAACCTTGTAGGGCAGACGGACTCGCTAGGTACAACTCTGCTACCGGCAAGGGCAAACCTGCGGAGGGAGAGAATAGGAGCAGGAAGAATGTTTAGTTCACTGGCTATACTCATGTCCGGCATTAGTACACAGAAATCATTAAGGATAAGGGATGGTTCCACTAGCTATTCTGTGTTATCAAAATGGACCGTTATCGGTTTAAGCACCCTAACCTACCAATAAACAGCCTGAGAATGTGCACATGTTTATTTTTAACATTTGTTGATTGTTTTTTTGTTTTTCAGGCTCGTGACGGGGCACTAGTCATAGGGGTCTAGATCAAACTAATGCCCCTATTATGAATCTCACTTACGCGTCACTTGGCGACTTCAAGTCGCCGTAAACATATTTTGGTATTATGATTCTCGCCGTGAGCGAGAAGTGAGTGAAAGAAATGTCAAATATCATCACCTAGAATTTATTGGTGACTAGAGGCAAGAAATTTCTGATAAATAAAAAATTGAAGATAAAATTACGAAAGTGTTATTATTTTTTATTATTTGGCAAGAATATAATTAATACAAATTTTAAAAATATGTATTGTTAATCAAAAATATCAACCAATTTTCAAATTGGTAAACAGGAAAGTACTGGAGCCTTAGATTCTCAAATGTTGGCTAAATTCGGTCAAATGTATCTAATTCAAGTAAAATAAATAATTATAAAAACACCAAAACTGTTTAATTTTATTTTAATACACACACAAATGCTAAATTATTTGATTTCTTTCTGTAAATACCAAATACAGAATAACTAGACGACAGACGTCAATAATGTCAATAAAACTGCTCAAAATATACAATAAATAAAAGTTGCACCTACTTGATGACACAAAAATATAATAAACAACGCATCGCGCCGCGTTAAACACTCGCCAAAATAAAGTGAGAATCATAATACCGATTATTGAGTCACGCGAGTTTAGCAGTCACGGCGAGCGAGTCGGCGAGGCGAGAATCATAATAGGGGTATAAGATAAGAATAAATTTCGTTGTTTTACTCAACCGATGTGAGTATTTAAAATTAAAAGAATCTTCTGCAAAATGTCAGAACAATTTAATAAACAACAACATTGTGATTAACTACCTTATTACAAATGAAATTATGAAGGTACACTGTCTCCTTTAGGAATTAATGCGATAAATGATTCTTGCAGCAGATCTTCTTCGATTGCATTTTCATTTAAATGAGTTGTCGCATAACCGTGCGCTAGTCCATTATCCACCAATAACGAGAATACAAAGAATGTTACGTACGCCAGAATCATAAATATTGCTATTGCCCGACGTGTAAAGAAATTGGTCGTTTTTAAACCAGTGTACATTAACAACATTAGTAATATACCAAAGATACCGCCAGTCGGGCCCATTGAACCACTCCTAATTTTTGATGTATCTCCACTCCATCTACGAACTATAAATCGTATTCCCATTTCGAAATAACCGCGAAAAATAACGGTGGCAAAACTTCCGGCCCATGCAATTTTGGGATATCCGCGTTGCACTAAATTTATGGCTAGGCTGACATCAGGAATTACATCAAATATAGCAATCGCCAAGTGGCCCGTGGTTTCGACCTCAAAATGCATTAACATAAATACTGAAGACATGATATTTTCCACTTCAGTCATTATACCAAACGTGATAAATGTGTAACCAATAAATACGAAAACCCCGTACACGAAATAGTATGGTGGTGATCGATCAGTCCGCGAGGTAAAAAATATAATGATGGCCAATACAAGTGTGGCATAGAAAACATATAAATAGTTCTCCGTGGGTACTGAAATGTTAAAAAAAAAAATGAAACAGAAATTGGTATAACAATCATCGAAATGTTTTGCTTACAGCCCACCGCATACCAGCACAACATCGGATAGAAAATTACATTAATAACTCGCAATAACTTTGACCATTTATGGCACGGCTTGCTTAAGTTAATGACCGGTGTAACAAATCGCAATAAAATCACAAACGGTGTATCTATAATCCGTTTGATTTTAATAAATGTTGAAACGTCTGAATATTTAAAATCCAACAAGTCATCCTTAAATTGTTTGAAAATAAATTGATTTGCCGGGCCCCGAACCGCTGGTTCAAACCATGTTGCAAATCTTGTCGCTTTCACCATTGCCTTATCCTCATCGTCCGTTATCTTTTGCATATTATTGAAGTTCGAAAAAATTTTAAACGGTGTCCGAGCATACAGCAATTCCTCCATTTTTTCCGGTGACTGCGTATAAAATGTAAACTTCCACAGCATAATCCTTGCATCAATCCATAAGATAATTACGTAGAAAACGTATCCAAATGCCAGGCAACCCGCTTTAAGATAAGAAACAGATTGGCCCGCATAGTATATATGGAGCCATACAAAATTCGCAACCACAAATACTGTGTCGATTATTATGTAATGTTTGATCATTTTGTGCGGCCTCATAAGCATAATGATCGGTATAAGAATACCGAAGTTAATTAAAGCCGTCCCAACTGTGGCATTATATACTAAACCGGTATTCTGTTCCAGAATATAAAATAGCTCAAAAAAATTGTACGACGTATCGGCAATTGTGATCACAATGATACCGGTTAGACATTCATTTAAATCTAATTTTCGGCCGATTGCTAGTGTTGTTGCTGTAAAACTTGAAAAAAAAAAAAAAATGCAAACATCAAATATTTTATCTCTGCGCACGACATACTTACGTTTCAGTAATGAACAAATTTACTAAATAAACTAAGAAAAGTCCTACCACACAGAGGACCAAGATAGGAAACCAGTACGGTCCTTCTTCAAACTGACAAAATATAAAATTGGCACAATCAATCTTAAATGTTAACTCAGAGCAAGAATTTGTGTTCGTCACAAATTCACAGCGTAGGTCCCGCGGCAATTGAAGGACATAACTGCATTCTTCCTGCACCACGTGAAATAGACAAATTCAACAAAAATTCACAATCATATATTAGTAAATTGTAATTCACTTACGTAGACCGGAGATGTAATATAATTTGCGTGCCGTTTAACTCTCGATGCATTCATCCATGAAGCGATCATCCTTGCGACCGGCATGTTGAATCTGCAGGTTGTAAAATCGTTTTTTGATTTGTATGTGGATGAAAAAATAAAAGTTATTTTCAAAATCATGGCCTATTTCGATAGTTTTATTATTTTTACAGCCGCGATAGTGGCGCTGCGGTAATCCATTATACGAACCAAAGGTGCGATCAAAATTTTTTATTTGTGAAAGTTTTACATTTTATAAAATTCGGTAAATTTCTAGGGTTCTCACAGAACACATCGATCGTATTCTAAATTACCCGTTTCGCGGGTAATCTCGGGTCTCGAATTATGAGTCCTCAATGTTGTGGGACATTTAATTTTAAAAACCGGTGTGGTTAAACGCCGTACCATTATCACTAATATTCATCTCTTGAATTTCTTGAGTAGCAATTTTTTAATGTGGTTGACACGATTTACACCTCCAGCCATTTAATGTAGAAGTCAACAATAAGAATGCAGAATACTATGCCTTGAAACGGTTCCGCAAAGCCAATATGTGATGGGTGCTTGGGAATTTTCAGGAGGGTTTTCCTGACACGGTATGTATACGATTGAGCAATCTTCCCAATGTTATCGTAGATTTTGGGCCACCAAACGAAACATCTCACCATGCTCTTCTTGCACCCATTTTGCTTCTCAGGATGATGAGTAAATTGGAATTGATATTTTAAAAAAAATGTTTCAGCGCTTGATCTTAAGAGTTCAGGGCTGAACAACCTCAGGAGCGTTTTGTAGTCTGTGACTATACTAAGGCTCAGACCATACATGCAATTTTAAAAGATTTCCACGCCAGCAAATATCGACATAGACTCTTTATCGATTTGGGCGTACCTTCATTCTGTGCCAGTCAGTATTCTGAAATAGAAAGCGATATGCCTTTCACGTTTACCAGATTACTCATCCCGAGTGTCGAAACAAATTCAATGCCATACGGAGGGGATTGCTACGAGATGCTCATCGTAGTGAGTAAGGGCATTATTGGTCGAAAGTGTAATATTCAACTGGTCAGAACTTTGCTGCTGAATTGGTCCCCGCACTACCATTCCGAGTTTTCATGGAGTAGCTGGTGCGTGGCGCACAAAACAAACAATGTTTGTTTTGTTTTAAACTAGTATCGTACCATAAAATCGCCTCACCATCCCATAAAATCGCCTTACATTCTTTTACTACCTCCGATTTTCCAGTTTCTTTCTTAATTACGCATACTGGCGTCTCGTTGTGTATGAGGTTAATTGGAAGCGATAGTGTAGCATGAGCTGTCCGACCGCCGACCATCAGGGTAGAAGCGATACCTGAAAAGGCCATTGCGAGTGCAATTTTCTTTTCTCCTCTGATTCTAGCAAGTATTAGGTTGCATGTATGAAAATTATGCCACCTTTAATTATGTCAAGTGGTTAATTTATTACAACGTATCTGTTCATTTTGTCAGTGTCATATGAAAGCTCCAATTGCCGCGCTTGTATTTTTCCTACATAGCTTTTGGATTGGACACCTCGCAGCATGAGAGTAAGATTGCAAAAAGTGTTCGAATTTTTGAAGGTGAATCTGGTTCTTTCGCTTCGTTAAATGACTCATCCATTCTCTAATGACGTTGTCATTCTCTAAGCACCCCATAGCCGAACATGCAGTGAACTTGTAGGTCCCTTGATCTTATGAAGAAGAATTCGTATGTAGTAACATTCTAAGTTCCTCCTACAGTCCAATGGACTGTATAGACGCGACCAAGTGCGCCACCAGAACGGACGCCGCCATGTCTTTCTAAGTAAGAGTAGTAAGACACGGCTGATATAGTTTTGCTGATAGTATTCTTTGTTCCGGGAATAACTTGGCTAATGTTTATTGCATAACCGTCTTCGTTTCTTGGTAGCATAAGCGGATATTGCAGTGCATCATAAGATATGTGTGTTTCGCTGATTCTCTTAAGCTTATTGCTTCTCATCTTCAAGACAATCTCTCTGTTTTCGAAGTCGAGCAATGATAATGGCAACTTCATTAACTATTGGTTCATTGAAAACTTCATGTCAAATTCCATGTCATTTTCGTCTAATGCAGTTTTAAATGTCCTCACGTAGTGATTGTGTTCATGTAACATCTTCTGAAGTGATATGATTAATTTTTTATCGATCGCAGGTATAATGGAGCAACGACGTTGAGCTTCTGCTTCTTCATCACCCAAAAAGTAAATCTGTAGGAATTTCGCATCTTCGTAAGGCAGTGAAAGAAGTGAACCGCCTTTGTGATACACTTGGCCTTGTATGGAGAAAGTTGGCATGAACCCTTTGTTTTTATTCATTGGCACTGATGTACCAAAAGAAGATTTGAAAGCTTGAATTGTATTTCCGTATAAGATTGAGAAACTCCTTTGATTTTTGATAATCACCATTCATCAGACTGTTTAATGGCTATGGTAACTTGTCGTAGTTGGGCAACTTGACTTTTGCGTTGGAACAACATAAACCGGATGTTTCTCCTTTAAATTTGAGTGCTCCACAGAAATTACACTTATTGTCCATCTTACCAATAAAAACTTGCGAAAAATTCATATATTCCAGTAACGTATCATATAGTGAAATGCTTCTTCTTTCAGGTAAAGCCGGTTGTTAGGTCTAAATTTTCTTTGTCGTTCCCTTTCTATTTGTAGGCGGACATGAGTTACATCAGGTGTTTCGATTTGCCGTGACTTGATGTTCATTTGTCTATTTGCTTCAAGACGGTCGGACTTTTCTTTTCAATAGTTTCGTTTTGAAATGAGGTTTGTTTTCTACGTCTGTTTGCTTCAATCTCTTTTTCTTTTGCGTTCACCTAGAAATCAGGAGACCTTTCCAAAATGTCCAAGATCACCTTCCTAGCACGCTCTGTCTAGGAGGAGTTTAAGCGACGGAATTCCAAACTTTAAGAATTGTAGTATAGATAAAGGTGTGGTAGAAGTTGATGAGAAATGGCTTGTACCATTGCGCATAATCGGGGCATATATACTGTCGGTGATCGAGTTTTTCTGACGCCATGGGGAAATTTCATCATCTATCCTGAACGAAACTCTGAATTTTTCGTGATGCTTCAGTGTCCTTAAAATTGGTTGTCCTTAAACTTAGAATTGACATGATGCCAATTACTTGTTGCAACCAAAGATTAAATGTTTGATACTCGATTTGCACCGAAAGATCAGCAAGAAGCTCAAGTTGAGGCAGAGTTAATTGTTTAATGGGGGCAACTTTGGGTTTCGAACACAATAATCTAACTAAAACGCCCGTAGAAGTGTGACTTCGAGCATCTACAGCAGCACCGTAGCCTCTTTGACTAGCATCCGCAAACCCATGTATTTGAATTTTCGTTGGATTTCGGCAATGATTGTAAATATGTCGTGGAATATATAGATCGATTGAAGTTTTTGTAGATTCTTACGAAAATGAGACCCAATTTAGCTTGAGTTGCCACAACTGCTCCATATAAACATCTCCCTAGCACAACGACCGGTGGGATTAATCCAATAGAGTCAACAATTTTAGATATTTCAGAAACAACTATGCGTTTTGTTATTCTCTGAGATTCCTTGCCAAGGTTGACATTGATACGAAAAGAATCGGAGTTAGACTGTCAATATAAACCCAAAGTTTTGATAAATCAATCATCATCGGCAGTATCGGCAAGAAGAGATAATTCATTTGAACACTATTTCCGAAGTGACATACCAGCCGACTGAAGAATGAAGGAGATTTTGTCCCTGTGGGCAAGTACTTCATTCTTTGAATTAGCCCCACTCAAAAGGTTGTCAACATACATGTCGTTACGTATTGTTGAACTTGTTGCTGGGAATTCGGATTCGTGATCTAGGGCCAGTGGGAGAAGGCAGCGAGTAGCTAGGAACGAACCAGGAGTAAAAGCGTATGTGATGGTTTTGAGCTGGTACGTGAGCAGAGGATCCTTCGAATAAAATCGCCAATAAATATATTCAAATCTCCTATCATCAGGGTAAACAAGGACTTCACGATACATTTGATTCGATTGAATGATTTCAATCGATTGAATTGACTGGTACGAAATGATTGTGTGAAATATATTAAGGATAAAGGAGTTATAATAGTAACTCAAGATTTCGACTCAAGATTGAAGAATCGTCGGCGCGCGTTAACGGCCGAGATGCCTAGTTTACCGTCAACACGAGAAAATGGCAACCAAACAATGAAACGACTATCTATATTACTCGTATAAGTTTGATTAAAATGATTCTCACGCTTATTATTCGAGATAGTATCTTGGATTGAATAATCTCCTTCCTCTATAGACCAAAACCTTTCCATAAGAGTATCTAAATAAGTGCAGGATAGCGAATTCATAACAGTTAATTTGCAAATTTGATAATCTACAGGCGGAGCATTGACCTTACCTGAGATCACCCATCCCAATGTGGTATTATGAAGAATCGGTAAGTCATTACCCAGTTTAATTTGACCAACCGATTGTAACTCAAAAAACTGTACTGCCCCAATGAGCAAATCAATCCTCTGAGGTGAACAGAAGATTGGGTTCGCGAGTTTGATGTTAGCTGGAATAGACCATTTGGATGGATCATATTGTATATATTTGGTGGATACTCGCATATTTTTGGCAATATGTGGATCTCTATTGACGCATAATGGTTATTGACTCGTGATCGAAATTCAATAGATGATGGATGAGCCGCCAACACCTCTGATTTGTGCCGAAGATTTTATTGCTCTTAAACCCAACTTAGATGCTAGTGATTTCGTAATGAAATTAAGCATGGGGCCAGAATCTAGCATTGCTCTTGCAACAATAGTGCGATTGTTGGCATTAGATAATTCGACGAGAGCAGTTGCTATATAGGAATTGAGGTATGTGCGGAATAGATTAGCGTCGTGCTAATATTATTTTCAGGAACTGGATTGTGATGATACGGTAAGAATGGTGGATTGTGTTTTTTCTGAAGTTGAAGTTTGATGTATTGAAGACATATTAGTGATGTGGAGCATACTATGATGTTTGCCATTTCATGTACGACATCGATCTTCAACGGGACACTTGTCTATTCGCTGATTGGATCGTAGGCAGTTTGCGCAAATTTTGAATTAATCAACACGTTTTCGTCGTTCGTCAGTGGAAAAGTCGACAAATTGGTAGCAACGCACAATTGTATATGTCCTATTTGATTGTAAGGGACGCACGAATAGACCTTAATCGTATGAAAACTCTGATGAGCCCGAACAATTGGTTAATTAGTATATAGCGTTAATAGTACGAACAATTGGTTGGTTTGTCGTAGTTGAAGGTTGATGAGGATGAAGATGGACTATTGATTTTCTGTCCTTCCATACTTGTAACTCCTTCTCTTAATGAATTTGAAAATATCTTCGAAAGGACTAGAATTCATAGGAGTTTCCTCCCTCCACTTTAACCTTGTTTCCGAATCGAATTTTGAAGCCAATAAATGAGTAATCAGATCATCCCAGTATTCTGTAGGACGACCAAGCTTTGACGAACTTGGTTTCTCAATCTGCGTTTGAGTTTGAACAATGAGTTGATATGCTCCTCCACAATGCGATTGGTTCTGTTGAATAATAACTTGGCTTGGCACCAGAACCCCAATAACAACTTTTCAGGTATTGAAATTTAGTGAAATTATTCAACCGAGGGTTATTATGAATATGCGTGTCAAAGGACTACTCGATAAAACTACCAGACCTGATTGGCCCACCAAAAAATACCTCAAAAGTCAATTCAGGTAGTTTTAGAAGGAATCTGAGATCCTCTATTGGTTTTATAGAAGATTTTTTGAAGGTATTTTTCAATTCCTCTAATCTATCCTCTAACAATGGTCTCAATTTGTTATAATGTTTATCGACATCATTTCGGGCCGTAGTTTCTAAAGCAGTGTCATCTTTTAACTCTAGGGTAGTCTGATATTCAAATTGATTACACCGAGACACAGGATCGTCACGGCGTAATCGTAATTGAGATACGGAAGCATTTCCCAAATCATCGGTGACAAATATGTCGGGTGGAAATTTTAACGTTCTCATATAACGTGAAAATCGATCAGATTACACGAACGCACGAACTATGATTGACGATGCAATACGGTTAACTACGTGCTATGAAGATTATTTGAAGAAGAAATTGTCTAACATGTGATTAAGTATTGTAAATGTCTGCACTCTCAAAATTATGAATTGTTTCATCAGGAAATATTACGGTAATCGAGCTATGATGATTTGATGAAGCACTAATTATTTCATCTGTAATTATTATGGTACTCGGATCCGTTATACGTTGATTCGAACGATCACAATTTCACTATTATCACTCCCGCAGCATAATGCGGGAAGTATCCTATCGCTGTCACCAATGTAAAAAGTTGAACGAAGCTTTTTTCGCTAAGCTTATAGAAATCAAATCTTCTCGCTTTTTCTCCTTTCACCTCACACTTAACATGCATCAATTCGATTGCTGATCATTAACAATTGTAGTGCCTTTAGATCTCTAATATACCTTTGCACTATGTAGTCATAGATGAGGTGATCAAACTTCCTGCATACCAACAACAATAAAAAATGCTAATGGTTGATTCGTATCAACATACATGTATCACATATTTGCGCATTGTAAATCAAAAAATCAACAATCGCTAGATAACATACGTGTATATATGTACATACAGGTACACACACGCGATTTATAAAAACACGAATTTCCAATTCAATTTAATTTCACTCCAATGAATTCCATAATAAAATTCCATATTCCATTTACGAAAAAGGACGCATTGAGTCTCTATTTATGTGTACAGATGGAGACGTTTAATGAATTTGTATATTTTTGATGTTGATGATGATATTATGTGGCAATTTCTATATTAGAGTACCAGAGAGACCATATATTTAAAATGTTTAATGGGCTTAATACATTTTGTATTTAGTTTTAATTAAAAAATTATGTTTATATATTAAAGACGAGGGACTTAAGTTTCCAATTTTGGCTCGTCGCAAAGTAACAAACACCATTATAAGCCTTTAAAATATTGTGTGCGGGAGGTATACACCTATAATTTGATTGAATGGAAATACATTTTATTGACGTTTCCGCGTTTGTCGAACAAAATTTACATTTTTATTAGAAAATGCCGCGTATATAGCGAAGATTTAGTTTTCGCCTGGTTGATTATGTTACAATTCCCGCACTATTTATCTCGCACCCATACACACTTTCCCTCTTCTTCTTTCCTGCTCTTCAACGCACAAACGAATTTTCTTGCCTAAAATACACAAAATTTGAAAAATAAATAAAAAGTTACACAAAAACTTTTCGAGCTTTGTATGTACATATGTATATACCAAATAACACAAAGCTTTTTTTGTTGTTGTTTTGTTTTTGGGAAAAAATAAAACTTTTTTATTCTCTGACTCTATTTACATCGAATAATTGTGAAACTTTTCATTTTTCGAAAAGCGAACTAAAAACTTTCGGCTCAATTTTTCAATTTTATATGAACTCATTCAAGTGGAAAATTTAATTAGTAAGTAATTTTGTACATATACATTTTGTACCGTATACCTGCGTATACAAGAATGTCTATAATTAAGTTGAGTTAGGTTTGTACATATATATGTATGTATATAACATATTATGTTCTATCACTAACATGTTAGTTTTAATTAGTTTGGAGAATACACATGTAACAACTTTAAAAAATACAAATCATATTTATTTTGACCTAATTTCGAGAACGTGTAAAACTTTTGAACTCTATCATACTATACTCTAAACCTACATACGTCACCATTTTCGTTAAAATGTGAAAAAATAAAAAACAATAAAAATAAAAATTAGGGCGTTATTTTTATTTCATAATGAACAATGGATTAGAAATCGAGCAAAATTATTGTGGCTTTTAGTTTTGTAAATCCTATTATAAAATAAAAACAACGCCCTAATTTTTATTTTCATCCATTTGCGATCGCATTCAAATATTTTGCGTTATCATTTTCCCCTCATTATGGGCGAAATATAAGACCTCATACTATCAGACCTCATAGTCCTCCGCGCTATCACATTGATTTATTCGTTATCCAAAAGCTCTATAACGAAAACATTTCGCTAGCATTGAGGAAGTAGTACCCGCTTCATACTTTTCATAAATAATAAACACCGCGTTAAAAAAAAAAATGAAAAAAAAATTAGGGCGTTGTTTGTATATTAAATTAGTTTAGCTTATAGTTACTGTAAACATTGGTTTGTGAGAAATTAACGTGTTAAGTATTATATACTAAAAACAACGCCCTAATTATTATAGTAATCTTCATCTACGAGGATTTACGAGGAAGACAGGCAAGGTAGCAGCAACCTCATCAAATAATATCAAACAAATAACGAAACCTATTAGTAGAATAATAGCCGCAAGATCCCTCTCGAATTTCAGATACACAATTAGCGCCCACAGAAGAAGCTGATGACACAACCAATGATAAATTCTGCACATCGTAACGACATCAAGATTATGCAAGGAGATTTTAACGCGAAAATTTAAATCGACAACACCGGAAACGCGACATTCAAGGGTAAACAGAATAGAGCTCATCAATTACAGTGTCACAAATCACCTATTCATAAGCGGTAGTATAGATTTCCTCACAATATTATTCATAAATACACCTGGATATCACCAGATGGTAGAACGAGGAACCAAATTGATCATGTACACTGGTAAATGAAAGTTTCTATCCTCCTTACAAGATGTCAGAGCAATGAGAGCAGCAAATGTGCATAGCGACAACCATTTGGTAATAGCAACTTTCAAAATCAAACCAGCCGCTGCGAAGCACTCAAGGACTGAACGGGGGAAATTGAGTATAGAATCACGCAAGGACTATTGATACATGGAAGAGAATTGAGGAACTCCGCCAACTGGAAATACAAGTATGCAATCAAAGTTCGGCGGAAATTAGAAGGAAACATGAAGATACAGCTCGACAAGTAAAGAAAATGGCTAGGGAGTGGTGATTGTAGGTAATACACAGAAGACATTATCGTGGCTGCCGAAACAGCAGCAGCAAATAGGAATATAAACATTACATCAATGTTTAAGAATGGTCACCCAAAAGTTTACAAATATACCACCAATACAGAATGCGTATGGACCACCTACAAGCCCTAACCTCAGATGAATAATAATTAAATACATGGAAACAGTTCTTCAGGACAACTGCATAGATGGCGAACCAAATGAGGAACTTCAAGATGTCAGATTTTTTTGATTAGATTTTCAGATTAATGCAGAAACTGGCGAGGTATCTCCTGGAACGAATTTCACCAACTGTGAACCATCATACAATATAAGAAAGAACAAACTGGTTTTAGACCAGTAAGAAGCTGCGTACAGATCACATTAACATAAAGAGTAAAGTTGCAAGATCAGCTGTAACCTGGAAAATAATAGTGCTAGCTGAAGCGAAACTTCTCGGAAAAACATGGGGGATTCTGAAGGCAATAGTCCCAAATAGAGTTAGATGATCCTGCTATGTATCGCTCTAAGTGCACCACCTTCGGTTTTCTTTGATGTCTTTTCCTAACCCTGTAAACCACGTCGTTTATCTTTTTGACAACGACGGTACGATCCATTCCATAAAACGTACTTTCTCCCATACAACTGCTTCTGATTGCGATGGGCGCTTTTTCCGCTGATATACTACTACTCCTCTGATTGTTGCTCCGGCATCATCTATACACAGTGGTAACTAGAACTTATTGCAATACAATACCACCTGCCCCACATCCATCACGACGCCATTCGCCCTCATGAAGTCCATCCCCAAGATGACTTCATTCACTATATCTGCAACCAGTACTTCGTGATCGAACTGAGTATTGCCGATCCTTATCGTTGCAATCTTCCTGTCCGTTATGACGGCACCGTCGCCTGTGTTCGTTCGTAATTTCAAGCCATCGGCTGGTTGTATGCTTCTCTTAATTAGGCCTTCTCGTACAAACGTCCCATTATAGGGTTATAACACAATTTTTCCCGTCCATATCAATTTTAACTGTTAAACCGTCTCCGCCTCCTCCCAATCATGTTATAAAGATGGAATAACAGCTGACTCTCCGTAGTCCAACTGTTTCTTCATGCTCTTGTTCTTCCTTCTGCTTTACAATTTTCTCATTATCTGATCCTCGATATACCAGAGATAGCGATTCCGATCGTCCTCATTTTATTTCCCGACAGTCTCGTGCTATGTGACCCGTTTCGTTACATGTCCAACATCGTATTTTCCTAATACCTTGGTTTCCTGTCGTTCCTCCTTGGCCAAAACTTGATGTTCGCTGCCTAGGAGATCTCGATCTTCGCCCGTCGCACTCCATAAGTGTCAGTTTTATGATGGTCCATGCAGTCTCAATTATTAACGCACAAGGGTGTCTCCGGATTCCGTATTTCATCAATGAACACGACCATCTTAATTATCTTCATATAATCGGGAGACGTATTTGTATGTGCCAAATGTACTAGCCGCTCGACCGCTGATGGATATTCTTGAATTCTCCGACGGTAGAGTAGGAGCTGGAGTCTTCTGTGATAAACTATAAGTAAATATATCAGTTCGTCTCTGACGTCTAGCGTGGCGTTGGGTTGCCACTGGCCTCTGAATGAGATGAGTGAGCATTTCAACATCCAGATAGTCTGGGTCCCCGGCCACTCGGACGTCATGGTGAACTGCAGGGCGGACGAACTAGCGAGGCATGGTAAAACTCTCCAACTGCTACCGGAAATGGCAAAATTGGGGAGGTCCATAAGGCACTCAGGGCTGTGCTTAAAATGGAGGCAGTAGCCTCAGCGAATGAAAGGTGGAGGAACACCCTCTCATGTAGTGTAGCAAGGTAAGTCTGGCCAAAGCTGGACTTGAAACGCTCAAAGACACTGATCTCCCTACGTAGACGTGAACGAACAACGATCGTGGGGATTCTCACAGGACACTGCCTACTTGGAGACAAATGACTTTTGCAGAAGCTGTATGGACGAGGAGGAGGCAGAGACGGTAGTCCACCTCCTATATGCTAATGCCCGGCTTTGGCGCACAAAAGACATGATTATTTGGGTAAATTCTTAATGGACTGCCTCTGTGATCTAAGGTGCGAGACTTATCACGCTACATACGCAGCTCAAACTGGTTCCCATAAGGGTAATAGGGAAGTAGATCCTGCGGTATCACAATGGTCTAAGTGTGCTGTAGCAGCCACTCAACCTAACCTAACCTAACCTTCTCCGAGTTTTTGATATCGACTCTTTAGCTCCGTAGGATACATCTCTCGTATATAGTCAGTTCCATCCAGCGCATTCATTATTTCGTTGTAATTATTACGGCCATGCTTAGAAATAGTCTGCAATATTTCAGCCTTCTCCATAGTGGCTTTAAACGCTATTAATGTGGATACAGGGTTTTCCTCGTTCCAACCAGTTCGTTTTACTGCCGTTTCAAGATGAAACTTAAAAATGGCAAACGATGTTGATCCATCGAAAATTGGTGGCTTAATTTAGATCGCTTGTCCTGGCAGAGCTACTGGCAACGTAGTTCCGTTTACTTCAATGCGTACAAGTTTCTTATCGAACCCTAAAACTTTATCCTCCAACTCTTGAAATTCTGTTTGCAACTTCTGCTCAACTTGTTAAACCGTTGATTGGACTGTTCCATGTTAAGATTTAATTTCTAGTTTGCACCGGTATTGTTTCAACCACTGCACCCTCATCCTCTTCGTCCCATCTGCACGGTCAGAAAATGTTGATTCGTCAAAACTGTAACTAACCGGATTAATACCATCCATCTCCAATGATTGAAGTAATCGTTGCTTCAATACATTTGTCTGACCAGTTGTTGACACACCACGTCGCTCGAACTCCTCCTTTAAATTCGAATTTTTTAACTCGTCTAGAATCATCTTTTAATTAATAATCCCACCGCTGTCACCAATTGTTACGTTTTTAGCCCTGTCAAACCAGGTTCGATCACTGTATTCCGAATAAAACAAACGAATTAAATTCTAGATGCCACTCATTTATTTATTTCCGAATTACAACGATAAACAATAATTTACTTAATTCATTTAATAATTTTAATTATTTCATTTCACAATAATTAATTTAATACACTTTAACAACGCTGTATAACACTTTAAAAACACTTAACTTTCACTTGTTCCTTTTTATTACTATCACTGTGAAAACACAACTATTTTAATTCCTACAATTTTGTCTCGTACCAATTATTCTAACCTTCCTGAATATTCCACAATGTTCGAGAGTGACTAGACTATTCCTGAATAGTCTAGACACATCTAATTATTACAGTTTACAATTACGATAGTTTCACTACTCAAATAGAGATGTCTCCACAATCGTAACAATATTAAAATAGTCAGCGGAAAGACACATTCTCGATGTGAAGTTTGAATTGAACAGAAATTTCCCTATTCTTGAACTCATTATATCGAAATCGTAACCAGATAACTATATACAAGTTCAGATTATCCTGGCCGACATAAACCTTTTTTTGTATTTCTGGAGCCATCTCTTATTCTCTGTAGCGCCCGAAAATTGTCATCGTTCTGGTTCCTATCTTACTAAAACTTCAGAGCGAAGCAGAAGATTTCAACCTTAAGGCAGATCTGATCCTGAGTCATTTCGGAAATGAGCTAGTATCGAAATGTGTTCACAATCTTCTATCGTGTTCTATCGTTTTATCTAACATCTTTGCGTCCGAGCTGGTTTAAAAAAAGAAAATTAGAAACATAAATATTTTTTTTAAAATTAAGTCTAGATTTTTATAGCTAGTTAATCAATTATCGTCTTGTTCCCAAAGTATACGGAAAATGGTTCGTAGGGCATTCAGTTTTACCCTGGTAAACCTCTTCGTAAACCAGGTCCTTCAACTGTAGATGATAAGATGAGAAGAATAATAAAGATGAATAATCCGGGTTAATCCGAGTGAAGGATTTTGACAAATCAAAAATTCTTTAAACAATAATTAATCAAAGACCATTATAGCATGCTCTGGTTCAGTAGCTCCTATGGCGCATGCGCATCCTATTCCCTAGTAGGAGTTACTAGTCGGAAATATTTTTTCCGTTTTAAAAATCGGTTAAATTTTGATAAGGATGGCAGGAATGCCTTCAGATCTACTGCTCGTAATAATGTTAAGGTAGAACACCCAACCAAAAACTTGCCGATCGGTAAAAGTCAATTGATGAAATTGGTAGCAATTAATCTCTCCAGTATACAAATCGGAAAGTTGAAGATGATCCATTAGCAGATTCTAAAAATACATTTCAAATTTCGTTGAGATTTACTGTATGAGTTCAGAAAATTTGATACTAGCGAACATTTTTAGCGAACAACAGGTTCGCTAGTGTTGAGTAAGAAGTAAATAATAAACACAACGTTAAAAAAATTAGAAGAAAAAAAATTATCATTATTATTATTAGTGGCCCACGGTTGGTGTATAACTTTGACTCATTTGATTAAACGTATGGTATCATAACTGGAGAGCCACCCATAATAGTATATACGAGCGTCAATACTTCACAATTCTCCGCAATTGTCGTATCCATAGGCGCACTGGGTCAAAAATTTATTAAACATTCTAGCTGGCATAACACAGTGGAGTATTACTCGAAAGTAAGCGCAGAATCTTCAATTGTGAGTAAATGGGGTGTCGCTTCCGTCAAAATAGTATGACAATGGCGGAATAAAATGCCACCCAATTTGCTTGGTTGAAAGAAAGGATCGTAACTCTTCTTACCCACAGACCTTGTACAGTTGACTGATTTTTCTATTGGCACCGAGGAACTTCGAAGATCACGGCTGGATATAATACTGGTCAAGCAGGTCAACAACTCATGTGTAGGCATAAAATCCCGCTATATATAGCCTTTGTAGATTTCCAAAGGTTACATTTGAAAGGTGATCGTCAGATAATTTCGGCCCTCATAATTTCAATAGCCCTCAGATATGCAACAGCTGACAGATGATGGTGGAATGCTTAAAAAACGAGGAATTTGAATATTTTCGAATAAAATGAAACGAACTGCGCGATGCCAGAGCGTCTGAAACAGAATTTTAGCTACGACAGTACATGGAGAGAGAAATTTGAAAGGATCGAAGATGCCACCGATAAGATCTGTAGGTTAAAGGCCAAAGTGATTTATCTTATTAATTTTGAATGTGAAACAATCCGAATAAGTCAGCCAAACTAAACCTAGAGTTCTCATAAAGTAATGACCATTTCCAAACTCAATAAGATTCTCCTGTTTATGTTTTGGAATATATAACTGAGGAGTTCTGGGCTCCAGACACCCATTTACTCAATCTATTATTCTTGCGATCATCTTCTTGTATGATGACCTGTCGGAGCATCTTTTCTGTGTTTCCGAAGTCTAACTGAAATCGAGAATAATTCTTGTGGTATTGTCGGCCCAGGATTTATCGTTCAGTGAGACGCCAACGAATAATCGCACGAGGTATTTACCTGATTTGTGGTCCTTAAATGTATTCTCTCTAAAATGAGGCGCACCAGTGCTCTGTACCTCTCTAATCCAGTTTATAACGGAGAGATTAGAAGAAACGGAATCATGATCAATTTTAAGAGATGCCTTATTAGAGATGACGTAACCAAAACATGTGCAAACAGATCGATATCAAGTTTATATACCAAGAAGTATATCCACGAGACTTGGCTAGTTAAAATTCAATCAGCGAGTTGTAAGTGTGAGCGGAGAAAGATCAGAATTACAATTTTTCATTATGAGGGCTAAAGAGAGATTATCGAAAGATCCTTTAGTGGTTGAAGCATAATCAGGTTTTGTTGTGATTTATGGTGAAGAGTGATTCGAAATTATTGATTGCAGATGCTGGTTGGATAATTAATTGTCATTTGGTCACCCCAATATTGTTGATTGATGCCTTGTGACTATCGTCATTTGGTAATTGAGAATTAACTGTTGAATGAAGAGTGTGGTTGTGCGTAAATTAAATATATAGTTGGAATCTTCGATGGATGTTTAGTAATTAAGATCTTAGATGATAAACAAGATTCATTGATTTATCACATCTTTTATAAAGAAATTTTAAAAATTCGCCACGCCATCATCAAGCTTGTCCAAGAATTAATTAACCAGGCACTTCAACTCACGAACTACACCATCAGAGACATCTGCGATTTTACGAAGTTCAAGAACGCTGAATTACTGTATTGTCTTTTGTTTCATAAATTTGTTAATCAAGGAATTCAAAACTTCTTAACGTATCTGGCCTGCGGATGAGTCCAAAACGAAATACATGATCTCTGGTTATATGGACCATGGCACACCAGATTTTAGTAGTGGCCACTACAGGTTTGAAGGAGTGAGGAGGTTTAAATATTTGGGCTCTCTTATAACTTACGATAACAATGTGGGTGAGGATATTAAAGTTCGGCAGGCAGCTGGCAGCCGTATTTTGTATCCTCTAAGGCCACTGCTAAAATCTAAACATGTTCTGCGGGCTGATCCGGAACGAAATGTGCAGTGTACTCTGAAAGGAGAGCCACCATATGGTAGGCGCAGAGGTTGTTGCAGGCGATGATGGCTCCACGGTGTTGAGAACGACTTGACTTCTTCAGGTTGTCTCAGACAGTATGAGGACCAAGTCCAGGATCGAAACCGTTGGAGCCAGATATATAGAAGCAGTTTTTCATGAATTGCATTGTCTATTGATTATAAAATGGTACAGTCCCCATTAATGAAATATAGGCCGTGTACAAGTTTATATCAAATCCCATCACCGAGAAAATCGACCGCATATATGGGGGAATGCATAAAACTGTATATATATAAGATTGGATCTAACATTTAGAAACAATTTATATCAATTCGTAGCATTCAATATAAAGATTCGATAATCCTATTTGGATGATAAACATCTTCCAATTTAAACGACAGTTTCACATCAAATAATTTTTATCAAGAAATATGAGCGCACAAAAGAAGGTTAAATAAGAATTCTTTGCGAGAGATATCAAAGAACGAAAATTGTTTGCATATTTTCTTGTATATATTCTGCTGTGTATTCTGTAAATTTAAATTTTTTTGTTACATTTTTTATGATGACAGCTTTAAGAAATGAACAGATTTAAGTTTACTCTCGCAGCACAACAGGTTTTTGTAAGCGCGAAATCAAATGAATTTGATTAAATTTAAATACAGTAACCCCTTTAAATATATTAATTTCGTAAAAAACAATCAAATCCGCCATATTGCCTTTGAAACGACTGACAAAAGGCAGTACACCCCTTCCTCCCTCAAAAATAAAATAAAAATAGAAATCTACCATAAACTTATTACATTATTACCTCGGCAAGTCGAAATCTAATAGAATTTTCATAAATTTATATAACGCAATCTCCCGCAATCCCTTTCATTTGTGATACCCATTATGCATACATAATTAATAAAACAACAAATGCACGAATATTTTGGTATACATAAATATCGGGAAGGGTGCTGCCCCCGCATCGAGTAATAATGAGATTCTCAATACGCGCTATATAACTCTTATCGACTAAAGATTCCTATAATGTAAAGATGCAATAAACTTATATATCGGATTAAAGTATTGTCGGTGTGTTATCATTGTGTTCGGAGCGCGTTCTTTCATCCCCTAAATTTTATATATCAATTGCTTTTATTATGCAATATTAATACTTGGTCTTAACATTCATCTTAATCTTAACGTATACACGTATACATATACGAGGAGAGAAGAAGCATCGACAAAAGAAATATAGTATACACAAAAGACATGACCCCTCTACCAATTTTGAGTTGTATCTATTCGGTATCTTATATGTGTTCCCCAAATTTTTACAATAAAATTAAGGACACAACATTCCTTGTGTGCCTTTTAGTCGATTTTTTTTTTATAGTTTTGTATGCGATTTAATATCTAAAATATGTCGTATAAGGGTGGAAATATTTTATTGATTAAGGGATGGAATATATATATATATATATATATATATATATATATATATATATATATATATATATATATATATATATATATATATATATATATATATATATATATATATATATATATATATATATATATATATATATATATATATATATATATATACCATATACATGCTACAGAGGGAGGATATGTGGTGCTCGACTGTGTTGTATCGTAAAACTATATATAGGAAATGATTTTGTAATGTAAGTAAACACTGGTCACGAGTATGTAATTATGTATTTTGATTGGAATACTTATATATGGTGTATAGGGGACAAATCGATGATTAATTGTGTTTGTATGTAACCGCTAGGGTATACATTCCACACTATGCTGTAAAGTACAGGTGCGGAATGAGCCAACTGTCGCAATTTTTTTTGTTGACAAAAATCAAATTTAACCACACCATACAAATAACGGCTCCTATATGTGTACATACTTACATAGAAACCACTCAACATAGATATAATTCAAACAAAAAACTATTAAACTTTTATTACGTAACGTCACTATATACAACTAATCCCAGAAAAGCAAAAAAAAAAGTTCTATCTTCTAAGTTCAGACCAAATTGAATAATAAATCCATTTGAGGATAATTTGGAAAACTATTAAATTTTCATCAAAATTCAAAATTTATATGGAACATGAAACTTTCATATTTTTTTGGGACAATAAACATAAAAAGTTGTTGAGTACCGATTCCGCACTGTATCTATATATCTTATTCATAGTTGGCAGCACTATAGAAAATTAACGATTGTTATTTTTTGTTATTTAACGAGCCAAATGGCATCACATTGTAAGAAAGAAGTTTATTTTGAAATTGGTTTCTCTATTAAAATTCTAATCTGATGCAACAATAGTATTCGTAAACTGAAACAATTACAAATTTAACGCTATATATGTATAACTTTTCGTATTAGATATTTATATGGTTAATCTATTACTCAATAGATGGCAGCCTCGTAGTTTTTTGTGTCACAAAATTTAACTTTGTTTATTGTTAAAAATCTACAAAATTTACAAAAATTCCAGATACGAAATTTTGAATTTTAAAATATTGTTACGTTTTAGCCCTGTCAAGCAAGGTTCGATTACTGGATTGTGAATGTGATTCACTCATTTAACTTCACAATAATTATTTAACTACATTTCAATAACATTGAAACACAATAACGTTGGAACACAACTAACTTAACTCCTAAAATTTTATCTCGTATTTATACCAAATATTCTAACCTTCAAGAAAATTTCACAATGTTCGAGAGTGTCTAGTCTATTCTTGAATAGTCTACACACATCTAATTTTTACAGTTTACGTTTATGTCAGTATCTCTACTCAAATAGAGATGTCGCCACAATCGTAACATTACCCCTGCCTAATCTTTATTCGTCCCGAACGGGATTCGACTCACCTCCTCGGTAGAGTGCTAATCGCTCTAAGTGCACCACCTTCAGCTTTCCTCGCTGTCCTTTCTTAATCTGGTAGACCATGTCGTTTATCTTTGTGATAATGGTGTACGGTCCTTCCTATGAAGGTTGCAGCTTCGGTGATAAACCCTTTTTCCGTTGTGAATTGTTAAGGCATACTAAATCTCCTTCTTCGAAACCTTTATTATTTACTCGTATGTCATATCGAGCCTTCATCCGGTCACTTGATATTCGAGTTCTCCTTTCATCTGATCAACATAATTCTGCACATTTAACATTTCATTTCATTTGAGATTTTGCTTTGATACGAAGAATGTGTTCCCAGATGGTCGTGCGTTTAAAGTATCCAATGCGGACTTACAGTTCCTTAAAATATTACTACTATATCGATATGCTTAGCCAGGTTGCCCTGTTACCGTCTACTATTACTAGCTTTTAAAATGTTTTCTTAATATAAACATCTTGTGTACTGATACTATATCTACCTACCACTCAAGACGGCGTCACAAAATTTCTTGAAAGAGTTGGTGTTGGTTGGCAGCATTAAAATATGTTTACTTGCTGGCCACTCAACTCTTGAGTCTGTTATAAGTTGGTCTCTAGCTTCTTGAGCTAGATCTCAATAATGGAGGATGTGTTCTATTATATTCTCGCCCTGTCCACATTCACAGATACTTGAGTCCACTAGACTCAGTCGGTACATATAAGAGGCTATTCTTCCTTGTCCCGTTAACATTTGGGTAAACCATACACTTAGAGGAATCGTTATCTCTAATCTCGCTTCAATGTTTGGCAGATAACTATATGTTATTCTACCATCCATTAAATGCGACCATCTATCTTGCCATATTGCTATAGACGCTTTGGTCAATTTGATCGCCTTCTACTATCACGTTTCTATAGCTCACGCCTTTCCTTATCTTGTAGTTGGTAATATTCTTATTCAAGAGTATATCAATAGTGCCTTCAATGTCCTGTATGCCTTGGTAATTTCGAGTATGATACTTCTTTGAGCACTAACCAGTGTACGCCGATGGTGACAGTTCATTCTCTCTCTATATCTCTAGTCGCGCACACGAATGTCAATGAAGAGACCACAAGGCTCTCAATATATTATTGACAAGGTACGTTGCTCGAGACCCCAGTTCTCTTTAGCAATTCGTATCAGCACAGCGAAAACCTTTTTACTGTTTTCCGCGACTCATTTGATATCTGAAGTTACTCCAAGTCGTTCATCGAAGTCAACTCCCAGCCATTTAACAGTTTTCATCATTTTAATTCTTTGGCCATTTATGGAAACCAATGGTGGTCACCAGTGAACCTTTAAGTTGGAGCATAACTGTCTTTGTAGAAGATAGCTCCATTTTGTAACTTTTGCACCAGTCTACCATCCTGTCCATGGCAATTGCGCTTTTTCTTGAATTCCCAGCAAAGAGCATTACCTTATCGTCTGCGAATGCAACTTCTTGGACTTCTTGGTTCATGCTTCCGTTGAAGACAATATTCCAACGGTGTGGACCATGGATGGAACCTTGCGGACATCCTTTATTGACAATTTTTAATTTACCTAGGCAGGCAATAACATGATAGGTCTATATAGGATTTGGGATCGGTTTGACCTATATATCTGGTTTTCCTTCAAGAAAAGTATTCATAAAGTTGGTGATATAGGGCCCTATAATAGACCAAGCACGTTGTGTTACCTAGACCTCGATATTGTCTAGGCCTGGCGTTTTACCAGCTTTCATAGACATGATAGCCAAAGTGGCCTCTTCATTACTGAAGTGGCTCACGTTTGGTGTAGTTGGTGCAGAGTTACGATCGGCGCGGATTTCACTTTGCCTCTCAGAGTCATTTTCCTCAGAGTCGTCAGGTATCAAGGTATTGAGCAAGCATTTTGTAGTATCCTCCCAATAAATAATTGTTTGTCCACCACTGCTCACCCGGGACTAAGTACGTCATTCGTTTTTAATTTACCTGTGCTGAGTTGCTGATGGTTCAGCATTTCCATGCTCCGTTATGAACTCTTTTAAGCTCATTTGGCTTTTGTCACTTGCCACAAAAATGGTCTTTAAGACCATCCTTGATTTTATGAAGTTTACTTACATATTCCACTGGATCGTCTGATGATGGAATATGTCGATCCCAGTTGCGTTGGTCATTATCCACGACCTTTGCCAAATATGTTTCCAATGTCCCATTGAATCTGACCGACTTCCTGAAATACAACTGACTCCAAATTTCTTCCTTGGTCCGTGTGAATCTCCGTTGGTACTCCAAAACGATTAATCCAATTATTAACCATGGCGTCAGCTATCGGTGCTCTCTCCTGATTAGGTATGGGATACACCTCCGGCCATTCGCTAAAGAAATCCATTATTACTAACACATATTTTTTAAATGATCCTGCCACATCCATTGCAATTCTCTCAAATGGTGCTCCGACGTCATACTACAGCATTGCTGCCCGACTAAAAATCTAATCTGATGCAACAATAGTGTTCGTTAACTCAAGCAATGAAAACCTAACGCTGTATATCTATAGATTTACGTTTTAGCTATTTATATGGTAAATCTATTACTCAATAGATGAATTATTAATAGAATTAAATTTACAAACTCCAGATACGAAAGTTTAATTTTTAAAATTGGAAATTCCTACCTATTCTCGATGTTACTTTCCAAAATTTAATTTCAGAATACATACTAAGATAATAAAATCTATATCTCTTCTATTCTAAATTGATTAATTATTTTCATGAATAATTTGTAATTTTAAAGGTCAAGTTCCAAAATTATATTCGAAATTTTTATTATTCGTGATCGCGGGAAATTTTGCGAAGATGTGTCCATCTTTTCAAATGTAGATCTGCTTGTGAGGGAAGAATGCGCCTGTTACTGTAAGATCGTGGGCAATTGCAAAGTACATCATTCTCTCATTATTATCGGTCGCAGTTTCGTGTCAAGAGTACGAAGTAGCAAAGCTTAATCAATCGGTTATTGACTGCTTCGAAATCCATTACAGCATTCTTTACCTGCGGCCCAAGAAGTAGTCCAGCTCCAAGATTCCCGATTTTTTACATCTCCACTGTATAACAACGAATAGCCCTTGGAAACGCAGGGCCTCCACTTTTTGGCCTTTTCTTGAAGAGCAACGAGTTGCAGCCTGTACTCCTTGATGCATAGTTGTTTCCTCAGTGACAGCATAGGCATAGCGAGGTTCCGGTGTTGGTTTGGTGGTTCATATTTTTACTTTTGTTGATTTTAGTTGACCGTTTAGTCACCTCCTACGACAAACAAGGGATATTGTGGTGGTATTCTTGGAAAACATGTACTTGTAAAGGTTCACGAGGCATGTGAGTGCCCTCCGACCGCAGATACCCTTTAGCTCAGAAAATTCTTCTTCACATCTAACGCGAAAATATCTGTTAGCAATATAAGATTTATGGTTAAAGATATTATGGTTAATTTCATCTTTAAACTCTCGTAGATTTACAGGTGGTATTTCTCTACAATCCTCCTTGTGCACTGGTATTATATTTTCATCCGCTGGTTGTCTAGCATATGGTTGGAACGTTCCCAAGATGAGAGGCAAAAAGTGCTGCTTTCTGTTTGGCACTTGTTACTCAATTTCCCTCATCATTTGATAATTTGGTCTTTTTAATGTTATTTAGCTTCCAATAGAGAATATTCAGTTTCTTTATCGTCTGTAAGACTACGAAGATAACGGGTGACCGATTCCTATTTCAGTTCTCTAATTCTTTGCTTAAGCTTATTGCAGAGGTAATTAAAAATTATTTTGCTTTGTGGTGCTCGGTTTCTCTGCCATGTTTTCCTTGCTTTCCGTTTCATTCATTAACCAACTCCCTGATCTCGACTGGATAAGTCGAATTATTACGCTCCTTGTTTTGGATTCCAGGGCTGCTATCTCATGATGCTTGTTGGTTATATTATTGATTAATAGTTCCGCTTTATTTTCTACTTGAACTGGGCGCTTGATTGATATAAGCAGATTGGTGATGTCTTCAACCAATTTCCTAAATAATTCCCAATTGGTTTTGTTATTTGTTAGTCTAGGTGGATTTTCCTTCTTAACAATCGTGGAACTAAAAGTCATATCGACATCGGGTGGTCCGATGAGAGATTTTCATAATTTTCTAGAAAAATGTGGTTTTCGGATATACCTCTTGTTATGTAGAAACTAATTAGATCCGGAGTTTTCCTTGTGACAGTAGGCCAGTACGGTGGTTTTCTAAAGATATAAATTTTAGATTTATTAAAGATTGAGATTAAAAATTTCATATAAAACGAATTTAAATTCAACATCCAAAAAATGTCCACACCAAAATTTCGATAATTTTATTTACAGAAGACATTTTATTCTAATCCCCAATCGTAATCATAAATGAAAACAGTTTGTAAGGCCTCCAGTCTTTGCCCTTACAGCGAATGTGTTAACTAAGTTTTAGTACACAATTTACCTTTTGATGATTTTGGCGGGAAGAACAATAAAAAAAAAAAAATAAAAAAAAAGACGAGCTTTGAGATTTTAATTCTAATGGTATGCGTGTGGTTATTGTTTGAGATCAGATAAATAGGGCGGAATTTGGACGGCACGGACAGAAAGGAAGTAAATTTTGAAATGACTTTTGAGAAAAATAGTAATATGGTAGAAACGTAAATCTATAAATTGTGATGTGCGGAATTTTCGATAATTTTGTATTGTAAAAAAAAAATAAAATAAAAATGTGTAATTAAGTGTGATCAAAGTATAAAAACAAAAAAAAAATAAGAATAATAACTTAAACTATATACGACATGATTTTATTTTTGTTTTGTCAAATCTAAGTGTTGGAAACGCAAATATGTATAAAAATATAATTATTTGTTCTGAAGATTGAAATTAAACTGTACGAGCATATACAAATTTAAATCTTAACATTTATAAATTATAAAAGTATAGTGATTACGTTGTATATGAATATATTTAAAATATTAAAACTGTAAATATTAATTTAATAAAAAAAATAATAATAAAAAATTATAAATATACATATATATAATATATTCTTATTTATATTTGTGTACTTAAATAAAAATAACATTAATAATTTATAATGGTGGTCATTATGATGACGGACTAAATGTGTCATGGTGGTTCAAAAAGTTTAAAAAGAAAAAACAATACTCAATTACTTAGTGCATAATATTTCGGACGTTCAAGCAATACTATTTTCACAATAATAATAAAATTGAATTCAATTGATTGATACAATACCATACTGTTGAATTAAACGTAAATTGCTATAAAAAAAAAAATATGTATATTTAATTCTAAATCGTCCAAGCGTCGTCCGAATATATAAACATAAATACTTTGCTTTCGTATTATACTCATCATCTGTTTCGGTGCATAATATGCGTTACCATTGCATATCAAACCAATTTTGTTTTATCACATCAACAACATCATTGACGTCATTAACATCATGGCTGCATTCGTCCATTATTGTAAATAATTAATTACAAATTATTGTAAGTCATTTATTATTCTTAATTTTTTTTTGTTATATTTTATAATTAAAATTATTAATTTATCATCGATGCGCATTCGAAGTTAGGATTAGTTTATACACCAATGCAATTAAATAAGAAATTTTGTCAATTAATTATCTATTAATTTACTTAAATTATATCAGTCATTATTTGTTTATATTTTCACTAAATTTTTTTATTTATTTTTATTATTAATAAATCTAAATTATGTTAACTTTATTTTGTAAATATTTGCGTTTCGTTTACGTAATTCAAAAATGTCGTAATTTGAGATCTCCGTTTTATGGGGAACTGAACCTGATGTGAGTATATTTTGGTAAGTTTGGTTGCAATGATCCTCTTCTTTTTTGTTTGCATTTTACTATTGCGGTCAGATTCACACCAATTCGAGAATTTCACCAATAAGAGTCCACCCAGGCTGAGCAGCAGGAAAAACGACCGCGTGAAGGGAAATTTCTGAATTGGTCAACATTTCTGTTAAAAACAGGTCAACAATAAGGAGGCCTGTTAGTTACATTTCTTTACCATATCATCCCTTAGAGATTGAACTTCTTTAAATATCGTACTTCAATCAAAATTTGGTTTATGCGATCAAAAGTTTGACAGATCATTCATTATTTGTTGTTTGATCGATTTTATCACAATTTGAGCAAAATAAAAGAAAAGTCAATTTGTCCTGTAGCCTAATTCTATAACGAATAAGATAACGTGAAAACGCGAAAACGAGTACTTTACACGTTTTCATACCAAAATGGTATTCTATAACTTTACACCAAGATAAATTAAAAAATCGGTAAGATATTAAACGTCAATAAACTACACATACAATTTATCTTGTGTAGTTCGTTTTCACGGATAAAAATTTAAAACTAAAATTTCACGAAGAAGGCGGGCTAGTGCCGAACAAAAAAACCATGTTTGTCCTTGTTACTCTTTATATTATATTATGAAATGAAACACTAACAAAACGTCAAAGTGGTTTTAGACACGATAAAATTATTCAGCAAGAAAAAATTTACACGCTGACTACTTTGTTTTATAGAATACCATTTAACCTAAATAAGATAGAAATTGTGTAAATTTTTTTTGTGTAAACTTTTTCAATGTTTCGTTTTTTCACATTATCTTGTTTTTACAGAATTAGACCACTGTAGCCTAATTCTATAACGAATAAGATAACGTGAAAACGCGAAAACGAGTACTTTACACGTTTTCATACCAAAATGGTATTCTATAACTTTACACCAAGATAAATTAAAAAATCGGTAAGATATTAAACGTCAATAAACTACACATACAATTTATCTTGTGTAGTTCGTTTTCACGGATAAAACTTTAAAATTTAAAACTAAAATTTCACGAAGAAGGCGGGCTAGTGCCGAACAAAAAAACCATGTTTGTCCTTGTTACTCTTTATATTATATTATGAAATGAAACACTAACAAAACGTCAAAGTGGTTTTAGACACGATAAAATTATTCAGCAAGTAAAAATTTACACGCTGACTACTTTGTTTTATAGAATACCATTTAACCTAAATAAGATAGAAATTGTGTAAATTTCTTTTGTGTAAACTTTTTCAATGTTTCGTTTTTTCACATTATCTTGTTTTTACAGAATTAGACCACTGGCTCGTTAAAACCTGAAGTAACTTCCTTGATCGATAATCGTTTGTTTGATTTATGAAACTATCTGTTATTATTTTAATTCGCGTAGTTGAGATCCTTGTGAACTAAGGTTTACCAGTGATCAATTTTTTCGTTAACTATTAATCAATTTTGTCAACATTGACTGTATATGAACTTTGACGATCGTGCCAAACGCGATCTTCAAATTTTCATTTTCGATCGTTTAACAATAATTTTTGCGATTATTAAGCATTTTTAGTTGTGTTACTCAACCATGAGTGTAAATTATATTCGAAATATTAGAATTTTAAATCATTTCTATTTATTTATGTTAAATTGTGCGATTACCCGATCGTTCACCTCACAAGTACGTATACATTATAAAAATGAATATCAAATTTCCATGAAACTGACCAAAACATGCGATTAAATTGCTTACGTATATAAATTGTATTTTTGTGTCATGTTGGAATACCGCATTTGTAAATATGAAATTGGATAGCAAATTACTTCTCAAGGTCAAACTCTAAATCGACGTTACAAATATATTAACTACCTCGCTCGAAGACACTTGGTAACCGTTTTTCGGTCTCATTTTGCGTATTGATGAATTTTGGACACTTTGATGCATTTTGTATGCTGCAAAGATAGGTGTCAGCAGTCGTCCACTTTCTCCAGACAGTCGTAACATAGAGCATCTGAGCTTGTTATGCGTTGAAGATGATCCTTAAAACGTTCATAGCCAGTAGTAAGTGCGACCAAGATTTTCAATTAGTACTTTTTTTGTAACGATAACACATATTTAGTGAACATCATGTTTCAATAATGAACAGTTTCGTTTTATGACAGCTAACAGTAGAACGCCACTTCTTCAGTCTCAGTTCAAGTAGAGCAAACTTTTTAGTGGCGTACTTACCATCATTGAAGGATATAGAGCAACAAACATAATACCTGATCCAGCTTTTGCAAAAAAATTAAGCAACTTCATTTTCTTCAAAGCCACAATCAGCCGGAACCCACATGATCCTTACTCTACAACAGGCAACAGCCTGTTATTAACCTGCGTTATTTATGACTTATTAAGAATTTGTCTATGCCCCGGTCATGTTCCAAAGGCATTCCATATATATATATATATATATATATATATATATATGTATATATATATATATATATATATATATATATATATATATATATATATATATATATATATACATGTATATATATATATGTACCTCAGACGAAATGCAGCAGAACACGCTACTCCTAGAATGATTGACTGCAATTCGGGCAAGGACAAAATGAACTCCATAGCAAGAAGAGCAACAAGAGGAATATAAGACTTAGGCCCAGTTATAGCCCTGCAGCCTGTCATGCAGGTCACCATACAACTGATACATAGTACAGTAAAAGTAAAATCAATAATTTTAGATGAACAAGATCATTTTTGGGGTCATGTTCCAATAGTTACGTTCAGGTATTTACCAGAAGCTTTGCACTATAAACCTAGATCACCGCAATTGAACAAATAATGTTGTGAGCATAGAATTATGTGAGACTTGAGCGAAGTATCGATCAGCTTAACAATGGTTTGATCAATATAAAAATTCGTACAGGCACTCGTGATCATAGAAAACGAAGTTATATCAAAAGCCATGTCCAGATACTACTAGGAACTTTTTGTTATAAAGTGATCTCTTAATTCTAGTTTCGAGTTCATGTAGAGCAGTTTCGAAGGACTTGCCAGCTCTGTAAATATGTTGCATGCTATACTGAGATGAGAGGAAGTTAAATAATTATCCCTAATAAACCTGTCGATGATCTCTCTTAAGCTTTACGAAAAGTTGAGTAATGACTAGTGGGCCGAATTTGATTTGCCAGCTTTAGATATGAAGCACGTGATACAGTGCTAAAAGCAACGCACGCCTTGAGCAGATTGAACAGGTGAGTATTGATGGATAGAAAAGCTTGGTGCAATTCAGCAGGGAAATTGCCATCAGGAACACTTGATTTGAACGGTGCAAACGAACAACGGTGCAAACACTTCAACGTAGAATATCAGTAGTCCAAGTCAGCCTCCGGGCTATATTACACTCCGAAGTTCCAACAACAGTAGCACACCGACTTCTCGCCTGCAAGAGGTTAGTTTGCCAGAAGGTAGCCGAATATTATTGAGTATGGCGAGAACAGATAACTTTGATTTCCCCAAAGTCCTGTACGCGGATCTTCGGCTTTCTTATAAGTCTTTTGAGCTACCAAAAATCAATCCCACAATCTTCCTTATTTTTTTAAGTTCAGAACATCAGAATGGTTTATTAGTTTATTACGCTTCTGCAGGTTGTTAATAAGAGGGCCTGATTTTTCAAAAGCAGTTAAAATTACTTTTGTCAGTACAGTTGCCTATATTGCGATATGCTTTAACCGGTGGTCACGGTTAATATTAAATGAGATACACCTATGATCATGGATTAGGTCAATTGGAGGGTTTCATCTCGGTGTACATTTTAATCTGAAGTGACGAGGCTGTCATATATTGTTTCGTAGAGACTAAAATGCCTTTGGAGTGCCAGCTACTTGATACTAAAATTTAACTTTGCAACTGTCACTATTTGATCGACTTCCTGCGATTAGATTATAGGTTAGGTTCAGTGGCTGCTATGGCACACTTAGACAGGTGACGGTCCATTGTGATATCGCAGGATCTTACTTCCCTATTACTTTTATAAGGACCAGTTTGAGCTACTTATGTAGCGTGATATATCTCGCACCTTACAGTTTTCGAGATCAGAGAGGCTGTCCATTAAGAATCTATACAGCTCCTCATCCATACAGCCTCTGCAAAAATTATTAGTTTCTAGACCTAGCCTCCTGGCATGTTCTCCAAGTAGGCAGTGTCCCATGAGTATCCCCACGATCATTTCTAAATCACGTCTACGTAGGGAGATCAGTGTCTCGGAGTGTTTCAAGTTCATCTTTGGCCATACTTATCTTGGTACACTATATGTGAGAGTATTAGTCCATACCTAGCCAGCTAGATACCATACCTAGCCAGCTCATCCGCCCTACTGTTCCCCATGACGTCCGTTGCACCTTCTCGATCTCCTTCCTGTATGTCACTTTATCAAGAGTTGGCAACCTCACGCTCAGCCCATACATAAGAATAGGTCTTACTACGGCAGTGAATAGCCAGTGTAGCTTCAGGCCCCATTTCGGGATTTTATATTTCATGGTAAAGAGTACCAGTTCAGTTTTGGACGAGCTGATTGCTAGTCCACATCTGATGGCCCACCATGTAAGAATTGAAAGGGCATTTTGGATTGAGAAGAGAAGAAGGGACAAGACACCTCCTTGCGGGGTTCCCTTGGCTCCCAAGCATATGATTGATTAACCCATTTTCAAAGTAGCTCACCCCAAGGAGCGACAATTCGTCCAGAATTGCCTCCGTCTTTACATTGTTAAAGGCGCTATCATATTGATGAAGGAACGCCACCATACAAAACTGGTCTCGGAGACTTCTTCCATTTTATCTCCACGACCTCCTTTATGCCTTCCCTAATTCTTTTTTGTAGACTTTTAAGTCCTCCTTAACCGAGCAAATAGCGCAGTGGTTAAAGCTGCGAAGTTTGGATCGGGAGGTACCGGGTTCGAATCCCAACAGAGGCGGGATGCAAAAGGGATTTTTCATCTCCCGATTACGATCGGTGATTAAATTGAAAACATCTATGACCCTCTGTTGGAATGTAGAACTCATGGCCCGACCCATCTTCCATGTCACTGTTCAGGGTGACATGGAGCTATGCAATGCGCAGGTGGTATACTGTACTTGTGTGAATGGGATGAATGAACGGATTGAATGAATGTTGTGTGAATGTAAGGTAAGGCTATGGACCGTAAAAGTGTCTATGCCAAGTCCTTTAAAAAAAAAAGAAAAAAAAAAGTCCTCCTTATAGGAGTCCCAATCTTGAGCCTCTCTCGTACTTTGGCTCTATTTAAAGCTTTCCTACATGCCTTTCGGTAGGTCACCAGTTCCTTGGACAACCATGCTGGTTTTTGCTTGCCCCTGGGTTTAACTATTGAAGGACCGGTTGCAGGCCTAATGATAGTGTCCCCTATGCAATTCAGTTCCTCCACTACCGCTGGCAGCTCAGGGGCCCCGGCGTTATTAGCTTTTTTAGCGTTTCCCCATACTTGCTTCAGTTTGTCCTTCTGTTCCCACGAGGCCGATAAGTAATCCTCGTCCGACACTAGGGAATGGCGGCTGCCCATCTCCTCTTAGTTGATCTGAAACCGAAGTTAAAAACACAATTAGTCACGGCAAGAGGAGCTAGGGACTCCTTGTTGATTACCATAGTGGATAATCTAGAAGCCCCCCTTGTCGCCCTCTTGCTTTACAAGATTACTGATCCAGATTATTTCCAGGATCTCGTCTGGACTAGTCGGTTCGGTTGGTAGTCAGACGCGTGCTCTTGGCCTGCTAGGAATCTCTACCCTACTTACAGCCGCTAGCCTTGCGCCTTGCCACACCTCCCCTACCTCCACTACAGCCTTCTTATATATATCCTGCTCTAGCATCTGAGCACGCTGTTAGCTTACGGGCGCCTTGATGCCATCCCGCATCTCTGCAGGATGGTGGGTCTTTTGGATTCTTTCCTAGAACTTTAAGAAAAACTGAGTTCAGTGCGTTATACACTAATCTCCATTTTTCTAAGGTTATGCTCTCATCTTCATGACTACTGTTAATGACGGCTAGCATCAACACACGCTCCTTCACAATATCGCAGAACGACTTGTGTTTAAACACCTTGTGAGGACTCTCCTTCTCCGCCTGAAGTTTGGCCCGTTTGGTGTCGACCGGTTCCAGCTCTTCCTGGGAACGCTGTCTTTTCGACCATGTGTCGATGAGCTGTCGACAGTTTTCCTGGCCTATACCACGAGTTGCAGTCCACATGGCCATAACCCCGATCACTGAGCGTCTATTTCTATGCTAACCTGCCCCACACCTAGGCCACTTTTAACCACCCGTTCATGACGAACGAGGCTCTGGAGCCAACGACAATTGTGAGGCATATTTTCTGCTATTAACTACTCTATTCTTTTACTGTGTCAATGGATATCGATTACTTTCATCCATTTTGACAGACATGGGACCGCCCTTGATTTCTAATTAAATTATCAAATAATATACATTTCATTCACCTTAATTCAGCGCCATTTCGAACTAAACGCTTTCGAGCGTCACCACAAGTGCAGTCATTTTAGAATATGAAAGCGAAATTCTCAGAATTTTTCGAAATTTGGAATAATATTCCTGAGTATATAAGCGCACGCCAACGATCATTCCTGATCTGGCGATCACATACATAATTTATTGAATGTCACGATCTATACCCCCCAAATACAAAATATATCAAATTTCCGTAAAACTGATTAGCCGACGTACGCAAAATTACAATAAAAACATTTGAATCAACCTAATAAGCGATGCCACTGTATTCACATTGTGGTGAGGAGTACGCAAATATTTGTTGTTGTTGCGTTGTATGTATTAAAATTTTCTTTAAGTTAATTTTAAAGAGAGCGAGAGAGGAAGGGGATACTTTCTAACACCGGAAAAGAAATAGAGAACAAAACAAAATTGTATTTATGTGTGTATGTATGTGGTAGTAATTCGATAAAAACATGTATAACAATTGCATCGGTGATGTAGGTACGCGTATAACGATACATACAATTTTCCAAAATTCGTTTTATGCTTATCTCCCTCACTCACAGTGGTTTTTTTTTTTTTGTATTTTAAATTTTTAATCTTTCGCCTACAGAGTTGTACTCGGCTCGAAATTCATTATGGGCCTTACTCGCAGGTGATAATTAGCGCTGATTCAATATTATTCAGTTTGATGAGAGATTGTGCACTTGTTGTATTTGTATATAGAAAATAGAAAACTATGACGCGTCTTGTTTTTAATTTTTTTTGCTGTGCGTATATCTAATTTCTATATCTTTAAGAATATTATCGTAAAATTGGTTTAGTATAAGGACTGATCGTCACGGGTGAACACGTCTTATACTCGCAAATATTTCTAATTTTTCGGGATCGCGATTTTACGGAAATTTTTCATAAATAATAAAACCATTCGATCGCGATAAAATTGACAAGGTACTATCTATACTATCTATACCTTCGTGCGATATCAGTGAAATTGTGAATGTGCATATACATATATAACAGTATGATTTGACATAAAATTACTAACGATCATTTGTGTGATCAATCAAGCAAGGTATATTTAATTATATTTTAGATTTAGATCGCGTGACTCGTTGCATTGAAGTATTTTGGGGGCAGTGAGTCAAGTGTACCAAAGTACATAATTTATACTCAAACTGTAGGCGGATTTTTTTGGATTAATAATAGACCGATTTTATCATACTGGTAAGTTTATGAATTGGTTGCGATTCATTGAATCAATTTAATTGAATCAATTTATCAAAATGATTGTAGAAAATCTGTGTGGTAAATTAGATAGATCAACTGGTGCGGAGGTCAAAGTTTAAATACATTTATTGTGTGTGCGTGTGAAAATTTCAAACACAAAATGCCGGTGAATTTAATTTAACCATATAATACAATAAATTATAGTCGCGTTTTGATAGCGTGCAGCTAATTAACTAACTATATCGATCGTATGCGGCAGTTTAATAATATTATGACAAGTGGTTGTTATAGTCACATACATATTTTAAAATATATTTCTACTGTTGTGCACGTGCTTTTTGTGAAATTATCGTTTCTAAAATATTGTTGTTGTTTTTTGTTAATCTAACATGTGTAAACTGTATAAATATAGTTTAATGAATAACAAATTCGCGTTTCAAAGTTACAGCCGTCACAAGATATACATAAATATTTCACTATTGTTCGATTTACTTTCTTGGCGTTTACCGAGATGTAAACAACATTTTTATTTATATTTTAACAGAGTTCAAAATTTCAAGGGGCGATTTCGTTAATTCTGGTTAAGCTATGCATATAGAAGCTACTTATATAGAAAAGGTGACCCTCGTAAAGAGCGGTTTATATCTAATTTATATAAATAGTACAAGCAACAAAAGTAATGGAGAATTAATAAATTAGTTGTGTAATCTAAACTGTGTACCTCTACGAGGTTGAGGGCGCAGACAACGAATCAGTAGCCACATCCTAAGGGTGCAATAAAAATCCACTATATGGTGAAAGACAGAGGATTCAGTATAGAAAGAGGGCGTTAGGAAGATGGGCATCGATACATCACCCAATCAATTACTTACGATATGTAAGAGAATTATTAAAATTATCACTAAATTAATTAGAAGTAGCCGGCCTTAATGGTCGACTTTCAGAACGGTTGAAAATAGTGGAAACACAAGCACAAGATTTGAAGAGTGACAACTAATTCAACCGTCAAAAGTTGTCACTGTTAAAGCAATTTCTGGTAGAGAGACTCTCTTCGCAAATAGTGGGGAAGTAAGAAAAAAGCTACGAGAAATTGTGAACCACGCCGTAGCTAATGTATCGGTCAAAAACGGTCAACAACATCAAAGATGGTGTTCTGATTGAAATCGAGAATGACCTTGAATTCTTACTATAGCAAATGCTGGACTGATAGCACCAGAAAAGCGTCTGCACACAGTGATCATTTATGACGTTGATCGAACGGAAAAGATTGAGGTGATTAAGCTTTGAAGAGTGACGTTGCAAGAAAACAAAGGCGTCTGACCACACATCACGAAGCAAAATCGTACAAAACGGCCTTGAACTTAATGATAAAGAAAACTGTTTATGACATAGTTAAAGACAGAAATACCTGTCGTGTGATGATTGTCCAACTGTATATGCAAAATGCAAAAGCAGTCTGATTTGAAATCAGATAATGTATTGGTATAGAAGCAATCGATATACTCAGCATGCAGGACCATGATGATAACATTAAAACAGCAATTAGCAGCTTCAATAAGATCACTTCAACCTCTATATTGTGTAGGCGTTAATAATGAAGAATGGCCACTTCATTATTAACGCCTAGACAATATAGAGGTTGAAGTAATACAAGGGGCTTGGCCAATTATATGGCTCAGTATCACGAATGGTGGGGATATGGGTCAAACTGATTCCAAGGCTTATAGGCTGTCATGCTATTGCTTGTCTTAGATAAATTACTTGAAAAATTAATTACCATCAGGTTAATAGACCTATTCCAGAAATGTGGCCAGTACAATGATAAACAGTATAGCCTCAGAGACGGTTGGATCGCTGGCCTGACGACCAGCATCCGTAAAAAAAATAAAGTGTTTATAAAGTCAACAAAATGAATAATGGATACCGCCAAAACAACGCCGGACCCCCGCTCAAGTACCCGGACACGAGATTTAGGATCGGCACGTGGATCGTGCAATCACTTAGAAAACCAGGAGCGTTAGAGGGCCTAATCATGTGCATGAAGGAGTATCGGCTGGAGCTCGTTGCTCTTCAAGAAACTCGCTGGCCTAAAAGTGGAGACCATGTGTCCCAGGGCTATACGTTGCTCTACAGCGGAGATGACCTCGGAAATCTTGGAGCTGGATTTCTTCTTGGGCCGCAGGTAAAGAACGCTGTTTTGGATTTCCAAGCAGTCAATAACCGATTGTGTAAGCTGTGCTTGCGCATGAAGTTATCCAACCTGTCGATAATTTGTGTACATGCGCCCACAGAAGTCAGCCAGCCCCATGATAAAGACTCATTTTACAATACTTGGACGATCTGATGGGATCTATACCCGAACACGATGTTAGAATGGTAATTGGGCACTTTAATGCTAGAGCTGGCAGAAATCAGACCATGGCAGAAAACATAGGTCCGAACTTTAGGTCCACATCTATGGAATATTGTCTTCAACATTAGTATGAACTCTGAAGAAAAAGAAGTCGCAATCGCGGACAACATTGTGATATATGATTCGAACCTGTCTGCTATTGTTGTTTTGTGCTACAGAAGTTATGGCAGACTAGTGCTCACACTGCCTCATCGCAGCTACCACTATAAAAACTACTTCGTAAAAAAGTAATATTTACAGCTTCTGATATTTTTTGATTCGCAGCTAAGACCTTGGACACCACAAACATTCATCGCATCCACCGTATAGGCAGTAATCGATGCCCCCTTAGGTTGACACATATCTAAGAATCTTTATTTCAACAATGATTGTCTGGATGCTGTTCATACTCATTTTTACACATATTATGTTAAAATAGGTCTCTCTTTTTCTGGGAATTTTGTGCGACCGAACTTGCAATCCATTCGATATAATGACTATGTTTGTTCAGTGTAGTCCTAAACATTGTAATTTGTTTGAAAACATTTATTGTTTTTTTTTAAAATAATATCTGATGACCGAGATAAGGTCTAGCAGGGTCTTTGATATATATAGTTAGAAAACATTTTTAGAGTTATCGTAAATCATTTAGTTAAATTTTGAAAAGCGATGAAAATTCAATTTTCACTCAAAATTGTTTTGTCATCTGTTTTTCAAGCGATAGCGATTAAATGTACTAAGAAGAAACCCTTTGAAGTGAACCGTTTTACCGAACTCTTGGCGAATCGTTTTGTATAAAGCGACGAAAACTAAATTTTCAATCGAATTGGGAATTTGATCCTGAATAGTAACGGTATAGTGTGTGGGGCATCACTATTCGAGTTAAAAACCATTTAGTAACATTATCGCTCGTTGAAGATTTTCCACTGCCCTTTGTTGAGATTCGTCTATTGCCATTATAACAGTGTCGTCGGCAAACGTACCGATGAAAGTTTTTTTCGTTGTAAGTATGTCTGCAGTGTAGAGAAGGTAGAGGAGAGGTCCTAATCCCTGCGGAACTCCTGCTGGCGACGGATAAAAGTCAGAACATGTTTCATTATGGATGACTCTGAATTTGCGATCAGAGAGGTATATGATTCAAGCAGCTGGCAATAATTTTGTGGTAGCATTTTGATTGACATTCTTGAATGTCAATCCCTCGTGCCAAACTCTATCAAAGGCCTGGGATACATTCAGAAATGCAGCGGGCAGTATTTCTTTTCTTCTAACGCCTGATCTATCACCGTATAGTGATTCGATGGACTTGATCTATTGTGGAGTGGTTACTCCTGAATCGAAATTGAAAATCAGGAACGTTTACCATTGGCTTGAGACGTTTCAGAAGTAGTTTTTCAAACAGCTTTGATAAGGTTGGGAACAGTGAAATTGGTCTGTACGATGTTATTTCCTCATCTGGTTTGCCTGGTTTCTTCAGCATAATTATATTTGGGCCGTTTTGAATCATTTGGGTGCATACTACAACCTCATACAGACATTAAATAAGTATGTGATCATGATGATTGCTTTACGTGGTAGTTCTTTGAATAGACCCGGTGATATTTCATCAATTCCTGGTACCTTTTTTTGGTTAAGATTTTTGTCGATTTCTTCGGCAATATCCATTGGCGTGACCCTTTTAAAATCCTGACTTGGTTGATAAACACGTGTTCCGTCGATGTTGGATTGAATGTCTTGGGGTTGAAATACTGTTGCTAGGTGTTGAGTAATGTGTTCCGCTTTTTCTTTGTCTTGTCGAACCCAACTACCTTGAGCATTTCTTATGGGTGGTATCCGAGCTACAGGTCGTTTCAATTTTTTTGGTAGAATTCCATAGTGAGTAGTCCTTATCCATTTCTGGACATAGCCCGCTAAAGCAGTTGTAAGAGCAATCTTGTTTAAAGCTTCTGATTAGCCTATTGACTTTGTTACTTAACCCATTGAAGGCTTTTTTGACAATAGAATTTTTCGTGAGATGCCATATTCTGCTTGCCTTTCTGTTTTCCTTGATTTGTTCCCTGATCTCAGCCGGGTATATGACTTCCATGTTCGCTTTCTCCTTTAATTCTGGAGTAGCGAGGCTTCTGAATCAAGTAGATCTGGTAATTGTTCGGCATCCGTTGGCCAATGCGTTGGCTCCCCTGGAGACAGATATTCACATTTGTTTTCATGAATGGCATTGAACAGAGCATTTCCTTTTCCAGGAGCAATCAGCCTGGAACCCCAAGCTGTATGTTTTATATTGTAGCCCCTCCAATGATAAATCTTGAACCGAGTTTATTGAAGACGTTATTAAATTGTAACTTCGTTGGTGTAGGCCGTGGATGACAGTATGCTACCGCAATATTTAAATCTGCGCCATTATATTGGATTGAAATAACCGTTGTTTGCATGTAGCTTTCCCGAATATCCTCTTAATGATTATGTTTGATATTATTTTTTATTAGTACAGCTGAACCACCTCTAGGCCTTTCAATAGGATGGGTTGTCCAGTAGGAATTGAATCTCTTAATTCTAATAAAACTTTTGTTGGAGAAGTGCGTTTCTGAAATCAGCGCAATATCTATATTGTTTGTATGGAGAAATATTTTCAGTCGCTGGGCTCGTTGGTTGAGCCCATTGGCGTTCCAAGTTATTGGGTGTATGCATTAAAAACCGGAATTTTTTAATGAAATTTGTGCCTCTATTGTGGAAAAATGTTACATGATTTTTTATTCAAAATATTGCCCATCGCTACCCAGAAAAACTGCGCTGCTTGGCGGCCAAAAACGAATCGAGCCAATTTTCGATACCTTGAACTGAAGTGAAGCGTATTCCTGATAGGGCATTCTGCATGGATCGAAATAGGTGGTAGTCGGAAGGAGCAAGGTCTGGGCTATAAGTGGTGCGGCAGAATTTCCCAGCCGTTATTCTCCAGGTAATTTTTGACCGGCGCCGCAAAATGTGGCCGAGCGTTATCGTGGTGGAAAATGATTGACTCGTGTTTGGTCGCATACGTTGACCGCTCTGCTTGGATTTTCTGCTTCAATCGGATCAATTGCTAACGATAAAATTGGGCATTGATGGTTTGGCCACTTGGCAACAGCTCATAGTGGATCACACCTATAGCTGGTCCCACCCAATGCACAGCATAACCTTAGCCCCGTGAATATTCGGCTTTGGTGTCGATAGGCCGGCCTCACCTTTCTTGATATACGCCTTTTTGCGCTGGGTTATCGTTATGGATCTATTTTTCATCGCCAGTGACAATACGATGCAAAAACGACTTCTTTTTGTGGCGCTCGAGCAGCATTTCGGACATGCAAAATCATCTTTCCGACGTTGAAAGGCTTCAACTCGTATGGCACCCAATTTCCCATCTTTTGGATGAATCCCAAGGCCTCCAAACGTTTTCGGCTGACCAGGACTCTCTTTGTCTTTGATGTCAAAATCACCACTTTTGAAGCGACTAAACCACTCAAAGCACTGTGTTTTTGCAATAGCATGCTCACCATACAAATCCACGAGCAAACAATGACTTTCAGCTGCTGTTTTGTTTACGGAAAAGTGGCTCAACAAAACTTCCCGCAAATGCTGTTTTTTTCTCAAATTTGATAAATTTTCCATCGTTGAAATCGGTTGGATGTGCACAATCAAAACAAAAACTTTTAGCTGATTTTGACAGGTATTGAATAGAGCTTTCAAATGACTTAGATGTCATTGATGTACTATTACGCATAAACAAGTAATGACATCTAGTATCAAATTCCGGTTTTTAATGCATACCCCCAATACAATGCGTAGGAACGAGTTAATCATTTTTGTGTATGCTGACTTTTCACTTGGCAGAAATAGAAATTGCCACCCCTTCTGCTAAGCGACCAAGTGCCTGTTTAATTTGACTGAGCATTTTAATGATTTCAAAGTTATCATAAATGATAATAAAATGAAAACTTTAATCCTTTATTCTTTGAACAATAGCGATAAAGTGCGCTAAGAGACAGACAAATCATTTAGACAAATTTTACGAAGCGCGACTAAATATTAAAATTTTCACTCAAAATCGTACATATTTTTAGTTGAATTTAACTATTATTTCATCTCTTCCCGAAGCGTTTCGAAAGAACATCATTTGGACTTAAAAGTTGACGCGATGAAAGTTTTCTATTTTCAATCAAAATCGTATTATCAGTATTTTTTTTTTTTAAAATTGAATTATTCTCTCGTCACCTATCGAACGGTAATTATTACGAGTATTAACAAATACCTTTAGTCATAATAAATCATTTAAGCAAATCATTTTAAATAGTAAACAAAACTAAATTTTCACTCAAAGTCATAAAAAAAACGAAAATACAATTTTCACTCAAATTCATGTGGTTATCTGTTTGTAATAAAATAAACTCTGTAATACTTTATTTTCTGACCCGTAGTAGTGAAGTGTATTAAAAGGAACCATTTGAATTGACAAACCTTGTCAGACAAATCATTTAGACAAATTTTACAAACCGGTCGAAATATAAAAATTTCCACTCAAAATCGTACCTATACATCTTTACTTGAATGGAACTATATTATCTCATCATTTCCTGAATGCGAGTGAAGTGTTAAAAGGACATCATTTAGATTCAAAAGTTATGTCATATCAGCTACCTAATATTACAAAGCGATAGAAGTTTCCAATTCTCACTCAAACTCGTATTGTTCTAAATTTTTGGTAAAATGGAGCTATGATTCCGTTAACTAGTGAACGTACATTTAGTCGCAATAAATCATTTAGGCAAATCATTTTACAAAGGCCAAACCTGCTTTTAATAAAATAAACTATTTGAATTATGAAAATGTCAAATGAGAATGTAAAGATTTTCACTCAAAATTTTATAGACACCAATTTTTAGTAGAATGTTACGTTTATCCTCTTATTACCCGAAGAGTATAGCAATATAATGTGTGGCGGGATTACTATTTGAGGTAAAACCTTCGCCAAAGTTGTAACCAATCATTTAGATAAATCATTTCACAAGTCGGGATGATAACTATATTTTCACTCAAAATCGTGTAGTATTTAACAAGCTTTGCCAGAGAAATCTTATTTTAGTGAAATTTTATAAAGCGATGGAAAAAAATCCCACTCAATATAGTATGGTTACTACTGGTTTCTAGTGGAATAAAACTTTTATTTTTTCATTTCCAGTAAGGTAATGATGGAGTGTATTTGAAGTAAAGCCATTTACCAGAACCCTAACAAATCGGCTAGGCAAATTTATTTTACAAAGCTATGAAAACTAAATTTTCACTCAAAATCAAATCTGCGTTTAGTAAAGTAAAGCCTTTAATTCCTCATTCCTTTAACGGTAGTGAATAGTGATGAGATCCCTTAGTCAAATTGTTTAAAACTATGAAGGCCTTTAAAATTTCCACTCAAAACCTGGTTGGAATGCATTAAGAAGTCCTTTACCACCGTCCTGATAAATCATTTTAAATGTCTTCTAATCTGAGTACGCCTGTTCTGGGAAACACCGATAAAGACTCGCTGTTCTAACCCCCAATTTCACGAAATTTTATAAAACTTCATTTCATATTATCATAACTGTATGATATTCCATGCCAAATAATTTTATCAACCTATTATTTCCACGTAATCTGGTCACCATATCGTTCGCGTTATCACACAAAATTCTCCAACTAAACATCATCCATCTCTGTCACTCCATCGCACACACAACACTACACTTATCGTTGCACGTGTGTGTATGTTTATCTGAATGAAAAGCATACATGTATAAGTTCGTATGAAATAACATAAATTTTCACCAAAACAATTCTCTCATTTTCAGTAATCCGTCATGCGCTGTCACAACACAACACGGCGGTGTACGTATGTATAAAGCCATGATAGTCAAAAATAAAGGGAAAATCGTAATTTGATTTCGGAAAAATTGGTGGAAGGAATATGCGTTGCGCTCTTTTTATTCGTCGTCTCTCAACATTTAAAACAAAAACAAAATTTTTGGTGGTGGATGATGATGATGAACATCGAACAAGCAGGCGAACAATTCTTCAGTCATCGTTAAAATTTCTCATCGACAACAAGACACGCCAGAAAGGTGGAAAATTAATTTTTTTGTGTGTGCGGTGATGAAATTTTTGTGTTTTATATAAAGTTTTTCAATAAATTTTCCTGTTCACTAAAAATTTTTTAGTGGCAAGTAAGAAAATTAGAAACATTTAGATCGGGTACGGTGTGTGCGGCCCTCCAGGTCAAGTGAAAAAAAAAAAAAAAAAAATGTGATTTTCTTTTTTTCTAATTAATTTATTTACTAATTTAATTTATGCAAAATGTGATGTAAGAAAATGGAAAATTCCGTTTGTTTTGGAATTAAATAGACACACACACACACAAAATACATATACAAGAAACAAAAATTAAAAACAAAAAAAAAAAGGAAAAACTCAAATTTAATTGTGAAATTAAATTAATTCGGGGGAGTTGTTGTTATTGTCGGTTTTCCATTCTAGAAATAAAATAAAAATAAAGAAAAGTGAGGGGTGTGCATTTTCATTTATTTTTCGCTAGCAACGCGTTTTTTTTTGATTTTTTTTTTACGTACATCTCTCTAAATTTATTGTGAATGTGAATACCCCGATGTATGTATATGGAAAAAGCACCCCCAAACAAATTATTTTCCTTTGTTGTTTTTTTTTGTATATAGTGTTTAGTGGAGAGTTGTATAATATTTGTATGTGTGGAAATTTATGTGTTATTTATGTGAAAAATGTGAATACAAATTAAAGTTAAGTTTTTATTAATAATTGAGAAGTAATTAATTAGAGTTCGTTAAGCTGAAAGGGTGAAAATTTTGTACAGTGAAAAACTGGTTGGTTTATACATACCTACATATGTATATATAGTGGTGTTGTGGAAGAGAGAAAATCTAATTTAAGAAAATTATTGTTATTTTTATTTGGGATTACAAAAGTTTTAATTTTTTTTTTTTGTATTTGTTTGGAACATCATTTTGGAGCTTTTTTCATGTTTTAAAGGGTGAGTTCTTAATATTTACATATTTAAATTTTTGTTGTTGTTGATGTTGTGTGCGGTGACCGTACTCTTGAACAAGTCTTATATATAAACAATATATATGGGTATAGAGAGCCTGACCGTAATCTTGAATTATGGTTGGTTAACAAATTGATAAAATTAGTTTTTGAATGATAATTTGTATGTGCGGTTTTATGATTTTGGTGGGCCAATGAACGTAACTTTCATCATGAATTGTCTTACATGCGGTAGGCATGTTGCATAATATTACGAGTTGTTGGAATTCTATGGAAAGTATAGGAGTGATTAAGAAAATCCCGAAAGCATTAGTGAGGGTAATTACTTAACTGATAGTTTTTGAACTTTTAAAATTATTTTAATTTAACTTGAAAAAAAGATTTTATTGAAATCAGTTTTATAGGGATACGAGTGAGTGAATAAAAAACAAACTCGCTCAAATTTACTTAATAAATCGTTTTAAATGATACTTTACGGTGTCCTTAGAAAATCCGAAGTCGAAAACATTGTTTATTTCGTAGCGATTCAGTTGACAGGTTCATTCTCACCATACACTGTGCGATGTTGGTCCAATTGAATTAAATTAATCTGACGAGTAATCTTGGTTGGAACATGAAGAGGTTTTCGAGGATATACGGTGAGTCAAAGTGTTCCGGAGCAGCACGTTCAGTGTTATAATTCTATTATTATGTCGAAGGATATAATTTTGCATGCGTTTGTATTTAGTGATTGGATTTGCACCATCTAGTAACGAGGTCTAAATCGTCTTGCAGTACAGACTTTACGTCAATGGTTCTGATTACTTTGAATATTTTAATGTCGTCAGCATACATCAGAGTTTTGGGTAACATTCGTTATATCATTAAAGAAAACGATATTAATCCATGGTCCCAGATGAGAGCCCTGCGGAATTCCAAAATATGAAATAATTGGTCTTGATCTTACACCACCAATTTCGATATATGTATTGTTATCTACCGTTAAAATACGATGAGATCCATATCACAAATGCACTGGAGTCAAAATGATTGCTAAAATCTATATATAAATGATGTCGACTTGCTGGTTTTGTTCGAGCTTCCAAGGTAGAAGCCGTGTTGATTAAGCACGAAATTAAAGCTCTCTTTCCTGCTTTAAATATCGATGTAATATTAGTGGTTTTCCATTGAGTTTGATACTTGCCAGTCTGAAGAGATTGCTTTGTCTGAACAGACAAAGCCCTTCAACTCATGTACTTTATGGAAGTTGATGGCATAATCTTTCAGCTATATCCATTGAAATTTCCATTGCCTTGTGGTGGTCGTCATTTGTAACAAATGGAATCATTCAATTAGTGACAACAAAAATGCCCAGATCATTAGAGAGTATATGGTCAAGGCATCTACCGTTTCATAAATATATTTCCGGTTCGGATGTAATGTTATAAAGAATATTGCAATTAATGTCGGGCAGATTGAAATCACCTGGGATGAGTAATATATCTGACGGATCACTTGAATTATTTAATTTGTTTAAGGCTTTACCATAATTTTTACAATCCTAACTAGGAAATAGGTACAGTTTGGTTTGGGAAATTCCGTGCTCTAGATGTGGTTGTTGAATGATGTCTCACAGAAGAAATATGCGTCAAAGTTGGTTATTTTCAACATCGTGGGAAAGCTTAGATCAGTTTTAGATAACATTCTGTTCACGTTTGGAAAATAGAACGTATAGCAAATCCCATAGTGGGGCTATTTCCAGGGATGGTTTTGGAAGGAATAGGATTTAAATTATTACAGGCGGGTCATTGTACGTTAAAAAGTTGAGTGAGAGCGCTTATTTCCGATTTTTTTTACAACGTTGGCTTCACTCAAATTCTTCCACAATGTAGAAATTGTTTTGATTTGAGAAATTGTCGTTGTTACATTTTTGATCACCGATGCTGGTGGTAATAATTGTGGATTTTGCAAGATTTCGGTATGTAAGGCTAACACCAGTGTTTTGTAAGTTCAATTTATGCTTAAATCTCGCATCGTTATCTCCGTGCTAGATGAAAGCTTGGTTTCAGTCAAAATTACCAGGGGTTGTCCACAAGGAGGGGTGCAACCTCTGTTGTGGCCTTTGGTCATTGACGAGCTCCTTGTAAAACTTCAGGAATCCGGTCTCATGGCGCAATGTCACGCTGATCAACTGGTTCTGACAAGCATTTGAATGTCTTATCTGATTTAAATCAACACGCTCTTTTTATTGTAGAACAGTGGTTCCTTGATAAGGGTTTACATGTGAACCCCTCTAAAACTGACATAGTTGTATTCACTAGACGTAGGAATACTGGTAGCTTTTGGAGCTTGTCACCCAAAATGCTTTTGTTATATACAAATCACTGATCCTACCAATGCTAACATATGCATCTGTGGTTTGGTGGCCAGTAGTCAACTTTAAATCATCACTTGCCAAACTCAACAGTTTGTAAAATATTGTATGTAGGGCTGTTACTGGAGCCATGTCTTCGGCTCCGCTTCTAGCTATGGAGTCTTTTTTGTCTCTGCCTCAGCTACAGTCATTCGTTCTTACCACAGCTTGTTCAGCAGCTTTTCGCTTGAAATGTGTTGGGGCGTAGATGCATTCGGTACTATATCGGGACATAGGTTAATTCTTAGTGTTTTTAAACCAGCTGTGCCGGAAATTGACATGTTTAATGACAAGCTGTTGCCTGAATTTAACTTGTACAAATCATTCGAGGTGGTTTACCTCGATATAGATATGTGGTTCTCACCAAAGTTTCTCAAGCGAATATCTGAATCGCTAGCATTTTTTTCAGATGGCTCGCTTTCTGAACAAGGTGCTAGCTTCGGTATCTGCTGCCCATCGCTGGGTCTGAGAACTTCAGGACGTTTGAGTCTCAACTCCTTAAATAATCCTTTCACGAACTCCAAACTGTTGAAGGATTGTAAAAATTTTATGAATCTTCACTGCCGTAATAACAAAGTTATGGTCTTGTGGGTACCTGCGCATTGGGACATTGAAGGTAATGAACTCGCAGACAATTTGGCAGAAATTAGTTGACCTTCATGTTTCATTGAACCTGAACCTGCTGCTCCGTTGCCTCTTTACATTGGTAAAAAAATAATTAATAATGCTGCTCTACTTCACTTAAAGCAAGCGTGGTTATCTACCCCCACCTCCCGTAAAACAAAATACTTCATTAGTGAGCCCAATTCGAAGCTGACGTGCATCTATTATCCTCTCTGTATTGGTTCAAATTTCTCCAATTTGCTAAGGATGCAGAACGCGCGTGCGTGATTTGATAGAATCCAAGGTTTGCACCATGGAGCCTTTGTAGCATTGAGTGCGGAACCTTATTGGGTTCCTCCCAAACCAAAAAAAAAAAAAGGTCCTAAAAGATCACGATTCACAGAGTAAGAGCTTTCTATCATACCAACGGAGCCTACGAATTCTAATTGGGATACGAATGATGTTTTGAATCATCGGTATTTGTAAATTTAAAAACTTTGAAACGAAAGAAAATTTCAGCGTCAAGTACGTTACCATTTCAACTTCCAGAACTTCATCCAAAAACCATTTAAGAATTTCACTAAATATTTCGTTTTATAATATTCTGTAGTACCGATCCCGTTTTGCAATACTGTCGTAATATATAGAATTTCATCCCGACAATAACATGCATTAAACTCAAATCGCCAAACTAAAATATTAAATGTCAAAATTCAATCAAGGGTTGTATTTTTCATACAGATATAACCATTTTAAAAAAAGCAGTCCTGCAGGTATAGGAGGCATCGACCTATCGTGGGACAAGCCATCCTGATATTTTCTTGCGTATTGCCACCGGTTTTTTGTAATAGAATTTACTAGACATAAAGTCAGTGCCTATTTCAGAAGTAGGAGTCTTAAAGAACCTTCCAAATAATAGTTGAATGCGAGGGTCTTGGGTCGGCAGTTGTTTATTATCACTACCCTAGTTCTACATCCGATATATCGTTATAATCGGTCTGGTCGTACTTGCTCAATGACTAGCAATGTCAAGTAATAACTATAACAAAGTTTTATAAATCCAGATTATGGATCGATTTGAAAATGTACAATAGTTTGACCTTGAAAATTTGTGAGATTCAGAGTGCGTATTAGCTCTGATGTAAGGTGACTAAAGTGATTTATTGTCTAATGTCATTTGTTATTTATTCTCATTGGAGTATTGTCAAACTCTAAGCACATCATATCTGATTGTTTTAACAAAATGCTGTACTCATAGGTCAATCGAAAAAAACAAGGTCAACGTTCTCGAATTTTCCTTCGCACATTGGGCAATAAGGCGAATTATCTTTCTTAAACTTATGTAAATAAGCGCGAAAACAATCATGCCTCGTTTCCTATCTAGCCATTTAACTACCAAAGGGACTAAACGATGTGTCCACCGACCTTTTCCCGACCGAGCCACAATACGGTTTTCTCTCTTATCCCCATTTTCACGGCGATAATACATTCTTTCGCGCTCCTTAATCAATAAGTCAATTGGAGGCATACCCGCCAATAGAAGCGTGGCTTCATCTGATATCGTTCTAAATGCACTGACCACTCTCAAAGGGATTAACCTATATAAACAGATGCCACCGGTTGTTTGTAAGTACTTTTCTCCATAACATTGGCCCAAATTGGTGCTCTATACATCAAAATAGATGTCACCACACTACTCAGCAACAGTTTGCAGCTCTGTTGTGCCTGAATGCGATTTAAAGGACATTCTAGCATCAATTATTACTCCCAGATAATTAATAAATTGATTTGACTGAATCAGATTAGAACTGCTGCTGTTTTGTGCTCCGCCGACTATAAACCCACAGATGATAACCAATCCTGAATTATTCTTATACTCGCAACATCATCAGCAAAATCAATCACAATTGCTTCTTGTGGTATCGCCAGTCTAAACCCTGTGGTACACTTCCAGATATGTGATAGTATTTAGTACCTTCGTCGGTTTCATAGTTCAAAACTCGTTGCCTAGCGCGTTTAATAAGCAACGCAATCCCAACTCACCGAGTTAAATGCATTTTCCACATCTAATGTAACTACCGAACAATACTTTTTAGAAGTTCCTTTCTATCTATCACCAGATATTGGCTATCACGTTGGAGGTTTTGCATTTTTGAGGGGCACACCTTTGTGCTCAATAGTTTTATATTGCAGCCAGGAGTGTGGAGATCTGTTCCTTACTTGAATGGGTGTGGAAATCAAGACATATTTATCCAAGTAGGATCAAAAACCAGTTTCATCTTAATTACCGGCACATCGGTTAGTGTAAAGTTTATGACAAATTAACAAAAAAACCTTATAACAACTAAAAAGTATACAAACAACATTATACTTTGAACAAAATTCAATTAGATTAATGATTCAGACATTTTGTCATAGTTTAAAAAAGTTATGTAGCTAAAGTGAAGATTCTGGCTAAAAAATTACGTTGGCACAAGTATTCATAAAGCGGTTATGAATATCATATGACATAGTTTGTATACTTATCTCTGCGGTTACTTTTTAATATGCATCGAACCCGAACTGCACATTTAAGTTTACCCATTTATCTGTGGTTCGGTTTTATGCATTTTATGTCATTTTTCTTTTATCGGAAACATCACGTCGACGTTTGCCCGGAAGACACTAATACTATCCAGATATATATGTAGTATAAGACTAATAAAGTTCTCGAGTTCGCAATGAATGTGACATCCATTGGAGACAGTAAAAACGAGCTCGAGTCTGTGACTTTAAAAAAGCGCTGATATGACTTTTCTCATTTTTCACTTGCTTAGCAAACAGTACCTGTACCGAGAGTATTGCGTTTGACAGTTGATGCTTTATTTGACAAACAACATGACGATTGTTGATGAAAGTTTGCGCATATTTACGCCGGACACGATAATGGTGTTACAGCAGTCGATGCGAACTTGAAAAACTAACAGTTTAAGAATTTTTGATCAAACTTTACGTATTCCAACCTTGCAAACATTATAAACATTAAACATCCGCTACAATAGATCAGAAGTTTGACTAAAATTAAAAGTTTGTTGATCATATAGCAGCAAGATGATTAGTGTATAAAGATAGTACCAGCGCTCTGCCTCCCCAGCTATTCAATATTCTATAGTGTTCAGCTTGTGTTCATATGCCTATTGACTATCAACAAATTAATAATCACATTTCGCCTATATCGCACCACAATGAATTTTTAATGATTTATCAAACCATATTTGAACTAAAATTGAAAACCAAATTCATTCAACTTTGCCATGCCTTTGGTGTATACTTATCAAATGTGCGTCAATTGACCTATACACAAACTAATTGAAATTTATTATTAATATTACTATCACTACACTATAAGTATTACGATTTATTTATTTATATAACCGATGTTCGATTTCAAGTGGATTTGTTATTAAATTTTGTTTGGTTTAACTCTTACACTCGTATACGAGTATAAATGAATTTTTGGCGCGACGTAAAAAAAACTACAATAATTTTATGTTGCGTGTTGTTAATCAATATTTACTAACACAATGGATCGACATATTCGTATATATACATATGGGCAGATTAAACACATTATAGTAAATAAGTATGAACGACTATATAGTTTCGCGTTGAGTTGAGTATCGAAACCACATCCCGTGTATACATATATAGAAAAAAAAAATCTTTTTTCTAATCAAATTACTGACCTTTTAAAATACTTTCATATTATAGGCCAAACAATAAAATCGTACGCACGCAAAATACCCATCCATCTAGAACGTATTGCCACCAAAAATAAAATGGAAAGGAAATTACCATTTACTCCCGCACGTTACAGGTTTTGTGTATGTACGGGGGTGGCACGAATATTGAAACCTTAATTTCGATAAAATATTCCGCCGATCTCTATCTTTGTACGTATATATATGCATAGTACAAAACATAAAATAAGTACTTAAGTGGATTAATTAAAATTAAAAGTTAATAATAGCAAGGAAGAGACAGCGCGTAGCACCGAAGCCAAAGATAAGAAATTGAAAAATTTCAAACAAACAAAAAAATTAATTTTTTTTTTGTAATTTTCCCGAGCTCACAGATTATTTTGTCTAAAAATAGGTATTGAATTTTCTATTCCATTTTCATTTGTTAGACGAGGAAATTTATTTCGACTTATCGTGTATGTATGTATGTACAACTATGTCACCGCATTAAACAAATGACCAATCATGAATTCTTGTGTAACACTTAATAAATCTGGGGTGCGTGTGCGGTTTGTTTATTGTTTTAGACATATAGTTGTTAAAATAAGACATAAATTATTTAATGCGTTTACATTTGTATAGGACAGCAACGTATCTGGTATAGAGTAATTATTTATTACTAAAAATATTTGAATATCAGCTGTCGTAAAAATCTCAGTAAATCTAGTCAAGATACCAACGGCATTTGCGTTTATCTTGTCAAAAGACGTTTTCCATAAGTCACATTTTCAATAAATTCATTTAATGACTAAAGGTCGCACAATCCTTTGTATTTGACCAATAAAGTCAAATAATATCAATTGATGGCGAACATTTTCCCCCTAAATGCAGGCAACTCAATTACATGTAATAGCCTAAATGAAGATAATTCGTTTACATTCATCAGACATTATAATTCGTTTACATTCATCAACGTCCTTTACAAGTCCGATTTAATACAAATCCCTGTTTAATACAGGTGTTTGTTTAGGAAGTTTGTCCGACTTTTCCCAATTAAATTTCCTTTTTTATTTTTCCACCACCACGACATATACACGATGCGTTGCACTTGCACCAGAAATTGCATTGGTCGAATTATTTTATTTTGCCTCGAGTTTTTATGCGTCGTGTCGTCTTTGTGTCGTATTTGAGAGGGGGAACGCACATGTGCTGGTGACCATTCGAATTGGAGCATAACGAGTCGTGTGAAGTAACCATTGGATATACCGAAAATACTGACGGCACGGTGTTCACTATATTGCGAAACTAGTTCGAAATGTATTGATTGATTCGGCTATTAGATTAGTGATTTTCAATTTCACTAATTTGTTTGTTGTGGCAGTTTCGGATATCGGTTAGTCGTGATATTCGGACTGCTACAGTACCCCCAGATGGAAAACCATAGATTTTAAAACATTATATACTGTAAATCGGACGGTTTTATATAGTTTCGTGGCCGATATATGATCGGCCGAATTGGGAATACCGTATGCCAGTTTCAATCTGTCAATGAGACAGAGAATTACTTGCGAAAGCAAGACTTGGAAACTTTCTGAACTCCAATGAATTATATTCCTTCGGGCCTTGAGAGCAGAATCATGATATGTAGTTTTGTGGTGGTACTTTTTACTGCAGACATGTCGGTCACGCTTGTGGCTATCGAGTGAAGTGACCGACGAAGATGAGTAGATATGTGTATCCATTGGATGGAAGAATTGGTCCCTCAATATCCAAATGAATATGTTCAATTCGACCAGCTGGAATTTCGAACCGTACAACAGGCGTTTTGAATACTATTGGACATTTTATTTTTTCTCATCTTGGTTTATACTGGGCCAAAAGTGACGAGCAGTAATCAATTGAGTGGCGCGGATACCAGGATGTGAACTTCCGTGTAGCGATATTTGTAGGCAAGGTAGTTTGAAAAGCTCTAGTTGCATTAGTTGATGATCCAGTGAGACCTGCGGAACCAGAAGATACGTTTTGATGTTGATGGTGATATTGAGTGAGTAAGTTCTGTAGGTCTGCTTTTTGTGTTTGTGCGATTTTGTTTTAAAGTTTTGCACGAAAGTGTATCTGTGAAAGTGTAAATTGACTGATATAATCCAAGTGGTGTACTTGCTTTGGACTACGTTCAGTTTACGTTCAGTTTTAGACTGGATTTCTCTGGTAAGAGGTTTGTGGTCGGTGTAGATGGTGAAGTCCGCATCTTCGGCACAATATTTAAAATTGCGAGTAATTCCCGATCGAATGCAGTATTTCTTTTCGGGACCTGAGAGCTTCTTTAAGAAGAATTCAAGCAGCTCCCTACACTTGTCGTTGACCTGTTGCAGAACTGCTCCGACGGCAATGTTTGATGTATCAGTTATTATGCTCAGCTTTAAGTTTCTCATTGAATGCAACAGGAGTGTTATGTTAGCCAATTCAGCCTTGAGTGACGTAAATGTATTTGTTGACATTAGTCAGGCCAAGAGAAATTCGTGGCTGTTAAAAGATTTAGAATTGAAAACGTCAAATGATTGGTTCGACTATTAGATTATTGATTCCGAATTTTAAATAATTTGTTTGTTGTGGCAGTTTCGAATATCGGTGAGTCGTGATATTTGGACTGCAATAGTACCCCCTTCTCAGATGGAAAACCATAGACTTTGAGACGTCATACTGTAAATCGGATGGTTTTGTGGCTGATATTTGATCAGACAAATTGAGAATACCGTATGCCAGTTTCACTCTGTCAATGAGTAAATGAATTACTTGCGTAAGCAAGACTTTGACCGTTGCTTGAATACCAAGTAGAACGATTGGCACTTCCGAGCTACAATGAATTGTATACTGCTTCGGGTCTTGAGAGCAGAATTGTGTAGTTTTGTAATGGCAATTTTTAAACTGCAATGGGTCTAGAAGTGGTTCCTTAAAATCCAAATGAATATATTTTATTCGACCAGGTGAAATTTGACGCCAAGAGGCGTTTTTGGGTGCTGTTGTACTTTTGATTTTTGATAGGATAAACATGTTGGTGCCAAATTGATCACGCCTTGGTTTATGCTGGGCTAAAAGTAGATACATTTTGATATTAATGGTGATGTTTAGTGAGTAAGTTCTGCAGGTCTGTTTTTTGTGATTGTGCGATTTGTTGTATAGTTGAAATGAGTATCTACTCTGCCCGTTTTGTTGAACATGCTGGATTAAATTGACTAATAAGCAGTGATCCAATAGGAGGTACTTTTTCCAATTGGGATCCTCATTGGGTTTGATGCGTGACAACTGTCATGTTCATAGGACATTTGTTTTCAGTATTCATTGACATTTCGCCATGAATAGACTTACGCGCGAGAACAACGTTTACAAATTGTGGAAATTTATTTCAAAAATCGGAATTTAGTGAAAAATTGTGTTCGTTGTCTTCGACCATTTTATGGTGTTCATAATCGTCCAACTGAGCGCATTATTCGCGAAACAATCAATAAATTTCGAACCACTTTTTCATTATTGCATATTCATCACCCGACTAGTGTGCGTACAAGTCGGTTTATGGGCAGTTAGCATCATCGGATCGTATTTCTTTAAAAATACGGAAGGACACCTTGTAAACGTTAATGGCGCAAACTACAGAGCGATGATCAATGAATTTTTATTGCCAACAATTCAAGAAATTGGTGTAGTCGACTTGTGATTTGCATCAGGATGGTGCAACGTGCCACACAGCATGCCAAACCATCGATTTATTGAAAGAAAATTTTAATGAGGCCTCCAAGATCTTGTGATTTGATGTCGTTAGATTACTTTTTTGAGGGTATCTGAAACTTGTTTATATCGATAAACCACTCGCATAAAGTGCTCGAACATTGGAACTATAGAATGGATCATCTAAGAGCCAGTCGCGGACAACATTTAAAAGAAATTATTTTCAATCATTAAATTTCATAAACCGTTTTATTTCAAAAAAACTTCCTGAAGCTCTTATTGGATCATCCGTTATAATCCAAGTGGCGTGCTTGCTTTGGATTACGTCAGTTTTAGACTGAATTTCTCTGGTAAGAGGTTTGTGGTCGAAGTAGAAGGTAAAAATATGTAAAAGATATTTAAAATATTTGAATTACATAGTAAATTGCGAGTACTTTGAGTGAATGAATGTTGACATTCGTCAGGCCAAGAGAAATTCGTGGCTGTGTTGAGCTTATGTAATAGTTCTGCCAGGTGGCTGTGAATTGGTGCGAATATTTTAGCGAGCTTTGGTATGAATCGTTGGTAGTAGTTTAGGTCACTTTAGGAAATTTGTCCGAAAATCATCAGAATTTCGATATTCAGAAAATTCAAAATTCTGTTTCAAAATTTTTGGAATTTTATAATTCAATTAAGAAATTTGCTATGCTGCTGTCAATTTGTAAATTTCAAGAATTTTTATTTTTATCTAACGAGTTAAAATTCAGAATTGTAAATGTCAAATTTGATTTCGAAATTTGATTTTCGAAATTTCATATTAAATTTTTTGACTTTTAAATTCCAAACCGAATTTTGAAAATTCTGGATTTTAATTACTTTTTGTCGAATTTTGGAAAAATTCAAGTGGCAATTTTTCGCTGCAGAAGTAGGTATGTGTATCCATTGGATGGAAGAAGTGGGGTCTTAATATCTAAACGAATATGTTCTATTCGACCAGGTTGAATTTGACACCAAGAGGCGTTTTTGGGAGTTGTTGGACTTTTGATTTTTAGTAGGATAAACATGATGGTGCCCAATTGATCACGTCTTGGTTTATACTGGGCTAAAAGTAGCGAGCAGTAATCAATTGAGTGGCGCGGATACCAAGATGTGCGATTTTGAGTCGCTCATTCAATGCGACAGGAGTGTTGTGTTTGCCAATTTAGGCTTGAGTGACTTGAATGCATGTTGACATTCAGGCCGAAAGAAATTCGTGGCTGTTTTGAGCTTATACGTAATAATTCTGCCAGGTGGCTGTGAATTGGTGTGAGTATATCAGCAAGCTTTGGTATGAATCGGTGTTAATAGTTTACCGCTGAATCACGCCGGAGTCACTTAAACCAAATTTTTATAAATAATCAGAATTACGATTGAAAATTCGAAATTCTATTTCAAAATTTTTCGAATTTTATAATTTTTAAATTTCAAGAATTTTTAGTTATTCCCAAACCGAGTTAAAATTTAGAATAGTAAACGTCAAATTTGATTTTTGAAATTTCAGAATTTGGATATTAAATTTTCAAAATCAACAATTTTTATTTAATAAATTTGTGTTCTCAAATTATCAAATTCGAAACAGAATTTTATAAATTAAAATTAATTTTATTCGAATTTTTTGAAAAATTGCCATTTAGCAATCTCTTTTGAAAGCATAAAATTAAATCCATGGAATTTTATAAATTTTGATAAATTTATGAAAATCCGATAAAATTAAACGATTTTATCGGATTTTCAAAAAATTTTCAAAATTTTGAAAATTTGAAAATTTTTTCAGTTAACTAGTTTCTCAACAATAACCACTGAATTATTGTATCAAAATTTTTATTAATTTTGTGAAAAAATAAATAATTATGTTGTTATTCACGCCCTACAGTAAAATGGGTCCTAAGGCCCTGGTCGCTTCGGTTCATACGTGATCCGGCCCTGATACCATTTAGCTTGTATTATGCAAGTAATACATAAAATGGGAAATATATTCGAAATATCTGCATTTAGACTTAAAGAAATTGTAAGAGTATAGGACTGGTCAGAGCAGTATTGGGTTATTTGTACTTGCGACTAGTGTAATTTCTCATGTATGATTAGTGCACTTGAAGGAAGTAGAAAATAATGTATAGATAACTAAAGATATAACAATGGTGGCATTTACTAAGTTCGGGAAAAAACAAATCAGCTGGATGTTTATTGGTGCACTGAACATGCACATCGAACGTATTACGACAGTAGAAATGAGGTTTCTATGGGCGAAGTAGCAGATAAGTACCTAAGAAGCTGGAAGAAAGGTGAGGAAAGCAGAATGTGGATAGTAGCAGGTGGAATAGAAACTCTGTGGCCACTTATGTAACTTGTGAGAGATAAAGAGTTTTCAGATGGAAAACAGCTGAAAAAGTTCTGCGACGTGATTATGCCAACTCTTTGCAAGGAGGGCTGATTTCAATGAACTGTTTTCTCAGCAATGTGGGGTTCAACAATATGTCACAATATGTTTCATTTCGGCGTTGGATTGGGTGATGTGGTGGTATTAAATGTCCGGTACTCTTATTCGTCCAGATTTTAACATCTTATTTAGTTTGAGCCTGATAAAATTGAAGATTTTTGAGAGGACGCCACGTTAATTAAAACGAAATGAAATCGTTCAAATAAATAATTTAAATAATTAGATTTTTGGTTGTTCAAAAGTCAGAATTCGAATTTTTGTTGATGATGATGGTTTAGCTTTGCAAAAAGCATTCAATAAACTATGAACTCGTCTTCAGTTATTTCATGCTTTGGCAAGTTTAGATGTTCTTCTTTTTATAGTAAAGCAAGCGCATACTAATAGGGATCCCATACATTTTGAATTTGCCTCATATACAACTGTGCAATAAGTAGTCCTTGAAACCTCGTTTATTTGTTATGTTTTCGACCTCAGCTTTTAGTAATTTGTTGTTTTGTTAGAAAGTTATACCGTTTCCAACAAGCTGAAAATGTCTACGAATCGTAACAAAATTAGGTGCTTCATGTTTCATGAATTGACTGCAGCGTAACCGATAAAATATATTTGCGATCCGTTGGAAAATAAGGCGACTAATCACTTGTAGACGTTGGTTTAAAAAAATGCTGCAGCACTCCATCGAATTACACCCAACCAAAAATTGCCAAAAATAGCAATGTGTTGATGATCCATTGATTCATATATACATACCTAAATTGTAATATGTATAAATCTGAAATCAAAGAAAAATGTTTAAGTTTATATTTTCTTATTTTGAATTTAATTATTGTAAATACTTATCTTAAATTATTAGTTTGTATCTATATTAATAGTAACCAATCTGAAATATTTAATTAATTATTAATAATGTAAATTTAATTATAAATATGTTGAATTCCTAACCTTTATGTATGTACTGTCAAAACAAATTATTTGACATTTATTTTAATTAACATTTGGCAAGATTTAAAACCTTATAAATGTAAAAACAAATTCAGTAGCTCAAATTCAATTGTATCGAGTACGTTTTATGCTTTAAAGGTAAATAGATCTTGACCATCTATTGGCGGTGATATAAACTACATAATTGTAAAACTATTGTAACTTAAGTCAAAATAAAATCATAATGATCTCCCTTACAAACCAACCATCGAGGTATACACATCTATAAAAAAATATAAATAAACTATACGGAGATAGCACACGATCAGCTGTGATTCAACGAAGTTTTCAAGTAGATATTTTACCAACCAAGCAAGGATTATCCAAACCCAATTACCATAATCCATATTCATACCTTAAAAAATCCATAAGTTTTTTCGATCATCAAAGTTTGTACCAGTCTTTAACATTTTATCGAGGAACCCGAAAGCTGGTACAAACACAATGCATCTCGAAGTTTGCTTACCAAACTTAGTAAGCGCAGCAGACGCAACAAAGTTGTTCTGTTCGAGTTTACCGAATTGTAGAAACATCGACGAATTTCCGACTGCAACTGGTTTATGTACAAATTCAGCTATGAAAGTCTTAATCGAATCTTTAACGAAGTGGGTCACATCTGACAACCGAAAAGCTGGTTGCCAATGGCTGAATCCTCGGCAGAACGGGTGCTCCGAAAAAATCAACACCCAGAAAAGTTGAAGTTGTCTGTGTGTGGTAGATGGCGTCTGGCGTGGTACATTGGGGATTGCTACCTTGTGTGTACAACTGGACCGTATTCTTGCTAAAATTCATCTTCACGGTGTTAATCCATCTCACGTCTTAAACCAAACGCTTGCAAAACTCGGGTTGTTGGGCTGACTTGTACTTAGGCTCACACCTTTACATAACAATCACTCGATGTATTTTTATAGCATTGTCGGTTTAAGTTATTTTGAGCATTACTCGTCGATTTCGGGTAGCTCTGAATGTGGTAAATTAATTATTTACCACACGAATATTCTCGAGAGCAAGAATCCAAAATCTTGCCACTACAACTGCTCCAAGCTATTTAGCTATAAGAATAGAGTACACAATTTGGTTAATGGCTTTAGCATACCAAAGTCGGTATAAATTACATCGAGCTGTGATTAATACTGTTATCTAAATCACCACCAAATGAAACCATCTTAGAACGGAGACAATGAAACGTGTATTCAAAAATGTTAAGTATGACAGACAGAATAGTAACTCGCGGTAGTTATCAAACTTTTCTTCGGATTCGATGACAAGTCCTTAACAAGCCGAACAAATTTCTTAACTACTTGCGGGCAAAAAATCGGCAAATTTATGAATCTTATATTGCAACGTTTTGCGAGGTTGATCACAATATTGAACCAAGGTTCACGAAGGCATTTCTAATTTTTTTCAATCAGTTTTGCGTGAAGAACATAAACTCTGAGGAAAATAGCAAACACTGTGATTACATAAATACATTTCAGAGTATTAAAAAAATAACTTTTTAAAAAACACAAAGCATTAAGTTTATCACTTACCGAGCAAATAGCATAGTGGTTAAAGCTGTGACTTTTCGATTGGGAGGCACCGGGTTCGACCCTCTGTTGAAAGTGCAGAATCGTTCATGGCAGGTTGGCATGGAGCTATACATAGTGTAGATGATCAAAATAAATCGGACCTGGGGCCATGCGTTCTCGATTTGGGTGACAAAATGGTGTAATGCATGGACGCAAATAACTGAACTGCGAAATAGTCGGGAAAGCCTTAAGCCAAAGAACAAATAGATATCATAAAAAAAAATAAAAAAAAATAAAAAAAAAGTTTATTTAGTTTATTTAGTTTTACTTAGAGAAGCCCGCCATAATCTGTTTTACGACTGATTTGCCATAATTTCTGACAGCATGACAGCATGAAAAAACCGATAATTGGTTTATTAGGAGGAGTTGGAGGTTAGTATGAATCCTGGGATTGAAGAATGGAATTATTAAGCGAAATCCCGGGAATGACTCACTAATATTTATTAATTTCTTGCGTTTTCACACCTTGAAATTCCAAATGGACGTCCACAACTTTCGGTTATCCGGTCTACTGAAAATTGTCCTGGATGGTTGGGTTTAAGTTTTTACCGCTTGCAAATTTTAAAATTATAATATTTAAGAAACAATCGTTGTTATTATAAATCAGTGGTTAAACTGTATTATTCTAATCGCCAGATGTTACATTGATCGAGGCCCGAATTTAATTGCGGCTATCAGAACAGTTCTCGTTCTTACACATATAGCCTCCTAATCCCATAAAATATTATATTTGTTTAAAGTTTTTCAAGAAACTTTTTCGGAATTTTGTGATGTCATCGTATTCCATTTAGATTTAAACATACGCCATACATGTAATTTTTATTGTTCGTTCCATTTCCGCCGCGACGCAAAACCGTTAATATTATAAGACGGCAACTGAATCAGGTCGCGTATTATGAATGATGCCAAACAATTCCGGTGTATTATTGTTTTAATAGATCAAAGACGAAAAACTAAAAAAAAATTCCGCAAAACATAAAATAAAATAAAGATTTTCCGTGCCGCCTGCGCCCATCTATCGTCATAAAAAACAACAAATAAAATCGACAAAGTATCGCGTGCATTACCAGCCAAACTGTTATTGTTTTAATTGAAACTAGGTTCCTGTTAAAATCGTGTATATACAAATAAACAAATCACAAACAACCATCGCAATTCGAATCGATCGAAATAATTGTATTTAAATAAATGTATATGGGGTGGGTGTATGGATTCTGAAAATTAGATTTTCCAATTTTCCATTTTAATTTTGTATACTGACCTGGATATTTTTAATTGTTGTACGTTATAAATCTGTTGTTCTTTCAGTTTTAATTTACTGGAAAAATATGATGACGTTCTATCTCTGATATATATAAATACATTTTAAAAGTATCTGGTATCATGTAGTTCCACTTTAATTGAGTTTATAACTTTGCTGGTTTTGTTGTCTGTGTGACTGAATGGTATATAGTCTCGTATATGGCATAAAGGAACGTTTGTCTAAATAATTTTTCCAATTTTTCTTTTTTTTTTATGACTTTTACGATAACAAAACTATATAATAAACTTAGAACTATAAGATAACAACTATATATAAATTCAAAACTTTAATTGGATAACACAGACAACAACAACCAATTTATGTACATATATATCCTTTAGATCCGTGACATTTGGGATTTTTGGTTACGTTTATTTTGCAGATGAGAAAGAAATTTAAAATCGATCTGATCTGGCTCGTGCGGTGTATACCTAATATGTATATAGTTGTGTAAGTATATAGCAGTTGCGGTGATGCCGATATTAGGCAACTTTAACCAATTATTTTCAACATGTAACACCGCTTGATCTGAAACGAACGTTATTTATGTCAACATTTAGGGGAACTTAATCGAAGTGTTAGCTGTCAAATTTGATTTCTTTTTCTCATTTTTATTCGTCACTTTTATACTCCTCCCGTCCTTTTCATTCTGTTCAGACGAGTCCTAGATATAGTCTCAATATTAAATCCATGTTCAATATCTAGTTTGTCCTGCCAGTCTTCCGACATCGTGTTACTAATCCTCAGAAGATGAATAGGATTAATATGATATTCCCCCGGAAATCGTCCATATCCAATTATGGTTGATTAACATTATTCAACCGTTTCTTGTGCTGGATGTTTTCTTGATTGATTGTTGCAATGTCTGGGGTTGTTATCATATGGCGCGAAACTTGAAGATTGTGGAATCCTCCTTTATTTCTTCGTCTGTGCTTTTTCACTCATACGATTGGAATTCTTCAGGATTGACTGTTACTGCGTTTTTTGTATTATTTATCAATAACTTGTCCTCTGGTATGAATTGAACTGCTGTGATGGTGTCTGTTGTAACCCTGCAATTAGCTTGGCTCCCCATTATAAGAGGTTCAATGAAATCATCTTTGAATTCTTTTATTTCGGAATCTTTTTGAAGGAAATTATTGTGGTTGGTGGTTGTGAACAATCTGGTTTTGGATTTGATTAAATACTGAGGAGCACTCGTCATTATTGTTGAGTTGGATTCTTCCAGTTTTCGTACTTCTAGGATATATAGCATTGTTTCTTCGTTTATTGCAATATTCGGTGTGATGAATTTTAGGGCTTCATCCGGTAGTGATATTTCAACACAGTATGTTTCTGATAGAGGTAATTTCCTTCAAAGAAATTATTTTGTTGCTAGGCAGCGAGACTTTAGTCCAGATTATTGCAACTTAAATATCTCCAAGAATTGAATTGATTGTCTCAATGTTTATTATTATTGTGAGCAATCCCAGTTCAGTCAGTATACAATTGGGTTGGCGATTGAAGTGTTGACTGCAACTTTGTTTATGGCGTCTGTTAGTAATTGGATTCTCTTATCAATTTGATTTGAAATTGATGATTGTTTTCGTTGATAAGTTCGTTCATTCTATTTTTGATCATACGTTGGTCTTGAGCGTCTGGATTTTCTAAATCGCTTGTGTTTTAGTACCTCTTGGTTGAGTTTTGGTTCTAATATTTGGTTTAATGTAAACTAATTGGTCCTCTCTCAAGTTTGAGGGTTCCTCTTTATTATTATTCTGATTAACCCTTACTTGATTGAAAATAGCACTTGCTTGATCTTGTATTTTGTCGGGTTCGTTAGGCAGTTTTGATTGAAGATGATTTCATTCGGTGTAAAACCGGTTGAAGAATGTACTGAATGCTACCGAAAGTTTGATTGTATTTGGAATACCTGAATTTGGGAATTTGTCTGAAGATGATACGTATTCCAATTTAATATTCAGTTTGTTTAAATATTCTTTGAACTGCAGTGACTGGAATATTGTCTAATGATCTGAGAGAATGACTTTGGCGATCCCGAACGGGGTGAAATACTTCGTTAAGGCATTTGTTGTTTCTGGAAGGTTCTTGGTTTCGATCGGAATCAATTGTAGGGGTTTAGAAAATGCGTCTGTTATAGACAAAAAATTTGCCCTGTTGATGTTAAAGATGTCGATATGCAGTCGTTGTAATGGCCTTTCAGTGCTTGGTCTCGGGGAAATTTTTATATTATACGGTTTCCGCTCGTATTTATGTGCGTTGCAAATGCTACACGCGTTGATATATCTTTTAATTGTATTGTATACTGACGCCCGTCGTTGGTTACGTCTTCGACCATTTTTGTGGTGGAAACAAAATGGCCTTTTTTAGAGAAATTTCTTCTTGAATAGTTTGGTAAAGTTTTTCTGGAGCTACGATTGCTGACTGTTTCCCACTTGGAGCTACGATTGCTGACTGTTTCCAACTTCTTCTTCTTGAAAATTTTTCTTTGAAATTATAATTCTTTTAAATTTAGGGAATACATGTTCCAGAATTACCGTATTCGAGATTTAGAAGATTAGTTGATTCCTATAATAGTTAGGACGGTCGGAAAAGAGGATATAGTAGTTTATCGGACGTATCCACAGAGTGGATAGTCTCTATGTCACTAGTATTGTTTGAGCGGTTTCCTCTTCGTTTTCTGTTGGTATCCTGCTCAGGGCATCTGCCACTACATCGTAATCATAATTCTCTAATTCGAGTCTCCACCTCAAAATTTTCGAATTCTTTTCCGACGTTTTTATGGTTAGGGGTTTATGGTCCATTACCAACATAAACTTGTTGCCGTACAGGTATGGTTGGAGTTTATTTACGGCCCATATTATGGCTAATGCTTCCTTTCCATTGGTCGCATAGTTTATTTCTGTAGAATTTAAGGTGCGTGAAGCAATCGCAATGGGTCTTTCAATGTTGTTTTCAATCTGAGATAGGACTTCACAAATAACAAAAGCTGATGCGTCCGTTATTAAAATGAATTGTTTAGTTAAACCTGACACGCTAGTATTTGATCTGTAGCTGGGATTCTTTTCAGCGTCTCAAAGGCATAATGAATCTTTTATAATAACCTGCGAGTCCTAAGAATTGTTGGATTACTTTGCGATTTTTAGGTAGCGGCCAGTCCAAGATTTTTTGTATCTTGTCTGTATTTGGTTTAACGCCATCCTGTGTTATTACGTGCCCCAAGGACTATGTTTCCCGTTTTAGAAATTCACATTCATCCAGTTGGATTTTCAGATTGAAATTTGACAATCTCGAGAGTACTTTATTAAGGTTCTGTATGTGGTTATCTAGATTAGTTTTAATTTGGGTAGGTTATTGGTTGGAATTGGGCTATTTGTTAAGACTTTCATTGCAGTTTTAAAATTATCGGCCTTGTATAAACCTGGTTTGGTTCCCTAGGGATATTGTGTTTTATTTATAGTCGATTATAGCGTTCAATTTGGCCATTGATTGGAATTAGTAGGTTTGATCTGGTAGGTTAAGCCCTAGAAAGTTTATTTTACCTTTGTTCTTAAGTTGGTGGACTCCTAGGATATTTCTGACCATCGTTTTTTTTAAGTCTGTGCGAGATTATTTTGGTTAATACCTGGTTTGATAACATTTTTGTTGGCACCAGTATCTATTAACAATGTTATTGTCTGATCTGATTCATTACAGTACTTGCGTGAGATTTAATATTCTGTACAATTTCCTTACTCATCTTAAACTCAGCATGTACATACATTTTGTCGCCTTGTTTTGTAGCCCAGAGCTGAGCTTTATAATACGACAGTTCATGCCTGTCGCCTAACGCTTTTGTGAGTATTCCCTTATACTCAGGAAACGTCTGGGGGTTTCTAGCCAGGCACAAAATATCTTTAGCTTTCCCTTCGATTTAATTAGCGAAAATTGTGCTTCTGTCACTATTGGATGAAACATCATTTTTAAAGTGTCCTCGGCTGTTTGAAGCCAAGCGGAAGATTGTTTTTTATTTCCATGGTGTTTTGGGATGGATCTAATAGGGTCAGGTATACGGAATAGATCCGATTCAATTCTATTTTCTCGGACTTCAACCTTTGGATGTGTGTCAAATGCAAGTCAGATATAAGTCAAATATATAACAAACATAAAAATAATATTTATTTATTTCAATTTTTATTAATTATTACATTTCATAACAGAGTTTCACTTATAATTAACTTTATTATTATTTTATTGTTATATTTCTATTTTCTTAAAAGAATCTTATTGCACGATAATCGCAAGTGGAACGTTATTAACACAATTTGATGAATCTGCATTTCTAACGATTCATATTGTAGTTCAACACACGTTATGCTAACGTTGCGTCTTCTTGGTATCGTGTGTTCTATATTTATATATTAGGTTAGTCCATACAACTGCAATTTATAACCAAACCAGCACCACAAACATGAATTATAAAACAATTGCGCGTGATTGACATTCGCTAGAACATATAATAATTTATTCTGCTATACAAGTATAATCAAACTAATTCAAACACTTGAAAGCTACTCCAGTAATTTTATTATTTTTATTTAATATACTTCCTATAATTTCTAAAAAAAAAATCATTGATAAAAATCGTATCTTATCGGTCTGGTGAAATTATAAAAAAAAACGTGCATCGTCATCACTCAACACTCGACTACCTAGCCTTCTGTTATTCAATTCGATGTAAATAGACAAATCCGCAAATTGTGCCACAGATAAGATTAGAGACGTTTATCTAATTCAAATAAAAATAAAAACATTTCTAATTATTTTTTCGTTAAATTGGTTGCGTTGGTTTGAACAGTGTGTGTATATGTACAATCTAAAATTTATGTTAATCCAATATTGAAATCCAAAAATATTTTGTTATAGTAGGTCAGAAATTGTTGAAACCTATTGGAAATTATTAAAAATCGACATCAGCGCAGTAAATTTTAAACTGGTAATAAAACTACGGCAAATAAATGATTATTATGATTTGTGGAACATGTTTTAAAAAGCTTGAAACTCACATATACATACATACGTTCAAAACTACATATGTTCAATTTTTTATTTCCCATGCTTTCAATAAACTTAGTGTGATCCTATTTGATTGTGGATCGAGTGTTCAAATTTATTTTATATGTTTTGCGAATCAGTTTGATTGATTCTACTCAAACAACGTACAATAATTTATTTATGCTTAAGAAAACTTTGCAAAATGAATAATATTTTGAATTTGTGGAACATGTTTTTGAAATTGATTTTGTGACTTTCATTGTATTTTTTTAACTTTGGCGTAAAATAATCCTGAATAGTGTATTGTGGAACATATCTTTAAAAAATTGTATGTCAAGTAATAGAAATATTTAATTTCTAAAATTGTGGAACATAATGTTAAAAACATATTTTACAAAATTATCAAAAATTTATTTAAATCCAATATTGAATAAATCGGTTCAAAACCATAAATCTAATACTCCAAAAATGTTCTGTAACTAAGGCGATAATAAAATCAAAGCCATTCGATGGAAGTTTGTTAAAATTTGTGGAACCTATGTTCAGGATTTGATTTTTCACTCGTTTCATTAGAATACAACATCAAAACAATAAATTTTTAACTTCGGCAAATAAACTATTATTTTGATTTGTGGAACACGTTTTCAAAACCTTGACACTCACATACATATACTTTGTATGAACATAACTATGTTCAGTTTTTTATTTTCAAATACTTGAATATGCTTAGTGTGATCCTAATCAATCAACTAATTTATAATGTACATATGGGGTATTTGTGGAATCTATCTTCAGCTTTTTTATTTAGTGTGGTTTGCGATTAAGCTGAAACCTACAATAATTTATTTATGCTTAGGAAACCTTTATCAAAAATAATAATTATTTAAATTTGTGGAACATGTTTTCTAATTTTTTTAGCTTTGGCGTACCATTAATAAAGCGAATTAGAAATGTTGAAAATAATATTGTGAAACATATCGATGTGGTAATTCTTGCAAGATGTAAAACAAATATTTAATTTCTAAAATTGTGTAACATAATGTCGCAATCAACCGGAATATATGTATATGACTATAATTCATTGTATTGTACATATATTCAGACTATAATTCATTGTAGTTATTTCGTTGGTTTGTTGAACTGTAGAAAAAGATTGTAGAACTTATGTATCTCTTTTAAGGAAATTGAAAACATTGATTGAATTATCTGTTACAACTAATTTTACAAAATTATCAAATTTGTTTTAATCTAATGTTTTGAATATAATCGGTTCAAAACCATAAAGAACTCTACAAATGATCTGTAAGTAAGTCGAAAAGGAAATGAAAGCCAATTCATTGTACGTTTGTATTGTGGAACCTATGTTTAGGTTTTAATTTTTCATATGAAACAAATAGCAAACAACATCAGCACAATAATTGTTAAACGGGTAATAAATTTACGGCAAATAAATTATTATTATGATCTGTGGAACATGTTTTAAAAAGCTTGAAACTCACATATATATACGTTCAAAACTATGTTAAATTTTTTATTTCCTATGCCTTTAATAAACTTAGTGTGATCCTACTCAATAATTTATTTACAATGTATATAATAGGTATTTGTGGAACGTATTTACGAAACATGGCTCACGTTAATTGGATGAATTACAGAATTGCATAATTATATATTTATTATCAACTGACAATAATTTATTTATGCTTAGGAAAACATTGCCAAGATTATAATTTTTTGGATTTGTGGAACATGTTTTTCAAATTTTGAATTTCATTGTATGTTTTCATTGTAACTTTGGCGTACAATAAATAAAGCGAATAAAATGTTCTTTCGTCGAAATGCTGAATATAGTAGTGTGGAACGTATCTTTAAAAAATATTTATATCAATATTCATAAACAAATATAATCATCTTAATTTGACGATTCTTGCAAAATGTAGTCAAATATAGTAACTAAATTGTGGAACGCAATCTTGTCGGTTTGTTGAACTGCGGAAGATTGTATAACGTATGTATTGTGGAATCTATGTTCAGGGTTTAATTTTCGGCTTTAATCATTAGAAAACGATGAAGAAATATATTATAACACATTAAATTTTAAACGGTTGATTTGTGGAACATGTTTTGAAAACCCTGTATATCACATAATGTTCATAACTGTGGTCAGATTTTTATTTCCCATGACTTGAATAAAGTTAGTGTGATCCTACTGAATCAACTAATTTATAATGTACATAATGAGCATTTGTGGAACATATTTTCGAGACATGGCACACGTTAATTTGATGAATTTCAGAATAGGAGTGTGGATCATTTATTAAATCATAACAAAAACTAATAGTATACAATTATATTTATTCATTTAAGCGCATAATGAAAATTAAAATATTTTTTTGATTTATTTCAAAATTTTGCAAGCCATCTTCAGCTCTTCCACATCGTATGGTTAACGAATAATCTGAGTGATCCTACTCAATCTATTTACATTAAGTTATTTATCAAATATTTATTTATTCATTTTAGCAAATTGAATAATTGTTTGAATTTGTGGAACTTGTTTTTTAAATTTTGAATTTCATTGTGTTTTTTATCGTTGAAATGTTGAAAATAATATTGTGGAACGTATCTTTAAAACAATCTTTAAATCTAATATTCATAAACAAAAACAAGCCTCATAACTTGTACTTCTTGCAAGATGTAAATCAAATAATTAATTTCTAAAATTGTGGAACATAATGCTGAAATAATAAATCCAACTAATTCAAAAGTTTTTGATTTGTGGAATATACATTCAAACTATTTTTCATTGTAGTTATTTCATCAGTGTGTTGTACTGAAGAATAGGGTTGTACAACGCATGTATCTCTTTTAAAGAAAATAGTGGAGTATCCTGATTGAATTAGCTTTTACAATTAATTTTATAAAATTATCAAAAATTTGTTTTAATCCAACATTGAATGTATTGGTTAAGGGCACAAATAGGATCAAAGCCAATCATCGGAATTTTGTAAAGATTTGTGGAACCTATGTTCAGGTCTTAATTTTCCGCTCAATCATTAGAAAACATTATCAGCACAATAAATTTTAAACGATTAATAAATCTTCGGCAAATAAATTATTATTTTTGTTGTGGGACATCTTTTCCAATGCTTGTAACTCACATATACATTCATAACTATGTTCATGTTCTTATTTCCCATAACTTGAATAAGCCTAGTGTGCTCCTACTCAATCAACTAATTTATAATGTACATATATAATCGGTATTTGTGAAACGTATTTTCCAAACATGGCACACATTATTTTGATGAATTGATGAGGCTTAAAAGATTTTGTTGATTTATTTGACAGCTTTCTAAAACTTGTGTAAGTCATCCATTTTCTTTTATTTCGTACGGTGAGCGAATGAGCTGAGTGCTCGTACTCAATCAATATTCAATAATTTATTTATGATTAGGAAAATTTTGCAAAATTAATAAATTTTTGGTTTTGTGGAACATGTTTGCTAAATTTTGAATTTCATTGTCTCTTTAAATTTTGAATTTCATTGTCTCTTTTGCCTACCATAAATAAATCTAATAAGATTTTCTATCGTTGAAATGCTGAAAATGATATTGTGGAACGTATATTTAAGACAATCTTTATATCTAATATTTTTAATCAAAATTAAGCCATGTAATTTGGTAATTCTTGCACGATGAAAGTCAAATATTTAATTTTCTAAATTGTGGAACATAATTGTTTTTGAATTGTGGAACATATTATATTCAAATTATATTTCATTGGTGTTATTTTGTCAGTCTGTTGTACTGCAGAAAAGGGTTGTAGAACTTATGTATAGAATCAAAGTCAATTTCTGAAACCTTTGATCACCATATAAATAATTATTTTGATATGTGGAACATGATTTCCAATGCTTGAAACTCTCATATACGTACATAACTATGTTCAGCATTTTTTTGTTGTGGATCATTATACTAGTATGTGGAAGAAAGCATAATATTATATGTATTTATTAATTTACAGCGCTTAATGAGGCTGATTTTGTTTGAGAGCTTTCTAAAAATTATGGATGTCAGCTATTTTATTTCGTATGGTTTGCGAATGAGCTGAGTGGTCGTACTCAATCGAATTTCAATAATTTATTTATGCTTAGGAATATTTTGCAAAATTAATAAATTTTTGGATTTGTGGAACCTATTTTTGAAATTATGAATTACAATGCAATGATTTGTGGAACATATATCTAAGCTATATTTCATTGTACGTCGGTTTGTTGAACTGCAGAAAAGGGTTGTAGGTGGATGAAAAATGCTAACTGGATTAGCTGTTACAACTAATATTACAAAATTATAGATAAAATGTGAACATATTTCTAATAGTGTGAGTAATTATGTTATCGTATGCTTCTACAATGTATATTTAAACATTGAATTTAAACATACAACCACCCACTCATCTGGGTCTCCTGTAAATGCAAACAAATAAAATATCGCGTACGTACAATGTTTATTTATAAAACAAGTACACATAATAATTATAAATACAACAACAATACAGAGAAAAATCGCGATCTGTTGATTGAATCGATCTCGCTGCGTATAAACTATTAGGTCATTTATATATGATTTAATTTTAACTCTCGGTGTTCTTTTATTTGCTTGTTTTAATTTTATAATTATCAATTGCATGGATGACTCAAAAATGTGTCGATCTTAAATAACCGTGCGTAGTCGATTTTGGGTTAAATTTGGCAGACAATAGTATTTGGTAAGATATGTTTGTTTTGACTTAACGTGCGATTGTGAATATCTGGTGCGTGAATTAAATTAGTCCGTATCACTACCTATACCAACTTTATAAGCACCATTGATCTATTACGGTGATGGACAAACGAAACGATCTCAATTATATTGTGTGCAAGTCGATATTGTAATTCGACCTCCCATTTAATCATTATTTTTTCTCACAATTACTTCATGGTTTTTGTATATCGTTAGACAATTCTTCTTATATATAAAACAGTTGAAACAAATGTTCCAAACTTTTCTTTTTATTTTCGTAAATGTATCGATTTTTTTCTCAATACAACAAAAATCAAACTCACATCTGTTTCAAATTGCGAGTAATAACAAAAATACTTAAAATTCTTGCTCATTACATATTTATGTTGGAGTTTTTTTTGTTGTTTTCTTGTCTTGCCAAACTTTGCCATGTACAAAAAAAAAATTGGTTCTTCTGGATTTTGTGTTTGTGTAATCGAAAAATAAAAATATTTCTTTTGTTTGTAATAAAATTTATCGACGAACCGAACACACAAATTGAAAATTCATTGTTGGATGGTATTATGCTGTGTGTGTGTGTGCGTGTGTATATATGTATACAACATCTTAACGATTGTTATCCCATAAACAACATATCTCGATATGTCGTCTCGTTATTATCGTATATGAAACGATTGTTATTATTTTTTCAATATCCTCTTAAGGACTATTAAGGATTGTTCGGTCCTTTTCTGTTTGCATATAGCAACACAATGGCAAAAATAATTTTATCGTTTGATAGCGTAGTTTGAATATTATGTTTCCAATCTATTATAAATATTGGATTGTATTGAGTATATACAACTTAATTACAGTAAACCCCCAAATAACTCAATCTCATTAAAAAAATGTTTTTTTTTGTTTTGACGGTGGTTTCACCAAATTATAATATTCAGATCAAATATTGATGGTTGGAAATACTCGATACGAATGGAATTTCATCAAACTATTTCAAATTTAGTTCAAACTAGTTGAAAACTCCATTAATTTAAAATTGATTTGAACGCATTTTGACAACATAAACAATATGTCCGTTAAGAAATTTGACTAGTATTTGAAAACAGTTTGAGCATGAATTAAGTAAAATATCAATTTAAACTCAAATGTTGTCAAAAAACCTAGTCCAAGTTATGGTAAAATTTGCAAATTATTTAATTGAACTCAAATTCTGTGATGAATATTCTATTCCATCAACGAAATTAGTGCCATTGTCGCTGAAGACATCACTGCAAACTCCTCTGTGAGCGGAAAATCTTTTAAAGGTACCCAAAAATGTGTCTGTACTTAAGTCACATACAAGTTCTAAATGTACTGCCTTTGTTCTAAGGCAAACAAAGATACATAAATAGCCTTTGGTTGGACGCTGTCCTTGAAGTCGCTTCATGTAAATTTCAATAGGCTCAGTATAATCGATTCCAACTTTCAGGAAGGGTCTGGTTGGATCAACTCTGACTTGAGGCAAATCGGCCATTAACTGCTCTTGTATAGCGTTGCTTTATTTCTGACGTAAGTTATACATTTATGAACCACTTTCTGGACTAAGTCATGATAACCTAATATCCAATAAGTTTGCCGTATTGTGCTGATAAGAAGTAAGAAATGATAGTCCAGCATAGTGGTATTGATGATGCAAATCTTGAATTATGATGTTGGCAATGTAACACTTAGGTAGAATGACTGAATGCTTACTATCAAACGATCCCAAAGAGTGTTTTAATAAACCGTTTCATGATGGCAAGTCTCTTCAGGAACTTGAACCAACTAGAGAACCTTGTTGCCATTTCCTCCATAAAGGTAGGTACAGTTACGACGTTCGTTACATATAGATTTCGTGAAATAATTGTGGGTTCCTGCATTGGCCAATACAACGATGCTTGCGACAACCATTTTGGTCCATTCCACCACATTGTAAAATCAGCTAAGTCCTTTGGTGACATTCCTCGAGACGCACAGTCGGCAGAATTTTGGTTCTTAAAATTTTCGCAGTTCTGTTTACTATAAACGTCGGCCAGCGTAAGGGACCCGATGAACGCCAATCCAAAACATATTTAGAGTCTGACCAAGCATATACACTACTTATGTTCATCTCTGTTAATAGTGCTGCGGCACACTGCTCCAGCCTTGGTATAGTGGTTTTGCTAAGCGGTGCAAATTTGGTCTTAGCTGAAATTAAGGAAACTTTTATTATATTGTTACCGATTACACGTCTACAATACACTGAGCAGCGTAGGCTTTTTCAGATGCATCTGAAAAACCATGAAGCTCAATTGATTTGGCTTGGTTGGTTGACAGCCAACGTGGAATCTTTATTCTCTGTATATGTGGCAGCTCGCTACGCAGTAAAAGCAATTCATTTTGCAGTTCATTCGGTATGGGTCGAAGACTGGCGAAGCTTCCAACAGTATTTGTCATTTGGTTGCTATTGTCTCATTTTCCAATGTTAAATGAAAATAGAAGTTGTCATCGTATGGATTCCACTGAAGACCTAACAGCTTAATCGATTTAATATTCTCTTCAATTTTTTTAGGCAATACTTCGCATTGTTCTTCAGGAACGTCTTCAAGGAATTGTTGATTGTTAGATCAGCTTCAACCAATAATTGTGCAATTGTAGACCGAAGAATTCTAGCTTCCTTGATTGTGTGCACCAGTCATAAGATCATCCACGTAAATGTCATCTTTTATCCGTTTGGCTGCTTCAGGAATATTAACGCTGTTCTCTTCTGCTATCCGATTTAAAGGTCTAGTTGCCAGAAATGATGATGGACCCATTCCGAAGGTTACTCTTCTTAACTTGTTTGCTTTTATTTCATCTGATGGACTACTTCTCCATAAAATCATCTGATACCTCTAATCTTCTGGTGCTACTAGGACCTGTCTAAACCTCTTTTCGATATCTCCAGTAAACACTACGTGATATCTGCGGAATCTTACGAGTATTTGGTATAAACTAGTCGTTGTACTCGAGGCTTTCATCACACCGTATGGTGAGGAAGAAAACAGTGGTTGGGCTTATTCTTGTTTATCGCTTCCTCTATATGGCCTAGGGCTATGAACTCTACAATGAAATTGCGGTAGATTTGATAAAACAAAGGATTTCTAAGTCTTTTTCTTTCTATTGCCTTCAACTTTGGAATGCCATTGTATGGGATGACAAACTTTCCAACGCTATTCCTCGTGGTTGTTTGAACGAAATAGCGCTCAACTTCTTCCTCTGACGTAAGCTCTCTCTGTTGTGGCAACTCTTCTAGTTCTCATAGCTTCATGATGTAGATGTTTGATAAGAACGTCATCGTGATGGTCTTTGGTGCCACCAGCAACTATCAATCCAAAAAGGGCGACTGGTTGATTACTATCGCCTGCTATCTTCGATCAAAAAATCAACATTCCCATGAATGTAATAACCAGGATCCACCACTTGAAGATGCTCCCACTGATCGACCTGTAGCTTATTAGTTGGTAAAATCGAAGTGACCACAGGTAGAACATAAGCTTGAAGTGAAATACCACTCCGTTTAATCTCCTGAGAATGGCGGTATGTTTATCATAGGAAGCTTTACGTCGGCTGTGTAGATACCCGTATGTATCGTGCTATCATTCAAGTTTACTTGCGGGTGATCCAAACTGCGCTCTCGAATGAATTTATTCAGGTTAGCTACCACGTGATAGTAGTTATCCTCGAAGTCGTGCATATCGGAGCTCTCCGCGTCGCAGTGGTTGAATATTATGGTTTCATTAGACGTAACCTCCCCTAATAATATTGGAGCTCTATCTAATCGGACGGTAAGCTCTTCAATTGATGTGGTTCTTGTAATCACTCCCAAACGTTTCTTCGCACTAGCTAATGTTTCGATTGTTTCGGCCATTATTAAAATACCTTTAAAGCTTATCGTATGATCAATGGTGGGTATAGGCGTGGTGACGCTGCACAACAAATCTTTATAAAATCTCAATAAATTTTTAAATAAATCTTTGTTTTAATCTAGGTTGTGACTAAAATGAACAAACCGGACAAACACATATACTTACACATTAAAAACACCCAACCGCGATTTTTGATCACCACCGGAAATCGAACCCGATATGCTCGAATAACAAAGCAAGTACGCTACTTACTGTGCCAACGCGAAAATCCAATTGGAGAACAGTTTGAGTATAATTTGAATTAGATACTTCACATTTACATATATACAATATATTCGACTTGATGCGATCTAATTTTCTATCAAACCCAACTTTTAAATCACGTGAATTTTGTCCTAAATCTGTCCTAAAAACTAAAAAAACAAAAATTAGGATTTTTTTAGGACAAAATTCACAATTATATATAGACAGGTGAAGTTTGTCCTAAATCCTAAAAATGTTTATATGTGTAAGTGAGAATATCATGTTTTATTCGGATAAACCGATAAATCTAATAGTTTACCCGATTAAGTGAATTTTTTATAACTAAATAAATTTTCAAATTTTCCTGAAAAATCCCTAGAAAGCTTACATCATATTGACGTATTGCTCACGATGTCATTGGATCTAAGCAATCCGAAAAATATTTCAATTTTGGAAAAAGTAGGGGATTAGGGGGTTTATTCCAACATGTCCTAAACACCCTAATCCCCTACTTTTCCAAAATTGAAATATTCTTCGAATAGCTAAGACCCAATGACATCTTTGTGATTTCTTTGTTATGTTGGTATCTTCCTTGGGTTTCCCAAATAATTTTCGGAAAATAATGTAATCATCGCACTAAATTTATATTCTTATTGATAAAATTCGTTATATCGAGACATTCTGCTTTGTACACTAACACATATAAGCTGAAATTGTTTTTGTTGTTTTTTAGTACAGATTTAGGACAAATTTCACCTACGTAACTCTTAATATAAGGCAGTGTAGTGGCGGAAAAACCCAAAACAATAGAAAGGGCGGGGTACTTTTCCGTTAATAGTGTGATTTGGTCAACATTTTTTTAAATGGTTATTCCATATCACGTAATTAAAGGGATCACTGTATGTACATAATGTGTATTTTAGCTCGTTACAAGTAGATTTTCTTCTATACGCTTGTATATTTGATGGTGCCGCCAGTGTCAATTGAAATCCCATTGATTATTTCCTCTCGATATCACGTTTTTGTGTCGTCGAATTTAAAATTCATTTCTCTTCAATATTTTAGCATTTTGATTGAAAATTTCAGTTTTGATTTTGAATTTTTCCGTATATTGGGTGTGCAAAAAAATCGGAAATTTCCTATTTTTTTGTGTGTGGCACGAGTTGAACAAAAAAAAAAAAATTTTAGATTTAATTGAAAATTATTAAATTCTCTTTTCATGAAACTTTTCTTCTTGTGTCGTCGCGGTGTGCGTTGTGTTATAGGATGATTTTGGAAGCCAACAAATGGAAATGTTACGAATTTTTTATTTTTTTTTTTGTGGGGTATGTGAAAAGTGAATATTTTATTTTGATATAAAAATTATTACATTAAAAAATCCATTTGTAAACATTTTTTTTAGGGTTCCGTTGTTCGGTTGCCATTCCTTTGAGAAATCAGGAAAATGGAAGGTTTTATTTTGAATTATAAACTAATTATGTCATCTCGTTTTATAAAAGCTGAGTGTAAGGTACACGATTATCTTATTTAGTTTTTGTTATAAGTGTCTTGGCATAGCGTATTAGGGGTTGCATCACAATGAATCTAAAATATTCAGCATTGAATTGAAAAATTGCTGAATGCCAAGAAAATAATCTAAACATTTTTGAAGCTTCTGGATATTTTCCAATGTTGTCCACTTTATGGCTGAACACAAAAAACGGGTTTGGAATTGTGAATTTGTACTCGTAAAATCAATTTTATTTTTCACTAGCTAGAGCTTTGGACAATTTTCTTGGTGCGTTTGTCGTTCAAATTAGTACATGTTTCGCAGTAGATTTCTAGGTCAGGTAGTTTGAAAAGCTCCAGTTGCAGTGATGAACTGGCGTGACAAGCGGAACCGGAAAACCAATTCTGAAGTCTGCTTTTTGTGCTTGTGCTATTTTGTTGCAGTCGAAATGACTCTCAATTGTGGCCGCTTCGTTTGCTGCTGTCCGCGAAAGTGTATCCTCGACAATATTGTCGGTACCTTGAACATGCTGGATGTCTGTGGTAAATTGACTAATATACTCCTAGTGGTGTGCTTGCCTTGAACTGCGTTCAGTTTTAAACTGAATTGCTCGAGTCAGTGTAGATGGTGAAGTCCTGACTCTCGACAAAATATCTGAATTGTTTGATTGCTAGATATATTGCGAGTTATTCCCGTTCGAATGCAGAGTGTTTCTTTTCGGCATCCGAGAGCTTCTTTGAGGATAATCTCACGGGTTCTCAACACTTGTCGTTGTATTTTTGCATGGAGCAGTCATGCAGCAGTGTTTGATGCATCAGTAGTTATGCGACAGTAGTGTTGTGTATGCCAATTCAGCCTTGAGTGACGTGAATGCGTGTTGTCATTCGTCAGGCCAAGAGAAGTTCTTGGCGGTCTTGGGCTTACGTAGTAGTACTGCCAGTTGGCCGTGAATTGGAGTGAGTATGTGAGCAAGCTTTGGTATAAATCAGTGGTAGTAGTTGACGATGAATCGCTGAATACTCTTAATTGATGTTGGAGCTGAGAATTCTTTAGTGGCATTAATTCGTTCATGTGAAGGGAATGATGCCATTAGCTGTGATCTTGTGACGTATTTTGAACTCTTGATGTGAACATTAAACTCGAAAAGTCGTTGTCACAACACTTTCGTCAATGTAGACGAAAACGTTTGAGCGGCATTGCGTAATACAAATGGCATTCACGTGTATTCGGAGAGGCCAAATGGTGTGGTAATTGCCGTTTTGAAAACGTCTTCAGGTGCCACAGGAATGTGGTGATAATCTCTGATGAGATCAAGTTTGGAGAAAACTTTGCAGCCATGCAAGTGCAGGATGAAGTTTTGAATGTGGGATATCGGATGGCGATCCGGTATCATAACCGTGTTAAAATACCGATAGTCGCCACATGGCCTCCCATATCAAGAAGATAGTGCTGAAATTCTGTTTCTGCGCAACTCTGTGACGCACCGGATGTGATGAACCACGTTGTGTCCGACTGTAGTATGAAAGGATGCGTGAAGGTTCGTTTGAGTCCGATATCCGCACGTTAAGCAATTTTGTGCCGTACGTGTGGATGATTGAACCATTGGCAGCCGATAACACTAGATCTGAATTTCGATTAGCTAATGTATAATTCTTTTTGAAATTGATTACTGGAATAACCGAAACGTCAGCGCCAATGTCGACTAAATAGGTGAGTTTGGGTACACGAACAAACGGGACGTAAGGGTATCAAGGGAAGTGCGGTTCGAATCAACTCTGGAATTTTTCTGATCCATAATGCTCTTATGAGGTTCTCAAAAAAGTTGTTGCTTCCGAATATACAGATTTGGCGTAAGGCGTCAGATGGTTTGCGTTCGCCCAATTGCTGGCCTGTAAGCAACTGTTCCAATTGGCGTTTGACTGAGGGTACTTATACCATTGCAATAGTATTGTTGTCAGAGAATTGTATTGATCGGTTGCTGGTGGATTGAGCAGAAAGTCGGATAGGACTTACCACGTCTCTTCTGGCGAGAGGGATGACAAGGTGTGCATGAAGCGCGTTTTGTCTGCTTTAAGTCCTTGCAGCCCAAATTGGATCCCTGTTCGTCACTCGCATCACCGTTTTTCGCTGTCCCTCGTCGTCCCGCAGTATCCCGCGCTGCTGTTCCTTTCGCCATGTGTTTATTTTTTTTGTAAATTAAATCCCTTGTTGTAGTTGTAAAAAAAGTGGGATATATTTTCTATCAAGTGCTATGCAATGAATAGACTATTAAAATGAATTCAGGTATTTGAACTCTTCTAAAAGCACTGAAAGCTCATATGGTAATTAGGAGCTTACTTTAAAAAATTAAAATTGAGCGGATTTTACTCCAGCACTCAATGCCACTAATAGGCCCACGGTGCAATACCCACATTCACACTAACATTCATTCAACCCATGCATCCCATTCACACAAGTACAGTATACCACCTGTGCATTGCATACAGTGACATGGAAGCTTACTTACTTATTATTTTAATTTTTGAACAATAATTGTGAAAAATTATCCGGTTCACCCAAAGCTTTTTAAAATTTATTTGAAAAAGCTACATATTTCATCATTTGTTTACTAGTGTCTAGTGCTTTTGAACAAAACTGCTTTTAAATTTAACTGAGAAATGAACGACAGAGAGCTATTTACGTACTAAATATTTTTTAAACTGTTGAAAGCTTTTCCAGCAAGAGTTCTTTTACGAGTTTAGATTTAAAATTTCGAACGATTTTATTTAAATAACTAAAAGCTCATTTAGATCTTTACTAATCTTATTGAAATCAGTTATTTCGCTGTAAGTCACTATGTTTGGTGCTGTTGAGTGAATTAAGTATAAAGGAGAATAGAGTAAATATTAAACTTTTCAAACTAAAAGCTCTGTCCTTAAATTTATATTAAGTTTTTCATTTTTAATGTTATTAAAACTTATTTTATTTAAGTTAACTTTGTTAGAGTTTACATATAAAATATCGATCAATACTTATTAACATGAATGAAGCACACGAAGTTTATTTGGACAGTAATTAGAATTTGGTTTAGGATCTTTTGAATGTAACCATAAAAGTTTATTTAAAGCTTTAGCCGATATTAAAGCTCAACCAGAAGATCGCTCCATTCAGATTTTTAAAAGGGGTATATTCGATATATTTACTATCCAGTGCTATGCAATGAATAGACTATTAAAGAGAATTCAGGTATTTAAACTATTCTGAAAGCACTGAAAGCTTATAGGCTAATCAAAAGCTTACTAACTTATTATTTTAATTTCTGAACAATAATTGTAAAAAGATAACCGGTTCACCCAAAGCTTTTTAAAATTTATTTGAAAAAGCTACATATTTGAACATTTGTGTACTAGTGTCTAGTGCTTTTGAACAAAACTGCTTTTAAAGATATTTGAGAAATGAACGGCAGAGCTATTTACGTACTAAATATTTTTTAAACGATTGAAAGCTTTTCCAGCAAGAGTTCTTTTACGAGTTTAGATTTAAAATTTCGAACGATTTTATTTAAATAACTAAAAGCTCATTTAGATCTTTACTAATTTTATTGAAATTAGCTATTTGGCGGTAAGTCACTATGTTCGGTGCTGTTGAGTGAATCAGGTATAAAGGAGAGCAGAGGAAATATTAAACTTTTAAAATTAAAAGCTCTGGCCACAAATTAACGCTAAGTTTTTCATTTTTAATGTTATTCAAGCTTATTTTATTTAAGTTAACTGTGTTAATTCTAATGAGTTTACATACAAAATATCGATCAATACTTTTTAATATGAATGAAGCTCACTAAAAGCACACTAAGTTTATTTCGACAAAAATGGTTTATGAGCTTTTGAATTTATTCATAAACATTTATTTAAAGCTTTAGCCGATATTAAAGCTCAATCAAAAAGCTCAGATTTTTAAAAGAGATATATTGAGCATATTTAGTATCCAATGCTCTTCAATAAATAGATTAAGTTAATTCAGGTATTTGAACACTTCTGAAAGGACTGAAAGCGTTTAGGATAATCAAAAGCTTAATTACTGATTATCTTAATTTGCTAAAGACTCTATGACTTGTTTTAAGTTTATAAGATTCTGAACAATAATTGTAAAACGGTAACCGGCTCATTCAAAGCTTTTTAAAATTTATTTGAAAAAGCCACATATTTGAACATTAATTTACTAGTGTCTAGTGCTTTTAAACGAAACTGCTTTTAAAGATAATTGAGAAATGAACGGCAGAGCTATTTACGTACTAAATATTTTTTAAAGGGTTGAAAGCTGTTCCATCGAGAGTTCTTTTACGAGTTTAGATTTAAAATTTCGAACTATTTTTTATTAAATAACTAAAAGCTTATTTAAATCTTTACTAATCTTATTGAAATTAGCTATTTGGCTATAAGTCACTATGTTCGGTGCTGTTGAGTGAATCAGGTATAAAGGAGAGTAGAGTAAATATTGAACTTTTTAAACTAAAAGCTCTAACCACAAATTTACGCTAAGTTTTTCATTTTTAATGTTATTAAAGCTTATTCTATTTAAGTTAACTCTGTTAATCCTGATGAGCTTACATATAAAATATAGATAAATGCTTTTTAATAATTAGAATTTGGTCTAGGAGCATATGAATTTATTCATAAAAGTTTATTTAAAGCTTTGCAAAACACAAAGAAAGCACTTCGATTATTTATTATATAAAGCTTTACTCATAATTATTCCACATGCGTAGACAAACAAAATGGTCGGGACTGTTCACATGCCAATTTGGAAAATCCTAAAAGCTCACTAGTATCATCGCAACCCCGCGTTAGTTGAGGTATTCCTGTACAATTATTATAGATAATACATATATTATATGTAGACTGATTGACGTCAGATGTTAAAAATAAAAAAAAAATCCGTTTTGAAATACTTGATATAAAGTTATGGAATGGAAAATAGTTTTACAGTTTTCCTTATTCTTAGGTATCTATGTATATAGTAGTATATGGGGCAATTTATGTCCATGCCATGTGTTTACCTATCAATTTATTCACACGAGCGGAAACAATTTGTATTTTTAATATTTATGAACTCCACATGCAACATTCAGATGCACAACTGAATATTTTCATAAACTGTATACTCTAAATAATGGGATGGAACCAAAATACTAATCTTGGGCTTGAAAAATGCAGGCAAAATCATTAAATTTAATTTATTGTGAACGTGTTAATGATTTATTTCAATTAAATGAATAAAAATGAATTATTAACACTTTCACAATTATATCATAAACAAGAGTATGTATAGGGTAACAAGTAATACAAATCACTGGTGGACACTTTGGAAGGAAAATTTAAAATTGAAAATATTTTTATTTATAAAGCAGATTTTTTATTATGTTTTGATTAAAAAAATGAAGTTTTATTCTATGAGTACATACATGTGTTCAGCAAAATTTCACGGTTACTTATTACATACGAATCTAATATTCTTCATCGTCCAGCTGGCCGCTTGGACGTTTTATTGCCCCAACAGCATTACTAGTGCGTTTCACGTTTAAAAGAAAATCTCTAAAATCAATTGATTGATCTTCAACATTGATTGGTATACCACATTTCGAATATTCTGTGCATACACCGTGACAGCACATCAAATCGGTGGCACATTTTCCATATTTTAACATTTGTTCTGGTTTCCATTGGCTGCCACAATTTTCTCCCACATCCTTGTAGCACACCTTAACTTTACATTGATTCTTGTACCATCCTTGAGCACAATTAATATTTGTGTCTGATACTTGCTGGCCGTAATGATGCTGGCATCGCCTACTCACAATGTTGCCAGACCTGTTTGCGTGTATAAAACACTAGTTATAGTGCGCATTTATATTAACATTTTACCGATACTTACTCGTACAAATAAGCGGCCGAACATAAATTGGTTAAAGTTACAACACTTAATACTAAAATCACAACGACTGCTAATTTCATGATTAATTCTTAATCATTAACAATCTAACAGATAACTGACTATTCGATCGAATTACCATCAATATTTATACCATCTTCAAGATGACCGCAGTAGCTAAAAAATTAATTAAATATTCAAATGAAATTCAACTTATTTTCTTATATATTTATGGGGCTGATGATGATGATGAACATTCCAATTGACATCTCTATTCAAATGGAATTTATTTATATAAGGTTTTGCGTAGGAATTGATTGTTTGTGGCAAATAGTCAAGTTCAAAATTATCATAAACATAAATATTCGAATAAATATGGCCGAAGAGGGTACTCGCGGTGGCCAGAAATCATAATTAATTTAATAATTTGACGTTCAAATATTTATGAACAACTTTTAACCCAATACTGGATGGATTTGACTTTTAATGGAATTGGAACATAACTCACCAAAAACCAATTAACTAAATGTTCTATATATCGATTTAACACATTTTCATAAAATATTTCAAAAACATTTCAAATCGCATTAATCTCAATTACTAAATTTCCAATTTAAAAATGAAAATAAATTTTCCCACAACAGTAGCAGTCCATAAAAAAAATAAACAAACACCGCCAAAGAAAAACTCGTTGATCGTTGAAATACAAATTTTTTGAAATTCAACGTAGCGATATTTAATACCAGGCCACCAATGTGTTCAACGTTCAAAAATATAAAAAATTTAAAAAACTTTCAAACTCAATTAAGTAATTTATCTCGAAGTAATTTATGACTTCGAAGGCCATGGCTCTGTGTTGTTATACAGATATTTTATGATGAAGCGAGCCGTATAATAAATATTTTCATTTTCACTCAACACACAAATATAAATCATTTTAACTTGTTCAGTTTCATGTGTCTTGAATTTTTCCAAATCGAATATACGATTATTTATAGAAATTTCCTATTTTACTCTTCCGTACACCGTATACTCGTATATAGATTTTCCAATTTTAAGTCAAACAAAATTTACGTTCTATACTCTAAAAATAGATTTTCCAATTTTATTTCCGCTTCCTATATATGTATGCAATAAAAATGTTAAATTGAAATTAGACAGGCCCTAGAATATTTTTTGGAATGAACCATGAACAGATTATTCCAACACTAAATCGATATTCTATCAGTTGTCCATCATTTCTGTTGAAGTACATGAAAAATCAGTTACCTTGACCAAAAACAAAATGCTAACCAAGTAGGAAAACTCACAAAGGCTCACGTGTCAAAATATGAGACTAAGTGTGGAATGCAGAACCCATATTATCGCACAGATACAAAAATTCTCTAAACTATAGTAAGGTAGATCAGTGTTAGCTGTACATGGTAAAAAATTAAAAAAGAAAATATAACAAATGAAAATTGCAATAGACACACTACAGTAAAAGAAAACTGCTTTTGACTTATATAGACGAGTATGGTGGTGATCAGGTGAACCGGAAAAAATTGATTTATGATTAAGTGGATTTGAGTCGTTTTCTTCGTTTTCCTTTTACTTAATTAGCGTCGTAAATTTTCTTTTAAACGAAAAAAATATAATTTATAGTGCACAATAAAAACTCAACTGAAAATAGAAAACTACACGAAAATATGGGATTTTGTTGTTGTTGTTGTCGTTATATCGATAAAACATTTTGTGATAAAGAAATGTAAACATAAAAATTAAATTTATGATTTTAGGATTGGAACCATGTTTTACTCGCAGCCTATATACATACAGTATGTAGAGGATTTTGTGGATGGGTTTTAATTTGAAAAAGGATTGGTTCGGTATGCATTTTATGTTTTACTCAAAGCAATTTAAAATGTTAAGGACAAGGTTGGCTAAATGTCGCCAATAGTTAATTATAATTGTTCGTGTCGTTTGTGGAACGTAATTCCTCATAGTTTTAGTCACTTGTGTATGTCAAAACTGAAAATATAATTTGTTGAAAGCTTAATTGGAACTGTGGAACATAATTGATTTTTTTCGATGTAACAGTTTTATTTGTTGAATTAAGAATTTCAATTTATGGAACTTAATCTGGGTTTCTTTATTGCTATCAGTGACACGCTCGCTTAACAGTTTGGTGGTCACATTCCACACAACTCACAATTGAAAATCACATAATTATTAGCTGATTGCCTTGTAGGCGTTGTAATATCGTTGGCCCCCGTAGAATATTATTTTTGAGCTGTGGAACATAAATTTGATTGTGAAACATAATTTTTCTTCTTCGATGTGTCAGATTCATTTATTGAATTAGTTTAATATTAGTTTATATAAGATTTACAATTTGTGGAACTTAATCTAGGTTGCATTATTGCTCTTAGTGATAGATTGCTTAACGTTTTGGTGGCCCCTTTCTTCACAATTATTGAGCTCATTGCCTTGTAGGTGTTTTAATGTCGTTGGGCCTCGTAGAATATTATTAATGGACTGTGGAACATAATTCAATAGTTTGTTATAACTTGCGTGTGTTAAAACTGAAGGTGTACTTTAGTTGAAACTTTATTTGTTTGGTTGTGGAACATACATTTGATTGTGAAACATAATTCATTTTCGCTTCATTCATTTTTTCATTTTTATTTATTGAATTAGTTCAACATTAGTGATCTGGGTTTCATTATTGATTTCAGTAACACCCAGTTTGGCTGTAGAATATAAATTAGATTGTGGAACATAATATTTTTTTTTTTCGATGTGTCATTTTTATTTGTGTATTAGTTCAATCTAAGTTTATTTTTGATTTACAATTTCATTGTTGCTCTCAGTGACACGCTTGCTTAACAATTGGGGGGACACTTTCGTCACAAGTCACAAGTGAAAATCATATTTGTGTGTGTTTTTAAAAACTGAAAATGTAATATTGTTGAAACTTTAATTGTTTCGTTGTGGAACATAAATTTGATTGTGAAACTTAATATTTTTTTTCTATATGTCATTTTTATTTGTTGAATTAATTCAACACTGGTTTATATACGATTTATAATTTTTGGAATTTTATTTAAGTTTCATTATTGCTCTCAGTGACACGCTTGCTTATTATTTTGAGGGCCGCTTTCCTCATAAGTCACAAGTGAAAATGACATAATTATTAGCTCATTCCCTTGTAGCTGTTGTAATATCGCTGGGCCTCGTAGAATATTATTTTTGAATCGTGGAACATAATTCAATATTTTGCCGTTACCATTTGAATGTGTATCAAAACTGAAATAGAAGTTTGTTAATACTTTAATTGTTTGGCTCTGGAACACAATTTTGATTGTGGAACATAATATTTTATTTCGATATGTCATTTTTATTTATGGATTACTTCAACATTTATCTTAAATAAGATTTATAATATGTGGAACTTGATATGGGATTCATTATTGCGCTCAGTGATCGCTTGCTTAACGTTTTGGGGGTTGATTTCCTCACAAGTCACAAGTAAAAATGAAATAATTATTAGCTCTTTACCTTGTAGGTGTTTTATTATTGTTGGGTCTTCAACACATCAGATACAGGGTCAACAAAAGGATCAATATACTCATGACACAATGTGTCATTTTTATTTGTGATTTAGCTTAACACTAGTTTATTTTAAATTTATAATTTGTGCGGTGTAGTTTATTTAAGATTTACAATTTCATTATTGCTTTCAGAGACACGCTGGCTTAACATTTTGGAGGTCTCTTTCCTCACAAGTCATAAATCAAAATGACATAATTATTATCTCATTGCCTTGTAATTATTATAATATAGTTGGGCTTAGTAGAATATTATTTTTGGGGTGTGGAATATAATTCAAAATTTGGTTGTTATCACTTACCTGTGTTAAAACTGAAAATGTAATTTTGCTGAAACTTTAATTGTATCACACTTGCCTAACATTTTGGGGGCCGCTTTCCTCACAAGGCATAAGTAATGACATAATTATTGAGCTCATTGCGTCGTAGGTGTTTTAATATCGTGGGGCCTGGTATATTAATAATCTACTGTGGAACAGAATATTAATAATCGACCGTGGAACATAATTTAATAAACGACTGTGGAACATAATTCAATATTTTGATGTTATCTGAAAATGATATTTTGTTAATACTATAATTGTTTGGCTGTGGAATATAATTTTTTTTTCGTAATAGCAGTTTTATTTGTGAATTAGTTCAGATTTACAATTTGTGGAACTTGATCTATGTTTCATTATTGCGCTTAACGTTTTGATAATTTGATAGTGAAGCATAGTTTTTGAGCGCTGTTTCAATTTGATTTATTGAATTAGTCCAACATTAGTGATCTGGGTTTCAATATTGCTTTCAGGGACACACTTGCTTAACATTTTGGGGGTCTCATTTCTCACAAGGCATAAGTCAAATTGACATAACTATTAGCTCGTTGCCGTGTTGATATCGTTGGGCCTAGTAGAATATTAATAAAGAACTGTGGAACATAATTCACTATTTTGTTTGTTATCATTTGTGTAAACGTCAAAACTGAAAAATCAATTTTGTTATTAATTTTAATTATTTGACTGTGGAACATAATATTTTTGTTCAATGTGTCAGTTTTATTTGTGAATTAGTTCAACATAAGTTTATTTAAGATTCACAATTTGTGGAACTTGATCTGCGTTTCATTATTGCGTTCAGTGACTCGCTTGCTTAATGTTTTTGGGGATCCTTTCCGCACCCTTCCCTCTGATACAGGGTCGACAAAAGAATCGATATACCCTCGAATTCTTTCAAAACTTGTAGATACGTTTTCGTCAATATTTTATGTACAAAATTTTCATCGTGATTATTTAAATTTGAAGCAAGTAATAAGCTAGTTGTCTTCAGCTTTAAATTATCTAAAATTAATCCGTTTGTGGAACGTAGAAATAAAAAAAAAGTGGCTGATTTTGTTATTTTCTAAACTATTTTTGTAGACTATTGTAGTCTTAATTGCACTTTTATTTAAATTGATTGCATAATATTATGATTGTGGAACCTATTCATATATACATATGTACAGATTTTTTTTAGTTTAAAATTATTTAAATATTTTGATCTACTTCCTGTGAATGAAACTCTGCACAGAATTACCGGATTCAAAATTTATTATAATTTTAGTAAATTTTCAGAATTAAGTAAATTTTCTAAAATGAATTAGATTGAGTTGAAAAGTAGAAAAATCGTAGTTATTATATACTCGTACGTAGTACATAAAATGTATTTTTTTGGGGAGTCTATTTTTATGTTGTGGAACGCAAATTTGACTGTTGGATCTTTTTTTTTCTATGTGGCGTATTACTATTTGTTGAATTAGATCAAAATTAATTTAATAAATGTTTACAATTTGTGGAACTTGATCTGGTTTTTATTTTTGTATTTACATGGATTTGTATATGTATTATTATTCTGTTTCCGAGAGCACTAGTCGGCAACACGGTTGATTAATATTTTGGGAGTCCTATTCCTAATTGTGTTATGAAACATTGTCGGTTGCTTATGAATTTTTTTTACTGTATGAGGCTTCCATGCCCCTATTGATTTCGCAATAGGTTCCACAAAGCAAACCATCCAGGAGTTAAGCTAAGATTTTCTATAAAGGCTTTTCATGCGAACCAGAGCAAGACCCTAACTAAAGCGAAACCAATGGAAGAGATATGGAGTCTATAAAAGTCAGTAACATAATATTTTCTTGTTGTTGAATCCAAGTTCAGTAAACTTATGAACTATATTAATATGTTGATAAATGATCGACTTTTAAATCATAAAAACTATATCCGGATATTTTGTAACATCCATCCGACATGCTAGGCAGCAATAAATAACTTCCATGACAAACAACCATTAAATATTCGAAACCGCATTCTTAACATATAGGAAAAATTGATTATATTCGGAATTCAAAATTCTCAATTTTATAGCATCGCGCACACCTACACCATATACAAACAATAAAATTAATTTTCCCAGCATTTAGTATTTATGTAGTTTTTCATATAAATTTTGTGAATGATATCTCATTAATTTTTCAAACCATTTTGGTGTGTTACTTTTAATTTTCCCCATGGGTATGATATGTGTTGTGCGCGTTTTATCTCACTCTCCCGCAATCTTTCACATATATGTGTATGTATGTATACATATACGACAAAACATGTGTGTTGCGGGTGGCAAATCCTGTATATATTTGTACATACAAAAATTAAATAGTTATTTTTGGTTGGGAAAACTAATTATGTTTTCTGCGGGAACAATTAAATTAAAATATTATTTTGAATTTAAATGAAAAAGAATTATTTATAACCGCGATGATGTAGTGACGGTGAAAATGAGGCGTTCTATATGTATATACAGAGCAAAAGTTATTATTTGCTTTACAGAAAAAACTTATAAATTTGTTTTACCCGCAGCTGTTAATAAATCGTCACCCAATCGCTTTCCCTGCATCCTCCCGCACAGGCCGTACATATAACGATTCTATCTATTTTCATTTGGTTTCTATAAATATATGTACATATATATGTCTATATACATAATTCAATGACCTAATCAGCAAAATATTTTCGTGAAAATTTATCAAATTTTCCAATCAAATTAGTTCTTGTCACGCACCATTCGTATATACATTAAAATATAATACGAGTATTATTAGGTTAGAAGTTTTGTCTGTTTGTTGTTGCTGCCAGTGCCCACTGCCTAGTCATGTCTATATACCATATAGCGTATATAGTTATGTATATATTTATGTAAGTGGATCCGTCACTACGAATATACGTATAAGATAAGTTTATTGCAAAAAATATCCTTGGATGTTAAGTGGTGGTGTTGCGAATGGGCGGAATGGGTTTGTATATGTATAAGGTGGACTTAATATAATTTATAAGAGCGATTAGTAGAAAATGTTATTTTATATCGTTTTTAGGTAAGTGTTAGGAATTCGCGACGAAATTTTATATGTAATGGGCGGAAACATGATTATGTGTGTAAATGCGGAAATAGACAAATTAAGGCAATTTAAATTTACGTTCTATATGTAAGATAAAAGAATGTGGCACTTCGTTTCAGCAATTGAAATCAACGTTTATAAGCTTATTACGTTCAGATTGAAGTTCCTAATAGCTTTCGTACTTGATAATTCACCTGCGAGTTCCTATTTAGTAATCTGACTTTCTGAATAAGCAGAACACTTTGTAAACATTACTCTGATGATAATTTTCACAAAAGTTTCAGTGGTCAAGCATTTGTGGGACATATTTTGTTTAGGTTTTAATAGTTCCAGCACGAATAGTAAAAAGTTGTATGATTGAACCATTACAGACCGTTAATCCTTTTACAATAAATTTCTTTTAGCTAATGAAACTTGTATGCAAATTTGTTTTTGGTTTGTGGAACTTATTTTTAAAATTTTCAATCTTCTGTACTTTTCATTTAACCTAGAAATGAATCGAAAAATTCAACCATCTTTCATCATTTCAATTATTGTTCGATGAAGTTTCCACAAAATTGTGGAACGTAACTTGCTTGTAGAAGAGATCTATGATGATTACAATTAAAAACAGCGTTGATAAGCTTATCACATTAAGATTGGAGTTTTTAATAGCTTTTGTACTTGATAGGTCTCCTGCGAGTTCCTACTATGATTACCGCCAACTCCTGAGCCTATTTAGTAATCTGATTTTGTGAACGCAGAACGTTAACATCACTCCGATGCTAATTTTCTCAAAAGCTCTATTGGTTTTAAAATTATAAAAAGATTGTTTGACAGGACCGTTAGAGAACGTTAATTAACTTACAATAAATTTCTTATGGCTAAGAAACTTGCTAATAATTTGTGGAACTTGTTTTACATATTTTGAATTTCTTCTGTACATTTTATGTAACCTATAAATGAATCGGAAAAAATCAACCAACTTTTATCATTTGAATTATTGTTCGATAAAGATTCCACAAAATTGTATAACGTAACTTAGTTGTAGAAAAGATCTATCTGATAACAATTCAATGTTTTTTAGTTTATCACGTTCAGATTTAACTTGAATAACTTTTGTACTTTGTTTGCAGCCAACTCCAGAGCCTATTTCGTAATCCGATTTTGTGAACACTGAACGTTTCGTAAACCTTATTTTAATGATGATTTACTCAAAAGTTTCAGTGATTTTAGGATTTGTGGAACTTGTTTTGTTAAGGTTTTTATAGTACTTAGCACGAATGGTAAAAAACTATATGATTGAACCATTACAGAACGTTAATCAATTTACAATTAATTTTTTATGGCTAATACAACGTATATGCAAATTTGTTTTTGGTTTGTGGAACTTGCTTTAACTATTTTGAAGCTTTTCTGTACTTTTCATTGATTGACCAAAACTCCAGAGCCTTATTAGTAATCTGACTTTGTGAACCGAAAACGCTATGTAATCATTACTCTGATGATAATTTTCTCAAAAGCTCTATTGGTTTTAACATTTGTGGAACATATTCTGTTTGACAGGACTATTATAGACCGTTAATTAATTTACAATAAATTTGTTATGGCTAATGAAACTTGCATACAAATTTGCTTTTAGTTTGTGGAACTTGTTTTAAATATTTTGAACCTTTTCTATACTATCGAAAAAAATCAACCAACGTTCATCATTTCAATTATTGTTTGATGAAGTTTCCTCAAAATTGTGGAACGTAACTTGTTTGTAGAAAACATCTATCATGATTACAATTGAAATCAATGGTTTTTAGCTTGTCACGTTTAGATTGAAGTTCTTAATAACTTTTGTACTTTGATTGCCTTGACTCCAGAGCCTATTACGTAATCCGATTTTGTGAACGCAGAACGTTATGTAAACATTATTCTAATAATAATTTACTGAAAAGTTTCAGTGGTTTTAGCATTTATGGAACTGGTTTTGTTAAGGTTTTTATAGTACTTGAAGCACGAATGATAAAAAACTGTTTGATTGAACCATTACAGAACGTTAATCAATTTACAATAAATTTCGTATGGCCATACAACTTGTATGCAAACTTTTTATTTGTTTGTGGAACTTGTTTTAATTATTTTGAAGCTTTTCGTACTTCTCATCTAAGCAAGAAAATAATCTAATAAATTTGATCTACTTTTATCATTTCATTTCATATTGTTCGATACTGTTTCCACAATTCCAATTGTGGAACGTAACTTGGTTGTAGAAAAAATCTACCATAATAGCTTTCGTGCTTTGATTGCCGCCAACTCGAATTTTCTGAACGCAGAACGTTAGCATTTGTGGAACATATTTTGTTCAGGTTTTCATAGTACCCACAATTTCATAGTACAATTAAAATCAACACAAATAATCTTATCTTAATCAGATTAAAGTTCTTACTAGCTTTTGTACTTGACAGGTCTCCTGCGAGTTTGTACTTTGATTGCCGCAAACTACAGGGTCTAATTAGAAATCCGAATTTGTGACATTATTACAAAATATTATTTGTAGAACATGTTCATGTTTTTTAAATATTTAAATATAGTTTGGTGTAACATATTATTAAACTTTGTAATGTAGCATCTATCCTAGTTGACAAAATTGGTAACTTATTTATTTGAAATGCTCATTTAGCTTTATTGGTTTTTCATATCTGTTACCTATCAGTCTTCTTTTGCTTCCTCATTTCCCCTCTACATGATCACTCTCAGTAAACGCATTTAGACCAGGTTTTCTCTTTTTTCATCTTAATAGATATTACGAAACTTTAAAACTGTACCACAATTACACATCACCACTACCTTACTCAGCCTATCCAACACTTAGCAAATTTCGTACCTCAATCACTTTCACATAGTTTGATTATTACAAAGCAACAGTGATCCAGTGCACACTAAGTTTTGGGCATCTTTTATCTGACCCATGTTTGAACATAACCTTTACTTTGAAACAAATTTTGACAGCTGTTTTCATTTCTATTATCAAGTGGTTTGCGCATATCTAAAAAATATGGAATCCAAATTCCAAGTTTTGGGTAGTAAGATCTTCAAGTTTTGGGGACTTTCCTTGCTGAACAGTTTGATCTATTAAAATTTCAAAGTGATCGGACTCCCTTATAAATTATTGGGGCCTTTTCTTAATTTAGACTTACACAAACTATTACGATAGGATTATAATTTTATTTATACAGAAAGCTTTATTTTACTGGTCATTTTGATTTGTTGAAATTTTAAACTCTTCGCGATTGATCGAGTCATAGGCCTGTCGGAAGTCCAGGAATACCTGATGTACATTCGCAGCGAAAAGATCTGATCAGTGATTATTCTCACACTTCAAGCGGTTTTCCTTCTTAAAGATAGGGGAGATCGCGGCCACTTTCTATTCGTTAGGAATTAATTCGGTTCGCCATAAAAATGATATTATATTCTATACGGGCCTAGAAAATATTTTAAAAAGTTGTTAAAAAATAAATAATTTTTTTTTTTAATTTCGGTATTTTGAAATTTAAATTTTTGAACAAATCAGGAAATTTCCTTTAAACTCAATTTTCAAAGTTTTCTCAAAGACCAAATTTATTAACAAATCAATCGTGGACAATGTTAGAATTACTCAGCATGGAAAGTATTCAGAATTTGATAAAAAATATCAATATTCAATTAAATTTTGAAAATTTCATGAAAATTCGGATTTTTTCCAAATTTTAGTATTTAATTGGTGAATACGAAATTATAAAACTATTAGTTTGTCAACAAATTAAATTTCAGAATTCTTTCTAATCTTCAGAGTTTCAAACTGTTAAGACTTTTAGTATTTAAATAAATTTCAGAATTTGCCTAAACTTCGTAAATTTCAGAATACGAACAATTCGTGGATAGTCTGTGAGAGAAGTCTACAACTTCAATTTGCTTTAATAATCTTCAGATTTGGCATCTAATAAAATCAGTTAGAATTTCGACCTAGCTTTAGAAAGATTTTAAAATTCGAAATTTCCTGATAATTCAGATAATTGTAAAATTCGTGGTATAAGACAAATCAGATTAAAACCAAATTCTTGGTTTTATATATTATTTGGAAAATTCAAGTGTGTTGAGTTCGCAAGTTGACAGTTACCTAAGCAGTTTTTAACAAAGCGTTCGACAAGATTTCTCATCCGATTTTGTCACTCAAGTTGTAGAAGGTTGCCACGCGTTCAATTAGAGTATTGTTATCACAAATCACTGTTTGATTGGCTGTATGAATGCACAGCTACAACCTAATGCGCTCAAACTATATGTTGAGTAATATATGGGGCATCACGTTGAACTGTTGAAACACTAACATTTTATTGGGCTTAGCGTCATTCAGAACTAACCGTTTTATCAGTGATGTCGTGTTTTGGCCGGGATTCTCGATTTTCTTTTAACTGGTTTTGTCCAAGCTAGATCAAATCAAAATTTCACAACAGGAGGCAATCCTAAAGTCTCTGTAGTGCGATTACCCGCAAATATCTTCCATTTACTTTGGGTGCGTCGATAGCCATGATAAACAAAACCATGAAGTTCGTCTATGCATTAAATTGTAATGACTGATACACTTCCATCGCCTTTAATTGATTTATTAATACACGAGTATGTCAGCAAGTGTGCTCAACACAACTCTAACCTTGGTAGATATTTTTAATTTTAATGACTATTCATCGTTTTTTCTCAAGATGGCAAGGATTGTTTTCAATAACGTGTCATCCCATTCGAGCTTCATAACTTCTGGAATATATAATCTTCATCATATTAGTTACTGGCACAGCCACCGGAAAGAAACCATCTTATTGTAGATGACCATTCTATGGCCGATTATGATGAAACTCGATATGTTAGATGGAAATGGGACTATACATTTATGTTAGGCAGATGTTCTGGAATATGGCTGCCAACAATCATTTTATGATCCTATTTTATCAAAATCGGCAAAGAAATGGTCTAGTTCCGTTCCAGTTTACCATATTCCAGAACTTCTGCCAACGATCATTTGATAATTTCATTCCCATTAAACATCGTGTTTTATGATTATCGGCCAAGAAATGTCATAAGTCATTTTATAATTCCATTTCAATCCGACATGACGAGTTTCATCATAATCAGCCAAGAAATGGTCTAGCTCCCTTCCTGTTGGCTATATTCCAAAATTGTTGGCAAAATAATTTTATAGTCTCAATTCCACCCAAAATACCAAATAACATCATAATCAGCCAACGAATTGTCTACTTGCAGTCCAGTTGGCCATATATTTCAGAACTTCAGTCGAAAACGCTTTTATTTTCATCAAAAAATTCTAATTCAATATAATCTGTGTATGTGAGTTTCGGTGTATTTTCATTTTCGGTGAATTGTCGTTTTCGGTGAATTGGCGTTTACAATGAATGGTCGTTTTCCGTATTGTCGTGAAGTGCTGTGCTAAGGAGAGATATACCGCGATAATTCTCACACTTCAAGCGGTTTCCCTTCTAGAATATAAGGCATATCGAGGCCACTTTCCATTCCTCGGGGATTACTTTGGTTCGCCATACTAATCGAATAAGGTCGAAAAGACAGTTCTACAAAGTATCCCCTCCGAATATCAAGAGCCGCGAATTAATGCAGTCCATTCCAGGTGGACGTCTAGTCTTTAAGCCATTTGTAATTTTACAAGTGCCCTTTGTGTTCAAACATATACCTAAAATACGTATTCTAGCACTGTTCGGCTGTGAGAATGAATCATTGAAATAACGTTGTGTTCGAAAACAATTCAACGTAATCTTCCTATTTTACGTATACACGAAACCAGGGCCCAAAAAATGCGCAGTTAAAACCAACTGTCAACACAATAAATCGTATATAGCCATAAACTATAAGGTCTCTAATCCTCTGACACATATTTATGCCATTAAATTTTAAGGTATACTGTATAAACACTATATATACATGCGTATACACAATGAAAATGAAAGGAAAATAGAAAACCAAAGAAAAATCAACAAACTGGTAGAATTTTGTATTGTTTTTGTGATTTATACAAATTGGCTTAGCAACATCTAGAACACAGAAAATAAAAAATTTTCAATAATCGAAAATCCAGCAATCATCTATGTACATATACATATATATGGGCACAAACCCATCACCTGAAAAACGATTATACCACTCTACACCTATTTTGGTTGCGTATATACATATATCTAAGCAGGTATACGCTAAAGTCTTAATGTTTTCGTATAAATTTTCCGTCTTCTCTCCATATATTGTTTCTTAGTGTACACACAGCAAAGCACACACAAGTAAAACCAATAAATTCAATTTTATTAAATTTTCCTACCATTTTCCTCATTATATAAAAGTCGTCGGTGTGGTTGTCGGTATATGTTTTCTCCAAGAAAAAAATTGAAATTTAATTTAGATGTTTTGGCACATATGTGAAGCTTAAAGCAGTAATCTCTCTATATCCGCACATGTTATATAGTACGTAGATAAATTATACGACTTGGTTTAAAGGTGACAGTTTTTTTCTTTACGAAAGCGCACATGGTGTATATATATGTATATATACTAAGATGACAACGTTTAGCATATGCCATCAATCACAGTATATCTTGGCTAAGTTTAACGCATTTAAGTATAAATCGGTGAAAGATTTTTCGATCCCTTCAATCATCATTACCCTCATAATGAGGTAATAAATGTGTAAACCATCCCGTATATACATATATTATGTAGAAGAACCGTAACACACAGTTTTAACAAAAAATATGTTCTGAGTTTTATGTTTCATGTTAAACATAAATTTTTTTCGTACATATATGTAGAACAACAACAAAAATCAACCTTTAAAATTATTGTGTTGTATATCTCGAAAAGAAAATACATGTACACATGTACTGGAAGATGGAAATGGAAAATTCGTTTCGAGTTAATTAATTATAGATGTCATGTAGATGTAATAATACCATCATTCTCGTCTACATTTTATGTATTTTGGAAAATACATTTTCCAAATACATAATTTCAAAAATAATATTTAATTTTTGCAACGAAAAACGAACGATATCAGTTTCATTTACGAACGATATATTAATTGTAATGATTGATGTGTACCTCCCGCAGCTCGCCGTCCACACATATTCGCACCATACACATATATAAATAGCTTAAAAGGTTATACTGTTGTTTTTTTGATGCTGCTGCCGCCCGATGATGGGGCGGTGTGTTTGTTGTCGTGGATTGTATTACATATTTACGTAATTAAATGCTAATTTTGGTGATAACACTTAAAATTTATATTTTTGTGTATGTGTGTGTGTATGTCAATATTACAAGCTTGAATGATTGAATTACGTAAATTAGATAAAGTTCGATTATTATTTTTAGGTATGGAATCATAATCGATCATCATTGGTGTTGATAAAACATAAACTTCGCAAAAATTGGCGTCTAATAACTAAACAAATAATTGGTTTGGGTAACCTATAAGAGGGGAAACTTGTGCAAACTTTAAACTATTTTTTCAAAAAGCTTTGGGGCACATGGCCTAATTTTAATGGAATCTTATTTTAAAATAAAAAAAAACAGCAAAAAATAGATTATATTACACAAATACACCTTATTAAAAATGCTGCCATCTATTGAGCAATAGATTAAGTACAATCGATATTTTTATTTTATGTTTTTTGGCCTAGGCGGCAGTGTATTAGCTTATCGTGCTGTGCTGGGATGTTCTACCATCACTTCGATTCGCTTCGATAGACATTTGTGTCTCTTTTTTTTATGAACAAAATTGTATTCTATTTCGCAATTTATATTGTGATCATAGCCTGCTCGATTCTATTTCTATAAATTCATGGATAAAATATCACCAATATTTTTATTTTCGATGGCAAATGAACATAGGAAAAAGAGATAGTTTGCAAATTTACTCTAACAGGCTGAGATCGCAATAGACAAAACGTAATTCAAAAAACGCAATGGATCACAATGTTCTTCGTAAAAACAGAGACACAAATGTCTATCGAAGCGAATCGAAGTGATGATAGAACATCCCAGCACTGGAGGTTTTGTGTTCTAAGATTATTGTATTTTTACTTTCTGTAATCTAGAATTTTTGTACGCCATCTTTGACATGACCCAGTATCCATATTGAATGCAATGTACTCTTCTAAGTGCCTTCTTCTTCATATCTCACATAATGGTTACTTCTACAAATTTTTTAGAAGATTATTTCTGTAACGAGGCTTCCATATTAGATCTGCCGTTTCGTTCTGGTACCCTAGGCAAAAAGTAACTGACAATTTTTTATCACTTTTGAGAACTGAGCTTCGTCTATAGTTTACTGAGTTGAAGTCTCAAAAAGTATTTGCAGAACAATTTCGACCTAGGCATTTTTAGATAGACCAACCTGAAAATTAGGCTTAGTTTTTTAGATTAAGGTAAATTCAACACAATGCACGAAATTGAACAACATTTTGTACTCTTTCACTCAGATATCAAAATTTGGATTATATTTAACTGAAATCCAATTTTTATGTATAATTTCAGAATTTCGAGAATTGACACCTAAAATTTGTAAATGGAAAAGCTTTTTTAAGTCTCTAGTCGATAGATTAATGTAGGTAAGGTAAGTCGGGAAATTAGATCCGTAACTTCGGGATAAGGATTGGCTCTGAAAATTGAAATAGTATGACTGATTTTTTTCATTTGAGTGAAGGTATTATATGTACTATCCTCAAATTCGAAGGAATACGCCAAGTATCGCCATTGCGGAATATTCTTGCTAAATATGAGAATAAATTATTTTATTCTTAAACGACCATCATTTAACAATTAATTCAGAACTGGCACGGACCAGGGGAATCCGACTGTCTAATTAAAACAAAGCATTGTGATTGCCCTAGCGGGTGATGACACAACGTGATTTCTGCCCAGTGCTCTGAATGTTAACGTGAAGAAATTCAAGCAATTGAGATGATATTAAATTTTAAACTCATTGAGTTGCATGGATGTTATTAGTCTTAGCCTTCATTGAAAGAAAGCTTTAATTTATTACAAAAAAGTATCCGATTAAGTATAGTAATGAACGCAAATCTTAATCGCATACATACTTTAAACGGAAATTTAATAAATTTAGTGTGGTAAATCTCGATGATTAGAGTTGCATGCACTTGATTTGATTCCCAAATTTTAAGTTACTCGGAAGCTTAATAATTTGAAAACCGGTGTTAGTTTTATAAGTCAAGTGTGACTTAAATAAGTGACATAAATGTTTCTACAAGTTTCAAGCTTTTATTTTTCATTAGTTTTGGAGAGCTTTTATTAAATAAGATAAAAAGTTTAGTTAATTGTCGTTCGGTTTTCAAATTAGAAAATGAATGGTTTTGAATAAAGATGTAGCTTTTACTAAAAGCTTTAACATCCTGAAGTTGGATTTGATTAACACTTGACCGGTATATTGTTGATAACAATATTGAAGATAAGATTTCACAGAGATCCATAATTAAAACTTGTATGACAATTTGTTGGATATAAAAAAATGGCGTTTGAAAGCGTTCAAACTATTGCATTCAATAAACCTCATAATTTTTAACCTGAATTACGACAAAACGATTTTTGAGAACACAAGTTGATTATTAATTTGATTAGATAGATTGCTTTTCCATACCTTACCATTTACAAGAGCAACAGGTTTAGTAATGTTAGAACAATTTTTAAATTATATGTTGGTGACTTAATATTTTTTTAAGTATGACAAGAAATGACAAAATATTTTAATGGAACTGATAACTCAAATATTAATTTTAACTTTAACTTCACAATACATGTGTAGTGGGGTAAATTCGTGAAGGGACACTGTATCTGTGGGCCCAGTTTTTATAAAATTAAAGGTATTTAATACAGTTTCCGATCGAGGAGTTGAATAAAATTTTCTTTAAATCATCTACAGCACAAATTTATCACTTTTTAAAACTGATTTATAGAGGTTGAGAGTGCATAAACTTACTCAGAAATTTAATAAACATTGTATCGTTTTAGCCTTGTCAAACAAAGTTCGATCACTGGATTGAGAATAAAACAACCAATTTAAATTCTAGACAACACTAATTTATTTATTTCCGAATTATTTTACAAAACACTTAATTCACAATAATCAGTTACCTGACGTTTCATCTCGTATTTATACCACACATTTTTATCGCACTAGAATCACCAAGAATATTCGAAAAATGTCTAGACTATTCCTGAATAATCTACTGCAGTTTACATTTATACGGTAGTTTCTCTACTCAAATAGAGATGTCACCACAATCGTAATATCGTAGCACGAACAAACGTTATTAAACAATTTTTCCCTACAGTATCGCGGTTAACTGTTAAACCATCTCTGCCTCGTCTCAGTCTTGCTACAGAGATGGACTGGTGACTCCGCAGTTCAACTGATTCTTCGTGTTCCGACTACCATCGACAACATTTTGCTCCAACTCTCCATGTAAAAATTCCGTGTCGAATCCTAGAATCTTCTTCTCCATATTTTGCACTTTTCTGTTATCGTCGATAAGTTTCTGCTCCAAACCCGGAATCCTTGAATCTCAAAGTAGTCCTCTACACCTCCCGAACAGTACACACTCCTTGAAATCCATTTGTCTACGTATCTAATTTCCTGACTTCATTTTTAACTATCTGCTTCATTTTCTGAATAAATTGTTCCCGATCCAGACTTTACTGATCAACTTTCTGATTTAATTGCCCAATAGCAGCCAGTAAGTGGCACAGCTCTAACCAGCGTGATCACCCGCTTCGCCAGCTTCTACTGGGTCTAAAAATGTTGATTCATTGAAATTGTAATTCTTCTCTAAGATGTGAAGTAATCGTTGCTTCAAAAAAATGTTTGTGATCGGCCGCTTCAACACTTTTAATTTGGAAATCTTTAACTCGTCTATAAACATTTCCTTATTCACAATTCCACCGCTACCAACAATAGTTACGTGTTAGCCTTATGATTTGATCACTGGATTGAATGGTTTGATCACTAAATAAAATACCCAATTGAATGAGATGAACGAGTTATCTAGGTAATACTAATTTATTTATTTCCGCAATTATTTTACAATTATTTTTTCTTACCACTAACTCTAAGACGGTTAAAACACAACTAATTCTTTCACTTTTTACCTTTACTACGAACTGTATTACTGAATAGATTAAAACCCAACTAACTAACTCCTACCAATTCATCTCTTATTAAGACCTTCTATAGAATATTTCATAATATTCGAGAAATGTCTAGACTATTCCTGAATAGTCTAGACATTTCTCGAATATAGTATATACTATACCTGAATAGTCTGGACACATACATATATACATTTACGGTAGTTTCTCTACTCAAATATAGATGTCGCCGTAATCGTAATAAAATATTATCAAAAATGCTGCCATCTATTGAGCAATAGATTAAGTTAAAAATGAATTTTTTTATGTCTTTTTCCTTAGATGGATCAGCGCTGAGCAATTCTGGAGTATGCGCTCTAATATTTCAAATAACAGTTAGTTCTCAAGATTTTTTGGGTGATTTTTTATAGATCTGTTGTTTCGTCCTGGTACCCAGATAAGAAAAAACTTATGCTTGTCAGTCAGTTAGGCACTCATAAAACATTTTAGACGAATAGGTCAATACTCTCGACACGAAATTGCGACCGATAATGGTGAGGGAATGATGTACTTTGCAATTGCTCACGATCTTAGAGTAGCTGGTACGTTCTTTCCTCACAAACAGATACATCTATATAGGGACATGTGCACATCCTCGCGGAACTTCCCACATCCAAATTGACCATGTGTTTGTTTCAAAAGGGCGGGATATTAAAGTGCGCCTGGCAGCTGGTAGTCGTGCTTTCTATCCTCTAAGGCTACTGCTAAAGGGTAAACAGCTATCAAGTGCTGTGAAGCTGAAACTTTACAAAGCGTTGATCAGGCCCGTTGTTATGTTTGGTCATTAAAGCGACTTGGGTTTTGTTTAAACAACTGACAAAATACCGTAAACAAGCAGCCCACCCAGTTTTTATTTTGTAATAACCTTTGTATATGGTTCAAAGTATATGGTTCATTGCAATCTAAAATTTTAAATTCAGCTCTAATTCTCCAGATTTCGAATTCTAATCTACCCAGCCTTCAAATTTGAAAAATAATTTAATTTGCATGCAGTTGAATTTGAAATTAAACAACTTTATTAGAGACTTTCATTTTGGTCTTCTGCTCTACATCTTAGATAAAATATATTTTTTTCGATTGAAGATGGATTGGTTATGTGCTCTAAATTTAATTCGCATTCTGTTTCGTTTTATCTATTATGTGTTAAAATTCATCTAAGGCCGTCAGCCCAGCCGTTTAGTCGCCTCCTACGACAAGGAAAGGATACTGTATGGTATTCTTGTAAAACAAGTTGGTGCAATTTAGATTTACGAGTCATTTAGTTTTAGGTCTATATTGGCAATTGTTTGGCCGCCAGATCCAAAGGGGTGAGATGAAAGAGAATCTCCAAAGTTTCAGTAGGTGTGCTTCTATTGAACTTCCCAACCTCTTTCAATGAGTTTTTTTTTACATGAGAGCACTATAGTAGCTTTCTTTACCTTTTTTAAAATATTTGTCCAAAGTATTTCGGTTTATCTGTAAATGCTCAAGCTAATGCAATTTAATGTTGGCAGGTTGATCTATACATATTATTATTATTATTATTATTAAAAATTGGCTGGAACCCTCGAGGATTCCGCACTCAATGCCACAAAGGCCCATGGTGCAAACCTAGGATTCTATCCCAATTCGCAAACGCGCACTGCTGCCTTCGCAAACTGAACAAGTTTAGGCCAAGGCAGAGAAGACAACTGATCTAAATTTAAAGAACTAAAGTTGAATATCTGAATTCGTATAGAACTGAAAGCAGGACAGCTGCTTACGAAGTGAAGGCAGTCATCATCTTCCTCCAGGCAGTCCTCGCAAATAACATCATGAGCTAAACGCATACGATGTAGATGATCTTTAAAACGACCATGTCCTGTAAGAATCGCTACCAAGATTCTTAACTGGTTCTTTTTTAAAGATAAAGCATACTTCGTTGGCCTCAAATTGGGCTCCTTAATGAAGTACTTCGCCTTACGACAACTAAAAGTCTCAAGCCACTGAGACCTTAGGTCTTTCAAGGCGTAGTCCTTCATCACTTTCTTCCCGTAGTTGAAAGAAACAGGAACCGCTGGTTCAGGACCAACAAAAGTCAATTGGGAGCCAGCTTTGGCTAAACAATCCGCGATCTCATTGCCTACGATGTCACAATGAGCCGGTACCCACATGACCGTAACTTTATTGTTAGAACAAAGAAGGTTCATGAAATGTTTACATTCCTTGACGAGTTTAGAAACAGTCAAGGGATTTCTTAAAGAGTTAAGTACAGCTTTACTATCTGTACAAAGTAGAATACTTTTGTTTTTAAAAGCAAAATTTAAAGCCTCAATAACACTACGTGTCAGCGCTACTAGTTCCGCCTGAAAAACAGTACAATACGAACCAAGACTACCGAAAAGTCTCAGATCCGTCCAAGCACAGTAAATTCCAAAACCTGCACTGAGGTTAGAACGAGAGCCATCAGAAAAAAAGACTATGGACTCATCTAATTTATCAATAAAATCCTGCGAACTCCACAAATCTCTCGAAGGATAAGCCACCGAGAAATGATTTGAGAAATGAAGTTCGGGCAGTAGTCTGTCATTAACCATATCGATTTCTGGTAAACATGACGAATAATTTTTAAAAATTTGTCGATGCGCTATGATAGAACCGAAAATATTCCATGCCCCAATACACCTCAGACGATATGCTGCAGAACAAGCTGAGCCTAAAATAAAAGTGCATAATCGAGGCAACGAAAGAATTGATTCCATAGCAAGAAGTGGGGTCGATGACATAGCCCCAGTAATGGCTCTACAAGCAAGGCTTTGTAGACCATTAAGCTTGGCTACAGAAGCCTTTAGCTCAACCACTGGCCACCACACAATAGAAGTGTACGATAGTAGCGGTAGGACCAGTGATTTATAAAGGAAGGAAAGCATCCTAGGGCTTAAACCCCAGGATTTCCCAAAAGCTCTTCTACATTGCCAAAAAATGGTAGTTGCTTTTTGGAGTTTATAATCCAGGTGATTCTTCCAGGAAAGTTTACTATCCAGGACAACACCAAGGTGCTTGACCTGGTCACATTTGGTGATCGTTCTCCCAAAAAGGGAGGGAACAGATAGTTCAGATCTATACATATACTTATAGTTCAAATTTCTAGGGCTGGACCTCACTTGCCCTTTACGAGAGTGCGGACGGCAAATGAAACTATAGTAGAGACCTTCATTTTGGTGTTCTGATTTAATTTGTGTACTATTCGATTGAATATGGCTTGGTTAAGACTCATGCATAAGTTTTAAAAGCCCATCAAAATGTACTCCATACTTATACCAAATTAGGTACCAAGAAGCTTCCTCTTATATAGTATGTGACGAAATCCATATAATTCCCATTGATATTTAAATTAAATCTATATATAAAGTTCTTTACAAAACGAAAAATTAAACCAATCCTATATAGGAATGAAAGAAAATTAAGCTTCCCATTTTTCACCAAACCAAATTTGGGATTTTTTTTTTTTTTTTTTGCTGATCCACCACAACAGACTGAAAAAAGGTCAAGCGACCATATCAATCACTGCACTCACAACAGAATTTAATTTTTTTTATTTTTTGTGACACACTCAAAGTGGTTTACCCTGTATATGTATGTACGCACTGTACTGTTTGTATACGGTTGGCATATTTCCACGTGCGAACAACAACAACAACAAAAAAACAATAAAATTTGAAAGACATAAGAAAAAGTTTTTCCTTTGATGTGGATATCATGGAAAACTCTTCTTTTCGACTACATATACTTAACTGACATATGGCATCCACTGAGTTATTTGTTGGGAAGAGCGGGAGGGGGCGATACGAAAAATATACTCGTACACAATACGATTATTGGAAAAATATTTTTTGTAGATTTTCCAAAATGTAATTAACTTCGTATAATACAGTAGTGTAGTTGATTTTCATTTTTATTACAGCATTTTGTTGGCTTTGATCTTTATTGAATTTGAACCGATTTGATTTTATACATTAAGTTGGGGTTTAGTTTCGTGGTAAAACCTCTATCGCCTTTAAATATCACGTTTTATTACTTTGCTATATATATCCACATTCATTGAAGACTATATTGTACTGTATGTTGCTATATATTGTGAAAAGTCAGTTTTAATGTTGACAGCACGAGTATGTATGTATGTATGTATGTCGAGTCGTTTTAATAGGGAAACCTTAATTGTTTCCGGTTTTATGTGTTTGTGATTGGATTTTGTTGTTGGTATTTTAAGGAATTTCCGTGTTTATTGCGTATAGGGATTTGGTGTTCTTGACTTTTGATTGAATTGTCGTAAAAAAATGTCGGTTTATCAAGATATGGAACACGAATTTTTATTTTATCGGTATATACGGATCTGTATATACATATGTACTTATTGAAAAGTTAGATCAAATTGATTAAGTTAGACCAAAAGTATATCATCACATTTAGGCGATTAACTCCAGTTCAAAGAATACATGATGTTTTCTTGACTTCTGAGTCACATTTCGGAGCAATCCAGTTCAAAAAAATTAGGTTTATGAAATTAAAAGTAAAGTAAAAGTAAAGGTAATCATTTCTGTAAAATATTAAACATTTTGTAACCAGCCTCGATAACAGAACATGAAGGGTATTCTTTATAGAGTTACACAAGTTTAAATCATAATAAAACAAAGAAATATAGTTTTAATATCAATGAAACAGGCTTTATTGGATCGAAAATTTTATGGCATTAATGTTTAAGGCAGGCGCATACAAGGCTCAAACTGGAACACCAATTTTCACAATGTTTTCGCAGCATTTGCGGCCGTATTTCGTCAATAACTCTTCGAATGTTGATTTCCAGGTGTTGAATTGTCCCTGGTTTATGGGTGTAGACAAGTGGCTTTACATAACCCCAAAGAAAATAATCCAAGAAAATGACCATTACGCGAAATTATTCTTTCATCAAAAGTTTTTTTGAGTTAATCAATTGTAGCGCGCTGTGTGGCATGTGGCTCCATCCTATTTGTACCTATTTGTCAGCAAGATTAATGCCAGCTAATCGAAGTATGAAAAAATGTCTAATCATGTCCCTATACCGCTCACCATTATCAGTAACAATCCAAATGCGACAATTCTGCTTATTTACGTACCCATTCAACTAAAAATGGACTTCATCGAAGAACAAAATTTTGAATAATAAATTCAACATCAATATCAATTTGTGCTTCAGTCCATTCGCCGAATTGGCGACACATACGATGATCGTTTGGCTTTAATTCCTGCACTAGTTGGATCTTGAAAGCTTTTAAGCCAAGATCCTTTCGTAAAATCTTCCATAAAGTGGAAGGACAACTCCAGCTGCTGAGAATGGCGACGAATTGATTGATTTGGATCTTCTTCAATGCTTCACTGTACAGCAGCTAAAGCTTCTTCAGTGCGCACTGCTTGGCATCTCACAGGATGCACATTATCATTAAAAGTAAACGTAGTTCAAAAACGATGTATTGTTATTGTAATTAGCCGCTCTGAAGTGCACGATAAGTTTGACGAACAGAACCATTATTTTGATAAAAGATTTCAGCAATTTGCAAGCGTTGCCCTGATGTAAGTCTATCCATAATGAAATGTCAAACCAAACTAAACAAAAAGCCACTATCAGCTGTTAAATGGGTTTTCAAATAAAGCAGTGTTGCCAACTCAAAGGTGTGAACCTCTAAAATAAACACCCTTTATAATAGGATATAGCTAATAGTTCGATATTATAAAACATTTGAACCTCCAAAGTGACCTTAAAACCAAAGGTCAATTTATTGTTAAAAATTATAGTGCCTATTACACTAAACTATAAGGAGCCAGAAAATTTGCACACTTCCACATCTCTGACGACAACACTACACGTTTTAATAAAATTTAAGAACGTCAACGGCAACATTTTATTCAAATGTTAGATTACACAGAAAATATAATATAAAATAAATATATTTAAAATAAAATATTGCTTTATTCTACGAAGGTATGCAATTGTAAAATAAATAAAACCAACCATAAATTTCTAGAAGGTGGCGAAGCCGTAACCCTTGAATGCATAATGATTCGGGTTAAATTTTGTTTTCTAAAATATTAAATTACACTGATAATTATTAATTGACCAATAAACACTATATCGAATATTGCTGCCATCTATTGGGCAATAGATTAACTATATAAATGGCAAAAATAGATTTATGGTCTCAAGGCAGCTTAGAAGTTTTCATATTTTGTAAGAAGTGTTCACTTTCTCGCCTTTAATTTTATAATATTTCTGAGTAAATATTTTATGCACTCTCTACCTTTAATGCAGTTCAGCAGTTCATAATCTGCTAACTGAAACAGATATGATTTAATACATGTTATTCATTTCAGTCCTCACCACTTTGAAAGTAATGTGTAACATTAAACTAATTTTCTGTCATAACACGAATGGCGCCAGGGTTGCCACACTCGAAATAACCGGTAGTTCAAATTGCAAACGCTAAATGGACTTTATATGTACAAAACTTTAAATAGAATGTTTTAAACCAATTTCGTATTATTCCGAGCAAATAGTACCAGGGATGGGGATTTACCCGTCATCTATTGTTTTCGACGTCGATAGGTCGACAATCTGTAGACAACGTCGACAACTTAAACAAAGTCGATAATGTAGACAATTCCTAGAGTGATTTTATAAATTAATTTAAAACTACAGGGACCAACTATCATTAGGATAAATGTGATTCGGGGAGGAAAAAAAGTTTCTAGAATTGCTCCTTCAATGCATTTTAATCTATACTTTAAATAAAAAAAATTTAATCTGCATTGTCGGCAAAGCGTCGTTAAAATCGGTTTTAATAGTAAAAATGTATTTAAGAATTATGATTTAGCGATTTGCAGTTGTGATTTGCGATTTGCAGTTGTGGACTCAAACAATCGTCACTATAATTTTTATTTTAGTTAAAAAATTGTAAATTAAAATTGCACAGAAATCCTTTACTAAAATTAGCTAGTTCACAGTCATTACAATGACTTAGAACGAAACTAATCTATTCAGCAACTTGATTAGAGACTTTGTGGTGATTATAGAAGATTAAACACCGTCACCGTTCCTGACCGTTACCCTATACCTCACATACAACATTTCTCTATAAACTTAACCGGTTGTACTATATTCTCTATATTTGACCTAGTCAGGGCATATCATTTAATACCTGTTGCTACAGAAGATATTGCGCTAAGATGGCAATTACCATTCTTTTTGGCTTATTCGAATTGACGCGAATGCCTTGGATTAATGGATTACGCAACGCTGCTCAGACATTTGAAACGCTCATAAACAAGGTTGTTCGAAGAGTGGTTTTCGTGTTTGCATATATAGATGATAATCTTAAGCTTCGAAATCAGAAGAAGAGCACAAATCCTAAGGATATATTCCCAACTGAGGAAACCGTTGAAGCTATATATCGGAACTTCAGTGCCTACGTCCATTCGAAAAACCCTCAGAATCTCAAAAGCTGAGTGTAATGAAGCATTTGCTTAGAATAAAAGTGCACTTTATAGATGACCCAGTGTTCAGTATTACTACTGTTGCATCGTACACCGTAGTTGAAGCCATCTTGCAGCAATTCAAAAATGGATGTGGGGTACCTCTAGCATATTTCTCCAAAATGTTACAACTAGCCGAAACGAAATACATATTAAGCATTTCATAGAGAATTACACGCCATATACTTAGCGGTTAAAATTTTTTGATAGTTTGTAGAAGGTTGAGAATTTACGATTTACACATAACCTTCATAAGCTCCAACACCAAAAAAAATTCACGACAAGCGAAAACGAAACTGCCTCTATATCGAAAAAAACACTAGATCTCAAATCTATTTCGGAATTACAAAAGCTTGGCGGGGAACTTCAGAAATTACTTTTTGGTTCCACTCGTCTCGTAATTAGAAAATTAAAAACTGATCGTTACTTTTGGCCTAACATGAATAAAGACGTTAACATCTGCGCACAGTCAAAGGCAGACGAAATCGGAGTTAGGACAATTTGACCAGCCTTTTGGTCGTTTTGAATACATTCATTTGAACATTGCCGGACCACCTCCTCTATCAAATGGCATACATTTTACATGCATACATTTTAACTGCTGTAGATTGTTTCACCAAATGGCCTGAAGGTTACCTTATTTCAATCTTTCCCCGGCAGAACTAGTTTATGGACAACCACTAGAATTACCAGGCGAATTTTTATGGAATCACCAGATCAACAACCAGCAGACTACGATCAAGTTATTAAACATCTGCGGAATACCATGCGCAATCTAGTTCCAGCTGCGCCACAACATGCTCTGAAAAACGTTATATTTATTCCAAAAACGCTGGATAAATTCGGCTTTTATCGGGGTAGATAAAATTCGTACTAGGCTTACATCGCCTTTTGGAGGCCCAAGAAGGTAATTTGACGATTCAGAAAATATTTTGTGGTGGAGTACAATGAGCAAAACACATTCACATCCAATAATATCGGAAAACCAAAATGTGTTCAGTTTTCTGTTTAGAATAAAAAATATTATTTTTATTTCCCCGTAACATTTACTCGAAGGGAAATGATGTGGTGTCCATCTTCACAAAGTTGCAACCCCTGACCACACGAGAAGCAATGAAAACAATTACATATGTACATAATAATCCGGTTCGTAAAAATTCAACCATCTATACAAAAAAATTCGTGCTTTTGAAGATACAGATTATCAATTTATTCAGTTAACAATTGCATAGCAGTACCCGCTAACACCCAACGGTTTTTGGGTTATCCAAAAATATTCGACATCACCTGAAGTTATCGTAGGTTGTTGATATTCTCTTAATTGTTGACGTTCACAAAAAACCTTGCCAAGTAATCTACGTAACGTTTTACGTGTCGACAATCACGTAGTTTACATGGGGTAATCTATACCTCGCCCAACCCTGAATAGTACAGTAGAGATAAAGTTATGACGTTTAGTTTGGGAGGTACTGGGTTAGAATCTTGTCAGGGATCTCTTTATTTATTACTGGGCCCAGAGCACCCACTGAAAACAGACGAGAAAATTAAATTGATCGATATAACTGATGAGAACAGTTCGATGGTCTGAAAACTATCATACGCGAAAAGTTCTCCAACTCTAATTTTATGATGTTAACCAGCGAGAATCGATAGATTAAAAATTTATAGAGATTGCCAGAGAGCTCTAAATATCTAACCAGTTATATCTAACAGTTAAGGAAAACAAAATCGTAATGTGCTTAATGTAATTAGAAAAAAGCTTTGGGATATAATTTTATGCTTTCTTGGTTTTATTTGAAATGTAAAAGCTCAAATCTATTTGTTCGATGGATTTCGTTTTATATTATAACTCAGTTGATATTCTCCCTAACATAAAAGATTTGGAAGCTTATACTCAAACTATATATGTAGCAAATCAATCTCGTTCAAAAATTGTTAAAGTCTTCCCTTAAAAAAGATGACGTGTTAAGTGAATTTTCGTCACCAAAAAAATACAAAATCCTCCGCATAAAACAATAACTTCCGCACCGCACATAATAATGCAAAGCTTAATGTTGTCAGATAATAATTACGAGTTTGTCTCGTTTTCGAAATAAAATGAAATTTATCTGTTAACACGCAGACAACGGGAAATATGTAAATTTTCAATTTTTCCAAAAAAAAAAAACACACCCAGCCACACGACTTTAATAAAAGTTTTCATTTGATAACTTCTTCTTATACAAATATATTCTTGGTCGTTGTTTCTTATCGACAATATATACGAAGATGATATATAAAATAAGATAAACGAAACAAAAGACGATGGGAAAACAATAGGAAAAAATGGAAATTTTATTATTTATTTAGACAACAACAATACAATGTATGTATGTATACATAAAACATAAACAATAAACATAATGATAAAAACGAGCCTATAAGAAGAAGAAAATAAGGAAAAAGATGCTTTTTGTGTGCGAGCTTCTTGGGTTTAGGATTTTTATTTATTTTTTTTTGCCGAAAAAGTTGTAAATTACATAATCGAAATGGACTTTTATGGACTTGAGATATAAACAAAAAAGTTCACAACAAAATGTAATTTAATTTAATTTATTTAATTTATTAGTTTATCATGTACTTGACAGTCAGTCAATTTTGGATTAACCTTCAACAATTTCAAAAATCGTGCCATTGTTGTTTTGTTTCTGTGTATGTACATTTGTACGAGTAGTTCAGTATACCCACCGAACCCAAATAGTGTACCATTTCATCCCAATTGCTATGGTCGATGTTTGAGAAATTGCGTAAATATTCTTCGAGGGTATATTGTGAGATTTCTCAAGAGCACCATTAGTCTGTGGGTGGAAACTTGTAATGGTTATGTGTTTAATTTTGAGAAGCCTTGATGGCTCAAGTTTTGTATTACTTGTTTTGGGATCTGTGGTTTCTGTTTGTATTTCTTTAGCTCTGGCTCCAGTAATCACATTGATTTCTATTGGTTTGGTTCGGCTTAATGCATCTGCTCCAGTATTAGTTGTTCCTGGTACATGCACTATATATTGTAATCGTATTTGGCTAACTGTATTCGCCATTTTAAGATTCGTTTCGAAACGTTTTTAAGATCGCCAATTTGTGGCTAGCACCGCTTTCTCTATCGTATAGCGTAGTTTTTCTCTGCTTGCTTTAGACAGCGACTTGCATATGCAACTGGTAAATCATTGGCATTGTGGGATTTGGCTCAGGATATTTTATCAAAATCGGGGTATTGTAGTATTGGAGTTGTAATTAATTTGGATTTTATGATTTCAAATGCGTTTTTGCATTTTTCTGGCCATTCGAATTTAACCTTCTTTCTGGTAAGTTGGTGCAGAGGTTCTGCACTGATTGAAAAACCTGGGACACATTTTCTGTAGTAACTCGTGTGACCTAGAAAAGGTTTGTAATGGTATGACCTAGGTATTGTATTTCTTAGCCTAAAAATCGACATTTACCTGTCGGTCATTCAATCTTAATGCTTCAAAAACGTCTCTTAGCTTGTTATTATGATCATTCAATTTTCTTCCGTATATTATAACATCGTCATGGTATTCAAAGCATTTCAAACCTTGTTGGCCTAGCAAGACATTATTGATCATTCTTTGGAATGTACTCTGTGAGTTCTTCATTCCAAAAGGTATTCGGAGGAATTTGAAATGACCGAATTTGGTGGTAACCACTTGCCATATCTAAAGTGGTGAAATACTGTGATCGACCTAACTGATCGATTATATCCTTTATGAGTGGAAGAGGGTAAGAGTCGTCAAACTCTTCTAAAGTCTACGACTACTGTCCATTTTGGCTTGCCATTCTGATCTAGTTTCTTAGGTACTACTAATAAAGGACTATTGAACTGACTTGTACTGTGTGTGATTATGTTATCCTCAAGCATCTTCTATACTTGTTCGTTAATTACCGATTTTAGGATTTGCGGTACTCTATATTGTCTGGTGTTGATCGGAGATGTGTCTGAATGAAGGTGCACCTGATGGCTCACACCTGGGAAACTGGATAATTTATCACCTTCTATGTAGAATATATCAAAATATTTACTAATCAGTTCTAGTAATGTGCTTGATTCTTCTTGATGTGGTTACTGGGACTAAACTTGGATTGATTTGGAGTATATCGAAATTATCTAAGGGTGAGAGTATTGGTTTGAAATTCTTGATTATGGCTTCTGCTGGGTTACAATTAACTATGCTAATCTGGGCTTTATATTGGTTGGGTTTTATGAGACAGTTACTTGAGAATACGCCTGGGGCTATTCCTTGTGAATGACATAAATATTCGTTATTTGTGGGAGTTGGAATTTGTACAGTTATTTCTTTCCGTGCAGGAAGATGTATTTCTAAAATATTTTGAGTTTAGAAGTGATGTCGAGGTGCGTGTACACGCTACCAAAAGTGACCGTGGCCTTTCCGCCTATTCCTGTTAACTTGGCTCTATTTGCTTTGTCGACTAGATTCATATCGTCAATGAATTTCTCCTTTATTAACGGCACTGCAGCACCGGAGTCAATTAGGAATGGTATAGTAATTTCCTTTGATGCTCCTAGTTTTAGACTTATGACATCGTGAGAGAACTTATGATTAGAAACTAGATTTATTTTGAAATTATGGGAAGGAGGATTTTCTTGGGTTACGACATTATGGACCTGTGCTACCGTAACGAATGATCCTTTTGGTGGCCAATCATCATCATTCGGTGCAACTGAGTTTTGAACTGGTCGTCTGTCTTGAACTACAGAACTACTTTTTGAGATAGGACTTGATTTATTTAGAGTGTTTTATGGGCTGTTCTGTTCGTTATCTGACGGACGACTTGTTCTGTTACTCGAGATGGAACTCGATGGGGCATTGATTTTATTATTCGAGACGGAACTCGATGGGAAACTTAAACTATTATTCGAGGAGGTTCTCGATTGACTGAAATTGCTAACCGAGGAGGTTCTCGGTTGATAATACCACTCCAGGTGAGCGGGTTTGTTTTAATCTCTGAATGACCTTAGTGAATTCCTCCTGGGATATGGATCCTCAATGCAAATCTCCACAGTCAGTCACAACTACAGTCTGTGACGCATGATGAATACCAAGCAGGTCGGTAAAGTGTCCATTCCATGCGTCGAGTACTGCATCGATGTTGACACAGAGGTTTCCTTCACGGTCCCGAATGCGGTTGAAGCTGGCTTGAAAGTATGGTGCAATCCAGTAATTCCTTTAAAGAAATACGCTAACTGCGCTCATTGCTGAGTGTTGTATTTTCAGAACCTCGGCCTCAAATCATTTTCGCTTCTTTCGTCTACAAATTCGCTTAGCTGCCCTCTGACGCCGTTGCACTTCACTATGGGCTGTATTTTGTTGCTAGACTGAATGACGACACTCGTCATCAAACTAATCATTCGTGCAGCATAACTCGAGCCCGCACTTTTCAAATTGACACGCGAACCTGAGCAATTCCAAAGTATATCATTCTCTCATCATTATCGATCGCAGTTTCGTGCCGAAAGTACGAACCTATGTTTTCACACAAGTTGACCTGATTTCTGCCAGCTCTAACATTAAAGTGCCCAATTACCATTCAAACATCGTGTTCGGGTATAGGTTCCATCAGATCGGCTGGCTGACTTTTGTGGGCGCGTCTACACAATCAGTTATTGACTAGAAATCCAAAACAACCTTCTTTACCTGCAGCCCAAGAAGAAATGCAGCTCCAAAATTCCCGACGTCAACTCTACTGTTGAGTAAAGTATAGCCCTGGGACACATAGTCTCCACTTTTAGGCCAGCGAGTTTCTTGAAGAGCAACGAGTTCCAGCCGATACTCCTTCATGCATGTAAATAGGTAATGCTTTTCATCGCTCTTGGTTTCCTAAGAGACTGCACGTTCCACGTGCCGATCCTAAATCTCGTGTTGGGGTACTTGAGCGGGGATTCGGTATTGCTTTAGCGGTATCTTTTGTTGATATTGCAAAAAGTTGACTTTTTTACAGCTGCAGGTCGCCAGCCCAGCGATCCAAATGTTTAGTCGCCTTCTACTAAAAGTAAAGCTATGGTGGTATTCTTGGAAAATATGTTCGTGCAATGAAGGTTTACGAGACATGAGAGTGCCCCGACCACAGGGGCTCTAATAAATCAACCAATCAAATTCTAAATCAAACTAAAATAAAATTTCATAGAAACTCCCGACCATTTAGTCATTCTCGAAAACTAGTCACCTAATACAATTATGTTTTCAAATTTCCAATCAAACTACATATACATAAATGTTATTCAAACTCGACTCAAATTGTTTGATTCGAATATCGCGCGAAATACATTTAAATCAGTTGGTTTGATAAAATTTTAATCACAATTGTAATCAAAATTTAAAACCAACTTGATTAAATTTGAGCAGAATTGGCGTTACAAAATCGCAAGTAGGTCGAAAATATTCTAAAAGATTTCGACAGTCCGTGCTGTCAGTTGCGTGAGGTTTGTACACACTAAAAACAACGTTCTTCTTGAAACGCTCACAAGATCATTTCTGCTGCGGCATTGCAGTGCGTCGTCCCTCTATCCGTTGTGCTTCCAACCGACGTAACTCTTTCTGAACTCTGTCTATAGGAGAGCCCACTTAACTAAACTTTGTGTACCTTTGTTATACTGTAGTCTGTCCTGCGTTTTATGTTGACGGAAAAGCTCTGTAAATTTTCTCTTATGGTATTTTTTTTCGTTTCATCTAAGTCACTATCACCTTGCACATTATAAGTGTTCCCCCATTGATTTGAGTTTACGTCATGACTTTTGAACCACTATTTTTACTGCTTCGGATTGCGCCTTGAAGCTTTTTTGCAAGCCTCTTATAGTGCAAATATATGTATTCTGGCTCTTAGTTCTCAGGATATTTTTGTAACGTATTTTAAACATATATAAGCAATTTGTTTGACAGTTAAAGTTTCTTTCAAACTCGTATCAAATTATCAGCTTTTAACCGCGAGTATACAACAGTTTAAATCAGAATTTCAAATAAATTCCATAAAATTTGTTTGATTAGAAGCAAATATTTGTTTTGATATAGGTTTGACAGTTAGAATACCTTTCAAACAAAAAAATAAAGTAATTTGAATCCATAAATTTCAAATCAATTCGGTTACATCTGAGTAGAATTATATAAATTGAATGATTTTTCAGGCTCGTTGAGGTCAAGCTAACCAAACCATAAATTTTATCAGATCCAAATTTAAAATCTTCTTTTTGAAAAATGTTTGACTAAAATTTAGGTTTAACTCATGAAAACAGCGCGGATTGCAAGTGTGGTGGGGTGGACGAACTCAAATTTAGTTTCATAACAGCAGTCATATAGACATGTTAGAGCGTGACCTGTAATATACGAATAACAAAACTTTAAACTTAATGACATGCACAGTTGAAACATTTTATATAGAACATCGCACCGTAAAAAGCTGTTTTGTGCAAGCACGCACATAATAATAGCATATACGGTTTGTGTATAAACATCCCTCATCCCCCTAAAAAATAACGCCCAAAACCCTACAATCGCACATACATAATAACTTTACGTACATCACAAAAGTAAACAAACCAAAACGTATATAGCAATAACACATCTATAAAGCTCTGGCATACATTTTCCCATTTCCACACACAGACGAAAAACAAATAAATAAATTTTCCTTCCTCGAACATCCATATACATACACAATTGTGTGTTGTTTAGACATATCGTCATCATTTTTCCATAAATATTCGAACACGAAAAAATCCCAAACAGTTATTGTATGATGGCAATAGAAAACTCTGCTCAATCTTATATGAACAGAGGCGCGCGCGATTGGGTGGGAAAAGGATTTTCATTTCGCGCACTCATTTTTTTTTATGATGTAACAAAACAACAGAAATTGAATTAAAAACAATTTTTTTTCTCGTTTGGTTGGAAAATTTTGTATTTTCATCTATGTAGGTACATAATGTAGGCAATATAGCTTTAAGACGTTACATATCCAAATTTTCCATTTTCTTCTGTTAAGTGCGGAAGAAACAAAATAGCAAAACTTTTTTTTTCTTTTTGGCAAAATAATAAATGGGAAGATTTTTGTTTTGTTTGGTTCATAACCTTGAACGAGTGGGGTTTGGATGCCATGGTGGTATGATTACGATGGGAAATTAATCAAATTAAAGGTGGATGGACATTCATTTTGTTGGATCAAAATTTATTTGGGATTTAGGTGCGACAGATATATAGATATAGACAGAAGAGATTCTTGTTTGTGTGAAGGTCACCAGACCATTAATCAAATGTGATGCACACAATCATGACACAACACATTAATATTCGTCAGTATAAATACGATCATCGCGAATTGTTTTAGAGGTACCTACCCAATGCTGCCGAGGAGGAGTTAAATAAACATCGTAATTTTGGAATTTCTCATTGTTGCCTGTGTACACACACACACAAAATGATTAATGAAGGAGTAAAATGATTTTGGTGTTCCGTATATTACAGCCATCCATATACGATAGTAAAATGAAATAAATTATCCAGCTTGTGAGTTATTAATTGTTTGTCTTATAACAAAATCATTTTTTTTTTGTTCGGATGTGGGTTGTTTAACGTGTAAATAATTGATTTTCATTTAAATACACGAACATATTAACCAGAGACGATTATCTGCGCCCAAGCGGATAATATATGGTTCATGACTCTTGATTGTACGAAGTGGGTGAAATATTTTCCCATCAATATGCCAATACCGACAAGTATCACTCTTTCTTCGTATATGTACGTACGCACATAATGTGTTCGCCCCATAAATATTTCATTATAGCACGTCAAATTGACAGGCGAACGAAAATGAACGGTTCACAGTTGTGTTGAGCGATAACAACAGAAACAGAAAAAAATGATTAGAATTTTAATGGTTGCGGCGATGTTGTTGTTCTTCACTTTAATAATAATTTACATAAATTTGTCTTAGACATTGACAGAATAATTAAACCTTCATCAAACGCCAAAAATTGGTTTGTAAAATTTATCAAAAAATATAAAATATTAGGTGCGGGGGGAGTGATTTGTGCCCCAAATGTTATTTTCCAAAATGGAGTATATTCATGTGGTTTGGGCGCGCCACTGTTGATTAACTGGAAATTTTTCACGTCACGTGTTCTGATATGTAGCCAGGGCCGGATCATAGTATGCCTCAAAAGAATCCGGGCTCCGTGTTGCTTTTGGGCCCGCATATCGAACTACTTATTGATTTTTACTCATATTTAACGTTACACCAGCAATGTCGAGTCAACAAGTAATTTGATTAAAGTATTCGTAAACCCAAATGCACGAACATGTTGTCCAAGAAAACCAGCACAGTGTCCTTTGCTTGTCGTAAGTAGCGACAAGGGCAAAAAATGTATACAGCCGAATCAATAACGGACCCACGCTCAATTACCCGGACACGAAATTTAGGATCGGCACGTGGAACGTATAGTCAATTAGGAAACCAAGAGTGTGGTTTCGTGGTGTTTCGAGTGTGGGTAATCGTTCTTCTAAGTCCATAATAACTGTTATGCCTGTAACCTCTAGGTTCGTGGTGTGTGATATGGGTTGTTTGAGGTTCTACTCGATTTGATGATTCTGCATTATGCCATATACGTGACGAGCTGATCTGGTGTATCTTTTCTTCAACGGCTGGGATTCCTGACTTCTGCAATGTCATCGTCGTGATTTGATGATCACACATTAATCGACCGTTTTTTGATTTGGTGACTGTGAATATCCATTGCTTCGTGTTTAGCAGAACCGAGTAGTCTGTTTTATTTGTTGTAACTGTCATGCAGCTCTCAGGATTATGTTTGTTGCACCTTGTGCTGGAGTTGTTCGTAGCTACCCTCAGCTTCTATTAGTTATTCTGCGTCGGCTATTAATCTATAGCGTAAACGTAGTTTAACATCTTGTGCTTTGTATTTCCGTTCATTGTTATTTTTATAGTTGCTTTGTAATAACTTCCGATACATTGTTGTTGGCTTGTGTGGTGGAAATATTTGCTAAACTGACTGTTGGTCGCTCTGATGCAGGTTGTAAAATAGTGGTTGGTTTTTTGACGGACAGGTATTCATCTATCCGTCCTGGTACTGCAAGTTCTGTTTATAGCTTAACCTCTGACTCAGTACGATGGTGTGCGTAGAATTTTTCGAGCAATGTTTTCGATTCGAGTTAGTTTCTTCTGCAGGCACTCCGTCGTTTTCCTACTTTCACCAGCCTTGGTGTAATTACTTTTGTTATTTTGAAAATCAAACGAAAGTTGTTGAACACAAACACATTGAGCTGTATATAGATTCTCCATTTTCATTGCCAATGTTTTGCGGCGTTAATATGAAGACCTGTTGGAAATTGACTATTTTTTGTTCAGTCAATTTATTTGTAAATATTCCGTGACTGTTTTCTGTGACCCGAGATTCGAGAATTGTTTATATTATTCTTACCTTTCGATTGTATTTCGCGACGGTTTGTTGTGAATCCGCACTTTTATCCAACAACCAATGTCATGAACGCGAGGCTCGAGATTCAAGAATCGTTTGTATTATTCTCGCCTTTCGATATTTAGTTTGATTACGTATGATATTCTTCCGTTCCATCCGTCTCGCATTAATGTTAGGTATCGTGTTAGGTTAAATTCAGCCTTAGCTTATTTTTCTTTTACTTCATTAAACTCTGCGCTTCCCGCTGTTGGAGGCTAATACCAGAGTGAAATGGAATAACGTTGAGTATGGTTTAATTGAATCCATAGCTCACTGGTTTAAAATGACTTGAACGATCTGATGAGATTCTATACTCGAACACTATGTTAGAATGGTAATTGGGGACTTCAATGCTAGATCTAGAAGAAAACAGTTGGCTTATGTGAAAACATAGGTCTGCACTCCCAGCACGAAATCAATAATGGACGACCTTAGAGTAGCAAGCTCATTCTTCCCACACAAACAAATACATTTAAAAATATGGATCCATAGGTTGGAGTCGGGTTATGCAGGATGTGATAACTTATCGGTCAGCAACCAAATACGTAGACACCGATCATCATTTGGTCTCGACTGTGATGGTCTGATAAATGAAGATCAAACGAAACGATATCAGGATTTAGTCAGCGACAAGATTGAGGAAGCTAATTGCTAGTCTGGCTGCGTATGAAATCGGTCTGGAAGGTATTGAACACTTCTGCGGTGGTTAAATTGAGAACAGACTATCGACAATATTTGCAGTTAACTCTTGTGTTCAGCAGGGAGACACCATACACACCTATCAAGTGCCGTGAAGCTGAAGCTTTACAAAGCGTTGATCAGGCCCGTTGTTTTGTTTGGATGTGAAAGTTGGGCGCTGACAAATGAGTATGAGAGATAGTACCTTACATTTGAGAGAATAATAATGCGTGTGAAATACGGTCCAAAAGTAGTATAATATCGAGATCAGAGATTTTCGGGAGTATTCCCCCATCTCTGAAAGGAGAGCCACCTATGGTAGCCGCAAAGGTCAATTGCAAGCGACGATGGTTAAACGGTGTAGAGAACGCGTTGGCTTATTCAGAGTGTCTAAGACAGTATGAAAACTATAAAGCTCAGGTTCGAAACCGTTGGAGCCAAATTGTTGACACAGTTATAGACCAGTAATGGCCTTTAAAAACTGTTTTTAATCAATTTATATCAAATTCGCTATCAAACGACTACCTATATTTATAACAAACCTAAGTTGATTGAGCTTTTGGTTAGGTTAAGTTATAAGGTAACCGTCCTACCGAACTAGCATAGATACAAATTGGTCCATATCTATATATACCACATTTTGAGTTGCCACCTTCTCAGTCATCAAACCACACTGAGCTCTCCAAGAAGCGTTGAAATTCCCTGACGTCGATCTTACTATAGGATCCGTCAGGTCATTGAGATGCGGGGCTACCATAAATTGGATTATGCTGTGTGCTAGACGAGGACAAGTGCAAAACTGGTGGGGTATAAATCGTAAGCCCGTCTACTAGGCCGCCCAATCTACCCGCATTTTTACCTATGACACAATGTCCCGGTATAGCTCCTACACTCATAGCCATATAGGTGCCACTGAAGCGATATTAGTTGGCCGGATCTGAACCGGGTTAGATTAGGCCAGGTCTGCCTTATAGCATGCTCCTGCAGAAGCAGGCTACATTAAGCAATCGTATGTTGATATTAAGCCTGCTTTGCGAGGGGAGGCGTGCTCACCCTCTTGGGTAAGCGCATCATCGTATAATTCTATAAGTCCATGAATTCCATTATCGTGATAACTGCAAACATCTTTAAGGTTACTAGCAAATTTTTGAAGAAATTTTGAGTAGTTATGAAAGATCAAATACCAATCCAAAATATTTGATAATTCTCCAAATAATTGGAACTTGAAATAACTGAAAGACTGATGGAAAAGAGTATAGGTGCATACAAATTATTTATTTCAAAACTTTTTCAGTAACAATTTCATTGAACGTGCGGCTAAAGAATAGCCGTTTTTAGTGGTACCCCTAAAAAACTGCGAAGGAACAACTGATGCAACAATGGCAGACCCGGTGGGAGGAAGCTGATACTGGCACTTGGACAAGTAAACTCATTCCCACTCTAGAAAAGTGGGTGGCGCGTAAGCATGAAGATACCTGTTTAAACCATGAGTGTTTTAATAGTTACTTCTTTAAGATGCATATGGTGGGTGCAGGAGCGGCAAGAGTTTATTAATAATGTAGGGGAACCAACCACAGACAATATAATCGTGAAGATGCTGGTGAAAGAGACAATTTTGGAACATCATAACCAAAATGATAAAGACCATTTTGAAGCAAAAAATAAGAGATGAGACGACGAGTGAGCAACCGACGCTCCAGGAATACAGCGTAAATTATGGACACCCCTGGACTGAAGTAATGCAATGTTTTGCGATCCCGGTCACTGTGAGGAGTGAGGGAACGGGTTTTTAGTCGGTAAGAGTCCGACAGAAAAAAAATACTCAATCACGCGCTAACATTACACAGTCATGGTAATTTTTCTCACGTGATTAAAAGTGAGATTTTCCGTTGATTCCGACGAAGTTATGAGGCATTACAGTATTGTATAATAGTCAGACCCACCACCCTTTGTTTAAAAAAGGAAAACACAGAAAATAATTTCGTTAAACAAGAAAGCTCTTCAAGCTATAGGTATAGTTCTAATTCATTAGCTCGACTATCCAGATAACTATAGTGTGTGAACGTGTTTCAAATTGTGGGTCTTCATCCGTCTGTGTCACTATCGATGGTGGAATTAAATCTTAATTAAATAAATTATTTATTGCTTGCAGTAAGTAATTGTTCCAAACTAGTAATGTACAGACAATACTAGGAGAAACGACGATTTTAATAGTCAAAGAATAACCGAAGGATAGATCCTCAGAACTAAAGGACAGTCATAAAGAAGCAAAGGGAGCCATTAAACAAGCAAAAGCAGTTGAGATAGAAGGCGATAAAATCACCTAAACAAAAAAGAGCGTGCAGTGAGACGAAGAACCTGAAATGAATCAAAGAAGACCGTGAGTGATCATATTCCGAGAGCAACATAGCATCATTAAGTGGATGGCAATGAAGGACATACCTAAAGTAAGAAAAGACGAGATACACTGAAGCTGATCCTCATCAGGGAGCATTCTAAGAGAGTAGAAGCACTCAGCATGATACGCTTGGTTGCTAAATTTTTGATTATGAGCTTAAAAGCTTAATTTTAAAGTTAAGTAAATTATCGATTGCGCTTTTAGTGGACGATATTGAACAAATCTGAACTTGAACTATCCACGGGTGGCAATAATATTACGAAGGATAATACACTTAAACACATGATGCAATCTCGATCGATTTCTTCACTCAACATTAAATCCAAACAACACACACTCACACACAGATAAAGTTTAACGTTATGCTAGTCTGTATTATATTATCTTCTTACATAACAAGAAACTAGGTTACATATAAAATAAAAATAACAATAACATACGAAACACACTTTAGATATATAAAATAAAGCCATAATACTTTATTACACGTCAAAATTTATACTTTTTCAAGTAGCCTCGACTACCCCATCCCCACCATCACCATAATACTCTTATGTGATACTCAAATATGTTTACTTCATTAATTAAGACATTTTGTTTTTTTAATCGAACCGAAAACGAACCAATAATCACCGTACGAACAGATTGCGTTTAATGCACAACACTTATGTACATTTATGTTATGCTGAGATATATAGAAACCAGTGATCCATAAGATTTTATGAGGATAGCAATAAAAAGGAAAGCGAAAAATGGATTCGTTTTTAAGATTTTATTACGATTCGTTATGATTAAATCACTGCTGGGTGATATATATATAGTAGGGGGGATACGTCCAAATTTAATTACAAAGCTTATACTACACGGAAGCTTTATATAAAACAAACAAGTATGTGAACCTTAAATGAAAGCTCTCAAAGGAAATGCTCCTGTGATATGTTTGTATATAAAATATGCTCATCCTAATTGTAACCAAGCTTTGTTAGAACCTCTTCAAATAAAATTTGTAAAAGCTCGTTTAGTATTAAACAAAAATTAGCCCTTGACTTTCCATTTGAGGAGGTGCCTAAATAAAGTGGCCCAATTTCATTTTCAACCCCAATTATTTATATTATTTTTCCAAAGCTCATTTGAAAAACGTTTACAAATAATTGAAACGCGTTAAACGAAGTATTTCTGTTACAGTAACATTTGTCACTCCTATACCGATGTGTAAACATACGTACCCGTATAATCAAAACACATAAAAATACTTCAGTGTTGTTAAAATTAGCTTAAAAGCTTTTATTATGTTTTTGCTACACTAACAACACATATACAATACACATGCTACATACACGATACCCAATCAAAATAAGCATATACTCAGCTTCGTTATTTATAAAGCTATAAATTGAAGCGTTTATGTTCCAATTTCCAATGATTAATGGATGAATGCGCCGAATATTTATGTAGACATAAAATCAAGGCTGTTTTGTAAATTCGCGTATGACTGTAGCGATTTCTGTCTCTATTTTTTTTTTTTTGGCAATTTATCAACAAACCAATAAATTTTCACAATTTTGACAGCCAACCTTGACATTTACGCAACAGACAAAAAGAAAATGTTTTTCCAAAATAGTTTCTCTCATTGTACATACGTATGTGTATATCGTTGTATACCGAGATAGATTTCTTGGCTCTTGATTATTGATTTTGGATTAGGCGGGTTGCTTAATAATATCTGTACATCAGTTGAATTGAATCTTCTTAAATGTAAGCTTCTCAGATTTCATTCATTTTAATTAAATTCATTAAATTTCATTTCGCTTATTCTGAGAATTATGAAAGTCTGAATTGAAAGTGCGACACCGGTTCTCATGTAAAGGTTTAAAAAAGATATAAATCGAAAATTTGAAGTTGATGGCTATCTTAAATCTATGGGTGGCTAAGGGAGCCCAGTAGGGAGGTGTCTTGTCTCCTCTTCTCTGGAAAATAGCAATTAATGGGTTGCTGTTAGAGCTGGAGAGAGAAGGGATTGGAGTGATTGCTTATGCAGATGACGTAGCGATAGCTGTCTCTGGAAAATATTTAAACACGGTGAAGCAGATGTGGACGGGCAATCAGCTCATCCAAAATTGCACTGGTACTCTTTACCAGGAAATATAAAATCCCGGTAGTAGATCCACCTATCTTAAACGGCATAGGGCTAGCTTTTACTGATAAGGAACGATTTCTGGGCGTAATCTTGGACAGTAAGCTTGGTTGGAAGCGTAACATCTTGGAAAGGGTAAACAAGGCTAATATAGCCATGTACACCGGCTATTCACTACCGTTGTAAGACCTATACTTATGTATGGGGTGAGCGTGTTGGCCACCAGCTCTTGAAAAAGTAACCTAAGGTGCAATGAACGGCCTGCATGCTTATAAGCTGGGCTCTGAGGACAACACAAACACGCGCCTTGGAGGTTATGTTTCACCTTCTCCATGTCGATATTTATGGTTAGCATATGGCGGCGAATACGGCCACTCGACTATCAGCCATGCCTCAGTAGAAATATCTTCTAACAGGGTACTCGATGATAATTAGTTGCTAGGGAAGGAACTGGCGAATGAAGACTACGTTACACCAACATTATGCTTCGACAAAAGGTTCCAAACTATAACCTGCTTTTCAATAGAATCTTGGAGAGCGGGTCGTTATCGGAAACACATTAAATTTTTTTACATGAGTTGTTGAGAAAGTATCATGTTTTTTAAATATAATAATTTAACTGATTTTGTGACTTTCCTGCTAAACTATTGCTTTTGGCATAGGTCTACCAAATAAATAAATTTTCAAGTTTTCTTGGGAGAACTCTGGTAATCTAACACCATAATGAAGTATATAGCAAGATGTCATTGGATCTAAACTATCCAGAAAATCATTCAATTTTGGTAAAGTGATTAGGCGATTAGAAAGTTTAGGACAACCAAGTTTGGTATGACTTCATATATGTCAAATGTAAGATTTTTTTCCGGAATTGCTTTAGAAACTCCTCGGAAGCTAACACCATAATGTAGTATAAACCAAGATGTCATTAGGTCTAAGCTATCCGGAAAATATTTTCATTTTAGGAACAGTAGGGGATTAGGGGGTTGAATCTCATATATGTCAATTATATGATTTAGTCTGGATTTTGGTGGAAAAATCCTCAGAAGCTAACTCCATAATCATATCCGAAAATTATTTCAGTTTCGACCTCATATATTTCGATTATATATGACTTTTCCTGAAAAACTGAAATAATTTTCGGATAACTTTGACCCAGCGACATCGCGGTACTAATATCATTACGATGTTATAGTTTCCTAGGATTTTCTAAATCTTATAATTGCTATGTCTTGACGCAATAATTAATTGTAGTACTAAAAACTGTCAAATTATGACAATAGTTGCTCCAATTAATTATAACGTCATAGCAAATATGTTTACGACGTTTTTATATGAGGTCATACCAAACATGGTAGTCCTAAACGTCCTATTCTCACATCTTTCCCAATATTGATATACGTTACTTCGGGACATTCTGGAAAATTTTTTTATTACTTTTTAGAACAGGTTTAGTACAAATTTCACATACGAATCAAATGCATATTTGTTGTACGGCTTAATTGAATCACTGGTCACTAACAGCTTCGCATCCACTAACAATCAGAAACGCTTAATATTCACGCAGAGCAACACAAAAGCATAGCAAGTGTTTTGGGGAAATATCTGTGATTTAAATGCATCGCTTTAAGTAAACGGAAATCAATATCTGAACTGTCGACGTTGATAAGAAATATTGCCAAGTAATCTACGTACTACTCTAGGTGTTGACAACCGCGTAGAGTACATGGCGTAATCTACCTCACCCAACCCTGAGTACAACTCTTCAACTGCTACCGGAAAGGGCAAATTTGGGGAGGCCGATTAAGGTACTAAAGACAGCGCTTAGAAAGGAGGCAGTAGCCTCAGCGAACGAAAGGTAAACTAACACTCTCACAGGTAGTGTAGCAAGTCTGGACAAAGCCGGACTTGAAACGCTCAAAGACACCAATCTCCCTACGTAGACGTGAATTAAAAACGATCGTGGGGATACTCACAGGACACTGCCCATAGAAGGTTGATACTTAAAGGAAAACCTCTCTGATCTCAAAAACTGTAAAGTGCGAGAAGTGTGCCGCAGCAGCCACTCTAACCTAACCTAACCTAATCTAACTCCAAAAATCTAAAATCTGTAAATCCGATGGGTCATACCTCAAAAGATCCTGGAACCTTTAAACATTATGCGAGATTTCAATTGGACAGCTCAACTGTTTCTAATATAAAAAGTTAGAATTTAAAAAGTGTGTCACCGAATGGTTTTGTAACTTTTTGACCAATAATCTAAAATTCGTAATCGAGATCTGAGTGCAATGGTTCATATCTCTAAACATAGGTATCAAGTGAACGGGTGACGTTACTAGGTGGTTTGTAATTTTACTGTTAATGACTTTTCTGCAACACAAATTTTCATCACATTCAACACCAACTCCAAAGTTTTTGTATCAATAATTTTGCTTGGATGAATGTGCAAACCATCCAAGTGTTGTCAGGCATTGTCTGCAAACCTATTCCATTTCGTAAGTTTTCGCTAGATTTTTGGTGATGCAAACTTAAACTGAAAAATGTGTGAATTGTGTGATTCACCGATTTTTATAAGGCATAATCTGCCTCCGAAGCATGTGTAAGTAAATGTGTTTGGCTCACACCTCTATAGATAGCCAGGATAGGCGAGGTAGATTACGACATGCGTCTATGTCGACAATTAAGGCAACGCTTAGAGTTTTGAACTCGAATGAACCAGTTTACAGTAGTATTTGTAAAAAATCGTAGTGTAGAACTATAATTTACAAAATCACCAGAACCAGTAAATAAAATTTAGAATAGATACCCAGTCGAGTAATTAAAATTGACGTGATCCCCGAACGAGTACTGGGATACGGTTCCAAAAAGACCAGATAGGTCGATTGGAATGGTCGGAAGGTATTGTTAAGGCTTTGTAGCTAAACGAGCTCCAATCAAGAGGAAATACTTGAAACTTTTAGTAATGTAAATCTAGGCCACAGCATTGTTATAAAATCTCTTGACTTCAACATATCACATCTTAGAACCAAGTTCTAATCTACAAGCAAGTCAAATGGTAATCTCTTTCTCTTCGTAAATTAGACAAGACTTCTATAAATTTTTAAAATTCCGCTCTAGTTTTCCATACCAATTTTTGCATCCAGATTCTAAATTCTGCATTGCACACTACAAATTTGAATCTTGTAAACTCCATCATTCCAAATTAGAAACCTAAAGTACAGTTCGAAAACAGTATTGCAAACATAAAGGTCCCGTACCAATTTATTTAAGTTCTTTGAAAAAAAAAATTCTAAATTTGGCTCAAACTTCTCTCAAATTTGTTTTATAGTTTGAACCAAATACTAATGAAATTTGAAATATGTTTGACAATACAAATTAATTCAAACCTTAAGATTTGCACTATGTTTTCTAAAGATTCTTCTCTAACCTATCTGAGAAACGAAATTTGAGTTGAGTTTGAATCAAATTTGAAAACAGTTTTAAAGGACTTAAAATAAATAATTTTTTCAATTTGGTTAAATATGAACTTCCGTTTACACAAAATATATTTTAAACTCTCTTTAGACTAATTTGCACCATGGGCCCAGAATGGCATTGAGTGCGAAATCTGAACCTTTAATAGTAAAAAGGCTGCCAGACGTCCGGTTTTCAGCAAGAATTTTCTTCTTTTAACAATTTGTCATTCCGGCAAATAAAGTCCTTCTCTGTTTTACTACTCCAATTTAAAAAAATTATGTACTACTTTTTAAAAGTATTAAAGGCCATTAAATGAAAACTAATCCTTTGAACCAGAATTCAGAAATTAGTTGTCCATCCAGAGTGAAATTTGATTTGATGAACTAAGAAATTTGAAATTTTTTAATAAATCATTCGCACTTAGGGATGCAAGATTAGGTTCTGCTAACTTAAGCATTTAGAGGCCGAAGATTACAGATTGATAGAAGAAGAATCGTTTCCAATCAATCTATAAATTGCCTAGTTGGTTATTATTAAGTCAGCAAATAAATTTGAATTTCAGTTTGAAGTAAAATTGATTGGAATTTGAGCCTTTCTCACAGTAAATTTAACTTTATCCAAATCAACCTTGCATATTGTTTAATCAGATTAAACATTTTTTTAATTAAAACTCAACTTATCCAAATCAAATTCAATTACATAATATAAAATCAAATTGTTTAAATCTATTCAACATTAAATTCCAATCAGCTTCTTAATATTTTAATTTCCAGACCACAAATTTCAATCTTCTAGGATTCATAATACTCTCCACAAATTCTAAACGATTTTAGATAAATTGAATTTGTTTCGAATTAAAAAATTTAAAATTTCGTTGAAACTTCTTTTAAATTTGAACGCAATATTTTTTATCTGTAACGTTTACTGAAATATAATCAAAATTCATTGGTATTTGGTTCAAATTATGTTCAAGCAGACTGTATAAAAAAATATTTCTATTAAATTTGAGTTGAGTTTGAACCAAATTTGAAAACATTTTTACAGAACTAACCATAAATTAGTTGACAATTTCGTTAAAAACTGTTTTCAAACTTTACTCAAACAAGTTTGACGAATTTCAAGTTTAAATCAAATTTCAATCAACCTAAACATTTTAATTACATTTTAATTACCATTTGTTTTTTATTTATTTTCAGATGCCCGGAATAGTAGCATTCCGGCGACGATGGTCCGTGGGATCAGATGATTTAGTGGTTCCTGGAGTTTTTCTACTTACAATACACATAATATGGTAAGTTCATTATTTTCTTTTTGTGTGTTGCCTACGGGGGCTTTGTGTAAATGGAGCAACTTGTATAATTTTCTGCACAAAACTTTTCCTATTTACTGTATATCGGTAGCACACATTATATTCCATTAAGGATGACACCGACAAAAAATGTACACATTTGAATAGAATTTTTCTAATCCTCCTATATATACACGCACACATTTTGTCTTCAATAACTTTACCCCAATCAAATACTTGATTGGCATTTACCTCTGCTTTTTATGAATTTTATGTATATATGGAGTGGAGTAACTGCGGCCCCAAAAAAATATCCCACAAAAAAATAATTCGAGACAGCAACAAAACTCTAAAGAATGTCTTATCGAACTCAGTTAGTAGCTACAGTAGATCATAACACGATAATGTATGTTTTTGGTTTGGAGAATCGAATTAATTTTATTAGATTTGATTGGGTTATCATCGCACAAATACACACACACATACGACGGTACATACATTGCCTTAAAATCGGTGATTGTGTACATAGATCCCGAATATGGTTCTTTTTTTATCGGTCTATTGAAGGTAAATCAATTGATTAATTTATTTTCATTTTTTCTTCGGACCATTTTAGGGTTTAGTCGATTGGATGAAATATTGTTGGCCGTTTTTTGTTGTTGTTGTGTACTGAGTAGATTTATATCGGCTTTGTTTGGGGGAAGGAATTAAATACGGATATAATCGTAGATACCTAATCGAGTTATTATTTTTTTTGGAAAAGTTATTAATGTTGGTTGGAATCTCTGGAGGTTCAGCACCCAATGTCAACATTTTGCAAACATATAGGTACAGTTTCGGCAAACTGGTTTAATCACTGGAAGAGCCATTTAAGGTTATAAAACTCTGAGGCCTGCCGTTAAAATTCAACTGCCAAACTAGTGGATTAAAGAGCTTGGTTACAAAAATATCCGTTTACCTAATATTTTCCAAATTTCCAAAACATAATTTGCTTCTAAACCAAATAGCACGCGACGAATAACTTTCCACATCATGTATAAATCCGTTTAAAATTTATGTCATGGCGACAAACTACTTTGAATAGTTTTTCCATCTCAGTGAATGTTAATAAAAAGTGGAACACAAAAAATCGTTGAAAACTTTAATAGACTAAGTCCACCACCCGGAAAAACAAAAACAAAAAGCATTATATGATTTTAAAATAAAAAGACGCTAACCAATCCAGAATGCTTATTAAAAGTCAAAATGCTTAAAACGTGTAAAAATTTCTTCATAATGTATGTGTGTGTCTGTCTCCAACTCCTCAAAAAAACTATGTCACGTTCGAAATTTATTTCGAATTTGTTTCAACCTCATTAGACGCATTTTATGCTGACGATTTACTTCGGTTTTTTGATTAAAATATTTTCGAACGAAAATCATCTCAAATGACCACACATCACATCACACAGTCTAAGATGAATATTTAACGACCGCCATAATTTATCCCGTTGATTAATTGTTAAATGGTTTATGGAGGAACGTGACGTATTGCGGTTAGGATACCAAAATATGTTCATCAACAAAAAATTGTTCGATTTTTACTTTAATGTATCACGCATGCAAACTGGGATAATCGACTCCCATAAATTTTCATTTAGGGTGGGTACTTGGCACGCATACATAACTATATACTATCCACCTGTTGTTCTACACCAGTTAATAATAATTTGGTCAACAATTTACCTGGCCTAATTTAAAATTCATCCCCCAAAAGTAAATCGAAAATGAATCGATGAATTCATTTTATTTTTTGTGTTGGGTATGGTAGGGGTTGAAATACATTTTCTATAAGGGTTTTGATTTTATATCTTCACATACACACACACATACATAAAAATAAACGTTCGGTATATATTTCGAAATGATTATGTTCTCACCAAATATTTAAATGAAACACGTATTACATAAATTTATATGTGAATGTCTGTTAACCCTATGTGAGCTAGTGTTGACTCTACGAATCGAATATGAATTGAAAATGAATTGAATATGAATTGAATATGAATTGAATATGAATTGAATATGAATTGAATAGGAATTGAATATGAATTGAACAAAAATTGAATATAAATTGAATATGCGAATTGAATATGAATTGAATATGAATTGAACATGAATTGAATATGAATTGAATATGAATTGAATATGAATTGAATATGAATTGAATATGAATTGAATATGAATTGTATACGAATTGAATATGAAATGAATATGAATTGAATATGAATTGAATATGAATTGAATATGAATTGAATATGAATTGAATATGAATTGAATATGAATTGAATATGAATTGAATATGAATTGAATATGAATTGAATATGAATTGAATATGAATTGAATATGACTTGAATATGAATTGAATATGAATTGAATATGAATTGAATATGAATTGAATATGTATTGAATATGTATTGAATATGAATTGAATATGAATTGAATATGAATTGAATATGAATTGAATATGAATTGAATATGAATTGAATATGAATTGAATATGAATTGAATATGAATTGAATATGAATTGAATATGAATTGAATATGAATTGAATATGAATTGAATATGAATTGAATATGAATTGAATATGAATTGAATATGAATTGAATATGCGAATTGAATATGAATTGAATATAAATTGTGAATGAATTGAACATGAATTGAATATGAATTGAATATGAATTGAACATGAATTGAATATGAATTGAATATGAATTGAATATGAATTGAATATGAATTGTATACGAATTGAATATGAATTGAATATGAATTGAATATGAATTGAATATGAATTGAATATGAATATGAATAGAAGATGGATCCTGCCAAGCCAATGCCCCCTAAGCGCACTAATTAAATTAGCGGATACAAATACAATGTATGAGGCTACACAAAACCAAACTTATATTAAAAGTGTTGCTCGCCTCGTATGTCCAGACCACGTAATGTACAGGAAAGGTTAAACAAACAATCCTCTTCATCTTTGAACAAAACACTCGATTTGAACAAACAAACTCGCCTGTCATCGACTTACATACATATGTTCATTTTTAATAGACACGGGGGCAGGTCTTTCAGTGATTCCTTTTTTAAGGCACTATCACTAAAATTATATCAAAACAGATCTGATTCTCTCAGCAGCAAACGGCACAATTATAAACACCTACGGGTCAAAATTGCTTCAGGTGAACATTGGATTTCGTCGAACATTCACTCACACATTCATTCTTGCAGATGAGAATCGCCCAATAATTGGTGCCGATTTTCTAACGAAATTTGGTCTTTTGGTTGGTTTAAGAAATCGTAAGCTTATTGATCCAGCGACTCAGCTGTCAATACAAGCCAGAACGGTACAGGTTAACACACCAACGTCAATACATTTCTCAATCGACAACGGCTTCTGCACCTTGCTGAAGAAGTTTCCACTTTTAACAGCAGAGTGGAATTACAAACTTGCCGGAGCGACATAACGTATAGTTCATCACATCGTCACGGAAGACCATCTTCCAGTGTCGGGACCACGCAGGCTAGATCCGGTGCCCCACAAAGCTGCCCAAGCAGAATTCCAACACATGGTGAAAGGAATTTTTTGAACATCAACATTTTTCGTCTCTTGTCCCTTACACATGATCGTTCGAAAACGCGACTTCGTTTTCGTACATCGACGACATTCTTGTGGCATGGAAAACTGAGGAGCAACACAAACTCCATCTGGAAACACTATTCCATCAACTTGTCGTATTTGAAGTTCACATTAAGAGCTCAAAATGCGTCTTCGGCGTCTCCACTCTTGATTTTCTCAGCCACAAGATTACACCTAATGGTATTCTTCCTACTTCAATCAAAAGCACCATCGTTTCATCGGCATGGTAAATTACTACCACTGATTTATACCAAATTTCGCTGAAATACTCACCCCAATACACAGCCACCTGGCAGTACCACTACGTAAGCCAAAAACCGCCAAGAACGTCTATTGGGCTGACGAATGTCAACACGCATTCACGTCACTAAAGGCTGAATTGGCAAAAACAACACTCTTTCGCATTCACTAAGCGACTCAAAGCTCAACATAACAACTGATGCATCGAATGCTGCCGTCGAAGCAGTTTTGTAACAGGTCAATGACCAGAGTTGGGATTTTTCTGAACAAAGCTCTCGGATGCCGAAAAGAAATACTCTGCATGCGATCGGAAATTAATCGCATATATCTAGCAAACAAACACTTCAGATATTTTGTCGAGGGTCGGGACTTCATCATATACACCGACCACAAACCTCTGACTGGAGCAATTCAGTCTAAAACCAAACGTAACCTAAGACAAGATACCGATAACGTTGTCCCGGATACACTTTTGCGTACAACTGACAACAAAACGGCCACAGTCGAGACTACCTTCGACTACCACTTCCTCCATCCAATGATTACACTCACCTATGTCGATCGTTTCACTCGATGGCCAGAAGCGTACTGCATAACCGATCACACTTCCGATTGCTGCTAGACACTCCAATTCCGTTATCGTATAGTTACGCTGTGCTTGGTTTAACTTTTGAGACATGAATCGCAATTTTATGAAGAAAAGCTGTTCAAAATTTGGTATATGAAGGACGGGAGAATTACTCAAAAGATCCTTCAATAGTTCAAGGGCTTCATCTGCATCTTCAGTCCATTTAAATTTTACTCCATTTCGCAATAGGTTGGTGATTTGGTGATTGGTGCCGTGGCTTCCGAAAAATTTGGTATAAAACGCCGATACCATCCCACCATTCCAAGTAATCGACGGGTTTGCTTTACCGAACTAGGTTGCGGAAAATTGCGAATTGCTTCAACTTTAGATGGATCTGTTCTAAGTCCTTCTTATCACCTATAATGAAACCGAAGTATTTTGTTTCCTTCAAACCAAAATACCTCTTCTCTAAATTAATCGTCAAGCTCGCTTTTGACAACAACCGTGCCACCGTCTCCAACAGTTCCAGGTGCTCGTTGAACCCAGCTGAGATTATCAATAAATCATCAAGATATACAAAGAATCTTTCTCTAAGCTGATGGGGTGTTTACTCGACCCATCAATCTGCACATGATTTGGTGAGCATTGCACCCAAACGGGATGACACAAAATTGATAGAGAGGACGGCCTAGAGCAGTAAACACAGTTATTTCTTTGGAGGTTTCGGCAAGCGGAATCTGCCAAAACGCGTCCTTCAAATCAAGGCTAGTAATAGATTTAGTCTCCGTTAATCTACCAATTTTTGTTTTCTGCATACACACGAGTTTTAAGGCACACTCTTTAATCTCTGATAAAATATTTGGAGCAATACTAAATTCCTTCCAGACGTAATTAGTGGTCCCATCTGCCGTTTGAATGTGGGTGTTAAGTTTTCTAATTTTTGCTCCCAGAGTTTTAATTAAATTTTCTGATCCCTGCCCCAGAATACTAACGCTAGCACCACTGTCCAGCAATCCCAGAATAGGATAACCTTGAATATAGATTTTTGCGTATGGATGTGCATCACCATCACAGCAGATGAATGAGTCATTAATTAACCCGGACCCGTCTGTTTTGGGTATTGAAATTTTCCCGAACGCGCATAAGGTGCGTTATAAACGTCACAATTAAGTGTTAACTTAACAATTTTTTTGTTAAATTAACAATTTTCTTTTCACCCTTAAATATTTGTAAAACAAACCGATTAACTTTTTGGGTAACATGGTCAACCACACTATCGTTGTTTAAGGTTGGGTCACTGTATCTTGTCATGTCTTTCCAACGAAACCCGGAAAACTCTTCACCGGGAGTGAACTACTCGGGACCAGCACGACCGGTAAGAATTGTGACCCGACAGCCCACACCAACAACTCAACAACAGTACCGATAAATTACCACAACAATTCCCCACCAACATTAACACTTCCAAACCCGCTTTCCTGTAAAATGTTCAACTCTGATTTTAAAAACATAAAAAAATTGACATTCGTCCACACATAATAGTAGATATCAATGGCAAACAAGTTTGCGGTCTGTTAGACGGATATGGAGTGATCGAATTTCTAAATACCATTGGGGTTAAACATAAACTGTTTCAGCAGAAGTACTAGAATAAAATATTTAGTATCTTTCAATAAATGTTTGGAGTATCTTTCAAATAATCCATCAAGTGGTAGGCTTCATACTCGAAGATAATATTGACTGTTATACTTTAAACTTCAGCGCAAACAGAGGAGTTTAACAAAGTACTGGAAATTTTACTTTCGTAAAAAATTTCGAACGTATCACTCTAGTAGAACATCACATTGATGTTTGGCAAACCTTACCGATTAAACAGCGGTATTATGCATGTGTCTCCAGCAATAAGAGAGCTAATTTATTAGGAGTTGGATCGCATGTCAGCTTTGGGGGTGTCAGGGAATGCGCAAGCGCTTGATCTTCGCCGATTGTTTTGGTAGGAAAACCTACTAGAGTTCGACTGTGTCTGGATTCAAGGAAGGTGCAGCATCTCCAGTATTGATCTTAAGAAGGCATTCTGGCAGATACCAGGCTTGATCCAGATTCCCGAGAAAAAACTGCATTTACTGTACCAGGACGCCCACTGTATCATTTTACGGTCATGCCTTTCGGCCTGTGTAACTCGCCGCAGACTATGTACCGTTTAATGGATAAAGTGGTGCCTAATCAGTTTCACGATCCATCAACGTATACCTCAACGACCCCCTAGTTACCTCGTCTAGTTTAAAAGAACATCTTAAAATGCTTAAGATAATTGCTACCAGGTTGGAAGAAGCCGGACTGACCATAAACCAGACCAAAAGCAAGTTTTATAATGAAATGAGGGAAGTACCTCGGTTTCATCATCGAAGAGAGTGGATTGAGAACGGACCCAGATAAACTAGAGGCAATAAAAAACTTTCCCTCGCCCACTTCAGTGAAGCAAACTCGACGATTACTTTGAATGACCGGATGGTATCATCGATTCATACCAAACTATACCAAAATAACCACGCCTATAACTAATCTTTTAAGAAAAGGCGCCAAATTTATTTGGGCTCATGATGCACAGATAGCCATTTGAAGAGTTAAAATACTTGCTGACAACTTCCACAGTTTTAGTGAATACTGGATTATCGCAAACCATTCTATATTAGATGAGATGCATGTAAAACAGTAGTGAGAAGTGTTCTATACCAACTTGACCAATGTGGCAACGATCGTCCAATTATTTATATGTCAAAAAAATTGAATAAAGCACAATCAAATGATTCAACCACTGCTCATCTCAGCGTAGAGAAATTTCGCCCTTTTATAGAAGGCCGGCACTTCACGATAATTACTGATCAATGTAGCCTTAAGTGGTTGATGTCGCAAACCGATCTTAATGGTAGATTGGCTCGCTGGAGCCTAAAACTACAATCTTTCGATTTTGACATCCAACACCAGTTGGGCAGCCAAAATATCGTTCCTGATACCTTATCTCGGATGTTCAGTGACTCGGTTGAACTATTAAGGACTGGGATTATAAAAAGTTCAGAGATAAGATCTTGTCTGATCCTAAAAGTTATTCGGTCTTCAAAATTATCGACAGCCGAATATACATAACTCAATTCGAATACTGACCCAAACTTGTCGAATAATTCTTCCTGGAAGCAATGGATCCCTGCTAGTATGACGACATCTCTAATAAAATATATGCATGAACAGCCGCTCGCTGCACATGGTGGCATTCTAAAATTTCTCGAACGATTACGGGCCCATTATTATTGGCCGGGAATGCGCAAGCAAGTTTACAATTACGTCAAAAACTGTGAAACCTGCAAAACCACGAAAACCTCCAATAAGTTAAATACGCCTAGTCTAGGGAAAATGGTGCTTGTACAGCCATTATGGGAACGTGTGTATATCGATCTAATGGGATCATATCCCAGGTCGAAAAATGGAAACACATTCATCTAGTCATTTTGGAACAGCTAACCAAACTCATTTTCATCAAACCCCTTCCTTCAAGTACCACCAACAAAATAATAAAGTGTCTTAATGACGCTTTCCTAGTAAATATTTGGTGACAACGGTTCTCAGTTTATTTCCAGAGCTTTCCAAGGTCTCTTAAGTGAATTTGAAATAAACCACATGAAGATGAACCACATTTCGGTCAGAATATGATTACCAGTGCGAAATCTTTCAAACTGCTACGAGAAATAGAGTCATTAAATGAGAACGTAGACGTACTACCATTATCGGATAAATTAGCGTTGATTCACAATCTAGTTAATAAAAATCTTGAAACAGCTTTTGAAAAATATTCATCTCATTATAATCTTAGGACAAGACCTATCCCCTACGATATTGGCCAAATCGTATATACCAAGCAGCACCCATTGAGTGATGCGTCCAAGAACTTCGGTGCAAAGTTCTCAAAAAAATACCAAATCGGGACCGTAAATTACATCTTAAAAGATGATTAGGGGGAAAAATTAGGTACTTTCCACGCTAAGGATCTGAAAACGTAGAAAGAGAATGAATGGAATATTTATAAAAACTCAGATCCGTCGAACAATATTTAAAAACAAAACATTCGACGTATCTGCCCTGTATAGGTAATACTCCGGTGTGTACGCGGTAAATTTCCGGTGGTCAATAAGAAGACAAAGGTTGCAGAATCTGAGTGTGGTCGGACCAGAAGAGGAGGTTCTGTGGCAGTGAATCGGTGACGTCGGGGTGTTCAATAGAGTATCCTCATCAACTACGGTCGGTCGGTGGCTGACAGAGAAGCTGGACAGAATTCATAAATAAGTACAAAATATTGTGTCTTTAAAATTTGTAAAAACTCCACCAATGATAAAGGACAACAACACTTCCGTTGTTTGAGGTTGGGCACTGTATCCGGTTTAAGATAATTAATTGGACAGTTCGTATAACGAAAAAAATATTTTCGTTTCACTTTATGAACCATTTGCTCTAGAAATTTTTGTATAAGCCTAAAAATGGGTCAAAATCATAACCTAGCCGGTGCACTAGTTTAGAGACGTCATAATCCTATTTCGACAATAAACTAACATTTTATGTTAACCTTTAATCATAGATTCGTGTTAAATTTTACGTTGCTATGTACATAACATTGCAGAAACTAGAACACTGTAACACATATAGGATTATATATAGAAACAACATAACCTATGTATATATGCTATACATATAATAAACAACATAAACTACTAAAGTACGAAAATAGAAATATTCTGCAATATGACATTTACCATATAGTTATGTCGAACCAAAAAACCAAACCACAGAGCAACTATTACATATAGAAATACAAAAAAATATTATGAATCATCTCTATATATGGTTTGTACTCGTCTATATCTGGCTGCAATAAAACCAAGTTTGAGTTTGGTTATATGTCTCTTAAGATAAGCGAAGCACAACAAAAAAAATCACAAATTTTTTGTGGTTTTCATGTAATCATAAATATGACAAAGTCTATCCCTCCATCATCATTATTTTTAAACCAAACCAACATATCTTGTTATGAAAGCGTACGATACTATACTACATATAGAGAGCAAGTTGATTGAATTTATAAGTCCCAAGAGGCTCGTATCGAAATTCTATTTCTACATACAATTTTTAAACAGAATATCTGAATGAATTTTTATGTTTCAATTCATGTCTGGAACCATTTTTAATGCGCTGCACAAAGATAAAAATCACTTCAAATAGTTTTCCAGTCCATTTATCAAACAATGCTTTGGAAAGATAGATATAATGTCTAATTTTGTATCCAAAATACAACAACAACAACAACATAAAAAGAACAATCAGACAGGCATTCTTATACAGGAGACAAACATAAAGGATATTATCCCTATCTATATTGTCTGTACTGTACATATACCGATACGAGCAACCGTATTTGTAACAATATACCACCCGCAAGCATTTATCACAAAAGTACGGATGGAAGGCAAATTTTTATTCATTTCTACATTATCGTTTTTGAAAGACGTCGTCTAGAATCTAGATTACGAATTGTGTATAATGATTAAAATGACGAATTTAATATGTGTGTGTGTGTGAAGATCACACGATTGACGAGATGATGGGAACAAATTTAACTGAGATTTTATTACTTTTATATGTAAGTATGTGCTATACGATATGTGTGGCCTTATCATTATGTTATGTTTGTTGAATATAGTTGGAAATTATTATTACGGATTATGGCAGTGGCAAGCGTACATGATAATTTTTAACGGAAAACGCTGGTACTGTTACACCATTGCGGTGGAGATTGGCTCTTCATAACCCATCAATAGTAGACGGCATCTAGACTTTTATTAAGCTTTTATTAGGCTAGGTGGCTGCTTTTTACCAACACTTAGACCGGCGACGGTCCGTTGTGATACCACATACATGTTCATACACACATTCATTCAACTCATTCACCCTCATTCACACAAGTACAGTGTACCACCTGCGCAATGCATAGCTCCACGTTACCCTGTATACATGTAAAGTGGATTGGCCCATGAGTTCTAAATTCCAACGGTCATAGATGTCTTACAGTTAGATTAATCATCTCTCCGTAATCGAAATGAGATGAAAAATCCCTTTTTGCATCCCGCCTTTGTTGGTATTCGAACCCGGTACCTCCCGATTGAAACGTCGCAGCTTTAACCACTGCGCTATTTGCTCGGTTTTATTAGTAACTTTAAATATTAAAACAATAAACAAGCTTAAATGTAATTTTGGAGCTTTTCTCCTATATAAAGCACCACCTATATACGGAAGCTCGCGATTAAAAACCTCTTTAAAGAATTCGTTTTCAGTGAAGATTCACGATCAGTTTTCTAATCAAAGTTGGCTGAAACGCAAGCAGGTTGCGCACTCAATGCCACTCTCTAATAGCTTAAACTAGGGTAGGGATGACAATTGACCTACATTTAAAGATCTATGATTAAGAAACCGGGACCTAACTACCTCGAAAGCGGGACAGCCAAAAACAAAGTGCTGTCATCGTCATCTGCAAGACGCCCATTCTTTGTAAATGGAGTTTAAAACGGTCATGGCCGGTGAGAATACCGACCAGAACTGTCAGTTGGTCTTTCTTCAAAGATAGAGTAAACTTTGTGAGCCTCGGATTAGGTTCTCAAATGAATTTCTTAGCCACTCGGCATATAGTGGAAGCTAGCCAATAACACTTCGCCTGCAAAAACATGTAGTTCTTAATAGCTTCCTTACCACAATTAAAGGTCAGAGGCACTGCCGGTTCAGGCCCAATGAATTTCATAATTGCCTTCAATGTCACAATGAGCCGGAACCCACATAAGTCTGACACGTTTACAGTCCTTGGCCAGTTTGGAAATGATCATAGGATTCCGTAATGAATTGAGCACAGATTTACTATCACTGCATAGAATAATGTCCTTTCAAAAAACAGCGAGCTTAGAAGCATCAATCCCACAACGTGTGAGTGCAATTAGCTCCGCTTGGAATACCGTGCAGTTCCAGCATAGACTCTCACATTATCGTAGTTCATGTGCAGGACAATACGTTCTGAAGCCTGCACTAAAATTAGAGTGAGTCATTGAATTTTTGAGACAACCAGGAGTTCCTCGCTGGATGAACCACCGAGAAAGAGATATCGAAGCAGAATTCTGGCAACAATTTGTCATTAACCATATTGATTTCTGGTATATATGAACTGAATAAATTGTAGACTAGTCTATGCCCTGTGATTAGGCCGAGAGCGTTCCACGCACCAATACACCGCAGGCGAAAGGCAGCGGAGCATGCTGTGGCTAGGATGACCGACTGCAGTGGGGGCAGAAATAATATTGCCCGCAAAGCAAGTATAGAAGACGAGGACATAGCACCGGTAATAGCTCGACCAGCCATACCTTATGCCGTATGCTATTAAGATTCGCAATGACGGAAACTGACTGAACCACAGGCCACCAAACAACAGACGCGTAAGATAGCATAGGTAAAGCTAGAGATTTCTAAATAATTATCAGCATTTTGGGGGTCAGACTCCACGACTTCCTAAATGCTCTTCTACACTGCCTTTTACAGTTTAATTTCAATATGAGATTTCCAGGAAAGTTTACTGTCCAGAATTTAAATATTTAAAAAAAATTGTGAAATACAGGTAACCCTTGAAATATGCAGCAAATTGGTTCAACAAAAACAGCGCCCAATTAAAATTCGCATAATTTAAGACTTAGAAACCATAGAAGCTTCCTCAGAAAAAACTGGTCATAAGCTTTTGCCGTTTTGCAGGCATAATAACAGTTTCGTCACTCGAAAAACTTTCATTAGGTGCAGATGTAGTGCTGCAACTTATGAAATTTGTAATTAATGTCTGCTTTTTAGACATATCAAACTGTTTTTTAATTTCATAATATAGTGCCATGATTAGGTCTACTTCGCGATGCAATTTTAGCCCTCTCTCAATATCTGGACCATGCTCCTCGAAAAAAGATTTTAATTTTGGTTATGTCTATTCCCTCTTGTAATATGTTTGGTTTAAATGTTTATATCTCTTCGGATTCTCTTCATTCTCTTTCATTAAATTCAAGTTTTCGTCATATAAAATCAGAAGATCTTCCTCAGTTAAGTCGTCTTCTATTCTCAGGTATTCGTGCACCTCATTCAATGTGATATCAATAAATCCTTCACCTCCGACTGAATACGCTATAGCCACCACTTGGTTTAATTCAGCTTCTACCACTGGTACAACATGTAAGCCTTCGACTCCCACTGGCCACAATTATTTCCAGGAACCTTTGCGTGTATTCTGCTTTAATTCCTTAATGGCTTTGGCGATAAATTGTACACAATTCGTCATAGATTTCGGTAACTGTTACATCTGGTCGGTTAATCCGTAAAAATATTGCTTCAAAGTTGGCTATTATACCCTGGTCTAATGGTTGCAGCAACGAAGTCGTATTAGATGGTAAGAATATTACCTTCATACGTTAGGATGATTTAGATCTGGTGGATGGCAGGGTGAATTATCAATGACAAGCAAAACTTTGAAACCTAATTTTTTTCTATTAAGGTATTGCGCAACTTCTGGAATTAACATTTCGGAAAACGATTCTCTAAACAGATTTGACGTCATCCACGCTTCGATTAGCCCTCCAATGTACCGAAAATGTGCTTTTATTGACTTTTTTAAAAGCTCTATTGTTTAATGCTCTATGAATGAGCATTACTGCATAATAATAGTGAAATGCGATCGTTCGCAAGTTTAAATCCTTGTGTTTTGTTTTAGTTCTTGGAAATTATAATGTCCGATCAGGCATTTTTTTCAGGCAAAATATCCAACCTCGTCAATTATCAGATAAGAAAAAATCGGAATCGCACTAAACAGAAATAAAAAAAAAGTTCGCATTAAACCGATACTTTTCGCATATTTTAAAAATTACGACTCAAATTTGAATTGCATAAAACCAAAATCGCATTAATTGAACCCGCATATTTAATGGGTTACCTGTATTAATTTTATACTAAACCTTTAGTGTGCACGTTCTGCTTTGCGTAATCAAAAGCAGTTCAACTCTTGACAATGTGACCAATTTTTCCGATTCGCTTAAAACTGAAAATAATTTAAAATTGAAGCAAAAAGCTCAGTTAAATAGAAAGTTAAACTAAACCTATATTGTGTGAGCTTTTGTTAATGGCTTTAAATATTATCTGAAATACTTCGCAAATTAATGATACTGAGCTCTCTGTTTAAAACCGAAATTTTGTATCAAATGAACTAACATTAAGTGAGCTTTTAGCTCAAATGAAAGCTTTTCGGACAAAAATTTTATTTGAAATTAATCTTAAAATTTTAAGTCTCAGATTTCGTGTCGAATCCGACTAATAAAGTTATAAACTGGTGATTGCTCTTACTTTGGTGGAATTAATATTCAATTCACACAACTGTCGAGCCAAAAACTGTTTATTGCTAAACAATGAAGCCATGCTGATATTCTCCAAACCGTTTTCAGCACCAAATTTAATCGGCGAAACTTTTTTAAAACTCGATTACAAATTTTAATTGATGAAAGCTTTCTATATTGAAAAATTCAAGATTTCAAGTAAAAAAGCTCAGCTAAATTGACAATTAAATCTTAAATTTTATTTATATATTAAAGCTTTCAGTTACGTTACCTAAGCGACCAATAAAGTAGACTCACAAGAAATAAAAGGTTTCACATCAGATAGTGTGGATTAATGAATCTTGTGTTTGGAAGTTTCTATAAACTATATGAAACCTCGTATTATAATAACATTCTCTTTAAATATAGGGACGCTTATCGATCATGTTATTGGTTTTTACTGAAAGTTTACTATAATTTTTGTAATACAACCTTTAATGCTAAAAGCTTTCTATAACAAAAGCTTTCCTCCCAAATCTCAATTATTTAACACACTATAGAAAAATTCATGTATCAGACTTAGAAAAAAGCTCGATTATAAAATTTAGCTGACAACTTAAGATGAATTCTCAATGTTTAATGCAATATAAAATTAAACGTTAAATATAAAAGCATAATAAATGCATTCTATAATACTTTCATGTTTGAGCCCAAACATTATGAAAGCTCTTATTATGAAAATATACAATTTAATGCTTGGAAAGCTTATCGATCATATTTTCGAATGCAAAGCATTCTTCTTAACTATTTAAAGTTTTAAACTATTATTTTGGAGCTTTTCTCCTACATAAAGCACCAACTATATACGAAAGCTCGCAATATATAAACGTACTCTGTAAAGTGTAGCAAACTGAACTTTAATTTTTATTTGTTTTCAGTGAAGACTCATGATCAGTGGTCTAATTAAAGCTTTTCTACTAAAAGCTTTATAAAACTTTGCCTTCCGATTCTTACATATTTAAAAACTTTTGTGAAATATTAATTTCATACGAAACCTTTAGTGTTCTGCTTTGCGGAATAAAAAGCAGTTCAACTCTTGGCAATGTGACCAATTTTTCCGATTCGTTTGTGATATTACGTTGGCACTAAAAGAATATTATCCAGATCAATAAAATTCTTCAAATTACCATCAAATATGGCAACACTATACCAATTTTAGATAACACCTATTATCTAACTTTCACCAAAGAAGATAAGCGTTTATATTAATCGCCAAGCTTACCTTACCACCAACAAGTGAAGTCCTAGATGTGAATCGGGCGGTGGCGTAATCATAGCCGTGCATTCTAAACTAATGAGTGCTGCAATAACATTAGTCCCATCAGGAGTTGAACAGATTTGCGTGAAGATTAAAATTAATCAACGTGATATGTTTATCTACACAGCGTACATACCTCCTAATTGAAACAGTGATTATTATGCTGCATGTGTCGATTCGATTGAAGAAGTAATTAATAGAGCATATTCATCCGACTTACTACTTGTACTTGGTGACTTCCATTTTCCAAATTTTCCAAAAGTCAGATGCAGAATCTCTATTTGTTGATGCCATGCTTGGATATAATTTAAACCAAATTAACATACCATTGCTAATAATCTAGAGAGGTTTTTAGATCTTGTCTTCACGACTGAAGTAGATGTTTTTAAAGTAACTGGGTCACCCAACCATTTTGTTGTAAATGATGTCAACCTCAAACCTTTGGATATTGTATTTGAGACTAGCGACTGTACGCCTAAACCAAAACACCTCCGATAAATCAAATACAACTTTAAGCAGACAAATCACATTGCTCTGCATGTTTATTGAGAAGCAATGAATTGGGATGAAATTCTAAATGCAAAGGATCTGAATGAAAATGTCGACAAATTTTATGACATCATACACCAAAGTTTTGAACTCCATGTACCAATTTATAATACCTCCTTGCTTTGATGACCGGCTTATAAATCTAAAAAGTCGTAAGTGTAAGGGATATACTAAAATGATGAAATCAAGTCTGTATACTGACAAGCGGTCCTTTCTACAATACAGTGAGGAATTTGAGTACAAGGCCTATTTGGATGGCGACCAAGAAAAAATTTGAATAAATCCAAACCAGTTCTGGAAATACTTCAAATCTAAACGTGAAATCGAGAGGCACCCTCCCAACATAACTGATAGCAATATCAGCACCTCGAACGCCAAGGAAATAGCAGACATGTTTGCGGTATTTTTTCAATATGTCTATTCACGCAATCGTCAATCTCCAGCCATATCTGATGAAGACATTCTATCCTCATTAATGTGGTTTGGAAACGAATGTGGGCCTGGCGATATACTCTCCTCTATATTAAAAACGTTTGCAAGTATTTTGTTAAATCCGGTGTGCAAACTATTCAATCAGTCATTGACCACTGCTGTGTTTCCCGAAAATGGAAAGTTTCCAAGATAACACTTATCTTTAAATCCGAAACACGTGATGACGTTACATGTTACAGAGGAATATCCACATCATCATCAATCCCGATATTATTTGAGCTAGTAGTTTGCAGTGCTTTTAAATCAACACTAATACCTCATATATCTGTCAACCAGCACGGGTTTATGCCTGGTAGATCAACATCTACTAATCTGGTTGAATTCACCAGCAAAGTAATAAATGGGATTGAAAAACATCATCAAGTGGTATTTAAGTCGTCTGCAATTAGTAATAATTGATAATAAGAAATTCAGCGTTATCAAAGTGACATCTGGTGTTCCCCAAGTATCACATATTGGACCCTGGATCTTTATTGGTTTTATTGATCGGATAACCCAGATCATAAAAAACTCAAATGTTCTCAATTTGCTGATGACGTAAAAATTTATCATACGATTGAAGAAATGTGTGATGCTGACAAACTGCAAGATGACCTTAAAAGACTAAGCGAGTGGTGTGATCAAAACTCTTAAATGTCAAGAAATGCAAAATTATGTCTTTTCATCGTAAAATAAGAATCCGATAATTAAAGCGTATTATATTAATGAAAATGATGTTCCAATAGTACAAGAGATTACTGATTTGGGAGTCACGTTCATCGAAAACGTTAGTTTCAACAGACACATCGATAACTGTCTTGCTGAGGCGAACTACATGTTTGGCTTTGTCAAGCGAGGGACTGCGGACTTCAAGGATATTAAGACATTACTTACACTTTATTTACTTAAATAAATAAATAAAGCTAAGAGAAAGCTTCTATTATGTGAGGTTTTGCTAATGGCTTTAAATATTATCTGAAATAATTCGAAAATTAATGATACTGAAATTTAAGTTTAAAATCGTAATTTTGTATCAAATGAATTAACATTAAAGTAAGCTTTCTGGATTTGGAATTTTAATGTTGGTAACTTCAGTAACTTTAAGTATTACGTTTTCGAACATATTTTCTCATATAAACCACCAACTAGAAATTGAAAAGCATATCGAAATTGTTATAGATTTCCAATTTTCAAATGAAAGCTTTTCGGACAAAAATTTTATTTAAAATAAATCTTAAAATTTTAAAACTCAGATTTCGTGTCGGACCTGACTTATAAAGTTATAAACTGGTGATAACTCTAACTTAATCGGCGCATCATTTTTTAAAAGTCGATTATAAATTTTAATTGATGAACGCTTTATATATTGTAAAATTCAACATATAAAGTATAAAAGCTCAGCTAAATTGAAAATGAAAGCTTAAATCTTATTTATATATTAAAGATTTAATTTACGTTACCTACAAGACGAATAAAGTAGACTTACAAGAAGTAGAAGGTTTCACATCAGATGGTGTGCTTTATTGAATCCTATGTTTGGAAGTTTTTTAATCTGTATGAAAGCTCGTATTATAATAACCTTTTCTCTAAATATAGGAACGCTGATTGATTATGTTATTAGTTTTTACTGAAGGTTTATTCTCATTTTTGTGGTACAAGCTATAATGCTAAAAGCTTTCTATAGTAAAAATTTCCTCTCAAACCTGAATTATTTAACACATTATTGAAAGAATTTGTGTATCAGACTTAACTAATCTGCCATACACTTTAAAAGCTCCATTATAAAATAAAACTGTTTAATGCAATATAAAATTAAACTTTAAATATGAAAGCTTTTTTACATAAACTCAATATAAATATTATTAAAGCTTACGTAACCTTAAAGTCAAACAAGTGGACTCTAAAAGCTTCATAATAAATCCATACTATAATACTTAAATATTTCAGCACAAACATTATAAAAGCTCTTATGATGAAAATATACAATTTAATGCTTGGAAAGCTTATCGATCATATTTATGGTTCATTTTCGAATGCAAAGCGTTCACCTAAACCATTTTAAATGTTAAACTACAAATTCTTTCATGTTATTTGCCATACTAGTGAAGTTGTTGTGTGCCGGTCTAAGAAAACGTATATATTGAAAGCTCTGTGATGTTTGTAAAATTTAATACCGTTTAGAATCTTTTACCAAAAAAAATTATAGTACGTTCTACTTTGCCAAATCAAAAGCTGTTCAATATTTAATAATGTGGCCGTGATTGCTATTATACGAATAAAAACAATAAATAAATTAATAACCTCTCAATTTTGTAAAAGCTCTTTACATAAATTGTGTAATAATTTAAAATTGAAGCAAAAAGCTCCGTTAAATACAAAGTTAAATTATAAATATTAAAGCTTTTTTAATCATATATAGCATCTGTATACGTTATATTCCGGTAAAGCTAAGAGATATTATATTGTGAGAGAAAGCTTATATTGTGTGAGCTTTTGTTAATGGCTTTAAAATTTATTTGAAATACTTCGAAAATTAATGATACTGAGCTCTCTGTTTAAAATCGTAATTTTGTATCAAATAAACTAACATTAAAGTGAGCTTTCTGGAATTGGAATTTTAATGTTGGTAACTTCAGTAACGTTAAGTATATAGATTGTGTTATTGATTTCCAAAATTCAGATTTCGTGTCGGATCGGACTAATAGAATTATAAACTTGTGATAAATCTAACTTAATCGACGAATCATTTTTTAAAAGTCGAAGGTTTATTGTTAGACTGCTGTTTATTGTTTATTGTTAGATTCAACATATAAAGTAAAAAGCTCAGCTAAATTGAAAATTGAAGCTTAAATCTTATTTATATATTAAAGCTTTCATTTACGTTACCTAAAAGACCAATATAGACTCACAAGAAATAGAAGGTTCCATATCAGATGGTGTGCTTTATTGAATTTTGTTAATCGAAGTTTCTATTAACTATATGAAAGCTCGTATTATAATAACAGTCTCTTTAAATATAGGGACGCTTATCGATCATAATATTGGTTTTTACTGAAAGTTTACTATCATTTTTGTAATACAACCTTTAATGCTAAAAACTTTCTATAATCAAACCTTTCCCATCCCTGCCATAAACATTAAAGCTCGATTAAAAAATATAACTGACAATTTAAGATGAATTCTAAAAGTTTAAATTTGAAAGCTTTTTTACATAAACTCAATATAAATATTGTTAAAACTTCGATTTACGTTGCCTTAAAGCCAAGCAAATGGACTCGCAAGCAAATGGTGTACTTTTGTGATTGCACGTGTTTAAAGGCATATAATACTTTCATATTTTAGCACAAACATTATGAAAACTTGAACTTCTGACGTGAAATACGTATTCCACTGTTCGATAGTAACTAGTCGGTTTATATTATTCGAATCAGCAAGTTTCGTACATATGTACATATGTTCATGACATATATCCACGGTATATTACAAACTGTCAAATTAAGGCATTCACAATAAGTCAGAATGAACATCGGGTAAAAAATTTGAAATGATGCAAATAAGCCATAAACCACTTAGAATATTGATTACCTGTCGTGTTTAAATTTGATTATCCGGCGACATACATATGCACACTGATACAAACAGCATATGTATTTCAAATCAATCATATAATAACACGTTTGCCATTTGGAAAATACATTTTAAAAAAATATTTTTCTTTTGATTTGGAAAATTTCCCAAAAAAAATTTTGTTTTGTTAGTTCATATTTTGTAATAAAAATCAGAAACGTGATTTTATATAAATCGTAAAATCAAGAATATTATAAACAAATTTTAAAGAAAATGCTCAAGAAGCATAAATTTTCCACCGCGCACCGAGTACCAAAAAGGAAAATCAAATAATTCAGTGTCTATATATGTATGTACTTACATATACATACGAGTAGATTACGTATTAATATTATGTCTCGAGTTTTTCCGAATATGTATACTGTTTGTAACCCAGATTAGTGTATTATTATCATATGCTCATATGTACGAAGCGTAACATTGGAAAATTAAATATTATTTGGAGGAAATTAGGTTGGATTATAAATTATCTAAATGAGGTTTTACCATTTTAGCAACAGGTTGTTATGTATGTACGTACATACATACATACATATACAAACATAAAAACACATCAATCTATAAACGCGCGGATAATGAGATGAGATTATTACGCACCTGTACATTTTACAACCGAAAGCTCACACCAAACTCGCGCATATCGCATTACACAAAGGAAAACAATGTTTTATTTTCCACGTATTCAAATTAAATTTAATTGTACGTCGAAGATATAAAAAAAAACAACAAAACAATTAATCTCTAATCGTTAAAGGGTTGGCTGTATTGTTTTATCTCACAGCGTCGAAGACGGCAACGATACACACACACACAGACATAACAAAATCTAATTTAGATAAAAGCCTTAGAAAACAAAAACAATAATTACGAAATGTACTAAAAATTAAGGATCATTAAATTAACAACAACAACAACAATAACAACAAAATAAAATTCACGTTAAGTATGGGAGCTGAAGACGTTTCGTATAGTGCGTCGAACAACATTTTGTACTGTAAAATACTTTACTTAATTTATAACAACAACGACAATTAAAATAAATTTTCGCACCAAACCCCAAAATTCCCTCCAATTTTCTCGTTTTTTCTTTTATGATTTTTATTTGTATTTTAATCGGTTGCGAGGGTGATGATATAAATTTGAAGCTCTGTATCGGGTGGGTGCGGTTTTCAAAATTGTTTAGGGATTAAGATGGCCAATGGACTGTTGCTTAATTTAAATAATTACTATCCATAAGTATTTTAGAGAGATTAGAAATAATTATTTTTAATTATTTTAGTTAAATACGCATTTGCTGTAATCAGTACTGGGAAATATTTGAGTATTGTCTTTAAAACTCGAATTCAATTTTTTTTCTCACCTCCTTACCAGCTTTTAGTACAGTTTTATCGCTATATCCAATGATGAATGAGCTTTTTAACATTTTTACTTAAATTAAATTTAGCAACCATATCGATTACTTTAAAAATTTAATATGATGAATGAGCTTTTCAAGCATTTTAACCTGTTCGAAATTGTTCTGCATTCTAACTTATAAGTAATTTTTTTTTAAATTTTCCCATATAATTATAACCAATGGAATACAAATTTAAAATTATGGAGAGGACGCAAAGTTAAATGGCATTTAGCATCTCATAAGCTTTAAACGAAACTTATCAAAACTTTTAAGCTTTAAGCGTTCTAAACTTCTGCTGAATGAACTTTCTAAATTTTTCAAACATACTTTACTCTCTTACCCTCTTTTTCTACAAAGTTGCAAAAAGTTAGTATACAACATAGAGTACGAATATGTGCCGAAATGAAAACCGAAATCGTGCAAGAAAATGAGTTTTTAAAATATGCATATACTTGAAAGTTTGGTTTAAGCTCACTCGTTTAACATTTAAAGGTCATCGTTTTCATCAAATTCCAAGTGAGAATTATAATAATAAAATTGTTTAAATGAGCCTTTTTGACATTATCTTATTTTGATTACAAAGTTCCAACTTTGTGCATTACTCCAGTTTTTCAATACAATAATCAAAGTTACTTGTTGATTTTAATGCATCCTCCAATTAGTATGCACCATTCAAATAGTTAACGCTTTCTTATGATTATAATATATTCAAGTATATCCAAAGCTCTTTTCAAATTATCAGTAGTTTATATAATTTTTTTTAAAACTGATTTCAAGGTCACAGTGATACGTTTGTAATTCTGAGGACATTTAGCTTTGTCACTTACCTCTTATTGCTGCCGGTTAGGAACGACGACATTGAAAAGTCGTAATGACCCCAAAAATTTACACAATAGATAGACTTAAAAATTGTAAAAGGTAAACAACTTAGTTGAATAAGCTTTTCAAGCTTTCTACTTTTTCGAAATTATATTAAACCCTATGAATCAACTTCATTTTAATTTTTCAATAATTTTTTTTAAACATTTCTCATGACTGTTTTATTTCGATTGAGCTTTTAAATTAAAATAAAGGCCCAATAATTGAATGCTTTCTTAAAGGCATTTAAATAACTTTGAGCTTTTGAATTTAGTATGTTTATAAGCTTCAAATAAAATGTGTAAAAACTATTAAGCTTTCAATAACGTAGTATGCTGAATGAACTTTCTAAGCTTTTCAAAAGTATTTATTCCAATCCCTCTCATTTTCTAAAAGGTGACATAGCTAGGATACACTTTTCCAATTTTTTCAATACCTCAAAAGCTTCCTCTCGATTTCAATGCATCCTCCAATTTCTATACTTTTTAAGCTTTCCTATCGAACGTACCAGTTAAAGCTTGCTTATGATTATAATAAATAAGTATTGTACCCAAAGCTCTTATCAAATAATAGGTGGTTTTAAAAAAATTGGGAAAGAGCTTATATGAACACTACCATTTCTAATAGAACATTAAGCTTATATTAAAACTCATCAGACATTTAATCGATGAGCTTTTAAAGAATTTTTTAAATTCTCCCTGTACTAGACAAATTACACAGTTATTTACGACAGCTGAAATGTCTGCAAATTTTAATATGGTGGAAGTCTTAATGTTCTGATTGAGCTTTCTGAATTACAAAATATGTTTTAAAACGTGCGGCGGTGTCTAACAGAAAACGTTATGAAATGATCATAACATTTCAAACGGTTTTCAATTTAAATTGAATCATTTACTTAAGTTTTATAACACTAACCACCTGTTATGATAAAAATAACAAGAATTTTATATTTTAAAGAGGCCAGATTAAGCTTTTAAATCAGATAAAAGTCACATGTATTCATAATATAATTATAACCAATGGAATAATAATTTAAAACTATGAAGAGCAAGCAAACTTTAATGGTCCAAGAAGTTTTAATGCTTTCATATTTAAAAGATTTTAAATACTATTTTAGTATCTTCTAAACTCCGAACTAAATTTATCAAAATGTTTAGGCTTTAAGCTTTTGAAAACTTCTTCAAGAATACTTTACCCTCTTACCCCTACCCTCTTATTCTGGAAAGTAAATATACAATATAGAGTATGAATATATTGGATTAACCAAAGATGTTGTCAAACGTTTTGAAATTTAGACGAAGCTTCTTTATATATATTATGTTTCTCTAACTCATAAATCGTATTTAATATTTTAAATCATTAAGCTTGACAACCAAAATCGTGTAGGAAAGAGAATACTTGAGAATAAATTGTTATCCAGTGTTATCATTCTCTTGAAATTCCAGTGGACAAATCCCAAAAATACAAATTATCAAATGAGCTTTTTTACCATTATACTTTCTAAATTACAAAATTTCAATTTTATACAATACTCCAATTCAATGCATCCTCCATTTCATTTATTTTCAAGCTCTTAATTTATAGATTTTCGTGACCAATCTGAAATTTTAAATCACGTGTTCTGAAATTCCACTGGGCGATAGTTTCAATAAGTTTTGAACAAATATCTGAGTAGACATTTGGCTTTGTCACTTACCTCTTAAAGCTAACAGTTTCAGGAACGACCCACTTTTAGTTGTTATGATTACTAGACATAAACTATATCAACCATTTTGAAAAGTCGAATTAAACCAAAAAAGCTACACACAATAGAGAGACATTAAAACATTAATAAACTAAAAACCTTCGTTGAATGAGCTTTTCAAGGTTCTTGACCGTTTGGAAAATATACTATATATTAAACCCAACGAATCAACTTCATTTTATTAATTAACTTAACAATAGGCCTTTATCTATGAAAGCATTAAATCTTGTGGAACTTTTTAATATGAGTCTTTATTTTAATTTAAAAGCTCATTCGAAAATAAACAGTTATAAAAAATGTTCAAAAACAAAGAACTTCATGACTGTTTATTTTCGAATGAGCTTTTAAATTAAAACAAAAGGCCATATTAAAAAGTTCAAAACATTTAATTCGTTCATAGATAACATTACTTTGAGCTTTCAAATTTAGTATATTTATTTGCTTGTATATTATTTATTTAGTATATTTATTTGATCGAACTTTCTAAGCTTTTCAAAAGTATTTATTCCATTCTCCTCCATCAATTTTTAGAAGGTGACAGAAAGTTAGTATTCAGCATAGAGTATGATTATGTGCTTAATCCAAAGATGATGTCAAACATTTTCAAATGTAATAAAAGCTTTTAGAAGTTCCGGAAATAATAAATTTTCACAAACACTTGTTTTATAATTTCTATACCACAGTCATTAAGATTAATATATTCTATAAATGAATACAGATTACGCGTATAAAGCTTTTATGAACTTTTTACAGTTTTTGATAATGTAATATTAGCTCTCTTGTATAACAACTAAAGCTCATTCTTTTTGAAATTCCAAATTACAAATCCAAATAGTAAAAATTTTCAAATGACTTTTTTTAACATTAGGCTTTTTGAATTACAAAGCAAAGCTTTTTAAGCTTTGCTATCGAACGCACCAGTTAAGGCTTCCTTAAGATTATAATATATAAGTATTGAACCCAAAGCTCTTTCCAAATAAACGGTAATTTTAAAAGGATTGGGAAAGAGTTTTTTAAATTCCTTCTGTATAATACAAATTATACAGTTATTTACGACAGTTGAAATGTATGCAGATTTTAATAAGATTGAAATCTTTATGTTCTGATTGAGCTTTCTAAATTTAAAAATAAGTTTTTAAGACGTGCGGTGTATAACATAAAACCGTATAGTATCCGGAGATGGGCGAAGTAGATTACGCCGTGTAATATACGCGGTTGTCGATACGTAAAACGCTACGTAGATTACTTGGCAAGGTTTTTTGTCAATGTCAACAAATAAGACAATGTCAACATCTACGATATTTTGACGATTTGAAACGAATCCGCTAGTTTGCAGCTGTAGCAGCTCGAATATTCGACTCACCGATATTCGATTCTGACACAAATAAAACAATTAGTGAAATTCAAATATAATCCAACTTATTTGAATTAAGCGTTCACTAACCCCATCGCATATCCATCTATCCAACCACCACTATCTAATAACCGAACCATTACTATAAAACATTTATAGTAAAACAAGTCCGCCATCTAACAACATCACCACGAACAACAATGTTCGGTGATGCAACACTTAACAAAAAGTGCAATGTTCACCGTCGCCGGCGCATGTGTTCCTTCAACACAAAACGAACACGAAGGCGACGTCATACAACAAAAACAAGACAACACAAATATTGTCATCCATATTGCGTTTTTAGTTTTTGCAAATGTCACATGTGCGAGTGGTGGTACATACATATATATATATAAATATATAAATTAAATATTAAAATAAATTAAATTAAATAAATAAATTATAAATAAATAAAATACGTGTACATAAAAAATAAATGATATGCAAATCAAACCAAAATTAATTGGTTGAATATTATTGTGTTTTGGTGTTTTGACTTGAGGAGTCCGAATTGGACAACCAACATTAATTAGGAAACAAATCCTATAAGTGGTGACCAATCGACGGCGGTTTTTACCGCATTAAATAAATAAAACACGCAATATACAATTCCTATAAAATACAATTCCTATAATATTCCGTGACAAGTGCATCTAAAAAATAATAACCGCGTGGGAAGACAGTAAAAAAAAACGTGGAGTAGGGGACAGCCCACCCACGCACCGAGGGATACAAAAAAATTTAAGCGGAGACGTGCGTAGGGCCATCCCACGCAACAACGAGGGACACCGTGGGACAAATAACAACGGTGACGCGACCAACCCTCACCGCAACGCAGCAGAATCATCAGCAGCAGCAGGAATAACAACAATTAAACCGGTACAAAGTTTTTTTTATATATATACAAAATTTTTTTCTTGTACTTTCATTGCAAAATTTTAATTATTAACGTAGAATCATTTTTTTTGTTATTATTTTTAACGTAAATTCATTTTGTTTTTCTTAACGTAGAATCATTTTCTTACTGTAAAATTTTCATATTCATATATATATTTTTCACCACCACGTGCGCACCCATCCATTTTTCACACACACTGGTCGGTTTCTCGCTGCACATAAAATCCGCTGTTCCAATTTCACCTTGCATTTTCTGAATTTTTTTTTGCCACACATTTCAACGAGCCCCCCCAATATAAGGTAGGACGCAAGGAACTCCATATTCGGGGGTATCTCGTCACAAGGGAGTTAAGCCGAAGGAACATCCCGGCCTTCAAACGTAATCACACGGTAACCATTCCGCTTTAAAAGTGTTGTATTGTTGTATTTTTATTGTTTTATTGGTTTGTGAAAAAAAAAAATGTCGGACGATGAAAAAGATCAACCACAAAAAATGGACACCATGCCTCAAGGCGCTAGTCCACAAATAGATATCGCGGCATCACATCAGCGAATAACAATACAACCTTTCTGGCCACAAAGAGCAAACACATGGTTTCAGCTCGCCGAAATACAATTCGGACTGCAAGGTATAACAGCTGATAAAACAAAGTACCTGCAAACATTATCAGCCTTGCAACCAGAAACGTGCGATGTGATCTCGGATCTCCTCCTCAATCCGCCGACAACCAACCAATACAACACATTAAAGCAAACGCTGCTAGAACGACTAGCACCATCGGGCGAACGTCAGCTAGAACAATTGCTTTCAGGCCAGCAATTAGGCGACCAAAAACCATTTGACGCTTTACGCCACATACAAACACTGGCTAACAACAACTTTAATGAAAATATCATTAAATCTTTGTGGGTACGTAAAATGCCGGAGTTGATTCGCATAGCGCTGGTAGCACAGCCCGAATCTTCCACGACACAAACGTTAGCCAAAATAGCGGACAAGATGTATGATGTCATAAACATCACATCTCAAAGCGTCAGCCAAGTCAATAGTCCATACCGGCAATCAAGAGAACGCAGTGGAGACAGAACTCCCCGTTCAGCAACAGCACCAAACACACTCGAACAAAGACTGTCGAGAATCGAGTCCAGACTCGACGGGTTACTCAGAGGTCGAAGCCGTTCGCGTGGACGACGAGCTCCCTCACGCAATCGAACCCGCAGTCCCAGCAACAACATATACCAACATGGTAAATGCTGGTTCCACACAAAGTTTGGTAGAGCCGCCAGAAAATGCACGCCACCGTGCAATTTCACCACGTCGCAACCATCGACGTCCGCGGCCGCCGTAAAACTGGACATTGACCATCAAAAAAACTATTAGAGTCACGGGTAGAGAGCAACATGCCTCCCCTGACCACAAACACACCCTATACGTTACGTTTGTTTGTGTACGATAGACACAACAAACCATTTATTTGTGAGTTCAAATTTAATAAAAAAAAAATAATAATAATTATTAGCTCTCAAAAAAATAAAATATATAGTATAAAAAATAAAAAAATAGTTTTGTGAAATCACCTACCTAGTCGACACTGGCGCTGACCTTTCGGTTATTCCAGCAATGAATTTCAAAATGAATTACACATTAGCTAATCGAAATTCAAATCTAGTCTTATCGGCTGCCAATGGTTCAATCATCCACACGTACGGCACAAAATTGCTTAACGTGGATATCGGACTCAAACGAACCTTCACGCACGCTTTCATACTAGCTGCAGTGAATCGTCCGATCATTGGCGCCGATTTTCTAAGCAAATTCGGACTTCTTGTCGATGTCAAACACAAACGGCTGATTGACCCAGCTACAAAGCTGTCAATAAACGCCACAATGGCTCGTGTTAACACACCAACACCGATCCATTTCAACATCGACAACGGCTACGGCACTCTGCTCAAAAAATACCCACTACTTACAGCAGAGCCGAACTACAAAATGCCAGTCCGACACAACGTGGTTCATCACATCGTCACGGAAGGCCATCTTCCCGTGTCGAGACCACGCAGACTAGATCAGGTGCGACACAAAGCTGCACAAGCAGAATTTCAGCACATGGTGGAATTAGGGATTTGTCGAACATCGACATCTTCCGTTTCTTGTCCATTACACATGGTCAAGAAGAAAGATCAAGACTGGAGGCCATGTGGGGACTATCGGCGTTTAAACACGGTTACGATACCGGATCGCTACCCGATACCCCACATTCAAAACTTCACCATGCACTTGCATGGCTGCAAAGTTTTCTCCAAACTTGATCTCATCAGAGGTTATCACCACATTCCCGTGGCACCTGAAGACGTTTTCAAAACGGCAATCACCACACCATTTGGCCTCTTCGAATACACCCGAATGCCATTTGGATTACGCAATGCCGCACAAACGTTTCAGCGCTTCATGAACGAAGTCGTTCGAGATCTCGACTTCGTTTTCGTCTACATAGACGACATTCTTGTGGCATCTCAAACTGAGGAACAACACAAACTCCATCTGGAAACGCTATTCCAACGACTTGTCTAGTTTAAAGTTCATATCAAGACCTCAAAATGCGTCTTCGGCGCACCCACTCTTGATTTCCTCAGCCACAAGATTACCGCTAATGGCATCCTTCCGTCACAAGACCGAATCAATGCCATTAAAGAATTCCCAGCTCCAACCTCAATCAAGAGTATTCAGCGATTCATCGGCATGGTCAACTACTACCACCGATTTATACCAAAGCTCGCTGAAATACTCAACCCAATTCACAGCCACCTGGCAGTACTACTACGTAAGCCCAAAACCGCCAAGAACTTCTCTTGGCCTGACGAATGTCAACACGCATTCACGTCACTCAAGGCTGAATTGGCACGCACAACACTCTTGTCTGAGCGACTCAAAGCTCAGCATAACTACTGATGCATCAAACACTGCTGTCGGAGCAGTCCAGCAACAGTACAACGACAAGTGTTGGGAGCCCCTGGGATTCTTCTCAAAGAAGCTCTCGGATGCCGAAAAGAAATACTCTGCATTCGATCGGGAATTACTCGCAATATATCTAGCAATCAAACACTTCAGATATTTTGTCGAGGGTCGGGACTTCACAATTTACACCGACCACAAACCTCTCACTCGAGCAATTCAGTCTAAAACTGAACGCAATCCAAGGCAGGCACGCCACTTGGATTACATTAGTCAATTCACCACGGACATCCAGCATGTTCAAGGTACCGAAAACGTTGTCGCGGATACACTTTCGCGCACAACAGCAAACGAAACGGCCACAGTCGAGACTCACTTCGACTGCAACAAAATCGCACAAGCGCAAAAAGCAGACTTGGAACTTCAGAATTTACTTTCTGGTTCTGCTTGTCACGCCAGTTCATCACTGAAACTGGAGCTTTTCAAACTACCTGGCCTCGAAATCTACTGCGAAATATCTACGGGTGCAAATCGCCCGTACATCGCAGAGCAACTACGTCGAACCATCTTCGACACACTACACGGTATCTCACATCCTGGTGTCCGCGCAACTCGTAAATTGATTACTGCTCGCTACTTTTGGCCAAGCATCAACAAAGACGTGACCCATTGGGCACAATCCTGTTTATCCTGCCAAAAATCAAAAGTCCAGCGACACACAAAATCGCCTCTTGGACAATTCGCAATTCCACCTGGTCGATTTGAGCACATTCATTTGGATGTCGTAGGACCACTTCCTCCATCCAATGGATATACTTATCTACTCACCTGTGTCGATCGTTTCACTCGATGGCCAGAAGCGTACTGCATGAGCGACATGTCTGCAGCAACCATTGCCACCACATTCGTGCAAAACTACGTATCACGATTTGGCGTTCCACTTGACATCACAACTGATCAAGGAACCCAATTCGAGTCGAAGCTTTTCTCGGAGTTAACGAAACTCCTCGGCTCGCATCGGATACGTACAACGGCTTACCATCCGCAAGCCAATGGCATGGTCGAACGCTTCCACCGCCAGCTCAAAGCTGCTCTCAAGGCCCGAGGCAACACAATTCACTGGAGCTCCGAAGTACCAATCATTCCACTTGGTATTCGAGCAACGGTTAAAGAAGATCTGAAGTGCTCACCAGCTGAAATGGTTTACGGTCAAACCATCAAGCTACCCGGTGAGTTCTTCGTTGAACATCCTCTACCGTCTCCATCCACAACCGACACAGTCATCGACCAACTCCGCACCACCATGCAAAATCTTATCCCCACGGCAACAAGACCAACGAATGAAAGCAACATATTCGTTCCTAAATCGCTCAACAATTGCGATTACGTCTTTGTCCGGGTTGATAAGGTTCGAACTGGATTACAATCTCCATACGATGGGCCATACAAAGTTATACGCCGCTTACGCAAGCAATTCAATGTCTCAATCAAAGACAAACACCACTCAATCTCAATCGACAGATTGAAACCGGCGTACGGTATTCTCAACACAGCTGATCAAATATCAGCCAGCAAACGATACAAAACCGTCCGGTTCAACGTATAACGTCTCAAAACCCATGGTTTCTCATCTGGAGAGGGGGTACTGTAGCAGCTCGAATATTCGACTCACCGATATTCGATTCTGCCACAAACAAAACAATTAGTGAAATTCAAATATAATCCAACTTATTTGAATTAAGCGTTCACTAACCCACATATCCAACTATCCAACCACCACTATCTAATAACCGAACCATTACTATAAAACATTTATAGTAAAACAAGTCCGCCATCTAACAACATCACCACGAACAACAATGTTCGGTGATGCAACACTTAACAAAAAGTGCAATGTTCACCGTCGCCGGCGCATGTGTTCCTTCAACACAAAACGAACACGAAGGCGACGTCATACAACAAAAACAAGACAACACAAATATTGTCATCCATATTGCGTTTTTAGTTTTTGCAAATGTCACATGTGCGAGTGGTGGTACATACATATATATATATATAAATATATAAATTAAATATTAAAATAAATTAAATTAAATAAATAAATTATAAATAAATAAAATACGTGTACATAAAAAATAAATGATATGCAAATCAAACCAAAATTAATTGGTTGAATATTATTGTGTTTTGGTGTTTTGACTTGAGGAGTCCGAATTGGACAACCAACATTAATTAGGAAACAAATCCTATACAGCTTTTTTTGTGAAAGGGTAATTCAGTTATGTCGTATACGAAGAAATTAAAGAATTATTGAGTTTAATTTGGGAATCCACTTGGGGTGTGGAAATACAAACAAACAATAGATTTAATTAAAGAATATTTATTGCACTAAACATTCGAAATGGTCTAAATTTCAAATTATCTTGGTACGATCAAAATCATGCATATGAAATTCCGCTCAACTTCAAGTGGTACTTTGGTAGCAATATTATTCCATTTTGAAAGCATATTTTTCAGCAACCTAATCGCATCAGCCATTCTTCTTCAGCATTCTTCTCACTACTGCCGAATATTTTTGGATAACTCAAAAACCGGTGGCCTTAAAAGTGTTAGCGGGTATTGATATGCAATAGGTAACTTTTATCGGAATAAACCTGATCGGAGTCGGTTGTTTGTTGATCTGGCACTTCCATAAAAAAATCGCCTGGTAATTTTAGTGGTTGTTCATAAACTAGTTCTGCCGGGAAACATTTAATATTTCTTTTGGTATAGCTCTAATGCCAAGAAGTACTATTGATATTTGTGACCTCCAATTTATCGTATCGCCTCTTGCTTTTAGAGATGCATTTATTTGGCGATGAAAACGTTCCCTCCGTTAGATTGCAGCTGATGAGGAGCTTTCCAAATTCGATGCAGCTTCGTTAATTCTGAGAACAGCTTAGATTGGAATTGGCTTCCATGATCTGTATTTATGCTTACAGGTATCCAAAATCTTGATATATCACTTTCCACAAAAGTTTTTGCAACAATATTTCTCTAGTATCTGAAGACGTTTTTAAAACGGCAATCACTACCCCATTTGTCCTTTTCGAATATATCCGAATGCCATTTGGATTACGCAATGCCGCTCAAACGTTTCAGCGATACATGAACAAAGTCACTGATTGTTTAGACTTCGTATTCGTCTATATTGACGACATTCTAATAGCTTCAGAATCTGAGGAATAGCACAAATTTCACTTGGATCAATTATACCAATAGTTACTGGAGTTTGACGTACACATCAATAGTGCGAAATTTTGGCGCCAGCACACTTGACTTCCTCAGCCAAAAAATTACTCCTGATGGTATTTTATCTGCTGAAGAAAGGATTAATGCCATTAGGAATTTCCCACTTCCCAAATCAATTATAAGGGCAATCAATCAGCGTTTCGTTGGTATGATCAATTACTACCATCGTTTTATTCTGAAACTCGCTGAATCATTTGCCTCTATTCACCAGCACTTGGCTCCTCTTGTCAAAAAGCCCAAAACGTCCCAGAACTTTTCTTGGCCCGAGAAATGCCAAAATGCATTTGCCTCGCTGAAGAGTGATTTGTCTAAAATTACTTTGTTAGTACACCCACTGGACGCTTCAAAGTTCAGTATTACGACTGATGCATCGAACTCTGGAATTGGAGCGATTCTGCAACAGAAGCTGTCGGACCTAGCAGTTAAGCACTTTAGATATTTTGTTAAAAGTTGGGAATTTACTATATAGAATTCAGTCAAAAACTGAGAGAAATCCGAGACAATCTCATCATATGAACTTAATTTAGCAATTTACCACGGATACCTAACATGTGACAAGCAAAGATAATATGGTCGTGGGCAACTTATCATGCACGCACCACCGAAACTGCCTTAGGCAAGACTTACTTCAACATAACCAAAATTAGGCAAGCCCAAAAAGCCGACCTAGAACTTCAGAATTTATTTTCTGGTTCCGAATGTCGCTCTAGTCAGTACAGACTAGAAATTTTTGAATTTCCTGGTTTTAAAATTTACTGCGAAATTTCTACTGGTGCAAATCGCCCATACATCGCAGAATCACAGCGTCGAACTATTTTCGATGTATTACATAATATTTCACGTCCAGGTATCCGTGCTATTCGAAAATTGATTAATGCTCGTTATTTTTGGCCATAGCATTAACAAAGATGTGACTAATTGGGCACAATCCTATTTAGCCTGCCAAAAATCTAAAGTTCAAAGAAATACAAAATCGCCCCTTAGACCACCGCCACAACCCAATGGATATACATACATATATGCTTACCTGCAGTCTCGATTGTTTTACCAGATGGCGTTCACATATATGTATATCTCAAATAATGTTAACGCTTCTCTCATTGAAGAGTGTAGCTCGGCTGATCTCGCAGCTGCACAAATTACTATTGATTGTTTCGACTCTCACACTGAACTGGCGATTACATCAGTGTACCTGCCTTACGATTCCACAACACCTCCTCCTTCTGAGGAATTAACATACCTTGTAGCGTGGTGTAAAAATAAAAATATTCCTCTACTAATAAGTTGATGTGCTAATGCTCATCACACTATATAGGGAAGTACGAATGTTAACAACAGGGGTGCTGCTCTAGTTAACTTTATAAGTTTCTCGGAACTCGATATTCGTAATGTTGAGTGACAGCCAACTATTGTTAACTCAGCTCGTATTGAAGTGATTAACATCAGTTTGTGCTCCATGTCGATCACTGAGTTAATTTTAAACTGGATAGTAGCGAATAACATTCTCACCTCGGACCATACGTGTATTTCTTTTAATATCAACCTTAAAAGACCGGCGTTTAAACCTTACCGTAATAGGAAGTTAAGTTAATTTGGATTCATTCTCTCTTGAGCTTGGTTCCATACTTGAATCACGTAAGGAAATTTGTTCAACTGTTGATATCGAGCATGCTTCTGCACTGTCGAAAGAAATTTCAACTGCATTCGACATTTCGTGTCCACTTATTATTAATCATAAAACTCGGAACAAATCTTGTTGGTGTTCTGATCTTAAAAAGATAAGGAAAACCACTAGGAGGCTGAAGCATAAACCCAGGAGAACTAATCTTCAGGCTGACTGGGATAGCTGCCTAGCTATGCACAAAAGGTGTTTAAAAAAGCGTTAAGATTTGCACAGAGGTCATGTTGGATTAATTTCTGTGAGGAAATGAATAGCTTCCCTGCTGTAGCCAGACTAAACAATACCTTGAGTAGAAACAATACGTCAATGGACTCGATTCACTTCGACTACCCAATGGTGAGTTTACTTCCTCATTTCCCGGGTTGTAGCACTTTAAATCCCGACAATATTGTTGAAACCACTAACGTTATTGTTGAAACTCCTGATTGGAATTTAGCTTGCAGATTCATAAATCATGAGGTTTTGCATTGTAGTATATTCTCCTTCGCACCTTACAAATCTGCCGGTCCTGATGGTATTTGTCCTGCTGAATTACAGCATGGATTTCCCTACTACATCTGTTCCAGACTTGCATTGCTTTTAGCTTTCTTGGAGCAAGAGTGAATGATGATGATGTGTTATTGTGTTATTTTTATTTCGAAAATTAGCAAGTCGTTAGCAAGTTCAGAGTTAGGTTTGACCTGTTAATTAGAAATGCGTTTAATAAAGCGAAGATTACACACAATGAATGCCCTAGTTGAAGGCTCGTTATAATTTAGTAGAATACTTAACGTAAAGATGGAAGTTTTTAAGAAGGACGAAAGAAGTGAAATACAATTTTTTTTAGTTAAAAACTTGCTTTTAGCCTCAAGTAAAATCCAGCTAAAAAATATCAGAACCTTTGGTTGTATTAAGGCTTTAGAGCAACTAAAGTAGTCAGTTATGCAAAAGAGCTTTCATTTGATTGATAAATTAAATCAAAATTCATTAGATGTTTGGCTTCTTAAAATTTAATCTTATATTCGTTGTTGCCCCCAAAAAATTATGTGGGGACTGCCGAAAGCCATTTCATCTATGTACTATACATGCACATATTTTAACAAATTTAAAAAAAAAACTTCGGAAAGCTGCTACACTGTTATATAAAATTTACAAACTTAACTCCTCATAAAAAGATTACGAAGGAAACAAAGGCAAACGGAAACAAATACCTTGGGGCACTGGAGACTAAAACTTAAACACGCTTCGCATATACGTTTTAACATTGAATATTCACATATTTTCTCTAAAAAAAAATCGAAAGAAGAATCAATTCCATTTGTAACAATCAAACCGCCTTCAAGCTATTCACAAAAAGGAAAAAAATGTTTTGTGCTTTACATTTTCCTTAAGTAAATTATGAAAATAAAAAAATGGAAAATCGGGAAAAATATTTATCATCCAACTATGCTCGTATATTATACGTCATACACACAATTTTTTTATTTTATTGTATCTCAATTTCCATAAATAATATTTAAAATAATATAAATAAATGAAAATTTGGAGAATTAAAAAAAAAAAAGCTTTGTACAGAAGGAGGTGCCTTCCTCCACCCGATATTTTTTATGTGTACGAGTATGTAGGTAGGAAGGTACAACAAATAAGTATAAAACGTGGAAACATTTTATTTTGGTAACCGATAAAATGGGAGAATTAAAATTGGGGGTGCTCTTTAGTATAGGTAGTATAGTATAGCTCGTAAAGCTGGATTAGTTCTTATTGTACGTCAGTGTTTGTGGTAATATTCCGTAAAATTGGTTAGAGGTTATTTGAAAGCTTTCAGAAGCACATTTAATCTAAACAATTTTCGTACGCATCAAAAATAATAATTCCACTCACTTAACATACAATTTGACATACGTAAAGTAATTAAAAAAAGCTCGACTTTCGACTTTTGTCATTTTTATACATAATAATAATAATAAACAGTATTAAAGGCCATTACTGGCCCCTTACTGAGTCAACAATTTGACTCCAACGGTTTCGATCCTGAGAATGGCTTTCATACTGTCTAAGACAATCTGAAGAGGCCAAGTCGTTCTATACATCGTGGAGCCATCGTCGCCTGCAACAAGCCAGCGCATTCGCTGAGATCATACTTCATGTACAATATCGGGGATCTACATTAGATCTCTGATCTCGAAATTGTACAGAGCTCGGTATGTACCATCTATTTCGCGTTTTGGGCCGTAAATCACACGCATGATTCTTCTCTCAAATGTAAGGAGCCATCTCTCGTACTCATCCGTCAGCGCCCAACTTTCACATCCAAATAATACAACGGGCCTGATAAACGCTTTGTAAAGCTTCAGCTTCACGGCACTTGATAAGTGTTTAGATTTTAGCAGTGGTCTTAGACGATACAAAGTATGACTACCAGCTGCCAGCCGCACTTTAATATCTTCGCCCATAACGTTATCGTGAGTGATAAGAGAACACAGATATTTGAACCTCCTCACTCCCTCAAACGTGTGGAGGCCACTATACTAAAATCTGGTGTACCATTGTCCCTCTAACCAGAGATCAGGTATTTTGTTTTGGACTGATTGATCTGCAGTCCAACTGAAGCTGAAAACTCTACAAGCGGATCAAGTATTTTTTTCACGCCGTTGCTATTCAGTCCAATCACGCATATGTCATCTGTATATGCAAGGACCTGATAGGACTGGCGATATAAGATGTTGCGTTAATTTTTGCATTGCTTTCAACTAAGACTACATCTACATCGTTAAGTTCAGAGCCACTGTAATATTCCGCGGATTCATCTGTGCTATTATAAAGTCTTTGCATATTAGTTTTAGCAAGTTTAATAATATCAGATTTGGATGTTGGTTTAAAAAATTCATGCTCATCTTGTAAATTGTTTGAATTATGTAAATATTTTAATAGTGAAAGTGTCGATCTATCTCTTCTTATCGAAATTTGCACTTTTAGTTCATCTAAAAGTGTTTGGCTTAGTTCTGAATTTTCAACACGAAGAGCATTAAATAAAAATATTAGAACTCCTTCGCTGGTTAAAAGGTTGGTACTTTCACGGATCAAAGCCTCTACAGCATATTTGAGAGGGCTTAAAGATTTCTGTAGACATTTTGCTGTATATGTTTCCTCTAAACTCCAGATGATGCCCATATCCAGTTTCATCAAGGCCTTTTGTATAGGATCGATTACCTTTAAAAATCGATCCACCATAGTTTCTAGACTGCTCCATCGAGTTCGACAGTCTAAAAGCAAAGATAATTCCTTATTTTCTGCATCTATTATGTATATCTTTGCAAAATTGAATTTTTTACAGGTGATTTTTTGAAAAGCTTAACGATTTTCCGAATTTTTTTAATAGTTTCGAAAATATTCATATTACTAGTAAGGGAATACTCTCCGGCCACTAATTCGTTTTCATTGTCTTCATCTACACAGTCATTGTTGTTTTCGTCACCAAATTATTCTTCACCAGCCGCAGAATCAATTTCTATTGCCTGGTCCATTTCCGTTGGTTGCTTAATGTAAAATACGTTCATAATCGCAAGTTGTATAGCGTGATTGTATAGCAGAGCTGTGATTCGACCGGTGATAATCTTCCATATTTAAGCATTACACTTGCGCCGTCACTTGTTGTCGCTACAATATCTTTAGTATATTCTAAACCAAAAACTCCGAAGTACAACTGCCCACAAGCGCTACTAATCCTAGATTATCAGAACCGCCATCATCATAATAAATATGTATATTCAAATATCTGCGATTGTTGAAGTTTGTCCATTCGTCAATTGAAATGCTTGCTTTTTTATTTTTCAACTTCTTCAAGCTTTTACGTATAAATTCACTTTTACATATTTGTGAAATAGTCAGACCGTCTTTTGCTGCAAGCTTAGCCACTATTTCGCCTAATATTGGACGATTGCTTTGAAAAAACTTATCAATGGAAGAATTTGTTTTTGGGTTTTTTGAACTGGGCGAGTATTGGTCATTTTTTTCATTTCGTTTCATTGAGTGGATATATTCTAATTGACGGTGTAAACCACTTGTGGAAGATCCCTTATAAGCTAGCTGCTTAAAACAAATATTGCACGCATCCATATCTTTATCTTTTTTTTTAAATACTGCCAACAATCGTCATAATTTTTCGAACTAATTGTAGTTGCAGACATACTGTCCATATAGTAAGTTTCCGGCCATCTAGTAAAACAATCGACACAGGTAAGTATATAAGTATATCCATTGGATTGTGGAAGTGGTCCAACAATGTCTAAATGGCTATTCTCGAATCGACCTGGTGAAAATTCGAAATGTCCAAGTGGTGATTTTGTATGCCCTTGGACTTTAGGTTTTTGACAGGCTAAACTGGATTGTGCCCAATTTGTCACATCTTTGTTAATGCCAGGCCAAAAATAACGAGCAGTAATCAATTTTCGAGTTTGATGCATCGAAAATAGTTCGACGCAAGGATTTGCGATGTATACTGTAAAGTAATTTTTAAAACCAGGAAATTCAAAAAGCTCTATAGTCTGTATTGACTAGTGCGACATTTGCAACAAGAAAATAAATTCAGAAGTTCTAGGTCGGCTTTTTGGGCTTGGCTAATTTTAGTTATGTCGAAGTAAGTTTCGACTGAGGCAGTTTCGGTGGCATAAGATGATAAGTTGTCCGCGACCATATTGTCTTTGCCTGTCACATGTTGGATATCCGTGGTAAATTGCGAAATTAAATCCAAATGATGAAATTGTTTCGGATTTCTTTCATTTTTTGACTGAATTACACGAGTAAGAGGTTTTTGGTCGGTATATATAGTGAATCAACAACCTTCAACAAAATATTTAAAGTACTTTATTGCTTCTCGATCGAATGCGGAGTACTTTTTTTCGGCATCCGATAGCCTCTTGGAGAAAAATCCTAATGGCTCCCAAATATTATTGTTAAGCTGTTGCAGAACCGCTGCAATTGCAGAGTCGATGCATCAGTCGTAGTACTGAACTATGAAGCGTTTTTTGACAAGAGCCGCCAAGTGCGAATGAATAGGGGCAACTCTTTCAGCGAGTTTCGAAATAAAACGATGGTATAGTAATTGATCATACCAACGAAACGCTGAATGACCTTCATTGATTTGGGAGGTGGGAAATTCCTAATGGCATCCTTTCTTCAGCAGGTATCATACCCATCAGGAATTATTTTTTTGACTGAGGAAGTCAAGTGGGCTGGCGCCAATACGCATTCAGTGGTGGTATTCTTAGAAAACATGTTCGTGTAATTTAGGTCTACGAGACATTTGAGTGCCCCCTGCCCAAATTATAGTAATACTGGTTGAAATAGTTAATTGGAAACGATATTTTGTAGAATTTTAATAAATTAATAAAAATCATGCAAATGTCTGGCTTGTCTTAAAACGTGATTCCCTTTTATCACTTTAATTATAAGAACATTCAAAAGCTCTAAATAACAATCAATCTGTATGTCATAAAACAACCGTCTCAATTTTCGCTACTCAATCAAATTGTTGTTATCGTAAATCATGACAGTTATGAATGTATACGAAGTATACACTGGCAGGATAAATTCAATCCAGTTCCTCTAGTAAATATTTTCCACGTTGACTTATGTCGCGTACTGTACATAATACATCTTTTATTTTATATAAGCTTTCACAACATAAAAGTTTAACAAACTTTAGGAATAAAACAAACACAATTCAGTAACGAAACTTTCAAAGTTTGCTAAACAAAAAAAAATTGTTGTTTTTCATGGAAAAACTAAAAAAAAAAAAAAAAAAAAAAGCTCGCATGGGTTATATATGTGGATACATTTTCATTCAGCTCGGGTATTATAATATATTACATCCAATAATAAAATGTATGAAAATTTTCATTACGTTTATTATAAATGGTAGATGTACTTATGTATATACATATGTATATGTATTTATGTTGGAAGCGATAATAAATTTGCCATGAAGAAAACGAGCGCGCACATACATACGAGTATAATACTGAACCAGTACATGAAATTTATGTATATGTATCCATATTATAATACATATAATGAGTTATGTTGCGGAGGGTGATGTAATAAAAATTAAAATGAAAAGCTCGATGAAAATGGAAAAGTTTTTGTTGCCGTTTATAATTAGGTTTTTGATGTGCTATATGTGTACATGATATAATATGCATGGGTTTTATACACAGAATATGAATGTAGGGTATGCAGCAGCAGCATCAGTAACAGCACATATTGTGTTAAAAATTAAAATAATTTCATACATACGTTGTATGCATATACATACGTACGAGTATATCCATATTCTGTAGGTCAACTTATAATTTTTTTGTGTTGTGCTGATTTTATTTTTTAATTTCCCAAGATAAATAATGTATTTTCAGTTTAAATAGCAATGTGCAAATTTAAAATTAAACATACAAGAGTGCGATGGTATACACTCGCCCATATACATTTATACGAGAGAAAATTTACTTTGGCACACCTTAACAGAGATTCGAAATGTTTTTTATTTTATTTCGGTATATGGCACGTTTTTGTTAAATCTCATCGATGTCAGCATAAAATAAATGTTATCCAATTTTCTTTAACATATATAGGATTAAACAAATTGTCTTGGCAGTTTTTGGCGAGACAAAATTTACTTTATATCTTTTATATGTGACCGGGACCCAATCGTACTCAACTTTTATTCTCAAGGATTCGAAACAAAAAAAAATGTCAAAGTCATTCTTTTTCCAAAGTTAGAATTCTTTAATATCAAGTCACAACTAAATCGATGCAGTTAGAATGATTTGGATACAATTTCATTTGGGCCAGATTAAACTCAATGATAGAATTCAAATTTGGATCACACCACACTTTTTGCATAAATATTGTTACGAATTTGGGCTTCCTAATTGGATTCAAATTGGATTTCGCAATTAGAGTCAAACACTTGTCGATTTTCTAATAGTCCCAGACCATTTCTTTATTAATTCACTTCGAATATAATTCACAAGATTAGCCGCTTCCCACTGTGGGGGCTATGACACTAATCTTACTAATATTCACTAATGCTTACTTCACTTATTAACACTGTCACGGTTAAAAGTAAAATCTTAGCTTATCAATGTATTGGTTGAATCCTGCTTCGTTGTATTGGTGTTCTCAAAGTTTGATTAATTGTTTTGCAATGACCATGCTTTCCTTCTGAAATGATGAACTCATCCATTTTTTATTCATTACACATGTTCTACGACTGTAGATACTCGTTTGGTGTTTGCCATTCTAATTCCGACAGTGGAAAGGTTAACATCGTTAGTAAATAATAAATATAACAAAGAAACTAATGGCCATTGACCTCACGGTTAATATACACATCGTGTATTTAACAACCGCGCCACGACGGTCTTTATAGACCATCATTCGTATCATTATCCCCACCTTAATTCTGTTGCTCCCGAGCAGATTCATCCGTGCTTCTAACATTGTACTTGGTTAACCGGTCGGTGTGCACAACCTTCATTTTTCTCATGAGGCTTGTTGTATCCGATATACAACGTCGTTGATCCTACTTTACAACCTGGTACGGACCTTCTCAGCTCCTCTATAATTTAGAGGATTTTCCGTTTTACTTTGTAGGATTATATAATATGTGTGTGACTGCTTGGTGCACCTTGATCATTCTTTCTCGCAGATCGGCAACATAATCATGCATAGACACTGGTTGACTTTTTGGTGACCCGAAATTCAATTGTCCTGGCTGGCGTTTACTTCTCTCCGTAGATGTTCTTCTAGAGTTCTGTTAAATCTTACGATCATCCCATCTGATTGAGGGTGTAACGGCGTTCCTCTTGTCTGTTTTATGTTGCGTATTTTAACCGCTACCGTCCGAGCTTCTTGGTTTTTAATTAGATATGCTTCTTCCCATTTACTGAAGTAGTCGATACACACGAGACTGTACCGATTGCTTTTGTTCTGGTTTGAGGTCCTTTACTGCCTACACAGACTCTACACGACTCTTTGACGTCCCTCCGGAAATTAACCCAATAGAACCGTGCTCTGAGTTTCTCTAATGTTTTATTGACTCCCACGTGCGATCCGGATCTTCCATCAAGCATTTCCGTTAACTCCTCTTTTATTCGGGTCATCGGTACCACGGTTTATTGTAAGGTGTTACTGCCATCAGCTGATTCCCAGACCCTGGTGAGCAATCCATCCTGCAATCTCAATGACTGCCACTGAGCCCAATAACTTATTACGGTCGGGCTTTCGATTGCAATTTCCTGCCATTCCGGGCTCTTCTCTTGCTTCATCCATTTGACCGGTAGCCACGTCACGCTTTTGCTCCTTTGACCCTTAAAATTGGCTCGGATTCGCAATTTCGATGTTACTGATATTCTGCTCTTGTTTTGCACAGTGCTTACACTGAATGGCACATGGTCTTCTTGACATCCCGTCTGCATTGTTATGGAGCAGTCCTCTGCCATGTTCCATTTTGAATGCATACGCTTGTAATCGATCCATCTCGGAAAACGCTCCGATTCCGTACTTGCATACCATCTGTGTCCTGTATGAAGAGCTCTCTTGCATTCGGATATACTAGTATCGGTGAACTGCATAATTTCTTCTTTAGCAGCTCTGCAAACGCCGTTTGGTGCTCCCCTGTCCATTCTAATTTCTGGCTTTTCTCGGTTCGGTGGTGCAAAAATAGTGCGACATCGGCGAAATTAGATACAAATCTTCGGTAGTACGAACACAGTCTCAGAAAACTGTGTACATTTCTTGGGGCTCGCCATTCTTTGACTGCAAATAACTTTTGTGGTTCGTACTCCTTGACCCGAGACGATGTGTCCCAAGTACTTCACTTCCGATTTAAACAGGTTGCATTTTGATGCATTCAGCTTCAATCCGGCGCTCTTAACTGTTTCTAGTATCTGCCGAAGACTCTATGTCATCCAAATACACCAAAAGGCATAACTACAATCTGATACAACCCCGTGTCCGCTGAGGAAGCTGTCTTCTCTTTGTCATCGGGATGAATTCTCCACTTTTAAGGTCAAGTGTGCTGAATATCTTGGCTCCTGCTAATGTATCCAATGTGTCATCGATACGAGACAGTGGATAACTATCCTTTTTAATTACATCGTTGAGTCTTCGGTAGTCGACGCAAATCCTTGTGGTACTGTCTTTCTTTTGAACTAATACCACTGGTGAACTGCATGGACTCATTGACTGCTGAAAAATTCAATCATACTTCATTTTAGTTATGAGGTCTCCTATGTAGCAAACTCCTTCAGCTTTGCCAATCACTACTCCTTTTCTGATCGTGTTCAATGGTGGGCTGACGTGCTCATCACTCGTACTAGTATTTTCTACTGGAGTGTCACCACAGTTCTGCCGCCAAATAAGCCATCTTTTGCGTTGTTGACCGGTTCGACAATATTCATTCTGCTACCTCCAGAATCACCGTATTTCGATTTGCTCATCGGTTACGACGCGTCAGTTATATTGGCCACAATAAATCTATGCGTGAAACATGTTCCTCCAAATGTGACAACAAGAGGACATTCTCTTTTTACTGGTGTGCTTCGCCTGTCGCTATCTCCTAATTATAACGAATCACATCTTCTATCTGCTCTAGTGGTACCATATCAAGACGTTCAACTGATTTGGAAGCTCCGGTATCCAGTGTGAGTGCGCATTGCCTTCTGTTTAGTATTCCATCAACAACCAGGCTGTTGTCGTCCTTCCATCCCAAGGCTGGTGGGATCTAGTTTTCCGGATTTTCTTTGAAGAGGTATGCCAATATTTCTCCCTCTTCATTATCTTGCGCCATTATATGCCGCACGCCTCCCGTTGCCATTATCCTGTCGCTGATGTAATTTTGCTGCGTTGGTCTGTGTGTCGCTAGTTCTTTGCAGTCTCGGATATAATGAGCAGGTTTCTGACTCTACTATTGCGGAACGCTGGTCATCGAATACTTTCCTCTATTAGCACCTTTAATTGTGCTATGTCGTTGGTGTCTAACTTCCGTAATTTTATGGTTGTATCGTTCGCTCTGGCTGCTTCGTACTCCAAGGCGGAGGCGAGGACTTCATTCATTGTCTTTCCCTTGGCATTGATACTTGCAAACTTGATAGCCTTCGAATACATTCCGGGAAACTCACCTCCTGCAGACGAGAAGTTGGTGAGCTACTGTTGTCCGTTCATTTTCCTGGATATGACACTGTTGATTCGAGTGTGGTTGCCTCCGAGCCTCCTGGTATTTTTGTCGGTACGACGGATTGGAACTTAGACCGTAGACTGATCACCACTGATGTTCTACGCTGGAGCGATTTCGAGTGGTCCTGACGGCGTTTTCCCTGCTGGATTGCAGCATGGTTTTCTACCCATCCGTACCCACTCTTATCAATCTGTTGCAGGCCTGCATTGCTTTAAGTACTGTACCACGATCTTGGAGCAGGAGTAGTGTAATTTTCATACCTAAAACTGGTAAGTCGGGTTATACTGACCCTAAAGCTTTTAGGCCCATTAGTTTGACCATTACCATTCTTAAAGCTTTAGAGAGGATCATCGACAGATTTATTAGGGATAACTATTTAACTACCTCCCCACTCAGTAACATGCAACATGCTTACAGAGCTGGGAAGTCCTGCGAAACTGCTCTACATGAACTCGTAACTAGAATCGAAAGATAACTTAATTACAAAGAGTTATTTGTAGGTACCTTCCTAAACATTGCGGGAGCTTTTGATAGCCCCGTATAATTGAGACTGATGTAGATCGCTCATCAGTGTTTGTCAAAGTAGCCAAAGGCTACTCTCGGAGTACTCTCACTCTTGCTGTGGCTCATGGTTATCGAATGAATTACTTGTTAAATTACTGCAATCTGGGTTCATCGTACAAAGCTACGCGGATGATCTCGTTTTGTCAGTTTCTATTAAATACCTGAACGTCTTATCTGATCTGATGGAAAATGCCTTTAATATAGTGGAAGTTTGGTGTCCTGAAAAGGTGTTGCACGTCAATACCTCAAAAACTGATTTGGTTGTGTTTTCCAGACGTAGAGAGAGTGATAATATATCTGTTTCCACTCTATTTGGTAGAGTGGAAACAGATATATTAGCACTGTCTCTACGCTTTACTATCGTACGCAGCAGTTGAATGGTGGCCAGTTGTTAAACTGAAGTCTTCTGTAGCAAGGCTTGATTGACTGCAAATGACCGCCTGTAGGGCTATAACCGGGGATATGTCGTCTACTCCCCTTCTTGCTATGCTATTCTATGCTTGCCCGAATTGCAGTATTACATTCTTGGTATGGCGTGCTCTGCAGCGTTTCGACCAAAGTGCATTGGTACATGGATTGCCTTCGGGACTTGTACGGGGCATAGACAGATTCTTAATAAGTTTAAGTTACATATCGACAGGCTATTGCCCGAATTTAACTTCACCAATTCATTCTCCGTCGTTTTCCCCTCAAGAGAACTGTGGCTCTCTCAGGATTTCTATAGACAGTTGTCCGAGACGGTAGTTTTGTTTGCGGATGGCTCTCGTTCAGAGATCAGTGCAGGGTTTGGTTTCTTTTGTCCAAAGTATGGGCTCAGATTCGCGGGTAGTCTGGGTAAACACTGCACGGTTTTTGAAGCTGAATTAATTGCACTTACCCATAGTGCAATTGAGGTGTTTAAGTTTAGTGATTTAGGCAAAGATATTATTATCTGCTTCGCTTTACTTGAACCGGCACAGAAGTGGCGTTCTACTCCTACCTGTCGAAAGGTAAAACGGTTCATCATTGAACCCAACGTGAGGGTGACTAAATATGTGTTATCCTTAAAAAAGAGCCAACTCAGAATTCTGGTTGCACATTACGGGCCATGAACGTTTCAAGGTTCATCTCCAACGCATGGGACTACCTAAAGATGATCTTTATGACGACTGTCTGGAGGAAGTGGACGACTGCCTACCCTACCTTTGCAGCTGTCCGGCCTTTATCCCAAGTATTCTCGTACGGATCTTTGAACGTAGATCAGTTTTTATCCATCTCTTTGTTCATACTTTTACGGTTTGCTAAAGCTGCAGTGCACTTATGCGAGTTAGGATATATCCTCAAGGTTTGCACCATGAGCCCATTGTGGCATTGAGTGCGGAACCTCTGTATAGGTTCCAACGATTTTAATAAAATAAAAAAAATAATCGAATCAAATTTGATTAAAAGTTGAGTTTGATTTGAAAACCGTTTCAGACTAACAAGTTAAAAATATACTGGATTTGTTTAAAGTTGAATATAATTTGAAAATAATCAGAGATGATTCAATCCAATTAGTTGAGTTCGAATAAAATTTGAAAACATTTTGATTTGTGTTTGAATTAAATTTTGGTCGTAAAAACATTTGTTCAAATCAATTGAAATATTATTATAATTTCAATCAAATTGTCAAACTTTTCAAACTCATTCAAACTTAAATTGAAAACGAGTGTATACAATTCGATTGTTATGTATATTTATAAAATGTTTGTCATAAACGCGACCAGTTATCCGTATTTTTTGTTCATTTCATTCAAACTCAGATCAAGTTTTGTTCAAACCGCAATCGAACTTTATCGTATTTCATTATAAAGTCGAGATCAAATTCATATTTCTGACTGTTAGAGTAGTAACAAGTCAAAATTGATTCAAACTATTCCATCCCTAAATGCCAAAGGCCATAACAATCTCGTCCCTCATTATACAATTATGTTCTATATACCGATGTACATAATCATATTCCAATTAGTCTGCTAATCACGTTTTATGATAAAAACGTTTCTGACTGCTGGTGCTGATGCTCTAAATGAAATATATTTTATACCATTGACATACCTCTATATAGTTAATATAAAAGCTTATTTTGTTATTTGTGCTTTAGATTTAAACAAAAACCATTCGATAATATATAAAATATTCAACCTGTACCTTTTCATCCGAAAATAAAATTAAAAAAATTGATTTTCCCCAATTTTGGGAAGAAAAAAAATTATCAACAATTACGACGTAATATTCTCGATGGGAATTAGATTGAGTTAATTGTTTGAATTATTTAGCGGTACGGGAGGATGGGCATGTTTTATATTTGGACATATACCAGATGCAATCTTCATAAAATAATAAAAGAAAATTATACGAAATGATTCTAATCTCATTAAAATATATATCAGAATTAAGTTTAATCGTAATTTATCCTTAATATCCTTAAAACACATAAAATCTTATTGCCAATAAAAATCTTATCACAAATAGCATTTGTGTGGATGTATGATAAGATTTTTTTTTATATAACTATATATAACCCCTCATGTATGATGGTCTAACATTTCTTTTTTTTGCTCATCTCCTTGCAGGATAATAATATTAACAGTCGTTTTGGCGATATTTCAATACGATAAGGAAATACAATGTATTGAATTACTGTGGCTGTATAAGCTGGGATACTTGGCGATATTAGTTGGTAAGTATATTCCCGCAGCGAGGAAGTATTTAGTATGTGACTGTAACCCAATAGCTTGGTTGGGGATGGAGAAAAATATAAAAAAAATCTATTTTTTTTTTACCACTGAAATCCATATCAAATTACTGTCGTCCTTGCAAATAGGATTTAAATTTTTTTTGTTGTTTTTTATTCATTTCAATAATAGTATCGTCGGGTATCGAATTGGCAATATGCATCATATCGATGCGAGGCAGTATACTGGACACGGGGCCTCGCGCTTCCATGCAATATTGGCTGTATATAAAATTAAGTATGTATACCGTCCGCTGTGGCGACATCTACACTATTAATTTAATTTTTTCAATTCTATTTTTAGTTATAATTTTAATCGACATCGCCTGGTTGGTGGTTGGTATTGTTTGGCTGAAAGAGTTTTATATCGATTGCCCGATCGGCGAGGCCAAAGAAATAATGTTAGGTTTAGTGATATGTAATTGGATGGTTCTAATAACGATTTTAGTAACGATATGGTGTACATTTGATACGGCCGGCCGATCTTGGGTTAAAATGAAAAAATACCAGCGCTCGATGCGTGAATCGGAATCACGATTTAATTATAAGCGAAGCGGAAGTCGTAATCGTAATTGGCGGCAACGCAAAGTGATACGAGCGTATCAGGATAGTTGGGATCATCGCTGTCGTTTATTATTCTGCTGCATCGGTTCGAGTGAGCGTAATAGTAATTCGTTCACCGATATTGCCCGACTGCTGAGCGATTTCTTTAGGGACTTGGATGTGGTGCCGTCAGATGTTGTAGCCGGATTAGTGCTGTTGCGTAAATTTCAAATACTAAAACGGGAGGCGATTGTGCGACAGCGAACGAATGGAACGTACGAATTTTTGTCGGGTGTTCCGATTACGGAGCGGACCCAATTCCTAGCGTTGAACGATCAACACGATTATGATTTGTTTCAAAATGTAATACACTATATGCATTATGCGCACGGTGCTTATGGTTGGCCTATGTTCCTTATAACCCATTCGACAACCGGGCTATGTCTATTATGTTCGGAGTTAAGGTAAATGTAAAAATTCAGTTCAATATTGATGAATACTAAATTTTCATCTTCTCTTCCAAATAGATGTTGCCTTTCCTGTTGCGGACGTAAAGAAACTGTGGAAATTGTTAAAGATAATTGTTGTTACTGTAATTATGCTGCACTTAAAAAAATGTTAAAAGTTGGTGAGGTAAGTCTATAACCGAAAAAAAAAAAATTAATTTATGCAAATCACTTACGTATATCACAAAACCACTTCAAGTTTATTTTCATTCCGACACACAAATATGGCATATACATACATGAAATCACTTTAATATACTGAAGAGCTTTTAAAAGCTTTTTTATTTTTATTTTTGAAAATGGGAAAACAAACAAAACACACCAAAATACATTTTCCCATTCTCATCACCGATGATTTTTTGTTGTTATTGCTATTTTAACCATTTAGCATCAACTTACCATTTTTTATGCTTATTCATTCAAAATGCGCGCTTGCGATTTTCCCTAATTTTCTTCATTCTATATGTACACATGTACGTATTCTGTTGTGTTTGCTTTATTGCTCGTCCAAACAAACAAAGTGTTCTTGACCTCTTAAATGTTCACATTAATTAAACGACATAAGTGGTTTTAGAATATATATGACTTCACATCATAATCATGATAACATCCTTAAAGGGATTTAAAATATATGTTTTATCTTTTTTTGTATACGTGCACACAGGTTGAAGTAATTTATGCGACCTATCATGTTGACGTCGGTGAAACGCCATTCTTTGTATCGGTCGACTATGCCAAACGTAAAATAGTGGTTAGTATACGTGGCACGTTAAGTATGAAAGATGTGCTGACCGATTTGAATGCAGAGGGTGAATGTTTACCACTTGATCCGCCGCAAGAGGATTGGCTCGGCCATAAGGGTATGGTGCAGGCGGCCGTTTATTTAAAAAATAAATTGGAAGAGGAGAATTTAATACAGCGTGCGCTTACTCATAATCCGACACGGAATACTCAAAGTTTTGGTCTCGTACTGCTCGGCCACTCGTTAGGCGCTGGAACCGCAGCGATTTTAGCAATTTTATTAAAACCACAATATCCATCGCTGGTGTGTTACAGTTATTCGCCACCCGGTGGATTACTTAGTATGCCAGCGGTGGAATATTCAAAATCGTTTATTACATCGGTTGTGGTCGGGAAAGATGTTGTGCCCCGAATCGGCCTACATCAGATGGAGACGCTGCGAGCCGATTTAATAAATGCAATTAAGCAGAGTATCGATCCGAAATGGAAAACAATCACGTGCTCAGTGATATGTTGCGGTTGTGGGCCCGAACCAACCTCTGTTTCGGTTATGTCCAGCAAGGATGCGAATATTAACGATTACGAAGCAGTAAGTTGATTTATTGGCCACAAATAGTATATCTAAACATATTGTATATCATTCAAAATATTTTGTTTATATTTCCACAGCAACGAAATTCAGCGCGCCAATTAAGTCACCATCCTAACGACAGTTCAATAGCATTAACACTTCATCGTCCATTATTTCCACCCGGGCGAATCATCCATATCGTGCGACACCATCCCACGCCTAAAGAGTAAGTACATACATATATATCCATACTGGAATTTTCTTTCTATATCTCGCACAGTTTTTATGTCATGTGACATGAAATGAAAATGTCGATGCGTTCGCTTATTATGCCATAAAATATATGAAAATGTAATTAAACGAAAACAATATACTCGCGCACACATTCTATTTTCCGGCAATTAATATCCGTTTTTCATATATGATTTTCTTTTGTTTAACATATTATATTTTCATTTCTGATTTGTGTGTGTGTGTGTGTGTATATATATTATGTCATAATATAATGATCATCGTGATGATTATGATGATAATGTAAATAAATCTTTTTTGTTGTTCTTTTACATATGAGATTCACTTATATACACAAAATAATTTTTATTCATTTGTTTTTGAATTTCCATTTTCTTTTGTTAATTTTTTTTTTTTGCCTTGATATGATAAAATGATTTTCTTTTGTTATTTTTCTTCTATATACTACTGTACTTTATACTTTAAGGATGAAAAATGGTTTTATTTATACGGCACACATAATGGATAGTGAAAATGAAATGAAAGTATTTAGTCTGCTAGAATAGTTTTCTTAAGACGTTTAGCTATACTGGCACCATCTGATTCTTGATTAATGTCTTGTACACGTATTAGATAACTTTTGGGGTTTTACCTAGCTCGATATTGCTTAAGAATAAAAGTCAAGTATTTATTTTAAGTTTATGTCACGATAACACAAGCTAGAACCGTATAACAATTTAAGTTAAGCCATCCAAATATGACTTAAACCATACCATCAATATCAGCAACAGCATAATTTAAACTCAAATCGAGTGTTCCATGTAATTAACGCTTAGCCTTATAACGTCAAAAGTATAACCCTAACTTAAGTCAATAATATTTTTAGATGTTAACTTAAGTGTTTTATCTAATTTCAGCTTAAATTATGTAGTCCCATCTTAAGTCGCATATACTAGGTTAACTCATATAATTTAAGTGCATGAAGAGCGAATAATTCTAACTTAAACCATTTAAGCTACAAAATTTTACCTTAAGCCACTGGTACTTAAGATTATTAATCTGGTATGTTTTACATATAATTTTAGCTTAGCTTAAGCCACTCAATTTCAGACAATCAATAATTTATTTTTATTACCAAAGCTTTTCGGCCTATTATAGTCTGTCCTCTACTTTTCTTAAAGCGTTATAGAAAGATTAGAGACCTTCACTTAATTACCTCAGTAACATATAACTGTCAAGAATTTGGACATTCACAAAACTACTGAAAACTCTCAGATGTGGGTGTAATATGTGAAATTTTGCATAATACCAGCAAATATAAGCTAGATAAAACGAATCCGGACTTTCAGAGGGAAAATCATACAGCTAATTAGAGAGGATGCGAGGTGTGCAAAGAGTTAAGGAAAAATTTATCTCCAAGCTAAAGAGCAGTACAACAAGTTATCAACCAATTATATCAATGCGAAAGAAATATCTGCCACCATAAACCGAAAAATCTCATACACACAAGCTGATAGTGGAAGCTCATGCAATTCATCTTCAAACGACAATTTATTCATATGATGGCGACCAATATGACTCCCATGATGCAAAATATGAATACTCCAATTCAACTTTTGGTCAAAAATCAAAATCAAAAATGAATTAACTTAAATTAGCTGTAGGGAACGGCAACGGGCTTGCGCAACATAAACGTGAAGTTCATGTTGTTCAATAACAAAACATTGACATTATGCTAATATCTGACACACATTTTACGAATATGAGCTGTCTTAATTTTAAAGGATGCAGCATTTACGATACTAACCACCCCAGTGAAAAGTCTTAAGGGAGAACAGCTATATATATATATAATTAAGACAGAGAATGACACATTATGAACACCAACACCAAGTGAAGAACATAACCGAGCAACTACCATAAGGTTGGAGGAACCCCACCAAGCACTCAATTAAAAACAACCAATTTACAATTTTTTTTTTTCAAAACCTTGGGAGATAAATTTCTTGCAGGAAACAACTCTTGGAACAGTATGGAAAACGAAAAATTGGGCCACACGTCAATACTGGTCATCCCACTAACTGGCTAACAGATAAGAAAACAATTTCCGATTTAATAGATTTCTGTGTAACAGCAAAGGAATTAGCAGACATCATGTAATATCGGAGGCATGTTATGATCTATCGTCGGATTATTCACCCACCTAACCTAGCCTAAAAATAAACATACAAATTGGGAACAAATAGTAACAAGGGAATTTTCATTAGCCAGCCCATTGAAAACAGCAGATGGAATTGAAAAAGCGGTTCAAAATATAACACCAGATTTAAAAAAAGGTGTAGCGGGTGCTACTATTTATATTCACGTGGAAGCTCAGAACATACAACAGCTTTTAATGATAAAACATTCTATATGAAGACAATGGCAGACATAACGAGATTATATCGACACTAATAAAGGAACGTGATGAAGGAGTCCACAGCTATCTCACCGCCCTAACAACAACGGAAGCACAGATACTCTATCACGCCCTCCTATTCACCTTCCTGATGGGAATTGGGCAAAAAGCGATGTAGATAAAGCAGCAATACCTCAGCGATGTATTTACACTTAACGAACAAATGGGAAACCCAGAAGAATTACTTAATGATGAAGCGAAGATACTTCAAAAATCGAACCAATTAAATATCAATGGCGCAATATACACAAAATGATCAAAGCACATATGAACATATTATAAACCTGGGTACTTTCCTGAAACCTTTAAAATTTTGCAAATCAAAATAATCTCAAAACCTGATGAAACAAAGGTAAACTCTTATCGTAGAATCAGCTTGCTAACAGTACTATCAAATTTTTTTGAAAAAATGCTTTTTTAAAAACTAAGAAACCAATTTTACATGAGAAAAAATTACACCAGACCATCAGTTCGGATTTAAAGAACGTCATAGAACCGTGGAAAAAGTTCATTGAAAAGCAGCATTTTTAGATGTTTCTCAAGCTTTCGATAAAGTATGGCACATTGGTTTGGTGTAGGAAATTAGAACACGATTACCAATGAGTTTTTGTTCAATTATTAAAAAAAATCTGTAACATAAGTCAAGTGAAACGGCCCTACATGAACTTGTCAGAAAGATGGAACGATCTGCCAATAGTAAAGAATATGTTGTAGGTACTTTCCTGGACATTGCGAGAGCGGTTGATAGTACTTCGTTTGTGGCGTGACAGTTTTGTAATTTATGAGTTACTAGTTCAGCTGCAGCAATCTGGCTTCATTGCAAGGGCTATGCTGATGATCTTGTTTTAATAGGATCGGGCAAACGCCTGAATGTCTTATATGACTTAACGCAATACGCCTTAACTAATGTGGAGGCATGGTGCGTTGATAAGGGTCTGCACGTCAACCCATCTAAGACTGATTATCTTTACTAGGCGCAGCTGTACTCTAGACCAACCCGTTCCTTCACTTTTTAGGAAACTAATTACCAGATGTGACCTGTCAAGCACCTTGGTGTTATCCTAGATAGCAAACTCTCCTGGAAATATCATCTTGATTGCAAACTTTAGAACGTTACTGTCATATTTTAGCAATATAGAAGAGCCTTTGGGAAATCCTGGGGTCTAGCACCCACGATGCTGTCTTTCATATACAAATCGCTGGTCTTACCGATACTATCTATTGCTTCTATTGTTTGGTGGCCAGTATTAATCTTAAGGGTTCTATAGTCAAACTTAATAGGCTACAAAATATTGCTTGTAGTGCTGTTACTCGGTTCTATCGTGAGGTATAGACCAGAAATTGATATGATTAATTAAAGATTACTTCCCGAATTTAACTTTTCCAGTTTATTCTCGGGGGTCTCCATCAAGAGATTTGAGGATTTTCTCATAAAAGTAGACGAGACCTTTGTCTTCTTCGCTCTAATCTCAGTGCCGGATTTGGAATCTACTGTCCCTGATCTGATCTGAGATCTATTGGCAGTTTGGATTCATTTTGCATTGTTTTTAGACGGGAGTGGGTAAAGGTGGCCGTCCTAAAGGACTAGCATAGACACAAAATTGGTCCGTAGCTGTATACCACATTCGAATTTCGTCCTCTTCACTCGCTAAACCATCCTGAGCTTACCAAAAAGCGTTTAAAGTCCCGGATCTGAATCTTACTAAGATCCGTGAGGTCGTTCAAAGGGGAAGTTCCCATAAAATTTGTTCTGCTGTACGCTAGACTAGGACAAGTGCAGAGCAGATGGAGCAAATTTCCCTCCTCCTCCTCATCACCACATCTGCGGCAGAAATGGTGGGCTGGGACACCTAGTCTGCTCGCATGTATCCCAATGAGACAATGTCCCGTTATAACTCCCACGACTATACCAATATGGTGCCGTCTAAGCGATATCAGTTGGCCTGATCTGGACCGATCAAGTCCAGGCCAGATCTGCCTGGTTATTACGCACGAACTGGCGTTAGACCATCTGACGTTCGTTTCTTTTATAGCTTCTTCCTGAAGCAGCAGTTTACATGAAGCAATTTTTAGTAATAAAGGTTGGCTTACACCCGATATTAGGCGGAAGTAATAGCGCTGACAAATAATTTGAATTTCGCTGTTCAAGATCAAAACAAAGGTACGTACAGTGCCTTGATTCTTCTAAATGTCCTATGGCGAAGAACATAATTAGTGAGCCCAATTGGAGGTCTATGAGGTAGGCTTTATCTTTAAAAAAGGACCAGCTGAGAATCTTGGTTTCGACTCTTACGGGTCATATTCGTTTTAAGGGTCCATCGTTTGTGTTTATATCAGGATGTAGTCTGTGAGGCCTGCCTTGAGGAAGATAATGACTGACTTCACTTTGTGTGTAGCTGCCGGTTTTCTATTTTTGTTCGTTTTCAAATCTTCAACTGTAGGTTTATTAATGTAGATCACTTGACCTGCTTCCCTTGGTCTAAACTTGTCCAGTTTCTGGGTTTGCGCCATGGGCCTTTGTGCCATTGAGTGCAGAACTTTCATCCAACCTTCGTTCTAACCAATGTTATTAATAATATCAAGAAACTAGTTCTAGTTCCCGTCACATAAGTCTATCTCTTCCACCCCATATTTTGGCTTAAGCTATAAAAATGGCAGCTTAAGCCACATAATCTCATTTAAACTATATACGATTCTTAATGAATTTAGTTAATTAATCGAATTAAATGACTTAAACTAGAACTGACCAGCTGGAATTAAGTGGTTTTAAGCCTACATTTTACTGTATAGTTACAAAATATGTTAGCTTTAACCTGCTAGTTTAATCCATTCAGTCAATCCATTCAGTCTGCGGCTTTTGTTATTATGTCCCTCGAAAGTCATCTGTCTCCAATATCTAAAACGAACCAGTTGGTAAAATACAGGCTGTTCCACGGAAATGTATACTAATATGGCAGTCCATCGCATATTAAAATTGTTTTGAGAGTTTTTATTAATTTTTGAAAGTGGGAACTAGTCAAATTTATTGGAAAACGGTATCGTTCGAACGGTTTTGGTTCGGTACATTTGGAACTTGTAGTTCCGCTACCATTTAATTATTCAGCCTCAGGATTCAGCTTTTTTTTTATTATTCTTCCTGAACTGTTTTTCTTCTTTAGGATCCAGCCCGCCTCCCTAATTAATTCATCCTTATCAGTGGAGTAGTTGAATTTCTCTGGTTTTAGATGATCGATTTCTTCGCTTAGCTTGGCAAATGCTTGCTTCATTTGGTTTAGCTTACCCAAAAAATCCATATTTCTTTTTCTCAGGCTAATAGTTCTTGCACTAGATTCAGCTTCTCAAAACGTAAAATTCCGCTGTCATCACTTCTGGCATTAGAAAAAGCATCGGCTTTTTTTTCTTTTATAGGTGATCTTCCTATATTTGGTCTTCTTTAGAACGGATTTGATGTTCCGTGATTTTGCAATTTACCGAATATGCTCTCTTTTTCAGTGCTTAAAGGCCAGGTGGTGTACTACGATTGCATTGTGGTCGTTGGATTTTGACAGTATTGAGTTTAAGAAAGTTTTTCCGATAGGAGACTTATAACTCTCATGGATCTCCTAGTTAGCAATAATGTCAGAACTTTGAAGAACAGTATATGTATAACCACAAATAATATAATAAACCAGATAAGAAAACGAGAAGAAACAATAATCCAAATAATTTTTTCATTTAAAATCCAAATCCATCTAGCGTGTGACATGGAACCACAAAACCTCTTTTAATGAATCTATAATATATTTTTTAAATTGGTTTGTATCCCCGAAATATTTTTTGTTGCTTTCTTCGGTACTTTTATGATATTTTTTGTCGTAATAAACAAAATAAAGTTTTAAAAGGAAAAACTCACAACCACATGCAAAAATTTTTGTTCAAGGTTTTTGTGTAAATATAATAATAATAAAACATGAAACAAAAATGTTATATAAAATCAAATTCATTATTGTTTCTGTTGTTGCTTTTATATGAGTCAAGCTTGATAAAGTATGAAGAATGAATTAGTATATTTTGTTCGAGTATTTTTAGTGGCGTGAATTCGAGACAGCTGTAGCGTTTCGTTGGAAGCCAATAATTCCAGAATTCAAAAGAAACTTTTCTTGATTATGATTAGTGATTAGAATCCCAAACATAATAAAATTTGGAGCTAAAATTTGTTCGAATGAGTGGGAGATCAAACTGAAATAGTGCTAGAATTAGTTTGCGAGTATCGTCGTGCTTTGCATATAGCGGAACTAGATAATATTTAAGATTCGAAAACGAGCTTTTCACGATAAACTTCGACTCCTAATAAAATAAAAACATAAACATATAATATATAATACTATTTTTATTAACTCAATGATTGTTATTTAATTCTATTATGTAAAATAATAAAAACAAAATAATAATTCAGATCTTAAAATCAAATTTGAAATTGTTTAGCCCGTTAATATTCTCAATTTTCGATTAGAACTTTTAACTAATGAATTTTGTTTTGATTTTAACAAAGTTTTTTTCTTATTATTGTCTTTGATTTTTTGTAATTGCCAAATGCAATTTTTACGAATTAGCACCAAAAGAAGAAATTTAAGAGCAGCTTCTTTGTGTTCTTTACAATTACCTGTGAACCAATCACAATATTTCACATTTATATTAGTTGCATTTATACATTTTTCATAAATGAATTGTAATAAATGCTTCTTATGCATATTGGTTTCGAAATATTTCACGAAAATTTCCACATGTAGGTATGACAGTTCAAAATAATAATCGTTTGGGTTTCTCAAATATAGTTCTTCTGAAGGGTTTAAGTAGTTCCTACTTTTAATTAAATACTCCGACGGTAGAGATAAACTTTCATCAGGCTTGGTCATAAATTCTTTACATGAGTTACAAAGTGACTTTTTGAGTAACTTAAAAATAACATATCCAACAAAATAACGTAATGATGGATGATCAATTTGCAAGTTCTGGTTTATGAAACTATTAACAAATGCAATTTCATTAAAATCAGTCTCTGAATATTCTTCCTCGTCGTTTATTGTTTGGTCCTGGCCAACAACATCACTGGAATTATCAATTTCAAAAATATTGACGTTTTCCTTTTGAATGGTGGATTTTAACATGTCTGGTTCTAAAATAAATGTACAATTATCTGGTGTATAATTGAAACATGACGAATGGAAAACAATTTTGTTTGCCATAATTTTAGCTATTATGAAATTAAATTCAAACACAGATGGATTAAAGTTATTTCCCCCTCTTGATCTAACCTGCGAAAACAGATTTTCAACTGCGTCGGTTTGTAGTCTTGAAGTTAAAATATATGACACATCCAAATTAGATTTACATAATTTATCAGTCATTTGTACAGCACCCAATATGGTTTGAAGCAGACCATCTATACAATAAATTTTGTTGGAAGTCTCTACATGTAGGCATTTCAGATATTCCGACACATCTTTTAATATCGTATATGGTACATTATTTTCATCCAAGGTCAATCCAGAATTAGCGTTATTTGCGGAAAATCTACATCTACTGTTAAGCGAATCAAATAATTGATTCATTTTTTCCAAAAATATGGCTGTAGCCGATGCACTTTGAATTACTTTATCTTTCTGGAATCTGCTTAAATGTGCAAAAGTTTTAATTCCGTTTGCACAACTATGGCTTAAAATCTGAGTAGCTAGGCTAACTCGCATTTTTTCAAACGTAGAAGGGTAGATATGCTTTGATGTGAGTTTTGGGCAAACTCGTGTAACTGACTGGCTATCCAGTTGAAATAGTTCAATTAATACGTCCCAAGAAACTATACCATTGGATGTTGAGATATCGTAGCCTAATAGTGTGTTCCGGATTGATTTGAATAAGTGAGGAATATCATAAAGCGCAAATATTTTGTGGTTTTCAAACATAAAATATGGTTTTTCTAAACCAACCCCTAGTTTCTTATACGCATTGCGATTGTTTGCCGCTTGATCACATACAACTCCCCAAACTCGAATACCCAATTTGTTTATCACCTGTACGTTTTTTAATATTAATTCTTTTAGTTTGTCTCCTGGTATAGGACTTTCTGTAGTCACATAACTAATCACGAATTTGTCTGAGCTAAATAAACCCCTAGCCATAAATAGACATATATATTTTGCAGGGACTGGCACTCTATCGCCATCACCGAAATCAACAAGTCCTACGATTTCATCAGCAACACCGCTGTATTTTAAATCTGATCTGATTTTAATTTCATCAAACATAAGAATATGTTGATGTAACCGTTCTGGCATATCCTTTACCTTCATCGCAATTTTTTCTAATAGTTGTATATTAAAACCTGGCTGGAGCTGGCTTAACACATGCCAATTATTGATTGATCTTGTGGTCGGTAGCTGTAGTTTCAATGAATTTCGCAGAAATTCGTAGGCTGTATGTGATCTAAACCAATACTTTGGGCTAAATTTCGTTGTTTTTGTGTATATATTGTATTTCTACTCCTTTTTTCCAAAATCATTTTACACAACTCTTTTGCATTTTCATTTACGTGTGCTAAACCATCAATGTGCTCTGATATTGATTGTTGCTTTAATATTTTATATTTTTTAATGATTCGACTTTTCAATTTTTGTTTTAAAGTAAAACCACGAATTTTATTTTTCAGTATCTTGTTTTTTAGCTCCAACGATTTGCATGTTTTGTTTAATTCGGTATTTTTTCTTCGATAAAATAACGTATTTTTCTCATTTCTGAGACAGTTACTGCAGTTCACTTCATTTTCATCTTCTACAAATTTTTCAGAACAAGTTGATTTGTGTAGTTCAAGAAAACCGGTTTGTAGCGTTTTCCGTTTTCCCTTAGCGCATGGATAAGTGCGCAACACGTTTGTGGAGCGAGAGATAATATTGGGTTCCCCGTCACCAGCACCTACTCTAGTAGTTTCGTTGTTACAGGTTGCTTGATAAAAACAAGTAGGTTTTGAAACATTTTGTTTCTTAGGGCCTGAATACACCCTTAAATTTTGAATTGACACAACCGATTCACTGATATGGTTTTTTAAAAATAAAGAAGGATAAGCGTTTTTGTCTAAATTACGTTTTTTAAAAAATTTCTCCTCAAAATGTAACTCGCATATAAAAATTGTAAAAACTGTAATTTGAAACGTCGATTTCACATCTCTCCGCCCAGCCTCTAAAGCGGTCAGGGTTTTTTGCAGGGAAACTAAATAACCTGCAGTTTTCATTTACCCTCTTATTTCTCCCACAAATCACACACTTTCCACCAAAATTGCTTTTTCCACTCATACTAATTATTAACTAATTCACTTTACTATTTTTTACGGTAACAAAATTCAAACTATAGACTAATAAAAATCTCGTTCATTAATCGTATCAAAGAAAATTACAATTGTTTTTGTTTATTTTTATACAAAACAAAATACAAGAGAATTTTAACATATATTCAGCCAGCGCTCACATTTATCATTTGTGAAAATAATATACTTGATACCATTGCACATAATAGGTTGAAAGTAAAATATACATTATAATATACAATACCATTGAAAATTACGGTTATGTTATGTATATATGTGTGTGAAATCTATGTATATTTGATATTTTCTAGTTTATTTTATATTTCACAAATACTTTTAGGAGCGAGTCTATAATATTTTTTTTATATCTCGCATTTCTTATTATCATAATAGATGGCTCTGATTGTCGAAACGGATTTTAACTCAAAAACTGTTTTACGTTTTTGTTTTTTCTTGTTTTCCAATCTGGTTTATTATATTATTTGTGGTATAACAGACACAGATAATTCAATGAACAATCAGACTACAAACTAGAACTTTTGTAGCCTAACTATAATGTTATCCAGCCAAAAGAAATAACATGACCAAATTCACATACATATAGGAAAAAACGACCACTCTAAGAAAATATAGATACACTGAAGATGAAACCCAATTAAGGAAATTCTAGAAATTATCATCATTGTACGAGTATCAATGCAATGGATCATAAAAATTGGTGGTTACCGTAGGTTATCGTAGTTTAGAGCTAGTTCATGAAATTCCTCTATAAATTGTCTACACAATCGAAGTTATCTACGTTGTTTACGGATTGTCCACGTTGTCTATTAGTCACGTGATAGTCATAAAATAGTCACATTGCCAATAAAAATCTGAATATAATTCCAACGAGGTAAGTAGTCTCAAATTCGATTCGCGACCAAAATTTATTTTTACAACGATCTTGTCATCGAATCCTCTTCCTAGACATAAAAACCATTTCCATGAGAAATCTCAATCAATAACGTATTACCATGAAGCCGTTGAGAACCAGCAACTACTGTAGTCCTAGCTAATCAATTTATTATTTGCGATTGCCACCCCATACTCGAGAATACAAGACTTTACACAGTAGCATACATATGTCAAGCTTTTTCAATTTTCCCAACATTTTCTTTACATATTCATTTTGGGCAAATATGTAAATAGTAATTTCTAGAAGAACTATCAAAATTTTGAATTTTATGTATATATGTACATATTATATTATGTACATTGTACAATACATACATATATGTATATATACAAACATGGCAACATAAACTTCTTGAGATTTTACTCGTTCTGCATGCTTCTCGTATATATGTATGTACATATTGCCATTGTGTGTTGTTGGGAAAAATAAATATTTGATCATTTCTTTTTATTTCAAAAAAAAGGAAATTAATTTTTTTTTTTTTTTTTGCTTTTATTCTTAAGTCCTTTTTTGCTAGTATGCTTGCTAGCATATACAGTTAGCAAAAAAAAAAGGAAAACGGAAAATTTCTAATATGTAAATGACTCAATTAAATTGAGTTGAAGGAAAAAAAAAAAAAAGATTTTAATGTATATCTGTATATGGATGATGAACACTATGTTCTATGATTTGGAAATTTTTCCAAGTGAGTGCACTTTTGGAAGTTGATTAAATTTTTTTTTCTATCACAGTCATATTATATATATATAAGCTCAGTGACTTAAGTTAGTTTTTATATGTTTCTTATTTTTTAATGTGAGATTTCAAAGCCAATAACACTAAGAATTATGTTAGTCCATTTTCTTTTTTGGCACAAATAGAGGTCATTTAGAGGTTATCCGAGTTAATGAAAAAAAAGAACTTTAAAAAAAAAAAGGTAGAAAAATTTAACTAAAGGTAATTACTGGCACATTCCGGAGTCAACAATGCGGCTCCAACGGTTTCAATCTTGGTCTTGGTCTTCATACTGTTTGAGACAACCTGAAGAACCCAAGCCGGTCTCTACACCGTCGAGCCATCGTTGCCTGCAATAATATCTGCGCCTACCATATGGTGGCTCTTCTTTCAGAGATTGCTGCACAATTCGTTCTGGATCAGGACGTAGAACGTGACAAAGCCAGCGTACTCGCTGAAATTTTACTTCATGTACAATGTCGGGCATCGGAAATCACCCGCATGATTCTTTTTTCAAATCTAAGAAGGTTCTTCTCAAATGTGTAAAGCTTCAACTTCTCGGCACTTATCAGGTCTTTATATTTTAGAAGTGGCCGTAAAGGATACAAAGAACGGCTGCCAGGTACACTTTTACGTCCCCCACACTGTTATCGTGAGTGATAAGAGAGCCCAAATATCTGAACCTCCTCCCTCCCTCAAACGTGTAGTGGCCACCACTAAAATCTGGTGTGCCATTGTCTTAATATCCGGACATCATGTATTTTGTTTTGGACTTATTGATTTGGAGCCCAGAAAATAGAATTCTACGTTCTAATTTCATTTAAGAGTTTACAATGCTTTTGAGTAATACTCCACACTTTAATCTGATAATTATGGATGATTTCAATAAAGATTTTCCACAAAAAAATTCCTACGCATAGACAGTCTTTTGGTTATGATGTCAATTAATGTACTTCGTAGTTTAAAAACCAACCAGAATATATTTATTGACTGGATCAAAGTTCTTTTCAAAACATTTCGTGCCAGTGTTAGATTTGGGTATCTAAGACCATAGTTAAGTTAAAGACAGTCTTGAAATTCTGTGACGACGTATTATTCGTTCATATAAAAGGAAAGTTGAAGTAGCTTGAATTGACGATATATTCAATTACAAGAATGGGGTTTGAGTGAAGCATGCAGTGATATATATATAACGAAACTGGTGCATCTCTAGCATCTTACTATTTTATAAATATTTTACAACGTCTTATAGAAGATGTACTAAATACATTCCACTATAGGCAGAAAATCTTTTCAGCTTAAACCATGGATATCTTATCATTTTTTACCAAATAATAAGAGAAATTACCGGTCAGAATGATAGTGTTATCTCTGATCCTGGTGCAAATTTCAATGAAATAAACGGTTTCTTTATGAGTGTAGATGTTTCACCTATAGAGCACTATGGAACAACGAATAGTTTTTATTAATTATAAAAATAAAAATAAATTATAAACCGTTTTTACAGGCCATTACTGGACTCTTACTGTATCAACAATTTGGCTCTGCACCATACGGTGTCATACCATACGGTGGCTCTCCTTTCCAGAGATCGCCGCACAATTCGTTCCGGATTCGTTCACGCAGAACCGAGCCAGAGTACTCGCTGAGATCTTACTTCCTGTACAAAACCTGAGGTATAAATACAAGGTATTTGGTTTTGAACTCATTGATCTGGAGTCCAACAGAAGCTGAAAACTCTACAAGCTGATCATGATTTCCTTTGCTCCGTTGCTATTCAGTCATCTGCATATGCAAGCACCTGATTGGACTGGCGATATAAGATGTTGCGCTGAGAGCTTTCAGTGTTACGAATGATGTACTCCAACATGAGATTGAAGAGAATCGGAGACAGAGCATCTCCCTGCCGATCACCCGATTTAACTGCAAAAATTGTCGGTAGCCGATTCTCAGCTTTAACACAGCATTGAGACTGCGTCGTTGTCATCCTACACAGTCGTACCAATTTTGTTGACATTCCTTGATATTCTAGGGGGCCTATTATGGTATTTTCGATAGCGTTTTTTTCTCGATAATATCGAAAATGGCCTATTATGAAATTATTTTATAAAAATTTCACAATAGGCCATTTTCGATAATATCGAGAAAAAAACGCTATCGAAAATACCATAATAAGCCCCCTGAGCAGACCACAAACTTTCTCGATTGAGTCGGGTCATAGGCCTGCCGAAAATTCACGAGCACCTGATGTACGGGGATGGAAAAAACCTGATCAGTGACTGATCAATTGGGACGAAATCCTCCTTGATAGTCAGTCACCAACCGAATCCTCCGCTAGAGGGGTAGTTCTATCCAATATAATATATAGAGGCAGTCACTTGTATGCTGTGCAAAGAAGAGCTATAGCGCAATAATTCTCACACTTCAAGCGGTTTCCATTCTTGAATTCTTGCAAAACTTTTACAAAACTATTACCCTGCCCCCCTCATATTTTAGCAGATCGTCAGGGTCCTAAAAGGGTTAATAAATCATATTCTATTAACCAAACGTATTTGGTTAAACTTAAAATTCTGTGAAGCTGATCCTACAAATTTTTACAATTGGTCATATATAGTTGATGCGACAGAATGAACTTCTCCATCATGAAAAAATACCCTCTTGGTACACATCACTTGGGGCATACATCATTTTCTACCAAACAAAAATTTGATAAAACATAAAACTCTGTGGAACTGATCGTAGAGAGCCTGCCAAATGGCCATATAGGTGGTGTGATTGAATGGGCCTTATCCATCATGAAGAAATACCAACCATATTTAAGCGGAAGGTCAGGGTCTTACAACTTGGGTCATAAACCATATCCTATCAAACGAACAATTTGATAGAACATAAAATTCAGCGGATCGTTAGAATCTTATTGACAATCCGCTAAAATATAGGGGTAGTATTTCATGATGGGAAAGGTCCATTTCTTCACATCAACTATATTGCCACTTGGCAAAATATCTAGGATCAGCTTCACAGAATTTTATATTTTACCTAATTTGTTCGTTTGGTAGGATATGATTTATGAACCAAGTTATGAAACCCCAAGTTATGGGGAGGGGTGTGGGAGGGAAGCTAACAATTTGGTAAAAGTTTCGCACATACTTCACATACGTCAATATATAAATAAAATAATAGAACATGTTTAGATAATTATAGACCAAGATCCCTTTTATCAATCTTCTCGAAGCTGTTTGAAAAGGACATAAAAATTTAAATGCTATAGATCTGTTTTATAAAGCCTAATTGCTACTATATCTCCACTGCAATTTCGATTTAGCAAAAATAAAAATACGGAGCAAGCCATTTCTAGAACAGATTAGTGCGGGGATTGGCCAGGGATTAACAACTTGGGCCCTGTTCATAGACATTACCAAAGCGTTAATTTTGCGGTTCCATAACTACTTTTGCCAATTATTTTTTATTTACGTATTTTATGCAAGTGTACCATGTTGTACACGCGAATTGGTAGAATTGATGATATGGCTGAATTTATTCCAGACGTGACTTGAACATGTGTATTCCATCTTTTAATAATATGATTTCTTGATGACATGGCTCTATCTTGTCGTTAACTTCTTCCCCTTTAAAAATCTGCGTCTCGTGGATTAAAAATCTAGTTGACATCCAATTCAAGTCTAGTTGACATCATCCCCAGTGGTGTTGTTGTCTGATTTGTAGTGCCCTCTTTTGTAAGCACAACGAATTTCCTCCGTTTCTTGTAGCCCATTCGTGCTATGAAGATGATAATTTCCATCGTAACTGTTGTTATGATTCTTATATCTGTTGTATTATTATTTTGGTAATCTATGGCGAGTTTGTCCAATAGACCTATGTTCTTTTGATGTAAATTGTATAGGTACTCCAAGTTGAGCTTTACCCCTCTTTGTGTGATATTTATGTTTGCAAAATAGGTGACAGAATTTGTGATATTTCTATATCTCCTAGTTTGTGAAGCTCCATCCCTTTATTTCACTATTTCATTTTGATGCTGAATCAAGACGTTTTCTTCCAGATGTTTGTCTGGGTTATTATGTGTTATCGGCACCGTGGAAATTGTTTAGAAATATGGTGGTCTCGTTTACAGAATCTATTATTTCTTTCTCGTTAAATAATAATTCACATTCTGCATTGAACCCTTTCATTAGCTGGTGTATACAGTGGTCCTCAGTGGATTAAAGCAATTAATTGTTGTATCTGGTTAAACGCAAATATAGTCACATTTTTTAGTTCTTAACTTCACGTGGTGAAATTATTCTCCGTTTGTTTTTGGTATGGAAATGACGTTTAGTGTTATAGTGTCCCTCATTAGCATGGCTGGTTCCGCGTCTTCTATGGCTTCTATCTCATTATGGTATGGTAAGGTTTCTATTTCACTCACTAATCGGCTAATTTCTTCTCTATCCAATAAAATTGAATTAGCTATGCCTCCTTTGGCTAGTTGTACTGCCCTCAACATTTCTTTTTCATCTTATTTTAATAACTGATTGCTTGTTGGAATACTCCATTTTGTTTATTTTATATTGCTCATTGTTGTTCTCTATTATCCTATTCTGATTGTTTAGTATGGTATCCTAGTCAGTCCATCCATTTACAAGTTGAGCCAATCCAAAGTATTGAGCGCTTTGTCTTTTGTTTATGATGCTTAAGTTCTCCTAGTAGTTGATTGATTTCGATAACCCAATAAAGTGCAGTTTAAAGATGCTAGCAGGGCTGATGTCTTTTATTTCTGACTGTCCTCTGGACAGGATATCTTCGTAACAGAGATCAATGTGGTGGATTTTCTTGAAACTCTCCTCTTATAGAAATTATTGGAGTGTTGTAGTGATAGATGATTAAGGACGTTACCGTAGTCCAAAGGCGCAAGCTGAAAAAAATGAGCTTTGCTTAGTTAAGTTTTTTATGTGGGATTTCTGTATTCTTCTTCCGGTGTTGTCAACTTTATTGTCTTTTGCTACATGAATATTGTTTCTCTAACTTCGTATGATTTTGACTCATTCTTCTTTACGTTCTCCCTTTGTAGCTTAAGTTTCTATAAGGGTTTCGTTTATCTTTTCGTTATAGTCCACCAAGCTCTGGTAATTAACGCGTTGTATTCCTCCGAGGAATATGTCGCATGGCTTTTTCCCGATAACTGAGAGTATTGTGTTATTATACCTGTCAACTGCAATATTGACCAATTCCTTTCCCGTAAAATCTTTGTATTCAGAGTGAAGACATCTCAGTATTTCAATGATGGTTGAGTGGACTCTTTCAACTGTTCCTTCGTTTCTTTCTTTTTATTTGTTGGTGTTGAGTACACATTTATCCCGAGTGATTTTATGTAGTTTGTTATGATGCGAGTTATGAAGCTTGGTTATCCATTACTAACATTTTTGTAGGCGTCGATCGATCTTTAAATTAAAAAAATATCGCAAATTTGGAACATTTATCCACACATGTTTCCTTTGTTATTTATGTCCATAATTTGTGTTTGCCATCTGTGGGAAGTAGTACTTTTCGAGAATCTGCTCTTTATTCTCTATCCAATTTCGATGAGCTCTTCTGTGTTCCTCCTCGATGATTCTGAACGTGTTTTCTTTGTTATTTATGTCTTCCATTATACTCTTCGTGTAAATCGTATCTGGTGATTAGTGAAATCTTGCTGGTAGACTTCTTGAATCATTTGCATATATTCTTCCGGAATTTTTATACCATTTAGCAGTGTCGGGTGTAGTTTTTTCTTCAAAATTTTCCTTAATTTGTCCTTGTTTAGTGTACCGCTCCTATGCTAACATTTGACGCATCTGTTAAGAAGGGTCTGTTGAAATCTGGATATTTGAGTAAATCTGATGATGACAATTATTCTTTCAGTTGTTCAAAAGCTTTTAGTTCATCGCGGCCTACTTCGATCTTGATTTTCTTCGAATTATTGCCTCTTACTTGAGCATATTATCCTCTTGTGAGGTTTGTGACGGGTTTCGCGATTTTTGCTAAATCTTTGATGAACCGTCGGTAGTATGATTTTAATCCGAGCAATGGTAAAAATTTGCTGATTATGGTTTTTAATTTGAGCTTTGTTTTTTTATCCAAATGGTGGCTTCTGATTTCTATGTTGTTAACTTGGGTAGAAATTTTCTCCTTCAATGGGATGTCGATGCCTGGAGAGATATAGTTAAGATATTTTGTCTGCTTTTTGTTTACAAAATTTTTGTTTGCGCCCATGTCTATGAGGAACTTTAATATTTTATTATTGCTACACACACACTTGGTATTCTAAGTAAGGTAGGCTAGAGACCCCTTCTCTATAAAATTCATTTCATCATTTGCGTCTGAGAGTTCTTCCTCGTTGTCGTCGTAATTTCTAATACATGCTTCATTTGGGTCTTCATCGTTTTCTTGTTCTAGGTGAAATCTTCTTTGTTGTTTCTGAGGTTTTGCATTGATATCTGAATTTTCCTTCTTGAAGCTTGGATTTGGATAGGATTGGACCGACCATTGGTTTGGATTTGGTCGGTTCATGTAATCGACCTTCTTGGTTTGTATTGATTCGTCCACCTCCATCGGTGTTGATGGTTTTGGGTGTTGCGGCCTTTGTGGTATTCCATGTTCTGTTCTCTTACAAACACGTGTCCACCCCCTTACAAACACGTGTAACGTACAGTTTCTATACATTTCGGTTAGTACTCTCATCGTATCTGTGTCGTAGTTTTCTGTCTTCACCTTATTTACTATCAGTGAAAGTTGGTGATTGACAATTGTGTCAATTTGCTCGTCCGTTGGTCTGGCTTGTCCGCGTAATAGAGATATAGGCAGTACTTTATTTCGTTCCAAGTTCCATTAAAAATGTTGTATGAAATTAGTGCCGAGTCTGCGGTTCCCCTGATTTCTGCCGTATACTTGATTTTCCTTTACTATCTCGTAATCATGTAGTATACTTTTTACCGCCAAAAACTTGTAGTTCCTTTACGCAGTCGAGCTGTACTTTTGGAGGGGATCACACACTTGATCTTACAATCACATGCGTGGATTACCACCCCACATACAATATTCTGTCAAGGCAAAAACTAAAAAAAAAAATTTCATTAATTTTAATTTTATGTTTTATGATTTTCCATGATTTTCTTTTATTCGGTTTTGTTAAGGAAAACAATTTTCATTGTACAAAAAAAAAAATGCAAAACGTAATTAAGATCTTCTTCATACTTCTTTTATATTTCGTTTTTTTCTTCGTTTTTTTGCAGACATAGATTCGAGAAAGGTTGGAGGTATGAAAGTACTGTCTAACTTTTAATTTTGTTTTTTGATGATTTTTTGTCCCCACCCCTACCCTCTATTTTTATTAATTTTTTGTGTTGATGTTCCTCGCGTGTTTTTCATTTGGTTTTTTGTCTTCCTAACTAAATAGAAAATGTATTAAATTAAAATTAAAAATAAAAAAAAAATAAAAAAACGAAAATTCGGTTTTCCTTGTAATTTTGTTTATTGTTGTTGTTTTGTGTAGCTGCGAGATTATTTATGATTAACACATTGTGGTCCTGGTGACTTTTCATTTACTTTACTGAGTTAGATTACACATTACACACACACATACAATTGTATATTTATTGAAAGAAAAAGGGTATAGGAGACTGTGGTGTCACCAGATGTTTACATAAATTTGTTACTTACCCAACTTCTTAAGATATGTATGTGTGCTTATTGTAAGAAGTTGATTTAACATTTTAAATTCAAGGCATGTCTATATATATATATATATATGTGTATCTATATAAATAGAGATTCTAAGCTTGTCGTGGAAATAAATATGCGTGGGTGGTGTATATATGTACATAGCTAGATATATAGAGCGATATTGGTAAGATTATTAAGTTTTGTTGTCACAGACACAAGAAGCAAATCTATATAATGTCGGTATGTACATAATGTAGGAAGACTTGCACACGCCAAGGACGAAGTTTGAAATTAAATGTTATTCGATTTATTGAAACAATTTTATGTTTCTTGGTAAAAGTAAGTAGAACAGTTCGAGGAATTCTGTAAATATAATTTTGTTTATTAAAATATGTATTTTACGACGTAGCCTAACAAATTGCCATATTCTATAAATGAAATAAAAAATAGTGCGTCAATTCGAAATTCCGAGAATTGCTTTCCAAAAAATAACTTTTTATTTTATTTCTATAAATCAAACCCTCGATACGACACGTATCTTTGAATATTGGTGATTTGTTAATGGTGATTTATTGGCAGATCAAAGCACATCTGAGAAATGGCTCAATAATTTCGATGAATAAAAATCATTCCTATAAATTCTGAGACGGTTTGTTTTTCTTGAGGCAGACTGATCATTGAAAAACAATTTTTCGTTTCATCAGTGGCAGCACTTACTTTTATCATTTTTGTGAGATTGGTGACACGATCAATACCACTGCACATTATTGCCTTGTTTGTGTCATAGAGAGTGTCATAACTTTGTGCCCTTTAGTGACTCTGTTCTCGCTGTCTTCAGTAAAATTGGTATTGAGCCTAAAATAGGCACAATGTTCTTTCGTCTTTTATGTCACATACGAGTTGTCTCGTCAGGTATGCACACGAAATGCAAACAAATGGGCGTAAAGTGGGTACAATTAAATCATTCATTCGGCGTGATTATTCGCATAGGACCGCAAACATCAATATACGTACACCAAATTCAACCTATATAGCAGATACATTTGTTTAATGTCATCTGATTTGACAATCCTTCTGGATGCATTTTACGAATAGCTTCCAGATCACGATAAGATAAATACAAAGTTCTCCTTCGTTCTGTTGTTTATTCTAACCCAATTGTCATTTGCTACTTTTTGGTTTTTTATGCACATTTATGACGCCTTCCTCGTCAGGTTGGTTCGATCTGATTCGCATTATAAGCTTCGTAATGTTCAATATCTAGTGTTGAATTTCCATACATTGTAGGTTCAATGAAATGACCATTAGTTGGCACCATGCCATAAAGTTCTTTCCTTGTTTAAGATTCATTACGTTTCTCCTTCTAATTCCTCTTCAAAGAAAACCTAATTGTATATATCATTATTGCTATATTGCCTAAAGTTTCTTGGGACATTGGAACTTCGTCCAGATTTTTCAGTTTTGCAACTGGTATACTGGTTAGGAAGTCTAACTTTTCAAATTAGTTTACTAACAAGACGCGTCCATTTATTTTGCTCTTTTCGGTGTGCTATAGCCGAAATGGGTACAAAATGGATAAATTATACGAGTTTGTTAGAGTGTTGAGTATCAGATACGATTGAGCTACTCTCCTTGCTAGGAGCGTAGCTAAGCAAATTTGTAGACGAAAGAAGGGAAAATGATGAAAGGCCAAGGTTCTGAAAGTACCTTTATACAACAACTCAGTAACGAGGGTAGCTCGAGTAATTTGGTAGGGACAGGAATGAAAAGCTCTGTGTCAACATCGACGCATGATTGTCCGACTTGCTTGGTGTTCGTCATGCATCCCAGACTATTGTTGAATCTACTCAAATACAGACTGCATTAATTCGATGCTCTTGATATTCGGAGGAGATACTTTGTGGAACTTCCTTGCGACCTTATTCGATTACTAAGGCAAACTGAAATTATGCCAAACGAATGGAAAGTGGCCGCGACATGGCACATCTTCAAGAAAAAAGACCGCCACTGATAAGCTGAAGCTTTACAAAGCGTTGGTCAGGCCCGTTGTTATGCATGAATGTGAAAGTTGAGCGCTGACGGATGAGTGCGAGAGATGGCTCTGTACAATGTCGAGATCACAGATCTGATTAAGATCCCCGATATTGTACATAAAATAAGATCTCAGTCACGTTCTGCGTGCTATTCCGGAACGAATTTTTCAGCGATCTCTGAATGGGACAGCCACCATACCTCTAAAGTGTAGAGAACGACTCGGCTTCTTCAGATTGTCTAAGACATGCAAACGATACTCCGGATTGAAACCGTTGTAACTAAATTGTTGATACAGTAAGGGGCCAGTATTGGCCGCGTTAAAAACTGTTTTATATATTCTTCATGGCAGCTAACAAGACTAATACTTTTGACTGAAACTGAGAGTAATGTGTCATATAAATAGTATAAAAGTCGATGAAATTTTGCAACTGGTAGAGCAAGACCGGCACGCGAGCCGTCAGGAAATAGCGGAGGCATTAAACATCAACCGCACATGACAGTTTGGAATCTTTTGAAAAGAGCTGGCTACCAAAGGACGCTCGATGTTTGGGTGCCACATGAATTAACGCAAAGAAATTTGACTGTCATCAGTAAAATGCTGCTGAAAGGCAACGAAATCGAACCATTTTTGCAGCGAATCATTACAGGCGATGAAGAATGGGTGATAGATAAGAGAATATCAAAAGTAAGCACTCATGGTCTAAGGCTGGTGGCTCTCCACAAACGAATTCAAAGCCTGGATTAACAGCAAACAAGGTTATGTTGAATGTTTGGTGTGATTGGAAGGGAATTGTCCATTATGAGCACACACACGTTTTGGATGCCTGGGAACAAATTGACGGAACTTTCTTGGAAAGTATTGATGCATTGCAACACGCTTTCGAATCCTCATTACAATCAGGCTATCAGTTTGTGTTGATAAGATAACTTTTTTGAGGAAAATGGTAAAACCTCCCATTTACCATTACCTTAATTACTGCAGTACGGCTTCCATAGCCCAACTGGTTGCATCGGCTATGCGATGCGCACAGGGTGTTTGTTTCTACTACCTTCGTTTATTTCCGGAATTAATTCTCACATTCTTCCGGCCAAGTGAACCAAATTGTTTTAACTTTGTCCATTCAGGCCAAGAAGGAATGCAAATTTGCTGAATCTGCTATAAAAACTAATCATTCCGTTAAATTGAACTATTTCAGTTGTTCGAAGAATGATGAAGAAGTAAAACTAGAGATCACTTCAACTCTGCTCAATTGCATGTCCATATAATTTAAGAACCAAACGCCGTAACGCCCGTTAACTGTCTTAAGTGATATTTCTATTCTGCTTCATTTCGACTCCCGACCAAAATATTATCTTTATACCTGGATAGCATTTCACAAAGAAGAGCAAATTTAAACTTGGGATGGTTGAAAATCTCAAGACGTACCAAATGTACATAATCAAATTTTAGTCTTGCAGCATTATGTTTATTTCGAACGGAATAAAAAATTTGTAAACATTTTGATACGTGCAAAATTTGCTCTGCTTTTCTTCCCTCCAAAAGTAATGTTCCTCCTGGTGGGGCCGACTCCCAATTTTCGGTCTGCTAGGGAACTCCAAATTGAGTGATGTTTGAGTCAGAGCCGGTATACAAAATTTATTTTCGGCAGTTAAATATCTCCACACACACACATAGCCAGCGTAGCTTTAGCTTCAGGTGACAAGACAAGCAATAAACAAATTTTGCAAATTTTGGAGTTGCTACGAAATTCTCTTTGATAGCACGATGCGGTCTGCTATAGTAAGTACCAATTGACACTTTTGGCATAATGCCCCTCGACACCGGACCATAATGTGTTAACAAACAAATCTAAGCTACACTTAGATAATTTGAATTTAGTTCTATCGTTTCTACATAAAAACCTAGAGAAGTAGAGAAGAGTGGTTTTATTTCTTGTAGCGCACATAAAAAATTCTGTTCCTTCAGTTTTTTAGTTATTTATTTACTCTTTTATACTTGTATGTGGTTTTATATATATAGTTTCTTTAGAATTCTAGGTTTCTAGTTCTTAAATATAGCGCATTCTTAACACACAGTAAATTTCATTTCATATTCTTGTTCAAAACACATTCCACAGTCATTTTGGTGTTAAGTTTTCATATATTTTTATTTTTTTATGTTTTTGCATGCTGGGTATATGTTTTATGATATCCATTAGCTAATTAACGAACTTCATAAATTTATTGTAGTGTGAAAATTTTATATATAACAGATGCGTGCAGATGGAAATATATGTATGAGCACGACCTTCAACTCGATGTGAAATCCAATGTATTTTATTCACAAACAAAACGCTATACATAGAGGTGTAATGTCATTGTGTTCTTAAAGTACGATTCATCTACATATATATAATCCAAAGTATTTATTTACATTTACAAAATTGCAGTCTATAACGAGCTTTTCAGCGAAAAGCACAATCATAAAAAAAACATTATAAAATCCAGCCTCTAATGTCTTTTTCCGTTCTTTCTTCGCCGCCGTTTCTTCTTATTAATCACAAAAAAGCTTCATTTTCTTGAGCGGGAAAAAAATCGATAAAACCATTATCATAAATTATTTTTTAAATTAATAATCTAAAAACTATTTACAGGCCTATGTATATAGCTTTTCAAGACGGAATTGCTGTCTTATCTACATATCTTACGAAAAATTATAAAAAAAATTTGTTTACGTTAATCATCGAAATGACACTTTGAACTTTCGAAAATTTAGACGAAAAGTCGAAAAGCATGAGCATGATGATGATGTGAAACGTTAATGTTGTTTATCATAAAATCGATTAAATTTTTGTTGAAGATTTTTTTTTTTTGTTATTTATTTTGTTGGTTTAATGATGTTGATTGAAGACGCAAGGTGTATATACCGCATATAGCAGGAATGGTTGAGGGGCAGAAAACCAATAAAATACGTTTATATGTACGAATCAATCAAATGACCTGACTAAACACATTATGCCAGTAAATTTATAAAAGTAACTTATAGTCTTATCCAATAACGACTGTACAATGTAGATGCGGAAGGTACATATATCAAGATAATTCAAAACAACAAGTTTTGCAATCTGGCAATTCGGAGTTTTTGATTTTTAACCACCATTTTGTTTAGACTGATCGATGTACTCGAAAATTTTATTCGTCATCGTTATAGGAATATCGATTACTTTTTCACCAAGTTTGGTGAAATTTACCACGGTGACAGCAAGATTCCAAAAGTTAACACTAATTAATTTTATCGAAACCAGGATGGCCTTTAATTAAAAGGTTTTGGATCAAGTCAAGTGTGTCCAATTAATTATCTCAGAAGTTTGGTAAAATAAGCCTAGCATCTCATAGAATAAAAGCCAGTGACTAGTGTCATAGAACTAGAAATTTCGAAAATTTAGAATTTTGAAAAACAATTTTTTTTTAATTTCTGGGAATTCTTAGTAAATCCGGCTTGGAGTGGTTTTTTTTGGATTTTATTTAATATTTTAAATAAACAATTAAACAGTCTAGCCACCTGGACTAATGAGCAATTTTATTCTAACTTAATCTACAATGTTGTATTAATCTATGGCTTCTTCCCACTGGTATTCCATAGTGTCAGATAAATTGAAGTAAACCACATCGTTATTGTGGATTTTAGATCAGCATTACGCTGTTTACACCAGCAATTACACCAGCTCAAAAGGTTTAGTTCGTTTGAGCCTGCGTACAATATCTGTGTTGTTTAACAGCTTAGTTGCCTCAGTGTTAACATGTTGTTCGAGCCTTTGCCTATGTCTCAGTGCATTATTTTAGATTTCCTTTGAAACAGAGTTCATTTTAAGGTCCCTATGAAGGTCCCTGTTTCTCACATCCCATGGTGTATTACTTAATATTAGTTATTCTGTGAACTTGATCTAATGTTGAGTGTTGGTTGCGAAAACCGAACTGATGATTTGGAATCAGGTTTTCCCTCTCAATTATCAGATTTAGCCTTCTTTTACTAATAACTTCTCAAAGAGTTTAGACATAACGATATTGGCCTGTAAGATTCAGTTTTGTGTGCTGGTTTCGCAGGTTTAGGAATCACAAATAATACTGCAATTTTCCACAGGCTGGGTACATATTTCAATCGGAAGGAGGCATTTGTAATTTTGGTGAGCTTTAATAAAGCTTTCCTTGGTAATAGGGAATAATCAACTGACGTAGTTACTGATATAGATTCGTCTTTCAGATCTTTGATTTCCCTTTTAAGTAGCTGAGTCAAATTGTTTAACTTAGTTTTATCTTGAGGGCCTCTAGTTTGTTGCCATATTCTCATTGCCCTTCTTTTTTCTGCAAAGAGCTCTCTAATTTCTCTAGGGTATATAGTTGTTTCCCTTAATTTTCTTTTTAACTTCAGGGGTCTTTTCCTAAGCTGACTGCTGTATGTCACATATGAACTTGTGAACTTCGTTTTCTAATTGCTCTTCACCATTAAGTTAATTTTTCTTTCTAAAGATAGTCTAAAGCATTCAAAATTTGTGTTTTTATTTACTAAACTAGGATAGCTTTCTTTTTGAATGGTCCTTTCACTTAATGTCAAAAGTATTGGGGAGTGATCAGAGCTTAAGTCAAGATTTTCTTCTATACGATCAGTTGGCCAGTAACTCGGTCTACCGTTTGATAAGGCCCAGTAATCGAATTTCTGATAGCATAGCGGAGTTCTTTACGTTTAGTTGTTGTTAGTCTAAAACCCCAGTGGATATTTTTTGCATTAAAATCTCCTCCATACAAATCTATTCTCTAGTTTACAGACAAATTCAAGATAATCTTTTTCTTTTAGAGAGTATTTCGGTGGGCAGTAAATTCCAATAACACTAATAGAGTTATTTTTGGTATTGCTTGTATTTGTTCTGTTTCATATTTTAGTTCCTCTAAGTGATTAACACTATTTCTAAATATAACAGGCAGACATCAATTTTCTCTGCATCCAGAATGATTTTCAACTCCTGTTGGTATTGCTGGGGTCCATTGGCATTCCAGCATAAAATTCTTAAGTCGATAGACATGGTTTTGTTAAGGGATGGCTCCCTTAGTGCTATATTCTAGATTCTGTAATCGCTGATCAAACGTACTAAGTTTGCTTAATATCAGCTTAAGCGTTTGATTTATGTCATCTGTTGAGGAGTTTTTTTTGCCTGTTTTCGTTACTCATCATTACTTGAGCGTAAGTTTTTTGCCCACTTCTGCTTGCGATGCTATCAACACTTTTTTTTTAAATTTATTCTAACAGTATGTACGCATCTAGGCTGTACATCTGTAGGTTTGACACAATCTCTAGTATGATGTTTACTTTGACATTTGACACACCTATGGGTTCTTTGTTACAGTATTTTTGAGTATGTCTATATGCTTGAGATTTTTTACATTGTGGTATAAGCCAAGATATAAGGGCTTAAGGGCTGAATATTGACGTTGCATCCCAAGATGTACTTGATTTGATGTATTTTTTCAATATTCATGTTCAGAGGCTCCTTACTTCTCTTTTTAGCTTAATTGATGCTTCAGTTGAATTACAACCTTTTCCTTTCAGGTCCTCAATTATTTTATCTGGTTTACATGTAGAATGCAGATTTTTCGCCACTACCCTAATTGGTCTGATTTGTTTGTTTACAAACCTATCCCAAGAATGTCCCCCTTCACTTAACATTTTTGTCATTTCTCTGTAGGTTTCACCATCTTCTAAGTTTATTTTGATGTTGTTACCACTCATCAATTTTGTATTAAACTTATCTCTTTTAATGATTGTTTTAATTTTCTCTTACAGTAGATTATAGTTTTTAGCTCCATCTATAACTATTGGGGGTGGTGGAGGTATGTTGACTCTAATCCACTCAGTTTCGTGAGCTAATTCTTCTTCATCCGTATGGTATTCTTAATCCATTATATTTCGAGTAGGAGGAGAATCAAAGTTTTCCTTTGCTTTAAGGGCTTTAACTTCGTTTGGCTTGGATTGTTAATTTTAGGTTTTTTACAATTTCCTAATCGTTAATAGTTAGCATTTCAGGCTAACTTCACATACATCCATATTTTCGAAATAACAACTTGTACAGCAATTATTAAGGAACTGTGCCGATTTTACAAATTAGAATAATTTTTCAAAATCTCTCGCACTAAGCTCAACAAAATTCTAGATTTTAGTGCACAAACCTCAAAGAAATTTTCAAATAAAGCTTTTTAATTTAAAAATCGTAACATTTATAACTCACTCTGTCTTCACACATTTCTTTAAAAATTACAAATGCCGTTTTAAAATTTTTAAAGCAAAATTCAAAATTCTTAAATTTAATTTTGCAAGTTTTCTAAAGTTTCTGACCAATTTGGAGTACCCATAATTTTCAAAATTAAAATTAAACTTTTATGATCACATATTACGTACAAAATTCAGAATTTGTATTATCAATTCGAATTTTGAAAATAATAAATCCCAATCTATTTGATTTCAATGTAAATTTCGATAAAAGTTAAATTTTAAAATAAAATTTTAGTAAATTTTAGTAAAAGATTATCAAAATTTGAAAAAGTGTCCGGAAATCTTCAAGAAGGAAGACGTTACATTACCGAGTGTTGATCAGGCCCGCGGAGGAGCTTACATATTCGCTGTTATGTATGAATGTGAAAGTTGGACAATAACGGAGGAGTATACGAGTGATAACTCCATGCGTGTGAGTTACGGCCCAAAACGCGAAGTAGACGGTACATAGTGATACAAATAAGATTGAATTGTGCAGCGATCTTTGAAAAGAGAGCCACCATATGGTAGGCGTAGAGATGGTCTAAAACAGTATAAATTCCCAACTCAGGATCTAACCCGCCGGTGCCACATTGTTGACGCAGTGAGGGCTCAGTAACGGCCTTTAAAAACCGAAATAATAATAAAACATTTTCACCACGTTCTGATATTCCTTTGTGAGCAGCTACATTAGACCTTAATCCTAATCGGTTTTGTTGAGGAACTCACATTTGAGCTTGCTAAGCATCGAGACCACACGTTGCCTCCTACAATCATTGTTTTTCCATAATGTTGTGCCTAAAACAAATTAAATGGGTTTGGATCAAGTAAGAAACCACTAGTATCATAGAACTAGCCGCACTAGTGTCGTAGAACTAGAAATCCTTTAAACATATCTGGAAAGATTAGAATTTTGAAAATTATTATTTTTGTGTAATTTTTGGGAATTCTATGTAAATCCGGTTTATACGTCATTAATTTAAGGTTTTGTACAATTTTGAGAGAATTAAAGAATTATTTATTAAATTTGATTTAAAAGGTTTTATGATGTTCTGAGATATAATTCTAAAATTGGATTTTTCAAAATTTTGAGTTTTTGAAAGGAGCTTGCAGAGAAGTTTGCAAAAATGCACAGAAGAGGATTGTCTGAAATTTTAATTTGTAAATGTTTAGTAATCCTGATTATTGTTGCTTCCTGAAATTCTAACGATTTCGAAAGTCGAGATGTAGAATCTTGTTGATCCTCTTAACATTTCCCCACCATTTAATAGGAGTTTCAGTTTGCTAAGGATGGGTTCAAATATTTTCTATCCCAATTTGTATAATAGAACCAGATAAACTAGATCATAAATCTGCGAAGGTTTCCTCAAATCACTTTCCATGTGAAATTTTGCCGCTTAGTGGTAACAAACTATTTTGTTAGGACGGCAGTTCCCTACGATAAAAACGAGCCCTTTGTGCCAGCATTTAGGTAATGATAGTCTGCCCATAGCTTCTCGTTGTAATGCTAATTTTTAACTAGAACAACTTGGAAAGCCCAGGCTACCAGCGGTTAGACTTCTTTTGTTTATCATATCTTTAAAAAAAAAAATCTGCCCTCAGTTAAAAACCTAACCTTATAAGAGAAAGTCGTCTATCAACCATGCGACAATTCACAGATGAAGAATATTTGGTCGGTCCTCATTTTAGTGCTATATATAGTTATGCATATACGGGTAATATGGTAACAATTTGGTTAGAGATTGAGAGAAAATACACGTTATCAAAGTTATCAGACGGATAAAGAAAATGTATTTGGTGACCTTGAATGACCTTGGTTCGAAGATTTGGACAAAAAAGGGGTTTCTTTCTTAGTATTCTGGCGTTCTTATGAGGCACTTTGTCGGTAGCCCCTAATAAACACAACAACATTTGGCTAAAAGTACTTAGCCAAAAACGAAATGGTTTCAGTAACCATCAATATAATGTATTTTCTTCGTTTAATTATAGCACCTGTTTAAATAACCTGTTCAAATTTACCACCATTTTGATTCTTACATTACTCAAGCCTTCGAACAAATTTTGCTCAAAATTCTTGAAAATTTTCGTATAGAAATAGAATTTTTAGTTAAAAATAAAAAACAATTCAAATCTGGTGATCGCATGCTTGAAATTCCGATCTATTTTTATGGAAACATGTAGTGTTCAGCCTTTCTCTTGAACATCTTCCGAAGTGAAGGAATCTAACATCCAGCCTTTTTTTTTTTTGCAGTTACAACTGAATATAGTTCATCAAGTAATTTTACTTTCATAATTTGACAGTTTTAGTGAGGTATAAGCCCATTAACCATCTTAATCCATTACTTCAGTTGGTTTCTTTCTCTGCAAGTGCCTCAATGTATCTGTGATGCCCAACATACAAAGCACCTCCACATTCACTTATTGAGTCATACGGATCAATGTGCGTTTTTTCATTCCTCCATCAACCGTCTCTATCTTTAGATCTCTACATATGCAGACCATCATTCCTTATACTATATACCACGGAGCGTTAACTATGCAACGTAGCATTTTGTTTTGAAAGGTTTGTATCATTTTCATGTTTGTTTTATTCGTACAGCCCCATAACTGTATTCCATAATTGCATTTGGCTTCAGCACCTGCTGGTACAATAACAATTTGTTTCCCCCAACAATGTAATCCCCAGATTGTTTTTTTTTATTAAATTGGGCGGATTTTACTCCAGCACTCAATGCCACTAATAGGCCCACGGTGCAATGCCCACATTCACACTAATATTCATTCAACCCATTCATCTCATTCACACAAGTACAGTATACCACCTGCGCATTGCATAGTTTCATGTCACCCTGGACAGTGACATGGAAAGATATCGGGAGATGAATAATCCCTTTTGCATCCCGCCTCTGTTGGGATTCGAACCCGGTACCTCCCGATCAAAACGTCGCAGGTTCACCCGCTGTGCCATTTGCTCGGCTCCCCAGGTACTTAGCTGTATTTGCAAATGAAATTAAATTTACTTGTGCTGATTTTGATCCGTTAAGCCTGATCCGCCACATTTCTGTCCATTTGCGCCTATTTTATTACAAATTTTTGGAGTTTAGTTGTGAATTTCTTAATATTATCACCAACTGCCAGAATCGCAATATCGTCAGCAAAGGTTGGGATATGTGTCACTACGGTGTAAAGCCGGTAGAGTATCAGTCCCAAGACACTACACCTTGAGGGAGTCATGCCGAGATTTCCATGAGCTCAGAATATTTTTCTTCGCATTTCATTCGAGTGTCGGTCATCCAAATATAATTTTAAGATCATATAAAGCTCCATTGATAACATGTAGGAGTTTGCGAATATTGCTTTGTCGGGTAGCTCCATAATTATTTGTTCTGTTATCAAGTCGTAACCTGGAGCTTTCTTAGATTTCGAATTGTTGATTTCAGTTTTTAGTTCTTTCAGTGTTGCAGGCCTTATTCATAAATGTTAGGTTGTCTGCACAATGACTGGAAAGTTTCTTTAAGGTATATAGCAAATATGTCGGCTTTTCCTTTTGTACTTCTAAGCCATCCAGCACCGTCTGTTTTGATTGAGGGAACCTGTATTTTTGATCGTTTTAAATCCTTTACTGCTTTCCAGAGAAAGTAGTCCGTATCCTTAGTTACAGTTACAGTTAAACTTAAAGTTACATTAAAGCACTTTCCTGTTTCATTTTTCACCTTTTTTATGAATGCTTTAAGAGTATTACACAATCTGTTTAGTGCTTTTCGTTTTTTCTGTACTAATTCTCTTACTTTTATTGGATATAGTACTGATCTGTCTTGTCTGGATAACAATTTTGAAGTGGTTTTCAAAGCAGCCGATGGTATTTTACAGGATTTGCGGTAATCAAGTTTCTTCTAAGGTGTTTAATGTTCTCCCTAATAAATGAAGCTGATCCTTCTCTTGCTCGTTCCGCTGGATGGAGAGCGTGAAACACGAATTCCTGCAAATGAGGTTCTAGTAAAGTGAGAAAGTGATCAGAGATTAGCGATTTGTTATTGATTATTTTATTCGATTTTTGGAAAGTATTTGCTTTCACCATGTGATTTGTTCTTAGTGTTGGAGACATTAGTTATTTCTGATCATTTTGGTTTTATTCGTAGGTTACCCTAGTAAGTTAAGTTGATCAAACATTAACTTATTTAATTTATTTTGCTCTTCAAGACTATTTAGAATTGCTTGAATGGTGATTCTCATATTTTCTGTGACTTTAGTACCGTTCTTTAAATTATCCCTTCCCACTATCTGTGCAAATGTTCTTCTTTCCTTTCGCATTTGTTGGATGACTTCATTTGTTGCATAACCGTTTTTCGTACGATTTTGTGGAGTTTTGAGTGCCTGATTCCTTATTATTGGTAGCTGTTTGGCCACTTTGCATCCTCGGTATCTGACTGGGTGCACACTCATCACATTGCAATTTACACATTTTGGTGGTGCATCTCTTGCTTATAGTGTACAGGATTGTGATATTTCTGCGAATGATTAGTTTTATGTCCTTAATTGCACAAGTTGTGTGTAGCCCTCTATCAAGTTGTGTGTGCAACTATCTCTTCATTTCTAACTATAAGATGTGTAACGAATTTGAGGTGGCTTTTATTCTATCCATTTCCAGATTTTGTTCTTGGGCTTTGATAACACAATGCAATCGCAATCGCATTACTTCCATTCATGTGAATGTTGTATTTAATGTTTGTCTTGTGGTTTCATTGGTTATCCTAGTCCCATATTTTCATATTTTCGCAATGGTTTCATTAGATGAAGCTTTGGAAAAAGAAAAATACTTCATCTATACGCTTAAACCATCTCAACCTCACAAAAACGCATTAATACATCCCCATAATGATGTCACAACCTATCCGTTTAAATTGCAACATTTACAAATTAGACTATATTGAATTGTATTCAAAACCCAGTTTTTAATATCCAAAAATACACTGCCTTAGTTTACAAACTATGCCATGTAAAAGCACGAGGAGAACGAATTCTAATTCTAGAAGTAATGAAAATACCGGCCCCCAAAATGGTCCATGTATGTGAAACCCTCTTAGAAATATGCCGTAGATTTACCTACCAGACTCCTTGACTTGAGTTCCACATAAATTGACCAAGGTGACATATTACAGTTAATGTTAGATGCACCACAGCCGGCACAGCTTCAATGAAGTTAACCACCTTCCCATCAATACTAAATCTCCGATTCCAATGAAAATAATGTTAACCACCTTCCCATCAATACTAAATCTCCGATTCCAATTAGTAATGTAATGGTTTCGTCCAATACACAATTCACATTGCCACTGTAATAATCGTTCGACCACACAAGGATTTGGCACTTGCTTCCCTTAAAGGTTTTAATAGGACAAACTTGGAAAAATGGTCCAAGACAATGAGTAGATAACAATTTCCACTCTTGGATCTTGGGTAAGGACCAAAGAAATCTAAATATATTCGTTGGAATGGTCTATAAGATTCAGGTTGGTGTCCCATAGGTGGTTTCAATTTATAATTCACTGGTTTATTCATCTTACACTTATCACACTTACGAATAAACTTCTTAACATTCAATGCCATATTGGGCCAATAAAACTGACGTTGTAATCTTTCTAATGTTTTTTGTACATCCATGTGTGCAGACGAAGGGGCACTATGTGCTTGTCTAATTAAATCGGGTACTAATTCTTCAGGGACTTGTAATTTCCATTCACATATGTCTGTATCCAGATACCTAGATCCATAAGAGAGTCGAACCAGTATTTTTCCATCTTTAACACAGTAATTGCAGTTTTGTGACGCTAAATTATCAATTTGCTTCATTTGGCTTTGATATGCATTTGACAAAAAGGCATTTGAATTGAGGTCAATATGTAAAGGTGGTAACTGATCATCAGGAATTACTATAACTGGATCCGACAAATGATCCACAGTACAAAAATAGAGTTAAACCAAAGTGCAAAACCAAAAGACGCATCTAATGCGAGGCCAGCGCCGGTACAACCTTCATGGTTCTCCCAACCAAACATTCCACTATTTCCAAATTTCCAGAATCAACATCTCGTATTGCCTTTTCCGTATAATTACCCATACTTTCCCTAACAACTATTTCCCATGCCTCAGTCTATAAAACCACTAACATAGCTCAACCACATTCCATTCCATTTCAACCTCCATTACCGACAAGTGTATTGTGCAACCAACCAATTCCGCCTACTGCTAATTCGTTTGTTTCAAACCCGCAAGCCAATATTGACCTTCAGATGCCACAAAATCTTTCCAATTCAAATCGTCATAGTATTCCAATCACCAAGGAGGCTGTTGTGCTGCACGAGCAAGCTTGCTTACAGTCCCGTAGGTCTCAATATGCCTCCTGTACAACACCAGTACACAAAGGCTTAGCAGGTGAACATTATTGGCTAGTTCTTGAACGTTATCCGGGGTGTGACTGGAATCAGTTTAAGATCGCTTTCACACACCGATTTCAAGACCGACGATCTGATGTTGATACTACACGATTAATTGATGCCCGAAAATAACGTGCAAAATAACCCTTTGCGGAATTTTATTACGATATTCTAAATTTAGCTCTTCCCTTAAAGGTACCCTTCTCAGACCTACAAATTTTAGAGATTCTGAAGAGAAATATGAGAGCTGTCTTACAGGTAGACCAATATTATCTGTTTCAGAGCTCGTGAGCACCTGTGTAGCTACTGAGGACATTTGGGAAAATGTGAGATTAGTTCCTGACGCTCCGGCGTTAGGTAAAAACGCTTTCAGTTTCATTAAAGAACACAACCCTCTTCATCCTATATTCCTGCCGTTGTGCAAATTTCTAATGGTTCTGCACTTAGGATTCATGGGTTTGTGAATACCCGAATTATATCTAATAATGTTATTGTTGATATGAAACTATTTATTGTACCAGCTTTACAACAGATTCTGTATCTAGGATGTGATTTCTGGGAAAAATTTGGAATTAAAGTTCGATTCAATTAATGCATACGTCCTCCGACAACGGTCACCATCAGCTCTCTACTGATTAGTGCAAACGATTGCAAACCGTGGTGGAAATGTACATCACACAATCGATGTCGGCGATGCTCAATCAATTAAACAGAGGCATTATGCGGTATCTCCCGCAATACAGCAGCAAATGTGTCAAGAGATCGATCGAATGATTCCCCTTGATGTCATTGAGGAGAACATAATAGTGCATGGAGCTCCCCAGTAACGGTCGTGAAGAGAGCAAACGGCAACATTAGACTATGTCTGGATGCCCGTCGATTGAATAGTGTTACTAAAATGGATGCATTTCCACTACCACTGATTGTTGGATTACTGAGCCGGTTGGATCGTACCCGTTTTATTTCGAGTCTTGATTTAAAAAATGCCTTGTGGCAGAAACCTCTGGATCCAGCCTCGAAGAAAAAAACGGCGTTTACCAAACCTGACCACCACCCCTCGCTTCCCTTTCAATAACGTTCGGGCCATTTCAGCGGGTATATCTAGATTTTTTAGGACCTTATCCTCGCACCAAAAATGGAAACACCGGAATACTTATAGCGGTCGATTATTTCTCGAAATTCGTGATCACCAAACCGGTTCGACTGCTTTAGAAGTATGTCGATTTATAGAAGCGGAAATATTCCTGATGTTTGGAGTATCGAAAGTTATCTTTATTGATAATAGCAGGCAACTTGAAATATTAAGGTATCCGAAAATTACGCAGCAAAATTAGCTCCAGATTTTATTTGCGGTTTCAGAGTTTGCCCGGCTTTTGAGACATCTCCTGGGTGTGAGTCGTCCCCACGATTTAAAACGTCGCGTTTTTCGGTCGTTCCAAAAATCTAGGCTAATTCTTAGTACTTCTTAAACACCTGGTCAACACATTTTGAATAGCTCGCTACTGCAATAAATGAATGAATACTTTATTGAGTTTATTTAGAGCTTCCAATAGAGTGCCTCAGGGTACTAGTCCAACCCATCAAAATAAACACCAATCAGCTTGCTCAAAGTTTGGTGTAATTTATACAACTGTACCACTCCAAGGCTGTGTAATTAATTGCTGAACATTATGTTGGCTGGACATAAACTAGAAACGCGAAACCCCTGGCCATTTGCCAAAAATATTGTTAGCGGTTTTTAAACCAAAAAACTATATTAATAGTGAGATGATGATGATTTAATTAGGCCAGTCTACCACATACATAACATGTAGCTCCTGTCAAAACATAAATCATCATTAAATTCGAACACAATCAATCAATTTTATTCCATCGAAGCATGCGATGTTATTTTGTTTGTGATTTAGCTGATATGTATAGATGTATGTAGATGTAGCCCAAGAAAAGTAATACAGCTTTTTGGTAAAAGCTTTTTGCAAACATAATTAAAATTAAATAAAAATAAATAAATTTAGACAAAGAAAAATCAATAACCTAAATTTAATTTTTTTATTTTCATTTGTTACCACCACACCCACCCATCCCCCAAAAAACAAAACAACATAATTTATTATATATTGATCCAGCCAAATGCTGAAGAAAAAGGAACCTGTCTACCAAGCGATCTGGGCGGAAAATACAGATTTCGAGGAAGTACTAATATCACCAGTAATGCTGCAAGATCATATGCCCGATAAGGTGTTGGCCGCATTAAACAAGGTACGTGCACAACTATGTATATATTTTGTTCAGGTAGCACAATAATTTTTGTGTATTGTTTTTGTTATTTTGTTTTGGTTATTTTGTTTTTGTTATCACAACCTAATTAATTACTACTATTATTACGAAATATACGTTCTGATGTTTTTTTTTTAATTTTTTACTTAATGTCAAACCCTTTACAAACACAATATTTTAAATTGAAAATCCTTTTCCCTCCCCTCTCAAAGTAAAACAAAATTAATAAATTTTTTGTTGTCCAAAATTGTGTCCCTTTTTTTAATATTTTCTTTTGTTTTATTATTATTGTTTTTAATGTTTGGTTTTCTTTTATATAAAACAAACATGAGAAAAGCTATTTTGGAAAAAATTTATTATGATTTGTATTATTATTTATTATTTCTTGTTTAACTGTTTGTCTTACTTATTTGTATACTTCTTAGAAATTAGTTTGTTGTTTTATTTTATTTCTTCGGATTTTTTTTTTTTTTTGTTGTTACGTTCAATGTAGTTTTTTTTTATTATTTAGATTAGAAAAGTTTACTTTATTTGTTTATTTAAAAAATTTGTTGTTTCTTGATTTAGTTTTATTTTTTATTTTTTTAATATTTTGTTTATTTAACTCTATATACATATATTTATAGTCAATTAATTATTGTTATTCGTGTGTAGAGCTATATATTTATAGTAGCGGCCACGAACCATATTTTATTATACACAAACACAAATATTGTTATACCTTATTATTGTTGTTATACTCGTTGATAAGTCGCAAATATATTTATCGTTATTTATATTATAAACTATTATACATAAATAATAGTTATTGATTAATTATTATTAATTGCACACAAAACACTGTAAATATATTGTAATACTGTGAAATGTATAGTTATCACGAAACACAATATTGTTTATGTAGTGTTTTATTTTATTTATTATAATCATTAAATTGTTATCTTTTATAGGCCGAGAAACTAGACCTTATATTTATAGAAAGTCTAGCCAGGTTGTTTAGGGTATATGACACGAATTTTAAATTTTAATATTTAGGAATTATTGACGAATAAATAAATTTATAAAAGTCCTCGAAATATTCTTGACTGCATTCTTTGAAGTTTTATTATGTTGGAAGCGCAAGCAAAACCCCACAATTGAGTACCATATACGTCCAGATTGGTTTAAGTATCATTTTATATAAGCTTCAGTTTAAATATTCTCCAATTAGACATTATTTTTCTTGGAATACCTTAACGCTTAGCTTGATTTGTTGACATTTAGATTCAGTGTGTTTCTTCCATGTCGTAACCTTCTATCTAAGTGTAGACCCAGATATTTAACGTTTTGATGTAAGAATGTTACTGAGCAGTACTTGAACAGTTTTTAAATGTTGCAATTGTTCATACTCGGTAATGAAAGCACTATACATCTCCTTTGCTAGGGATTGTCTGTTGAATCTCTTCTCCAAGTTGAGAAAACGTTTCATAGCGATTCCCATCGACTTTCAGCCTAATTTGGGTTTTTGTAACATTGGCAAAATGTCGCCAAGGTTAATTTGGGCGGGAAGAATAAAATGCAAAAAGAGCTCAGCTCCGATCAACATGTCGACTTTCTGAGGTTAAAATATGGATCATCCACTAGAGGTAGATTGGTTGGAATTACAAAGTCTTTCGTTGAAATTGGAATTGCTGGTCGAGTCTCGGAAATCTTAGGCAATAGCTGCATAAATTTCGAACTTTTTTAAATTGTTGAAGCGTGACGAAATTGTGATGAAAAACACAGCTTTTGAAGTAAATAATATAATGTAATTAATTAATCACAAATTTCTTATACGTTGAGCTTTTGTATTTAATTGGTTCGTTTTTTGATGTGTCTTCTTCATCATGCAGTAATTCTGGGTTTCCAACTTGTTCGTTAGGTATATAAATACATTGCTATGGTGTTGAACGAATTTTGCAGCTTTATCGACATTGCTTCTTGCCCAATTTCTATCAGGAACGCGAACGGGACGGCGTTGTAGCCGTCCGCAGAAAGTAATCTGTTGCTTACGTTGCTGTGCGACCGGTGATGTTCACTATATTTTGATAATTCAAATCGAATCGAAAACCTAATTGAAACTGGAAAGCTCAAAATAAAAAATGTATTGTTTTGTTTATTTAAAAAAAATATATAGATCTAAATATTAGCACTCAAGCCGCTCTCATGCAAATGAGTCTAAGGTTTTTTGGAGCTGAACTCGTGACGAAGTCATCATAATAAAGTTAAATTATTTCCATCTCACTAAGAAATATTTCAATGATTAATTTTTGTTATGTCGTCTTCGTCATGAGTTCGTATCGAAAAAACCTTAGTCTCATTCGTATGAAAGCGGCATCAAACAAAAATTCCTAGTATTTCTATGGCTGAGTCCGAACTCTGAATACTGATATTTCAGTATATCATTTTGAACAACTTGGTTTCCGTCTAAAAATCGGACGCTTATTTTTCAATCAGCTCTACCCTTCCTGTAACATTGTTGCCACTTTGGCCACTTGGGGATAGATTTTACCACACGTTTACGAGTATTTTACACTTAAATTTTGTTATTGTTTTACAGAAATGCCAATCTCGCCAATATTTGATATCGAGTCATTTGTATATTTTTTATTGTTATTAGTATTTATGTTTATTGTTCCAATTGGGCGATACTATAGAGTCACAGTATTTTCAAACAGGAACATTTTTCTTATTTTCTGTGACTTGGAAGCTTTTATTTTGACTATTGCCGACTGATGTAATTATGAGGTTTGATGAAAATCTTTTCAATATTTAAAAAAAATTGCCCTAACCCATTTTTATTTAATTTTTATCGAAGGGGCAAAACAGTAACTTTACATTTTTTTCTAACCGTACCCAGATTTGCTGCATAGGGCCCCGCTTATAATTGCGAATATTACTCTTATTATATAGGTGTAGATTACAAAATTTCAATTTCATCTACCCACCTTCGTCTACCCACTAGAAGTTATAATTCTTTTAATTGGGGACAACTATGTACTGGTAATATGATGGATTAGTAAAAGAAGTGATTCTAATATATCATATGAATATTGTATTTCGGCTGTTGAAGTATCCAAGCTACATTAATAACAGTTTTCATCTCCATCTCCAAGACCAACAATTTTGGGAGGGGACCCCAAGTCCGATGTTCATAATCTCGAAAATATAAAATTCCGAAGGTTTGAGAAAATCCGGAAGCCGTAGATTCTGGAGGTTAGAAAATCCCGAGAGTATAAAATCCCTAGGATACAAAATCCATAGAGTTCAAAATCTCGAAAACCTATGAAAATCTCAAAATCTAGTTGTTACACAACTGGTGGATTTTCCCTTGATTTGAAAATGAATACCCACATAAAAATGAATATGATCGTTAACCCTGATCAGTGCTGCCATATTAAAGTGTCTTTAAATTTGAGGAAAAAATATTCATTCAAACCAAATTAATCATTTTCAGGAAAGCCTGCTTTCACACTGTTAACAACAATTATATGTACATATGTATGTAAAGCCAAACGAGATTTAAGAGCACAGCGAACTTTAGTAAAGCGAATTGGATTTATAATAAGACACAGGCATCACTTGATGAATATTTTCAAAATTTAAGTTTAAATATGAATTGGACAAATTTTTACTGTTGGTTTGAGGCAAATGCCAAGGAAACCCTAAATAGAATTGGATTCCGCGCGGATTTCCTCTTGATTTCGGGATTTTGTACACCCTTAGGATTTTGTCCCCTCTGGATTTTGTGGTTTCGGCCCTAGGGATTATATATCATTGGGATTGTGTACCCTTAGGATTATGTCACAATATATCACCAAACCAAAAATGTTCCCTGTCTCTGACCTGCGTTTACTAATTTTAATTTGGTAAGTTCACTATATGTCAAGTGGCCTCGTTCTTTGGAGGCGTCCAATGAGCTTCCATGCTCCTGGACCCTTATTTCGTGTTTGGAGGTAGGCATTTTTCTTTCATCTTTGATGTATTCCATCCGTACGTCCTCGTGAAGGTTTTCATTTTTTGTGTACCACGGAGCATTTACGATGCTACGATAAACCTTGCTTTGAAACGTCTGTATCATTTTGACATTTGTTTGCTTGGAACATCCCCAGAGTTGGATACCGTATCAGTAGCTTGATGAGAATTGTAAGCTCAGGGCCTCTATACCTATGAGCCAATACATTTATCTGAACTTTATGTTAAGTTCTTCTTTTTTCTTTATGACATGCTCTCTCCACTTAATCATGGCATCGAGGGTCATGCCAAGATATTTAGCTGTGTTTGCATATGGCACTTACCGTGAGTTAATTTCTACAAGGGTAAATCCCTTGTATATAGTAAATACAGGATTAGTCCTAAGACAATCCCCTGCGGGACACCGGCAGAGATTTTCTTTAGTTCGGAGAATTCATCCTCATATTTCACACGAAAATATCTATAGGGTAAGATCTTAGTATGGCATAAAAATGCCTCGGCAGATATGTATACAGCTTGTATTCTAGACCACTATGCCAAACTTGGGCGACGTCTAGGAACATGCTTGAGCATACTTTTTTACGTTCTATCGTAATTTCAATTATGTTTGTGATTCTATGCACCGGATCAATTGTAGAATGCTTTTCTCTGAATCCAAATTGATGTGGAGGAATTGGTTGTTGGCAATTGTTGACATAATTGGCAGCCTTTGCTGCAAATTGGCCTGTATTATTTTTTTTCGTTAGGTGGTTTATCAGGTTTTGCTATCATGATAACTTCTGCTACTGTCCATTGCCGCGGAACATATTTTAACCGAATTCCACAAGGCTAGCGGCATTTGCAATTCGTCAAGCTTTAAGGAATACGAAGCGAGAATACTTATCCAGGATAATTAATATAAATGCATTGCCTCGTTTTGTTTGGGGGTTCGGACCCAAAAAAGTCGAGATAAAGCTATTGAAATGGTCGTGTAACTTAGCGCTCCTATGGAGGGACGAGTAATAAAATTAATTGGCTTACATGTTTTCATCTTTAGTCATTCCGGTCTAATAAAAGTACCTTTTAAGGCGATCTAGAGTTTTAGCGATCCCAGGGTGACCCTTCTCCATCAAAGAAGCAGTCAGCGACTGGGGTATAACTAACCTCCACTCCGGTAAATCAGTGTCATCTACCCTCGGGCCACATGACGGACAAATCAATATTTGATGATCCTCGATGCGCAGGTTGGAATTAGCATTGTTTAAAGAGTTAACCGAGTTCAACAACGTCACGTATTCTGAGGCTGGCAAAACTGACGGTTTAATCTCGGCTCCTTCCAACCTAGATAATGCGTCGGGCACCACGTTTTGTGAACCTTTCATATGCTGAATTTCTCCACCGAGCCAAGTGTCCGGACAGGTCCTTTTGGGACGTAAGCCACTGGAGAATTGAATGGTTATTATAACAAACTAGAATACTACGTAATTTCATGCGCTTTGTTGAGTTCTTTGGACGTATTGGGAATTATTTTTCGTCCGAACCTCTCAGAAACAGTACACTGCCAACCCCTGTGGAGATCACACTGCACATAAAAAGTTTTGGCAAAATCGGGATTACGCAAGACGGGACCTGATATTAATGCGCTCTTAAGTGAATCGAACGCGTGTTGGGCCTTCTCATTCCAAACACATTTCTTACTCTTTTTTAACAAATCAGTGATTGGTACGGTATGTTCTTCGATGGTAGCCGACGTAATTAATAAATCATTCAATTAGACGAAAACGCGATCCTGCAGATAGAAAGGTATCACCTGATGCATTAGACGGCACATACTTTGTGGCGCGTTACACAAACCGAATGGCACGGCCCATCGATCAAAGGCATACGCGTCTTTGATACCGTGTTAAGTTTCCGAGCATCCAGACAAAGTCGTACTTTCCCATATTGTCTTTAAAGTTAACTGTAACAGGGGAACACCATCGACTGTCATAGACCACTGTGCCAAACTTGTACCTGTAATAATGGCCTGTTTAACCGGGGAAACAGCATAATACCGCTTCTTCACTGGAGAGGTGGATCCGATGTCGATGGAATGTTTAGTCATCGTAGTTGAACCGAGACCTAGGTGTTCGGAAGATGGGAAAGACGCTATAATTATTGATAATTCGGTACGCTGTCTGTCCGTGAGCTCGTGTTCATTAGACTCATAATGTTCAATGGTGGAGGCCAACGACTGCAAATTTCTATGACTGCAGGTGCTAGTTCGAATTTTCTTCAAAAATCCATACCAAAGTGTAACGATTGATGAAGATCGGGAGCAAAGTACAAACGGATAATATTGGTTCGATGTTGGGTAGCCAGGGGATTGGGGATGTTAGGCTAGCCAGGGCTAGAAGATTTGTATCCACTAGCAGTAACTACATGAGTAGGTAGATGATGGAATTTAAAATAAGGAATCTAGTATCTCTCACGCGCACTTTCGCATATGGTCTTCCGTCTTCTTTATCGCTCATTCTCACCCAGCTTCTATACATTTAGCCTTCATTATTCGTCTGTTGCGCCCTTTGAAGGTTGGTTTTCCGATTTGGGAGGATTACATTTAACGCAATGTGGTTTGATATAATTTGTGAATTGAATTTATATTTTAGTTGGCAGTTTGTTTTGGTAGTGATTGGAAGGTTTCCTGGAAGTACCCCGCAGTACCAGCCTTCTCTTTGGGACCTCTTGTCCAGGTCCCATCATACTTTTTAAGAAGAGCCACTTGCGTTTTGGGTTTTTTGCTACCTTTCATCGCCTTCCACACTGGGTAATCAGAATTATTTCATCAGTTAGGCTAACTAGATATCTGTTTATATCTAGTGTTGATATCAGTTGAAGACATGTTCTGTTCTCCGGTGTTCGATTAATTTGCCAGGTTTTACGTGCCCGTCGTTTTTCTCTTACCAGCTCTCTAACTTCCATTGGGTAGGATATGTTAAGTGCAAATGTACCACCTTTCCAAATTTACAAAGTAGGACATATTACCCCTAGTGTCTCAAAATTCACAAACCCTTTCATAAAATTTTGGCATTTCCCTGAGGATTGATTTTTACCAACAATTCTGCCTTAATGAATCAACAGATGATATGTATCGGTCTTCAGTCCATTTTTTATTCATAATTGAAAAACCCTTTCCAAATATGCTGAAGATGCTGGAATACTCAAGGACGACAGATATAGTTTTAAAAAAGTTATTGATTTTATTCCTTTCAAGAGATTCTAACTGTCAATTCCAATCAGCGGTGTCTATAAGATACTTTAAATGATCATTTAAGAAAGTGATCTCGTTAAACAGCAGGTTCATATAACCATCTGAAATAGCTAAAGCGTCTACTATTCCTTCAATTTCGCAAAATCTGGGAATATTTTATAAATTTTTATTAATTTCGAAGATAAAATTTTAGTCGACTTTTCAAAGATCGTCTAAATATAATTCACAAACTGTAAATAGATTTCGACTTAGCATGAATTTCGCCATTCTTAATATATAAAGCATTTTTTAAAGCTAATATGCGGGAGGTCAGGAATATACAAATGAGATACGATTGTATTCCTGGCCAGCCTCTTAAGAATTTTTCGATACAAGGTGATAGGTAGTGATAGCCATCGTGTGACGGCATGTCGATTAAAATTTGTAAAGTTAACATCCGTAAATACACAGAATTCTTTGAATAATTCCCGCCGTTTAGCTGAAATGCTAAAATGAAGATAAATTTTTAAATCTTTGTTCTCAATATCAATATCAAACTCTTTCATTGTCTGACGTAACCAATTATGCAATATGTGCGCATAGCAATTTGCTTTTATTAAAGGGTTTTCCAATAAGAGGTTTCATTTTTATATTTAAAAAACGAGTATTTAAAGAGGAAGGTATGCCATTAACATTTGAAACGCCTTCGCCTTTTTATTCTACCGCAGGAGATTTTGAAAGCATTTGAATCGTTTGGCAACATTTTTGGGGCTAGCTTTAATCAACAATCTAACGAATTATAAGATAAATTATGCTTCACATTATGGTAAATATGTGCTAGTTCGATTGCAATAATTTTCAATTGCTCCGTTGTGCCTTTCTTAACCATACAAACTTATGGATTGTCATCTTGTGACCAACGCTTTGTTCATGCAATTACACGGCAGAAACTCCATTCAAATGAATTACAAAATAATTTCAAAAAACTTAATCAAAAAAAGATCAAACACACACATGACACATGATTTATTGAAGTTTATTAGGAAAAGAGAAGGATACAAATCAAATAAGGAAGGACAGTCCTATTTTAGAGCAAAAAAGGGAGCACAGTCCTACTTTAGAAATTTTAAAAAAAAATGTAAATTAAACCGTAAAGTAACAGACGAAGTCAAGTAATTTTTAATCTTGGCCAACAAAAAAAAACTTCTTCGAACCACTCGAGCCAATGTCGGACAAGCTCGGGTGTTTTAAAGTTTGGCATACTAACACCAATTTATCCTGTTCGTTTCAAAAAACTTCAACGGTCGTGAGCGAGCCAACTTACCTTTAAGCTAACCATTTCATATATTTTTCATTATTTTTAATTATTTCACCAGTCCCATCGTCTCCAGAGTCCATTAGGTAAAAGTGTCGGATTATGAAATGGTTAGGTTAAAGCTAAATTGGCCCGCTCACGACCGTTGAAGGACAATTTGGTGTTAGTATGCCAAAGTGAAAAAACACCCCAACTAATTCGACACTTTTACTCAATTGACTCTGGAGATGATGAGATGGTGAAATAATTAAAAATAATGAAAAATATGTGTTTTTTTTTAAAAGCTCAATAATTTTGTAAATTAATAAATTTTTTATGTCGAATGAATTTTCCAGTTTATTATGTCAATTTTATTTTTATTTTCGGAGTCGATAAAATAGTCAAAAAGTGCAGTGATAGTAGTTTCTTTTTTAATAATTTTTTTTTAATTATTTTATATACACTCCCGGCCAAAATTATTGGGTCGATGAGTATTTTTTATAATTAAGGTGGTACTCCAGACCGGCCTCTATGACTTCTGAGGAGGGCCATCTGGTGCATAACCACGGAACACCAAACCCGTTCCAAAGAAGACCAAACATAAGAAGATCACCAGAAAAAAGTAGAAACTCGTTAGTTCTAGGAGATATTAATATAACTTTATCTTCACCAACAACTAATGTTGAAAGCGAAAAAAGCACACTTCATATCCAATTAAAAAGCCTAGAAGAGGTGGTCTCAAAGCTGAGTAATGAAATTACCCTATTAAAGAGAGAAAATGAAGACCTGAAAAGGATCATCGAATCAGGTAAAGAAAAACAACAACTTTATCATGATTATTACACAGACGAAGAGGAACTTAGAAGAGAAATAGGAACCAGTTCCCAGTAGATACTAGGATCAAGCAACATAAGAAAAACCACCACATTCAAAACGGCAGTTTCCGATGAAGAGGAAGTGGCAAGGGAATTTGATTGGATCGTGAAAAAACAAGCCCAGAAAGAAACGAAAAGCAGAATCATCGCCAGAATATGTTGAGCAGGGAAAGCAAACATCAACATCAAGTAAACCAGCTACTCAGTGCAACGATGAAATTCCTAACACAGTGAAAAAAAACGGCCTCCACCAATAAACATAGTTGGAATTAAAGACTACCCGGCTGTCAAGGCTATGATGACCTCAATTACGGACAAGGATTTCAAGCTAATAGCACTAAATAATGATGTTTGTTTACTTATATAAATCTCTCTATGAAGCTTAATGCTGAGAAAGTTCAGTGGAATACATATGAGGACAAGCAGGAAAGACCAATTAAGGTTATGGCTAGAGGACTACATCAAACTAGAGTGAAGATATAATTGCCGAGCTGCAGAGTAACGGATTCGACAATAAGGATGCGGCAAACATCATTAAAAAAGAGAGAAAGGTAGATGAGAAAGGCGACAGTGTCGTCAAAAAACACGGGCTACCGCTATTCATGCTAACGTTTGGCAAAGAGGAAAATATTCAAAAAATTTATGATATTCGAGCCATTCAAAATATGAAAGTCAGAATAGAACCAGTGAAGAAACAGTCTCTGCAGATAGTCGAATGCAAAAAATGTCAGGGCTTTAATCACACTCAATAACACATGCGTTAAATGTGCTGGTAACCACGGAGGAACTCAGCTCCAAAATCAACAGGCAAAAGCGAAGGATAGCAACGACGGCCAAATTTTGATAGATGTCGTGAAATGCATAGATGCTCTAAATAAAAAAAACTTAATGAGCAGGCTGCGACCAATAAACTCATATTTGAACAGTTGAGAATCTTTTCATCATCCAACACGACTAGAAAATAAAAATAAATTTACAAACGCTCAGAATAGTAATTTGGAATGCGAATGGGCTGATCCAACACATCCCCGAGCTGGAAATATTTCTATATTTAAACAAAAAATTGATATTTGTCTAATCTCTGAAAGTCATTTCACTAACTCCTCATATGCCAGAATACGTGGGTACAGATTTTACCATGCTATCCATCCATCAGAGAGAGAGAGCAAGAGGCAGATCTGCCATTCTTATTAAAGAGAACATAAAACACAACGAAGGATTAAAAATTGAAAGTGAATCCATGCAAGTTACAACAGTCAACACTCCCACAAAGAAATAAATGTATCAGCAATATACTGTCCACCACGACATAATCTGAAAAGAGACGATTATGAAGAACTTGTTAACACCATGGGAGGTTGTTTTATCATTGGTGGCGACTTCAATGCGAAAAACACATACTGGGGCTCCGGAGTTACTACACCAAAAGGGAGAGAGTTGTTTGAAGCAGGGATAAAATTAAAATGTGACTTTCAATCTGGTGGCTCACCAACTTACTGGCCAACAGATTTAAACAAAACACCGGATCTTATAGACTTTTATGTGACTAAAGGTATATCTGATAACGTTTATATTATATTCGTTTGAAAATAATGAGGAGTTTACATCGGACCACTCTCCTGTTATTATGACGGTCAGTGGAACAATAATTGAAAAAGAAATCACAGCGAGACTGTCCAATAAGAATACCAATTGGAAAAATTTTCGAGAATTATTAGAACAAAACATCAATCTTCAAGCACCAATAAGGAACATTATACAAGTCGAAGAGGTAGTAGAAAGGCTGATAGAAAACATAAACAAGCTGCGTGGCAAAGTACATCTTTCAAATACGCAAATAAAAACTATCCACTTGAAGTAAGAGAGCTTGTGGCAAAGAAGCGAAAAGCTCGAAAGTCTTGGCAAATAAATCGAACCAAATAAAATAAAACCGTCCTTAATAACCTATGTAACAAGTTGAAATCTCTGATCAGAACAGTTAAAAATGAATCAATAAGTACATATTTGTCGTCAATTTTAGTGAAACGATCTAATGAGCTTGAAATACAAAGTGTATCTCTAGAGGAGTTCTCAAGAGGAAATTCAAAATTTAAACATGAAAAAATCTCCTGGCTACGACCTCATAACCGGACAAATCATTAAAGAATTACCAAAAAAAGCGATACGTAAACTTCTCCATATAATCAATGCTGTGCTTAAGATACGTTTTTACTAAGATACGTTCCAAGGCACTGGAAGGTGGCAGAGGTAATCATGATCTTAAAACCTAACAAACAATGTAACGATAAAAAGTCCTTCAGACCGATATCCATACTCCCAACCATAGCCAAGATTTTTGAAAAATTGCTCCTGAAGAGAATGAAACCCATAATGGTTGACAGAAATCTCATTCCTGACCACCAGTTTGGATTCAGAGAAAACCACTCGACTATAGAACAAGTTCATAGAATCACAGATATATTAGAGCGAACACTAGAAACTAAACAAATGTGTTCAAGCGTTTTCCTGGATGTATCGCAGCATTTGACCGAGTTTGGCACAAAGGATTGGAGTTCAAGCTCAAGCGAGACCTTCCAAAACAATACTATGAAACTCTGAAATCATACATAACCGATAGACACTTCCGTATAAAATATGAAGACGAATACTCGGACCTAAAGAAAATTTCAGATGGAGTACCACAAGGTAGCGTTTTGGGCCCTGTCTTGTACCTCCATATGCTGATGATACTGCGATTTTGGCAGTTGGAAACAATGTAGAAGAAGCTACTAACAAATTGCAAAAATCGACAAATTCAGTCAACAATTGGATGAAAAAATGGAGGATAAAACTGAATGAAACTAAATCTGTGCATGTCAACTTTACTAATCTGTGCATGTCAACTTTACTCTAAACAAGTTGCCTATGCAGATACGGCGAAATATATAGGTATGAAGCTGGATGCCAAGTTGAGGTGGAAAGAACATAACAAAAAGAAAAAGGAAGAGCTGAACATGAAGTATAGGAAGATGTATTGGCTCTTAGGTAGATATTCTGAACCATCTATACACAATAAACTGCTTTTATACCGGCAAATACTGAAACCGGTATGGACCTATGGTATACAGCTTGGGGGCTGTACCAAGAAAACGAACATCAAGATAATACAGACGTTCCGAAACAAAGTACTTCAGAATATTGTAAATGCTCCATGGTACATTAGAAATGAAGACCTCCACCGAGATTTAAAGATGGAATACATCGATGAAGTTATTACGTATCATGCTCTCAAGCATGATTCACGCCTCCGACAGCACGAAAACATCGAGATATGCAATATGCGGGACAGACCGTTGGCAGTAAGTCGTCTCCAAAGGACCAAACCAATTGATCTAGTAAATAATTTATATAAATAAATAATTATAATTTCTGGGAGTAGCCGGCGGGCTATATCCCAATAACTCTTAATATAATTATGATAAAAAAAAAAAAAAAAAAAAAAAAAAACCTATTTTGTAATGATTTCACAACTTGTATTTACTAATTTAATTTTTATTTGCATTATACAAAGTTCTATCATGAGAGCTAATGGATCACTTGTATTACCTGATGTACATTTTTCATTTTTCTGGGATAAAATTCTGGGATAACTTTTTATACATGACAGGTGGTAACCCTAGTTAAGCATCTTCTTATTTTATATAATTGTTTCATTTAGTTGTTCCAATTCCTCTTCCAACTGGTGAGGATTTCTTATCTGTGCGTAGCGATAAACCATATTTATCCACCATCAATTCAAATTAAATATTTTGGTTTATTTATTGATTAATTGACAATCACTGAATTTGGCATCATTATTTAGGCGGCGGACGAGTGGTTAAATACATTTTCCAGTCGTTCTTGAAACTAATGAGCCATAGATTGTTTTTGATCTTAATTTTCCCAGCCACCCGAATTTTTTATAATCCAATTTTTAAAATATTAAAAACAAACCCACATAACTCTTCTTTTTTTCTCACCCATTATGTATACACAATACATATAACTGTAATTTAAATTTAAGTACCAAACAGCATAATGTGAAAGTTTAACAATTCAGATTCTATATTATATAATTGGAAAATTATAAAAATTGGAAATCAATCAACCATACCCACCCATTCAGATTAAACCCCATATTGTTCCTATAACAAAAAAAAAAAAAACTTTAAAACAATAATCCAATTTGCACAGTAAAATTTTCCTGTTTTTCACAACACATTAATTTTCGTTTTTCCAATTTTATTTCCATTTTTTATAGTACTCGTAATGATATAGATACAGTAGGTTCTAGAAAAATTTTCCATTATTTCATTATTAGTACTTGTATTATTTATACAAAGGATAATAGTCTCTTTTTTTTTAATTTCGATATACCAAACTGATTTTATAGGAAAGGGGGGAGGGAAAGCGGGGGAGGGAAAGCGGGGGAGGAACAAAAGAAAAGAAAACGAAAAGTCCTTATAGTATTTGTTTTATGGAAATTCCATTGAGGGCGCGCGCGGGGAAATAACAAACCAAAAACTTTACATTATTATTTATAGAACTTTTTTTTATTTTCGTGCTTATCCTGGAGCTAATTGGAGAAAGTTTTCTTTTTTTGTTTCTTCTTGCTGTACTTTTGAAATGTGTAATGGCATATTTAAAGCTTTTTCGTTTATATTTTTTTGTTTTTTTGTTTGTGATAATGGCATTGAAATCGAGATGATTTATGTCATGGCAAAATATTTCAATTGAATTATTTTGCAATTTTCCAGTCTCCTAACATCTCAAGTTAATCTCTAAATTATTTATATAAGAAAATGAAAAACTGGAAGAAGAATTAATAAATAAAAAAAACGGTGACACCATCACAGCAAGACTATATAAATCTGTCACGATTCGATGAATTAATTGCGGCATGACTTAATATACTCGATCGTCTGTTTTATATAGCAGATTTTTCCAGCACTTCCGTTACACGCACAATAAATACGTTTAGATAAATTAATTATTGTTCATTGAACTTGCGATCCCGCAACGTAAATGCGAGCACACAAGAGGGAGACGAACACGGTTCCAAAATTAAAAAACATTTTTTTTTTAATTAATTCAAGTCTACAAAATTATAAAATTAATACTAATAAAATGAGTGATTACGACGAGAAAATGGAAAATTGTTGGGAAAATTAATTAATTTGTTTAACATTTATCGTAGAGACACACACATACACACACCGATTTTAATTTTGTTATACACATTATGTATGTATGTATGTATATCGTCTTGTTGCGTGCGAAGGAATACCGGCAGGCGAAAATTTTTGTTATAATTATTTTTTGTGTGTATATCCTTGTAACAAGACAACAAGTATAAAGTAATAAGACAAAAAATAAAATTATTCTGTTTTAAGATTACTCAAAAAACTTTTGTATACAAAAGGCTTACGAGCTTTTCTTATTAAAAGAAAAAAACTTGAAAACGATTAAAACATGAAAAAATCCTTTTTTTTTTTGGTCCTTCATTTGTAATCGAAAAATGGAATTTCAATTTTATTTTCCACAACGAGAGGTAATAAATAAACTCCCATCAAAATCTTAAAAATTATTTTTATGGTGATTATTTCAATATACGCAGGTAAGAAAATTTAAGTTCGAATTGCTATGGAAAATTAGTACTAAGTAGGTTATAAGGTTTATGTGGTCAAGGGTTCTCTTGGCAGATCAATACCGTTGGCATTATCATACTATAGCGTTGTTTATCAGTATATACATCAAACTAGATGTCAATTGTTAAGATTTTCAAGTAATGCCTGATTCAAAATTCTTTGTTCATGTCTCTGTGAATTTCAGACGACCCATGTTTCACCCTGTTGAAGTTATCCCAGGATTTTTTAAAAATACCTCTCAGTGTAAATAATTATAGGATCGTTTCCTATATTAAAGTTGTTGTTGTCCGGTTCGGACTTCTCAAATAAATTACACACACAATAATTTAAGGTTTTTTGTATAATGTTTATTTATTATATTTATTTATTTTAGTTGTTATAACTTATTTAATTTATTTATTTATTTATTTATTCAATTCAATTCACCACCACGTTTTTAATTTGGTAAAAAATAAATGTAATTTTAATATTGGCAAATGGCTGCCGTCTTGCACACACTAGGTATTTTATAATTTTTGTTTGTAAAGAACACGTTGTTGCTTTTGATGTTTTGGAAGACGATTGATTTGTTGTTTTGTTTTATTGTGACGTCGCCTTCGTGTTCGTTTTGTTGAGGGAACACATGCGCCGGCGACGGTCGACATTGCACTTATGTTAAGTGTTGCATCACCGAACATTGTTAGTTCGTGGTGATGTTGTTAGATAGCGACATGCTTTACTATAATTGTTTTATAGTAGTGGTTCGGCTATTGGATGTGTGATGGGGTTAGTGAATTCTCAATTCAAATAAGTTGATTTATATTTGAACTTCACTAATTTGTTTTGTTTGTGGCAGTATCGAATATCGGTGAGTCGAATATTCGAGCTGCTACATAATCTATCCCAAACTATTAGGGATACACAACCATTACGCCAGCTTTGATAATTTTGTGACCGTTGGAAATTTTTTTTTGGGGTCTCTAATTTAGGATAGGGCGTCCAATAGGCTGGACCATCTGACTCTATTGGAGGCAATTCCTTTCAGCTCTCCCCATGTTTTACCGAGTTCTTTCGCTTCGGCTAGCATCGTTCTTATCCAGGTTATAGCTGGTCTTGAAACTTTACGTGTTCCTTATGGATTCCACTCTAATGACATACGTTTTATGTCACTCGATTATTTCCTCAATGTGTGTTTGATCCATCCCCCACCTGCGCTTTCTTATTTAAGTCTCAATGTTTGTTTGCTTTGTTTGCCGCACAAGTTCTATGTTGCTGATGGTGTTCGGCCAGAAGCATTATAACAGTCTTCTCAAGGATTTGCTCACAAACACCTGGAGTCTATTTGTGATCTTCTGTGTGTGTTTCCATATTTCACATCCATTTTTACATGCACTGTACATTCGTAGCTTCGTGTTCCTTGATAGGACGAACGCGTTCCAGATCTAATAGAGCATGTTGAAAGTATTTCTTGCTTTGTTTACAGTACAACCAAGGTAGACGATTTTTTGAACTTCTTTGTTTGGCGTGAGGTTGATGGTGATTGGTGAATTAATGTTCGTATTCAGTCTCATAGCTTTTGTTTTACTGATGTTGATTTTGAGACCTACTTCATGTGCTAGGTCTGATAGCTTCTGTATTTTTTGCTGTATGTCGGTATACTTGTATGCTAGCAGGCATATATCATCGGCGTATATATAGTATAGATCTGGTGAGTTGAAGTATTTGTCACTTTTCTTTCCTTTGTGTTAAACTATGTTTCCGGCATCACGATACATTTCTTGTATTAGTTCAATTATTTTCTTTGGTATGCCAATTTAACAAAGTGCTTTCAAGATTGCGCGTCTGTTGAGTGAGTCGAATGCGGGTTGATTGAGTCGAAAGTCCACGAAGAGTAGATATAGTGGTGAATCCCATTAATTTGGTTGCACTATGATGATACGGATCGTGTCGTTCATTTCTCAGGTGTTGGTTGATTGATGGAGATATTCGTTCGAGAATGATCATCGCTAATACTTTTATTGTGCTGTTGAGTTGAGGATGGATATGCCTCGCGAGTTTTTGCATTCTCTTAGGTCGCCTTTCTTTGGAATTTTTATGGTCAAACCTTCTTTCCAATTCTGCAGAATTTTCCTTGTATTTCATATGTCAGCTAATAGTGGTGTTAGAGTTTCTGCTGCTATCGATGTGTCGCCGTTGAATATTTCAGCTGGTATCTGTGCCAGCAACCTTATTGTTCTTTAGCTTCTGGATAGCAAATCTAACTTCCCGCCTCGTTGGTGGATGGGTGTTGATAGTTTCGTTATAATTGCCATCTTTCGTTATAATTTTATTCACTATCTACGCAGTTGTCCTCAAAGTGTTCTTTCCATCAATTTAGTTGCTGATATGTGGTTAAGGTTTGATCAGATAGATCGTTTATGGAGTTGACGCCGTTCCTCGAATTTTTTCCACGTATCATCGCTAATCCATGGTTTCCTGGTGTTGTCTTGGTAGCCGAGCACATTGGTAGCAGTCTTGATGTAGGCATCTTCTAGGTGTTTCCATTTTTAATTGATGTTGGTGATGGTTTCATGGCTTGCTAGATTGAGTTAGAGCATGTTTGTGTTTGTCTATCTATTAATGTTAAACTTATTCCTCCGATATGTTTTCATATGTGTTACAGTGGCTGGTTTGACTTTGAAAGTTGCTACGAGTATTACTAGTTGGTGGTCGCTGTGTACATCTGCTCCTCGCATTGTTCTGACATCCTGCAAGGAGGTTAGGAATTTCTTATTAACCAATACATGGTCGATTTGGTTCTTGGTTCTGCCATCTGGTGATATCCAAGTGTATTTGTGTATTTCTTTATGTGGGACATCAGATAACCAGTGCTTGTTATAAGTTCTCCACTATTTACTTCACTGAATCCAAGTATCTCGATGTTAAACCGCTTCATTTCCTTTTCTACTTGTGCTAACCTTGTTGTTTCTATTAGAGTTCTGATGTTTCAGTTATACTGGCCTGCCAGATGGGAGGTTTCGTTATTTGTTTGATCTTCTTTTTTTATTACCCTACAAAACTCTACAAAAGCTTGGTCAGACGATTTTTTTTCGAATTTAATTTACTTTCAAAAGTTGGTAAACGCGCCACATTTATTTATATTCCAGCGGTAATTCCAACGGTCACAAAATTATCAAACCTGCGGCATAATGGTTGCTAACGGGGTCTTTAACTTAATCGCAAAGACAAAATTTAGAAATATTCGATAAAAGCACAGTTAAAAAAAAGTTGGAATTTTTGTTTAGACTTAAGCGGTTTTCGTCGACTAGGGCTATACTCCACTTTTATGAAAGTAGCAGATTTTAATGTAGTTTTTATGGTTTTGATATTTTAAAACTAATCCATTCAAATGACCAATCGTATAAACTATGAATAGACAAACATATGTTCACATTTTTAGTTTTTGCATATATAAACACACATTAACATAAATTGATCCCCGTAACTTCTTTAAATTTTCCTTTAATTTCGCAAACTTCCTTTCGTTTGTATAAATGATTCTCCTCCTGGTATCCATTATTAATGGTTTTCACCATAAAATTTAATTCATCGAAAATATATCACAATTCCACTGGAACCCATGATATGAATGATGTTTTCCACTGGAATTTAAGTTCCAGTGGATATTGGAAGTCAAGATACGGGTGATTCGCTTTCCGGTTCTTAGGGGTGATTGGTTTTCAGGTACTTAACACTGGATAATTTTTATTCTAAGTCACAAAACTGAAATACATATTTATATAAAAGTGTCCGAATTTTTCCGTGTGTTACTAATAAGCGGCCATTTTAACCCAAATATTATTGTGATCCAAGGTTAACTAGTATCCAGCTTTGAATTGCATATTGGTCCGACGTTCCCAATCTTTGCGAAATAGATTAAGACTACCGTGTGGAACCCATATGTGCGATTCTCTGAAGAAAATTTGTAGAATAAATAGAACATCTGTTCTAGAAATATTTTGCCAAATCTTTAAGTGTCGGACGATTCTTTTTAGTTGTAATTTTCTTCAAATTTGAAAATTGTTTTTCCAGTTTTCAATGTTAAGTGGTGGAATTCCATATTTTCAAGGTAGAAGGTGTATCCCTAAGCTTCTAGAACCTCTTGAACCTCCTTGGATCCCTAAGCTTCTAGAACCTCTATCAAACTACATATTTGGATTTGAGACGATAAGGTTGTTAATAACCTCAATTGGTATTTCGCCAAACATCTAAAATTGCTTTCCACTTAACAGCTTCGAACCTTCCTATAATTCGTCTGGTATTTTCCATTTCAAGCAAGCCTACAAATTTTCAATAAAGTTTAAATAGAGCTACTGTAATGGCCAATAGGATGAATTAATTTTTGTCCAGCTTCAAATGCGTATTTATTAACCACCTCCAAATATCCGAGTTGAGTAATTTCTCATCTGAGCCGAATGAGAGATTCTACACAATTGTATAGGTTATGCAACCCCATACCATTATATGCTCACCATCGCAGAGTACCATCGTTTTGGAATAGTACTAAAATTATTTTTTTCAAATTAACTATATCTTTTGAAAAGAACGACTCATCTTCAGCGACCTGTGGTCACCGGTAACACAAGTAGAAAAATATATTCATCGGCCAATATATACCGATATGTCACGTAGACTAATTTACATAGTGGCTACTGTGTCACCGGTATACCACGCAGACAACTTCTGCCAGCGGCCATTGAACTGGTTCCATACCGGTAGCCAGTGGACACTGGTATACCACGATTAATAATTTAATATTATTACCAGTGGCTCGTGAACTCTCGGTATGGCACACACACACACACAGAAATTCTTCCTGCGGTCGGTTTAGCTATTTCCATCACACTATTTTTGATGTTCAAAACTACTGCTTGGGTATTGTAAATTCGGAAATGAAATCAAATCGTGAAATATAGCAATTTTACGAATCATATGGTTATTCCGTCCAATTTAGTTTCTTCCGATCGTATATTTGTTAGATCAATCAATTTTGCGAGTTCACTTTGTAATAGCGTTTTCCATTCGGATGTATTTTTCTGATTTGTTCGATTTTACCCGAATTAGCAAGAATCTTGGATTTTGTGGCTATCTCTTTAATTACGGTTGTGGTGAGCGTGCGAGTTACAATAATGTCGGCAATATTGAAACACCACCAGCAGATGAACAGAATCCAGGTAACATTTCCAATGCACTCGTTATAATTAACCAATTCCCATCCAACCTGGCATATCAGTGGTTCATCGGCATTAAATTATTATTGTACCGCCAAAATAACACCGGACCCCGTTGTGTACACGCGTCCATAGAATTCAGCCAACCCCATGATAAAGACGCATTTTACAATGATTTGAACGATCTGATGGGATCTACCCCCGAACACGATATTAGAATGGTAATTGGGGACTTTAATGCTATAGAGCTGGCAGAAATCAGGCCGACTTGTGTGAAAACATAGATCTGTACTCTCGACACGAAACTTCGACCGATAATGGTGAGAGAATGATGTAATATGCAATTGCTCACGACCTTAGAGCAGCAGCCCACAATTTTCCCACACAAACAAATACATTTAAAAACATAGAACCATCGTCGCAAAACTTCTCGCAGCCCGGGTTGTGCAGAATGTGAGTACTTATCGGTCAGCAACCAAATACGTAGGCAGCAATCATCATTTGACCCCCTATCAGGATCTTGTCAGCAACAACATTGAGGAAGCTAGTTACCAGTCTGACTGTGTGAACTCTGTCTGGAAGGTATACTGAAACTTCGGTTGTCAGTACTGCTCAACAGACTTTAGGTATAGTTCGAAGACTATGGTGGTAAAAATCCCCGCTATTCAAAATTTCATTTTTTTTATAATTATTTGAATTTTTTTTGAGTGAATTTGCTTAAGTGAAATTCGTGATCGAATGCCAGTAAGAAACTGAGCTAAAATTTGTAGTTGTTTTAGATTAATTATACGAGTGGGAAAAATGTAACATTTTCACCTCGATTTGAACAAAAATTGATTGCATTTTAAATTATGTTTAATCGTATTTGTATTACGAATAGCTTTTGAACTCACAGTTGAGTTGATTTTCTTAAGTAAAATTCCAGCATGAGCTTCAATCAAATTTTAGATTTGGTAGCAAAATTTGCAAAAAAAAATTTGAAATTGTGTCTAAACTTGAGCAATGAGTTGAATTTGAGATATCCTTTGATTTCTATGGCAGTATTAGTCGTGTTGTATAATTCAAAAATTTTCTTATTGGAATGAAGTTCTGGATAAAAATTTTCTCATTTTTTCTTGTATTTTTTACTGTCAAATAAAAATTAATTATAGGATAGTTATGATAGATGGCTCATTTCTTAGGCTCAACATTGTGCCCAAAATCATCAGAGGTCCTTTATTTTTATTTTGAAGGAAAAGTAATTTAAGTATATGATCGGTTGTGGTAGTGAGAAGTTTGTTCAGTCCATTTGGATGAATTGTCAGTCTTGAGTGATACCTGGCACTGGACTCCCTAATTTCTTCGCGTATTGTTGGGACCTGTAGGTCTCTGTGAATTATATCGTTTGACATGAACCATGATGCGTCTACTATGATCCTTAGAAGTTTAGACTAGAACCGCAGAAGTATGTCCAAGTTCGAGGTGCATGCCTCACAGCATGTATGCCATACGTCCAAAAAAGCAGTAGTTTAATTTCAATCGATAAACTTGCATTTTCTGCCTATGAGACAATTTTGACAGTTTTATTCACAATTGCTTTCTTTTGTCCATATATGTTTATGCCATGTTAGATGTTTGTCGAGGTAAATACCTAAATATTTTACTTCGTCAGCTATATTCAGGTTATTCATTTGTACTGGTGGGCAAGTGCCTCTTCGCATTATAAATGCTACATGTTTGGATTTAGCTTCATTAACTTTAATTCGCCATTTTTTCATCCATACTTGAATATTGTTAATATTCTCATGTAAAACTTCTGTCGCTTGTAATTATATCTGCTGTATATAGCAGATATAATATCGGGCAAGCACGCTACCTTGTAGTATACCAGATTTAATTGGGCGGACACTTGTATACGCATCCTGTAGTTTTATAATAAAGTAATTGTTCATTAGATACGATGTCAATATTCTGTAGAAATTATGTGGTAAACAATGCTTAATTTTTTACTGCAATCCCACATGCGCCACACCTTATCAAAAGCTGGTGCGGTATCTCCATGAATACAGCAGAACAATATCTTTTTTCCTTCAAGCGCTTCTTGAATTACTTGAACTAATCTGTGTACCTGCTCTATTGTTGAGTGCTCTGGTCTAAATCCAAACTGATGGTCCGGAATCAGGTTTTCTCCAGCAATATATAGGCTTTAGACGCTTAAGCAGTTGGCATAATTGGTAACAAACTTATCGGTCCGTAGCTTCTTCTGTGGGCTTGTATATGGGTTTGGTATTAATATTACTTGTGAAATCTTCCATTGTATTGGAAACTAACCAGTCTATAAGTATAGCGTTAAATAAGTACGCTAGAAATCGAATACCTTTATCTGGCAACTGTTGCATAACTGTTTCCTGTGATAACATCATATCCTGGCGCCTTTTTAGGGTTTAACTCTCTCTGTATCACTGTTTTTACTTCGTGATTGTACGATTCATATGCAACGGCGATTCCAATTCACTTTGAATGGATATGGATATAGTTGGAATACTTTTTCGAAATGTCTGCAAATACCTCACTTAGCCTTTTCTTGATTGGTTTTTTTAATTAAGCAGCAGTTCTTTTAACTGTTTGACCGCTTGGCAAAAATTAAACATTCCCCATTCTTTTCAGTTTTATTGTTGCTTAACATCGGTTGTTTCACTATTTGTGTACCCAAAGTGATTACGAGAAGCGAGTGGTTCGACGACAGGTTCCAAAATGGCGTCTTTTTAATGTAATGACTTGTGAATCCTCACTAGACCAGTAGATAGGTTCACTGGTTGATACATGATGTATATAGCTTATTTCTTTGAATTGATTTAAATAACGCTGGGCCTCTCGTTGTAACTAATCTTGATCCCCACTCTTGGTGTTTCGCATTATAATCACCTCCTGCTATAAAGCGGTGACCCAAAGAATTATAAAAATGGCCAAATTGTCCCATTTTTATTGCATGTTTTGGTGGACAGTATATGGCCGAAATTGTTATAGGACCTAGCCAATCTTCTATTACTACAATAGTTGCTTGTACATATCCTATATATGTGCTGTTTCATCAAGATATGGTTTGTGTCATATAGATAGTTTATCTTGATATTCAGATTTCTAGTTTAAGGGTTCTGCGGACATTGAACGATTTGGAGACAATCGTCATTAAAAGGTTAGTATCCATCTTGACCATGAACTTTTCAATCACATTTTAGAACGGTTGTGTGGAAGACTGCTCAGGCTACTGGTTATGAGTTTTTTAATTCTACGCTGAATGGTTTTCTTTAGTATGATTTCCTTCCGAAGTTTGACTTTTGATTAAATCTTTCAGTTTATGCGCATATAATTCTCCACTAACTAATTGATACGATGGATTCGGATTTGTTGCGCGTTGCTACTTCTGCACAATTTTTTCGCTGAGAAGGGGAAATTTACAGGTTTGAACTTCTTTGTAGACACTGCAACCTTTATAGTTGGCGACTACCATTACATAGCACACATTTCACCTCTGTACTCCACTTCTTCTTTTCACATTGATTGGTGAGATGTTCACCTGCACAGCAATGCGATTACGTATGCCCGTATCTTTGACAAGAAAGTTTGACCTTTTAAAGCAGGTTGAATGACTCAACCGAGCACAGAGATCAGAATACTGTACTTCAGGGCCTTGACATATATTTCAATCATTTTTTCAATCAGTGCGCTATCATCAATTTGTCAGTCTCAGTTATGATTAGCACGTGTAAACAGATTCATCTAAGAAAATAAAAAAAATCGGAAAATCAGTTTTCATTCAAATTTTGTAATCTTAGAAATTCTTATTAAATATTGAAGTGAAATTCTTTAGAGATAAAACTAATCCCCTGCTTACGTCATACATATATAGCGATGAACAAGTATATATACATATATGTAGATTAAATCCGATTATCAACCCTTAAATTTTGATTTCCAATTTTCCTCCGCTGATTTCTTTAGTTTTTGTTTTATTTTGCCAGAAGAGATAAAGAAAATCAATACTTTTGTTTCAATATTTTCCCATTTCTGTCTTGTATCTCGTATTTGTACGTTTTTTACCTGTAAGTTAAGTTATAAAAGAAAAAATATTAATTCAATGAAAATTTAATTAGTTTTCTTATTTTTTTCATATTTTGTGTTGTAATTTAATTATTTAATTTGATTTCATATTGTCACATACATATTCAAGTATATATACGTACATAGGCAATAAAGTCCTTAAAATACAAAATAGGGAAACAAAAAATATTATTTATCGCGGATTTTAATTAGTGAAAATTGGCGTACTATTTAAACAAAAAAAAAATTTTTTTTTTTTCACTCTTGGGAGTTAATTTTTCGTTTATGGAATAAGGTGTGGATTAGTAGGATTTTTTTTTATGTTTAAAAGTGTCACAACTAATTAAAACTTTTTTATAATCTGACTATGATACTTTGACATGTGATAGCTACTTTGTTAATTGATAGCTATATACACCATTAAATTTACCGGGAATGATTTGAAATATAGGGGTTGAGACGGCGCGAACGAATTACAGGATGCGAGGGACCAACTGTCACCATTTATTTGACACGGCAACGCAGTATTGTGTTGTCTATGTCCTTTTTTACTATAGGACGGTATCAGCTGCCATTGTATGGTGTTTGTAAACCAGGGGCCCTACTATCACTTTCGACAACGATTTTCGACGACGGTCGTTTTCCTATAGTAGACAAAGGAAGAAAAAGGAAAACAATATTATAAATTTACTATTGTTTACCTTTTTCTTCCTTTGCCTACTATAGGAAAACGACCGTCGTCGAAAATCGTTGTCGAAAGTGATAGTAGGGCCCCAGTACTTACTTTATCTACGACAGTGTCGATGATTGGTATATAGTTGAAAGAGGATAGCTTGAGGGTTTAACGGAAAACCATTTGAGCATTCAGATCTTCTTTCACTGTTGCTCGGATTCCAAGCAATACCATTGGAATTTCCGAACTCCAATGAATCTTATTTCCTCTGGCCATTAGAGCATCTTTAAGCTGTCGGTGGAATCGTTCAACCATGCCATTAGCGTGCAGATGGTAAGCCATTGTACGTATTCGATGTGAGCCAAAAAGTTTTATTAACTCCGAGAAAGTGGAACACCGAATCGTGATTCGTAGTTTTGTACGGATGTGATGGCAAGGGTTGTAACTAGAGGGAAACGGGAATTTTAAAATATTATCCTCGGGATCCCGGGAATTTCCAGTATATATAATGTCAAAAACTATTTCTTTATATTTGTTGTTTTGTTACCGGTAGCTTCGTTAACATGAATTTCTATTTGTAGAGTACTCTTTTGGAGAAAATTACATGAGGCAGGTTTAGACATCATCGAAGCTGTAATCGTTTCGGCCAGCATTCGATCTTTCTGATCTTCTGATCTTTAGATTAGTTGTTGTTCAGAGTATGTAGAAATTACAGTAACGAGACAAGCTCGATATTACGACGCTCTTTGATTCGTGCTAATAAAGCATGAAAAGGCTCCTTTGAAATCTCTCTTTTTTAGTCGATTTCAGCGACTTTAACAACAATTTTAGGATAGCGTCAGCACTGACGTTTCAAAGCATTGTGCAAATCACATACGACTTTGATATTAAGTAGATTCAATTAGTATAGATAAGATCCCAAATCAATTAATACCGCACGAATTGCGTCTGTGGTATTCAAAACCCGTTCTATAGCATTGGGTCCAGCCTATACTCCATCTATGGGTTTGCAAATTCACCTCTTTTACATGTTTCTGGAAAACTCATTTTAATTACCGTACTCAAGTCACTTCGACAGCACCTTTTGGCTTGATGTTTCTTGTAAATGACATTCATAATTTCCAGGATTATAGAGTTAATGTTGATATTGTGAATCTCGTCCAAACTTTATCATAACTGCTGCTCCGTCGGTGGTTGTTGCCAAGCTATCTGTCGGAGTAATCCCAAAATCATGGAGCTTGGCAACAAAAAGTTTAATTTTTTTGCAGCTGTACAGATGTACATTCATATATAGGTATCGTTGATTTCTTACACTCGTCCATTTATTTAAAGTTAGACTGAAATTACCACTCACTTTTTTTTGAGACTTATTATGGTTTCAATTATTTTTTGTTTTGCCAAATCGTAAAAGTCATATACTCGTATAAGATTCATCACACGATGCCTGCCCTTGGCGTCTAAATTCACTTAAACAAATAATTTCTGCCATGGATTGGCGTTTCATAAAATGTATAACAGACCCAGATGGCTGGTCAACTTTAACAAATTTTGTTACACTACCGCCATTATTTGGGGATTCCAAAATACTACTACAGCCTGCAATATTGGTGTCGTCCTTATGTTTGTTTGGATTGATATTGTGCACACTTTCTATTTTAAAATTTTATTTCGGCATAGCCGGTATTTAGCATTTTCTCCATTTCCATCATTTTTGGAATGTTTCCAGAGTTCGGCAGACATGGTTTTTCTTAGTGATGGGGATCGCATTTTATTAGAAGCATATATCTACCATGTTTTACTTGACTTTTTGGGTTTTGATAGCTGTTGTTTAAATGAAACTAACCTTTAAAATGAAATCCCGGGAATTACAAAAAAAAAAATTTCGGGAAACAAGAAATATAAAACCAATCAAATTCCCGGGAATTACCGCCCAAAAATTCCCGGGAATGAGCCTCCAGTTGTAACCACGTTGTCCTTACCATTCACTTGCTGAATATCCGTGGTAAATAAACAAGTGGCGAGACTGCCTAGGATGGGATTCGGCTTGGAACTGAATTGCTCTAGTTAGAAGATTGTGGTCGGTGTAAATTGTGAATTCCCGTCCCTCAACAAAGTATCTGGATGGTTTAATTACCAGATACAAATTTGAGTAATTTCCAATCGAATACAGAATATTTATTTTCGGCAACCGCGAATTACTTTGAGAAAAATCACAATGGTTCCCAACAATTGTTATTGTACTGTTTCAGAACGACCCCAACGATGTATCTGTGTTATGGTATTGTAGCTAATTCACTCTTGATTGTCTAGAATGCGTATTAACATTCTTCAGCACAAGCGAAGTTCTATAGCGTCTTGGGCTTCTTGAGAAGAGCGGCCAAGTGATTGCATTAATCCGTTCCTGGAAAGACAGAATACTATTGGAGGTGATCATGTGGCTGAGAAAATTAAGAGTGTCTGCACCGAATATGCATCTCGGATGGTTTCGAAGCGGCTAAGTAATGCCTTTTTGTAGACGTTTCAAGTGCGGCTGGAATGTGATGATCGAGTTTGGAGAAAATGAAATCCCTATAAATGTGTTGAAATTTTGTTTGGGCAGCTTTGAGACTCACCGAATCTTGCCAGCATGTTCTTAACACTATATGGCCATCTTCTATGACAATGTTATGTCTCATATTATGCCGGACCGGCACTTTGTAATTCGGCTCTCCTGTTAAGAGTGGAAATATCTAAAGCAAAGTGTCGTAGCTGTTGTTGATCGCGAAATGCTTTCGATGAATCAATCAATCAGCCGTTCCCGAGTGGGCATAAGCGACAGACGCCCGTTAGACGCACTGCGTATCATCCGTGGCTTGGCGAGCAAAGATTATAAATTATAAATCTTGCTGGAACGTTAATGTGGTCAGGGCAGAATTTGTTTTTTACTTTCTGTACGTATTTTTCCCTGTACAGCGTTTAATAGAGTGATTTGAATGTTCTCCTTGAGACTGAAATTTAACCTTCCAGACATTGAGTCATATTGTTTTATTTGGGATATTTTTTTTTTTTATTAAAACGGGTGGAACCTACTGAGGTTCTGTACTCAATGCCATTATGAGGTCATGGTGTAAACCTAGAACATCTATCATAAATCACAAAAGCGCACTGCAATCTTAGCAACCTGTACAAGTTTGAACCAAGGAATGGATGATAAATGATTTGCGTTCAAAGATCTGGAAGAGGACACTTGGGATCTAGCTACGACACAGGTCGGACAGCTGCAAAAATAGTGTAAGCAGTCGTCCACTTCCTCCTGAACGTCGGCATATAGAGCATCTTGAGGTACACCCACACGTTGGAGATGAACTTGTTAACCTCATTGTTAGGCTCAATAATGAACCGTTTCGCCTTTTAACATTTAGGACTGCACTTCCTAACCACCATTAGAGGATAAAGAAATTGCTCGTTCGAGCCCAACCAACTAGATACGTGATCCATCTTTCGCTAAAATACCAGCTAAAAAACTGTACAATTTTTAGATGAGAGATCTGATGAAGATCCCTGATATTGTACATGAAGTAAGATCTCAGCGAGTGCGCTGGCTTGGTCACATTCCGATCCGAAACGAATTGTGTAGCGATCTCTGAAAGGAGAGCCACCATATGGTAGGCGCAGAGGTCGTTTCAGGCGACGATTGCTCCACGGTGTAGAGGACAGTATGAAGACCAAGCCCAGGATCGAAACCGTTGGAGCCAGATTGTTGACTCAGTAAGGGGCCAGTAATGGCCTTTAAATACTGCTTATTATTATTTACTAATGGTTGGCTCTTTGTGATTGTGATTGTTATTTAAGATGTTGGTCACCTGCGCTTAGGGGACCCCTTCTCTAATATAGTATCATATTGTTTACTATCACGACACTTTTTGACGTCCAAACGGTTTCACGTCCATACAACGATGGACGATTTGAAAGAGAATGTGATTTAACGATATAATAAGCATTTTGATTTTAGTTTTTAGTAAACTTGTACGTAGCCACAGTTTGTTTGCAATGAAGCTAGTTTAAAATGTTTGTGTCATATAAAAAACCATTCGTACGATAATAGATATATTGGTCTTAGTAGAATGGCTATACATACATAAATTTGTAAGCGGCTCGTGAATCATAACCAAATATTAATCATAATATATAATAGTTTTACACTAAGTGATTGATCCCAATAGTATATTATACAAATTATAAGTAGGTAGACACCAATAAATATATAGTTTTAAAATTTATATCTGTAAAATAAATTTTCTTAAATGAATATTAAATTTAATTAGCCAATAAATTATTAGTGCGCGTCGTATAAACCATATTTCACATTTATCATTCATCATACATAACTCAATCATAATCACAATTATCATAATCGTAAACATAAAAAACATCATCTCATCATGATTATGATTATTACTTCAATTTTATTATTAATTTTTTTTTAATTTTAATTTTTATTTTCATTTCTATTTTCAAATCTCTGATTATTAAAAAAAAAAATTTAAACCAATTCATAAAAATCAATTATTTAGGTTGAATTTAAGATAGATCAGTCTCTCGATTGTCAAAATTCGTCTGAAAATGTTTCAACAGCCACTGTAGATTCTGGTACCAGACCAATTAACGATACAAGGTATATACATAAAATTCATAACTTTTTTAATTTTATTATTTTATTTTTATTTTAATAATTTGCAATTATGTACAATTTTTGCTTATTATTTATGATTTTCATTTTATTAATTTTATTTTTATTTTTATTTTGTAGAGGTTTGATGTATAACATTGTATGAATTTTTAACCAACAAATAAAACCACACACACACACACATACACACGAACACGTATATAAAATCACACGCATATACGCACATTATAATATATATAAATTAATTATTGTAATTATATAAATAGATTTTGTAATTATTTTAATTTTTTATTTATAAATGTAAAAAGCAATCCACATGCTTTTTTTTTTTTAAATACAAACTTTAATTTTATTAACGGAAGGTAAGTGAATTATAATTTATTTTTTTAATTAAATAAATATATTTTTATGGTAATTTATTTTGGTTGCATAAATGTTTTTTTATATCTATGTAGCTTTCTGGTCAAGCTTTATGATACCGAAGCAAAGTGCTTTTTTTATCATTGTCTTAAAAAAATATTACAAACCACAATTTGTTCAAAAAATCTGACCTGCGGATGTTCTGTCAGTTTATCGGTCATCGTAAAACAATTTACCGTATACACAATTTATCGTGGACACAATTTATCGTAGACACAATTTATCATAGACACAATTCATCTATCTCATTTAACATTTTACTGGTGTAAATTCGACCAGATTGGTAGAAATAGACCTAGATAGGTAGATAGAAATGAGACGTATCAATGTTGATTTATAAGCATTGCATACATTCAGCTCAAATAATTTTGTAATCGATGAAGATATGGATATGGATTGAAAATTTCCATATTTCGGGAAATACGGCGGTGGTTAGGGATTGATTGAATAGCTTGCAGAGCGGATTTATCAAGCTACTCGCAAATGTTTTTAATATTGAAGAGGGTATATCATCCGGCCCACATCCATCTCCAAATCACCCTTAAGGGTGATGCAACGTCCTCATCACATATGATAGGAGGAGTAATTAATGTATTGTTGAGCTAATTTGATCAGTGTATCCAGTATTATCATGTGGTCTATATAGCCTGATTGGAAAAATGCTGCAAACCTGACTGCTATCTTTTTAGCGTTGGTAATGCAGGTATTATTATAATTTTTCCAAAATTGTTTAGGATTTTCTGTAATTTTACCTTCGATACTTGCAAGTTACTTAATACTGAAATAGACGTCAAATTCCTCGCTGTTTTGTAAAAAGAACAGCTTGTCAGTTACCAATCGTGATTTCATCATTTTAGTATAGCCCTTACATTTTCAATTTTTCAAATGTATTAGCAGATCATTAAACATGGCGGATGAATGTTCGGTGCTTTATTGAAAATAGGCACATGGAGTTCGAAGCCTTGGTGTAACATGTTATAAAGTTTATCGACATTTGCATTCACATTATCTGCATCTATACTTTTACCCCAATTTATTGATTCCAAGGATGTATCAAATACTATGTCTATATATGAAGACATGCAAACCCCAATTGGTTCATGAATAAAAAAACCAAAAAATCATCTCCGCGGTTTTATGAACATGCGTGACAATTGAGAAGCCAATATACCGGAAACAAGTGATTGTTTGTTGTGGAGTATATGTTCTGAAGGTATTATAGAGGCTTTTTACTTCGAAATGAGCATTGGGCCGCACTAACAGTGAATAGTGAGGGTTATCCATGTTAGCTGACCTTTTGTTCCCTACGATTAAACACTTGGCCGATATTTGGTTTCACCAGGACGGCTCCACTAACCACACAGCCGATACAATCGACATGTGCCATATTTTCGAAAATAGTATTATCGCAGCTGAAATGTCAACTGGGCGTCTTGGAGCTGCGATTTGGCTCCGTTGTGCTATTATTTGTGAGGATCCGTCAAGGACAAATGTTATAATAACTATTCAGAGACTATTGAGGTTTTGAAAGATCAAATTAAAGTGACTATTGGTGAAATAGAGGCTCAAACGATTGAAAATATACTGAAAAATTGACTCGACTGAATGGGGTACTGTAGATCCAGCCAAGGCAGTCATTTGAATGAAATATAGTATTCCATTACTGATCGGAAGGTGTACTCTCGACAATAAAGTACTAATCATTTGTTCACAAAATATTTGTTCAAAAGTGGTCGCAACGCAGTATTAAGGTATTTCTTGACCGTCACAGAATGAAATTCTGGAAGATAGCCTGGGATGTAGGTGATCATGATAAAATTCTACATGTTGGATGGTAATTTCGCTGATAGTCTTAAAGTTAGTTCGATAGAATTGATTCCATATCGGGATTTCCATTTTAGAATTATGGAACAACTGGCATATCATTTACCTTATGGTCCAAATTAGTGTGTGCAATATGTGTCTATATACAGACCGAATTCTACGATAATTTCTAATTTCATTGAAAAGTTTACAATGCTGTAGAGTAATTGTGGAGACTCTAAAGTGATAATTAGGGGATGGTTTCAGTATAGATTTTCTAAAACAGAATTCTTGGGTATTAGGTATCGTGAAACGATTTTTCCATTAACAGTTTTAAATCAAGTTAACCACCTGTTAATATGTTCGCCCAACTGGGGATTTTTTCTTAAATTATAGTTTAATTTAACATTCCTACAAATAATTGTTTAATATGCTGTTTTTAGATTAAGAATTATAAGAATGTTAAATCTTTAAAATTGATATCGACTTTAAATTAAAAATTCAAAGATCTATGTTCTATTTATTATCAGAATGTAAATAAAATGGCAACAAAAGCATCTCAATTTTATCGATTTGTTCTTCAAAAACAATCTACCCAATATATGTTATCGGAGAAAATAATTTCAACCTGGTTATTCATAGTACCGTATTCTTTGGGCATAATTATATTGTTTATAGATGTGATCGCACTCCCGAAACGAGCGCTAAGGATTCAAGCGGTGGGGTATTGATAGCTGTACATTCAAATCTAGAAAGTGCTCGTGTAATATTAGTTCCATCAAGACTCGAGCATACCTGTGAAAAGATTAAAATAGATAAAGGATATCTATTTATATACACAGTGTATATACCGCCTCATATAATACTGAATCTCTGTCCCTTGATAATATTATAGAACTATGAACCAAAAGATGCCACACGCTTTAGTTGATTCCACTGATACCTATACGGGAAATATTTTTCTGATATTTGCCTTTAAACTTCAAATTGCCAAAGAGCCAAATTGCGAATACTATTCCGGACTCATATTATTTTATAGTTTATCCCATTTCATAATATCTTGTTTCATACCTGATGCAATTGTGTACCTTATCAGGTATTGAAATATTCTGTGTTTTCAAATCCTGTTTCTAACGCGGCGGACTAATACTTTAATGCTCTACGGATTGAGTTAGATTGAGAATTCGTCCGCAGCTTTAGAATCAAATTTCATCATTAAATTTGAAATATAGTGTTACGTTTTTGCCCTGTCAAACAATGTTCGATCCCTGGATTGTGAATCAAACAAACGATGTGAATTCTAGACAACACTAAATTTATTAATTTCCAAATAATGGCACTAAACAACAATTTAATTAATTCACTTATTTAACTTAATTATTTAACTTCACAATAATTTCTTTATTACACTGTATTACACTTTATAAACACTTAAGGCTGTACTTTACTCAATTTGCGAAAACATGTGTACCTTACAAATCGTTTTATGACCACATAAGGCATTGGCTTAATTTTTTTTTATAGCAAAGTTAAATATATTTGCAAGCGAGTAACACACGCTTTTTTTTAAATTCGCAATAGTTTTTTCCTAATTGCGTCTCAAAGTTGATGAATTTTTGACCAAAACCATTCACTCACAAACCAAATTTATCCATATTTTTTCACTAATCTGTAAAAGTTTTATATATGGGTACGTTCAAAAATTCGTTCTAATAAGCGTGATAATTGAAAATTTAATTGAAAACTATTTTATATCGATAAGCTGACAAATCAATTTATTGAAAAAAATGGGTCTTCGATGTAAAAATGGTTTAGGAATCAACTAAATATCGTGTATTTTTTAGTTCATCCCTTTTTAATTAGATGTCGCAAGTGGCAGAAAACAATTTCTTCATGGAATATTTTGTAATTTTCGATAGCGGAGATTTACACTATTTCAAATTTTATTTTAGACGAATTTTTTGACATTTAAATATCGACATCAATTTTGATTTTTGTTCTAGGTAAGTAGAGCCTTAACTTCACTTTTTCCTTTTTATTACTATTAGCACACTCACGTTTAAAACACTACTAACTTACTCCTAAATGTTTATCGCGTATTTATACCAACTATTCTAATCTTGTAGAAATTTTCACAATATTCGAGAGTGTCTTTTACATTTACGGTAGTGTCTCTACTCAAATAGAGATGTCGCCACGATCGTAACAATACATAAAAACTTAACTATTATACGATAAATTCTCCAAACGGTAAACTGTGTCTACGAAAAAACTACGTCCGTGATAATTTGTTTATACGGTAAATTGTTTACGATACACTGACTAGCACCCATTCATTTACTTATCCACAAAGTACAGACACAAACGACAAAGTTTAGCAAATTTTCAAGCGCCCAAATGTTGATTATCAAAATAATCGTTCAAGGATCGTAGCGCTACGTTTATTAAAAGTGCGCAATAGCAAAAGCAATACTTTAATTCAATTTATGTTTCTTGACTAAGTAGCTACATATTTGGAAAATGTATATGGGAGCGACGATATGTCTAAAAAAACTGTACCATTTAATTAGCATATCATTTTACAATAAATCACGTCCACCACCCATCGTATGCAAAAACTCATTATTTTTAGTTGATCATCATAAAAAATTGGTTATACATTATTGGTAATTTATGCAATCAAAATACATAAATGTTTATTATGATAATACAACAACAATAATTACATCGTAAAAATGTATACGTGGAAATATGCTAATTAGAAGCATTCATGGAAAACCCATATCAAAACCATCGAGGCAAAGAAAAATATGTTTTTATTGGTTTAGTTTTCCCTGATTTTGCTTTAATTTTGTTATGTTTTCTGTTCCTTGTGCCTGCGCTAACAAAAAAATTGTTTTGCTTTATTATCAGACCGTTTTCCAATTTTCCACATTTTTTATATTTTTAGTTGATATTTTATTATTATTTTTTTAAATATCTGTATACAAAATAAATAAATTTATTAAATTTCCATTTATGTAATGTCGTTGTCGATGTCGTCGTAGCAAAATAATATTGCCACATTAAAATTTTCCAAGAAAATTCGAATCGACAACGATGGAAAAGGTTAATTCAATTTTCTAATTTATTTATGTTTTACCTTATTTCATGTCTATATATAACACACACACGTATATGCATACAAACAAACACGCGCACAGGTTATAACAACATTTGGTCCACGTAAACCACATCGACAAGCATCGAACGCTAATTCATCAATAACATCGGATATTGGTGATTTAATGAGTTTGGATCAACGAGCTCATTCCCCCACCTCGCTACCGATTATCAATAACCAGAATAATAATGGTACAGCATCTCCGCCGGCGCCGCATAAAATCTGCTTGGAGACAAGTTTTACCAGTTTGCAGAGCCCGTTAGAACCGTGTGCCGATGGTTCAAGTAAGGGGTCATCAATTGCCGGTAGCCTATTCGGGAAAAGTCAATTAAGCTCGATACTTCAGTATGACGTGTCGAGTATACACGAGGATAGTACAATGGCGCGGAATAGCAGTATGTCGGGCCCGACGAGCGAAGCGACTACGGTTGTGCTGGTCTCCGAGCAAGCTGGTAAATCAGGCAAAAATGTTGCATTCGAAGTTGACTGTACTACACCGTTTACAATGCAATCCGCACCATCACCATTTCCATGTATATCACCTGTACCGCCTGCGATGGCGATTAATCCAAGCCTAATTCCAAAAAGTATTCTTCACAAACAACCGGCACCTCAATCATTTGTAATGCGACCATTCGATACGATGCAGCTGCGTCCCGTCAGCCTATCGATGACAAATGTGCCGAGCATGAATTCGAAAAAATTCGATCTTATTCACGATGACTGGTTCGGCCTCGCCCCACTCGCCAGTCCTGAAAGTCTTTCGGAAATTTCGAGTATAAGTTCGCGCACGAGTATTGCAGTTAATTTAGCGGCCAGTATCGAAAAATGTCTGCAACGATTGTCCGCGAATAATACGAGCGAAGACGAGTTCATTGAAATCGACGAAAGTCAACTGTGCACACCGAAGATATTGCGACGTGCGCCGAAAATTACCGGAAATCTATCGACATGCGCAGACGATTGGAAGAACGTGGATTCGTACAAACGAATGGGACAAATATTTATTGCCGGTGCTGGTAATGAAATTGTTAGTTTATCTGTTGTGCCTTCAATGAATAATTTTAATCATAGTCATAATAATAGTATTCGTAGTAATAATAACAATAATAGTAATAGTAATAATAATAGTGATTCAAGTGATTTAAGCTATGAGACCGCATCAAGTATGATGGACCGAAATCTAAACATAATGAATCCAAATCAATCGACCAATTCTACAAATCATCAATCAAATATTGATTTGTGGATGCTGCAGGAGAATTCCAAGTCCGCCGATAATCTCGATAACGATGATGATGATAGTACCGATAACAATTTGAATCAATTAAAATTTATTGCGATCAGTGATAGCCGTATACTAGATAATAATAGTTCTAAGTATTCAGAATGTCCACAATGTCCGTGCCATAATCGTGTTCAATTCCATCCATTAACGATACTATGTTGCCAATACAGTGATCATCGACGTTGCCGTTCATCCCTTAAATCGAACGCAACGAATACGACTAGCTCGAGCGGTGACACATATTTTAGTGCATTGTCATCGTTGACGGGTGGCTATAGTGTGGCCGGATTCGATTCAGGCAGTTACAATAATTCAAATTCTAATTCAATTATAGATAATAATAATAGTAGTAATAGTAATAGTAGTAGTACAAAAACAAATCAAAATCAAAGTACAATACAGTATAATTTAAAACCGGGTGTCTTAGAATCACATTTTCCTGTTTACTATCCAGTGACCGCTGGTAGTAACGAGGATAACTTATCTCTACTACCATCACAACCACCACCACCTCCACTACCACCGCCGCCATCATCATCGTCATCATCAGCATCAGCATCATTATCAACACAAAATAATAATCAACCAAAGCGTATTAGTTTCAGTAGTAATAGTGGTAGTGGTAATCTAACCAAAAAACGAAATAACTCGGATGACACAATCATGTCGAAAAATGAATCCCTACCCCTATTGATTAATTTAAATGAAACAAAATCGATTGGCGGTGGACATGGTGGTTTCGGGGGCGGTGGTGGCGGTATTTCATCATCATCATCGCCAACGAGTTTTGTAAAACGTAAACGAAATATTTATCCGATGGATGCGGGTGGTAATTTATCGATGACACAAAGTTTTTTAACACCATCGCCCACCCGTAAAGGGGAGAGTAATGTGTAATTGAAAGTATATATGGGGCTATACATATATTATTGTGTAGCTAGATATATAGAAAGCGCGCGCGTTTATATACCGAAATGTGTCTTGATTCGAAATACATATACGAAAAAATTTGCAGTTCGTCCATCGGTATAAAAGGTAGCAGGTATATAATATATAGAGATTATGTATAGATTTTAAATTATCGTCCATTTACTACAGTATATACACTACATATATATAGATATAGCCAATTATATAAATTAAATTATTCTTATATAGTTAACTATATATACAGATAATTAGATATGGTAATTGTCTTCCATAAATCGATGACTTAAACGTTTGACAATTTTCGATTTTAATCCTAAACTCAACGAGGTCTCAAATCAAAGAAATGCCATGATATATACATATATACTAGACAGATGATCACAGTTTACATGTGATGATAACTTGAACAACTTACTTAACCTTTATGTGACTAAAATTACCACGTTTTCCATATGAAAATGTGACCCAAAGTTTGTTTATTTACCGAATGTTCAGTGCAAACAGGTTTGCCACATGTAAAGCAACTTCTCCATGTCTTTCAATCTTTTCGATTTCCTGCAGTGCAAATATAGGAACGCCCAACAACAGAAGCTGGTCCAGAATTCTGTCGAGCACCAACACTATCTCCTGGTGTTATTGATTGTGGGGAAATTACGCGTCCGCAAGGACTACTTCAATTGAATTCCGTGTGAAATGGTTTCCAATCACATGAGGTTTGGTAGAACGTGATTCAACTGAAGGCAAGCATAACTCTTTTGAAAGTACTTTCAAAAATTATCTACGCATATGCAGCTAAAGCGGCGACGTCTATCATATTGAAAAACATCGCAAGTGGCCAGCGATTAGTTCTGCGCTGCACTGTGGATGCCATCAACATTTTATCGGCTGTGTCTACGCCAGAGATGGGCGAGGTAGACTACGCCGTGAAATCTACGCGGTTCTCGACACGTAAAACATTACGTTTGCCACACACCAATATAACTTTGCTAGTGCCTTTATTTAGCGGGACCATTGCTTCGATTTGGTAAAATACCATTTTTCATCTGCCAACTTTTAAATACTTTGCAGCAGCAGCAAAATGTATACGATGAAAAACAAAATAGAACTTAGCTTTCTTTCAACAATATAACAGGGTTGCCACCTCTCATTACATAAATGTCAATAAAGGCTAGTTCACACTTCTAACTCTCCGCTTCCAGTCCTATCGATAATAATTCAAATACGATCGGCAATTGCAAATGTCAAGTTGAGTTCATATAAATCAATATTACAAAAAAAAAAAGTATTCCATCCGAATCAAGTTTAGTCGATTTCTCAAATATTGAAATGTCGCTTTTGGTAGCCCCTTAGTCATGATATCAGCTAGTTGTTCATTCGTTGAAATATATCTAACTTTAATGATACCTTTGGATTGAGATGAGATCAGTGCAATATTATTGGTTCTTCGAGAGGTTCTCCAATTTCCACCAATAATCCACGCAGCCACATAATTTCACATGTAGCCAAGCACAGTGAGACATATATTCAGCTTCGCTGGACGACAAAGAAACACAAGTCTGCTTACGTGTCATCCAAGTCATAGTTGCGCCAAATACTTTCGTCACATTGCCAGAAACCGATTTTCTATCTTTGATATCGCCGGCCCAATCAGCATCCGCCTATCCAGTGAACACGACCGAATTCTCATCATTCCGATATTCCGTTTCATGTTTGTTTCTTGAGGTAGTTAGGTCCCGATTTCTTAATCATAGATCTTGAAATGTAGGTCAATTGTCATCCCTATACCCTGGTTTAAGCTGTTAAAGTTTGCCAGAGCAGCCGAATGCATTTGCGAATTGTGATAGAATCCTTGGTTTAACCATGGGCCTCGAGTAGCATTGCGTGCGGGACCTGCTTGGGTTCCAGCCAACTTTAATAATAATAATAATAATGGTCGTTTAGATGAATCAGAATACTTTTCAAATAATTGGCTGTTGAGACTGTCAGTCCTTTACGTTTGGTTTCACGTAGAATTATATCAATCATTCAATTTGAGATAATGGATCGAAACTTTTCTTTCGCAGTAAATGTTTTGCAGAAGTTCGCTACTCCTCCTTTTTCGCGCATAATATTACGACTCAACGTTTGTGTTTGTACGAGAGGCAAGATACCCCATTTTGTGCCATCTTTATAGCCGTCAAATTAATTGTATCTGGCAACTGCATTTCTTCATCATCATCGCTTTGATCAGAAACATATTCCTCTTGTTCGACAATAGAGTGGTGCTCAGCATCGGATTTTTCCGAAGCAAGAACTACAGGTTCCGAAATATACTCTTCATCATCGAAAGGCACAAATGGCTTCTCTTCTAATATAGCCTGTATAACATTACAATCGATAAACACACATAGATATGTAAATATGTCAAATAAAAACTTACGCGGTTACACGGCCTCTTGTAGCAAAAACACCACTTGGCCCAGCTTCAAACACAAATCCGTAATTTGACATAATTTTAATATTTTTTTAGACAAATTTCTCTATTAACTTGTACTTGTAAGGTGTTTTAATATTCAGTCACATAAAGGTTAAATGATTGTTCGTTGTTTCGATTTAATAAACGATGAAGAGTCTTGAAAAAAGTAATTCATCACGTAAATCTGTTCTAAAATTATGATGATCGTGCGTGATTCTGACTTGATAGCCAACAGTTCGTTCAGTTGATTGAGGCCAGATAAAATCAAAATCGATTAAATTTCTTCCAATTCCCCATAACGTGTATATGAGTAGCATCAACAACATATGCAAAACGAATATTACCACCAACGTGTTAATCAGATAAATATTACGGAATTATTTAAAATTTTGTTTAACAATAAAATCCCTCCAATGGTTTATTTATTATTTTTGTTATAACTAAAATGTATTATTATAAATTATTTTTTTAGTTTTTAAGTAAATTATTTTCGATTATTTATGTTTAAAATTTAAGTATGAACCATGTATAGAAGACGTGTGCCAGTTATACACGATGCTACTATAACAAGCTACTGTACGAATAGACTTATCCACCTCAAACTAAAAAATATTTATAGAATTTTTTATTAACATAATTTATTCAATTTAAAAATGTATAACAAGTTCCTATAGATGACATTATATGATTTCTACTTAAATCGTATAAAACAAAAAGCCTGAAATAGCGACTATATTAACTCATCCCCTACACACATAAGTCTATCAATAAATCACCCACATTTGAAGAAACAAATTTCTAAAATACAATTAATTAACCTTAACAATTAATAACGTGCCAACATTAAATTAAATTAATTAACTACTAAACAAAATTATATAATTTACCAAATTTTAATTAATAATAAATCAAATTTTTAATGCCAATTTAAATTAATTAAACAAAATCACAATAAAAATTTAATTTTCTTTATAAAAATAAAAAAATAGGACACACACACACAGCTTTATATAAATTATTATAATTAAATTAAAATTATTATTACAAAAAAAAAATTTTAATAAATTTTATATAAAACATTTAAATATATTTTTAATTTATATTATATAGAAACAACCTATCTTTATGATTACAAATAAATTAATTAAATTAAATTAAATTTATGAATTATATAAGTAGACTCAAACTATTTAAAAAAAAATTAAAATAAAATATGTAATTAATACAATATATTTATTAGTAATGAAAATTATAAAAATAAATTAATAAATAAATAATTATGAATTAATTATAAATACATAATTAATTATTATGTATTTATTGGAATTAAACAACTGAACAAAAATGGAATTTATTAAAAACAAAATATTGATACAATTTAAAATTAACTAAATTATTTTTAATTAAAATTACAGGATGAGAATTGTGATATTGGTGACCTGTTTTATTTATGTACGGTAAGTGTGCAAATTGGGATGCCATGTGGATCCCCATATACATGTAAATTATTCTATCAGTCAGATTCGATTCGGACTGTATAACCCAAGCAGGTTCCGCACTCAATGCCATTCTGGCCCTATGGTGCAAACCGAACATTATATCACAATTCGCAAATGCACTCGGCTGCTCTGGCAAACTGTAACAGCTTAAACCAAAATAGGGATGACAATTGACCTACATTTCAAGATCTATGATTAAGAAATCAGGACCTAACTACCTTGAAAGCGGGACAGCCACAAATAAAGTGAATGCTTGAGAGGTAACTGTTCCTTCTCTTTTTGGAGAAACGATCGTTATAGATCCGACACAGTAAAGTATCTGGGTGTCATGCCGGACAGTAAACTCTCCTGGAAATCTCTTATGGAAATTAAACTGCCACAGGTCACTAGCATTTTCTGGCAGTATAGAAGAGCATTTGGGAAGTTGTGGGTCTGACCCCCAAGATGTTGATGTTTATTTACAAATCCTTAGGTTTACCTATGCTATCATACGTGTCGGTTGTTTGGTGGCCTGTGGTTTAGTCGACCTACGATCATGTGGAAATCTATGCCTGAACTGCACGGTATTCCAAGCGGAGCTGATTGCACTCACACGTTGTGGCATTGAGTTTTAAGTTCGCTGTTTCCGGAAAGGACATTATTCTATGCAGTGGTAGTAAATCTGTGCTCAATTCATTACGAAATCCTATGATCACTTCCAACTGTAAACATTTTATTAGCGTTCTTTGCTCTAATAATCGTGTCAGAGTTATGTGGGTTCCGGTTCATTGTGGCATTGAAGGTAATCAGATATGTATGTACTCAAGTATGAAATTCATTGGACCTGAACCTGCAATGCCCCTGACTTTTAATTGTGATACGAAAGCTATTAAGCACTACATGTTTTTGTAGGCTAAGCGAAATTGGTTAGCGTCTACTACATGCGGAGTGGCTAAGTACTTCATATGTGAACCTAATCTGAGGCTTACAAAGTTTGCTTAATCTTTGAAGAGAGACCAACTGAGAGCTCTGGTCGCTATTCTGACTGGCCATGTCCGTTTCAAAGAATGGGACTTGTTCAAGATTCCTTGCGTGGCAACTGTTTTGAAGAAGACGATGACAGCATTCACTTTGTTTGTGGCTGTTCCGCTTTTGAGGTAGTTAGGTCCCGATTTCTTAATCATAGATCTTGAAATGTAGGTCAATTGTCGTCCCTACCCTGGTTTAAGCTGTTAAAGTTTGCCAGAGCAACCGAGCGCATTTGCGAATTGTGATAGAATCCTTGGTTTAACCATGGGCACCGAGCATTGCGTGCGGAACCTGCTTGGGTTCCAGCCAACTTTAATAAGCAAAATTGTCATGTCAAATCACAACGGAACTTTCTGCATGTCGATTCGGACTGTAAAACCCAAGCAGGTTGCGCACTCAATGCCATTCTGGGCCCATGGTGCAAACCGCACATTTAATCACAAGTCGTAAATAAGAAATCGGGACCTAACTACCTCAAAAGCGGAACAGCCACAAACAAAGTGAATGCTGCCATTGTCATCTCCAAGACAGTTGTCACACAAGGAATATTGAACAAGTCCCATTCTTTGTAAACGGAGTTTATAACGGACATGGGTGGTCTTTCTGCAAATATAAAGCAAACTTTGTAAGCCTCATATTAAGTTCACAAATGAAGTACTTAGCCACCCCGCATGTAGTGGACGCTCTGTAGTTCTGAATAGTTTTCTTACTACAATTAAAGGTCAGGGGCACTGCCGGTTCAGGTCCAATGAATTTCATACTTGAGCCTGTTTTAGATAAAACATCAGATATCTGATTATCTTCAATGCCACAATGAGCCGGAACCCACATAGAGCAAAGGACATTAATAAAACGGTTACAGTCCTTGACCAGTTTGGAAGTGATCGTAAAATTTTGTAATAAAGTGAGCACAGATTTACTATCACTGAATAGAATAATGTCCTTTCCGGAAACAGCGAACTTAAAACTCAACCCCACAACGTGTGAGTGCAATCAGCTCCGCTTGGAATAACGTGCAGTTTCGGCCTTTCCCACATGATCGTAGGTCATGTGCAGGACAATAGGTTCCAAAACCTGCACCAAAGTTAGAGTGATACTCGTCAGCGACAAACACGAGCGACTGAGCCACTCAGTCATTGAATTCTTGAGACAACCAGGAGTTCCTCGCTGGATAAACCACCGAGAAAGAGATATCGAAGCAGAATTTTGGCAACAATTTGTCATTAACCATATTAATTTCTGGTATATATGAACTGAATAAATTGTAGATTAGTCTATGCCCTGTAATCAAGCCGAGAGCAGGCTGTGCCTAGGATGACCGACTGCAGTGGGGTCAGAAATAAGATTGCCTGCAAAGCAAGTATAGAAGACAAGGATATAGCACCCGTACCTTGTATGCTATTAAGCTTCGCATTGACAGAAACTGACTGTACCACAGGCCACCAAACAACAGACGCGTAAGATAGCATATAGGTAAAGCTAGGAGATTTGTAAATAAACATCGGAATTTTGGGGATCCGACCCCACGACTTCCCAAATTCTCTTCTATACTGCCAGAAAATGTAAGTGACCTTTTGCAGTTTAATTTCAATATGAGATTCTCAAGAGAGTTTACTGCCACAGCAATGCGCGACCTCAGCAAATATCCAATCCAAGTAACAATGGTTTGGTCAATTCCAAAATTTGAGCGGGCTTTAGTGATGGAAGCGAAAGAAGTACTATCAAAGGCACCCGCAATATCGCGGAAAGTATCCACAAGAAACTTCTTAATACTAAGCGCTCTTTCAAGCTCTTTTACATGATCTACCAACTCTGTAAGCATGTTGAGTGCTACTGAGTCAGACGACAGATAAGACAACAATTCTTTCCAGAGTTTTGAGAAAACTTGCAGAAAGACTAATAGGGCGAAATGCTTTGGGACCGGTATAATCCGTCTTCCCAGCTTTCGGGATGAACACAACTCTACTCTTGCTCCAGGAGTCGAAGTAAATGTTCCTGAATTAGGAGAAGTCCATGCTGTAATTCAGCAAGAAAAACTCTATCTGGACCACCTCATTTATAAGGTGAGAAGCAGAAAATGCTCCAGCGCAAGGTGTTGAGAGTGACTAGCCTACAGGCTAAGTCCCAGTCGGGTGAATAATCAGTACCATTGGGCTGGGCGTCAGCAACATAATCATGATTGATAACATTATGCTGAATTGATAAAGGTAGGCTCACAGCCTTTGTTAAGAATTCCAAGCTTAGATGTGCTCAGGTAATTAAGTAGAGATAATTCCCTATCATTAATATTCGTGCTACCCATAACGCGTGATGAGCATTAGCATCGCATCCTACTACTAAAGGTAAATGATTTGTCCTGCTCCACGAAACAAGGTTGCCAAACTGGTCCCAGGGGGGAGGTCAGACCGAATCGTAAGGCAGATACACTGATGCTACCACCAGTGATCCGACTGAGTTCGACAATTTGAAAGATACGAGCACAGCTGCAACGACCGCTGAGCAACATTCATGAATTATGATAGCACTCAGATGGTTTGAAATAAACACGCAGGCTCTTATCTTATCATTGGACCCTCGTAGAGGATTCTGCCACCTACAGGATCCAAACCAGAAACCACACCGTCAAGCAGATAAAGTTCCTGAATTAGGCAAAAGTATACCTGCGGATTAGCGAGCAGCAACTTAAGCTCAACCGATGCAGCTTTGGTATAGTGTAAGTTGATCTGTTTCAGCGCAAGCATAGAAGCCATAATAATAATTACAAGCTAAGGAAACAATCGAGGGTGGGAACCAAATTTCTTTCCTGATACAACCCAAATGAAGGTTGTAACTAGAACCTAGTTTTCTGTTCAATATCGGAATCACACAAGCTAGACCCGAAGCAAGACCCGAGGTGGACCCAACGACATTGTTCATATCGAAGATCACTGACTCGCGGTCGGTTACTGGAAGAGATTCTAACAAAGTGAGCGTAACTTCCAGAACTTGTTTTCTACATAGTGAAATAAAGTGCTTATTGTAGTTCTCTGTACAGACCTCAATCTAGAAACTACACCATCAAGAAGGTAAAGATCGTGAATGACATAAAAACTTGTACGCAATTTCCTTAGATTAAAAGAAACTGACTTACAGCTGTGCAATTTAATCTGAATAAACATGGACATCATAAAAAAGGCATAAAACTAATGAATTGAAAACGTATTTTGTGTTACGCCTTAATGTAGATACTTGGAATCCATTTAACTCGTTTTGTATTGCTGTTTTTGTGTTTCCAGTGCTCATCCACACTAAGATCTACTTTATAGATATTCTAAAATGTAGAATAGTGTTACGTTTTAGCCTCGTCAAAAAAGAAAGTTCGATCACTGAATTGTGAATAAAACAAGTGGTGTTTACTTTAATTCACAATAATCACTTTATCTTTACTACTAGTACTAAGCCTATCACTGTTAAAACCCAACTAACTACCGCCTACCATTTTATATCGTATTTATATCACATATTCTAATAACCTACTAGAATATTACCATAATATTCGAGAAGTGTCTAGACTATTCTTGAATAGTGTAGACACATACATACATATAAGGTAGTTTCTCTACTTAAATAGAGATGTCATCACAATCGTAACATTACCCCTACCTAATCATGATACGTCCCGAACGATTTAATGCACCTCCCCTATAAAGTGTCAATCACTATACTTTCGGTTTTCTGCACGCTGTCCTTTCTTAATTCGGTAAACCATGTCATTCGGCTTTGTGACGTCATGAAGGTTGCACTTCAGGTTTTAGGGACAGTGGCACACCAGATTATAGTAGAGGTCGTATGAAGGAGTGAGAAAGTTCAAATATTTGGGTCTCTTATCACTCACGAAAACAGTGTGGTGTGGGTGAAGATATTAAAGTGCGGCTGGCAGCTGGCAGTCGTGCTTTCTATCCTCTAAGGCCACTGCTAAAATCTAAACACCTATCAAGTGCCGTAAAGCTAAAGCTTTTCAAAGCGTTGATCAGGCCGTTGTTATGTTTGGAAGTGAAAGTTGGGTGCTGACAGATGAGTACGAGAGATGTCTTCTTACATTTGAGAGAAGAGTCATGCTGATTTACGGCCCAAAACGCGGAATAGATAGCACATACCGAGCTCTGTACAATATCGAGAACAGAAATCTGATGAAGATCCCCAATATTTTACACGAAATAAGATCTCAGCGAGTTATACGCTGGCTCGGTCATGTTCTGCGTGCTGATCCGGGACGAATTGTGCAGCGATCTCTGAAGGAAGAGCCACCGTATGGTGTTGGGACTGATTTTGCCGATCCTGATCTTTGCAATCTTCTTGCCCGTTATGACGACACCCTCTCCTGTTTCCTCATCGCAATTTTGCATACAGCGATGGAGTAACAGCTGACACACCATAGTCTAACTGCTTCTTCATGTTCCTGTTCCCCTTTTCGGCCACAATTCGCTCGTTACTCGATCCACGATGCATCCGTGGAGATCGCAATCCCGCCCGTCTCCATCTCATCTCCCGACAGTCTCGTGATAAGTAACCCGTTCTGTCACAAGCCCAACATCGTATTTCCCTGATACCTTGGTTTTCTGTCCCTCCTCGTGAGATATGATATGTTTGGTAACAAGCCCTACATCTAATTTTATTGGCCTTTCCCTGAATCTTGGTGTCAACCGGTCGACGTTCATGTACATATCCACTCATCGCACATTATGTGACGATTTTATAAGCAAAGATTTCGGAAAAAGCCGCATTCGGTAATTACAGATTTCCGTGTCTCCGAATTCGTACTTTCATTACTTCCTTGTAAGCTTGTAACTCTAAATCAATCATGTTTCTTAATAGTGTGTAACGTCTCAGCCGCTTCTCATTTAAGAGCCACCATTATCGCTGTTACACGACTTGCGTCGTTCCAACAATTTTGATTGACTGTCGTTTCAAATTTTATCCTGAAAACCGCGAATGAAGTGAGGAAATAATCAAATATCGGTGGCGTTAAGTTCACCTCGGTTCCTGGCTGGCCTACTTGCGACGATCTTCCGTTTTACTTTGATATATAGAAGCTCTTTCTCCTTCAACTCTTGAAACTCTGTTTTTAACTTCTTTCATCGTCGATTGAAATTGTTCTGCTTCTCCATGTAGAGTGCGGTTTAAACATTTCTTGAAATTTCTCGTCCATTTTTTTATTGATCTCATCCATTGACTGTTTAATTTCTAGACTATTCAGCCACATTCTTACATATACGGTAGTTTCATCACAATCTCAATAGTGTTTTCAAATTACAGAGCCATATCAAGGGCTTATGATCAGTAATTATAGTGAAATGACGACCAAAGACATATGAGACGAAAATGGTCACAAGCCCGTACCATTATACCACTGCCAAAAACTTCTCTATGGTTGGATAATTTTATTCTGTCTTATTGAGAACCCTACTGCGGCATCCGCAATTGGTAAATCGAACTCATTTCCTTGTTACGAGAGAGAATGGTACCTATTGCCAAGTCACTCGACTCGGTCGTTATTATAAAAGCCCTTTGACAAGAATTGGCATTTTTCTAGGTTAAGTTTCAGTTTATTTGTTTTACAGCAAGTTGAAAGCTTACTACTTATAATACTTTAGTATTATGGTCTTTAAGGCTGTGTAACCTGTGACTATCCATCATCGAGATAAACTAAACATATAATTGCGTTTAACCCGCTTAAAATATTGCTCATAAGTCGCTGAAAGGTAGAAGGTACGCTTTTTAATCCATAAAGGGCATTAAACTGTTTCTTAAAATTTCAAAATACCTGCTCTGCTCATGGGATGGAAATGAAATTGAATTTTACACGAGTTGATATCGTTATATTTTGAATTTTCAAAGATTACATCTGATGATAAATAAAATAGAGTTTATTACTTGGATCCGAGCTGGACTGATTGTTGAATGTTCTGGAACAAATCCCAAACAATTTCCCGACCAGCATGGCTCATCTTGATTAGTTACTTCAATGACATGCTTGTTTTTATAAGAGTTAGCAAACTAGTGCTTCCCTATACAAACACTGATATGATGACCAAACACTGATATGATGGTATTTTACAATAAGCACAGCATAATGTTCTATGAACTAATGTGATTTAAGGCTTTCGAAGGTAAGGTCGTAACCAATAGTGAAATACACCGTTGTTAAATTAGATTGGGCTGAGAGAACGCTGATCGAAAGACTCTAATCACCATTAATTTATCGATAGAATGCGACAAAGTTCAACATATCAGAAGTTGTACTATGTGCAGCAATTATTCGTCGTGGATTTCTTTAAAGAGATTTAACCAAAAGTATTCTGCGAGCAACAATGTGAACGTATAGAGATTGGAAGTACGTTGTCATATTATGGAGAAGCATGTCGGCAAGATGAATGAATTGTTCCAAAAATTACCCTTTGAAATGTAATTTCTGAATTTTTTGGCTACAAAGTGAAATGTAAAATTAATTTCACGAATTTTCAATATTTTCTATTCCTGCTCTAAAAATCAGGTAGCTAAAGCAAGTTCAATATTCCTCTAAACAGTACTTAAGCCAAAATGGACAATAATCTACTTCAGTTTTAAACCAAAATGACAGGACCAGACTGTAAATCAATAACAAGTTGGTCATATGGCAATGAAGAAATAAAGCCGCTTCAGAGCTCACGGAATTACCAAAAAATCAGACAAATTATTAATATTCTTCTCTCACTGCAAAGTGGCTTTCCTGAATAGAAAACTGTGTATGTAAGTCAATATACATGAGACAGCCGCCGGGGCTGGTGAAGGGGGAAAACATGGATGCGTTTGTCTACTAAAAAAAGTTTTTTAGGAACAGACGTATGTTATACTAGGATTGTAAAAAACAAATTTCGTAGCCAAATTTAATGCGTATTGCTTGGTATTGCATAACAATTACACAAATGCCTGGAATTAGCAAAATCACTAATATTTAGGTTTATTGCCATGTCGACATTTCGGTACCACCGCTTCTAAACAGAAAACCTAAATTTGCAATAAAATAACCAAATTTTATATTTTCATTATACGAAAATTATTATTTTTATGACAAAAACAATAAAACCTAAACAACAAATTAAATTTTATGGTTTACGACACCACCAAAAAAATGTTAGGGGTGGTATCACGGAATAATCATTAATTAAAATTCTCAGAAACAATAGGTCACATTTTTATGGCTTTATTTTCTATACTAAGCCATAAAAACACTGAGATTGAATATTTTGGCATGGAAAATTTAAAAAGAAAAATCAGAGACATATTTTGTAAGCGCATTTATTTATTTATTTAATTGTGTTCATGAAATGCACAGAAATGCTAATTTAATATTTTAATTAATTAATTAATGATTATAAATGTTAATATCACTTAGTACATGTGTGAATCTCTTGTATAAAAAAAAATGTTTAAGAAAATAAATTAAAATTAAACAAAAAAAATAATCAAATTTACTGCTGCACAATACTAACGGGAGGTTTAACCACCATCAAGACACATAAGTCATTTCTAATTTTTCGAACGTCCGCAATTGGCATGCCCCAATCCGTTTCCGAAAGAATGATTAGTACTTCATCCAGATTTTCGTCAGATAATCCGCTTGTATCGCCATACAGTGTGAGCGCCTCGTACAACTTCGTCGCTGTCGATTTACGTATATGAACATGTGGCTGACCCAGGAATACCACTAATTTCGAAAATATTTTCGGACATAATCGAGGCACCTGAATCAATTGGCATAGCACATTTATGCTTGAAATTAATTTATATAGTTTTTTATTGCCCTTCATCTCGAGTATTACGGACCGGAATAGGTCATCGGTGAATTTTGAATTATCGTCAGAGACGAGAGCATTAAATGTGCCCGACGATAGTAACAGATCTAAGAAATTAAGCATTGGATGCGAAATCCGATCGTTAGACATGTTTTGATTAAAGACCGCGATCACCTCGTTCCCGATACGTTCAATGTCCTGTGGATGCGATTTTAAATACTGGAACATAGCGGCCGAGGAATATTTGATCAGAGATTCAGTCAGCTGGCCAATGCTTGCGCTTAATCCTAAAATTAGTCGTGGTGAATAGTCTGGAAGAGACAACATCGAGCAGAACATCGGGAATGTATGATCGGCGAATAACCATAGCACTTTTGAACTATCCTCGGAAAATATAGTCTTTAATGTTGCATGCTCTCTAATATGTGGAATTTCTGGTTTACTATGAACTAGATTACAAAATAGTTTGCCGGCTAAACCTCTAGTTCGATCAATCTTCTCGACCGCCTGTTGTGCTAATCCACCCATTATTTGATGGACAATATCCGATTTTAGTAGGCCATGGGGGCATGTCGTTAAAATCGTAAACAGCGTATTCATACTGGCTTCACGCACCCACGCGCCAATATCCCCCCGATTGTCTTTTGTATACTCATCGAGCGCCTTAAGCAGACATTCGAATATTCGATCTAAATTATCACCTTTACTGATGGAAATCTCTTCCGAGGTCGCATAACCAATCGTTTGTATAAATCTCGAGAGTGACTTAACACTATCGCGACGCGCTTCAGACCAATTTGCAGCGATCGGATTCTCGGGATGTCCAGACGATCTTAAAGCACCGGGCTGAGGAACTAGCGATTGCCGTATCAACATCGTTAGAATAGCGTCGAATTTAAGGACCAACATGAATTTTGGAAGTGATCCTACAACTGATATGTAACCCATTCGAATATGCTCTTCCAGATCATTTTCACATCCCTTCAGATAGAACTCGAGCAGCTCAATATTTTTATTCTGGTACTTTGGATTATCGTAATACGCCTGACATAACTCGGTGAGCGCCGTAATCGCCGACTCCCGTATTTGAGACGATTTATTAACGAAACATTTATCTACTATTGACTGCCATGATTCGATACACTGTTCAGAGACCTGAAGCCTCGCCAAACTGGCATTTCGGATAAAATCACAACATGATTGTTTCATCATTTCGCCTGAGATACCACGAAATTGGTCACGTTTTATGAATGTGGCGACTAAACAGTCGGCCTTTTCAATTATCGACGAACTTAAATATTTTACTGGACTATTTTGTTCCACCTCTAGAATGCTGAGTGCACGAATGATTTCTCCGATTGCGAGTACTGACCCATGACGCGTATTTATATCAATCGAATTAGTTTTTTCGAATAGATTCGAGAGGATACTGGTGGCCATGTACTCGGGAGCGCGTTTTGTAAGTACCGCAAATGTTTTAGCGGTTAAATCACGTATCGCCGTGTCCCAATGATTGACTTTGCGTTCAACTAGATGATCGATCAGCGGATTTGTGTATTCAGAGAATTGTGCGATGTAATCACTGATGATTAGATACGAGTTACTGCGTAATCCAACCGAATAAAAATCAGCCGTGGTTAGGATATCAATTCCTTGCGGGAAATTACCGAGACGCCCTACATTTTCTTGGAATGCGGCTGAAGCAGCTCGGCGACAATTGATCTAGAATAAAATAAAAATTTTAACGTGATTGGGGCAATACAAAAATCCAAATGATTACCTCACGATCGAATACTGTTGTCACAAGCAGGCCGGCTGCAATTTTTTCCACAAACGGCTGTAAATCAGCAGGATTATATGCACGCGCAAAAGCCCAGCTCATATAACAAGCAGAATCACGGATATGTTGCCCAACCGACATGTATCCTTTCATTTCATCATAGACTAGGGCTTCAAGCAAGTGTGGCACCATAATGGTTAGTCGATATGGTAGCAGTAATCCTCGTTTTGCCAACTCAGCAATCGCTAAGCAGGCCCCATGCCACGCCTCATGCGGTTCTAATGGATTAAATATTTCGATGACAGACCCGACCACCTCATCACCCATTGCCTTGGGTAATCGGTTTGTGACTCGACCAACTCCTTTAGCTGATAGCCATCGTATGTCACTACTTGAGCTACGAAGTGCCTGTAACAGTTCCTCAATCACATCCTCAATCTCTTCCGGAATCATCATATCATCATCATCCTCCTCCTCGGTCTCCTCGGTTGCTCGATTATCGTTAATGTTATTCTGGAGCGTTGGGCTTACGAGATTTGCGGTCAATGACCGTGAACCTCTTTGATATCGCCATGCTGCGATTTTTGGCTTTAACAACACAAGTCCAAGCCGTTGAATAATTTTTATGTAACACTTGTATTTTAGAAAGTCTGTGGACTTTTTGTAATCACATCCAAGTATCCAGGTTAGTAAAAACTTCGCGTATGGCAGCAAATCTTCTCGTTTGCCGTGTTTCAATATAGCGGCGATTGCTGCAAGTTGTCCAAATTTAGGCGATTCCGTTTCGGCATTATGATTTTCTGCAACTAGATCGAAGAATTTTTTGAGATACGATTCCTTAACGTCGATCCGAATTAGGTATTTGGAGCACAGAAATGCGGCCACCATTGAGCATGTATCATTGATTTGCGAATTGGCCAAGCATATTTGATAGATTCGCTCCATTTTTGGAACTTCTGCAACATGATTTATAATCTCCTGATTATTATGGCTCGGACCGAATGCATCCAGCCGCGATAAATGGAATGGGTTCAACACTAGTATGGACATCCAGAGAATTAGTATGTATCGTGTCTCCCAATTAAGCAGATCGGATACATTCTGCTTTTCGAGTGCAATAAGGACAAATTCTAAATCTGAAAGCTCGTGCGGTAGGAATTTCACAAGCACTTTATAGGTCCGGACATTCGACAGCTGGTACAAGTATTTAAAAGCACCGTGATATAAGGTGTCCGGGGAATTCACATCGCGTATATAAACTAATAGATCATCGATAAGTCGATTAATATGTGGATCCAGAAGATGGGGTTGCTCTTGATACCGGCTCAATATTTCGGAATATTTTTCGTAATTCTTCTCGAAGCCATCGCAATGAATCATCGCAAGATTTTTGATCATCGCACATACCTCATCCAATTCTGTGAATAGTTCGAGTGTGTTCGATGGGCGATCATCATCTTGTAAATTTTCATCATTAGATTGTTGCATCGCGACACAAATTTATTATAGTTCGAATGTATTTTTTCTAATATTTTCACGTTTTATATTGCAGGTGCGACGAATTTTCATCGGCGTATTGCAATGTTTTTGTGTATTATGACGTTTTGACAGATACGCTGGGTATATTTATTTTGAGTACACTGGCACAAATGAGCGCTGAATATAAAATGTGCTGAATATTTTAAATTTACAATTTTTTTATTTTATCTAAAACTTTTGTTGACGTTATGATATATTTAAACAAAATTAAGTTCTTTTATATAAATTTGTAAGTTTCCATCGCATTTTCGCATATATTGTTTAATAATAATAAAACACCAAAACGAAAGTCTTGACATCTACATTTCAGTAGGACACTCCTATATTGAATGACCACCCAATACCAATATATAATAGGCCGATTTTCTACATCAATTTTGAAATTGCATATGTATGCATCGAGTAATAACAAACAAAAATCGCTCCATACAAATCATATGAAAACTACTTTTTTTTTGCATTTTTTGGTCTTAGATTTGTAATAACTTATAAATTAGGCCCAAAGACACTTTTTCATGTACCTGAGTACAAGGAACAATATGTTTTCGTTCATTTTAAGATGAAAAATTATTCAATTTCCACACTTTTCATTCATGAATTTCAACAACTCTCAGTCAAGATTATTATTATTTTTTTAGGGGTAAATATGAGAAATTAATGATTTTCGCTATTCGTGTCCCTTATTATTCATATTAAACTGCATCTGTTTCACATTCGAAATAAGCGAGCTAACAAAAATCACTTGGTGTGAGTGACAGAGATAAATAGAATTTTTACGAAAACAAATGGAATGAAAACACGCGGAAATTCTCAGGAAGAGTATAAAATACAATATAAAATATTTATAATTTACACACACACATGCAACTTGAATTTCTGTAATTATAAATTTTAGTTATACATTTTTAGTGGGAGAAATATGATGCACAATTTCACGTGGGCGTTTTATTGTTGGAATGTTGCATTTATTGAATTAAATTAATTTTTTTTATGATCAACTAGTTTATTATAATTTATGTTTTACAAAAAAAATGTTCGCTATCATATATTTGTTGCACATAAATAATAATAAACTAGTAAATTCATTTTAATAAATTAATTTAATTCAATAAATATAATTATACCAGCAATAAAACGCCCACGTGAAATTGTGCGTCATATCTCTTCGACTAAAAACGTGTAGTGTAACTAAAATTTATAATTATAGAAATTCAATTTCTCCGGTTTGCATGTGTGTGTAAATTAAAAATATTTTATTTTGTATTTTATACTCTTCCTGAGAATCCCCACCTATTTTCATTCCATTTGTTTTCGTAAAAATTCTATTTATCCCTGTCACTCACACCAAGTGATTTTTGTTAGCTCGCTTATTTCGAATGTGAAACAGATGCAGTTTAATACGAATAATAAGGGACACGAATAGCGAAAATCATTAATTTCTCATATTTACCCCTAAAAAAATAATGATAATCTTGACTGAGAGTTGTTGAAATTCATGAATGAAAAGTGTGGAAATTGAATAATTTTTCATCTTAAAATGAACGAAAACATATTGTTCCTTGTACTCAGGTACATGAAAAAGTGTCTTTGGGCCTAATTTATAAGTTATTACAAATCTAAGACCAAAAAATGCAAAAAAAAAAATAGTTTTCATATGATTTGTATGGAGCGATTTTTGTTTGTTATTACTCGACACATACATATGCTATAACAGACTTGTCAGGCCATGAATACATAGGCATTGGACCACCCAAAATTTACATAATAACCATGAAGTTTGATACGATGGTGTGTCAAAATTACAATCAAAACAAAACTTCACTTGTGAGTTGTAATTTGCACCCGGTACTTCAGAATTTTGTTGCATAAAAAATATCTTGAATATATTAATTTACACCAAAATTTAATACATTCAGTCACGGTTATCTTGTGGTTCTTGTGTTGATTGTAATACGACCTTTGATTACCACACTATATTTGTGTATTATATAAATAAATTCAGTAGATAAGCAACTGGTTAACAGACAAAAAATATGTCCGATACTGCTGGAAAGGTAAGAATGGCTGAGTTTTATCTAAAATCAATAGCTAATCTCGCATTAATTTCAAGGTTATTAAATGCCGTGCTGCCGTTGCATGGGCAGAAAAACAGCCGCTTGTCATTGAAACAATCGAAGTTGAACCACCGCGTGCACATGAAGTTCGTATTAAAATTCATGCAACCGGTGTTTGTCATACGGACGCTTACACTCTTGACGGATTAGATCCCGAGGGTATTTTCCCCGTAGTTCTCGGACATGAGGGTGCCGGCGTTGTGGAGAGTGTTGGTGAAGGAGTAACGAAATTTAAACCTGGCGATCATGTCGTGCCAACGTACGTTCCACAATGTGGCGAGTGTCGTTTCTGTAAAAGCACTAAAACGAATTTATGTCAAAAAATTCGTCTAACTCAAGGGCGCGGTGTTATGCCCGATGGTACATCTCGGTTCTCGTGTAATGGGAAAGAACTTTTCCATTTTATGGGAACATCGACGTTCACCGAGTACACCGTTGTTGCGGACATCTCATTAGCTAAAGTGAACGAAAAAGCTCCATTCGATCGTATCTGTTTATTGGGATGTGGTATTCCAACCGGTTATGGAGCTGCTTTGAATACTGCCAAAGTCGAAGAAGGTAGTAGCTGTGCTATTTGGGGTCTTGGTGCTGTAGGCTTAGCATGTGCCATGGGATGTAAACGTGCTGGAGCATCTCGTATCATCGGTGTCGACATTAATCCCGATAAATTTGAAATTGCTAAACAATTCGGCGTAACCGAGTTCGTTAATCCAAAAGATCACGATAAACCGATTCAACAAGTCTTAGTTGAAATGACCGATGGTGGTCTCGATTATACATTCGAATGCGTTGGTAATGTGTTGACAATGCGAGCTGCTTTAGAATCAGCGGCCAAGGGTTGGGGTGTTTCAATCATCATCGGGGTTGCGGCAGCCGGTCAAGAAATTTCAACTCGCCCATTCCAATTGGTCACTGGGCGTACATGGAAGGGAACAGCATTTGGTGGTTATAAAAGCGCCGATAGTGTACCAGTTCTAGTAGAAGATTATTTGAATGGCAAAATCATGATCGATGAATTTGTTACGCACACAATGGAACTCGATAAAATCAATGAAGCATTCCATTTAATGCATGCGGGTAAAAGTATTCGCAGTATTGTCAATATTTAAGCACGTATGAAGGAATTCAATTCCGAACTTGAAATACCTCTTTAAATACATATTTTTTTAAAATAAATCATAAGAATAACCAAATCGAGTAAATAAATATTTATTCCGAGCAAAATATGTCGTTTTAATTTACAGTGGTAGCCATACTGCTATGTAGTAACAAGATATAGGTAGGCCAAGATATTTTTTAAATGGAGATCATCGTGTCAGTTTGATTAAACAAAATTCAAAAATGAGTTTAAACGATTCGAAATTATTTGAATCCAATATTTTGGTAAATATGTCAAAATATTTAATAAATGTCTATTCAGCTTAACAATTTTATATTTACCTATACAGAATAGCACAACTGGGAATAACTCCATTTTTCATTTTAACATGGACGGAACGCACCAAGAAAAACGTAGACAACAATCTCAGGCCATGTTCTCAGAGTTGAACAAAAATCAGTATCAAAAATGTGAAGAAGATTACGTGAAAAATCAAGATATGTTACGAAAATATTTTGATAAGCAGAATGAGTTCACCAAATCCAATGTCACTGGTGAACCAGCTTTAAGTTTTGGTCTCTTATTTTCTCCAACCGATGGTCTAGAATTTTCAAACTCACCGGATGAAAATGCATCGACACGGGATGAAATATTCGTATTTAATCTAAAAAATATTGAAAAGATAGCCCAATCTCTGAACTTAAATTACGATAAGCTGAAAGATTTGTTCGTCAAGATCATAAACGATGAAGATGTTAACGAGGAATTTTTGAGTGAATTAAATTCAAAAATGAGTGTCGACGAAAATGTAACACTATGCGATCGAATCGACCTGCAGAATGCGGAAAGTGCGTCCAGTAAAAATCCAGTATTCAATCAGAGTACCCAGACTAATGATCAATGCATCGAAGTACGGACATCATATTCGCCACAAGAAAATAATAATTTATTTAATGAGAGTATTCAGACTAATCGAACCTCTATTAATCGTAATAATCGATTATGCGAGCATATCAGACATCCGAATCATGAATACACCCACGGAAGTTCACCACAGACGCAAGAAAGGAAGAGTAAAACAAGATTTAAAGATTTAAATACAATATTAGATCCGTATACCCAAGCTAATTCAACCCTAAATTGTGAATTTATTCAAGTAAGGCAACCAACATTAATTAAAGAAAATCACTTCTCGAATAATTTGAGCCATGACTCTTTTAACATGTCATCACAACTATTAAACATTGTCGATGGAGTGTTAGCTAAAAACAAACCGACATGTGATGTATTAAGCCGGAATACGAATTGTAGTAGCCCAGATTTGTTTAGTGATTTATCGGAGGATGATTGCATTCCGCCAAGCTAAATTTATAATTTTTTTTTTAAAGATAAAAGTCATTTTGTGAATTTTGAATTAATTATTGAAATCTTTTTGTAAATATGTATTTGATAAAGTTAAGTTATTTATTTGTAATCTCTTTAATAATAAGTGAAGCTATTATAGCAGGATGGACAATTTCTTTCTTTATTCATTTAAGTTATCAACAATTTAAATTCTTTTAAATCTTAAATCAAAAATTATTCTGGAACGACTCTCACCAAATTGACAAGGAATTCAGCGAATGTTGTTGTGTAGAACTTCAGAATCATCGGATAGATAAAATCATTTCATCCATATCGAAAGAATGACCACAAACTAAGAGAAACTACTTGAGGTATTTATGAAAATGAGTTAGTTTAGAAACATTTAGTTCAGACAAATTTAGTTTAGACACCATTTCACATTTTATCGTTGTATATTTTATGAATTAAAATATTAATACGTAAATGATTATGCAAACACAAAAACATTTCATTTTCATTTCAGTTGAATATAACGAAAATGAACTTGAAAATAATATATTCGGATAATTGTTTTGTATTTATATTTGTTAATGAAAATTTACCAATCAATTAATAAAAAATGTCACAATATTTCTTATCTTATCTTATCAAAGAGTGCAATGCAGGTGATTTATAATTATTTACTTAGTACTACGTAGTCGGCACTCGGCATTATAATCAGTACTAATTACACTTCGTATTCGACAGCTGTACACGGGACATAAATAAGTATTTTGCGATAATTTAATATATCAAGTCACGGTTATTTTGTGGTTTTTGTATTGATTGTAACGAACTTTCTTATTACGCACCGCATATTATTTATTATATTATTAAGAAACTCGTAGTGAACACAAAAAAAATATCATGTCCGATACGGCAGGAAAGGTAAGAATGCTTGAGTTTTTATATCTATACATCGACAGTTAATCTCGCATAATTCAAGGTTATTAAATGTCGTGCAGCCGTTGCTTGGGCAGTAAAGCAGCCGCTTGTTATCGAAACAATCGAAGTTGAACCACCGCGTGCACATGAAGTACGTATCAAAATTCATGCAACCGGTGTTTGTCATACGGACGCTAGTAGCCTTAACGGTTATGGCGTCGGTCCAAAGTGTAATTTTCCGGCAATTCTCGGACATGAAGGTGCCGGTATTGTAGAAAGCGTTGGTGAAGGAGTAACAAGATTTAAACGAGGTGATCATGTCATACCAACGTATGTTCATCAATGCGGCGAATGTCGATTTTGTAAAAGCAATAAAACGAATTTATGCCCATTATATAATCAAAAAGCTAATAGTGGTGTTATGTTTGATGGTACATCTCGGTTTTCGTGCAATGGCAAAAAAATTTCACATTTTATGGGAACGTCAACATTCAGTGAGTACACAGTGGTCGAGGAAATTTCATTGGCTAAAGTGAACGAGAAAGCTGCACTCGATCGTGTTTGCTTAATAGGATGTGCAATTCCAACCGGTTATGGAGCTGCATTGAATACCGCCAAAGTCGAAAAAGGTAGCAGCTGTGCTATTTGGGGTCTTGGTGGTGTTGGCTTAGCATGCGCCATGGGATGTAAACGGGCCGGTGCCAGTCGCATAATTGGTATCGACATTAATCCCGATAAATTCGAGGTCGCCAAAAAATTCGGCGTAAACGAATTCATTAATCCAAAGGATCACGACAAACCGATTCAAGAAGTGTTACTTAAAATGACCGGTGGCGGTGTCGACTATGCGTTTGAATGCGTTGGTAATGTATTGACCACGCGAGCGGTACTAGAATCTACGGCACCCGGTTTTGGTGTTTCGGTTATCATCGGTGTTGCTGATCAAGACACGTTAACTAGTCCAGCCCAATTGGTCATCGGGCGTACATGGAAAGGATCAATATTTGGTGGACATAAAACTGATAGTGTACCAGCCTTAGTAGAGGATTACTTAAACGGCAAAATTATGGTCGATGAATTTATTACGCACACAATGGAACTCGATAAAATCAACGAAGCATTTGATTTGATGCATGCAGGTAAAAGCATTCGCAGCGTTGTTAACATGTAATTATCTTAGTTGATATTAAATGTGGTAATGCATATCTTTTATAGTTATTTATATAAATTATATTTGTGTATAAAGTCGGGTAAATAACATTTATCCTGAACAAAATATAATTTCGTTTTAATAATAATATTATTGAATCAGAAACATTTTAGTATTTCGGAATGTATGTACTGTTGACGCTTACGATTATTTTATCATAAGCGTACTACAAAATGTACCTATACTTGAATTCACTTAACTTTCACAAAATTATAAATTTATAACAAGACCAATCAAAAAATGGTGTGAGTATGAATATTTCATCAGCGTTGGATGAATGGTTTGCAGTTGCACACATAGGACGTGAATTGAGCGCCGCTTCGACTTGCTTTACGAGGGTGTTCAATTCCATATGTTAAACTAGCTGTTGCCATCACTGACAAGATGGAATTTGGTTGGTTTACCTGCTTTTACCTTCATGCAGTCCGCCAAAATGAGGAGCACTTGGAGGATAGAAGTCCCAGTTGATATGGTCATCCCTGCACATAGTTTTAATCTCCTGTTCAATTTTGTCGGACTGTATAGCATATTGTATACATTGCGCTTAACTCAGAGTTGGCTCCAATAAAGTTTGTACCTCTATCGGTGAAAACGTGTGTGAAAAGTCCCCTGGTGCTTGTGAATCTCGAGAACGCATTGAGAAATGCACTTGATGAGAGGACTGCAACTAGTTCCACGTGGACTCCCTTGGTACCTATAGGCAGACAAAAATGCAAATATATGTTTTGGTTGGCGGTTTACCCCGATTCTTATGATGACCAAAAACGGGACCACAAAAGTCCATTGCGGTATTGTAGAATACCGATCGCTCCGAAGGGAAATCTCCCATCAACTGTGAAACAGTGTGTGGTCGAAATAAGGCGCAACGTACACAGTGACTACAAATTTTCTTCGCTACTTTTATACCATTTATTGGCCAAAACTGATCACGTACAATTGACAGTAATTCCTTTTAGGTCCCACATGCAGATGTTTTCTATGTATTATTGTCAGTAGTGATTCTGTTATGAAATGCCTAGTAGGGAGCAGAATGGGATGCTTCGCTGAATAAGCCAGTGATGAAAATTGTAGTCGACCTCCTATGCGAATGATTACCATCTATATTTAGAAAGAGCGATAAAGATATTAGTTTTACATCCTAGATTGCGTCACCCTTGCGTAGTTTCTTGTTGAACCAAATATACAATGCGTTGAACGACTGACTCATAGTCGAGCGGTTGTCGTATTCGATCTTCACGTGATAGTTTTAGATTTTTTATGAAACGATTGACATACGACATCGTAGCAACCACCAGAAATTGTATGGCGGCATATTTCGCAGCAATACTGTAAGAAAGCGGTGATTTCTGTAAGTTTTTTTGCTTCAGGAATATCGGTAATATTCGAGCTCGAAGTAAATTTAACAAACCATTCGTGCTCAGGTGAATGTAGAAATGATGGTTCTGAAAACCATAGTTCGCAGTTTAATAATTGAGCAGCCTTCATGCCCCTGGAGACAATATCCACTGGGTTGGATTTGGATGTGACGTGCAACCACGGATATGATTCGCATAAATTTTGAATGGTGCTGCCACGATTAGCAACAAACGTGTTCCAATCTGTTGGTGAACCGTGAATCCAGTATAGTGCAATTTTTGAATCAGGCCAATAAAACACCTTTTCTACGGTGAAATTCATGTTGTCTATAACTCTGCGCCTTAGTAGTGCAAGAAGAAGGGCAGCGCATAGTTCTAGGCGTGCTAATGTCGATTTTTGTATTGGAGCGACTCTAGACTTACTGCACAGGAGACGCACAACCTAGATGCCGCCGTCTATATAACAACGTGTTTAAATTACCGCACCGTAAGCACTTTCGCTCGCATCCGCGAATCCGTGTAGTTGTTTGTGTTTTGGTTCCTCAATGCCATCAAAAATATATCGCGGAACGGCTAATCCTCGTAAATGTTGCAACTGCGTTCTGTTATACGTTTGTCTGCTTAAAATTGGACGTTAAATTTGAAAACGTCCTTCTCAGGTTTCCATTATAATCTAAAAGTTTTGACGATGGAATTGTCATCGCCATTGAGTACCTTTTCACATTCTGACTCCATTCTGAGCACCATTTTTGAAGAGTCATGGCGCCTGAGTGAAGAATCACTGCTATCTCGGATCTCATTTGTATAGCCTGTGCAATGGAGTTCGCGCCAGTCAATAAATCGTCGACATAAAAGTAATTTTGTATGACGCAGAGCGACTGCTGGTAAGCGGTTGGAATTTACCAATGCCAGTTGAAATAGACATTCCGTCGCAAGGAAATTACCGGATGAAGTACCATGTATTACACTCTTCAACTTGTGTGTTTCCAGCCACTGATTTGGGTCATCACGCCAATATATATATATATATATTGATAACAACGCAGTGGTTATCTTGGACGCCAACTTGTCTATAGAATTTGACAATGTTGGCACTGATAGCGTAAGCGTGAGGTACGACAAAGAATAAAATGTAAATCATTTTGCACTACAGGCCCTACTGAGAGTAAATCGTTGAGCGAGTTACCATTTGGTGATTTCGCCGACCCATCGAAAACGAAGCGCAATTTGGTGGTAGAACTATCGGGGTTCAACACACAGTGATGTGGCAGATAATAATTGATTCGATTAATATTGTCTGCGGGACTTGTTTCATGGGATTGAGAGCTCGGTATTCGTCCATAAATTGCCGATACATTTCACGGCAATCAAATTTGTGTTAAGTGTAATTAATCGGAAATAAATAAATTTAGTGTGATCTAGAATTTACATCGTTTGTTTTATTTACAATCCAGTGATCGAACCTTGTTTGACAGGGCAAAAACGTAAGAATATAAACATATGTATGTATGTTTATATTAAAATCTAACATCACGAAATTTTTGTCGACTATCAAAGTAAGCTTACATAGCGAAACAAACGAAAATTGTCTTAATTTCGTAAAGATATAATAAATAGTTTAATGGGTAATCTCTATGAAATCTGCGTGTATGTAGTTGTTTATATATTAATAAAAATATATTAATAAAAATCAAACATATTTAAATATATACACACTTTCTTAACTCGTAGTGAACACAAAAAAATCATGTCCGATACAGCAGGAAAGGTAAGAATGCTTGAGTTTTTATATCTAAACATCGATAATTAATCTCGCATAATTTAAGGTTATTAAATGCCGTGCAGCCGTTGCTTGGGCACTAAAGCAGCTGCTTGTTATCGAAACAATCGAAGTTGAACCACCGCGTGCACATGAAGTGCGTATCAAAATTCATGCAACCGGTGTTTGTCGTACGGACGCTAGTAGTATTAACGGTTACGGTGTCGGTCCTAACTGTTATTTTCCGGCAATTCTCGGACATGAAGGTGCCGGTATTGTAGAAAGCGTTGGTGAAGGAGTAACAAGATTTAAACCAGGTGATCATGTCATACCAACATATGTTCATCGATGCGGCAAAAATCGATTTTGTAAAAGCAACAAAACGAATTTTTGCCCATTATATAATCAAAAAGCTAATAGTGGTGTTATGTTTGATGGTACATCTCGGTTCTCGTGCAATGGCAAAAAAATTTCACATTTTATGGGAACGTCAACATTCAGCGAGTACACCGTGGTCGAGGATATTTCTTTGGCTAAAGTGACCGAGAAAGCTGCACTTGATCGTATCTGCTTAATAGGATGTGCAATTCCAACCGGTTATGGAGCTGCATTGAATACCGCCAAAGTCGAAAAAGATAGCAACTGTGCTATTTGGGGTCTAGGTGGTGTTGGCTTAGCATGCGCCATGGGATGTAAACGGGCCGGTGCCAGTCGCATAATTGGTATCGACATTAATCCCGATAAATTCAAGGTCGCTAAAAAATTCGGCGTAACCGAATTCATTAATCCAAAGGACCACGACAAACCGATTCAAGAAGTGTTGCTTAAAATGACCGGTGGCGGTGTCGACTATGCATTTGAATGCGTTGGTGATGTATTGACCACGCGAGCAGTACTAGAATCTACGGCACCCGGTTTTGGTATTTCGGTTATCATCGGTGTTGCCGATCAAGACACGTTAACTAGTCCAGCCCAGTTGGCCATTGGGCGTACATGGAAAGGATCAATATTTGGTGGACATAAAACTGATAGTGTACCAGCCTTAGTAGAGGATTACTTAAATGGCATAATTATGGTCGATGAATTTATTACGCACACAATGGAACTCGATAAAATCAACGAAGCATTTGATTTGATGTATGCAGGGGCCCTATTTCTGTATACGATACGAATCTTCATTCGATACGAAAATGATATACGATACGAATATGAATTGGTATTTCTGAATACGATCGTACCAAGCATTTTAATTTTTGAAGTGTAGGCATAGGGAAATTTTTTTTACGTGAAACAGCCTTGAAAAGTGACAGTGTAAACCACATAATTGTCAAATTTTTGACATTTAAAAAATATAAACATTGAAAATAGAAAAAATAATTTAGTTTTCATTTATTGTCTGTGTCATAACACAAACATTTTTTTCGTTTCCAACAAAAATAAATCGCCTCAATAACGAATTGCGATACAGTAAATTCAATAAGATAAGTATTTTGGACAACATTTTTTGTATATCTAATTTTAGATGAAAGATTTTATTAAGATTCTCTTCATGTCTTCCTAAATAGCTCAATTGGAATCAAACTTCGTGGCTGATGCTTACAACCAATTACAATTAATTACAAGCTATACGGCACTATTGCAAATCCAATGGGATTCAATGGCAGCTTCACAGTTGTATAAATAAGAAAATTAAATATTTTGTATTCGTAACAATATGTATGACAAAGTTTGCAAATTCAATAAAAAAATTTAAAATCATTAATTACATTTATAGTTATTTCCTTAACACAGTTCATTAAACTAACTAAATTATGTAATTATTAAAAAAAAATTACTAAAAATTCTTTCCAAAATTTTTTTATATGGAGTCGTCAACTAATTCATCAACGTACAAAAATCCGTTCATAATCGAACAAAATTGGTTCGAATTCGTATTGCGGAATAAGGGAAATTTTACAACGTATCAAGTAGACACGAATTCGTATTTGAATTATTCGAATTCGTATTCAAAAATACCAATGGTACGAATTCGTACAATTTTTATACGAATTCGTATTCAGAAATAGGGCCCCAGGTAAAAGCATTCGCAGCGTTGTTAACATGTAACTATCTTAGATGATATTAAATGCCGTAGTGCATATCTTTTATAGTTATTTATGTAAATATATTATATTTGTGTATAAAGTCGAGTAAATAACATTTATCCTGAACAAACTATAATTTCGTTTTAATAATAATATTATTGAATCAGAAACATTTTAGCATTTCGGAATGTATATACTGTTGACGCTTACGATTATTTACATTACAAATATAACTGTTTTGTTTTTTTTATGTTACCCAATGCAACACATTTAGTACAGCATGTACAATTATTTATGTATCGTTAACATGTATAACTATGAGTTTAAAGGCTTCTTGAAACTCTGTGATATAGATGTCATTGCTAATTCGCCGTTATTTATTTGTAGTCAAGAAACATTATTGGTTTTGGTATTACTCACTTTTACTAATTGTAGCGCTAGTAGTACTCCAATTGTTTATTTTTGTTAAGCCGCGGCTTCACGAATGGAAAATGTAGACCAACGTTGGAGATTTGTTCAAACAACCAATCGTGTAGACAGAAAAAAAATAACAAATTCATTCGCTTAGTAGGCGGTTTTTATAAAAAGATCAAAGGAAACTACCAACGTTGGAGTGTATATTGGTGGGCTATGATTTGATATACATATGTCACCGGACCAACTAGTAGCGCCATTTTTTCAAAGGTGGAAATTTTTTAAAATAAATATCGTGCTACTTTATTAATGATAGACCACGGAAACTGTTTTTTTCATTAGGGATAGTAGTGACGGGAGCGCAGCGACCCGAACTTAATTATGAATGTAATTTGGTATAGAATTTTGGTACAAACGTGTAAATTAAATAATGCAAAATTTGGTATAGCCGTGTAGATTTTGGGCAGAATGGTCCAATGCTAAGCGGCTTTGAGTAATTCCCTATTTAAGTATGCGTTTAAATGGTAATAATATTTTATTGTGAACTATAAACAAATTTACAAGTAATTTAAGAAAATTTAATTGTAATATTTGAGTTAAAAAACTACAACGAATTAGATTCATATACCTACAACGAATTAAATTCATCTTAAAATCACATACTATGTATAACGAATTAAATTCGATTTGACAGATAAAACTATTTACAATTTTTTATCCTAGATTCAAATCATTATGTTATTCGGGTAACAAACCAAATGTTGTATTAAGCGTTTATATTAAGACACCAACCACCATATTTTACAAACAATCCGCTGACTACCAAGTTGCGCCACCGTCGAAAAACAACCGTGACATATATCAAATCTCTTCCTATTTAGGTGCTTCGTCTACACGATTGGTGAGAAAAAATGTATTTTTGAATACTTAAAGGCAGATGTCACTAAATACAACTGTAGATGTCATTATATTTTATTATTTATAAACAAATAAATCCAAATTTGATTGATCGACGGAGTTAGTGCTAGAATTTATAAATTTATATCAAAAGTATCCCGAAATTTGGGATTTAAAACTCTGTAAACATAAAAATAAGCTCGAAGTGCATGATGCTTGGCATAAAATAAAAAATGAGCTAAGTGTTTTTCAATCAATTTAAAATTTAAAAAAAGAGAAAGAGTCATTAATGACAACTTATCGGGCGCGTATTCTGTTTATGAAATGTTAAAAACAAATCTGAGAATTTAAAGCAATATGTTTGCATTGGCTTCCATCTTGTGGGAGATATTGTAATTAATGTATGACCATAGTGACAACTAGTGAAAAATATCAATATATAAACCACCAAAATTGGTTATACATTGGTAGCCATTCGAATTTTATTGCACCAACATTTGTCCAACATTTTACAAATCACATTGGGCCAACGTTGCTCTAGATTTTCCATTCGTGTAGCCGCGGCTTTACTTGTGCGGGAAAAAATAAATACGAATTTACCTTTTTGGTGTCTCCACTATCTGGATCGATCATCGAAAACAAATAATTTTTAACTTAAATAATTTTCTATACGATATTTCTACTAAATAGAAAGATTTATTTGCTAAAAAATATTAGTTTAACATTATAGACTTAAATCTAAATAATATTTATTTATTTATTGTATTTTATTATTAATATCGATTATCTTGTAATATCTAATTACTTTTATATAATATATATAAATATATTTATTTAATTTTAATTTAACAAATAATTGTTTTATTGGATTTTTAAAAATTTATTTTATTTTGTGTGAAAAAATATTTAAAAATTGTATTTTTGTTAAATTTATTTTCTAATTTTATTGTTATAAAATTTTTCTAAAAATTGGTCTTTTCATTTTTGGTATTAGCTTTAAATTTAATAAATATTTTAAATTGGGATGATGTACCTGTTTGTTAGATCATATAATTTATTAGCAATAAATACTGAAATAGTGTTGTATGTATATATTCTAAAAATCGCAGTAAAACTATATAAATTATTCAGACGAAGGGTTTAATTAAATATTTAAATTTGGGAAATTATATAAAATTTGTGTGTAACGCGGATTTAATAAATTCGTGTCTCTCTCTGTAATTTTTTATTGTAGTGTTATATATTGTCTATTATAGCGCTTAAAGTTCTATTGATTGAAATTCATAGCTGTTTTGTTATTATTTTTATTAATAAATTTCTCTGTAATCTCTTTTTGTCCGCTAGGCTCATAATAATCTTCTTGTTCCGTATCATCATCATCATCATCATCGTCGTCGTCATCATTATCTTCATCATCATTCTCACCATTATCGTCGTCTACATCACCACCACCACCACTATTTTCGTCGATTTCGATAATTTTATTGCTCGCCTTATCTTTTCGATTCGGTTGATTGAGTTCCTTAAGCTTTTTAAGTAGTAGTCCAGATGGTGACGACGAGGATGATAGTGATCCTGATACAACTGGTGAATCAGATAAAAACAATGATAAACCAGACGATGGTGTTGTAATTTCATTGAACGGTTGTTCCGTTGCTGTTAATGGCATTGGTGTCGTTGGTGATAATAAATCAATACTATTTTCTTTATTATTATTGTTACTATTACTAGTTGCGATTGTGGCTTGTTGTTGTTCCAAACGTTCGAATAGATGCGGAAAATGTTTTATCTCCTGGATTTGAATCATTTTGATTTTTTCATGGTCCAATTTAAAGCGCATGGAATAATTTTTTAAAAATGTTTCTAATGATATTTCGCTGGCATTGGCTAGTAGTTTTTCTAAACCATCTGGAATAACTATTTTATCTGGAAGTATAAAACAGAAAAATATAAAATGGCATATTTTATTAATGGTATATCGTGCAGAACAATTATTTATTTTAGTCGCATGTATTTACTATTTCACATATGCGGCTGTTTATTTAAAACTAAAAAATTGTATATTTTGTATACATGACAGGCCATTCACTTAGAATTGCGCGAGTCACGAAACGTTTTATTTTTATTTCAATTAACATTATTTCGAAGGTCATGTTTAATTAGGCAGAAATAATTAATCACTGGAATAATTATATTTGATGTGCGAGAACAGAGTAGAATTTAACTAAATATAAACTTTTAGGCATAGGCACGAATTTAAATGTGTTAATGAATAGCGACAGTAATTTAAATCGTTTAAGGCGTACGCAAATCAGTCTAAAAATAGATCTGGCATAACCATTTCCAATTATATGAAACTTAAGATGATATTTTGATTATGCGTCAAAAATCAGTTAGATTTTAGCAAGTAAATTGAATTTATGACTCGGATTTATACCCCATTGAAATTATCCCAGGATTTTTTTAAAATACCTCTGACAACACAAGCGTATATAATCCATCCCAGACTTTTTAAAAATGCATATAAAATTTATATAGTTGTTTCATTCCTGGATTTTTAACATTTATACTATCCCAGACTGTTTCGTCAACAAAAAAATATACAGTTGATATACAGATTTGGTGGAAAATAAGTTTTTATGTCTTTTAAAGGACGGCTAATTTTTCTGTGCGATTAGGTTTTAGGACCCTGCTAGCCACCATCACACCAGCTTTAATAATTTTGTGACCGTTGGAATTTCAGCAATATAAATAAATGTGGCGCCTTTGCCAACTGTTCAAAGTAAAGCTTAATCGAAAAAAAATCCTATGACAAAGCTTTTATGGGGTCGACTTTTTTCTAATATCGATTGAGTTTGGGACCTTGTTGACCACCACTGTGCTAGAAATTCCAACGATCGAAAAAATACCAACGCTGGCACAGTGGTGGCCAACAAGGTCCCAAACTTAATCGATATGAGAAAAAAGTCGACCCTATAAAAGCTTTGTCATACGATTTTTTTTCGATTTTGCTTTACTTTGAACGGTTGGCAAAGGCGCCATATTTTTTTATATTGCGGAAATTCCATCGGTCACAAAATTATTAAAGCTAGCGCGATGGTGACTAACAGGGTCCTAAACCTAATTGCAAAAAGAAATTAGCCTTTAAAGGACGGCACATAAGAATTTATTTTCCACAAAATCAGATTTATATATTAAAAATGTCTGGGATGAGTATTTTGGTTCCAACTGTATATTTTTTTGTTGACGAAACAGTCTGAGATAGTATAAATGTATAAACATCCTGGGATGAAACAACTATATACATTTTATATGCATTTTTAAAAAGTCTGGGATGGATTATTTACGCTTCTGTTGTCAGAGGTATTTTTAAAAAATCCTGGGATAACTTCAACGGAGTGGATTTATTTAAATTCAATCGACTTTCCAAAATGGTGTAGAATTTTGAATGTGTGATACGGAGTCTTACAATTTTATAAGTGACTTTCTTGAAAATTTGGGCACCACATTAATATTGTGTACCTGACACCAATTTTTTAGACTAAATCACTGAATTTTCATTTGACACGTGACGATTTGCTATTTATCACCAGGCTGCTACAATTTGGTTGATTAACCTTTGATTCCTCGTTTAAATTTTTGTTTTTGAGTTAAATGATAGAAAAAAACTATTCAAACCTTAGGTGGTCTGGTGTGAAGCTGTCTTCGGGGAATCAAGTTGGTACTTGTTGCCAGCTCCGTATCTTGCAGCTTCCACAAACGTGCGTGTTACCTCCCTTGGGCTACCACCGGGGAACTAGTACACCATCTTATGTGGTTTACTAGGCGAGAACACGGCGGTAAACAGAGATCACGGCCGAAAAGGGATAGATCTGAAGATTAATCGCTTACGGAGGCAAAAAAAAGGGTTTTAGACACTGTCACCAGGCCCTTCAACAAGGTGCTAAAAAAAGGAAAGAAGAAGACTAAGGCCTTCTCCACCTTCCTCAAAATGAAGGAGAATCCAGGGCCTGCACCATCCTACCGCAACGGAGGGTGGCACCGGGGTCGCATAAAACTGACTGCCTGTCGATGACCCTCTACAAAAAGACGATAGGCAGCCTAGTTGAAGTTTGGCCTGGAGCTAAATTAGAAGTAGTCACGAGGGAAGAAATTTTCTGAAGGCCTAGGGCACGAACCTGGATCCCTGCAGAACCAAGTAACCCAAAGGAAATACTGGAAATGCTGCAAATCAACAATCCGGATCTGCCAACAGCCACTTGGAGAGTTGCCAAGTTAGAGGAGGTGAAAGCGGAAGCAGAGCACAGATTGGCCGTTATCATCCTCAACAGAGACTCATTTTATGCTCTGGCAAAATCTGTAGGCTTGATCAGCTACGGACTTGGAGCGATTACGCTGAAGATTTACAAGCAGAATGCAGCCGATAGACCTGGGAAATCTGCAGCAGGTCTGGATACCACTTAAAGAGTCCCGCCTGGTGTTGGTGACCCAGAAGTCCAGAGCATTCCGGAAGACGCTCAGGAGATACTATCCCTGGACTCGGAGAGTTCGAGATCGTTCGGGCTGTATTGCACGCTCCGAATGGACGAACCGCTGTCAGAGGCGGACTCTGACTCAACAGAGGTAGAGGTAAGCATTATCTACTGTTTAAGATAATTCAGATCAATCTCAAGGTCCATGAACCTTTGGTCAGTGGTGACCGGGTACTGGGGCTCAGAACTCCCAACTACAAAATATTATATGCGAAAAATGAAGGTAAGATACGTTCCTGCATTCTCGCTAGAAATAATTTGAATATTTTGATATTACTAAATTACAGTAAAGCTGATGTAGTGGTGGCTAGAGATGGCATAGAGATGAGTGGGCAAAATCTCTGGCTTATATAGGCCTACCTACCATACGAGGAGGGAAGTATACCACCAGGTAGGTTGGACAGTGCAATAACGGAGGCTCAAAGATGCAAATTAGGAGTCATCATCGGCAGTGATGCTAATGCGCATCACTAAATTTGGGGAATTACAAATACCAACAGGTGAGGTGAGTTATTATTATATTGGTTGGAACCCATACGGATTCCGCACTCAATGCCGGAACGGCCCATGGTGCAAAAAGGTGAGTTACTCCTTGATTCATTTTAAGTAGTAAATATATGTAATATCGGGTGTAGCCAACCTTTATTACTAAAAACAGTGAAGATGTGCCAGATATTACACTTGTCTAGATTTTATTAAGGAGAGGGTATTGAACTGGAAAGTGTCCGAAGACCTTTTCTTTTCTAACCATTGTTATCTCCAGTATGAAGTGGCTACAAAACCCACTAGCAAACCATCCTTCAGAAATAGGAAGAAAACTGGCTGGGATTGCTTTAGAACCATTTCTATAGTAACTCATTACCGGTCTCGGTTGTAAACTCACCTGCATTTACACAGGAGCTTGATGTTCTAGTAACTAAGCTATCTGATGCTTTTAACAAAGCCATGTTTTGTGCATGTCCTATCAACAGGCCTTTGGATAAGTCTCGGCCACCCTGGTGGTCAAACAAACTTCCTCAGTATGACCCGCCAATATTAAATAGTACTCGCTTGATCTATACAGATAGAGCAAAATACCAAAATAGACAGCAAGCTAAGCTTTAAACCATACATTTTAGAAATAGTAAAGAAACCTACTGAGCGCTCTACTTCTGCAAAAATGCTATTGGAAGAAGAGGGGGTATGGAACCCCACAGAGTACACTGCCTCTACGTCTCAGTGGTCAAACCTATACTGCTGTATGGGGTTGTAGTTTGGTAGCCAGCGTAAAAATGGCTAACTTGAAAATATTGATGAAAATCCAAAGAACGGCCTGCTTGTGTATAAGTGGGGTCCTTAGGAAGTTGATTTTTGATCGTCGTGCAGTTTGGACGTAAAATCAATGTGCGCGGAATATAATTAAAGTAAAATAAAATTAAAATAAAAAGTGCAGTGTTAGTTCTTTTTTATTATTTTTTTAATATTTAATTTAATTACTGTGCATATATCGAATAATAATTAGTGCTAAAATTAAGAGGGGCCTATTTTCCCCCAAAAACAATATCAGCATTAAATCAGAATAATGCAATGCATGCAATATGGGTAAAGTGGAACATAGCCCCAAAAAAAATATAATAACGCAAAATGAAAAAAGTGCTTCGACATCAAATTTAGCAAATTTGGTAATACCACATTTTAACTCAAAAGAAAATACTAGTAAAAAAATAAATGTTGCAACAGCAAATGAACATGAAATAAATAAAAATGCAAGTGAAAAAATAAACGCTTCAACAGCAAATAAACTCAGTGCAGTGAACATGAATAATGACATTAATTTAATTAGTGAGATAGGTCACTTAAATAAAGAAAATTTGGTGCAAACCGGTATGGACAGATATATAACTGTTCAGACCAAAAGAAAAAGAAGCCCGAAATCAGCGCAATTAGCTAGTAAGACTAAAGCGTCTAGATTAGAACATGACGCTTATCAAATACCTCTCGGCAATAGATTTTCTAGCTTGAAAGAGGATGGCGCCTATGAAACATTAGCTAAAAAGACCGAAAAGCCGCCACCAATTTATTTAAGAGATGCGTCAAATAATGAACTCGTTAATACAATCGACAAGTTAACTGAGTCAAACTTTTATATTGCCCCGCTTAAAAGGGGCAATATCAAAGAAACGAAAATCCAACCTATGGAAATTGATGGTTTCAGAGCGCTTGTAAACCATTTCGATCAAACCGGAAAGCGATATTACACTTACCAGCTGAAAAGTCAAAAAGGGTTGACTGTTGTTTTAAAAGGAATGGAGAGCAGCGTAGCAATGACCGACATTCATGCGGCTCTCGCTGAGCAAGGTTTCCATGCCAAATCTATTGCAAACATTTTAAATCGGGAGAAGGTTCCTCAACCGATGTTTCGCATAGAATTAGAGCCAGATGAGAAAAACAAAGGAAACCACAGCATATATAACTTGAGATATTTACTGCATCGCAAAATCACTGTAGAAGAACCCAAAAAGCGAACAGGACCAGTACAATGCATCAAGTGCCAAGAATACGGGCACACAAAAGCTTATTGCACGTTGAGTGAAGTCTGTGTTATCTGTGGCGAACTTCATGATTCAAAAAAATGCGATAAGATGAGAAATGATCCATCAGTAAAACGCTGTAGTAATTGCGGTGAAAATCACACAGCAATCTACAGAGGTTGCCCAGTATATCTGGATTTGAAGCGTAAGGCCAATCCAAAGTTGCGATCCGAGCAACGAATGCTTAAGTCACGTTACAATCAAAGAGATATGACTCCAAGAAGTACAATTGCCCAACAAGCGAATGCACACTCAACCACACAAAATGACCTGGAGAATGTTACAAGCAGTTTTGACAACCAGGAGTTTCCTATGCCAACATCCTAAAAGGTGCCGCCCCAAAAACGAAAGTTCATTTCAACGAAGAAGAATTAAATATTCACGCAACAGTAAACAAATTGACAGAAACGATCCAAAGTTTCATGATGATGATGGAAAGACAAATGAGCATGATGATGCAAAATATGAACACACTAATGCAAATTATTGTCAAAAGCCTAAAATGACGCTGCTAAAGATAGCTGTATGGAATGCGAACGGTCTTTCACAGCACAAAGCTGAGGTTCAGACCTTTCTTATCGATCAAAATATAGACATCATGCTAATATAATATCAGAAACACACTTTACAAAAAATACCTTTTTTAAAATCAGCGGATATTCAGTTTATGACACCAAACATCCAGATGGAAGAGCACACGGCGGCACTGCGGTCTTGATCAAACGAAGAATAAAGCATTATGAACTCAACAAATATGATAAAGATCACATCCAAGCAACTAATATCTGCTTAGAGGAATGGTCTGGAAACTGTGTAATATCGGCTGTTTAGTCCACCGAAACACGCAATCAAAAAGCAGCAATTTATCGACTATTTTAATCAGCTGGGCATTAAATTTATCGCAGGGGGCGACTACAATGCTAAACATCTGCAATGGGGTTCGAGATTAACAACACCTAAAGGAAAGCAACTATATGAAGCAATGAACGAAAAAAACCTAGATTATTTATCTTCTGGACACCCAACTTACTGGCCATCAGATAGAAATAAAATACCTGATTTAATAGATTTTTGTATAACAAAAGGAATTGCACGCACCAATGCTCAGGTAGAAGATTGCTATGACTTATCATCTGATCACTCACCAATAATAATAACTTTGAGTACCAGAGCTTTAAAAGCAGAACCACCCCAACGTCTAACACATAAATTAACTAAATGGGCTCTATACCGAAATATAGTGGAACAAAATTGCCAATTGGATATCCAACTTTGCACCCCGGAAGATATTGATGCTGCGGCGGATGATTTAACACATATATTGGAAACAGCAGCAAAAGAGGCTACCCCTGATATTCACACCTCTGACAAAGTTAATAAGCCTTCACCTAATATAGTGCAGTTAATCCAAGAGAAACGGACAATACGCCGGCTATGGCAGCAGCAAAAATCTCCATTACTAAAAGGGAAATTGAATAGGGCTATTAAAGCCCTTAAACGAGCATTGAGAGAAGAAGAAGACTCAGGAATCCAGAGTTACCTTACTGAACTCTCGGCGACCGAGAAGACAGATTATTCACTATGGAAGGCAACAAAAAAACTAAAGAGGCCAACATTATCGAATCCACCAATTAGGCAACCAGATGGACATTGGGCCAGAAGTGACGTAGAAAAGGCTACTGCTTTCTCTAACCACTTGAAAAAAGTATTCACACCAAACGTAAAAACTGGCAACAGTGAATTACCAAAGTTTACGGAGGATCCTTTGAAACCAATTCCTTTAAAATTTAAGTGGAAAAAAGTTAAAAATACCATTAAAAATTGTATAAACCCAAAGAAAGCTCCAGGACACGATTTTATTACCGGAAAACAGATCAGAGAATTACCTGATAAATGCATGAAACTCATAACTTATATCTTTAATGCGATTATGAGATGTGGGTATTTCCCTAAAAAATGGAAAATATCGCAAATTACAATGATTCCAAAGCCTGGAAAAGACGAAACACAAGTCGCATCGTACAGGCCAATAAGTATACTTCCGATGATTTCTAAACTTTTTGAAAAAATGGTATTACAAAAATTAAAACCAATATTATCTGAAGGACAGATTATACCAGACCACCAATTTGGGTTAAGAGACCAACATGGCACGGTAGAGCAGGTGCACAGAGTTGTTAACACAATTAAATTTGCATTAGAGGAAAAGAAATATTGTTCGGCAGTTTTCCTAGACATTGCGCAAGCTTTCGACAAAGTATGGCATGAGGGCCTTATATATAAAATTAAAACTCGTCTGCCAAAAAAGTTTCATGCAGTCCTTGAAAGCTACTTGTTTCAAAGAAAATAGCAGGTTAAACACAATTCAGCCATTACTGAACTAAATGATATAAACGCAGGAGTTCCACAAGGCAGCGTACTGGGGCCAGTATTGTATTTGCTGTATACTGCCGATCTACCAATAACTGATAAGGTTGTCACATCAACATTTGCAGATGACACTGCTATCATGTTTTCACACAAAAATCCTCAAACTGCGTCAAGAGAATTGCAAGATCACTTATACAAAATTGAGAATTGGCAAAGAACGTGGCGGATAAAAGCGAATGAAACCAAATCAACACACATAACATTTACGTTGAATAAGCGTACATGCCCAGCGGTGAAATTAAACAATGTCAACATCCCTCAACAAACAAATGTCAAATATTTAGGTCTTCATCTTGATAGAAGATTGACATGGAGAAAACACATCGAATCAAAGCGCAACCAAATAAAAATAAAATTCTCAAAAATGTACTGGCTGATTGGAAGAAATTCAAAACTTTCCCTAGAATGCAAGATTCTAATATACAAAATGATCCTAATTCCTATATGGACATATGGAGTTCAACTATGGGGCTGTACAAGCGCATCAAATATACATCTTTTACAACGAACGCAATCCAAAATACTTCGCTGTATTACAAATGCTCCGTGGTATATCCGAAATTGCAACATCCATCGAGGCCTTGGGATTAAAACGGTCAAAGATATGATCCAAGCACACAGTTTGAAGTACCTTTCGAAACTGGAAACTCACCCCAATGAATTAGCAAGACAACTATTAAGGCAACCGAAATATAGACGGCTTCGCAGAGTAGATCCACTAGATCTAATGTATTGATAAATTTAATTTAATTACATATTTAAGCTAACACACATTATTAATTAATATTTCTGCATACTAATAATAAGTATTTAACATAGGTTAAGGTTTTAGGAAATAATTATTTTAGATTGTAAGCTTTGCACACTTCTTGTTAGTTTCGTATAAAGAAAGATTCAAGAATAAAGCCATTGGCAGTTTAAAAAAAAATAAAAATAAAAATAAAAAAAAAGGAACACACTTACTCAAGCTCTGGAGATTCTTTTTCATCTCACTCCCTTGGGTCTTGCGGCCGAGCAGCTTGCATCTTGCACAGCCATTCTTCGGAAATTAATATCTATGTAAACCTGTAACAATATATGGGCACTCATCGATCCTATATGCAATAGGAGTATTCCTTAAACTACCGACTACGCTATTCCTACAGCATCTGTTGAGGTGAGCTTCCAAACTGAGTTTCCCACCAGAGAAGGCTGGGTGAATGAGAGTGTTATGGACATTGAGGCGATAAGCTTCTTCACGGATGGTTCAAAAAGGGATAGAGGGGTTGGCTGAGGAGTATTCTGTGAGGCCTATTGGTCAACCTCTCTTTTCGTCTTCCCGACAGCGTTTTTCAAGCTGAACTGATTGCAATAATGGAAGTCATGGACTGGTTGAAGTATAATGTAATATCTACGAGGGATATTCGAAATTTTTGCGGATAGCGAGGCTACTATTAAAACGCTACAATCATACTCCCTGACATCAAAGGTAGCCCAGAACTGTCTGGTATCTTTAATTGAGCTGACCCGCAAGGGCTGGATATAAAGATACCGCTTGTTTCCTGTAAGCTGCTGCTTCAGGAACAAGCAATAAAAGAAACGAAGTTTCCCAATTATATAGTTGACCAGTCCAGAGATCCGGCCAACTGATATCGCTTCGACGGGACCATATTGGTATGGTCGTGGGAGCTATAACGGGACACTGTCTCTTCGTGGGATTTGCGAGCAGACTATGGGTGCTCGCCCATGATTTCTACCGTATCTGCGGTGATGAGGAGGAGGAGGAAACTGTGCTCTATCTGCTCTGCACCTGCCTAGTCTAGTGTACAGCAGAATAAAATGTATGAGAAAATAACATTTGGACGACCTGACGGATCTTAATAAGATCCTTACCTAACCTAACATAACATATTCAAACTTTATTAGAAAATCCCTAAATTAGTTATAAGTTATACCGCATAATATTACGAGTAAAAGAAGACATGGTTGGTGACCTAAACACGAACTAAGAACGGGGAAAATTTAAAACAAGACGTATGGTGATTCCCAATTATATTAAAATTTCGACACATAAGTCAAGGGGCTTCCAAATGAAGGGTGTTGTGCAAATATTTTCATCAATATGCGAACAACGACCTTCAATCGACCCTCTTCGAGCATATTTCTATATTGATTAAATTGAACTAATTTGTGACTTATACACAAGCGATAAACGATAATTTATGATTATATGCCAACATTGGGATTGGTATACCACTGTTTTTAATTAATTGTTGATTTTCCGCACAGCATGTTAAATACGAATACTTTTTATAGAAAAATATGTAGATATCTTTTATACGTATACATGTAAATAGAATTTATCTAACCCAAATTCCCAGTTGTATATCCGTTTGTACATATTCATACAACATATATACAGGAATACTACAACTAGCGTTGGACACTCGTGGAAGTACCAAAGCAAATCACTTTGACTGGGTTGTAGAAATAGGCTGATTGAAAATTCGATTAGTAAATTCAGAACCTATATAGTCTACACACATAAAACACTGGATCGAATTTTCGGTTTATATAGCAATCAAATTTGAAAACACACTAAGACCCATCTATGAACTAATCGAGGAACTTATTAATATTGATTTGGTCATAATATCATATTTATCAATAAAATTTTATATTTACTAATTTTTACGATTAATAATTTAAAATTGGAAAAAAGCCAACTTGCATAAGTCCAGTATAGTTTTTTGACCGAGATTAAAGAATAGCCATTTTTGGTCAAATTGAGTTTATATACAAACTTACTAAATTGATGACGAGGAATTCGAATTTTTCGGTTAAAATTGTCTATCTCTACTCATTTTGGATATATTGGCTGCTGATTTTGTCTAAGTCCGCATATTTTATGATCGTTTTGATTTCACTTCACTCGAAATACATATATTTTTTTTAACCGTTTTTGAGCAGATTTGACTATTTATTGTCTGGATAGCAATTTAAACCAATTTTTTTTAATTTAGTGAACTCTTTAGGAATGTTGGAATCATTGATTGTCAGCTTCCATCTAATATTCCAATGCAAGATTCAATAGCAGATGTAGGAATCTACTCTGGCGGTGAAATAAAAAAACACGGGAAGGAACCCTAATAACTCGAAGCAAAATGATAAAAAAGTCAAAAGGCAAAGTGGCCTAGAATGCTTGGATAGTAAAGGCCACAAACATTAAAGCAGGCAATTGAAATCGGTTGGATGTCGGAATAGTGCCACATGCAATTTTAAATGTTCACAATTAATAAACGCCAAACGTTAAATCAATTTCAAAAAATTCAAAACGTTTATCAAAGAAATGCAGAACGTGTACAAAGAATGAAAATAGTAGAGGATCAAACAGCTACAAATATTTGTTTGAACTTCACAACGATATGCTACAAGTGTGTCAGGAGTTTTTTTACGAATACTCTCACTATAAATAACGGCAAGCTTTACTACTTTTTCAAAAATAACAAAGATGTTTCTGTGCCTCGCATTATTGTAGAGTATCATCTACCAAAAGCTACCTGGACCCATCGTTAAACATCAATCGCATGTATCATCTTGGGGAAATATCGAGATATTTTTAAACAAAAATTAAATTTAGGATTTCAATTACCTAAAACAGATTTGAGTGATAAGTCTGAACTTTTTAAGTTGGTACCGAATCCGAATGAAACCCAGATGGAAGAGTTTGAAACTCACAAAAATAATAAAATGTAGTCGAAACTGGAGAGGGAAGGAGACGTAATTGTATACCAAAACAATCAACAAATCAAAGTATTCAGTTTTGATTTGTAAAATGTTTTTCAATTACCCAAGGCCAATACCTCAAATTGCTAACGCATTAATAAAAATACCTTATAACTTTGTAACTCACAACCCAGATATGGAACGTATAATTATATGGTCAGACATTATGACGTTTGCCCTGCAATACTTTTTTACTAATACACATACTTTTGCAGCACAAAACTTGAGAAATATAACAAATTGGTCAATACTACCTTTCAAATAACCCCACAAAAAATAATCAAATGTAGTTAAATCCGGGCTTCTTGGTGGTCGGAGGAGTTTCACAATTGATTGTTGCACGATTTGCGCGGCATGTCGATCCGTTTTGTTGAAACCAAAGGTCGTTGACACGCAATTCATTCAATTTGGGCCACAAAAAACCAGTTACCATGTTGCGATAACGTTGCCAATTCACTGTAAGGACATTTTTTTGTTCGTTTAAAAAAAAAACGGCCCAATGATGCCACCAGCCAATAAACCACACTAAACAGTGACTCTTGGAGGATGAAGTTCTGCTTCGCGAATAACATGAGGATTCTTCGCTCTCCAAATTCGATAATTTTGCATATTGACGTATCCATTAAGATGAAAGTGTGCTTCATCGCCAAAGATGACTTTTGTTGAAAAACCATCATTTCGTTCAAGCATCCTTGAGTTAGTTGCAATTTTTGAGTTAGTTGAATTTTGTATATGCGAATCCAAATGAAGATCAACATGCAAAATGCGTCGTGATGTGGTTCGTGAAATGTTTAGTTCTTGTGAACGATGCCTGGTTGATGTGCTTGGCTCATTATGAACACTTTCACTAATAGCTGCCATTGCATCAGGAGTACGAACTGGATGAACATGTTGATACGGTTTACCACCTTCCAATAATTTTGCTTATTGCACGCTCAGTAGGACGTCCATGTCACTTTTCTAATCACATGCTTTGTAAAAACAGATTTTACAAACAAATAATGCATCAACGTAAACCAAATTCTGTGGAATCGTATTTGGAACGTATGGGGACATTGATGACACTGCCATAGAAATCAAAGTATATACTCAAATTCAACTCATTGGCCAAGTTCAACACACAATTTCTAATTTTTTCGAATTTTGCTTAAATATTCTTTAAATTATAACTAAAACTTGTACCAAGCCCATTACTAGAATTTTCTCTGGAATTTTACTTACGAATATCCACTCAACATAGTACAAAAGCTTTTCAAATACAAATACGATTAAAAATAACTTAAAATTCACTCAAATTTTGTTGAATAATTGCTTTAGATTTACTCATAACACCATTAAAGATTTAGGCTCAAATTCCCACTATATAGGATTCTATTCTGGAATTTCACTTAAGCAAAGCCACTCAAAAACTATAAACTTCGAATTCTTCCAAACTCAAATATGAGTGAAATATTTAAAATTTAAATGGTACTCAAATAATCTATAAACCGAAAGGTCACAGGAAAATACACCAATATACCACCTATAAGAGATAAGAATGGTCAAATCCTAACAACAGATGAGGGACAGTTAAAGAGATGGAAAGAATATTTCGGAGAGGAAATGGCAAACAGCACAGAAAACTTCGAATTACCCAATAATGCTCTTAACGAAACAATCAACACCCATCCACCAACGGAACGGGAAGTTAGCAGTATCATTGGGAAAATGAAGAATAACAAAGCCGCTGGAATAGATAACATACCATCCGCAATATTCAAAGGTGACGCATCTACAACTGTGAAGACTCTAACACCGATCATAACGGAAATATGGAATTCGGGTAAAATACCACATAAATGGAAAGAGGGGTTAACCATAATGATTCCAAAAAAACGGAGACGTAAGAGATTGTAAAAATTAGCGAGGCATATCACTACTCAATACAACAATAAAGGTGTTAGCAATGATAATCCTCGACAGAATATCACCTACGATCATTTCGAAGTTGAAGAAAGAACAAGCTGGCTTCAGACCGGGACGTAGTTGCACTGACCGTATAAATACGATCCGCATCATCATTGAACAGTTCAATGAATGGAACTCCCCACTATACCTCCTCTTCGTGGACTTTGAGCGTGCATTCGATACAATACATAGAAACGCAATATGGAAGACACTTTGTGAAATGGGCATCCCAAATAAGATTATCGAACTCGTACAAGAGATGTACCATATCCAGGTAACCGAGTTCAATACAAGAGCAAGCAAAGTGATGTATATTACAATAGCAATGGAGTAAGACAGGGATGCGTACTCTCCCCCCTACTGTTCCTAGTAGTATTAGATAGTCTCATGCGAAAATGGACTACATATCGCCCAATGGCATCCAATGGGGACTAACAGGAAAACTTAACGATTTGGATTACGCTGATGATATATGCCTGCTAACACATAATGACAACGGAATATTTGCTGCCTGAAATTGAAGCCCGACTTCGACGACAATTGGTTCCAAGAAGTCGGTGCTATTTGCTATATAGCGCACGAAGCAATGTACTTATTGAAAAATCATGTTGGCAATCAATTAATTTCACGGTTCGGTTCGTTGAATTGGCTATTTAGATCGTCTGATACCTCTAGACTCTTTTTTTTTGCCAGCTAGATTTGAGGCATCGGAAGCCAACATTACTCGTGTCATTCGCCAAATACCATTCGATATATTCTCGAACGCGTCATCAAAAATTGAACTTTGAGAAAGGACCATCACAGGTGCGGCCATCATTTGAAAGAAGTAATCTTTAAAAAATAAATGGCAAGAAATGTCCTTTCGAATTATAGAAAGTTTCCATACGATTAAATTGAATTGTTCGTTAAATTTTATGACACGGTCATAGTTAAATTTCCCCAGATTTTTTTAATGAAGGTTATAACCTTTTTGTAATAATTTCTATTGTTGTTCAGCACCAATTTTTAATACGTCGGTGGTCGAGTAAGCAGAGTCAATGCTGTTGAAATCGTGGACTCGAGTTCAATACTCGTCAGCGCCAATACTTTTTTAATTTAATTTCTGCTGTAAAATTGGTTCAACGCAGATTCTTTCGAAATCTACATTCAATTTCTGCAAGTATAAGAGCCATCTCTTATGTATGACCGTAATGAACTGTCCATTCCTGTTGCTAAAATTTTCAATTTTCTCTATTGAATTGGTAAACATAAAAGATTTGCATAGCACCAAACTAATATACGCCTGTGGTCCAGTAAGTAAAGTCGTTGAATTTGGAATTGTGAACTATATACCCGCATCTTCTATACATATGCCAATACTTGAAAAATATGAAAATGTTTAACAGAAGCTGTGTGTTGAACCAATTTGAATACAGAAGAAATTAAATTAAAATAATACCGTCTCTAATGGGTGAGTTGAGTTGAACCAAAAATGTCCCATCATTAGCATCGTTTGAAACTTAACTGAACTGCATAGTGCCAGGTGCAACATTTAATGCGATGACATTCCAAGCAGTGTATTTCGAAGAAGTTAAAAATCTCACAAGCTATTCCTCCTTATGTTATGTTATGCGGGCCACAAAATTTCCCTTTACAAACTGAAATCATAACAAATACGAGTAGGTATAGCTGAGTTTAAGTCTCGATAAGGGCTAAAAAAAATAATTTAATTCAGATTCCGTAAAATATTCATTTTTCTCTATTCAAATGGTGAGTATAAAAGATGGATTTATCAGTCATGAAAATGTACGGCGATGGTCAAATGAGCAGAGTCCAGAAGTACTTTTGGTTATAAAAAAATTGATAAGGTCAGGTATTTTTCCTGGGTCAGTTGGCCAATATGTTAGCTTTCCAGTTGAAATGAATTCACGCATCCATTTTCTTTAATGTCAATCAGTAATTCTTTTCCTTTAGTTGAAGTCAATGTAGGACCCCAGTGAGTATTCTTCGCATTGAAGTCACCACCTATTATGAATCTTTGCCCAGACGCTTGAAGAACTCTGAGTATTGTTTGTTTTTATTAGAATGTCTTGGTGGGCAGTACAATCCTGCCACAATAATAAGAAAGTAGTTAGTTATTTGAACGAGTTGGGTTTTTAATAACTTGGTAGCACTTATATAGCCTTCCTGAACTCGACTTCGTTTTACCATGGAGTGGGGTTTGTTAAATATGGCACGGTCATAGTTAAAGTTCCCCGGATTATTTTTAATGAAAGTTATAACCTTTTTGTCTGATTTTTTGTGAGCCGTTTTTTTCGGTTTATCTGCGAGATATTCTATACCGTTCCACCGTTATAAAGAGGGCTCCACTCTATATAACGCTATTTATTGTTGTTTTGGGTCGCGGAAGTAGGGTCATGGTATTTGACTACATTTACGCATTGTTCCTAAAGAAATTTGGTCACCCTTTAGGTTAGAACTAATTGACAAAACATTGTCTACATTATCGACGTTGTCTACGTTGTTGACGTTATCTACGTGTTGTCGACACGCCAATGTAGAAAATAAATAATGACGCTATGTGTCCATCATTATACGTGGTATATCTGTAATCGTAACTTATATACATATACACATATATACACATACTATCAAATAAATTTATATACGCAAGTAGGTAGTACGGGAAGCTCGATGGATAAAATAAAATATTCATTTTTTGAAAATTTATTCCATCCAGAATTTTCCAAGAAAATTATATTTTATTATCTAATCATTTTTATATATTTTTTTTTTTTTAAATAAATTTCTCCTACTTTCGTTGAATATTCAATAAAGGAAATTGAATTTGAAAATGAGAAAAAGTTTTAAAAGTCACACACGCCTACAAAAAAATAAAAAGAACTTAAAAAAAGCTGGCAGATAAAACTTTCGATAAGACAACAAAAACAAAAAACAAAAAATGGGAAATGAAAAAGGATTTTCTTTTACGACTTTTTGTGATTTTTAGTACGCGTTTCCAATATTAATCATAGACAGATGGAAATTATTTATCTCACACTTATCACATTTATCGGCACAATGTGCGATTTGAAAATGTTGATTTCCCTAAATATATTTCTATATGTTGATATTCTGTTTGTGCTATATTTTGCCTATATATAAACACATTAGGGAATGAACATGAAGGTGTGGTAGTTGGGAAGGTACGGTGGGAAGATAATGATTATGTAATTTTTGGTTGAGGTTTTTACATATAGCACCGTGCGTTTTTTCATACACCAAGATTTTTACCAAATCCGGCACGTATTTTGTCTAGTATCGATTGATGCGGTTATGTAAGTTAGTAGAGGAATATGCGGAATCCTTAAAAATCGAATTGAATTTTGTTCCTCAGAATAATATTAATGTGTATAGCTCTAAAATCGCCTCACAAACTAAAATCAAATTTGTGACTAACAAAAATGTGCAACATATAGTCCAAAACGACAACAAATTGCAAATGCATCAAAAATTACTTTACCGCAGGTAATTTAATATCAAGTGAACTAAAAATTAACGTAAATGAACTAAGTGCGTTGAACAATAAAAGTGCATCGTCGACAAATTTTAACGATAAAAAAAACAGCGATGTAGCGATGGACAGGCATATTACTGTCAGCTCAAAGCGACGGAAAAACCATAGATCGGCGGCTAGTGCACACGTGAATAAATTCATAAGCTAGCTAGCGTTAAATTAACTCAAAAAGACCCGCCGGCCGAAAAATATTTTGATATTTTAAGAAACGAGTATTTTTTAAGAGAAATCAATGATGTTTATTTTAATTCATTGTAAAGAGGAAGGCCAAATGGTCGCCATGGCTACGCTTGCAGCACCATATCCTTTTCATGAAATTTTTCATGACCAATTCGCAGATTTGCGGTTTAAGATGTCCTCGATAACTTCACGAATTCCATCTTTAAGGTTTTGAATCCATTTTGAAGCATTGCAATAGACCTTATCTTTCACATAGCCCTAAATAAAAAAGTCTAAAGGTGTTAAATCACAAGATCACGGTGGCCCATTGTGATCACCTTTTCTTGCAAAATTGCGATTGCTTCGTTGCTTGTTTGGCACGTAGCGCTGTCTTGCTGAAAATCAACGTCGTCCACATCAATATCTTCCAATTCCGGCCATAAAAAATCATTAATCATAGGTTGGTAGCGCAATACATTCACCGTAACAGTTGCACCAGCGTCATTTTCGAAAAAAGTAAGGTCCAATCACACCGCCAGCCCAAAAACCTCACCAAACAGTGACACGTTGATGATGGAGAGGCATATCAACAATCATTCTTGAATTTTCTGAGCCCCAAATGGGACGATTCTGCGTATTAACGTAGCCTCCGAGGTGAAAATCCGGATCATTTTGTTTCAATTAAAGGACCCAACTAGCGAAGATACGACGTTTATGGTGATCGACCGGCTTGAGTTCTTGTCTGAACTTTAAGTGAACTTTAAAAGCCGTAAGACCTAAGTCTTTATGCAAAATACGGTGTAATGTCGTTTGTGGAATGTCTATATGTGGAATCGACAAACCTGGGTTTTCTAACACTACGGTCTACAGCAGCAATATTCTCAGTTATCCTTGAGTGACGCACACAGTTTCGATTCTTCATATCACTAACTTGTCCAAACAGCTCAAATTTTTCCACCAGTTTCACTATTGCCGGCCGAGATGGTGCTTCCGGACGACCAAAAATGTTCACCATTTTTGTAGTGAATTTTAACAATTTCAATGCGTTGTTGAAGCGTGTATCGTACCATTTTTAGTAATAGCTTTAGCTTTTACTTGTCAAATGTCAAAAGATGACAGCTTCATAATTGACAGCTGCCCAAATAACAGGCTATTCAAAATGAAACCTCTTATTGGAAAACCCTTTATTTGAGGGAAGAATCAAATAGAGAGGTCGCAAAAACAATCGAGTCCATTACTAATAGTGAATTTTATATGTCCGTGATAAAAAGAGGCGATATAAAAGAAACAAATAGGCAACCGCTCAATATTAACGCTTACAGAGCGTTAGTTAAATAATTCCAAACTGAGTTTCTCACCAGAGAGCACTGGATGGACGTATCGGTTGTGGACAATGTCGCGCTAAGGTTCTTTACGGATGGCTCTGGCTATTCTGTGAGGTACTAGGGGTTAACCTCTCTTTTCGTCTTCCCGACTTTTGCAGCGTTTTTCAAGCTGAACTGATCGCGATAATGGAAGTCATAGACTGGTTGAAGTATAATGTAATATCTACGAGGGATATTCGCATCCGTAGCCCAGAACTGTCTGGCATCTTTAAATGAGATGGCTGATCAGTTCAACATCCACTTGACGTGGGTGCCAAGGCATTTCAATTTCGCAGGGTAATGGCAGATAAGTTGGCCCGCAAGGATACAGCACGCCTAATAACACAAAACAGGCGGGAAATAAAGATACCGCTTGCTTCATGTAAACTGCTGCTTCAGGAAGAAGCCATAAAAGAAACGAACGTCAGATGGCCTAACGCCAGTTCGTGTGTAATAACCAGGCATATCTGGCCTGGATTTGACCGGTTCAGATCAGGCCAACTGATATCGCTTCGACGGCACCATATTGGTATGGTCGTAGTAGCTATAACGGGACATTGGGATACGTGCGAGCAGGCTGGGTCACGATTTCTGCCGCAGCTGCGGTGATGAGATGGAGGAGGAAAATGTGTTCCATCTGCTCTGCACTTGTCGTAGTCTAGCGTACAGCAGAATAAAATTTATGGGAACTTCCCCTTTGAACGACCTCTCGGATCTTAGTAAGATCGGGATCCGGGACTTTAAATGCTTCTTGGTAAGCTCAGGATGGTTTAGCGAGTGAAGAGGAGGAAACTCGAATGTGGTACAGCTACGGACCTACCTAACCTAACCTAACCTAGTTAAACAATTCGACGAAGTTGGTAAAAATTACTACACTTACGAGTACCAACAAAAAACCCAAAAAGGATTGGTCGTCATGATAAAAGGTATAGAGGCCTACGTGGATACAAACGAGATAAGAACCGCTCTTGCTGAGAAAGGATTTCAATTCAAATCAATTACCAACATTATTAATCGTGAGAAGTTGCCCGAGCCATTGTTCCGTCTGTAATTAGAGCCAGATAATATGATTTTTTTATTAAGAGAAACTTGCAATATTTGACTTAGAATATATACTACATAGAAGAATTACCATTGAGGAACCTAGAAAATGAACTGGACCGTTACAGTGTGCTAAGTGCCAAGAGTATGGACACACTAAAGCATATTGCACTTTAAGCCATGTTTGTGTTATCTGTGGTGAACTCTATAACTCAAATGCATGCAACGAAGAAAAAACGGAAGAAATGATGGAGAGAACCATCGATCTAATGATGCAGCAGAATATGAACACGTTGATGCAGATACTCGTAGTCGTTAAAAATAGAAAAATGACTGTTCTCAAAATAGCCTGTGACTCGATCAATCGAGAGAATTTGTGGCCAGAGCTGGAAAAGGTATGCAACAAAATTGGTACGATTGTGTATCGTGACAGTGTCACAGTCTCAATACTGTGTTAAAGAGAAAATGCTATCAAGAATTTTTGCATTTAACTCGCTTGTTCGGCCTCTGTCCCCGATAATCTTTAATCTGGAAGTGAGTAGGTTCAATTATTTGGGTTCTCTCATCACTTACGCGAAATAGATGGCACATACCGAACTCTGTACAACTCGGTCACCTACTACGTGCTGATCCGGAACGAATTGTGCAACGATATCTGAAAGGAGAGCCACCATATGGTAAGCGCAGAGGTCGTAGCAGGCGACGATGGCTCCATGGTGTAGAAAACGTATGAAGACCAATACTAGGATCGAAACCGTTGGAGCCAGATTGTTGACACAGTAAGGGGCCAATAAGTAATTAATATTTATCTTAAATATATTGATCATAGGTTCCTTATTCCGGGCCACACACACACATATGGAGTGTGACAGCGATCACGACGCAATAGAACGAAAGAAAAAACAAACCTCTGAGAACACTAATGAGCCAAAGGGATTGGTACAAATTTGTGCGATTAGTACTCGTATCAAACCAAAGTGTTATTTCAGATGTCCGTATCAATATACCTAAAATGTCCGCCAAAATATATTTTTTATGCTATTATACGTGAATTCATAGACCATGTCTAAAAAAATTAGGGCCTTGTTTTCATTTCATAATTTTGATCATCATTGATGTTGAATGATTTTGCTAATCTGTTGATTGGATTATGTTCACCATAATTGGTGGAGTGATGTAACAAACGCAATGTCCTATGCTTGGAACAGGAGATGTATTTTCCCAAAACGTCTGACCCAATGTGACCGAGAAGGACGTTACCAATAAAGGTAGCTGCCGCAGAAGAATTCTTCTATTTGTAATGGTGAAAATAAATGATCTTTAAATTCCCCAGTCCAACGTTTTACAAAGCCAATCAAATCGTTTGTTTTATTAATACAGACATCAATATGCCGGTTGAAATTAACGTTTTCGATGAAAGTGACACCTAAATTAGTTCCGTTCATGTTGACCATATTCCAGAAGTTCTGCCAAAAATCATTTAATTCCAATTCATCATAATCGGTGTATAGTCGTTTCAATTTCGGCGAAAGGTCGTTTTCGGTGAATCGTCGTGTTCAGTGATATTGTATTTTCGGTGTAGTTTCATTTGTGTTGTGTATTATGAAAACAACTTGACTATAAAAACTTGAAGAATCATTTTAACTAGGATACACCAAAATTCGTTGCAATATTGACAAACACGGGTTAAAAGATAAATTTTAGTCTCAAAACAAAACATAATGTTCAGTGACTTATGGACCATCCTGTCGATTTGGTATACACTTTCTCACTAATATAAACAATTTATTCCGAACCATTTAAATTTGAATCGAAAAATTATTTTCTATTCTGCTTTGTATAATGCCAGTATGTACTGTACATTATATATACCCAAATTTATTACGGTCGCCTTTAAACTGTCTTCATTAGACAAAAACAATTCACAATGTCTTATATACAAAGATATACCTAACATTATGATATTAAAATAAAAGCACCGAAGGACAATATAAACTTATCCACAACAACTGTTTACCATACACATAATTATATTCTAAACAACTTTGGCAAAAATTCAAGTCACAACTTTGGTAATGAATTCTACATCCAACCTTACTCAAAGAAATTTAATTTAAAACATTTTTGTGAGAGCACACACAAACACACACAAACACACACTTACACACACACGCAAAAGTAAATTAATTTTTATTTTTTTGTGTTTTATATACAAACCACACGTGATCGCCCTCGGTTGAATCAAATTCGGTTTGGTCGATGAGTTCCATATGAATATGTAATAGAACGAGAGCATTATAGCGGCTAATGATACGCACAGCACATATGCGGCCACCGTTAACACCTTGATAGCCTTTTGATTTTGTTTTGGCTCATATAGCCGATCTTTTTTCTCGTCGCCCGCCAGTTTAATTCGTTCTTCTGTTATATATGTCGAACCTGTGTAATTCATAGCCTAACAACCCTCCGTGTTGTATTTAACCCAAGTCTCTTCACTATATATATAGTTATTTTTGTTGTTGTTGTATCTCAAATAAATTAAATCACTTCACTTCACTTTCAACTTGTGTTTTTTTTTTGGGAAATGTGCAGAGAAAAGTTTTTTTTGTTTTCATTTAGAACTGATTTGGTTAAATGTATTTCATGTTTTTCTTTCTCGTCTCACGCTAAATCAATTTTACTTTTACTACATTTTTCACTGTGTGCGGTATACGTCGAAACAAAAAAAAGTAAATGGAAAACATTGGAAAAGTTCATTACAATAATTTATAAAATGAAAGATGTATAATATATAAATAAAGTAAAAAGCTTTGATGTGACGATACGGAGCTTTTTCCACATAATAAACTTTTATGTTTTATACTCAAGTATGATTCTATGCGGTGAAATGGAAATCATTTTTCTTTTTTGTTGGTTGAGGCAAAAATATTTTATTTTTATTCCTTGGTAAAATTGGTATCAGCAGAATAAAAAAAAGATACGACGCTGTTATCAGTACAAAAGCAATAAAGAGGCGCGAGTTTAATTACGGTAATTTATTTACTCGTATAATTTCCGAATGTAATTTTCTACTCCTTAATGCTTATTTGACAAGAATAATTCCATTATTTAATGACACACATATACGAGTATAGGATGTTCAATTTATCGTTATTGGGTCAATATGAAAACCGGTAGAATCTACCTTAATTGCCAGATTCAATAATAAAAATTGTGAGAGATTTTATTGTAGAACGTGGCGGATCTGATGGGATTTATACCCGAACTTTAATGCTAGAGATGGCAGAAATCAGGCTGCCTTGTGTGTGTTTTTTTTTTATTTATTCTCTTAACCAAAAAACATTATATTACATTAAGATATACAATTACTTAAAAACTAATGGTAATGAAGTTAGACTAATCACTCTTCCTCACCTCTCCCTCTGAGGAACTCACTAATCTTGTGACATAGTGTAAGAATATGCATACCCCTTTGGCGATTGGCTGTGATGCTAATGCTCATGACACGATCTGCCGTAGTACGAACAGTAACCACAGGTGTTCTTCTCTGACTATATTAGCTTCTCTGAGTTTGAAATTATCAATACTGGAATCGAGCCTACTTTTGTCAACTCTGTCTATCAATGACATCCTCCCCTCTGATCACAGATAAAAAACCGCCGTGTTTATCTTAGCTGGTCCTCATGCAGAGTAACAGACTTCATCAGGTTGACAAAATGTTACAAATGCCAGACATTTGGACACATTGCCAAGTTCTGTAAGGAACAAGACCACATTTGTGGTCACTGCGGTGACAATGGGCATGACCAAAAATCATGCACAAAAAAGAATGAAGACGCTAAATGCGCTTCTTCGGAAGGCAAACAGGGCTTTTGACCATTCGTCACGTAGCAAAGTTTATACTTCATACAAAACGGCTTTGAACCTAATGATGAAGCGAACTGTCTATGATAGTTAAAAACAAAAATAATTATCGATTGAAGATCGCCCAACTGAATATGCAAAATGCTAAAGCAGTTGGGTACGAGAAGCAATCGATATACTCTGCATGCAAGAACCTTACGCGGTTAAAGGGGTCATAGGGTGAATGACCACGTCCACAAGGAGAATCAGTGGAAGCAACGAAAACACAAAAGCAGCAATTGGCATACTGCGACTCACACTGTGTGTTTGTGTCACGGTGAGATCTAATATAGGAAAGGTTTACTTGGTTTAACTTGGTTTTACTCGACAAAATCATGGATGGTCTAAAAGACCATCCTATTATCATTACTGGCGACTTCAATGCAAAGTCAAAAGAGAGGAGTCCTCATTGAAGAATTCATTGCAAGAAGTAACCTATTTGTTATAAACGAAGAAGTGTACCCATACCTACTGAAGGGTAGCCAAGTACATATTCCCACAATGGAGAGTCAAATATAGATCTCACTCTCATGACGGGCGGTCTGTTAAGAAAAATTTTAAGTTGGTCCGTCCATTAAAATTGGACATCAAGTGACCACAGAGTAATTGTTTCGATCTTGGGCTCGGAGAACACACATAATGATTCCCCAACATTAAAGAAAAATCCTCGGTATGCCCTACGGCATGCCAATTGGGAGGGTTTATACAGCCAACTACGTAGCATCTGGCAAACCTTGGCAAAACACCTGAAGGTTTCGATCGAAAGCGATATCGATCGAGTTGAACAAACAATAACAAGTTCAATCATCAAAGTCTGCAGCGCTACTATTCCACGTAAACGTGCTCGCAATTCAAAATTGTCATGGTGGTCTCCTGACCTAACGAATCTAGAAAATTGGTTCGTAAGTTGCGCAAGCTATATCAAAAAGATAAAAATCCCGATTCTCAGGAAAGCAAAACAAAAGGCTTAACTATTTGGCACACCGTAAAGCGTACTTCAAGAATATTAGAGATAAAAGCCAAATGAGCCTAAAAGTGTTCATAACGGATCATGGAAATTATGAACCGCGGGGCTTTGTCTATAAATTTAGCACAGGCAAGTACCCTGGTGAGCGGTAGTGGACTAACAACAATCTGTTGGGAGGAGACTACAAAATGCTTGCTCAACACCTTACTACTCGACTACTATGAGGAAAATGACTCTGAGAGGCAAAGAGAAATCCGCAGCCGATCGTAGCTCTGCACCAACTACACCAGACGAAAGCCAATTCAGTGATGAAGAGGCCACCATGGCTATCATGTCTATGAAAGCTGGTAAGGCGCCAGGCCTAGACAACATCGAGGTTGAAGTGATACAACGCGCTTGGCCTATTGTAGGGCCCTGTATCAGAAACTTTATGAATACTTGTCTTAGTAAAGGTATATTCCCCAAAGCATGGAGAAATGGTAAATTAGTTATCATTAGAAAACACTGGAGATAGGTGTCAAACCGATCCCAAATCTTATCGATCAATCATGCTGTTGCCTGTCCTTGGTAAACTACTCGAAAAGTTAATTGCCGGCAGGTTAATGGACGTATTTCAAGGAAGTGGTACCTATAGTGACAAACAGTTTGTCTATTCCTAGATGTCTGTGGCGCGTTCGACAACCTGTGGTGGCCCAGCATTATGTTGGAGCTAAACAGGTTCAATTGCCCACGCAATCTCTATAACATCCTTAAACAACAATTTTTCTGAAAGGAAAGCCACTGTTATTTCCAGTCATGGCACACTTGAAAAAATGGTCAACAAAGGACGTCCGCAAGGTTCCATCCTTGGTCCACATCTTTGGAATATTGTCTTCAACGGAAGCATGAATCAGGAAGTCCAAGAAGTAGCATGCGCGGATGATAAGGTAATACTTTTTGCTGGCAATTCAACACAAAGTATCCAAGAAAAAGCGAAGCTTACCATAGACAGGATGGTGGACTGGTGCAAAAGCTACAAAATGGAGCTATCGTCAGAAAAGACAATCATGATCCAACTTAAAGGTTCACTGGACATTATGAGACCACTATTGGTTTCCGTAAATGGCAAGAATTAAGATGGTGAAAACCGTCAAATGGCTGGGAGTTGACTTCAACGAACGACTTGGAGTCACTTCACATATCAAAAGAGTCGCGGAAAATAGTAAGAAGGTTTTCGCTGTGCTAAAACGAGTTGCTAACTGACGCCGTTCCTGTCTTGGCCGGCATTATTATTCCTATTGATATACTCTTAAATGAGACAATTGCCAACTACAAGATAAGGAAAAGACGAAATCTGAGCTACGGAAACGTGGTAGTAGAAGGCGATCAAATTAGGCCGAACCTCATGGGCTTGCTCAAGAGGAAAACGAGAAAAGCGTCAATAGCAATATGGCAAGAATAACATATAGTTATCTGCCAAACATTGTGGCGAGATTAGAGACAAAGATTCCTCTAACCGTATGGTTAGTTAGCACCCAAATGTTACCGACTGAGTCTAGCGGACTCAAGCACCTGTGAATGTGGACAGGGCGAGGATATAACAGAACACATCCTCTATATGACTGTAATCTAGCTCAAGAAGCTAGAGAGTGGCCAGCAAGTAAGCTAACTATCATGGTGCCAATCAACCTCAACTCTTTTAAGAAGTTTTGCAATACCGTCTTGAGCGGTAGATAGACAAAAGAATAGTACACAAGATTTTCATCTTACGTAAATTATATTTTTAAAATGCTAGTTAAAAAGTAGACGAGCATGCGCCTCCTCGATGGTATGGACGGTAACAGGGCAACCTGGCTAAGCATACCGATATAGTAGTTATATTCTGAAAAATTGTAAGTCCGCGTTGGAGTTGTTAAAGGCACGACCTCCTGGGAACAGCTTCTTCGATTCAAAGCGACAAATTATATGATATGAAATAAAATGATCACAGGTGTATCTCGTTTAATATTAACCTTAAACGACCGCCTCTTAAACCTTACCGCAATCGGAAATTAGTCTATTGGATCTTTTCTCTCTCGAGCTAGGTTCTTTACTTGCGCCACCGAAGGTTATTCGGTCGAGGAAGGACATTGAATATCAAGCATCGTCATTTGCATTGGCAATTACGATAGAGTTGTTTTTATCCCGAAAGCTGGTATGTCCGATTATACGGATCCTAAGTCCTTTCGGCCTATTAGTGTATCCTCAACTTTTCTTAAAGCTCTGGAAAGAATTGCCGATAGATTCATTAGAGTTCATTTTCTAATCACCTCCCCACTCAGTAACATTATGCAACATGCTTACAGAGTCGGTAAGTCCTGTGAAACCGCCCTACATGAACTTGTAACCAGGATTGAAAAATCTCTTAATAATAAGGAATTTCTTATGGGTACTTTCCTATGGATATTGCGAGAGCGTTCGATAGCACTTCATTTGCTACGATCACTATATACTGCCTGTACCAATTTTGGTATTGATCGCACCATTATCTTATGGATTGGATCCATGCTCAAATCTCGCATTGTGGAGACGGAGCTGGATGGTGGAGTTATGATAGTTATTGCGCACATCGCGCACAGCTACGGTAGTTATTGTGCACATCATACGCTGTATTCAATCATGGCAACCGATGTCCATATCGCGAATAAAATAATTTCAACACTCTAAATATGTAAAGATGTTGAACTCGAAAATATAATACGCAAAATATACTTCTGCAAAATGTGAAGGGGATCTAAAACATTCATATAAACTGCCCCCAGCATGGCAACCCATACGTAAGTCGAGACTCAACACAACCATAATTAAACTTCAGCAATAGACTCACATTATGGGACTAACCCGACCAGTCCCAGTTATCTAATTAAACCGGACGGTTGCTAGACTGCTTCTGGTTAGGAATCTTTGCAGCTTCTCATCGAAACTCATTCCCCGCAGGAAGTTTTGTCAACTCGACAAAGAGTAGTACTCATCCATTGCGCACAATAGATATCGTAATTAAAAAGCGGATCCTATGGGTACTTAAAGGTTTCAAACCTCTTAATCAACGGGTCCGGACCGAATTAAACCATAGGAAATTTAAAGCAACACGTCGATTATTCTCCCCTGACCAGAGGTAATCCTCAAAAGGTGTTTAAAACTGGTCTGCATTCCGAATAAATGGACAGCGGACAGGATGATATTTATCCCGGAAGCGAGAAAAATGGCTACCCAAAGGACTTAAGACCTATAACTCTATCATCCTTCCTGTTGAAAATCTTGGAAAGGCTGATAAATTTTTATATACGATCAAAAATAGCCCAGTCTCAACATGCGTATACTGTAAAGGGTAATCGGCGGACACAGCTATGCATGCCCTGGTACGTACAATTGAGAAATCAGTATACTCGCAAGAGTTCAGTATTTTGCGTGTCTTGATATTAAGGGCGCCTTTAACAATATGGAGGGGCATTTCTGGTGGGCTTGTCACACCTTGAAATGGACTACCTGTAGGCGGGTTAATCAATCATATGTAAACTGGAGCTGGTGCACTGGCTTTTCACTGCCGTAGTAAGATCTATACCTATGTAAGGAGTGAGAGTATGGTGACTAGCTCTTGAGAAAGTAACCTACTGGAATGATCCCGAGAAGACGCAAAAAAGGGGCTGTATGCTTATAAGTGGGGCGCAGAGAAGACACCCACACGCACTTTATAGGTCATCTTTCACCGTCTTCTGATTCATATTTTTGGTAAGCATGCGGGTTAAGACATAATATGGTATCCTCGGTTGGTATTGCAATTTATATGGTAGGCCCAGTATGACTCTTCAACAGCAACCGGAAACCTAGAGAGGCCTATTACAGTGAGCAAATTTAAGTTTCAAAAAGAAGTAGTAGCCTCAGTTAATAACAGGTCGACTAACACCCTCACGTGTAGCGTTTCAAGAGAAGTCTGGCCCAAGCTGGACTTGAAACGCATACACAAGCATAATAAAAATTCAGCAATACATGCGATGGACAAAATTTACGCAACAGATAAATAACACGAAGCGCAGAGTTAATTTGCTCTTCCCACTTCTGGCCTTGAATTCGCCAGTTTAGGCTTACATCGAGATTCAGACCTAAAAACTTAAATGAACTCACAGTATCAATTTTAAGGGAATAGTCACTACAATTTACCAAATCACAATTTCGCACATGGTAGAATACAGTAGGAATATAACTCCTATATCGATCACCATGTGTCTTAAAAAACATCACCTTTGTTTTTTCACTTAATGGCAACTTGTACTCATCAAACCAAGAACGGAACAATCTCATGTCAGAGTTGATAGTATTTGTTACCGCACCAGAGCTCGTTGCACAGTATGTTAGAGCAATATCGTCAGCGAATGCATTTATTTTACCAACAAAGTTCAATGAAAACAATGAGTTAATATAAATTAAAAATAGTGTAGGCCCAAGCACAGAGTGTTGAGGAACTCCATAATCAATACTAAATAAATCACTATACGAGCTATCTATTCTAACTTTGTATGACCTATTACTAAGATATATGACTCAAACCAGTGACCATATTCCAAGTGACCATAATTTATGCAACAATATTTTGTGATCAACAATATCGAACACGCTTCTAATATCAACGAAGACCACACAATTCAAAAACTCATTTAACGCTGTCTCAGTACTTTTCCCTAAAGTACGTTAATTTTCGATTGGAAACCATAGGAAGATAACATAAATAAATAGTCGTCACTTAATGGTGGTAAATGTAAAATATCTATATTTATATCACCTAGAATAATTACATTCTGGGTATCAATTTTAGCAATTAAATCATGTGAGTGTTGCTCAATAAATTTTAGCAATATAGTCAAAGTCCGACCCAAGAATGGTTGGTTTGATGATGAGAGTCATCTAGCCGTCGAGCAACAAAATTTAGCCCATAGTAAATTGCAACAAGGTCTGACAATCGCGAGGAAAAACCAAGCTATACCATTGCTCGGAAGGCAGTTAAGCAGATTTGTAAACAGAAGATACGTGAATGGTGGAAGGACGAGGTTCTGAAAACACAACAACTTAGCAATGAGCACAGTTCGCTTAGTTCCATGAAACAAATTACTGAATTACTTTCAACCGCCATTGTGAACCGGGTGTACAGATGTTATCATAATACGTGTTGTACAGATGTGATCGCACGTCTTTGTAGAGCAAAAAGAAAACTGGCGGTGGAGTAGTCATCGCCAATAATAAATCAATCAAGTGAACGGATTAATCTATCCGACTTATCCATCGAGCAAGGATGTGTTAAAGCTAGGGACCGAATTATCGGTGAACGATTAATCGGTTAATCAGTTTTACCGTCTAAAGTGAAGTCTAAAAATTTTACCGAATTGTTGGTAAAAAAATTAGAATTTACCGGTAAATTCGGTAATTTTTGGTTAAAAAATTCGAAAATGTTCAAAAGTTATTTTCACGGTTAAATTTAAAATTCGATTTGTTGAATTTTTAAAATTTGAATTTTCATTCGAAGTTAAATTTTTTTTCCAATTTCGGAATATCTGTCGAATTATAAAAAATTTAAAATTTCTTTTTCAAAATTACTGTACTTTTATTACTTACTTGCGAAACAGAATTTCACGTATACCATCTGAAGATTAAAATTAAACGTCGAATGGTCTAATAATAAACTTTAAAATTTGATTATGGAAATTTTTGAAATTTTAGAGCATTCCTCCAAGTTTTCCAATATTCGAAATTCAAAAATTTAGAGAAAGAATTTAAATCGTCCCAGTTATATTTTTTTACTTTCAGGCCTGCGTCAACCGAAATTCGGGACCGGGTTGGAAACCTCTGTCTTAACATCGATGCAGTACGCGACGCGTGGATTGAACACTTTACCGACCTGCTTGCTGTTCGTCATGCGGCAAAGACTTTAGCTGTGTCACCTCAAATACAGACTGCGGAGATTCGCATTGAGGATCCATCCCATGAGGAATTCACTAAGGCCATGCAAAGACTAAAACGAAACCGCTCACCTTGGGTGGACTGCACTAATTCGGTTCTCTTAATATTCGGAGGGGATACTTTGTAGAACTATGGTATAGTATGGTGAACCGAAGTTATGCCCGATGAATAGAAAGTGGCCGCAATATACCCCATATTCAAGAATAGCATACAAGTTACTGCCCTATATTATATTGGATATAGAATCACCCCTCTAGCGGAGGGTTTGTTTGGTGATAGTGATAGTCAAGGAGGAATGATCAGGTGTTTGTGCTGCGGCTGATTCTATCTAAATATTACAAGTCTTATATATATCCGTACATCAGAAGTTCCCGGATTTTCGGCAGGCCTGCTCTGGAAGATCTAGGAATGCCAACAAAATTGATACGACTGCGTACAATGACAGTGACGCAGTCTCAATGCTGTGTTAAAGTTGAGAACAGGCTATCGATAATTTACGCAGTTAAATCGGGTGTCCCGCTGGGAGATGCTTTGGAGGGAGTGAGGAGGTTCAAATATTTTCTAAAGCCGGCGAGGAAGAATTAGCTTTTCTACTTCACAAACAAAACAGAAATTCTATCAGTTCTTCTAGGCAACAGGTAAAATGTCAGATGTTTCTAATTAAGATAAGCACTTTCTAACCAACCTAGTTTCTCGAGTTTCCCGAAAACACAAGGTCCTCAGCCAACCAGCTCACATATGGTCCAATTTAGAAATTCCAATCTTCGAGTTAAAGGTCAGACACTAACAAATCCAATCAAACCGTTAAACCAGTCTATATTTGTACATATTGTAAATGTACAGGAGTATTGCTTAAAACGCCGAAAAGCTTACGCCAATAAAAATCTAACAAACATAAATGACCAAACGGAAAACTTTCAAGAACCGATCAAGAAAGACGCGACTTGGCTACCTCGGCAACTTTAAATTCGGTATATTGGGAAAAGATTTCCTATCCAAATGTAAGTGTCATTCTATTAAGATTCCAGTTGAGGAAAGCATGTTGTCTTTAAATTTGTGCCATGCTAACACAAACTTTGTTCCACCCAGATCTGAAAAATGCGTTCAATTCAATTCTCGTGATAAGGATAATAAGGAATATTTATGTTGTTCGGAAGAAATAGTTCCAGAAAACGATTACCGAAGGACTAGGCTAGACATTGAGAATTTGCATTCTGAAGAAAAATCTTCCATTATACATTTATGTCGGGAGTATAACGACATTTTTCATTTGCCTTATAATAAACTAACGGTTATACCGAGACTATTACACACAAAATTCCCACTAGTTCTAATAGTAGTCCCATCAATATTCGTCAATATCGGTTACCGCAATCTCAAAAATCAGAGATTGATTCACAAATTACCAAAATTCTCAAAAATAACGTAATCGAGCCTAGTAAATCACCATGGAATTTCCCTCTACTACTGATACCAAAATAATCGGATACGCATGAGAAGGAATGGCGCATCGTTGTCGATTATCGTAAATTAAACGACATCACGATAGGCGACCATTTTCCTCTTCCGAATTTCACGGACATTTTGGATCAACTTGGGAAGAGTTCATACTTCAGCACAATAGATTTAGCTGATGGTTACCATCAGGTACCATTGACAACCTAGACAAACATAAAACTGCTTTCAGTACCACTTTAGTACTTCAGTACCGGCGACTTTCCAACGTTTGATGAATTGTATTTTAAGTGGCCTTAATGGTATTAAGTGCTTTGTGTACCTTGACGATGTGGTCGTCTACGAATGTAATTTAACTGAACATAATTAGAAAATCCGAAAAATTTTTGATTGCTTTCGTAACCATAATATGAACTAACTAATCTATTAAAAAAGGACGTCGTCTACAAATGGGATGCATTTTGCGAAGAAAGCTTTATCAAATTGAAAAAGGCACTTTGCTCTCCACTAATATTAACGCGACCCGATTACGCAAAACAATTTACGGTTACTTGTGATGCGAGCGACAATTGCTTTTGCTAGCCGTGTTTTGAACAAAGCACAAAAAAGTTATTCCGCTATCGAGAAGGAATTTCTTTCTGTTGTTTGGGCCGTTAATCACTTTCGCCAATATGTTTATGGACGAGAATTCATTGTATAGTCACCGATCATAAACCTTTAGTCTGGTTATGTAGTATAACCAATCCGTCCTCAAAACTCACGGGTTGGCGAATTAAACTAGATGAATATCAATTTAAAATCATACATTGAGCAGGAAAACTGAATACGAATGCAGATTGTTTAAGCCGCATTCCGATCAGTGGCGTAACTACAAGAGCGCAAACCCCGTGCTGTTGGGGGTAGCTGCAACATAGGGGGCCCGCAACGAAGGGAGCCACAACGCGGGTCCCATGGTCTTTGTTATTTTCATGAAGAATTGTTCCATACACTCGTGCAATAGCTTCCAGTGTTTCGCAGGTGTTTATTATTGTTTCTTACGTTACCTGTTACGGTCGCAACAGCGGAACGATCGTTTTCTAAATTGAAAATAAAAAAAAATTATTTGCGCAACTCCATCGGTGCAGATCGTTTAAGCGGTTTGTCCATTCTCTCTATTGATGCAAAAGCGACGGGCGACATGGAAACAAAAACCTTAATAGGGATTTTGCCAATATGCAGTCAAGAGCGGGAAATCTAACATTTCAGTATTTATATAATTGGCTAAGTTCGTGTAACTATATTTTATTTAAATAATAATAAAACAGTGTTTAAAGGCCATTACTTGCCCCTTGCTGAGAACACCGTGGAGCCATCGTCGCCTACAACGCCATATGGTGCTCTCCTTTCAGAGATCGCTGCACAATTCGTTTCAGATCACCACGTGACCAAGCCAGCGTACTCGCTAAGACCTTATTTCATGCACAATATCGGGGATCTTCATCAGATCTCTGATCTCGATATTGTACAGAGATCGGTATGTGCCATTTATTTCGCGTTTTGGGCCGTATGTCACACGCAAGACTCTTCTCTCAAATGTAAGAAGACATCTCTCGTACTCTTCCGTCAGCGCCCAACTTTTACATCTATACATAACAACGGGCCTGATCAACGCTTTGTAAAGCTTCAGTTTCACGGCACTTGATAGGTGTTCGCAGTGAAGGGAAAGATATGCATGGTGGAGGGAGGATAGTCTACATTATAGTCTACTAACTAGACCACTATACTAACTATAGCAAAATTACGGCAAACTATTATTGATGATATAAAGGTCACAATTCTGTAAAAGAACAGTCGATCGATAAGAGAGATGTCGTTGAATTGACAAACTAATCTGAAATAGAAACCGTAACTCATGAATTTCATCCCAGCCTCTCTGATGGGCATCCAAGCATTTACAGAACTTATAATAGACTACGAAAATTTTATAGTGCCCAAATATATTAAGTCAAGTAACCAAAATAATAAGAAATCTGGTCTCATTTTTGGATATTGTTGGCCCTTTGAATCCATCTCATTCTAATAATAAATTCATACTGACAATGCAAAACGATTTAACAAAATTTTAATTAGCCGTACCTATTCCAAACCAAGAAATAGAGACGGTTGCTCGAGTATTCATCGAAAACTTTATTTGCATTTTCGGTATTCCATCATCGATTCTTACTGATCAAGAGTCGAATTTCATGAGTAAATTGTTTAAAACAAAAAAGATAAATACTACAGCTAATCATCCGCAATCAAATGGTTCTCTAAGATATCACAAAACGTTTATGGATTATAAATTGGGATTCTTGGGTTCCTTTTGCTATATTTTGCTATAATACTACTCCTAATTCTTCCACTAAATACATGCCATTCGAACTGGTTTTTGGATGTAAGCCGCAGATTCATGGTGGGCGCTTCATGGGTTTTTCGCGCAACACAATCTACTAACATTCTAATAAGCAAAAAACTGTGTCAAACAATTTTAAGATTATGAATACCTCTCACTCATTCCAAATCATTACTCCACCTTGCATTAAAAATGTAAAATTCATCATAACCATAAAATCAAAAGCAGAACGGAATTAATAAAATTTAAACCCATAAATCCTAAACTCATAAATCGATTATAACTTAAATTACGCGGAATGTATAAGTTGAATTTATAAATATGTTCGGCACATAAACGATGGATAGTACAGCTACAAACAACCTGCTAACAGCAGAAATTAGTAAATTTATTAGTCGATTCCAGCCCACGATTCATCATAATGTTTTTTGAACGTTGTGCTATATATCGACTCTCGACAATTTATTATTACAAATTGGTTTGTTTATTTTGAGCAGTTAATTTGGAATTTAGTTTACAAAAACGAAATTTAATCGTCGATTAAATTAAATTAAAAAAAAAATAACAAATAAATAAATTTGAACCTGCGGTATGTGATTCATGTCGTCGAGTAGCGAAGTTTATATAATAAATAATAATGTTGGTATGGAATTGATTGCCAAAAAAAATTGTATTACGCCTGCCAAAATATTGGCGCCTATAATCAATAATTTCTTTGCACAACTAAGAATTTTTTTTAGCTTAGTTTGGTTTGCCGTATAAAATAGAATCGCGTGAATTAGTCTAGCGCAATACTTATACTAAAGAATCAAATCTGAGAGCTGTAAGTATGTACTATTATACATCGTTTGATAGACATTTTTGATATTATTATTGTTATTAAAATTGGCTGGAACCCACGAGGATTCCGCACTCAATGCTACAAAGGTCCATGGTGCAAACCTAGGATTCTATCCCAATTGGCAAACGCACAAAAAAAATGCTGCCTTTGCAAACTGAACAAGTTTAGACCAAGGCAAAGAGACAACTGATCTATAGATATAGGTATAGAACTGAAAGCAGGACAACTGCCATGTCCCGTAAGAATCGGTACCAAGATTCTTAACTGGTTCTTTTTTAAAGAGAAAACATACTTCGTTGACCTCAAATTGGGCTCCTTATTGAAGTACTTCGCCTTACGACAACTAAAAGTCTCAAGCCACTGAGACCTTAGGTCTTTCAAGGCGTAGTCCTTTATAACTATCTCGAAAGAACCAGGAACCGCTGGTTCAGGATCAACAAAAGTCAATTGGGAGCCAGCTTTGGCTAAACAATCCGCGATCTCATTGCCTACGATGTCACAATGAGCCGGTACCCACATGACCGTAACTTTATTGTTAGAACAAAGAAGGTTCATGAAATGTTTGCATTCCTTGACGAGTTTAGAAACAGTCAAGGGATTTCTTAAAGAGGTAAGTACAGCTTTACTATCTGTACACGTAGAATACTTTTGTTTTTAATAGCAAAATGCAAAGCCTCAATAACACTACGTGTCAGCGCTATTAGTTCTGCCTGAAAAACAGTACAATGCGAACCAAGACTACCGAAAAGTCTCAGATCCGTCCAACGACAGTAGATTCCAAAGCCTGCACTGAGGTTAGAACGAGAGCCATCAGAAAAAAAGACTATGGACTTATCTAATTTGTTAAGAAAATCCAGGGAACTCCACAAATCTTTCGAAGGATAAGCCACCGAGAAAACATTTGAGAAATGGAATTCGGGTAGTAGTTTGTCATTAACCATATCGATTTCTAGTAAACATGAAGAATAATTTTTAAAAATTGGTCGATGTTCCACGATAGAACCGAAAACATTTCATGCCATAATGCCCCTCAGACGATATGCTGCAGAACAGGCTGTGCCTCAAATAAAGGTGCGTAACTGAGGCAAGGAAAGACTGGATTCCATAGCAAGAAGTGGAGTCGAGTACATAGCCCCAGTTATGGCTCTGCAAGCAAAATTTTGTAGACCATTAAGCTTGGCTACAGAAGCCTTTAGGTCAACCACTGGCCATCACACAATAGAAGCGTACGATAGTAGCAGTAGGACCAGTGATTTATAAATGAAAGAAAGCATCCTAGGGCTTAAACCCCAGGATTTCCCAAAAGCTCTCCTACATTGTCAAAAAATGGCAGTTGTTTTTTGAAATTTGTAACCCGGGGGATTCTTCCAGGAAAGTTTACTATCCAGGACAACACCACGGTGTTTGACGTGGTCACATTTAGTGATCGTTCTCCCAAAAGTGGAGGGAATAGATAGTTCAAGAGTATTCCTCTTCCTTGTAAAGACAATTACATTTAAGAAGGGTTGTCGTGAAGACCCTTTTCAACACACCATGCCTCCACAATAGTTAAGGCATGCTGAGTTAGGTCGGATAAGACACTGAGATGTTTGGCTGAACCTGTCAAAACGAGATCATCAGCGTAGCTCTGTGAAATGTAGCCAGATTGCTGCAGCTTTACAAGTAACTCGTCAATGACCAAAAGCCACAGTAGAGGTGAGAGCACATTTCCCTGAGGACAGCCTTTGGTAACCTTAACATAAACTAACACCCCATCCAGCTCCGCCTCCACAGTACGAGACTTGAGCCGAAAGGAGCAACCCACCAATTTCCTTGTTGGAAAAGATAAGCTGTCCGTCCGGTAGAAGAAGAGAATCAAGTTTACACATACTGTTCTTAGCTAAAGCTTTATTGAGTCCAGCGACAGCAGATATGCTGTTGATTTCCTCGCAGAAGTTCAACCACGAGGCTCTTAGAGCGGATCTTAAACTTCTTCTATATTCCTTCTGTGCTAACAAGAAGTTATCCCAATCAATCTCTTGCTAAGACTTTTTTACTCTTTCAGAGTTGCAGAAAGGTTTGTTCCGAATCTTTTGATTAGTGATAAGAGGACACGAGTTTTCGAAGGTTATCGTAATTACCAATGTAAGAGGCGGTTGTTTAAGGCTAATATTAAACGAGATACACCTGTGATCAGAGGTGAGGATGTCATCCGTCACCCTCCAGTCTAAAATTATATCAATAATCGACATGGAGCATAGAGAATGTCAATCACCTCCCGCCGGTCAAAGTTGACAAAAGTAGCATCCAGTATTCAGAATTTCAAGCTCAAAGAAGCTTATATAGTTAAGCAGAGAAGAACCGTTCTGGTTAATGTTCGTACTACCTCAGATCGTGTGATTAGCAAAATCAACAAAGGGGTATGCTTATTCTTACACCATGTCACAAGATTAGTGTGTTCCTGAGAGGGGGAGGTGAAGAGGAGTCATAAGCAAATAAACTGAGGTGGTGACCAGTTTAGTGCAGGAGCTAGCAGATACCAGAGTAATGAACACAGCCGAAACATCACCGAGGTTCACCCGTGAATAAGAACTGCATTGATATTATTGCCATTAAAAATGCAAGCTCGAGTTTTATTGACAGAATTCTTACAGAACAGTCTACCATTAAATAAGTTCAATCCTGAGACAATATCAAGAAGATATGGTTCCTCGATTAGAGAAATATCTGTATGCATTACAGAAAGCAACTTCCTCAATTCAAATGAAGCAGACTTACTGTGTTGCAAGTTGATCTGTTTTATTCTAATCATGGACGACATTATAAAGTCGGGCAAAAAATAGAATAAAAGCTGTCTACGGACCAGAGATAATCTTGAAAGAGATCCTCGTATGTACTGCAACAACAAACCAGAAACAGTTATACTCTCGAAAGATTTGGGAGGTCGCCAACCGATAGTTGACAACTACTCCAAACATCTTTCATTTTGGAGATTACCTCACAAAACCACTGACGATTAGATTAGGCCGAGTCTAGAACTCGACGACTAAGTTCAAGCGGGAAAATACCCAATTTCTCCTCATCAAGAGAGCTAATCGGATTGTTCTCCCGAACACAAAACTTTTTAACCCTAGATTCAGCGACGCTTTGCGCATACGAGCGCGGCTTTTTCGTCGCCATTCCCGTAGTGATCGTGCCTAGTGTAAGCCCAGACAGTCTTTTATGCAGACGTTGGCGACGACTTTTGCCTAGACGTCTTGATCCAGTGCGATGGCTCGGCTCCGTTAAGAGAATTTTGCCATCCGAGTTTAGGAGTAGACTCTCTGTATCCGACGGTATGTCCGAGTTGCAACCAACATTATCGTGGTCAGCAAACTCGAAGTCGGATGCCAGTTCATTTGATATAGTTTCTAGAGACCTAAAATGCTGCACAATAATATAGTTTACATTTTCAAATTCCAGCTCAGTTCAGATAATTCTGGCTTAACCCAAACAATTCTAGCGAATATTCCAAACATAACAAAAATTCGTGTTAAGGCAAAAAATTGAAATTAAAGTCAAAATGCATGGCTTATGCATCAGTTTGTTCTGTTGACGTTACATAATTGTTGAACATGCTTAAGCCATGTATACCTAAACCAGTCAAAGTAAAATAATTATGTTATTTAAAACAGTTTTGACTTAAGCTAAATTTATTTTGCATTGTTTTATTTTTAATGTAAGCAGAATGTGGATGAAAATCATTAAATCTACGACATCCTGTTAGAGTGAACATATGATTGTCCGATATTTTGAATAAAACATGAATTAAACCTTGAATAACGAACACTTGACGGTTTTAAATAATTAATGTGCGTCTTGGCTAATTATACCATTCTAGCATTTTAGTAGAACGGGTGGCATCTAGTTTCGAAAAGTATAACTGAGGAAAATATTTTTTTTATTTTTTTTGTAATAAATTAATTGAATTCCAGTTGATAATGTATAACTGTTACTGTTTTCCAGCAAAAAAGAAATACATATTTGAAATAACCCAAATTCAATCATTTTTCGTATTACAATTTATTGGTTGCATTTTATAAAAATAAATATCATTTGCGGTTATCCTTCTAGACACTATATAGATGTCACTGAGTATAATGGCAGAATGGTATAATTTGAAATAGCAAATACTTAAGCCAAACAAACCCTCTCCAGAAGATCCGAAATTTGAAAATTGAACTATAATTATTTAGAAAAAACAAAAGTCTTCGACCCTACAGGCTTGCCCCGAAATTCTGTGACACAAATTTTGTGATCAAAAATGTCAATACAATCTACAGCTTAGTTACGTCACATTGTAGACTGTATTGTTCATTAAATATTCAATAATTTTGGTAATACAAACTGACAAACAAATATTTTATAATAAGTTGAACTTTGACTTTCTAAAGTAAAGCTAAAAATCCTTAAAACATATACATATTTGAACAAAACAATTGAAAACTTATTGTAATTCAAATTCATTCTCAGAAATTCCATTTAAATTTTATCAAAATATTTCAAAGTCTATACCATATAGAAGAAACTAATGGCAACCATAATCGATAAAAAGGTATTATGTCGGTTCGTAAATTGTTGACACTTGAGACTAAGTGGAATCAAAACGTACAAAATTCTTGGAATTCAAGAGAAATATGCTTCCATAGTAGTTCGATTATAACCAAGCAAGGGAAATTAGTTGCTTGCTCGTGTTAATTTCGGCAGTTATAGTATGTTTTGAAATTTTTATTGGAAACGGCAGGACCTTTCTAGCAGGGACAGCCACAACGGAATTAAGTTTCTATATTTTACGCTCGAAGTTTTTCATTTATGTTTTGGGATCGAGGAATTCACATTATCGGGTTTTGGTCTTAGCCTATATATTCTCACCATTTTCACGATCAAGATACTAAGATTTTTCCCAAGGCTCTACATTAATCTTGAGTTCAGCATTTGGGAGACGTTAAGTCGCAAATAGGGTTTGTAACGTACGAACATTTTTGAAATTCAGGTTTTCGAATTTGGAGATCATTGAAAGCGGGTAATCTCGGATTTTTTAAACAAAATTATAAGAAATAAAGAAAAACTTAATAATAACAAATAAAGAATTAAATTTTAATGTTTTAAAAAGACTAAGGAGAAAGTTCTTTCTCTTCGACCAATCCAATTTAGAAATATTTGGAAGTGTATAACTGCTTATCCCTGATAAACAGTATAGGGTCTTTTAAATATTTGATTGAATAAATTAATTTAATATTCTTTCGAGAATGCTGATATTCAAATTTTCAATGCCTTGTTTTTGTGACCCGGGTATACCCGGTTTTGAAGTAATAATTTTTAATCGAAATGCCGAGATACGTCAAACTTCATTTTGAGGCGGGCATTTTTACAATAAATATTTATGGTTGGCCCATGTGCTCTGTTTCACTCAAGGAGAGCGGCTCAATTTTTTCAAATGGGAAAGGTGGTCGAGTGATACCTCATTTGACAGACATTTTAATTATCTTTACTTACTTCAATACCAACGGCAACATTCCTATATAGCTCAACGGAAGAAACGAAATGTGGAAGTTAAAAAATAGCTTTGCAACTTCTATTTTGCATAATTTGTATTTTGCCGCTGTTTCAAAAGTTAAGATGGCATAGAAGAAATGTGAATGAATAGACGAAAAGTAAATCGTTTTTAAGACATGCGTTGGAACAATTGGAACGAGTTTTCTCATCAAAACGATAAACGGACATATTTTCAGGCTCAACATAGAAAGATACTTGAACTCGTCCACACGTTCAATAAGTACTACATTAGAAACCGGCAAAATAGGTAAATCACAATGTGGTAGGAATAGGGAGTTTTGCTCCGGTTTTTCTTAGATTTACTGCTATTTTGTTGTAATTAAAAAATACTCCAAGAGTGTGTGAAAATTATTTTATATTAGTTAACGCCTGCGAACAATCATTGGAGTTATACGAGATGCCCCTAAATCCAAAACAATATAGTTTATCTAGAAGCAATCGATGATCAATAGAGTAAAATGCTTTGTGTAGGTTCAAGAATAGACTACACATTCCCGATTGTCAAATGCCCTTTAGATTAAATCGGTAATTTCAACTAATGTGTCAGTACTAGACGCCTGTCTAAAACCATACTGATGACAATAAAATGTCTATCATTAAAATATTCGATCATGTGATTTTATATTAATTTTTCCAATATATTTGGTCAAATATTTATAAGGCAGAGATCAGGCGATAGTTGTTAATAGCATTTGAGTTTCCAGATTTAAAAATAGGTAATGCTTTTGCAATTTTCAGGCAATTAGGATAAATCCCGGTTTCTCATGTAAGAGGCAGCTGATTTTACCTGGCAGGAGGTATAAAATGCTAGAGGAAGAATACCGTGAACAAAAAACCAACGATGGGGAACACGGAACTCGGAAACCCATAGTACCACATTCAGGAGTGACATTCGGGAGTGGGCAAGCGAGTTCCCAGTCGTCGAAATTTAATGACGTTTCGGCAGTTGTGTACTTGGCTATTGTTACAGATATTAATACAAGCTAACAAGGGATGATGAGTATCCTTTTCAAAGGAGTACCAAAATCTTAAGATCACCTACTATTAAAAAAACCGAGTTCTATAGGATATATTAATATGACTTTGTCTTCCCCAACAACTAATTCAAATGTTGAAAGCGAAAAAAGCACACTTCATAACCAATTTAAAAACCTCCAAGAGGTGGTTTCAAAGCTGAGTAATGAAACTACCCTATTAAAGCGGAAAAATGAAGACCTGAAAAGGATCATCGAATCAGGTAAAGAAATATCACAAGTCTATATAATGAATAGTACACGCAGACGAAGAAGAACTAGGAAAAGAAATAAGAACCAATTCCCAGTAGATATACTAGGATCTAGAAGCACAAGAAAAACCGCCACCATGGTAGTCAACATGGTAGTTTCCGATGTAGAGTAATTGGCAAGAGAATCTGATTGGTTCGTGAAAAAAAAACAAGCCCAGAAAGAAAAGAAAAGCAGAATCATCGTCGGAATATATTGAGCAATGCAAGCCAACATTATAACATCCAGTAAACCAACCAGTCAGCGTAACGATAACATTCCTAACCCAGAGAAAAAAAACAGGCTCCACTAATAAACATAGATGGTATTAACGGCTATCCGGCTGTCAAGTGTCAAGGCTCTGATGACACCAATTACGAACAAGTAGTTCAAGCTATAGTAGCACTAAATAATGATGTTTGGAAGGTAAATGTTCCGAACTCAGATACTTATAGAAATCTGTCTATGAAGCTTAATTATGAGAAAGTTCATTGGAATACATATGAGTACAAGCAGGAAAGACCAATTAAGCTTATGGTCAGAGGACATGGGTCATACCGAGTTCTGTACAATTTCGAGGTCAGAGATCAAATGAAGATCCCCGATATTGTGCATGAAATAAGGTCTCAGCAAGTACGCTAGTTTAGTCACGTTCTGCGTCCTGATTCGGAACGAATTGTGCAGCGATCCCTGAAAAAAGAGCCACGATATGGTAGGCGCAGAGGTCGTTGCAGGCGTCGATGGCTCCACGGTGTAGAGAATGGCTTGGCTTCTTCAGGCTGTTTAAGACAGCATTAAGACCAAGCCCAGAATCGAAAACATTGGAGCCGGATTGTTGACGCAGTAAGGGGACATAATATGTAATCAGTTGTAATATTTAAAATAATTAAAATAATAAAAATAAAAAAAATTGTATTCGTTTGTCATAAGAAAACTGATTTTACTATTTCTCTTCAATTGGGCCACCCTGTAGAATTGTTAACTCGCCGGGAGATCTTCCATTGGAATTTCATTTGAAAATACTACATTTCTATAAATATAAATATGCAATCTACCTCAAATCAATGTTCTATTTGAGTGTTCAAAATTAGATTAATTTTGATTCGTTCAATGATTGCTAATTTGTTCTGGAAATTCGTTTCATTCGAAATTTTAAAATAAATTGTATATGGTCGTTACTCGTTACTAGAGGGTCACTCCCGGGAATTCTCGGGCGGGTATTCCCGGGAATTTAGTTGGTTTCCTATTTCCCGTCCCGGGAATTTTTTTTTTGTATTTTCCGGGATTTGTTTTATAAAGGTTAGTTTCATTTAAACAACTATCAAAATTCAAAAAGTCAAGCAAAACATGGCAGATGTAATGTGAAAACCAAAAACTAATTATTTAAACTAATAAATTTGTTGAAAACACTGAGTCTGGAAAAAATTCAACAGAGATGGAAATGGAAAAAGCGCTAAATGCCTGCTATGTCCAAATAAAGTTTTAAGTTGCAAAGGAACTTCTACAAGCGGATTAAGACGGCATCTATAGAAAGTGTGCACAGTATCGATCCAAGCGAACGTAAACACGACTACAATATTACAAGCTGTAGTAGTATTTTGGAATCCCCAAATTGGGGCGGTAGTGTAGCAAAATTTGGTAAAGTTGAGCAGCCGTCTGGGTCTATTTTATGAAACGGCAATCCATGGCGAAAATTGTGAGGGAACTTGCTGTTTCTGATGGTTTTTGGATTCACAGCATATGTAGAAGTGAATTTATTCGTCAATCATTAAGTGCTCGGCACTATACTTTGCCGAGGAGCACCCATCTGGTGACGAATCTTATATATTAGTTTAATGATTTGGCGAAAAAAAAAAAAATTGAAACAATCAAGTTTCAAAAAAAAAGGAGTGGAAAGTTCAGTTTAACGAGTGTACGTATAAGAACTCAGCGATATTAGATTATTAACCAGAGGATATTAGTGATAGTGATCACGAATAGGAATACCTAAATGAAGATTGCTCTGAAGCCGATGATGATGAGCCGTATCCAAATGATCCCGTTGTTGAACAACCACAACAAGCCAAAATGCACATTCGAAGTGACTTGAGTGCGGCAATTGAAATGGATCAAAGCTTTGTAAAGTTTTTTAAATTTTTATATCAGAAAGAAACATGCAAAAGAAGAAACAAGATGAAATAGTATAGACGCAATGCTAGAACACCATTAACGAAATGTATCCGGCATTAATTGCTTTGGGATCCCGGACTTATTGAATCTAATATCAAAGTCGTATGTGATTTGTTTTGAAACCCGTCGAATAAAAACGAAATTTTAAATGAGCCATTTGATGTTTTATTAGCGCGAATTAAAGAGCGTCGCTATATCGAGTTTATCTCGTTGCTGAAATTTCTACCTACTCTGAATTTGGAAGATGAAACCGATGAAACGGAACAACAACTGATATATTCGTAAAAAACATCAGTTACCAAATTTACACGGAATGTTAGGAACAGTAATGTTATGAATCGGAATCCTACTAGGTTACACAGCAAATGAGTGTCGTTTCCCGGGAGTGAAATGATTCCGGGAATCGTGACTCTCTACTCGTTACATAATCAAAGAACGATGCTAAAACCGTCGAATACATATATCGTCGACTATTTTTGACCGATAAATAAACATATCTGCGTGCATATAATTGAAAAATGTTGTTTATAATTTATATTTCGTTGGCAGTACGACGCAATAAGTTTAATTTAAAAATAATTATAAATTTCAATATAAACAGACATGAATATATGTATATAGTGCAAGACGATAAATATAGTTCTGCAATATATAGTGAGCGCAATATTCCGATACATATGTATGTATATAGATAGTCGATACTCTGACATGCTTATAAAGTTTTATAAACTATTTATCGCATTGAATAATTCACCGACTTTATCCGGCACCTAACCCACTTCCACCTCTCAAACCCAATCCGCCTATTATGTATTATCATGACTAAAGTAGCCAAAGTAAAAAATAGAACAAAATAAGGTTAATAGCTTTACAAGTTATATACAAAAAAAAAAAAAAACTTTAAATCAATAAAAAACTAAATCATTTTGTATTTTTTCCAATAGTCGAACAACGAACGCGGGGAAAATTAAAATCGCATAAAAAACTGATTTCCATTTCACTTCATATACATACTCGTATATACACATAGTACATAGATCATCGTGTACATAGACACTCATCACAATTGAAAAATTTATTTATGATATATTCAAGAGATTCGTATTTTTGTATTTTTACGTAAGATCTGTTTAAACTCACTACAAACCATTTTCAGTTCGATAAAAGAAAATGCATTTTTATACACTTTGCCACTATATTGTATTAACACAAAAAATTATGTCACTATAGAATAGTTTTAAATATTTTATTTTATTATTGCCATCACTCACAACCGTTTGTATTGTATTGTGGTGTATCGGAAAAAACTGTTTTCCACAATTACACAAAAGTAAATGAAAATTTTCTTTATTATATCTTCACCACCACCACATATTTTATCTCAAAAGACTATTTGAAATATATATTTTTATAAAAATTGAAAATGTTATTGTTTAATGTTTAATGTTTAAAGCGATACACACATAGAATATTCTTTTCGCTGGCACAATAATATTATGGTGTACGTCACATTTCGTGTCAGTTTGTTTTTCTTTTCGCTTTTGGAAAATACAAAAAAAAAAAAAAATTAAAACGAAAATCGGAAAATTACTTTTTTGGTTTTTTTGTTTTGTATTTTAATATATAGAAGAGAGAATTAACTGGGGGGGAGGGGATACGGCTGCGTCCAAATACCATCTGTGTGGTATAATTGGTACATTTTCTTTTCTTTTCAGAAGGCTTTCTCGAATATATTACAGTCATTTGTTAATAATGTGCGTAGTAATAATGGACATACTGCAAATTATAAAGGATGCCCTGTATATCTGTACAAAATAAGTCAACAGAGTAATAGTAAAAGCGTAGTTCAGCGATTACAAACCAAAGCAGCTAAACCGCAAACAACAATTATACCATCCACTGTTGGATTATCTTATGCGCATTTCACCAAATTAGCTAATAACATTGAAGTCATTAAAATGCGCTCAGTCAAATTCAACAGACACTTGGCCACTTAACAGAAAGGGTGGCAAAACTAGACATTAATTTCTATCCGACAAGTAAAAAAGTCATCATACACAAAAATTATTAACTCATTCCTATACGCATTGTAACTTGGAACGCCGATAGGCTCAACCAACGAGCCCAGGAACTGGAAATATTTCTACATACTAACAATATAGATATTGCGCTGATTTCAGAATTCCTACTAGACAAGCGATCCTATAGTGAGAGTTACAGGTGGTTCAGCTGTACTATAATTAAAAACAATATCAATCATAATCAACAAGAGGATATTCGGGAAAGTTACATGCAAGCAAAGGTTATCTCATTCCAATATAATGGCGCAGATCTAAATATTGCGGCAGCATACTGTCCTTCACGGCATACACCGAAGAACTTACAATTTAATAACGTCTTCATTAAACTCGGTCCAAGATTTATCATTGGAGGGGACTACAATATAAAACACACAGCTTAGGGTTCCAGGCTAATTTCTCCTGGAAAAGGAAATGCTCTGTGCAATGCCATTCATGAAAATAAATGTGAATTTCTGTCTCCAGGGAGGCCAACGTATTGGCCAACGGATGCAGGAAAAATACCAGATCTACTTAATTTCTTTATCATAATCATCTCACCAGAAATCCCATTGAGAACACAGCCTGCAATCGAATAAGTAACAAAGTCAGTAGGCTAATCAAAAGCTTTAAACAAAATTGCTTCGACAACTACTTAAGCGGGCTAGTTTCAAAAATGGATAAATACTACTCGTTCTGGAAAGCCACCAGAAAATCCAAACGACCTCTAGCTCGGATACCACCCATAAAAAAAGCTCAAGGTAGTTGGGTTCGACAAGACAAAGACAAAACTGAACAGTATTTCAACCCCATGACATGCAATCCAACATCGACGTAACTAACACCTGTTTATCAACCAAATCAGGATTTTAAAAGGGTCACGCCAACGGAATTTGCCGAAGAAATCGACAAAAATCTTAACCAAAAAAATGATCACATAAAACAATCATCATGATCACATACTTATTTAATGCCTGTATAAGATTTAAGTATATACCCAAATGCTTTAAAACATCCCAAATAATTATGCTGAAGAAACCACGCACCAGATGAAGTAATAACATTGTACAAACCAATCTCACTGCTTCCGACCTTATCAAAGCTGAATGAAAAACTATTTCTGAAACGTCTCAAGCCAATGGTAACCGTTCCTGATTTTCAATTTGGATTCAGGAGTAACCAATCCACAATACATCAAGTCCATCGAATGATCGACGGTGATAGAGCAACCGTTAGAAGAAAAGAAATATTACCCCGATGTATTTCTGAATGTATCCCATGACATTCATATATGACATTCAAGATGAGCAAAATGCTACCACAAAATTATTGCCAGCTGCTTGAATCATACCTCTCTGATCGCAAATTCAAAGTCATCCATGCTCTGACTTTTATCCGACGCTAGTTCCGCAGGGAAGCGTATTAGGACCCCTCCCCTACCTTTCCTACACTGCAGACATACCTACAACGGACAAAACATTTATCGGTACGTTTGCTGACGACACTGTCATTATGGCAGTAGACGAATGGCAATGGAAAATCTTCAACGAGCAATGAACAACGTTACTAAATGGACGATTGATTGGAAAATCGCGCTTAATGAGCTTAAATCAACCTAAGTGACATGTACGGTCCGATCCAAAAATATCAACCAGCACATATGCCTCAACGGGGTGCAAATACCGTAGGCTTAATCTGCCAAATACCTTGGTCTGCATTTAGACTCAAGTCTCGACTGGAAACATCACGTGAGACAAAATGCTGAACAGATACGATTAAAACAACGTCAAATGCACTGGTTAATTGAACATCATTCCAAAATGAACCTGTATTGCAAAAGACTAATTTACCAGACTATCTTCAAACCGATATGGAGGTATGAATAAATCCATTAGAGACATTATCCAACTTAGCCAAAATAAATTTATTCGAATAGTCACCAACGCTTACCGATTTGTGACTAACAGGGAAATACACTATGATTTACAAATACGTCATGATAGATGACGTCATCCGCGAATGTGCCATCAAACATGAAAAGAGGCTTCTCAACCACACCAACATTGAGGCCGTACAACTACTGGATAGTACAAACAAAGTAAGGCGGCTCAAACGAACCAAACCACATGAGCTAACCGAATGAATATCATACCGCTCAGCGGAACATGGACACTGGTGCAGCAAACCCACACAAGTTTATGTTTATCTAATAAATATAAAAAAATTGTTAATAATATTTTCAATCTGGGTTTCGAAATAATAGTTTTGTAAAATTCTGGTTTTCAAAATTTTAGTAATGTAACAGTTTTCTAGGGTATATCAAAAATGGCTGGCTAAAAAGAACCTACTTCCATTTAACCCGCTCTTCGGGAATAATAATACAGTGTTAAAAGGCCATTACTCGCTGAGATTTTACTTCATGTACAATATCTTCATCAGATCTCTGATCTAGACATTGTATATACAAATATCGGTATGTACTTCGCGTTTTGGGCCGTAAATCACACGCATGATTCTTATTTCAAATGTAACAAGCCATCTCTCGCACTCGTCCGTCAGCGTCCAACACATTCAGCCATAACAAACGGCCTGATTAACGCTTTGCAAAGCTTCAGCTTCACCCCACTTCACCTACACTATTATCAGGAGTGATAAGAGAGCCCAAATATTTGAACCTCCTTCCTGCCTGAAACGTGTAGTGGCCACTACTAAAATCTGGTGGGCCATTGTTCCTATAACCAGAGATCATGTATTTTGTTTTGGGCTCATTGATCTGAAGTCCATAACAGAAACTGAAAACTCTACAAGCGGTACAAGATGTTAGGCTGCAAAGGCTGAGATATTTCAGTTTTACGAAAGATGTACTCCAACATGAGATTAAAGAGTATCGGGGAAAGAGCATCTCCCTGCCGAACAACCGAGCTAACTGCAAAAATTGTCGATAGCCTGTTCTCAACTTTAACACAGCATTGAGACTGCGTCACTGTCATTCTACATAGTCGTACCAATTTTGTTGGCATTCCTAGGTACTCCAGGGCAGACCACAAACTCTCTCGATTGATCGAGTCATACACCTACCGGAAATCCAGGTACACCTGATGTACGGAGATGGATGTCTCATAATATTTAGATAGAATCATTCGCTGCGAAAACATCTAATCATAGTAACTGATCGATTCTGACGAAATCCCCCTTGATAGTCACCAATTAGACCCTGTGCTAGAGGGTCTATCCAACATAATGTATAGGACAGTAACTTGTATGCTGTGCAAAGGGGAGCTATACCGGCATATCGCGGTTACTTTCCATTCGTCATGATTAATTTCGGTTTGCCATATACTAATCGAATAAGGTCGAAAAGACATTTCCACTACGTATCCCCTCCGAATATCAAGAACTCCGAATTGATACAGTTCACCCCTAGTGCGGGCGGTTCCGTTTTAATCTCTGTATAGCTTTAGTAAATTCTTTATGGGATAGATCTTTAATGCAAATCTCCGCAGTCTATATTTGAGGTGACTCAACAACAGACTGTGACGTATGATGAACAGCAAGCAGGTAGGTAAAATCTACATTCCAGGAGTCGAGTATACTGCATCGGTGTTGATACAGAGGTTTTCATCCCGGTCCCGAATGGCAGTTGACGTTTGACTGAAATTATGGTGCAATCCAGTAACTCCTTTAAAGAAATTAAGCGAACTGTGCTCATTGCTGTATTGTTGTACTTTCAGGAGCACGGCCTTCCATCGTTCTCACTTATTCCGCGTTCAAATCCGCTTAGCTGCTCTGCTAGCCAGGCCAGCCTTGTATTTTCTCGCGATTATGGGACGTTATTGCAGTTCACTATGGACTATATTTTGTTGCTCAACTGCAAGACGCCACTTGTCATCAAATCAATCATTTTTGGGTCTGATTTTTGGGTCAGCAATTTACAAATTTACTGATCCGCTGACATTAAAATCTTTGTATGTGTCATTTGTTCGTCCGGTTCTGGAATACGCCTCTCAGATTTGGTCGCCTTCATATCTGTGCCACGCGGCCAGGATCGAGTCCGTTCAAAAGCAGTTTGTCCTGTTTGCCCTCCGATGTCTACCATCCACACGTACTAACGTCTACGAACTCCCACCATATCGCCATCGCTGCAATTTATTGGGATTGTCACGGCTCAATCATCGACGAGAAGTGGCTGCAAAAATAAAATATTCAGCAGAAAAATTGTATTTTTTCTACCCACCACCAGGAGCAGCACTATAGATAAAGAGAACTTTTTCTGCTGTAATTTTATTAACTAGCAGAAAAATTATGAATTTGTGCATTTTTTTATAAGAATTTTTGTAACAACCAATCACACGTTAGCAGAAAATTTCTAAACCTTTAATACATTAATACAATCTGGTAGCTGAGATTATAGCACACCTACAGGAGCAGTTTAAGAAAAATCGATCGGGTCGGAAGAGCTCAAGAATTTTTTGACATCTCGGCCACATGAATTTTTTCTGTTTTTTGACCATAATATATGAAATTACCCTCATTCAACCAGTATGCCATGTTGTTTTTCTGATAGCTGAAATCATAACACACTCCATGAACTGCCAAGTGGTTCAAGCTGTGTGACACTGGGAATTGTCATCAATCAATATGATATCTATCCCTTTATATCCTGCATAGGGCACTACATGATCCAACAGAATGTCGTCGTTATATCGTTCAGCGGTCATACATTCTCTACGGCCTCTACCAGGTAGGAAATAAGATCAGTTTTTCAGTCCACACCATGTACAAACCGCTGCCGTACGAAGGTGTTTCAGCAAAACAGGATTGTGAATATCGCTCTTCTGAACGCCGGTAGATCCGGCCCTTCTTATCACTACCAAGGAGACATTCTATACTCGTCAGAGGATAGAACGGAAATTATTGCTCAATGCTTCAAATGTTGTGTTTGCGAGCAAAACCGAGTCGCTCTTTACGGTGGAGTGCTGTCAATTGTGCACCTCTACCGTCTTAGAAGTGAGATTAGCTTCCTTCAAGCGTTTTCTTACTCTCCATTGACTAACAGCTACATCTCGAACTTGTCTTAGCTTCTGCTGCACATCGGCGCCCGTTAAACAAACACTGATACCGGTTGGATTGAATGTACCAGTTTCCTGAAACCTTATGGATACTCTTGAGACAACAGATTAGCTCATGTTTAGCTGACGATCGACTTCTCGTTGATTGCGTCCTTTTTACTTTAAAGTAATGAAATTGGTAAAAATTTGTTCAGGTCAACGTCTGATAAGTGCCCGATGGCCAATATCGGTCAACATGATATTATACAGGAGATTGCGCCACGCCAATTGTTTTCTCCGAAACATCGCATTTTGGTACGATTGCTTTAATTTGAAAAGTACTGTATAGATTTTAATGATAAAACTGTCTTTGTAAAGATAAAATACTAAGCTTCACGCGTTTATATTTGAACTGGTTCATTCGAGTTCAAAACGCTCAAATATCGTAGATTGTTAACGTTCTCTTAATTGTCGACGTTGACAATATTATAAATATTTGACGTGTCGACAACCACGTGGATTACATGGCGTAATCTACCTCGCCCTTCCCTGATCGAAATTTGAAATTGGTTTTAAAATAAAATGTACAAAAATCAAAAGTCCCAAATTACATGGAAATTTTAAGAATTCAATTCCATAGATCGATATCATATATTTAAAAATGAATTACTTCATGACGAATAGATCAGAGCAAATGTAGCCACTATATGGTCAAATACATTGAAATACAGCAAAGGGGACCAATCAATTTACAACCAGTAACTATAACTTCTAAAAGGAAATGAAATCAAAGAAAGTCAAGATCAAATGAAAGAAGATCTATCTTTAAATAAAAATTTCAAAATTCAAATTGATATTTCAAAATCTGATTTTTTGTATATAAAGAAAACATCGCTTTTCATTGTTAATTTGTTGGTATGTGTTGGAAAATTCCAGGAAATAAAAAAAATGTTAAATATCGTTAAAATCGAATTTTCTAAAGCTTCCGGATCAGGTTCCGATAATAAACAAATTTAAGTGCAACAAACTATCAAACAAGTAGTTTTTTAGTTTTCAGCAAAAATGGGATTTCTGATCGTGATCTGATTCTTCTAACAGATATTTGAGTTGCTGGCCCTTCTCTCCTGCGAAATGGGTAATATTTGGCAGGAAAGAAAGGCCAGCGATTTAAATATCTGTTAGAAGAATCTGTTCACCAAAGGCGTGTAATTCAGTTCTTTAATTTAATTCTTTAATTTTTAATATTCTAACGCCCCCCCCCCCCCCCCTCCCTAGTTTGCACTAGCTCGTGATTGTTTACCCGTAATAAATTGTCCATTAAATATTATAAACAAGTAAATCCACTTTGTAACACGTAAAAATTCGCTAATCCTCTGCACCAAACAAACCCTTTTTAACGACACAACACCAATTTATGGATTTATACTCCAATTTGGTGTTTTAATCCGTGCGCTCAATAATCCACTTCGATGCCATAAATAATAATGAAAAAACATTTAAAAAAAAATTAACAACCGCCACACACAACACAGAACTTTCTGGAATTATTAACGGGTGGTATAGATGATGGTGGTGACGCGGTTTATGTTTGTTTTATGTTTATGTTGTTGTTGTGTGCCCTCGCTAGCTGTGTCATTGTTAAAACTTAATTAAATTCCCATTTTAATAGATTTATGTATATTCCTTGATGATATGGGTTTGGCGGTATCCAATTTTGATTTTGTTGACCTCACCAACAGCTGAGTTTTTTTACGGATCGTCACCCCAGTGATCCAACCGTTTAGTCGACTCCTACGATAAGCAAAGGATACTGTGGTGGTATTCTTAAAAAACATGTTCGTGCAATTTAGGTTTACGAGACATATAAGCGTCCTCCGACCACAGGGGTTCTTTGGGAAAATTGGCTCAAAATTATGTCAAGGTCATTTCGCTATAACAATTCGTAGTAGTAGTAGAAGAAGAAAATCATGAAACTGGGGTATTCCTCGAAATTGTAAATATCTTCTTATTACTATTATTACTAAAGGGTGTTTCAATTCGAGGTATAGAACCTTAAGTTGACAACACTTTATTTGCCATTTCATAGTGAATAGAGTCACGTCAGAGCAACGTTTGCAATTGTTCAAATTTAATTTGAAAATAAAGGTTTCAGTTCGTGAAACGCATGCAAACCTTTCATACAAAAAATGTCTTCAGTAAAGTTACTTTATATTTGGTTGAATGGCTATTTCAACAAGCAGAATTGTCGCGTTTGGAGTGAAGATAATCCATGAGCCAATGTTCAAAAACCATTATATCCACAAAACATTACCGGTATAGGAGTCATGATTACTATAATTTTATTGGGACTCAATTGGATGGTATTGACATCAGAGGCATGTAGTACCAACAAGATGGGCCCACATGCCATACAGCGCACGACACAATTAATTTACTGAAACAAACATTAGATGAACGATTAAAACGAGAAATGGACCGGTTCATGTGATTTAACTCCGCTGAACTATTTTCTTTGGAAGTATCTGAAATCACTTGTCTACGCTGATAAGCTATAGAACATATTGAACACTTGGAAGCCAATCATATCCTTCCAAACAACAAATTTGGTTAAATATAAAATTGAGTGGAGCTCCTAGAAATTTTGCCAATTCGCCATACATATAAAGTGATAGAATGGACCTATCTTACCTAGAAAAACTAACCCCATGATGTTTGAGGATCATCAGAATTTGATTTATGTAGTAAATTGTAAAACCTTGAGGAGCCGCAAAATTATTTAATTTTGTAATAATTAATAATTCTTAAGGAAAATTCATAAATTAAATTAAGTTCCGTCTTATACAGGTAATTCACGCACCCCATCCAAAATGAGAATTTTTTACGAAAAGTTTTAGTAAAAACTTCTCGGACATGATGGCTATGGTAATGAAAATGGATGACTCATGTCGAGATAAATTTTTAATTGCTTGTTGTACAATAACTCAGTGTTGGCTAACCATGAATCGGGCTAGTGTGGTCTCCATATTATCCTTTGATTTAAATTGCTTTAAGAAATCCTTATAGCTGTATACGTGTCATTCGCTCTGCCTGTCCGTTCGATGACGGACGGATCTGATTTTTTTCGCAAAACGATCTGAATTTATATTCACGAAACATTTTCCATATCGTCATAAGATTTTCGATCTGCTCCTCTTCCGGAGTTTTGAGCGGTAGGCGACTAAGATAATCGGTATTAGCCATCTTTGCCCTGTACGGTGTTTTCTGCTATAGGATAAGGTTCTTAAATAAAACGAGATCGGGCTTTTCGATCCATCATTGAGTTGATGATATAGTACGGCTCCAATACCATATGATGATGCATTATACACGATCGACACAGGAAGCTTTAATTCGTATAGTAACTCGAAGTTCTTTTCAATTACAATTTAATTTTTTGACAAGCAGGCGATGTAGGCGCATGGCTACTGTAGTTTTTTGTTTTGAGATGAATGATACAAATTTAGGAATAGCAAGGATGCCTAAAGTTGGTCCTTGTCCATCGGTACTAGAGCTTTCTGATTGTTTTCATTTTTTTGTGTTAGTGGCCTGATGCAACGTTGATCTTGAAATCGAGAAAAACTAAATGTAATCAAAATAACTCGGAACGTTATACTTTGTGAGTGATAATCGTCTGTAGAAAAGAGGATCGTTGACAGGGTGTATCTCGATATTGACCCAACTTACTAGAAAATAGTTGGCCGTACTTATTGATGACGTCATCGATGGTTGATTTTGTCTCTGTAAGAATTACATAGTGCCAGCGAATTCTTATGATTGGAATATCGGTGTGTAATGAGTAGAAACTGGCGTGTACTGTGTAAAGGATGTTAAAATTACTATTTCTGGTTGGCTATTCGGCTCTAAAGTGTCACTAGGGGCGTTAGTAATCAATACAAGCCAATGGTGGTAATAATTTGTTTATATGTGAAATTGTCTATACACAAGTTGTAGGGTTTAAAATATTTAACATATCACGATATGTGATTAACCTTCAGATGGCCTTGAAACACATAATTAAGGCTAGCTTGATATTTAAGATACCACACTTTTAATCCAAAAGAAGTTTTCGTTCAAAATTTAAATTTGTTTTGTCCGAAAAGGCCTTGATCTGTACGATTCCACAATAAAAAGAAAAAGCGGTATAGTCATATCAAGGCCATTTTATAGATTATTTTAAACCTTACAACTTATGTCTGAATCCTGTTTACCTAAAATTAAATCCCTTCGAGATATTTGACCGTTCCAGAACTTTGTAGACACTCATTGTGGTATGTATTTGATTATTTCTATACGGAGAATTTAGAAACTTATGAGTCTATATAGTTTAAATGAAATACTTGATTCAATTTTAATGATTTCTGAAAATATTTTGAAACACTTTTCCTTTACTTCCAGCACCAAAATTGCCAGCTGACAGAGGTATGGAATGCCATTGAAACTTTTGCGCCAAATATTCTGCACTTTCAAAACTGCGTGAAACTCAGAAATGGTATATTGCATTTTTTTACTTTTAGACATGCACTCTATGTGTAACGCATCACATTCCAGTCCATCGGTTTAGCAACTGGCAACCTTTGAGCTTTATTAACTGAACTGTATTTTTGACTTTCATTGAAGTATCTTAAAAATAACAACATGAAAATTCCTGGAATAATTGGACTATTTTATTATTTTTAGGAGATTACACCGTTGAGGCTGACAAGATGCATATAGTACTTATCGCTTAATATAAAATGATAACGTTTATTTTATTCATAACTTTTTCAGTAAATATTTACATTTTTTATTATCTTAAATACGCGACATTTAATTGTGGTAAGATAATAATTAGAATGTAAAGTGAAATGATTTGTAAAATGAAATATTTCATAGTTATATCGTATGTGACAAACATTGTTGTCTAATCTTGTCTTCTGGAGTAGCAATTTTGTTTGAATGCGTGACTGTCACTACTGTCTCTAAAACCAGAGATTGTATAATTCGTGTTGGATTCATTAAATATCACTTGCCCGAAAATTTATTCCAAAATGATATTAAAGTCTTGGAACAACAAGAGCTAATTGCTAAAATGCACGATAACTTATTTCTCAACTTTGACACAACATTATGTTAACATAGATAATTAAAAGTCAAAATATAAAAAATAATAAGATTGTATTATGCAAATCACCATCAAAAAAAATTAGTAGATCACTAATGCCGTAAATAGATAATAAAAAAAATTAAACCTTTCTTTTAACTAAAACTTTATTTGAAAAGCGAGTAACTGCATGTAAGAGAGGAGAAAGCACAGTAATATAAAAAAGTAATACAAACTATGAATATATTGCTTATCGTTAATATACCCCAAACATTGATTGACCTAGCTTTTACAGATATAGCCCACAAAGAGAGACCTGCACATTAATATATAGCCCTACTAAAAAACATAAAATATTTTACGGCTTTACTTTTGATTTATCGTAGATTTCTATTTTTCTTGTGAAAGTAATGAATGCAGTGTACAAAGTCGGTTGCACGGGTTAGTAGAAAAATTGTTTTAATATTCTGACGCAAAAACTAAACTGATCTGTGCTCTTATCACTAAAATTTAATTTGTACATACATATGTTGCTTAAAATTAAATTTTTATTTGAAGAGACTGTGAACATAAATGTTATTATTGTATACATTATTATTTTTTTTTTTTGATAAACATATATGTTAGTTATCAAAATGATGTTGCTTTTTTTTTAAATACATACAATAAGGTTATCAAAAACATTTCCAACTATAATTTTATTTTGAACTTGAAAATAAAATAAAAAATCACATATCATTATTTGCTTTCGTTTTTTATTTATTCATGGATCTGTTTAAGTTTTCTCAGCTCTTTCTCTTAATGGAATTATTTATAATCTGCCACCCAAAAATAGCAAATCTTCCATCAAAAATGGTTGCAGCAACAAAAAGAAAAATATTACAAAATTTTATAATATCTTCCACCAAAATAAAAGATACTCTCACCAGATTTGTGACCTAAACAGGGAAATAAAATTTTTGCTTTTAAAACTTAAGAATTCCGATCGACTGGATTACTTAATACATTATGTTTAAAGCCTTCCTCGAAGCTATCGCGCTAACAGAATAATGTTCTAGGATGCGTGAAAGCAATTGTGTCAGGCTCAAACATTAATTCTAAAAGCGGTGTTGTCGTTTTTCACTCCGAAGATATTCCGGCTTAAAAATAATCTAGAGGTTGAAATATAAAAGCCGGAGTATAGGAACGGCTTAGCCAAGACTGTCAGAAGGTAATGATGGCCTCTAGGTATATCAAATTTGAATCCACAATTTTTGTGAACGATTCATAAATGTTTGCTGGAAGATTAAATAGACGCCCTTCATCAATTAATAAAAAAAAGTCATAATTTTTACTTATCTCACAAACCTAATTATTTTTCTCTTTTACAATTTATCTCGTTTATAAGATTGGAATATCAAATCTAAGCTTCACTTTGTATTCGAGACTTGTATAACTTGGCTGCATAAAAAATATCTTGAATATTTTAAATTGCATCAAAATTGTGGTATTAGTGGTTTTTGTGTTGATAACCATATAATTGTGTGTTACATAAACTCGCCAGTGCGAATATATTGACAAAATCATGTCCGATACAGTTGGAAAGGTAAGAATATTAAACGAGTTTGTATCTATAAACAGCGATAACTAATTGCGTATTAATTAATCTCCGCAGGTTATTACATGCCGTGCTGCAGTTGCCTGGGCCGTAAAAACGCCGCTCGTCATCGAAACAATCCAAGTTCAACCACCGCGTGCACATGAAGTGCGTATAAAAATCCATGCAACCGGTGTTTGCCATTCAGATGCCAGCATTCTTGATGGTTTATGGCCCGGTATTTTCCCAGTAATTCTCGGACATGAAGGTGCCGGTGTTGTGGAAAGTGTTGGCGAGGGTGTTACGAAATTTAAACCGGGCGACCATGTCATACCGACATACATTTCAAAATGTGACGACTGTCGATTCTGTAAGAGTAACAAAACGAATTTATGTATTAAATCGGGAATATTTGATCTAAATTATATGCGTGGTGCTATGTCCGATGGTACATCCCGATTCTCGTGCAACGGAAAACCATTGTATCATTTTATGGGAACGTCAACATTCAGCGAGTACACCGTCGTCGCGGATATCGCCCTGGCTAAAGTGAACGAGAAGGCTGCACTAGATCGTATCTGCTTAATAGGATGCGGAATTCCGACCGGTTATGGGGCTGCAGTGAACGCAGCCAAAGTCGAAAAAGGTAGTAGCTGTGCCATTTGGGGTCTTGGTGGTGTGGGTTTAGCATGCGCCATGGGCTGCAAACGGGCTGGGGCCAGTCGCATAATTGGTATCGACATTAATCCCGATAAATTCGAGATTGCGAAAAAATTCGGCGTAACCGAATTCATTAATCCAAAGGATCACGACAAACCGATCCAAGAAGTATTGCTTAAAATGACCGATGGTGGGCTTGACTATACATTCGAATGCGCTGGTAATCAATTAACATCCCGAGCGGCACTCGAATCAGCAGCCCATGGATTTGGGGTCTCAGTCCTCGTCGGTATCGCCGGTCACGAAGTTTCAACTATGCCCATTCAATTGGTGATCGGGCGTACATGGAAAGGAGCCGTGTTTGGTGGATATAAAAGTGAGAATCTTCCACTCCTAGTAGACGAATATTTGGATGGCAAAATCTTGGTAGATGAATTTATTACGCACACCATGGGACTCGAGAAAATCAACGAGGCATTCGATTTAATGTATGCCGGCAAAAGTATTCGCAGCGTGGTCATTTTTTAAAATATTTTCAATAAATCTTACGGATAACAATGTTGAGCAAATAAAATTTATTTCGAACAAAATATAATGTTTAAATCTAAATTCTTCCGTCACAGATCTGGAAAATTCTAGTTAGCCAGAAATTAAAATTAATTTATTAGAAAAGTACACACATACATATAAAGATTAGAATTAAATTTTTATCGCTAATTGCTTTGTACAAATCAAATATATGAGACGTGTATATACTATATTGTGTTACAAGAACTAAACAAAAGTCGGCGTGGTTATTTATGACAGCATCGCAATAAATAATTCAACTAAACAATTTTATATTTTTACAGAGTGACATAATTCTGGCTTAACATGGAATGGAATGAGAATCTAATTTTATACAGAGATTTAGTGCTTTTTAATTGATCATTCTAATTTGTCATCATTATACATAACTAATACATGAACATTGATTCATAATTACTTGTAAACAAGAATTTGATCCCCTTCCTGGGGCCACTAATCTTCGTACATCGTGCATCAATTCTATAATTTTCTGAGCCAATTATATTAAACAGTCTACCGACATGTCTCATGTAAAAAATCAAAGTTAGGATCCTATATATGCAGTTCTATCAATGTATATTTTTTTCACTTGAGGCTAGTTAACACAATATGTTTTGTTTCCAGCACTGTACGATCGAAGTATACTTGCAGCAATAATAATTTTGAGTTTATTTTTCTCAATAGATGGGGTAAGTGCGCCCTAATGTCGATGATTGATCATCCATCGATGGAATAAGATCAACATATTACTTTTTTTCGCAGATGGCGTGGGGTTGGGTAAAGTGTTGAAAATCTTCGGAAGACGATGCATTGGTGGGACAAACACCTCAGTGAAAGGTGACGAAGGTGACTAGCCATTTGACTCTTTGTTCTCCCTGCAGCGCCTCAATCTTAGTTCCAGTTTGTCGTCGCTATCAAATCATGGCATGTTGTTCTGCTCGTGCATGCTCTAAGCGCCTCAGCTCATTTGGACGCTGCCCTAGGACAGCTGACAGTTCCCTTCGAGTATCCTCAAATCGTGGGCATTGGAAAAAAATGTGCTCCACGTCTTCTAGTCTATCTCTGCGAGCAGGACAATCTGGAGTATCAGTGTGCTTGAACCTGCACAGGTATGTATGCACCAAAACAACCATGTTCACTTAACAGTTGTGTCAGGTAGTGGTTTACTTCGCCGTGTTGTGGAAGTCACAAGTCACTCTTAGAGCACTCAGGTGGTACATCGATACTAATTTGCGTCTATATGTATCGAAGTCCATCGCATCACCCCATACAGGCGACCCATAGAGAATGATGGAGGTTACGACGTTTGCCAGCAGCATTCTACGATACTGTCTAGACCCTCCAGTGTTGGGCATGATACGGGAGAGAGCTGCAGATACACTGGCAGCTTTCCTGCTCACTATCCTTAGATGCTCCTTAAAGTATAAACGCGCATCTATTTCTACACACAAGGTTAAGATTCCACATTCATCAATTGTTACGGTTTCTTTCACCTTCCTACTGGTAACTAAAACTGCTTCAATTTTATGATCAGCAAGTTCAAACCCACATGACATTAACACCATATTAATAATTATGATTGTCAACTTACTTATCTCCATTATTTCATCTGTAGTTTTTGCAACCACTACAACTGCAACGTCGTCATCAAAACCCACGATTTCCACATCATCAGGTACACGGAGCCTCAGGATACCATCGTACATGCTATTTCACAGTAGCGGCCACAAAACAGATCCTTGGGGTACACCACTAAGAACATTGTATGTCTTTACACCGTCATCCGTGTCATACATCAGGACTCCAGCATAAAAAATAGTCTGTGATGATACTTCTTAGGTACACTGGTACTTGTAACACCTGCCGTGCAATTAGGATACAGCTTCATTTGGCCGAGTTGAATGCGTTCTTAACATCCAGGGTGACAACGGCACTGTACTTTTTTGAGCCTCCTTTCCATCTTTTTCCATCTGTAGCGTTCTTGGCAATTTGAACGACATATTGGATAGCGTCCACTGTCGATCGGGCCTTCCGAAATCCGCACTGCCTCTCAGCAAGATCCCCAGCGTTCTCCACAGCTTTCTCCAGTCGGTTGTATATGATTCTCTCTAGCACTTTACAAGCCGTATCCAGTATGCATAATGGTCGGTAGGGGGATGGTTCACCCGCTTGGTTCCTTTTTTTTTCTCACAGGACCAGACACTGCCTCTTCCATCGTTCAGGGAATACTCCCTCTCTGAGACAGGAATTATATAGCTCCTTAAACTCATCCAGTCTGGCTGGTATTGCAGCCTTTAGTTCAATATTAGGGATATTGTCAGGCCCAGCAGCCTTTGAATTCCCAAAACGTTGACACGCCTTGGTGAGCTCTTCTGTTGATATCGGTATTTCTTCAATCCCAGCGTGCCATAGCATGTGTATTTCCACAGACATATTTACATATACGTTAGTTTCCCTACTCAAATAGAGATGACACCACAATCGGAAAAATATATTGTTACATTTTAGCCTCGTCAAACAAGGTTCAATCACTAGATTGTGAATAACACAACCAATTGACTTCTAGATGACACTAATTTCACCTTTTACTTCCTAACTAACTACTACCAATTCATCCTGTATTTATACCAAATATTTTAGTGCTAGATAAGTTTCTCGACTTTTCATGAATAGTCTAGATGCAAACATTTACTATAATGTTACGTTTTTGCCTTGTCAAATTCAAGGTTCGATCACTGGATTGTGAATAAAACAAACGATGTTAATTCTAGAACACACTAAATTTATTTATTTCCGATTAAACACTAATTTAATTATTTCACTTATTTAACTTGATTATGTAACTTCACAATAATTATTTTACAACACTTTAACAACACTATATTACACTTTAATAACACTTTATTTTACTTTATAAACACTTTCCTTTTAATTACTATTAGCACTCTCACGGGTAAAACACCACTGATTTACTCCCAAATGTCTGTTGCGTATTTATGCCAAATATTCTAACCATTCTAGAAATGTCCAGAATATTCGATTAGTCTAGATAAGTCTAGACACCTCTACTGTTCTACTTTATAACAATTTTACATTAACGATAGTGTCGCTATTCAGACATAGATGTCGCCACGATCGTAACAATAATTTACAACTACGATAGTTTCCCTACTCAAATAGAGATATCGCCACGATCATAACATTACCCCTGCCTAAATCTTCGTTCAATCGCAGATAATTTCCGAATAGGATTCCCGTTGAGTTATGTAATGCTGATGGCGTATAATCGCAGGAACATCGGAATCGCATGTTGCGTTGATTACTATCCACTACCTTTGCCAAATATTTATCCAATGTAATGAGCAACTGGCCGACTTGCTGAAATACAACTGTACTCCAAAAGGACTGATTCAATTATCTTTATCGTCCATTTGCTGAAATAGTCCATTATTAGCACAATATCTGTAGTCCGAAATGTAATCGCCACATCCTTCTGCTCCGACATGTGGGACCTTTCACCGCTGTACATATTTAACACATTTCTGGCACCATTCTACTACAGATTGTCTACATCCTGACCAGTAGAAACGTTGACGTATTTTGGTAGTGTTTTATTAAATTTTAGGTGACCTCCACTTGCCTCTTCGTGATACTCCTTCGGTACTTCATCAAATCTAGACTTAGGTGTTACTTTTACTGATTGCTTCATTTTGCCGTTCGTGGTTTCATCCGCTTTAAGCATCCGTTTTCGATTTGGAGGCTGTCCTATTGTACCCAGTAAACCATTACTGTGGGACTCTTACCTTCAATTTCACTCCAAGCGGGACGAATTGCTTTATCCTTAAATTGCATTATTATTGCCAAATTCGGATCTGTTTGCTGCTGGACCCTGACCGTTTCATCTGACCACTCCTTATTCGGTAGTACTTGCATAAGCCATATGACGATAATGTCTTCCTTTGTTCTAATCGTCCACAGTGCTTGTATTCTACGTGACATGGCCGTCTTGACAATGCATCGGTATTTCCATGTGCACTCCCTTTCCAATATTCTATATGTGGTAATGGTAACTTTGAAGATGTTCGATCCACCGTGTTACTTGAACTGCAGCAGCCAATATAATGCTCCATGGTCCATCCATGTATGAAATTCTTGGCCGTATAGGTGGTTATGGAAATGTTTCACACATCCCAACGCTGTCACAAATGGTTACGTTTTTGCCTTGTCAAACAAGGTTCGATCACGGTAAATAAACCAATTTATTTCTAGATAACACTAAATTTATTGATTCACTGTATTACGATCAGGGATGGACTGTTACGCGTCATCTACTATATTCTACCTCGCATGTCGACAATTCGTAGCCAACGTAAATATCGTAGGCAACGTAGACTATGCTTAGAAACCTTTAATGTAGACGATTGATGGAGTGATTTAGTGAACTAGTTCTAAACGCCTGTGGACAGATTTCTTTAGGTTTAATGCGATACACGCGGCGCCTTGTTTTTTAATCTTTTCGAGTGCATTTTAATTTGTTTTAAAATAGTTTAGGTTAGAAAAGTTTCAAATTAAAATATTTTCATAATTTATCTTTAGAAATTTAAAATTACATTGCAAACTGAATTTCCACAAAAACCAGGTTAGATAAAATTAAATCTTTTTGTGACTTTTTCTGATAAATTATCGCTTTTGGCATAGGTATACCAAATAAATAAATTTTTAAATTTTCTTGGGAAAACCCCGGAAATCTAACACCATAATGTAGTATATACCAAATTGTCATTGGGTCTAAACGGAATTTCTTTAGAAACCCGTAAGAAGCTAACACCATAATGTCCTTAGGTTGAAGTAATCCGAAAATATGTTTAATTTAGGAACAGTAGAGGATTAGGGGTTTGGACCTCATATATGTCGATTATATGATTTAGTCCGGATTTTCTTGTGAGAATCCTAAGAAGCTAACTTCATAATGCCGAATATACAACACATATATGAGGGAATTGTTTTTATGGCATTTTAGGACAGGCTTAGGTCAAATTTCGGATACCTGTCAATTTATTATTTGTGATACGGCTTACCTGAGTCGCTGGTCACTAACAGCTTTGCATCCGCTCACAATCAGATACTCTTAATTCACATGGGCCCATTGTGGCATTGAGTGCGGAACCTCTGTAGGTTCCAACCGTTTTATAAAAATAAAAAAAAAACTAATAATTTATTAAAGTGTACAAATTGTCTGCTAACGTGTTACAGGTATATTACCAAAATATTTTAACAAAATGCACAAATTCATTAATTTCCGCTATACTGAAATTATAGCAAGAAAGAAAGAAAGATCTCTTTATCCAATAGTGCTGCTCCTGGGGGTGAGTAGAAAAAGTAACATTTTCTATTGATAATTTTCTGCTATTTATACAGCATCTCTGACAGTTAATTTTTCATTAAAATATATAAAATTTAGGTCAACTAATTATATGTCTATCTGATAATGAGAAAATTTGCTGTTAGAAAGCGACAATGTGAAAGTAAAAAAAGGTATTTTGAAAATGTTACGATACACACGCGAAGATACTGTTACGATCGTGGCGACATCTCTGTTTGAGTAGCCACACTATCGTTAATGTAAAACTGTTATAAAGATATAAGTGTCTAGACTAATCGAATATTGTAGAAATTTCTAGAATGGTTAGAATATTTGATATAGATACGCGACAAACATTTGGGAGTAAATCAGTTGTGTTTTAACCGTGAGAGTGCTAATAGTAATTAAAAGGAAAAAGTGAACTGTTTATAAAGTAAAATAAAGTGTTATTAAAGTGTAATATAGTGTTGTTAAAGTGTAGTAAAATAATTATTGTGAAGTTAAATAATTAAGTTAAATAAGTGAAATAATTAAATTAGTGTCTAGTGTAAATAATCGGAATAAATAAATTTAGTGTGATCTAGAATTCACATCGTTTGTTTTATTCACAATCCAGTGATCGAACCTTGAATTTGACAAGGCAAAAACGTAACAGTATCATTATTGGGTTGATACAAAAACAAATTTACGGTAAAGCGGTATTGCTGTTATACAGACGATAATATTTTCAGAGCGGAACCGTTTAGTCTCATTGGAGAAATGTTGGATTCATCTGAAATAAGAAGGCCAGATGCAACTGTGGTGATGTATAAAAAAAGTTAATGGAATTCGTTTGCTTTCAGAACATTAATAAGTAATCTATATGTATGTAAACTATATTATTAGTTCTACGGCATTATATTTACTATTATTTCTGAATAATTAGCTTTGGGTAGAATGGAGTAGTAAGTAATTCGACATTTCTATTTGAGTAGAGACACTACCGTAATTTACATTTACTGTAATAAATTAGATGTGTATAGACTATTCAAGATTAGTCTAGACACTCCTGAATATTGTGGAATATTCTAGAAGGTTAAAATACTTGGTATAAATACGAGATACAATTTTAGGAGTTAGTTAGTTGAATTTTCGCCTCGAAAGAGTTAGTAGAAAGTGATAGTGCTAGCCGTAATAAAAAGGAAAAAGTGAGAATTTAGCGTTTATTAAGTAATTATGTGAAATTAAATAATTAAGTGAATAAGCAATTAAAAAAATTAGTGTTATCTAAAATTTAAATTGGGCGTTTTATTCACAATCCAGTGATCGAACTTTGTTTCACAGAGCTAAAAAGTAGCAATATTGTTACGATCGTGGCGACATCTCTATTTGAGTAGGAAAACTATCGTAAATGTAAATTGTACTAAATATTAGCGTCTAGGCTATTCATGAATAGTCGAGAAACTTATAGAAACATGTTCAGGAATATTCTAGAACTATAATATTTGGTATAAATACGAAATGAAATGGTAGTTAGTTTTGTTTTAACGGTGATAGGGTAGTAGTAGTAGAAAGTATAAAGTGAAAGTTAAAAGTTATTAATGTGTAATAAAGTAAATACGTGAATAAGTGAATTAAGTAAATTAGTGTTTTGTAAAAAAATCGGAAATATATAAATTTAGTGTTATCTAGAAATTAAATTAGCTGTTTTATTCACAATTCTTTGAGCGAACCTTGCTTAACAAGGCTAAAACGTAACAATATATACGATAAGGTTATCAATAATATTTCCAACGACAATTTTATTATGAACTTGAAAATAAATAGAAAATTCACTTATCATTATTTGCTTTCGTTTTTTATTTATTCATGGATTTGTTTATGTATTCTAAGCCTATTGAAGATTGTTTAATTAAAGTTTAAGAGCTTATTTATGATATGCCATCCAAACATAGCAAATCTTCTATCAAAAATGGGTGCAGCAACAAAAAAAAGTATTTTAAAATTTTATAATATCTTCCACCAAAATAAAAGATACTCTCACCAGATTTGTGCCCTGGATGTTGGGTGTGTTTCAATAGGCGTTCTGTGTTTAACCATGGCTTAATGGTCTATATTCCAACATTGTAACTATATGGAAATCAACAATTGTGTTTAGTATACCTCCACATGGTAACACCCGGGCAACGATTTTAAGCATCGGCTAAATACTAAATGCGAGTGCAATGCACTATAAATTAAGTAGCAATGGACACAACGAATGTGAAAACAAACACCTAAGGTGGCAGACCTGATTCAGAGGCCGGTGTCAAGGATTCTGGGGAGCACTAGCTATTGTATCACTATAATCAGAAAAAGTCCCGAGATATACGTTGAGGAATCGTAATGAAATGGATAATATCAATCCTTTCCTATAGAGTCAGGTTCTACCAAGATCTCCTACGAGAGCCTGTAGCACGTTCACCACGAAGATTAACAAAATAACACCTACAGAAAATGTGGAGTTACCGAAAACTGCTTTCCCAGAGAACAATACTTTTTCTAAAAAAGAAGAAATGCTATATCAGGAATTGCGTGAGGAAAATGATGCATTGGTGGATGCAGAAACATAAAAGGATTCTTGGAAACGAAGTTAAAGCCCTTAAAGCAAAGGGAAACGTTGATTCTCCTCCTACCCGAAAAGTAATGGAACAAGAATACCATACGGATGAAGAAGAATTGGTTCGCGAAACTGAGTGGATTAGAGTCAAAATACAGAGAAAAAAAGAGATGGAATGATACACCTGCTTCCCCTAAAATAAAAGAGACAATTCCTAAAATAATCCAAACAATCCAAAAAATTACCTCCACCACCCCGAATAGTTATAGATGGAGTTAAAAACTATGATACAGTAAAATTGATGAGTGGAAACAACATCAAAATAAACTGGGACATTCTTGGCATACATTATTTTCAATAAACAAATCAGACCAATTAGGGTAATGGCTAAACCAGAAAAAATAATTGAGGAACTGAAAGGAAAAGGTTTTAATGCAACTGAAGCATCAATTAAACTAAAACGGGGAAGTAAGGAGCCTCTGAATATGTATATGCTGACATTCAGCCCAGATGATTATATTGAAAAAATACATCAAATCAAGTACAACTTGGAGTGCAAATGCAATATTCAGCCCTTAATAAGATCTACGCCTGTACCATAATGTATAAAATGTCAAGGATATGGACATACTCAAAAATACTGTAACAAACAACCCAGGTATGTCAAATATCCAAGTAAACACTATACTAGAGATTGTGTCAAAGCATCAGATGTGCAGCCTAAATGCCTACATTGTGGAGAAAACCATCCAGCTAACTACAGAGGATGCAGTGTTGCTATTGAATTGCAAAATATCAAAAATAAAAACATGCATGCTAAAAATACAAATGTAATAAAGAAGCAAACTGTTAGAATAAACAGACCTGAACCACTTAAAGGAGAGTTAAGGTGTAAAGTGTTGATAGCCTCTCACGCAGAAGTGGGTAAAAAAACTTACGCTCAAGTAATGATGAGTAACGAAAACAGACAAAAAAAACTCCCCAAACAGACTGATATTAAGCAAACTCAATACGTTTGATCAGCGATTACAGAAACTAGAATACAGCACTAAGGGAGCCATCCCTAAACAAGACCATGGCTAACGACTTATAAATTTTATGCTGGAATGCCAATGGACTCCAGCAACACCAACAGGGATTGCAAATGGTTCTGGATGCAGAGAAAATCGATGTCTGCCTCATTGCTGAAACTCACTTCCCTATACAGTCAATCAATTATCAAACTTAGAAATTATAAAACATATCACACTATTCACCCGGGAATACTATTAAGGGAGGTAGTGCTGTTATAATTAGAAATAGTATTAATCACTTCGAGCAATTAAAATATGAAACAGAACTTATACAAGCAACAGCTGTTAATATCAAGACCAAAAATAACTCTATTAGTGTTATTGGAATTTACTGCCCACCGAAAATACTAGGGAAAAGATTTGTAATTGGAGGAGATTTTAATGCAAAAAATATCCACTATGGTTCTAGACTAACAACAACTAAAGGTAAAGAACTCCTCAACGCTATATCAGAAAATACGGTTGCGAAGCCTTATCAAATGGTAAACCGACCTACTGGCCAAGGCCAACTGATCATATATGATGAAAGTCTTGACTTAAGCTCTGATCACTCACCAATACTTTTGACATTAAGTGAAAGGATCATTCAAAAAGAAAGCTACCCTAGTTTAGTAAATAAGCACACAAATTGGGAATACTTTAGACTGTCTTTAGAAAGAAAATTTAAGTTAATGGTTCCGCTAAGGAGTGAGGAGCAATTAGAAAAATAAGTTTACTAGTTCATATATGACATACAGCAGTCAGCTTGGGAAAACATCCCTGAAGTTAAAAATAAAATTAAGGGAAACAACTACCCTAGAGAAATTAGAGACCTCTTGGCAGAAAAAAGACGAATCTATCAGTAACTACCTCAGAAAATTATCTAATGATACTATTACTGAATATTCTCTCTGGAGAGCAACCAAAAGAATTAAAAGGCCAATAAGGCAGATTCCTCCAATCAGAACAGAAGATAACAAATGGGCCAGAAATAACGAAAATAAAAAACGAAGTTTTTCTGAACACCTGGAAAAAATATTTGAACCACATGATGACTAATCATTGGAAGCCGAAATAATAACTGGGAGGTTGTACAGGAAAGTGAAGAAATCCTACGAACAACACAAAAACAAGTCATGTATGAGATAAAAACCAATATAAGCCCGAAAAAAGTGCCTGGTTATGACCTTATTACAGCAGAAATTATAAAAGAACTACCAAGGAAAGCTTTATTAAAGCTCGCCAATATTATAAATGCCACATTTCGATTGAAATATGTACCCAGCCTGTGGAAAATTGCAGAAGTAATTATGATTCCTAAATCTGGAAATTATGATTTCTAAACTTGAAAAACTGGATGTGACAGGCCAATATTGTTATTACCAGTTATGTCTAAACTCTTTGAGAAGTTATTAGTAAAATGGTTAAATCCGATAATTGAGAGGAAAAACCTGATTCCAAATCGTCAGTTCGGTTTCCGCAACCAACACTCAACATTAGATCAAGTACACAGAATAACTAATATTATTGAAAGAGCATTAGAGGAGAAAAAAGTCTGCCCAACGATATTCTTAGACGTTACACAGGCTTTTGATAAAGTTTGAAACGAATGACTTAACTATAAGTTAAGAACTGTACTACCAAAGTAAATCACTACAATATTAGAATCATACTTGAAAGAGAGATTCTTTAGAATAAAATTAGACGATTCCTATTCTGAATTGAAAGAAATCAAGGCAGGAGTACCGCAGAGCAGTGCATTAGATCCGGTCCTATACCTATTGTACATTAATGATCTGCATGTATTAGAAAACAAGACTGTGGTGACTTTTGCTGATGACTCAAATACATATACCTGGACCAAAAGATGGCGAATTAAACTTAACGAAACTAAATCAGTTCACATTAATTTTACAAACAAACGACGCGAACATATTCCGGTTACAATTAATCAAGAAATAATACCGTATGCCAACACGGCTAAGTATCATGGCATGACAATAGACACAAAACTACGATGGATAGCACACATCAAAAAGAAAAGCGAAGAACTTATGCTTAAATATAGAAAGATGTATTGGCTGATAGGAAGGAGCTCCGCCCTATCAACATACAACAAACTTCTATTGTACAAAGAAATATTAAAACCGGTTTGAACTTATGGTATCCAACTTTGGGGTTGTACCAAACAGAGCAACGTAGAAATCATCGAAAGATTGGAAAACAAAGTATTAAGGAACATGGTATGTTTGAAACAGAGATATGGCCCATAAAGTGGGCACTTTTTCAAAGTGGATACTTTTTCAAAGGAAATCCACAAAAAATGCGCCATAGGCAAAGGCTCGAACAACATGTTAACACTGAGGCAACTAAGCTGTTAAACAACACAGATATTGTACGCAGGCTCAAACCAACCAATCCTTTTGAGCTGGTGTAAACAGCGTAATGCTGATCTAAAAGCCACACTAACAATTGAGTTGTTATTCGATTCTGCCAAAGTTTTATTGGTTGTTGTCTATAAACCACCCAACAAACAATTCTGCGATGATCTTAAGATTATGATGGAGAATTATACCGTTAACTATAATGACATCATTGTGTGCAGGGATTTCAATTGTGATCTCAGTGTGCTTAATTCAAATACTAAAAAATTGAAAAGTTTACTAAATAAGTTTTGCCTCAAACCGATTAATAACGAACCAACACATTTCACAACACATTCATCGTCTTTACTAGATTGGGTTATTTCAAATACTGACAAAATTATTTTTCTCAATCAGGTCTCGGTTGGATTTAGTGATCACGATTTTCTTTATTTTTCGTATGATATTAAATATAAAAGCGAACTAATCCGACTTTTTCATTTCGGGACAATTCCAATAATATTAAGTTATCAGAAGTGTTTGGTAAATGTGATTGTTTTAAACCCCTCTGAAAAAGTTGAATATCTTACTCAATTAATGAAAAATGTATTCGAGGAATTTGTTCCAATCAGAACTGTATCAATCAAAACAAAACATCTACCTTGGTTTAATAACGAGATTAGGCGGATGATTAATATTAGAAATGTTGCTCTGTACCAGGAATACATTACTACCAGAAACATAACTACCAATATTATAAAGCGCGCCAAGATGAAATATTTTTCTGTTATTTTAAATCCATCTCTGCCTGCTAAAGTATTCTGGTAAAATTAAAAATCTGTTGGTGCTTTTTCATCATCGAAAGTCAAACCATCAGCCCAATTTTCACCGAATGATTTTAATGATCAATTTTCGGATAACAGTGCAGGTAGTGCGGAGCCAGTCATTTTTGATGAACTGATTGGGCATAGTTCTTTGGAGGGTAACTTCAGTTTTAGCCATATTGATATAGTTGGTCTTATGGATGCTTTTGACTCAATTAAATCCAATGCTACTGGTATTGACGAAATACCTATTAAGTTTGTAAAGCTAATTTTAGCCCGCATTGATTGTTATTTATTGTATGGGCTTAATAGTTTAATTACGTTTTCTATTTTCTCATCGATATATGGAAGCACTCTATTATAGTGCCCATTCCCAAGAAACTTCTACATCTTTATCGGATTTTCGACCTATCAGCTTACTTCCGGCTTTGTCTAAAGTATTCGAAAGAATACTTCAGTCACAGATATTGTCTTATGTTGAATCTGCTTGTCGCTTAATCCTTTCCTTTCTGTCAGGTCGTTCACAATCAGTTAAAATAAATTTAGAAGTATCCAACTCTTGCAGTACTCTACGTGGTGTTCCACAAGGATCAGTGCTAGGTCCTTTCCTGTTTATGATGTATATAAATGACCTACCCTCAGTTATCACTAGTTGTAAATATCACCTTTTTGCGGATGACTTACAAATTTATAAATTTTGCAAACCTAAGGACATTTCCAACAGTATCGAAACTATTAATTCCGTCATTGACCTGATCTCAACGTGGTCACTAAAGAACAGAATGGAACTCAACAGTGGGAAGACGCAGTGCATCTTCTACAACTCGTAGTACAAAACATTTACCAAAAATAGTGGTGCGAGAGATCGAAATTGACTTCAAGGATTCCGTGAATAATTTAGGATTGACTTTTGATAAATCACTTTGTTGCAATTATCAAATTGAAGCCATTTGTAAGAAGGTTATATTTTTATTAAGAATGTTGTGGTCAACTACGAAATGCTTTAATTCTAAACTCAGACAGCAACTTGTCAAATCGTATATCCTTCCACATTTTCTTTATGGAGATATAGTATTCTTTGAATTAAAAAGAAAGTATTTCAATGAACTGCACATGATATACAATTCTTGTTTGAGATATATTTATGGGTTGAGAATGATCACATCTCTTATTTTGCTAGTTCATTGTTTGGTTGTACGCTTGCGAGGTTCTACGAGTTTCGGATATGTTTATACATTTTTAAATTATTAAAGCATCAACAGCCTTCTTATATTATCGAGTAATATTCACGCCGATGACAATGACAAGCAACAACTTAAGTCTTACGATCGACTGGATTAAGTAGCATGTGTATTCAACAGGATGCTTAAAGCCTTCCTCGAAGAATTGTGTTTTAGACACGAAGACGACGATGAATTGTGTTTGGGACAGAATTTTTGGGACTAAAGACATCATACTCTATTTGTTCAATAGAGGACCTTGCAAAAATAATCTAGAGGTTGGGATATAAAAACCAGACTATACAAGCGACTTAGCTGAGACACAAACCTCTCTCTTTGTCAATAGTTATTGCCCGAATTTTACTGTAAACCTCTAGGTATGTCAAATTTAAACCCATTATTTTTGGTGACCGATTCATAAATTTTTGCTAGATGATAAAATAGACGACTTTTATCAATTAATGAAAATAATGTCTTATCTCACAAAAATAATAATTTTTTTCTTTTACGACTTATTACGTTTATAAGTGCTATGCCAATCAAATCTAAGATTCAGTTTGTATTCGACTGTTGTATAATTTGGCTGCATAAAAAATATCTTGAATCGTGATTATCTATATAGTGGGTTTTGTGTTGATAACAGTATAATTGTGTATTACATAAATTTAGTAGTTAGTGCAAATATATTTAGAAAATCATGCCCGATACAGCTGGAAAGGTAAGAATGTGGGACGAGATTTAAACGGTGATAACTTATCGCGTATTAATTAATTTCCAGGTTATTACATGTCGTGCTGCAGTTGCCTGGGCCGTAAAACAGCCGCTTGTCATCGAGACTATCGAAGTTGAACCGCCGCGTGCACATGAAGTGCGTGTAAAAATCCATGCAACCGGTGTTTGCCATTCGGATGCCAGCATTCTTGATGGTTTATGGCCCAGTATTTTCCCAGTAATTCTCGGACATGAAGGCGCCGGTGTTGTGGAAAGTGTTGGTGAGGGTGTAACGAAATTTAAACCGGGCGACCATGTCATACCAATATACGTTTCAAAATGTGACGACTGTCGCTACTGTAAGAGTAAGAAAACGAATTTATGTATTAAATCGGGCGTAAATGATCTAACTAATAAGCGTGGTGTAATGTCCGATGGTACATCCCGATTCTCGTGCAACGGGAAACCATTGTATCGGTTTATGGGAACGTCAACATTTACCGAGTACACGGTCGTCGAAGATTTCGCACTGGCTAAAGTGAACGAGAAGGCTGCACTCGATCGTATCTGCTTAATGGGATGTGGAATTCCGACCGGTTATGGGGCTGCTGTGAACGCAGCCAAAGTCGAAAAAGGTAGCAGCTGTGCCATTTGGGGTCTTGGTGGTGTGGGTTTAGCATGCGCCATGGGCTGTAAACAGGCCGGGGCCGGTCGCATAATTGGTATCGACATTAATCCCGATAAATTCGAGATCGCGAAAAAATTCGGCGTAACCGAATTCATTAATCCAAAGGATCACGACAAACCGATCCAAGAATTGTTACTTAAAATGACTGATGGTGGTCTTGACTATACATTCGAATGCGCTGGTAATCACCTGACATCACGGGCGGCACTCGAATCAACAGTACAAGGGTTTGGGGTCTCGATCCTCGTCGGCGTCGCCGGTCATGAAATGTCAACTATGCCCATGGAATTGGTGATGGGGCGTACATGGAAAGGAGCCGCATTTGGTGGATACAACAGTGAGGATATTTCACTGTTAGTAGAAGACTATTTGGATGGCAAAATCTTGATAGATGAATTTGTTACGCACACAATGAGACTCGAGAAGATCAACGAAGCATTCGATTTAATGCATGCGGGTAAAAGCATTCGCAGCGTTGTCAACCTACTCGTATAAGCGCCGATCAAAAGTTTTCAAAACATTTTCAATAAATCTTAAGAATAACAATGTTGAGCAAATAAAATTTATTCCGAACAAATATAATGTTTAAATCTCCCCACTATCAATGAATTCTTCTGTCGAAGATCTGGAAAATTCTAGTTAGTTAGAAATTAAAATTAATTTATTAGAAAAACACTAAGTTTTTATCTCTAATTACTTTGACAGATCAACTTAGTGAACCGCGTACATTGTGTTAAAAGTTGGAACTAAACAAAAGTCGTTGTGGTTATTTATAATTAATTATTCAGCGATTTTTAATTGATTATTTTAATTTGTAATCAGTACGTAACAGATACATGAACATATTAGATATGTCTCATGTTACGAAGACAACTGTAACTCAACGGCACTTATCCAATTAAGAATATCAATTTAAAATAGAAAATTTGTGGAATTTGTTTTCAAAATGAAAACATTTCAGCAACAATTTTCCAACAATATTCGGGACCATGCCGTACACTAAGGCTGGTAACAAAATATTTGGTTATGGAAATATCATTCGTCTCGATTGGCCTTAAAATTTGAACAACTGCTGTTGATGTCATGTCGACGTGTGCTACATGAAACAAATTTTTAATAGTTCGCACAATACATAATAAAAGTTCATGTGTTCCTCCCAAGGATATCCGTTGCTCAGAATTAAAGGTAATAGAATCAAAACGTGAGCATGATGTTTGATTGTTAACTGGCTACTTTAATCAGAGATGGGCAAGGTAGATTACGCCGTGTAATATACCCAGTTGTCGACACGTCAAATTTAACGTAGATAACTTGGCCGTGTTTTTTGTTGACGTCGACAATTAAAATAATGTCAACAACCTACGATATTTTAGAGATTTGAAATCGAATGCGCTAGTGTGCAGTTGTATTTTGAAAAAGGGCAATTCAGTTAAGTCGTATATAATATAACATATTAACATATCCTATTGAAATCAAACAAACAATCAATTTAATTTACGAAAGTGTGCTTGTATAAGTGTTAGCGAGTATTGTGCTATGCAATTGTTAGCCTAAACCGATAAAATGTCCAAAACACTCACGTAACTTTGGTAATATTTAACAGTCATCAACTTTATTTTTAATTATAATTTATTTATTATATTTCGACTATAAAATCGGATCACGAACTGATTGTAATGGCGCACCAAGCTGAATTGAATTGAAACCGGATTTTTATGTGCATATGTATAATTGTTGTCATTCAATTTCATAACTGAAAACTGAGAGTCCAAAATCTGGTTTAAGTCGATCGATAGATATATGGATTTGTTTTTTCCATTGTTGGCCATCACAAAATATTTTCTAAATCATCGAATTACCTTATGGGGGCTTTTGTAAGGCGATGTCAGTCCAGTTCGAGTTTCATCTAGCCTAACAAAAACTCACATATATCCAGCGTTTTTGGAATAAATTTCTCGAATTTCGGAGCATGTTGAGGCATAGCTGGAACTAGATTACGTTTAGTATTTCGTAGAAATGAGTTTAATAATCTGACCAGAGTCTGCTAGTTGTTGATCTGGTGCTTCCGAGAAAAATTCGCCTGCTAATTTATGGTTTGTCTATAAACTAGTTCTGCCGGAGAATATTTAGTATTATCTTCTGGTGTAGATCTCAATTCAATTCAATTTATTGTATCGGTTCTCGCTTTTAGAGATGCATGTAGTGGGCGATGAAAATGTGCAACCATTCCGTTATATTGCAGGTGATAAGAAGTTGGCCGAATTCGATGTGTGCCTAGCAGAAATGTCGTTAATTTTGAGAACAGGTGAAATTGGAATTGGCTTCCTTGATCTATATCAATATTTGCAGGAACTCCAAATCTTGATATCTACTTCTAAAAAAAATTGGCCTTTTTAGCTTATTGCGCTTGTAAGAGGTTTGTGGTCAGTGTAAATTGAAAATTCTCGACCTTCTATAAGATATCGAAAATATTTACCCGCTAAGTATATGGCGAGTAACTATATATCAAATGCAAAATACATCAATAATACTACTGAGGATGAGCCAATAGTGTTGCATGAGCAAGGCCACTTTTAATCTGAGCAAATACTTCATTACACTCTTTTAACCAAGTAAAATTTGTTCCAGTTTTTGGCTTTCTGAGTAACAAAACTAGATGTGCATGAGTCGGCGATAACAATTCAGCTAGTTTTGGTACAAAGCGATGGTAAATTTGTCGAATGGATGTAGGCAATGGAAATTCCGATATCGCTTCAACTCTTTCCTCGGATGGGAATATTCACTGATTTCCCTGAATAATTTTGTGGTTTAGAAAGTTAAGAGAATTAACACCAAAAACGCATTTCGAAGTTTTGATATTGAAACCAAGTCTGCAAGCCTTTTAAACAGTAGTTTCAAATGTGATTTGTCCTCTTCTTCTCATTTCAAAGCTGCAAGAATATCATCAATGTATGCAAACACGAAGTCCAACCCTCTAACTACCTAATAAGTGTAATTGTTGTCTTAGCAATATATTCTGTCGCAACAGGTATTAAATTATAACGGTGACGGTGTTTAATCTGCTGTAATCCCCACAAGCTCTCCAATCAAGTTGTTCTTTTTTCTAACCATAGATGCAAAGGACTAGACACTGGAGAATGGTTGGTACTAACACTGAATAGATTAGTTTCGTACCAATTAATTGCGCTTTTACAGTACTGTTAACTAGTTAAATCAATAAAGGAATTCTGATTAAAATGACATTTTTTATTATGACTCTGGAGTCCACAACTACTAATCACTGGCTAAATCATAATTCTTTTTGAAAATTAATCTAACTTGAAGTGTTTTTATGTAGCGGAAGCATTGCCATAATTTATGGCAAGATATAATTTTTCACCTCCTTCAATGTTGTCAAAACCTGGTCATAAAGCAATCTGGCAATGTTTTTTAGCTAACAAAGTCCTGTTTATCTGACGATTTCGCTTTTAAAAATTCGGTAGCTCTTATAGCCTTTCATCAAGTCATAGCACGGCACGGTTTAAGCTTTAAGCACGGAATAACTTTCTTGTAACAAATTTTATCAAAGTTGTGCCATGATTATCATTTTTGTGAGCTCCTCTTTCTACACTGTGACCTTCTTTATACAGCTTTTTAATTCTATACATCGTAGTCTTAGGTAAATTTTATAATTTTGCAATGGATAAACCGGATGACAAGGGATTCTCAAGGTATTTTACAAAACTAGATTTCGATTATTTAATTCCATTTTTAATATATGTTTACTATTAAAACCGACTTAACGACGCTTGGCAGATAGTGCAGATTTAAAAAAAAACACTTTTATTTTATAAACATTGATCTCAAAGAATTTTGGTCACCGTAGGTTAGAAGTAATTTATAAAATCACTCTAGGAATTGTCTACGTTGTCGACGTTGTTTACGGGTTGTCGACACGTCGACGTAGAAAATAATAGATGACGCGTAAATGCCCATCCCTGACTTTAATACTAAAGCTGGTACCAATGACACTGACTCATTCAAAAACATATACTTCAGACCAAAAATTGCGACTGATAATGGTGGCTGGCACATTTCAGCAAAACAAAACTTATTTGGGTGTAACTATCAACAGCAGCTGGGATACTTTTAGATTTAGAGTAACTGTCATTTGGGACCGAAATGGAATGTGAAAACCTTCTTTTTATTTATTTATTTATTTATTTATTCCAAAAAAAAAATACATACATAAGGCCTAGCCTTATAAATCGCACATATTTACGATTTAAAATACATTTATGTTTGAGTGATGCACACAATGAAAATTATGGTTAAAGTATTAAATAATAATAATAAATTAAATTACAGTAAATTATACAACTTATAATTAAATGAAATGGTACACTTAAATAATAAGGAAAGGAAATTATATCATCATCTTAAAAATCTCACAATAATTCAGAATAGTAGTTTAATTATTAACCATTACATAGAAATTCAAATAATGTTTTTTTAAATGCAGCGAGTGAAGCTATTGACCTAATACCAACTGGAATTTCGTTGTATACAGATACACCATACACAAAAAATGAATCATTTTTGACCCGGCTATGATTCCGAGGTAATAATAATCGGCCTAAACGCTCGCTGTTACCAAAACATAAGTTGTCGAACAGGTAATCAGGCTGACGCGACGAAATGATCTTATGCATTAAAAGACAAATCCTATATTTCAAGAAAATTTTCAACGTACAACCCAAAAAACGTATAGCATATTCAGTCATATGAGTTATCCTAGGCACATTGTATATAAACCGGAGTGCGGCATAAAAACTTTTCTGAATCTTTTTGAAGACATTATCGTGTAGAAGCCCCATGACCGGTGAACAATAGATAATATGCGGCATAAGCAGCGTCTTAACTAGCATTATCTTGACCGGCTGGCTCAAGACTATTGCGGAATTCCTCAGGGAACGTAAACCACCATAGATCCTACCACAGATGTTGTTAGTATGATTGTTCCATGTAAGACCACTATCCATAGTTAGACCCAAATTAGTTGCGTTCCGACAAACCTCAATGTTTTCTCCCAGTAATTTAATGGGACCAATATTATTCCTATGATACTCTATATCATGCTGTGCAAAGTTAACACATTTGGATTTGGAAGGATTGAGTAGGAGTTGATTGTTTTTAGCCCATTGCACAATATTTTGGAGATCAAAGTTCAAGTGACTAACCATTTCCTCTTTGGCAAATGATTTTCTCCCAAGATATAGCTGGACGTCATCAGCAAACATATGGCATTTACAGTAACGTACCACGTCAGGTAAATCGTTGATAAACAAAGAGAACAACAAGGGTCCTAAAATAGAACCCTGTGGAACCCCGACGAAATTGGGAGCAAAATTAGACTTCTTCCCATTAGCTTCTACATATTGAAGACGATCAGAAAGATAGGACGATATAAGTACCACTTTCTGTTATATTTCTTACTAAGAAAATTTCTCACTAAGCTTTCCAGCTAAAATTTCTCGATTGACTGAGTCAAATGCTTTAGTGAAATCCAAGAGAGTCAGGATAGCAATTTTTTTTTCGTCCAACATAGAAATCAAATCGTTGGTAATGAGTAATAAAGCTGTATCGGTTCCATGATTTTTCCTAAAGCCTGATTGCATTGGTGACAGTAAATTATTAAAAGCTAGATGTTCGTTAATTTGATTTTGAGCAATTCTTTCAAAGGCTTTAGATAACCCAGGAAGAATACTTATAGGTCTCAAATAATTCATAGTTCTTACATAGGTCGTTTTGGGTATTGGGATTACTCGAGCAATCTTCCAGTCCGAGGGAAATACAGATGTTGTGAGTATGTGATTAAATAAATTCATGATGAATGGAGCAATCGCAGGTAAAATTAGCTTAATAAACTTGATTGGTATTTGGTCATCTCCAACGGAATTTGATTTTATACTCTCGATCGCAGAAACAACTTCATCAATTGAAACATTCCTAAACGAGAAAGATGAACTGGTGTGAGAACGATGACCATGCATAGTATTATCACTATGTTGAGGGACATTCAGAGAAGCAGACCCTGAAAATGTAGAATTAATCGAGTTCAAGTCAAACGGAATATCTACACTATCCGGAGTAGATATCCCATTCTGTTTCAAACGTTTCCATAGTACTTTGGTTGATAGATCGGATGTAATATAATGATTAAAATAATCCCTCTTAGCATTCTTGATCAGACAATTAACATTGTTGCGAAGTTGGGTGAATGATTTCCATCTTACAGAACTGTGGGAATGTTTCCATAGTCTGTATGCCAGGTCCCTATTTTTAATAGCTATTCTAATGACGTCATTAAACCATAAATTACTTTTGGTTCTAGGTGTAATTTCTAGAACGCAGGAATAAATTTCTCTCACGCCTTTAGAATAGCTGTATTAAGTATTCGGAGAATATCATCTGAGGTGGTGGAATTATAGAATTGGTCCCATGGAGAACTGACAATATCTGCACATATGGTGTCAACATCCAAATTCCGATAATCTCTGATAAAATAGGAATGTTTTTGACTCTCACACATAGGTATATCATAGGGAAAAAAAATTAAGTCATGTTTGGAAACCCCAGGTAAATCAATTTGAGAGAAATTCATAACCCCTTCGATCCGATTAGTAATAACAAGGTCAATACATGATGGCTGCGATCCGGAATGCCCAGAAGAAAAATGTGTCGGAGCTCCGCTTTCATAGTAGCATAAACCGAATTCGGTCAAAAAATTACGAAAGTTAAGACAAGCATTATTAGGTTGTAAAATGTTTGTGTTAAAGTCTCCCAACAATACACAATCATCGTATTGAGTAGAAATATTTCCAAGCACTGCTTCAAGATCTGCACGATGACTATATATCGAGGGTTTAGGGTTATACACTACACCAACCAAAAGACGTTTCTCCTTTAGATGGATACCCAAAAACAGGAATTGAACTCCAGAAGTCTGATAATCAATACCATTGTTAGTGGAATTTGGCGGATTGTCAGATGATTTCGCCACAACAACACATTTAATATTATTCTCCACATAAACGGCAACACCCCCCCCCCCCCCGAGTTATACGGGGCCGATCATTGCGATATATTTTGTAACCAGGGATCTGAACGCAAGCATTGGAAACGTATGGTTTAAGCCACGTTTCAGACACTCCTATAATATGAAATTTAGAATCACAAAATAGATCGCGAATCTCGTCCATTTTACCGGTATTCCTGGCATTTATGCTTTGAGCATTAAAGTGGCAAAGATTAAGAAATCCGGTTAAACGCGAATGAACCACTCCAACAACAGTTTTGGTAATATTGACACCGCTAAGTTTATTTGATTTTCTAGAATGATTAAGGTTCATTTAATTAAGGACTTGTAACCTAATATAAAAATGAGAGATATAAAATGACAATATAATTCGCAAAAAATTCTCTGCTTCCTTCAGTAGATTATAATTCATATAACACAAATTACAATGTTAAACAAAAATATTAGTAATGATTAAGAAAATAATAATAATTTAAATTAAAAAAAAAGAAAGAAAATTATAATAATACTGTAAAAAAATGTATAGTTATTAGTTGTATATGTAATAGGAAATCCTTACGACTTTTGTGTAACGGCATTAAACAATTGGTCGATCGTGTGTATCATGAGCCATTGATCACCATTCAGCTTCTTAATCACGACTTTGCCGCGTCTTGTTGAGAAATTAACAATTCGACCCTTTTTCTTCAAGTGTTTTACGAAGCTATACAGAATACGAGTTAAGCCAGTTAGGTTGTCGTTAAGCACGATATGAGTAGACGAATTAACTCCTATGCTGTTCGGATCAATTCCACCAGATTTTTCTTTGACCATCACATTAACATAGGCGTAGAAAAAACTATCCCGAACTGTAGAATTATTGAAGGTAGCGATGCATGTATCAGTTAAACGTAGTCGATTCACACCAAAGTCAAATTCGGTGATAGCAGGATATAGGCTCTTGAAAATCTTCAAGATGTTTGATTTGATAGTGGCAGCATTTTCATTTGCAGTATATTCCAGACCAGTTATCTTAATATCTCGGGATAGACGATCGTATTCAATACTATCAAGACGTCGCTGAATAGCTGGCTGCTGAGGAACGTATGAAATAGATATATAGCACGGCTTAACTTTTAGAGTTGGAAAATCCGCAGAAAATATCCCTTGCTTACGATTGTCAGCTACTGCAACAATTTCACAGTATTTCTTGTAAACCGCAAGTGCCATATTTTTATCCAAAAATAAAATGGATACTATGTTGGTGGAAAAGTCCCATTTGGTTACAAAATAAATATCATTTTTGCAACCAAATTCCTCAAATATCTGAATAAAAAATTGATTGATGGCATTACTATTCTCAAAAGTTTTCGGCGTAAGTCCTTGCACATCAAGACAGTTGGACGCAAATGTATCTTCAATATTTATAATTCTAACTTCAAAACTATCAATTTTCGATTCCACATCAGTACAACGACTGACCATTTCTTGACGCATGGTCATTAACTTGGTCTGTAAGGCGTCAACTTTTGTAGCACTGGATGATAATTCAGCCTTTAGGTCATTAAGTGTTATGCTTATTTCCTGAATTGCAGAATCATTATCATTTAACTTTTTTATAAAACAAGCCGGACAGGACCACAAAAATGATTTCAATTTAAAATAATCAGCTTGGCTATCGTTGATAAATGCGCACTTATGATCAAAAACATTCGTACAGCTTACGCAAGCTATGGATCTTTCCGGAACAAGATGATCCGCACATGAAACACATTTAGAGCTACCCATATATGTTTTTTTCTTTTTTTCTTGTTCAAGATGTGATTCCGGACTGCTCCATAATCTTTTGCTCATCACTCGACCAGATTAAAACATTAAATCGTAGAGATTTCTATAATCTGCTTAACAACACATTGAAAATAAATTTATTCACAGAGTGTAAACCAGTTCACAAAAAAAATAAAATATCTATATTATATACAAGTCGTATTTATTGATGTAACGTTATAGTTTGAGTTTTCCTGTTGTAATTGTACAATGTTTAATGTTCTTGTAAAATTCAATCCGGTCTCCGACACGTGTTGATAAGCATTTACCGAACTACTTTTATATAGTTCAACGTGTGATATTCGTCTTTTAAGTGCCATAATTGTTTATACGCGAAACGGCCTAGATTTTTTTCATAATATCTAGAATGAGTTCATCAAAGTGTTCTCTCATTCTGTGCTGGCATTGTCAGTAATTTGATCAGAGGTTCACTAGTGTTAGTTCGGATTGTATAAATTACTCGCCCAAGTGTGAATTTATTATCAAATTATTTCTGTATCAAAGCCAGTGTTAGTTCGTGTATTATCCAGTTAAATTAATTCCTTGGTAAATTATAAATAGTAAATTCTTCAGAAAAATCGTGCTTTTTCTGCCAGTCACTGAAGTCTGTCTACATGCCTTGCGTAAAGCTTATTTGCAAATGTATATAGGCAATACTCTATCATTAAATTTCATGTCTTCATTAAACCTTTTATAGACGAATTTAAAATTTTCAAAAATTATTCCGATATACCGTTGGGAAATACCGAGATCCTGGATTTACAAACCCTAATTTAGGCTACAATCCTACAATAGGATAGTTTAGAGATAGAGGCAACATGACGAAGTTATAAATTGATTCCATCACATTTGAAACATTTCACAATCGTACCAATATTTTGTGCACATGTTCTCGAATTTCGAGGTCATGGCCCAGTGTTACTGTTTTACTGAGCATTTCGTGGAAATCTCTAAAATTGGCGGCACCAAATTTGTAAAACATATGAAATTCCAATTATCGTAAAACACAAAATGTCCAATTTGAAAAAGTAACGAAAGGGTTTTGTTGTTGTTTTAACGTAATACTAGGTTGGTCCGTAATCTGGTCATTGAGGTCAACAGGCAGCGGAGGAAACCATACCGAGAACCTCACTTCACGTCGTTTAAGTTCACTATATAGGACAGCACTAATAGCCTTTTGGTTCGAGTTCATCCACATAAGTATGTTAGAACGCACGCAAAAATAAAATGTCATCCTCACGGGCTCAGCAAGCCAAACTCTCCTCACCTTGGGTCCCGCTCAATCAGCGCATAGTTAACATCTCGCTCAACAAAACCGTGAAGTGCGTAAGCGCAAACCAAATTTTGGCAACCATACCTCAACTTCAGCAACCAGGGCATGCAAGCTCGCACGCGTATAGTGATATTTTATTTGGAAATCAACTTCAGTTGCATCCTCGGATCCATCTATATATTTATCCCGGAACAACTACGCAGAATCTCTTCGTACTTATGTACCACGTGTTTCGTAAATCCTAAATTCGTGCGTTTCGTCAAGGACGAAGGCTTTTCCAACTTACTAATCACGACGCGCTTTAGGTAGTATCTGGGTGTCACATTCGTATTTCCCTCACCGCCTAATGCCTATATAGACGTTATTACGTCCGTGTAGACGATACAGCCCACCCCCGAGCTCTTACAGAATAACTTTCACAGCCAAATATTTAATTATATTTCCTATTGAAATACTTTAATAGACGACAAAATGTATAGACATATATTGATTGATTAAGGAACCCAGAATCTAGAGATGTTCACAGGTCTTCATCCACATTTTCGAATAGCTTAGACCAAGGTTACTGAATGGACTATTATTAATAGCAAGTAAAAATGTTGCAATTTTGAACGATTTTTAAAAAGGTATACCGCCGATCGTAAAGATGATCCTATATTTTCAGCTATATAGGCTATTTAGAATTTTTGTGGCCAAGGAAATTAAATTCGAATTTTTTATACCATTTAGAAATTACGTAACTTTAAACGTTTTTTGAAAATGAGTACTGCCAATCGTGGATGGCCACGAGTACTCGAGTATATATTCGGATACTGTAGAGCAATAATTGGAAAAATAAGAAAAATATTCAAAACACTGAGATCCTAAATTTTGTAAAAACTAGTAAAATCCAACAGAATTGTGTCCCGTTCAACATAATAGTATAATTTTGTACAGGCTTTCCGACTGACAATACCATAAACTTCAGAAACGCGATAGAGTTCTCGAGTTAAAAATTAAATCGATCTTCAAGTTTAATAATTCGGAAAGAGGTAGGATGCCAATCGTTGTGTCTAGAGTTAGTGAACAACACTAGAATCCCGGTAAGGTAAATTACGCACAGGCACTGAAAAGTTCAGCAATACAGGTACCACTCCACAAACTACTAAAGCTAAAAGTACAATAAGAAAGACCCAATGCGGCAACCGTTAAAAGTCATTATCAGACCAGTGGGACAAGAGATCAGACAGAAAGTAGAAGAGCAAAATATTGATATCCTATATGCATGCGACAACCCCACAGGCGATTAAAGTTCGGTTGGTCGGTCTGCCAACCTCTACAAGAGATTATCACCGGAAACGGCAAAAACATTAAGCAGTACAATGCGACTCACACTGCGTGAGCAAAGAAGTTAGATCAGAAATAGGTAAATCTGATTTAGTTAGCATCTATACTTTCAAGATTCTGGATCCTGTGGATTATATAAATAGGATTGATAAGAACTTGGATGATATCTTATCTCCACTGGCGATTTCAATGCTAAACCCATAACTATGACATAAGAAAGACACGAACGAGAGAGATTCGGTGTCTTCATCATCATTGAAGATGATGAGCCAAGCACCTATTCCCACAATGATGAATGAAATATTAATCTCACATTAATATTTGGGTGGTCGATTAGCGACCTTAGACCCGTCGTCCTCACTATGATCCTTAATGATGCACACAATGATAATAAAACATGCAAATTGGGAAAAAAATTCAAAATGTGTTTTAATTCAAGTGGAGTTGATTGATTAATGCAAATGAAACAGATGTATAGATGTAGAGTTGAACAGAGAATGACTAGCACACTCATCAGTGCCTGTAATGAACGTCTACCAAAGGTACGGTTCCTGAATTAGACAAAAATCTGTTATATCGCATACAGATTTTTATCTAGTCCAGGAAGCGTACCTCATTAATGGTGCGGTTTCTGCGTACCTCATTAATGGTGCGTTTAGAGTCGAAGTTCGGCAGGATTTTTTTAAAGTCCACCGTCCTTAAAACCAGAGCGTGCATTTATATTTCTAATGATATTAATGCCGCTCTTATTAATGAGTGCAGCACGGATGATCTTGCGGCGGTGCTAATCACTTTCTTGTTTCAAACTTGTCATTGTATCGGCCTATTTACCTTATGATTCCACCTCGTGCCCTCCTTCAGAGTAACTGGTGAATCGTGTAATGTGGTATAGGGTTAATAAACTACCTCTCGTGATTGGTTGCGACGTTAATGCTCGTCATACCATTTGGGTTAGTTCGAATACCAATAATAGAGGATCATCACTGTTCAACTATATATTTACTCTTCTGAGTTAGAGATTCTCAATGTTGGTTGTGAGCCAACGTTTGTCAACTCGGTTCGTAAAGAAGTGATAGATATTAGTTTGACTTGATGATCATGATATTCGGATAATACTCCCACCTCTAACCATAGGTGCATCTCTTTTTATATTAACTTTAAAAGACCACCGGTTAAGCCATATCGTAATAGGAAACTTACGAATTGGGATTCATTTTCCTCTGAGCTCGTTTCACTACTAGATTTGCCTAATCAGATTAGATCTATCAGAAACTGTACTAACGAAAGCAATCTCGGCTGCTTTTGAAAAGTGATGCCCTCTTAATAACAACCAGAAAAAGCATAATAAAACATTCTGGTGTTCTGAACTTAAAAAGTTAAGGAATAGTATGCGTAAACTTAAAAATAAAGCCAAAAATACGAGTCTCATTTCGGATTGGAATCGATCTTTGGTAGCTCAAAAAGCCTATAAAAAAACCTAAGATCCGCAGCGTGGAAAAACTTCTGTCAGGAAATTGATAGCTTATCTGTTCTCGCTAGACTTAACAAAACTCTGGCTAAGAATGATACTTGTAGAATCAATAGTCTTCGCCTACCCTCCCGCAATCTCCTGACATTTTGTTGTCCTGACATTTTTACCGGGACTCCGGATTGTAACTTAGCCCGTAGACCGATCACTACTGATGTTCTACGCTGGAGTGCTTTGTCGTTTGCACCGTTCAAATCGAGTGGTCCTGATAGCGTTTCCCATGCTGAATTACAGTATGGTTTTCTACCCATCAGTACTCACCTGCTCAATCTGTTCCAGGCGGGCGTTGCTTTTAGTACTGTACCACGATCCAGAGTAGATTAGTTTTCATACCTAAAGCTGCGGATTATAGTGACTCAAAAGCTTTTAGGCCCATTAGTCTGACCTCTACTTTTCTTAAAACTTTAGAGAGGATCATCGACAGATTTATTAACCAAGGAGTATCTCGATATAAGCCGTAGGGCTTTTGAGTGAAATTCTCAAAAATTTACTAAAAATGCAAATTCGAATATATGGACAAAACCTCTCCTGCACTAAATTGAATTACTCGAATCCCAGAGATTGGCTCATATGCAGGCTACATCCATTAGAAGAAGATAAATTAAGCTGCTCAAACCAGTTAATGGTATCTCGATTTGAAAATCTCGCCTAAAAGCGTTACGGCTCATATCGGATATACTATTGACTGATTTGAACAGCCTAACTAACGTACCTTCTTTCTAATTTTTATTGTCTATATATGAGCCAATCTCTGGGATTCGAGTAATTCAATTAAGTGTAGGAGAGGTTTGATCGATATCTAGGAATGCTTTCGGGACTTGTACGGGGCATAGACAGATTCTTAATAAGTTTAAGTCACATATTCCGAAGATTGACATGGTGAGTAACAGGCTATTGCTCGAATTTAACTTGACCAATACATTCCTGGTCGTTTTCCCTTCGAGAGAATTTTGGCTCCCTCAGGATCTCTATAGACAGTTGCCCGAGTCGATAGTTTTTTTTGTGGAAGGCTCTCGTTCTGAAGTCAGTGCTGGGTTTGGATTATATTGTCCTAAGAATGCACGGTTTTTCAAGCTGAATTAATTGTACTTACCCATAGTGCGATTCAGGCGTTTCAGTTTAGTGATTTAGGGAAGGATATTATTATCTGCACGGATATAATAAAGCCGTGCTCAATACCTTTAAAAATCATTTGACTACAAAGATTGCAAGCACTACATTAATCTCCTTTGCTCTAATACGAGAGCAAGGATCATGTGGGTGCTTGCTCATTGTGGCGTTGTGGGAAATGACTTTGCTGAATTTTTAACGAAAGTTGGATTGCGTAGTAAATTTGACGCTATTATGAAGTTCGCTTTACTTGAACTGGGACTGAAGTGGCGTTCTACTCCTAGCTGTCGAAAGCCAAAACAGTTTGCACCATGAGACCATTGTGGCATTGAGTGCGGAACCTCTGTAGGTTCCAACCGCTTTGATAAAAAATAGTATACCAAAGAAACGAGCACGCAAAACCAAATTCCCAAGGTGGTGTTACGAGCTGATTACCAAACGTCAACCAGTTCAAAAATTTCTCAAGCTCTATTAAAAGGAAGCAGAGCCAATTACAAGAGACCACAAACGACTAGTCTATATGTATACCCTGTTGTAACGCTTATTTCAAAAGTATTAATGAAACAAGCCAACGATGCTTGAAAAATTAAACTACTTACTACTACTTACTAAAAACACTGCTACTCGACGATTGTGAGGTATAGATAGCCAATATACAAAAAATACGCCATACTGTTCCAGTCACCACAAATGAGGATCAGCTCAAAAATGAAGGGCCAACGTCCGCAATCATGTCTTTGAAAACCAGTAAAACGCCAGGCCTAGACCACATCGAGATCGAATAGGGTCAAGTATCATCAGTTTCATGAATAACTGTTAGTTATGATTACTGGCAGGTTGATGAGCCCAGAATGAGTTCAGAACAGTGAACAGCGACGAAAAATTGGAGTTCACAGAAAATAGATTCCCACAGAAGCGTTTAACAATTGAAAATGATATCAGCTAAATGGCGGCCACGACTACGCTTGAAGCACCATATCATTTTCATGAAATTGTCCATGACCAATTCGCATATTTGCGGCTGTATGTCCTCGATAACTTCACGAATTCCATATTTAAGGTCTTGAATCTATTGTGGAGCATGGTATAGACCTTATCTTTCACGTGGCTAAAAAGAAAATAATCTAAATGTGTTAAATCACAAGATCTCGGTGGCCAATTGTGATCACCTCTTTGAGAAATTACACGGTAAGGAAGCATTTCTTGAAAAATTCCGATTGTTTCATTGACAACAGCAATATCTTCCAATTCCGGCCATATCAAATCACCAGCATCATTTTCGAAACAGTTAGGTCCAATCACACCGCCAGCCCAAAAACCGCACCAAACAGTGCCACGTTGAGGATGGAGAAGCTGTTCAACAATCATCACCCAAGATGAGTTTTCAATGAAAATCCGGATCATTTTGATGCATTTGAAGGACCCAATCAGCGAAGATACGACGTTTATGGTGATCGACCGATTTGAGTTCTTGTGTTAACTGACCTTTGACCTAAATCTTTAAGCAAAATACGGTGTAATGTCGTTTATGGAATGTCTAATTCCAAAGGACGAGGAATCGACAAACGTGGGTTTTCTTCAACACCACGACAGCAATATTCTCAGTTGTTCTTGAGCGACGCACACGGTTTTGATTTTTCACATCACTAACTTGTCCCAACAGCTCAAATTTTTCCACCAGTCTCACTATTGCCGGCCAAGAAGGTGCTCCACGACGACCAAAAATTTTCACCATTTTTGTAGTGAATTTTAACAATTTCAATGCGTGGTTGAAGCGTGTATCGTACCATTTTTAGTAATGGCGCAGGTTTTACTTGTCAAAAGATGACAGCTTCTTATCAAAATTATTTTTGAGCAACTTAAACATTTAATACCTTGCTTAAATCCTATCTCTATTATGAGTGATTTTGAGCAAGCTATTGTAAATTCGGTAAGACATGTATTTCCTACTATAACACAACGGTTTTGTTTATTTCTTTTCGGACAAAACATCTATAGATTAAGTAAGATTACGTCCGAAGAACTTAAAGCAAATTACGATACAAATCCTTAGTTTGATCTTCAATTGAAAATGCTTATGGCGTTAACATTTGTACCAACTCATGATGTTACTAATGTATTTGAAGCGTTAAAAGCCTCTGGCGAAATACCACCTTGTGAGAGCTTGATAATCATATCAGAGTTCCTCCATACAGAAGAGATCCTCGATATGTTATTCACTCATGGAATCATTTTGATTCCACGCAAAACAATGCGCCAAGAACCAATAATAATGTTGAAGGTTGGAATAATGCCTTAATGCAACTTGTGGACTGTCATCATCCTGATATATGGAAGTTTTTAACGAAACTTCAATTGGAGCAATCCATGAATGAAATGGTCATTGACCAAATAAACGCTGGCAATGAAATGCCACCGCAAATAAAAAAATATCGCGACTTGAATGTGCGGTTAAAGAAGGTTGTCGCAAAATATTTTGCGACAAACGACAAAACCGCATATTTCAGAAACGTGGCGGTGAACATTTCATTGTAAACCTTTGATCAATTTCAGTCATTTCTAATAATCTATTGTAAATCAAGTAATGATTGGTTTACCTGATTCCATTTTATTTATTGTAATTGGGAATTAGATAAACTTTGAACTATTTTACAATAGAAGCTTAGAGATGAATGAAAATGATTAAGGCAGCGTTTATTTGTTCTTGCAGTTTCATTTTAGATTGCTCCCAAATACTTGGATGTTGATGCTTTATGATTCAATAAATCATTATGTCTTCTTTCAACATTATTTTCTGGCACGTATTGTGTTGCGGTATTGCGTGGAATATATTGTAGGTAATATTTTTTGTGAAGATTAGATTAACCGCTCATCATTCGGTATAAATGATTTTGTAATCCCTTTGAACCAGTTTGAGAATTTTTTTGGGCAGATATTTCTACTATTACTTTGCTGGTAAAAGATAAATCGGCTGTGTACAGTAATAATAACATTGGACATAGTATGTCTTCGCTCATGTTAAATAATCCAGTAAAGTTGCTAAGTTTTGGTTAACCTGAAAGGTTATTGGACGAAACATCTGTTTCGTCATTTCTTTAATTTCATTTATTCTCGCTAGCAGTTTGATTATTTTCTTAAATAAGTTATGGCTTATTGGTTTATTATGCGAGCACAACGTTTCAGATATTTCTAGCCTATAGCGAATTTATTTGTGCTATAGTGGATAACACCAGCTGATCATTAAATACTGACCTATATCAATGTTAGAATTAGTGTATAATTCACTTGCTGGCGATGGTTTGGCTTTTCCCACCCCCATTTTAATGAAATTAGCAGTGTTTGCTAATTTCAAACAGCTTCATAAAGAAAATATGTATGTCTAATTTAGTTGAATTGATACCTTTCATATATAAATAACAAATTTCAATAATTAGGTCAACTACTTAACGAATTACAATAGTTTCTTTAATTTGACAGATGATTTAGTTATTACACCGGGTTGTTAGGAGTAATCCCCAAATTTTATTTTTTTATTTTTTTAGTTTTCTACCTCCCCTGTGTCGAACTATTGCGATCATGAGCTTAGTTTTCATACTGCCCTAGACAATCAGAAGAAGCCAAATGGTTCTGTACACCGTGGAGCCATACCATATCCGCATGCATTACGTCACCGAGCCGTGTACTCACTAAGTTTTTACATCATGTTCAATATCGGGAATCTTCATCAGATCTCTGAACTTCTTCGCGTTTTGGTCTGTAAATCACACACTTCTTCGATTCTGCTCTTAATTGTAAGAAGAAGCCATCTATCTTGTACTCGTACATCAGCGTCTAACTTTCACATCTATACATATAACAAGGAACTATCAGACGAGGAAGAGAGCTTGGCGCATGATCTCCAAGATCAGCAACATTCCGTTGGAGCAGAGAACGAATACCAAAGCAGGAGAGTTCCGAGATCTTACAGCCGAAAAGGCAGAGATCTGATGATGAACCGGCTACGGAGGCTAAAAAGAAGCGGGCTCCGGATAATGTTACCAGGCCCTTCAACGAGGTGCTAAAGGGGCACCTGCTCATGGCAGTCGTTGACAGGGTTCAAGAAGATGGGAGCATTATGGCCCCCAACTGGAGGAAGGTGGAGAAGGCCTTAGCCGCCATCTTCCTAAACATTATGAGGGAGAACCCAGGACCTGTTCCGTCCTGCCGAGACAGAGAGTGGCACCGGGGTCACGTCAAACTGACTACCTGTGCCGATGAAAGATCGGTGACCCTCTATAAAAAGGCGATCGCCAGCCTGGGCGAAGTCTGGCCGGGGGCCAAATTAGAAGTGGTGACGAGAGAAGAAATTCCCTTCAGGCCAAGGGTGCGAGCCTGGACCCTGCGGAGCCTAGTGATCCAACGGAGATCTTGGAAATATTGAAAATTAGCAATCCGGATCTGCCAACGGCCACCTGGAAGATTGCCAGGTTTGAAGAGGTAAAGGCGAAAGCAGATCACAGATCGGCCGTCAGTATCATCGACAGAGAACCCGTGGATGCTTTGGCAAAATCTGGAGGCCTGATCAGCTATGGATTTGGAGCATTCACGCTCAAAATTTATAAGCGCGATGAGGCTGACAGATCTGGGCACCTGCACCAGGGGGGGAAACCACTTGTGGTTCTACGCCTGGTGTTGGTGACCCAGACGCCCGCAGCATCCCGGAGGATGCTCAGGAGACACTATCCCTGGACTCAAGGGTCAGGGATAGAGGGGTTGGCTGTGGGGTATTCTGTGAGGCACTAGGGGTTAACCTCTCTTTTCGTCTTCCCGACTATTGCAGCGTTTTTCAAGCTGAACTGATCGCGATTATGGAAGTCATGGACTGGTTGAAGTATAATGTAATATCTACGAGGGATTTTTACGGACAGCATGGCTGCTATTAAAACTATTGTATTGTGTTTGTTATTTCTTTAGTAATAACTTCACTAACAATGTTTGGTTTAGATGACACTGCATACAAAACCACACATTATACAGATAGACAGCCAATTTAACTAATCAGCGATGTCAAGTACCACTAATTTCGAACGAAAAGAGAACGCACGCAACAATAAAACCAAAAAAATTGTAAAAGAGAAAATGTTCCAAACTTTTCCGTCACGTGAGAGGAAAATATACGAATACACGGAATAAGCACGAAAATTAAGGGGAAAACTATCAATTTTCCATACTACATACATACCTACATAGTTACATTCTCTTAAGTAGTGGTGTGTATAGTATTAGTGTTGTCTCGGAATTTTCATTGTTTACAACTCGTAAATATTTTCTTATTTGGATTTTTTTTATTTTTTTGTTTATTTATTTTTGTATTTTATTAACGACAGACTATATGGAAAATTGGTATATGAAAACTCCCCCAAAAAAACAAAAAATATTTTTGCGAGAATGTTTTCCCGAAATTGAATAAAACGTATTGTTGCGTGGTTGGGATGTTGTATACGAGCGAGATGTGATACAAACAATATTAAAGATGTTTCTGGTAGTATGTATGCGTGATACCGGCGGTAAGTGATATACGTCAGATTTTATCGAGACGATTGTCTAAATATTTAGTAGACGAACGGATATACTTATACAATGTATATTCTTTATTTGAATTAATCTTACAAGTGTCTTAATCTTGCGCTATTTATAAATAATAGATTTTCAAGAGTATAAGCATATCGTTCGCCTATACGCACAAAAACACATGAAACCACCTTCATATATATATAGTTATATACTGTTGGTATACAATAAACTATATATTGACCAATAATTTTAAATGTTTTATGGCTTTAGAACGTGCTTTCATTTTTCATTTCGCACACAACACAATGTACGACGACGACCAAACAAAAATAAATAAAATCCCAAAGCCACACAAGACTATGGATATCTAGATTATAGAGGGTATGGTCAACTCTCAACGCGGCAATTAAGGCGTATATAAACTATATCCAAACAATTATAAAACGCTTTCGTTAGTTTTATTGCATGGATACATGCTGGGCCAGTAATTTTGTGCTTTTGGCACACGTAACGTATAATGATCTTGAATTGTGACCGACTGTGCGATGTGGATGCAAAAGTAATTTAAGTGTAGACGTACTCAATTTATTCGATATATATAGTAACTATCTCATTCGTGATTTCAAATACTATATATTATAGACGATTTGATCTAATCATGCAACGCATAAATCGGCAGAATGGACAAACAACAATGATTACATAAAACATCCCCTAATGAGACTTAAAATAATTTACTAAATTGATTTCTTGTGCAAAATTGAAAAAAATTATGTTTTCCTTATACCGCAAATTTGATTTGTTGTTGCTATGTCGTGTGCACGTTGTTCAACTTTTACTTTCTAATTTTCATTGCGGAAAGTTTTTTCCACTTTGATCACATTTTTAAGGATTCATCAAAAATTTCATGAGATTATCGACCTATAGCATTGAAGAAAGTTTTATGTTTTAGTTTGTGATTATTTTTGGGTGGTTTAAGTGGATAACTTGGGATACGAAGGGGACATGCAGGCGTATGATTTTATCGATTAATTTACTATTAAACAATGTGATACACAACAATATAGTTGTGCGGTTTCGTGGAATTAGAGAAATTATTAATTTGGTCGGAAATCTTCGATGTATACATTTTGCGGGATTGACGTGTTTTTCAGAGTTTCGCTAAAAATAATAGTGTCGTCAATATAATTATAGCAACCAGAACATGGAGAAAATGTTAGTTCCAATACACTTTCAGGAGAAATAGTTTTAGAGCGCAATCCACCGAAATTTAAACGAGATAGCTTGTATTCATGTGTAAGAAAGCAAACAGTTGCCTGTCCTTGGTAAACTATTCGAAAAGCTAATTGCCGGCAGGTTAATGGACATATTCCAAAAAAGTGGTACCTATAGTGACAAACAGTTTGGCTTCAGAGAAAATAGGTCCAAGAGTCGGACCTGAAGTATAATCTTGTATTCCTAGATGTATCTGGCGCGTTTGACAACCTGAGGTGGCCCAGCATTATGTTGGAGCTAAAGAGATTCAATTGCCCACGCAATCTCTATAACATCCTAAACAACTATTTTTCTGAAAGAAGAGCCATTGTTTTTTCAAGTCATGGCACACTTGAAAAAAGGTCAACAATGGAAGTCCAAGAAGTAGCATTCGCGGATGGGAGTTCAAGAAAACGCGCAACTATAGCCATAGACATGATGGTATACTGGTGCAAAAGCTACAAAATGGAGCTATCCTCTGAAAAGACAGTTATGATTCAACTTAAAGGTTCACTGGACATTAGGAGACCACCATTGGTTTCCATAAATGGCCAAAGAATTAAGATGGTGAAAACTGTTAAATGGCTGGAAGTTGACTTCAATGAACGACTTGGAGTCACTTCACATGTCAAAAGAGTCGTTTAAAATAGTAAGAAGGTTTTCGCTGTGCTAAAACGAGTTGCTAAAGAGAACTGGGCCTCAAGCAACGAACACTATCAATAATATACGAAGGCTTTGTGGTATTTTCAAGCGTCAATAGCAATATGGCAAGATAGATGGTCGCACTCTATGAATGGCAGAATAACATATAGCTATCTGCCAAACATTGAAGCGAGATTAGAGACAAAGATTCCTCTAAGCGTATGGTTTACCCAAATGTTAACGGAACATGGAAGAATTGCCTCCTATATGCACCGACTGATTCAAGTGGACTCAAGTACCTGGGAATGTGGACAAGGCGAGGATACCATTGAATACATATTCTATCACTGTTATCTAGCTCAAGAAGCTGGAGATCAACTTATAACAGACTCAAGAGTTGAGGGGCCAGCAAGTAAACTAACTTTAATGCTGCCAAACAACCTCAACTCTTTCAAGAAATTTTGGGATACCGTCTTGAGCGGTAGGTAGATAAAAGAATTAGTACACAAGATTTTTGTCTTAAGAAAATTTTAAAGCTAGTAAATACGGAACGGTAAATGCCAGGGACGGTAACAGGGTAACTTGGCTAAGCATACCGATAGAGGAGTAATATTTTAAGAACTGTAAATCCACGTTGGAGATGTTAAAGGGACGACCACCTGGGAAAACTTTCTTCGTATCAAAGCGACACCTCAAATGAAATGAAATGAATATAACAGTAAAACAACAATTATATTTCCCCCAAACGACAATTCTATGTTCAGCAACTTATTTTTCCTGTCTGGTGGTTCAACCTCTATCAGTAACGTAGAGAGCACCTACGTGTCATTCTAGATGGTAAACTCTCTGATTATAAGTGCAAAAGGCCATTGCTAATTTTTGCAATGCAGAAGGGCCTTTGGCAATTGCTGAGGTTTTACCACCAAAATGATATCGTTCATCTATAAATCACTGGTTTTACCCTTACTGTCGTATGATTCAGTTATTTGGTGGCCGGTTGTGAAACTAACCTCTTCGGTAGCAAGGCTGGATGGATTGCATATGACAGCCTGTAGGGCTATAACCGGGGCTATTTCTTCTGCTCCTCTTCTTGCTATGGAGTCTATTCTACATCTGCCCGGATTGCAGTCCCACATTCTTGGTGCAGCGTGTTCTGCTGCGTATCGACTAAAGTGCATTGGGGCATGGAATGTCTTCGGGACTTGTACGGGGCATAGACAGATTCTTTATTTATTTCTATATAAGTCACATATTCCGGAGCTGGAAATGGTGAATGACAGGCTATTGCGTGAATTTAACTTCACCAATTCATCGAGAGAATAATCGCTATCTCAAGATTTCTAGAGACAGCCGTCTGAGTCGATAGTTTTTTTGCGGATGGCTCTTGTTCAGAAGTCAGTGCCGGGTTTGGGTTCTATTGTCTAAACACAGTTTTTCAAGCTGAATTAATTGCACTTACCCATGTGTGATTGAGGGAAATGAGGATGATAACTTTTTAGCAAAATCTGGTCCGCGCAGTAAATTTGTTGGCCCCGAACCTGAAATTCCTCTAACCTTCAATGGTGGTAAAGACGCTACTAAGAAGTTCGCTCTACTTGAACTGAGACTGAAGTGGCGTTCTGCTCCTAGCTGTCGAAAGGCGAAACAATTCATTATTGAACCCAACGTGAGGTTCAGTAAATATGGAATATCCTTAAAAAAGAACAAACTCAGAATTCTGGTCGTACTTATCATCGGCCATGGATCTTTCTATAGGTTCATCTCCAACGCATGGGACTACCACAGGATGCTCTGTGACGACTGCTTATAGGAAGTGGACGACTGTTTACACTACCTCTGCAGCTGTCCGGCCTTTGTCGGAGCTAGATCCCAAGTGTTCTCTTCCGGATCTTTGAACGTGAATCAGTTAATATCCATTTCTTGGTTCAAACTTTTACAGTTTGCTAAGATTGCAGTACGCTCCTGCGATTTAGGATAGTCCCCTTGGTTTGCATCGTGGGTTCATTATGGCATTGAGTGCGGAGCCTCAGTAGATTCCAACCGTTTTAATAAAATTAAAATAAAACATAGAGAAGGGTTTGTGGTGCTTAAACCCTCTCCTCCTCCCCGCGTAACTTCACATATCATAAAATTATTATATCCACAGTGATTGTATTGATGATAATTCCTATTTCGAATAAACATTAAAGCCCAATTACATTTCACAATTTACCCAAATGTTCATGTTGTATTAAAAATATGTGGTGGAGACAATTAAGGTGGCAGCAACTTCATCAAAGAGGTTAATCAACCATATGCGAAGTATACTCATAATCCCTTTCTTCTTTCTTTGACGATATAAAGTGGAGATGGCACCCAGGCAAGGCCATTATCCATCCCCACAACGTGTTACATCGCTTTTTATTTGATTACAACTCGGTATGCTTGGCCAGGTTTCCCTGTTTCCATCCCTGCCACGTGGAGGTGCATACTCGTCTACTGTTACTAGACTTAGGTCGAAGATGTTTTACCACTACCGCTTAGTACGGTATGACTAATTTTTTTTAAAAGAGTTGAGGTTGTTTGCCATCATCAAACCAAGTTTACATACTGGCCACTCAACTCTTATGTCAACACGAAGTTGATTTATTGCTTCTTGGGCAAGCTCACGGTCATAGAGGATATGATAAATTGTGTTTTCTTTCCAAGTTTTCTTCAATGTATGGTAAGTAACCATAAGTTACTCTACCATCTATTGAACATAGTTGGCAATTCTTCCATTAAGCAGTAGTTCTATTGGAATTAAACCGGCCAAGACAGGAACTGCATCAGTTGACACAATTCTGTAGTCCTTGGTGATTCCGAACAGGACACTTCTTTGACCACTTGTTATAGTGTTCGCCGGTGGTGACAATTCATTCTCTAAGCCCATCCAACGCATGTAAAGTCATTGAGGATAGCCTTGAGGAAAGTCATTGAGGAGCCTTGTGAGCACCCTTACTGACACTCTGTTGGAGTGTACCGTGACTTGTTCGATTTGTTTGCAATGCTGATGATTTCGACCATTGTATCCTCAGTCGATGTACTTTCTCTGAAGCAAAACTGTTTTTCACTGTATTTGCCACTCTTTTGGAATATGTCCAAAATATGTAATTTACCTAAGACAGGCAACAGCATGATCGGGTTATATGCCTTTGGATCGGTTTGACACCTATCCCCACTTTTCCTAATTATAATCATTTTGTCATTTTCCCAAGCTATGGAAAAACACTCCTTTACTCAGACAGGTAATCATTAAGCTTGTGATACTTGACCCTATAATACGCCAAGCAGGTTGTATCACTTCCACCTCGATGTTGTCTAGGCCTGGCGCTTTATTTATAAACTGCTTTAAGATATTTTGGCTTTTGTCACTTATACTTTTGAAACACGCATTACGGTTTGCTACATATAGGTTAGTTTCATGCTCGCCCGGGTTTCGGCAATTTGCTTATGTGTGCAATCTTTGAAGATTGAGCTTGATATTACTTGCTCAGTTTTATCGACGTCATTTCCGTCTAATATATTCAGGTCATTCACCAGGTTTTGCCAGGTCTATAAATACGACCTGTAAAATACGACCTATAAATACGAAATAGATGGTAGAACTTCTCCCAATTTGCATGCTTAGTTACAAATCGAGGAACTTTTTTGAAGAGTGATACCGTGTTTGCTGATCCCAAGATGAGGACAATTGCTCTGTAGTCGCTTGTCGTCCAGCTTTGTTTGACCGACTAATTTACATTTTTTCGTAACAGTCCAGAAATTTTAACTTTGCACTGAAGTCGCTTGTTATTATAATCGGATGGTTTTTTAGGCCATCCATAATTTGGTCAAGCTTATGTATACATATTCCTCTGACTCCTCTAAATACAGTATCTAAGAAGATACTGACTAGATAGAAACTACCTATAGATCCGATATTATTTCTATACACACGCGCAATTCGAGTCGCAGTTCTGTGAAATCTTTAAAACTTCTAACTTCTTTTAAAATGGCTGCCTTAACGTTATCACTTCCCACGATAACTCTTGTGGATATTGCCAAACCGTCTATTTTACCTTTAACCGCATATGGTTCCAGCATGCAGAGTATATCAATTGCTTCTGTGTCAATACAATGTCTAATTTCATGTCCCACTGCTTTTGCATTCTGCATATTCAGTTGAACAATTTTCAATCGGCATGTATTTTTGACATTAACTATCATAAACAGTTTTCTTTATCAATAGGTTCAAGGCCGTTTTATATGAAGGACATTGCTCCGCGATGAGTGGTCGAACGCCCTGTTGGCTTTCTTGCAACAAGTGCATTTAGCCTCTTCGGTTTTTTGTTCGTGATCACTCTCACTGCAATGACCGCATATACGATCTTGTTCTTTGCAGTATTTTGTAATATGTCCAAACCCACGGCGTTTATAGCACCTAGTAATCCTGACAAAGTCTGTTTCTGGTGGCCAAAAAATTTACAACTGCAGAAGCACTAAAACCACTATCAAAAGGAATATGGCGTAGTATTGTCAACGCAAATATGGAAAGGGGGCTTAACCATAACAATTCCAAATAAAGGCCACCTAAGAGAATCCCAAAACTGGGCGAGGCATATACCTCCTCAATAGTACAATGAAAGTATTAGCAATGATCATCCTGGAACGAATCTCACCAACTATATGTGATCAAACATATAAGAAACGAACAAGCTAGTTTCAGACCAGGAAAAAGCTGTACAGATCACATTAACTCAGTCCAATTAATTATCGAACAATCGAACACATGTACACAATACTCTTCGTAGATTTCGAACGTGCATTCGATTCCATCAAGAGTAGCTCAATAGGGAAAGTATTCTGCGAAATAGGCTTCCCGAGGAAAATAACCAAACTCATATAGCAAAGTAGAAGACTCAATGATCTTGACTATTCAGATAATATATGCCTGCTAACACACAAGCACACTGACATGTAGCTGAAACTAAAGAAGCTATCGGACCTAGCCCAAAAAATCGGGCTCAAAATCCCCTGAGGCTGAACACAGACATTGCTACTCTACTCCGCATTAACCAATAAACCATAGAAAATATCGAAAAATTAATGGACCTTGGTTGACATTAACCAACGTTAAAGTAAGAAACACCTTCAGCATGCGCAATAAGATCCAGAATGCATCTGTATTGTCAAGAAGCATTCTGAAGCAAATTACACCATGCAAAGGTAACGTGAACGTGAGCAATTTTAGTATACTGACTACAGACCAGACATAATTCTTTTTTTAACTCTTCTGGGATTTTCAGGACCCTGCATATAACTGTAAAAATGTTGACTGTTGAATTTGATGCATTACGGTTCGGAAATAATAATAATAATAACAGTGTTAAAGGCCATTACTGGCCCCTTACTGAATCAACAATCTGGCTCCAACGGTTTCGATCCTGAGCTTGGTCTTCATACTGTCTTAGACAATCTGAAGAGGCCAAGTCGTTCTCTACATCGTGGAGCCATCGTCGCCTGCAACGACCTCTGCGCCTACCATATGGTGGCTCTCCTTTCAGAGATCGCTGCACAATTCGTTCCGGATCAGCACGCAGAACGTGACCGAGCCAGCGTACTCGCTGAGATCTAACTTCATGTACAATATCGGGGATCTTCATCAGATCTCTGATCTCGAAATTGTACAGAGCTCGGTATGTACCATCTTTTTTATTGTACGGTTCGGAAAATGCAATTGAAAATACCGAAAGACTGTCTGGCAGATCTGCTTTTACAAATATGTTAATATTATTTGAGGAGCTGGTATTCAACAAATGTAACTGCGGTATGCATATAAAATTAAAATTTGTATTTGGTTGCGATGGTATTTGAAGCTGCTGTCCCATTTATTTATATTATGAAACGTAATAAAAGATAATGAAGCCCATATTAATAATGACCTGGATTGGTTCGTGCGGACGAAAAGGTTATGGTTCCAATATCTATAGTAATTGGTGATTAGTTATGCTAATCATAAGCGAATTTGTAGACTGATTAGCTAAGCGAATTTGTAGACTGAAGAAACGAGAATGGTGGACGGCCGAAGTTCTGAAAGCACAACAACTCAATGAGCACAGTTCACATAATTTCTTTAAAGGAATTACTGGATTGCACCATAATTTCAGGCCTGCATCACCTGCCATTCGGGACCGGGATGGAAACCTCGGTGTCAACATCGACGCAGCACTCGACGCATGGAATGGATACTTTACCGACCTAGTTGGTGTTCATCATGCGTCATGCCTGCAGAAACTTAAACGAAAGCAATTACCTGGAGTGGACTGCATTAATTCGGAGCTCTTGATATGCGGAGGGGATACTTTGTGGAACGACCGGTCTTTTCGACCTTATTCAATTAGTATGGCGAACCGAAGTAATGCATGTCGAATGGAAACTGGCGGCGATATGCCCTATCTTCAAGAAAGGAGACTGCTTGAAGTGAGAGAATTATCGCGGAATAGATCTCCTTCGCACAGCATACAAGTTACTATCCTACATTAAATTGAATAGGATCACCAATTTCGTCCGAGTCGATCGGTCACTGATCAGGTCTTTTCGCTGCGGATGATTCTATGTCTAATATTACGAAACTTCCATCCCTTTAAATCAGGTGTTCCTGGATTTCCAGAATGCCCACAAAATTGGTATACGATTGTGTAGAATGACAGTGACACAGTCTCAATGCTGTGTTAAAGTTGAGAACAGGCTATTAATTTCTGCAGTTAACTCGGGTGTGCGGCATGTTGGAGTACATATATACCGCCAGCCCAATCAAGTGCTTGCATATACAGATGGCATATGCGTGATTGAACTGAATAGCAACGGAGTGAAGAAAATACTTGATCCGGTTGTAGAGTTTTCATCGTCTGTTGGGCTCCAAATCAATGAGTTCAAAACATAATACATAATCTCTGTATATAGGGATAATGACACACCAGATTTTATTAGTCGCCACTACACGAGGTTGGAGGGAGTGAGGAGGTTCAAATATTTGTGTTCTCTTATATCACTCACGATAACAGTGTGGGTGAGGATATAAAAGTACACCTGGCATCCGGCAGTCATGCGTTGTATCCTCTAAGGCCACTGATAAAATCTAAACACCTGTCAAGTGTCGTGAAGCTGAAACTTCTAAAGCGTTGGGCAGGCCCGTTGTTATGTTTGGAAATGAAAGTTGGGTGCTGACGGATGAGTGTGAGAAATGGCTCCCAAAACGCGAAATCGATGGTACATGCCGAGTTCTGTACAATGTCGGGATCAGAGTTCTGATGAAGGCCCCCGTATTGTACATGAAGTAAGATCTCAGCGAGTATGCTGGCTCGGTCACTGATCCAGAACGAACTGTGCAACGATCTCTGAAAGGAGAGCCACCATATGGTAGACGCAGAGGTCGTTGCAGGCAACGATGGTGTAGAGAACGACTTATTGCTTCCTCAAATTGTCTAAGACAGTATGAACATCAAGCGCAGGATCGAAATCGTTGAGTCGAGCTGGATGCTTGACTCAGTAAGGGGTTAGTGTTTGTTTATTATTTTATTAATATATCGAAAACTAACCGCTGCCCAAGATTGGCTTAGATCAATCCGATGCTTATCTTTAATTCACTCGTATAAATTTATCATTACACGTAGAGTTGTTGCGTTGAGTGCCAAAAGCCAAAACATAAAAATACTTTATGGAATAACATTTCAGAATTCGTTCGAACTTAATAAAACTTGATGTTTTTATTAAGTTCGAACGAATTCTGAAATGTTATTCCATAAAGTATTTTTATGTTTTGGCTTTTGGCACTCTACGCAACAACTCTACGTGTAATGATAAATTTATACGAATTTAAATTATTTGGCAAAATTTATAATTTGCTAACATTTTATCAACTTCAGATTTTTGGAATCATTTCCTATCAAACACTAATTTTGTTTATTTTATAAAGCCATAAAAATTGATCAATAAGACAACAGTCTACGGTTTAGACATTCAAATGGGTCGGTGGCAATATAACCGGTAATATCTCCACTATTTAAAACTGGACAAAACTGGCCCTAAATCTATATATACATATCGCACTAAGCTGTATATACAATCTAATCTTATACCAAACACTTAAGATTTTTAAATATTTTTTTTTTTTCTTAAACACACAAAATTATATTCTACGAACATCTTCACAAAACCAAAGAAAATTATTTACACTTGAATTATTTATTATGATAAAAAAAAAAAAATTTTAACGCCAATTTATTGACGATTGATACGATATCTGTTTTCGTTTCAAAATGAGTCAGACGCGACACAATTTTTGTATAATCAAACTTATGACCGTGCCCCGGAATTTTTTTATAAATTTCAATTTTTTGGTTTATTCCGTATACGCGAATATACGATAAATTTTCAATTAGATTTTATTACAACGGCAAAATTGCTGTAATTTTCATCTGAATTTTCATTAAACGTAATTAAACTGTTGTTGTTGTTGTTGTTGTTGAATAAATCAATTGATTTTCGATCAGATTTTTATTGCTTTTAGATGAGCTAGTACGGAACGGAAAAAATAAATAAATTGAAAATCGGAAATCCCGCCGATCATTAAGACGTGTATAGGTTTTTAAGCAAAACTGTATATACTGTACGTACCAAAACCAATCTATCAATCATAAAAATTATTAATTTTGCGCTACTATTTGAATAGAGATTTCCGACAAAAAACTATAATTAGAAAATTAAATTTTGTTTGATATACATTTGTATAAATGTATACGCGTATATCGTGTATTATATATTATATGGAAGACACACTCGAGAAATATTTAAGCAAGCATACACAAAATCTAAATATTTACCTTTCAATCGATGATGATAATATTATCGATGCGTTGTGACATTTTGTTTGGTAAGAGGTTCTGGTTTCAATGTTGATGGCCACACAAATATATAATACATCGATAACATTATAGCGGCGAATGAAACACACAGCAGATACGCACAAACGGTTACCACTCGAATAAATTTCGATGGTAATTTATCTTCTCGTACCACAGTGCCACGATATTGTTCCGTTGGTATACTCAGTATGCTATCATCATCAAATGTTGTCAGCTCATTTGATATATCGGACATAGTTTTTATTCTTATATGTATTATGTTTTGTGTATAATATATATGGACGGACACAAAACTATGCACACAACACACTTAACGACAATAATTCAATTACTGAATTGACAAAACTATAAAAAATCACCTTAAATTTCTTTTTATAATATGTATTCACAAAAACTATTTTTTATGGTTTTTTTTTGCCACCGTACCCGCGGTTTAAAATATTGCACAGGTTTCACCTATAATTTTTAATTTATTTCATTTCCACAAAACACAATCAATTAATACACGATAATCCGAACGACGTAACTTTTGTATTCCAATTTACAGCAAAAACAAATATTTTCGCTTAGACGCAGCGCGCACAACACTCTAATAAACAGACCGCACCGATCGCCAAGTGCACATTTATTAAATATATTACAAATATTAATTTTTTGGTGTCTAATATCTCTTTATATATATATATATATATGTATACATATGAAAATTTGGTTTTTGTATCGGAAAATGTGAAAAACTAATAAAAAAAAAACGGTTGGATGTACGAGTACTTCGTATATATATGTAAAGTAAAATATGAAAAAGAGAAAAACATGAGAATATATTAACATTTTTTTTATTATTATTATTCGCTTTTATATATTTTAACAAATTTACTGTTTTAATTTGTTTATTTTTTTTTTAATTTTACCAAAATACACTTTTTTTATGTATAATATATATATACATGAATAACATCGAATTAATTCCACGCGAATAATTATAATGAACTGGTTAATAAATAAGTATTAACTGCGTTTACACAAGTTTATTTTAATTATAAATGGCGCACTAAAATTTAACGGTAGCATTTTATTTTAAATTAAAATACATGATTAATGTTAAACATTTTGTAAATGGCATATAGATGGTAGTGAATATTGATTTACTGCATACCGACAAATATTAAGTTCTCCTATTGCATTGTAGATGTCACGGTGACCATTAAATTGTTTAAATCGAAAACATTGTATTATTTTCGATATTATTGATTAAATTTTTATTTAATCAAAGTAGGAACAAAATAAAAAGCTAACTTGTATTTCCATTTGGTTAATTATTCTGTGGAATCTGTTCACTTTTACTACAGCGATAAATGTGCAGAGATTGACGAAAAATGATAAGTTTAGACACTGTCAAATAATAAAAATCAACCGATGTGAGTGCCATCTTACATGAAAAATTTTGTACAATGCGTTTTATTGGTTCGTTTATGTGAAACAATTAGTTAGTGTACGAGATACGTTCCACAAATGAAACAACACAATTTAAAATGTTGACGTTATGTAAAAACGACAAAATTAACAACAAATTAAATAATTATTTATTTATTTATTATTAAATGAATTAAATAATATAAAACTGCATTTTTATTACATAAAAAATTAAATAAGTAAAGCATTCTTGAACGAATCCCTCGGACATGTAAAAGACAAAAACCTCAAACATTGAGTTGAAAATTTGTGAGACTCTCAAGATTGGTTCCGAAAGACCGTAGTTTGTTGATCAAAGTCAATTAATAACACTTTATCATATTGACGCACGTTCGGGACGGGAGCATATAAATTTAGGATGTACGAGAATATAAAATATACAAAATCTGCGAATGCTATTTTCCGTCGATGATCTAACCGTTGCGGTTTTAATAAATTACAGTTATCTTCCTAAGGTCGCAGAATATAGTCAGTTACCTATAAAGAAGTGGATACAAAACAAGCTGATTGTAAACACGTTTAATTCGCTTGGAGTGATTGTGATAAGATGGGAACCATAACGTAGATGCGTATTCTAGAGTAGACCGAACGAAGGAGACATATATACGTAGGTTAGGTTATGTTTGGTAAGGGTGGCCATCCTAAAAGACTAGTATAGGCACAAGATTGGTCCGTAGCTATACCACATTCGAGCTACCTCCTCTTCACTCGTTGAACCATCCTGAGCATACCAAGATGAGTTGAAAGCCCATGACATCGATCTTACTAAGATCCGTCAGGTCGTCCAAAGGAGAAGTTCCCTTAAATTTTGTTCTGCTGTACGCTAGACTAGGATAGGTGCAAAGCAGATGGAGCACAGTTTCCTCCTTCTCCTCATTACCGCAGCTGCGGCAGAAATTATGGGCAGCCAGTCTGCTCGCATGTACTCCGATGAGACAATATCCCGTTGCAGCTCCCACGACCATACCATTATAGTGCCATCGAAGCGATATCAGTTGACCGGATTTGGACCGGTCAAGTCCAGGCAAGATCTGCCTGATTATTCCACACGAGCTAGCGTTAGACCATCTGACGTTCGTTTCTTTTATGGCTTCTTCCTGAAGCAGCAGTTTACATGAGGTGTTTTTATGTCCAGCCTGTTTTGGGATATAAGGTGTGCTGTGGACCAGGTCATCTGCCTTTACATTCCCCGCTATATTGAAGTGACCTGGCACAAACGTCAAGCGGATGTTGAACTGATCAGTCATCTCATTTAAAGATGCCAGACAGTTCTGGGCTACCTTCGACGTCAGAGAGTATGATTGTAGAATTTTAATAGCAGCCTGGCTGTCCGTAAAAATGCGAATATCCCTCGTAGATATTACATTATACTTCAACCAGTCCATGGCTTCCATTATCGCGATAAGTTCAGCTTGAAAAACACTGCAAAAGTCGGGAAGACGAAAAGAGAGGTTGACCCCTAGTGCCTCAAAGAATAGATGGCGAAGGACTAGCGTAGTCGATAGGTTCAGGAATACCCCTGTTGCGTAAGAGGGATGAGTGCCCTATATTGTTACAGTTGATCTGTCAAAAATTTGATCTATCCAGCTTCTGAGAGACCCGTCTACCCCCAGGCACATCATTGTTCTTTCGAATGATAATAAAGATTCCATACGATTAAATCGAATTTTTTGAGTTTTTTAAATTTTTGCACAAATCACCTCTATAGATTTCGTTATTACGGATAAAATCACGTACATGTTGTTTGATGCTAACTAGTTCTGGCATAACTGGCGGTGTGCCTTTTGCACTTCAGCAGTCTTTCCACTATACTCCAAAAATTTTCGATACGAAAACCTGTGAACACTTTAAGATAACATTGATTTCATTAATCTCATGCAAATTTATTGCCACTGTTGGAATTAGAGTCGTGCGAACGAGCTATGGCCAAAACTTTACTGCTGAATCGTGTTGAAGAATTAGCGGCAAAATACGTCGTTATGAAAAATGTGACAAAAACAACTGCAAATTGCTGGCCAAATCATACATTTTTTTGCAAATGTATCTAACTTGGAGTGTTTCAAAACCTATTTCATGTACATTTCGTCATCCATCAAAACACATCCATCAAATTTTGTGAATATTTTGTCATCAGTCTGGCACATATTTTATCGAACAAGTGTTGGTTATCTCAACGATTTGGCTTTTTAATAACTCGGTAGCACTCATAGTCTTCCTGAACTCGAATTCGTTTTACCATGGGGTGGAGTGTGTTAAATTTTATGGCACGGTCATAGTTAAGGTTCCCCGAATTATTCCTTTTTGTCTGATTTTTTTTTTGTGAGACGTTTTTTCCGATTTTTCTGCGAGCTGTTCTATACCGTTCCAACGTTATAAAATGCGCTCCACTATACATCGTTGTTTTGAGTTAATTTATTAATTTTGTAATGGATAAACTTGACGCTGATCCGTTCACGGTCAGAGACGGTTCATCATCAGATCTCTGGCTTTTCGGCTGTGAGATCTCAGCGAAACCCTCCTAATTCGGCTCAGTGATACGTCTTGCCCACGCAAGTGTGTTCCTGTCTCTATCCGTTCTCTGCCCCAACGGAATGTTATTGATCTTGGAGATCATGCGCCAGGCTCTCTTTCTGGTCCGGTAGTTTATACTGGCCTGGCCGGTTATCAGCACGGTACGGTTGACACCTTAACCCGGCCCAGTGTTTAGAGCCGTGTTTTCGCCTAGTACACCATATAAACATGGTGTACTAGTTGCCCGGTGGTCACCACGGGGCGGTAACAAACTCAAAGCAGTCAAAAATATTATTGATAAATAATGCTAACAATAATGGAATGGGCCAATATTACCTTGAGATACGCCGGACGACCGATAAGAAAATCAAAAACTCTAACGGATTGCCAGCGGTTGGAAATGTATACCAACGCACCCAATTAAAGGGAATGAACTGACAGTTTAAATTCTCCACCTTGATAATAAATTGTCGAATTACTGTCTGCAGTTTAAATGCTGCTTAGGAGAAATAAATTGTATAGTATGAAATGGCAGGAATCTAAGAAGAACCATGGAATCAAAGAGTTGGTCTATGACAGAGGGAATGGCGATCCCCCGATAAATACAAAAAACTTCCAAGACTCAGGAAAAAAAAGCTATGCGTATAGGCTCGTAAGGGAAAATCGAAAGGGAAAACTCTCCGCATAACTCTTGACTAGAATCGGCGAAATATTGTTATGACCAGCACATTTATCGACATCAAGTTGGAATCTCGAACTTTTTGCTAGTAAATTTTAAGTGATTGAAATCAACGGAGCCAAGAGAGCTTCGAGATTTGACAGCGGGTGTCGCTGCTGGTTCAAACAATTTACATGTTTCAAAGGGGTCATGAACGACGGAAAACCAACTTACTGTTCAGAATATTCCAAACCTCTTTACAAAAATTACTTCAAACATTTAAATTCTTTACGGGGTCTATCAAAATCGGAGTAATATTTCATTATCGTACAGCTTATGTATAAGGAATGGAGCTTCTTACGCCTTTCTCGAGATGCACCAACTCATTATTAATCTACGGCTCCCGAAATCAAGTTTCTATTTGTTTTTGTTTGACCGAGTACTGCCGAAAATTCGTATTATTGAAGGGTTTAATGCACACATCATTGAGCCAGTTGTCCTTGGACATAAAGCCATGAAGTCCTTTATCAACTTGGTAATTGCGGCATTCGATTATCAAAATTGCCGATTGCTACAACCATCCGGATGCTGTTTGACAAAGAATATGGTTTAGTTCCGCATTTCGTGACGGTTGATATTCGGTTGTAGCAGCAGATACCATAGTTGACGGACCGTTGGAATTAACGTTGGAATTAACGTTTGTGCAAAACAATTACGATTATGACTACTAAAGTCGATACGTTAGATTTAAACGGTATCTTAGACTGTTAGAATCTATATAACAAAAATTATGGTATCACAAATAATCTATCTCTAACCAAATTTTCCATAGACATTTGCATTACCGTTACAATAAAAATAGAGCACATTCTCACACCAACGTAGTCTAAATTTTCCCCACAATATCTTAGAAGTATTAGATGAAAATCGGTGATGCTGTATATTAGTTTGTATGTTAATTTTCATGAACTTGAAACTTTCGTGCACCAATAAAACACATCTGAGACATATAAAGTCACAACATGTCGAGCTAATTAACGTCCTACTTTTGTATCTCTAGCATAGTAATACCCTTCGAAACATAAAAGTTCCAACTGACTGGAGATGTCAATCGGGATTTTCATCAGCCCAAATATAAGATATAATTTTTGAATTTCATTAAAATTCTTAATTATGTATATGTACTGTTGGTTACTGCGGTCATCTTGAAGATGGTATAAATATTGATGGTAATTCGATCGAATAGTCAGTTATCTGTTAGTTATTCGAGATTATTAATAATAATAATTAAGAAAATATATTTTTATTTTATAAAATACTTTTGCATCTGTACTTTTATTATACGAAATTATGAATTTTTCAGTAATTGTGATTGTAGTTTTAAGTGTTGTTACATTAACAAATTTATGTTCGGGGGCATTTACGTGAGTTGTGCATCTAGATTTACATATATACGATATCAAAGTAACATACAAATTTGTTTCGTTCATATAGGCACGGTAATGTTGAGAATATGCGATGTTTATATCGATACGGTAGTTTACAACAGCAGGCAACAAATCCAAATAATTGTCCACACGGATGGCATGAAAATCAATGTAAAATCAGTGTATGCTATAAGGATGAGGGTGAAAGATGTGGTAGCCAACGCGAACCAAATCTCCAATTGAAATATGGAAAATGTGCGAAACATTTAATGTGCTGTGAAGGTGTTTGTACAAAATGGTCTGAATGTGTTATTCCACGTGAAATTCGGCCTGAATTCATTGAATTTGTTTTGAACGAGAAACGTAATAGTATTGCTACGGTGGGCACAAACAGTCCAAGTGGTCAACTCGAATATGAAGAATATTAAATGCGCTGGGATACAATTTACAAGATACATTTCAAAATGTTTGCTTTGTTCTGTTCAGTTTATAATCTTTGTATCTAGAAACCGATTATCAATTTTTAAATAGCCACATTTTATACAGCTAAAGCTATTTTTTACTTTTTAATGAAATCAATAAATATATAAAATTCAAACTTTATGATTTATATTTTAGATAAAATTCAGTAGTTTTTTTATTATCATTGCCTGCTGAATAAAGATCATTCACAGAGCATTTGCAGAGAGATCGGTTTTAAATTATAAAGTTTGACATAATATATGATTTCCTGCTAGTCCTGCCATTCGGATCGTCTGTGTCAAACTGTCAACATCGACGCAGTACTCGCTGCAAGGAATAGATGCTTTAACGACCAGCAACGACCACCTGTTGTTGGGTCACCTCAATTACAGACTGCGGAGTTTTGCATTGAGGATCCATTATGTTGGTTTAAGTTCTGGTCCGGACTTTTCATGAGAACGCACCACTATAAAAAACAAATTTGACAAAAATATTAGAGAGACTAAAATGTAATGTGCCGAATGATGATTGGCCAATAAAATATGACGCGATAGAATGAAAGTAAATTCTCGTAGTAACTATTGTGCAAGAATGTATTCGAGAGAGCGATGCATATACGTAACATAAAATTAAATTGTACATAGAATCATTGAATACGTAAAATTTTGATTAGTTGTACGAGTTGCTGTCGGAACAAGATTTTGCATGGTTGCGTAATTGGTCGACGACTGTGTCTACTGTTGGTAAAGGTGGACAAAGATTTTCGACGAAGAACTCACCGGGTAGTTTGATGATTTGACCATGGGAATCTTAGAGCTCCAATTACTAGTATTTAATCGAGCCATGAGTGCCGATTTAAGCTGGCGGTGAAAACGTTCAACCATGCCATTTACTTGAGGATGATAGGCCGTAGTACGTATACGATTTGATCCAAGGAGTTTTGTTCGGTATATATAGTGAATTCCCGACCTTCAACAAAATATCTAAAGTACTTAATTGCTAGGTAAATTGCTAATAATTCTCGATCGAATGCGGAGTCCCTTTTCTCGGCATACGTAAAATGCGTATCATACGTAGCATCCGAGAGCTTTTTAGAGACAAATTCCAATGGTTCCCAAATATTGTTATTAAGCTGTTGCAGAACCACTCCAATCGCAGAGTTCGACGCATCAGTCGTAATACTAAACTTTGAAGCTTCCAACGGATGTACTAACAAAGTAATATTAGAAAAATCACACTTCAGCGAGGTAAATGCATTTTGCCATTCCTCGGTCCAAGAAAATTTCTTGGACGTCTTTCTAACAAAAGCAGCCAAGTGCGAGTGAATAAGGGCAAGTGTTTCAGCGAGTTTCGGAATAACTAATTAGTAATTGGTAAATAATTTGTAGTAATTAATCATACCAACGAAACGCGGAATGCCCTTGATTGAATTGATGGAGGTAGAAACTCCCTAATGACATTAATCCTATCTTCCGCAAGTAGAATACCAAAATTCGCACCTGTGGCGAAATAGTTAAGTACTAGACATGACAGAAACCCACATGCAAGACAATTCACCGTTCGCATCAAAATCCAGTTTAACATCGTGGTCCCCAGCCAAACAAATCGACAATACATCGACAGCACACAACACACGCAGTAAGACTACACTAACAAAGAGTGGAAGCCTTGAAATATTAACTTTAGACAAGACAGACCTAGTAGTACACCCCATTTAACAATCACATACAACACACAAGTCGGCCGACCGATAAAAATCGAACCAACAGATAATATTCTAACCTACACAGAAGCCAACGACAGAACGAACCTGCAAACGAAATCAACACCCGTAACACACAACAACCAAACAAAATGGACTAGAAACAAATACATCAAAGCATAACTAGCGTCGTACCGGAATTCAGTGGTGACGAGACCGACCCGACACAAACCGTAACAAGCCTTGCAAAATTTCTTGTAGCATCAGATAATATCTACAACAGACTGCAAACCAATGAGGAAAAGGAAGAATTCAACGAAATCATCAAGTACCGGCTGGTTCTTGTCAGCCTTCACCAGAATGCACAGACGACAAATAAGGGACTATCCAACACTGAAGACCACACTGAAAAAAAATGTACACTCCAAAATATTCATTGTCGGAACTCGAAAATAATTATACGAGAATACGACAGCAATACGGAGAGCCTATCAAAAGATACGGCTATAGACTGCGCAAAGCCCTAGACCTGTTTAAAATTGGCTACAGATCAAAGTACGAACAGGCAAACCTGGACGACATCTACACAAAACACCTTGACGTAAACAACGTAGAGATATTTAAAAGAGGACTGACAAACACAGTACTGAAAAAGAAAGTAGCGACAATCGTAGCAACAAACATAGACAAGATAATCAAAGAAACTAGAAGAAACCAAATAATATGTAACTACTGTCAAGAACCGAATCACAAGTGGGACATATGCCGCACTAGGATAGTTAAAGAACAAAGACCAAGAAAGATACAATACCAAATTAACCAATAACGAGCAAACCAACCACCCTACCAAAATCCACCAATCACCCAGCAGACCCAATGACCACAGAACAACCAATACTTCTTACAAAATCAATACACTCCACCCAGACAATTTCCAAATACTCCCACAAGACAAATCACATACACTCCACCTCAACAAAATAATTTCACAAACTACCGACAACCTACAATACTAAATTTCCAAGACAGACCTCCTAAATACCACTCACACTGCAAAGTTACAAAGGGACATACATTCGACGAGTGCAGAAACAAATTCCAATTAAATAAAAACTTCAACAACTCAACACAGTCCAGCCAGTAGTTGGATCCAGCCACAAATAACCATGAACACCAAGCGCAAATATCAAACGGACACGAATATTCTCTCCCAACGGGTATAATTCCAGAAATATACCTAAAATCCACAAAATCATGTTTAAACGCAGAAGATATAACACGCAAGATTTTCAAGTTAACGGATAGAGTACCACCATTTTATGTTAACCGAACGAATCTAAACATAGATATTAAGACAAACACAATTAACACAATTAAAACTCAATTAACACAAACAGTCACCAGCATGAAACCAAAACAAGTTTCTCATGTTAGCACAACCACTCACGTTAACGAAACGAATCTGAATATGTACTAATCAAACATAAACAGTCGCCAGTCCGACACACAAAGCCGTTGCCAGCCCAACGCAAAAACTAGAAACTAAGCAAACAGATGTCAGCCAGACAACAAACCGAGATTCTCACGTTAACCGACAGAGCACAACCACTCACGTTAACCAAACGAACCGTGAAACACACATTGAGCAAACACAAGCCGTTGCCCGCCCAACGCAAATACTACATTTTAAAGAAACAGAAAATAACACGAGACAAATAAACCCAGACGTCGAAATAAACAAAAGAAATATCAAACCAAGCACACTATGAATATGAACCAACTCGAAATATCAGATTCAAACCTATTCCAGCCCCCTGACTGTCCCTACTAAACAAACAAAACCCACCCCAGGAACTCAAATCCAAAGTACACGAACAAAATCAACTTCAATATTGGCGCTACCGACGCTCACCTATTAACACATAACTTATTACAATATGGTAGCAGCAGACTCTATACGAGCTCTTCAGATTTCAACTTCTTCAGTTTGATTCAATTAAAATTTCACCTCATCTGTTCAAAAGTTGATGGATTGTCTGATGCGAGCGAACGTGCTTATACAGATAATCAAGTGCACGTACAATTCGAAAATCTACTCTCCCAAAAATATATAGTTTTGAAAATCAAAGCCAACTTGAATTATAAAATTATCGAGGTAAGCCATGATTTAAAAACAAAACAATTAATATCTGGAAAAAAACAAAATAATTTATTAAAATTATTTACTTATTCATACTGACCGGATCGGTAAGTTATATTAAAGTTGCCGCATATTATTATTATTAAAATTGGCTGGAACCCTCGAGGATTCCGCACTCAATGCCACAAAGGCCCATGGTGCAAACCTAGGATTCTATCCCAATTCGCAAACGCGCACTGCTGCCTTCGCAAACTGAACAAGTATAGAACTGAAAGCGGGACAGCTGCTGACGAAGTGAAGGCAGTCATCATCTTCCTCCAGGCAGTCCTCGCAAATAACATCATGAGCTAAACGCATACGATGTAGATTATCTTTAAAACGACCATGTCCTGTAAGAATCGCTACCAAGATTCTTAACAGGTTCTTTTTTAAAGATAAAGCATACTTCATTGACCTCAAATTGGGCTCCTTAATGAAGTACTTCGCCTTACGACAACTAAAAGTCTCAAGCCACTGAGACCTTAGGTCTTTCAAGGCGTAGTCCTTCATCACTTTCTTCCCGTAGTTGAAAGAAACAGGAACCGCTGGTTCAGGACCAACAAAAGTCAATTGGGAGCCAGCTTTGGCTTAACAATCCGCGATCTCATTGCCTACGATGTCACAATGAGCCGGTACCCACATGACCGTAACTTTATTGTTAGAACAAAGAAGGTTCATGAAATGTTTACATTCCTTGACGAGTTTAGAAACAGTCAAGGGATTTCTTAAAGAGTTAAGTACAGCTTTACTATCTGTACAAAGTAGAATACTTTTGTTTTTGAAAGCAAAATTTAAAGCCTCAATAACACTACGTGTCAGCGCTACTAGTTCCGCCTGAAAAACAGTACAATGCGAACCAAGACTACCGAAAAGTCTCAGATCCGTCCAAGCACAGTAGATTCCAAAACCTGCACTGAGGTTAGAACGAGAGCCATCAGAAAAAAAGACTATGGACTCATCTAATTTATCAATAAAATCCTGCGAACTCCACAAATCTCTCGAAGGATAAGCCACCGAGAAATGATTTGAGAAATGAAGTTCGGGCAGTAGTCTGTCATTAACCATATCGATTTCTGGTAAACATGACGAATAATTTTTAAAAATTTGTCGATGCCCTACGATAGAACCGAAAATATTCCATGCCCCAATACACCTCAGACGATATGCTGCAGAACAAGCTGAGCCTAAAATAAAGGTGCATAATCGAGGCAACGAAAGAATTGATTCCATAGCAAGAAGTGGGGTCGATGACATAGCCCCAGTTTTGGCTCTGCAAGCAAGACTTTGTAGACCATTAAGCTTGGCTACAGAAGCCTTTAGCTCAACCACTGGCCACCACACAATAGAAGCGTACGATAGTAGCGGTAGGACCAGTGATTTATAGATAAAAGAAAGCATCCTAGGGCTTAAACCCCAGGATTTCCCAAAAGCTCTTCTACATTGCCAAAAAATGGTAGTTGCTTTTTGAAGTTTATAATCCAGGTGATTCTTCCAGGAAAGTTTACTATCCAGGACAACACCAAGGTGCTTGACCTGGTCACATTTGGTGATCGTTCTCCCAAAAAGGGAGGGAACAGATAGTTCAAGAGTATTCCTCTTCCTTGTAAAGACAATTAAATCAGTTTTAGAAGGGTTGACGTGCAGACCCTTTGCAACACACCATGCCTCCACAATAGTTAAGGCATGTTGAGTTAGGTCGGATAAGACACTGAGATGTTTGCCTGAGACTGTCAAAACAAGATCATCAGCGTAGCTCTGTGCAATGTAGCCAGATTGCTGCAGCTTTACCAGTAACTCGTCAATGACCAAGAGCCACAGCAGAGGTGAGAGCACACCTCCCTGAGGACAGCCTTTGGTAACCTTAAGAGAAACTAACACCCCATCCAGCTCCGCCTCCACAGTGCGAGACTTGAGCATGGATTCAATCCATAAGATAATGGTGCGATCAATACCAAAATTGGTACAGGCAGTAGTGATCGTAGCAAACGAAGTGCTATCGAAAGCTCCCGCAATATCCAGGAAAGTACCCACTAGAAACTCCTTATTATTAAGAGATTTTTCAATCCTGGTTACAAGTTCATGTAGGGCGGTTTCACAGGACTTACCGACTCTGTAAGCATGTTGCATGTTACTGAGTGGGGAGCTGATTAGAAAATGATCTCTAATGAATCTATCGACAATTCTTTCCAGAGCTATAAGGAAAGTTGAGGATAGACTAATAGGCCGAAATGACTTAGGATCCGTATAATCGGACCTACCAGCTTTCGGGATAAAAACAACACTACTTCTGCTCCAAGAATTTGGAACAGTGCTAAAAGCAATACACGCTTGAAAAAGGTGGAGCAAATGATCCTGAATTAGAGGAAAGCCCTGCTGAAGTTCAGCAGGAAAAATACCATCAGGGCCGCCAGCCTTATAAGATGCGAAGGAAAATAAGCTCCATCGCAAGACATCACGATTGATCAGCTTGTGAGCCAAACTCCAATCGGGACTTGCAACAGACGTCCTATTGAGCTCGGCAGCAACATCATCCGAGTTGACGATATCACAACCAGGAAAATGAGCCGAAAGGAGCAGCTCACCAATTTCCTTGTTGGAGGAGGTAAGCTGTCCGTCCGGTAGACGAAGAGAATCCAGTTTACACGTACTGTTCTTAGCTAAAGCTTTATTGAGTCCAGCGACAGCAGAAAGACTGTTGATTTCCTCGCAGAAGTTCAACCACGCGGCTTTATGAGCGGATCTTAGACTTCTTTTATAATCCTTTTGTGCTAACAAGAAGTTATCCCAGTCAATCTGTTGTTTAGACTTTTTTGCTTTATTCTTCAGTTGCCTAGTAGATTTCCTTAATTTTTTAAGGTCAGAGTTCCAGAAAGGTTTGTTCCGAAACCTTTGATTAGTGATAAGAGGACATGATTTTTCAAAGGCTATCGTAATTGCCAATGCAAGTGACGATGCTTGATCCTCAATGTCCTTCCTCGACCGAATAACCCTCGGTGGCGCAAGTAAAGAACCTAGCTCGAGAGGGAAAAGACCCCAATCGGTTAATTTCCGATTGCGGTAAGGTTTAAGAGGTGGTCGTTTAAGGTTGATATTAAACGAAATACACCTGTGATCAGAGGTGAGGATGTTATCCGTCACTCTCCAGTCTAAGATTAAATCAATAATGGACATGGAGCATAAACTGATGTCAATCACCTCCTGCCGGATTGAGTTGACAAAGGTAGGCTCACTTCCAATATTGAGAATTTCAAGCTCAGATGAGCTTATATAGTTAAACAGAGAAGAACCCCTGTGATTAATGTTCGTACTACCCCAGATCGAGTAATGAGCATTAGCATCACACCCGATCACCAAAGGGTATGCTTGTTCTTACACCATGTCACAAGATTAGTGAGTTCCTCAGAGGGAGGAGGTGAAGAAGAGTCATACGGCAAATAAACTGAGGCGATGACCAGTTTAGTGCAGGAATTAGCGGATACCAGAGTAATAAGGACAGCCGTAACATCGGCCGAGCTACACTCGTGAATAAGAACTGCATTGATATTATTGCAAATAAAAATGCACGCTCGAGTTCTAGTGGCAGAATTCTTACAGAAGATTCTGCCATTAAATAAGTTCAGTCCAGAGACAACATTATCAAGAAGATATGGTTCCTGGATTAGACAAATATCTGTATGCATTACAGAAAGCAACTTCTTTAATTCATAAGAAGCAGACTTACTGTGTTGCAAGTTGATCTGTTTTACTCTAAGCATGGACGACATTGTGGAGTCGGGCAAAAAGAAGAATAAAAGTTGTCTACGGACCAGAGATAATCTTGAAAGAGATCCTCTCCAGAACGTACTGCAACAACAAGCCGGAACCAGTAATACTCTCGAAGGATTTCTGGTCAACCCGGAAAACAATCGATTGGCGATTTGCTTCACGTTTGCATCGGACAACCTTCCATCCTTCAATTGCAATAGCTGGATTCATCAGCTTGATGTTGGTGGTTACTATACATGGATCCTCAGGCGGACCAGGAATCCAAGTTAGTAAAAGAAGTGGTTTTGGTGGGTCACCAACCGAAAGTTGACAACCACTCCAAACATCTTTCATTTTGGAGATTACCTTACAAAACCATTTATAAGTCTCGTCATTATTGCACCTGCAAATGAAGACACCATCCGAAAGATAGCACCCAAGCATCTGCGGTACAAATCCTAACGATTTAGCCGAGTCAAGAACTCGACGACTAAGTTCGAGCCGGAAAACACCCAATTTCTCCTCATCAAGAGAGATATCCGGATTGTTCTCCCGAACACAATACTTTTTAATCGCTGTTTCAGCGACGGTCTGCGCATACGAGCGTGGCTTTTTCGTCGCCATTTCTGGAGTGGTACCAGTTATGGTACGCACTCGTTTGGGAGTACCAGCGGAAGTGCTGGGCTGCTCCGTGATTGTGCCTAGTGCAAGCCCAGACAGTCTTTTTTGTAGACGCTGACGACGACGTTTGCCTAGACGTCTAGATGTAGTGCGATGGCTCGGCTCTGTTAAGATACTGTCGCCATCCGAGTTCGGGAATAAACTTTCCGTACCCGACGGTATGTCCGAGTTGCAACCAAGATTGTCATGGTCAGCAAACTCGAAGTCGGATGCCAGTTCAGTCGAACCGATGAACTCTTAACACTATAAGATGATGGATCTAAAACACATCATAAATCAAAAAAACAAAAAAAAACAAAAAACAAAAAGAAGGGAGAAAAAAAGAAAAACAGAAAAGCGTTAAAAATCAAAATAATAATAATAATATTTAAATGGAGAGAGAAAATAATAAGAAAGTAAAAAGAAAAGTGTGTACAACTTTGAGCGAGAAACCGCACAGCAATCGGAAATAAAATTGTAAAAACAGAGAATACAGGTCAAAACAAAAAAAAAATAAAAAAAAAATAAAATTACGGAATTACGGAATTAGTCGGATATTAAATGCGCTAAAAATATTTTACAAAAAAACCAACAATCAAATAACGGCATACAAGATAAAAGTAAATCGTTCAACAAAACTGTAATAAAAGAATATGCACATAAAAAATAAACAGGAGTAAAAAAAATACGGGTGTATATTTCCTACGTACATAAATATCAGAAAAAAAAAAAAAATAAATAAATAAATGAATAAACAAAAAGAAAAAGAATTGAAATTAACAAAACGGTACACTTATCTTCCGTCACACTCGTTTTTAGAGTGTGTCCTTCCTTAGAAAAACGTACACTCATAAAAATAATAACACTACAAACGATTGCACAACCACCGTTAAGTTATTAAACAAAGAATGATTAATTAAACAAAATGAAAATAACACAAAAAAAATAGATATGATAAAACACTGTTGAAAAAACTGAATATAACCAAAAAGCGAGGCACGAATTCCGCAGAAATAAAAACACCGTTAATGAGCGGTTTCACGCACAAAATCACCACACACAGAAAAAAAAAATAAAATAAAACTCGACAGACAAAATTAAATTAAATCACTAGAATAATTGATATAGTTAGTAACAATTATCTTTAGACCACTTTTAATAGTTGTAGAAATATAAATTTAATTATCCAATTTAGAACTATGTAATTCTTTTTTTTTTTTTTATACTTTATGACTATGTATCTTTTTATGATTGTAAAATATTTTTTAATTTTTTATTTTTAATTGTCCACAGTAGATGTGTACACATCAAAAGTTGACGATAGAATGCCGCATATTCTCTCAATAATAAATAATATTTTCTTGTACATTTAGGCCTCGCGATGCGGTGATGTATTTAATGTTTCCCCAGCCGATCGAGGTGAATTTATAAAACCCTCAAAACCATTATTTTCAGTGTCTTAGAAAATCACAACGATCGGCCGGAGGAACCTAGAATCCAAACTGGATTGCCCCGAATTTATGTTTTGTGCATTTGGTGATGACGAGTATGCATACCGGCGCCCATCTGTACTGCTAATAATAATACGATTTTTCCTCGTCATTTACTTGCATAATTTATTCATTACCAATTTCATTAGCGCTATATGCGCTGGCAGTACACATTTCAATATGTGAAACCTGAATCTTATGGAACGCATATTAACGCCGTTCAAACGGTTGTACCGTATATTTTTGATGCATCTGGCCCTTTGGCATGAAATATACAAAATAAAAATTGTATAATGTATTAGCTATTGTGACAACAACCACACCGGTTAAATATTCATTTAAATTCAACCATCGCCCAATCGAGTGTCTAGGTCTACAAAACTGAAATTAAAAAAAAATTGGAATGGTACAAATTACTTGAATACAGAGCATATGCGATCGCAATATGTGAAACCGGAACGGTGGTAGGCGTTGATCTATGCCAAAATTGCGTTTAAAATATGTTCAAATATGAAACATAAAAGGATGCACACGGACGAAGAAGATAAATTGTTCGTGAAAGCGGGGAGACGTTATGCAGGGTGGTTTAATCCAGCGGAGCAGGAACCGGCAAATAAGCATTTTTTACGTACAATTTAAGGATGATTTGTTGGAATTTCGATATACAGGCGTTTCAAATTTTATTTGAATTGATGTGCCGGTCACTTTAGTAAGCCCTGCCCCAAATGGTCGAAACTTCTGCGATGGGCTTGTTTGCAATTTCAGTACCCATAAAATACTAAACCATTACGTATTTTATGACACACTTGTATTGGCCATTTTCATATTTTTGACATCACAGAGGGATCGAGCTTCGGAATACTACTCCTTTTAAGGGCTGTGCATTTTCGAAGTGGAAAAGATTATATTTCATCAATGTTTCTGCTGTGCGATTTTGAAAGTGGCGTCTTCATGATTATGATGTATGCATCTCGTTGGCGCACTTCATGATTATGATGTATGCAGCTATTTTATTTTATGTACAATATTTTGATAAATAAAATTTGAAAAAATTAATAAATGCATTTTGAATTATTGTATATCGACTAGGAGCCAATTCTAGAAAAATTTGGTAAATAACTCAAGCTCTACAGTACAAGAAATTCAATTGATAATTGTTATGATTAAAATTAATTCGACAATCAAAGGATTTGTTAGTCTAACTGCAAAATATATACCTCGCTGTAGACACGAATCGTTCGAGCAAATTCTCAACAAAGAGTGGATAGATTAATTACCCGGTAAATAGAAAAGGGCAGAGTGGGGCGAGTAAATATGTTGTTGAAACACAAAAAAATTGTTTTATGTTTAAAACTTACGGCAACTTATGTACATCATCCGGATTGTGAGTGAGTATTAACAGTTTTGAAAGTAATTAAGTGAATAATTAAAATTTGGAAATAGAATAAATGTAATTTAACAAAATGAACAAAATCCAGACAACAATTCGAAAGGGAACAGTGGTAAAAAATTAAGCATAGCCCTATAGCTGATAAGAAAACTTTGACCGTACAGGTAAAATTAGCGGTTTTATAAATAAGGGGAAGGGCCCAACGTGCCTCAACTATAGATCAACTGAAGCAAGCCAATTGATTTGTAGATGAAACAGGAAATACCACCAATTTACCTGAGTTAGAAGCACGTTTAGTTATGGTGAAAAAGGAATACAAATTATTTGACGAATCCCAACTCCACCTTGAATCAATGAATGCTGATGGTAATGTGAGATCCGATTTTCAAGATGTATAATTGGTATGTATAATTTATCAATTAAATTCTAATTTAACAGTGCCAAACAATCAATGTTGCTGGTGAAAGATTTTCGGTGGAACTAACTAAATACGAAATAATTGCTTTTGCAGGGGATCGTAAAAATTGGTTCACTTTTTATGAATCATTCAATAAAACGATGCCCAGCAACCCCATCTTTCCGATATACTTGCCATAAAAACAATCGAATCATTGGAAATGCTCAAACAATCGCTTTGAAAAAGAAGTTTCTTTGAAACTAATCACCAAAACAGCTTCTGAATATATTATAGACATTTTGTTGATACCATAAATTCTATGTTCACTTCAACGCCCTTCATCACACTGAGATGATTGAATTGCTTACTTGCTCTGCTCTAAGTTAGATCAAGAAACTCAATCGAAATGAGACGACGAAGCTCCTACCTAAAGAATGCCCACTCTCGGCAAATTAATAATGTTCCTGACACTGTCACTATTTGGAGGGTCACGTGCAAGCCATGCAAGCCATAACATTACACTTTGCTATATGATTCCTCAGAAATGAGCATGAATACAATTCATGTGCATTTCGTCAAACGAGTATGTCTATTAATGTCACGAGCGTGCCATCAACTCATCAAGCTTGCCAGTCCAATGTCTGTATTGGCTAATGTTTATCAAATAATAATACTTCAAATTGGCAAGAACCATAAAAACATTCATATAGCCGATCTAAATTTTGGTATACCTCAAAAGATTGATTTACTCATCTGAGCTGATTTCTATTTAACTCTTTTATCAATTTTTCGAATTGAGCTTCAGTAAATTTACGCTATTTACCATATCAGTAACTGGAAAAGTAACTTGCTTTGCACATAAGAAAATTCATTCCTAAGTGGCAACAACAGTTGTCGACTAGGAATTAGATAATTGGAATGTTGAATCTGCAGCTACACAACAGAGCGAAATTGAACAAAATACGAGTTAGCCTGCGAAAATGATTTTGCGAAGAAAACTTTCCGATATAGTTCCGCTCTTTTCGTGGCCTTTGTACCTGTTCACATACTATGTTTAATAATGATTAGCCCCAAAAAAGCATTCAAAGTGACCTGTTCTCCATTTAGTTCGTTTTCGTGTTCATCTATGTATATGTAATCAGCGCCGACATTACCAAAATTTTACGCCATTACCAAACTATAACACTGATTTACAGAATATTGTGTGACGTATAGCTCGACAGAAGAATCTCTACGCATTTTCCGGCTCACAAATAACTGTAACCTGGTAAAAGATAGCAGCGACCTCATACTTTTCCGTGAAATATCTCAATACACCTGCTGCAAATTAATAGCTGCACATATCACGCAACTTCAATCGCGATTCCTCACGATACATACCTGGATGATTTCCTTACAAGAGTACTTACACGAGTCCAACACAACATCGTTCACATTCTAAAGCTGTGGTGCAGCATTGATATTATTTTGTTTACGGATATTAGTAACTTTTATCGTGAACCATATTTACGCACCGACGACTCTGAATACGTTAAAACACTTGGGCTATATTAGGCTTCCACAAAGTGATCAATTTTGATTTAAGGTAGCAGATTTTAATCCCGCTCAGCTTATGACCTACTAATCATTTTGTAGTAGCACGCCCTTAGATATACAGGACTTGTTATAACGTTGGGCAAATTCTTTATACAGGACCTGTGGAAATTAAAAATAAATTGGGACAGTGTCCTACCTCAAAATTTATACTCGAAATGGCAAAACTTCAGTACCCATTTGATGGTGCTTAACAAAATACTGCAGTATGTCCAGTATTCTGATGTTCAAATCCATGAGTTTTGCGATATCGCATTAGCATACGGCGCTTCAATATACGTCCCCAGCAGCAGTGATGGCGAGAAAATGTTAAGCTATTTATTGAGCTCAAAAGCTCGAATCGCACCAATAAAAAGGAAATCAGTTCCACGACTGGAGATTTGTGCTGCTGAAATAGTAGTAAACTTAATGAAGCAAGTCCTTGTAGCCCTGAGGCTATACTCCAAAAACTCTTTTATTGGACTAACTTCACCATCGTTCTTCACTGGGTTGCTTCTGAGACACATTTAAAAACATTTTTGATGTCAACAAATTTTACATTTTCAGATTAGTTTCGTTAACATTATATGTAGACAAATTTATGATCAATTTATGTACGCAAGCAAAAGCGAACAACTTTAAATTTTTCCTGCCTAAAAAAATACTTAAAGTTGGGCGGATTATTCCAGCACTCAATGCCACATGGGCCCACGGTGCAATACCCGGACAAACACATATACTTACACATTAAAACCACCCAACCGTGATTTTTGGTCACCACCGGGAATCGAACCCGAGACCCTCGAATAACAAAGCAAGGACGCTACTTACTGTGCTACCGAGGGCGGCTAATAAAATATCCTGCCTAACTATCGATGATTCATTTATCGATTTGTCTCAAAACGCATTATATTTCGTTTCGTTATGTTTCGTTCGCAAATAAGGGTGGCAATTTTGAGTTTTGTTGGCCCATTAACTACTGCAGCATGTAAAAAATAACCTCTGCAATTCAAACGTGAACGCCAATGCGGTGAATGAATCGACACAGATTTCAGTCTCCTTTAATGCAAAACAGATTTTGATTCGTTTTAATTTCCACAATTTATCTCTAATGCGATTGAATATTTCAGCGCCATTTTTTCCGGAACATTTGGCAGACAAATTTGGACGAAAATCAGTAATACTTTTGAATGGATTTATTCTTCTGGCCTCATTCCTTATAATTGGCTTTGTGCAACACATCGAATTATTTTTTACAGCTAGATCATGACCGTATTTCCAATGTACATAGAAAAAATTGCAAGTTTCAATTTAAGCACTCTGGATCTTCGAAAGAGCTATTTATTGTTACGGTTACTGTTGTTTATTATGCACAAACGATATTTACACGGGCGTGTAAATATACATCTTTAGCACCAGAATATGCTTCATTATATTGCAATTAGTGTCATTTGTGGTTAGTTGTACCATTTGTATCGAATGAATTTATTGATTTTGGCAATCAGTGGCGAATCCGGATTAACACTACTATACTTACAAAAGATGAACACCAAACTTTTTGCCCAAATGAAACAAGAACATTTTTTTTTTAAAATAATATTTGTTTTATTGCTTTACCCAATTTCTTTCGAAACATTTTTAAAATATTTTCAAGACGTTATAATTGGTAAACTTATTACCTAAGTGAACAAAAATAATCGATGATAAAAAATATACTACGCAACCTTTAGAAGATAAATACACAGAACAAAGCGGATTTTAAAGAAAATAAAGAAAAATTCCTATACCAAAAAAAAAGTTACGAAAATAAATCCTAATCCATAGATAAAAAAAAAAATAAAATAAAAAAATTATTTGTTAGGAATGTAGAGGCTCCCGCGTTGAGTGGTTGCTGCTCACATTAGTTCGCCGTAGTCCGTCCTCCAGAAAACTAATATACCATACATAAGATAAAAACCGTAACAATATTAAAAATAAATGGTGAAATCTATCCAATTAATCTCGAATGGGTGGTGAATATATGGTATCAATGATGATGGCGTGGTGATTATGTTGCAAATCAAATTATTTTGGATGAAATCATAACCGCATATCTCTATCCCTCTCTAGTAAGAAAATGTATTAAAACAAAATAGATTCGTTTGGAAATTTGAAACCATCATCATTCTACGAAAAGTCGCCTAAAATCCCCCGTTGCAGACTGGTTCGCCCACCAGCCTAATCCCTCGTTGAGTGGTTGCACCTCTCCAATTCACCGCGCCCCGATGATCCGCCTCTCCGGAAACTAAAACATGCGAATCCCACGTTGTTTGGTCGCACCTTCATCATCTCATCATCCCGCGCTGTAGGCCGACTCCATGTCAACCTAGTTTCCCACGTTGTTAGAATGGTAAGCCCGCCAATCTAATTCCCACGTTGTTTGGATGCTCCTTCTATGGAATACGTTACCGCTTCCTTTATAGATAAAAACTCTGAGATCTGACAAATTTTTCCCTCAACGTGACAAACAAACAAATAAACCAAGGACTGATACGTGCTAGGTTTTTCCATCAAAGCGCGCAACATTTATGAGATGTAGCGCACAAATTTTTTAACTCTCTCTGAACTAATTTATAGAACTTATTCCTTATCCAAGATATATATGAAATGAATTTTCCAATATGATTGATTGGTTGTAAGTAGTACTAGATTGCAAGATTTCATCATACTTCTGATGAATTGAAATGAATTTCTCTGATGACTGGACTGATATCTAACCCGGAACTCTGATATTTCTTTACGATATATCACACGATGGAACTAAACAGTTTGTCTGGTGTATAATAATTAGCTGATCTTCGAAATTAATGGTTTCGAATTGAAATTTGTAGCAAAATTGTTAACTTTTCGCCTAATTGATTTTTAGTACTTTTCCGTTTCTAATCCGGTTTAGTTGACTAATAACAAAGACATCCGCTCTCTCGATAAAATGGTTTCATGATGAATTTTAAAGCATTTTCACTGCATACATTATTCACGCCTCGCTCGTTTTGGTCGAATATTATTTACTAATTCCACAAAATTGAATCCGCAATGTAAATCGCCATATTAAGGTGATTTTATATAGATAAAGATGTAATTTGAAATTCCGGAACCCGCAAATAACTCTATCGTGATGGATGGTATATATGAAAATCAGCCAATGGAACATACATGACATCAAACAAACTGATGGAACTTTTTACTCTCATTGCAGTAGTAGATGGACAGCGCACTCGATACTTCGAAATGCACGCACAATATTAAACGTTTTTTGAGAAAATCTGTAATGAGACTAGGTTTTGTTTTTCGAACACAAAATATAAAATGTTACCAAGATTTATGACTAAATTTTTTTTAAACGATTTCCTATTTTCGGTGATCTCCGCTCGCTATAGCAGTAGTATTTTCGTTGAACATCACGCACGCGCTAGAATATACTAATTTTATGTGTAAGGCATTTACGTTTATATATTACCACACCGGCCCTATAAATTCGTCGCTAGCCTTGTGTTAGCCTCTCGAGCTATCTGGAAAAATATGAGATTAATGTGGTGGTCCTCCCAGCGAACAAAAAAGCCAGGGAGGTATTTTAACTTATTTGAACTATAAAGGCTACTTATCGATTTGGAAACTATCTGTCTAGATAAACATTCCCTCGTTCTCGTGTATGTAGACAAAGCACATCTTGAATATTTGAGACGACTTCCGCGAGATATCAAGTTTCATTTATTTTTTTTTTAAAGACATTTTGACAAATTACTGAAATTATAGAGAATTTGTTTCGATCCCTTCCCAATACTCTAATATTACATAATATAAAATCCCCCATTAATTTAAAATAAATTTGTACTTATCGAGCGCTCTATTCTGAAACAAATTTCATTAATATTCGGCAATTCCCCAATTTGTGTTTACGTCCTCTTTTAATTCGTATAATCGTACGCCAACAGATTATTTTTTTTTATAAAAGCTAAACTCTAGAAATACAGTAAATTGTATAGAACCCTTCCCACATATTTAAAATAAAACCCCCATGTAAATATTGTGATACTTAATTAGGCTGCTTACTAAATGTTCTGAAAATAAATAAGCGCGCGCCTTAACTCTCGTGGTGTCTTGTATTGTCTCAAAATTCGGCTGGAACGTGCGGCTTTCGATGGGCCCACTAAATTCAATATTATCCAGTGCTTGTGTGCTTTTTCGTTCAGATTTCTTATTAAAATTGTTTATATTGCGTCTGAAATGTGTTCAACGATTATTAGAAAAAACTCCGGTGCATCTCTAACAGACTGCAACCTCCTAAATGTAAGTTTTTTTTTCTCTTTTTTGGAATTTACATAATTTTTTTAGGTTTATACATTTGTCAAAAAATACAACAAAATTATATAAAAGAAAAACTAATATTAGGCTATTATAAAAAAAAATATTAGAAGTGTTACAGATCGATTTTTTTTCTACATCGATTTAAATACAAATACATACATAAAAAATTGAGTATAAATGATTATATTAATACAAAACTTATATAGGTATGTAGCAGTAGGAGACGATTGTAGTCTGGCGATATTTTTTATGATTAATGTTTGTTGATTGAACAACGCAAGCATACTAAAACAAAATGTGTGGTATAGCCATGGTACACACCTAATGAGATAGACATAAAAAAGAAAAAAAAAAAAAAAAAGAAGAAAACTGGCCACGCGCGCACTAGGGTACGAAACGTGGTGTTAGCATTTTTTTGAATGTCATTTTGGAACATACCTCCAGCTTCCGTTTTATATTACATTACTTTTGTTTTGTTAAACCCACACACGGAAATTATACACAAATCATAATATATAGGCAATCATCAAAATATATGTATATATATATAATATAAAATATTAACTACACACTCAAGAACTGAAATATATGCATTAGTGTTAAAATTTATATAATCAACATATCACCTTAATAAAAATATTGAGTGCATGAATTTGAAACAAATCACTATTATGTCCCACAAGAACTATATATATCAAACATTACATATGTATTAGAAACTTTCACATAATTTTGACTCTGGATTACTTTCTACTGGAACATAAGTTGCGTGTGTGCGTGAAGAAATATATTGGCAGAATGCAGATTTTAGTAGTATGTGTGTTCTGAAAATATTCGGTTAGAGCCCTAACAATTTTTTTTTTAAATGGGATTTTCATGACCCAAAAAGCTATATCATGCATACAATAAAATATATAAATTAAAAAATTAATGGTTAAATAAAACCTGATCGTGTCTTGATCCGGATTAATTAAAATTCAAATGTTAAAACAACTAGATTGTACACGAATGATGGACTCTTCATGTGTATGTGTGACCTGATTTCTGAATAGGACGCACGACTGGAAGTTGTCCTCTCATGTGTTTCATGGTAGTATTTGTAGTAGTAGGTAGCATTTATTTAACATCACACCCCAAACAATACAAATTTTTACAACTTTCGCTCTCGCTTATCAACCCCAACTTGCGTGTGTTATTTTTTAGTTTAGAATTTCTCATTTGTTTTGTGCATTATTTTTAATCAACTAGCCGAAACCACCAAAGTACGGAATTTTCACATTTTTCATTGGAGTATGGATAGACTTCATAATGTGAGCAAAACTAATGTTATTTTTCAACTATAAAAAAAGAAACTGAAAAACAAAAGAATATTAATAGTAAAAAACGAAAAAAATTTAAAACACGATTTTTTAATTTTGGTTTTTAGAAAATAATTGTTTTATTTTAAAAACTATCATTTTTTAACTTAGAACTTATACAAAAAAAATCTCGATTCAATATGAATCATAATATAGATTTTATAAATAATAAAATAGTGATACACTACTAACCAAGAAAATCACAAGAAATATTAAATTTCTGACGACTGCCCAAGCGCTTGCTCGCCCGGTTGTCGGAAAGGTGCATCACTCTCTCATTTGGTACTGCAAAATGAAAAATTTTACATAATATCACAGGGTTTTTTAAGAATATTTTAAAGTTTTAGATCGTATCACTTTTATATAATAAAAAAAAATTATTTAACTTAATTTTAAACTAAAACTAATATTTCGCGAGTCTTTTAAAGATTAAATTAAAAAATTATCGAACAACTACAGTTTTAACTTGATTTAAATTATTCATAAAACTGTTTAATTCGTTTAATTCTCCGTTCCATAGCTTTTCAATTTCTTTCCGTTTCTCGTACTCCTCGTTTTCCGTTATATGATTATTACAGTTATTTTGTTGGTATAATTTTAATTTCATTTGTGACCATTTCGCTAAACGTTCATTTTGCTTGCGTCGCAATTCATCTTCGGCTCGTATAATGGCAGACGTTAAAATGGCAGAGACACGTAAATTCACGTTACGTTTACGTCTCATCAAAAATTTTTTCGAACGTATATCATTTAACCAATCATTAATGGCGTCAGTCGACTCAGTTTTTGAAACGATTTGTCGTAGACGCGATGAACCCATATTTTATTTTAGATGACGAAATAAAATATAGAAATATTCTATTTCGTATTTTGTTTTCGCAAAATTAAAACACACCTGAATATAAATTTCGCCAAAAATATTTTCGCAGTGCAATAAAAATTAACTCGTAATATATCAGATTTTACACTGGACACACACAAACATTATTTTTACTACACCACTGGTTTTATTTTTTGTACATGAACTTTCTATTTTTTTTTATATTTAGCTCTTTTCACTGGCAACAATTTATACACCGAACCAAACTCAACGATTGCTAACAACTTTCTGAGTTCATCGTGAATCATACACGTCTATTTATACTAAAATTTTCATAATGTATGGTGTTCCACCGCGTTTATAGAAAAATAGTTCCGCTTGTAAAAGTACATTTTACTTGAATATTTAACAATTTTATCGATATATTTCGAAAGGGAATTACATTTTATTATTAATCGAGTTAAATTATTATGTTAAATATTTAATATTATTAATAAAATAATGAATTAAAACCGCGGAGTAATTATATGCGATCAGTGTGGTGTCCTTACTTACCAACACAATGAAAACTTGAGCTAAAATAAAAAATCAATAATATTCGTAACGGAGTGAATCTTTATACGCTTAATTTTATTTTTTATTAAATTTCAACTATTTAAGCAAAGTTATGTACTGAATTGAGAAAAATAACATAAACAATTTACTAATCTAATGAATAAAATAGATAATCTCGTAAAAAAACCTCAGTAAAATTTGTAATTTGTATATTTTCATAATGTCTATTATGCAGATAACGCCAAAACTTGAGTACACCCCTGTGTTAAATGGAAATACATATACAAAAAAAAAAACAAAGTGACGTGTGACGACACAAAATGCATTGAGAAACGGGAAATTTGTATATATATACATATACATATTTTAGATGACTAACCTAAAGTTTTCCTAAAATTATTAACGTTATCTATTGAATAAATAATTATAGATCCGATAAATCATAACATTAATACTATAAATTTTAAATATTATTCATAATATCGTGGCAATTCTTGACCTTATTCAATAGACTTGACATAAAAAAATCGTTATAACGACGATGGCATGTGCATGTATTGAGTTGTGACGCATCACAAAAATATAACGGCGACGAAATTAATAGAAATCGGGCGACGTTGCCAGTATGGTAGTATTTAAGAAGCAAATAATAATTAGATGAATCAGTGATTCTTTACCGGTTTCCGCGGAACTCTTGATTTAGGTACAATATCTTTTATTGAATTATCAGATATCTCTGAAAGTTCAGCATGGTTATTTAGAATGAGCCCGTGTTTCATTAGTTTGTTGTACTCAAGCTTTACTCAAATTATCTTAAAAAATACATTTTTAATGTGGATTTAGCTCAATTTTGTAACATTAGAATAAAGGTGATACGATAACTGTAACGTTTTAACATTAATTACTGTTCGTTGATTAGAGCAACGTTAAGAAACACTGATGCATTCCACAGTATAACGACAATGAAACAAATATAAACTTGGCAACGTTGCCCTTGCACAATGGTATTTATGAATAATAAAACAACGTGATTTCATCAAGTATAATAACAAATTATTTTATTTGTAATATTAAAAAGTACACATTTCAAATATAAAAATAGACTATCTAAATTTGCTTTACGCCATTGCCTTTTCCATGAAAAATTTCTGAAATTGATAAAATAAAATTACAAAACATCTATGATTTCCCGAGACGACTAAATCTTACCTTTATAATAGGAACTTGGTCCGTAATCTTTAATCCAATACTTCTGATAGCGACGAAAGGTTCAAAACTAGTTCCATACAGTTCCTTAATACCATGTATCCCAACCATAAGCGGTACACTAGATTGCAAACGTGCCTGTTCATATTTCAACAAATGACACAACTCGCCTAATTTGGCACCTGAATACACAGCATTGGATAACTCATCCGTTAAAACTTTTACATCACCAAACCCGATATTTACACCTTGTCCGGCTAATGGATGTACACGATGTGCAGCATCACCAATTAGTGCAACTCCATTTTTAACGTAAATGGAGGAAACACCAAATCCAAGAGGGAAACCAGCACGCGATTTATCCTTAACTGTGACGACACGTGGTGGAATTTTACGATTATCAGTTTTTCCACCAACAATATTATCTACTAGTTTCAGTAACGATCTAGTTAACTGGCTTTTTGGAAATTCTTTCAGATACGCGACATTAAGTGCATCGACAAATTCCTCATTAGACATTGCAATCAATTGTTGTGCATGTTCAGGCGTTGTACTCCAGACTAATGAACTTAAGCTATTCGTTAATGGAAGCAATGCAACTGGCCCAGTTGGTAAAAATCGTTGCCATGCAATCATATTATCGTTAGCGTTTTCTAATTCCACCGTAGCCACAACACCCATTTGTTTATAATTTTTGGCATAGTAATGTTTATCCTTGAGTTCTTTGCGAATCATGGAATTAGCACCATCGGCACCAATCTACAATAAAAAAAAACAAAAATCGTTTATAATACAGCTGATTGTTCTATTGTTCAGGTTATTGATTTTCTTAAGCAACGTAAGACGCAGATGCAAATGTGCAGATGGTAAAATATGATATTCCTATACATTTAGAAATATATTTTCTCATTTCGTCTCCCTTTTTATAAACACGTCTTCAAAATCGATAACAAAGAAGGGATACAGATAAAATGGGTATTTCGGGTCACCTTGAAAAATAGAAAAGGTAGAGGGAATGAGTCACACAATAATTCAAAATGCGTCATGTGGTTTATCACGTAGCGATAAGTAAACGACAAAATGTATTGCACGTTTTATGGTCATGCACAAAATACACCTACACGGGTTTTTTAAATCATAAAGGAAATTTGAATGCCAACACATTTATTTTACATTTTTATTAAAGGCTAAAAGTAATTTGCGTATAGTCATTATCAACAATTAATTTTTGCCTAATATCCAAACATTTTGAATGCAAACAAAATGTCGTAGTCTGGTTTACACTGGATAACACCAATTACCATACGCATTCAGGCCAAATTTGGCACTTTAATTAAATTTTTTTATATAGCGGGTTATTATCGTCATCGATCGGTTATTTATCCTTAAGTCTGACTATTATTTAATTTTCCTAGACAGCTACTGAGTAAAACCTCGATAGCTACTGAGTTTTGTGATCACAGTTTCCATCCTTGTAAAGACTAAAGAGGGCATTATCTAATGAAAGCTGGATATTGTGAAATTTAGTTATGAATGAAAGGAAGGACGATTGGATCAAAAATTATTTTGTATTATGTTAATTTAGTGATGATCAAATCAAAATGATGATCGGCCGCGATAATTCCGAAAGGATTAGAAAATATTAATATCGTTAAATGGAACATAAAACCAGCGATCATGACCATCCATAATCGAACATATCGATCAAATTACAATGTCAAAACTGTACAAGATATATTATGATCACACAGAAATAAATGAACATGTTACAATAGCTTGTTATAATAATAAGTTCTTTTGCGAGAAAAAATAGTATTTACTATTTGTTTCAGAATACAGATTAAGCAAACAAACTCGGTGATTTTAATGATTATTCTTTAACTTTCTTAAAATCTTCAAATTAATGAAAATATGTTAGTTTCGTTCGCACAGTTATCAAGTTGTTATATAATCTCAAATATGGTGTGTCGCACAATTTTTGATTAGCTTTAATATTGTGGTGTTATCTTAAATAAAATCAGATAAACCATTTAGACGTACATATATATATCGCTATTTGAAAAAATGATGTCACGTTATCGATGTTTACAATTTTATTTTGAACTACATTGTAAATAATTTGTATTAGATTATTTTAAATTTCGTTTGTTAATACATACAATATGACGTAATGTAAGTATGTGCTGAAAAACAAGATCCAATTTTGCAATGGCTTTCGTTCATTTTGATTCAAATTATCTAGCCTTCCTATGAATTAAATTAAACGAGGTTCAAACCTTTCCTCACTCCAACGCTGAATTTTTGTTACATCAATACTAGAATTTGTGACAAATATAACGCACTGAAAGCGGTCTTTCTGAAGAGAAAATCCAGGACCGAGTTGGTTCCAGGTGCGCGTTAAACAAACGGAGTGCATGGACCAAAGATCGGTTGTTCGCTATAGGTTGGCATTAGCTGAGGTAGGCGAACTGTGGCATGCCGCGAGGCTTGCCGTGGTAAGCAGAGAATAAATTCCTAGCAGGCCAAGGGCACGAATTTGGCTACCAAGCGAACCGGCCAGCCCTGAAGAGATCGACACAAATACAAAGGTGCAAGGGGAAGAAGAAGGACGAGGATAACCTGTCGCACTTGGGGGAGAGAGAGCTACCGACGTCTTGGGAAAGGGTATCACAGGGATGATACGGCCGAGGCCGCCGAATCCACGGGTACTAGTGAGCAACCTTAGCCTGCTAGGCAAAGTAATAATATGCTAAGATTTACCTGTACCATACAAATGATGCTTCTGCTACCTTACTTCTCAGACTGACTTCTTGATCATGAGAAGACGCAGTTTTAATTCAAGAACCTTGGATTAACAATAACAGGCTCTGTGGCCTCAGTATGGAAGGATATAACATCGTATACTCAAGTACATCTGGAAAAGTCAGATTCTGCATTATTGGCAAGAATAACTTAAACATTTCTTACTTTCTTAATGGTGTGATACTCGGTTGTGATGCAAATGCGTATCACACAAGCTGGCGAGACACAGATATCAACGAAAGGGACGAGTTATTATAGATTACTTATAAAAAACCAACCTTTTAGTGAGTAATATTAGGCGGGAACCCATATTTATTACTTGGAATATGCAGGAGGTTCTAGACGTAACCTTAGCTTCAGAGTATATTTATCATATGGTCAGGGAATGGAGAGTGGCGAGAGAACACTCCTTTTCTGATCATCGATATGTAACTTTCAACTTAAACACTCTCTCTGCTACCCAGAAATCCAGAAAAAAAAAACCTTAAGCACGAGAGAGGCTCGAGATTGGTACTCCTATAAGGAGGACCTAAGTTATAAATGAAGGACTTAAGGAAGGCAAGGAAGAAGTCTTGGATACTCTTCTATGACAAAATGGAGGAAGTCTTCGAGACTTTCCGCCTCAGGAAGATTATATCTACTACCAGTCCCAGTTATTTAAATAAACCGGACGGTTCCTGCACTGCTTTTAGTGAGGAATTCTTGAACTGATTTATATATACGATCAAAAATACAACACCTAGACTATGCATGGTATCAACACGCTTACTCTAAAGGAAAATCGGTAGACACAGCTCTGCATGCCATAGTACGTACAATTGAGAAATCAATATACTCGCAAGAGTTGAGCATGATAGCGTTTCTCGATAATGAGGGCGCCTTTAACAACGTGAAGACAGAGGCAATTTTGGGAGGATTGTCACTCCTCGAGATGGACTACCGTGTAAACAGGGTATAGGCTTGTGAACAGGATGGTCAAGAGTGTGCTGGTAGAATCTACCATTAAGAGACGGGTGGTTGGGGGTATCCTGCACGAAGTCGTTCTGTCTCCTCTCTTCTAGATCATAGCGATCAATCAATGTTGAGAGAGAGAGGCGATTGCAGATGACGTAGCGATAGCGATAGCTGTATCGATAAGCAGGATTAAGGAGGTATTGCACAGTTCGCTCTCAAAAATTATGCGATGGGTCAGCAGATGTGAACTGGGAATCAACTCATCCAAAACTTAGCTGATACCATTTACGAGAAAATAAAAAATGTTAATACTGAATCGTCCAACCTTAAACGACATTAGGCTAGCTTTTACTGACAAAGCAAGATTTCTGGGCGAGATCTTTAACAGTACGCTTAGTTGGAAGCCTAATATTTCGGAAAGAGTAAACAAGGCTACTATACGAGTATACCTATGTACTCATGCAGGAGCGTCATTGGAAAAAGATGTGATCTGAAACCAGAGCTGGTACACACACCCTTCACCACCATTGTGAGACCCATACTTATGTATGGAGTGAGTGTGCGGTGGCCAGCTCTTGAGAAAACAACATAATATACAAACTAGCATCTTTCAGGATCAAAGTTAAAGTAGAACCGGGTGTTCACGTTAAAATTGAACCGGGAGTTTTGCGTTCTTCTCTCTGACTACTGCAGGAGAGCTGATAGCGATTGAGGAGGTCCTGACTTGGTCGAGATATAATGTGGTATACCCGATTGATATTGCAATCTATGTATGTGGACAGTCAAGCGGCAATCAAGTTGCTGGAATCAGTTTCTCTGACATCAAGGATGGCGTTGGGTTGCCACTATTTTCTTAATGAGATGTGTGAGCATTTCAACATCCGGATAGTCTGGGTCCCCTGCCACTCGGATGTTTGGGGGAACTGCAGGGAGAGGGAACTGCAGGGAGAGGGAACTGCAGGGAGAGGGAACTGCAGGGAGAGGGAACTGCAGGGAGAGGGAACTGCAGGGAGAGGGAACTGCATGGAGGGCGAACTGGCTAGATATGGTACAATTCTTCAACTGCAACCGGAAAGGGCAAGCTTGGGACGGTCTATTGCACTTAAGGAAGAGATCGTTGTCTTGGTGGACTAATCAAAGGTGGACTAACAACTTAACTTGTAGTACTTGATTTAAGAACGGGAGCGGGGATACTCACAGGCCTCTCGGAGAAAAAGCGAGGAGGCAGGGTCTGGTGTCTTGTGCAAATGTCTTGTGTAGAAACTGCATGGATGAGGAGGAGGGAAAGACACTAATTCACTTCCTATGCTTATGTCCGGGATTAGCATACAGAAGGCATAAACATATAGGTAAGTACATAATGTACAGCGTCTCAGGTCTCGAAACCTGTAAAGTGCGAGTTATATTACGCTGCATAATTAGCTCTGATTGGCTCCACTAGAGGTAAAGGGGTTGTAAGATCCTATAGCATCACAACAGACCGTTACCGATCTAAATGTGCATGCAATAAATGATGGTGCCCCTAGGTATGAATCAAATAAAATCGCAACCGAATATTGACTAATTTAGATTTTGGATTTTCTATTTCGATTCCAAAAAGTAACTTTTATAATAATTGCGTTGAGATGTTTTCCCATTATACTGACGTTGTATGCCTGCCAAATATTTATAATATTATGCATTTCCGTTCAATTAAATGAACAACCATGTGTATTACTTAAAATCGGAGTGATTTGTTTACGTTTATATCTATCTTAAATGATAAAAATAAAACCTTAAAATAATGTAAATAAGTTATATATTAGCATTACAAATAAACTGATACAATTGAATTTTTCTACTGACCTCATAAAAATTATATATGTATGTATACAATTTGTGTATATTCAGCATATTATCAAAATAGCTGCTACACTTACAAATAATTTCTACATACGTACGTACAAATGTATTTACAAACTTATTTGCGGATTGGAATATTTATTTATTTAAATCTAAAAAATTTTGAGTTTCAAATTTTCTTTGTATTATGGTTAAGATTATTTACTTTCAACCGTCGACACCCACAAAATATTGACGCGTGTTACGCTCTCACATCTGTACTCTACCAAAAATTGTTTGAGAGATTGCTCGTATAATAATGATCATCACAATTTTTAAATTTTTGTAAAAAATATATTTGTGATGAAATTGTAAGCATACTCATTCCCATAAAGTTCAAACTATCTGCATATTTTTTGGGAAACTTAGACGACCTTTAAAATACGTATAGCAATGAATGCAAATTTCTATAACGATCAACTATATAATAGTGATGTGTTTTTTAAATCCTTGAATACGTCAAAAAGGTGATTGGATTGCGCTGAAGGATATCGGAAGATGTAGATTGGTATTTTTATAGGAATAAAAAAATGTATCAAACTAATATGCGATCGTGATTATAAAATTTTGAACGCTGATCTTTAAATAAACTATATACTTCGATATTTGATTGCTTATTTAAGATGACAATTTTACGATCCACGATTTTTATATGAATCGCATAAATTTACATTCGATAAACGATCAGCTTTCTAAAACTAATTTCTGTTGATCAAAATAAATCTTAAAGAGAGATCCATAATCCAAACACGAATAAGCGGCGATCTAATCAATGCGATATTATTGTTGTTAGTTTAGAAGTCGATCACGATTCGTTATAAGTGGATCTCTTAATTAGAGGCACCGAAATGGAATTCTGAGTTCTGATTATTCCGGTAAATCAGCAATTTAAAAAATACTATTACTCTTCGATAGAGTAAATATGTATTTTAAATGTGGCACCCAAAGTGGAGCTTTATCGATTGGGCTATAAACACTAAATTATTTTTGTCTACTATACGGTTAGAGTTTGCGATAAAAATGTAGTATCATGTGTGTATTCCTGGGGGATGGGTAGCTTCAATAGGGCAGGCGTCTATGGTTATGAACAGCGTTCATAACCATAGACGCCTGCCGTAAATGACTCGAAGCTTACCGATCTTTTAATCGAGTAGAAATCTATTAAGGTCTCCTACTTTAACGATACCAAGTATAAGTAGTTTGACACCAACCAAAGTCACCGGAAAAAATAACCGCAACGGAAATAAATTGTATGCAACTGGAAGAAATAACTAAAGCTCTAGTGGAATCCAGACCAAAGAATAAATAATTAAATGCAATATGGATGCAGGAGCAGATCCAAATTCTTGCAAGAGCAAGTAAAGTAACTCAAAGAACATGTTAAAATGGACTACCAAACTGAACCTGAAGTCCAAAACAAAGTCATTTATTCAACATACGAAAATCAATTTGCTCAAGAAACGGACTGGATACGAGTTAAAAGTCAACGGAAAAAAGGAAGCGAAACATCACACCAAGTCCACCTAAAGCAAAGGAATAGAAAAGGTCAGATAACGAAAAGAAAACAACCAGAAAAGTACCACCACCATATGAGAATAAACAAACTAGGCCTATTTGAGTAATTATACATGTATAAGCCAGTGAAAATAATTTAAGATCTATTAAACACAAAACACGAAGTGAAGAACCGCTAAACATGTTTATGTTTATGTTCAGTACTGAAAAAAATATTGAAAGAATATACCAAATAAAAACCAATGAGAAGATCAAAACTCATATCACAATGTAAAAGATGTCAATCTTATGGGCACACCCAAGCATATTGCAGCAAAGAACCTTCTTGCGTTAAATGTCTTGGGAAGCACCCTACAAAAGACTGCAATAAGCCGAAAGAAACACCGCCAAAATGAGTACACTGAGGGGAACATCATCCAGCTCATTATAGAGGGTGTAGGTATCTGTTGAATTGCAGAAATTTAAAAATAAAAATATGAAAAACAAAAACACAAAACATAGAAATAACTACCGCAGACAAATAGGTACGCGAACAACATAAATAATAATCAAAATACTGAAGATGCATATAGTCCACCTGTAGATGGTAAATTTACTTATGCACAAGTAGCCGCTAAAGCGATAAATCAAGAACAGGCAGAAAATGGTGCAAATACCAACCAAACGATTCAACTCGTTTGATGAGCGGTTATCATACGACTTGAGTATAGCAGTAAGGGAGTTATCCCTAAACAAAAAAAATGGGTGAACATCTTAGAATATTATGCTGGAATGTCAATGCGCTACAGAAACATCAACGGGTGCTGCAGGTGGTTCTAGATAGAAATATAGATATGTCTTATATCAGAAACCTACTTTACCAAAGAATCCTTTATTAAATTTAGAAAGTACGAAGTTTCACACACTATACATTCCACTAACTCAGCCAAATGCGGAAGTACAATCATCGTGAGAGGAAATATCAAACATTTCGAAACGGGAATACACTCTCTCAAGAAGAATCAATACATAAATTCTTTAATCATATGGGAAATAGGTTTATAGCAGGAGGTGATTTTTAACGCTAAGAACACCTTACTGCGGATCGAGACTAATAACAACTAAAAGGAAAAGAGCTGTTGAATACAATTATAGAAAGCAACTGCGGATCGCTATCCACATGCAAACCAACATACTGGCCGTCGGATCCAGCTAAAACACCAGATTTAATAGATTTCTACGTCACTAAGAATATTTCAAAGATCCAAATGACAGTAGAAGAAAGTTACGAAATGAAATCAGACCACTCACCCATTGTCTTGATAGTCAGTGACAACATTATAGAAAAGGAAAAAATTGCCAGTCTAAGTAATAAGTTCACGGATTGGGACTATTTTAAGATTCGTGAAAAATTTGTTAAAGACATTCAACAAGCAGCTTGGGAAAGTACTCCTGCAATCAAACCTAGAATTCCAGGACATAACTACCCGCAATACATAGTCAACTTATTGCGAAAGAAAAGGTCAGCGAACAATAAATGGAATCCAACAGGGGATCCTCGAGATAAAACAGCAGTAAATAACTTAACTAAACTTTCAAGAGAAATACACAATTTCAAAAATAAATCGATCAGTACCTACCTTACTAGTTGGTCAAACAAACAACACAAACACAACTGAACATCCCTTATGGAAGGCAATAAAAAATTTAAAGAGACCTGTAATCCAACAGGCTCCAATTAAAATGTTAGGTGAAAACTGGGCTAGAAGAGATAAAGAAAATGAAGAATATATTCAGACCCATAGATTGTCAACGAGTAGAAACGAAAAAGATATCAACAATGCATCACGCTTTGAAGTAATGGTTGTAATTACCAATAAGCTGAAAATTAAGAAAGCACCGGGTTTTGGCTTGATAGAAGTATTAAGTTTACTAAATGCAGCGTTTAAAATTAAATATGTGCCAATATTATGAAGGTGGCTGAAGCCATTATGATTCTCAAACCAGGAAAAACTCCACAGGAAGCAAAGTCATACAGGCCAGAGTTGCAATATTGTCAGTATTGTCTAAAGTATTTGAAAAGATACTGATGTAAAGACTTCTACAAATAAATGAAGGGGAAAAAAGTATACCAAACCACCAATTTGGATTCAGAAGTGAGCACTCGACAATTGACCAAGTACATAGGATCACTAATGTCATTGAAAAAGCACCCGATGTGCTGTTGCATGGGCTTTTGATAAAGTGTGGCATAAAGGTCTAAATTATAAGCTGAGGAGTCTACTTCCAAAACAATACAGTGATATATTAGAATCATACTTAACTGAGAGATACGAGTATTTTAGAATAAAACAAGAACAAGCATATTCCGATTTAAGAGTAATAAGGGCTGGAGTTCCTCAGGGGAGTATCTTGGGGCCACTACTGTTCTTATTATACACCTACGTTATACCACAACCAATGGAAGAAGAAAATATACTTGCTACATTTGCTTATGATACATTTATCTTGGCAGTAGAAAATAATATTGAGAGTTCAGTACCTAAGTTGCAAGCAAATATAAACAATGTTAAATGCTCGATGGTAGAATAGCGAATACAATTAAATGAGGGTAAATATGTCCACGTGGATTTTACTAACAAATGTGTAGTACATAGGCCGGTATACATTACAACAGATTCTAGGGATTAATCTAGACGCTAAACTACGATGTAAACCTCACATTAAGAAGAAAAATCAAGAACTACGACTAAAATATCAGATATATTGAATCATAGGCAGACACTCCCAAGTAACATACTATTGCTATAAAGGGTTTTCCAATAAGAGGTTTCATTTTGGGCAGCTGTCAATTCAAGAAGCTGTCATCTTTTGACATTTCACAAGTAAAAACTACGCCATTACTATATAAATGGTATAAATTCACTACAAAATGGTGAAGATTTTGCAGTCACAGTTTGCAAAACTAAAGCACCTTTTGATCGTCGTGACGCACCTTCTCGGCCAGCAATAGTGAAACTGGTGGATAAATTTGAGCTGTTGGGACAAGTTAGTGATGTGAAGAATCGAAACCGTGTGCATCGCTAAAGAACAACTGAGAATATTGCTGCTGTATTCCATAGTGTTGAAGAAAACCCAGGTTTGTCGATTCTTCGTCGACCTTTGGAATTAGGCATTCCACAAATGATATTACACCGTATTTTGCATAAAGACTTAGGTCTTAAGGCTTTTGAAGTTCAGTTAACACAGTTCACGACTCAAGCGTGTCGATCACCATAATGCATCAAAATGATCCGGATTTTCATCGAAAAATCATCTTCAGTGATGAGGCTTATTTTCACCTCGGAGGCTACGTTAATAAGCAGAATTGTCGCATTTGGGGCTCAGAAAATCCAAGAATAATTGTTGAAAAGCCTCTCCATCATCAACGTGTCACTGTTTGGTGCAGTTTTTGGACTGGCGGTTGGATTGGACCTTACTTTTTCGAAAATGAGGCTGGTGCAACTGTTACGGTGAATGAATTGCGCTACCGAGCTATGATTAATGATTTTTTATGGCCAGAATTGGAAGATATTGATGTGGACGACGTTTATTTTCAGCAAGACGTCGCTATATGCCACACAAGCAACGAAACAATCGCAATTTTTCAAGAAAAGTTTCCTGACCGTGTTATTTCTCGAAGAGGTGATCACAATTGGCCACTGAGATCTTGTAATTTAACACCTTTAGACTTTTTTCTTTGGAGCCACGTGAAAGATAAGGTCTATAGCAATGCTCCACAATCGATATAAGACCTTAAAGATGGAATTCGTGAAGTTATCGAGGACATACAGCCGCAAATGTGCGAATTGGTCATGGAAAATTTCATGAAAAGGATATGGCAAGCGTAGCGGTGGCGGCCATTTGACTGATACCGTTTTCAAATGTTAATGGCATACCTTCCTCTTTTCAATGAAATAAACATTCATTGATTTCTCTTAAAAAATAATCGTTTATTTTAAATATCAAAATGAAACCTTTTATTGGAAAACCCTTTATAAGCAAATTCAACAACATGTACGGACCTATGGAATTTCGCTGTGGGCTCAAGATTTCAAAATAAAGTTCTACGAAATATGGTAGATGCGCTTTGGTATTGTTCGAAATAGCAACTTCCATAGGGACTTGAAGGCTGAATCAGTTGCGGAGGAAATTGGTAAATGAGCTAAGAGACACCAAAATAGAGTACAAACGCATAGTAATGTAAAGGCATCACGGCTCCTTGACAATCGAACATGATCAGACGGCTTAAACGTACTAAGGCCTTTGAGTTGGTTATGTAAAATTTTATAATATTGGTATGGTTCTGTTCGTGCTCTGCTATCACATTTCAAACTTTTCAAATTGCTATCTGATTATCATTGGCGACAAACATGAATATTAAGTCAATAATTCAGTCTTTCGTATTTATTATTACAATCGATGGAATTAATGCTGGTATAGTTCTTGGCACAAGCTTATTTACTAATTTACTTTTCCTGAAATTTTAAACAACAAAATTTCACGGTTTGGTAATATTTTATTGAAATAATCGTCCTTCAAAAGCTATTCATTGTGTTTTTCAAGCATTCCAATAAAATACCACAATGACAAATTTTTTCGGAATACTAGTTTGTATAATCTCGTTTGTTATAAAAAATATTTGTAATAACGAAAATTACAGAAAATGTAGGAATTGGTAAAGTCACATTCAGTTTAGTATGTCAGAATCGTATTATGTAAATCGTAAGACCTGCACGTATACACGTATTATTGAGAATAGACTGATAATGCAGCACACATCATATTTACAAAACCAATTTAAATCGGTCCAAGCGCACATTATTCCAATTAATAAACCAACTAATAAGTGTACATCTAGGTTAACCACAAACTATTATATATAGAAAAGATTTTTCTTATTTGTGCAATCATCACAACTCCACTCAACTATACAATAAAAATTATATCACGAATATTACTTACAGGAAAATAACAAAATGTGTTATTAGTTTAGCACGACGTCATCAAATATTGTTTAGTAACGCGATTGCCTCTTAGCATGTTGTTGTATATTATAACTATTACGTGTTTGTTTGCATGTTTAGATTATTCATAATCAAATTTAACAACTGTGTGCTGTTGTTTTCTTTTTGTATAAAGCTACGACGAAGAAACGAAATTACAGCATGTGTCGACCTCGACTTAAGTCGGTGATCTGTGTAAATTCATTCTATAATGCAATAAAAATTTCGATTTGTAATAGTTGTTGATGATGAAATTTTAATAAGTAAATTTCTAAAGTTAAATTATGGTCTAGCAAAAGTATAGCTTAGCCGTTAAACAATATAATTACTGTGCCAGATATTGGGAAAATGTGGTACAAATTCGAAACGAAATGTTAAACTCATACAGCTTAAACTATAAATTATTTAAAATTGAACGACAAAGGAGGCAATTCGAAGGCGACGTTATTCGAGGTTGACTAGTTTACATGTCTATGTACATTATGTACATATGTATATGAGAAAATTTGTAAATATAAAAATATCAAATGGAATTCAATATGTACAATGTTTTTCATTTTCTTGTTGTGATAAATATTATACTTTATAGTTAGAAAGGTCTTTATTCGGTTATCTTTTGTTGTATACAATACTAGCATAGTTATAGTGGCGTGTTTTTAGAAAAAGAACTGTGAAGATTTTGAAGCACTATCCTATAGTTGCACTTACAAAATATTATTATTTTTTTGAGAGCGGTGTAGGAAGTAATTTGCTGTGATTTTATTATTCAACTTGTACTATCAATTTCTTAATTTCCGCACAGATTGTATACGTGCTTTTCTCTGTAATTATTTTGTTTCGTAATTATTTATGCAATCTTTTACATAAATTGGTTTATGTTGCTTTTGATTAGGTTAATTGGTCCAAAGTACTCAATTATAAAATACTGAATTTAATTTAACCGTTTTTACTACTTTCTCAAAATTATTGTTTATCGCCATTACCAGGCCCGTTACTGTGTCAACAACTTCAGTGGTTTCGATCCTCAGCTTTATTTTCATACTGGCCTAGACAGAATGAACAAACCAAGTCGTCTCATTCAGTTATTAAAGGCCATCACTGGCCCCTTACTGAGTAAACTATTTGGCTCCTACGGCTTCGATCGTGAGCATGGTCTTCATATTATCTAAGACAATCTGAAAAGGCTCGTTCTCTACATCATGGAGCCATCGTCGCCTGCAACGACCTCTGCGCCTATCATATGGTGGCTCTTCTTTCAGAGATCGCTGCACAATTTGTTCTGGATCAGCACGCAGAACGTGACCAAGTCATGTAGATCTTATTGCATGTAGAATATCGGGGATCTTCACCAGATCTTTGATCGCGATATTGTACAGACCTCGGTATGTACTATCTATTCCGCGTTTTGGGCCATAAATCACACGCATGATACTCAAATGTAAGGAGCCATCTCTCGTATACTTACCCGTCAGCGCCCAACTTTCACAATCAAACATAACAACGGGCCTGATCAACGCTTTGTAAAGCTTCAGCTTCACGGCACTTGATAGGTGTTTAGATTTTAGCAGTGGCCTTAGAGGATACAAAACACGATTGCCAGCAGCCAGCCACACTTTAATATCATCACCCACACTGTTATCGTCAGTGAGAAGAGAGCCCACATATTTGAACCTCCTCACTTCCTCAAACGTGTAGTGGCCAGTACCCAAATCTGTTGTGCCATTGTCTCTATAACAAGAGATCATGTATTTTGTTTTGGACTCATTAATCTTGAGTCCAACAGAAGCTGAAAACTCTACAAGCGGATCAAGTATTTCATCTCCATATGCAAGCACCTGATTGGACTGGCGGTATAAGATGTTGCGTTGAGGTGTTTCAGTTTTACGAAAGATGTACTCCTACATGAGATTGAAGAGTATCGGGAACAGATCATCTCCCTGCCGAACATCCGAGTTAACCCCAAAAATTGTCGGTAGCCTGTTCTCAACTTTAACACAGGATTGAGACTGCGCCACTGTCATCCTACACAGTCGTACCAATTTGACATTCCTAGGTATTCCAGGGCAGACGACAAACTCTTTCGATTGATCGATTCAAAGGCCTACCGGAAATCCAAGAACACTTGATGTACGGGGATGGACGTCTCATAATATTTAGATGTAATCATCCGCAGGGAAAAGACCTGATCAGTGACTTATCGATTCGGACGAAATCCTCCTTGATAGTCACCAACCAAGCCCTCCGTTAGAGGGGTGATTCTATCAAATGCGAAAGAGAAGGTCATGGAGTAAAAGAATGTAAGGAAGATGCAAATTGTATTTCTTTGCCAGACCAAGAAGAACCGTAATCATTTAGCAGGGAGTGGTCTATGTAAAGCGGTTATGAAGTTCCTCCAGCTCAAGTTAAATGTGTAACTGGGCAACCGACGCAACAGGTAAAGCCGCCATATGGGCCTGTGGCAAACGGATCATTGAGGAGACGGCTAATATCCTGAACGTGGGATTTGTATGTGAAAATTGATGGTTTGCATATCTACAGCTGCTCTGCACCAGTTAGTGCCACAATAGAAGAGTTTAAGCACTACCTGGATCGATTGATCGGTGATGCCCGATTGCGAAACTCTGTTGTCATTGCTGGTGAGTTTAACGCCTGGGCAACAGAATGGGGAAGTAAAAATACGAATAGAAGAGGAATGGCACTATTAGAGCCATTCTCCTTAATAGACGTTGTGCTACTCAATACTGGGGATACGCCGTTTTTTCGTAGAGGTGGTGCCTCCTTCTTAATTGTTTTGACATTCGATAGCAGCTGTTTGATGCGGTTGATCACTACATGGAAAGTCAGTGAACTTTACACGCATATAGTGACCACTAAGCCATATTTTTTGATATAAAACTGGCAGAGGAAGATGTACAAAAGTTGTAAGGAAACCGGTGCGTTGGAGGGTAAATACGTTCGAGGAAGATTTATTTAATCTCTTCCTTAAAGAGTCGAATCTATCGGGGACACAGATGATGAGTGTGATCACTGATGCCTGCTGTAAAACTATGGTAGAAAGACAACTAGATAGTCATCGTCCACCAGCATACTGGTGGACTGAGCAGATTGTAAATTTACGACGGAAATGCCATCATGCAAGGAGGCAATATCAGCGTGCCTGGAGTAGAGTCTTATCCTGGGTTTCGCGAAAAATACTTGGATGCTCGAAATCAGTTTAAGCATGCAATTAAAGCGAGTAACTGTCAATGCTGGAATGAGCTGTGCAGTGAAGTAAACCATGACCCATGGGGGAGACCCTATAAAATCGTCATGAATAGGTTCAGAAATCGAAATGAATCGCCTCCCACCTGCCCAGTGACACTAAACAGAAATGTAACCGCTTTATTCCAACAGCAAAATGATTTTATTCCTGTCATGGGTGTAACACCTGGCCCAGGGGAAGCCCCCTTGGTATCCATAGAAGAGCTCATGAGTGCATATCAACGATTTGGAAACTCAAAAGCTCCTGGACCTGACAATATTCCAAATATTGCACTAAAGGCAGCCATCCGAGCTAGACTGCGTCGTGGTCACACTCGATATCAAGAATACGTTCAACTCGGCTAAATGCGGGACTGTATGGAATACTAAGTTACGTGTGGAGGACCTCAAGAATCAGTATTAGGCCCTTGCTTTGGAACATCATGTATGATGACGTCTTGAGGCTCAGCGTACCTGAAGGTGTGGAAATTGTGGACTGGAACGCGGAAGACGTTGCCATTGTAGTGGTAGTGAAAACCACAGAGGAAATAATGGAGGTATGCAGGTTGACCATAATATTTATTAAAACGTGGCTGATATCATTCGGACTCCAACTGGCCGACCATAAAACCGAAGCAGTCTAAATTACCAGTAGGAAGGTGGTAACAACTGTAAATATTGATGTTGGCGGTATCTTAATCCCCTCTCAGCCTTCACTACGATACCATGGTGTCGAAATTGATGCACACCTTAATTTCAAGAGCACCACCTAAGGATAGTGAGCAGAAAAGCTGCCAATGTGTCTGCAGCCCTCTCTCGCATTACGCCCAATACTGGAGGGTCTAAACAGCGCCGTAACATGCTACTGGTAAATGTGGTAACATCCATTATACTATATGGATCACCTACATATATGGAGCGATGCGATGGACGTGAAATCGTACGGATGCAAGTTGGCATCGGTGTACCACTTAGGTGCCTTAAGAGTGATATGTGGCTTCCACACAATATCCGATGACGCGGCACTCGTAATTTCAGGGATGATTATCATCGAACTACTATCTACATCGAGAACAACCAGGAAGTAGAGCATCAGAACACGTTGCAACTATAACAAAATGGCAAATGCGTTTGGATAGCTCGGAGAAGGATCGGTGGACCTCTCGTATTAGACCATCCATCGAAAAGTGGATAATTAGACGGCACGATGAAGTTAATTATTACATGACGCAGTTGCTAAGCGGTTATGGTTTTTTTTGTGCATACCTTTACAGATTTAAACATGCTGACACTCCAGAATGTCCTGTCTGCAAAGGATTGCAAGAGGACGTGGAGCACGTTTCCTTTCAATGCCCACGGTTCGAAACAAGTCGAGGGGAACTGTCCGAGGGCCTCGGGCAGCACTTAGCAACTGAAAGTATATTAGATGTAATGCTTGTCTGAAGAAAAGTGGAATGCTGTAAACCACATGGCAGCAGTGGTACTAAATGATCTAAGATGCTTAGAGAAGAGAATCATATTGGGAGTAGATAGCAGTGGCAATCTCAATCTTAGTTTGCGACGCTGACGAGAATTAAGAGTCATAAAGTTAAAACTACAAGTAAACCGTGATAAGATTGCAGTCGGATCATAAACTAAAAATAAACTTTGAGTTGGATATCATTTACGTAAATTACGCACAGATGCACCATCCCAAGTAGAACAATTAGGGCGAGCAAAACAATGGTCAATATAAGTTACAGTTTGTAATTCAAGTCGGAACATCAATCAATAATTTTAGGCCTAAATATGATATCATAAACATATAAACGTTGCTAAGAGGTAGAGCATTTAAAATATCAATATTTAGTCTCCCAAATTAATAACATACTTCCTCTTAATTTTCTCAATAACAGCCGAAAACTCAATAACAAAATTTGAAATTGGAACGAAATGAAACCGATAAATATAAACAAAAATATAATTCACATTGTTAATGTTCAGCGATAACTTAATAATAAATTAGCTGAATTTAGTGATATAGATTTGCATGAACAATTTAACCTATCGCTATAAAAAACACATACAGCACGTAACTTTCATTGCAACACCGCAAATTATTATAATTGCTGATATTATATAAACTCAATTCATAATCATAGATCCATATCTTAGTTAACATCTTGGTTAACAAAAAAAAAATCTTGCTTTTAAACTTGACTAATGTCAACATTTACATTAGAATGAGGTATTTATTGTTATTATAAACAGCTTTTAAAGGCGATCACTGTCCCCTTGCTGTGTCAACAATATGAGTCCAGCGGTTTCGATCCTGATCTTGGTCTTCATATTATATTTGAAAACCTGAAGGAGCCATGTCGTTCTCTACACCGTGGAGCTATCGTCGTCTGCAACAAGCCCCTACCATATGGTGGCTCTTCTTTCAGCGATCGTTGCACAATTCGTAATCGAGCCAGCGTACTCGCTGAGATCTTACCTCAAGTGCAGTACCGGGGATCTTCATCAGATCTCAGATATCGATATTGTACAGATCCCTACCGGATAGCCAATAAATAAGCTAGCACGGTGACTTATTTTCGGTCTCTTTCAAAAAAAATCTAAATTGTATTGTGTATCTAATAACATTTGTGTTTATGGTCAATTTAAAACATGCCTTGATAGTAATAAGACTAACGTAAACTATATTTTTTCAGTTTTCTTAAATGAAAATGAAATTTATTTTATTAAATTTTAATAAAAATTAAAAAATTAAATGTTTTCTTTTGCATTTTTCCACATGATCACAAAATTCAAAAGTTTGTTTGCGTTTGCTGATCACGGGGTGCAATTTGTTGTCAGTTTATAATTGTTTCATTAATTTCCGAAATCTACAAACCAATATGATACAAACAGTAATTACTTTCATGTAATTGTTTATTTCGATTTCATTTGATTTCTTGTCTTCATTTCCACAAAAGTTTGATCTATAAAGGCTGATTTACATTCAATCTTTTTCTCTATTTCATAAAATATCTCTATTTCATGAAATATGACAGAATTATTCTTTTAATAACATAGTTGTCCTTTCCACACCTATTATGCGAACCAGCCGTAAGTGAACAACATTTTTTGTGGGGTTTTACAAGTAAACGACCGTCATCGATGAATATTAGAAAGAAAAGTAGCCATTTACGAATATATATTGTTATCGTAATTAATTTTTTTAAGCGATTACTAGTATTTGTCTACAGGTAGCATACTATCTACGACATTAATAATTTTTAATAATTAACACAAAATGGATTAAAGAAACTCACCAAACCAATAGATTAAAGAAACTCATCCATGACCGATGAAAAGCAATTTTAATGAATTTGTTAAATAACAAATTAATAATTTCAATTTATCACATAAAAACGGCAATTGCCAAGTCAACTCCCATGTAGACATTTTGAATTTACTGAGAGGCGCATAATTTGGCCAAACTCAAATTGGTATATATTTCGAAATTGTTTCCCTGCTATATTTTGAAAAAGAAACTCTGCTAAATTTGTTCTATTTTTTAAAATTGGGGAACAACTGTTGAAATTTAGATTAGTCAAAATACTCAGACACTTGAAAAACAATGTCAAAATAAAATGAATGTTATGTAGGTAATAAGAGCAGTATCGATAGCTTTTAAAACTTTCCAAAATTTAGCAAAGAATCAATGAGCCTGGGTGCTCAGCACAATAATCAAAAAATAAAAAACCAAAAAATACAAAACCTAAAACTACTGTAATACACAAATCAAAGCACACAGAGTAAAAAGATTTCACATAGATTTGTTCTAATTCTAATTTCATTTTTCCATAAAAAATTTGGCTCAGGGTATTTTCTCTATGGGTTTTTGAAATACGCTTTTATAAAATACAATATAATTATGTCCTAGGCTTTAGGACAGTGGTGTCTAACACTATTTTCAGTGTGGCCACAACAATAAATTTCGAAATTTCTATTTGTCACAAATTAAAAAATAAATTTGCTTCTAATGTTTTGAATTGTGAGCAACTTAAATGGGTATAAATGCTCGCACGTCTAGCAAGCAATCAATTTTTATATGAAAAAATAAGTGATTTTTGGATTCAAACAAATAAGAATTTAAAAAAAATAATTTTAAATTCAAGTTTGTATAGTAAAGTAAATCGTGTACATGTTATATTTGACTAGCAAGTGGTTTGCTTGAAATAGAGTAAATGTATTTATCGACTTGCAATTAGCGAATTGCTAGCCTATCGAGTATTTGAGGGCATTTCTTTCTCAGTAATTTTCGATTCTTTTAAAAGCATCACAAATTCACAATGATTCTTAGTATTATTTATAATTGATAAGCTCAAGTATCCATCATCCTTTTCAAAATATATGTTTCAGATAACTGTGGACAAATAGTTTACACATGATCATGTAATGGAAAGATGTTAAAAGAAACATTGGTTTTTGCTGTTTCAAAATTACAATAAATCCAGATTCAAGTTTTCTCTCTGTTTAGCTATGGAGCACCATTTGTTGTTATGGAGGTTACTAGGTAACATTGCAACTATAGTTTATATTTGACAATTACTCTTTTAAAGATTCGTGATCGGTCAATCACTGAAATAATCGATAAAATTTTGCAACTGGTGGAGCGAGATCGGCACCCAAGCTGTCAGGAAATAGCGGAGGCATTAAACATCAACCACAAGACAGTTTGGAATTATTTGAGCAGGTTACAAAAAGAAGCTCGATGTTTGGGTGCCACATGAATTAACGCAAAGAAATTTGATGAACCGGATTGACATCATTACCGACGATGAAAAATGGGTGAAATACGAGAATATCAAACGTAAGCGCAAAGTCATGGTCAAAGGTTGGTAACCCTCCACAAATGACTTCAAAGCCTGCATTGACGGCAAACAAGGTTATGTTGAGTGTTTGGTGGGATTGGAAGGGAGTTGACCATTATGAGCTGCTGGAACGTGTCGAAACCATCAATTCGGTCCTGTACTGAGCACAACTCCACCGTTTGAACGAAGCAATCCAGAAACAGCGACCAGAATTGGCCAACAAAAAGGGAGTTGTGTTCCATCATGATAATGCGCGGCCACACATATCTTTGATGACTCGGAACAAATTGACGGAACTTGGTTGGGAAAGTTTGATGCATCCTCCGTATAGCCCGGACTTTGCACCGTCTACCACGATTTGTTTCGGTCTCTACAAAACTCTCTTGAAGTTAAAAAATTGGCAGATCGGAGCGCCGCTGAAAATCACTTCGCGAAGTTTTTCGACGATAAACCACAGAAGTTCTACACCGATGGAATTATGAAGCTACTCGAAAAATGGCAAAAGGTCATAGATAATAACGGTCAATATGTACTTGATTAAAATTAATTTTCAATAAAGAAATTGTTCAAAAATGTACCAAAAACCGCGGAGGCTTGTTCTATGACCTTTACATAAAAGTGTTGATTGTTCCAATGGTCACAACATTAAGGCATAGTGGCTACATGTGATCAGTGGGGTTAGACAAGGGGATCTAGGAGATTATGCTCATTCCTTCTATTCAAACTAATTTAACGAAATTTAACATATAGTGTTCGAAAATTGGGCAAATACAGACAAATTTATATTAAATTAAACCAAAAGTTCCGATGCGGCTTAAATGGTAATAATTATTAGGGAACCATTGGAATAGAATATAATAATGGAAACATATAGAGTGTTGTGAGGAACGAACGAAAGTTTCAGAATTACTACTTAGTTCACTGTAAATTTTACCGACTGGTAAGATTAAATCCAACCTCCCACGATCAGAAAAATCCCATTCTGCTAAAAAACATCAACTTGAATATGCTCTTCGTACATCGGCTTAGAAGAATTTTAGGCATTGTTTAGGCATTAGTTCATTTAGCCTATCAAAAATATAAACTAAATGAACTAATCCAATTTAGACGAATTTATTTGGTACACATGGCAATGTTCCTAGATGTGCAACAATTTATTCAAGGTTCGTCATGCACTAAATGGATACACGTTATGTGATTCATGGGATTAGAATGTTTAAAAATTCACATGTCATTTGTGGTAGACTGTAATTATAATTTGTTGCTCACAGCCACATGCAACACTCATAGGCACAATTATCATTATGAATTGTCGGGCCGCTAGACATAACAAAGACAACATTTATTGCCATTTTATTTTTTGTTTTTACACATCATCTAACGTATCACCAAATTTGAGAATCGGCAAGCAATTCATAGCCAAAATAAAATGAAATATTACGAAATCGTATACCCATTAAACTATGAAAATGTGAATTTCGGCAGTAATTTTAATGACATCCCTTGGTATAAAAAATCCATTTAGCATAATTCATTCATTAATTCCAAAAATAATTAAACAATGTGCCAATGTGAAATGGTAATCAAAACCATTTGGCATAATATACAGGATGATTTAGTCATAAATTTTAAGAGTTTATTACCATTATCGAGTTACCAATAAACTATAATTTTTACTCATACACAAAATAGTTTAATCGCTTATAACTATATTAGCTAGACGGAGGTAAATTGATCATGAATTTGATTATTAACGATCACTTATAAAATCATTAAATTTCCAAAGAAAAACGAGAATATTTAATTATTTTTTTTTACATTTAGATTTCTCTTCTTTTAATTATTTTGGAAAACAGTATTTGTAAGTCTTAATTGTTTATTTTTGATCATCATAAGAATTTTCCGAAGATCATATAACCAAACTGACGATACGATCAACACACATTCAGTCTCAGAATTTTCTCTATACTTCTGATCTGTTTTATTTGTTTGAATTTTTTTTTTTTTTATGTAAATTCAATTTTAAATTTTAATTAGTTAAGAGGAGTTAGTTGTCTGATCGACTCGGCGGTATTGTTTGTTTGTGATTGTGCGCGAATGTGTGATCGTCACAAGTAATATATACATTAATTTATTAGTATTTTACGTCTAATTAAAATTAATAATTCGGCTGAAATGGATCTGTTATAATAAATATACAAGTGTTAAAATTGTGGTGTGTTTTATAACAACAAAAAATTAAAAGTTGAATATGTACAGTGTATGATCGTTATACCTACCGCACTCATGTGATCGTGTGTGGTAAATTTTTCGTTAGAAAAACTATTTTTTACAGTCGCCATTTTTTCCAATAAATTAACCGATCGGTATTTTTTCAAATGGATATTATGTATGACACATAATTTGTGGTGAATTTAGGTCGTTCAGTGGAAAAATAATAAGTTTGTGCAATAATAATACAAATTAGCACAGTATGAAAAATGATTTTATGATCAATCACCATGCCAGTTGGATAATGTTTTCGCGCACACTGGAAAATTAAATCAATTAGCGAATATAATACAATTTTTTTCGGGTTCTTTTTAGATCTTTAGCGTTTTGTTATTTCAAACGAAAAGTTAAAGTTATTGAAAAGAGAAAAGCAACATGTTTATAAAACAGCTGTATGTCGTTAGTACAATTTGGGATACACACCGAAAGGACAAATGCGAAATCCTAAAATTATTAAAATTTAGATATCTGGTAAAACTGCAATTCTATTTATTTGTGTTATGACCGCCCAGAATTAATGTAAATATTAATTCAAATTTGGATGGCTGCCAAATACAGATTAATATAGATATGTACTTGCATCCTAATTAAACATTAATGGCGAAATTAATATAATTAAGTGTGAAATTATCGGATCATGATGTTTAACGTTAAAATGATGTAAATTAATTTTACTTGACATGCATAGATCGATATCGATATAATTAATTGTACAAATTTATTCTGGAAGTAGTAAGCTCATCGTGATAAATATTACAAACGAGCCATTCCATTTAGAATCTGAGGCTAAAAGTTAAGAATATATCGAGAATGATATATTCCTAGTCGAGTTCATGGGCAGTTATAAACAATATGAGAGGATCCATTTCATTTTCAGATTATATCTTGATAGTTTTCTCGCCGCTAAACATTTTTCTTAACTTCACTGATAGGATGTTCGTTTGCTTTGCAACTTGATTCGATTTAGACTTTTAGCAGTGACCAGTAAAAATATTATGACTGGAAGTTAACCGTGGAACGGAGAAAAAAATGAATAATTAAGTCATTCATCTTAGCCTAAACTTGAGGAGAAAATATAAAGATTCATATTCGGAATATTTAAAAATAAGGAGCCACTATCTAGTTGAGACCTCCGAGTACATGGATATATCCAGTACACTGAGAATTTCACCATTTTAGTGAGATAGAGTTAGTGAGAGTAGCGTTCCTTGGTTTTTGTGAGAGATGTGAGACATCAATGCACTGGATACGCCCTATGTACACAAAATTGACGAGGATTATGGGATCTGAATGTCTATTCAGCCTACTTTAATTTAAATTCTTAATATGATATAATATGCGGATTCTAGATTGAATTAGAGGATTATAAGTTTTAATGTTTTGATGGTTTAGTTATCCATAGTTCCATGATAAATAATTGGTCACAGATAAAACTAAGATAATAATTTTGTCATTCTAATCCATCTGTTTATATTTATATACTCTTACTATCGGTATCTATAAACTTACTGAAATAATTCTAGAAAATTGTTTAACGTTAAAGGCTTCATGAAATTTATTTCAAAATTTATTGCCAGAGACGTAATTTTTTATTCAGATATACGCATATATCAGTTTAACCAATAAATTTAAAGTAAATATGAAAAATTTAAATACGCGCTTATCAGTAAAAATATAAAATAAAATAATTAAGTAAACATTTATATGACCAAACTACGAATTGCGTTTTAGTGTATTCAAAACATTGTCAAGCTAAATTGACATAATAAATTGGAATTAAATACCAGTATTGATATAACCAAAAACTGATAACAGAAACCGGGGTTCGGTGTATTAAAGTTGAGAACAGGCTATCAAGAATTTTTGCAGTTAGTTCGGGTTTTCGGCAGGGAGATGCTCTGTTCCTATCTTATATCACCAGTTCAATCAGGTGCTTGCATATGCAGATGACATATGTTTGATTGAACTGAATAGCAACGGAGTGAAAGAAATACTTGATCCGCTTGTAGAGTTTTCAGCTTCTGTTGGACTTCAGATCAATGCTGAAGCTTTACAGAGCGTTGATCAGACTCCTTACATTTGAGGGAAGAGTCATGCGTGTTATTTACGGCCCAAAACGCGAAATAGATGGCACATACCGAGCTCTGTACAATATCGAGATCGCAAATCTGATGAAGATCCCCAATATTGTGCATGAAATAAGATATCAGCGAGTACGCTGGCTCGGTCACGTTCTGCGTGCTGATCCGGAACGAATTGTGCAACGATCTCTGAAAGGAGAGTCACGATATGGTAGGCGCAGAGGGTGTTGCAATCGACAATGGCTCCACGGCGTAGAGAATGACTTGGCTTCTTCAGGTTGTCTGGGACAGTATGACGACCAAGCCCAGGATCGAAACTGTTGGAGCCAAATCGTTGACGCAGTAAGGGGCCAGTAATGGCCGTTAAATACTGTATTATTATTACACTTTAATTAAAAAGATTTTTGTTTTGGCTAAATGAGGGCAACAAGGAAAATAATTCGAAAATCAGTACTATAACATTTAATCGTAAATCTATAGACTTAAATTGTATCTAAACTAAATCCGAAACGAATACTAAATATTAGATGTTACTAAGAGTTTATTTAAGCCTAGAAACTCTAGCCTGGAATCAAATAATTTAGCTTACGTTTAGTACTCTGCTTACGATATCGTTAACAAGTGTAAATTACCAATTAAACTAACTAATGGCCAGTTTGCCAAGACTTTGTTATTTTGCATGTGGTCAAGCTTTCGCCAATATTTTCAACATTCGAAATTAAACTTTGGGCTAAACAAATTGTTCTAAATAATAAAAATAGGAGATAATTATCATCAGGTTACAAGTTGTTATAGCTAGGGCCCTAATTTATATACAAGATCGTTAAAATTGGCATTATTAAGATTAAGATTGATGAACCAAATTATAAAGATTTACTTAGGAATTTACTTTTTTCAATATTTGTGAAGTGAAAATGTTGGAAGGTCAGTTTACTAAATTTACATGTTGTACAAAATTGCTGAGAAATGTAAAATGTGGGTTATAATTGTGGCGTGACAATTGTTTATACGTTTAGCTAAATTGGAATGAATTGATTGGTGTTTGATCATACTACAAAATTCTAAACAGTATCCGAACACCACGATCTATAGTGATCTAATTTAAGATCACTACTGTTTTGTAACAGTTGACTATGACTTATATATTTTCATTATGATGTGTTTAATACTCATTTCAATAAGTAATTACTTCCGGTCATAACTTCGACAGTTGGCATATTTTTAACAGCCTGTTGAAAATTTGTACAGTGCAACTTAGTTATAAATACGCAGTCGCGCCCAAAATCCAATTCTAATAAGTTAGTGATCTTTTAGCGCTGCGTAGATCTTTCATCACATTTGCGCGATCATACGGAAATTTTATGAAAAGTTTAAATTAATGAACATTAGTCTAGCGCCAACGTATTTTTTTTTATATAATGTATATATTTAATAGATTATTTATTAGATTTTTAAAAATAAAACAAACACAATCGGCCCATATACCATATAGTACAGAAATTCCATTAAAGATTCACACAGATGTTAATCAAAAATAAAAATTTATTAACAAATTTTCATTAAAAAATTATATAAAACGATCTCATCTTCGGCCTAATGGTTCTAACTCGAAATTAATGTGTTATTTCGATACAATTGTTCATTCGACTAACATCTAGTATCTAAATATTTACATATTGATAATCTAAAATCAACAAAAACTGGAAATTATTTAATTTCAGTCTTATAATCATGTGTTTATGATAAAATGATAATTGGAAATCTATTTTGATAACGAAGAAGAAAATTCCTCCCAAAAAAATATAAAAGAAGCAATTTATCATATAATGGAAACTGTACGATTTTCAATTATAGTAAGTATACTCGTATATAGTGTGTGCGCATGTTATTGTCCGAACACATATGATCGTGTGTTGCTTAATTGGATTTATTTTGGATTTATGTACATATAGGAAAACGATCTGCGATGGCAGGAATCTGGTTACGATGATCAAATTGAAATATCGAGTGAAAGTAGTGGCGGTGGCGTGGCCAACGATAATCATCAGCAGAATACACCAAAATTTCTTCATGAAATATGGAAAATAAGTGATGTGCAAAAGAGTTTGCAGAGTTTGCCAAAAGCAGATGTGATTTTAGACTTGATTCACAAAGAGGATTTTAGCAGTATATCGAATTCACATAGTGATATAAATATAGCGTTACTATTATCTACGTGGTTTGGACGGCCTAAACTGGTGTCACTATTGATCGAAGTGTATCGGGCCGATGCGAATACTACAGATGATAAAGGAAGAACACCGTTACATTTGGCCGCCTTGAACTCGGATACGAATTGTGTAAAAGCATTGCTAAGAGCCGGAGCACGAACTCATATTTGGGATGCAACGGAGCGGATAACGCCGTTACATTGTGCAGCTTGGTAAATATATTACACAACCAATTTGAAATAATTATAATTAGACCATTTTTTTGAAATTAGTTCTGCTAGTGCCGATTGTCTACAATTATTAATACGGAATGGGGCACAAATTAACGCGGGTATAGAACATCGATCCGCGTTACATTACGCAATTGAAAATAATGCTGTTAACTGTGTTCATTTACTACTGGTGTACGGGGCTTCGCCAAACACTCCTCAAGTATTTACGGAGACTCCGTTACATGTAGCCGCGGCACTAGGATTTAGTAATTGTATGAGGCTGCTGATTGAACATGGGGCTGATGTTCGATCACAATTTGGAAAGCGAAAATTGACGGCACTGCATTTAGCGGTTGAAGAAGATTTTATTAATTGTGTTAAGATATTGCTGGATGCTGGAGCGAATATAAACGTACGGAATTCTGATTATCAAACACCGCTTCATATTGCGTGCCTGTCGCAGAGCACCGAAATTGTTGATCTATTAATATGTCGAGGTGCTGATGTTAATCTAGTTTACAAGGATGGACGAACAGCATTACACGCAGCTATAGTGAAAGAGTCTAAAGATTGGGAATGTGCTAAATTACTTCTCATAGCTGGGGTTAAAGTAAACAAACCCGATCACTATGGATACACACCATTACATATGGCGGCACTAAATGAATTTGGGCCATGTGCATATTTACTAATTGAACACGGAGCCGATATAACAGCACGAACAAATGGCGGAATATCTGCGCTATCATTTATTGTACGTCGAACACCGGAAGTAATCCCTAAGTATATCGCAAAATTTGACTGCGCCATTAAAGTAAACGATAACGAAATAGGTGACGTAGATTGTGAAATTAAAATGGATTTTAAGCTACTTGTACCGAATACAGATCGTGGTGAAACCGAACTGCTACTCGCATTCATCGAGGTTGGACAAAAACGGGTCCTAAAACATCCCCTATTTGAAACATTTCTATTTTTAAAATGGCGTCGAATTAGAAAATTCTTTCTATTTAGTTTATGTTTCCATGCTGTCTATGTACTCATGTTTACGCTATTTATATTGGGAGTTTATGTTAAGGATTGTACGAAACCAGTACCATGTATATCACCTGGTTATGTGAAGTATATCGGATTTGTTGTGCTCGTATTAAATTGTGTTATGCTGGGGAAGGAGCTGTTCCAAATGGCGCACGGATTTTCAGCTTATCTCAGGTATTGGGAGAATTGGTTGCAATGGACGATTATATTAAGTATATTTTCATGTGTGGTAAGACTTAGGTTATCACAGAGTTTTTATTACAAATTTAATGATTTTTTTTTTTTGTAGATGATCGAACCACTGATGACCAAAGATTTAGCATCGATACCAACGTGGCAGCAGCATGTAGCCGCTATTGTAATACTTTTGGTATGGGTCGAGCTAATGATGTTGGTGGGGCGGTTTCCAATATTTGGTCTCTACGTACAAATGTTCACAAAAGTCGCAGTTAATTTTTCAAAATTTTTACTCGCTTACAGCTGCCTACTAATAGCTTTTGGATTAAGTTTTGGTGTACTGTTTTCGGATTACAGATCATTCAGATCTGTGCCATGGTATGTAACTTATAATCGGCGAAATAACACATATTTGATGTGACTACATTTATTTAGGGCCCTTCTAAAGACGGTCATCATGATGGCAGGTGAGCTGGAGTTTGAAGACATATTTTACGAGAAAGACGATGTTGAGTATCCAGTTACCTCGCATGCCATATTTTTCGCATTTGTTGTTCTGGTGACGATAATTTTAACAAATTTGCTAGTCGGCCTGGCAGTTAGTGATATCACTGGTCTACAAGCTTCGGCCGGACTAGATCGATTGTCAAGACAAGCTGAATTAGTATCCCGTTTGGAAGGACTTCTCTATTCAAAAATATTAAAAAATATGCCACGTAATATTATGCGTGCTTGTCAACGTACTGCTTTGCTGCGGACATCTCGTTGCCACCTCCAATTTTGTATTAAACCGAATGATCCACGAGAAAAGCGGTTACCAAAAGAATTAATTCTATCCATTTACAAACTAGTAGCCGAGCGTCGAGATCGCAACCAAGAAAATCGCCGAAAGCGCAATCACAATAACTACAGCTTTTTCAAGCGTACGATTCCACGAGATTCGAACAACTCGGATGAAGTACAACTCCGTAAAGTATCTACACAAAACTTACGAAATCGAACATTTTCAGAAAATCCCGCAGGATTGAATTTACATTCACCAATCGATGAGAATAGTGAATATACTCGAGATAACACGCTAACACGTAACGAGAGCATAAAATTGACCGAGCTAGTTGTTAAAATCGAACGCAATCAAAAAAGTTTAACAAAGAAGATCGATGATATGGCCAAAGAATTGTTATCAATAAAAATGCAGCTACAGCAATCAGATGTAATTAACAATGCTATCTAATCGTTATTTTGTTTACAATTCAATAACAATAAAAGCTAAAATTAGATTTAGAAATGTTTTACGACTTACATTGTTTACTTTTGGGTGACTCAATTCGCGGTATTTTACCACAATCAAACATCTCTCAGTAATTTTTGGCTTGGTGGATGATTTATATTCGCAATTTTAACGAAAATTATCACAAATCTAACGCCAAATAACATTTGTCGCATAATATAAATTAGCGATTACAATCCTTCTTAACCCTTAGGCCTTTCTTGGGCGTCTTTTTTGTTAAAACTTTTTAATCCAAATGAAACAAAATTTTGGTTTTGATGTGTTGATACTTACGATCACATAAAGAAACCTGCGATCTTCCGATCGCTACCAGAAAAATAATATTTAAGTTTTTTAATCTAGAGGCTAGGTTGCGGTCAAATCAATTGGAATTATTATATAATTCAATCACAGTAATGATTGGCTGAACAGGATAAATACAGCCTTGAAGCTGGGCCAGCATTTTCATGTTGATATAGTGGAATGTTAGACCAGATATCAACTACAAATTGAACTTTGTTATTACTATTAATTTAGAGTGCTCCTAATGGTATCGAAAACGTTATCTAATCATGTTTGTTAAGAGGTAAATTTATATTTAAAAAAACCATCTGTTTACTCACCAGTAGCTCGCATTCGTACGTTTCCCCCGATTGCAGCGTCACAAGATTTTTGGTGTTTTGTTCGGCGTTTGATAGGGTACACGTATCAATTCGTGATCCATTCCTTACCTCGACGTTTTGCGCACCCGATAACGATTTTAAGATCGAGTCAACGATTAGATCGTTTTCAACAATATCACAGACATTATCGGAAGGGTTTGCATGATTAAAGGTGATTATTGCATCAGAAAGTGCGTCCCACACCTGCATGTGTTTTACAGGCTTGTAACGATTTGCAGTGATTATATCCCATGCTCCGATTGACGTGAGTAACTCTTTTGTACCTTTATTTAAGGCGGACACGCGATTGCTGATCTCGTTTACGTTGAATCCTTTAAAATTTGGTGCAGCTTCCAACAACAGTACTGATTTATTCTGTAATCGCGGATTTTTGGCTAAATATATATATATATATATATATATCAATAAATTAACTCATCAGGATACTGTTAATTCAGAAATCACTTACAAATAGCACAGGCCATTGCAGTACCAATCATTCCACCACCGGCAATTACGATGTCATAATATTTCCCCGATTTTTCACTCATTTCACTATCCACTCGTAAAGTTTGTGTTGTTGATATGTACCTAGCTACTTGCACACTAAATTGTTTTGATATTTTTGGTATCATATCAGCTTTACGGTATAAAATTGATATTGAATTCATGTCTAGTAATTTGTGGTACCAGCCAGGAATATAAAATAACGTAATTTTGACAGATCGCAATGTTTATATAAATTTTGGCATTTGGAATAATTTGATTTAATTAACTAGCGCGACACCTATGAATCAGTAGACAAAAGTAGATAAAATTTTTGGTTTATTTACTGTAAAATTGTACAAAATTGGTTTAAAATCTTAATATACGATTGGCCAAACAGAATTTTTCTCGCACGTATCATCCCCATCATATTTACAAAACGAATTAAACGTACGTTCTTTGGGAAAACCAAGAATTTCACGCTCTTCATAAATCCGATATGTAAAGGTACTTTCAAACGTTCCTATAAAATAATGTGCATGTGAACAAATTATTTGATCGATAATGGCAATCCCACCATCCTTGAGTCGTTGCTTTTGTGCATTAGATTCGGACGTAAATCGAACCACTTTGTAACGTACTAATAGCTGTTTAAGGTCTCTAAATTCACCTTTTGAGCAATCACTTGAAATGAATACGTTATGCAAATCGAATTGTTTGAGGCGGGCTTTAATTTGTTTGGCGGCCGACAGAAGTGTTGGGGTCGTTTTTTCTCGTCCATGGAGAAAATCGCCACGCCGTAGATGGGCACATATATAGTCACCTCCTTTGGCTTTGCGGTAGGATTTTTCGTGCACCCAATGTTTCGGTCGTTGTACTAAATCCAGCTCATTCGTCGAACTAAATTTCGATATGCGAAAATCGTCTGCGATCTCGACTAAATTAGGATTGAAACGCATGGAACGTCTAGCTTGCCAATACTCGTCGTTTCCCCAATAATCGTGAAGGACAGTTTCAGCATTGGTGAAAAGGATGATGTACGGGTAATCACGATTCCTGAAAAAATGCTAACATTAGATATAGGCAAATCTGGAGGGCTAAGTTACTCACTTTGGTACGTTCTCATCCAAAAACTTTTTTAACAACATCGCACTTCCTTGAAATTTTAAACAACCTGTTTTATTAACCGAAACATTCCGATAACCGAAATAATTTCGAATATTAATTCTATTCTTATGTTTATCGCAGTTCACGTCCAGCTCGAATCTCTCCACAAACTTACCATCCTGAAACATTTCTTTGAAGTTTGTTAGCTTATATAAATGATCGATTTTAATTTCACGTTCTTTCCGGTAAAAATCTGTAAATTCCCAAAAATCCATTACGTTAACGAACTGTTTCATGGCCGTCAAATCAAAGAAATGATTCCAGAAGAGTTGGGCTTGATTGGTGATATCTGGCGATTTCCAGTGATATAAACGTGGAAATGGAGGCAACACTAATGTTGTATTTTGATATCGGGCGTGCTTCTTTAGATTTTTTACGAACACGGCTATACGAATGTACACATCACGGCGCAGGTTAAATCCTTCTACCGGATTAATATCGTAAATAATAAATAGTTGATTTTTTTTAAATATTGATTGTTGAGACTCATTTATATCACATCTTCGGTAAACTAACGTATTTAATGTGTGTTCAATCAAATTACAACTCAAAGTGAGATTTCTGCGAGGTTCGGTTGAGGTTAGGGAACAGTACATCAATACCAATACTGAAATACGTATATATTTTTAGTCTTAAATCAAAAAAAAATGTTTTTAATACATTACCTAAGCTTAGTAAACGCATTTTAATTAAATCCTTGGTAAAGTATTAACATTTTAATTTATTATTGTAAACAAATTACAATTTATTATCGACAATGTTGACATTTCACCGTAACTGACAGTGACAGTTTTTTGGTTTGGTATGGCTACATGATTAATTTGTATCGCGCTCCATATAGCCACAAACGTCGGTATTTTCATGTGTGTAATTGACAGATCTCAAAATAAATTGAATTCGAGACGAAAATTTTAATTTTATGTCGTAATAAAATGTCTTTTCTGAGCAATCTATCTCGGTAAATATATTATAGTAACTTTATATGATAGAATATCTGATAATTATACAAACATTTATATATAAAGGTTATGTACAAAATTCACTCAAGTTCGGGCCATCCATACAACCCAAGAGCAACTATTTAAGTTTACCCCTATTTTATACGCCGAACCCTTAAAAAAGAAGAAGAAACTAGATCCGGCCATAGTAAAACAACGTGAAGATCGTAAACGTAAGAAAATCGAAAAACAAATTCGTCGACTAGAGAAAAATGCTCGACAATTAAAACCCGTTGAAGAGTTGGAAACACCATTAAAATTACTCGATGAACGTAAACAGAGAGCCCGACAAAATGTACCGCTAACACCAGCCGTATTAGAAGAACGTGTATTGCTGGAGAAAAAATGGGCCACATTTAAAATGCGACAAAAGTTGGCCGATTTACAGACCATCGATCGATTAATGATGGCACAGGAGAAAGCATTAAATGAATTGCGCTTAGAGTCTGAAGAATTGTATCAAGAAGCGATTCAGCCTGATTTACAGCTAATTCCATTTAAAGCTGTTGGGCCGGTGTCGACACCGCCAATCGAGAATTATGAATCGCCCGATGGTGAATATATTAATATTTCTAGAAAATGGGAGTAAACAGATGAAATATAAGTAAAATTGAATAGAATAAAACGAGACTAGTTAATGAATTTTTGAGTTTTTATTCCAAAATTACTAAATCTACTTTTATTAATAATGTTTACTAGTGACACCTGTCGTTTAATAGAAAATCGATATTTTATTTGGTTGACAGTTGTTTTCGCCTAAACATACGCACCTTTAAATACTAAACCATAGATGGTCCGAATAGCGATGCTAATGAACAAGCTATCTACCACACGATAAATTTTTACATGATAATAAATTAAATTTAAAGAAATAATTCAAAATTTATTTGTTAAAGTTTTATTTTTAATTTTTATATTTCAGTTTTTCATCATTTTTTTGTTTTACAAAATTTAACATCTTTCAATTAAAAGAAAGCTGTAATTTTTATTAATAATTATTAACATTTTTGGTTGGTTTTTTAATTAATTTATTTATATTTCATTATTATTTTATATTTATTATAATTTATATAAATAATTATATATATAGAGAGAAAGAGAGAGAGATAGAGTGTTTTGCATTTTAATATTTTGTATTATGTATTTTTATTTTTTGTTTTTGTTCTATAAATCTTTCATTTTATTTATGTATGTAATATTGTATTGTTAATTAATTTGTTAAAATAATTAATAAAAATTAAATATTATATTATGTATTTATTAATTCAGCTTATTATTTGGTTGTTGTTATGTATAGATTTTTTATAAATAAATAAATAGTATAATTATATATTGTTTAGAAAACAGATGAATTAGTTTTTTGTGAATATAAAATATTTGTTTTTTTTTAAATTAATTTTATTTAGTATTTTTTTGTAAGGCCAGTAATTAAAAATTAAAAATAGTTATTTTCATTAGATTTTTGTTTATATATACTTATATAAAAATTAAAAATAATAAATACGTTTTTAAATTTAGAAATATTTTTTTTTTTGTATTTTTTTAAATTTTTATTTTATTTTTTGTGAAATTGTTTTTATTTAATTTTTTAACTTTTTTTTGGATTTTTATAGAAAATTAGTGCACCATTATTTAATATATAATATATAATTAATTTATTTTTATTTTGTTAAGTAAAAATTCTACAATAAACAGATTCTAAATAAATTATTATTTTTTTTTAAATATACATAAATACATAATTGTTTTAAAAATATACCATAATAAAATTGATTCGATGTGTTATGTGTGCTTTTAATGAAAAGAATAATAAATAATTTAAAATTGAATATATTTTAATAAATATTTAATTAATAAATATACATGTATAATTTAAAATTTAACAAATTTTTATTTAACTAAACCTACATAACCAATTTTTAAAAATACATTTAATGTATATTATAGATTTTGTGTGTTTTATTAAAAAAAACGTTAAGACAAGTCGCCATTTTGTTCAGAGGCGCGCCATATTGAAATAAAATATGAAAACATAATTAATAACGGAAACTAACATTTTATTGATTTACCGAGAAATAATAGATAAAAAGAATACATTTATTGTAAAATTTTATATATTTAATTATAATTAATAATTAATTTATTTATTTTGATTTTTGCACCACATAATAATTTATACAGTGTGACTCTAATTATTAATTTCTATCTAAAAAACAAAAATTATATTTATTTATAAATATCTATAGTTAGAAACTTAGAAATATGTATATATGTATATATATGTATGTATGTAGTTAGAATTTATGTTTATTAATTTAATAATTAAATATATTTTTTATATTTAGTTTATTTAAATCACATATATTTATATTATTTATTAAGTCTTTGAAATAATATAAATAATTATTTTTATTTATTCATTAAATATAAATAGTTTTAGTTTATTTTATTTATAGTAGGTGTTGTATTGTATTGCCGAGTATTTTTTAAAATATTAATTAAATTTAAGACCTCATTTATTGCTTAAAAAGAAAAGCATATTATATTAATATAGATATCATTTTATTTAAAAATAATTATAAATAAAATAACAAATAATAGAGCGTATTTATATGTATCTATAAGTATCTGGCTTGTAGGGTAAAAAATATAAAATAAGTTACCAGATTATAATCCGCCATTATCGCGATCCCTTAATAAGGCATATAATTTAATTAACAAAAATTTAGCTAAATAAAATTTTAAACATTTTTAAAATTAAAAGGACATTATTAGAAGATTGTCATTATTATATTTAAAATATTTTTAAAATTAAACATATTTTTTGATTTAGTAATTAATTAGTGAACACTCTTATAGGTTTTTTGTTTAGATTTAAATTTTTGTAATTATGTAAATATATATATTAGATATTAAATTACTATTGACTTAATTTTTTTTTAAAATAATATAAATAAATTATGCAGATTTTATTGCTCATCTATAATTAGTTTTTAATTTAGGTTAAATTGTGCAAACACTTAAATTATTTACAATTTTAAATCAAAAATATTAATCGTATACACAAAACTAAAATGTAATTATTAATAAAATTAATTATAATTAATTTGTCGATCGATTAATTTGTTTTACTTTTTTTTAAATTAATCACTTGTCGCATCACCATGCCGATGCAGTAAACCTTTTTCACGTTCGCGCCACATTTTATCCGTCGATGGATGGCATAACAATCGTTTTTGGCGTGTTATTTTTAATATGGGACGTGTTACAAGTTTTGTGGTGGCCCCAGCTATCGGCTGTTGTTGTTGTAAGAGTGGTGATGTAACGCGCGGTGATTCTGAACCATCATTACAATCTTCGAGTGAACTATCTGGTGGTGATGTTGCTTGATGACGTTCTTTTTGTTTTATCGATTGTTCTAATCGTCGTAGAAATCTGTATATTGTGAACACAAAAAATTAATTATGGTATAATTTAAAATGAAAATTCGGTTTAGGTTGCTCATCGGTGTCATGTTCCAGTGCGAGTAAGAATTTTAATTTAAAATTAAATGTGTTTATGACTTCGGTTTGTGTCTTATCTAAACAGACATTATACATTTTCCCACTTCTCATTTTCAATTGGTTTCCTAGAGACGATCGGCTAAGTGCTATTTCAGCTGCTAGTTATGAACAATTTATGGAGATAGATTTAGTAGTCGTTTAGCTAAGACACGAACCTCTTGCCGAATATATGTAAGTATTTAATATATTCAGAATTGTATTTGGTTCCTGGTATTTTGTCCGGTTTAAGAAATCGATGTCTGGTTTTTACAAAGTTATATTTCGATAAATTAAATTAGACATTAAAATGTGGTGAATATTCTACAGCCTTATACACATTGCGTTTGTGTCACAACTGACTACTTACCGAATTTGATGACCAATTGCTCTTAAACGATTTATTTTTCGTTGCGGTCGTGTCACATCATTTCCAGTAGTTTTTGGCAAAATCTGGCTCGAGACATCCTACAAAATTGTATGTACAAAATTTAGTTTGCTTTAGAAACTTAATGTTCGTTTATTAGTTCTTATTTAAATTGTATATACTTATACAAAACATTAAAAGTGCATTTAGGTGTTTAAAAAAAAAATGAAAAGAATTTTCAAAAATAGGCAAAATGGGATTAGTGAGCGACAATAAAACAAGGCTAATTAAGGATGCGATTTTAGATTAATTCCGATTTTTAAATTAATTGCATAAGTTCCTATAACGCTTAGATTAAAAGCTCGGGATATATTTACAATTTAAAATAATTCTTTTCATTTATCATTTTATTTCAAATCTTCGTTTACAAATAATGAAATGATTTAAAAGCGTGATATTCTGTGTCTAATCGTATTTAAAAAAAAAAAATAAAATTTTAAATGTAAAAACTGGTAAATTAAAAAGGTACACTAAATAAAAAATTGGGTGACATTTTTAAGAGAGAAAACTATTTCTAAAATAAATTATAAAAAAAAACATAAATAAATAAAATTCTATTAACCTCGTCGAAATTTGTGCTCTTTGATGAATTTTATGAGTTGTTGATGGTTGTATAAGATTTTCTAAGAAAATATAAAAAAAAAAAAATACAAAAAACGAATAAAATCATAAACAGTTTACAGCACACAAATAAATTATACCGAAATATAAATTAATTTTGAATTAATATAATTAATAAATTAATAATTTCTTTTATTTTTTTTTGTCTAAATTTTTTGTTAGTATATCAATAATTTTTTAGTTTTTTGGTTAGTTATTCGGAACATGTTTTTACATACTTCTTCAGTGTCCCCGTCGGAAACGTCTCGGGATAATACTTTCGGTGATTTTTGTTCAATCTGCTGATTCCCATAATCTAATTTTGTTGATGTGCCTGGATAAGCTTAATAATAAAAATATATTAAAAAGATTTATGTTAATAAATTTCAACAATTATTTGTATTAAATTATATATAAGGATGGATGTCCTTAACAGTCTATGTATTATATTTTTTTCTCTAAACTGTGAAGTTTTTAAAATAAGTGTACTTATCGATAAATTTACGTGTTCGATGCAATAATGGTGTAGGACTCAACTAAATTTGAATTTAATTATTTTTTAGTTCATCCTTATTTAAATAGATGTCATTCGCATAAAGCGTAGAGTATAACAAATAGGTAAATTTTGATATCCGAGATTTACACTATTTTAGATTTAATTTTAGACACATTTTATGGCACATAAATATCGACATCAATTTTGATTTTTGTTTCATGTAAACTAGAGCCTTAAGCGAGGCTTATTTTAAAATTATTATGATTGAAGAATGAGCATCTACCCATAAGCCACCCACCTATAGAACAAAATTACTTACATTTGAAATTTGAAAATAGAGTTTAGTAATTTTTAATAGTAAGGGAATTAATTAAAAACAGTAATAGTGATTATAAAATCCTTATAGTATTAGTTACTAAACGAAACGGCAAACAACGGTACACGAAGGCTCTATTAAGTATACGCCTTTCATTACGCACGATGGACAGTTTGAATATCTTAGAACTCCATTTGGTTTGAGCAATGCCCCATCTGTCATGTTTCTGAAGTATTTGGACCTTTAGTTGAATCTAAAAACGTTGTTATTTATACATTGACGATATATTGTTTGCGTCTAGTTTTTCATTTCAAAGGTCTTGTTTTAAAAACCTAATCTCAACTATTAAGGCTACAAAAATACTTCTTCAGGAATCAAACCATCAAAGCGACTAAAAGACTATTCAATTTCAAAGATTTTTGGACCTCTCAAATTTCTTCCGGAGGTTCATTCAAAGTTTTTCAATGGTAGCTAAACCACTTCAGGAACTTCTAGGTAAGGATGCACCATTTAAGTTAAATAAGAATGAGCTTGATTCATTTGAGACAATTAAATCAAAATTAATTAGTGCTCCTGTATTAACGTATTACAATTCAACCGGTAGATAACGTCAACAACGTAGATAACGTCAATAATGTAGACAATTCCTAGAGTGGTTTTGACAATTAGCTCTAAGCTAAAGGGCGACCAAATTTGGTTAGGAACAATGCGTTATTGGTGATAGTTTTATAAATTTTTTATAAAGCCAAATCGTTCAGAAAACCAACACTTATTCATGTACATAAAAACCAACAAGTTTCCTATTATTCTGGCAGGATTGTACTGTTCACCAAGACATTCTATTAAAAACAATCAATACTCAAAGTTCTTCAAGCATCCGGGCAAAAGGTTCATAATAAGTGGTGACTTCAATGCGAAGAATTTTCACTGGGGTTCTATGTAGATTAACTACAACTAAAGGAAAAGAATTACTGATTGCCATTAAAGAAAATGGATGTGAATCCATTTTAACTTTAAAACCAACATATTGGCCAACTGACCCAGGAAAAATACCTGACTTGATCAAAATTTGAAAATTTTAATAGAAGCTGAGTTGAACTAATTTGTAAGATGAAATTAAATTAAAGAAACGTTACCCCGAATGCCGCTTGAACTCACGTTCACTAGATTAAACGCCCATTACTTTGCTTACTTGACTACTGCGGTACAGTTTCATTACTGATAAATCTATCTCTTATGCTCACAATTTCAATAGAGAAAAATGAAAATTTAACAGAATCTGAATTGAACTAATTTGTAAGAAATTAAATTAAATTTGTGTTTAGTTTTAATCGAGACTTAAACTCGGCTATACCTATTTGTTATACTTTCTGTTTGTATAGGGAAGTTTTTTATTTGGACGTTATTCATGTACTGACTTAAACTTAAAACTTGTATGCTCAGTGGTCAATATTGAGGCCCGCCTATATTTTCTATTCAAATGACAGATATAAAACATTTGTATAGCATGATATATATGTGGCGGTGGTCCAGTAAGCAAAGTCAGTGACTTTGGATTTACGGATTTAAGTTCGATTCTCGATCGAGCCAAACATGTTTTGATTTAATTTCTCCTGTCAAATTGATGATGGAGAATAAAAAGTACTCAAATCCAACTCAGCTTCTGTTCAAAATTTTAATATTCTGTGGCAAGTATAAAAGATGGGTATGGGTATAGATAGGGCGGTAATGAAATTGTACGGCGATGGTCAAATAAGCGGGAGTTCCATTGCCGTTGCTAAAATTTTCAATTTTTTTATTCAAATGGCAGCTATAAGCGACAGAAATATTACTATTTATAGTAGAGCCGGTGGGTCGGTGGTAAAAGAAGCTGTGTGATTTGATTGTAATCATGACTATAGTCCAATCCTCAATATATATTTTTAATTTAATTTGCAAATTGGTCATTTTTAAATAAAAAAGCTATTTTCTTTAAATTTAATGATAAATGTGTGGATGCCCCCGCTAAATTTTTTTACCCTTAATCGAGGTCGAACAACTGTACAACATCCACGATTCCAAATCCTATGACACCGCTTACTTTACCACCTCACCATTTCCTTATATTGATTTGGCGCTATGCGGCCAATGGAAGGAAGAAATTAAATAAATTATATTAAAACTTTTTTAATGCCAAACCGAGGCTTGAACTCAAGTTCACAACTCCAAATGCAACGATTCTGCTTACTGGACCACCAGCGTATATAAAGTTGGTGCTATACAGATTTTTTATGTTTACCAATTCAATAGAGAAAATTGAAAATTTTAGCAACAGGAATGGACAATTTATTACGGTGATACACAAGAGATGGCTCTTACATTTTCATTACGGTCATACACAAGAGATGGCTCTTATACTAGCAGAAATTAAATGTAGATTTCAACAGCTACCGGAAACTCTCGATTTAAGTGTAATTCGACAATTTTATGATGTTGGTCATGTTGGAACAAATACAATGGTTGAAACAGTTCGTCGAACATATTAGTTCCTTAATATAAAAGTCAAGATTACGAGGTACATTATGAGTTGCTTGAAATATCTTTTGTTTCAGAGAAATATACTGACAAAATATTTTATTTAGTTTAGCGTACCCCAACGTTTAGTATCCGCTAGTGGTACATGTTTTACCTCAATCGAAATTAAGAATCTTTAGAAATGTATCAAATAAGGCCGTCTTAAATGCTACAAATTCTTCTTAGTCTAATACACTAGTGGAACGGATGTATAGGAGTCTAGTACCAATGATATAGCTAAATTGATTAGTTTGCGGAAAATAATAAAAATCGCGATAAAGTTCTCACAGAGGCTAAATTAGAGAAGATTCGGCAGGAAATTGTGGAAACTAAAACTAAAACGAATCAGTTAAAAAACAAAGAATATTTCGATGCTATGTAAAGCCAGCATACGATTATAACCTAAGTATAGGGGACCATATGCAGTTGTTGCGATATTGCCAGGGTATCGTTTTGTTTTTGAGAACTTGCCATGGCAAAAACTCTCAAATAGATCTTCCATGGTGTGTTTGGCATTATTTAATATAAAACCTTTTAACGATGAAATCGAGGATGATTCTAATGTCAGGATTGGCCGAATGTAGTTAGCAACGTTGATTTTTAATTTTCCTATTAAAAGATAGATGTCAGTAGGTATCAGTTGAAATATATAGAAATTACGTTTTTTAATGTAAAATGGAGGAGCAGAAATAACTTGTTGTGTGTTGAATTTATAGAAATAAAAATAATTATAAGAGTTTAAAAATATTTTTTCAAATAAAAACGAAGAAAACTATAATTTTAGGAATTTTTGAATTTTAACATTAGAAGAAATTAACTCGAGAAAGAAATTCAAATTTTTGAACTTGAAAATGGGAATATAAACGAGCTAAAATAAATAAAATGGTGATTAGTTAAGCTATTAGCCACTAGGCGGCTAACATTTGGGTAATTAATTATTCTCCTCACATAGGATCATAGTTGATTTTATTGATAATAGCGTTATCGGAATTAAATAAGGTTTGTACATGAACAAAAAAATATATTCATCCACTCCGTAAGGATATAAGGAAATTATGTATCTCAGACTCGGAAGTGCAGGTGCTAAAAAAATAAGAATGGCTTTTACAAAAATATTTTTGCACTTCTCTATTTCCCGCATCTATAGAAGATTATTTCTATTTTGGCCATAAAACACGTATAGTACAAATTTAGGAATAATTTTATTTAATCAAACATTTATCTTTAGATTTTCGTCGACATTTATTTGTCTTCTAATTGATTCTTATGTAAACAGAATTAATGATTACCTATTCCAATTATTACTGATCGTACGCATGTTTCCCTATATATTTGAATTAAATAAAATCGTTTTGCTGAAAAGGACATCCATATCTTAACTAATAAAACTACTACATTTGTTGAATGCCTCACGCCAATATTTTTATTTACCAATTGCTTAAATAATTTAGTCTCCTCGAGTGGTTTCTTTTCGTTTTAGTTATCATTTTGTTGGACATGATAAATAGAACTGCGAGATAAATAATTAAATAATTTTCTTTCAATCTAAGAAAATGACGGAAATATCAGACAGTAGCAGAAAATTCTCAGAAGAAAAATGTATTTTTTCTACTGAACACCAGGAGCAGCTCTATAGATAAAGATAATTTTTTCTGCAGTAATTCTAGTCGTGTTTTTTTATTCAAAAATTTCCGAGTTTGAATATATTTAGTTGGATAAGAATTTTCCGAGTTCGAATATATTTAGTTGGATAAGAATTTTCTCGTTTTTTCAGTAAAACCCAAATGAATTACATTTAATGTTAAACTACATATTTTAATTCAATATTATTGTTAGAAGTTGAAATTTTGTCAATAAAAAAACGCAGCTATTGCCGTAGTTGGTGGAATGGTGTTCAGGCGCTAAAAATCGATGCTTACGTAATGTTCTGCCTGGAACATTTATAGAAATATTTTCTAATACAAAAGCTGATTCGATGTGGCCGAGTAGGATGTTTCCGATAAAGGCGGCATCCAGCAGAATACGTCTATTTATAAGGGTTCAAATTTTATATTCTTTGCACCTTGTTGAATATGGTGGTAAGCGAGCAACATTTTGATGAGATTTTTGAAAAGAATGTTGTGGTCATAATCCCATCTCGTTTTATAAAACAGGATTATCAGAAACTTTTTTTGGACGCTTTCAATTCTTTTGATTTGTGTAAATAAAGTTTGAATATCCTTGAACTCCCCAGTCCATCGCTTGACAAAGCCAAACATGGAGTTCACCAAACAAAACAGTTATCGATGTGTCTGTTGGAACTAACGTTTCGGCGAAGGTGACCCCCAAATCAGTAATCTCTTGTACTCTTTGAACTTCATTTTGATTAATAAAATAATTATTTGATTCTTTTTACGATGAAAAGACATAATTTTGCATTTCTTGATATTTAAGAGTAATGATTTTTGATCAAACCACTCGCTCAGTCTATTGAGGTCATCTGTGGTCCCCATTACACATTTCTTTAACCGTTTATGATAAATTTTTACGTCATCAGCAAATATGAGCACATTTGAGTTTTTTATGATCTGGGTTATCCGATCAATAAAAACAAGGATCCAGGGTCCAATATGTGATCCTTAGAGAGCACCAGATGTCACTTTGACAACGTTGGATTTCTTATTGTGAATTATTTCATATTGCAGACGGTTTGTTAAATACGACTTAAACCATTTAATGTAATCGAATGAAAATCCGAATGCATAGAGTACTTTATGATAACATATAGAATCAAATGCCTTAGTAAAGTCCGTATGAGCCACGTCCACTTGATGATGTTTTTCAATCTCATTTATTACTTTGCTGAATTTTCATTTTTCCAGAAACACAGAAGTGGTTAAGGACTGTTTGAACAATTTGGACAACGGTTTTACCAAAATACTTGCAAACGTTTTAAATATAAATGAGGCTATATCGTCAGGCCTACATCCGTCTCCAAAGCACTTCAATGCGAATAGAATGTCTTCATCAGATATAGCTGAAAAAATGCCGCAAAGTTGTTCGCTATCTCCTTGGCGTTCGAGATGCTGATATTGTTTTAAGTCATGTTGGAAGTGTACCTCTCGATTTCACGTTTAGATTTGAAGTATTTCTAGAACTGTTTTGGATTTATTCTAATTTTTTCTTCGCCATCCAAATAGGACTTTCACTTAAATTTGAATTAAAATGGTTATAAAATGGACCGCTTGTTAGTCTCCAGACTTTTTAGATTTATAAGCCGGTCGTCGAACCAAGGAGAGTGAACAGTTAGTGCTTTGTTATACATTGGTACATGTAGTTCAAAGCTTTGGTGTATGATCTCATAAAATTGGTCGACATTTTCACTCAGATCCTTTGCATTTAGAATTTCATCCCAATTCATTGCTTCTCAATAAACTTGCAGACCAGTGTGATTTGTCTTCTTAAAGTTGTACAACAAAAGGGTTCGATGAATCAGTTACTTTGAACACATCTACTTCGTTCGTGAAGACAACATTTTAGAACCTCTCCAGATTATTAGCAATGGTGTTAATTTGGTTTAAATTGTATCCAAGCATGGCATCAACAAATAGAGATTCAACATTTAACTTTATATTTGGAAGATTGAAGTCACCAAGTAGAAGGAGTAAATCGGATGAATTTGATGTATTAATTACTTCTTCAATCGAATCTACCGGAGCATTTTAAGGAAAAATCGATCGGGTCTGAAGAACTCCAGAATTTTTTGAAATCTGGGCCATATGACATTTTTCAGTTTTTTCACCAAAATGTATGGAAATACCCCCATGTAATCAACATGTCGTGCTGTTTTTCTGGTACCTGAGATCATAACACATCTACAAGAGTACTTTAAGAAAAATCGATCGGGTCAGAAGAGCTCTAGAATTTTTTGAAATCTGAAAATATTTCATAAGGTCGAGAATTCAAAAAATTCTGGAGCTCTTCTGACCCGATCGATTTTTCTTAAACTACTCCTGTAGGTGTTTTATGATCCCAGGTACCAGGAAAACCACATGGCATATTGGTTACATAATTGGTTCGTTGCAGGAGTTCTCTGTTTGACGCGCTGGATGATCCCCATAACTGAATATCGGTTTGATTATCACTTTGTACAATAAAACTTTATTGGCTAATGACAGCTGAGATTTTTTTCCCATCAACCAATACATTTTGGAAAATTTTATTTTTATTTGTTTGCGCTTTGCTTCAATATGATTCTTCCACGTTAGCCTTCTATCCAGGTGCATGCCTAAGTATTTGACCTTCGTTTGTTGAGGAATATTTATATCGTTTAATTCCACTGGTGAGCAAGTGCGTTTGTGTAGCGTGAATGTGACGTGAGTTGATTTATTTTCGGTCAGTTTTATGCGCTAAGTCTTTAGCCAGTTCTCGATTTTGTTTAGATGATTCCGTAATTCCTTTGAGGCAGATTCGAGATTATTGTGTGACACCAGAACGGCCGTATCATCAGCAAAGGTTACAGGTAATTCAGCAGGTGTGTACAGCAGGTATAATATTGGTCCTAGAACGCTGCATTGTGGAACACCTTCGTTGGTATCATTTAAACAAGTAGTTGCATTATTTTGTTTAACCATGTACTGCCTTTGAAGGAGATAGTTTCCCAGAACTGAGTGGAATTTCTTCGGTAGAAGTCCTTTAATTTTGTATATTAGCCCATCATGCCAAACTTTATCAAAGGCTTGTGCAATGTCCAAGAAGGCAGCAGATCAATATTTCTTTTCCTTAAAGGTGTTTTTGATTGCATTTACAATTCTGTGTACTTGTTCTGTGGTACCATGTTGGTTTCGGAACCTGATGGTCTGGACTAATATGCCGTTCTTCTAATCCTGGTTTCAATTTCGTTAGTAGCATTTTATCAAATAACTTTGAGATTGTAGGCAGCATGCTTATAGGGCAATATGATGAAACCTGTGTTTCATTTTTTCCAGCTTTATGTATCATTGTGATCAAAGATATTTTCCATTTTTGAGGAATGTAACCAGTCCGCATGATTGAGTTGAATATGAATGTTATTAGTTTTATGCATTTGTCCGGCAATTCCATTATCATTTTTCCAGTAATAAGATCATGCCGTGCTAGTGCCTTTTTGGACTTATACAATTTTTAATTGTATTCTTAACTTTCTTCCAGTTATATTTTATGGGTTTGAAGGACAAATCCATTTGGTCGGGTAACACGAAGTTATTAGTTTCTTCGTGTGGTGCGAATACTTTTGTTAGATGAGCAGCAAAAGCATTGGCTTTTTCTTCGTCGCTTCCCGCCCAATTTCCAGTTGGTAGTCTAATCGGGTGATTCGAGATTGTTGGCCTTTTTAACTTTTTTGGTGCCTTCCACAAAGAATAATGTATCCCGAGAGTTCATTTAAATATTTCTGGACGCTCTGGTTTTCTTCTTCCCGCAATCAAATCTTAGAGTCTTAATAGCTCGATTTAATTTCCATTTCAACAACGGTGATTTTCGTTCTTGCCATCGGCGGCAATTTCCCGCTTTTCCTGGATTAATTCCTGTATATTATGTGACAGTTTATTAACTTTTTCAGTACTATTTAAGACACGTGTAGCCTTTTCAGCTGATGATGCCAGGACATCTATTACATTTTTTGCTGCCGCATCATTATCTGCTGGTGTGATAAGAGGGATGTTCAATACACAATTTTGTGCCTCTTATATTGATCCCAATTAGTTTGCTTGTTTGTTAGCCGTTTTGGCGTTTCTAGTCTTAGGACGCCGGTGCTCACTCTTACAATTACTGGTGAGTGATCTGACGACAGATCATAGCAATCGGTGACCCTAGCATATGTACGTGGAATGACTTTAGTTACACAAAAGTCAATTAAATCAGAAACTTTCTTTTTATCTGTGGGCCAGTAGGTTTGGTGTCCGGCAGATAAGTAATCCAGGGATTGTTCTTCTATAGCTTCATAAAGTTGTGTTCCTTTCGGCGATGTTAATTTAGAACCCCAGTGAGTGTGTTTGGCGTTGAAATCCCCACAAGAAATTTATTACCTAGCTGGCTGTAATAAAGTCAGTTTTTTATAGCATGTTTTGGAGGACAGTACACTACTGATATGAATCAGTTCACAGACCACTCCTGCAGACAGATGCTCGTTGATTGGATATGTTTGTATCAGTACAGCTGTGCGTCCATGTGCTTTCCCATCTGGGTGCTGTGTATCATAAACAGAGTACCCATTAATTTTGAAATAGTTATTTTTGGTGGTGTGTTTCAGATATTAACATTATGTCAATATTGTGCTCAGTAAGGAGTGCTTGAACCTGTGCTTTATGTTGTGCTAGGCCGTTTGCATTCCATATGGTTATTTTGAGGACAGTCCTTTTTTGATTTTTAACGACTATCTGCATCAACGTGTTCATATTCTGCATCATTAGATTCATGGTTCTCTCCATCATCGGCATGAAGCTTTGCATCATGTTAGTTAACTTGCTTAAAGCTGCTGCGACGTTTCCTTCTTCGCTTGCTTGCACTTTAGGAGTGGTACCCTTAAGGATACTTGCATATGAAACCTCTTGATGAATACTACTGTTATCAGTTGTTTTTAGTTGGTTATTTTCGTTATCTTCTCACGATTATTAATGTTTGTAATTGATTTGCATTGAAATCCTTTCTCAGCGAGAGCGGCTCGTATTTCGTTTGCACCCACGTAGGCCTCGATACTTGGCTTTTTAGTTGGTAAGTGTAGTAATGTTTGTAAGCGTCAATATTGAGCGGTTGGATTTTTGTTTCTTTTATAGCTCCTCTTTTTATCACGGAGATATAAAATTCACTATTAGTAATGGACCCGATTATTTTTGCGAGCTCTCTATTTGATTCTTCCCTCAAATAGATTGGTGGCGGTTTCTCTGTTTTTGGAACTTTTTCGGCCGGCGGGTCAACCAAACAAAAATACCGGTTGCTTTGAGTTAAATCAAAGCTATAGCTAGCTTGGTAAATTTATTCACGTTTGCACTAGCCGCTGGTCTACGGCTTCTCCTTCGCTTTGAGCTGACAGTAATATACCTGTCCAGCCCTGTTTGCATTAAACACTGACGTACATCACTGTTTATTTTATTGTCATCTGTTGTCGATGTACTTTCATTGTATTTTTTATCGTCAACATTTTTCGACGATGCACTTTTATTGTACAACGCACTAAGTTCATGTACGTTAATTTTTAGTTCACTCGATATTAAATTACCTGGTAAAGGTGGTCGTTTTGGACTATGTTGCACTTTTTTGTTAGTCACTATTGTGGCCGTGGCGTTTACCGACAAATCGCTTTCTGCAGGTTTGGCTCTGTGTTTCTTATTTGAGATGGAGAATATTGGAACATCACGGTTTCTCATATTTCTCACAACAAAATGTTTTTTTTTATTCAACTTTTCACATAACTTTTAGCAAAAATGTTAATGAAATAAATAATATAAAATATTTTGTTTTTATAACGAATAATTTATCAAGAGTGTACATATTTTCTGCTAACTTTTCTGCTGTAATTGGTAGTTACAGAAATTCTTATAAAAAATGCACAAATTCAGTATTTTTCTGCTAGTTAACGAAATTACAGCAGAAAAAATTCTCTTTATCTATAGTGCTGCTCCAAGTGGTGAGTAGAAAAAACACATTTTTTCTGTTGAGACTATCCCGCTTATACAGCATTAAAATACGTCAAATATCCTGTTTTGGGGTATCACAATTTAATTCACAGCAGATATTCACTTTGATCTTTTTTATTTTTGAAAATAGGACGAAATTTTGAAAAATAGATTTTAGGATTATTTTCATTCAATAACTAGTTTTTCAAAATTCAGTTAACTAGTTTTTCAAAAAAAAAATCATAGACTTGATTTGATTGATTGACTGACTAAACTAATCAACCATTTAGAATGGTCGACGATTTAGACGAAATTTTGGTATGAGGCACACACACACACATAATATATATTTTCCTCTAATTTTGACATTTTAAGCGAGATACTGCGGTTTTAAACAAAAAACAACATGGCTACCCTAAAAACAGCTTAAAATCACAATTATTTGCATAATATATCGTGTTAATATGCACTAACCTTTTGTCCGATGTATCACTTCTCTAACAGAAGTTAAATTTTCTGATGAAGAGGAACTACTAGCTACAGGATGTCTTTGTATGGGACGCCTTTTGGGACTTTTTCTTGTTGTGCTCAATGATGCATGATGGTAGTGCTTTGGATTTTGATGATGATGATTTGTATTATGATGATTAATTGGATTTTCTTTACCCGGAATTTCAAGATGTACCGAACTTTTAGTTGGTGAATGTTGTACTCCTTTAAATATATAGAAAAAAAGAAAAAACAAAAGAAAACGGAAAATAATACAAAAGCTCCAAAAATATGTATCGACAAAATTTCTATTGTTCTAAACAATTTTTTTTTTATATTAACGAAAACATAAAAACATAAACAATACACTTCATCAATTCAACGATATCATTTTCATTAATTCAATATCATTTTTTTTATGAGTTTTCACAGTATACATATGCTGTGAAACAAGTAAGTTCAAAAAACAAAAGAAAATTTCATCGTTAAAAGAAAATAATATTGAGGTAAATGAAAAGCAGGAATATACATTGATTAGAAAAAAAAAGAAAAGAAAAAGAAAATCAATTTTGTTTTTGATAAAAGCCCTACCTGCTCTTGAACTTTTTCTTTCACGTCGCTTACTACTTTTACGTTGATGCGTTACAGTATTCCCTTTTCCATCGGACGATGGAAAATCATATAGACCATCTGAATCCGTAAATGGTAGTTGGTTATCTTTTCGACCATAAAACAATGGTGAAAATCTTCCCATACCCGTGCGTTCACTAGAAAAGTTTGGTATAGAGATACATTTATATGAAGGAAATTGAAGATATTTTCATTTTGTTTGTTTGTTTGTTTTCAATTTATAATTTTTTTGGTTAGTTCTGTTATCAAACTACAAATAATAGAGTTTTTTTTTAAACAATAAAAATGATCTGTTTATATATAAAAGGAAATTAATTTTTTTTTTTACGGTATACATACACTAAACACAAATATACAAAACAGGAGTAAAATAGTGAATAGTATAGAAAAGTAAAAAAAAAACGTTTTATTTGTTTACGACGGGTGGTGGTATATAGTTAGTGGGTTGGACTTTGAGGGGTTCTATATATAATATGTATATTTACAAGTTCTACATAAATAAAAATTTCAGTTTTACCAACTTTTCAGTGAAATAATATTTCCTGATTACGGTTGCATGTTGTTTACTGCTCAGTGTACATACGTATTGTATTTTTATATATAAATTGTTTGTCGTATACAGACGCGAGTACATAATTATAGTTTTTATAAGTAGTTAGTAGTAGATATAGTGCAATAGATATTAAGTAGTTGTAATTTGTAAATATTGAAAATAGAATAAATCAAAATTATTATTAGAAAATAAATAAATAAAAAAGAAAGTTATAAATATTTTGTTTGATTAAAATTGAATATAAAAATTATTTAAAATGTTTTAGATGCCAGTGATGGAATTTATTCGAAAATTATTGGTTCTAATTTAGAAGCTCGTTCAGATATTAACTGAGCGTTTCGTACAATTTTTAATGGTAAACATTGGCTAGATATTTTCTATAGACGACAGACTATAATTAGCAAGATCGAATGATAATTAAGCTTCTACCTACCTGGTGAGATAGAGCTTTGATCATCAGATTTACAACACCATTGTCACCGTTCATTTAACTTTTTATCTAGGATGAGAGTGCTGAAAGCTTCTGACAGCAGATTTATTCCCGCACTCTTGTGAAATATAAAATTCTGATAACTGGATTAAGCTTATTACCAAATTTATGTTTGGGAGTTTTTTCACAAATTTTTTAATACTAAATAAGTATTGAGCGTTTATAAAGCATCTCAGAGATAAAAGTGCTTTAAACCAACAGGTAAGCTTTTTGTATACTGGTTCTTTCGTTTATCAGAAAATGTTGCTGGATTTTTTAACCAGATTTGACTTGGGTGAAGATGGGTTTTTTATCAAGCATTTAGTTGGCCGTCTTATCTGTAGTTCACCTATAGGTTGAGGCAAATCAATACATAAATAATAAAATAAAACAGTGTTTAAAGGGCATTACTGGGCCCTTACTGGCTCCAACGGTTTTGATCCTAGGCTTAGTCTTCATACTGTCTTGGGTAACCTGAAGAAGTCACGTCGTTCTCTACACCGTGAAGCCACCGTCGCCTGCAACGACTTCTAGCCTACCTATGCCTATATGGTGGCTCTCCTGTCAGAGCTCTCTGCACAATTCCTTCCGGATCAGGACGCAGAACGTGACAGAGCCAGCGTACTCGCTGAGATTTTATTTCATGTACAATATCGGGGATCTTCATCAGACCTCTAATCTCGATATTGTACAGAGCTCGTTATGTGTGCTCTATTTCACGTTTTGCGCCATAAATCACACGCATGACTCTTCTCTCAAATGTAAAAGTATCACCTCCGAATATAAAGAGCTCTCTGCATGGCTCTAGTGAATTCCTCATGGGATGGATCCCATATCCAAATCTCTGCAGTCTATATTTGAGGTGACTCAACTACAGTCTGTGACTCATGATGAACACTAAGCAGGTTGGTAAAATGTCTATTTCATGCGTCGACTACTACGTCGATGTTGATACAGAGGTTTCCATCAAGGTTCCGAATGGCATGTGATGCAGGCCTGAAAGAATGCTGCAATCCAGTAATTCCTTTAAAGAAATTACGTGAACTGCGCTCATTGCTGATTTGTTCTACTTTCTGAACCTCAGCCTTACCATTCTCGCTTCTTCCGTCTACAAATTCGCTTCTTCCGGCTACAAATTATACATAAAGTCTATTGAGCAGCACAGACAACCCAAGTTTTCAGTACCTCCGAGACAGAGTTCACACATTCAGACTGGTAATTAGCTCCCTCAATCTTGTCGCTGACAAGATCCTCCTGATATTTTTTTTTGATCTTCATTTATCAGACCTTCAACATTCCATCCGTTTCGCTGTATTCCCGAAACCGGAACGAAAACTTCCACAGTAGCTTTGCAGTATTTGGTTGCTGACCGAAATTAACACGGGTCAATTTGGCTACGGGAAATCTTGCGAGGCCGAGTCCATGTTTCCAAAAGTATCTGTTTTTGAGAAAAAAAAGCACATCATTCTCTCACCATTATCGGTCGCAGTTTCGTGTAGGAGTAAGGACCTATGTTTCACACAAGTGGTTCTCGCGCATTAAACTTCCCAATGGCCATTCTAACACCGTGTTCGGGTGTAGATCCCATCAGATAGGCCTAGTCATTGTAAAATTAATCTTTATCTTGGAGCTGGCTAACTTCTGTAGGCGCATGTAACAAATTATCGACAGGTTGGCTAACTTCATGCGCAAGCGAAGTTTACACAATCGGTTATTGACTGCTTGGAAATCCAAAACAGCCTTCTTTACCTGCGGCCCAAGAAGAAATCCAGCTCCAAGATTACTGAGGTTATCTCCACTGTAGAGCAACGTATAGCCCTGGGACACATGGTCTCCACGTTTAGGCCAGCGAGTTTCTTGAAGAGCAACGAGTTCCAGCCGCTACTACTTCATGCATGTGATTAGGCCTTCTACTTGAGCGCAGGTCCTGTGTTTTTTTGGCGGTATCCATTTTTCGTTTTGTTGACTTTATAAACAGGTTATATTTTTTCGTATGCGGGTCGTCAGCCCAGCGATTCAAACATTTAGTCGCATCCTACGACAAGAAAAGGATACTGTGGGGGTATTCTTGGAAAACATGTTTGTGCAATTAAGGTTTACGGGACATGTGTGACCCCGACCACCGGGGCCGTCCATAGATTAAACATTGGTTGGATATATCCTATAGATGTCAGACTCTAATTACTAATCTTGTTCAAAATCAAAGGATCATTGAACGTAGCTAGGTCGAATGATAATTAAGCTTTTACCTACTTGGTGAGATACAACTTTGATCATCAGATTTACAACAGCATTATCAATGCTGAATGTTAATTTAACTTTTTATCTAGTTTGAACGCCCTGAAAGCTGTGAAATATACAAAAGCTCTTCTAAATGCCGATTATTCATTCTCATGTTAACAAGCTTTCAAATAGCTGATTCTAGCATATTCAGCTTTTTACCAAATTTCTTTCTTTGAAACAAGCTTTTCAATATTTCTCTAATAAGTATTTAGCTTTGATGATGTATCATAAAGATAAACTAGCTTTAAAGCCACAAGTATAGATACTAGGTTCCATCCTTTTGCAGCAGATTTCACCAGATTTATTGACTCCATCCCCTCTCGGGATTGTGTACAAACTTTAATCTAATGAATTGCACAACGAGTTTCTTATCAAGCTGAACTTTCCAACCAGAGCGGGAATTGTGTTCCTATAGGATTTACACAATCTTTTATATGACCTTCTTCTTTGTCGTTTACCTAGGTTGAGGAAATCCATTATACAAAGCTTGTGAATCGAACAAGCTTTGAATTGCCTGAACTATCCAGCTCATTCATTTGTGGTTTCAAACAAACGTTGACATGATGGAAAACTCATTCATCTTGTACAAATTATTTCTGAGGAACAAGCAAGCTTTTAAAGGGATCAAGTATATGTTTTTTATATATTTCAAAATGGTCGACTATGAAAAAAAAATTTAAGGCCTATACAGAAATTGTATTCCAACGTTTTCAAATAAAACTAATTGATTCTGCTTTTACCTATACCTGTGAGATATAATAAAGCTTATAAGCGTATTTTAATTTTGCGAGAGATTCGAAAGCTCGCCCGCGTTTACCATATTGCAAAACGGTTTTATGTTAAATGAAACACAATTGTTGAGGTTAATACCATACTTCTATATAATAAATAAAGCTTATATCGTAATTTGATCTTTTTGATTTTTCTAATTGCCTGAGGTAACTCTAGTAATATGTTCTGAAAAGTTAACCGAAGGTTTCAATTAAGCTTCAGCATAAAGAGAATAGTCTGTATTCAATTTGTCCTTAAGTTTTTGTAATAAGCTTTGAGAAATGATCGAATGTCCACTTTGCATGTCTCTGCAGAAGATCTAATGACTAAGCCAGACTTTTTGATTAGAATGGGTGACATATTGGTGCCGCCTGCTTGTTGGCGAACTTATCAGTGGAATATAAATTCAATTTTTAATTCTCTTCTATGGATTTAGAGCGAACGCTATATATAACGCTTTTGGCGTTCTACCAAGCTTTTAATGGACAAAACACATTTCAGAAAAAATGTTGCTCACTACTTTGTAAAAATGTCCAGCTCAGGGATCCCTTTAAAGCTGTTTAGAGAGAAGAAACCATTTAAAGGATTTGTTAAAAAATCAGAATTTGCCAAATTACACACCCGATGATATTTGTTATAACTTGAACAGATTTTGATAGAAATTTCAAAGATTGAGCAATTTAAAAAAATTATTTTGATTTTGTGAAAGTCATTATAGGTAATTTACAAAACTAATCAACTTTTAAAGTTTGCTAGAAATATCACAATTCAACTAGAGTTAGCAACCAGCTTCGAAATGTTTGTCTCAAATTGTCAAATATTCATCAAATCGAAAGCTCATAAAATCAAAAAAAAAAAAAACCTTCATTTATCAATTACATGCGTTAATTTGAGAATTTCTATTAGATTCGAGCGAGTCGAAAGTATTGATTAATCTAAAATTTAGAAATTTTATTAAATTCTGAAATATAATTTTTTAAGATTTATGAAGTTTCTACTTTTCACAATTTTGTTTTGGTAGCTCACATTCAATTTTTTAAGATTGGTTTACTTCAAAATTACGATAATTCAAATTCTGAAAATTGAATGATTTTGGTGAAATTGTTAAAGTGCCCAATCTTTGAAATTTTTATCAAACTCTGTTTAATAAATATCATCGGGTCTGTATTTGACAAAGTCAAATCCTATAAAGAGCTACTTCTCTCTAAGCAGCTTGAAAGGAAACGCTAAGCTGGGCATTTTTACAAAGTAGTGAGCAACATTTATTCTGAACATGTGAAAGTTGACGTACAGGAATGTTGTGACATTTCAACACGCTTAGTGAGGGTCAACATTTTATTTACCTTAATACCAAGCTTTCAGATGACCAAGGATCATTACCAGCATTTTATAAAGCTTTGGGAAGCTGAGTAAGTTTAGACCAGATAATTATTAAAAGAAATTCTGAAGTTTCTCATATTCAAATGATAATCAAGTTCTACAAATATGTCAACATCAAATCTAAAGCTAAAAAAAAGTTCAATCTTAAACGATGTTAAGATCTTAAAATTATGCGAATTTGCATTAAACTTAGAAGAACTTCAAACTGTTTCGGAATTCAGAATTTCGAGTAGATCTTAGACAATTAAATTTCTACAATTCGAACAAACCCCACGATGCTTCATGAAATCTTGAATTGTTATCAAACAACTTTCGATGATTCAATATTCAAATTCTGAATGTGTATGTGTTTAAAAATTTGTTAAATATTTCACATCTCAAGTCCCAAATTCTGGATTTTACTTAATCCTGAAATATAGTTTTCTAGCATTCAAGAAATTCTTTTTTTTTTTTGCGAATTGGCTTTATATTTTAAATTCGTTGTATATCGGAATTTCTCAGATTTGTGCAAATATTGAAATTTTAAATATCATGAAATTCAAAACGATTTTAAAATTTTTTTGTGAAATTCTTAATTTTGATATAATACTAACTTCTGAAATTTTATTTATATAATTCTAAAATTTGGCAAATTTTATAAAATCTGAAATAAGAAATTTTAATTTTTTTTGAATATTTGAAATTTCCATCAAATATACATTTTTTAAATATTCTTTTAAAATTTGATGAAATGCTCTTACAAAATTAATTTTATATGGCGGCAGGCCGAATTATAGCAAATTCTGATATTTCATCAAAATCTGTCTTATCGGTTTATAAAAAGATGATTTACATCGTCAATTTTATTTTGCTCTAAACAGGTTGTTTATGGCATATATGGAGTTTTGAATGGAAATGGCAATATAGAGGTACATCAATATTTAATCCATCCTATCCTGTGTTCCATTTTGACTTGGCCAGAGAAAGAAGGTATAGGTTTTAGTCAAAAAATTATAAAATTTGGGTTTTTGACGTATTTTGGTGGTTTCGGCGAGAGGTTAATTCGGGCGTTTAAATTTCCATCACCGGCATACCAAAATTTACTAATCGAAAAAAAAACAAAAACAAAAAGCCAGATTTTGAACTTTGTAAGCTAACATTTCGAAATGCTTTAAAAAAAAATATTGTGAAAATAGTATTACAAATAAAAAAATATTAATTTTTTAAGCAAAAGTTTTGACGGGATGTGTATGCGAAACCGCCGCGGGTGTTCGGATGAATCTAATAAAAGCACTTTTTGTTAAAAACGCAGTTTTGTGTAAAACAAACTACTACTACTAACTAGACTACATATATAGTACAAATTGGTTGAATTAAAGGCAGATGAGGTTTTAATATTAAAAGATGCGCTAGAATGAGGCGAATTAGTTTACTTACATATTTTGATTTAGGTATAAGAGGTTTGTGTTAAACGGGCTCAAAAGTCTATATATATAGCGGTATATATCGAAATTATTATAGAAATTTTATAAAAAAGCATCCGACTTATGGGATGGGAAATAGTTTTGATTTTTTTTTTTCGGGTTAAGAATTACGCAGATATTTTGGAAATTGGTTCATGCTTTAAAGCTTTATATAAAAATAAAAATATGAAATGGTCGCGTATACATCTGATCATTATTATATGGTTAGTATATAAAGTAAGTGTGGAGATATAAAGACAACATACCTTAATGGGCTTTCCGATCGCGATGACACGGGTGAAACACCTTTTTCACCCGGCTCCGTTTGTATCACAATCGACGGTAGCTTTAATTGTGACATTACGGTACAAGTCTCTTCAATTGAATTTAATAAATTTCTACCATTATCAATTAATTCTTTACCAATATATAATTCTAATTCTTTAGCACTTTTTATTTCACCTTCTTCGATTTTCTCATCGATATGATCGGTCCCGATTCCTTCATCATTTGATTCGAGCAACGGATCATCGGACAGCGTTTCCGAATCGGATTTTCTTCGTACTTTTTTACTATGCTCCTGGCCATTACCATTATTTGTGCTGTTACCACCATTTTCGGTATTTTCTTGGCATGTTTTTAGTATGGGATTCGGTCGACGTATGGGCAGCGTCGGGTGGTAGTTTACCCCGTGCCCTAGAACAAAATATATGCACCATCATTAGACCATGCAGTTACTAATATATAGAGGGATGTTAAATAAATTTTAATAAAATTTATATCATACTACCAGTTCCAGGATCTTCGGCTTCGCTTGGACACAACGGATTACTGGAGCCACATCGACTGGGCCCCGGACTCGCCATACTCGAATACCCGGACGAGCTTAAATTACTTTCCGATGTTGTCCGATCGCCACGTGTGCATATCGAGAATGGGCTTAAATAGCACATGCCAACCGAATTATTTGGCATCAATCCCATTTTATTCGGATTTGAGAGTTTTGTTTGTGCGGGCGACACACTTTCTGCGTCCGACTCAATTTCACTCATATTCGATGTGATCGTGATCATTGGCGGCGCAAATGGTAAATCTAGGGATGTTGGTTTCTCAAACTGTTTCAGCAATCTATTGTATTGGGGACACGACTAAATGAAATATTCGATTATTATGCTCGCCGTATACCAACCTTTTTTGTTGTTCCTTATTGGGAAACATGAAGCTAGTCTCGCCGATTGAGGCCCGCTGCGGTGGCGGTGATCCTGGAAACATAAGAAATTGTGGCCGAGCTTTTGTCGGCGACGGCTGTTCGACGATTAATGTGGGTATAATTAAGTCACGTGAAATACTTGGAACACAGTCGGTCGGTGTTGGCGGATCAATGTCAATCGAAATCGCGATCGCCGGCGATTTCATTTGTAGCCGGGTTTTACGTTGCGGATTTGTACTACTGGCGTTTGATTCATCGGTTGATATTGTGTCGGAGGGCGTAGCATCCGAATCACGTCTAAAATTACAATTGGTGAAGTCGAGCATCGGTGGTTTGTGCTTCTGAAAAGAGAACGTGAATTGTGAGCAAATACATATATACGACAACAAAATGTATGCGCTCTCACCATATTATGCTCCTTATCCTCCACTATGACATATTCGTCCGTGTCGTCCGTGTAATTATGCGGCAACGGGTTATCCATACTAATATTATTTTGTTGCCTAAGCCGATTCGGCCGATGCATGATCGGTGTTAGTGCCGGCGATGGCATCGGTGTTGGCATCTCACGAATTGGTGACAAACATTTAAGTGAATTTGTATCGCGTGGTATTTCGAGTAAAATCGTTGGCGGATGCAATAGATTCGAACTCGTATTGCTTTTGTGCGCACTCAACGGATCCAAAACTGGTACTTCGATTGTACTCTGGCGATAGAACACAGGTGAATCTGGTGGTCCACTTGAAAAACTGGCGGGGGTATGTATTGATGAGGTGGACGAATCATCGTCCATGACCTCATCTTGAGGGCTTGACGCTGTCGGCGTGGTCGATGGTGAAACGATTTTTGCTGTTGGTGATACTGTGGTGGAAGCGAAATTTTTGAACATGGCCAATATTGAATCGGCGCTCGATACTTTCGGCCGTATGCGACGACTATTTCGTAAATTTAAGTATAGATCAGAACTTGATAGGGAATCGCTTCCCTGATTCGATGATGTTGAATGTGGCGATCTCATATCGTTCGTGCTCGGTGATGGTGGCACTGAATTGGCCCGTATTGGAATTTCGACCGGAAGACTTAAAGCACTTGAATTATGATTTCCCTTGAAAAATATATGAAAGCCGGTTAATATTTGCAACATCTATATATACAAACAATTATTCAAAAATACATTTCCAATATCCAGCTCAGAACCGGAACTAATTTCCGCGGACACTTTATTCAGCAGCCGCGCAAACGTAACCTTTTTCTCAAACTTTGGGTCCGAAATTGGTCGCGTCACTGTGGCCGATACAGATCCGGAATTTTCCGAAAATGTGGTTTCCTTCACATCACTCTCCGATTCGACACCATTGCCTCGTAAACGGTTTTGCTCCGACAACTGAACCAATTCGCCCAGCGTTACTTTTGGCCGCGTTTGATTTACAGACGGTGAAATTAATTGCTGTAGTATTTGTTTCTTTTCGGCCGCATTTTTTTTCGTTGGCGTTGAATTATTACGCTTCTTGCGAGGCGATGGCGTTCCTACAACACACACAAAAACAACAATTTTTTTTTTGTATAATCATTTGTTGGTTCGCAATATCGCACCAAAAATAAATATTTAAAATTTTCTAAGCGTAAATAAATAAATTAAACAGAATTAAATAAATAAAAATAAATTTTGTTACGCTAAAAAAATTATGTAAATTAGTTAAATCATAATTTAAGATAAGAAAGCAGCCAGCAAGTACCTAATACGCATTAAAAAAAAAAAAAAACTTTTCCATGAAGATATAAATTTTAAACCAACAGCAGGTAGATTCCGCCAATTAATTGTTTTCCGTCTCCCATCCCAAGTGATGCCCGCCTGCCTGCCTGCCTTGCCTTTGTTTTGTTTAATAATCCCGCAGAAATAAATTATTTATTTATGACGGTTAACAAGTAAACAGCAACCAACCATGCCATATCACAGCAATGATTTATTGTCTTATACTTTATCGGTTTGTTTGTCTGCGTGTATACCGCTGTTGTTTTGCCTAATTTCTAACACAATATTTGTATATTTGCCTAAGAGTTTGTAATATTTAACGAAGAAGCGAACAGAATACATAACATTTAACGAATAAATATTTGTACACATTTTTAAACCAATTTAAATAAAATGTGGAAATATTTTTTGATTCATGCGGATTATCATTCTTGGTCTTTCCTTACATACCTCTTAGTGATACTAGAAAGAAACTGTGAAAACATAATTGTGGTAGTATTTCTTTATTTAAGGATTACACATATTTTATTAATGGGTTTTCGGGCTTAATTTATTTTAATTAATGATATCCCTAAAGGTTGATTACAAATATATATTGAATTAAAAATGGATTAAGATAAAAATTAGGGCGTTTTTTTAATTTTATCACTGTCAATTTGGACTAACAATATTGAAATGATTTTAATAAAAAATTAAATAAAAAACAAAAATAATAATTTTGTATTCTACGTGATTGGTTATTATAAAATAAAAACAACGCCCTAATTATTTTTCAGATCAATTTTTTTAAATCAGCTTATTCATGCTAAAACTTTTTGTGTTAAGGTAATTTTTGATCTGAAATGTCAAATCAATAAAGTTACATGCTTTGCTTGTAAGAGGACGGTCTGTATCGTAAAAGCTTAGCTGGATGCGATTTTCCCTTGAAATAATAAAAATTTGAAATTTTATTAGCTTTCATCAGTTGTGTTGTTCCCAGAAGATCTTTCAAAACACGGGTTGATGTAGATAATTAATTCAATGGCAAGCACCTAGTGAGCTTTGAGTTATGAATCATGATTTGTATAATAAATAAAAGCTCACCATATATTATTATTTGAGGAGCTTTCGGAAAAAATAATCAAATTTGCCAATTGTATACATTTTTGAAAGCTTAGCGTGGATTAAAAACCTTTGCCATACATTTTTTAGAAAACAATTTTTGAAAGCAGTTCCTTTCCGCCTCTTTTTTCACAGAGCATCTTGGGAAGCTTTTTTGAGTCTCTTTTGTGCCGAAAGTTCTGGGCGGAATCTAGAGGCTTTCATTATTTTACCATTTTGTATAAAAAGATTATTTCTCGAATTATGGAAGTTTGATCCAACTACAGTCAGGTTATGCTATTTTAAATCGAGCTTTAGAATCAGTGTTTTCAAAAATTTATAAAATACATCGAAATTCAATTTTCTAAGAAACTACTAACAATTAAAAAAAAAAAATCTTGAAATTTAAAATCTAGAATTTCGAGAGTTTTGGAATTGAATTTTACCTAATTTACAAATTTTAAAATTAAAAACAGAACTGTTGAATTAAATTTAAAGTATTATGATGAAAACAAATTAGGGCGTTTATTTTATGATAACCGCAACCATATAGAATACGTACCCAAGTAAATTATTTTTATTTGTTCGTTATTTAATTGGAATGGTTAATCCAAATCAAAGATTAATGAAAAAGTTTATAAATCATTCGTTTTCTATATGTTTTAAAATCTTATTTTAAGTCACCAAATTTTTTGGCTATTAAAAAACAAAAAACGTCCTAATTTTTATCATCATCCATTCCTGATTTACATGGGAACTTTAAAAATCTCGTTAACTTTAAGTAGGCTCAACAATTTTGAATTAGTTTAAGAAATTTTTAGAAATAACTAAAAGTTGGTTTTGTGCTTTCAAATGCGTTCACGAAACTTACTGTAATAATAATAATAATAATTATAACAGTTTGTAAAGACTATTACTCGCTCACTTTAAAGACTACTACTGTATAACTATTTGGCTCCAACGGTTTCGATCCTGGCTCTTCTTTCAGAGATCGCTGAATCTCGATATTGTACAGAGCTCGGTATGCACCATCTTACGGTTTGGGCCATAAATGTTCGTATGATTCTTCTTTCAAATGTAAGAAGCCATCTCCGTCGGCGCCCATCTTTCACATCCAAACAAAACAACGGGCCTGATCAACGCTTTGTAGAGCTTCAATTTCAAAGCACCTGATAGTTGTTTAAATTTTAGCAGTGGCCTTCGAGGATACAAAGCACGACTAATAACCGCTAGCCGCGCTTCAATAACCTCACCCATACTGTTGTCGTGAGTGATAAGAGAACTCAAATATTTCAACCTTCCTACTCCCTCAAATGTGTAGTGGCCACTACTAAAACCTAGTGTGCCATTGTCGCTATAACCAGAGACCATGTATTTTGTTTTGAACTCATTGATCTGGAGTCCAACGGAGGCTGAAAACTCTACAAGCGGATCAAGTATTTCCTTCACTCCGTTGCTATTCAGTTCAATCACGCATATGTCATCGGCATATGCAAGCACCTGATTGGACTGGCGATATAAGATGTTGCGCTGAGGTGTTTCAGTTTTACGAAAGATGTACTTCTACAGATGTACATCTCCGTGGCGAATGCACGATTTAACTGCAAAAATTGTCGATAGCCTGTTCTCAACTTTAACTCAACTTTAGATATTCCAGGGCAGACAACAAACTCTCTCAATTGATCGAGTTATAGGCCTGCCGGAAATCCAGGAACACCGCAGTGAAAAGACCTGATCAGTGACTAATCCTCCTTGAGTTACCAACCGAGGGCTAGAGGGATGATTCTATCCAATATAATGTAAGACAGTAACTTGTGTGCTGTGCAAAGGAGAGTTATACCGCGATAATTCTCACACTTCAAGCGGTCTTCCTTCTTGAATATGGGGCGTATCGCGGCCATTTTCCATTCATCAGGCATAACTTCGGTTCGCCATACTAATCGAACAATGTCTAAAAGACAGTTCCATAAAGTATTCCCTGCCAGGGATGGGCATTTACGCGTCATCTATTAATATCCACGTCGCGTAGACAACGTAGACAATATAGATATCGTTGACGGTATAGATAATTCTTAGAAAACGTCGATAATGTAGACGATTGATAGAGTGATTTGGTGAACTAGTTCTAATCTACGGTAGCCAGATTCTTTTTAAGTTTAATGCGATTTGGGGGGGGGGGGGCAGTCTTAGGTTGGGTTAGAAAAGTACTAAATTAATATAGCATCCCATAAGCAATGGCGTTACGTATCGTGTCAAGGGCTAGATCCACATGATCCCAAGAAAAATTTGTAAACGAAAAATATCGCATGAAATCGAAGGTGGAGGTAAAAATGCCCGCATTCCAAAATTTCATTTTTTTATACTATTTGAATTTTAGTAAATGTTAAATTATATATTTTGAGTGGATTTTTTAAGTGAAATTCAAGGTAAAATTGAACTATGGAATTTTAAACGCGTTTTGCAGACTTTGAGTACATTTTAAATATTAATTAAAACTCAAACATTGATTAGAAAATATTTTTTTATTATATTTGATTGTGATTGAGTAGACTTTGAATTATATAATTTGAGTGGAATTTTATAAGCTAAATTTAGGGTACATTTGTACTATGAAGTTGAGTAAAATTTTAAACGCGATTTATAGATTATTTGAGACCAATTTAAATTATAAATATTTACTCATACTTGAGTATACATTTTTTGAGTGGATTTTCGTAAGTAAAATTCCAGCTATAATTCTAGTATGGGCTTGAGTCAAATTTTAATTATAATTTAAAGAGTATTTCAACGTAGAATTATTACGCACTCTTTTAAGTGATTTAAGCAAATTTTTTAAGCAAATTGTGTTTGAGTACTTGAGCAATGAGTTGAATTTGAGGACATACTTTGATTTCTATGACTGTGACGTCAATGTCTCTCGTATTCGCATTCAACTTATAGCTATAATGCTAATTATAATAGAAAATAATGGTTTAATGAGAGATGTGACCCAAATTAGCATATTCTATACAAATTCGAACGGTTACCGCAGTAGGTATGGGGACGATTGAGACAGTTTGCTGACAACCAAGTGGCTCCAATGAATATTAGTGTTGCCAATCGGAACTAAAAACGTGATGTTCAATCGACATTTAACGGCTATACAATTGACAATACAAAAAATAATTTCAATTTTCAAAACGATACAGAACCAAGTATCACAAACGTCTATTAATTTTAATAGGTAGGACAAATTTTAAAGATGGAGTGGTAATATTGTATTGCTCTCAGTTACAGCTCCCACACAATATTTGATAGATCCTAGTGTTTAATGTCGCTTATTATGTTTTATAAAGATTGATGTAAACATCTATTCTTTATAATTCAAATGTCCCGACGGGGACACAACGCATGACTACACATGCACCATATTTGCATTATAAATCATATAGACGTTTACATCAATTTTTAAACTTGAAAATTGATTTTGCAAATTTTACGTCTGAATTTGCCAAAAAATATAAATTTGCTAAATTTTGCTTTTGAGCATACTTGGTCGATAAACATAATTGGTGTTAACGTCTATGACTTAGATAAAAATTGTTGTAAATGTCTATGATTTATAATGCAAATATGGTGTATAGCGTACGGTACCTACGGTCATGCGTGTTGTCCCCTTCGGAACATTGGGTTTATAAATTATAGATGTTTACATCAATTTTTATCAAACATAATAAGCGCAATTAAACACTCGGGTCTATCAAATATTGTGTGGGAGCTTTAACTGAGAGCAATTTCCACTCCATCGTTAAAATTTGTCCCTCCTATTAAAATTAATAGACGTTTAGTATCATATCGTTCTGCATCATTTCGAAAATAGAAATTATTTGTATTGTCAATTGTATAGCTAAATGTCGATTAATTTAGCAGAGACACAAACCACATATTCAGCAATATCACGATCGGTTATTGACTGCTTGGAAATCTAAAACAGTCTTCTTTAGCTGCGGCCTTAAAAGAAATCCAGCTCCAAAATTCTCGAGATCTTTTCCACTGTTGAGCAAGATATAGTCCTGGAACACATGGCCTTTTTTAGGCCTTACAACGCTCCTGGTTTGGCGGTATCAAGTTTTTCTTTTGTTGATTTATCAGCCCAGCGATCCAACCGTTTATACGCCTCCTGCGACAAGGATACTGTTTACGAGACATGTGAGTGCCCCGCGACCACAGGGGCCACTATATATGTATCATACAACAATTATTAATCAAACATGCGGCATAGAGTGGTTTAGAATCGTAGAAAAAACCGTTCAAACACGCTGCGAGAATACGAAACCTTCACTTTAATTACTATGGTTGAACGAATATTTATAGTTATTTGAAATAATAATTTATGCTTACGGTTTATAAATAAACTATAAGTTTATTTGGTGACTCATAAATACTGAAATTAAATAAAAATTAGTTTTATAAATTTAAATATTATTATTTAGTACTGGTGACCTTAAGGTCCATCTCTCAAAAATGTATGTATATGTAGTCGATCCGCTGGTTTTTATCGTATATAGTTTAGAGCTTAAAAATAGATGTATTGAAAAAAAATTGTGAGAAATGGAAGAAAAGGCCGCTATATCCCCAAATTCAATAGGATAACAAAATAATCCAGCACCCAACCAAATCTAGGCTTACTAAACGTATACACATAGTAAAGTTATTTATTCGTGTTATCCTATTTATGTATACAAATATAAAGCTAGTAAAAAGTTGGTGATACCATAATGGTATCATGGATAAAATTATGGATAAATTATTCCATACAAACATAAAAATGTTATTCTTTCCCAATTTCCTATTTAAATATTACACGCAAATATTATTTATATATTCATAGAAAAGATTTTTATCTTATTATTGTTATTTTTTATTTATTTAATTTTATTAAAATGAGCTTTTTTTATATATGTGTGTGTGTATTTATTTTGCTTGCTTGCGCTTTCTTTTCTTGTATGTATTATTTCTGAATATATAAAAATTATTGATATCGACTCATGTATATACTCGTACATACATACATATATATTCAGGAATAAATTAAAGCAATAAGATAAAATTAAAAATATAAAAATTATTTTTAATTTTATTTCTCGCACATAAAATAAAATTAATTTAAATTTTAAATATTTTAAATTAAAATAATATAAAATAATGTATATACGATAAGTAAATACGAAAAAAGCGTTATAATTTTAGTTTTTTTAAAATAATAAAAATTACAAACAATAAAAAACAATAAAGCAAATTAAATCTGAAATATTTTTTTGTTTTCTTTAACAACAACAATTTCTTTTATATATATTATGTATATTGCATGCAACATTAAGTTTTTCGTTTAAAAGTTTAAATTAATACATTGACAATAATTCACATTTCTCATTTGAAAGTTCATATATACGAGTACGGCGTTCCACCATGTGTGTGTTTTCTAATATACAACAATGTCGTTTCTTAAATTAAGTACATATGTATGTATAATTGAGGATAGTTTTGCTTAAAAATTGTTCATCGCCAAAATGTTACCTTCTTGAGCTTTTGACTGATTTATTCATTTTTGAATAAAGAGGAACGAATAATTCTTTACACAGAAAGCTTTAAGCTTTCAATATTGAATAATTTTTTATTTTTAAACTTCCTGAGCTTTTAAGTTTGGTTAATGCGTAAACAATATCGTTTTCATCATCACTTTAAAAAAGCTCTTTAAATTACATTTCAATATTTTAAATGCAGGAGTTATAAAACTACTGTCTTTTAATTATTATTTGTGAGCTTTCCACTTTTCTATATCATTAAAATGGTTTTACTGAAATGGGTTGTCATTTTGGTTTCCATGTTAGAAATTCTAAAATAATTTGAGTTAAAATTTCTATTTAGTTCAAACGATAGCTTTTTATTTTAGACCTAGCAGAAAGCTTTTAATTTTTTCTAAAATAAATAACTTTTGACTATCTAAGTAAGTTTCTAACTAAAGCAGCTTTTATGATTTGATTCTACAACATGTAGGGTCAACTATATTCCTAATTGTGCGAGCTTAATGTATTATGTAGTAAGACATTTGTAAAAGCTCTATTTATCTATCGATTCGGATCCATAGAGATACAATTTATCGACTATTTGAGCTTTTACTCTTTTTAAAATTTAATCGTGATTCAAATGGCGTTTGAAATAGTAGCTTTTTAAAATAAAAATAATTGTCAGTAAGCCTTCCTAATTCAAATTAAAGATTAGCTAAATTACTTTTATTGGTTAGAATAGACTCTAAATTTTATGACTTTTGGATAGCTTTATAAGCTTTTGGCTGAAATTTAATTAAATTTTAAAAACTAAACTGGTGCTTATTAGAAATCTCAAGTTTTTATTATTCTCGACTACAGCTTTTAATAATGGTTTTAATGGGTTTGAATTAATTTTACAATTTAAGTAGTTTTAAAACTTTGAACGAATTTTTTCGTAATATATGGGTGCTCAATACTACGGAGTAATAAACTTTAAAGAGTGAAGAATTTTTTTTGTAATATTTTTTTTCTAAGAATCTAGTATCTATAAAAGTTACCTTGCCATAAGCTTAGAAAAAATCTTAATAAGATTTTAATTTCGATTCTAGTCTTATTGGGATAAAAATTTCAACATTAAAATGCCGGACGAAAAATGGTTTTCTCAGTTTTTAAGCTGAATCGACCAATTTAGCTCTAAGAAATGCATGAATGATTCATTTTTTCAGAGCTTTTAAAATGAACCCAGTATAAAATGGTACTCTCAGCTCTGTGATAATTCTGAAAAATCCTGAAAGAGCATTTAGTCATCTTGAATATTGTTGGAACGCCCCGAGAAAACAATTAATCATGTTATGAATTTCAAAGAATTTGGAAAAACTCTGACAATAAAAGTTTGTTTAATTTTGAGAGAATATTAAACGAAAATATCAAAAACTAAACTGTTACATTTCTATCGGCTCAGCAATTTTATCACAACGTTGCTTTATACATCTAGTGAGCCACATGGATGAGCTTTATGTGTTTTTGATAACATTTCTGGTCCAATAATAATGCTTTTTGTTTTCCAAAAGCTTATCGAATATCTCAACGTCTTATTTTGCTTCAGCATAGCTTTTAATCATTCTGAGGCTTTTTCTTCTCGTTTTTATGTTTTGTGAGTAAGTCAATGAACTTTAACTTTTTAAGAAATTAGTATCTATACAAGTTATTTTGTTTCTTTTAAGCTTTAGAACAACTAATAATACGAATTTAGTCTAGATTTTAGTTTTATTGAGCCAAAAATTAACTTTTCGGTCGAAAAATGGTTATCTGAGCTGAGTCAGCCGATCTAGCCCTTTTACAATAGACCGCGATGATTCATAAAAATACTGAAAAATTAGTTATCTAAAAGCTTATTGGAATAATCAGAGAATATAAATAAATGATAAGCTTTTGCACAAATCATTTCAAAATAAATTTATTACTTCGAACATTTTTAAACATTGATTTTTTAATCTTTTTGGTTTTAAATTTATTCATAAAAATATTGCTAATTTTTCAAATGAACTTTGAACGGAAAAGTCTTGGCTTTAAAAATTTATCAATCTATCTTTTTAAAATCTTTAGTAATAAATCAAATTCAGCTCAATTGTTTTAACAAATCAATACAAATTTTAAATTTTTGTTAGAGTTTTCAATGCTTTTAAAGCTTTTGCAGAACTTTGGCTGAATTTGGGCTATTTTATAGATTTTATCGAAAATTTGTTTATAGATTTATTAGGAACCTCATACAGGTTAGAAATTTCATAAAGTCTTAAGCTAAGAAATGTTAGAAAATCTTGAGCTTTAAGCTGTCAATCTTGAACAACTTCCTTCATTACTTTAAAAAGCTCTTTAAAAGCTTTAGAAAGTGTAAATTATGTTTCGACATTTTAAATGCAGATAGTTATAAAACCACTGTCTTAAATTATTAATTGTGAGCTTTCCAATTTATTATATAACTAAAGCTTTCTATTGTGTGGAAAACTATTTGTATCGTACTTTCTAATTTTTGCCTATCTAACTTAGCTTTTTACTAAAGATAGTTTTATGATTTGAATCTAATATGCAGGGACAACTGTATTCCTAATTGTGCTAGCTTAATGTATTATGTAGTAAGACATTCGTAAAAGCTGTATTTATCTATCGATTCGGACTCATAGAGTAACATTATTCAGCTTATCGGATATTTGAGCTTTTAAGCTTTTACTATTTTTAAAATCTAATCGTGATTCAAATTGCTTTGAAATAGTAGCTTTTTAAAATAAAAATAATTGTCATTAGGCTTTCCTAATTCAAATTAAAGATTAGCTAAATTATTTTTATTGTTTAGAAAAAAACTAAATTTTATGATTTTTGGAAAGCTTTAAAAGCTTTTGGCTGAAATTTAATTCACTATAGAAAACTAAACTGGTGCATTTCTCCCACAATTATGCTTTATACATCTGGTGGGCCATGTGAATGAGCTTTCAATAATTGATTTCATGCTCACCAAATAATAATAATAATAAACAGTGTTAAAGGCCATTACTGGCCCCTTACTGAATCAACAATCTGGCTCCAACGGTTTCGATCCTGAGCTTGGTCTTCATACTGTCTTAGACAATCTGAAGAGGCCAAGTCGTTCTCTACATCGTGGAGCCATCGTCGCCTGCAACGACCTCTGCGCCTACCATATGGTGGCTCTCCTTTCAGAGATCGCTGCACAATTCGTTCCGGATCAGCACGCAGAACGTGACCGAGCCAGCGTACTCGCTGAGATCTAACTTCATGTACAATATCGGGGATCTTCATCAGATCTCTGATCTCGAAATTGTACAGAGCTCGGTATGTACCATCTATTTCGCGTTTAGGGCCGTAAATCACACGCATGATTCTTCTCTCAAATGTAAGGAGCCATCTCTCGTACTCATCCGTCAGCGCCCAACTTTCACATCCAAACATAACAACGGGCCTGATCAACGCTTTGTAAAGCTTCAGCTTCACGGCACTTGATAAGTGTTTAGATTTTAGCAGTGGCCTTAGAGGATACAAAGAACGACTGCCAGCTGCCAGCCGCACTTTAATATCCTCACCCACACTGTTATCGTGAGTGATAAGAGAGCCCAAATATTTGAATTTCCTCACTCCCTCAAACGTGTGGTGGCCACTACTAAAATCTGGTGTGCCATTGTCTCTAAAACCAGAGATCAGGTATTTCGTTTTGGACTCATTGATCTGGAGTCCAACAGAAGCTGAAAACTCTACAAGCGGATCAAGTATTTCTTTCACTCCGTTGCTATTCAGTCCAATCACGCATATGTCATCTGCATATGCAAGCACTTGATTGGACTGGCGATATAAGATGTTGCGCTGAGGTGTTTCAGTTTTACGAAAGATGTACTCCAACATGAGATTAAAGAGTATCGGGGACAGAGCATCTCCCTGCCGAACACCCGAGTTAACTGCAAAAATTGTCGATAGCCTGTTCTCAACTCTAACACAGCATTGAGACTGCGTCACTGTCATCCTACACAGTCGTACCAATTTTGTTGGCATTCCTAGGTATTCCAGGGCAGACCACAAACTCTCTCGATTGATCGAGTCGTAGGCCTGCCGGAAATCCAGGAAAACCTGATGTACCGAGATGGATGTCTCATAATATTTAGATAGAATCATCCGCAGCGAAAAGACCTGATCAGTGACTGATCGATTCGGACGAAACCCTCCCTGATAGTCACCAACCAAGCCCTCCGCCACAGGAGTGATTCTATCCAATAAAATGTATGACAGTAACTTGTATGCTGTGCAAAGGAGAGCTATACCGCGATAATTCTCACACTTCAAGCGGTCTCCCTTCTTGAAGATGGGGCATATCGCGGCCACTTTCCATTCATCAGGCATAACTTCGGTTCGCCATACTAATCGAATAAGGTCGAAAAGACAGTTCCACAAAGTATCCCCTCCGAATATCAAGAGCTCCGAATTAATGCAGTCCACTCCAGGTGAGCGGTTTCGTTTCATTCTCTGCATGGCCTTAGTGAATTCCTTATGGGATGGCTCCTCAGTGCAAATCTCCGCAGACTGTTTTAGAGGTGGCTCAACAACAGTCTGTGACGCATGATGAACATCAAGCAGCTCAGTAAAGTGTCCACTCCATGCGTCAAGTACTGCGTCGATGTTGACACAGAGGTTTCCATCCCGGTCCCGAATGGCGGTTGACGAAGGCCTGAAAGTATGGTGCAATCCAGTAATTCCTTTAAAGAAATTACGTGAACTACGCTCATTGCTGAGTTGTTGTACTTTCAGAACCTCGGCCTTCCACCATTCTCGCTTCTTCCGTCTACAAATCCGCTTAGCTGCCCTTCTTGCAAGAGCTGCCTTGTTTTTCCTTGCGATTGTGAGACGTTGTTGCACTTCATTATGGGCTATATTTTGTTGCTCAACTGCAAGGCGACACTCGTCATCAAACCAATCATTCTTGGGTCTGACTTTCACTATACCTAAAGTCTGTTGAGCAGCACTGACAACCGAAGTTTTCAGTACCTCCCAGACAGAGTTCACGCAGTCAGACTGGTAAATAGCTCCCTCAATGTTGTCGCTGACAAGATCCTGATATCGTTTCTTTTGATCTTCATTTATCAGATTTCAGTAGATTTAAAGCTTTTAACCAATTTTCATTTCAATACAAATTTTTTATACATAATTCGTATTTTTAACAAATTAGTCTCTATAAAAATAATTTTGTTTCTTTAAGCTTTAGAAATACAAAAATTTAGTCTAGATTTTAGTCTTATTGGGCTTAACATTAAACATTAATTCTTCGCAAGAAAAATGGTTATTAAGCTGAGTCAGCTGATTTAGTTCTTTTACCGCGATGATTCATAAAAATACTGAAAAAACATTTAGTTATCTAAAAGCTTGTTGGATTAACCAGAGAGATTATAAATAAATAATAAGCTTTTGCCCAAATCATTTCAAAATAAATTTATTACTTCAAAATTTTCGAAAACTTTTAAACTTTTTTTAACTTTTAAACTATTTGGTTTTAAATTTATTCAAATAAGTTTTCTTGCTTTTTCAAATGAACTTTGAACGAAAAAGTCTTGGCTTTAAAAATTTATCAATCTAAGTTTTTAAAATCTTTGGGAATAAATCAAATTCAGCTCAATTGTTTAACAAATTTTAAAAATTTGTTCGAGCTTTCAATGCTTTTAAAGCGTTTGCAGAACTTTATCCGAATTTGGGCTATTTTAATGATTTCGTCGAAAATTTTGTTTATAAATTTATTAAGAACCTCAAAAAGGTTAGAAATTTCAGAAAGTCATAATTATAGCTTGCCTTATTTATTCATTTTTAGATGAAGTGGAACGATTAATTCTTTACTCAGCGAGCTTTAAGATTTCAAATGTTCTAAGCTTTTAAGTTTGGTTAATATGTAAAAAATATAGTTTTCATCATCACTTTAAAAAAAACTCTTTAAAAGCTTCAGCATTTGTAAAATACGTTTCAATATTTTAAATGCAGGTAGTTATAATAAAACCACTGTCTTAAATTATTATTTGTGAGCTTTCCAATTTTCTATATCATTACTTTTTTTTTAACTGAAATGGGTTGTCATCTCAGTTTCCATATTAGGAATTTTAAAACAATTTGAGTTATAGTTTCTAATAATGAAAACTCATGTAAGATATTTCAGTTTCAGTTTACAAGAAAAATTAAAGCTTTCTATTATTTGGAAAACTATTTGCTTAAGTAGTTTCGAACTTTTGACCATCTAACTAAGCTTCTAACTAAAGAAGGTTTTTTGATTTGAATCTAGAACAGCGGCGACAACTCTATTCCTAATTGTGCGAGCTTAATGTATTATATGTAGTAAGACATTTGTAAAAGTTTATTTATCTGTCGATTCGGACACATGAAGTAAAATTTTTCAGCTTATGGCTATTTGAGCTTTCACACTATTTAAAAATTAATCGTGATTCAAATGGCTTTTGAAATAGTAGGTTTTTAAAATAAAAATAATTGTTAGTAAGCTTTCCTAATTCAAATTAAAGATTAGCTAAATTACTTTTATTGTTTAGGATAGAAACTAACTTTTAAGATGTTTAGAAAGCTTTATAAGCTTTAGGCTGAAGTTTAATTCATTTTTAAAAACTAAACTGGTGCATTTTTCTCGCAATGTGGCTTTATACATCTGGTGAGCCACGTGAATGTGCTTTCAATAGTTGGTTCCGTGCTCACCAAGAGCTTATTGTAAATTTCAAGTTTTGATTTTTCTCCACGACAGCTTTTAAGAATTGTATGGCTTTTTATTAATTTTACAATTTCAGTAGCTTTAAAGCTTTGAACGAATTTTGTCGTAAGACATGGCATTTCAATACCTCGGAGTAATAAACATAATTCAAATTGTCAAATTCAATTGAAATTTTTTTATACATAATCCGTATTAACTTTATCTATAAAAGTTATTTTGTTTCTGTTAAGCTTTAGAGATTCAAAAATTTAGTCTAGACCTAAATTGTGTTATTGGGCTAAAAATTCAACAATCATTATTCCGATTTAGCTCTTTTAGAATGGGCTATGATTCATAAAAATACATCAAAATAATATCTAGAGATCTGAAAGCTTATTGGAATACCCGCAGAGAAAACGAATATTTAAATTATGAAAGTTTTATAAAACCTCTGAAAATATATATTTCATTATAGTATAAGCTTTCTTGTTTTTGGTTAAATGTTGAAAACAAATTTAAAAAATCGCGGAAAAGCTAGCATAGCAGTTGCGTTTAACTCAATGCACTTCAGTCCTCAATGCCACAGACGGGCCCACGGTGCAATACCCAGACAATCATATATACAGGGTGGCGCATAAGTAACGTTATGATTTAATTAGTGAATACATTTTTTGTTTTTGTTATTTTTTTCAGAATTAACTTTGAAAAACTTGGGAAATTTATGATGGAAAGACTCAGCACAGAACAAAGAACCAAATTCAGCATTCGTTTAATCAGACACAAAGATCATATCGAAATTTCTTTCATGTTCGAAATCCACCTAGTGCTCCAACAATTTACCGATTTGACCACGATTTTCGGCAACAAGAGGCTGTCTGTGATGCACAGTGTGGTGTGGTATAACTTTAGAAAGGATCACTGGACGGTTAATGTGCATAGCTTTCAGTACCGGGTTCAGTAATTATTGAACATTATATAAGGCCAGAGGTATAACCTGTTTTTCTTCAAATACTATACATTAGAAAATTGTCTGTTGTCCACGGTCATTTACATATTATTCTAATTCGAATATAAACGTATTAAATTCAGGCTATTCAGCCAGATCTTTCGTTGTAACATTGTTTGAATAATTTAAAAACTTGTTTCGGAGGTACCCGACGCAATTGCCGCGGTATTTGGGTACTCCAACAAATAGACAAATATCCCAATAATATGGAGCCTACCACCAAGCATTACAAATTAATTGAAAGAGGTGACTTCTAAAAATAATCATTAAAAATAAATTTATTACTTTAAAGCGTTCGAAAAGTTCTAAACTTTTTTTTAACTTTTCGGATTTATAGGTTTAATTTATAGGAATATTTGCTGCGTTTTCGAATAAACTATGAACGCAAAAGTCTGGGCTTCAAAAATGTATCAATGTTACTTTTTAAAATCTTTAATAATTAATAAAATTCACAAACTCACTGATTTGTATAGAGACTTGAAATTATAATTTGAGCGATAAATCTGGGAATATTTTAATTGTTACGAACTACGATTATTTTTGAAAAGCTTGATAAATTTACTATGGAAGCTTTATAAATAAGCCTTCCATTGTTTAACAATTCAATACAAGTTTTAAATTTGTGTTAGAGCTTTCAATGTTTTTAAAACTTTTGCAAAACTTTAGCCGAGGTTGTAAGGTACCTCAAAAAGATTAGAACTTTAACAAAGTCTTAATTATAGCTGTTGAAAGCTCTATAAATTGACAACCTTACACTATAGTGAAAAAGCTCGTATCTAAAAGATTATTTTATAATGGAAATTTTCATTAAATTCTAATGCAACGTTAAATTAGAGGAATTTTCTTTAAATAGAAGCTTTTGGACATAGTCAAAGGTCTCGTAATAGCAGATAGTCTGTATTTGGAAGCAACAATTTGAAAATAATTAAATACATTTGGGAAGAAAGAAATAATTTTTTAATAAAAGTCCAGAATTAAACACTTTATATGCATAGATAATTTTTGATCTAATTTTCGACGTTTGACTCACTTAATTTCTACTACGACTTCATTGATTTAATAGCGCCAAATGTGAATGTATTAATTTAAACTATTAGACGGCTCTAATTCGGAAACTAAACTCAAATAAAATAAAACAACATTTAGTGCGCTTTTATATATTAATAAACAATAAACTTAGTTGGTAAATAATATATTTTAGTATATATACAGAAGTGAGCACATTGCCAATCAGCAGCCACTCAAGAAATATATAGACAGGTTTTAGTTTTAAAGTTTTGTTTTTTGTTTTTTTTAAATAATTTATTTTATATTATATAATTATTAAAGTAATAAAATAAGAAGTAAAATCATAAACGAAAATAATGTGATTATATAAAATTTATGATAATTTTTTTTTTGTACACAATAATTATACAGAAGGAGTTAAATTAAAGAAAAAATTAAGATAAAATAAAATTAACGAATAAATAAAAAATAAATAAATTGTTGAAGGTGTTTTTTGTAAGAGCTTTCTCCAATATATAAGAAAGGATTTTTTTTAAATGTATTTGAATAAAATGTTAAAAAGCTCTTTTTATTTATTTATTGTATTTACAATTATTATAATTTACAGGGATGCGGACTTTACGATGGATATTTAAGATTCACTCCTTTTAATTTTATGCCTACTGCGGGGGTTCAATAATATTAATTTTTTTTAGCCGTTAAAAACGAATATAGTTTTGGAATGTGAAGATATGTATAGTACATATTTGAAAGCTCATCCAGTTAATATCCCAATAATTCGATGTACCGGTAAATTCAGATATCTATCTTAACTATTTGTTTAGCACATAATGAATTTTGCATAATCCTGAAGTTAACTGAAATGATTAACATGGCAGATGTAATGCAAAAACCAAAAACTAATAATTTTTATACAGTTGAATTATTTCGAGGTTCACCCAAATTCGTTGAAAACACTGAGTTTGGAAAAATGTCAAAAAAGATGTATATGAGAAAACACTAAATCCCTGCTATGCCCAAATAATGTTTTAAGTTGCAAAGGAACTTCTACAAGCGGGTAAGGGCGGTATCTAGAAAGTGTGCACAGCATCGATCCAAACGAACTTAAAGACGACTGCAATATTACAGGTTGTAGTAGTATTTTGGAAACCCCAAATCAGGGCGGTAGTGTAGCAAATTTGGTAAAGCTGAGCAGCCGTCTGGGTCTGTTACATCTTTTATGAAACGCCCCTCCATGGCGGAAATTGATGCGAGACTTGCTCCTGCAGATAGTTTTTCGATGCACAGCATTTGTAAAAGTGAATAATTTCGTTAATCATTAAGTGCTCGGCACTATACTTTGCCGAGGGACAACCTTATATATTAGTTTTATGATTTGGCAAATAAGAAAATAATTGAAACCATAAAATCTTGCACAAAAAAATGAGTGGAAAATTCAGTAAGAAATCAACGATCTTAGATTATTAACCAGAGGATATTTGTGATAATGATCTGCACGAATAGGAATACCTAAATGAAGATTGCTCGGAAACCGATGATAATGAGACAAATTCGAATGATCTCATTGTTGAACAATCGCGCAAAATGCACATTCGAAGTGACTTGAGTGCGCCAATTGAAATTGTTCGAAACGTTGTAAAGTGTTTTAAATTTTCACCAGTGCGAAACACTATTTTGCAACATCATGTAAAAAAGAAACATACAAAAGAAGAAGCCAGATGAAATAGTATGGACGCAGTGATCTTATCTACTAATTGAATCTAAATTTCGAATGATCCTTTTGGTGTTTTATTAGTGTGAATCAAAGAGCGTAGGTATGTCGAACTTATCACTATTCAGCAAACATGTATATAGGGTTTTTCAATAAGAGCACTTCAACTTTTTTTTGGAATAAAACACAAACTGTTCGACTTTTGAGCTAACTTTTTTTTTTATTAACGAACTTGAACATATACATTTTAGTATGAAACTCGATTTCTTTTGCATGACCACCGAGTGCACGTTTTACGAAGTCCAATCGTTGAATCCAATTTTCGACCACTCTTTCGCATAAATCGGACGAAATTCCAGCAATTTCACGTTCAATATTGGCTCTGAGCTCTTGCAACGTCGCCGGCTTATTGGCATAGACCAATGACTTCACATAACCCCAAAGAAAATAATCTAGAGGTGTCAAATCATACGAGCCGTATTTGAGCGGCCAAAAAAAGTCGTTTATCATATCGCGGTATCGATTTCCATTAACAGTAACGTGGCGATATGGCCCAATGACGCCGCCGGCATGTAATCCGCACCAAACAGTGACTTTTTCGGGATGCAACGGTGCCTCATGAATCACGTGTGGGTTGCTTCCTGCCCAGTAACGCATGTTTGCTTGTTGACAAATTCATTTAGCCAAAAGTGAGCCTCATCGCTGAAGATGATTTTTCGGTTTAACGATTTTTTTTGATTTTTTAACAGAACGATTATTTTGATAAAAAATTTTGCACGATTTGCAATCGCTGTTCAAGTGTGTAGCGTTCCATGATGAAATGTATACTAATGAAGTTTCCAAATGACAAAAGAACAATAAAAAATATGGCGTTGTTCGCCGTCTCTATCGGAAAAAAGTTGAAGCGCACCTGTTGAAACTCCCTTTAGAAAGCGAACGGGCGTTTTCATCGTGATGAAATATTTGACTAAAAAACGATCTTCTTCTTAAATTTTTTTTGTATTAAATAGTATTGAGTGTTATTGACTGTTAAAACTACAGTGGGGCTCCGGGAATTCCTGCGGGATCCCAGTAATAAAGTTTCAAAATTCCCGTTTCCCGGGTATCAAGTGATCCCGGGAATACTCTCTAATTAGAACCCATTTATATGTATATCCCATGCAACAGATTAAACTGTCGGCTTAAATGAGAAGATTTTTGTCCCATACCTTTAGGTACTTTCTAACTTTCAATAAAAGTTCCGAAATTACTACAAACAATCTTAAAAATTCGCGTATACGCATGCGGAATTTCTAACCAACTTCAAAATTCTCAAATATCAATTGAATAATTTTTTTAAATTCTGATAGATTTCTGATGATTGAATAATCTGGAATTGGTTCACTATCTTCCACTAATTTTTAAAAACTTTTTCCAAACTTCGTGGACCTCGTGGCCTATTTGTAATTTTTACCCATATATACTGCCAGTCTAAGGTAAATTAGAGTCTTACTACTGTTAATAAGTTGCCCGCAGCAAGTGGCGTTTTTTGTCAATAAGACGCTCTTTGCTGGGCATTTGAGTATTCAGTTATAAACGCATTGCACCACAGACATGCTAAGTTAGTGCAATGACCATTAAAAGGAGCCATCATTGGAAATTAGTGAACGCCTAAAGGTGTATCCTGGAAATGTTTATATGCTCCGCCTGGATGCTATTCCCTCGTACCCAATTTCTAACAAACATTTGCAAATTTTAAATGGTCTTAGAGGCAGGATTTAGTATCAAACTTGGAGTAGCGGAATTTTTCAAACAGTAAGCAAGTTTTTCTAATTTAAGAAGTGAAGGTATTACTTTCATTCCAAAACATCTAGGATCATGTGGTTCAGTAAAGCTTTAGTGGAATCATCTATATATAATCGTTGTCGTTCTAACTAGCTGGGATATGCAGATGGTGACTATATCCTAATTGAGGATATGAAATTTATAAAATTAAAAATTTATTTTGATTCTAAGAGTTTTAATTGCAAAGATTTTTAAAATTTCTGGATAATTCCGAGAATACATCGAATTTTATCAAAATCGGTAAATTGCCCTTCAAATATTTGCACGATCATCAAATACTATGGCTCGGGCTTGATTGAAACCTGAAACAAGGTCAAGGCGCACACACTACAATATACGAAAGTCTAGTGGTACATTCTATCTGACTTACGCTGGTTCACCGAGTGTTCCGACCGAATAAATTGCCATCCCTGGCAAGATGTGAAAAATAATCAAACTCACAATAATTTTATAATCACGTTAAGAAGATTGTAGAAGAGTATATGTGGCTTCTAAAGGTAGGAATGTAATCAGTAGTACATGGTCAAGTATACTGAAAAGGCAAGGGAAGTATAAGCTTTGCCAGGGTACCATTTTCTCCTACCTAACGTCGTATAAAGGGAAGGTCTGAAGTTTGTTTCACCCTTTGGAATTCCAACTACAATTCTTTCCATATCATATCTGCGTTAATGGTCTGTTGTTCAGAAAGAGTATCAAATTAAAATTTGTTGAAATACCAAGGCTTGATCACATTTTACATTTTACAATTAATAAGTTTATTCGCAAACTATAAAGGTAAATAGTTTGAAAAGATTTCAAATATTTTGAATAAATTCATAAATTTCATTTCAGTTCTGAACATTTACGGATCAAATTCTTCAGTTTTGCAATTTTAAGATAATTAAAATTTATTAGCATATAAAAATTATTTCTGAACCAATTATGACGAAATTCGACATATTCGGCGGAAATATTGTCCGTAAGTATTGATTACGGGATAAAGCTTTGAAACTAGTCTAATTCTTAACCGATTGGAAAATTAAAACCTTTATTTTATTTAGAGGAAACCAACTAAACGATTGCCAAATTTTACAACTTCAACAAAGATCGACCACGAGAAATTGTAAAATTAGTTTAAAACGCCATGTTATAGACATAATCTGCCGGAAGTGCCATGAAGCTGCACCAGCCAAATCAACCCGCCACAATAGTAAACATCAATTTTGTTTAATAGAAACTAACTGAAATTCAAAGAAATATACCAAAATGTTGATTCTATTTGATTCCTATAAGTTCTATCCCAATTATTGGTTTCGGGCTTATATTTACTGAGGGTGGTCATTTATCAGTAAATTATCGGTTATCGATATTACAACCATCATCATAAATTTAATTGATCCACATTGATCTTTAAGTTAAGTTCTAGTAGAGTAGCCCTTAATTTCAATTGAAGATTTTAGCTTTTGTTTTAGGTATTCTAAATTTTGATCTTGACTATTTCACCACAGCTTTTGTCAAATCCTTTATTCTTATGTTTCAAAATTTAAAAGTTGTAGATTTAGATTTTCCTTCTAACAGCAGTCAAATTCGCAAATTTTGAAAGGTCTTACAGCTATGAATTTAGCATCCCAATTTACCAAATTCGGAGGAGCAGAATTTTCAAACAATATGCAGGTTTCTATAATTTAAAAATTGAAGGTATAGTTGCCTATGGTGTCGATTTCAAAAACGCCTAGATCATGTGGTTGGTCAGTGAAGCGTCAGTGGAATTATCTATGTTTTGTCATGGTCGTTCTAACTAGCTGGGATATGTGCAGATGGTGACTGTATCCCGGTTTTCATCATATTCCGCAAGTCCTATTTCTTCTTTGGCAAACCCTGCTACTAGTTTGTTCACATTAGGGAATTCAGTCATACTCTGAACGAACATTAACTTAAAGTTTGTTTAAATACCACATTTTGTTAAGTTTATTCTCTCAGACCTTCGAAATTTTTTGAAAAGATTTCTAAAATTTCTGAATAAATTCTGATATTAGATCGAGTTCTATCAAATTCAGAAACATTTGGAGCTTTAAAAAAATATTTAAAGTTTTAAGCGCTTGAAATTTTATCAAAATTTGTAAAATTTATTGAACGTGAACACCCAGATCTCGGTTGATACTTCATATTTCAAAACAAGATATCACAATATAACATATTACAAAACGACATGAGGGATTGTAAAATCGAAATTTTCGATAAAATTGTGGGTGCATGCTGGAATGGAACTACGTAATAAAAAATACGTAATAAAAAATTTAATTGTTTTAATTAAAGGAAACCGACTAAACTAAAAACAAAATTTATCGATCGGTACGCAAGTTTTGCCATTACAAAAAGAGCCAAAAGGACGTAATATCCTTCTTATATTAGAAGAGAAGGACCAAAACAATTAATTATTAGTTTTTAGTTTGTTTCCTCTAATTAAAATAACGATTTTAATTTTTAAGAAGGTTTCTTCTACTTATTATTTTGAATCATAACTGCAATAATTTTAGGACTATGACGGCTCTATTTTATAGGACTATCGAGAGACTCTTTACACGAAACTTGTCGGGTGCTCACAATTTTATTTACTGGAGATCGAAAATTACGAATTTTATAGTTTGCTTAATTAAGCAAATTGAATTATCTTTTTGAATGACGGTTTTATTGCGTGTCCAATGCAGATTGTATCGAATAACGAATTTCATCTATAGGACAACAAAATTTGCAAGTAAATGTACATGATATCCTGAATTTTTTGGGGGGAAATCCTAGGAAGCGGACACCATAATGACGCATATATCAAGATGCCCTAAGGTCTAAGCTATATCCAAAAGATATTTCAATTTTGGAAAAAGTAGTGGATTAGGGGGTTTAGGATAATCAAGTTTGGTATGACCTCATGTATATCGATTATATGATTTTTCCGAATTTTCTTGGAAAAGTCCTAGGAAGCGGACACCATATCATATAATCGAGATACATTTCCAAATTTGAAATTATTTTTCGGTTAGCTTAAACCCAAAGATCAGTTTGTATATAATGTTTTCGTGTTAGTTTCCTAGGATTTTCCAAAGAAAATTCAGAAAATTGAGAAAATTATGTATTCGTTGTACCAAATATGATTGTCCTTAAGCCTCTATTCCATTATGAAAAATTTACTGTCAGCAAAACCAAAACGGGATAAAAATATAGATTTGCTGATGGTGCAAAAGAAACAAACAACTTTATCAGCAAAATTTTACTGGAGAGAAAAATGTTTTTGTGTTAGTGTGTTGCCATAATTTATTATAGAAAAGTATCAAGTTGAGTATTTTTTATGGCAACATTTACACACATCGACATAAAAATTGTGTGCGGATACGAAATTTTTTTCACACACACATGTTTGGATATTTTTATGGTCAAATGTTATTTTGTTGTACATTTTTTTTTAATATTTCAGACGTTATAATAACAAATTATTATTATTATTAATTATATAACAATAAATTATTTATTATGTAATAGCATATGAATAAATTAATAAAATTATGTTCGCACTCTAGACATAAAAAAAATTATGAAATTTGTTGGTTATGTTACAGAAGCTGTCAAAACGTAACCATAAAAGTTTTGCTATAAAATAAAAAATAAAAAAACTACTATCTCTGTCACACTAATGGAATTTTTTCTTTTCTTTCTCCTTTCATTATGGCAACAAAAAAATGTTGGCAGTAAATTTTTCACAATGGAATACAGACTTTATGATAAAATTCGTTATATCGAGATATTCTGCTTTACACGCTAACACATATAAGATGAAATTGTTTTTGTTGTTTTTTAGGACAGATTTAGGACAAATTACGTTTTATTTACTAACTGACGAGATATTTTTCTTAAGAGGGATGCGGACCAGATACTCCATGTTCCGCAGAAGTGACTAGATGTTCCAAGGTCACAGTCGCAAATATTATGCCAAGAGTTTGTTGGGGTTCCTGATTAAAGTTAGGGGACATTTGCATTATACTAAACAATATATTGTCGCCATAGGCTATCATAGCTATTAATTCTTTGGTCATTTATGACATACAGTAAGCTTTCCAAATCAAATTAAAGATTAGCTAAATTCCTTTTATTGTTAAGGATATACATTAACTTTTATTATTTTTAGAAAACTTTCTATATATCTAGTGAGCCACGTGAATGAGCTTTATCTATTTCTTGATAACATTTCTTGTCCAATAATTTGTTCCGCGCTTGCCAAAATCTTATTGAAATTCTCAAGTCTTCACTTTTCCCGAGTACAGGTTTTAATAATTTTATTGCTTTAAATGAATTTGTTTTAAATTTTCATGAATTTAGTATCAACCTTAATAAGAATTTAGTTTAGATTCTAGTCTTATTGGCAGGGATGGGCGTTTACGGGTCATCATCTATTATTTTCTACGTCGACGTGTCGTCAACCTGTAGACAACGTTGTCAACGTCAATAAGGTACACAATTTCTAGAGTAATTTTGTGAATTAGTTCTAAACTACGCGGAGACCAAATTTTTCTTTAGGATAAATGCAATACAACGATATAAATTGTTATAAAATAGTATAAAGATGGTTTCAGCGTAGAAAGAGCAGCGCATGACCGTAACACGAATTCGAGTTCAGGAAGGGTATGAGCTACTGAGTTATTAAAAAATCAAATCGTTCAGAAAAACAGTACTATGTCCGCTAAGCGAGCCAGACTGCCCTATGACCAAGTTTTGACATAATTTAATGAATGTGTTTTGATGGATGACGAAACGTGCGTGAAAGTGGATTTGAAACAGGCTACTAGGTCAATATATATATATATATATATATATATATATATATATATATATATATATATATATATATATATATATATAGATATATATATATATATATATTTATATATGTATATATTTCCAAAAATAGTGACAATGCGCTCCCGCTAAATATAAGCACTTCAACTTAGATAAATTTGCAAAAAGGGTTAAGATGGCAAGCGATTTACAATTATCGTCTTTACCAGGTCTTTGTCACATTCTCCACAGTAGCGTCGAATGTGTACATAAAAGAATGGTTACGGAAACGTATTTCGATTATAATTCATTAACACGATTCACCAGTAAAGTTTGAAATTCATTATAAGCAATTCATCGCAATCAATTCAACGCGATAACAATTCATCGCGGAAGGAATTCATCGCGAATCGTGATGGCAATTCAGCGCAGCAATTAATTATTCAATTATTATCAAATTCGGCATTTTGGCTGGCAACTGGGCCACGGAACCAGGTTATTTCTTGACGATGATGGAACTCGACATGTTGGATGAAAATAGGATTTTTAAATGATTTTTGATTTGAATATAATATTTGATTAAATATTTTTTGAATACAATTCTTGAATATGGCCAACTAGAATTGAGCTAGTCCATTTCTCAGCCGATTATGACGAGAATTCCCTGTTCGATAGAAACAGGATTTAAAAATGATTTTTTAAATTATTCGTGATGTAATTCGACATGTTCGGTTGAAATGAAAATTCTAACATGATTATTGTGATAAGTTTTAGAATATGAATTAGAATAGTTTTGGGATGTGGCTTTCACTGATTAAGATTAAATTTCTTCACTTATAAAAAAAATTCATTCGCTTAATGTAACAAAATATGTCCTCTTTGTGAAAATTTGTGTAATATAATACATATTATCTGGTAGAGATTTGTCTTCAATTCAAAAAATAAATTTTACAGAAGTAGTTCCATTCCAGTTGGCCATATAAAATAATTTTTTATTCCCCACAGTTAATAATATTCTAGAACTTTATCCAAAAATCAATTTAGAATTCCCATTTCAATCCAACATGCTGGATATCATCAGAATCGCTTAAGAAAAAGGTCAGTTAAGTTTCATTATAGGTACCTAAGCCAGAACTTCATTCTAAAATCGTTTTATAATACCATTGCGCTTCAACATGCTGAGTTTCATCAAATATGGTCATAAATTGCCCAATCCTCATCTATAGTAGTCCATATATTAGACCATTGTCATGATAACCGCTCCTTTGCTATTGTTTACCGTTATTTGAAATAGGTGCATGTGCAAATGGATGTACATGAGTTTTTAAAAGAGTTGCAAAAAATGTACGATATACGCGACTGAATCGTGAAGTGTTGAAAAATCAGTTAAAAAATAGAAAATGGAAAATAACCGAAGATTTCAAAAGATCATATTGGCTAATCAAGCCAATTTATGTGAAGAGGTGCCAATTTATGAGTTGATAGATGAATTGAATAATTACCAACTCCAGCAGTATGCACGGTTGCAAAACTTTCGGAGTCACGAAGATTTATTGTTGCGGTAGAACCATATCAAATGATTTTAAGCCGGTATCAAATTTTCGAAAGGCAACATCACGATCGTGCTCTAAATGTAGCGATTCAACACATTTTATTAAGGACTGTTCAAAGAAAGTCTCCACAAGAGCAAGTGCAGGGTTGTGTAGTATCAAGTGCTGAACAAATAAGAGAGGTGCAGCCAACAAATATATCCGTCAACAGCGATAAATAACATCTCTGCAATCAGAATAAGTTTAGTGATTCGGAATCCGTAAATTAAGAACTTATGATAGGATTTGAAAATATCGACAATATAAAATTTCAAAAGTGTTCCGGTTTAGTTGACAGTAATATGATGAAAATTAAAAATATATGATTTGTTCGATCGATTTTATGTTAAGGTTTCCAAGTTGGATGGGCCGAAGAATGATTTCGAGATGAAAGTTATTTTGCAAAAACCTAGTGATTGTTATTCCAAGCCAAGACGTTTAGCTTTTAATGAAAGAGAAGCTTTGAAGAAAATTTTAGATGATTTATTAAAGCAGAAGATAATTCGTCGCACAACCTCAAAACGGAAAGGAGGTTCAACGATTTTTAGGAATGTGTGGCGTAAATTCGTAAATTTATTAGTGGTTTCTGTGAATTAGCTAGACCGTTGCAGAACTTAGTGAAGTCGGGTGTTGAATTTGTGTTCGGTGCAGAATAAATAACTGCGTTGCCCGAGTTGCAGAAGAAATTGATGAAACGTCCAGTTCTTGCTATTTTTAATCCAAATGGTAGGACTGAGTTGAATTGTGAAGATAAGGACAGCCGTTTGCATCCTGGCTAAATATCATTCATATGAGTTAGAGACTCGAGCTATAATAAGCAGTTGATTAACCCAAGAATTGCCAGATGGGTTTTGAATTACAAGACTTTGATTACACAATAGAACATCGGGAAGTAGGAAAATGCAGCATGTAGATGCTCTAAGTAGAGTAGAGGGTATTTTTATATTAAACGAGAATCCGTTTGAACAGAATTTGGAAATTTTACAAAGTAGAGATCTGAAGTTAGAAACATTAAGAGTTGAATTGGAAAGAAAGGTCAGTCCTCTTTACGAATTACGAGATGGTTTGATCTATGGATAGATATAGATAAAAATTAAAATAAGGTTTTATGTTCCTGAGTCGATGGAAAACCAGGTTATAAAAATTGCTAACGATAATATGGGACTTATGGGGCTTGAAAAAGTAATGGAAGTTGTTCGGCGATGTTATTGGTTTCCACAAATGGCCGATAGAGTAAGACTATATATTTCGAACTGTCCCAAATGCATTAGCTATAATGTTCCTACAGGCAAAGTTGAAGGGTTCTTGCATCCTATTCCAAAGGGTGATAAACCATTTGAATAGATACATGCAGACTATTATGGTCCACTAGAGCAAATACCCAAACATAAGCGAAAATATATTTTAGTTATTATAGATGGATTGAATGTTTTAAGACATTCTTTTAAGATTTCAGTATACAAGTGAAAGTAGTGACTGATGGAGGAAGTTGTTTCACCTCAAACGAATACCAAGAGTTTTTAAAGGAAAATTGTGTAACACATATTCAACGTGTCAACCGATTGGTTACTGCATTGATTTCGAAATTAGTGGGTTGTGAACGTAAGACATATTGGGATCAGGTTTTGGGTGAAATTGAATTCTCGATGAATAATACAGTCAGCCAAAAATATAATAAAGAATATTTTGATCGAAAGTCGAAAACCTGCCCATACGTATAAGGTTGATGATTTATTTTATATAAAAAATGTTGATACTACTGTAGGAGTCAACAAAAAGCTCATATACCTAAATATCGTGGTCCTTATACGTAGTGAAATCTGTATTAGAAAATGATAGGTATACGTCACAGCGAATGTAGATGGCTTTCAGTTGACACAGCGTCCTCGACGACGAGTGTATTGTCAGATTGACCGAAATTGTAAGGTTGATTGAGCGCAATTTGAATGTCCTGCTGATAGGAAAAAACAAAAAATAAAAGGATAGTGTGTTATAGAATTTCAGAAGAAGAAGAAGATCGAGAGCAATAAAATAAATTTGAAAATTTCACAATTTCATAGCGCTTAAATATCGTAGGTTGTTGACAAAAAATATTGCCAAGTAATGTACGTATTATTTTACGTGTCAAACACGGCGTAATCTACCTCACCCATCTCTGCTTATTGGGCTAAAAATTCAATATTGCATTCTAGTAGAAATATTAGTATTAAACTAAGTCGAATAAGCTTCAAGGATTGCATAAAAGATTCGGGTTTTTAAAGCTTTTTTAAATGGGGCAGGTATAAAATATCCCTTCCAGCTTCGTAAATGAACATAAATTCATTTTAAATCTTGTTGGAAATGTCGCGATAGAAAAAATTAATCAAGTTAAGAATTTGAAACCTTTTAGAAAATCTCTGAACAAACTTTAAAAAGCTTTAATGAAATAAATTTCATTAAAGCTTTTTAAAGTTTGTTTAATTTTAAGAAAATATTGAACTGAAAAGAGAAAAAGTTGCATATTTAATCGATTATTTCAAAATAAAATTATTACTTTAAAGCTTTCGAAAAAAGTTAAACTTTTTTTCTATAGCTTTTGGGATTGTGCCTATTACGATATAAGCTTTTATACATATTTTAAAATTTTAGGGTTGAACAAAATAATATAATCATCAATTTTGGTACCAGGGATGGGTATTTACGCGTCATCTATTAATTACTACGTCGACGTCTTGATACCCCGTAGACAACGTAGATAATTTAGATATCGTATAGACAATTCGTAGAAAACGTCGATAATGTAGAAGATTGAAAATGAAATTTAATATGGAAAAATTAACCGTTGGTTAGCTGCCAGCCGGTTAACTAATATTTTCGTGCAACCGGGTGAACTAGTTTTAAATTATGGTCGCCAGTATTAGAATTTTTTTCAATTCATGTTCAAGAAAAGGCATTATGTACTTATGGTTCCCCAGAAAACCTAGCATATGGAAGGAGATACCGCGCAAAAATAGCAACTGATAAACTTTGGTTGAAATGGGAAGTGGGGGTAAAAATACCCGCTTTTCAAAATTTAATTTATTTATACTTATTTGAATCAGATATTAAATTATAATTTTGAGTGGATATTTTTGAGTGAAATTCAAAGAAATCTTCTTTGAATTACTATAGACTTTCGTATTATGGAGACTTTCATTTGAGTAGAATTTGAATTATATATTTTGAGTGGAACTTTTTAAGTTAAAGTTATGGTACAATTTGTACTACGAATTTGAGTAAAATTTTAACGCGATTTGTAAATTATTTGAGTGCAATTTAAATTATAAATATTTACTCATATTTGAATTCGCAAATATATATTTTTTGATTCGATTTACTTAAGTGAAATTTCGGGAATAGAATCCTAGTGTGAATTTAAGCCAAAATCTTTAATGGTTTTGTTTATATAAATTGTAGGTCATATAAAAAGTCTCCGTGGTTTTTGCCCCTAGATGGTGTTGATGCCTACATATATCGGGTAACACTCACCCGATGGTCTCAAATGTACATGTGCTTAAAAGGTGACATTTCAGCTTCGATTGTTTTATAATTCTATGCTTATGTAAAAAGTTATATTGATTTGAAAATTAGTGAAATATCTATGTGATGCTTTTTACTATAAAAAAGGTAAAAACATTGACGGCAAATAAGGTTACGGTGAGTGTTTGGTGAGATTGGAAGGGAATTGTCTATTAAGAGCTGCTGCAACGTGGCGAAATCATCAGTTCGGTCCTTTACTGCAGAATTCGACCGTTTGAACGAAGCAATCCAGATAGAACGACCAGAATTGGCCAACAGAAAGGGATTTGTGTTCCATCATGACAATGCGCGGCCACACACATCTTTGATGACTCGGAACAAATTGACGGGACTTGGTTGGGAAGTTTCACCGTATAGCCTGGACTTCGCACCGTCTTCGTTTAAATTTCACTTTAGAGCGAAATTTAAATAAATTTCGAGCGAAAGGAAAATTACAAAAGTAAAATTAAACAAAATCTTTAGTTAAATTAAACGAGTGATCTAAATTAATATTTCAGCGGAGTATGAACAAAAGTTGAGTTATAAAAATTTTAAATTATGTTTAATCGTATTTGTATTTAAATAGATTTTCAACTATGTTGAGTGGATTTTCTTAAGTAAAATTCCCTATAAAATTCTAGTATTCAAACCGATCAAATTTTAATTATAGTTTAAATAGTATCTCGTCGTAGAGTTGTTCCGCAATTTAAAGTGGTTTAAGCAAAATTTGAAAAAATTACAAATTGTGTTTGAACTTGAGCAATGAGTTGAATGTTAGTACATATATACTCGTACTTTGATTTCTATGGCAGTGTCGTCAATGTCTCTCGTATGCGCATTTAACTAAGGTGATGTGACCCAAACTAATGAAGGAAAAGGTTGAGCACATTTGATGTTGAGGTAATTGGTCACTTGTGATGCATCTGAAATCTGATTTAACAAAGCATGCGGAACGATAAATCGTCGTAACGCATGCATGATTGATTAGAAGTAGATTTTTGGTTGTTACGACAAGTTGAAAAACAACGACCTTTGATCGTGTTAATATTTGGTGTGGAATTATAGACGACAAATTGGTTTGCCCTATTGTATTGCCGCGTCGACAATCCGTATAAACACCATAGACCATAATGTAGACAATTCATAGTGTGATTTTGTAAACTATCCTCTCAGAAATTTATGTTAGATTAGAAAAGTTTTAAATGATTGTATTTCTCAGATGTTATTTCATCGTCGCAGCTTTAGCCACTGCGCGCTATTTGCTCTTATGTTTCAACAGAATTTGGAAATTTTACAAAGTAGAGATCTGAAGTTAGAAACATTAAGAGTTGAATTGGAAAGAAAGGTCAGTCCTCTTTACGAATTACGAGATGGTTTGATCTATGGATAGATAGATAAAAATTAAAATAAGGTTTTATGTTCCTGAGTCGATGGAAAACCAGGTTATAAAAATTGCTAACGATAATATGGGACTTATGGGGCTTGAAAAAGTAATGGAAGTTGTTCGGCGATGTTATTGGTTTCCACAAATGGCCGATAGAGTAAGACTATATATTTCGAACTGTCCCAAATGCATTAGCTATAATGTTCCTACAGGCAAAGTTGAAGGGTTCTTGCATCCTATTCCAAAGGGTGATAAACCATTTGAAATGATACATGCAGACTATTATGGTCCACTAGAGCAAATACCCAAACATAAGCGAAAATATATTTTAGTTATTATAGATGGATTGAATGTTTTAAGACATACTTTTAAGATTTCAGTATACAAGTGAAAGTAGTGACTGATGGAGGAAGTTGTTTCACCTCAAACGAATTCCAAGAGTTTTTAAAGGAAAATTGTGTAACACATATTCAACGTGTCAACCGATTGGTTACTGCATGATTTCGAAATTAGTGGGTTGTGAACGTAAGACATATTGGGATCAGGTTTTGGGTGAAATTGAATTCTCGATGAATAATACAGTCAGCCAGAAATATAATAAAGAATATTTTGATCGAAAGTCGAAAACCTGCCCATAAGTATAAGGTTGATCATTTAGTTTATATAAAAAATGTTCAGTCAACAAAAAGCTCATACCTAAATATCGTGGTCCTTATACGTAGTGAAATCTGTATTAGAAAATGATAGGTATACGTCACAGCGAATGTAGATGGCTTTCAGTTGACACAGCGTCCTCGACGACGAGTGTATTGTCAGATTGACCGAAATTGTAAGGTTGATTGAGCGCAATTTGAATGGCTGATAGGAAAAAACAAAAAATAAAAGGATAGTGTGTTATAGAATTTCAGAAGAAGAAGAAGATCGAGAGCAATAAAATAAATTTGAAAATTTCACAATTTCATAGCGCTTAAATATCGTAGGTTGTTGACAAAAAATATTGCCAAGTAATGTACGTATTATTTTACGTGTCAAACACGGCGTAATCTACCTCACCCATCTCTGCTTATTGGGCTAAAAATTCAATATTGCATTCTAGTAGAAATATTAGTATTAAACTAAGTCGAATAAGCTTCAAGGATTGCATGAAAGATTCGGGTTTTTAAAGCTTTTTTAAATGGGGCAGGTATAAAATATCCCTTCCAGCTTCGTAAATGAACATAAATTCATTTTAAATCTTGTTGGAAATGTCGCGATAGAAAAAATTAATCAAGTTAAGAATTTGAAACCTTTTAGAAAATCTCTGAACAAACTTTAAAAAGCTTTAATGAAATAAATTTCATTAATGCTTTTTAAATTATGTTTAATTTTAAGAAAATATTGAACTGAAAAGAGAAAAAGTTGCATATTTAATCGATTATTTCAAAATAAAATTATTACTTTAAAGCTTTCGAAAAAAGTTAAACTTTTTTTCTATAGCTTTTGGGATTGTGCCTATTACGATATTATACATATAGCTTTTATACATATTTTAAAATTTTAGGGTTGAAAAAAATAAAATAATCATCAATTTTGGTACCAGGGATGGGTATTTACGCGTCATCTATTAATTACTACGTCGACGTCTTGATAACCCGTAGACAACGTAGATAATTTAGATATCGTATAGACAATTCGTAGAAAACGTCGATAATGTAGAAGATTGAAAATGAAATTTAATATGGAAAAATTAACCGTTGGTTAGCTGCCAGCCGGTTAACTAATATTTTCGTGCAACCGGGTGAACTAGTTTTAAATTATGGTCGCCAGTATTAGAATTTTTTTCAATTCATGTTCAAGAAAAGGCATTATGTACTTATGGTTCCCCAGAAAACCTAGCATATGGAAGGAGATACCGCGCAAAAATAGCAACTGATAAACTTTGGTTGAAATGGGAAGTGGGGGTAAAAATACCCGCTTTTCAAAATTTAATTTATTTATACTTATTTGAATCAGATATTAAATTATAATTTTGAGTGGATATTTTTGAGTGAAATTCAAAGAAGATTTCTACTATAGACTTTCGTATTATGGAGACTTTCATTTGAGTAGAATTTGAATTATATATTTTGAGTGGAACTTTTTAAGTTAAAGTTACGGTACAATTTGTACTACGAATTTGAGTAAAATTTTAACGCGATTTGTAAATTATTTGAGTGCAATTTAAATTATAAATATTTACTCATATCTGAGTTCGCAAATATATATTTTTTGATTCGATTTACTTAAGTGAAATTTCGGGAATAGAATCCTAGTGTGAATTTAAGCCAAAATCTTTAATGGTTTTGTTTATATAAATTGTAGGTCATATAAAAAGTCTCCGTGGTTTTTGCCCCTAGATGGTGTTGATGCCTACATATATCGGGTAACACTCACCCGATGGTCTCAAATGTACATGTGCTTAAAAGGTGACATTTCAGCTTCGATTGTTTTATAATTCTATGCTTATGTAAAAAGTTATATTGATTTGAAAATTAGTGAAATATCTATGTGATGCTTTTTACTATAAAAAAGGTAAAACATAAGTTGCAAATAAGGTTACGGTGAGTGTTTGGTGAGATTGGAAGGGAATTGTCTATTAAGAGCTGCTGCAACTTGGCGAAATCATCAGTTCGGTCCTTTACTGCAGAATTCGACCGTTTGAACGAAGCAATCCAGATAGAGCGACCAGAATTGGCCAACAGAAAGGGATTTGTGTTCCATCATGACAATGCGCGGCCACACACATCTTTGATGACTCGGAACAAATTGACGGGACTTGGTTGGGAAGTTTCACCGTATAGCCTGGACTTCGCACCGTCTTCGTTTAAATTTCACTTTAGAGCGAAATTTAAATAAATTTCGAGCGAAAGTAAAATTACAAAAGTAAAATTAAACAAAATCTTTAGTTAAATTAAACGAGTGATCTAAATTAATATTTCAGCGGAGTATGAACAAAAGTTGAGTTATAAAAATTTTAAATTATGCTTGATCGTATTTGTATTTAAATAGATTTTCAACTATGTTGAGTGGATTTTCTTAAGTAAAATTCCCTATAAAATTCTAGTATTCAAACCCATCAAATTTTAATTATAGTTTAAATAGTATCTCGTCGTAGAGTTGTTCCGCAATTTAAAGTGGTTTAAGCAAAATTTGAAAAAATTACAAATTGTGTTTGAACTTGAGCAATGAGTTGAATGTTAGTACATATATACTCGTACTTTGATTTCTATGGCAGTGTCGTCAATGTCTCTCGTATGCGCATTTAACTAAGGTGATGTGACCCAAACTAATGAAGGAAAAGGTTGAGCACATTTGATGTTGAGGTAATTGGTCACTTGTGATGCATCTGAAATCTGATTTAACAAAGCATGCGGAACGATAAATCGTCGTAACGCATGCATGATTGATTAGAAGTAGATTTTTGGTTGTTACGACAAGTTGAAAAACAACGACCTTTGATCGTGTTAATATTTGGTGTGGAATTATAGACGACAAATTGGTTTGCCCTATTGTATTGCCGCGTCGACAATCCGTATAAACACCATAGACCATAATGTAGACAATTCATAGTGTGATTTTGTAAAATATCCTCTCAGAAATTTATGTTAGATTAGAAAAGTTTTAACTGATTGTATTTCTCAGATGTTATTTCATCATCGCGCTTTAGCCACTGCGCGCTATTTGCTCTTATGTTTCAACATTTGAAAGTTGTGGATTCAGACTTCCCTAGCAGTCAAATTGAGTTTGTTACTAAATAATGATATCAGGTTTAAAGAATATACAATTCTTTGTGGGAGTCTCCAAAATGCGAAATGTTTGAAAATAAATTCTGTCAACCAAGAGGGTGGTCACCCAAATTTTTATTGTATCTCTCTAATCACGAGTAAAGTTGAGATGTGATCATAAACCACGCAACTAAGATCGATTGATCATGAAAAAAAATTGATTTCAAACTTGGTGGTTGGGGCAACGATCGAATGATCATATACATAAACTGGATGATCGTATAAGTATTAAAGAAATTTGCGATCGCGGTGATTGTGAGGAATTTACAAACTTAATGCGGTGATCGTATACATTTTTAAACATTTCGAAGATTACGATCGTATAGATAATTTTTGGAGAGTACTGTAATCAATTACGACGTTATCGAGCTGGATGGTACATATCTTCAAATGGTTTCTTGGTCATTTATTATATAGGAATTCTATTAAAATTGGTACTAAGTATGTATAAAATATAAGCAAAAAATCTACGGGTGAATCTTCTTCAAAATGTTTATATTAAATTTAAGATATATGTTTTACTTACTTGCGGCTAAATTAGACAGTATATATGGAATGAAGAAAATTGTACAGACGATTATTTCAAAAATAAATTAAATGCTTATTACAATTTTTATATATAAAAAGAAAGATAAAAAGAAAAAAACCAAATTATTCTTATCTTATTGAATATAAATGTTATGTATAAGTATATAGGAAGTTATATATAGTAGACAAAAGCATATAGTGAATTGCACTATTATACACTACTACAATACAAGGAAGTATGTTATGTATATAAACTACAAGAGAAGAAGAAGAAGAAGAATAGTTTATGATAGATTTAGTATATAGCTTTACACAAAAGCAGTTCATGCATAAGATTTGTCTTCCAAAAAAAACTTTCTACGTTCATTGCGTATATGTATATAGGTCCTATAGGTATGAATTGATTTTGTTTTTTTTAACGTAATAATTTGGTGAAAATGCAAATTAATTAACTGTGTGAGTGTTAAAATTAAAAATTATAGTATTTAAAATCAAATATAAGTGCGCATCAATTCATTCGGTTGCACATTTATGGTCTATATATATAAGAATTCAATTCAATGTATTATATATAGGATTTAAGGTGGACGTCTAGGAAAAATATATAATAATTAACAAAAAATTATAATTAAAATAAATAAATTAAATTAAATTGAAAATTAAAATTTTCGGTTTTTTTTTTTTTTTTTTTAAATTTTTTTTAAATTTTTGATTTTGTTTCCTGTCTTACGTCGTGGAGGGGGTCTTAATAAATCATCAAGAGAAAATGTTCTTGCGGTAGCCCCCCCAGATGTTGGTGGATGGGGGCTGCTGAGGCTTAATATAGATGGTTTTCTAATACCCAGCCGACCGAAGATTGTTCGTGCTGATGCTGGTGTTGTGGCCGCATTTTGTTGGATTGCACTTGTAAATTGTAATTGTTCACGTAACGATGGATGATGTGAATGGAATGCTGTGAATAATTTATATGATTGTTTTGATAATTTGATTTCTTTTTTGCTGTACAGAGTAACAATGTTTGATTTTGTATAAAACAGAAATTTATTACTTTTGCCTTGCCATATTATACAAATAGAAAAGCGTTTATATAAGTCAAAATTTGAAGAGAAAAGCTTTACTTAGTTGTTTCGTTTATTAGAGCAAGCGATCAGAAAGATTCGTTTATACTTTTGATTTTAACTTCGTATGCAAAAAAGTGTAAAAAGTGTTAAAAGTGTAAATGTAAAAGTGGAAAAGTGCAAAAGCGTAAAATGTGAAAGCATAAAATTTTTAAAAGTGTTTTAAAGTAAGTGAAATCGTTGAGAAGTGTGAAAAGTGCAGAAATAGTGTTAAACATGTTCATAGGGTTAAAAAAAATACAAGAAACAGTGTATGGAAATGGCCAAAACTGTGCACGAATCTCCAAAGTGTGAGAATGTGTTCAAAGTGCTGAAAGACGTTTAAAATATCGAAATTGGTTCAAAAGGACACGACGCTGTATGAAAATGTTCAAAAATGTTCAAAGTGTTTGTAACTGTTTTGAAAGTCGTACAAATTGCTCCAAAGGGTCTAATCTTTTTCAAATGTATCCGAAAATGTCAAATCCATTAGTTTGCTGCAATCTGCCTGATCCGTTTATACTTTTGATTTTAGCTTCGTATGCAAAAAAGTGTAAAAAGTGTAGAAAGTGTAAAAGCGAAAAAGTGCAAAAGTGTAAAATTGCGAAAGTGTATAAAGTTCATAAAATGTTTAAAAATGTTTCAAATTAAGTGAAATCGTTGAGAAGTGTGAAAAGTGCAGGAGTAGTGTTTAAAATGTTCATAGAGTTAAAAAAACACAAGAAATAGTGTATGAAAATGGCCAAAACAGTGTACGATTGTCCAAAGTGTTAGAATGTGTTGAAAAAACGATAAAATAGCTGTCAAAAATGTATATACATATGTGTTCAAAGCGAAAAAATATTGAGCAACTATGTCAAACTTTCAATAGTGTGCGAAAGTGTCCATTGCTTAGAAATGTCCAAACGTGTTTAAATGTTCAAAACTTGGAAATAATTCGAGAAAATTGAAAAGTGTTAAAAATGTATTGAAGTATTTCAAATCAACTAAAAATATTTCAAAACTATTTGAAAATATTCAAAAGAGTTCAAACGTGCTCAAAGTGTTGAAATGAAGTCTCAAATCGATACGACGCTGTATGAAAATGTTCAGAAGTGTTTGTAACTGTTTTAAAAGTCGTACAAATTGCTCCAAAGCGTTCAATCTTTTTCAAATGTATCCGAAAATGTCAAATGTATCCGAAAGTGTCAAATGTATAAGAAAATGTCAAATCCATTAGTTTGCTGCAATCTGCCTGATTCGTTTATACTTTTGATTTTAGTTTCGTATGCAAAAAAGTGTAAAAAGTGAAGAAAGTGTAAAAGTGAAAAAGTGCAAAAGTGTAAAATTGCGAAAGTGAATAAAGTTCATAAAATTTTTAAAAGTGTTTCAAATTAAGTGAAATCGTTGAGAAGTGTGAAAAATGCAGAAATAGTGTTAGAAATGTTCATAGCGTTAAAAAAACACAAGAAACAGTCTATGAAAATGGCCAAAACTGTGCACGAATGTCCAAAGTGTTAGAATGTGTTAAAAAAACGATAAAATAGCTGTCAAAAATGTACATACATACATATGTATGTGTTCAAAGCGAAAAAATATTGAACAACAATGTCAAACTTTCAATAGTGTACAAAAGTGTCCATCGCAACTAAAGTGTTTAGAAATGTCCAAACGAGTTTAACTGTTCAAAATTTGGAAATAATTCACGAAACCTGAAAAGTGTTAAAAATGTGGTCAAAACTACTTGAAAATATTTAATAGAGTTCAAACGTGTTCAAAGTGTTGAAATGAAGTCTCAAATCGATATGACGTTATATGAAAATGTTCAGAAATGTCCAAAGTGTTTGAAACTGTTAAATTCATTAGTGTTGAAAAAAATTCAAAACTGTTCAAAGTGTTTAAAGGTCCAAAGTATAGAAAATTGGTCAAAGTGTAGGGCGCAGCTTATTTAAACCTGTTCTGATCGGCTTGCCCTATACATACATACATACATACGTCATAATAACGGTGACAGCAGCATACAAAGTTCAACAATTTTTTAAATGGTGCTCGTATCAAACATTGTTACAAATCGAATAAAAAAGTAGAATTTTATGAGATCGGAAAAAAATTGGAAAATTTGAAAAATCATAAATAAATATTTACGTCTTGTACGATCAGCTTCTTCGGACAGCAGCTTCTCGATTTTCTCCGGGAAATGCCGTTTGGCGCACCAAACAAGTCCAATTATGGCCAGCACAATAAAAACTGTTATCAGGCCTAGCCAGAACGGTTCTTGTAGCATACGTTCGGATAGTGGTTTATACGGTATGTTGATCATACGTTTTTCACATCTCGGCCCTTCCCACCAGGCATAACATCTATAAAATTTAGAACAGAGTTATAGGCATTCCATTATTGATATGTGTTTATGTTACGTACCGACAAAAATATCCACCATTTTTATCAAAACATTCACCCCGTCCCTCGCACGGACTTTCGGCACACGGTTTTTGTCGTGTATCGCACGTTTTACCCACGTATCCCGGTTGGCAGTGGCACTGTAAATAAAAGTTATACTGATTTGTATTTATTTTCTCGGGCGCACTCGATTTAAATTAAAGTGATTATGAAAAAAAAGAAGCGAAAAGCTCATACAAAAAGCACAGATTAACGATCCTAGATGTATACTTACTTTAAAACTACTAGCGGTTAGCTCACATTTACCAAATAAACATGGATCAGTTTCGCACATGGTCAAACCACAAAATCGGCCAACATAATGTCCACGACATTGACATGCTCTTTTATCACCACTAGATACACATTTACCACCAAATAAACATGGATTTGGTTGACATGTTTCAACCCAATCGTCACCTTTTAATAATTTCAATTTAAAATTGACATCCGGTTGTATTTTAACCGTTGCGTTCAGTTTCAAATGAAACTCAATCGATGTCTTCTGTCGTATATGCAAGCTGTTCAGGTACGACGTTATATAAATTGGGGCCGTTTGATACGTTTGCACCACAATCGAATGGTTACTGGAAATTTCACAAAAATTCCATATCGTGCCGTTGTTGTCGGCGTAGTTGTCGTAGATCTGTATATGTATGGGGAGAGATTTATAAAAAAAAAATTGTTTTGTAAATTTGAGACCACCTACCTCGATACCGTTTCCATCGTGACACGCAACTTCACTCAGTTCGACACCGTGCAGTTCAACTAGAATATTTTCACCCATTGGCGCGAACATGTGTTGTGTGAATTCGACGTCTGCCGCCAGTGACTTCGGATAGTTCAGATGCAGTATTGAACCGTGTGTTGTGTTTACAAAATTGTACGTTCGTGCCTCGACCACGGGATGCATCGTTTTATAGATCATTCGAAATCCTTTTCCTTTCGGAAAACCGCCGGTGCGCAAATGAATTTTTAGTTTTTCTTTTTGACTCACGAATACACCATCATTCAACTGTTGCTGTATGCTGAACGGTTTAAATTCGCCGTCACCCAAATCGATCGTCACATCGTAATCCTCCTTGAGATCATAGTCGGTAATCTCAAGCCACACTTTTTTGCCAATCGGCGCCTGAATTAGAAACGTACAATCCAGGTTGTTGAGTAAAAAATGCGGATAGTTTGGACTGCTTAGGTAACCTTCGCGCGCCGTTAACGTTTGCAGTGGACACCCCGATATATCTACCGCCACCCATGTGGCTCTAAATCCAGTTCCTGCTATCGAAAAATCACTATGAAAATGTAGTATTGCCTGATTATTTAATGCGATGTAATCGAATTGCGACATGTCCGTTTCGAACGTGCCGCATAATTGTAAATTTTTTAAAAACTTTGGCGTACCACTATTACTACTACTACTATCACTATCTATATTTAAACTATCACCGATCTCGTTCGAGATTTGATCACTATTCAAAAATCGTTTACGTCTTCGTCGCACTTTTTTGTAACGATGGCGCAACGTTTTCTCCAATTTTTTAAAACTTTTTTTAATATTTTTATCTAAAATGTCGTCATCGTCCCCATCCTTGAGTAACCGTAAATTCTTATCGATCAGATCTTTGGTCAAATCAAAATTATCGGACTGATCATGATCGTATTCACTATCATCGCTACCCTCCTCGTCATCGCTTTGATAGTCGATATAGAAATTATCATTTTTTAGCATTGCGATCGGGATCGAATTTAGGCCCGGATCGTATTGCAGATTTGTGTCCAGCATTGGATCATAATCGCGAACACTTACATAATCGTACAGACAATCGTCCTGCAGCTCTAGATCGATTTTTTGAAATTGTAAAATGATGCGCGTACGATCCGGCCCAATTATATGGATCCAATAGTCTAAATTCGATGGGTATAGATTTGGATAGCCGGGCGATGTAAGGCGGCCCTCGATCCCCGTAACCGTTTGATTTTGTATAAAAATTTCGCTTGTGCCGTGTTTTTGTCCTTTACACACGTAACCGCCGACATTAGCGCACTTTTGCGACGACCAATACAGTCCGGATGGCAACATCGGGGTTGGTGATGTTTTCCATTGCAGTGCTAAGCACATCGGGTCCTTGAGAGCCGCTATCGTTGTATCGTCAATGATTTCTTGGCCGGGCAGCCATCCTTTGAACAACATTTTACTGCCGTCTGTCCATTCGTATTCATGGTTTTCGGCTAGTTCACCACCTAGCCAATACAGTGCTCGGGGCGTGTAGTCGACATGGTTCCGGATATTTGTTGTAACAAATCTGTAAAACAACAATTTTTTTTTTATGTACAATGGATGTGAATGTAAATAAAATAAATAAATAATTTATAACGAGCTGTTATTATGAATAAATAAATTAAAAGTTTTATTTAATTTTTTATAATAATAAATAAATGAAAATCTGGAAAAATTAATTTCCCAAGAAAAATACAATTTTCATTTTTTTTGTTGATGAACAAACAATCAGCTAGCTGATTTCATTGTTTTGCTGAAAATTGTAAAACAAAATGAAACTCTTGTTTATTTTCATTACGATGAGTATTGTTAACACTTTCAGGCCATGATTTTTTAGAGCGGACCAATGGAAAAACGAATGAAAAAGCAATTCGTTCTAAACGATGTCTAAAATCTGTAGACATTGGCTGTCTACACTTTGTAAGTTTCTTCAATTTGGTTTATGGTCATTAATTCTGGATTGCTGAGATTGACGATTCCTCTTCCCCCTCTTCTATTTTTCACTTAAAAAAAACAGTTGTTTGGAAAGCAGACACCCATATACCCTTTCCTGCCATATCAATCGAAACTTGTTTATTGATTGACACCTATTTTCGGAAAGGAAGCAACTCGAAGGCAAAATACGATATTTGGGTGGATACTAGGCGGAGAGATGTTACAGCATCACCATTTCGCAAGTGAGTTCAAGATGTTTATGGAGGAGTACCGTCAACTATGACAAATGGAAGTGGTACCAGCAATTGAATTGAACCGTCACAATTTTTACTTACCACATCACGCTGTCATCAAGGAAGCAAGTACTACAGCGAAACTTAGGGTGCGGTTTATGATGGATCATGCAAAACAAGCCACGGAGGCTCATTGAATGATATACTAAAATGCGGTCCAACTATTCAAGGTGATCTAGCTACCATTATCTGTCGGTTTCGCCAGATACTCATACATCATATAGCGCGATGATTGCGACTACCAACGAGTGATTTGGAGGGAGCATGTGAATCAAGAACATTTCCGGTTATTGATAGTAACGTATGGGACATCGTGTGCTCCTCTTCTCGCAATACGTATGTTGCATCAGCTTGCTGACGATTACAAGGACGAGTTTCCCGAAGCATCTGAGATATTGAAACGAGACTTCTAAGTCGATGACATGATTACGGGTAGTAACAGTCTTCAAGTTGTAAAATTCATATACCATCAAATGTCACAATTAGTTGCGAAGGGCGGATTTACATTGAGAAAATGGGTATCCAATTCGAAGGAACTCTGGTTCATATTCGGAGTCGCGAACGTCGTGGACAATTCAAGGTGGTGAAGGGATTTATTACATCATTTATTTCGGCGTTGCGGCGTTTTATATCGAAAAGAGGTCTGCCCACCGAAGCGATATCGGCTCGAAAGCTCAGACGTACGAGCAACGTAGTGTTGGCCGAAATCGAAGCCTTAATGAATTCGCGTCCATTATGTGTGCCATCTGAAGATGCAAACGATTTCGATGCGTTAACACCCGGACATTTTTTGGTTGGCGCTCCGTTAGTTGCATCACCAGAGCCTGATTTGTATCAAGTACAACAATTAAGATTATCCAATTGGCAGAATCTACAGGTGCGGGTGCAGTCGAGTCGTTTTGGAAACCGTGGTCACTTGACTATCTTACACTACAACAACATAGACCTAAGTGGAAGCAAGAACGAATAAACCTCAAGGTTGTTTAACTAGTGGTAGTTCGTGAGGATTATCTTCCGAAATCAACATGAATGAGGAGATACGGGAAACACCGGCGACTCCAATGGAACCGACAGATTGGTGTTATGCTAAAAATCACACAAATTAACCTGCACCATACGAAGATGGCATCAGCTGCCTTACTCCTCAGACTGACTGGATCAGGTGAGGACGTGGTCCTTATTCAAGAACCTTGGATAAACAATAACAGGATCTGTGGCATCAGAATGAAGAGGTATAGCCTAATATACTCAAGAAATTCTGAGAAAATCAGATCCTGCATTCTTGGCAAAAATAGTTTAAACATGTTTCTACTTTCTCAATACAGCAATGGTGCGACATAACTGCTTTCCGCTTAGAGGTTGGCGGCAATCTAATCTGGCTGGTCTAATCTGGCAGCCTATATGGACCGGGACAAGCAGGTTCCGCCGGATAACCGGAGCACCTCGTTCTCGAAGCGGAAAGAAAGAAGATTGGGATGATCCTTGGATGTGATGCAAATGTTCATCACACAATTTGGGGCGCATTAATATCAACGAAAGAGGTGAGTTATTTTTCGATTACTTATTAAATACTAACCTTTGGGTGTGTAATATTGGGCAAGAATTTGTTACTAAAAACCGGCAGGAGATTCTACAGCGGTCCTTCTCTGACCATCGTTATATAACTTTTAGCCTTAACGTTTCCTCAGATACCCAGAAAGCTTTTAGGAATCCTAGAAGGATAAACTTTAGCATGTATAGAGAAACGCTTAAAGAACTAATACCGCCGGGGGCCTCTGAGCCGCCAGCGACAGTGGAGCAATTGAATTGCATAGTGGACACAGTCACTAGTGCCTGCAACCGGTCCTTCAACGCTGGGTAATAAACTATCTACTAAAACCAGCATCCAACGAACTGGGGACCTACTGGAAGGCGTGTAGGATAGCCTTTAATGTAGCCAAAAGTACGAGAGAGGCTCAAGATTGGGACTCCTATAAGGAGGACCTCAAAGTATACAAAAAAGAATTAAGGAAGGCACAAAGGGGGTCATGGAGACTCTTCGATGATAAAATGGAAGAAGTCTCTGAGACCTCTCGTCATAGGAAGATACTGTCTACTAATCCAACCAGTCCCAGTTATTTAATACTATAAAACCGGATGGATCTTGGACTGCTTCTAGTGAAGAATCTTTGAAACTTCTCATCGAAACCCACTTTCCAGGAAGCTTTGACGACTGAGACTAGTACTCATCGAGAAGCATATTCACTGCGCATAGAAGATATCGTAACCAAAAAACAGATCCTATGGGCACTTGAAGGTTTCAAACCTTATAAATCGGCTGGTCTTGACCGGATTATTCCAGCGGAGATTCAGAACAACTCGTTGATTATTCTCCCCTGACCGGAAGTAATCTTCAAAGGGTGTTTAAAACTAGTCTGTATCCCGCGGGGGTTGGTAGAGGTCAGAATGATCTTTATTCCGAAAGCGGGTAAATGCTCACCTGGCTACCCAAAGGACTTAAGACCCATATCTCATAACCCATCATCCTTTCTATTGAAAACCTTGGAAAGGCTGATGTATATGTATATACGTTCAAAAATAAAGTCTAGTGACTGGGCTCAGTCTCAGCATGCTTACTGTAAAGGGGAATCTGTGGACACAGCCATGCACGCCCTGGTAAGTACAATTTATAAATCAATATTCTCGCAAAAGTTTTGTATGGTTGCATTCCTTGATATTGGGGGCGCCTTTAACAATGTAAAGACGGAGGCAATTCTGGAGGGATTGTCGTTCCTAGGGGTGGATTACCCTGTAAGTGGGTTAATCAATCACATGCTGGGATGCAGGGTGGTTTACTCAGAGCTGGAGGAATTCACCATCAGGAGGCGGGTGGCTAACGGAATCCCGCAGGGAGATGTCCCCTCTCTTCTTCTCTGGAACATAGCGTCGCTGGACTCAGTTTCTCTGACGTCTAGGGTGGCGTTGGGTTGCCACTGGTCTCTGAACGAGATGAGTGAGCATTTCAACATTCAGATAGTCTGGGTCCCTAGCCATTCGGACGACATGGGGAACCACAGGGCAGACGAACAAGCAAGGCATGGTACAACCCATCAACTGCTACCGCAAAAGGCCAAAGTTGGGGGGGCTTATCAAGGCACTCAAGACTGTACTTAAAAAAGAGTCAGTAGCCTCAGCGAATGAAAGATGGACGAACACACTCTCATGTAGTGTAGCAAGGAAAGTCTGGCCAAAGCTGGACTTGAAACTCTCAAAGACAATTATCTCTCTACGTAGACGTGAACTAAAATCGATTGTGGGGATACTCACAGGACACTGCCTTCTGGGAGAATATGCGAGGAGGCTAGGTCTAGAAGCTAATAACTTTTGCAGAAGCTGTATGGACGAGGAGGAGGAAGAGACGGTAGTCCACTTCCTTTGCTCATGTCCGGTTTTGGCACACAAAAGACATAAATATAAAGAATTTTGTAATTAAGGTGAGTTGTGTTCGGTGTCATATGGTTACTTATTGCCCGAACATATTGGTGCCAAAACCCGGGATACGCCTTTCATATTTTCAGTCCATAATTTAAATAATTTTGGTAGTTTTGCAAATACAATTTGTAACTTTCGTCCCATATATCACAGTTCTCATCATTCCATGTCGTTATTTATGTAAATCAAATATTTAATTTTCATTATACTCCTACATATGTACATATGTGTATAATCAGACAGCGCCACATCGTTATCATCCGATAGAATCATAATTATAAAAAAAAACATTTTTTTTTTTTCATTCATCCAGCAAAAGTAAATTCCGACACAATTTTATCTATTTACCAGCAAAACAAAAAAAATTATGTTCTTATGGTCTTGGGACCTATGGAAAATGAAATACAGTCGTCGTGCATGTATATTGGAACGAGAAAAATCTCTGTACAATAAGATCGTAAATTTTATTATTAGAAAAGGAGTTTGGGAGCATTTCCCATGCTACAGATACAACATTTTTGTAAACTTTTTATAAAATGGGTTTAGTGAGAATTTGTAACATTTGGATTTAATTAGAACAATTTACGTTGTATAAAAATTAAACTCGAGAACAAGGCACTTTTCTAATATGATATTGCAACACAAAACCAAAACAACTGTCAATTAGATACATTTAAAAAAAAATTTTGTATTAAGTTTTACGGGAACTGAATTTTTGTTCTTTGGTTGTCTATAAACAGGCAATTCGAATATCATCCACTGTAGAAACACTAAAGACGATAAACGTAATAAAATCGGTTGTGTTCTCGATTTTATTTTTTAATGGATTTGTTTGTTTAATAAAAATGAAATTCTAACTCATTCGGGCGTGGTGATATAAAATTAAATACATGTGATATATGTAATAAAATTTATAGACGGTTATACGGTTTTGAATGTAAGAATTCTGCTTACTTCGCCCATTTTGCCAGAAATACATCATTAAAAATTCAAAAGATCTAAAATAACAATACATATCGTATTATTCGGGGTTTCAATAAAAGCTCATTAATTTTTTTATGTCCATTCGTACTGTTTGTTCGTGTATGTACATCAAACAATTTTGTAAGATCGATTTATTTCCAGTTTAGTCGATTGACCAAATCTAAATCTCATGTGCATTTTATTTGTTTATTTATTCAAACGGCTGGAACCTATATAGAGGTTCCGTATTCAGGGACAATCTCTAGAATTGAACAATCTAGTTTATTGTTAATTAAATTTGAATTTCGAAATGTTTTGAAAATTTACAAAATTCGAAAATAAACAATATTCGAATTTTCCGAAGTTCATTAGACATTTTACAATTTAAACTAGAATTTTGAAATTTTTAAAATTTGTAATTCAATTATTTACTAACATTTTTTGAAAGTGATATATGCACAATCCTGAATTCAAAATCTCAATTCTAATTTTGAAAATTTTGGAATATCGAATTTCGTATAATGATTGAATTCTGAGTTTCCAATATAATTTCGAAATATCTAATTTTAAACATTGATAATCCGAATGTGTTCCGTAAACATTTTAAATTTGAAAATTTCATATTAGCGAAGAATTCTGACGTTTCTTAGATATTTTAAATTAAACGAAATTTAATTTATTTTCGCATTTGTCAAAATTTAACAGGATTCGAATTTTCGTATTCTTGTGTTTGAAATCGAAATTTCAACTGAAATTTGGAAAACGTTAATAATTTTGGAATATCGAATTCTCAATTTAAAACTCAATTTCGTAATATTTACCTGCCACCTCAGGACCATTGTTTGAAAATATTTACGAATCTAGTCTGCGACATACTTTTAAAAATTCATACTCCGATCAAGTTTATCGTTAATTCCGAACTTTAAATAATAATTGTTAATCTGAACAATTTTGTGAAATTTTGAATTATGAATAATTAAATTTTAAAAATATTTCGAAATACTTTATAAGCTTTTACAACAAATTTATATTTTGAAATAACAAAAATAATATTATTCGAATTCGTTAGAATTTGTTAAAGTTTTCATTTTAAATTAATTTAAAAAAATTTAAAATGTAAAATTTAATTTAGCCAAAATTTAACAACAATCCAGAATTTTCGTATTTTTAAGACGTTTTAAAGAAAATTATATAAAACTCGAAATTTTAACAACAATTTGGAAAATGTATTCAGAATTTAAAATTTAATTTCGAAATATCTAATTTTAAACATTAATCGGTTTCCGATCTAGTTTATCGTTAATTTTTTAAGCAAAAAATTCAAATTTGATTAATAAGATTTTGAAATTTTTTTGGAATTCCGAAATATCTTGGAAATTTACAAGATTTCAAAATAACGATATTCCAATTTTCTGAAGTTCCTTAGACAATTTAAATTAACTGAAATTTTGATAATGTTTAACTGTGGAATTTAATTTATTTACTATTCCGAACTAGCTAAAATTGACCAGCAATTCAGAACTTTATGGTATCCTTGAGCCTTGATTGAGACTTTTTAAAACTGAAGTATACAAAATTCTAAATCTGAAATTTCAATATTGAGTTTTGTGTAACCTGTTGTTTTTTCATACACATTTCAGGACTTGAGAATTTTGAATTTTAAGTTATAACATACGTACATGTTCCACAGACATTTTGATTACCAACTATTCTGTAGGACGTCCCAATCTAACCCGGAAACAACATAATTAGTCCAGTGTATATTAAAAATAGACTCTGTTGGTAGGATATGTTACGTATACAATCCAACATTTGAAATTTAGATTTGATTAAGTAAATTTTGTAAATTTATGGTATTCTGATATTTCTGAGGATTTTATAAAATTCGAAAATAACGATATTTGAATTTTTTAAAGTCTCAACCATATTTTAAAATCAGAGAAGAGTGTTTAATTTATTTACTCTTCCGCCCAACATTTAGAATATTCGTGTTCTTGAATTGGGGTCGTTTGAAAGTCAATTGGAAAATTTTTAAAATGTTGAAAATCTTGAAATATCGAGTTCCACATATCTATAGAATTCTGAATTTAAAATGTAATTTTGAAATCCGTATAGCAACATTATGGCTATTTTAAAATTGATTGTCTTGTTTTTTTCAGGAACAATGCTTTAAAATATCATAAAATATCAACACTTTAAATCCATACTTAATTTTTGGTATTCCAAAATATTTTGGAAATTTACAAAATTCGAAAATAACGAATTAGCTAAAATTGGCCGGCAATTCAGAACTTTCGTATCCTAGACGCTTGTTCGAGACATTTTAAAAGTGAAGTATACCCAATTCTGAATTTTGAATTTTTGTGTATTCTAATAATGTTTTATAAATTTTGTTTCAAAACGACTTGGAATCTTACAGAATTCGAAAATAAACGATATCCAAATTTTCTTAAGTTCCACAGACATTTTAATTACTCTGAAAATTTTAAAATTTTTGAAATGTATAATTTAATTTAGATACTGTACCGAATTAGCTAAATTTGGCAGCAATACAGACTCTTCTTATTTTTGAGTTTTGAGACTTTTTGAATATTCTAAACAATTCTGAATTCAATTGTAATTTGGAAAATATTAAAAATTTTGAAATATCGAATTTCGTAAATGCAGAACTTAAAATTTAATTTCGAAATTTTAAACTTGATGGTTATTTTGAAATTTGTTTCATTTTCCAAGATGTTCTAAACGTTTTGCGTACAACACCCTTTTTAAATTATCTGAAACTTAGAAATATTTAAAATGTGCAAATTAATTTACTTTCTATTCTGTAAAGGCCGAAATGGGTAAGCGGAAAAAATTAAATTGATGTTCGTATTCTTGAGATTTTAAAAAAATGAATTAAACATAATTCTGAATTCGAAATTTTAACTCTAATTTAGAAAATTTGGAAGATCGAATTTCGTATATCAATAAATAGTTCTGAAATTAATTTAAAGGTTGAGAAAGCATTTAAATTAATGGAGGTGCGCACGAAATAAAATATTGAACAACTTAGAAATGCTCCTTATAAAAAATCAACATCTAACGAACAGGTATTTTTAGTGGAGAAAAATATATTTACAACAAATGAAAGTCAATAGACAAACCTCGTTCAGATCGATATGGGCAGTTTGTTGGAGGATGAATTGGTGAAGTTAAATTCGGGCAATAGCTTGTCATTCAACATTTCAACCTCCGGAATATATGATTTAAACTTATTAAGAATCTGGCTATGCCCGTACAAGTCCCAAAGCCATTCCATGGCCCAATGCACCTCAGTTGAAACGCAGCAGAGTACGCAGTACTGAGGATGTAAGACTGCAATTGGGGCAAGCATAGAATAAATTTCACAGCAAGAAGAGGAGTAGATGACATAGCTCCACTTATAGGCCTCCAGGCTGTCAACGACATCATTTTGGGGTGAGACCCCAGGAATTGCCAAAAACTAGTAATGACCTTTTGCTGCTTATAATCAAGGTGCAATTTCCAGGAGAGTTTACTATCTAGAATAACATCTATAGATGCTTGGGTTTTTAGGAGGTTGCTCCTATTATAAATGTGTCGTCCGGTTTCGGACTTCTCAAATTAACTACACAATAACACACAGTTAATATGACAATTTATTTTATTTATTTATAACTTTTTATTTATTAGTTGTGTATTTATTATGAATTATTTATTTATTATAAATTATTTTTTTGTTATAAATTATTTATTTATTATAATATTTATTTGTTTAATTTATTTAATTATTTAATTTTTATATATTTATTTTTTATCACCACCATACACTATGTATAAATATGGCAGACTTGTTGTCTTTGCAAAATCCAAATCGTAATGGACGATAATATATTGTATTGTGTTGTTGTATGATGACGTCGCCTTCGTGTCCAAATATACATGTCGTATATTGGAGAGGGAACAGATGCGCCGGCGACGGTCGACATTGCACTTTTGTTAAATGCATGTGAATTATTATTGCATCACCGAACATTGTTAGTTCGTGGTGATGTTGGTTGGATGGCGATGGTTTTACTATAAATGTTTTATAGTAATGGTTCGGTTATTGGATATTGTTGGTTGGATAGATGTATATGTGATGGGGTTAGTGAACGCTTAATTCAAATAAGTTGGATTATATTTGAATTTCACTAATTGTTTTGTTTGTGGCAGAATCGAATATCGATGAGTCGAATATTCGAGCTGCTACAGTACCCCCTCTCCAGATGAGAAACCATGGGTTTTGAGACGTTATACGGTGAACCGGACGGTTTTATATCGTTTGCTGGCTGATATTTGATCAGCCGTGTTGAGAATACCGTACGCCGGTTTCAATCTGTCGATTGAGATTGAGTGGTGTTTGTCTTTGATTGAGACAATGAATTGCTTGCGTAAGCGGCGTATAACTCTGTATGGCCCATCGTATGGAGATTGTAATCCAGTTCGAACCTTATCAACCCGGACAAAGACGTAATCGCAATTGTTGAGCGATTTGGGAACGAATATGTTGTTTTCGTTCGTTGGTCTTGTTGCCGTGGGGATAATATTTTGCATGGTGGTGCGGAGTTGGTCGATGACTGTGTCGGTTGTGGATGGAGACGGTAGAGGATGTTCGATGAAGAACTCACCGGGTAGCTTGATGGTTTGACCATAAACCATTTCAGCTGGTGAGCACTTCAAATCTTCTTTAACCGTTGCTCGAATACCAAGTAGAACGATTGGTACTTCGGAGCTCCAGTGAATTGTGTTGCCTCGGGCCTTGAGAGCAGCTTTGAGCTGGCGGTGGAAGCGTTCGACCATGCCATTGGCTTGTGGGTGGTAAGCCGTTGTACGTATACGATGCGAGCCGAGGAGTTTCGTTAACTCCGAGAAAAGCTTCGACTCGAATTGGGTTCCTTGATCAGTGGTGATGTCAAGTGGAACGCCAAATCGTGATACGTAGTTTTGAACGAATGTGGTGGCAATGGTTGCTGCAGACATGTCGCTCATGCAGTACGCTTCTGGCCATCGAGTGAAACGATCGACACAGGTGAGTAGATATGAGTATCCATTGGATGGAGGTAGTGGTCCTACGACATCCAAATGAATGTGCTCGAATCGACCAGGTGGAATTGCGAATTGTCCAAGAGGCGATTTTGTGTGCCGCTGGACTTTTGATTTTTGGCAGGATAAACAGGATTGTGCCCAATGGGTCACGTCTTTGTTTATGCTGGGCCAAAAGTATCGAGCAGTAATCAATTTACGAGTTGCGCGGACACCAGGATGTGAGATACCGTGTAGTGTGTCGAAGATGGTTCGACGTAGTTGCTCTGCGATGTACGGGCGGTTTGCACCCGTAGATGTTTCGCAGTAGATTTCTAGGCCAGGTAGTGTGAAAAGCTCCAGTTTCAGTGATGAACTGGCGTGACAAGCAGAACCAGAAAGTAAATTCTGAAGTTCCAAGTCTGCTTTTTGCGCTTGTGCGATCTTATTGCAGTCGAAGTGAGTCTCGACTGTGGCCGTTTCGTTTGATGTTGTGCGCGAAAGTGTATCCGCGACAACGTTTTCGGTACCTTGAACATGCTGGATGTCCGTGGTAAATTGACTAATGTAATCCAAGTGGCGTGCTTGCCTTGGATTGCGTTCAGTTTTAGACTGAATTGCTCGAGTGAGAGGCTTGTGGTCGGTGTAAATTGTGAAGTCCCGACCCTCGACAAAATATCTGAAGTGTTTGATTGCTAGATATATTGCGAGTAATTCCCGATCGAATGCAGAGTATTTCTTTTCGGCATCCGAGAGCTTCTTTGAGAAGAATCCCAGGGGCTCCCAACACTTGTCGTTGTACTGTTGCATGACTGCTCCGACAGCAGTGTTTGATGCATCAGTAGTAATGCTGAGCTTTGAGTCGCTCAGTGGATGTGACAATAGTGTTGTGCGTGCCAATTCAGCCTTGAGTGACGTGAATGCGTGTTGACATTCGTCAGGCCAAGAGAAGTTCTTGGCTGTTTTGGGCTTACGTAGTAGTACTGCCAGGTGGCTGTGAATTGGGTTGAGTATTTCAGCGAGGTTTGGTATGAATCGGTGGTAGTAGTTGACCATGCCGATGAATCGCTGAATACTTTTGATTGATGTTGGAGCTGGGAATTCTTTAATGGCATTGATTCGGTCTTGTGACGGAAGGATGCCATTAGCGGTGATCTTGTGGCTGAGGAAATCAAGAGTGGATGCGCCGAAGACGCATTTTGAGCTCTTGATGTGAACATCAAACTCGACAAGTCGTTGGAAAAGTGTTTCCAGATGGAGTTTGTGTTGTTCCTCAGTTTGTGATGCCACAAGAATGTCGTCTATGTAGACGAAAACGAAGTCGAGATCTCGAACGACTTCGTTCATGAAGCGCTGAAACGTTTGTGCGGCATTGCGTAATCCAAATGGCATTCGGGTGTATTCGAAGAGGCCAAATGGTGTGGTGATTGCCGTTTTGAAAACGTCTTCAGGTGCCACGGGAATGTGGTGATAACCTCTGATGAGATCAAGTTTGGAGAAAACTTTGCAGCCATGCAAGTGCATGGTGAAGTTTTGAATGTGGGGTATCGGGTAGCGATCCGGTATCGTAACCGTGTTTAAACGCCGATAGTCCCCACATGGCCTCCAGTCTTGATCTTTCTTCTTGACCATGTGAAGTGGGCAAGAAACGGAAGATGTCGATGTTCGACAAATCCCTAATTCCACCATGTGTTGAAATTCTGCTTGTGCAGCTTTGTGACGCACCTGATCTAGTCTGCGTGGTCTCGACACGGGCAGATGGCCTTCCGTGACGATGTGATGAACCACGTTGTGTCGGACTGGCATTTTGTAGTTCGGCTCTGCTGTAAGTAGTGGGTACTTTTTGAGCAGAGTGCCGTAGCCGTTGTCGATGTTGAAATGGATCGGTGTTGGTGTGTTAACACGAACCATTGTGGCGTTTATTGACAGCTTTGTAGCTGGGTCAATCAGCCGTTTGCGTTTTACATCGACAAGAAGTCCGAATTTGCTTAGAAAATCGGCGCCAATGATCGGACGATTCACTGCAGCTAGTATGAAAGCGTGCGTGAAGGTTCGTTTGAGTCCGATATCCACGTTAAGCAATTTTGTGCCGTACGTGTGGATGATTGAACCATTGGCAGCCGATAAGACTAGATTTGAATTTCGATTAGCTAACGTATAATTCATTTTGAAATTCATTGCTGGAATAACCGAAAGGTCAGCGCCAGTGTCGACTAGGTAGGTGAGTTTGTTGTGTCTATCGTACACAAACAAACGTGACGTATAGGGTGTGTTTGTGGTCAGGGGAGGCATGTTGCTCTCAACCCGTGACTCTAGCAGTTTTTTTGGTTGTCAATGTCCATCTTTACGGCGGCCGCGTACGTCGATGGTTGCGACGTGGTGAAATTGCACGGTGGCGTGCATTTTCTGGCGGCTCTACCAAACTTTGTGTGGAACCAGCATTTACCATGTTGGTATATGTTGTTGCTGGGACTGCGGGTTCGATTGCGTGAGGGAGCTCGTCGTCCACGCGAACGGCTTCGACCTCTGAGTAACCCGTCGAGTCTGGACTCGATTCTCGACAGTCTTTGTTCGAGTGTGTTTGGTGGTTGTGTTGAACGGGGAGTTCTGTCTCCACTGCGTTCACGTGATTGCCGGTATGGATTATTGATTTGACTGACGCTTTGAGATGTGATGTTTATGACATCATACATCTTGTCGGCAATTCTGGCTAACATTTGTGTCGTGGAGGATTCGGGCTGTGCCACCAGCGCTATCCGAATCAACTCCGGCATGTTACGAATCCACAAAGATTTAATGATATTTTCATTAAAGTTGTTGCTAGCCAGTGTTTGTATGTGTCTTAACGCGTCAGATGGTTTTCGGTCGCCTAATTGCTGTCCTGAAAGCAATTGTTCTAGCTGACGTTCGCCCGATGGTGCTAGTCGTTCTAGCAGCGTTTGCTTTAATGTGTTGTACTGGTTGGTTGTCGGCGGATTGAGGAGGAGATCCGAGATCACATCGCACGTTTCTGGTTGCAAGGCTGATAATGTTTGCAGGTACTTTGTTTTATCAGCTGTTATACCTTGCAGTCCGAATTGTATTTCGGCGAGCTGAAACCATGTGTTTGCTCTTTGTGGCCAGAAAGGTTGTACTGCGATTCGTTGATGTGATGCCGCGATCTCTATTTGTGGACTAGCGCCTTGAGGCGTGGTGTCCATTTTTTGTGGTTGATCTTGTTCATCGTCCGACATTTTTGCACAAACCAATAAAACAAATTAAAATACAACAATACAATATTTTAAAGCGGAATGGTTACCGTGTAAAAAAAATAGTTGACCAAAAATTGAAAAATTAAGCGGAATGGTTACCGTGTAATGAATGGTTTGAAGGCCGGGATGCTCCTTCTTTTTAACGCCCGATGCGAGATACCCCCGAATATGGAGTCCCTTGCGTCCTACCTTATATTGGGGGGGCTCGTTGAAATTTAAAAAAAAAATAGATGTAAAAAATAAATTTAATTCATGCGAGGTGAATTATTGCAGCGAGAAAACGACCAGGGTGTGAGAATATGGATGGGTGTGCACGTGGTGGTGAAAAATATATATAAAATTGTACATAAAAATAATGATGCTACGTTAAAATTTGGAGAAAAAAAATGATTCTACGTTAAATTAATTAAATGGAAAAAAAAAATTTTTAAAAATTATAATTGCAAGATTGCAAGAGCAAAAAAAAATATTATCTAATAAAAAAAACTTGCTTTTTATGCTGTTGTTGTTTCTGCTGCCGCTGCTCCTGTGGTTGTGTTGCGGTGAGGGTGGATCGCTTCACCGTTGTGTCGTTGTCCCGCCGTTGCGGTGAGGGTGGATCGCTTCACCGTTGAGTTGTCCCGCGTTGCGGTGAGGGTGGATCGCTTCACCGTTGAGTTGTCCCGCGTTGCGGTGAGGGTGGATCGCTTCACCGTTGAGTTGTCCCGCGTTGATTGCGTTTGGTGTTGTGTCCCTACACACGTGTTTCTTTGTGCCCGCGGTATATTAACGCGATTTTTTTTATTTGCTGTTAATTTGCGGTAAAAACCGCCGTCGAGGTCACCAATTTAGGAGGTTGCTCCTATTATAAATGTGTCGTCCGGTTTCGGACTTCTCAAATTAACTACACAATAACACACAGTTAATATGACAATTTATTTTATTTATTTATAACTTTTTATTTATTAGTTGTGTATTTATTATGAATTATTTATTTATTATAAATTATTTTTTTGTTATAAATTATTTATTTATTATAATATTTATTTGTTTAATTTATTTAATTATTTAATTTTTATATATTTATTTTTTATCACCACCATACACTATGTATAAATATGGCAGACTTGTTGTCTTTGCAAAATCCAAATCGTAATGGACGATAATATATTGTATTGTGTTGTTGTATGATGACGTCGCCTTCGTGTCCAAATATACATGTCGTATATTGGAGAGGGAACAGATGCGCCGGCGACGGTCGACATTGCACTTTTGTTAAATGCATGTGAATTATTATTGCATCACCGAACATTGTTAGTTCGTGGTGATGTTGGTTGGATGGCGATGGTTTTACTATAAATGTTTTATAGTAATGGTTCGGTTATTGGATATTGTTGGTTGGATAGATGTATATGTGATGGGGTTAGTGAACGCTTAATTCAAATAAGTTGGATTATATTTGAATTTCACTAATTGTTTTGTTTGTGGCAGAATCGAATATCGATGAGTCGAATATTCGAGCTGCTACAGGTTGCTCTGTCCTTGTAATTGCTCTACCAAATAGAGTGAGAACATATTGTGGTTCGATGAAAAACTCACTGGGTAGCTTGATGGTTTGTCCATACACCATTTCAGCTGGTAAGCACTTCAGATCCCCTTTCACTGTTGCTCGGATTCCAAGAAGAACTATTGGGATTTTCGAGCTCCAATGCATTTTGTTACGCCGGCCCTTCAGAGTGGTTTTAAGCTGTCGGTGAAAACGTTCGACCATGCCATTATAGATTGTGGTGATAGGAGGTTGTCCGTATACGATGTGAGCCCAAGAGTTTTGTTACCTCTTCACCAGTCGCGAAGTTGACCGGTGTTTTACAAATGTGGTGGCATCTCTTCTGGCTGTTCATCAGCCCAAATACGACAATTTTGTTTGTTGACGTATCCATTCAGCCAAAAATGAGCTTCATCGCTGAACACAATTTTTCGATAAAAAAACGGATCAATTTGGAGCTGTTCTAACGCCCATAAACCAAATCGATGACGTAAAGGAAGGTCAACCAGCTTCAATTCTAAAACAAGCTGTATTTTGTAACCAAGATCTCTCTTCAAAATAAGCCACAATGTGCCATATGAGAGACCCAGAGCTTGAGAACGGTGGCGAATTGATTGATTGCGGTCTTCATGTAAGCTTCCAGCTACAGCAGCAATATTCACATTAGATCGACTTGTACCCACTCTTGATTATTTATTGCGAATATTGCGTTCAGTTGGACACTTATGAACAGTATAAAATTGTCGAAGAGCACGAAAACAATATTTCATTGAACACTGATTTTTGAAATAAATTTCTACAATTTGTAAACGTTGTGCTCGCGTAAGTCTATTCATGGTGAAATGTTCAATGAATAGTGAACACAAATGTCATATGAACATGACAGTTGCCACGCTTGAATCCCAATTGGAAACAGTACCTCCTATTGCATCACTCTTTACTATCATTGCACTTTTTGACTATTTTATTTTATTTTTATTGCTTATTTTATCGATTTTATTCCAAACCCCGAAACGTGCCGTGCTTTCTAACTGATACACAACCATGATGGATATCTTATTACAGAATCACTTAGAAAAGGCAGGAGAGATAGCACAACTTATCTCTAATTACAAAAAGGATAGCGCAAAACGAAAAACTAAAAAATATCTGGAGACCAGAATAGCAGCTTTAAAAAGATTGTACAATGAGTACGTCGACGGTGACAGCAAAGTTCGAAATTTCCAACCGACTCTGGAATTAACACACCAATACTATAAAGACAGACAACTAGTATTGGAGAACTACTCAAAAGGTATTGAGGACATGCATCAACGCTTTAACGAGCCATACCTACCATCCACACCAATTCTATCAGCAAGAACAAATCCTCAATTTGAATTCGGATTGACGGCGGCAGGCAGTAACTACGTCACCAATAAACCAACAACTAGCGAAAACCCGCACAATGAGTCTTCAGAGCCATCAAAACAGGAAGCAGCCACTGAATTTCGGCTCAGTCCGTTGCCTAGATTTAATCAGCACTTAAGACAACAAGACATCAACATACGGAGCTTGTATTGAGAACTACGGGCAGCTGAGGATGTGCTGACAAGCAACAACAGATCCAGATTAGTTGTAAATTTTAAATTAAAAAACATGGAGAGGATAATGATGTGTAGCAGCTCGAATATTCGACTCACCGATATTCGATTCTGCCACAAACAAAACAATTAGTGAAATTCAAATATAAATCAACTTATTTGAATTAAGCATTCACTAACCCCATCACACATCCAATAGCCGAACCACTACTATAAAACATTTATAGTAAAAACTAACAATGTCGACCGTCGCCGGCGCATGTGTTCCCTCTTCACAAAACGAAAACGAAGGCGACGTCATCATCACAATATTACCAAACAAACAATAAAAAAGACGACACGTCTTTTTACAACACAAGGCTGCCATTACTAAAAATTTCTATTTTTTTTTGGTTCAACATAACCAACGTGCAAAATACTTTTTGGTGGTGAATGATTATATATTTTATTTAATTAAATATTAACAATAATAAAATAAATGTAATAATAATAATTGTGCAATTAAAATTATAAAAATCATAATAAATAGAAACAAAATAAAAAATTGAATTGTTTAAAAATAATAAATTGTGCATATATATAAATTGTTTTATTTGGACTATATACATCTAAAGATGCGAATCATGGATCTACATGTGCAAATAAGTATGGAAGCTTCTGAAGAACAAGAAGCAAATGTAAATTACTTCGTACATCGTAATAAAGTTAACAACATTATTGGAAGATGACCAACAACTATCAAAAGCGAAAACAATGGCGTTTTCAATGCATGTGATCATCATTTTTCTGTGACGCATTTTCGAGTACGAAATTATTCAAATTCACATCAAATTGGAAAATTTACTATCGAAAATATGTGAAAGTACTAAAAGCTCAATTTGGCCTTAATCTATAATTGGCCAAGTCTAGGTTTGATGCCAAGATTCGTCTACCACCGCATTATAAATCCCATATTTTCATGGGGACTACATGAAATGGGTTGGTTTCAGCGACACGTTTAAAAAACTAGTTCATAACAACAACCAGCTTACCAATACACATAAAATGAACTACCTAAAAAGTCACGTAGAAGGGGCAGCAGGAAAACTATTGAGCCACTTGGAGCCAACGGGTAAAAATAACGAGGCAGCTTGGGAAATCCTGCAAAATCGGTATAACAACAGGAGGTTACTAGTAACTAGCCATGTAAATACGCTATTACATCTGCCAAACATCACCTCGGAGTCGGCAACAGCAGTAAAAAATCTTCATGACACGATGGTTTAAAATTTATATGCATCGAAGAATATGGGGGCATTGATACTACAACCTGGAACGCAATACTAATTCCAATATAGTATTGAAGAAATTGGACAATGAGACACATCGTTTGTACCAAGTAAATTTAGATATTCAACCTATGAGTAATTTTCTAAAGTTTCTAGAGAGCCGTTTCGAATCGTTAGAAGCAACTAACATATCAGAAAGGGGATTTCAACAAACAAGAGTCGTTTTAGATCGCCCAAATACTGTTTTATCACAAGGACCAAGAAGAACTTTTGCTGGAATAAGGAAAATCACACGACCTAACGAAGTGTCCCACATTTGTGAAAATGCCAGTGCTAGAAAGATCCAAAATAATATTATAACAGGAAACAACTTATGCAGAATTTGTTTAATTGTTTCACATGGTAAATGTATGAGTAAGGAACCCTGCGTGGTTTGTATGGGGAATCATAATACGTTACTACATATGTATACAAGGGAAGTTAAAACATCACTGCATACCGCCAAAAGCAACCCCATAGTAAATAATGAAGTACCACTATTAGCTACAGCGCAGATAAGGGCAACTAGTCGTATTGGATATGCACTACAACTACGCACATTAATAGATCCAGGATCACAGTCATCGTGTATCACCCGAGCAGCAGCCGAATTACTAAATTTACCAAAATTTCGTTTTAATTTACAAGCCAGTGGGATTGGGGGAATAAAAACCAGTAACATAAAATATAAGGTGTACGTCACAATATCGCACCACATTACGCATCGGATTTTCAGCATGTGGTAGATACAATGGACAATGTAAATTCACAATTCTTACCAACTTTCGTGGGCTCTAAGCCTTGCGCAAGACAATGTAAAACATCAATTTTTGTTTGTAATGAAATTCCCTTACGCTTTGTAATAATATTGGATTTGAGTTATGGATATCCATTTTTATTTTTTTGTGTGCTATTATCACTATTTAATTTATTTATATAAATAAAACTTTTGAAGTTTTTATTTTTATTTTTTTGTTTTTTTATTTTTTTTATTTATACTTTTTTTATTGTTTATTGTACGAGTAATTTTAAGAAACTGAAGAAGGAAATATTCAAAATCGATATTCAAAATAATAAAAAACAAAAAAATATATTATCACAAAAGGAAGAAAAAATAAAAATAAAAATTTTTCAAAAGGTTTGTAAAAGATGTAAAAGGTATGATTTAGTTTCTTGTAAAAATCAGTCCTGATACACCTATAAATTGTAAAAACTTACAGATTTTAATATTTTAATAATAAATTATAATTTACGCACTATTGATTTTTGGTGTTCTAAATTATGTACTAAATCCCAAACACTACCGATTCAATACGAATATTGAGTAAAGCTAAAATTTTGTATAACACTTGGCATTCACACGAATTAAAAAATATGTTTCTTTTGCGATTCGCGCAAAAAAGCACATAAAAGGGAGTAAATCGCACAAAAGCAGTAACTCGTGCATTGAAAAAAAAACGAGTAAAACCGAAATTGCGCAAAAAAATATTGCGTAAAAAAAGGATTAAGTGTAAATGCCATATCATTTGGATGCTGTTAAATTTGCAGTGCGCAGCAATTAGAACGACTCAAATATTCTTAATCAAATTTTTATTTTTCCGGGTCTCTTTGCAAAACCAAATTAAATCTTGAAAAATTCATTTGTTCTACATACCATTGGTTAGATTGTGTCTAATACATTGAACATAAAATGCTTTCATCTTATTCCATTTCATTACCTCCTGAATAACAAATCGATTTATATCTATGTATTATACATATTATACCAACTAATTAATTATTACTATTATATCTCATCCTGTCAATATATCATTATCCCGACTCATCCCGACATCAAAATTTATTCTAAATAAAATACATTTATTTATCTAACTAAACCAAACAGAACGATAAATTTTATTTCAAAAAATTATAATTCTGCATGTACAAATATATATTTGCGATAGGAGACTAATTTAATTAGGAAAAAAATGAAAAATTTAATTGAAAAATATGTGTATACTTTCCAAATTAAATTTATTACATACATATGTATGTATATGTACATATGTATATACAAATACATTATTTGAATATAGTCGTGAACATACAATAAAACATATACATTTTTTGCCATTGTAATATAGTGTTGTTGAAATTGATGTTTTAATTAATGTTAAATTAACATATTTTTAAAAAAACAAACATAAAAACATTAAAAATAAAAATAGTAATTTAAAGTGTTTACTTAATACAATTTAAATTTGGAAAATTGTATGTTAATGTAAAATTTAATTAATTATAATGTATAGTTGCAAAAAAATTATAATTTTAATCGAAACGAATTTTCGAGTGACAATATAGACGTGATATGAACTTTATAATCCATATATTGTGCATTAACAATTTATTTGTTTAACAATAATTCAAATTTTCTATAAAAATAACAATTCGATCAAGCAATACACTTACCGTTGTTCATCCGACGATGATATTGATGCCAATTGCGAACCGATGCTATGGCATACCTGTTGGGCTATTTTCCACGATACTTCTGGATAGGCGATAAATAAATAGCATGATCCATTGTATGGTTTTAAACGTTCGTCAGAACATTCTGATGCGACTGGAATAAATATAAATTTGAAATACATTTTTAGAGAGCTTTTATGGTTAATATACGTATTGATTTAAAAGCTTTCATTTGTGATATTAAAATGGAAAACTCCTGTTTTCGACTAAATAAAACTGAAAGCTTGTAAAATACTTTATAACACATTGTTCGGAAATCAGTTTTTAAAATATTAATGCGAGAGCTTTTTAGGTATTTATAAAAAAAGCTCTCAGTTGGAAACTAAAATTTTCTAAATCTAAGCATTCTAGAATTTAAATCAAGGTAAAATTTTTTCAAATTTGTCTGAGCTTTTAATGTTTGGTTATACACTAAACTTATAATTGATTAGATTACTAATACAGAATAAGCACACAATAGAGTAAGGTTCAATATACAAACTGTTAAAAAAAAATTAAAAGTAAAACAATAATCTCAACAGCCCCAATAAATGGTTAGTTTTTTTCAAATAGTAGCATTAATTGTTTTCGAAACATACAACCATTCGCTACATTCTAGTAAGAAAGATTTCAGAATTTGTTTGTACTAAAGAGTGATCCAATAATGACATTTGTGTTCAGTATTCATTGACATTTCACCATGAATATACTTAGGCGAGAACAACGTTTACAAATTGTGGAAATTTATTTCAAAAATCAGTGTTTAGTGAAAAATTGTTTTCGTGCTTTTCGACCATTTCATGGTGTTCATAACCGTCCAACTGAACGCACTATTCGCAAAACAATCAATAAATTTCGAACCACTTTTTCATTATTGGATATTCATCACGCACTCTAGCGTACAAGTCGATCTAATGTGAATATTTAAAGTGTACGTGCTGTAGCTGAAAGTGTACGTGAAGGACGCAATCAATAAATTTGTGGAGTATTGTGAAAAGAGATCTTGGCTTGAAGGCATACAAAATACAAGAATTTAAACTGGTTGATCTTCCTTCGATTTGGTTTATTTCGTTTTTTATCGAAAAATGTTGTTTAGCGATGAAGCACATTTTTAGCTGAATGGATATGTCAATAAGCAAAATTGTCGTATTTGGACTGATGAACAGCCAGAAGAGATTCAAGAGCTTCCAATGCATCCTGAAAAATGGACCGTTTGGTGCGGTTTATGGGAAGGTGGCATCATCGAACCGTATTTCTTTAAAAATGAGGAAGGACGGCGTGTAAACGTCAATGGCGCAAACTACCGAGCAATGATCAGAGCAATGAATTTTTATTGACAAAAATTCAAGATATCGTTGTAGCCTACTTGTGGTTTCAACAGGCTGGTGCAATGTACTACACAGCAGGCCAAACCATTGATTTATTGAAAGAAAATTTGAATGAGGACCCGTGAATTGGCTTTCATGCTCTTGTGATATGACCACGTTAGATTACTTTTTATAGGGGTATCTAAAAAAGAAATTATTTTCAAACATTAAATGTCATAAACCGAACTACGTCACAAAGACAATTTTTGATTATTAATTTGATTTTAATGCGTTTTACTTCAAAAAAATTTCCGGAAGCGATCACCCATTATATAAATTTATATTAACAAAGATAAAACTCATTAGAAGCTACAGTTACATAAATATGAGCTTTTAGAGAAAGTATTACAAAAAATCGCAGATATAAGCTTGCAATTTCAACTAATTTGAATATGCGACTCTCGACTTTTCTTATTCTTTTATTTAAAATTTTATCCGTCAAATAAAATTTTGTAACACACAAAATTTGTTTTTGTCGAGCTTTTATACGGTAGAATAAGAAGAATTTGAAAGAGTTAGTCAAAACTATGCGTAGAGATTTTATTGAATATTCCTTCAATGATGTGCTTTAAATTTTAAATTTTAAAAATGAAAGCTCTACAGTTTAAAAGCTTTAACATACTTTACATTTTTCATACAGAGCTTTTCAACATAAAAAATTAAAACTTTTATCATAAGCTTTCTACGATTCGAATAAAGGTTTAATTTGAATGAAGTATTAAGAATATATCTGTTTAAATTTATCCTTTGTCTGAGCTTTTAATGTTTTTGGGGTAATTAAAATTTTTTAAAATTAGATACTTGATGTCAAAATCTACTGATTGACGGATTCAGTTAGCATGTGACTTAATGTTGGGAGCTTTTAACGTAAATGAAGTTGAGACGGTTGTGAAAATTTATGTTTTAGAATTGAAAGCTTTATTCAAACAACTTTTATGAAAAGCTTTTTAATTAAAATATTACATTTTTGCCATAAATCTAAGCTTTTAAGATTTGCATTAATTTTATTAATTTGTATTTAGCATATATTTGTTAAAATTTATCTGAGCTTTTAATGTTTTGCTGTACTGTAAATAATTGATTACTAATATAGGAAAAGCACAAAAAGTTGGTTAAATATTTCAATAAATTAGTATTTCTTTAGTCAAAAATTATTTATGGGAGGACTTAATTAGCATGTGACTTAATTTTGGAAGCTTTTAAGCTAGGTGAAGTTGAAAGGGTTAGTACAAACTTTAGTAGTTGTTATAAGTTTTCGAGTATTTTATAAATTTACGATTTAAAACTGAAAGCTCAATATTAAAAGCTATTTTACGGATTTTTTAAACAACAAAAGTCATAAATCCAAGCTTTTTAAGATTGGAATCAAGCTAAGGAAAATGTTAGGAAATATATGCATAATACAAAAGGCTAAATGCATAAAATTGGATTTTTGTATTAAGTATCTATTTGCTAACATTTTTCTTTCATGTTTTTGGTATACATGGAAATTTAAAAAATTAAATAATTGATTACTAAAAATAGGTAAAATGTTTCAATCAAATAGCATTTCTAAGAGCATATTCTACGAGTCCTCAAGTCAAAAATTATTTGTAGGCTCCCTCAGCTAGCATATGACTAAGTTAGGTGCAATATACAAGGTGTGAAATTGAAAGAAAAAAATTTTGCTAAAATTACAAGTGCAACAGTTAACTCCACAGCCTCAATAAATGGTCAGTAATTTTTTCAAATAGCAGCATTAACTGTTTTTGAAACACAAAGCTGTTCATTATAACCTATTATGAAAGCTCTCAGACATATTTTGTAATATGTGAACAAAGTATTGTATTATATGAACAAAGATAAGAAAGAGCTCACTAAAACTAAATTGAAGTTACAGTTATATAAATAAATATGAGCTTTTAGGAAAAACTTTGAACAAATTAACAGATATAAGCTTAAAACTGAAATTTTTTAAATTTTTTATTTACAATTTTATCAGTTAAACAAAATTTTGTAATACACACAATTAGTTTTTGTCGAGCTTTTATAAGAGACTAAGAAGAATTTGAAAAAGGTATTCAAAAATATGCGTGGGTATTTGATTGAATATGCTTCCAATGGTGATTTTAGTGGTGCTTTAAGTTTTATAATTTAATAATGAAAGCTCTATAATTTAAAATCTTAAATTTTTTAAAGGACTTTCTTTCGGAGCTTTTGTTAAATCGAAGATTTACAGTTTTATCATAAATCAAGAAGCTTTCTGCGATTTGGTTAAATTTTTGATTTGAGTGAGCTTTAATTTTTTGATATACTCGAAAATTTCTAAAATTAGATAATTGATTACTGGCAGCTTATTCTATATTAGGCACAAACAAGTCGATAAAATATTTCAATAAATTGGTATTTCTTCAATTAAAAACTTATTTATTGGTGGACTAAGCCAGCATGTCACATAATTATGGGAGGTTTGTAAAAATTTAGCAGTGTTTATAATTTTACATTTTAGAACTGAAAGATCAATATTAAAAGCTTTTATGAAGCCTTTTTAAACACCGTTTAAGCTTTTTAAGATTTGAATCAAGTTTATTCATTTGAATTTAGTAAAGCATACATTTTTGTTTAAATTTGTCTGAGCTTTTAATGTTTTTGATGTACTCGACAATTTTTAAATTTAGATAGTTTAGATTACTAATATAGAATAAGCGCAAAAAAATGTTTATTGGCGGACTCAGCTGTGACTGAGAAAGGTCTTATATGCAAGTTGTGAAATATAAAGAAAATTTTGTAAGCAACTAAAATTGCAAGTACAACTGAAATTTCAACAGTTTTTCCCAAATGGGTGGAAAGATTATTTTTGAAAACATAAAACCATTTGTTATAACCAAGTTCGGAACCTCTCAAGTTTTTTTTGCAATATACACATTCATATTAATAAAGATAAAGAAAAGCTCAAAATTAAATTGAAGCTGCAGTCACAGTTTATGTCTTTCTTATGCCTTATACATAAATAAATGTAAACTTCTTAGTTATAAAAGGTTTGATGTTTAAGCTTACAACTGGTTTGGCCGAACAAAATTTGAATCTAAACGAAATTTGAATCAAGTTTTGAATAATAAATTATATTTTGTTTTTGAAATTGGAATTGGGATGATGCGTTACAAGAAGAAATTATTTTACTTTTAGGCCGAAGAGAGTTGGATAGTTTTAGAATAAATTAAATAATAATTTGAGATCATTTAAAAGTTTTAAAATTTCAGAAGTATATTGAATAAAATTTGAATAAAGTTTGACTATAGTGAAAGTATACAAAATTTAAAAGTTGGATCAAAACGAATGACACATAGTATTTTGAAAGTCAGCATTCAATAATTTCAACAAAAGTGAAAAGATTAAGTACGGAAAAATTTGAAAATCTAACTTGAGAATCAAAGCGAATTTAAATGAAGTTTGATGGTCTAGTCAAGTCGATCGTGTATATTGTTATTATTAATTTTCAAACAAACATAAATATGTTAGTTTCGAGTTTGATTAAGTTTGAAAGGAGTTTGATGCGGAGAGTATTAATTAAGCAAAGATACATTCATCTTTTTAGAGTTGAACGATCAGGTGTCAAGGTAAAAACATTAATTTAACCAATTTTGAATGGAAATTGACGCATGGAATGGACACTTTACCAACCTGCTTGGTGTTCATCATATGCGTCACACACTGTAATTGAGTCACCTGAAATGCTGACTGCGGAGATTTGCATCATGAATCTCATGAAGAATTCACTAAGGCCATGCAAAGAGATTGCTGCTCAAAGTGCGATTTAATAAAATATAAAAAATATCGAGATCAGAGAACTCAATGAGTGCGCTGGATCGATGATCCGGAACGAACTGTGCATTGATCTCTGAAATGGGTGCCACCACATGGCAGGCGCGGAGATCATTGTAGGTGAATGTGGCTCCACGATGTAGTGAACGACTTGGCTTCTACAGTTTGTATAAGACAGTATGAAGATCAGGCTCAGGATAAATACCGCTGGAGTCAGATTGTTGACTCAGTAAGAGGCCAATGACCTTCACGTATACATTTTTACGTTTAATTGAGCACAAATGCTTCCCATAACCTTCAGATCTTCAAAACTAAGCTTAACTCTCTTGATTCAGTTCAAAATACTCTAATGAAATAGTTCTGCACGTAATAAAACGTATTCAGACTAAAACTTAATTTCTTTGTAGACTGGACTTTTACAATTTGTTTTTGTTATTCATCGTATCGATTAAAACTCAGGTAATACCACAACTATATTGAAAATCTCTTTATTTTCTAGTAAACTTATAAAAGTTCCATCGTTAAAGTTTATTACTAGTTGTTAAACAATATTTTTTGGTATGAATACCTGCAGCATATTAAACAATACTTGGTATAATAGATACCAATTAAAGGTGAAAACTTTATTAATTAAAACTCTACATTAATATTTCATTCATGTTCCAACACTAGTAAACATACAAGTCATACAAAAACTATAAAACCAAATGCAAATCTATCGTATAACATGACTCATAAAAAACTCTTTAAGTTTTAAAAAAGCTTATCTGTAAAAGTTTTTTTTTGTAGAATATTGTATAATATATTCATAAGCTTCATATACAAAAAAAGCTTATGCAACTTGCTCTGTATATGGTAGTTATACATTCGTTGGGTGCATGACAAATCCACGCATTTAAGAAAAATCGTTGACTAAATTATTTTCATAATCAAACAAATTTAATAATTTATAGTATTTATATATGTGTGTGTGTGTGTATGGTAAGTAATCCAATTAGTAAACGACAAAATCCGAATAATCCCTGTACTGGAATTGCAGAGGTGTTAGCTCAAGATGAGTGTGGTTGCCTAGTTCAATGCCAATATACCTTTAAATTTCTATAAATCGTACTAAAACGAAATTAATGTTCTCTCAAACTTTCAAATCTAATCCTATTCAAACTCGTTAATAGTTAATCGGTAATCAATCAATACCTGTATGATTAACTATAACAACATGCATCGACGGTTGAATCACTGTCAAACTTCATCCAAATGTGGCTTTCAATTCAAATATCCGTATTTTAGCCATCTTTTATTCCTATAGTGCGTTCAAGATAATTTTTAAAACCTAATTTAAATTAAGGGAATTTTCAAAATGAAATTCAAAAAACTGATCAAACTTTGTTCAAATTTGGTTTAATTTCCGTTTAAATAGATTTATTTAATTTGAAACTGTTTACAAGTATGTAAAGTAATTTAAGCGTCGATAAATTATTTTTAATTTTGCGATTAAACTCTTTTCAAACTCAGTCAATTTTTAATCAAAAATTTTTAAAAAAATCATGTGGTTTGTATTGCTTGTGGAATTAAGGCTTTTTATTCGAATTATTGGACGCTGACTTACAAAGCTCAAATTTGAAATTCGTTTTGCTCCTATTTACAAATTTGATTCAAATGACTATTCAAACTTTTTTCAAATTTTAATCAAATTTCTGGAACTTTATTTAGAAAATTTCATTTAACTTTCTTCGACCCCTTTCAAATTTGATCAATATTGATCTGTTTTCTTTCAAAATTAGTTAAATTTTTATTTTGCAGTTAAACATAACTGTAGATGAAATTAAGTTTACATTTCAGTCAACATTTTTATTGAACTCAAACATTGCAATTTTGTTCAAACTTTTTTCAAACTATTTTTAAACTCATTCAAATCCCCGCCAAATTTGATTAGCATAATTTATAAATCTCACTGAAACATTTGGAACTTAATTGGACTTACTATCAAACTTCATTCAAATACGATTTTGGATTTCAAATTAGCCTAACTACCATTCAAACTTCAAATTTCTTTTTGTATTAAAATTTACTTTCAAATTAAAGCAATTTTGACTCGTATAATTTGAATATAGCTAATAAATATAATTTATTTTATCAAACTCATGTCAAGTTCAATCAAACTGCTGGACTTCGTATATTGTTTGAAGGAAATTTATTTATTTTATTAAAACGCTTGGAACTAGTTTAGATGTAGTCAAAGAGGTTTTAAGGATATTGAGCACGGCTTTACTATCCGCGCAGATAATAATATCCTTCCCTAAATCACTAAATTTAAACGCCTCGATAGACTACGATATATTAGCACTGTCTCTACGTCTGGTAAAGACAACCAGATCAGTTTTAGAGGGATTGAAGTGTAACCTCTTTTCAAGATACAAAACATCCACTATATTAAGTGCGTGCTGCGTCAGATCCGATAAGCCGTTCAGCTATTTACCAGAAACTGTCAAAACGGGATCACCGCGTAGCTTCGCTGCAATTTAACAAGTAATTCATCGATAACCATATGAGCCAAAGAATTGGTGAGAGTACTCCTCGTTGCGGGCAGCCTTTGGCTACTTTGACGGACACTAATGAGTCATCCAGCTCAGTCTCAATTATACGAGACTTGAGCATAGAATCGATGAATCTAACAACAACTTGATTAATATTAAAATTGGTACGCTCACTCGTGAACGTAGAAATCGAAGTACTATCAAAAGCTCCCGCAATTTCCAGGAAGGTACCTACTATTGAACCTTTTTGTAATTAAGCGATATTTCGATTCTAGTTACGAGTTCATGTCAAGCTGTTTCGCAGGACTTGCCAGCTCTGTTAGCACGTTTCATGCTAGTGAGAGAGGAGGTAGTTAAATAGTTACCCCTAATGAATCTGTCGATGATTCTCTCTAAACCTTTAAGAAAAGTAGAGGTCAGACTGATGGGTCTAAAACTTTTGTGCCAGTATAATCCGATTTGCCAGCTTTAGGTATGAAAACTACTCTACTCCTGCTCCAGGATCGTGGCCCATTACTAAATGCAACGCACGCCTGGAACAGATTGAGCAGGTGCAGAGTACTGATAGGTAGAAAACCATGCTGTAATTCAGGAGGGAAAACGCCATCAGGACCACTCGATTTGAAAGGTTCAAACGAGCATACACTCCAGCGTATAGAACATCAGTGATCAGTCTACGGGCTAAGTTCCAATTCGGAGTATCGACAAAAATGTTTGGTGGCTCGCAGGCAACCCCATCCGAATATACAATGTCACACCGACGAAAGTGGACAGACAACAGTAGTTCACCAACATCTTGCCTGCAGGAGGTGAGTTTGCCGGAAGGTAGGCGAGGACTATCGAGTCTTTCAAAAATCGATTCCGATCCATAATGAGATTCATCTTTTTAGCTTTATTTGTAATTTTACGAACACCCTTCCTTAACCTTTTAAGTTCAGAACACCAGAAGGGTTTGTTATGTTTTTAATAAGAGGACATAACTTTTCAAAAATAGTTGAGATTGCTTGCGTTTGTACAGTTGCCTGCAAATCAAGATCTGTAGAAAGGAAACTATAGAAACGAGCTCAGAGGAGAATGATTCTCAATTCGTAAGTTTCCTATTACGATATGGCTTAACCGGTGGTCTTTAAAGTTAATATTAAAAGAGATGCACCTAGGATCAGAGATGAGAATATCATTCGTTACTTTCCAATTTATAGAATCAAGTCAACGATGGTCATAGAGCACAAACTAATGTCAACCGCTTCTTTACGAACTGAGTTGAAAAACATTGGCTCACAACCCACATTGAGAATTTCTAACTCAGAAGAGTAAATATAATTGAACAGAAATCCTCAATTATTGGTATTCGAACTACCCCAAATGGTATGATGAGCGTTAGCGTCACAACCAATCACGAGAGGTAGTTTATTGACTCTACACCACATTACAAGATTCGCCAATTCCTCTGAAGGACGGTGGACTATGCATGCTCTGGTCTTAAGGCCGGTGGACTATAAAATAAATCCTTCCAAGCTTCGAATTTAAACCAGAAACTGCACAATTAATGAGGTACGGTTCCTGGATTAGACAAATTGATCTGCCACTGTTGACGGTTGTAATGTTTTTAGCAGTTCTTCATAGCTAAACTCAACTCAGGTTTTGAAGTCAAGAGTAACAAAATTTTAAATGAAAATAATAAAAACTTACCATTCTCCATCGATACCTTCGCTTTATAGCCGCCCAAATGATTCGAGTAATCGGATTTGAAATGAAGCCCAATCGATGGCGTTTGCGTTACATATCGTAACAATTTTAACGTTGAACTCCAATCGCCGCACACTTTACGCGGCCCTCGTCCCAAATTTTGCAATTTCTTCTTGTACTTCTGCTTATTGTGTTCGACATTCTTGTACATACTCAAATCAGGCAGTATATATTTCGGCCGAATTTTTTTATTCACTAGAAATTCGATAATTTGTGCTTGTTGTTTATTTGTTGAATTTAAATAAAACGACGACGACGACGATGTAGATGATGTTGATGAGGATGACGATGTGGATGACGTTGATGGTGATAATTTATCATTTTGTAAATTTAATTTTGGTATATCAAAAATTTCTAAATAATCATAATCGCATCTGTGAAAATTAGGAAAAATGAAAATAGATTATACAATTTATCATCATCATGTACATATATTTGGGCGACACGACATACTTTGGTTCAGCTTCTAATACTAATTCCTCAAAGTCTAATATTAAACGATATCCCTCCGGTGCTGTAATTATTGTATAGCAACTTTGTAATGCTTGATAACGTCGCGGAAAACCGGGACTTGACACCGATACACGCGGATTTTCCCGTGTCAATGCGATTGTTGTATTACAATCGTATACCCGACCTTTTTCATCCAATTCGGTAACTATAACGAAAAAAGCATAAAAAATATTATTTTTTCAATATATAGGAAGGAGCTTTTATGTGTTAAACTTTTTTTAATGTCGAAACTATTGGAAAAGTCAAAATATTTATATAGTTTTTATTTTATAGTTTTACGACTATATTGTAGTATGCATATATGTACGGATACAAAGTCACAAATGTCTGTTCGTTTGATAAATTATAGATATTTGGTTCAAGACGAAAAGTTTCTTGTTTTTTTGTGTTCTGTTGACTTGTAACATAATTTTACTGTAAATTAAGGAACAGCTTTCTTATATGTAGCTTTTTGTGTCTCGTATAAAAGCATTACATGTACTTTTAGTTTAATGAATATTTTTATAAATTTAATTTGATTTCATCGATTTTTGTTAGATGTGTTCGTGTATGTACGATTTAGTTTACGTATAAGTTTTAATTATTGTGTAAAGTTTTGATGACATGTAGTTTTCAATGTAAAATTGAACGTATTCGATTAGTTTGATGTTAGAAAAATGTGAACAGATCAGCTAAAAAGTAAATTTCATTAATTTTAAATTACCTTTTGGCAGGAAAAGAACTTGGAAATTTCTGATTAACTTTATAAAAAAAGTTAGTGTACTCAAGTTATAATCAAAATGTTATCCAAATTACTATCGAAGGTTCGGGGTTAGATCACTTTAAAATGTACAACAAAACGTCAAAATGTTACTGTGAGATATACAAATTTTTAGACAAAGTTTTTAATTTTTGTTCAACAACTGTGTATAGGAGGCCTTTTCTCCATGGTCGGATCTCTATAAAATTTGAACAGATCAATACGTCCAGCGAAATGAAGAAATGAAAGTAAAAGTTAGTTAGAATGGTTCTAACAATTTTTATCACAGTCCATTAAATCAGGAGTTCTATCAATTTAATTTGATCAAATATTCATCAGTTATTAAAAAAAGGACGCAATAGCTCGATCCAAACATGAACCAATCATTTTTAATTTTTATAAATGAAATCATCTGGCGAGTTAAAGCTTTTGATTTAAATAGAATAATTTTAAATGTAATCAATTCGGGCTTTCAAATGCTCAGTTAAGTTCACTGATATATTCCACCACCTAATCCTATAGTCCACAGCGTGGTCACAGCTGTCAACCATTGCGATATTTACCAACCAATGAAATTTCATCAAATTTGACGAAACGTATTACCGGTTAAACCAAAGTTTTTCCTTTCAAACTCAACCAAAGAACTAATTAATACAGTTTGATAAAATCAGAAGTTTTAGAGTTTGAAAACTATATTCAGTTAAATTTAGAATTTGTTTTGGCCGCAAAACAGATAGTCAATTTGGATGTTTCCTATCCAAATATTTAAAAAAGTTCAAAAAAGTACGAATATCGTAAGAAGTGGGCAGTTTATGGAATAATTTTTAATGAAATTGGGCGTGATGGCACTTGGGGTGATATTTTTTTGTTAGGCCATTATGGTATTCTCCATTTTCAGGCTGCATAACAGATTTATATTATATTCAAACTGAATATATGGTTTATTGCCAACCAATGCAAGTTGATGAAATTTGATGAAAAATACTTTCGGTTAAATCAAGATTTTTGCATTAAGGTTTGAAAACTATTTTCTGTTAAACATTTTTAAGTTTTCTTTGAAACTCAACCAATGCAATATCGGCCAACCAATAAAATTTGATGAAATGATAATCTTTAGAATTTGAACACATTTTTCGGTTTAATTTAAGTTTCTCTTTTCAAACTCAACCGTTGCGATGTTTACCAACCAATGAAATTTGATTAAGTTTGATGAAATTTGTTGAAAAATATTTTCGGTTACACTAACGTTTTTTTTCAAACTCAACCAATGAACCAATAAAAGTTCATAAAATGAAAAGCTGAAGAGTTTGAAAATGGTTTTCAGTTAAATTTAATATTTTATTTTCAAACTCAACCTTTCTTTCATTGCCCACAATGCATGTATTTTCGGTTAAATCAAGATCTTTCCATCTTTATTCCAAACTGATTGAACCAATAAAATTCATTAAAATGTCATGCTTTAGAATTTGAATACTATTTTCCGTTAAATTTAGGTTTCTCTTTTCAAACTAAACCGTTACGATGTTTACGAACCAATGAAATTTGATGAAGTTTGATGAAATTCGATAAAATGTATTCTCGGTTAACCCAAAATTTTTTCTTTCAAACTCAACTAATGAAATAATTAAATTTGATGAGCAGCTTAAGCTGAAAGTTTGAAAATTGTCTTTCAAACTCAACCTTTCATTCATTACTAAAAAATGCAAATTGATGAAATTTGATGAGAAGTTTTTTGGTTAAATCAAAATTTTTTCTATCAAACTGATTGAACCAGTAAAATTCGATAAAATGACAAGCTTTAGAGTTTTAAAACTCTATTTTCAGTATGAAATTTTCTTTTAAACTCAACCAATGCAATATCGGCCAACCAATAAAAATTGATGAAATTTGATGAAAAGTATTTTCGATTAAACGAAAGCAGCTTCTTTCAAACTCAACTAATGAACCAATAAAGTTTGATAAAATGAGAAGTTTTAGAGTTTGAAAACTTTTTTCAGGTAAATTAAGAATTTGTTTTTCAAACTGCAAGTTGATGAAATGTGATGGCAAATACTTTCGGGTAAATCAAGACTTTTGCTTCAGAATTTGAAAGCTATTTTTGGTCAAAAATTCTAAAATTTTCTATTAAACTCAACCACTGCGATGTATAGAAACCAATGAAAGTTGATGCAGTTTGATGAAATTCGATAAAATGTATTCTCGGTTAACCCAACAATTTTTCTTTCAAACTAAAAATCAAACTTAAATCAACATTTTCATTTCAAACTGATTGAACCAGTAAAATTCGTTAAAATGACTTGCTTTAGAATTTTAAAAATATTTTCAGTTAAATTATGAAATTTTCATTCAAACCAAACCTTTCATTCATTGCCAACCAATGGAAGTTGATGAAAAGTATTTTCGGTTAAATACGCTTTAGAATTTGAAACTATTTTCGGTTAAAACTAGAATTTTTTTTTAATCTCAACTAATGCGAAATCTACCAAATCGAACAATGAAATTTGACAAAATTTGAAAACTGTTTTCGCTTAAACTTAACAATTTTTGGGTAAACTTAAATTTTTCCTTTCAAACTCCACCATTGCGATAACAGCCAACCAATAAAATTTGATGTTGTTGTATGAAATTTACTGAAAAGTACTTTCGGTAAAATCAAAATTTTTCCTTTTAAACTGTCAATCAGTTGCATTTTTGGTTAAGTTTGAAAGTTCATTCCAAATTTTACCAAAAATAAGAAAAGATTTAAGTTTAACCGAAAATAGTTTTCAACTTCTAAGGCATGTCATTTTATCTTGGTATAGTTAGATAACTATTTTTGTATTGAGAATTGTTTTCAAACAAATTAAAATCAAAATATAATTCTGACAAACTATGTCCGTAGTTAGTGATCATCTATTCTCGATGAAATATTAACGATATCAAAATCGTTTAAAGAGAAATTAGCGAAACGTTTTGAAAGCTTTTGTAAAAGTGGAGAGGGCAGCTCGGTCAATGGAACTCTAGATAAATTAGAACAAAACTAAATTTAAATTATCACAACAAGCAACGAAATAAAGCAATAATCAACTAGGTTCCAGGAAAACGGCCTAGAATCGCATTTTTTTCTTGTAAATTGTCAACTACGTTGTTAATAAGTATTTTTCAATTTTGACTGTTAAAAAAATCATGACAATACAATATGCTGTCTTCGTTTGGATTACGGTGAAACAGCAAGATTTACACTATCTGAACGGGATGGTTCAGCAAACTAAAAAAATATATAAAGAGTCATAAAGTTTCTCGTACTAACAAACAACATAAGATAAATTGTCTCTCAACCACATTATTTCATGCCCATCCTCAAATCCAACATATTAAAGCATATCGTGCGCAAATATTCCAACACATACCAAAAAGCCCAAAAACAAACCGGTTCATCTGGCTGGTACTATTCAAATAGATCTAATCTAGCTTCCAAATAAAAAAAATTACTGTATCCAGTATAAACATACAAAAAAATATTAGACTAGTAACAACAATAACAACAACAACAAATAATTGCTTAATAAAATTTGTCATAAAAATTTGGTGCCAAACCATTAAAAACCCAAATAAACAGAAAACCGAAAAATTGAATAAACAAAAAGCTCTATTAAATAAAATTCAAAAAAAAATTATCAAAAGCTCTTAATATGAAAAAAAAAATATTTTTTGTGCTCTACAAAAATATTTTCCAAAAAAGAAAATATTTACCAAACACAGAACCATGTTATTTTGTCATACGAAGCTTAAAGCTTTATATATAATTTTTTTGTTTTGTTTCTGTATTTCCATATATATATATATATATACACACGCATACATATAGATTTATGCAATGTATATATATAAAGAGAAAACTTGGGAAATGAACAAAAACGACATCATCATCATCAAAAGCAGGGATGAGGGAAATGAAGAAAATGTAAAAAGATACTGTAACCTTTAGCATTTTTAAATAAAAAAGAAAATGGAACGAAGCTTTCACGTATATGTATATATTTTTGGCAAATGGAAATCGAGCACCAGAAAAAAAAAAGTTGGATTCATCCTACACATATATATCCAATCAATATGTTTGATGTACATATATATACACACACACTCACACATTCGATGATATGCTTTATTTCATTTTCCGCATAAAACAATCATTCATAATTTTTAACAATAAAACAAAAATTTGGAAATACGTTTTTCTTTCGCATATGTTTTTATTTGGAAAAACGAAATTGTTTTGATTGGATTTTAAAAGCCGATCGACTTAAAATGTGCGGGGCACGGATATAAGAAGAAACATTTTTTTATTCGTCTTTATGTATGTATGTACATATATTCTGCGTTGAATTTAGATAAGCAGGATATCATTTATGGAATATTAATGAAGGTGAAATTTATCATATACATATATACTTACATACAACATCTCGTTCTCGGTTCTGTCTTTAATTTTTTTTGTTTTTATTTTTATTTCGAATATGTTTTCTTCAGGTGCGTTTTCTTTTGTGCGATTTTCTTTTTTGTCAAGAGATATCACATCCAGCTTAATATGTATTTATAGCTATCTAATATATACATAGGTGTGGAGTAGCGGGGGATGGAAGAAACAATGCCGGAATACATACAAAAAAAACCTAAGTATTTATGGAAATATTTACACGCTTTAAATGTTAAAATATATAAGAAATACACGCAGCAAACTGAATGTACATAATAAATGCGAACGAACGACTGTTTTTAAATGTGTTCAACTAAGTACGAGTATATATGAGCTTAAAATGAATGAAATTATAAAGGTAAATAGTACATGAGCTTTTTCTCTTATGTTGCTTCTAATTAAATATAATACGTTCGAACAAAACAACAAAAAGCTCAATATTTGCCGGGCAACTTTTAACTTGAGCTCTTTCTTCGAGCTTTACGAAAGTTTTTCCGGGAAAATATAGGATTAAGCAAAATAAAATAAAGTTTGTCATAAAGCTTTTATTCATTTTCACAAACCAACTGTAGCTTCTATTCTACATGAGCTTATAGTCTTATAGTTTTACGAATTTTGAAAACATTAAATTTTTGTTGGAAAAATGGTAAAATTTTAAATGAGCTTTTAGTATTTTAGAATGAAATTCCAACTTTTAAAATTTGTAGTTTTGAAGAACTTTTGACAGAACTTTTATGCAATTTTAAGATTTACTATATGATGCTCAATATATACGATTTAGTATTTAGTAATAAACTGCCTCACAAATGTCGCCTCCAGGTTTACGTTCGTTATGACCGGGTGGCCAAAAGTTACCTAGGTGTGGGGCGGGTCACGATAAATGACGGCGAATGGGCCGGTTTAAGGTGTTACGCGACCCGTGCCAACAAACTACCAGGCCCATTTAACAAAGCCTAGTCGCAAACGGAGCCCTCTGGATACCTGGCGACCCCCAGTTGTAAATAGCCTTACCTGCGCATACGGATCTCTGCGCGTATAGACTAAAATTTCTCAAATAATTAAAAATAAAAAACAAAAAAAAACTGGCCATACCAGGACACCAAAGTCTGGGACAAGCGGAACATAGTCTCAATATGCTACTGTTCGCATAGTCTCAATATGCTAAAGGGAAACCAGTTCACTTACACAGTTCTGCATGCCCTGGTACGTACGATTGAGAAATCAATATTCTCGCAAAAGTTTTGTAGGGTGGCGTTCCGTGATATTGAGGGCGCCTTTAACAATGTAAAGACGGAGGCCATCCTGGAGGGAGTGTCGCTCCTTGGGCTGGACTACCTTGTAAGTGGGTTAATCAATCATATGGTCCAAGCAAGATGGTTAACTCGGAGCTGGGGGAACCCACCATTAGGAGGCGGGTGGCTAAGGAAATCCCGCAGAGAGGTGTCCTGGCCCCTCTTCTCTGCAATATAGCAATTAATGGGTTGCTGTTAGAGCTGGATAGATAAGAGACTAAACTGATTGCGTCTGCAGATGACGGAACGATAACTGTCTCTGGAAAATATTTAAACAGGGTGAAGGTAGTAATCCAAAATGCCCTCCTAATCATTACGAGGTGGACCATCAGATGTGGACTGGCAATCAGCTCGTCCAGGACTGAACTCGTACTATTTACCAGGTAATATAAAATCCCGGTAAAAGACCCACCTATCTTAAACGGCATAGGACTAGCTTTTACTGATAAGGCAAGTTTTCTGGGTGTATTCTTGGACAGTAAGCTTAGTTGGAAGCCTTCTTGGAAAGAGTAAACAAGGCTAATATAGCCTTGTACTCGTGCAGAAAGGCCATCGGAAAGAGATGGGGCTTGAAGCCAGAGCTGGTACACTTGCTAACACTAACACACGCCCTAGGGATATGTTTCACCTTTTCCCTGTCGATATTTATGGTAAGCAGATGGCGGCGAATATGGCCACCCGACTATCAGCTATATCTTAGTGGAAATGGAATCAGACAGGACACTCGATGATAATTAGATCGCTAAGGAAGGAATTGGCGAATCTAGACTACGTAACACCAATATTATGCTTCGAGAAAGGAATCCGAACTACGAGCCCGTCAAGACGATCTTGCAGGAGGGGGTCGCTATCGGGAACAGAAGCATTACAATTCTTTACGGATGGCTCCAAGCCTACGGTAAAGTAGGAGCTGAAGTCTTCTGTCATAAATTGGAAGTAGATATATCAGTTTGTCTCCCTGATTATTGCAGCGTGTACCAAGCAGAGGTGATGGCGATTGAGGAGGTCTTGACTCGTTTCAGACATAATGTGGTATCCTCGATTGATATCGCAATTTTTGTGGATATAAAAAGATTATAGCTTTAATTCGGTGAAAACTTCAAAAACAGCTTAAATCCGGTTTTACAACTAACTTGATAAACATCAGGAAATTAAAATGCAACTTAACGAGAGCTCATCAATATTAAATTGATGAAGATGATCATCTACAACATGAATTCGATGAAGAGACAAAAAAACTGGTTATGATAACTATAACAATTTGACCTGTACCAGTACCAGCGCCTTCCGTCTGGGATTGCTAGTGCTCCAGCCATTTTTCAAAGATTTATCGAGCAGCTCACGGCGGGACTAAGCCACGTGCCGTCGTATCCTGATGATATCATTGTGACGGGTCGAACTCAAGAAGAGCATCTAAAGAATCTGGAAGAGATGTTTAAGAGACTGAAAGAGCGAATCTATGTTGCAACCTAAAAAAATGTAAATTTTTCCAAAAGAAAGTGCAAATTTGGGACATATAATAGACGGCAATGGGATTCGGCCATCAAATGAAAGAGTGAAGGAATTGTCGCAATGTCTCAACCAAACAACCTGAAAGAGTTTCAAGCTGTCTTGGGTAAGGTTAACTATTATAACCGTTTTATACGCAATTTTTCGAAGATTTCAGCTCCGTTGAATGAGCTGAGAAGAAACGGGGTTAAGTTTAAGTGGTCGGCAGCCCAGGAAGCTGCTTTTAGGAAGGTAAATCAAATCCTGAGTGACTCAACAATTGGTCCATTATAGGAGAGATTATCCACAGGTGTTGGCAAGAGACGCGACCAGCTATGGAATTGGTGTAGTGATTTCACATATCTATCCAGATAGAAGTGAGCATCCAATAGCTTTCCCGTCAAAAACTTTGGAGAGCTATCAAAAAAAGTACTCTCAAATCGAAAAGGAGGCCCTGTCGATAATTTTTGGATGCGTCAAGTTTTATCAAACTTGCCATAAAAATGTGTTGCTGCTGCAGACTGAGCACACAATAGTCATATTATGGACATTTTGGAGTGGTCCGGATGAAACAACTACAACGCCGTTACGTTTGGTGGCCGCATATGGACCAAGATATTGTGAATACAGTTAAGAGCTGCAAGACGTGCCATGAATTCGCATCATGTTCTAATAAAGCGCAGATTAGCTGGCCAGAAGCAACTAAACCGTGGGAACGCCTTCATATCGATTTTGTCGGTCCATTCCTATATGAGATGTGGTTGCTGTGCGTCGATATTTACTCGCATTATCCGTTTGCGATCAAGATGTGTGATACAACGACAAAAATAACGATACGTGCACTGCAAAGGCTTGCCTGACTCCATCGTCAGTGACAATGAAGCGTCGTTCAAAAGCCATGAGTTTGCAGATTTTTGTAAATCGCTTGGGATCGAACACTTGACGATCGCGCATTTTCATCCAGCTTCAAATGAAGCCGCCGAGCGATTTGTACGAACGTTCAAAGGTTCAATGAAAAAGTATCTAGTAGGAGAGAAGATATCGAAAGATCAAGCGTTGTCGAAGATTTTGGCTGCGGCTATAGATTTTTGCCAGGAATCACGAATAAGTCACCAAGTGAGCTATTGAACGGACGGCTACCAAAGACAACGTTGTCCTTACTATTTTCGAACGAGCCGAGAGAGAAATTGAGAGGAATTCCTAAAGTCGGGCTTCCATTTAGTACTAAATAGAAAACGACAGTTCTCCGGAAACGATAATTAAAAATTACCAAATTTCTACAAAGATGAGCAAATTGACTGACATGAAATTGACAGTATTTCTTAAACTGCTCTTATATACATGTACGAGTACATCGAATAGCATTTGTAAGGTGACGCATCCATATGTATTAAATAAATTATAAAACTTTATGGCACCTATTAAGTTTTTACAATCGTAATAAAAAAAGTGTTCTACCACGCTTTCAAGGACTCAGCGTATCGATTAACTAAACAAACTACAATTTTATTTAATCAACTTTGTGCTAAAATTTATGGATGCATCGCATATACCCCATATACATACAGCAAACATAAGGATATTACATAAAACTCATTCGCAGACATTAACTACAATTTGCAATCGTGCTATGTATGCATAGTACAGAGCCAAAATGTAGAGCGAGTATACAAAACTACAAATTTTTATTTCGTTTTGGATATCCGCCAACATGTAATTCAATCATGATTTGGTTTGTTGTTAGTTTTTTGTGCAGTCAAAATATACAACAACAAACCAGATAAAAAATAATAATAACTGGACAGTTTTGTGTCAGACAATTTTTTATGTATATTTTAAACAACAACAGACTATATATATTGAACGAAATAAAGCCAACATTTCATTAAATTCCCATTGCAATGTTTAGTTTTTTTTTGAATACTTTGTTCGTTTAGAGATAATACACGACGTCATGTGGACATTTTGACAAACATACATTTGACATTTATTATTTAAATAAAAATATTTACTTTACCATCAGTCATTGGTCGTTCACATAGAAAAAAATTTGTTGCTGTACAATCTCGGTCATTCCATTTGTAGGTGGATGATAATGGGGTGGGTGTAGGTGGCCCACCTGGTGGTACACTAAAATGGCGACGTATCTCAACACAATCTTGACTGCTTAGCCCGTCATCGTTTGGCTGTCGATTGTAATGACCGTGCTGAGCCCATCCAGTAAACCAATCTGTAATAAAAACAAAAATAAAATTTATTCGTTATACAAAACGTTGCCAACTTCATATAGTATACAAACAATAAAAGAAAATCAATATGAACTGCATTGTAATTGGTATATACGAGTATGTAGGTTTTTACGATGACACATTAAATCATATAAAATTTTATTAAAACATTAAGGATTTTACAATTTTACAATAAACTATTATTATGTATCCACATATACATACATACATAAATAACAAAGAGATTTTTGTTTTGTTATGGAATATTTTATCGTGGTTAGTTTAGCGATAATTTTATGCTTTATTGTACGCGACATAATAAAATTAAATCGTATGCATGTATACATACGAGTAGTTGTACTTGGTCGTACATTCTCTATAGGCTATTGTAATAATATTTTCGGGATAAGAATAATTTATTCACATTTTTCAAACACAAGCTATAAAATGTTCAATGTCGATCCGATTACGTAAATACGGTAAAAAAAAACGGTAATTTCTTTATTTTAAATTCCCCTTATTTGTTCAATAACGGATTATTTTACAATCATGTTCAATGTATTGACAAAAAACAAAGGAATAATATTTAGTATTCAACATGACGTTCATAAAAAAGGCCACGTCAATATTTATAAGTTTTAGTAATTAAAAAAGAAAGTTAAAATAATTTTGAAATCGCAGTGTTTAGTGCACTAACGAGAAATGGATTACAAACTGCCTAAAAATAGTACAGTGGTCGAAGGTCAACATTGCTGAAACAACAAATCGATTATGCATAGTTTACTTCAAAAAATATGACGGGTTTTCTGACGTGGTTATCTTACCGTAGAAATCCCATATATTTCCGTTAAGTGATGAACTACGTTTTTCAATAAATTTTGGTTGTGCCGCTTTGTGCATCACTAAATTATCCGTGGTGACCACCGGCAACTAGTACACCATGTTATGTGGTATACTAGGCAAAAACACGGCCGATAAACAACTGACCTGGGTTACGGTTTCAACCTTACCGTTCTGATAACCGCCAGGCTGGAGGCCCAGTGTAAAAACTAGCCTAGTCTCTAACGGTGTATCCGGATACTTGGTGAACTCTGGGTCAATGTAGGCTTTCTTGTGTATTGCGGATCTCTGCACAGATAAACCTCCGTTCTCCGCTACTCGTGCGATCTATTATGGAACAACAAAATAAAAAACAAAAAGAGACAGGCACTCCTAAAAAAATGAAATCTAGTGCTGCGGAGACATCGACCTTTACGCCCGGTCTTCAGAGCGCAAAATGGAGCATATAATTACGAACGAGGCTGGCCCCTCAAAACCAAAGGGCAAAGGCTTTCAAATCTCCAAGATCAACAACATTCCGTTGAAGCAGAGCCATGCTTGCGTGGGTTCCGCTGAGATCTCACAGGCAAAGAACAGACAAAAAAGAAAAGGGTTACGGACACTGTCATCAGGAGAATCCAGGGCCTACTCCGTCCTGCCGAGATGGAGGATGGCACCGGGGTCACGTAAAATTGACTGTCTGTGCCGACGAAAGGTCGATGATCCTCTATAGACAAAGGCGATAGGCAGGCTGGGTGAAGTCTGGCCTGTGGTTAAATTAGCAATCGTTACGAGGGAAGCAAATCCCTGCAGCCCTAAGGCACAAGCAGGATCCATGCGAAAAATGAAGGTAAGATACGTTCCTATATTCATACTCGCTAGAAATAACTTGAATATTTATATAGTACTACATTACAGCAATGCTGATTTAGTGGTTGCTATAGATGGAGATGGGTTGTCAAAATATCTGGCTTATATCGGCCTACCTCCCCTACGTGGAGGAAAGTATACCACCAGGTAGGTTGGGCAGTGCAATGGAGGCTCAAAGACGAAAAGTAGGAGTCATCATGAGCAGTACTAATCTAAATATATGTTATATCGGGCGTAAGCCAACCTTTATTACTAAAAACAGACTGGAAGTGCTAGACATCACTCTTGTGTCAGATTTTTTAAGGAGAGGGCATTGATCTGGAAAGTGTCCGAAGACCATTCCTTTTCTGACCATTGTCATTCCCGGTATGAATAGGATACAAAACCCACTAGTAAACCATCTTTCAGGAATAGGAAGAAAACTGACTGGGATCGCTAGTTTTGGTAACTTATTACCTGTATCGGTTCCAAACCCATCTGCATCTACATAGGAGCTTGATGTTCTAGTAACCACGCTTTCTGATGCTTTTAACAAAGCTATGTTAGGTGCATGTCCTATCAGTGGGCCTTTGGGTAAATCTCGGCCACTCTGGTGGTCGAGAGAACCCCAAGGTACTCGTACGAAATGCATAGGAGACTGTTCAAGAAAGCGAAGAACACAGCTGCTGCTGTAAATTGGGACTGCGATAAGGAAGTCCTCAAAACTTACTAATTTTGCTAAGAGCAGCCAATACACGGGCCTGGAGGCTCTACTGTGGTAATATTCTGGAGTCGTCGGACGCGGCCAAGCTACGTAAAGTACTATGTTCTAGTCCTTCCATTCTGAGTTATCTACAACGACCGGATGGTTCATGAACTACGTGTAGTCAGAAATCCTTGGAGCTACTACTAGAAACGCATTTGCAGAAGTGGTCGGTACTAGCTCGGGAGAGACCGGTGATAAATAAAGGTGTAGACTCCGTAAGTCATATAGTAAATGGGCGGAAAATCCAATGGGCAATTTGTTTTAAGCCAGTTTTAAACCATACAAGTCGGCAGGACCTGATGGCATTATCCCTGCGGATATCCAGCGATCTATTGACTTGACCCTACCCTGGCTGGAAGTCATCTTCAAAGCGAGCTTCCAACATTGTCACATTCCTAGAAAATGGTCTGAAAAAGCTCTCATTGCTATCCAAAAAACTTTAAGCCTACAAACTTATCCTCTTTTCTATTCAAATCACTGGAAAGACAAAGAGAGGCTTATATCAGAGGCTCAATCAAGCCGGGCGAACTGTCGGGGTCTCAACACACTTACTGTAAGGGACGATCGGTGGAGACCTCCATCCCCTTATTGGCTCGATTGAGAAATCACTTGAATATAAGGAATAAACAATGGTAAGTTACTTGGATATAGAGGGGATCTTTACGAACGTCAGACCGGAGTAATCAATCGGGCCCTTGCGTATCTGGAGGTAGACGAGTCACTCAGGGGCTTGATGGATCAAATGCTTAGAGAAAGAATTGTGACTGCTCATCTGGGTGGGACATCTGCCGGCAGATACGTAAGCAGAGGGACACCGCAAGGTGGGATTTCATCTCCCCTTCTTTGAAACTTGGTCAATAATGACCTGTTACTATACTTGGAAGGGCAAGGCTTCAAGGCTTCATTTTGGACTGAACGCAAACCCACAGAAAACGGAGTTCGTTCTCTTTATCAGGAAGCACAAAGTTCCTCAGTGTGACCCGCCAAAATTAAATGGTACTCGCTGATCGTTACGGATAGAGCGAAATACCTCGGGCTTTCTTTTGGAGAACAAGCTAAGCTGGAAACCAAACATCTTAGAAAGAATAAAAAAGTAAAAAACTACTGTAGTGCTCTACTCCAGCAAAAATGCCATTGGAAGGATGGGGTATGGAGCCACACATAGTACACTGGCTCTACGTTTCAGTGGTCAAACCTATACTGCTGTATGGGGTTGTCATTTGGTGGTCAGCGTTAAAAATTATGGCTAACCTGAAACTATTGATGAACGTCCAAAGAACGGCCAGCTTGTGTATAAGTGGAGCCCTGAGGAGCACACTTACTCAAGCACTGCAGATTCTCTTTCATCTCACTTCCTTGGACCTGGCAGCCGAGCAGCTTGCATATTGCACAGCCATTCGTCTCAAATCCATATCTATGTGGACCTGTAACAATATAATATAGAGCACTCATCCATCCTATGCAATAGGTGTTTTCTTGAAACTACCGACTACGGTATCCCTTCGCCATCTGTTGAGATGAGATTCTAAACTGAGTTTCCCACCAGAGAGGACTGGTTGAATGAGACGGTTTTGAACAATGAGGCGTTAAGTTCCTTCACGGATGGCTCAAAAAGGGATAGATTTGTTGGCTGCGGGGTCTGTGAGGCACTAGGGGTAAAGCTCTCTTTTCGTCTTCCCGCCTTTTGCAGTTTTTTTCAAGCTGAACTGATCGCGATAATGGAAGTCATGGACTGGTTGAAGCGTAATGTAATAGCTACGAGGGATATTCGCATTTTTACTGACAGCCAAGCTGCTACTAAAACTCTACAATCATACAACTTGTCGTCGAAGGTAGCCCAGAACTGCCTGGCATCTTTGAGTGAGATGGCTGATCCGTTCAACATCTGTTTGATGTGGGTGCCAGGGTACTTCAATATAGCATGGAATGTAATGGCAGATGAGCTAGCCCGCAAGGGCACAGCAAGTTTTACATCACAATGCAGGCTGGCTATAAAGATACCGCTTGCTTCCTGTAAACTGCTGCTTCAGGAAGAAGCCATAAGAGAAACGAACGTTCGATGGTCTAACGCTAGTTCGTGTGTAATAACCAGGCAGATCTGGCCTAGCTTTGACCGGTTCAGATCCGGCCAACTGATATCTTTTCGACGGCACCATATTGGTATGGTCGTGGGAGCTATATCGAAACACTGTCTCATCGGGGTACATGCGAGCAGACTGGGTGTCCCTGCCCATGATTTCTGCCGTAGCTTGGGTGATGAGGAGGAAACAGTGTTCCATCTGCTCTGCACCTGTCCTAGTATTGTGTATACAGCAGAATAAAACTTTGGGAATTTCCCATTTGGACGACCTAACGGATCTTAGTAAGATCGATATCAGGGGCTTTCAACGCTTCTTGGTAAGCTAAATATTGTTCAACGAGTAAAGAAGAGGTATAACTCAAATGTGGTATAACTACGAACCAATTGCAAATCCTAGTTCTATGATGATCTATTAGGACTGCCATTCTAACCTAACCTATCCTTAAAACAAACCATATTACACATTTTAAGCCAGGTATCGCATTTGAGAAACAGATTAGATTATATTAGCTAGAATCGGCCATAGAGCATCCAGAATATATCAAATTCGCGGTTTTCTGGAATAGTTGTATTGGTGAATTCCGGAAAACCCAGTTCGCAGTATGTATCGCATTTGTGCATAATCTATAACTAGAATTTTATTATTGTATTGATATTAGCTATAAAATAACATTATCCACTATAGACTCTCGTATTCGGAAGATGATGTGGATAATATACTTGAAAGCATTGATATTTACTATACTTACTATGTGCCCACAAATTATACCTATAGGAATCAGATGTGGAAATAGATGTTAATCTTGAAATAAACGAGAGTACTGACTCAGAAGCCAGTGGTGAAGAGCTTTCCGTTGTCCATATTGATAATTAACCATTTATGAAGAAATAAATCCGGATTCTACGCTGAATGAATACTACATCGGAAATGATGGGACAATCGGCCTAATATGCATCATTTATCTGCGCATAACTCGAGAGTCGTTGTTTATGGGCCCTAACCCTAACACTAAAAATGTGAATAATGTGAATACTTCTGTGAGATATTTAACCAGGAATACAGCAGATATAACGCAGCAAATCCTAGTTCAAAATCACTGGTGTGCGGAAACCTATGCAGGCAGAAATTTGTTTACTGTGTACTGGACTTCTAATTGTAATTGGGACTTTTAGATCAAATTATGAATTTGTGACGCAGCTGTGGAATAAAAATGCTTATCCTTTATATCCGCCTTATATGATAAGGCGGGACTCATTATCTAAAAATTTACTAGAATGGAACCTTTCAATCGTCGACACACAAATAACAAAAAAAAAACCTACGTTGGATGGAATTTACTTTAATTTTCTTTGAAAACTGGTTTATAGGTTTGGAGAAAACAGTACTGTGGTCATATTTTCCAGCACCCGATAAATCTGTGATTTTATTATCTATGCAGCATAACGATGATGGGTTTTCTGGATCGCGGCAAAAGCAGGATATACTTTTATACTATAACGTCGCAAAAGCGGGTCTTCAATGGGCAAACGTTTATCACAATATATAGCATAAAAAACTACCACTGTCCGCTTGCCATGTTTCTCAACATTGTCTAAGTAAAACTAAGTAAAAAATTGCGGTAGAAGACAATTTTTAGAAGACTTACGTTAACAACATTCTTTTCAATGTATTCTTGGCCTATCCAATGTTCCTTTTATTCCAGATCAGCTAAAGAATCGAGACTCATCTGATCGACTAACTCATAAAGGTCAGTGTTATACGTGCTTCAAGGAAGAGTAACTGTGTACGATGTTTAAAATCTATATATGCCAAGTACACAGCCTAAAAATTTTTAAAATCGAACAAATACGTTATTACGGTTACAACTTTAAGTAAACATTTTTTCATGGTCAGAGTGAAGGGACCTACATATTTATACGACTGGTAAAGTGTATGGGAATCCTAGATCCCATGTAATAAACACCGCCATTTTGATTAGGTTTTGAGTTTTTATTAAATTTTTTTTCTTGGGATATTGCTAGCAATTAGTGTCACTATACAGTTCAGTGATTTGGCGTCACATATCGTCATAATACCACAGTTGAAACACTTCTCCATTTCCGAGATCAGAAGAGCTCTTTTTCGGCTTCCATTTAGTATTGGAAGGCCTTTCGCTATTTTTCAATGAATCGTTGGGGAATTGACGGCGGACATAAAAGGAGCTAATATGTCTATTTGGGTATCATGAAGTCGAAAACAAAATTAGTTTGGCATCAAATAAAAATGTCGCTTTTCAGATGAGTACAGTAGCAAACCTCTCGATAGTTTATCAACAATTTATTTCAAAAACAGTTTATCGTGTATAAAATTTGCAGCATTGATAAGCTTTTCTGAACGATTTCGTAATGCAAAGGAGTATCGTTGTTATTGATGATACCCCATTGAAAGTGATTGCTTTGGGTTGAGACCACCAAAAATTGCTAATAACAAAATAAATTTAACCCTATACAGGCCACTAATTTTTGTTTTAACTCACTTGATTTAATTTTGGCTTAGTTTGGTGTTCAGTACTTGTTGTAATCATGGTTAGAACTTGAATATGATTTTAGTGTTCAACTGGTTTCCTTTTATAGCATTTCAAGTGTATTTCAAGAAAACATGTGTGGTGTGATAAGATATGAAAAATTTGAACGACGTAAGTGCGCTGAGATTATATCGTGACATTTGAATCATTATCACATCAAGTACTTTTGGTGAGTAACTAAAAATGTCACGATACAATCACAATGTCCGCACACGTACACTGATTTCGTAATATATGGTGACAGGATAAAGTTCACCAAAAAATTCTTTTAATTGCACTCGAAATACTTCCGGTGGCCCAGTACACAGTGTGGCAACAAAAAAGTTGCAACCAATTACTTAAGATATTTAATCGTCAATTTGGTACTATATGTGTCTGTATATCTGTATAGCATCTCAACGACATTGATATCCAGGATTACAATGTATACATATTTTTATGGATCTAGAGTGTTGTATGAACGGCTACAAGAGGAATTTAATTTGTGTAAAAAAAATAATAATTCTGGTTTGCTTTTTTAATGACATCGTAAAGTTTTATTTTTAATTAATTTGAAGTGTGTTGAAAAGCTTATGTAATTATGGAAGAGTGCTTTTTGTTCAAGTATGTTGTCTATATAGATATATGTACATATGTTTTATGTATTTTCTTTTTTGTAAAATTGTCAAACAATATGGAGATAAATTGTTGGTTGTTGCACTCTTTTATTGGGTTAAGCTATTTGATACATTTTATGGTGTGACATTTTGTAAGAGACGATTTGTATAATATAAGCTTTTTTTGGTTAGACAAGGTCAGTAATTTTATAATAATCAACAAATAAATAGTCATAGGTTTTGCATTCTAATTCAATTTCCGAAAATATGATTTTATCCTATGCGTCCTGAATTCTGAAAATTCTGAAAGCCTTCAAGTATCGAAAGTTCTATTCTAATAATTCTTAGTCTGGAAATTCATAGGCTACGATAATATTGTGGAACGTGTTATGTTCAGTTTACAAGTTTTATTTAATCACATTGATTAGGTAGATGGAACTAATCGGATTGTTTGGTAATGTTTGGTTAATTTTAGAGCGAAAACAATTGTGGATCATAAATTGATCCATTTCCCTTTTAATTATCATAATTTTATAATTAATTTTGTGTGGTAATATAATTTTTAAATTCTTAACCTTTTTCAGTTAAAGTTTAAACGTAAGTGGAACATATGTTTACCTTGATAATTTCTGCTGGCGTTTGTAATTGGTTGAATTAACTGTTTCAAACTAAATAATCAGAAATATTGTGGAACCTATTCTAAACAAATTGCTTTGTGGGACATAACAATATATTTTTATTTTGTTTTTGGACGTAAATCCGTAGTGCCGAATAGTATTGAAATTTGGTTAAATATGGCCTAACTGTTTTTGTTAAATTTTATTTGTGGGATCTATGTAAGTGGAATTTTCTCGTTCCTTCTGTAAAACAATTTGTAGCTTTTGACTGTATTTTTTGACATAATTAACTATTTATCAAGTATTACACAACTAAGAAAATGAAATACATATTTGAACTTGCATGTTTCTCAAAAATTGTAATTTAAAACATTCTTTAATTTAAACTTTTATCAATCTGATATATTTTGTAGTCAAACTTATAAATTTTAATATTTGGATTTGTCTGATGAAGCTTTTAACATTTTATTCAAAAGTCAGTAAATTTATAAAAAAATATTATTAGTTTAGGTGGTTTAAACAAAATTTGCAATTATACTGGAAGCTTTTGTTATGATGTAACCAAATGTATAGTGTAAGAAGGCCTCAAGCAATTATGGCATGATGCAGTAGTAAACAAAATTGTGAGTTTATTTGTAAAGCGGAAGAAATTAATGCAACCCTAAAAACTAAATATGAGCTACAGGAGACTCAAATGAGTGTCCAACATCCAAAAATTCTAATATTTGATCGTATTCGAACATTCACCTATATCAAACCAAATAGAAGATACTATTTACGTTCGATTAGTCCTTGTCATTGGTAATTCAGAACTTTACAATTTCTTAGTTGATACTGGAGCCTATGTAAGCGTCATTAAAAAATCGTGTGTATTAGAATCTTCTATCTTCTATCCTACTCTTAAATGTCAAATTAAAGGTGTTACAAGTGGAATCATTAGGAACGCTATCTTCACAAATAATGATTACGGAGACATTTAACATTCTTCATATATTATCCAAATAGTAAAGTAAGACTTTCCAATTCCTTATGTATAGTGGAAATCTTGGGAAGGATTTCGTTTCTCAATATCAATGCAAAATTGATTTTGGAGAGCTTACGTAGGTAATATTACTAAAACCTTCACCAATTCTACGTGATTTAATAACATCTTCGGTTAAATATTTGTTCCACCAAGAAGTGAAAAAATTACAACTGTCACGTGCAACAATATTGAAAATAACCCGGAATACCTGTGTCTATCTTAAGAAATAGCTCCAGGCGTGTTTGTCTGATACAATTAAAACAGAAATTAATCAACAAGTAAATGAAATGCTAGAACAAGGAATAATTGAACCCAGTGACAGTGGAATTATCCACTTTTAGCCGTATCTAACAAATCGTCAGATGGTTCTTGTAAATGGCGCGTTGTTGTCGATTTCCAACGAAGTAACATTATACCGTGTGTTTCCTACAACGAAATGGATCGTTGAGCGGTCGATTCCAAGATACAGGGAAGATGGTAGCAAAATAAATTGTTGGGCGTGTGACAAGATGGGTCATATGTCGAGAGATTGTAGAGAAGGAAAATGGAGACGTACAAGATCACGACCTCCTATGCAACGAGCATCAAGTAGAGAGCGAACGTTGGCCAAGGAGGATGGCCAAGAATGAAAGGAATAGTTAAACTACAACGAGTCAGCCTAAAAGGGTAGAAGCTGACTCCCACTACTAATTGCTCCATAACCTCCATCCCTATTTCGAGATTGGGACGAGGCGGTGACAGCTTAACAATTAAAGGAAGTATTGACGTGAATAGATGTGTTATTACCCTGGATACAGGAGCAGTGCGCACGTTTGTGTGTGAGGATCTAGCCAAGGGAAGAGTACAACCAGCCAATGGGTTGAAATTACGTACAGCCACAGGTGAGAGTACAGACATAACGGGCAGGAAGTTTACGAGAATCAGGATAGGCAATACTCAATTCCAACACGAAGTACTGGTCGCAAAAATAGTAGATGAAGGCATCTTGAGGCTGGACTGAATGAGGGCCAATGGCTTCGTGGTGGATGCTGAACGAGGAATATTGGACTGTGTTAAGACGATGTCACCGAGCTCGGAAACAATTGTGTGGGGGGAATTGGAGGGAGGTTCTGTGGCACCCAGGTTGTGGCTTGTAGAAACCAGTGAAGAGTAAAGTGAAACCAAAAGAATTATGATAGGGGGAAGAACAGCAGAATCCGATACACCGATAGGCATGATCAGAAACAAATAGTAGAACACCTCATGCAGAAATGGACTGGAGATCTAACCATGAACAAGAAAAATTCAGCACGACAACTGTTCGAACAGTATAAGTCGATATTCTGCAGTACACCGGATAATAGTGTAAGGGCTAACATAGAAACATAGAATTGATACCGGAACGGAGACACCTATACGCCAAGCGCCGAGAAGATTACCATTAGCAAATGAGAAGAGGTAGATCGAATGGTAACGGACATGAAGGCAGCTGGAGTGATTGAATCATCAAACAGTCCATGGAGTTCATCGGTAGTGTTGGTCAAAATGAAGGATTTCAAAATGCGTGTCTGCGTTGAATACCGATAGCTTAATTCAGTGATGATAAAGGGTAGCTACATTACCAAGGATCGATGATACGCTCGACACATTATCAGGTGCTAAAATGTTTTCAACATTGGACCTGTAAAGCGGGTATTGGCAGGTGGAAATCCAAGAGGAAGATCGTGGAAAAACGGAATTCAATGTGGGTAATGTGTTATGACAGTTTAACGTTTTAAGGGGAGGATTTCAAGGAACACCTGAGAAATTTGTCAGCGGTATGGGAGCGATTACAATCAGCCGGTTTTAAGTTAAATCCGAAGAAGTGCTCCCTGTTCAGAAGTTAAAATTTTGGGGTACAAGGTTACGACCTATGGAATCCACACCGATGAGGACAAGATACCAGCGGTAAAGGACTGGCCAAGACCTAAAAATTTACGGGAATTACGAAGCCTCCTCGGATTGTGCACTTATTACAGGCGATTTGTGCCAGGATTTGCCAACGTTGCAAAAAAGCTTACCCGGTGTTAAGTTTATTCTTGACACCGACGCAAGTAATGATGATATCGGAGGAAGTGTTGTCACAAGAAATTGAAGGTCAAGGAAGAGTGATACCTTATTACTCAAAGGTGTTATCGAAACCAGAACGTAACTATTGTGTGACTCGTACGGAATTATTGGCTATAGTGGAATGTATGAAACATTTTCATAAGTACCTCTATGGCCAAGAATTTCATATACATATTCAGGTCAAGAATCCAGAAGTGCAAGTAGCGCGTTGGATCGAACGACTAAAGAGTTAGCATTACCAGATCGAACATTTGAAACGGAAGACACATGAAAATACCAATGCATTGTCAAGACGGCCATTTCAAGTAGTATGCAAACACTGAGCGCGAATAAAAGCAAAGGAAGACATTATCGACATAAGGTTTATGCAAGTACTACCGGATAAGGTGTGGACAGATGGAAAGGTCAAGGATAAGCAGTTAGTAGATCCGGATTTGGCGATAATCAAGCAACCTCAGGAGACAGGAAACCGTCCAACGTAAAGTGAAATTGCAGATAAGAGTCCCACAGTAAAGGCTTATTGGGCACAATGGGACAGCCTCCAAATCGAGAACCGATGCTTAAAACGAATATGAGATAGCTCGGACGGCAATATGAAATATTCAGTGAAAGTCGTGGCTAAGTCTAGGATTGCCGAAGTATTGATGGAGTCTCTCGGAGAGGCAAGTGGAGGTCTCTGGGAATTAATAAAACACTTGCCAAAATACGTCATCGTTTCTGCTGGTCAAGATGTAGACAATTTGTAGTGGAGTGGTGTCAATAATGTGACCAAAGTGAGGCGGTAAAAGGTCTCGCACGGAAAAGCCGGCGAGCAATGCAGAAGTATAACGTTGGAGCGCCATTCGAGAGAATTGTGTGGTAGTAATAATGGACTATTTTAGCAAATGGCCAGAGGTATATCCCATACCCATCAGGAGGCAACAACGATAGTTGACGCCGTGGTTAATAATTGGATTAGTCGTTTTGGAGAACCAACAGAGATTCATACGGACCAAGGAAGATATTTTGAGTCAGTTGTATTTTAGGCAGTCTGTCAGCTGCTCGGTATAAATAAAACACGAACAACGCCTTTGCATCCACGGTCGAATGGTATGGTGGAGAGATTCAACGGGACATTGGAAAAATATTTCGAAACGGTCTTGGATAATAATCAACGCAACTGGGATCGACATATTCCGATGTTCCTGATGTAATTTGCGATTACCCGGAGATCTAAAGTTTGGAGCTGTTTCATCATCAGCTGTATGTGGGCAGAATTATATTGACCAGATTAAAGGAGAACTCGACAAGTTACACCAGTTTGTACGAGAGAAGATGTACAAGTATCAATTGGCCGGATGAAGGCTCGATATGACATACGAGGAAATAATAAGGTTTCGATCGTGGGGACATCTCTTTTTGAGTAGAGGCACTACCGTCAATGTAAAACTGTTATAAAGTTGGTATGTCTAGACCATTCAAGAATAGTCTAGACACTATCGAATATTGTGGAAAATTCTAGAAGTTTAGAATATTTGGTATAAATACGAGATCGTGAGTGTGCTAATAGTAATAAAAGGAAAAAGTGAAAGTTAAGAGTAATTAAAGTGTAATATAGTGTCGTGAAAGTGTAATGAAATTATTATGTGAAATTAAATAATTGAGTTCGAACCTTGTTTCACCCCCAGTGATCGAACCTTATTTGACAGGGCAAAAAACGTAACAATAGTAACAATTATGACCGATTTTACAAAATATGCTATTCAGGAAGCCGAAACCAATGCAGATGCATTTCTTAAAAATTGTTTATGTATTTATGGGTGTCCACAGTCAATATTAACTGATCAAGGTGCTAATTTTATGGGCTCAGTCTTTCAAACTCTTTGCAAGCTCCTAAAGATTACAAATATAACACATCCGCGTACCATACTGAAAGTAATGGAGCTTTAGAACGATCTCATCGTCTATTCGTCGATTATTGGCGAAATATCATCGATAAAAACGGGATGGTTTGGGATTCATGGATTAGATACGCGACAAAAATCATGCCTTATGCCTCTACAACCTAATGTACCTCTTTCTTTTCACAACGAACCAAATGGCTTATGCAACAGCTCGATATAGCCTTACAATCTAAACAAAGTTCAAAGACTTATTATGACCGTGCGATTCAATAAATTTTACTTTCCAACTAAGTTATCGCAAAATTGGCTAGGCCCATACAAGATAATAGAAAATGTAAGCCCAGTTAATTCTAAGATCGAAATTGGAAAAAATTCACAAGTCGTACACAATAATAATATATTCATGCATTTGAAGTGAACTTGTATATACAGAAAAGCTTTGGCATACGCGTATTTTAAAGTTGCTTGTTGTTAAATTTTCAAGCTTTCATAACAATTTAAATCATTTATTTTAAAGTGTATATAGTTGTTTCTAGATAGCTTAATTCGGTGCTTATTTTAATGATTGAGCTTTTGGAGCTTTTACTATTTTTACCCTGCGTTCTGTAAATTAAGATAAAAAATGTTAAATGTTTGTTTAATTTTCACTAGGTAACACTGTTATGCAATCATGATCATACACTACTAGATTTAAGTAAATCGTGCCGCGCTTATCATAATTTTTATCTATATACATACCTACATTAAATGTGAAAATTATCTTTTATGTACGTGACCTATCTACGAAATTATGGTTAAAAATATATTTGTTGGTGTTTTTATTTTTATTTTTATCACCACACACAATTACAAAGTTACAAAGTGGCCACAAATAAAAATGCCCAAATTACAACCATCATCCATCTCTCAACGCCGCAATCCGTCCAGGTGAATTTTATGATTACATACAATAAAACGTAATAAAAATTAATTTCATTTATGTACGTACAGCAAACACAGACCGTAAGGCGCATATACGTGTATAGACAAAGCATAAAATCTTAAAGCTTTTTTTTATGATTGTATATTATTATACAGAGCTTTAAATCTATAAAAGATTAATGATTGTTCTAAAACATTTTTTTTTGCCGTATAAAGATTTACGATTCTAAATTACTTTGTTCATTAATCATATGTATACATATATACATGCTATGCGATACAAGTATGTATATATATGTAGAATGGATTTATTCTTGTGGGTTTTAAGCTTTTTTACTTGTTTCTCGAATTGGAGCAAATAAAAGTTTTTAAAATTGATTTTGAAATCGAAATTGAATAATTGAATTTATAGAGCTTTCGTTTTTTGTTGTTGAAAATAGCAGCATATAAATATAAATAATGTGTACGATGCGTGATTAATCGAATTTTGGCTATTTTGTGCGAGGTTTGTACGGCAAATGTATCAATGGACAATTGGGGATTCGAAAAATGTCACAAACATTTAATTGATATTATATTTTCCAAATATAGGCGAAAGTCCGACAAAGCTAAACCGCAGCTATGACGAATGCAATCAGTGGAATTGGTGAAATTAATTTTTGTAGTCATCCGTTTAACTATATGGTTTTATACCCAATTCCAGAGTTCCATCCACAACTATATGGTTTTATATCCAATTCCAGAGTTCCATCGTGCAAACGTATCGCATTAGAGGAAGCGATATTCAGACTGCGTGGAAGAGCATATGAAATATTCCATGACAGCTTTAAAGAATTTTATAGCACCTTAACACGCAAATTTCTGCCTACCTACACAATCGAGATATTATCAAAAAGACTCAGCAATGCCAAACAGAACAAGTTGGAATAAGCTGAGGAGATTTTGGAAGCCGCGTCCAGTGTTCAAATCAAATATGGAGAAGATAATTCACTTCCGAAATCCCTGTTAGCAATATTGTAACAAGAAGCTTTGCCATAAAGACACACTTAAACGTTAATGTTACCAGACAAACCTCTTAAGGAACTCATTGAAGTGGCTGGCCGAATTTAACTTCAACTTGGTTACAGCAAAATATACCAAACAGCACAAGTAGCTGACCTGGAAATGGAAAAAAGAAGATGTCAACTATGTGAAAGAACAGGACACTAGGGAATGCCGCTCCAATACCAGAAATATAACACTCAGATAACATTAATAACCCCCAAGCTTCTGCAAGAATTGCAAAAGACCAGGTCATACACCGGAAAAATGTAACACCAAGAGAACGAATGATGCAATGAGAGCGGAATTTGTCAACACGCCCAGTACTAATGAACAACTTCACTCAATCTACACAAAACATCATCCCAAGCATCAACAACAGCAATTATAACAGCAGTTATCAAAATCACTATCCGAATCAAGCAAGCAATATCTGCCTTAGTCAACGAGCAAACGTTCCCAATACCAAAAGATTCAATTTTCACCACACAAACCATATCCAACCAATCAGAAACCAACAAGTATCCACACCACGAAGATAAATCGAAACCTCACCTCCACGAAACCAGCCAAGTTACCTTAATAAAGTTCAACAAAACTTCCAGAGAAACATAAACCCAAACATAAACGAACTGACAAATGATTTACGGAATGTCCCCATAAATTACATACAAAAAGTGACTGATGAATTACAGTATCCTCAGGGAAACGAGCAGGGACTCATCGAACAACAGGAAACTTAACTGTAGTCCAGACGAGCCCAATCCTCAGTCCCTAACCAATCGCATTTGCAACATGACATCCCTAATACCAACAATAATATTCAGTCTAACCATTTTACGAATCCATTAAATTTTAATCAATCTAGAACCTCCTCGAATATTAAAAATAATCAGTCGAGAATCTCCTGGAATAACAACTGTAATCAATCGAGAACCTCCTTGAAAGGTAGTTTAAGTCTCCCATAGAGTTCTGTCTCGCGTAACAGAATAAGTAGTCCGTCGGGTTTCACCCCAGAGAACGAACAGAACAACCAATATAACCCTCCAAAATAATAAATCAAATTCTATCTCGAAAAGTAGTTCTGTAGCTCAAGACAGACGACCAGTACAAAACTCAGGTACTATAACTAGCCTGTTCTCAACTTTAACACATCATTGAGACTGTGTCACTGTCATTCTACACAATCGTACCATTTTTGTTGGCATTCCTAGATATTCCAGCGCAGACCACAAACTCTCTCAATTGATCGAGCTATAGGCCTGCCGGAAATCCAGGAAAACCTGATGTACATGGATGGAAGTCTCATAATATTTAAATAGAATCATCGGCAGCGAAAAAACCTGATCAGTGACTGATCGATTCGGACGAAATTCTCCTTGATAGTCACGAACCAGGCCCTCCACTAGAGGGGTGATTCTATCCAATATAATGTAGGACAGTAACTTATATGCTGTGCAAAGGAGGGCTATACCGCGATAATTTTCACACTTCAAGTGGTATTCCCTTCTTGAAGATGGGGCATATTGCGGCCACTTTTCAATCGTCAGGCATTACTAATCGAATAAGGTCGAAAAGACAGTTCCATAAAGTATCCCCTCCAAATATGAAGAGCACCGAATTAATGCAGTCCACTCCAGGTGAGCGGTTTCGTTTCAATCTCTGCATGGCCATAGTGAATTCCTCATGGGATGGATCCTCAATGCAAATCTCCGCAGCCTGTATTTGAGATGAATCAACTACAGTCTGTGACGCATGATGAATACCAAGCAGGTCGGTAAAGTATCCATTCCATGCGTCGAGTACTGCATCGATCTTGACACAGAGGTTTCCACCTCGGTCCCGAATGGCAGTAAACGCAGGTTTGAAAGTATTGTGCAATCCAGTAATTCCATTAAAAAAATTACGTGAACTGCGCTCATTGCTGAGTTGTTGTACTTTCAGAACCTCGGTCTTCCACCATTCTCGCTTTTTCCGTCTACAAATCCGCGTAGCTGCCCTCCTAGTAAGAGTAGCCTTGTTTTTCCTCGCGATTGTGAGACGTTGTTGCACTTCACTATGGGCTATATTTTGTTGCTCAACTGCAAGACGACACTCGTCATCAAACCAATCATTCTTGGGTCTGACTTTCCCTATACCTATATTCTGTTCAGCAGCACTGACAACCGAAGTTTTCAGTACCTCCCAGACAGAGTTCACGCAGTCCTTCACAGTCCATACGTTCCATGCGTTTCGCTGTGTTCTCGGACCTGTACGAAAACTTCCAACGTAACTTTGCAGCGACCAAATAATGATCGCTGCCTACGTATTTGGTTGCTGACCGATAAGTTCTCACATCCTGCACAACCCGAGCTCGTCTAACACTCCGATTAATTAATTGCAACATCATTGTCCGACGACAATTTTTGTTGTTAGGTTTCCTCATCAGAATTTTAAAAATTCCAAATGAGCTTTTACATAATTTTGGCAAGTTGACTTTAGTGTGAGATTTAATCGTATGTTGAGAACGTATATAGGAGGGTTAAGAACATTTATATTTTACAAGATGTTGTGTCGGAATTTTGTTTCTGACATTGTAACACTTTGGTTATGACTGTCATTAAATCGTTTTGGTAGATTGAAAAAATAAAAATTGAGGATACGTTCCACATGTTTTTATGTGACGTCGCTTGAACGATTTATTTACAAAATCGTACGGGTTTTTTCACACACTATTTGTAGAAATTTATTCGGAAGGTTCCACTATTTAGTTTAATCAGAGAAAATACCCGAACCCATTTGAGCCAGCAGTAGTATCTAGAGTATCAAAAGATGAACATATGTTCCACAAATTCTGTTCATTAAGTACAGATAGAAGTAATCAAACTCTTCTATACCTTTGATTTACATCGTAAAAGATACTGATGTACTCAACTTTTTCGGTTGTTTGCCTGTCTAATGTTGCTATTTGCCTATAATTTCAAAATATGCCAATAATATAGCTAACCGCTAATTGCAATCACATTGTAAACATTATTGAACTGAAATAAATTACACAACACTTTTGACGTACATTAAGCCGCGATAGTGATTTCAAAACCGCACTTGAGTGTTCATTCATATCCTAACATGGTACTCGAAAGTTGTGATTTACACAAAAAAAAATAATATGACGTCGAGTGGCGAGTAACGAGTATATATATCGAGTAGCGATAACCGCAAATTGATATCAGTTTAATTATAATAAATTAAGTCTACGGTTTATAAAATAATCGCGACCTGCAATAACGATGAAGCTATTCGCGCCAATCATATTTTCAATTATTTTCGGCATCATAACGATTGTGATCGCCCAATCAAATAATCGCACGTGGGGCTCATTTGAACCGAATGTGCCCCGAATACATTACGAAATTATTAAAAAATCATCAAAATTTGGTCGAGTAGTCGTCCAGGAGGTTAAATATCCGGCAAATGGTACTATTGGCTATCGACAAATCACTGGGATTCGAGCGATCGATCAAAACACAAACGGAAAAGGTGGATATGTTACGCTCGTGTCGGGCGGCATAGGATTCCGGAATGTTACCCTACGGATTAAATCGCAACGAAATCGTGGTTTTGATTTTATTTTGGAAATTTTTGGACGTTAAATGCTGTGTATGTGCGGACGCATTCTTATGGTATAGCGCCTAATCGGAGAAAGTGAATAAAAAATCTAGGTTTTGGTCATAAAATTTGTGTTTATATATTTTTTCGTGTATCCTTTTTGTGAATTTGGTCAATCTGGTTGTCCAATGGCGTTTTATGGTTTCGTTTTTAACATTCATAAAATTCTGCGACATTTAAAAAATGTTAAGATCGTCCATAATTTTGTAACTTTTTCAAAGATATTTTAATCATTTACTGATTTACTTGAATCAAATTAGGCGAACCGAATTTCTGGGTAATTTAAATGTTCCCCTCAACTATCTCGACTCTCGAGAAATTTTGAGATAATTTGATGTTTAAATCCGGCAACTTATAGCTAGGTGATGATTGTAGTGTTTCACTCCTGAAAAATGATTGATTGACCGCAAAAGCTGACAAGTTCATATAATTTGACCGGCAGTTCTTTCACATTTGAACTGGACTATGTGTGGTACTCAATGGTATAAGTGAATTTTGTGGCATTTTATTTCTATTTACGACAACCTCATCAAGGCCTTGAAATTTTATTTCTGACACGGGTAAAGCAGTTTCAATTTTAAAGTTAAAAGAATTTAAAGTTTATATATTTAAAACATTTAGAGTTGGTATAGAAAATGTATATTGGATGGCCGCGGGGCCCGATCAGTTGGATATGTGCGAGGGTGCTGAATGAATAATAGGCCAAATTGGTTCATCACGCATTGTAGAAACTTTAACTCGTAAAACTAAAACTCGGAAGCGGCAATCTCTGAAGGCAACATACCTCGACTGATGAGGTCAACAGGATTTAAATTTCCCTGAACATGTCTCCAATCTTCCATCTTTGTGTCTTGCTGAATTTTAGTTACGCGATGGACAATGCAAATATTACAACACAGCGTAATTAACGAGTCAGTCCAATAAAAGTAATTAATAACATTCAACTCGTTGAAAACCTCACGTTTGAGACGAGTAACCAGGTCGGTCATAAATTTAGCCGCAAGTAATTCGAGTCGAGCAATACTGATCGTTTTCGTTGGAGCCACCCGTGATTTCGCTCAAACCAATCGACAAGAAATAGAACGATCTTCATGAAGACACCGTAAATATACGCAGGCCCCATAAGCCTTTTCACTGGCGTCTGAAAATGAAAGAACTTCCCCGATCTTAGAGGTTCCCTTCAATAAGGCAAATCGAGGAATACGAATGTTCGAAAATTAATTCATTTTGCTGCAAGCTCCTTATTCAGTGGTGTATCCCAGTCGGCTTTCAGCTTCCAAAGCTCTTGATGACTGAACACACTAGTCTAGGTGGGTCGAAAAGACTTGCCATTTCAGACAATGCCACTCTCTTGGTGACAGGCACGGTTGAACCAATTGAGTGGTAAGTAAAGCGAAAAACATCTTGCTCAGGTTGCTAAAAGTTTACCAATTTTGATATATTTCTCGGAAACAATGTGGGACTGTCGAATCAAAATCAAGAACAGTTTCTAAATGTTGCAATTGTTCGTTAGGTTAGGTTAGGTAAGGGTAGCCGTCCTAAAGGACTAATATATACACAAAATTGGTCCGTAGCTGTACCACATTCGACTTTCCTCCTCTTCACTCGCTAAACCATCCTGAGCTTACCAAGAAGCGTTTAAAGTCCAGGATCTCGAACTTATTAAGATCCGTGAGGTCGTTCAAAGGGGAAGTCCCCATAAATTGAATTCTGCTGTACGCCAGACTGGGACAGGTTTCAGAGCAGATGGAGCACATTTTCCTCCTCCTCCTCATCACCACAGCTGCGGCAGAAATCGTGGCCTGGGACATCCAGTCTGTTCGCATGTATCCCAATGAGAAAATGTCCCATTATAGCTCCCGCGACCATACCAATATGGTGCCGCCGAAGCGATATCAGTTGGCCTGATCTGGACCGGTAGAGTCCAGGCCAAATCTGCCTGGTTATTACACACGAACTGCAATTGTTCGTACTCGGTAATGAAAGAAGTTTGTATACGCATCTTCTTTATTGCGGGCTGTTTGTCCAATCTCTTCTCCAAGTTGAAAAAACGTTTCATAACGATTCCCATCGACTGCCTTAGAAACAATGTTTCTTTTGAAAATGGCAAACGAACGACATAAGATCCATCAAAGTTGCGACGAGTGTGCAGTGAATCATGGTCTTTACACTCGTGATCTCTGGAATTCCTCTCGGGTTCAACAAGAGGAAGAGCATTAATTTTCTAGAAACGTTGTACTATCTCGTTCAATGATGTCTCGGATGAATCAATTGTAGTTGATGATCTCTCACAGAATTGTAATGTTAACTTTACTTCAATTTTTGTGGTTAAAAGACCGCGCTGACAATCCAGTCTAATTTGGTTTCTTGTGGTATTGGCAAATTTTCGCCCACCTTTATTTGGCCCAGCTCCGATCAACAAGTCGATTTTCTGAGGTTTGAAAAAATATGGATCAGCCAGATGTAAATTAGCTGCATAAATTTAAAATTTTTTTAAATTGTTAAAGCGAGACGATATTGTGATAAAACACACATCTTTTGAAGTCGTTGAAGTGGTGCCAATTTCGCCAATAGACATGTTGACTTTTTAGCTATACGAAAGTTTAAGGTTTGCACAAGACGCTCCGACACGAAATTAGTGGTTGCACCGCCGTTTATAAAACAGCTCAACATGGAACAAGCAGTCCATTTGAATCTAAAACATTGACGACCGCTGCTGGTAATATAGTTGGCTAGTTACAGGTTACCGCGGCGACCATAATAGCTTGTGAGGGCCCAGCACTGGATGATGATGTATTTGATATACCACTGGGTGATGACTCAAAATGCACCATAACGTTATGCTTTTTTTGCTACATCTCTTTGCCTTGCAAAACCGTGCTGAATGTTTCGCCTCAGTAATTGGAATTGGAAGTCGCTAGTACATGATGAGTTCTAGCTGATCGTATGGTGAATTTTGCGATAAACATGATTTTGATTTATCCCACTGCTTTCTGTTGTATTCTATAACTAATCAATGTCATTGAACACTTTTCTAGAAAGCGCTGACTTGATCGACCATTTCACGAACTCCTTCGGTGGATTCCTTTTGCTGGGTCTCAGTTTGGATGATGTCATTGATTGACTGGAAAATTAGTGAAGTAATACCGTGTGATCAATGTCTTCCAAGCCGACTTAAAATTTGGTAGTGTCGATTCCATTTTTGACAGTGTCCACTTGGCAGACCCAGTCCACCAAGATCTTAAAAATCGAAATCCAATCAACGTCCGTTACCTCAGCATCATTGAGTTAAACTCGTTTTTTAAATCTAACTACTAGATACCGGAGAATTTCAGTGGTTCCAGTTTCGGTAATCTAACAGCCTTGTTGCTACCACTAGTGATTGGTTTTGTACGGTACTTTTCAATACTTCTTTGGATCTTGATTTATCGACCCTCGGTTCGAGTAGATTTATGATCTCGGCCTTAACATCGACATAAGCAGATCCAAAATCAGCAAATTCCGAATTGAACTCATCCTCATTCTCTGACTCTACATACTTGACCCAATATTTGATCCTCAATCTCAATAAACCGTTTGTATAGTGTGATTCTAACTGCCCAATCTGTACTTGGAGCTTTGTCGTACTTCCAATACATCGAGCAGGCCCTCTAATTTAGTTATATCGTCAAACTAATTTTGATGAAATTATGAGTTGCAACTATTTAAATACTTTACAGTTGGTTAATCTATTTGGTATTTGGCATTTTAATGAAAGAGACACTAGAAATTGTCATCCGGTAAATTATTTGACCTACTTACGAAATTATTTTATTTTGCGATTTGCCACAACATGCTATTTCGCTAATATTTAATTATACCGTCATATCGCAAATATTGTTGAACAACAATAGATTACTAAGCTATGTATTTTGATTTATGTACATTGTGCGATTATAATCTCAAAGCCAATCTTGTCTGTTCGTTCATGTCGCACTTAAAATCTGTGATTCACACAAAAAAAAAATGACATCAAGCCAACACATTTTATCATCGTTTAAATAAACGGCAAGTGTATATATAAATATTGTGTCGCGATAAGTGCACTTCAGTTTAATCAGTTTAATTCGAACAATTCAGGTGTACATTCTGTTTAATAAAATAATCGCACATAATAACAACGATGAAGCCAATCACACCAATCATAATATTTTTAATCATTTTCGGCATAACAACGATTGTGACCGCCCAATCGTATAATCGCACGTGGGGCACATTCAACCAAAATGTACCACGAATACATTACGAAATTATTAGGCAATCATCAAAATTTTATTCAGTCGTCGTGCACGATTTTAAATACCCAGTAAATGGTACAAACTATCGACAAATCACTGGAATTCGAGCGACCGATCAATATACAAACGGAAAAGGTGGATATATTACGATTCTGTCGGGTGGCATAGGATTCCGTAACGTTACGCTACACATTAAATCGCAACGAAATCATGGATTTAATTTTATTTTGGAGATATTTGGTATATGGTAATTTAATAGATGTCTCCAACTTGAACATCATATTTAGTGAATAATCGTAATTGTGAATAAAATATAGTTGTTAAAATATAAGAAATGACAATGTGTTATATACTTACTTGAATATGTAAATTGAATTCCATCTGACCAACGGAAATCACCTTCTAAATTTTTATCGGATGCACCAATCCAATAGGCGTTTTGATCACTGTATCCGGGGCTGAAAGTGTATAAACGGAAAAATAAGAATTGTTCCTAATTCATATCCAAAACTTAATTTTTTTTTGTGTAAATGATCATTCAAATTTAATGTTCTCAAATTTTAAGTAAAATTTCAATTAAAATACAGATTCAAACCGAGCAAATCCAAATTTCATTACGAAAATGTCAAATTCTTAAAAAAGTTCACCTAAACTATATCGATTTGACGTTTAACGAATTTCATTAGGTTTTGCCAATTTGAAAATTTAACTTCTCCTATTTAATTTTTATACCTAAAACTGAGCATCGGTGGACCAGGGCTCATAATTCAGAAATATGACATGAATTAAATTATTAACAGGTCCCTAGTCAAGCGTTTTGTTTATTTGTCTCGCGCGTTTGAAAATACAAATTTTGGTATTTATGTAGTTAATCTATTACTCAATAGATGGCACAAGATCGTTTTGTTCTTCTTTAACAAATATTTGAATTGCGATCACTGTACTATACTCTTACCCACCAACAGAAATTAATTTCTAATCTGTCTCTTAATCTCGTAATTTGTTTTGCAATTTACTTGAAGTACATACTTGTATAATGTGTAACCTTTATATCACTTTCTTATCTTATCACCTTTGGGTATTATGGTGTATTAAAAAATTAACCAACACAATATTTTCATGAGTTCCGATTTCGAAATTTTATTTTTGATTGAATTATCTACGCATGCCACAACTGGATTGTGTGACAAAACTGAACACAGAAACTTGCTAAATTACAAAATTTGCGAAAAAAATGTCACCGTTTTGGAATAATTTTACCTACTTGAGAGTTTTAGGGCAGAGGACATATTATATAATAAAAGCTTATTCTCGAATTTAATAATTTTGCTAGGACAACTGGATACACCCTGTGATGTGTGCATCACATGACTTTATCACACAGACGTGTCTATTTGGAGGTTAATTTATTTTTGGATTCTCAGAAGACAATTACTCTTTATCAAAAGCGAATTTATTAGAGCTATCAAAACTAGCAATTGAGAATAAATTAATTTTCTATAACCGTAAATGAATTCAACATCTGTAGTCCAGGCGATTTTTTACATAGCTTTCTTTTCTAATCCTTTTTTACAAATCTCCCCGAATACTTGTGAAAAATAATTCCAAATACATTTTTTTTCTGAAGTAGATCAAGAAATCAATCACATACACCCAGACACACATATAGACATTTTTCAAAATTGATCAATTTGGATTCAGGAACCATGATTTTTTCAATTTACTTTATCCTGACTACGTAGGTCTGATAAAGAAAAAAGTCTGGTCCGGCATGAATTTCATACTCCGAGGGGTGACAACTTATGTATTGAGAACGAATATCAAAAAAGATAAGTCAATTATACTGGAGGGGAGAAAATCGATGTTGAGAAGAATGAGAATTATAAGTGGAATGCAAAAAAATTGGTCATATGCAACCTCAGACTTGAGTTAATGTTTGTTTTTGGATTTTGGAGCCTCAACGAAGACACATCTCGCGATAAGGCACGTTGCAATATGCCCATATATGCTCATTTTTGGAACTTAGTATTTTTTTAATATATTTGGTCCGAGTCATATGCCCATATATGGTCATTTTTGGAACTTAGCATTTTTAAATATATTTGCTCCGAGTCGAGATCTGATATTTTTTTTTGGAGAGTTTTGAGATCATGAACCTGCGAGATAATCGGTGAAGACGTCATATGCCCATATATGGTCATTTTTGGAACTTAGCAATTTGTTTACATATTTGGTCAGAGTCGAGATCTGAAACTTTTTTTTTTGCAAAGTCTGGAGATTATGAACCTCCGAGATAATTGGTGATGACGTCATATGCCCATATATGGTCATTTTTGGAACTTAGTATTTTTTTAATATATTTGGTCCGAGTCATATGCCCATATATGGTCATTTTTGGAACTTAGCATTTTTTAAATATATTTGGTCCGAGTCGAGATCTGAATCTTTTTTTTTTGGAAAGTCTTGAGATCATGAACCTGCAACATAATTCTGCTGCACTAAATAAATATCAGTGAGCAAACATTTTGTAAATTTATATTTTAGATTAGGTTAGTTGTAATTTGGTTGTAATAGAAATAAGTCGAAATTAATAAAATAAAAAAATGGATTAAAAATTTTTTTAAATAAGATTTATGAAGTAAATTTTAGGGACTCTGGAATAAAATCGTCCAGTGATATAATTGTTTAATCAGTAACATTAAATAATTGATAATTCGTGCCTAAAAGATCTAAATAATCTAAATGATCTGAATAAAATTCCGGATGTAGTGAAAAGTTTACGAGACTTTTCGGGTCAACCAGGAAAATTTAGCTCCTGCAAGAAAAGTGTAGACCGCAAACTACGAACATTTATGAGGAACTCTGAAGTATTACGGAATCCTTAGTGTAATACGGAATAAAATAACTGGTAATGCGGACTTAGCACTTGAACCTTACAACACCCCACTCAATTGGCAAAGAATCTCAAATTGTTTGACGCTTCATTAATCAGACAAGAGAGATTTAGGTACGCTCAAGTAGGAAATGACTACTCTAATCCAAAAAGGAAATTCCATCCCTGAGTTTTACCAACAAGTATATTACCACCTTTCACTTAATTTAAATAAACTATGGCATAAACATGGATACACAATCCATGGACATGAGTCAAGATGCCATGAATGTGATGACCCTAATGGGGACAAGGCATTGGATACAATCGTGAGAGGTCTCAAAGGAGATTTGCCTAGATTATTGAGTATGACAGGAATGGATTTACCAGAAGCACTTGGATTTACCAATACAAACGCTACCGCCACAACATTTTCCCACACAGATTCGAAACTTCTACCCTTTATTGTTGTATAACCCTCAATCATCCCACGGTGCTTCAAAACAATTTCAAAATAATAATCAATACCATTCGACATTTAGACAAGATGTTCTGCAACCATATATAATCGAAATCCACCATGAACACCCATTCGGAATCAATTCCTTAAACCATAACCAATAATAGTAGACCAATCCATGAAATCCCGTCCGGTCAACTTCCATAACATGCCACGAATGAACCAGCTCGAAAATAAAAAACCACATCCGAATCAAATTTATCAACCTTTAAAATTTCAAAGAATACACCACGTCGAGCCCAATAATTACAATCCCAGCTTAGGATATTATCAAGCACAAATGGCCGAACATGATTCTTAGTTCGATCAAGCCATGCTCTATAATAGATATTTTCGGATCCGGAAGGAAGCTAAAATTCTTTATTCTACCCCAGTTAAAGCCTTTCGATGGAATTATCGGTTACGACAGTCAAAGAGAACTTCAAACTACGATCCATGTAAATAAGGGATTCATGATAATTCATCTAAATTCGAAAATACCCATCATACAACACGTTTCGAACCACGGGAACATCATAACCCTCAGGACATCTCATCTCAATTCAGAACAAAAATAATCGATAGTAATCCTAATCTTCTCTCTGACCCCGAACAGAAATAAACTTTTACAACAACGGTAAGAGGCTCCGGTCTGTTCCCGGCCATATCCGTACCTCATATGTCTGAAGGAGGAAGTCGAGAAGCAAATCCAAAAACTACTCAATGACGTTATCATCTGACCGTTTAAGTTCCCTTATAATTCCCCCGGTTGGGTTGTCCCAAAATTATCGTAAACTTAATTACGTTACAATAGCCGATATGTATTCAATTCCTAAGATTAACGAAATCCTCACGAATCTGGTAAAGAACAAATTCTTTACCATCATCAACCTAATGAGTGGGTTTCATCAGATACCACTAAAAGAGTCAGATATCGAAAAAAACTCCTTCTATCGTCAACAACGTAGACAACATCGATAATGTAGACAATTCCTAGAGTGGTTTTGTCAATTAGTTCCAATGCGTTATTTGTGATAATTTTATAGAATGTCCGTGATTTGTGCAAAAATTATAAAAAATCAAAAAATAAAATTTAATCGTATGGAAACTTTATTATCATTCGAAAGAAGATTTCTTGCCATTTATTTTTTAAAGATTACTTCTTTCAATTGATGGCCGCAACTGCGATGGTCCTTTTTCAAAGACCAATTGTTGATGACGCGTTTGTTTGGCGAATAACACGAGTAATGTAGGCTTCCAATGCCTCAAATCTAGCTGGATTATTCACATAGACTTTGGACTTTGCGTAGCCCCAAAGAAAAGAGTCCAGAGGTATCACCCGATCTAAATAGCCAATTCAACGATTCGAACCGTAAAATTAGTTGCACTCCAACATGATTTTTCAATAAGTACATTGCTACGCGCGCAATATGGTAAATAGAAACCAAATGTCGTCGAGGTTGGGCTTCAATTTCAGGCAGCAAATATTCCGTTATCATGGCGTTACATTCCGTTACAATAACGAGCACTATTCAAAGGTACGTCCCGGCCGTCTTCTTTTTTGAAGTAATATGGACGAATGATTTCACGGGCGCATACACTTTTCGGATTCAAACTTTTCGATGATATTCCAAATAGTGGTCTCGACAGGCCGATTATATCAACTGAAACATGCTCTAAGCGGACGAAACACATTCCTCACAGAATGCTGATTTTCGTAATAAAGCTGAACAATTTGTAGACACTATGCCGGGCTCAGTCTTTCCATGATGAAATGGCAATCAATACTGAGAATAAATAAAAACACGATGACAGTTTGAAACTATTTGTCAAAAAGACACATATGAGAAAATCACCTCTAGATGAACCCTTTTACAAAATACTCCCGCAACCAAATATCGTAGGTTGTTGACATTATTTTAATTGTCGACGTTGACAAAAAACTGCCAAGTAATCTAATCTACATCCCTGGTAAAGGTAGCGTCAGACGAAAACATTAAGGCCAAATCTGACAAGAACTCAACTCTTTCAATAGTTTCATTGCACAGACCAAATTTTTGTAAAATAGGTAAGTCGGTAACTTGTATTTAAGCTTATTAAAGCTTTAAGTTATACTTGTGAATTTGACCTTATATTTAGCGGAGCTTTTTGATATCATATTATGGTAATATACACTCATTCGTGATGCAAATTTGTTATTAGAAAAATTATTAGAGTTTATACCTATACTGGGGCTTTCAAATTATCAGTACAAGCCAAAGTTGTTTTTTGTCAAAGTTGTTGAATATGAACATTTTAAACTCCCTTTCTATATAACCATCATAATTTGAATATTTTTGCTTGATATAGGGTCCGAATTGATTATTTAGTTTTTAAAAGCTTTCAGAATTTAATTTAAAAAAATGTTGGAAATAAAAGCTAAGCAAATTTTTTAATTATCTTAAGTTTGCTAGTGAAAGGTTCTCTACTTGCTGTTAGATGAACGACATAAAAGGGCTATTTCGGCACATCTTCTGAATATATGATTGTGAGCTTTTATAAACAGCTTTAGGAACTTTATGATTATGAATTTGAGCTTCTTAAAGCTTTCACTTGTATTTGCGAATTTGATCTTGATTTGATTGTCACACTGTTAGTAGTGAAGCATATTTATTATTATAAAAATTATTATGTGAGAGCTTTGACGTTGTAGATACAAGATTTTTTTAAGTTGCAAAATATGAATATTTCTTTAAAACCATCTTAATTTGGGCAATTTACATGGCATAGGGATAGAATCATTTATTAAGTTCTTCAAAGCTTGCAGAATAAAACTATTTATTGGAAGTGAATTTTAGAAATAGCCGTATATTTCTAAAATTTTAAAATCTGTGGAATAAATGAAACGCAAGAGACTTATATATACTTCCACACCTAAATATGCCTTTTTGATCATAAAAGCTTAATAAATCCATTAAAGCGTATCTGTTGAAGAAACTATTTCAAATCAGATCAGTCGTATAGACGGCGTTCATGTTGATGAAGCTCTTTTACTCTAGCCTACTGAGCTTTTTCCAAAATGTTTGGTGAAAATTTTAAATGTTAAAGATTTTCTAAGCTTGGTGTTATCTTTACCACTAAGAATACCCAGAAATTGAATGAAATTGTCGTGCAGTTACAAATTTGTTATTACAAAACGAGATAAAGTCCGAATCAACTTTACACTTGAAAGCTTTTTTATCAGAACCATATAATGTCTCTAATCTCGTCTTGCTATTCATCTTGGGAATAAAGTCCACTCGGACAGTAAACAAGTAAACATTCATTCAAACCAGACTGTCTTTGACCACTCTCAATTCTGTGAGAATGTTCCGGTGAAAATTATTGATATCATCGACGAAAACAAGGCAATTTCCAAACTAATGCAATCGACAATATTGTCGATAGCCCAATTTCAAAATTTGTATAAACAACGTCAAGTTGCTGTTGCAGTTTTAACTATTAAATAAACACGAATCTTGATTAGCATCTGTTTAGTGGCAATAAATTTGTTAGTATGAATGAGTAAATTCTGTATAAAGCTCGCGTATATAGAATTTAGAATATAGTTCATTATAATTCGTCCTCGTTTCGCACTCTATACTATGGTTCCACAAAAACCAGTTCAAACTTTTAAACATTTTGTATACCAACTCATTATTACATCACGGCCAGTTTAAACTTTAAATATAGGAATAAGGAATAAATAAGGAATATGTCTAGAAGTTTCTATAGTACGGTTAAGCTGATAACGGAAACATCAAACTCCGAAGCAAGCGAAAGTACAATCAAAACTTGGCCTAGTTCAACTAAAAGCTCGTTTGTATGCTTTATTTTTATATACAAGCTAGGCAATTTAATAGACAGACCATCAGTGACCGGTTTGAAACTAAAAACTGGAACCGATATTTAACAAGAGTTGTCGAGCTTTTAAGGTATATATGCTTATACATTTTTAAGATATTGGAGCGGTTCTGTTAGGAACCACCGAACATATTCTAATTTTACTAATTATAAAGCAATATCGAAAAAACATTGGCTCGAATTTAAACGAAAATAAATAATCGATTCGCTTATCGATAATTCGAATTAATTATGTTGGAAATAATTTGAAACGAATAAAATTGAACCATAATAATTATACCTCCTATAAACTAATAAAATTCCATCGTTAAATTGTTTTTATTGACTGCCAACGACATAAAAAAATACCGCGTATACACAATATACACCACAGAAGAAAAATTCCTAAAACCTATATCTCCCGAGTCTCTTTCTCTCTCTCGCTATAATGATGCCGCACAAATCGGAAAATTTATTCCACCCTCGTAATTTCTAATACGTCTTAATGTCCTCATTTTAATTAATTTAAATGATAATGAATACCCCTTTTAATATTTTCTCATCTACCCTATACGTACATCTATATAGTCATCTACAATACACGGTCTTTTCGTTCGCGAAAAAAACTGTTTGAGGCACTGGAAGATCTTGATGGGGGGGGGGGGGGGGGGAGGGGAAAAAGCTCATGAAAAATGGTAAAACGTTAGTCTTCCTATTGTGTATGATATCTCTTGGAAAATTAATTTTCATTATTTAAAGCGTACACAATAAGCACAAAACAGTATACATACATATATAATAACGCAATAACAAGAAAAGTGGAAAATTGAAATAAAATAAAATGAAAATGTTTAAAGATGGAAAACATATAAAAATTGGGAAAAAGTTTAATTTATGATGATTAAATTTTATGGCAATTGAACAAAAAAAAACTTTATTATTTGTTATTTTTTGATACAACAACCAATCGGCGACGGTATCGGGGGTGAGAGACGTAGAAAATAAAAGCTTAAAAGCTTAAAGCTTTTTAATTTTTTTTTTGTAAATTTGATTTATTTTTTTCAATATCTTTACATTGATTTATGATTTGTTATCATGAGTTTTGTGTGTTCGTTTGATTGATTCCATGGTGCGGCGGGTAATGAGCTAAACATAAATATTGTGGTTTGTGGCTATGTGTTAGACATGCGAGTGCCCCTGTGGTCGAGGGGCACTCGCATTTCTTTCACTTAGTAAACCAGGAGCGTTGAAAGGCCTAATCATGTGCATAAAGGAGTATTGGCTGGAATTCGTTGCTCTTCAAGAAACTCGCTGACCTAAAAGTAGACATTTTAAAGCTGGATTTCTTCTTAGGCCGCAGATAAAGAAGGCTGTTTTCGATTTTCAAGCAATAACCGATTGTGTAAGCTTCTCACAATCGCGAGGAAAAACCAGCTACTTAGAAATTTTTCCCAACTTATAAATTTTTCACTCTTAGGAACCATCATGTGAAATATTTAAACCCGATAAGAATATGGAACGAGGCGAAACCCAAGATTTCATCTTAACGAACGGAATCCATGAAATCACAGTTCTTAAGTGGAAAGACACAAAATGTGTTCCCGCTCTGTCGTCGATCGCGGGATCTAATCCAACCAGCAATGGTGCGACAAAAAATCTCAGTTGTATCAAAAATTTTCATGTCCCCATATTATTGCAGAATATAACAAACATATGGGTGGAGTTGATTAAGTAGACCAAATGATGGCATATTACAGATGTTTCATTAAAACGAAAAAGTGGACATTGAAGGCAACGAACCATTTTATAGACTTGGCTGTTGTGAATGCGTGGATGGAGTACCGACTCGACTGTAAGGCACCCCTAAAAGGAAGCGACAAGTTAGTAATGACGACGAAGAAGAAATGGAACGCTCGCACGACCCAATTAACCACGCTTCGCTTGTCCCCAGTATTGGTAAACGGTTTAACCAACCTACACAAATGTGTGGGGGCCAAATTCATCAATAAAAAAATGTTTTTTTGATAAACCACTTCGATATATTGAATTTTTAGGCAATTTTTAACCTTTCCCCAACATATCGTGAAAATCCATTAAGATTTGAATTTTCCGAATGCCCGGCCTGTTCCAAATATATCTACACAAAATGTGTCAGTTGGCTTTTCAATATGATTAATTTTGTTTCGAGCAAATTGGTTTGAAATACATACACAAATGTGTAAGTTGGTTTTAATTTCATCTATATACATTAATAATTTTCGACATCTCTCACTAAACCAATCAAAATTTACCTACACATTTGTATAGGCAGGGCACGAATGGGTTTTAAAGTTGAGAACAGGCTATTGACAATTTTTGTAGTTAACTCGGGTGTGAAATGCTCTGTCGTCGATACTCTTCAATCTCATGTTGGAGTACATTTTTCTTAAAACTGAAACACCTCAGCGCAACATCTTATATTGCCAGTCCAATCAGGTGTTTGCATATGCAGATGACATATGGCCGACTGGGCTGAATAGCAATGGAGTGAAGGAAATAATTGAGGGAGTGACGAGGTTCAAATATTTGGGTTCCCTTATCACTCACGTTATACAGTGTGGGTGAGGATATTAAATCGTGGCTGGTGGCTGGCAGTCGTGATTTGTATCCTCTAAGACCACTGGTAAAATCTAAACACCTATCAATTACCGTGAAGTTGGTGCTTTACAAATCATTGATCAGGCCTGTTGTTGTGACGGATGAGTACGAGATGACTCCTTATATTTGAGAGCAGAATCATATGTGTGGTTTACGGCTCAAAATGCGATGTAGATGGTACATACCGAGCTCTGTACAATATCGAGATCGGAGATCTGATGAAAATCCCCGAAAATGTACAAGAAGTAAGATCCCGAGTACGCTGGCTCGGTCAAGTTCTGCGTGGTTATCCAGAATTGTGCAGTTATCTCTGAAAGGAAAGCCACCATATGGTAGCCGCAGAGGTTGTTACAGGCGACGATGGCTACACGATGTAGAGAATGACCTAGATCAGATTGGCTTAGACAGTATGAAGACCAAGTCAGGATCGAAATTGTTGGAGCCATATAGTCGACTCTGTACAGGCCCAATAATGGCCTATAAACACTGGATATTATTATTTTTATTAAAGACTTATAAAACCTTATAGACAGCGGTTTAGTCTATGATACATTTCTAGGGTTTACAAAAAATATTTAAATTTAATTTAGATCATCGCAAATTATGCAACAAATTAACAAATAGAAATATTCAAATTTGGAAAAAAATATAATACTTTGAAGCACCTGAAAGGTTTCTCAATTATATTAATAAAAGCTCAAACAAAAGTTGATCTAGCTTGTTATACAGAAGTTGTTCAAAAATCTAGGTTTAATCATTTTAAAAATTCAGTATTTACACCAAACTACATTTCTACATCTTCACAATAAGTTAAGGCACGCACATTAAAAGCATCAAATTTTTAAAAAGTTTAAGTTAATGTTGTCCAGAGAGTTTGTGGTCGAGTACTACTCGAATTGGTCGAAAAAACTTTTATTTTGAAAACCTCATTTATAAATTTAAGTATATTGTAGAAACTATAATGAAGGCCACCTCCAATTTTCATTGCCTATTCCAGAAATTTCCAATGAAGAGAGTGGCAATAAAACACAATTAAATGCTATAATGTTCTAAAACTGGAAGTAACTTTTAAACCAGCTCTTAAGAATAGTTAAAAGTGGTTTAATCTGAATAGTTAAATCTGGCTTTTAAAGCACGAAAAGCTTATTGTGTAAAGCTTAATAAATTAGACATTCATGAATTTAGCTTGAAAACTATCAACTTAATATCTTGACATAATTTTGACTGAAAAAAAAACAAATGTTTGGCCTAAAATTAGAACCAACTAAAAGCTCAGTGGTATGCAAATATATTTATGAAATCGTTTATAAATTTAGAAATAAAATTCGTTATACAACTTCTTATTTGTTTAATTAACAGTACCCTAATATTCAGAAAATCATTCAATACTAAAAGCTTTTTGAAATAACCTTCGATGCTGCTTTAATATTTTTTTTTACCAAACTAGTTTAAAGAAACCAAAATCTCAAGGAACGAAAAGCTGAATTAAAACTTAAATTTTGCTATGGAACACAAACGAATTTATTGTAAATGAGAGCTTATGCATTCAAATAAAACAGTTTTTTTGGTTTTATTGTTTGATTTAAAGCTCAAATGATAGGTCTTAATCCGGATTTTAAACTTAATACTAGTCCTTGAATTCATCCTAAATATTAAAAAAAAACAAATAGTGGAAAGCTTTCAGATGAATTATGATTTAGAAATTTTGCACTAGTAAACAAATATTAGAAACTGTTTGGGCAGTACTAAGTAAGCGGTCCCCGAATTCACTAAATATTCGATAAATTGAGCTTTTCGGCTAATACCAACAATCAATACTCGAAAATTAATATTTTCCCAAATTATTTTTCGGTTCTGGATTAGGTTTCAGAATCTAGTAGTAAAAGTTCGTTTAAACATTTTAAAAGCTTTAATCTATTCGAATTGTTTGTTCTATCGATTTAATTAAATTTAACGTTGTGAACTGCAAATTTAGTATTTACAGTGAGCTTTTTTAACTTTAGCTTTTACTAAACACTAGTCTCAATTAAAGCTTAAATTTAAACATTTACAGTACTTATTGTTAGAAAACTTTTGGTTCGAATACTACTGGTTGTTATAATTTGTAGATTAAAATTAGGAATAGAAATAAGAGCCACACTGCTGAAACTCTACAAGCTCATTTGGAGTTTTAAATATGCAATAGAAAGCGCAATACAGGTTACTTCCAATTTTCATTGCTCATTCAACAAATTTTCAATGGAAGAGCGGCAATGATTTACTTGTACAATAAAAAGCTCAAGTAAGCTTTTGCTCTAAAATAGAAGGAAACATTTAAATCATTTTATGAATAGTTAAAAGATTGTTTTAATGTTATTGTGTTAATTTTAATGTGATAAGCGTTAAATACTAAATCAACTAAATATATTGGGAAATTTCGACTGGAATTTAAAAAAAAATTAAATAGAAATGTTAGGTGTAAAATAAGCATTCATGAATCAACTAAAAGCACAATTCTTTGCATATATATTTGTGAAATCTGCTTACTTTACTTTTAGTTACGATGATAGTTTGTTTAACGATGGATTCAGCAATAGAGCTTTTGGAATATAATAAAAACTTACTCTCGATTTTAAATAAATTGATCAAAGACTAGAATTAAAAGCTCGTTACAGCTTCTTAATTTAACGGTCTACTATTATTCACAAAATTTATTCCAAATATAACGTTTTTTGGTACAAAATAATCATTGGTAAACAGATCCTACTACCGCTATTATATCGCTATGGTTGCATTATAGCTTCAAAATTAGAAGTACAATCTTTCACCATAATTGTATTATAAGTAAAAGCTCATCTAGGCGATTTTCGAGTGACTATAAAGTTTGGTTGAAACCAAAAGTTCAGACAAAACGCTTGTGAAGTTTATCCTAAATTAGAATTAAACCAACAAAAACAACGTAGCATGTTAAAATTATAGAGCTAGCCAGTGAACTAATACACAAATTTAATGAAAGCGATTGAAACGTGTCAGAAGCGGATTAAAAACGGCCAAAAAGGGTATTTTCTGTTAACAATGGGCTAAACTAATACAACTTAACTAAATTGGAAGGTCTATATAGCATATTTGTGCCAAGTTTAAGCCAAATCGGACAACAAAAAAGTTCTTCCAATTTTTTTCGGCCCACAACCCATTATCTATTGTATTTTGAATTTTATATGCCAACTAGACTTTTGCTTTCAAAGTTATAGGGCTCACCACGCTTATGAAGTTTATCCTGAATTACAATTAGAACCTCAATTTGACCATTTGAAAGCCATTAGCTTCTCAAACGGTTAGGCAAGATTGTAGTATTAGTTCAGTCCTGATAATTTTAGTGAGGTATAGTGAGATTTGTGGTAAATATTGAATCTGTTGCTTTAATTATTTCATACATTTTTATGATAAAAGGAAGTAAATTAATTATTCAATGTTACTTTTTAAATGTTTTATTATTTGCCTAAATGATGACTGTATTTTATAATTCACTATTATTTGACTAATACATTCACAAATATTTAGTTTTAGTATAACCTTCACAAGTCATATATGGCGTCTGAATTTTGTACTAAGTTAAAACAATTTTTAATTTTTTACATTTAGTTCTAATTTAGGTCTAACTTCACTCGCATCAGACAAAAGGTTTTCAAGTTTGATTAAGAAAGCTTGTCGTTTAAGCTTAATTTATTGTAAAAAAGTGCTTATTAAAATTAATTAAAATAAAAAAGCTTTTTGTTTCAACTGTTTGATTGAAAGCTCAAATAATAGGACTTAATTAAAATCGAATTGTAGCTTTCCCAAATTCGATTTTCAGATGAATATGAAAACCAATTGAGCTTTTCGGCTAATACCAACAATTAATACTCGATTTTTGTGAAATTATTGGAATAAATAAAATTAATCAATTGTAAATTAATATTTTCCGAAATTATTTTGCGGTACTGCATTATAGGTTCCAGAAACTAGTAGTTCCAGAAACTAGTAGTTCGTTTAAATTAAATTTATTTGATTAAATTTAAGGAGAAAATGAACGTTGGCAAGCTTCTGAACTACCGATTTTTTATTTATACTAAGCCTTTTTCAAGTTTAGCCTTTAAGGCAGACAATTATACAGTCTGCAAGCAGCTTAATGAAAAAATACATTCAAAGCTTAAATATTAAATATACTCGAAAGCTCAACCAATAGGTTGATTTTAAACTTTGTTGTTCAGTTAAGACTTTCTAGGACAGTCTAAAAACTTTGCCTGGGTATTTCAGTTTAAATACAGAAACAAAAACCTGAACTAAGCTCCTAAATCATGAATAGCTCATTTCTAATTTTATATTTACTTTGTAAACTTTAACTAACGCCTAATGAATGCAAGGTGAAAGACCACTTAAAAGCTGAATCAAACTTTGTCTTGTCTAAATTACTAAATTGAAGAATACAAGAAATTGACAGAAAAATAATTTTTGACCGGTATAGTTCGACATTTTACACTCAAACTTTTAAACAATCAATACTTTTAAATCATTTTAAGAATAGTTAAAAGATTGTTTTAATTTTTAAACAAAAACCTCAACTTTGCTTTGTAAGCACTTAAAGTACAATCTTTGACCATAATTCTATTGTAAGTAAAAGCTCATGCAGTCGATTTTTGATTGACCGAAGTTTGTCTGAAACCAAATATTTAGACAAAAGATTATCAAGTTTAATAAGAAAGCTGGTCGTTCGATGCTAAAAATTCTTAAGATACGAAAAGCTTAATTAAAGCTTAAATTAAAACATTTAATGTGCCTATTGTAAGAAAGCTTTTGGTTCGAATACTACCCGAAAAATAGGTTGTTTTAATTTTTAGATTAAAATTAGGAATTGAAATCAGAGCCACACTGCTGAAACTCTAAAAGCTCATTTAAAGTTTTAAATATGCAATAGAAAGCGCAATAAAGGTTACTTCCAATTTTCATTCCTCATTTTCAATGTAAGAGCGGCAATGATTTACAAGTGCAATCAAAAGCTCAAGCAAGCTTTGGTTCTAAAATAGAAAGACACTTTTAAATCATTTTATGAATAGTTAAAAGGTTGTTATAAATTGAAACAAACACTTCAACAATGCTTCGTTAGCACTTAAAGCTCAATACTTTAATGTTTATTGTGTTAATCTTAATGAGATAAGCGTAAAATACTAAATCAACTAAATATATTGAGAAATTTCGACTGAAATTTAAAAAAAAATAGAAATGTTAGGTGTAAAATAAGCATTCATGAATCAACTAAAAGCTCAATTCTTTGCATATATATTTCTGAAATCTGCCTATTTTACTTTTCGTTACGATGTTAGTTTGTTTCACGTTGGATTCAGCAATGGAGCTTTTGGAATATAATAAAAACTTACTCTCGATTTTAAATAACTTGATCAAAAACTTTAATTAAAAGTTCGTTACAACTTTTTAATTTAACGGTCTATTATTATTCACAAAATTAATTCCAAATATTGTTTGGAAATTGTTTGGTACAAAATACTCATTGGCATCAAACCCATTGAATAGAAATGTAGATAAAGAAATAGAAAAGCTCATCCAGTCGATTTTCGATTGACTAAAGTTTAGCTGAAAACAAAAGTTTAGAATATAGATTATTAAGTTTGAATAAGAAAGCTTGTCGTTCGATGCTGCAAAGTTTCAACAAACGAAAAGCTCAATTAAAGCTTACATTTAGTTGTGGAAAACAAATGAATTTATTGTAAAAACGGCTTATTAAAATGAATTAAAATAAAAAAGCTTTTTGTTTCAACTGTTTGAGTAAAAGCTCAAATAATAGGTCATAATTCGGATTCTAATGAACTTAATTAGTCCTTGAATCAAATCAAAATTGAATAAAATCAAATAGTGGAAAGCTTTCAGATGCATTATGAAAATAAATAGAGCTTTTCGTTTAATACCAACAAATAATATTCGATTTTTGTGAAATTATTGGAATAATTAAAATTAATCAATCGTAAATTAATATTTTCTCAAATTATTTTACGGTTCTGGATTATAGGTTCTAGAATCTAGTAGTAATAATCCGTTTAAATTAAATTTATTTATGGAATAAATGGAAGTTGGGCAACTTCTGAACTACCGATTTTGTATTTATACTAAGCTTTTACAAATTTAGCCTTTAAGGCAGACAATTATAGTCTGCATGCAGCTTTTAATTGAAAAAAAACATTCAAAGCTTAAAAAAGTTTTAATTATATACTTGAAAGCTCAATCAATAAGTTTATTTTAAATTTTGTTGTTCAGTTACAACTTTCTAGTACAATCCAAAAGCTTTGATGAGTATTTGCTGACAGAAAAATAATTTTTGATCAGTATAGTTTTACATGTGACACTCAAAATTGATTTAAAGCTTTAAACAGTCAACTCATTCGAGTGATGTTTTAAAATTTATCAAACTGGCAGCCCTAAAATCATAGAGCTTTAATGTACATAATTATTTATTGAGTTTATTGACACATCTGCCACGATAAATTTTCGTATACATATATGTAGGTCACTCGAATTAATATTTACTTTACCAAAATTGATTGTAATTCCAAATGTACACAATACCCGAACCAATCAATCCAATTATATGGACGCACAATGGTCAATAATTTTTCTCATTTTCCATTATATGTATTTGTCACATCCAGGTCATTTTTTTTTGTGTCCATTCCACACATATATAAGGCGGAAAATCAATTTAATTTTCTCAATAAATCCATCAAATGAAATAAAATTATCTAATCAAAATTAGAGAAAAGGATATGTATTTTGCCATCTCGTTCTCACTCAACAACAGTATATTGCTAAAGAATTGATGTTGTTAACAATATATATTTAGAAAAAGTTCAATAATTCACATCAGCAGAACATAATAATGTAATAATGCCAACAACAATTAAACTCGTACTTATCACTAAAAAGCGATCAATCTTCTTAAGAGAAAAAAAATTTTTTTTTCGATTTTCCATCGTTTTTTGAGCAAATCGAAATTATATTTAATTAATAACCACTTAACGCATTAGAAATTAAGAATTTTGGGTAAAGTTAACATCGAATCTATTTTAAAATACTTAAATTTACAAAATTTGAAATATTGGAGCAATTTAGCTAAGACACAAACCGCTTTGTTGACACACAACAAGTTTAATGGCCATACGATAAATTAACAATCTGTAATCATTTATGATTTCTATTTCTATTTAACCAGGTTGCTGATGCTTCATCATAATGGATTAGGGTCAGTGAATCGAATCTGAAACTAAAGTGGTTCAAGTTGATGACGACCAACAACAAAAACGTATAGGCAGTATATTATAAACGGTTCACACACAGTCTGCTGCATAGAGACAACAGTACGCGAACTATAAGGCGCCAAAAACCATAAAGTCCGCTAGTACAAATGTACAAGCAGAACAATCATGTGTAGAAAGCCAAGATTTCCCTCCAAATATAACTTAACCATAGATGCATTAGACTTCAAAATTTTAATGCGGGATATGCCAGAACAGCCTCTACACTACTGGAAATGGAAACATGCCAGAAATCTGCTATGGGCTGATTCATCATTTTATACTCCTGGTCCAATCGATGTATGATTGGGTACAGACTAATATGGAGAAATTTTGATGAATAATATTGTAAAAGCCTCAACCGACGAACCAATTATGCTGGATATTTCTAGGCCATGCTTCAGTCGATTGTCACAATTTAACAGTGATACAATCAATGGCCACCAGAACAGTTGATTTAAACACTCAATTGAAAAGCTTCTGGTAACTAAAAGAGGTTCCTCATAAACGAACATTCACCAAACTAGAATGTGAATAACTGTTCGCAACCAGCCACAGGCGTCTCAAACACAGCCGTTATACGTAGTAAACATTTCTCTTGACATTAACTTGTATTCTACCACAGCTACGAGTCTGTTACAAGTAGAAAAACGACTTGCCAAAAATCAAAATCTGTACAAGAAGTTTATGGATGAATATATCGCTTTAGGACACATGAAGGTTGCTGATGTAACTAATCAATCTGGTTACTATTATATGCCACATCATACAGTTCTAAAGGAATCAAGCAGAATTACTACAAAATTAAGGGTAGTTTTCGACGGGTCTGCCAAAACTACAATAAAACTACTATCGTTAAATGACGTCATGTTAACTGGCTTTACTCTTCAACGGGATCTATTATCTATACTGTTAAGATGGCGGAAGCATAAATACATTCATACAGGTGACATTGAAAAGACAATATCAACGCATTTTGTGCAAGCAGCCTCCAGAAAAGGAAATTATGGTGTATTAGCTAACAACCGTAACGTATGGTACAGTAGCAGCTACTTCTTTAGTGGTCATTACAACAGCTTGCGGTCGAGGAACCTAAAACTTCCCCATGGCATTTTTACGTGGATGATCTGGGTAAAACACACTAGAAAAAGTCTTATTCCTCCAAAAACAAGCCTTGACTTACTAAAAATCGGTCGATTTACCTTAAAAAAGTGGGCAACAAACAATGCGGTTCTTCTGGAAGCCATACCACAACATCTATGAAACCAAAATCGTTTGGAATTTAAACTTGACGATACCATTAAAACCCTTGAACTACACTGGAATCCAGCAACGGATACATTCGAGTTCAAAGTCATCCAGTCTAGATCGGCACACCTACCAAACGGAGCCTACTTTTAGACAGCGCAAAGCTTTTTGATCCGTTAGGCTGCAAGAACTTTGGTTTGCCGGTCTCTCTTGGGACGAGGAACTTCCGTCACATATATCAACAAAATGGTGGGGGTTTAAAAACCAATTGACACTTCTAGAAGAAATATCTATTCCATGTTGGATCCAATTTGAGAAGAACAATAAGACAGAGTTACCTAGATTCTGCTTCAGAAAAGGCCTATGCTGCAACCATATACTTCAAATCTACAAATGCAGAAGGTATCACTAACGTAAGACTTCTCACCTTAAAAACAAAAGTTACTCCATTTAAAAATGTAATCATCTTGAGCATTGTGGAGCACTGAGGATCAATTGCCTTGAAGAGGCTTATTTAAACGGATTTGCACCGATAATGGAACCAATTTTGTAGGAGCCAAAACACAGCTGACTAAAGAAAAATACGAGGCCCTGCAACAAGCAACCCTTGAACTTCAACCCATATTATCCGACATCGGAGTCGAATTGCATTTTATACCACCATCTTTGCCACATTTCGGAGGACTCTGGGAAGCAGCCGTTAAATCATCAAAATATCATCTAATAAGGGTGATTGGAAACACAACTCTTACTTATGAAGAGCTAACAACAGTTGCAACGCAGATTGAAGTATTCCTAATTCACGGACTCTCACAACAATTTCAATGGATCCAAATGCGTTAATACTAACCCCTGCACACCTTTTTAATTGAAGATTCAATAATGACAACACCAGAATCAAATTTGGTCAACGGAAACATTTCTGCCAACCATCGGTGCGGAAGCTACTCCAAAAGATGGTTCAAGATTTCTGAAAACATTGGTCAAATGACTACATCACTATATTGCAACAAAGAAATAAATGGTCCTGCATACAACCAGAATTAAATATAGATGACATCGTTTTAATAAAAGACGATAACCTGCCGCCCAACAATTGCCCTTTAGGAAGGATTATAAAGCTACATCCTGGTAAAGATAACCTAACTAGAGTAGTGACAGTAAAGGAAAGTAATGGTGCCATATTTAAAAGACCCATTACAAAACTATAAGTGCTCTCCCTCTAGACCCTAACGAGTCAGAACAAATGGAACCAGAAATTGGGTCTAGTAAAAATCAAAATGGCCCCTGCGGTCGGGGGGCACTCACATGTCCCGTTAATCTAAATTGCACGAACATGTTTCCCAAGAATACCACCACAGTATCCTTTGCTTGTCGTAGGAGGCGACTAAACGGTTGAATCACTGGGCCTATAAGTGGAGACCATGTGTCCCAGGGCTATACGTTGCTCTACAGTGAAGATGACCTCGGAAATCTTGGAGCTGGATTTCTTCTTGGGCTGCAGGTAAAGAATGCTGTTTTGGATTTCCAAGCAGTCAATAACTGATTGTGTGAGCTTCGCTTGCGCATGAAGTTAGCTAACATGTCGATAATTTGTATACATGCGCTCACAGAAGTCAGCCAGCCCCAGGATAAAGACCCATTTTAAAATGACTTGGACGATCTGATGGGATCTATACCCGAATACGATGTTAGAATGGTAATTGAGGACCTTAAAGCTAGAGCTGGCAGAAATCAGACCGAATTGTGTCTAAACATAGGTCCGACACGAAACTGCGACCAATAATGGTGAGAGAATGATGCACTTTGCGGTTGCTCTTAGAATAGCAAGCACATTCTTCCCTCACAAACACATACATCTCGAGACATGGACACATTCTCGTGGAACTTCCCGCAGCAAAATTGAACATGTGTTAGTTTCTAAAAGACGGGCTCAGGTTGTGCAGGATGTGAGAACTTATCGGTCAGCAACCAAATACGTAGGCAGCGATCATCATCTGGTCGCTGCAAAGCTACGATGGAAGTTCTCGTACAAGTCTGGGAACACAGCGAAACTCATGGTACGTTTCGACTGTGAAGGTCTGATAAATGAAGATCAAAAGAAACGATATCAGGATCTTGTCAGCAACAACATTGATGAAGCTAATTACTAGCCTGACTGCGTGAACTCTGTCTGGGGGGTACTGAAAACTTCGGTTGTCGGTGCTGCTCAGCAGACTTTAGGTATAGTGAAAGTCAGACCCAAGAATGATTGGTTTGATGACGAGTGTCGTCTTGCAGTTGAGCAACAAAACATAGCCCATATTGAAGTGCAACAACGTCTCACAATCGCGAGAAAAAACAAGGCTTCTCTTGCAAGAAGGGCAGCTAAGCGGATTTGTAGACGGAAGAAGCGAGAATGGTGGAAGGCCGAGATTCTGAAAGTACAACAACTCAGCAATGAGCGTAGTTCACGTTATTTCTTTAAAGGAATTACTGGATTGCACCATACTTTCAGGCCTATATGTCAACCGCCATTCGGCACCGGGATGGAAACCTCTGTGTCAACATCGACGCAGTACTTGACGCATGGAATGGACACTTTACTGACCTACTTGATGTCCATTATGCGTCACAGACTGTTGTTGAGCCACCTATAATACAGATTGCGGAGATTTGCACTGAGGAGCCATCCCATTAGGAATTCACTAAAGCCATGCAGAGATTGAAACGAAACCGCTCACCTGGAGTGGGCTGCATTAATTCGGAGCTGTTGATATTCGGCAGAGATACATTGTGGAACTGTCTTTTCCACCTTACTCGATTAGTATGGCAAACCGAAGTTATGCCTGACGAATGGAAAGTGGCCGCGATATGCCCCACATTCAAGAAGGGAGACCGCTTGAAGTGTGAGAATTATCGCGGTATAGCTCTCCTTTGCACATCATGCAAGTTACTGTCATACATTGTATTGGATAGAATCACTCCTCTGGCGGAGGGCTTGGTTGGTGACTATCAAGGAGGATTTCGTCCGAATCGATCAGTCACTGATCAGGTCTTTTCGCTGCAGATGATTCTATCTAAATATTATGAGACATCCATCCCCGTACATCAGGTTTTCCTGGATTTCCGGCAGGGCTATGACTCGATCAATCGAGAGAGTTTGTGGTCTGCCCTGGAATACCTAGGAATGCCAACAAAATTGGTACGAGTGTGTATGATGACAGTGACGCAGTCTCAATGCTGTGTTAAAGTTGAGAACAGGCTGTCGACAATTTTTGCAGTTAACTCGGGTGTTCGGCAGGGAGATGCTCTGTTCCCGATACTCTTTAATCTCATGTTGGAGTATATCTTTCGTAAAACTGAAACACCACAGCGCAACATCTTTTATCGCCAGGCCAATCAGGTGCTTGCAGATGACATATGCGTGATTGGACTGAATAGCAACGGAGTGAAAGAAATACTTGACCCGCTTGTAGAATTTTCAGCTTCAGTTGGACTTCAGATCAATGAGTATAAAACGAAATACTTGATTTCTGGTTTTAGGCGCACAATGGCACACCAGATTTTAGTAGTGGCCACCACACAATTGAGGGAGTGAGGAGGTTCAAATATTTGGGTTCTCTTATCACTCACGATAACAGTGTGGGTGAGGATATTAAAGTGCGGCTGGCAGCTGGCAGTCGTTCTTTGTATCCTCTAAGGCCACTGCTAAAATCTAAACACTTATCAAGTGCCGTGAAGCTGAAACTTTACAAAGCGTTGTTCAGGCCCGTTGTTATGTTTGGATGTGAAAGTTGGGCGCTGACGGATGAGTACGAGAGATGGCTCCTTACATTTGAGAGAAGAATCATGCGCGTGTGATTTGTGGTCCAAAATGCGAGAGCGATGGTACATATACCGAGCTCTGTACATTTTCGAGATCAGAGATCTGATGAAGATCCCCGATATTGTACATGAAGTAAGATCTCAGCGAGTACGCTGGCTCGGTCACGTTTTGCGTGCTCATCCGGAACGAATTGTGCAGCGATCTCTGAAAGGAGAGCCACCATATGGTAGGCGCAGAGGTCGTTGCATTCGACGATGTCTTCATGATGTAGAGAACGACTTGGCCTCTTCAGATTGTCTTATACAGTATGAAGACCATGCTCAGGATTAAAACCGTTGGAACCAGATTGTTGACTCAGTAAGGGGCCAGTAATGGCCTTTAAAACTGATTATTATTATCTGTTAACTTTAGTCAAAAATCAAACATCGATTGCCAATTCCACTCTAAACATTTTAAAATGAACAGAAGCAGCAAAAACATTCTCATGTGGAAGACATTATCTTTTCACGCGCTTCTTCTCTTTACTAGAATTTATAGATACGCAACAAAAAATAACCGACGCTTTCTTAAATTCTCAAAATAAGGCAATTTGCAAATCAATTTTACCACCACATCAACTAAATAAGGCACTTCTGGATATAAAAACTCATCTGCCACCCGATGCTTTCCTACCAGGACAAAGCGAAAATCATGAACTATTAAGTTTATATCACATTATATCATGCAGCGGAAGATTGTTTGGATAATATACCTAATTTACCTAATTTATAAACCTATACTTCTTCCTATAACCGAAAGAATCTTCATTCAACCATCATTGGACAAATTTGGTAACGTCCATACATCGTGATGAATACTACATGATGTCGAAGGGCGAGTTTAGCCATTGTCAAACATAGCAACAACGAGTACATTTCTATGCTGCTACAACCGTTCAACTACCATATTGTAAAAGGAGTATCGGAAAACATACATGAATCAAGTTAAAAAACAACAAATGAATTTTCTCAATTGGACAGAACGACGGGCTAGTATACCTTGTGATTGAGACTCCGAAACAAATGAAAACAACAACAAATAATTCAACCGATTTTGAAAATACATCCATAGAGAATGACATCAGTCACCTATACACATTCGTAATTAAGAACTTTTATTTAGTATCGTGAGCCCCACCAGCGGTAAGCCACATATGCTTAGTATGGTGAGTTTTATAAAAATTATACATGCTAAATTTGGGGGGCGTACTGACTGCTGGGTAGAATGATAGGGGTAATTACGAGGGGAATTGATAATTGGCATATAGGAATAAAGCTTTTAAACCAAATTATTATATTCTGATTCGGCCTATATACCAAACTTGATAAAATGTAACCAAAACTTCACACAAAATTATACACCCGTGTGTGTCTATCAAAACATACCGCTAAACATTGACATTGTGGTACCAAAAATTCCGAGCAAATTGGATTAAAATTTCACATGAGCGATGATAAAAAATGATACATTAAATTGTAATCTTATTTACATAATAACATTGTGTATTACTCATATATGAAAGTACCATCGAATACCAGGAAGAAAAAACCAAAAAAGCAAGACGGAAAAAGGAAAATTACCTGCTCCCCTCCCCCCCACAATTCTTTATCATTTTTATTTTCATCTCTCTCCTAAACAACAAAACATATGTAATTTGCTTATATGTAGAAGGAAAAAAAAACTTGTGTATTCCGATACATCCATTCAACATAATATAGTGTATGGTGCTTTGTATATGGATGTATATGTACATAAGTACGAGACTTTAAAGGGAACACACGCACATAATATAATACAAAAATCATGATTTTCAATTGGAAAACATATAGAAAATCCTTTTTTCATATTCATCCTTTTTTGTTGTTGAATATAATGTATAGATACACGATTTGGTTTGTTTTGGATGCTATATTGACAATAATGATTATGATGATCTCGTATCGTCTTATCTACTGTATATATGGGATGCTTTTGTTGATAGCTATCAATTCTAATTTCGGGATAACTCTCACACAGTATATATGTACGAATAATATGGTTTGCTGAGCTTTATCATTATGTATATGTATGTGTGTGTGTGTGTATTAACCATAAATTTATTGTGTAGTTTTGGGTTGTGTCTTTAGAATTTTTTGTTTTTGTTATTTAGGATTTCATGTCTTGACACTATACATCGTTATCATTGATTGAGGGTTTTATTATCATTGAGGGGCCAAATGAATTATTATTTTTTTTTTCCAAATCGTTCCACAAGTGAATTTGGCGAGGCATGCGATTTAAATTGAATTTATTTATTTTGTTTTTATTTCAGTTTTTTAATAATATTTGTTTATTGTGTACCAATTTTTTATTCCGTGTAAGGTGAGCGATTGCGTTGCTTCGAAACCAAAATTTGGTCAGGAGTATTTGAGTAAATTGCGCTGGTTCTATAACAAATTTTGTATTTAAGAAACAAAATTATATACACAAATCTGCAAGAGTTAAAAGCCTCAAATCTGTTATAATGAACAACACTTCAGAATTTTGGTGAAGATTAGATTGGTGGAACTGTTGGCACTGTATGTAGTACAACTTTGTTTTGAGATCTGCGCAGATTTTATCATTCGAAATATTTACAAGGAATTAATTTCGATTTTATTAAAAAAAATATATTCCAGAGTTAGAAATTTTTTTAAATACTGAAAAAATTGATATGTGTTTAATATCAGAGAGCCATCTTACTAGAACCTCATACACCAAAATACGTGGTTACGTTTCTTATCACGCTTTACATCCAGCAGAAAGAGCAAGAGGGGGATCAACAATATTTGGAAAGAAAATATTCAACATCATGAGGGAATACAAATTGAAGAAGAAAGTATGCAGATAGCTACTATCAGCATTCAACTTAACAATAAAAAAATATTCAATGTCTGTTCAATTTATTGTCCTCCAAAACATAATTTAATTTAATAATTAATTTAATAATTTAATTTTATCATTGGAGGTGATTTTAATGCAAACAATACTTTCTGGGGGTCAAGATTAACAACGCAAAGGGTAGAGAACTATACGCCGCTGGTCGAGCTTACAATTGTGAATTTCATTCAGGAGGAAAACGTACAACGTACTGGCCTACTGACACAAGGAAAACTCCGGATCTAATTGATTTCTACATTACAAGAGGTATATCCGAAAATCATATTTTTCTAGAAAATAGTGAAAGTCTCTCATCGGACCACTCGCCGTCATTATGACTATTAGTTCCACGATTGTTAACAAGGAAAATCCACCTAGACTAACAAATAACAAAACCAATTGGGAATTATTTAGGAAATTGGTTGAAGACAACACCAAATGACGTGGAGCTATTAATCAATAATATATAACAAACAGCATGGGATAGCACCCCTGTAATCCAAAACAAACATGGCATAGAAACCGAGCACCACAAAGCAAAATAATTTTTCATTACCTCTGCAATAAGCTTAAGCAAAGAATTAGAGAACTAAAAAATGAATCGGTCACCCGTTATCTTTGTAGTCTTACAGAGACTAAAGAAACTCAGTATTCTCTGTGGAAAGCTACAAAAGCATTAAAAAGACCAAATTATCAAATACCGCCAATAAAAAATGATGAGGGAAATTGGGTAACAAGTGCCAAACAGAAAGCAGCACTGTTCGCATCTCATTTTGAAGAAACGTTCCAACCATATGCTAGACAATCAGCGGATGAAAATATAATACCAGTGCACAAGGAGGATTGTAGGGAAATACCACCTGTAACTCTACGAGAGTTGAAAAATGAAATTAACCTAAACATAAATACGAAAAAATCTCCTGGCTATGATTTAATTACAGGTGAAATAGTGATATAGGCCAATTTCTTTGCTTCCAGTACTTTCGAAAATTTTTGAGAAACTGTTATACAAAAGGATGAAACCTATAATACTTGAGAGAAAGCTAATACCACCACATCAGTTCGGATTTAGAGAAAACCACTCCACCATAGAGCAAATTCACAGGACTACAAGTATTATTGAAGATGCACTTGAAAATAAGAAAATGTGCTAAACAACATTTCTGGATGTAGCACAGGCCTTCGATAAAGTATAGCATCCTGGATTGGAATATAAACTGCATCGAGATTTGCCAAAAGAATACTTTCCGATCTTACGATAATTCCCGAAATCTTACATTGACAACAGATATTTTCACGTTAGATGTGAAGAAGAATTCTCCGAGCTAAAGAGGGTATCTGCAGGGGTTCCCCGAGTTAGCGTGCTAGGGCCAGTGTTGTATTTATTTTACGCAAGTGATTTACCAAACACTGCTTTTTATTTACTGGTTATAAAGTAGACGAAGCAACCAGAAAACTGCAACGGGCTACGAACCAACTAAGTAATTGGACCAAAAAATGGCCCATTTAGCTAAATGAAGAAAAATCAACGCACGTTAACTTCACCAATCATGTAGTTAACTGGATACCAATAGAACTAAATTCCAAACAAGTTCCTTATGCTAACAAAGCCAAGTATCTTGGCATGACTCTCGATGCTAAGTTAAAATGGAAAGAGCACATTAAAAAGAAAAAGGAGGAACTACACATTAAATATAGAAATATGTATTGGCTAATGGGAAGGTATTCAGAACTGTCAATACCTAATAAGTTGCTACTATACCAACAAGTTGTAAAACCTATATGGACTTATGGTATTCAGCTTTCGGGCTGTACTAAGAAAACCAATATTAAAATAATACAAGCTTATCAAAATAAAGTGTTACGGGGAATAGTGAACGCTCCTTGGTACATAAGAAACGATAACCTACATAGGGACCTCCGGATGGAAAACGTCAGCGAAGAGATAACAATTCATGCAAAGAAACACATACAACGGCTTGGTCAACATGAAAATTTTGGGTTACGTGGTATGCTGAGTACACAAATGGAGTACAAAGGCTCCAAAGAAAGAAACCGCTGGAATTGGGAAGACTACAATAGGGTGGCCAAATTTTTAGAGACTAACTAATGGGTTATATCTCACATAAGAAAGATAGACAAATTACTAGATGATATATGTAATCAGTTGTAATATTTAAAATAAAAAAAAAAAAAAAATGTTCAGCTTTAGCATTTTCAACACCTCAACTTTCCATCCACCATCACACCTAGATATTTCGCCGTATGATCTACAACTTGTTGCCACACGTTCAGATTGGTTTCGTTCAGTTTTATTTTCCAATTTTTCATCCAATTGTTGACTGAATTTGTCTTATTTTGCAATTTGCTAGTTTCTTCTACATTGTTCCCAACTGCCAAAATCGCAGTATCATATCAGCATAAGTTGCTATAGTTCCTTCTTCCTAGGTGGTATATCCCGAGTATACAGGGGGTACAAGACAGGGCCCAATACGCTACATTGTTGTATTCCAGCTGAAATTTTCTTTAGGTCCGATATATTCGTCTTCATATTTTACACGGAAATGTCTATCGGTTATGTCGGGAAGGTCCCGAGTGAACTTAAACTCCAATCGTCTGTGCCAAACAGACCAGTCCAGGAAAACTCTTGAACATATTTTTTTAGTTTCTAGTATACGATCTATAATATCTGTGATTCTATGAACTTGTTCTTTAGTCAAGTGGTTTTCTCGGAATCCAAACTGGTGGTCACAAATGAGATTTCTATCCACCATTATGGGTTTCATTCTATTCAGGAGGAAATTCCTTTCCATAAGGAATATTCGGTATATTTTTGGCTAGTAAGTTACGAAGTGACGACAAATATGTATACTTATTGATTCATTTTTAACTGTTCTGATCAGGCATTTCAACTTGTTACAGAGGTTATTAAGGATGGTTTTATTTGGTATTCTTATTAAACAGCCTCGCTGTGATTTTTTTTAAAATTATTGTGTCTCTGACCGTCATAATAACAGGAGAGTGGTCCCACGTCATTATTTTCCAAACGAATATAGTTATTTGATATACCTTTCGTTACATAAAAGTCTATAAGGTCCGGTATTTTTGTTAAATCTGTTGGCCAGTAAGCTGGTGAGCCACCAGATTGAAAGTCACATTTTAATTTTTTTCCTGCTTCAAACAACTCTCTCCCTTTTGGTGCGGTATAACTTTGGAGCCCCATTGTTTTTCGCATTGAAGTCGCCACCAATGATAAAGCAACCTCACTTTTCAGATTTTCAGATTATGTCGTGGTGGACAGTACATTGCTGATATACGTACATTTATTTCTTTGTACTTTGTGCGAGTTTTGTAAGTTGCAACTTGCATAGATTCACTTCCAATTTTTAATTCGCTTTCATAAGAACTGCAGATCCACCTTTTGCTCTCTCTCTCTCTGATGGATAGATGACATGGTAAAATCTGTACCCACGTATTCTGGCATATGAGGAGTTAGTGAAATGGGTTTCAGACATTAGACAAATATTAAATTTTTGTTTAAATAGAAAAATTTCCAGCTCGGGGATGTGTTGGATCAGCCCACTCGCTCGCCAAATTACTAATCTGAGCGTTTGTAAATTTATTTGTGTTTTTATTTTTTAGTCGCGTTGGGTAACGATGATGACAAGTTTTTCAAATGTTCAAATATGAGTTTATTGCTCTCGGCCTGCTCATCATAGTTTCTTTAGAGGATCTATGCATTTCACGACATCTCTCATAATTTGGCCGTCGTTGCTATATCATTTCCGATTTGTCGGGGTTTTACTAATAAACTCAGAATGAATGTAACCTTAATACAAGGTGTTCATTTTCGCTTATACTAAATAGACCAGTGGTAATCTATTAAGTAAATAATAAATGCGCACTTAATTTTACAAATTAAGTTCATAAGCCTTAGATTTTACATGGTCCTTCGAGCCGGATAATGTGCCGGATGAAGGACCATACACTAAATGGTCCTTCGAAATTAAAATCAGTATCAGTTAAACCATAAATAACGTTATTTCATTTCACTCTGGTATTAGCCCCCACCAGCGGTAAGCTTAGAGTTTAATGAAGTAAATGAAAAGTAGGTTCAAGCTAAGATTGAATTTAACATAGAATTCAACCTGAGGCTGAACTTAACATTAGTCCTGCGAGCCAAAGCAACAACTGGCGATACTAAGCAAATAAAAGTACGGACGGACAGTATATAACCAACAACTGGCACATAACTTCACAAACTTAACGTAAAGGAAGGAGTTGAGCAACAAGAAGCACCAATACCACCACAATTAAACCATACAACAACAATATGGATGATGAGTTACTTCAAATCCAAAAGGTACCAGGTGGAAAGATAGTTCAACTAGCGAAAAACTATCGAAAGCACGATAAAGATAGAAAGACGAAGTCTTACTTACAAAAGAGAATAGGCGCCATCGCCTACATAGCGGACCACCATTGACACCAAAAACGACATAAGAAGTCCTACAACTTCCAAGCTCACATCTAGAGGCAGAATCATCGCCACCATTTCGGGTGGATGCCATACAAAGCTCATCAAAAGATTCTAAAAGGAGGAAACCAACTAAGGTAACTCAGCGGCCAATCAACAACAACAAACGCTGATGAGTAGTTCAATTGAGACCCTTCAAGCAGCAAAGATAGAAGGGAACAGCAACACGAAATTGTTCAAGACACAAGACGTCCTCATGCGCCAGATATATCAGAAATTGGTGTCAATAAGTTACTACTTGGAAACCAACCATATATCTAAGGAATATGTTAATATTTAAGCAAGACAGTTAGAAAAGAAAATCCGCGGAAATCGCTCCCCAACAAAGAGAATTAATAAGGTAGAAATACACAATATGAAGCAGCTAAATATGGATTCGCCCTTCGATGCATGCGTGGGTTTCGATTTAAATAACGATATACGAGACAACTATAGAGAAGCCCAAAGAAATTCCACAACTGGAAGATTACTTTCGATTCCTGAAGATAAGGTTTTTTATGTGTGGATGCCATGGGCAATCAAGGAACAACAGCAACACGACCATGATACATGCAGTATATACTACCATTGAAACGAGTGAATTCAGCCATGTTATCCAAAACATGTTGGATGGAAAGGTGTAAGGAAGAAACTGTCATGGCGAAACATGTGTCGTATGTAAAGGGGACACCACACACTTCTATACCGCAATAATGCAGCATCAACTACTGAAATTAGTGCCAAAACCGCTCAAACATTCGTGATTCGAAGCAAGGACAAGTTTTACTACCTACTATATTAATCAGAGCCACACCTAGCACAGGCAATTTTTTCACACTAAGAGCTCTAATGGGTCCAGGATCACAGGCCACATTAATATCCTCCAAGGCCGCAAATTTATTCAACTTTTGATTTTGACAAGATTTGATGGAGATTTCCAAATGACAATCAAACCCCTGATATTCGATAAGTTCGACCAACAATTGCCCGGTGGACTTTGTCGGGTGATCCACAGTACAACCAGTCACAGCCAATTGATCTTATACTTGGCGCGGATTATTATCCATAACAAGGGAGGTCAACTAGAGCCCTTGGCACAACAAACTGAATTCCGTTGGATCATATTGGACAGCTGCAGGAACAACACAGGAAATCAGCACAAAACAACAATGATTGCAACTAAAAGTATAGAGGATCAGCTGAGATTACTGGTAGAAAAAGACTCAATACTTGGAAGAGAGAGATACCACTGAAGAAGAATTCATGATGGAAAATATTTTGAGTCAAATGTAGAACAATGCCCAGGACGCAGATACATAGTGAAAATTCCTTTTAAGGATAACCAAGCCGAACTAGGGAAATCCAGGAAAAAACTGCTGCCAGACTGATACAATTAGAAAAACGATTCAAGAAAGATTCACCGTTCAAAAAATTATATCGTCAATCCCTGCAAGCGTATAAAATTTGAAGCACATGGAACCAGTACAGGAAAAACCAGAATATGGTAAATCAACCAGAATCGATTATATATGAACCGCATCATGGCATAATCAGGAAGGGCAGCACCACCGCAAAGCTAAGAGTAATGTTTGATGCCTCATCCAAAACAACAACCGGATTATCTCTAAACGATTGCATGATGAATGACAGCAGATATAGAAAAGATGTGTCACCAAACATGGATTAACAAACAAGACCAGAAATATCAACGAATATTATGGCGAAGCAACCCCTCCAAGCCAATGAAGGCACACAAGTTAAAAATGGTGACAAACCGACAGAGATAATGATTATCCAATAGGAGCAAGCATCATGTTGACAGCTTTTTACGTAGATGATCTGTTAACAGGTTCTTACAACATAAAGGAAGCAACTCGAGTTCTACAAGAATTAAAATTGCTCGCTCAGAACGAGATGGACCGAATTTAAGGAAATGGGTCTCTATCTGAAAAGAAGTATTGAATCAGATTCCCAAAGAACTACACGGCACAGGTAACGTTCAAATCAAGTTAAATGACTTCATTAAAACATTGGCCATTTCATACGATCCACAAAAGGACCTTTTTAAATTCAACGTAAATACATTACAACTATCACACAAACAGACAACAAAACGCTCACTGTTATCCGACTCCTCCAAGCTCTTCGCACAGCAAAAACAGTCACAGCAAAAATCATGATGCAAGAAGTATGAACATCAGGCATAGATTGGGATCAGCCATTGCCAGAAAACATAACCATATAAGGTGCGGGTAAAATACCAGGAAGATGTGAGCAAAATCAAAAACAAAACAATCCAGAGATGGGTAAATACAACAGTCCTGGTTGAAACGAAGCTGCATGGTTTCGCTGATTTCTCAGAATACGTATACAACAAACAATATATTGTCGAACAACAAATAAGGAAGGGATAATAACAACATAATTATTAACCTCGACCACAAGAGTCGCCCCAACCAAATAAAGCTATCCATTCCTCGATTGGAGCTAAATGCAACTCTACTATTGACAAAATTACTTAAACACATGCAAAGAAACTTGAACATCAACAATTTCAATATATATGCGTGGTCAGATTCGATCATTGCACTATGTTTGATTACAGGGGAAATAAACAATTTATGCTATCGGTAGCAACATGGCACCACGTAAAGACATGCAATAGTTTCAAAATAGGAGATGAAGACTGACATAACAACTTGCAGCGGAATAGGGGATTATCACCAAAGCAGCAACCATCATGGGGAGGACCGTCCACCGTCATTAACAAGCTAAACGACGTGCTCTGTACCGTAAACCAAAAGCAGTGCACTTAGAGCGATTAGCACTCTATAAGAGAGGTGCATTGGATAGGGGTAGTAGTACGATTGCGGTGACATCTCTATTTGAGTAAAGAAACTACCGTAATTGTGGATTGCACTTAATGTTTGGGTCTAAATCGAGGAACTATATTGGTTGTATTATTGAATTAAATTGGTTGTATTATTTACCATCCAGTGATCGAACCTTGATTGACAAGGTTAAAACGTAACAATAAAGTTATGAGTTGATTTTTTTATCACTAAACCCTGTGAATCTTTAGGACTTGCCTATTTTTAATAAAAACTTATTTCTAATTTTAAACAGTCTCAGGTAACATTCCTCATTAGGTGCGTACGTGCTGGCTTACAGCGAACCTTGAATCATATTTAACTCTTCCTAAGGCCATTCTCGCAATTTATTACAACTTATTATAGAAATATGTAACTTCCCATCAACAACATGTCAACAACCTACTTCTTGACTTGTGTAAACACGTATTGTTACTCCTCAACATGTTTCTTAGTATTTGTAGATAAGACAAAGATGAATTTATGTTGATTATCCATAGTCGTGTGTTATATACATATATAGATAATACACAACATAAGACAAAAAGACGAATTGATAAGGCAATCATCATACACAAACAAGATAACAAAAAATTTATAACCATTCATCTTCCAAAACAACACAAAATATTTTCTTATTTCTGTCGTCTTAAATTCGAATATAAAACTTTTGGTGAACAATTTTTTTTTTCTGGGGGGAAAATAAATTGGAAATCATTACGAGAAGATTAATTGGTTTATGAAAATACAGCAAAAATAAAATGGAATCGATTTTATAAAAGGTACAGATAGCTTCGGTATCTGGTCTTTTGTATACACTTTTAAAGTAACATTAGTCCATATCTTCGAAATATCCACTTTGCACGTGGAACTTTGAATTTCATCCGCACCAAATTCGAAATACATTGAACTTAAAGATTAAAAAAAAATGTAAGCTTTCATGAAGCTTTCAATGTTATATTTAAAAAAAAAAATTATAAAAAAGCATTAAGAATATTTTACGTAGAAGAGCATCAAGATATAAAAAAAAAACTCTTCAAGTAATTGAGATATGATTCAGCGGAAATTGTTTTTCGTGATTTTAGTTTTGTTGTTTAAAAATTTTCGATTGAGTGAAATTAGCATGATGCTATTACTTGGAATTACCAAGCATAATTTCGGTATATAGATTTTCAATTTAAATTATATCGCGATGATTGATTTGCATCGTTTACAAAAACACGATATATGGATCACATATAGTTTACAGCGGCTTATGGTACGGAACTTCCATCGAGCTGGTCCCTAGGTGGCAGATCTGGGAATGCCCTTACCGGCTTGTCAGCGGGTAGGTAGGAAATAAAATACTACCCGTGGACCAAATTTGGCTAAGGGTAGGTACCCCGAATAATAAACCAGGAGAGATAAATGCTACGGTGCAGGGATTAGGATACCCGGTACCAGCTACTTCGGAAAGTGAGCGAGCGGGCTTCCACTCCTCGACATCCATTGACCGCAATGCTTTAGTAGTGGAAAGCTTAGCTACTACAGCAGATAGAAGAATAAGCCTCTAATATATTACAAACAGTCACCTTTATTAGAGTAAATATGCCGTCTGCGACAAGATGGCAATGATGTGACCTCAAAATTGGTCTCGCTTGAGTGCCACAATAATGAACTAAGGAAAAAATATGAGGTGCAATGTATTATTGTAAATACCAAGACTTACAAAGCGGAATTGAAACACCAGAGAGGCAAATGAAACCTACTTTGTCTGCTAATGTTAGAAACCAGAGCCTACAAAATCTCAACAATGCATATTCTACGGATGAGGAGGGTCTTGAGAAGGAAATCACTCAACCCATACTTAGCAAGGTAACTGTAAATAAAAAGAGGAGATTCTCCAAAACGCCATCCCCATGGGTATCTCTACCGAAATTTAATGAAATACCAAAACAACCACAACCTGCTCTCCAAATAGAACCCTTACCACCACCAATCGATGTGAGCAATATTAGAGATGGTAGAGTATTAGCAATGACAGAGAAACCTGCTCAGTTTAGAGCAATATCCAATAAAATGCAGTCTGAAAATGACTACCGTAACATGCACTATAAAGGATGCCAAAAGTATCAGAAAAAGCGAAATGCTCAGCTACCGAGAAAAACAACAGTAGTGCAGCACCTACAGTAAATGCCAAACAGAGAATATGATACTACTAGAGATGGGGTCTCCTACGCCCAGGTGATCAAAACCTTAAATAACAATCAAAATCAAGAAATCAGACTGAAACCTGTGCCCAACGAGCCAACCACTTGTAATATAATGAAGATGCTCACCGAATATCAGGGTGAAGTGACACAAAATTACAGCCAGCTCTCTAACAGCGTGGAAAAACTGGAAGATAATTTCAAGCCACCAAACAAAATGCTATAAAAATAAAATAATAAGTAAATGACTGTAACGTTCCTACGTATAATAGCCGGGAACCCCAACGAAAAGAAAAACTTTATCAAAATTATGGGATATAAAGCCCATTGGACATTGCATCCCAGTGGTCGTGCTCGACGAAGGACATCAATCTTAATCAAACAAAACATCCTTCATTTCCAACAACAGGACATTTAAGAGCCATTTATGCAACCTACCATAGTAACGATGAACCATGGTGGGGCTGAACTATGTTTATGGGCCATCTACTGCCCATTAATAAACTTTAGGTTTATTATAGGAGGTGACTACAACGATAGATATCAAATTTTTAATCCCAAAAAGTCACCTGGAATTGATGAAATTCGCCAAGGCTTTTTAAGAAGTTATCAAAGAGAACGGTCATTATGTTAACATGTGTATAATGCTTACTTCCGATTTACATATGTATCGGAGTATTTCAAAACTGCAAAAATAGTTGTGATAGAAAAATAGGCAAACCCGGTGAAGAAATGACATCATACATGATATCATAGCCCGATAGCCCATCTAGATACCCCTTTGTTACCAACTGTCTCAAAGTTGTTTGAGAAGTTGTTTTTGAAACAACAAAAACCAATGATCATTACACCTGATTTCCAGTTTGGATTCAGGGATAAACATTCGACCATTGATCTGGTTCATCGCGTGATCGCAATAATATTGCCCTGCCGTATTTCTAGAAGTATCACAAGCTTTCGATAGAGTGTGACATGAGTGTTCTGCCAACTGCTCGAATCGTATCTCTCTAATCTCGAAAATTTACTAGGGCCTATCAGGTGACTACTTACAAGAGGCACTCGATAAAATCAACCAATGGACCAGGGATTGAAAATTAAAGCTGAACGAGCTGAAATCAGTCTATGTAACATATGCGTTGCGGCACAAAAATAGCTACTTCCATACATATTAAACCAATTTGGACGTATGGTATTCAACTCTGGGGCTGTACTAAAACTCAAATCGTTTAATCATTCAACGTTGTCAAAACAAATTTCTACGTGTAGTAACGAATGCTTCCGCTATGTTACCATCGAGGATTACCTAAATGTTAAATGGGTTGATGGAGTTATCCAGGAATTTGCCATCAAACATGAAAGAAAATTACTGCGCAACATTGGTTGTTGGTTATTCTGTGATTCTTTATAAACTCGTACTCGTTCCACTTATTTGTTACAAATATGATGATGTTAAACTTAAACCCCAATTCACCGTTATGCCTTTCGGGCTATGTAACGCACCGCAAATCATGTGCCGCATGATGCACAAGGTGATTCATCATCAATATCACGATAAAAGATTTTTGTTTATTAAGACGATCTATTGATCACATCTAGTAATTTTGAGGAACACCTTGTGCTTCTAAAACTCGTAGCTGAGCGGCTGCGCATGGCTAATCTGACCATCAACGTGGATAAAAATCAATTTTTTCTGAAAGAGTTGAAATACTTATAGGTTACTTAATAGGCAACGGTTGCATCAGGGTTGTCCCAGAGAAGGTCTAAGCTATCGCAATTTTCCCTGCGCCAAAAACGTTGAAGCAACTATGGCATTTTCTTGGCGTGAGTGAGTGGTATAGGCGGTTTATCGTAAATTTTTCAGTAATGGCCGCACCCTTAACCAATTTACTCAAATCCAAACACAAAATCGAATGGAATGACTCTGCTCAGAAGTCCTTCGAAGCATTAAAAACTTCTCTAACCATGGCTCTGGTCCTTGTCCATCCCAATTACGATTTACCATTTATCATTCAAGTAGATGCATCTTCAACAGGAGTAGGTGGAGTGTTATATCAGCAAAATAATGAGGAACATCCCATTCTATATTTCACAAGTTGTATCCGTCTCAAAGCAAATACACCACCACTGAACTTGAGTGTTATTCTGCGGTGTTATGTATAAAAAATTTCGGCCATTTGTCAAAGGGTTCGTATTCACGATCATTACGGATCATGCGAGTCTCCGCTTAATGAATCAATCTGATTTATCGGGTCGATTAGCCAGATGAAGCCTCAAATTGCAAAGCTTCAAATTCAATATCGAACTCCGGAAAAGGACACTTAACATTATCCCAGATGCAGTTTCTCTCATATACTGTGAAAAAATCACTTCGTGTGCCCCCACTTACACTAATAATATTTGTAGTTTGTGCCTTGATCTAATTTCATCAGCGTTTCAAGATGATGAATACCTAGTTCGTATGAAAGTATTAGATGATAATCCACGAATCAACTCATTGAACAAGCTCACCGTCCTACATCATACAGCCACGTCCAATTAGCGTTAGAGCAAATGCAAAGGCAGTTAGCCCGGGTACTAGCCCGGGTACTGGCCCGGTATGGCGAAAGATGTTAGACGATTTATTAATAACTGCGATGTGTGCAAAATGGTTAAAGTGGTAAACTTCTTGCCTAGACCTAGAATTGGAGCACAAATCGAGGTTGAAAGGCCTTTTCAACATCTATAACAATTCCAATCAAAATTTTTCAATACATAAAAACAGCATTCCATGCATCTCAAAGAAATGCGTCAGAACGTGTTAATCGTACTATTTTGTCATCAATTCGGGCTTACATAGGCGACAACCATACGGATTGGAATTTATATTTATCACAGGTTGCCACAACTTTAAGAAACGTTACCCATTTTGCTACACAGTATTCACCACACTTCTTGGTATTTGGCCAGCATATCACTATAACGCACGGATCAGACTATCAACTTCTATTTCGTCGAAGTCATCGAGACACCGTTTAAAAACCACTTCAGAGCAGCTATTTTTTCAATAGGACACCAAGTTTTCGTACGCACTTTTGTTCTAAGGGACGCTTCTAAACGGTTCTCTGCTAAATTAGCACCAAAATTTGTGCCATCCGTGGATTTATCACGAGTAGTTGAAGTTGTTGAGTGTATCTTACACGATTGTTCTTCCGTCTGCTTTGAGAGGAAATCAATTTGGAAATCTGTTACAACCTCCATTAGGACCTTAAAGTAGACACAGTTTCAAAGGAAATCCAAAAACATGCACTGATACATAGGTAAAGGCTCGAACAACTTGTTAACACTGAGGCAACTAAGTTGTTAACCAACACAGATATTGGACGCAGGCTCACGCAGGCTCAAACGATCTAAACCTGGTGTAAACCGAGCTGGTGTAATTGCTATTGTAAACAGCGTAATGCTGATCTAAAATCTACAATAACGATGTGGTTTACTTCAATTTATCAGACACTATGGAACAACAGTGGGAAGAAGCCATATTTGAAAATTATTAAACGTTACGTTACAATCTACTTCTTAAATTCAAATTTTCCAAAATTTATAAATTCTAGAATTTTACAAATAAAAATTCAACAAATTTGAAAATTTTTCTTTCTTCAATTCTCTAAATATCGGACTTTCTTAGTCACCTGATTCCTTATGGCGGATATTTTGCGAAATTTTAATTTCCAATTTCGAAAGATTCAAAATTTCAAAATCATTAAATTCCAAAATAATATTTTCTTCAAGCCAGAAATTTCGGAATGTCGTTTTAATTTTTTTTTAAATATTTTACTTAACAGAATTAGAATTCTAGAATTCCTAAATTTCAAAACGGTTATTTTTGAAACTCTTTAATGTCCAATCAACTATGGTCCAATCAAATCACTGACCAATCTGTTTCTTCTATTTTTCTGAAATTCCTAAATTTCTCTTGTTATAACCCAGTATTTAAAATTTCGTAATTTTAAAAATTTTCATAAATCTAAAATGTATAAATGAATGAAAATCATTCCCACAAATTTTAAAAATAAAATTATAATCAAAACTCAAATCATTAAATCCATGTCTCACTTACCTATTCAGCAACAGTTGATCGATGATATTTTGTTCCAATTCCGTTCGGATCGATGGCAAATGACCGCCCAGCTGAACACATTCCGTTTCGGCTTCATGCCACGTTAATAATTTTTCGATAGCGGATATACAAAATTGACGATATGCAATCCAGCCAAAGGCACATTGTGACACTATTGTTTCATTTGATTGTGCAACATAATTTATAATTATTGATGGTACCTCAATATTATTATTACTACTACTACTAATTATGCTATCACTATTATTTAGATTCCTTAAAAAACTATCTGATGATGACTTTGATGATAACGCATCCGACGAAGACGAGTCGAATGTTGTTTTGGTTGTGGATGGTAGTGATTTTGTAACGCGTATCACGAGTATATTATCGTTCGAGAGAAATGTAAAATTTTTTTTTACACGTACCGTATCCAAACAATAATACCACACGGGAATACTGTCCATTAATTCGAGCAGCTCGATAAATAGTCCCGTACACTTGACTTTCGCTAAATTAAAATTTTTGATTTGATACTGGACATGTTGTTGCAGCTGTAAATTTTGATTTTGCATAAAATATTGGTGCTGCTGTTGCTGCTTCACCAGCGTATTAATATTAACAAATTCGGTATTGGTGAGCCAAACGTTAGAATTTTCCGTACCATTTGGACTATTCGCGATCAAATTCAATAGAATTTTATTGCCATACGGCAAATGTATTTTAAAATAGCATTCAAATTTTTTTTTCGGTTGTATCACCACCGTCCGATTATTCGCATTAAACGTTATATTGTAACAATAGTCGACTAGTTTATAGTTTAAATTGAATAGCGGTGATTTAAATAAATTAATCGAAAATGGTGTTAGGGGCGATGATGTAGACGTAAAATAATAGACGCGATCACTTAATGTTAATTCCTCGAGCTTACCACAAATCACTTTGGTTAAGTTATTAAATTTTATGTAGCCACCATCTTGGCAGGGTATATTTAAACGATTTAATTGTATTAAAAGACCATACGGTTCGGAAACTATATTTTTATAACTATTATTCTTATTACTATTATCATTATTACTATAATCGGACGGAAAATAAACTGTACAATTTTCTGGATGCACAGGTAATTTTGTATTATCCAAATATCCAATTGAATTTTTTAAATATAAATTACAATCTGAAATTATAAGAAAATGGTTTGCATGAATATCAGTCAATTAATTGTGTGACAAGTGTATATAAATAAGAAATCCTAGAATCCAAACCTAGAATCCAAACTCCACCATTTGCGAAGAGACAGAATTACAGTAATACTTCGTATAACGTGGTATATTTGTTCCCACACGCAACACTCTTCTGGAAATTGGGGTATTCATAGAAAATCAATTAGAATTTTGAGAAGTCAAAAATTTAAAAATTAGTAGAGTTCACTTATAAAATTTGGGAATTTGGTAATTTTAAAAGTAAGATTTTATAAATTGTGGAACTATCAATTTTGAGTTCATGAATGTGAAAAGTTAAAATCCTAAAAAGTATGAAATTCAATAAATTGATTTAAACAATTTATTGATTACTTCTGAATTGTAGATTCACGAATTCAGAAATTATCGAATTCAGGAAATCACAATTTCTTAATTTAAAATTCAGAATTTGGAAATTGTGATGTAAGCCGCGAAATTGATAATTTTTAATACTTCTGATAAAATTTATGAATTAAGAAATTAAGAACGTCAAAGGATTGTTCTTCATCCTGGAATTGTAACTAGACTTGACCTTTTAAAGATTAAGGCCAAATTGAGCTTTTAGTACATTCAAATTATGTACCATAGTAAATTTTATAATTTTATGTAAATTTGAATAATTCATGGAAATCCTCGAAGGGTTGTTGTTCAACCTGGAATCGAAACTAGACGAGACCTTTTAAAGATTAAGGCCAAATTAAGCTTTTAGTACTTTCAAATTGGTTTCTTAGTAAATTTTTCAATTTGATGTAAATTTGAATAATTTCGTACTCGAAAATGCGTCAAAGAAAAATTCTGATCACTGGCATTTTGTTCTTCAACCTGTACCTCGGTTTTGTTGCCTTTTTGAGACTATGGGACTAGGAGAGTAAAAATTACCGGAAAATAGTAATATTAGTGACTATGTGTGTATTTGTGCGCATGCGCTGTTCAATTTGTTTATATTTTATTTTGACAAAAATTCAAAAGCTTTCGGATGCAAAAATATCATAATAGGATAATAAGTAAACATAATAATTTATGTACTATACTAATGACATAAACGTCAATTCTCCGTCGCAATAGCAGGAGAAAACGGAATGTAAGCACCAAAAATGTTTGTATTATTTTTGTTTTTTATACCGATTCGATAATTTTTGATGCTTATTGTACACTCTCAAAACAAATACACATACAAAAAATGACAACACACAACAACAATATTTAATAGCCTACACAGTGTACGTATACAAAATATTTGGCAGTCTCATAGTCTCAAAAAGACAACAAAATCGAGGTGCTGGAATCAAAACTACACTTGACTTTTTAAAGATTAAGGCCAAATTGAGCTTTTAGCACTTTCACATTATGTCTCATAGTATAATTTTTGACACTTAACTGTATTTCGTTTTGATTTCGTGCTCGCTTAAAAATTTTCTTATTTGCACAATCCGTATTTCGTGCTAACTTTAGGACAGGATGTATATAATATCCATGACTCAAACCACTAGAGCTCCCAATGTGTTTTTCGTGCTAACTCTTCATGCTAACTTCACAAATATAATTCACACATAATTATGGTTCACAAATTTACCGAAATAAAAATTAATAAATTATTAGAGTATGCTTATAAAATTTGGTAATTTAAAGACTCAAATTTTACAAATTGTGGAACCATCAATTTTGAATTAAATTAAGTTGAAAATTAAGTTAAAGTATAAAATGCAATAAACTGTTGAATTAAAAATTAACGATTTTAAAATTATGTTGATTTGATTAAAAAATTTAATGTTGTAAATAATTTATTGATAAACTTCTGAAATGTAGATTCACGAATTTAAAAATTTTAAAATTCAAACAATAAAAATTTCTTAATTTAAAGTTGTTAAGAAATTCAGAATTTGAGAATTCGTGAATAAAGATTTGTCGGTTTTAAAGTTCAGGATTTCTGGAAATGTTAATTTCGAAATTATGAAGTAAGAAATTTCGGAATTGAAGAATTTTGGAAGTTTGGAATTTATGCCGCGAAATTACTTAGGATTTTATTTAAAATTTGTGGGAATGAGTTACATTTATTTAGGAATTTAGGAAAGAGAAATTAGAGAAATTTAGGAATTTCAGAAAAATAGAAGAAACTATACGGTTGACCACCGTTCTATATGGTCAGTTATTTGATTGGACCATAGTTGATTGGACATTAAAGAGTTTCAGGTATAAGCATTTTGAAATTTAACAATTCTAGAAATCTAATTCTATTAAGTAAAATTAAATATTTAAAATAATATTTTTAGAAATCCATTCCGAAATTTCTGTCTTGAAGAAAATATTATTTTGGAATTTAATAATTTTGGGATTTGGAATCTTTCGAAATTGGAAATTTAAAATTTCATAAAAGGCATCAGGTAAATAAGAAAGACTGATATCTAGAGAATTGAAGAACTAAAATATTCAAATTTTTTATCTTACATAATATTTAAATTTAAGAATTTTTAGAACTTAAAACTTGAAATATTGAAATTTTTAAGAATTAACGAATCAATATTTAAATATTAAAGAAAATTTTGAAATTTGAATTAGAAATGAATTTAAAATTTTATAGGAATTAAGAAATTTATCAGTTTAAAAATTATAGAACTCTGGTGTACAAATTACGGAATTTGAAAATACAGAAATTAGTTTTTAGATGTTTTCAATTTACGATTTCAACAATACAAGACTGCTGAATTGTGGAATACAAAATTTTAATTAAATATTTTATTCAATATTACAAAAGTATGAATTTTAAAATTTTGATAGTTTCTAAATTTAAAAGCATCTTTAAGAATTTGAAGATGAGGAGATTTTGAAAACTTGGAGAATTTAATTAACAATTTTAAAAGTTTATTATGAATTTTATTGTTTAAGAATTTTGAAATTCACGAATTAATTAAACTAATAAACTAATCAAAAAATTTGGAAATCTTAAGGATCAACCGTTTCGGAGTTTCTATTTAATTTATATTTAATTGTTTCTTAAAAATGACCACAATCTGAATGTTGTGTGCAACGTTGGGTTTTAAAATAATCTGAACTAAAGGTGTTCTAAATATAAAAAAAATTATTTATCATTTTATTCTCTCAAAATTTGAATTTTTAAGAATTTGAAAATTAAGGAATTAAGGTATAGACAAATTTGGGATTTATTTTACATGTTTGGAATCTAAAAATACTATTTTTTGGAAAATCACTAATTTTTGAATCATTAAATTTATGAACATAGAATTTTGTTTAAATTAATTGGTTTATAAATTTAGAAATTAAGAAACTGACTGAACATTTTTTGTGCGTTCAACAATAACTTAATTCTTAAGATATTTAGAAAACTGGCAGTTTAGGAATTTAAAATTTATGTTGTTTGTAGAAATTATGATATTAAATAATTACAGCAAAACTTAAATATTTAAAAATAGGAATTTTTCATAAATTTGGTTTTTAAATTGAATTTTTTGGAGAATTCGAGTAACAAAATGGTTGTTGAAATTTCGAAATTAATTTTTTAAGATTATTGGAATTTACGAATTTAATATGAATCGCTGGAATTAAATAATTCTTTTTGCGACTTTTTTGAAAATTTAGATTCTTCTAAAGTTTGAATTTGAAGAATAATAAATTTGGAAAATCTAAATATTGCAATTTTCAGAATTTTGAGTTTAAAAATTTGAAACTTAGTTTTAAGATATAAAAAGTATACATTTTATTGAATTTCTGGATTAAAACAATTTTTTGTAATGTTCAACAATTTTAAAATTTAATTTAAAATAAACAAGAACTTATAAAATTCTGATTGTATAAAATTTTGAAACTTCCGAAATTTATCTTGTTCAAGAATTTAAAAATAATCGAATTTAGCAAACTACAGTTTCGAAATTTTAGAATTGAACAAATATGGATTTAAAAATTTAATGTTTATTTTTTTGAGATAAATAATTTATAAATTAAATATAATTTTTGAACATAATTTGGAAATTATGTATGGTCTAAGAGATTTTGAAAATGAAACATTTTCAAAAAAATTATTCTGAAAAAATTTACGGATTTTGTTACAAAAATTGGTAGTTTAAAAATTTTCAAAGTATTGATTTGATAATTTTAAGTATACCTAGTTAGAAATTTAATTTTAATAATGTATAATTAAGGAATTTACAAATTAAAGAAATAAAAATTTGAAGAAATCAGTTTTAATCATTTAAGATTTTCTGACATTTGCAAAAAATTAAAAATTTTATTTCATAAATAATTAGAATTGTAGAGATTATTGGAAATTAAGGAGCTCGAATTTTAAAAATAAGAATTTCATTCTTTTGGAATACGTTCTAACTTCCACAAGTAATTTCTTTTAAATAAATAAAAATATTTAACTTTAAAATTAAAAATTCAACAATTTGAAACTTTTTCATTTAAATTCAAGAACTTTTGAATTTCGAGTCTTGGAATTGCAATATTTTGAAAATATTTAAATGCCAAGACTACAAATTCAAAAGTTCTGGTCCAAAGGTTCAAAAGGTGCTCAGGTGTAATATGAAATTTTAAAATTAGAGAATTTGAGTTCTATTGAATATAAATTTTAAGAAATTCGGAATAAAATTTAAAGATTTAGAAAATTAAGACTTTAACAAATTTAATTTTAGAATATTCAAATTTTTAGGAAACAAAGAAACAGTAGTACATAAAACTGAAAATTTTCTGTTTGAATTATAAACGAATTTAGAAATTTGATTGTTTGAGTAAATTCAGAGAACTGGTTCACAAAATTACTAAGTTTGAATATTCAAATTTTTTTAGATTTTTCTAATTTACGAACAATACATTAATGCACCAATTACACAATTTTGATTGCGTTGATGAATTTGGCGTTTACTTGAATTTTAAGAATATAAAATTTTAAGAAAAATAATGTTTTTCGGAGTTGAATTTTTAAGAATTCGGAAATTATAAATTTTGAGTTTTATTAAATTCTAGCAGTTTTTTATTAAGAAGAGTAGAAAATTCAAATTTTCAAGGTTGAGATTTTCAGAATGATTGCCTCTTATTGCCCCCATTTAAAAATGTAGGTATCTGTCTTCTGTGGGTTTAAATTGGGCTACCAACAACTTAAAAATTTTAATTCATATTTTTATGAATTAAAATTAAAAAATAAATAAAAACATTTGGATAGTTAAGAGATCAATCAGTTTGGAATTTTAATTAATTTAACTTTTTTAAATACGTTTAACGATATTTTAAAATTGATTTTTTAAGAATTTGAAAATTATGAATTGGAATATAGCAATTTTAAGTAATTTAAATTACTAATTAATTAATGAGATTACTAATTAATTAATTAAAAATGTTGAAACTAGTAATTAAATAAATTAAAAAAAATTTGAGATACACAATTAAGGATTTTAATTTGGAAATTAAAAGATTCAAGTATTTAAATTATAAAAACTAAGTTAAATTAAAACAGTTTTAAAGGCAATTACTGGCCCCTTACTGAGTCAACAATTTGGCTCCAGCGGTTTCGATCCCGAGCATGGTCTTCATACTGTCTAAGACAATCTGAAGTCGTTCTCTATAAAAATTAAGTAATAAATTATAAAATTTTTGTGCCCTCAACATTTAAAAATTAAGATATTTAGAAGCCTAGCAATTTACGAGTTTAAAATTTGGGCGGTCTTATAAAACATTCTTATAAAATTTAAAATTCTATTGTAATATTCAAAATATCCAAGCTTTCAAAGTTTAGATATGATAAATTTGGAAATTATAAACTTAAAAAAATTAATGAATTTAGAAATAAACGAAAGTATTGAAATTTAGGATATCAAAAATTTAAAATGCTTTAAATGTCAAGCACTAGAGTGTAGATTTGAAAATTGGATTTTATAATGTTTGGAATTAGGGAAGATAAATAAATAAAATTCATTTGTGGAATTTTCAAGAGCTTAATAATTTCGAAATTGAAGAATACAGGGGAAACTACACAAATCATTATTTTTAAGAATTTAAGAAATTGCGAAATCCAGATGTTGATTGTGAATTTTATGATCTAAAGAAATGGAATGGTGCAAACGTTTAGAAATAAAAAATAAATTTTTTGAGAATTGGATATTACGGAAGGAGCTCAGAATTAGAATTATCACAGAATGAATAATATATAGGAATTTTGGAGTTTGGGTGCAAATAGAATTTGTGAATTTAGAAGTATTATTATCTAGCTAGGGGTTAAAGATTTAGATGTCTATTTAGAATTCAAACTCGGACATTTATTTAATTTACCAATTCATGAAATCTTGAATTTATTTAATTTAAAAATAGCCTATTTTAAGAAATTTTATGTGACAGTGAAATTCATACTAAAAAAAATAACAAACAATTACACTGTTAAATTTGGCAATTTTTCCATTTGGAATTTTATTTATACGAAAATTTGAATTTAAGGTGTTTTGTAAATTGTATGCTGGCGATTCTAGAAATAATTACAACTCTCGAGTATATATACGGATAGCTTAGAGCAACTGCCATCTTTGCGTAGGAATTAAATTAGATTGAATGGTTAGATTATCCCAGAATTTTGAAGTTTCGTGATTTTAAACCAATTTTAATCATGTGTACTGCCTATCTTAGAGATGTCCACGGATACTCTTCTATAATTCCGGATAGTTTAGACCAACTAGGATTTTTTTGGTCAATCAGATTATATTCTGATGAACTTTTCTATTTATTTTACACCATTTAGAAGTTTCATAAACGGTTTCATTTAAAACGTTTTTTAATAATTTATACCGCCAATCCGTAAAAATGATTAAAATTGGTTTAAAATCACGAAACTGCAAAATTCTAGGAAAACCGCTCACATACTAAATTTCTCCATGCATTTGCATGGGTACAAAATTTTCGCCAAACTCGTTCTTGTTAGAGGTAATCAGCCAATTATCTCGCACACAAACACGTTTACACAACGGCAATAAGAACACCATTTCGCCTCTTCGAATACACCCGGATGCGATTTGGATTACGAAATTTTGCACAAACGTTTAAGCGTTTCATGAACGAAGTTGTTCGAGATCTTCACTTCGTTTTCGTGTACATAAATGTTATTCTTGTGCTATCAGACTCAGAGGAAAAACACAAACTTCACTTGGAACAACTTTTCCACAAGTCAACTGAGTTTGATGTTCATTTCAACAGCGTAAACTGCGTCTTTGGCGCAAACACTCTTCCTTTCCTCAGCCACAAGCTAACACCTTTTGGATTTTCTGTCGTTTTAAGAATGAATTAATGCCATTACGGAATTCCCAGCACCTAATTCTATCAAACGAATTCAGCAATTAGTCGATAAGGTAAATTACTACCATCGATTTATATCCAAACTGGCTGAGATACTCAGCTCAAAACTGAATTGGAAAATATTACTCTCCTAGCACATGACAAAAAATTCAGTATCACAGTTGACGCATCAAACTCTGCCGTAGGGGCAGTTCTGCAACAGCCCAATAAAGGATGTTGTGGGCCACTGGGATTTTTTTCGAAGAAATTGTCAGATGCTGAAAAGAAATACTCAGCTTTCGACAGGGAATTACTCGCAATATACCATGCAATCAAGCATTTCAGGTATTTTATCGAAGGTCGGAACTTCACCATTTATAACGATCACAAACCTCTGACAATAGCTATCCATCCAGTCGAAAACCGAAAGAAATCCACGACAATCACGTCACCTGGATTTTGTATCTCAATTTATCACTAATATATAGTACAGTCAAGACAAAAACAATAGTCACAGATACATTATCTCGCACATCAGATCACAAAACTGCCGCAGTCGACGATCACTTTGACTACAATACAATCATTCAGCGGTACAAGGCCGGCTCGGAACTGTAGAATTTACTTTCTAATAAGAATTTAGCTTCTAGTTCAATATGTCAAACTATATAGTTCATCAATGAAACTAGACCTGCATAATATTTCGCATCCAAGTATCCGTGTGTCAATCGTAAATTGATCGCATCACGCTACTTTTGGCCTAAAATAAATCAAGACGTTGGTTACGTCTGGTGGGCAAAATCTTGTTTATTATGTCAAAAATGTAAAGTTCAGAGACATACAAAATCACCACAAGGGCAATTCGATATTCCACCTGGTAGATTTGAATATATCCGTTTAGATATCATAGGACCTCTACTCCATCTAATGGATATACATACATTTTAACTTGGTTGATCGCTTTACCCGATGGCCCGACGTGTACTGCATTAAAGACATCTCTGCAGCAACCATAGCCACCACATTTGTAGAACACTACATATCTAGATTGTGGAAGAGACAAAAGGTACCGCTACTGTAAATACGCTTAGAGCATCTTATCTTGGGACGCAAATGGCAGTGATTAGCATGCCAAGAAAGGTGGCGGAGCAAGTCTTAACAAGAGGCAATAAGGATCAGATGGGTAATTTTCGTATAAGGGAGGCTGTTAAGCCGGTAAAGTGTTTTAAATGCTTTGAGTTTGGTCACCTGGCGCAAAAATGTAGGAGTGAAAACGACAGACCTGACCTGTGTCTAAACTGTGGAAAAGAAGGTCATATTGCAAAACAGTGCAAGAATGACCCAAAATGCGTGCTTTGTAGAGAGGAAGCTGTTGGGGGAAATAAACATGCAACGGGTAGTTGGAAGTGCCCTGCATATAAGAAGGCGCTAGACAGGATACTGGCCAAATGAGATTGATCCAACTCAATCTCAACCATTGTGAAGCTGCACAAGGCCTGCTGCAGCAAACTGTACGTGAAATAAGCGCTGACATTGCTATGGTATGCTGCTCGGGCTTGTGGTAACCGCCCATTTCCGGAGAAGCCCAGTGGCGGAGAATCTGGCTTTGTAAGAGTGTAGATCGATGGTGTTCATATTTATAGCTGTTATGCCCAACCTAGTGCTACCCTAGAGGAATTCAAAATGTTCCTAGATCAATTAGAAAGTGACGCGCGAAACCGAAACCCTCTGTTGATAGCTGGGGATTTTAATGCTTGGGCCGTTGAGTGGCGCAGCCGAGAGACTAATGTTAGAGGGAAAGCGCTACTGGAAGCATTTTCTCTACTACCAGTGGCGATGTTGAATGTTGGTAGCACATCCACTTTCATTAGGGGTGGCGCCAGCTCAGTAATTGATCTCACGTGGGTTAGCGAGGGTCTTTTAAATAGTATAGTGAGTTGGAAAGTTAGTGAGCAATTTACTCATAGTGATCACCAGGCTATTATCTGTGAAATAAAAGATGGAAGGCCAGGACAGGTTCGCTCAGAATCGACAAAAAAGATTATTGAGTGGAAGCAAACGATGTTTGATGTTCGAAGGATAATCGGAAAAAAGAAGTGTTTTGGTGGACCGAGGAAATAGCTCAGCTTCATTGAGAATGCCTTTGAGCTAGACGTTTATACCAACGTGCAAGATTGGAAACTAGGGACGACCTACGGAATCACTACTGTGTCACTCGCTCTATGCTCAAGTGTGCAATTAAAGCAAGCAAACAAAGATGTTTTCAAGAATTGTGTGAAGAAGTTGTTCGGGACCCCTGGGGTAGACCTTATAAAATGGTTATGAAAAAGTTAAGGGTGCATATGTACCATGCCCATCTACCCACGAGCGCTGGAAAATATCGTCACGTCACTGTTTCCTCAACAACCAGATTGCACGGTTAATGTGGGAGTAGGTGCTTAAAGCATGTAGTAAATTGAAGAACAACAAGGCTCCGGGGACTGATAAAATACCCAATATTGCAATTAAATCAGCGGTCCGCTCATACCCAGAGTTGTTTGTAAACTTATTCCACTCATGCATAGAAGAAGGAGTATTCCCAGAGCAATGGAAATTACAGCGGTTGGTACTATTGCCTAGATGATCCATCTTCCTACCGGCCAATCTGCTTGCTAGATCAATTAAAGCGATTAAACTCGTAGTGGATACGGCGCGAGTGGCAATATCTGATGATAGATGGAAATGAGGTTCTAAAAAGTATTGTGCGGTAGTTACATTAGATGTGAAAAATGCAATTAATTCGGCGAGTTGGGATTGCGTATTAAACACGCTAAACAAGAAAGAGGTACCTCTGTATTTACTTGTGGCTAATTATTTTAGGCAACGAGTTTTGAAGTATGAAACCGATGAAGGTACTAAATACCATCATATTTTGGGAGGTGTACCATAGGGGTCTGTGCTGGCACCCACATTGTGGAATGCCATGTACGATAACATTTTTAGACTGCCGATACCAGAAGAAGCAATGGTGGTTGGTTTTGCTGATGATATTCCGACCGTAGTTTGTTGCAAAGTACAAAGAGGAGGTGGAAGAAATCTGCAACTGGAGTATAAGAGTAATTCAGGATTGGTTATCATCTGTGGGTTTACAGTTAGCGGAGCACAACACAGAAACAGTACTAATCACCAGTAGAAAAAGATTAAGAATCATGACGGTGGAAGTTGGTGCGGTCAACTGATTCAGTCAAAACAATCTAATCTATTAATTATCTGGGAGTAATAATTGATGCTAGAAAGTCCTCTAAATCGCATTTTGATACCGGTGGGGAAAAAGCTGGAAAAGTGAACGGGGCGTTAATGCGAATTACGCCAAACCCAAAGCACCGATCTGGGCCAGTGCTATGGAGAGGAGTACATACAAACAACCGGTGGCATCTGTTTATAGGTTAAGCGCTTTGAGGGTGGTTAGTGCATTTAGAACGGTATCAGATGAAGCCGTGTGTCTATTGGCTGGTATGCCTCCAATTGACTTATTGGCTAAGGAACGTGAAAGAATATATTCTCGCCGTGCAAATGGGGGTAACAGAGGAAATCGTATTGTGGCTCGCGCAGAGACCAAAGGTCGGTGGACACATCGGTTAGTCCCTTCGGTAGTTAAATGACTCGATAAGAAGCATGGAGAGATTGACTTCTATTTATGCCAGTTTCTGACGGGGCATGGTTGTTTTCACGCTTATTTACCTACATTTAAGCAAGATGATTCCCCTTATTGCCCAATGTGCGAAGGAAAACTGGAGACCGGAGAGCATGTATTTTTTGAAAGCCCGCGCTTCGAGGAAGAAAGATTGGAACTATATAGGTCTGTGGGAAATGACTTATCACCGAAAACAGTTGTTGATTGTATGCTGCAGTCCGAAGAAATTTGGGAGGTGGTGTGTAAAATGAGTGCATGGATCATTAAAAAAATAGACGAAGACAACCAAATTAGATGGCAGCGAAGGCTAAGCCTGTTCTCGCGAAGTAATACATAGTAGTAGTTCCACGAGACAACTACAGGCATAAGAAGTGGGTTAGGGTTTAGTCGGTAAGAATCCGACACTCTTACATGTTTATGGATTAGGTCCACATGTGAGGTCTTATGAAGATTCCCCCCTCCATCACAAAAAAAAAACATATCTAGATTTGGGGTACCGGTCAACATCACGATTGATCAAGACAGCCAATTCAAATCCAAACTTTTCCCAGATTTAACAAAACTTGTATTGGAGCTCGGAAAACAAAATACATTGGAGCTCGGAAATCCCAATAGTTTTACTTGGAATCCGAGCAACAGTGAAAGTGGATCTGAAGTGCTCACCACCTGAAATGGTTTATGCACAAACCATCAAGCTAACCGGTGAGATTTTCATCGAACGACAGTATGTTCTCACTCTATTTGGTAGAGCAATTACTAAGTCAAGAATCTAGGTGTTTTTCTAGATAGTAAACTCTCCTGGAAATTTCACCGTGATTATAAGCTGCAAAAACCCATTTATTTATTTATGACAATGTAGAAGGGCCTTTGGAAATTCCTGGGGCATGACCCCAAAATGATGTCGTTCATCTACAAATCACTGGTATTACCTTTACTGTCGTATATGTATCAGTTGTATGGTGGCCAGTTGTGAAACTGACGTCTTCTGTAGCAAGGCTGGATGGACTACAGATGACAGCCTGTAGGGCTAAAAGCGGAGCTATGTCGTCCACTCCTCTTCTTGCTATGGAGTTTATTCTATACTTGCCCGAATTGCAGTCTTACATTCTTAGTACTGCGTACTCTGCTGCGTTGCAACTGAGGTGCATTGGGCCATGGAATGCCTTCGGGACTTGTATGGGGCATATAATTTTTTTTTAATAAGTTTAAGTCACATCCGGAGGTTGAAATGTTGAATGACAAGCTATTACCCGAATTTAACTTCACTAATTCATTCTCCGTCATTTCCCTTCAAGAGAACTGTGGCTCTCTCATGTGGGTAGCCTGGGTAAACAATGCACGGGTTTTCAAGCTGAATTAATTGCACTTACCCATAGTGCGATTGAGAGGTTTGAGTTTAGTGATTTAGGGAAGGATTTATTATCTTATGGATAGGAAAGCCGTGCTTAATACCTTGATAATCCTTTGACTATACGTCTCAACTGGTCAAAGATTGCAAACATTAATTGAGGTTTCCTCATTTATTTTCCTTAGCAATTTCTCTATCCTTCAATGGTGGTAAGGACGCTACTAAAAAGTTCGCTTTACTTGGACTGGGACTGAAGTGGCGTTCTACTCCTAGCTATCGAAAGGCGAAACGGTTCATCATTGAACTCAATGTGAGGTTCATTAAATATGTGTTATCCTTAAAGAAGAGTCACCGCAGAATTCTGGTTACACTTACCATGAATGTTTCACGGTTCATCTCCAACGCATGGGACTTGCTCAGGATGGTCTTTGTGACGACTGTTTGGAGGAAGTGGATGACTCTCTACACTACCTTTGCAGCTGTCCGGCCTTTGTCGAGGCTAGATTCCAAGTGATCTCTTACGGATCTTTGAACTTAGATCAGTTATTATCCATTTCATAGTGCAAACTTTTGCAGTTTGCTAAGCGCTCAATCTAATTTAATTCCTATGGACGTAAAGGTGGCAGTTGAGAGTTGTAATTATTTGAAAAATCGGCAGAGTACAGTTTACAAAATACCTTAAATTCAAATTTTCGTATAATTAAAATTCCTTTATTGGAAAAATTGCCAAATTTAACAGTGTAATTTTTTGTTACTTTCTTTAGTAAGACTGTCACTGTCATAATTTCATGGCCTTTTAATTAGTAAAAATCTTAATTAAATTAGTTATGTTCATCGCTTTTTTCAAATTATATAACCGGAAATCGAATTTACACCCACTAATAAATTCATGTCTTTATGTCAAGTGGTTAATACAATTTTCTACGAACGAGCGAATTATGTTACACCAGCAGCTGTAAAAATCTGTTGATTGAATCGCGTATCAAATTCTATATTTCCGTCGCTATCTTTATTCAATTAACCGAAGCATCAGACGGATGTATTATAAACCGTCAATAGTCCGCGCCTTGTACCATATTTTTATTTTTTTTACGGCATAGCGAGAAAACCTAAATTGAATTTTCCTCTTCCAACATCGTGCATTTAACGTGAAAAATCATAACAGAAAAATCGAAAGCAAAATAACCAACGAGCGGAGAAAATCTTTTCCTGATTTTGGTTTTTTGTTGTATTGTTGGTGTATGGTACGATGATGATTCAACAATTTCTGTTCTGTGGCAAAATATGAAAAATAATAAGAAGACGACGAGTAACAATAATAATCATAATAAATAAAAAATAAACTTTTAATTTTGTTATTCTTCTGAGAATTTATTATCCTGCTTTGTGGATAAAAACATCTTGTGATATCTAGTATATATATATATATACGAGTACCAATCTTGACCTTTGATCTATATATCACTATGGGTTAACTAAAAGCAAAAGTTAAAAATCATAAAAAATAAATTTTTGCAAATATTGCCGGCGATACACTGGTCACAACAACAAAATTATGGTTTGGAATGATAAGACAAAAATTAACGACTTACCTTGTAATACTCGAAACGGCAATATAATCTCGTAAATTGTATTACTGCTTTTCATTGTTCGATATAAAATTCTGGAAAAACAAAATTCGGAAAAAATTATTTAATTATTGTTATTCGTTTAAATTTATTATTAATTAAAATTTTAATAATTTAATTTAATTGGTCGCAAAATATAAATAATTTATGATTGTATATATATCGTTTCTGTTTCGTCGATTTGGGAAATTGGAAAATCATAATAAAATAACGACTTTTTGCTTCATTTGTTTTATTTGCAATGTTATTATTGTCGTTGTCGTTATGTATTTTTCTCAGCGGGATTTCAGATTACAATGGGATTTATTTATATATACGAGTATAAATTACAATACACTAGAAAATTATTTTAATTAAAAGCAATATGTATTGGATTTCAATTAAAATTGAAAAGTCAATGCTCGGTGTCGTTTACATATACTCTCGTATATACCAATCGTTGAATTAAATTGGAAATTTAATTTGACAACAAATTTAGTTTTTTTTCCAATCTAATTGTTTAACATATTTTGTTTACTTCAATTTAAAAATATGAGAAGTCAAATTAAGCCAGCACATTGTGACATAATTGTATAGTGCCATTGGCTTAGAATTTAACCAATTTTCTACTTTTTTTTCTGCGCATAGTCGGAGTGTTTAAAAAAATGAAGCTTTGCATTTGCAATTTGTGTATTCAATTTTACAAAAGTATTGTATACTATTATTACACTGTTAAAAAGTTTGATAAAACTGCAATTTCATTTAGCTTTAAAGCTCTAGTACAATAAGTTAATACTGAGAAAAAAATTATTTAAGAAACTTAAAATCAATATTTAGTAAATAAGGGTAAGCTTCGGGAAACTTTCTAAATGTAATTTTGTATTTGACTTATTAGTTTGTTTATGCTTAATTAAAGGCGACAAGGCTTTCTGTTAATGTCTGCTCAAAATTTCGAACTTTTTTATTTTTAATATTTTAATTGCCTAGAGAGCTTTTTAAAATTGTTTCATAAAAATGAAATTTTTATTGTCATTTTTTGATTTAGTTGGTCACAGTTTTAGGCTGTTTTACTCCTAATTTAACAGCTTCCGTAAGCTTAATTTCGTTAAAATAGAGAAAAAATTCTGTGCGTACAATTTGAAAATACAAATTGAAAAGGTAACATCCGAAAGCTTTCCAATATTGAGTGAAATTTATTAATAGAGCTTTTCGATGGGTTTCTTGTGGTATTAGGTACAAAAAAATTCAACATTCAACAAACATTTTAGAGTGCTTTAAGCTTGACAATTTTTATAAGCATGATCATGTATTGAGCTTTTCGACTTATCGTAACTTGAGTCCAAATCTCTAGCAAGAGGTGTAAATAGCTATCTATCATTTCTGGCCAAACCAAAACTTTCTAGAAAAACGAGGCCAATTTTTTTTTCTGGATAATGGATACCTTTTGAGCTAGTTGAACAAAGAATTTGTTGAAAAATTTCATGTACATACTATCGGAACCTGAGTCCAAATCTCTGGCAAGGGTGGTTAATGTTTATTTATCATTTCCGGCGAAAGTAAAACTTTCTAGAAAAAATTTCAGGCCAATTTATTTCTCTTGATAATGGATCATTTTTGAAGTACTTGGTCGAGGAGTTTAATGAGCTATTAAATGAACTGTTCCGCTCAGTTTTTATATCAAAATGAGAAATCTCAAATTGAACATGCCGACCGGCTCAGGCTACTGCAATATATTACAGTTTGAATTCTTTTCAACGTAAAACACTGTTTGTGGCTATCGGCAGCTCATATAAATCGACTTATAAATCTAACAGAATCGTATAGCGACAAAGCGACTTATAAATCTATACTGTCTTCCATAAATTCTATTTATCTCACCATTACTCTGTTCCACGCTGCGTCCATTGGTGAAGTATGCGGAAAGTTGAGTCTAATATCAGATGCGATGTTCCCCAATTTTAAATTTTATAAATTTGTCGAATAAATCTGTTGAAGGATTATCGGCTTCGATCACTGGACTCATCGGCAGTGGCGTAATGTGGCATTTTCGGACGAATCATGGTTTAACCTTTATGCGTCACACGCGGGCGATCCAGAATTTGCTACGCAACGGAAGATCGATTAAAGCGTGATTGCGTGATGCCACTAGTAGGGTTCCATGGAGGTTCGGTGAAGTTGTGGGCAGATTTGATTAGAACGTTAGATAGATGAAATTTTAAGGTTTCATATGTGCTTCCTATATATGAAACGAGAAATTGGACATGAATTCTTTTTGTCGCATGATAATGCTCGGCCACATTCAGCACTAAACAAATGATAAGTTTTGAAACAGCTGGTTATTCGTCTAATAAACCCTCCTCCGCGAAGTTCAGATTTTAACCCTATAAAGCACGTTTGGAATATGTTGGAGCAACGTCTAAGAAAACGTGCAAGGTAGAGAGAGATGCTTTGCTAGAAGACTATATGACTCAAATACTGAACATTTTAAATATGTCAAAGTGTATTTATGAAGTAATGCGGGCTACAGGTGGAAACACCCGTTTTTGAATCTTTCTCCCAACATTTCGTGGGGCTCAAGTATTTACATTTTTTATCATGTTTTCCGCTAAAACTGTAATAACTGAACAACTGAAACAAGTAAGGCACACTAGAGAATTTATCACGAAAATTGTTATAGAATATAATATAGCTGTGTGTATTATAGCTGTGTAATAATTAAGTTCGAAGGAAGTAATATTACTGAGTGGTGATCTGACTGTCCATTAAAATATGCAGGTCAACCACACAGACATTTCGGCGATTTTGAATTTCTGAATCTACATTGTGTGCACAAGTAGTATAATCATTTTGCATGAATGGTTTTGTGCTTGCCATGATTTTATGTGCAGTAAAGTATTAAGTTACAACAGTGCCGGATTTGATGCGAAAAACCTAATGAACAAATTTCCAAATGGTGTAAAGAAAGCCATCAAAATAATTATGGATAGTGTAGCTAGAATACGTTGATTTTATCCAGTATGACGGATTTTAACTGGTATGACGGATGCCCATTCCAAAATAATTGTACCAAGATTGAAAAAGCTGAGATTACTCTAATGAGTTCAATTCATGCTATGTCTAACTCTACTACGGCAGTGCAAAGAATTGACCAGGCCGAAGTCCCTCAGATGAGTGCCATTTGGGCCATTCCAAAAACTCCTTTGACATTAGAGGAACGCCTTACCACAAGATCCCAGTCCACGGCTGCCTGCCAATTAAATTTAGCTGAATCTACATCGTCCGTTTCTTTTACTTTATTACCTAGAACGCCAATTTAACAACCCAACACCAGCGTTACCAACACCTCCAAATTATCACCGCCAACACCAACTAACTCTAAAGCGAATGTAGCAATTAAATCGCTACCACAACAACCATGTGCAATAACATCTCCTGCAGTAGCTAAGGATCGATTGTAACAAACAACGCAATCAATAGCGCGATCTGTCACCAAGTAGCAAATTGAAAATTTCATCAAAATGAAATTGACTAGTGCAATTTGTATTGAAATGCCTCCTATATAACCAAGCAAATGGACGGGAGTTTAACTATACGTCATTTCGCATCAGTTTGCTGGCCGAACAATTTGACAATGCCGTTAGATCTACATTATGGTCACCTGGACTATTGATCAACGAATTTGAATGGAGACCGCCCCGTCAAAATTTTCGAAAAAAAACCCATGCAAATCATCTTCTATAATGACAGAATGTCGTCTATAAAACTGCAAAGTTTTACAACCATATTGAAAAACCCAATATCGACGCGTATATCATCTGCGAGACATCATTCAACATCAACATCCTGAGCACGGAATTTCCCCCCAACAATTATATTGTACATCGTTGTGACAGATCAGCATACACCTGCAGCCCTAAAATTTCAGGAGGAGGAGTTCTAATTGCAGTTAAATCATCTATCCCCAACCAAACTGTGGATGTTTCCCAGTGAGAAATAAAAGTTTTAAACGATCTAAATAATTTTAGTGATCCGTCAGACATATTTCTCATCCCACAGGTAATATTCCTTGCCGATCGATTACTATAAACGTGATATCTTCACTGATTGGGTCCTTCAAATGCATCAAAATGATCCGGATTTTCATCGACAAATCATCTTCAGTGATGAGGCCCATTTTCACCTCGGAGGCTATGTTAATAAGCAGAATTGATGCAATTGGGGCTCAGAAAATCCAAGAATGATTGTTGAAAAGCCTCTCCATCCTCAACGTGTCACTGTTTGGTGCGGTTTTTGGGCTGGCGGTGCGATTGGACCTTACTTTTTCGAAAATGAGGCTGGTGCAACTGTTACGATGAATGGATTGCGCCACACAAGCTACGAAACAATCGTAATTTTGGAAAAAAAGTTTCCTGAATTTAACACCTTTTCATGAAAAGGAAAATTTCATGAAAAGGATATGGTGCTGCGAGCGTAGCTGTGGCGGCCATTTGGCTGATATCGTTTTCAAATGTTAAGGGCATACCTTCCTCATTACAATGAAATAAGCATTCATTGATTTCTCTTAAAAAATACTCGTTTTTTTAAGTATCGAAATGAAAATTCTTATTGGAAAACCCTTTACAAGCTAAACAATAGAACAAATTAGCGTGTCAAAAAACAATTAAGCTTAGCAAAGGTTTTGCTTGTCATTTTCAAAATAGCAATTAATTATAAATTAGTCTAACTAAAGGCATAATTTCAAATTTTTAATAGAGCTTTAAGTGAAACTAATTTTAGATTACAAAATTTCGGTGATAGTGGAACAGATTATAAAGTTCTCTAATTTTCTTATTGCTCATTTGAGCTTTGAGATTAGTGTATATCATGTTTATTTTGGCATGTCATCACAAAATTCTAAATTGCTAATTAGTCAAATGTATAATATTTACTTTTAACATTAAATAATTAAATCGAGCTTTTATACTCGAAGCTGGGTAAATTACAAGTTTAAGATAATTGGGTATAATGGTCCTACGTATCGTATGTATAATTCTTAGAACTAGATTAGTGATTCGGTGGCAGTACAATTTTCCGACTATAATGGAACCAGTTGTATTAGATAAAAGCTCTACAAAGAACTATCCCTTTTGAGCTTTTTTATTATACTAATTGTTTGTTAATGACAATAAGCTCATTTATAATCTGATATACAACATTTAATTTTTTAGAGCTTTAAAAGATTTTTTTTTTCGTTAAACTAAAATATTTTGAAATTCTAATAATATTATAATAGTTTTTATGTTATACTAATCAAATCAAGGTTTTGAAATAAAAGCTTTAATTTTAGTTTTTTTACACACAATTTAATTGTGTATAAATGTATAGATTAGATTAAATAACGAAGTGGAATATAGCAATTTTGAACGAATAATTAGCTAAATTTATAAAGCATGTATGAAGTTTGAGAGCTTTTAAGGTAGTTTGTTATCGTTTAGCTATCTTATACCTAAGTTTTTTGTGTTTGTTTAAGGTGGTAATATTAAATGACAGTCATAACAGTAATTTCAGATGAAAGCTCTACAAAACTTTTCAGTTTTATTATTACTGACTCGAGATTTCAGATTAGCGTATCGTATTTATTGACATAATAAACGATAATATTTGTTAAAATAAAATTTGAAGTTTTTTGAGCTTTAGAGGTTTAAGATCTAACAATTTTAATATTAGTCAGAATCAGGGATGGGCATTGACGCGTCATCTTGTTATTTCTACGTCGACGTGTCGACAACCCGTAGACAACGTAGACAATGTAGATATCGTAGACAACGTAGACAATTCGTAGAAAATGTCGATAATGTAGGCGATTGCTCGAGTAATTTAGTGAACTAGTTCTAAACTAAAGGGTGGTCAGATTTAAAGGTTTATATTAGCAATACTGAATACCGTGCACATAACAAGAGATACCGAGGAAAAATAGCAAACGCTTTTGCCCGCTTTTCAAAATTTCAGTTTGTAAACTATTTTGAATTTTAGTAGATGTTAAATTATATACTTTGAGTGGATTTTTATAAATGAAATTCAAGGTAGAATTGTACTATAGAGTTGAGTTAAATAACGCGTGTTGCAGACTTTTTAACGGATAAAGTGATTATGAAATAATTTTTTGTTATATTTGATTGCGATTGAGTAGACTTTGAGTGGAATTTTTGAAGTTAAATTTAAGGTACAATTTGTACTATGAAGTTGAGTAAAATTTAAACGCGATTTATAGATTATTCGAGTTCAATTTAAATTATAAATATTTAATCATATTTGAGTTTACATAAGCTTCGAAGTATACATTTTTTGAGTGGAATTGTTTAAGTGAAATTCCAGAATAGAATTCTAGTATGAATTTCAGCCAAAATCTTTCATGGTATTTTAGATTAATTGTATTAGTGAAAATAATTTTTTAACTAATTTTGAGTGAATTTTAAATTTTAAATTGAGTTAAAAATCAAACATTGGTTGAAAGAAATATTTTGTGTTATTTGAGTTTGAGTATAGATTTTGAATTACAATTTAAGGTATAGGAATTTGAGTCAAGTTTTAATTTCACTTTCGGGTGAGATATAATTTGATATTTCAGCTAAATATGAACAAAAATTGAGTGCATTTTAAATTATGTTTAATCGTGTTTGTATTTGTATGTATAGCTTTTGAACTATGAGTGGATTTTCTTATATAAAATTCCAGCTAAAATTTTAGTATGGGCTTGAATCAAATTTTAATTATAATTTGAAGAGTACTTCAACGTAGATGTGTTACGCAATCTTAAGCGATTTGAGGAAAATTTGAAAATAATCGAAATTGTGTTTGAACTTGAACAGTGAGTTGAATTTGAGGATATATGTACTTTGATTTCTATGGAAGTGTCGTAAATGTCTCTTGTATGCTCTTTTAACTCATAGCCATAATGCTTATAATGGGAAATAACGGTTTGACGAGTGACGTGACCCAAATTCAATACCATTTCGAATGGTTACCTTCTCAAAAAATTTTCTCTTCGATGACCTGCTTACAATCATGGCAACCAAATTATGAATTGTAATAACGCTTTCATCATTCGGGAGGAAAAGCTTGAGCACAATTTATGTTGGGGTAATTGGCCACAATTTTCTGATTTTATCACTTGGAATGGTGTAAGTATTTGCCTGTAAAACTATGCAAGTGTAAAGGATTTCGATCCGTTTAGTTATTAATTTTATACGAAGCAGAGCTATTGAATTATTATTTCTGTATAGTAGTAATTCGAATTTTATGTTGCTAAAGGATTCGTGATCAATTACGATTCCACAGAATTTTGTTTTATGTTTTGCATTATTTATTTGTCAAATCGGATTTAACAAAACATGCGAAGAGATAAATCGGCATAACGCATGCATTTTTGATTAAAAGTAAATTGTTGGTGGCTACTACAAGCTGAAAGACAACGCCCTTTAACCGCGTTAATATTTGGTGTGGGATTATATAGTTGACAAATTGGTTTGCCCTACTGTATTGCCGCGTCGACACCACAGACAATATCGACAACGTCAATAATGTAGACAATTTATAGTGTGATTTTGTAAACTAGATCTAAACTACGGTGACCAGATTAGTTAAGGATAACAATACGATACGGAAAGTGACAGTTTTGAAATATGATTCAGTGCATTTTGATCTAATTTATCCTCTCAAAAAATTAAGTTAGGTTAGAAAAGTTTTAAATTATAATATTTCCATAATTTACCTCTAGAAATTTAGAATTTTCATAATTCAATGTAATCTGGATGACCTGTTTTAACTGGTTCATTCGAGCTCAAACGCTAAAATATAGCAGGTTGTTGACGTTGTTTTAATTGTCGACGTTAACACAAAACCCTGCCAAGTAATTAACGCTATATTTTACGTGTCGACAACCGTGTAGATTACATGGCGTAATCTACCTCGCCCATCCCTGGTCAGAATACTATGTGGCTCTCATCAAACAATTCTCGAAAGCTTATCTAATCAAGTTTAATGTAATATCGAACTGACAAAATAATGAAATTGAATATTAATTTACAGCTTGGTTTAAGTGGAGTTGACCGATGATAGTGGAAAAAGTTAGTTTTGTTTAAAGCTGTATAAAGTTCTATTCACATTAGTAAAGTACTTATTACTTCATGGTCATGAGCAAATTTATTAACGGAAAATATAAATGTCATAATTTATAGTTGAGCTTTATGCTCAATCTAACTTAATATTCGATTAAAATGTAATTTTTTATGTTAAAAAATTTGATTTGCAACTTGAGCTTTTTTGAAAGCTTGTAATTTTACTTTTAATTTAGTTCAGCTGGGTATACATAATATGAATATCAATCCAAAATATAGTGAAAGTAAATATTAGATTTTTGGGCAATCAATTGGCGTTAAACTTAAAGAGAAAGAGAGAGCTTTTAACATATTATGTATAATTAAGTTTGGGACATTTTATAATTCTTAAAACTAGATAATCGATATTCAATTTTATACATTACATAATTTATAAGGAAGCTTTAAGCTCAAACTAATTTTAGATTAAAATTACTAAGTTTAATTAATTTTAAAGCTTGTAACTTTAACTTTAATTTAATTAATCTGGGTATAAATATTATAACGATCTGTTAAAATATCTATAAGTTGTTTAAGGAATTAATTGGTGATATTTGTGTAACTTGCTCAGAGATAGATAGCTGTTAAGCTTTTAAAGGTCAATTACGATTATTTGATGAAGGGCTAATGATAATGAAACAATTATTTTTAGTTGAGTGTATTTTTATGTTGGCATAACGTGCTAGTTAACTAAATCATAAACTTAACGTGTACATATATTTGGTTATGTACAGTTATGAAAATTTGGAAAAGAGATTGAAGCTCAAAATAATTTTATGTTGGATTAAAATATAACGGCTTCATAATTAGTATTCTTTCTAGGCTAAAAACCAAAATCGAGTTTTTAATTTTTAATTAGGCTGAAAACATTAAAAAAAATTAAGAACTTTAAGCTCAAATTAATTTAATGTAAGACTAAAATATAAATGTAATGATGAACGTATTGAAATTTCTAATTTATTATAATTGTAAATATTAATAATTTTAACTGGTACTATAAATTAAACTTTATGACTTTTTTTTTTGAAAGCTCCATAGATTTGGGTTACGATTTTTTGTAATTCTTATACTTAGGTTATCGATTTGGCCAGTTTTGGTGGTAATAGAGTTTGTCGATTATAGTGGAAAAGGCTATTGAGATAAAAGCTCTATAAAGTTCTATATAGATATCAAACCATCAGATTTTTATTGATAAGTTATCAAGCTAAACTGCTAAATTATAAATAATTCTGTACTGTTGTATTTAATAATGTTAAATTTTAACAATTATAATAGAGCTTTAAGCTCAATCGAATGTCACATATTCGATTAATGTATTAGAGTAATGATTTAAGGTCAAACTTATCTTATGTTAGACTAAAATATCACAACAACGATCAAAGTTTTCTTCTAATTATTATAATAGAACTCGTTTAACTTTAAGCTTACGTTAATTGGTTGAAAACACATAAAACATGTTCAGAGATAGACAGCTGTATTATTTTGGCGATATATTACAAATAATCCCTTTCTGCCCGATGGCTATCAACTCCGATGCTACAAAGCTTTTAAGTTATATAAATCGTGTAATGGATTAATGTAAAATTTAAAAATATTTTAACTAGAGTAAATTTCATGGTAATTATACTTTTCCAGTTCACAGTCATTTATCAATGTGGAACATACCTTTTTATAAAGTAATGCCTCACATAAAAATGTTCACACCGTAAAATATGTACCCCTTGGTCGATAAACACCCGTAAATAATATGCTGTGTGTACGAAGCGAATATACAATATAGAGAAAACAGAACAGAGTTTGATTTATAACTTTAATTTATCAAATTAACTAGATTCCATCTTTTCTATTTTTCCCACTTTACAAAATGGAATGGAAAAACAACGAAATACGAAGAGTGTATATACAAAAAATTACCAACAAAAAAAAAGCAACCGATCCAAACTGAAAGCTCTTATTGCATTCCCACCATAAATTATTGTTGTAATATCCTCATTTTTCTTGTGTCTCTTTCGACTCGAAACCAAATACATAAATCTATATATAAATAAATTCGAGTCGAGCAAAGTGGTACGAGGTACATGGCTTAGAGACGATAAATAATTTTCTAGTTTTCCATCCCACGGAATGGAGCCTATGGTTGTGGGGTTTAGTTATACAAAACAATGACAATTGACTAGCTGATAAATGTTTGTATACTCGTATATGTGCGTATACGCATCAAGTGGGAAATTTTTTGCGTTTTCCTTTTCTATTGTACGTTAGTACATTCAACTATATGAACGAGAAACAAAAATGAGGTATGTAGGAAAAATAACGCCACCGCGAAAAAATTTCACAAATAATCATCTTAAATTATTTATACACAAAATTCAGTGATGAGGAAAATTTTTATTGTTTTGGTATAAAAAGGTGGAAGACACGGAAAAGAAAACCGAAAATCTTTATTTCTCATTAATTGCTGTGTATGTGCCTAGTGTGAGTCGGGGAGGGAGGAAGGGAGGGAAAAGTGCGAAACGAGGGAAATTTAAATCGACTAGATGATGATGATAACAATGCGACGATCATAAAAAATAAAAACGTTATATACGACAAAAATATTGTAAAATTGTCGTAATCCTGATTTCATGACTTATGTACACGTGCCTTTACCACATTTTACGCGAGACAACAAGGGTTGCCGTGATACGACCGTGTATTCCGTAATGTCATCTATTTTTATGGCAAAGTCATTAGAGTAGAAAAATAATGTTATGGTAATTGTGCGTGTGTGTATGTGTGGGGTGAGCTTTTCGCCTAGTTCGGGAAGCTAGATGTTTCTTTTTCGGAAAGATTTTTTTTTGTTTGTTAGCTCCGTTTTCTGTTAATCTCTATGCAAATTAGCAAAACAGTTTTATACTCTTTACGAGATTTTCATTATGCTTATTACAATTTTCGTCTTGATGTGAACATTAATTTTTGTGTGGTAATTAAGGAAATTAATGAATCTTGATTATAGCAAACTTATATATACGCCGCCTATAGCATATATACATGCGATTTGTCTACCATATGAGGGATCTAAACTCACGACGTTACTATCTATTTGTATATACTCGTAGTAAAAACTAATACCGCAAAAGCACATACCAAATTTATTTAAACACAAACTAGTTACAACCAATTTAATTTAATTGAGCTTTAAATTGTAAAGCTTTTTCAAATTTGAACAAATTTTATCTAGTTGAAACATACAACTAAAAAGGTTTGTCACATTTAATGCACCCAAAGTTTGAATAAGCTTTTTTTTTTTTTTTTTAAATCAAGCTTTTATTTTATTAAAAAAAGAAAATCTTGAATGTCGATTACAAGTATTTTTTTTTATCGAAACGAGACACATTTAAACAGAAAAAGCTCAAAAGCTTTAATATTATATTTAAAAAGAAATTTGAGTAAACCTGTTCAATTTTGCAAAATAACGGAGCGTTAAGCTTTGACACACATTATTTTTAAACAATGTGTGTCAACATTACATATGTCAGTCCAACAAAAAGTACATGTAAGTAATCTGGCCAATGATGCTTCTATATGCGGAAAAGACGGGGAATGTAATGCTGTGTTGCCAGTAATGATAGTCAAGTACAAGTCACAAGTGAATTTTCGTGAAATAATTTTGTGGCAGTAAACAAAACAAGCCTTAATCTGAGAAGCTTTACAATTTTTCGAAAACAATTGAAAAAGGAGCAGTATTACTTTACTGAATATTAGAATCAATATTAAGTCGCTCATACTTCACGAACGCGTAACTTAAGCTCTGAGAGGAACATTCTCTGAAATATGTAAGTTGAAACCGAGCTAGATGGTGTTCACCGTAGAAGACGAAGCAGGCCAATATTTTCAAATACCTATGGTTTGCAAGTTTCATGCCGATTGCTCGATTTTGTACCGAATTCGAGCTAAAACTGGAGAATAGGTTGATCAAAGATAGCTCGATGATGAAATTGAAGGGGACTGGCTATCCATTAAAGTTCGCTGAAAAATTAACACTTGAAATTCTGTCCTCGAGGGAAAATCTGTTGAAACTATGATTTTCGTGGCCAAAATTGGATGAAATTGATTAAGGTGATCTTGGTTTCAACAAGACGGTGCCACATGACATAGAAATCGTGGATCACTCGACTATATTCACAGGCAACCAAGTTCGATGATCGCATATTTTCAAAAAATTCTGATGTCAATTGGCCATCAAGATCATGCAATTTGACACCTTTAGACTATAGTTTCTTTTGTTTTTTTTAGAAGTTAAGTATATAGCAATGATCCACAAACAATTCAATGATTTGCTTTTATGGGAAAAAGTCATCGTTATCATCAACTAAACATTTCAGATTATCTTTTTTCAGCTGAAAACTATAGGATCGTAATTAATCACCCACAACCGTAATTAACCAGCCTACTCTGTATCTATTCACAGTGCGAATTTTTTATAATGCAAATATATAGCAATCTGGGGGAGTCGACAAAAATCGATGACCATTTTAATTTCTCCAGTCATTCATGCACTCGTCACAGATGATTGACTATTCTAAAAATAATATTTCAAAACATCACAGGTCACAGCTCCCAAAAATTATGAACATGCCACAACTATGATAAAATTCGTTACAAGAAGCTTATAACTTACATTAAAAATAATCCGGGGATCTCTGACTTATATACTGTCCCATGAAGTACAATCCATCCTGTTCAAAGGTATGAGTTGAGAAAAGGCTATAAAGGGCTGCCGAGTTTTTAAAAAGCCAAATCGTCAGATAAACAGGACAAGCTAAAAAATATGCCAGACTGTTTTGTGACCAAGTTTTGACAATATTGAAAGAGCTCAACAATTATATCTTGTCAAAAGTTGTGGCAATGCGTCCGCTAAATAAAATCACTTCAAGTTAGATAAATTTGCAAAAAGAATTCGACTCAACAGTCGATTTTGTCACGTTCTCTGACAATGACGTCGATTCTATGCAAGTTTAGTAGAAATCGACTTAACTTCATTATAGTCATGAGCAACTGCAGTTGTTTCATTCTTTCAACGATTAAGGACCTGTGGTGGACCTGGGAATATGCCAACCATCGTGTTCCCCAGTGTCTAGTTGCTTGCATTAATGGTTAGAAAAAAGGAACAACTTGATTGAAACCTTGTGAGGATTATAGGAGATTAAACATCGACACTGTTTCTAACCGTTACCTTATACCTCTAAAATTGACCTAAGCAGGGCATATACTTTAGCTTTCTAAGTCACTAAATTACTCAATTTATTGGAATGGTTGATTATTACGATCGTTTTGTACCAAAACTAGCTGAACTGTGAACCGATTCAAGCACATTTAGTTTTGTTACTCAGAAAGCCAAAAACTGCAACAAATTTTACTTAGTGTTCAGTATTATTACTAATGCATCGAACACCGCAGTTAGATCCGTCGTGCTGCAACTCAAAAAAGTTACAACTAGCCGAAACGAAATATTCTGCATTTTATTGGTTAAACTTTTTCGATATCTTCTAGAAGGTCGAGCGAGAATTTACGATTTTCACTGACCACAAACCTCTTACAAGCGTAACAAGCTTCAAAACAGAATGAGGTCCACGATAAACTCGTCATTTGGACTTCGTCTCGCTGAAGTTGTCCGTGGAAAACAAATTATAGGCATAGATAATGTTGTGAAATACATTAGATCTCAAATCAATTTCGGAATTACACAAGCCTAAAGAGGAACGTCAAAAATTACTTTCCGGTTCCACTCGCCGCACTAGTTCATCTTACAAACTTGAGTGCTTCTCATTTCCAGGTTGATATATCGATTAGCTTTCGACACTCTGCATAACATTTCACATCCTAGTGTCCGAACAATTTTAAAATTAATAACGGAACGTTCCTTTGACCTAACATGAACAAAGACGTTAACCAGACGAAATCAGAATTAGAACAATTTAAACCGCCTTTTGGTTGCTTTGAACACATTAATTTGGATATCGTTAAACCACTTCCTCCGACAAATGGATATGCAACATTTTAACTGATGTAGATCGTTTCACTAGGTGGCCTGAAGCTTATACCTTACGTAGGATATTAACGCCACTATAGTTGTAAAATCTTTCGTGGAAAATTATGTATCAAGATTTGGAGTATCTGAATTCGGCCAACTCTTTATCACCCGCAATATAATGGAATTGTTGTACATTTTCACCGCCCAATACAAACATCTCTAAAAGCGAGAGGCGCTACAGTAAATTGAAGTTCACAGCTACCAATAGTTAAAGATAATACTAAACGTTCTCCGGCAGAGCTAGTTTATGGACAACCACTAAAATTATGAGGCGAATTTTTCTTGGAAGCACCAGATTAACAACCAGCAGACTCCGATCAGATTGTTCAATATCTACGAAATACTATACGTAATCTAGTTCCAGCTACACCTCAACATTCGACTTAAGATCGACTTAAACCAGCTTTTGGAGTCTCAGTTTTCAGCTTTGAAAAATTTTGTTTTGAATGGTCGAACCCTAACAAATTAAAATGTACCTGCAAGCGGTTAAAAATAAAATTGAAGGGAAGGCCAAATTCATATTATGTCTTGCAGGCGACCCAGAAAATTTCAGAGAAATCCGGCAAATACTACTCGAAGCCCTGGGCGATAAACAGGAGCTTCCCTATTATAAAGCCCAACTTTGGGGAAATAAACAAAAAGAAAACATATCTATACATACCTTCTTCAATAAAACTAAAGAAATTACACAAAATATCAAATCGTTGGCCAGACAGAACCCTATTTACAATGGTTCATGGCAAGCGATTAGCAGCTTCATCGAAGAAGATGCATTAGCCGCTTTTATTTCCGGTTTAAAGAAACCATACTTTGGCTACGCACAAGCAGCGAAACTAAATTTTCTCCCTTACCTTAAACCCCAAAATAAAATATCAAATAAAACCATTAATCTATTAATAGATACCGGTGCTAATAAAAACATACTAAAACCCGGAATAGCACCCAAAAAAATAATAGAACCTCACAAAACAACAGTAAAAAACATATTAGGTACCCACACGGTAAACCGAAAATGTAAAATAAACTTACTAAATCAAAAACTACCCATACAAACATACCATGAACTAGACTTCCACAAATTTTTCGACGGAATTCTGGGCTCAGAATACTTGGCCGAAACCAATGCAAAAATTGATTTCGAAAAACAAACAATAACATAGGATAAAGTAATCTTCAAATTCAATCGTTATAACCCAACAGAATACTTTTATAATCACACAGTAACCTTTGATACATCAAAAAATGGCGAATGGGTTGGTATCAGGATACGAAAAGCTAAATAAAAGCATTGCAGTTCAGCCTGGCTTGTACAAAGTAAAACACTTCAAAACCACAGTAAGGCTTCTTACCAACGACCCCGAACCTTCCAAAGAACTACCAAAGTTGGAACTAGAAGTAAACAATTACGAAACCTTAAAACCCATCTCAGTAGACACTAATAGGGAAATCGGAAAATCGGTCATTACCCAGCTTATCAGGACGGAACACCTGAACGAAAATGAAAAAAGAGCAATAATTAACACTATATTCGAAAATCAGGAAGTATTGTTGAGACAGGACGAAAAACTGTCGTCAATACCAAGAACACAGAAGGAAATAAAACAATTCCTGTCTATCATTGTTTTATAGGCGTTTCATAAAAGACTATTCAAAAATTGCAAAGCCCATGACAAAATACCTAAAAAGAGATAACACTCTGAATACAAAAAACCCAGAATATATAAAATCATTTGAAACTTTGAAGAACATTTTAGCCACAGATCAGATATTGGCATATATGAGACTTTACAAAACCATTTATACTGACCACGGACGCATCAGACCACGCATTAGGCGCAGTTCTATCACAAATACAAACAAAGGTAGAAAGAACGATTGCCTTTGCGACCCGAACATTAAATGCAACCGAAGCTAACTACGCAACAAACGAGAAAGAAGCATTGGCCATCATATGGTCCATAAAGAAATATTAACCCTACCTTTACGGTACAAAATTTACACTTGTAAGGGATCATAAACCGTTAACCTTATTAAATCGTCAGAAAAAATTCCAAAATCCTAAGATGGCGGTTGGAATTAGAAAATTATGACTATGACGTCATTTATCGGGAAGGTAAGTCAAATGTAGTAGCTGACTCATTAAGTAGATTTCCAATAATTAATGACACAAAAGAAATAAACACCAATGAAACAAATAATGACACTTCACGTGTAGAAACGAACCAAAACCCAGAGAACGAACTTCAAATCATAGACACAGAGTCAAGCAACGGAGAAACAGTGCATTCCGCCGACACATCAGATTACTATTTTATACACATTTCGGAACGTCCAATTAATTATTTCAGAAATCAAATCATTTTTAAAATTTCCCACCTAGAGACAATAATTACCGAAGACATTTTTCCAAATTTTAAAAGAATAATAATATCTAAAGAATCATTCGATAAAAATAGAGATAACGAACTACATAAAATTTTACCACAATGGTAGACAATCAGCGATTTTATCATCAGAAATATTATATCAAAAGATTCAAGAATCTTTTAGGGAAAACTTTTCGCAAGTCCATTTTGTTTTCGTGACAAAAATAATCGAAGATGCTACGAACCAAGATAGGCAAATAGCAATAATAAGAAAAGAGCACGATAGAGCTCACAGAGGAATTACTGAAATAGAAAATCAAATTAGGAGATCATATTTCTTTCCAAACATGGCCATACGAAATCAAAACCGAAACACAAGAAATCCAAGGAGCACTCCATAATTTGCAAATAAATCGGCAACTAATTAAAACAATCGACGTCGAATTAATAAACGAACAAAACATCCAAAACAGGAAACAAATACAACACATATACATTTAAAGCAAACAGAACACCAAAATAGGAAGTGGTCACTATCAGGCGGAATATCACTATCATCAATTTCCATAATAATAGGAATTCTGTATTTTGGTATACAAAAACGAGGAACAATAGTAAACATTGACCTGGAAAATTCAGATACACTTCGGACAACAACACCAAGTAATCAACGGAATTGATTCACATTCAAACTCATTAGAAAATGCTGGAATTAAATTAAAAGACGAGGGCGCCCTTCCTTCACCCCCGGGAGGAATTATATTACCATAATTGCTGAGTAGACAGTTCCCACATTCTATTAGACCCAAGCAAGGTGTCAAATGAGAAATGCTAAATAACAACAAATAATTGATAACGCGATGACACCAGTTCGTTGCACTACATGAAGAATGCATCGTTGCAAGTCTCAATAATAATAACAACAACAACAGGTTATTTAGTTTAAGAAAATATAATTAAGTTTTTGTTTTAAGATCTACATACCTCATAGTAGAAAGAACAAATTATAAAAATAAATAATAAATAAAATAAATTTGTTTTTTTTATGTTTCATTACTTATGAAACCTATAATTATACATATATATATATATATATATATATATATATATATATATATATATATATATATATATATATATATATATATATATATATATATATATATATATATATATATATATATATATATATATATATATTATATATATGTATATATCTATATACATATATATATACAGGGTGTCCGCCGGGAAGGTATACTACTTTATTTTGCCGCCATTTTGGTAAACGTTAGTCTTGAGAGTTCATATTTGGCAGTCGTGAAGTAGACACGTGGCAAATTTATTATGGATTTATTATTTATTATGGAAAAATATTCGATACACCAACGTGTTTTAATCGTTAAAACATTTTATCAAAATCAATCATCGATTACTGTGACGATGAGAAAGTTACGTGAAATTTTTGGGAGAAACAACGTGCCAACAAAACGCTCTATTTATTGTGTAGTGAATGATTTTGAAGAAACAGGGTCGGTAGGTGATAGGCCCAAGCATGGGCCACAACGTACTGCAAGATCGGCTGAAAACATTACTGCTGCTCAAGAAAGTGTTCAAACCAATCCATCAACCTCAATTCGACGCCGTGCTCAGGAGCTTGGTCTTCAAAGAACAAGTTTGGCAACAATTTTGCACAAGGATTTGCATTTGTTTTCATTTAAGATTCAGTTGACACAAGAGCTTCTTCCACAAGACCATTTACGCCGCCGGACATATGCCAATAGGATGTTACAGCTCGCCCGCATGACAACCCCGATTTTCATGAAAAAATCATAATGAGTGACGAGGCACATTTTCATTTGAATGGATATGTGAATAAACAGAATAGTCGGTTCTGGGCAATGGAACACCCTCAAATTATTCATCAGTCATCTTTATATCCATTAAAAGTGACAGTCTGGTGTGCAATTTGGTCAGGAGGAATCATTGGGCCTTACTTCTTTCAAAATGAAAACGGCGTAACGGTAACTGTGAATGGGGAGCGATATCGTGATATGTTGATTAACATGTGGTATCAACAAGACGGTGCCACATCGCATACAGCCAGGATTACAATGGAATTACTGCGAGACCTCTTTCCACAACAAGTTACTTAAAAAAATGGTGATGTTGATTGGCCTCCACGGTCGCCTGATTTGACTGCTCCGGACTCCTTTTTGTGGGGATATCTGAAAAGCAAGGCGTATGCAAACAAACCAGAAACGCTTGAGCAACTGAAACAAAATTTTCGTGATGAAATTAATGATACCGCGTGAAATGTGTGAGAATGTAATGAAAAATGTGCTCAAAAGGGCTCGCATTTGTGAGGCTAACAGAGGCGGACATTTATCTGATATTATGATAATAAAACATTTATCAATATATGATCCATTCTCTTTCATTTAATCAAAAATTAGAAACAAACAAAGTAGTATACCTTCCCGGCGGACACCCTATATATATATATATATACATATATATATATATATATATATATATATATATATATATATATATATATATATATATATATATATATATATATATATATATATATATATATATATATATATATATATATATATATATATATATATATATATATATATATATAAATCCCCATGACGCCTATTAAAACTTTAACAATTCGATTTATATTTTTATGTAAATACCAGTACCTATACCGCACTTGTAAGAAGTTCAACAAATTGTCGATTAGTTGCTATACATAAAATGAAAAATGTTCATTTCATTTTCAACCCCGTATACGGTTTTAAGTGTGGTAAAATAAATTATATTCGTTTAATTCGCATCCATATGTATAGTACGTAAACCCAGACAATTTTCTTTTTGCCTATATATTTACCTAAAACCTGATACATAATACCAAACGCATAATTAGTAATTTTGATTAATTTGCTGTGGTTTGTATACATATACTATATACATATATATTAGACACCCAAAACTCGTTAATCTAATGATTAGTTTTAATTAAAAAAGTTTTTTTTACCCCAAAAATAAAATTTGACCCGAAATCGTTCATTATTTTTCGTTTTGTTTGGTTTTGGTTTGGTTTGGGTTCAAAATTTTGGTAATTGTGCATGATTCAAAAAAACTATATAGTAAAACATTTTCTATTTAATTTAACTCTCAAATATTATATTTTTTATATTGCAAAATTAAATTTTCCACTTTATCAAACCTAAACCGGAAAAACAAATCAATTTTCCAGCTATTTTAACTATATTTAAGAATTTATTGAGTGGATTTTTATTTCCTCTGCTGTTTTTGTATACCGCACACCAAACCATGATGTTATTTCATTTTCACTGTGTCTTATGTGGTATATGTACATACTAACAAAAATTCTATATACAAAAAATTTCGTTGACAACAACAACAATTTTGACAACAACAATTTTCGTATTGGTATAAAGCAGCAAAGAAACGTAAATTTTTTTTTTCCAAAAATGTGGATGAGCTGGGTTTCTGGTTGTATAGTAGACTTAGAGCAAACATATAAACATATTCATTTAATGTTTTTTTTATATACATACTTTATGCACATACATATATATACACATAAATAAATGTTAAGAACATAAAATACAAATAACTTGGAATTTGTTTTTGTTGCTTTTTGTTATTAAGATTTTACAATCGCACTTTTGTGATGTGTGGGTTTGGTACACCATAAACAATAAAAATTTGTAAAGTTCAAGGCACATAATATATTTTTGTTGTGACATGGAATGTCTTTATGTAATTGTACCGCGTACTTAATTTTCCAACAAAAAATTCTCGTTAATTTATTTATGATTTTATTTAATATTTAATTAATTATATTCAATGCCGCAAATATATGGGCACGAATAAAAAATTAATTCCACCACCAACAATATGACTGTCGTTAATTTTAAATAATATCATAATTATGATTTATAATTTTAATATGCGCATCCTATCTGCCATTTATTTCCCGTACACAATACTGAAAATTTTATCCGGATTTTAATTTTTTTTTTTTATTAAATTTACAATGTACCTAGTCTATAGACTAACAACATTTCTTTTTTGGCCTAAATTGCTAAATTGACCTGTTACTGCCTTACGCTGACTATAGTGCTAACTCAAAAGGTTTTACTCTTTTCAGTCTTCTCACTGCTTCCCTGTGGTCGAGTAGTTCGGGTGATTCTGGAGCCTCACTTTATGCTTCCGTGCAGTATTGTTTGCTTCTCTGGTGACAGTTTCCACTCTAAGGTACCTGTGGAGGTCGCTATTACGTATATACCAGGGGGCATTTACAATATCCCTTAGCACTCCGTTTTGGAATCTTTGAACGATATCCATGTTGCTTGGTTTAGTACAACCCCGCACAGCTGAATTCCATACATCCAAATGGGCTTTAATATCTGCTTATATAGCATCAATTTATTGTTTATTGGTAGATTGGAGTTCCTTCCCATCAGGCAATACATCTTTCTATATTTGAGTCTGAGTTCTTCATTTTTTTTCTTGACATGGACCTTCCATCTAAGTTTGGTATCTAGATTCATTCCTTGATATTTTGCTGAATTAGCATGTGGTAATGGGACATTATTTAATACCACAGGCAAATGATTTATTTTTTGTTGGTGTAGTCAACACGTATGGATTTTGATTCAATTTAACCTGACACGACATTGCTTCGTCCATCGATAAATTTTGTTCATCGCACTTTGAAGCTTATTGGTAGCTCCTTCTATGGTATCATCTACTACCAAAATAGCAGTGTCGTCTGCAAATGTGCCAATTGTGGTATTGTGAGATAATGGAATATCGCTTGTGAATAATAAATATAGAATGGGTGCTAAGACACTTCCTTGTGGCACTCCAGCTTTGATCATTTTAATTTCTGAGTATGATTGTTCCTATGTTTAACACGAAAGTGTCGGTCTGTAATGTATGGGATTTTAATATTTGGCAGAATTGTGACGGTAGAATGTTCTGGAGTTTGCGCAGAAGACCTTCGTGCCAAAATTTGTCAAACGCCTGGGCCACGTCAAGGAAGACTGCTGAGCAGATTTTCTTTTCTTCGAGTGATCTTTCTATGATATCTGTTATTCTATGAATTTGATGAATTGTAAAGTGTCTATCTCGAAATCCAAAGTCTATGGAATGTTATTTCGTTTGGTGGTTTTCCAGGCTTATAGGTATCATAATCACCTCGATTAGAGTTGTTAATTTTTTAATGCCCTTCTTCGATAGCTGTTTTAAGATTTTTCCTGATATCAGGTCATAGCCTGGCGCTTTGTTAGGATTTACATTTTTATTTATTTCATTAGTCAATTCCGCAGGGGTGGTCAGAGCGATTTCTTGATCAATAGTTTCTTCTACTTCTTGGAATTCTTCTCTCTCTTGTACGTCATCACTCTTGTACACTTTCTAGATGGTCAGCGAAAGCTTTTGCCTTATTTCATTGCTTCTGCCCCAATTCCCATTGCTTTTTCTTATGGGTGGTATTTGAGTTATTGGTCTTTTCATTCGTTTGGTTGTCTTCCACAAAGAATAGTCAGTATCCTTTTCATATGTGCCAATTACATTCAACTTCTGTCATTGCTCCAAGAAGTTCTTTACCTCTAGTAGTGATTATTCTTGATCCTCAATGAGTATGTTTCGCATTGAAGTCTCCGCCAATGATGTACTTATCGCCTAAGCTCTCCAGGAAGTCTACGTAGTGTAATTTTTTACGATTAGATCGCGGTGGGCATATAATGCACAAAACATATATATATATATATATATATATATATATATATGTACAAAACCAATTTAATAAATTTAAAATAATAATTCAGTATTGGCCTTTTATAATTGATCAACATGTCTGTGGTAGGTTATGTTAAGTTAGGTAAGGGTGGCCGTTCTAGAGGACTAGCATAGACACATAGTTGGTCTGTATCTAAACCACATTTGAGCTGCCGCCTCTTCACTCGTTAAACCATCCTGAGCGTTTAAATTCCCACACCTCGATCTTACTAAGATCGGTAAGATCGTTCAGTTGGGACGTTTCCATAAATTTTGTTCTGCTGTAAGCTCGACTAGGACAGGTGCAGAGCAGATGTAGCACATTTTCCTCCTCCTCCTCCTCATCATCACAGCTGCGGCAGAAATCGTGAGCTGGGCTTAACAAAATCAGCTCGCATGTATCCCAATGAGACAATGTTCCGTTATAGCTCCCACGACCATACCAATATGGTGCCGTCGAAGCGATATTAGTTGGCCTGATCTGGACCGATCATAAGTCCAGGCCAGATCTACCTGGTTACTATACACGAACTGGCGTTAGACCATCTGACGTTCGTTTCTTTTATGGCTTCTTCCTGAAGCAACAGTTTACATGACGCAAGTGATATATTTATATCCCGCCTGTAGCTCATCTGCCTTTATATTCCCTGTGATATTGAAGTGCCCTGGTATCCACGTCAAGCGAATGTTGAACTGATCAGCCATCTCATTTAAAGATGCCAGACAGTTCTGGACTTCGACGTCAGGAAGTATAATTCTATCGTTTTAATAGCCGGATAGCCTATCCGTAAAAATGCGAATATCCCTCGTAGATATTACATTATACTTCAAACAGTCCATGACTTCCATTATCGCGATATGTTCAGCTTGAAGAACACTGCAAAAGTCGGGAAGACGAAAAGAGAGGTTGACCCCTAATGCCTCACAGAACAAACACCTCACAGCCAAACCCTCTATCCCTTTTTGAAACATCCATGAAGAAGCTTAGCACCTCATTGTCCATAACCGTTTCGTTCACCCAGTCCTCTCTGGTGGGAAACTCAGTTTGGAATCTCACCTCAAGAGATGCGATAGCGTAGTCGGTAGCTTCCGGAATACCCCTGTTGTATATGATAGATGACTGCCCTATACTGATACAGGTCCATTAATATAGATATGGGTTTGAGCCGAATGGCTGTTCAAGATGCAAGCTGTTCGGCCGCAATATCCAGAGAAGTGAGATGAAAGAGAATCTCCAGAGCTTGAGTAGGAGTGCTCCTAAGAGTTCTTTGGACTCTCATCAATAGTTTAAGGTTTGTCATAATTTCTAAGGCAGGTCACCAAACGACAACCCGTAGAGCCAGTGTACAATGTGGGGCTCTATACCCCATCTCTTTCCAATGGCATTTTTGCAGGAGTAGAGCGCTATAGTATAGATTTCTTAGCAATATATGGTAATGTTTGGTTTCCAGCTTAGCTTGCTGTTCAAAAGTAGTGCGAGGTATTTCGCTCTATCCGTAAAGATCAAGCGAGTACCATTTAATGTTGGCGGATCACACTGAGGAAGTTTGTGCTTCCTGGTAAAGACGGCCTGCCCCGTTTTTTGTGGGTTTGCGGGAAATGGTATAAATATTACTTTTACTTCAGTCCATTATCTAGGAATGTGACAGATCTAAGCTGCCTTTGGATAGGGTTAAGTCAATAGTTCGCTGGATACCCTCAGGGATAATGCCATCAGGTCCTGCCGACTTGTATGTTTACACCCCTATTTATCGTGGGTCTCTCCAGACCTAGTACCGAGCACTCCGGGAAATGCCTTTCTAGTAATAGCTCCTCAGGGACCACCAGGGTGGGCGACACTTACCCAGGGGCCTACTGATAGGACTGCACCTAACATGACTTTGTTAAAAGATGCCTGTGGTGAAATATTAAAGCATCTTATTTCAATTTAAGAGAAAATTCATTTTTATGCAAATTGTTTTAGTATTTTAGATATTTTGTAAATTAAATTTTTATTCTTTTCACTGTGTAATCTGATTCATTAAATGATTTTAGTTAAAAATAAGATATTTTGTTTTAAATAAATTCTTTGTCTAAATTCAGTTACTAAAATAAGGAGTGATCCAATAGGAGGTGACAACTGTCATCTTCATATGACATTTGTGTTCAGTATTCATTCACATTTCACCATGAATAGTCTTACGCGAGAACAACCTTTACAAATTGTGAACATTTATTTCAAAAATCAATGTTCAGTGAAAAATTGTTTTCGTGCTCTTCGACCATTTTATGGTGTTCATAAGCGTCCAACTAAACGCACTATTCGCGAACCAATCAATAAATTTCGAACCACTTTTTCATTATCGGATATTCATCACCCGACTAGAGTGCGTACAAGTCGATCTAATGTGAATATTGCTACTGTAGCTGAAAGAGTACGTGAAGACTCTCAAGCTCTGGGTCTCTCATATGGCATATTGTGGCGTATTTTGACGACAGATGTTGGTTTGAAGGCATACAAAATACAGCTCGTTCAAGAATTGAATCTGGTTGACCTTCCTTTTATATTAACAATCGATTTATTTTAATGAGAATATCATATCAAGAAAAGGACCCGTGAATTGGCCTTATTTTTTATGGGGGTATCTGAAATCACTTGTTTATTTCGATAACCTCAATCGATTCCTGCATTAGAAGCGAACATAACACTCGTAATTAACGGAATATCGACCGAACTGCTCGAAAGAGTAATCGAAAATTGGACCCATAGAATGGATCATCTAAGAGCCAGTTGCGGACAACATTTAAAAGAAATTATTTTCAAACATTAAATGTCATAAATAGTTTTTGATTATTAAATTGATTTTAATGCGTTTTATTGGATCACAAATCGTTATAAACGATTAATTGAACTTAAGATGTTTTAATAAAATCAAGGTATTGTGGTGGGCTGGACTTAAGATAAAAAAGTGATAGTGTGTGATTAAAATAATTTTCATATAGGTGATTTTCTCATGAGATTTGCAAGTCTCCTGTCGGGAACGTCCCCAGGTGGCAGATAGGGAGATACGAACCCACAACCGGAACACCGGTGGGTAATTGGGAAATAAAATACCACTCGCAGACCAAAACATACAAGAATTGCCTGGTCACCAGGAGGTGCGGCTTCAAACAGCTTCTGTTTCTCATGTAAGAGGCGGCTGATTTTCCCTGGCAGGAGGTATAAAATGCTAGAGAAAGGATACCTTGAACAAAAAACCAACGATGAGCCTCAAATACAGGAAAATGTACTGTGCAGGGCCTCGGAAACCCTGTATCGGCGACTTCCTGGAGTGAGCAACCCGTCGAAATCAACCGACCATAACACCTCCGCAGTGGTGTACTTGGCTGCTGGGAGAGATATTATTGCAAGCTTAACAACGAATAATGAGTATCCTTTTCAAAGGGGTAACAAAATTTTAAGGTCATTTTAAGGTACTATTAAAAAAACGAGTCCTATAGGAGAAATTAAATTTTAACAAGAAAAACCGCCACATTCAACAATGCAATTTCCGATGTAGTGGAAGAGGCAAGTGAATCTCATTGGAACGTGAAAAAACAAGCCCAGAAAAAAAAGCAGAATCAACGCCAGAATATGTTGAGCAGGGAAAGCAAACATCACCGTCGAGTAAACCAACTACTCGGTGCAACGAGGCAATTCCTGATACAGAGAAAAAAAAACAGCCTCCACCAATAAACATAGTTGGTATTAAAGACTATTTGACTGTCAATGCTCTGATGACATCAATTACGAACAAGGACTTCAAGCTAGTACCACTAAATAATGATACTTGGAAGGTAAATGCTCCAGACTCAGATACTTATAGAAATCTCTCTATTCTTAATGCTGAGAAATTTCTTCAAACAAGAGAGAGGGAAGATATAATTACCGAGCTGCAGAGTATCATTAAAAAAGAGAGAAAGGTAGATGATTAAGGCAACAGTATCATCACAAAACGCCAGTTACCGATTTACATGCTATCGTTTGGTAAAGAGGAAAATCTTCTAAAAATTCATGATATTTGAGCAATTCAAAATATGAAAGTTAGAATTGACTAGTGAAGGATAAGACACTCCTGATAGACCAATGCAAAAAATGTAGGATGCGTTAAATGTGCTAAATGTAACCACCTTACGAGCACGTGCACATTCGATAGGAGCTCAGCTGCAAAATGTATTAATTGCAAGCCTGATCTTAACCGTAGAAACCTTACTAGTGAAGCCCCGACCAATCGACAAATCGGGAATCATATAAATTACGAGGAAAATAATCATATGCACAGGTGACCCAAAGTCAAGACGCAAAAGCAAAATAAAGCAACGACTACCAAATTTTTAGAGATGTCGTGAAATAAATAGATGCTGGCTGAGATCAATAAACTCATATTTGAACATTTTCAAAACTTGTCATCATCGTTGCCCAACGCGACTAAAAAATAAAAATTAAAATAAGTTTACAAACATTCGGAATAGTAATTTGGATTAATTAGAATACGTGGGTACAGATTTTATCATGCCATCCATCCATCAGAGAGAGCAAGAGGCGGATCTTATTAAAGAGAATATAAAACACAACGAAGAATTAAAAGTTGGAAGTGAATCTCTGCAAGTTACAACTATCAAAACTCGCACAAAGTACAAAGAAACAAATATATCAGCAATATACTGTCCACCACGACATAATTTGAAAAGAGACGATTATGACGAAATTTTAAAAACCATGAGAGGTTGATTTAACCATGAGAGGTGGCGATTTCAATGCGAAAAATACATTCTGGGGCTCCAGAGTTCAACTGCACCAAAAGGGAGAGAATTGTTTGAAGCAAGAAACAAAATGTGACTTTCAATCTGGTGGCTCACCAACTTACTGGTCAACAGATTTAAACAAAACATCGGATTTTATAGACGTTCATGTAACAAAAGGTGTATCAGATAACTATATTCGTTTGGAAGATAATGACGTCGGACCACACTCCTGTTATTATGACGGTCAGTGAAACAATAACTGAAAAACAAATCACAGCGAGACTGTCTAATACGAATACCAATTAGAAAACATTTTTATTAAAAGTCAAAGAGAAAGTAGAAAAGCTAATAGAAAACATACAAAAAGCTGCGTGGCAACGTACATCTTTGAAGGACGCCAGTAACATCATCTGTAAAAACTATCCACTTGAAGTAAGAGAGCTGGTGGCAAAGAAACGCAAAGCTCGAAAGTCTTGGCAAATAAATCGAACCAAGGAAAATTCACAGAGAATGCACGGTGTCCGTGAGATTTAAACGGAAGAGCAACGCGAAGGATTAAATGCACAGAGACGTGCTTATATCGGACAAGTTCGTAGTGCACGGGCACCAGCTCATGTTCGACAAAACGTACTTATCTCTATGGAGATACAACGCAATCCAGACATTTTCTCACACACATGAAATAGTACAATCAATGCTTTAAAATGTCGTTATTTGGAACCGATGTTGTTGTTCGTCAATCCGGCTGCAATCCCACCTAAAAGGCAATGGACGTTACCATGTGTTCATCATTTCGATAATGTTGGACGATTTTACTCATCATATTAAAAGTTGCCTTCTATTTTAAAGATTCAATGGCAAATTTATCATCGAAGCAGGGCGTAGATGCCACCGGCGAATGAAGAACCCAAGTTCCTTCAAATTTATTTCGATGAAAATTCCGAATTTGAATTAAGTTTTCGTCTTGCGATTTCAATGCGTCAAAACGAGAGATAATCGGGGAACTTCATTGTCTTTAGCATGAAGACAATGCGCATACGTTAAAACTGCCTTGAAGTTAATGACTTCCGATGATCACAAAATAATCATCAGAGCAGGTAAAAAATAAATCAGATATTGTGATGTCATATGATGCACTTCAATATCTATTGTTGTTTTGTTATGGAGAGAACGGATACCACTTCCAGATAACGATGGTCAATTCTCCCAGCGATATATGTTGGCACCTCACGGCATATGCATGGAAATGCGCAGGATGCTATGACTTTTATGCGGCATTATGGATGGCCAGATTTGTTCATCACCTGAAATTACCGGTAATCTAGTACCACGGGAAACTTCCAGCGATCATCATGACATCATCGCACAAGTGTCCAAGCAAAAGCTCGCAGGACGCTATAAGTACTTCCTTTCAGAGAATTCATTTGTTTTGATTATAGACCGCAGACATGTAAAAAAATCAACATGTCCACCTCGTTGTCCACAAAATACTCTATCATAGACAACATCGCTATTCTCGATTTGTAGCTGCAGATTTATGCTTGCTCAGAAACGAACAATACAAAATTTTACTTAGGGACTACAATTAAAAGAACTTTCGTAATGGCAATTCATCGCATTCGACCATCCGTTCGATTAACCTTAACTATACAAAAATCCTAAAATCCAAACCATAAGGAACTATCGAGGAAAATTCAAAATTGACACTTGATACATTTGATTCTTTTCCTGGCATGGCTCATCAAGCAACCAACCGAATGATAAACTTTTGTTGCCGAAATTCATCAGATCCTGCAGATTATGCTAATAAGTGATTTGCATCTAAATATGTTTAACTTCATTCAATCCAGCAGAACATATTCCTCACAAATTGTGTATTATCAGAGCCACCGAAGCAGTAAAACCAGAACTGAAAAATACCGTAAAAGTACAAGACTAGAAAGAATTAATCTATTTGGTTGACTATGGATGATAAATAACAGAGAGTGAAAAGGCGTTCGTGCTGTTTAAAAAAATCATTTTTTCAATACCACAACGGTAGGTGATGATTTAGGCAAACTTCAAAATAGGAAGTTACCACAGGTATGAGTCTCCAAGAGTGTCATCAGTATATACAGTAAGCCATGTATATATGCCATTGAACTTCTGATAACAATTGTCATATTATTTGCCTCTACACTTGGCTGAGGAGAGGAACAGTAGTAGATTCTGTTATCAAGCATGAATGAAAAAAAATCAAATTGACAACAAGGATTCGCAATGAACATAAAAAATCAGTAATCATTCTGATCTAACTAAAGTTTCATTCATGAGCTTTAACTTTACCACATGCAGATGCTTGTGTGAGTTAGTTTACTTTCGTTATGAGTGAGATGGTTTACAAAATTTAATTAGGGTTTACCTAATAAACTGATATTATAGGAGTATCATGAGAGTGTCAATTTAAAAAATGTTTCTAGATGGTGTGAAACTGTCTTAGGGGAATCAATTTGGTAGTTGATACCAGCTCCGCATATTGCAGATTCCACAAGCGTGCGTGTTCCTCCCCGTATTGACCACTGGGCAACTAGTTCACCATGTTTTGTGGTGTGCTAGGCGAAAATACGGCGCTAACTGGGCCGGGTTAAGCTCTTAATCTTACCGTGTGATAACTGGTCAGGCTAGCAGTCTAAAAATTATCCCAGTCTCTAACGATGTATTCAGATACTTGGCGCCCTCCAGATCATGTAGCCTTACCTGTGTATTGCGGATCTCTGCACAGGTGGACCTCCTTTCTCCGCTACTCGTGGGATCTAATATGGAACAACAAAATAAAAAACAAAAAGAGACCGGCACCCTTAAAAAACGGATTCAAGGTAGTGCTGCGGAGACGTCGGCCATTAGGCCCGGTTTATAAAGCGTAAAATTGGGCATAAGCACAAACGACGCTGGCTTCAAAACAAAATGGCAAAGGTACGAATGCTGGGCCCCAAGTATCAAACTACCAGACCAGGCAGAGAGCCTGCCCCATCATATACAAGATCAACAACATTCCCTTGGAGCACAGAACGGATAGAGACCAGGATACGCTTGCGTGGTCAAAACGTACCACGGAGCCAAAGCAGAAGGGTTCCGATGAGATATCACACAGAGATCGGAGGATAAATCGCGTACGGAGGCAAAAAATAAACGAGTTCTGGACTGTTACCAGGCCCTTCAACGAGGTGTTAAAGGAGCATCTGATTATGGCAGTCATTGACAGGTCTAAAAAAGGTGGGAGTAGTCGGTGACCCTCTACAAAATGGCGATAGGCAGCCCGGGTGAAGTCTACCCTGGGGCCAAATCAAAAATAGTTACGAGGAAATAAATTCCCTGCAGGCCTAGTGCATGATGCCCGCGGAGCCAAGTAACCCGGAGGAGATCCTGGAAATACTAACCAGAAATTCGAATCTGCCAACAGGTGTTTGGAGGATGGCCAAGTTAGCGGAGGTGAAAACGCCAGCAGATCACAGATCGGCCGTTATCATCCTCAACCGACATTCCTTGGGTGCACTGGCAAAATCTGGAGGCTTGACCAGCTACGGATTTCTAGGTCTATAACTGCAATGAAGCCAACATATCTCGGGCATCTACAGCAGGTGTGGATACCACTGGTTGAGTCCCGCCTTGTGTTGGTGACCCAGAAGTCCAGAGCATCCCGGATGACGCTCAAAGGACATTATCCGTTGACTCGGAGATGACGAGATCGTTGGGGATGCATTATGTGCTCCGAATTGCACTCAGAGGCGGAGTTTAAGCATTTTCTAGTGCTTAAGTTCCTCCAGATCAACCTCCATTGCTGTTAAGCTTCCTCGGCGGTCGTTCTGCTCAAAGTGGAATCTGAGTCCATTGATGTATGTTCTGGTCCAGGAACCTTAGGTCGCTGGTAACCACAGCATGCCTTATATTACAAAGCAGGCTTGGTTATAAAGATACAGCTTGCTTCCTGTAAACTGCTGCTTCAGGAAGGAGCCATAAAAGAAACGAAAGTCAGATGGTCTAACACTAATTCGTGTGTAATAACCAGGCAGATCTGGCCTAGACTTGACCGGTCCAGATTCGGCCAACTGATATCGCGTCAACGGTACCATATTGGTATGTTCGTGGGTGATATATAACGTGAGAATATCTCGTCGGGGTATGCGAGCAGACTGGGTGCCCCCACCCATGATTTTTACCGTATAGTTGCGGTGGTGAGGAGGAGGAGGAAACTTTGCTCCATCTGGTCTGCACCTGTCCTAGCCTATCGCACTGGGAACTTCCCATTTGGGGTTTCAATGCTTCTTGGTAAGCTCAAGATGGTTCAACGAGTGAAGAAGAGGTAACTGAAATGTTGTACAACTATCAAAATTTTCCACAATTAAATCTTCGATTTGGTTCTTTAGAACATATTCCGATCACAAACATAAATTAATTCAATCAAATCGTATATTTATCTAACAAAAGTAAATTGGGTGCGGTGTGATTATATATAGAAGAGGGTGTTCGATACACTCAAATCACGAAATGTATTCTTGGAAAATATCCACAAAAAATAAATAAAATTATCTAGATATATGTATAGGTATATCACGATCGGAAAGTAGCGCCAATTATATACGTATATAGCGATATACAATATACATGAATATATTACAAAGGAGAGCAATTTTTGCAAATCAATTTCCAATCAAAATTTCCAATCGAGAATTACAATTACACACCGTATACCGTACCATCGCGGGAAGCAAAATGAACGAAACATTTTTCATCTTCTATTATCGTATTCGCACGCATCAATGGCTCACGTATCCTTATCCATGCGGTATCTTTCGAATGTAAAGTAATTTATTATATTGATTGAGATGAATACTAAAACGAAATCATGTTGTTATCGCAGTAAAAGTGTAACAACAATAACAACGACGGTATATATACTAACAATTTTTTGTATTTTTTATTGATGCGTTGATATCGCCGTTCAGGGCGAAACTAAACACCTATATATACAATGAAAATCGTATTATTTAGTGTAGGGCACAAAATATTATAGCACGCGCGCAAATTTCTATGTGTATACTACATACATATTTTGAGTAGCCATAATATCGTTTTATGACCAATTTGTGTGCATTGCCGCATATAAAACCATAATATTGCTTTCTAAACAAATCTCATGCTGTTTGTGTGTCGTATTATATCCCAAAAGGTCCGGAAATGATCAAACCGCACACAAACCATCAATAAATATATGCTTCATAATATCTCAATGTGACTCAAAAATTTACCCGCATCCCCGCTTCCACACCGCACCTTCCCTTCTTTTGATATAATATTATCTTTGACTGGCAAACGATTAAATTTTTTTTTTCTACAAATCAAGCGCAAAATTCATAAAACGGAAGATATTTGTTTATTTTACTGTATGGAGGAAATATCAACATGTCGTCGTCGAAAATATTTTATGAAAAAACGATAATTTTTCTTTTTACAACAAAAAAAAACAACAACAAAAACCACAGCAAGGGGGGGCCATCAAAAAATGTATCTATTGAAATGAACAAAGGATGAAGCCATAAACACAAAACAAAACATTTTTGTACCATGGCAGAGAATTAGCGCAACGTTTTGTCTGTGTTGCTGCTGTTCTGCTTGCGTTGTTGTGTTTATTGTAGCGTTTTATATCCTTTAGGGACTTTATACAGAAACTGGAGCGAAACAAAAAACTAAAAGTGGTATAACGCAACATGGATGGTAGAAAACTGAACTTTCTTTGTTTTATTTATTATATTTTCGTACTATAGATGAGGAGCTTTTATAATTTTATGGTGGGAAGTCGTGAAACGGAAGTTTCAGAAAAATCCAAGAAAACTAAAAATCAATGTGAACAAAGTTTAAGAAGTTATGAAGTTTTTTAGTGTAACGATCGATGAGCTATTATTTAAGCTTTCAACTATTCTGTAAATATTTTATAAGCTTTGCAGAGTTGTTAATTGCTGAGCTTTATAAGTGTTTAAATCAGAGAAGTTAGTTGGTAACAACAAACTCGTTGCTTAATTCGTTTATTATATTAGAAGGTTACTCATAAAAAGCTTTCGTCGAAAGTAATTTAAATAAAGAAAATTTGGTGCAAACAAAAAAGGATGAAATAAGCGTAATTAGCTAGTCAAACTAAAGGGTCTACCTTGTAGCTGGATGGCGCCGATGGCACAACAGCTAAAAAGACCGAATAGCCGCCACCAATTTATTTAAGAGAGGCGTCAAATAGTATAAAGGCGTTAAATAATATCGACGAGTATATAATCGACAAGTTAACTGACTCAAAATTTTATATTGCCCCGCTTAAAAGGGGCAATATCAAAGAAACGAAAATCCAATCTTCGGAATTTGATGGCTTCAGAGCGCTTGTAAATCATTTCGATCAAACCGGATAGCGATATTAGACTAACCAGCTGAAAAGTCAAAAGGGTTGACTATTGTTTTAAAAGGAATGGGAAGCAGCGTATAGATGACCGACATTCATGCGGGTCTCGCCTAGCAAGGCATCCATGCCAAATCCAGTGAAAAAATTTTAATTCGGGAGAAGGTTCCTCAACCGATGTTTCAAAACAAAGGAAACCACAGTATATATATAACTCGAGATATTAACTGCATCGCAAAATCACTGTAGAGGAACCCAAAAAGCAAACCGGACCAGTACAATGCATCAAGTGCCAATAATACAGGCACACAAAAGCTTATTGCACGTTGAGTTAAGTTTGCGTTATTTGTGGCGAACTTCAGGATTAAAAAAAAACGCTATAAGACGAGAATTGATCCTACAAACGCTGTAGTAAAACGCTGTAGTAATTGTGATGAAAATCACACAGCAAAGTACAGTATATCTGGATTTAAAGTGCAAATCCAATCCAAAGTTGCGATCCGAGCAACGAATGCTTAAGTCACATTATAATCAAAGAGATATGACTCCAAGAAGTGCAATTGCCCAACAAGCGAATGCACACTCAACAACACAAAATCACCTGGAGAATGTTACAAGTAATTTTGCACAACTAGGAGTTTCCTATGCCAACATCCTGAAAGATACCAAGGCCCAAAAACGAAAATTCATTTCAACGAAGAAGAATTAAATATTCACGCAACCGTAAACAAACTGACCAAAACGATCCAAAGTTTCATGATGATGAAAATATGAACACACTAATGCAAATTATCATCAAAAGCCAAAAATAACGCTTCTAAAGATAGCTGTGTGGAATTCGAACGGTCTTTCATAGCACAAAGCTGAGGTTCAGACCTTTCTTGTTGATCAAAATATATAGACATCAGGCTAATATCAGAAACACACTTTACAAAAAACACAGTGCGGCAGTGCGGTCTTGATCAAACGAAGAACAAAGCATTGTGAACTCAACAAATATGATAAAGGTCACATCCAAGCAACCAATATCTGCCTAGAGGAATGGTCTGGAAATTGTGTAATATCGGCTGTTTACTGTCCACCGAAACACGCAATCAAAAAGCAACAATTTATCGATTATTTTAATCAGCTGGGCATTAAATTTCTAGCAGGAGGCAACTTCAATGCTAAATATCTACAATGGGGTTCGAAATTAACAACAACTAAAGGAAAGCAACTATATGAAGCAATAAACGAAAAAATCTACATTATTTATGTTCTGAATACTCAGAGCCATCAGATAGAAATAAGATACCTGATTTAATAGATTTCTGTATATAACAAAAGGAATTTCACTCACCTATGCTTAGGTAGAAGATTGCTATGACTTATCATCCGATTACTCATCAATAATAATTACTGTGTGTGAGTACCAGAGCTTTAAAAGTTCTGCTTTACCTCAATGTATAAAAAATAAATTAACTAAATGCGCTCTATATAGAAATATAGTCGGACAAAATTGCCAATTGGATATCCAACTTTGCATCTCTTTAAAGCCCTTAAACGAGCATTGAGAAAAGAAGAGGTCTCAGGAATCCAGAGTTACCTTACTGAACTCTCTGCGACCGAGAAGACAAATTATCCACTATGGAAGGCAACAAAAAAACTAAAGAGGCCAACCTTATCGCATCCACCAATTAGGCAACCAGATGGACATTGGAGCAGAAGTGATGTAGAAAGAGCTACTGCTTTCTCTAACCACTTGAAAAAAGTATTCACACCAAACGAAAATATTAACAACACTGAACTACCAAAATTTACGGAAGACCCTTCGAAACCAATTCCTTTAAAATTTAAGTAGAAAAAATGAAAGAAAAGATAGCTCTGGGGCACGATTTTATTACCGGAAAAATGATCAGAGAATTACCTGATAAATGCATAAAACTCATCTTCAATGCGATTATGAGATGTGGTTATTTCCCTTAAAAATGGAAAATATCTCTAATATCAATGATTTCAAAGCTTGGAAAAGACGAAACACAAGTCGCATCGTACAGGCCAAACTCTTAAACTCTTTGAAAAAATGATGTTACAAAAATTAAAACCAATATTATCTGAAGGACAGATTAAACCAGACCACCAATTTGGATTTCGAGACCAGCGTGGTACTGTAAAGCAAGTCCACAGAAGAAAATAAATATTATTCGGCAGTTTTCCTAGACATTGCCCAAGCTTTCGACAAAGTATGGTACAAAGGCCTATTATATAAAGAACAAGTACAATCCAAGTACAGTACAAGTAGCTTTCAAGGAATATGCATGAAATAATATGCAACAATCCTTTGATGTTTTCCATGCCTGTGATCAGAATTTTTCTGACAAATTTTCGAGTACGGAATTATTCAAATTTACATCACATTGAAAAATGTACTATGGGACGTAATGTGAAAGTACCAAAAGCTCAATTTGGCCTTAATCTTTAAAAGGTCAAGTCTAGTTACGTTTCCAGGATGAAGAACAATCCTTTGGCGTTCTTAATTTCTTAATTCATAAATTTTATCAGAAGTATTAAAAATTATCAATTTCGCGGCTTAACTTCCAAACTGTCAAAATTCTTCAATTCCGAAATTTCTTACATCACAATTTCCAAATTCTGAATTTTAAATTAAAAAACTTTTGCTGTTTGAATTTTAAAATTTCGAAATTGTGATTTCCTGAATTCGATAATTTCTGAATTCGTGAATCCACAATTCAGAAGTAATCAATAAATTTTTTAAATCAATTTATTGAATTTCATACTTCTTAGGCAGTATTTTAATTTTCAAATTCATAAACTCATCATAAAGTGAACTCTAAAAATTTATTAATTTTTGAATTCTTAAAATTTTAATTGAATTTTCGTGAATACCTCATGGAGGGAAAAAATATACCACGTTTTACAAAGTATTAATGTAGTCAAATTTGTACTCAAATTTCAAATTCAGTAATTTTTGGTATGGAGAATAGTCGCTTAATAATTCTGTCTCTTCACAAATGGTGGAGTTTGGATTCTAGGTATAGATTTCTTATTTATATACACTGGTCACACAATTAATTTACTGATATTCATGCAAACCATTTTCTTATAATTTCAGATTGTAATTTATATTTAAAAAATTCAATTGGATATTTGGATAATACAAAATTACCTGTGCATCCAGAAAATTGTACAGTTTATTTTCCGTCCGATTATAGTAATAATGATAATAGTAATAAGAATAATAGTTATAAAAATATAGTTTCCGAACCGTATGGTCTTTTAATACAATTAAATCGTTTAAATATACCCTGCCAAGATGGTGGCTACATAAAATTTAATAACTTAACCAAAGTGATTTGTGGTAAGCTCGAGGAATTAACATTAAGTGATCGCGTCTATTATTTTACGTCTACATCATCGCCCCTAACACCATTTTCGATTAATTTATTTAAATCACCGCTATTCAATTTAAACTATAAACTAGTCGACTATTGTTACAATATAACGTTTAATGCGAATAATCGGACGGTGGTGATACAACCGAAAAAAAAATTTGAATGCTATTTTAAAATACATTTGCCGTATGGCAATAAAATTCTATTGAATTTGATCGCGAATAGTCCAAATGGTACGGAAAATTCTAACGTTTGGCTCACCAATACCGAATTTGTTAATATTAATACGCTGGTGAAGCAGCAACAGCAGCACCAATATTTTATGCAAAATCAAAATTTACAGCTGCAACAACATGTCCAGTATCAAATCAAAAATTTTAATTTAGCGAAAGTCAAGTGTACGGGACTATTTATCGAGCTGCTCGAATTAATGGACAGTATTCCCGTGTGGTATTATTGTTTGGATACGGTGCGTGTAAAAAAAAATTTTACATTTCTCTCGAACGATAATATACTCGTGATACGCGTTACAAAATCACTACCATCCACAACCAAAACAACATTCGACTCGTCTTCGTCGGATACGTTATCATCAAAGTCATCATCAGATAGTTTTTTAAGGAATCTAAATAATAGTGATAGCATAATTAGTAGTAGTAGTAATAATAATATTGAGGTACCATCAATAATTATAAATTATGTTGCACAATCAAATGAAACAATAGTGTCACAATGTGCCTTTGGCTGGATTGCATATCGTCAATTTTGTATATCCGCTATCGAAAAATTATTAACGTGGCATGAAGCCGAAACGGAATGTGTTCAGCTGGGCGGTCATTTGCCATCGATCCGAACGGAATTGGAACAAAATACCATCGATCAACTGTTGCTGAATAGGTAAGTGAGACATGGATTTAATGATTTGAGTTTTACTAACGATTTTATTTAAAATTTGTGGGAATGAGTTTCATTCATTTAGGAATTTCAGAAAAATAGAAGAAAGAGATTGGTCAGTTATTTGATTGGACCATAGTTGATTGGACATTAAAGAGTTTCAAAAACAACCGTTTTGAAATTTAGGAATTCTAGAATTCTAATTCTGTTAAGTAAAATATTACAGTAAAATAGTACAGTACAAGTAGCTTTCAAGGAATATGCATGACATTTTTTTGGCAGACGAGTTTTAACGTCTGCCAAAAAAATTTCATGCAGATTCCTTGAAAGCTACTTGTTTCAAAAAATACCAGGCTAAACATAATTGAGCCATTACTGAACTAAATAACATCAACGCAGGAGTTCCACTAAGGCAGGGTACTGGCGCCAGTATTGTATTTTGCTGTATACTGCCGATCTATACAATGTCACAAATGGGCCTACAGTATTCATGCAAGTATTAAACATAGGTTAAGGACTTAGATAATATATTTTTTAGATTGTTAGCTATGCACACTTCTTGTTAGTTTCGTATAAAGATGGACTCAAGAATAAACACAGTTAAAAAAAAAAAATGTGAATATTTGAAATAAAAAGTTTAAAACTAAAATTTGTGACAACCATAAATTTGACGTGAGATCGAAATTTAAAATTATCCCGTATAGACTTAGTACAAACAGATCAAAGATACCTTTGGGTTTATATCTTTAGATTGCGCTTTCTTCATGAGCTTTTTGCTATGATTCGACATTTTATATTAGGTGTAAAAGCTACTGGTGCCCCATATATTATAAAAGTTTCATTTTGTTAAGGGGAAAGCTCTGAACATTAATTTAAACTTAATTTATAAAAACAAGATTTTTCCTTAAGAGCTATTCAACATTTAAGTTAAATTTGAACTTAACACTTATATCATTAAAAGCTCTTTGGTTTCTTACTCTTAATATCAGTAATTTAAAATAAAGCTCAGGCGGAATTAAAAATATTTGATATTGTTAAACAATAAAGTTAGCGGTACGATGCCGTTTTGTGATTCATTAATCTTAAAACAGAAAAAACATAAGGTGAGCTTTCCAAATTCGATTAATGCACATTTTTATATACAAAAACGGTTTATAACAAGTTTACGATTTAATATTTTGGTTAGTTAAAACTTTCTAATTGATATTCAAATCCAATTTTAATAATTGGTTAAGCTATTATCTCCATTTTTATGTCACTGAGCTTTCAGTAAGTACGCTTGAATTGGAGAATTTGTTTTAAAACTATTTTAAAGATTCTACATACAAGTTCTATTTAAATCTATATAATTTCATCATTGAAAAGCTTGCCAAGTGAAACAAAATTTATTTAATAAAATAAAACTATATTTAAAATAATAGAACATTAATAACAATTCATAATTTAAAATATAAGCTTTTTTGCATTCACTTCTCTAATGAACTGGAAATGATTAGAATGTACATTTGGTTGAAAATAGTGATTAATCAGCAATTAAACGACCAGCTTATCATTAAAAGCTTGGTAAACTATAAGCTTTTCATTGTACTGAATTTTCGATATACTACATATAAGCTTAGCTCAAAATGTTCAATTGGAAACCTAGTTTAGGTTCATAAGTAAAATTATTTAACGAAAGCACGACTGATGTTATTAAGTATTTTAACTTTTATTTAAAACTTATAAGCACAATAAGTTTTTCTATAGCTGGCTCGTGCATGTCTAGCGTTAGTATTTCTACAGAGCTTTTTACATTTAGCCGAATGTTGGGTTAAAGCTTATTTATGTCAATAAAATCCCATATTATTTGTGGAATGGGGAACAACAATCATATTATATAACTTAAGTTACTCGAAAGCTTCATAAATAAATAAATGCGGGTTTTAAGCTTTTTTTGTAATTTGGAGCTTATTTAGAAACAGTGTTTATGATTCGTTAATCTTGGAGGGGACTTTCATTAATTACATTTCTATTTTACTAAAACTACAAAAAATATTTAGTTGAGCTTTCCAAATTCGATTGATGCAAATTTTTATACAAAAACGGTTTTTAACAAGTTAACAATTGTTATTCAAATCAAATTTAAAAAATTGATGAGAAAGCCATTTTTATGTCACTGAGCTTTCAGTAAGTACACTTGGTTTCGATAGTTTTTGTTTTAAAACGGTTTTTAAAAGTCTACATAAAATTTTTGTTTAAATCTATATAATTTCATCATTGAAAAGCTTTCCAAGCTTTAGGCGATTACAATTTAATTTTTGTAAACAAATTTTAGTCAAACAAAATTTATTTAAAATGATAAAGTTTTAATAATTTTTCATAATTAAGCTTTTTTGCAAGCTCTCACGAGTTAATGATTACAAAATGTGTGTGGGCGGCTAGGGTTAAAATAGTATAACATCCCATTCCCTTTCTGTATTCAACTGGAAATGATAAGCTCACACATTTCAATTAGAAAGCTTAGGCTCATAAAGTAAATTTATTTTACGAAAGCTCAACGGACGGTAGTAAGTACATATTTTAAGTTCTATTTAAAAATTTACACAAACAGTTTATCTATAGCGACCCAGTGTATGTCTAGCGTTAGTTTTCCGAGCTTATCTATGCCAGTAAAATGCCATATTATATATGGGATGGGGAACAACAACCATATTATATAACTTAAGTTACTAGAAAGCTTCGTACAAAAAGCTCTCATAAGTAAATTTGTAGAATATAATGACCATCTCAGAATATTAAACCAAATATTATTTCTCAAGTCGTGAATTTTTTTCACTGTGTGATGCTAGTGAAATAATTATTTCCCGTAAAATGAATAAAATTTCAAGATGCTTAAAGCTGGTCATTGTCTAAAATCTCAAATAATAATTACTCATGTTTCTCTCAACTATAAAGGATAATATTCATTAGTTCTATAATTCGTAGAAAGGATACTTTTGGTTTTGGAATAAAGTATCCCTATTGCTACTAAAATATTTAATTGCCAATATTGCCATTTTAAAACGAAACTATTGAAGAAAATCCTGAAGCAAATAGACAAAGTCCATCAAGTCACGGCAAATCGAAACACCTGATGTAACTCACGTCCGCCTACAAATACAAAGGGAGCGACAAAGAAAATTTAGAGCAACAACTGGCTTTACCTGAAAGAAGAAGCATTTCATTATGATCCGTCATTGGAATACATGAATTTTCCGCAAGTTCTTATTGGTAAGATGGACAATAACTGTAATTTCTGTGGAGCACTCAAATTTAAAGGAGAAACACCCGGTTTATGTTGTTCCAACGGAAAAGTCAAGTTTCCCAACTACGACAAGTTACCAGGGTTCATCCGTGCCAAAGAATAAAAACAAAGGGTTCATGCTAACATTCACCATGCAAGGCCAACCGTATCACAAAGGCGGTTCATTTCTTCCGCTGCCTCACGAAAATGCGAAATTCCTACAGATTTACTTTTTGGGTGATGAAGAAGCAGAAGCTCAACATTGCTGCTTGATTATACCTGGGATCGATTAAAAATTAATCATATTACTTCAGAAGATGTTACATGAACACAATCACTACGTGAGAACATTCAAAACTGCATTAGACGAAAATATACAAAATGACATGAAAAGAGTGAAATGACATGAAAAGTTGATATAAAACCACACACAGGACATGCCAGAGTTTTTAATGAACCAACAGTTGATGAAGCTGCTATTATCATTGCCGGAAATGACTTCGAAAACAGGGATATTGTCTTGAAGATGAGAAGGAATGAGCTTAAGAAAATCAGCGAAATATATTAAAATATTAAATATATAGCATATTTCTTATGATGCACTGCAATATCCGCTCATGTTTCCAAGAGGAGAAGACGAATACTGTCAGCAGAACTATATCAGATATGTTTTACTACTCTTACCGTTTAATCGTGAGGCAAAATCAAATAAATCACCTTCTACTCTGTCGGTAACTATACTTCATCAGTGGATATGTATGCAAAAATGGAACGGCTGCTATACCTTCACCTCAACCAAAAGTAACTTCGTGTAGATGAGTATATTCACTTAAACGATGCAGTCTTACTTACACATTTAATCCGAATTGCCAGGAAATGCAGGAAATTTTAATTAATCGCCAATTAAGAAGGGACCGTCACGATTTGATTGCAAGAATTTTCCGACAAAAGGTACACTTATTAAAGGTGAAGTCTTCGGAACCGTCAAGTACCTGCTTTACTCAATTGAATGGCAAAAGATAGGTCTGCCATACGCTCATATTTTAATATGGTTATTGAAAGAATTAAATCCAATCAAATCGATCAAGTTATTTCAGATAAAAACCTACACGATATCGTTATGAAAAACAAAGTCACAATGCATAAAGGATGGAAGAGAGTGCAGAAAGATGTTTCCAAGACCACTGATAAGCGAAACACAAACAGGGGCTGATGGTTATCCGCCCTACCGTCGCCGTAATCGTGAAAATGGTGGATTTACAGCATACGTTAAATTAAGTGAAAAGAAGTTGGGCTTGACAATAAATGAGTTGTCCCCTACAGTCCATTACTTTTGAAGTAATGAACTGTAGGGGACCATTGTTTGATGCTCATATTAACGTTGAGTGTTGCAACTCAGTGAAATCGATTAAATACATTCTCAAATATATACACAAGCGCTCTGATCGAGGTGTATTTGCCGCTCAATCCCGTGACAATGGAGTGGATGAAATTGCTGAATATCAATCAGGCCGGTATATAAGTAGTAACGAAGCTGCGTGGCATACTTTTTGATTTCCAATTTACGAACGGTATCGAACTGAATTGCACCTTGATGTTATACAATTGGAGAATGGCCAGAGAGTTTACTTTAATGAAAACCATCTAAAAGACCACCTAGCAAATCCACCAAAAACTACTTTAACATAATTTTTTGAACTGTGCAAAAGAGATGACTTTGCAAAAACATTGTTATATTTTGAAGTGAACAATATTTTACGTGGGACAAATCGAATAAAGTCTTCAACGCAAGGTTATCAATTATAGAAAGACATCCGTTCTTGTGACGCACTTGGTCGCGTCTATACAGTCCATTTGAGGACCTTAGAATGTTACTACATACGAATGCTTCTTCATAAGATCAAGGGGCCTACAAGTTTTAATATGATTTACGGGCCGTGAATGGAAATTTATGTGAGACATATCACACTGCATGTTTGGCTATGGGCCTCTTAGAGAATGACAACCAGTGGGATGAGTCATTGAACGAAGCGAAAGAATCATATTCACCCTCAAAAATTCGAACTGTTTTTACTATCTTACTCTCATGCTGGGAGGTGTCCAATCCAAAAGCTCCGAGGGAAAAATACAAGGACTGCATGTCTGAAATATATAGGGACTGCAACGAGAAAATACCAATCTGAACATAGATTTCACAGATATGAAATCTACAACGAAGCACTATAATAATGATCGAATACAAATAAGTTATTGATATGTCAGGAAAACTTTTATCAGCATTTGGAATTTCAAGCTAATCACGTAAAACAACAGACAGCTTGAATAAACAGACGTTTTCATATGACACTGATAAAATGAACAGATACGTCGAAATAAATGAACCACTTATGAATGCAGAACAACGAGAAATTTATAATGAAATCTTACAGTGTTTGATTGACAAAAAAGGTGGCATAATTTTGATAAATTCACCTGGCGGAACTGGCAAAACTTTCCTTGTCAACTTCATACTTGCTAGAGGAGAAAAGAAAATTGCACTCACAATGGCCTCTCCAGGCATAGCTTTTACCCTGATGGCTGGTCCGACAGCTTATGCTACAATATCGCTTCCAATTGACCATACACAACGAGACGCCATTATGCGTAATTAAGAAAGAAACTGGAAAAGCGGAGGTATTAAATGAATGTAAGGCGATTTTAAGGGATGAGGTATAGCAATGATGCACATAAACATGGGTTGGAAGCTTTAAATCGATCACTTCAACGCATTCGCGAAAATAATAGCACTATGGGTGGATTGTTATAGTTATCCTTGCTGGAGATTTTCGTCAAACACTGCCAATCATTCCTAGACGTAACATGTACAACGAGATAAAAGCTTGTATCAAATCATTGCAACTGTGGAGATTTGTAAAAAACATAAAGCTTTAAACAAATATGCGGGTAAAACAATCAAATGGATTCGACTCACTTAAATGTTCCAGATATCTGCTGAGTGTTGGCAACGGAAAAGAAGAATTGGATGGGGAAACTGGAAAAATCAAATTGAATACAAATTTTTGACACACATGTCAAAATATTAAAATACTGTGTATCCAAATCTAACAAAACACATTGTAGATCACGGTTATCTTCAAAAACGAGCAATACTTGCACCAATTAATGCTAAAGTCGACGAAATCAATTTCACCATTAAAGAAATGATTCCAGTTGAATCGAAGTCATTTTACTCAATTGGCAATATGGTAGATGAAGAAGAGGCCACCAGGTATCCAGTTGAGTTCTTAAATACGCTCAATCCAAGTGGCATACCATCAACATAAAATCACACTCAAGATTGGAAGCCCTATTATGTTGTTAAGGAAGTTGGATCCTCCAAATTTGTGAAGGCGATGAACACTTATATAATTGAGGCAACAATTTTGGTTGGACGATTTAAAAGGGAAAATGTGTTCATCCCCAGAATTCCAATTATTCCTAATGATCAATACCTTTTCAATTCAAACGCCTTGAGTTCCCGATTCGTCTTGCGTTCACTATAACGATCAATAAATCCCAAGAGCAGTCCCTCAATGTGGCAGGAATTGATTTAAGGGATGAATGCTTCAGTCATGGACAATTCTATGTAGCAATGTCACGGACGGAGACACCTACCAAAACTTATATGTGATGAAAATAAGTCAACAAAAAATATTGTTTATACACAGGTGTTGATGAATTGACTTTGAAACTATATTTCAACGATAATGTTTAAACGTTCACTAAGTACAAATTCTATTTGAAAATCATACCATTTGGTTTTATTTAAGGTAACGATACTAAAAAGAAACCTGGGTAAAGCCGGGTACGATACTAGTAAAAGTATAACCCGCATTTTTACAAGCTCACTCAAATCCTTAATTATTTGTTGCTCTAAACTTTTCAGGCACATAATTAGCGCTTAACCTTTTTGTTGTAGCAGCAGCCGAGTAGACAAATATTGAGATTTATAATTGTTAAGCTTAATGACATTTAACTATAGGTAGAGCTTTTACCCAAAATTTAATTACGGTTCAATCCAACAATTTATTCGTTCGGCCAAAGAGATTCGCATCAGTTTTGCTATTGAGCTTTTTTACTAACTGGACTAACAAAAAACTTTAGTAATACTAAACTAAAAGCTTTAATAATATTAGATTTTATATTTCTACATTGTGCTTTCATCGAATTAAAAAAAAAATCTCATTATTTAAAATCCCATTAGATGTAAATAAATTAAGCACATTATTCAAGTTTATTGGTAAGACTGGAAAAGTTAAAAATGAGCTTTAGTAGTTGAGTAGTAGAGTTTATGAGGTTCTACTGCATTTTATGGTGACGCTTTTATACAAATTCAGACCATGCAGCTTTTCTATATAGAAGTACATAAAGGAAATAATGAAACTTTTTGGAAACAGATTCCCAAGAATGAAATAATATATTAAAAAAGCTTTCCATTTTAATAAATTTTTCCTATCTAACTGCTGGATTGTAGAACGAATAATAGAAGCTTTCGTTATTAACAATCATATTTAGACCTCCAATTTGTGTGAATTTAAAGACGATTTTTTAATGAATATCAATAATTAATTTAAAGTTTGATACACATAAATGAAAGCTTTCATATTTAAATTTGATCAGCTTTTGTAAAGCCCAACATTGTAAATAAAAAAGTTTTTATTAAATTATTAAAAGAAATTCGATAAAAGCTCATTTTTCAATACGCGTAAATTTTGTCCCCATAACACTGATAAAATTGTTGAGTTGCATAATTTTTATCTATAGTCTGTCATGAACATCACCGCTGATTACAAATGATCATGTTAGTTACAGATGTATTTGTCTAGATATATAGTTATGTGAATAAAGTAAATTACAGTAATGTAGACTTACCTAAAATAAATATTATCACTGTTATCATTATAATTAAAATTGTTAAGCGTCCAATTAAGTATCAACTTTTTATTTTCATGTAACCATTTTCCACTCCATATATTTTGAAAACACAGTTTTATATCACTATCGCTTCTATCATCCGGATCATTACCACCACCATTACCATCATCATTATTATTACGATTGCTACTACTATTATCACCATCATCTAAATCATCGTCCGAATCATCATTTGTCTCATTCTCAATATTCCATTCATTATGTTGCCACTTATAATTGATATCCTTGGACGTTTTTTTATGGCCACCACCACCACTCTTATGGTCGTTCGCAGCCACTAAATCCCATCCCGTCGTCACCGATGGTGATGTTTGTGATTTACGATTTAGCGTTGTATACGATTCAGATGATGATGATGATGATGATAATGATAGGATGGGTGGCGGTGGCGGTCGTAACATATCCGTATCGTCAAAACTTTCGCTTGACCATAAATTTTCAAAATATTTATTCTGTGATGCGGATGATGGTGCTAATGCTGATGATGATGAACTTGGGAAATATGACAACGATTTTTTTGAAAGTGATGAACCAGCTGGTGATTGGGGTGGTGGTGGTGGTATATTCGTATATTTATTGTTAAAAAATTTATTAAAAAATTGACCTCGTGGCTCGTCACCATTTATAAAGCTTTCGACATAAAAATCCTGTATTCGAACATTTGTTGCTTGTGATGATAGTTCAACTGGAACGAAATTAAATTTATTTTTTGTGTTTAATTTATTTTTAAATGAAAATTGGAAAAATTTTATGTTTGGTGGTGTGTATGTATTGTATATGCACAAAATAAATTTTTAATTGGAAAATTGGATTTTTAAATAAAAACCAAATCGATTTTTAATGACGAATTCAACGAATTTATATTTTATGTAACATGCAAATAATGGAATGTAAATTAAACAGCTTTTGCCTCTTTGTGGCTGGGTTTTATGTTTAATTCATTTGTAAATTCAAACCGTAAAATTAAACCGTAAAATTTTACCTATGACAATTGTTAACCAAAAATTAATTCTGAAGTCCATTGGAATGAAATCCCTTAACCATATAAAAACTATTATTTTCCGCGTTCGTACCAACCAGCAATTGGGCTAGGGTTCTAGGAACCTGAATCCCTCTTTTAAATTTGATTTCAATTTTTTGAAATTATATTGGGCAACTGCCTTTAAAATTGTAAGTGAAAGTTACAAACTGAACAAGTTACAAACAAATTCAACAGTCTCAAAAGAAATTGTTACAGAATTTGACAAATTTCGGAAACTTATCTAAATATACGTATTGAAAAATTACAAATTTGAATCAACCGACTAAATTTCGAATATAAACTAAAAAACTGTCAAATTTCGATTTCATCTACGTCAAAGAAAATTTAGATTTATGTTGGAAATCCCCCTGAAATGTCAATACTCGCCAAATTTTCAGCCACAGTACTTTCTACCAATTAAAGTGACATTATTTTGCAACTGACATCTATTGAGCAATAGATTAAATTTTATAAGTTTTCAATCATTGAAGCTAAATGGACGAGTAATATGTTATGTTACCTATTTGGTGGTGGAATTACCTATTTGAAAAATTGATATGAAATGGTATCTCACGTTTTATTCACCAACAAGTACTCCTAATCCTAATACTCTTAAGTTTCAGGCCACTTGATGCTTGTATTATATTTTTATCTGGTTCTCGGAAATTAACATCAGCTCTCATATGTACGTATATGGAATGATATTCGTAATAATAAAGGATAAAGGCAATATATAGTCTCATGTCAAAAATGTTAGTAAGCCACTAAAAAATTTGGAATTTGTATGTCCCTAAATTGGCAGATTCCATTTCACTTCGAGTACTACAGGTTGGTAGGTTATGGCAACACTGTGTATAATTTAAGTTTGAACGAGTGAGGCTGATCTTAATTCGAGGCTATTATCACCAATAAATTGGAGGCCTCTAATACCGCAACTTGAGGCAAGCACTATAGAAGAGAAATAGATAGATAGTCATGGACAGTCATCAGATAATGAAACCTTAAGAACACAATCTTGTTCAAAACTCATTCACTTCCCTATCCAACAAGGCCAAACGGTATCTCTGTACCTCAGGTAATATTTTAATTTGATTTATTTTATGAAAAATTTACGTACACCCTCCCAAATATTTGGGTCCTTGTTATAATTTTCCAATAAACATCTCATGCTAATTAAACTTTTAGTTTTGCAAAATTTCGATAGGAATCGTCATTTTGCTTAGTGCTTGACTAATTAACTTAAAAGTTAATTTACTCGTGTGTAACGAAGGAGTATATCAGATAAAAATATCAGACAGACAGACATAATCTAAATAGATTATAGAATTAAGGGTGAAAATTTGTTTGGTGACCTTGGATGACCTTACTCGTCCCTTATATTGCTTCTAAGATTTCTAAGCGAGAATAGAATTTTGTATTTTAGCTTACAATAAGTAGGCGACAAGACAATCCATGTGGACGAATAAAGCTACTCCTAACATCAAAACTCACTTACGCTTTAAAATATGAAAATTCACTTGAACATACTCGTATGTAAGTAAAATTTAAAATATTTGTGATAAATGTAAATGGCATTAAATCCTTTTAATCCTAACAAGGCTTAAAAAAAGACTACAAAACTCACACTTACTTAAATTCGAGCTTTTGACATCATGCACGATCTCATTCTGAAATTTGAAAGCATCCTGGCCATTTGTATCATTTTAATTTATGATTTGATTATGGAGATCTTCAATTAAATCTTTTATGATATAAACTTCTCGGATATACATAGATATCTCATAAAAGCTTCCAACATGTTGCAATGCTTAAAGCTCATATATTGAAAAAATAAAGTAAAACAATGAGTGATTTTTAGTCTGAATAATTATTGTCAGGAGGTGATCGGCTTCGAATTTTGAAAAAATTGAGATTATAATTTAGCCCCAATAATTTGTCCAAATTCAAATATATCTCAGCTTACGAGAATGTATGTTAATTCTTATTGAAGTAATACTATTTAAATAGATGGATGGGAAGAACGTTGTTGTGAGGCAGCATACAAGATCGCCTTTTTCGTTTGATACACTCAAAGAAAAAGTATACAAGTGGATTTCATGCTCGGAGTCGTAAACGAGTAAATAACAAATGTTTACAACTTGCAACGGAAGAGGCACTTATCACCAAAGCGGCAACCTTCAAGGAGAGGGGGGAGGGGGGAGGTACCATACACCGTCATTTACAAATCAAGTTGAATGACGTGTTTTATCAGATTAGGAAAGGGCAGCGAGGATAATCGAAGGTGGTGCACTTATAGTGATTGATAATCTACTCGGCAGGTGTATTAAATCCTGTTCGGGATGAATCAGGGTTAGGTAGGAGGTAGTGTTACGGTTGTAGTGACATCTCTATTAGAGTATAGAAACTTACCGTAGATTATAGTTAGTATAGATGTGTGTATAAACTATTCAGGAATAGTCTATAGACACTTCTTGAATATTATGGGACATTCTAGTCCATTCATTAGTTAGTTGGGTTTTAACAGTGATAGAGTTAGTAATAGAGGTGTTTTATTCGCAAAAACAATCCAGTGATCGAACCTTGTTTGACAAGACTAAAACGTAACAACATATTTGATTTTAGAAGTTAAGACTTAAATAGCAACGGAGTGAAGGAAATAATTGATCCGTTTATAGAGTTTTCAGCTTCAGTTTGACTTCAGATCAATGAGTCCAAAACGAAATACATGATCTCTGGTTTTAGGGACAATGGCACAACAGGTTTTAGTATTAGCCAATACACGTTTGAGGGAGTGAGGAGGTTGAAATATTTGGGCTCTCTTATCACTCACGATAACAGTGTGGGTGAGGATATTAAAGCGTGGCTAGCGGCTGGTAGTCGTGCTCTGTATCCTCTAAGGCCACTGCTAGAATCCAATTTACTATCGAGTGCTGTGAAGCTGCAGCTTTGCAAAGCATTGATAAGGCCCGTTGTTATGTTTGAATTTGAAAGTTAGGCGCTGACGGATGAGTACGGGAGATGGCTCCTTACATTTGAGTAATTTGTGTGATTTATTTCCCAAACCGTGGAGTAGATTGTACATACCGAGCTCTGTACAATATCGAGATCAGAGATCTAATGAAGATCCCCGATATTGTACAGGGAGTAAGATCTCAACAAGTACAAGACGACGATGGCTCCATGGTGTAGAGAATGACTTGGCTTCTTCAGGTTATCTAAGACAGTATGAAGACCATTGTTCAGGATCGAAACCGTTGCAGCCAAATTGTTGATACAGTAAAGGGCCAGTAATGGCCTTTAAAACTGTTATTATTATTAAGTCTTAAGTTTTTGAATGTTAAATTTTTAAAATAAAGTAAATTTGAATCTAAGAATGAATCGTATGCTAACTTCAGAATTTAGAATTTTAAATTTCTGGAGTGTTAAAACTTAGATTTTGTTCGCTTAGAATTAAATATACTGCTGTTAGTGCCAGATTCGGAACCGAATTTAAAAACATTCTATTTTATGTTAGAGTTTTTTTGAAATTTGGAATATTTTCAAATTGATGAAGCTTTAACGTTTTATATAAATTCAATGTAACTATTATTATGCAATTGAGACAAATATTTTACCAATGTTTAGAGGGCGGAGTGAGAAGTAAAAATGAAACAAGGAATAATATTTTCGGCCAAACAAACATTTATTTTTCACTTAGTCCAACGTATTTCCAATTTTTCGATCCCTTCTGAATAATACGATTTCTCCAACTCTTCAAAATAGGCGTTTGTTGCATCGATGATTTCCTCATTAGCGCCGAATCTCTTTCCGCCGAGCTATTTCTTCAAGTACGGAAACAGGAAATAGTCGGCTAAGTCTGGAGAATTAAGCGGATGAGGAAGCAATTCGAATTCATGGATTTTGGCAACTACACACGTGCATTGTCTTGATGCTTGAGAATTTTTCTTCGCAAAATGCGATCGTTTTTCTTTCAAAGTTCAATAAGTTGCAGTATGTGGATTATGCCGCGTGCATTCCAGAAAATTGTGGCCATGATCGCCTTAGCCTTTTTCTGCGTTTAGACTGTTCGTTGGTCTCCGGTATATAGTGTTGGATCCATGTTTCATCCACAGTTATGAACGACGCAAAAACTCCTTTTTATATCGCTTGAACATCACCAAACCTGCCTCTGAAGTTGTCACACGTGTGCGTTATTGGTCGATTGTAAGCAAACGCGGCATCTAACGCACGGATAGTTGTTTCATATTCAAATGTTCGTGTAATATATTGCACACACGTTCATCTGATCCTATACTATCTCTGCTATCTTGCGCACTTTCCCTCTGCGGTCTTGCAATACCGTATCATGAATATTTTCAACTATTTTCGGTGTGGTGACTTCATTTGGGCGTCCTGAACGTTCGGCATCAGTTGTGCTTGTACGACCACAACGAAAATCGGTAAACCACTTGTGAATCATTTTAATCGATGGTGAAGAGTCCCCATAATAATTATCAAGCTTTGTTTTGGTTTGCGTAATGGTTCCGAAATTCTTAGTAAATAAATTAGTTTGATATCCGGGTACTACCATACCATAAATATGATCTGAGATCTAAACCGCGTCATTCATAAGTGACGTAATTCCGACGGGAATCCTTATCAAAATTTTCACCATGCCTATATACCTAGAGCGACACTTAAAACAATCAACACATACAGGTGATTTTAATGAGTTTACGTGTCATAAGTTAAACCTTTACTCGCTTCATATAATGTTCCTATTCATTTATATAATTTACCACCTATATACAATGGCCAACAACACAAACCAACCGGGTTTTTTTTTGTTTGATATTCTGCGGTGGAAATAAAATGGGAAAACCATAAAAATTAATTTCACAAACCATTACAAGTGGAAACATGAAAAACAATTCAACGCGATAATTGGGATCATTAAGACAGTAGTCAATTAGATATATGGGTGAAATGTGTTTATAGTCGAACGTCATGTGCGGCATATATGTACATATATATGGCAGAAAGAACAGAAACATTAATGTCACCTTGGAATTAAGGACATACAATCTTATAATATACCGTCGTCGTCTCTTCACTATTATTCTATATATTCGGTTCCAAAAAATAAATTCTTATATATATTGATGATAAATAATGTAAGAAATTTATCACAAGAGAATTAAGGGAGGACAGAGATCAGGGGGGGATGGAGGTCCAAAACTAAATGTAATAAATTTTCATATTTCATGATTATTGGGACAAAAAACACAGATGAAAATGTGTTGTTGTGTTTAGATATTGTGAAAAAATTTGTTAGTAGATGTGCAATGGTAAAATATCTAAATGAGACTTTAATTGATGTTGTCAGACAAAGAGGGTTGATTTAATTAAAGATTCATTACCGACTATCCAAATTTCATATAGAATTGCATACCAAACACTATACTGGAGCTTTCTACTCAATATGTACTTCCCAATGAGAATTATTTAAATACAAATTTCGATTTGACCTTAGCTTTGCAGACTCTGTCCAAGATACATATACTTTATTTATTTTCGGCATAAACGAGATATGTACATTACGGTAGCCATTCGTATAGATAAAAATTGTCTTCTAAAGATTTAGAGCAACCTGACACTTTGACATCTAAATCGATAGTAAGTAATCTAATAAACCCATTGAAATTACGCCTACCTGCCCTTTATACAATTTTTAAGCGGAGTTTTTACTTACCGTCTAACTGCGTACTTCCATTTGTAGCAACGTGTATCTCTTACATTACTTTGTTGGAGCATAAGGTTCGACCACTAGGATTCTCATTTGGTGTTTTTTTCACGATAAACAGTATCGCCTTTCGACAGTTAGAAGTAGAATGTAACTTCAGTGCTTAATAACCATTTTACTGTAGAATTGATAAAAAGTAGAGCAATTCAAAACGCTACAAATTTTGTACGTAAGACAAGCTTACGTATAATCTAAGCTTTAGTAAAAAAATCATTCAATCTCGTTTCCCTTAACCACACAATAAGCAAGTCGATTCTAATATTGGACTAATTTAGTTAGAAAATGTGCCTTAAGCGAACAGGCTTACTATCCGTATACAGCGAATAATCAGTTTTAAAGGCCATTACTGGCCCCTTACTGAGTCAACTATATGGCTATACGGTTTCGATCTTCAGCATGCGGTCTTCATAATGTCTATAAGAAAATCTGAAGAGGCCAAGTCGTTCTCTACATCTTGCACAATTTGTTCCAAATCAGCACGCAGAACGTGATCGAGCCAGCGTACTCCCTGAAATCTTACTTCATGTACAATATCGGGAATCTTCATCCGATCTCTGATCTCGATATTGTACAGAGCTCGGTTTGTACAATCTTTTTGACGTTTTGGGCCGTAAATCACAAGCATGATTCTTCTCTTAAATGTAAGAAGCCATCTCTCGTACTCATCCGTCAGCGCCCAACTTTCACATCCAAACATAACAACGGGCCTGATCAACACTTTGTAAACCTTAAATTTCTCGGCACTTGATAAGTGTTTAGATTTTAGCAGTGGCCCCTAGAGGATACAAAGCACGACTGCCGACTGCAGCTGCCAGCTCCACTTTAATATCCTAACCTACACTGTTATCGTGAGTGGTAAGAGATCCCAAATATTTGAACCTCCCAACTCCTTCAAACTTGTAGTGGCCACTACTAAAATCTATTGTGCCATTGTTCCTAGAACCAGAGACCAAGTATTTGGTTTTGGACTCATTAATCTATAGTCCAACAAAAGCTGAAAAGTCTTCAAGCGAATAAAGTATTTCCTTTACTCCGTTGCTATTCAGTCTAATCACGCATAAGTCTTCTGCATATTGTTGTACACCCCTGATAATATTGTTGTACACCCACGACACATCAATACACAATACAGGCAGCAACGTTGCACGACTAAACGACATCAAACGACAAGTCCCCCGACCGATAAAAATCGAAGTGACAGACGACCTTTTAACAATCACAGAAACTAACGACAGAACACCAACTACTCCCACAACCCAAATTCTACAAAGGTCACAACCTACAAACGTAACCAACACCCGTAATACACAACAACCAAACAAAATAAGTTCACGACAAATACATCAAAGCATAACTAGCTTCGTACCGGAATTCAGTGGTGACGAGACCGATCCGGCACAAACCGCAACCAGCCTTGCGAAATTTCTCGCAGCATCAGACAATATCTATATAGTAGGCTGCAATCCAATGAGGTAAAGAATGAATTCAACGGAATCATCAAGTACCGGCTGACAGGTACCGCCTTCACCAGAATATACAGACGGCAGATAAAAGATTATCCCACACTGAAAACAACGCTGAGAAAAATGTACACCCCGATATACTCATTGACGAAACTCGAAAACAATTACACGGGAATACGACAACAATACGGAGAACCCATCAAAATATACGGCTACCGACTAAGCGAAGCACTAGACCTGTACAAAACTGGCTACAGATCAAAGTACGAACTGGCAAACCTGGACGACACCTACACAAAACACCTTGATGTAAATAGTGTGGAGATATTCAAAAGAGGACTGACAAACACAATATTGAAAGAGAAAGTAGCAACAATCGCAGCAACAAATATAGACAAGATAATCGAAGAAACGGAGCGAATCGAGAAAATGTTTCATAACAATAACCGGTGAACCAACCCAACACGCAATACCAGCACAACCACGAACTCAACAATCAATACAAAATCAACATATGGCAACCCCAACTAGAAAACCAAACCACACGTGGGATGTATGCCGCACTAGGATATTTAGAGAACAAGGACCAAGAAACATACACAAACACACACCAAAATAACCAATACCGATCAAACCAACCACACTACCAAAAGCCACCAAGCAATTATCAAACCCAAAGACCACAGAACAACCAATACTCCCCACAAAATCTCCACCTCAACAAAATAATTTTACAAACTACCGACAACCTACAACCCCAAATTTCCAAGACATACCTCCTTAATACCGCTCACACTGCAAAGTTACAAAGGGACATACATTCGACGAGTGCAGAAGCAAATTCCAAATAAACAAAAACTACAACACGGGACAATATCGGAACCAACCGCAATCAAATGAAGTAGAGAACTTAGGAAACAAATTCAACGCAATGAAACTCAACACAGTCATCCTACAGCCGATGAAAAACACTACGGCACACAGACAATACAGCAACCAAGGAAACAACCAAGGATCCAGCCAGCAGTATGAAAGCCACCGCAGTTGGAACCAGGCACAAATAACACTGAACAGCAAACGGACATGAATATTCTCTCCCAATGGGTATAATTCCAGGAATATACCTAAAACCCACGAAAGCATGCTCAAACGCAGAAGACACAAAACAAAAAACGCAAGATTCTCAGGTTAACCGACAGAGTACAACCACTCAAGTTGACCGAACGAATCCAAACATAGATATTAAGCAAATACTAACAGTCGCCAGCCCGACACACAAAGCCGTTGCCCGACCAACGCAAATATAAGAATAAAAGAAAACACAAAGAGACACAAACCAGACAAGCCCAGACGCTTACAAAATAAAAACATTGTTAGACAAGAAGCCTAAATCAAACCAAACAGCAATCGATATTTTAATAATCTTCTACTTAATCGCAATTAACGCTTCTATCTTGTTCTCAAAAGCACGCAGAGAAATACGAAACATTTACAGAACAGAACAATAATATTGTTACGTTTTTGCCTTGTCAAATTCAAGGTTCGAGCACTGGATTGTGAATAAAACAAACGATGTAAATTCTAGAACACACTAAATTTATTTATTCCGATTATTTACACTAAATACTAGTTTAATTATTTCACTTATTGAACTTCACAATAATTATTTTACTACACTTTAACATCACTATATTACACTTTAATAACACTTTATTTTACTTTATAAACACTTTCCTTTTAATTACTATTAGCACTCTCACGGTTAAAACACAACTGATTTACTCCCAAATGTTTGTCGCGTATTTATACCAAATATTTTAACCATTCTAGAAATCTCTACAATATTCGATTAGTCTAGATAAGTCTAGACACCTCTACTGTTCTACTTTATAACAATTTTACATTAACGATAGTGTCGCTATTCAAACATAGATGTCACCACGATCGTAACAATATTGTTTCGATCGTGGCGACATCTCTGTTTGAGTAGCGACACTATCGTTAATGTAAAACTGTTATAAAGTAGAGAAAATAGATAGATGTGTCTAGACTAATCTATACTAATCGAATATTGTAGATTTCTAGAATGGTTAGAATATTTGGTATAAATACGCAACAAACATTTGGGAGTAAATCAGTTGTGTTTTAACCGTGAGAGTGCTAATAGTAATTAAAAGGAAAAAGTGAAGTGTTTGTAAAGTAAAATAAAGTGTTATTAAAGTGTAATAAAATAATTATTGTGAAGATAAATAATTATGTTAGTGTTTAGTGAAAATAATCGGAATAAATAAATTTAATGTGAACTAGAATGTATACATCGTTTGTTTTATTCACAATCCAGTGATCGGAGCTTGAATTTGACAAGGCAAAAACGTAACAATATTTATAATAAAACACAAATTAAAAATAACGTTCCTCTCAACTAGAGAAAAATACAAGCAGCACAGACATTTCATCAAAACCTATTGTTACGAACTTAAAAAACTACGAATAAGCAAGGGATATGATAGTCACAACTTACCAGACACTAACCACACACACAGAATCAAAACGTTAGAACCTACAACCTCCAACAAACCAGAAAAAAGGAACATCCTTGACGAACAACAAGAAAACATATTAGCAAACTTATTCCAACTAGAAGAACCTAAACACATAAAACTAATATCAAAATACAAAACAAATCGCGACACAATCACTCCGACAATAGGAGAACACAAATCAAAACTACTAATAGACTCAGGAGCAGACGTATCCTTACTCAAGATCAAATACGCAACGAAAGAAGAAATAAACACAGACATGCAAGCACCTGATTGGACTGTCGATATAACATGTTGTGCTGAGCTGTTTGAGTTTTTCGAAAGATGTACTCCAACATGAGATTGAAGAGTAACGGGGACAGAGCATCTCCTTGCCGAACACCGAAGTTAACTGCAAAAATTGTCGATAGCCTGTTCTTAACTTTAATCGTTGATAATGTATAGGACAATAACTTGTATGCTGTGCAAAGGATTTCGTTTTCTTTTTGTTGACTTTATAAACAAGTAATTTGTTTTACGGATGCAGCTCGTCAACTTAGTGATCCAACCGTTAAGTATCGTTAACGACAAGCAAAGGATACTGTCGAGGTATTCTTGGAAAACATGTTCGTTCAGAGGGGCCTATACAGCGAATAAAATATTTTAAAAACTTCAAAAAACTTAAAATCCAATCGCACTCTGGGTGTTTACTCAGAATTTAATCACATACTTGGGATATATGCCAGTCTCCAGACTATTCTTATAGTGATTACGAATCTGTCTATGCCCCAATCCACCTCAATCGAATAACAGCCGAGCAAGCTGTGCCAAGGATGAAGAACTGTAATTCAGGCCCGCCGACACCCTCAAAGAAGCCATAAATAATCCTGTGTACAATACAGATAAGTTTATATACTATTAAAATGTTCATGTGGTACTCCCTCTAATCTGCGGAGTTTTATCGCTTTGTCATTTTATCAGTGTATTGCGTATACGGAAATACTGAAACGAATCTAAATCCGAACATTTATATTGTTCGGAGTACTTCCCTGCTGATTAAATTGTTTATAGGTGTGATCGTTCAGCGTTAAAAAGTTCTAAATCAAGAGGAGGTGGCGTACTAATTGCTTTACAATCGTCTATTGGTAGTGTGGTAATTCTCAGTAGACATGAATGTGGCTCATGTACAGTTTTACATGTTGTTATCATTTTATTCGTCATTTCAATATAATCTGTGCTAAACTGAACTCTACAAAAAAGAGTCAGTACAAAACTCGTTTCTTATTTTTTATGCTAAGAAGGCACTTGGATTTGGCCATCGTGGTGGGAAAATGTTACGAATCTTTCTTCATTTATCGAGCGATGTAATGTTTAAAATATTTAACCATTCTTAAAATTCGTCGTCAGCACGCGCGAGCTAACGAAGGTGGTTTAACGGTTTACCCGTCGGATTAGGCTAGGAGGACACGTTGATACCTTCATTGTAATGCGCGTGCAGCCCATGTACATCTTTTATTTTTATTTCCGATTTACACGATCCTGAAATTAAACGTCCCTGTTAGAAACCTCCGTATTTTCATAGAACCAAATATATATGGAAGTGTCGAACCGTTCAACGAAATTCACGATCGGCCACCATATAACAAATGCACAGGACGCAAATGTAGAACCATTGATTTGTAAATGACAAAAAATACTAGGTAACACCCCATGAATTACCTTTCTGCAGTGGTAAGTGTGTAGCTTATAATCAAGTCGATATTTTCCAGACCAATTACGATCTAGAATAACACCTATATGGTGTGGTTGACGTATTCTGACATTGGGATCTCTCGCAAACAAGTAACTCATACTAACCATGAGCCACAGCAAAGACGATGGTATCCTCTTTCTTGTGGGCCACCTTTGGCATCTATAATCGAAACTGAAGTTTAATCAGTTGGGACTCAACTATACGATACACATGGTACTTTGAAAGACTCCCGTAGTGTCCAGGAAAAGTTGTTGCAGCGTTTTGAATTTGAAGTCTCAAGGTATTTGTGTTAGTATAACCTGATCTGTTGGTTTTCGATGTGAAAACCACTCTGCCCCTGCTACAGGAGCACGGTAGAGAGGTTCGGAGAAAATAATAGTTAGTATCCATCAGTATTCATTCAAATTTGTTTCAAATTCAACTGAAAAAAACAATCTTTAGCAGACTTGTCTCCATAATATTTTCTAATTCCCTATACAACCTTGTCATTTGGAAGTGCCTAAACTTCCACTTAAGTAATAAAAATTTGACCATAAAATATAGTTTCGGCTTAAGCCGTGCAGTCATGTCCGTTATGGTAAAATAATGATGATACAAACTTTAAGACCATTTAATGAGTGGATTTAACTTAACCTTTATCTAAACATATTCAGTCTATAATTTAAGCCTGAATTAATGACTTAAGCCATAATTTAATTAAATTTGACAATTCTAAAACTATATAGAGAAATTATAAATAATGTTAGATTGGTAGTCTTTTGACACAAAAGCTTTCGAGTTACGAACTCTGCCATTTTGTCTGTATGTTTGGTCATCGCCGCATGTAAATTAACAACGCATGACAGTTTGATTTTCTGTTGAATTTCAGGATTTAGTTTGAAACTCAATTCAACGATTTCAATCAGAAATATTTTGAGTATGCAGCTGATTAAATTTTCAACACATTTCGGGTCAATTAAATTTTTTTTTTTTTAAATGCTGCCAATGGCTTTATTCTTGAATCTTTCTACAAAAGAAACTAACAAGAAGTATTCAAATCTTAAGCTAAAATTATTACATATTTTAAGTCTTAACCAATGTTAATACTTGTTATTGTGCTCACTATTTAATTAATTTAGATTACATTTATATGTAAAACCTAAACATTTAATATATTTACATGTTCATCAGTCCAAGTGGATCTGCTCTTTTAAGTCGCCTAAATCGCGGCTGTTTTAATATATCCCTGGCCAATTCATTGGGATGTGTCTCTAGTTTTGAGTAATATTTCGAACTGAATTCTTTAATGGTTTCTTTGATAGTTTTAATTCCAAGATCATCGTGTATATTACTATTTCGAATGTACCACGGAGCATTGGTAATACTACGAAGTATTTTTGCTTGGGTTCGTTGCAGGAGTTCTCTGTTTGACGCGCTGGTGGATCCCCATAACTGAATACCATATGTCCATATGGGTTTGATTATCACTTTGTACAATAAAACTTTATTGGCTAATGACAGCTGAGATTTTCTTCCCATCAACCAATACATTTTGGAAAATTTTATTTTTATTTGTTTTCGCTTTGCTTCGATATGATGTTTCCACGTTAGCCTTCTATCCAGGTGCATTCCTAAGTATTTGACCTTGGTTTGTTGAGGAATATTTATATTGTTTAATTCCACTGGTGGGCAAGTGCGTTTGTTAAGCGTGAATGTGACGTGAGTCGATTTGTTTTCGTTCACTTTTATGCGCCATGTCTTCAGCCAGTTTTCGATTTTGTTTAGATGATTCTGTAATTCCTTTGAGGCAGTTTCGGGATTACCGTGTGACACCAGGACGGCCGTATCATCGGCAAAGGTTGATATGACTACCTTGTTGGTTACAGGTAGGTCAGCTGTGTACAGCAAGTATAATATTGGACCTAGAACGCTGCCTTGTGGAACACCTGCGTTGATATCATTTAAACAAGTAGTTGCATTATTTTGTTTAACCAGGTACTGCCTTTGAAGGAGATAGTTTCCCAGAACTGAGTGAAATTTCTTCGGTAGAAGTCCTTTAATTTTGTATATTAGCCCATCATGCCAAACTTTATCAAAGGCTTGTGCAATGTCCAAGAAGGCAGCAGAACAATATTTCTTTTCCTCAAAGGTGTTTTTGATTGCATTTACGATTCTGTGTACTTGTTCTGTGGTACCATGTTGGTTTCGGAACCCAAATTGATGGTCTGGAATAATATGCCGTTCTTCTAATACTGGTTTCAATTTCGTTAGTAACATTTTTTCAAATAGTTTTGAGATTGTAGGCAGCATGCTTATTGGACGATATGATGAAATCTGTGTTTCATTTTTTCCAGCTTTATGTATCATTGTGATCAAGGATATCTTCCATTTTTGAGGAATATAACCAGTCCGCATGATTGCGTTGAATATGAATGTTATTAGTTTTATGCATTTGTCTGGCAATTCCCTTATCATTTTTCCAGTAATAAGATCATGCCCTGGTGCCTTTTTTGGACTTATACAATTTTTAATTGTATTCTTAACTTTCTTCCACTTATATTGTATGGGTTTGAAGAATAAACCATCATCCATTTGGTCGGGTAACACGAAGTTATTAGTTTCTTCGTGTGGTGCGAATACTGTTGTTAGATGAGCAGCGAAAGCATTGGCTTTTTCTTCATCGCTTCTCGCCCAGTTTCCAGTTGGTAGTCTAATCGGGTGATTCGAGTTTGTTGGCCTTTTTAACTTTTTTGTTGCCTTCCACAAAGAATAATCTGTCCCCTCGGTTGCCGAGAGTTCATTTAAGTAATTCTGGACGCTCTGGTTTTCTTCTTCCCGCAATGCAAATCTTAGAGTCTTAATAGCTCGATTTAATTTCCATTTTAACAACGGTGATTTTGTTTCTTGCCATCGGCGGCGAATTTTCCGCTTTTCCTGGATTAGTTCCTGTATATTTTGTGACAGTTTATTAACTTTTTCTGTACTATTTAAGATGGGTGTGACCTTTTCAGCTGATAATGATAAGACATCTTTTAAATTTGCTTCCGCCGCATCAATATCTGCTGGTGTGTTAAGAGGGATATTCAGTACACAATTTTGTTCGACTAGCCTCTTATATTGATCCCAATCAGTTTGTTTGTTTGTAAGCCGTTTTGGCGTTTCTATTCTTAGGACGCCGGTGCTCACTCTTACAATTACAGGTGAGTGATCAGAAGACAGATCATAGCAATCGGAGGCCTTAGCATATGTGCGTGGAATGCTTTTAGTTACACAGAAGTCAATTAAATCAGGAACTTTATTTTTATCTGTGGGCCAGTACGTTGGGTGACCGGCAGATAAGTAATCCAGGGACTGTTCTTCTATAGCTTCATAAAGTTGTTTGCCTTTCGGCGATGTTAATCTGGAACCCCATTGGGTGTGTTTGGCGTTGAAATCACCCCCCGCAAGAAATTTATCACCTAGCTGGCTGAAATAATCCATGAACTGCAGTTTTTTTATTGCATGTTTTGGAGGACAGTACACTGCTGATATGACACAGTTAATTAAATTTGAACTACATATGTGTGTCAATCAATTTCAAATCGGTCCTCTTAACATGAATCAAATTAAACTGTAATTAAGTTTACTGATTCACCCGCTTCGGATTTTATCGAAAGCATTAAGAATATTTGTGGACTATTGTTTATACCAGACCTTTGCATCTAATAATTTAAAAACGTTGACGAATCAAACTCAACAATAAACTCATTCCTGCATGATGGTGAAACTGTTGTCATCGATGATTGGATTCAAAGAATATATCTTCATTTTGGAGTTCATTTTGGACGTATAATTCTTGTAGACCTTGAAATTTATTCCCTATTGTAGGCTTCTATCTTCCTAATTTTGCCAGAATGTTGTTCACATTATGCTTATCGATGTTTACGCATTTGAAAATCTTTTGTAAAACTCTTCTAGAAAATTATCGGTGATAACAATAACAATACGAGTTCTTCTTGGCCATCCATTGTTGCACCTTCCACCATAACCAACTAAATGATGGGCTTCGTACTGTTAAATCTGTCAGTTTTACTCAGCGTAAACTAATTTTCTTTCTCGTATACGAAGCCAAATTGGTACTTTGTTGATGTATACCAACTCTCATCCCAATCAATCTTTTCGACCCACAGACTTTGAAATAAAATCTTGACCCATTTTGTGGTAGATCTTTTTTTATGAATTTTTCGAGCGACGGGTAATCTTATTCAATTCCTGCAAACAGATTACTTTCTGCGCCCATTGTGCCCTAGTTTCGCAATCTAATTTTGCCTACTAATATTTGTATTATCCAACGCCTTCAGTCCTTGAGTACCTTCATCGGACCTGCCCATTAATTTGCAGAGGTGGCTCAACAACAGTCTGTGACGCATGATGAACATCAAGTAGGTCAGTAAAGTGTCCACTCCATGCGTCAAGTACTGCGTCGATGTTGACACAGAGGTTTCCATCCCGGTCCCGAATGGAGGTTGTCGTAGGTCTGAAAGTATGGTGCAGTCCAATAATGCCTTTAAAGAAATTACGCGAGCTGCGTTCATCGCGGAGTTGTTGTACTTTCAGAACCTTGGCCTTTCACCTTTCCCGCTTCTTCCGTCTGCAAATCCGTTTAGCTGCCCTTCTTGCAAGAGCAGCCTTGTTTTTCCTCGCAATTTTGCAAGACGGCTCTCGTCATCAAACCAACCATTCTTGGATCTGACTTTCACTATACCTAAAGTCTGTTGAGCAGCACTGACAACCGAAGTTTTCAGAACCTCCCATCAGACAGTAATCACACAGTACTAACAATTAGTTTACGAAATGCTGTCGCTGACAAGATCCTGATATCGTTTCTTTTGATCTTTATTTATCAAACCTTCACGCAGTCGACATTTTCTATGCGTTTTCTGTGTTCCCAGACTTGTACAGAAACATCCATCGTAGCTTTGCATATTTATACGTATTTGATTGCTGACCGATAAGTTCTCACATCCTGCACAACCCGAGCCCCCCCTTTTCAAATTAACACGTGGTCAATTTGGCTGCAGGAAGTTTTGCGAAGTTGGATCCTTGTTTCTAAATGATTTGTTTGTGTGGGAACAATGTGCTTTCTACTCTATAATCGTGACCAATTGCAAAGTACATCATTCTTTCGCCATTATCGGTCGTAGTTTCGTGTCGGGAGTACTGATCTATGTTTCCACAGAAGATGGCCAGATTTCATTGGGGTAGATTATCTTGGGGTAGGCTGACTTTTGTGGGCGCGTGTATACAAATTATCGACAGGTTAGATAACTTCATGCGAAAGGAAGCTTACACAATCGGTTATTGACTGCTTGGAAATCAAAACCAGCCTCTTTATGCGATTCAAGAAGAAATCCACCTCCGATATTTCCTGGGTCATCTTCACTGTAGAGCAACGTTTAACCCTCGAATACATGGCCTCAATTTGTAGGCCATCGAGTTTCTTGAAGAGAAACGAGTTCCAGCCAATACTTCTTCATGCACGTGATAAGGTTTTCCAACGCTCGTGGTTTCCTTATTGACTGCACATTCCACGTTCCAACCATATAGATAATTTTCGTTTACAACACACCATTTAGAACAATTCAAACTTCAATCAAATTCAGAACGATAAGATGGAAAGTAAATCCTACAATTGTACAGTTTTACATCAAGTGCTTGATTCAAGGATCGTTTAAACTATTTAAAATAATTTGATTAGCTTTAAGTGAAGTTTGAATGGGAATTGAATATAATTTATGAAAAATAATAAATTTCAACATTTAATAAAAAAATTTCAACATTTCGTTAAAAATAAAAAGAGCATTCAAACTATAATCAAGTTTTTCTGGATTTGAAAGAAATTTAGGTTAATACAATTCAAATCCAACTATGTGTTTTTTGATATCTGAACATATCCGGATCATATCAATCTGCATTGAATAAATCATATAATGAAACATAATTTGATCCGGATCAGGTTAAACGTCAAGAAATGTTGTGATTATGATAGATTACTCAAATCAATTGAAATACTAACCAATTATATTTGAATGAGGCTTGAATGGAGCTTGAATTCCAATTGGCGAATAAAATTAAATCTATACAATGAGATGATCATGCATATTTGATTTCAAGAAAAATAATTTGTGCTAGTTATAGGCCCGGGCTTTACCCACGTTTGATTAAAGCAATTGAAATTGATTGAAATTTGATAGTTTGAAAGCTGTTTGGGTAATTTGAAAGATATTTGGAATGAAACACAAAATAAAATAAGGCAATAAATTTAGTAATGACGTTAGTGGATGTGTTATAACTTTTAATTAAATGACTATTCAAACTACATTCAATCTTACTTTAAAAACTAGTTTTTCAACTATACTTTGCATACAAATTGTATTTGAATTCTAAGAAAATTGAAATGCTTTTTTTCCTATAGTTTGTGGTTTTCAATTAATTTTAAAATACAATTGATGTGATATTTTAGGATCGAATCGATTATAAATCTGGTGTCCGGGTTCTTGAGCGGGGGTTCTGTATTGCTTTGGCGGTATCCATTAACGGGTTTCTTACGGATGCCGGTAATCAGCCCAGCGAACCAACGGTTTAGTCGCCTCCTACGGCAAGGATAAATCGGGATATTAAGTTTTGGTCATTTAACTTCTGCCTCAATTTGGGAATCTTTATATTTGTTTCTTGTAGTTACGTCAGTTATATACCTTACGTTGGCGCATTCGTGAATTTAATTCCACTATGGCTATAAGCTTCCGTTTTGCACGGACCTTAATTTCATCTTATTTTTGTTCAGCCACGTGTACTTCGTCCTTGATCTTCCTAATAAGGGTCGAGGGATAGTATTGGACCATTGATAATCTATCGAATTTGGCTCTCTAATCTTAACGGTCATCAAACAGTTCAGACAAAACAGAATTATTGTCTGAATGTTAGTACATGTACTCAGGTGTGATTATCTGTGAAATCCAAATAAAGGTGCTTTCGTATTTTTTTTTTTAAGAAACCTGATTCATTACATTTAGTCATATTTTTGTAAAATCCCTCTCGTCTCTCGATCCGGAATATTGAATTTTTTTTTACGAGATTAGTAAAATAAGATTACATATAGCAAGCAGATGGAGAAAATAATTTACTCGACATATAACTGTATTCAAAACGCCATGTAATCCATATCTGACCCATAAAAATCCTTAATCTCCGATGCAAATATGTATCGCGTAATCGTCCCCATCTAACACGAAAAGCACACAAACCATACACATCCACGACTAATAATAAACAAAAACGGGCATAAAATTCGTGCATAATCCGATTATAATTATGTTTTTCAATATTTAAAGCTTTTCTTTTTTTTAATTTTCCATGCACTCTCGACAGTTTTCTTTCGAGCAAACACCAAACACGAACATCGATTCTATAAATGTTTGCTTATAAACTTGTATTTTATGTAAAGTATGTTCATATACGTAAAAGCTCGCGCACAAGAAAATTAGCAATTTTTGAAATACAAACACAACTGTATTAATGCTTTTTGCGAACGACAAAAAAAGTTTAATTTATTTGAATAATTTTTAATGGTGGAAGAAAAAATGGAAAAACAAAAAAAAAAAAGCTTGCATCGTAAAGTTTGTTTTTAGTTATGCTTTTCATCATTTATTTTGTTTCGTTGCGTTGATTTTATGTAACACTTATAGCATACATTTAGTTGTTATCTGCAGAAGATACAGTTGAACGTTTACATATTAAAGAGTACAAAATGCAGATGGGAAAAACCATTTAACCGCACGTTACACTATATTTTTCGCTTTTAACATTTATTCGCTTACTTATACGGGTAATTGGATTTTTCGTTTTTTGTTTTTCCAATTGAGTAGAATTTTCATTTTAATGTTTGTGAACTATAATAATAGTTTGCAATTGTATTATATACGAAGAGATGGAAAATGGGGTTTTTTCCTAGACCAATAAAGGAAAATATTTGTTTATGCAAATTAAATATTGATTTTTTTGGTTTGTGTGCGAGTGAGGTAATTGCAAAAAGTATAGTTTCAGTATTTTAAATGAAATGAAAATTGCAAATATTTGTGATGTCCATGATTTTAAAATATTTTCAGAACATTGGATATACGTATATACTATCTATGTGAAATCCATTATAAACCACCATAGATCGGCTAGATAATGGATTTATAAAGATTGAAGAAAGCACAAGTAACAATATTTTATTAATAGTCAGAATTCTAATTGGCTTTCACTTTCTCTTTAGTTTTCCGTATTTTTGGGTAAACTTTGAAACTGCTTCAGAAACCTACCGCAAACTCATCCAGATGAGCGAACAAGTTTGCATCGCCCTAAACGTCAACGTTTAAATTTTAAACCGAACAATTAAATATTTTGTCCATCAGCACTATGAAATTCACAATTAACAATTAATAATTTGCAGTGAAGCCGACGATTTGATGCTTGAACATGACGACGCAACAAAAGCATTTAAGGGGTGTCCCAAAATTAACGATAGATTTGAATTTACCGCCAATTGTGCAGTAAAATGTTGGCAATCCCCCAAAAAAAAAAGGTCGGAATAGTGTTTTAACTTCGTCAACTGTTAAGAGATTAATTGAAAAATTCAAGGAGACTGGATCAGTTATAGACGTTAAACACACTGGTCGTCCAAAAACAAGCCGTTCAAATGTCAATATCGAAGCAGTGCATGAGAGTGTTGGTGAAAATCCAGGAACATCAATTCGGCGTCGTGGACAAGAATTACAAATTTCAAGGAGCTCTCTGCAGCGTATACTCACTAAAGATCTGTGTCTTTATGCTTACAAAATTCAATTAACACAACAACTGAAGCCTAATGACCATGCACAGTGAAGAGGGTTCGTTGAATGGATTATTGAGCATCAACAAGCACATTTTCACCTTATGGCTTTGTTAATCGTCAAAATTGCCGCATTTGGGGAACGGAGAACCCACATGTGACTGTCGAAATACAAATGCATCCACAGCGTGTGACGGTTTGGTGCGGAATTTGGGCTGGAGGCATCATTGGACCATACTTTTTTGAAAATGAGGCTGGTCAAGCAGTAACTGTTACTGGTGCTCGATATCGCGACACGATAACACACTTCTTTCTTCCTTAGTTGGATGATATTGATATAGACGACATGTGGTTTCAACAAGATGGTGCCACATGCCGGACAGCCCGTGAAACAATTCAATTACTGCATGAAATATTTCCTAGTCGTGTATACTCTCTCGTTTCGGTGATCAGAATTGGCCCCCTAGATCTTGTGATTTAACAACATTAGATTTATTTTTATGGGGTTATTTGAAGTCAAAGGTCTATGTCAACAAGTGATGTCAACTATGATTCAATAAAAAAAATCACAATCTGAAGACTAAAAACTGTGTTTTCTATTAAATTCAAATCTTACGTTAATTTTGGGACACCGTTTATAATAGCCGAACTCCCGTATTGGACCCATCAGGACGACATAATCTGGTTTAGTCGAGATGATTCAACATTTATTCGAAGTGTTCGCAAATTGTTCAACCGCGGCTTAAAATGCCAATTTGCGCAATCATCCGTTGAGTATTTGACACATATAGCAGTTTAAAATTAGCTCTCATCAATTTACAAATGGTCCTCACTTCGACCAATATACGACATAATATTCGACGTTACGAAGATTTTTCATAATTCGGCGGTACAGCAAATTTATAGCACTGTTCAATGCAAGCAAATTTTCGTGGTGATAATTTAGTGATTATATAGACCCTGAGAAGGTACTAGGAATCTTGGATTATTTTATTCCAACATCCATCAAAACAGTCCGAAGACTGCTGGGATTGGCAGGATGATACTGCAGGTTTATGCCAAACTTTGCTATAATAAAATTCCGTTCTTACATTACTTGTGATCGATTGGGTGAGACCAGAGACCATCTGAAACTTCAACAATACCAATTTGAACTTAAACAAAGGAATGCTAAATTCTACATGCTCAACATCCACAAAGATTAAGATAAAGAGCTGCCGAGGATTGGTTTAGCGCTCCGGACTGCAAAGCACGAGTCGACTGGTCTCTGTATTCACATCCTTAATTTCGAATGGGAGATGTATAATTATGGGTACGACCTTGGAGGTGCATCCAATAGCAAATATTTCTGAAATTCATGGAAATTAATATTCCAGGGAGAGTAAAGGAATTGGAAGATTTTCTTAATTTGAAAACTATTATTCAGAAAAACTCCGGAAAGGCGCACTAATAATCTTCTCACTAATATAATCTAAGAACACGTCCTAATTTGGTAGTCATGAATGGAAAAGAATTTAAACGTTTAAAATCGAGATGTTGTTGTTTTATTTAAATAATGGTGTTTGCGCTAGTTTCCGATAGGTGGCATTGGTTGAAACGTTCCAAGCTCATCAATCCCTGTTTTCAACATGCAGTGAATTATTATTTTTTTCGCTAATAATTGGGAACAGCACTGAATAATGAAGGATATATCTTACCATTAAGCTTCAGTGGTATATTCGACGCATTGTATCAGATTTTTATGGTAAATGGAGAGTGGCGGACATCCGGCATTTAAATTTTTGAATTGGTATATAAACCTAAATCGCATTTTTTGTTGGGGAGGGGGGGGGGGGGGGTCTCATTAGTAGATTTTCTGGAGATAAACCGAATCAAAAGGAGAAAAACCGTAAATAATCGATCAAATATTGCATTTTATTGTTGTTGGATTTAACCCATACCAAAACAAAAAATATTTAGAAATGCCGATTAAATTTGTTTGGTGGGTTTTTGTTTGTGTTTCGGACTTTGAGTTGTGAGAAATAAAAAAATGCTGATAGAATGCCGCCCAATTTACGCAAGCCCGTACTGGAGATAACATTAATCCATGGAGGGCAAGTTACGAAATTGCACATTTGTGGATGGCGCTTATCAGCAGCGGGATCTGAAGTTCTGATGGTTGATAGCGGAGGTGGGTACGATCGATTTTGTTTTCTTACGGGAATTTTTGTGTTAGTTAAGTTTCAGTTTACACGCTACAGTAGATTGCGCGATTGAGTTAGACCGGTAAGCGTGCCATTGGGAAAAAAGTGTAAAAAAAATGTAAAGCCCAAAAATTTAGTTGTAAGCTATCAACAGATCTTGCAAGATTACAGTTTTAATTCAATTTGTCACGATTACAGTATGGAATATCACAGATCAAAATTCAATCCACGATATTAAATTTATATAAAACGTTCAAATCTACTGATGCTTGATAAAAAAATAAAAAATTTCGAAAAAATTTAAAAAAATCTAGAAATTAAATTCTGAAAATTCTAAATTTCGAAAAACAAAACACGAAATCAAATTTGACATTTACAATTCTGAATTATAACTCGGTATTGAAAAATTAAAAATTTGCGAGATTAAATTTTAAAATTTGACAAATTTTGTAACCGAACTACACGTATACAATTCTGAAGGTATAGAATTCGAATTTATTTTGGATATTTTTTGTGTATCCTCCAATTTTTTTCCAATATTCGAATTTCACACATTTAGACAAACTTAACTAAGGATTTTGGAGTATTTATCAAATTTTCAATCGTAAGTTAAGTTAACATCAAGAATTTCGGATATCACTCGAATTATTGAGAATTTATGTCACGAACATGGTTCATATGCAGTATAGACTAGCATGGAACCTACATAATGTGCCAATTAAGCTGAACCTATAGACGTGTGTCCCATAATCTGGCACGAGGGTCGAGAATAGGTTTTTCCTTTAATATTTCTTGCTTTGGAGATGTCAGCTTTAAAAGAATAAAGTTTATCGGAGTTTTTTTTTTCTAACTTTAGGTGTCCAACTGGCACTCTTATTATAACCTTAAAGATATCAAATGTGAGGGTACTATTGTTAAAATTGGTTGGAACGCAGGAGGATTCCGCACTCAAGGTCACAAAGTCCCATGGTGCAAACCTAGGATTCTATACCAACTGGCATATGTGCACTGCTGCCTTCGCAAACTGAAAAAGTGTAGACCAAGGCAAAGAGGTCAACTTATTTAAACTTAGACCTGAAGTGGAATACCTGAAGCCGAATAGAACTGAAAGCTGGAAAACTGATCACGAAATGAAAGCAGTCCACATCCTCCTCAAGGCAGTCCTCGCAAATAATATCATGAGCTAAGCCCATACGATGTAGATGATCTTTAAAACGGCCATGTACCGAAAGTAACGCTACCTAGATCCTTAACTGGTTCTTTTTTAAAGATAAAGCATACTGCGATTACCTCAAATTGGGCTCCTTAATGAAGTACTTCGCCTTACGACAAATTAAAGTCTCAAGCCACTGAACACTTAGGTCTTTCAAAGCGTAGTCCTTAATAATTTTCTTCCCGTATAGTTGAAAGATAAAGAAACCGATGGTTCGGGACCAATTTAAGTAAATTGGGAACCAGCTTTGACTTAACAATTCGCGATATCATTGCCTACGATGTCACAATAAGCCGGTACCCACATTACCGTAACTTTAGTTAGGACAAACAAGATTCATGAAATGTTTGCATACCATGTCGAGTTTAGAAACAGTTAAGGGATATCTTAAGCCTCAATAACACTACATGTCTGCGCTATTAGTTCCACATGAAAACCAGTACAAAGCGATCCGAGACTACCGAAAAGTTTCAGATCAGTCCAAGGGCAGTAGATTCAAAACCCGCACCGAAGTAAATTTGTTAAGAAAATCCTGCAAACTCCACAAACTTCTCGAAGTATAAGCCACTGAGAAAAGATTTGAGAAATGGAATTCGGGCGGTAATCTGTCATTAACGATATCGAATTCTGGTAAACATGAATTATAATTTTTTTTAAATTTTCCTATGTCCCACGATAGAACCGACCACATTCCAAGCCCCAATGCACCTCAGGCGATAGGCTGCAGAACAGGCTGTGCCTCAAATAAAGGTGGGTAACTGAAACAGGAAAAGAAATGATTCCTGACCAAAAAGTGGAGTCGAGGACATAGCTTCAGATATAGCTCTGCACGCATAATTTTGTAGACCTTTGAGCTTGGCTACAGAATTCTTTAGGTTAACCACTTAATCACCACACAATAGAAGCGTACGATAGTAGCGGTAGGACCAGTGATTCATAAAGGAAAGAAAGGGCTTAAACTTCTGGATTTCCCAAAACCTCTTCTACATTGCCAAAATATAGCAGTTAGTTTTTGAAGTTTGCAGTCCAGGTGATTCTTCCAGGAAAGTTTCCTATCCATGACAACACCACGGTCACATGACGTGGTCACATTTAGTGATCGTTCTCCCAAAAAGAGAGGATTCAGATAGTTTAAGAGTATTCCTCTTCCTTGTAAAGACAATTAAATAAGTTTTAGAAGGATTGACGTTCTCAACACACCATGCCTCCATACAATATCATGCTGAGTATAAGATACTGAGATGTTTACCTGGGACTGTCAAAACAAAAACTCTGTGCAATGAAGCTAGATTGCTGCAGCTTTACAAGTAACTCGATAATGACCAAAAGTCATAGCAGAGGTGAGAGCACACCCCCCTGAGGACAGCCTTTGGTAACCTTAACATAAACTAACACCTCATCCAGCTCCGATTCAATAATGGTGCGACCAATACCAAAATTGGTACGGGCAGAAGTAATCGTAACAAACGAAGAGCTATCGAAAGCTCCCGCAATATCCAGGAAAGTACAAGAAACTCCTTATTATTAAAAAACATTCAATCCTGGCTACAAGTTCATGTAGGGCGGTTCCACAGGAATTACCGACACTGTAAGCATACTGTCGATCGACGATTCTTTCTAGAGCTTTAAGAAAAGTTTAGGCCGAAATGACTTGGGGTTCGTATAATCGCACTTACCAGCTTTCGGGATAAAAACCATCCTACCCCTGCTCCATTTAGGAACAGTGCTAAAAGCAATGGCCGCCAGCCTTATAGGATGCAAAGGAAAATAGGCTCACGCGCTAGACATAACGATTGATCAGCTTGTGAGCCAAATTTCCAATTACAACCAGGAAAATGAACAGAACGGATCAGCTCACCAATTTTCTTATTGGAAGAGGTAAGCTGTCCGTCCAGTAGATTAAGTGAATCGAATTTACACAGACTGTTCTTAGTCAAAGCTTTATTGAGTCCAGTAATAGCAGATAGGCTGTTAAATTCCTCGCAGAAGTTCAACCATGAAGCTCTTTCAGTGGATCTTCAACTTCTTTTATATTCCTTTTTCGTTATCGAGAAATTACAATAAGTTCTGTTCTTCTGTTTCTTAATAGAGTTTCTTAATTTTTTAAGGTCAAAGTTTCAGAAAGGTTCGTTCCGAATCTTTTGATTAGTGATAAGAGAACACCGGTTTTCGAGGGCTATCACAATTGCCATTGCAAGTGACGATGCTTGATTTTCAATGTCCTCCTTACCCGACCGAATCACCCCCGGTCGCGTAAGTAAAGAGAGAAAAGTTCCCAATCAATTAAATTGTGAGGGTTAGTATGGATTATGAAGTGTGGCGTAGCCTTTCTTAGTTATTCGAAGATCTTGCGTTAGCTTCGTATCTTCTCTGGTAAGATTTAAATAGTTTAACCATTAGATGTTCGAGACGTTGGAAACCATATGTTGTAATAATTGTGCCTGCTGTCTTAATGATGGACTGCTTGAAGGCAATAAATTTTGAGCTTGCTTTGCAGTGATCTTATTTTGTGACATTAAAACAAACACTTGTTGGACTCCGAGTGTCTATATTGTTTTGAGGCTAGGTTTGTCAACGGGGATGGTAAATACCTTTGATGACTGTAACTTTACATGTTTGGCATTTAGTTTACAGGTCTATATAGACAAATATAATTTATTACTTTTCAGCATAAACATTTTGTGACAACATTTTGTTCAACGTAATCCAAATTGACCATTTAGAGTAAATATTTCTGTATATGTATATACAGTGATGGGCGTTTACGCGTCACCTATTATTTTCTACATTGACAATGTCGATAATGTAGACAACTCCTAGAGTGGTTTTGTCAATTAGTTCTAAACTAAAGGGTGACCAAATTGCTTTAGGTTTTATACAATGTCCGTCAATGCATTGAGCGGAATTTAAAACTAATCGTTCTGAAATACCATGAATCTTCTTTAACGTCATGTTTATCCATTACAAAACTATTAAATTGATCCAGAACAACGATATATGTGTAGCGTTATATAGAGTGGGGCCGCTCCCTTTATAACGGTGGAACGGTATGGAACAGATTGCAGAAAAATCGGATAAAATAGTTCACAAAAAATCAGACAAAAAGGTTATAATCATTTAACTATGACCGTGCCATAAAATGTAACACTCCCCACTCCATGGTAAAACGAATTCGAGTTCAAGGAGGCTATAAGTGCTACCGAGTTATTAAAAAGCCAAATCGTTCAGATAACCAACATTTGTTCATGTATATAAAAACCAACAACTTTCCTATTATTTTGGCAGGATTGTAATGTCCACCAAGACATTCTATTAAAAACAAACAATACTCAGAATTTTTCAAGCGTCTGGGAAATGCGTTCATAATAGGTGGTGACTTTAATGCGCAGAATACTCAGTGGGGTTCTAGATTAACTACCACTAAAGAAAAAGATTTACTGATTGCCATTAAAGAAATTGGATGCGTGAATCCATCTCATCTGAAAAACCAACTTATTTTTTATTTGGACCTTATTACTTGAAACTGACTTAAACTCAAAAGAATGTCGCATTAAGCATTATTGACTGGAACGGAGGTTTTATAATTTATAAGAACATAAGGAGGAGTAGCTTGTCAGATTTTTAACTTCTTCGAAATACACTGCTTGGAATGTGATCGCATTAAATGTTGCACCTGGGACTATGCAGTTCAGTTAAGTTTTAAAAGATGCTAATGTTGAAGAGTTTAAAAGATCTGCATAACATCAAATATATCAATACGGTAGTGGGCGAGGTGGTAGAGTGATTGTCTTTGGATTTGTGGACCAAGGTTCGAGTCCCATTAGCAACGGGATTATTTTAATTTAATTTATTCTGTATTCAAATTGGTTCAACACACAGCTTCTGTTAAACATAAGATTGTAATCATGACTAGTTCAAGTTCAAGCCTCAATATATATTTTTAATTTAATTGCAAATTGGTCATTTTTAAATCAAAAAGCGATTTTTTTTAATTTAATGAGAAATGTGTGGATGCCCGCTAAATTTGTTTACCCTTAATCGAGGTTCGAATACTACACAACATCCACGATTCCAAATCCTATGACAGCCCGCTTACTTTACCACCTCACCATTTCCATATAATGATTTGGCGCTATACTCATCCTTTATATTTGCCAAGTGAAGGGAGAAATTAAATAAATTAAATTAAAAATTATTTAATGCCAAACCAAGGCTTGTACTCAAGTTCACAATTCCAAATGCAACGCCTCTGCTTACTAGACCACCGGCGTATATAAAGTTGGCGCTATCCAAATCTTTTATGTTTGCCTATTGCATTGGCAAAGAAGTAAATTGAAAATTTTAGCAACAGGAATGGACAATTCATTACGGTCATACACAAGAGATGGCTCACAAAACCACACCAAACCGTCTATTTAGTCGCGTATATCATCTAATACTATAAACTGGGATTCAAACTTTTCGATGCTATTTCAAATAGTGGTCTCGACAGGCCGATTATGTCAACCGTAACTTGGCCTAAGCGAACGAAATACATTCCTCACAGAACGCTGATATTTTTAATAAAGCTGAACAATTTGTAGACGCTATATACCGGGCTCTAGTCTTTCCATGATGAGATGGCAAACAATACTGAGAATAAATAAAACACGATGACAGTTTGAAACTATTCATGCGTCATATATCAAAAAGAAACAAATGAAGAATACACCTCTAGATGAACGCTTTTACAAAATAGCGTAGGTTGTTGACATTATTTTAACTGTCGACGTTGACAAAAAACACTTCCAAGTAATCTACGTTATATTTTACGTGTCGACAATTGCATGGCGTAATCTTCCTCGCCCATATTTGTGTATATATATGTATATATGTGAATTAAAGGGGCTCCCATAACTCTTCTATATAAAGCTCATATCAAATAAATAAACTAAATGTTTATGTTGCGATTTTTTTTTTATTTATCCATCCACAATAATTAACATTCAGTATACCATAGAGAGCTTTTTTAATAAACTTTAAATTACTACCCAATAAATCGGTTCAGTAACTTTTCGCACATTTAAATGTCCTTCCATATTATGCATAATAGCCCAAATTATTGTACCATCACATTCCACAAAGTTGTATATCCATTTCGGTTAGTAAATATATACTATATTCTTCAGTAGCAGCACCAACAACAAAAAAGCTTAATTAATTCGACTTTATAATAATCACAAAAATATTTTTCGTCTATTCACAAATTTCCCCAAAAAAAAAAGAAAAATTAGGAAAAAAGATTTTACTTTTTGGGTACGTAGATCATATATCAACTTCACAGAAGAAAAACTTTTTATTTGTTTGTGTATAGTCTAAGCGTAAAATCTTGACATTTTCATTTGATTAATTGAATTTTTATTTTTTATTTTTTTGTGTGTGTGCAAGAATTGTGTGCTTTCCTTCTTCATATTTTCTCTGACGGAGGGGGAGGTTAAGCGTTTCGTTTCGCTTCGAGATATGTAAAATCACTCATTTATAACAAATGACAGAGTTTTTAAATTAAAAAAAATAATAGAAAAGCTCGCACTTTTTGAATTACATCGTATATACACGGAATACGAAATAGAAATGTTGGTCTCGTTCGTATACATAATATTTAAAGTGAGAATATGAATTTTTAAATAATTTCCGAAAAAGCTTAAAATGAAAAATTTATTTAAATCAACTTGTTGAATGATGGAAAATTTATGTATTCTCATATTTGTTGTTGTTTGGGGGTTTGTTTCATTGTTTGGTTTATATATACATACATACGTACAGTTTTTATCATTTACCAAAAAAAAAATATTATTTGTGTACAACATGATACATACATATAAAATATTTATGTTGAAAATATGTTGTGGCCAAATGATAGTTTTGGTTTATGTTTTTTATTTATACAAAACATTAGAAAACAAATAAAAGCTTTTGTCGACATCACATTATACATGTACATTAGTATTATAGACCGCATCATGAAAATTTTTTCATACGACCTGACGTTCTTCCAACTTCTCCTACAAAAGTACCTACAAAATATTACTTTCAGGTATAAACAAAGCAGATTTGAATACTCAAGCACAACAACAATAATTATCTATAATATAAATAATAGTGATAATTTATTTTGTTAAACATAAGGCAAAGTTTATAGTTTTTATTCAATTTTTCTGCTCGACAAAACTTTATGTGCTGCATCGCCTATTCATATACATATACTCGAATGCGAGATGCTAAATTTTTCTTTACATGGTATAACAATGATGCACAATATCGTTACTATTTCCCATTGTCATGTTATGCCATAAAGTTATAGGGAAAACTGGGAAAAGTTTTTCTGCTTTTCTGTCGTATTTCATATTCATTTTCTTGATGCAAAGTTGCATAACTTAGTTTCAACTTTTCCCAACAAATAATTTTCAACTATATTGGAGGCAAGAGTTTTTGCTGGTTACATTGTATTAGTATCTGCGCAGGTGGTTTGTTTCAGTGCTGAAAAGAGTTTTAAGCGATATATCAGTGCTATAAACCGCCATTTACTTTGTGTTTCTGTCTCCAATGAATTTGAACAATTTTGCAATATTTTATTCTATATTGGTGCCATTTTATTCTACATTTTACGTGAAGTTAAACACTCAAATATGCCCCAGTTTACAAAATCCTCACGATATTATTTTTTATAAGGATGCTGTTATCTATGATCTATGACTTGGCTGATGTTGCAATTGATTTGGCACTAAGTACACAGTCCGTCGTCATATTTAAGGTTCGTAATTTGAAATCGGGTGCTACCCAGCGCACACGTTCTCTGACTAACTCTGCTGTTGTATTATTATTGGTAAAAAAGAAGAGATTTTAAAGAAGAAGCACAACTATTCTTTTGAGAACCGCCACATTCAAAACGAATTATTAATGTTTTTCTTTTTTTCAACTTTTCTGTTTCTGGTTAAAAAAGTTTACGTTTACTTGTATAGTAACGTGCAAGTTACTTGTTGTTCGTATGCCCAATCTCCTCCAAGCTTTGTTAGATGTTAAAACTCCTCGGCTGAGTTTGCAGGAGACTGATTTTTTTACATCCGCAGTCTATTTATAATTTTTTTAGTTGTATACTGTACATAACAAGATTCCAACGAAGGTTATCTAGACGATAAAAGCATACACTATACATGTACTATTTAAAATAGGGACTATTGCGCTTTTGAACTGTTTAATCAAAAATTAGTTGTATATTCTTAATAAATAAAATTTATTCTGATTAGTAGGCGGATGAAACCACATTCTAACAGAAAATATTAATAAGATTTATCTGGGAGCTTTTATGCCCTATTTAATTTTCCTTAATCTTATGGACGACTTTATTTTCCAAACTTGGATTAGATAATGACAAAATAAAATTTGGAAATTAGAATAATCTAGTCTTTGTAATAACTACGCTTAAACTTTTTTATTGAACTTTTTAAAAGCATCCTAATAATAATGTTTCCAGTAGTGGCGATAAATTATTTTATTAGTTGATTTTTTGCATTTAAAGCTCTTAAACCAGAAAGCTTTTAGCAACAGAAGAGTTATATTTGTATAAAGCTTTCAGACCTAATTTCTAAAATTACAATGATAGCTTATAAAAGAAGTTACTAAATAAATTTACTACCAGAATTGAATTTAAGTGCTTTTTAATGGCAACCAAAGATTAAGTAGCTTTATTTTGCTGTTAAGGCTCTTTATTTCCAAACTTTTCATGCAAGATTTTTGCATTAAAATCTGCAAATTAATTTTTATAATAAAATGTCGAAATGCTTTGTTAAGTGAGCTTTTATAATTTAGCTTTTTACTGTACTCAGCTTTGACGCATAATTTCTTTAGAACATTTTAGCCTTTATAAATACGGTTCCTTAAGTATAAGTATTAAACGTTCAATCAGATTCACTTATTTCAGTTAAGCTTTTTAGCTACTAATATAAAAAAAAAATACTGATCTAATAGCTTTCGTTCAAAAATCGAAAAATTAAAAGGAATAATATTTTAAAGCTCATAAAGCTTTGATATCAATTTTTTTAAATAATAAATATCAATTTTTTTCTAAACTGTTGAAAGCTTCTAATTTGGCAATTAAATATAATTCCAAGCTCAATGCTAAATTTTAGAAAGCAGTTAGTGGTAAAATAAGATTTTAGTAGATGCTCTTTCAGACTTAATTATACAGGTGCAATAAAGCCAAACTAATCAAGCTCTAAGATTGTTGAATATTAAAATAAAAATCATTTGGTTCATTTAAAGTGCTTTTAGAGCCAAAAGTTTATCCTGTAACACACTTTTGAATTTAAATCGTTTAAGGAATCAGATTCTATGACAAGAATTCTTAAATTATTCAGCTTGCACTGCTTTATAAATGATCGAAGATCCTGCAGCCCTAATAGCCTTTGTATGGCTTCGGTCTCCAATCGGTTTTAACAATTTGCATCTTTTATCAATACAATCTCTTCTGCCTTAAATTTGCGGTAATGGTGTTTTTATTTTATTCTGCATTGTGAAGGCATCCATCATCCAACATCTATGGTCCAAGCGATTTTATCCAGAAATTTCTTTCCTCTGTTCTATTTCTACAAAACTCTACGAATTTTTTGTGAAAAAAAGATTCACATTTTTTTTGTATGCTAAATCTTCAAAAAAAAAAAATAAGTTACTAGGAAGGTTTGTAAAAAATCATCTGGACCAAAGATGCTGGATGATGGATCAAAATTTTTAATTTGAGTTATGTCTTTAATTAACCTCCTTGACGTTCAGTCATGTGGTGCACATATCAGAGTTTTTCAATATACCTTAATTAACGACGTCCTTTTATTAAACACAAAAACTAGGGCGATGGATTTGAAAGTGCAAAAATTATGTTAGTTTATTGATGTTGTTTACATTAAGCTGACATTGTCTACATGACGATAAATATTGTCAGGTAATCTACGTAATACTTTACGTGTTGACCACCGCGTAGATGACTTGACGTAGTCTACCTCGGCACATCCCCGGTCATTGGCTCGTGAGAAGCAATAAATGTTCTCTTGAGAACAAAAACAAATTCACGTTTACATATGTACAGAAACGTGTAACTTGCTTGTTGTTCGTACATATAACCCAAACTCCTCCAAGCTTTGATAGATGTTAATTTTTTTTTTCGTGCATCTATGTGTTGTTGATGAGAAACTTATTTGAAATGTCAAATTTACATGACCAGAATTTGAATACAATGTATGGTTTTCAAAGAAATTTGAAAGATTATCCTTTAGTTCCAGCCAATTCGAAAATGCACGTCTATACCTACGTCTAAATGCTATATTGATTTTTATTGGTTCAATCAGTTTGAAAGGAGATATCTTGATTTAATCGAAAGTGTTTTTCAGAAAATTTCATCAAACTATATCAAATTTTATTGGTTGGCTTTGAAAGAAAAAAATTAAGTTAAACCGAAAATTGTTAAGTTTGAGCGAAATCAGGTTTCAAATTTTGCCAAATTTTATTGGTCGATTCGGTAGATGTTGCATTGGTTGTGATTGAAAAGAAATTCCAATTTTAACCGAAAACAGTTTACAAATCCTAAAGCATGTCCTTTTATCGAATTTTATTAATTGGTTTGGTTTCATTAGCTGAGTTTGAAAGTAAAAACGTTGGTTTAACCGAAACTACTTTTCATCAAATTTCATTGGTTGGTAAACATCGCAATGGTTTAGTTTGAAAAGAGAAACCTAAATTTAACCGAAAAATGTTTTCAAATTCTTAAACATCTCATTTCATCAAATCATCAATTCATCGAGTAAATTTCGCCTTTTAGTTGATGTTAAAAATAAACGACTATAGTTGATTCAGCGACAAAGCTTTCCAACTTTTCCACAATGGATCGCTGTGACATACCTTCACCAATCCATTTTATTATCTACAACGCCTATGGCATGATACCTAAAAAGTATCCAGCCCGAAATGCTGAGCCAAATTATAATTTACCAGTTAAGCATTCCGTGGCACATCATATTGTCACTGAAGGTCATTTACCTGTGTCAAGACCATGAATGCTAGATTATCTAGTCACAAACCTGCCGTAACCGAATTCCAGCATATGGTGGAATTAGGAATTTGCCGATTATCGGCATCTTCCGTTTCTTTTCCATTACATATGGTCAGAAAAAAGATAACGATTGAAGATCATGTGGGGATTACCGGTGACTTGCAAAATATTCTGATGCACCCAATTCAATTAAGGACATTCAACCTTTCGTTGGTATGATGAACTACTACCCTAGATTTATTCTGAAACTAGCTGAAACACTTGCCGCTATTCACTCGCACTTGGCTGCTGTTGTTATATAAAGTCCAAGACATCCAAGAACTTTTTTTTGGCACGAGGAATGCCATAATGCATTTGCTTCGCCGAAGAGTAATGTCTAACATTACTTTGTTAGTACAACTACTCTGCATTCGATCGGGAATTATAAGCAATCTGTCTAGCAATTAAACACTTTAGATATTGTGTTGAAGGTCGAGAATTCACTATATATACCGATCATAAACCTCTTACACAAGTAATCCAATCAAAAACTGAGAAAAAACCGAGACGGTCTCGTCATTTGGATTTCATTTCGCAATTTACAATTCAGTAAGCTCATCATTTTTTTTAAAGACAAGAAGATATACAATTTTTGATGGCTCATTATTGCATTTCTATTCGAAGATTTACACGGCATTGATAGAACGCGGCATGTCGAGCATGTATCACATGAAAATGACAACCAAACCATTGAGACAAAAAATTCAAAGTATTTTTATTGTTTTGCCTAACCTATAAATAACCTGCCCCCACCACACAGTCTTTAGACTTATAGATCGGTACATCAAACGAGTCACGACAGATGAAATACCATTCATTTTCACATTTAGCATCGTTCCATTTATGTCCGTGTCGATCCCAGTAATGTACACACTGCCCAATACCGTCTCCATTATCTGGTTGCTTGACTGCCCAGTCCCAATACAGTATCGGATGTCCTGTTGTATCCCAATAAAAACTTTTCACACTTCCCAGATCCGTTCCACTAGTCCACCAATTAACTGGTGCTAATTTATTTATAGTTTCGGTTTGATTTATTACCGATCGAATTCGAGTATTCTCTGCATCGGTACGCACATCAATCAAATACATTCCATTATAGGTGCAGAATCGCTTCGCTTGATACCAATTTCTCTAGATATACAAAATAGTATGACGTAACTGTTAACAAATTTCTGCCAATATATCCGTGCTACACAATATTTACCTTATCTGGATAACTCGAATAGTATGTCCGTCCATCGATCCGATAGTATTCGCCACAATTTACAATAATGCAGCAAGACATAAACAGCAGCGTGATTATTAAATTCATTTCTAAAACTAAACTATAAATGACCTGGTGTTGATGTATTTATAGTGTTTATACAAAAGTGAGTTGGATATTTAATCGCGCCACACCCTATCGAAATGTAAATAGTATTATAAATGTGTACACAAATACGCGAGTGGTATTTTCGATAACAGAACTATGTACTCAAAAGCCAGGTGGGTGATTTAATTTCGATATTTCAAAATAATCATGAATTGGAGAAGAATGAAAAAATAAAAATTCCCATAATCCGAAAGTTAATTTTTCTCACTATTGAACAATTAGAAGGCTGTGTGTCAATTAGTTAAAACAAATTGTTAAAAATTAACTTTATGACACGAAACTCAAATTTATTGATTACAGTAAATTTGCTAATTCAAGCAATGAGGGTGTTTCAGAAGGGCTAAGTTAAATTGCTTATTACTTTGATGAACAAAAATAAAACTAAATTGTAATCTTTAGATGATTTACGGTCTCCCTACACTAATATTAATATTACTAAATAACATTAGATGAACCATACTCCATAAAGATAGTTTAGCTGAACCATAATCTGATTCGTACTCCCAATTTACTTGGTAAATATGAATCCTAAATAAATTGAGCCTTGCAAACTTAAATCTTTGCGCGAATACAATTTCAATAAAAAAAATTAATTTCGATATTAAATTTTAGTCGACCTTGTCGTGCACTGACATACTAAAACACACGAAAAATGGTCTAGCTCTAATGCGAGATAATTTTTAGTATGTTTTTCTATATGAGTGATTAGAAAGGTTGACTAAAATTTAGGATCGAAATATTTTAATATATTTTTTTGTATTTTTATTGATAGTAATGAATTGGCAAACGGAATTGCAATATTGTTTTGTTAAAAATCTGAATAACTAAAATTAATTCTAAGAATATTGTAAATATGTGAGATTTTTCAAGCGCCGCATATACGAAAATATTGTCAAATAATTAAAACTCTTTGTTGGAAGTTAGAGCTTGCTAATTTCAAATAACTTAATTACAATTATTTGGAACTTGATTTCGTCACAATTATATTTTTCGCGATATTAAATAACATATGGTTCATAATATTTCCACTACCAATGAAAAGTCATTAACTCTCTTGGATTATTTTGCCAGCATCGCAACTACACATATATAAAGCGAATATCCAACCGACGAGGAAAACTTTTAGTTTTTGTAATTTCGAGTAACAGCGGGAGCAATCTTTGAAGGGTATATAAATGATATAATTTTACGGTTAATTAGATGACACTCGAACCAGTATTATTGATGGCCACCAATTTAATTAATTCTCATTTACGTAATAAGATGTTTTCGATTACGTATCTCGTCTTGATTTTTAAAAAAAAGGGTGCCGAACTTGAACAATGGAAATTTTCTTATATTCATCCAATTTTTGAAACTGGTAAAAGATCTCAGATTGATGACTATCGTGGTAGTGCAATTCTCTCCGCCGTTCCATAAACTTTTTGAAGCTATGGTACAAACATTTCTATTTTTCCATCTGAAAAATCTGTTACTAATTTGTATAATAAATTGGAAAAGAGACAGCAAGTCGAAAGTGTTATATACATACGAACTTTTCAAAAGCTTTTGTTCATTCAATTCTAGAGAAACTAAACGGTCAACACATACCTATCAAATGGTTACAATCTTATCTATCCGAAAGTCAATAATTTATCAAAATTCAGGTCTCAACCTCACGTTTATTCCTTGTTTCTTCCAGTGTGCCACAGGGTAGGTCCAATCAAAATTATGGCTTCGATTAATAACGTATCTGATTGATTCTATTAGTCTTCAAAATGATTTGGATGCATTATGCTCTTGGCCGGCTATGAGCAAACTATCTTTGAACGTGAATAAATGTAAACTTAAATCTTTTTTTTGAACTCACCAGTACTACCTAGACAACACTGTTTCTGATATAGTCGAACTGGTGTCTGATTTGGAGGTCGTCTTCCAATCGGACCTTAAGTTTGGCCGGTATAGCTTTTAACAGAGCTATATTATGTGAATTGCCTATCAGTAGACCTTTCGATAAGTCTCGGCCACCCTGGTAGTCGAGAGAACTCCAAAGTACTCGGACGAAATGCAGGAGAGTGTTCAAGAAAGCGAGGACCACAGAGGCTGCTGCAGATTAGAACTGTTATAAAGAAGACCTCAAATCCTACAAGTACAAGCTAAGAGTATCTAAAACCAGGGAATGGAGGCTCGCCTGTTGTAATATACAGGAGATCTCAGAGGGGGCCAGACCACATCAAGTACTATGTTCTAGCCCTTCCCATCCCGAGAACTCGAGTTAACTCCAACGACCAGATGATTCATGGATTACGCGTAGTGTGGAATCGGTGGATCAACTATTAAAAACGCATTTCCCGGCGTACTATCTTCAGAGAGACCCGTGATAAATAGGGGTGTAAATAGGCGAAAAATCCTATGGGCAATAAAGAGCGTTAAGCCATACAAGTCGGCCGGGCCTAATAGCATTATCCCTGTGGATATCCAGCTTACTTTTGAGTTGCCTCTACCCTGGCTGGAAGTCATCTTCAAAGGCAGCTTATAACTTTGTCACATTCCTAGAAAATGAACCGAAGTAAAAGTAATATTTACACCTAAGCCGGGAAAAAGCTCTGATTGCTATCCCAAAGATTTTAGGCCTATAAGCATATCCTCTTTTCTATTAAAATCACTAGAATAGGGGCTGTAAGGGATAATCGGTGGAAACAGCTCTCCATTCCTTTATTGGCTCGATTGAAAAATCACTTGAATATAGGAATATTCAATGGTAACCATGGGGGCAATCACTCGGATCCCTGCGTGTCTGTGAGTAGACGGGTTACTCATAGAGGCTCGATAAATCAAATGCTTAGAGGCAGGGTCGTGACAGCTCATCAGAGTGGGGATGTCTGCCGGCAGATACGTGAGTAGAGGGACACCTCAAGGTCGGGTTTAATTCTTTGGAATTTAGTCATTGTTACTAAACCTGGCAAGGCTTCAGGGTGGTTGCCTACATGAATGAAGTTTTATTGTGGTCTTCGGTTAATATGCTTGTACGCTGAGTAAGGACATGCAGTGCACACTCGGCTATCTCTCTGAGTGGGCCAACTGTGGGCTGAACACAAACCCACAGAAAACGGAGCTGGTTCTCTTTACCAGGAAGCACAAACTTCCTCAGTGTGACCCGCCAATATTAAATGGTACTCACTTGATCGTTACGGATAGAGCGAAATACCTCGGGCCACTTTGGGACAGCAAGCTAAGCTGGAAACCAAACATAAAGAAAGCTACTGTAGCGGTCTACAAAAATAACATAGGAAAGAGATGGGGTATGGTGCCCCACATAGTACACTGGCTCTACGTCTCAGTGGTCAAAGCTATACTACTGTATGGGGTTGTCATTTGGTGGCCAGCGTTAAAAATTATGGCCAACCTGAAACTAATGATGAAAGTCCCAAGAACCGCCTGCTTGTGTATAAGTGCAGGGGTCCTTAGGAGCACACCTACTCAAGCTCTGGAGATTCTCTTTCATCTCATTCATTGGGATCTGGCGGCCGAGCAGCTAGCATCTTGCAGAGCCATTAAGCTCAAATTCATATCTATGTGAACCTGCAACATCATAGGGCACTATTATATGCAACAGGGGAATTCCTGAAACTACCGACTACACTATCACTTCGCCATCCGTTAAGTTGTTTTCAAGCTGAAAATCGCGATAAAATAAGTCATGGACTGGTTGGTTGAAGTATAATGTAATATCTACGAGGGGTATTCGCGTTTTTATGCACAACCAGGCAACCATTAAAAAGCTATAATTATACTGCTGAACGTCGAAGGTAGCCTTGAACTGCCTGGCATCTTTAAAGGAAATGGCTGATCAGTTCGACATCCGTAGGAAATGTAAAGGCACATGAGCGGGCCCGCAAGGTTTCAGCACGCCTTATATCACAAAGCAGACTGGATATAGAGATACCGCTTGCTTCCTGTAAACTGCTGCTTCAGGAAGAAGCCATAAAAGAAATGACCGACATATGGTTTAACGCTAGTTCGTATGCAATAACCAGGTAAATCTGGAAATCCATGATTTCTGCCGCTACGGCAGGTGACGAGGAGGAGGAAGAAACTGTGCTCCATCTGCTCTGCACCTGTCCTAGTCTAGTGTACATCAGAATAAAATTTATGGGAACTTCCCATTTGGACGACCTGACGGATCTAAGTAAGATCGATGCTAGGGGCGTTGAACGCTTCTTGGTAAGCTCAGGATTGTTCGAGGAGTGAAGAGGAGGTAACTCAAATGTAGTACAGCTACGGACCAAACAAACCTAACCTAACCTTACCTTGGCCGGCATATTGATTCTAGTATTGCTATAAAGCTTACGTTATGCTTGGTTTTATCAAGCGAAAATTTAAAGCCTTCTGTGACCCGCTCACGCTTAAATCGTATATACGTGGCGTTTGTGATATGGATTTAAAAAATTATAAAATAATTTCTAGAATTTGTACGATCATAGTAAAGAAATTTTCAACTTAAAAAATTCATTGTTGAATTCAAGCCAAAGAATTAGGAGAACAAATTTAAAAAATATCTGAACAGAAATTGGAGTTTTGAGTGATTTTCAAAGAATAATTTTTTATCAAATTTCACTAGAATTTAAGTAACAGACTGAAATTAAATTAATGAATGATTTGACATGAATAAAATGAAATTAGCGGTTTCGCTCAATTTTTAGATTTTTCAACTAAGTAAATTTTTGATCAACATTTTAGGCCTGTTTGAATGAAGTTTGAAATAAAAATTGTTTGTAGCAAAACCATTTCGCGTAACATCGGTTCAGAACATAAAACGGCAACCGAACTAATAATAATTTCAATTTTTGTACATTTTAACGAGTACTTTTATTATTTTGCCTAACCTAAAAATGATCTGCCCCCACCACACACTCTTTAGACTTATAGATCGGTACATCGAACGAGTCACGACAAATGAAATAGAATTCATATTCACATTTAGCATCGTTCCATTTATGTCGATTTCGCTCCCAATAATGAACACAGTGCTCAATACCACCTCCATTATCTGGTTGCTGGTCTGCCCAGTCCCAATACAGTATTGGATGTCCCGTTGTGTCCCAATAAAAACTTTTAACACTTCCCAGATCTGTTCCACTAGTCCACCAATTAGCTGGTGCTAATTTATTTATAGTTTCGGTTTGATTTATTACCGAACGAATTCGAGTATTCTCTGCATCGGTACGCACATCAATCAAATACATTCCATTATAGGTGCAGAATTGCTTCGCTTGATACCAATTTCTCTAGATATACAAAATAGTATGACGTAACTGTAAACAAATTTCGACCAATATACGTGCTACACAATATTTACCTTATCCGGATAACTCGAATAGTATGTCCGTCCATCGATCCGATAGTATTCGCCGCAATTTACAATAATGCAGCAAGACATAAACAGCAGCGTGATCATTAAATTCATTTCTAAAACTAAACTATAAATGACCTGGTGTTGATGTATTTATAGTGTCTATACAAAAGTGAGTTGGATATTTAATCGCGCCACACCCTATCGAAATGTAAATAGTATTATAAATGTATACACAAATACGCGAGTGGTATTTTCGATAACAGAACTATGTACTCAAACGCCAGGTGGGTGATTTAATTTCGATATTTCAAAATAATCATGAATTGGAGAAGAATGAAAAAATAAAAATTCCCATAATCCGAAAGTTAATTTTTCTCACTATTGAAGGCTGTGTGTCAATTAGTTTAAAAAAATGGTTAAAACTTAACTTTATGACATGAAACTCAAATTTATTGAGTGACAGCGATCGTTTAGTTTTTGCAATAATGCGTGAAATATAATTTCATTAAAAAAAATTAATTTCGATATTAAATTTTAGTTGACCTTGTCACGGTCTCACATAGTAAAACACACGAAAAATGGTCTAGCTCTAATGCGAGATAATTTTTCGTGTGTTTTCCTATATGAATGCTTAAAAAGTCCGACTAAAATTCAGCATCGAGAAATTTTAATATTTTTTTTGTATTTTTATTGATAGTAAACATAAATTGGCAAATGGAATTACAATATTGTTGTGTTCAAAATCTGAATTTCTAAAATTAATTCTAAGAATTATTTAATTCTATTCAGACAAACCACCAAATATGACTCCACTTACAGACAACTCTAACGTATTAAAACCACACTCCGTTAGAAGCATGGATAACAGAGGCAAAAATGTATGCAAAGTTTCTACACCTTAACCCTGCCGGCATCTAGTTAAGAAATTTGAGTGTCGTTCGTTATCAGAATTAACCAGACAAATCACTTCACTAAGAACTGCCATGCACCACCATCCATAGATTCCAGAAAGAGCTATTATAATCTTACTGATTTATGTTTGGTTTTCCGGAAAGCGACTGAAAGAGCCATATATGAACCTCCATCCAATTGCTAGCTGGCATCGTTTATGGTTAGAATTAGGGCGGTATGTGATCTCCTTCGAACCTCTAACTTTCGTTCTTTTTTAATGAAAACATCTTTGGCAAATGCTCCACGAATTTCACCTCTCGCGCCGTAATACCCCCAACTGCTTCTATTAATCATTACGTCTTGATCTAAAAACCAATTGAAAATAGAACAGACGTTTTATTCCATTATTACATGCAGAGAATATTTAGGCACAAATGGCCTGCTTTAAACACTCTAATTTGTTCAAAGTATTTGTACTGTACTAGATCGGCACTCGGTAAAGTGCACTAATTTAGATTTATTACGCGGATAAATTTACGTTTAAACCAGTACAGTAATACGTCATAGCATCAAAATGGTGTACGAACCCGGTTACGGTGTACTACCTTAATATACGGTATTCGAGCTGGAATTACCGCGGTTGCTGGCACCAGACTTGCCCTCCAATTATTCTTTGTTAAAGGATTTAAAGTGTACTCATTCCAACTACAAGGCTCGTAGTTGGAATGAGTACACTTTATTCGGATTGAGTTTTGTATTGTTATTTTTCGTCATTACCTGCTCGCGCTGGGATTGCGTAATTTTCGGGCCGTTTCTCAGACTTCCTCTCAGGAATCGAACCCGTTGCAACCATGGTAGTTCCAGGTACCAATTTTTGAGGTACTTTAAAATGTTGTAAAATAATTAAAAATTCTTTGTTGAAAGTTAGGGTCTGCTAATTTCAAATAACTTAATTATAATTCTTTGGAACTTGACAATTGTAGATTTCTGGGAAATTTTATAACACAAGTTCCATAATATTTTCACTACCAATGAAAAGGCATTAGCTCTCATGGATTATATTGGCAGCATCGCAACTGTACATATATAAACCGAATATGCAAGCAAAGGGGAAACTATTTGGATTTAATATGTTTGAGTAACCGCGGGAGCATTCATCATTCTTCGTTATAATACGGAATAAGCTCAAATCACTCTTCGTATCGTTTACATGGAAGCCAATATTATCCTGTTTTTAACGCAGTTAGAAACGAGCTCAAAGCATTGGACTTGATCCTGTACAATAGTTACATCCTAAAATTTAAAGAGAATTCGAATTCTAATCCTATAAGGAGGAATTTCATGAACAGTAAAAGAAAGGTGGCTGGAATGCCCTGTTCTTTGCCGTACCAGAATTCTACCGCTAGTGAGCCTATGTATATTGACATTTGCAATTTATTCGGTTTATTTTTTTGATCGCTCACTTCAGATGACACTCTATCTAGTATTATTAATGGCCACCAATTTAATTAATTCTCATTTACAGAATAAGATATTTTCAATTATGTACTTATCTCGTTGTGACGTTAATAAAAGAGTGCCGAACTTGAATAATGGCAACTTTTTTATATTAATCCAATTTTTAAAGCTGGTAAAAGATCTCAGATTGATAACTTTCGTGGTAGTGCAATTCTTTCCGCCATTCCCTAAATTTTTTGAAGCAATGGTACAAAAATTTCTTTTTTTCCATCTGAAAAACCTGTTACCAGTTTGGTGGACATTTGTATAATAAATTGGAAAAGAGACAGCAAGTCGATGTTATATACATATACGGACTTCTCAAAAGCTTTTGTTCATTCAATTCTTAATAATAAGCTGTCAACACATACCCATGAAATGGTTACCATCTTACCATGTTACTACCATTGTGCCATCGGGTAGGTCCAATCAAAATTATGGCCTCGTTATTAATCGGCTTTCTGACTGTATTAGTCCTCAAAATGACGGATGTATTAAGGTCCGGAGAGACCCGTGATAAATAGGGGTGCAGACCCCGTATGGGCAATAAACAGTATTAAGCCATACAAGTCGGCCAGGACCTGATAACATTATCCCTGCGGATATCCAGCGAACTATTGACTTGACCCTACCCTGGATGGAAGTCATCTTAAAAAGCAGTCTAGAACTTTGTCAAATTCCTAGAAAATGAACTGAAGTAAGAGTAAGATTTATACCTAAGGCGGGAAAAAGCTCTCATTGCTACCCCATACACTTTAGGCCTATAAGCTTATCCTCTTTTTTATTAAAATCAGTAGAAAGACAAAATGAGGCTAACATCAGAGGCTCAGTCAAGCCGGGCGAGCTGTCGGAATTTTATAACGCATATTGTAAGGAACGATCGGTGGAAACAGCTCTCCATTCCCTTATTGGCTGGATTGAGAAATCAGTTGAATATACAAAATATTCAAGGGAAACTGTCTTGGATATAGAGGGAGCCTTTAGCAACGTCAGACCGGGGGCAATCAGAGAAGAGGCAGAATCGTGATAGCTCATCTGGGACACCGAGAGGTGGGGTTTTATCCCCCTTCTATGGGATTTCGTCATTAGTGACCTGTTATTAAACCTGCAAGGGAAATGTTTCAGGGTGCTATTGCGGTAAATATCATTGAACGCTGAATGAGCGCATGTAGTGCGCAATAGGGTACCTCTCTGAGTGGGTCAGCAGATGTGGACTGAACGCAAACCCACAGAAAACGGAGCTGCGCTTCTTTAGCAGCAAGCACAAATTTCCTCAGTTTGATCCGCCAATATTAAATAGTACTCACTTGTTCTTTATATATTTGGAACTACTTTTGGACACCAACCTAAGCTGGAAACCAAACATCTTTGGAAGAGTAAAGAAAGCTACTGTAGCGTTCTACTCCTGCAAAAATGCCATTGGAAAGAGATGAGGTATGGAGCCCTACATAGTACCTGGGTTCTTCGTCTCAGTGATCAAACCTATATTGCTGTATGTGGTGGGTTCCTTCGTCATCTGTTGTGGTGAGATCGCAAACTACGTTTCATACCAAAAGAGACTGGGTCAATGAGACGGTTATGGACAATGAGGCGCTAACATTCTTCACGGATGGCTCAAGAAGGAATAGAAGGGTTGGTTGAGGAATAGAACGGTTTGCACTAGTGGTTTACCTCTCTTTTCATTTTCCCGACTTTTGCAGTATTTTTGAAGCTGAACTTATCGCGATAATGGAAGCCGTGGGTAGGGGTGAAGCATATAATGTAATATCTACGAGGGGTATTCGCATTTTTACAGACAGCCAGGCTGCCATTAAAATGCTACAATCATACTCCCTGAAGTAGAAGGTATCCCAGAACTGTCTGGCATCTTTAAATGAGATGACATGGGTGCAAGGCCACTTCAATATCAAGGCAGATGAGTTGGCCCACAAGGGCAAAACACACTGGATATAAAGATACCGCTTGCTTCCTGGAAACAACTGCTTTAGTTGTAAACCATAAAAGAAACGAACGATAGATGGTCTAACGATAGTTCGTATGCGATAAGTAGATAAATCTGGCCTACACTTGACCGGTTCAGATCCAGCCAACTAATATTGCTTCGACGGTACCATATAGCATTACAAGAGCTGAGATGGTCAGGAAGTGGCATTCACGATACCAGCAATGGTTACACTTTCTACTATTGTGGCCATCCAAATGGAGGAGAATTCGGCGTCGGATTTCTCGTTCGTCGCCAAATGAATCAATACGTCATCGATTTCCGACCAATCAACAAGCGGGTATGCACAATAAGACTCCGCACGCAAAAATTTAATATATCGATCGTCAACATTCATGCGCCTACTGAAGACAAGCCGCATGATATCAAAGATCTATTCTTTATCGAACTTGAAGATGTCATCAACAGCATCCCACGCCACGATATTAAAATCATCGTTGGCGATTTTAATGCTCAAATTGATAGGACTGCAGAAATAAACTCTCATATCGGACCAAACAGCTTGCATCAATCCAGTAACAATAATGGGCTTCGCACCGTCGAACTGGCATTGATGTATGACCTAGTTGTCTCAAGCACATTCTTCCCTCACAAGAAAATCCAAAAGGCAACGTGGAGATCAAATGATGGAAGAACAGAAAAATAGATTGATCACGTTATGATCTCAAAGAGACATTCCTCTAGTATCACTGACGTACGATCGTATATAGAGGTGCCGATATAGACAGCGATCATATGCTTGTCATCTTTAAGTATAAGTGCAAACTTTCATCCACATTCAATAGACAGGCAAAGAAGACCGTGCACTGGAATCTCGAGCGTTAAAATAACCCGATTCTTTAGAGAGTTACCAAACGAGAAGAGCGTCAAAAATAAACGGCAACTGCGTGAAAAATGGTTAACTCGGAACACCAGAAGCACTAGAGCGGAATATTTGAACGCAAGAAAAGAAACGACCAAACTTCTCCGGCAAAAGAAACGCGCGCAGTTGAGACACTTTATCGAAGATATCAGCTTCCATGCGGCAAACGGAAACCTCAGAGACACCTTTGCTAATACCAGGAGCCTTACAATAGATTTCCATCCTAGATCGACCGCCGATGAGAGACAGGGATGGTGAGTTGAGAACAAGCCAACATGATGTTTTAGCGGTTTGGCAAACTGACTTTCAAAATCTACTAAACAGGACTGATGAAGTGACCCCAATTCGAGTCCACCAGGCGAGGAGGACTTTATCCTGTACCCCACAGCAGAGGAAGTGGACGCCGCCATCGCTAGACTCAAGAGTGGAAAAGCGCCAGGTCTCGATGGAATACCCGCAGAACTAGTAAAACTCGGAAGAGCAACACTGGCATCAAAGCTCTATGACCTCATTCTCGCTATCTGGGACCAAGAGGTTCTCATTCCTTACGCCAAACCTATTATTGGCGATTACCAGTGTGGTTTTCGCCCTAACCGCTCAACCACCGATCAATGTTTTACTTTAAGGATGATTCTGGAAAAAGTTGGGAGTACAATATTAATATACATCAGCTCTACATCGATTTCCAGCAGGCGTATGATAGCATAAATCGCGAGAACCTTTGGTCCGCGCTCATACGTCTCGGCATCCCGGAGAAACTAGGTTCTCTGTGCAAGCTTTCAACATCTGGATCTAGCTGCAGAGTAGCAATTGAAGGCGCGGTCAGGCGTGCGACAGGGCGATGCACTCGCGCCGACACTTTTCAATCTGGCGCTCGAGTACGTGATCAGGAAAAGCGAAATTAAGACACAAAACTGCATTTTTAACCAATCTAGCCAAATTATTGGCTATGCAGATGATATCGTCCTTCTTGGACGAAGAACTCAACATATCAATGACAATCTCGTACCGCTGGACCGCAACGCGCGGTGACTTGGATTATGCATTAACAGCAGCAAAACAAAATATTTAGCAGCATCCCGGAGCATTCCCAATGCCGGTTTCGAATCCGGTGAACACAACTACGATGGCGTACAAGACTTCAAATATATCTCGGGTCAACAATAACATCTACGAATGATATTAAGGCAGATATAAAATCCCGAATTGCTGCTGGCAATAGAGTCTTCTATGCACAGTCGAAATTATTACGATCTAAACACCTATCGCGGTCATGCAAACTTTTACTGATAAAGCACTAATAAGACCGGTGCTTACATATGGAAGCGAGAGCTGGACCCTTGGCACCACCGATTGTAGAATTCTTTCTACGTTTGAGAGGAAGGTCATACGAACCCAGTGAAAGTTGCAGAGGACCAGTATCGAATTCGTATGAACCACGAAATTAGGCAGCTTCTCGGAGGATGCGATGTTATTGGATACATCAAATCCAACCGAATCAGATGGCTTGGCCACGTCTGGAGGTCCCCATCAAACCGAATGATTAAAAGAGTGTTCCAACAACAACATCAAGCTGGGGTACGACATAGAGGAAGACCCTGATTGCGTTGGTACGATGACATCCAACAAGATCTGCGTATATTAGGATGTCGTAACTGGAGGCAACTAGCGATGGATCGAGGTAGTTGGAGGTTTACAGTGCAGGCGGCAAAATCCCTTCATGGGATGTAAAGACCAGAGAGAGAGAGGTACCATATTGGTATGGTCGTGGCTGCTACAACGGGACATTGTTTCATTGATTCAACGCGTGGCCTTCAACGCGGCTTGCGGTAAGCTCAGGATGGTTCGACGAGTGAAGAGGAGGTAACTCAAATTTGTTACAGCTACGGACCAATTAGGACGGGCACCCTAACCTAACCTAACCTAACCTTGGCCGGCATATTGATTCTATTATTACTATAAGGCTTACGCGGTATGCTTGGTTTTATCAAGCGCAAATGTAAAGCCTTCTGTGACCCGCTCACGCTTAAATCGTTATATGCGTGGCATTTGTGAGATGGTTAACGATCATAGTAAAGAAATTTTCAACTTGAGAAATTCATTGTTGCATTTAAGCCAAAGGATTAGGAAGAACAAATTTAAAAAAATATCCAAACAGAAATTGGCGTTTTGAGTGATTTTCAAAGTATTATTTTTATCAAATTTCAAAATTGTTTGTAGTAACAGCATTTCGCGTAACATCGGTTAGGAACCAAATGGAATGATAGAATGCAGAACGTCAAGAAGCACATCGATAAAAACGGCAACCGAACTAATAATAATTTCAATTTTTGTATATTTAAACGAGTACTTTTATTATTTTGCCTAAACTAAAAATGATCTGCCCCAACCACACACTCTTTAGACTTATAGATCGGTACATCAAACGAGTCACGACAAATGAAATACCATTCATATTCACATTTAGCATCGTTCCATTTATGTCGATTTCGCTCCCAATAATGTACACAGTGCTCAATACCACCTCCATTATCTGGTTGCTGGTCTGCCCAGTCCCAATACAGTATTGGATGTCCCGTTGTGTCCCAATAAAAACTTTTAACACTTCCCAGATCTGTTCCACTAGTCCACCAATTAGCTGGTGCTAATTTATTTATAGTTTCGGTTTGATTTATTACCGAACGAATTCGAGTATTCTCTGCATCGGTACGCACATCAATCAAATACATTCCATTATAGGTGCAGAATCGCTTCGCTTGATACCAATTTCTCTAGATATACAAAATAGTATAACGTAACTGTTAACAAATTTCGGTCAATATATCAGTGCTAGACAATATTTACCTTATCCGGATAACTCGAATAGTATGTCCGTCCATCGATCCGATAGTATTCGCCACAATTTACAATAATGCAGCAAGACATAAACAGCAGCGTGATTATTAAATTCATTTCTAAAACTAAACTATAAACGATCTGGTGTTGATGTATTTATAGTGTTTATACAAAATTATTTCCGGTCCGCTTATCAGTTTAAGTTATGTGAATTTCAGTTTTAATCATGCCACACCATATGGAAGTGTAAATAATGTTATAAATGTATATACAAATACACGCGCGGAATTTTGTGTGTTGAACGTGTGTTTTGTTTGCATATGACCGCGGGGTTTTTCCAAAATTGGTAAAACAGAACTAAACTCAAAAGCCAGGTGGGTGATTTAATTTCGATAATAATCATGTGTTCAATAAATATTATTATTAATTGTTTACGTTCCCTTGGTATTCAAGTAATTGAATGGAATTTATTTCTTTATGTTGGATAATGCTTCTAAAATTTATGTATTGGAAAATTCATCCACTATACTAAAATTGTTCAATTTGATGCCTTAAAAAATTCATGGTCGTGTTAGAATTTTAGAATCAAGTAACAACATTAATAATTCAAAAGAGATAAGATAATTCAGAGGTGTTCCAACAAAGAAACAACTTACCGTTCTTCAAATGTTAGTCACTCCAACTATTTACCGTCCCAAAATCTGCAATGTTATTATTGCAAAGAAAATCATTTTCAGTTACATGAATGCCCAAAATTTACAAATTCGGAATTTCATTCAATGGAAAGATTAGAGTTTGCGAAGAATAGTAATTTATGTACTAATTGCCTTTCCGCTCGTCACAAGTTGTACGATTGTCACGCAAAATCGTGTTCTATATATGTTCCCTTAAACATAATACACTATTACACTGGGATCAAATACCAGTTAGTACTACAATGAAACAAAGCAAAACTATTTCTTCGAAGATACTTCAATACTTCATGTAGAGCTTCAAGTGTGGTTCATGATTCAAATCAGATTTTATTAGCAACAGCAGTCATTTTAGCTGAATCATCGAATGGACAATCGACTCCGTGTATAGGGCACTTTTCGATAGTGGCGCTGATTAAAATTTTATTACGAAAAATTTCTGCAATTTATTGCATCTTATATTGGAAAAAGTGTATATACCACTTAATGGAATTGGTGGCAATTCAAATATTATTAAATATGAAACATGGATCATAATAAAGTCAAGAACGTCAACCATCAAATCTTCAATTAAATGTCAAGTGCTTCCTAAAATAACTGGAAATCTACCTTCGATCCCAACTAATATTCCTTCTACGGAAGAGATTTCAAAGTTAGATTTAGCTGACCCTATCTTTTATCGACCAATAACAATTTAATTATTGATAGGAGCTGCGCTATTCATCAAGGTAATGAAACTGGTTCAGTTGCGTTAACTAATGTTTCATTCGGTAATCTATCCAAAAACTTAGAAAAATGTTGGCAGTTGGAGGAATTGAATGTTACAAAAAACTATTCGAATGAGGATAAAATATCTGAAAATCACTGCGTAAAAACTCACGTCCGTGACCATGAAGAAAGACACACGGTAAAAATGCCATTAAAAAATAACATTGAAGTATTAAAGGAATACCAGTCGGTACTCCAAAAGTTTCTGTGGTTAGAACGGAAATTAGACAAATCGTCAAAATCAATCTAACATTACTTCATCATTAGGCAAAGTGTATTACGTTTCACATCATCACATGATTGGTGAAAGTTCTGCCACTACAAAATGACGCGTAGTTTTCAATGCATCGTCGAAAACTCAAAATGGTATTTCACTGAATGAAGCTATGTTTCGAGGGCCTGTTGTTCAACAGGACTTAGTCAATATATTAATAAGATTTAGAAAGCATCAAGCCGCAGTAAAAGCCGACATAACAAAAATGTATAGACAAGTCTGGATTTATCCGAAGCAAAGAGATTTACTTCGAATATTATGGATAGATACACTAGACATGGAAATTGATTGTTATAGGCTGACAACACTAACCTATGGGACTACAAGTGCGCCTTACTCGGCTATACCAGGACGCTGCGTCTTCAATAGAAAAATTTTCTGTAATAAAGAATGACATAACAAGTTGTAGCAGCTCGAATATTCGACTCACCGATATTCGATTCTGCCACAAACAAAACAATTAGTGAAATTCAAATATAAATCAACTTATTTGAATTAAGCATTCACTAACCCCATCACACATCCAATAGCCGAACCACTACTATAAAACAATTATAGTAAAGTGCAATGTCGACCGTCGCCGGCGCATCTGTTCCCTCTCCAAAATACGACATGTATTTTGGACACGAAGGCGACGTCATACAACAAAAACAAGACAACACAAATATTGTCATCCATATTGCGTTTTTAGTTTTTGCAAATGTCACATGTGCGAGTGGTGGTACATACATATATATATGAATATATAAATTAAATATTAAAATAAATTAAATTAAATAAATAAATAAATAAATTATAAATAAATAAAATACGTGTACATAAAAAATAAATGGTATACAAATCAAACCAAAATTAATTAATTGAATATTATTGTGTTTTGGTGTTTTAACTTGAGAAGTCCGAATTGGACAAGCAACATTAATTAGGAAACAAATCCTATAAGTGGTGACCAATCGAGGGCGGTTTTTACCGCATTAAATAAATAAAACACGCAACATACAATTCCTATAATATTCCGTGACAAGTGCATCTAAAAAATAATAACCGCGTGGGAAGACAGTAAAAAAAAAAACGTGGAGTAGGGGACGTCCCACCCACGCACCGAGGGATACAAAAAATTTAAGCGGAGACGTGCGTAGGGCCATTCCACGCAACAACGAGGGACACCGTGGGACAAATAACAACGGTGACGCGACCAACCCTCACCGCAACGCAGCAGGATCATCAGCAGCAGCAGGAATAACAACAATTAAACCGGTACAAAGTTTTTTTTTATATATATACAAAATTTTTTTCTTGTACTTTCATTGCAAAATTTTAATTATTAACGTAGAATCATTTTTTTTGTTATTATTTTTAACGTAAATTCATTTTGTTTTTCTTAACGTAGAATCATTTTCTTACTGTAAAATTTTCATATTCATATATATATTTTTCACCACCACGTGCGCACCCATCCATTTTTCACACACACTGGTCGGTTTCTTGCTGCACATAAAATCCGCTGTTCCAATTTCACCTTGCATTTTCTGAATTTTTTTTGCCACACATTTCAACGAGCCCCCCCAATATAAGGTAGGACGCAAGGAACTCCATATTCGGGGGTATCTCGTCACAAGGGAGTTAAGCCGAAGGAACATCCCGGCCTTCAAACGTAATCACACGGTAACCATTCCGCTTTAAAAGTGTTGTATTGTTGTATTTTTATTGTTTTATTGGTTTGTGCAAAAAAAAAAATGTCGGACGATGAAAAAGATCAACCACAAAAAATGGACACCACGCCTCAAGGCGCTAGTCCACAAATAGAGATCGCGGCATCACATCAGCGAATAACAATACAACCTTTCTGGCCACAAAGAGCAAACACATGGTTTCAGCTCGCCGAAATACAATTCGGACTGCAAGGTATAACAGCTGATAAAACAAAGTACCTGCAAACATTATCAGCCTTGCAACCAGAAACGTGCGATGTGATCTCGGATCTCCTCCTCAATCCGCCGACAACCAACCAATACAACACATTAAAGCAAACGCTGCTAGAACGACTAGCACCATCGGGCGAACGTCAGCTAGAACAATTGCTTTCAGGCCAGCAATTAGGCGACCAAAAACCATCTGACGCTTTACGGCACATACACACACTAGCTAACAACAGTTTTAATGAAAATATCATTAAATCTTTGTGGATACGTAAAATGCCGGAGTTGATTCGCATAGCGCTGGTAGCACAGCCCGAATCCTCCACCACACAAACGTTAGCCAAGATAGCCGACAAGATGTATGATGTCATAAACATCACATCTCAAAGCGTCAGTCAAGTCAATGCACCATACCGGCAATCAAGAGAACGCAGTGGAGACAGAACTCCCCGTTCAGCAACAGCACCAAACACACTCGAACAAAGACTGTCGAGAATCGAGTCCAGACTCGACGGGTTACTCAGAGGTCGAAGCCGTTCGCGTGGACGACGAGCTCCCTCACGCAATCGAACCCGCAGTCCCAGCAACAACATATACCAACATGGTAAATGCTGGTTCCACACAAAGTTTGGTAGAGCCGCCAGAAAATGCACGCCACCGTGCAATTTCACCACGTCGCAACTATCGACGTACGCGGCCGCCGTAAAACTGGACATTGACCAACAAAAAAACTATTAGAGTCACGGGTTGAGAGCAACATGCCTCCCCTGACCACAAACACACCCTATACGTCACGTTTGTTTGTGTACGATAAACACAACAAACTCACCTACTTAGTCGACACTGGCGCTGACCTTTCGGTTATTCCAGCCATGAATTTCAAAATGAATTACACATTAGCTAATCGAAATTCAAATCTAGTCTTATCGGCTGCCAATGGTTCAATCATCCACACGTACGGCACAAAATTGCTTAACGTGGATATCGGACTCAAACGAACCTTCACGCATGCTTTCATACTAGCTGCAGTGAACCGTCCGATCATTGGCGCCGATTTTCTAAGCAAATTCGGACTTCTTGTCGATGTCAAACACAAAAGGCTGATTGACCCAGCTACAAAGCTGTCAATAAACGCCACAATAGTTCGTGTTAACACACCAACACCGATCCATTTTAACATCGACAACGGCTACGGCACTCTGCTCAAAAAGTACCCACTACTTACAGCAGAGCCGAACTACAAAATGCCAGTCCGACACAACGTGGTTCATCACATCGTCACGGAAGGCCATCTGCCCGTGTCGAGACCACGCAGACTAGATCAGGTGCGTCACAAAGCTGCACAAGCAGAATTTCAACACATGGTGGAATTAGGAATTTGTCGAACATCGACATCTTCCGTTTCTTGTCCATTACACATGGTCAAGAAGAAAGATCAAGACTGGAGGCCATGTGGGGACTATCGGCGTTTAAACACGGTTACGATACCGGATCGTTACCCGATACCCCACATTCAAAACTTCACCATGCTCTTGCATGGCTGCAAAGTTTTCTCCAAACTTGATCTCATCAGAGGTTATCACCACATTCCCGTGGCACCTGAAGACGTTTTCAAAACGGCAATCACCACACCATTTGGCCTCTTCGAATACACCCGAATGCCATTTGGATTACGCAATGCCGCACAAACGTTTCAGCGCTTCACGAACGAAGTCGTTCGAGATCTCGACTTCGTTTTCGTCTACATAGACGACATTCTTGTGGCATCTCAAACTGAGGAACAACACAAACTCCATCTGGAAACACTTTTCCAACGACTTGTCGAGTTTGATGTTCACATCAAGAGCTCAAAATGCGTCTTCGGCGCATCCACTCTTGATTTCCTCAGCCACAAGATTACCGCTAATGGCATCCTTCCGTCACAAGACCGAATCAATGCCATTAAAGAATTCCCAGCTCCAACCTCAATCAAAAGTATTCAGCGATTCATCGGCATGGTCAACTACTACCACCGATTCATACCAAAGCTCGCTGAAATACTCAACCCAATTCACAGCCACCTGGCAGTACTACTACGTAAGCCCAAAACAGCCAAGAACTTCTCTTGGCCTGACGAATGTCAACACGCATTCACGTCACTCAAGGCTGAATTGGCACGCACAACACTCTTGTCTCATCCACTGAGCGACTCAAAGCTCAGCATAACTACTGATGCATCAAACACTGCTGTCGGAGCAGTCATGCAACAGTACAACGACAAGTGTTGGGAGCCCCTGGGATTCTTCTCAAAGAAGCTCTCGGATGCCGAAAAGAAATACTCTGCATTCGATCGGGAATTACTCGCAATATATCTAGCAATCAAACACTTCAGATATTTTGTCGAGGGTCGGGACTTCACAATTTACACCGACCACAAACCTCTCACTCGAGCAATTCAGTCTAAAACTGAACGCAATCCAAGGCAAGCACGCCACTTGGATTATATTAGTCAATTTACCACGGACATCCAACATGTTCAAGGTACCGAAAACGTTGTCGCGGATACACTTTCGCGCACAACATCAAACGAAACGGCCACAGTCGAGACTCACTTCGACTGCAACAAAATCGCACAAGCGCAAAAAGCAGACTTGGAACTTCAGAATTTATTTTCTGGTTCTGCTTGTCACGCCAGTTCATCACTGAAACTGGAGCTTTTCAAACTACCTGGCCTCGAAATCTACTGCGAAACATCTACGGGTGCAAATCGCCCGTACATCGCAGAGCAACTACGTCGAACCATCTTCGACACACTACACGGTATCTCACATCCTGGTGTCCGCGCAACTCGTAAATTGATTACTGCTCGATACTTTTGGCCAAGCATCAACAAAGACGTGACCCATTGGGCACAAGCATGCTTATCTTGCCAAAAATCGAAAGTCCAGCGACACACAAAATCGCCTCTTGGACAATTCGCAATTCCACCTGGTCGATTTGAGCACATTCATTTGGATGTCGTAGGACCACTTCCTCCATCCAATGGATACTCATACCTACTCACCTGTGTCGATCGTTTCACTCGATGGCCAGAAGCGTACTGCATGAGCGACATGTCTGCAGCAACCATTGCCACCACATTCGTACAGAACTACGTATCACGATTTGGCGTTCCACTTGACATCACAACTGATCAAGGAACCCAATTCGAGTCGAAGCTTTTCTCGGAGTTAACGAAACTCCTCGGCTCGCATCGGATACGTACAACGGCTTACCATCCGCAAGCCCATGGCATGGTCGAACGTTTCCACCGCCAAAAGTACCGATTGCTATGGAAATGTCCATATCTAACACGGTTTGTTGGTCAGACTCGGATAACGCTGTTCCGCACAAATTCTGATTCGTCAAAATATCAACAGTTTGTCGCTAATCGGATAACACAAATCTTAGAACAGACAAATTCAAATGAATTTGTGGTATGTACCATCTCTAGTATCGCGTGGTGTACTACCAAAAGACTTTAATTCATCCTCACTGTGGTGGTATGGCCTAGAATTTTTGAAAGGCAGGATACCAGATTGCCCGAAACTATAAATTTGGATGAAACTGAATATAATAAAAAAATTTTGAACGTACCAGTTTAAAGATAGAAGAGTGGGAGGTTTTCTGACAGGACAGTGAAATTCGTTTAATAAAAAACAATGAATTAAGTTTTAACGGACTATTGCGAATCGGCGGAAGGTTGCAAAATTCGGAATTATCATTTGCATGTCAACATCCAATAATATTATCTAAAACACATCGATTTGCCTCATTGGTGGTTAGATCCGAGCATATCCGTTCGTTGCACGCTGGCCCTCAAACCTTATTGTTTAATATACGTACGTTACCGGTTTTGGATTGATGGGGAGAAAAATCTTTGCCAACGAGTTGTTCACAAATGTGTCACGTGCTTTAAAGCCAAACCTCAACTTCGTAATCAAATAATGGGTAATCTTCCCGAACAAAGAGTTTCAATTCCACAAAAAAAATTTATTTTAAGATTTGACTATACTCAATCATTCATAGCTGCTCTAATAAGATTCGTTTCCAGAAGAGGATATTGTGCGCATATATACTCTGACAATGAGACTACTTTTATTGGAGCATAAGCGGAGTTAAAAGAGTTAGAGAAGGTTGGCTTCAATCAAATTTCCAACTACAAAATCAGTGAATTTTGTTCAAATCATCGGATTGTGGGAGACAGCGGTGCGAAGAGCGAAACATCTTATGCAAAGATTTATTGGGAAGGCTTCTTATAATCATGATGAGTATGTTACGTAATTTTGTCAAATCGAAGCTATTCTCAACCCTCGGCCGTTGATTCCTCTCTCGGAAAATCCACAAGATTTAAATTATCTCAGTGCTAGTCATTTGCGATCTTATTTCATGTACAATATCGGGGATCTTCATCAGATCTCTCATCTCATTGTACAGAGCTCGGTATGTACTATTTATTTCGCGTTTTGGGCCGTAAATCACACGAATTATTCTTCTCTCAAATGTAAAGAGCCATCTCTCGAACTCATCCGTCAGCGCCCAACTTTCACGTCCATACAAAACAACGGAGCAGATCAACGCTTTGTAAAGTTTCAGCTTCACGGCACTTGATAAGTATTTAGATTTTAGCAATGGCCTTAGAGGATACAAACTTTACTATCCTCACCCACACTGTTATCGTGAGTGATAAGAGAACCCAAATGTTTGAACCTTCCCACTCTCTAAAACGTGTGGTGGCCACTACTAAAATCTGGTGTGCTATTGTCCCGATAACCACAGATCATGTATTTTGTTTTGGACTCATTGATCTGTAGTCCAACAGAAGCTGAAAACTGTACAAGCGGATCAATTATTTCTTTCACTCCGTTGCTATTCAGTCCAATCACGCATATGTCATCTGAGGTGTTTCAGTTTTACGAAAGATGTACTCCAACATGAGATTAAAGAGTATCGGGGACAGAGCATCTCCCTGTCGAACACCCGAGTTAACTGCAAAAATTGTCGTTAGCCTGTTCTCACCTTTAACACATCATTGAGACTGCGTCACTGTCATTCTACACAGTCGTGTACAACCTATGTACAATCGCTGCATGGCCAGAGGTGGCTCTACAACAGTCTGTGACACATGTTGAACATCAAGCAGGTCAGTAAAGTATCCTCTCGATGCGTCAAGCACTGGGTTTATGTTGACACATGACCAGGTTTCCATCCCGGTTCCGAATGGCGGTTGACACAGGCCTGAAATTATGGTGCAGTCCAGTAATTCCTTTAAAGAAATTACGCGAACTGTGCTCATTGTTGAATTGTTGTACTTTCAGAACGTCGGCCTTCCACCATTCTGACTTCTTTCGTCCACAAATCCCCTTAACTTTTCTCCTTGCAAGAGCAGCCTTGTGTTTCCTCGCGATTGTGAAACGTTGTTGCACTTCACTATGGGCTATATTTTGTTGTTCAACTGCAAGACGACACTCGTTATCAAACCAATCAATCTTGGGTCTGACTTTCACTATACCTTAAGTCTGTTGAGCAGCACTGACAACCGAAGTTTTCAGTACCTCCCAGACAGAGTTCACGTAGTCGGTAATTAGCTTCCTCAATTTTGTCGCTGATAAGATCCTGATATAGTTTCTTTTATTTTCTTCATTTATCAGACCTTCACAGTCGAAACGTCCCATGCGTTTCGCGGTGTACCAAGACTTGTACGAAATGTCACCGGAAATATATCAAAATTCCCATAATCCGAAATTTAATTTATCTCACTAAATGTAAAACTCAATTATCTTTTGTTTGTTCACCATAATAGTGAAGAAAAATAAATGGACACAAATTTTGGTCGACCTTGCGGAACACTCACATAATAAAATACACGAAAAATGGTGTAGCAGTGATGCAAGACAATTTTCCGTGTGTTTTACTATGTGAGTGCTTCTGAAGGTCGACTAAAGTTTTGTATTAACAATTAATTATAGTTCTATTGATTGTATTTCATTTGGCTATCGTTCAACTCAGGCGATAAGTCTGGCTGGAGCAGTTTTTAATATTTGTAACTGTTTGGTAAAATTGATGATTTTAACAGCATTTTGTGATTTATTTTTATAAGTTAATTTCTATGAGTTTACAAACTATAACTGCTAATCTGTTAGTCCCGCGTGAGTGCTGGGGTATAGCCAATACCATTAAATGATTTAAAACTTTCTCAGAGATACCAACACATAATAATATATTTCCCAAGAAATTTGATAACTATTTGATAACCTTATAGCAAACGAGTTATGTATACTCCTCACCAACAGGGATGGGCATTTACGCGTCATCTATTATTTTCTTCCTTGACGTGTCGACAACTTGTAGACAATGTAAATACCGTAGACAACATACACTATTCGTAGAGAATAGTCTAGACGATTGATAGAGTGACTTAGTGAACTAGTTCTAAACTATACAGTGGCCTGATTTCTTTAGGCTTATTGTATTATACTGGCGGCGAAAGTTTTATGTAATCTCATTAGGTTAGAAAAGTGGACATTATTTCACAACGTGGGAAGACAAAATTAAAACTAAACCAGTCAAATTTGTTCACTAGAATTTTGTCCTAAATCCTAACATTTTTTACATAAGATAGTGAGAGTATCATGTTTTATAAATCTAATGATTTTACCGATTATGTGACGATGTTTATCGTCACAAACTATTTCTTTTTGGCATTGGTCTACCAAATAAATACATTTTCAAGTTTTCTTGGGAAAGCTCTGGAAAGCTAACACTATAATGACGTATAAACTAAGATGTTATCGAGTAAATGGTAAAGTGGTTAAAGCTGTGATGTTTGAATTGGGAGGTATCGGGTTCGAATCAAAATAGGAGCGAAATACAAAAGAGATTCTTCATAAATGATTTCGATTGGGCTGAGGATGAACACGACTTTGACCCTCTGTTGAGAGTGCGGAATCCATGAGTCGAGTCATCGTTTATGTTAGTACAGGCTGGCATGGAACAATACAAGGTGTAGATGGTTACAAATTAGACCTGTGGCTGTGTGTCCTCGTTTTGGCTGACAAAAGGCATAAGGCAAGGACGCAAATATGTTATCTGCGATAAAGCCGAGAGAGCCTTGAGTTCCATAACAAGAAGAGATTAAAAAAAAGTAACTTAGAATGCCATTGAAGAGGTCCAAGGATTCCGAAAATTATTTCAATTTTGGAAAAAGTAGGAGATTAGGAGGTTAAAGACAGCCAATGTCATATATATGAATCCATGATTTCTCTTGAAATCCTAGGAAGCTAACACAAATAATAGCGTATCTAAGCTACTCGTATCCGAAAAATATTTTTGTTTTGTAGAGGATTAGTTGGTTTAGGACAACATGCTTGCTATGACATCATAATATGCGTGTCGAATAGATTATTTTTCTGGATTTTCTTGGGATAATTCTAGTAAGCTAACACCATAATGCTGATAATTCCAATATTATTGGGTCTAAGCTATTTGAAAAATATTTCAATTTATAGGAAAAAACATGGGGTTGGGAAGCCTAGAAGAATCATGTTTCATATGACCCCATAAATTTCTATTTTATGATTTTTCCAATTTGTTACTCTAAACCTCCTAATCTTCTTCTTTTTTAAAAACTGAAATATCAAGTAAGTTAGTTGAAATATCCAACCTGTCTGTCGAGCAATTATGTGTTAAAATTATAATCAACACAAAGTCAATTTTTATCTACGTGGTATATATTCCACCTACCTCACCGATATCTTCTTACGCTGCCAGCTGCGACACAATAATGGAAATATCTGACACCATCTTAATCACCGGGGATTTTAATTTTCCAACTATTAACTGGCCGTGTAACGAGGAAATGCATGAAATGTTACCTTTAAACGTGAGTTCAGAAACAGAGTGTTTATTTATCGATACCAGGGATGGACGCCATGTAATCTACGCGTAAAATATTACGTGAAGTACTTGGCAAGATTTTTTTTTCAAGGTCGACAATTAAGAAAATGTCAACAATCTATACGATTTTTAAGCGATATGAAATAAAATGCGTAATTTTGTAAAAGGGCGATTCATTTAAGTCTTAAGAAGAAATGAAAGAAAAGGTTCAAATTAAATCGAGAACCACATACCATTTTTAGAAAAGTGAGATACTAAGTTTTGTGTATAGTGATGAGGAATCTACCAAGTTTTAATTTGAAGATATAAAATATTTATGTACGCGATTTTGGTTTCAGAAATATGGTCACCTTAGTGAAAGCCACATCCCAAAACTATTCAGATTCATATTCTAAAACTTATCTCGATAATTATAATAAAATTTTCATTTCAACCGAACATGTCGAATTACATCATCATCGGTTACCGAATTATCTCAAAATTCATTTTTAAATCCTGTTTCTATCGAACAGATAAAGTCATAATTGGCCTTATAATTGGCATTATAATCGGTCAAGGATTAGCTTATAGTTCCGTTTAAAATCTCATTTATATATAACATGTCGAGTTCCATCATATAGTCAAGAAATTAACCTTGTTCCGTGGCCCAGTTTCCATCCAATATGTCAAATTTGATAGTATTTTAATAATTAATTGCCGCGCTGATTTGCCATCTTACAATGAATTCCTCAATGTCACAAAGTCGACAACTGTAAAACGCTTGCCATTTTAACTATTTCTGCAAATTTATCTAAGTGGATGTGCTTATATTTAGCAGGAGCGCATTGTCACTACTTTTGATAAGATACAAATTTTGAACTTCTAAACTGTTTCAAATCCAATTTTATGTACGATTTAGTGAATGAGTTGTGATGGTCTTCCATCACAACTCATTCACTAAATCGTACATAAAATTGGATTTGCACTAAAGTTTGTCAAAACTTGGTCATAGAGCTGCAGTCTGGCACGTTTAGCGGACGAAGTTCTATTTATCTGAACGATTTGATTTTTTAATAACTCTGTAGCTCATAGCCTTCCTGAACTCGAATTCGTGTTACCATCAGAGATCTCTTAATTAATTTTAATGTAAGTTATAATAATTTTGTAAATTTTTTTTATCATAATTGTGCGGTTTTTTCCGATTTTTAGGAGCTGCTCGTTCTACGCAGAAACCATCTTTATACCCCTTTAAAACCATTTATATCGTTGTTTTTTATTTATTCTAAAGAAATTTGGTCACCGTGGTTTAGAACTAATTCACAAAATCTCTATCGGTGTTGTCTACATTATTGTCGACGTGGTCTACGGGTTGTCGACACGTCGACGTAGAAAATAATAAATTACGCGTAAATACCCATCTCTGATCGATTCTGTTTTTGATATAAATCAAAGTCAAATTTTCCAGATACATAATGGTCTAGACCGTATCTTAGGGCTGATCTTTACAAATGAACCAGTTGAAAATGAATTATCACCACCTTCGTTACTGATGATATTAACCATTAAGCCATTGAAATAATTTTGGAATGCGATAGCCATAAATAGACTAATAATCACCAAAACCGCAATCCGCAATATAACTTTAGAAAAGCCGACAATTTCAGCTATATCTCGAGCAGATTAACTGGGAGACGGAACTTATCAGCAGCAAGATAAATGTTAACGTTGAGAAATTGTATAAAATCATTTTCAATGGTATATCACTAGTTGGTCCCGCTACTTCGGCCAAACCTATAACAAATATCCTTCATGGTACGATGATAAACAAGAAAGAGAAGGCCTACAAAGAAAATCTAAAAGTGTTTTCTGAGGAATGTAAATATAAATTCACTGCGTGTATTTCGAGCGCGACTTTGAGTTAAAGTATAAGAGCTACATTACATCGATAAGTATGAAAACCCTAGCTATGGTGAAAACCATACTAACACCACGGATTGAACCCGAGTATTCAGAGATGGATGCGGTCTTGATGGCATTCCAGCTTCATTATTAAAAGTCTCTCTGTGTCTTTTATTTAATCAATCGTTAAGATTAAGAGAAATTCCACAGAAATTCAAAATAACTAGAGTGACACCAATTTTGCAGAACTGGAGCAAGAAATGATGTTTCTTGTTATAAAAGGAATTTACATCAATTTCTTCAATACCCAAATTATTTGAACATGTAGTGCGTGTAACTCATTCAGATCATTGGTTCTTCGATTTATATTACAGTACCAGCACGGTTTCATGCCAAAAGTTAAAGAAATTGTAAAACACAAACAAGTTGATATAGTTTATACTGATTTTGTGAAAGCCTTTGACTCCATCAGCCATTGTAAGACATTGGAACGCCAATATAGGTTCGGTTTCTCCAAACAATTTGTTGCCTGGTTTAAATCATATTTAAGCAACCGCATTCAGTATATTGAGCTTGGAAATAGAAGATCACAAATAATTGAAGCTTATATACTTCAAGGGTACCACAAGGATCCCATATTGGTCCTTGGATCTTTATAATTTTCATAAACGGCATTATTGATGTAATACAGCACTCTAAATTATTAATATTTGCAGATGATCTCAAAATCTACAGAAATAACGAAAACATCGCTGATACCAACAAACTACAGGAAGACAGACTTCCCTAACCTTCTCTTTCGATGACAACACTGAATAATAGATAATAATAGAGCTTTTAAAATGTTCTTTTGTTGGATATATTTTATTTGGCCAAATCGTTGCACCATCTATACTGGTTTCAATTAAAATAAAGGCACTTTGCAGGAATTTGAGAAATCATGAGTTCCTTCATCTGCTCACCCATTAAAATATCTCAAATGATCTGAACTGAATTTGGAATCGAGCATGAACCATTCACCACCCAAACGTTCCCAATACAATTTTTTTTTTAAATAACACAAACATTTTCACAAACACATTAGTTACCACTCATGGTATGAAATCCAAAAACAAACACATCCTTTCAATGAATTTTTGATTTCTACCCACAGGATAAGTACAAAATTGATAACAAAGTTGAGCTTTTTCCCAGTAAATTTATATAGCTTTTGTGTTATATTTGTATACTCACATATTCAGACTGAACATAAAATATATATAAATCGACATAAAATTTTATTACTTTTATCATTTTATCAATACTCTGTATAAATTCTCGACATGAACAACACACCAATAAAAAAAAAGCTCTACACAGAATAAATTTTATGTTATGACAATAATATATGAATGTTTTGCCACACTTAAGCGAAATATCTGAACGCCCTCGAAAATACGGGGTTCAGATTTCATTGCCTATTTTCAATGAATGTACATATCGATTAGACTTTTTTTTACTGCAACTGAAAAGTTTTGCTTTAGCCTTACTAAAATGTTTGATAAGCATCTTAGTTATAAAACAATAAAAAAATACATTTAAATTCGCCTTGAACTTTCAACATATATTTTGTTTATTGCTCTTCTATTCTACATACATATGTATGAATGTACATGAGCTTTTACGTACGATTTAAAATTGTTAGATGGACATTTTAAGGTTAGTTTTTTTGTTTTGTAAATCAGATAAACATGATTGCATAGTAATGGAAAATGTTTACAACACTTTGAGGTATAGATTTCTATAACAAGGATATATTACGAAGGAATGTTTTCAAAACTTTTAAAGCTTTCAAATAGAATTTTAATGAATCTAGAGTGTTCGACTATTATAAATTCATTTTCAAAGATGGCATAATTATTTTGTGCTTTCACACGATTTTAGTATATTATTAATTGTAAAAGCTTCAAATTTATATATTTAAAAAAAGCTCGACAATGTTAAATTATTCATAATTGATTCAAATAAGCTTGTCTTTATAAAGATTTTTGGGTAACGGCTTTTGGGATACTTCCGAAGTCAAACAACGTCAAAAACCCGAGAAGCAACAAAGTTACCATTACCAATGCTAGAGTTATGAGGAGCAAGTTTACTTGCAAACTTAATGAACAAGGTGCAACAACAAGATATGAAGTTTGATTTATTTTTTGGCGTATTTTTCGACAGATTCGATGATAGTGTTAGGATGGGTGAAGAATAAGCCCCATAACATATCCGTCTCAGTGGATTTATGTCAAATCAGCCGACAACGCCGTGGATTGTGCATCTATAGTGGAATCAAAGCCAGCCAATTAATCACGCGCAAATTGTGGTGGAACGGCGTTCAGATTGTCTTTGAGAAGGCAAACCAACGAACGCCAATGATAATGGAGGAGACACTAAATCAATTGGAATAAAAACCATGCATATTACGAGCTACTATCGGAAATTGATCAGTTTTAATAGCATAAAAAGGATCATGGCGTACGTTATGAGATTCATGAAAAAATGTAGAAAGCTGAATAAAGCAAAAACAACTTCTCCAACTGCAAAAGAAATGCAAGATGTCATAAAAGTTTTAATCCAATTAGCACAAACCAAGAACAAAAAAGAAGTAGCAAGTATAACAGTAAAATTAAGTCATTAGTCATTGGACGAATTCAAAAATAAACCGCTTGGACGTATGTATAATGAAAAACATCCGATGATCATTCCAAAAGATCATCCATTAACCAACCTTTTGATTACAGCAGCACACGAACACAATTTGCACGGAGGAACACAATTAACATTAGCTCATATACGCATAGCCCTTCAACTCCAACCCTATATCACAAATTATAGGAAATTTACCAGAAGCTCGTGTTACACCTGGGATACCTCTCAATATTCGAGTGTATGACAACAAAAATGTGTATCGACACATTGAACCAGTCAGCGATCTTACCACCGATTTATTGCCACGTATAAACGATTCATATCACGTAGAGGATTGTATAGCGATCTAGATATCGACAGTGGCACAAACTTTGTTGGTGCCAATAATCAGTTCAAACGTGAATTAAAGTCAGTACTACAAGGATCAACAAAAGAAATTTGGAATTTATTGGCAAATAACGGAACTACCTGGCATTTTATTCCTTCTGCTTCTCCCCATTTCGGGAGACTGTAGTTAAATCAGTCATAAAACACTTAATAAAAGTTATTGGGGAGGCAACAATTACCTTTGAAGTTAACTATCCACAGTTACCTCACAGGTAGAGGCTAGCTTAAATCCAAGGCCGCAATTATATCAGATGACGTTTTTGAACCATGGGCATTTACTGATTGGTGAACCGTTACAGTCAATTCCGCAAGATACAGTGATACACCACAAATATTCATGGTATAACACAGTGGAGGCTGTTGGAAAAAATGAAAAAAAAATTTCGGAAAAGATGGCACTTCGATTATCTAGACCAACTACAATATAGAAGAAAATGGTCACTAAAGTTGTTAACGAAGTGGTTAATGGGCCGGGTAGTGGAAGTATTTGTGGAATATTTCGGCAACCGAAAATGCCATATTCTCATTGATTTTAAGTAACTTCTAAAGTTTAATTTATTGACTTGATATAGTAAGCTTTTATATACATATAGTTAACTTTTTCAAATGACTAAAATGCTTATTAAAAGCTTTTACAGAAATTAACAGGGGTTACAGTGGTGCCCAAAATACACGGTATGGGCTTTATATAGGGGAAGACTTAAAACCACATACGGTAATGGTGTGATGTTTCAAATTTTTTTTGCAATGGTGATGTATGTACCGTACAGACCAAGTTTGAGTTCACTAAAAATGCTCGCTCTACCATTGAAGCGATTAAACTTGTAGTGTATTAAGCTTCTAGTGTACTTGGGATTGCGTATTAAACGCGCTAATCAATAAAGAGGTCCCTCCTAAAATGGTGGCTAATTATTTTAGGAAATCCGAAGAAATTTGGGAGGTGGTGTGTAAAATGAGTGCTAGAATTATTAAGAAACTGAGAAGACAATAGACAAAGACAATAAAGTTTGATGGCAGCTAAGGCTGAACAAGTAATACATAGCAGTAGTTCCACGAGACAAATATAGGCATAAGAATTTGGGGGTTAGGGTTTAGTCGGTAAGCATCCGACACTCTCACATGTTTATGAATTAGCTCCACATGTGAGGACTTATGAAGATTCGCCCTCCACCATAAAAAAAAAGACACCAAAAATGCCAATTACGCAGGTAAGAACTATAAGTTATCGAATATGCATTCTTTCGAAAAGCCGGATGCAATGTCTGATCCAAGTTATCAATACCTAAGACACACACCATAGGAATCCATAAATGGAATATTAGTTTTGATGGTTTTTGTATCGCGCTGAACGCTTACCTAGAGCCAACCATGTGTCATTTGATAGATTGGTTAGCGACTTACGCATATACTGTTACGGAAAAGTGCATTACGATGGTATTGGTCGTATTATGAAGTGATATTGATGTTCGAAAACAGCAAACGAGAGTTTTATTCGGATGTATTAGATTCTACCCCCGTCTCTTACCCAGCTGATCTCAGATTATGATTTGTACTTTATCTTCAAACAAAATATGAATACCGATCTGCAATATAAACTGGCAGGCAAGAAAATTGAATCAGTAGACGAGCTATAGTAACTCAATGCAGAATGGAAAAGGCTAAATTCACACTATGATACATCACGGTGGAATGAGCATGATATCACTAGCGACAGCTTAGCTCCTACGCTGTTTGACAATACCGTACCGAATCCAAGCGTGCTTACTATTTTAATGTATAATTCAGCCGGGCATGGCTTCTACGATAATAATGGATACTACCGAACTTCAGAAAGTTGTGCAGCTTCTGTAGATTAGAAGGGAGTTATTTCAGCAGCAAGCTATAATCAACCGGTGCAAATATTTATTTTCGGTCACTTATAATTCGGTAGTTCTAAGAAACCCGAATTATTTTATGTTAAATACACATTGATTTGGTTGTGGAGCTGGAAACCCGAGGAGGGAAAGGCTACAGCCTGGAACCCCTTCCCAACAACCAGGAGTTTCCAGGAGAACGTTCGAGGAAACAGCCACGAATGCACGTTCGGATTTATATCGAAGGAAAATGTAAGTCTTCAATTACAACAAAATATTCCAATTGTACACAATTTATCAAATTATTGTTACCCTAATACCATTCTGAATTATACATCTAGACAAACTCCTAACAATACACTACATATTAGTTCGGGTAAATCAAGCGAAACAATATAAAGTCACTGAATCCATACAAATACCTACTTGTATTAATCCCAGCCGACATCATTCAACCTTTGTATCTGTAAATGGGTTTCTGGTGCATGTTTGGATTGGCTCCGACTATGTTGAAATCTATAAATATGGAGGCCCCTGAAATCCCACCAAATAACACACATCACCTCACTCCTGATCAAGAATATCAACAGATCGTTGAGATGTTCCCTAGTTCCTCTAAAAATGGTGTTGGCCGCACCCATTTAGTAACGCACACCATTGAAATCAACAATGTTGAACCGATAAAATAGCGGCAGTACTCGGTTTCTCCAGTGGTACAGGCTGTGATTTGCGAGGAGTTGGATAGGATACTACAGTAAGGAGTGATAGAGAGAAGTCAAAGCTCATAGGGTTCTCCGAAGGGGTAGTGGCAAGGTGAGGCTATGCCTTGATGCCCGGAAAGTGAATGAAGTCACACTAAAAGACGGATACCCATTGCTGGTGATCGAGGGATTGTTAAGCCGATTGAAGCAAAGACGGTACATTTCATCCATGCACTTAAAGGATGCCTTTGGCAAATCCGTCCAAGCGAGCAATCTAGGGATTCAACTTTATTCACTATTCTCTTTGGAAAGCCCCCTCTATCATTTCACCGTGATGCCCTTCAGCCTATACAATGCTCCACAAACATTGTGTAGGCTGATGCATAAAGTGATCCCGGACCACATCTTGTTTCAATGGCGCTCCTGCATGAGAACATATAGCTATGTTATAATGCTCGATGGCATCAAAGTCTACTAGGAAATGGGTTTTGATGAAGCTTCAAAGATTCCCCAGTAAAAGAATCGTCAGATTTAAATAAATAACTGGGACTGGTTGGGTTAGTAGACAGAATATCTTTCTACAGCGAGAAGTTTCGAAGACGTGCTCCATTTTGTCACAGAAGAGTCTGCAGTACTCCTTTATTCCTTTTTATATAATATTAGGTGCTCCTAATAAAAGTCGCAATCCCAAACCACTGTAGTGCAGCCTGAGGGTAACTGGCCAGTTTTGTATAGATTAGTCGGTTGGCACACTGAAAACAGTACATCAATGACATTATTTCGAGAAGTATGTAGCATATTGTTTGATGTACAGCGCTAACAGGAATTGCTGCATCGACTTGTTTGTCGAGTGTTTCACAATTATTTTATTTTAGAAATGATAGTTGTAGTAACTTGCCCCTTCTTTTTTAAATTTGGTTGGAATCAATTAAGGTTCCGCACTCAATGACACAAAGGGACAATGGTGCAAACCTTGGATTCTATCAAATCACGCGCATGCGTTCTGCATTTTTAGCAAATTGGATAAGTTTGAACTAAGGCAGAGAGAGGATAGTATAGATGCACAGGAATTGTCCTGGAATTAAACACATGAGATCTAATACAGTCGCATGCAGGGTAGCTGTCGAAGAAGCTATCATCATCATCTTCGCCATTCCTCGCATACAGCATTGCTGGCTAGTCCTATGCGATGGAGATGACCCTTGAAGCAAACATGGCCAGTAAAAATCGATACTAGTATTTTTAAGTTATCCTTTCTTAATGATAGAGCGCAATTAGTCAGCTTCGATTTGATCTCGCACTAATAAAGTATTTCGCCTTACCTTCAATGTCACAATGCGCAGGTACCCATAAGACCGTAACTTTGTTATTACGGCAGAGAACATTCAAAAAATTCTTCCAATCTATCACCAGTTTTGAGTTGGTCAAAGGATTATTTAAGGAGTTGAGGACTCCGAGGTCAGTACAAATTTACTGTCAGTACTGAAAATAATATCGTCACCATTAACCGCGAAATTAATAGCTGTAATGGCACAGGGAGTAATCGCGATTAATTTCGCTTGAGAAATAGTATAGTACGTCCCTTCTCAGAAAGCGAGCCATCTGAAAAAAGCTACCGATTTAGATATTCGCTTGAGAAAGTTTGGTGAAAACCACGTATGTATCTCTCGATGATAAGCCACCTCGAATGGTTTGTAAAAGTTAAATTCAGCGAACAGCATGTCATTAAGCATGTCAACTCCCGGCGCAGCTGTTGTAAATACACTAAGCATTAATCTATGTCCCGATATAGTACCGAATGCGTTCCACGCCTCAACACATTTCAAGCGAAACGCCGCTGAGCAAGCTGTGCTAAGAACGAATGACTGTAGCTGAGTCAAAGATAGAATAGACTTCATAACAAGTAGTGGAGTCGAAGACATTAGCCCTACATACGATATTTGCATTGGTAGAACCATTGATTTGTATATAAAAGAAAGCATTTTGGGTGACACGCCCCAAGAGTTACCAAACGCTCTTCTGCATTGCCAAAAAATCGCTGTGAATTTTTGCAATCCAGATGATACTTCCAAGAGAGTTTATTATCTCAAATAATACCAACCAATAGTCCCTACTTAGATTTAAAGTTGAAAATGTGAGTCAAAGTATTGTCTAACAATGTGTTATTGTATTAACGATATGAACGATTATTTTCGGTTTTGCAAACGTTTGCTGTACCTATATGCAGACTTACTTACAAAGTTCTAATGACGGAATTGTTTTTTTTTTTTATTGGATTTTAAACATCGTGCGTAGCTCTAGATTTCCCAATTAAAATTTATTTTAACAAATCAAATAGATAACATCATCCACACAGAGTAAGATCGTTTGACGATTACAGTGTTATGATGCCGCTGTATTAAGCTGCTTACAGCTGAGCAACTAAATATAATCGATTTCAATTCTTAAATTTATTGCTTCGATAATTTTATCCAATAATATATGATGTGTCAAACATGATTGATAACAACATATATATCGTTATTAGAAATTTCTTATCGCGCAGTTATATAATCATATACAATTATTAGCTCTGATTACATGTAAACGATGCATAAAAATTCTATGCTCTATATAAACATAAAAACATTTTTTTTTTTACTACATTTTAAATAGAAAATCATTTTATTTATGTAACCATGTATATATAGGTTTTTCTATGCTGCTGCTGTTGGTGTTGGTGTCATCGTCGTTATTATACCATAAAAAATCATAATATTTTGTTCCCAGGATTTATGAGCAGAATTTTTATTTAAATTTTTTAGTGCGGCTCTATATTATACAAGTATAACTAACTACATATATGCACATGCATACAACATAGATATGGTACAGCATAAAATATATGTATAAGAATTTTTAATAGGATTGTAAATTGTAACGTATATTGTTCGTGAAATGTACGTCACAATATTAAAGAGCGATATATGGTTTCTATTCTATAGTATTCGACTAAATTGCTAATAAGTTAAATAGGACAGACATGGTGTCTACAGTAAAATCTATATGAAAGGCACTCAAGAAGACGGAAAAAAATATCAAATTGATTTTAATTCAATTGGACGCCTGTTGATTCGACCGCAAAATTTAATTATCCATTGATCATACTCCTGGTTTTATGACTTGGTTATGGCAAACATAAAATATGATGGTGATAGTGATAGTGTGGTGAATGTGTTACGAAAGACTGAATTGTATACATTGTTTTATGTAATTTAAAATGACATGTTTATTTGGTTTGTAAACTGATTTGGCAGACAGACACACTCTATACCTTAATCGAGTAACAAACAAATTGACTTTGTGGTCGGTGTACAAAATAATATTGATGGTGTTATAAATCGGAGTTTTCGCCAACCAATAAGCACTAAACTATATATTCAAGTAACCAGTTTGGTGCGGTATCCAGCTCCAGCAAACTATTTATTATAGAATAGTTCATATTCATTTACAAAAATCATAATCCATTTTCTAAAATCAATGTTCTAGAAAATAAGGCCGGAAGTCTTTCTACCAAATAATCGCAGCGCGCGTTCGAGTTTCAAGTCCAAAATACGTAAAAAGAATTTGGTATTTTATTCTTAAACTGAACATCCAATATTTTAACGAACCATTTTAAAGTTTGAAATTGGTATTACGGATTAAAAATGAAAACATTTATGAAAAAATGGCGGTGGTGCTGATTGATGAGAGAAAAATTATTTCTATTGATCAATAGATGGCAGCACACTTAATAGAGATATTTTCAATATCACTTTTTTGGGGTTATTAATTTAAAACAATTTGCACTCCAAAATGAAATTACATTTTATAATATTAGGAGGGAATATCTAATAATTTCTAAGTCAACGTGTCGATAACTCGTCGACAATGACAACAATGTAGACAACGTCGGTAATGTGTACAACCTCTAGGATGGTGATTTGTTGAACTAGTTCAAAACTACTGTGATCCAATTTATGTAGAGTGAATTTGATACTTAGATCGGATATAAAACCTGCTGAGAAATTGTACAAATCCAAAATTTTCCGAGTGCTATGAGGCGCGTATTGTCGAGTATCGATTTTTCTGTTTTTTCGAGTACTCGAATACCCGGGTATCTTTCCGAAACGTGCTTTTAAATTATTCATACAAAGTTACCACGAAACACCTGTCTGAAAAGCTTTCAATACGCTTATATTCGAGTCAAATTAATAAAGGAATGACAATGGACAACACAAAATTTTCTGATGCGGTCTTTGAGTTAACCATCCATCTTACGATCTTGATAGTTATCGGATTAACGGATTAGAATTTGATTGACAAGGCCAACAATTTTCTCAAAATAATCAAGTAAGGTGATTTTCAAAATGCCATTATTTAAAAAGTGGGTAACTACATCCAATTTAATCAGCTTATGAAACTCGATGGAAATTTATTATAATGGCTATAATGTATGTATGAACAAAAAAACATATGTGGCCGCCAATAATTCTTTCATAAAAGTTGTATAATAAGTATTCAAAATGGATTAGCCCAAATATGCTTACGAACGCTAGACGTAGCTGATTTGTGGTTGTCGATAAATATGCCTGACAACTCCAAAAATACGAGGACTTGTTAAAAATTCAGACGTGTGCATCGCATGACTTGCTGTTTAAACTGAATAATCTAAAGTTTTAAAAAATCATGTGGAAGTATAATTTATTTCGGCCAAAATCAATTTATATTATCTTAATCTTTTACATATACAAACGTTAATCAAATGAAAATGTAATTACATAAAAAATTTTATAATTGATCAAAAAAAAGTGTACCTGTATATATTGCTTATAAAAATACGTTTAATTTGATATATCACATGACGTAATAAAAATATTGACCCATCATCCAGCATCTATGGTCCAAGCGATTTTATCCAGAACTTTCTTCCCAATCTACAAATCTCGACGAATTTTTGTTTCAAATTTTTTTTGTATTCCAGTTCCTAAAAAAAAAATTTTTTACTTGGAATTTTATTTCACTAGTATTCGTGGAGCTTTGTAATTTGGATTAGAGGGTACAAAGTTTGGTAAAAAATCACCTGGACCACAAATGCTGGATTAAATTTTTTAATTTGGATTATGTCATGTGATATATCAAATGAAACGTATTTAAATAAGCAATCTAGTGGTATACATTTTTTGATCAATTACGAAAATTAATTATTAATTTGCATAGCGTTTTTATGTTTAAAATTAAGTTTAGATTAAGATTTTAACGAGATAATATAAAAGAGCTTTACCTAAATTACGTTGTGGTTTTTAGAAATTTAAATTATTCTTAACTGTTAGTTTTGACAGCACTAATAAATTCGCATTTGTCAGTGAGTAGTATTGTCGCCTGATATTCCGAGATTTTTTATTTAACTTTTCCGCTCTCGTTTGGCACAGTTAGTAGCGTGCTTGGTGTGGTATTCGAGGGACTCGGGATCTATCCCCGATGGTGACCAAAAATCTCGGTTGGGTGTTTTTAATGTGTATGTACGTATATGTGTTTGTTCAGGTGTTGCACCGAGAGCCCGTTTTTGGCTTTGAGTGCTGGAGTAATTCACCAAACTTTAATTTTTATTTTAACCTTTTTGTATAGTCACGTTTGTGTGATAAAGTCATGTGATGTACATATCAGAATTTTTTTCATATAGCTTAATTTAAGCCTTCTTTTTGTTGAACACAAAAACTAAGTCGTTGGATTTGAACATGCTAATATTATAGTGGGTTATTAATGTTGTCTACATGACGATAAAATATATTGCCAGATAATCTACGTAATACTTTACGTCTGGACAACCGAGTAGATGACTTGGCGTAGTCTGCCTCGTTCATCCCTGAATATTAGGTTAAGCTTCTGAGCTTCTGATTTAGAGAATATCCAGACATTTTACGTTTACTGAATATTTAAGACTACTTTTAAATTTAGAAGCCCTTCCCCCTCAGTTTTCTAAAAAATTACCTGAAAAAAAAATTACCTTCTGGTAAAACGTTGACCTGCGAAAGTTTACTTTCATTATTTTTAAATAATTTGAATACGAATTTCAAAGCCAAAACTTAAATTCAAACATTAGAATTGAAATTCTAAATCGTTCGATTCAAAATTATGTGACTAATCAATTTTTTGAAATAGTACATCATAATTTAAACAATTTCAGGTCTTAAGTAATTGCAGAAAATATTTAATTTCAATATTTTTTGGAATTTTTATTAATTTTTTAAAATTTAATTAAATATAAATGGTATGATTTTAAAGTTCTAAATAGTTAGAGTCACCATTATTTAATTAAATAATCTTAAAAGTAAAAAGTTGTCTAAATATATCGGATTTTTTAATTTCGAATTAAAATTTATGTTTTCCTATAAAAGAATGTATAAAATGTGAATTTTATAAGAATGTCTTATTTAAATTTTAAAATTTCAAAGATTTTTAACTTTTTACAATTTTATATAAGTTCGATAATTTTAAAATTCATAAAATTAGAGTATTTTAAAAATTCTAGATTTCTAATTAGAAAACTGTAATTCAACTCCACAAAATATTTAAATTTGGAATTTTTAATTTGGATTTATTTTTCTATTTTAGTAAAGTTTTTTTTAATATTCAAAATTTTAAATCAGAAATATAAAACTTAAATTTAGTACATATTTTGTTAAGAATTTAACAAAATTTCTGAAAACAAAATGCAAATTTGATCGTAAAATTAAATTATTTGAAGGCTCAGGTAAAAAAATCTAACTATATTAAAATTTCAGGAAATTTTTACGTGCTTCAAGTAAATACAAATTAAATTAATTCGAAAAGCTACAAGTTCGGAATTCTAGAAACAAAGTCCGAAAATTTTGTTAATACGAACATCTTAAAATTTAATGATAAGAATTTTAAGTATACAATTATTTAAATTAAAACAAAATTCAGTTTGAAAATATTTTAAATTTACAATTGAACTCAAAACTATAAACTCTAAAAATTGCAAAATTAAAAATTAAATTAATGTGTTAAAAATAAATAGATACAAGCTTAATTATATATTTAAAATAATTTTTAAATATGACATTATTAATTGAAACTTTCAAAAATTCTTGATGCCTAATTAATATTAAATTAATTCTATATGTTTCCAAATTTTGAATGGAAAATTCTAAAAATTTTAAAAATTGTTTAATTTTAAATATTCCAAATTAATTAATTATAATTAAAAACTCGTATATTCTTTGTATAAAAAATATTAAAATAGAAGTAAGAATTTATATTTTGTATTTGGAAGTTTTATTAAAAATTTTATATTTAGTCGAGTTTTAAAATATTATTAAAATTGAACGGAAATTTTGAAACAAATGCAATTTATAACGAGAGACAATATGTTGTCAAAATTATAGAAATTGATTGAAAATATGGATTTGAAAATCGCTGTTTAATTAATTATATCTTAGAAAATAAAAATTATCTAAAAATACTGGATTTGAAATTATAAATTTTTTATTTTAAATGTTAAAATTATATTCTGTGTAATAAAAATTCCAAAATTAAGCATTTTTGTTAGTCCGATAAGAACGATAAGATGCTAGATCCTTCTTTTTAACTACAAATGTCATATTCAAATATTCAAATTTAAATTGGAAATTTAAAATTTTTTAATTAAAAATCCATTATTTAAAATTTTTACATAGAAGTTTGTAGTTTTTAATTTTAAAAAATATTTAAATTTACAATTTGGGAATCAAGATGTTTAATACTTTTGATTTATCAAATTCGTAGCAGAAATTATGAAAACTAAATGCAAATTTAACGTAAATGTTTAAATTTAAATCAAGAGGTAAAACCAACTAATTTAAAATTTAGGGAAATGTACTCTTAATTTAGTAGAATTTAAAATTAAAAATTGATATTTGAAATTTTTATTAAAATTTTTATATTTAATATATTTTTAAAAAATTGTTAAAATTCAACAGGTAGAAACAAATGACATTATGAATTTTTAAATATCAAATCCAGAGTTTTAATTAAAGTCAATTTAGTTGACTATTGATCGATGTTCAAACCAACTTAAAATAAGATTTAGCCAAAATGCGATAGTGCCTAAATTTTTTTTTATTTGATTCAAAATTCTTTGATAAATTAATAATTTTTTGAATTTAAATTTATCTAAAGAAACGGAATTATAAATTTAAAATTTTAAATTAAACATTTCTTGAAATTAATTAAATTAAATTAAATTAATTAAATTAAATATCACATTAAAAATCCAGAAAAAATTTTAATTTAAAATGTTTTGGAACTTTAAGGACTAATATAAATTTTCAGTTAATTAATTTTTTAAAATTAAACTAATTTTATCAGAAATAAAATAATAATAAATTCTGAGCCAAATTCAAGTTTAAATCAGATAAGTTTCTTAAATGTATAACATTTGAGGATATTGGACTAGAGTTGAAATAATTTTTTAAAAGTACGAAATTGTGAAATGCGATTTAGAGAATTCAAGGTGGTTTTTCAAAAATTCTAAATTATTCAATTCTTGATAATCAAAAATTATCTAAAAATACTTGTTTTAGAATCATAAATTTTTTATTCCAAATTTTATAACTAAACCGTGTAATAATAAATTCCTAAATTAACATTTTTTTAGTCCTAAGAACGATAAGATGTTAGATCCTACTTTTAAACTAAAAATGTCATATTCTAATTTAAGTTAAACAAAATCGATAATTTACATTTTAATTTTTGAGAGATTTTTGGTGCAATTAATTTGAAATTAATTATTTTTAAAAGTTCCAGAAGTTCATAGTTTTTAATTCTTTTGAAGAATTAATTATTTAAATTTAGAATTTAGAATTTGGTATTTTCGTACGTAAACTTTAAGATGGTAATACATTTGTAATAAAAGTAATACATTTCTTCTTTTTTCGAAATTTTATTCAGAAATGTAAAATTAAAATTTAGCGTTTTGGTTCAAACCTAACAGACGTCCTGAAAATTAATTGCAAATTTCAACGAAATGAATAATTTGAACATCAAGGTATATAATTTAAATCACGATAGGTAAAAGAATTCAACTTATTTAGAATTTTAGAAAACTTTGATATTATATTTTAAATACAAATAAAATTAAATCGAAAAGCTCCAATTTCGAAAATTTCATAAATTTTAAAATCTTAAAATTTATTATTAAAGATTTTAAATTTTAGAAATACAATTATTTAATTTAAAGAAAAATCAGATACAGGAATAGAAAATATTTAAATATACAATTTTTAATTCAAAACTATAAATTTTAAAATGGGTTGAATGAATTAAAAATATTGGGATAGTTTCAAATTTTAAATCAAAATTTACATATAAAAATTTAAATTAATTTCGGAATATGAAATTATTAATTGAAAACTTTAAAAAACATTTAAATTAATTAATTTTAAATTGACTCAGTAAGGGGCCAGTAATGGCCTTTAAAACTGATTATTATTAATTTTAAATTAATTCTGTTTCCAAATTTGAAATTCAAAGTTCAATAAATTTTAAATTTTAAAAATAATTTAATTTTAAATAATTTTATGGCTCTTTTTCGAGACAAAATTTGCCTTCAAAATTATAGCATTGCGTCATTGATACAAATTATGGGTTTTTAAATTTCAAATCCAGAGTTTAAAATAAAGTCAATGTTGATCGCCATTGATTGATGTTCGACCAACTTAGAATTAAGGTGACCAGGTATCCTCTTTTCAAGAGTATTAGTACTCTTTTTTTTTCGTTTTCCTTTTTATATTATTTTGTTACCATTATTTTGTTTGGCAAGATTCATCAAAATATACTCTTTTTGAAAATAAATTTAAAATATTTATAATGTTCAGAATTTCTGGAATTTTATTTTAGAAGTTATAAAAATATTGCTACAGTTTACCTAAAATTAGGAATATGGATGAATTTTTTTTGGTTATGGCAAACATAAAATATGATGGTGACTGTGTTACGAAAGACTGAATTTATGTAATTTAAATTGACATGTTTATTTGGTTTGTAAACTGATTTGGCAGACAGACACACTCTATACCTTAAGGCTGTACTTTACTCAATTTGCGAAAACATGTGTATCTTACAAATCGTTTTATGGCCACATGAACTTAGGCATTGACTTAATTTTTTTTTATAGCAAAGTTAAATATATTTGCAAGCGAGTAACACACGCTTTTTTTTAAATTCGCTATAGTTTTTTTGTAATTGCGTCTCAAAGTTGATGAATTTTTTACCAAAACCATTCACTCACAAACCAAATTTATCCATATTTTTTCACTAGTCTGTAAAAGTTTTATATATGGGTACGTTCAGGAAGATATTATCTAGCGATTAACACACGTTTTGACAAAAATTCGTTCTAATAAGCGTGATAATTGAAAATTTAATTGAAAACTATTTTATATCGATAAGCTGACAAATCAATTTATTGAACAAAAATGTATCTTCGATGTAAAAATGGTTTAAGAATCAACTAAATATCGTGTATTTTTTAGTTCATCCCTTTTTAATTAGATGTCGCAAGTGGCAAAAAACAATTTTTTCATGGAATATTTTGTAATTTTCGATAGCGGAGATTTACACTATTTCAAATTTTATTTTAGACGAATTTTGTGACATTTAAATATCGACATCAATTTTGATTTTTGTTCTAGGTAAAGTAGAGCCTTAATCGAGTAACAAACAAATTGACTTTGTGGTCGGTGTACAAAATAATATTGATTGTGTCATTTCTACGGCGTTGCGTTCGAAATGAGTTGGGGCGTGGAATGCACTTGGAACTATATCGGGACATAGGTTAATTCTTAATGACTGGCTGTTGCCTGAATTTAACTTTTACAACTCATTTGAGGTGGTTATAACCAACCAAGAGATATGTGGTTCTCACCAAACTTACTCAAGCGAATATTTGAATCGCTAGAATTTTTTTCAGATGGCTCGCTTTCTTAATAGGGTGCTGGCTTTGGTATCTGCCGTTATAATAGCTTGGTCTGAGAACTTCTGGCAGTTTTCAAACTTACTGTACTATTTCTCAAGCGGAATTATTTGCGGTTACTCGCTGTGCCATTACAGCTATTAGTTGTCGCGGTTAAAAGTGAAGATATTTTTTTTTGTACTGACAGTAAATCGGTCCTCAACTCATTAAATACTCCTTTGACCACCTGGTGATGGATTGTAAGAATTTTTTAAATCTTCTCTGCCATAATAAGAAAGTTACGGTCTTATGCGTACCTGCGTATTATGACATTGTAATGAAATCGTAGACAATTTGACTCAAAATTGGCTCACGTTCCTGTTTTGTTAGACCTGAACCTGCTGCTCTGTTGCCTCTTTACATTGGTAAAAAATAATCAAAAATGCTGCTTTACTTCACTTAAAGCAGGCGTGGTCATCCACCCTCACCTTTATTAGTGAGTTCTACATAAAGCTGACTAATTACGCTATTTCATTAAGAAAGGACAACTAAAGAATACTAATATCGATTCTTATTGACCATGGCCGTTTCAAGGGTCATCTCCATCGCATTGGACTAGCCACCAATGCCGTATGCGAAGAATGCCTTGAAGATGATAATGATAATATAACTTCATCGGCAGCTGCCCTGCTTTTGATTGCATTAGGTGTCATGTGTTTAATTCATTCGTTTGTCGTGCCGATTTGAATATACAGCTTCCACATGATTATAAAACCTAAACATTTTTTATAACCTACATATGTACATATACACCAAAAAAAAAACGCTTTAATTAATCTCAGCTTACCTGTGTACACCAGATCCGGAAACAAATCACCATCATCCACATGAAATAGGTCATGCACTAATCTCATTTTCAATGGAAAACTCCATCGTATATCCTCGTTCGCATAATCCAATTTAACAATTTTATCCGTTTTGGTTATAAATTGGTCGCGGCACATTTTCACCGCGGCATTTATTGGCGATGTACGAGACGCCGCACCATGCATTGATTTGAGCTTGGAAAATTCGTTATTATTACTATTTGGTTTATGATTAGTATTAAGACTATTTTTATTATTACTATCAGGGTTATTACTATTGTTATTATTACTATTTGTATTAATATTACGTGACAACATAGTAATAGACGATGGTACAATGGATGATGAGGATGACAGGGTGTTCAATGAATTTATTAAGTGCACATTATTACTACTCATGTTACTGTTACTATTTTGTATAAAAACATTATTCTTATTATTATTATTTATATTAGCATTATCACTATCATTACTATTAACCTTATCATTAACACTATCATTATCATTATTATTATTATTATTTTTATTAGTATTTGGATTAGAATTCAATAAAATATCACTAGAAGAAGACGTTTGAAAAGAAAATTTTTGTGCGGGTGGTCCCGGCGAACGTCCTGGTGCCGGATCACTATTTATTGGTCCACCAATTGTACTTAGTAATGTATAGCCAAATACAAGTGTTAACAGGTAACCCTTCATTTTTATATATCGGTTTTTATAATATATCTATATATATGTATATGTGTTGAATAGTTTTGTAACTATTTTTTTATATCTTTACGTTATAGTTTTATCCACATGATGAAATGATTTCATTGCGATGACGAATATTATATAATGGTCCATTGTGGTCACGGAATTTTATTGCTTACTGCTAATTTTGTAGTTTTATGGCGTTGGGATATTTTTTTTGTCTGGAAATAAGAAGAAAACATATAGAGCTTGATTAGTAAGTGTGTTATGAATGTTGACGAGTTTTTATTTTAGTTTTATGGATATAAGTTTTATGTGTTTTGACACGGTTCGTATATGTGCTGTCTGACTATTATGGTAATTGAGTAGTATATTTTCAGAAGTATCCGCGTATTTAATATGTATTAGTATTGTAAATCGCTTTGACCTGTTAGATTAATTCGTTCAGAGCTTTTAAAAGCACTAAAAGAATTTTTTTTTCAATGTATTTAACTAATCATAGAAATGTATGATAAAGTAAAACCTCAATTCAGAATAAAGAGACCAGTAACTAACCAATTCGTTAATTGTTCTACGTAAATTATGTTCCACAATTTAGAAATAAATATTACTGAACCAATATGAAACTTCAGGTATGAAAGGATGGCTTTTAAAAGTATAACATATAATATAACGCTTAAGTGTTGTGGAACCTATTCGATCATACATATAGTTGGCCGAATAACAGATCATAAAACTGACATAAATTATTGCTGGTTCTCGATTTTTCTACGAACTCAAGTTTTTTGTTCTAATTGGCTTCTATTTTAGAGAAACTTGAAAAAGGTGAAATGGTGAAATCTGCGACGACCTTCTTAAGGCTTCTGAACTAAGCATATATGTAATTAATTTTCTAAGAGATAATAATAAAAAGTATATAAAGGCAATTACTGACCTCTTCCTGAGTCAATAATCTGGCTTGAATGGTTTCGATACTGGACTTGGTCTTCATACTGTCTGAAGAAGCCAAGTCGTTCTCACCGTGGAGTCATCGTCACCTGCAATGACCTCTGCGCCTACCATATGGTGTCTCTTCTTTCACAGATCAGCACGCAGAACGTGACCGGGCCAGCATAAGATTAAAGAGTATCAGAGCTTGTCCTGTTTCCAAATGTATCTGTTTGTGAGGGAAGAATGTGCTTGTTACTCTAAGATCGTGAGCTCTAGCAAAGTATATCATTCTCTCACCATTGTCAGTCGCAGTTTCATGTCGGCAGTACCTATATTTTCACACAAGTTGGCATGATTTCTGCCAGCTCTAGCATTAAAGTCACATTGACTCAAGAAGAATTCCACCTCCAAAATTTTTTTAGCCGAAGGTCTTAACTTTTAGACTAGTGAGTTTCTTGTAGAGCAACGAGTTCAAGCCGATACTTCTTCATTAGGTCTTTCTAAGAGATACTGTACTCAGATTAGTTAAGCGATCTCAGAAAATCTAGTTATCAATTACTAGGAATAAATAAAAATTAAAATCACAAACTGAATATCTAACGTAAATCAAATCTTTAAAATTAAGTTGGAGCGAAGGAAACTATCGAGTTCATTATCAAAAATTGTAGAGCTTTTTAAACAACTTTAGGTTAAGTTAGTTTAGGGTAGCCGTCCTAAAGGACTAGCATAGACACAAAATTGGTCCGTAGCAGTACCACATTCTAGTTTCTTCCTCTTCACTCGCTAAACCATCCTGAGCTTACCAAGAAGCGTTTAAAGTCCCGGATCTCAATCTTATTAAGATCCGAGAGGTTGTTCAAAGGGGAAATTCCCATAAATTTTGTTCTGCTGCACGCTAGACTAGGACAGGTGCAGAGCAGATGGAGCACATTTTCCTCCTCCTTCTCTTCACCACAGCTGCGGCAGAAATCATGGGAAGGGACACCCAGTCTGTTTGTATGTATCCCAATGAGACAATATCCCATTATAGTTCCCAAGACCATACCACTATGGTGCCGTCGAAGCAATATCAGTTGGCCTGATCTGGACCGGTCAAGTCCAGGCCAGATCTGCCTGGTTATTACACACGAACTACTGTTAGACCATCTGACGTTCATTTCTTTTATGGCTTCTTCCTGAAGCAGCAGTTTACATGAAGCAAACGGTATCTTTATATCCCGCCTGCTTTGGGTTATTAGGCGTGCTGTACCCTCGCGGGCCAACTTATCTGCCATTACATTCCCTGCGATATTGAAATGCCCTGGCACCCACGTCAAGCGGATGTTGAACTGATCAGCCATCTCATTTAAAGATGCCAGACAGATCTGGGCTTTCTTCGACGTCAGGGAGTATGATTGTAGCATTTTAATAGCAGGCTGTCCGTAAAAATGGGAATATTCCTCATAGATATTACAGTATACTTCATCCAGTCCATGACTTCCATTATAGCGAGCAGTTCAGCTTGAAAAACGCTGCAAAACTCGGGAAGACGAAAAGAGAGGTTAACCCCTAGTGCCTCTCAGAATACCCCGCAGCCAACTCCTCCATCCCTTTTTGAGCCATCCGTGAAGAAGCTTGCATTGTCCATAACCGTTTCGTTCATCCAGTCATCTCTGGTGGGAAACTCAGTTTAGAATTTCATCTCAACAGATGGCAAAGGAATAGCATAGTCGGTATCTTCCGGGCTTTCATTCTGCTGAGTTATTGTTGTTGAGATATTAGGTTTTGTTAAAGACAGCTTAATTGAATATTTATGTAAAAATCCAATATTTGAAACTATCGAAAGCTCATCCGAAAGAGTAACCCATTCTTTTCATTATGTTTATCTGTAATGGTTCATGCATTTAGACAATAATCACAACCTCATTAGTAAACGATCAAAGTATATTAAAAAGTACGTTTCAATGACATTCAAAAAAAGCTCCATAATAAACGTTCTAAGCTGGCATTCGAAAGCTTGTTCGTTCAGTATTTTTGTACAATAAAATTCTGACAGAGACAGTTTCAAGAATTAAATATGAAACTTCAAAATATTTTTAAAAAAGCTCATTACTCATATTTTGGGAATGTTTTTGTTACGCTGCCTATTATGGCTACAATCTATTCATCGATTTTGTCATGTTTTCAGAGAGAATTACATAATTTAACGATAAAAGCTCATACTAAAACATTTAATTGCGCAAATCTGATTAAAAGCTAAAACAAGGGTTTTAGATCGTATTAAGCAATTTTGGCTTGGTATATGGTTTAAACAAAATATTGAAAATGTCACCATGTACCTAATCCGATACTATCAACATTAATTATTCTGGAGTAATTAAGTGTTATCATAAACACAATGTTAATTTGACACAACATTTAAACCGAATCCTTATCAGATGGAAGTTATTCCCAAAACCAATGATACTCTACCACATCCCAATGTAACACACAATTTTTCCAATTAGTTTTACTTTTATGTTTTCCCAAAAGCAACAACCAATACCGAAAAAAAAACACTATCATGTACCAATTTTTCTAAAAATATCTGTAAACGAAATTTTCATTTTACAAAACACAATGGAAATTATATTTTTTTTGGATAAACATCTTTATTTGATTGGTATATTTCTAAGTTCAAATTTTAAAGTCAAAATCGAAATAAAATTTTCAATTAAATGTACTCTTTACATTTAATTTGCCGTCTCAAACTCAATAAAGATAAAAGTTTCTCGAACTCGGAACTCCATCGAAAATTATTCGATGAAAGAAGATTCAAGCACCCATGTATGACATTCATGAAAATTGCCTAGCTAATACAAAATTCGTAAGTTTAAGCTCTCGCCATCATATAGTTTGAAAGTGAAATCTTAACAACTACCAAAAGCCTTTCTGGTTTGTCAAAATACAGCAGTGGCTAGAATAAAGTAACGTATAAGTAACCTGGTAATTCGATACCCAAAAACATATTAAATCAGATATTCACCAGAAACTGGTGAATTCAGTAAAAATTTTAATGATAAAATCAGGTGTCGTTTGATTTACCCGTCACTCCTTTCATCATAATCAAGCAACACAAGAAAATGGTTAAACTCTCACATTTATAGACTTTTTTTGTTAAAATGACCTTGATAAAATCTCAAGGTCAGACACCTTTTCTACCAAAATTAATTGAGGTATCTTAGTTATCTAATAAATCTATAGATGATTCTTCCTAAAACATCTAAAAAATGTCTTAGGATCGTTATAAGCTGATTTACCAGTAATCTTGTTCCAAGTTTGAGATACTGTACTGAAAAGAATGCATGCTTGGATTTAGGTGGAAACTTTAACAGATTCCACCTGAAGTGCCACACTCGGGAAGAAATAATCCGCACAAAATATAGGATCAACTATCCGCATATATAAGAAACATTCTTAACCACAGACCTATTAAGCCTAGCAGGAACATATAGATTTTACATTTCCATTCTTTCAGTCCAAATCCCTTAGTACGATTTTTTTTATGTGCAACTTTTCGAATGACAACGAGTTTGTTTTTTAAAGCACAGATGCTTGGATGTCTAATTAATATATTTGGATCGAGAATTAACAATATTATAAATTCTAGCTCAAAGTATCCCCTGTTCCTGGTATATTTGAACTCTCTATAACTCTCTAAAGTGTCACAGCTCCACCACACATGCGGTGTTATTATTCTGTAGCAGATCGAATATACGATTCAGCGATATTCGAAACTGCCACAACATCATATTCAAACAATATCGAAACAAGACTAACGAGAGTCGAATTTAGAATCGACGGACTATTTCGCGGTCGAAGCCGTTTGCGTGGTAACTTCAACTCGTGTGTGACGAGCTCCCTTACGAAAGCAGTCCCAGCAACAACACGTACCGACAATGTACATGCTGGTTCCATGAAAAATGTCACTCTCAAAACGTCGCAACCATCGACGTCCTCGGCCGCCGCGTTAGAATAGACATTGATCAGCAACAAAGAAACTATTAGCGCCACCCGTTGATAGTTACGCAGTTCCCCTGACAACCCATACGACGCCATTTGTTCATGTACGATCGACACCACAAAATTACCTTCTTAGTCGACACTGGCGCTGACCTTTCGGTGATTCCAGTCATTAATTACAAATTGTATTACAACAATATTCAATAAAAATTCAGGCGTCTTCGGCGCATCCACTCATGATTTCCTCAGCCACAAGATCACACCTAATGGTATTCAACCTCCACAAGAACGAATTAATGCCATTCGCGAATTCCCAGCTCCCACTTCAATCAAGAGTATTCAGCGATTCTTCGGCATGGTAAACTACTACCACCAAAACTGACTCAAATACTCACACCAATTGACAGCCACCAGGCAGTACTACTATACGTTAGCCCAAGACCGCCAACAATTTTTTTTGGCCTGACGAATGCTAACGTCACTTAAGGCGGAATTAGCAAAAGCAAGACTACTGTCGCATTCACTGAGCGACTCAAAGCTCAGCATAACAACGGATGCATCGAACATCAGATATTTAGTCGAGGTTCGGGACTTCACCATCTTCATCGAGCAGAAGCCTCTGACTCGACCAATTCAGTCTAAAACTGAACGTAATCCAAGGCAAACACGCTATTTGAATTATATTAGTCAATTAACCACGGATATGATCAAGGTACCGATAACGTTGTCGTGGATACCCTTTCGCGCACAAAAACAAATGAAACGTCCACATTCAAGACTGACTTCGACTGCAACAAAATCGCACAAGCGCAGAAAGCACACTTCGAACTTCAAAATGTAGTTTCTGATTCAGCTTGTCACGCCAGTTCATCACTGAAATTGCAGTTTTTCAAATTACCTGGCCTCGAAATCACCTGCGAAACATCTACTGGAGCAAATCGCTCGTACGTCGCAGAGCAACTACATCGAGCCATCTTCGACACGCTTAACGGTATCTTACATCCTGGTGTCCGCGCAACTCGTAAATTGATTACTATGCGCTCGTTACTTTTGGCCCAGCGTAAACAAAAATGTGACCCATTAGACAGAATCCTGTTCACCCTACCAAAAATCAAGTCCAAAGACACACAAAAACGCCACTTGGATAGTTCGAAATTCCACCTGGTCGATTCAAGTACATTCATTTGGATATCGTAATACCACTTCCTCCATCCAATGGGTACACGAGGGTATCGTTTCTCTCGATGGCCAGAAGCATACTGCATGACTGACATGTGGGCAGCAACCATTGCTACCACATTCATCCAAAACTACGTATCACGATTTGGCGTTCCACTTGACATCACCACTGATAAAGGAACCCAATCGTTTTACTTGGTATATTCGAGCAACGATCCAAGAAAATCTGAAGTGCTCACCAGTTGAACTCCCCACCACCTTGCAAAATCTTTCCCCCCCACGACAACAAGACTAACGAATCAAACTAATATATTATCGTTCGTCTTTGTCAGGTTTGATAAGGTTCGTACTGGATTGCAACCTCCATACGATGGGCCATACAAAGTTATACGCCGCTTAATACGCTTACGCAAGCAATTCATTGTCTCAATCAAAGAGAAACATCATTCAATCTCCATTGACAGATTAAAACCGGATAGTTAAGCCAAGATGTGTGGACAAGAGTAACCATAATAATTTAAGGGGTGACAATCCCTTACCAAATTCGCGAAGGTGTACAACAAACTTCCAAAATGCCTACTTCACGCTACAAGATTTTTAAATTGTTTAGGGAGAGAGGAGGAGAATTTTGGGGGAGATTAATAAGAAGAGTAGGGGAGGAGGCGTGGAAGAAGAATTTGAAAGGAGAAGGATAAGAGTCATAAGGCAGATATTCTTTATTGGAGTTCAGTTCACAAGCAGTACCATTCATTAAAAAGATCAAAACATATTTTCAATTTTTGTTGCCCCTGTGATTGGGAGGCATTCACATGTCTCGTAAATCTAAATTACACGAAAATGTTTCCCAAGAATACCACCACAGTATCCTTTGCATTTTGTGAGAGGCTGTTAAGCTGTTCATAAAGTCAACAAAACGCAAGAAGGAAACTGCCAAAACACCACCGGACCCCTGCTCAAGTACCCAGACACGAGATTTAGGATCGGCACGTGGAACGTGCAGTCACCTAGAAAACCAAGAGCATTGGAGGAAAAGCTTAAAGAGCCTAATCATGTGCATGAAGTATTATCGGCTGGAATTCGTTACTCATCAAGAAACTCGCTGGCCCAAAAATGGAGACCATGTGTCCCAGAACTATTCTTTGCACTACAGTGGAGATTAACTCGGAAATATTGGAGCTGGGTGTCTTCTTGGGTCGCAGGTAAAGAAGGTTGTTTTGGATTTCCAAGCAGTCACTAAACGATTGTGTAAGCTTGTACATGAAGTTAACCCACCTGTCGATAATTTGTGTACCCGCACCCACAGAAGTCAGCCAGCCCCAAGATAGCCCAAAGACTCATTTTACAATGACTTGGACGATCTGATGGGATCTAACCCGAACACGATGTTGGAATGGTAATTGGGGACTTAAATGCTAGAGCTAGCAGAAATCATGCCAACTTGTGTGACAACATAGGTCCGTACTCCCGACACGAAACTGCGATCGATAATGGTGAGAGAATGATGTACTTTGCAATTGTTCATTTCTCGCTAATTGTTAGTTTCTAAAGGGTGGGCTCGGGTTGTGCAGGATGTGAGAACTTATCGGTAGGCAACCAAATACATAGGCAGCGATCATCGTTTGGTCGTTGCAAAGCTACGATCGAAGTTTTCGTATAAGTCCGGGAATACAGTGAAACGCATGGGACGGTTTAACTGTGGAGGTCTGATAAATGAAAATCAAAAGAAACTATATCATGATCTTGTCAGCGACAACATTGAGGAAGCTAATTGCCTGTCTGCTTGCGTGAACTCTGTCTGGGGGGGTACTGAAAACGTCGGTGCTCGAACAGACTTTAGGTATAGTGAAAGTCAGACCCTAGAATGATTGGTTTGATGGCGAGTGCCACCATGCAGTCGAGCAATAAAATATAGTGTATAGTGAAGTGCAATGCGAGAGTGGTGGAAGGCCGAGGTTCTGAAAGTACAACAACTCAGCAATGAGTGCAGTTCGCGTAATTTTATTAAAGGAATTACATGATTGCACCATACTTTCTGGACTGTGTCAACCGCTATTCGGGACCGGGATGGAAACCTCTGTGTCAACATCGACGCAGTACTTGACGCATAGAATGGACACGTTACCGACCTGCTTGATGTTCGTCATGCGACACAAACTGTTATTTGCACTGAAGATCCATCCTATGAGCAATTCATAAAGGCCATGCAGAGATGGAAGCTCTTAATATTCGGAGGAGATACTTTGTGGAACTGTCTTTTCGACCTTATCCGACTAGTATGGCGAACCGAAGTAGTGCATTACGAATGGAAAGTGGCCGCGATATTCCCCATATTCAAGAAGGGAGACCGCTTGCTGTGTGAGAATTATCGCGGTATAGCTCTCTATTGCATGCCATACAAGTAACCGCCCTACATTATATTGGATAGGATCACCCCTCTAGCGGAGGGCTTGGTTGTAAACTATCAAGGAGGATATCATCCGAATCGATCAGTCACGAATCAGGTCTTTTTGCTGCGGTTTCTCTATCTAAATATTATGACACATCTATTTCCGTACATCAGGTGTTCCTGGATCAACCGAGAGAGTTTGGGGGCTATCGACAATTTTTGTAGTTAACTCCGGTGTTAGGCTGAAGGATGCTCTGTCCCCGCGATACTCTTTAATCTCATGTTGGAGTACATCTTTCATAAAACTGAACCTCCTCATCGCAACATCTTATACCGCCAGTCCAATCTGGCAAATGAAATATGCGTGATTGGACTAAATAGCAACGGAGTGAAGGAAATACTTGATCCGCTTGTAGGATTTGCAGCTTCTGTTGGACTCCAGATTAATGAGTCTAAAACCAAATACCTGATCTCTGGTTATAGGGACAATGGCACACCAGATTTTAGTAAAGCCACTATACGTTTGAGGGAGTGAGGAGGTTCAAATATTTGGGCTCTTTTATCACTCACGATAGCAGTGTGAGTGAGGGTATTAAAGTGCGGCTCGCAGGTGGTGCTTTTTATGCTATAAAGCCACTGCTAAAATCTAATCTCAAAGCGTGTATTAGGCCCGTTGTTCTGTTTGGATGTGAAAGTTAGGCGGTGACGGATGAGTACGAGAGAAGGCTCCTTACATTTGAGAGAAGAATCATGAGTTCATATTGAGCTCTGTACAATATTGAGATGAAAGATCTGATGAACATCCCCGATATGGTACATGAAATAAGATCTCAGAGAGTACGCTGACTCGATCACGTTCTGCGTACTGATCGAGAACGAATTGTGCACCGATCTCAGAAAGGAGAGCCACCATATGGTAGGCGCAGAGGTCGTTGCAGGCGACGATGGCTCCACGATGTAGAGAACGACTTGGCCTCTTCAGATTATCTAAGACAGTGACCATGCTCAGGATCAAAACCGTTGGAGCCATATAGTTGACTCAGTAAGGGGCCATTCCGTTTTTGTGCAGAATTTTGAATTAAATGCTAACTACTAAGGTAAGTAATATCGAGCCACTAAGAAATTTAAATAAGCTTCAAGATTACATTGGGACACTTATTAGAATTCCTAATTTCCGTTCAAACAATACTAAACGTTACTTAAACATTACTCGCTAAACTATGTCGCTTGAAGGTGTTGATTTCAATTTCCATATTCCGTTTCCAGTTAATAAATATTAATTTGAAACAAGTTTGAAATTAATTTTAATAAATTTTGAAAAAATGTAGACAAGTTTGAATACAATCTGAATAAGAAAAATTATTTTATCTTCGATAGTTCAGTATATAATGTTCTCACCCAACACAATGTTGATGGCATGACACCATCGGCAAATCACAATACATGTAGATGTACATTACAGATTGAAACTATTTATAAAAATCAATTTACTTTTCATCGGGAACATGCACATACATATACATACAACACAATAAAGTAAAAAAAAATCCATTTGACCTTTATGCAATATGATATCTGACACCACATATCTGTGTACACACAATATGAACCAGATCTTTAAGATATCAGAAGACAATATTACAATATACAGTATAGTATTCAAACACAATATACTCAATTTATTGTGTGTCAAAAGCGCACCAAAAAGATCTTAACACAAAATGAAAATTTATGTATGTATGTACATATGTGTATGTGTACACAAGAAAAGCAATTTTCCGTTTTCAATCAAAACAAAACAGATAGAACACAAAAAAAAATTTTGTTTCCGTTTTTTCGTTCCATGTAAATATTTTTGTATAAAAGCTACAAAAAGCTCACACAAGTTTATAGCATATTTTACTTAGAATATATATTTTATACACGACTATGTACATATGTGTATAGAGTTAGAGATGTGAAGAAGATTCATACAGTTTTCCTCGTTTTCTTATTTTATTTTTTTTGGATAAGCGGCAATTTCGTCAAATTTTTTTTTGTTCTCAATAAAATTCTGTCAATATTTTGACGATATGGGAGAAAAATATTTTATCAATTTTTTGTTTGTGTTTGTATCCAAAAATAAAAATGTATATGCTTGAAAAGCTTCTTATTTTGTGTCTTATGTGAATTGGGAGCCTTCTAAAATAAATATTATGGATTTGATAGTGGCATGGGAATTTGTCGCAAGATCTTAGATGCAACAAAAAAAGAAAAGAGTGACAGTTAATTTTTTTTTTTTACATTCGTACGTATCGTACTCTAGATATGCTTAAATGTTATCCCCGTTGTATACGTACATAAATATGATTTTAAGGCCCTAGGTGATATATGTAAGTAGGGAGTGGGGGAAATTAAAGTTTATTTAATTTTAAATGTTTAATTTATAAAATATTTTAAACATTTCAATTCCTAAAATTTTCCAATTTTGACATATTCTGGATTTGAAACGTTCTTAGTTGCATGGAAATTTGATCTAGTCGAAATGACTTAAGATTAAATCTACAACCTTTACAGTTTAATAACGAAGATTCTAAAAATAATTATTTAAAATTTCGTCTCTTAAATTTTTGAAATGTAATGTTCAAAATTCATTAATACAACTCAATCTTCAAAATACGATATTTCAAATATTTAAAATTCAATAAAGTGTTCTAGGACTCGGTAGTAGGTTCACACAACCCTATCATAATATACAATCTATATTTTGGTTGCCTTTAAGTTAGAATGAAACTATTATTGTTACTACTATTGAAGAATTCGCTTGTGCTTTTGTTGAACGTGACCTAGGAGCCACAAGAAAATTCAAAAAATTTTAAAATAAACTTTACACTTTTACGTAACCTTACAATTGAGCATCAAACGGCTCCTGATTGGGACTTGGCTACGATATTCTGCTTTGGAGTTTGGTTTCCTTTGCACCTTATAAGGTTGGTGGGCCTGATGGTGCGCTGAGTTCATCAGCAGCTGTCGATCTCGGAACCACAGATAGCATTTGACGAAGAACGCCGGCCATCAGAATCATCGCTCCACCAAAATGTCTTGAGTCACTTCGTAAATCGTTCATCGTTCGATTGAACGCATTCATTGTGCACTCGTCCCAGATGATGATTTTTCATTCTTGCAATACCTTGGCCATCGCCTAGTTCTTGGCAATTGAGCACACTGGCATGTCATTCGTGTGGATATTCATCGGACACTTCAATGCAGAACGCTATTTGAGCTCTGGTACGCATTGTGGCCAAAAGCAATGAAATCAGAATTGTTTTGCCTATTCCATTGAGAGCATCGAGGGAGAATATTCCGCCGTTTCCTTCGTCAACTGGCATCGTACACGTCTTTTTGCTGTGCATTCAAAAGCGGGACATTCGTTCGTACTATTTGGCTGGTTGTCTAAATTGGGTACGCCAGCATTAACGAATTTGTGCTGGCATACTCAATTTTGACAAATAGCTGCCGCACATGTTTTCGATCAGGGTCAAAGCTTCTTTGCATATTTCGTCGTTGATTTCATGCTCATAATTCAATGTTGCAGTTCGAACTCAATTCAAAATTTCCTCAGCCCTCTTGATTTACTGGCGAAGGAACAGTGGCATCGGCGAGTGTTGAGTCCGAATGTGAGTCGTTTTTCAGCAAATTCAGCCTCTGGTTCCAACTATAATAGCGTATGGCATTTCCCACTAAAGCAATATTCGTGCAAACGGATCGCTTTTGCAATTTTCGAAGAAATTCGTGAGTGTTGTAGCTGGTGGTCGTTCTGCTCGTTGTGCAGCATTGGATTCCATGAAATAGACACGTTGGGCATTACGTGCATGTATTGTAAATTAAGAAATACAACTGACATAACGGCCCAATTGAAATCTTGACACTACGGCATTTGCATCGGAGCAACAATACCGAACACTTAGTTTAGTTTCTCCATGTTTTGAAATTTATTCAACAGCTCCTCGCTGTTTATAATATTTGCTGATGTACTCGAAATTTGTTCTGACACTGAGGTTTTTTTCCAGAGGAGACTGTGTCCTTTGCAAATTTGTTATTCTTCATTGGAGATCTGAGATGAAAATTGTTCCTCGTTACTCATTTGAGCGTTGATATCCTTTAGCTTATTATGGATATCATTAGAATGTTTTAGCAATGTTTGCCGAACCCAAGAATCAACGTCAGTCGATTTTTTTTGGGTAGTATGACCGGATGCTTAATGTCATAGGTTGAGTTGACATTTTCTAGATGACCGCCAACTCTGAGGATTCCATCATGATCCAAAAACGGAGACAATGAAATTAAACTGAAATTGTTGGCAATTGCACTGCTCCGTTGGACTGAAGCAATTTCTCGTCCGAACACTTCCTTCTGCACAACCTTTAACAAGAAGTTCTGAGTCTTTCGCAGTAAATCGACGAAGCACAACTTGCATTGAGATGGGCTAAACTTAAATAAATATGCCAAAAGATGTGTCACTAAATCGTTTTCGGAAACTTGAATATTTGTGACCGCAAGTGAACTTCTTTCATTAACGTCAGTGAGTTCTATGTGAGATCTGAGGGCCAATTGTCTTCAGAAAGCCTCAACCACTCGGGTCCCTGCCACCATAAGTTGTAGTCTGGAAGTGAGCGTGGGTTAATGGCGCGCGATGCGCAATCTAGAATTTCGGATGTACGATTAGCAACAAACGTCTTGCTTCATCGGAGCAACTTTAGTTTTGCCAATCACGAGTGTTGTTTGGACGTGGCCGTTGGTATCCGTTAAACGAAGATACACGTCCGCAGCATAAGCTAGTTGAGAGGCATCACAAAAACCATGAAATGGAAGATTAGTTGACCTATCTGACATTCCAAGATGGCGAGGTATCTCAACACGCTCTAACTGTGGAAGATTATTCTTAATGGATAGCCACTGTTGATGAACGTCGTGTGGCAGTTTGTCATCCCAATCAATCTTGGGGACCCATAATCTTTGAAGCAGCAGTTTCATCGCGATCTTGGTTGGTGATATCCAACCAAGAGGGGTGAAAATTTTAGAAATATCTGATAACAATTTCCGTTTGGTCGAAATTTTACTTGAAAACTTTATATTGATTCTGCACGAAAATACATCCCTGCTTGGATTCCAGCGCAAACCAAGAGTTTTAACCGTCATGGCCTCATCATCAAATTCTAGTATAGAAGGATCTTTCATCACATCATGAATTTTTTTCAACACTAGTGAAGAATTTGACTTCCATTTTCTCAAGTGAAATCCATAGTTCCAGATAAACTCTCGTTAGCTCTTCAAAGCATCGAATGGCTCCCTCAGGTGTATCACTGCCAGAAAGCAAGTCGTCTACGTAAAAAATTCGCTTAATAATTGCCGCGGCCTCAGGATACTGGGAGCTATTGTCTTCTGCGATGCGATGTAGAGTGCGAATAGCCAAAAACGGGGTGCTGATGGATGTGCCGTACGATACGGTTTTGAGATGATACATTTTGATCTGTTCTGCCAGTTGGGTCCTCCATACAACTAAGAAAATTGTCATCGGGTGGTGCAATTAATACCTGTCGATACATGTTCTCCACATCGGCGGAAAGAACGATCACATGTTGTCAAAAACGAGTGAGGATTGTAACGATGTCATGTTGTATGGTCGGTCCAACTAATAATCTGTCGTTCAGCGAAGTTCTTGAAGATGACTTGCAAGGGTCATCAAAGACAACCCGCAATTTTGTTGTGGAACTGTCAGCTTTGACAAACCCATGATGAGGTAAGAAAAAATGATCGATATTTTCGTTTCTCACGAATTTGTGCTCCATATTTAAAAGTCTTCTCACAGTCGACGATCGAGAGTGGCCCAGTATAGGTTGAAGAGACTTAAACGGCAATCGTATCATATATCTGCCTTCATCAGTTCGACGAACGCAATTGATGAATAGAGTTTCACAGATTTGTTCAGGTGAAACTATCGTAGGATTTGGAGGCTCTTCATGTTCCCAAAAACGCTGAAACTTTCGTGTAACATCGTCATCAGAAACGATTGCTTCGATTGACCTTGTTGTTACACCATCTCGTTGTGGTGCTAGAAATATCCATCCAAACTTTGTTAACTGGGTGTGTGTGCGCCCATTAATAATGATTTTTTCAGGAGTGATTAATCAAAAAAAAAGATCAGCGACGAACAGTAGCTCTAGTTCTCTGACCTTGTCATAGTAATGATTCGCGAACTCCAGGCCAGATAAGTTGCTGATTTCCACATTAAACGAATCAGCAGGGTGAACGAACAGCAGTTTAGGTAATATCTATGTTCGTAGCTGCATATATCTTGAGATGAATCTCGACGATATTTCGATAGTCGATAGTCGCAGAGATGGAATCAGCCAAGCCATTGACAGTGACTGAAGAACGGCTTCAAACAAGTCCAAAACGTTGAATTAACTTGTCTGTAATAAGTGAGCATTGTGATCCAGAATCGAGCAATGCATGAGCAAAATGTGATTTACATGAACGGTCTCGAATTTTAACCAGTGCGTTAAATAAATGATGGTCGCTGCAGATGTCATTGGCATCGATGGTACGCGGATGAATGTGGTTGAATATGTTCTAATTGATCAGTGTGTAACAAAGTATGATGGAGATTGTTGTACCGTCTACATCTGTTATTTGATTGGCATAAGATGGTCGCATGGCCGTACTTGAGACAGTTTTGGCAAACAGAGAATTTTGTTACAACTGCTAGACGACCATTAACGTCCAAATCATAAAATTTGAAACATCTATTAAAGGAATGTCTTCGGTTAAATAAGAGACAGTTCTCCAAATTCAAAGCTACAGCCATCGTTCTAATGGGCGCTTTCCATTTGGATACTTGGCGTTGTGATGATTTATCTTTGGCCGCAGCAGAAGTTTCTATCAAACCGTCGTCTAGGCCATCGCATCGGGTATTTAAAAACGTAAAAAATCGTTTCATATCCGGAAAATCAATATCGACGATCTCCCTCGCCCATGCTTGCATTGTTTCTGTGTCCAGCTTGCGTAGCAAAATCTGTAACAACCAAGCATCGCGATATTCGGCTTGTGTGCCCATAGAGCGGAAGGTTGAAGGAACTAGATTCTTCCAGGCCTCCATGTAATTGGCATCTGTTTCGAGTAAGTTCTTAATTAAAGACGCAGGACCATCTGCCAACAATCGTTTTAAAAGTTTCAATTTGGTTACAGTTGACAGACACTCATTGTTGTGAATCGATAACGTGTACGAATCTTCAAAAGGTGGCTAGTTCTTGGTTGATGAAGGTTCTATCCGATAGATGGGTTGTTGTAGCATTTAGTCCTTCGAAGAAAACTTTTTGATGATCCAACATTTCGATCCACGTCGATGAAATAGTGGGTAGACCTTCAATTGGAGTCTTTTGTCTTTGTTTAATGTGCTCCTGTTGTAGTAATATTTCCTTTAAGTTGAAGTACTCCTCCAATTTAGAAACCTGGTTTGGAAATACAAATAAATTGCTTTCCAGATTTCGAAAACCCTTGAACAATTCGTCCAGTTTTCCAATACGATTTGAATGACCTCAGGAGATGTAGCATCAGTTATTTGTGAAGCCCAGTTTTGCATTCGTGTAACTGTAGCGATTATCACACCTCGTGCTTGAATAATTGCTTCAGCCATGGCTGCTTACGTTTATGTAGAGTGGCTCTTAAAATCGAATACATAATACCGTTAATTTGTTGCATTATATGATGTTATACAATTCGTTGTTGGAATTTTATGAAGGGAATCCGGTTCGAAATAAGCAAAATTATAGTTTCGTATACCAACATGGAATAGTTGGAATAGTTCTTTATGTGAGTTACCATAATTACGTTTACGCTCCGACCCAATAATATCAACCAGCGCACATATACATCGACGGGGTGAAAGTGCCGCAGGCTGAATTGGCTAAATACCTTGGTCTGCATTTAGACTTAAGACTAAACTAAAAACATCACGTGAGACAAAAAGCTGTACTTGGGCATCATTCCAATATGAACCTGTATTGCAAAATACTAATCTATCAGACTATCTTCAAACCAATATGGATGTATGGTGCGCAGCTATCAGGTTGTACTCATAAATCAAATAGAGACATTATCCAACGTATCAAAAATACAATTCTTCGAATAGTCACCAACGGTTATCGATTTGTTTGTGACTAACAGGGAAATGCACATTGATTTACAAACACAATTGATATAGATGAAGTCATCCGCGAATGTGCCATCAAACATGAAAAGAGGCCTCTCATCCACACATCAAACATGAAAAGAGGCTTCTCATCCACATCAACGGCCGTACAAATAACTACTGGGTGGTACAATGCAGTTAACAATATTGTCGATAGCACAATTTCAAAATTTGTATAAACAACGTCAAGTTGCTGTTTGCAGTTTAAACTGTTAAATAAAAACGAAACCTCATTAGCAACTGTATATAGGAGCAATAAATTTGTTAGGATGAATGAGTAAGACCCTATGAATCGCATGTATTACTTTAGAAATGACGGGAAGTTATGAAAAAAGCTCTGCGTATATAGAATTTAGAATATAGTTCATTAAAATTCTTCCTCGTTTCGCACTGTATACTATGCGGTTGTACAAAAACCATTAAATATAGAAATAAGGAATGTAAGGTATAAGTCTAGAAGTATCTATGGTATGGTTAAGCTGAATGGTTGAGATGCCAACAAGGTAATCGATGAGGAACAACCAACTGTATACATATACAATTACAATTGATTTAGGACGGCATTTAAATTTTAAAGTTTAAATCAGATATTCTGAAAAGCGGATAAAAGCTCAACAAAGAATACCAATATTTTTAGATAAAAACCTATAGTATATCCGTTTTTATTAGACAGCAATTTTAGCTTCTATACGATTCGTGCGACTTTTGTGGTGTTAAACAGTGGTTTTGTCGCTTTTAGTTCAGTTCTATTGGCCTTGAATCTAGAGCGTGGGTAATTCGTAAAACGAAATATTTTGTCTAAAGTGTCCAGATCATACTAAAGATTTGACGTTAATCCTCTTGACTATATATAAGTATATAAGATTACAACCCAACTTAAATCATTAAATTCCCACATTTGTCAACGTCTGTAAAAAAAAAAACAACATAAGCTTCTTTTCTCTCTATACATTTTAAAGCTTTAAAAAATTGTGTCTGTTGGTATGATTTTCGTTTGTGTTTTCATCTCCACAAAAATAGATTTGTAAAAACTTTATGCAAGTGGCACAGACAAAACCCAATATCTAGATACGGAAATAAAAATATTGTGCAAATGTATAAGTTTTAATAAAATTAAACCTCAATGTATGCATATATACGAAATTATCTTGTTCCAAATCTAATGTCTTTCTAATATACATGCGAACATACATTTATTGCTTTTGATATAATTAAATAGAGTTTCTCTTTTAGTAGAGAGTAGATAGTAATCATTTGAGTCACATTAAAATTAATAAGCACAAACTAAGTATACAACACACGAGGATGAGGGGAGAGTGCCAGCAACACAGAGTTAACAGACTTTAAGAATACATTCCCTAATACATATCTCACACAAACAGAATCTTATTCCCAATTCAACCACAAATTTTCTAGAATTATTATCATTATCATTATTACTGTTCAAGATGTACATACATATATACATTACGGTTATCATTCGTTCAGTATTTCCTTCTTTTCAATGTGTACATAGAAATACACATTTTCAAGTAGATTTTCCCCACGTTTTTACTGTCTTGCTTAATAATAATTTCCACTTTAATTATTTGTTTTATTTGCCCTTCGTTGTATATACTTGTTGCTTGCGTGCTTGTTTTTTTGTATTCCCCGCCCCACAATATACACATACATACATACGTATAAATATACAAATAAAACTGGAAATCTCATCCCATCGTATGTGTGTGTATATATACGAACACAGTTTGTTTTATATTCAACCCTCTTTCCACCCCGTGTCGGAAAATGTTATATTTATTTCTATGCGTATTGTTGTTGTTCTGGAAATACATCTTCACAGGGAAACAACATAAAAAAAAAACGCCAAACAGAGAATGAGACCAAAAAAATATAAAAGTGAGGAAAAGCACAAAGAATGAGCTTTTTTGTTTCCCTTAGTTTTACAATGTTTTAAGTTAACAAAAAAGCAAAAAAAGCTTTATAAAGAGATAAAAGTTATATACAGTGTTGCTTTTTAGTTTTGTGTTAGAAAAATTTTTTATACCTAGATTTGAAATAAACGTACATACATATATAAGCTTATCTAAGTTCGAACAAAAAAGCACACAAAAAATGCGTACAGTATTAAAGTTGTACGGTAACTTTTTTCCATTCTCTTATCACTGGAATATTTAGGTCAATTTAATACCTATAACTTTTGTATTATCTAATTCGTATAGACTAGAGCTTTCTCTAAGCAAATAACAAATAAATTGTTTTATTGCCTTGTCTCTTGTCGAAAAGCTTTTATTTTGGAGCTTTTATCTATATTTTATAGTATATTTGCCGTTCAAGTATAACACAAAATTCCATTTCAGAAATCAGTTCGGATAGGACATTGGCCCCCGGGGTCAACGGGTTCCCATAAAAAATCATGGAAAAAACCCGAACAGAAAAACTACAATTTGTGAAAAATAATTAAAAAATCGGCAATTCGGCAACACTTTCTATTCAACTTTTTTGAATATGAAAATTAGTAGATAGTTGCGGTGGCAGTACTTTATATAAGAATTCGCGAAGTGATCGCGCCTCGTGTTAAAGGGCTCCAATAAAAAATTAAAAAAAACAGTAGGTGCTTGAAGCTTGATATGTTCTTAGCTCCAATGAACCCGAGGTAAAGAGGATTTAATAAAAAATTCTGTTTTTACAAAATACTTTGGAACAGCTTTGAGCCTCACAATCTAGAAATTGGTTCAGCTCAGCGGCCACCCATTTCTTCTAAAATGTTAAAATGATCAGATCACCAAGTCGAGAGACTCTTGTCTTTTAATGTTATTGTTTTTAAATACCGTCAAACTGCCTAGAGGACTAATTCTAGAGGTTTGCCGTGTGGCAATTTTATTTACTTTCTTTTAAAATTCCTAAATGATTGGATCTCGATGATCCGATAGACCAAGTCGTTTAGCTTTATGCGGTGAAAAGATACAGGCTCGGCGATTAACCATTTCTCTGTGCGGGTTTTACTGTACCGTTGTCCTCAATGATGTTTTTTGCCAGGTGCCTCCTTTTTGTCATTGTTTTGGGCATTTGGTAGTATTTGGTAGTATTTGGCCGAAAGTCTGTCTCTCCTTACAGCATAACTTGCATGATTTTGTCATCTAGCACCTTAGCTATTTTTTTGATGTGGTATCTATACAAGCACTGTGACTAGTTTTCGTTCCACATGTGATCCTTAGATCGTTCTTGCTTTGTTGTAGAGCTAACTTAGCTATTTTCGCATCAAAGTTCAGGATCTTTTACGATTGTATTAATCCAATTTGATTTTTATGATTCCTTCATGTCCAGGCAGCCAGAATTGAACGACCTTTTACTTGTTCGCCATTTTATTTGGTGCTTCTTGGCATTCGTAAAGAATTTTGAATATAAAGTGGACCAACTGTGCCGTCAACCATTTTTATATACATCTTCCCGTAGCTATATGGCCTTGTTGTTCCATAGCTCCTGGTTGGGATGTGGATTTGGTATATTTGGATGATGTTCATCTTCGGCTGCATTGGTCACTTCACTTAAAGATAACCATAGGTTCTCTTAGGAGTTCCAGCTGCTTCTTTAGATTAGCTTACATTAAATTATATGACTTTGTGATAGCAATTTAGCAAAGAGTTGTGTCAGGCAGCCATCTGGGTGGTTCTTACGGTTCCTGTGATTTTAAGGCAAGCTACTCTCTGGGGTTTGGCCATCCTTTACCACTGTTGTTTTTGATCTGTTTTTTTCTAGCATACAAAAAGTTATTCGTAAACAAGACATTTGTTTCCAGATTCAGGTGTTTGGCTTTCAGCTATGTTGCTGCAAATGCCTACCAACCCATAGTATTTTTTTTTTATTGTTTTCACAAGTCCGTTTCCCAGGTTTGCCTTTTATCCAACGTAATGCCCAGGTATATGACTTCCACAACAAAGCCAAGATGCATTCCATTTATTATTTAGTGAAAAATTGTTGAGTTCATTGTTTTGTTCTCTTTCTTGAAGCAATTCCGGATAAGATTCAGAGTTGTACCATATACTAAATCCCCGTCTTCAAAACATTTATTATTAAATCGCATGTAAATCCGAACCATAATCCGGTCACCTGACACTCGTATTTTCTTCCTTACAATACTGTTACTACTATTAGTCACCCGATTGTTGCTTCGGTTTGGTTTACACAAAATGCAACATCCCCCCGAAGCCATTCGCCCTTATGAGGTCCATACCCAAAATGACCTCATAATGACGTCATTGCAATCTTTTTTCTTTTTATGACTTTACTCTCTCCTTTGCCTGTTCAAAATAACAAGTCATCGGATGCGGTTGTACAATTTTCTTGATTAGATCGTCACGAACAATCATTTTTTTTTTTTGTTTATTAATATTACGACTGAGTCTTGTACCCATTTAGTAATTTACATTGCATAATAAAGTATTTTGTATATTCGGCGTAATCAAGTGATTATTCACATTTTAGTGTAACTCCTCCCTCAGATTTTTCGCCACAGTAAGTCTACTGACCTCCTGGTCGCGATAAGTCCAGTGGTTTGGTTCTTTGCAGTCTTCTCGTTGGAGATGTAGTCAGCATACGGCGTATGTCCAGATTTTGATGCTGGTGCAGACGTTGTAGGTGTTTTGTTACATGATGCTTAATTTCATCCGCGACAAGCTCAATCTTGAGATCTCGATGGAGGTTGTCGTTTCGAATGTACCACGGTGCATTAACAATACATCGTAGGATTTTATTTTGAACTATTTGTATGATTTTGATATTTGTCTTCTTGGCACATCCCCAGAGTTGGCTACCATATGTCCATACAGGCTTCAGAATTTGTTTGTATAACAGCAGTTTGTTATGGATCGCTAGTTCAGATTGTCTCCCTAGGAGCCAATGCATTTTTCTAAATTTTATGTTTAGTTCTTCTCTCTTCTTTTTTATGTGTTCCTTCCATCTAAGCTTAGCATCTAAAGTCATACCAAGATATTTGGCAGCGTTTGCATGGGGTACTACTATTGAGTTTATCATTATTGGTATATGGTTAACTTTTTGATTTGTAAAGTTCACTTGGATTGATTTTGCTTCATTTAATTTAATTCGCCATTTCTTTGTCCAATTACATATCAGGTTAGTAGCTCTCTGTAATTTACTAGTGGAGTCATTGATGTTCTTTGCTGTTGCAAGTATTGCCGTGTCATCGGCAAAAGTCGCCATTGTTTCTTCTGTAATGGGTATATCTCTATAGTATATAGGAGATATAGGATTGGCCCAAGAACACTCCCTTGTGGTACTCCAGCTGTTATTCTTTTTAGTTGGGAGTAATCATTCTCATATTTTACTCGGAAGTGCCTCTCTGATATGTATGATTTTAAAATTTGAAAAAATTGCTCTGGAAGATCTCGATGAAGTTTGAATTCTAGCCCCTGGTGCCATACTTTGTCAAATAGGAATATAGTTGAGCATATTTGTTTGCTTTCTAGTGATTTCTCGATTACATCAGTAATTCGATGTACTTGTTCTATCGTAGAATGTTTTTCCCTAAATCCAAACTGATGTGAAGGGATAAGATTCCTTTCTTCGATAATTGGTTTTAGTCTTTTAAGAAGAACCTTTTAAAATAGTTTCGATAATGTTGGTAGCAGAGAAATTGGCATATATGAAGCTTTATCATTCGGAGGTTTGTTCGGTTTAAGTATCATAATTACTTCTGCAACTTTCCATTGTCTTGGTACATATCTTAGTCGAAATGCTGCATTAATTGTATGCACTAGTTTCCTCAACGCTTTCTCCGGTAACAGTTTTATTATCTGACCCGTTATAAGATCATATCCTGGAGCCTTATACGCATTCAGATTATTCTTGATTTCCCATTTTAGTTCTTTCAATGTTACAGTCAGGTGTAATATTTACTTCATCCTGTTTATTTATTGGTGTAATATTTTCCTCTTCCGTTTGTTTTGGATAAGGTTGGAATGTTTCTTCAAGGTGATTTGCAAACAAATCTGCTTTTTGTTTAGCATTTCGAGCCCAATTTTCATTATTTTTAATTGGAGGAATCTGAAGTTTATGTCTTTTAATATTCTTAGTTGCTTTCCATAATGAATAATCAGTATCTTTTTGCCCAGTTAGAGTGCTGAGGTATTTATTAACTGATTGATTTTTAATGTCTTTTATAAGGTATTTTAATTTGTTACACAAATGGTTAAATACTCTTTTATTTTCAGGATTTCGATGTTTTTGCCAATTCTTCCGTGCTTTTCTTGTATTTTTAAAAAGTTCTCTCAATTCCTCTGGATAGCTAGCATTGCGCTTCATTTCCTGCCTGTTATTTGGATTCCTGCCTCTATATGGATATAATTATCTGAAATCCCTCTTGTAATAAAGAAGTCTATAAGGTCTGGAATCTTACTGGTATCCGTAGGCCAATAGGTTGGTGTACCGCCTGAGTAAAACTCGCATTTTAGTTGTTTGCCTGCTGCGAACAGTTCTTTTCCTTTAGCGGTCGTTAACCGAGATCCCCAATATGTAATTTTTGGCATTATAGTCACCTCCAACTAAACAGACACTTCCTAGCGTTTTTAGAAGATTAGTATAATCTACTTGTTTGAGATTGTATCTTGGAGGGCAATATATTGCTGAGATACTGCATGTTTTATTATTGCTTAATTGTATTTTGATTGTTGTGACTTGCATGGAAAAGTTCTCAACTTTTGGTTCTTCGTTATGTTTTATATATACTCTTTTATGAGGATAGCTGATCCACCTCTGGCTTTGTTCTCAGGATGTAATGCATAGTAGCAATTATATCCTTTTATTTTACAGAATGAAGTTCTGGTAAAATGGGTTTCAGATATAAGATATATCTATATGCATGTTTAAAAATATATCTAGTTCTTGAATGTGTTGCAATAGCCCATTTGCATTCCAGGTTACAATTTGTAAGGTTTTATTCATTTCTTTTGTTTATAATTCAATTTTATATAATTTATATTTTGATACACTTGACCAAGGTTTTCTTCTACTCTTTTATTGAAACTAGTTTGTGGTTTCATTTCTTCTAGTGTTTTCTGCAGACTCATTTCCTGCGAAATAAGTCTTATGTTAAGGTTCTCTACATTTCTCAGTATGTCCTGTAGAACGAGATCCACTTTTAACTGTTTCTCCTCTGTTTGCTAAACTATTTGTGCATAAGTAACGTTTTCGTTTACTCTCTGGCTTTGTATGTTATGATTAGCAGTTGACGATTTTTCATGCTTTAGTTATTACTGTGTCTAGTAATTCCAGGTAACACATTTGTCCCCCTCAATATCGGTTTTGATTGTCAAGCCGACCTCATCTCATCACCGTAGCTACGCGAGTCAGCTTCTACCAAGCCTTCTCATTCTGCCATATGTATGTATGCCTATAACATTCTATTTTACGGCTACTTTTTTTTAATCATGCGGTGCTGGCTGACGTTGGACAGACCCACTCTCATTTAGGTGATAACATAGCGCTTTAGCAGCCATTTATAACGCTGGTATAAGCGTTGCTTCGTGCCAACAATTTTGATTGACCGTCGTTTCAAAATGAAATTTAAACATTTCGATGAAAAATGGTTCCATGGAATGTTGGTGGCTTAAATTAAATGGAGGCGAGGAGTAGCTTTGTAGTTTATGTCCAAATACTGCTTCACTCGAATTTTCTATACAATAAATAAAATATTAACTTTTATGTTATACATTAACCCGGTGAAATTTAAACAAATTAAAAAACTTTATATCTTAACCCTTTTCAGAAAATCACCCACAAACATGTCCTACATATTCGACTTAAATATTCTTCTATATATTTACATATATAAAAGCAAATTATCAACGATTCAGTTGGTAATGAAATTACCAAAAACATTTTTCCTTATAATTTTCCAATTTTCCATAAAATATTTTTCCATAAACAAAAAGGTTAAATTCTCAGCAACATATACATATGTATATGTATCTATGTATGTATGTAAATATTTAAGACAAGAGAAACTTATAATTACGGATCGAAAACATCCCCCAAACAAAAAACTATTGAAAAACCAAATTTTTCTTTAGTTTTTTTGTTTCACCACCGTAATCCCACGTAACACGTGTTTGGGGCATAACAATAAAAACAAAAAAAAAAGCTTTCGATTAAAAACCAGAACACACATTGTGGACAGACAAATTGGACATAAAGCTTCCGACTATATAGTGTAGCTCTGATAACAATCATAAGTTCATTTTTTGGTTTATTCAATTTATTGGGAAACCTACAAGGAATTTTAAATTGTTGTTGTTGTTAAATTGTCGGTTGATTGGTTTGTTCTGGGAAGTTAGTACAGAATTTTTGATAAAAAGATAAAGTTTGTTGGTTTTGATTTTTTTTTTGTTTTGGTTTTTGGTGCGAGAATAACGTTCGATAAGAAAATAAAGTTAAAGAATTTGTTTGTTTTATTTTTAAAGTTTGACGGCAGAAGCCTTATCAACTTTAAGATAATAAAGTTTCGCAGTCGCTTTATTATTTAATAATTTTATAAATCGTTATCAGCAATGCTATATATAAGATTGTTACATTCTAAATTTTGCTGTTCTGTATACAGAATAGTTGGCAGAAAATTAGATGGCTCGTCAATTTCACTAAACTATTTAGTCGTCCTCCTTATTTATTTTCAATTGTTGTAATCCGTCTTCTAATATGGGATATGAGACAAAGACTTCTATTACTTATTTAGTGTCTACTAGAATCAAAAGCGATCTATTCCATTTTTCACGTTTCTGAAAAAACTGCGGGAAAAACTTTTAATTTTTAAATTCTTTTGCAATTTGATTTTTTTATTGTTTCATTGCCTTTATTAGAGACCTCTAATTGGTTTTTTAATTCCGTTCCAAAATTCCGTTAAGCATCATTAATTTTGGCTTCTTTTATTTTTACACCATTATTGAGTCTTATTACACTCATAGTCGCAAGATTCTCCCCTCGTTTAACATTCGGTTTTGAGACTCCTATGCCCGATTTATAAAAAGGTTCGCCTCGTACTCCAATAATTGTGCCATTTCTGTTTTTAGTTATAATAAACCGTTTGGATTCATTGAATTTGAAATGCCATTTTCATGTTGGTTTAAGAATTTTGCATATCTCAGTTTTGAAACCAAGTGCGGGACACGGGTTCCATAGGATTCCATTTTCCTTATAAATGTCAAGGTAAATCGTTGACGTTGATAATGGTTTCTCTTTTTCGGACGATCTTCTCAATTTGAACAAAAACTGTATCTGGAGGAATGTACGAATGACCTGGCACTGGAAAGACCCACTCAATCTTTAACAAATTTGGTGGTGCTTTTTAGAGTAACCAATATTCGCACATTCCAACAATTTTAGAATTTTTATTTTGTTAACCGCATCCATCCGCAATTAAACGAACTGAAAGAATATTGTTTAAACCCGTATGGTTGAATCTGTGGTACACCTCAGACGCCCTTTAGCCTGCCAATTTTCGGTTCAATAACAAAAAAATTCATTATTCGGAGTTAATGATGAATGCCCGTTACCAACCACCATTCCAAACAAATATAAATAATGCTGGCGACTATATAGTATGATCTGAGACTTAAGGCAAAACCATATTCTTTTGACAACCAAAAGAAATGGTCAGTAAATTGTCGGTCTCGTCATTGAGAAGTGTAAAGAAAGCTTTGCTTCTGAGCTTATGAACCCGTGATATCGTAACAGCTCCTGCTTTTTTTGGGCGTCGGTTTCTACTTTTAGTTGCTCTAAAAATCTAAGGCACGTCGAACATTTATCGGTCGCAGACGTTTTAAAACCTAAATTAAAATTATTATTAAATATATATCTAAAATTATTAGATTTTACGTAAATTTCTGGGTTAATATTGACGGTGCGCTATCTGGGCTCGACAGTAACGCACCTCAACAGTTTTATATTTTTTTATAAAATTAATAACAGCCAGTTTTTTATCCTCGTAATTTCAAATTTTTCCTATCTCCTCCTCGTAGTTCTGATGGAATTGTCCGCACGAACATGTTTTCCAAAAATACCACCACAGTATCCTTTGCTTGTCGTAGGAGGCGAGTAAACTGTTGGATCGCTGGGCTGACGCCCTGCATTCGTAAAAAAAATCAACTGTTAATAAAGTAAACAGGAAGAAAAATGGATACCGCCAAAAAACACCGGAGCCCCGCTCAAGTACCCGGATACGAGATTTATAGGATCGCCACGTGGAACATGCAATCACTTAGAAAACCAGGAGCATTGGAGGGCCTAATCACGTGCATGAAGGAGTATCGGCTGGAACTCGTTGCTCTTCAAGAAACTCGCTGACCTAAAAGTGGAGACCATGTGTGCCAGAGCTATACGTTGCTCTACAGTGGAGATGACCTCCGAAATTTTGGAGCTGGATTTCTTTTTGGGCCGAAGGTAAACAACGCTGTTTTGGATTTCCAAGCAATTAATAACCGATTGTGTAACCTTCGCTTTCGCATGAAGTTAGCCAACCTGTCGATAATTTGTGTACATGCGCCCACAGAAGTCATCCAGCCCCAAGATAAAGAATCATTTTACAATGACTTGGACGATCTGATGGGATCTATACCCGAACACGATGTTAGAATGGTAATTGGGGACTTTAATGCTAGAGCTGCCAGAAATCAGACCGACTTGTGTGAAAACATAGTTCCGTACTCCCGATACGAAATGGCGACCGATAATGATGAGAGAATGATGTACTTTGCAATTCTTCATGTTCTCAAAGTAGCAAGCACGTTCTTCCCTCACAAACAAATACATCTAGAGGCATGGACACATCTTTGTGGAACTTCCCGCAGCCAAATTGACCATGTGTTAGTTTCTAAAGGACGGGCTCGAGTTGTGCAGGGCGTGAGAACTTATCGGTCAGTAACCAAACGCGCATGGTACGTTTTGACTGTGAAGGTCTGATAAAAGAAGATCAAAAGAACCGATATCAGGATCTTGTCAGCGGCAACATTGATGATGCTAATTACCAGTCTGACTGCGAGAATTCTGTCTATAGGAGGTACTGAAAACTTCGGTTGTCAGTGCTGCTCATTAGACTTTAGGTATAGTGAAAATCAGACCTAAGAATGATTGGTTTGATAACGAGTGTCGTCTTGCAGTTGAGCAACAAAATATAGCCCATAGTGAAGTGCAACAACGTCTCACAATCGCGAGGAAAAACAAGGCTACTCTTGCAAGAAGGGCAGCTAAGCGGTTTTGTAGACTGAAGAAGCGAGAACGGTGGAAGTCCGAGGTTCTGAAAGTACAACAACTCAGCAATGAGTGCAGTTCTTTTGATTCTAATAGACACTAGATCGCAAATGTGAGGAATTAGAATATCAAACAAAGAATTTCATTCAATAAACCCGAAAGGCCGCCAGCCTGGCTACTCGAGAATTAAGGGAAAAACCGAACATGGATAGCAAAGAAAAAAGGCACGAATGACGAATGATCTGGAAAATATGGCATCACACCAGAAATTCCACTGACAAAACAGCCTTCAATCGGATAAGTAACAAAGCCAATAGGCTAATCAAAAGCTTTAAACAAGATTGCTTCGACAACTATTTAAGCGGACTAGGTCCTGCAGAAATGGATGGACTACTCGTTATGAAAAGTCACCAGAAAATTTAAACGACCTGCATAGCTCTGATGCCACCCATATGAAATGCTCAAGGTATAGTTGGGTTCGACAAGACAAACAAAAAGAACACTTTGCTCAACACCTAGCAACAGTATTTCAACCCCATGACAATCAGTCCAACATCGACGTAACACCTGTTTATGAACATCAAAGTCAAGATTTTAAAAGGGTCACGCCAAAGGAATTTTCGGTAGAAATAGGCAAAAATCTTAACCAAAAAAAATTCGATTCAAGGAACTATCACGTAAAATAATCATCATGATCACATACTTATTTAATGTCTGTATGAGATTGAAGTATGTATCCAAATGCTTCAAAACGGCCCAAACAATTATGCTGAAGAAACCAGGCAAACCAGATGAAGAAGTAACATCATACAGACCAACCTCACTGCTTCCGACCTTATCAAAGCTGTTTGAAAAACAACTTCTGAAACGTCTCAAGCCATAATGGTAAATGATCCTGATTTTCAATTTGGATTCAGGAGTAACCACTCCACAATAGATCAAGTTCATCGAATCACAACGGTGATAGAGCAAGCGTTAGAACAAAAGAAATAATGCCCCGCTGATGTTCTGGATGTAGGGTTTGGCAGGAGGGATTGACATTCAAAATGTGCAAAATGCTACCACAAAATTATTACCAGCTGCTTGAACACACCTCTCTGATCGCAAATGCAGAGTCATCCATGTACAAACATGTTCTGACTTTTATCCGACGCTAGCGGGAAATCCGCAGGGAAGCGTATTAGGACCCCTCCTACACTGCACCGATACCTGCAACGAACAAATCATTCATCGGTATACGTTTGCTGACGACACTGTTATCATGGCAATAGACGAATCTCAACAAAGGTCAGTGGAAAATGTTCAATGAGCAATGAACAACGTTACTAAATGAACGATTGATTGGAAAATCGCGCTAAATGAGCTTAAATCAACCCATGTGACATTTACGCTCCGACCCAAAAATATCAACCAGCACATATACCTCAACGGGGTGCAAGTGTCGCAGACTGAATCTTGGTCTGCATTTAGACTCAAGGCTGAACTGGAAACATCACGTGAGACAAAAAGCTGAACAGACACGATTAAAACAACGTCAAAAGCACTTAATTGGGCATCATTCCAAAATGAACCTGTATTGCAAAAGACTTATGTACCAGACTATCTTCAAACCAATATGGATGTATGCTGCGCAGCTATAGGGTTGTACTCATAAATCCAATAGAGACATTATTAAACGTAGCCAAAATAAATTTCTTCGAATGGTCACCAACGGTTACCGATTTGTGACTAACAGCGAAATACAATTGATAGAGAATATCATCCGCGAATGTGCCATCAAACATGAAAATAGGCTTCTCATCCACACCAACGTTGAGTCCGTAAAACTACTGGATAGTACGAACGAAGTAAGGCGGCTCAAACGAAAGAAACCACATGAGCTAACCAAATGTGTTATATTTAGCACAAAGCTTTTCAATTTTAACGTTCCACTGAGCTTTTCAAATAATTTAAATGTTTTAGAAAAGTTCTGTACCATACAAAAATTTTGATGAATGAGTTTTCTTGAAACAGTTTTGTTACGTAAATTTTAACAAACAAATTTAAACAAAAAATGCAAAAGGTCTCTCCTATACTGCTATTTAAAGTACTGTAAAATTAATGATACTCTACAACTTCGACTAGACAGATTGAAGTTAAAGTTTCAAAGCTCCCATCGACGACATAGATAATGTATCTTGGTGTATAACCTTTTCACCTTGTGACGGGATATGAAATTTAATATTCATAGAATAATGCATTCAGTTCTGCTGACGGTACACATGCCCTTGAGGTCCTACAGGTGCATTACATATTCAGCTTTTGAATATCTCATGCTTTTACTGTCCAAATTTCTAACAATGAAAGTTGAAAACTATAATGTCTATTTAAACGAGGTTTGGACCCAGTGGTGTCAGATATTTTAAAATTCATTTTAAATTTTAAATATTTCACTTCGATGAACTGAGTGCCTACTTGTTGTGCTGTAATTTCCAACAGGAGAAAAATATTTTTAAAAGTGAAAATTTCGTTGGTTGTCCTGCGTGATTCAAAGGCTTTTCAACTATTTTTATAAAATTAATTTTCAATACAGATGTACGTACACTTTGGAACTTTAGTATTTGGAACAAAATAATATTCAATTTTTCATGATAAAACATAAACTTTTGCAAATAATATTTGTTTTCCTGCAAGCTTTTATAAACTAGATAAATGATTCAAGCTCTGTACCATGCAATATGTTCAAATTAAGATGATTATATAAAAAAAGTGTCAAACCTATTCATATTCTACAACTTCCATTACAAAAGCTTGAACAAAATTTACGAGCACGAGTAAAAGCTTTAATAAGCACAAACACAGGTTAGCTAAAAGTTCAAGACAAACTTATTTTGTAAGTTTCCGTACTATATAACTGATTAAATGTGGTTTTGTTAGCTCCAAAATAGCTAGCATCTACTCTAAAAAGTTTCTAATAAAAGCTCACGTAAATATCTAATATGCCGCATAAAGATTAGACTCCTTTCAATATCAAACAGGTATAGGATATCATTCGCGAGGTTTACAAATATTCTGGCTTCTTCTTTAAATGTTTATAGAAAGTTCTTGAAAGCTTCGGTGTTCCAATCGAGAGATGCATTGGGATACTATTTTGAAATTATTAAAATCTTGTGTTATAATGTTCGAGCTTTTGAATGAAAGCTTTTTTTTAGTAATTGATAATTTTGTTGTTCCCAGTCAACAGTTGAACTCGTGGTTTATATAAATGAGCTTTTTATGCAGAGCTTTTTATAAGACAAGTGAGCTTTTTATATACTATATTGATTTATTTAAATGAGTTTTTTTTTATATAATTAAGTGATTATTAAACTACATTTTTCAAAGCAGACCGAAATAGCTGTTTGCAAGTGGTATTCATTGGCCAAATTATTTATTTGTATATATGTGAGCTTTTTTGTGTTAATCATAAAGCTGAGATATTTCTTTATTGTTCAATGTTGACAGTAAGAGACCCAAGCTCAAGTTAAAATATTTAATCATGATAATGTTAATGACCTCAGCTAGCCCCTAGAATTTTCAAGTAAATTGTTTAAATTTTCAAACCAAATTCGGTTGAATTTTCCAAATGTGCTTTAACTTTTATTACACCGAAAGTTTAATTACCTGTTCAAAACCTAAACCTACGCTAATGCTTAATGAGACTAAAATTTTTGGAATTCATCTAACTTGCGAATATATATACATATATACGAACAAAAAAAAACTTCATGCTTATAATAAGCTTTCTGCCTTGTTTTTTTCCTGTTTTGTGATATCATATCACTTTGTTTTACATTTTCAAATATTCATGAAAATCATCAACAACAAAACATCAAAAGTTTATTTATATCCCTATATAAATACGTATATATAAGACAACATTCATCTTAGAGCGAACACGGGGGGCACGGGCGGGTTATATTTATATAAATGACGAGAAAAATAATTTTTTGTGCTTTCTTAAAATAAAAAATAAAAAAATGGAAATAAAGCACAAAATTATAAATATTAAATGACTTCAAACAAGCAAAAAAGTTCAAGAAAAAATTTCTACTCATTAAAAAAAAAAAGCTCGTAAATTTGGTTGTTGTTTTTGTTTGAGACCTAAAAATAATAAGAAAATCATTATGCTCTTTCGGTGTACATAATGTGTTCGCTCCACATCAAACCAGAAATATGAATATTTTCTTCTCTGTGTGTTCGTAAACCGTTGAAATTTTTCACTTTGGTCGTAAATTTTATCGATTTGGTTCTTTTTTTTTTTCTTTGTATTTGGTGCGCCGTTTCGTAATATTAAAATTATTTAGCAAACCTAACCCTTCAAGTTGAATTAGTTTTTGCGGTTTCTGGTGTTTTATATTAAACAGGATATATAAAAATAAAATTGGTTTTGTATATAAATAAGTAAGGAACGTCACAAGGAGGCTTAATTGTGGTTGTTTGGAAATTGCTCTGCAAAAAAAAAAAATTATAGGAATTAACGCACAAAACAAATAAATGTTTGTCATATAAAAGAGCTTTTACCACATTTTCTGACTTAGCATAATACGAAAATTTTAAATTGATTTGCAATCATATATGCATGAACCAACGAACACGTAAACGGAAATTTTTTTATATTTTTTTTTCAATAAATTCGCACTCTAAAAAATATTTTTTGGAAAAAGTTTATTTCCGTGAATTGCGTGTGACAGATGTGAATTTGATTTTGTTCACATTTTAATATCGATGGCGGCAGAAAATGAGGTGCGAGATGTTTTTGTTGGGTGGATATTACGTGTGCGCGAGCTTTTTATGTATATATATATGGCAATCAATCAATCGACCTCTGTAGCAACAAATCGATACTCTTGATGTATATAGAATCATTCATTATCTCGATTTTAGTAATTACATTTTTGTATCGTTAATTTTAATGGGGGCTGTACACACAGATGCATTATGTAATATCGCGCGAGCATATTTAACGTATAATCAAATTTTGTTTACGCTGTCGAACACTTTTTTTAACAGTATAAATTGACTGAAACTTAATTTAAAAGTTTCATTCGTTTTATAAATTTAAAAAAAAGCTTTATATTAAATAAAATTTAATACGTGCTTAATATATAATTGGGATGGGATTTTGAAGTTTTGCATTTATAAATAATATAATGACGATGCTAGCTAAGCTTTTGGTCTAATATTATCCCGGATATATTTGTATTATACATGCGGATCCTCAAATAATCACATATTCGCCATTATTCGAGTGCGGCATGAATAATTTTTATTTTGGGTATACGAATTCATCATTGTTTCCATTTCAACATGAATAATTCATTTCAATTGAATACATTCATACATATATTGTACATCATCGTGGAGTCAAACTAAACTTCAGTCTAGAATTTTTTTTATTTCATTTATTTTTGGGTTTTTTCTGCCATTAATTTACATTTTTTGGATCCGTCAAAAATATAATTTATTGGCATAATTTTAGGCTCATTTGATTGACGATGATGGCGGTGTAAGACATTTTCCTAAAATTATAAACAATTTCAACAGTAATAATTAAATTTCAGGTCACATCAAATCAAATCAAAAATACAAAAGACCTGGTCAAAGCTTTCAAAACGAATTTATTCTAAAAGCTCAAGCAGACCGAGCAAATAGCGCAGTGGTTAAAAGCTGCGACGTTTGGATCGGGAGGTACCGGGTTCGAATCCCAACAGAGGCGGGATGCAAAATGGATTTTTTTAATTCTATGCCACGTCCTTCCTCAAAAAAAAAAAAAAAAAGCTCAAGCATTATTCCACATTTTGCGATAGCTATACTTTGCGATAATTAAAAATTATAAACAATATATCAATATATTATAAAATTATAAACAATTTCAACAGTAATAATTAAATTTCAGGTCACATCAAATCAAATCAAAAATACAAAAGACCTGGTCAAAGCTTTCAAAACGAATAGCAGACCGAGCAAATAGCGCAGTGGTTAAAAGCTGCGACGTTTGGATCGGGAGGTACCGGGTTCGAATCACAACAGAGGCGGGATGCAAAATGGATTTTTTTAATTCTATGCCACGTCCTTCCTCAAAAAAAAAAAAAAAAGCTCAAGCATTATTCCACATTTTGCGATAGCTATACTTTGCGATAAACATAGTTTATATCAGAATTTTATTCGTTAGCTTGCCATATATATGTATGTACCATTTTAGCAAGTTTGTGATTACAAAAGTTATGAACTCTGCCAAACATAAAGCTTCAAAAGACCTGTATGCTTAACCAGCTTTTTACCAAGCTTAATGAGAAAACTATTTAAGCTTTTATTCTGAAAAAGCTTCGAAAATATAATTAGTTGACTGTTTAATTAGCTTTTGTGGATAAGCTTAAAGAGAAATTACTGTTTGGATGGCCGAATGTTAGTTAACCATATATGAGCTTTAATGTGGTGGAGTACAGGGGGCAGGAATCGATCATTTTAATGGATACTCGTTTATTTCTCTCAGTTTATCTTTTAACTATAGGCAATGACAAAACAAGGTATAGTCGCCTGAATTTTATTCGTTGACTTTTTAATAAGCTTTTTATACCAAATATCAAACTAACAGATCAATTTTTAAAAGCTTCGAGATTAATTTTTCATTCGACTTTAATATAAAAAAACATGTTTATTTAAGCTTATATGGGAAGTTATGTTCTCATAAATGCTGAGTACATAATTCAACCACCTAATCCAATGGTAATTTAATAAATAATTAACTTAGCAAGTAAGCATTTTTAGAAATAGATAAATAGAGTTAAATAATTTAACTAGTTAGTATTGTAGTACTGTCAGTCAGCACATAAAATTGTAAAATAAATAAAAATTGTAACAAAATAAAATAAATTTGTCAAAATAAGCTCGATACTGTGCACTACAAGATAGACATAGTATTCGACCACTCACTTTTCTGCACTATAAGTTAGACAGAATTTTTTTATTAAGGGATTTGTTAGCCGTCGCTTACCGCAAAAAGCCTTACAAAAAAAGACTGTCCACAATTTCTGGACATAGCGAAATTGATCGGAGAAGGCAGAAATCTATCGAGATCTTCAACAAAAACAGAAACTTAGATCTCATAGCTATAGAAACCTATCCAACAATAATAGTACCAAATTTGGATCAAATATCCGCACAATTGGGTATTATTACCCCACAACTCACACATTTACAACACATTTACTCACAAACCTGAACTAAAAACCGGATATAAACGTTGCGGCTCCGGTTTAAAATATAACATATCCGCAACTATAGATTTATTTAGGATCCCAGATCCAATTAAATCCATTCCATATTTAGAAACAAAAAACAGGTGACCTCAAGGCTAATGACTACCGAGGAAACACTAAGAATGTTCGAAGGAATGGTCGAACCCCAACAATTTAAAATGTACCGGCAATCGGTCAAAAATAATATTAAAGGGAAGGCCAAAAACATATTATGTCTTGCCGGGGATCCAGAAAATTTCATGGAAATCTGGCAAATATTACTCGAAGCCCTGCGGGTGATAAACAGGAACTTCCTTATTCAAATGCCCAACTTTGGGGAAATAAATAAGAAGAAAGCATGTCTATATACATACTTAATTCAACAAAACAAAAGAAATTACATAAAACATCAAATCGTTGGCCAGACAGAACCCTACCTACAACGGTTCATAGCAAGCGATTAGCAGCTTCATAGAAGAAGATGCATTATTCGCTTTTATTTCCGCATTAAAATAGCCATACTTTGGCTACGCCCAAGCGGCAAAACCAAAATTATAGAAGATGCTTACGCATTTCCATGCAAATTCACTTCTCATGAGAACATAATAGCAAATACAGGGAAAAACGATATCCGTAACAAAAATACCCACTTTTGACAGAAAAAGGATAGTAATCCTAATTCTGTAAACCGCCAATTTAAAAAACAAAACGGTACAAGAAAAAACTGAGGTAACCCCCATGGAAGTCAATCCCTCCATGCAATTCAGACGATCTTTTAATAAAAAGAAAATCATCACCCACGAAACACTAAAGGATATTAAACAAATAGAAAATCTAGAAAACAATTCAGGTCCTGCAAATCTGCAAACGAAAATTTTTGGGAGGACCACGATTCAGAATCGGACGGTTAAATTTTCCCCCTTACATCAAATTCCAAAATAAAAACTACCTCTACAAACATAACATGAACTAGACTTCCACAAATTTTTCGAAGGAATTCTAGGCTCGGAATACATGGCCGAAACGAATTTCGAAAAATGATTTTGAAAAACAAACAATAGCATTATGGATAAAGTAATCTTCAAGTTCCACCGTTATTACCCAACAGAATCCTTCTATAATCACATGGTAGTTTTTAAAACAAAAAAAAATAGGCGACTGGTACGTACCAACCTTTAGTAAATTAGATCAAAATATTACAATACAACCTGACTTATACAACCCCTCACTTATATCAAAATTAAAGTTAGAAACAAACAACTTTGAATCTTTAGAACCAATACCGATCTCTGGAAATTCGCTAATCGTAAACAAGCTATAGAAAAGATAGTCAGAACAAACCATCTAAACGAAATAGAGAAGACAACTCTAATCAATATACTCTTTGAAAACCAATCAAGATACCAGTTTATACAAAACCCTATCGGTATCCTCACGCATTTAAAAAAGATGTCGAAAGCCAAGTTCAAGGGATGCTAGATAGCGGTATTGTAAAAAACTCAAATAGCCCATACTCATCACCAATTTGGGTGGTTGTAAAAAAGACCGATGCATCTGGAACTCGCAAAATAAGGGTTGTCATTGATTACAGAAAGCTGAATGAAAGAACAATCGATGACAAATACCTCACCCTCAAATAGAAGAAATCCTAGACAATCTAGGAAAATAAGAATACTTCACTACCCTTGATTTAAAGCTGATTTTCATCAGATTCCCATGGACGCTAAGTCACAGGAAAAAACGACTTTTTCAACAGACAAAGGCCGTTTTGAGTTTTGTCGGATCCGTCTTTTTATGAATAAGGTATTACATGGCTTGTTGGGTAATAAATAATACGTATATTTGGATAATATCGTGGTGTTCGGGGAAAATCTTCAATCTCACATTTGCAATTTAAAAACTGTCTTACAAAGGTTAGCACTATTTAACCTAAAAATTCAACTCGATAAATGTGAAATTTTAAAAAGGGAAACGGAGTTCCTAGGACACATCATAACTCAAGATGGCGTAAAACCTAATATAGACAAAATAAAAAAAAATTCTAAAATGGCCACTACCCAATAACCCTACGGAAATTAAACAATTTCTGGAACTCTTGTATGACTGATCAAGAATATAAAAAAACATTCGATCTTAAAACAACGATAGCTACAGGTCAATCAATCACTCACGTATCCTGACTTCAGTAAACATTTTATTCTGACAAAATCATACCGAAAGTTCTGTCGCCTTTGAATCAAGGACACTGAACAAAACAGAAATCAACTATATGCAACCCACGAAAAGGAGGCACTGGCAATAATTTGGGCAGTAAAATAGTACCAGCCACAGACAAAGTGAATGCTGTCATCATCATCTTCAAAACAGTTGTCACACAAGGAATCTTGGACCAGTCCCATTGTTTTTAAATGGAGTTAAGAACGACCATGGCCGGTCAGAATAGCGACCAGAACTCTCAGTTGGCCATTCTTCAAAGATATAGAGCAAACTTTGTGAGCCTCAGATTAGGTTCACAAATGAAGTACTTAGCCACTCGGCATGTAGTGGAAGCACGCCAATTACGCTTAGGCTGCAAAAACATGTAGATCTTAATAGCTTCCTTACTACAATTAAAGGTCAGGGGCACTGCCGGTTCAGGTCCAATGAATTTCATCCTTGAGCCTATTTAGATAAAACATCAGTTATCTGATTACCTTCAATGCCCCAATGAGCCTTAACCGATATAACTCTGACACGATTATTAGAGCAAAGAAGGTTAATAAAATGTTTACAGTCCTTGACCAGTTTGGAAGTGATCATATGATTTCGTAATGAATTGAGCACAGGTTTACTATCACTGCATAGAATAATGTCTTTTCGGGAAACAACGAGGTTAGAAGCATCAATCGCACAACTTGTGAGTGCAATCAGATCCACTTGGAATAAAATGTAGTGCCGGCCTAGACTCCCACATAATTGTAGGTCATGTTCAGGACAATAGGTTCCGAAACCTGCACTAAAATTAGAGTGAGACCCGTCAGCGAAAAACACGATCGACTGAGCCACCCAGTCATTGAATTCTTGAGACAACCACGAGTTCCTCGTTTGTCATTAACCATATTAATTTCTGGTATATATGAGCTGAATAACTTGTAGATTAGCTCGACAATACCTTGTATGCTATTAAGCTTCATAATGACAGAAACTGACTGAACCACAGGCCACCAAACAACAGACGCATAAGGTAGCATAGGTTAAGCTAGAGATTTGTAAATAAACATCAACATTTTGGGGGTCAGGTCCCAGAACTTCCCAAATGCTCTTCTGCACTCCCAGAAAATGCAAGTGACCTTTTGCAGTTTTATTTCAATATGAGATTTCCAAGAGAGTTTACTGTCCAGAATGACACCCAGATGCTTTACTGTGTCGGACCTAGCGATTGTTTCTCCAAAAAGAGAAGGAGCAGACAGCTCTCCAGTATTCCTACGTCTGGTGAAGACTATCAGACTAGTTTTCGATGCATTAACGTACAATCCCTTCTCCAGATACCACATTTCTACAACTTGGAGAGCATCTTTCAATCCTCGTAACGCAGTTTCACATGATGTCCCAACTCTGTAAGCAAGTTGAGTGCTATTGAGTGGGATGACAGATAAGTGATGATCCCTAATATATCTGTCAACAATTCTTTCCAGGGTTTGAGAAAAGTTGAAGAAAGACTAATAGGGCCAAATGCTTTGGGATCGGTATAATCCGTCTTTCCAGCTTTCGGGATAAACACAACTCTACGCCTGCTCTAGGACTGTGGAACATATCCAAAAGCAAAGCACGCTTGGCAGAGTCGAAGTAAATGTTCCTGAATTAGGGGAAACCCATGCTGTAATTCAGCATGAAAAACTACATCTGGACCACCTGATTTATAAGGTAAGAAGGAGAAAACGCTCCAGCGCAAGGTGTTGAGAGTGACTAGCCTACAGGCTAAGTCCCAGTCAGGTGAATAATATATACCATTAGGCTGGGCTTCAGCGACATAGTCACAATTAATAACATTGCAGCAAGTTAAATAAACAGAAAGTAGTAGTTCGAAAATTTCCTTCCTCGAAGAGGTTTATCTGCCATCAGGAAGTCGCAGCACATCGAGTCGGCAGGAATCATTTCTAACCAAGGACCTATTAAGTCTGGCGATCCCAGAGGTACTATTAATTTCTTCGCAGAAGCTAATCCAGGAAGTCCTATGAGCGGATCTTAGCATTTTCTTATATTCTTTTTGAGCTGCCAAAAAGTTATCCCAATCAATCTGGAGGTCAGATCTTTTGGCTTTGTTTTTGGGTCTCCTAGCAGTTTTCCTAAGTTTTTTAAGATCAGAACACCAAAAAGGCTTATCCTGAGATTTTTGCTTGGTAATATGAGGACAAGATTTTTCGAAGGCTGAAGTGGATAGCAATTCAATATCCTCAGTCGAACATATCTCACCCAACGAAACCAGCCGAGGTACCAACTCAAGAGAGAATAACTCCCAGTTGGTAAGCTTCTTATTACGATAAGGTTTAAAAGTAGATCTTCTAAGATTTAAATTAAACGAGATGCGAGAGAATCACTTCCCTCCTTACTGAATTAATAAAGGTAGCCTTTGTTAACGTTTTCAAGCTCAGATGTGCTCAGGTGATTAAGTAGAGATAAACCCCTCTCATTAATATTCGAGCTACCCCATAACGTGTGCTGAGCATTATCATTGCATCCTACCACTAAAGGTTAATGATTTGTCCTGCTCCACGAAACAAGGTTGCTGAATTCCTCCGAGAGAGGAGATGACACCGAATCGTAAGGCAGATAGACTGATACTACCACCAGTGATCCGACTGTGTAGCACTAAGATTGTCAGAAATAAACACGCAGGCTGTTACCTTATCATTGGACCCTCAGAAACCACCCCGTCAAGCAGATAATGTTCCTGAATTAAGCAAATGTCTACCTGCGAATTAGTGAGCAGCAACTTAAGCAATTAGTGAGCAGCAACTTAAGCTCAAACGATTTCTACTTTGCTATGATGTAAGTTGATCTGTTTCAGCACAAGCATAGAAGCCATAATAATGATTACAAGCTAAGGAAACAATCGAAGGTGGGAACCAAACTCACGTTCCGGATACAACCTAGACGAAGGTCGGAACTGGAAGCCAGTTTGTTGTTCAACATGGGAATCACACAAGCTAGACCCGAAGCAAGGCCCGAGATGGACCCAACGACATTGTTCATATCGAAGATCATTGACTAGCGGTCGGTTACTGAGGATTCTAACAAGGTGAGCGTGAATTCCAGAACTTGTTTTCTACGTAGCAAAATACAGTGCTTGTAGTTCTCTGTAAAATAAAAAGTATCAAACCTCAATCCAGAACCTACACCATCAATAAGGTTGAAATCCTGAATCACATAAAAATTTGTTTGCGATACTGCACGCAATTTCCTTAGATTAAAAGAAACTGACTTGCAGCTGTGCAATTTAATCTGAATAAACATAAGCATGAAAGTCATAAAAGAAACCAGCAAAGAAGAATCGAATAATCTACGGGCCAGAGATAATCTTAAAGATAATCCTGTCCAGTACGTATTGCAAAGAGTATCTGGAACCAGTAATGGTCTCAAAAGATTTTAGGTCAACCCGAAATACAATAGCTTGGCGCTTAGCCTCGCACTTGTATCCGGAGGACCGGGAACCCAAGTGTATATTAGCAAAGGTTTAGGAGGATCACCAACGGAGAGTTGACAACCCTTCCAGATATCTTTGGTCCTCGAGACGACCTCACACAACCACTTGTATGAGTCGTCGTTGGCGCATTTACAGATAATGTAGCCATCAGGTAGGTAGCACCCCAGCAGTTGTGGAATAAAATTACCCGTTAGAGAAGAGCTAGTACCTTTCACTGGAGCTCCAAACGAAAGATGTCGAATTTAGTCTCATCCAGAATGATATCAGGATTGTTCTCGCGTGTCGCGGCTTTCCTTATCGTTGACTTAGCAACAACAAGAGCCAGCGTGCGTGGCTTTTAACCTCCATTTCTGGAGTAATGCTAGATTGGACACGGGGACGTTTCGTTGTTGCCACAGAAGAGGAAGTGCCAGGCACCTCTGCTATCGGGTCAAACCTCAGCATCCGAATTAAGCTGGGCCTCTTCAGAACCCTACGTTAATTCATAGTTGAAACCACTGACACATTTATTTTTGTTTTTTTTTAAGGCGAAGGTGAAAAAACACAAGCAAGATAAGTAAAGTCACGAGTGTATTTCTTGTTGAGCGCTAAAAGAAACGCCCCATGCACTGAACACTTCAAAAAACCGGCTTCACACAGCCCGGCGTAAACTGCTGATTATACCGAGAAAAACATAGAAGTTCGTAGTCGCATACTTTTCACAATTTCATCATAACATAATTCTACCTATATATATGTATATATCGCACAAATTATGCTAAGTATATGGCACCTCTAAAACACTAATTCTCTATACATATATACATACATACATACATATTTAATTAATATTCATAGCATGCGATTATGCTTAAAACTAGAAACTGTGAAACATACAAATTTGATTGCAACATATAACAACACAACACAAGAAATTTTCTAATCTCTCTACATAAAAAAGGAATTATTATTTGTTGAACATTAAGTCAAGAAGAAAAGAAAATCTTCGAAAATTTCTTATAATCAGCTTATCACACTCCATTGTGACAAAATTAACAACACTACAACACAAAATTTATAATAGTGTTACGTTTTTGCCTTGTCAAATTCAAGGTTCGATCACTGGATTGTGAATAAAACAAACGATGTAAATTCTAGATCACACTAAATTTAGTTATTCCGATTATTTACACTGAATAATAATTTAATTATTTCACTTATTTAACTTAATTATTTAACTTCACAATAATTATTTTACTACACTTTAACAACACTATATTACACTTTAAAAACACTTTATTTTACTTTATAAACACTTTCCTTTTAATTACTATTAGCACTCTCACGGTTAAAACACAACTGATTTACTGCCAAATGTTTGTCGCGTATTTATACCAAATATTCTAACCATTCTAGAAATCTCTACAATATTCGATTAGTCTAGATTAGTCTAGACACATCTATCTATTTTCTCTACCTTATAACAGTTTTACATTAACGATAGTGTCGCTACTCTAACAGAGATGTCGCCACGATCGTAACAATAGTGTTACGATCGTGGCGACATCTATGTTTGAATAGCGACACTATGTACAACACATGATTTTTTAATCAAGCATCTATACATTTATACAAAACTTTTGCACCACCTCAATACAGTGACGTACGTATATAATTGTTTTAACTTAGTTGTTTTCAAAAATTACTTCGATTAATCATCTCTTATACATACAAGAGAATAACATTTTTCTTTTGAGCATTCCTTGAGGGGCGACGAGGAGAGTGGAATAAAAAGTTTTGTGTTTAAACTTTTTAAGCTGCAAATAGATTTGTATATGTAGCTAGAAATACAGAAATGTATAAAATGTTCAAGTCTTAAAGGAATTCTATGCTACATACATACATAAATGTATGAGTTGGGAAACTGGGATGGAATTTTTTTTTTTTAATACGAAAACGAAAACTAACGATCTCAATTTGGTTTGCAAAAGTTTAAAGATTTTATTGTTTTGCAAGTAATTAATTGATAATATTAAAGCTAATTTATATTTATATATATATCGCCCTAAACAAATTCCGCAACCCCTATTATTTGCACCCCATTAAAAATTTCATATAGAATTAAGTAATTTTCAAAATATAATCATTACAATAATTTCTTATTAATTAAGAAATAGATTTTTAAATAACTTGTACGTACATAAATTGGTATTTTAAGAACCACAAGAAATAGAATTTCATGAGGTTTGCCGTATATACATATATAGAGAGTAGGGGGTGGATAGAATATCTATATTTTCAGTTCTAATCTCAGAAATTTCTTTTTATTATTTTTCCATTTTATGTTGTGCTTTTTGATTTGTTGCTGTTTTGGAGTGGTGGTGGTGGTGGTGGTGGGTAGTTGTGTGGTAATGGTTGTGGTGGTGGTGTTATTATTTATATAAAATTTAGATAAATAAATATTTTATGTTTTACCAATTTTTATCTCTGGCACGAGTATATATTTTGTATTCTTTTGAATTCCATAAACTTTTATTTTTTGGCAAGCACAAAAAAAAAAACAGTTTGCAGTTACTTTTTATTGTGCTATGTGAAGATCTCTAAATGTAAATTTACGAAGATACAATTTTTTTTTTTGTTTAAATTGTTAACAATTTAATTTTGGGGCTGGTATTTTTGAAATAGGCAATATGGATTTACATAAATGTATAACCTAGTATTTGAATCGAAAAGTATTTATTTTTTGGATACAAGAACCAAATCCCGCATTCACATTTTTTGTTTATGCATTCTATAAGATTTTCTAAACAAATTTTGGAGAAGCTCCAAAGGCAAAACCTGTTTCGATATATAACAATAAATTACGACAAAACTAACCAAGGACATTATATATTATGAACGTTTCAGGATTTTCCGAATTGAAAATTATTGGTTTTGGCCCTAAATCAAGATATTAAAAAGTGTTAAAGTCATAAATTTCGATATCAAAATTTTTTATTTTATTTTATGGCTTAATTAAGAATTTTGATTAATTTATTCGTGCCTAGTGTTTTGCGCGCGCGAATTATTTGTAGTACAGTCACCAAGTATTTTACATATTATTTTTGCGACGGCTATATCACCCTCTTGCAAGTAAAATCCCCTCAAATTATTAGGTTATAGATGGGGATGTTTGGATAAAAATGTAAATAAGGATTAATTTGGAATCGGACAAACTTAACCAATGGTTAGATGCCGCTTTTTGTCAATACAAACATTTACATTCTTCCCTCTAACATCAATAAGGCGGATTAGTTGACTTGCGTGTGTCACTAGGAATTATGTTGCGAATGGCTGAGTGAATCCTTTCGACATAATCTCTCGCATACGATGGGAACTATCCTTAGAACTTGTCTCGAAAACTTCTCCTGGTAATCTGAGCATAAACTAGTTTAGCTGGGCAGCATTTTATAATTCATCCTTGTCGTTGCTCGTATTCCCAACAAGATGATAGGAAGCTCAATGCTCCATTTAATAGTATTTTCTCGAGGTTTGGGCGAAGGTTTAAGCTCCCTGCAGATGATAGGCAGTGGTACGAATTCGGACTCGAGTGTACTGCCTTGATCAGTCGTGATTTCAAGAGGTCTCCCAAATCTTGAAATGTATTGTCCGACAAATGTCGTAGCAATAGTGGCAGTGGTGCTATCTTGAATAGGATATGCCCCTGGCCAACGAGTAAAGCAATCGATAATGGTGAGCACATACATAAAACCTTCGGATGGTGGCAATGGTCTCACTATATCCATGTGTATAAACTCGAACTGCTCAGAAGGCATGGTAAACTTTCGGGCTTTGTGTATTGATGAACCTTGCTCTTCTGGCAACCAATGCTTGGATTTCACCCAATGTGTGATGCCCGCATTCATTTTATATTTAATTATTACGATAAATTATTCAATAGTTGGAGTAATTCATCATCAGACTGTTGTGTCTGAGCTATATTTTTAAAATATAAATTGACGGAGTCTATTGTTGAAACGCGTGATCGCTACTCCGTGACAATGTGTCAGCGACCACATTTTGCTTACCATTTATATGTTGAATGTCCATCGTGAACTGAGCAATATAGTCAAAGTGTCGAGTCTGCCGTGGACTCTAGGTAGACTATTGCTTTGAAAAGGCTTATGATCTGTATAGATTGTAAATTACCTACCTACCTTCCAGGAATAACGGAACATAACGTTCCGCTTTAAAGTAGGACCCAAACTATGTGATTATTCCGAATTATTTAGATTTTATTTAAAACGATGGCATTCATATTCTATATCCAAAGTATTTCAATAAAATCAATTCCAATCAAAATTTGTATTCATGTTTGGCAATCAGCCACAAAACGGAAATCAGTTTTACATTTGATCAAATTTACCGCAATACGAATGTAACGTAACACGTACAAACATATGAAATAAATCAATTAATGAAAATATTAAAAATTTTAAACTGTGTATGATACGTGTTCAGCTAAAAATTTGTACAATCGACCGGAATAATCAGGAGAATTGAATATCAAAATCTCATCACAAAAAAAACAAAAAACGATTTACTCACGTTCCAGCCATCAAATTTAAATCATATTCTTCCTCGTTTCGCAAGACAGCATTTTCATCTCAATCCCAAATAAGACACATACATATATGTGCATATATACATACGTATACATACAACAACAACAACGAAAAAGCTCTTAATTTTTACTACTATTTTCTACACACACACATACTCATACATGCACACAAGGCGACGACGACGATGATACGAAATCAAATTAAAAAAGCCCGCATCGAATATGGTACAGTGGCAGGGTGGGGTTTTGTACATCATATGTGAAAATGCCTAGAGTATGGTAATATATGGAACAAAAAAGCTTAATCTAAAAAAAACTCGTTGTCTCTTTAACGAGACACGTTTTAAACATATAAAAAATAAAATAATAAATTTATGTTTTTGGTTCTGTCTCTTACAAATTAAAATAAATAAATATTTAATAAAGCACAAGAAAATCGTATTAAGCTCCAGCACAATAACAACAAACATCCAAGTTCCTCGATGACAGTAAGTCAAGTTTACCATAATTCTATTATTTAAAGTATATTAGTTTTTACTATCGCGCACATCTTCTTATATATACGTATATGAGATGAGCTTTTATGAGCTTTGTTTTAAATTAAATGAAATAAAACAGTTTTTTGTTTTGTTTTTTTCGAAAACGAGTATTAAATAAATAATACATGATGGGAATCTATACGATACATAAAATAAAAGTTTAACTGTTTCTGGGTATAATAAAAGCTCGTTATTAAACCAATAAATAAAATCAAATATTTTGATTTGAGTTTTAGTATTTCGCTGATGATATTTTCCAATCGCATATATATGTAAATTAACCAATCACTACACCCATATTAGCTATAATTTTCATATGGTGTATAGTAGAAGAAAAAAGCTCTATAATTTACAGGAAAAGCATGCATATATACATACACACACCTATAATTCGACAGAGATATTTTTTAATACATAAAAGGAACCCCTAATTATTAGATTTTTGTTGTTATTTGTTTAAATATAAATCACTGTAAAAATCATAACAGCTAAGGCGAAATATTTTTATGAGAAAATCGAATTTTCATTAGGGAAAATTTTTAAACACAACAAATAACTAATACAGGAAAATCAACGATGAACGAATGGTTAACCGCACCCTGTGAATATAAATAAGCTTATATATTGCTATGAAATAAAGAATGAGAGGGATGTAGGTATGTAGGCGAGTTGTGGGAAGGTAATTCCAATGTCACGGATGGACGTTTACGCGTCATCTATTATTTTCTACGTTGACATGTCGACAACCCGTAGACAACGTCAACAACGTAGATAATATCTAGAGCGGTTTTGTGAACTTGTTTTAAACTAGGTTGACCAAATTTCATTTGGAACTTTTATATTATCTTGAATCGAATTATAAGTAAAATTAAATTATTTATACTAATTTAGACAATAACGATATAATAAATATGGTGAGTAAAAATGCGGATGACACTACACAAAATGAAAATGTTGTAGTTGTCGATGTTGCTGACATGGATCCAGAAATTAAATTTAAATTTCTTCTCATTCAGTGGGAAGTTTTATTAGAGACTTTTGATTTTTGGTGGGGTTGTGGAGTTATCGAAAACGTGATGAAGAACATGATTATGAAAGATATCGAACAATTATTCCCGGATATAAAACAATCCGGACAAATGATTCTATTTAGAACGGAGCTTATTAAATGGCGTGCTGAAATTGTAAAGCTATTTTGACAAAAATTTAAAACAAGCCGTCATTTTACCTAAAATGTTTTTTAATAAATATATTTCAGGGTTTACCTATTGAAGACTCCTCTTCCCAAATAGCGACTACTGCAATGATGAGTAGCAAAGTCATCGAATGGATTCAAAACCAACCCAACACATCAGACTCTAGCGGCGATTTATTGGAAAACCAACATTATCCTCGTCCATGTTTAGAGGACATTCTAAAAAACTCAATTACCGGTAAACAGTTGTTGCAAACTAAACAATTGTCTCCAATAAACCAAAAAGAGCTGGTACACACTGTGGTTGAATTTTATGTTAGAACAAAATGTCGAATGACTTTACACGATATGGCGGCACTAGCTAAAAAAATCAGCCAATTGTTCAAATCAGAAATAGAAGTAAGTCATTGTTTATTTAATTTTTCCACTGTATTTAGTATCTGATTTGGTTACAGGCAACATATTTTGTTACTAGACAAAAGGGGAAGAAGAATCCTACTGGTAAATTATTTGACCGGTACCAAAACGTCGTGCATGTTATTTTTTTAGACGAAATGGAGCAAATTAAACTCTACCTCAAGAACAACTGTGAGCCTTGGGATGACATCAAGGGAAAATGGGAACAATCACGCGAATTTCGAATGAAAAATATAATATCGCAAGGGCTGTCACTTTCAACAATTTTAAAAGAGTGGCCACGCTACAACTATAGTTCAGGTTATCATTTGGTAAATGACATCGACAATAAATAATTTTTCCATTAAGTATAAAAATAACATAAATAAATTTGTATTAATAACAGATAGAAATAGATTTCGACCACCAATTCTGCGGTAAAAGTAATTTATTGCTGTTAAATTTTGATATATTTATGGTTAAAGCAACTTTACTATTTGTAACTATTAAAGACAAATTAAATTCGAAGTAGTATACACATTTTTTAAACCCTAATATCAATTCAGGTAATATCAAAATATTCTAATTAATATATTAATTTAATTGTATTTTTTATTTAATTAGACTCAAAAGCGTGCATTGGAGCCGTATTGCTCCATGCGTTCATACCTCCGCCACAGTTGAATCGTAAAATAAAACCAACAATTTTTGATTCACAATAAACGATGTACAACAAAAAATTGAAGTCGAAGTAATTGCTTGGCAGGTGGTCAGGTGTGAAGCTGTCTTGGATTCCCCCAAGTTGGTACTGCTCATGGCAGTCGTTGACAGGGTTGAATAAGATGGGAGCATTACAGCCCTTAACTGGAGGAAGGTGGAGAAGGCCTTAGCAGCCATCTTCCTAAACATTATGAGGGAGAACCCTGCCGAGAGACCTGCTCCGTCCTGCCGAGACGGAGGGTGGCACGGGGGTCACGTCAAACTGACTGCCTGTGCCGATGAAAGTTCGGTGACCATCTATAAACAGGCGATCGGCAGTCTGGGAGAAGTCTGGCCTGGGGCCAAATTAGAAGTGGTGACGAGGGAAGAAATTCCAAGGGCGCGAGCCTGGATACCTGCGGAGCCTAGTGATCTAAGCGAGATCTAGGAAATGTTGAAAATCAGCAAGCCAGATCTGCCAACGGCCACCTGGAAGATTGCCAGATAAGAAGAGGTAAAGGCGGAAGCAGATCACAGATCGGCCGTCATTATCATCGACAGAGAATTCGTGGGTGCTTTGGCAAAATCTGGAGGCCTGATCAGCTATGGATTTGGAGCGATTACGCTCAAAATCTATAAGCGCGATGGGGCTGACAGAGCTGGGGCACCTGCAGCAGGGGGGAAACCACTTGTGTTGTCGGTGACACTCAGAAGACACTATCCCTGGAGATTTCGAGATCATTGGGACGAAGCTGTACGCGCCTAACGGACGAGTCAACGTCAGAGGAGTCTGACTCAACAATGGTGGTGAGAAGCAATATCTAATGCTTAAAATCCTTCAGACCAACCTCCATCACTGTAAAGCCGCCTCGGTGGCTATTCGGCTAAAAATGGAATTTGAGTCCATTGATGTGGTTCTGGTAGCTTATCTTCTTTCCTGTTGAAAACACTAGAAAGACAAATAGAGACTAACATTAGAGGGCTCAATCAAGCCGGGCGAGCTGTCGGGATCTCAACATGCATACTGTAAGGGACGATCGGTGGAAACAGCTCGCCACTCCCTTATAGGCTCGATTGAGGAATCACTTGAATATAAGGAATATTCCATGGTAACCTTACTGTATATAGAAGGGGCCTTTAGCAACTCAAACCGGGGGCAATCACTCGGGCCCTTGCATGTCTGGGGGTAGACGGGTCACTCAGAGGCTGGATAGATTATATGATTAGAGGCAGGATCGTGACAGCTTATCTGGGTGGAACGGTGGGCAGAGGGACACCTCAATGTGGCGTTCTATCCCCCCTTCTTTGAAACTTGGTCATAAATGATCTGTTACTAAACTTGGAAGGGCAAGGCTTGAAGCTGGTTGCTTACGCGGATGACGTTGCTATTGCGTTCTTCGGTAAATATCCTAGTACGCTGAGGGGTTAACCTCTCTTTTCGTCTTCCCGACTTTTGCAGCGTTTTTTAAGCTGAACTGATCGCGGTAATGGAAGTCATGGACTGGTTGAAGTATAATTTAATATCTACGAGGGATATTTGCATTTTTACGGACAGCCTGGCTGGCTGCTAATAAAACGCTACAATCATTCTCCCTGGCGTCGAGGGCAGCCCAGAACTGTCTGGCATCTTTAAATCATCGCTTGACGTGACGGGTGCCAGGGCATTTCAATACCGCTGGGAATGTAAAGGCAGATGAGTAGGCCCGCAAGGGTACAGCACGCCTAATAACCCAAAGCAGGCGGGATATAAAGATACCGCTTGGTACATGTAATCTGCTGCTTCAGGAAGAAGCCATAAAAGAAACGAACGTCAGATGGTCTAACGCCAATTCGTGTGTAATAACCAGGCAGATCTGGCCTGGACTTGTGCTAATTCCTTAATTTTGAATAATGATGAAGTTTCAAAGAGATTTAAAAGCTCTGCTAAGTGAACTTAAATTCCCAAATCACGTTTATAAATTAGTCTAAAGATATTGGGTTCTCAGAAGGTGTTTAAAATTATATTATTCCTTTGAAAATCAAAAAAGCTCATTTATTGATTAGAATAAAAGCTATAAATATTGTCGATTTAGAAACATGTGCTACATTATAAGTTTATAAAATGCGATTGAATTAACCGCTGAATCGGCCTAATTTGAGAGTATCTATACTCGTACTTTAACTTGGCAACACACTGACGGACCACAAGCTAATTAATAATCGATTATTATTTGTTTATGAAAATTGCATAACTAAGACATTTAATCATGCCTGAAAAAGCGTAAATGTTATCCTTTAAAAGCTCCTGCAAGATATTTTCATTTTATCATATCTTCGGCAATCGTATTCTATTTTTTTTTTTGCTTAATTCAATTAATTTATTAAATGATGACAAACTGAAATGTTTTTATTTTCTTGGGGTACACCTCATCCAGATATAGCTTACAAGACACCCTAAATAATTAAATAACACATAAAGCCTATAGGTAGTTATAATGATTAGACATATATGTAGCTAAATATAGAAAACAATGCAAAAAATGCAAATCCATCAGGTGGTAAATCATTCCAATTTACCACATTCAAAAAACCACTTAAAAATTCCATTAGAGCAGCAATCTTAATTAATTTTCCTTCGTTTTGCGCACCATATTCTTATATACATGAAAACGAATAACGGTAACAAAACCAGCCATATTTTGTGTATACCAACAACAACATATTTCAACAAAAAAAAAAATCTATTCCTTTTAAAGCTTTTAAAGCACAAAGTGAATATTCCTCATTTCTTTTGTTTTCTTGTATATATTATCATTCATTTTCTTCGTCGCCTCCCATATTTTCTTATAGACATTATACCTATATACGTTTTTAATGTATGTATATAAAATAATTTTGTAATTATACGTACGGTAGGTATGTACATAACAAAGATGAAGAGATAAATGTCTTTAGAAATAAGAAAAAAAAATTTAAGATTTTTTTTTTTTTTTAACAGGTTTTGTATACAGTTTCTACGTTTCATTTCGGATATATGTATACGAGTATATATACCTTACATGTATCTATTTAATTTTTATCTTCCCAGCCATTTTCATTTCATTTGTATGATTTTCATTTTACCCGCGAAAACGATTTTTCTGTTTATTTACTTTCAAATCTACATGAGTAGCATTGTATTCGCGATTCCGCATATACGTTATGAGAAAATGTTGTGTTGAAACGTTGGTTATTTTGGAAAATACATAAATTGTTTTTATTAGCTTTTTTTTACAGGATTTTCAAGACACCTCAATTAATTTGTAAATATTATGTCTACATTCCTATATATACAGCATTTTTGACGAGAAATTCGAAAAATTCGTGGAATTGATGTGTTAACGTGTGAATTTTAATTGCAACTGGTAATTTGTGTAATGAGCAATTATCGTTCGTATAATTATTTGAATATTTTCCCTAATGAACTGGGAAGCTTTTAAAATACCTGCCATCGTTATTTACCACAATTTTCTTTAAACGTAAAGGTACCTGTAGTCATAACAAACGATACTATGATAACGTATTATCAAAATATACAGCAAAAAAAAATTAAATATTCCAAATATTTTGAACCTATTTCTCAGCATATTTCTAAATTCGTAAATACTTCAATTTATGCATTAATGAATTGCATTGTTTGAAATTTAAAGATACCACCTTTTAATATAAATACAAAATATAAAAGTAGAGAAATAAATGCTTCAACAGCAAATAAACCCAGTGCAATGAACGCGAATACTTGGCAAGTTGAATTTAAATGGGATTGGAAAATGATTTATGAATTAAATTCAGGAATGCGATTGTACCAATTCAACTTGTCAAATTTTATGATAATCGGTCAAGAATTGGCCTAGTTCCGTTCCAAATGGCCGTATTCCAAAATTTTATCCAAAAATCATTTTCCAATCCCATTTTCATCAAATAATTCGAATTCATTATAATCGGTATAGTAGTTCCCATGTATTTTCTTTTCGGTGAATTATCGTTTTCGGTGAATTGTCGTGCTACCCATAGAAACATAGAAACATAACAGATTTTTATGATTGACATCTCATATTTCTTTAAGCATATAGCTTTAGGACAAACTTCACATGCGTTCAAAACTAATATATAGATTATTCCCATATCTTTCTTAAATTGACGACTTAGGGAAGAATTTAAGATCATATTAATAGTTTCGCCAAGTAATTTAAGTTGTAATTGTTGTATTCCTGACTAATTGGTACAACAAGGGCAGTGCCCGCAGTATAAAAATAAAATATCCAAAACATATATGTATATGATTGGTTATGGTGGAAAGTTTCTGGGTCGTCGTCGCGTGGCTACTATCAAAAAACACTTTATAAAACCAACATAACTATATTTCATACACAATATGTTACGTGACTTGAATTAGTTAAACCAAAAAACCAAAACAAAACTAAACAGCATAAAAGTTACCATTTATATGGGCGAAAACTGAAAAATTCGAAAATACCTATAACACTTGAAAGCTTTTCGGCTTCATCTTTCTTTCATTTCCTGTATTTGTAACCCGTTTTTTTTTATTCGTTCCAGTTTTAAATCGTTTAACATGCGGTTCAACTTCAAATGCAGATCAAAACTATTTTTGTTCGATTTTGGATCCATAAAATATAAAATCAATTTTCCATCTCATTTCATCTGATTTTTGTGTGCCGGAAAGTGGTGCACATTAAATGGAAATGGAAAAAAATTTGGGCCATCGTAGAAAAATGGTTGCGTGTGCTAAACAGCTTTTTCTTCTATACATGTACGTATGTACATACATATACGTTCTCGTATGTTTCAATATCATTAGGCATGTGGAATTTTATTTAAATTTTTTTTTTTGTACGTGTATACTGGCGCTTACATGTATACAGTAAATTTATGGCATTATTCATGACATCTTATATACATCCATATATATACAACATATTTGGTAAGCGAACGATATTTTCAATCAACTCGAGGCTAATCAATAAATAGAAAGATATTGATTGAATTGTGTACATATATTCAACATACCCAAGTGAAAACCTATATATCGTAAATGTATTATACATCGTTTAACTATATATAACCGACTTACATATAAAATCGATCCAATTTCTTTAGTTTTGATGTATATATACGGATATTCGTATATACATATACATATCGAATAAGATGATACACTTTGAACGTTCACATTAACTCTTAAAACATTGAGTCTATCTAAATTGTGTTGTTGTATCGATCGTTTTAAATAACACTCACATCATACACTCACACACACACACACACACAAGTTAATTTATTTTCTGGATAAAAATGAGTTTTCAATTTTACTTATTGTTAAATATTTAAAGGAGACACAAGGGTATATAGGGGATGAGTTGGCGCGGATGGTATACGCTCGTACAAAGAAAACTTTAAAATTTTCTTCAAAACTTTAGTTTGTTACAGTTTTTTGTGATCATCTATACGTATACGAGTATATAAATTTTCTAAAACTCTCAAAACATTTTTATTAGAAATTAATTAACTTTTCTGGGGAAATTTAGAAAGTTTCCATATAGTTTAGTCGGTGATGTTGTTGTTGTTGTTAACTTTTTTTTTGTTCGATTTAATTCAATCGAGAAAATTTTGAATTTAAATGAAGTGGAAATTTGATAAGTGTATAGCGGTGCACAGACGGAAAATGTACACTATGTTGCTCTGTTTATAATAGAGACGTAGTGAATAAAAATTCAATTAAGACGTTAGTGGGTTATTTTGAAAGGTGAAACCATTATTTAACAACATTTATTATTATTAGCAGAGGGATGTAACATTTCCCCCCGCAGAAGCAACTTCTTGATTTTCCTTTATTACAACACAGCGTGGTTTATTGTTATAATTTCTTGGTCAGTGAACACTATTTCAATGTTATTTGTATTCAATTTTATCGTGTTTATTTAGTAAAAAACGCATTTATTTCCCTCAATAGTTTCTGTAACGTCAGACTAAACTGGAGAAAATTACTTACGTGGATATTGCGGAAGCTGTTGGTAATATTTGGTTTGCTACGAATACTAATGCCTTGTGCTCTCACAATTTATTTGTTTTATTTTAACAGTGACTGAACGCCACAAGCCCTATAACCATTGTGAAGGTATTCTGTAAATATCGCACTGACTGCAAACTTCAAAATACGACTGCCATATTTTGCCAATGTAGAAGAGCTTTTGAGAAATCCTAGGGTTTAAGCCCCTGGATGTAGTCTTTCATTTATAAATTGCTTGTCCTACCATTTTCACAAAAAGCTGAATGATTCTAGAGTATTCTTAGCAAATGGCGCTCTCATAGCGTCAGTGCTGGCTTTGTAATCTAGTCAGGCGGAATTAGTAGCGCTGACACATAGTGTTATTGAGGTTTTGACTCATTTCGGTCCAACTTTCATATCTCATGCAGTAGTTCACCTTCCAATACGGTTTAACTTTTGGTCTTCATATATAGGTTGGTTATCCAATCTATCTTGGTTTAAACTTGGTTAATTTAATACGAGAACACTGTGCAAATGATCATTTGGTTAGAATCCTGGGTTTGCACTTGGCTCATTGTGACAGTCAGTGCAGAATTTGAGTTCCAACCAATTTTAGTAATAATACCCCGCCAAAAAAAGTCTTTCAAATTTTCCGTTCAAGATTAGCCCGGAAAATAAAATTCTAAACACCTTAAGGATTTCTTACAATTTTTGTTTGCCTTTGGGATTGAGACTTGGATTGCAACTCGTGGTTATATTCTTTCTCTGCATTAATCGTTTTGTTGAATATCTAAAGAAAGTTCGAAATTCTGATAGTGTTCGTCTCAACTTTTGTATTTCAAAATATTCAACATTTTAAACATTTTTAAAGACATTAACCAATTACCTGGGCTGGCAAATATTAGTACTTTGAATTTATTTTTCAAATTTTTAATTTTAAAGTGCTGAACCAAAAATATAATATTCGTTAAAACGCAACATTTTTTACTTCCCACAAACAAGGAACTTTTTATAAACTCCAAAATATTCTAAAAATTAAAAAATTTAATTATTTAAATTCTGAAACCGGTGTAAAGTTTTTAAACAATTTTTTTAACAGTGTACCCATTAAACGTTTTAATGAAACGTGTGTATACGACCCCAATCGTTTTTATAGTAAGGCAAAAATTTGTAAAGGTCCGAATGTCCAATATTCAGAAGTACTAGGGTTCATATGGCAAGAATTCTGAGATTTAGATGCGTGAGTAGAACGTGCACATACAATTTACATAAACCTTGTCAAATAAATTTAAATATTTATCAGCTAGGTCCAACCCTCTTTATAGTCACGTATTGCACCAATTTTGAAATCTTCAAGTGTCCAACTATTCAGAAATGTTAGTGCCGATATGGAAATGTTTTAAAATATTTGTGCTCGAGTGGTTTAAATTTGCATAATTCATATACTATCGCCAAATTTTCCAGCTTTATCAGCGGATCCCAACGTTTTTTCTAATAATGTACTATACGAATTTTGAAAGGTCCAAAAAAATATTTCACAGTCATAAGTTTTTGAATAGTGGACACTTGTAACTAAAAAATAATCAAAAAATTACACTGTTAAATTTGACAATCTTTCCAATTGGATTTTTTTTTGCCTTAAATATAGTTATGGGCCAACAATTTGCAGCTGTGGGGTCGAGCGCAAGGTTTTTATCACATTTTCCACAATGACGTTTTTAGCGGCTAATTCGTCTGCTTCACACGACTCTAAAGACGCCAGAAATTGGTGGCAGATTAATCAAATCGATGTTATGTATCGAAAAATATTGAAAAAAATGATGAACAAGAATGACAGATGCGCTATTGGAAACATTTTGGCGCCAAAGTCACATCAGAAGTAGTGTAGAATCTCATGGAAGGCATTAAACAACATGTGCGTGATTTTATCCGTAATACCGAAATTTAATTCAATCCGAACGTTTAGCCCAATAAACAATCTTTAATTAAAGCTATTGTTTGTTTTAATAATCCATTACCTGTATTTAATTTAATTTATTTTTTAATTTCCTCCTATACGGCTAAATTGAATCACCCTTTTACACTACCTTTGATTTTAAATTGCTAAAAATCGTAATCTACGTAATATTTTACGCGTTGAGAATCGTGTAGATTACAAGGAGTGATCTACCTCGCCCATCCCTGTCCAATCTAAAGCATTGCTTCTAACCACTAAACCTCGATACCTCGATACTGGTTATCTATATACACAAATCCAACATATCGATATGATATGTACATACATTCATCATTGCCATTATAGCTAAGAGCGAACATAATATATCGCTCAAAACCGCATAATTCACGAAACGATTTAGAATCTAGAGATTGAAATAAAATAAAAATGCATTAAGCTCAATTTTATCTGCATATAGTGAGTGATATATCCATTTGTAAGACATAACCATCTGTTGTAGTTCTTATTTTCATATTTAAGAGCAATACATAAGAGATGAGACTGACGAATAAAAAATAAATATCGCAAATTTATTCCATCTATACGTAGACGTACAAGACAGAAGCGCTTGCAAATCATATCGCTAAGAAGTGCTTTTTTATTACGAAATATATTTTATATTGATGTGTGCTTTGTACCATACTATATGTAAATGCATATATCATACAGATAGTGTATCAGATGAATAGATACAAAACTATTTTTTTTATAACAATTTCAATTTGGAAAATATTTTTATTGTTTGTATGCTTTCCAATTCCCAACAATGAAATTGAATTTTGTGTATTGCAGCACAATTTGAACATTTTTTTTTTGTATATATGTTTCGAGGTTAATGCATGTCAAATTGTTTCTGTTTTTTTGGAAATTGAATTGTACATTTTATTGCAAAATGTATTTACAAACTATAATAGTTTTTGTATATTTTCGAGTAAACATTTTTTTTTTGTTATCGGTTTTTATTAGTAAACACCTTTTTTTATAAATAACAAAAAGCTTTTGTGCTGTTGATTTATACAGTTTTATGTCACCAAACCTGTTATTTACAATTGTAAATTTATTGAATAAAATGGTTAATAAGTTAAAAGCTTCCAAAAGCTTCACTTATTATTTGTTCAGGCTTAACCGAACATAAAAACGAAATTGTTTGCTTCACTGATCTTATTGGTTGTTTAAACTACTTTCGGCTTAAGTTATAAGAAATTGCCTTAAACAATACAATCTGTTGACATTTTAGTTTACTAAACCTGATTTTATAGCACATGAAAGCTCCGACTATTCGCAGTAGAAAATTGATTAGTTCGCCAGGAAAAAGTTATTATAAAAAATTCAAAAAGCTTAAATTACCAGGAGGGTTCCGCTGAGATCTCACAGCCGAGATCTGAGGATGAATCGTCTACGGAGGCAAAAAAGAAAAGAGTTCTGGACACTGTCACCGGGGTCACGTAAAACTGACGGCCTGTGCCGACGAGAGGTCGGTGACCCTCTACCAAAACACGTTAGGCAGCCTGGGTGAAGTCTGGCCTGGGGCCAAATTAGAAGTAGTTACAAGGAAATAAATTCCATGCTGGTTAGTAACCCGATGGAGATCATGGAAATGCTGCAAATCAGCAATCCCGTTCAGACAACAGCCACTTGGAGGATTGCCAAGGTAGATTAGGTAAAAGCGAAAGCAGATCACAGATCGGCCGATATCATCCTCAACAGAAACTCCTTGGGTGCTCTGTCAAAAGCTGGAGGCTTGATCAGCTACCATCTGGGGCATCTTCAACAGGTGTGGATACCACTTGTGGGAACCCTCTTGGTGTTGGTGACTCAGAAGTCAAGACCATCCTGGGAGACGCTCAGGAGGTATTATCCGTTGACTCGAAGATTTCGAGATCGTTGGGGCTGCATTGTGCGCTCCGAATGGAGGAATCGCTCACAGAGGCGGAGTCTGACTCAACAGTGGTGAAGGTAAGCACTTTTTAATGCTTAAAATCCTTTAGATCAACCTCCATCATTGTAAAGCTGCCTCAGCGGCCCTTCGGCTCAAAATATAATCTCATTCCATTGATTTGATTCTGGTTCAGGCACCGTGGGTCAGCGGTAACCGGGTACTGGGACTCAGAACTCTCAAATACAGAATATTACACGCGAAAAATGAAGGTAAGATACGTTCCTGCATGATCGCTAGAAAGAATTTGAATATTTTCATACCTCTAAATTACAGCAATGCTGATGTAGTGGTGGCCACCATCGAGATGGGTGGATAAAATCTAAATAAAAATCCTTGGATCTATTCTTGGATGAAAATAAAGAATCAAGGGACTATTTAATAGGAGCAACATTAACCTTATTTATGAGTTTTTCAGTAAAGCTTTATATAAAATATGCTGTGTGTGATGAACTGATTGACTAGTCTAGGTCAAATTGGACACTGACACGTAACTAACTTTGCCGGAAAAGCTCAATTTTAAAAGCACCTTCCAATTATTGCATAACGATCATAATGGCTAAAAATAAAGTACTCCGAAGGTATTTTATTCCATAAATAACATTAAGTAGATTTATAGTGTTAGTAATGAAAGCTCCAAACATTTATAAATCAAAAACTTTTGTAAAAAAATTACAATTACAAGTGCTATTATGCTAAAAACAAAAGCCAATTTGAAACATATTATCAGATTTGTATTATTATAATGAAAAAGCTTCGATTATAAAAAAACCAATCAGCTCATTGGTTTGAATTAGTTGTGTGCTTCTATTAGTTTTGAAATATCATTCAGTTGAGTAATGGAAACTTAGTAGAGTATGGAATAATCGGCTAAAATTGACAAATGGGTGATTTGTCGTGGTTAACAAAAGCTTCCAATATTTAAAATAAATTGAAAAAGGAAAGTTTAATTGAACAAGTTTATCAAATATCGATAAACAAGGACTTACTAATAAAATACAGTAAATTTGGAAATTCGTTATTTGAAAGCTCTGACTACGTATAGTTAACTTAGATAAATTCTTCGGGAATATAAATTTTCTGATAAACAACTTGTACAAGCGAATCATAATGACATAAGTCATTTGCATTAAAATGGAACTTGATATTTTCACCGAAACCATTTCACACCACAAACTTTTTCACTTTGTTATTCTTTCTATTAAAATCTTAGATCCAATACTATTTTCCGATTAATTATTCGCATCTGTCTGACTGCATAATGCGTTGATCAAATAATCTATGTTTTGCATAGAATACATCATTTTACTCAGCTTTTTGGTATTTTTACAAAAATTTATGAAATTGTGAAAAATTGCAGCCTCTAACCTGAAATCAACAAAATTAAAAATTCTATGATTTTGTTAAACAGATTTGGTATGAAAGCATAAATAAAGTGACCGCGAAATGCCCCATCTTCAAGAAGGGAGACCGCTTGAAGTGTGAGAATTATCGCGGTACAGCCCTCCTTTGCACAGCATACAAGTTACTGTCGTACATTGTATTCGATAGAATCAATCCTCTAGCGGAAAGCTTGATTGGTGACGACTATCCAGGAAGAGTTCGTCCAAATCGATCAGTCACCAATCAGGTCTTTTCGCTGCTGATGATTCTATCTAAATATTATGAGACATTCATCCCCGTACATCAGGTGTTCCTGGATTTCCGACAGGCCTATGACTCGATCAATCGAGAGGGTTGTGGTTTGCCCTGGAATACCTAGGAATGCCAACAAAATTGGTACGACTATGTAGGATGACTGTGACGCAGTTTTATGCTGTGTTAAAGTTGAGAACAGGCTATCGACAATTTTTGCAGTTAACTCGGGTGTTCGGCAGGGAGATGCTCTGTCCTCGATACTCTTTAATCTCATGTTGGAGTACATCTTTCATAAAACTGAAACACCACAGGGCAACATCTTATATCACCAGTCCAATCAGGTGCTTGCATATGCAGATGACACATGCGTGATTGGACTGAATAGCAACGGAGTGAAAGAAATACTTGATCCGCTTGTAGAGTTTTCAGCTTCAGTTGGACTTCAGATCAATGAGCTCAAAACGAAATACCTGATCTCAGGTTTTAGGGGAATGGCACACCAGATTTTAATAGTGGTCACCACACGTTTGAGAAAGTGAGAAGGTTTAAATATTTGGGTTCTCTTATCACTCACGATAACAGTGTGGGTAAGGATATTAAAGTGCGGCCGGCAGCTGGCAGTAGTTCTTTGTATCCTCTAAGGCCACTGCTAAAATCTAAACACTTATCAAGTGCCGTGAAGCTGAAGCTTTACAAAGCGTTGATCAGGCCCGTTGTTATGTTTGGATGTGAAAGTTGGGTGATGGTAGATAAGTACGAGAGATGGCTCCTTACATTTGAGAGAAGAATCATGCGTGTGATTTACGGCCCAAAACGCGAAAGCGATGGTACATACCGAGCTCTTTACAATTTCGAGATCAGAGATCTGATGAAGATTCCCGATGTTGTACATGAAGTAAGATTTCACCGAATGCGCTGGCTCGGTCACGTTCTGCGTGCTGATCCGGAACGAATTGTGCAGCGATCTCTGAAAGGAGAGCCACCATATGGTAGGCGCAGAGGTTGTTGTAGGCGATAAACAGGTATAGCTGAGTTTTATTCTCAATTAGGGCTTAAAACAAATTTAATTCAATTTCTTACAAATTAATTCAATTCAGATTCTGTTCCTTAACTTTCGTTTTTCTCTATTCAAAAAGTATAAAAGATGGATTGATCAGTAATGAAAAATTGTACGGCAGTGGTCAAGTAAGCAAAGTGATGGGCCCTTGATTAGTGAGATCAAGCGGCATTCAGCCTAACGGTTTTTTAATTTTATTTCATCTTACAAATTAGTTCAACTCAGCTTCTATTAAAATTTTCAAATTTTTCCAATTAATTGCCATGTATAAAAGAGGGATGTAGCAGCAATGAAAATGTATGGCGATGGTCAAATAAGCAGAGTCCAGAAATACTTTTGGTTATAAAAAATCGATCAGGTCAGGTATTTTTCCTGAATCAGTTGGCCAATATGTTGGTTTTCCAGTTGAAATAAGTGAGTATTATTCTCATTGAAATTGTAATGCCGCGTATTGTGGAAGATTGTAATGTTGTTTAATCCACCGCGTGCATCACATTTATTACCAACTAGTGCAGCCAACTATTTTAATTGGTTAATTAATAACACTAACACATATATTATCAATACTAGTAACTTTTATTATACAATATTATAATTATCACACTCTTACGTTTACATGTATTCTTTCGGCTAGCGCACTGTATATAACTATTTATATGTATACATATTATATTATATATTTTATATTTAACTTTGTTTTAATCACTCTGGTAGTGAACTCGTGTTGTTAATCTCGCGTTCGCACAACAACTGATGATTTTATTATTCTTACCACATTACCATGATACGAACAAGATCGACGGTACAATCCTGTTTTGATTTATTAATTTTTTTATTTAAAGTACCTAATATACGCGTCATCTTCCCGCTCGATACACGATACCGGTGGTTTACAATATACAATGATGGCAATAATTATAAATTGTATGTGTGGCGGATGATATACCACCACATCACCCTCCTTCAAATGAGAACCCCCTCGTAACTAAACAGATAATTCCAAGATTTCCGGGTCGACATGCATTTTAGTGGGGTATGGATTGGAATCGAACCGACGGTTTTATATGTATGCGTTTTACGTTAGTCTCAGCTAGGATACCATAAGCTGGTTTTAATCTGTCCACGGAAACATTACTATTCCTTCCATTCATGTCGAGAATGAAATGTTTCCGAAAGCGACGAATTACCTTGTACGGTCCTTCGTATGGCGGTGTTAGGCCCGTTCGTACTCTGTCGATACGAACGAAAACTTGCTCGCAATTTTCTAAATCTTTTGGGATAAATACAGATGGATTAGATGATTTGCGAGTATCAACAGGTATCAAATTGCGCATATTCGCACGAAGCTTATCTGCAAAGTCAGATGGGTTTAGATCCTTTTCAGTATTGGTTACGAAAAATTCTCCTGGAAGCCTTAATGCTTGTCCATATACTAGTTCGGCTGGTGAGCAATGCAAATCTTCTTTAACAGATGCCCGTATTCCCAGCATGACAAGAGGAAGCTCGGTACTCCAGTAGACTGTATTACTGCGAGCCTTGAGCGAAGCTTTTAGTTGTCTATGAAATCGTTCGACCATACCGTTTGCCTGTGGATGATAAGCAGTGGTATGAATTCTATGTGTACCCAGTATGCGCGTTAATTCAGAAAAGAGTTTACTCTCGAAAGGGCTACCTTGATCAGTCGTGATTTCAAGGGGTATCCCGAACCTTGAAATATATTGCTCGACAAACGTCTTAGCAATAGTGGCAGCTGAGCTATCTTGAATGGGGTATGCTTCGGGCCATCGAGTGAATCTATCGACAATGGTAAGTATATACCTATTATTTTCGGACGGCGGAAGAGGTCCCACGATGTCCATGTGTAAATGTTCGAATCTTCTCGATGGTAACTCAAAACGACCCGGTTCAGATTTTGTATGTCGATGAATCTTACTTTTTTGACACCCTACACATTCTTTTGCCCATTTCGCGACATCCGTATTCATGTTAGGCCAAAAGTATCTCGTAGCAATTAATTTCCTGGAAGCTCTTATACTCGGATGAGACAGGTTATGTAACGTATTGAAAACTAAGCGTCTTTGAGTCGTTGGAACAAACGGACGGTTCTTCCCAGTTGACGTTTCGCAATACAATTGCAAATCGGGTAAGATGATGAGTTCAAATTTAATTTTGTAACTCGCGGGACGCGATGAATTCAATAACTGTTGTAGTTCATCGTCAGAAGTTTGAGCTCGAGCTAGATCCTTCAAATTTGCTGTAGAAGCTTGAACATTATCAATGTGGTCACATGATCGAGACATGGTGTCTGCGACCACATTTTCTTTGCCTGCAATGTGCCTGATATCCGTTGTAAATTGCGCGATATAGTCTAGTTGTCTTAACTGCCGTGGGTTTTTATCACTGAGTGAGACTAACGCTTTTGTAAGGGCCTCATGGTCAGTAAAAGCAATAAATTGCCTACCTTCCACGAAATATCGGAAATGTTTTATGGAGAGATAAACTCCCAAAAGTTCTCTGTCAAAGGTGGAATATTTTTTTTCTCTTTCACTAAGCTTGCGGGAAAAAAATCCTAAAGGTTGCCAACATCCATTGTACCATTGCTGTAATACGGCTCCTACAGCTTCGTTTGACGCATCAGATGCTATACTGTATCTGGTGTCGTCAATGGGATGTGCTAACATTGTTACGTCAGCAAGTGCGCTCTTAATTTGGCCAAAAGCAGTTTCACACTCTTCGGGCCATGAAAAATTCTTTTGTGATTTTGGCATTTTGTTCAATTTTGCCAGTTGCGCATGAATAGGAGACAACAATTCGGCTAACTTTGGAATGAACCTATGGTAATAGTTAACCATTCCGACGAATTGTTGAATTTTTCTGATAGATGTTGGGGACGGTAATTCTCGAATGGCTACTACTCGCCGTGGCGAAGGTTTTATGCCATCTGCGCTAATTTGGTGGCTGAGAAATTCTAGAGCATGAACTCCTAATTGACATTTAGATGCTTGGATATTTACTCCAAAATCCGATAATCTCTCAAAAAGTTTATTGAGATGAATTTTATGCTCATCCTCGTTTTTGCTAGCCACAAGTATATCATCAATATATGTGAATACAAAAGTTAGACCTTTGACTACCTCGTTTATGAAGCGTTGAAAGGTTTGTGCCGCGTTCCGAAGTCCGAAAGGCATTCGAATAAATTCAAAGAGGCCAAAAGGGGTAGTAACAGCCGTTTTAGGCACGTCTTCGGGGGCAACAGGTATTAGGTGATAAGCCCTTACAAGATCAATTTTTGAAAATACGGTGCATCCATCCAGATACATCGAGAAGTTCTGTATGTGCGGGATCGGATAACGATCAGGTTCCGTTACTGCATTCAATCGTCTGTAGTCCCCACACGGTCGCCAATCCGTACTGTCCTTTTTTTGAACCATGTGCAATGGAGAAGATGCAGCAGATGATGACGGTCTGCATATTCCCAATTGAACCATATGCTCAAATTCTGCAAGGGCAGTCTTGTGCTTAACTGGGTCCAGACGACGTGGTTTTGCAAAAGGAAGTCTACCTTGAGTGAAGATATGATGCACTACATCGTGTTTTACTGGACGATTATAATCTGGTGGGTCTAAGAGAGATGGAAATTTCCGTAGTATAGAACCGAAATCGTTATTTGCTATCGTGTGAAGTGGCGAAGGTGTTTTGACTTGAGCTGTTAAAGCTTGAATGGCTATATTTGTTGTTGAGTCAAGAAGGCGTCTTCCTTTTAAATCGACTAGCAAACCATATTTCGTTAAGAAGTCAGCACCAATAATTGGTCTATCAACTGATGCTATAATAAAAATGTGTGGAAGCTGTCGCCGTATACCGATATCTATATTTAATAATTTGGTTCCATAAGTTTGAATTATCGAACCATTAGCAGCGGACAACACAAGTTCCGGATCTGAACGAAATGATTTTTCTTGAAAATTTTTATACGGCAAAACTGATACATCTGCACCAGTGTCTACGAGAAATGTTATTTTGTTTATATTATCTCGATATTATCTTTAAAAGGCGACGGTTTAGTAATTCCCGATCATTCGTCGCACCTATATATATCGAAAACCGGGATTAAAATAAAATTTTACAATTAAATAGGTAACACAAGCAAACATTGACTAATAAATTAAATACATAAATATAAATTGACTAGGTATTTTGTGTAATATAAAGAAATAAAAAAATAAAAATGTATGCACTAGCCACAAAGATTTTCAATAAATAATATATAAAAAAAAAAATATTTTTGAAGGTATTTAAATTTAATCATATAATAAAAATAAAACGTTCTACTCAAGTGTATTTTGCTGGTTGTTAAATTTGCTTCCACTACTGTTCATAAGGTTGTTGATTTGGTTGAATTTTCACCATGCGTTGATTCCGTTACCAGATGCGTTATTTCCGTTGATTTCCAGAATTTTCCATATGTATTATTTCTTTCAGCTGGGCAGTATGATGGACCAGCTAACTGGCTCCCTCGTTGGCCGCTATCGGCTTTGCGGGGCTCTATAGCCTTATAATATTTAGCAATTTATGGGTTCGCTTGCTAACGATTTTTCCCAGACGCTTGAAGAACTCAGAGTATTGTATGTTTTTAATAGAATGTCTGTCTGTACTGTCCACCAGGTACAATCCTGCCACAATAATAGGAAAGTTGGTGGTTTTTATATACATGAACAAGTGTTGGTTATCTGAAGGAATTTGGTCACCCTTTAGTTTAGAAAATTGATAACACTCTAGGAATTGTCTACATTATCGACGATATCTACGTTGTTTGATGACGCGTAAACGCCTATCCCTGATGGCGACAGAAGCTTTTGATCGCTTGAACAATAAAGCTACAATTGTGGTTATATAGGTATTTAAACGTAACAAATATCATAAACAGGATAATTTTGTTGAACAACTTTTAAATGTATAATGCTTTCGTTATAACACATATTTCATTTTGCCGGTTGAGTTCGACATCACTGAATACACAGTACATCTACAGCCGTCTTCAGAAATGATAATCGTTTTGTGAATATTTTTTGAGGTATTTGCGAAAATGATCAAATTTTTTATTAAACCACTTATCATCGTCACCTATATAAAATAACCGAACGAGCCAAGATTTTACTTCATTTTTGTCCTATTTTAATCCTCTTCTGTGCTATATAGTAACAACAAATATTCTGTATCCCTTTAAAAATTCCACCAAAGTTAGAAAATCAATTGTCTAAGTTGAACAAAATATCGCCTTATAAAATAAAATAATTATCCAAACCTCCGCTATACACTCCCCACCACTACCACCACCCAACCAAAAAAGTCATAAAATTTGTATAAAAAAGTAAAACAAGAAATGAAAAAAAAAAAAAAAAAATTTAATCCCCAAAAGCTTACCATGTTTTGTAATAAAAATATTCATGTAGAGCTTCCTTGAACTGAAAATACAGAGAGAGAAAAAGAGAGAAGAAAATAAAATGGAAATTAATTATACGAGAAAAACTTAAAGCATATGCATTTTTTCTACAGCACTCCCCCACCCCCTACCTCGCCAACCACTTTTTTTTCTATTTCATTGGCTTAGTGTTTTACACTAGATCGCAGCGTTTCGTAAGCTTTATCGAACTATGGAACACACAGAATTGATTATTTATCGTATATACGAGATTCAAACGATGATAAAACGAATCTACATTTATATAGTTAATCTATTACGCAATAGATGGCGGCCGGCTTAATAATTTTTTTTTTTAATTTCTACTCGACTATGTCTCGCGGACCATAGTTTATGAACCACTGCAATACTATAAAAGTTAATTCCTGGTAATAAAAATTAATAAATAATTTAGGAAAAATAAGAAAACACTCGAAAGAAGTTTCCGTAAACAAGAAACTTTTTTTTTTTTTGTGCTTTTAAGTGTTTTTATTTTTCTATATATTTCGGAATATATTTCATTTGGACTCTTAAGACAATATCTATGTAAGCAGAAACAACAGGACTTCAGTGAAGAAAACGAAGCAGTACAAGAAAATTTACATATTATTGTAATGATAATTTATCGTGTATGTACGAGTATATGTATATGTGTACGTACATAGTTTACTGCCTTTCTGTGGTTTTTTATTATTTCAGTGCAGTTTTTTTTTTTTGGTGTGTCCCCAACAGTCTTGTACTTAAGAGTATTAACACCGTATGAAATATTTGTTATATTATGTTTTTTGGTATAAAATGTAAAATATTTACCAGCGTTTAGTATGTTATATGGTGAAATTTTTTTGGTTTTCCACATTATACAAGTACTTGCATATTTATGTATATTTTATATTTTGTCATGGGCACAAATTATATTTTATAGTAGAGATATAGAAAATTAAAAATGAGTCTCACAAGTCGAATAAATTCGGAGGAATTATTTATGCATGGTTTTGTGGTTGTGTATTTTGAGGCGCGTGCACACAATGTTAGTTTAGTCTATAATGAGAGATGAAAGGAACACTTCATGATAAGTATATACATTTGGTTATCTCAACTGTTGCTGTTCTAACCCCAAAAAATTGAACCAACGCTCCGAGGTATTTCATTTCATTTACAATTCATTTCACTCACTTCACGTGTCACTTTGATGAGAAGAACATATTCATCCAACTCTTACGTTGGGCAGCATTAAGGTAAGTTTACTTGCCGGTCACTCACCTCTTAATTCAATAATTAGTGGATCTCTAGCTTCTTGAGGTAGATCACAGTCATATGGTATCCTCCTTCTGTCCACATTCACAAGTGCTTGACTACGCTGGACTCAGTTGGTATATATAAGAGGCTATTCTTCCATACCCCATTAACATTTGTGTAAACCATACACTTAGAGGAATCTTTGTCTCTAAACTCGCTTCAATGTTTGGCGGATAACTATATGTTATTCTGCCATCCATTGATAGCGACCATCTATCACGTTTCCGTAGCTCACGTGTTGTCTTTTACTTATTTTGTAGTTGGTAATTTTCTCATATAAGAGTATATCAATAGGAACCATGCCGGCCAAAACAGGAACGGCGTCAGTTGCAGGGGTAAGCATTTACGCGTCATTTATTCTACGTCGACGTGTCAACAACTCTCGTCGACAATGTCAACAACGTAGATAACGAAAATAATGTATAGAGAATCTCTAGAATGGTGATTTATTGAACTACTGTAATCCAATTTTTGTAGGGTGAATTTGATACTTTGATGGGACTAGAAAAATTATAAGTAGAATGCTTTCATAATTGTTTCGGATTTATGAGCATTATCTGAATGGACTTTCGTATATCTGAAAATGCCAACTTATGATTAAAATCGCACGCAACTTGCGATCTTGCTAATGCTTTAGAAAGGATTTAACGGATTATAATTTGTGATTTTCAAAATGCCATTACATAAAAAGGGGTAACCAAATTCAATTTATTTATGTATGTATATGAGCAAAAAAAACTTGTGGATGCCAATAATTCATTCAAAATTTATGCCGAGTATAGGAAAGTTAATTTTTGTGAAAAACTTATAAGTGAGGACTCTATGGATTAGCCAAGATCTGTCAATCAAGTAACGCGTTTATTCCAGACGCCACTAATTTGATGTTGTCGATAAATTAAAAGTACGAACACGTCTTAAAAATTCTGATGGGTGCATCACGTGACTTTATCACACAAACGTGTCTAGACGAAGGTTAACTTTTTGTTGCTCACTAAATATTTTAGAATTTTCAAGAGACAATAACTCTCTGTTATACATTTTTTAGACCTGAACCAGGTGAATGTGATTTTGAAAAAATCCTTTTGTAGTATATCCTAAATAGTATAAAAAACATTATGCAAATTAATATCTAGTGTATCACTAGATTGCTTACAAAAATATGTTTCATTTGATATATCACATGACATAACCAAAATTAAAAATGAAGATCGATCACTAGCTTATTTGGTCCAGGTGATGTCTTACAAAATGTTCTATCCTCTAATCCGTGTCTACATAAAAGTCCACGAATACTTCGTCAAATTATATTCAATTTAAAATTTTTATTGTATGCTAATTTTGAATAAAAAATTTTTTTAAATTGGAATTTTATTTCACAAGTATTCGTGTAGTTTTGTAAAATGTTATCTGGACCACAGATGCTGGACGATGCACTAAAATTTTGAATTTGCGTTATGTCATGTGATATATCAAATGAAACGTATTTTTATAATCTAGAGGTAAACATGATCAAATAAGATGAATTATGGAAATTATTTATTAGATTGAGATTTTAAAGATTAAGATTTTCACGAGATAATATAAAATGTCTTTTTTTAACATCGTCTAAATGGTTTTTTAGAAATTTAAATTACTCTCGTAAATTAAACTAGTATACGCCGATGGTATACGCCGACAGTTCATTCTGTCTAAAGAGACCGCAAGGCCCTCAGTTTTTGTTGACAAAGTATACGTTGCTTGAGTTCCCAGGTGTCTTTAGCAACTCGTTTCAGCACAACGAAAACCTTCTTACTATTTTTCTGGATTCTTCTGTGGCCATGGTGGTCTCCTAATGTCCAGTGAACCTTTAAGTTGGATCATAACCGTCTTTGTAAAGGATAGCTCCATTTTGTAACTTTTGCACCAGTGTACCATCCTGCCTAATTGCGCTTTTCCTTGAATACTTTGTCTTGAATTCCAAGCAAAGAGCATTATCGTCCGCAAATGCTACTTCTTGGACTTCTTTGTTCATGCTTCCCTTGAATACAATATTCCAAAGGTGTGAACCAAGGATGGAACCTTGTGGACATTCTTTTTTCAAGTGTGGCATGACTTGAAATAACAGTGGCTGTTTTTTCAGAAAAATGGTTGTTAATGATGTTATAGAGATTGCATGGGAAATTGATACTCTTTAGCTCCAACATTAGGCTGGGCCACAGGTTGTCGAACGCGCCAGAATCACCTAGGAAAACTCCAAGTTTTTCGGAATATGTAACCTGACCGCAATTAATTTTTCAAATAATTTACCTAGGACAGGCAACAACATGATAGATCGATAAGATTTGGAATCGGTTTGACACCTGTCTCCGGTTTTCCTAATGACAAGTAATTTACCATTTTTACAAGTTTTGGGAATACTCCATTGCTATGTCAAGTATTCATATAGATAGCCCTATAATAGGCCGACTTCGATATTGTCTAGGTCTGGCACTTTACGAGCCAAAGTGGCTCACGTTTAGTGTAGATGGTACTGAGTTACGATAAGTGTGGATTTCTCTTTGCTTCTCAGAGTCATTATCGTCAGAGTCGTCGGGTAGTAAGTTATTAAGCAAGCATTTTGTGGTGTCCCCCCAACAGAATGTTGTTTGTCCACCACCGCTCACCTGGGTACTTAGTACCTCATTCTTTTTACATTTACCTGTGGTAAATTTATAGACAAAGCCCAACCCTTCAGCATTACCATGTTCCGTGCTGAACTCTTTTAAGATCATTTGGCTTTTGTCTCTTATACTTTTAAAATATGCCTTTCGGTGTACCACATAGTTAACCCTTTTGGTTTCCCGAGGTTAGGGATTTTTCTGGACGAACGACTGTTGTTGATTCGGTTAATTCTGGAGAACACCAAGACAATTTTGATTAACGAGCACGTTTACGTAGTATAGTAGCGCTGCAGCTTTGATAATTGAACTTGATATTATTTGTTCGACTCGATCGATATCGCTATCAATCGATACCTTCAGGTCTTTTGACAGGCTTTGCCAGATGCTACTTAGTAGGCTGTAGAAACACTTCCAATTGGCATGCCTTAAAGTATACCGAGCAACTTTCTTTAATGCTAGGTAATCATTAAGTGCATTTTCCGAACCCAAAATCTAGACAATAGCTCTGTGGTTACTTGATCTTCAACATTCATGGACGGACCAACTTAAAAATTTTCTTAACAGACAACCATGAGAGTAAGATCAATATTCGACTCCTCATTGTGAGAATATGTACTTGGCTGCCCATCTTCGTTGATAACCTTATAGGCCACTTCTTGCTATAAATTCCTCTCTCCTTTGTGTCCTTATAGTGTGCCAAAGTTTGGAGTTGAAGTCGCCAATGGTCTTTTAGACCATCCATGATTTTATCAAGTTTCACATATTCCACCGGATCTTCTGAATATTGGAAGTAAATAACTAATCAGATAAAAACTTCCTATGTCAGATCTCACCTCTACACACACACAGCGAGTGTCGCAGTACTGTGACATTTTAAGAACCTCAAGATCATTGTTGAGGATACCAATTGCTGCATTAACATTTTCGTTGTTCCCAATGATTATTCTGCCGTGGTCATTCCACCTATAACCCTATAACCCCTTTAACCGCGTATGGTTCCTGCATGCAGAATATGTCAATCGCTTCTTTTTCAATAGATTGCCTGATCTCATGCCAACCACTTTAACATTTTGCATATTCAGTTGGGCGATCTTCAATCGAGAATTATTTTTCGTTTTAACTGTCATAGACAGTTCTCTTCATCATTAGGTTCAAAGCCGTTTAGTATGGGGTACAAATTTTACTACGTGACTTTTTGTTGCACGATTTTTGGCCATGCCCATTGTAGCCATGCCACAGTAACCAGAAATGTGGTGTTGTTCCTTGCAAAACTTCCCAATGTGTGCAAATGTCTGGCATTAGTAGCATTTTTTCAACCTGACGAAGTCTAATACTCTACATGAGGTGGCCCACGACGGTTTTTAATGAGGATATTTCTGGCAATTGGCGATACCTCTATAAAGCAATGTACTGAATTGGCCTCTTTTAGTCCAGCCATGAAACTTCGTTTCAAGTCCTCGATCTTAATAGATTCAGAGCTTTGTTTAATTAAAGGTTGTTTACAGAAGACTGCTGATTCAAATCTAGATTTGACGGATTGCAGGACAATCAATAAATTTAAAACACTTGCCAAGCTTTGTTGCTCTGAATGAATTAATCGTATCTGATTGTTTGAATGTAACGGTTTATGCGGGCTTTATGAATTATCTAATGTTGGTGCTGCTTTATGTTAGGCTATTAAAATGCGGGAGAATACGAAGCTGTTAGTGACTAGCGATTCAGTCAAGCTGTATTACAAATAATAATTTGACACATATGTGAAATATGTCCTAAATCTGTCGTAAAACCCAACAAAAACTATTAATCCCCTATGGTTGTAATAAACGTCCTATAGGACAACCATGTTTGGGACATACTCATATAATTACGTCGTTTACATATTATATGATTTTTTGAATTTTCTTGATAAGGATGTGATTGGGTCTAAGTTATCCGAAAATTGGTTCAGTTTTTAAAAACATGGGGCATTAGGAGGTTGAGGGCAATAATTCGGAAAAGTTATATTTATAATCGAAATATATGAGGTCATATCAAACTTAGTTGTCCAAAACTCCCTAATCTCTTTCCATAATTTAAATATTTTTTGGATAGCAATGATATCTTGGTATATACGTCAATATGATGATAGCTTTCCAGTAAGGGGCCAGTAAAACGTAAATGGCCTTTATAAGCTGATTATTACTATTAATATTTGGTTCACCAATTTACTCTATCAACCATCTACATTATCGACATTACGAATAGTCTACGATGTCTACGATATCTATATGTTATCTATGTTCTCTATTCGTCTCCATATTCCTAATTTCAAAAATCGGCTCAGAAGCAGTGAATAAAATTTTGGACTTCGTTCTTGCCAGACTTTTTGTGTAAAAGGGCTTTTCGATGGCCAACCATTTCTCGTGGTGCCTATAAACCTTACACCTTTAATTCAACGTGTCTTCCAGAAGATACGTGGTATACTGCTGTAAGGTCCACTATGATTTTCAAATTTCTATTTCATTATGTCCTGCCACAGTCTTTAAGTTTTCTCTCCAGCTAATGGGTCAACCGCTCAAGCCTCAAGGTCTTCTTGTTAAAGCAATCTTTTTCTTATAAGTAGCCTGTATACTCGTTATTCTCCTCTCAATATGTAGATTATGAAGTCTAGACAGCGCTCATCTTTGCGTTATTTATCAGAAGCGTTTGGTCCATACTAACATTAAGTTAGGTTATTGTGGCCGTCTAAATAAGCCAGGCATAGTAATTTCTATTTTCTACACATAATCATTGAAACCATTTTGAAATATTGACGCAGCGTTTGATACTCCTGACATCTTTCCTACTAAGGTTTGTCAGATCATTTAAAAGCCGTACCACTAAAATTTTTAATTTGTTTTAGCCAGGCGAGGACAGGTGCAAAGAAGGTGGACTACTGTTCCTTCCTTCTCTTCGTCTTCACAGCTGCGATAAACGTCATATCCGAAGAAATTAAGTCCACAACATTCTCGCCTGTTTATAAGACTGTGGTCTGTAAATACTCAGACAGTCATTCTGATCTGACAGCGGTAAGGTTAGATCAGATAATTACGATCTTGACAAATCATTTTTAGATATAGCTTGTAGTACCAAGTCGAGCCAATTCATCTACTTTCACAGTCCCTTTAGTATTGAAACGCCCTGCAGCTTATATTAAATAGCTGTTGAACTGATTTGCCATTTTGTTGAAGGTGCCGAGAGGCGGAAGGTAGATTTTCAAATTTTGTTACACAGAATGAATGAGTATATCCGCAGCATTGTTGCAGTACATGCTTACAATTGTTCGAGATGATCCAGACAAACAGATCTATATAGTGGAGTCTCCAATACCCCAGTGAATTTTATTCCCAGTTAACATTCATCAAAGGCGTTTGATAATACAATAAAAGGGTATCGTCTTCTGCAGTATAGAATCAGTGTATGACGCAAGGTGGCAGACGCCATCCTCTCCAAAATGAAGTTTTGCAAGAGTGTATAGCTTTTCACTATGCATGTTATATATTGCTATCGCAATGATCAACATCATTCACATAAGCAACTACTTTAAAGCCACCTCCTCCAGTTTTAGCAACAGGTCATTAATAACCAAATTAAAAAGTAAGAGAGATGCCAAATTGCGGTGTGCTTCTTCTTACAAATATTCAGGCGGAGGACTGCCTCAGACTGGTATTTCCCCTTGCACTATGCATGTTGGAATTTCTAAAGATTTTTTCAAAATTACTTTGAAGAGGAAGGAAGATAACCTAACACCTCAGTGAGGACCGAGCAAATAGCGCAGTGGTTAAACCTGCGACGTTTGGATCGGGAGGTACCGGGTTCAAATCCCAACCAAAGCGGGATGCACACAGGGACTTTTCATCTCATTCCGATTACGGGGAGGTGATTAATCAAACTAAAAACATTTATAGCCATTGGAATTTAGAACTCATGGGCCGACCCACCTTCCATGGCACTATACAGGGTGACATGGAGCTATGCATTGCGCAGGTGGTACACTGTACTTGTGTGACTGAGGGTGAATGAGTTGAATGAATGGATGTGTGTGGGAATATACATGTGGTCTCACAACGGACCATCGCCGGTTTAAGTGTGCTGTAAAAACCGACCACTTCAATAAAAAAAAACACCTCTAAGGTCTTTGGGACTGCGGTGTAACGGTTTTCCTGCCTCACATATGAATATAGCCTTCATTCCAGTCTAAATATTAGGAATTTGACATAATTTTAGGCTACTTTTGAATATCAGTTGGATATCCACACCAATAATACGTTAATACGTCACAGATTCAGCCGACTTATATCATTTGAAACTGATTATTTAGGACAAATTTTCGATTTTACCTTGACCAGTCATATATAGCTGACCAAAAATGAAGAGAAGCAATAAATATTTATATGAATCCAGTTTCAAATCGGGGCTTTCGTACAACGGGCACTATATGGGAAAATTACAATTGCGATTTGATAACGAATTAGGCACATTTGCCTAATTTAACCTTTATTGGCAAGAGTTGATATAGTGGAGAATTACCTATATCTGATAGTTTCCCGATCACTTCATTACCGCAAGATTTGCATACCACATGATATTGCTTCCAGATCAAAAATGTTAGACAATGTTAAGGAAAATGAGGTCAAGTCTAAATGCACGAAGGAAGTGCAAATGATCAGATACCTCATGTCACATACCCAGATACGGTATATGCCGTGAGGTATCAGACTACGTTATAGGGCGTTTTATACTTCATTTTGCGGCTTTAATGGATAATGAAATTGATAGGCAGTTATTCGATTCTGTGCTACATATACAAAACATGAATTCTCAAATATATTCAACAAGTTGAGGGTGATGAGAGTAATATAAATAATGTTAGCTCGTAGTTCGAAGGAGTGCGCAACCTTGGCTTGCGTGAGAATTTCATACATCAAGTAATAAGCAACTATAATGGAAAGTCAACCCGATAATATTGGAAACGATTTGCTATATCAATATTGACAACTCCATCATACGGTTTCCACCAGATCTTAGAAGTTATTGTGGATTACTTTGGACGAGAAATCACTTTGTCATAACAACAACTAATATTCGACTTTTGCATCATTACAGAACAAATAAATTCGTTAAGTCGAATATAAGATTTTGACTGTCTGTTTTGATTCGTCCTGGGAGCCCTCGAACAAGGCAAACCAAACCAAGTGTAAAATTGTTTTGAAAAAGTTTATAGATCAATGGAATCTTTTATGATCAATGGAATCTTTTTGGAGTTGGGGAGAAAGGATATAGGAGTGTCTGAACTAATACAAAATATGCTATTATACATTACAAAATTTATCAGTAACTGACAGACTGGGGATCAACTTATCCAAACGCGATCATGCTAGAAGAGTGGGTCTTAAAGCCGCGGACGTTTGTAGCAGCTGCGTGTGGACGAGGAAAAAAAGACGTAGGTTCACTTCCTATGAACATATGTGGCGAAGCAGCCAACCTAAGTCAACCTAAGTTAACCTAGGTATTGCACTTTAATTAAGGTGTGAAATAAGTAATGTGGGGTTGCAAATTTAAACTAAAAATTAAACATAAACTTAGGAAAGTAAATTTTTTTAAATGAACCTGGATTAGCTATATAGAGCTTTGCTCTAATCAATTGGCTCGGTGCGTTTTATACCAATCACACTCATGTCTCGTGTTATTTTATAATTAAGACTTTCACACGATAATATATAAAAATTACCAAAATATGGAAATAAATTTAACACGCGAGACTACTCGACCTAATAATAAATCCAACCGTAAGTACGTCCCCATAAATACACTAATTACCGTATACACACTCTTATACAAATAGATTTAGATCATCGATTCCATTCATGTATTGTTTTTGAAAATTATGTCACCATAAACCATAAAAAAATTATTCAAGCACCTCGTGTTGTAAATGTATAATTTTTTTTTTTAAACTGAAACTTCATCAGATTTTAATCACAACTTTCAGAAACCAAACAATCGACCGAAAGTCAATATTCGTGTTGATTTGTATTTTAATATTTGTAATTAATTCCACCTTTGGTTCCAAAACGAAAAATATGTATTTTTTTTGTGGCCATACCCCAACCCCTATCACATGTTATTATACCAAAAAAACTAAAAGTTCTAAAGTTAAAGTAGTTTTTACCATTTGTTTTTCGGTTTGGTTGGTATACATCATGACATTATAAAGAAAATATGGTATATAGTAATAGTGGTAGAGTAGTAATGATAAATTATTATTACCGTTATAATTATCATTATTATAATTTATTATACATTTTCATGATATAAGTTCGTCAGTGAGAAAAAAAGCAAGAAAGAAAGAAAAGCTTTGGTTGTGCTTTTTTTTTCTCTTCGATTTTTTTGTTCTATTTATATTAAGTTTAGTTTTCTGTACCCGTATACCACCCATTTGGGACACATTTATAATATACATTTAAATGGGGTTTTATTATATGTGAATTTTCTTTCAGTTTTGTTTTTGTTTTAAACCGATCGAAGGGTTCAAAATTTTTCCAGTAGCAAAAAACGAAGTATTACAAAAGTTTACTATTCTTACGGGACCGATTCGGATTCTGTCAATAAATATAAGTTAGAACAACAGGTAACTGGTGTAATTATATACATACATATGTACATATAGAGCTTTTAATACTGTCATTTGTCATTGTTCTCTCAAAAACTATATATGTGATGGTAAAATAGTGTTTAGGGCGTGTTGTATGGTTGTTTAAACGAACCGCAACGAAAGCAATACTGATCTAACTATTATATTTTGTATGTGTTGGTGAAGTAATTAGGTCGTCAATTTTGTTGTTGTTGTAGTTATATGTGCAAACTTATTTTAGAGAAGATTCGCCTATGTGCACTAATTTTTTTATGCGGATCAATGAACCATTTAATTCCTGTTCATTAAAAAAATTAAATTGTCGACGAGACTGTTTTTTGTCGTTATTAAATTATTAAATCCTTTTATAGACGAGGAAAAAAAGTTTTTATTATAAGCTCGTTGTAAATTTTTTTACATTTTTTTACAGCCATAAAAAATTTGTTGGTGCATTTTGCGGCCTGGCTTTCCCGACAAATTTTTAATACTTATACTCGCAAAACCCAAGTACCAAAAGTTGACACCAATTTATAAATTTGAACGTTGTGTAAAAGGAGACGAAACTAAAATTGATCTGGGTATGGCTTAAAAAAAAGAATTAAAGTTGGGCGGATTACTCCAGCACTCAATGCCACAAACGTGCTCTCGGTGCAATACCTGAACCAAGGATGGCCGTTTACGCGTCATCTATTATTTTCTACGTCGACGTGTCGACAACCAGTAGACAATGTCGATAATGTAGACAATTCCTAGAATAATTTTGAGAATTAGTTCTAAATTACGGAGACCAAATTTTTTTAGGTACAATGCGATACGGGTTGGTGAAAATTTGAAAGAATTTTTTTCAATGCATCTTAAGTTTTTCCAAAAAGAGGGTTCATATTGAAAAATCAATTACGAGTTGGGCGGATCACTGCAGGACTCAATGCCACCAATTGGCCCACGATGCAAGACCCGGAATTGAACCCGAGATCCTCGAATAACAAACTACCAAAGCTAGAACACTATATTTACTGTGCTTTCGGTTTCACTCATTGTTCGACTGTCTAGTCTCCCAGAGGGCCATTACTTTTGAACTATATTCGGTTAGAAGAAACTCTCGGATGCCGAAAACAAATATTCTGCATTCAACGAGCAATTCAGTTTAAAACTAAAGGTAATCCAAGGTAATCAAGCCACTTGGATTATATTAGCCAATTGTTGCAGATCAATAAGGAAACGACCATTTATCCTGCCAAAAATCAAAAATAAGTATTCGAAACATTTCTCAGAGTTAACGAAACTCCTCGGTTAACATCGGGTATATTCAACGGCTTACCATCCATAAAGCAATGTCATGGGCGAACGCTCTCACCAACAGATCAAATATGCTATGAAGGTTCGAGGCAACACAATTGCGATTACGTCTTGGTCAGGGTAAAATAAAATAATTAAATTCGAACTGGATTAAAAACTTCATACGATGGACCATACGAGGTTAAACGCAGCATACGCAAGCAATTTATTGTCTGATACATTGAAACTAGCATACGGTATTGTCAATTCCGCTAACCAAATATCAGTCACGAAATGATATAAAACCGTTCTATTTGTAGTATAATACCTCAAACTTTGAGGTCTTCGGTAAATATCCTAGTACGCTGAGCGCGCTTGGCTACCTCTCTGAGTGGGCACGCGGCTGCGGACTGAACGGAAACTCACAGAAAAAGGCGATCGTCCTCTTTACCAGGAAGCACAAATTTCCTCATTGTGACCCGCCAACATTAAATGGTACTCGCTTGATCTTTACGGATAGAGCAAAAAACTGCTTTTGGACAGCAAGCTAAGCTAGAAACCAAACATCGTAGAGAGAGTAAAGAAAGCTAATACAGCGTTCTACTCCTGCCATTGGAAAGAGATGGGGTAAATGCCATTGGAAAGAGATGGGATATGGAGCCACACATAGTACACTGGCTCTACGTCTCGGTGGTCAAAACAATACTGCTGTATAGGGTTGTCGTCTGGTGGCCTGCGTTAAAAATTATGGCCAACCGTAAACTATTGATGAAAGCCAAAGGAGCACACCTACTCAAGCTCTGGAGATTCTCTTTCATCTACTCCCTTGGATATTGCGGCCGAGCAGATTGCATCTTGCACAGCCATTCGGCTCAAATTCATATCTATGTGGACCTGCAACAATGCAGGGCACTCGTCTATCCTATGCAACAGGGGTATTCCGGAAGCTACCGACTACGCTATTCATTTGCCATCTGTTGAGATGAGATTTCAAACTGTGTTTCCCACCAGAGAGAACTGGGTGAACGAAACGGTTATGGACAATGAGGCGATAAGCTTCGTCACGGATGGCTCAAAAAGGGATAGAGGGGTTGGCTGCGGGGTATTCGGTGAGGCACTAGGTGTTAATCTCTCTTTTCGTCTTCCTGACTTTTCCAGCGTTTTTCTAGCTGAACTGATCGCGATAATGGAAGTAATGGACTGGTTGAAGTATAATGTAATATCTACGAGGGATATTCCCATTTTTACGGACAGCCTGGCTACTATTAAAACGCTACAATCATACTTCCTGATGTGAAAGGTAGCCCAGAACTGTCTGGCATCTTTAAATGAGATGGTTGATCAGTTCAACATTCGCTATACGTGGGTGCCAGGGCATTTCAATATCGCAGGGAATGTAATGGCAGATGAGTAGGCTCGCAAGGGTACAGCACGCCTAATAACCCAAAGCAGACGGGATATAAAGATACCACTTGCTTCATGTTAACTACTGCTTCAGGAAAAAGCCATAAAAGAAACGAACGTCAGATGGTCTAACGCCAGTTCGTGTGTAATAACCAGGCAGATTTGGCCTGAACTTGATCGGTCCAGATCAGGCCAACTGGTATCGTTCGACGGCACCATATTGGTATGGTCGTGGGAGCTATAACGGGATATTGTCTCATGGGGATGCATGCGAGCCGACTGGGTGTCCCACCCCACGATTTCTGTCGCAGCTGTGGTGATGAGCAGGAGGAGGAAAATGTGCTCCATCTGCTCTGCACCTCTCCTAGTCTAGCGTACAGAAGAACAAAATTTATGGGAAGTTCCCCTTTGAACGACCTCACGGATCTTAGTAAGATCGGGATCCGGGACTTTAAACGCTTCTTGGTAAGCCCAGGGTGGGTTAGCGAGTGAAGAGGAGGAAACTCGAATGTGGTACAGCTACGGACCATTTTTGTGTCTATGCTAGTCCTTTAGGACGGCCACTCTTACCTAACCTAACCTAACCTAACCTCAAATTTTATGGTTTTCCGATGGCGAAGGGAGGCTTGTACCAGCTCAAATATCCCGACTTACTGATATTCGAAAAAGTAACAATAACCAAATTAGAGAAATTCAATGGCTGAATATGCCTAATTTTTAATTAATTTACTTAATTTTTTTCTGAAATAGAAGTTGAGTTAACTGTGGAGTAAAAAATAATAAAAATTCTAGACACCAAAATTGTATTGAACTTTTTTTTTTTGTTAAATTAAAATTGGGCGGATTTTACTCCAGCACTCAATGCCATCAATGGCCCCACGGTGCAACACCCACACTCACACCAACACTCACTCAACCCACTCATCCCATTCACACAAGTACAGTACACCACATATGCGCACCGCAAAGCTCCATGTCACCCTGCACAGTGACATGGAAGAGGGGTCGGCCCATGAGTTCTACATTCCAACAGAGGGTCATAGATGTTTTCAATTTTAATCACCGATCGTAATTGGGAGATGAAAAATCCCTTTTGCATCCCATTAACCACTGCGCTATTTGCTCGGTTCTATTTACTTGTCCAACCCTCACATAGTAAAACACATACGAAAAATTTTCCAGCCTTGGTTCAAGACAAAATTTCGTAAATTTAAATTTTATTAAGAATAACATTTCGTAACTAAGTTTTACTCGACCTTGGCCAGCACTGACATAATAAAATACGCAAGATTATAACTTCCATTAAAAATAATCCAAGGGTCTCTTATTATGATCATACCATAAAATTGAGTACATCCCGTTCCATGGTAAAACGAATTCGAGTTCAAGCAGGCTATAAGAATCACCAAGTTTCTAAAAAGCCATAAATCGTTCAGATAACCAGAACTTGTCCGCTAAATGTGCCATGTGTGTGTCAGTGTTCTATTACCAAGTTTTGACAAAATTTTGAGAATATGTTTTGATGAATGACGGAAGGTAAGCGAAATTGGATTTGAAACAAGTTAGCAGGTCAAAAGCTATATATCTTACCAAAAATAAAAAGCACTTCAAGTTAGATAAATTTGAAAAAGAGTTATAATTGCAAGCAATTTGCTGTTGTGTCACATCCTTCACAGTTACGTCGAATACGTAAAAAAATGACAGCAGAAACGTATTTTGTCTCTCGTTCGCTGACACGATTCAGCAGCAGAATGTTGGCCTGATTAAGCTATACATATATACACTATACTCTAAAGCATGGAACAGAATTTACATCGTTCTGGTTTTGGATTCAGTTCAAAAAGATGTTTTGTTCTGGTTTAGTTCCGGGACATAACAAAACATGTTCAAAACTGGTTCATTTTAAGGTTTTTGGAACACAAGCCTTAATAATCAACAAAAATGTTTGTGCCCGCGATAGAAAGTTAAAAAGCATATTTCTGTTTATTAAATTTATTACAATTCGGAAAATATTTCGGTTAATTACGGTTTAATGTTCCGGTTCAGTTCCTGTTCGAAGCTCTGCTCTAAAAACGTTATAAAGGAGACTAATCAAATCAATGTTATCTCGGAAGATCTAAGCCGACCGGTTTGAAATATTTGGAAATAGAGAAAAGAAGAAGGGCGGATGCGATAAAATTGATGAAAATATGCATTTTAAATGGAACAATATTGCTGCCAAAGTCACATCGGAAGCTGTGTAGAATATCATTGAGAAATATCGAACAACATATGCTTGACTTTATCCTTAATAACAAAATTTTATTTCTGATTTAATTTGAGTGATTTTTTAGTTTCTCCTGACGGCTTAACTGAATGGCCCGTTAACAAAATACAACTTCACAATGGCGCATTTTACTTAAAATCGTTAAAATACCGTAGGTTGTTGACATTGTCTTAATTGAAGACGTTGATAAAAAATATTACAAAGTTATCTACGTATTATTTTACGTGTCGACAACCGAGTGAATTACACGGCGTAATCTACCTCGCCCATCCCTGACCGAGACCCTCGAAAAACAAAGCAAGGACGCTACTTGCTGTGCCAATGAGGGCGGTAAAATGGCTTTCTAAAGCATCAGCATTTGTTAGCTTTAAAATCCTCCAAACAGTGATAATCTAATAATAAAAAAATTAGGGCGTTTTAAACAACAAATTTAGTATTAATTTATGTAGATAGTAAAGACTGGTTGTCCCGGCAAATTCTTAATACTTCTTTGCAAAACCATGTATCAAAAGTTGACACCTATTTATAAATTTACGCATTGTGTAAAAACCAGGGGTGCGAGGTAGATTACACCAAGTTATCTACGCGGTTGTCGACACGTAAAATAACATGAAGATTACATGGCAATATTTTTTGGCAACGTCGACAATTAAGACGACGTCAAAAACCTTTGATGTTATAGCGTTTTGAAATCGAATGCAGTAATTTACAGTTGTATTTTGAAAAAGAGTGATGCAGGATAATTTAATAACATCCCTGGAAATTGCTAGAAACTCTGTAGAATTGATAAATAATAATTTTATCTCCCTTATAGTTTGTGAAATAATATCAGAGCTGAGAAAAACAGTGCGTATCGGATAATAATAAACTAAGTTTGCGAACATTCAGTCTAACCCAACTTATTTTTCTGAGATGGTAAGTTAACAAAAAATTCACTGAAGATTGATTCACGAGGACGGATAGATTTACCCTAGCTTTTTATATCCGAGCTCTAAACCAATAAAATTATCAAAATCAATAACCCAAACAAATTATCCGTTTCAAACTCTTTCAAGTTAAAATTTTTTGACCTCGAGAATCAACCTGAAAGAGGGGAAATGAATGAATTTGTTGGGCTAATTTAAGCGATTTTATTGGTTTGAGGCAAGAACGTAAATAGCGAGGGTAAATATGCGACCACATGAAGCAACTTTGAAGACTTTTTAAAGGAGGACATGTTCTTTTGTTCTCTTTTTAATTTTCTATATATTCAAACTCGAGAAAGTACGGGGGCCCTACTATGCGATTCGAACACTATTATCGACGGTTATCGTTTTATAATAGTATACAAGGAAGAGAAGGAAAATAAGATTTTTACTATCGCTAACCTTTTCCTTCCTTTACTTACCTTTGCAAAACGATAGCCGTCGAATATATAGTAAGCGAATTGCCTAGTAGAGCCCCAGAACATCTGAGCTTATAATCGAGTGATAAATGGGCGAATTATTTGCTGCAATCGAAAAATGAAGAATTTTTCAGTGAGCTTCGTAAAACATCACTTTTTTGTTTTCAATACTTGGCCAAAATTAAGTTTAATAATTTAATACTTGGCCATCCATCTTTGGAATAATTTGTTTTTCCCGTAAATAATTTTCTTTTCTGTTTTTTTGTAAATCATTTGAAAACGAAACTACTCTAATTAAAAAACTAAGTTACCGAGCAAATAGCGAAGTGGTTAAAGCTGCGACGTTTGGATCGGGGGAGGTAGCGGGTTCGAGTCGCAACAGAGACAGGAGATGCAAATGCGACTTTTAATCTCCCGATTACGGTCGGAAATTAAATTTAAAACATCTATGACCCTCTGTTGGTATGTAGAACTCATGGGCCGACCCATCGTTCATGTTAGTGCAGGCTAGCATGGAGCTGTGCAGTGTACAGATGGCCAATTAAAAGACGGATCTGTAGCCGTGTACCAAATAGGGATACGGTTCAGCTTTCAAAAGACAATAAATCCGCTAGCGGAACATTCTCTAATTAATGTATGCATGTGTTGATATTTATTTACAAAAACAACAAAAAAAAACATGTTAAGGAGCACACATCACATAAGAACCAATTAGGGTAACTATAACCGGAAGAAAGCATAAGCAAACACAAGAAACCAATTCTTTGAGCCGAATCCCCTCGCAACTCTAGGACCTCGAACTCCACAGAATTTTGACTTTATGAAGCAGTGTTCATATTTGAAACCTAGGAAATTAAATTTTTTTTGGATTAAGTTGAACTTTTATAAAAGTTTACGCTCATTCAGAGAACATACATTTCATTATTTGAAGCATTTTCCATTTTCAGAGAAGAATACGAGTTGAGAACCATGAAAAACGAAATCCACGGGTAAAAGTCAACATTTCGGTAAATTCATTTACCCTATCAAAAAGTAAGGTAAACCGAGTACATAAAAGTAAATGTTTAACGTTAAGGTTTTTCATTTTTTTATAATCTAAGGATTGAGTAAGCTGAAAATAAGCAATAGCACGTATTTCAAAAAATTAAAAATACTAAAAACCGACTTTTACCTTAATAATTGATTTACCCGACATTTGGTCCGTAGTCTAAGTCGATCTTTTAAGTAACTCATCGTAATTTTGGAATCGTCAAAATTCTATTTTATTTTAAATAAAATTATTGGAAACTCAGTAAATCCAATTTTTCTGGATTTCGTTGAAATTTAAGTAATTTCTTGCACCCTTCCAAAATTGTCAGTACCTTATGTAGGCCTTATCGTGGCTCTGCAAGGCACTGTATCATTGAATAATTACATATAGAAGGTGACACTTCCAAATTAGCAGCGACATATGAGCATGGCGTCAACAATCTTTACTAAATTGTACTATGTAGTGTATACTCAAACCTTTAATTTCAATTTATCTAAGATACCTCTGCTGGCAGCGCTATAACAACGTGTCATTTCTATATGTAATTATTCAATGACTGTATGTTTGTCACGGTTATAAAGTAATTTTAATAATAGGCCACAGCTTTAATAATGGAGCTCAATGGACCGATGACCCAAAATATTTGAAAGATTCTAAAACTATCACTCCTCACTCGTATCGGATTGACCCTAACGAAACCTGGTCATCGCAGTTTAGACCGGGTTCTCAAAATAATTGTGGGAGTTGTCTAAATTATTGACATTTTCTATGTTGAAGACATTGTCTACGTTGTCGACTGGTTGTTTACACGTCAACGTAGAAAATAATAGATAACACGTAAATGAAATTCCAATTCCTGGTAAAAACAGGTGAAACTAAAATTGATTCTGGGTATGGCTTTCTAAAGCATCAACAATTTTTAGCTTTAAAATCCTCGAAAACGTCATAGTCTAAGTTTAAAAATCTACGCTATTGTCGACACGTAGAGTTTACGTAGATTAATTGGCCATATTTTTAATCAATGTCGACAGTTAAGACAACGTCAACAACCTAAGATATCTTGGCATATTAAAATTACAAATGGAAGCCTGCTGCCACAATATCTAGATCAAACCGATTACATAGCGGTCATTGATAATAGATTAAATGTGTAGTTTACTTACAGCGATGCATGGCTTAAAACACTTGTTAAGCGTATGTGTTGCTTTACGTGAATTAAGCGTTTCTGATTGTTCGAATATAACGGATTTTTGACTTATTGGATTAGCTAATTAAGATACAATATCGGGTAGTCTTAAAAGTTATTGCTTCAAGATGCTATAACTTACCTTATTTAAATGCGAGAGAATGAAAAGCTGTTATAATGACTAGCAATTTAGTTGAGCCGCGTGTGGAAAATAATAATAAGACACGAGTGTGAAATTTGTCCTTAATCTGTCATAAAAAGCAACAAACCGATTTTCGCCAAATATGCGTTAGTGTGCAAAGCAGAATATCTCAATAGAACGTATTGTTCAATGTTGGAAAAGATAAGGGATTAAGAGTTTTGGGGCATCAGCTCGGAAACTCATGTAATCGAAATATATGAGGTCATATCAAACATGGTTGTCCCAAACGTCATAATCACTTGATTTTTTTTTCAAAATTAAATTTGTTTTCGAATAGCTTAGACTCAATGACGTCTTGGCATATACGTCAGTATATAGTGTTAGCTTTCCAAGGTTAACCAAGAAAATTTTGAAATTTATTTATTTGATAGACCTATGCCAAAAGATATGGTATGACCGGAAAAGTCAAATAATCGGTTAAACTTTTAAATTTAAAAAACATTATATTCTCACTAATCCATATACATTTTTTTATGATTTAGGACAAGCTTCAATTGTCTATATAGAATTGTGAATCTTGTCCTAAAAATCCTAAATTTTTTTAGAGCCGTAAGGTTCTACGAATAGTCTACATTGTTGGTGCATTTTGTGTCCTGGCTGTTCCGACAAATTTTTAATATTATTCGCAAGACCGTTAGTAAAAATTGACGCCAATTCATAAATTTACACATTGTGAAAAAAAGAGGGATTCTAGATATTTCTTTCTAAATGCTTATGAATTAAAATCTAAAAATAGATTATGCCAACATTACTAATCACTGCAAGCTTTTTATTTCCAAACTTTTAACACAAGCTTTTCGTTTTAAATTTCATAAAATCATTTTTGATAACAAATAAAATTATAAAAATTGCAACGAGATTCACTAAGTTAGTTCAAGCTTTTTAGCTGCTGCTACAAAATAATAATACAAATAATTTGAGAGCTTTTACTCAATTATTTGAAAAATTAAAAGATTTGATACTTATTTTAAATTAAAAGCTTAGAGCTTTGTTAAAAAAAATAAAAAAATTTAAACTTTAAATTTCTTTAGCACATTAGAACCAATGATCTCCATTGCGATACCACTAAGTTACACACTCCTGAATGAAGCATCAATTTTATTGCAAAGCGTTGTTCAGTGAACCAGGCTGTGTATATAAGCATATTTGTAAAATCTAATATAGTTGCGATTGATAAACAACCCAGCTGTTTTGAACATTTGTTAAAATAATAATAAACCGGTTGGCCTTCCTTTCAGAGACCGAGCCAGCGCACTAGCTGAGATCTTACTTCATGTACAATATCGGGGATCTTCATCAGATCTCTAATCTCGATACTGTACAGAGCTCTGTATGTGCCATCTATTTCGCGTTTTGGGCCGTGTTCGGAGAATTAGTTTTAATATTCAATAGTAGATGGCCACCACAAAAGTGATATACCATCTGTACATAAAACAGACTCATTTTTTCTTTGACATGTAAGACTGTAATTTCGACGAACTATCATTGAGTTAATAAAAACAATTTGTGTGTTGAACTATAAATAATATTAGTGTAGCTGTACATTTGGACGGGTATGATACTAAACGTGAAATTAAATTAACAAGATAAAATAAAATAATTAAATTTGGAAACAAAAACCGTGTACATTTTTTGGTCCTTCGAGCCGGATTCCGTCGGCCATTACGAAAAAATAATTCATTACAATTTATTCGCGATACTTTTAAATGCAAATATTGTGTGATAGACAATAAATTAAAGTTGAACGAGTTTAGTGAAACAGTATTAATCAAAATGGCTGAAGTTGCTGAGTTAATAAAAAAGCGAGGTTATGCGAAAGGATTTATAACACGTGCTGAAACGTTCGCAACTAGTATCAAAAAAGATACACAAGCCGACATTTTAATGGTGCGATTGGAAATATTGGAAAAAGCATTTATAAATTTTGCAGACGCAGATGCCGCGTTAGAATTACTCGAACAAGAATCCGAGATGATTAACATTGAAAATCGATATGTTGTGCTGAAGGCGAAATTAAAAGAGCACATTAGATCCAGATTACCTAATCAACAGTTAAACAATGAAAATTTCAATGATACAGTTACGAGATTTACTGAGCAACAGCGCGAGTTCATGGATGGCTTAGCTACAATCGAAGTTGGATCCAGATTTGTGGGAGGCGAAACAATTAAAATTAACGTACTCATAGTAGCAAGGTTAGCAGTAACTTTACCGAAGATTGTTTTGTCATCACAACAGTCAACCTGAATCGAACAACTTGAACTAGCTGACCCTTCGTTTAGTCAATATTCAAAGATGCAGTTAATAATTGGTGCTGATGTCTTCATTAGTTCAATTATAGAGATGGACGGATGGATCTTGGTGATCATGTATTTGCATTAAAAACCATGTTTGGATATATCATCTGAGGGAATGTCAAGAACCAAGATGACCATACAAGTAATTCAAATATGGTAGTTGATTTGTTGCCAGTTTTTTGGGAACTGGAAGAGCTTCCGCATTGTATAAAACCAAGCGATGAAACCGAGCAAGCGGAGACATTCTTTAAAGACACAACGACCAGGAGTCCAACAGGCAGATTTATTGTATAGCTTCCGTTTAAAACTAACGTGGGTCAATTAGGTCATTCATTGGAAATTGCGAGAAAAAGATTTTTGGCAACAGAACGAAAATTAATCCGCGATTCGAATGTAAAAACAGAATACGTAAAGTTCATGAAGGAATACGAGGATCTTCATCATATGTCTCCAATACGAAAATGCGTTACGATTGTTGAGCCACCAATAGCGTATTATCTGCCACATCACGCAGTTGTCAAATTAAGTAGCAAGACTACAAAGGTGCGCGTTGTTTTTGACGGTTCATCTAAAACCAGTTCAGGGTTGTCATTAAATGACACATTAATATGTGGTCCAGTAGTACAGTCCGGCCTCTGGGAAATATTATTACGGTTCAGACAATTCAAGTATGTCATGACGGCCGACATTGAAAAAATGTATCGCCAGATAGAAATTGCTGATACAGACAGATCATATCAACAAATTTTGTGGCGAGAAAATCCGAATCATGAGCTTAGACGCTGTGGCTTAAACACAGTAACATACGGAACTACATCAGCTCCTTTCCTAGCCACTAGGTGTTTGAAGGAGTTAGGACTGCAGGATTTAAGTGAATTTCCTAAAGCCGCAAGGGCTATAATGACAGATTTTTACGTAAATGACTTCTTGTGGTGCGTTATTATTGTCTAAGTTGCTCCAAGCGATAGCAACTACAACTAATCTTCCACTAGGTAAAATGAAGGCTTGGACTGATTCATTGGTGGTATTGGCTTATCTCAGCGCACATCCCTCCAAATGAAAGCCTTTTATTGCAAACAGGGTATCAGAAATTCTTTCTATATGTCCTAGAAATATATGGGGATATGTTAAGTCTAAAGAGAATCCGGCAGATTTAGCATCCAGAGGGGTGTATCCTGAAAAGTTAATATGCAACGAATTGTGGTGGCAGCATCCATTTTAGCTAAGGTCTATAAACGCAAATTTGGGAGCTGACGATAGAACGAATGATACTGATACATCCATGGCCGATGTCACTTCCTTAATCAACGAAGAAACGAAGATGTCAGTAAACCTCTTGGCAAAGACGGAACAACCAAACTTTATTCACGTATTAATAGATGAAAAATCTTCATTCAATCATTTGATTCGGATAGTCGCTACGGTACTACGTTTTATTTCAAGATGCAGGGAAGCCAGGAGTTACAGCAGTACAATACAGGCGTTTTTGACGACAAATGAACTAAAGCAATCTGAGATGATAGTAATTAAATACGTACAGGCGAGAAGTATAGCGAATCAAGTTATTCGAGAATGTGTTGTGTGCCGCAGATATAAAGCCGAGTCTCCACGTCAAATAATGGGACAACTACCGAAAGCAAGAGTTACTGGTACCAGAGCATTCGTGAACGCTGGGGTGGATTACGCTGGACCCATATCCATTGCACATAAAAGAGGACGTGGTGCAAAGATGATTAAAGGTTATATAGCAGTGTTCGTCTGCACTACCACGAAGGCAATTCATTTAGAATTGGTCACCGATTTGACGATAACCGCATTCATGGCATGCTTGAAAAGATTTGTTAGCAGAAGAGGTATTCCAGGTAATATTTATAGCGACAACGCCAAGAACTTTATTGGTGCGCGAGATAAATTGAAAAGGTTAGCTTCAATCCATGAAGGAGGAATGCGTGAGATTCTTCCCAGTATATCGTCAGTCGAGTTTAACCAGCACGTCGGTGAATATGCAGCAACTAATTTTATTACTTGGCATTTTATCTCACCATTAGCACCCCATTTCGGTGGATTGTGGGAAGCCGCTGTCAACTCAGTAAAGAGACATTTACGCAAAGCAACGGGTCGTATAAATCTCACATATGAGGAAATGTTCACACTACTAAATCAAATTGATGCGATTCTCAATTCTAGGCCGTTGGTTCCTCTATTCGACAATGATGCATCTTATGAGGCAATTACCCCAGGTCACTTCCTCATTGGCTCCGCAATGACCAGTATTCCAGAACCTTTTATACCAGACAATATCACCACCAAAAACATGTGGGACGAAATTCAAGTTCGAGTGTTAGAATTCTGGCGAAGATATCAAGACGAATACTTACATACTCTCCAACAACGTTAAAAGTGGATGAACATAGCTGAAAACATAAAAAAGAGCGATATGGTAGTTTTAAAAGATGAAAACTATCCACCGTGCAACTGGCCTATCGGACGAATTATCGAGACCCATCCTGGCGCAGACGGTCACATCCGCGTAGTAACAGTGAGAACATCAAGATCAACTTTCAAACGTCCACTCACAAAAATTGTAAAACTATTAGATAATTAAGATTAAACCAGAGAAGGAGAATGTTCGGAGAATTAGTTTCAATATTCAATAGTAGATGGCCATCACAAAAGTGATATACCATCTGTACATAAAACTGACTCATTTTTTCTTTGAGATTTAAGACAGTAATTTCGCCGAACTGTCATTGAGTTAATAAAAACAGTGTGTTGAACTATAAATAATATTGGTGTAGCTGTACATTTGGACGGGTATGATACTAAACGTGAACTTAAATTAACAAGATAAAATAAAATAATTAAATTTGGAAACAAAAACCGTGTACAGGCCGTAAATCACACGCATAATATCTTCTCTCAAATGTTAGGAGCCATCTCTCGTATTCATCCGTCAGCGCCAAGCTTTCACATCGGGATCATGTATTTCGTTTTGGACTCATTGATCTGAAGTCCAACTGAAGCAGAAAACTCTACAAGCGGATCAAGTATTTCTTTCACTCCGTTGCCATCTCAGAACATTTGTTATACAAAACTTAATTAGAAGAAAATAAGTTACCTACATTACTGAAAACATATAAAATATTTCAACCGCAGTATAGTGCTTGTGCAAAGTAAAATTTAACATTTCATTTATATGTTTATATTCAAAAAGCACAATGCAATTTTATGTATCTTTTATATGCTATACATAAAAGAGTTCTGCATTCTATATTATATGTTCACATAAAAGCAAGTTGTTTAAGTACATAAATCAACAACCTCGCATGTATGTATATATGTACATATGCATATGTACAAGCATAAATAATAAATTACTGCAATTTTTACTTATTTGTATAATTATTGTATTTAATAGAAAATATATGTAGGTCGAATTGTTGTTCCCTATCGAGTTAAAAAAAATAAAAAAAATATAAACATAACTTTTATGTTTTATTATATTTTATTTTAATATTTTCAGTAGCATTAAATTGGAGTGAAAATTTACAGCAGTAAATACATAAGTATGCAACCTCTTTGAAACATACTTCATTCAAATTATATTCACTTTTAATTGGATTCGAATAGATAAAAAAAAATTGAATTAACTTTGTGTGGGATCTGTCAGATGGAATTCACCCAGTTATAGTTCTGGATCAATTCATAAAATTACTTGATACAATAGATACGAGTACACAGACATATCTAGTATAGCAATCGTTCTTTTAACCTTGATAAGCTACCACTTACCGCGGAAACTTATTTGAATGTTGTGGAACTCATTTGACAATAGATGCTAGATTGGGTTCGGTTGGTACATATAGCGAATATTTTCTTGGTAGATGTTTCAGATTTTTCGTCGGTTGATTGGTATTAATTGTTTCCAGTTATTAGCTCAGCCAAGCTAGTATACCACCATTGAATCTGATCATGCAAATAAATTTCCCTTCGATATACTAAATTCATGCTCCAAGTTACCCATAAGATTCGCTAGAAGTTTGACCCTCACAACGGCATGAAGAGGTAGATAGTAATGACTTGAATGAATATTCAAGTCAGGTCATGCGTCTCTCTCATATGTCTCATGTCCTCATATTCCTGCATATAAATATTTATCATAGGCGATCTTAAACGATCGACTAGCTATGGTACATGAACGTCCCACATTTTTTCCTCTTCTTGTGTTTGTTGATTAGGTGAATCCTCTAGTTGTCAAAATTGTGCAAGTGTCACACTCAACGTTCCTACCAATGTCGAACTTGTAATGTATCGAATTATGAATGTATGGTTGATAGGATAAAAGAGGAAAGAAAGAGAATGGATTACGACGAGGAGGAACAAGTCGTGACAGCGTAAAGAATAGACGCGTGTGTTAAGGAATAAAAAATAAAGATCGTATCTAACCGAAACCATCTGTGTTTGTTTTAATGAAAATATTAAACATAATAATAACTGGCGACGATAAAAAGTGATTTTAAAAGAAATTATATAAAAAAAAGACAATATCGAGTTTCAAAATGGATGGCAGCAAACTAGTAGGTTATATGGAGCCTTATGTTCAAGGAGAAAATTTTAATGATTATTTGGAGAGATTGGAAATTTTTTTGGAATTGAACAGCGTAGAAGATGAAAAATTAAAGGTAATGTTGTTATGCAACCTAATCGGACCAAGTGCCAGCACTAAAATATCAAAGGCGTGTAAGCCAAAATAGCCAAAGGAATATAAGTATATCGAAATTTTGGAAAAATGCCATGAATTGTTTACAACAAAATATACCAGTTGTGTCAGTGCGATACAGTTTAATAAACGGATGCAGCAAAAAGGAGAAAGTGTCAATGAGTACGCCATCGAACTAGTGGCTCAAGCGGAATTGTGTCAATTTGGACAATATAAGGACAAGGCATTAAGAAACCAGCTAAGTACAGGGGTTTATAACAAAAGATTACGTGCCGAACTTATGGCAATGGATGAGTCGAAAACTTTTAAACAAGTGGTACAACGTGCTGTGGCGGTAGAAATGATTTACAAGGATATGGAATATAATACAAGCATAAGAAACGAAAGTTCAAAAGAGGTCAACAAAATCGGTCATTTTCAGAAAGGAAATAATACCAATCAGTATCAAACCAATGATAAAAGTCGTTACCGAAGTAGTTCGAGGAAGAGCAAGGAAGGCCAACAGAGATCAGTAAGTTATAGCAGGAATGTAAAATGTTTTGCGTGTTCTGGATATGGTCATATAGCAAAATATTGCACTGCAAAACCGGGGAATTCATCATAAGCACATGGATGTAGGTTAAGATACAATTATAATAACAATAATAATAGTAGTTACAAACGTCCAAATAGCAATAATAATTATGTCAAAAGAAATACATAGTCATTTCTTTTGACATAATTATTATTGCTATTTGGACGTTTGTAACTACGATTATTATTGTTATTATAATTGTATCTTAACCTACATCCAGAACGATAAATTAGAGGTTAGTAAGGTAGAACCATTTGATTTTGGACATTTGTCGCTACAAGATATAGATAATAGTAGTTCTCATAATATTACGATAGATGGTGCACATGTATTCAATGAAGAATTGGATGAAGTATCGGATAGTGTTGAAATGAAAAATTTATTAAAATTAAGTAAAGATAGTGTAGCTGGAACTGACGATGGTACGAAATTTGCAGAAGTGTCAAAGGTAGTCAATGTTGTAGAGTCGAAAATTAAATTTTCAAATGTTGAAATTTTAAACGTGATAGTTGAAGATAAAATGTGTCGTATGGAAATGGATACTGGGGCATGTGTTAGTCTGTGTACCCTTGATCATTATCGGAGAAATTTTTCGCATCTCAGATTGAAAAACGTAGACGTACCGTTGTCTGTATTAACTGGTGAAAAAATTAAATTAATAGGCAAAATCCAAGTTCGTGCTAAAATGACCGTTAGCGAGAAATATAGAGATGTTGAATTGGTTGTAGTTGATACTCCTAAAGAAATGTTTCCATTATATGGCAGAGATTGGTTAGACATATTTTATCCTGAATGGAGAGGTTGGTTCAGAGTTCTAAAGGTTGATGTATGTCAGGAATTTAGGAACAAAATGAGTGAGCGTATAAGGAATGAGTTTAGCTCAGTATTTGATGGTGATTTAAAAACACCTATTAAAAAATTTGAGATTAACATTCCCTTGGTTGAAAATTCTTCTCCAATATTTCATAAAGAATATTCCTTACCATTTAGTTTGAGAGACAGGGTAGAAAAGGAGTTGGATCAGCTCATAAATTAATAGATACGTAAAGTCACAATACTATCCGCTTCCTGTTATCGATGAGGTATTGGCGAGTCTTGCTGGATGTAAATATTTTGCGTCTTTGGATTTAAAAGGTGCTTATACTCAATTAAGGTTAAGCCGTGAAGCACAAGAAATTCTCACAATAAACACACATCGTGGTTTATATTCATATAAACGAATGCCGTATGGTTTGAAACCAGTGTCATCGATCTTTCAGTCGGTTATGGACCAAATTTTAAAGAATATGAAAAATACATTTTGCTATATAGATGATATACTGGTAGGAGATAGTTCAGTCGAAGGTCTTTATGCTAAATTAGTATTAGTAATTGAGGAATTGCATAGATATAACGTCAAAGTGAATTATGAAAAATGTAAAATGTTTGTTGAAAAATTAAATTATCTAGGACATGAAATTTCCAGTTCAGGGGTAGGTCCATGTAGTGAGAAGGTTAAGGCAATTGTAGAGCCGCCATCGCCAATTAATGTGACAGAACTCAAATCATTCGTGGGTTTATTAAATTATTATTCTAAGTTTTTACCGAATTTAAATAAAAAATGTAGCGTGTTCTATGGACTCTTGCGAAAAGATTCAAAATGGGAATGGAACAAGAATTGTCAGGACACTTTTGAACAATGTAAATCTGACATGCTGAACAGTAAGGTATTAGAATTTTACGATCAAAAAAAGGAAATTGTTGTTGTGTGTGATGCAAGCGATGCCGGACGAAGTGGAATATTATGTCACGTTATTGATAAGGTCGAAAAGCCGGTGTTCTTTGTATCACGTACATTAACAAAAGCGGGAAAAAATTATCCGATTTTACACCGAGAAGCTCTTGCGGTAGTATTTGCTATGGAGAAATTCTACAAATACGTATATGGTCATCATGTAGTTATTTATAGTGATCACAAGCCGCTAGAAGGTATATTTTCACAAAGAAAAGGTCAATCCGCAGTGGTAGCGTCCCGTTTGCAAAGATACAGCAATAGATTAGCAATGTTTGATTTTATTTTGAAATACAGGAAAGGTAGTGAAAATGGTAATGCTGATTGTCTAAGTAGACTACCAATCAATGATGAACTTTCGGATGAGGATAAGTGCGAGCAAATGATTGGAGTGATAGATAATATAGAAGGTAGTGATACTATCAAATTGGATATCGAATTGGTTCAACGTGAAACAGCTAGGGATATATATTTATGTCAATTAAAGCATTATATTGAGAATGGTTGGAATATTAGTAACCTTCCAGTAGAGTTTAAAAAGTATTATTTGAAAAATTCTGGTATGACTGTTGAAAAGGGTTGTATATTTTATGGCAACAGGTTAGTTATTCCAAAGGTGATTCAAAACGAAGTAATGAGTATTTTACATAGCAATCATTCTGGTGTCGTAAGGATGAAAGTTTTGGCGAGGGAGTATGTTTATTGGCAAAGTATTAATGAGGACATAGAAAAATTTGTAAAGTGCTGTGAGTCGTGTCAAGTAACAAGTAAAAGCAAAATGGTAAAAGTTTACTCGAATTGGTCAGTAACCAGTAGTCCGTTTGAAAGAATCCATGTTGATTTTTTTTATTTTTATGGAAATGAGTTTTTGATAGTTGTGGATTCGTTTAGCCGGTGGTTGGAGCTTATACTAATGAATGGTACAAATGCAAACAAAGTGATCGAAAATCTAGATCAAATATTTAGAGTTTTTGGTTTGCCTAAGGTTTTAGTGTCAGATAATGGACCTCCGTTTGGTAGTGAGGTGTTTAGGTTGTATTGTAGTGATAGAGGTATAGAGTTGAAGCATAGCCCACCGTATCACCCCTCTAGCAATGGAAGAGTAGAAAGAGCAGTTCAAACGACAAAAGCAGTACTACGGGAATTTGTACTGGATAGCAAACGATCAAATTACGCGTTTAATGTAAAACAAGAGGTACAAAAGTTTCTAAAAAATTATAATAATTTGCCATGTACTGAGGCAAATTTCATACCATCAGAAAAAATATTTAGCTTTAAACCAAGAACAAAACTTGATTTGTTAAAAATAAATGAAAATGTAGAAACAAATGTTAAAGAGAATAAGAAAGTTGGCTTTAATGATGAAAAGGATACAGTATATGATATCAAAGAGAAAAGGATAAAAAAAATTGATAAATTTATAAAAAGAGAATGTTCTATATTTATCACCAATTGTTGATAATCATATAAGATGGTTGAAAGCAAAGATAATTGAACAAAAAAGTATGTTAGTTTATAAAATAATAGTAGGGAGCTTAGTTAAGCTTGCTCATGTCAATCAATTAAAAAAGTCTGCATTAAAAGATCAACGATTCTTGGAGAATTGCGAGCCCTTTCAAAATAGTTTGCCTATGAATATTGAAAACAAGAGTAGTCATATTTTTGACCCTGGTAATGTACAAAGTTCAGATAATAAAGATATTGTTATAAGTACAAGAGAGAAAAGAGTTAGCAGACCTCCAAGGCGTTTTGATGATTACATTAGGAATTAGTATATTAAAAAAAAATAAAAAATAAAAAAAAAAAATAAAAATAAAAATAAAAAAATAAAATAAATGAATCAATAAATAAATAAAATATATAATAATAACAGTGTTAAAGGCCATTACTGGCCCCTTACTGAATCAACAATCTGGCTCCAACGGTTTCGATCCTGAGCTTGGTCTTCATACTGTCTTAGACAATCTGAAGAGGCCAAGTCGTTCTCTACATCGTGGAGCCATCGTCGCCTGCAACGACCTCTGCGCCTACCATATGGTGGCTCTCCTTTCAGAGATCGCTGCACAATTCGTTCCGGATCAGCACGCAGAACGTGACCGAGCCAGCGTACTCGCTGAGATCTAACTTCATGTACAATATCGGGGATCTTCATCAGATCTCTGATCTCGAAATTGTACAGAGCTCGGTATGTACCATCTATTTCGCGTTTAAAAATAAAAATATATAAAATAAATAAAAAAAATAAAAAAGCAAATGTAATAACAATAATGTTTAACGATGAAATAACATACTTAGAATTAAGTTAAATTTGAAATGTATTTTTGTTATATTATGTATTTTAAGTTATGTAATTATTATCTTAGGAAGGGAGATGTAATGTATCGAATTATGTATGTATGGTTGATAGGGTAAAAGAGGAAAGAAAGAGAATGGATTACGACGAGGAGGAACAAGTCGTGACAGCGTAAAGAATAGACGCGTGTGTTAAGGAATAAAAAATAAAGATCGTATCTAACCGAAACCATCTGTGTTTGTTTTAATGAAAATATTAAACATAATAGAACTGGATGGTGATGAATTCCTTGCTATATCAGCAACACGATTATAGTTCCGAAAACGATATGTTCGAAGAGTGTGTTTTCAGCTATCAACGATTTGCCGATTGTTTTCTCTCCATTTTGTAAAAATTTTAAAAATGTATATCTGCAACAGATCAATTTTTTCGCGTGTGAGTGTCAAAAATAGGATCAACAAGATTCAATGATTTTAGAAGTTCTTGGTCGATTTTAGCTAATTAAGAGTTTGTGCATTGATTTTGCTTGTTTCGTCATTTTTAGAAGAAATCTCAAGATTTAGCATGCCTTTAGAAATTGAATTGCTGATTTTTGTTCAATTATAATTTATTTTAGAGTTTCTCATCCAGAAACGATGACGATTGTCTGCACGAATACCAATCTCCTAATCCATCCTTTTACAAATAGAGCCATTGGTAAAATGGAAACAGCAAGATTCATAGTAGCTATAGTTTTGCTGCAAAAATTTTGATTTCGGCATGAGTAACGGTGGCAGATTGCGGTTGGCTCAATAATGCAGAATCCCAGTTATCTTTTATATGTAACAATGAGTCGTGGCGTCGTCGACATTGAGAACTTCTATGCTCGAATTTCAAACAAATGAAACAAAGTTTATTCTCGGCGACAAATCCTATTCTAGGCTACTGTTCCAAATAAACGTTGATACTGCCTACAGGATGTTTCTGCATGGTCTGTTTGGTTTAAATTAGTTCAGCTCATTCAATTGCATGACTCTGCCCTACTAAAAATCGTATACACGTTTCTAATTTTGGAAATTACTTCTCCTCGCCTTGATTCCATGTCACACTGCTACAGTATATGATAAATAATCCATATCACATCATATCGGTCAACCTGTACCCACACTTCATGGTAATTTAGCTCGTGATGTGATGAACAAGCTCGAAAGCTCGACCTTTGAGCAAACCTTTCAAATATTTGATATTTTGCATGATTGTGAAATTGTTCACATTATGTAAAATAGTTACACTTTCACAGTCGGTAGCTTTATTTCATCCTTCTGGACGGACGACATATTTTGAAAGCTTGGTTTGAGACCTGAAGTGCCTTATTGAAGAATTAAATTTCTCGCTAATGTCGCATAAATTTATCGCATAATACTGCAGTCTAGATCTCACAAGTTATTAAACGTTGTTTCTAATTATTTCCACTGTATTGTGAGATCAATGGCGGTACATATAGTAGTGTAGGGGGTAATCACAGCATTTTTTTTCGATTCTACTTAGTGTCCTCTTTTGCTAGATAAGTACATATTTGATAAAGAACGTTGAACGGATGAAGATAAAAATTAGGGCGTTCTTTTAATTTAATATCAGCCAATGGCGTAATAACAAAAAACTTTAGAGGCAAAAAAATTTATAAATTGGTGTCAACTTTTCCTAACGGTTTTAGAATAACTATTAAGAGTTTTCCGGAACAGCCACTCTTAAATATTTTAACACTAATTTTGTTAAAAAACGCCGTAGTTTTATTTAGACTATCATGTTTTCGAAGATTTTAAAGCTAAAAAATATCGATGCTTTAGAAGGCCATACGCAGAATCTATTTTAGTTTCACCTGTTCTACACAATGTGTACATTTATAAATTGGTGTCAACTTTTGCAACCTGGTTTTGCGAATAAGTATTAAGTATGTGCCGGAACAGCCAGCGATCTACATAAATTTACAAACAATATGTTAATACTAAATTAGTGGTTAGAAAACGCCCTAATTTTTTTTTTTTTTATAACTAAAACTTTAGTCAAGTTTAGGAATTTAAAATCTTACAGCTTTTTGATAAATCTTATTAGTATGTTGATGTATTAAAAAGCACTAAAATTTAATTCGGTCATCAAAATCATTTTACGTGACTTAAAGTTTTCTGGTTTAAGCACAATCATGACAAAAGCTCAACTAGAAATATATAAATACCTCGTACAAAAGTTCAATAGTTATCCCTTACCTAAAACTAATTCGACTGAAAATGGTAAACTAAAAATTACATTAGCACCCATTACCAGAGCTTTGTACTTATATTCCAATAGTTCTATTGAAATCTTTATTCAACTTTATCTATATAAGAAACCCAAAATCCATGTTTTTTCAGAATAGTTCAAATTTGACTGGAATTAGTAAATGGCTATTGCTCTTCTTGCCAGAGATTTGGACTTTAATGGTTTTTCCAGCAGCTTTAATCGTCGTGTCGTCACCAAAAGCCGATACATTATTGTTTTCTTATATATGGAAGATTATTATTAGTACACAGCCACATTTGGTATTCGACCGGGCCCAGTACACAGGCCTGTAAAACTCCTGCCCTGATATTTTTTAAGTCACAGTATAAGTATTGCCCAGAATTGGATTGGCAAGAAACTATTTAAGTTTTTAGTTTACCAAGAACTTCTCAAATCGTTTAGACATTACTAGTAATAATGAAATTGGCGTGTAACACGGTAATTTGGGTCACAATTGATTCTTCGTCTTGATGAAAGCTCCCATTTGACATTTTTTTCTAAAATGTCGAAAGATCAGGAGCTTTTTGGCATGGCTAGCAGGAATATTTTTTTAAGGTGGTCAGTAAAGCGCTCGAGCTTTATCTTTCAAATGATGCTCTGATTGGAGGAATCTGAATTATTGGTTGTTTAATTCTGGTTGCTCTTCAAAGACTGTCATTAGTTAATTACTACTTCATTCATTCTACCCAAAATTCTCTAGATGCTCTTGATGGTCCTATTTGTATCGGAGATTTTTTCACCAAACTGATTGCTCTGAATAAGTTAAATTTTCCTTCTTCACTGCATGTAAAATCTTCCCAATTAAGGTGTTTACTTATTAAAGAATGGTTGCTTTGAACATAGTTTACAGAAATGTTTTGAAATTTTGTTTAAATCAGTTGGCCTGAAGGTGGGTTTTCCATTTGATAAGGCCTCAAACCGCATTTGCAGATAGAAAGCTCCTTTTTACCATTAATTGTTTTTATAGCCGATAAATTATTTTTGGTCGCTAACGATAAAAAATTATTGATTACTGTAGATATGATACGTGAACAAAACATTGAACAAAAACATGCCTCGATGATCGAGCTAGACCTAAGCTTTCAATACCTCTATGCAACAATTTTGTATCTTCAATAAGATTGACCTCAGCATATAAGTAAAATTTTAAGCCAATCGTGACCTTGCTCCTTACGCAACTGATCTAGTTCCAAGCCATACAATTTTGTCAGTCCATCATCATCAATAAGTCGCAAGGACGCATATACTTTCGATCATATATGTAGGTATTGAACTTCCGTCGCGGACAACTGTTTAATCGATTAAAATTAAGTTGGCATTAATATAGGCGCACGAAGCGCCCCCACATGGCCGATTTTAAAATGTTAATGGAAACTGTAGAAATTTGAAGCTTAAGAGATTTTTAAGCACAGCAGATTGTTCGATGATGTTATTAACCACTCCAAGCTTTTACTTTAAAATATAACATATGTGAAATTTTAGAACGATTAACACAGTAGTAAAGCAAACAGATTTTTTAAAAAAATATTTTTGGAAGCGAATCGATGTTTAACGCGTTACGAGTTCATTAGACTCGTATAGAAGTCTATATACCTGAATTACATGCGGCTATTAGTCAAATGGTTTTGGTTTATTTTCAACTATGGATGTTATATGCAAATATGGTCATCGACGAACGTGAACAGCGCACATGGAGTATATACCTTCGAAGGAATAATACTTATATCTTGCTGTTGAAGGCAGGTTGTTCAATCTGTACCATTATATCTGTACGGAAGATGTTAATCGGAATAGTTATAGTCGGTAATGATGATATCGGTCATGACGATAACGTTATCCGGTCAGTATTTGCTTTTAATGTTCAGATCAGCCGGAGGAATTTATAAATAGGGATTATAGAAGGTATAAATACCATTCGACTACACAGAAATACAGAACCGTGGATCTTTGTGAAGACACCGCAAAACGCTGGCGCAATACCCTACTACCCGATGACAGAGCGGAAATTGACTGAGATGTGCAAAGAGTAATTCGCGCACATCGTAACACGATACAATATATATGTAGGTACACTAAATGTGAGTTACTTCAGTAATGAAGAGGCCATTTTGGCGATAATATCTATGAAAATTAATAAAGCGCTAGATAGCTTCGAGGATAAAGTTATACAACAGTAGTCATTATTGGAAATAGTGGAGATAGGTGTCACTCCAATTAAAAGGCTTATATGCCTGTTGCCTGTCTTAGATAAATTACTTGAAAAATTAATTACTGGCATGTTAATTTACATATTCCAGAAAGGTGACAAGTACAATGATAAACAGTTTGGCTTCTAGATGTGTATGGCGCTCGATAATTTGTATCATTACAATAACGGTTATTTCTCTGAACGAACAGCTACTGCAACTGCAAGTTATGAGAAGCTTCAAAATAGTGTCAATAAAGGATGTCCACAAGTCTCCATTTTAGGATTACACCTTATGGAATATTGTCTTTAACGGTAGTATGAACCACGAAGTTGAAGAAGTAGCAGCCGCGTCTTTGAACTCAACACAAAGTATTCAAGAAAAAATCCAACTGACCATAGGCGCAAGATGGTAGACTGGTATAATGGTTACAAGATGCAGTTATCCTCCGCCAAGATAATTATGAAATTTGAAATTCAGTTGACATTAGAAACACTTAAGTGAGATATGGGGTCTCAAACAAGGTACTCTGTCTTCAATATATGAAGGTGATGTAGTCTCCTCAATAACATAATCATGCGCTGACTAACCAAGGCGTACAGAACAGTGTCACCTAATTGATGTATTCGTAAACGAAAAAATTTCCAACAAAAAGAAAACGGCAAACTGACACTTAAAAACGTGAACTTGCTCAAGCGGAGCACATAAAATGCGTCTATTGCACTATGGCAAGAAAGATGAACGAACTCAGTGGATGGTATAGAACAACTTACGGTTATTTACCAAACATTAAGGAAAGACTATAGAGAAAAGGATACCTACAAGTGCCTGGTTCACGCATAAATGCTGACATGCCATGGGAAAATAGTTTCCTAATGATTTAGCTGAAGCAGCCAGAGATCAACTACGCTTTCACATATAAGAGTAAACTTGATTTGAGGATGCCAGACAACCGCAACTTTTTTAAGAAATTTAAGTGGTATAGGTAGTATATCGACTTCGGTTAACACCGTATAGCCTGGAACGTATATACTGCCACCGCGCTAAGCGAGTTTCACCTGTAAAGTGTAAATCGATTCAAGATAAATTTAAAAATCATTCCAAATCAATTATTTTTCCTCGAGCTACACTCTACTAAAATAACGATAAGAAAACAACTTTTCTTAACGAATAGTAAGTATATGTATATATAAATAAAAGCTACAATTAAAAAGCTTTTCTTGTAAACTTTCAACATATTTTGTTGTCGACGTTGTTGATTGTTCTTATGTTGTTGTCGTTCGTTTTAATGGAGTTACGCAACAACAACAAAATATTTATTCGATTTTTTTTTCTATCACGCACACACACACAAAACTTTTCAACTTTTCATCGAATCGGAAAAAAAAAGTCGAACAACTTTTTTATTTTGTGCGTGATCATGATAATTACAGTGTTAGTTAAGTATATATAGAGTACATTTTGTGTATATATACTTGGCCCTAATCAAAGAGGTCAATCGAAATGGCGAATTGCAAATCTGCTTCACGGAAATTTCCATTCGACCTTTGGAAGTTGGCAATAAAATTTACATAAATATACATATTGCATGTGATTATGTTTTAATGTTGCATAATACTAATTATTTACTCTTTAACAAAATTATTTAATTTAGACCGCACCATCAAACCACAACTATATTGGATGTGACGGGATTTCTGGTTTGGTATACACATCTACATAATATATATTCGGCAAAATCCAATATAAAGTTTTTAAGGCAAAATTATTGACTTTTTTTTAAATAATTTGTTTCCGGAAAAATAATTTTCACGCCACACCAGTATACTAAACATAGAAAAGACGGTTATAGGTTTGAAAATAGAAAATTTATAGACGAAAGTTTTTATTTTATTTTATTGTGTAGCATCGTCGACATATGTACATACAATATTTTGTGTAAAATATGGGAAATGACAGAAAAATTACGTGACATAAAAATTATAGATTTTCTTTTTGTTTATGTGACATGTAATTAGGTGACACTGGTTAGAAAAATGTTAAAATGTATAATTATGTTTTTTTTATTTAAATATTTTATTGGCCACATGTACATATATGTGTGTGCGTATAAGACCTTTTGGTTATCTAATATAATTATTGTAATTATTGGTTTAATGTGAGGGGTGAACTATTATTAAGATTATGAAATTTGGGATAATTTATTACCGTATAAAATTTATTCACAGTTTTTAATTCCAGGCAGGTAATCGCACCGATTAGTTTATAAATTATAAATAAATAGCCATAGGTGACATTCAATAAACTAGATATGTCCCATCATACCTCCCATTTAATAGTCACGTTCAAATGGGTTTTAACAATATTTACTGTATAACAAATTGATCAATTTTAAGATTAAAAATAAGTTCCACAACTTTTTCTAACAACCAAATCTATAAAATTTAATGTTTAACAATCGAAACCAATCAGCTTATTTAATCAGCTGCAAAAAAAGTTTTTAAAAATTATGTTCCACAATTTAATTTTATGTTCCACATTTTATACTCTAGCCCTAAGCTATGCAAATACTTGAAAATGAGGGCATTAATATTTTTAGAATATAATCCACAATATTTCACAATTAGTTTAAGTTCCACATTTGTAAAACTCATAAAATGAAGTGTCCAATCATGGATGTAATATGCAAAATTATAGATTTCGAGTTCAAACATGGACACAGACATGTACACAAAGAGAAGCGCACTATACTAATGAGTATCTAGCACAAAGAATTATCACACACAGTGTCTTCAAGCTAAAGGCTGAAGAGATGTAGGGTGAAATGTCTATAAGCCTGTAGTTGCCACAATAATTTATTTGACTAAAAGAAAATTTGAGAAACTGATGTTTTTTTATTCATCTTCGCTAATACGCGATGACAACTGTTCGACGAGCGCTGAGTCCTCGAGATATGTATAGTAACACAAATGTTTTCGTCAATATTTAAATATTACTCTGCTCATTACAAACCGCTAGATACCCTGTACTGTCATTTTTGGGTTTCAATTTAAACTCTAATTTCGGCCAGAGGCACTTAATCTTCCTCATCACACTCGTCATTTTCTATAAAATCCACCTTATACGAAAACAGTTTTTTATATGCACTCTATCCTATTGCAACCAGTACACCACCTCTGACAATCATTTTTCCATGCAGCTATTGAGTTTATTTAGATTTTCCAATCGTTTACGGAGAGCAAACATAAGCTAAAAATATGGGATGAGTGACTGAAGCTATACCTACCTATCTACATACATAAAAAATATACACAAACCACAATTGTGTGTAACTTTTTTCATTTTTTTTTTACGAAATGTTGGATGACTTAACTATTTTTGTTTTGTTGGTATTAGTTTTCCTTGATTCATTCATAAAGTTTGGTTGCCATCCATTTTGAATTTTCGATTAAATAACATGCGGCATAGGTAGATTAGGTTAGAAAACAATTTTTTTTAATCATTATGATGGATTTGAATTGACATAGGCGAGTAGGTGTATAGGTAGAGGCTGTCATAAAAAGATTTACAGCTATTCAAGTGTATACATCATTTGCACGTGCCTTATTATTGACATTTTCATCGATAAACGAAAATAAAAAAAAATATTGATTGGCAGTAATATGGTTTACGGATACCATGTCGGTCCAATCACATAAAGCAACATTATTTTTAATGCTTAACCATAAAATAAATTATGCCATAATTATCATAAAAATATTTAATGGCTTTTAACACACACAAAATGCACAAAAAATAGCTCGGCTGCATGCAAATCATGCATACATCATGGCGTCCCAAAGGAATTGTGTTATTAATTGGTTTCGAATCAATATCACTACGATAAAATACTGTATTGTGCTGTGTGTTGTTATACATATAAACGAGCTTTACAATTTTGCACCTAGAATGTTACTAAAAGCTTCTTTAAGCTATGAGTAACATTTAAATGCAAGTATATCAAAAACATAAAACATCAAAAGCTTCGACATTCAATAGCAAATCCGGATTTATTAAATAATGTTTTATCGACCTTGAATTTGATATTAACGGTTTAGGAAGTGTAGAAAGCTTTGAAAAAAAAATCGCAACCGCTATTTCTGAGAGCTTTCACAATATTAATATTGATTAATAAGACGTTTATTTTTCCAATTTATATTCATCTTGCCAGATTACGAAAGCATTCATCTTTCAAACCAAGCTCTGCCATAACTAAGCTAATATTCTAATTAAACTTTATGTTCGTAAACATTTGCTAAAACCAAGTCTCAATTGTTGCATTACTCTGTTACATTAAAATGATAAAAAGCTTAAGTGGTGGAAAAATGTAAAAGCTTTCAAAAGAATTTCACGTGTAAAAGTTGAATATTATAAGAAAAATGCTTGAGAATTAATTCTTTTCGCCATTTGCATTTCATTTTTGCATTTCTAAAAGATTGTTGAATCCATCCAACTTTTCCCCTAAAAGCTTTGAAACACCTGTTTATTTTTTATTTTAAATGTTCTTTGGGAAACTTTTGAGACAATTCTAAATAAGCTTTAATTAAGCGGAAATAATAATTTGCATTTATTTGAAAATTTAATTAATATTTTTTACATTATCAGATGAGAGATGGGACTAATAATGTGGGAACGCTCATATTGTTAATTGGCTTGAGATTGTATAAGGGGCAGTGCCTTGTGCGTGCCGAAACCAAATTTATGATTTAAATAATTTTTATTTCGGGAAGAACTGAAAAGCTTAAAATTGAGCTTTTGCACATTAATTAATTAGTTTAAATTCTATTAATGGACTTAAACAAAAATACCATTAGGCCTGCTCAGTTAACATTAATATGGTTAAATGCTCAAAGCTGAGCTTTTAATAATAATTCAATTAGAGGTTATCAAGTATAAAAATACAGCCAGAGGAGGAAGTGCGATAATAATAAAAAGTAATATACAACATTACGAAGAGAAAAAATATGAAACAAGAGAAATACAAGCAACTACCGTCAGAATTAAAACTAAAAATCAGTCATTAGCCGTAACGGCAATTTATTGCCCACCGCGATAGAAACTTAAAAAATTACACTACGTACACTTCCTGGAAAGCTTAGGCGATAAGTACATCATTGGCGGAGACTTCCATTCGAAACATACTCATTGGGGATCAAGAATAATCACTACTTGAGGTAAAGAACTTTTTGGAGCAATGACAGAAGTTGGATGTAATTGGAATTCTACTGCCAAACCGACATATTGGCCAACAGATAATTTCAAAATACCTGATCTACTAGATTTCTTTATAACTAGAAAACTTCCAGCAACTTATGTTAAAATCGAAGAGGGGTATGATTCGAGATCACTCTTCAATACTACTTACTTTCAGTGAAAAAATAATCTCAAAAGAGTGCAACCCGACTCTGACAAATAAATATACAGACTTCGAGGGATTCAAAGAAGAGCTGAATAATAGAATAAAACTTAATGTACCGTTAAAAACAGAAGAACAACTAGATGAAGAAATCGTAAAATTCATAAATTACGTACAACAGTCAGCATGGAATAATACGCTGGATTTCAAAAGAAGAACAATAGGTACAAATAACCCAAAAGAAATCAGGGAACTTGTCGAAACAAAAAGGAGAGCCAAGAAGAAATGGCAATACACCAGGATGCCTGCAGATAAAAACAAACTGAATAATCTGACACAGCGATCCAGGAGGGAAATCCAGTACATACAATGATACAATAAATTCATATCTACAGTCATTAACATATGAAAAGGATACTGACTATTCCTTGTGGAAGACAACCAAACGAATGAAAAGACCAATAACTCAAATACCACCCATAAGAACAAGCAATGGGAATTGGGCCAGAAGCAATGAAGAAAAGGCAAAAACTTTCACTGACCATCTAGAAAGTATTTTTCAGCCTAATGAGGTACAAGAGAGAGAAGAACTCCAAGAAGTAGAGGAAACTATTGATCAAGAAATCGCTCTGACCACCCCTGCGTAATTGACTAATGAATTTAAAAAAAATGTAAATTCTAACAAAGCGCCAGGCTATGACCTGATAACAGGAAAGATCTTAAAACAGCTATCGAAGAAGGGCATTAAAAAATTAACAACTCTAATCAATGCAGCTTTCAGGATGAAATATGTACCAAATGTATCGAAGTTCGCAGAAGTGATTATGATACATAAGCCTGGAAAACCACCAAACGAAATAACATCCCATAGACCAATTTCGTGACTGCCTATTATGTCAAAACTATTTGAAAAACTTTTCTTAAAAAGATTCAAACCATTAATTGAAAGGCAGGAATTAATCCACACACATCAATTACATAGTTTGGCGAGAAGGTCTTCTGCACAAACTCCAGAACATTCTACCTTCACAATTCTGCCAAATATTAAAATCCTACATTACAGAGCGACACTTTCGTGTTAAACTGGAATAATCATACTCAGAAATTAAAAAGATCAAAGCTGGAGTACCACAAGGAAGTGTCTTAGGACCCATTCTATATTTATTATTCACAAGCGATATTCCATTATCTCAGAATACCACAATTGGCACATTTTCAGACGACACTGCTATTTTGGTAGTAGATGATACCATAGAAGGAGCTACCAATAAGCTTCAAAGTGCGATGAACAATATTTATCGATGGACGAAGCAATGTCGTGTCAGGTTAAATGAAACAAAATTCATACGTGTTGACTACACCAACAGAAAAATAAATCATTTGCCTGTGGTATTAAATAATGTCCCATATTACCACATGCTAACTCAGCAAAATATCTAGGATAGAATCTAGATACCAAACTTAGATGGAAGTTCCATGTCAAAAAAAAAAGTGAAGAACTCAGACTCAAATATAGAAAGATGTATTGGCTGATGGGAAGGAACTCCAATCTATCAATAAATAATAAATTGATGCTATATAAGCAGATATTAAAACCCATTTGGATGTATGGAATTCAGCTGTTCGGTTGTACTAAACCAAGCAACATGGATACCGTTCAAAGATTCCAAAACAGAGTGCTAAGGGATATTGTAAATGCCCCCTGGTACATACGTAATAGCGACCTCCACAGGAACCTTAGAGTGGAAACTGCACGGAAGCATGAAGTGAGGCTCCAGAATCACCCGAATGTTGAGGCCAACCAACTACTCGACCACAGGGAAGCAGTGAGAAGACTGAAAAGAGAAAAAACCTTTTGAGTTAGCACTATAGTCAGCGTAAGGCAGTAACACCAGTAAATAGAATAAAAGGAAAACCAATGGGGATACCTTAATTAAACACAATTTAGCAATTTAGGTCAAAAAAGAAATGTTGTTAGTCTATAGACTAGGTACATTGTAAAATTGTATGTGAATAAATAAGACTGTCAAAAAAAAGCGTGAACGAACTAACTTAAAGCTCAATAATATAATATTTGTTCATTAAAAGATTATGGACATTTTAAAACTGAGCTTGCTCAGTATTTCATTTATAATTATTACGATTACATTTTACTAAATATGAGCTTTTAACTTTTTACAACACATTATTTAAATAACTCGTTAGAACTTTATATTTAAATAAATCAAGTTTATACTTGTGCTTATAAGTAATCGTTTTTTTTCCAAAAGTTCAATAAAAGCTCATATTATGTTTTCAATGTTAACATAATGAGCGTAAATGCACGGGTTTGTAAAGCCATAAAGCTGTTAAGTGCTTTTTGTATAATAAGCTAGACAAGAGTTCTGGATAAAACACGCTCAATAAAAGCTCTAAAAGTTTACGTCTAAACTTGAAGTTAAACTTACAAATTATTCATATTAGTCTGAAAGCTTTCAACTGCGGAATAATTATAATCCAATAATATATTATAACTAAAATTGTACACGAGGGATTAATCTACTGTCAATTTCACCCTAATTCTTATTCACGTACACAAACAAAAATTAGCCTTGAAATTAGCTGAATGATTTTCCAATTTTCAAAATTATCATTATACGAAATAAATAACTAAAATCTGCATGAATCGTAATAAACAATAACTACGGAACATGGCAGTGGGAGGCCTGTCGATTAAATTGATGACTTGTATATATACATATATATTTGAAAACTAAGTAATAGTTAATTTTTTTATTAGAAAAGTTTGGTCGCCATCTTATATCCATAGATTGTAATCGCAACATAATTTTCCAGTCTAATTTTTTGTTTAGGGTTGTTTAGCTTTATTTCTATCACAAAATTATTAGAGCATAATTTATGGCTCCAATAAGACGAACGATAAAATGTAAAACTATTTCGCCACACGAACAGAAAACACATATATGTATAGTCGTGTATAAAGAGCTTTTTGTTTGAAATGAAATTATTTCATTTTTTTTTCTGTATATAAAGAACCTAATGAGTGTACTTGTTTGTTGTGATCTAAATTAATTTAATGTAAAAAACAAAACAAAAAACTCATACGATGTACAAAACTAAATAGACACTTAAGCTCGTTTACAAATGTTTAGTTAGTGTCAATCAAAAATGTGATGCCACCATTTTGCCTCATCTCTACGACTATACATACAATCGTACAAATATACGTTCACCGAATTTCCTTCCTATTCTGCTATGTATATTATTATTATATAAAAGCTTCTCAAAAAACTTTTTGATCAACATTATCATAATCATTGTCACTATATATGTGTATGTCTGTATATACAGTGAGTTAATTTTAGTTTTCTTGTCATTTTCATTTTTGCCTAAATAAATACATAAATAAACCACAAACGAAAAAAGCTTACACAGATTAATAAAAGAAAATCGAAATCAAAATTGTCAGAGAGCTTTTTTTATGTCGTATTTTGCTTTTGAGGCAAAAGTGTTCGCCTTAACAGAACATTTTTCTCATTTCAAATGATAATTTTTTGATTGATTTTGACTTGAGATTTTCATTTATTTATACGAAGCACGATACGGAATTGACTGATTGATTGATTAATATGGAAAATTTCAGATTGAACCAACATTAAAAAAAAAAACTAAACTATTATGCTTTATATACATATACATACATACCAAATACATATTTCATAAAAATCGTTTGGTTTAGTGTCTATCTAAATTTTGTTGGTTCGGGTCGATATTTTTGATTACATAATTTGATAAAAAGTAAAATATAAAAGTTTTTAATGACGTCATCACTGGTAGTTTATTTTTTTGTCGATAATTTTACTATATATACTATACAGTATACAAGTATATGTTTGTATATGTATTTTAGTAGCGCAGCTATAGGTCATGAAATCGATTTTGTATTTAGGAAAAAAGTATAGTAGGATATTTTGTTCAGGGGTAGTTAACACGTGCCTCTTCGGTATATTTGTATTTGGTGGGATCATAAAATAAAATAAATACAATAGTAGTAGTTAGCGACACTACCGTAATACAAATTTGTTTTGATCTTATGTACAACACAACATAATGTATATAAAACTAGCCCAGTATTCGTCCGCAGGAAAACGCAATAGCAACACCATAACTATAGCGACACTTTTATATCAACTATCTGAGAATGCTGTCATGAGAACGTTTCTAATGTTTACGAAAAGCGAGAGGGATTAGTAGAAGTATGCTCATCAATTCAAACAGGATCTCAAATACATTCTACAGATCAGAATAATTGTCACAATCAAACTGTGCACAAGTTTTGAAGAAGATTTGAAAAAATGGCCATGCCAGTGTAGTATCACTTTAAAAGCATTAAATGAATTAACAAAAATGTTGCGTAACCATATAATTTATAACTTATCAAAAGACGCAAGGAAGCTGTTAGGGACACCGAAAAGTATTGATAAGATAATTGTATTGTATTGATAAAAAATCACGTCGAACGGTATCTTCTAAATTTAGTCGAATCTCATGTTATATTTACTTCAAAAATATATTTAGATATCAATGTTGATGAGCTGCCAATTAGTAAAAATTCCAATAGCTCTTTTTGACCAATTCAAGGATTAATGAGGAATGACAAATCTAAAGTTCCAGGGCAATGAGAACCCAGATTTAACAATAAATAATAAAAAATTAGCACGGCATATTGGAGCTTTCATTTGCGACACTCCAGCGCGAAGCTTCATTAAAGGCACAAAAGCACATAGTGGTTACTACGGATGTGGAAACGGCGTACAAGAAGGGGAATCTCTCAAAAATATTTACTTTCCACAAACCAATGCAAGTCTCAGAACTAACATATCTTTCCGCAATAAGGAGCAGGAATATCACCACAAAAGAATTTATATTTTACAATCACTACCCATAAATATGATTGATCAATTTCTGATTTCTTGCAATTGGCTCAGTGGTAATTCCTTAAAATGAAGATTACCTTCAATAGGTGTGAACGAAATCAATAATACACCACAAATTTGTGAAAAGTACAGACCAACTGAATTTGCAAGAAACATCAGATCTTTGCACAACGTTAAGAGATGGAAAGCAGTTGAGTTTGTTTGAAAGATACTTTACCCGAACATATTAGTCACTTAGAAATCACTTAGAAAACCAGGAGCGTTGGATGGCCTAATCACGTGCCTGAAGGAGTATTGGGTGGAACTAGTTGCTCTTCAAGAAACTCGCTGGCCTAAAAGTGGAGACCATGTGTCCCAGAGCTATATGTTGCTCTACAGTGGAGATGACCTCGGAAATCTTGGAGCTGGATTTCTTTTTGGGCCGCTGTAAAGAACGCTGTTTTGGATTTCAAAGCAGTCAATAACCGATTGTGTAAGCTTTGCTTGCGCATGAAGTTAGCCAACCTGTCGATAATTTGTATACATGCGCCCACAGTAGTCAGCCAGCCCTAAGATAGAGACTCATTTTACAATGACTTGGACGATCTGATGGGATCTAAACCCGAATGATGTACTTTGCAATTGCTCATGATCTTAGAGTAGCAAGCACGTTCTTCCCTCACAAAAACATACATCTAGAGACATGGACACATCCTCGCGGAACTAACAAAATTGATCATAAGTTTCAAAGGACGGGCTCGAGTTGTACAGGATGTCAGAACTTATCGGTCAGCAACCAAATACGTAGGCAGCGATCATCATTTGGTCGCTGCAAAGCTACGATGGATGTTTTCATACACAAGTCTGACTGCGTGAACTCTGTCAGGGAAGTACTGTAAACTTCGGTTGTCAGTGCTGCTCAACAGAATTTAGGTAAAGTGAAAGTCAAATCCAAGAATGATTGGTTTGATGACGAGTGCCGTCTTGCAGTTGAGCAACAAAATAAAGCCCATAGTGAAGTGCAACAACGTCTCACAATCGCGAGGAGAAACAAGGCTGCGCTTGCAAGAAGGGCAGCTAAGCTAATTTGTAGACGGAAGAAGCGAGAATGGTGGAAGGCCGAAGTTCTGAAAGTACAACAACTGAGCAATGAGCGCAGTTCACGTAATTTCTTTAAAGGAGTTACTGGACTGCACTCTGTGTCTTACTTACTGGACTGCACTACTGGATAGCTCTGTGTCAACATCGGCGCAGTACTTGACGCATGGAGTCAATACTTTACTGAGCTGCTTGATGTTCATCATGCGTCACAGACTGTTGTTGAGCAACCCTTAATACAGACTGCTGAGGAGCCATCCAATGAGGAATTCACTAAAGCCAAGCATAGATTGAAGCTAAACCGATCACCTGGAGTGGACTGCATTAATTCGGAGCCCTTTATATTCGGAGGGGATACTTTGTGGAACTGTCTTTTCGACCTTATTCGATTAGTATGGCGAACCGAAGTTATGCCTAACGAATGGAAAGTGGCCGCGATATGCCCCATCATCAAGAAGGGAGACCGCTTGAAGTGTGAGAATTATCGCGGTATAGCTCTCCTTTGCACAGCATACAAGTAACTGTCATACATTGTATTGGATAGAATCACTCCTCTATAAGCGGAGGGCTTGGTTGGTGACTATCAAGGAGGATTTCGTCCGAATCGATCAGTCACCGATCAGGTCTTTTCGCTGCGGATGATTCTATCTAAATATTATGAGACATCCATCCCCGTACAACAGGTGTTCCTGGTTTTCCGGCAGGCCTATGACTCGATCAATCGAGAGAGTTTGTGGTCTGCCCTAGAATAGCTAGGAATGCCAACAAAATTGGTACGACTGTGTAGGAAGACAGTGACGCAGTCTCAATGCTGTGTTAAAGTTGAAAACAGGCTATCGACAATTTTTGAAGTTAACTTGGGTGTTCGGCAAGGAGATGCTCTGTCCCCAATACTCTTTAATCTCATGTTGGAGTACATCTTACGTAAAACTGAAACACCTTAGCGCCACATCTTATATCGCCAATCCAATCAAGTGCTTGCATATGCAAATGACATATGCGTGATTGGACTAAATAGCAACGGAGTGAAAGAAATACTTGATCCGCTTGTAGAGTTTTCAGCTTCAGTTGGACTTCAGATCAATGAGTCCAAAAACGAAATACCTGATCTCTGGGTTTAGGGACAATGGCACACCAGATTTTAGTAGTGGCCACCACACTTTGGAGGGAGTGAGGAGGTTCAAATATTTGGGTTCTCTTATCACTCACGATAACGAGAGATGACTCCTTACATTTGAGAGAAAAGTCATACGTGTGATTTACGGCCCAAAACGCAAAATAGATGGTACATACCGAGTTCTGTACAATATCGAGATCAGAGATCTGATGAAGATCCCCCATATTGTACATGAAGTAAGTTATCAGCGACTACGCTGGCTCGATCACGTTCTGGGTTCTGATCCGGAGCGAATTGTTCAGCGATCTCTAAAAGGAGAGCCACCATATGGTAATGGCAGAGGTCGTTGCAGGCGACGATGGCTCCACGGTGTAGAGAATGACTTGGTTTCTTCAGGTTGTCTAGGACAGTATGAAGACCAAGCCCAGGATCGACACCGTTGGAGCCAAATTGTTTACTCAGTAAGGGGCGAGGAATGGCCTTTAAATACTGCTTATGATTATTATATATATCCCAGAATATCGCTAGATTATCTGTCGTGTTTCTCAGTGAGCGACTAATCACAATATTGTCTAAAATTCGCAAATGTTGTCGCACGAATAACTTTGACCACACGCATGGTATATCACTTATGACTCTCAAATGTTGTCGCCAGAATTACTACAGATCATCCTCCAGTACTACGAAAGTTTTGTTCTAGGCTATACGAGCGATATACTCTTAATATTTGTCAGATTATCTCAACGGAACACTTAAAATAAACTCATTTAATTTTTTGAGTTGGTCGTGAATGTAGTTTTACTTATTTTTCCGACAACATGTGAGAATTATATGCGATATACTGATGAGTAATCAGCGTGTACTCTCACAACATTCCGGTCGATATAAATGAGTTTATCCTAATTGCGGCGTTTCGAAACCTTTTGATAACATTTAGGACATCCGCTAATAATACTTGCGTTGAACTTATAAAACAATAAAGACTCTCTCACCGATTATCTTTAGCTTACTTCGGACCAATTTACTAAAGTTAAGCGAAAGATGAAGTTAATATAATTTTCATAGTTTTTCGTGCGTGAAGTCAAAGTTATTCGTGCGCCAATATAAGCGAATTACAGGATATATTGCGATAGGTCGCACGACGAGTAATCGACCGATTTTCTTGCGACCGATTTTCTACGGTCTTGTTGGCTGACGGACGAAGTCGAGTGTTTTTTAAACTGGGCCAACAAAAACAACTACTTCGAAATATTCGAGCCAATCTCGAGATATTTGAAAAATGCGCGGACATGGTAATGTATTTATGGCTGTCGTATAAAAAGTAATTATCGGATTGTTTTGATAGAAGGCTTGTTTTTTTAGGTAAAATTGGATTAATTGCCAATTAAAACAAAAATATAAAAATTAAATCATCATTAAATTTTCCATCATATTCCATTCCAAAAATAATTGAAAAACAAAATTTTCACGATAATTTTTATCCAAACTAATTTAAGGACGATCGGATTACTTTTTTATACAGTGTTTTAACATACAAAATTAAATTCTAAGAAAAAAATTGGTGTTAGCAAGTTTGAGATAACTTAGAAAGCACCCGACACTTTTACCTAATTGACTCTCGAGACGATGGGACTGGTGAAATAATCAAAAATAATGAAAAATGTATGAAATGGTTAGCTTAAAGCTAATTTGGCTCGCTCACGACCGTGGAAGTATTGTGACTGTGGCAAAAACAATTTCAGACACTAGCCCAGAATATGTCCGTACTACAGGTCTCTTAAAGCATTGATTACGCTTTGATTAACCATCAAAATATTCGATAATTACATGGCAGCCCATAAAGAAATTTTCCTCAGAAAAATACAATACTATTAGAGATTGTGTTGACGGCTATGTGAACTTAGAGAGTGATTGCAGAGAACGCAACTTAGCAGTTAAATTTGTGTTTTTATGGTTCGAAGGGTAATTGATAATTGGAGAAATATTGTCAGTTACTATACGTTTTCGAAAACGCAGTTTCATCTGAAGCTCTAACTAAATTAATAAAAATCAACTTAGACTTATCATTTTCTCTGGGCCTAGAAATTTTGGGTGTTAGAGATATGGGTGCCACCGTTAATAATTGAAAATTAAATTACAGTAACCATAAAATAATTATTGGTATATTTGACCCACCACATATTATAAAATCGTTTCGAAATTGCCTGCTATCTTCAGATATTAAATCAACTGATGGAACTGCTAGTTGGAGAGTCATGCGTGAGTTATATAAACTACACACTTAGAAATAAATTCCACTATGCAATGTTAGATGTATTTCATATAGGTCCAGAGCAACATTATTTTAGAAAACAATGTAGAAGTTGCATTAAAAAATGTTTAAAGTAAGAATTATTCAAGTCTAATTTAGACACTATATTAGAATTTAATGAAGCACTATATTAAAAAGAGGAGCAGCGTGAATTACAAAATGCTTAATACAGTAGCATTAAAAAACAATGTATCCTGTATTATCTGAACTATGTTACGATGCAATAAAATGTAATAGTGTTTACTTTAAACAAAGTAATGCATTATACATTATTAATTAATGCATACTGCATTATATAGTATAGAATATCTTCCATTAGAATGTAATGCTACCGTGAGTTATAAAATATGTAATACAATAATACATTTACACTTAATGCTTCTCATATTACAAGAATCACATTGTACTGCATTAAAAGTTACCGGTACTTACATTATATTATATTCTAATGCAATCAATATTATTAAATAATGTACGCTGCACTGCATAGATAAATGTTTCTTCCATTAAATCATAACGTAACCAACATTATATTTCCAGTAGGTATTATAATATAAACTTTAGTAATAAAAAAATTAAATCCGAATTTCATTTTTATTAAATCTAAAAATTAAGATACATCAATTATATAAACAAAATCAAAAATTTAAATATACATAACAATACATAATATGTTTTCATAAATTAAATTAATATTATAAGCCAGTATATATTTTTTCTTATTATGATTATTATGACAATAAATGTTTTCATATGATTTCATACTTTATTTCTGAATATTTGATAATTGTTAATTCAATCTGTTTATCAAATATGTTATATCCATTATAGAAGTAATAAATTAAAAATATAACAAATAAAAGCTACATACAATATTTCAAATTAGTTCTAAATACCTAATTGTTCGAAATTTTGGAAATTTCGATGTTAATTTTGTTCGCTACGTCTTTAACTTTAGTGGGTATCACTCCATTTTCAATTTTATAAAAATAGTACGACATGAATAACCAAAAATTGTTTACGCTATCATCAAAATGCTGGTTGAACACGTAGTGAACTTTGAATAGAATGTCGATTGCATTAACCAAAGAAAAATTAACTGGTAGAGGGATCAGCTCACGTTCAACGCAAAGCATGAAACTAGTAATTACTTTGGTGGTTTCTCCACATGCAACCAAATATGGAGCTGTAATATTCGTTGCCTGTTGGAATTCTTCATTCGTTAAATTAAGCTGTAAAAAAGCAATTTATAAGTTAGAATTTATTAATTTTATTTTAAATTTTACAGGTGATGAAAATACATACCGGCTTATAATGAATAATACGATTGATACATTCGCGAAATGGCAACCTTTTTTTCTGCGCTGATGTTTTGCCTAACGAAGTTTGAGGTAATAAATTTAACAAAAACAAAATTTTCTGATACGAAGGCACCCAATCTAGAAGAAATTTAAAAATGAAATGTAATATTTAAACAGTTATTGAACTATAGTTTGTATTATTTTCACTACAAATTATAAACTTATTTTAAATACATAAGAAAGCGTATAGGTATATATATATATATATATATATATATATATATATATATATATATATATATATATATATATATATATATATATATATATATATATATATATATATATATATATATATAAATATATATATATAAATATATATATGTATATATATATATATATATGTATATATATATATATATATATATATATATATATATATATATATATATATATATATATATGTATATATATATATATATGTATATATATATATATATATATGTATATATATATATATATATATATATATATATATATATATATATATATATATAAATATATATATATATATGTATATATATATATGTATATATATATGTGTAATAAATAACAATTAAATAGCATACCATCAATGTCAAGAAGCGGCACTGCAGATGATCCTTTAAATCCTCTCCATACGTTTTCTATATTATCTGCTACGATCGGCCATTTATCAATAAATAACTTCGAAGAGTTGGGGAATCTCAAATCAAAATCAAATAAAATCTTAAACAATAATAAAATAGTTATAGTTAATAATAGTAGAGCAAAATCTCAAAGCAAAATACAGAACTGAACTTACCAAATCTGGAGATGTAAAAAAAAAATGGAAATGCATCCGAAATTTTTTTAAACTGATTATTTCTTAATGCGTCTTCTCTGTACTTTAATGTCGTTGCTAATTGTTTCTTGATGTACTCCTGTTGTGTAGAAGTGTTTAAATTTTTTAATACTAAAAATTCTTCCTCTATATCGGCTGTCGGGATGATAATTGAAGCTTTTGGTTGTTTAATTTTTTCTCGATCTGAAGCGCTAAGTCTTTTTTTGAAACTTCGTTTTCCTGAGAAACAGCTTAAATTTTATATAACTTAATTCTAATATTATTGAGTTTGGTTATGATGTAACCTCGATTACTAGCGCGATTTTACAATAAATCCTAAAAATATAATAATTAAGTTTATGAATTAAAATTGGAATTTTAATAAATTGTTTTCTAATTTACCACTCCCTCACTATTTGAATCATTGGTTTTTAGTTGGGGGAATAGTTTTATTATTGCATGAGATAAAGCGAGTTTATGCTCATAATAGAAAATATTTTTTATTACCTCTGATGTGAAGTACATTTCATGGCCTATTCGGCAATTTTGTCGGGATACTGGTGTTGATAATCTATTTGTATTAATTACACCTTTGATTTTAAGTTTTAAAATGAATTCGGGATGTGTATAATTTTGAAAAAATATTCCAATAAAATCCTCAGGAATTACTACTCCACATGAATCTGTGATATTAAGTATATCGAAACCTGGTATATCACAATGAATTCCAACTGAAATGAATGATATTTTTGTGCAAAAAATTGTTTGCTTTAATCAATAACGTATAATAGTAATTGACAGTCAAATAAATAAACATACATATTTTTTTATACGAAAGAAACTTTTAATGATTTTTACTAAAATAATGTTTATCGAAAAATGACATTGAAATTTAACCATATTATTTTCTAATAGTTCGGATAGATGAGAACAACTGTAATTTAATGAACCTTGCATTATTTTTTAGCGCAATATATATATATATATATATATATATATATATATATATATATATATATATATAATATATATAATATATATTATTTATATATATATATATATATATATATATATATATATATATATATATATATATATATATATATATATATATATATATATATATATATATATATAATAAATAATGCAAGATGCATTTAAATACAGTTTTATCAACATTTTACTTCTTCAGGCATCAAAATCTAACCTCATTTTCTCATTTTCATCCTGAATAGGACCACACTTAATAAAACAAAATATATACATGTCCATATATACAACTGTATATAATATAACATATTATATATTTATATAATAATATATTTATAAATTAACATACATATATATTTATTGTAACTTACTTGAAAGTAAAAAATCGTTGTACTGCCACGTGTCACCTCTTTTAACAATCTTCACGTAAGTGATTCTGGTATTTTGCACTTTCACATAAACTTCTTTTTTTCCATTATTGTTTGCCAATTGATAAATTTTATTAAATTCAGCTATCTATATTTTTAGATAGGCGATTTATTTTTATATATTTTTATATGCGTATCCTGTTTTGCACCAAACACTTATTCACTGCGATTCACTGATGTAATAATATATTTTATATACAAAAATAATGAAGTAAAACAAAAAATTATATTTAAGGATAGAAACACCATATGTAATTATGCATAAGTTAGAAAGAAACTAACATATAGGTTCAACATAATATTTCGGATACCTTTCACTTTTATTTCATTTTTTGCTTACTAAAACGGTAAAAGTAACAGGATTTTATCTAAAAACAAAATGTAAAGCAAGTGCTGTATTAACAAATCGAGCAAATTGCATTAGAATATTAATTAATGTAATCTCTAATTTATATTTTAGTTCTGCTTGCATTATATGATTTTTAAATCAAGCTTTGAATTATTAAGTAAAGTAAGCTGCATTAAAATTTTAATTAATGTAAGCTTAACTTTAGATTGCCATTTAAGCTTGCTTTTCATAGCCGCTATAGTAAGCTTTACATTAAAAAATAAAGCATGTTTTTTAACTGTGTAGAGTTTGCATCTTTCTCTCGAATGTGCCCTAAACTAAGTGACAAAGGTCATTTTGACAAAATGAAGGTCAAACTGGCCACGCAGATATATAGTCGAAGCGTTGTTCAGGGTAAAAAAGCAGCATACGAACTTTATAAGTTTTCAGAAGCTGTAAAACCAAGAGTGAAACATGGGAACTTTATGAAAAAGTTCGACAAACTGTTTGATGGTTTAAATACTAAAAGTCTGTATAGTTCAAGTCCGTTTAGGGCGGCGTTAAACAATGAGGATAGTAATAAAGTACTACCGTTCCTTAAAAGGATGATAGTTTACTTAAAATCTATTAAAGTAGTAAACAACAAAAAGGTTTATTCATTTGATGGAATGATTCAAACCATTAACGGAATTTTGATCATTTTAGAATCATTATAACTAAGAAATGACGTAACTTAAATATTAATTAAATATCTAACATCATTTACAGAACTCGCAAACTGTGAAAGTGATAGTGATATAAATTTACTAGATGCAGTCCGTGAGGAAACGGATGTAGAACAAATAAGAAGGCAAACTGATTATCAAATTATGAGTGAAGTTTCTTTGCTAGTAATTGAATTGTTGATTATGAAAGTGAAAGAGCGCTACTTTTTATAGCAATTCAGATCAATCGGTCAGACATTTTACGGGATTTATTTTTTAAAATGTTAAAAATAAATTAACTGTAACATTTGTATAAAAATTTTTATTAAAAAAAATTATTATGTCGAAGGCAATTCAGAGCAATTGTTAAGAAACAAAAATTATACCGCGGAAAACTTTTGAAAGCTTAAAGCGCCATCTGAATTATATTTTCAACTTTGACTTCGACAAATTATTTTATTTGATAATTTGTTTACAGAATAGTCACATATTAATATGTCATACACATGCAGTCCAACGTCATTGAGCTTTTCGATCACCAAATAATTTCACGTGAAGTGATACAATAAAGGCTAAATAAATTATTAAATTAATTTTTATATTGCTAAAATGCTTTACTATTTGAAATACCATCAAAACATCAATATTAATTAAAACTCTGTAATATTTTCATAACTTGGATGTAATAAATATTTGTCTGCTTATTCGATAAGCTTTGAAACTCTTAAACCGATTTGGACGTGATAAACGTACATCAATATACAGTCCACAGGTTTTACTCCGCATATGGCAAATTTTGGTCGTGAAATAACTCATCATCATTACTGCCCAAAAGAAAAATCTACTAAACCTCATAAATCAACGTTAAGTAAGTCACAAACTTTCAGGTTTAAGACACGAAATCGAGAAAAATTTAAAAATTATAAACAGAACTCCAAGGCCAATATATAGTACCAATAGGACCGCTAATTTTTGGGGAATTCAGATTTCAATTTTTTTTAAAATATTATTTGGAAGTATAGTTTGGGAGTTGAGGAGAGATCGATTTCGGCAAAAAATATGAGTATAGAAGTAGCGGGATGAAGATGTGTCAGAAAACTGAATTTGACTCAGAGAAACAGTGCTAAGCATCAGATAATTTGCAAACACAGTTGAAAGCTGCAACAAGTAGATTAAATCAGTAATCTAATAGGCGGGCCACTGTAGTTGTATGAAGTTATGGCGAGTGAATTCAGCATTCGATTAACTATGAGCTGCCAAAGGAGAACGTTATATATGATTTTCAGATGTATAAAAACAAAATTTGTCAAAATTTATATCCACCTCTGGGCGACGATGCCAAAGTGTATGTACTTCAACAGAATATGCTGCCCCAATATCGACTCCACTTTATCAGTTGCGAATGTCACATCGGTGGAGCACCTGAAAAATTTATAAATAATTCTAGTGTGTGCATCCCGCATGACTTAGTCATACAGACGTGTATACAAGAATTAATTGTTCGTTGCTTCGCAAATAATTCAGGGTTTTCAGGAGACAATTAATATTTTATTAACATTCGACATCTGTGGCCTAGGTAATTTCTTCCAATAGTCTATCACATTTGTACATTTGATCACAAAGATGTTATATAAATACAAAATCTTTTAAATATTTGAAATAGATTTTAAGTTAAGAGGTAGGTTCCGAACCGAATCAGTCCAATCCGAGATTCAAAACGGAATCTGCAGAGATATAAAATATGTGTTTCAGGCTTTCATAAATTTTACAGAGATTACAGAAGGGAGTGCAGCCACCCAGTTTTACTAATGATCAGCTCTAAAGCAGGGTTTCAGGGGAGGTAAAATACAAAAAAAGAAAAAACAAGGTTAGGAAACTTATCTGATCAGGACAGTTGAAAATATGTCCATACGAAATTCGGTTTTTCATAAACATTGACGAAGACAATCGACGTCACATTGAAGTTGAAGTACTAACATATGGTCCAACTGGCTTATTGGACTCTGGGGCCAGAGATAGCACACGCTGTGATGATACCCCGTGTTATGGAAAGGAATTGGAAGGTGATCAGACGGTTGCGACTTCCAATGCCAAAGGTTTGATGTGTGACATTGATTTCAGACTGGCTTTCGGTATCTGTTGGTTTAGTTAAACATTGTTTAGTTAACACTTGGACTATAAAACATGTCGTGTATGCCGTATTATTTTACCAGTGGTAAGTTCAATAATATATAGACGAACGGGTTTAAAATGATCAGAAGGTTTTCCGTAATTTTTCAGATGTTGAATTGTTGCTGTACTTTCTGTTACACTAGGAAGTAAGAGAACAATTTTGGCACTAACTAAAGAAACATTGAAAAACATGCATGGGCCGGCCAGAACATACAAATTTATAGATCAGATAGTCGACTCCAATAATCCAATGAATGAGTCATGAAATTTTTAAACTAACTCAATAGGACCTCCTGTCACTATATGAACTTTGAACGAAGTTGACGTACGTCAACTACAAAATTTAGATTATTGCACCAACACAATCCGAATTATTATCAGTAATATGGCTTCCATGGTCGCTTTTCTAATATACAATCGTAGGTGGTGTTCTAAAATGAAGCAAAGTAATTTCATTTTTTCTATCATCGTACTGCGTTAGTTGAACAAGATGCACAAAAAATGTAACATTTTCTGTATTTTCAACTGTTTAGTCTTAAGAAATTTAATGAACTCTGGTGTAATCGCAAATAAAATCAAAAAGAAATTCGTTGATCTAGTTTGATAAAATAGGATTGTTTTTGTGCGAGGTGGCAAGATGCCAAGTTTAGGTGGAAAGAACATTTCAAAAAGAAAAATGAAGAGCTGAACATGAAGTATATGCAGATGTATTAGCTCATAGGTAGACATTCTGAACTATCTATTCACAATAAATTGCTTTTATACCGACAAATACTGAAACCGGTATTGACCTATGGTACATAGCTCTGGGGTTGTACCAAGTAAACGAACATCAAGATGATACAGACGTTCCAACACAAAGTACTTCGGAATATTGTAAATGCTCCATAGTACATTAGAAATGAAGACCTCCACCGAGATTTAAAGATGGAATACATCGATGGAGTTATTACGTATCGGCGTGAATCATGCTTGAGAGCATATGCATGATTCACGCCATGATTCATTTAATACATTCTGTATTAAGCTTTTAATTTTTTTTTAAATTTCAACAAAACACATTTCAGTAATATTTCAATATTAAGGAAGCTCTCTCGCGCATGTAAGTTTTAAAAATTGAATTAAAGCTCGCTCAAAAATTGTTTTTACTTCAAAATAGATTTTGTAGGTATGTAAAAGTAACTAAAACATAAACAATTCTTATTCAAAATAAGTCGATGGTAATAAATATTAAGTGATCGTCAATAAATAATTAAAAGCTCAGTCAGTATGATGAAAGTCAAATTTGAGAAATCTTATCGTATATTTGCTTTATTCGCGCGGTTAATTTAATTTTGGGCTAATATTAAACCATATTTAGAGTTTAACTTTCGTCTTTCAAAAGGAATCATTTTATCTAGTTAAATTCTAAACTTTAACATTCGAACTTACAATTTTAATCAGTCGATAATTTAGAAAGTTGAAAGCTCTCTATTTTTTTGATTATGAGTTAAATGCTTTCCAATAATTTTATAAATGTCAAGATAAAAAGTTACTTCTGATACATTTAAGTCCACCATTTCGACTGAATCTTTCAACAAAAGTCTGAAGAGCTACAAAATTATAAAAGCTCAAATTTTAAGTAACATATGTGTATATAATTAAATTACATTATTGCTGAAATCATAGTTTCGATAATCTAGAATCTTGAAAGCTCTCTATATTTTAATTATGAATTAAAAGATTTCTAATAATTTTATAAATTTCAAAATAAAAACTTACTTCTGATACATTAAGGTCAACCATTTCGACTGAATCTTTCAACAAAAGTCTGAAGAGCTACAAAATTATAAAAGCTCAAATTTTAAGTCACATATGTGTATATAATTAAATTACATTTTTGCTGAAATCATAGTTTCGATAATTTAGAATGTTGAAAGCTCTCTATTTTTTAGATTATTAGTTAAAAGCTTTCAAATAATTTTATAAATTTCAAGATAAAAACTTACTTCTGATACATTTAGGTCAACCATTTCGACTTAATCTTTCAACAAAATAATAAAGCTCACTCAAAACTTTAGGTATTTATCGGGATAAGATTGAAACAATTGCAATCAAAATTTTAACAGTAAAATTATTCTCTTTAAGCAATTAGAATATTTTTTGGATACCAAGCAAAACATTGGTTTAGAATAAATGGTCTGAAGAGCTACACAATTATAAAAGCTCATATTTTAAGTCACATATGTTTATATAATTAAATTACATTTTTGCCGAAATTATAGTTTCGATAAGCTAGAAAATTGAAAGCTCTCAATTTTTTAATTATGAATTAAAAGCTTTCAAATAATTTTATAAATTTCAAGATAAAAACTTACTTCTGATACATTAAGGTCAACCATTTCGACTGAATCTTTCAACAAAAGTCTGAAGAGCTACAAAATTATAAAAGCTCAAATTTTAAGTCACATATGTTTATATAATTAAATTACATTTTTGCTGAAATCATAGTTTCGATAATTTAGAATGTTGAAAGCTCTCTATTTTTTAGATTATTAGTTAAAAGCTTTCTAATAATTTTATAAATTTCAAGATAAAAACTTACTTCTGATACATTTAGGTCAACCATTTCGACTGAATCTTTCAACAAAATAATAAAGCTCACTCAAAACTTTAGGTGTTTACCGGGATAAGATTGAAACAATTGCAATCAAAATTTTAACAGTAAAATTATTCTCTTAAGCGATTAGAATATTTTTTGGATACCAAGCAAAACATTGATTTTGAATAAATGGTCTGAAGAGCTACATAATTATAAAAGCTCAAATTTTAAGTCACATATGTTTATATAATTAAATTTCATTTTTGCTGAAATTATATTTTCGATAATCTAGAAAGTTGAAAGCTTTCTAGTTTTTGGTTATGAATTAAAAGCTTTCTAATAATTTTTTAAATTTCAAGATAAAAACTTACTTCTGATACATTTAGGTAAACCATTTCGACTGAATCTACCAAAAACAAAAAAAAAGCTCACTCAAAACTTTAGATATTTAGTTTAGGTAAATTAATAATATACTGAGCTTTTGTGTATATGATGTATATGTTTGGGAAGTATTCAAAAGTTATTCCTCATATCAAAATTTAATTTAGAGCTTTCATTAGATTTTTGGCGAAAAGCTATACTAAACTTAAAAGCTCGACTGTTCAACGCAAAACTACTCAATTTTAAAGGATTTTAGTCATATACAAAATAATTTTGAACCACCATTATATAAAAATATCGGTAGCACCACCCTGAAACGAAAGTGGATACATAAGATATTAAATCATAAATCATATGCTGACAACATAATATCGAAAATAATGAATGTTTTTGGTATATCCCATATGATACGGGCAAATACGTGACCCAATTCGAGAGTTCTGGTATTATATTTTCGCCTCGCAGACTCTTAATCACCGAAATATTTAGTTTGTTTGATATGAGTGTGTGTTAGTGTGTGCTACTCTTGAAAACCAATCGATCGACAACAATTATATCGTAGACAGAGAATATGTATCCATATATTTCTATTTTATTTCCAATGAAAATTGAATTTTTCTATTTTCATTGTGTGCTCTCAGTTCTGTGAAAGAATTTTCTTTTCTTTTCTAACGAGATTAAAATTTTCGTTTTATTTTATTTAGTTTTTATTGAAATTCTAATTTAATGTATTTAAAAAAATAAAGGTATTTATAGTGTACATACACATACATATACGGTTTAGGTTGAGGATGTTGTTAAGAATATGTAATCGTGTTTTATTATGATGAATATTATATGAGCTTTTCGAGATACAAAAAAAAAGTTGCTGCTAAAGATGTTGATGATGATGGGAATGACTTGATTATGAAATTTGTCTTATCGTATTATAATTTATGTACAGTGTGAAAAGGTAATTAAGTATTTATTTTAGAAGATGTCAATTTATAATATTGTGTGTGTGTGTGCGTATGTTTACCCGTGTACCATTTTTTTATTGTTTACCTTGCATTATAAATATATAGAAGCCGCACTGAATACATTTATTTTTCCAATTTTAATTAAAATCAAATATTTATTTATATTCTAAACCCTTTCCCCGGCCCAACCCAAACCAACGTCGAACAAACGACATAATTTTTAATACATTTTTAAGTCACCTGTTTTTATATTTTCTCTACACAAAGCTCGGTGTAACATATTCCATTACCTCCCTCCCCCCAAAAATGAAGTCAAATACGAAAGAAAAACCAAGATTTCTTAATTGAAAAAGTTTAATTAATTTTAGAAAAATTACGTAATCATTCTGCAAAATCAAATCAAATATGTAATGAAAGCGCTTAATTAGAAGACGAAAATTTTGTGGTTTCCTTATTATAATGGGTATTGTATGCTCAGGCACACGCAGTACCATATTTATGTATATACACATAAAATGGTTTCATGGTTGATATGACCAAATCGACCACATACGACGAATATAAAGTTATACAGGACAAATATTTGCTTGTTTGTATTTCAAATATATATACCTGAATACAGCGTCCTTAATCATATATACTCATTGTGAATTAATTTTTACAAGATCAATATTTTCTTTTATTTGGTTTGGTCTGGGAAAATATGATACCCACCCACCACACCACCTACACCAAAAATTGAAAAAATTCTTTAAACCATTTGAGAGTTCGACAAAACAAAAAAAAATAATACAAAATATGTATTGCGTACACTGTTTGGTCTCAAGGCGTCTCAAAACAAATGATTAAAAAACAACAAAAGCTTATTTTTGATTGGAATGGCTCGTATTTTTTTGGGTGCTTTGGAATTCAATTACTGAGTTTCATAAATTAATAAAATTAAAAATGTTTATGATTTTATTAATCCTAAAAGCTTTTGCGAACTATAAATAACAGCTTTTGAATTTTTAATGAATCAAAACTAACGGAATATTTAATTTATTGTGACCAATTAACCACGTAGTTTTTCTAGTTATTAAAAACTATCCACAAAATGGCGGACTCATTATAATAAATATTGACAAAAAAATTTTTCAGTCAATTCGAGAGTAATGCAGAGTATAGGAGGTGTTGAAGCAGAGAATTTCAACAACTCCACTGATGAGGATGAATTAGATAGGGGGAGACAGGCTGGATCGTAAAGAAGAAAAAATAGTCCAAGAAGAGTAAGAAAAGAAACTACATGTACCGAACCAAAAATTGTTCCACCCGAGGTCAATCAACCAAAAGGTAGTAAATCTAAAGGGTGTTTTTTTAAACCCGATAGTACTTAAAATTGTAAAAAATAACACAAAACGACCGATAAAAGTTATGGCAAGAGGTTTATATAACACCTGAAATAATCGAAGACTTTCAAAATAAAGATCTTAAAATTTTTGATGCTATGAATATTGTTCATAAATAGAGAACAGAAACGCAGGAAGGAACCAAAACCTTCAGTATAAAGGGACTCCCTCTTTTTATGGTGGTATTTGTAACAAAAAAATTCAGGGATTTAATCACACCCAAAGATATTGCACATCCGAGGGAGACATGTACCAGCCAAGTGTATAAATTGTACGGGTCAACATCCGGCTAATTATCGAGCCTGTGAGGTTGCTAAATAACTATATAAATTAAGAGATACAATAAGAAATCAACCGCAAAATAAAGGATTCATACATCAAATCAGATGGATCATCGACGGTTTTGAAATTATCCGGATTATGGAAAACATTATATGAACAGCATTGAAGCTATTACAAAGCGGCTAGATGACCAAAGTAATCTGAACAACATTATACTTGATCAACTGAACAAAATGCAACTCCCACAACGTAACCCGATAAAAATTGTTAGACAGGAACACAACTTTCAGAATAGCAATGCGAATGGGATTATGCAGCATATTCAGGACAAAAAACTATTTTTTAATACAAAAAAAATCGAAAAAATTGTTAGGCTAACTGATGGGAAAAAGTCTGATTATTCACTGAGGGAACCTGGGAAAGAGGTCCAAAGAGAAGGCTGAGCTGTTTGCGGAGTATTTCCAGGAAACCTTCCCATCACTACCAATACAAACTCCTTACGAAAATATAATGAGTTTGACATACGCCCAGTAACTCTCAAAGAATTTAAAAAAAGAAGTGAAAAGTAACATGAATGTCAAAAAATCCCCAGAGTACGACTTGATTACTTGCCAAATTATCAAAACTCTTCCTGATAAAAGATTTCGTTAGCTATTACACATAACTAATGCGACCTTTCGGTTAAAATAGATTTCGCGGCAGTGGAAAGTAGCAGACTTTTTCGTGTGAAATATGATGATGATTCCGAACTAAAGAAAATCTTTGCCGGTGTCCCGCAAGGGAGTGTCTTAGGACCAATCCTGTACTTACTATTTACAAGTGATTTATACCAACCTCAAATGGGGAATCATAAGGAATCATAGCCACCTTTGCAGATAACACGGCAATTATGGCGATTGGAAGTAATGTCGCCGATGGAATAGCAATCTTCAGAAGATTACCAATGAGGTTTGTATTAATGAACAAAACGTTGGCGAATTAAGCTTTCTATCAAAAGGCTTACCATCTATACCGATATAAATTAACTCACGACAGGTGCCATAAGCTTGTGCTACATCGGCAAATACTGAAGCCGATATGGACCAACGGTATTCAACTCTGGGCATGTACCAAGGAAACAGGGGCCAAAATGATACAGATGATACAGCGACTTACGTATGGAATACATTAAAGATAAAATAAAAATGCATGCCGCCAAACACGAAATAAGCCTCCATGAACATGGAAACCTCCATATTCGAGATTTAGTGCTGTGTTAAGTTATTGGTTGAGAATTAAAAAAATGCTTAACAAAGCAAAATGCGGTTTAATGATCGATTTGAACGGAAGAAAATCTAGTAAATTTGGAAAACTAGGGTTATTTTCATTTCATAACTCAAAATTGTCCAAAAATTCAGTTATCTATAGTTTCTCAAAAAACCATAGTATTTTTAAATAATAAAGAGTGATCCAATAGGAGAAACTTTGTCCAATTGGGATTCCCATTGGAATTCATGCATTAAACATTATATGAACAGCAGTGACAACTGTCATGATCATATGACATTTGAATTTAGTATTCATTGTCATTTCACCATGAAATGGTTTATGGGCGTTGGAACAGCTCCAAATTGATCCGTTTTGTTATCGAAAAAATGTGTTCAGCGATAAAGCTCATTTTTGGCTGAATGGACACGTCAACAAACAAAATTTTCGTATTTGGGCGGATGAACAGCCAGAAGAGATTCAACAGCTTCCTATTATCCTGAAAAATGCACTGCTTGGTGCCGTTTATGGGCAGTTAGCATCATCAGACCGTATTTGTGTTAAACGTCAATGATCAATGAATTTTTATTGCCAAAAATTTCAGAAATTGGTGTAGCCGACTTGTGGCTTCAACAAAATGGCGCAATGTGCCACACAGCAGACCAAACCATCGATTTATTAAAAGAAAATTTTAAAGAGAACATATCATATCAAAAAAGGGCCCCCTGAATTTGCGTCCAAGATCTTGTGATCTAACGTCGTTAGATTACTTTTTATGGGGGCATCTGAAATCACTTGGATATATCGATAAACCACAATGGATTCCTGCATTAGAAGCGAACATAACACGCGAAAATTGAACCCATAGAATGGATCATCTAAGAGCCAGTCGCTGACAACATTTAAAAGAAATTATTTTCAAACATTAAATGTCATAAACAAATATATCAGTGAAGTATAATTCAGGTATGTACTGGCAACTGCTTTGTTCTAATCAGCTACCACCATTTAATTTGAAATCCTATCTAAAAGCTCGTCTCGAAATTAAAATTCAACGATTAATTTAAAGGTATATACGAAAAAATTGAATATTTTAAAAGCTCCTCTTACTCGATGGGCTGTAAACCAAATAAATACGGACAAAAACTGGTTACTTACAGAATGCCCGCATAATGATAGCAGCTCACACTTACCTGTAAATAAAATATAAAATAAGCCATTAAAATTTAACCATATTTATCAATTTTCAACCCGCTTGTTATCCCAGGATTGTTTAAAAATACATATGACAACATAAACGTAAATAATCCATCCCAAACTCTTTACAAATACACATACCTATATTTCATACAGTTTGTTCATCCCAGGATTTTTTTACATTTATACTATCCCAAGCTTTCCCGCCAACAAAAAAATATACCAAAAAGGTACCAAACTACTCATCCCAGACTTTTGGTGAATTTTTGGAATTTGGTGAAAAATAAAATAAATTCTTCAGTGCAAGTTGTTGAAAGAACGGCTATTTTCTCTTTGCGATTAATGTTAAGGACCCTGTTACCATTACGCCAGCGTTGATATTTTTTTGACCGTTGGAATTCCGCAATATAAATAAATGTGGCACCTTTGCCAACTTTTCAAAGTAAGTTAAACTCGAAAAAAAGCGATTGAGTTTTGGACGTCAATCGTTATGAGAAAATATCCAACCCTACAGAAGCTTGGCCATACCATTTTTTTCAACTTTAGTTTTCTAAGAAAAGTTGGCAAAGGGGCCACATTTATTTATATTGTGGAAATTTGAACGGTCAAAAACATATCAACGTTGGCGCGATGGAAGCCAACGCGAGGTTGCAAACTCAATCGTTAAAAGAAATAACACGTCCGTTAAAAGGACTAGCCCAGAAGAATTTATTTTGCACCAAATAAATTGTACATATTAATGAGTCTTGGATGAGTATTTTGGTATTGTACCAATTGTATATTTTTATACAAGTATTTTTAAGACGTCTTGAATCAATTCTTTATCCTTGTGCTGTCAAAGGTATTTAAAAAAAATCTGAAATGAAATCCTGATATATCTTCAAGGGGGACATTTTTAAGACTCCATAGAGTTCCAGGAGAAATTTAATGATTCTTCATTCATGAAATCGACTCCAGTACTTCAAGCAGTTAATATTTGAAAACTTTAAATTAAAAAATGTTCAATAAATGTATCTTTTTTCTAGCCTCAATGACATCATAACCAAACGTGGAACTTATGTCGACTCGGACCACTTCCTGGTGTGCTGAATTAAAATTTCTCCACCACCTACAATCATCGATTTAAGCGTGTCCCTCGTTGGAACACAGTGACATTGAACAACGAAGTTACCAGGACCGCCTTGGATACTATATACTTTATCCGGAATTTTGGAGGATAAACCACTTCCTTACGCCGTTCATGCACAGTGGGACATCTTCAAGTCGGCGGTAACCGATGTCTCAACGTCCACCTCCATCTAGACCTAAAAATCTTTGGTTGGACGATGATTGTCTATAGGTACCATTCAGGAGAAAGATCTTGCACGTCTACGAAATCTATCTCAGAGAACCAGACAATCTCACAACGCCTATATGATTGCAAGGAAAATTTCCAATCGGCTATGCAGACGAAAGAAACGAGAATGACATGAATTCTAGCCTGAGAGATATATAATGCTGCATAAAAGAACTAACTACCGACTTTCATCCGGGAAACAGCGCTATTCGCAACGAATCCGGTGAATTATTGATGGACACTAAAATCGTCCTCGAAGAGTGGCGGAGGTATTTTTTCTCAATTCTAAAGCAACAGGCACCACCTTCCGAGCAACAACCTCTCTTAATACAACGCGATATTAACGTCGAGATGACTCCACCGCCCCCTGCAACATATGACGAAGTGCGGAACGTGATATCGCACATGAAAAATTACAAGACACCTGGTGAAGATGGTGTCTGCAACGAAATGCTCAAATATAGCGGAGATTGTTTGTTTCACCGCATGTTTGAGCTATAGAAGAGTGGAAAACAGCTCTTATCTGTCCGTTTCATAAAAAGAGAGACCGGTTTAACTGCAATAACTACCGCGGTATAGCTTTTGGAAAAGAAATCGAGGCAAAGTTATCAGCATACACCGAGGAGATCCTGGGTGATTTTTCAATGATATCAATGCGGTTTTTGCACAATTCCTGTGCACAGTTTATTTTTAGACTTCCAGGAGGCGTACGACAGCATTAAGATGAATACGTTATCGAACGCCCTGTCCTATCTGGGCATACCGTCAAAATTGCTTTCTTTGTGTCAGGTTTTAATGGATTGCTCAATATGTAAGGTGCAAATAGAAGGTAAAATTTCGGATGCCTTCGAGATAATATCTGGAGTGCGGCAAGGAGACCCGATAGCTCAGATTCTCTTCAACTTATCATTATAATATGTGATTCGTCAGCTTAATATAGCGCTGCGCGGCTGCCTATATTACAAATCATTCTGGGTCGCAATATCATCTCCCTGAAAGAAGTCCTCCTTCCGTTGGAAATGACAGCTTAACAAATTGGCCTTCTAATCAATGATCACGTGGGGATTTTATTTTTGGAGACACACAGTATGAAAAAGTTGAAGAGTTCAAATATCTATAGGATCCCCGATCAGTGAGCAAAACTCCGTTTCTGTCGACATCACATCGAGAATTGGAGCAACCTACCGAGCATTTTACGCCAACATTAAGGTCTTCAAGTCTCGCCACATATCGCGCAAAGTGAAACTGGACATCTACGGTCAGTTATCACCCATGGTTGCGAGTCTTGGACACTAACAGCGCAAAACATCAAAAATCTTGCTGTTACCGAGCGTAAAATAATTCGTATAATTCTTGGTTCCATTCAAGAGGGAGCCACCTACAGGATGCGAAATGATCTCGATAAAGTTAACATCATCGGATTCATAAAATAAACAAGGCTTAGATGGCTCGGATACGTTTTTCATTCGGACCAAAATCGGACCATCAAAGAGGACTTACAGAGTCGGCACCAACGAAAGTAGGTGGATGGGCGACGTCGAGGGGGACCTGATAACACTCGCTCAACGTGCCTGGCGTTCTCTTGCAGTGGATTGAACTATTTGGAGGAGCTTGGGATGTAGCGCCAGCTTAAATAAATAAATTAATTAATTTATCTCAAAAGGATCCAGCACATTATGGGCAAAAACTTAGTTCACAAAATTAAGACTGCCTTTTTGTATCATCATCAATCTTTTCGAGCATACGGTGACACATTTCATCTATTTATATCTACAACAAAAAACTTATTTTTCTTTTTAGAGAAGTTATTTTAATTCATTTAGCTAGAAGATATACATTTCACATTGCATATGTATTGTCATACATTGTATTATCGTTTCGATGGAAGCGAGTAGACAGAAACCGTATAAACCATCAATTTTTTCTAAGTCGAACAGCAGCCACACGCACGCACGCACTATATAAATATTTGATTGGTCCTTATATCATGGAGCGGGGGCAGAGTATTACATTGAGTACATTATCGGCCAATCGAAATAATCTGGTGGCTGCTGATCAAAAGCACTTAATTTTAATGCGATATTGTCGGAAGATAAGATTACCTCGAATCTTGAAAACCTTTTTTTTTTAATACTTTTTTTTGTGCCTCAAGTTGGCTAACCCTTTATATACGATAAAATCTTATGATCCATACAACAATTTTTTTTATGCGACTATCATCAGTATATGTATGTATATGTGATATGGATATGAGGAAGATATGTCCAGTAGTATATAGTTTAGATGGCTTCGTCCCTTTTTTATTTCTATCAAAACATTTTCTTAAGCATAAAATTTTATGATATTGCAAATTGGGTGAGCGATTTGGTGCTGCTTTTGTTGGTTTTCCATTAGGCAAAATTATGTATCTCGTCCCCATATATGTGCATACATAACATAATATACAGAGATATCAAAACTATTTGGGGGTTTTGCCTTTTTTATTTATTTTTATTCTTCTGTATGGATATATATGGGGATGATGAATGCTGGTGATGGGGTGGGTTCTATGGTATTTTGTGTTCTATTTTTATTATTTGCTATACACTATATACTACTAATATTCATCTATACAACTATATATGAACTATATACATGTACTGTGTGTATAGTATTCAGGAGGATGATTTTTTTTTTATACAGAGATACAATACATAAAAGAATTTTTCCATTTAGAATTGGTATATATTGTTGCTGATGTTGTTTTGGAAAATGAATTGGAAAATGATATTTTGATTCAAAGTCGCTTTGTTTCTGTTTTTGGCTGGAAAATTTAGGTCATCGTTTTTAGTAGAAGTATAATGGAAATAAAAATTTCTAGACAATAGATGATTATGGCACTTGGATATGATTGCAAATTCCAAAGTATTGAAATGGGGGAAAACTTAATGTTCTTGCAGACGTTACCATTACCCCTAATGTGGGCAGGTGGCATAACAACAAATTTAAAAAGCTTGGGTTTCTTCCAATTTTTTGAAGTTTGCATTGAAGTCTTCATGGACGATTTTGAGGTCAGGTTATATATATGGTGTTGAGCACTTCTTCATTGAGAAAATTCACAAAAATAAACAATTCATCGAAGATCCCAATTTCTAGAAAAGAATGTATATAGGGAAAGAAATAGAGCTCTCATCGCTTCTCTGATGGTATACAGCCACGAATAAATAACCGTTAACCGTTATCAAGGTATCTATCAATTATTTGCTCGGTATAATTTGTTGACTTCCAAAAATATTTAGATAAATTCGGATGATACGAAACAGTTTAATGTCTTCGTTTTCGGGTGTTATTGTAAGACTCATGCTTCTATCAAAAATGTTGGGTCTTATAGATTGCCTGAGTCTGATGCAGTTAAAATTATGGTCTTCTAAAATATGTAGTTGCTGAGTCCTTCAGTTTGTTTCGTGGATATTTCATCGACCACCACATTTTGTAACAAAGCTGTTACTCAGCTGCAGTATCAATACGTTAGTCCATTTCTTGCAGCAAATTCTACTAGATCAAGACTACGATGCATCTAAGGCTGGGAATAAAATTTTTATTCGTCTTAATATGTTACAAAGGACGTTTTGGGTTATTTTGTACAACTAAAGTGTCCGTAAAATTCAAATCGCTTCAAATCTGGCAATAATTTAACATGAATGTAGCTAAAGATTTCATCAGACATTTCGTCACTGGACCAAATTTAAATTTTCAGACAGATCTGTCATTTAGTTCAGTTTTAACAGCCATTGACAAGAGACAACCCATTGTTTTTTTGCAAACATGGAAAAAGTGAGTTTCGTGTGGTAATTAAGCAACATCGCCGAATCTGCGCCGAAGAAGGCTAAGGCGGTTTTATCGAAGTGTGTGAAGGTATCCCAGGATTTCATCCCAGCAAAAATAAAAATGTTCATCAGGCAATACTATTCTCATCACATCCCAGGATTTTAAAAATCATCCCAAAATTGATATGCTCATTTTAAAAATTTGCAAACGACGTGTTAGCTTATGCATTCTTGTCGTAAGAAGTAATTGGCACAATAGGCTCAGAAATTCGTATGTATATAGTGCCCCATAAAAGAAATACGGATTTAATTAATGGTTCTCGAGAATCACTAGTGCCGGAAAAAGTTTCCTTTGTTTTCGACTTGACATAATGTCCACTTGCTGTGATAAATCGTTGAACACCAGCCGTATGTTGTAATTGGCGCAATGGGCTCATATGCATATGGTCTCATATAAGAAATATGAGCTCATTGCGCCAATTACAACATACGGCTGGTGTTCAACGATTTATCACAGCAAGTGGACATCATGCCAAGTCGAAAACAAAGGAACTTTTTTCCGGCGATCATGGTTCTTGAGAACCAATAGTTAAACTTCTAATTTTATGTATGGGGCCATGTTCATACGAATTTCTGAGCCTATTGTGCCAATTACTTCTTACGACAAGAATGTATAAGCTAACACGTCGTTTGCAAATTTTTAAAATGAGCATATCAATTTTGGGATGATTTTTAAAATCCTGGGATGTGATGAGAATAGTATTGCCTGATGTACATTTTTAATTTTTCTGGGATGGAATCCTGGGATAACTTCATACACTTGTTTTATCGGCCAACAAAGTCATGACCACAGTCTTTTGGGATGCACGCGGCACAATCCACATCAATTACCTTCAAAACGGGAAAACAGTCAACGTCGAATATTACTGCAACTTATTGTACCGTTTCAATACGACGTTTTGAAAGAAAAACGACCGCATTTGGCGACGAAAAATGTTCTCTTCCATCAAGACACTGCACAAATGCACACGTGTGTAGTTTCAATGGCTAAAATCCATGAGTTACGCTTCGAATTGCCTCCACATCCGCCATATTCTCCAGACTTAGCCCCCTGCGACTATTTCATATTTCCGGTGAGGAAATCATCGATGCAACAAACGCCTATTTTGAAGGGTTGGAAAAATCGTATTATTCGGAAGGGATCGAAAAATTGGAAAAACGTTGGACTAAGTGTATTTTGCTAAAAACCTCGATTTTTTTTTGGCCGAAAATTTTATTCCTTGTTTCATTTTTACCAGACTTCTCACTCCACCCGTATATCAATATACTTATAGTAAAAATTGTTTCTTGATGAAAAGAGTAGATTTGATTGAAAAATGAAACATCGAAATTTGGAGACAGGTAACTTTGTTTATCGTGTCATTAAACAATTCGACGAGACCGGCAGCATACAAAAACGATGATGATGGGTGACGATGCACTGCAACTTGTCGAGCAAACGTAACCAAAGTGCGTTACCGGTTGTATCGTAACCCGGAGTGAAATGCCGGACCAATAGTAAATAAATTGGACATAAGCGATAGAATTGTCCGGCGAAACTTGAGAAACGAGCTTAAAGTAAAGCCTTGGGCTCCGCACCAACACATACTTCACAATATAATCAAAAATGGTTACAGATCAATGTTCCAAACTTTATTTTGGCACAGCAATTCATCAGATCTGAATCCGTTGGATTATTCAATTTGGGAAATTTTACAAACAAATGGAACCGTTTACCATTTCTAGCAAATTATAATAAATTCGGCCGATAAACAAAAAATTCGGGACCCATCAATTGTCCGATATATAAAGGAGAATAGGGAAGAACAAATTATCAGAGCTAAATCTAAAAATATAATTAAATGTTAACGCAAATATGCAGACCTGTACAGAACCATGATAACGCCTGGGCAAAGAAAATTCTGGATAAATCTCAAATTTCACAGACCCTTTAAAGTTTCAAGGAGTTTACAGTTAAAATTTCAACTTAATTCATAAATTTCCATTTTCTGACGAGTTACCAATATATCCAATGATCTTTACTATCTTTATTCAAAAAGTGAAGATTTCGAGACTCCCACAAATGATTCTGACAAAAATGATCAAACAATTGATCTGTTGGCGATTTTCCCCACAAAAATCCGATTTAACAAATAAATTCGTCAATCTATTTCTATGGTGCAGGTGGAGGTACTTTTGTGGTACATATTATCCTACAAACTCTCCATTTTTATCGGCGAAATTTTTCTAAACGTGTCTGCTGCGCCGTATATCTGGAGACCTGTAAGTTTTGACCGAGAATTCAAAGTATTTCAGGTTTTTTGTTTTTCAGTTGTATTAGTTGTTTATGGCTGCTTGTCGGGCTTGTCTTCAAAGTGTGGCATTTGGAAGGTATAGTTGTTGTAAAATTAATTTATAATTTTTCGTCTATAAAAGGATTAATGGAATTTAATGGGATAGAAGAAGTATGAAGATGATGACTTAATTGTCCCGGTTCTCTAGTCCTTACATCTCCTGTTATTGTTGTTAGTTGATTAGTTCTAGATAACCTTCACCATTTTTCGTCCCAACCACCAGATTTTTTGGATTACCATTTTGGCTTTTGATAGCAAATTTTGACAGCAGAGTCTTGAAACTTAATATATCTCTATGCGATCCCAATAGATTCCTAACGATTTTACTGATTTTAGTGCCTCGAAAACTCTTAGTTTTTTTCAGAGTTTGCGCGATTTCGAATAAAAATTCTTAATTACAACTTCCTAGTTGTAATGTTTGTATTGTCAGGTATGTTGCTGATGCTGTCTAATGTTAATTTGAATTTATTCCTGCCAGACTAATGTGCTGGAAAGTACTTAACACACGAATGTTTGAAGATATAGAAAAAAAAGCAAACAAATGTCTGCATTGCGGAGAAGCTCATCCAACAAGTCACAGATTGCATGGTAGCCAGAGAATTGCAAAAAATCAAGCCATGATCAAAACGAAAATTACAAATCGGCGAATAATTACCAAGGAAGTCGTTCATAATATTTATAGTAAGGTAACTGCTAATCAAGCGTCAACCATAGCAAAATGACATTCACGCAAGCGGTATCAAGCACTATGCATTCACAAAAGAGTTGAAAAATTAGAGAACAGTATTAAAAAATCAAATACTGTCCCCAAATCAAAGTTAAATGACTATCAGCCTAAAAATTATGTTTTAGAATGCACACGGACTGCACCAACACCAACAAAAACTACAAGAAGTCCTATGGAATCCTACATAACATTATAAAAAAAATTTAATTCAAAATAGAATTTTGATCATAAAATTCGAGAATTTTCAGCTAAGCGGCTGACAATTCTATTAGAAGTTTACAGAACAGGGATAAACGTTTGAAATTGGATGGAATTTTGGGATTTATTCCAAAACTAGAGTGGTTTGCAAAAACTAATGTAATGCCACGTTTTGACCTTTTGCAGTCATTTCCAAAAATGCTATTTTATAATCTTCATTCAAAATCTTTGGCACATCTGTCACGGCCGCTGAAGGCTCCAAGATCAGTCATACTGCCATCCCTTCTATATTAAATTATTCACACTAATCCCCGTTGTATTATTTATCTTCCCTCATCCGCTTTATCTCTCTCATATTTCTGCCCACTGGTTTAAATCAAATTGTTTGAATTTTAATTTACCCCCCATGTTCTTTACTCCTCCCTATTTCGAATTTTCAGTTTAAAATTTAATATTTCTGAGTTTTGAATTTTAAATTCCGAATATAAAAACTTAAAATCTTTTCTCAAAATTTGTATAAATTGAATTTCGTAACTCTACAATCTATAGCTTCTCTGAAACTTAGAAGTTCGAATTTTGAATAATTCATGGGCAGCATTGATTTGAAAGTTTTAAATGTAGCATTGTCAAAACACTAGAAATCAAAGGCGGACTGCCCACTCTTTGGCATTGGCCCTTTGCAAGATGCGTGGTTATAAAGGCTGTTTTTTTAGAGGTTCACAACTTTGAGTTGGCAACACTGCTTTATTTGACAACCCATTTAACCGCTGATAGTTGTTTTTTGTTTAGTTTTGTTTGACATTTCAATATGGATAGATTTACATCAGAGCAACGCTGAAATTTTTTATCAAAATAATGGTTCTGTTCGTCAAACTTATCGTGCACTTCATCCATTTTATGGTGTACTTGATAATGTGCATCCCGTGAGACGACGAACAGTGCTCACTGAAGAAGCTGTAGCCACTGCATACAGGAAAGCATTGAAGAAGATCCAATTCAGATAAATCGTCGCCGTTCTCAGCACCTGGGATTGTGTCACTTTATGGAAGATTTTACGAAAGGATCTTGGCTTAAAAGCTTTCAAGATACAACTTCGTTCAACTTAAATTTGAAAACGATGATGGTCAGAATATTACTGTCAATGGTGAGCGGTATATAGGGACATGATAAGTAATTTGTTCGTACCTCGATTAGGTGGCATTTATCTTGCTGACATGTGATTCCAACAGCATGGAGCCACATGCGACACAGCGCGCGCTACAATTTATTTACTCAAAGAAACTTTTGATGAAAGAATAATTTCGCGTAATGGTCTAATTAATTGCCCACCAAGATCGTGTGATTGAACTACATTGGATTATTTTCTTTGGGGTTATGTAAAGTCACTTGTCTATGTCGATAAACCAGAGACAATTGAACACCTCGAAGTCAACATTCGAAGAGTGAAAATTGGTGTTCCAGATTGCGCCTTGTACGCTCCAGCCATGGCGGCCATATCTCTTTGTTTTATTATTATTTAAACTTGTGTAACTCTATAAAAACACCCTTTACATATAAAATGTCTACCTTGCATATTACTAGAACTTCCCCCTATCCTGAGACAAGGCAAAATCTGTATTGGACATGCTAAAGTGAAAAACTAATCAGTACATTTTAATAAAATCAATCAAATTCAGAAATTGTTAGTATAAATCTACTCAGACTTTATAAGACGCTTACAAGTTTTGAACGCCTTCAAAACAAGTTAAATTATTTTATATTATGTAGGTGTATGACCGCCATAAGTTCAACAATTAAGAATTAAAATTTAATTTGCGGAAAATTTATTTTACTACGATTTGTTGACTTTTAAATTGGTAGATTTGTTAGCAGCGCTCGGCGTGGGAAACTCAACTATTTTCATATTTTTTTTTTTCCAACAATTAAATTAAAAATCATCTACGCCACCAAAATATTTTTCTATATTAAATTAAAATCGCTCTCAGCTTATATCTTAACCAAAAAAAAAAAGTACAAATGTCAAAAGTCAAGCTTTATTAATCAATACACTAGCAACGATGAAATTTTGTTTGAAGAGCTTTTCTTTTTTGTTTTTTTTTTTTTTTAATTTTAATTAACATAAATTTGGTCGGAGTCATAATTCCATGAAATAACGAACACAAAAAGAAGAAAAATCTTAACTATATACAAGATTGAAAGTTGTCTTAATTTAGCTCTTGGCGATTACATTGTTAGCTTAGAAAATGTATATAGCTCTCCTCCCCCTCCCCAACTATTTAATATTTCCCAAAAAATTTCATTTTTCAAAATAATATTAAATTTTGGTTGATCCAAAAGCTCTCGTTGTGTTGCTATATAAATATTACCTATACCTACAATTGCGTATACATATATATGTATGTATGTACCTTGTTGGCGTAAAACCAACAAAAAAATATCTTTTGGGAACATGAGATGAAAATTTTGGAAAATGTACAAAAAATTTCATTTTTAAGTTGTGATGCGTAGACCCAATAAAAAAAAAATTGCCTTCAGGACGTTTTGTGTTATTTTATAAATAGGAAACGTGCTCTTTGTTTCTCGCTTTCTTTGTTCTGGTGACAGCACAAACAGGATGTAGGCTTTTCTTTGAATATTTTTGATTAAATAGAAATTAGGTTTTGTTCTTTTTTTTGATTAACCAGAGATGGTACACTTACATAAGAATAATTGTCTGTATGGTCGTTCGTTCATTCGTTCAAAATTTTCATAAAAAATATCACTTGTCGACAATGTCGAATGCACAGTTTTCCTCAGACCGCGAACTGTCTAGCACTGAGCTTCCGTCTATTTTACTATGTATGTGCGCAAGGTCGACTAAAATTTGGGGTCACGAACTTTTTTCTTTATTACTATTTTATAAATTATAGTATAATGAATTATATAAAATAAAAAAAAATCCGATACCAAATTTTAGTCGGCCTTGCCAAGAACTCGCATAGTAAAACACACGAAAATGGCCGAGAACTCATGAGAGTCAATTTTTCGTGTGTTGTACTATATGTGTGTTTGAAAAGCTAAACTAAAATTTGTCATCGATTTTTTTAATTGTTTATTAATTTTTATAAATTATGTCATCCGCCACACAGCAAATTTATATTTATTGCCAGCAATACATACTTTTCAAACCAACGGTATAGTAAACCTATCGGAAAGATTATATTACGGCGACAGCTTCCACACATTTCTATTATAGCGTCAGTTGACAGACCAATTATTGGTGCTGACTTTCTAACGAAATATGATTTAAGACAACTTCTTGACTCAACAATAAATATAGCCGTTTAACCTTTAACAGCTCAAGTCAAATGGACTTTGCCACTTGACACAAGAGCCAATAACGATTTCGGTTCTGTACTACGGAAATGTCCATCCCTTTTAGACCCACCACAGATTATAATCGTCCAGTAAAACACGACGCAGTTCATCATATATTCACTCAATGTAGACTTCCTTTTGCAAAAACCACGTCGTCTGGACCCAATTAAGGGGTTAATTGACCTCTTTGAATTAATTCGAATGCTTTTCGAACTTCGGAACGTGGCACAAACATTTCAACCCTTCATAAACGAGGTAATCAAAGATCTAACTTTTATATTCACATATATTGATGATGTCCTTGTGGCCGTCGGATTTTGAGATTATCGGATTTTGAAGTAAATATATCCAAGCATGTAAATATCAATTAGGAAGGACTTCATGCTCTAGAATTTCTCAGCCACAAAATTAACGCAGATGGCATAAAACCTTCGCCATGGCGAGTAGTAGCCATTGAAGAATTACCGTCCCCAACTAATATCAGAAAAATTCAACAATTCGGCGGAATGGTTAACTATTACCATAGGTTCATTCATTGTCTCTTATTCATGCGCAATTGGCAAAATTGAACAAAATGTCCAAATTACAAAAGAATTTTTCATGGCCCGAAGAGTGTGAAACTGTATAGCATCTGATGCGTCGAATGAAGCTGTATATGCGCCGTATTACAGCAATGGTACAATGGGTGTTGGCAAACTTTAGGATTTTTTTCCCGCCAGCTCAGTGAAAGAGAAAAAAAATAGTCCACCTTTAACAGAATACTTTTGGGAGTTTATTTCTCCATAAAACATTTCCGATACTTCGTGGAAGGTATAGGCAATTTATTGTTTTTACTATTAAACCTACGGCAGTTAAGACAACTAGACTATATCACTCAATTTACAACGGACATTAGACATATTGCAGGTAAAGAAAATGTGGTTGCAGACACAATATCACGATCATGTGACCACATTGAAAATATTCAACGTTCTATACATTAGGCTTAAATGATCTAGCTCGAACTTAAACGTCTGACGGTAACTACAACAATAATTAAATTCACCGCGCCCCGCTAGTTCCAAAGTTTTCACCGCGTCCCGCCAGTTCCAAAGTTAAATTTGAACTCATCATCTTTCCCGATATGCAACTGGTAAGAACCATCCGTTTGTCCCGGTAAATCAAAGATGCTTAGTTTTCAATGTATTACATAACCTGTCTCATCCAAGTATTAGAGCCTCTAGGAAATTAATTTCTATGGGTTACTTTTGGCCTATGTTATAAAAGAATGGGTAGGGTGCCAAAAAACTAAAATTCATCGAAGCACAAAATCTGAACCGGGTCGATTTGAGTTACCTTCGGAATGATTTGGGCATGCACATATGGACATCCTTATGTAGGAACATATAATTACAATTATTGATAGTTTCACTCGATGATCTGAAGCATAAATCTCATTTAAAATAGCTCAGCTGCCACTATTTCTAAGACGCTCGTTGATCAATATATTTCAAGGTTCAGGATACCCCTTGAAATTATGACTAATCAATATAGCCCTTTCGAGAGTAAGCTCTTTTCTGAATTAACGCGGATACTAGGTGCACATAGAATTCATACCACTACTTACCATCCACAGTTAAAAGGTTCGGTGGAACAATTTTCGCTCAATGCTCGCAGTAATACAATCTACTGGAGTACCGAGCTTCCTCTTGTCATTCTGGGAATATGGCCATCTTTTAAAGAAGTATCTAAACCTATCTGACTTTGCAGATAAACTTCGTGCGCAAATGCGCAATTTAATACCTCTTAATACTCGTAAATCATCTACTCTTCATTCTAGACATGAATGGAAGCAATAGTTCAAGGAATAGTTGGCTGCAATAATCATTAATCAATGTAATGCACGCGGTGAATTAAACACTATTATAGTTTCCCATACAAGTTCTAATCTTTATAGGTAAGAAGATTTGTATATTAGTGAAAATGTCTTATCGCTTAATTTTGTGGATCGTTCAACTTCTGCACTTATTAATCTGTAAATCTTATTATCTTGAATTTGATTCATTTAATTTCAAAATGTTACCAATTTCAGAATATTTCTGTAAGCTCATCGTCCCTTGAAACTGAAGAAACAGTTTTCAAAATATAATTTCTGACTGACTGTGGTGTGCAGTCATCTACACAAAATGACCATGAAAATATTACAAGCAGTTTTGTGCAACCAGTAGTGGTTTATGCAAACATCCTATACTATCATGCTAAACATCTGCTAAAGGGTTCGAGATTTAATAGATTTCTGTGTAAAAAAAATGTATTCTAAACCTGTACAGAAATCCTTTATACTGAGTTAGCTATAGTTCACAGTACTCTAAGGGCATAATGAAATGGTACGAAACTAATCTATTCCGTATTGTCTCAAAGGAGCTTAAATACATGGTGGAATTGGGAAAATGCCAACCATCGTGTTCTCTTGCAGTGTCTAGTCCTTTGCATATATGGTTAGGAGAACATTTCTCTATGTACTTAACCGATTGTACTATATTCTATAAAATTGACCTACCTAATGGCATGGTTAATTATTATCATCTCTTTGTACCAAAACTAGCTGAATTATTACTGCAAGAAATTTTGCTTGGTCAGAAGAGTGCGCTGGCTCATGCACATTTGGGTCATCCTTTAGATTACGCAGTGTTCAGTATTACTACTGATACATCGAACACTGCAGTCGAAGCCGTCTTGTAATGTAACTCTCGAACATTCTACTCATATATGCGTGTATTTATTCGAGAGTAATCTGTGTGACGTAATCAATGCAGTTTGCACATTAATTGCATTCTCACTCGCGCCGCGCCTGTGCCCATTCCTCCTTTATGGTTTTTTTTGTTCACGCCTTGCTTCTCGAAAATGGTGGTGTTTTACTGAATAATAATGATTGTGACTCATAGCATTCGACATTGGTCGTCAAAACTACAAATGTCCTGGGTGAGGATAGAACCATTGATCTTTACCACACCATGCTCTTTAGCTGCTAGTATAACAACTATACTAACGACGATGCTGATGTGATTGAGTTTAACGTGTTAGGCATAATTGAATATATTCAAATTTATTTACGTTAGAGTAAAGCTTTTCGACGGACGCATGAAATTTGTCCTAAATGTGCCTTAACTATGGACAAACTTCACGCGAATAATTATTTATGTTGTGTCGTTGGCCAAATTGGTGATTCATTGCATATTTTACCGAAATTTTGTGATCTGTATTGACCCTTTATAGTAGACGCTAATTTCATTGTAACGTTACTGGGTCATAGGAATCTAATTAATTAACTACACATCGTTCATAGAGTATTTAAATTGTTGAATGAATTTAAATTAAACCAACCTGTTCGACTTCGTTTACATATTAAAAAACCAAAAAACAAATAAGTCGGATTAAATTCCCATAAAATATATAGAAATTGGTAACGTAATACAATTTTATCGTTTAAGTAAATCAATTATTAATGATAAAGTCATACGAAGCAAGATAAAATATATTTAATCCGATCCGGACCAAATACATAAATATTCTAGAATTTAATTGCTGTTTGGATAGATCTGTAAAAAAAAATACTATAGGAACGAGAAACTAATGCAAATTGTGCGGTGTGTATATGTACCTATGCTAAATATTAATTTGCATGCGGTACACGTTTCATGCCACAATATTTGTGTAATTCTAATTTTGGTTATACAAAAAAAATTCAACGCATTCGATTATATATACAAAACTGAAATAAAATAAATAAAAATCTGAAACATCTGGTTCTTATATGCATATACCATCGCTTACAGGTAGGTATAATCGTTATAAAATATGTTATTTGATTAAAAACCTTGGAACTGAAAATATTGGAACCCCACCCCCATATATACAGAAAATTGCATAAAGCTCCCAATGTATATTATAGTCGACTAAATAAATGTGTAAATAAAAGTACAGACAAAAAGCTATATAAATAGTACAAAGCTTCAAATTCAATTAGATTGAATTGAATCGATATTCCGTATATGAATTATTAAATCAAACCAATCAGTATGATTGTGTATCAGATAAATGTATAGACTCTCTGTAGCAAAGTATAAAAAACTATCTTCATAAATATTGTATCGAGCTTTTTTTGTTATTTGATTTTTCCATATTTTCCTGTTCGTATAAAAGTATTATTAACAATAACAAAAAGTTATGCACTGTGTTTCGGAAAAAGCTCGTTAACGTTCGCTCACAAAAGAATTGATTTAAAATAAAAAATATTTTTGGTTTATTTAAACCGAAATAAAAAATTAAGCTTTTATTAGTTATTTCTATTTACGTAAATTGACACTTTCGTTAATCCGCAGTTTTTCTTCTATATACATATGTATGTGTATATGTATTGTTATGTATTACGGTATTTCTTATAATTAGGTTTCATAATACGATAAGTTGATATTTTCTCAAAGGAATTTCAATTTATATAATTTTTTGGAATGCCATTTATATACATAAATAAGCTTTTACCCTGTTTGGGGATTATTTTGTTATTTTTTTTACAAAATATTGGAAAAATATAAAATTGCTTAACGCTATAGCTTATACGATTATATTTGTCACTACAATTGATTATGGTGAATTATTGGCACAATGCAATTCCAATCTCAAAGCTTTATTCATTTTTTTCTGATAAATGTAGCGTAATTATGGAAGATTTATTAGTTAAAGCTCTGCGGTTTTGATCCGCATTCATTTGGTTTATGGCACATTGAGTAAGCAGACCTTTTAAAAAATTCAATTTTTGTTAGTAAACCTTCAGCCTAACCTTAATTTTTTTTAAACAGTTTTAAAGACCATTACTGACCCCTTACTGAGTCAACAATTTGGCTCCAGCGGTTTCGATCCCGAGCATGGTCTTCATACTGTCTAAGACAATCTGAAGAGGCCAAGTCGTTCTCTACACCGTGGAGCCATCGTCGCCTGCAACGACCTCTGCGCCTACCATATGGTGGCTCTCCTTTCAGAGATCGCTGCACAATTCGTTCCGGATCAGCACGCGGAACTTGCCCGAGCCAGCGTACTTGCTGAGATCTTACTTACTATGTACAATATCGGGGATCTTCATCAGATCTCAGATCTCGGTAGGTACCATCTATTTCGCATTTTGGGCCGTAAATCTCACGCATGACTCTTCTCTCAAATGTTAGGAGCCATCTCTCGTACTCATCCGTCAGCGCCCAACTTTCACATCCAAACATAACAACGGGCCTGATCAACGCTTTGTAAAGCTTCAGCTTCACGGCACGTGATAAGTGTTTATATTTCAGCAGTGGCCTTAGAGGATACAAAGAACGACTGCCAGCTGCCAGCCGCACTTTAATATCCTCACCACACTGTTATCGTGAGTGATAAGATAACCCAAATATGTAAACCTCCTCACTCCATCAAACGTGTGGTGGCCACTACTAAAATCTGGTGTGCCATTGTCCCTAAAACCAGAGATCAGGTATTTCGTTTTGAACTCATTGATCTGAAGTCCAATTGAAGCTGAAAACTCTACCAGCGGATCAAGTCTTTCTTTCACTCCGTTTCACTCCGTTGCTATTCAGTCCAATCACGCATATGTCATCTGCATATGCAAGCACCTGATTGGACTAGCGATATAAGATGTTACGCTGCGGTGTTTCAGTTTTACGAAAGATTGAAGAGTATCGGGGACAGAGCATCTCCCTGCCGAACACCCGAGTTAACTACAAAAATTGTCGATAGCCTGTTCTCAACTTTAACACAGCATTAAGTCTGTGTCACTGTCATCCTACATAGTCGTACCAGTTGTGTTGGCATTCCTAGGTATTCCAGGGCAGACCGCAAACTCTCTCGATTGATCGAGTCATAAGCCTGCCGGAAATCCAGGAACACCTGATGTACGGGGATGGATATCTCATAATATTTAGATAGAATCATCCGCATCGAAAAGACCTGATCGGTGACTGATCGATTCGGACGAAATCCTCTTTGATAGACACCAACCAAGCTTCCGCTAGAGGAGTGATTCTATCCAATACAATGTATGACAGTAACTTGTATGCTGTGCAAAGGAGAGCTATACCGCGATAATTCTCACACGGTCTCCCTTCTTGAAGATGGGGCATATCGCGGCCACTTTCCATTCGTCAGGCACAACTTCGATTCGCCGTACTAATCGAATATGGTCGAAAAGACAGTTCCACAAAGTATCCCCTCCGAATATCAAGAGCTCCGAATTAATGCAGTCCACTCCAGGTGAGCGGTTTCGTTTCAATCTCTGCATGGCTTTAGTGAATTCCTCATGGGAGGGCTCCTCAGTACAAATCTCCGCAGTCTGTATTAGAGGTGGCTCAACAACAGTCTGTGACGCATGATGGACATCAAGCAGGTCAGTAAAGTGTCCACTCCATGCGTCAAGTACTACGTTGATGTTGACACAGAGGTTTCCATCCCGGTCCCGAATGGCGGTTGACGTAGGCCTGAAAGTATGGTGCAGTCCAGTAATTCCTATAAAGAAATTACGCGAACTGCGCTCATTGCTGAGTTATTGTACTTCCAGAACCTCGGCCTTCCACCATTCTCGCTTCTTCCGTTTACAAATCCGCTTAGCTGCCCTTCTTGCAAGAGCAGCCTTGTTTTCCTCGCGATTTTGAGACGTTGTTGCACTTCACTATGGGCCATATTTTGTTGCTCATTTTCATGAGCAAGCGAAGCTAACACAATCGGTTATTGACTGCTTGGAAATCCAAAGCATCGTTGTTTACCTGCGGCCCAAGAAAAAATCCAGCTCCAAGGTTTCCGAGGTCATCTCCACTGTAGAGCAACGTATAGCCCTGGGACACATGGTCTCCACTTTTAGGTCAGCGAGTTTCTTGAAGAGCAACGAGTTCAAGCCGATACTTGAGCGGGGGTCCGGTCTTGTTTTAGCGGTATCCATTTTTCTTTTTGTTGACTTTATAAACACTTTATTTTTTTACGGATGCGGGTCGTCAGCCCAGCGATCCAACCGTTTAGTCGCCTTTTACGACAAGCAAAGAATACTGTGGTGGTATTCTTGGGAAACATGTTCGTGCAATTTAGATTTACGAGACATATGAGTGCCTCCCGACCACAGGGGCCAAATCTTTATACTTGAATTTTAATTTTGTGATTAGCTTTTTGTTAGGATTTGTGTTAAAACCAAGTTTCGTTTTTGAATGGTTTATGTTCATTTCAACCGAAGTTTATACACAAAAACTTCTGAGCTTATATACTGTTTTCTATTCATCCCAATCATAGGATTGGTATTATTAAATATTCACCGAAGATCTGCACAGAGGTATTCTTGGATTAATTTCTGTGAGGAAATTAATAGCTAAAAACCAAAACCTTGGGTAGAAATAATACGTGTAGACTCGATTCGACTACCCAATGGTGATCTTACTTCCTCTAAAAAAGAATGTAGGTAAACTACTTCTTTCTACTCATTTCCCGGGTTGAAGCACTCTAAATTCCGTGTTGGAGTATATTCTCCTTCACACTTTACAAATCTGCCGGTCCTGACGGTATTTGCCCTGCTGAATTACAGCATGGATTTCCCCTTACAAGAAAACATCTACTGAATCTGTCCCAGGCTCGCATTGTGTTTAGCTTTGCTCCACAATCTTGGAGCAAGAGCAGAGTTATTTTAATTAATTCCGAAAATTGGCAAGTCGGACTATACCAACCTCAAGTCTTTACGGCCTATTTGCCTGTCATCAACCTTTCTCAAATCTTTAGAAATCCTGTGAAACTGCACTACATAAACTTGTAACTAGAATTGAAAGATCACTGTGTAATAGTGAGTTTCTTATGGGTACTTTGCTGGATATTGCAGGAGGTTTCGATAGTACATAGTTAGACAATTTCTGCAGATATTGTAAGAGTAATCTGAACTTAATCATAAAACCAGATCCATAATAAAACTATGATTCGCTTCTGATTAGAAAGAGACTGTAGCAGCTCGAATATTCGACTCACCGATATTCGATTCTGCCACAAACAAAACAATTAGTGAAATTCAAATATAAACCAACTTATTTGAATTAAGCGTTCACTAACCCCAACACATATCCATCTATCCAACCTTCACTATCTAATAACCGAACCATTACTATAAAAATATTTATAGTAAAACCATCGCCATCTAACAACATCACCACGAACAACAATGTTCGGTGATGCAACACTAATGAGTAAGTGCAATATTCACCGTCGCCGGCGCATGTGTTCCCTCTTCATAAAACGAAGACGAAGGCGACGTCACACAGATACAAAAAAACAAGCGGAGCGACAACACGTTGCAACAATATAAAATAATAACTTCTTCTCCATTTTTGTGAGGTGGTAAAAATAAAAACAAATTACAAAAATATATAAATAGAAATTAATTTTAATAATAATAATTTATGTATAAATACAATTAAATAATAACTGAATAAAAAAATCAAAATAAATTATAACCAACAAAAGAAAATTATAAAACATAAAATAAATAAAATTGTGAATAAATGAAATAAATTTGTGAATATAATTTGATTAAAAACAATAAACAGTTAAAAGACTTCTTAATGCTGATTTAAATCCATCGTATAACCTAACCACCTGACCTAACCCATCATCGCGTATCAGTTTAGAGCGATCATAAATCCAACGTCTCGGATCCCATAAATACTTTGTTAGGAATGAAATATAGTAAAGGATAATCTAAAACCCACATGCGTATTTCAAAAGCAATTCATTAAATTTTAAAGTCTCGTCCATTTGTAACCTGTTGCATGATTATTTTGTCAGCACGTGGTAGGGTCAGTTTTAACCACATGTCTGGCGACCACAGAACAACATAAAAGGTCATACAACCGAAATAAACACTCTAAGTATCTGGAGCCACGTTAAACCGTTTCCAAAAATCTACTCCTAAATAGATTTTAGATTTCAAGGAGGGTACAATACAAAATTTTATGACCTCTGTTTTATTACCATAGGTTACCGGTAGTTCAATATATCCTAACACGTGGTTGGTTGTTCCATCGGCAGTTTGTATGTATGTGTTAAGGTTTTTAATTGGGATACCTAATTCCTTCACAAATTGGTCGCTATCTTTACCAAGAATGCTTATAGTAGCCCCGCTATCAAGCAACCCTAAAAGTGTTCTTCCCGCATTATTATAATTTTTGCATATGGACGAGTGTCGTTATCGATTGTTTCAGTAAGAGTAGCTATGGTGCAACATTTATAATATGCTTTCCGTTCCTTCCAGTAATTTCGTATTCTTTGAAGGCGTTTATTATTGGACGGTGTTATGTTAGTTAAGAATGGATATTTACCTTTGGAAAAAGGTTGGATAACGGTGACAGGCTTTATTTCATCGCGGGTTTCGGCGACATATTTCTGGGGGTATAACATTTTCCCGAACGATGTTCCCCCGTTTTCATGGCGTTCGGTAACGCGTTTCCCTGGCGCTTCTTTTCACAACGCAACCAGTCTTGTCTTACTACTCCTGCTAATCCACAACCCTCAGATCCTCAGAACCCTCAGATCGGCCCAGATCCTTACATTTCCAGCAAACTAGGAATAGAGTTCGATCTATAGCAGCTACTTCAGGTTGTTCACCGTCAGCCTCATCGTTATTAGAATGATCACTGTCAGTACTTTCGGCTTTTGCACTAGTAACGACTGCGGTTTATAGGGACGACTTGGAACAGGGAGGTTGCACTTTGAAAGCTCCTCAACCATGGCTTGCCGTTTAGTGCGTGACTCGATTATACGGCGGGGATCAAAACCTGAAGTTTCCCATAGTTTTTCACGATTATCACACACTTTCCTGAGGTGTTCCACTGTTTTGAATTTCATGTTCATAGTAGCATCTTTTAAAGCAGGATTCATATTGTCTTGTAAGAGTTCCATGATTTCTTCTTCTGCAAGAGGATTAGTCAGGCGATAATTAAAGCTTTCGATCTCCAAAACGAAATCACTAAATGATTCTCTAGGATATTGCGTACGGCGTCGAATATAACGTCTTATAGCTCTTTCACCTTCAATGGTACTAAACCGTTCTAAGAGCGCTTCTTTGAATAATTTCCAACTTGCGTTTCTATGTTTCCGTATGAATACATAATACCATTTTTCAAATTTTTCTGACGTATTGGGTCGAAGTCGGTAGTGCTACCACCATCATTGCGTTGAGGTTTTGGTTCACTTGTTTTATTTTCATTGCGGCTCTGAGTTCCGCGACTATTTTCCGTATTTAGTTTTTCCGCAAAATTTTGTGCTAATTCATCAATTTTTTGAGAAAATCGTCTTTCTAATTTTTCCCATACATCATTAAAAGCAGTTTTTGAGTCAATAGTATCTCCTCCCTTCGGCGGTTGCTGTGTTGTTTTTCGACTTATATGTGCAGTTGTTCCTGTGTTCATCGTAGACAAACCAGGTGTATTGTGTTTATTCTGATCTTTTATTCCTGCTTCCATCTTTTTGATATATCGAGTGAGATTCTTTCGCTCTTTCCAGTGAAGTATCTTAACTAGTGTTATTTGCTTCAGTCGAAGCGATGAATTCGCATCCAATCGATCCAATGCGCCATCAATTTCAAATAGATTTTGGTTAATTACAGAAACTTCATTTGCAGGATTAGCAATCACGTGTGATAATTTCGGCTTCAAAACAGAATCCTGACATTCTTTTTCTAATATTTCCACAAATTTGTTCCGATCGTCATCTTCGTCTACTGTGAACCCACGCACTTGATATTCGATTGCTAACTCTACCAGAGACAAACTTTCAAAGACAACATTAATATCCATTTTTATTAAAGGGATATCCTACTGTAGAATTAATAGTATTAGTCGGTCTGCTCAATCGGAAATAATTTATATGTAAATTAAAAGAATTATATAAATTCCGAACTAAACGTTTGAGACACAAGAGACCGCCATCAAACACCAAATGACTTCCAGATGTAAAGTAGAATTTTATTAATATTCATGCATGGATCTAGCAATAGTGCAATAATGAACAATAAGGAAAATGCTTCAAATTGACACGAGATTCGGATTCACCGAACTATCAATAGACAATTTCATGAAGCATTTCATCAATCATTAAACTTCATCACATCTTCTGCGATTCATTTCTGTTAACTACGGTATATGAAATTATCATTACAAAGACTATCTTGACTCTGACAAAATCAGCAATAAATTTATTTTGGACTGAGCTATAAAAATCTTTCATTTAATAGTAATTTATTCGAGAAAATCATACCCCGTTGGCCGAGAAATCTGGATTCACCAAACCACCAATCAACTCAACATCAAGTATTCTATCAATCGATCGATGATTTTATAAATTGGTTACGGGTTGGTATATATTATAAATTGGTTGAAATTTTTAAGGGCCTGCAAGATCGTGTAGTACCCGGACCTACTTAGATTTAAAAGTTGTTTCATACTGTTTTGTATATGCTTTGTTTTGTTTTTAAAATCGAATTTATCGGAATCGAAGTCGAAGCAAAAAAGCTTTACTGTCCTTTTCTATAGACGTTAAAGAAATACCCGAAATACACTCTTCACTTGTATAAATGGTCACCTTAGTAAAGATGTTGTTTTTTTTATTTCAAAGCCATATCTCGCTATGTCAAGGCTTTTATGCGTGTGGAAAAAAGTCTCAAATCAAACTAAGCATAATATCTAAAATTGTAAAAATAAATGTAATCAAAGTACATTGACAACATATATACAGATTCAATTTCTCATATGATATGAAAAAGTTAATCAGTTTACTGGCGATTAAGCCCATTTTTTGCGGAACCGATTAGACTATTTAGAGTAATTTAGGTGTTTTACCATTTGTTACTTAAAATATGTTAAAAATCGCTTTTCTACATATAATATCCAAATGCACAACTGGCGGCAGCTTATATCGATTCTAGTTGCGATACTTTAAATCTAAAACCGAGTAATTGTTTTTATTTTAAATTATTTATGACATTATATTCAATGACACTCAATAATGGGGGATGTATAGAAACGTCAATAAAAATAGACAACATGAAACCGCGAATTTTGTATCTGTGTGATTGTATATTTGGTTTTGTTGATTTTATAATTTGAAACACGCGATGTCAGTTTATTTTAGATAAGTATATTTGTATACTCGCATATAAAATAAATACAAGTTAAAAAAAATAATAATTGAAGTAATCAATCAATAACGAAAATAAGTCATTTTGTATTCTCGCGCTCGATTATACATTTTTAATTAAGTTATTCTAAGAAATTGGGATAAAATGGTTAAAACGTAATGGATGTCGTGCAACACGGCTAAACAATATACCGACACTTTTATTGATGTGCCCAACACAACGAATTATTTTAAAATCGATTAGATAAAAGTGACGTTTCTACAAATATTTGTAAGTACGGGGTATATATTAGGAAAGGTGGGTGTTTATTATATAACTTTATATTTTGTAGCAGCTCGAATATTCGACTCACCGATATTCGATTCTGCCACAAACAAAATAATTAGTGGAATTCAAATATAATCCAACTTATTTGAATTAAGCGTTCACTAACCCCATCACATATCAATCAATCCAACCAACATTATCTAATAACCGAACCATTACTATAAAACATTTATAGTAATACCATCGCCATCTAACAACATCACCACGAACAACAATGTTCGGTGATGCAATAACAATCCACTGCACTTAACAAAAGTGCAATGCTCGACCGTCGCCGGCGCATGTGTTCCCTCTTCACAAAACGAAGACGAAGGCGACGTCATCACTACAACAAAACAAAACAACACAATATTGTCGTCCATTGCGATTTTACCTCTCGAACAAGACAGATTCGAATCTCTCAGTTTTTTTTGATTGCAAGTAAAAATGTGGTAGTGGTGGTGCAACGATAAATAATAAAATTAATTGATTTAAAATAAAAAACATTTATATAATTATAATAAAATTAGACATTAACAATTAATAAAATTAATTGATTTAAAATAAAAACATTTATATAATTATAATAAAATTAGACATTAACAATAAATAAAACTAAATAAATAAAAAAAATAAATTGCAATAGTCAAAAAACTAAAAACGTGAAAATAAATAAATAATTTAATTCAATAGTGCATTTCATTTATTATTATTATAAGAAGTCCGGACCGGGCGACATTTTTAAAATAAGATACAATCTTATAATTGGTGACCAACGACGGCAGTTTTTACTGCATTGATAATTATACACGCAACCGCGTGGGCAAAAACACATCGCAGCGAACACCACGCTGATAATTTCATGCGACGCGGGATATATATATATTTTTAATCACAGTAACACGTGGCGAAGGGACCGCAACCCATCCACGCAACGCGGGACACGGTGAAGCGATCCACCCTCACCGCAACGCGGGACACCGAGGGACGACACAACGGTGAAGCGAACGACCCTCACCGCAACGACAACCAGCAGCAGCAGCAGAAACAACAACAAAATAACCGGTAACAAGTTTTTTTTAAGCAAAATTTTTTTTTCTTGTATTAAAAGTATTATTTTTTTTTGCAATATTTTTTTTAATTCAATCATTTTTTCGTATATAAACTTAACGTAGAATCAATTTTTATTTTTGCAACTTAACGTAAATCATTTTTCATTGTACATTTTTTTTATATATAATTTTCATCACCACATTGCCACCCATCCAAAATATTCTCACACCCCGGTCGAATCTCGCTGCCTATTGTAAATTTCAACGAGCCCCCCCAATATAAGGTAGGACGCAAGGAACTCCATATTCGGGGGCATCTCGCATCGGGCGTTAAGAAGAAGGAGCATCCCGGCCTTCAAACCATTCATTACACGGTAACCATTCCGCTTTAAAAAAAATTTTTCACACATTTTAAAATTGAAAACGAGCCCCCCCAATATAAGGTAGGACGAAAGGAACTCCATATTCGGGGGTTTCTCACAGTATAGTGTTGTATTGTTGTATTTTTATTGTTTTATTGGTTTGTGCAAAAATGTCGGATGATGAAAAAGATCAACCACAAAAAGTGGACACCACGCCTCAAGGCGCTAGTCCACAAATAGAGATCGCGGCATCACATCAGCGAATCACAATACAACCTTTCTGGCCACAAAGAGCAAACACATGGTTTCAGCTCGCCGAAATACAATTCGGGCTACAAGGCATATACGCTGATAAAACAAAGTACCTGCAAACATTATCAGCCTTGCAACCAGAAACGTGCGATGTGATCTCGGATCTCCTCCTCAATCCGCCGACAACCAACCAATACAACACATTGAAACAAACGCTGCTAGAACGACTAGCACCATCGGGCGAACGCCAGCTAGAACAATTGCTTTCAGGCCAGCAATTAGGCGACCAAAAACCATCTGACGCTCTACGGCATATACAAACACTGGCTAACAATAATTTTAATGAAAATATCATTAAATCTTTGTGGGTACGTAAAATGCCGGAGTTGATTCGCATAGCGCTGGTAGCACAGCCCGAATCCTCCACCACACAAACGTTAGCCAAGATAGCCGACAAGATGTATGATGTCATAAACATCACATCTCAAAGCGTCAGTCAAGTCAATGCACCATACCGGCAATCAAGAGAACGCAGTGGAGACAGAACTCCCCGTTCAGCAACAGCACCAAACACACTCGAACAAAGACTGTCAAGAATCGAGTCCAGACTCGACGGGCTACTCAGAGGTCGAAGCCGTTCGCGTGGACGACGAGCTCCCTCACGCAATCGAACCCGCAGTCCCAGCAACAACATATACCAACATGGTAAATGCTGGTTCCACACAAAGTTTGGTAGAGCCGCCAGAAAATGCACGCCACCGTGCAATTTCACCACGTCGCAACCATCGACGTACGCGGCCGCCGTAAAGATGGACATTGACCACCAAAAAAACTGTTAGAGTCACGGGTTGAGAGCAACATGCCTCCCCTGACCACAAACACACCCTATACGTCACGTTTGTTAATAAGATACAATCTTATTAAAATGATAAATTCATTAATTCTAAAATATAGTAACGAGATTGTATTGTTTATATAACAGCGCATCGTCACATCATGCCACTAAATGCACTAACTTTGTTGCGCATTGAGAAATGACTTCATGACAATGATCGAAAACAAAACTGACCGAATTACAACAACAAAATTCAAAATCGTGATGTAAAGCGAATAAATTAGGGCCTCTCATCCGAGAAATGGGCCAAATACATTGTAAAATGTAAATTACATATTTTTTGACATTCGGACAGTTTAATAAATGGGAAATTTATTCATCGGTTTCGCTACTATCTACTCGTATATCGTCACATAACGTTTGCTTCATGCACTATAAAAATCGACAAACAAGTCGAAACAAATCAAACGAGTCTCAACTGAATCTCTTATTGTGTCTCGGCTTAAACATGCTGTATTTATTTAAAATCGGTCGACTATGGTTCAATTTATTGAATTTTAGAATTTAATTACCGGTAGAGTGCCCAGAAGGTGTCTTTTTTAAAAGAGAACATCTGCTTGATCTTTTTTACTATTTTTTTTTATTTAATGTTACCTTTTGTTCCCTTTTTCAATTTCTTATATCTTCTAACTTGAATCACCAGAGGCCTTACCATGCAATTCGCCAATTTTTTAGACGGCTGTCGTTTTGTAACAGTAAGCAAAGGATGTATGAAAATAAAATTACAAATCCACTATTGTTTACCTTTTTCTTCATTTGCTTACTACTGGAACACGAAATCTATCGAAAATAGTAGGCGAATGGCATGTGGGGCCACAGAACTTCTGAGATTATTATCGAGTGATAATTCGGTGAAATATTTGTTGAAATCGGAGAATTCATAGTTTTTTTTTCAATCACCAACAAAATTAAGGCTGCCAGACGTTCCGGTTTAAGAAGAACTGACTTTCTTTTGAACAATTTGTTCTTTCCACAAGTAATGTCCTTTTCTATACTCTCGCACGGCCACGAACTCTAGAGAATATATACTCGCACGGCCACGAACTCTAGAGAATTCTCACTTTTTGAAGTGCTCATATTGGAAATCCAGAAAATTGAAATTCTTTGGATTAAGTTGAACTTTAATTAAAGTCTCCGCACAGTATTCGCACATAGCTGAAAAAATAAGAGAAATTTTGTTATTTGAAGCAATTTTCATTTCCTAGTCATGACTTGGCACCCCAACAAGATAGGAACAAAAAAAATGATTGGTCTCAATTGAACTTTTAAAAAAGTTTTCCATTTTCATGGACAGCAATTTAATTAAATTCTGGCAACCATCTAAAATTTTCCGTACCAAGACCTCATCGAGGCTTTGCAAGCCATACAGAGGCTTAAATTTGTAAAGGTTGAAATAGGAAAAATACCAGAAACATCCTTTTTTACATGCGTGAATATTTGGAATTCGTACCAAGATGCCAATATGAAAAAGTGATTTTCATTGATACTGAGCTTTACACAGAATTTTAAAACGTTGTCTTGTGTGGATTTGTTAGAGATTGGTCATGCTAAGCTCAGATAAATTTGATCCTTCGTCACCGTCTGATAAACCTAATGGAAATTAGGGCTCTCTTAAATTATGTGATTTTTTACTTTTTACATGAATATAGTATTTATAGTTGTGCTATGTACAAGTTTGATTGACGTGCCATGCCCAAAAATAGACTCAAGTTTTATGCATTTCTCAATGCCCAAAAATAAAGTTAAATTTTCGTCGATACTTCCAAAAATTAGCACTTAAAATTCAAGAAATTGCTTTATTCTTTATATAAGTCAATTATCTTCTGTAATATTAACCTCCCGTTTGCACAACTAAAACTTATGACAAACCTAAGTGTTCCGATTCATTTAATTCATAAAAAAAAAGTGAAACTCCACTAAACAATATTTTTCTAAACTTCAAGGTATATGTACGCAATTTCAATGAAAAACCGAAGCCAGATCACAAAACAAAAAATTTGAGAAACATTTCTCCAAGCCGAAGATTGTGGTCTAATGAATGTGAAATAGTTTGATTCGCTTAAATCGTATATGCTTGAAGTTAGAAATGATATTACGCAATTTCAACTTCTGCTGAAAGCATTACGGGGCATATGTGACCTGAACAATTATGCAACTTAGCAATTTTAATAATCTGTTTTGATGATTAGGCAAATACACCTAGCTGAATCTTATTCTGGAATTTAATTGTAGTGCGGCAGATATACTGTTGGCAACGAGCGTCTGATTTCCTATATGGCAGTATGAGGAGAAACTAGATACAGACTGATGGAGTAAATACTATCAATATTCGCTCATTTCAAGAATTAATCAAAAATTTTAGTTTCCCTCAAGGATTCTTCATGATCTTTGTTGCTATTATAAATTTTCTTTATGGCATCTACGCCAAATGCAATAATTTCAGTTTGTAGCTTTTATACAGTGTGATTTGAGAAGTGTACCCTTCAAGATAGCGCAATTCTCTGAACGATAATTCACAATAATCAATTCTCCAAAAACGACAGTTCCCCATAAAACGACAATTCCCCGAATAGTAAAATCATTTTTGGCAGAAGTTCTGGAATAGGACCAACAGTGAAGGAGGCTATTCCTAGACCGATTATGATAAAATTCGGTATGTTGGATGGAAATCGAATTCTAAAATAATTATTGGCAGGAGTTCTGAAATATGGTCAACAGGGATGGAACAAGGTCATTCTTTCACTTAATATGATGAAATTTGATATGTTGGATGGAAATGGAATTGTAAAATGATTCTTGAACAAAGTTCTGGATAATGGCCAACTGCAATCGGAAATCATGATTCCTTCACCGACCATGATCAATTTTGCTATGTTGGATGAAGATTGTAATACTTAAATGATGGATAGGAGAAGTTTCGAAATAGGGCCAACAGGAACATTTGGATACAGTTCTGGATATTTGCCATCCATCAGAAACGGAAGTAGGTTACTCCTTGGGTGATTATAATAAAACTCTGTATGTTGAATGGAAATAGAATTACAAAATGAATTACATGTTAGAACTTCTGGTTCTGGAATATGGCCAACAAGAACAGAAAACGGGTAATCCCTCACCGAGTTTGATGAATTTCGGTATGTTGGATTTTTTGATACAGTTTTCGATAATAGCCGTCAGGAACGGAAGTCATTGCTTGGGCGATTATGATGAAATCAGTCAATTGAATGGAAATGGAATTATAAAATAATTGTATAAAAAATATCTGTGTACAATTATTCTTGGACAAAGTTCTGGATCGGAAACTCCTTAACCGATCATAATGAATTTTACTATCTGAGATGAAAATGTAATTCTAGGCGATACCTTGGCCGACCGAATATGATGACACTTAGTTATGTTAGTATGGAAGTGGAATTATAAAATTATGTTTGGAAAATGTATTGGAATATGGCAGTGGAGATGGCCTCGGAAATCATAGAGCTGCATTTCTAATTGGGCCGCAGATAAAGAAGGCTGTTTTGGATTTCCAAGCAGTCAATACCGGATTCTGAAAGCTTCCCCTGCACATGAAGTTAGCCAACCTGTCGATAATTTTTGTACATGCGCCCACAGAAGTCAGCCAGCCCCAAGATAAACACTAATTTTACAATGACTTGGAGAATCTGATGGGATTTATACTCATACACGATGTTAGAATGGTAATTGGGAACATTGATGCTCGAGCTGGCAGAAATCAGGCCGGCTTGTGCGAAAACATAGGCCCGTACTCCCAACACGAAACTGCGACCGATAAAGGTGAGATAATGATGTACTTTGCAATTGCCAAGATCTTAGGGTAGAAAGCACATTGTTCCCTCACAAACAGATACATATAGAAACATCGACACATCCTCCCACAACTTCTCGCAGCCAAATTAACCAACCACGTGTTTATTTCAAATGGGCGGGCTCGGGTTGTGCAAGATGTGAGAACTTATCGGTCAGCAACCAAATACGTAGGCAGCGATCATTATTTGGTCGCTTCAAAGCTACAATGGAAGTTTTCGTACAGGTACAAACACAGAGAAATGCATGGATCGCTTCGACTGTGGAGGTCTGATAAATGAAAGTCAAAAGAAACGATATCAGGATCTTGTCAGCGACAGCATTGAGGAAGGTAATTATCAGTCTGACTGTTGAACTCGGTCTAGGAGGTACTGAAAACTTCGGTTGTCAGTGCTGCTCAACAGACTTTAGGTATAATGAAAGTCAGACCCAAGAATGATTGGATTGATGACGGGTGTCATCCGCAGAGTAAGCAACAAAAGAAAGCTATTGCCATTCGGGACTGGGATGGAAACCCCTGTGTCAACATCGACATGACGCATGGAATGGACGCTTTACCGACCTGCCTGGTGTTTAAAATGCGTCTCAGACTGTAGTTGAGTCACCTCAAATACGGACTGCGGAGATCTGCATTGATCCATACCATGAGGGATTCACTAAGGCCATGTAGAGATTGAAACGGAACCGCTCACCTGGGGTGGACTGCATTATTTCGCTGCTCGGGATATTTGGAGGGGATACTTTGTGGAACTATCTTTTCGACCTAATTCGATTAGTATGGTGAACCGAAGATATGCCTGATGAAGGAAAAGTAGCCGCTGTATGCCCCATCTTCAAGAAATGAGACCGCTTGAAGTGTGAGAATTATCTTGGTATAGCGGCTATCCTTTGGACAGCATATTTGTTACTGTCATTCATTATATTAAATAGGATCACCCCGGTATACTATAGCTCAGGGTTTGATTAGTGACTATCAAAGAGGATTTCATCCGAATCGATCAGTCACTAATCAGGTCTTCTCGCTGCGGATGATTTGGTCTAAACATTACTAGACTTCCATCCCCATATATAAGATGTTCCTGGATTTCCGGCAGGCCAATGACTCCATCTCTATATGACTCGCCCTATATATGAACTTATAACCAGAATTGAAAAATCTCTTAATAATAAGGAGTTTCTTGTGGGTACTTTCCTGGATATTGCGGCAGCTTTCGATAGCACTTCGTTTGCTACGATCACTCCTGTACCAATTTAGATATTGATCGCATAATTATCTTATGGATTGAATCCATTCTCAAGTCTCGCACTATGTAGGCGGAGCTTGATGGGGTGTTAGTTTATGTTAAGGTTGCCAAAGGCTGTCCTCCGCGATGTGTGCTTTCACCTCTGCTGTGGCTTTTGCTCATTGACGAGTTACTTGTAAAGCTGCAGTAATCTGGCTACGTTGCACAGAGCTATACACTGGTGATCTCGTTTTGACAGTCACAGGCAAATATCTCAGTGTCTGATCCGACCTATCTTAGCATGTTTTATGTATCTTCACGTCAACCCTACTAAAACTGCTTTAATTGTCTTTACAAGGAAGAGGAATACTCTTGAACTATCTGTTCCCTCCTTTTTAGGGAGAACAATCACTTAATGTGACCACGTCAAGCACTTTGGTGTTTTCTTGGATAGTAAACTTTCCTGGAAGAATCACCTGGATTATAAATTTCAAAAAGCAAGTGCATTTTTTTGGCAATGTAGAAGAGCTTTTGGGAAATCCTGAGGTTTAAGCCCTAGGATGCTTTCTTTCATTTATAAATCACTGGTCCTACCGCTACTATCGTACGCTTCTATTGTGTGGTGTCCCGGGGTTGATCTGAAGGCTCCTATAGCCAAGCTTAATGGTCTATAAAATCTTGCTTGCAGAGCTATAACTGGGGTTACGTCCTGGACTCCACTTCTTGGCATGGAATCCATTCTTTCCTTGCCTCAGTTACGCAACTTTATTTTAGGAACAGCCTGTTCTGCAGCATATCGTCTGAGGTGCTATATAGGGCATGGAATGTTTTCGGTTCTACAGTGAGACAAATTTTTGAAAATTATTTTTCATATGTTTCGATATGGCTAATGACAGACTACTACCCGAATTCCATTTCTCAAATCTTTTCTCGGTGGCTTATCCTTCGAGAGGTTTGTGGAGTTTGCATGATTTTTTTATCAAATTAGATGGCTCTGATGGCTCTCGTTCTGACCTCGGTTCAGGTTTTGGAATCTACTGTCCTTGGACGGATCTGAGAGTTCTCGGTAGTTTTTCAGGTGGAACATTGAATTTTGATCAGTTGTCCTCTCTGCCTTGGTCTAAACTTGTTCACTTTGCGAAGGCATCAATGCGCGTTTGCGAATTGGGATAGAATCCTGGGTTTGCACCATGGACCTTTGTGGCATTGAGTGCGGAATCCTCGTGGATTCCATCCAATTTTAATAATAATAATATATCTTCTATTTACATCCAAGAATTAAAGTTCCCAGCATTTATGGTTTTTGTGTTGAAACATATATACACACAAACTCATGCCTTCGTTGTATCAAAACGGTTCCATGGTAATTCACAGAAAAACAATTCTCCAAACTCGACAGTTCGCCGAAAACGACAATTCACCAAATAGTAAAATCATTTTTGGCAGAAGTTTTGGAAACAGGAACAGAAAAAGCCCATTCCATAGATGGGAATTGAATCATCAAATGATATATAGAAGAAGAAGAATATCTGGAATATGGCCAACGGGGATGGAATAAGTTCTTTCCTTCACCGAATATGATGGAATTCGATATGTAAATGGAATTTTTTTTGCTCAGTATATCACATGCTGACTGAAGCTGAGTCGCACCTCAAATACAGACTGCAGAGATCTGCATTATCCATGCTCTGTCCCCGATATTCTTCAATCTCATGTCGGAGTAGATCTTTCGTCATACTAAAACTCCTCAGAGCAAGATCTTATATCGCCAGTCTTATCAGATGCTTGCACATGCAGATGACATTATATGTCATATGTTGCAACGTGAAGGAAATACTTTCAGCTTCTGTTGGACTCCAGATCAATGAGTCCAAAACAAAATATGTACATGATCTCTGGATATAGGGACACTACACGTTTGAGGGAGTGAGGAGGTTCAAATATTTAGGCTCTCTTATCACTCACAGTACGGGTGTGGGTTAGGATATTAAAGTGCGCCTGGAAAGTGATTTGTATCCTCTAAGGCCACTGCTAAAATTAAATTTAAACTCCTGTCAAGTGCCGTGAGATTGAAGGCTTCTTTACATAGCGTTGATCAGGCCCGTTGTTATGTATGGATGTGAAAGTTGGGCGCTGTCGAATGAGTACGAGAAATGCCTGCTTACATTTGAGAGAAAAATCATGTGATTTACGTCCCAAAAGAGATTGTACATACCGAGCTCTGTATACAATATAGAGATCAGAGATCTGATGAAGATCTCAGCGAGTACGCTGGCTCGGTCACGTTCTGCTTGCTGATCCGGAATGAATTGTGCAGCGATCTCAGAAAGGAGTGCCACTATATGGTAGGCGTACAGGTGGTTGCAGACGACGATGTCCCCACGGTGTAGAAAACGACTTGGCTTCAGCAGCTTGTTTAAGACAGTATGAAGACCAAGCGCATGATCGAAACCGTTGAAGCCGGATTGTTGACCGCGAAGAGGCCATAGTAATTATTTAATAATCCCGTTTCCATCCAACATACCGATTTACATAATCGGCCAAGGAATGGCCTACTTCTCCTGTTGGCTATCTTCCTTAAACTTCTGCCAAAAATGATTTTACTATCCCATTTAAGGACATTTAACCGATAAATAATTAATTCTCAATTGTTCATGACTAGTACTTCTAAGACACAATTATTATTAAGAAATCTATTTCAAAACAATTCTTGTCTATTACTAAAATTTGTCTCTCGATCAAGAATATTAGAACTCGAGTGGGGCTCATAGATTTTGTTTCAAAATTTCTACATTTTGTGTGGCACGCTGAATATTTTGATCAATTCAAATGTTGAGGTAAACCGACGCCGTGGTCACAAGGCTAAACTATTTTGAAGTTTTTTTAAAGGCTCTACTTTACTCAATTTGCGAAAACATGTGTATCTTACAAATCGTTTTATGGCCACATAAACATAAACATTGGCTTAATTTTATTTTATAGCAAAGTTAAATATATTTGCAAGCGAGTAACACACGCCTTTTTTTAAATTCGCTATGGTTTTCTAATAATTGCGTCTCAAAGTTGATGAATTTTTGACAAAAACCATTCACTCACAAACCAAATTTATCAAAATTTTTCCACTAATCTGTAAAAGTTTTATATATGGTTACGTTGAGGAAGATATTATCTAGCGATTAACACACGTTTTTATAAAAATTCGTTCTAATAAGCGAGAAAATTGAAAATTTAATTGATAACTATGTTATATCGATAAGCTGACAAATCAATTTATTGAAAAAAATGTATCTTCGCTGTAAAAATGGTTTAGGAATCAACTAAATATCGTGTATTTTTTAGTTCATCCTTTTTTAATTAGATGTCATAAGTGGCAATAAAACAATTTTTTCATGGAATATTTTGTAATTTTCTATAGCGGAGATTTACACTATTTCAAATTTTATTTTAGACAAATTTTTGGCATTTAAATATCGACATCAATTTTGCTTTTTGTTCTAGGTAAAGTAGAGCCTTAAGTTAAATGTATTTTCTTGTTTATGAAATTGTTAAATTAAAAATACATTTCACATAATTGTTTTTGTTTATTTAATTTCAACCCACGAGTAATTTATCTATTCGTATATATGTACAATCAGCCTGAATGAACATTCTTCCTATGCGCATATACTGTTGCTTCAAATTAATATAAAATATTGAATATTTATTTATTTCTAAAAACAAAATATTTATGTTAAATGTATTTACATAAATTTATGTTTATTAAGTAAATAAAATGTAAGCAAAATTCAATCACAAAAATTATTTATGTTCTGCTTCAATTTATTACGACGATATTGTAACCTAATGAGCTTCCATTGGTTTTGTTTAAATATTGAAATTGTTCAGAAATTCTAAAATAATTTTAAATTTGATTAGATAATGCCAAAAAAAAAAAATTAATTTGATTTCGTATATTAAATAAATTTTGTCGGCCTTAAATCAAACTGTTAAATCTTAAAATCAAAAACAACATCTTACCGTTTACATATCAGTTTTAATTGTAGTAAATCCATTTCAGGTGATAAATATCCTTTGCCTGGAAGACAAGACAGAAAATAATAAAATTCTGCAATTAATGAAACTTCTTATCTCGTATCACGTCTTTCTATATTCTGTCTTTTATACGATTAGATTATATATAAGGACGGGAGGTAGAACTGCAAAACTCAATTTTCATTATATGCATATGTTTCCACAAGACATGTACATACATATGTATGTATGAATAGCAGCTATATATGCTATGATACCAACAACAAAAAATAATAGAACGGGAAATGGGTTTCAGTTCCAAACCATTCAAGAATACATCATTTGGAAAAAAGAAAAACAAAAAAAACCGGAAAGTATGTAACATTTTTAAGGCATCATGAAACTGAAACATTAAAAAAGCTCATGTGTGTAGAAAAAATAAATAAATACAGACGTAGTTTTAAGTCACGTAGAAGAAGTATTTTATTTTTTTAGATAAATAAGAAATTTTATGGACGAAAAAAATTAAAAACTATGCTATTACTTTGAAATGGTAAGATACGATCTCCAATTTTAAGAGATACCTATATGCATAAAACTATATTTTTTACTATAAACTCGTACACTGCATGTAATCGCAATGACTCAATATATTTTTATCGATTGTGAAGTATCTGTGTATGTGTATACGGATCGCTATGTGACCGGACTTGATGATAATAAAAGAAATGACGCATACATATGGAATGGAAATTGTTTAACTCAGGAATTTTTATGTGTCTAGTCGAAACAAATCGCCAGCGCAAGCATTATTTTAAAGCAGCCTGACATAATTTTTTATGGGACTCTATTGGAAAACTATAAATATTCATATAGCAGCTGAATTTGAGATGAAAAAATAGTGTAAGAGTTGAATTAAATGATATGAAATTTTATAATAGTGGTAAGTTAAGTGTACAGCTTCCAAATCAGCATGAGTGAGACAAGCTTGAAAAGACAAAGAACTACTGCCAAAAATAATATGGCGCAATTGGTAGAATTTGCTAAAGCAATCCTCGACGAACATGTCACGGAAGCTGCATAGATCAATCGGTGACATTGAAATGCGCTTGCAAGGTTTGAGTGTAAGTAAAGAAGCTAACCTATCAATTAATGAGATGTACTACGAAGCCGCTGCAGCAATATGAACGCATATTCGGAAGCTTGAACTGAACGAGCCGAAGTTGTCGTTAAATAACGGGTATCAAATGAATTCGGCACAACCATTCACGAGTCAGCACTAACTGGTGTCGAAAACTTGCAATTTCTCAAGACTTTGTTGAGAAATGAAGCAGCGTTGTTGGTAGCAGCGGCACGTACTAACCACTGAGGGAAATTATATCGACGCATTGAATAAGTTAAAAGAACGTTACGATAGAAAAAAATACATCGTAAATTCATTCATCAGATCATTTGTATGGGGCAGCTTGCAGTTCAAAATCAAAATGTTACTATAGTTTACGAAACTTGAGGGATGTTTCAGATGAAGTGATACAGGACTTATGCGCCCTCGGTAATCCGGCAGATAAACGTGATCCATGGGTCATTTATGTCATAACGCAAAAATTAAATGAGGCTTCGAAGTTAGAATGGGCTGATTATTCAGCAATTAATGACCATCCAACCACATTCGAAATCTTCCAATTCTTGGACAAAAGAATTGGTACGTTTGAATCACTGGAAGCATCAACCAAACAAAATGTTCACGGGCACTAAGCCGTAAAGGCAGCCGTTATTTCCAGCGGCTATGAGCTCAAAGGTAGCAATTTAAAATTTGAATGTGTTGTATTGACATACTCACTCATTCAATGAATGTAGTGGACCATGCTGGCAACGAAACGTAAAGAGTTTATACAGAACGCAAATAGATACTTCAATTGCTTAAGTGCGAATCAGCCAGTAGTCAAATGTTCATCACATCGCAGATGCCAAAAATGCGGCCGAAAAAACATCACACTCTGCTTCATTTCTCCGAATCAAATGGAGGTGATATTACCCATATAGCAGTGAAAATAAAGACTCGGGAAATTCTACACAACCATCTGGATTGCGGATCCCATAAGAGAGTTTCATCACCGAAGATGTGTTGAGAAACTGGGATTATGAAAAAAAATCTAGGCCCAACAAAGGGTAAAGTAAAACTGGTGCTAATATTATAATCAGTATCAGTTATAGGCGTTGGTGTTACCGAGAATCACAAGTGCATTGCCAGCGTTCGATTTACAATTAGGACCAGATGACATCGTGTTGGCAGATCCTGAGTTTTGGCGGAGCGGTAAAATCGACATCCTTATAGGAGCGGATGAATTCTTCAGCTGCCTAAAGGCGGAACGAAAGCATTTATTTAACTTAAAAATAACACTTCAAGAAACTATTTTTGGTCGGGTAGTCTCGGGAAAGCCCAACGAACACCATAGCAATCAATTAATCACTCTATTGGCTACACAGAAATAACCATTAATCAACATTGATCAAGACAATTTGGGAATGTTGAGTCAATAATAAAAGCAAACCTCAGCCTTACTAAAGAAGAACAGTTATACGAAACAAAATTTCTCACGACAACTCGCCTTGAAGAAAAAGATCGATTCATAGTCGAATTACCATTTAAACAGACTCCAGAACGCATTGGTCATACACTTCCAGTGGCAATCAAACGGCTACAGAGGATAGAAAGGGTCGAATATAAAAAAGTCTACAGGGAAGAGATTCCACAAGACCAAATATCTAATAGAAGCTGTTACTTACCACACCTGCAGTACAACCAAATTAAGAGTTGTATTTGACGGATCGGCGAAATCCAGCACAGGTGTTTCCTTAAACGAATGTTTAGCAACGGGGCCAGTGGTACAGCCCAGTCTTTACTCTACGATTCTGCGCTTTCGTGAATTTGTTCTCAACGAACCCCATGGTAAGCAGAAAAATTAAAAATTGTTTCTATCGTACCATCATTAAAGATCTAACCATTTTGCTTGGGAAACATGGATTCACCCTCAGAAGATGGAAAGCTATAATGATAAGATGGTGCTTGATGGAATGAAAGATGAACTCTTGGAGAAGGCTGTAAAACAGATCGAAAAGTGTGTTTCCCAAGAATATGGAATTGAGGTGCTTGGAGTAAGCTGGAACCCGGAAGAAGATATCTTCAAGTTCAATTCAAATATATACGAAACGAATCAGATAAACTCACCAAAAAATGGTGACCCAATGGGCTGGTTGGCACCGACGATTGTGCTAATTAAAATGTTTATGCAACAATTATGGTACAAAAATCTGGATTGAGACGACCCTTTACCAAAAGAATTAGCGGACCAATGGGCTAATATTTGCCATGCGCTCAATGAGGTTGAAACCATCACATTACCTCGATTTATAGTCACATTTCAAAATGTAAAGGTAGAGAAGTTCATGCCGTTTGTGGTGCCAGCTTGAAGGCGTATGCGGCCCATTGTATATTATAGAACCATAGGTGAAAATCACAAAAGTAGCTCCAATGAAGACCATTTCACTACCCAGAGTAGATCTGTGTGGTGCAGTGCTCCTTACGGAATTGGTTGAAATAATCAAGGATGAAACTAGATTTGAAATTTCCAATTATACTTACTGGATGGATTAAAAAATGTGTGGATTGGTCAGAAAGTCATCCATAAAAATGGAGTGTATAGTCAACCGCACTTCCGAAATTTTGGCCCATAGTAAATGAAAACAATGGAGGCACATATCATCCGAAGAGAATCCTTCATAATTAAAATCGCATCTATTATGGTGGCATGGACCTGACTGGTTAAAGAAGAACTTGGATCAATCAGGAACGCGTATACACTTAGCTTGTGTAACAGCGAAAGAAGAGTCAAACAACTATTTGTATTTCATGCGTGTTTCAAAAATACCTGGGTCGACGAATTTATGCTAAGATTTTCCTCTTACCAAAAGGCGCAAAAAACGTTGTGTTATATTCTGCGTTTCATTGAAGTTTCATCGGCAAAAGTTTTATTCTACGGAAATAGCAGCTATCAAAAATACTGGCAAGGTCAATAAAAAAAAGCTCCTTAATATGTTTATTATTAAATTTGGCTGGAACCCAAGCAGTTTCCGCACTCAATGCCACTCTGGCCCCATGGTGCCAACTCTGGGCTCATGGTGCAAACTCTGGGCCCATGGTGCAAAAATAAAATGTTTAAAACCATTATTAGATCAACTGGGTATACTGCGCGTCGGAGGCCGATTACATCATAGTTTGGCACCTTATTCAATGAAGCACCCAAATATCTTACATCCAAAATCCACATTGAGTTGGTTACTACTGCGAGATGAGCATCATTCTAGCAAGCACGCTGGTTCAACATTGCTGATGAGCATAATTAAACAGCGATTTTGGATACCAAAGGGAAAACTCATAACAGCTAAAAAAGTATTTGATCAATGTACAACTTGAACGCGGTGTAAAGCTGAGTTACGACATTAATAAATAGGTAATCTGCCATCCGCCAGAATCGATTGGCTATTGAATCCTCCGAACGCATCACATTTCGGTGAGTTATGGGAGACGGGAGTGAGATCGTTTAATTTTCATCATTTTAAAAGGGTCACTGTTCGTGCCATTTTAACCATGGAAGAGATGAACACGTTATTGGAAGAAATCGAAGCAATACTAAATCATCGCCAAAGCGTGCTAGTCCTTTAGGACGGCCACCCTTACCTAAATCATCGTCTGACTATGCAAGACATCCGATGAAGAAGTCGATTTTTTAACACCATCGTATTTTTTACATAGATACCCCTAAAATTCGTGGACTAATTTTTTAGAATAAAAATATGAATCAACAAGTGTGCAGACAAAAAAATAGCGGCGTGTTTTAATTCATTGGAAATTGAGTGTCCAATCCACCACCGATAAAATGAGCTTTTAAGTATGCCACTAATTCCAAAGCTCTTATAATATAAATATAGTGTTCCAATTTTTTTGAAACGCTATACATATATCAATTTCATTTCAACAATATCGCACTATTATTAAAAAGCTCTTCACTAGATATTGAAAAAAGCTCACAGTTTTGATTAACTTAAAAATTTTAATTTATTAATTAGCTGGTAAATACTATATTTATATAAACCTTTGAATTATTTGAGCTTTTAACCAGTATTTAAAAGTGCTGAGCTTTATATTTTCAATTCTGAAAGCTTCTCTATTTTTAAATTTAGAATTCGAAGGCTGCTAGTTAGAAGTTTAAACGAAATTAGGAAAAAAATTATATTAAAATTCAAATAGAGCTTTTAATTTGTTTTAGAATAGTGGGGTCGCCCATATATGAGCTTTTAGCTTTGAAGTATTAAAAAGAACTTTATAGAAAGCAAATAGAGATAATAAACTTCAGTAGAGACTTTAACATTCTTTAAAAACATTGAAAGCTCTACTTTTTTCCTTGTAAAAGTATAGCTTTTGCAGTATTTCAATTTTGCTAATTGATTATTTCAAGACTGAAAAATATGCCGCATCATACCAACCAATATAATTGATCTTAGTTGGTTTCTCATTGTGTATTGATGTACGTGTGTTGGTAAAAGAATTCGTGCAACGTTCTATTTTGCTGACCACTCATCTTTAATACGATGTTGATAATTATTTAAGTACATAACAGAAAACTATATTTGAAAAGTTGGTCGTCTACTATCTTTATGTACACATATACATATGTAATTGTTAAGTAAATAAAAATGTCTAATGAGTATTAAGAATTGTGTGTACAATTATCGTGTTTGTTGTCTGATTTGATGTTTTAGTATCGTATGTGTACATTTCAATTTTAAATAATCGCATGTTGATACATCATATAGATATGACACGTTACACGCCAAGCAAGGAAATTTCTTGGAATTGTGACAATATTTAGACCTAACATAATTTTAGTTCATTAACATTTTAAATCATTAGTTGACGTAAAATGGGCATTAGCGCATGTGTTAGGTAAAGATGTCTCGGTCCGGTGATTAGGTTAAATGTAATATTATCCAGATAAAATGGAAAAAGCTATAATTTTGTAGCTTCCAATTTTCTTCGATTGACAACAGCTTTTACTAATATTTAAAATTGCCCTAACTTTCTAATAGGAAAGTAAGGACAAAGTTCACAGTTAAATAAATTTGCTAAATGACTATAAATTTATGTAATTTTAGCAATCAAGGAATTCAGAAATGAGCTTTTATCTACGTAAACCCTAAATCTTGAATTATAATTTTGATGGAGATAGGAGATAACGAAGCAATTATTGTTGAATTAATGAGGTTTTATTTATGCGCACTCTCAAGCTTTCATTGATTTATTATTTTGATGGATCTTTTTGTATTAGTAAGCTTTTAACACTTAAAGCAGAGTTATTAAAATACCCCAAAAGTATTATGATTTAAAAGGTTTTTCCAAATAATAAAAAATTAAGTTAAAAGCTTTTAAATAATATTAAACGGTTAAAAGGTGTATATTGAGCAAACAAAACCTTTATCAGCAAATTTTCATTTTTCGATGAAGTAAGTGGATTATGTAGCAGATGATGAAATATAAGGAAGCTTTCAAATCAGACAGATTTTAGCAACAAAAACATGCACATCATTGACAGTAAAGTTATTGAAAGTTTTAATACTGAGTCCCTAATAAACTTAATTTTCAGTTAGTTTAACAAAGGAAAATGAGCTTTAAGCTCATACCTGGAGTATCAAATAATAATTTAGTCAATTAAATACTTGAGACGTTTCTTGTTAAGAAGCTACCTTTATGCTGATATTAAAATATATAAATTAGCTTCTAAGTTTTAAAAAGCTCGAAAATCAAAAATATAATATTTACATAATATTTCTATCGTAAGCAAAATCTAAGATCGAAAATCTGTGTGCTCATCCATTCAACATGGCTCTAAAGAAGGTAAAAATTCATATAGACAACGACTAAGCCAGCCGCAAAAATATCAATATTTTAGATGTATGAAGGTTTTGATTGAGCTTGGGTTTACCAATTTTCGCTAATAATTGGTTTGAAAGAATTTGAAATACTTTGGAAGGTGCTCTCAAGTAAAAGAACTCAATAAACCGTGGGTATATGGGAACATCGAAAATAATTAAAGATAAAATAGAGCCTTCCACAGACCTCTGCCTAAAACAGAGTTCCGAACAGTTTCAAATTGAAAAGGTAGGTCGAAATATATTGACAAGAATATTTCTTTTCTAGAACTGTAGATGTGATAAGATAAACTTGTATAAATTAAATATTTTGAAAAGACTGGAATGGGCTTTTCATGCTTGTATTGTCAGAAAAAAATTGTAAGCTTTCCTGGTACGAAATCTCGAGGTAACTTCGGTTTTGACTCGAATCGAAAAAAATTATGTAGGCTATTCTTAAAAATTTGTTAAGCTTTTTATAATTTTAATAAAACGAAGAAACCTTTCTACAAAGTTCATAGTAAAATAAATTTGCTAAATGACTATAAATTTATGTAAATTTGGCAATTAAAGAATTCAGAAATGAGCTTTGATCTATGTAAACCATAAATCTTTCATTGAATTATAATTTTGATGGAGCTTCTATGATTAGTAAGCTTTTAACACTAAAAGCAGAATTATTAAATAACTTTGGGTGTTTCATAATTTAAAAGCTTTTCCAAATAATAAATAATAAACTTAAAAGCTTTTACATTTTATTAAACGGTTAAAAGTTTTATATATAAAGCAGGGCAAACTTATCATTAAGTTCAAAAAACGAAATAAAATAAGTTGGAAGTTTTTAATTTACAAAATGGTTTGTACCCTTAGCTTTCAAATAAAATAAATATTCATTGAAATATTTGCGTGGATATTTCCATTGAAAGTGAAATAAATAAAATTTCATTATTAGCAACAACCGGAATTCAAAGAATATATTCACAGAGGGAGAAGGTCCATCAGACAGTGACCCACAAGAATTACACAGTTACGGATGACCAAGCTAAAGTGCCATTATTGATGTATTAATGAGCTTTTATTTATGCGCACTCTGAAGCTGTTTTATTTATCATTTTGATGGATCTTTTTTGATTAGTAAGCTTTTCACACTTAAAGCAGAGTTATTAAAACACCTCCAAAGTATTATGATTTAAAAACTTTTTCCAAATAATAAAAAATTAAGTTAAAAGCTTTTAAATAATATTAATCGGTTAAAAGGTGTATATTTAAAGCAAACCAAACCTTTATCAGCAAAGTTTCATTTTTCGATTAAGTATGTCGATTATGTAGCAGAACACACAGCTTTTAAAACCAAAAACTATAGTTATTGAAAGTTTTAATACTCAGTCCCTAATTAGCTTAATTTTAAGTTAGTTTTACAACGGAAAATGAGCTTTAAGTTTATACGTGGACTTTCAAATAATAAATTAGTCAATTAAATGTTTTAGACTTTTCCTGATTAGATGCTACCCCTAAGCTGGTATTAAAATATATGAAGGAGTTGTCGATGTTCACACACCATTACATTTTGTTGATATTCAGCATATTTCATGTCATATTTATCAATTTGAATATTTTTTGTAAATTACCAGAATTACCATGTTTGAATAATATTTCGAAATAATTAGTATCCACACAAAAAATGTCTACCCTATCTACTGCATATACTGTTGAATCTAGCCCTCTTCACCACATTTAAAATAATAAAACAAATTTTTTGTCAATCGCCATCGTCGTGTAACTAAATTATAAAATCAATTATAAATTGATCAATTGGAAAATTAGGTTTATGGTTAAATCAAAAATAAAACAACAAAAAGCTTCCATGCTTCGAATAATTCCGTCTTGTATTTGTTATTTATTTAAAAATCATAACATGTACGTACGCCTAAAAAAAAAAATATGTACAAACGTAAGCCCACCACCTACCCAAAATACACAAAAAATAACGATGTAATTAATCAACTCCGTATATGTATGCGGTGTATATACACAAACAAACAAACAAAAAAGCTTTAATCTCTGAGATTTCAAAGAAAAAAAAATATGTTTGTGATGTGATGTGCTTTATACTTTTTGTTGTAATTTTAAATTTGGTTTTGACTTTGAAATGCAGATGAATGGAAATAAAAAGCTTTTTTTACATACATATATACGACGTATATAAACCGGCCAAAAATTTTTTTTTAAAAAAAGCTCAAAGTTGATTATACTATTACGTCTTTTATTTATTTCTCTCTGCTGCGCGACCATAGTAGCTCATGATTGATTAATGATAAATTGAAAGTTTTCGTTTTTATTTTTATTTAGCAAACAAGCTTTCTTGTTGTTTTTTTATTGTTTGTTGTGGGGGGCAGGGGGAGAAAATGGATTTTATTTCCATGTATCGTATTGTGTTCAATTTAAATATTTTTGTCACGTATATCGAATAAACATATACACATTACATCCAGTAACCATCACCATAACCATCAGCACGAAATATTTTACGAACCGTCGATTTTTATTTTTCGAATACATATACATATATGTACTGGACAATACATAGATATTGTAAATACATGTCTGTATATATGCTCGTGTATAAATAGAGATGTGTGTTTAAGGGGTTCAATTTTCAGGGGTGGTGGGTGGATTTGTTTTTCGGGTTTATTTAAATGGAATTTTGATATTCATTTACCGTAACGATATAATTTTTTCGAATAGATATGTACGTTTTTGTTGTTTGCTGTGTGTATATGTATATGTATCGAGGAAAATGGTAAATAAATAACTAGGAATAGAAAATTTATTTATCATTTTGTGGTTATTGTTGCTTTTATGTCCTTCTAACGATCATGTAACAGTTGAAAGGTTTTGGATGGGTAAAACATTTTTAAAATTTGAAATTTGTTTTGAATTTGATATGTATATTTTAGAACATATATACATAAGTTAGTTCAACTTATTTTCGAATTGGTCATATACTAGACCTAGAGCAGCTTTCAACTATGGATATTTATTTCGATTTACTGCACTTCGTACTGCACTTCTCCAAAATACAAAAGAACTACGGTGAAAACTTCTTATATTGTTGAAGTGAAGAACGACATCTAAAAAGATTTTAGATTAGTTTAGGATAACGTTTTCAAAAAATTTTCTAAAATAAATAAATAATAATAATAATCAGTTTTTAATGACCATTACTGGCCCCTTACTGAGTGAACTATTTGGCTTCAACGGTTTCGATCCTAAGCATGGTCTTCATTCTGACTAAGACCATCTGTAAAGACCAAGTCGATCTATACATCGTGGGGCCATAGTCGCCTGCACTAACCTCTGAGCCTACCAAATGGTGGCTCTCCTTTCAGAGATCGCTGCACAATTCGTTCTGGAAAAGCACGCAAAACGTGACCGAGCCAGCGTACTCGCCAAGATCTTTTTAATAATAATATTCTTCGATGTAGCCAACAACTTTAATGGAGGGTATATATTGCAATAAAGCAGTATTGATGCTGGACAGCAATTTCATAAACAGTACAAGTTCCCGCCGAGATGGCCATCACTATAATTTCGAATTTTATAAATTCCAACAACGATATGTTCAAACTCTTTCACTCAGATTTATAAAAATAATATTCCTGGATTAAACCTTTAATCCAAAAAATTCAGTTTCCAACTATAATTTAATTTGGTTCCCTGTGCTACATACCGATACCCCATATGTTTATTATAATCTTCTTCCTTTATTCCTGCTGTAATTTTGCTGTCAATCGCGTCTAAAATAAATATCCTTAATTAAAATAAAATAAAAATATTAAACCATGAATCCAATAAAAAAAATTAACATGATGCGGAGTATAGTAACACGATGGTATGCCAATCAATAATATTTGTTGGTGCGTAACCAACCAGTAAACATACAAAAAAAAATAGGATGACAGGCGATGGGAAAATGCGTTCATATAGCACACACACACACACACCTATAATACCGTTCATCATTCCACCTGCTAGGAATCTATACAAAGACACATACTGTGCGCCTTTAAATACATAAAACCTGTCATGTTTATGTCATAATTTTTATTTATTTTGTAATCCATATATGCGTATACAAAATACAAAATTTAAATTTTCCTTTTTTTTTTGCTGACAATAATGAGTTTTGAATTTTCATTTTCTAAAAATAAATTAAGCAACAAAAAATAAAAGACATACTTTGCAGATCTAGGATGATGTTTGGCACATATGGTTGAGAAAGGTTAACCACTAACGAGTATTATGATAATATGTGAAAGACATCTGTCTTTAATCTCTATTGTGTTCATAAAATAATAATTCATTTAGATCGAGACGTTCGGATAGGCTTTACAATAAATTAATTTTCAAAAGGAGGGATAATTCTCATGAAAATCCTCCGCAGCTTAGATAAATGATAAAAAACTCGAGTTAAAATTTTATTTAGTAACGTGTTGTATTTGTTGGGCCAATCGATTTATCTAGAAAAAGCTCTATCTTATACAAAAATCTGTAATATTGAGGAAAACAGGAGTAATGCTCCAATAAAGCTTTTTGAGCTTCTGGTATACCCATAAACTATTTAAAATACCAGTATTCAAAAAAAATATTTTGTTTCGAACTGTTTACGTTGTAGGGCAGTAAAAGCTTTCTATGTATGATTGTATGGGAGCTTTAAGCGCTGGAAAATATTTTGAAAGTTGGAAAATCATAATATAAGCTTTTTTTTTTTTATTGTTTTAAATATTACAACTGATTACATATATTATCTAGTAATTTGTCTATCTTTCAATTTGCAGAGACATAACCCATTAGTTAGTGTCTAAAAATTTGACCTTCCCAAACCCTTTGTACTCCATTTGTGTTACCCAGCATACCATACGTAACTCAATATTTTGATGTTGACCAAGCCGTTGTGTTTCTTTGCATGAATTGTTATCTCTTCGCTGACGTTTTCCATCCGGAGGTCCCTATGTAGGTTATCGTTTCTTATGTACCAAGGAGCCTTATTCACTATTCCACGTAACACTTTATTTTGAAAAGCTTGTATTATTTTAATATTGGTTTTCTTAGTAAAGCCCCAAAGCTGAATACCATAAGTCCATATAGGTTTTAAAACTTGTTGGTGTAGTAGCAACTTATTAGGTATTGACAGCTCTGAATACCTTCCAATTAGCCAATACATATTTCTATATTTAATGTGTAGTTCCTCCTTTTTCTTTTTAATGTGCTCTTTCCATTTTAACTTAGTATCGAAAGTCATGCCAAGATACTTGGCTTTGTTACCATAAGGAACTTGTTTGGAATTTAGTTCTATTGGTATCCAGTTAACTACTTGATTGGTGAAGTTAACGTGCGTTGATTTTTCTTCATTTAGGTAAATGGGCCATTTTTTGGTCCAGTTACTTAGTTGGTTCGTATAGCCCGTTGCAGTTTTCTGGTTGCTTCGTCTACTTTATAACCAGTAAATAAAAACCACTGTTTAGTAAATCACTTGCGTAAAGTAAATACAACACTGGCCCTAGCACGCTACCTCGGGGAACCCCTGCAGATACCCTCTTTAGCTCGGAGAATACTTTTTCACATCTAACTCGAAAATATCTGTTATCAATGTAAGATTTCAATATCTGAAAGTATTCTTTTGGCAAATCTCGATGCAGTTTATATTCCAATCCAGGATGCCATACTTTATCGAAGGCCTGTGCTACATCCAGAAATATTTTCTTATTTTCAAGTGCAGCTTCAATAATACTTGTAATCCTGTAAATTTGCTCTATGGTGGAGTGTTTTCTCTAAATCCGAACTGATGTGGTGGAATTAGCTTTCTTTCAAGTATTATAGGGTTTCGTCCTTTTGTATAATAGATTCTCAAAAATTTTCGAAAGTACTGGAAGCAGAGAAATTGGCCTATATGACTTTTTATGATTAGATGGTTTGTTCGGCTTTGGTATCATAATTATTTCTGCTACTTTCCTTTGCAGAGGTACATATTTCAGTCGAAATGAAGCGTTGGTTATATGAGGAAGTTTTCGCACCCCTTTCTCAGGTAGTGCCTTCACTATTCCACCTGTAATTAAATCAATTTTTTCGTATTAAGAGTTACAGGTGGTATTTCCCTACAATCCTCCTTGTGCACTGGTATTATATTTGCATCCGCTGATTGTCTAGCATATGGTTGGAACGTTTCTTCAAGATGAGATGCGAACAGTGCTGCTTTCTGTTTGGCACTTGTTACCCAATTTCAATCATAATTTTTTGTTGGCGGTATATGATAATTTGGTATTTTTAATGCTTTTGTAGCTTTCCATAGAGAATACTCAGTTTCTTTACTGTCTGTAAGACTACGAAGGTAACGGGTGACTGATTCATTTTTTAGTTAGTCCCCATGATGTTGAATATTTTCTTTCACAAATATTGTTGATCCCCCTCTTGCTCTTTCTGCTGGATGTAAAGCGTGATAAGAAACGTAACCACGTATTTTGGTGTATGAGGTTTTAGTAAGATGGCATTCTGATATTAAACATATATCAATTTTTTCAGTTTTTAAAAAGATTTCTAACTCTGGAATATGTTGGATTATTCCATTTGCATTCCAGATTACAATTCTTAATGTTTTATTTATCATATAAGTTTAATATAGTATGGATGTTATTTCATCCATTGTTTCTCGGCTATCTAGGCGACTGTTCAAAGCATCTATATGGATTTCTTTTGTCTTATAAGCCGTGTATTTGGCGCTTCGATGCATTTAAATATTTTTTCAAGCATAGATGTATCTTTGGAGTCTTTGAAATTTTCTGATTTGTGTGGGGTCGTTCTTTGTAGCCCGGATGCCACTACTTGTGAAAACGACTTGAGATCAGTTACTTTAATCGATATAGATGTGGTAAAGTTTCCTAGGTTGGTGTTTACGTTTTATAATATGATGGACCTTGCCGTGATTTGTTATTTTAGGGGATCTTCTTATATTTGGTCTTGTTTGGAACGGATTTGATGTTCCCTGGTTATGCACCAGATTGTCCTCTTCAGAATCCATAGAGTCCAATCTGCATAGAGCGCGGATTTACCAATGTTGATATTGGTGTACCACCTTAATTTAAATTGACAATAAACTAATCGACCCAATAATTTTGGCCGGGAGTGTATATAAAATAATTAAAAAGAAACACCTATCACTGCACTTTTTGACTATTTTTTTATTTTATCGCTTACTTCATCGATTTCACGTCCAAACCCCACAACGATTTGAAAGATGACATTTTCAATTTGATGGGACGTTGAAAGCTGTTTACTTCTATTATAAGTATGAAAGCTCCCAAATAAAATGTTTACAATGCTGTTTTTAAATAAAAATTTTCTATAATTTTCAGATTTCTCACTTTCAAAAGTTATTAAAAATATTTATTTCACATGTTTCAGCATAAAACATCTGTAAGTTGAACGTGCGATTTAGGTTCAACTCTAACAAAAAAATTCTCGTTTATCAAGCGTAAATTAGGGTACATCTGTACATTTTCTTTTATTTTTGAGCGCAGCTCTTTATAATTTGGATCCCGTACATTACTACCATCGAGAATTGTGGTGTCGTGTAATTTTGCATCCTGTTCGACCTCCACGGCTGTATTGCAGTATATTCAAGATAATGCGTCTGAAACTATATTATCTTTGCCTTTTTCATTTCACTATATTGAAGTCGAAGCCCTGCAACTTGAAACTCAATCGCGCTCGACGTTCACAAAATTCTTTTTGCGTCATCAACTATTGCAAGCTGGCATGGTCTGTTATTAATGTGAACCTATAGCCTTCGATGTAGGGTCGAAATGTTTTAACACTCACTATAGCTGCCAGACACTCTAGTGATCGAATCAACTTTCGCAGGATCTATTCTTAAGCCACTCTCAGAAACCCTAGATACCTCGTTTCCTTGAGCACGAAACGGCTTTTCTCGATGTTTATTGTCAACCCTGCTTTGCACAATAAATCGGGTACAGTTTTCAGGATTTCCCGGTATTTAACAATACCAGCTGAGATGATTAACAAATCGTCCAAATATACAAAAAACGCGGTCTCGAAGCTGGTGTGGTATCACTCGATCCATCTGCACATGGTTGGGGGTGCATTACACAACCCAAACGGCATGACGCAGAACTGATAGAGAGGACGGCCTGGAATTGTAAATGCTTTTTCGTTCGTGCTTTCAAGGCTTGTTATAAATTTAGTTTCCTGTAGTCGACCTAGTAATCCATCGATGATCGGAAGCGGATATGCGTCCTTTTTGGTCACTGAGATGATCTTGCAGGAGTCCAAACAGAACTACTGGAGAACTCCATGGGCGAGCCTCAACTCTCCTCAATTACTCCTAGAGATACTATGCGGTCCAATTCTTCAAAGATTTGATCTTGTATCGCTGGGGTCACCAACTTCGATACAATGATCTACTAGATTTCTGACCGCAACCGAGATGAGGTCTCCTACTCCCAGGTGACCAAAACCTTAATAACAATCAAAATCAAGAAATCAAGACGAAACCTGTGTCCAACGAGCCAACCATTATAGTAATATAATGATGATGCTCACCGAATTTCAAGCTGAAATGAGACAAAATTTCAGTCAGCTCCCTAACAGAGTGGACAAACTGGAAGATAATTTCAAGACACCAAACAAAATGCTTAAAAAAGATAAAAAGTAATAGCCTGGAACGCTAACGGGCTTAATGCAAGAACCCAAAAACTACATGTATTTGTAAGAATCAAAAACATAGATATAGCTTTAATATAGCAGAGACGCACTTTACAGAGAAAATTTTTATCAAAATTATGGGATATAAAGCCTAATGGACATTACATCCCAGTGGTCATGCTCGAGGAGGGACAGCAATCTTAATCAAACAAAACATCCTACATTTCCAACAAGACGAGATTAAAAAGCCATTTATGCAAGCTACCATAATAACGATGAACCATGGTGGTGCTGAAATAAGCCTATGGGCGATCTACTTTTAATAAACTTGGACCAAGGTTTATTATAGGAGGTGACTACAATGTGAAACATACTGCGTGTGGATACATGCAATAGAAATGTCAGGTTGTGAATATCACTCACCACGTAAACCAATTTATTGGCCTTCAGACAACAACAGAATCCATGATTTGATTGACTTTTATATCTCGAAAGAAAAATTTCTCTAATTGCATTCAAGTTGGAGGTATTGCAGAGCTTACTTCCGATCAAAAAGAAAAGAAAACTGAACATTACTAATAAATTCACGGATTGGGAATTATTTATAGAGAATCTAGACAATCTAATTGAGTTAAAAGTTTGTCCCAAAACTAAACGTGAACTTGAAATACAAACCGGATATTTTATTAAGTTTATGAGTGAGTTCCAAAAAGTCACATGGAACTGACGAAATTTCGCCGAGGCTGTTTAAGGAGTCATCAAAGAGAGCAATCACTGCCTGAATGATTCAAGGCTGCACAGATAGTTATGATAAAAAAACAGACAAACCCAATTTGGCTTACCACATGAAGATACATACTCTAACTTTTACCCAGCTCAGGGTAGCATACTAGGGCCATTCCTTCTTTGCACTTCCAATATATCGACATCGAAACTTTTGCTGATGATACTGTAGTATTGGCATCAACCGAATCGCAGAAACAAGCAGTTGAAAACTTACAACGAGCACTCGATAAAATCAGCCAATGGACCAGGGATTAGAAATTAAAGTTGAAATAGCAACTTCCATACAAATTCCACAAGCTGCATGTGCTCGGAATGTATCTCGGATTGCATCTCGATTCAAGATGGAACTGGAAACCACGTTAGACAGAAAGCTGAACAAATTCAAATAAAACAACAATAGCCGTTGGTATGTAACCAACGATGAATCACATGATGTCCTAAATGTTAAATGGATTGATGAAGTGATCCAGAAATTTGTCATCAAACATGAATGAAAATTACTGCAACATACCAATACTAAAGCAATACACCTTCTTGACCTAGCACAAGAACTAACACGCCTTAAAATAATTAAACCGCTTGAGCTAGTCATCTAATAATTGAAGATTCGCTTTTGAGTTAGATATAGAATGAGGGCTAGAAGAAGAATTTTAAAGCGAAGCAACCGCAATTTATTCACCCTTGGAACGATTTCAATTGTGTTTAGTTTAAAACAATTAGCTGCGTTTAATGAATTAACCTAAAATTGAGGATAAACGGTCACGACGCCATTCCAAAATGCAGGTTTACTGTAAGCTGCAATAACATATGTAAAACATCAAATCAGACAACATTAATGGAAAAACCATTATATAGTATTTACAGTGTTGTACAAATCGTAATACTAATTAGAGAAACTCAATCAACGTTCAACCGACAACACTTTATGTAGTATATACGTGTATATAGGTAGTATAGACGACCAAGTTTATGTAGTGTTCCACAAGTATTTTCTACAACAATAATTATTTGCAAGGTATTAATGACCATCATGATACTAAAAATACATCTTCATGTAGTTTTGTCTACCTGTAAAATTAGAATCATGCAATTTTTATTATGTTTTATCACAAGTTTAGTTCATGCTTTCTTCATGACAAGTAGATTTTACCTTTGTTGTAATTTTAATGCTAACGATATAGAAATTTTTCCATTTTTCATGATTTTTCATTTTTTTATTGTAAACATAAAAATACTATACACCACCTCATCTCTGTATACAGTATATAGGTAGTGTACAAACTATATGCATATTATATAGTTTAACAAGTATATGCTTTTGTATGCAAATTACTATGATGAATCTCCATATACTGTACACATATATATATACAAAAGCACACACACAAATAATGTATAAACAAGACCAACTGGTGATGCTACATACGATATACCGCAAATACTCGTATATCGATATGGTTGAGCGAGATCGAGAATTTTTTTGTGCACAAGGAAAAATGAAAATTCGCAGGCATGAGTTATAAAAATACAAATGACACAATTTGCAAATGAAAATAAAACTAATGACTTTAATTAAACCGTGTTGATAATTGTCAATATACATATACGTGCATAATATATGTACATACGAGTATATGGAGAAGAGGCAGCAGTAGAATGAAATCATTATGGGATTAAAAATGAAAAAATTAAAAAGTTTTTTGTAATTACATTTTGTGTATGTCGGCGACAATGATTCATATATTAAGGCGAAGCTTTTATTTTCCATGTTTGTGATGATGTTATAAACCAAAAGCTTTAGTAATTTTTTTTAGTACGATTGTTGCGTATTAAACTTTTCACACCTCATATTGATTTCGAATAATTATCATTTAATTGTTTTACACAGTTCAGACGTACAATCAATTTTTTGCGTATTAGAAAATCACAAAATAAATTTGAATGAAATACTTGTTGCTTTGGTAATCAGGGATGGGCGAGGTAGATTACGCCATGTAATTTTGTCATCAGTCTGGCACATATTTTATCCAACAAGTGAAGGTTATCTCAACGATTTGGCTTTTTAATAGCTCGGTAGCACTCATTGCCTTCCTGAACTCGAATTCGTTTTACCAGGGAGTGGGGTGTGTTCAATTTTATGGCACGGTCATAGTTATCAATTTCCCCGGATTATTTTTAATGAAGGTTATAACCTTTTTGTAAAGATTTCTATCGTTGTTCAGCAACCAATTTTAAATACGCCGATAGTCGAGTAAGCAGAGTCAATGCTCTTGAAATCGTGGACTCGAGTTCAAGACTCGTCAGAGCCAATACTTTTTTAATTTAATTTCTGCTGTAAAATTGGTTCAACACAGCTTCTGTTGAAATCTACAGTCAATTTCTGCAAGTAAAGCCTTTCCAGATTAAATTAAAATGTTTCCAAGTTAGACGCAACTTTTTCCATCATAAGCAAAACTATTTCCAAATTGAACGCAACTTTTTCCAAATTCACTGAAACTTTTTCCATTTAAAATCAACCTTTTTCCAAATGAAATTAAACTTTCAAAATTGCAAATTATAAATGTGCCAAGTTTGTCGAATGTGTTTTTGAATAATCCGGTTTATTTTTAATGATTTTATTAGAATCCGTTGGTTCATAGGTAAGACTGCAGTTATGTTGACTATATAAAGTGTAAAAATCATTAAATTTCTCAATAGTATTTCGATATTACATTTAATTAGATTTGTTATCTTACAATTTTAAATATGTACATATTAAATAATGAGTTCAAGTGAAACTAGTTCAGAAAGCGCTGTGCCAGCACAATCTCGATCATGTCGTGGAAAATATTATAAAATTTCAAAGGAGCAAAAATAAATGTTCCTTCGATTTTATGAACAAAGTATGTTATACCTATATAGCTTTTCCAGATTAAATTGAACTTTTTCCAAGTTAAACGCAACTTTTTCCAACTTAAACGAAACTATTTCTAAATTGAACGCAACCTTTTCCAAATTAAATTAAACTTTTTCAGGACATTCTATAGTCGAAGCGTCTTCAATGGCTGATGTTAATGAAAATACGGGGAAAAGTATTTTACGAACCTATAAGGCAAACGAAAAGGTCCTAGTTGAACGGGCACGTGGAGGTATAGCGTAAGAAAGCTTACTCCAGCGGTACGTAGAAGGCAATCCCGGTTGTACTCTAAAATTTATAAGGGAAACATTGGATACTAAAAATAATTTATTAATATCCAAATCAACAATTGTTAATGCGCTATGAAAACTGAAAATAACTCTTAAAATGGCTTCGATTGAAAGTGTTAACATCAATTCGGCTACTACGATTCAATTGCGGAAGGTTCACGCGATAGAGTTTTCTCGGTTTGCTCAACAGAACCGAAAATAACTTATTTTCGTAGATGAATGTCCAAGCAAGGAACGAAAGCTTGTGGCGTTCGCTGGTAGTCAACCTCACCAGAAATCCACCAAATGAACGCATTAATTAGTAAGTGCTTGGCTGATAAGCGGCTAGTGGTAATTGTTTGTGATCAACTCCATTTTCCAAAATACTCCATTATTAATGTCTCCATCCATTAAACAAATCCCTCCCATTTTTCAACTCACCTGTATGATTAGCAGAATGGTATAGGCGGTGAATTGATTATGGAAATGGCAAATAATATCAATCTAAGTCGACGATATTAATTATGTTTTGTTATTCTTTTCATTATTTTCATTAACACATACACGTCCAAATGCAAATGAGACCAAAAATAAATCAAGCGATACGCCAGCATCATTCAGGCGTTTTGTATCATCAACACAAATGACATTGTTTGAGCTAGTGCAATGGAGATGGCAGCACACACCAGCAAGACATGATATAGACGGATACATTTTCTATAATGAAACGTTGATGAACGAAGTGGTCGCCCAAACGCGGTCATAAACAAATGAACAGGGGAGCCGACTTATATTTCAAAAAAACCATGACAAACATTTTTGGGACAAAGCGGGAAGATAACAAAAAACGAGGATTCAGAAAAGTTTTGGATCTCAAAGACGAGAGATCGTAACACAAAAAAAAAGATAAAGACCAGCAAATTGTGCAAAGATCTACGGCGTAACCATTTTTGGCCGTGATCATTTAATTACTCAAATTAAAATCTTAAAAAAAAATATGTAAATATTTAAATATTAATTGTATATGTATAATAAAATTTGTGTTTTGATTGTTTATTTAAATCAAATTAAATGCTCAATAAAAAAAATAAAAAGCATGTAAATAGTTATGATAAATTGCAAACATGTGTTTCATTAATTATTGACGGTGTAATTTTTTGTAAATAGTACGTGCGTTGACAAACTGGTGTGAACAATTTAGTTCAATTTGATGGGACCACAAGCATAGTCAAGTGGGTACGAAAAAAATAAAAAAGGAGTGGTCATAGTGTCAAGTGAAAGACAAGATTCCCCACAAAAAAAAAACACAAAAAGGGGGAACAATTGTGTCAACAAAGTTGGTGTAAAGTGTGTGTGCCACGTGTGGTAAATCTGTGGAATATTGGAACACAATCAGACGCCAGAGTCGAAGCAGGAGGGTGAACGAGGCCGCAAAATCCTACAGGTCAGTTTCCCTCAAATTATTACTTCTCCACTTTCCCTCTTGTGCACACATACAATTTCCATTAGCCGTGCGTGCATAATCCGTTTTCTGTTGATGCTCGCGCTGTTGCGTGTGGTTTTAACATTTGGTGGCTTTCTGTGTTGCGTAAACGCCCCGCCCGAGTCTTCCTGCTCCAATTGAGCATAGCCGGAGACACGTGCTGGTAGACTGGCGCCCAGCGAAAGCTTTTATTTTTTTGTCTATCCAAGCCACCAAATCCAATAAACTGGGTAATAGCACAAGCTGTGGTAAAGGTTCCAGTTATTAGAGGTCGAAATACTACAATTATATGTGGAATTAAAAACCACGGCGTCGTGCACTATAAAATAATATCTAATAGCACGTGCAATTCCAGTAAGTTTTGTACATTCTTACAGGAATTAATTGAAAAATTAGTACAAGCGTCTAGTAATTTAAATGCGTCCCTCATTATGGATAATGCAGCTATCCATAAGCCAACGCAGGTCAGAGAGCTGGTGCAATCATGTAATTAAAATTTAAGATTTCTGCCTCCATATTCTCCAATGCTTAATCACATAGAGAAAGTGTTTTTCAAAAATGAAGCTGTATGCAAGGCAGGTATTGGCGGATGTATCAGTTCAGCATAACCTGGTTGAGGTTATCGAACAATCGGCAAACCATATCAACATTTTTAATTTTTCTTTATTTATTATTATTGAGTATATTAACCTGGAAAAGCTATATCATTATTTTGACTTTCACTGTTTTCCCGTTTTCCTAATTTGTTTCACCGTCCGTCAGTTTAATAAAATCATTAAAAATAAATTGGATAATTTAATATCTCTACCGTCAAACCTTGGCAGATTTAAAAAATGTAATTTGATCAAAGTTCAATTTCATTTGGAAAAACGTTAATTTGAAATGGAAAATTGTTAATTTTAATTTTAAAAAGTTTAATTTATATTCATCAATGGTTTAATTCTATTTGGAAAAAATTTAATTTCAAATTGTTGAAATTGTTGCGTATAACTTGGAAAAAGTTCCATTTAATCTGGAAAAGCATTTAATCTGATAGGCGATTTCATCACAAAAGTCAAGCAACATTGTGCAGGGTTAGTACTTGGATGGGTGACCGCTTGGGAACATCACAGAAGAAAAGTAAAAATACACAAAAAATCAAATAAAAAAAAACCTCCCCCTTGGTAGGCCATACTGGCCTTATCCAGCAGCCCTGGAAACTGGCTAGGATTCAATGGACCAATCATTCATTAATCTGAATTAAAAATGATTACAGAAACGAACACTAGAAGAAACAACACAAACCGCAAAACACAAATATCGACCCTTGGCGAATGGGAAATTGGAACATCAGAACTCTAACGGAAACATCAAGGCTGGCACAAGTAGAGAAGGAAATGAAACGTTACAACATCGAAATTCTAGGACTTAGTGAAGTTAGATGGAGAAACAGTGGCGAAATTAACACAAGCGAAGGAAACTACCTGATATTCTCTGGACGAGATTGATACACATGAACAAGGCGTGGGAATATTAACAACAACGAAATCAAAGAAAGCATTAATGGAATGGATACCAGTCAATAGTAGACTAATTGTGGCAAGATTCCGCTTAAAAATAAGAAACACAACCATCATCCAGTGCTATGCCCCAACAGAAGATGCAGATGAAGCAAGAAAAGATGAGTTCTACGAACAACTCCAATCCACAATAGCAAGAACGCACAGAACTAACGTGAAAATTATTCAAGGAGATTTTAACGCCAAAATTGGCACTGACAATACTGACCTGACAACCGTCATGGGTAAAGAAGCACTAAACTCTGTACGAAAGAATAATGGAGAAAGACTCATCGATTTCTGTGTCATAAACAAGCTATTCATAGGAGGCAGTAAATTTCCACACAAGAATAAACACATGTAAACTTGGTAATTTCACAGTTCAAGATCAAACCTGTAGCTATGAGATGCACTAAGACGAACAGACGAAAATTCAACATCGAAAGGCTAAACGATCCCGATACAAGGAAGATTTTCAGTGAAGCGCTCGAATGAAATCTAGCAACCAACAGTGCCACCAGTATAGAAGACCGATGGAAGCAAATCGAAGAAGCCTATTTCGAAACTGCTGCGAACACACTCGGGTACAAAGAATACAGTCGCAAACCATGGATAAGGGACAGCACATGGGAGAAAATTGAAGAACGTCGACCGCTTAAGCTGCAAATGAACCAGCAAAATACACCGGAGGTGAGAAGGAAATATGAAGACACGGCAAGACAAGTAAAAAAGATGGCAAGAAATGATCGTAGAAAATACACTGAAAATATTCTCAACGATGCTGAAGAGGCAGCAGCAACCAGAAATATGCGCACTCTACACCAATGCTTACGAAAGGTCACAGGAAAATACACCAATATACCACCTATAAGAGATAAGAATGGTCAAATCCTAACAACAGATGAGGGACAGTTAAAGAGATGGAAAGAATATTTCGGAGAGGAAATCGCAAACAGCACAGAAAACTTCGAATTACCCAGTAATGCTCTTAACGAAACAATCAACACCCATCCACCAACGGAACGGGAAGTTAGCAGTATCATTGAGAAAATGAAGAATAACAAAGCCGCTGGAATAGATAACATACCATCCGAAATATTCAAAGGTGACGCATCTACAACTGTGAAGACTCTAATACCGATCATAACGGAAATATGGAGTTCGGGTAAAATACCGCATAAATGAAAAAAGAGATTAACCATAATGATTCCAAAGAAAGGAAACCTAAGAGAATGTAAAAATTGGCGAGGCATATCACTACTCAATACAATAAGTATGTCCAATGAATGGAACTCCCCACTATACCTCCTCTTCGTGGACTTTGAGCGTGCATTCAATACAACACATAGAAACGCAATATGGAACACATTTTGTGAAATGGGCATCCCAAATAAAATTATCGAACTCGTACAAGAGATGTACCATGATGCAGGTAACCGAGTTGAATACAAGAGCAAGCAAAGTGATGCATATTACAATAGCAATGGAGTAAGACAGGGATGCGTACTCTCCCCACTACTGTTCCTAATAGTATTAGATAGTCTCATGCGGAAAATGGACCACAAATCGCCCTATGGCATCCAATGGGGACTAACAGGAAAACTTAACGATTTGGATTACGCTGATGATATATGCCTGCTAACACATAAATACACGGACATGCAGCAGAAAATAGAACAGCTATCGGACTTAGCGAAAGAAGTTGGTCTAAAAATAAACATTACGAAAACCAAGACGATGAGGATAAATACTACGATAACCACACCAATAAGCGTCAACCAACAAAATATAGAAGATGTAAAGGAATTCGTATACTTAGGTTGTACACTAGCAGAAACAGGCGGAACCGAGGAAGACATTAACAAGCGCATAAACAAAGCCAGAACGACATACAACATGTAACACAAAATCTGGAATGCATCTGTCCTCTCCCGTAACACCAAGATACGAATGTTCAACTCGTGTCTAAAATCAGTACTCCTATATGGCTGCGAAACGTGGAAGTAAAATCGGCAGATTACGAACAAACTACAAGTATTTGTCAACAAATGTCTAAGAAGAATACTAAAGTGCTTCTGGCCCAATACCATATCAAATGCGGAACTCCATAGAGTAACTAATCAGGTAAATATGGAAAATGAAATAAGGAAACGTAAGTGAAGATGGATCGGGCATACACTAAGAAAACCAGCAAGGAACGTAACACATATAGGTATAGCTGAGCTTAAGTCTCGATTAGAGCTAAAAAAAAATGTAATTTAATTTCTTACAAATTAATTCAATTCAGATTCTGTTAAATTTTCATTTTTCTCTATTCAAATGCGATGAGTATAAAAGATGGATTTATCAGTAATGAAATTGTACGGCAGTGGTCAAGTAAGCAAAGTAATGGCCGTTTGATTAGTGGACGTGAGCTCAAGGGGCATTTGGGCTTACGTTTTTTAATTTAGTTTCATCTTAGAAATTAGTTCAACTCAGCTTCTATTAAAATTTTCAAATTTTTTCAATTAATTGCCAAAAGAGGAATGCCAAAAGTATAAAAGAGGGACGTATAAGTTATAAAAAAAATCGATCAGGTCAGGTATTTTTCCTGGGTCAGTTCTCAATCCTGCCACAATAATAGGAAAATTGTTGGTTTTTATATACATGAACAAGTGTTGGTTATCTGAACGATTTGACTTTTTAATAACTCGGTAGCACTTACAGCCTTCCTGAACTCGAATTCGTTTTACCATGGAGTGGGGTGTGTTAAATTTTATGCCACAGTCATGGTTAAAGTTCCCCGGATTGTTTTTAATGAAAATTATTTTTGTCTGTGAACTCTTGTTCTATACCGTTTCACCGTTAATAAGAGGGCCCCACTCTATATAACGCTATATATCGTTGTTTTGAGTAATAATTTTGTAAGGGATAAACATGACGCTGAACTAGATTCATGGTATTTGAGCACGATTAGTTTTAAATTCTGCTCTTTTTGAAAAGAGACTTAAATGCATTGACGGACGTGTAAACGCCCATCCCTGTTGGTAATTTAGCTTAAATATCATGGGGTGCTGAATTATTAAGTCTGCTTATAATTTACAGAACTGAAACAATGACGCCATTATTTCATAGATGAAAATATTAAACGACACAGATCCGACCACTAAAATGCAGGTTGTGTTTAACGCTTCAAACAAGTCATCCAAATATGCCAATAATAAAAGAAAGATCCCAATTATTTGATCCACTATAGGACTATGTGCACCGGTAATTTTAACGGCCAAACTTTTCATGCAAGAACTATGGACTATACCAGAGCTTAAATGGAATAATCAACTCACCCAGACATTTTTCTTAAAAAGTTCATCAGGTTTAATATTTATTAAAACGACTGATCATTTCGAAAACCATTACCTTAGGTTAGAATTGTGCGCAGCGTTACTTCTAACTCAAATCAGTCATAATCTTCTGTCAATTATAAAAATAAACTTAAAACGGTCCAATTCTGAAATAACGCTGTTTCGAATACACTCCGAACTCCATTGGTACGCAACATTAATTGCTAACAGAATCGCACAAATACAAGAATTAACTTAAATTAAAACCTATATGGATTTATGTCCCTACTTCTATATGAATCCTGCTGATTATGTATCAAGAGAGATATACTCGTGCAGTATTAAAACTTCGCCGAAGAGGTCAGGTCTTTACGAAACAACAATTTTGTAAATAACAAAAGTTCATTGAAATCCCATAACTTTCCTTGGATTCTGACGGGCTGATTCACATTTGAGGTCGCTTCAAAAAAGGAGTACACACACACACACACACACATTCAACTCATTCACCCTCATCTGAAGATGGGTCGGCCCATGAGTTCTAAATTCCAACGGTCATAGATGTTTTACCCACTCATTTTTGGCACACTTTCTAAAAGTACAAAAAATAATTTCAATAGTGCCACCAACGTTGTAGGAGCACTTTCAGAACTAAAACAACTATAAGAGAACTTTTTTGTCACAGATTTGTTAAAACTAAGCAATAAAATTTTATTTCAACCACAATGTTGAGTGATTGACCACCGTGAATACCGTGTTAAAATTGAATAGGTCATCAAGTTCAACAGTTTTGAAAAAAATGTCATCGCAAATATTTATCAACCCGTGAACTCTGAGGCACTCCAGAATAAACTTCAATCATATTAAGATGAAAATTCGTTTATTTGAACTACCTGCTTCCGATCACGCAGATATACGATTCAATCTATAATTCACAAATAATTTACTCCCTCCAAATTTATCCAGTTTGCCAAGGAGTAGCTCAAACTTGAGGTGAATCAAATGCCTTCGCAAAAGCTGGGAAAACCACATCAAGGTGACTTTCTGAATCGAAGGCATAGAATAATTTAGATGTTAAACGAAAATTTGACTATTTAACATTTAAATACAAATATGTTTGACAGTCCACCATTTCAAAAACCTCCTGTACAGATCAGTAATATCGGCCTTATTAAAAGTGTAATTTAAGTTTGGTTGGGAATTGTTGATGAATTTATAAAAAAGTTCTTGATAATCAAAATTAACGTCCAATGCACTATGGTGGAATCTATCAGGAGCCTAACGGATCCTTGTTCATTCGATAAACTAGATCCAGAATTTAAACATTTATGTTAGCCAAATTACAAATTTCATAAAAAGCTGCACTGCGAAATACTAGTTCGCTATCAATCATTCTATAACTCGCACATAGCGGGTAGACTTGCAGGTCCAATCAGAAAAAATGGTGGAGGCCGTTGAAATTAAAACAACCATGGTAACAATTGAGGAATAACTGAAGTTCTTCATAGAGAACGACTTTTATTCTCGAGGAGCAAATTCAGATTGAGAAACATTTTAAAGTCATCGTAGAATATATTCCAGATGAAAGATACACGTGGAATATTCCAAACCTAAACCATAGTAAATTCAGGAAGACGGCTGTTCCGAGGCTATTAACTTGTATTTTGACAGAGGTGTCGTTTAACGATCTCATGTTAACATATAGGGCCCAATCCACCAAAGAACGCTACAGTCGATTTTCAACGAAAAGATTTAGAAGGGATTAAAAAGACGGTATTTACAACAAACGAAAAGGAAAACAACCCATAATCAATTATTCGGGCGATAATCAAGTTTAAACAAAGTAAAGCGCACCATCGCATATTGTAGGAAATACTAAGTGAAAATAATTTAAGATTACGAACGACGTTTACAAACTGCTGAGCTTCCTAAACGCTTAAATCGAATAATTTGGAGCAATATACGATATTTCACGATATAGTGAAATCTATAGAATCATCGAAAAAGTCCATAACATCACTTTGCATTATGACGAGTATTTAACATCACCGCAGTTGAGTAATAAATAGTGGATGATATATAGGCGTGCAGTGCGTCAAGTAATTCCAAAAAAGGTAAAACATGTTTTAGACATAAACCACACACCGCAGAGCAGCTATATATAATCTGTCAGTTATTATAGAGTTCGGCAAGACCAGTTGACAAGTATAGACGGACCCATCCGCAATTAATAACAACCAAGAGAAAAAGGTACCGCAAGCATAAAGATGGTATGTATGGTGAGAAATGCTGTCCATATAGAGGTAGTATATAGGCAGTTTAACAACAGAAGACAAGGATTGTGTACAGGCATCTACTCTGAAAATGGAACTTTCTAGGGCGAACGCCGTCATGAAGAAAACTGATCATGCCCAATAGAAACACTGCCCAGCAAGATAACATAAATGAGGTTCTCTGGATGGTACAAATTGGTATTTCACACGTAATATGGGAACCGATACATATAACCAGTAAAACATCACCTCAAACTTGGTCACTTACCAACGATCAATTTGACCTGGGAACTTCTTTATAAATGCCGCTCTGAAGGCGCGCGCCACCAACTACAAATATTGATGGCATATCGCTACAAACAAGATGGCACTATAAACTGAAAAAATGATGCAAGATTTTTGAAGACGATGGTCCTCCGAAAGGTACCCAGTAAAATTTTTAGTGACGATGAAATAGACAATGGTGATCATTCGCGTCAAGTTTGTCCTTTTTGAAAATGTTGTACTAACATACAACGTGGTAATACACCACTATCCTAAATCACTTATCTTATAGATTTAAGAAAGCTTTGAATGTTTTTATTTATAGATATAGCCCTCAGCTACCGGAAAATAACCGGGCCCACGGTACAAAACAGACATACTTACACATTAAAAACACCCAACCGTGATTTTTGATCACAACCGGAAATCGAACCAAGCCCTTCGACACCAAAGCAAGGACGCTTTACTGTGCCAATGAGGGCGGCAACAGTCCGTGGTTCAGCAACAAAATTTTTCTAAAATTTGAACTTTGAACTAGCATACAACATGGTAAAACACAACACTGAAAAATGTCAGTATTCGGGTACACTTCGTAAAAATTAAAATTCACGCACTGCCACAGACGGGCCCACGGTGAGCGATGCTCATTTACGCTTCATCTAATATTTTCTACGTCGAAGTATCAACGACTCGTCGACAACGTAGACAATGTCGATAATGTAGACCACTCTCACAGTAATTTTGTGAACTAGGTTTAAACTACGAGGACCAGGTTTCCTTAGGGTCAATGCGATACGAGTGGTGGGTGACAGGTTTAGAATCTCCTTCAAAAGGTGTCCGCACAATGGGAAACGAGCAAATTAGAAAATAAAAATAAATAAACTATCAATACAATACCCAATATTGACTAACATAATTTGGAAGGGCTCTAATTTCAGAAAGGTTTATCAGATGATTCCGAAAAATCAAATTTATCCAAGCTTTGAATGGCCGATTTGACTTGATTGCCATATTATATTTTCTTCATCATTTACCCCATCAATGACAACAACATTTCCACATTTTCGTCTTGGTAAGGCTACCGGATATTCACGCAAGTAAAACTAGAAGTTCCTGGTATTTTTCCACCCAGAAAAGTACAGGCAAAAACAGTTTACAAGAATCTATATTAAAAAATTATAAAAAATTGTTAAATCTTTACAAACTGAGGCTTGTAGAACCACTGGATTAGGTATACTGAGGATTTTGGAAGGTCGCTGGAAATTACTTAATTTCAACGAAATTTTCTGTGTTGGAAACATTATAATCTTATTACAAAAAATAAGAATTTCGATGCTCCCACTTAGATTCTTGGTTAAAGCTTTAATGTGGATTTAGTTAGATATAGTCCTGAGCTTCCGAAAAATAGATTTCTAAAATACATTTATAAAATGTTTAATTAGTTCTTAAAACACCCCTTAACACACCCCTGTCCTGTAAAGCTCATAATTATCAAAAAATAAATGTTGGTATTTGGGAACGTTCCTTGGTTCAGTAGGAAAATGTATCTAAAATTTCAATTTTGTACTAACATACCACGTGGTAAACCACCTCCTGTCCTAGCCGCTTAGCTTAAGGTTTTGAATATTTCTTAAATTTATTAGTTTCGCAAGGGCACAGCACGCCTAATAACCTAACGCAGGCGGGATATAAAGATACCGCTTGCTTTATGCAAACTGCTGCTTCTGGAAGAAGCCATAAAAGAAACGAACGTCAGATGGTCTAACGCCAGTTCGTGTGTAATAACCAGGCAGATCTGACCTGGACTTCAACGGTCCAGATCAGGCCAACTGATATCGCTTCGACAGCACCATATTGGTATGGTCGTGGGAGCTATAACGGGACATTGTCTCATTGGGATACATGCGAGCAGACTGGGTGTCCCTGCCCATGATTTCTGCCACAGCTGCGGTGGTGAGGAGGAGGAGGAAAGTGTGCTCCATCTGCTCTGCACCTGTCCTAGTCTAGCGTACAGCAGGACAAAATGTATGGGGACTTCCCCATCTTTGAACTCTTAGTAAGATCGAGATCCGGGACTTTAAATGCTTCTTGGTAAGCTCAGGATGGTTTAACGAAGGAGGCAGCTCGAATGTGGTATAGCTACGGACATTTTGTGTCTATGCTAGTCTTCTAGGACGGCCCCCCTTACCTAACCTAACCTACCCGCCTACTCTAATTTGTTTGGGTAGACTTATACGTACGTTTTTAAGTACTTACTTCAATATTACATTTTAAATTATCGTTTAGGACAATTTTAAAATTAGGACAAACAAACTTCACACCCCTGGGTGATCTATTATAACATGAGCAATTATAGGAAGGAAATTAAATCCTTTAAACTCGATCCTAAACGCTGTAGACCTAAGAGCTAAATTTTTAAAATACTGGAAATATTGCATTTGCCAAATACATCAGTAAACTATGGCCTGTTCTGATGGCATAGTCTTGAAGTCTAGTTCAAATATGTGTCATGAATAAAACGTTCAAGGTTTAAAGATAAATTAAAGTATATAGGTATATATGTACGTATATTTATGCTTTGTTTGACCCATATATAAGCACGCACAATTTCTTATGCTATTTGATCGGAATTTTTTATTTTTGGGTGCGTGAATGATAAAAATAATTTTGTGTATGAGTGCGGCGGATGAAATATATTTTTAGAGGTAGGTCTTTAAAGTATCATGGTTAGAACAGCTTAAAAGAAATTTGCTAATGAGTGGTATTATATTATATGGGAGCAGAGCCGAACTAAATATAATTATATAGATTAGGCCAAAAAATTCCAATGCATGAGACAATCGCTTCCGAATAATTTACCAAAATTTAAAATCGCTCTGAATAAATTACATTTCATACATCAACATTCACACATTTTATCGATTTAAATATTGACAACAACAACTTTCTAAATTTAATTATGATTGATACTTGAAATACAATTTTCATATTCTACTCAACAAAGTAATGGAAAATTGAAAAACATTTATAACAAAAGGTAAAAAAATCATAATATTCCCCAATCCCAGTTACAAATGTACAATATATTACCTACGTATATAGCTATACTAACCAGTATCGGAATGTTCAACTGTAGAATTATTTTTTAAAATTATGTATATATAGGTACTTAATGTTACACCTAAAGACGAACGATTCGTTACAGTATAAAATATAGATAAAAAAGGAAAACGATTGGTTGAGTGATTTTGGGTGGTAAAACAAAATTAATTTTCATGAAATCTAAATAATAACAACAATACCTACAACAATATTATGTACATATACATATGAGAAGAGGAAGCATGTAATACCAAAACCATTCAATATCGTTAATGCAAAATCAATAATCCCTTTTGTTGGTGTAGTTGATGTCGGTGCTGTACTGTACCTGCGTACGAAATATACAGTAAATATGTATAGTTTATATGACCAGAATTATATTTTAGTTTACTATGATTGAAAAGCTTTCAAAATTAAAAATATAATATTTTGGATAAGCTTTTAAAGTTTTCTGTTAAGTATTTTAAAAGTTCAAAGCTCATTCATTAAATTTGTTGCTCATCTATACAACACATTAAATATTAACACCTTTGTCAATCAAACTTTTATAGTTATAATAATTTAACGAAGCTTAATTCAATAATGGGCTTAAAGCAATATTAAGCTTTGTAGTTTAGAATATCATACAATCTTCAATTTATAATCGTAATTTTGATTTTATATAGATCAATAAGCTTTTAAAGCTTTTATTATTTTTATGAAAGGTGGCTGGAACCCTAGCACGTTCCGCACTCAATGCCATTCTGGGCCCACGGTGCAAACCGAGGATTCTATCACAATTCACAAAAGCGCTCGGCTGCTCTGGCAAACAGTTGGTCATTCTTCAAAGATGGGGCAAACTTTGTGAGCCTGAGATTAAGTTCACAAATGAAGTACTTATCCACTGGGCATGTAGTGGAAGCTAGCCAATTACACTAAGCCTGCTAAAATATGTAGTTCTTAATAGCTTTCCAACCACAATTAAAGGTCAGGGGCACTGCCGGTTCAGGTTCAATGAATTTTATAATTGAGCCTGTTTTAGCTAAAACATTAGCTATCTGATTACCTTCAATGCCTCAATGAGCTGGAAACCACATAACTCTGACACGATCATAAGAGCAAAGGACGTCAATAAAATGTTTACAGCCCTTAACCAGTTTGGAAGTGATCATAGGATTTCGTAATGAATTGAGCACAGATTTACTGTCACTGCATAGAATATCAATAATCAATCACACAACGTGTGACTGCAATCAGCTTCGCTTGGAATACCGTGCAGTTTCGGCCTAGACCCCCACATCATCGTTGGTCATGTGCAGGATAATAGGTTCCGAAACCTGCACCAAAATTAGAGTGAGAACCATCAGCGAAAAACACGAGCGACTAAGCCAACCAGTCATTGAATTCTTGAAACATTTACGAGTTCCTCGCTGGATAAACCACCGAGAAAGTGAGATCGAAGAAACATTTTTGCAACAATTTGACTTTAACCATATTAATTCCTGATATATATGAACTGAATAGAAGACGAGGACAGAGTACCCGTAACAGCTCGACCAGCCATACCTTGAATGCTATTAAGCTTCGCAATGGCAGAAACTGACTGAACCACAGGTCACCAAACAACAGACGCGTAAGATAGGATAGGTGAAGCTAGAGATTTGTAAATGAATATCAACATTTTGGGGGTCCCCCCGACTTTCCAAATGCTCTTCTACCCTGCCAGAAATTGGAAATGACCATTTGCAGTTTAATTTCAACATGAGATTTCCAGGAGAGTTTACTGTCCAGAATGACACCCAGAAGCTTTACTGTGTAAGATCTAACGATTGTTTCTCCAAACAGAGAAGGAGCAGACAGTTCTCCAGTATTCCTATGTCTGGGGAAGACTATCATACTAGACGTACAATCCCTTCCCTATAGACACCAAATTTACAACTTGGAGAGCGCATTGCGTAAAGTCTTATAGTACATTAAGGTATTTACCCTGAACCAGAACGATTAAGTCATCAGCATAACTCTGAGCAGTGAAGCCAGATTGCTTTAGTTTTACAAGTAATGTAAACTGCAGCGCAGTTACACATGATCTTCCAACTCTGTAAGGATGTTGAGTGCTACTTAGTGGGATGACAGATAAGTGATGATCCCTAATATATCTGTCAACAATCCTTTCCAGAGTTTTGAGAAAAGTTCAAAAAATACTAATAGGGCGAAACGCCTTGGGATAGGTATAATCCGTCTTCCCAGCTTTCGACTCTACTCCTGCTCCAGGACTGTGGAACATATCCAAACGCAAAGCACGCTTAACAGAGTCGAACTAAATGTTCCTGAATTAGGGAACGCCCATGCAGGAAGAACTTCACCTAGACCACCTGATTTATAAGGTGAGAAAGAGAAAACGCTCCAGCGCATGGTATTGAGAGTGACTAGCCTACAGGCTAAGTCCCAGTCGGATGAATAATCAGTACCATTGGGCTGGGCGTCAGCAACATAATCATGATTGATAACATTGCACCCAGCAAAATGAACAAAAAGTAGTAGTTCGACAATTTCCTTCCTGGAAGAGGTTAATCTGCCATCAGGAAGTCGCATTACATCGAGTCGGCAGGAATAATTTTTAACCAAGGACTTATTAGGTCTGGCGATCCCAGAGATACTATTAATTTATTCGCAGATGCTAATCCAAGAAGTCCTACGAGGGGATCTTTGCATTTTCTTTTGTTCTTTTTGAGTTGCCAAAAAATTATCCCAATCAGCCTGAAGATTAGTTCTTTTGGCTTTGTTTTTGAGTCTCCTTTCAGTTTTCCTCGGTTTTTTAAGATCAGAACACCAAAAAGGCTTATATGAGATTTTTGATTGGTACTAAGAGGACAAGATTTTTCGAAGGCTGGCGTAACTGCATGCGTCAAAAATGAGGCTAGCAACACAATGACTTCAGTCGAATATACCTCACTCAACGAAACCAGCCGAGGTTCCAACTTAAGAGAGAATAACTTCCAGCTGGTAAGCTTCTTGTTACGATAAGGTTTAAGAGAAGGTCTTCTAAGATTTAAATTAAACGAGCTGCACGTACGGTCGGAAGTGAAAATGTCATTGGTCACCCGTCAGTGACTTCCCTCTTTACTGAATTGATAAAAGTAGCCTCACAGCCTTTGTTAAGGATTTCCAGCTCAGATGTACTCACCTAATTAAGTAGAGATAAACTCCTATCATTAATATTCGTGCTACCCCATAACGTGTGTTGAGCATTAGCATCGCATCCTACCACTTAAGGTAAATGATTTCTCCTGCTCCACGAAACAAGGTTGTTAAACTCCTCCGAGGGAGGAGGTGAGACTAAATCGTAAGGCAGATACACTGATGCTACCACCAGTGATCCGACTGAGTTCGACGATTTGGGAGAGACGAGCACAGCTGCAACGTCAGCTGAGCTACATTCATGAATTAGGGTAGCACTCAGATTGTTTGAAATAAACACGCAGGCTCTTATCTTATCATTGGACCCTCCGTAGAGGATTCTGCCATCTACAGGATCCATTCCAGAAACCACGCCGTCAAGCAGATAAGGTTCCTCAATTAGGCAAATGTCTACCTGCGAATTAGCGAGCAGCAACTTAATCTCAAACGATGCAGCTTTGCTACGGTGTAAATTGATCTGTTTCAGCGCAAGCATAGAAGACATAATAATAATTACAAGCTAAGGAAACAATCGAGGGTGCGATACAAATTAGCTCCTGATACAACCCAAACCAAGGTCGTAACTGGGAGCTAGTTTTTCTAGTCCTTTATATTCAGATGAGTATGATGTCATTTGAACCAGTCGAATAACGACTTGAAGGCCATGTGTAGACCATCGGATGTAAAAATCGGGCCAGTATAGCGGTTTTCTTGTATTGTGATTGTAGCGCAAATAGTGAGAAATAAACCTCTGGAGTGGATTAGCATCTCGTTTGCGTCTTCCAACTAACTGCCTTAAATTGATAGAATTTATGGCAACTAGCGTTTGCGTGGGCTTTCGCTGCTTGGATAATTCAGTGTCATCTGATGACAAAACCGCAGTTGAGACCAGGAGTCGTTAGATGATTGGAGAAAACTCAGGCCATACCAACATAATTTGGAAAATTAATTAATTGTTCGGGTGGTAATCCACGCGAAATCAAATCAGCCGGGTTGAACTTAGAATTGACATTACGCCAATTACTTTTTACAACCAAAGATTGAATGGTTAATACACGATTTGCAACGAAAGTTTTCCAACGATTGGACGGAGCCTTCAACCAATGCAAAACAATTGTGGAATCTGTCCAAAAAAAATTAATGGTCAACTGGAAAGTTTAGGTTAGGCTTTATTTTTTGATAATAGCAGAGCAGCAAGAACTTCAAGTCGAGGCAGAGTTAATTGTTTAACGCGGGGAGAACTTTGAATTTCTAACTTAAAAATCTAACTAACGGTTGGGCCATCTATCGGTTTAAATTTGAATCACCGGTTATTTCGAATCTGGCAATACTTATGTCATTCTATTCTGTCACAAAATTCAGTATATTATCTCCACTGAACGAAATGAATCGATTTACGCTTGAGCATCGTTGAGATTTATTGGAAATTTGTTTCAAAAATAAAGACAATTGGTCGGAAATTGCATGAAAATGTGGTGCAAAATTTGGTCGCAGTGAAGGACCAACAGTGCCCGGCAAGTTTATTGTTAAAGTTCGTGAAACTATGGTTTCATTGTTCACCCAAAAATATCGAAGCTGTGACTGAGAGTGTGCGTGAGAATCCATCAACATCAACTCGTCATCGTTCTCAAGAATTAAACGTTTTACGCACCAGTTTACGTCGAATTTTGCGAAACGATCTCGGTAGGACGCCTTAAAAAGTTCAATTGGTTCAAGAGTTGAAGCCGCATGACCATCCGCTTCGTTTTCACTTCGCTAGATGGGCCAACAAAAACCTGCACGTTGATGTCAATTTTGCCAAAAAATCATCTTTTGGGATGAAGCTCATTTTCATCTTGGTGGGTACGTTAATAACCAAAATTGCCGTATTTGTGGCTCAGAAAATACACACGTGGTCTTACAGAGGCCGATGCACCCATTACGAGTGACTGTTTGGTGCGGCTTGTGGAGCGAAGGTATCATTGGCTCATAATTCTTTGAACATAAGGACGGCGCAACCATTACGGTCAATGGAGCCACCTATCGCACCAGATGGTATTGATGTAAACGATGATTGGTTTCAACAGGATGGTGCAACTTGCCACACATCTCATGCCACAATCGATTTATTGCGTCAAACGTTTGATGGCCGTTTAATTAGCCGAAATGGTGATGTCAATTGGCCGGCAAGAAGCTGCGATTTAACAACATTGGACTGTGGGCGCCGTTAAAGAAAAGTGTTGTGCCGACAAACCAGAGACAATTGAGAATTTGATGGCCAACATTCGTGATGCCATCGCTGAGATAAGACCTCATACATTCGAAAAAGTGCTCGAAAATTGGGCCGATCGGATGGGGTACTGTGAGGCCAGCCGCGACAGCCATATGAATGTAATAATATTCCATCTCTAACCGGCCCACCCACTATAACGCCCTTAAGAGTGTGACTTCGAATATATACAGATGCACTGAATTTTCGTTGGATTTCGGCAATGATTGAAAATATGTCGTGAAATATGGACCGATTGAAGTTTTTGTAGATTCTCACATAAATGAGACCAGAGTTTCGCTTCAGTTTAGCTTGAGTTGCCACAACTGCTGCATAAACATCTTCCTTAGCACAACAACAGGTGAGATTAATAAAAAAATTAGGGTCAACAATTTTATTCTTGCGCTTTTGTTATTCTTTGAGATTCCTTGCCAAGGTTGGTATTTATATGAAAAGTATCGGAGTTAGACTGCCAATATAAACCCAAAGTTTTGATAAATTCATCATCCTGTATTTGTAGAAGTTGCTCACGATCATCATCGGGAATATCGGCAAGAAGAGCTAAATCATTTGAACACCATTTTCGAAGTGACATACCAGCCGACTGAAGAATAAAGGAAATTTTATCCCTGATGCCAAGTACTTCCACTCTATGAATTAGTTCCTCTCAAATGTCGTTGCGTCTTGCTAAACTTGCTGCTGGGAATTTAGATTCGTCATCTGGGGCCAGTTGGAGAAGGCAGCGAGTAGCTAGGAACGAACCAGGAGTAGTATCGTATGTGACGGTTTCGAGCTGCTGTGTGAACAGAGGCTCTTTCGAATCAAATCGCCAATAAATATATTATAATCTCCAATTGTCAGGGTGAACACGGACTTGATGACGATACTTTTTTATTATTTATCGCATATGCATGAGCACGAAATCTAAGTAGTATTGTAAATAGATCATTTTGTACAACAGGACCAGTCATTAGAATATCTTTCAGAGACATACCAGCGTAACTCAAGGCTTCGATTTAATTTCGACTCAATATTGAAGAATCATCGGCGCGTGCTAACGGCCGAGATGCCTAGTTCATCTTCAGCATGAGAAAATGGTATAACCGACAATGAAACAACCATCTATACCAAATTGAACAAGAGCTTTTCTTTTTCTCCTTTCACTGCACCATTCACAGTTTCGTGTCGGGAGTACGGACCTATGTTTTCACACAAGTCGGCCTTATTTCTGCCAGCTCTAGCATTAAAGTCCTCAGTTACCATTCTAACATCAGATCGCCCAAAACGTTGTAAAATGAGTTTCTTTCTTTGGGCTGGCTAACTTCTGTGGGGGCGTGTACACAAATTATCGATAGGTTGGCTAACTTACGCGAAGCTTACACAATCGGTTATTGACTGCTTGGAAATCCGGCGGCCCAAAAAGAAATCCAGCACCAAGATTTTCGAGGTCATCTCCACTGTAGAGCAACGTATAGCCCTGGGACACATGGTCTCCACTTTGAGGCGAGCGAATTTCTTGAAGAGGAACGAGCTCCAGCCGATACTCCTTCATGCATGTGATTAGGCCCTCCAACGCTCCTGGTTTTCTAAGTGACTACACGTTCCACGTTCCGATCCTAAATCTCTTGTCCGGGTATTTGAGCGTGGGGTCCGGTGTTTTTTACTATCCATTTTAATTTTTGTTCACTTTAAAAACAGATTCTCTTTTTACGGATGTGGGTCATCAGCACAGCGATCCAATTGTTTAATCGCCTTCTACGACAAGCAAAGGATACTGTAGTGGTACTCTTGGGAAACATATTCGCGCAATTTAGATTAACGAGTAATGTGAATGCCTTCCGACCACATGTGCTAATGCATGAATATGCATGGATACATGTTACAAATAAAATTTGTAATAGTTTGTTAAAGCTCATTGTGCTTTTAACGTTGATTGCAAATATTTTGCTTAGCACAAATACAATTATATTTGGTTTCTGTAGCTATTTAAAATGTTTGTTGTCCTTAAGCTTTTTAAGCTTTATTAATGATTTTCCGAGTTTTGTGAGCTTTCCAAACATAGCGAATTCTGAATATTGTCCAAAAGTATTATTGAAAATGTGCGAGCTTTTAATGGTTTATGTTACTTTAAGTTTACGCAGCTGTTGTTAAGAACCAATACACCAATGAGTTTCAATTAAATTAACGAAACAATACGATGACGACCGAACATATCAAATATAGTTAATTGTTACAACCATAAAACCTATAAATACAAGTAGTTAGACACATAATTTTATAGCAAATAAAATTTACAATCATTATCGTCATCAATTTTTGCTAAATGCGGGATAATTAAATTTTTCAGTTGAATGACTTTTTTCCAATAATCATAATAATTTTCTATTGATTTCCTTCTGGATATTTTATTTCCAGTTAGACGGGAAAACACAACTTTTGTTTATTTTTATTTTTATTGAATTCATAAATATTTAATTGCTTGTAATTAAACGATTCCAAATAAATAGACGAGCAAAAGCAATAACGAAAACACAAAAAAAAGCTTTCAAACACTTTCTTTTGAACTTTCAATATAAATAATACTAATAAATAATAATTTTATTTATTTCGAATTATTTTGTGTTTATGAGTATGTATCTTGTGCTTTGTGTCTATATATGTACGTTGAGACGAGTCAAATCGAATCGAGTTCGTATCTAGTCGATATATATCGAGAATGTAATATAAATTATGATAATATTGATGTCATTGATGTTATGTGCTGTATATATACATATATATTTGGGGGCGGGTGGGGGTGGTGTTTCAGGCGCGCAAGGAAATGATGAATATCATAAATTTTCCATTTTCCAATTTCTTTTATTGAGTTTTATGATTCATCACATTGAAAATCATAAAATGAAAATGTTTTTAAATTATTATGTTTTTAGAACATAACATATACGAGTACATTCTTCTTCGTCTGTATACGTATACTTATTACTCGTATACATATATCTTAATGTCATCCCACAGTGTTATTGGCGTGTTTCGTTTTGTTGTGGGTACGGAGAATCATTTTATTTATGATTTTATTGTGTATATTAAGTATAGATTTTTATGAGGTTTTCGAAAAGCTTTTAAAAGTCTTAATAAGCTTTGATTTCTTTTTCCATTATTACGGTTTGGATGTTGAATTGGCGCATATACAGCGCGCCGTATAAATCCAGAGTCCGCAATAATCTAATATAATGCGCAATAGCCTCATGTCATGGGCTAGGTGAAAATACGGCGCTAAACAACTGGGCCGGGTTAAAATATTAACCGTATCGTGCTGAGCACCCTACGAATCATGTAGCCCTACCTGTGTATTGCGGATCTCTACACTATATGATCTATGTGGGATTTATAATGGATACAATTAATAAAAAACAAAAAGCATCCGGCAGGCACTCCATAGAAAACCGGAATCTAGTGCTTCGGGGACATCGGCCCTTAGACTAGGTCTCCAATGCGCAAAACGGGAAATAGACACGAATGAGGATAGTCCATCCAAACCATGCGTAGGCAAGATGTATCATGGATCTGAAGTAGGAGAGTTCATCGGAGATCTCTCAGCACAAAAAGGCAGAGATCTGGGGATGATTCGCCTACAGAAGCAAAGAAGAAAAAGGTTCTGGAGACTTGCATCTGATTATGGCAGTTATTGACAGGGCCCAGGAAGATGGGAATATTACGGTCCTTAACTGAAGGAAGATGGAGAAGGACTTAGCCGCCACCTTAAATCATGAGGGAAAATCCGAGACATTCCCCGATAGGCAGCCTTGGTCAAATTTGGCCTAGGGCTAAATTAGATGTGGTTACAAGAGAATAAATTACTTGCAGACGTAGGGCATGAGCCTGAATCCCTGCGGAATGGAATAAACCGAAGGAGATCTTGGAAATACTGTAGATCAGCAATCCAGATCTGCCAACAGCATCTTGGAGGATTGCCAAGTTGGACGAAAAAGTACATCACAGATCGGGCGTGATCATTATCAACAGAGACTCCTTGGGCGCTCTGGCAAATTCTGGGGGCTTGAGCACCTACGGATTTGGAGTGCCGACATATCTGGGGCATCTGCAATCCGAGATTTCGATGATTTGGATAACTCGCTGTCAGATGCGAGGTCTGATTTAACAGTGGTGGAGGTAAGCACTATCTAATGCATAAGATCCTTCAGATCAACCTTCACCACTGTAAATCTACCTCGGCGACAGCTCTCCTCAAAATGGAATCTGAGTCCATTGATGTGGTTCTGATCCAGGAACCTTGGGTGACCGGGTACTGGGCTGGGATAAATGCCCATCCCTATTTTCGCGTCATCTATTATTTTCTACGTCGACGTGTAGACAATGCCTGGAATAATTTTGTGAATTAGTTCTAAACTAAGGTGACCAAATTTTTTTAGGATCAATTCGATAACGGTGGTGAAAATTTAATAGATGTTTCGTCAATTGAAAAACGGTAAAAAGGAAGTCTCTGCGTATAGAAAAGCAGCTCACAAAAATCGGAGTGACAAAAATCTTTTCAAAAAAATTATAACTTCAATTAAAAATAATCTGGAGATCTCTTGCTATTACCATTTCATGGTAAGACGAATTCTATTTCAGGAAGAATATAAGAACTACCGTGTTATTAAAAAGCTAAATCGTTCAGATAACAAGAACTTGTCCGCTAATCGTTCAAGGCTGCTCTATATGATGTACGCTTTGACAAAATTGGTGTTTTTATGGATGACGAAACGTACGTGAAATTAAATTTGAAACCGATTAGCAGATCAAAAATTGTATCTTGCAAAAATAGTGACAATGCCTCCGCTAAGTATGATTTGAGATAAATCTACAAAAGGTATTATGATGTCAATCTATTTGTAGTTGTGAACTCAAGAACCAGGCAATTAAGGATGAGCAGGGCCATGCTTAGATGAGCAGGGCCATGTTTAGCTTAAGGATGAGCAGAGCCATGGGTAACATTACATGCGAAATACAATTAGTGGTAGTGGGAATAAAATTATATCATAAACCCACAGTTCATTCGAAATAAAATTTCTTGTGCCTTTCAGACTACTCCAGCTCACCAGCACAACTTACAGTTTTACCTATTTTCCACCTTTAAGAGGTTTAAACTCATATACGTCCTAGATATTTAAAGGCAAAATGGATGTTGATTCTTAGTCTAGAGTAAATATTAATTGATAGAGCACAAATCAATGTTATATTAAAGTATCTAAGCCGACCGATTTTCGACCTACCTAAAAATATTTGGCAATAGCGAAAAGAAGAATGGCGGATACGATCAAATTGCTGAAAATATAAAATATTGCCAAGTAATCTACGTAATATTTTACGTGTCGACAACTGCGTAGATTAGACGGCATAAACTACTTCGTACATCCCTGGTACTGGGGTTCAGAACTGCCAACTATGGAGAAGGAAAGTATGCCAACAGGTAGGTTTGGTAGTGCAATAACGGATGCTCAACGACGTAAAGTAAGAGTTATCATGGGCGGTGATGCTAATGCTCATCACTCAATTTGGGAAAGTACAAATATCAACAGGCGAGGTGAGCTACTCCTTGATTTTATTTTAAGTACTAACCTAAATGGATTTAATATCGGGCGTAAGCCAACTTTTAATTTCTAAAAACAAACAAGAAGTGCTAGACATCACACTTGTCCCAGCTTTCATTAGAGAGAGGGTATTGAATTGAAAAGTGTCCGGAGACCATTCCTTTTTTGACCTTTGTTATCTCCAGTATGAATTGGATACAAAACCCACTAGTAAACCATCCTTCAGGAATATGAAGAAAACTGATAGAAGAATAACTCATTACCGGTATCAGTTCCAAACCCACCTGCATCTATACAGGAACTTTATGTTCTAGTAAACAAAGCATGTTCATAGGTGCAGTCCTTTGGGGAAGTATCTGCCATCCTGGTGGTCGAGAGAGTATCCAAAGTATTCGTACGAAATGCAGGCAGCAGGAGACTGTTCAAGAAACCGAGGGATACAGATGGTGCTTGCAGATTGGAACTAGTATAACGAAGTCATCAAAACTTACACTAGAAACGTATTTCCAGAAGTACTCGGTACTAGCACCTCACAAGTCGTATAGTAAATAGGCGAAAAATTTTGAGGGCAACAAACTGCTTTTAACCATACAAATCGGCAGGACCTGATATCATTATCCCTGCGGATTTCTAGCGAAATATTTACTTAATGCTACCCTGGCTGGAAGTTATATCAAAGGCAGCTTAAAGTTTTGTCACATTCTTAGTAAATGAACTGAAGTAAAAGTAATATTTATACCTAAGGCGGGAAAAACTTCCCATTCACCAAACACTTAAGACCTATAAGGATATCCCTTTTTCTATTAAAATCACTGTAGAAAGACAAATAAAGGCTTACAGTAGAGCCTTAATCTTAGGGAATTTCAACACACGTACTGCAAAAATCCCTTGAATATAAGGTATATTCCTTGGTAACTTTCCTGGATATAGAAGGGACCTTTAGCAACGTCAGACGAAAGGCAATCACTCGGACTGTTGCGTGACTGGGGGTACACGGTTAAATAAGCTATCACTCAGAGGTTGGATAGATCAAATGCTTGGAAGCAGGATCATAACAGCCTGAGGAGAGGTGTCTGCTGGCAGATACGTGATCAGAGGTTCACCGAAACGTGGGGTTTTATCTTCCCTTCTTTGGAATTTGGTCATTAATGACCTGGTGTTAAACCGGGAAGGGCAAGGCTTCAGGGTGGTTGCCTTAATGCGGATGATGTTGCGAATTCGGTCTTCGGTAAATATCCTTACTTGACCTTTACGGATAAAGCGATATTTCTCAGGCTAGGTTTGGACAGCAAGCTAAGCTGGAAACAAAACATCTTAGAAAGAGTAAAGAAAACTGTAACGCTCTACTGCAGCAACAATGTCATTGGAAAGAAATGGGGTACGGAGACCCACATTGTACATTGGCTCTACGTCTCAGTGGTCAAACCTATACTGCTGTATGGGGCTGTCGTTTGGTGGCCAGGGTTAAAAATTTTGGCCAACCTTAAACTATTGATGAAAGTTCGAAGAACGTTCAAGCTCTGGAGATTCTCGTTCATCTCACAGCCTTGGATCTTGCGGCAAAGCCGTTTTCTGCACAGTCATTCAGCTCAAATCCATATCTATGTGGACCTGTCACAATATAGGGCACTCATCTATCCTTTGCAACAGGGTATTCTGAAACTACTGATTACGTTACCCCTTCGCCATCTGTTGAGGCAAGATTTCATCTGAGTTTCCCACCAGAACGGACTGGGTGAATAAGACGTTTATGAACAAGGCGTTGGCTGCGGGATATTCTGACAGGCACTAATTCAAAATCCACTTGATGTGGGTGCCAGGGCACTTCAATATCGTAGAACATGTAAAGGCAGATGAGCAGGTCCACAAGGGCACAGGACGCCTTATATCACAAAGCAGGCTGGATATAAAGATACCGCTTGCTTCCTGTAAACTGCTACTTCAGAAAGAACCCATAAAAGAAACGAACGACATATGGTCTATGATAGTTCTTGTGTAATAAATAACCAGGTAAATCTGGCCTAGACTTGACCGGTCCATATCCGGCCAACTGATATCGCTTCGACGGCACCATATTGGTATGGTGACATGCTCTCATTGAGGTACATACAGTCCCCGCTCGTGTTTTCTGCCGTAGCTGTGGTGATGAGGAGAAGGAAGAAACTGTGCTTCATCTGCTCTGCACCTGTACTAGTCAAGCGTACAGCAGAATAAAATTTATGGGGTCTTTCCATTTATACGACCTGACGGGTCTTAGTAAGATCGATGTCAAGGGTTTTTAACGCTTCTTGGGAAGCTCAAGATGATTCGAAGAGGAGGTAATTCTGTCTATGCTAGACCAATAGGACGGCCACCGTAACCTAACCTTAATATTGGAGTCCGTTAAATTCATTAAACGCATCAAATTCACGAAGAACTGTTCTATCGAAGGAAACAAAACTCATATAGAAATGAATTTTCAAAATTTTCATTCTTTTATGATCTTCGTGTGGAATCGCTATACATCGAACATATCAATTCCATGTTATATATAAATCTCCTTAAGTATACACCAAAACACACGCGCATGAGTGTGAGTATAGTGATTTAAAACACACGAGGAAAGTTATCCAACTTTATGGTTTGAACAAAATAATCGATACACGCATATGAGATGAGGTATAAGAGCGCCAAAACTTAACATAAAACAAAAAAGGTAAATCAATAATTCGTTTTTCTTATATAAATGAAAATCCATTGGAAAATTGTGCGCTCGTACTACACAAAAAAAGGAAAATTATTTATTTATCAATATTATAGTCGTATACATACATATACATACATACATACTTAACAGTATATATTTTTTATTTTAAATTAAGTTTGTTGATTAACATCGACGATATGAAAACTCATCTTGCGAATAAAATTTATTAGTCTCACGATAGGTATACACAAAATGTGATTTACCATTCCATATACATATAATAATTCAAAGTGCCTTCCTACGAGAAAAATGTAATTAGATTTTTTGCTAATGAACTTCCATTGTGCCAAAAAAAAAAAGGTTTATATACGAATATCATAATTATGTTCGCAAAAGGTGATTTTAGATCGTATATATTAGAATATAGGGTTAAATTAGTATACTATGTATACCGAATAAATTATGATGAATGAGAAAATCATTACCATTAGTACAGTGTTCTAGAACTCGAGAAATTATAATAATGAGTTGCAAATCGGGTTGAAAAAAGATTTTAGTAATGTAATGTAATTTTATAGACGTCCATTGTTCTTCCAACACCCACTATCGTAAATCAAGAACAACTAATTAAGCATTTTACCCTTGAAGATGTTTGCCTAAAAAAGTTGGAGCTTATATACGATAAAAGTAGTATAAAACAGTTATTCATTTAAATGCCAAGTGCACAGTCACCTCCGAATCTAATTGTAAAGCAAATTCTAGGGCAAATGCAAAAATAATCGTACTAAATCTTTAACCTATAAATTTAAAGTCAAACTCATGGCCCTGACTCATCGTAATTCAAGCACATTAACACGACGATTTTTAAGATAAGGGTAGTACAAGAACTTGGTGGATTAGGAATTTAGTCGTCAACGTAGTTTACTTTCAGAATCTGAGTCCAAATCTCGGGCTAGTGGTGTTAATGGCTCATAAAAAATTTTATTCTAAATCGCATAATATAAGCTTCCCGATTAATTTAGTCCTGGAGGTAGGTGGAAGTTTTTAGGCTTACTGGTTTAGAAATATAGTCATCTACCTAGTGCGCACTATTGGAATGATAATCAAAGGTTAATAATTAAACAAACGGCATCGGTTTCGGCAGTTACCACCTCTCCTGCAACTCGGATTAAATGTTGGAACTGTTTGAAAGCAGGCCATATTTTCAATAATATGATGTGAAAGAAAAAAACTAACCTATTTTGCTTCAGATGCGGAATATCGGGATTTGTTACACGCAAATACCGGAAATGTACGCTTTCAAGCTCAGCAAACCGATAATAGGAGTTGGTACTGCAAGTTACACTAATTTCACAGAACCTTAAACTCCAAAATCAAAAGTGGGAGTTGGAACCTGATAGTTCCCCACCTAACAGCTTTGGATATTACAGTTTAAAGTCCTCCTAGACTCTTAGGCATCTTATACTACATTTGAATTGAATCACTGAATTTGTTAGTATATCCCATAAACTCCTTTATTTCAACTGCTTATGGCACTCACCATCAAATGAAAGGATACGTTAATGTTCCTTCCACTTACAATACTAAGACTTTCATTACAACTACTTTAATATTAGACATGGGCTTGTGGAAGTTGATTACCATAAAACCTGTGATGGAAATCCTATATCTTCTTCTGTGCTGGACAGTAACATTGGACATTTTCAATCTCCTCATATGGGCATTTCCATAGTTCACTGTTATCCCTTTTTAACTGCACAATACGCCTAAAGTACAGGCTCACTTTATGAATCAGGTGCTTGAGGTTGACTTATGGAACATCAAGTATTCGTTTATCTAGACGGCATTAAAACATCTACTGCGACTTATCAAGATTATATTGGTCACCTGAATGTAGTCGCCGAACGATTAAACCTAGCAGGATTAACTAACAAATTGGATAAATCCAAGTTCATACAAAAATAAATGAAATATCTAGGTTATATATCATTTCGCAGGAATGTCTTAGAACGGATCCTGGTAAAGTGGTTGCGGTGCTGAATTATACCCTGTACCAAACTTCGTCAAAGCTGTTCACCAGTTGGTATATATATATGGTTTATTCAAAATTTCCTAACCATTGCTGCCCCAATTTCAGATGTTTGATATCTCCGCACCTACTCTTTGTAACACAGATTTTACCAAGCGCTTAATTATTAATACTAATGCGTCAGATGTTGGTGTTGGCGCGGAACTTACCACGTCATATTAGTTTTTAGTCAAAAATTAATTACTCGAAACCGTAAATATCACACAATGGAGAAGGAGTGTCACTCAAGTACAAGTTTGACTTGCGGCACAGGAAATTTGTTCAGATATTCTTAAAAGATGTCACGGTCCCCGTTTGGCGGACCATTTTGATATTTTAAAAGCAGCTTACCGAAACAAATACAATTATATTTGGCCTGGTAGTACAGAGAAAGAATCATTGGATTCCCAAAATGTCGCAACTACACATTGGTCAACTATTGCTATTGATTATATGGTACCTTTGACAAAATCAAAATCTGGCAACATATTCGTTTTAATATATAGTGTTATCGACACTTCGAAATTCTTACACTAAATCAACCATTCGAGTTTTAGCACAAAATATCTTTGAAATATTTGGAACTCCTCGTACCTTAACATGTGACAACGGTTCCCAATTTATTTCGTTGAAATTCAAAACCGGGTGTGTTACGTATTATTCGCACTTAATGTTGAGTTTGCATATGGGAATGAAAAAAACTGCCAAAAGCTGGGCATAGACACGAAATGAATACAGTCATCAGCCTCGCCCCGAAACATAGTTGTCGAATTCAAATTGTCTGACCATCTAAAATCGTGCAAGCACGATAGTAGATTTCAAATCACTCAGAGCGAAAACCATTCGAACTTTTTACGAAAACCTTGAGTATTCCATCGAGAATAATCAGAATCGACGTCCGAATGACTGAATGACGACTGCAACTGGAGAAAGGTTAGAAAATATTTGAGTGTTTTATTAACTTGACTATTCCATCGATGAAAGCAATAAAGATCCATGGACCAATATGTGATCCTGTAGGAACACCACACGAGTAGATTATGATGGTAGATAAAATCAAATGCCTCACTAAAATCTGTGTAAGCTACGTCAACTTGTTGATATTTTTCTATCTTATTTAACACTTTACTGGTGTAATTTCACCAGATTGGTAGATGTAGACCTTCCAGGCATGAACCCGTGTTGGTAGATATAGAAATGTGACGTATCATGTGGATATTTCTGAAGTCATAATGGAAGGATCTCCTTCGATTTCGCATTTAGATCGAAAAACTATTTAGGATATTTTTTAATTTTACTTTCGTTACTTGCAAGGTAAGACCGTACTTAATATTGAAATAGACGTCAAATTGCTTGCTGCATAAATTCCTTGCTGTAAAAAGGACAGCTTGTCTGTTTCCAATCGTGATTTCAACATTTTAGTATAGGCCTTACATTTTCTATTTTTCAAAATTGTTAGCAGGTCATCAAACCATGGGGGATGAATGTTCGGTGCTTTATTGAAAATAGCCACATGGAGTTCGAAGCCTTGGTGTAACATGTCATAAAATTTTACCCCAGTTTACTGCTTCTAAATAAACATGTAAACCGGCATAATTAGTTTTTTTAAAGTTGTATTTCATTTGTTGCACATGTTCAGATTTTATGCTTACAGTATAGGTTGTATCAAATACTATGTCCAACGATTTGTGGTTGATATCATTTACCACAAATGAATTTAGTGATGCCATTACTTTGAAAGCATCACAGTCTCAGTGGTACAGCCAAGATCCAGGAACCTTTCGAAATTATTGGCAACTGTGTTATTTTGGTTAACAGTAAAATAAAGATTCTGTATCAGTTTTTATAGTACATGGAAGAATGACATTCAATTCCTTGTCATGATTCCAGATGATATTTGGAAGATTGAAGTCACGAACTACAAGAACTGTGATTGAGGCGGTATATTTACGGTGCGTATATAAATAGATATCGTTAATCTAGATTTGAATGTACGGCTATGAATACGATTTGAATGAAGTTCGATCAAATCTATAAACAATATAATTATGCCCAAAGAATTCGGTACTACGAGTATCAATACCCATAGGTTCAAATTACTTTTCCCGATAACATAATATATTAGGTAGTTTGTTTGAAGAACAAATCGATAAAATTGGGATGATTTTGTGGCCATTTACATTCTGATAATAAATTCAACACACATCTTTGACTGAATTATTGCATGAGTCTTGATAGTATTGGGCAATCCTTGTATAGCGGGACAACCGGTGTTAATATGGGGCACCTTTATCACTAGCGAGTTAAGCAAATCATCTTCTAAATCTGATTCTAAGCTGGTCCATTAATAAACACTTATCTGCTTTGGAAAAGTTAGATAATATGTATTCTCTATCATCGGTAATGAAGACAAATCTGATGGTAATTTCAAGAATTCCATTGACGCCTCAACAACGTTTTTGATGCAGATATCAGGATAAAATGGGGCATCTTTATGTAACATTTAGCTGGTCCGAATTCGTAATAAATTTGTAAAATTGCATATTTACATGATGCAATCTGTCAATGAAAGGAATTTGATTTCTATTCCCAAAAAGATATATTTTTGTACATTTACTAAGCATATGGCCACTAGTCCAATATAACCAGCATGTGCTCCATTAATTAGGTATGAAGCTATCGTTTTATGGTTATATAAGATTTTGTTGAAATTCGTCTTCTTCTTAACACCACCAGCGGATACTTTAGATTTGAGATCAGCAACACCATCCTTAGTCGCTCAAAAGACCAGATCAAAACATTTGTCTAATTTGGCTTTCATAGGCATGCAAATCCTCATAGAAGAAGATGGTAAATAATTACCATTTATCCAATTTGAGATTTGAGGTTCGGCATAATCGAATGGTATAGGAGGAATCCGTTAAATGAAATCATATCCGTTTGCAAAATTCTCATCATAAACAGTTTTGCAACACTTTTTTGGTGTAGTAAGCTGGATTTTAATAATTTAAGGAATGATTTGCTCGCAGATTGAGTTGAAATAATTCCCTCATCGCTCTGAGTTCCAACATGTTTAGTTTACATATTGCAATTTAGGGTAAGGACCTATTTATATTCCTTAGTGCATGAAAACTACATTGACTATTTACGTCACATAGGGCATCAATTAATTTAGTAGAGAATCCGATTGCCTTAAATGTGACGATGTTTCCAGAGCATGAGCATGAATTGAATGGTCTCGAAAGTGATTTTTGGTTCTTTACTGAAAATCACGTGGTTTGCCTGATTGGTCCCGTAGAGCAAAATTAATTATTTTTCTGAGTAAATTCGAACTCTTGACGAAGGGCATGAAGTATATTAAACTTCCTCACAGAAATGTTTCCACAAAATTCGATGAGCAATTTAAAAATTGTTTGAGCCAATAAGTTAGTATCCCAAACAGCCTTAATATTTAAGTTTTCAGGTTAATTTTCAGTGGAAATTTCATTGAATTCACAAAATCAGACTAAGAAAACCAAGTGTATCCAAGTGTTCGTCGGAAAAGGAGCCCAGACAATTTTCTTTAATTCATCTGGTAACTTATCTATAGTAAATGTGTGTTAACTTTATTGGAGTTTCGCCCAGTGGCTAGCTCCAAACTGGTTATACGATTGCATTAACTGCCCTAAATCTAAAGGCTTCGTCCTTGGAAGCCGTCTGACTAGGTCTATGTTGGTCAGCATACGGCGCATATCTGCTTTTTGATGTTGACCGAGTCGCTGTATATGTTTCTTTGCATGGTTCTTGATTTCTTCGGTAACATACCCCATCTTTAGATCCTTATGAAGGTTATCGTTTCTAATGTACGATGGTGCATTCACAATGCCACGTAAAAATCTGTTTTGAAAGGTTTGAATTATAGTAACGTTGCTCTTCTTGGTACAACCCCACAGATGTATAACATATGTCGACATACTGTTAGCTCGGATTTTCTACCTAGGAGCCAATACATTTTCCTGTATTTGATGTTTAGCTCTTCCTTTTTTCTTTTTCACGTGCTCTTTCCACTTGAGTTTAGCATCAAGTCTCATGCATAAGTATTTGACAGTATTTGCATGCGGGAGTTGCTGTGTGTTCAGATGGATTGGTATATGAAGTTAACTTTTTTGTTAGTGAAGTTGACTTGCATGAATTTCGCTTCATTGAGCTGAATGCGCCATTTCTTTATCCTGTTATGTAGCTGCAATAGTAGCATTTTGTAATTTACCAGTTGACTCTTCTATGCTATCTCCAATTGCTAGGATTGCAGTATCATCTGCAAATGTTGCATTGTTTGTTCCTTTTGTATTTAGTACATCTTGTACAAAGTAAATACAATATTGGTCCCAAGACCCTTCCTTGTCGAACTCCAACTGATGTTTGTTTTGGATCAGAGTACTCATCTTCAAATTTATCGCGAAAATATCTATCAGTTGGATAAGATTTTAATATTTGGTAAAACAGCTTTGGCAGATCTCGGTGTAGTTTATACTCTAGTCCTCGGTGTCATACTTTGTCAAAGGCTTGTGCTACGTCCAAGCGTCCTTTTCCAGTGTAGTTTCAATTAAGTCGGTAATTCTATGCACATGATCTATAGTAGAGTGCCTCTCTATAAAGCCAAATTGATGTGAAGGAATAAGTTTTCTTTCTTCAATAATCAGTAACCTTTTAAGCAATAGTTTTTTGAACTATTTTGAAATTTTAGGAAGTATCGAAATTGGTTTTTAATAACTTGGAATCATAATCACCTCTGCCACCTTCCACTGGTATAACGTATTTAAATCGAAACGCCGCGTTTATTACTTGGAGCAGTTTTCATTAACCCTTTTCGGTTAGTTCTTTAACTATTTGTCCTGAAATTAGATCATAGGTCGTTTTCTTCCGCTGATTGTCTAGGAAAGTTTAGCGCTTAAATAATTAAATCTCGATTAGTACCGTACATGGTGACATGGAGCTATGCAATGCGCAGGTATACTGTACTTGTTTGAATGGGATGAATGGGTTGAATGAATTAGTGTGAATGTGTGGGTAGGCACCGTGGGCCCATTAGTGGCATTGAGTGCTGGAGTAAAATCCGCCCAGTTAAAAAACAAAAAAAAAGCCTCGATGTACTTTGTGGTGGTCTATGTCTCTGCCAGGTTTTACGAGCCTCCGCTTTTCATTAACCCAATCTTTCACTTCCAATGCACAGTTATTGCGCCTCGATATTTTATATTAACTATGGGGCGTACTCTGCTTCGCTGCTTGCAATATATTTTTTATTTAATAGTTGGTCATCGAGTTGTGTCGCAATTTTAATTGGTACCGGTAAGAATATATTTTCTTCGATCAGCGTTCGGAAAACATCCCAATTTGTTTTATTGTTGGTTAATCTAGGCAAATTTTCTTTCTTGATTAGTGGTCTGAACATATTCCATCATTGTTTTCTATCAGTACGTAGTTTTCGGATACTGATTTTATTACAAAGACGTCTATTAAGACTGGTATTTTGTTATGATCGGTAGGCCAATATAGTGGTTTACCCCCGGAATAAAACTCACAGTTTAATTTTTGCCCTGCTGCAAACAGGTCTTTACTCTTATGTGTTGATAGTCTCGATCCCCAGTATGTATTCTTAGCATTGTCTCCCCCAATTATGAAGTTGGCTCCAAGGAGTTTAAGCAACGCGACATAATTTTCTTTAGTCAGTTGGTGACGTCGACGTGGTGGATAGTATATAGATGCTATATTCCTTTTCATTATTTAGTCGAACGTTTATGGTTGACACTTGCATATTATCCTTTTCTATTTTAACTCCTTCGCAGTGTTTGATATTTGCCCTTACAAATATTGCTTACCCTCCTCTCGCGTTCTCTAGCTATGGATGGCATGGTACCAGCGGTTTCCATGAATTCTTGCCACTTTCGTTACGTTTGGGATTCTGATATTAGGTATACATCTATCTTTTCCATGTGTAAGTAAATTTCTAGCTCCGGAATTTGGGGCAGTAGCCCATTTGCATTCCAGTTGGCGATTCTTGTTTTGCTGATATGCATATTAGTACATCATAGAAGTGAATTCACTGCTTCTTGATTATATTTAGCTTTCGCTGAGTTTTTCGGTGGAATTCTATCGAATGGTATTTCACAGTTTTGCTTAACCTGAGTTTTTCTATTCCTCAGTTTTTTGCAGTTCTTTAGCTATCTCGCATTCTCTGTAGTTTGCGGGATGTCTCCTTTGCAGTTTACACATTTAGGGGTGCATTGGGGTATTAAACCAGTGGTCTTTCTTAATGCTTCAATTCTAACCCTCATATTGAGAATAGATTTAATGACAAAGATATTTATAATTTTTCTTTATTATTAAAAGTAAACATGAATAATGGGAGTCCTCTCCAGGTAATTTTGACCCCTTGATCAGTTTCCTTTTTTTTCTTTTTTAATTATGTTTGCGGCGTTTTCTATCTTCAACCCCTTGCCTTTTAAATCGTCTATTATATCCTCTATTTTACAGGTAGGATGAAGACCTCTAGCCATTACGTTTATCAGTCGGTCATATTTGTTTTCATACGTGTACCATTCTTTCCCTTCTTCTGTAAGCTTCGTAGCTAATGCTTTATATGCGTCAACATCATCCCATTATATTGACTGGAGCCTCTTATTGAATTTCAACAATGTCATTTGATTTTGAGAATTGGCTTGAACCTGCAGCTTCTGTGGAAGATTCAGTATTTCATTTTTTAAAAGGTGTTTTCTTTCGGTTTTTTTAAGGATCCAGTCTTTTTCGTCTCGTAAATCATCTTCATCAGTGAATAATTCTGGTGCAGCTTGGTCCTGTATTTCTTTGGCTTGTAGTGCTTATTTCAGTTTTTAATGCATGTCAACAGCCTAGAAGGCCAAATAGATATAAAATCCAGATAATCGCATTCAGGGAAATAAATTAAAATAATATTCTTTCCAGTCTACTGATAACGTCTCTACGAATACATATATACGTGTTGCTATTGTACTATTTATATGAGTACACACCCACACACACACATTCACAAAATTACATAATGTAATTTAATTTCACATAATGGTTGTGCAATGCGATTTCTTAAAAATTAAAATAACAAGAAAACTTCAGAACGTATAAGTTTAACTTACGGCAAGAAAATAAATAAATAAAAGAATTCTGAGAAAAGCTTTTCGCTTTAACGAACGATGGTATAACGCAAATATAAAATAAAAATTCATCCAATAAGTTTATTATTATGAGTATGCGAGCTTTTACATTTTATATATGATTTGATATTAGAGCCTGGTGTTTCGTCTTCAAAAGTTAATTGAAATTAATATTTATTATGTGGTTGTATTTTGCGTATGTAACCAAGCTTGATGAAATCAGAATTTTTCGTCGAAATACTGTGCTCGCAACAAAGGTCAAAGTTATCATATATATAATTGTACGTAAGATGTAACGTCTATGATATACGAGACAAATGTTTTATGATTTAAAACTTATCCATGTATAACACACTTAATGTAATTGAAATTTACTCCCCGCATCAAAAATATTTATAGACGAACAAAAAGCTCTCTCTCTCTCTCTCTCTCTCTCTCTCTCTCTCTCTACGTCGTCTTACTTAGAAATCCATATAACCATGGATCATCTCTATAAATTTTATTGTTTAGTATATAAAAGTTTCATTGGTAATAAATTGTGAAGTTGAAGGAAACAATTGATTTTTGCTTTGCTTTATTCGAAATATAAGAAAATTTATAAGAAAAGCTTTCCGAAAAGTTAACTTTTTGTGTGCGCACTATATATACCCAAATATTATATTTACCTCTTTAAAAATTTAGATAACTTTCATTTCAAGAAACAAAATAAACAAAAAAGCTTTTTATGATTTTGTTGTTGTTTTTGTCAGGATGTTTTCCGAGCTGGATAATAAAAAAAAATTTAATTTATCGATTTTCCTTCTTTGTATATATGCATAATATATACATATGTGTGTATGTATATGAATATTCTGGCTGGAAAGAAAAAGTTTGTTTGGCACACACAGACAAAGCTCTAAAAGTTATACTAACTACAAAAATGGTTAAATTGTTTGTCATTTGGTATATACAAATATATGTATTTGTGTGAATGTGTGTGGGGTATGTGTGTGATTTTAGTTGTGTATATATGTGTAGGTATAGACCCAATTTAATTTTCATCAACAGCCTCGACTCGAACAAAACACAAGAAAAGAATTCAAGAAATTATTTTAGCTACAAATTAATAATACTATTTGTTGAGCTTTTTTGTGCTTTTATTTTTGGGTAAATCTAAACAAACCTACTGAAACAAGCAAAAAAAAATTTTTGTATTTTTTTTGGGGGGACAATGAATGGGAAAACTAATATTTTTATGAATATATTGGGGTTTAATGGATGATGGAAATTTTTTTTTTGTGTACGCTGTGCTTTTTTGTTAATTAATAATAAAATCAATAAAGCTATTGTTAATTTATGTACTTAGAAAATGTTTTGCAAGATTTTTTTGATTCTCATCAGTATAATTAGTTTTGTGTTTGGTGCGGATATGGTTTGAGCAGCCTTGAAATTATTTGTACTTAAGTATTTAGGTTATCTTTTAGGGAGAATCTATTGTCAGTGTTATAGTTTGGTAATTATTAAGTAATATTGATAATTAGCACATTAGACACAAAATTCGGCTTTACTGTACTGGACACCTTTAAAATAGTCTGAAATTTTTGAACTACAGATGTTTGTGTTCTGTCAAATGGGATTCTTAAAAAATATTTGGGTGCAATTCTAGAATGCTCCAAATCGGAACTAAACTAAGCTGACCTTAATGAAAAACATGCCTCCCGGTCCTCGTTCGTTATGAACGGGTGGGTTAAAGTGATCTAGGTGTGGGGCAGGAGGCCCATTTGACAAAACCCAGATGCAAACCGAGCCCTCTGGATACTTGGTTGTAAGTATAACATAATTTTTAGAATAGTATAACTTTTCTCCGGTACTCATGGGAGCAATATGTCTAAAAAAAAATTTAAAAGCAAAGAACAAATCCGAGATCGCCACACTCCAAAGGCCGGCAACAACAAAAGGTGAACTCGACCGTAAAGGTGGGGCTCCCTCAACAACACCAGAGGAGGCGACTTCAGGGCACCAAAGCCTGGGACCAGCGGAACCCAAGGTAAATCTAGCACCTGGGGGAATCTACCATTAGGAGGCGGGTGGCTAAGGGAACCCCGCAACGAGGTGTCCTGCCCCCTCTTCTCTGAAACATAGCAATTAATGGGTTGCTGTTAGACCTGGAAAGAGAAGGGATCGGAGTAATTTCTTATGCAGATGACGTAGCGATAGCTGTCTGTCTCTGGTAAATATTTAAACACAGTGAAGGAGGTAATCCAAAATGCCCTCTTAATCATTACGAGGTGGGCTATCAGATGTGGACTGGCAATCAGCTTGTCAAATACTGAACTGGTACTATTTACTAGGAAATATAAAACCCCGGTAGTAGATCCACCTATCTTAAATGGGATAGGACTAGCTTTTACTGATGAGGCAAAATTTCTGGGCATAATCTTGGACAGTAATCTTAGTTGGAAACCTAACATCTTGGAAAGAGTAAGCAAGGCTAATATAGCCATGCACTCGTCCAGAAACGCCATCGAAAAGAGATGGGACCTGAAGCCAGAACTGAAACACTGGCTATTCACTGCCGTAGTAAGACCTATACTTATGTATGGGGTGAGCGTGTGATGGCCAGCTCTTGATAAAGTAACCTACAGGAAGGGGATCGAGAAGGTGCAAAGAACGCTGAGAACAACACCAACACGCGCCTTGGAGTTTATGTTTCACCTTCTTCCCGTCAACATTTATGGTAAGCAGATCACGGCAATTACGGCCGGCCGACTATCAGCCATATCTAGGTGGAAATGTCTTCAGACAGGACACTCAACGATAATTAGATCACGAAGGAAGGAACTGGCGAATCTAGATTACATTACACCAACATAATGATTCGAGAAAGGATACCGAACTACCTGCCCTTCAAAAGAATCTTGGAGGAACGGGTCGATTTCGGGAACTGAACCATTGCAGTTCTTTACGGATGGCTCCCATCTACACGGTAAAGTAAGTCTGGTTGATACATAATGTGGTATCCTCGATTTATATCGCAATTTATGTGGACAGTCAGGCGGCAATCAAGCCGCTGGATTCAGTAGTTCTCTGATATCTAGGGTGGCGTTGGGTTACCATTTGTCTCTGAATGAGATTAGTGATCATTTCAACATTCAGATAGCCGGGTTCTCGGCCACTCGGACGCCATGGGGAACTGCAGGGCGGACGAACTAGCTAGGCATGGTACAACCCTTTAACTGCTACCGTAAAGGGCAAATTTAGGGAGGCCGATTAAGGCACTCAAGACATCGGTTAAAAAGAAGGCAGTATCCTCAGCGAATGAAAGATGAACTAACTCTCTCACATGTAGTGTACTCTCTCACACATGTGTACCAAGACATAGTGTATCAAGACAAGTTTGACAAAGTTGGACTTAAAACGCTCAAAAACACTGATCTCCCTAGTAGACGTGAATTAAAAAAGATCGTGGGGATACACACAAGACACTGTTTTCTTGGAGAATATTCGAGGAGGCTAGATCTAGAAGCAAATGATTTTTGCAGAAGCTGTATGGTCGAGGAGGCGGAAGAGACGGTGGTTACTTCCTATGCTCATGTCTGGCGTTGGCACACAGAACACATAAATTTATGGGTAGATTCTTAATGGACTGCCTCTCTGATCGCGGAAAACTGTAAGGTTTGAGATCACGCTACATAATTGTAGCTCAAACTGGGTCACATAAGGGTAATAGAGAAGTAAGATCCTGTGGTACCACAATGGACCGTCACCGGTCTAAGTGTGCAGCCGTAGCACTACCTAACACTTTTCTAATTGTTTTCGGTTTGCCTTCAACAACTTCGATTGTGATTACGTTGCCAAAATTTCCTTTTGATTTTGAAATTATTAATGTCTTGTAGTCACACCATATAAACAATGATTTCAGCAAAGGTTCATTGATAGACCGACTACAGCAAAGTTAAGGTCACTCAATTCGTTAGGCAGACCGACCAAATAATCGAGAGATAATGAAATCTAAATTAAATACCAAGACTCTACACAAACGAGATGATGAGACTCCCACTAATAAATTAGCGACTTAACTAATTTTCGACAAATGTTGAAACAAAGGTTTCCATCCCGGTCCCAATGTTTACTTAACATTGCTTCAACCACAAAAAAAGTGGGTCAAATATAAAATTGGTTTCAATATTAAGTTCAAGTCGATTTAAGTACCAAACGAATTAATTCAACAACAAAAAGTTGTTGAAAATGAGAAAATTGAAAAAAAAAATTTAATTAACTGACTCAATTCAATAAAACAAATTCTAAATTAAATTAGTCCTAAAATCGTTAAATTTGGATCCAAAACACCCACACACACACAGACAAACATTTACAAAATACTGTAAGTCGCAAAATAGTCTATACGATTCAATTTCAATTGAAAATTTATTTTCACAATTCATCTTACGTACTCGTATGATCCAAATCCGTAACATCTTTAATATTCTTGGAATTTAATTCAATCAACCAACAATCATCGAGCTGTGTGAAAATACCGAAAAGTAATAATTATAAAAAATAAAATAACATAAAAAAGGAAAATTACTTACGAGAAAAGAAACACGAATTCATTGAAATGAAATGAAAATCATAATCTCGCAGGTAAATTTCCCAAGATGGTTTTTGGGAATAAAAAAAAAAAAAAAAAAAAAAGTTCTTCTGTGTGCTGAATTGAATGGAGAGTTGTATAATTTTCGGAGGGGGTAATTTGTTGAAGATGCGAATTATTTTGATATCTCATAAATCTTTTTTCCAATTTTCTTTTATTGTTTTGTTTTGTTTTGTTTTTTTTTTTTTGTTACATATTTTCTTGAAGAAGTAAAATTGTTTTCTTTTCATTTTAATAAATTTAATCAATATGAGTTTGTGCTACCCGGCAAGTATACTGGGTACACGAGTACATATACAACAAAACTGAAATAAAGGAGTTGTTGTATCAACGGTTATCAATCTTAAAGGAAATGAAATATATAACTGAAAAGGATTTTGTATGTTTTTGTTCCTTTAAGATTTACGAGTGTAATAAAGGATGTGTATGTACCGTAGTGTACAACCGTCTAAGCATAATCGTATAGTTGTTCAATATTTTATTTTATTTATACACAAAACGTATTCCACACATATCATATATGTACTGTGCGGCAGTTAACAGATTTGCAGGTAAAATTTATCGATCGCAATGTACAAATGACCTGTATTAAAATCCCAGAGAACAAATATTTCTCAATCAATCTGTATCTTATATATACTTATATATATATATATATATATATATATATATATATATATATATATATATATATATATATATATATATATATATATATATATATATATATATATATATATATATATATATATATATATATATATATATATATATATATATATATATATATATATATATATATATATATATATATATATATATAATATATATACCAGTGGGGAAAGTGGAAAGATTTTGCTTTAGTTTTATAGACATTGAGATTTATTGTGATAAACTGTAAGATTTATGAATTTATTTACAGAAAACAATCTTGACCGTAAATATTAAATGAGTGAATAAATCTTCATCGGTACAAATATATACGTTACGTTATAAACACATACGTCTATGTCATATCTGGGTTAAACATCTTCATGGTGATGGAAAGAAGCGCCAAAGCACCGTGAAATAATAATAAGTGAAAAATACCATAAACACGATTTTAATAAGATTTTCATCGTCTTATATACATATGTAGCTTACACAACAAAAAATTTCCGTTTCCTCTTGCTTCCATTGAAATTCAATATTGTCTAAATTATCAATCAAAAGAAACCGTCCTGCTTTATTTTTTTCATTTCGTTAAATTTTCATCGTCATAAAATTTTCAACATTTCAATTTTTTGATATACTCGTATGTAAAGGGTTTTCCAATAAGTGGTTTCATTTTCAATAGCCGCCTATTGGGGCAGCTGTCAATTTTGAAGTTGTCATCTTTTGACATTTGACAAGTAAAAACAACGCCATTACTAAAAATGAAACAACACACGCTTCAACAACGCATTGAAATTGTTAAACTTCTCTACGAAAATGTTGAAAGATTGGCAGTCACAGTTCCCAAAACTAAAGCACTTTTTGGCCGTCGTGAAGCACCTTCTCGGCCGGCTATAGTGAAATTGGTGGAAAAATTTGAGCTGTTGGAGCAAGTTAGTGATGTGAAGAATCGAAACCGCGTGTGCATCGCTCAAAAACAACTGAGAATATTGCTGCAGTAGCCCGTAGTGTTGAAGAAAACCCAGGTTTGTCGATTCCTCCTCGATCATTGGAATTAGGCATTCCAAAAACGACATTACACCGTATTTTGCATAAAGACTTAGGTCGTAAGGCTTTTAAAGTTCAGTTAACACAAGAACTCAAGCCGGCCGATCACCAGTAACGTCGTATCTTCTCTGATTGGGCCCTTCAAATGCATCAAAATGATCCGAATTTTCATCGGAAAATCATCTTCAGTGATGAGGCGCACATTCACCTCGGAGGCTACGTTAATAAGCAGAATTTTCGCATTTGGGGCTCAGAAAATCCAAGAATGAGTCTTGAAAAGCTTCTCCATCCTCAACGTTTCACTGTTTGGTGATGTTTTAGGGCTGGCGGTGTGATTGGACCTTACTCTTTCGAAAATGAGATTGGTAACTATTATTAATGATTTTTTATGGCCGGAATTGGAAGATATTGCTGTTATCGACGTTTATTTTCAGCCATACGGCGCTACGTGCCACACAGGCAATGAAACAATCGGAATTTTTCAAGAAATGTTTCCTGACCGTGTAATTTCTCGAAGAGGTGATCACAATTGGCCACCGAGATCTTGTGATTTAACACCTTTAGATTATTTTCTTTAGGGCCACGTGAAAGATGAGGTATATGCCAATGCTCCACAATCGATGCAAGATTCGCAAATGTGCGAATTGGTCATGGATAATTTCATTAAAAGGATATGGTGCTGCAAGCGTAGCCGTGGCGGCCATTTGGCTGATATCGTTTTCAAATGTTAATGGCATATACCTTCCTCTTTACAATGAAATAAACATTTATTGATTTGTCTTAAAAAATACTCGTTTTTTTTAAATATCAAAATGAAACAACTTATTGAAAAACCCTTTACATAGAGAGTGAAGTAGTATAAGTATGTAGAGAAATTTTCATGTATGTATACGAGAAAAATATGTGCAGGAAAAATATTGAATTACAACAAAACCAAAAAACTAAATTATATTTTCCAACATTTTTCAATTTTCAATTGTATTGTTGTATATGAAGGAAAGTAGATCGAATATTTTTTTTAAATTTTTCCTTTTCAAAATCGATGGAATGGAAAATGCATTTTTCCCCCTGTTCTTGTAACGAATATAATTGATAATATTTTTAAAGAATTTGACATTCAAGCATTGTATAACACAAAGAATTTCCAGTGAACATGATATTGAACGAAAGGTTGAAAATATTAATGCGGAAATTCAACACAACACAGTTGATATGCTTGAAGACGATCAAATTTAGTTGCACTCAAATATTGCAGTTTTGTATTCGAAGGCTTCAGGTTATATTTTAACTTCATTATAGTGATAATTTCATAGGTTAAGAATACATTTGCTAGATGTACGCCCAATCTCCAAATTTCACAATTTAAAAAAATGACTACTGTTGTTGGCAATAGCACTGTTCCATTGAGGTAATACAGCTTCCTTACCACATTTTATTGTACAGCTTTCAATAAGACTTTCTCGGCCTTGCGTGTAGTAAGTTACCGAATCACAGTCGGCATATAAACATGAATAAATATACCAACGTATGTTTTAGCCAACCGCAATTTCCCAGGATCCCCACATGAAACCAAGGACCAAACCAAATTTCTAGTCATAACTATTAGAAAAACACTTCAAATCAATTCATCGCCAGACACAACACTCTAAAGGCTGAATTTTTATAAATTTTCAATTATTTACATTTGATTTTGGAAAATCTTAATTTCCCAGGATCCCCACATGAAACTTGGACCAAACCAATTTTCTAGTCATAGCTATTGGAAAAACACTTCAAATCAATCCATCGCCAGGCATAACACTCTAGAGGCTGAATTTTTATTAGTTTTCAATTATTTACATGATTTTGGAAAATTTATATTTCCCAGGATCCTCACATGAAGCTTTTCCTTATATAGAAATATTATAAATTGTCTTACAATTGTATCAAAATCCAATTAATCGTATTATTTTTATCCAAAAATTAAAAATCTTCTTTATCGACATATATCGGCTGGAAACCATCAGCTGAAAATTTTCGGCTATGTGAATTTCTTATCGGCTGTCTTCTTAATATATAATCTGCATTATACATTTTTATACCTTTCGGCTGGAAATTATCGGCTAACTTTAACAGTATGGATTATGGGCAGAATAATTGATACACATCCAGGTCCTGATTATCGAATTCGGGTGGTAACAATAAAAACTTCGAAATCTACCTTTAAAAGATCGATTACTAAAGTCAGTGTTTTACCACTTGAATCATATGATAAAACCGAAATATAATTATTTTGCTTAAATTTTCAACGTGAAAACTTCAGTTTGGTATATTTTCCGAATTCAATTTTTTGTATAATAGTTGGTAGTTTCAAATAAAATACCAGATTAAACACAATTCAGCCATTACTGAACTAAATGACATCAAACGCGGGAGTTCCACAATCTACCAACAACTGATAAAGTCGTCACATCAACAAAACAAAAACAAAATTCGAAAAAGTAGTAAACATGCATGAGAACAGCACCATTCCCCAAACTTTCATTTCTTTTAAATCCAGTCAGATTAAACATTTCAACTTCGACACACATACAAAATCAGGATTAAACGTATATACATACATAAATATATGTATCCACCTTTTAATTTATTTGCCAAAGCTGATTAAATAATCTGTGCATCTCAATTTCCTCTCGGCGGAGTACGTAAACCGCTAGAGAGCACGCCCTCAGGTGGCGGATAAAGGAGTGCTCATCGGTATCTACGGGTAGCGAAGGGTAGGGAGGAAATAAAAAACTCCCCGCGGACCAAACATAAAGGAAAATGCAATGGCAGCAACGGAAGGAAATATTACCCCAGGTGGTAATCCAGGTTTTAACTTGGAAACTCCACCCTTTTCGAAGAAGGCCGGTTCCATGGATTCTGGGGGGAATCAACCATTGCTAAAGGAAAGATCACGATCGGAGAACTTTACCGAAGAAAACCCCGTTACTAACCCTTTAGGAAAGAGTTCCAAATTGTCAAGATCACCAATAAGATACGGTAACGAATATGAAAAGGAAAATTTTGAACTACGCAGAAAGCTATGCGAATTTGAAAAGATCACAACTAAGCTAAGTAATGATTACATGATACTTAAAAAAGAAAATGAGGAACTTAGAAAAGCTCTAACACCTGCTGTAACAGAAGAGAAATCAAGAATAGAAGAGCAGAACGTAGCTATAAACGTAGCATTTGGCGGAAACGTAGCCATCGGTCAGAATGAATATGTCACGGACTCAGATGAACTTAATTCTGAAATGAATTGGGTGCTAAAAAAAATAAACAAGGAAAAAAGCAACGACTGAGCAAATCATCCTTTTCCAGAACAAATACAAGAAAAAAAGGAAATAAAAAATCAGAGTAAAACGGTGCAACAACCCAAACCACCACCAGTCATTGTAAATAAGATTGAAAACAATGATATACGAAAAACGATGGATTCAAACCAAATACAATACCAAACAACGATGCTCAGTAGTGGAGATCTTAAAGTCAATGTCCCAGACGAGGAGAATTATAGAAAACTGACCCTTTCACTTAATGAAAAGGGAAATACATGGTACTCTTATGAGGACAAAAAATCCAGGCCGATTAAAGTTGTGGCAAAAAAGCTGCACCCATCCTGCAAGCCAGAAGAAATAAAGGAAGAATTACTTTCTAAAAATTTGAAAATAAAAGAGGTTACTCAAATATTGAAGAGAAAGGATAAAACTCCGCTATCATTGTTCATGTTAACTTTTGATAAAGATGAAGACATACAAAATATTTATCAAATAAGGTATATCCTCAACATGAAGGTTGAGATTGAAGCTTTACGAAAATTAAGATTGCTCCCGCAATGCAAAAAGTCCCAATCATTCGGGCACACTCAGAACTACTGCAATAGAGACCCAAGATGCGTTAAGTGCGCAGCTAAGCATTCCTCCAAAGAATGTACAAAACCCAGAGAAACTCCAGCCAAGTGTGTAAATTGTGGAGAGTCACACCCCGCAAATTATAGAGGATGTATAGTTGCCAGAGAACTACAGAAGATGAGAAAAAATAATAACAACAAAAAGGACATACCAAAAGGCAAATTAAAGGAGCCAAGAAATCAAATAGAAAAGATAAGAAAACCTGCTTATCAAATAATTCAAGCTCCAGGTATCTTATATGCTGAAGTTGCTAAAGGAGGAGCAGAATTGAAAAACGATTTTGACCGTTATAGTGAAATGTTGCAAACAATTCTAAACCGAATGGATGAGCAAGAACAAAAGCAAGAAAAAGCTATTGGATCAATCATTCAAAGACTAACGAAACTAGAAAACAGCATCAAGACTGCTCCTGTTACTCATACTTTAGCATGAATAGCGACATTAGAATACTAGCATGGAATCCCAATGGGTTATTGCAACATTAGCAAGAATTGCAACTATTATTGGACATTCAAAAAATTGATATATGTATCATATCCGAGACCCACTTTACAAAACAATCGTTTATAAAATTTAGAGGTTATCAAGTATACCATACAATACACCCAGAAAATACAGCCAGAGGAGGAAGTGCGATAATAATTAAAAGTAATATAGAACATTACGAAGAGAAAAAATATGAAACAAGAGAAATACAAGCAACTACCGTCAGAACTAAAACTAAAAATCAGTCATTAGCCGTAACGGCAATTTATTACCCACCGCGATATAATCTTTAAAAATTACACTACGTACACTTCCTGGAAAGCTTAGGCGATAAGTACATCATTGGCGGAGACTTCAATGCGAAACATACTCATTGGGGATCAAGAATAATCACTACTAGAGGTAAAGAACTTCTTGGAGCAATGACAGAAGTTGGATGTAATTGGCATTCTACTGTCAAACCGACATACTGGCCAACAGATAATAACAAAATACCTGATGTACTAGATTTCTTTATAACTAGGAAACTTCCAGCAACTTATGTTAAAATCGAAGAGGGGTATGATTCGAGCTCCGATCACTCTTCAATACTACTTACTCTCAGTGAAAAAATAATCTCAAAAGAATGCAACCCGACTCTGACAAATAAATATACAGACTGGGAGGGATTCAAAGAAGAGCTGAATAGTAGAATAAAACTTAATATACCGTTAAAAACAAAAGAACAACTAGATGAAGAAATCGTAAAATTCATAAATGACGTACAACAGTCAGCATGGAATAATACGCCGGAGTTCAAAAGAAGAACAATAGGTACAAATTACCCAAAAGAAACCAGGGAACTTGTCGAAGAAAAAAGGAAAGCCAGGAAGAAATGGCAATACACCAGGATGCCTGCAGATAAAAACAAACTGAATAACCTGACACAGCGACTCAGGAGGGAAATCCAGTACATTAAAAATGATACAATAAACTCATATCTACAGTGATTAACATATGAAAAGGATACTGACTATTCTTTGTGGAGGACAACCAAACGAATGAAAAGACCATTATAACTCAAATACCACCCATAAGAACAAGCAATGGGAATTGGGCCAGAAGCAATGAAGAAAAGTCAAAAGCTTTCGCTGACCATCTAGAAAGTATTTTTCAGCCTAATGAGGTACAAGAGAGAGAAGCATTCCAAGAAGTAGAGGAAACTATTGATCAAGAAATCGCTCTGACCACCCCTGCGGACTTGACTAATGAAATTAAAAAAAATGTAAATTCTAACAAAGCGCCAGGCTATGACCTGATAACAGGAAAGATCTTAAAACAGCTATCGAGGAAGGGCATTAAAAAATTAACAACTCTATTCAATGCTGCTTTCAGGATGAAATATGTACCAAATGTATGGAAGTTCGCGGAGGTGATTATGATACCTAAGCCTGGAAAACCACCAAACGAAATAACATCCCATAGACCGATTTCGTTACTGCTATTATGTCAATACTATTTGAAAAACTTCTCTTAAAAAGATTGAAACCAATAATTGAAAGGCAGCAATTAATCCCCACACATCAATTTGGATTTCGAGATAGACACTCTACAATCGATCAAATTCATAGAATAACAGATATCATAGAAAGATCACAATTCTGCCAAATATTTAAATCCTACATTACAGAGCGACACTTTCGTGTGAAACAGGAACAATCATACTCAGAAATTAAAAAGATCAAAGCTGGAGTACCACAAGGAAGTGTCTTAGGACCCATTCTATATTTATTATTCACAAGCGATATTCCACTATCTCAGAATACCACAATTGGCACATTTGCAGACGACACTGCTATTTTGGTAGTAGATGATACCATAGAAGGAGCTACCAATAAGCTTCAAAGTGCGATGAACAAAATTTATCGATGGACGAAGCAATGGCGTGTCAGGTTAAATGAAACAAAATCCATACGTGTTGGCTGCATCAACAGAAAAATAAATCATTTGCCCATAATAATGTCCCATTACCACATGCTAACTCAGCAAAATATCTAGGGATGAATCTAGATAGCAAACTTAGATGGAAGGTCCACGTCAAGAAAAAAAGTGAAGAACTCAGACTCAAATATAGAAAGATGTATTGGCTGGTAGGAAGGAACTCCAATCTATCAATAAACAATAAATTGATGCTATATAAGCAGATATTAAAACCCATTTGGATGTATGGAATTCAGCTGTGGGGTTGTACTAAACCAAGCAACATGAATATCGTTCAAAGATTCCAAAACAGAGTACTAAGGGATATTGTAAATGCCCCCTGGTACATACGTAATAGCGACCTCCACAGGAACCTAAGAGTGGAAACTGTCACCAGAGAAGCAAACAATGCTGCACGGAAGCATGGAGTGAGGCTCCAGAATCACCCGAACGTTGAGGCCAACCAACTCCTCGACCACAGGGAAGCAGTGAGAAGACTGAAAAGAGTAAAACCTTTTGAGTTAGCACTATAGTCAGCGTAAGGCAGTAACACCAGTAAATAGAACATAAGGAAAACCAATGGGGATACCTTAATTAAACACAATTTAGCAATTTAGGTCAAAAAAGAAATGTTGTTAGTCTATAGACTAGGTACATTGTAAAATTGTATGTGAATAAATAAGATTGTCAAAAAATAAAAAAATAAAAAAAATATCGATTTCGTCGTCGTTATACACAGCAAACGAACAAACAAATGAATAAGTAAACCAAAGCACGAAATGCAACAAACAAAAAAGCTGTAACCTTAATAATTGAGCTTACACCTATACATATGTACTTATGATATGAATACGAGTAACGATAACAAATTTTGTTGTTTTGTTTTATGCTCTGGTTACAAAATAAACTATAAAAGCTCTGTTTTGTTTTGTTTACAAATAATAAAGCTCGGACGATAATAAAGGTGTAAATTGATTAAAATGTGTATGTAACGTGGTCTGGTTTGGTTCCGGAATCAAATATGATGAGGTGATTTTAGAGTATTCGACGAGGTTTAGGTACGCATCTAAATCCACCTCAAATATTTGTTAATACCTGGAACGTATAGCTATAATGAATGTTTAAATAAAAAATGAAGTAAATATTTTTCCATTTTTCTTCTTATTTATGATAATACATATTTTTGTTTTTTGGAAAATTTTGTAATTATATTTTAAAAGCATACCAAAGTGTATATATGTATGTACTCGTATATATATAAAATATGATTACAAAAGAACAAAAAGAAAATATCGAAGCTTTTTGTTTTCTCGTATATATAAAAAATCATTCTCAAGCTTATTTATGTTTTTTTATTGCTATTTATTCGTGTACTCTAATTAAATTTTTCATTTACACAAAATAAATTTAATGAATAATTAATGGAGTTTAATTTGGGTCAAAACCATTTGGAACAATAATAGTTAAGTCAATATATACAAAGACTATACAGTATTTGTTATATTTTATGGGGAGCAGGTAGGTAAGGTAAGGTATATGTAAGTATATATACGAAACAATAGCATTATAGTAATAAAATAAAAGATTTTTGAAATCAGCCTACAGGTTATTGGAGAAACGTAATTAAATCGGTCGTATATACGTACATAGTTTTTATTAGTTAATTGAATGCCAGCACGATTAATTTACCATTTCAACTGCAAAGCGAAGGGTATTAAACGATTTTGGTGTAATTCGATGAAAATCATCACATATAGTTGCGGTTACTAATTACGAACATACGTTTTTCAAGTGATCCTCCATTTTAACCAGCACTAGAGATGGGCGAGGTAGACTACGCTAGTCATCTACGCAATATTTATCGTCATGTAGATAATGTCAGCGTACTGTAGACAACATCAACGAAATCATCATTACAGTTTCGGGATCCATTAGCTGACTCGGAACTTTTGCATTTTATCCGACGAAATATATACGAGCTGTATTCCAAGTTACACTGGCCGATCAGGAATTATCATCAGTCGTCGTAATTGCACAGCGATGTCTTGCATTAGAAGATACCTGGAAATGCACCGGATACAAAACAGAGAGACTATGTGTACGTAAAAGTATCAGCAAAGTCATGGTAATAAGGAAACAGCCAAATCTGTTGGAATTGTTGGGCTATCGAACATGTCTTTAATGATTGTTCTTATCCACCAAAAATATTTTGCTTTGGTTTACAACATTTTAAAGCCGAAATGTTTTAGATGTTCGGAAAACCAATCTGCGAGGTTTCGAGCTCCTGAAAACCCGATACCTCCATCTACAATTTTTCCCAGAACAACGCAGCAGGATTCGGGAGTAACCGAACCCAAACGTTCTATACCTCGAACTTAGGTTCTCATGAACCCACGCTTTCAATGGTTGTGCCTGTCGACATTATTACCAAAGGCTATCATTACCAGACCAAATGAAAGATCCAAAATCGTGCAAGGGCAGCCTAACCGAGTTCGCCAATATTGGGTAGATAAACGCACGCTTCGTGAAGTTATTTCCGAAACTGTTTTCGATAATATCAATGATAGCCGGCCGTGCGTATGCGCTACTCTAAATGAGCAAAAATATAAAAGCTTGCTTGATAGTGGTGCAACAATAACGGCATTAGGTGCTGGTAGTGAGAAATATTTGGAAAACCCAGCATATAACATATTCTATTGGCCTACTCAGGTTAAGATGGCTTCGGGACATTCTGGAAGGGTTTTTGGATTCATTTATGCAATCATTAAACATAACGGATTGGGAAAGACTATTAAAACCTACATCATCCCAAATTTACAACAAGAACTTTATCTGCGAATAGATTTTTGGCGACTGTTCAATATTCTAATAAACACTTTATCTGAAATATTCGAAATAAATGATCTCAATGCAACCGAAAATAATAGTGAGATTATACAGCAAAATAAGTTCCCAACAGGCGCAAATATTAGAAAATGTTGTTAAATTATTTCCATTTTTTGAAGAGCTAGGCTTAGGTTGTACTAAACTTCTGGATCATCATACCGATGTAGCTGATGCTAAACCCATGAAACAGCGTCATTTTTCCGTGTCTCCTGCCATCGGCGTGATCGAGGAATCCAAAAGCTCCTGGAGTTCCCCTGTGACATTAGTCCGAAGATCTAATGGAAAAGCCCGACTGTGTTTAGACGCCCGTAAACTTAACGAAGTGACGACTAGGGATGCCTAACGCTCACCGATAGTCGACCGACTCTTAAGTCAATTTTCCTTTTAAGCCAAGTGGCATCATTACTAAGATCCGCGGGGCTCACTGTTAATCTTAGTAAATCCAAATTTCTGTTAATTTTAGTAAATTCAAATTTCTGTTAGTGATGGGTGTGTGAAGGTAGACGACGAATAAATTAAGGCGATTATTTCCTTTCCCGTTCCAAATACCATTAAGAAGTTTCGTATAGATTCTTGGGTATGTCAGAATGGTATCGTAGGTTTGCTACCCTGGCCGCTCAAATATCAGATTTATTAAAGAAAGCTAACTTTTTAGATGTACTGACAAATGTGAGAGAGCTTTTAATGAATTAAAATGAGCTCTATCTATAGATGATAGTAGTACAGGGGTTGGTAGCATGCTATTCCAGATGGGGGATAACAGTGGCGAGCATCCAATCGCGTTTATGTCCCAAAAACTTAACGCAGCACAGCGGAACTATTCCGTTACGGAATTGGAATGTCTGGCTGCAGTGCTAAGCGCATAAAAAGTGCAGAGCCTATATGGAAAGGTACTCGTTTACCATCACCACCGATCATGCTAGTCTCAAATGGCTCATGAATCAAATGGATTTATGTGCTAGATTGGCAAGGTGGGTACTTAAACTACAGGGATTCAATTTTAAAATTCTTCACTGTAAGGACTCCGAGAACGTCGTGCCAGATACTCTGTCCCGAATATTTATGGAAGAAATAGCATCCCAACTTGAGGAAGACAGACTGAATATAGATTTAGATCTACAGCATAAAACAGTGGTGAATATATTCAGCTCTTGCAAAGAGTGCAAGAGAACCCATCAGAATTCAAGAATTTTCGAATCGAAAACTATAAACAATTCATCAATCCATCAGTTGTACTGATATTCCGTTGTGGAAACTATATATGTTCCGATAGAAATAACGCATAAATTGAACATGTTAGCACATAAACAATCAAAGACTCCCAACTATTCAACGCAACCGTCAATGGGACACCAAAGGACAATGCAGCACCTCTATATCGATTTTCTAGGGGCGAATCCTAGATCTTTAAGGTGGAATGCCTATCTACTGGTTATATTAAACCTATGCTCAAAATATATATATTTTCGGTATTTTCTACGCCAGAAACGGTTAAGTCAGATAATGCTAGTGAGGTCATTGCAGTATGCCTACAAAAGTTATTGACATCATATGGAGTAAAATAAATATTTACCCCAAAGTATCCCCACAGATGTAATGCATCAGAACATGTTAACAGATCATTACTCAGTGCTATCCGATTGTACGTGAAAAGTGATCATCGTAAATGGGATCAATATCTGCATGACATTGCATCAGGTTTAAGGAACGTAACGCACAGTTCAACCAAATACTCAAAGCACTTCCTTATGTTTGGGTAACACTTCATCGGGCATGGTAATGACTATAAATTACTACGAGAGTTAAATCAGGTTGCAAACGGGGAAATTGTAGTTCAAAGTAAACCGAACCAACTAAGTTTGGCACAAAAAGAAGGATTATGGCTTTTAGAGGCAGCGTTCAACAGATACATATAATCTGTGAAGCCGACCTCGGGAATTCAAGTTGAAAAATGAGAATTAAATTTAGATATAAATGTCATAGTTCCACAGTGTTTCGGCCCTCTAAAATAGGAACTTTCTAATCACGACAAAAATAAAAAATTTTAAAGCCGAAAACGCTAACAATTGAAAATAATTAAAATTTCTTAAAAACCGGTTGGACGTAATTTAGAAAAAGCTCTTTTATATTATCTCATTAAAATCTTAATCTTAACTTTATTTTAAATATATAACGCTACGTAAATTAATAATCAATTTTTGTAATTGATCGAAAAATGTATACCACTAGATTGCTTATAAAAATACGTTTCATTTGATATATCACATGACATAATCCAAATTAAAAAATGTAATCCAGCATTTGTGGTCCAGGTGATTTTTTACCAAACTTGGTATCCTCTAGTCCATTTTATAAAACTCGACGAATACTTGTAAAATAAAATTTCAAGTAACAAATTATTTTTCTGAAGATTTAGCTTTCAAAAAAAATTTGAAAACAAATTGGTAGAGTTTTGTAGAAATAGATTAGAAGAACGAAGGTTCTGGATAAAACGGCTTAGACCATTGATGCTGGATGATGGGTTAACACTTTTAATTTGGATTATCTCATGTGATATATCAAATGAAACGTATTTTTATAACCAATATAGTGGTCCACATTTTTGGATCAATTATAAAAATTATCTATTAAATATTCATTTGAATAGATCTTTTATAATTAAAATTAAATTAAGGTTAAGATTTTAACAAGGTATTATAAAATGATTTGGACGAAAATAAATTATACATTCAGATGATTTTTTAGAAATTTAAATTATTCTCAATTTTAACAGCTTTTAACAGCTCCATAAAATTCGCAATTGACTTTTGAAAATTCTAAAATATTTCGTGACCGACTTGTCAGTGGAACAAACGCGTTATATTGATTGACATATTTTGGCTAATCTAATTAACATTACTATACTGAGCATAATTTTAATGAAAGAATTATTGGCATCCATAAATTTCTTTTTGGTGATACATTTAAACCAATAAGTTAACAAATGCATCACAATAGATTTCCATCGAGTTTCACAAGCTCAATACATTTAATTTGGTTATATTGTTTTTAAATAATGGCATTTTGCACATAACCTAACTTGATTACTTTGAAAAAATTACTGGCGTTGTCAATAAAATAATATCGATCTGAAATGCTCTCTCAACATTTCAATTTTCGAATATTCGAAGCTTGAATTGTGGTTAATTCAAACACCAAATCAGAAAATTTTGTGTTGTCCACGGTCATTCCCTTATTATGTTGACTCGGATATAACCAATTAAAAGTTGTTTAGGCAATCTTTCGTATATAAGTAACTTTGTATATGAGTAATTTAAAAACACGTTTCGGAGGGTATTTGGGTACTCAAAAAAACAGAAAAATATCCGGGTTGTATCCGGGTACTCAATACCCGACAATACAAGCCCTATGTACGATTTTAATCATAAGTTGGCATTTCCAGATATGGCATTTCCAGATATTCTCGAACGCGTCATCAAAAATTTTGCTTTGAGAAAGGACCATCGCAGTTGCGGCCATTATTTGAAAGAAGTAATCTTTAAAAATAAATGGCAAGAAATGTTCTTTCGAATGATAATAAAGTTTCCATACTATAAAATTGAATTTTTTGAGTTTTTTTTGCACAAATCACCTCTATAGATTTCGTTATTAGGGATAAAATGCGTCTGGCATAACTGCCGGTGTGACTTTGGCACTTCAGCACTCTTTCCACTATACCCCAAAAACTTTCGATACATCGAAAACCTGGAAAGTTTTTGAGATAACATTGATTTGATTAATCTAATGAAAATTTATTGCTTTTGTTGGAATTACAGTCGTGTGAACGAGGTATATGAAGAATTAGCGGCAAAATACGTCGTTACGTATACAAACTGAAAGTATAACAAATAGGTATAGCTGAGTTTAAGTTTCAATTAAAACTAAAAACAAATTTAATTTTATTTCTTACAAATTAATTCAATTCAGATTCTGTAAAATTTTTGATTGGGCGTTTGATTAGTGGACGTGAGCTCAAGCGGCTTTCGGGCTAAGATTTTTTAAATTTAATTTCTTCTTACAAATTACTTCAACTCGGATGCTATTAACATTTTCAAATTTTTCCAATTAATTGCCAAGTATAAAAGAGGGATGTAACAGCAAAGAAAATGTCCGGCGATGGTCAAATAAGCAGAGTCCAGAAATACTTTTGGTTATAAAAAAATCGATCAGGTCAGGTATTTTTCCTGGATCAGTTGGCCAATATGTTGATTTTCCAGTTGAAATAGATTCGCATCCATTTTCTTTAATGGCAATCAGTAATTCTTTTCCTTTAGTTGTAGTTAATCTATAGAACCCCAGTGAGTATTCTTCGCATTGAAGTCTGCCCCAACTATTATGAACCTTTTGCCCAGACGCTTGAAGAACTCTGAATATTGTTTGTTTTTAATAGAATGTCTTGGTGGACAGTACAATCCTGCCACAATAATAGGAAATTTGTTGGTTTTTATATACATGAACAAGTGTTGGGTATCTGAACGATTTGGCTGCGGGCTGTTCAATATCTAATCCACCGGTATAAAGAGGGGCCCACTCTATATAACGCTATATATCGATGTTTTGGGTCAGTTTAATAGTTTTGTAATGGATAAACATGACGCAGAAGTAGATTCATGCTATTTGAGAACGATTAGTTTTAAATTCCTCCCGTTATGAAAAAAAAATTAAATGCATTGACGGACATTCTATAAAACTATCACCACAATAACGCATTGTTCCTATAGAAATTTGGTCACCCTTTAGTTTGCAACTAATTGACAAAACCACTCTAAGAATTGTCTACATTACCGACGTTGTCTACTTATGTTGACGTTATGTACGGGTTGTCGGCACGTCAATGTAGAAAATAATAGATGACGCGTAAAAGCCCATCAGCCCCAAATATGTTAATTGTTGGGAGTAGATTAATCATTTACACAAAGAATAGTCAAAAATACATCTTAAACTGAACAAGTGTAATCGTCGAAGACCCAAACTTACCACAACTAAAATGGAAATTTGGGAGAGTAACTGAACTTCTGATGATGATTTATGTGAATGAAACTTATTAGAATTTGTCACTATGTTTTTTCTCTGTAATTTGTACAAATACATTTTTTATAACTCAGTCTTAAGCCAAGAGCATTTCGATAACAACAAAAAAACAATTATTGTTATATACACAACAGATGGATCAGGTATCAAGTATATCCGACATATTTTCATTCTCAAAAATTCACAGATATCTCGTTTAAGGATTGTACTTGTACGGCCATCCTTTACAATTTTAATTTTTTGTAATTTTATTAATTAATAATTCGAAATTCGCAGAATACCACCGTGAGTAAATTCAATTTTTTTCTTCAGCATATTTTGATGTAATAAATCATTGGACGAGATTACTAAGGTACTTTTTCTGTTTTCGATTTAACCATTTTTCATCATATATTTTAAAATAAAATTCGGAAAATCTATCTATTAATTAGCAAACCCGATAAGAACTTTTAGAAACAAAATTTAAAGCTTTAAAGTCAACAGTTAATTAGAAAAGGTACACTTTACCTAAACATTTTATATTTGCATTTTAATTCTTTTGAATGTTATGATTTAAGTTTTTCATCTCCCGCAAGCAAACAATGTCCACTTCAATACAATGCAACAACAAAATCCTGCTCACATATACTCATTCAGTAATTCAATTCATTTTAACCTCAACAAAGCAGCTTTTTGTTCGGCAATCTAAGAGTAGCAAAAAATAAGAAAGCAATGCGCAAAACAATAAAAAGTTGAAAAAGTTTTTACTATTTCTATATATACATGAGTGTGGGGACATTCAAACAGTTTGACGTCAAAACTTAAGGATAAAAGATTTCCTTAAAATAAAAATTTTACAACAATATATAATTAATAGAAAAGCTTTTCATTGAGATTTTCCGTTTATACGTATATATATAAACATAAAAAGATGCAAGTACATGTATACATGGTTACATATGTTCATCTATATATATACATATATCAAACTGTTAACAGTTTGCGTTGATAGATGAAAATTATGTAAGATTTATGTTATCATACGGTTATAAATTATCTATTTTCGGCAAAAAGCTTTCATTACTTTTGCGTTGTGCTTTTTTTCTATTTTTGCTCTATCTAAATAGGTCGTCTTATGCTTTTTCATTTTTATTTTTTGCCGTCATCATGATGAAAATAGCTAGCTATATACGATTTATATAAAATTAACTTATTAATTCTGAATGAGATAAAAATTGAGAAAAAGTGAAAGTTCAATAAACTGTTTTAGGTCGGTTATTGACAATTTAATAGAAAATTTAAAGAGATCCAATAAAACGATTAATTTCTGATGGGGGTACATATACAGTGGGAAACTTAGATATCCCAAAAATCGTTACTAAATAAATGTAAACATAAAGCAAAAAATTGTTTTTTTTTTTTGTTAAATATCGATATAAAAATTTAAAAAACTTTTTAAAAAGTTCAAGTTTTTTAATTTTTATTTAGCATTTTAGTTTTTCTGTGCGGTGTGCATTGATAGTTCCCTGCGATATAAACTTTAACATAAATAAAAAACTTGGCGCAGATAAAAAAATAAATTAACATCGAAAACTTTAAAAAGCTGTTTAAAATTTTGTTAAACATTTGAAATAAAAAAAGTTTATTAATGAAATTACATATTTTGTATGTATAATGCACATTCACTCTTCCTGGTAATCGTATACATACGAGATACCTTAAATTAAATTTTTTCCCAACAGTGGGAAGGAAATTCTAATATTTTATGCAACAAAAATTATTATTAATCGAAAATAGATTTCGAAGAATTCAATTTAAAAACATATGTACGACAAAAATTTAATTTTATTTTATTTTTATATAAAATTAAAGAACGATTGATCTGTTTTGAACAGCAGTATTCATGTACATAAATCTGATTGAACTCGATTAGGTTCATAAACAGAAATAGATTTAAGTTTGTATACATTTATGTACTCGTAATTAAATTGTTTGTCATTTTTAAATTGGAATGGTTTAAGGCTCTACTTTACCTAGAACAAAAATCAAAATTGATGTCGATATTTAAATGTCAAAAAATTCGTCTAAAATAAAATTTGAAATAGTGTAAATCTCCGCTATCGAAAATTACAAAATATTCCATGAAAAAATTGTTTTTTGCCACTTGCGACATCTAATTAAAAAGGGTTGAACTAAAAAATACACGATATTTAGTTGATTCCTAAACCATTTTTACATCGAAGATACATTTTTTTCAATAAATTGATTTGTCAGCTTATCGATATAAAATAGTTTTCAATTAAATTTTCAATTATCACGCTTATTAGAACGAATTTGGTTTGTGAGTGAATGGTTTTGGTCAAAAATTCATCAACTTTGAGACGCAATTACGAAAAAATTATAGCGAATTTGAAAAAAGCGTGTGCTACTCGCTTGCAAATATATTTAACTTTACTATAAAACAAAAATTAAGCCAATGCCGAAGTTTATGTGGTCATAAAACGATTTGTAAGATACACATGTTTTCGCAAATTGAGTAAAGTACAGCCTTAAGTGAAAATTAATTTATTTATTTATTGGGTGTAAAGAGAAGTTTAAACACGATGAGCTATGACAAGAATTTCAATAAAATGATGACGAACTAAATTTTTATATTGAATTGATCTAACAAATTGCCTAGCTTGGAGGTCAAGTCGAGGGATTCCGATTCAAATATATAAAAAAAAAATTATCGAAAAAACTAAAGATAAAAGATTTCGGGTTAAACACATTAATACATTTTATTAATGGCCGATTTACATTCAACGTAATTTTGCAGATTAGGTTATCTTGAAGCAAGATGGCAAGAATAAAATCATTCTAAACCAGAATGAGACACAAAATTTGTCTCGGCTGTTTTATAGTAGATATTATAGCAAATAATTGACGTTTCGACGTAGCCACAATTTATTTGTTTACAGACATATCGAATACAAAGATATTTTGTAAAAAATTGCGTTTTACTTGGGGTTATATTTTCAAGTGGTAGCAGCAATAGTGATGACGAAGAGACGTTTAAAGTCGTTAAAATAAAACGGTCCAAAACCCCATAATGTTTAAAATATATTTGAGGATGATTTGTATCAACCCAGTTCGAGGAACTATTATTAATGGTGGGCCCAACGATATCAAAGCAGATCAATCACGTTGAGGTAAACTTCGTTTTAACCGCGTTTTGGAGATTACTTCCAACTAGAGAGTCTCAGCAAGCTTATCTATATAGTATACAAATGTTGGCCAGCATCAGTCCACAACATCGTAACTGAAACGATAGTAGAAATAACGACTGAAACGACACAGTGGCAATAATTCCATTGTACTTATTGCAATTTTTCGATCACCAATACAAATTTTTGATGTGTGATGTTGGTGCAGCTATTCGGCAGAGCGATGGAGGAGTTTTTCGAAACTCCAATTTCATATTACATTTATATTGGATTAACATACAATATATTTTATTTGTATAGGATTCCAGAACCATGTGACGTTGCAGCGAATTTCAAAAATGTTTCGTTTTAAACGCCAAATGGAGAATATTCAACACTCCAATAAACGCCAAAGACGAGCTAGATGCGGTATGGATTGGCAAAACGACAAAATTTAATTATTAATTAATTGTATATATACGAGTGTATGTATATAAATTTGCAATATTTTCTCGATCCGGGTTTTCCTGAAGATTTTCCTGAACCATAATCCATTGGCCAAGGTATTTTTATTCGCGCAGCTTATTATACTTATTAAGCAATACATATTCGGATCGCCTCATAAGTATTGCCACATTAAATTTTTCTGTTACATTAGTAATTGTGAATTGTAGTTTTTGAAAATTTCTGTCAACATTTTTTAATAATGGCTTCATTCTTGAATCTTTCTACAAAGAAACTTACAAGAAGTATTCAAATCTTAAGCTAAAATTATTAAATATTTTAAGTCTTAACCAATGTTAACCAATGTTAGATTACATTTATATGTAAAACCTAAACATTTAATATATATACAGGTTCATCAGTCCAAATGGATCTGCTCTTCTCAGTCGCCTAAATTGCAGCTGTTTTAATATGTCCCTGGCCAATTCATAGGAATGTGTCTCTAGTTTTGAGTAATATTTCGAACTAAATTCTCTAATGGTTTATTTAATAGTTTTAATTCCAAGATCAACGTGTATAATACTATTTAGAATGTACCATGGAGCATTGGTAATACTACGAAGTATTTTCACTTGGATTCGTTGCAGGAGTTCTCTGTTTGACGTGCTGGTGGATCCCCATAACTGAATAACATATGTCCATATGGGTTTGATTATCACTCAATACATTTTGGAAAATTTAATTTTTATTTGTTTCAATATGATTCTTCCACTTTAGCCTTCTATCCAGGTGCATGGTTAAGTATTTGACCTTGGTTTGTTGAGGAATATTTATATCGTTTAATACTACTGGTGGGCAAGTGCTTGTTTGTTTAGCATGAATCTGACATGAGTTGATTTGTTTTCGTTCACTTTTATACGAGATGTCTTCAGCCAGTTCTCGATTTTGTTTAGATGATTCAGTAATTCCTTTGAAACAGTTTCGGGATTATTGTGTGACACCAGGACGGCCGTATCATCGACCAAGGTTGATATGACTACCTTGTTGGTTACAGGTAAGTCAGCTGTGTACAGCAGGTATAATATTGGACCTAGAATGCTGCCTTGTGGAACACGTGCGTTGATATTATTTTGTTCACTGCATTTGAAGGAGACAGTTTTCCATAACTGAGTGAAATTTGTTCGGTAGAAGTCCTTTAATTTTGTATATTAGCCCATCATGTCAAACAGCAGAACAATATTTGTTTTCCTCGAAGGTATTTTTGATTGCATTTACAATTCTGTGTACTTGTTCTGTGGTACCATGTTGGTATCGGAACCCAATTTGATGGTCTGGAATAATATGCCGTTCTTCTAATACTGGTTTCAATTCCGTTAGTAGCATTTTTTCAAATAACTTTGAGATTGTAGGCAGCATGCTTATTGGACGATATGATGAAATCAGTGTTTCATGTTTTCCAGCTTTATGTAACATTGTGATCAAAGATATCTTCTATTTTTGAGTAATATAACCAGTCCGCATGATTGCGTTGAATATGAATGTAATTAGTTGGATGCATTTGTCTGGCAATTCCATTATCATTTTTCCAGTAATAAGATGTCCTGGTGCCTTTTTTGGACTTCCTACTACTTTTTTCTTAACTTTCTTCCAATTATATTTTATGGGTTTAAAGGACAAACCATCATCCATTTGGTCGGGTAACACGAAGTTATTAGTTTCTTCGTGTGGTGCGAATACTGTTGTTAGATGAGTGGCAAATGCATTGGGTTTTCTTCATCGCATCCCGCCCAATTTCCTGTTGGTACCGGAGTGAAGTTTTTAACAACATTTATGCGAGTCTACACTTTTTAGCAGAGTAATCACCAAAAACAAACGAAATATATGTACATATATGTAAGATAGACATCAGGACCTGATGGCATTATCCCTGCAGATATCCAGCGAACTATTGACTTAACCCTACCCTGGCTGGAAGTTATCTTCAAAGGCAGCCTAGAACTCTGTCACATTCCTAGAAAGTGGACTGAAGTAAAAGTAATATTTATACCTAAGGCGAGAAAAAGCTCTCACTGCTATCCCAAAGACTTAAGGCCTATAAGCTTTTCTTCTTTTCTGTTGAAAACAGTGGAAAGAATAATAGAGGCATACATCTGAGAGCTGTTGGTATCTCAACTTCTTTGGAACTTGTTCATAAATGACCTGTTACTAAACCTGGAAGGGCAAGGGTTCAAGGTGGTTGCTTACGCGGATTTCGTTGCTATTGCAGTCTTCGGTAAATATCCTAGTACGCTGAGTGAGCGCATGCAGTGCGCGCTTGGTTACGTCTCTCAGTGGGCACGCGGCTGCGGACTGAACGCAAACCCACAGAAAATAGAGCTAGTCCTCTTTACCAGGAAGCAGAAACTTCCTCAGTGTGACTCGCCAACATTAAATGGTACTCGCTTGATCTTTACCGATAGAGCAAAATACCTCGGACTACTTTTGGACAGCAAGCTAAGCTGGAAACCAAACATCGTAGAGAAAGTAAAGAAAGCTACTATAGCGCTCTACTCCTGCAAAAATGCCATTGGAAAGGGATGGGGTATGGAGCCCCACATAGTACACTGGCTCTACGTCTCAGTGGTCAAGCCTATACTGCTGTATGGGGTTGTCGTCTGGTGCCCAGCTTTAAATATTATGGCCAACCGTAAACTATTGATGAAAGTTCAAAGAACGGCCTGCTTGTGTATAAGTGGAGCTCTCAGGAGCACATCTACTCAAGCTCTGGAGATTCTCTTTCATCTTACTCCCTTGGATATTGCGGCCGAGCAGCTTGCATCTTGCACAGCCATTCGGCTCAAATCCATATCTATGTGAACCTGTAACAAAGCAGGGCACTCATCTATCTGTTGAGATGAGATTCCAAACTGAGTTTCCTACCAGAGAGGACTGGGTGAACGAAACGATTATGGACAATGAGGCGCTTAGCTTCTTCACGGATGGCTCAAAAAGTAATAGAGGGGTTGGCTGCGGGGTATTCTGTGAGGCACTAGGGGTTAACCTCTCTTTTCGTCTTCCCGACTTTTGCAGCGTTTTTCAAGCTGAACTGATCGCGATAATGGTAGTCATGGACTGGTTGAAGTATAATGTAATATCTACGAGGGATATTCGCATTTTTACGGACAGCCTGGCTGCTATTAAAACGCTACAATCATACTCCCTGACGTCGAGGGTCTTAAAAACTAATTAATAAATAAAAATTAATAAAATCATATATGTATAGCTACTGAAGCTAGTTCCGCTAGACATTGTCAAAATAATATTAGTTCTTCAAAAGATTTTATTTCTACATATGGTCGCTAGTATTTCCAGGTATAGCATCTTGGTTTTTTATAGATTAACATTGGTTAAGGTTAAAACGACTTTTTTATAAAACGAATTTTGTGATGTAGTAAAAATGTGAATAAAAACCTAAAATAGTTATCTAATCACGCCAAATAACACGTACCTAAGAGTTTTCTATATAGTCACTAGTGTTTTTGAATAAACCCCTAGACCTTTACAAATCGGTATTAAGTATTGATATAAAAAGGGTTGGGCTCCTCTGATAAAATTCAAAATATTGACATCAGATAAGTAATTACAGTTACACAATCTCAATACTGTAATTGAGTTGAGAACAGGCTATCAAGAAATTTTACAGTTAACTCGAGTGTTTGGCTGGGAAACACCTCAGTGCATCATCCTATATCGTCAGCCCAATCAGGTGCTTGCATATGCAGATGACATATGCGCGATTGGCCTGAATAGCAAAGGAGTGAAAGAAATACTTGATCCAACAGTGTGGGTGAGGATATAAAACATGGCAGCATAATTCTTTTGTAGTACTGGAGGTCCTGCCGAGCTTCTTAATTCCCTCCAAAACGTTAGAAGGCAATTTGCTTGGCATTTTTAAATTAATTTTGGTTTACTTTTTGTTATTGATTGAAATGATCCCACATCTACTCTCTATAGCTCCGTTTGCCTTTCAAAAAAATTATTTTTTTAAAAGAACCATACATTTTACTCCTGCGAATGGGAAGTGTATTTACCCGGGTGGTTTAACGTTTTCAGCTACAACGGAGTTTAAATCAAAAATTGCACAATCTTCTTCACCGTATTTTGCGAAAATAACCTTATAATTTTGTGGATTTTGAGAGAGGAAAATCCACAGAGCCGTTCGACAGTAACTTGTATACTGTGCAAAAGCTATACCGCGATAATTCTCACACTTCAAGCGGTCTCCCCTCTTGAAGATGGGGCATATCCATACTTCGTTTGCCATACTACAATAAGATCTAAAAGACAGTTCCACAAAGTATCCCCTCCGAATATCAAGAGCTCCGAATTAATGCAGCCCATTCCAGGTGAGCGGTTTCGTTTCAATCTCTGCATGACCTTAGTGAATTCCTCAATTCGATGGATCCTCAGTACAATTCTCCGCAGTCTTTATTAGAGGTGGCTCAACAACAGTCTGTGACTCTTGATGAATATACCAAGGAGGTCGGTAAAGTATCCACTCCATGCGTCAAGTACTGCGTCGATGTTGACACAGAAGTTTCCATCCCGGTTCCGTATGGCGGTTGACGCAGGCCTGAAAGTATGGTGCAATCCAGTAATTCCTTTACAGAAAATGCGCCCATTGCTGAGTTGTTGTACTTTCAGAACCTCGGCCTTCCACCGTTCTCTCTTCTTCGGTCTACAAATCCGCAAACATCAATTATCAATTACACGTAAGGAACATCATACAAGTCGAAAAGGAAGTAGAGAGGATAATAGAAAACATACAACAAACTGCGTGGCAAAGTACATCTTTCAAATACGCAAATAACATCAACTGTAAAAACTATCCACTTGAAGTAAGAGAGAAACGTACAGTTCGAAAGTCTTGGCAAATAAATCAAACCAAAGAAAATAAAATCGTTTTTAATAACCTACGTAACAAGTTGAAATCTCTGATCAGAACAGTTAAGAATGAATCAATAAGTACATATTGGTTATCACTTACTAGCCAAAAAGATACCGAATATTCCTTATGGAAAGCAACGAAAGTACTTAAGAAACCAACAAATTCGACGACACCAATTAGAAATGAGTCTCGAAGCGGTAAACAAACAGCTGACTTTTTTGCCAGACATCTAGAAGAAACGTTACAACCATTACCCAGGCAAACTTCGGATGAAAATGTTAACCTACTGAAACGATCTGATGAGCTTGGAATACAAAGAGGAAATTCAAAATTTAATCATTAAAGAACTACCAAATATGCTGTGTTGAGACTAATATACGTTCCATATACGTCCCAACCATGGCCAAGATTTTTGATAAATTGCTCCTGAAGATAACGAAACCCATAATGGACAGAAATCTCATTCCTGACCACCAGTTTGGCTTCAGAGAAAACCACTCGACTATTGAACAAGTAAGCATTTGACCGAGTTTGGCACAGAGGATTGGAATACAACCTCAAGCGGGACCTTCCCAAACCATATTATAGAACTCTGAAATCCTACATAACCGATAGACACTTCCGTGAAAAATATGAAGACGAATACTCGGACCTAAGGAAAATTTCAGCTGGAGTACCACAAGGTAGTGTATTGGGCTCTATCTCTTGTACCTCCTGTATACTCGGGATATACCACCAATGGAAGAAGCAACTTATGCTGATGATACCGCGATTTTGGCAGTTGGGAACAATGTAGAAGCAGCTACAAACAAATCGCAAAAGTCGAAATATTCAGTCAACAATTGGAAGAAAAAATGGAGAATAAAACTGAACGAAAGGAAATCTGTGTATGTGCACTTTACTAATAAAAATATTTCTAATAGAATCCCAATTATAATGGAAGAGCTGAACATAAGGTATAAGAAGATCTATTGGATCTTAGGTAGACATTCTGAACTAACCATACACAATAAATTGCTTTTATACCAACAAATATTTAGAGATCTTGAGATTTACAGATGGAATACATCGATGAAGTTATTACGATCATGCGCTTAAGCATGATTCACCCCTCCGATAGCCCGAAAACTTCGAGATATGCCGTATGCACACATGGATAAAGTAACTCCAAATTTTCCGGTTTTTTACTCCCCAATCACCATACACCTGTATACAAACATAATATTATAGAATAAAGGAAATGTGACACACACGAATATGAATTTGATGAAGAGTTCCAACAGAATACATGGACTAAATAAAAGTAAATTCTGGGAAAAAATTAAACCACGAACCATATGGCACGTTTCAAATTCACAACAGCTTACAGTTATAATCCTGAAATACTTCAAACTTATATAATATCTTGCACCACACACACACACACACACACACACACACACACACCACACACACACACACACACACACACACACACACACACAAAGTAAAAGTTCAACGATAAACAATACATTTTGTTCACCTCATGGCGAAAAATAATAAAGAAATATATTATTACTAAACAGTTTTAATCTATAAAAGAGTTAAGATTAAATAATCTTATGTTAACAGAAGAAAAATTTAGTATTATGATCTTTTATCATTCGTATATACACATATATGATAAGATAATCTTTTTGTGTTCTACTTTTCTTTTCGCTTTTTTTACTAAACTTTCAAGAATATAAATATAGTTATGTGATTGTGTGTGTGTGTGTGTGTGTGTGTGTGTATGTGAGCTTGTTCTTGTGAGCTCTACCCATTCTCAAGTCAAATATGAAAAGATATAAATTTTTTAGTTCATTAGAAATATATTATGATGGATTCTTTGTGCTTTTTCGACATTCTTTGTATGTGTATGTATGTATATTGTATATATGTTTGCAAGAAACTAACGAATATTTCCACTTTTAATACTCCTTCAGTATAACGTGATATGTATAAATTTTTTTATTTTTATTTATTATTATTTTTGGGAGAGGGGAGGGAGGAGGCCGGGAGGAGTTGGGGGATAGTAATAAAATGAAACGCGAATTTTACACAAATCACGTAAAATGAGCGTATTAAAAGAATTGAAATGAAAATTCATTTAATTAACTTAATATCCAAAAATCGAATAAATTTTAATTAATTGATGTTATGTAAACTTCTTGGGAATGGGGAGCTTTAGCTATGGATATTTAGCATGTCGGATTGAGAAAATTTCTATATAGGAAATGAATTTGCATACTAAAAACTAAACGATTCATTTTTAGGGTCGAAAAAAATATATTTAGCATAAATACGATTTCATTGTTCAATTTGTTTTTAGGATGCCCGATTTTCACTATATATATATCAATTATTTTAGTGACTAATCCTTACACATAAATCCTGAATTTTAAAATTTTCTAATTCTTAATGTTCTGTAATTCCTTTAAACTCCGCGCCATATACTTTAATGTCTATAGCTCTTAAATTTTATAAGCTTCTGAATACACGAAATATATATTTCTAAATGGCTTCCTATACGGTTCTTACGGAGCAATATTATTTGTCCCATATTTTTGACATAAGATAAGCCACAAAAACGGATATAGCCAATCAAATCAATAAAGTTTAAAGGTGGATGGCGTCTTATTGGCGAAACGAAAGTTTGGAAATCTGTCTGGTCTCATTCGAAAATCACGGACTAAAGCAACTCAAAAAAAAACAAAAAATAATGCAGAATTATCAGTCAATAACCACCCTAATATAGCTTCTGTTTGGAACATAATTCATCAATCCCCAACCGCCATAGTTCACTTCGGCGTACTTTTAGAAAAGAGGTTGAAACAAAAATTACATCAAATGCTCCTGAATCTTCGATTCCCAATGAAACACAACCGGAATCAATAATATTAACATCTAAAACCTTCAACCTTCAATGACAAATTCATAAACTATCAAAAAGGTGAAACTTTCTACCCATGTCAATCAACACCCAGCTTTATTGATAGTTTAAAAATTAACAGAAATGTCTACCAAAGAAAATGGGCAGTACGTTCTCTCCAGACTCAACGATCACAAATCAACCTGCATCAGTTTTTCATAAAGGATTTAATTGCATCAGCCGTAAAGTTCATCTTGGTTCGGAAGGACTTCCAACCGACATAAAGTCTTAAAATTAAGAAAATTTCTAGATGAATACCATTTTGCGGTTTGACCTCACCTCATCAAAAGAGACTCAATTAGACTTGGACGCTGTTCGCACACATTGCCAATCAATTAAAATTAATAATATTCAACGCGACAAGGAAAATTTCAACAAATTCTATCTATTGGCAATTTTAAGAAGATTTTTTAATAAGTTCGACAAGACACTCAACTGATGACACTAAATTGAATAACTGTGATAGTAGGTTAAGTAGAATCCATTTAAGAATTTAAACATTTTTTACTTTAATTATGGTGGTATGCGCATGGAAAAATAAAAGTTGCAGAACGAAAAAGACAATATTTTAATATTCGGAGATTTCAATAAACGAATTTAAAATTTTATTTGTGACGAAGATAATCTTAAACTTCTAATTCCAATTAATATCACTTCTGACGTCGATACAAAATTAATATTTATTTTCTGACACAATCCACCATAAGGGTATAGTTGTACATTTTGACTGCATGGAACATAAATGTTCTATGTTTAACAATAGTCAATAACAATTTTAAACTAAGTTATAATTTTTTTTAAAGCTGATTATTTTAAAATTAATGAAAAACTATCATCTATTGATTGGAATAGTTTACTCAAAAATTCTGACATATAGAAACTTGTATCAAGCATTTCGAATCAATTTTTACTAATTGTTTGGAAAAATTTGTTGCTAAAAAAATTATTAAGGAAAATAATGCACCTCAAATACCATTTAAAAAATCGACGGAACAAAAGAAATCGAGCCTACAAACATTTTAACAATCATAAAGACACAAAATCTAAAAATACTTTTGAATCGTTGCCAAAAAATTACAACAATTATTGTAAATCAACAGGGGAAAGCATTTTATTATTAAGCGTAAATGTAGAGGTTTTCCGTCTACAATGAAACTTGATGACTCATCATCCTGCAGTATTCTGCAAGACATTAGTAATCTGTTTGCTGTTCATTTCCAAAATTCATACATTTTTTTGAGAAAAGCATTACTTTCAACCCCAATGACTTTACTATGCTGGCATATAAAACAGAACTTAGCTCAGAATGAAATTTTAACAGTTATTTTAAAACTCAACAAAGGACCTGGTCCTGATCAAATTCATGTCAGCTATTCCAAAATTACTAGAAAAAATAGTTTGCAATAAAGTTTCTGACATTATATCTCCTTCTCTTAATAATGAACAACATGGATTTCTTAAAAATAGGTCCACAATATCTAATTTTTACCTCTTCAATATTTATACAAATATGTAAAACGGTGTCCAAACTGATGCTATATATACTGGTTTTAGTAAAGCTTTTGACAGAGTCTGTCACAATACACTTATTTTAAAATTAAATTATTTTGGCATTAGGGGCACGTTACTAAATTGGATTAAATGTTATCTCACCAATAGAATACAAAGAATTAAATTCCTAGATGTGCTTTCTGATGAAGAATCAGTTTCTTCTGGAGTTCCTCAAGGCAGCCATCTTGGACCACTGCTCTTCAATATTTTTATTAATGGCTTATACATTAAATTATCTGGAATTAATCATCTATTTTTTGCTGACGATCTCAAAATTGTTCACACAATTCAAACAGTCAATGATGCCGCATTTCTTCAATCCTTTCTGAATCGTCTGGATGAATGGTGGAAACTCAACAAGCTTAACTTGAATACATAAAAATGTTCTGTCATCACTTACACTCGTAAAAAGGAATATAGTAGTTTTAATTATTTCATAAAAAATGACCCTCTACAACGAGTTGATAATATCAAAGACCTCGGTATTTTATCGGATACCAAACTTAATTTTAATCCTCATTAAGACTCAATTATTTCAAAATCTCAAGCCATGTTAAGGTTCATCAAACGTCGAGTATCTGAATTTAATAACGTTTGGCCTACTAAAACCTTATATTGCTCACTCGTACGCTCTATACTTGAGTATGGTAGCGTTGTATGGAACCCTTATGATGAAAATATAAAGGCAACTTATAAACAGCTTTCATTGATTTACTCCGACTAGCCATTCCATAAACAATGATTCCATAAGCGATTCGATCAATGAAAGCAAAATACAATAATAGTAGTAGTAGCCGGGCCATCTGGGGCGGTCTATTTTCGCGACCCAAATTTTAACCGAAAGTAGGTTAAATAATAAAAAGTGAAAGAAAGTCGAATAATAAAAGAAAAAATTTAAATATCCGGTCGATGGAAATGTGAAATAATTCGGGAAGGTCAACGTGCATTTTACAAGATGAACAAAAAATAAAATAAAATTCCGCAAATGAATGTCAGCGTACTTTGAATTTCATTATTGAATTTTGTTATTCGACCTACTTTCACTTTTTATTATTTAACCTACTTCCGGTAAAAATCTAGGGAGTCCCAGGTGTCTCGACTACTACTATTAATCTTATTTGACATTTAAGGAATCATTGTTTATTAATCCCAAGTAATTAAAATGTTCAGGATATTCATGTCATTTTTAGTAGGATGCTTAGTTTCATACAAAATTGCAGAATCATCGGCGAATATCCGAATATGACCAATTAAATGCAGATGCGATGAATTATTAATGAAAATTAAAAATAATATTGGTCCTAACACATTGTTCCTCAAAAACACAATTAATATTGAGTACTACTGGTTCCATTAATTATGACGTATTGTTGGCGATTTTCTAACTAACTTCCAATTAATTTATAGCCTATTCCACGGAATCGGTAACAGTACAATATTTGTAGCAGTAACTTATAATCAATCGTATCAAAAGCATTTTTAGCTCCTTTCGATCAATTTTGTATATCATAATGGCTATTTCAACAAAAGTAGCTTCAGTTTATGCATCTTTCCTAAATCCATATCGACAGTCATATCAGAAATTGGACTTTAAAAAAAAGGTATTTAAAAAGTTCATCAGATGATTGGCTAAGATGTTTTCTGTGATTTTATCAAATACTGATAAAGTAGAGATGGGCCTGTAGTTTGAAGGTAAAAATCTATCCTCACTTTTAAACACGCCGGTAAAACTGTACTTATTTTTAAACCATTAGGATAGAGTCCTGTTTCCAATGAGAGATCCATATTCATTTTATAAAAATAATAGAACAAAGACAGATACAAAATTAAATGGGGAATCCCCTCTATATAACATTTAAGTAACACAAATAGAAATTTTAACGACGCAACTTTGAAATGACGAAAATTGAAGAACTACGCAAGTTGAAAAATAACGCAAATAGAAACGACGCAGATCGATGTTTTAGTGTACGAAAGAAAAACTTGTAGGACTTAAGAATTTTTAGCATTTTTATGCCACCACAATATATGTATATGCTTTTTTTTTCATTTATTATATTGGTTGGAAACCATACGGATTCCGCCCTCAATGCCGGACGGCCTATGGTGCAAACCCCGGATTCTATCCTAATTCGCAGAAGCGCTCGGCAGCCCTAGCAAACTGTACAAGTTTGAACCAAGGTATGGAGGACAAGTGATCTACATTTAGAGAACTACAGCTGAAAACCTGAAGCCGAATAATATTGAAATCTATTGAAAGCTGTCATCATCTTCCTCAAGACAGTCATGACAAATAACATCCTAAGATAAACCCGTTCGATGGAGATGCCCCTTAAATCGGCCATGACCCGTAAGAATCGCGACCAAGAGTCTTAGCTGGTCCTTTTTCAAAGATAGAGCATATTTAGTAGATTTCAAATTGGGCTCGCTAATGAAGTACTTCGCCAAACGACAACTAAAAGTAGCAAGCCACTGTATTCTTAGATCTTTCAAAGCGTAGTTCTTTATAACTTTCTTGACGTAGTTAAAAGATAATGGAGCCGCCGGTTCAGGTCCAAATATAGTTAGCTGAAAACGAATTTGGCTAAACAATCCGCGATCTCATTCCCTTCGATGTCACAATGTGCTGGCACCCACATTACCGTTACGGTATACGATACCGGGAACATGGATGCGTGACAACGAGGAGCATACACCACTAATGCAACCAGTGGAGTAAATATCTACAAACACGCCATAGCCAAATCAACGGGCAGGCGGCTGTATGTCAATATCAAAAATCAGGGCATTCATTTACATTCATCCGAGACAACTACGTAGACAATCTCCAACATCGCGTGAACTACGTCATACCTATTGTGTTCTGGAGCGACTTTATAACATCGATCTCAACGCTAATCCCTAATTCTTGCGTTTCGAACCAACGCACCTACAATTGAGACTGTAATTAGCTGACATTTAGCTGCATCTCACATTCGTCAGGAATATCTCCGTCGATATTTCTACCGAATTCGTTGAATATAAATCCGCAAGTAAAATTACTGGCAAATCTTTATTTTTGTTAAATTTTAGATTCGACATATACAAGCAAAATTCCATCAGATTCAATTTCATACAGACGTAGCGAAGGAAAATATAAAGGCAACTTATAAACAGCTTTCATTGATTTACTCCGACTAGCCATTCCATAAACAATGATTCCATAAGCGATTCGATCAATGAAAGCAAAATACAATAATAGTAGTAGTAGCCGGGCCATCTGGGGCGGTCTATTTCCGCGACCCAAATTTTAACCGAAAGTAGGTTAAATAATAAAAAGTGAAAGAAAGTCGAATAATAAAAGAAAAAATTTAAATATCCGGTCGATGGAAATGTGAAATAATTCGGGAAGGTCAACGTGCATTTTACAAGATGAACAAAAAATAAAATAAAATTCCGCAAATGAATGTCAGCGTACTTTGAATTTCATTATTGAATTTTGTTATTCGACCTACTTTCACTTTTTATTATTTAACCTACTTCCGGTAAAAATCTAGGGAGTCCCAGGTGTCTCGACTACTACTATTAATCTTATTTGACATTTAAGGAATCAAATATTAATCCCAAGTAATTAAAATGTTCAGGATATTCATGTCATTTTTAGTAGGATGCTTAGTTTCATACAAAATTGCAGAATCATCGGCGAATATCCGAATATGACCAATTAAATGCAGATGCGATGAATTATTAATGAAAATTAAAAATAATATTGGTCCTAACACATTGTTCCTCAAAAACACAATTAATATTGAGTACTACTGGTTCCATTAATTATGACGTATTGTTGGCGATTTTCTAACTAACTTCCAATTAATTTATAGCCTATTCCACGGAATCGGTAACAGTACAATATTTGTAGCAGTAACTTATAATCAATCGTATCAAAAGCATTTTTAGCTCCTTTTGATCAATTTTGTATATCATAATGGCTATTTCAATAAAAGTAGCTTCAGTTTATGCATCTTTCCTAAATCCATATCGACAGTCATATCAGAAATTGGACTTTAAAAAAAAAGGTATTTAAAAAGTTCATCAGATGATTGGCTAAGATGTTTTCTGTGATTTTATCAAATACTGATAAAGTAGAGATGGGCCTGTAGTTTGAAGGTAAAAATCTATCCTCACTTTTAAACACGCCGGTAAAACTGTACTTATTTTTAAACCATTAGGATAGAGTCCTGTTTCCAATGAGAGATCCATATTCATTTTATAAAAATAATAGAACAAAGACAGATACAAAATTAAATGGGGAATCCCCTTTATATAACATTTAAGAAACACATAGAAATTTTAACGACGCAACTCTGAAATGACGAAAATTGAAGAACTACGCAAGTTCAAAAATGACGCAAATAGAAACGACGCAGATCGATGTTTTAGTGTACGAAAGAAAAACTTGTAGGACTTAAGAATTTTTAGCATTTTTATGCCACCACAGTATATGTATATGCTTTTTTTTTCATTTATTATATTGGTTGGAAACCATACGGATTCCGCCCTCAATGCCGGACGGCCTATGGTGCAAACCCCGGATTCTATCCTAATTCGCAGAAGCGCTCGGCAGCCCTAGCAAACTGTACAAGTTTGAACCAAGGTATGGAGGACAAGTGATCTACATTAATAGAACTACAGCTGAAAACCTGAAGCCGAATAATATTGAAATCTATTGAAAGCTGTCATCATCTTCCTCAAGACAGTCATGACAAATAACATCCTAAGATAAACCCGTTCGATGGAGATGCCCCTTAAATCGGCCATGACCCGTAAGAATCGCGACCAAGAGTCTTAGCTGGTCCTTTTTCAAAGATAGAGCATATTTAGTAGATTTCAAATTGGGCTCGCTAATGAAGTACTTCGCCAAACGACAACTAAAAGTAGCAAGCCACTGTATTCTTAGATCTTTCAAAGCGTAGTTCTTTATAACTTTCTTGACGTAGTTAAAAGATAATGGAGCCGCCGGTTCAGGTCCAAATATAGTTAGCTGAAAACCGAATTTGGCTAAACAATCCGCGATCTCATTCCCTTCGATGTCACAATGTGCTGGCACACACATTACCGTTGCGGTATTGTTGGAGCACAGAAGATTAATGAAACGTCAATGGATTTTTCAATTAATTGAGCACAGCTTTGCTATCAGTGCACAGAATAATGTTTTTGTTTTTAACAGCAAAGTTCAAAGCTTTCATAAGACAATACGTCAGCGCTATGAGTTCCACTCGGAAAACGGTGCAGTGCAAACCGAGACTGCCAAAGGATCTCTGATTGGACCATGAACAGTAGATTCCAAATCCAGCACTGAGGCTAGAACGAGAGCCATCTGAAAAAAAGACTAAGGACTCGCCGAATTTTTGGAGAAACTCCTCCGAAAACCACAAGTCCCTCGAAGGATAAACCACCATGAATAAGTTGGAGAAGTTGTATTCTGGTACTAATCTATCATTAACCATATCGATTTCTGGTAGAAATGAAGTGTAGTTTTTAAAGATTAGTCTATGTCCCACGATAGAACCGAGAACATTCCAGGCCCCAATGCACCTCAAGCGAAACGCTGCAGAAGAAGCAGTGCCACGAATAAAGGTGTGTAACTGGGCCAAGGAAAGAATGGACTGCATAGCAAGAAGTGGAGTCGAGGACATAGCTCCAGTAACAGCTCTACAAGCCGTGTTTTGAAGGCTATTAAGTTTAGCAGTATAGACTAAACTTAGCGCCTACTAAAGACAATTAAATCTGTCTTAGACGGGTTGACGTGGAGACCCTTGTCAATGAACCATGCCTCCACAATATTTAAGGCCTGCTGCATTAAGTCGGATAAGATATTCAGGTGTTTGCTTGAAACTGTTAAGACAAGATCATCAGCATAGCTCTGTGCAATGAAGCTAGATTGCTGCAGCTTAACCAGTAAACCGTCAATGACCAAAAGCCACAGTAGAAGCGATAGTACAACCCCCTGGGGACAGCCCTTGGCAACCTTGACAGAGACTGCGACGCCATCCATCAGGAAAGCACCTACAAGAAACTCCTTGTTATGGAGGGATCTTTCAATTCTAGTTACAAGTTCTTCTAGGGTCGGTTCACAGGACTTACCAACTCTGTAAGCATGTTGCATGTTACTGAGTGGGAAGGTAACTAAGTGCTTGTCCCTAATATATCTGTCGACGATTTTTTTTGAATAGGTCGAAAAGACTTGGGATCGACTCTACTCCTGCTCCTGGATTTAGGAACAGCGCAGAAAGCAATACACGCCTGGAAAAGGTTTATCAGATGGTCCTGAATGATAGGAAAGCCGTGATGTAATTCAGCCAGGAAAATACCATCAGGCCCACCAGCCTTATAAGGTGCAAAGGAAAATAGACTCCAGCGTAGAACATCGAGATTGATTAGCTTGTAAGCCATGTCCCAATCAGGAGCCACAAAAGGAGCCTTAGAGGATGATCTATGAATTTGATTTAGAATTCTAAGTAGAACATGGATTCGTAAGATTAGAAATTTAACGAAAATTAAAGAATAAAATGAGCCATAGCCTGGTGCTACATAGATTCACATGTTTGTCACTGTTGTCTGTCAGCTTGCCAACGTTATTTTCCAGTGTTAGGGTTAATTAAAAATGTTGCTCGTCCAACAAAAAATCGTATAGCTGTCTAACAAATTTTATGTTATCCGATATACATACATAAGCATATATGTATATATGTATATATGTATATATATATATATATATATATGTTTTTGCTGCTCTATTTATTTCATTTTCGATATCAAATTAAATATTGAATGCGACCACAGTTTATAACCAGGCAAATATTTTATATTAAATTTGCCCATGCCCAAAGAGCAAGCATATACACTCACACCCACCAGCCAAAAAAAAAATTAACAGACAGAATATTATTAGTTTTGCCCGCATATATAGCTTGTTTTAATATTGATTTTCCTAAGCACATCGTGTGTATGTGCTTTTAAAAGCTTAACCACAATTTGACAAAGGTTATAAAGGAAACAAGATAATAATATTACGGGAGCAAAAAATATTTATGGAACTGGTCTGTATCTCTGTATTTAAAATGTGTTTTTAATTGGGAGGCGATTTACTGCCACCATCGCGGGTTTTGTTATATAAGTTATAAAATAATATTTAACAGTCGACTGAGTAAATTATGCGAACATTCAGGTTGGCATAAATAATTCGATTTACTGATTTCGGAAAAGTATTTTTTTGTGCTTTTCTAGATTTTTCTTTGATTTCCGTTCTCATTAGTTGCGTTTTTATATATTTTTGGTTCTAGTCCAATAAATCTTGATTCCAAAAACATTTTAGTTCAGTTCGGCTACACACAGCCAACAAAGAACAAACAAAAAATCCGAATAAATAATTTAATTCTTATCAGACTTTAAGACAAACAAACAATAATCGAACAGAACAAAAACTTTTTTCGTTTTTTTTTATAAAATTCGAGAAGGGAAATGGTTATTGAAAATGAAATAAATAAAAAATCGATTTGTTGGAAAAATAAAAATAAAAATAAAAACACCCAAAGCTTTTGTTGTTGTTGTTGTTGTATTTCAACTGAAATTTTCATGAAAAAAAAAATTTGTGTGTGTAGATATGTATACGTAGGTATGTACATAAAATAGTTGTGTGTTTATAGATGTATTCATACATACATATACATACATACACGTAAAACCGAATTGTATTGGTCTTTAGACTCATTGGTTGATGGAAATTTTATTGGATGCATTAAGAATTTAAACGATTTGTTTGAAAAGGTAGATTGAAAATCATTTCTTCATTTTTATGATATTTTTTTTTTCCGATAGAGTATATTTTTGGATATGGAAGATATTTAGGTCATGTCGACAAATTGAATTTAACGAAATCAATTAAGTGGAAATATATCGCTCTATTTAAGACAGTGATATAGTAAATGAGTCGTCGCATTTATACGCTTAGATAGAATTGGTTTTAATCCAAACAAAACAACATTTTTATGAAGTTGTCTACATTCTGTCTAAATAGGGGAATGTTAGTGTGAATCTCTTAGAGTATAAACGAAACTGATTATCAAATTCTTTCAAATTCCAGTTAGTATCAGGGATGGGCGTTTACGCGTCATCTAATATTTTCTATCGACAACCCGTAGACAACGTCAACTGGAATGATTTTGCGAACTAGTTTTAAAGTAAGGTGAGCAAATTTCTTTAGGATCAATGCAATACGGTAATAATTCAATGAAATGAAACATTTAAACTGTTTAAGTATAACTAGTTTTTAAGCTAAAGAATAATTCAAATTGAATAGAAAGGTCTACAGTATACAAAAGTCGATGACTATATCTCTAAGCCAATACATCAATGATATAGTGGAAGTTATAAAATATTGTAAACTGAATATGTTTGCCGATGATAGTTTGATTACGATTCCTGCACCAAACCCTTACTGGAGCTGAAAATAAACGAAATGTTCGAGAATCTTAGAAAATGGCTAATGTTTCACAAATATATCGTCTCTAAAAAATCCAGAACAGATTTATGCAAGGTATTTTAAGAGCAGAAAATAGGACACATATACATATGTGAAATGCTTGAAGTATTAGGGTGGAAGTCGATAAACCAAAGAATACCCTACAGCGTTTTGAAGTTGATGTTTGATCTACCAAAATACTTAGACTCAATGTTATACTCTAATAGAGAATTAATTAATTAAATAAATAAAATAAGCCGCAGTCAGTCAAATTTACTGGAAAAAACATTAGTGTTTGACGGAGAGGTGGCAGTCCACAAGAAACAATTTTCTATTCATTTACTAAGGGAAATTTCCGATTGGGTATAAATATATACGTGGAGCAATTTCAGAACGATTTTTAATTTTTAGAGCGATTTCCGTAGGAAAATTACCACCAATTTCTAGAATAGAGCCCTTTATGGCATTACGATATCACGGAGGTTAACGGTAGAAAATTAGTGATGATACGAGCATCTATGTTTTTTTTTATTAACGATTTTGATTTATGAATGAAAATAACCCTAGAATTAGGTCTACATATTTTCAGATAAATTTTACAGTATGAAGACTAAGCCCAGGATCGAAACCGTTGGAGTCAGATTGTTGACGCAGTAAGGGGCCAGTAATGGCCTTTAAACACTTTTTATTGTTATTATTCAGATAAATTTTAATTTCCCTCCATTTACAAAAAAAGGTTGAAAGTGAATAACTGACACAATTTTTTAATAAACTTTTTCTTTAAATGAATTTGTTATAAAACGTTATATATTGTTACTATTTTTTGTTATGTTAAAACTAGTTATCTTCACTTAAAAATTAACAAAGTGCTCCTTGTTTGTAAATAAAAGTAACTATCTGTATATGTCAAATTTATTTGAATTCTATTATTTTTGTTTTAAATGCGAATTCTTAAAAATGATGTTTTTGCAGTTAACGACTTTCTCAAAAAAAAAAAATTGTAAATATTACCTAGCGAGAATTTTAATCATTTCGATTGAAGACAGAGAGAAATGGTAATCTAATATTTAAACTAAGGAGTCTTATTCTTCATTACGTTGTTAAATTTTAAATTTTTGTACTAATCGAATTTTCTTAACGATAATGCTCATAATTAATCTAAAACTCAGTTAAAATATTTTAAATGAATTGTAAATTTAGTAAAGACGGAAACTATTTCCAAGAAAAGCCTTCTTGTTCTGGCTAAAACGTACCTCTATCAGTTCGCTTATTTTGAAGTTGGTAGTAGGTATAGTGGCCCTTTGTGTCAGTTTTATCCAGCAAACACTTTACTAAAATTACTTAAGAACATTATGGTTGAATGATTTGAAAAGAACATTATGGTTGAGTGATTTGAAAAATCACCAGCTAAGGAGAATTTCAAGTGATAATCATAATTTTTCAAACTGCTCTGCTTTGACCCCTTAAGCATTTCAATTACATTTAATAAATGATTCATGTAATGCCGTATGAATATGCAGCCATATTAAAGAACTTCATCCTAAAATCATTTTGCAATCCAGCATTTGCATTCAACATGTTCTCTCAGTAACGATTCAAAAGTACCCTAAGCTCCATTCCATTGGATTACGTGAAATACTAATATTACTTCTTAGGGTTTCTATAATTTATCTCGTTTTGGAATATCTCGTTTCGTACAATCTCGTTTCGTACAGAATATAATTTTCGTTTGAAATCGAGAATATATTTTCCATTTCATTTCAATTTTGTTTCTATAGAAACGCCATTTCAGTTTCATATTTGAAATCCAGAATTTACCAACCTTGGTGTTGTCCTGGATAGTAAACTTTCCTGGAAGAATCACCTGGACTACTAAATAGTTTTCATTATTAAAGGAAGAAGTGAAGGTAAACCAAATCTGAAATTAACGAACGTGTCCAAATATATTAAATAGTTTGAACATAAAACATTTCAATTCCTATCACTGACAAATCTACACCTTGATTAGATCAAAATTTACAAATTGGGTTAACTTCCAAACTACAACAAAGAACAAAAAGAATAAAACTATATTTAAAATGGCAAAATTTGAAAATAAATTTTTAATTCAGAATCGTAAAATTGCATTTAAATTTAGAATTTGCCACACGTCGAAATTTAATATTGGAGAAAATTGAAATATTTTATAATTCCGCTAATTAAAATTAGAACTTAGAATGCTGAAATGTAAAATTCGATTTCAAAAAATTTATGAATACAAAATTAAACCCTGAATTTTCAAAAGCAAATATTACTTTAAAATCGATTTTCTAAAGCTCGACTATTTTTTAAGGTTTAAATATTTGCAATTTACAAAATTCACTAAATTTTATTTTTTCAGAATTCCACAAAAATTTAATTTAAAAGTTTCACGACGAAATTTAAGAAATTGAACGAAAAAAAAAATCGTCCAATTTCTGTTATTAAATTCAGAACGAAATTTCAACAGATTTGTAATATTCAAAAATCGAATTGAAATTCTGAATTTTATACGTAACGCAAAAATGATTTATCATTACGTAATTTTAATTTTGATTTTGAAAATTGGGAGATTGTGCACAAAAATGTTGATATGTTGCGAATTAACTTATTATTTTGAAACAAATTATTTTAAAATTTCCAAATTAGCTTATAGTGCCAAATTAAAGTTTTGGGATAAAGAGGTTTTGGTTTTTTATATTAAAATTTGGATTTTATCAATTTGATTGAAAAAATTCATCATACACTCCATTCTATCATCCTTTCGGATGCTTTACCAATAATTTATTTATGTCCTATAAGGTATTTTAAATTATAAAGTATGGCGTTTGAAAATATTTAAACTTATGTGGATAAACTTAGTTTGGATACGTTCACCTTTAAGTATGTTCATCCCGTATATTACGATACACAGATCGTTAAAAATGAAATAACAAGCTCATTAAATCCAGAATTGTATATTAACTACATCATAACATCCATATTATGTACAACAACAAAATATCTGGCTATATGAACATGTATGTATAGTACATATATGTCAATCATATCCCCTAGTCTATTTACACAAGAGGTACTAAAAAAAACGCTAATTAACCCTCGATTAATTGACACTCTATACTGTACAGAGAGTGAAAAATTCTAAAAATATAAAATGAAAACTAAATACAAAAAAAAATGGAAAATTTTTTTAAATATTTTTTAGACACGAGTATTACATTAATTGTGGCAGTATGATATCGATTTTTCGCCTCTATTCAATGTCGTGTTATAGTTTTTTTTACTATACATCTATGTGTTCATACATACATACGTATATGTTCATTATACATATATTACCAGCAGTATATAAAACGAAAACTATTGGGTGTATCCTCTCTATTATATACATACATTAGAACAAAATAGTTTTGGTGTTTTGATTGAATATTTTGAATGGGCACCAAAAATGAAATGAATTAGATCTATAAAATGTATAGATTCGTGGAAAGCGTCGAAAGTAATCAATACACCACTGTATCACATTTTCTACTTTACATGTACATTTCGCATTAGAACAAAAACACTAAAAAGCTTGGGTGTGTGTGGAATGAACACAACTTTCAATTTTTTCTGACATCCCTATTTTTTTTCTAAATGTGTGTACACACATACATACATGTATAATGTTTATAGTGTTTTATATACTTTTATTATTATGTGTTAGGATAGGGGTTAATTGGATCTATATAAACATGTATAATATACAGATGAATTATATTGGATTAAGTATTATCATGATTACGAAAAGAGCTTAAATTTTCCATCCTTTTTTTCATAATTTACTTTTTTAAAGAATAGTTTTTCCATTTCCTTGTTTTCTCACGAAACGAAAATACAATAATAAACTGGCATGGCATAAATATTATGTATATAGAACTCGAATTTAATTTAAAAAAAAAATATAAAAATTAAGGTTAATCGATTTATTATTGTTCTGGATTTCTTCGCCATTGTATATAATATAGGGCAGTGCTTTTAAATGTATGTTACGCGGATCTTATCTGTTCCGTCAAAATTATTTTGTGATTTAAAAGGTGTTTTTTTTTAGAGGTTCACAACTTTGAGTTGGCAACACTGCTTTATTTGACAATCCATTTAACAGCTGATAGTTGGATCTTGTTTGACATTTCATTATGGATAGACTTACATCAGAGCAATGCTTGCAAATCGTTGAACTTTTTTATCAAAATAATGGTTCTGTTTGTCAAACTTAACATGCACTTCGTCCATTTTACGGCGTACATTATCGTCTTTCCGAGTGGCTACTTCGAATAACAATAGATCGTTTTCGGACCACGTTTAGTCTTAATGATAATGTGCATCTCGTGAGACGCCAAACAGTGCGCACGGAAGAAGCTGTTGCCGCTGTACAGGAAAGCATTGAAAAAGATCCAAATCAATCAATTCGTCGCCGTTCTCGGCAACTGGTGTTGTGTCCTTCCACTTTATGGAAGATTTTACGAAAGGATCATGGCTTAAAATCTTTCAAGATTCAACTTGTGCAGGAATTAAATCCAAACGACCATCGTATGCGCCGCCAATTCGGCGAATGGGCTGAAACACAAATTGATATTGATGATGAATTTCCAATCAAAATTATGTTCTCCGATGAAGCCAATTTTTGGTTGAATAGGTACGTAAATAAGCAGAATTGCCGCATTTGGAGTGAGGATAATCCTCAAGCTTTTGTAGAAACACCATTACATCCACATAAAATTACTGTTTGGTGAATATGTCTTCAAAAACGATGATGGTCAGAATATTACTGTTAATGGTAAGCAGTATAGAGACATGTTAAGAAATTTTTTCGTACCTCGATTAGCTATCGTTAATCTTGGTGACATGTGGTTCCAACAGGATGGAACCACATGTCAGCCAGCGCGCGCGACAATTGATTTACTCAAAGAAACTTTTGATGAAAGAATCAATTAATTGGCCACCAAGCTCATGTGATTTAACCCCATTGGATTATTTTCTTTGGGGTTATGTAAAATCACTTGTCTACTTCGATAAACCAGAGACAATTGAACACCTGGAAATCAACATTCGAAGAGTTATTGGCGAAATACGGCCGCAAATACTGCAAAAGTTTGTGAAAATTGGTGTTCCAGATTGCGCTTTGTACACGCCAGCCGTGGAGGCCAAATGGCCGAAATCATATTTAAACATTAATATCATAAAATTTTCTATCCAATAAAGCCCGTTCCATTGATATTAAAAATATATTTCTTTGTTTTATTATGATTTAAACTTGTGTAACTCTAAAAAAACACCCTTTACCTCGTATATATTTTTGATATTGTTCTACTTTAACATATTTGTGAATTTTATTTTTAACAGTGTAGAATTCATAAAATGATACTGTACATTTTTAAACTGATAGGTAAGTCGAACTAAGCCTATAAATTAAACTTAGCATTTTAAATTTAATTAAAAAACCAAATTTTAGCAACCTCAAGTTAATGCTTATAAAAATTCAGGATTTGATAGAAACTTCACAGGTCAAAATGCTTTCAAAATTTAAATTTATAGTGTTATTATTGGCTAAAATCTGACATGGAAACATTCAGAAGAACATTAAATAGCCAACTAAACATTCTAAGGGAAAGTTATGAAATGGCATATGGTACCTCTGCAGAACAACAACTATCTAAATTTGGCTTCAAATTTACATAAAATAAAATCACCTAGTACAAATAGCTACTAGACGAAAGTAAATACTCGTTATTATTAATGATTTGAACGATGATGCAATCGATTGATGAAAATGTTGTTTGTATTATGCAGTGAGAAAATTGACATTCGCTAGTTCGTTTCTGAAGCAAAGCTAAACCCATAAATAGTGCTACCGATAACTTTCTAAGTTTGAGCGTTTAAATATATATTTAAGAGGAGGGCGGAGAATTTACAGTTATTATATTTAGAAATTGAATCAAATACCCATGCAAAACCACTTTGATAACATTCTTTCCCCAAGTTTTCTTTAAACATCAAATAATTTTTAATTCTAATTTTAATCCACAAACTTATGTATGAAAACTCTGTGTCTCCATGAAAAAATAGTATATTGTTCACCTAACAAAGTTAAATTTTTAGTTCACCTTTTTTAATTAGATGTGGTATGTGGCAAAAAATAAATATTCATGTATAATAATTCGATAGCGGAGATTTACACCATTTTAGACATATTTTAGGACTTTTAAATATCATCATCAATTTGGATTTTTGTTCTAGGTACAGTATATATAGCCTTACGCTAAATTATGACTTAACCTAGAGTAATCAAGTTGATTTTGATCGTTGTGCAGTTTGGACGTAAAATATAACAAATAATAATTAGTGCATATAACAAATAATAATTAATGCTAAAATAATAAGAGGCCTATTTTCCCCTTAAAAAACAATATCAGTATTAAATCAGAATAATACAATGAATGCAATGGGTAAAGTGGAACATAGCCCCCAAAAAAATATAATAATGCTAAATGAAAAGAGTGCTTCGACATCAAATTTAGCAAATTTGGTGATACCACCTTTTAACACAAATGAAAATACAAAATACCTGATATAATAGATTTCTGTATAGCAAAAGAAATTACACGCAACAATGCTCAGGTGGAAGATGGCTATGACTTATCATCCGATTACTCACCAACAATAATAACACTAAGTACCAGTTCTTTAAAAGCAGAACCACCTCAGGAGCAAAAATCTCCATTACTAAAATGAAAATTGAATAGAGCTATTAAAGCCCTTAAACGAGAATTGAGAGAAGATGAAGACTGAGGAATCCAAATTTACCATACTGAACTCTCGGTGACTGAGAAGACTTATTATTGACTATGGAAGGCAACAAAAAAACTAAAGAGGCAGCCAACATTATCGAATCCACCCATTACATTCGGCCAGAAGTGACGTAGAAAAGGCTACTGCTTTCTCTAACCATTTGGAAAAAGTATTCGCACCAAACGAAAAAACTACCAACAGTGAACTACCAAAGTTTACGCAGGACACTTCGAAATCAATTCCTTTAAAATTTAAGTGGAAAAAAGTTAAAATACCATTAAAAATTGTATGAACCCAAAGAAAGCTCCAGGACACGATTTAATTACCGGAAAAATGATCAGAGAATTACCTGAAAAATGCATAAAACTCATAACTTATATCTTTAATGTAAACAGATCTTAATTTCTTGTTAGTTTCGTATAAAGAAAGATCAAGAATAAAGCCATTGGCACAAAAAAAAAAACCTAGAGTAATGTGGTTTAAGCAAGAATATTGTGACTTAAACTGTATATGGTAGTCTCAAAAAACTCAATGCTGTACCGTTACTACTTCAGCAGCAATTAATCCATCTAAATTATAATTTGGTCGAGCTATGTCACACTTATGCTAATATACCTCATTTACGAGTAGGAAATGAGCAGTCATGTATACCCAGAATAACATGACGAAGCCAGAATCTTTAGAATGAAGCCTATAAGTATAGAGGCAAAATTGGCACTAAGTTATGAAAAATTTAATTTGATAAAATTTTGTAAATTCAATAAATATTCTAAAGCCATAAATAAGTGCTTCCAGGCCATGAAAAATTGATTGAACTCATAGTTTATTGAAAATCCATTTTTTCCGATTTTAATTGATAGAAAGCATTCACCCCATCTTTAGTAATAAAATTGTCACAGTGTACATTCTATAGATTCTTCAATAAATTATAAATACATTCCATATTAGTCAGACACTAAATTTAGAGTACATTACTGAATTAACGTTATGTTTTACATTTTTATGATGCTGTGGATACATATTATGGATCTGTCATTTGGTCGACTCTGAAATTAAATTATAAATTTAATTAAATTTTTATAGATTTTAATCACTTTGTGCGAATCTCGAAAAGTTCTGCAAGCTTTTTATTCATTTTTAATGTTGTTTTTTTTGTTTTTCTCTCATACATAACGACCATATGGCTTTGTTTTGTGGTGGCAAAATAATTTCATTCTTCATCGCTTCGAGAACATTATTAAAACGAGATATATGTAATTCGAATATAATGTGCGGTTCTGAATTTTGTTTGTTTTTTCATTTCTATATACAGCTAAGCTAGTTCATTCATTTTGGATAAATTAATTAATTAAGTGAAAAACATTTATGCGTTTTAACCGCAAGTGTATTTAATTACGATATATACATACATATGTTGTAGGGATTGTTAAAAATTTTGTTATATAATTGAGCGATCAAAATGATTGCAGATGTTGATGCCAAATAGAATCTCGCAGCTCAAAAATAAATAAAAAAGTTTTTAGATAAAAAGCTCAAGAAATTCATATATTTGTATATTATGTACGAATACAAAACTTTTACATAGATTTCTACTTAAATGTTTATCTAGATACACCGACGAGTATGATATCAAATTAATATTGCTGCTATATAGAGGATATACTAAAACTATACTATAAACCAATCTTAAGTTTTCCAGTTTAATAACTGTCTAGACAATCGACTTATCGATTGGCATATACACACATTGCACACAATTTTTTGTTGTCGACATATATTATAAAATGCCGAAACAAGCATATCCACAAATTGTGTGGAACACAGTTTGTAAGTAAATAAAATAAAAAAAAGTTCATATGTGGTCTGGTATAATATTCAAGATATTCTTATAACCATCACGAGTATATAATATGCAAAGTTTGATATTTTCTTACAAAGTTACGAGATCATCCCTTGTTGTATAATACAATTTACTATACAAATCATTCAAAAGCTATTTAAAATCAAAAGCATAATCTTCATCACATGGTCGATTAAAATTTATCTCACAAAAATTGCCGGCTGCCAACAACAAAAATTGAAATAGAACACAAGCTACTTAATTGCATAACTGAATAATTTATTTGTAAATCTGGTACATAAGCAACTTTTATATATGTAATCCGATTAAAACAAATTGGACACCAATTTATTTAGAAAAAGTTTGGCAAATTATTCCAATAGGAGATTTTCGGTACCTTTGAACAGACGATTTACATACATTTTTTTCAAAACTATATAAAAACGTTAAATAGTTGTTCAGTTTTCATTTTTTACGCTATTTATATAGTTAATCTATTGCCCAATAGATGGCAGATTTTTCATCAAAAATTTAATTTAATTCATATAATTTAATCGCTCTAGTTATTTTGTATGGAGATTTGTAGGCTGAATTTCATTAAATTTATTTATTTAACATAAAAAGTTTGGAAATTGGGCCTAAATATTAAGCCAAATTTCCTTTAAACTTAGGTCGAAATTCCGAGAAAAAAAGGAATTTGAATCTAAGAAAAAAGGAATTTAGGTCTAAAATTGTTTTAGGTTCAAGTTTCCAACTAAAAAGGATATTAAACCTAAATCAAATTTTAGGGAATTCATCCGAAACAATTTTTTTTTTTTAAATTAGAATTCTGAAAAATTACGGAAACCTTTTAAAATATGTAAATATATAAGAAGTGAAGTAACGATAATAGAATAAAGACGGCCTATCGGGACACTCCCGCTTCCATCCCGTTATTTCCATATACAATATACTGACCAATAGAATTTCTGTATGGTGAATATTCAGCAAAAATCTGTATGGTGAAATGGAAAATATGTTCATCGGGAAAACTTCACAAAAACTAATTTTGTCACACGTTATGGGGTAGCACGAATTTTAATGTAGGGGTTTTATCTCTACTTAATTTCTACTTGATGACATCTGAGCTTGAAATCCTGAACAAAGGTTGTGAGCCTACCTTTATCAATTCAGTAAGGAGGGAAGTCGATTATCGATTTGATCTTTAATTAGAGGGTGCCCATAAACATTCTCACCTCCGACCATAAATCTTAGAAGACCTACTCTTAAACCTTATCGTAACAAGAAGCTTACCAACTGGGAGTTATTCTCTCTTGAGTTGGACAATCGGCTAGTTTCGTTGGTTGAGATATATTCGACTGAGGTCATTGAACGTCAGCCTTCGAAAAATCTTGTCCTCTTATTACCTCTTATTAATCTCAGAAAAAGCCTTTTTGGTATTCTGATCTTAAAAAACTAAGGAAAACTGCTAGGAGACTCAAAAAGACTCAAAGCCAAAAGGTCTAACCTTCAGGTTGATTGGGATAACTTTTTGGCAGCTCAAAACGAATATAAAAAAATGCTGAGATCCGCTCGTAGGAGTTCTTGTTTCTGCGAAAAATTAATAGTATCTCTATCTAGGTCCTTGGTTAGAAATGATTCCTGCTGACTCGATGTGCTGCGACTTCCTGATGGCAGATTAACGTCTTCCAGGAACTACTGCTTTCTGTTCATTTCCCTGGATGCAATGTTATCAATCATGACTATGTTGCTGACGCCCAGCCCAATGGTACTGATTATTCACCCGACTAGCCTGTAGGCTAGTCACTCTCAATACCTTGCGCTGAAGCGCTTTCTCCTTCTCACCTTACAAAACAGGTGGTCCAGATGGAGTTTTTCCTGCTGAATTACAGCATGGGTTTTCCCCTAATTCAGGAATATTTACTTTGACTCTGATCGTGCTTTGCGTTTGCATATGTTCCACAGTCCTGGGGCAGCAGTAGAGCTGTGTTCATCCCGAAAGCTGGAAAGATGGATTATACCGATCCCAAGGCATTTCGCCCTTATTAGTCTTTCTTCAACTTATCTCAACACTCTGGAAAGAATTGTTGCCAGATATATTAGGGATCATCCCTCACTTATCTGTCATCCCACTCAATAGCACTCAACATGCTTACAGAGTTGGGAGATCATGTGAAACTGCGCTGCATGAACTTGTTACGAGGATTGAAAGATCGCTTAGTATTAAGGCATTTCTTGTGTTTTCTTTCCTCGATATTGCAGGTGCCTTTGATAGTACTTCTTTTCGCTTCCATCACTGAATCCTGCTTAAATTTTGTAATTGACCAAACCATTGTTACTTTGTTTGGATTTTTGCTGAGGTCGCTCATTGCTTTGTTCAGGCTGGACTCCTTTTCTATTTCGATTAAAGTTACCAAAGGTTGCCCCCAAGGAGGTGTAAAACGAATTACTTCTAAAACTACAGCAAACTGGCTTCACTGCTAAGAGTTATGCTGATGACTTATTAGTCGTTCTGATTCAGGGTAAATACCTTAATGTACTATCTTCATTCTGGACAGTAAACTCTCCTGGAAATCTCATATTGAAATCAAACTGCAAAAGGTGACTTCCATTTTCTGGCAGTGTAGAAGAGCATTTGGGAAGTCGTGGGGTCTGACCCCCAAAATTTTGATGTTCATTTAGAAATCTCTAGCTGTAACTATGATATCTTACGCATCTGTTGTTTGGTGGCCTGCGTGGTTCAGTCAGTTTCTGTCATTTCGAAGCTGAATAGCATACAGGTATGGCTTGTCCAGCTATTACGGGTGCTATATCCTCGTCTTTGCAATCTTATTTTTGCCCCCACTGCAGTCGGTCATGCTAGGCACAGCATGCTCCGATTCCTTTCGCCTGCGGTGTATTGGTGCATGGATCGATCTCGGCCTGATCACAAGGCATAGAATGAATAGCATACAGGTATGGCTTGTCCAGCTATTACGGGCGCTATATCCTCGTCTTTGCAATCTTATTTTTGCCCCCACTGCAGTCGGTCATGCTAGGCACAGCATGCTCCGATTCCTTTCGCCTGCGGTGTATTGGTGCATGGAACGATCTCGGCCTGATCACAAGGCATAGACTAATCTACTTTTTTTTCAGTTCATGTATATACCAGAAATTAATACGGTTAATGACAAATTGATTTGAATTCTGCTTCGATATCTCTTTCTCGGTTCTAAGAATTCTGCTTCGATATATCTTTCTCGGTGGTTTATTCAGCGAGAAACTCGTCATTGTCTCAAGAATTCAATGACTGGGTGGCTCAGTCACTCGTGTTTTTTGCTAACGGGTCTCACTCTCATTTTGGTGCAGATTTCGGGACTTATTGTCCTGCACATGACCTACGATCATGTGGGAGTCTAGGCCGGAACTGCACGGTATTCAAAGCGGAGCTGATTGCACTCACACGTTGTGCGATTGATGCTTCCAAGCTCGGAAAGTCCGAAAACGAGTATCTGTGCTCAATTCATTATGAAATTCTATGATCACTTCCAAACTGGTCAAGGACTGTAAACATTTTATTAACGTGCTTTGCTCTAATAATCGTGTCAGAGTTATGTGGGTTCCGGCTCATTGTGGCATTGAAGGTAATCAGGTAGCTGATGTTTTAGCTATAACAGGCTCAAGCATGAAATTCATTGAACCTGAACCGGCAGTGCCTGACCTTTAATTGTGGTAAGAAAGTTATTAAGAACTACATGTTTATGCAGGCCAAGCGTAATTGGCTAGCTCCCACTACATGCCATGGCCATTTTAAACTTCAATTACAAAGAATGGGACTTGTTCAAGATTCCTTGTGTGACAACTGTCTTGAAGATGACGATGACAGCATTCACTTTGTTTGTGTCTGTCCCGCTTTCGAGGTAGTTAGGTCCCGATTTCTTAATCATAGATCTTTAAATGTAGGTCAATTGTGATCCCTACCCTGTTTAACTGTAACAGTTTGCCAGAGCAGCCGGGCGAATTTGCGAATTGTGATAGAATCCTCGGTTTGCACCATGGGACCAGAGTGGCATTGAGTGCTTGGGTTCCAGCCAACTTTAATAATACGAATAAGAATAATTCTGTCACAGTATGATTTTGGAAAGCAGACCTTATTCTATGGTTTAGTTTAGATTTAACCTTCGTTAATATTTGGAAAGTTGGAAAATAAATTAAATTTCAACATATGAAAACTCGGACCAATTTCACGAAGCTACCCCTGACCCCACCGTGAAGTTTTAAGAGAAACAATTATTTTTTGTTATCGGTTTACCAATTTTAATTTTAGAATATAATCTGATGCAGCGGACCGAAAAAGACGGGAATGAACGCAATATATTTAGAAATGTTAACATTATATGTGTATGAGCTATTATGAGGTATGTGGTTCCCATTAAGACAACGTTCTGAAAAAACTAAGACACGTTAACATCGGAAGCGTAATTTCATTAGTCAATTCAAATCTGATATTCATCACATAGTTCAGCAGAAAAATTTTAGTAGCAAAATTATAGTTGTTCAGCAAACATTTTCCATCAGAAAAAAATTTACATTTTCGACATAATTCATAATTATATATTTATTTGAAATTGCAATTAATTTAAAATTGTTTTAATATAAAAATTTGTGTTTTTCTGATGTTGAATTAATTATTAAAATTAATATTTTAAATTACATAATCTACCCATTGCCGCCCTCGTTAGCACAGTAAGTAGCGTCCTTGCTTTGTTATTCAAGGGTCTCGGGTTCGATTCCTGGTGGTGACCAAAAATCACGGTTTGGTGTTTTTAATGTGTAAGTATATCTGTTTGTCCGGGTATTGAACCGTGGGCCCCATGTGGTGGCATTGAGTGCTGGAATAATCAGCCCAACTTTAATTTTTTTTTAATTTTAACATTTTTTATCTACCCATTTATAATTTGTCGCGTTAATGGGCTCCCAATTTGGGTTACCATCCTAATAGAGAACTTCTGTACCTGGTATCAGGTGATTCACCCGAATTTTCGAATTATAGTCCAATTCATACCTATAAAAGGAGGGTGGGCATTTTAATTATATTTAACCTGTACTCACATAAAATATGACCTGATATGCAGCATGGAACACCTATACATATATAGGTCTTAACAGAAATTGATAGTTCGCTTACATGACAAATCACAATTAACCTAATTTATTAGGTTATACGAGAGAGCAGAATTTGGATGAAAGTTATAAGGGCTAATATTCCAGTTTCATAATGGACGATGTCAACGTCCTTGCTGCAGACACCAGCGAAACATTGCATAAATTTCTAGCGTTGATTTTCAATGTTTAACCTTAACCTCTCGGTACGTTTTTATAGATAACTTTTGCAATAGGTTGAAGTGTTTATTATGAAGCAACTTGGCCATTTCTTACCCGATTACGATCAAAATGGGATTATAATAATTAAATATAATTTGTAAGTTCTGGAATCCAATCACTCAGCTTGTAATTTCTTAATCGATTTTGGTGAAATTATGGTCAGTCAAAAAGGAACTTAGTTATTTCATAATCAATTATGATGAAATTCGAAATGTGAAACGGAAATGGGTTTCTAAAATGATATTTAGAAGAAGATGTCGAATAATGAAAATTAGGAAGGAACTTGGCTATTTATTTATTAACCGATTATGATGAAGACGATATGAAATCTTACTTCGGACGTGCCGGATTTCATTATAATATAACCATATAATAATTTCATTATAGCCATATTCCAGAACTTGTAAAAATTATTTTGGAATTCCATTTGCATCGTACATGGTAATGTTGTCATAATCGGTTAATAAATAATAAAGTTCCTTCCTAATTGGCCTAATATTCCAGAACTTCATTTAAAAATTATTTTAGATTCCTCTTTTCATCTTTCTTGCTGAATTTTATCTCTATCGGTTAGCTTGTTTTGCCGAAAAATTTTGAAAATTGTATCCTGAATTTTGTAAACAGTTCATTGAGGTGCAAAAACAAAAACAATCATAACAAAATAACCAAAATTACAATAGACAACAGTTTTATTGTGTTTTTCACTGTTTTTTCATTACGAAAAATGTCTTGGTTTTTTTACATTTTTTATGGTAAAAAACATCAGCAACTGAAAATTTGTAAATAGCGAAATAACAAATGAGAAAATGAGTCCTCCTATCAGATCGATAAGAGTTAATCATAGTACCAATTAAAAATTAATTTTGTCGAATTCTAAATTATTGAAAAAAGGCTATGCTACTGTTTATTACAGATTATCCTTCATAAATCTCAGTGTTAGATTCAAAGACGATCAACTTAATATAAATAAACGTTTCATTGGATTTGTAATTAGACTCATTCTAATTGAAAAAAGTTTCATTCCAATTCAAAAAGGTTTCATTTTATTTCGAAAATCCTAGTTCCGAAGTTAAATTTCCAAAAATTTTAAAATCAAAATATATAACACTCTCACTGATGCAATGTACAACAACAAAACGCTATGTAAAACAAATATCGGACATTCACACGGATCCTGTCTGTGTGATAAAAAAAAAAAATCTAATTCGTCTACCTAAGTACCTAGTTTTTAAATTGTTTTGTTGTAGTTTTTGTTGTATACATAAGAGCGGAAAGAAATAAAGTTCAAATGATACTCAAAACAACATATTTCAGCGAAAAATCTTACTGAATAGTTCGATACATCGCAAATTATAAAACATTCAAAATCGTGTATGTATCCTGTGTGTTATTTGACATTTCATCTGATCTGAACTATATACTTATTCAGTCCAAAAATTTGGTTCTTCATCACGACAGCGCCAGCTCTAACTAGCAGCAAGACGAATTCATAGCGTCGACCACCATATAGACACTTAACGTCGCCATTGTCTGTATATAGAATATAATGGTTTTGCGAAATATGGCCAGTGCTATATAAATACAAAATTGAATTGAATTAAATACACAGTCCGACACATTATAAACTGTAAAAAGTTTAATATACGCAAATAGATATACGAGCATACTAAAAAAAATTATAAAAATATGTGCGGCCGCGATTTTTTACGCGATGCAATTTAATCCAAATTTGGCACAAATCGGATGACACACTTCACTTTTTATAATATATAAAACAAAAAAATATACATAAATAAATCTTAAAAAACTTTAAAAACAATGTTATATTAATTTATATTATTCTCAGAAATTAAAAATTTTTATTGTATAATAAATAATTTATGTACATATAACATAATAAATTTTACTGCACAAAAAATTCGTTCAAACCATTTTTAATTACACGGACAGACTAAAATAAACGAAAAACAAAATAGAATTCAAAAATTATATAACATTCGTCATGCGTTTTTCTCATACGAATAGTATAACAGGATGAGGTTTAATTGAACAAATCATATAATCAAGGTGAAGCATAAATTTGTGAACATTTAAATTGTAACGTAATACCTACAGTTTTTGACGTTTGTCGATAGACGTTCAGTTTAATTGAAATATTTGTCGTAAAGAATGTTTCTTTTTGGAGGTTAGAAAGATTATGTGTGGAGCGGTTCGAGCGATTTTTTAAACAATTATTTGCATGGCAATAGATCTAAGGAAATACGTATGGTCTTCGCATAGTGGATGAAAACATAGAGTGAAGAGTTAGAAGAGTAGAAAATCAATGAAAATTGGAAGACATGTACGTATATAGAATGGTCTGAAGAGTTGAGTATACTAAATGTTGATAATATTTCAAGAATTTTGAAACGAAACACCCACCTTCATCGTTCCAATAAATCAAGCTGAGGAGTTCCCTGATACGAAAATAGGTTCACATCTGAGATGATTTATTTAAAGAGAGTTAGGCGAGTATTATTAAAATCTACACAATTTCAGATCAAACTATCTCCTAAAGCGAGAAGACTAATTTACATATCAATGCTGAATGCCGAAATTATATATTGATTTACAATCACGTCGCAGGCTTTCATGACGTCGCACTGTTTCATACGCTAAATATATTAACAAATTGGTGGAATTTGATAAATGATGAATCACGCGATTCACAAAATCAGGTAATAAACTTGTGATAAGAATTTTCAATTTGGGACATTTAAAAATTCATTACTGTATTTTAGAACTTAAACCTAACAACCAACCTAATTGTTTAATGGTATCCAGTGCCATAGTACAATTAACTGTTCGAAGCGTTGCTATAGTCTCAAAATAACATAGATGAGTATCAGAGAAGCCACGTAGCCACGATCAAGAAAAGGAATTATTAATTTGCGATTGTTCTTAAATTAAAGTTTATAAAATATCATATTAAGCCGATTTCTAATATTTTGTGAATTTTATAATTTCAAAATTCTTATAAAAATTTGAAAAATCTTAATGCTGGAATTTGTGGTAATTAAAATCTGTAATAAGCCGTCAGACTTGAAAATTGCTGAATGCAGGAAATTGTAGTATCGTATCCCAATTAAAATTTCAAAATTATTGAAATTAAAACATAATCGGGGATTTAACATAATTTAAATATTATGAAGAGCAATCAACATGTTGATTCAATTTCGTGTTTTTAATCCCGTAAGTAACATTTGATTGAATATTTTTCGATTAACTATACTGACAAAGTCTTGTCTGGATATTTATCAAATTTTAAAGAATTTTAAGATAGGTTTACCAATTGTATAAAAACCGTTTTATAAGTATCCATAGTTAAAATTTTAAAAACGAAAATTATTGAACCACAACTCGTTTGCCACATCTTGTAAAAAAATACATTTCTATATTATATGAAATTGAATTATCCATATTATATACATGACACATTTTTCGACAAAACATAGACGACAATCAAATTATCCAAACTAATTTCAATTCCACAAAATAAAGTTTGAATTATTTTTTACTAAATACAATCCATTCCAACTATGTATGTATATATGGACAATGAACTAAAATAAAGTTTATGGTAACACAGAAATTCAATTGTAGTTCAAAAATTCGCTCGAAGCACGTAATTATTTCTGTATATGTACATATATATGTTGTCAACACTGAAATTAAAGCCCTGTTTTAAAGCTGGTCAACTGTGAAGCGATAAAACATTTATTAAGAAGGATTTAGTTTATTTCAACACTTTATTGTTCTATCGTAATGTTTGACTAAAACGGAAAACTAAAAAAAAAGGCTTAGATTCTTTTCCAAATTAATTCTAGATTTTCCGCATCATCAGCTATAACGAAGTTTTCTTTCTTTTTTTAGCATAAACATAAAAATCTTATCGGAATAAACTTTTTTTGTTGTTGTTGTTGAACAAAATTCGCTTTCTAATACATAATTAGTTTTGTGTATGAAGAACAAAAGCTCAATTTTCGGAACGAATTGATACGGAAAAATTAATCATTTCTATATACAAAATAAATTCTATTTTTTTTTTATTCCGGGAACTGTCTATAAAAACTATAAATCATATTAAAATATTTGTATTTACCATTTAAAAACTTAAAGTTGATTATTTATGTAGTGAAGAATAAAGTTCCTATAATATTCCTATATATAATTATAATAATAAATAAATTAAAATTCCACTATTAAATAATTATTTATGTAATTAATCACCACACACAATAAACACACACTAATATACATATATATAATATATAAATTATAATGAATTAACTTTTTAAAACTATTAGATTTTATTTTTACCACACAAAAATCACAAAACCAAATTATTAAATTTATTTATTTTTTTAAATTTTTGTAATATATTTAACAATTTAATTAAATATTAATAACTATATTTATTTAATTAATAATAACTATTTTTTAAAACATTAAACAAACAAAAAAAATGAAAAGTAAAATACGTCACTATATTTTATTTATTTATTTATATCCTATAATATAATTTTCACATAAGTAAATTAAAATAAGCACAAAAGAAATTTTTTTTTTGTTTAACTTTTCTTTATATAATATGTAAATATAATATTTAAATAAATATATATATATTTTTAATTTTAATTAAATTCACAAATGAAACACATAAAGATAAACCACTTTAATATCATTTTCTTGATTTTTCTTATATTTTTTTAAGAAAAAAAATTAAAACAATAATTAAATATTTTATATTTATATATGAAATTATAATATATAGTAACAACACCGCAGACACATCATATTATAGCAAAAACTTCGCGAAGACTAAACTAGTTAAAGTGGAAAATCGACGAGACACAGTACATTAAAAAAAAAACAAGGGAAAATTTAGGGGAAAAAGCTTTCTCGATACGATGAAAATTGAACGAAGCAAAAAAGCTTGTAACATTTATTTTTAATTTGTGTATGTGTATACAATACAGTTGAAACGAAAAGAATTCGACCTGTTCTGAAATATTGATGTAGGTCAAAACGGCTGTTGTTGATGCTAAAGTAAAGGATTATAAAAATTATTAAACATTTTCAAATTTTTCAATTAAACCGTTAAAATATTTAGAAATTTTTCAGCTACTAATTATCTTTAAACTTTTAAACTTAAAGCTTTGAAATTTTAAAATTTTTTAATTATCTGAAAAATTTGAAATCTTAAAATTTGTAAAATTATTTAAAATCAGGTTCAAATTCATCAATCAATCAAACTACTTAAAATTTCTTCAAACTCTTCAATCCTTTCAAATTCATTACATTTTTAATATCATTAAAATCTTTAAACAATTGATTCCAATTCCTGATACTTTTTAAATTTATCAAATCTTTCAAACTCTTCAAAATAGTTAAATTATAAAGTTAAAAAAATTAAAATATAAAAAACTATTAAAATATTTCAAATCGTTCAACCTTTCTTTAAATTATGTAACTTATTAAAAAAATTCTTTAAAATCTTGAAGTTTGTTAAATTATTCAAAATTATAAAATTCTTCAACTTTAATTTAAAGCAAAGTCATCAAATATTTCGAATTCTTAGAATTCAAATTTGTCAATCGTTTCAAAAACCACGAAATTCTTGAAGCTTTAAATTTGAAACTCATAAAATTGTTGAAACTATAAATGTTTCTTCAAATTTATAAAATTCAACAAATTTCTCAATTTCTAAAATTCTCCGCAAATCATTCATATATTTAAAAATTTCTTGAAATTTCTGAAATTCATTGAACTCTAAAAAAAATTCAACACCTCTGCAGTTCCCCATAACGTCCGAGTGGCCGGGGACCCAGACTAGCTGAATGTTCTCAAACAGAGACCAGTGACAACCCTACGCCACTCTTGATGTCAAAGAAACTGAATCCAGCGACTTGATTACCACTTGACTGTCCTGCACATAAATTGCGATATCAATCGAGGATACCACATTATGTCTCAGCCAAATCAATACCTCCTCAATTGCTATCACCTCTGCTTGGTACACGCTGCAGTAATCAGGGAGACGAACTGATACATCTTTCAATTTATCACAGAGGACTCCAGCTCCTACTTTACTAGTGTAGCTTGGAGCCATCCATAAAGAACTGGAATGCTTCTGTTTCCAATGACGGCCCGCTCCTCCAAGATTCTCTTGAATTGCCAGTCCACATCTGATGGTCCACCTCGTAATGATTAGGAGGGCATTTTGGATAGTCCTTTACCGTGTTTAATTGTTTACCAGAGACAGCTATCGCTACGTCATCTGCATAGCTGTCCAGCTCTAATAGCAACCCATTGATTGCTATGTTCCAGAGAAGAGGAGACAGGACACCTCCCTGTGGTGTTCCCTTAGCCACTAGCCTCCTAATGGTGGACTCCCCTAGCTCCGAGTTAACCATCCTGCTCCCCAGCATATGATTGATTAACCCACTTACATGGTAGCCCAAGGAACGACAATCTCTTCAGAATTGCCTCCGTCTTAACATTGTTAAATGCGCCCTCAATATCAAGGAACGCCACCATACAAAACTCTTGCGAGAATATTGATTCCTCAATACCAAGGTGTGCAGAGCTGTGTCCACAGATTTCCCTATACCGTAAGCATGCTGAGACTGCACCCAGTCACTAGGCTTTATTTTTGATCGTATACAGATATCCATCAGCCTTTCCAAGGTTTTCAATAGAAAGGATGATAAGTCCTTTGGGTAGCCATGTGAGCATTTACCCGCTTTTGGAATAAAGATAACTCTGATCTCTGCCCACCTCCGCGGAATACAGACCAATTGTAAACACCCTTTGAAGATTATTTCCAGCCAGGGGAGAATAATCGACGAGTTGTTTTGAATTTACGCTGGTATAAATCGGTCAGGACCAGCCGATTTATAAGCTTTGAAACCTTCAAGTGCCCATAGGATCCCTTTTTTAGTTACGATATCTTCTATGCGCAGTGAATGTGTTTCTCGATGAGTACTAGTCTCTATCTATTTGTCGAAGCTTCCTGGAAAGTGGGTTTCGATGAGAAGTTTCAAAGAGTCCTCACTAGTAGCAGTCCATCCGGTTTAATTAAGATCCATCCGGTTTAATTAAATAACTGGGACTGGTTGGTAGTAGACAGTATCTTTATAAGACGAGAGGTCTCAGAGACTTCTTCCACTTTATCACAGAAGAGTCTCCATGACCTCCTTTGTGCCTTCCTCAATTCTTTTTTGTATACTTTTAAGTCCCCCTTATAGGAGTCGAAATCTTGAGCCTCTCTCGTACTTTTGGCTCTCTTAAAGGCTTTCCTACATGCCTTTCGGTAGGACCCCAGTTCCTTGAACCACCATGGTTTTTGCTTGCCCCTGGGCTTAACTATTGGGCAAGCGGCATTGAAGGACCGGTTGCAGGCACTAGTGATTGTGTCCAATATATCATTCAGTTCCTCTACTGTCGCTGGCGGCTCAGGGGCCCCCGGCGTTATTAGTTGTTTAAGCGTTTCCCTATATACTTGCTCCAGTTTATCCTTCTAGGATTCCTAAAAGCTTTCCGGATAGCATGGGAAACGTTAAGGCTGAATGTTACATATCGATGGTCAGAGAAGGAGTGCTCCCCCGCTACTCTCCATTCCTTGACCATAGGATAAATATTATCTGAGGCGAAGGTTACGTCTAGAACCTCCTGCCGGTTTTTAGTAACAAATGTTGGCTCTTTCCCAATATTACACACCCAAAGGTTAGTATTTAAATAAGTAATCAAAAAATAACCCACTCCTTTCGTTGATATCAGTGCTGCCCCAGATTGTGTGATGAGCATTAACATCACATCCAAGGATCAATCAAATCTTCTTTCTTTCCGCTTTGAGAACCAGGTCCCCCAGAGAAAGTAGAAACATGTTTAAACTATTTTTGCCAAGAATGCAGGATCTGATTTTCCCAGAGTATATTTGGTTATACCACTTCATTCTGAGGCCGCAGATCCTGTTACTATTTATCCAAGGTTCTTGAATAAGGACCACGTCCTCTCCTGTTCCAGTCAGTCTGAGGAGTAAGGCGGCCGACGCCGCCTTCGTATGGTGCAGGTTAATTTGTATGATATTTAGCATAACACCAAGTTGAGTGCAACTGCATCTTGTGTAGACTGCCGTCTTCATCAGGTTCCGCTGAGTGCGTTTCAGCCTCGTCTTTCTTGACTCTGAGAGTAACTGACCCCAAACTGAAGCCAATTACTCCCTTAGTCACGGCAAGACGAGCCAGGGACTCCTTGCTGATTACCATAGTAGATAACTATGGAGCCCCTTGGCATCCTCTTGCCTCACGATCTTCCAATTCCCTGTCGGAAGATTTGGTTTGCTGATCCTTATTATTCTAAGGATCTTTTCTGGGCTAGCAGGTTCCGTTGGTAGCCAGACGCGCGTTCTTAGCCTTACCTCCCCTATCTCCGCTACAGCCTTCTTATCAGATCCACTGATCTGGCATCAGAGCACGCTGTTAGCTTGATTCGCCTTTGAAACCATTCCGCGTCTCTGCAGGATGGAAGGGGTTCTAGATTCTCTCCTAGGATTTTGAGAAAAACTGAGTTTAGTACGACATACACTAATCTCCATTTTTCCAAGGAGATGCTCTCTGCGACATGGGAGTGTTTCGACATAACGTTATGATTTTTCTCCTTTTCCGCTTGTATTTTGGCCCGTTTGGTGCCGACTGGCTCCAGCTCATCCTGGGACCGCTGTCTTTTCGACACATGGTCCCTCCCCGAGCTATCACTGCCGAACGTTTTCCTCGCCCATCCCACGGATTATCTTTGCTCTGTCGTGAGCTGCCCCTCTGAGACGGATTGCAGCCCACCTGGCCAGGATCCTGAACGCCGAGCGTCTATTCCTGTATGGCGCTGCTTTGACGGAGAGACGTTAGTCGATCCTACTTCAGCAGCGATAGATTTACCTTGGGTTCCGCTATTCCCTGGTTTTGGTGCTCTGGAGTTGGCCCCCTCTGGTGTTGTTGAGGGAGCCCCACCTTTACGGTTTGGTTTGACTTCTCCCCTGTTGCTTCCGGCCTTTGGAGAGTGTCGATTTCGGTTTTGTTGTTATTTTTATTAATTTTTGACATAGTGGCCCCACGAGTATCGGAGGAAAGGTCCACCTGTGAAGAGATCCGTTTACGCAGGTAAGGCTACTTACAACTGGAGGTCGCCAGGTATCCAGAGGGCTCCGTTTGCGACTGTCTGGTAGTTTGTTGGCACGGATCGCGTAACACCTTAAACTTGCAACCACAAAATTCTTGAAACTCCAAATTTGAAGCATTCTGTAAATTTCATTAAATTCTAACGAATATTTCAAATTTTTAAAACTAAAACCTAATTAGCTCCATCTCTTGATATTCTTGAACATCTAAAATATGCTAATCGTTCAAGTTCTTGAAATTCTTAAGATTCCAAAAAAATGGTTGAAATTATAAATGGTTCTTTAAATTTAGAAAAATTCAACAAATTTCTCAATTTCTAAAATTCACCGCAAATCATTCATATATTTAAAAATTTCTTAAAATTTCTGAAATACGAGTACATTGAACTCTAAAATAATATATATTTTTAAATTCTTTTCAATATCAAATTCGGCTTTCATCAAAATCTTAAAATCTTAAATACAAAAACTCAGTGTAAACATAATCGAACTCTTATAACTTAAACAGTCAAATTTTTAAAATCTTAAAATATGGAAAATTATTCAAATCTGCTCCAAATTTTTGAAATTCATCAAGATTTAAACCAATCGTCAAACTCTTTAAAATCAGCAAATTCTAAAGCTTCTTCAATTATTTTTATTTCTTGAAATTCATAAAATGTCTCAAATTTTTCAAACTCTTCAGCCTATCGAATTTTTAAATTAAATAAATTCTTAAATGATTTCAATTATTGAAATTTTTAAAATTCCAATGAGTTCTTCAAACTTTTTAAGTTTGTAAATATCTTGGAACTATTCAAACTCCTAAAATTATTGCTTAAAATTCTTGCAGTTTGAAATTCTTCAAACCCTAAAAATACTTCAAATCTTTTAAATCTGATTTATCAAATTCACAAATTTTTAAAATTTTATAAATTCTTAAATATCTTCAAAATTTTAAAATACGTGAAATTCTTCAACATCTTAAAATATTCAAATTCTCCAAAATGTTGTAATTTTTAAAATTCTAATTCGTCAAATAAACGTTTTAAATTCTAAAAATTTCTTCATAATCTTATAATTCAGAATTTACAATTTTTACGTTAATATTAGAATTAATTTAAATTAATTCACATTGATATTTTTTTAAATTTCTAATATTTTTAAAATTCAACAAATTGTTCAAATTTTAAAAAAATTCTTGATATTCATCAAAAACAATTTTAAAAATAATTTAATTTCTTTTCTTAATAATTTGAAATGTTTTTAAACAATTCTCAATTCTTCAAATTTTTAAAATATTGCAATTCTGATTTTTAGAATTCTATAAATTCCTCTGCAAATTCGTCAAGCTCTTGAAAACCTCGAAAATCTTGGGATTCATCTAATTTTGAAAAATCTACAAAAAACCATTAAACTCAAAAAATTAATCAAATTACCGAAATTTTTAGAATACTCATTATTTTAAAAACTGCTTTAATTATTGGGAATCTTAAAAATTTTCGAATTGGTCAATCTCTCCAAATTTTAAAAATATTTAAGTGTTAAATTTTCTAACCACCCATAATTTAAAATTACATCCAAATTCATCCAATTTTGATAAGCGTTAGAAATTTTTAAATGTTAAAACTTTTCAAAACTTTAATAATTAAAATTCTTCAACTTTTAAAAATATCAATCATTCAAAGAGCTCTAACTCAGAAACCCTACGACACGCTCAATAAAAATTTGATGAATTTGAACATTGATATATTTGTTTCTAAATTGTTTTTATTAATTTTCCGAATTAGAACTATCTAACTATTTAAGAATAGTTTTAAGAAAAATGTTGTCAATTAAAAAGAATGTTGACCAAAGTAAAGGTTTAAACATTTTTTTGGTACTCAGGTTCAAATTTGGATTAAGTAAATTTGACCTGTTCAACATAAAGGCAGTTACCCAATTTATAGGAATTCGAAACAATTTCAAATTTTTTCACCACTGGTATTCCATAGTGTCTGATAAATTGAAGTAAACCATATCGTTATTGTAGATTGTAGATCAGCATTACGCTGTTTACACTAACAATTACACCAGCTCAAAAGGTTTAGTTCGTTTCAGACACCGTACAATATCTATGTTGTTTAACAGCTTAGTTGCCTCAATGTTAACAAGTTGTTCGAGGCTTTACCTATGTCTCAGTGCAGTTTTTGGATTTTCTTTGAAACAGTGTCCACTTAAGGGTCCCTATTTAGGTCTTTGTTCCTAACATACCATGATGCAGCAATCTTTGGATGATTTCTACGTTGCTCTGTTTGGTACAACGCCAAAGTTGGATACTATAGTTCTTCACTTTTATTTTTGACGTGTGCTTTCCATCGTAGTTTTGCATCTAGTGTCATGCCAATATATTTAGCCGTGTTGGCATACGGTATTATTTCTTGATTAATTGTAATCGGAATATGTTCGAGTCGTTTGTTTGTAAAATTGATGTGAACTGATTTAGTTTCGTTAAGTTTAATTCGCCATCTTTTGGTCCAGTTATGTATTTCAGTAATAGCTAACTATAAATTCTTCGTTGCTATCCCAACAGCATTTTCGATTGATTATAATTCATACGAGGATTACGGATAATCAAACATAAATTTTGCATTTTGACCTTTTGAGGTTCGAAAGGTTAAAATGCACAGTTTATCGTAATGCACGGAATTGAAAATTAGAAAACAAACATTTATTGCAAACGTATAATTAATAAATGTTTTGTTTATTATTATAAATTATCCGAATGTGTATACATATTTTGAACACGATCACAGACTCTATTTAGATCGACATATGATCAATTGATTCTTCATTTAATATCTGGAGTTTTAAGTTGAAACAATCAGTTTTAAAAATGAAAATAGTTTTATTTTTTGTGATGTGTTGCGTCAATTTAGCTCAAATTATTGATGTAAGTCACTTTAAAAATATCAAGTGGTTACGTTTTATGATTTTAGGATTTTTTATTATTTCAGTGTAAAAAGTATCGCACGGAGAATCGTGATGAACTTTTGCCATATTTACTCGACAAAACAGTTTTATCATATACGGAAATATTTAATACTGATAATATCTCCATTGAACAAATAGATGATGAGACTGTTTTGGTGAGTGGATATGGAGTAACCATCAAATCAATGAATCGGAATTTACCTTTAAGTATGAATGTGCGCACCCAATACTTAGAACACGGTATGTGGAGGGAAGGACCATTTAGAGTTGTAATACTGGATATGTGCCAGGAATTTATTAATCCAACTCGTTTCTGGTATAATGTTTCAAAATTATGGAATTCGGACTTGTGTCCGGCACAAAAAGGGGTAATTTAAATTTATTTTCCGAAACATTATTCGTTTACAGTAATACTTGATCTGTTTATAATGCTTATATATAGGATATATGGAGGATAGAGAATCACAACTTAAATAAGGTATTCGATTTGCCACCAACTATTTCGACTGGTTCTTGGCGAGGATTTTTTTTATTCACACAAGGTATGCCCGGATTTGAAACATTGAAATTTGGTCTTGGTTTTGAGCTTGAGATACATCCAGTATAATGTATAACTGTGTAAATGATTATTCAATAGATAATAAATATTCAATTATTGTCACACCTTTTTAAGGTTTGGGAAATAAAATCATCGCACATAATTTGAATCTGTATAAGTCATGTTGTTTTATTAAAAAATTAAGATGGCTTCATATTGCGTGCGCTAATTTTACATAAATATTATTTTGAATGTCGTTTATTCTATGGGTCAGTAATCCCCGTGTTTACGTTCAGCAGTGGACCTAATACACTGGCCTGTGGTTCTCCTGCCTTGATTTCTTTCAATTCGGAATAAGAATTGTCTAATTTTACTCTAAAGAATCTATCTTTCAAGTATGATTCTAATATTGTAGTGAATTTGATGAACTGGTAGTACTGTTCTTAAGTTAAGTCATTCGTGCCAAACTTTATCAAAATCCTGTGCAACGTCTAAGAATATCGTTGAGCAGTCTTTTTGCTCTTCTAATGCTCTTGCAATAATATTAGTTATTCTGTGTACTTCATTTAATGTTGTGTGTTGGTTGCGAAAACCAAACTGGTGATTTGGAATCAGGTTTTTTCTCTCAATTATCGGATTTAGCCTTTTTACTAATAACATCTTAAAGAGTTTAGACATAATTGGTAATAGCGATATTGGCCTGTAAGAACCAGTTTTGTGTGGTGGTTTCCCAGGTTTATGAATCATAATTTCTTCTGCAATTTTCCACAGGCTGGGTAGATATTTCAAATTTGTGTAAAACGCGAACGAATTTCAAAAATTCTTTATAACTTTATTTTATAGCTTTTCATCCAAATGATCCAATTCGTTTTGTATATTTAACCCAAATACAGTAAAGATGGGTTATGATTAATAGTTTTGTTTATCATCTATAAATCATTCATGGTACTGGGTTCCGCCTTCATCAATAAATTAATGTAATTTTACCTTAAATACTGTTAAATGTGCCATAATTGGTTGCTGTTTAGTTGGCAAATTAAATCGTTTTTGTTTGTGCGAGCAAAACTATATAAGACAGACTTGTAGGAAGTCGCGTATAATTTGTCTTACTCTATATAATCTATAAGATTATATAAAAAGGCTCGGCGCCAAATTTGTCTTAATCAATAAAAAATATGTTCATAGCTTTTTGCCATTTATTTTATTAGTATATGTATATACGAGTATGAATGTACACACCATATAGCACATAATGAAATGTTATAGAGAATTTTTCCTAATTCGTGTATGGTAATTTGTGTGCTGGGGCAATAAAAATTGTGTCAAGTTATGGGACAAAATTAGGCGACTTCATGATGCTGTATATTATACGCACATTTCTCCAAAAATTACGAAGTTGGGCGAATTTCTAACCCTTTACGATGAAAACGACCTAAGAAGTTCGTTTCGACACTTCTGATTTGTAATAAGAGAACAAAACGATTACAGACGAGATTACTGTATCCTTCACATACAGATTCTACCTTTACTGGAAATAAGCCAAAACAGCATACACAAGGAAAACGAATAAATACATACCAGGTAGTTGCCATGATGTCGAATAAGATTATATCATCAACATTCGTACTAAACAACGTAATATATTACGTTACTTGTCAAGAAACATCACTCAGCGGTTAAATCGAATACGATAATTGCAATTCTTATCCCCGAAACTATTTCATCACCAGCCTACTTAATTTATATCAATTATCTAGAGTAGCATGGATCCAAAATCTCTTGCCATACCTATTGCTCCCCCTCCTATATTATATATTTTGGGAAATGATGGAAAATAGCCTAATAATAAATTCAGGTCATACATCTTATTTATTATCTTCCTTTGGTTTCTTATTTATAGATTGATGAATTTATTGGCAGTAGAGTATTGTGTGGCTGATAAAATTATATGGATACAGAAAAGGATTATGAATGGCTGACCGTTGATATACGTGCGCATTTCTTTTTTTTTTTTTTTGAGTTTATTACAAAAATATTTTCTAGTTTTTTTGATGAACTTTCAACTTTTCCATTTATGTACAAAATATGTATACGAAACCAAATAAAACATAGACAAGATTATAAGTCATGCGGCATGATATGATATATCACCTTAATATGTGATGTATATGTGCATATACATCACATGTGGAATATGATTGATTTTTCTGAACTGCTATAAAAACGTCACGCAAAAAACATAGTTGAACAAACTCATGTAAATTTAATAAACATATTATAGCTAGCATGATAACTATTTTTTAAATAACTTAATTGAGTTGCAGACAAACAAACTGATCCAAAAATTAAATAATTTCGCATTCAATTTCAATATTTTTTTAGTAACTGTGCACATTACAATAACAAATATAAAATGAATAGATCCGATAAATTAACGAACATGCACAGGAAAATCGAAGAAAATATGAAATACGTATAAATAGGGAAAACTGAAATTTTCTCTCCTTAATCTTAATTACAGCAAGAATCTGTAGATTTCTTTGTTTTGTTAATGTTAGGGCAGATAATATAGTCAGGAGTCATCTCAATTACTCTTCCCAACTGATCTTTTCGCCATCCAATAAAAATTGAAAATACTAAAGTAGGTCTTGCCAAGCACTAACATATTAAAACACACGAACTATTGTCTGGCACTGATGCATTTTATTCAGTAAAATTCAATTAAAAAATTGAATCTGCGTCTACCAAACGAACTTCACGAACAACCTCGATACAACCCTCAAGATATTTAGAAATCCATTCTATAATTTAAGACGATTTAATCCAGAATTTTGAATTGATTGAACCTTATTTAAAAACTAAAGATTTCCATTAAAAAAATTGAAATGACCTTCAAGTCCCACAAAAACTAAATACGTCTTTCTTGGACCATTTTATCACAAAGTTGCTCGTTTTCGACTCACCCAATTTTTTGCACATTCGGTCCTCCTAGCATCCCACCATTCAATCTCATCTTCATCTATCACTTGAGGCGGCCTCTGGATTTAGGTATGTAGTTATCAATTCAATAAAAACCAAAGTTATTCTTGTTTATAGTTTTTATTGGTGAAAAGAAAAAAGTTTCAGTCCATGGTCAGTCAACTATTTAAGTTTATAATTTTGTAAAACTTTATTTCCCCTCATCACTACATAATACGTATATATATATGTATATACATTTTTGGCACTTTTACAATATATTACAACATTTAAAAAACAATAAAATGGGTGGTCCGAGTAAATAAACATCACCGAAATATCTCATCTCGGCCAAATTTGTCCATACACCATTCAACCGCTGTAAATACATAGAGCAACCGCCGTTCAACAGCATCGTAATGATCATCAATTAGGATTGGATCGAGTAAATCATTTCGTGACAAATCGCGTATTATTTCGCTAACGGAACCACCCGAAAATATTAGCAGGCGAGACCATGTTTTCCGACGCAGTCTGGAAATGAAATGATAAATTAATAACGAAATGTTGCATTGGGTTGCGGTGCAACATACATGCAACATTGGACCAATGGTGCTAAAATATCGAGGTAATCGATATATGGGTTACCAAATCCTTTCCCATTGTCTAACAATAAAACACCATCGTTTCGTGTCTCATAGTGGTGCCGATCCCCATTTTGTATCAGAAAATCGAATATAGCTGCGTCGACCAGATCAAGCAGACGTGTTTCAGGCAAAATCGATTTTAGACCACTGGAAATATACAAAAAAATTGTAAATCTTTTAAGAAATTTGAATTACCTGATACGTTTTACTCGCAATATTTCGAATTATATTCCCACTCTGCTTTTACATTTTCCTTATAGGTGCGCTGCCATGGAGACCGCTCTCGTTGAAATTTTCCAGGTACAAAATAAATTAAAACTCCCTCCACCTCAAAATTATTATTGGAATTCCCGCATATTCGTTCCGATTTGCGGCAATAATGACATTTTCCCCAGTAACACGTTTCATTTGTCGCATCAATCATCGTAAGTTTCATTTCGTCGTCGGCCAGCCGATACATTTCTTTAACGTTAATTTTACGACCGATTACAATCGGGGTCGACCTCAAATCGAGCAGGGCACTTAAGTAAAAGGAAAAAATTTCCGACGTGTGCCGGTCTTTGCCGGAGTAAACGGGCCCGCGAACAATATGCTTGCGAGAATACCACATTGGTTTAAAAACGATCGGCTGCTCAGAATCGCCAAGCGTAAATAGAAGTTTTAACTGTGTGCCCCGATGATAGTTGCGTGCGGTTAAAATTTTTTCATTTTGCATCGCGTATATCACCTTCCCGATGGTGTCATCGAATTCTGGAAACACCTCGTTCGAATCAGTCCACTGAAAGCAAATAACATTCAACAAATTTTATGATACTTCAGCATTGAAATAGAAAACCCCAACAACAATTTAATTAGTAAAGCATAAAACGTGGCTTAATTTAAGCCTAGCAATTAACAATAATATTGTTATGGGACTTACAGCATTTAAAACTACCCACCTGATTCGCCAGCTGCCAAATGCCTCTTACACTGCCAGTATACTTTTTCGGTACGAAATTATCTAGAAGCTGCTTGGCCATTTTATAATACCTTGGATTCCGATTCCGATAGACAGGTTTCAGCCTTTTCACACGTTCTCGTAATAAAATCTCATAATTAACGAAATTATTCAGCATTTTGGCACCCACCTTATTCGAACTAGTATTCTTCCCCATTGTTTTGGCATTCGGATTAACGTCAGACCGTTGCTGGTCATTGAGGCGCCTCAAGAAGTAAAAATTTATACTAAAAATCGTCAGGAACAACAGGACGAGTATTAGGAATATAAAAATAATTTTGATTCGTTTCATTTGTTCGCGATTCTTTATTAAGTTACTAGCTAATTGGTAATTACATTTTTAAATAAATAAATTAAAACTTTATGTTACAAAACTATGGGCGCTTGATTTACTATTTTTAAATTTAGAGCTTAGCTCCAATCTCGTACAAAATATTTAAAGAGACTGACAACTGACAGTGACAGATGTTGCAATACGGGGAAATTTTTTTATTATGTCTTATGTGTTGTGAATAAATATTGGGAATTTTATTAATATTTTGTGTTCAGCTATTCACCGCTAGATGGTACACTAAGTTATGTAATTTTGACACGAATGCTGCATATAGAATAATTTAAAACCTCGTCCAACGGTAATTTCGTTCGTTCGCACCGGGAGCACAATTGGCCCGGCCGAATAATCTGTGACCGGGGAATTTCGTGTGTAGTCCGCCGAAACACTGCCATCGTTTAATTTATCGCCACACAATCGAATACCGTTTAATGATATATAATCATCGGCGCAGCTAAATACTTCGGCACCGGCTTGATCGTCTGGCACCACATTCATACCCTCCAAATCGAGATTTGTTAGTTGAAATTTATATTCTAAATCATTCAATTCATTGGTGTATGTCACGGTACAATAGTCTGCGAGACGTTTTATGCAAATGGCATAGTTCATGTTGTTCTGGAAATCGAAACGAAAATATTGTTACGATCGTGGCGACATCTATGTTTGAATAGCGACACTATCGTTGATGTGGGATTGTTGTGAGGTGGAACAGTGTGGAGGTGTCTGGACTTGTCTGGACTGGTCGAGTGTTCTGGACATTTCTGGAATGGTTGGAATATTTGGTGTAGATACGCATCAAACATTTGGGAGAAAATCAGTTGTGTTTTAACCGTGAGAGTGCTAATAGTAATTAAAAGGAAAGTGTTTATAAAGTAAAATAAAGTGTTATTAAAGTGTAATATAGTGTTGTTAAAGTGTAGTAAAATAATTATTGTGAAGTTAAATAAGTGAATTAATTAAATTAGTGTTTAATCGGAAATAAATAAATTTAGTGTGTTCTAGAATTTACATCGTTTGTTTTATTCACAATCCAGTGATCGAACCTTGAATTTGACAAGGCAAAATCGTAACAATGCTAATTATGATGATGAAACTGCGCAGGCTATCATAAAACCGTCGCTTAAGGTACGACGAGTTGAAATGGATAGCAGCACCAACGTCGAGCGGTCGGTTCCAAGATACAGAGAGGGTGGTAGCAAAATAAAATGTTGGACATGTGACAAAATGGGTCATATGTCGAGAGACTGTAAAGAAGGAAAATGGAGACGTACAAGATCGCGATCTCCTATGCAACGACGAGTATTAAGTAGAGAGCGAACGTTGGTCAAGGAAGATGGCCAAGAACGAAAGGAGTCGTTAAACTACAACGAGTCAGCCTAAAGGGGCAGAAGCTGACTCCCACAACCAATTGCCCCATAACCTCCATCCCTATTTCGCGATTGGGACGAGTCGGTGACAGCTTAACAATTAAAGGAAGTATTGACGGGAAGAGCTGTGTTATTACTCTAGATACAGGAGCGGTGCGCACGTTTGTCCGTGAGGATCTAGTAAAGGGAAGAGCAATACCAGCGAATGAGTTGAAATTACGTACAGCCACAGGAGAGAGCGCAGACATAAAGGGCAGGAAGCTTGTGAGAATTAAGATAGGCAATGCTCAATTCCAACACGAAGTGCTGGTCGCAAAGATAGTGGATGAAGTCATCTTGGGGATGGACTTCATGAGGGCGAATGGCTTCGTGGTGGATGTTGGAAGAGGAGTATTGGACTGTGATAATTTCGAGTTACCACTGCGAGTGGATGATGTGAAAACAACTACTAGGCGGGTAATAATAGAACAGCGGGAAAAGCTGCCACCGAATTCGGAAACAATTGTGTGGGGGAGATTGGAGGGAGGTTCTGGGCCACCCAGGTTGTGGGTTGTAGAAGCCAGTGAAGAAGAAAGCGAAACCAAAGGAATTATGATAAGGAGGACGTTAGTAAAATCAGATAACGAATGTAGGGTACCGATTAGGACCCTAAATCTCTCGGAAAAGACAAAAACAATTAAGAAAGGAACTGTTATTGGTAAATGTGAAGAGGTATCAACGATAATGAAATGTGAGCAGAAAAATCCGATTAGAAACACCGATACTCAAGGACAAAAGCAAATAGTAGAACACCTCATGCAGAAATGGACTGGGGATCTTACCATGAACCAGAAAAATTCAGCACGACAACTGTTCGAACAGTATAAGTCGATATTTTGCAGTACACCGGATAATAATGGAAGGGCCAATATATGGTGAAACATCGAATTGATACCGGAACGGAGACACCTATACGCCAAGCACCGAGAAGGTTACCTTTAGCAAAACGAGAAGAGGTGGATCGAATGGTAACGGACATGCAGGCAGCTGGAGTGATTGAATCATCAAACAGTCCATGGAGTTCACCAGTAGTATTAGTCCAAAGGAAGGATGGGAAAATGCGCTTTTGTGTCGATTACCGAAAGCTAAATTCAGTAACGAAAAAGGATAGCTACCCATTACCAAGGATCGATGACACGTTAGACACATTGTCAGGTGCTAGAATGTTTTCAACATTGGACCTGCAAAGCGGGTATTGGCAGGTGGAAGTCCAAGAACAAGATCGTGAAAAAACGGCGTTCAGTGTGGGTAATGGGCTATGGCAGTTTAACGTGATGCCATTTGGATTATGTAATGGCGCGGCAACTTTTGAACGACTTATGGAGCGCGTGTTAAAGGGACTGCACTGGAAGACTTGCCTCGTGTATTTGGATGACATCATAGTTATGGGAAAGGATTTCGAAGAACACTTAACAAATTTGTCAGAGGTATGGAAGCGATTACAATCAGCCGGTTTAAAGTTGAATCCGAAGAAGTGTTCATTATTCAGAACGGTAGTAAAATTTTTGGGGCACAAGGTAACGACCAATGGAATCCACACCGATGAGGACAAGATATCAGCGGTAAAGGACTGGCCAAGACCTAAAAATTTACGGGAATTACGGAGCTTCCTCGGATTGTGCACTTATTATAGGCGATTTGTACCAGGATTTGCCAATGTGGCAAAGAGCTTACATGATTTGACCCGGAAGAACAGAGCATTTGAATGGAGTGACGAGCAAGAGGAGTCATTCAATGAATTGAGAAGGCGATTATGTACGGCACCGTTGTTGGCATACCCTATACCTGGTGTTAAGTTTATTCTTGATACCGATGCAAGTAATGATGGCATCGGATGGGTGTTGTCGCAAGAAATTGAAGGGCAAGAAAGAGTAATAGCTTATTACTCGAAGGTGTTATCTAAACCAGAACGTAACTATTGTGTAACTCGTAAGGAATTGTTGGCTATAGTGGAATGTGTGAAACATTTTCATAAGTACCTCTATGGCCAAGAATTTCATATACGAACGGACCATGGAGCATTACGTTGGCTACTGCAGTTCAAGAACCCAGAAGGACAGGTAGCGCGTTGGATTGAGCGACTACAGAGCTATCATTACCAGATCGAACATCGGAAAGGGAGTGCACATGGAAATGCTGATGCATTGTCAAGACGACCGTGTCAAGTGGAATGTAAGCACTGCGGGCGTATAGAAGCAAAGGAAGACGTTATCGACATCAGGCTTATGCAAATACTACCCGATAAGGAATGGACGGATTAAACGGTTAGGGACGAGCAGTTAGCAGATCCAGATTTGGCAATAATCATGCAACTTAAGGAGACAGGAAATCGTCCAACTTGGTGTGAAATTGCGGATAAGAGTCCCACGGTAAAGGCTTACTGGGCACAATGGGATAGCCTCCAAATCGAGAACGGATGCTTAAAACGAATATGGGAAAGCTCGGACGGTAATGTGAAGCAATTGGTAAAAGTGGTCCCTAAGTCGAGAATTGCCGAGATATTGAAGGAGTATCACGGAGGGGCAAGTGGGGGTCATCTGGGAATTAATAAAACACTTGCCAAAATACGTCAACGTTTTTACTGGTCAGGATGTAGACAATCTGTAGTGGAGTGGTGCCAAAGATGTGATCAATGTGCGGCGGTAAAAGGTCCTGCACGGAAAAGTCGGGGAGCAATGCAGCAATATAACGTTGGAGCGCCGTTTGAAAGGATCGCAATGGATGTGGCAGGACCATTCCGGACTACGGATGTTGGTAACAAATATGTGCTAGTAATAATGGACTATTTTAGCAAATGGCCAGAGGTGTATCCCATACCCAATCAGGAGGCAACCACGATAGCTGACGCCGTGGTTAATAATTGGATAAGTCGTTTTGGAGTACCAATGGAGATTCACACAGACCAAGGAAGAAATTTTGAGTCAGTTGTATTTCAGGAAGTCTGTCAGTTGCTCGGTATAAATAAAACAAGAACAACGCCTCTGCATCCACAGTCGGATGGTATGGTGGAAAGATTCAACGGGACGTTGGAGAAATATTTAGCAAAGGTCGTGGATAATGATCAACGTAACTGGGATCGACATATTCCGATGTTCCTAATGGCGTATCGATCAGCATTACATGACTCAACGGGAATGACACCAGCGAGAATCCTTTTTGGAAATAATCTGCGATTACCCGGGGATCTAAAGTTTGGAGCCGTTCCATCATCAGCTTTAGATAGACAGAATTATGTTGACCAGATGAGAGGAGAACTCGACGAGATACACCAGTTTGTACGAGAGAGGATACGAGTATCAAGTGATCGGATGAAGGCTCGATATGACATACGAGCAAATAATAAAGGTTTCGAAGAAGGAGAGTTAGTATGGCTTTACAACCCACAACGGAAGAAGGGTTTATCACCAAAGCTGCAACCTTCGTGGGAAGGGTCGTACACCATCATCTAAATAAATGACGTGGTCTACCGGATCAAGAAAGGGCAGCGAGGAAAGTTGAAGGTGGTGCATATAGAGCGATTAGCGATCTACAGGGGTAGTGAGTTGGATCCTGTTCGGGACGAATCAGGATTAGGTAGGGGTAATGTTACGATCGTGGCGACATCTATGTTTGAATAGCGATACTATCGTTGATGTGGGATTGTTGTGAGGTGGAACAGTGTGGAGGTGTCTGGACTTGTCTGGACTGGTCGAGTGTTCTGGACATTTCTGGAATGGTTGGAATATTTGGTGTAGATACGCATCAAACATTTGGGAGAAAATCAGTTGTGTTTTAACCGTGAGAGTGCTAATAGTAATTAAAAGGAAAGTGTTTATAAAGTAAAATAAAGTGTTATTAAAGTGTAATATAGTGTTGTTAAAGTGTAGTAAAATAATTATTGTGAAGTTAAATAAGTGAATTAATTAAATTAGTGTTTAATCGGAAATAAATAAATTTAGTGTGTTCTAGAATTTACATCGTTTGTTTTATTCACAATCCAGTGATCGAACCTTGAATTTGACAAGGCAAAAACGTAACAATATTATTGACCGGCTATTCATAAACCAAAAAAAAAAAAAATTGGTTTGAAACTCGACTAAATACAATCGATTACAGGGAAATTTTGTTTGTTTTTGTTGTATAATCAAATTAATTTTTGACAGTCCATTTGTGACTTGTTTATTTGCTTGACGTGATTTTATCTGTTTTTGATTTTCTTTATGTTTTTTGTGTTTTTCCAACTAACAGAAAAAAAATTAAAAGTGTGCAAGTGTAAAATAAAGTGCTCGACTAGTATATTCAAATAATACATACAAAATAGCTTGCATTCCGTTGCTGTACAATCGCTGAAATATTATCATAGTTAAAGGTTTGTATGAAACCCGAATGGCCTGTGTAGTGTTGCAGACAATTTTCGGGAGCCAAATTCTCGCGAAGCTGGAATTTATAAATTTAATTAGTAGCTAGCATTGAATGATATACTCGGAATTTGTTTACTTGTGTTATTCGTATACTATAGATTCGGGCATCGGCATCCGATGTGAAGGCGGACAGGTAGAGCTTCTTGTCTACAGCACTGTCTACGTCGATGTACACTAAAATAGTAGAATCGGATGTATTTGCGTTAGTTAAATATATATTGCCAGGTAATTAATATACTTAACTGTGCTGTCCAGAATTGATTCCGCATATCACAGGCACCTGTTGGTTTCGATTTTGGCCAGAGATGATGAATTGATCTTCGATACAGTTTCCTTCTGTTGGCGGTTTCATCTGAAAAATTTAGAGAACAGTGTACGTTTAAAGCCATTTTTTATTCCTTAGAACAGCCTAGAGTTTGCTAGATAGTTGATATAAGAAAAGCGAAGTATTTTTTGGTTAGAACGTTGCCAGGGCAACTTATTACCAGTCATTGTTCGTGTTTAAACCAGATAACTATGAGGTGCTTACGAGTTGCTTCCAAATAGATTCGAGTATCCAAGGCTCCGCTGGTCGTCGTGATTGAGAAATAATTGATCCGAGCCGACCATAAACCTCATTCTCTAACATTGGGCATGGTATTTAGTTATTTACATGAACTCAACACAGGTTATCAGCATTTATTGAACTAGCATCGCAAATAAGTGAGATATCAACATAGCTGGCATACAACTGGTGGTAGCAAAGTCACGCTAAATGTACGCACTAAATAGCGTACAATTCGTAATATCGCATTTCGTACACGCTTCAACCGGAAAATTATTCACTACATATCCTCGGAAGCAATGTCTACCTCATGATCCGAGCCAACGTCCAGTACGAAGCAGGCACATACAGACGAGAAGCAAACAACAGTTGAAATGATTGTATTGTGTTTCATGATGATATTCACAATTTTTAGGTCATATTTAGTTAATTCAACATAAATTACAAATTGGGAAAGAAAATCATCCTCACAATCACGCAGTAAGGTCCTACATGCAAAAAACGAAGTGTCAAGGCAGGTTGTAAGGGTCAAACGATAAAAGTCAAGAATTCAACGAGCCTATTTAAATCTCCCGAAGATTCTTTCCTTAAAGGAAAGTAAACCTGACCTTTCTTTTTGAAGCCTGCAACGGAATTCGTAACCAAAATACTAAATAATTTGATTAGGATATTGAATCTAGTTTGACCAGAATTAAATTAAAAAACTTTTAAGATCAAAGTATTTTAGTTACTTTTAATTGAAAGAAAGTGTACATAAAACTGAATAGAATTTAATCAGATTTGAATCGAGAAACAATAATAGTGTGATTACAAACCGTTTAATTTATCATCGATCTACTTCGTAATTATGTCAATTATACGTGTTATACAGTGTTCTCACATTAAATCGATGTGATAAAGAAGTAACAGCAATTAGCCTAGAATCGTTTTTAGTTCGTTGGAATTTAATCGATGTAGTATGTTCGGTATATTAACGCAAAAATTTAAACTTACCTCAAATAATAAATACTCGATATAAACTTGTTTCACACCCGGCAATAATTTAATTGTTCCCACACAGGCCAGCTTCTCTTTGACGGGCAATGGAAAATTAGGACTCTCAAAATAGCTGACATTTTGATTAGTCTCTTCTCCACACTGTAGATAAACTGTATGTGTATAGAAAATAAAATATGCGGCGATGAGCGTACGTCATAAATATTTTAATCCGATCACAATACTCACATACACAACAAACACCATAACCACTAGCACAATTCCCCACAGAAACACCACCTATTTCATCACATTCAAGTCGATGATAACAAGTCCCATGCAATTGTCGTAAATTATTTTGACCACCCGTGCACGGTCCATTATCAAACTTGATCACATTGAATAAACTTAAAAATCGTTTTGATGCCGGATTTAACGAATCTTTTATAATTTTTGTCTCACTAGAACTAGAATTACCCAGCCCGATTGTAAACAGACGATCAAATCGATTACGCATGTGATTAAATGTTGTGTTAAAAGTGGCGTATTTTAATGGTTTCATCACATGATGCTGAACTTTTTCAACCATCGTTCTGACGGTGCTCGTTGTTGCGAAGGTCGATGCAGCCAGATTATCATGTAATATTTTATTATTGTTACTCGGATTATACCGAATTCCGTACGCTTGCTGGTAGTCTATAAAATATTTTTTCGTTAAAATTAATTCCGAATTTAAATTGATTAGGAAAATAATTAAATAATTTCGATTCATTTTTTTTGTGTCTATAATTTATCACTTCCTAAATATGACTGATGATGGTTTGCTTACAAAGTGTAAGACGAAAGACAGTAATTGAAGCTTTTTGCATGTTGAGTATTTCTTTTGTGCTATCGTCGCATATGCGGTGATGGTGTGTGCTCAAGCTTAAATTCTAGATCGTCGTATGTAATGGTATTGAGGTGGAGGTACAAAATTATAGTCGATTTTGCTAAACGGATTTATAAAACAGACACTACTTTTGAACACACCTAATATGGATTATATGACTTTGGTGGAAAACTTTTCTTTTTAGCTTCTTAATTAAAATGCACATTTTTTGCTAAGTGAATTTTGCATTTGAAGGGATTTGTTCGATTCATCGAAATCCAATTCTCGTTCAAAATAAATTAATTGAATCTAACAATACGGTTACGGACCCCAATTCGACCCTCATTTCTTAATGATCAGTGTATTTTCAAAATTGTTAAAAACATATCGATTATTCTTCTTCCAGGGCGCTAATTTCTAATTTAATTCCTGAGTTTAGTGCAGAAATGGAATTACAGGAATTCCCAATTTTATGCCCATGCAAATTCCAGGATCCCCAATAAGTTAAAAACCATAATCGCATTTTCAGGATAATGAAGATTTCTAGTAGATAAATTCGATTTAAAAATTCTTACTTTCATATCAGCTTACATGTGTATTCTAAAGTTCCTAGACCCCATACCTAATTCCACTATTCCATTTACAAGCCTACAACAATCACAAACTATTTCCAGAATTCCATTATCATTCATTATCATACTTCCAATGCAGTATTTTCGGAGAGACGCTAATTTCGAAATCGAATATGCTGGTTTCGTAATTTCCAGTTCGCAATCACTTCGAAGAACAGACACATCTTAATTTATCGATCAATTGTCTTTCGATAATTTGTCCGGCTATCATTTACATCGGCACCAACCAATTAATAAATGCATCGCTACGGATTAGAAAACAATTTAAACACGATATGTGAAATTTTGTTTAGGCCATTGTCGATTAGTCGCAGTTATATTTTAAAAATCGAATCGTTTAAGTATTGGTTTTTATTTAAATTTCCGTTCAGGAAGCGTTGTGCACTATAAGGATGTAGATCAAACTATATATGTATGCATTTGTATAACGGACAAATAGTGGAAAGTACATATAATGATGGTATTCAGAATAGAACGATGCATTCATTAATTACAGATAATTATCGCATTTACAATAAGATCAGCTATAAATGAGTCTTGTTTAACACTCTACCTCCCAAAATTGATGTTTATCAACACGACACATTGTTTATTACATTATTTCCGTTAATTAATTATGTACATGATCTTGTTATTTACGTATATCTATTTACAGTTAATTTATTGTAGATATATCTTTGAATGGGGTCTGAACAATCATCGCAACAGCAGCAGCAGCATCAACAGCAGAATGCTAATTCAGCAATCGGTGGGGTATCACGTCAATCGGGAAATGTATCAAAACTACAAAGAGGTTACACCATTGCTAACCCAGGTAGTAGTTCTGGTATTCTACAAGATTCATCACCGCCATTTAATTCAAATTCACGACCCGTATCACCGCCGATGAGTGTGTGCTCGGATTCTGATCTGCCCTATATATCGTATACCGATCGTCCGATTGGTGGTAAGTAGATGATATAATCTATCTAATGTGTGTATACAAATATTACGCGATCGTTTTACAGATTCACCAAAATTACGTAATAAAGGACAAACGGGTAGCCGGAATACTCGACCAAGTACAAGTTTTCCAAAGAAACAGCAATCACTGAAGGGTAAATTAAAAACATCGGCACATACCGTTGTTGTGGTTAATCCCGCTGCTAAGGATAATAGTTTAGAATTAAATGCAGATCTTATGAGATTAAAGGTACGTGCATTTTAATTTCTGTATCACACCTATGATGCTACTTTCAACTTCTGGATGTTTGAACTTCTGAAATTTTGTCATGAATCGGAGTCTTTCGAATATTCGACGACAATTAACTCCGATCGATAATAAAAATTCATCACACTACACCGTTTGTTAATATTTCTAATTTACAACATTATACAGCCAAATTTACTATTTTCTTATATGACAGCATTCAACATATTTTAACGTGCTTCCATCATTCAAAATATATTATAGTGATAGATAGCACGGAATATTTACTATCAAAAACTGCTTATCAACACGCCATTTAATTTAGTAATTAGTTTTGTTTATTTACCATCTTGATTTTTAAGATAAACAGCCTGAGTATATATCTACTTTAACGTGCATGTGAATTAGGCAATAAGATTAATACACGCACAATTTCTATTTTTATATCTTTCGTATTCTCTGCTTTATCATACTAGAACGTTTCGAATAATTTTAATTCTTAAATAACTTAGATTTCACAAACTATAGACTCCACCTTATATTACAGTAATTTTGAAGTAAGAATTGCATATCCTGAATAGGATTTTCATGTAGCTTCTTAATTGTATGTCCTGTTACCTAGTCACAACCAGGAGGTTTCTTAAATTTTAGACTTTTGATTTCAGTTTTTAATGTCTTGTCTTTAAGTGTTATAGTCCTTATATTCTGAGAATCGTTTCTTCTAGTAACATTCGAAACATTTTCATAACCTGTTTCTCTGGATAATGATTGAAAAGTTTCATAAAAATACGCCAGCTTTTTCTTTTGCACTTCTAGCCCATCTCCCATCGTTTATTTTGGATATCTTTAGTTTACTACTGACTGCCGTGCCATCATTTGCTTTCGTTTTTGCCCCACTAGCTCCCTTACTTCTATTAAATATATTACTAATTTGTCTTTTCTGGATAACAGTTTTAGGCTGTTTTCCCAAACAGCCGATTATATCATATTTAAGAGTGTATGTAATTCATGTTCTGTTTCATTATCGATTTTAATTGGTACTTTCAGTTCAGTATTGTCTTGCACTAGCGTAACCCTTCTCATTAAACCCCAAATTTTAATTTTTGCATTGAAGTCTCCTCCAATAATGAACTTCTTTCATTAGATTATATCGTAATTAATTAAATGTAAGAATGTAAGAAATTTAGAGTTCGATTAACTTCGATTTGATTTATGTTTTGTACGCGAATGAAACACAATTATTTATTTCATTCACGTAACCCACAGTATAAGTTTACAATTGGAAGTGATGTCCGATTATGGAAAGTAATTTAATAACTTGACGTAATAATCTCGTAAAATTAAACTATACAATCACTTGTAATTCGCACCCAATGCGATGAATCGTGTTCCAGAATGTCGGAATATTATCTGTCTGAGTACATTATGTCTTATTAAAGCTCAAATACAGGCTGTGTTCTACTTCGTCTGGCACCTAAAAAAAATAATTGCAGTGTTTTGGGCTACATGTGTATTATCTGTTTTATCGTAAATCTCGCGTTGATTCGAATCAAATCAAACGTCCTGAAATGCAGCTATTGTGATTCCCATCTCAACATTCAAACATAATGCTGTAGCCAATAAATGCTCTAAACAAAAATATCACGCCATTTACCAATGGGTTACGATAGACCAAAGTGAATTTTACTTTATGATTGGACCATACTTCAGAAGAAAAACTTTTAAGTTCTGAATCCAATGCTTTAATGGCTACATAGTGCTGATTGGACCCAAAGATTGTAGATTAATTTGACAAATACATTTCACGCAAATGATGGTCACTTAAGCTGATTTATTAACCGTAATTATAAATTAATTAAGTCGCTTGTAAAAAATATAACATGGGTTTCATCGCGATCCATAATTAAATTGGCGACAATTTTTGTACATTAAGCTATTAGAGATATTACCTTAATGCAGATGTGCTGATGAAGTATGCATCTGAATTTATGGTGAAAATGTGGAATTGCGCTGCTGGCACAAAACCCGCTCGTCTCAGCTGGTATAGTATTGCATTATATATGGCTTTCGAACATTGAGAGACTTTTGTGTGGTAAGTTTTGTGTAACTCGAATGATATCGTCTGTCTCTATGATCTCTTGCTATCGACTATATCCGTGCTGAACCGTCCCATAGATATTTTTGCTCACATTTGCATTCAGTTTGGTGTGGCAGACAAAGGTATTATATTTCTGGATGCTAGGGACAACTTATGAACCGTCGACAAATAAAAATGCCAGCCATACAAGTTTTGTCGAAATTTATCACACACAATAGACATTTGCTATTTTTACAGCGAAGATCAGCCAATTAAGACTTCCCCAAGTAAGATATTAGTTTGAAAAATTGTGAGTCATTATGCAATATCGAATGGAATCCGTTGGTATTGACATAAAATGAACCAATCAGATCACCGTGATCTATTCTAGATCAATTTCCTGCTTGAAGTTGTCGAAAATGCTATTCCATCGTCAGAATTAGATATTGTTGCTCATCCAGATGCCGATTCATAGCAGGAGCGAACCCAACTCATCATTTATCTAATCAAATTGGTGAAACGAAATTTATCGAGGCTTATAGGTGTTAGTGTTAAATATACTTTGCATTAATTGCATTGACCCAGGCCAACCTCAGATATGATCAATTAAATACATTCAAACTCGTTTATGCACGATTTAGTAGATAGGGTTAGAAGGTTTCCTTAAAAGAGAAAATCTTCTTTTAAGAAACTTCAGATTTTTATTTTTAAATCACCAAAATTAAGCTTGCCAGATGTGCCGCTTTGAGAAGAACTGTCCTCCTTTGGAGCAATTCGTTCTTATCATAATTTAATTATTGTAAAATCGCAACTATGGGGCGTCGGATTCCAGAGAATTTTCACTTTTTAAAGCAGTGTTCATATTGGATAGGTTATTTGTTTTTTGTTGTAAATTAAATAAGAATCTTGAAGTTACAGTCTTATTGTACACAGAAATAAGTTTCCAATTTGATAAGCAATCCAACATGAGCTGCGATCATCGTGGTAATTTATAGCCACGCAGAGTGATAAATATGACATTAGACGATTAATCGCACAGAAAATTGAAAGACCAAAATAATTTAAGAATTTGACGACAGATATAGGTAGATTGTTTAAAATAAAAATTTGAATCATCTCGAACGTTGTCATCATGTGAGAGATAGACGAATAGTTAATTGATGTCGGTCGTATACTCGTATCGGAAATAGAATTCTGTACGAATAACAGAAAAAATCAATTATGCATGAGATATCCCCCTCCCATCTGGCCTGGTTAAATTCAAAATTGGTGATATGGTGAGTAATTTCCATAAAACGTTGGGATTAATTAAAAAAAATCCTTGGCGCCTCTGCCATCATTTATCACAAAAAAGAATTACACGACCAAAAGACCTTGCATGCGCGCACCAAACAGTCATACATGTATTTCATAATCAATTTGACATTAGAAAAACCATTAATTCCAATACATAATTGGCCCAATTTTAATAAAATTTTGCCCCCCTCATTCCTCCGATTATCTCGAGAAAACAATTAAAAATGAAACCAACACAAAAAAATTTTTGCTTTTTGATTGAATTATTTATAACGACAATATTATCTCATTACATTGTAGGTGTTATTGCTTTATAAAACTAAAATAAAACTTTTTTAAAACTAAAATAAATCTTTTTTAAAACTCCAAAGCAAGCAACAATCAATAACAGATTTCTTAAGATATGTATGTAATATAATTTAGAAACTTAAGAAGAATAATAATAATAAGAAGCGAATTTGTTATAAATAATTTTTTTTATTTTTCCAAATTTGTAATTCATGTTACATATCGGGAAGACCAACGCCTACACGGCATACAGCTGAATCTCGTACGCTCAATGGACGTTGTTGTCTGGTCTGGGTCGCTGGGGGCGATGTGTTATGGCTGTTATTATGGAAAAATATGTTAGATTTTAAATGATCGTGTGCACGCGATTTAGCATGAATTACCGGAGATTGCTCCTGCTGCGAATACAATGGCGTTATATTATTATAACTTTTTACCGGACAACCGCGGCTCGAACGGCCAGGAACATAATCATGATCTAAGCTGATTGGTACATTTTGTGTATTTTGGTATTGTTGCGAATTTTGATGATCGCGCTGCCGTCTCGACGAATTATATGATATTGATGAATCCGTGGTCTCAATATGAACTTTGATCGGTATTTCATAGTCTCCACCACCGCCGTTGTTCGTCGAATCAATTATCCGTGCATTTTTATTAACACTGTACTCACTAATATTATTAACATTTAAATTATTCACTTTTTTATCCAAATCATACAGATCATTGTTCATTTTACACTTGAGCACATTCTCGTCCGATCTACTTTTATTGACCGTATTATTTTGGCGATCGCTTTGATAGTAGTTGTAGTCTTGCTGCTGTTGATCTTTTTTTGTTGTTGCTTCATTTTGTTTTGGTGATATCTCATTCTGTCTATTCGACGATCTTGTCGTCGCCGTCGTCTTTGAAACGCGACTCTCATCTGGATAATCATAAAATCCAATATTTGATTTTAATGCATTTAATTTGGCTGAGTGATCAGTGTTACCCACTCGATTATTATAATTATTCGTAATATTAACATTTTTCATCGGTGCACTGGATTTATTATTATTTCGATTATTATTCCGTACTCCACTGCTGTTACCGCCATCATCATCGGCATAGTCATTAAACTGAATTTTTGATGTTTGATGTTTTGAAAATAATTCCTTTGATGTGGGCGTATCGGATTGAAATTCCTTATAGTATTGTACGTCCGGTTCTGGGACTTGTTTTGTGGCACGTTTTAATGGCGTTGTCGTATTACTACTACTATTACTGTTACCACCATCGGTTTTACTTTCGTCAGGCCAAAATAAATGGCTTTCCATGCGATCGGGGCGATTTGATGAACCCCTTAGCATACTATCGGGTAGCCCGCTAAAGAATTTACCATTTGACATATTTTAACTGGAGTTATTTGTTTATTAAAATCAAAAATAGAAATTAATTTATTCACTTTTGTTGTTGTTTTCACTATTATAGAGCCACACGCGATTTTTCAATCTGTTTACTACCACGGGAAATTAAATACTGACTGAACTACAGAGAGCATAAAATTGTTTTCGACTTCACAAAAAACAAAATTTTTTTCGTTCTAGAATGAATGGATGTAAAGTAAAATCGTAAGAGAAAGACGCAAACGAACCGAAATAACAAAAAACTACGACCAAATTTGGATGTCGTGAAAAAAAAAAACAAAAAAAAGAGACTTGAATACAGACAGTATGGAGTGCAAATATTGGAACGATTTATGGAGAATATAATTTATGTATTATTGTTTGTACATATGTATAGTCGAGGGAAAATGGGAAATTTTGTCGAAACATATTTTTATTTATTTTTGGTTTTTCCTTTTCTCAATCCACCTTGACTATTGCGCAGTTTATCGTTTTTCATTATCATGTGTTAGGGACGAACGATTTTTTGCGATGTTCACATATTTCCATTTTTGGCGCCATTGATTTCAAGTTGCACAGAGCTACATACATATAATTCATCAAAACTGAATATAATCTGTGACTCCAATTACTAAATTAACAAACCAAATTATGGAGCGTGTGTAAGCCATAGTTGATTAACCTTTTTTAAAAGCTACGTTCATATTCAGATCCAAGGTAAAAATATGTTCCATACTTCCTATATAAGAAATAAATATGAATCCCATAAATGAAAATCGGAAGCATCGTTTTAGAGCTGCGCTATTACGTGTTTTCATCTAATTATTTAGTTATTTGTTTATTAAAACGTGCAATTGTCGTGGTTAGCTATAATTATGGATATGTATATATTCACAATGTTATAATCTGTCATTTATTACTTAATGAAACAGATTTTACTCTTAATTAGTATTACATGCTATAATTTTTTATTACTGATTCTGTGGTCCCTCAATATTGATAGAACCTGCTGTTTATGTTTCCTCGGATTGTGGATCTCCTATCCCTGCAAAATCCTGCTGATTTATAATAAATATGTGCTACATTCGTTTTTAATAAATATGTGCTACATTCATATTCATATAGAATAGCAGATGTACCTATAAACAACATTTTGAACCATCTACTTGACTTTAATGTGTTTCTAATATGAGAGCGCGCCTTAGAGAAATAAACACGAAACGGAATTTTTGAAAATGTTTGGTACTGAAAAAATTAAATTTAAAAACGACCATATTATATGGCCCCGGGTCTGAACCGGTCAGATTTAGGCCAGATCTCTCTGGTTACTATGCATGAGTTGGTGTTAGACTATCTGTCGTTTGTTTCTCTCATATAGCTTCCTCCTTAAGCAGCAGTTTACATTATGTGAGCTGTATTTCGATATCCAACCTGCCCACAATATTGAAAAGCTTTAGCACACACTCTAGCGGATGTTCAACTGATCCGCCATATCATTTATAAGACAATTCTGGGCAAACTGCGACGTAAGGAAGTGTGATAGTTTTAATAGTAGCTTGCCTGTCCGTAAAAAATGAGAAGATCCCTTAAAGATATTACTTTATACCTCAATCAGTCTATGATATCCACTATCGCGATAAGTACAGCTTGAAAGAAACTGGAAAAGTCCTGAAGACGAAAAGTACCTCATAGAATACCCTACAAGCGACATTCCCAACCCTTTTTGAACCATCCGTGGAGAAGCTCAACGCCTCATTGTCCATATTCGCCACACTCATCCAGTTCTCTTTGGTGGAAATTCCAATTAGGAAAATCGCTTATAAGTGCTCCACTTATACACAAGCAAGTCGTTCTTTGAACTTTCATTCAGATGGCTGTCCTAAATATGCACAAGGTATTTCGCCTTATCTGCAAAAATCAAGCTATTTAACCATTTAGTGTTGGCTAGTTATACTGAGTTAGTCTGTGCCCTTCTATAGTATAGAAGATCAACTCTGTTTTCTGTGAATTTCTGCTTAGTTCACAGCTGCTGCCTCACTTAGAGAGACAGCCGAGAAATTAAGTTTGTGCCACATTTCCCTGCCTAATGAAAATAATTTCTACCCTGAACGAAAATTTTGTGCAAATTTAATATTTTTTCATTTCTAAAATTAAATGTGATCAAACCACAAAAAGTGTTGACGAATTCTGATTTCTTAATATCATACGAATTTCAAAGCGTATAATTCTGTGTACCTGAAACAAACATTTTCGACTAAATTACAGACTTTTCATTTCAAAATATAATTATACTACTCACCACCAGGCAATTAGCGAAAAGTCTGCTCTAAAAAAAGAATTTAGAAAACCTAAAAATTTATGAGTTAGGTTAGGTTAGGTTGAGTGGCTGCTACGGCACACTTAGACCGGTTAGGATCCATTGTGATACCACAGGATCTTACTTCCATGTTACCCTTATGTGAACCAGTTGAGCTACTTATGGCGTGATATACCTCGCACCTTACACTGTTCGAGATCAGAGAGCTTGTCTATTAAGAATATATAGCCATATATTTATGTCTTCTGTGTGCCAAAGCCGGACATGATCTTAGGAAGTGGACTACCGTCTCTTCCTCCTCCTCGTCCATTGTAGCTTCTGCAAAAAGCATTTGCTTCTAGTTTCTAGACCTAGCCTCTTCGCATGTTCTCCATGTAGGCAGTGTCCTGTGATGTCAGAGAAATTACTCCAGCTCCTACGTTACCGTGTAGCTTGGAGCCATCCGTAAAGAACTGCAATGCTTCTGTTTCCGATAACGACCCGCTCCTCCAAGATTTTCTTGAAGGGCAGGTAGTTCGGAACCCTTTCTCGAAGCATAATGTTGGAATAACGTAGTCTAGATTCGCCAGTTCCTTCCTTACCCCATCTCTTTTCGATTGCGTTTCTGCATGAGTACATGGCTATATTAGCCTTGTTTACTCTTTCCAAGATGTTCGGCTTCCAACTAAGCTTACTGTTCAAGGTTGCGCCCAGAAATCTGGCATATCAGTAAAAGCTTGTCCTATGCCATTTAAGATAGGTGGATCTACTACCGGGATTTTATTTTTCCTAGTAAAGAGTACCAGATGAGTTTTGGACGAGCTGATTGCCAGTCCACATCTGATGGCCCACCTCGTAATGATTAGGAGGGCTTTTTGGATTTCCTCCTTCACCGTGTTTAAATATTTACCATAGTCAGCTATCGCTACGTCATCTGCATTAGCAATCACTCCGATCCCTTCTCTCTCCTGCTCTAACAGCAACCCATTGATTGATATGTTCCAGAGAAGAGGGGACAGGACACCTCCCTGTGGTGTTCCCTTAGCCACTAGCCTCCTAATGGCGGACTCCCCCAGATCCGAGTTAACCCTCCTGCTTCCCAACATATGATTGATTAACCCATTTGCACGGTAGTCCACCCCAAAGAGCGACAATCCCTCCAGAATTGCCTCCGTATTTACATACTTAAAGGTGCCCTCAATATCAAGGAACGCCACCATACAAAGCTCTTGCGAGAATATTGATTTCTCAATTGTACAATACTTACCAGGGCGTGAAGAGCTGTGTCCACAGATTTCGTTTAACAGTAAGCATGTTGAGACTGTGCCCAGTTTATGAGTTACTTGATTGAGTTGTCATTGCGATAATTGTTTAAACGCCTTTTTTTTAAATATGTTAACAAACCGATATAGAATTTGGTCTTTGATAATTTCACGTTCGAAAGTCCACAATTTGTATAGTCAGGCATAGCTTAAATTATTGATACTGTTGACATCATCTAATGAATACTGCCAACTAGCCATTAATTTAGTTCAGTCACTAATTTAGGCAAAAAAAAAAAATCGGTTTTAGGCAAACAGCATACGACTCCTATTTGATTTGAATCAGATTCGTTCGATTCTCATTCAAATCAAATAAGAAGCTTATATTTACATTTACGAATGCGTATCGTATTCAGAAAACAGATGGAACTAATAGTTAAGCATATGGAAATATATTTTCTATGTGCATAAAAGAGGTATACACGATGTCATTGTGCAGTTTCTTTCGTGATTGTTGAATTATTTTGGAGTTGTTTGAGACAATATTTTGTTATAGGATCATCCAATTAAATTAATAGATTAAGAGAATATTACTTGCAAAGACTATTGAAGGAAAAAAATAATAAATTGTAGCACTATATAACTATCAAACATATGCCATAAAACTTATCGAGATAAAACACGATTACTTAGAGGTACCTAACTCTGGCACAGATAGTAAATCTAACCAACTATATGTCCGCTTCAGTATATATACAGAATTTACTGATTTTTCCTTTAAATCTTGGTAATGTGTAGTTGTGTATTTACATTTCAAATTTGATATAGAAAATTATATTCAAGTCTAGAGTAAAACTATAAAAATTGAATAGTGTTCGAAAAAAATTAGGGCGTTGTTTCCTTTTTCATAATAACCAATGACGTAGAATACGTAACAAACAAAATTATATTTTATTATTTTTATTAAGTAAAAACGTTATTGCTTTTGTTATTTAACGTCATGGGTTATTATGAAATATAATAAACGCCCTACTTTTTTTTGTTTACCCATTTTTAATTAAATATATTTTCTTATATCCTTATTTTATGGTATAATTCCTATTTTTAATTTAGGATAATCGTAAATTTTAGTAAAAATTATCATAAATATTGTTTATTTGTAATACGATGATGTGCGTCAATTAAAGCTTTGGCATGTATATGAGCTTACACCTATATGATTTGATTGAAAATCAATTCTGGCCAACGAGATAAGACCAACGAGATTTTTGATAATGAGCTCTTTAACATGTAGTCCGATTTGCAAACAAAAACGTTTGTTCAAATGAAGAAAAATTTACAAGACCAAACATAATTAATATACAGATACCCTCAGAGACGCAAACATCATTACGCTATTAAGTAAGAAAAATTCTAATCGAGGCTTATGCAATAGTAATTGGTTAGTCGTAAAATCCGAATACTCCGTAATTCTATTAGCTCAAGTTCTTACAGCCAATGCAGAATGAAAATGGGCATTAATACCAAAGATTTGTCTCTAAATATAATATTTATTTTCACCATTCGAGTTGAATGATTTAAAGAATTATCTAGTTTATCGACACCAGTATTTAGAATCAAAAGCAATCAGATTCTTCCCTTTTCTTCCATTGGTTATTATTGGTTAAAATAAAACAACGCCCTAATTTTTTTTCAACACTAAAGTTTATATTTATTTACTCTCAACTCGAATATAATTTATGTATAGCAAATCAGAAATGTAATTACACTACTACACATTACCAAGATTTAAGGAATCAATCAGCAGTTGGTTAGATTTAATATCTGCTTCAGTGCCAGAGTTTATTCAAGTAAAGATGTTTTTCTAAGATTTACGTACCCATTTTTTACATGCTTGCACAAAATATTCGCACACATGTTACGTTTAACACAAGGGACTTAACAAAACTGGTTAAAAATTCTCGATCTACTTGAAAGAAATTGAGAATTGCTGATATTTAATTTTTTCGACTTACTTTTATCAAAAATATTAATTCGCTTACTTTTACGGATTTCTGACTGAACATGTCATAATAAATTTTTGTCCCACTAGCGTGTAATTACTAAAAAGATTATGACCTACACACCAGTTCATCTATAGAAAATAATTTTTTAGATGAACTCTTCCATCCACTGTAATTTCTCCATTCTTGGAAATTCTCGAAATTTAAAAAGAAAATTTTCTGATAATTTTCTCACGTTCCAAAATTCACCAAAAATGAGTTTTCCTTGATCAAAAATTAAAAAATTTTCAATACTTTCTGGATTTGTTTCGCAGCTATTCGAAATGTTGCAAATTTATTAATTTAAGGAGATTATGGAACTGTTTCTAAATTAATTCTGTAACCTTCCATTAATGTGATTAAAATTCTCGCTTCTTGAATTTTTCCAAATATGTATGTACTCAGAATTTTTCTAATTTACATGCAGTTTTCGATTTTTGTAACATTATGTACCTACAGAATTTTCCCGCAATATTGAAATCTCTTTGTAGATTCTTAAGTTTGTATAATCCCACAATTTTTTGAAGTTTATCAATTTTCTCTCCAACTTTTTGAATTTTCAAAATGCTTCAATTATCTGAGTTGCTTGATTTTTAAATTATTCAAATATTCAGAATTTCCAAAATTCGTTACTTCTAATTTGGGTTCGCTGGATTTTCTAGATTTGAAAGCAAGGGAGGGTCCAAGTTTATTGCTCCCATATTAGAGCTTGCCCTTAGATCAATACTTTGTGAATATATTTCAACAATGAAGCAGCGCGATTAAGTCTTATAAATATACTAGTGTCGTACCCGGCTTCGCCCAGGTTTATTTTTAGTATCGTTACCTTAAATAAAACCAAATGCTATGATTTTCAAATAGTATTTGTACTTATTGTGTAAACAATATTTTTTGTTGACTTATTTTCATCTACCAGCACATATAAGTTTTTATGTGTCTCCGTCCGTGACATTGCTACGTAGAATTGTCCATCACTAAAGCATTCATCCCTTAAATGAATTCCTACCACATTAGCAAACGCAAGACGAATCGGAATCTTACGGCGTTTGAATTGAAAAGGTAGATCATTAGGAATAATTACAATTCTGGGAATGAACACATTTTCCCTTTTAAATTGTCCAACCAAAATTGTTGCCTCAATTATATAAGTGTTTTACTACTGTTACCGTTAAATGGTGAGGCAAAATCAAATAAATCATCTTCGCCTCAACCAAACGAAACTTCGTGTCGATGAGTATATTCACTTAAAGGATGCAGTAACAAATGATGAAGTTGCTACAAATCACGGAAAGCTAAAATAACAAAATATGTACGAATATGCCCCTCATCATTACTTACACATTCAATCCGAATTACCAGGAAATGCAGGAAAATTTAACTAACGGCCAATTAACGGACCGTCATGATTTGGTTGCAAGAATTTTCCGACAAAAGGTAATTAAATTTGTAGATACACTTGTTAAAGATGTAGAAAAGGGTAGAACTATGCAGTTTTGGATGTCCTCACGTAGTGATATGATTCATTTTTTATCGATCCCAGGTATAATGGAGCAACGACGTTGAGCTTCAGCTTCTTCATCACCCAAAAAGTAAATCTGTAGGAATTTCGCATCTTTGTGAGGCAGCGGAAGAAATGAACCGCCTTTGTGATACACTTGGCCTTGCAGAAAGTTGGCATGAACCCTTTGTTTTTATTCATTGGTACGGATGTACCAGAAGAAGTCATTTGAAAGCGCGAATTGTATTTCCGTATAAGATTGAGAAACTCCTTTGATTATTGATGATCACCATTCATCAGGCTGTTTAATGGCTCTATGGTAACTTGTCATAGTTGGGCAACTTGACTTTTCCGTTAGAACAACATACACCGGGTGTTTCTCCTATAAATTTGAGTACTCCACATAAATTACACTTATTGCCCATCTTACCAATATGAACTTGCGGAAAATTCATGTATTCCAATGACAGATCATAATGAAATGCTTCTTATTTCAAGTAAAGCCAGTTATTAGCTCTCAATTTGTCGCTCGCTTTGTATTTGTTGGCGGACATGAGTTACATCAGGTGTTTCGATTTGCCGTGACTTGAAGTTCCTTTGTCTAATAGAGTCAAGACGGTCGTACTTTTCTTCAAAAGTTTCGTTGTCAAATGAGCAGCGTTTTCTGATGCATTTTCCGGTGATACTTTTTTCTTTTTCGTATCAATACGGGTTGGATTAAACACGGCACGTCGCTTTCTGGGTAATTTTAGTTTTTTCTTATTTTATTTTTAATGACTTGACTGTGTACTGCTTCACTAAAATGTGAATTGCATTTGAAAATACATGTCAAACAAAAACAGACATTTCCGTTCACCGTGTCATAGTAACCTTTTCTTTTTTTAAAAGGCACAAGGTATGCCTACTACGAAGAATAACTTTGCTTTTTTAAAAATTAAAATTAAACGTCAAAATTCAATAATACTTAGGACTCAACTTGAAGAGCTAAAAATAGTTGCGTTGACCTAGAAATCAGGAGACTTTCCAAAATGTCTAAGATCACCTTCCTAGCACGCTCCGTCTAGAAGGAGTTTAAGGGACGCAAATCCAATCTTTAAGAATTATAGTATAGATATATAATGTGATTATGATTTTTTGAGAATATAAAGCAAATATTGCAAACTGTTCCGGCCAATTTCATTAGACTTAAAGATACTTAAAACGTCTAGTGTGCCTGAATTGTATTTTTTATTTTAAAAATTAATCTGGTTTCTCCAAGAGGTTATTGGTCTAACACAGTTGTTTATGATTTTCGCTTATTTACTTAGAAAAAAATTCGTCAAGCTCGAATAGTTCATTCTGATAAATTATTTATCGATTGAACAATAATTTGTTTGATCAATAAAATTATGCCAAAATTGGTAATTGCAAATTATTCTGTCTTATCATTCCTATATTCGTTCTGCTTGATAAGTTAAATTTAAAATACGAATTAGTTTCTTAAACTTTTTGCCTTTTTTTTGTGACTGGCATTTCCTGACTCCATCTATCTATGTACATATACATACATACATAGTTATTATGTGACTATACATCTAGAATGTTGGTATAGAAAAGAGCGCTGCTCCGTAACAGGTGGTATATGTATATAGAGTGCATATCCATAGATAAAAAGTCGATGGAAAATATAATTTTCACATTTCACAGATTATGAAATATTTATAAGAGCATAAAAAATGTTTATTTCTCCCGAAAAATGTATTGATTTTATAATTTTTCCATAAACATTACGGTTTCAGTGTTTTTTGCCTGTTGTGTATGCTCGTGTACAGCTCATACATTATTCTACGTTTCAAAGAAAACACCTACCTGAACATTGTCGTACCACAACAATTTTTTATTTTCTATTGTTTATATATCTTATAAACTCTCTCAGTATATAAATATTAGAGTATAGTATATAGTAAATCGCGAAGAAATATTATTTTAAAACTATATAATCCGAAAACATAAGATATTGTTAGTGTTAAGTAATAACAAATTCCACCTTGAATTTTATTAGCATAACTAGCCCACATCACACACGTATACCATATGAAATACACATACTCATACTCATTCATAAGAAGGAACCGCGTTTTGAACAATTTTTATGAATTAAGACGAGGTATAACCCTTTAAAATTTTTGTATATTGATTTTATTGTATATGTACATGCGTAGGGCAGCATTTTAGACACAGCCCGAACAAACAAGAAAATGTAATGTTATGAGCGCACGTCCATGTATAAAATAGACACATATAGTTTCATATTTTATCAGCGTTCATGTTGCCACCACATAATTACCATAATTTATGTTGATGTTCGTTTCATTGGCTGTACATTATATACGTATATGGTATATAAGAAATTTTTTCGTTTTTTATGTAATGAAAGTAACAGTTTTGTTTTTGTACATATAGTTTGTAGCAGCTCGAATATTCGACTCACCGATATTCGATTCTGCCACAAACAAAACAATTAGTGAAATTCAAATATAATCCAACTTATTTGAATTAAGCGTTCACTAACCCCATCACATATACATCTATCCAACCAACAATATCCAATAACCGAACCATTACTATAAAACATTTATAGTAAAACCATCGCCATCCAACCAACATCACCACGAACTAACAATGTTCGGTGATGCAATAATAATTCACATGCATTTAACAAAAGTGCAATGTCGACCGTCGCCGGCGCATCTGTTCCCTCTCCAATATACGACATGTATATTTGGACACGAAGGCGACGTCATTATACAACAACACAATACAATATATTATCGTCCATTACGATTTGGATTTTGCAAAGACAACAAGTCTGCCATATTTATACATAGTGTATGGTGGTGATAAAAAATAAATATATAAAAATTAAATAATTAAATAAATTAAACAAATAAATATTATAATAAATAAATAATTTATAATAAATAAATAATTTATAATAAATAAATAATTTATAATAAATACACAACTAATAAATAAAAAGTTATAAATAAATAAAATAAATTGTCATATTAACTGTGTGTTATTGTGTAGTTAATTTGAGAAGTCCGAAACCGGACGACACATTTATAATAGGAGCAACCTCCTAAATTGGTGACCTCGACGGCGGTTTTTACCGCAAATTAACAGCAAATAAAAAAAATCGCGTTAATATACCGCGGGCACAAAGAAACACGTGTGTAGGGACACAACACCAAACGCAATCAACGCGGGACAACTCAACGGTGAAGCGATCCACCCTCACCGCAACGCGGGACAACTCAACGGTGAAGCGATCCACCCTCACCGCAACGCGGGACAACTCAACGGTGAAGCGATCCACCCTCACCGCAACGGCGGGACAACGACACAACGGTGAAGCGATCCACCCTCACCGCAACACAACCACAGGAGCAGCGGCAGCAGAAACAACAACAGCATAAAAAGCAAGTTTTTTTTATTAGATAATATTTTTTTTGCTCTTGCAATCTTGCAATTATAATTTTTAAAAAATTTTTTTTTTCCATTTAATTAATTTAACGTAGAATCATTTTTTTTCTCCAAATTTTAACGTAGCATCATTATTTTTATGTACAATTTTATATATATTTTTCACCACCACGTGCACACCCATCCATAGTCTCACACCCTGGTCGTTTTCTCGCTGCAATAATTCACCTCGCATGAATTAAATTTATTTTTTTGCATCTATTTTTTTTAAATTTCAACGAGCCCCCCCAATATAAGGTAGGACGCAAGGGACTCCATATTCGGGGGTATCTCGCATCGGGCGTTAAAAAGAAGGAGCATCCCGGCCTTCAAACCATTCATTACACGGTAACCATTCCGCTTAATTTTTCATTTTTTGGTCAACTATTTTTTTTACACGGTAACCATTCCGCTTTAAAATATTGTATCGTTGTATTTTAATTTGTTTTATTGGTTTGTGCAAAAATGTCGGACGATGAACAAGATCAACCACAAAAAATGGACACCACGCCTCAAGGCGCTAGTCCACAAATAGAGATCGCGGCATCACATCAACGAATCGCAATACAACCTTTCTGGCCACAAAGAGCAAACACATGGTTTCAGCTCGCCGAAATACAATTCGGACTGCAAGGTATAACAGCTGATAAAACAAAGTACCTGCAAACATTATCAGCCTTGCAACCAGAAACGTGCGATGTGATCTCGGATCTCCTCCTCAATCCGCCGACAACCAACCAATACAACACATTAAAGCAAACGCTGCTAGAACGACTAGCACCATCGGGCGAACGTCAGCTAGAACAATTGCTTTCAGGACAGCAATTAGGCGACCGAAAACCATCTGACGCGTTAAGACACATACAAACACTGGCTAGCAACAACTTTAATGAAAATATCATTAAATCTTTGTGGATTCGTAACATGCCGGAGTTGATTCGGATAGCGCTGGTGGCACAGCCCGAATCCTCCACGACACAAATGTTAGCCAGAATTGCCGACAAGATGTATGATGTCATAAACATCACATCTCAAAGCGTCAGTCAAATCAATAATCCATACCGGCAATCACGTGAACGCAGTGGAGACAGAACTCCCCGTTCAACACAACCACCAAACACACTCGAACAAAGACTGTCGAGAATCGAGTCCAGACTCGACGGGTTACTCAGAGGTCGAAGCCGTTCGCGTGGACGACGAGCTCCCTCACGCAATCGAACCCGCAGTCCCAGCAACAACATATACCAACATGGTAAATGCTGGTTCCACACAAAGTTTGGTAGAGCCGCCAGAAAATGCACGCCACCGTGCAATTTCACCACGTCGCAACCATCGACGTACGCGGCCGCCGTAAAGATGGACATTGACAACCAAAAAAACTGCTAGAGTCACGGGTTGAGAGCAACATGCCTCCCCTGACCACAAACACACCCTATACGTCACGTTTGTTTGTGTACGATAGACACAACAAACTCACCTACCTAGTCGACACTGGCGCTGACCTTTCGGTTATTCCAGCAATGAATTTCAAATTGAATTACACATTAGCTAATCGAAATTCAAATCTAGTCTTATCGGCTGCCAATGGTTCAATCATCCACACGTACGGCACAAAATTGCTTAACGTGGATATCGGACTCAAACGAACCTTCACGCACGCTTTCATACTAGCTGCAGTGAATCGTCCGATCATTGGCGCCGATTTTCTAAGCAAATTCGGACTTCTTGTCGATGTCAAACACAAACGGCTGATTGACCCAGCTACAAAGCTGTCAATAAACGCCACAATGGTTCGTGTTAACACACCAACACCGATCCATTTCAACATCGACAACGGCTACGGCACTCTGCTCAAAAAGTACCCACTACTTACAGCAGAGCCGAACTACAAAATGCCAGTCCGACACAACGTGGTACATCACATCGTCACGAAAGGCCATCTGCCCGTGTCGAGACCACGCAGACTAGATTCGGTGCGTCACAAAGCTGCACAAGCAGAATTTCAACACATGGTGGAATTAGGAATTTGTCGAACATCGACATCTTCCGTCTCTTGTCCATTACACATGGTCAAGAAGAAAGATCAAGACTGGAGGCCATGTGGGGACTATCGGCGTTTAAACACGGTTACGATACCGGATCGCTACCCGATACCCCACATTCAAAACTTCACCATGCACTTGCATGGCTGCAAAGTTTTCTCCAAACTTGATCTCATCAGAGGTTATCACCACATTCCCGTGGCACCTGAAGACGTTTTCAAAACGGCAATCACCACACCATTTGGCCTCTTCGAATACACCCCATACAATGCCATTTGGATTACGCAATGCCGCACAAACGTTTCAGCGCTTCATGAACGAAGTCGTTCGAGATCTCGACTTCGTTTTCGTCTACATAGACGACATTCTTGTGGCATCTCAAACTGAGGAACAACACAAACTCCATCTGGAAACACTTTTCCAACGACTTGTCGAGTTTGATGTTCACATCAAGAGCTCAAAATGCGTCTTCGGCGCATCCACTCTTGATTTCCTCAGCCACAAGATTACCGCTAATGGCATCCTTCCGTCACAAGACCGAATCAATGCCATTAAAGAATTCCCAGCTCCAACCTCAATCAAGAGTATTCAGCGATTCATCGGCATGGTCAACTATTACCACCGATTCATACCAAAGCTCGCTGAAATACTCAACCCAATTCACAGCCACCTGGCAGTACTTCTACGTAAGCCCAAAACCGCCAAGAACTTCTCTTGGCCTGACGAATGTCAACACGCATTCACGTCACTCAAGGCTGAATTGGCACGCACTACACTCTTGTCTCATCCACTGAGCGACTCAAAGCTCAGCATTACTACTGATGCATCAAACACTGCTGTCGGAGCAGTCATGCAACAGTACAACGACAAGTGTTGGGAGCCCCTGGGATTCTTCTCAAAGAAGCTCTCGGATGCCGAAAAGAAATACTCTGCATTCGATCGGGAATTACTCGCAATATATCTAGCAATCAAACACTTCAGATATTTTGTCGAGGGTCGGGACTTCACAATTTACACCGACCACAAGCCTCTCACTCGAGCAATTCAGTCTAAAACTGAACGCAATCCAAGGCAAGCACGCCACTTGGATTATATTAGTCAATTTACCACGGACATCCAGCATGTTCAAGGTACCGAAAACGTTGTCGCGGATACACTTTCGCGCACAACATCAAACGAAACGGCCACAGTCGAGACTCACTTCGACTGCAACAAAATCGCACAAGCGCAAAAAGCAGACTTGGAACTTCAGAATTTACTTTCTGGTTCTGCTTGTCACGCCAGTTCATCACTGAAACTGGAGCTTTTCACACTACCTGGCCTCGAAATCTACTGCGAAACATCTACGGGTGCAAATCGCCCGTACATCGCAGAGCAACTACGTCGAACCATCTTCGACACACTACACGGTATCTCACATCCTGGTGTCCGCGCAACTCGTAAATTGATTACTGCTCGATACTTTTGGCCAAGCATTAACAAAGACGTGACCCATTGGGCACAAGCATGCTTATCTTGCCAAAAATCGAAAGTCCAACGACACACAAAATCGCCTCTTGGACAATTCGCAATTCCACCTGGTCGATTCGAGCACATTCATTTGGATGTCGTAGGACCACTTCCTCCATCCAATGGATACTCATACTTACTCACCTGTGTCGATCGATTCACTCGATGGCCAGAAGCGTACTGCATGAGCGACATGTCTGCAGCAACCATTGCCACCACATTCGTGCAAAACTACGTATCACGATTTGGCGTTCCACTTGACATCACAACTGATCAAGGAACCCAATTCGAGTCGAAGCTTTTCACGGAGTTAACGAAACTCCTCGGCTCGCATCGTATACGTACAACGGCTTACCATCCGCAAGCCAATGGCATGGTCGAACGTTTCCACCGCCAGCTCAAAGCTGCTCTCAAGGCCCGAGGCAACACAATTCACTGGAGCTCCGAAGTACCAATCGTTCTACTTGGTATTCGAGCAACGGTTAAAGAAGATCTGAAGTGCTCACCAGCTGAAATGGTTTACGGTCAAACCATCAAGCTACCCGGTGAGTTCTTCGTCGAACATCCTCTACCGTCTCCATCCACAACCGACACAGTCATCGACCAACTCCGCACCACCATGCAAAATATTATCCCCACGGCAACAAGACCAACGAACGAAAACAACATATTCGTTCCAAAATCGCTCAACAATTGCGATTACGTCTTTGTCCGGGTTGATAAGGTTCGAACTGGATTACAATCTCCATACGATGGGCCATACAAAGTTATACGTCGCTTACGCAAGCAATTCATTGTCTCAATCAAAGACAAACACCACTCAATCTCCATCGACAGATTGAAACCGGCGTACGGTATTCTCAACACGGCTGATCAAATATCAGCCAGCAAACGATATAAAACCGTCCGGTTCAACGTATAACGTCTCAAAACCCATGGTTTCTCATCTGGAGAGGGGGTACTGTAGCAGCTCGAATATTCGACTCACCGATATTCGATTCTGCCACAAACAAAACAATTAGTGAAATTCAAATATAATCCAACTTATTTGAATTAAGCGTTCACTAACCCCATCACATATACATCTATCCAACCAACAATATCCAATAACCGAACCATTACTATAAAACATTTATAGTAAAACCATCGCCATCCAACCAACATCACCACGAACTAACAATGTTCGGTGATGCAATAATAATTCACATGCATTTAACAAAAGTGCAATGTCGACCGTCGCCGGCGCATCTGTTCCCTCTCCAATATACGACATGTATATTTGGACACGAAGGCGACGTCATTATACAACAACACAATACAATATATTATCGTCCATTACGATTTGGATTTTGCAAAGACAACAAGTCTGCCATATTTATACATAGTGTATGGTGGTGATAAAAAATAAATATATAAAAATTAAATAATTAAATAAATTAAACAAATAAATATTATAATAAATAAATAATTTATAATAAATAAATAATTTATAATAAATAAATAATTTATAATAAATACACAACTAATAAATAAAAAGTTATAAATAAATAAAATAAATTGTCATATTAACTGTGTGTTATTGTGTAGTTAATTTGAGAAGTCCGAAACCGGACGACACATTTATAATAGGAGCAACCTCCTAAAAGTTCGACCGATGAAGAACCTGTTGTCTTTATAATTAAATACCATTTCACTGTTGAGAAAGTTGATTTTTCTTATTCGTACATATATACGCTATTTACATATTATATATATCATAGTTTTACGTATATGTTATATCATAACTCATATGATTGATTCCAAATTCCTAATTATATGCTCAGCACGTGACTTTGAATTTGAATCACATATTGTTTTAAAGATTTTGTGTGGATGTATCTAATTTATGACATTTTAAATTTTAAAAATACACGAATTTGTCTTCTCATATACATACATATGTGTATGAGTAATAAAATCGATTAACCTTGCGTCAACGACCTAATATGGTTTAATTAATGCATTGTAATCGAGTATATGTACGAATATATTACAAAACAATATGTGAGGTGGACTTTCTCACAGTGAATTTCCTGTTGGTTTGGTTTTTGTTTATTTATACATTTAAAGCCTACAACATTCGAGATAGAATATTATATTCACGTAACCTTAAGAATTCCCGAATAGGGAGGATCGCCAATTTATTTATTAATTATTTTGTTTACGTCTCAGTTCATAAGCATGGAATTTATGAGTTGAAATTTATTAAATATCTAGATCTTTTAATGAAACAAAATGTTATTTTATACATAGTATAGATCATGGGTCATGGTTGATCTACGAAATTAATAAAAATATTGATCGTAATCAATATTACTCATCGATGTTACAGTTTTAAGGTAGTGAAGTGAAACATATTTTTTTAAATGTATCGTAGATGGTTATAATTGCTATACTTTATATAATGTTGGCGCCAACTCATCAAAATGTATATTTATGATATTAATATATCGGCTCCTGTGGTCGGGGGGGCACTCACATGTCTCCTAGAGTACCACCATCGTCGTAGGAAGCGACTAAACGGTCCGCAGGCGTAAAAAAATCAACTGTTTGCAATATCAACAAAAGAAAAAACTGGGCTCCGAAAGACCAGTACCGGACCCCCTGCTCAAGTACATGGACACGAAGATTTGGATCGGCACGTGGAACGTGCAGGCATTTAGAAAACCAAGAGCGTTGGAGGGCCTATAATCACTTGCATGAAGTAGTATCGGCCGGAACTTGTTGCTCTTCAAGAAACTCGCTGGCTTAAAAGTGGAGACCATGTGTCCCAGGGCTATACGCTGCTCAACAGTGGAGATGACCTCGGGAATCTTGGAGCTAGATTTCTTCTTGGTCCGTAGGTAAAGGAGGCTGTTTTGGATTTCGAAGCAATCAATAACCGTTTGTGTAAGCTTCGCTTGCGCATGACGTTAACCAACCTGTCGGTAATTTGTGTACACGCGCCCACAGAAGTTAGCGGTGAGAGAATGATGTATTTTGCAATTGCTCACGATCTTAGAGTAGCAAGCACATTCTTCCCACACAAACAAATACATTTAGTAACATGGGCACATCCTCGCAAAACTTCACGCAGCCAAATTGGCCACGTGTTAATTTCAAAAGGGCGGACTCGTTTTGTGCAGGATGTGAGAGCTTATCGGTCAGCAACCATATACGTAGGCAGCGATCATAATTTGGTCGCTGCAAATCTACGATGGAAGTTTTCGTACAATACTGGGAACACAGCGAAACGCCTAAAACATTTCGACTGTGAAGGTCTGATAATCAGCGACAGCATTGAGGAAGCTAATTGCCAGTCTGACTATGTGAACTATGTTTGTGAGGTACTGAAAACTTGGGTTGTCAGTGCTGCGAGAACAGCAGGAACCCTAATTATACGTAACGCTATAATTTCGTTGGGCCGCGTTGAGGTTTTGCGACATGTAAGAATCGGTCTACTTCCTTCATCATCTTTTTATATTAGAACAGCCCCTATCTCGGTAGAAGTGGCATTGAATGCAAAATCTCTTATTGAAATCAGGCATTACTAAAACAGTAAATTTATTACTAATGCCGAGATCACTGAGTAACTATTAATAAATCGACAATACCAGTTCCTCTTTTGCATCAAATTTTTCGGTACTGTGGAAACTCTGCAATGGCCTTCATCTTATCTCGGTTAGGCTTCAGACCTTCCTTACTCACAACATAACCGAGGTATTCGATCTCTTTTCTCCACGAGCCGCAACATCTGACAATAAAGACAGAAGTTCTTCATAATGGTGGATATTGTGATTCATCAAGATAGACCAACACTCGGTAATGGAGATGGTAAGGGATGACATTTGCCAGAAGGCATCTTTTAAATTCAAACTAGATATAAAAGTTATTTTTTTCTAGTCTACTCAGCAATTCGTCTATAATAGGTATAATGCGGGTATGCGTTTTTCTTAGTTACGGAATTAAGGTTTCAGGCTATGTCAATGGCGAGTAATACGACCTTAGTTCTTCCGAGTCGTACACGATTCTTGTAAGCCATATGTTCTACCAGGAAAATAAAATTCTCAACGGGATGTCTGTCAGTAAAATTTAACTTTCATTTATGAGGTGGAATAAACTGAACAATAAAAGGTTACTGTAAGGTTTGGTTATTAGTGATTGTTTGTAGATTTTGCGAATGTATGTGGGTTTGTTGTAGCAAATTGAACACTTTGATGTGGTGGATTCCGTGAATATGTATCTAAAAGAGATATCTGAGTAAATTAAATGGCTGAGAGGAAGGGAATTTTAAATTCCATGTCTGTGTTGCACATCAACGGTTAGAGTTAAATGGAAAATTTTGAATTTAGAATTTGTCTGCGGGAGGCTCCCAGGACAAAACTGCTAATTCTAAATGCACAACGCAAGTTTTAGCCATTTTTGTTGCTCCTCGTTCACAATGTTTAGTAACGAAATACGAAATTTTATCAGTCTCGGTATTTGATTGTCGATATATATTTATCAGTTTAATTCTATACCACCCTGTTAACATGATTGAACCACTTAAATACTATTGGAATTCATTGTATCAAATTTAATTGAAATTAGCGATATTTCAATTTTGTTAAGTTCTCAAAATTAACTTAATTTGAAATATACAAAATACCTAGTCGCGATCTTCAATAATATTTTACCATTCAACAATTGTCATTAAAAGATCGATAATTTTAAATAAACCAAAACTTTCAATTTTTGCAATTTTCGATTTAGCAATCATTTAAATCAACAAACATGATCTAATTTTACTATTTCCAGAAAATATTGGAAGATCATCGCATGATCGCGAATGAATATTTAAAAATTTGTTTTTTTTTTGACTAATTGATCTTTACATTGTTACGATTTGAAAATCGTATACATGAAGATTTTTGCGATCGCATGAAACATTTAGGTGAACGTGATATAAAGGTTGACATACCATGCAATTTGGGTTTATAATCTATAATTCATGTTGATCTTCCACCTTGCACAATCATTTTTTGTATTTCTCCTCTCGCTTTATATGCAAATGTAAAAACAATTGTAATGATTATCGATGATTATGACTTTTTCTGGTTTTCCCGTTTTATCTCACTCCACCTTTAAGCCGCTTTCCAATATAATTTTTGCGGACTTATATTTTATTATTAAGAACAGCATTCTGTTTTTGGACGTGATCATAAAATCATTAAAATATTAAAATTATTGTGTACTATTTTTTGTGTTTCGGATTATAATTGCCGAATAAAAACAAATACAATTATTTGCAACATATACATTATTAAAAAGGAAATTTCATCCCGAAATAAATTTAAGCCGCGGTATAGGTAAATAAATTTCTGTTTTATTTCTATTTGTTTTTTTATTCATAATCGCGATCATATTTTAAGCCACATTTCTTTCTGTGAATAGTGCCAACATACTTACGATAGAGCAACCGTACCGTCCAAAAAGTGGAGATCACCACTGGACTATTCCGCGCTTATAAAATTTTTGGAATATATATTTATACACTTATATATATATACCATACGATATTCACAGCCTGAACTATTGGCGTAAATAAGTTGGGTTCAAGGACACTGTACGTCCGTTACCAGCCTGGAAAAATCGGATACGCGAATTTACAAGGACATAACTGAATGCTAGCGGTAGTATAATCGAGCATGTGTCGATAATCATCGATAATCAAGATAAGTGAAATTCCTAAGTTTTATTATATTACCTAAATTGATAGTTATATAAATATATCTAATAGTCCCTAGTAATAATACAAAGTCTCCATTAAAGTTTAATGATTAAGTGCTATTGTACTTAAATAATAAAAAAATAAGAATGAAAATTAACTAAATATACATATATATATTAGAAGCGGTCTAAGTACCACTACCTTAATATTAAGGTTATAGAAAAGAGCCGGTTCAGTTACTTATTATCTAGATATAGTTAGTAATTAAGTGTTAAATAGATATTAAAATAAATATTTGCAAAGCTACCTAATATTGTGCAATAATAATTTTGGTTCGTTAATTTAAATGTTTCAGTTTTTTTAATAGTGCGGTCATGTGAAGTTTTCGTATATATGATTTTCCTTTCTTTTTGATTTATTTTATGCTAAATCTAAATTTTTGTTTGTTATAATGTGCGATACAGTGTTTGAGTGAATATAAGTGAGTGTGTAGTGACATATAATTCCACGTGGGCGGGAAGCGTCAGTAACAAAAAATGAGTGCTTCATTGGGTGGTGTATGACGTCAGCGATCAAATCATCGAAGATCGTTCATTATTAAAATAATCGAGGTAAGTTAAATCCGCCATTTGTGCTATCCAACTTCAATTTTTGTTAGTTCTCAACGATGATCATGGAGAATCGTACAAACTCCTTGGGATTAGTGGCAAAACCCTCCCCCACCGCTGTAACCTAGCAGGCAAATGTGCTGCAGCCACTAATAACATCATTACATATTTCAAGGAGATTTCTGATTACGCCTGTCCTATAAGTTTTTATATTTTTTTGTTGCCATTTTTTATATTTGGCAGGAATGATGAGCATTGCTATAGGCCAGCCGCGTAACAACATATTTTCGTGCATATCGCTTTTCGATCGTACTTGATCATTAAAAATATGAGAACAGTCTCGGCTACCACGGTTCTAAACGTAAAATTTTAAAATACTCATCACTGTTTGTCCGTCACATATAAAACTAAAAACAAATTTCTTTATGTTGTAAATATGTAACGCCTTCGCTTTTTTCATCTTTTCCACATTGCGGGTATTTTTAGTCATCGCATTAATATTATGTAGGAAATCCTATTTATAGTCATAAAATTGTATAAATGACCAAAGTAGCATCTTAAAATAAAGACCTTTTGATTTATCGTGTTATGTGAGTATTGCTGGGAGTGGCCATTTGATCGATATTATTTAAATTTCATGATACCTTTGAGTGTGCACGGTTTAATATTACCCTCTAATTGAAATCTGTATCTAGACGATGCATCATAACCCGCGTATTTAATTATCATTGAACAACTTCTATTTATAAACATGTTCAATTTGTTGTTTTTTTTTTTAATAAATACAAACGTGACACCATCTTTCAACCATCGTACAATGTTAATTTGTCATGAATAATTACACCTCCAAAATATGTTAAAAGTTTAAATATTTCACTAGTACACGCGCTCATATTTAGAAGAATTCGATTTACTATTTAGTTGACATTTAGATTATTTAGGTTTTTGTAAGTACATCTCCATTTACTAAATTGTTAATGATTAGTAATTTTAAACAAATTTAGAACGTAAAAAAATTGAAGAATTATGATTTAGTAATAAAATATTAGTGTGAAGTTTATACTAAATTAATAAATTATGCTATCTGTTTTCAATTGAATTGTTTTTTTATTTATAAATGTTATAAAAATGTAAATTTTGTGAATCTCAATTCTAAAGGACTTTTCTTTTTTTCACTAAATTTAAGAGTTTCGTGATTTTATCAGTAATCAATTTTTCTCAGCGATCACTGTAATATCTAGCACTAGATATAACTTAATCGAACTAATTGTGTTTATAAGTCCCAAAACCTCTAGCTCTCCTATCCGAAAGTTCAAAATAGTATGCCACTCGGAATTGTTCCAAGCAGTCTTGTTTCATAATTTGTCAGTTTTCAACTAATACGTTGATTAAACTTGCATTTTCGATTTGGCCTTCATTATTTTCCACTCGGTATTCAATTTGTTTTGCGCTGCTTTCAGAAAACAAATATTTATTTAGATTAGCATCCGGATTATGTAGTTGATAATTATTAAATGCTCTATTTATAATTAACAAGCTTTGTATATTTAGATCGAATTTTTCGCAGAAACACTAAAAATAATTTTAAAAATGAAAATAATTTTAACATTAGTGACGTGTTATTTTAATTTAGTTCAAATTATTGACGTAAGGAGCTTCAAAAAATGGTTAAGTGATATTTTAATAATTCTACGATGATTTTGTGATTTTAGTCTAGAAAATTTCGCGCCGATGTGCTCGATGAAATATTACCATATACACTCGATAAAAGTGTTGCACCATATTCGGAGATGATTTCAACTGATAATCTCATTGTGGAACAAATCGATGATCAAAATGTTTTGTTGAGCGGTTACATTGTATGGCTTGTACAAATTAATCATAATTTTCCAATACAAAACATTGTGAGCACTCAGTACTTCGAACACGGTATATGGAAGGCAGCACCATATATATAGGATAAATGGATAATAGAGCAGCAAACCGTAAATGTGGTTTTTGATATGCCACCATCTATAATGATCGGCCGATGGCGAATGTATTTTTTAATGACACAAGGTATACCAGGATTTGAAACATTGAAATTTGGAATTGGTGCAGAAGCTGATTTATATTTAGTATAATGTATATAAACTGTGTAAATAATTTTTCTTTATGGGGGCTTATGGTATTATGTTATATCGTTACACGTTTTTATGGTTTGTGAAATAAAGTTGTAGCACATTATTTGAAACTATTATTTTTATGTAATCTTGGCGGTCGTAATTCTGGAATCCTTATACAGCATTTAAACATAATTTTTATCAATTGCGGGATTATAGGCTTATTTTCACTCAAATCAAATTTGTTAAAATGTTCATAAAATGTAGCTAAAATTATATAAATTCAAACAAAATTTGAAAAATTTCCAAAATATTCTCCAATTTTTAATTTTATATTGATATTTTGTTTTTTCCTAGCGTGCGGAAATTGCTTTTGCTGGACAACCCAGATGCAATCTCTAAACACAATAGATGTATATGGATATATCGAATGTAATGTTTATTTAATTGAAAATAATTATTATATCCGATTATTAGTAATTTTTTTTTAAATTTATTAACACGAATATATTTTTTTAATAAATAGTTCACGATATCTCTTTTAATATCTGAAGCCCATTACACACATGAACCAAATAAACGTGTTTAAGCCTAAGTGTTTGTTAAATTTTTCCCGATGTCCAAGAGTAAAGAAGTTTAGATTTGTACTTTGTATACTAAATGCTTATTGGAAGCTGATTTTTCTTTGTTCTGTGGAAAGCGGAAAGAAATCGTCTGAATTTTACATTGATAATTGCTGAATCGTGCACAAAAGTGGATTTTAATATAAATTTGTGTGTATTGTGCACCCAAGAGCCATCACTGATTATTTCTTTATCTGAGATTCATGTGCATTAATTTATAAAATGTTTCTCTTATATTATTGGAGAACCACGACTGGTTTATCGGTCGATTCTCAATTAATGTTTTTAATAACTTAACCGATTTTGTATATAGATTATTCATGATTTTAAAATTATAGAAAGAAAATTATCTCGTCTTAGTTCAATCTGTAAAGATAATTTTGGATTCACGACAGTTAGATAAAATTGGACAGTTTACTATTAAGAACTTATGATCACTAAGAATAGTTGTTTGATATAAGATATTTAAAGGAATTGACGAATTAGTATCAATATGATCTATATAGTATAGTTTGAATTGTATTTGATAATCCTGGTAAAATAATCGGACTTGATTTTATTTCTTACAGCTAGTGTATAACTGAAAGTTAGCTAACAACCTTATAATTTTTGAATTTTTGATCAAGATTATCCATATATGTACATAAAATATCGCACCTATAATTAAACTTAGTTTAAACTTAGAAGTACCCAGATTGACTTCAACATAGAAAAAATCTACAAATTACTGAAGATACATATAAAATCTTCCTTAATCACATGGTAAACTCCGCTTATCCGGCCAGCGAATAATTTCTGAGTTCAAGCGACTATATCTCAGATCCTCCACATAGAAAAAATCTAAAAAAAATTCTGAAAACATATGAAACCTTCTTGAATCACATGGTAAACTCCGCTTATCCGGCCAGCAAATAGTTTCTGAGTTCTAGCCACTATATCTCAGATCCTCCACATACAAAAAATCTTTAAAAAATTCTGAAGATCAATGAAACCTTCTTGAATCACATGGTAAACTCCGCTTATCCGGCCAGCGAATAGTTTCTGAGTTCAAGCCACTATATCTCAGATCTTCCACGTACAAAAAATCTTTAAAAAATTCTGAAGACCTATGAAACCTTCTTGAATCACATGGTAAACTCCCCTTATCCGGCCAGCGAATAGTTGCTGAGTTCAAGCGGCTATATCTCAGATCCTCCACATAGAAAAAATCTAAAAAAAACCTGATGACATACATGAAACCTTCTTGAATTACATGGTAAACTCCGCTTTTCCGGCCAGCGAATAGTTTCTGCGTTCAAGCGACTACATCTCAGATGCTCCACTTAAAAAAAATCTTAAAAAATTCCTGAAGATACATGAAACCTTCCTTAATCACATGGTAAACTCAAGCCACTATATCTCAGGACCACCACATAGAAAAAATCTAAAAAAAAATCTGTTGACACATGAAACCTTCTTGAATCACATGTTAAACTCTGCTTATCCGGCCAGTGAATAGCTTTTGAGTTCAAGGCGCTATAGCATTGTTACAAAAAAAAAACTAAATAAACTTCTGACCAATTTTCGAGAGTATATTTATCACACACATTTTGAAATTTCATGTATGTTTATGTTATATTAGTGACCATTTATCTAAATATCATGATAGTAAAAATTTTATAATGTTAAAGGGTGTCCCAAAATTAACGCAAGATTTGAATTTCCCGCCATTTGTGCAGTAAAGTGTTGGCAACCCAAAAAAAAAAAAATTTGACAGCTGAGAGGTTAGGGTTAGTAAAAATGTGGCATTACACGATATAGAACAACGTATTTTCATTATTGAAGAATATCTTACTAATTTCATACAAAATATGGTCGGAATAGTGTTTTAACTTCGTCAACTGTTAAGAGATTAATTGAAAAATTCAAGGAGGCTGGATCAGTTGGAGACGCTAAACACACTGGCTGTCCAAAAATAAGCCGTTCAAATGTCAATATCGAAGCAGTGCGTTAGAGTGTTGGTGAAAGTTCAGGAAGATCAATTCGGCGTCGTGGACAAGAATTGCAAATTTCAAGAAGCTCTGCAGCGTTTACTCACTAAATACCTGTGTCTTTATGCTTACAAAATTCAGTTAACACAACAACTGAAGCCTAATGACCGAAGCCTACTGACAGCGAAGAGAGTTCGTTGAATGGATTATTGAGCATCAACAAGTGGATCCTGATTTTTCGAGCAAAATCATCCTAAGCGATGAAGGACATTTTCACCTTAAAGGCTTTGTTAATTGCCAAAACATCCATAGCGTGTCACTATTTAGTACGGATTTTGGGCTGGATGCATCATTGGACATACTTTTTTGAAAATGAGGTTCGTCAAGCAGTAACTGTTACTGGTCCTCGATATAGCCACATGATAACACACTTCTTTCTGCCTCAGTTTAATGATATTGACATAGACGACATGTGGTTTCAACATGATGGTGCCATATGCCATACAGCCCGTGAAACAATTCACTGCATGAGACATTTCCTAGTCGTGTACTCTCTCTCCTATTTCGGTGATCAGAATTGGCCCCCTAGATCTTATGATCTAGCACCGCACGATTTCTTTTTATGAGGTTATTTCAAGTCAAAGGTCTATGTCAACAAGCCCACAACCACCCGTGCATTACAGGAGAAAATTAAACGCTGCATCAAAATTCAGCCACATTTATGCAAAAAGGTCATGGTGAATTTCGATAAAAGAGTGCGTATGTGCCACCAAAGCTGTGTGGAGGCCATTTGCCCGATGTGATATTCCATAAACAACCCTATCCTTTGTATTTTATGATTCAATAAAAAAATCACAATCTGAAGGCTAAAAACTGTGTTTTCTATTTAATTCAAATCTTGCGATAATTTTGGGACACCCTTTATTACCATATGCAATTTTTAATGTTTTCAGGGATAGAATTTTTGGGATCTTTTCACAGTGGTGGCAACCTCTACCTTATAAAGTTGGAATTGTTTTTTATTATTGACCTTAATTTTCTACATAATCGTATCTTTTCTGAGATAAACGTTTTTCTTTTCATTTTTTCTTTGTTTTCAACTTGACATGATATCCACTTGCTGTGATAAATCGTTGAACACCAGCCGTATGTTGTAATTGGCGCAATCGGCTCATATGTATATGGCCCCATATAAGAAATATATGGATTTTCTTTAATGGTTCCCGAGAACCATGAGTGCCGGAATAAATTTAATTTGTTTTCGGCTTGACATGAGGGAACCATTAATTAAAATCTGTATTTCTTATATAGGGCCATATACAAACGAATTTCTGAGCCTATTGTGCCAATTACTTCTTACGACAAGAATGTATAAGCCAACACGTCGTTTGCAAATTTTTAAAATGATATCAATTTTGGGATGATTTTTAAAATCCTGGGATGGGATGAGAATAGTATTGCCTGATGAACATTTTTAATTTTTCTGGGATGGAATCCTGGGATAACTTCACACACTTCTAAATCGTGTTGAGTTGGAAGTAATTTTAGGCTATTTTGGTAGCTCCTTTCAGTTTATACAATAACGCTAGAGTCTAGAGGCAGTATCGAATGTATTATTTCTGAATTTATTTTATTAATTAATTTTTGTTAGGAAATTGTTGACCCTCAAGAAAGATTGGTTTTAACCTAGAATTTTTGGATTATTGAAAATTCCCTAGAAAATCTGAAAACTAAATTTTTTACAATTTATTAGACATTTTTGCAATACTAAATGGCTATTGCACTATTCTGGACCCTAAAACTGTCAGAGTTTATAACATCAATGCACAAATATTAATTCCGCCTCAATCCGATCCAGTAGAGGAAAGGTTGGTTGCTAAAAGCAGGGCAAAATTTGGTAGAACTTATTCAAACTTTCCGAAATGGATCAAATTTTTAAATTTCTAATGTATTCGAATTAAATTTTTTGACTTACTCTAAATTTATCCGCATTCGGCAATTTGTAAGACAGGCCAGAAACTTAAAAAAAATATATCTCCAATTTGCAAAAAGTTCAATATCTATTCAAACATGTAAAATATTATAAAAATTTTGAATATAGAATTCTCAAAAAATGTACAAGTTTTTAATGAAATTGGTACGATATTTTTAGTGTTTCAATTTTAAAAATATTTTTCTAACGTAGAGAAAAAAAAATTCCGGAACAAGCCGCACATGCAATCTCCAGACTCGATAATTACACTATGTTTATATAATTATCTAAGACAGTATGAAGACCAAGCTCAGGATCGAAACCGTTGGAGCCAGATTGTTGATTCAGTAAGGGGCCAGTAATGGCCTTTAACACTGTTATTATTATTATATAATTATATGTAATTAATTATGAACACGAGTACCTATAGACATTTCTTCCTGGTGTGTATTAAATTTGATTGGATTGCTTCGAAATTTTTTATTCTCATTCTGGAGGGTTTCACAAGGTTGTTAACAAAAGACACAGTGTATTCAAATAATTTAAAAACTGGTTTTATACAGTCTCAAGTTTCTCATTGATTTAACACAGAATTTCACCTTAAACTATACAAAAAAATTAAATAAATTATTCTAAATTTTCAACAACGTTAGATTTTATTAAATTCTTTATTTAATAGATTTAAAATCTAAATTGCTATAATTTTACCAAATTTTTAACTGTTATGTACAAATTTCGATTTTCTCTTTAGAATTTTTATTAAATTTATAAAAATAAAATATGCAATTTAAATTCTGAAATTTTAAATTCTAAATAATGCAACCTAATACAAACATATATAAATTGAATGGTCCAAATTTATATACGAGTATACCCAAATCACAACTTAATCATGTCTAGTCTGTAACTCGGTTAGAGAATTTCCACTGGAATAATTCCATTCCATTGGAATTTTTTTTTGTAGTATTGTCAGATTGATGTTTAAAAATACGAGAATACGAAAAAATGACATTTGGTAATTTTTATTCAAAAAACAGAAATTTACAAAAATGTAATAGAATTATTTTTGGTTTGTCGAAATGTTGTTTTATAACAATAAAATATTAATTGTTATGTGTCTTAAAAAAGAATCTAAATATGTATGTTAGTAGAGTTTTCGTTTTTCAAATGTAATACGTACAATTTTTGGTTGGTTTCTTAAATCCAACAATTTTTATTGAAATTTATTTGTTGTGTTCGACATTAAACTTTTGGTAACAAAATAGCTGTATTACTACAGTACTAAGATTAAAAACGATTAAGCAAATTTTAACTAAAACGAGTTTATTATAAATATATGTCAGCCATAAATAATCCAAGAAACACTGACCATCTTTTTTTTACAACGAACAACCCCAAAATTTAAAAAATTACGCTTTTAACACATTTAATTTTTTTTTTCAACTTACTAAATAAATGCAGTAATTTAATTTCAATTTCAAAAGGGCGGGCTCGGGTTGTGAAGGATGTGAGAGCTTATCGATCAGCAACCGAATAAGTAGGCAGCGATTTGGTCGCTGTAAAGCTACGATGGAAGTCTGGGAACCTAGCGTAATGCATAGAACGCTTCGACTGCGCAAGGCTGATAAATGAAGATCAATGGAGACGATCCCAGGATCTTGTCAATGACACCATTGAGGAAGCTGACTGCCAGTCTGACTGCAGTATGAACTCTGTTTGGGAGGTACTGTAAACTTCGGCTGTCGGTAGTGCTCACCAAATTGTATGTACAGTCAAAGTCAGACCGAAGAATGATTGGTTTGATGATGAGTGCCGTCTTGCAGTTGAGCAACAAAATATAGCCCATAATGAAGTGCAACAACGTCTAACATCGCGAGGAAAAACAAAGCTGCTCTTGCTCGGAGGGCAGCTTAGCGGATTTGTAGACCGAAGTAGCGAGAATAGTGGAAGACCGAGGTTCTGAAAGTACAATAATCAGCAATGAGCGCAATTCGCGTAATTTCTTTAAGGGAATTACTCGATTGTACCATAATTACAGGCCTGCATCAACTGCCATTCAGGACCGGGGTGGAAACCTCTGTGTCAACATTGATGCAGCACTCAACTCATGGAGTGGACACTTTTCCGACCTGCTTGGTATTTTTCATGCGTCACAGACTATAGCTAAATCACCTCAAATACTGCAGATTACGAAGATTTGCATTGAGGATCCATCCCACGAAGAATTTACTAAGGCCATGCAGAGACTAAAACGAAACCACTCACCTGGGGTGGACTACATTAATTTGGAGCTCTTGACATTCGGGAGAAATACTTTGTGGAACTGTCTTTTCGACTTTATTCGATTAGTGTGGCGAACCGAAGTAATGCCTGATGAATGAAAAGTGAGAAATATCGCGGTATAGCTCTCCTTTGCACAACGTACAAATTACTGTCCTACATTATATTGGATAGAATCACCCCTCTAGCGCAGGGTTTGGTTGGTGACTATCAAGGAGAATTTCGTCCGAATCGATCAGTCACTGACTAGGTCTTTTCGCTGCGGATAAGTCTATCTTAATATTACGAGACATCTATCTCCGTACATTAGGTGTTTTTGGATTTCCGGCAGGGCTATGCCTCAGTCAATCGAGAGAGTTTGTGGTTTGCCCTGGAATATCTAACAAGGCCAACAAAATTCTGTAGAGTTTTCAGCTTCTGTTGGACTGATCAATGAATCCAAAACAAAATACAGAACCTTACTCTCTTATCACTCATGTGCATGAGCGTCTGGTAATCGTACTTTGTATCCTCTAAGGCCATAATCAGCGACGATCCATTGTGATACTTCCATTTTCATCTGATACGTTGACCATGGGCGACTCAAAGGTATTTATTGGCTACTCGTCGGATTTATAATTTGAAACGCCGTCTACTTAAATCGCCAAAGGTGTTTTCCGCCTATTAAATCCCTCATTCATTTGACATTCTATTTGCCGCATCATTGTGTCTTAAAACCAGATAATTCCACGACAAAACTACGTATTTCTTTTGACAGATCCAGTCGTGCAGAGCGATCTTTTTTCGATTTTGATACGCTTCCGTGTGCACGCGTACTCATTCAGTGCTACAATTGCCAAAATGTCCGACGATTTTAGGTATTAATTAATTGTGTGGCGAGATTGTCCGCGTGAACTTCTCTCCACATTTAAATTGAAAACGGTCGCAATTGGCACAAAATGTGATGTGCCGCAGTATTATTAGCACAGGATTCACGATAACCTAAATTTTAAAGTTGATTGAATTTTTTAATTGGTCTGTCTCGACAGTTACACTACATTAGAATATTGCAACACAGGTTGTTTGTTTTTTCGAGGAATGCCAACCGATTTCTACTACAAAAGGCCCCCGATTGGCCAACGGTTCGTTAAAAATGTCCAGGACCTGAAAAAGTATCCGAGATGAAGAAAACCAGTCACCGCTGTGTCAGCTGAGGTCTCCGATATCCTGATCGACATTAAATATGATAACGACTTCCGGAAATTGAAACAAATTATTGCCTATATTCTTCATGTCAAATTCACGTCTAAATATAAGTTCAGTGGTCTGCTAAAATTGCAAGAATTAGGTCGAGCTCTCATCACCATAGTTCAAACCGTTCAAAAGGAATCGTTTCCTCTCGAATACATAGGATTGCAAAGGAAAAATTTAATTTTGATGTAACTGGTACTCCGATCGCTATCGATGTTCCTGTGCTAGAAACATTACATTCCATTGCCTTTTCATTTGTTACATCACAAAGGCAATACACTTGAAACTTACCTCGGATCTAAGTGACACGTTTAAAAATTTTTTTGTGGGCACCATCTGTCTTGTAAAGTGTATTTTTGCGTTGCGTGCGACTGCCCAACACCAGGATATTTCCTGATTGAACGACCGCTTTATTCTTTACACAGATTCTTTGCCTGCGATTGAAATGACCAACCAAATGGATCGCTAAATTGCGATCCCTAATTTTGAATGATATCGATTTAGACCCTAAATAATAATCTTTATGCAGGCGACTTTTGACTGATTATATAATCGAGTTTGATTTAATAGATTTTATTTTTTACGGGTGGTTCAAGTATTTCCGACTACACGTAATTGAAAAAATACGTGGATTATGGATGATATACATATGTACATAGATAATTATACATAAAACATGAATTTTGCATTTTGACCTATTGAGGTTCGAAAGGTTAAAATGCACAGTTTATCGTAATGCACGGAATTGAAAATTAGAAAACAAACATTTATTGCAGTCGTATAATTAATAAATGTTTTGTTTATAATTATAAATTATCCGAATGTGTATACATATTTTAAACACGATCACAGACCTTATTGAGATCGACACATGATCAATTAATTCTTCATTTAATACGTGTATCTGGAGTTTTCAGTTGAAACAATCAATTTTAAAAATAAAAATAGTTTTAATTTTTGTGATGTGTTGCTTCAATTCAGCTCAAATTATTGATGTAAGTCACTTTAAAAATTTCAAGTGGTTGCGTTTAATAATTTTCAGATTTTTTATTATTTCAGTGTAAAAAGTATCGCACGAGCCTCCGTGATGAGCTTTTGCCATATTTACTCGACAAAACAGTTTTATCAAATACGGAAATATTTAATACTGATAATATCTATATTGAACAAATAGATGATGAGACTGTTTTGGTGAGTGGATATGCAATAACCATCAAATCAATGAATCGAAATTTACCTTTAAGTATGAATGTGCGTACCCAATACTTAGAACACGGTATGTGGAGGGAAGGACCATTTAGAGTTGTATTACCGGATATATGCCAGGAATTTATTAATCCAACTCGGTTCTGGTATAATCTTACAAAATTATGGACTTCGGACGTGTGTCCGGCACAAGAAGGGGTAATTTAAATTTATTTTCCGAAACATTATTCGTTTACAGTAATACTTGATCTGTTTATAATGCTTATATATAGGATATATGGAGGCTAGAGAAGCACAACTTAAATGTGGTATTCGATTTGCCACCAACTATTTCGACTGGTTCTTGGCGAGGATTTTTTTTATTGACACAAGGTATGCCCGGATTTGAAACATTGAAATTTGGTCTTGGTTTTGAGCTTGAGATGAATCCAGTATAATGTATAACTGTGAAATGATTATTCACTAAGATAATAAATATTCAATTATTGTCACACGTTTTTAGGGTTTGGGAAATAAAATCATCGCACATAATTTGAATCTGTATAAGTCATGTTGTTTTATTAAAAATTAAGGTGGCTTAATATTGCGTGCACTAATTTTACAGAAATTCTCAAAATTAAAATTTTAATGAATTAAAAAATGTGTGCGTATTGAATCCACCAGAAAAAAGTTGTGTGTCTCCATTAAGCAGAATCTATAGCCAATGAATTTTATCACATAGAATATCATAGAAAAAAATTAAATTTGAAAATTTTACAAGGGCTAGGTACCGGTCAAAATTATTATTAATCTTTTTGTTTTTATGTCAGTCGTGAACTTAAAGTGTATAGTTTAAAAACATAGTGGGAGACGTGCCACTGCATATAATTGCCATATCTGAAACGTAGCCTAACACAAAACATAAAGATTAATTTCAAAGGCCAGTGTCGAAATAAGTTGTATAATGTTGTAATTTGGGTACGTCATGCAAATTTCTGTCGTTTATTCTTAAACGCGACGAGGAACATATTCGTTCATTTTTGTCGACCATTTTTGTGCACAGACCAATCGACATTTACGATGGATGGAGTAACAAATTTCCACAAACTTAATGAGTGAATCATCATCGCGGATTAAATTTTCTAAATACAGTACAAATAACCAGTTGACTATCTGACAAACTTTTGTTGTTTTCCAAAATCATAGGATATTGAAAATATTTTCTTCTAAAAATGCCTCTACAAGTTGACCACCTCTAAAACTTGTTTGTTACAAAATTAATTTGTCTCTACCTTTAATCCTAAATGCGTTAGTTATTATTGTTTGCCGCCCTTGTTAGCACAGGAAGTAGCATTCTTGCTTTGGTATTAGAGGATCTCGGGTTCGATTCCCGATGGTGACTAAAAAAATCACGGTTGGGTGTTTTTAATATGTAAGTATATGAGTGTTGGCGCATTTTTGTGGCATTGAGTGCCTGGAGTGATCCGCCCAACTTTAATTTTTATATTTTTATGTTGTTTTCGATATACTCGGGTGATTACGGATTTTAAGGTTAAAAAGGCAATCAATCGTTCACTAAAAATGACTGATTAGTCGACTTTGATTTAATAGATTTTATTTTTTACAGGTGATTCATATATTTTCGATTAATTGTAATTCAAAAAATACGATGATTACGGATGATATATACATACATAGATAATTATAAATTAAACGTGAATTTTGCATTTTGACCTTTTGAGGTTCGAAAGGTTAAAATGCACAGTTTATCGTAATGCACTCAAATGGAAACTTAGAAAACAAACATTTATTGCAATCGTGTATAAAATCAACAAAAAGAAAAATGGATACCGCCAAAACAACACCGGACCCCCGCTCAAGTACCCGGATACGAGATTTAGGATCGGCACGTGGAACGTGCAATCACTTAGAAAACCAGGAGCGTTGGAGGGTCTAATCACGTGCATGAAAGAGTATCGGCTGGAACTCGTTGCTCTTCAAGAAACTCGCTGGCCTCAAAGTGGAGACCATGTGTCCTAGGGCTATACGTTGTTCTACAGTGGAGATGACCTCGGAAATCTTGGAGCTGGATTTCTTCTTGGGCCGCAGGTAAAGAAGGCTGTTTTGGATTTTCAAGCAGTCAATAACCGATTGTGTATGCTTCGCCTGCGCATGAAGTTAGCCAACCTGTCGATAATTTGTGTACCTGCGCCCACAGAAGTCAGCCAGCCCCAAGATAAAGACTCATTTTACAATGACTTGGACGATCTGATGGGATCTATACCCGAACACGATGTTAGAATGGTAATTGGGGACTTTAATGCTAGAGCTGGCAGAAATCAGGCCGACTTGTGTGAAAACATAGGTCCGTACTCCCGACACGAAACTGCGACCGATAATGGTGAGAGAATGATGTACTTTGCAATTGCTCATGATCTTAGAGTAGCAAGCACATTCTTCCCTCACAAACAGATACACCTAGAGACATGGACACATCCTCGCAAAACATCCCGGAGCCAAATTGACCACGTGTTAATTTCAAAAGGGCGAGCTTGGGTTGTGCAGGATGTGAGAACTTATCGGTCAGCAACCAAATACGTAGGCAGCGATCATTATTTAGTCGCTGCAAAGCTACGGTGGAAGTTTTCGTACAGGTCGGGGAACACAGCGAAACGGATGGAACGTTTCGACTGTGAAGGTCTGATAAATGAAGATCAAAAGAAACGATATCAGGATCTTGTCAGCGACAACATTGAGGGAGGTAATTACCAGTCTGACTGCGTGAACACTGTCTGGGAGGTACTGAAAACTTCGGTTGTCAGTGCTGCTCAACAGACTTTAGGTATAGTGAAAGTCAGACCCAAGAATGATTGGTTTGATGACGAGTGTCGTCTTGCAGTTGAGCAACAAAATATAGCCCATAATGAAGTGCAACAACGTCTCACAATCGCAAGGATAAACAAGGCAGCTCTTGCAAGAAGGGCAGCTAAGCGGATTTGTAGACGGAAGAAGCGAGAATGGTGGAAGGCCGAGGTTCTGAAAGACAACAACTCAGCAATGAGCGTAGTTCACGTAATTTCTTTAAAGGAATTACTGGATTGCACCATACTTTCAGGCCTTCGTCAACCGCCATTCGGGACCGGGATGGAAACCTCTGTGTCAACATCGACGCAGTACTTGACGCATGGAGTGGACACTTTACTGAGCTGCTTGATGTTCATCATGCGCCACAGACTGTTGTTGAGCCATCTCTAAAACAGTCTGCGGAGATTTGCACTGAGGAGCCATCCCATGAGGAATTCACTAAGGCCATGCAGAGAATGAAACGAAACCGCTCACCTGGAGTGGACTGCATTAATTCGGAGCTCTTGATATTCGGAGGGGATACTTTGTGGAACTGTCTTTTCGACCTTATTCGATTAGTATGGCGAACCGAAGTTATGCCTGATGAATGGAAAGTGGCCGCGATATGCCCCATCTTCAAGAAGGGAGACCGCTTGAAGTGTGAGAATTATCGCGGTATAGCTCTCCTTTGCACAGCATACAAGTTACTGTCATACATTTTATTGGATAGAATCACTCCTCTGGCGGAGGGCTTGGTTGGTGACTATCAGGGAGGATTTCGACCGAATCGATCAGTCTCTGATCAGGTCTTTTCGCTGCGGATGATTCTATCTAAATTTTATGAGACATCCATCTCCGTACATCAGGTTTTCCTGGATTTCCGGCAGGCCTACGACTCGATCAATCGAGAGAGTTTGTGGTCTGCCCTGGAATACCTAGGAATGCCAACAAAATTGGTACGACTATGTAGGATGACAGTGACGCAGTCTCAATGCTGTGTTAAAGTTGAGAACAGGCTATCGACAATTTTTGCAGTTAACTCGGGTGTTCGGCAGGGAGATGCTCTGTCCCCGATACTCTTTAATCTCATGTTGGAGTACATCTTTCGTAAAACTGAAACACCTCAGCGCAACATCTTATATCGCCAGTCCAATCAAGTGCTTGCATATGCAGATGACATATGCGTGATTGGACTGAATAGCAACGGAGTGAAAGAAATACTTGATCCGCTTGCAGAGTTTTCAGCTTCTGTTGGACTCCAGATCAATGAGTCCAAAACGAAATACCTGATCTCTGGTTTTAGAGACAATGGCACACCAGATTTTAGTAGTGGCCACCACACGTTTGAGGGAGTGAGGAGGTTCAAATATTTGGGCTCTCTTATCACTCACGATAACGCAGTGTGGGTGAGGATGTTAAAGTGCGGCTGGCAGCTGGCAGTCGTTCTTTGGATCCTCTAAGGCCACTGCTAAAATCTAAACACTTATCAAGTGCCGTGAAGCTGAAGCTTTACAAAGCGTTGATCAGGCCCGTTGTTATGTTTGGATGTGAAAGTTGGGCGCTGACGGATGAGTACGAGAGATGGCTCCTTACATTTGAGAGAAGAATCATGCGTGTGATTTACGGCCCTAAACGCGAAATAGATGGTACATACCGAGCTCTGTACAATTTCGAGATCAGAGATCTGATGAAGATCCCCGATATTGTACATGAAGTTAGATCTCAGCGAGTACGCTGGCTCGGTCACGTTCTGCGTGCTGATCCGGAACGAATTGTGCAGCGATCTCTGAAAGGAGAGCCACCATATGGTAGGCGCAGAGGTCGTTGCAGGCGACGATGGCTCCACGATGTAGAGAACGACTTGGCCTCTTCAGCTTGTCTAAGACAGTATGAAGACCAAGCTCAGGATCGAAACCGTTGGAGCCAGATTGTTGATTCAGTAAGGGGCCAGTAATGGCCTTTAACACTGTTATTACTATTGCAATCGTGTAATTAATAAATGTTTTGTTTATAATTATAAATTATCCGAATGTGTATACATATTTTAAACACGATCACAGACCTTGGATCGACTGATCAATGATGATTAGTTGATTTTTCATTTAATATCTGAAGTTTTAAGTTGAAACAATCAGTTTTATAAATGAAAATAGTTTTAATTTTTGTGATGTGTTGCTTCAATTCAGCTCAAATTATTGATGTAAGTCACTTTAATAATTTCAAGTGGTTGCGTTTAATAATTTTAAGATTTTTTATTATTTCAGTGTAAAAAGTATCGCACGGAGGCTCGTGATGAACTTTTGCCATATTTACTCGACAAAACAGTTTTATCATATACGGAAATATTTAATACTGATAATATCTATATTGAACAAATAGATGATGAGACTGTTTTGGTGAGTGGATATGCAATAACCATCAAATCAATGGACGTGAAATTGACACCCTTGGACTTCTTCCTTTGGGGTTATCTCAAAAGTAAGGTTAATGCCAATGCCCCAGCTACAATTCTGAAGCTAAAGGACGAGATAATAAGGCATATTGGTGGAGAAAAGGAGCAATTATGCCAGGATATCATTCTAAATTTGAACAAACGGATTGACATGTGTCGATGAAGCCGTGTTGAACATTTGACCGATATTATGTTTCGTACATATGTTGTGATCGATCAATAACAATGATTCAATAAAGAAATCAAAAACATACATTCAGCCATCATATTTTGTAACACATAGCGCATACACAAAATTTAGAACTAATAATTTAATTAATTAATTGTTGACTAAATATAAATATAATTTATTTGAATAATTATGTCGACGTGGTGCTCGCACTATATCGTCGCTATCTGGTTGGTCCATTTCAACCAAATTATAGTGTTGTTAGTCAAGAATTATCATCCAATACGTCCGACTAAATTGCGTACACACGTACCAACTTCCAACAAAATTGACTAATAGTTGTTTGAGTTTCTATTAATATTGAGATGCTTTTAGTAATCTCACTAATTTTACTGGCGGACTAGTTCTACTTATTTAGATTTGCTTCTATTGAACAGTCACCAGGATTTTATAATTATTCGAACAAGTAAAGTCCAATCACTCCGCCAGCCCAAAAACCGCACCAAACAGTGTCACATTGAGAATGGAGAGGCTTTTCAAAAATCATTATTGGATTTTCTGAGCCCCAAATGCGACAATTCTGCTTATTAACGTAGCCTCCGAGGTGAAAATGGGCCTCATCACTGAAGATGATTTTTGGATGAAAATACGTTTCGTTTTGATGCATTTGAAGAACCCAATCAGCGAAGATACGACGTTTATGGTGACCGATCGGCTTGAGTTCTTGTGTTAACTGAACTTTAAAGGCCTTATATTTAAAGCTCTTTAAAGGCTTTATGCAAAATACGGTGTAATGTCGATTGTGGAATGTCTAATTCCATAAATCGACGAGGAATCGACAAACCCTCGTTAATTACTGTACTAGATGCCACCTACTGTGGATTTTTGTCGCCCAAAGCAGTATAGAAAACCTTTTGAAGCAACTGGAACGATATGAAGTGTTTGTCGGGGATCATCTAACAACAACAAAGGCTAAACTAATAAAGCATCGACTAACCGAATTGATCGGAAGCTGGAATGTTTATCAAACAATGTTGCCGCCATAAGAGTTTGATAGATACTGAAATATAGACTGAAAATATTCGTGCTAAATTAGAAGAACCATATACTTTTATTTTTTATTTATTCAGAATTTGAAAAACGACTGTAAATTTTGAAGGTTGAAAAACGCAAATACAAACCACATGCTTCAAAAAATTCCAACATCAATTTATGCCATCAATTTATGCCATGCTGTTCAACTGTTGAACTTCCAACCTTTTCTGGAGGATACCTAGAGGAAATTATTTATTGGCATACGTTCAACGCACTGATACACGATAACCCATCTCTCAGTGAATTGAACAAGATTCCACTACTTGAAATTATTCCTCTATGGTGTGGCCTAGTGCAGTAGCAGCTGTCGAAGTAATAGGCAAAAATTACAAGATAACCCGAGAGTTTCTTAGAGCTAAATTTGACAAGCCAAATTTTATTTGTGAACAACATCGTTCACGCATTATTTCAATCCGAACCAATCGGTAGACTTGATCTCACGAAGATGTTGACTTTACTTGACCATTTCCGGGCATATTTAGGGTCACTAGAATCCCATTGGGATAACCTAATCGTATACATCATCGTTTCCAAACTTGATTCGGAAACAAAATTCAAATGGAATGATACTGCCCCCACCTTCCTACCATAGATGTTATAAGAAACTTTCTCAGTTCTAGAGCTCACTGGTTAGAAAGCCAATTTGTTCTACTCCAGCAAAACCATCATTGAAAACAAATCGATCTCAAACAAACAAATCATTCAATCAACTTCAATCACTATCCCTGTACTACTGTGCCAATTGTAAGACAAACTTATACACAATAGTTCGATGCCAGAAGTTCTTACACCTGCCTATTGATTAACGTCACAACTTCGTAACCGACACCAAATTGGGTTACAATTGTCTTCGGCCTGAACATATGGTTTCAATATGTCACAACTTCTCTATCATTTATTTTTATTTGGCCACCGCATCAGACAAAGTTCTTGACCATGTTGAACAACCGGTTATTGAAAGAGCACTTTTGGACTCGATGTTAATGGTTCCACGACGCAACAGATCACCCAAAATTCTTGGATTTGGGTCCAATGTCGTTACATGTTCCGGTAGATCAACCATAACATTGAAATCACAAACTACCAATTTTTGTACCAAGTTGGTAGTTCATATTCTTCCCAAAAAAAAAAAAATTTTTTTGACAATTTCATCAAATATTCAACTTGTTGGACCAGATTTATTTAAGATACAAGACATCGACTTGCTACTGGGTGCAGAGATTTATCAAGAACTACTTGATGTAGGGCAAATCAAACTACGCTGCAGAATACCGTATTGGGTTTGATTATTGCTTTAAAATTGTTACCCCATTCCAATTCCAACCACTACTCTAATTTAGTAGTCTACTATCCAATTACATTTAGTAATGAAATTGAGAAATTTTGGGACACCGAGAACTATCCTCATTCTATTAAATCGCCGTCATCTAAACAAATGGAATGTGAAAATCATTTCAAAAAATTTACTACACGTGATAATAAGGGACGATTTATTGTGAAACTTCCATTTTCATCTGATCCGTTGACTCTGGGCGGCTCAAAGGTATTTTCTACTCGTCGGATTTGTAATTTGGAAAGACGTCTACTAAATCACCAAAAGTTTTTTCCGCCTATTCGAAATTCATCGATGAGTACAAGAGGTTAGGCCACATGGTTGACTCAAAATCCATCATTCATTAGAGATTCTATTTGCCGCATCATTGTGTCTTAAAAACAGAAACTCCCACGACAAAACTACGTATTGTTTTTGACATATCCGTCAAAACGCGGAAAATCACTAAATTATATCATTATGATGAATCCAGTCGTGCAGAGTAATCTTTTCTGGATTTTGATACGCTCATTCGGGTTGGTGGTCGCCTTCATCACACCACCTTACCCTCTATCTCGAAACATCCAATTCTGTTATCTAACTCACATAAATTTACTCTAATTTTAATCAATTTGTATCACAAGAATCTGCTGCATTCAGGTCCACGAGCATTATTGGCTGCTGTTCGTCAATTTTATTGGCCTTTATATGGAACGACGGTCTTAAAAAAGATGTTCCAACAATGCAAACAGTGCTTTCGAGTTCGATCAATATCAACGACTCAACCACCTTTTTACACAGTCGGGGTAGAATATGCGGGTGCGTTTTTTGTTCATTACCGCAATCGTGTTTCATCACAAAGGCCACACTTGAAACTTACCGTGGATATAAGTGACACGCTTTAAAATTTTTTTTGTGGGAACCCGAGGTCTTTGTAAAGTGTATTTATGCGTTGCGTGAGCTTTACATTTAAATGATAAACTGCAGCTGATGTGCGATGATGATTTTATTTTCAGTCCAAATTTCGGTGTTCTTCATGAGATCGGTGTAAAATTACTCAAATTTAATCTTTACCAAACGATGCACATGTCTAAATTTATGTAAGAATAACTAATGAGGTTGATTAAACAGGTTGAGGGTGATTTAAACTCTCGACCACTTGGACGTATGTCAAGCAGTCTCAATGATTTTGGCTGCCTATAACACCAGGACATTTCCTGATTGCACGGCCGTTTATTTCTTTAGACCGATGCCTGCAATTTTATTTTTTACGAGTGTCATATATTTTCGATTAATTGTAATTCCAAAGATATGTGGATTACGGATAATCAAACATAAATTTAAAATTTTGACCTTTTGGGTAACGAAAGGTTATAATGCACAGTTTATCGTAATGCACTCAAATGGAAAATTAGAAAACAAACATTTATTGCAAACGTATAATTAATAAATGTTTTGTTTTTAATTAAAGATTATCAAAATATGTATACATATTTTGAACACGATCACAGACTCTATTTAGATCGACATATATGATCATAATTTATTTTTCATTTAATATCTGAAGTTTTAAGTTGAAACAATCAGTTGAAAAAATGAAAATAGTTATAATTTTTGTGATGTGTTGCTTCAATTTAGCTCAAATTATTGATGTAAGTCACTTTAAAAATATCAAGTGGTTACGTTTTATAATTTTAGGATTTTTTTATTATTTCAGTGTAAAAAGTATCGCACGGAGGCTCGTGATGAACCTTTGCCATATTTACTCGACAAAACAGTTTTATCATATACGGAAATATTTAATACTGATAATATCTCCATTGAACAAATAGATGATGAGACTGTTTTGGTGAGTGGATATGGAGTAAACATCAAATCAATGGATCGGAATTTACCTTTAAGTATGAATGTGCGCACCCAATACTTAGAACACGGTATGTGGAGGGAAGGGCCATTTAGAGTTGTATTGCTGGATATGTGCCAGGAATTTATTAATCCAACTCGGTTCTGGTATAATGTTTCAAAATTATGGACTTCGGACTTGTGTCCGGCACAATTAGGGGTAATTTAAATTTATTTTCCGAAACATTATTCGTTTACAGTAATACTCGATCTGTTTATAATGCTTATTTGTATAGGATATATGGAGGATAGAGAAGCACAACGTAAATATGGTATTCGATTTGCCACCATCTATTTCGACTAATTCTTGGCGAGCATTTTTTTTATTGACACAAGGTATGCCCGGATTTGAAACATTGAAATTTGGCATTGGTGTTCAGCTTGAGATACATCCAGTATAATGGATAACTGTGTAAATGATTATTCAATAGATAATAAATATTCAATTATTGTCACACGTTTTTGGGGTTTGGGAAATAAAATCATCGCACATAATTTGAATCTGTATAAGTCATGTTGTTTTATTAAAAATTAAGGTGGCTTATTATTGCGTGCACTAATTTTACAGAAATTCTCAAAATTATAATTTTTTTTTTTTTTTTAAAACTGCCAATGGCTTTATTCTTGAATCTTTCTTTATACGAAACTAACAAGAAGTGTGCAATGCTTACAATCTAAACAAAATTATTTTCTAAGTCCTTAACCTATGTTAAATACTTATTATTAGTATGCATGGATAATAATTAGTTAATTAAATGTGTGTTAGCTTAAATATGTAGTTAAATTAAATTTATCAATACATTAGATCTAGTGGATCTACTCAGCGAAGCCGTCTATATTTCGGTTGTCTTAATAGTTGTCTTGCTAATTCGTTGTGGTGAGTCTCCAGTTTCGAAATGTACTTCAAACTGGGCGATTGGATCATATCTTTGACCGTTTTAATCCCAAGGTCTCTATGGATGTTTCAATTTCGGATATTGTAAAAAATCTATATTTGATGCGCTTGTACATCCCCACAGTTGAATTCCAAATGTCCATATAGGAATTAGGATAATTTTGTATAGTAGAACCTTGCATTCTAGGGAAAATTTTGATTTTCTTCCAATCAGCCAATACATTTTTGAAAATTTTATTTTTATTTGGTTGCGCTTTTATTCAATGTGTCTTCTCCATGTCAATCTTCTATCAAGATGAAGACCCAAGTATTTGATATTTGTTTGTTGAGGAATGGTAACATTGTTTAATTTAACCGCTGGACATGTACGCTTATTCAACGTAAATGTTATGTGTGTTGATCTGTTTTCATTCGCTTTGATCCGCCACGTTCTTGCAATTCTCTTGATGCAGTTTGAGGATTTTTGTGTGAAAACATGATAGCAGTGTTATCTGCAATTGTTGATGTTACAACTTTATCAGTTGTTGGTAGTTCGGCAGTATACAGCAAATACAATACTGGCCCCAGTACGCTGCCTTGTGGAACTCCTGCATTTATATCATTTAGTTTAGTAATGGCTGAATTGTGTTTAACGTGATATTTTCTTTGAAACAAGTAGCTTTCAAGGACTGCATGAAATTTTTTTGGCAGACGAGTTTTAATTTTATATATAAGGCCCTCATGCCATACTTTGTCGAAAGCTTGCGCAATGTCTAGGAAAACTGCCGAACAATATTTCTTTTCCTCTAATCCAAATTTAATTGTGTTAACAACTCTGTGCACCTGCTCTACAGTGCAATGTTGGTTTCGAAACCCATATTGGTGGTCTGTTATAATCTATCCTTCAGATAATATTGGTTTTAATTTTTGTAATACCATTTTTTCAAAAAGTTTAGAAATCATCGGAAGTATACTTATTGGCCTGTACGATGCGACTTGTGTTTCGTCTTTTCCAGGTTTCGGAATCATTGTAATTTGCGATATTTTCGATTTTTCAGGGAAATAGCCACATCTCATAATCGCATTGAAAATATAAGTTATGAGTTTTATGAATATACCAGGTAATTCTCTGATCATTTTTCCGGTAATAAAATCGTGTCCTGGAGCTTTCTTTGGGTTTATATAATTTTTAATGGTATTTTAACTTTTTTCCACTTAAATTTTAAAGGAATTGGTTTCCAAGCGTGGTCCGTGAACTTTGGTAGTTCACTGTTGCTAGTTTTTTCGTTTGGTGTGAATACTTTTTTCAAGTGGTTAGAGAAAGCAGTAGTTTTTTCTACGTCACTTCTGGCCCAATGTTAATCTGGTTGCCAAATTTTGTGGATTCGATAATGTTGGCCTCTTTAGTTGTTTTGTTGCCTTCCATAGTGAATAATCTGTCTTCTCGGTCGCCGAGAGTCCAGAAAGGTAACTCTGGATTCCTGAATCTTTTTCTTCTCTCAATGCTCGTTTAAGGGCTTTAATAGCCCTATTCAATTTCCATTTTAGTAATGGAGATTTTTGCTGCTGCCATAGTCGGCGTATTGTCATTTTTTCTTGGATTAACTGCAGTATATTAGGTGGTGACTTGTTAACTCTTTCAGAGTTGTTAATATCAGGGGTGGCCTCTTTTGCTGCTATTTCTAATATATTTGTTAAACCATCCACCGCCGCATCAATTTCTTCCGGGGTGCAAGTTTGGATATACAAGTGGCAATTTTGTTCGACTATATTTCTATATAGATCCCATTTAGTTAATTTATTTGTTAGACGTTGAGGTGGTTTTGCCTTTAAAGCTCTGGTACTCAGAGTTATTATTATTGGTGAGTGATCGGATGATAAGTCATAGCAATCTTCTACCTGAGTATAGGTGCGTGCAATTCCTTTTGTTTTACAGAAATCTATTAAATCAGGTATTTTATTTCTATCTGATGGCCAGTAAGTTGGGTGTCCAGAAGATAAATAATCTAGATTTTTTTCTTTCATTGCTTCATATAGTTGCTTGCCTTTAGGTGTTGTTAATCTCGAACCCCATTGCAGATGTTTAGCATTGTAGTCGCCTCTTGCGAAAAATTTAATACCCAGCTGATTAAAATAATCGATAAATTGCTGCTTTTTGATTGCGTGTTTCGGTGTACAGTAAACAGCCGATATTACACAGTTTCCAGACCATTCTTCTAGGCAGATATTAGTTGCTTGGATGTGATCTTTATCATATTTGTTGAATTCATAATGCTTTATTCTTCGTTTGATCAAGACCGCACTGCCGCCGTGTGCTCTTCCATCTGGATGTTTGGTGTCATAAACTGAATATCCGTTGATTTTTAAAAATGTGTTTTTTGTAAAGTGCGTTTCTGCTATTAGCATGATGTCTATATTTTGATCGATAAGAAAGGTCTGAACCTCAGCTTCGTGCTGTGAAAGACCGTTCGCATTCCATACAACAATCATTAGGAGCGTCATTTTTGGCTTTTGACGATAATTTGCATTAGTGTGATCATATTTTCATCATCATCAAACTTTGGATCGTTTCGGTCAGTTTGTTTAACGTTGCGTGAATATTTAATTCTTCTTCGTTGAAATGAACTTTCGTTTTTGGGGCGGTACCTTTTAGGATTTTGGCATAGGAAACTCCTGGTTGTGCAAAATTGCTTGTAACATTCTCCAGATGATTTTGTGTTGTTGAGTGTGCATTCGCTTGTTGGACAATTGTACTTCTTGGAGTCATATCTCTTTGATTGTATTGTGACTTAAGCATTCGTTGCTCGGATCGCAACTTTGGATTGGATTTGCGCTTTAAATCCAAATATACTGGGCGACCTCTATAATTTGCTGTGTGATTTTCACCGCAATTACTACAGCGTTTTACTGATGGATCACTTCTCGTCTTATCGCATTTTTTTGAATCATGAAGTTCGCCACAGATAACGCAATCTTCACTCAACGTGCAATAAGCTTTTGTGTGGTCGTATTCTTGGCACTTGATACATTGTACTGGTCCGGTTCGCTTTTTGGGTTCCTCTACAGTGATTCTGCGATGCAGTAAATATCTCAAGTTATATATATATACTGTGGTTTCCTTTGTTTTTCTCAACTGGCTCTAACTTTATGCGAAACATCGGTTCAGGAACCTTCTCCCGATTTAAAACGTTTGCAATAGATTTGGCATGGAAACCTTGCGCGGCGAGAGCTGCATGAATGTCGGTCACTTCTACGCTGCTCTCCATTCCCTTTAAAACAGAACAGTCAACCCTTTTAGACTTTTCAGCTGGTAAGCGTAATGGAAGAGCTCGGAGGACACACATAATGATTCCGCACCATCTAAGATAGCTCCTCGGTATGCCTTAAGGCATGCCAATTGGGAGGGTTTCTACAGCCAGCTAAGTAGCATCTGGCTAAGCCTGGCAAAAGACCTGGAGGTAACGATCGAAAGCGATATCGATCGAGTTGAACAAATAATAACCAGTTCAATAATCAAAGTCTGTAGCGCTACTATTCCACGTAAACGTGCTCGCAAGTCAAAATTGTCTTGGTGGTCTCCTGACCTAACTGAAAGTAGAAAATTGGTTCGTAAGTTGCGCAAGTTATATCAAAAAGATAAAAACCCCGACTCTCGGGAAAGCAAAAGGCTTAACTATGTGGCACACCGAAGGGCGTACTTCAAAAATATTAAAGACAAAAGCCAAATGAGCCTTAGAGAGTTCATAACGGAGCATGGAAATGCGGAACCGTGGGGCTTTGTCTACAAATTTAACACAGGCAAATTGAAGACGAATGAGGTACTAAGTACCCTGGTGAGCGGTAGCGGACTAACAACAATCTGTTGGGAGGACACTACCAAATGCTTGCTTAACACCTTACTGCCTGACGACTACGAGGAAAATGACTCCGAGAGGCAAAAAGAAATCCGCGCCGATCGTAGCACTTCACCAACCACACCAAACGTGAGCCACTTCAGTGATGAAGAGGCCACTTTGGCTATCATGTCTATGAAAACCGGTAAAGCGCCAGGCCTAGACAACATCGAGGTCGAAGTGATACAACGTGCATGGCCTATTGTAGGGCCCTGTATCACGAACTTTATGAATACTTGTCTTAGTAAAGGAATATTCCCCAAAGCATGGAAAAATGGCAAACTAGTAATCATTAGAAAAACTGGAGATAGGTGTCAAACCGATCCCAAATCTTATCGACCAATCATGCTGTTGCCTGTCCTTGGCAAACTATTTGAAAAGTTAATTGCCGGCAGGTTAATGGACATATTCCAAGGAAGTGGTACCTATAGCGACAAACAGTTTGGCTTCAGAGAAAATAAATCCACAGAGGACGCAATGATCGAGTTGATCAATATGGTGAAAGAGTCGGACCAAAAGTACAATCTTGGAGTATTCCTAGATGTATCTGGTGCGTTCGACAACCTGTGGTGGCCCAGCATTATGTTGGAGCTAAAGAGATTCAATTGCCCATGCAATCTCTACAACATCCTAAACAATTATTTCTCTGAAAGAAAGGCAACTGTTATTTCAAGTCATGGAACACTTGAAAAAATGGTCAACAAAGGTTGTCCGCAAGGTTCCATCCTGGGTCCACATCTCTGGAATATAGTCTTCAACGGAAGCATGAACCAGGAAGTCCAAGAAGTAGCATTCGCGGATGATAAGGTAATGCTTTTTGCGGGAAATTCAAGACAAAGTATTCAAGAAAAAGCGCAACTTGCCATAGACAGGATGGTGGACTGGTGCAAAAGCTACAAAATGGAGCTTTCCTCAGAAAAGACAGTCATGATCCAACTTAAAGGTTCGCTGGACATTAGGAGACCACCATTGGTTTCCGTAAATGGCCAAAGAATTAAGATGGTTAAAACTGTCAAATGGCTGGGAGTTGACTTTGATGAACGTCTTGGAGTCACTTCACATGTCAAAAGAGTCGCTGAAAATAGTAAAAAGGTTTTCGCTGTGCTAAAAAGAGTTGCTAAAGAGAACTGGGGCCTCAAGCAACAAACACTATCCATAATATATGAAGGCCTTGTGGTATCTTCATTAACATATGCGTGCGCGGCATGGGCAGACCGAATGAACTGCCACCATCGGCGTACACTAGTTAGTGCCCAAAGAAGTATCTTGCTCGGAATAACCAAGGCTTACAGAACGGTGTCAACTGACGCCGTTCCTGTCTTGGCCGGCATGATACCCATTGATATACTGTTAAATGAAAGAATTGCCAACTACAAAATTAGGAAAAGACAAAATGTGAGTTATGGAAACGTGATAATAGAAGGCGATCAAATTCGGCCGAACCTCGTGGGCTTGCTCAAGAGGAAAACGAGAAAAGCGTCAATAGCAATATGGCAGGACAGATGGTCGCACTCAGTGGATGGCAGAATAACATATAGTTATCTGCCTAACATTGCGGCGAGATTAGAGACAAAGATTCCTCTAAGCGTAAACCCGTTCACCCAAATGTTAACAGGACATGGTAGAATGGCTTCCTATATGCACCGACTGAATCTAGCGGACTCAAGCACCTGTGAATGTGGACAGGGCGAGGATACAATAGAACACATCCTCTATGACTGTGATCTAGCTCAAGAAGCTAGAGAACAACTAATAATAGACACAAGAGTTGAGTGGCCAGCAAGTAAACTAACTCTAATGCTGCCAATCAACCTCAACTCTTTCAAGAAGTTCTGTGATACCGTTTTAAGCGGTAGATAGACAGAGAATAGTACACCAGATTTTTATCTCAAGTAAATTAATGTTAAACGCTAGTTATAAGTAGACGAGTATGCGCCTCCTCGATGGCAGGGACGGTAACAGGGCAAACCTGGCTAAGCATACCGATTTAGTAGTTTTATAATAAAAATTGTAAGTCCGCGTTGGAGTTGTTAAAGGCACGACCTCCTGGGAACAGCTTCTTCGATCAAAGCGACATAATGAATGAAATGAAATGAAATGAAATGGTAAGCGTAATATCGCTTTCCGGTTTTTTTTCGAAATGGTTTACAAGCGCTCTGAAACCATCAATTTCCAAAGGTTGGATTTTGGTTTCTTTGATATTGCCTCTTTAAAGTGGAGCAATATAAAATTTTGAATCCGTTTTGAATTTGTCGATTATATTGACGAGTTCATTATTTGACGCCTCTAAATATCATATAAAATACCGGTCAAAATTATTATTGATATTTTTGTTTTTATGTCAGTCGTGAACTTAAAGTGTATAGTTTAAAAACATATAGTGGGAGACGTGCCACTGTATATAATTGCTAAATCTGAAACGTAGCCTAACACAAAACATAAAGATTAATTTCAAAGGCCAGTGTCGAAATAAATTGTATAATGTTGTAATTTGGGTACGTCATGCAAATTTCTTGTCAACCATTTTATGCAAAGACCAATCGACATTTACGATGGATGGAGTAACAAATTTCCACAATCTTAATGAGTGAATCATCATCGCAGATTAAATATTCTAAATACACTACAAATAACCAGTTGACTATCTGACAAACTTTTGTTGTTTTCCAAAATGCCTAAATTGATCAAAAATAAAAATAAAAATCTGTAATACTGTTTGGTACGATAATTTGTCTCTATACCTTTAATCCTATTTTCGTTAGTTATTATTGTTGCCGCACTTGTTAGCACAGGAAATAGCATTCTTGCTTTGGTATTAGAGGATCTCGGGTTCGATTCCCGATGGTGACTAAAAAAATCACGGTTGGGTGTTTTTAATATGTAAGTATATGAGTGTTGGCGCATTTTTGTGGCATTGAGTGCCTGGAGTGATCCGCCCAACTTTAATTTTTATATTTTTAATGTTGTTTTCGATATATTCGGGTGATTACGGATTTTAAGGTTAAAAAGGCAATCAATCGTTCACTAAAAACGACTGATTAGTCGACTTTGATTTAATAGATTTTATTTTTTACAGGTGATTCATATATTTTCGATTATTTGTAATTCAAAAAATACGACGATTACGGATGATATACATACATAGATAATTATAAATTAAACATGAATTTTGCATTTTGACCTTTTGAGGTTCGAAAGGTTAAAATGCACAGTTTATCGTAATGCACTCAAATGGAAACTTAGAAAACAAACATTTATTGCAATCGTGTAATTAATAAATGTTTTGTTTATAATTATAAATTATCCGAATATACATATTTTATATACATACGTGTATACATATTTTAAACTCGATCACAGACCCTATTTGGATCGACTGACCAATGATGATCAATTGATTTTTCATTTAATATCTGAAGTTTTAAGTTGAAACAATCAGTTTTAAAAATGAAAATAGTTTTAATTTTTGTGATGTGTTGCTTCAATTTAGTTCAAATTATTGATGTAAGTCACTTTAAAAATTTCAAGTGGTTGCGTTTAATAATTTTAGGATTTTTTATTATTTCAGTGTAAAAAGTATCGCACGGAGATTCGTGATGAACTTTTGCCATATTTACTCGACAAAACAGTTTTATCATATACGGAAATATTTAATACTGATAATATCTCCATGGATCAAATAGATGATGAGACTGTTTTGGTGAGTGGATATGGAGTAACCATCAAATCAATGGATCGGAATTTACCTTTAAGTATGAATGTGCGCACCCAATACTTAGAACACGGTATGTGGAGGGAAGGACCATTTAGAGTTGTATTGCTGGATATATGCCAGGAATTTATTAATCCAACTCGGTTCTGGTATAATGTTACAAAATTATGGACTTCGGACGTGTGTCCGTCACAAGAAGGGGTAATTTAAATTTATTTTCCGAAACATTATTCGTTTACAGTAATACTCGATCTGTTTATAATGCTTATATTTGTATAGGATATATGGAGGATAGAGAAGCACAACTTAAATGTGGTATTCGATTTGCCACCAACTATTTCGACTGGCTCTTGGCGAGGATTTTTTTTATTGACACAAGGTATGCCCGGATTTGAAACATTGAAATTTGGTATTGGTTTTGAGCTAGAGATATATTCAGTATAATGTATAACTGTGTAAATGATTATTCACTAATATAATAAATATTCAATTATTGCCACTCGTTTTTTGGGTTTGGGAAATAAAATCATCGCACATAATTTGAATCTGTATAAATCATGTTGTTTTATTAAAAATTAAGGTGGCTTAATATTGCGTGCACTAATTTTACAGAAATTATCAAAATTATAATTTTAATGAATTAAAAAATGTGTGCGTATTGAATCAACCAGAAAAAAGTTCTGTGTCTTCATTAAGCAGAATCTAGCCAATGAATTTTATCACATAGAATATCATAGAAAAAAATTAAATTTGAAAATTTTACAAGGGCTAGGTACCGGTCAAAATTATTATTAATCTTTTTGTTTTTATGTCAGTCGTGAACTTAAAGTGTATAGTTTAAAAACATATAGTGGGAGACGTGCCACTTCATATAATTGCCATATCTGAAACGTAGCCTAACACAAAACATAAAGATTAATTTCAAAGGCCAGTGTCGAAATAACTTGTATAATGTTGTAATTTGGGTACGTCATGTGCTAATAATTGAGCTGTCGATCACATTTAAATTAATTAATTCCAGTTTAGTATGCAGAATGTAGCAAATTGGACGTAATTTAAATTATTTTTAGATGTACTCGTATGTTATGTTATTTCAGAGTGCAGATTATGTTTTAATAAATAATAAATAAAAGTAGAATAGAAATTACTATTGGCTATATACTTGGGTGTCTGTAACCGGGTCAATTTCTATTATACTTACTCAACCTATCCCAATCCTCTTTATGATATTTGTAAACGAGTGCCCGCTCAAGCCCGGTAATCTCCGGGAGAGCCTTCATAACGCTTGGTCGAATACCCCAATTAAATTTAATCAAATCATATCATGCATAGTATTTTTTATAAAGCAAACAGACGAATTACTAAAAAATAGTTCCATTTTATTTGTGGTTTGTGTAATGAAAATAAACGAGCTGCAGAGCGTGAATACGCAAACCGTTATCCAGGTAGGCCGGTGTCAGATCATAGAATGTTTTAAAAAGTTCAAAACGAGACCGAGCAACATGTTTCCCTTATGAATATGAAAATGTTAGATAAATTCAAGACTAAGTCAACACCAGCGAACAAATTTTGAATTCAGTAGGAAGAAATTTCACTATTTGCACGCGAGTATTAGTAAAAATAAAGTCTGGAGAGCACTTCGGAGAAACCATTTACATCCATTTCCCTCCACTCCAGTACAAAAATTATTACCGGAGGATTTACCAAAGGCAGCAAACCTCTGTCGTTTATTTAAAAACGCGACGAGGAACATAATCGTTCATATTTGTCGACCATTTTATGCACAGACCAATCGACATTTACGATGATTGGAGTAACAAATTTCCACAAACTTAATGAGTGAATCATCATCGCGGATTAAATTTTCTAAATACAGTACAAATAACCAGTTGACTATCTGACAAACTTTTGTTGTTTTCCAAAATGCCTAAATTGATCAAAAATAAAAATAAAAATCTGTAATACTGTTTGGTACGAAATTAATTTTTCTCTACGTTTAATCCTATATTTTCGTTAGTGATTATTGTTTGCCGCCCTTGTTAGCACAGGAAATAGCATTCTTGCTTTGGTATTAGAGGATCTCGGATTCGATTCCCGATGGTGACTGTGTATATGAGTGTAGGCGCATTTTTGTGGCATTTGTGCCTGGAGTGATCCGCCCAACTTAAATTTTTAATGTTGTTTTCGATATATTCGTGTGGTTACGGATTTTAAGGTTAAAAAGGCAATCTTTCACTAAAAACGAATTCAGGTCATCTTGTAGTTTAATCGACTCGACCTCACAAATTTGGAGATTGTCAAAATACACTGTATATACAGTATATTTCGGTATGTGCCATCTATTTCGCGTTTTGGGCCGTATCTCACACGCATGACTCTTCTCTCAAATGTAAGTAGCCATCTCTCGTACTCATCCGTCAACGCCCAACTTTTACATCCAAACATAACAACGGGCCTGATCAACGCTTTGTAAAGCTTCTGCTTCACGGCACTTGATAAGTGTTTATTAAATATTTGAACCTCCTCACTCCTTCAAACGTGTAGTGCCCACTACTAAAATCTGGTGTACCATTGTCCCTGTAACGAGAGATCATGTATTTCGTTTTTTACTCATTGATCTGGAGTCCAACCGAAGCTGAAAACTCTACAAGCGATCAAATATTTCCTTCACTCCGTTGCAAGCACCTGTGAAAATTCAAGAAAGTCTTTTCTTTCTTGTATAGCAGCAGCAATTATATTTTTACAATAATAATTTCTTTATTATATAACAGCAGCATATATATTAATGCAGCAGCAGCAGAATACAGATTAAATTAAAAACGAAATAATATGCAATTTGGCTTTAGTATAAAGCCTCTATTCCATTGTGAAAAATTTACTGACAACATTTTTTTGTTGCCATAATGAAAGGAGAAAGAAAAGAAAAAATTCCATTAGTGTGACAGAGATAGTAGTTTTTTTACTTTTTATTTTATAGCGAAACTTTTATGGTTACGTTTTGACAGCTTCTATAACATAACCAACAAATTTCATAATTTTTTTTATGTCTAGAGTGCGAAAATAATTTTATTCATTTATTCATATGCTATTACATAATAAATAATTTATTGTAATATAATTAATAATAATAATAATAATCATTTATTATTATAACGTCTGAAATATTAAAAAAAAATGTACAACAAAATAACATTTGACCATAAAAATGTCCAAACATGTGTGTGTGAAAAAAATTTCGTATCCGCACACAATTTTTATGTCGATGTGTGTAAATGTTGCCATAAAAAATACTCAACTTGATACTTTTCTATAATAAATTATGGCAACACACTAACACAAACACATTTTTTTCTCCAGTAAAATTTTGCTGATGAAGTTTTTTGTTTCTTTCGCACCACCCAAATCTATATTTTTATCCCATTTTGGTTTTGCTGACAGTAAATTTTTCACAATGGAATAGAGGCTTAACTGTTATATAGGAGAGCAAAATAAATATATATATAACAGAGTAAAGAGAATATAAATTATATAAATGTAATAGTATAGTACATAAAGCCAAATTGGATAGTGTTTCATACAATACATGATACATAACATAAATAAATTGCATGAAAAACAATTTCGGATGTGACTTGAATAAGTTGTTGCTTCTTGCTTCTTCAACCTGATTGGAGTGGCGATATAAGATGTTGCGTTGTCGCTGAGGTGTTTCGGTTTTACGAAAGATGTACTCCAACATGAGATTAAAGAGTATCGGGGACAGAGCATCTCCCTGCCGAACACCCGAGCTGATTGCAAAAATTCTTGATAGTCCGTTCTCAACTTTAAAACATTGAGATTGCGTCACTGTCATTCTACACAATCGTACCATTTGTGTTGGCATACCTAGATATTCCAGGGCAGACCACAGACTCTCTCGATTGATCGAGTCATATGCCTGCCGAAAATCCAGGAACACCTGATGCACGGGGATGAAAGTTTCATAATATTTAGCTGATCTGCTACGATGATTTCATTGAATGGAGGGAAGTTCACTTCATCGGCCTGTCCAAATTTCGGTGGTCTTCATGAGATCGGTATAAAATTACTAAAATTTAATCTTTACCATCTTCACCCGTGTGCATCCGTCTAAATTTACGTAAGAACAACAAATGAGGTTGATTAAACAGGTTGAGGCTGCTTTAAACTCTCGACCACTTGGAGGAATGTCAAGCAGTCTCGATGATTTTGACTGCCTATAACACCAGGACATTTCCTGATTGCACGGCCGTTTAATTCTTTAGACCGATGCCTGCGATTTTATTTTTTACGAGTGATTCATATAATTTCGATTAATTGTAATTCAAAAGATACGTGGATTACGGATCACAGTTTATCGTAATGCACTAAATTGGAAATTGGAAAACAAACATTTATTGCAAACGTATAATTAATAAATGTTTTGTTTATTATTATAAATTATCCGAATGTGTATACATATTTTGAACACGATCACAGACTCTATTAAGATCGAAATATGATCAATTTATTCTTAATTTAATATCTGGAGTTTTCAGTTGAAACAATCAATTTTAAAAATGAAAATAGTTTTAATTTTTGTGATGTGTTGCTTCAATTTAGCTCAAATTATTGATGTAAGTCACTTTAAAAATATCAAGTGGTTACGTTTTATAATTTTAGGATTTTTTATTATTTCAGTCTAAAAAGTATCGCACGGAGATTCGTGATGAATTTTTGCCATATTTACTCGACAAAACAGTTTTATCATATACGGAAATATTTAATACTGATAATATCTCCATTGAACAAATAGATGATGAGACTTTTGTTGGGTGGATATGGAGTAACCATCAAATCAATGAATCGGAATTTACCTTTAAGTATGAATGTGCGTACCCAATACTTAGAACACGGTATGTGGAGGGAAGGACCATTTAGAGTTGTATTGCTGGATATGTGCCAGGAATTTATTAATCCAACTCGGTTCTGGTATAATGTTACAAAATTATGGACTTCGGACGTGTGTCCGGCACAAGAAGGGGTAATTTAAATTTATTTTCCGAAACATTATTCGTTTACAGCAATACTCGATCTGTTTATAATGCTTATATATAGGATATATGGAGGATAGAGAAGCACAACTTAAATATGGTATTCGATTTGCCACCAACTATTTCGACTGGTTCTTGGCGGGGATTTTTTTTAGTCTCACAAGGTATGCCCGGATTTGAAACATTGAAACTTGGTATTGGTTTTGAGCTTGAGATACATCCAGTATAATGTATAACTGTGTAAATGATTATTCAATAGATAATAAATATTCAATTATTGTCACACGTTTTTAGGGTTTGGGAAATAAAATCATCGCACATAATTTGAATCTGTATAAGTCATGTTGTTTTATTAAAAATTAAGGTGGCTTCATATTGCGTGCACTAATTTTACATAAATATTATTTTGAATGTCGTTTATTCTATGGGTCAGTAATCTCCGTGTTTACGTTCAGCACCATCTAGCCAATAAATATTATAAAACAAAATTAAAGGTGGACCTAATACACTGCCCCCCGGTACTCCTGCCTTGATTTCTTTCAATTCGGAATAAGAATTGTCTAATTTTACGCTAATAAATCTATCTTTCAAGTACGATTCTAATATTGTAGTGAATTTGGTGAACTGGTAGTACTGTTCTTAAGTTAAGTCATTCGTGGCAAACTTTATCAAAATCCTGTGCAACGTCTAAGAATATCGTTGAGCTGCCTTTTTTCTCCTCTAATGCTCTTTCAATAATATTAGTTATTCTGTGTACTTGATCTAATGTTGAGTGTTGGTTGCGAAAACCAACTGATGATTTGGAATCAGGTTTTTCCGCTCAATTATCGGAATTAGTCATTTTACTAATAACTTCTCAAAGAGTTTAGACATAACTGATAATAACAATATTGGCCTGTAAGGTTCAGCTTTGTGTGATGGTTTCCCAGGCTTAGGAATCATAATTACTTCTGCAATTTTCCACAGGCTGGGTATATATTTCAATCGAAAGGCGGCATTTATAATATTGGTGAGCTTTAATAAAGCTTTCCTTGGTAGTTCTTTTAAAATTTCTGCTGTGATAAGGTCATAACCAGGCGCTTTTTCGGATTCATATTTGATTTTATCTCATACATGACTTCTTTTGGTGTTGTTCGTAGGATTTCTTCGCTTTCCTGTACAACCTCTCCAGTTATTATTTCGGCTTCCAATGATTGTCATCATGTGGTTCAAATATTTTTTCCAGGTGTTCAGTAAAACTTCTTACTTTATCTTTGTTATTTCTGGCCCGTTTTTTATTTACTGTTCTGATTGGAGGAATCTGCATTATTGGCCTTTTAATTCTTCTGGTTGCTCTCCAGAGAGAATAAGCAGTACTTATAGTATCATTAGTTAATTTTCTGAGGTTTTCCCTTTTAAGTAGCTGAGTCAGATTGTTTAGCTTAGTTTTATCTCTAGTTTGTTGCCGTATTCTCCTTTCCTTGCTTTTTTCTGCCAAGAGCTCTCTAATTTCTCTAGGATAGTTGTTTCCCTTAATTTTCTTTTTAACATCAGGGGTGTTTTCCCAAGCTGACTGCTGTAAAAAAAAAATAAATATGGGAGAAACATTTATAGTGAAGAAATAATTTTGCGATAAGCAGTAATCTCAATACTTTGGGCTAGTAATGCGTATTTTATACAAATGGTTTAGCACTTTTAATTTAGTATTCACAAAAAGTGTCAGCGAGCCGAGCCGGAATAAACAAAATTAAAAATCAAATTATTTAAATATGCAACGAAAAATTTAGTTGAATTCTAAAATATCTCGAAGTTCTGATATTTAAAAAACTAAATTCATACAATTTCGATAAACCGCAATATTGGAAAGGATAAAAAATTTGAATTAGCCTAAAAAAAATAAAGTTTTAACCTCTAATTTAAATTCGCAAAATCATTCAATTTCAAAAGTTTGTATAAAATTGGAAGCTAACCTAAAAGTCTATTTTCATTTACTTTTTAAATGTTGAAAATCAATTCTTAATTCAAAATCTTTCAAATTTATAATATTCTATAAATATTGTAGTAGGAATTATTACACCTAATAGAGAGTCACTCCCGGGAATTTGGTTGGTTTTCTATTTCTCGTTTCCCGGGATTTTTTTTTGTATTTGCCGGGATTTGTTTTAAAGATTAGTTTCATTTGTACAACTATCTAAATAGAAAAAGTCAAGTAAATCATGGCAGAGGCTGGTATTAGTCTGGAAAAATTTCAAATAAGATGGAAATGGAGAAAACGCTTCTACAAGTGGATTAAGACGGCATCTAGAAAGTGTGTACAACAGTGTAGAAAAATTTGGTAAAGTTGACCATCCGACTGCGGGTCATCTGTTGTATCTTTTATGAAACACCAATCCATGGTGAAAATTGTTGCGAGATTCTTGTAAAAGTGAAATTTTTCATCAATCATTAAGTGCTCGGCATTATACCTTGCCGAGGGGCCACCGCATCAGGTGATGAATCTTATGAATTAGTTTTATGATTTGGCCATAAAGAAAATAATTGAAACCATAAAGTTTCAAAAAAAAAATGAGTGAAAAGTTCACAAGCCAAAATGCACATTCGAAGGGACTTGAGTGCGGCAATAGTGAACAACATCGACGCAATTCGTGCGGCATTAATTGATTTGGGATCTAATCTACTAATTCAATCTAATATCAAAGTCGTACGTGATTGGCACATTGCTTTGAAACCCACCGAATAGAAACGAAATTTCAAATGAGCTTTTTGATATTTTACTAGCGCGAATAAAAGAGCGTCGTTATATCCAGTCTATCTCGTTGCTGAAATTTCTACATACTTCGAATTTGGAAGATGAACCCGAAACGGAACAACAACTGATATATGTATTCGTTAAAAACATCAGTTACTAAATTTGCACGGAACGTTATGAACAGATTATTTATTGTAGGCAATACATCGGAATCGTACTCAGGTTACACAGCAAATGAGTGTTTGGAGAAAGTAACAGAAGATGACGAGCAACTGGTAAAGTACAGAAATAACGAATTTAAAGGAAATGAAGGCCTTAGATTACAGCTTGGATGATGAAAAACGATCGTTGCTTATTAAATAGTATTGACTGTTACTGACTATAAAAATTACAGTGGGTATTATATAACCCGGGAATTCCCCGGATCCCAGGAATAAATTTCATAATTTTCGTTTCCCGGGAATCAAATAATCTCGGTAATAGTGACTCTCTACAGCTAACCATCAATTCTATTTTTTTGCACTGTAGTCTTTGCACTTTTTTGAATACGGAGGGAGGCGAGCCACATTCTCATAGAATGGTATACTATGATCGTAGTCCCACCCAGTTTTTTTAGAAGGCAAATCTAAAAAAAAATTTGTATGTTTTCGATTCTTTTGGTGTGTACTGCATAGTAAGAAATCCACCACAACAGCATATTACATCTGGAATCTCACATAAGCGAAATATAATGAACATAAAGTGTGTAAATTCTCATCGTTAGACGAATCCAAACATGGCATACGCTTTAGCAATTCTGTGGTCGTAATGACTGTTAAAAGTGACATTTTCAACAAAGATGACGCCTAAATCAGTAATCTTGTTTACTCTTAGAATTTATATGTCAATTATTTTGTATGTGGTAACCATTGAATTCTTCTTACGGGATTACGACATAATTTTCGCATTTCTTGATGTTTAAGTGCAATGAGTTTTGATCACACCACTCATGAAGTCGATTGAGATCATCTTGTAGTTCGTCAACATCACACATTTGTAATCAATCGTTTTTTGAGCCTTTAATGTATTTGAAATAAAATCTAAATGCAAATAGGCTTTGGAGTGCGCCTTATGATGACAGACAGAATCGAATGCCTTACTATAAAATCCACATAAGCTACATCTATCTGAAGATATTTTTCAATCTTATTTATTATTTTGCTGGTGAACTAAACCAGGTTTGTAGATTTAGATCGGCCAGGTGCAAACCCATGCTGCGGTTGACGGATATATGACGAATTACTGTTGATTTGAACGCATTGCATACAACCAATTCAAATAATTTAGGAATTGATGATGAAGTTGATACTCTCCTATAACATGTGACGCCATCACGTTTGCTCGATTTAAAGATCGGTGTTATCTTTGAGATTTTCCATTTATCGGGAAACCCAGCAGTGGCAAAGGAGTGATTGAACAGTTTGCACTACGAATTTACCAAAATACTACCAAACATTATTAACATATAGAAGGGGGTATATCATGCGGTCCACGCAGCTATCTCTCGATTTCACCTTTCGACCTAAAGTATTTACAAAAATTGTTTATGATTTTCTTTAATTTTTTCTTGAATCTGATCCGTCTAGAAATACAAATCATACTTTAATTTGAAATATACATCGAATTTCTCACTGAGTTTAAATTATGTCAATTACTAAACTAGAGTTCATCATTTTCGTATAGGGCTTACATTTCCGATTTTTATTTATAAGTCGATCATCGAACCATGGAGGATTAATACTTGAGTGCTTTGTTCGAGATAAGCACGTTGAGTTCAAAATCACGCAGTATGATTTTATAAAATTGGTCGACATTTTCATTCACATCTTTTGCATTTAGAATTTCGTCCCAATTCATAGAGCAAGCAAGTAATCGCCCAGGCCAATGTGGTTTGTCTTTTGAAAGGTGTATTTGAATTATTGTGTTCTGAACTTTTCGATTTACAGTGAATACCATCGAATACAATATTCAACGGTTTGTGGTTAAAATCATTTGCGACACATTGATTTAGTAACTCTGTTATAATTTCAAGATCATTGATGAAGGCAAGATCTAAAAACCTATCCAGATTATTAGCAATGGTATTAATTTGGATTAAATTATAACTGACTTTATATTACATGGTAGAGTGCAATTCAATTGAACATCAAAATTCCAACATCAAAACACCCAGCTCTTGTACTAAATCAGATGAATTTTGTATGCTAGCCAACGCATGACGCATAGTAATCGCTATGAGCATGAGCTCAAATCTTGACGGAAGTAATATAATTGGAGCACTCGCTAGTTTGGAGTGCACGGCTATCAATACGCCACCACCGGATTTTTTAGTACTTGTTTCAGAAGTGCGATCATATCTATAAACAACATAGTCATATGCAAAATATTCAGAGCGCTTAATCGCAGGATTGAAATTTTCACCGATAACATAATTCAAGTAGTTTGATTGTAGAATAAAACTATAAAATTTAGACGCTTTAGATGCCATTTTGTTTAGATTCTGATAATCGATATTGATCACTCTTAATATCTGCATTATTAGATTCAACCAATGCAGCATTGGCCTTACGCATTTCTGATACAGCATTTCTTCTTTTTTAGAACAATCATTGTCCTCTGTAAAAGCATTTCTCGGTAACTCCACAAGTTCTGTAGGTATTATTTAGTTAATCTTCGTGGTGAACGTGCTACAGGCTCTCGTAGGAGACCTCGGTAGAACCTGACTCTTTTGGAAAGGATCGATATTATCCATTTCTCCTTCACTCCTTCGAGTATTACGATTTCTCAACGTATCTTGGGATTTTTTTGATTACAGCGCCTATGGAATGAAAATGGTTCCTCGTTACTTATTTGACCGACCGGATTTGATGTTCCCTGTTATGCACCAGGTTGTCTTAGTCAGAATCCATAGAGGCCAATCTCCATAAAGCGTGGATTTACCAATGTTGATATTGGTGTACCACCTTAATTTAAATTGACAAAAAACTCATCGACCCAATAATTTTGGCCGGGAGTGTATATAAAATAAATTAAAGAAAAGCTAACACTGCACTTTTTGATTATTTTTATTTTATCGCTTACTTCACCGATTCCACGTCCAAACCCCACAACGATTTGAAAGAGCAAAAATTTATTAACAATTTTAAATTTTGACAGAAAACTCAAATTTAGTTTTGTTTGTTCATCATAAAATGAACAAATAAATCGAAAAATTTGATTTTCCAGTCAAAATTTTAATTTTTAATTATATTATTTTTAACTAATTGACACACGGCCTTAATACAGAATGAATTAAGGTCTAGATTGTAAATTGTACTATGAAAATGTCATTTTGAAACAGTATTTATTGTAAAGCTTGTTATTTTAGCTAAAAATGTTCAGATCAATTGTTATTTTTCATGCGAACATTGACGACTGGTAATGTTGTTTGGCGCCAAATTTTTATAGGAACTATGTATCTGCACTCGATATTTGTGTATGTTATTCTGAATATTAAAATAATTTATAAATTTTTAATAAAAATTAAATTGAAATAAACCATTTTTATGACCACAAGCCTGTTATTATGGAGTGGTCAACTTAGACAGGTTTTACAAGTTTTATTGCATAAATTACGATCCCTATCATTTTGAATGATACTCGATTTTGGCGGCAAATAACGATAATGTTGTAGGCTTCACGCCAATATTTTCGGCTAAATCGTCGATTTTTCTAAATTCAAGATTAGACTAAACAAATCAACCATTTAGAAAACTCGGCGATTTAGATAAAAAGAAAATTCGGTATGAGGTACACAGCATATACATATATGCAATGCAAGCACCAAAGTTGGAATAGATTTTAATTTCTTCGGTAATTCATATGTTTTCGATTAATTGTAAATCGATAAATCAGTCGAGAACCCCAAAAAGTTAAAATGCCATAATTGATCGTAATGCACGGAATGGAAAATTAGAAAATAAATATTTATTGTATAAATGTTTTATTTACAATTATTTATTATCCATAATTAAATGTATGTATCAAATTTTGAACATGATCACACACCTTATTTAGATCGACATTTGATCATTCTATCATTCATTTGACATCTAGAATTTCAAGTTAAAACAATCAAACATAGAGTTTTTAAAATGAAAATATTTTTTATTTTTGTGATGACGTGTTGCTCCATTTTAGTTGAAATTATTGACGTAAGTTGCTTCAAAAATTTTCAAGAGGTTGTTGCGTTTAACAATTTTAAGATTTTTTATGATTGTAGTCTAAAAAGTATCGGTTGGAATTACGCGATGAAATATTGCCATATATATTCGACAAAACACTTCAACCATATTCGGAAATATTTTCTCCTGATAATATTATATTTGAACAAGTAGATGATATGAATGTTATCGTGGGCGGTTATTTTGAATGTCTCAAATCAATGAATCGTAATTTGCCTTTACATTTCAATCTTCACACCCAATACCTGGACCGAGGTTCATGGAGAGAAGGACCATTTAGAATTGTAATACCAGATGTGTGTCCAGAATTGGTTAATCCAACTCGATTGTGGTATAATACTACAAGATTGGTAACTTCGGATGTGTGTCCGGCACAAAAAGGGGTAATCTAATTTTTTTTGTTTTTGAAACATTTTTCATTTAATATATACTCTATATACTGTAATGTATACTCGATCTGTTTACTATGCTTATAGGATAAATGGAAAGCGGAGAATCAAACCTTAAATTTGGTAGTGGATTCGCCATCATCTTTACCAATTGTACCGTGGCGAGCATACTATTTATTGACACAAGGTATACCTGGATTTGAAACGTTCAAATTTGGCATTGGTTTTCAATTTGAGGTACATCTAATACGTGATGTATAACTGCAGTGTAAATTATTTTTCACTATGATATCACTATATTCAATTATTGTCCCACGTTCTTAGGGTTTTGAAAATAAAATCACCGCACGCAATTTGAAACTATTAAACTGATGTTGTTTTAGAATTAGAACTTGGGGCCCGGATTCATATTGAAGTAATTTTACATAGATATATTATTTTGAGTATTGTTAATTTTATGATACAGAAATTCTCAAAATTATAATTTCATAAAATTAAAAAATTTGTGGAAATTAGATCAAGCAGAGAGTATAAGTAATCTTTAAAATAATAAATTTACTAATTTTGATCCAAGATTTAATCTCTGTGTCTGTACAGTACAATCTAACAAATGAATATTATAACGCGCACAAACAGGCTTTGGCATAGACAAAAATTAAATGTATCAAAATTTGATGATTTTTTTTTTATATTTTCGCTAAATATGCTCAAACAAATCCTGGCAGTTTCATATCGAATTATTTTTAGTTTATAAAAATATTTAGAGACGTACCAATGTATATAAATGGCATATTCAAAACTTGGTTTTTAAAAAAAATTAAATTTGGGCGGATCACCCCAGCACTCAATGTCACAAACGAGGCCATCCTCAATACCCGGACAAATACACGTACTTACACATTAAAAATACCCCCCAATCGTGATTTTTTTTTTCATCATCAGGAATCGAACTCGGGACCCTATATCAAAGTAAGGACGCTACTTACTGTGCTAATGAGCCCAGCTAAACTTGGCTTAAAACGAAACATAAAGATAACTCATTTTCGAAGGGTTCAATCAGACCGGATAGATTCAGCTAATCGATAGAACAATCGTGTCGCAACGATAAAAAGTCGCTGTATGGTTGTTCCTCATTCCATACACAAATATCAACTTGCAGCCAAATTTAAATCGTCTGATAGAGGCTTTGACTCTCTATTAATATTAAGATTGCTTTCGTAATCCTACCAATTTTACATAATTGTTGTTTTATTAGAAATTAGGGCGGCTTCATATCGACTTGCCAACACTTCAGTTCAAATTTTGCCAACTTGTTTAAAATTAAAATTCAAAAAATTATATAAAATTTGAAGTGATTTTCAAAAGAATTGAAAAGTCCAAATTGTCATTAAATTTAATTTTATATCTTTTTTGTGGATAAAATATGAATCCATTAATACTGTACACCATAGACGGAAGGAACAGTTGGGACAATGAATTTCTTTTGGCAATCCTGCACCGAAGAATGGCAAAGTTCTAATCTGACAACCTGCGTAGAATTATCACTGTTGCCATCGTGGAAATTCCGGACGGTCAATATTTTGTAGATCACAAATTTATTTTTATTTAACATATACATTTCAACCATAATCATTAATCTAATTGCTCAGTAATTGCATGCGTGCATGATATTTTTGTAGTATACGATCATGAATGTCGCGTCAATCGAATTTGAAAAATAAAAATTAGAAATATATAAAAAATAAAATTCAATCACGATATCAAATTTATTTCACTCAAGCAAAATTGGAATTCAAATCTCTTTGCGATCAAGATCGATATTAATTAGGGGTCGCAATCGCAACCAAAAAGTTGATTTTTTCAATAAAATTAATTATTTTCAATCATAAAATGTATGATTTTGATCTGAATTTTGTGTGAAACTTAAGTCAATCAAATTTTTAAGTGCTATAGATTTCCGAATTAGATAGATCGAAATTTTGTAAAATTTGAAATGAGTTCTGGTTGGGCGACATTATGATTTTATTAATTCTACTGTGACATATTTCACCAAATTGTAAAAAATTGTTGTCAGATGTTTGCTTAACCATTTTGATGAAATTTAAATCAAATTTTGACAGCTGATGTATATTAAATTTGGAAGAAATTCTAGATTAGGTTAGGGTGACCTTCCTAGTGGACTAGCATAGACATAATTTGGTCCGTAGATGTACCCTGACATCCATCTTACTAAGATCGGTCAGGTCGTCAACATAGGAAGTTACCATAAATTTGATTCTGCTATATGCTAGACTAGGACAGGTGCAGAGCAGATGGATCACAGTTTCTTCCTGCTCCTCATCACCACAGCTACGGCAGAAATCACGAGCGGAGACATCCAGTCTTCTCGCATGTACCCCAATAAGAAAATATCCCGTTATAGCTCCCACGACCATACCAATATGGTGCCGCCGAAGCGATATCAGTTGGCAGGATCTGGACCGGTCAAGTCTAGGCCAGATTTGCCTGATTATTACACACGAACTAGCGTTAGATCACCTGTCGTTCGTTTCTTTTATGGCTTCCTGCTGAAGCAGTAGTTTACAGGAAGCAAGCTGTGTCTTCCTACCTGCTTTGTGATATAAGGCGTTCTGTGCTCTTGCGAGGCAACCACGTCAAGCGGATGTTTACTAATCAGCCATCTTATTTAAATATGCCAGACAGTTCTGAGCTACCTTCAACGTCGGGAAGTAGGATTGTAGCGTTTTAATAGCAGCCTGGCTGTCCGTAAAAATGCGAATATCAACCAGTCCTTGACTTCCATTATTGCAAGAAGTTCAGCTTGAAAAACACTGCAAAAGTGGCTCACAGAATACCCCACAGCCAACCCCTTTATCCCTTTTTTAGCTATCCGTGAAGAAGCTTAGCACCTAATTGCCCATAATCGTCTCATTCACCCAGTCCTCTCTGCGGTGGGAAACTCAGTTTGGAATCTTACCTCAACAGATGGCGTAGGGATAGCGTAGGTAGTTGGTAGTTTCAGGAATACCCATGTTCCACAGGATAGATGAGTGCCCTATATTGTTACAGGTTCACATAGATATGCATTTGAGCGAAACGGCTGTGCAAGGTGAAAGAGAATTTCCAAAGCTTGGGTAGGTGTACTCGTGAGAGCCCCACTTATATACAAGCAGGCGGTTCTTTGGACTTTCATCAATAGTTTAAGGTTGGCTATAATTTTTAACGCTGGCCACCAGACGACAACCCCATACAGCAGTATCGGTTTGACCACTTAGACGTAAAGCCAGTGTACTATGTGGGGTCCATACCCCATCTCATTCAAATGGCATTTTTGAGAGCGCTACAATAGCTTTTTTTACTCTTACTAAGATGTTTGGTTTCCTGAGCCTCTGATGTAAGCTTGCTGTCCAAAAGTAGCCCAAAATATTTCGCTCTATCCGTAAAGATCAAGCGAGTACTATTTAATATTGGCGGGTCACAGCTCTGTTTTCTGTAGGTTTGCGTACAGTCCGCAGATGCTAGCCCACTCAGAGAGATAGTCGAGTGCGCGCTACATGCGCTAACTCAGCCTACCAGTATATTTACCTAAGATCACCAGGTTTAATAACATAACCAAATTCCAAAGAAGGAGGGATAAAATCCCATCTTGCGGTATACCTCATGGTCACGTATCTGCCGACAGACGCCCCACCCAGAAGAGCTGTCACGATCCTGCCTCTTAGCATTTGATCTAACCCGAGCCCGAGTGATTGTCCTTGGTCTGACTAAAGGCCCCTTCTATATTCAAAAAAATTACAAAAGAATTTATTTATTCCTTATATAAAAGGCCAATAAAGGAATGGAGAGCTGTTTCCACCGATCGTCCCTTACAGTACGCGTGTTGTGATTCCAACAGCTCGCAGGCTTAATTGAGCCTCTGATGTAAGCCTCTATTTGTCTCTGTAGTAATTTTAATAGAAAAGAGGATAAGCTTATAGACCTAAAGTCTTTGTAATAGCACAGAGAGGTTTTCCAGCCTTAGGTATAAATATAGGAATGTATGAGAAACTTCTAAGCTGCCTTTGATGATGACTTACAACCAGGTTAGGTTTAAGTCATTAGTTCGCTGGATATCCGAAGAGATAATACCATCAGGTCCTATCGACTTGTATGGCTTAAAGCTGTTTATTGCCCATACGATTTTCTGTATATTTGTGAGGCCTACACCCCTATTTATCACGTGTCTCTCCGGAGGTAGCACCAAGAACTCTGGGAAATTCGTTTCTAGTAGGTGCTCCAGGGATTCCCCACTACACGTAGTCCATCATCCATCCGGTCGTTGGATATAACTCGGGATGGAAGAACTAGAACATGGTAATCTGCGTAGCCTGGCCGCCTCCGAAAACTCCTGTATATTACCACAGTAGAGCCTCCAGGCCCTTGTATTGGCTGCTGTTAGCTCGTACTTGTATGTTTTGAGAGCTTCATTATAGCAGATCCTGCAGCAGCATCTGTGCAGTCTCCTGCATTTCGTACGAGTACCTAAAAATATTCAAATTTTTTCTAGCGAGAATGCAGAAGCGAATCTTAACTTCATATTTCGCATGTAATATTTTATGGTTGGGAGTTCTGAGCCGCAGTACCTGGTCACCTCTGACTCAAGGTTCCTCGATCAGATCCACATCAATAGATTCAGCTGACGGTTGATCTGAAGGATTTTAAGCATTAGATAGTGCTCAGCTCCACCATTGTTAAATCAGACTTCGCATCTGACAGCGGATCATCCATCCGGAGCGCACAATGCAGCCCCATTGATTCTAAAGAGAAATTCTAAAATATCTGTAAATTTTTCTTCTAGCTCCAACAACAACATTATCAACATCTCGATCGACTTTCGAATTTGTCCAACATTTATAATTGTCGTATTCTAAAAATCTGTAAAATCTTGTATTTCTGCAATACCTTCACGAATGCGGTCATTAGATCAGGTCATAAAATAGAAAAAAAGTTGTTTAATGCAGTATCTTTCGTTACTGGTTTTACCCACTTTACTTCGCAGATTGCTGTAAAAGGTTGGATTTCTGAATGAGTCCAAATAACTCGTTTTGGTTTAGAAGATGCTCGTTAAATTCTAGGTAAATTTGTTCAATGATGTGATTGTAGTTGGCTTCTTTTCGGCATTGATACATGACGTACAGGGTTGTAGCATCTTGTCCAATCATCATAAGATCTGCATACTCAATTTCTTCTATTTCATTGATCCATTATCCAATATAGGTTGGTGTTAACTTTCGCCAAACAACAGCTCCGATTATTTTAGTGAGTCGATTGAATAATATTTATTGAACGTTTTCCTCCGGGTCAACGTTCAGATGGTCAGTAATTTAGTTGACTAAGCATTTGTTGGGCAGCCGCCGTTAAAGGTTTATTGGTTTTGAATTATTGATTGTTCTTACTGATTAAATAATTCCGGCTATTAATTATCTGGTCCCAATCTGTGGCATCTGGCGACCCTGCAATATACATATCCCTGCGCTACCGACCAATCAATTGATCTTACTGTTTTCTTGATTTTTGATTTTTTAGTTCCGAAATTAGCTGCTTGATTTGTTTTATTTGATGGATCGATTGTGGTTGAAGTGTGTTTTTTTGAATGCGATTAATTGGATTATAAGTTTGAAGTTTCTATTTATTCTTCTTCCATTTTCTGGTTTCAAGGTTACTATTGAAGGTGTTGAACTCATATATACCTAATGATATTGTTAGGCCTCAGAGCCAAGAACTAAAATAGAAAGAAATTATTGTATTCAATTTTCGTTTCGGAATTTCGGTTTATCTTTTTCCTGAATTTGCTGAATTGCAGTTTACATCATCAGCAAGTTTGTATAGTTTAGGTCTAGATCTCTTAAGGTTTTTCTCTTGTGATTTTAATGTCTTGGTTCTTTCTAATTCTTAAATCTTCGTTTACTTTTTCCGAAAAAAATAGTAAATATTATTAATATTAGGTTTTTGTTGGGTAATGGAGTTATTGTATCGATCTAGGGATACCTTGACCAATTCTTTTACTGCAATATTTCTGTATTTATCTTGGAGGCATCTACCTATTTCTATCACAGTAGAGTGAACTCTTTCTATGGTCCCATTTACCGCACTTCGTTGCGTCATTGTCCATCAGGATTATTCTAGGTACTGAGGACACATGCAGTGCTTTGATGATTTTATCTCTTACATTCAGGATTGATTTCGATTTAATACGAAACCATTTTAGGAATTTTGAAAATGTATCCACACAGGGGATAAATGTTTCGTTTGTGATCTATCTTAATGTATACATGAAGTATTTCTGATGGATACTTTCGAATGGATATTTCTTGAATTTCAACACGGTTAGGATCTTCATATTTCGCTGTTGATATCTTCAACTATTTGCGTTTGTCGAATTTTATAACTTGGGAAATTTTCTTTAAACACTTCTTGTAGAAGTTGAATATAGTCCTTCCAGATTTTTATTCCATTGATTATAGTCGGATTTAAGATTCGTTTTAAGATTTTTTTGTTTATCTCTGGCAGAATAATATGGTGTCTATATGGTAAGTGGGATGTGGTTCTTCATAAGCATATAGACATTCTTGTCTTTCTTGATTATAAGTTGGTTCGTGAATACATTAATTGGTACGCCGCAGTATCGAATTAAATCTGTAGTACCCTCTTGTGTTTGAAATTATAACATGTTGTTTCTCCTGTCAATTATTGCACCAAGTTCTTTCAGGGTATGTCATCTTCTATTATCCCATCGAACGATTTTAACCCTTGTAGATCGAAAAATTCCGTGATATTGTTGTGATGACAATACTTTTAAAGAATGATCCACTGATTTTCTGGCCAATTTTAATATCATCCTTCTGCGGAACTTATTTGAAATAACTTTCAGTTGGGTAGTTCTGTGTTTATAAAAATAAATTACTAGCTCCTGTGTAGCTCAAGAATTTAAGTATATTTTCGTTTTTTTAGCATGTACTCTATAAGTATGAAATTTACTTCCGAATCATCTTTTATCCCTTGATCGTCGTTGTGTATTTCATCTTCTGTATTCTCGTTTGCCGATTGGTTGAAATATTCTTCTTCTAGTTGTGATTTCAAGTGGTTTATCCACTGATATATCCTTGATTCGTTGTAGTTGGAATATTCTAGTTTCGTTACTGGATTGTCGCTATTGGTTGGACGATTGATATAGTTTACTTGCCTTGTTTGTAATGAAGGATCGATATCCATTATATGTATCCATAATTTGGTCTTGTATATCGTATGGCATATTTCTCTGTTGAACATGGAATATGTACAGTTTTGTACTATTTTATTTACGAAATTTGAAAACCTTAAAGAATTTCTGTGTTTATCGAGCGCAGCCATAATCCGTCGATTATATTTAGAATTTCCCAAGCCGTTCCAATTTTAATCGACCTTGGTGGAAGTTCATCAGATTGATTAAAATGTAATTAATTGTTACCTGTTTTTATTATTTTTAATTAAATAATTAGCATCATTACATATGAAAACGAGATTTTGCCCTTTTTGGATGATAATTTCTGCACGCTAAATTTTATTCCACGTATAACTCGCTCATTTATTAGCTGACTGTCTAAAATTCTAAGCTGAATAATTTAATTTGATTTAAAATGAAAATAATTTGTACCTTAGTGATTTACTATTCGTGCTTGATTCAAATTATTGACGTAAGTTGCTTAAAAAAATCGTTGATATTTTAATCGTTCGTAATATGATTTTAGTCTAACCAATATCGAATAATAATGAATGATGAAATTTTACCATATCATATCGATAAAACTGTTACACCGTTAACGGATTGGTTTACAGAGCATATCACCTTAGAGCAAATCGATGATGATACGGTTATGTTGAGCGGTTATTTGGTTGCGCTTAAATCAATGGATCGTAATTCACCTCTACGAGCTTATGTTGAAACTCGATACTTATATCAATCTACGTGGAAAGATGGACCATTTCGAATGACCATGCTCGATTTGTGTAAAGAGTATGTTAATCCATCGCGACCCTTTTATAATATTACGAAATTGTGGACTTCGGACGTGTGCCCGTCAACAAAGGGGGTAAATTTAATTAGTGTCTTTAGTGTTGTGGACTATTGCTATTTGAAAATAATTAAATTCACTTATTATAGGATATATGGAGAATTGAAACGCAAAATGTCAGTATGGTGTACAATTTGCCGTCATCTATACCGATGGTTCCATGGCGAACATACGTTTTAAATTCACAAGGTGTACCTGGATATGAAACCTTGAAATTTGGAGTGGGCGTGCAAGTAGACCTTGTGCCAAGCAATTAATTAATCTTTTATAGGCACTCGTTTTGCGCCGTTTGGTGCTGTATTTCGCTTTATCGTTTACACACGTCTATTTGTATTGGGTTAATAAATTGGGTTCTTGCAAGTTTTTATTTTGTTTTAATTGTAAAGAGAATAATGACAACAGACTGAGGTATAGGTATTCGCGGAGTTTTCCTCAAATTCTTGCTAGATACTCTAGTCATATACTAATCCCCAGACTCATATCGCTGTTGCCGATATATTTCCTTATTATTTTCCTTATAAGATAATTAAAATATTTTTTTTTTATTTCCAGAGTATTCCAATGTTTCTACCCGTCATGCGTGGAACACTATCACTACCGGCGAATCGTGATCCCGAAGTATTGGAACGCCTTCAACCGATCCACCTGAAAAATGTATGTTCAACCCTACAAATACATTATAATTCGAATGCAAAATATGTGGCCGCCGATCAATCGCACGTCTCGGCCAAAATCAAAGAAGTCGACTATGAGATCACCCGTATTATCAATATGATCACCGAGAAACAAAAACTATATGCCCAATATGCCGAACATTTTACGAAGGTGCGTTACATATCCCAACAATTGACACGTTGCAATACGCTATTGAATCAGAATATTGAAAGTATGGAGCAATTGAATTCGATTCTTGATGTGGACGATCGTCTGGAGCCGTTCGTTTGGAGAACTAGTTAAATTGACATGTTTGGAAGCAAGTCTTATGTTTTATTTGTATAAGTTATTAGTTGTTTTGTTTGTGATATTATCGTTAATCATCATTCCACGATCGTGTAAGTTGAAAGAATGCACTCTACAAAGGCATCTGATCAGAAATTATTTTGTTTAGCTTATTAAGAGCTGTTTAAGAATGATCTATACATATATATATCTTTAATATACGTATTAATTGTTAATTAATTTATATTTAAACCAAATAACAAACATTTTTATTTTTATTTGCAATATTCAATAAAATGCCATACTTTATTATTTATTAATTAATTAATTTTATAAAAAATAATTTATAATGAATACACACCAATCAATTTTCTCTTTCGATCCAGAGTAATCTGCGAAATTGTGTTGAGTTCTGATTTTAATTGGTTACCTTAATTTAAATTTCCAGATGGCGGTAAATTATGTTATTTGTTTTCCACCAGACATCGCCTCAATTAACACTAGTCCAGAAACTATTCATAAAATCAACTTACGGTCCTAATTCGTTGACGAGTCCAGCAACCCGGGACATTTTTCATCCTAAAAATGCAAAAAGAGACAATCAACACTAGGAAGCACACTTTTAGGATATTAAATCTTGGATTGTTCATCGTACTGGTAAAATCAGCCCGGGCACGTTTTGTGAGAAATACTTCAGTAAATTATTAACAAAAATGGAACAGTTTTCATTATAATGTTTTGGAATATGGTCAACTGTAAAATTCAGAACTTGTAATCTATGGTGGGAGTCGGAAATTTATCACAATCAACAATCAGCTAAATCAGTAAAATATAAGCAATGAGAGAAATTCACGATATACTTCCAGAACGTGCACAAGATGGCATCAAGAAGGCAGCCTCAAAATTTTACAATTTTATTCTAAATAAATTATTTAATTTATGTAATTAGTGAAAGCTCACTGAATCATAACATTAATAGTAAGGAATGTTTTGGAAATGATTACGCTGTTATTAGATGTGATCGTTCATCATCAACTAGTGAATAAAATCAGGAGGCGGAAAAAGTCACAAGGTTCGTGTATTGAAATATGTATATGGCAGATGCAGTGATGCAGTGGGCGAATTAATTAATCTCACAAAACCAAATGACTTAGTCTTTGTACTAGGTGACTCTAATCTTCCAAATATAATTTGGAATTATGATCAAGATATGGATTGCTCTTTACCATGCAATGTTACATTAGAATCGGAATATGTCTTTCTTGATGCTATGCTTAGTTTTAACCTAAAGCAAATCATCAACATATTCAATGCTCTTGAAAGAATGCAGAAACATTTCAAGTAACTGAATCATTGAATCCATTCGTTGTTAATGATGTTAACCACAAATCTATGGAAATTGTTTTTGATTCAAATGCATCATATTCAAACTACCTATAATTTAAAAAAAAATAAACCACACTGGACTTCAGCAGTACTTGGGACGCTGTATAATGGGACGGTGCCCTAAACACTAATGACGTAAACCATGATGCTAACAAATTCTACCAGATTTTATTACAAGGTTTTGAAACCCACATTCCATTGTGCCGGAAAATATCTAATATTCATCCTCCTTGGTTTGACGATCATCTGATAAATCTGAAGAACGGCAAATCTAAAGCTCATGTCAAGGTGATTAAAAGTGATTTAGAATCGGATAGGACTACGTTTCTCCAATCGAATAAAGAACTTGATACATACTTCAAGGAAAACCACCTCTCATATATGCGGTTGTACAACGAAGCATTACAACCAACCCTAAACAATTCCGGAAATACTTTAGATCGCAACGAGTAATTGATGGTTATCCAACTAATATGAATTTGAACGATATTAAGACATCAGATCCCAAAAAAATTGCGGACATGAATGCGGATATTTTTCCGTATGTATACAAACCAGTAATGGGTTTACCACTCAATCATCCGTACATAATAATGTACTTATCAATTTACCAGTTATTAGTGATGAGGATATTTTTTATGTACTTAATCAGTTTGGCGACGGATGGGGGCCGGATATGCTAATATTTTAATAAAACTATAATATGTACAATCTTTCGTTAACATCCGGAAGATTCCCTGATACATTGAAAATATTTAAAATTACACCTATATTTAAATCGGGTAAAAGAGAAGACAGCGCTTGTTATAGAGGGATATCAATCACTTCAACCATAGCAAAATTATTTCGTTGTTTATCCTGGGAGACTTAAATCAAATACCAAATATTGACAGACAGAACTAAACTGTTAGTTTTCATGTATCAATTACGGATATCCCAATTTTACCGGACACGTTGTATCTCAACATTCACGAAACCCGATAAAAAACAGTTGAAAAGCAAACTAAAGCTACCAGATTCAAGGGAATTATTGACTATCCAAGAGGCACAAGATCTAACTTCAACAAATGTAATCTGTTTACGGGTACGGACACAAAATTAGAAATTTTTGAGAGCATACCTCATGCATTAGTAGCATTAACACGATATACACGGAAATTTTGTTACTTTGCACCAGTGGAAGGCGACCAACGGTACACATTCGAGCATAGAGCCATTCATGCTACCATACAGAATCTTTAGCGAACCTTGGCAAGACTAACGCCAGCAACAAACAACTTGATAACAATAAGAATCTATAACTATTTACTTCCAAAATGTAAATAGAATGTCATCAAAAGCAGTACTACTCCATAACTTTGTGTTTAAAACGTTGTTTCCTGTTTATATAATATGTGAGACGTCCCTTAACAAAGAAATTCACAGGTCTGAATTCTTTCCAGCGCACTACGTGGTGTACAGATGTGACCGTACATCTTTGTCGAGCAAAAAGAAGACTGGCGGTGGAGTACTACATCGCCATTGAGAAATCAATATCAAGTGAATGGATTAATCTATACATTAAATCAACATCGAGCAAGGATGTGTTAAAGCAACGATAAACAAAAAGACAATGTACTGGTACATTGCATATATTCCACCAGATTCACCATTATCATCGTATACAGTATGCTACGATGGTATAGAAATTAACAACTTGGCTAACTCAAATGATTCCATTTTCATAACGGGTGATTTTAATTTACCGTTAATTAGTTGGCCATTTGATGTATAAGTAGGTGAAATTCGTCCCTTTGTGATAATGTAAATGGTTGAGATAGAATTTTAGATCTGCTTTTTACCAAATCATTACATTCTGTATCAACGATATCCAAGATGAATTGAACTTCAGTATTCTGGATGTTAATGTAGACAAATTTTATACAATTATTTTGAAAGGTAGGTATACAACAATTTGTCCCTACTGGCGTATCTAAACCTAATTCACTTAAAAAATCAAAATGACAAGGGTTACAAAGAAAAACTGAAATGTTATTCTGAGTCTAGTAAACATATATATATATACAATCTGTAACCAACGATTCGAAAGCTACATCACTGAAAGGATTAAATACTTTTGGAGCTACTCTAAATCGAAACGTGAAATTAACGGTTACCCAGAAAAGGTGTATGACATTCGAAGAACAAAAGTCTTGTGATCCGCAAGTCATCTCTAATATGTTTGCTAAATTCTTTCAATCAGTATATAAGCCGGAAGAGATCGATAATTACACTCAAATAAGAACAACAACAATGCGTCCATACAAATACCCCAAATATCACTGAATGATATCTATCAGGCTATAGATACTCTTGGAGATGGATGCGGCCCGGATAGTATACCAGATTCATTATTAAAAGACTACAAAAATTTGGCAATTCCTCTGTGCCTACTTTTCAATCATTCATTGAAATTAGAAAAATTTCCCAAGAAGTGGAAAACAACGAGAGTGACGCCGATATTCAAAACTGGAACGCGGGATGTTATTTCATATTATAGAGGTATAACGTAATCCTAAAGTTATTGAACTGGTAGTTTGCAACTCATTCCGGACCGTGGTACCCCGATACATATCACTATATCAACATGGTTTTATTCCAAAGAGGTCTACTATAACTAACCTTGAGTTCACCAGCAGCACGATTTGCAGCCGTTTTATCGCCTGGTTTAAATCGTACCTGACCAACCGCGTTCAATATAGTGAAATAGGAAACAAAACATCTTTACCAATTTATGCCACCTCAGGTGTACCTCAAGGTTCCCATTTTGGCCCATTGATTTTCATCAACGGAATCAATGCAGTAATTCATTATTCCAAGGCCCTAATGTTTGTCGATGACCACAAAATATATTAAACTGTGGAGCATATCGATGATACTTACAAACTCCAGGAAGATTTCGACAAACTAGCGATGAGGTGTGACTTCAACTTGCTCAACCTCAAGATCAATAAGTGCAAGACCATGACTTTCCATCTACCAAATAAATGGTACCAGTTAAAAAAAAATTCTGAATTTAAAAACCTAGGGGTTACTTTCGTTGGAAATATGTGTTTTTCTATAATCACATTGAGAATATTCAAAAGAAGTTTATCCGTTATGTAACATGGAACGACGATTGGCCGTATAACCATGAATTACCTTATTACCTTAATGTGAAACAACTACCACCGTACGTAACTGGCTGCAAAACCTATAAGATTACTACACTTGAAAACAGGCGTGAATTGTTAAATAGTACATTTATTGGGAACATTTTACTTCATCACATCGACGCACCATCTATATTGGAATCAATCAAATTAAAAGGTGCCTAGCAGAAATCTACAAGATCATCAATTATTACATTTAGATGCACATAGGACAAACTATAGTGACAATGAGCCTATCAACAGGACACCTTAAGTAGAGATAGATTTACACGTAGTGGGACCATGACCGAGTGCGCCACTCAACTAACTATGGTGATAATAGCCCTATCAATAGACTTGCAAAATCATTCAACATCGCAGAAGTAAACTTTGACTTTCATCTCACAAAGGACTGCTTTACAAACAGCCTTTTTGTTTTGTTATTGTTAATTTATATCCTTTGAAATTCATATTTAATTTAATTTAGTTAATTTATATCCTTTGAAAATAATTTATATCCTTTGAATTCCACTGGAAGAAATCACGACTATAGCGATCAGATTATATTCTAGGATCGAATACCAAGATACCCATTCGTTAATTACATTGCCTACTTCCTATGACGTGGAGCAACCATTGATATCGTGATAAACGATAAGCTTTTAGAATACCGTTATTAATTAATTAATTTCTAATTATGTATATCCGTAATTAAAAATGTTGTCCATAAATTATAAACACGATTACATTGTACCGTGTATAAATCAATAAAATTGATTAATTGATCGCACAAGTAGTATCCACAATTTCAAGTTGAAAACATTGAAGTAATTTAAAAATGAAATTAATTGCGTTAATTTAGTTCAAATTTTACCATATGCACTCGACAAAACGGTTAGACTCATGTTAGAGCAAATCGATGATGAGAATGTTATGGTGGGCGGTTATATTGAATGCCGTATATCATTAAATCGTAATGTACCTTTGCTAAATATTCTAAATACCCAATACCTTGATCAAGGTACATGGAAGCAGGGAGTTTTAAAATTAATAATTCCGGATATGTGTCAAGAGTGTGCTAATCCTAAACGATTCTTCTATAATATTACAAAATTTTGGACTTCAGACTTGTGTCGGCCAAGCAAGGGGGTAATTTTCATATTTTTTTTCGCAAACATTATTTTATTTGTATATCGCGAGTAACCTGATTATTATTCATGTTTCCCGGATAAATGGACATCTACTCCAATTGTACCATGGCGAGGATATTTTTTGATCACACAAGGTTTGCCTGGATTTGAATTAATAAAATACGAAATTGGTGCTCAATTTGAGTTCCAGCCATTATAATAATGTATAGCGCGTTCCAAATTTATTTATTCACATTGGAATTATACATAAGTACCCATTACATAATATAATATTCTATTGTACATGACTTTAGGGTTTGGGACATAAATTTATTTACACATAATTTAAAATAAATCATAGATGACCTCTTATTTAATTAGAATTATTAATTATATATCGATCCGGCCATATATATTCATGTCACACACATGTCACAAGTTCCGAGTTTATATCATCAAATCAGTTTTAGAAATGCAAATTATTTCAAATAATCAAAAATCTGCGAACCTGGAAATGATAGGGGCTGATAAAATTTCTAATATATAATTGAATTATTAACCCAATAATAATAATAATAAACAGTTTTAAAGGCCATTACTGGCCCCTTACTGAGTCAACTATTGGGCTCCAACGGTTTCGATCCTGCGGTCTTCATACTGTCTAAGACAATCTGAAGAGGCCAAGTCGTTCTCTACATTGTAGAGCCATCGTCGCCTGCAACGACCTCTGCGCCTACCATATGGCGGCTCTCATTTCAGAGATCGCTGAACGTGACCGAGCCAGCGTACTCGCTGAGATCTTACTTCATGTACAATATCGGGCATCTTCATCAGATCTAGAAATTGTACAGAGCTCGGTATGTACATCCAAGACACAACCCGGCATTTCTTTATTTTTTTCTTGCCAGTTAACATCATCAAATTTAAATTTGTGTACTTTTCGCGTTTGATGGTTTTTCGTCAGAGCTTCGAATTGTTCTCGACGGTTATATCGCCAAATTGAATCTTCATTTTTAGTTAATCATGCGTCGGCCATTTTACGACGATGTCAACCCTGTACGAATTTTTTCAACCCTGATAAAAATGTACATATGTTCTATCCAGCATTTTTGATTGGTTCCAAAATATCCTTTGTCGGAGCATGTTGTGGTGCAGCTGGAACAAAATTGCGCATAGTATTGCGCAGATGTATAGTAGCCTGATCGGAGTCTGCTGGTTGTTGTTGCTTCCATGAAAAATTCGCCTGCTAGTTTTAGTTGTTGTCCATAAACTAGTTCTGGCGGGCAACATTTAATTTTATCTTTTGCTGTAGCTCCAATTTATCGTATCCCCTCTCACTTTTAGAGATGCGTTTAGTTGGCGGTGAAAATGTTTCACCATTCTGTTAGATTGCGGGTGATTATATAAGTCTTGTCCGAATTCCCTGTGAGCCTAGAAGCTTCGTTAATTCTGAGAACAGCTTAGATTGGAGTGGCGGTTAAGAGTACAGCAGTTAAGATGTATGCATATCCATTTGATGGAGGAAGAGGTCCAACGATGTCCAAATTGAATATGTTCAAAGGAACCAGAAGTTGGTTTAAATTGTAAAATGTCGATTTTTGAAGTTTAGATATTTGGGATGACAGAGAGAACTGTGTCCTAAGATTAATGTCTTTATTCATGTTAGGCCAAAATTTTCTAGCTGTAATGTCCGCGCAGGATGTGAAATGTAATCCTGAACGTTGAAAGTGACACAAATCGAAGTGGTTCTGGAAGTTAAGGGCAATTTGATCCGTTTATAGTTTCACAATAACAATTTAAATCTCTGGAAGAAAGTAATTTCTGAAGTTCCTCGTCAGGTTTTTATAATTCTGAAATAGATTTGAGATCTTGCATTTTTTCGGTAGATGCAGCTTCGTTCTCGCTTGTGCGTGACAGACTGTCAGCGATACTGCAAAATAAAATCTGGAATTTTGGAGCTTAGTGTGCTTGTTAGAGGTTTGTACTCGGTGAAGTAAATTATCGGACCTTCTACAAATTATGGAAAATGTTTAACCGCTAAGTATATGTCGAGTAATTCTCTAATAAATGCATAATATTTCGTTTTGGCTGGTTGTAACTTTTTGGAGACACATGCTAGAGGTTCACTACATCCATTTTTGAGTTGCAGTAAGACAGCTCCGATTGCGCAGTCCGAAGCGTCAGTAGTAATACTGAACACTACGTCAGGCATTGGAAATTACAATAACAGCTTCAAACTTGTATAGTCACATGCGGGAGTATTCCCTGAGGGGAGATTTTGTGACTTAGAAAGTTAAGAGAAATAACACCAAACACGCATTTTGAAGTTTTGATATTGATACCAAAATCCCCAAGCCTTTTAAACAGTAGTTGCAAATGTGATTTGTGCTCTTATCGATGCATGCAAACAGGAAGTCCAACCCGCTAACTACCTCGATCAAAAGGCATTCGTAATTGCTGTTTTAACAATAGCTTCTGTAGCAAAAGGTATAAATTTTATACCTTCGCTATGTCAATTCTAGAGCATGTAGTACAACAGATTAAGTTCATTGAGATATTTTGTGTGAGGTATAGAATAACGACCAGGAGCGGTGACGGTGGTCAAGTTCCTTTCCTGTGTTTGCAGTGGAAGATGTTGATGTTTGTGCTGATTTTGATTTTTCGCATTTAAACTGAATGTATACGATTATGTTGCTGTTTAATGAAGCTTCGATTAATTTATCGGCTAAAACCGCCAATTCTTCAATTGGTTTATCACCGACAGCAATTAAAGAGATGTATATCATTCGTGGTAGAATAAATCTTACATTTTTCATACATTTTGCAATCATACATTTTTCAGCACAGATTCATCGAAGGTACTATATCTGGGAGCTGTTGCATCGATCGGAATATCTCGGACTGCTTATGATCGCCGCAATATCCATTCGGTGCGTAATAGCTGTTCTAATCTTTTCTCCTCCGCTATTGAATGCCTGCTAATCAGAGCCCGTTTTAAATCAACATACTATGGTTATCAGAAGGTACTCTACTTATTATATCGTTGAGATTCTATCATTTCTGGAGACAAGGCTGATATAGTGAGGCAGACTTCCGCCAAATTTTTTAAATTGTCAGTTCGATTTTTAAAGTTGAACATTGAACTACATACCCGTTGTTGACATGTTGCGACACAAAGATTAAATTTGGATATATGTCAGCGCTCCACTGTTTACGCGTAGATTAAGGAGAAAAATCAGTTAACCTATATTGCGAAACATATAAGAATGCGTCTGAACACTTGACATAAATGTCGGGAAATAAGAAGGAGCATAATTAATTGGCCCAGACTTTAACTGCATAATATAATTCGCACATTTTAGTTTCAACTTTTCTCAGCACAATTTCTTAATTTAGTTTTTCCACGGAACTGGAATTGACCGCTCGAATTAATTGCGTAAGGATAATAGTAACAACAATTTTTAAAAATTCCCTTGGCCTTGAATCTCGCTTTGTCGACGGAAGAAGCGAGAATGGTGGAAGGCCGAGGTTCTGAAATTACAACAACTCAGCAATGAGCGCAGTTCAGTAATTTCTTTAAAGGAATTACTGGATTGCACCATACTTTCAGGCAAACGTCAACCGCCATTCGGGACCGGGATGGAAACCTCTGTGTCAACATCGACGCAGTACTTGACGCATGGAGTGAACACTTTACTGGGCTGGTTGATGTTCATCATGCGTCACAGACTGTTGTTGAGCCACCTCTAGGACAGACTGCGGAGATTTGCACTGAGGAGCCATCCCATGAGGAATTCACTAAGGCCATGCAGAGATTGAAACGAGACCGTTTACCTGGAAAGGACTGCATTAATTCGGAGCTCTTGATATTCGGAGGGGATACTTTGTGGAACTGTTGAAGTTATACGAAACCCCATCTTCAAGAAGGGCGCTCCTTTGCACAGCATACAAGTTACTGTAATACATTATATGTTGGATAGAATCACCCCTCTAGCGGAAGGCTTGGTTGGTGACTATCAAGGAGGATTTCGTCCGAATCGATCAGTCACCGATCAGGTTTTTCGCTGCGAATGTTTCTATTTAAATAATATGAGACATCCATCTCCGTACATCAGGTGTTCCTGGATTTCCTATGACTCGATCAGTCGAGAATGTTTGTGGTCTGCCCTGGAATACCTAGGAATGCCAACAAAATTGGTACGACTGTGTAGGATGACAGTGACGCAATCTCAATGCTATGTTAAAGTTGAGAACAGGCTATCGATAATTTTGGCAGTTAACTCGGGTGTTCGGCAGGGAGATGCTCTGTCCCCGATACTCTTTAATCTCATGTTGGAGTACATCTTTCGTAAAACTGAAACACCGCAGCGCAACATCTTATATCGCCAGTTCAATCAAGTGCTTGCATATGCAGATGACATATGCGTGATTGGACTGAATAGCAACGGAGTGAAAGAAATACTTGATCCGTTTGTAGAGTTCTCAGCATCAGCTGGAACACAACAACTGCAGTTTAACTTCTGCACTTCGTCGATAAACCTAAGAATATTGAATATTATGGACTACCTCCACACAACATGTCATGTTGATTGAAGGTATTGGTCTTTAGAATTCCTGACGGAAAATAGCCATGGTCTTCTCAGCTTAAGATGTTAGCAGAGGTGCCCACAATTTCGTCCTCGCGGCATGCTCTACAATAGTACACACTCCATGTTCGATCATATGATTATATTTTTTATTAGTTTACGACCAGCTGGAAGTTTGGGAATCAATCGCTGACGAAATTAAAATGTATGGAATGTCGAAATCAAATTATTTATTAATTTTACAATTTATTTGGAAAATTCTCAATTTTACCACCATCCCGCCACTATCCATTAATTAATAATTTTCTTAATTATTATAAATCGAATTTTATAAAAAATAATTAAATAACGGTTTTACAATAAAACTATAAATAATTAGAAATAAACCAATTTGAAAGATTCGTTTGATCCAAAGTAATCTGAAAATTAAAAGAATTTAATTAATTTAAGTTGTGAGTGTGTGTGTGTGTGTGTGTGTAACAAACTTTTTAATCTTTGTCCGGGCACTTTCCAAACTGTCTATATCATCTTTGAGCACATACTTTCTGATCCCCATCATATAATTTTCCACATAACTCTCCCAATCCCATGCCACACTGCAATCAAATTCTTCCGAATCCCTCGTCACCCGGACATTATTAATCAGCCGAGTTAAATTTGTATTCTTAAACTGCCATTCGTGGATGGTAAAGAAAGTGCCCGCATCTGCAGCGATTTTAAATTTTCGTGCAATTTTCAACATAATCGGTTTGCTACCCTGGGCCCACATAATCATATCGAACAGCAACGCTGGCCCAAAATGATAGAATATCTCGTAGAATTTGTGAACGAACCGATTTGTACGGAATGTAAAACCGGGATACAGCATTACGTATTTCGATGGATTTTTACGGGCATATTTTTCGGTTAGCTGGCCATAATCCGTCCATTTGATTGGGTTTAATGAGCCCGACGTACAATTATAGACTTGAATGTTGTTTGATCTGCACATACATAAATTGTATTAAATCTAAAAATTACATAACATCTAGAAATGTTAACTTACAGGGTGAACGTATTCTCCCATGCTGCTGCAATCATCGTCTTGACCACTATGTCCACCGGAATCAAATCCACAATAAACTCTTGTTCGCATAAGACACTTGATAGCATACCACGCCCAATTTCCATCATGATTCCTGTGACACCGGATATATTATCAACCCAACCGGGGAATGGTTCACTTACCGCCCCCGTCACGATCGACGGCCGTATTATACAAATTGGGAATTTCGTATTATAATCGGCCACAATTGCTTCGGCCATCGATTTCGTTAGGGTGTACGTATTTGGATGTGTTCCCTGGAGACTATCCAACGAAACTTTATCCTGCACACCCAACGAATTAAACACACTCAACCAACGCATGAAGTTATTTTTATCGTGCGGATACGTTGGATAAACAATCTCATCAACAGCGGTACGATTTGGATTACTATACGCCGTGGATACGTGAACAAAACTTTTAATCCGCTTCATTTGGTAACACAGGTCGAGAACTCGCTGTGTACCGATAGTATTTAGTTCGGCTGCATCAATTAGTGTCTCGTTAAATCGAACAGTTGCGGCGACATGAAATACAATGTTCACATTATTGAGCACCTTGTCCCTGTAATAGTCATTCAAAATGGGAGTGTCAAGAATATCGCCTTTAATATAAATTATTTTATCGAGTTGGTTCGGACTCGTGTGACGTATGCGATCAAATATCGGATTTTTTATAAACTCTCTGAACCGTTGTTTGCTCGACATGCCCCCTTTATGCCGCAACAGTATATAAATGTGATTCAGCTCGTCACAGGTTCGTAATAGTTTCTCGATTAAAGCTTTACCGAGAAAACCAGTAGCGCCTGAAATTTTTTATCAAATTTTAGAATTAAAAAAATTAAATCAAATTCGAATTATTCTCTTGTCTCGCACTCACCGGTTACAAAAATCTCGGCGTTTTTGTAAAAATTCTTGATAGTGGTGACATTTTCGCTGATTATCTCGTTACTGTTGTTATTTAGGTCATGCGGGTAGCAGTTATTGTTTTGACCTTCAGTTTTTTCACACGGAACATCTTCTTCAAGGAGATTTAGATTCAAAAGCATTGACTTGTCCATCGTTGATATTTCGGTATATAGTGTTTTTGTCTATGGCTGAAAAAAAAAATGTAAACTAATCGTGGATTAATCGCGCTTATTACATGATCTTGATAAATAAATTCACTATAACTAGGTTCAATTAAAAACTATGCGCCGATATATTTTGTTAAATAATTGGAATCATCCGTTTAGAACAATTTTGTTTATTATGTTTGGCGATCGTTTGGTGTGATTTGCTAATGCATTGTTGCCATTATATTATGAAATAGGGCAGCAGATCGATATCAAACTAAAAGCTACAATTGCAAAACCCCTTCCCCGTTCATTGTATAATAAACAGGTATGGAGTACAATCTAAAATCACTGTTGTCGAACCGACACCACAGACATACAACTAACAACTTTGGTTACAAAATAGCCGGTTTTTTCGTTTATAAACTGCGGTTTCAGAGAAGTGACGAATTATTGAATATCTTAAATAATTCTTAGACCTACAAATTACTAAGTAAGTTTCCCATGTTTTTACTAATTCGGTGCGCAACGTTTCTACCCCGTTTTAACTAACCTAAACCTATAAACGTATTATTGCAACTTTTGGAAAACTAAAGTTACAAAATAACTCCGGGAAAGTAACCTAACGTTGATACAACTAATTAATAATTTCTTGAACGATAGTTGCAAAACTGCTTACGAGGATATGTGGTTCAGGTTGCAATAAGAGCAGTACTATTTGGTTTGAGCCACAACGACGCAGAAATATCATTAAACGTTTTTAAATTTGGCTAGAACCCATTAAGGTTCCGCACTCACTGTCACAAAGGGCCCATGGTGCAAACGTTGAACCCCATCAAATCACGCTCACGCAATCTCCATCCTTAGCTAATTGGAGAAGTTTGGACCAAGGCAGAGAAGATAGTAGAAGCACAGGGATTGTCCTGGAAATAAACACATGAGACATAATACAATCGAAAGCAGGGCAGCTGCCGATGAAGTGTGTGCAAACATCATCATCTTCCAAGCATTTATCGCATACGGCACTGCTGGCTCGTCCTATGCGATGGATATGACCCATTAAACGGCCATGGCCAGTAAGAATCGATACTAGTATTGTTAAGTTAGCATTTTTTTAATGAAAGAGCGTAATTAGTCAGCTTCGAGTTGGGCTCACTAATAAAGTATTTCAAGCTTTAAGTGAAATAGAGCAGCATTTTTGATTATTTTTTTAACCAATATAAAGAAGTAACAGAGCAGCAGGTTCAGGTTCAACGAAACATAAACGTGAGCGAATTTTTGCCAAATTGTCTGCGATTTCATTACCTTCAATGTCACAATGCGCAGGTACACACAAGACCGTAACTACGTTATTACGGCAGAGATCATTAAAAAAATTCGTATACAATGCATCGCCAGGTTTGAGTTGGTCAAAGGATTATTTAAGGAGTTGAGGACAGAATTACTGTCAGTACAGTAAATAATATCTTCCCCATTAACCGTGAAATTAAAAGCTGTAATGACACAGCAAGTAACCGCTTGAGAAATAGTACAGTGAGAACCGAAACAGCCAGAAGTTCTCAGACCCAGCGATGGGCAGCAGATGCCAAAGCCAGCACTCTGTTCAAAAAGCGATCCATCTAAAAAAAATGCTAGCGACTCAGATATTCGTTTGAGAAACTTTGGTAAGAACCACGTACGTATCTGTCGATGGGTAAACCACCTCGAATGATATGTAAAAGTTAAATTCATGCCTGTCATTAAACATGCCAACTTCCGGAACAGCTGGTTTAAAAACACTAATTTCATCACAACACATTCCAAGCGAAACGCCGCTGAGCCAGCTGTGCTAAGAATGAATAACTTTAGCTGGGGCAGAGATAAAATAGACTCCATAGCTAGAAGCGGAGTCGAAGACATTGCTCCAGAAAATGCCCTACACACGATGTTTTGAAAACTGTTGAGTTTGGCAAGAAGCTCGCCGAGGACCTAAAGCCACAACAGAGGTGAAAGCACTCCTTCTTGTGGACAACCCCTGGCAAGTTTGACTGAAACCGAGCTTTCATCTAGCACAGAGATATAACAATGTGAGATTTAAGCATAAACTCAATCCAATTGACAATATAGTATATTCGATACCAAATTTGCTACAGGCACAAGTAATCGTATTGAACGATGTGCATTGTTAAATGGTGATTTCTGATGAATTTATCAACAATCCTGTCTAAAGATTTGAGAAAGATTGATGACAACAACAAATAGGCCGAAAAGACTTGGGGTCGACATAGTCCGACTTGCCAATTTTCGGAATAAAAATAACCCTGCTCTTGTTCCAAGATTGTGTAACCAAGATGTTTCCAAGATCCAGTAGATGTTCCCTTATAAGGGGAAATCCATGCTGTAATTCAGCAGGACAAATACCAAGAGGACCGGCATTTATTACTCTGCAAGCTAAATTCCAATCAGGAGTTTCAACAATAACGTCAGTGGTTTCGACAATACTATCGGAATTTGGAGTGCTACAACACGGGAAATGAGTAACAAGAAGTAGTTCACCTACTTCCTTATTAGAGGAAGTAAGCTCACCATTGGGGTTTTGTTTAGCCTAGCTGACCTCTGTGCAGATCTTAACGCTTTTTAAACACCTTTTGTGCGTCTAGGAAGCTGCCCCAGTCAGCCTGAAGATTAGATCATCTGGCTTTATTCTCCAGCCTCCTAGTGGTTTTCCTTAACCTTTTAAGATCAGAATGTCATCCGTCACTCTCCAGTTTAAAATTAACTCAGTAATGAAGATGGAGCACAAATTGATGTCACTATGGGCGGAGAGTGATGATAGAGTGTGATAGGCGTTAGCATCACAACCCATTAGTAAAGGAATATTTTTCTTCTTACACCAAGTTACAAGGTATGTAAATTACTCAGAAGGAGGAGGTGTTATGGAATCGTCTGGCAAATAAACTGATGCAATCGCCAGTGTGGGGTTAAAACAACCAATAGTAATTCGTGCAGCTGATCTTTTAGAAATAATTCTACCACTATAATCGAGTATAAAACACAAATGATTCATCTTAAGGCTCTGTATATATATGTAGATGGCACCGCTAATATAAACTAATTTTATCTTGAACAGTTTAAATGATTTACAAAGCTTAAGGGGTTAGGGTTTTATTGATATATCGGAAAATTTAGAGATTTCTATAACAAAGTTCGAAATTGCTGAATCTCATCCAATTTTAAATGATGCTTCACAGGGGTAAAAACGATTTTATTACGCCAAAGGCTTTTATGAGTGTACTACAGAAAACATGTAGAAATTGAAGTAAAAGTGATAATGGCACGAATAGGAAACTGAAAATTGATCAATGTAGCAAAAAAGTCAATGCTTAGGCATAAGTACGGAGAAGGAAATATAATACTATAAAATCGAAATCCTGAGCCAAAGTGAAGTGGGATGGAAAAACAGCGGATATCTAAATCTGCAAGCAAACGTAAATATCTAGAACTATGCTTGATCAAGGAGTCGGCACACTAATGAAAAGCAAACCAATCAATAGAAGAATCATAGTGCCAAGATTTTAATAAAAATTAATGATTTAACAACCATCAATGAAAAATATGACGAACACGAGAGAATGACGAAAAAGGCGGCAATAGATTCCCAGATTTCGGATTGAAAACCGACGTCTTATCTCAAGTTGCAAATGTACCACGACAGAGGTGACATACACAAATACGAAAACACAGTACGCATATAACTCGTATAGTAAAATGAGGTGGTTTGGAACGAATGATCGCAGAAAATACACAGAAGACATTCTCACTACAGCGGAAGAGGCGGCAATAAATTCGAGCATGCGCATAAGATATGGAATAAATATTTCAAAGAACAATGCAGCAGCGCATGGAGACTGGCCTTATTGATTCTGAGTGGGCTCTCTTTATAACTCTTTTGGGCGAAGTTTCATGGTTCCAAATATCACCAACATTTTCAACTATTGCGGTTTTCAAAGGAAAACTTTTTAAGTGAAATTGAGAAATTTACCGCTCATCTAAATAATGAATTAAGTTACGATGATTAAGAAAGAAAATAAACTGCTTGAAAAGACTTTAAAAGTCGCAGACTTACAATCATGGTGACAACAATCAGTATTTTACTGACGATGAAGAACTGGAATGAGGAACAGCGAGGATATCGAGAAAAAGACCAGCATAAAAATCGAAAGAAGAACACTCATTAGATCAAAACTGAAAATTTGAATGAAAGCTCGAGCAATGAACAAAAAAACAACAACAAGAAAACTAACTTGTCAAATCTAAAGAGATGGCCAATCAATTTTATCAGGATAATCGAATATATAAAGTCGTTCCACAACAATGTATGGAAAATCAATACATCAGACTCTGAAACCTATAAAAGCTTTGACCGCGAAACTAAATACAGAAGAGATCAAATGGGACATATTTGAAGATAAAAAAAAACCGCCCAATTAAGGTTATGGCCAGAGACCTTCACCCAACCTGCTCAAAGGAGGACATATTGGAGGACCAACAACGAAAAGGACTACAAATAGAAGATGCGGCAAATATTGTCAAAAAAGAAAAAATTGAAAATGAACAATGGATTAAAATTAATAAAAGGGGCCTGCCACAATAATAAAGGGAAAGTAATGAAAATATCTTCAATATAAAGGCTATCCTTAACATGAGAGGTTTACCTAGACCCATTGAGAAAAATTAATATCCTGATACCTCAATGCAAAACAGGACTTGGAACCAACTTTATCATTGGTGGCAATTTTAACGCCAAAAATACCTACTATGGCAAAATGGCCTGCGAATACAAATAAAATACCAAATATCTTATAGACTTCTTATAGACAGCGATGGACTATAGTCAGCACATTCAAACTGTCATCATGTTAACCGGCGCAGGTTAACAACCAATAAAACTAATTGGGAACAATTCCGGAAGATTGATTGTTAAAGACAACACCAATTGACAAGTTCCAATTAAAACACTTAGTTACACTTAGAAGACGAACTAGACCTCCTAGACCTCCTAAACAATCATATTCAATGAACAGCGTAGAACAATTCTCCCATCACCCAAACTAAAATAAACAAAAATAGAAGCTATCCACTGAAAGTCAGAGATTTATCTAGCGGGTGCTACCTGAAAAAGGTTTACGAAAACTACGCCATATAATCAACGCAGTGTTCAGACTGAAACATGTCCTGCATCAATGAACTATACAGAACTAACCAAAACGAAATAAACCACCTAACGACGAAAACTCGTTTATATGCTGATTTCATTCCAATCATAGAAACAAGAAATCTTATTCTCATAAGATGAACTTTAAAATTAAAAAAATTGCTCCAGTATCTTCTTGGATGTAGCTAAAATCTTAAAACCTTACATTGATCAGCAGTTCGAGTAAAATATGAAGAAGAATACTCTGAATTTATCTTCTAGACACCAGAATTCTAACAAGTACAGAAGAAACCAATATAATAACATTTGCGAATGATATACTGCAATCTTAGCAATTGGTAAAATGAAACAACAGCCAAACTGCAGAGGGCCACTGATACAGTGCGTAACTGGACGGAATGATGGTGAATTAACGAGACGGAATCAACACATGTAAATTTTAACAATCGAAGAGAAAGAAAAAAAAGAACTAAATACTAAAGATGAGTTCGCAAGGTCGGACATATACCCTAGCTATTTACATTCGAGTCCTAAACTAATAAAATCCCCAAAAAAGTTCATCCATTTCCCCTCTTTCAGGTTAAAATATTTTTATCTTACCGTCGGACGTAAATAGCTCGGGTAAATATCCGACCTTGCGAACTCACCTTAAATGTACAAAAATATGCTGGTTCATAGGCAAGAACCCTGAGTTAACCCTACATAATAAATTGCTGTTATATCGGCAAGTACTAAAACGTATATATAAACCTACCTGCATTCATCGCTGAAAAAATAATAGTAGGTGCCCCAAGGACCTAAAGATGGAATACGTCAAAGGAGAAATAAAGAAGCATGCGAAGTGAAAGCACCAACCTGCTGGTATGCACCATATGTTGAAGCACCCAAACCCAGTAAGATTGCGTCAAAGGAAGAAGCATCCTTAATGACGGTTAAATAAAGTTCAATGTAAATTTTACTGGGAGAACCTATGGGGTACACCCCTATACAAAATACAAGATAAGATTTCAGAATATATCTCTTTTTTTTATTTTGTAAATAACCTCAAATACAGACTGCAGAGATTTGTACCGAGGATCCATCCCATGAGGAATTCACTAAGGTCATGGAGAGATTAAAATAAAATCGCTCACCTGGGGTGGACTGCATTAATTCGGAGATTCTGTCTTTTAGACCCTATTCGATTAGTATGGCGAACCGAGTTATGCCTGACGAATGGAAAGTGGCCATGACATGCCCCATCATCAAGAAGGGAGAACGTTTTTTTTTTGTGTGAGAATTATCATTTCTCAGCCAAACTAATTCTCCAACGCGGAAAGTAGAATTTGTTGAATCACGGTCATAATAAATCTTTGAATTTTGTTCAGATTGTAAGGCATTAGGTCGACCTGTTGCACAAGCCGTTTGCATTTTATATTTAAATATTTTGTAAGATCGTCCATAATCGTTGGACCAATCCGACCATTTTCGGAAAATAATAATATTTTCGCAGTCGGTTATATGTTCTTTGGATGCCTTGATGACCACCAAGTGGTGTGTTATGGAATTCCTTAATGAGTTTTAGTTGTTCTTGCGGGTCAAAGACTTCAACTTTGCTTGAATTTATTTCAGTAACAGTTGAATTATCCTTAAAAGGGATTTCTTTGTTGGTAGGCGGTTTATGGAAGAATTTAATGTTGGATTATTTGTAGAATGTGAAACTATCTGTTTATTTTGTGCGCGGGTTATTGCATAAATATGTATATTTTGAATTATTTAATCCCTTGAAGAATCAGGATTAATTAATGAAATATTCGTTAGAAGTTTCGAATTGTCAATTGAAATGCGACTGAGTGCGTCGGGTGAGTGCCTCGAGTACCAAACGCCATCGTATCAAGCAAGAAGATGGGTTTGACATACCAAAAACCATACCAATGGCTTATGATCACTAATTATAGATTAAATTGAAAATGCTTGATAGACTAAACAACTGGGAAAAGCTCTTTTTCGATTACTCAGTAATTATTTTCAGCTTTAGCTAAGGTACGACTAGTAAAGGCGATAGGGAGTTCCATTTTCCCTTCAATAGGAAGGGCAATTTGGCGAAAAATTCTTCAAAAAGCGTCTATAATCTCCTACAAATCCAAGAAAAGTTTGATGTCACGCTGCGTTTTAGGTTCAGGATAGTTCACAATGGCGTTTATCTTTGCGGGGTCAGGTTTCACACCATCGGGTCCAACTATATGTCCCAAGTAAGTCAACTCTTGTCGAAGAAATTGTCATTTTCAAGGATTCAATTTTAAGTTGAATTTTCGTAAACACCCGAGAACTTCCGTGAGTCTTTGATTATGCTGATATAGGTTCTGCCCATATACGACTATGTCGTGAAGATATACTAGGCATTTAAGACCATCGAAACCGGACATAACCGTATTCAAAAAATTTTGAAAGGTGCCCTAAGCTCCCTTCAAATCAAAAGGCATACGATTAAAATGAAAATGTCCGTCACTTGTGTTGAAAGCCGTTTTTGGTTTTACCTCATCATTAAGTAGCACTTGGTGATACCCGTTCGTCCTATCCAAGCTGCTAAAGTAAGATGCTTTTCCTAATTGATCCAACATTTCTACAATATTATAGGCAAAGGAAAGACACGGTCTAATGTTACATCATTCAATCGTCGGAAATCGACAACAACGCGCCATTTATGTGAACCATCTGACGATTTTTTAGGTATGGCTAAAAGTGGAAAATACCAGGGGCTATCACTGGGTTCAATTATTCCATGGGTTAGAATTTCATTTACTTGTTAATTAATTTCAGTTTTAAATGCATCAGGCATTCGATATGATTTTTGATAAATTGGTGCACAGTCTGAAGTTGTATAGGTATGCTATGTTTAATACCATGAGCTGCAGTTAATATATCACCATCTAAATGGAAAACGTCATACTCACGAATGAGTTGTTTAATGGATCCCTGGCTATGCGACTATGCCATAAAATAAAACAAGTTCAGGAAAGCTCAAAGAGTTACCGGGTTACGAAAATCCAAATCGTTCAGGTAACCGAAATTTATCCGCAAAACGTACCAGTTTTGACAAAATTTATGTTTTGATGGGTATGACGAAACGTACGTGAAATTGGATTTGAAACTGGTTAGCAGATCCAAAATTGTATCTTGCTATATGATATTAGCACATCAAGTACGAGTAAGATACCATTTGCAAAAAGCATTATATGATATCAAGCGATTTGCAGTTGTGGACGCAAGAGCCAGGCCTTTGTTTTTGTGGTCTTTGTTCTTTTACTGAATAGGGGCACGTGGGACTTAAGCCAAAAACTCATAAATTAATCAATTAAAATGGCAATTTCAATTAGATGGCAGATAAAGTAACTTTTCGATAGGTTGTGTTGGATCCAGTATCGCTGCTAGGCATTCCCAGCACCCACAATTAATATTTATAAAACAATTTAGAAATTTGTACGATTTTGAAAAGTTGTTGGTCCTTCTTTCAATCAATAAATTTTAGAACTAAATGTTATATGTTCTAAAAAATTCTTGGGCATATGAAACGTCAAAAATAATCGTTCAAAATCAACAACATTTCGTAAATTACGTGTTTTGGCAAAATTATTGATCGTTTTGAAGAAACTGGTCCAGTTCAAGGTCGTAAACCGTATCAACATGTTCATTCAGTTCGTACTCCTAATGCAATGGCAGCTGTTAGTGAAAGTGTTCATAATGAACCAAGTACATCAACCAGGCATCGGTCAGAAGAACTAAATATTTCACGAACCACATTACGACGCATTTTGCATGTTGATCTTCGTTTGCATCCATATAAAATTCAACTAACCCAACAATTGAAGCCACCAAACCATTTAAATCGTCATCGTTTTAATAACCAAAATTCACTGTTTGGTGTGGTTTATGGGCTGATGACATCATTGGGCCGTTTTTCTTTGTAAACGAAGAGGAAAATGCCCTCACAGTGAATGGGGAACGTTATAGCAACATGTTAACTGATTCTTTGTGGCCCAAATTAAATGAAAGCGTGTCAATGACCTTTAGTTTCAACAAGACGGAACGACATGCCACGCAAATCAGATGAAAACTCTAACTGTTGCCTGCTTTATACTCAAGTGTGCAATTAAATTATGTTTTCAAGAATTATGTGAAGAAGTTGATAGGGACCGCTGGGGCAGACCTTATAAAATGGTTATGAAAAAGGTTAAGGGTGCGTATGTACCATGACCATCGTGCGCACGAAGCAAGAGGTGGCGGAGAAATATTCCCATTAATTACAACGGAGGAGGTGCTTAGGGCATGTAGCAATTTGAAGAATAACATGGCTCCGGGGCCTGATAAAATTCCCCATATTGCAATTAAATCAGCGGTACGCTCATATCCAGACTTGCTTATAATTTTATTCAACTCATGCATAGAGGAAGGAGTCAACTATTCCGGCTTCCCATAGCAATGGAAATTACAGCGGTTGGTACTATTGCCTAAAGCGAAGAAGGCGCTAGATGGTCCATCTCCCTAAAGGCCAATCTGCTTGCTAGATACTGCAGGTAAATTATTTGAGAGAATCTTATGTGAGAGACTACAGGAAGCCATTAAAAATAAAGCGGACTTGGCGAAGAACCAATATGGGTTCCGTAAAGCTCGCTCTAGGCAATATAGGCGCGAGAGGCAATATCTGGTGATAGTTGAAAATGAAGTTCTAAAAAGTATTGTGCGGTAGTACCATTAGATGTGAAAAATGCAATTAACTCGGCGGTTGGGATTGCGTATTAAACGCGCTAATCAATAAAGAGGTCCCTCTGTATTTACTTAAAATGCAATTGTAGTTGTTGCAAAGTACAAAGAAGAGGTGGAAGAAATCTGCAATTGGAGTGTAAGAGTAATTCAGAAGCAGTCCTAATCACTAGTAGCAAAAGGTTGAAATTCATGACGGTGGAAGTTGGTGGTCAGCTCTTTCAGTCAAAACAATCTATTAATTATCTGGGAGTAATAATTGATACTAGAATGCCCTTTAATCGCATTTGGGTACCGTTAATGTGAATTATACCAAACGCAGGGGGGTGCCGCCAGAGCCGCAAACTATTACATCTATTTTGATGTATGCAGCACCAATTTGGGCCAGTGCTATGGAGAGCAGCACTTACAAACAACCGATGGCATCGGTTTATAGGTTAAGCACTTTGAGGCTGGTTAGTGCATTTAGAACGGTATCAGATGAAGGCGGGTATGCCGGCAATTGACTTAATGGCTAAGGTCAAAGAATGTATTCTCGCCGTGCAAATGGGGATAAGACAGGAAATCGTGTTGTGGCCATGTGGCAGCAGCGTTGGGACAGCTCGGGAAAAGGTCGGTGGACTCATCGTTTATTCTCTTTTAGATAGTTAAATGGCTAGATAGGAAACATGGAGAGATTGACTTCTATTGACTGCCTGCGCTTCGAGGAAGAAAGATTGGAACTATATAGGTCTGTGGGAAATGACTTAGACAGTCCAAAGAAATTTGGGAGGTGGTGTGTAAAATTAGTGCAAGGATTATTAAGAAACTGAGAAGTCTAGAAAAAAAAATAGACAAAGACAATAACGTTAGATGACAGCTAAGGCTGAGCCTGTTCTCGCGAAGTAATACATAGCAGTATAGTTCCACGAAACAACTATAGGCATAAGAATTTGGGGGTTAGGGTTTAGTCGATAAGAATCCGACACTCTTACATGTTGATGGATTAGGTCCACATGTTAGGTATTATGAAAATTCCCCCTTCTACCACAAACAAAAAAAAAATCTAACTGTTGTTCAACATATACCAAAAAAGATAATAAATTTTGTTGTGAAAGACCCAACAGAATACTTCAACCAATCAAACGTAAATAGGAAAATAAATGTTCAATTAGTTCAATTTAGCGAGGCCCACAATTGCCTATGCTTAAAACCGCAACTGGAGCCAGGTCACATTCTCTACAGTGACCTCAAATGTCTACATAAAATAATGATTACAGAAACGTATTTTACCTCTAATTCGTTAACAGGATTCAGCATTAAAGTTTTGGCCTGATTTAGTTTTTCATACTATACTCTAAAGACGCAATAAATTGGTACAAGACTAATCTAAATCAATGTTATCTCAAAGTATCTAAGCCGACCAGTATTCGATTTATCAAAAAATATTTGGCAATATAGTGAAAAGAAGAAGGGCGGGTAAGATTGCTACAAATATGCGTTCTGAATGGAATAGTGTTATTGCACACATCGGAAGTTGTGTAGAATTTCACGGGAAACCTTGCTTGACCTTATCCGTCGACAACGGCATGCCCATCCCTGGATACCAGATTTTAATATTGGTCACCACTACACGTTTGAGGAAGTAAGGAGATTCAAATATTTGGGCTCTCATATCACTCACGACAATAGTGAGGGTGGGGATATTTAGGAACGGCTGGCAGCAGGCATTCGTGTTTTGTGTCCTCTAAGGCCACTGCTGAAATCTGAACAAATGTCAAGTGCCGTTTGCACATTTGAAAGAAAAATCATGCGTGAAATTTACGGCCCCAAACTCTAAGAAGATGGTACATACCGAGCTATGTACAATATCGAGATTGGATATTGTACCTAAATTAATATCTCAGCGAATATGCTGACTCAGTCCTACTACTGTGTAGAGAACGAGCTAGCTTCTTCAGATTTTTTAAGACAGGATGAAGACCAAGCTCAGGATCGAAACCGCTGGAACCAATATGTTGGCACAGTAGAGGGGCAGTAATGGTCTAAATCGGTAACCGAAATTTTAGCTGAGACAAAATAATTGCAAATGAAGAAATGAATACCGATTTATAGATAGCATTGCTCAGTCGAGTTGGACCGATAATCAGGAAACGTGACTAAATCGTATGCCCAAAGAAAATTTTAATAATTTAATGCGCGGATGGCCAAAATGGATGGAACAAAAGGGATTATTGATGCACGCTTCTCGATAACAACTCTGGATCCTTGCAAATATTGTTCTCAGAGCCGGCAAGTTGCGGAAAAACGTTATATTACTGATGGAAATTTATAATCGTTTCACCGAACCCGATGGATATTGTAGTGACCTTACCATCCATACTGCATTGATTCGAACATGAGGTCAGCGGGAGATTTTGATCCGGCCTCCGGTGGAAAAAATATTTTTTTTATTCGGAGATTTGAGTCAAGTCATGAGGCAATCAAATACTATTTTCCGTTGGGTACACTCAGAATCTATAGACTTTTTACGAAAGAACGGGTAGCTCAGCTTTGCTTAGATGGTGTCAAACTCTTTTTCAGATTTCAAGATGTGAATGAGCATAATTTAACTATACTGAACATGGCAAAACATAAAATAGTTTCTAAGCTGCACAAATTTGGGTTGCTTCTTACAGGTGGCTTTTAAAACTTGTTAGGAAATACGAAAGTATCACTTCAGAACGCAATGCAAATTGGTTAAAAAAATGAGAAAACTGGCAGCAAAATATGTGGAAAATAAAAATGTACTCAGAGACTGGGTATGCATTTCGACAGCTATGCTGCGAGAAAAACTCCAACGCCAAACGATAAATTCGCTTCATACGTCTCGATGTGCAGAGACGGATGAAACGAATTTATCGTTATACGCATTGGAGTTCTTAGATTAGACGTCTAGAATAAATTTGATGATGATCAGAAAAAAAAGCAGCTGATGACTCCACACATAGATATCACTAATCGTCAAACAAAAGGATTGGGTTGATATTCAAAACGTTGGAGATCTTTGTGCAGCACAATGCATGTTTGAAAATGGACAGATATAGTGATAAAGGATCAGAGATATTTATAGATACCGAGGTTGGTTCAGCTGAGTTTGCAGAAACAGAAAAGGAAACATTGAAGTAGCTGAACGTGTATAGTTGATGGGAAATTGTTGTTTGTAAATCTGGCAACACTGGCTTACGTCATATATAGATAGGTTTAGCTAAATTGTTTAATCCAAAGCCTCTCTAATATAGATTTGAACTCCCTTGATCTTAACTCTTTATAAATGAAATTTTATAAATAAATAAAATTTTGCTGACAAATTTTAGTCGGCCTTGCCAAGCAGTCACATAATAAAATACACGAAAAATTGTCTTGCATCAGTGCTAGTAATTTTTTCATTAGTTTTACTATGTGAGTGCTTGGAAAGATCGACTAAAAACGATACCCTTATAAATTAAATTGTGAATTGACAAACAAAAATATTATGATAACACTCTTCAAATCCTGCTGTTGTAAAGTTTTTTTTTTTTTGATAGCCATACACGTGCACACCATTTTTTTTGTTTATCGCAAATACTTCACGCTACTTGTACAGAAAATCGCATGAAAAAAATCAGTTAGTTGCAGTCCATCAGATCCGGATAAGTCATATAAAATGTGTGGTATCTCGCCACTTGAAATAATAATGTTCAACCGACCCTATCGCATTTTAATTGTGTTAATAAATAATTCGCCATTGATTGATTTCGATGCGTATAGTTAGTCACACTAAATTGATATTAAATATACATATAGTAACAACGATAAATAGGATTTTTTTTAAAAATATAGGTCTAAAGTCTATGCCACTATATAACGCCTTTAAATTTTGAAGATTAGATATTTTTAACATATCCAATTGTAATCCGTCATTACCTATATAAATCCACTTATTCAAACGCGCACAGAACTATAGGGCCCTTTGATTCACAAATAATATTTATCACCAACAAATCACTTAGACAATACCACAAAATATGTCCGTCCGCACTATACGCGCACCAGCAATATACTAAAATAGTTTTCACTCCGCAGATGAGCTGTTGTCCGCACGACCAAATTCAAGCAACTGGAAATTTACAAAACTAAAACTAAACAAATTATCGCGAAATACGATTACATGAACCCAATTCACGCATGTAATTGAACGCGGAGGAGAGAGAGGAAAGCAAATAAGTACATAATTACAAAAAATCTAAACTTTTTTATTTTATATTTTTATGGACAAAACAATTTCCCTCTTCTAACAACCGCACATACCAATCATGTATACTCGTCGTGTACGATCTCATCATGATCATGAAAAATATATTTGTTTTCCATTTCGTTACGGTGTTAAAAAATAAAATCTGCACGATCGTTTCCGTATGGATATGAGAGATCAAGTTATTTAAAAAGAAAAAAAACTTGATCGTTACATAAAAGTCGATCGATCGATTTATTTTATCCAGTATATATATGTAACATTATATAAGACGTCCGCGATCAAACATTGTATGCGATCGACCATTTGGATTTATTTATATACAGTATACACAATACACCAATCACGGCTATTTTCCATGCATGAAATGAGCTATTGGGTTACTAATCGTTTCGACAAAAACAGAAATTGGAAAATACATTTCTAATAAATGTTATTGCTTGCTGATTTCCTATATTTGCAATTTTACTTGTTTGTCTGTCGCAAAGTAAAAGTTTTATGAATATTACAGAAACCAGTCTTTTTAAGATTTTAGTCTTCATGAATGATCTCGATATTATGTATGCGCGCGCGTTTGCATTTCTATTTTTATTAGAAAATTTTCTAATTTTTTACCATGATCTTTGATTCGTGTTTGTTTTTATAACACATAGTTGTTATTTATGATACGTACATGGGAAATAATTTTCGCGCGATAATTTGTGATAATATAAAATATTGATCGTTCGTTACGCCTGAATTTATACTTTTTCGAGAAATTCAATTTGTTATTTAATATGATCGTGGAGAGTATAGTGTAGTGTGGTCGAAAAGTAGAAAATAATTTTTAATTTGTTTTATTATTCAACCAAGTGAATAGATGGTTTTTGACTTTCCAGTGGGTGAATTTTTTTCATTTTTATATGTTAACGTAAATACATTTTCTTCGCAAACTATAATTGCTGTTTCAGGCAGGGATGGGCATTTATGAGTCATCTAGATCGACGTGTGGACAATTCGTAAACAACGCGTAGACAACGTAGATATCGTAGAAAACGTTAATCGAGCAAATAGCCCAATGGTTAAGCTGCGACGTTTATATCGGGAGGTACCGGGTTTTCGAATCAAAGGCGGGCATGCAAAAAGGAACGACATCAGAGGTGGGCATACAAAAAGAATTTATCAATCGGTTTTTTTTATTTTTTAATAATTACCAACACTTACTCGTACATACATTAATTAGAGACTGTTCGGCTAATGAATTTAGTGTCCTTTGAAAGCTGAACAGTATTCCTATTTTATACACAGCTACAGGTCCGTCATTTAAGTGGCCATCTGCACCCTGCATAGCTCCATGCTAGCCAATTTTTTTTAATTAAAATGGTTGGAACCTACAGAAGTTCCGCACTCAATGCCACAGTGGGCCCATGGTGCAAACCTTGAGGATCTATCCTAACTCGCATAAACGCACTGCAGCCTTAGCAAACTGTAAAAGTTTGAACCAAAAGATGGATAATAACTAAGCTACGTTCAAATATCCGTACGAAAATACTTGGGATCTAGCTTCGACAAAGGCCGGATAGCTGCAAAGGTAGTGTAGGCAGTCGTCCACTTCCTCCAGACAATCGTCACAAAGATTATCCTGAGCTAGTTCCATGCGTTGGAGATAAACCTTGAAACGTCCGTGGGACGTAATAAGAGCAACCAGAATTCTGAGTTCGCTCTTTTTTAAGGATAACACATATTTAGTGACCCTTACGTTGGGTTCGATGATAAACCGTTTTGCCTTTCGACAGCTAGGCGTAGAACGCCACTTCAACTGCGCCAGTTCAAGTAAAGCGAACTTCTTAATAGTATCCTTACCACCGTTGAAAGAAAGAGGAATTGCTGGCTCGGGACCACAAAACTTACTGCGCGATCCAGCTTTCGCTAAAAAGTCAGCAACCTCATTTCCCACATGACCCTTACTCTCGAATTGGAGCAAAGGAGATTAATCACTCTTTGACCAGTTTGGATGTAGTCAAAGGGTTTTTAAGGGTATTGAGCACGGCTTTACTAATACAAGCTTGAAAAACCGTGCAGTGTTTGCCCAGACTACCGGAGAATCTGAGCCCATACTTTGGGCAAAAGAAACCAAACCCTGCACTGACTTCTGATCGAGAGCCATCCGCAAAAAAAACTATCGACTCAGACAACTGTCTTTAGAAATCCTGAGACAGCCACAGTTCTCTCGAGGGGAAACCGACGGAGAATGAATTGGTAGCCAGTACTAACTTGAACGATGGGCCGGCCCCTAAGTTCTACATTCCAACAGAGAATCATAGATGTTTTCAATTTAATCACCGATCGTAAACGGGAGATGAAAAATCCTTTTTACATCCCGCCTCTGTTGAGATTCGAACCCGGTACCTCCCGATCTAGGCTACCCTGTTACCGTCCCTGCCAACGAGGAGACGCATACTCGTCTACTATTTACTAGCTTAAAAGTAATTTTACGTACGATAAAAATTTTGTGTACTTATACATATATCCACTTACCGCTCAAGACGCGGTATAATTGAGGCTGTTTGGCAGCATTAAATTGTACGTTTGCTTGCAGGCCATGCAACGTACGTTTACTTGCAGGCCATTCACAGATACTTGAGGCTGCTAGACTCAGTCGGTACATATAAGAGACTATATTCTTAAATGCCCCGATAACATTTGGGTAAACCATACGCTTAGAGGAATCTTTGTCTCTAATCTCGCTTCAATATTTGGCAGATATCTATATGTTATTCTACCATTGAATGCGACCATCTATCTTGCCATATTGCTACAGACGCTTTTCTCATTTCCTCTTGAACGACCCCATGAGGTTCGGCCGAATTTGATCGCCTTCGACTATCACGTTTCCGTAGCTCATGTTTTGTCTTTTTCTTATCTTGAAGTTGGCCATTTTCTCATTTAAGAGTGTATCAATAGGAATCATGCCCGCCAAGATAGAAACGGCGTCAGTTGATGCTGTTCTGTATGCCATGGTAATTCCGAGCAAGATACTTCTTTGGGCACTAACTAGTGTACGCCAATTGTGATAGTTCATTCTGTCTGCCCATGCCGCGCACGTGTAGATCAATGGAGAGGCCCTCATATATTATTGACAAAGCATACATACGTTGCTTGAGACCCCAGTTCTCTTTTGCAACTCGTTTCAACACAGCGAAACCCTTCTTACTATTTTCCGCGACTCTTTTGACATGTGAAGTTACTCCAAGTCGTTCATCGAAGTCAACTCCCAGCCATTTAACAGTTTCCACCATCTTAATTTCTTTGGACATTTATGGAAACCAATGGTGATCTCCTAATGTCCAGTGAACCTTTAAGTTGGATCATAACTGTCTTTGTAGAGGATAGCTCCATTTTGTAACTTCTGCACCAGTCTACCATCCTGTCTATGGCTAATTGCACTTTTTCTTGAATATTTTGTCTTGAATTCCCAGCAAAGAGCTTTACCTATCGTCCGCGAATGCCACCTCTTGGATTTCTTGGTGCATGCAACGACAATTTACTGAAAACAACAATTCACCGATAATACATGGGAACTACTATATCGATTATACTATTGGAATTATTTGATGGAAATGGGACTGTAAAATGGTTTTTGGATAAAGTTCTGGGATATGGCCATGGAACGGTGACTAGTTCCGTTCCAGGTGGCCATTAACCGACTTGACAAATTGAATGTTGGAAAATGATTTTTGGATAAAATTTAGGAATATAGCCAACTGGAACGGAACTAAACCAATCCTGGACCGATTATCAAAGAACTTGACAAGTTGAATAGAAAATTGTGATTGTAAAATAATTGTTGGGTAAAATTCTGGAATGTGTGTCTGCCTATGATACATCCTCTGATATTTTAGCTTTCCAACGTAGTTTGGCGTCTAGAGTTATCTCTAGATACTTGGCTGAGTTGTATTGCTGTAGTTGCTGGCAACTTAGCTATTGAACTATCAATATTATTTCCTACTGCTATGATAGCGGTATCATCAGCAATTGTAGCAAGTATATTTTCTTCTTCCATTGGTTGTGGTATATCGTATAGATGTACAATAAGAACAGTAGTTCCCCAAAGACACTCCCCTGAGAAACTTCAGCCTTACTTCAGCCTTATTACTCTTAAATCAAAATATTATTGTTCTTGTTTTATTCTAAAATATCTCTCAGTTAGGTTTTGGAAGTAAACTCATCAGCTTATAATTTAGACCTTCATGCCATACTTTATCAAAAGCCTGTGCGACATAAAAGAACACTGCATAGCAGACCTGCTTTCTTTCGAGTTGTTTTTCAATTGCATTAGTGATCCTATGTACTTGGTCAATTGTCGAGTGGTCTGAATTCAAATTGGTGGTTTGGTTTCTATTACCATTACTGGTAATAGTGATATTGGCTTGAGAATCGTAATGACTTCAGCCACCTTCCATAATTTTGGCACATATGTGAGTTTAAACGCTGCATTTATTAATTTGGTAAACTTAATAAAATTGTCTTTTTGGGAGTTCTTTTGTTACCTCTCTTGCTACCAAGTCAAAACCCGGTTCTTTCTTACTTTTTAGCTTATAGTAATCATATCCATTACTTCAAAGCAGTTGATATCTTCCGTATCTTGACTGACTTCGATATCGAAATTTTCTACTCGTTGATAATCTAGGGATCTGAATATATTTTTCAGGTGATCAGCAAACTTATCGGCTTTTTGTTTATCTCTTCTAGCCCAGTTTCCATGTAACATTTTAATTGGAGCCTGTTGGATTACATGATGATCATCATTTGGATATTCTTTGTCAGATGGCTTCAAATAGGTCTACCAAATAAATAGATTTCCAAATTTTCATAAGATAATCCTCCGTAATGACTTTAGTTCGCTTCAGAGTAGTTCAGTTGTTGTTGCGGAGTTTGATCCAGTTTGCTTGCGACTATTTCCCTTGGTTAAAAGAGGCAGCTTAAGCTAAAAGATAGTATATACTGCTTATTTAGACGACTCTTGCATAACATTTTCTTGATGTCCGGGCAGCACTACAGCCGTGTGGCATGCGTGCTGTGTTATTTTCTTGCTTTCCTGCAGAAGCGGTGGTAATGTTAAAACAATAGTGCTAACTACCTTGTTATGAGTATCCTTGCCCGAGTTGCCATCGTCATAAATCTATTAGCGTTGTTAACGTCGTTCAGATGGTTGAAATTCTTCAAATGTTGAATCACTTCCGCCTGGTTTTTCTTCAGTAAGCTGAGGGTGACCTCTGTGATAAATGTTTGATTTTTTATAAGCCGTAACAAATACTACTGATTTTTTTTCCTCTGTCGCATGTTCATAATGTTCCGCGTCACGACTATCCCGTGTACCAAATAGCTGCTAGCTCATTTGCTATATTTCCTACATATTTATGGCTCCGGCCTGTTCCAAATGTGTCCGGGCTGATGAAAAAATCTGATCAGGTTGAATGGAGTAATACTTGCCGACGTTGCAGGACGAACACTTGACATTGTTAGTAAACATAATACAAACAATGTATTAGTTTGATCCTGGAGGTTGTACAATTATGTCGGGTTTCCATTTATTTTTCTTTTTTCCCCAGATTTTCTGTACTGTCGATGGGACGAATACTTAATTTGGAGATTGGCTGTTTGAATTTGGCACCATAGCTCTTTAATTGTCACAAACCTAAAGTTTGTAACATTTGGAATGTGGTCGCGTTTAATATTAAATTGGTCTACAAAAAAAAAAAATATAAAAATTTTTTTTTGTCATGTTACCACTGAGTATAATGAACAAACAAGCAGGGGTAACATGACTCATCTTAGTTGTTGTTCATCAGCTTACATCAATTCCGGTTTTTCCACCCCACCATTCTTTGTCCGTATCACACTCTTCTGTGCAAAAAAAAAAAATAAAGAATTAAAAATTTTATTAATTCTTTCTTGTGCGGCAGTGGACAGAGAATCATCTATCTCACATATAGTTGAAAAATTCTTATTACAAACGAGCGATCACATATTGGAATATGCATCGAGTGGCGTTACTATAGAAATACAAGTACTATAGGTAAATATTATTTTTACTGCGTTTAGTGTTAATTTCTGAATAGAATTTTTTTTTTACCTATTTGCTTATGGTGTTTTTTTTATTCCTTTTCATAGCCGGTTGGCCTATACATCGCTTGATTTATTAAGACCAAAGAATTTCGTAAACGGCCATACTGGCTATAACATACTTTTTTTATTAGTATGAATTCATAACAATGAATTAATAAATCGAGAACACTATACAGTTCAGATAGTTCAGGCGTTAAGCCAGGATCTACCTGCCGCACCCGCTGGTTTGCAGCTTTCAAATTTATTTTACAACAACAAAACAAAAACAAAAAAAAAAATTATTCAAAAAAATATTTTTTTTATATGTGTAAAGTTAAAATTAAAATTTTTGATTATTCATTTATAAGTGCAACCAAAATATTCACTACTTAAAGAGTTAAAATTTTGTTTTTCTTTGCTGGATCTCAAATTGAATTATCTCAAATGAAATGTGATTGGTGACGAAAAGTGATTTTTTTCAAAAGAAATAAATAAAAGAAAAAAAAAAAGGTTTTATTTTAGCATTTCCTGGTTAATCCAGGTGTACAGCAACCCAGAGCGCTCAGGAGATTGTTGGTGAGTTTTTTTTTTGTATGCTTAAATTTTTTATTATTTTTTTTTTTGAGGGTAATTTTTTTTGTCACCATCATAATCAAAAATAATATTTTTTTTTTTATTTATTACGTATTTCTGGCTAAAAGAAAAAAAAAATTATTACATCTTTTCATTTTTTTTCTTAATTATTAATTATAATTAATAGTTACTTTTTATTTTAATTGTTATTTAAAAATAAATGTATTAAACTTAAAACCCATAATCTATTTATTTACGGTTTCACTATGATCGGCTAAGTGTTGATTAATCATTGGGGGGGGGAAGTATCGACATAAGAACATGATTTGGAGTTGAAGGGAAGTGATGGCCAGGATGGTAGTGCTTTTAAATTTGTTTTCTTCGCACATGAATTATTTTTTTGTAAATGCTATGAGTGGTTGCGGATCTTAGGAACCCTACCAGCCCTGAGCATTCAGGCTTATATTAAAACCAAGCATGTGCACCTTAGCACCACTAAGCGTTACAAAATGGCGCCGAAACAGGGACCGATTGGTCAATAGCAAATAAATTGTTGAATACATTTTTTTTAGGTTGCTCTAATAAAGCATCCAAAGAGGTTCACTCCTCAACTACAGCCGATATTAATGATCACCTAATTTTTTTTGTTTTTTTTTAAATTTCATTTTTTTGTACAGTCAATTCTAATCAAGGTTTCCATATTTAAGAAAATTTAATGATTGATTTCAAAGTGATTCTTTGCTTCTCGTTCGATTATTATTAAATTTTGGACCTTCGATTTCAGTTTAACTGATTTGGTTCGGTATTGAACATGGTCGATCTCATACAGGTATACATTGATTGATTTGCCGTGTTTCGGTTATTCTCAACTTGTAGTTGTGTGTTTCCCATTTTCTTTGCCTAAACCAAAATGGATTCAATATAATTGCCGGATTATTTAAGTTCATTGTAGCTTTATTCAGATTCAGCGATTGAATATAGATGATTTCTATATATCTCGCGGAATTTCTTGTTTAATTTACGATGGCTTGAAAAAAATAAAATAAAAATCATTCACGGAGCTTCACTCCAAAACTATATTATTACAGATCATTATTAGATTCAATCAATTTGTATTAAAGACTAAGCGGTTCTATTTCATTTTTTTTATTATTAGAGGTACATTTTAGATTTCTCTGCCATAAATTTTCCGATTAATGATTTTTCAATCGATCTAGGTGACCCATAGGTAGCCTTTCTTGGATATCTTTAATGGAATTAATTGCTGATGTATTATTGAATGTAAATTTTGAATAGTGTGGTTCGTAAAAGTTGGTTCTGCCTCAATGAACTAATTGATTTGCTGTGATTCAGTTATTCTTAGCTCATTGTCGGAACATATTTGAGTAACCATACACTATATCTCTACTTTCAAGTAAACCCGCAATAGTGTATCTCTAACATTTAATAAACTTGCCATACATTTATTTGTGACATTTATTTACCCATTTCTATATGTGCGTTCTTTTTCGTTAACAACCCCTCCCTTCCTAAATATTTTTGTTGAATTTAAACTTATTATCTACGTTTGTATTAATATTATTCTTTTCTTATTTTTTTTTTGTATTTTCGAGTATCGAGAAACTTATTGCAAATTTATACATTTAAAATTGAATTTTGGCTACTTCTTTTTTAAATTTTGATATTACATTACTATAATCATGAACTTTGAGGATTACATTAGTGCTCTCTCCAAAGAGGAGCGAGATATTGAGTTTATCGTCCGCGATATCGATTCGAAGTCGCCTAACGCAAGGGAATTACTTCTAAATCGCATGTCCAAGGAAGTTGTAACTCCAGATGAGTTGCCAACTAAATCTCATACTAGCAGTAATCCTGGTTTGGAAGTTGGTACCGCATTAGAAGTTGCGGATTCTTTAAATAAACTTACAAGCACGAGAAACCAACCCATACCAAGTAAAGACTTAAATCAAGTGTTATTTCGAGCAGTACATTGGCAAAGAAGAATGATACGTTTAAAAAATTCTTTTGGGGATATTTTGAATATTACCAGCGTAATCACGAAATTTAGACGTTTAAACCAATATGCTCAAAAATTGCTGGAGGAAGAACATATTAATTTTAATCAGAGTGGTGATACTGCCGATCAAGTTGATCAGCGGAAAGAGGTTCCAACCTCTGATGGTAATCTTAACATTAATAAAGATGAGTTAGGAGCGTCAGCAGTATCTCCAGTGGTGTCAGTAGCTTCACCCATTCCTGATTTTCCTCTCGAAATACGTAATAATGTGTGGTCTAATCCCATGGAGAAAGCTAATCCAAAAATTAACGACCAACTGGGGCTCGCTAACAATCCATGGCAATTTCCATCCACCGATAGAGGTATTGAATTAACTGTTCCTCCTATTCTCACGAATAATTCCATTGATTATACTTTACACCAAAGGGACATCCACCCTGCTGACAAAATTTATGATAGAATTATTACACCAGGAGTCAACTCGGATCGGTACATACCGGATTTGTCAAACATCACCGGTGGACCTAAATATCGTAATCCGGATTTATCGGAAAACTCTGCTAATTTTCATAGGCAACTTCCCAAATGGAAAATTACGTTTGATGGTAGTTCGAAAGGGCTGGATGTGCACGACTTTGTGTTTCGATTGGAGACGTTTGCTAAAAGAGATGGTTATTCGGAAAATAAATTGCCTTTAATTATTTATAATTTTGTGAGTGACAACGCGGAAAAATGGCTTTGGGTATACGCCCGTAGTAATCCTAATGCGACTTGGGTGGAAATGCGATCTGCCTTTCTTTCAAGATTTTCAAGTCATGAAAGTGAACGCGAAACTCGTCGTTCAATAGAACGTAAATTGCAAGGTAAAGAAAGTTTTAATGACTTTGCACTAGAGATACAGACTTTGAATGGTCATCTCTCTAAAAACGTTTTTCCGAAATAGAACTCGTAGAAATCCTACGTGAAAATATGAATCCCGTTTTGAGAACTGCTACTCTATCCCAACAAATCAACACAGTAGAACAGTTAAGAGTTGCTTGTCAGCAATATGAACGCATTTGGTCAAATTCAGGTTATGACCCAAGACAATTGGTAGAACACCCTAAACGACGTTTTAACGTTAATGAAATTGATAGAAACATGGAACCCACTGAAACAAAATTCAATAATTTAAGTATTGACGAAAACCTATCACGCGATAATATAAATATTGCCGCCTTTAACGCATCTAGGAACGATAAAGGTCCGATACACACCAATCATTTAATATGTTGGAACTGTAAAGACCTTGGACATCGTTATCAGGACTGCCCTATGGATCTTCAAGAATTATTTTGTTTCGGTTGTGGAAAGCCTGGAGTGAGAAAGCCAAATTGTCTTAATTGTGCCAAGTATGCTTTAAACCAGAAGTCGAACGTGATCCATCCTGGGGAACCTCGTTCGGGACAATCGACTCCCAGGAATCAATAGTCTCTAAACCTCGAATTTCAAAAACCATTGCTACGCAAACAACTAGTTCATCATTAGAGACAATAATAAATGATCAATATCTGGACCAAAGCGACTCAAATACTATCGTTGATACAAATAATTGTATCCCATCGGTAAACTCAAATCCACTACAGGGAGTGCCTGATGATACCAAGCAAGTGATGCGGACTAAATGTTACTGGCGTTATCGCCGATCCATCGGTAAACTGTGTTGCACGTCTATCATACACTTTGAAAATGACCAAAGACCTCACATTAATATTTCCATTGAGGACCAAAATATTCTAGGCCTTCTAGATAGTGGTGCATCCATAAGTGTGCTGGGTAAAGATGCTCTAGAATTTATTTCCAAGGTAGGTCTTAAAATCCGCAATTTCCGCTCCGTCGTGAAAACGGCAGATGGCACACCTAAACCAATTCTAGGATACGTGGAAGCTCAAGTGAAATATAATGATAAAGTCAATTCTATGCGATTCTATGTGGTACCAAGTTTAGCCAACAAGCTTTACTTGGGTATTGACTTTTGGTCCAAATTTAATTTAGCGCCCGCCATAATCAATGAGATTTCGAATCCTCAAACCAATGAGTCCACTCAACATTGTTTAACTCCGTCTGAAACCGCAACTCTTGAGTCGATTAAACAAATGTATCCCTCATTTGACGTACATGGCTTAGGCAAAACAAAATTGATCGAGCACGTAATTGACGTGGGTCAAACGGCTCCGATAAAACAGCGATTTTATAATGTTTCACCAGCAGTACAAGAGGTAATGTACAACGAATTGGATCGAATGATACATTTGGGGGTGATAGAAGAGTCGACTAGTGCATGGAGTTCTCCCGTGGTCTTAGTTAAAAGAGCTAATGGTAAAGCAAGGATATGCTTGGATTCTAGAAAGTTGAATCAGGTTACCAAGAAGGATGCTTACCCACTTCCTCATATTGATGGGTTGATAGGCCGCCTTAATGTTACCAAATATATTAGCGCGATAGATCTTAAAGATGCCTTCTGGCAAATACCTTTGGAGGTTTCTTCACGGGAGAAAACGGCATTCACAGTACCTGGTAGACCACTCTACCAGTTTACTGTGATGCCGTTTGGATTATGCAACGCACCCCAAAGTATGTGCAGGTTAATGGACAAGGTCATCCCCCACCAATATCACGAGCGAGTTTTTGTCTATTTAGATGACCTATTGATAATTTCGGCCACCTTAGAGGAGCACTTCGAATTGTTGAAGCTAGTGGCTACGTTATTATCGAATGCTGGGTTGACAATCAATCTATCTAAAAGTAAATTTGTCATGCGGGAGATCAAATATCTCGGATTTATTGTCGGTGAAGATGGTCTCCGTACCGACCCGTCCAAGGTTGAAGCAATTTGTGGCTTCCCAAGTCCAACCTCGGTTAAACAAACTCGTAGATTATTGGGCATGGCAGGTTGGTATCGGAGGTTCATTCCAAATTTCGCTGAAATTTCCGCACCCATAACAAATTTATTAAAGAAAGGACAAAAATTCGTATGGAACAGTGAGGCCCAGTCTGCTTTCGAAAAATTAAAAGAACTATTAACGACAGCTCCCGTTCTTATAAATGCAGATTACTCCAAGCCGTTTTTTATAAGGTGTGACGCAAGCACCGAGGGTATTGGAGGCGTCCTCTTCCAAAAAGACGAAAATGAGCAAGAACGTCCCATTTCTTTTATCTCGCAGAAATTAAACCGAGCCCAGCGTAACTATTGTGTCTCTGAATTAGAGTGTTTGGCCGCCCTCATATGCGTCCAAAAATTCAGGCCTTACATCGAAGGTTACCACTTTACGGTAATAACAGACCACGCCAGCTTGAAATGGTTGATGTCCCAGAAGGATTTAAGCGGTCGGTTAGCTAGATGGAGCCTCAAACTTCAATCATTTGATTTCACTATCGAACATCAAAGAGGATCACTCAATATCGTTCCAGATACTCTTTCACGGATATACTGCGACAATATTGAAGAACTAATAAATGAAGAATCCTTGATGGTAGGTGCAGTAAATCTTGATCCAGAGCACTTTGTAGACGCCGAATATGTGAAACTATTAACAAAGATTGAAACTTCTCCTTCAACTTACCCGAATCACAGAATCTCAGATGGAAAAATATATATAAGGTTTGAACCATTGAAAAATCAAATCGTAACAGACGTGCCAGTGTGGAAGTTGTGGATTCCATCCCAATTGACCAAGCTATTAATTAAACAAGAACATGACGAACCAAGTGCAGCTCATGGTGGCATTCGAAAAACACTAGAACGAATTCGACGTCACTACTTCTGGCCTCACATGAGAAAAGAAGTTTCCGATTACATAACTAATTGTGTGCCTTGTAAAACATCCAAAGCAGCTAACCAGACCTTAACACCACCAATGACTCCCAATCGTTGTGTAGAGAGGCCATTCCAAAAAATATATATAGATTTATTAGGACCATATCCCCGATCTAAAAATGGTAAGACAACAATTTTAATCGTGTTGGATAAATTAACCAAATTTGTTCTACTTAAGCCATTAACTAAGGCTATATCAGCAAAAATTGTAGAATATCTGAGAGATGAAATATTTTATGTTTACGGCGTTCCCGAACTTATTCACACAGACAATGGTGTACAATTTATTAGTAAAGAATTCCAACAGCTCTTAAAAGAATTTGGCGTACAACATTTTAAAACAGCTTTGTATTCCCCTCAATCTAACGCCTCAGAACGTGTGAATCGCTCAATACTCGAAGCAATCCGATCATTCATTACTAAGGATCACCGTACCTGGGATACCCATCTAGGTGCCATAAGCGGAGCAATCCGTCATTCAATTCATGAATCGACGACAATATCGCCACACTTCGGTTTATTCGGCTACCACCGGATTAATCACGGAAACGAGTACAAATTGTTAAAGGAACTTGGTTGTGCCAACGAAAATAACGTTGTGGTAGAAGCTCTTCCAGAAAGACTGCAAATTATACACGAAGAAATGAGAAATAAACTTGCTCAAGCCTACAAGAAATTCGCTTCTCGTTACAACCTACGCTCGCGAGTGGTTGACTTCAACCCAGGTGACATCGTTTACTATCGTAATCATCCTCAGAGTAGTGCAGCGGAATTTTTCTGCGCCAAGTTCGCCCCAAAATTTGTTAGGGCTCGAGTGAAGAATAAAGTTGGTTTAGTAAATTACGAACTTGTAGATGAGACTGGTAAATTACTTGGTACGTTTCATGCGAAAGATATTAAGCGCTGATATCCCACTGATCTGTTCAATCATTCGATAAAACATATTTTCTTCAGATTTTATTGGCTTTATCGCATAGCTGCAGTTATGTAGCGATATCAATAAAATCTGCCCTGTAACATTTGGAATGTGGTCGCGTTTAATATTAAATTGGTCTACAAAAAAAAAAAATATAAAAATTTTTTTTTGTCATGTTACCACTGAGTATAATGAACAAACAAGCAGGGGTAACATGACTCATCTTAGTTGTTGTTCATCAGCTTACATCAATTCCGGTTTTTCCACCCCACCATTCTTTGTCCGTATCACACTCTTCTGTGCAAAAAAAAAAAATAAAGAATTAAAAATTTTATTAATTCTTTCTTGTGCGGCAGTGGACAGAGAATCATCTATCTCACATATAGTTGAAAAATTCTTATTACAAACGAGCGATCACATATTGGAATATGCATCGAGTGGCGTTACTATAGAAATACAAGTACTATAGGTAAATATTATTTTTACTGCGTTTAGTGTTAATTTCTGAATAGAATTTTTTTTTTACCTATTTGCTTATGGTGTTTTTTTTATTCCTTTTCATAGCCGGTTGGCCTATACATCGCTTGATTTATTAAGACCAAAGAATTTCGTAAACGGCCATACTGGCTATAACATACTTTTTTTATTAGTATGAATTCATAACAATGAATTAATAAATCGAGAACACTATACAGTTCAGATAGTTCAGGCGTTAAGCCAGGATCTACCTGCCGCACCCGCTGGTTTGCAGCTTTCAAATTTATTTTACAACAACAAAACAAAAACAAAAAAAAAAATTATTCAAAAAAATATTTTTTTTATATGTGTAAAGTTAAAATTAAAATTTTTGATTATTCATTTATAAGTGCAACCAAAATATTCACTACTTAAAGAGTTAAAATTTTGTTTTTCTTTGCTGGATCTCAAATTGAATTATCTCAAATGAAATGTGATTGGTGACGAAAAGTGATTTTTTTCAAAAGAAATAAATAAAAGAAAAAAAAAAAGGTTTTATTTTAGCATTTCCTGGTTAATCCAGGTGTACAGCAACCCAGAGCGCTCAGGAGATTGTTGGTGAGTTTTTTTTTTGTATGCTTAAATTTTTTATTATTTTTTTTTTTGAGGGTAATTTTTTTTGTCACCATCATAATCAAAAATAATATTTTTTTTTTTATTTATTACGTATTTCTGGCTAAAAGAAAAAAAAAATTATTACATCTTTTCATTTTTTTTCTTAATTATTAATTATAATTAATAGTTACTTTTTATTTTAATTGTTATTTAAAAATAAATGTATTAAACTTAAAACCCATAATCTATTTATTTACGGTTTCACTATGATCGGCTAAGTGTTGATTAATCATTGGGGGGGGAAGTATCGACATAAGAACATGATTTGGAGTTGAAGGGAAGTGATGGCCAGGATGGTAGTGCTTTTAAATTTGTTTTCTTCGCACATGAATTATTTTTTTGTAAATGCTATGAGTGGTTGCGGATCTTAGGAACCCTACCAGCCCTGAGCATTCAGGCTTATATTAAAACCAAGCATGTGCACCTTAGCACCACTAAGCGTTACAAGTTCTTGACCAGGATGTAGTTCAACAATTCCTCCAAATGGCCATCCAGTGTGCCAGGCTATTATCCTTTATCAAAACGATGACTTAGATCGACCATCTTTTCCAAAATTGTTGAACCATGTTCTGCAATAATTTCCAGCGCTGGCCTAAGGTTACATTTTCAAACAATAAATCTGTCGATAGTTCATCGATTTGACTCTTGCCTCCCAAATCCCACTGAAAAGTGGTGCGAAATGGTGGTATAAAATGCCATGTCAGTTTATTGCCATCATTGGCGAACATCCTTAGCAGTTCTGGGGTAGGTTGCCTTAAGCTGTCAAGCTTTTCCTTAACTAATATTGAGCTTCAACAAAATTTGTGCCGATATCAGAGAAATATGTTGACAAATACGGGCTATAAATATTCTTAATGATGTTATAAAGGCTATTGCAGTAAAATTGTTTATACTTTCTAGATGTACCGGTTTAGGTGAAAAGTTTACAAAGCCAGCAATGTGTGCTTTGTAGGACTTTGTGCCTTTTCCGTTAGAATCCCCGACTTAACTGGACCCTTCAAAGTATAGGCCAGTGTTTGTGTGAATGGACTTGACGGTGTTACTTGTTGTTGAGATAGGTTTGCCAATAATTGTAATTTGCTGCTAGCCTCGAAGTGATAACATACGCAATGCACTTATTTATTTCTGCGCAAATTCTACGTTCGTCGTTTGTGATCCAGTATCTCCTCATGCTATTTATCATCAATGATCAGCAGCCTAGTTATTTGGTGGCTTGGAGGCAATAGTTTTAGGGTGCCTGGGTTTGATAAAGATAAGTTGCCGTTCTACTCGCAGGATCTTCTTATCGTCTATACATGGATTAAGTGAGAGGAGATTGCTTTTTGCAGAAATCGTGCCATGTTTTTGTAAACATATCATTAGTTTGCTGCGGTTGTTCTGTATATCACAGTGGTAAGTCTTATTTTTATTTTGTCTGCGGCATAGCTTCCGCAAGTTGCTTTTCTGCTGCTCTGTCCTTCGCCTCAAGAAGTATAGATTTTTCGTCCCATTCGACTGTTTTTCGTTGTGGTCCATTCTCTTGAGATTGTTTTTATTATTTGTGTTTAGCTTTCCAGTAGCGGACTGCTGGTATAAGGCTTTTACCGTATCCATTATATTTCGTGATGGGAGTTTGGCTTTGTCTGACTAGACATTACCTATTCTTGAGAAGATCTACGAGTATATACCTGCATTAATTCAAGCTACTATCATTTATAGATTTTCATCGGGATAGTGCCTTCTATTCCAGCTCTGGACAGAGAGAATAATGTTAATTTATTTTATTCCGATCGACAATCTAATGATGATGATATGCGATTTTTATGACCTAAATCTTGGTAAAATACACAAAAATCCGATGTTATAGTTTTAAGGGTTCTAAGGTAAAAGGAAACTCCCCATAAATATTTGAAATTTCCAATTGTTCAAATAAAAATTATCTGTGGTGTTCATCCTTTTTTTTAGTGGTGCCAATAAAACTGACACAATATATACTTTAATAATTGTAGGTAGGTAGGTATGTACCTAATAATTCTTAATTAGGTTTTTTTTGATATTACTATATGGGGCAGGTAAGTATATAGTCTTAGGTTAACTGTTTTATATCTATAATCTCGTATCGTACTACGAGATAATTTTCCACCACTGATGCTGGAAGATTTGACGTTTCGTAAAACATATACTATATCTATCTATGTACGGTTAGTTGGTCTGATGAAAGTAATTTTATAACCAAAGGATCCCATTTACCAGCGCAATGCTCACCATTGTATAACCGACCATCCTAGTGGCCGTACGTTTAAAACAAAGACTCGGTAAGACAAAACACAATGTTGTTTGCAAAACTATACTACTTCGCCTACCGTACAGTATTTACTGTCTGTACAAAGAAATCGACAGATTTAGGAGTGGGAGTCATTGTGCTTTGTAAAAGTGCCTGGAGCTAATGTCATGCAATTGTAAAATTACCTAACAGACAAATACGACTATTCTTAGACGCACGAAAATTCAACTCAAGACAGCGTTTACGTTACTTGGGCGACCACTAAATCAATTCAAAGTGATGCTATTTGGGCTGTATAATCCAGCCCAATCAATATGTTGTTTAGGGCATCGGATCATATATCTAGACGGTTTAGCACCACCACATAGAGAGAGTACTGTTCGATCATCACCTCCACATTGAGGGAGCACTTTGGATTACTAGAGTAGGTCGCAGACTTGTTGCGGACGAAGTAATTTTCTAATACCGGAGATAAGATACCTGGGATACTTAGTGGGCGAAGAGTGCTTGAGACCAGACCAAAAAAAAATCGAAGCCATACCTACAACCGAAAATATCAAACAGAGCAGGATACTTCCCGGTATGGATAGGTTTATGCTTCCATAACTGATTGTATAAAAAATTGAAAATTGGTTTGGACTCAGGACGCACAAGATACTTTTAACCAGCTTAAAACTTTATTATCGAGAGCTCCGGTATACCGGTGGATCCGTTGTTTGGCCAACCTTTTTTCATACGATGTGACGCAAGACAGAAGGCATGGGCGCGATGCCACATCAAAAAGATCACAAGGAAATTGAACTACACATTGCTTTTATGTCCTCAAAAGTTGAACAAGGCCCAACAAAATTATTTGGTAACAGAACTGGAGTGTTTGGCGATAATCTTATCGGTAAAAATATTCAGACCATACGTTGGGAGTCATGATTTTACACCAATTACAAACCACACATGGATTATGGAACAGCGTGACTTCAGTGGTGACTAAAGTTGCAGGGGCATTGATTTGGATACAACATGAACGAAAATGATGTTCCAGATATGCTATCCCGAGTTTACTGCGTTTCAGGTGAAGAACAATTATCCAGCAATTTTAAAAATTTAAAACAGTTTTCCAGCATTCTGTCACTGTGTCGATAACAAACACATACGGATAAATTAACGACAAAAGATGAGTTGTCAGATCTATCCTGGAAATTAACGACAACCTCTGAGCTAAAAGTGGACTTTGTCAAAAATGAGCACAGTGATCCACTATCATCACACGGCAGAATGTTCAAAACGCTATTGGTAATGGGTAACATGAATAATACTGATAGACCATGCCAGCATGTAAATTTTGATCTGCTTGAACCTTATCCCCGGTCAACACTTCAAATTTGTTGTACTTAAAGCAATAGATGTAAACTAGCAGTAGATGTTGTACTTAAAGCAGTAAATGGTAGACCCCCTCCCTCTCTGCGCTACTCATCAAACCCTCCTTAGTTTTCCACGTTAAATGTCCGTGACATCGATCTCGTCTGGTCATCCAGATAGCGAACTCCCAAAAATGTTATTCTGCTTTGGGCGAGGCCAGGTCAAATCAAGGCTTGTTGTTCCTTTTACAAGGCAGGCTTATCTGTTCCTACATACTCAGAAATGTTATCGATGTGGAATGTGATACGTTCAGCTTGGGAGACACTTCAAAAGTCAAGAAAACGGAATGAGAAATTCATCTTTAGTGCCTCACAGAATACTTTACATTCGAGCCTCGCATTCCCTTTTGAACCATTCGTGAAGAAGTTTATCACCTCGTTATCTATAATGGCCTCTCTCTCGCCAGTCCTCTCTGAAGGGAACTTCACTTAGTTAGTAACTTCACCAGGAACGTTGCCGATGGGATAATATAGTATCATGGATATTTCTATTGCGCATATAATGGATGGAGTGTCCTTTGTTGTTATAGGTCCACGTGGATATGGTTTTAAGGATTATAGTTATGCCCGCAGTTAAATCCGAGAGGTTAAGATGAAAGAAAATCTCGAAAGCTTGGGTAGGTCCCCTCCTGAGTATTCTTCTTAGACATAAGCAGGCTGTGCTTTGAACTAGCATTAGAAATTTCAGGTTGAGCATGATTTTTAAAACTGGCCATCTGTAAACCACCCCAACGAACAGTATGGGTGTATCTACTAAAACACACAGCCGGCGTAATATGTGGGCGTTTAGTCCTCATCTCTTTCCAATGATATTTTTACAGGAGTACAGCGCTACAGTAGCTTTCTTTAGCTTTATTACATGCGCTATCTCAACGTACAGGGCTGTTTCCCGAGGGTTGCAACCCTCTTGAAACCTTTCCCTTCCAGGTTTAGTAACAGGCCATTAGTGATCACATACTAAAGAAGCCAGTGATCAACTCCGATCTGACGTTGCTAAAGGAAAGAAATTATACTTCTGATAAGATGGCCAGGACTTACCCAAAGGCGTACTAAGAGGACGCACACCCAACATAGCTTTGTTCAACTTTGTCGGATAGCTATACGTTCCTACGAATTGACCGACCAAGCTCATGTGTTAATACAGATGGAGTTGGAATCGATTCCAGTAATGAGCTACCCAGAATGGTTATAAAAGTATTCCGGCCGGTTTTCTCCCTGTTCCTGAAGACTAATTTTCTGGAAGGTTTTGTAACCTATTCATACTGGAGATAGCAATCATCAGAAAAGGAATAGTCTTCGGACACTTTCCATTGTAATGCGTAGCCCTTCATATCAGTTTTTATAAATATGTGCTGGCTTGCGCCCAATATTACATAGCATGTACATTTGTGAATTTTCATCACTATCCAGGGTAACAAAAAATTTGAGTATCTTTTATTACGTTGCCTATCTTACTGGGTGGTATATAATTTTCCTCATATGGTAAGCTGATATTACCCAGAGACCTTGACCAATAATCTCAATGCTAGCCATGAGGAACGAATCGTATCTTCATTTTTCGCGTATAACAATTAGTAGTTGGGAGTCCTGAGTTCCAGTATCATCGCTGACCCAATGTTACTAGATCAGATCAATATCTAACCCTCAGGTTTCATTTTAACGACAGCAGCTTATTTAGCTCCCGGTCCTCACTAGGCCATCCAGCGAGTGTTTGTTCAGATTTATATAATACCCGATCAATAGTCCACTTTGGTTCATGCAACTTGGCTACTTTCCAGATGGAAGTTGGCAAGGATCCCTGAATTCAGCTGGGACCCTAGCTCTGGGCTAGAGAAGACAATTTTATTCCTGTAGATCACATTCAGCTTGTCTCCAGGCCTGACGTTATCCAGGCTCTCTACCGTTACCTTATATGGGCATCGCATCTTTGCTAGGCACAGGACGTTCCTGCACTTTTTTTATTTTTAGCCTCCATCGACGAATTCCTCCTTTTCCTGAGTTCTCTGCCTTTAAGACTGCCGGATCTCAGATAAACCGTCCTGCTTCGGTTCCGTGATACTTTGATCCCATGAAGCGAATCATCGTTGCCTTTATTAATCCATACTCTTATACCTTTGCGCCTGTTTCCCGGATTTTTAAAATAGCTGAACTCTTTCTATTTTGGATTTGTTATTGATTTTTTCTATATTAGATCCCACAAAGAAAGTCCATCTGTGCAGATCCACATTTATAAGGCTATTTGATCCGGAGGGCGCCAGGTATCCGGATATAGTTTATTCCGAAAACAATTTGTTGTTGTTTTTGTTGTAGTCCAAGATGCAGGGAGTCAAATTTGAAAAATGCGCGAACATATAGTAATGTACTTCTGGCTGTAAAATAAAAAGTAATGAAAATTACTGGCCTCTTACTATATCACCAATTTGGCTCCAACGGTTTCGTCCTGTCCATGGTCTTCAAACTGACTTAGACAAATTGAAGCAGCCAAGTCATTTTCTACACCGTGGAGCCATCGTCTCCTGTAGCGACTTCTGCCCCTACTATATGGTGGCTCTCTTTTCAGAGATCGCTGCACAATTCATTCCAGATCAGCACGGAGAACGTGACCGAGCCAGCGAGCTTGGTATTGTGATGTCGATATTGTACAAAGCTCGATATGAACCATCTACTTTGCGGATTCCAAGTAAAACGATTGGGATTTCCGAACTCCAATGGATTGTATCACCGCGGGCCTTTAAAGCTGTCTAGAGCTGTCGGTGAAAGCGTTCGACCATGCCATTAGATTGCGAGTGATAGGAAGTAGTGCGAATTCGATTTGAGCCCAAGAGTCTTGTTAACTCTGCGAAAAGTGGATGTGGAGGTTGACCGGTACACCAAATCTAGATATGTAGTTTTGTACAAACGTGGTGGCAATGGTTGCTGCAGAAATGTCTTTAATGCAGTATGCTTCAGGCAATCGCGTAATGCGATCGGATCGACACATAATGGATAAGTATATCCATTCGATGGCGGAAGTGGGCCTACTATATCTAAATGAATATGTTCAAATCGTCCTGGTGGAATATCGAATTGCCCGCATGTGGTGATTTCGTGTGTCTCTGTATTTTACATTTTTGACAAGATAAACCAGATCTTGCCCATCGGGTTACGTCTTGATTTATTTTAGACCAAAAATATCGAGATGTAATTAATTTTCGAGTGGAACGGATACTTGGATGCGAAATATTGTGCAGTGTATCGAAAATAGTTCGACGAAGTGGTTCTGCAATATAAGGGCGATTGTTCCCGGAGTAGATTTCTAAGCCAGGTAATTTAAAAAGCTCTAGTTTCATTGATGAACTAGCGTGACATGTGGAATCAGAAGTTAAATTCTTGTGATAAGAAAGTAAGTTCTGCAATTCCAAGTCTGCTTTCTGTGCCTGGATGATTGTATTGTAGTCGAAGTGAGTCTCGATGTGCGGGATAGCGTATCAGTGACCTCATTATCTTTGCCGTGAATGTGTTGAATATCCGTTGTAAATTGAGAGATAAAATCCAAATGACGTGATTGCCTTGGATTTCGTTCCGTTTTTGATTGAATTGCCTTTGTCTGAGGTTTGTGGTCGGTGTAAATGGTAAAGTCCCGACCTTCTACAAAATATCTAAAATGTTTTATAGATTTCTTATCATTGTACTGTTGCAAAACTGCCCCGACGGCAGTGTTTGAAGCATCAGTAGTTATGCTGAGCTTTGGGTCGTTCATTGGATGCAATAGAAGTATTGTTTTTACCAATGCGGCCTTGATTGACGTGAATGCTTGTTGACATTCGTCCAAGAGAAATTCTTGGCTGTTTTTGGCTTACGTAACAATTTTGCCAAGTGGCTGTGGATTGGTGGGAGAATTTCAGTGAGTTGTGGTATAAATCGGTGGTAGTAATTTACTATGCCGACGAAGCGCTGGATACTCTTTATTGATGTTGGTGCTGGGAATTCCTTAATGGCATTAATTCTTCCTACAGACGGCAAAATACCATTAGGGGTTATCTTGTGGCTGAGAAAATCAAGAGTGGTTGCACCAAAGACGCATGTCGCACTATTAATGTGAACATCAAATTCTGATAATTTTTGGAAGAGCAATTCCAAATGGAGTAGATATTGTTTCTCATTCTGTGATGCCACAAGAATGTCGTCAATGTATAGACAAAAACGAAGTTGAGATCTCGAACGACCTCGTTCATGAAACGCGGAAAGTTTGTGCGGCATTTCGTAGTCCAAATGGCACTTGGGTGTATTCGAAGAAGCCAAATGGTGTTGTGCTTGCCGTTCCGGTATCGTAACCATGTTCAGTCGCCGTTAATCATCACATGGTCTCCAGTCTAAATCTTTCTCTTTTACCATGTGTAATGGACATGATACGGGAGATGCCGATTGGCGACAAATCCCTAATTCCAACATGTGTTGGAACTCAGTAAATGCTGCTTTGTGTCGAGCAGCATCTAGTCTGCGTGGTTTGGGCACTGGAAAATGGCCTGTACGGCGCCAATGATTGGACGGTTCACTGCTGCTAAAATGAAAGCATGCGTGAATGTCCGCTTAAGCCCAATATTAACCTGGAGCAGTTGGCTATTTATCGTTGTTCCGTTGGCGGCCGATAAGACTGAGTTCTTGTTGCTAAAATTTACAATTTTCACTATTGAATTGGGAAATATGAAAGATTTGTATAGCGCGAAATGTATATACGCCGATGGTGCAGTTAACAGGGTCATTGCTTTTGAATTTTTGGGCTCGAGTTCAATTCTCGTCAGCGTCCAATACTTTTTTAATTTAATTTCTTTGGCAAGATAAGAGCCATCTCTTGTGTATGACCGTAATGAAAATGTAGGAGCCATCTCTTGTGTATGACCACAATGAATTGTCAATTCTTGTTGCTAAAATTTTCAATTTTCTCTATTGAATTGGCAAACATAAAAGATTTGTATAGCAGCAATTTACATACGCCGGTGGTCCAGCAAGCAGAGTCGTGGCATTTGGAATTGTGAACTTGAGTTCAAACCTGGAATTGGCATTAATTAATTTTTAATTTAATTTATTTAATTTCCCCCTTCAATTGGCAAATATAAAGGATGAGTATAGCGGCAAATCTATATATGGAAACGGTGAGGTGGTAAAGTAAGCGGTGTCATAGGATTTGGAATCGTGGATGTTGTGCGTGTTCGAGCCTCGATTAAGGGTTAAATAATTTTAGCGGAAATCCACACATTTCTCATTAAATTAAAAGTAAATATCTTTTTGATTTAAAAATGACCAATTAAATTAAAAATATATGTTGCGGCTTGAACCAGTCATGATTACAACCCAACTAGACAGCTTCTTTTACCACCGAGCCGATTCATCCGAATGGACTCTGCTTATTTGACCATCGCCGTACAATTTCATTACCGCTCTATATACCCATACCCATCTTTTATACTTTCCACTAAAAACATGGAGAATATTGAAGTTTTGAACAGAAGCTGTGTTGGATTATTTTTATTTCACCAACACCAATTTGACAGGAGAAATTAAACCAAAAAATTTTTGGCTCGACCGAGAATCGAACTTAGATCCATTAATCCATAGTCAGTGACTTTGCTTACTGGACAAATTTCTTATATCTGTCATTTGAATAGAAAATATTGAAAATTTTGGCAAAGGCAAAATGGACTCGGCGTTTATTTCTCCATCGCTATATACTCATCTTGTATACATGCGCGCCACTACCAGTAGTGAGAAGCTGTGTGTTGAACCAATTTGAATGCAGATGGAATTAAATTAATATAATATAGTCGCTAATGGGACTCGAACCTTGGCCCACGTATCCAAAGTCAATCACTCTACTACCTCGCCCACCACCGTATACATCTTTGGTGTTATGCAAATCTCTTATACTTTCCAATTGAATTGAGAAACTTGCAAAAATTTTTAACAGAAGCTGGTACCAGGTACATTCCAAGCTGTATATTTCGAAGAAGTTAAAAATCTGACAAGCTATTCCTCCTTATGTTCTTACAAATTATAAAACTCCGTTCATTTTGCTCTATTCAAATGATGGATTTATCAATTATGAGATTGTACGGCAGTGGTCAAGTAAGCAATAAGTAATCGGCGTTTGATTAGTGGACGTTTTTTATTTAATTTTATCTTGTGTGTGTGTTAAATTTCATCGCCATCGGCAAAATTGACAAGCTTCTTTGAAATATGCCAGAATGATAACTTTTCCCGATCGCCGCTTTACTCCTGGAATCAATCGTCAAAGAAATTTCAATTTGCGGCACATACATGGAAGTCTACCAACGTTTGCGATTACGAAAGAATAACACTCATTGGGACCACACTCTCGAAGATGCTGTGATTTCGTCAAATGCTAAAATCTATAATTTTGTCTACATGCTTCCCATCAACACTGATTGATTTATGGAACGAATATAAACATCATATTGCCAAAGATAAATTGCATCAGATGCGTCTAGAACATCGAATTCAGATTTGCAAATGAACGAAGAAATTCACAATGAAGCATTAATTTTAATTGAGGGCATGTGCTTAATGCTTACCAACAAAGAATTAACACAATTAGGAATGACAACACCCAATCGCCCAAAGCACACGCATTTAATCAAGTCGAGATACGAACCGCAATACGACTCCGAAGAATTGAGAGAAAACGTTCAAAGAAACGTTACCCTTTTAAATGGATCAGACTGGCGGAATTTTTTTCTTATATGTAACTACACTTGCACTTGCTTCATCAGATATTGCAGCAAGGTTGTTGGAAGGCGGTCAAACAGCTCATTCACCACTCAAGTTGCCGTTGAACATGCAACCTAATGAAATTTCAACTTGCATTTTTTCGAGGAATTCTGCGATGGACAAGTGTTGCAGCAAAGCAAATTGTTCGTTTGGGTTGAAGGCATGTGATTTTCGACAAACATCGCCAGTGATTTCACTATCAACGCTACCCGACGAACTTAATGCATGTTTGAAGTCGTTCATTTTTTCCAAATAATTACTCGACATTGGTAATGGCAAAATTCCTGTTGACACATCGTTTGGATACATTACATTCCCTGCAAATTTTGGTCACTTTATTGAATGAAAGACCAAACTCATCGAGATGGTGTTCCCAAACATTGCTCACAATTACAAAAAATCATGTTTGGTTGAGCGGATTTGCTGCAAAAAATGTTGTTGTCAACGAAATGAATTTTCAAATTCAAAATAAGATAACTGGCGAATTGGTGACACTCAAATCGGTTGATTCGGTTACAATGAGGTTAAGGCGACGGTCCGTTGTGATACCACAGGATCTACTTCCCTATTACCCTTATGAGAACCAGTTTGAGCTACTTATGTAGCGTGATAAGTCTCGCACCTTACAGTTTTCGAGATTCGAGAGGCAGTCCATTGAGAATTTGCCCTAATATGCATGTCTTTTGTGTGCTAAAGCCGGGCATGAGCATAGGAGGTAGACTACCGTCTCTTCCTCCTCCTCGTCCCTACGCTTCTACAAAAGTCATTTGCTTCTAAACCTAGCCTCCTCGCATGTCCTCCAAGTAGGCAGTGTCCTGTGAGTATCCCCAAGATCGTTTTTAGCTCACGTCTACGTAGGGAGATCAGTGTCTTAGAGCGTTTCGAGTCCAGCTTTGACCAGACTTGCCTTGCTACACTACATGAGAGGGTGTTCGTCTACCTTTCATTCGCTGAGGCTACTGCCTCATTTTTAAGCACAGTCTTGAGTGCCTTGATGGGCCTTCCCAGCTTAGCTCTTTCCGATAGCAGTTGCAGAGTTGTACCATGCCTCGCTAGTTTGGAGGATACCACATTATGCCTCAACCAATTCAAGACCTCCTCAATCGCTATTACCTCTTCTTGGTACACGCTGCAGTGATCAGGGAGACGAACTGATATATTAACTTCTAGTTTATCACAGACGACTCCAGCTCCTACTTTACCGTGTAGGTTGGAGCCACCCGTAAAGAACTGCATTGCTTCTGTTTCCGCAACCACCAAGAAGGGGTAAGAAGTTCGGAACCATTTCTCGAAATACAAGGTTGGTGTAACGTAGTCTAGATTCACCAGTTCCTTCCTTAGCGGTCTAATTATCGTTGACTGTCATGTCTGAAGTCACGTCCACTGAGATATGGCTGATAGTTGGGTGGCCGTAATCGCCGCCATCTGCTTATCATAAATATCGACGGGGAGAAGGTGAAACATAATCTCCAAGGCGGATGTTGTTTTTTTCCTCAACACCCCGCTTATCAGCATGCAGGCCGTTCATTGCACCTTCTCGATCCCCTTTTTGTACGTTACTTTATCAAGAGCTGGCCACCACACACTCACCCCATACATAAGTACAGGTCTTACTACGGCAGTGAATAGCCAGTGTACCAGCTCCGTCTTCAGGCCCCATCTCTTTCCGATGGCATTCCTGAACGAGTACATGGCTATATTAGCCTTGTTTACTCTTTCCAGAATGTTGGGCTTCCAACTAAGCTTACTGTCCAAGATTACTCTCAGAAATCTTGCCTTGTCAGTAAAAGCTAGTCTCCTGCCATTTAAGAGAGGTGGATCTTCTAGCGGGATTTTATATTTCCTAGTAAATAGTACCAGTTCAGTTTTGGATGAGCTAATTGCTAGTCCACATCTGACGGGGCTCCTTGTAATGATTAGGAGGGCATTTTGGATTACCTCGTTCACCGTGCTTAGATATTTGCCAGCGACAGCTATCGCTACGCCATCTGCATAAGCAACCACCCCGATCCCCTCTCTCTTCAGCTCCAACAGCAATCCATTGATTGATATGTTCAAGAGAGGAGGAGACAGGACACCTTCCTGCGGGGTTCCCTTAACCACCGGCCTCCTGATAGTGGATTCCCCCAGCTCAAATTAATCATACTGCATCCCAGCATGTGATTGATTAGCCCACATACAGGGTAACCCACTCCTAGGAACGATAACCCCTCCAGAATTGCCTCCGTTTTAACATTGTTAAAGGTGCCCTCAATATCAAGGAACGCCACCATACAAAACTCTTGCGAGAATATCGATTTCTAAATTGTACTAACCAGGGCGTGCAGAGCTGTGTCCACAGATTTCCTTTTACAGTAAGCATGCTAAGACTGAGCCCAGTCACTAGGCTTTATTTTTGAACGTATATAGATATCCATCAGCCTTTCCAAGGTTTTCAGTAGAAAGGATGATAGAGTTACGGATCTTAAATCCTTTGGGTAGCCATGTGAGCATTTACTCGTCTTCGGAATAAAGATCACTCTAACCTCTGCCCATCCCCGTGGAATACAGATCAGTTTTAGACACCCTTTGAAGATTACCTCCATCCAGGGGAGTATAATTAACGATTTGTTCTGAATCTCCGCTGGAATAATTCGGTCAGTAATTCGATGAGTACTAGTCTCTGTCGAGTCGTCTGAGCTTCCTGGAAAGTGGGTTTCGATGAGAAGTTTCAAAGATTCCTCACTAGAAGCAGTCCAAGATCCATCCAGTTTAATTAAATAACTGGGACTGGTTGGATTAGTAGACAGTATCTTCCTAAGACGAGAGGTCTCGGAGACTTCTTCTATTTTATCACAGAAGAGTCTCCATGACCTCCTTTTTGCCTTCCTCAATACTTGTTTGTAAACTATGCGGTCCTCCTTATAGGAGTCCCAGTCTTGAGCCTCCCTCGTGCTTTTGACTCTGTTAAAGGCTCTTCCACATGCCTTCCGGTAGGTGCCCAGTTCCTTGGACCACCATGCTGGTTTTTGCTTGCCCCTGGGCTTAAGTATTGGGAATGCAGCGTTGAAGAACCGATTGCAGGCTCTAGTGAATGTGTCCACTATGCAATTCAGTTCCTCCACTGTCGCTGGCGGCTCAGGAGCCTTCGGCGTTAATAGTTCTTTAAGATTCCGTTACTAACCAAGATGATGTTGCCAACTATCCAACGGAATTTTTAAATTTGCTAGAATTGTCCGGATTACCAGCTCATAATCTGCAATTAAATGTCGGATCGGTAATCATTATGTTGCGGAACTCGGCCACAATTTTAATAGAAAAGTACAAAGGCGAAGACGTTTTCATTTCACGCATCCCTATGATACAATTTCCGGTGGGGCTTGCATTTGCAATGTCAATAAATAAACCGCAAGGGCAGTCGTTAAGTGTTTGTGAATTTGTGAGTTGACGTATTTTTCACTTGTTTCATAATTCGAAATTGTACGTAATCAAAACTTATTTCTGGATCTCCACTACTGAATAAGATCAAATACGCGACGTTTGATTATGGATCGATTGAGTGACCCCTACTTTGGCAAAAATTATTTTAACACGGACTTCAGCATATCGGTGCGATTAAAATTAAAACATAAAAATAAAAGTATTGTCACTTGGGCCCGTCCGGGATTTGAACCCGGGACCTCCCGCACCCTAAGCGGAAATCATACCCCTAGACCAACGGGCCAGATGCTGTTGAACAAAGACATGTTTACTATGTCACCAACAGTTTATAAATAACAAAACCATTTTTAACTTTTAATCGATTTTAAAATAAAACGACGATATTGTGTACGCCTAAATGTCAACTAATAGAAATACATCAAAATTCATGGTTCACGATTATGATGACCGATTCGTGCCACATGTTTTCTTTTGATCTTCACTTCCTAAATTAAATCTAGGTCACAACAGCCAAAGTAAATAAAAACATACGAGTGTAACAAAACCGCGCAATTTAATAATCGTTCGCGCACTTTTATAAATAGGAAATGTTTAATTAAGCGACTTAACGATTTTTTTTTATTTTATTGTTGTTTTTTTACCAATTCTCGCATCAAATTACCGAATTCAAATGTTAACACACTACATGCCCGGTACATACGAGTAGTTATGCGAGATCTTATCAGAACACTGCACGGGCGAGCATCACTTTATAATGACAACCTCATCGCGTATCTATAAACTTATTTCTGTTTACACAAACTGACGGTCATGTCCACGCGATACTCAATAAAACCTGGCCGCGTATAATTAAATTAAACGTTTTATGGCCCCGCGTGGATTAATAATATGTTTTCGTAGTAATTTTTACGACTTTACTGCCATATCAGTTATAAACCGATATTTGCATCTAAAACAAATTTCTTTTTGTGCGTCTTATCTGCGCGTTATCACAACATGTAGATATAATATATGTAAGACAATAACAGTATAACAGATATATGGATATATTCTGTATAATTATCAATAGTCAGTAGTTTTCGTTCAGTTAGATTTTAATGTTCGTCGTGATTAGGAGCAAAAATGAGTTTGCCCGGTGCAGGTGATGATAGCCAAAAAATCGAAATAGTTGATAGCGATAAATTTTTGGGAGCGGAACATGATCGGGATGGGACCAATAAATATAAAGCCCTACTAGTGCAACGGATCCATATCCTGTCGTGGATTAAAACGTACGATCGTAATAAAGCGATTTCTGATTTAATCGCTGGCATCACACTCGGCCTAACGATTATACCGCAGAGTATTGCGTATGCAGCACTCGCCGGATTACCATCGCAATACGGATTATACTCATCGTTTATCGGTAGTTTAATTTATGTCATTTTCGGGAGTATCAAAGAGGTGTCGATTGGACCGACCGGACTACAATCCCTGCTAACGTTTCAGTACACAATGAATAAACCGGTTGAATTTGTGTTCGTACTAACATTTTTGGCCGGATGTGTTGAATTTATTATGGGATTAGCAAAATTAGGTCAGTATATATATGTGTATATAGTAAATAGTGCAGCTGAGATACTCGTATAAACGTGTGCATATAATCTGTTATCTGTTGAATATTTACATTAGGTTTTATCGTTGATTTCATCTCAATACCGGTGACGAGTGCATTCACATCGGCTACCTCGCTCATTATTGTCGGTTCACAATTGGGCGGATTGATTGGGGTAAAGAATTCGTCGAATAGTTTTGTTGGGGCGGCGATTCAATTTTTCACCAATCTAAAGGATACAAAGCTACCCGATTTGTTTCTTAGCGTTGGATGTATCGCATTTCTATTAGTTCTGCGACAAATTAAAGAAATCAAGATTTCGAAAAATCGTCGCTACGGGACCCTAATCAAAAAAGTATTGTGGTATTTGAGTTTATCGCGGAACGCAATTGCAATTGCGATTACATCGTTTATTGCATTTTTATTCATTGAAAGTTCACCAACGTCGACGTCACCGTTTAAATTGTCCGGGAACGTAACCAGGGGACTGCCTGAATTTAAAATACCATCGTTCACGGTGAACGTGAACGAAACGCTTTCGTATAGTTTCGCCGATATATGCCGGGAACTAGGTTCAGGAATTATTGTCGTACCACTAGTTGCAATTTTGGCTAATATTTCGATTGCAAAAGCGTTCTGTAAGTCGCACGAGTATATCTAGGATCCTAATCCAAATATTAAATTTATATTTTTGTTTATCTATACAGCTTCCGGTAAGCCCATAGATGCCACACAAGAAATGTTATCACTCGGTTTATGTAATTTTATTGGTTCCGGATTTGGATCGCTACCGACGTGTGGTGCATTTACGCGATCAGCTGTAAGCCACGCGAGTGGAGTACAAACCCCAATGGCTGGTTTATATTCTGGGATCATGACTCTTCTAGCGTTAAGTTTGTTAACGCCATACTTCTACTACATTCCTAAATCTACACTATCGGCCGTCTTGATATGTGCCGTCATCTTTATGGTCGACTACAAAATTTGCAGTGAGTTGTGGAAGAAAAATCGTCGGGATTTTATCACCTGGGGACTTTCGTTCCTCGCCTGCCTTATATTTGGTGTGGAAATCGGCCTAATCATTGGAATTTTCATAAATATCGGCTATTTATTATTCCTGTGGGCGCGGCCAACCGTATCGATCTTGACACGAAGTATTAGTGGACGGAAATTCATTGAAATTACACCAAACGTGGGAATGTTCTATCCGGGTGTTGAAAATCTACGCGAAAAAGCAAACAACTTGGCATACTCGACAAAATATCAATTCCCCATTGTGATCAATTGTGGCAAAATGACCGGATTGGATTACACCTCGGCCAAGGTGTTTGAGCTGCTGGCCAAAGATCTGGCAAAACAAAACCAATTTCTAGTTGTAACCAACTTCCAAGAGGGTTGGAAACAACTAATGGACGAGAAAATTACACTGCAATACTGTGATAGTGATTACGATTTGGCGCAAATTATTGTACATGGTGTTCGGGACGTGGAATCCGATCCACTCATCCTAGACAACGGTAATAGCCGAGAACTTAAACCGATTGTATCTAGTGTTAAGTGAGTGAATAAAATTTTATCGATTATTTATTACACAATTTTGTGCGGCGGTGTCTATGGGTTTTATTGTCGTGTACGAGTATATGTGCAGCTAACGATTTATATAGCTGCAAACGTTTATTGATCATGGCACCGGCTTATCGATGCGATTTTCAATTTAAGTATATTGATAATGATTATTTTGCTATAATTGTATACTTGTGTGGTTTTGGTTTGGTCAAGTGATAATTTGTTACTCACAAAATTGCGGATCAATGTAGTTTCAGGCGTATGATTCTCGAAGTACAATTCCGAGGTTTTGCTTCTTAAACACGGATGTAGCCATAGCCTGCATTGATGTGGGTATACGGGTTTTTAACCACAGATCTGCCTCTAGTATTTGTCATGGTGCTTGTATTGGCTTCATAGATATTGATTTATAACCCGAATGGGCATATTTTTGGATCAATTTTACTCTTCAATTTGGTACTAACATTTTGATATATTTCTTGGATAAGCTTAACTCGCTCAATTGTGTTTTATTTTTAACCTGTGGTTGCAGTACATATAGTAGTAGTTAGAAGTTGCTCCAAGAGGATGGCTCTTGGTGAGCATGATCGCAGAAACCACATCGAAACAACATTTCGTCAATTTTCTCAAATCGAGTATGAAATTGGATGGAGCAGCCTGTGTTGAAATGCCTAAAATAAAATTATACCTCATTTCGAATTAGTGTGTCGGAGAAACAATTCAGCAATATCCTGTATTGCAAGATGTTTCCACCTCGAATTCTCGTCAAAGTATCCATTCAAATTGGAGAACACGTCGTCAAAATTTTCGGAATATTTGTACAGCCAAAAACTTTTCTTAACCAACAATAACCCGTCAGCAATTCCTATTCTTTTTTTGCGCCAATTATTTTATGCGCGCGAATTTTTGTAGTGCAGTCGCCAAGTATTTTGCAAATCAAATTGTTGCGACCGCTACTACTCCCCCCTGCAAGTAAAATCCCTCCAAATTAAAAGGTTAGTGGTGGGCATGATTGGATAATATGTAATTAAGGATTAATTAGGAATCGGACAGACTTTCTAGGAGTTGTTTGGTTAATTACTAAGTTACGCTCAGTTAGGATACCGTATGCCGGCTTTAATCTGTCAATAGAAACATTTACTTTCTTGCCTTTTACAACAAGAATGTAATGTTTACGGAAACGACGAATGACTTTGTAAGGTCCTTCGTACGGAGGTGTTAGGCCCGTTCGTACTCTGTCAATACGAATGAATACACACTCGCAATTGTTTAATGACTTGGGGATAAAAATAGGCGGGTTAATTGACTTGCGAGTGTCAATAGGAATAATGTTGCGCATGGCTGCGCGAAACCTTTCGACATAGTCATGTGGATCGGAACTATCCTTGGAACTTGTTTCGAAAAATTCTCCTGGTAATCTGAGGGCTTGACCATAAACTAGTTCTGCTGCGGAGCATTTTAATTCATCCTTTATTGTTGCTCGTATTCCCAGCAAGACGTTAGACGATAGGAAGATCAGTGCCCCATTTAATATGTATTTTCTCGAGCTTTGAGCGAGCTTTAAGTTGTCGGTGGAATCTTTCGACCATACCATTTGCCTGCGGATGATAGGTAGTGGTGCGAATTCTATGAGCGCCTAGTAAACGCGTAAGTTCGGAAAAGAGTTTAGACTCGAATGGACTGCCTTGGTCTGTCGTGATTTCAAGAGGTATCCCAAATCTTGAAACGTATTGCTCAACAAATGTCTTAGCAATAGTGGCAGCGGTGCTATCTTGAATAGGGTATGCCTCAGGCCAACGAGTAAAGCAATCGACAATGGTGAGCACATACACAAAACCTTCAGATGGTGGCAATGGTCCCACTATATCCATGTGTATATGCTCGAATCGCTCAGAAGGCAGGTTAAATTGTCCGGGTTCGGACTTTGTGTGTTGATGAACCTTGCTCTTCTGGCAACCAATACAGGACTTCACCCAATGCGTGATGTCCGTGTTCATTAAATTTTTACATCTGGAAGGATGGTGAGTTCTAATTTGAATTTGGAACTCTCAGGGCGTGATGAATTATTCAATAGTTGGAGTAATTCATCGTCAGACTGTTGTGTCTGAGCTAGATTTTTGAGATCTAGATTGACGGAGTCTATTGTTGAAACGAGATCGCTAGTCCGTGACAATGTGTCAGCGACCTCGTTTTGCTTGAACTGAGCGATATAGTCAAAGTGTCGAATCTGCCGTGGACTCTTTTCGCTCAGGGAGACTATTGCTTTTATTAAAGGCTTATGATCCGTGTAGACAGTAAATTGCCTACCTTCCAGGAAATAGCGGAAGTGTTTAATGGCTAAATAAATAGCGAGGAGTTCCCTGTCAAAGGCTGAGTATTTAATCTCTGTTGTTGAGAGCTTTCGTGAGAAAAATCCCAAAGATTGCCAACAATCTTTATTCCATTGCTGTAGGACTGCTCCTACTGCACTACCAGACGCATCAGTGGAGATGTTATAGATTCGCTATTGGGATGGGCCAACAGTGTTGAATTGGCAAATCCTCTTTTAATTTGGGCGAATGACTCGTTGCACTCATCGGGCCAAGAAAAACATTTTTTGTTCTTGGGCATTTTGCTTAATGTTGCCAAATGAGCATAAATTGGGGAGAGTGATTCGGTTAGCTTTGGAATGAATCGATGGTAGTAATTGACCATTCCTACGAATCGCTGAATTTGTTGGATTGATGTTGGCGGTGGAAAATTTTCGATAGCTTCAATTCGCCGTAGCGAGGGTGTTATGCCATCTTGGGTAATTTGGTGGCTGAGGAATTCGAGAGCAGGAATACCGAAAACGCACTTTGAAAGTTGGATATTTACTTCAAATTCGACGAGGCGTGCAAACAGTTGTTTGAGATGACATTTGTGCTCTTCCTCAGTTTTGCTAGACCAGTATATCGTCGATGTAGACGAATATAAAATCTAATCCTTTGACAACTGCATTCATGAAGCGTTGAAAAGTTTGCGCAGCGTTTCGAAGACCAAAGGGCATTCGTGTGAATTCGAATAACCCGAAGGGGGTAGTTATTGCCGTTTTAGGTACGTCTTCGGGCGCAATTGGGATAAGATGATAAGCTCTAACTAAATCAATTTTTGAAACCACACCGCATCCAGTTAGGTGCATTGAAAATTTTTGAATATGTGGGATCGGGTAACGATCCGGTGTGGTTACGGCGTTTGGTCGACGATAATCTCCACATGGGCGCCAATCAGCGCTGTCCTTCTTCTTTACCATATGGAGAGGTGATGATACCGCAGAAGATGACGGTCGGCATATGCCTAGTTGGACCATATGCTCGAACTCGGTAAGCGCAGTTTTATGTTTAAAAGACCATATTTTGTCAAGAAGTCAGCACCGATAATCGGCCTGTCAACTGACGCTACATTAAAAACTTGTGGAAATTGCCACCGTAAGCCAATGTTACCATTCAGTAATTTAGTCCCGTATGTCTGAATTACTGAACCATTAGCGGCGGACAGGACCAGGTCAAATTCTATTTTAGACGCGTTGTTGGAAAAATGTTTTACGGGGAGGACCGAAATGTCAGTACCGGTATCTACGAGAAACTGAAGTTTATTGGTTGCGTCTGTAAGAAATTAGCGGCGGTTCAGTTGTATCCGATTAGTAGCCGCACTTGCTATCGGATTTATTCTTTTTTTTGATAACTGCTGGTAGATTCCGGTTTGTTGCTGTTATGGAAAGAGCAAGGTCGGTAGCATTTCCTTGCAGCACTTCCAAATTTGACATTAACAAGTCGTTCGCTTAGTTGCTTAATTGTTGCTACGGCTTCTGATAGTTCCGTCCCGCGAGAGGTCGATGGTGATTTCGTATATCTTATCTGCTACTGGTAGCAAATCACCAATGGGCTTATCTCCCATAGCACTAAGTGCAACAACGATGACTTGTGGCAGTTTACGAAACCACAAAGTCTGTATTAGTTTGCTGGCGAACGTTTTACCTGCAAGCGTTTTCATCGAAAAATACACCTCACTGGGTTTTCGATCACCCAAATCCGCCCTTTCTAGTAATTTTTCGAGGCGTCGTTCCGTAGAAAGGGCGTGCCGAGCCGTGAGAACGGATTTCAACTTGCTCACTAAAAATAGTTCCGCTAAGGAGGTCTTCACATTTTACTACCAGAACGTGTCATCTACAGCTGCAAAATTTTTAATTTTATTGAAAGCACAGAATTTTAATCCAAACCACAGAAATTTTCCCCGACGATTACATTGTATATAGATGTGACAGATCCATATATACTAGCACTAAAACTTTAGGAGGAGGAGTTGTTATTGCAGTCAAAACATCCATCCCGAATCAAATTGTTACTGTTTCACAATTATCATTGGAGTGTGTATATGTTAGATTGCACTTGTCTAAAATAAACATCACGAGTGATATCTCTCCTCATTCAACTCAGAAATAATATATAACCTTCTGTGATACCATAGACGAACTAATCAACCTTAATAATCCATCTGATATATTCCTTATTGCAGCAGATTTTAATCTTCCTAACACTTCCTGGTGTTTTGATACCGAAATCAACTGTAATATTCCTTTCGATGTAAAATCTGATTCTGAAATATATTTCCCAACATGCACGGCAGATATCTTGACCTTATCCTTTCTAACGATCATGATATTTTTGATGTAAAAGAATCCCTGGTACCATTCGTTATAAATGACGACCATCATAAAGCAATGGAAATATCTTTGGATTCGGCACACATCTTTGGATGTGGAAACCCACTTTAATTTCAAGAAAGCTAACCTACCAGCATTGAAAATACTCACTCAATAATATCATCTGGCAGAATGAATTATCTAAACATGACCTAGACGTGAACGTGGAAACTTTTTATCAAAATTATCCAAACGTTCGAGAATTAAGTCCAGAGTGTCGAAAATCAATCATCCTGAACAATAAGAAGAATAAAGTATACAAACGAATGAAAATTAGCGATACTGAAGATAACAGAAAGTCATTTCAAGGATACATCATCTTATACGAGGAGTATTTTGAACTAAACAACAGAGCGCATCTCGAAACACTACAAGACAATATCAAGAACGATCCAAATTATTTCTAGAACTTTTTTAATACAAAACGCCAGACAAAGGCTATCCCGCCATAATGTATTACAATAATAAACAATCAAGTGAAAAACAACTCAACCTCAACAAGTGGCTTAGGTATCCAATCTAATCTTCTAATCTGGACATACATATACCGTTTATCACAAACGTAGATATATCATCCTAGAGAGGAATATCATCGTTGTCGTTAATTCCCAAACTGCTTGACTTAGTCAAACGCAACGCAATTAAAAAAGTTATTCCACGTCATTTATCAGTAGCCCAACACGGATTTCTTTCAACTAATTTGACTGAGTTTAATAGGAAAACAGTTAAAGCCATCGAAGACCACCTGCAAGTAGACACCATATACACAGATTTTAGCAAAGCTTTTGACTCAATCGACCATAGTAATTCAAAGCTTGTCAAAATTTGGTTTCTCCAACGCATTTGTCAAATGGATCTCATTTTCGTAACAGACAACAATATGTTGAAACTGGTGGTGAAAAGATTCCATTATAGCACATTCTGGGGTACCACAAGGCTCTCATCTAGGACCATGGATTTTCATCAACGACGTAACCAGGGTTATCCAAAACTCTGATGTTTTAATGCCAACGACTAAAAATATTCAGTTATCAAAAATCTTGACGATGCATCTGAATTCCAAGATGATTTAAACAGAGTTAGTAGGTGGTGCGAAGCCAATAAAATACAAATAAATGTAAAACTATCTCTTTCTTTAGAATGAAGAAACTATTACAGTTTGAATCTTATATTAACAGCACAATTCTTCATAGAAGTAATGAAATTCGTGATTTGGGAGTGACGTTTGGAGAAAATATGACGTTCAATAAGCATATCGACAAAATAGTCGGCAAAGCCAACTGTATGTTAGGGTTTATTAAACGTTGGTCATTGGAGCTAACGGACATCAAATGTCTATTAAATAATTATTTTGGCTATGTCCTCTCCCAACTAAAGTTCGCTATTTCTGTGTGGTCTCCATATCAACAAACGCATATTAGTCGCATTGAAAGAGTAGAAAAATAATTTGGAGAAAGATGGATGGAATTATGACAGAAGCTTACCATACTATGAGAATATTAGCCGTCTACCACCCTACATCGAAAGGTGCCATAATTATCAAATTGCCACACTAGATAATAGAAGAAAACAACTGGACGCTTCAATGATAGGAAACGTTCTGCTATAGGGTACATCGACTCACCATATATCCTGGAAAACATCTCCTTACACATTCTAACCAGAATAACACGTCAAAATAAACTTGATCAACATAGAACTGAGTATGGTGAGAATGAACCAATCAACGTAATGGTCAACCAGTTGAACGAAATTAGCGATACATTCGACTTTAGTTTATCTAAAGGAAGGGTATTGTAATTATCTGGAACCTAGATGCTGTACCATATGGCCGAATACTTGATCTACGGATTTAGGTTGCAAAACTCCATGACGATAGGTTCAAGTTTGCTTAGAGCCTTTTACTATAATTAATAGCGCTATAGGTTAGTTTTGCGGCTGTTGGTGGTAGAAGGTTATATTCACCCCCATGCTAAACGTGTCAGTTGTTTAAAGTGCCTTAAGTCTAGAAGTAGCTTTTAAACATATCCGGACCCTTCCGGAATAACTGGCCAATTGTATCGCTTTTAATGACGACCCCTTTAAAAATAAAACACGACAAAGACTTTCTTTCATCAGAGTATAAAATCTTTCATTACGGTTGCAACTATTCCTGTTGGGGTGGACACAAGAACATTATAGGATTCTACGATATTGTAGAGATACGTTCTGCTTCAACCACCTAGAATAAAAAAAAAGTTGTATAATGAAGGACAGTTCAACTGCAGAAGATTATGTTATCTTTATTTTAAATCTGCTCGATTGAAATCCTGAAATTAAGCCAGGTGTTGTTTGGGCAAATGTTCACTTGACAGAAAAAGTTCAAGAGATTTGTCGTTACAGGACCCCACATACTTGAATGAAATACTTACCTTAAATGTATGTGAGAGAACTAAACAGAAGTATAAACGATTCTTATCGTTAATGTCTTTACGATATACAAACGCGTTCCTTGAACTACATTTATTATTGTTCGTGTAAAAAGATTTGCCGATGTATCATAGCATGTAAGCATATTGTGAGCGTTCAAGGGATGGTCATTTCGTCTTTGGTACGCTACTTTAACTTGTATATCCAGCACCTGAGTGCAACCATCTTACCTCAAATTGTAAATATTTTATAACGACAAGCTCAAGTTGTTCGTTTGGATTTGCATATTGGATGACACTATCTTTTGCTGTCCCAATTATATGAACGAAATTCACTTCAATTTCGATAATTGTTGCTGTTGAATATTTACATAAGTCTAGCAGCTTAATCGATGCTGTTCATTTTAAAATGTGTTGTCGATGCCACTTAGAATACTCACTGGGGTTCTAGATTAACTACAACTATAAAGGAAAAGAATTACTAATTCCATTTAAAGAAAATGGATGTGAATCCATTCCAACTGGAAATATTTTCATATTTTTCAAGTAGTGGCATGTATAATAATCCAACACAGCTTCTGTTCAAAACTTCAATATTCTCCATGTTTTTAGTGGAAAGTATAAAAGATGGGTATGGGTATAGAGCGGTAATGAAATTGTACGGCGATGGTCAAATAAGCAATGTCCATTGCCGTTGCTAAAATTGTCAATTTTTTTATTCAAATGGCAGCTATGAACGCTAGGAATACCGCAATTTATATGTGTGGCGGTGGCTCGGTGGTAAAAGAAGCTGTGTAGTAGTTGGGTTGTAATCATGTCTGGTTCAATCCTCAACATATATTTTTAATTTAATTGCCAATTTGGTCATTTTTAAATCAAAAAGATATTTTTTTTTAGTTTAATGAGAAATGTGTGGATGGCCGCTAAAATTATTTAACCCTTAATCGAGGTTCGAACACGCACAACATCCATGATTCCAAATCCTATGACACCGCTTACATTACCACCTCACCATTTCCATATATAGATTTGCCGCTATACTCATCCTTTATATTTGCCAATTGAAGGGGGAAATTAAATAAATTAAATTAAATATTAATTAATGCCAAACCCAGGTTTGAACTCAAGTTCACAATTCCAAATGCCACGACTCTGCTTGCTGGACCACCGGCGTATATAAATTGCTGCTATACAAATCTTTTATGTTTATCAATTCAATAGCGAACATTGAAAATTGGAATGGACAATTCATTACAGTCATACACAAGAGATGGCTCTTACATTTTTATTACGGTTATACACAAAAGATGACTCTTATACTTGCCGAAGAAATTAAATTAAAAAATTATTGACGCTGAGACAAGAATTGAACTCGAGTCCACAAATTCAAAAGCAATGACTCTGTTAACTGCACCATCGGCTTATATACCTTTCGTTCAATATAAATCTTTCATATTTCCCAATTCAATAGAGAAAATTGAAAATTTTATTAACAGGAATGAATATGCTTATTTGACGAGAGATGTCTCTTATACTTGCAGAAATTGAATGTATAGATTTCAACAGAAGCTGTGTTGAACCAATTTTACAGAAAAAATTTAATTAAAAAAGTATTGGCGCTGGCGAGTCTTGAACTCGAGTCCACGAATACAATAGCATTGACTCTGCTTACTCGACCATCGGCGTGTAATAAATTTGTGCTGAACAACGATAGAAATCTTTTTTGCCAAATATAATTAACAATCAAATTTAACACACCCCACTCCATGGTAAAACGAATTCGAGTTCAGGAAGGCACAATTGTCATGACCACGTATTTTGCCGTTAATTCTTCAACATGATTCAGCAGCAAAGTTTTGGCCATATAGCTCGTTCACATACGACTCTAATTCCAACAGAAGCAATAACTTTGCACGAGATTAATCAAAGTCCAATATTTGATGGCTGGTTCGAGAATATCGAATGGTGTTTGGCGAATGACACGAGTAATGTTGTTTATGTTGGTTTAGTCACATAGACTTTGGACTTTGCGTAGCCCCAAAGAAAAGAGTCTAGAGGTATCACGCGATCTAAATAGCCAAATCAACGATCCGAACCGGGAAATTAATTACTCGCCAACATGATTTTTCAACGAGCACTATTCATAGGTACGTCCCGGCCGTCTTCTTTTTTTGAAGAAATATGGACGAATGATTTCACAGGTGCATAAACTACACCAAACCGTCTGGCGTCTATTAAGTCGCGTATAACAGGCAGATTAGGTCAACTGTAACTTGGTCTAAGCGCACGAAACACATTCCTCACAGAACGCTGATTTTCGTAATAAAACTGAACAATTTGTAGACGCCGCGAAGATTTTATTACTGGACCGGAATTTTGAGTGAAATGAAACAATTCATAGCAAAATGTAAAACTTGCAAAATATAAAAAGCGCCCGATCGCACAATGAAACCTTCAATGGGTAACATGAATAAGATCGATGGGCCATGGCAGCATGTAAATGTTGATCTGCTTGGATCTTTTCTGCGGTCAACACAGGGAAAAACAATAATTCTAATCGTTTTGGATCACTTCACCAAATTTGTTGTACTTGAGCATGATTTTAAAAAATGACAAACTGACGACCATCCCATATAATAGTATGGGTGTGACTGTAGCCCTCACCTCTTCCCAATGGCAATTTTATAGGAGTGTAGCGCTACAAAAGTAGCTTTATTGCATGCGCTCTCTCAACGTAAAGGGCTATTTTCTGGTGATTGCAACCCCCTTGAAACCCTTCCAGGTTTAGTAACAAGCCACATACTAAAAAAGGCGTGGTCCACTCACAAATCGGCTGGCGAACCATCCAAATGAGCTATCTTGATCCTACCTCTAAGCATTTGATCTATCTAGTCTCTGAGTGACCCTGCAAATATGAAAGTGCCCTAGTGATCAACTCCACTCTATATCTAAGAAACTTACCATAGAGTATATTGCTTGTATTCAAAAGATTTCTTATAATAGAACCAATGAGGGAGTGAAGAGGTGTTTCCACCGATTTTTTTCTTACAGTACGCACATTGAGATTTGGACTGCCTACTAGTTTACTTCATTCCATTTACTAGGAGTGTCACAAAGTTCTAGGGGTTATCTATGAAGAGACCTTTAGCCAGGGACTGGCATATACACAAAATATACCATATTCGAGCTGCCTCCTCTTCACTCATTAAACCATCCTGAGCTTACCAAGAAGCGTTTAAAGTCCCGGATCCTCTCCTGCGGCAGAAATCATGGGAAGGGACACCCAGTCTGCTCGCATGAATCCCAATGAGATAATGTCCGGTTATAGCTCCCACGACCATACCAATATGGTGCCATCGAAGCGATATCAGTTGGCCTGATCTGGACCGGTCAAGTCCAGACCAGATCGGCCTGGTTATTACACACGAACTTACGTTAGACCATCTGACGAACGTTTCTTTTCTGGCTTCTTCCTGAAGCAGCAGTTTACATGAAGCAAGCAGTATCTTTATATCCAGCCTGCTTAAGGTTAAGTCAATCGTTTTCGTGGCTATCAGACCCTGCTGGCTTATTTGACTTAAAACTGTTTATTGTGAGGCATAGCCCTATTTAACTTAGGCCTCTATTTGGCGCCAGTATCGTTAGAGATATCTCGGGAGGATAGGACTAGAAGATAGTATTTTATGTAGGCTTGCTGTGTCAGAGGACCGCTGATAGGATGGCCAAAACTTTCCCAAAGGCATGATCGAAATTCCGTTCAATTTCGACAATTGTTGTTGTTGAATATTTACATGAGACTAGCAGCTTGATCAATGCTGTTCATTTTAAAATCCTGCAAACAAATTCGATTTTACTGCTTCAATTGAGTATCAACATTCGATTTAGATAGCATCGTGCCATTGATGTCTGTTTAATTAGTATCAAGGATTCATCAGGTTAAATTGTTGCATCCTAAATGTGTTAATACTCAGTTAAGCTAATTTTTGAACAATCTACAATACTGACAGTTTGTGTACTTTACACAGTAGTTATCATCACTATTAGAAATATTTATTACCGCATATTACACTACATAGTAACACAGCGGAAAGTCCATATTGAATAGTGATAGACGCCAATCGGAAATGATAGCAACCAAAAACAATTTTTACGATACGCCATATACATAGATAGCGAGAAGTTATGCCAAATTCATTCCCATAACCTACCTTAATTGGTGTCCATAAAATTCAAGTTCATTGATAAAAAAAAATAAAACTTTGGACCGAAGAAAAGTGAAATCATCATAACGATATAAACCCATAAAATATGTACTAACTGCTAATCTTTGATCGGGGCTGATTTCCAACTGGTTATTTTCCACAGCAAGCGGTGTGACTAAACACAAGAATTTTTAACAAATATTTTTTTATTTAATTATAAAATAAACAAAATGTAGAATTATTAAAAAGCATAATTAAAAGGGATCGATAATCCTTAATTTACGTGTATATATATATCTGTGTGTGTGTGTAGTGTATGTGTGCTAAAAATTAAAAAAAAATTTAAGTCTCATTCTATGTACTAATTAATGTTTTAATCGGTAAATTATCAAATTTTAATTGGAAAATAATAAAAAAAAAATTAAAAATATTTTGTGTAGTGTGATTATACCTCAGGGTGTGGTGTCCAAACTTAAATATACAAAAAAAAATGTTTTTAATTTTAAAACATACATAGATAAATCTTAGCGAAGTTTCTTATTAATTTGTTCAATGAGTTCATCGATTCGAGAACTTGTGCCTTTAAATGATTTTGGTTCGGGCCCAATCATTTGAATGAATTGTGGAATTTCAGGCGACACCGTTGTGAAACGGGCTAGTGCTTTCATTGTCCGGTACAAATACTCCTCGGATGGTTTGGATTGGAAAAATTGTAGAATAGCCATGGTTAGCTCGACGGCAATATCATCAAATACCTGAAATTCAATAAAAAAACTTGAATTTAGAAATTTGCACGTCCTCTCCAGAATTGTTTCAAAATGCTCTTTAAATTCATAAATTGTTCGATAAACGACGTTCAAAATTTTTTATATACCTTCGACTTACATCCTTTCGGTAATATCGATCGTAACGATTTCGCATGATGGAATTTCTGTGAAATAAAATTCTTTCGAAAGTATACAGTTGGCCAAAAAAAAAATGTAAAAAACTAAAATCAAAACATCGATCTAATTAAAAATGAATATAAACAAAGCGTTTTGAACGTGTTATCGAACAATATTGATAAATTCGGCATTCAGTTATGTTAAAAAGCGATACAGACCACAGTTTTTACCTCCTTGCACGCTAAATTATGTATAATAGCCGTGCCAAGATCTTGTAGCGTTGGACAACTCGCCAATAGACAATGCACCGAAACTTTAGTGCTGCCCCGAATATTTGATGTTTGTTGATTGTTGTAGGTCCACTCGGAAATGTACAGCAACCATTCGGACGAACTTGTACTTTCGAATAAATTACACATCTGTGGGGTGGACAAAAAAAATTACCAATTAGTTTACCTGATGTATAAAAATTGTCCTACTACTCACCATTAATGCAAGCGCTTGTTGTTCCTCGGGTGTATGCCGATCAATATCCTGTGCATAATTCATGAGCACATGATCGCGACGATCCTGATGCAACAACAATATCATATCGTCTTTAAGGGCGGCGCACGCAAGTGCCCTTAGTAAATGTACTCTGGTCTCGGTCGATACGGTTGGATCGCGTAAAATTCGGCCCGTAAATACTAAAAATTCTTCGCTCATTACCCATGCACCCTCATCTTCCAATAAATACTGATGTAGTTCTGTCATCGATTGTTGCTCGTCGGGCGATAATTTACCATCGAGTAATTTCACCAACTCCTCTAATTCGACTTTGGCGTTTACATCGGGAAACACGACTGGCGGATCACGTTGTTTTTTCTTTTCCTCATCCTCGCGCCTCTCCTGCGCCTCATCTTCTAGCGCTTGCTCCGAGGGCAACATCTCGGACGGGATAATTGGTCCGCCGCCACCGCCATTAAGCTCTGGTTCAACTTCAGACATACCGGAATTTGTTGAATTCGAAAATGAACTGTTACGATCTTTTTTACTCTTCTTACTTTTCTTCTCTTTCTTTTTGGTCTTCTTTTCAATTTTATCTTTTAGTGCTTTCCGTTTCTCATCGAGCGCCTGTGAATCAAGACGTGCCTTTTCTACTTCGGATATTAGCTCCTGGAAACCGGGACTCTGTTCGCGGGCTTCTATACTATTTGTGATTATTGAATTACCATTGACCGGACTCAATCCAGAGCCTATGCTAGCAATTATTGGAGCGATTGCTTGCCCTAGTTGTGTTGATAGAAATTCTTCGGGTAGCTCGAGGATGTATTTTGGAATACCTTTGCCGCACAAGAATTGGCCTAGCTCGTCAGAAAAATTATTGCAATTGTGTTTGATTAGGTTGTAGTTCGATCCTCTGGAATGAAAAAAATTAATACAGAAAATGTTATTTTGTGGATACAAAGCACAATTTAATCAGACATTGTTGGGCGGCTAAAAATCAATTTTGTTTGGGCATCTGGATCGGATTATTAATTTAACAGAAAAAATTCCAAATCATGAAGAAGCTTATAACCTTGAAAAATCAAGTAATTCTAATTATTTTTAGAAATTTTAAATTTCAGAGTTTCGTTAAAACTAAAATTTTGAATTTAAATATTGTTTCCGCTGGATCCCGATGGACAATTTACCTGGCCACATTTGAGATTTTGATTTTTTTGGTTTAATAATGATGAACCGTGGACCCTCTGTAATTCTTAATATTTAAAATCCTAACTAAATAAATTTCCAAAATTGATTACAAGAATTTGGGAAGAATCGAATAGATTTGATTTTAATTTGAATCAACCGAATTTTAACTTATTTCGAAATTAATTTCTACGGGCATACGGTGCGTTTCGGCTTCCAAAACTATGACCGTAGAAATCAATAAATCAGAACATTTTGTACCAGACTTAATTGGTAATGTCAGTTACGTGAAAAGCACAGTGAGGGAAGACCCGCCTAATTCAAAGGTGAGCTCGAAATATTAAATGTTCTGGCTAGTTTCTACTTCCTTCGGGACCGATAAAATTTTAATTGAATTTTAAAAAATTTTTAAATTTATTTCTAAAATTTGGTATAGATTTGAATTTTTTGTTTTTCCAGCTGAATTACAACATGGTTTTCTATGGCTCAATCTGTTTCAGGCCTGCAATGCTTTTAGCACTGCACCGCGTGCGTGGAGCACGAGTAGAGTAGTAGTATTCATACCTAACTCTGGCAAGTCGGATTATACTGACCCAAAGGCTTTTAGGCCAATTAGTCTGACATCTGGTTTTCTTAAAGCTTTAGAGAGTAACCCTCTGAGTAACATGCAACATGCTTACAGAGCTGAAACTGCTCTACATGAACTCGTAACTAGGATCGAAATATCATTTAACTACAAAAAGTTTCTAGTAGGTACCTTCCTGGACATTGCAGGAGCTTTTGATCGCGCTTCGTTTTCCACGATCACAAATGCGTGCACCAATTTTTATATTATTCAAACCATTGTTAAATTCATCGATTCCATGCTTAAGTCTCGGATAATTGAAACTGAACTGGATGGCTCATCAGTGTCAGTCAAAGTAGCCAAGGCTTGCCCGCAAGGAGGGGTTCTCTCACCCTTGTTGTGGCGCATGGTTATCGATGAACTAGACTTATCTTGTTTTGACAGTTTCTGGTAAATATCTGAAGGTCTTATTTGATCAGACGCAGAACGCCCTTAAAATGGTAAAAGTGTGGTGTCTTGAAAAGGGGTTGTACGTCAATCCCTCAAAGACTGATCTGGTTGTCTTTACGAGACGTAGAGACAGTGCTAATCTGTCAGGTCTCACTCTCTTTGGTAGAACGATCACAAGAACAGAGCACGTTAAACACCTAGGTGTCATTTTAGATGGTAAGCTAGCCTGGAAATTTCACCTTGATTATAAGCTGCAAAAGGCAAATGCTATTTTTTGGCAATGTAGAAGGGCTTTTGGCAATTCCTGGGGTCTAACCCCTAAAATGATGCCGTTCATCTAGGTTCATCTTGATGACCGGTCGTGGAACTGACGTCTTCGGCAGCAAGGCTGGATGGATTGCAGATGACAGCCTGTAGGGTTATAACCGGGGCTATGTCGTCTGCTCCTCTTCTTGCTATGGAGTCTATTCTACATCTGCCCGAATTACACTCCTACATTCTTGGTACAGCGCGTTCTGCTGCGTATCAACTAAAGTGCATTGGGGCCTGGAATATCTTCGGGAGTTGTACTATGCCCCGTACAGATTCTACATAAGTATAAGTGATTTAACTTCACCAATTCTTTCTTCGTTGTTTTCCCTTTGAGAGAATGGTGGCTATCTCATGATTTCTATAGACAGCAGTCTGAGGCGATAGTTTTTCTTGCGGGTGGCTCTCGTTCGGAAGTCAGTGCAGGGTTTGGATTTTACTGCCCTAAGTATGAGCTAAGATTCTCAGGTAGTCTGGGCAAACATTGCACGGCTTTTCAAGCTGAATTAATTGCACTTACCCACAGTGCGATTGAGCCGATTAAGTTTAGCGATTTAGGGAAGGATATTATTATCTGCACAGATAGTAAAGCCGTGCTTAATACCCTCATTAATCCTTTGACTATGCCCAAACTAGTCAAAGATTGCAAGCACTCCATTAATCTCCTTTGCTCTAATACGAGAGTAAGGATCATTTGGGTGCCCATTGTGGCGTTGATTATCGTTAAAAAATAACCAACTCAGATTTATGGTCGCACCCATCACTGGCCATGGGCGTTTCAAGGTTCATCTCCAACGCGCATGAGACTAGCACACGACGCTTTTTATGACTATTGCCTAGAGGAAGTGGACGATTGCTTACACTATCTCTGCATCTATCAGGCCTTTGTCGGAGCTAGATCCCAAATGTTCTCTTCCGGATCTTTGAACGTAGATCAGTTAGCATCCATTCCTTGGTTCAAACTTTTACAGTTTGCTTAGATTGAAGTACGCTCCTGCCATTGAGGATAGATCCTCCTGGTTTGCACCGTGGGTCCATTGTGGCATTGAGTGCGGAACCTCTGTAGGTTCCAACCGTTTTAATAAAAATAAAAATATAAAATAGCTTAGCAATGACTGCTGAAAACTTGTCTAAAACATTCCAATTTAAAATTCATTGCTTTGCCGGTTCAATGGGGTATTAGAACAAATTTCTGAAACAAGGGGTGATTAAAAAAAAAACCTCATTTCCAGTAGCTTTCAGAATGGTGATTCAACATTTCGCAGGATATCCAAATTTTCACTAATATCCGCAATTGTTATAAACATTTCGAAACCAAAAAATAAAAAAATCGAAAGCCGGTGTACACAAACAACACTGTTCATACGTAAGTACCATATACATATTCAACGCCGAATGTTGATCGAAAAACAGGTGTTCGAGATCACGTTTACAATGCGAGGCCGCAATCATTTAATATTCTAATTAATTTAAATAAAATTACTGTGCACTAAAATATTTTCTAAAATTTGTAATGTTTAAAACACAAAATCAGTGTTGTGTAGGTGTCACAATTTCTTATTAATTTTAGCGCATTTCGCAAAACACAGATCCAGAATGTTCTCGTAACAATATGATTATAAAAATTTATTGTTGCAAATAATTAATTTACCTGAATGTCGATTCTGATAATCCGCCGATATAGTCACGAAATACAGAGTATGGTATGCTTGTAAAACCAAGTGCTTCTATTTTTAATGGTTTACCTAAGACGGTGCCACCCTATAAAATCAAATAGACAAAATAAAAATTATAAATATATTAAATTACTCGGGCACAGTGCACACACACACATTCACACACAGGCACACACACACACACGCAAAAAATTTAAATTAAATTAATTCGGTATGCAATTAAAAATCACATTGCTAATCTTAAATTACACACATACAGGCGAATCACTTGGGTTTGGGGGGGCTCTTTATATGGGGGTATACATGCACAACACAAATTTTTCACCTTTAAAATTTTCCAATTAAAAACTTTATTGTGATCTTTAGAAGAAAATTTTATTTTATTTTATTCTCCGCACAAGACAAAAAACTCAAAACTTCAGATCATACGAACACGAAACGCAAAACTAATTTAGTTGTTGTACATACGGTATGGATTTATTTTCGGACGGAAAAGTTTTTTCGAGACTCGAAACGAAAAAGAAATTTTCTTCTATTTTCATTTTGCGTGAAATTTTATTTTTTTTATTTTTTTAATTTTAGATATATTCGGTTGATCGTATTTGTAAACTCGAAATAATTTAATTTAAGTCGTGAATCATTTTCTGAGTTGTTGTGATCCAAATTTTAATGATCAAACTGTCAATATGATCATCATAACTTTTATTATATGAGATCATCAAACATAACAGATTTGTTTTTTTTAATTCAAAAGTTCAATTTAATTACGATAAAGTATATTTCCATCGAAAGAATTTATTGCCGCCGAACCGAGAGATATATGGGGAGAAGTGATTCGCGCACATAAATAAAAAGGCGAGTGTGTGAAAAGAAAAATGTGAAAATTTATTTAATTTTAGAACTGCATTTTCTCTCAGTTTTGGTCACCTCTATGATATTTAAATTTATTTTCATTTTGTTACAATATACTTATGAATTAAAGGTGAAAGTAAGAGTATTCGGGCATTTCATCGACACCATTTTATCGTCAAACAAAAATTATTTTGAGAATGTTGAGAATTGGGCCCTTATGTATGTACCCAAATACACTGCCAGACAAAATACCGGTGTAAAGTTTCTAGCTACACATATTAACAAAAAATGTACGGAACGGGGATAATCCATTGGTTTCAAATCTGTCTGAAAGACAGAGCCGCGTTAACAGTTTCGGGCCGTGCATCTGAGAGAGTCTGATTTGATGCAGTGCTCGGGCAGATTTTATGTACCTCAATATCTGCAATTTTGTTTATTAGCAAAACCATTCAAATGAAAATGTGCTTCAAATCTGTCCTAAAAAATCCCAAAAACAATTTCCTCTTATATGTGCTAGTGTGCAAAACAGAATGTCTCGATATAACGAATTTTATCATATAAGGACAATCAAATTTGGTACGACGAACACATGATTTTCTGAATTTTCTTAGGAAAATTCTAGGAAGCGCACACCATAATGACGCATATACCAAGATGCCCTAAGGTCTTAGCTATATGCGAAAATTATTTCAATTTCGGAAAAATTAGGGGATTAGAGGGTTTAGAACAACCATGTTTAGTAAGACCTCATGATAATATGATTTTTCCTAATTTTATTGGGAAAATCCTACGAAGCGGGCACCATTATGACGCATATACCAAGATAATCATATTATCGAGATACACCAGGTCATATCAAACTTGGTTGCCCGAAATCCTTTACTTTTTCCAAAATTGAAATAGTTTTCAGATAGCTTAGACCTTAAGATATCTTGGTGCATGCGTCATTATGGTGTCCGCTACCTCAGATTTTTCCAGGAAAATTAGAAAAACTCATATACATAATCGATATACAGAAGGTCATACCAATATAATATCCTATGGGCAATAAACAGCTTTAAGCCATACAAGTCGGCAGGACCTGATGGCATTATCCCTGCGGATATCCAGCGAACTACTGACTTAACCCTACCCTGGCTGGAAGTTATCTTCAAAGGCAGCCTAGAACTCTGTCACATTCCTAGAAAATGGACTGATATAAAAGTAATATTTATACCTAAGCCGGGAAAAACCTCTCACAGCTATCCCAAAGACTTTAGGCCTATAAGCTTATCTTTTTTCTGTTGGAAACACTGGAAAGACTAATAGAGGCTCACATTAGAGGCACAATCAAGCCGGGCGAGCTGTCGGGATCTCAACACGCATACTGTAAGGGACGATCGGTGGAAACAGCTCTCCACTCCCTTATAGGCCCGATTGAGAAATCACTTGAAACCACTCCCTTATAGGCCCGATTAAGAAATCATCTTCTTGGATATATAGGGGGCCTTTAGTAACGTCAGACCGGGGGCAATCACTCGGGCCCTTGCGTGTCTGGGGGTAGACGGGTCACTCAGAGGCTGGATAGATCATATGCTTAGAGGCAGGATCGTGACAGCTTATCTGGGTGGGACGTCTGCCGGCAGATACGTGAGTAGAAGGACACCTCAAGGTGGGGTTCTATCCTCCCTTCTTTGGAACTTGGTCATAAATCACCTGTTACTAAACCTGGAAGGGCAAAGCTTCAAGGTGGTTGCTTACGCGGATGACGTTGCTATTGCGGTCTTCGGTAAATATCCTAGTGCATTAAATGGTCCTCGCTTGATCTTTACGGATAGAGCGAAATCCCTCAGACTACTTTTGGACAGCAAGCTAAGCTGCAAACCAAACATCGTAGAGAGAGTAAAGAAAGCTACTATAGCGCTCTACTCCTGCAAAAATGCCATTGGAAAGAGATGGGGAAGCTCTGGAGATTCTCTTTCAACTTACTCCCTTGGATATTGCGACCGAGCAGATTGCATCTTGCACTGCCATTCGGCTCAAGTCCATATCTATGTGGACCTGTAACAATGCAGGGCACTCATCTATCTTAGGCAACAGGGGTATTTCGGAAGCTACCGACTACGCTATTCCTTTACCATCTATTGAGATGAGATTCCAAACTGAGTTTCCCACCAGAGAAGACTGGGTGAACAAAACGGTTATGGCCAACGTATACATAACCCCTTTCAATCACTACACTAAGATTTACTTCGAAGAAATAGGTAAACTCGAGGTGGTATAGCTATGAAATGGATATTGCTGGTTTTTTACAATATGCGCAATTTACTGGGAAGAAACTGCAGACTTTAAGCAAACTCAATATGAACCAAAGACGGCATGCTTGAATTTAGCTGGCTTAAATTGCGACCTAATTCTTCAACAAATTCAACGGCAGTACAACAATTTGAGTGCGGACATTGAATTACTATTAGCAAGCAACAAGGAACGTAAGGCAAGAAATTATGAGGCAGAATTTGAAGCTATAAACTAAGATATTGATATAATACAATAATATAAACAACACAGTTAAGCTAGTAAAGCTGATAGAGCAGCAGAGAAGGCTGAATTCTGAATTATTCACTCGATATTAACAATTTAACAATTTAATTGACGTTAATTCTGAAAAATTTGGAAGAAACGCAGCAAGCTCTACTTGATGTGGACTAGCACGCACACAAGAATATATTGCATCCCTCATTACTTGTTCCAGCTCAATTAGAATAGGAGCTCGAATTAATCAAACGACACATACCCACACTCGTAACTATATACCTGCGGGCATGGCATCTCTGCGATCTCCATCACATATATCACAGCATGAGATTACGCAGTAGAGTAACCCAGGGCAATATCATAATAAAGTTTCTAATATTGAGCACGACAACATGCAGTCGTACATTACCACCAATTCGGAATACTTAACAGTATAGATGATCATCGGGAACATTTTACATTATACTAACAAGAGAAGAAGTGAAACAATGTCAACTATTCCAAAATGAACGATTTTTATGTGAAACATCGCCAATTTATAACGCAATGATCAGGGGCATTAATTTAGGCTCGATACGTGCTGCGAGACACAAATTTATACATCGTCACCATCGGTTCAGCTTCCAACCACATTAACGAATCGCTTCGCAGACCACTCAACACATTAAACGGAGCCAACAACTTAAGGATGTTCATCACACGGGTTCCAATTAAAACGATACGATGAACCTCAGATTGTAAATCTTCAGGTTACCACGCATCTGGAACAAGTCTTGGAGCTGGATTTCTTCTTTTTCGGCCGCAGGTAAAGAAGGCTGTTTTGGATTTCCTAGCAGTCAATAACCGATTGTATGCTTCGTTTTTGCATGAAGTTAGCCAACCTGTCGATAATTTGTGTACACGCGCCCACAGAAGTCAGCCAGCCCCAAGATAAAGACTAATTTTACAATGGCTTGCATGATGTGAGACCTATACCCGGGATGTGGGTGATGTGGTATCTATATACCCGAATACGATGTTAGAATGGTAATTGAGCACTTTGAGCACTCCCGACACGAAACTGCAACCGACAATGGTGAGAGAATGATGTAGTAGCAAGCATATTTACAAACCAATACATTTAGAAACATGGATCCATCCTCGCAAAACTTCCCGCAGCCAAATTGACCATGTCTTAATTTCAAAAGGGCGGGCTCGGGTTGTGCAGGATGTGAGTACTTATCGGTCAGCAAACAAATACGTATGCAGCGATCATCATTCTCGTACAGGTCCGGGAATACAGCGAAACGCTGTAACGCAGTTGAGAAACAAAATATAACCCATATAGGCCTAAAGCTTCAGCTTTGTGAATTGAGGAATTGACCATGAGGAATTCACAAAGCTGAAGCTTTAGGCCAGTTGTTATGTTTGGATTTGAAAGTTGGGCGCTGACGGATTAGTATTCGAGAGAAGGCTCCTTATCTCTGAAAGTAGAGCCACCATATGGTAGGCGTATAGGTCGTTGCAGGCGACGATGGCTCCACGGTATAGAGAGCGACTTGGCTTCTTCAGATTGCCTAAGACCGTATGATGACCAAGCCCAGGATCGAAGCCGTTGGTGCCAGGTTGTATTTTGGTTTGGAAAACTGATTCCCGTGAAAAGTTCAACATACTAGTGAACTTACCTTTGTCTTACGTATATTCTTTGTCCACAACTAAATAATAAAAGCAATACAATATTTCAGTATAAACAATTAAATTAAAATTTATGAGACTTTTCATCCATAACGCGTCTTTGTTCAACGAAAATTTCATCAATTGAATTTCCACGTAAACAGATTTTTTACTTTAACTGTCAACACCGGTGATTGTTGTGTTTTAATCTCAGAATGTCATCAATTACTACTACTTCGAATGAAAGTCGTAATATTTATTGGAATTTTTTGGATTTAAATTATTTTGTAAATCAGCCGGCGACCGGTATTACATCAACCTAAACGATTAATTTATGCACACATGCATCCTACGTGCGGATCATTAATTTTCTCATTTCTCCGCACAACTGATGATTTCCAAAATAAAATAAATAATGTCAACAATAATCACATATGTAACAACAATTTGCTTATTTTTATTTATTCTTCTTGAAATAAATCTTGTGTGTGTATATACATAGATGTAAGTGTAATGAGTCATTTCGTCTTAAAGAAATTAAAAGAAAATCTTGTCTCTTACATTTTTTTTGATATTAAGATTCCTTCTCTCTGTTATTTATTTATAATTTTAGTTCGTAGATTTGTCTTGCGAAAATTGACTATACACAAACAACAACGCTAAATAGATGGATTTTCACCTTCTTTTCTTCTTTTATTTTCTATTTATATCGTGGAAAATCTTTTAATTGTATTTAAATAAAAATAGAAAATGAAAAACATTTCATAATATTATAATTTAGTGTAAACAAACTCTTAACCGAGAGTTACGAGTGATTTGCTTCGCTGCATTCAAATATTCTGGAAAAAATTCGATTTACAACACAAATACATTTCGTTTTAATGTTGCACGGGGACTGCAATTATTATCGATTTAATCAAGATTTCACGCAACCTGTAAAATTTAAATTTTTTTGAAATAGTTCCAAATTTATGAATTAAATTTAATATTAAAAATTTGAAAATGCAACTCGTAAAACTGTACAGTCAATAAAATCCTACACATTAAAATTTTCAAAAATGACTCAAGGGGAAGATTTTGAATTTTTCGGATACATTAAAAATTCGAGAAACTTTAAAACTTTGTCTTGTGGGTGGTTTGTCCAATTAAAATGTGCCGTTTGACAATGTGGCCAAAGTCGAGGTCAATTTTATAATCAACTGATTTAATTTGGTGACAGAAATTATATTTTTGAGGCATGAATCAACGACGACGATTATTTTAAAGGCAGACGAATGATCATTATCATTCAGCATCAAGGCGTGAGCATAAACTGTAGACGAGAAATAAACAAAGCCGCGGCCAGAGAGGGAGAATACAAATTGCGATAATTATGTCACAGAATTCTCTCTTATACATACTTGTACAATTTTCATGCAGCTACGCAATATGGAAGGTTCGAGAGTTGCATTTAACGGGTAGGTAAACACGATCAGGTTGCAGAGTGAAGCAGCCTATAAATTCAACCAGTAACTAGTTATATAGTACTAGAGTGTTCTATAGTGAACCAATGAGATTGTGAAGAGTAAAGTGCTGAAAACAAGTGTTATAAGTGTTTTATTGCATTCTCCATTACGAATCCAGAAGAGCCCGAAATTCGTAACATTTGGTGTCAGAAGTGGGATTTTGCAATACACAATGTAGAATAATATTAACTCTTGCACATCTCAACAGCTAAGAAAAGAGTTGAAGCGTCGAGGATTGCCTATGAACGGCAATAAGACCGATTTATATTTAAGAATTCAAAATGCGATAAAACGCGTCCAAGAGGAGGCAGGGTGAAGGAAGAGGGATCACGACAACTATCACCGGCAGTGCAAGTCATAGTATCACGATCATCATCAGGTGGAACCCTGTCACAACTACTCTCGGCGAAGGATTTAGCAGCCCTATCCAAGCGAAAATAGTAATGGCTGCTACTGCACAACCGGAGGAACAAACAAATATTGGCACTGTTCTCAACGCCCTGCTGTTACAACTAAAACAGCAGACGCAACAAACCCAACAGTTAAACTCTAAAATTCAGTCAACAGACACAACAATTTGATCAGCAAAATGCAAAATTTGATCAGCTAAACACTAAAGTTGATCAACAACATAAGACGTTGAACGGGTTGGAGGCATACATGACAAACATTATACAATAATTGGAGGGCAGCATAAAGAAGGTTGAGGCTCACAAAGCAAATGCTCCATCGTACCAAAACTATACTCCGGGGTTTTGAAACCTCCATTGTTTGATGACGAAACTTCTATCGAAAACTTCAAGTTGTAATTTCAAGCAGCTGTGCAACATAACGGATGGGGTACTAAGAGGCAAGGCAGCTGATGTGCTACAAACAGTACTTGCTTCAGAGATGAGCAGCGAACGAATTCTGAAGGAATTGGACTTGAGGTACGGATAGAGCCAAGTCAAGGAATTATTCTAAATCCAGTTGTATAATAAGAGACAAGAACGAGGAGAACGCCTTCAAGATTTGGAATGGGGAAATAACCAGGCTAGCGCGCCAAGCTTACTGTAAAGTTCCGAAAGAACTTACAGTCGTTGTATTCATTAACGCCGTAAGGGACGACCAGCTGAAGCTTCACTTGAGGACGACAGCAAAAAGAAAGAGCATGAACGAGGTCTTAGCATCGGCATTAGAATACGAGGCCGCTAGAGTCAGTCTAACCTTTGAGTCGTTGAGCTGCGAAAGCTTGGCGTGGAAGATGCGCAAATAAAGACGATAATAAAAGCAAACATAAGACGGTCAGTACAAGGTTTCCAGAACAACAGGCGTAGAAGATTTCGCTTTCAAAACCTGAGCACTATATCAGAGACTGTAAGCAATCAGCAGCTAGGAGGACAGAGTAGATAGAGATTTGCAATAAACAGCCAGAAAGATTGCGACAGATAGTTGCAGGAGGCCTTGCAGTAGTCAAACTAAGCACTATTCCAGACAGGAACAAAGGAAACCATCGTACACATAAGGAGGATCAGAGTAGAGAGCAATTGGGATAATACAAAAGACACAATAATTCCATCTCTCCGATAATCAAATGGATGGAGAGAGGTACCAGACCGCAGTGGCATGAAATCACGTAGGAAAGTGCAAACATGAAAAGATATTGGGGCTCAGTAGAAGTCATTGAAGTTCAAGAATGGATTGCTGGTCAGATTTTGGAAATCGGCCGCCGGCAACAACACCAAACAACAGATCGTGCTACCAGAAAACCGGAAAAGAGAAGTCCTGCAGGAAATTAACAATAGCAAATTTGGGGCGCAGTTGGGCATCACTAAACCGATGGAGAAGATAAGACTCCGGTTCTATTGGGTCAATTGCAGAAGAGATGTGGAGGATTGGTGCAGAAAATATAATGTTCGCGCCGCCAGTAAGGGACCACAACCAAGAACAAGAGGAAGGATGAAGCAATACAATGCCGGGTAACCGTTCGAGCGGATAGCTACGAATATTGCTGACTCATTTCTCCTGACAAAAGATGTAAACCAGTACATTCACGTATCGTGTATCTATATTTCAGTAAATGGGTAGAAGCATATCTGATTATGAATCAAGAAGTTTAATTAAATCTTTCAGTGTCTGCACATATGTTGCCCCACTAACTAATTGATACGTTGGATTCGGATTTGTAGCGGGTTGCGACTTCTGCACAATTTTTTTCCTGAGGGGGAAATCTGCGAGTTGTACTTTTTTGTAGATACTGCAACCTTTATAATTGGCTGGATGACTACCATTATAGAGCACACATTCCACCTCTGTACTCCACTTCTTCTTTTCCCATTGATCCATCTGTACAACTGAATGCAACAGTCGACTGATTGAATGTATCCTTTTATTAGTTTCACTTATTCGACGCTCCACTTTAAAGAGTGGGAGTGGCTTTTTCGTACCACTTTGCCGTATGTTGCAGATATTTACAACATTATGGCGCAAGCCTGTTAACTTTTCAAATCTTCAGCGTTAATTGACGGATGTAAATTTCTTCTCAACCTTCTGTTGGAATGAATGGAATTCTTTGTTTCGCTCCGCCAGGGCTTTAATGACTAGTTCAATTATTTTTAGGTCGAATTTGTCTTCAGTCAGTTCCTTTAACAAAACAGTTAAAGGATTGATTTTTACCACGCCTGACACAATTATTGGAGGCGCTAATGGGTTTTTTGCTGATCATCGACTTCCTCGGGCAAACGATTGAAGCATGTTGACAAAGGCACTGTAAGTTGTGCTAACCAATACTCATTTATCATTTGTTGTTAGTTGATGGAGGACTCACGCCTTTGATGGTCCTTCCTTAGACATTTTCAGGCATAGATATGGACGGCGTGGATATATTTGGAATACTCAAATATGTAGTTAACAACGAAGTGCAACAACGTGTCAAGTTTATTCAATTGTTTTATTCTTCTGAACGCCATTTTATTAAAACCGCGAGATATACAAACAGCACCAACTGCCCTCTGCCACGTCCAAAGTCCAAAACTGTTCACGCGGTCCTGTATAGGACAATGGTTAATAATTTTTTAGGCTCGGCCAATAAACCATCTACTAAAGCTGAACATTCAAGTTGAAATTAAAAATTTTACGCCAGAAACATTTAAATCAGTTATATAAAATTCGTTAGAAAGGGCCATGAGAGAATGGGGGCCATTTGTAAATTGTCATATTCTACACATCATTCAAAAATCAAATATTTTGTTACAAATAAAAATAAATAAATAAAAGTTAATAATTGTATAAGTTATTAAGTTATTCGCGTTGCACATCTTGTCGTTTTCGTTGGTATGTAAGGAAAGTTAAAATCTAAATTTATGATACGCATTAGCTCACTAGTGAGTAGTGAGTAAAAGTATATTGCTGATTAGTTTGAATTAAAAGTCACCATATTTGGTTCTACTTTTGTAATCTGAATTCGTTATATATGCGGCCTGTGCATGGCATTCCCTACACGAGGCCCATGTCACCGACATTTTATTATTAAAACTTGCTTGTCTCCATTAAATTTATTACCAGTTCGTCAAGTTTAATATCGTACATATGTATGTAGAGATGTAAAACACTCATTTGATTATCAATTAAATCGAATCTACTAACTAATCCCTACACATTTTAAAATTCAGACAAACTTTCTTTAGTTCTTAGTTCTGCTTCTGAATTCACTTTAGAAATTTTGTTGTTTAGAACACAATTAGTCTCTATTTGGGTGGTGTTTCATAAATTATTTTACTAATGCATTCGAAAATATCCCAGCACAGTTTGGTGAACTTAAAAACAGAAATAGGGATTACAGTTTCAATTTGGCAGACGAGGTTATGTGGATAAAAATAAGGAAGAAGCGAAATATTTTTGATAGGCCTTTGCGAATTGGTTAGGAATATTGAATCTCTGAGTCTTTAGGAAATTAAACATTTCACATCGTTTCATCGTTAAAAATTTGGGAATACGATTCTGAATTTAAAATTTCATTTTGGATTTAGGAATAATATGCGTTTGGTGGCATTTAATTAAGAAGTGGAATAATTAAAGTATTGTCGTCCACACAAAATTAGTTCACTGAGATGAAAATTCCACGAAATATCTAGACAACCCGCGATCTAACTATCATACATGGAAAATATGTAACACATTGAAATTCGTAAATTGTGAGTTCGATAGACTAATGTGCGCGGGACCTATTCAATTTTACAAAGTTGACGGGGCTAATTGAAAAACAAATAGATAAATTAAATCTAGATTTATTTACGACTCGGTTAATCGATAAACGGGTTCGATCGCAATGAGAAAAAATCTACAAAATTATACAATTTGATGGATGAAAGCAATAATAATATTGTTTCTTTTAATTAACAACAATGACGTGTCAATCATAAGCATCGGAAATTGTACTAGACTATGTGTTAGATAGTGATACTTCAGGGTTTACGACCCGTTGGGATCTACCATTATGATAACTATTATTGGACTGACACGTTGGAAATTCATGGATTTGTCAATGGGTCCAAGAACGCCTAGGCTTCAGTGCGCTGTATTCTCGTGTAGTGATTTCATTGCGTATCCAAATTGAGGATCGAAATTGGAGCTGTGTGCTCGCACGCTGCTGGTAAAGTTGATGATAATACTTACCAGAGTTTTAAATTTTAGAATTAAACCAAAACAGTTCTATTACACTGATAAAATTACAGGCGCTCTAAACCACTGAAAATTTGGCCAACCTAAATTGCAAACCGAACGGGACTGATTCTCTCCTTCTGGAATCGAAATGACTGGTACAATGTTAAATCAAGTACCCAACCCGCTTATCGAGCAAATCGTGTGGTATTGCCAAGTGACCTCAAAGCTAATATTTTGTGACGGAAGGGTCCACTATGGGTGTCAACGGAACCATTAATAATCCCAAAAACAGCTTAATAGACGAATGGTGTAATCATGAGTTAGAACCTAACACTTATTTAGTTCAAGATGTCAACGAACTGGAACTTCATTTGAACGGAATGATTACAAGAACATCAACACATTCATCAATCATAAGAACCATTGCTCGCATCAAAAGATTATGTCACAATGCTCATCAGCTGGGACCCACGCAATCATTTCGAGAGAAGATATCCAAGCTATTTGTTCTAACTCTGGTACGCTCTCGAGAAAAAGGGAGTATTGAGGATTAGTGGACGATTATCCAACTCACGGCTCAATTACGATACCCAGCAACATAACATTATACCGTCAACTCATTTACTAGTGAAAAGGATTACAGAACATTTTCACAGTAAGCTGGTATATTACAGTTGTTTGGATACGTTAAACAGAGATTTCACATCATTCGAGGAAACATTTCGTAAAGAAGACTGTCAACCAGTGCTTGAAGTGTCATGGTAATAAACAGAAATTCCAAAGTCAACTAATGGCCTCCAAAGCCATTCATGGCGAGACGATGACCAACCTTAGTACCGAATCATTTGTCACATATATACAAAGATGCCAGTACACAAAAGGAATCAGTACTGTCAGTCATTTACATCTACAGGAATTACAAATCTGTTCCATTCAGAAATACTCTCAAGCCAAGTGAATAAAATTGAACTATCGAACACTACAAGGCATCATATCCCACCACCGGCTCTCAATTTCGAAGGCTATTGGGAGGCTCCTGTGAAATCTACGAAATTCCACCTCAAAAGGGTTATCGGAGGGACTAATGCACAATTAAAGCTCTAAATAAAATCCAGAATTTTATTGATTCAAATAATCTAAGATGTGTGGTGGATCTCTTGGCGATTTGAAATCATTTTGTAAATGTAATTTTCAACTTCTGAAACTGAAACTTGATTTTGAAAAACTAAAAATTCTTGAAATTCTTAAATTTAAATTTAAAGGAATTCCAATTAAATCGGGCCCATGTTCATGTGTTTTGGTGGAAATTTGTTAGAACAACCTTTATTTAATACTGCCCTCAGGGCCCAGAGTACCCGTAATCGGGCACTGACCTCGCTCTAAACTGGGAACTAGAAATACCACAAAAATGTAGACTAAATTCCTAATAAAACAATTCACACTACATTTTTATAACCACTTCAAGTGGACAGACACTAATGACATGCACAAGAGCTGCACTCAAATAATCAATCTCATCACATACACATAAGCATTTCTAACATATAAATTGGTGTAATTACTTAACATGCTTTTAAGAATAATAAATTTTATTTATAAAAAATATTCGCTGTTTATCGTCCCCGCTCCCAACAACATCTCGCATATACTAAATCGCAAACAAAATCCAACAAAAATGTGTGTTTATTGCACTTTAAGATTAAGACAATCAAAAATATATGTATTTTCAAAAAGAATTTCAAATTTCTATTTTTAAAAATTGCGTTTAATAAACGAAATATTCAGATTATAGTCTTTGTTATGATGGCGCTAAATTATAAAAACTATATATTAGAAAATGTACTTACCGGTGCACAACTTTGTATTCCTCCCGAACCAAAAAAATATTCACGCCCATATGCAACAATAGCCGTGTGCCATATACCTTCAAAGTGGCGGCCTAAAATTCATTTAAAAAATTATCGATCAAAAATTACATTAGATTTATAGTGCGAAGGGCTCACCTAAAAAATGTGCCGACATCATAGCCGATAATCCTTGTGATATATCGTACACGTACAATTGAACTTCATGGCTGTCATCGTCCATTTTATAGCTGCGTGGTTCTTAAATATCTTCGATATCGAACTGCTACACTCTTATTGGTATACTACCCGGGACTAAGTACAGCACAATGGTAATCAATCTGGAAATATATTTTTTAACACAATTACTAAAAATCTCAATAAATTATTTGATTAATCACACTATTATAGTGTACGATCGTACGTGCTAAATTTAATCTTTTGTTCGTGAATAAATTAATAAAAATTTGGCATTAATTTGGTAAAATGCAAATTAGACAATTTAGAGATTTGTGTAAATAAATAAAAACAACAATTATTATTATTTTAATATCAAGGTTTTATTTTACTATTTACTATAAACTATTCTAAATAGTTGTGTTGTTTCATTCTAATTTCTATAAGTCTAACTAGTTTTATATCGTTAATTTGATGACAGGTTGTTAATCTTAGACGCTGAATTTAACATTGAATTTTTTTTTTGTTTTGTTTAGCTTACTCTCGCGCCTTTTGTATTTATTTCGATACATTTACATGAACACATCGCACACTGAGATTGATGTGGATCATATGCGGTGAATAAATTTACAAAAAAAAACAATCGACTGACAAAGGTTATTTAGCACCTGGCAATTTAATTGTGTGTTATTCGAGGTGGCAATGCTGCACCAGAAAAAATGACCTATCATACTAAACTACAATTCTCGAACTATCAGATAGATACTCCTTTCACTGATTAGTTTACAACCCTGGTGGAAGCATATAGCTGCTTGCTCGATCGATCTCTGAAATAAAGTTGGAAAACTCGGTTTAATTTTAAATTTTAAACCAACTAAGATCGTCTAGATTAGAACAAAAATGATCCTCGCTACAGATCTAATTCTAATATTGGATAGCTCCTAAGATCCTCATTTAAGCTGATATTTTAAATACAGTCATAAGTCTACGTTTTGCATTTGGAGAAGTATATATTGAATCCATCGTATAATGGGTCACATGAACATTATACGATCCAGTCAGAATTGGGGAGGAATGATAAGGTTCTTATACTGATTCGGTTTGAATGATTCTTGAGATTAAGAGTCCGGGTGGTACGACGACATCATCAGGTACATCAATCCAACCGAATAAGAATGCTAGGCCAGGCTACAGTTTCAACACTCACCCTGCTACTCGTTAAGCCATCAGGAATCCTAGAAGGACCTTCAGGGCCATGCTTGTTTTAGCTTATCCTTGTGCTTTACTATAAGATACCTACCGGAAGGCTTGTATGAAAGCCTCATTTATTATATATAAATAGAAGACTTTCAATGAAGAGCCAAAATCACGAGAGAGGCTCCGAATTAAGAAAATTAAGGGAACCACAAATAAATTCTTGAAGACTTTTGTGATAAAATGGAGCAACCCTCCGAGACCTAGAATGATTCTACTAATCCACTGCAGCTTCTAACGTAAAGAATGGTTCAAGATTTTCCCACCAAAACCGAAACAGCGACACAAAAATTACTAAGACGATTAAGCACCAGTAGAAAATACTATATAGTTGACTGTCAAATATTTTAACAATGAAAGTTTGCTAGTCCAAAGAAGTCAGCGACAACATTAAGGAAGCTAATTGCCAGTCTGACTATGTGAACTCTGTCTGGGAGGTTTGAAAACTTTGGTTGTCATTGCTGCTCAACAGACTTTAGGGATAATCAAAGTCAGACCCAAGAATGATTAGTTTGATGACGAGACGTCTAACAATCGCGAGGAAAACCAAGGCAACTCTTACTAGGAGGGAAGCTAAGCGGATTTGTAGACGGAAAAAGCGTGAATGGTGGAAGACCGAGGTTCTGCAGGTACAACAATTCAGCATTGAGCGAGGTTCGTGTAATTTCTTTAAAGGAATTACCGGATTTCACCGTACTTGAGAAATTCACTAGAGCCATGCAGAGAGTAAAACGAAACCGCTCACCTGGGGTGGATTACATTAATTCAGAGCCCTTGATATTCCGAGGGGATACTTTGTGGAACTGCCTTTTCGAGCTTATTCGATTAGTATGGCAAACCGAAGTTATGCCTGATGAATGGAAAGTGGCTGCGGTATGTCCCATCTTCAAGAAGGGAGACCTGAGGTGAGAATTGTCATGGTATAGCTCTCCTTTGCACATTATCTAAATAAACTGATACTTTCATCCTCGCACATCAGATGATCCTGGATTTCCGGCAGGCCTATGACTCAATCAATCGAGAAAGTTTGTGGTCTGCTCTGGAATGCCTAAGTACGCCAATAAAATTCGTACGATTGTGTGGCTGAGTCTCAATACTGCGTTAAAGTTGAGAACAGGCAATGAAGAATTATTGCAGTTAGCTCGGTTGTTCGGCAGGGAGATGCTTTGTCTCCGATACTCTTTAATCTCATGTTGGAGTACATCATTTGTAAAAATGAAACACCTGAGCGTTACGTCTTCTATCGCCAGTCCAATCAAGTGTTTACATATGCAGATGGCATATGCTTCATTGGACTGAATAGTAACGAAGTGATGGAAATACTTGATCCGCTTGTAGAGTTTTAAGCTTCTGTTGGACACCAGATCAATGAGTCTAAAAGAAAATACGACATTTTAGTAGTGGCCACTACACGTTTAAGGAAGTGAGGAAGTTTAAATATTTGGGCTCTCTTATGACTGACGATAACAGTGTTGGTGAGGATATTAAAGTGCGCTTGGCAGCTGGCCACCTGTGCTTTGTATTCTCTGCTAAGACCATTGCTATAATCTAAACACCTCTCAAGTGCCGTGAAGCCGAAACTTTACAAATCATTGATCAGGCTTTGTTGTTATGTTTGGATGTGAAAGTTGGGCGCTGACGGATGAGTACGAGAGATGGCTCCTTACTTTTGAGAGAAGAATCATGCGGGTAGTTTACGGCCCAAAACGCGAAGTAGATGGTACATACCTAGCTCTGTACAATGTCGAGATCAGATTTCTGATGAATCCCCGACATTGTACACGAAGTAAGCAAGTACACTGGCTCGGTCACGTTCTGCGTGCTGTATTGTGCAGCGATCTATGGAAGAAGAGATACCATATGGTAGGCGCAGAGGTTGTTGCAGGTGACGATGGCTCCGTAGAGAACGACATGGCTTCTTCAGGTTGTCGACGACAGTATGGAGACCAAGCTCAGAAGGTGAGAAATTTTCAAATATTTTTAAAATTTCAAAATCTGTTGAGACTGTTTGCTAATTGACCTACAATTAACTACTTCAGAATTGGAAACGTTTGCTATTTGTAACTCTTAATGTCCAATATTCAGAAACTAAAATACTTTCAGGCCAGGTAAAATACAAAGACAATTAATCGCTATGGAAAACGAATCTGTTTTCATTCGGAGTATTAGAAATGAATTTTTAATCGAACTACGAGCATTTAGAAGATTGTTAAACGATTATATAGGAATTGAGATTTGGCTGTAAATATTTAAAATTTAACAGAAAGTTCAAAGTATTCAGTCATTAAAATTACTGAGAAGATCTTAGGTTAGGTTAGGTTTCGTTATTGTGGCACAAACTGGCCCATAGCCATACGACAATTTTTATTTTCCACACCTACTCATTGAAACCATATTAGGCTGTTGACGAAGCATTATATGCTCACATCTGCGAAATCAAATCTTCTCGCAGCCTACCTAGGAGCATGTGATATATACGGATGTAGATGTATCATAATATTTAGATAGAATGATCAGCAGCGAAAAGATATCGGACGAAATTCTTCCTCGATAGTCACCAACTAAGCCCTCCGCTAGAGGGGTGATTCTACCTAATATAATGTAGGACAGTAACTTGTATGCTGTGCAAAGGAGAGGTATACCACAATAATTCTCACACTTCAAGCAGTATCTCTACTTGAAGATGGGGCATATTGCGGGCACTTTCAATTCATTCATTCAGCTTCGGTTCGCCATACTAATCGATTAAGGCCGTAAAGACAGTTCCACAAAGAATCCCCTCCGAATATCAAGAGCTCCGAATTAAAGCAGGCACCCCGGGAGAGCGGTTTCGCTTTTGTCTTTGCATTTGGCCCTAGTGCATTCCTCATATGATGGATCCGCAATGCAAACCTCCGCAGTCTTAATTTGAGGTGACTTAACTCCATGTAAATTATCGACTCCATGCGTCGAGTACTGCATGGATGTTGCCACATAGGTTTCCATACCGGTCTGGAATGGCGGTTGACGCAGGCCTGAATGTATGGTGCAATCCAGTAATTACAGTAAAGAATTACGCGGACTGTGCTCTTTGCTGAGTGGTTGTACTTTCAGACTGTCGTCCTTCCACCAATCACGCTTCTTCCGTCTAAAAAACCGCTTAAATGCCCTCCGAGCAAGAACAGCATTGATTTTCCTCGCATTTGTTAAACGTTGTTGTACTTCACCTCCCATACGTTTCGTTGTGTTCCCGCAGATTTGTACGAAAACTTCCATCGTAGCTTTGCAGCGACAAAATGACCACTATACTGCCTACGTATTTGGTTGTTGACCGATAAGTTATCACATCCTGCAAAACCCGAGCCTAATGTTTCTAAATGTATTTGTTTGTGTGGGAAGAAAATGCTTGCTACTCTAAGGTCGTAAGGAATTGCATAGTGCATACTTCTCTCATCATTACAGGTCGCAGTTTCATGTCGGGAGTACGGATCTATGTTTTCACACAAGTGGCCTGATTTCTGTCAGCTCTAGCATTAAAGTCCACAATTGCCATTCTACCATCGTGTTCAGGTATAGATCCCATCAGATCGTCCAAGTCATTATAAAATGAGTCTTTATCTTGGGGCTGGTAACTTCTGTGTACGCGTGTACACAAATTATCAAGAAGTTGGCTAACTTCATGCGCAAGCGAAGCTTACACAATTGATTATTACCTGCTTGGAAATCCAAAACAGCCTTCTTTTCCGAAGTCACCTCTACTCGGTGAGCAACAACGTATAGCCCGGGACACATGGTCTCCACTTTTAGGCCAGCGTTTCTTTAAGAGCGACGAGTTCCTCCTTCATGCAAGTTATTAGGTCTTCCTGTCTAGGTACTTGAGCGGGAGTCCGCTATTCGTTTGGCGGTATCCAGTTTTTCTTTTGTTGATATTGCAAACAGTTGAGATGTTTACGGATGGGGGTCGTCAGCCCAACCATACAACCGTATAGTAGCCTCCTACGATAAGCAAAGGATACTGTGGTGGTATTCTTGGAAAACATGTTCGTGCAATTTAGGTTTACGAGACATGTGAGTGCCCCGACCCCAGGGCATTTAACTAATTGTTAAAAATTATTGCATTAATAGTATGATCGAAGAATTAAGCTTAACTATACAACTATGAAATAAATTTGAAAAATAAAACTCCAAATGGGTGTTCTATCGCCTCTATCCTTTAGGCGTAACTTAAGTTAATAGATTGAAAATTGAACCAAACAGAGCCTTCAATACTTTTGAATAAAACCAATACAATTTTTTCAATTTGATGTACATGTGAATTATTCTATATACACTTGAATATCATAGGAAATTGGTGACAACCGGTAGAAAAAATACTGAGCCTGCAGTACCTTTGAATTTGCCAAAGAAACTCGCATGTATATCAACCAACATATGGTATAATGGAAACGCAATTATAACATATCGATCAAATTAACTTGAACGTTTATGAAAACGCTACGAGTAAGCGCCGCCATGTTTATAACTCAACGAAACATGAACGATGGGTTTAACTCGGTACATGGACACATGGTAATGGAAACGCAGGTTAAGGTAGAGATTCGTTAAACCCATATTAACTCAACGAATTTGTTTTAACTCAACGAAACCTAAACCTAATTATTCGTTCAGTTTAGATTTATTTTTAAATAAAATAATTTTAAAATAATTATATTTAGTATTCGCACATTTCCATGTTCATGCAAAATTAATGTTTGTAGCGAGAGTAAAAACCGTATTTTGTCGTATCGCAAAAGGTTTAAACGAAACATGACAGAGATTTCTTATATCAGATATTTACATACTTAATTTATGTAAATATATATCGACCCAAACATTGTAAAATTTTACTAACGTAACTAATATGAACTTGAATGTTAACCCTGCAATAGATTAAAAGTCAATTATGTGTAATTTATTCACGCTAGTAGAGGATACAACTATTAGTAAGTTGGCTAGGCCATAATGATGGAATAGCATGTTTATATTGTTTTTAGTTTGTTTTGACATTGATTAATGAATAAAATTAACGCACAACACTAAAATATGACCTATGCATTGTATAAAGCATTCATTTATCTTTCACTATATGGTAAAAGTGTTCCAGTTGCGTGAGAGCCAAGTTGGCAAATTATTACTTGTGCTGGTATAATGTGAAAATACAAAAATCTATAAATATAAATTCACTTTCACTTAGTTAATTATAAAACTATGTATATATACATAATTAAAACGATAATATAGTTTAATTTAGTGTACATTAATTTGCCAACCGCAAATCTAATGATTCATTTGAATGAAATCTATATACAGCCGTGCGCGATCTATTCTTAATTTTAATTTTAATCATCACCATGATCATTCGGTGCGTGCGTGTATACGACTATACAAACTACATATATATCGTGTATGTATGTAGTGTGAAGAAAATCTAAAGTATTTCACTAATTTTGTATGCCAGTAGTAAATGTAGATGAGATGCGATGAAAAGATTCATTTTCATTTGTGCGACCAAAATAGAATTATATTCAAATAAAATTAGATGCAATAATTAATTTCCATCGAGTTTAATTATTAGTTTTTAGTAAAAATTAATTTGAATTTATGGTGATAAATTAATAATCATTACATTTTTGTGTTGTTAAGTTTGTAAATCTAATTAATATTCGGAAGGGTGATTTATATAATGACGAGCGTGGGATCGAACACAAATCACTAATGGTTTGTGTGCTCCCAATAAATACAATAATATTTTGAAATGTATTTCCGCATTCATTTTCGAGGTTTGTTCTAAATTATATAAACACGAACATGTATGAGATCAAGTAGGTTATTGGGTTATGATTATCACAACAACACGTCCGACTATCATTAGGTATATTTACACACAAAATAACAGAGCCAAAAAATTCATTGCCAAACATCGAACACAATACGCGAGAATAACGTGAACCTGTCACACATCAATTCTCAAAATTAGTTTTAGAATTCCGCAATTTTGATCAACAAGTTATCTGCCTTAAAAGTGTATACATACACGCTCAAATGTATTTCTTATATTCAACCACAGAATTGTTATTTTTAATTGGATTACTAAACGGATCACGTGAATACCTCCAACGCAAATTTATAGAAAATCGCGAAAATTTAATTTTCAATGTCAACACAACAATAAAAATAATCAAATCCGTGATTTTGATTTAAATCAAATTAAATTCCTAATTTTATTTATTTATTTTTACAGTTTAATTTGAAGTAGAGATCGCATATTGATGTTTGAGAAATTCCAGGCGAAATTCTGAAAAAATTAGCTATAGTGTTCATAAGACGCCTAGCGCGCAATAATAAACAAAGAATTTTCATATACATACATACTCGTACGTTACGTAGGTTGTCGACAATTTAGACAATTTATTCGCGGATCTGTCTGCTTTTTATAATTTTGCGTACACATAATAAATGTCGTGTTTCTCTGAAGGTCCCCAACATTTGGTGCGTTATATGTTGACGTTTATTGAACGATTAGCATTGTAACAATGTCTGTACATTATATGGTCTGCTGCGAATGCTTAAGTCATGAAACATCAGAATTACCGGACTGGGCTTATAAAAATGGAATTTATTACTTCAAAATTGTTAATTTAATTCGCAACTAGGAACTTCAAAACTTATTTATTGCCAGACTGCAATAGCAGTATTCTTCGGAACCTGGATGCAACGAAATGAAATGGAGTTGAATTTTTTTTACTTTGATCCAAACTCCGAAATCATATCAGTTGACAGATATCCCCGCCATCTTGCGTCTCTGTGCGGTCATTTAGCGGCTTTAGCTCAGGAGGAATCAAGAAGAACCGCAGGATGTTAAGTCTTATATTACCACTTGTAACACCTGTAAAATGAATAAGGCTGTTAACTATTCTACAAAGCCAGTTATGAGGAACCGCAATCAGAATCAACCCGTCCGTTCCAAAAGATATATATAGATTATCTCAGTCCGTCTCCTCGGTCTAAACGAGGGAATTCATATATGTATATTGATTATACTAGATCACTATACTAAGTTTGTCTTACAAGTGTTTTAACTTGATTGTTATGCCAATATATTGAAAATGAGGTGTTTAATATGTTTTCTGGACCCGAAGCAGTTATAACAGACAATGGAAAGCAATTCGTATCGAAATTGTTCCACGAAATGTTACACAAATATGTAGTTAGACATATACGTATACGCCTATTTATTCCCCTCAGAATAACCCGTCGGAACGAGTTAACCGTGCCGTATAATCCGCTATACGCTTCTATATATCTGATAGCCATACTGATTGGGATGTTCATTTACCAAAAATTTGCCTCTACATTGAGAAACGTAATTCATTCGTTAACCACATTCTCTCCACACTTCTTGGTATTCGGGGATCACATGGTCTTACACAGTTCGGATTAAAAGCTCCGTCGACTTATACGTGAAGTCGATGATAATTTTCTATATTTCGAGTCAAAACCCGATCGATTAAATCTTGTTCGTGATAAAGTGTTGCATTACCTGAAGGTAGCTTACCAAAAATGTGCTCAACGATATAATCTGAGTAGCCGCCATCAGCTTTTTTTTATCTGTCTTAGAATATGTTGACACTAAGAGCCCTAACTGCTTCCGCTTTAAGTGTTGATTTCAGTGTTGGTTTCTTGGTTCAAATGTTGTCCGGCGCAGTAGTTTCAGTGTATACATTAGGTATATTTCCATGTTGGCATTCACCCAATATAGTTTGCTGTTTCCGCTTATAGTAGCGTTGATTTCAGGACATGTCTTATGGTTCGATTGCCAATATTGGAATGTACCCACCCATTTTCCAGTTTCAATTTTTTTTTCATCCTTTGATTCAGCAGATTCATTTCAATCTATTTCCAGCCATTTGCGCTGTTTGAGTTCAGTGAGTAAATCATCTGAATTTTTGGTTTCATTTAGTTTTTTATTCAGTTACAATAATCTGTCCCGCACCCATAATAGACGCTGATGGAAGCAATAATTTTCTTTTTACTACGCACCTAAATAAAAGAGTGCTTACGATTAAACCCGGCTACCTGCCTTGAACTTATCCTCGCTTATTTAATGAAATTATTTAATTGTGCAAATTTATATACTATATTAGTTTACCAACATATTCGACTTGTGCTAACTCTGACATTATTTGAGACAAAATAGCATTTTTTTATTGATTTGAATTGTTGTTCTTTGTTGCAGTCTTTATATATTGAATTTGTTATCGTGTATAATAGATTTCCTTTCACGTTAAGTTAACATGGCTGTTTCAGTATTGAAACTCGATGAGGTCGAGGTGGAATGTGTCTTACGCAACATTCACTTTGATACTGATGCTGTCAAAAATCTTGAAAAAGCAGTCAGAAATGAAGTTGCAAATTTACAGGAAAAATCTTCTACGATGCATCCGAATGCGAGTAAAAGACATGTCTGTTTAAGCAAATTAAATGATCTGAAACTTGAAATCACAGAACTTTCAAATTAAACAGAAGAATTGCGGAATTCGGCTCGTCGAATTGAATCGCGTTTGTTGCATGTTTTGGGAACATCACCGACGTACGAAAAAAGTGCTGAAAAGCTTCTAAAAGTGTGTCAAAAATTACAATTAAATTTGGAAATGTGTTTGGAAGATCACGACAAATTAAACGAATCAATCGAAGCTACCAAAGTTATCGAGATTGATTCTTTGCAAACCATGCCAAAGGCCAATAGTATTGACATGGAACCAGGAACTTCAACCACCCCCCCCCCCCCCCCTGAGCTTAAGCCGCCAAATGACCGCGCAGAGACGCAAGATGGCGGGGATATCTGTCAACTGATATGATTTCGGAGTTTGGATCACAGTGAAAAAAATTCAACTCCATTTGATTTCGTTGCCACCAATAACGAATTCTATGTTTAAAAAAAAAAGAAGTAACTTTTATATAGACTAGACTATAGTGTGAAATGCAAAATGCATATTTTATCTATGATTTAGGTACAATAAATGTTTTTACTGAAATTGCTATTTCTATTAGAGTCTTACTTTTGACTAATTATACCGCATTTAAAAATATATTTTAGCATAGCCGCTTATTTAGAAATATTCCCAGAATTTCATCCGACGTTTTTTATAAAATACCTCTGATAACCGTTAAAAATAAAGTTTTTGTCAAAAAAATTATTTGGTTAGAAAAAATTCTTCTGGAAAAGTCGTTGAAAGGACGGTTATTTGACCACTATGGCGAATATAGCCCCAAATCCTAAACAAACATAGCCTTACAAATTTTTCACCCAATTAAATTCTTATTTCCGAAAATTTCCAAAGAGCACAAGTTTATTTATGTAGCGGCAAAGCTAAACTTAATCGCTTAACGGGTTCGGGTATAGATCCCATCAGATTATCCAAGTCATTGTAAAATAAGACTTTATCTTGGGTCTGGCTGACTTCGGTATAGGCAAGTAAATACACAAATTATTGACAGCTTGGCTAACTTCATGCGCAAGCGAAGCTTACACAATCGGTTATTGACTGCTTGGATATCCAAAATAACTTTCTTTACCTGCGACCCAAGAAGAAATCCAGCTTCAAGATTTCTGATATCATCCCCACTGTAAGCAACGTCTATACCTGGGACATATGGTCTCCACTTTTAGGCCAGCGAGTTTCTTGAAGAGCAACGAGTTCCAGCCGAAACTCGTTCATTCACGTGATCTCAAACGCTACTGGTTTTCTAAGTGACCATTTTTTTCTAATTAGGTTATTTTTTTACGGATACGGGTCGTCAGCCTAGCGATCCAACCAAGGATACAAACATGATCGGGCAATTTAGATTTACAGGAAATGTGAGTGCCGCCGACCACAGAAGCCAACTTTTAAATATCTTAGTTAAATTTAAAAATTTCGAAAGCTTTTGTCACACATACGATTCTGAACGATTCTTTTCCTATTATAGATTTTTGAGGTATTTTACAAATTTTGAATTTTCATTCGAAATTAAAGATGATGTTTTAAATTTCGGAATGTTGGACGAATTATCAAAAATTTAAGCAAAATTTTTAACATATTTCAGAAACGATACCCAAACAAACTTTTAAGTGCCAAGTTTTATCGGATTTCGAAATAATTATCAAAATTTGTCAAATTTTATGAAATTCAGGAAAATTTTGAACTTTCATTTTAAATTTTAGAGAACTTCCCTAAAACGATTAACCATGTATTCTGCGCTGATCATTTGAATCTTACAATATATTTCCAAACCAAGAAGAAACTAAATTTTGTAAAATGTCTTAAATTTTAGAATTCCCAAAATTTGGACGGATACAAATTTTATGACACGTCTTGTCGCGTATATTATTTAAAATTGAGTGAATTTTTTTGAAAATAATATTTTTAAAGATAGTCATTTTTCTACGTTGCTATCTGCCAAAGGCCTTACGGCTGCCATTAAATATTTTATTCCCCATCTTCATTACGATTAACTGCCTTAGCTGAAACGTAGCCAGTCGATATATGTATGATGGATTATAACACGCTCAAGGTGCAAAACAAGTTATATTTACAAAAAATGTTTTAATTTATTTTTCTAATGAGCTAAACATAGGGACAACATACAAATTTCAATTTCAAGAAACTTGAAAACTGTTTTGGTAAAATACTTGTCCTAATTGCAAAATTTCGAAAACAATTACTAGTCCAAAGAACTAACAAGCCTGCAGTGTTAATTCAATTTGTCATCAACTACAGTATGAAATATCATGAGATGCATTGATGATTCTCGACATTTTCGAGGTCCCACGATATTGAATTTATATAAAACGTTAAAGTAATCGTAAAAATGAAAAAAAATTCAAATTTCGAAAAAAATTAAATAAAATCCATAATTTTTAAAATTCGGTTTCGAATATTATGATTATTTTAATTATACTTCGAAATTCTGGAAATCAAATTTGATGTTTACAATTCTGAATTTTAACCCGGTTTTGAAAAACTAAAGGTTCTTGAAATTTACCAAATCTTTTAAGTAGTTCTTAAATATCTAAAATATTTTCCAATATTCGAAATTTACAAATTTACAGAAAGTTAGGTTAGGTTAGGTGGCCGCTTTTAACAGCACACTTAGACCAGCCACGGCCCGCAGTAATACCACTCACCCTTATTCACACAAGTACAGTGTACCACCTGCGCAATGCATAGCTCCATGGCACCCTGTATAGTGACATGGAAGGTGGGTCGGCCCATGTTCTAAATTCCAACGGTCATAGATGTTCAGTTAAATTAATCATCTCCCCGTAATCGGCATGAGATGTTAAATCCCTTTTTGCATCCCGCCTTTGTTGGGATTCGAACCCGGTACCTCCCAATCCAAACGTCGCAGCTTTAACCACCGCGCTATTTGCTAGGTCCAGAAAGTTACCTCTTGGGGATTTTGGGGCATTTTCCAATTTTCAATCGAAATTATAATTTATTATAAGAAGTACGGCAGTCTCAAATTATACCGAGCAAATAGACCAGTGGTTAAAACTGTGACGCTTGGATCGGGAGATATCAGATAAGAATCCCAATAGAGGTAGGATGCAAAATAGATTCGAAGTAATGTAATCGAAGTAAACTGCAAACGACTTGGAAGAGCCTCAGACCAAGTAGAAAACAAAATAGTTGATGATTTTTGGTAGAAATTATTTAGGGACTACGAAGCTCAGGGGCTGGAGTACTACAATTCGGCTCTATTCGTAAGTATTGTACATTTTGTCAGAATACTAAAAAGGATTCAATAGCGTATGTTACAGGACACTAGACCACTAAAATTGGCATGCCAATACATTGCATACAATAAGTTTGATAATATCAGCCAATCCGTAGCAACTTACTTTCACTTTCTCATGCTTACGTAGTTAAGATAAAGACATAGTAAGGATAAATTAAATTTGTTTCTCAGATTTTGCGAAAATGCATTTGAAAAAACATGCATTAATGTCCCAAAAGTCCAAATTGACCAGTTTTGAACAATGTCTGTCGATTTTTCTGTCAACAATAATTTAAAAGATTTTTCATTTATATCTCATGCTTGTGTTGAAATGCTGGTCTGATAGGCTTTTGGTAGATCTCTACCCAAGAAAACTCGAGATCGGTTTTTGGGAATACCAATTTTGATTTGGAATTTTATTTCACAAGTATTCGTGGAGTTTAGTATCATCTGGAACAGAAATGCTGGATGATGGATCATAATTTTTAATTTGGGTTATGGGATGTGATGTATCAAATGAAATATATATTTTTATAAGCAATCTAGTGGTACACATTTTTTTGATCAATTATGAGAATTAATAATTAAATATTAATTTATATTGTTACAATTGACGCTTTTAGATTTGCAAAATAAACTTGAAATGAAAAACTGAGTCAAATTTGAATGAATAAAAAAAAAATTCAAATCACGATTTAACTTTAATTAAAATTTAATATTTCAGTGAATTCTATTATACATATACCATAATTTGAATCCGTGTTTGAATAATATTAATATTTGATTTGAGATTTTGTTTAAATTTAAAATTTAACATTTTGGTGCATCTTTTGAGCACAATTTGGATTAGTTGTTGGATTCAGGCAGTGTCGATTTTCACTGAGTTTTATATAAGCATTTAAATTTTGAAAGTTTGAATTGCGATGATTTTACTTAAAATAAAAATCAATATTTGAATGGATCCTATTAATTTGAGCACAATTTGAATTAGTTTCAAATTTTAACTGAAATTTCCATAATTTTATTAGAGAAATCGTCTACTGGTTGTTTATAGATTCCAACTAAACTACAAAACTTAAATAATGAAATTCCAACTTTTTATCTCGATTCTAACTATCGTCAAACTAATGATTCTAACTATCGTCAAACTAATGTCTTGACTAATTTTCCTTTAAATTTCATTTTTGTGCTTTAAAATAAATCTCTCAAACATATTCCATTCAAGCTACTTTCAAATTCCATTTAAATACTGTTTTAAATCTACAAAAATTATGTGTTTATCATAATTCTATTTAATCGATCATTTTTCATTCAAATTCGCCTCAAATTTGGATAAGATGATTTCTTTTAAATAATTAATTAAGCATTCAAGTTTTATTCAAATAAAGGCGTTTACAAGTCTAGACCGTTAAATTGATATTTTTCCAGTTAAACTCTCCTTTGATTTTCAAATTTGTTCATACTTCGTTCAAATTGACCTCAATATCCATTAAAATCAACCAAATTTCGTCTTTTTCCCCATATTGATCAAAATGATTTAATCCAAATTCAACCGACACGTCCAATACCAATATTGAGTTTGAAAAGCATTAATACGAAACATATCGATTCATAAATTTAATAACTGACACAATTTTGTAGACGCTTTCAGATGATTGGACTAAAATTAGAAACGATATTTCGAGTTTGAATAAAACTTGACCAGAGATTAAAGTTTAATTTAAAATTTTAACGTAACTATCGTCGTTTGATTAAAAATCAATTTCAACGGAATTTAAAAACAATAATTTTATTGAAACGTTCAAATATCGAATTTGGAAGTTTCATTTTTCATTCAAACTCAATTTTCCATGAATTTTGCATGAACTAAAATTTCATATTTGAATCGACCGTCGCACATCGAGCACGATTTAAATTAGTTTGAAACGTGTAAGTTTCAGTGTTGCTTTCGACTGAGATTTTCATAATTGACACAATTGTTTAGGTTTCAAATTTTTTAAATTGTAAAAATGTTTGAAATGTGATTTTGCTTAAATTAAAATCGTTCGCGTAAAAAATCCTTCGGAATATATTCCAAATTAAATAAAGTTCAAACTAATGAACTAAATAATCTAGCGCCTGTTGTTAGCTGGCGTTCGGCGGATTGTTTAATTTTCATCAAAATTCATCAAATTCTAACTTTTTTTCTCGATTCTAACTTCAAACAATCAGTTTAGCTATCGAATTCTACTTCAAATACACACTGAATATGATCTTATCAAATCAATCCACAGACAAACCAATTTATTCGACTTATTTTTGCTTTGAATTTTATTTTAATGCGTTAAAAATTTCTCAAGCGGATTCCGTTCAAACTATTTTCAAATTCCATTCAAATAGTTTTTTAAATCTATAACAGATTTTGATTTTATCTTGACTCTTTTTAAACGATTATTTTCCATTCAAATTTGAATCAAATTTAAGAGGAGAAACTACTCGTTAAATTGATATTTTCCCAGTCAATATTCGTTCAAACTTTATTCAAATTGGCCTCAACTTCAATTTAAAATCAAATAAATTTCTTCTATCAAAAGCTTGATTAAAATTCAAACAAAATTCCTAAGTAAGACGTCCAATACCAATATTGAGTTTGAAAAGAGTTAAAAATAAAGTAAACGCTTTCAGATGAATGAAATAAATTTATAAACGTTAAACTATAATTTAATGTTAATGATTCGAGTTTAAATAACATTTGAAAATAGATTAAAATTAAATTTAAAATTTCAACGTAACTATCGTTGATTATACATCAGTTTCCAGAGAATATAACAACAATAATTTAATGGAATTTGAACGAGTTTAAACAACGAATTTGGTCAAATTATAATATAAAACTTGAGTGAATTTAATTAATGACAGAAACTAGACAAGAATAGTTTGCAAAATATTTCGTTTCGCATGTAAAATATTTCGTTTTGTTAGAATTTTAAAAAGGATTCAATGTTGTATAAACACGGTATTCAATACCAATATTGAGTTTGAAATGAGTTTGATATGATAATATCAGTTTAGCCAAGTCACACTTATATTTCTACAAAACTGTGTAAATTTTGTAATGTTTTCTGATGTTTGGAATAAATTAATAATTGGAAATTGAGTTTCATTTGCAATTCAAATCCAACTCAATTATCCATGAGTTTTGCTTGAACTGAAATTTCGTACTAGAGTGGATCCTATCACATCACGATTTGAATTAATTTTAAATGTGCAAGTTGCGTTGATTTCGACTGAGATTTATATAATTGACACCATTTTGATTTAGCTTTCAGATTTTTGAAATTAACTTCGAACTTAAGTCAAATTGGAATGCAAACTGAAGTTTATGGATTTTATTATTAAGAAGTAAAGTAACTCTTATTACTTTGCCCACAATTTGAATTAGTTTGAAATGTCTATATTTTTAGAATCTTTCAAATTTTTTAAATTGTTATCAATCGAAAAACGTGATTTTGCTTAAATTAAAATTTTATTCCAACTGATACACGAAACTTATCAAATCAGAAGATTGTATACATCTTACAAAATCCTTCGGTACATATTCCAAATTAAATAAAGTTCAAATTAATGAACTTAATAGTCAGCTGTTAGATGGCGTTCAGCGGACACTAGTTAATTGAGTTTAATTGAAAATAATTCAAACTACTTTCAAATTCAATTCAAATAACTTTCTAAATCTATAACAAATTTTTGTTTTATCCTAAGTAACTCTTTTTAAACGATTATTTTTCAAATTTGAATAAGATTGTTTTCTTCTTAATAATTAATCAAGCATTCAAGTATTATTGAAATAATCGGATGGCGTTTACTCATTAAATTGATATTTTTCCAGTCAAACTCTCATTGAACTCAGCAAATACGGTCAATATTTTGATTACCAAACTTGTTCAAATTTTATTCAAACTGGGCTCAATTTGCATTTAAAATCATCTAAATTTTTCCCATATTGATCAAAATGTTAATTAAAACTCAAACATAATTCGAAATTTTTAAGAAGGACATACAATATCGATACTGAGTTTGAAAAGATTTAATACGAAAAATATCGATTTAATCATAAGTTTAAACTGACACAGTTTGAAGAAAATTTAGAACAAATTTAATCTTAATCGTACTTTGAGCTAACTGTTCAAAGTTCACTTCAACTTAAACCGAATCAAAAGTTTAAATTTTTTACAACTTGGAATATGGAACCAAATTCAATATTTTATGAGCTCGAACGAAGATTTACGGAGAATAATTAATGAATTGTATATAAGACGTGGTACAGTAAAATTTGAAAATTCTAAAACGGCAATAAGTATTTAATAAACAACAATGATTTTTTTTATTTCTTTATTCCATTATGTTCCTACATATTTGTTATTAATGAAAAACCATCTAAACTATTTATTAATTAATTGCCGGCTAAAAAGTCGAACTTTGGAGCGGACGGCCACCATTAAGGCACGCACAGATGAATTTGGAATCAAATTCGTACGTATTATCCATCTTTTTTTTAAATATTCCATATCCTTTGCTGCCGTGTGGGTCTTTCTCAATTTAGTTTTCATTATTGCCCAATATCGTTCGATTGGACGAAGTTCAGGACAGTTGGGCGGATTGACAAATTTGGGAACAACACACACGTTTTTAGATTCGTACCATTCTAATGTTTTTTTAGAGTAATGACATGACGCTAGATCAGGCAAAAACAAAGTACCAACTTGGTCGCCACGTAAAAAAGGCAGAAGTCGCTTTTGGAGGCACTCCTTAATGTAATTTTCCGAAGATTTTGTCCCTTGAGTGATGTACGGATCACTTCTAGAGCGACATTGGCATTTCATGTCGACACTCAGTTTATCCTTTCCAGAATAATATTGGTTACCTGGCAGAGATTTGAAATCAGCTTTAATAGGTTTCGTCATCGATTACCAAACATACATCTTTTTTGTCCACCAAAAGTTTGTACAGCATTCGGTTTCGTCGGATTGCCGTAGCTTGTTGTTTATCTTCACGCCGTGGTACTTTGAATTTACTGTACGATCGAAAATCACACCTCTTTTTAATTCGAAGAATTTGCACATGATTTGTGTTATTTTTTTTCGTTAAATCCCTCAGAGATAGGTTTGGATTGTTTTTCAAAGCGCGCAATTGCACAATTTGTTTGCGAACTATCTCTTGATTTGATGACATTTTGCAAACGACTGATTTAAAACAAATAAATATTATACAGCCTGCTTTGTAACTTAACAGCAAATTACAATTCATGTTGTTTTTTTTTTATTTGATTTGGTGCGTTCGTCAAAAAAAAGCGACATTGTGTGCAAATTTTACTGTACCACGTCTTATGTATTTATAACAGTCAGCTCCGAAATGCATTTCGATTTTTCAATTCATTTAAACTTCACACAAAATCTTGATATGCGAAACATTTATTAAAAAATGATCTGACACAAAAAAAATGTATGCGAACGATCATCGTTAAAGTTAATTAAAATTTTCTGAAAATTATAAATGATGCGTCGCCAAAAACTATGGAAACTGTCTAAGTATGCATAAGTTCAATGAACTAAAATAAGAATTATGTTAAATTTTATGACAACCAACCTATTTGGTTGTTGATATTTTAGATCAAATTATGACTCATATTAGATTGCCAAATAGTTATATCACCGAATGAATGAACTATTGAATCAGAGAATTTCCGTACAATTTATCTCGGTGACGAAACAATCGTGACTTATAATTGTTTGTCACACATTGTCCACCCACAACTTTATACGTTACGATATGTAGACCGACCAATCGTCTTTATTAAGTTTGTTTACACTAAAAAAAATTAATAATAATTGAATAAATTATGGGCACGATATAGTTTTAGATAAAACAACAAAAACTTGTACGTACAAAAGAATATTATTCCGTATTTTGTAAAATTCGCGGCGTAAGCAAAATACGCGAGTTTCCCACCATAGATTTTTGGCAGTTATTCAACGTGTGGTCAAATTATAATTTATAAAATTTATAAAATTAAACGTAGGCACGTGTATTGGTCGCGCAATCAAACACACAATACAAAACCTTCAATACAGCAAAACATAATAAAATTTATAATAATTTTCACCACCTACCTACCCCAAAATATTTATGGATGTATGTAAATTGATTTTCCAAATTTATAAATTTTCTGGCAACAACTATATTCAAATTTTCATTCTTAAAATTTTTTCTTGAACACGGTACACGAAAATCTTCACTTTTATTTTCCACACTAGATGATTTCCACAAATTTTCTTCTATTTTAATGAAAAAAAAAATATCTTTTCAGCAATTTTTTTATATTTTCCACACAAATTCTACTTTTGTTGTTTTAAAATGAAAATGCAACCGCAACTAAATTGCAAACCAACGACCAAAAAAGTTTTTATAAAAAAAATTTTCTCTTCCTCGTTCTTAATTTTTTCTTACTCCACTCTTAATTTTTATTTTTGTAATTTTATTACACAAAAAAAATTAAAAAAATTTGTAACACAGACGAAAATTTATTAAAGCAAAATTAATTTGAAAAAAAATAAAAATAAAAAATTGTCGATACGGTGTACACTTTTATTGTTTTTCGTGTTCTTCTTAAATAAAACTTTGAACACTTTTGAACCAAATAACGAAAAGTAAAATCATTAATCTAACAAAAATCACAATACATTTATGACAAAAAAATCAAGAATAAAATAAAAATTTCAACGAAAAATTCAAGAATGAAAATGTTTTTCATTTTATACAGTTCGAGATCGGTAATGCATACATAAATGATTTGCCGGCGCACACGCGATTGATATTACAAGCCCCAAAATAATTTATCGATCACGTCATAACCCCCGTTCTAGAGAAAAACAAATAATTTCGGAAAATCTGAATGGTTTCCCGTTAGACATATGATGGGCCTTTATTAGAAACACTCGAAAAAAATTCAGATACTTCGATATTGGTATTTGAGTTTTGTTACTTAGAATAAAAATTTCCAGTCCTATAGTACTTGAAAGCCTCTATTTTGGAAAATCTGAAACGTTTTCCGTTAGACATGATCCACACCTATTCAAATATTCACACCTATTTCGGATATGATGGCCTCTTATTAGAAACACTCGAAAAAATGCGGACATTTCTATTTATGTATCTGAGCTTTGGTACTTTGAACCAAAAATGTCCTGTTCTAAGTACCTGAAAGCCTATTATATATGGTCATAAAACATCACATTTATGTATCAGTTTCTTTCAAATCGTTGCGGGGTTTGGACCTGAAATCGATAAATAAAAATAAAATAGTCAAAAAGTGCAGTGATAGTAGTTTCTTTTTAATTATTTTATATACACTCCCGACTAAAATTATTGGGTCGATGAGTTTTTTTATCAATTTAAAATATCAACATTGATAAATCCACGCTCTATGGAGGGTGGCCTCTATGGATTCTGAGGAGGGCGATTTAGTGCATAACCCCGGAACATCAAATCCGTTCCAAACAACACCAAATATAGGAAGATCACCTACAAAACAAAAATGTAGCAACCCGTTAGTTAATCAAGCCGATGCTTCTAATGCCAGAAGCGGTGCTAGCGGAAATTTTAACGTAGACCTATTATCACAAGAAGGGCTTTCAAGCCTGATGCCATCATCAACTGGTTACTCTCAGTTAGAGAAAAAAAAAGCGGAGTATCCTATGGGCAATAAACAGTTTTAAGCCATATAAATTGGCAGGACCTGATGGCATTATCCCTGCGGATATCCAGCGAACTACTGACTTAACACTACCCTGGCTGGAAGTTATCTTCAAAAGCAGCCTAGAACACTGTCACATGAAGTAAAAGTAATATTTATACCTAAGGCGGGAAAAATCTCTCACTGCTATCCCAAAGACTTTAGGCCTATAAACTTATCCTCTTTTCTGTTAAAAGCACTGGAAAGACAAAAGACAAACTGTCGGGATCTCAACACGCATACTATAAGGGACGGTCGGTGGAAACAGCTCTCCACTTATAGGCCCGATTGAGAAATCACTTGAATGCAAGGAATATTCAATGGTAACCTTTTTGGATATAGAGGGGGCCTTTAGTAACGTCAGACCGGGAGCAATCACTCGGGCTCTTGCGTGTCTGGGGGAAAACAAGTCACTCAGAGGCTGGATAGATCAAATGCTTAGAGGCAGGATCGTCACAGCTTATCTGGGTGGGACGTCTGCCGGCAGATACGTGAGCAGAGGGACACTTCAAGGTGGGGTTCTATCCCACCTTCTTTGGAACCTGTTATTAAACCTGGAAGGGCAAGGCTTCAAGGTGGTTGCTTACGCGGATTATGTTACTATTGCTGTCTTCGGTAAATATCCTAGTACGCTGAGTGAGCGCATGCAGTGCGCACTTGGCTACCCCTCTGAGTGGGCCCGCGGCTGCGGACTGAACGCAAACCTACAAAAAACAGAGCTGGTCCTCTTTACCAGGAAGCACAAAATTCTTCAGTGTGACCCGCCAATATTAAATGGTACTCGTTTGATCTTTACGGATAGAGCGGAATACCTCGGACTAATAATAATAAGAAGAAGAAAGCTACTATAGCGCTCTACTCCTGCAAAAATGCCATTGGAAAGAGATGGGGTATGGAGCCCCGCATAGTACACTGGCTCTACGTCTCAGTGGTCAAACCTATACTGCTGTATGGGGTTGTCGTTTGATGGCCTGCGTTAAAAACTATGGCTAACCTTACCCTACTGATGAGAGCCCAAAGAACGGCCTGCTTGTGTATAAGTGGGGCTCTCAGGAGCACACTTACTGAAGCCTGGAGATTCTCTTACATCTCACTCCCTTGGATATTGCGGCCGAGCAGCTTGCATCTTTCACAGTCATTCGGCTCAAATCGATATCTATGTGGACCTGTAACAATATAGGGCACTCATCTATCCTAGGCAACAGGGGTACTCCGGAAGCTACCGACTACGCTATCCCTTTGCCATCTGTTGAGGTGAGATTCCAAACAGTTTCCCACCAGAGAGGACTGGATGAACGAAACGGTTATGGGCAATGAGGCGCTAAGCTTCTTTACAGATGGCTGAAAAAGGGATAGAGGGGTTTGCTGCGGGGTGTTCTGTAAGGCATTAGGGGTTAACCTCTCCTTTCGTCTTCCCGACTTTTGTAGTGTTCTTCAAGCTGAACTTATTGCAATAATGGAAGCCGAAGGTAGCCCAGAACTTTCTGGCATCTTTAAAAGAAATGGCTGATCAGTTCAACATCCGCTCGACGTAATAATATAATATAATATTTTGAAATACATTACAGATAAGGAATACAAAGTTATATCCTTAAACAACAATGGATGGAAAATCTACACACCGGACCCTGGTACTGGTTATGGCAAGGGGCCTCCAGCCAACCTGTAAAATAAAAGACAGCATGGAAGATCTCCAGCACGGACTGCAAATAGAAAATGCAGCAAATATCTAATTGATTTCTACATTACAAAAGGTATATCCGAAAACTAAATTTTTATAGAAAATAGTGAAAGTCTCTCATCGGGCCACTCGGCCGTCATTATAACTGTTAGTTCCACAAGAAAGAAAATCAACCTAGCCTAACAAATAACAAAACCAATTGGCAATTATTTAGGAAATTAGTTGAAGACACACCGATCTTCTTGGACCAATCAAGCATCCGGTTCAATTAGAAAATGAAGTGGAACTTTTAATCAATAATATACAACAAGCAGCATAGAATAGCACCCCTTTAATCCAAAACAAGGAGCATTATAATTTCACTTATCCAGTCGAGATCAGGGAGTTGGTTAATAAAAACCGGAAAGTAAAGAAAACATGGCAGAGAAACCGAGCACCATAAAGCAAAAGAATTTTTAATTACCTTTGCAATAAGCTGAAACAAAGAATTAGCAAACTGAAAAATGAATCGGCCATCCTTATCTTCGTAGTCTTACAAAAGCGTTAAAAAGACCAAATTATCAAATAAACAAGTGCCAAACAGAAAGCGCCACTTTTCGCATCTCATCTTGAAAACACCTTCCAACCATATGCTAGAAAATCAGCGGATAAAAATATAACCCTAACATAAATACGAAAAAACCCCCTGCCTATATAACTTAAATACAGGTGAAATAGTGAAGGCACTTCCTGAGAAAGGAGTGCGAAAACTTCTTCCATTTTATATTCCATTTCATATCAATGCTTGAATTCGACTGAAATATGTACCTCTGCATTGGAAAGTAGCAGAAATAATTATGATACCAAAGCCGAACAAACCATCTAATCATAAAAAGACATATAACCCATTTTCTCTGCTTCCAGTACTTTCAAACATTTTTGGGAAACTGTTATACAAAAGGATGAAACCTATATATAATACTTGAGAGAAAGCTAATACCACCACATCAGTTCGAATTTTTGAGAAAGCCACTCCACCATAGAGCAAGTTCACAGAATTACAAGTATTATTGAAGATGCACTTGAAAATAAGAAAATATGCTCAACAATATTTCTGGATGTAGCACAGGCCTTCGATAAAGTATAGCATCCTGGATTGGAATATAAACTGCATCGAGATTTGCCAAAATAATACTTTCGGATATTGAAATCTTATATTGCTAACAGATATTTTCGCCTTAGATGTGAAGAAGAATTTTCCGGGCTCAGGAGGGTATCTGTAGGGATTCCCCAAGGTAGCGTGCTGGAGCCAGTCTTTGTATTTAATTTACACAAGCGACTTACCAAACACAAGCGGGACACAATAATAGCAACATTCGCGGACGATACTGCAATTTCAGCTACCGGTTATAAAGTAGACGAAGCAACCAGAAAACTGCAACGGACTACGAACCAACAAAAAATAGCGCATTAAGCTAAATGAAGAAAAATCAACGCACGTTAACTTTACCAATCAAATGGTTAACTGGATACCAATAGAACTAAATTCCAAACAAATTCCTTATGCCTAACACAGCCAAATATCTTGGCATAACTTTCGATGCTAAGTTAAAATTCATATGTGGAACTAAACCATGTTCTTTGCTAAACAGCATCCGGATGTTGAAACCAAATACCGACATGAAGTACGTTTGTTTCAAAGTTGGAGTCGCCGGCGATTTAAAAAGTAAAGTCATGTCCACGGGCAACTGGCCTAATGATGTATTAGACCGTTCAATAATACAAATAATTTTCGACAGAGTTAATTACGCCGTACTAGGTCAATAAGGCAAGATGCTCCACCAAAATATCACTTGACGACTTTGAATCCTCCAGTGGCGACAACGAACCAAATAGTGTCGGAAACCTAAAAATAAAGCTCGATCGTATTGATTTTAACAGTCGTCGATGGCATCTTCATACCGTCTTCCACTGACGAAAGAGCATTATCCGTCATAGACTACTTTATTGCTAGCATCTTTACGACTCAGTTAAACCGTACTAGTATCAGTTGGCTCAAATTCCTGAACCTGCTACTTGCAACCGACGCCATGCATCCAGAGGTTTCTACATATGACCGGATTTCACCTGCTGCGAGATCATCCATCACCCGCCGAACACGATAAATATTTTCAAAGTTATTTGTAATACTAATTATCGTCCAATAATTTTTATTTTCATTTTAGAACCGCTGACTAAGTTTTCTTCAAAGATTTCCTCAACAATTCCGATTGGAGCTTTCTTTTTTCTAACGACCTCCTCAGCAGTGGTATCGAAAAGCACGTTCCGTTTGTATAAAAGCCAGATTTCGGGACCCGTGGTTTAACAATGAGGTGGTGCATCTTTAGAAACGGCGTAATATATTACATTCTTTATATAGGCTGTATGGTATGCAGTATTACTCCGATTTTGTTAGAGCCCGTAAAGAATTTAAAAGTTTGAACTGGTTTTTGTATAACCAATATATAGTGCGAATCGAGGAGGAACTCGAATCAAATGGTCCCGGGAATAGAGATCTTCTAACCACAACTAATAAAATTATTTTGGTGCTTTTGATTATTGGAAATTCAGGATTTTTTGGCAATTTTCTTTGAAATCGTAGTTTTAAGAAATTAAAACATTTTGAATAAAATTTTATAATTTTGAAATCAATCGATATAAATTGAAAATTTTGAGATTTCTTGGAACTTATGTAAAGAATTCAAAATTTTAATTTTTTAGCCTTTCGAAATTGATTATTACTTGAATTTCTTAGTTTATCGAATGTATATAGATCTTTTGAAATTTCCATTCAAAATATTAAAATTTACAATTAGAGGTAAAATATTTGAAATATTTTAAGAAATTTAATTATCTAATTTGGGATTTGGAAGTTCACGGCGAATTATCAAATTTTAAACTTTGAATAGAATATGCATGCGATTGCGAATATTTAGGTAAAGTAAATCGAAAATAGTATTTTACTTCGACTTAAATGTCGAATTCTGATTGACAGATTAGATATAACTGCCCAAACATCTGTAAATTTTAAAAACATTTCTCAAATTCTAATATTGATTTCCAAGTTTAAAATTGTTTTTAATCTAATGATAAAGTTTTGCAATCTAAAGTGCGGTAACAAATCCGAGTCACCGAGCAAATAGCACAGTGGTTAAAGCTGTGACGTTTGGATCGGGCGGTTACCGAGTTCGAATCCCAATAGGGGCGGGATGCTAAAGGGATTTTTCATCCTTGATTTCGATCGAGATGATTATGAACACATCTATGACTCTCTGTTGACAGTGCAGAATCCATGGGCCGAGCCATCGTTCATGTCAGTGTAAATGGTCAAAACAAATCGGACCCGTGCCCGTGCGTCCTCGATTTGGCTGACAAAATGGCGTAGGGCAAGGACGCAAATAAGCGAACTGCAAAATAGCCGGGAGAGCCTTGAGCCCCAGAACAAGCAGGGAAATAAAAAATAAAACAAATTCGAGTCTTTGGTCGAATAGTCACATATTAATTTGGCCATCTTCTTGATCTACATATATAGAAATTATGAAGATTCAACTGTAATCTTAAATTAATTTTAAAATATAAATCTAATAAATAACAAATAAGAAAAATCTGTTTTTCCAAGCAACATATTTTACACAGTTTTTCGACTTTAAATAAAAAAAACTATTTTCGTATACATAAAGGTGGAAAAAATATTGCGAATTGAGAAAAATTGAGAGACAGTGTATACGATAACTCGACTATAATAAATTTTCAGTGTTTTTCACATATTTGTATGTATGTATGTATGTATTATAATGTAGGAAAATTTATTTTGTTCCATGGTCAACAAAACAATAAGGAAAATTGTCATCGAGATTATACGAGCAAGGTTTCTCGTTTCAAATTCGAGAATTGTGAAAAACGAAATATGTATACGTTGGGATTATAAATTATTCTGAGTACTAAACAATATTTTACTTAAATTGCAAAGTACATGTGGATATATGTTCCCCGTATTAACTTTTTAATGGTAACAATAATTTTTTACGAGTGTTCTCTATATGAGATATTCATTTCTCAAAATCGTTTTGGTGGAAATTAAATTAAATAAAAAATAATGATAATCGCAATTTCCTCGTCTAGATGTGCGATGAATGCTATACAAATTTAAAATTTAATCCAAACATACCATTTGTTTTATTGAGAATGAAATAAGACACTTGGCTCAAGTATTTTTGAATTTACTCGCAAATTATTACTTTTTCAATGTGTACAATGCATGAAGGATGTTAAATCTGCCTGAGTGTGATTAATTCGTATCGAATATGTAAAACATTAATACGGATATTGAATTACAGTATGCGTATATATGGCACAACATTATGATAATCTTTTATCACGTCTCATATATAGCTTATACCGAATTGAAATGTTTCAATCGACGACTGATTTAATATTTGTCCATTATCGACAATGCGAATGTTTGAATTTTTTCAAATAATGTAAGAAATCCAGCGAACGTTGTTAGTCCGAACCAAACAAAATATTGTCAGAATTTGTATATCGTCTTCCAAGTCTTAAAGTTCCCAGAAAAATAGTACCAAATTGAAAAAATCATAAATTTTAACATATGGATTCAGAATTCTAATATATTTTTGAAAATACTAAAAACTTCTACTCTCACGGTTTCTAGATTTAAAAATACTCTTCTCAAAATTCCAATCTACCGGGTGTTTTTTTTAAACTGAGACGATCAAATATCTCGAAAAATAGCCACTCTACGGAAAAAATGTCCATAATCAAAATTTAATCATACCGCGGGGGAAATACATTAGTGCAAAAAAAAAGTCCCCCCACCCCCGCTTTGTAGGTGGGGCGGGGGTAACTTTTAAACTAAGATAGGAAGCCATATTTTTTATTGCAGATACGGATTCTACGACTAAAAGTACGTATGATTTGAATAAAATATTTTGTTCGGTTCATGATAGATGGCGTTGCAATCGACGAAATTCAATTTTTTCAATTTCTCCTTCTTAGAACACACGCATTCGATTCTGCAATACGTTTGAAATAAAAAACATCACGTTTTCATTGGAAATACTCGAAATTCGTCATCAAAACAATTTATTCAGTTTTGTAAATCTAAATAAGTGTTCAAAATTAATTTCAAGTTTTATTATTAAATTTCAAAAATACAAAATTCAGGCCATCATTTTGAACACTTATTTAGATTTACAAAACTGAATAAATTGTTTTGATGACGAATTTCGAGTATTTCCAATGAAAACGTGATGTTTTTTATTTCAAACGTATTGCAGAATCGAATGCGTGTGTTCTAAGAAGGAGAAATTGAAAAAATTGAATTTCGTCGATTGCAACGCCATCTATCATGAACCGAACAAAATATTTTATTCAAATCATACGTACTTTTAGTGGTAGAATCCGTATCTGCAATAAAAAATATGGCTTCCTATCTTAGTTTAAAAGTTACCCCCGCCCCACCTACAAAGCGGGGGTGGGGGGACTTTTTTTTTGCACTAATGTATTTCCCCCGCGGTATGATTAAATTTTGATTATGGACATTTTTTCCGTAGAGTGGCTATTTTTCGAGATATTTGATCGTCTCAGTTTAAAAAAAACACCCGGTATAGTAAATCATTTCAAATTTTCACCCTTAAAGATTCTAAATTTTTTGACTCAAAACGGATGGGCTTAATAAAAAATACGTTCTCTGAATACTAAAGTTATAAATTTGATTCCAAATATAGAATTAGTTGGAAAACTATAATGCCACTCTATGCTCTAGCATTGAGATGGATCATCAAAATCTCTGGCTAATTTTGGCTTATCTACTATACGCATATGTATAGATTCCTTTTCTGACCATCACTATTTACCACATAAAGCGGTTACAAAAACACTAGTAAACTAACATTCAGGAACACGAAGAAAACCGACTGGGATTCCTTTGGGACTATTTTTGGTAACCCATTAGCGGTATCGATTCCAAATCCACCTGTATCAAACCAGAAGCTTGACGTCCTATTTGATGCTTTTAACAAAGCTATATTAGGTGCATCTGCTCTCAGTAGGCCTTTGAGTAAGTCTCGGCCACCCTGGTGGTCAAAGGAAATCCAAGGTACTCGTTCGAAATGCAGTAAAGTGTTCAAGAAGGCGAGGAACACAGATGTTGCAGCGGATTGGGACTGCTATAAAGAACTCCTCAAAACTTACAAGTACGAATTAAGAGAAGCCAAGACAAGGGCCTGGAGAATCTACTGTAGTAATATACAGGAGTCGTCGGAGCGGCCAGAGATCCCTGAGCAACGCCAAACCGGAGGCAATCACTTGGGCGCTGACTGGTCACTCAGATACTGAATAGATCCAATGCTTAGAATCGTGACAGCTCATCTTGATGGGGCGTCTGCCAATATGAAATTTTATTCTTTTCTTTGGAATTTGGTCATTAATGACCTGTTACTAAACCTGAAAGGGCAAGGCTGCAGGATGATTGCTACACAGATGATAGAGATGATAGCGCATGCAGTGGCTGTCTCTCCGAGTAGGCCAGCAGCTGTGAACTGACCGCGAATCCACAGAAAACGGAGCTCTTTAGCGGAAAGCACAATTTTCCTCAGTGTGACCCGCCAATATTAGCTAAATGGTATATACAGAGACCAAGGTATTGTGGTCTACTTTTGGACAGCCAGCTAAGTAGAAAACCAAATATCTTATTAGAAAGGGTAAAGAAAGCTACTAAAGCGCTCTACTCCCGTAATAATGGCATTGAAAAGAGATGGAGAATGGAACCCGACACATAGTACACTTGCTCTGAGTTTATGTATCAGTGGTCAAACCCATACTACTGTATGGGGTTGTCGTCTAGCGTTAAAAATTATGGCTAACCTGAAACTTTTGAGGAATGTCCAAAGAATTGCCTGCTTGTGTATAAGTCGAGCACTCAAGAGCACACTTACTAAAGCTTTGGAGATTCTCTTTCACCTCCTGGGATTTTGCGGCTAGCAACTTGCACAGCTATCCGGCTCAAATCCATATATATGTGGACCTACAACAACATAGGAGACTCATCTATTTTGTGCAACAGGGGTATTTCTGATACTACAGGCTACGCTACCCATCGCCATCTTTCGGGATGCGGTTCCTAACTAAGCTTTCCACTAGAGAGGTCTGAGTGAATAAGACGGTTGAAGAACAATGAGTTCCTAAACTTCTTCATGGATTGCTCAAAAAAGGATCGAAAGGTCGGCTGTGGGATACTTACTCCGTGAGGCACTGAGGGTCAACCTCTCTCTGTTCGACTTCCCAACTTTTGCAGTTCCTTTCAAGCTGAACTATTCCCGATAATGGAAGTCATGGACTGGTTGAAGTATAATGTAATAGCTACAAGGGATTAAAAGCGGACTGTTATTAACACGCTACAATTACACTTCTTAACATCAAAAGTAGCTCAGAATAATCTGGCATCATGAAATGAGATGACTGATTAAGATCCTCTTGAAGTGGGTGCTACAGACTTCAATATTATAGGGAATGTACGGGCAGATGAGCTTGCTCGTTAGAGCACGGATCTCACAATAAGGAGACTGGATATCATGATACCGCTTGCTTACTGTAAACTGCTGCTTCAAGAGGCATTTTTGAATGAAACTAACGAAAGATGGTCTAACATCAGTTCGTGTGTAGACCAGGCAAATCTGGCCTAGATTTCACCGGTCCAGAATCGGCCAGCTGATATCGCTTCGGCAGCACAATATTGGCATGAGCAGTGGGCGTCGCCGCTCATTATTTCTGCCGTAGCTGCTTAGAGGAAAATGAGAAGCACTCCGCCTTTGTGGTATTTTTCGCGATGACTTGAAATGGATTTTGCCCACAATAAGTAAACTACACCACTTTACAAGATATATAAATACTGGATAGTGTAAACAATGGCCAGTTCTACCCAAAATATGGTGCCGGTCTGAAAATCGACTTTTTGGTGTTTTTCGTACTTATGGATTTTACCTAAAATAAGTAAATTACACCACTTTACAAGGTATATATATACCGTTTAGTGTAAACAATGGCCAGTTCTACCCAAAATATGGTGGTAGCCTGGTGTAATAAATTATTACAAGCGATAAAATTTACTTTTTGGTATTTTTCGATGACTTGAAATGGATTTTACCCAAAATAAGTAAACTTCACCACTTTACAAGGTATATAAATACTGGACAGTGTAAACAAAGGCCAGTTCTACCCAAAATATGGTAGCGGTCTGGTGTATAAAATTATTACAGGTGATAAAATCGACATTTCGGTATTTTTCGATGATTTGAAATGAATTTTACCCAAAATAAGTAAGTTACACCACTTTACAAGGAATAAATATACCGTTTAGTGTAAACAATAGCAAGTTATGGTGGTGGTCTGATGCAATAAATTATTACAAGTGCTAAAATCGAGTTTTTGGTATTTTTCAATGACTTGAAATGGATTTTACCCAAAATAAGTAAATTACACCTAAATACTGGATAGTGTAAACAATGGCCAGTTCTACCCAAAATATGGTGGTAGCCTGATGTAATAAATTATTACAAGTGACAAAATCGACTTTTTGGTATTTTTCAATGACTTGAAATGGATTTTACCCAAAATAAGTAAACTACACCACTTTACAAGGTATATAAATACTGGATAGTGTAAACAATGGCCAGTTCTACCCAACATATGGTAGCGATAATATTTTCTTAGAAACTAAGTGTTAAATTTGTATGTATTGAAAAAAACTGAATTGTATATTTATCGAGAGCTGATTGGTATGCACTCTGGATAGGGAGCTCCGGATAGCATGGATAAAACATGTGGCTTAAATTAATAAAGTCACTTGTAGCCGCCTAGTACTTAATAGCTTAATTAAGATTTTAAGATTCCAGCCCCGTTTTGTTCCCTTGCTATCCAGAGCTCATACCAATCAGCTCTCGATAGATATCGGGAAATTAGTGGCGTGAGGCACACAGCATAAGAAGCTCAAATTCAAATATCCACATGTAATTTAAACGACTTTTGATAGAAGTTTGAGGCATGTTAGAATACTATCCGAATCAGATACCTTTACGTTGAGTGAAATTTTGAAGAATCAAGTGAAATTTAAAATAAAATGTTAACCATTTTTAAGATTACATTTTGTGTTACATTTCACAGAAATATATGATGGAGAACTACATCAACTTTGAAGTATGAATAAGTAAATCCCATTCTGTGCCAATTTGCAAGTATTTGTATAACCTTCGCTATATTTACGAATAAAAATAAAATTTATTTATTTTATGGACCAACAACATAACTCTCACACCCTATTAATTCAAACTCATAGGTTACAGCACATTTTGATAACGGCCAAAATGTTACGTCCAAGTTATGTCAAGAGTTGTTGATACACAAACACGTACTTGTGAAAAGACTTTAAAAAGACATTCATTTATCCAGCTACGTCTATTTGTTTGTTTACACAATAAAAAAGTATGAAGGCTGCAACACATTCTGTTTTCATAATGCTATCAGATAAATGACAGGAAAATAAATTTCCGCGTTTAGCATTTGATTTTCTAAAATTATAAATGTAAACAAAATAAAACAAATTTTCAAAAATTGTTAAATACCAACCAAAATGCAACAACAACAAAAACTCAATATTTACAAAGGAAGCAGTAAAATCAGTATCACTCCATAAAATAAAAATGTTCGTTTACGAGTATGTGCGAAGGGTACACATTTTTTGGGTTCACAAATACTATGCCATGGCTATAGCCGTGGTTGAGTTTTGCGGTAAATCATAAAATCATAGCAGCTAATAACCATAACAATTAACAATATGCAAAAGAATCGTGACATTTGCCCTAAAAATCGTTAATGTTAAAAACTATAAATTCCAAAGTTTTCCGCTGTATGATTTATATCTCATACCAAAAAATATTTATAATTATGATGACGATAATTAACATAAGTCAACATTATTAAAGCAGCCAACGATTCGAATACGCAGTAAAACGAATTTGTTATTTTAAGATTCATGCTAGAGAATTTAACACGTTGACTGGCGCGACGCGGCAAATACTTGTTAATTGTGACATGCTGCGGAGATGCGGGAATCGTATTTTTATTTGCGCGTTTTTTTATTTTAGTTTTTATTTATAAAACGCGACCGGCTGTAGTAGGTGTGTTTGGATATTTTGTGTTTTGATTTATATAAAACGCGTAATACCAACCCAACATTGCAACATATTAGCTGGCAAGTAATATTTTTGGAGAAAAATAAAAATTTCTAACTACCAAATTCCTACTTAATTCTCAAAATTTGAAATCTCAAAATTTCTATACTACAAAATTTATTTATTTAAATTGGAGAAAACATGAATATTTTGTAAGTGGCCTCAAAATTCCCAGTGTTTTTTCAGAATTGCGAATATCCAAATCAGAATCCGAGATATCGAACAATCTGCTATATTATAAAAATATTTTCTGATATATAGTTTTATCTTTAATCACGATTGAACGATTTAGTTTATTCAAATTACAAAGTAATCGAGCTTCGAGTTCAAGGCAACTTACTTTTACAAATTATAGGAAGTTAATATTCGACATATGTATAGTCAAATTTCAAAGTTATCCCACCACCGAGGTCAAGGCACTCGCATATGCCTTATGAATTATAGAATAGCATATTTAAATTATCCCCCTCCCCTCTCAACGATAATCATGTACAAAAAGGTATTACATAAGGTTCGTTTTGAGCAGTACACTACTATAATGGATAACTTGGGTACTGACGAATTATTTGTACTTCTTTTGTACTGTTTTGTTAAAATCGTACATCTCTGAACTACTTTCAATTTTTTCTTACGTCTGGGAAAGACGATATTGAATAAAATATATTAAAACGCATCATTTGATGGATGGAAATGATCCTTCAAATCCTTCGAGAAACAACATAACAGACTCAAAAATATTGGTGGAATCCCCTATGTCTTTACCAGGGACTATGGATCCTGTCGAACGGAATTTTCAATAATCAACGATTTTTGGAGACAAATTCTGTGGTTTTCGGAGAAACTATTTAACTGAATTTTTCATGATTAAGAGTTGTGCACTTGTTATAAAACGTTATATTGTTACTATAAAAACTTATCTATTTCATCAAAAATAAATAACTTCTGTAATCGACTTGCCATAAAATAAAATAAAAACGACTAAATGCTTTTAGTGTTTTAGTTTGTCAATTCAATATTAATCAACTAACTAACCACTCTCTCATGTAGTGTAGCAAGACAGGTGTGGCCAAAGCTGGATTTGAAACGCTCACTGATCTACTTGGAGAACATGCAAGGAGGCTAGGTCTAGAAGCAAATGATTGTTGCAGAAGCTGTATGGACGAGGAGGAGGAAGAGACGGTAGTCGTATGCACATGTCCACTTTGGCGCACAGAAGAAGTAAATATATGGGTAGATTCTTAATAGACTGCCTCTCTGCTACATACTACTCATCTCTGCTCAAACTGGTTCACATAAGGAAAATAGGGAAGTAGTATCCTGTATCACAATGGACCGTCACCGGTCACAATGGACCGTCATCGGTCTAAGTGTGCTGTAGCAGCTACTCAACCTTAACCTAACCTAACCTAACCTCTACCATTTCATCACATCGTATTTATATCAAATAATTAAGCTACTAGAATATTCCACAATATTCGAGAAGTACCTATGCTATTCCGGTAGTTTCTCTACTCAAATAGAGATGGCACTACGATCGTATCAATATGGATTAAGGAATAGTCTAGACACATTTCGAATATTATGGCTTTCGGTAAATTCATTTACCCTGTCAAAAAGTAGGGTAAATCGAGTACACAAAAGTAAATGTTTAACGTTTAGATTGTTAATTTTTTAGTGATCTACGGATTAAGGCCTACTTTACCTAGAACAAAAATCAAAATTGATGTCGATATTTAAATGCTAAAAATTAGTCTAAAATAAAATTTGAAATAGTGTAAATCTCCGCTATAGAAAATTACAAAATATTCCATGAAAAAATTGTTTTATTGCCACTTATGACATCTAATTAAAAAAGGATGAACTAAAAAATACACGATATTTAGTTGATTCCTAAACCATTTTTACATCTAAGATATTTTTTTCAGTAAATTGATTTGTCAGCTTATCGATATAACATAGTTATCAATTAAATTTTCAATTTTCTCGCTTATTAGAACGAATTTTTATAAAAACGTCGTTAATCGCTAGATAATATCTTCCTGAACGTAACCATATATAAAACTTTTACAGATTAGTGGAAAAATATTGATAAATTTGGTTTGTGAGTGAATGGTTTTTGTCAAAAATTCATCAACTTTGAGACGCAATTACGAGAAAACTATAGCGAATTTAAAAAAAGGTGTGTTACTCGCTTGCAAATATATTTAACTTTGCTATAAAAAAAAATTAAGCCAATGTTTATGTTTATGTGGCCATAAAACGATTTGTAAGATACACATGTTTTCGCAAATTGAGTAAAGTAGAGCCTTAAGTAAGCTGAAAATAAACAAAAGCACGTATTTCAATAAAACAAAAATACTAAAAATCGAATTTTACCTAAGTAATTGGTTTACCCGACAATTGGTCCGCAGCCTTAGTATAAATATGAGATGAAATAGCAGAGGTGGTTCATCAACTGAATTGAAACAACGATTACGTAAGGCCTCGGAGGATCAAGATCTTGGCCTGTAACAATATTGATGAATCAACAATTTCGGCGAACCAAGCAGAAAGATATGAAAAAGATGAAAGCGCAGTGGTTGAGGCTGAGCCTGTGCAAACAGTCCAATTTGAAAACGAAACAAGAAATGTACTTAGTTGGACAATCCAACCAAGAAATTATGAAACAGTTGCATTAGAAAGTTCTAGGCTTCGATAAAAATCTTCGATTAGCCAGTGCAAGCAGCAACAAAAATCGTTTCGAAAGGGCTAATTGGAAATTCGGAATCTATCCGCGTGGAACGATTGTCCTATAAATGTTCTTCACTATAGAACCCAAAGATGCTCAATGAATAAAAACTCTACGAGAACCTCACAGAAAACGTTTCCTAGTATTGAACACGAACGAAATTTAATATAAAATATTTAACGACTACCAGTTGTAATAAAATACGGTCCAAAGTTAATTCATTTAACCAGTTATTCAACTTAAGTTATGTGACAAACTATAAATCAAATTCAAACCATCAACATTGAATTCTTTTAAAACGACAGGATTAACGGTCATACTAGAGAAAAACTAAAAAAAATTAATTTTAATTAATGAAATCAAACTGCATATATTTACATACTTTCAAATTTTCTGCCACTTTAATTACAAAACTTAACTCAAACGCAAATTTTAAAACCGGCCAAATTTAAATAAAACAACAATTGCACATCACAAAATTTTAACAAAAACTTACCAAAAATATGCTTGGCAACCACTCTTTATACGAATTCAGTTAAATCACTTAACTATTATGGCATTAAGTATAAATAATTGATGGAACTTTCTTGGACAATGATGAAACTCCAAAATCGAAAACTTCATTCAAAACGTCATAATGACAGACGAAAAATATAAATAAACAAGATTGGTTCAATTTAATTACATTATACAAGGTTACTATGGTTTGAAGTGACATCTAGCGGCGATTAGTAGAACAATCAATTTGATTTTTCAGTAGGTACTAGAATAGTATTAGGTTGGATAAAAGAATTGTAACGATTTAAACATTCGATATTTTTCAACTTCGAACTTAAATTGTGGTTTTGATGGTGCGATTAATTTGAAACGAATTTTCAATGATTTGTGTGGCGTTGTATTTAACTCGGGAATTTCAAATAATAATCCAATCCAAACATCTCAGACGTTGTTATTTTGCTTAAAATATTTAATTGTATATATTTGATTACTTAATTGGCTTCCTTTAATGTCTTTAGGCCTTACTTTACTCAAATTGAAAAATATTTTATATCGATAAGTTGTTATTGAAAAATTTGTCTTCGATACAAAAATGGTTTAGGATTTATCGTGTATTTTTTAGTTCACTCTTTTTCAATTAGATGTCACCAGTAGTAATAAAACAATATTTTCTTGTATTTTGTAAATTTCGATAGCGGAGATTCGCACTATTTTCAATTTAATTTTAGATGCATTTACATATCGACATTAATTTTGATTTTTGTTCTAGTAAAATACTCCAAAAAAAATGTTTAAATTAATTTTTTTTTAAATTTTTATTTCAACAATTTATATATATAATATATTTTTTTAATTTATATATTCATAAAAAACAGAAAAAAAATATCAGATCTTATACAGAAAAATTAATTAATTAACATTTATATTAATTAATTTAAAATAATAATAAAATTATATATTAGACGAAAAAAAAACTATTTACAGATACAAATTTTCTTCCGTTACTCTCTCTCTCTCTTTTTTCGATATATATAGTGTGTTTATATATATAAAAATTCATAAATCCATGATTAATTAATAATAAAATAATTAATAATATTTTTGTTTTAATTAATTATTAAATTTTTTTATTTAACATATATTTATAAATAATATTAATTTTGTTTCAACGATTTTTATTAATTTATTTAAATCTTACAAAATAATTAAAATAATAATTATTATGAAAGGCACTTGGTTACATTTTTATAAATGATTTTTTATTAAATTTCCATTTTTTTTGTTGTGATTTTTTGTTATTTTTTAGTTCGTTTTTTTAAATTAGTAATTAATTAATTTCGGTGGGCGTAAAATAAACTCCCTCCATAAATATAAATTTTTAAATTATACCACTTAATTTTTTTTTTTTTTATGAACATAATTAAATTAAAATTCACATTCATACAAACACACACGTACGCACATTTAATTAATTCATTTAATAATAAATATAAATAATTACATTATTTTAATATAAAATTAGAAAAAAAAAGATTAATTAATTTAATTATAATAGCAGCGTAATATTTAAATTAATAAAAATAAAAAATAAAATACACAAAAGGCAGTGTGTTCTCTCTAATCCATCCACACTCATTCAAATACACGTTTTAATCTTTTCGACGACTACTTGGCTAATTATTAAAAATTGAGTTTTTACGATTTTTTATTTAAATTAAATTAATAAAATTAAATTATTAAATTAATAATAATATGATAATAAAAAAATTATGTTGATTATTGCACAAGAAAGATGATTAAAATATTTTCATAAATTCTTCTCCGTCTTTAGACTTCCACCCCGTATGTACGGTCGATTACATACTCATACCTTTCAGAATCGGAGTTTGTTTGATTACTACTATTTGCGGTTTGTGTTGCTTGTGTGGCGGGTACAGTATGTTGTTGATTTGTGATGCTGCTCCCATCTGTGATGGCTTGCTGCTGGTACTGTTGATAATGTGGTGGTGGTGGGGTGATTATGATTTGTAAATTTTCTTCATCGGGCAGAGAATTTTCATAGTTTTGTGGTAATTCAGGTACAGATATTCCCATTTTTGTGAAAAAAGCCATTTTTTCTCTGAAAAAATAAAAACAAAATTATTATTACATACTATATTACTCAATAAGATTGTTTGAGTTTGTCGAAAAGATCGATGGTTACAGTAATTTTCAATTAAAAATTTCATAAAGATTGGGCAAAATTAAATTCGGATCACACGAAATAGCAAAAAGTACTCACTTGAATGACAAGAAATCCGGTTGACCTTTTGGCAATCGGGTTTTTCGTAGCTTATAGACCTCTTTCGATTTTTTATGCAATAGCTTCTGAAGTTTACGATTTTCCGTAGTTTTCGAATCAAAACCTTGAATTAATTTTTGGAAATCTTCATTTTCTAGTGCCCAGGCGGCAATTTCACTATCATTTGAATCGAGTGCCTTCTCAAGCCTAGAAATAAAAAATAATAGTATAAATTAAATACTAGGTATATTCAGGTAAATGGACCAGAATTTCGAACTCACCTTTGCTTCAAATCATTTAATTTCGATATTTCATCATTCAAAGTTTCTAATTTTGTTTGTTGCGCTTGAAGATCAAGCTCTAAATCTAAACTTGTGATTGGAGTTGTTGAATGCACTTCTGTAATAGCAAAGAAAATAATTATTAGCTATCATGATACTATCACGACACTATCACAACACACTATCGTTGATACTTACTTCGCACAGATTTTGGTAGTTTAATACTTCGATGATAGCGCAATGATCGTCGTTCAATTGATCCGCGTTGGAATGGCCGTGGCGTGGCAACACCAAAATGCATTGCCGAATCCGAATCGCTACGATTCAATCGACAAATGTAACGATTTTTTGTTGCAACGGCACTTGGGGAGAAAGTTTGTGATCGTTTGACGAGGCCTCGATCGTCCTCCTCTTTTGAGGTGCCCGGTCGTATACCATCAACTAAATTACGTATTCTAGATTTTTCAGGTAAAAAGGCACATTCGGTATTTGTTTCCTTGTCCACTAGGCTGGGTGGAGCATAATTTTGTACTTCTTGCATATAGGCGGCGATCATTTCGTCCGTTGACCGCTGCCGATCTTCATCCTCGGTACTACTATCGTCCACATCATCTTCGTCATCATCATCACCATCGGGTGCATCATCACATTCATCATTTAAATTTAGACGTTCTTGGAGATTTAAATCAGCCGGGAGTAATTGCATTTCATCCTGGCCTTGATTTCGTGTCAAAGTCGATGTCTGTGATGAGATAATTGTGGATTCATCCGAAGATTCTTCTTTGCAGGCACCAGTCACTTCTAATTGTTCGAGCCCTTGGATAAATCGGAAATTTAGGATGTTATACCATTTTAGAGTGATATCATCGGTATTAAATTCTGCTAAACTAACTTGTGCACAGCCCTGAAGTCAAAAGATACAATTTTAAATTAGTAACTGTGCTTTCGAACAAACCACTACTTGAGACACTTACAAGGCATTCCTCTTTCTGATTTGTCACACTCATTAAATTAATTTGTAAAGTTTTTGTAAATATTTTACTTAACGATATAGGTACTTGAAAGCTTTCATTGAATACAGGTTTCCGGAAATCTTGAACGAATTTCGTTCGAAAGGTTTGTTGTGCGGTTGCGATTCCCGGTAGTAATGCGGCCTTGAAATATCTGTAAATAAAAATAAAGATCAATATACTACTCCTTGAAATTTTCCTTGAAATGTTAAACACTTACATTTGACTGCGAAGCGGCACGCATAGAGCGTTCAAATTTCGCGCTCTCTCGATACTAATGTGCAAGATAAAATCACTTTTCGAATATTTTAATCCTATTTGAACTTGAGCTGCATCCTTATTTGGCAATAGACCACGTGATGCTTCGAATACACCTGAATCTCCGGCTACCGATTCATTACTAACCGCCGCTGATACGGACCGTGAATTTGATGCTGATGATAAATGGCTCATCGAAATTTGCGGCAAATCGAGTCCCGAGGATTTTTCGTAAATAGTCGATAGTGGGATTTGGCTAACAATTTGTTTACTATCCAGTTCGGTCAGTCGCTTTTCAAGTTCGCTTGAATCAAGGACCTTCGAATAGATACCACCCTGTGATTGATAGTATCGAGTATTTTCGTACATCGGTTCGCCATTACGTAGGTGTTCGACTGAATTTCGCTGCGAAGCAGATAAACTACTTCTTGGCGATATCGATGTTTCCGACGGATGGCTAAGTCGCATGCGACGATGTAAATCGGTCACATCAACGTTTGGATCAATCGCTAACGGATCGCCATAAATATCGGTAAAACTAAGTGCGCTAAGCGAGCCTTTGCTACTTGCTGTTGACAACGACCCTAAGCTCGATCCGCTACTAATCGAGAATGTGCTACCGGATGAACTTGATTTCATACGATCTTCGAGCATTTGTGTCGATCTAAGTGCGTCCTGTAACTGTTGCAGTAAAAGTTCTTTCTCCTCCTGCAATCGTAGTCGATCAGCGATACACTGACTCGACGCTTTGAATGCGTTTCGTAAATCCTCTTCCAATTTTGCACAAAGAACCTTAATTTCATCCATCTCAGTCTGAGACCTCGATTTCGACGATAAACATCTTAGTTCCTTCAAATACTGTTCCTTCTCTTGTATCAACAGCAATCTATCCTTATCCGATTCCAATTGTCCCGGTTCTATCCGATCCACATGGTCGGCCAATTGCTGTTGTAGTATTTTAATCCGTATCTTCCATTCATCATATTGTAGTTTCATTTCACCCCGTTCCGCTAGTCGTGCACTATTCGAAAATATATCCGAACTCAAATCGGTTTGTGATGCAACACAAACACGATCCTGCACGGCTAAATTAAAGGCGGACGCATCCGGACTCTCCTCGCACATGTGGAATTTGGTTAGGTCACATTTCAATTGTACCAGGCTCTTTTTGAGATCCTCCTTCTGTTTCTCACCATAGACCAGCGATTTTTGTATATTCATAATTTGATCCTTGATCTCTTGTACTTCTTTGATATTGTAGCATCCATTTTCGCGTGAACTTAGTTTTTGTTCGACACTGGAAATCAAAACGGAAATAATAATTTAGTAAATATTTACTCAAAATCTTTTAAATTCAAATAACTTACGAGTATAATTTATCCACGCCACGTTGTGTAAACGAAATTTCTGTTGTAATTTGTGCTAATTCTCGCCGCAACCGTTCCACGCGTTCTTTGGATATTTTAATATCAGCCCGTAATAATTCTGGATCCACTCGTGTACTTATAGAACTGGTTGAGGAGTATACTACAAACGAAAATCGAGACAAATCGTTAATTATGCACTGTAATGATAACTAACATTCGTGTTTTTGACTTACAACTTGATCGACTTGCGGCTAGTGCGTTTAGGGTGTTAAATTCTTCTTCGGCTAATAGTAGACGATTTTGTTTTACTGAGCAAATTTCTTTTTTCGCCTCTAGTGTTTCCTGTGCTGAACTAAGATATTCTCGAAGCATTTCTTCCTGTTTGCTTTTCCATTCCTGTCGTGGATCTTCAATTTGTGTGGATTCTGGGAATCAAACAGAAATACAGTATGTTAACATACATAATTATTAAATGTTGGTGTATCTGATGAATTTATTGTTCTAATTCATCAACTTTAAGGATCGAGAGTTTAATGGAACAATCAAATTATATCTAATCGATCAAACTCTTTATCAGAAAATAATTAAATGGACATAATGGTGTAATTTCATTTACAATCAGTATGATTAACAACAGGTGAATTATAACCTAGAATTAACAATCAGACAGTCAACAGTTGATCAATATTTCTAAATCATATCGATTACGTTAGATTGAGATAAGTTCAATATATTTTAAAGGTTATCAAATATGATTTGACTTATGGGGGTTTATATATTGACGACCATTTATGTATTTAAATATATCAAGATGTCTCATGATCGCAATCAAAAAAAATGTTCGAGCATAATATTAGTAATACTTAGATACCGAAAACCTAACCAACGTTCATTAAAACTTACAATTATCTGACCAATGTGATTTATAATTTTGAAGGGTTCGATATGTTGACGTTGAGCTTAGATAACATGATGCCATGCACAAAATTGAATTCAGTCGATTAAATAAATTACAAACCGTAGATAAGATAAACAGAAAACCATTAGAACAAAATGACTCCAATACAGCACCTCTCGGTTTACAAGGCCGTTGCTGCTTCTAATCCAATTGTGTAAACATTCAACAGTCAATTATCCCGATGTATTACCAATGAATCATATATGACTGAATTTCTAGAAGATTTAGTAAACTAAATTTTTTCTATACTTACGATGAATATGATTGATAAAATATTGTCCAATTGATTGATCATATGATTCCTCCCATCCAAGCGGTAGCTCATCTCCAATACAGTCGGCAAAATTCTCAGGTTTGGTATATCTGTAACAATAAAATACAAATCCATTATAGAGACGAAACAATCAGCATTCCATACTATAAAAATAAATCATATAAGTAGTAAACGTGCGACACTTTCAACGATAAGCCCTTATCTTTATGATTTAGTATGGCGTGCATACATAAACTATCAGGTTAATTACGTGAAACTTTGAACTATTTGTTCCAAGTGCATTACTCTATTACAAAATAAACAAAAACTAGAGTACGTTCTCGTGTACGTGCTTCTATGCGATATTGTGTAAACCAATTTAACGCTTCGTCGACAAATCGTGTGTTTAGGCGATCTTTTTCTATAAAAACTGTGATCGAATATTTTCGATGGATTATTACAAAAATATATAAAATCACCAATCTCGCGGCTCGCGACATTTAAACCAAAATCGAGCTTTCTTATACCTGTTATGTGTGTATATAGTAAATGAATTAATAATTTTTTGTTTGTTTTGAAATATTTTTTTTGTTTATCGTACGATAAATATTTTTTTTGAGTTCATCATCAAAAATACTTTACAAAAAAAAAACTTTCTTATCGATAAGAGTGAAATAGCAGCAGCGTGACAGACACACACAATTTACTTATAAACCAAAAATATTTTTCTTATCAGCACTTATATTAGTAGTCGAGTGGAGGTATGTTTGGAATTTATATTACATGTATCGATTAGGTAATTCTATATATACCGCGACGACTGGCGATGATTACACATTATACAAACAAATCAAATATTTAAGAGATTGGGGGAAATATAAATCGGGCGCGCGCGATCAATTTTTTTTTTTTTTTGTAATATGTTTGCGATTGCAGATATTTTTTTATGGCACACCTAGATCAAGAGACGATACAGATATTTTTGGCTTTTTGTGCACACCCATTACAAATATCGATATCATCGAAAATTATATTGGCGAATAATCAAAAATATTATTTCAAAAAATAAGAATACAAACATTTTCCAGATCAATTGGCACAAGTTATTTTTGTACTATACTCGATTCTACTACGGTCAATTGATCGCAGTCATAATGGTTACAGCAGAAAAATCAACCAACACACACAAAAATAAAAAAAAATAAAAAATGTAAATTCATCATTAGTATTCTCTTTAAGAAAACAATAAGAATTCATAATTTTTTATGCGCGATTGACATAATTTAGTTTTTTATTTTTATTATTGAAATTCGAACAGTAATTATCCGGGTAGGTAGAATTGAGTTCAATTTGTGTTTGGTCTGCCGACTTAGAGGTCAATCCACCATATTCAATGGTTTAACGCACCAATTGTCTAATTCTGTTGAGGTTGATACGCTTTAAACCGAGTGCGATCATTGCTATATCATTACTAATTGATCATGATCCACTGTGTAAGTGATGTATAAATTCTAACTATAAAAGATTGCGGTCTGTCGATCACAATACTAACAATTATTTTACTATCTAGCAATCGTTGTGATCGTGGCTGTTGATTACATTTCGACAAAACCCTCTTTATAGCGAGTAGATCAATCACACAAAAAATATCTTCTTCGATCACTAAACACAATAAAACTAAATAGTGATCACTGATCAGTAATAAATTATTATTTACATAATGAGTTTGATTTAATCAATTTTGAGTGGTTGAAAACGCTTCGAGCGTGTTAACATAGATGAGAACCTAATAAGATTTAATGATCACTAGATCTTGACTTATCTTTCTGGGTTTAGCTAAAGCTAAATGGATTTGAGAATACTTATTACAAAATCGGTTATAAACAGAAAATTTACTAACTACTTACATGTAGGTATAGAATTCACACAATATAATAAAGTATCATCAATTTCCTACGAATATCAATAACCGAAAAAATTCTTATCATTCATCCATCATACACCACAAACCACAACTTCCATCCATCAATTCCAAGATCCCAAGTATGTGTTCTTACTCATTTCCCTCTCAACCAGCAAAACAAAAACATTAACCAAAAAACCGACTTAAATAATTCTTAGAACGTAATTTCTTTTTAGCCGCGTATTTATAACAAAAATAAAAAAAAAAAGATTACACCAAGTCTCTACTTAGTACTTATGCTTGGAATTTCCTGAGTTGACAAAAAATTATAAATCCACAAAGACAAAAAAAATACGTCTGTTGTATTTATATAAAGAAGTAGATATACAGATATATGTATACATTTAGTTTGCGTCAGCTAAATTTAATCAAATAAAACGCGTGGTTTGATTTTTAATTTTCTAAAATATAGTCGCGCTCTAGCTGATGTATTATTATTACTTATATAAAAAAGAAAGAACATTAAGAAAATAATTTATTTTAGTCCTTGACACCTGCTATTTTCTTATAGTGAGCTCGACGCGATAGAGTGTGTAAATATGGCAGACACAATGGTTCTCGTTTTATTTTATATTAAAAACCAAAATAAAAACGTCAATCTTCTTATTATAAAGCGCGCACGGCAAACTTTTGTGTGTGGTGGATATTTGACGGTATCACGTATATACATATTTATATAAATACATACATATCTTAAGAATAGATTAAATGCAAGTCAAGTCGATTTAATGTCTTTTAAAGTATTTTTTTTTTTTTTTTTGTTTGTGATAAGATACGACGACGAGGTTTAAACACAGATGTAATCCGCATTGTTTTAAAATTTTAAGGTGCAGCTTTATTTAAATAGAAGCGCGGATCACGTTTTAATATGAGTTAAGTGATATCCAAGTGATCGAGTAAAACTAATCACCACCATATACCTTTCAATTAGGTAACGGAACAACAATTAACATAATTATCCACGATGAAACTTTATTCACACACTACTCAAATTCCACGACGAGTGAATTCATTTAAAATATATATTATTTCATCGTCATAATCTAATAATCCATATAGACGAGTGACTTGTAATTCGTTTTGGTGATCGATTTATGTATTTTATGTTTTAAATCGGCTCAAGTACTACTAAGATCAAATTCTCATACGAATCCGATCCAACTTTATAAAAAAGAACTTCTCAAATTCAAAATTCCATGCATGATGGAATTGTTTATGAAAGTCGAGTAGAACTTTCTGAAATGAAACAAAACAAAAACATTTGGCCATAAAAAAAGTGTTTAAGTGAAATACTCGCGTAATTTTCCCATGATCTGAAACTCTGAAAATAATATTACTTAAGTGTAGAAAAATTTTGAAATAAATGAAATCAAATTTGATTAAAAAAATGTTATCAGTAAACATTAAGGATTCGATTTTCCAGTGAAACCTCTGTATATTGGACACTTAAGGGACTGAGGAAACTGTCCAATTTATAGAGGTGTCCAATATACGGAAAATCAAAATAATTCTGCTTTGATAAATTAAACAAATTGATTTTAGTGCGTCTTCTATCTTAGGACGTTCTTCTGCTTCCTCAAAGTTATTTTCTGAATAAATCTGGCCACGTTCTTCTTCCATTAATGCGTTTGAAATAGCTTCATCAGTTGCCTGACAACAAACAGCTACGAAATCGTCCGCTGATACATATTCGGCGAATTTCTCGACACTTAACGATCCCAATGCCACATCGACGCTTACGACTAATTCCCAGGTCACAGGTTTCGATGGGAGTGAAAATCCTTGAACGCACCGTTGAACACATTGGGAAGTCACTAAGTAAGAATCGAAAATGAATACTACTACACTCACATAGTCAAGTCTTCTTATTATTGAATTTTATATTAATCGAGAGGAAATTCTGAAAAATGAGCGAATAAAACACATTTAATACATTTTGTTTGGCATGTTTGATAATACAAACCCCACCATCATAATTTTTTACTTTTAATTTTGTACGATTGTATAAGTGAGACACGAAATAGTGTCCAACTTACAGAGTTAAAATTCAAAAGAATATTTTTAAAAATATTCAATTTAATGTCCAATACTGAGAGGTTGTGTAATGTATAGAGGTTATCCAATTTATAGAGGTATTTGAGAAGTTTTTTATAAAATCTTGTACTAAAATTGAAGGTGACTAAACGAAAGTGTCCAAAATAGAGAGTCCTGGAGGTTTTACTGTATTTAACTATACTTGAATTATCAACACTACTGAACCACAGACAAGAAGTACTTCTTGTCTGTGACTGAATTATAAAAATTTTCATTAAACAATCATTTGTTTCAATAGATTTGTAATTTTTTTTACTTAAATTGTAAAGAATTTTTTAAATGTTTAAATGCAGTTTGCATGAAGTGAAGGAAATACTAGATCCGCTTGTAGAATTTTCAGCATCTGTTGGACTCCAGATCAATGAGTCAAAAACGAGATACATGATCTCTGGTTACAGGGACAATGGCACACCAGACTTTAGTAGTGGCCACTACACATTTGAGGAAGTGAGGAGGTTCAAATATTTGGGCTCTCTTATTATTCACGATAACAGTGTGGATGACGATATTAAAGTGCGACTGGCAGATGGCAGCCGTACTTTGTATCCTCTAATCCCACTGCTAAAATCTAAACACTTATCAAGTGCCGTGAAGTTGAAGCTTTACAAAGCGATGATCAGGCCCGTTATGTTTGGATGTGAAAGTTGGGCGCTGACGGATGGCTCCTTACATTTGAGAGAAGAGTCATGCGTGTGATTTACGGCCCAAAACGCGAAATAGATGGCACATACCGAGCTCTGTACAATATCGAGAACAGAGATCTGATGAAGATCCCCGATGTTGTGCATGAAATAAGATCTCAGCGAGTATGCTGGCTCGGTCACGTTCTGCGTGCTGATCCGGAACGAAATGTGCAGCGATCTCTGAAAGGAGAGCCACCATATGGTAGGCGCAGAGGCCGTTGCAGGCGACGATGGCTCCACGGTGTAGATAATGACTTGGCTTCTTCTGGTTGTCTAGGACAGTATGAAGACCAAGCCCAGGATCGAAACCGTTGGAGCCAGATTGTTGACGCAGTAAGGAGCCAGTAATGGCCTTTAAACACTATATTATTATTATTAAATGCAGTTTGCATTTCGTTTACAGATGTCATGATAAACCTTATGGAGTTTAAGTAACTGGAATATAAATTAAATAAGTACATATTCCTAGAATTATTTAGAATATTTAGGAAAGTAAATTATGTAAATATAACTTGAATCTAAATTGAAATATGTACTGTAAATTTTTAAATGTACAATTAGACTTGATACCGATTAAGAATCACATATTAAGGTAAGCCAATATATTTTTAATGTATATTTAATGATCACATTTTTATGAGTTTCAATATCTAGATCAAAATCGACTGTACCCTAGGTAGAACGTTATCATTCAAATCGAATAAGAATGAAGCCGAAATAGACGAAAACAACAAACAAATCAACATTTCTTTCTATCATATTTCGTTTAAACGAAATATTTGATCAAAAATTTATTACAGTTAACGCGCCAGATATAATCTTTTATGCATGTGAATAACCAGCCAACTTAAAATTCACCAGACAGTTAAATAAAATATGATATAAATCAAATCATATACATACATATGTTCATATGTATATACTTATGTATACACTAAGATGAGGGTTATGACAACGCAAAAAAAAAAAAATTGGACAAAGGTGAATAATTTCCAACTTTTGTAAAATTAATGACAACAAATTTCTCAACCGGAACGTAAAATTCTCGACAGAAATACATTTCATATAATATGTGACAACCAAACGAAAAAATAAAAAAAGAATATATCAATTTCCGACCGAAACCCCAACTATGCTATGTGAACTCTGAAATATTCCAAAGAACCGGCACGACACGAAGCAGCGCACACACAAAACAAACAATTCATGCAGGGAATAAAAAAAATAATTAATTCAAATTACCTCATATCATGATGACCACAAATATTTCAAACATTTATTTCTTCTTAATCGCATCTTCCTCGATTTCATTGTTTTTCTTATACACATTACAAACAAATCTTGTGAATTTTTCGTTCCTCATCTTCTATTGTTGTTATACATCTCAATATAGTTATTTGACCTGTCTTATATACATATATACATATTTATGGAAATCAAATGGGTTTCCTAAAATATCTTCTTCTCGATATACATATATATTTAAAGTCTTAAAGAGATATATATAAATATATTATACAGCCAGATATACACACACCGAATGTGTTTTCTTTTTTTCTTAATACATTATCGAAATTGTACAGGATTTTCTTTTGAATTTTTTCTTTTGGTTTTTTAATATAAGAAATGAAAAGAACAACAATTGTGAGAATTTCTGTCGACTATTTATTATTATTACAGTTTTTTTTTTATTTATCTTTATGTATATAGATTTTTAAATTCTTAGAATATCTTGCTATTTGTAGAAAAATGTATGTAAGAAAAACAAAATCTTTTTCTCTCCCATAAAAAAAAAATAAAAATTAAATCTTTGAATTTTAAATTACATTCATTTTAAGCGGAATATTATTTACCTCGCGGATGAGTTTTTTGTTATTTTATAAATACATATATGTACGAGAGTATATAGACAAAGTATATAATGTAAGTACTTATAAATATATAAATTATATAAATATAATATAAATTGAACGATTATGCGTACCAGTTTTCCTGTGTATGTATTCTACACGTATTGAATAATTTCTATCATCCCGTCAATAATTATCAAGAAAAGTTTTTTTTTTTTTTTGCTTTACGATTTAATATATTCTTGGAAGTAAGTATAACCCGCAATTAACATGAATATCTAATTATGTGGAAGATTTGAAAGGCCGTAAGGTTTTTTAATATTTGTTGTTGTGTCTTTAAGAGAAGCAACGGAACAATTAGTAAGATAATACATAATTATGGATAACCATTTGGGTGGCTGGAATTATTTTTTGCTTGTATCGGTGAGTGGATAACCTAAGTTATATATACATAAATAGGATGTACCGCTAGATTGTGCGGCAAATGAAAGATTCTATACTATTATAATGTTGTAAGATGCTGTTCACAATGATATATTGCAGTTTTATCAGTTATTGGTGTAAACAAAGAACACACCTCTTTATTGATTTGATCTCGCCAATGCGCCAAAACGATAAATATACCATTAAGGTAAAAATAGTAAAACTAGGTTAAATCAAAATTTAATGCGTCAACAATGGCTCCAACGGTTTTAATCTTGAACATGGTCTTCATACTGTCCTAGACTACCTGAAGAAGCCAAGTTAATCTCTACACCGTGGAGCCATCGTCGCCTGCAACGATCTCTGCGCCTACCATATGGTGGCTCTCCATTCAGAGATCGCTGCACAATTCGTTCCGGATCAATATGCAGAACGTAACCGAGCCCGCGACTCGCTGAGATTTTATTTCATGCACAATCATATTTCGCGTTTTGGGCCGTAAATCACACGCATGATTCTTCTCTCAAATGTAAGGGGCCATCTCTCGCACTTATCCGTCAGCGCTCAACTTCCACATCCAAACATAACAACGAGCCTGATCAATACTTTGTAAAGCTTCAGCTTCACGGCACTTGATAGGTGTTTAAATTTTAGCACTGGCCTTAGAGGAAACAGAGCACTGCTGCCAGCTGCCAGCCGCACTATAATATCCTCACCCACACTGTTATCGTGAGTGATAAGAGAGCCCAAATATTTGAATCTCCCCACTCCTTCAAACGTGCAGTGGCCACATTGATCTGGGGTCCAACAAAAGCTGAAAACTCTACAAGCGGATCAAGTATTTCTTTCACTCCGTTGCTATTCACTCCAATCACGCACATATCATCTGCATATGCTAGCGCCTGATTGGACTGGCGATATAAGATATTGCGCTGAGGTGTTTCAGTTTTACGAAAGATGCACTCCAACATGAGATTGAAGAGTATCCGGGACAGAGCATCTCCCTGCCGAACACCCGAGCTAACTGCAAAAATTTTTGATAGTCTGTTCTCAACTTTAACATAGAATTGAGACTGTGTCACTGTCATTCTACACAATAGTACCATTTTTGTTGGCATACCTAGATATTCCAGCCAGACCACAAACTCTTTCGATTGATCGAGTCATAGACCTGCCGGAAATCCAAGAACACCTGATGTACGGGGATGGAAGTCTCATAGTATTTAGATAGAATCACCCGCAGCGAAAAGACCTGATCAGTGACTGATTGATTCGGACGAAATCTTCCTTGATAGTCACCAACCAGGTCCTCCGCAAGAGGGGTGATTCTATCCAATATAATGTAGGACAGTAACTTATATGCTGTGCAAAGGAGAGCTATACCGCGATTATTCTCACACTTGAAGCAGATTCCCTTCTTGAAGATTGGGCATATCGCGACCTCTTTCTTTTCGTCAGGCATTACTTCGCTTCGCCGAATATCAAGAGCCCGAATTAATGCAGTCCACTCCAGGTGAGCGGTTTCGTTTTAGTCTCTGCATGACCCTAGTAATTCCTCATGGGATGGGTCCTCAATGCAAACCTCCACAGTCAATATTTGAGGTGACTCACCTACAGTCTGTGACGCATGATGAACACCAAGCAGATCGGTAAAGTGTCCATTCCATGTGTCGAGTACTGCGTCGATGTTGACAGAGGTTTCCATTCCGGGCCCGAATAGCAGTTGACGCAGGCCTGAAAGTATGGTGCAATCCAAAAATTCCTTTAAAGAAATTGCGTGAACTGCGCTCATTGCTGAGTTGTTGTACTTTCAGAACCTCGGCCTTCCACCATTATCGCTTTTTCCGTCTACAAATACGCTTAGCTGCCCTCCTAGTAAGAGTAGCCTTGTTTTTCCTCGCGACTGTGAGACGATGTTGCACTCACCATGGGCTATATTTTGTTGCTCGACTGCAAGACGACACTCAAACCAATCATTCTTGGGTCTGACTTTCACTGTACCTAAAATCTGTTGAGCAGCACTGACAACCAAAGTTTTCAGCGCCTCCCAGACAGAGTTCACACAGTCAGACTGGCAATTAGCTCCCTCAATGTTGTCGCTGACAAGATCCTGATATCGTTTCTTTTGATCCTGATATCGTTTCTTCGGCACCCTATACACTCTCATTTTCGTTCAAATACGTTGTTATAAAACCGGACACGCTCGACTAACCTTAACGTCTTGAAACCATCATTGAATAATTAAAATTCCAATGTAAAAACGATCTCAAATAAAAAATAAAATTAAATAAATTCACACTGGATTCACAACCGCACAAAATGAAAAATACATTTCTTGTCAATCCAACCGTATCCGATGATATATAAGAAAAAATTTCCCACCCTAATCTACTCTAGATATAATGCGTATGTGGACACATGCATGTCAAGTGTCATTGTCCCCACTATGAAGCATATACATAAAGTCCAGTGCTTTGATTACCTCATATAAATTATATTCCAAGTTCAATAATTTTTTTATTGACTAAAAATCCTCCAAAATATTTACAAAAACTTTGACTATCACGTGTTCTTCGTCTTATCAACACAAATTGATAATATAAGACAATGTTTTGATTTGATAAACTCCTATAATTCTATTGTAAAAATTTTAAGTGTACCTTTCAAATAGCATGTACACTGTTGGTAAGTACGGGCGTTAAATTATATTCTGTGTTCTGTATCTGTGTATATATACTATTCGCGTATCTTTGACTCATAATCGTATGATTCTGTGTGTGTATCCAAATATCGTTCGCGAACTACACAAAATACTTTTACTTTAAAACAAATTCAAGGACAATTCGCGCGTTTTGATTTATCTATAAATTAGAATAAATTTTTTCGAATGATGTAATTTAAAAATAATTTTTTTGCTGTTTTTTTTGCCTCTAATCAATTCTGAGCAGTCCGCGAAATAAATATATAAAATTAAAAGTGAAATTCGCGGATTTTATATTTATACTTATATATATTTAAATACGATCGATTAGAAAAATTTCGAAGCGCCGAGAATATACTGAACCAACTTAGTACACAATACATTTTAAAATTAAGCAAAATCGTGATCTAGAGGTCATGATTTGTTCTTATTCCATATATTCCACTAAGAAAACAACATTTTATATTTTATTTTAGTTTCTTATTATTTATCTGGAAGTATTACCCGCGTACTTTCCTTTTTGTTAACGAAAAAATAATAAAAAAATAAAAAAACTTAAAGAACAACTACAAGAAGAAAAGTAAAAGCACAAAATAAATACAAAAAGTTATTTTAATTTTCTTATATGCAATGCTTGAGTCAAAATTTTTAAAAAATTTATATTTTCTCAAGTCAAAGTTGAACATTTGTCATTTATTTGTATGTACAGTATATAAAATACATAGCCGAAGGTCCACCAAGCATATAAACTATTTATGTTATTTGGTCATTTAGACGTTAACCTCTAAAAATATTTCATGGTCATTAAATAAGCAACAACAACATAATTATTTAAGTGGATTGTTTTGTGTGATGATGATGATGATGATGATCAATTTGAAAAATATTTCAAGATCTCCCTTCCTGGCGTCTTCGTATGTATATATATATATATATATATATATATATATATATATATATATATATATATATATATATATATATATTATTATATATATATATATATATATATATATATATATATATATATATATAATATATATATATACATATATATATATATATATATATATATATATATATATATATTATATATTATATATATATATATATATATATATATATATATATATATATATATATATATATACATATACATATATATATATATACATATATATATATATATATATATATATATATATATATATATATATATATATATATATATATATATATATATATATATATATATATATATATATATATATATATATATATATATATTATATAATATACATATATAATATATATATATATATATATATATATATATATATATGTATATATATATATATATATATATATATATATATATATATATATATATATATATATATATATATATATATATATATATATAAATATAATTATAGACGAAAACCCCTTAAATGGAATTCCAAAGTCAAACCGTAAATATTTCGAAAATGAGCGATGTCACGTAAACAAATTTATTAATTATAGGTCGATTAAATCCGACGTTATATATGCATCAATCGTAATATATTTTATTTATGTATATTATAGAGGAATAGAAATACATTTTATATACATAATTCCATATTATCGTCTATAACAGCGTATCAATGCATACCAATCTAGAGCTAAACAGATATATATGTCTTATTCGGTTCGAAGAAAATGTTTAAGAAAATAATAGTCTTATAATAAAAATAAAAATTTAAATTGGTATTGTGATAGCAACCGCAATGGAATTTCTACAAATACCAATGAAAATACCGCGTTGTGTACATACGATACATGCATACATACATATCTAGATGTTTGTGTTACAAAGAAAATAATTAAAATACATTTTATTTTTCTTCTTATACTCTGCTATACGGAATGATTGATGTGTTCTCGTGAGGGGGTGCACAAGACGTGAAACGTAACACGGGAGAGAGAGCGCGCGGTGATGAAATAAATTTCTTGTCACATTATGTCACATAGTTTATTGTATTTATATGACATACGCGATGTGTAATTTGGGGGAAATCGAAGATAATTACATTGGAATGTGCAGAGGATTGAGAATACATTGAACTCTTTCGATTGGTATTTTAGTAAGATTAACCTAATTTTACTGCATATTGAGTCCAATCCATATTAAGTATTTGTGTATACATACTAATATACATATATGTTAAATGTTTAATTAAGGCATTTTCATAACTAAAGATGTACATATACAAGGTTTTGTACTATCCGAAGCCTTTTAGCCAAACCTAAGAAAGTTCAGCTGAACGAATTTAAAATCAGATAGAAATTATAATTGCCGCTCCGAGCCTAAGGAAAAACGTTGAAAATGTCTAACATGTTTACGTCGCTCCTGTTTCTTCCCTCGTTATTTTTTTTAAAGAACCAACCAACAGGAATAGTAAAGGTATTTCATTTTTATTAATTTATCATTTTGATTATAACATATATACGAACACGATATTGTGTTCAAAATTTCACAGAAATTAAATGCACAGATCTGAAAAATTTAAAGAATTCGTTGCAGTGAACATTTCCAAACTGTTTCTAAATTTGTAATGCAGTAATGTAACACTGAAATCCCCTGAAAAAGTAAAATATAATGAATATCTACAATTCCTACAATTTATCAAATTTCAAATGACTTGGAAAATGCCAATTCTTCTCAAAATAACTAATATTTTCCCTGAATTTTTATTAAATTTATTTTTTTACACAGATTAACCCCGTTAGGTTTTGGTGATTTTGGAAGAATGTTGGAATTCTAGCAAGTTTATATGAGCCCAAATTTTATAAATCGTTTAAAAATTCTAATTAGTGTGTTTTTTTGCTTATAGATAAAGAGTGATCCAATAGGTGGTACTTTTTCCAATTGGGATTATTGCCCAAATTCAAGATATTGGTGTAGCCGGCTTGTAGTTTCAACAGGATGGTGCAACGTGCTACACAGCAGACCAAACGATCGATTTTCTGAAAGAAAATTTTAATGAGAACATCATATCAAGAAATGGACCCGTGAATTGGCCTCCAAGATCTTATGATCTGACGCCGTTAGATTACTTTTTATGGTGCTATCTGAAATCACTTGTTTATATCGATAAACCACAATCGATTCCTGCATTAGAAGCGAACATAACACGCGTAATTAACGAAATATTGGCCGAATTGCTCGAAAGTTTGCTTGTAAATTGAACCCATACAATGAATCATCTAAGAGCCAGTCGCGGACATTTTAAAGAAATTATTTTCAAACATTAAATGTCATAAACCGAACTTCCGTCAACAATACAATTTTTGATTATTAAATTGATTTTAATGCGTTTTATTTCAAAAATTCCGGAAGCTCTTATTGGATCACCCGTTAGAAGTTACCGAAGGACTAACTGTCCAACGGGCTATCATAATGTGTTCACTGTTTGACATTTATTATCACTATAATCTGGCAAATTATATTGAATAGATTCATGTTTGAACAATGCTACCAAATTATAGAAATTTACTTTGAAAATTGATCGTCGATTCGCGTAAATAGACGACTTCGTGATTCTTATGGCGGAAATAACCGTTCATCGGCTGAAGAGATTATTGCCGCTGTCCAGGAAAGTATGTCAGTCGTAGGAATTTGAGCTGTGGAAAAACTAGGTGGAAAATTTTTCGCAAAGATCTTGGTCTACACCCGTATAACATCCAGCTGGCAAAAGAATTAAAACCATAAGGCTCTTATGCGTCGTTTTTCGGCGATTAGGCTCTAGAGCAGTTGCAAACTAACCCGTTGTTTTATCTGCATATGGAGTGTTGCATATGGAGTGAGACCAATCCCCACGAGACCCTACAGACTCTATTACTAGAGAAAAATAGTGGCATCTTCGGACCTTATTTCTTCAAAAAGAAGCCGAAGTTCGCGTTACAGTCAACAGAGATCATTACCGCACCATGATCAATGATTTGTTGTTTGAAAATATGGATGACATTGACCGGCCAGGACGTGGTTTTAACAGAATCGAGCTACGTACCATACGGCGACGACAGCAATGGGTAGCCAATGAAATCAAAATTTGGTGATAAGTTGATTTCGAGAAATGGGCATGTCAGTTAGCCTCCAAGGTCGTGGGATTTGAGCAACAATTGACACTTTGGAGCCAACATTGTTCGTGTTATATGTGATACAAGGCCAATAGTGCTCGAAAAATTGGCCCAAAATTAGATTTAAAAGACACCCTTATAAGTAATCGATCTACTTACTTACTATAAATTTCTAGATTTTATCTAGAACTAAAGATTAATGTTATTCGAAACGATGGTTATCGAAAATAATTTTAAAAACAAACTTGGAAACAACTTTGGTAACATAGACCATTTTCCACTGCTGAATAACATTTCTTAATTTTATTTTCGTGAACATTCACTTAAGAACTGTACGGATATACCAATGTTAAAATCGAAATTTTGAACAATTTACACAAGTAGTAAATTTTGAATTAGTGCAAGATAGACATATTATAGAAATGTTAAAATTTCAAGAATTGGAGAAATTAAAATTAAACACCTTCCATTAGGATGTTAACTTTCCCTGTAGGTCAATTTATACCAAACTAATGCCTTTTTTTTCAATAGTCTATTGTCTATAAACGTACCTAAAACAAAATACGTATCTCATACCTCTAAATCGAAGCAGACCTTATCGTAAGATAATACTCATTCGTTACATGAATTCTATGTAAGTTAGGATATCTTTCTCAAAATTAAATAGTTTTTAATTGCAAATTGTGTCAAAATCAGTTACTTTTAATAGATCAATAACATGGTGCAAATTATTGTTCATAGAACGGTTACGGAGGTGGCAAGATTGACAACACTGATACAAGAGGAGAAAAGTTCACGTTTTGTAACGAGGTTCAATTGTTCAGTACGTAACGTTTGATTAACTTTTCCGAGATCATAAGACAGAAAATCTGGGTTGTTCAAATGAAGATAGACGCATAGTACTGCCTTCTAGGAGACACAGCAAACCGACAGTCAAAACGATTCAAAATGAATTATGCACTGTACTAAACAACTATCCGTAATTGCCTCAAAAAAGCAAAGAAAAGCTTAAGAAGAGTACCTTAGACATTGTCTAATTTTACTCCCTAGACAACGCGCAGCAAGGCTGAAATTTTGTCAAAATCATAGGAATTAAGTACTTTTCAAGGATGAATCGTGATTTAGTTTAAGTACCGCAGTGACAGAATCAGGACTTAGGCGCATTGAAGAGCGATTTACTGATTTCTGTATTCAAGAAAACCACCGTCTTGATGGAGATTCAATAATGGTTTGGGGTGCCATCAATTCGGGGGCAAAACAGAACTCATTGTGATTAATGAATAATCGATTACGAATGAAAGATATGTGAACTCTATGATAAGACCTCACGTCAAAGTCTTTGCGGGTAGGTATGGTCTCAAGTTTATCTTAATGCACCATATAGTGACAACGTCTCAATCAGTTCATTAAAAATGAAAACATTGTGGCCACGAATTGTGGTCATCTAATACACCGGACCTAAATTCCATCGAGCAAGTGTTGGATATTCTGAAAAGGCGGATTCTTGCGATGATAAACATTCCATTAACCATACCTGCGCTGAATAATGCTGTTGAACCGAAATTTTAATTTTTCAAAATACTATATGTTTCTACTTTATTTTTGCTACTGTTTTACGGTAAGGTTTGCTAGGTTTTACAGCTATGGCATGTGAACACAATTTTGGATACATGCATGGACAATACATTACAGGAAAAGATGGTATCATTAGTTTTGGTAAAGTTAAACTACAAAAAAATGTATAAGCCTAACAGTAAGTGTTTCTTATTTTGTTTTGAGTAGTATACCTCGACTATTAATTGACCAACCCCATTGACAATTTAAGATTCGACTTAATGTACATATTTTCCAAATGTTCATCTTTATACCATAATTAAGCCAGAACTATACAAATTGTGATAATTCAAGATTATTTCAAATCCTGCCAGCAAGAAGTTAATTAACTACACTACTTATAGTTTAAGTATTTATTAATATAAAAGTTAAATAAGTCGGAAATACCATTGTTCCACCATAATCTGGTTAACGTTTCACGAACATTTTAAAGAAATCAGTAGTACAAATTATTATTTCCAAACGGATTCCAACTTGGATAGCTATTTCAAATGTAAAATATTTAGAATTTGAATACACCTGATAATTTGACATACTAAAATTGAATATACTTAAATTTTTAAACTACTTATAATAAATAGTAAAATTTTATAAAAAACCGCTCCATTCACAATTAGCCCAAATTCTGCTTAATTAAATTTATGTTTAAGACTATCTAATGAAAATTCATTCAAAACAAATTCAACTCAAAACTGAATGATTTAAAGTTTGCGCTAAGAATGTTGATAAAATATTGATTAGCGAATTTGCGTTAACCAATTTAAAATACAGGCACGCAGATACACACTACACAACATACACATGTCATGTAAAAAAATTCCTTTCTTCTGTCACTTTTGATGAAGTGATTAAAATACAATTTTCGAATATTAATTAATTAAAAATGATTACATTAGAATTTATTTAATGTTAGTTTCATCAACATAAATTTAACCTCTGATGTATGCGTGAAAATATTTAAAGTGTCGTCCAAGTTTATTTTATTTTATATAAGCATTTTTTCTTCATTTCTTTTCAATTCTTTGTGTATATTGAAAAGAAGAAGAAAAAAAAATGTTTTCTTCACTACTTATATACTTATTATATATGTGAATCTGTTATTTATATATACATATATGTATAAATACATATCATAATATACAAAATATTTATATAAAATTCATGCAAACAGAGTTGGATGCGAAATTTTTAATTAATTTTCTAATTTTGTGTCTATGCCACATTGTGGTACTTGACACAGAAATATCAGATAATCAATTTGACTTTTTAGACTGTTTGTCTATAGAGAAATAAGTGTCGATTTCACGTTGCCAGTCATCTCTCCCCATCCAAACTACAATGATGACAAATGATATAACTAAACTACTACTACTATAATATATACAAATACAACAAAACGTTCAACAGATGTATAATCAAAATATTTTAATTGATAAGAATTTTTTTTCCTCGGTTGTATTTACTTAAGACACACAGATGAGTACAACAGAATTAAAAGAAAAAATAAAAAAATATTTATAAGACGTAAACCTTTTCGTTTAGTAAACAAAATTCCTTTTTGATATTTAAACGAACGAACTGAAATAAGTAAATAAATAATAAGTAAAATAATAATAATTTTATAAAAAAAAAAAAAACAAGAAACAAGAAAAAGATAAAATTGTATTTGTGCTGATAAAATAATTAAAATAGTGTAATATTCTAACGGTGACTTAACTATTTTTTTGTATTAAGTTGATGATGTTCTGTCGTCTTAACATCTTGGTGTATGTGTACATATCTCTAAGATACTTTGTTATGTTTTAAATTCTCGAGATACGAAGATCAGAATTATATTTGGTTGCGGATGCTGATAAAAAATTATTATCTTACATATATCTTCAGAATTTGGTCCTTGATAAATGACATAGACAAATGATACTCGAAAATAATTATAACTACAATAATAAGTATTATTTTGTCTAATTCTCGATGTTAAATACCCAATATAAGTAATTGTATTAATTGAGTATTGGACAAAGATCTTCTTGCAGATCAATATATTTTAGGAACATTATTAATCATTTAACGTACGTATACAATTTTGCCAAATAAGGAAAATATATTTTTTGTGCGTCGTTTTGTTGTAATTCAAGTGAAAGAAAAATTCTTTCTTGTGTTGTGTAGTAAGTAATATAATTTTCGGAGAATGATAATTGTCAACCTTGGTGGAATTTTATTGTTGTCAGACAAAAGTGTATTACAAATATATTATGAATGGAATATTATGAGATAAGCATGGTGTAATAAAATTGCTACCATATGTGCGCGATATCGCGTAAATTCAATTATACTAAGTATATTTTATTACTCGCGATTTCAACTAAGCTAAAGAATTTGGTATATTACGCGCACGAAAATACGTGACCCCAATTCCAGGTTCCAAATTCCATCGAATACCACTCCTGCCCATTAACATGTTATTCCATTGTTTTAATTATTTTTATAATTACGAACGCGCAGACACACTATATAGTTTATATTGTAAGCCCAAGATTATATTATTGTAGGAATTTTTATTACACTTATATACATATATTTTCTTTAAATTCCATTGAACTGATTAATTTTATGTGTGTACGTATGTCTTATCTAATTTAAAAGAAATAAAAATGAAAAAAAAATAACTTAAGTATTTTATTTGATTAGTGTAGGAAGTGTATTTTAGCAGAATAACGTGTTTTGTGTTCTTAGAAATAAAAAAAATCTTTTATAATACCAAAACTTCACCTGTAACTTTTAAATCTTAACGAAAAAAGAATTGAAATTTATCGAAGGTTAAAACTTCTTAACTAAAGCTTTACGCTAATTTTTAATTTTATTTTGCCTCTCTCTCGTTCTCTCAAAGCTAAAAACTATTTTATACATATAAATATATATAGGTATATTTCTTAAGCAATTCACAATCTTTAAGAAGAAGAAAAAATAACTGGTTCTATTAAATAACTATATTTGTAGTTGATTATATTCCCATTTACTTGATATCAACAAAAAGTAAAAAAAAAAATGAAACATGCAACGAGACGTGTAATCGAACTCTAAAACAAAAACTAAAAAATAAAATTATGGAAAAGTATTTTTTTCTTATATATCCACTATTTAAGACGTTTGTCTTAAAGTAACACTAAGTATACTATATTATGTGTATATAGCAGGGCAGCAGATTATGAAATCTGCGTATAGATTTGGTGCGGATATTTAGGCAGTTTATGGGTATTTGTGACACAAATTACCAAACACAGTCAATCGCTTATCAAGCTTGTATATAAATGTACATACTTACTTACGAAATACAATTCCTCAGAAATCCGCTGCACCATAACATTCGATTTTGTATAATGACTCAAGGCATAAAACTGCGCAACCTACACGGACTCTACAACAACAAAAAATTAACATTTTTTTTTTGGAATAAATTAAATTTTTCCATGAATTTTATATAAACATGATGCTCACATTCTAACACTATTTTGAGGAAAACACAACTAAGTTAGATATGAGTGCAAGCTGCATTTTATAAAAAAAAAATGCTATAGATGAGAATGTCAAGGTAATTTAAAAATGGATATAATAAATTTAAGTATCTAACTAGTAAGTATATAAGCATATTACATACAAAATGTATATATAAGTATAAGAAGTAGTGAGAATTGAAGGTGATTTTGATTTAATCAACCAGTGTCATTCTGTGCTGTGACAAACACAAACACGAAAACAGAATTTTTAATTTCGAAATGAAATTAGAAAATGTTATGTGCACACCATAAACTGTATAAATCTAATTTATAGTTATTTGACTTGGCGCGTAAGAAGGTATCATTTACATTTTCATTAATTGAATGCTTTTTGTATGTGGCATTTGATTTTATTGTTAGTTGACTTCACAAGAAGAAAATGCTTTTTAGGTAAATTATGCATTTAGAATGAATTAGTACGAATTATAAAGTATGATTACTTTAAAACACAACGTCTTACGCATGTGTCATTATTTCGCGAAGTCCGCGGTTGGCAAATATAATATCTAAAATAAACGAATTTATATGTTGTATATCCGGCTAAAATGCGATAGGATTGAATTGATAGAATTGATAATTTTTAATTGATAATAAACGATAGAATTGCATAATTTCTTTATAATTGAGATAAATTGATTTCAGTAGGCTTTACGTAGGTGAATCTTCAACGAAAGTAGCTAATTTTACGCAAAATATTTATAATAATTTTATATCAGTAAGTATATTTACATAATTTGTGTGGTAAGTAAGTAAATACTTATATCAGCTGACCTATAAACAATACCCTTACACCTACAGTTAGCGTAGGAAGCATTAGAGCGTTGGTTTGTACCACCTCCTACTAACGAAATTTTTTAAAATTTACTTAACGTTAAAAAACAGATAATTTCTTAAATAAATGTACAAGAGGTTTGAATTTCTGGCCCAAGCTTATTTAGTTGCAGTCCATAATGACAAGCAAATTATCAAAATTATCAAAATTATTTACAGTTTCAATACATGTGAAGTTTGCTCCACTGTAAGTTAGCTGTGTCGATTTTAAATGTTACTTATATAATTGTGTTCAAATTCTTTAATAATTACTTATTTTAAATTGATTAAGAAAATTATAAAAGCCCATCTGAAAAATATAACCACGAAGTTACTTTGTAAAAGATATCTTTATGTTGGACTTATTATTCGAAGGTTATAGGTTAGACGAAACATTGCAATACAGTAATCGAATTATCTTAGCAATAGCGAATGCATGCGGCATCTTCTGATTGAGCTGTAACGTCATCTGTCAGGTGACCGAAATTCAGTATTATATTCCCGGTGAACGACATACGTCGATGTCCACTTGATCAACGTAGGAAAATATTGAGAACTTGATGAGGAAGAAGATGAGAATGTTTACTAAAAAATCATATCTCCGACGAGGCTCAGTCATCGACGTTTTGCGCCCTATCTTCGAAAATCGTATTATTCGCCGAAATGTCAAATGGCGACCTAGGAAGAGGCTCAAACGATAGAAAATGTACTGAAAAAATGGTCGACAGAATGAGGTGCTGCAGATCCAGTCAAGGCAGTCATTTGAATGAAATAGGAATTTTACTATTTTCCACTGGCCTTAAATGGAATGATAATCAATTTTCACATCGTTCTTTAAATTGATCTAGATTTCTTTATGAGCAATAATATTTCATATACCTCACACTAAGTATACGCAGCAAATCATATCAGAGGCACAACTAATTATTATTTCAGGAAGAAAACGCTTCACATCAGTTGAAGATGTAAATAATAATAATAAATCAGTTTTCAAAGGCCATTACTAGCCCCTTACTACGTCAACAATCTGGCTCCAACGGTTTCGATCCTGGGCTTGGTCTTCATACTGTCTTAGACAACCTGAAGAAGGCAAGTCATTCTCTACACCGTGGATCCATCGTCGACTGCAACGACCTCTGCGCCTACCATATGGTGGCTCTCCTTTCAAAGATCGCTGCACAATTCGTTCAGGATCAGCACGCAGAACGTGACCGAGCCAGCGTACCCGCTGAGATTTTATTTCTTATACAATATCTGGGATCTTCACCAGATCACTGATCTCGATATTGTACAGAGCTCGGTATGTGCCATCTATTTGGCGTTTTGGGCCGTAAATCACACGCATGACTCTTCTCTCAAATGTCAGGATACATCTCTTGTACTCATCCGTCAGCGCCCAACTTTCACATCCGAACATAACAACGGGCCTGATCAACGCTTTGTAAAGCTTCAGCTTCACGACACTTGATAGGTGTTTAGATTTTAGCAGTGGTTGAAGATGTAACATAACCGTACAATATAAGATGCCGCAATCTGTATTAGTGACCACTCACAAAAAATTATTGAACTCTGTTTAAAAACGCATAGGTTAGCAGATAGACTGATTATCATTATTTCAAAACCGGCTTTTCCGATTATCACTATCAACTATAAAACATTTGCCACATACAACTTAAACCGTTCTAATTCTTTAAACCAAATTTGTATCCGAAATAAAAAAACAACAAAAACGGTTGTGTTCTCTCAAAAACAAAAAATTAACCGTTTTTTTTTCAACCAACAAGAAACTGTACCCTGTGACTGTGTTGTACACAAAACAAACACTTGACAAGTCATACCACTGTGCGCGGTGATATCCAATCCAATTGAGAAATACATGACGACGACGAGAAACTCAAGCAAAATGGAAAGAATATACAACAACAAAATATATCTCTATACACTACAGTAGCTTACTAACCTGTCTCTCGGATCAATCCATGTCGTTTTCTTATTATGATGATCAATGTAAAAAGTTTTTCCATCAAAATCTGTGGAAACATCCCAACCATCTGGCAATGGATATTCACCATTTTTCTGTCTTTTTGGCATTATGTATTTATTATGTTGCTTGCAGCGTCGTATAGTATACTATTGTTGTGTATGTAGGATAACTTTTTTTTCACAATTTGAATATACAACTTTCTTGAGTGAGTATGTATAGTAACAAACATATACATACACAAAAAAAAAACTTAACACAATTTTATAATTTAAATTTTAAATTAATTTTATTTATATATATAAAAAATATATATATGTATATAAATTAAAATAAAAAAAAAAAACAACAACTAAAACAAAATAAAAAAATATATGTATGAAAAAAAACTATCACATTATAGTTGTAATATATTTTATTTTTTTATTTTTTTTTTTTTAAGACACAACAAAACTCATTGAAAATTTGTCGGCCATGTTGAATTCCAAAGCATTTTTTTATTGTAAATTACAATGTTGCCACATTTAACTTTGCATTTTTCAACTTCAATTTTTGTTGGTTAATTAACAAAATTGAATTTTATTAATTAATTTTAATTCACAATTATATTATATATTTTAGTAAAAAACAAAATAACTATATGTATATTATAAACTAAAATACACTTTTTATATTTATTTTTTTCGTAATTTTAACTGTAAAAAGACGGAAATTTGCTTTTTAATTTTATTATTTTATTTGTAAAGGGAAATTCCGTTTAGAAGGCAAAAGGCACACAAACTTTTTATTTATTATTATAAGACACTTTTCACTTAATATATTATGCTTATTTATTTACATTATAAAATAGTTTTGTAATCCAGAAATGTTGTAAATAATATTTATAAAATAAAACTAATATTACTTTTTCGATAGGTTTTCAGTTAGTAGTTGTAGTAGTTAGTCGTTCATTAATTAAATTTTTTTTATTGAATTGACATTCACGTCTTTCTACAAAAACATCACACAAGCAACTGAAACAAAAAAAAAAAATTGTATAAAAAAAAACAAAAAAATATTTCTTTTCTTGTCGATCTCGATAGAAATTTTTTTTTTGTACATATTTTCGTTAAGAGCCGAATTAGGGGGAATGGAATTTCGTTTTTTTCGTATATCTGTGTATTTTGTATTTTTATTTTTTTCATGACAAAATATTTTGGAATTTTAATTATAAAATTGTTTTTTTTTGTAGTTTTTTGGTTGGATTATTTAGTTATGTCAATAGTAAAAATTTTTTTTAGTTTTTTTTTAAATGTATTTTTATAGATGTATGTGGTTGGAAGGTTAATCGGTAAATTCTTGTTGTGCGTACAGTGGATTTTATAGTGTGAATGGAGGGTTTTTGTTGTTATTTGGAATTTATTTTTGATAGGTCAAGGTTGAAATGAACAGAAAATAACAGAAATTATTCGGGAATTTGAATTGGAGCGCCATTTTTGGTGAGTCCATGTGAGTCACATGACGTATGGGATGAAATCTGCATTGATTATTATAAATTATAAGATTAAAAGTTGCTTCCTATATTTTTGAGGGTTTTACTAGGGTTGCTCTGATCTAGTACAGTGAGCATAAATCAGAATAAAAAATGATTAATTTTGCAATGGAAAGCTATTGTGCCTAGCTGTTCTTTGTTCAAGTTGGAATTCTATATTTGTCTGATTTTAAATGCGTCAGTTTTTTTAGTGCGTTCAAGAACCTCTTGTTCCAATTTTTCAAGCCAATCAAAAATATTCCGTTAATTCCGGAAGCAGTAAAAAACTAAAGCATTGAAAGCCTGAAGTGGCGTTATAGGCTAAACTATTTAATACAGATTCTATTATTTTAGTATCGGTAGCACTAGCAGTAAATAGCCGACAGACGAAACACTATATGTACATTTGGTACGTACGATTGACAACTCTATTTACACGCAAAAGTTCTGTATGGTAACGCTCCTCGATATTAAGAGCGCCTTTAACAACCTCGTCCTCGAGGTGGGCTACCCTGTAAGCAGATTAATCCATCATAAGTTTATGAGCAGGAGATTAACTCTGTGCTGGGAATCGCCTATTTGCAGACGGGTGGTTAAGGGAACCCCACAAGGAGACGTCCTATCTCCACTTCTCTGAGAGGGTGTTAGTGTGATTGGTTATGCAGCTGACGGAAAACTAATCGGCGAAACACAACGCATTTTAATTCTCAAGCGCGACACAGCGATCATTGGTGGAAGTTCCAAATCTCAACCAGTCATCAACACCATGAAGTAGACACAACCGCGCCGTTTAACGCCATCGGAATAACCTAAAGATAAAACGAAAGAATCAGGCCCGTTTAAAAAACAAACAACTGGGACATCGTTGGCTCTGCGGTGGTATACACTTCGTTCGAAACTGCAAATTTGCGACACACAAGTGCAACCAATGTCATAACGTAGAGCATAAGGACGGTTATTGCCAACTAAATAAACCGCGAGTTTCGACATCCAATCAGCCGCACGATCAAAGGTTCTACGTGTCAACGGAATCATCAATGGAAAGAAACATGGCGACATAACATCCCGACGGAGATACATAAACGTCGTGATTAATGGAGCCATGCGACACAATCAGAACATGATGTGTTCATTACGGATTTGAAAAAGGTTATAAATAGCCAAGGCATCACGACAGATCCATCAAAGATTTCTGCAATAACATCAATGCCAGCACCTAAAACGTTCCACAACTGCGATCGTTTTTAGGAGCAATAAATTTCTACGGAAAATTTGTCCGATAAATGCATGAATTACGAGCTCCATTAATTAGACCGACTTCTGAATACAAATGTGAAATGGGAATGGTTACTCAAATGTCAACAATCATTTGAAAAATTCAAACGCGTCCTCACTTCCAAGTTGCTTCTCACACACTACGATCAAATAATTTTTGTCAAAGTCTACGCTGATGCTAGGGAGTCGGCGCGTCGATTGCTCCCGTCTATATTTAGACGGAATGGAGAAGATGAGTTCGCATGCATCGCGAACTTTAACAAAGGCTGAGAAAAGTTACAGCCAAGTGGAAAAGAAGGTCTTGTTCTTGTCTACGCATTCAAGAAATTTCATAGGTACATCTACGGAAGAAAATTTACATTAGTAACGGACCACAAACCACTCCTCAGTATTTTCGGATCGAAAAACGAAATTCTCGTGTATACCGCAAATCGACTCCAACGGTGGACATTGACGTTAACGACGTACGATTTCGACATATCATACATGTCGACAAATGATTTTGGAACAGCTGATATTCTTTCACGACTAATCGCCTCAAACCGAGTTGACGATGAAGATTACGTGATTGCTTGTCTCCACCTCGAAGAAGAAATAATCAATCAAGTCGAGGAAATCGCATAGATGTATTACCCATTACTCGTAAAATTATTGAAACTGAAACGAAGCGCGACCAAACTATTAGAGTAATCGTTCAGTATCTGAAATCAGAATGGCCGAATTCGAAAACGGAAATTCCGGATGACGACGAACTGGCGCAGCTTTACAACCGACAGGGATCACTATCGTTTGCATCAGGTTGTGTTATGTTTGGCGACAGACCCGTCATTCCACAACGATACCGGAAACAGATGTTAAGACTATTACACAAATCAAATTTGGGAACTGAGGCAATAAAAATAATCGGCCTAGCCTATGTGTACTGGCCTAAAATTGATTACGACATCACAGACCACGCGCGATTCAGAGCACTGAATAAAGCAAAGGGGGAGGGGACAAACAACAAGTACTCACCAAATTCCTCCATGCTAATAGATCAACACCAAACCGAAACACCAAAAATACTGTCACCGGCAGATCTATCTATTGGGTCGTATTGTCTATTTGACTATTGGGATTCGAATGGAGCTCGATTTATTGAAACCTACGCCAGAACACGGCATGGATCGTAATATTCAACAAGAGGAGCAATTTAACCAACACCACAGAGCTTGATATCGTAGTTTCTCTCCAGGCGACAATGTCTACGCAAAAGTGTATTGCCACAATGAACAATTTTGGGAATGCGGCGTCATCGAGAAAAAATTGGTCGTCTAATATATTCATTACGTCTTATTGACACGAATCGAACGCCACGGTATTCTGCCAATCAGTTAGGACATCGTTACACCGAGAATAATCATACCGGATCCAATCAGTTACCACTAGATTTGATTATGACATCTAATCCGGAATCAGCAGTTGATTTTGAGACACCATTGAACCCAACGGAAAATTCATCAGTTGATATACACAACGATATCACGGAATTTCAGGATTCTCTACAAAAAAGGTCACCACGGAACAATACTGCGGAAACTCAACCACAACGACAGCAACAACCACCTGCCCGTTTAGCAGAATACGTCTGCGAATAACGAGGGAGATGTTGGACAGCGAATCGAAATGTACCATGGTGTAAACATAGTAAATTGTGAATAGCCGTGCCTAGCGGCAATGGCCAAAACTAAAAGATATAATTCGATTGAGCTGTCAATAGGTAGCATACGCGATTTTCATGTTCGGAATAAAATAATAAAAAGTAGATTAAATCCGATTAATATTAAAGCATCTTAGTGTTTTCTTTTATCTTGTTACCCCAAAAAGGGATCGGTAACAATTATGCAGCTGACGTACCGATAGCTGCCTCTGGGAAATACATAAGCACGATTAAAGAGGTAATGCACAATTCCCTCAATAATTACGAGATGGGCCAGCAGATGTGGATTGGGACTCAACCCGTCCAAAACTGAGCTGGTATTCATTACGAGGAAATACAAAACCCCATTAGTGGATCCTCCTACCTTAAACGGCATTATAGACTAGCTTTTACCGACAATACAAGATTTCTGGTCGTGGTCTTAAACAGTAAGCTTAGTTTCGAGCCTAACATTTTGGAAAATAGATAAGTAGATCGCTAGAGAAAGAACTAGCGTATCTCGACTACTACGCCTACTTTATGCTTTAAGAATGGTTGGAATGGACCATTTGTCCTTCAAGAGATTCTTGGAAAAGCGGGTAGCTATCCGAATGCGAAGCTATGCAATTTTTAATTTTTTTTTTCAGATAAACTGAATCTAAATATTATCTTTCGTCTCCCTGATTACTGCAGTGTGTACGAAGCGGCGGTGAAAGCAATTGAGGAGGTCCTGACTTGGTATAAAGACATAATGTGGTATCCTTGATTAATATTGCAATGCATGTGGACAGTCAGGCGGCATGGATGAGGATGTCCGGCCTTGGCATACGGAAGGCCAAAATATATGAAAATAAAATCTCGAAAATTATAAAATACGAGATATATTACGTTACATAAGTAGCTCTGATTGGTTCCACTAGAGGTGAAAGGGAAATAGGATCCTGTTGTGCACAACTATTTATTTTATGTTTAAAATGCTTCCTGTTCTAAAGGGTTTTCTACTAAGATCCTTCAATTTGATATTAAAAAAACGAGTATTTTTTAAGAGAAATCAATGAATGTTTATTTCATTGTAAATAGGAGGGTATACATTATAGGCATACGGTATCAGCCAAATGGCCGCCATGGCTACGCTTACAGCACCATATCCTTTTCATGAAATTTTCCATGACCAATTTGCACATGCGACTGTATGTCCTCGATAACTTCACGGATTCCATCTTTAAGGTCTTGAATCGATTGTGGAGCATTGGCATAGACCTTATCTTTCACGTGGCCCCAAAGAAAAAAATCTAAAAGTGTTAAATCACAAGATCTCGGTGGCCAATTGTGATCACCTATTCGAGAAATAACACGATCAGGAAATTTATCTTGCAAAATTGCGATTGTTTCGTTGCTTGTGTGGCACGTAGCGCCGTCTTGCTGAAAATAAACGTCGTCCACATCAATTCATCCAATTCCGACCTTAAAAATTCATTAATCATATAGCTCGGTAGCGCAATCCATTCATCGTAATAGTTGCTCCAGCCTCATTTTCAAAAAAGTAAGGTCCAATCACACCGCCAGCCCAAAAACCGCACAAACAGTGACACGTTGAGGATGGAGAGGCTACTCAACAATCATTCTTGGATTTACTGGGCCCCAAATGCGACAATTCTGCTTATTAACGTAACCTCCGAGGTGAAAATGGGGCTCATCACTCAAGATGATTTTGCGATGAAAATCGGAATCATTTTGATGCATTTCAAGGACCCAATCAGCGAAGATACGACGTTTATGGCGATCGACCGGCTTGAGTTCTTGTGTTAACTGAACTTGAAAATCCTTAAAACCTAAGTCTTTATGCAAAATACGGTGTAATGTCGTTTGTGGAATGCCTAATTCCAAAGATCGACGAGAAATCGATAAACCTCGGTTTTCTTCAACACTACGGGCTACAGCAGCAATATTCTCAGTTGTTCTTGAGCGACGCACACGGTTTCGATTCTTCACATCACTAACTTGTCCGAACAGCTCAAATTTTTCCACCAGTTTCACTATTGCCGGCCGAGAAGGTGCTTCACGACGACCAAAAAGTGCTTTAGTTTTCCGAACTGTGACTGCAAATTTTCACCATTTTTCTAGTGAGTTTTAATGCATTGTTGAAGCGTGTATCGTACCATTTTTAGGAATGACGTAGTTTTTACTTGACGAATGTCAAAAGATGACAGCTGCCCAAATGCAATCTATTCAACTCAAACCTCTTATTGGAAAACCCTTTATATGTGGTTCTTCTTCGTTAAATTCTGTTATTTTCACTCCTTGCTCAGATACAAACACATTATACATAGAACAAAATATCGTTTGGGATCCCCCAGTTTTTGTTGTTTTGCGTTTATTCATTCGTGAATTTCGTGATAAATAGCCCTGCTGTTCCGCGACTCTAAAGTATTCTTTAAGGTTTGGCTTGCATACCTTCATTGAAGATCTTATTTTTTGTAGTCTAGTTCCAAGTTTTTATTACTAAGTCCTGTTACAGATAGGTCTCATTTTGTCTTTATACAGATTCTGATCCGAAAACTATATTTCCCTAGTTCCATGTTGATTTTGACGTTTGCCATTCTGTTCCTGTTTTCTATAGTTTGCTGTACTCTTTAGTGTCTTTAAGGTTCCAACCAATCAACATTTCATTTGAGACTGCGGGTAAGTCTAATCTTTTAATCCCACCAAGCCAATTACCTCCACTTTAATAATCCCACCTCTAATAATAGGTTGGTGATCGTGAATACTTTCCCAGTAAAGAGCATGATTTATATTCAAAATAAACTGATCATTTAACTGTGTCTCTGACAATCTGCCAAAAATATGTTCATTTGTACTCAATTATGACGGTAAATTAATTATTTACAATTTCCTGGATCAGTCGAACTATAAATCATTTATAATATGCATCGATTTGTTTGCCAAATATTTTTCAATGTTTCCAAAGATATTGTAATAGTGATGCTATGCGTATATGAACGCCATCAAATAGTGGTGGTAAAATTTAGAAACTATAGTGCATAACTATTCAACGGTCAGAGTTTATGAACTGATGAAATCATTTTTGGGATGTTTCTTGATTTATGTATGAATTAATTTATTGGTTTCGTTGTTAAGCCTACATTGTTAAAAATGATGTCGATCCACTCGTGAGCTTCTTACACAATCCCGGCTTTCGCTATTCAGCCGACATAATGTATAATAAAAAACTAAACCGACATTTGACTTTTATAAAAAAATAAAATTAAAATTTAATCCCCAGATCAAAATCATCATCACAGCACCACATATATTATAAAATCTTACAATCCTCACAAACAGTCAAGTCTAAACAAAAACTTATTCACTTTAAAAAAATGAATAAAAACTATAAATGACAAAAAAAACGACGTTTTTATTACAAGATCGCGTTTAATATCTTTTGGATATCAAATCCAAAGACCAAAACGAAAAAAAAAATCATAAAACGATTTTAAATCAAAAATATTTTAATCCGATTAATCTTTTTTTGTCTTAAAAAGCCCCAACAACAAAAATTCGAAACGCCAACCACACCACTTTGGAATTTTCATCTCTCTTACTTATGTATGCATGAGTATATGTTATATAGTTACGTATACTAAACGTACCAATCTTACCCAATTTTATAGATTTTCTTCTCTAGTCTCTTACAATATTTCTTCAATTTAGTTAAAATAAATAAAATTTAAAATAAAAAAGAAAACATAATTTTTTTTTTTATTATATTCTAAATGTATTAGAGCCCGCGAGAATTTTCGCGATTGTATATACGAGTATATCGGTATGTAAGTTGGTATTTTAATTTAAAATTTTTATTTTTGAATAACATTTTGCAGTGCCAAATTAAAGTATTTGAGGAATTTCGACCGCATGCGTGCGTACGATGTGTTATGAACGCGGGGATTTTCGACATACTTACAAAATACACGCGCGTAGTTTAGCAACTATAAGAAATTAAAATATTTTTGTATATTTATAGTACATTGACATGTCCGTATAGTATATACATAGAGTAGACCACCATAATTATAATTACTATATGTTGTAGTAAATTTGGTGCCCTTGAACGTCAACATGCGGTAAAACATAATATGCCGTTATATTAGTGATTTAAGTTTTTTTTATTTTTTTAAAGTTTATTTTAGTTTAGATTTGATTAAGTGTGGCATGTAAATTTTTGATTAACAAAAACAAGGCATGTGCGGGCGATATACCGCCAACCGCGAGTTATGTATATAATTTTTTATGTACGTCACGTGGATGACATTTTACATTTTTTTATATTTTTTTTAAAATGTATTGCATAATACATAAAAATAATAGTTTTGATCATGAATACATATACATATATACTTATAATAATATACGATCTCGTCAATGTTATATTTTTAGTTACATTAGCCAATTTATTTGATTTAATGCTCCCCAGATTGTGTACAGCAACAAAAATTAAATCTGAGGGTGTTTCAAACAAACAAATTTGACATTGTTTAGGTAAATCTGTTTTTATTAAACTATCAATCCTATTCAATAAATGATGCTGGAAAAGAAAATGTTGAACTCTCTCTAGTGACAAGTGATTTTGTATTGGAACAATACATTCCTTCAAAAACATCAAAATTTACTGTTGAAAATCCTATACCACCAACATTTAATACCGGCGAAAATATGTTCCAAAATAAAATTGTTGATGCCTATATAGATCAGTGATGGGGAACCTTTTGATGCATTCGTGCCAAAAAATTAAAAAAAATCTTTTCAAAAATCTATAGCATACCAACTGTCATTATGAGAGTGGAATTTATAACTGTTGTTTAAACAAATTACTAAATGTTAAATGTGTTTTAATTTAAACGGTAGTTTGTTGTTGTTCATTAGATGCGAACCGATTTGCATCCGGTTGGCGTTAACTTCTCTAAACTTTTACATATCCTGCGGTTAATTATCGGTTGGCTGACCGTGGGAAAACTACTCTTGTACTCACTGTACAAAATTTTCTCCTTTTTAACCCAAATCCAGCACAAAATGTACCCCAAAACAAAAGATTAACATTTTTTGAAATACTGATAACTGTCTTTCTCAAAAACTTCTATTCCTATTTAAAAAAAATTCCTGTAACTGAAAAGCCAAGGTCATTAATATATTTTCACACCCACTCCTATAACTTTCATACAGCGTTTTCCTCCTAAGTAAGGCCTAATTTTTGAGAAAAGCTCTGACCTTCCTGTATACAGTTTATTAAAGGCTCATCAAGTTATAATTGGGGTGGCAAAGGGGGCTTAAGTTAAATGGTCTACAAATAGCTCAAATTTCATCCTCACCTGCACACGGTGCACCCTACTAGGTAACTAACGAGGCTCTCACTATCGATAATTTAGTAATTGATGTCAGACCTCCATGACTAGCAAAACAAACAATGAGTACTAATTCAGGTAATTGTACCCCAGGCATGCAGGAACCTTACGCGGTTAAAGTGGTCATTGGAGGAATGACCACGTCCACAAGAATAATCAGTCGATGCAACGAAAACACTAAAGCAGCAATTGGCATACTTAATAACGATCTTGAAGTTCTTAAAATTTCACAGTAATGCGACTTACACTGTGTGTGTCGAGGTGAGATCTAATATAGGAAAGTTTTACTTGGTCAGTATATATTTCCAATATTCAGACGATCCAGTGGAATATTTAAATAAACAAAGTCTAAACTTTGGCACAATAAGGACGCAAACGAGAGAGGAGTCCTCGTTGAAGAATTCATTGCTAGAAGTAACCTATTCGTTATAAACGAAGAAGCACAGCCAAGTACATATTCCCACAATGGAGAGTCAAATATTGATCTCACTCTCATGACGGGCGGTCTGTTAAGAAAAATTTTAAGTTGGTCCGTCCATAAAAATTGGACATCAAGTGACCACAGAGTAATTGTCTCGATCTTGGGCTCGGAGAACACACATAATGATTCCCCAGCATCAAAGCAAGTTCCTCGGTATGCCCTACGGCATGCCAATTGGGAGGGTTTTCACAACCAGCTAAGTAGCATCTGGCAAAGCCTGGCAAAAGACCTGAAAGTTTTGATCGAAAGCGATATCGATCGAGTTGAACAAACAATAACAAGTTCAATCATCAAAGTCTGTAGCGCAACTATTCCACGTAAACGTGCTCGCAAGTCAAAACTGTCTTGGTGGTCTCCTGACCTAAGCGAATCAAGAAAATTGGTTCGTAAGTTGCACAAGCTATATCAAAAAGATAAAAATCCCGATTCTCGGGAAAGCAAAAGGGTAAACTATGTGGCACACCTAAGGCGTACTTCAAAAATATCAGAGACAAAAGCCAAATGAGCCTAAAAAAGTTCATAACGGAGCATATGGAAATGCTGAACCGTGGGGCTTTGTCTATAAATTTAGCACAGGCAAACTGAAAACAAATGAGATACAAGTACCCTGGTGAGCGGTAGTGGACTAACAACAATTTGTTGGGAGGACACTACAAAATGCTGGCTCAACACCTTACTACCCGACGACTATGAGGAAAATGACTCTGAGAGGCAAAGAGAAATCCGCGCAGATCTGCACCAACCACGCCAGACGTGAGCCACTTCAGTGATGAAGAGGCCACTATGGCCATCATGTCTATGAAAGCTGGTAAGCCGCCAGGCCTAGACAACATCGAGGTCGAACTGATACAACGTGCTTGGCCTATTGTAGGGCCCTGTATCATGAACTTTATGAGTGCTTGTCTTAGTAAAGGAATATTCCCCGAAGCATGGAAAAATGGTAAATTAGTTATCATTAGGAAAACTGGAGATAGGTGTCAAACCGATCCCAAATCTTATCGACCAACCATGCTGTTCCCTGTCCTTAGCAAACTACTCGAAAAGATAATTGCCGGCAGGTTAATGGACATATTTCAAAGAAGTGGTACCTGTAGTGACAAACAGTTTGGTTTCAGAGAAAATAGATCCACAGAGGACGCAATGATCAAATTGAACAATATGGTCAAAGAGTCGGACCAAAAGTACAATCTGGGAGTATTCCTTGATATACCTGGCGCGTTCGACAACCTGTGGTGGCCCAGTATCATGTTGGAGCTAAAGAGATTCAATTGCCCACGCAATCTCTATAACATCCTAAACAACTATTTCTCTGAAAGGAAAGCCACTGTTATTTTAAGTCATGGCACGCTTGAAAAAATGGTCAACAAAGGATGTCCGCAAGGCTCCATCCTTGGTCCACATCTTTGGAATATTGTCTTCAACGGAAGCATGAACCAGGAAGTCCAAGAAGTAGCATTCGCGGATGCTAAGGTTATGCTTTTTACTGGGAATTCAAGACAAAGTATTCAAGAGAAAGCGCAGCTTGCCATAGACAGGATGGTGGACTGGTGCAAAAGCTACAAAATGGAGCCATCCTCAGAAAAAAACAGTCATGATCCAACTTAAAGGTTCACTGGACATCAGGAGACCACCATTGGTTTCCGTAAATGGCCAAATAATTAAGATGGTGAAAACTGTCAAATGGCTGGGAGTTGACTTCGATGAACGACTTGGAGTCACTTCACATGTCAAAAGAGTTGCGGAAAATAGCAAAAAGGTTTTCGCTGTGCTAAAACGAGTTGCTAAAGAGAACTGGGGCCTCAAGCAACGAACACTATCAATAATATATCAAGGCCTAGTGGTATCGTCATTAACATACGCGTGCGCGGCATGGGAAAACCGAATGATCTGCCACCACCGGGGTATATTAGTTAGTGCCCAAAGAAGTATCTTGCTCGGAATTACCAAGGCTTACAGAACGGTGTCAACTGACGCCGAAAAATTGTCAATTACAAGATTAGGAAAAGACAAAATGTGAGCTACGGAAACGTGATAGTTGCAGCCGATCAAATTCGGCAAAACTTCATGGGCTTGCTCATGGCAGAATAACATATAGTTATCGTGGATGGCAGAATAACATATAGTTATCTACCAAACATTGTTGCGAGATTAGAGACAAACATTCCTCTAAGCGTATGGTTCACCCAAATGTTAACGGGGCATGGTAGAATGGCCTCCTATATGCACCGACTTAGTCTAGCGGACTCAAGCACCTGTGAATGTGGACAGGGCGAGGATACAATAGAACACATCCTCTATGACTGTGATCTAGCTCAAGAAGCTAGAGAGCAACTAATAAATGACTCAAGAGTTGAGTGGCCAGCTAGTAAACTAACTCTCATGGTGCCAATCAACCTCAACTCTTTTAAGAAGTTTTGCGATACCGTATTGAGCGGTAGATAGACAAAAGAATAGTACACAAGATTTTCATCTTAAGTAAATTATAATTTTTAAATGGTAGTTAAAAGTAGACGAGTATGCGCCTCCTCGATATGGCAGGGACGGTAACAGGGCAACCTGGCTAAGCATACCAATATAGTAGTTACATTCTCAAAAATTGTAAGTCCGCGTTGGAGTTGTTTAAGGGCACGACCTCCTGGGAACAGCTTCTTCGATCAAAGCGACAAATCCACTCTCTAACGAGGCTGACTCATGGGATTCTGGGGTGATCCAATTATTGTTTAAAAGCCCTTTTGGTCAACCCACCCCATTTGGACAAAAACCCAGGGTGGCAAGATCACCACCACCATTAGCGAACACCTTGGAAAGGGATAACGCCGAACTGCGCAATAAGATTTACGAAATAGAAAAGTTAATGTTAACTCTAAGCAAAGATCTCAAAAACTTACAGCGAGAAAACAAGGAGTTAAAAGATGCTCTAAATGTAGTAAAATCTGAGAAAGAAATTACTAAGGTCCAGCAAGAAAACGATACCATACAGATCATATAGAGGTTATGTATGGAGCAGACGAGGAAGAACTCAACAGAGAAACGGGATGGATTCTGAAACGTATAACAAAAAAAATAAGAAACGCAAGATGAGTAAACCACCACAGGTTTCACCTGAACTGAAACAATCAATTGAGCAGCTTCCAACCGGAAGTAGGAATGTCCAACTGGAGGAAAAAGCTCAGGTTTCCTGCAAGGAACGGTTAATTGCAATAATTATCAGAGTATAAGTGTTAAATAGTGGTAATATCAAAATAAATGTCCTAGACGGTGATAGCTATAGAAAGTTAACAGGAGCTCTTAATGAAGAAGAGACAACTTGGTATTCCTACGAAGATAAGCAGACAAGACAAACCAAAGTCATTGTTGAGAAACTGTACGCTTCATGCAAACCAGAAGAGACAAAGAGTATATTTTGGAGAATTAGCAAAGTTACGCAGCTGCTAAAAAGAGGTGACAAAACAACTCTTCCATTATATATGTTATCTTTTGAACAGAAGCCATTAAAAATATTTATGCAATCAGCGAAATACTCCATATGAAACCCCAACTAGAAGCAGTTAAAAAACCTAAACTAATTCCCCACTGCAAAAAGTGCCAAGTCTACGAACACACACAAAAATTTTGTAATAAAGAGCCCAGATGCGTGAAATGTGTATAGGAAAACACCGTGCGGCTGAATGTACGAAACAAAAAGACAACCCACCAAAATGTGTCAACTGTGAAGAGACACATCCGCAGCCAACCACAGAGGTTGAATTGCTATAAAAGAGCTGCAAAAGATTCGCAACAAAACAAGGGAAACTTCAATAAGTACCAGGCCAGAAATCAACTCAGCCTCAACAAGAATATCCACAAACTTAAGGCCACGCCAAACATTAAACAAGCTATCAAAAACTAATCCAAATGTAACATCTGCTGATGCACTCACTATTGGAAGTTCGAGAAGACGACATATGTAGTTCTGTTTCAGTTAATGATTCAAATAATATAACTAAACTAATAAAATACTACAAGATATTCTTAATAGAGAGCCCTCATACCAATATTGGAAAGGCTCACCCTTTACTTGAAAAAAGTCGAACAACATCAGAGTTAGCCTAGCTTTGCTAATTAAACATGGCACATGCAAAGTTACGATTGAAGTTTTCGTACAAGTCTGGGAATACAGCGAAACGCATCAGACGTTTCAACTGTGAAAGTCTGATAAATGGAGGTTAAAAGAAACCATCTTATCAGCGACAACTTTGAGGAAGCTAATTACCAGTCTGACTGCGTAAACTCTGTCTGGGAGGTACCGAAAACTTTGGTTGTCAGTGCTGCTCAACAGACTTTTGGGATAGTGAAAGTCAGACCCAATTGGTTTGATGACGATTGTCATCTTGCAGTTAAGCAACAAAATATAGCCCATAGTGAAGTGCAACAACGTCTCACAATCGCGAGGAAAAACCAGGCTACTCTTTCTAGGAGGGCAGCTAAGCGTAGACGGAAGAAGCGAGAATGTTGGAAGGCCGAGGTTCTGGAAGTACAACACCTCAGCAACTGAGCAATGAGCGCAGTTCGCGTAATTTCTTTAAAAGGAATTACTGACCTGTACCATACTTTCAGGTCTGCGTCAAAAGCCATTCGTGACCGGGATAGAAACCTCTGTGTCAACATCGACGCAGTACTTGACGCATGGAGTGGACACACTACTGACCTGCTTGGTTTTCATCATGCGTCACAGACTGTTGTTGAGCCACCTCTAATACAGGCTGCGGAGATTTGCACTGAGGATCCATCTCATGAGAAATTCATAAACGCCATGCAGAGATTAAAACGAGACCGCTCACCTGGGGTGGACTGCATTAATTCGGAGCTCTTGATATTTGGAGAGGATACTTTGTGGAACTGTTTTTTCGACTTTATTCGATTAGTATGCACACAAAAGTAATGCCTGACAATTGGAAAGTGGCCGCGATACACCCCATCTTAAAGAAGGGAGACCGCTTGAAGTGTGAGAATTATCGCGGTATAGCTTTCCTTTGCACAGCTACAAGTTACTAAGGCTTGATTGGTGACTATCAAGGAGGGTTTCGTCCTAATTGATCAGTACATTGATCAGGTCTTTTCGCTGTGGATGATTCTATCTAAATATTATGAGACATACATCATCGCACATCAAGTGTTCCTGGATTTCCGGCAGGCCTATGACTCGATCAACTGAGAGAGTTTGGATGTGAAAGTTGGGCGCTGACGGATGAGTACGAGGGATGGCTCCTTACATTTGAGAGAAGAATCATGCGTGTGATTTACGGCACAAAACGCGAAATAGATGGTACATACTGAGCCCTGAACAATATCGAGATCAGAGATGTGATAAAGATCCTCGATATTGTACATGAAGTTGGATCTCAGCGAGTACGCTGGCTCGGTCACGTTCTGCGTGCTGATCCGGAACGAATTGTGCAGCGATCTCTGAAAGGAGAAAAAATATCAAAGTAAAAAGTACATAATTTACGTGTAAAAAGTAACGTAAGTTACCCAATGTAAATTAAAGGCACAAATCTGCTCAGCATCATCATTAGCTTGACGTTATATTGTTGGTTTGCCATTTTAGATTACCACCTCAATCACTATAAGCTTGGATGGAATTTAAAAGTCAATATATTCTCCGATATTGTACAGCAAAAGCAGACATATAGGTCATATTGGCCAAAATAGTGGGAGATTAGGTCGACTGTCCCACATGCATAACTGTATAACCACAACAATAAATTTATCCAACTGGAAGCGCAATGAGCAGCAATGGTAAAATTTTGGAACTTCAAACGAACTGTAAAAAATAAAAATTTAAAATATTTTCGTCACACCTGATAACGCTTAGAAATATCGGTATTTGAAACTAAGATTCAGAGAATGCGCTAAAATTTCTAAAATTTAAGGAATAAAATTTAAGAATTACACAAAATTTAAAATTTTTTAAAAATTCAATGAAAAGCTTGGAAATTTCACAATTGTTTCAAACATTTTAAAATTTAGACAAATTATCAGAAACCATAACACAATTTTTAAAGATATCCATAAAATGTTAAGATTTGGTGAAACTTTTTGAATTTGACAAAAATTTGAAATTTTATGAATTTTTAAGTTTTGTCGAAAATAATTATTTTAAAATTCTGAATATAATTATTGTTTAGGTTTGTGATATGTCAAATTTTAAAATGTTCTATAGAGAAATTCTGAAGTTTTAAAAATTTTTGAAAATCTGAAAATTTTTTGGAAATTTTACCTACCTGTAAGGTCAATTTTTTGAGGAATACTAAAATTTAAAATCTTTTAAACAGTTTTTTTTATTACAAAGCCGCGTACGCACGAGTATAGACTTAAATCTGACGATTCAAAATTCGTTCTTTGAAGTAAAAATTATTTTAACTCGAGATTTAATGATTTAAATTTATGATTTCATTGAAGTACGAGAATTATAAGTTGTGTACCAGTACACTTGGGAGAATTGAAACAATATTAATGTAATAATTTTAAAATTCCAGGTAGTTCAAGAATTAAAAAAATTAAAATAAAATTTTGTAAAAATTAAGGAATTCTAGAAATCGACGCGATGGTGTAACGGTTCTAATGCCACATTTTTTATTATATATACTGAAAGCACGGCTCGACGCACTATTCGATATGCTCAACACCTCATCAGTTAAATATGTGTGGCTAAAAAAATATTTCCATTAGTTATTGTTGGGTGTATTTCGTACTAAAGTATCGTTATTTCAAGGTCAATCAATAAAACAGAATTTGGTAAATATTTTTGTTTACATTTTACAATTCTGGAATTGGATAGTGCGGATATTGCATCGCTATCAAACTGTAATTCTGGTTTATACATATTTCATATACATATTTACTTATGTACATAAAAATAAAAAAAGCATAAAAAATAAATTTTATGATAAAAATCAACAGACAACAACTTTGTTGTTTTTTTTTAATGGTTTTCTTCATTTCTTGCGCGCGTTCGACCTTGAAAACAAAACAACCACAAAGGATAAAAACCCAAACAACATTCCACTTCCGTATCCACACCTACTATAAATAATGTAGTATATTTAGGTACATACATATCGCATGTAGCCAAACCAAACAACATGAAGTAAAATAACGCGCGACACACACGAAAATCATTAATCTTATATGCGTCACTGTATTTAGAATGTAAATAGAGGAAAATATTTAAAAAAAAAAAAAAATTAAAATTCCAATCCTCACACATAAGCAAAGCACTTCTTACGTACTATACATAAAAAAAAGATCACAGAAAAATAGTTTCATTGTACGTTTCTTACATACATCTGTATATAATACATACATAAGACGTTCGTATCTCCCCTATATATATATATATATATATATATATATATATATATATATATATATATATATATATATATATATATATATATATATATATATATACATACATAATATAACCAAAACGATTGATCTTTCATTGCAACTTAAGCAACCTACAAAATAAACCAACAATCTTTACGTTTATTATTTAAATCGACCCAAGAAGACTATAATATGTTAAGCGAGAGAGGAAGGTGTGTTCGAGCAAACGAACGAACGATTTGTAACAATTTAGCTTCCATAATTTCTTAGCTTAATCGTAACAGGAATTTTTGAAATTCCACTGGAGATTAATTTCTTTTCTTTTCTTATATATATATACATACATTGGTTATATATGTATCCACTTGAACTCCCCCATAATGTATATATATATATATATATATATATACATATACATATATATAGATTGTATGGATGTGTGTACGTCCATATATATTCTACTATATATATGGATACATATACAAATACGGACTGAAGTGAAGATATACACAAGTATTTTGAAATATCAAATTACCATATGCGGCCGCCATTTTCACAATACAAATGTACAAATGTAATCCGACAAAAAACTATAATATGCGATTGATTATATTTTGTTGTTGTGCTGTGTTATTTGAACAAAATGGCGTAACACGATTAACGATTTTTTTTTTTTTTTCGTGTAAGCGGTGTGTTATGTCGCATATACATGATGGAATTAATTAATTATTGCGAATGGATTTCGTGTACCCATATTTTATCCATTTATTGTTTTTATTGTATATATGGAGATCAGTTCGACGAAGTTATTAATTTTCAATTAGGTTTTTACATTTTATTTTGTATACAAGTATGTTGTTCAGCTCTACTCGCGTATTTGATCGCGTATACACAATTCTCTTGCTGTTTTGTTGTTTGTTACGTTTGTTTGGTGGAATATTTAACAATATTTAAATGTAATAAAAATAAAAGAGGCGCATTCCATTTCCATATATGTAAAATAATAAATAGAATGTCAAATATTTGAATTGCTTTTTTTTTTCTCCATATGAGTACAGCACATACTCGCGCACATTATGTGAATGTGTTTTTGAAGTGGTATCGCGCGCGGTTGTATAATTAACATTTTTTATTAAAGTATTTTTTAATGTTTTTTATCGGCGATATAAATATTTCTAAAGTCATCAGCTTTGATTACATATATATAGGCAGAAAGTTGTTGCTCGAATAAACTATTGTGTGTAAATACTCCTATACCCATAGCACATAAACAATTCCAATACAATTTTTAAAATTTGATAAGAAATTTTTGATTGCCGAGGTCTTCTTCATCTGACCATGCCATTCTATATCAGCTACCATTCTTTACACCACCAGAGGAGTCTCCTTTATATTATCTTCAATATTTTCAGCATTCTTACCAGACTGTACACTTAATATTTGAACAAGCCTAGATCCAACCTCACTTCTATCTCGCTTCTTGCAATAGTAGCCTAACTGGAAAAATCTGGCACCATTGCAAAATTAAAGTTCACACTTAAGAAATATTTAAAACATCCGCAGTGAGCGCTAGCGTGCTCAATCGTCAAGTCACTACGCGTGTCGAGTACAATTGGCGCTGCGGTGCGTCTGCGCCTTTATTATTAAACGAAAAACTCTGTTTTGAAAGGTTTGAATTATATCAACTTTGCTCTTCTTGGTATAACCCCACAGTTGTATACCATATGTCCATATAGCCCATGCCATTCTATATCAGCTACCATTCTCTACACCACCAGACGACTCTCCTTAGTATTATCTTCAATATTTTCAGCATCCTTACCAGACTGTACACTTAATATTTGGACAAGCCTATAGATCCAACCTCACTTCTATCTCACTTCTTGCAATAATAGCGTAACTGGGAAAATCCGGCACCATTGCAAAATTAAAGTTCACACTTAAGAAATATTTAAAACATCCGCAGTGAGTAATCCCATTTTAATGTAACGTACCTACTTCCGTTTTTTATGGCAATTGTCCAGAATTGTATCCAAATGTTCCTGTTGGCCATATTTCGAAATTTCTCCTATCCATCAATTAAGAATTACATTTTCATCCAACATAGCAAATTTTATCATGATCGGAATCATGGTTTCCGATGGCAGTTGGCCATTATCCAGAACTTTGTCCAAGAATCATTTTATAATTCCATTTCCATCTAACATATCGAATTTCATCATATTCGATGAAAGAATGACCTTGCTCCATCCCTGTTGGCCATATTTCAGAACTTCTGCCAAAAATCACTTGATAATTCCATTCCCATTAATTGAATGGGTTTTTTCTGTTCCTGTTTCCAAAATTTCTGCCAGAAATTATTTTACTATTCGATGAATTGTCGTTTTCGGTGATCTATCGTTTTAGATTTGATTTTGGGGATTGGCTTGAACCTGTAGTTTCTTGGAATGATTCTCTTTTTTTAGAAATCGCTTAGGATATTTTAAGGTCTGTTTCGTCTCGTAATTCATCTTCATCAGTGAAGAATTTTGGTGCAGCTTGGTCCTGCATTTCTTTGGTTTGAAGTGCTTGTGTCAGCTTTCCATTTACATTCTTAAGTATGTTAATCTCTAGACTAAGTTGAGATGTGTTTTCTATTTTACTTAATTGTTTACGAAGCTCTTCGTTTCCCTTTCATAGCTACTAACTGAGGATGTTGATGATCTCGTTACTTTGGAGCTATGTACGTCCATGGTCGCTGGATACTTTTCCAAGTACAATAGAACAAAAATCAAAATTGATGTCGCTATTTAAATGTCCAAAATTGTGTCCAAAAATTAAATCTGAAATAATAAATTGAATCTTAGACTTTCATTTTGGTCTTTGCTGCATCGTAGTAAGATAGTCTGACTTCCATGATTTCCAGATACCCTTCATCATATTCTGAAGTAAGTGTCAACGGATGGTGTATGACTTTGGCTCATCTGAGAGCACGTCTGGTATAATTGGAGAGCAACCCTTAATGAATCATCCGGGCGTCAATATTTCGCAATTCTCTGCAAATTCCATATCCAGAGGCGCAATGGGTCAAGAATTTAATGGTACAACACAGTAAGTAAGCGCAGATTCTCCAATTGCGCTAAAATGGGATAAGGATGGCGAAATGAAATGCCACTCAATGTGCTGTGCTTCGTGGATAGAAAGGATCGTAATTCTTCTTTGTCTGAATATGAAACGTTTCAAGTAGGCCAAAAATGCTTCTGCAGTAGTCAAGTTGGATGCTTCTTCTCGTGAATGGCATTAATGACTAGGCAGACCAACACCGCTATATATAGCCCTTCTACATCTTAGCACCTCGTCTGGTTTTAGATTTTACTTTCACGGGACCCGCTAAATCAACACCAACAATGGGAAATGGTCGATAAGGCATGTTTTGTAAGATTCTTGACATCGATTATAAAATATGAAGAGAGTGCGGTCAAACCAGTCCGTCCACCAACTATTAGCGTTCCCCAATCATGAATAAAGAGAAACAATGATTTGCTTTCGCGTTGTAAATCGGAAACCTTTGGTGATTCGACCAATATCTTCTAAACAAAAGCTCTCATTATAGGAACCAACGCACAGCAAACATTGTAGCTTATTAAACATAAAGAAAATTGTTTGGTTTTATTAAATTTATCATAAAAGCGGTGACACTGTGCTAATATTCTAATGACTGAAAAGAAGCAAGAGGACCTCTTGAATAAATAAGTATTCGGATGATTCGCGTAGGAAGTCTGGACTTTTCCACCATAGTAAATTATCAACCAATTGATTCGGAAATATTCTGCGCTACGATAAACCTGCTGTATTCTTCTTTGAAGAAATATGATCAATTCAACGCCGGAAGACAGTCCAGGATGAAATTGTAGAATATGCCCAGCAAAATGTTTTCAGTTTTGGAATATCCTGCTTTGGTATATAGCATAAGTATAGCTCTGGGCTAATAGACACCCATTTCTTCAATCTAAATCCGCCGATGTTCAATCCTTCAACTATTTTTGCCTGGATATTTTTAGCTACGTTAACATAAGCAAATCATCGAAGTCGATTTCGATTTTTTATTTCACGTCGGAGAAATCTGAGTGCAAGCCGTCTTCAATTTGATACAAGGTCGGAGTAGCCAGATAATCGTGATCATCTTTGATGACCTCATCATCATGATGACCTGTTGGAACATTTTTTCCAATTTTTCTACATAAATTTTACGTACTCCTCTATACTGGATATTTGTGGAACGACGAAAAGTTTCTGAGTTGTCATATAGGGAACGTATCTCCGAGATTAGGATATTCTGGTTTAAATGGTAACTGCAGGGTTACGAACCTCGCATCGTAGTGCTCTGTTTGGAGCTTCGGTGAACCGATATCCTCTATCTCCCATAATTTCTCGTTTGTATTATGTGGCTCCACATACCAACTCCTAACAGAGCCATAAGAAGAAACGGAATTATGATCAATTTTGAGAGATACCTTACCAGAAGTGACGTAACCAAAACATTTGTTTGGTGTAAAAAGATCGCCATCAAGTTGATATTTTTCGGGACGCAATAGTTTCAGAAAAATGACCCCATAAAGAAGCATATCCACGGACTTGGCTGTTGTAGTTGAATGATTGTCAGTATTATTGATTGGAAATGTTGGTTGGCTAACTAACTGTCATTTGGCCACTTCAGCATTGTTGATAGAAGCCTTGTGATTGTCGTCAATTGGTAATTGAGAATCAACCGTTGAATGAAGAGTGTCGATGTTGGTTAGGTTAGTAGCATGTGATGTGATTGTCATGGAGCAGTGAGTAGTGTCGTTGACCACAAATTCGTTTGAAAATGAATTTGAGCCAACCAATTTAAGCAAAATTGAAAGTCGTTTGCGGTCTTATAATGCGATTTGAGACAGTTACTTTTTTATACTTGAAGCTTTTTTATAGATGGGAATTTTTGTTACAACAGGGACACTTGAATTTTTCGGTGGTTGTGTGCAAGCTAAATCTTGTTAGAATCTTCGATGGAGTAGTAATTGAGATCTTAGATGATACGAGCATACAAAAGATTCAAAAGTATCATATCCTTTATCAGGAAATTTTAAAAATTCTTCGAAGGGGGTGGGGAGGTGGTGGTTCTAAGATGGCGTGCTGAGTAAAAGTTCAGGTTGTTTGAGTTTAAAATGAGATATTACTTTCTTAGAGTTCGACTATTTTGTCTATGGGTTTGTATGTTCTTGATGACGCATCAAATATTTCCAGGACGTGCTCGTGAATGATTCGTTATAGTTGATGCTAAGATAGCTCTCTCTCTCTCTCTCTCTCTCTCTCTTTCTCTTTGAACCGGTAAAGAGATTTTTGAGGATAACCTCGGACTCGTGTGTAACGGTTTACGGACTCCACTATTTGAAATATGCGTTGACTTAAGACTTTCAGAGCGACTGAAATGATTTTATTGATGAAGTGAGTGTCTTGTGCTGAGATGTCTTGTGCAACATAGTGCTCTCCTCCATACATTTTTTAAATAATATAACAGTTTAATTCTGTTTCGAGCTCGATCGAGAGCCTGAATTTTGGCAACATTGGTGTAAACCGCGTCACAATTGGTTAAGAGGTCCAAAATTTACCACGATTAGGCAAACAAATAAGCAGATAGACATTTAGGATTAATTTCGGAAATGAGCGTTTGGCAGTCAGTTGTTCACAGTGACAACTATATATAAATAAGATCTAAATGAATACACTTCCGGAAAATTTTGTTTGCGGCTTCCAATTTTAAATTATATTGGGTTTTGACAGCCACACAAAGACGGATTTAACATACTCTAGTAAATTGTGGAATTGTTCTTGACTTTTGACATAATCTATAGTAAAATCTGTTAGGATCGATTCATCAAATAATTAAATTTAGTTAATACGCGGTTATGCTCAAATGGTTTAAGTAATCAGGTTCAGCGATCAGTTACGACGTTTGTTTCAACATTTTTTGTTGAATATTATATTCGCGATCATGATTTGTAAAGATCGAGCATAAACGCGTTAATCATGACGTTTAACAGTCGAATTGCACATCGTTGTACGAGAAAAGCCAAACTGACCTATACCTACATGAATCGCTTATCTTTTCTATAAACAAAGTATTTGTTTATAGATTAGGTATTATACTTGGAAATGATTACCAGTTACCTTCCATTGTTCAGTTCCGTTTATTTGGTCGACTGATTATAATCAAAATTCTGCAAAATATATATTTACAAACAAAACATACAAAATGACATCATATCTCATATCGGATGTCTCAAAATTAGCTCGAAACATTGGAGTAATCAAAACTTGCCAGACTAACTGGATTTATCCAAATATGCGATTTGTATGAATAGTTGTAGTCAGACGTATAAACATATACCAAAGAATGGGCCACCATAAATTATCAAATTGAACGGTTTGATAAGTAGGATTAAAGAAATAACTAGTTTGATGTACGGTATGTATTGATAGGATTAATTGATTAAATTGATTGATGGTGTAGATTGGTTGGAAAATTAAATTGCTTAATTGGTTGAATTGACTTATTAGTTTCAATATATGGAATGTCCGCTTAATAAAAATTGATTGATAAGTTTGATGAAGTTTTGTACAGATTGGTTGAAAAGATCAATTAAATGATATGATTGTTTGTTGAGATAGAACTGATGAGTTATGGTCAATAAAATAAATTTGGTTATGTGTTAAATAAAATATAGGTTCTCGTTGTTCAATAAAGTGCAAATGATCCCCACAGAATATCTTTAATTGCGGCTTTATGATTCCCCGCATCTTGTTTATCACTCTCCCAACACTTCAGGACTGTTCTGAGTATTTAGTTGTTGACATTTTACCTGGCGTACTTTCTCTTTGCCTAAATTTGTGTTCTTTCGCTTAGACACTCTATTTGGGCTTGTGGATTTGCACGAATCATATTTTTATGTCGAAACTAACAACATTCTGTACATTTTCTTAGTATCGTAGATTGTAATCGAATTACGGAGACTAATAATTAAAATCGCAAAAATTGCTTAAAAAATTATAGCCACTCAAGGGTTAATTCTAACAAAAAATTTTTATTTACCTTTATCAATTTTACATACCACCCTGTTTTCGGTTTAGCCAAAACCAAAAACAGTATTACTACTATACCCGTTCTCTTCACACCACACACAAATATTTGATTTATGATATAAAGATAAAACGAGATAAACATATCGATTTTATATTTTCAGTTTACACAACAAAAACAAAATTTTTAAAACAAGAAATCTGTCCGAGTGTCAGTTTCCTTTGTAATTTTAAACTATCAAGGAGTTAAGAATAAATTTAAAGAGTTGTACAACATTAAAGATATAAGATTAATATTTAATATAATGAATAATAATTGAAGTTAACCGTTTATAAAAAATTAATTAATTATAAAATATTGTTACTGTTATATTCAGTGAGTATTTATTGCAAATTCTTGGTATCAGCTGTTTTGTGTTTTTTTTTTATATGGACTTTGGTGACAGTATCACGATAGTCGCGAGTCGAGATAAGAAATTTTCTTTTTACAGTTTAGTTATGTTTTTGTGGTTATTACTAAAATTAAAGAATAAAAGAAAAAAATTATATAAATAGTTTATATTAGTGGAGGGCAAAGTACGAGTTTTATTAAGTAGTCTATTTTATAAATGTGGACTTTGATCGCAATTTGAGATCATCACACGATGATAGTGGAGTTACTGTTTTCGATAGTATCGTGTGATAGTATCGCTTGGCTTGTTTAGAAACGAAATTGGGAAGCGGATTTCTGTACCGGAATTTTGTTTTCTCGAGGGCCAATCCACCGTTATCAGAAAATTATTATATGATCATCATATATTATAATGACTAATTGTTGAACTGATGTGCCCCCGTAGCCTAATCTCACGAGCTCAACTGAAGATTAGACTTGTGTATGTCTTATCAACGCGTCCTCCTTTCATCGTCTCTCTGTTGCAATCTTTAAGCGCACACACATCTATAACAAGCCGTCTATTAATTTTATTTTGTACTATGAGATAATATTGTTGAAATTTCATTCCTAAAGGTCGCGGCTTCGCGATGATTATGCGCGCTTTATCTATCAAATTCGTAAGATTCAATGTTCACAGTTGCATTTAAATTGTGGTCTAGAGTGGTTCTGTAGAGTGAGTTGAATAAAAAAAAGTGTAATAGATATCAAAAAGTATATATAATGGCCCCGTGGCAATATCAAATCGACCTGACTAAATTTGTTTCTTTTGTTTTTGATTTTTTGCAGTGGTGAATCAAATAAGACGGCCAAATCCGTTATTCCCGAGGATGGATTCAGTTGTACGTATTGGTGGTATTCCAATCATTGAAACTGGCATCAAATCAGCTGAGAATATGTATGCTCGTGTTAAGGGTTCAAATCGTCTCTTTAATTGGTATTTTGAGACTACAGAATCGGCTGTGTACGCAGCTATAGAAACAGCTCGGCCACTTATCAATTTGATGGAGGGCCCGATTGAGAAAATCGATCAAGTTATGTGCAAAAGTTTGGATGTTATCGAACAACGTGTTCCGTCGATGTATCTACCACCCCAATTAATCTACTGGAACACAAAGGAATATATGTCCGATCGGATTGTAAAACCAGTCCTAACCCGTGCCAATTCTGTTAAATTATTTGGAAACATTATGCTAGATAGTAAGGTGACAAATTTCGCAGCCGATCGTGTCGATAACGTTTTGGATGTGGCCGACAAGTATATCGAAAAATATTTACCCGATTCAAAGGATGAAACTATCTGTGAGTAATTCTTGGTTTGTTCCAAATCGAATTGTAATGGTTTTGTTTCATTTTTCACCAGATTGTGCCGATACCGATGATAACGAAAAGCATGTAATCCAGACAATACATCACGGACAGCAGGTGACACGAAAATTGAAACGTCGTCTAACTTTACGAACGATCTCAGAAGCGAAGGCCTTGAGAAAACAAAGTACAGAAGCCATAAACATTTTAGTGTATGCCGCTGAATTAGTACGTCACTTCGACTATATATTATCTTGATGAACTATTAATCTTTTGTCTATAAATTAGATTGTTACAGATCCAATGTTGGCTTTACAAAAAGGACGTAAATTATGGGAATACCTCAGTGAAGATGAGCCTGAAAATCAAGCCCGTCCGCAAACCATAGAAGAGCTTATTGTGTTGCTAACCCGAGAAACCGCCCGCCGTGTGGTACACATCGTTAACTTCACCTTTAATTACATCACAAAACTTCCCCGTTCAATAACCCGTTCCATTCACGAAATTATCATTCATTTTATATACGCCACCGAGTCTCTACTTAAATTAGCCCATTTAGAAAATGTCAAGCAGTTTATAATTCGTGAGGTGCAAGAGATGCGCGGCCTAATCCATAACAAATCTAATGAAATTCAACTTTATACCACGCATGTGTTGGTGAGCCATAACTATTAGACTAACGAATATTTAAATTTAATTAATTTTTATTTTTTGGTCCGATGTAAATACAGGAGAGATTTGCTATCTTCCTATCTGGACGCATGGAACCTGAGAAAATTACAGGAAATCCTCGTCGAAGAATTTATCCCGCTCAAACTGATAACGCAGTTCATAATAATATTAATGGTGTCTATTGATGAGCAGCAGGAGAGATCGGAGCCTGAAGATTGTTGGATTTAATTTTTTCGGTCATATTTTTTTGTAACAATTTTAATTTATACATTTATAAACGTTTTTTTTTTTATAAATTTAATGGACATTTTATAAGTAATTTTTGAGTTTTAATTAGCACAACTTATCAACGGCAGAATTTAGTACTAGGTGGTTTGAGTATTAAATAAACACATTTAGGCGTTGCGTTGTACTAAACTGATTCAACTCGTAAAATTTAAACTATATGTAGGGGAATACAATTCATTCAGGCGCATTGATAATATTGGGCGCTAATTTACGAATAATTTTTATTTTCCGTTGATTTTGTCTTGTTGAAGCTATAGACGAATGACTTCTTGAATTCCAATGCTTTTGAAATCCAACACACTTAATTTTCGCTATCCATCATACAACAAAAGAAAGCGATGGAAGGACACACAAATTTGATTCAAATCTAATCTCAAATTTATATGATTAAGTGCTACACAATCTACCTAATTAGGTTTGTTGATCCTATGGTTATGAATTAAAATACGTCAACTTATTCTTATCAAATGTGATTGACTCAATGAAGCACATTTTGATCAACTTATTCGGTTTATTTATTAGTGAGAAATGGGCAAAATCATATTCAAACTCAAATCTTATCACCTTGAATAACGTTCACCAAATACTTTATCAATAGCGGGACTATTAACAATTACAACATATCAGTCAGTCAACATATTAAAATACGTCAACTTATTCTTATCAAATGTGATTGACTCAATGAAGCACATTTTGATCAACTTATTCGGTTTATTTATTAGTGAGAAATGGGCAAAATCATATTCAAACTCAAATCTTATCACCTTGAATAACGTTCACCAAATACTTTATCAATAGCGGGACTATTAACAATTACAACATATCAGTCCAGCCATCTTGATTCGTGCAAATCTAGTTGCTATAGAAACGATGTTTTTTGATTTGTTTTTACAACGGATCTTTTTACAATTATGTTTTGGACAAGAACAAAGGAACAATTTTGAATTTAGTATTAAACTTGACGTTCAGAAAAGAACATGTAATTATTTTAAAAGTTTTAGAAAGTGGACTAGTTTATCTGTAGTACTAGAGTGATTACAATTTTATCAATTGAATTTCCGTTTGGTTTAAAAAATTAAATGGAAACCTATATTTAGCAGTTTGTATTAAAAGCACATAATAATGTAAACACAATTTTAAACAAAAAAATAATTGTAATTTAGAAATCATATCATTTTAGGACATCGATCAAATTTGTTTGAAACAATTAGTGTTTGTAAACAAGACTACATATATACCAGTCCTAGATGAGTTTCAGAAAACAAATACCGATCGGGTTGCTTATCGAAACAAAGAACATTGAAAATAATTATTTTTTGGCTGGATCCTAAAATAGCAAAACAGACTCTGCTGATATTATATTGAATATCAATCAGGAATTGAGGATGATTTCGATACTATGCAAGCTAAATTAAAAAATGATAATTAAATTTGTTCAATTTAATCGATTGATATCACATTTGATAAGAAAGCTTTCGTATTATCTTTCATATCATGACGGTTATATTATAATCTTCGGACATTAATCGCAATAATATCAATCAAATCCTATATGTATATAATTGAAAGTAGCCACGATAAGTATTAATGTTTCGTTGGCTTATATACGTAAAATGTTTCGTCTCCTGGCAATTACCATACTGGCTCCAATCATTGTTTGGGGAATTTCTAATCCTGATAAATGTAATAATCGATTGGATTAATTGTTTTAAATTTAAATTAAAACTTGATGATGTTTTACATGTCCACATACCACATTTTTGTAACAGGAAGATATTAATTGAAACTGATTTTATCACACGTAAGTTGATTTGATTTTAAAAACTTGTTAACTATGTAATACAATAGAATTATTTTTTTAAATTAACTATTTGTAACGATTTGGTTGAATGCCCAATTGACGAAACCGATCGTGTATCATTAAAATATTATTTTCTAGAGGACATCCGCAACAAGTAGCTAATATTGGGGTGGCATATAATTTAACATTTTCTATTGAAGAAGGTGAGACGTCTATTGCGTGTTTTTTGATTCCAATGCTGTTTTCAGATTATGTTGGTTAATTTTAAAATCAATAAATAAATGTAAATATACAGTAATTTAGGATTTGATTACAGTTTGTCTTCAGAAAAAAAGTTACGTATAATATATGCAATGGATATCCTGATTGGATTTGGTGGTATCTGATTAGAATAAAATTCCAAATTTGGGGTTTATAAAAACAAGTATAAAAATCTTTTATTTGAATAATTCAAAACCGAATATTTTTGAAAATCGAATTTTCAATTGAGTTTTTAAAATTATGAAGGAAATAGTTGATCCGCTTGTAGAGTTTTCAGGTTCTGTTGGACTCCAGATTAATGAGTTCAAAACCAAATACATGATCTCTGGTTATATAGGGACAATCGCACAACATATTTTCGTAGTGGCCACTACACGTTTGAGGGGTGAGGAGGTTCAAATATTTGGTCTTTATATTTAAGAGAAGAATCATGCGTGTGATTTACGACCCAAAACGCGAATTAGATGCTACATACCGAGCTCTGTACAATATTGAGATCAAAGATCTGATGAAGATCCTCGATATTGTACATGAAATAAGATCTCAGCGAGTACGCTGGCTCGAATTGTGCAGCGATCTCTGAAAGGAGAGCCATCATATGGTAGGCGCAGAGGTCGTTGCAGGCGACAACGGTTCCACGATGTAGAGCACGACTTGGCTTCTTATTGTCTAAGACAGTATGAAGACCATGCTCAGGATCTAAATCGTTGGAGCCATAAAGTTGACTAAGTAAAGAGCCAGTAATGGCATTTAAAAACTGATTATTATTATTTTAAAATTATAATATTTTTCTCCACCTTAGCACATTATCTTTCAAACCTGCAAACTTGGTAAGTGTGTGAAGTTCTTCCTAAAACATTTCTAAATAATTTTGTATGAATGTGTTTCTGTGACTTTCAATGTGGTCTAGGTAATATTGAATAGGTAACCAATTTAATCATTTCCTTAAAGGTATTAGGCAGCAATGTTTCTTTTTTAATTTGATCTTAAACATAAAATTGTCGCATTTTCGTAATCCGTCGTATGTCCGACGTTGATTTTGTTGCAAAACCTGTTTGGTCAAAACTACTCACAATCAAAATGTAGTTGAAAAACCAATAAAACCACCCAACTAAATCACTCAATGTACAATGTATATGAAAAATTTCCTCTTTCCACAATATAGACAGACAGACAATGAATTTTCACGGAACGCTAAAACTAGGTATTTTGAATTTTATTACAGTACAATTTTAAATTGTGAAATACATATCTGAAATTATGAATTTATTTTGTCAGGAACACCAAACTTTTTAATACAGGCGCGAATTCGTTAATTTTCTTATTAATTAATCCACTCACTCGGGCACGCTTTGATCTCGTGACGTACTCGAAATGGCTTTCAAACTATAGTTTTATTCCAAATTTCAAATTTTGTTTCGTTTTGTAAAATTATCGTGATAAACTTATGCAAATGCTATATATAGCTGTACATTAAGCCAAAGAAACAATTAGATTTTGGTTGTTTTGGGATTACGTCCAATCCCGATGTGATAACATTTGAGTTTGAGTGTTCCAACCGTTCACGTTAGAAATTTCAGGAGATTTAAGTGTGTTGATTGAGTAAGATTTGATTTAGAAATTATAAGCATTTGTGATTTGGAGTTTATATATTAATAAGGCGGTCCAAGAAATTAGGTAGTCCGGAGAAGTGGAGGCTATATAACATGTCTCAAGGCTAAAACGTTGCAGTTCTGTAGGAAAGATATTGAATTAATTTCTTCATCGAACACCTAAATTCAAATGTGTCTATTTAAATCCTTTTCGGATGTGGACGTCTAATTCTAAACCTGTTAAAAGGGTTTAAAGAAGTAAAAAATTTCAAATATTTTGCAATTCAATGAAAGTTGAAAATTCTGAATTGTTTTATGTGAAACCAACAGAATTTATTCGTTTTTTGATATTGATTTGTAAGTTTTTGTACAGAATACTGGCGATAACGAATTCTTCTAATTGCATGCTTATTCATTAATCTACTCGAGCTGGCTCAAGATTTAAAAAACGAAGCATCCGAATGATCGTCTCAGGATATCTGGACAAATTTTCTTTACAGTACTGTCAACAAAATTATAAGGGTTTTTTACGATAACCTTTGACTAATCATTCTATACTGACCGTATCGAAATAACCAGTGTTTCGTCCATATTGGTGAATGATATTTTCAATGATTTGTTCGTTTGGTGATTAATTTTTCTTGAAGTTATTCATAGTTTCCTTTGAAAACACCTCGTATCCATTTTTTACGTCCAGAAAAATTATTCGGTGGGTTTGGTAGCGCATCTGAAATTTTCTCCGATTTTCGGAGAAACGAAATATATATATATATATATATATATATATATATATATATATATATATATATATATATATATACATATATGTGACAAGTAATTATTTTGTTCGTTGGCTCCTTGAACCATGGAATTCTGTCCTCCACCTCGAACACGCATTTTCACTTTTTAAATTGCTAAGAGTTCATTTCCTCGTTTGATGTAGCACTAAATGTCAGATATAGTACTACTGCAACACAATTTGTCAGGGTATTCTAATGGGCACTCTACGGTAGGAAACGATTTAGGCACACAAAAGGCATTCAACAATGAATCCGCAAGCCGTAGCTTTTTCAAAATCAATACAATTTAAAGTAATGCAAATTAACGAGTCCTGTGGATCAAAATTTTAATTGGGTTGAATTTCATGTTGATGAGTGGGAAGTTCCTCTGGAACACTTGGTGTTGGAAAAACCAGCATTCTTCTCCGATTCGTGAGTCTCTCCTTGTAGACCAAAAAATGAGAACTATAGGCCACAAATAACGGCTATGATGCTAATGTCAGTGACGGCCGCTCCTTATGTTCGTTGAAAAGATCTTGTAACTGCGCAACGTTATCCAGATATAGGTTATGTAAGTATCCGAAATCAATTTTGATGCCCTTGCTCGTGATGTTTGTGCGTAATACTGAGGGTAAAACTTGGAATGTTTTCATTTCTTTGCTTACCAAGGTGGAATTATTGATTGTTACCGTATCGTTAGTATATTGCATCAAAAATCTTTCTTTCAAGTGGTGACGCGTATTGTTCTAAAAAATATTTCCGTCGAAGTTGCTTAAGAAGAGTGTGATCATTGAGGGTTTCAATGATTTGTTCGTTTTGGAACTGGTATTCGCATGTGGTGTTAACACCTTTAGTCTGTTGGTAGATGATGTGGTTATAATCCTGCCTGCCAGTTTTAGGCATGGAGAGAATGTAAAGGATGATCGATTTTGATGCATACGTGTGATCGTTTGTGTGGTTCGATCGATGACTTCTTCATAATCGGTTAAGTTGATCATGTGTATCAGTTTGAAAGTCCCCTGGATTATTCGTCCATTTCCTTGTTTTAGAGTTACGAGTGGTGTAGTATACTCGTAGATGCTCAGCGATAGGGTGTAACCGGCAAGCCAGAAGCTAAAAAGGAAGAGAAGGGATTATTGGAGATTATATAGGTAAGTTTTTGATATGGGGTTGATGGGTGCGCCGTCCACATGTAGTCGTAATCGTAATATTATGATCTCGTGCCACTGTTTCTTGTCGGAATCTCGGTTTATTTTTTCGTTGGATTTGTTTGATCGCCGTGTAAATGGTGTCACCGGCTTTCCCTTGCAATAGTGGATTCTTGATGTATGCGAAGTCTTTCTATCAAATCTTCGTGTACTTTGGTCTTAAAATCGGCAAGATTTTGATAGTTGATCTGGTTTGTTCTTTCAAAAAAGATATTATTACTATCGGTCTACAGCAATGTTGATGAGTTTCTTCGTGGCTAGTACTCTTTGGAGGCAGCGAATTATCTCTATATATTATGGTGGAATGCGGCCGCTCAATAGTACCATTTACTTCGCTTCGTTGGGAGGGTGTTAGATAAATTCGGATACCCAAGGTTTTTATAGGTAGTCCGTTATAATAGGGCCAACGAAGCCTTTCTGATTGTCCATCACAACTATGCGGGATACCGTGAAATAATGTAGTACTTTGATTAATTTGTCCCGTACATGTAAAATGGATTTCGACTTGATGCGGAAATATTTTACGAATTTTGAAAATTTATCCACAGAAGATATACATTTTTTATTTTATATTTCCATGATATCCACATGAAGAATTTCTGCTGGGTATGTTGGAATATGTGTTTCTTGAAGTTGTAACACGATTAGGATGTCGATCATATTTATTTGTGTAGCAGGTGTCACACGTTTGAGTGTATCTCTTGATCTTGGCCATCTGTGGAAAATAGTAGCTTTCCAGAATCTGTGTCCTGTTTTCCATATGGTTTCGATGTGCCCGTTTGTGTTCTTCTTGTATGATGGAGAATTTATTTTCTCCATTCCTTATATCTTCAACAATTCTTTCTTTGCGTTAGGCGTATTTTGTAAGTAGAAAAACTTTCTTTAAATACTACTTGTGTAATAGTGGAATATACTCTTCTGCGATTTTAATTCCGTTAATAATAGTTGGGTGTAATCGTTCTTTTAGGACCTTGCATAAACTTTCCTTGGTGAGCTCCGGTAGGCTACATGAACATAGATGTTGTGACCTTTCTGGAATATCAGCTGGTTGCTGAAGACATTGATGGACGCATCACAACATCGAATTAAGTTGGTAGAATCTTCCTCCGCACTGTGAATAGTTCCAATGGTACATAGGGTGTTAGTCTCAAGTTTTTCTTGATATTTCTCATTCATGGTGGTAAAAGAAGTTTTCGGGATGTCAGTCTCCTTCATTCGAATCTGATAAAATCCTGAAGTTAGGTAGATGTGGTAAAAAACTTGGAGTCTCCGAGGTTTGATTTGATTTGTTTGATATTCGCTATTTGTTTTTTACGGGGTGTCTATTTTTTTCTCTACAACCCAAATCGGTCGTATGCTACCATCTTCGAGAAGTTGAGTAATTTGGTTTTGGTTTTCCACTTCTTGCCTCATACCGTATGAACAGTTGTATGGTTTAGTGTATATTGGTTCTTCTGTGGTGGTATGTAATTTCTTCTTAATGTCAGTGGATGACCATCTCGTACTTCCATATTATTGACTTAGCATGATGGTTTTTCTTGCAACGGAATGTGTATTTTGGGTGTGATGATCAGTTCGTTGTGTCTTCGATCAATAAGTGCACCAAGTTCCTTTAATGTATCGTCCTCTATAACGCCATCAAATGATTTTAACCCTGGTAGAACGAAAAAATCGATGGTATTTTCGATGCCAATGCTTTTGAAGATTGGTTCGCTAATTTTTTGACTAATTTTGATGTCCCCTCCAGCTGATCTGTTTTGAAATTGATTTTCGGTTGGTTATTGGTGTTAGTTGGTAAATCGGTTTTTATAAAGTTCTTAGTTAGGTCCGCTAGAGAGGCTTCCGTCATAAAATTTACTTCAGAGTTGTCTTGTAAATCTGGCCCTTCATTCGATATCTCATTCTCGGTGTTATCATATGCCAATTGGTTATAATAGTCTTCCTCCATTTGTGTTTAGGTGGTTAGGTGGTTAATTCTTTGTTGTTTCCGTGGTTCATGCAGATGAGAATGCTCGCGTTTTACTGTTGAATTATCATGAGGCCGGTTGATATAGTTTGAATGGACAGATTAACATCCATTGGTGTTGGCGGTTTGGTATAATTCGGTCTTGATGCGCCATCAAGACCGAATTATACCAAACCGCCAACACCAATGGATGTTAATCTGTCCATTCAAACTATATCAACCGGCCTCATGATAATTCAACAGTAAAACGCGAGCATTCTCATCTGCTTGAACCACGGAAACAACAAAGAATTAACCACCTAACCTTCGGGCGGTAAACAACCCGTGTTCTGATTGACATATGGGATGTTGCTGTTCCGATGTTGAATGTTGTATGTTATGTTTCTCCGTTCAGGTGGTAGTACTGTATCATTTTTAGGTGGAACCTGGTTGTTTTCATGTGATCTGATTGATCGGAACCGTTATTACATTATTCACATTTCGTTTGTGTATGGCCATATTCCTAAAATTGAGGTTCTGAATTTCCAAACAAGTTGTGTATGCTTCAGGAAATGTGGTTTTTTTTTGGATAATCCGCGGATGAATACGTCCAGCGCTCGATTGTGATAAGTTTCAATCAAAACGTTGATGGTTTCCTGCGAATAGTCCTCAGTCTTGATTTAATAGACAATCAAGGAGAACTGATGATTGACACATGCGTAAAACTCGTCCACTGTCATGTGCTTTTGTGATATAGTGGTAAGTTGGTGCTCCAGTGTAGGTAGATCCCGTTTGTCAGCGTAATGCAATGGCAGGAACTTTTTGGTGGATACCCATTCTTCATCGAAAATATTGTAAGAAATCAATGCGGAGTCGGCATTGCCTCTGATTTTTTGACGAATATGTTGAAGTATAGCACGGTATATTGGTTTATTGCGTAGGATCTTGTATTCGGGCAAAATCTTCTCCAAACTGCGTACCCATGAGAGGTATTAAGTGTAATTGTCATCAAATATCTGTTATCCCTTTACAGAATCAGGTAAGCGGCTTATGTCCTTATGGTCTTGTTCGTCTTTAGGTGTGACCAGCGTTGTTGTGGTTTACGGAAGAGTCACAAGGATTCTCTAATTTATTCAACCGTTTTCGATTTTTTTTTTGACAATTCTTGTGTTTTTCTTAATTTCATTCACGATTGTTCGACTGTTTCGACTGAGCTCGTTGGAATTCGTATTAAAAAAATTTAACTTTGTTCTTCGAAAGCCAAACTAAAACTAAATTATTCTAAAAAACTTTTTTCTTATTAATAAAAAATAAAAAATCATCATATGCAAAAAAAAGGTTCTTATTACGATATAGTCCCGTTGGATTTAAAAGACCTTTACGCTGGATAAACAAGTTTGTGTCTTCTCGTGTTTCCTGATCACGTTGTGTTGATTAAGCATTGTTGAGGAGATTGACTGTTAAGCACGTTGTACTGATTCAGTCTTTTTGATGCTCTTAACTTGCAACTGGATTTGTATAAATGACCAATTGTTATCAATCAAAAAATAACTTTCTTATCAAACGTGATTGACATAATACAATGTCATCTTGATTCATTAATCGCCGGAAATTATTAACGTGAATTGCGCAAAACGAAATTCAAACTCAAATCTTATCACCTCGCGAAATTGATTTTTTTTGTTTAAATCACCGCGATTACATTCATCAAATCCTATTTAAATGAGACTAGCCGCGCAAAATATCCATAAGTAATATTGTTTCGTTGGCTTATATACGGAATAGAATGTTTCGTCTTCTCTTAATTACCACAGTGGCTCCAATCATTGTTTGGGGAATTACTAATCCTGATAAATGTAATAACCGATTGGATTAACTGGATCAAATTGAAATTTAAAACTGTATTTTAAACGAATCTAGGCGAGAATGGGAGTCCCCTACCTCTGGCAGTTCGAATTGAAGGATGTTTTCCATGTTCACCGTGTCATTTATTCTATAGAAGGGAGACATTAATCGAAATTGATTTTATCGCACGTGGGTTGAATTTATATAATTTGTATATAGCAGCTTAAATGACTAATACAATTTTTGAAATACATTTAGCAACCATTCTACAATATCCACAACTCGCCTTTTACCTAGATTTCATGGGCGAGCTTTTTTAGAGGATTACAGGAAGAGAGTATATGTAACGATATGAGTGGTCGTCAATGTCCAATAGACAAAGGTGATCGTGTAACATATACATTTTATTTTCCGGACAACTTTTATATTTGGGGTTCAGATTATGCTACCATTCCATTTAATATGACATTGTCACTTGAAGAAGGTGAGACGCTAATTGCGTGTTTTAAATTTCCGATCCTGATTTCAGAGTATATTGGTTGAGTTTGGTATGAAAAAAATAAAATTTAAAGAAATAAATCGAATTTTTGAACCGAATATTTTTTTGTAAATCAAATTTCCAATTGGGATTGAATGTTTGTAAAATCAGGCATAAGCCCAACTTAAGACTGATTTCGACTTTGAATTTGATTTTTATTTTACTTTCGATTCGGACTTTGACTTCTCTTTGAAATCGGTTTTTGTGTTCGGCATTGATTTTAATTTGTAAACTTTGATTTAGATTTTCACTTCGACTTCGCGACGACAAGAAAGCACCAATTGTTCCCAAAAGTTGTACACCGATCTTCCTATTCAATCACCAGCGTATATGTCAGTAGTAAAACTTGTCTTTGACAAATACACTACTCATTTTGGTGGTTTTCAACGCCAAATTATTTAGCAAAATTGCCTAAAACTACTAAAAACAAAATGTAACTCTTAAATAGGGACCCGTTGACTTCAGTTAAAGAAATAGAAATAGAATACAGTATTGGCTGATCGATTATCCGTTTCGATTAAAAACCGTTTTCGCTGAGCAATATCTTATTGTTATTCCTGAACTATTCTGAATTTCCAATGTGTCACTGTACAATTTTGAATCGTGAAATTATGAATTTATTTTGTATTTTGAAAGTACAACTCGCGTGAGCAATAGTTTACGTTATGTAGATGTCAAACGCATAAGATTTCTGATTTGATAAGAATTGCAATTGTTACAATGCAATATATGTACATCGAAATGGTTATCAAGAATGATTGACTTTTTTTTTTTTTTTTTTTTTTGAACTTAAATCTTATCACTTTTGTTTTTCAAAAATTACCGCGATAACATTCATCAAATCCTATATAAGTATTTGGCCGCAAAATAATTAATTATTGTTGTTAGCTTATAGCTATACGAAGTAAAATATGTTACGTTTCCTGGCAATTACCATAGTGGCTCCAATTATTGTTTGGGGAATTTCTAATCCTGATAAATGTAATAATCGGTTGCGATTAAATGGTTCAAATTTAAATTAAAACTGGTTTTTAATTGAATCTACTTATAGGCGAGAATGGAGCCGCACTACCACTGGCAGTTCGAATTGAAGGATGTTATCCATGTTCACCGTGTCATTTATTCTATAGAAGGGAGACATTAATCGAAATTGATTTTATCGCACGTGAGTTCAATTGTGTTTAAAATATATTTGTATTATAGCAGTGCGTAATTCAATTTTTATTAATATTCAGCAACCATTCTACAATATCCGGAAATCAACGTATACCTTGATCTTTGGGGCGAAGAGTTTTTGGGGCCAATATTGCAGGACAACATTTGTAACGATTTGATTGATCGTAAATGTCCAATAGACAAAGGTGTTCGTGTAACATATAAATATTATTTTCCGGACCCAGAGTTTCTCTGGTTTTTACATTATGGTACCTTTCCGTTTAATTTAACAATGTCACTTGAAGAAGGTACGACGCTAATTACGTGTTTTAAATTTCCAATCCTAATTTCAGAGTATATTGGTTAAGTTTGAAATTTGTTAATAAACTTTCAATACTGATACAACAAACCATTCGTTTTAATTGAAAACACTTCTACCTGCAAAGAAACAAAATGTGCATTTAAAGCTCTGACTCTGTGATTGATGATGCAAAGAACTTGTTATACCAACAACGGAGGCACTGGCGGATTAACGATTAATAGCCGAACAAGTCGATATTTTATGGTGCAGTCATGATCGGGGAGTTCCGGAACTACTGAAACCAATTAGTTATGAGGAAAACAACTGATAAACTGTATCAGCAACCCGACACAAGAAATGTTACAAATGTAACGAGATCCTTAAAAAACTAAAAGAAAGTTTGCGCGATGGTTTTTATTGGTGCCCTGGTGGATAGTAGCAGCGACCTAACCATCATTTCGAATTGTACGTTGAGAATTTTGGGCTCTCCGATTATCAATCCAATTATATGGTCACGACATTTAGTGGCATTGGCTCAGGTGGACTAAAGACGAATGGAAAAGAGGAGATGAACATCGTCGTTGATAACGATTCTATACAACGCGTATTTTAATTGCAAAGTTCATTGCAGAATGAGGTGTTGGCTCCTTCCATGTACTCGAAACCTAGTCGACTAATTCGCTAGCACGGCAACAAATCGAAGATTGGTTGAAGAAGGATATTGGTAGTGCTCTCCATCTTGTGCAGATGAATGGTATCCAAATTTCAAAGTGCAAGTCGTTAGTCACGAAAGTCGAATATTTCGGCTATATAATCGAGATTTTCAAAATCCGGCAGTCTATATAGAATAACATAAAGCCATATATAGAAGCATTTCGAATTATCGTAGTAGCCGCCAGTTACAACTGCTTCTTGACTTGAAGGGTTACTTCAGGAAATTCGTCGAGAGCTATATGCGTTAGAGACCAAACCGTTCTCAGAATAGAAGGTGGCGTATCTGAGAAGCGTAGTAGCAGCTACGACTACGAGTTAGAAGTTCGGTCAATCGTCAATTCAGAAAAGCATTAAAATATCGAATTGGGAACGTTTTGTATGGCCAGACATATATGCAGACCGAGTTAACAAGCAATCATCATTTGTGTAGTTTAATTCCCGTTTCACTTCTTTGGTATAGAAATCAATTCAATTTGATAAGAATTGCAATTGTTATGATGGAGAATACATCAAAATTCTTATCAATCTGTTGATTGATTTAATGCATCCCATCTTGATCGCGCAACTATACATTAAACCGTATAATAAAATATCAGTTATTAAAGCCCATTACTGGCTCCTTACTATATCAACAATTTGGCTGAAAGATGTACTCCAACATGAGATTAAAGAGTATCGGGGACAGAGCATCTCCCTGCCGAACACCCGAATTAACTGCAAATTTTTTCGATAGCTTGTTCTCAACTTTAACACAGCATTGAGACTGCGTCACTGTTATTCTACACAGTCGCACCAATTTTGTTGGCATTCCTAGATATTCCAGAGCAGACCAAAAACTCTCTCGATTGATGGAGTTATAGGCCTGCCGGAAATCCAGGAACACTTGATGTACGGGGATAGCTATCTCATAAAATTTAAATAGAATCATGCGCAGCGAAATGACCCGATCAGTGACTGATTGATTCGGAAATCCTCCTTGATAGTCACCAATTAAGCCCTCCGCTAGAGGGAAGATTCTATCCAATATAATGTAGGACAGTACCTTGTATGCTGTGCAAAGGAGAGCTATACCGCGATAATTCTCATACTTCAAAAGGTCTCCCTTCATGAATATGGAGCATATCGCGATCACTTTCCTATTTTCAGTCATAACTTCGGTTAGCCATCTAATCGAATAAGGTCGAAAAGACAATTCCACAAAGTATTCCCTCCGAATATCAAGAGCTCCGAATTAATGCAGTCTACTCCAGGTGAGCGGTTTCCTTTAGTTTCTGCATGGCCCTATAGTGAATCCCTCATGAGATGGATCCTTAATGCAAATCTTCGCCGTCTGTATTTGAAGTAACTCAGCTTCAGTCTGTGACGCATGATGAACACCAAGCCGTTCGGTATAGTGTCCACTCCATGCGTCGAGTACTGCCTAGATTGTGACAACCTCTGTGTCCATCCCGATCCCGAGTGGCGGTTGACGCAGGCCTGAAAGTATGATGCAATCCAGTAATTCATTTAAAGAATTTACGCAACGGCGCTCGGGAGTTGTTGTACTTTCAGAACCCCAGCCCTCCACCATTCACGATTCTTCCGCCTATAAATCCGCATAGCTGCCCTTCGAATAAGAGTAGTCTTGTTTTTCCTCGCGATTTTGAGACGTTGTGGCACTTCACTATGGGCTACATTTAGTTGCTTGACTGCATGACGACACTCGTCATCAAACCAATCATTCTTGGGTCTGACTTTGACTGTACCTAAAGTCTTTTGAGTAGCACTAACAACCGAAGTTTTCAGTACCTCCCAAACTGAGTTCACACAGTCAGACTGGTAATTAGCTTCCTCAATGCTGAAGCTGACAAGATTCTGGTAGCTTTGCAGCAACCAAATGATGATCGGTGTCTACGTATTTGGTTGCTGACCGATTAGCTCTCACATTTTGCACAACCCAAGGCCGCCCTTTTGAAATTAACACGTGGTAAATTTGGCAATTATGCGGGAATGGATCCATGTTTCTAAATGTATTTTTCGTATGGAAAGAATGTGCTTGCTACTTTAAGGTCGTGAGCAATTGCAAAGTACATCATTCTTTCACCATTATCGGTTGCCATTCTAGCATCGTGTTCGGGTATAGATCCTACAGAAGAAATCCAGCTCCAAGATTCCCGAGGTCATCTCCACTGTTGAGCAACATATAGCTCTGGGACACATGGTCTCCACTTTTAGGCCAGCAAGTTTTTTGAAGGGCAACGAGTTCCAGCCGATTCAGGGGCCAACCACAATTCTTAATTGCGACGGATGCCGATAGTGTAATATTATTTTCTGTAAAATGATTGTTTACGAGTTGAAGCTTTAAGTGGTCTTAGTTTACTTAAATTATTTTTACTCATTTACAATAATACTCAAATATTTAAGAAAAACTCAAATTGCCATTAGAATCAAAATGTTTCTTACTATAGATGTTGATTTAAGTTGATTTACATTGACAAAATCTGGGGATCTGGACTGAGAACAACCAGATTTTCCGATCTTGCAAAATAATTGTAATGAACGTTATCTTGAGAAATGTGATAGGATCCTGTATAGTATATGCATTGGAAAAAACATAAGCCGCATCAAATATACCGAGACGATGTTTATATATACTTTAAGTAGCCTTGAAGTTTCAAAACTAATGATAAACTGTTATCCGTTATCATTTTGTTACAAAATTTCCACTTTTCTTTTATTAAAAAAAAGGTCACTCCGAAATATCGTGTCAAATGGTGACCGAATAGCGAAATGTATAATTAAATATAACGCTATAAATGGTGACCCCGTTATTACGTCGGGGTCACCATTTATTTCATATTATTTTAATAACACTATTTATTTGTATTATGATATAATTTAAATTTTAATTATTATAACACTTTGTTATTCACAGTTATAATATATAGGTTGTATTTTGAGCTGACTAATGAATCGCGTACAGCAGGAGAATATCCATAATCGATTATAACCGATATCCTCACGAATCGTAATATTTTTATTGAGGAACTGAGTTGAATATTTGCAGAACTATTAGTTGACGTACTCTAACCTACGGTTTAATAGAGCAGATCCCACATTTTGTTCAAAAATCACAGTATTATGTATTGAAATTCTCTTTAGCTTTTGTATTTAAACGAAACTTGATTAAATTTGATAAGAAATCCAGCACTTCCGCAATTACGCTACGAGTCCAAATATATTAACTTTTTTATCAATAATGTGATTGACTTACTGCTTCACATCTTGATAGATGATCTTTATTAATCACCGGAAATTATGTGAAATGCGCAATACGTATTTCAAACTCAAATCTTATCGCTTCACGAAATTTGTTTTGTTTCTAACGCATTCACCGCGATAATGTTCATCAAATTCGATATAAATGAGACTTGGCGGACAAAATAACCATAAGTATAATTGTTTCGTTGGCTTATATACATACATATATAAGCGAAATAAAATGTTTCGTTTCTTGGTAATTGCCATATTGGCTCCAATCATTGTTTGGGGAATTTCTAATCCTGATAAATGTAATAATCGATTGTGGATTTAAAATGGTTGATATTTTAATTAAAAACTGTTTTATACGATCTAGGTGCAAATGGGGCCCCACTACTACTGGCAGTTCGAATTGGGGGGTGTTTTCCATGTTCACCGTGTCTTTTAATCCCTGAGGTGGGGTTCTTTTCAATTGAAATTGATTTTATCGCACGTAAGTATAGCTTTGATTTTAAATTCTTGTTAACAGTGTAATACAAAAGAATTTATTTTTGATGAGATCAGCAACCATTCTACAAAACCCATATCTCATGATCTCCATAGATGTAATGGGCCAAATTATTGGGGTACCGTCTGGGGCGTCTATTTGTAACATACCGAGTGTTGGTGAATGCCCACTAAACAAAGGTGATCGTGTAACAATCAAATTAAACGAGGCAATTGGCGATTATTCGAGTTCCTATAATACATTGCCCATTAATATTACACTTTCACTTGAAGAAGGTGATACTATAATTGCGTGTTCTAAATTTCCAGCACTCGCTGCATTTTAAATTAGTTCAGGTTGGGATTTGTAAATAAACTTGCTATATAATGATACAGTACCTATATGCTAGTAGTTTTAATTGAAGTTAATTCCTGGAGGAATAAATAATAATAATAAAACAGTGTTTAAAGGCCATTACTGGCTCCTTACTGCGTCAACAGTCTGGCTCCAACGGTTTCGATCCTGAACTTGGTTTTCATACTGCCTTAGACAACCTGAAGAAGCCACGTCATTCTCTACACCGTGGAGCCATCGTCGCCTATAACGCCTATGCGCCTACCATATAGTGGCGCTTCTTTCAGAGATCGCTGCCCAATTCGTTCCGGATCAGCACGCAGAACGTGACCGAGCCAGCGAACTCGCTGAGATCTTATTTTATGTACAATATCGGGGATCTTCATTAGATCTCTGTTCTCGATATTGTACAGAGCTCGGTATGTGCCATCTATTTCGCGTTTTGGGCCGTAAATCACACGCATGACTCTTCTGTGAAATGCAGACATCTCTCGTAGTCATCCGTCAGCGCCCAACTTTCACATTCAAACATATAACAGTGGGCCTGATCAACATTTTGTAAAGCTTCAGCTTCACGGCATTTGATAGGTATTTAGATTTTAGCAGTGGCCTTATATGCAATTGAAACTGATCAGAATTGGTTAAATAACCTCAATTTAGAAGTTTTATAATTGTGAACTCTACTGAGCCTCTATTATATATAAATGTTGTAGGATACTCCTGGTCTAGTTTACTGAGAAATTGTATGCATTTACCTTTTTATATTCTATACATGAATTGGTTGGTGTGACGATTCAATACGTTCGTTGTTGAATATTGAAAATCGAATTCAGCCTTATCCTATAATAAATGTTAATTTGCCTTGGACTTCAATTTTGATATTTAGGTTTGATTTCAACTGTTATCTTGACTTGATGATATTGAATTTAACAAAATATAAAACGAAACTTATTGTTAGATTGATGGTCATATATATGTGTAAGTTTAATAACTTCATTTGCCGAGGTTGCAATTTTTCAGATTTAACAGATTGTCATCACATTCAGTGTGCCAAAGACCTAACCAAATTTCAATTGAATCTTTAAAATTTGAACTGTTTTGTAGGTTAGGTTAGGTTAGGTTGAGTGGCTGCTACAGCACACTTAGACCGACGACGGTCCGTTGTGATACCACAGGATCTACTTCCCTATTACCCTTATGAGAACCAGTTTGAGCTCCATTGAGAATTTACCCAAATATTCATGTCTTCTGTGTGCCAAAGCCGGGCATGAGCATAGGAGGTGGACTACCGCCTCTTCCTCCTCCTCGTCCCGTCCATACAGCTTCTGCAAAAGTCATTTGCTTCTACACCTAGCCTCCTCGCATGTTCTCCAAGTAGGTAGTGTCCTGTGAGTATTTCCACGATCGTTTTTAGTTCACGTCTTCGTAGGGAGATCAGTGTCTTTGAGCGTTTCAAGTCCAGCTTTGGCCAGATTTGCCTTGGAACACTACATGATAGGATGTTTGTCCACCTTTTATTCGCTGAGGCTACTGCCTTCTTTTTAAGCACAGTCTTGAGTGCGTTGATGGGCCTCCCCAACTTTGCATTTGGAGAGTTGTACCATTCCTGGCTAGTTCGTCCGCCCGATGTTTCCCATGACGTCCGAGTGGCCGGGGACCCAGTGGCAACCCAACGCCACCCTAGACGTCAGAGAAACTGAGTCCAGCGACTTCATTGCCGCCTAACTGTCCACATAAATTGCGATATCAGTCGAGTATACCACATTATGCCTCAACCAATTCGAGACCTCCTCAATCGCTATTACCTCTGCCTATTACGCTGCAGTGATTAGGGAGACGAACTGATATATTTACTTCTAGTTTATCACAGAAGACTCCAGCTCCTACTTTACCGTTTATCTTGGAGCCATCCGTAAAGAACTGCAGTGTTTCTGTTTTAGCAACCAACCCGCCCCTCCTAGATTCCCTTGAGGGGCAGGAAGTTCGGAACCTTTTTTTGAAACACAAAGTTGGTGTAACGTAGTCTTGATTCGCCAGTCCCTTCCTTAGCGATCTAATTATCGTCGAGTGTCCTGTCTGAAGATACTTTTACTAAGATATGGCTGATAGTCGGGTGGCCATAATCGCTGCCATCTGCTTACCACAAGCATAACCTCCAAGGCACGTGTTGGTGTTGTCCTCAGCGCCCCGCTTATCAGCATGCAGGTCGTTCTTTGCACCTTCTCGATCCCCTTTTTGTACGTTACTTTATCAAGAACTGGCCACCACACACTCACCCCATACATAAGTTCAGGTCTTACTACGGCAGTGAATAGCCAGTGTACCAGCTCCGGCTTCAGGCCACTCTCTTTTCAATGGCGTTCCTGCACGAGTACATGGCTGTATTAGTTTTTTTTACGCTTTCCAGAATGTTGGGCTTCCAACTAAGCTTACTGTCCAAGATTACGCCCGGGAATCTTGCCTTGTCAGTAAAAGCTAGTCTCTCGCCGTTAAAGGCTCTTCTACACGCCTTCCAGTAGGTCCCCAGTTCCTTGGACCACTATGCTGGTTTCTGCTTGCCCCTGGGCTTAACTATTGGGCAAGCAGCGTTGAAGGACCGATTGCAGGCTCTAGTGACTGTGTCCACTATGCAATTCAGTTCCTCCACTGTCGCTGGCGGCTCAGGGGCCTTCGGCGTTAATAGTTCTTTAAGCGTTTCCCCATACTTGCTCCAGTTTGTCCTTCTAGGATTCCTAAAGGCTTTCCGGGTAGCAGGCGAAACGTCAAGGCTAAAGGTTATATAACGATGGTCAGAGAAGGAGTGCTCCTCTTCCACTCTCCATTCCTTGATCATAGGGTACATCTTTTCTGTGGCGAAGGTTACGTCTAGAACCTCCTGCCGGTTTTTAGTAATAAATGTGGGTTCTTGCCCAATATTACACACCTAAAGGTTAGTATTTAATAGGTAATCAAAAAGTAACTCACCCCTTTCGTTGATATCAGTGCTGCCCCAAATTGTGTGATGCGCATTCGCCTTACGTGGTAGTTCCTTGAATAGACCCGGTGATATTTCATCAATTCCTGGTGCCTTTTTTGGTTAAGATTTTTGTCGATTTCTTCGGCAATTTCCATTGGCGTGACCCTTTTAAAATCCTGACTTGGTGTTACGTCGATGTTGGATTGAATGTCATGGGGTTGAAATACTGTTGCTAGGTGTTGAGCAAAGAGTTCCGCTTTTTCTATGTCTTGTCGAACCTCAACTACCTTAAGCATTTCTTATGGGTGGTATCCGAGCTACAGGTCGTTTGAATTTTCTGGTGGCTTTCCATAACGAGTAGTCCTTATCCATTGAGGCTTTTGATTAGCCTATTGACTTTGTTACTTATCCGATTGAAGGCGGTTTTGTGGATGAAATACTCTTTATGATAAAGAAATCAAGTAAATCTGGTATTCTTTCTGCATCCGTTGACCAATACGTTGGTGCCTCTGGAAACAGATATTCACATTTGTTTTCATGAATGGCATTGAACAGAGCATTTCCTTTTCTAGGAGAAATTACCCTGGAACCCCAAGCTGTATAAATCTTGGACCTAGTTTATTGAAGGCGATATTAAATTGTAACTTCTTTGGTGTATACCGTGGAGGATAGTATGCTGCCGCAATATATAGATCTGCGCCATTATATTGGATTGAGATAACCGTTGCTTGCATGTAGCTTTCCCGAATATCCTATTAGTTGATTATGTGTGATCTTACGTTTCAAGAAATATTTCCAGTTCCTGGACACCTGGAGGTGCGCTATTTTGTCGTTTTTTACATTTAGTTGTGTGGTGAACTTCACCACATTTCACCCATTTGGTTTGACGATAGCAAAAACTTTTGGTATGTCCGAGTTGTTGACAACTCTTGCATTGTGGAATGCCTCTTGTTTTGTTAGATGGCTCAATTTTAACTGTACATTAACCCATTTTTTCTAAGTCTTCTTTAATTTCATCATGATTAATGGATGATGGTAGGCCTCTGAGAACCACTCTATTAGCCTTTTTACTCTTCAGCTGATAGGTTCATTTTTTAATTCTTCCGTAGTCATTTTCATTTGCCAACTTCGTTTTCCAGTTCTTCCTCATCTGTGCAATATCCCTCTTGACTCAGAGCATTGATGCTATTATTCTGTTGAAAACCTGGAAATTGCCGCAGCAACCAGTTGGAATTATTTGAATGGTTGTTGGCTGAATATGTTATCTTTGTTATTGTTAACTTCGTTGCTCAGCTGCATTTATTCAACAGCTCCTCGCTGTTTATAATATTTGCTGGTGTACTCGGAATTTGTACTGACACTGATGTTTTTCTTTCAGTAGAGACTGCGTCTTTTGCAATTATAAATTTGTTATTCTTCATTGGCGATCTGAGCCTCATGGACCTTCTTTGGAATGAAAATTTTTCCTCGTTACTCAATTGAGCGTTGGTATCTTTTAGCTTATTTTGGATATCATTAGAATGTTTTAGCAATGTTTGGCTTCCCCTAGAATCCAAGGGACCGACCTCCAAAGAGAGTGGATTTTCCGGAACATCAGGTCTGCCACCTAGGGTATTACTTTCCTTGTTTGTTTTATCCATTGCGTTTTGTTGTTTATAGTGTTATTACACTCGCCTCTAGAAGTTCAGCCGTTGTCATATATTAGTCATGCAAAACAAACGTTGCCCAGGTGCTACCGCAGGGAGATAAACTAGAGACAGTTGATGGAATATAAACCAATGGTTAATTGTGCTATAAACGGCCAACGCCTACCCTATTGAAACACACCCAACACCGAAGTTGCTAAAATAATTATGTAGTAAGGTAATATTTATAAAAAGGATTTTGTTGCCTGTTCTAATTAAAAACCCTTACTGACCCACACCATCATTTTGAATTAGCTAGCAATGCACTATAGAGGAAAGGAGGATTATTATTTATCAGGTGTAAGTGGTTAAGTTTAAATTTGAATAATTTAATCCGCAACATGAAACATCTTATACTCTGTTTATAGTCTTAATATATAGGTCTTGATAAATGTTATCGCATTATGAAAAAAATTTGAGTTTGAATTTTATTTTGCGCGATTCACGATTATAATTTTCGGCGATTTATGATTGAATGATCAAGATGTGATGCATTATGTCAATCACAATTCATAAAAATGTTGATGTGTTTTGACTCGTGTATAATTGGAGGGTTTGCAGTTCTTATCAAATTTAGTTTCATTACTTTAAATATGGAATTTATTTTAAAAACAGGGCCGAAGCGAGAGGGGTAAGGAGCACTATGTTTTGAGGAGCAAAAAATTTTCATATCAAAATAAATTAATTAACAGATATTAGGTTAATAAGGATATGAGTTTCGAATTTAATAAACTAGTTAATAAATTTGTGGTCACCTCTTTAGTATGTTTGATACAGAATATAAGTTCATAAAGTATTTAGAATCGAGAGATTTAATAGAAACCGAAAATCAATTTACAATTAATAAAGGAAATCACGGATATTTGTAGAAACGGTGAAATAATTATCGCTGAGGTACATTCTGTTGGCACACCGTTTCTCATTAAGTTTCAATTCCGTAAAATATTTGAACGCAATGATAATTTATTGAAGTCCTTGAAAAGAATGGAACTTTTGTCAACTACAACACACTCGTGGGAGTTGCAAGCCTCCTACCAGGCACGTCCCCAGGTGGTGGATAGGAGATGCCCACACCAGAGCACAACCGGGTAAGTGGGAAATAAAATACCACTTGCAGAATAAAACTTGCAAGAAGCGTTTCTTTCATCACCATAGGAGGTGCGGCTTCAAACAGCGTCGGTTTGTCACGTAAGAAACGGCTGATTTTACCTGGCAGGAGGTATAAAATGCTTGAGGAAGGATACCTTGAACAAAAAACCGTCGAACCTCTGGAGTGAGCAAGAGGGCTCCTAGTCCTCGAAATGTCCACAATGTCTCCGCCGTGGTGTACTTAGCTGCTATGGGACAGATATTAAAAAATCACAAAAAAGCACACTTCATAACCAATTAAAAAACCTAGAGGAGGTGGTCTCAAAGCCGAGTAATGAAATTACCCTATTAGAGCGGCAAAATGAAGACCTGCAAAGGATCATCGAATCAGGTAGAGAAAAACAAGTCTGTAATGAATATTACACAGACGAAGAAGAACTCGAAAGAGAAATAGGAACCAATTCCCAGTGGATACTAGGATCAAGAAGCACAAGAATAACTGCCACATTCAACATGGCACTTTCCAATGTAGAAGAAGTGGTAAGCCCAGAAAGAAACGAAAAACAGAATCATCGCCAGAATATGTTGAGCAGGGAAAGCAAACATTAACATCGAGTAAACCAACTACGAAAAAGAAAACAGTCTCTACCAATAAACAAAGTTGGTATTAAAGATTATCCGGCTGTCAAGGCTCTGATGACATCAATTACGGACAAGGATACTTATAGAAATCTCTCTATGAAGCTTAATGCTAAGAAAATTCAGTGGAATACGTATGAGGACCAGCCGGAGAGACAAATTAAGGTTATGGCTAGAGGACTACAACAAACATGCGAGAGTGAAGATATAATTGCGGAGCAACAGAGTAGAGGATTGGACATTAAGGATGCTGCAAACATCATTAAAAAAGAGAGAAAGGTAAATGATAAAGGCCACAGTGTCGTTACAAGAAAGGCGGGTTACCGCTTTTCATGCTAACGTTTGGCAAGGAGGAAAATATTCAAAAAATTCATGATATTCGAGCAATTCAAAATATGAACGTCAGAATTCAACCAGTGAAGAATTAATGCAAAATGTGAGGTAGCTAAAGGATTACAAGTAGTAAAGCCCCGACCAATCGACAGACAAATCGGGAATCATAAAAATTACGACGAAAGGAATTATATGCACAGGTGACCCAAAGTCAAGAGGCAAAAGCACAAGATAGCAACGACGGCCAAATGAGAGATGTCGTGAAATGCATATAGATGCTCTAAATAAAAAGCTTGATGAGCAGGCTGAGACCAATACACACATATTTGAACATTTGAAAAACTTGTCATCATCGTTACTCAACGCGACTAGAAAATAAAAATAACAATAAATTTACAAACGCTCAGAATAGTAATTTGGAATGTAAATGAGCTGATCCAACACATCCCCGAGCAGGAAATATTTCTATTTAAACAAAAATTGATATATGTCTAATCTCTGAAACCCACTTCGCTAACTCCTCATATGCCAAAATACGTGGGTACAAATTTTACCATCCATCCATCAGAGAGAGCAAGAGGCGTATCTGCCATTCTTATTAAAGAGAATATAAAATACAACGAATATACAGCAATATACTGTCCTCCACGACATAATTTGAAAAGAGACGATTATGAAGAACTTTTTAACACCATGGGAGGTTATTTAATCATTGGTGGCGACTGAATGCGAAAAACACATATACTGGAGCTCCAGAGTTACTAAACCAAAAGGGCGAGAGTTGTTTGAAGCAGGAAAAAAATTAAAATGTGACTTTCAATCTGGTGACTCATCAACTTCCTGGCCAACAGATTTAAAAAAGACACCGGATCTTATTAAAATTTGTCCAGAATTATTAGAACAAAACATCAATCTTCAAGTATCGATAAGGAATATCATACAAGTCGAAGAGGAAGTAGAAAGGCTAATAGAAAACATACAACAAGCTGCGTGGCAAAGTTTATCTTTCAAATACGCAAATAACATCAACTGTAAAAATCTCCACTTGAAATAAGAGAGCTTGTGGCAAAGAAACGAAAAGCTCGAAAGTCTTGGTAAATAAATCGAACCCAGGAAAATAAAACCGTCCTTAATAACCTATGTAACAAGTTGAAATCTCTGATCAGAACAGTTAAGAATTAATCAATAAGTACATATTTGTTGTTACTTACTAGCCAAAAAGATATGGAATATTCCTTATGGAAAGCAACGAAAGTACTTAAGAGACCAACAAATTTAACGGCACCTAGACTCGAAGCGATAAACAATAATCACTTTGCGAGACGTTCCTAGAAGAAACGTCTCAACTATTACCCAGGAAAACTGCGGACAAAAATGTTAACCTATTGAAACGATCTTATGAGCTTGAAATACAAAGAGTATCTATGCAAGAGCTAAAAGAGGAAATTCCAAATTTAAAGATGAACAAATCTTCTGGGTACGTCCTCATAACTGGACAAATCATTCAGAACGTAAACTTCTCCATATAATCAATTCTAAGATACAGACTAAGATACGTGCCAAGGCAATGGAAGGTGGCAGAGATAATCATGATCTTAAAACCTAACAAACAATGTAGCGGTAAAATGTCCTTCAGCCCGATATCCATACTCCCAACCATATCCAAGATTTTTGAAAAAATCAGTTTTTAAAGGTCATTACTGGCCCCTTACTGAGTCAACTATATGGCTCCAACGGTTTCGATGCTGGGCATGGTCTTCATACTTTCTCAGACAATCTGAAGAGGCCAAGTCGTTCTCTACATCGTGGAGCCATCGTCGCCTGCAACGACCTCTATGGTGGCTCTTCTTTCAGAGATCGCTGCACAATTCGTTCTGGATCAGCACGAAGAACATGACCGAGCCAACGTACTCGCTGAGATCTTATTTCATGTCTATTGGACTGTTGGAAATTTTGCGAGGATGGATCCATATTTCTAAATGTATTTTTTTGTGTGGGAAGAATGTGCTTGCTACGTTAAGGTCGTGAACAATTGCAAAGTACATCATTCTCTCACCGACTGATAAGTCGCAGTTTCGTGTTGGGAGTACGCATTTATGTTTTCACACAAGTTGGCCTGATTTCTGCCAGCTCTAGCATTAAACTCCCCAATTACCATTCTAACATCGTGTTTGAGTATAGTTCCCATCAGGTCCTCCAAGTCATTGTAATATGAGTCTATATCTTGGGGCTGCGACTGACTTCTGTGGGCGTGTGTACACAAATTATGGACAGGTTAACTTCAAGCTCAAGTGAAGCTTATACAATCGACTGCTTGTAGATCTAAAACAGCCTTCTTTACCTGCGGCCCGTAAGTAGAAATCCAGCTCCAAAATTCCCGAGGTCATCTACACTGTTGAACAACGTATAGCCCTGGGACACATGGTCTCTACTTTTAGGCTAGCGAGTTTCTTGAAGAGCAAGGCTCCTGGTTTCTAATGGATTATCTATGCAACGGAAAATTAGCATTAGACAGACTTTTGAAAAAGCGAAAAGATTTTGACAGAAAAAGGCTTCACGCTAATTTTAATAACCGTCACTCGAAAATGAATTTCAAAATTTCGGCTAGAACTGTTATCCCACTTATCTCCAATTGCATCAAACGAAGAACCAGAACAAAATATTTTAGACTTAATTATTCGTGGTGCGGCTTGAACAAATGCGGCTGAGCCTGTAGTGTAAAACGGATGAAGATTATGAAAATGACATGCATACACAATGGACTATCATTTATGGCGTATTTTGGGCCAACATTAAAAGTAAACAAAAATTTGAGACGCGAAAAATAATTTTGAATCGAATATCACTAAAGTAGGTTTCGGTTAAATTCAAAGATTGCAATTTATACTCAACTTGATATTAAAAATGTATTCAAGGTTGCGCGGAACACCGGTTCAGAACCACTGGTCTAAACTATGTACATAAATGCAACAAAACTATATCTACAATTTAACACAGCAAATACAAATAATATAAATTCAAGATCAACAGGTATATAAATTTTTGTAGATAAACAAAAGAGATCGATCGCATTAGTTCAGCACGATATCGGCGCGAGTATAATAAACTTTAATTGATCTGCGCGGGCAGTACAATTTATCCGATTGAGGTGATAGATACATTTTATGACCACATTTTATTGTCAATAATATTTAGCGAACATTGTATACATAATGTACATAAGTCTTCAGTAATTGTACAAACTCGGTAGTTCATTTTTATTTATGGCGTTAACGTCGTCAACCGTATCGAGAGTTATGAATGGAATACCATTTATATCGTATTTAAGTATAGTAATTCGATTAACTACATAATGTAGACGCCGTATGAAATAAATAATACAATTAAGTACGCGTGTAAATAATAATTTCTATGATATAATTGACTTACCCCGCCCATTAAACTACGTCAATGCCGCACTTCCGATTCTTAATAATTTATTAAATAATTGATTCATAACTTTGATTACATTATATAAATAAATTACATAAATAATTGTATTGTTTGATTTCTTATGGAGTTCAAAACGATGCATATTATATTATTGGGTTGGTGTATAAGTAATAGAGATTTATCGTTTCTGTATGTATAATTATTTGTGATCGGCTCTATTGCGTCACATAACGATTCAAAAAATTTACTTAATATAATTCATGGCTTTGACTATTTCTAATTAAAATCAGCACCTTGTATTGATGTAGTATAGCGCAGACTTTCAAAAATATTCGATAGCAGTCGTTACTCGTAGAAACTTTTATGCTTATGTCAGTATAATATGTACCAGCGGTACTTACAAAGCACGGATCACTGTGCTTCATGTAAACTGTAAACTCGAGGAAAATAACGATCCTCAGAGTCTTGACGTGGCGATGGTATGGACTGCGGGCACCTAATGTTTTAATTAACTGCTTTGTAATTAGAATTTCTACCGGAAGTCCATTAAAGGACTAATTTTAAATGAAGAGAAAAGTAATTGGATAGAAGAATCACAACTTAAAATTCTTAATCTTAAAGCAGTAACATTTAAATAAAATATGACAAAATTCTGGAGCTCAAATTTTTTTATGAAATGTTGAATTTTATGAAAGTAATTGAAAATAATTATTTTGGAATAAATTCTGAAATTTCATCTAAACCTTTTCAAAATCTTTATCAAATTTTAGCAATTTCTAATTAAATTATAAAATTTTGTTTTTAAAATACTTGGGGTTTAATCCGTTCAGATAGCGATAACCCCAAGCGGTGACGTTCGAGATCGGAAGGTACCGGTCATGAATACCAACAGGGGCGTGATAAGTTTTTATAAATAATAATAATAAACAGTGTTTAAAGGCCATTACTGGCTCCTTACAGTGTCAACAATCTGGCTCCACTGGTTTCAATCCTTGGCTTGGATAAGACTAAGACTGTCTTAGACAACCTGAAGCAGCCAAGTCGCCTACAAAGACCTCTGCGCCTACCATATGATGGCTCTCCTTTCAGAGATCACTCAGAATTCGTTCCGGATCAGCACGCAGAACGTGACCGTGACCGAGCCAGCGGACACGCTGAGGTCGTACTTCATGTACAATATCGGTAACTTCTTTAAAAAAATTACACGAACTGTGCTCATTACTGAGTTGTTGTAATTTGAGAACCTTCCACTGTTTTTGCTTTTTCCGTCTTTAAATTCGCTTAGCTGCCCTCCTAGCAAGAGCAGCCTTATTTTTCCTCGAGATTGTAAGACGTTGTTGCACTTCACTATGGGCTATATTTTGTTGCTCAACTGCAAGACGACACTCGTCATCAAACCAAACATTCTTGGGTCAGACTTCCACTATACCTAAAGTCTGTTAAGCAGCACTAACAACCGAAATTTTCAGTACCTTCCAGACAGAGTAACGCAGTCAGATTGGAAATTAGCTTCCTTAATGTTGTCGCTGATAAGATCCTGATATCATTTCTTTTGATCTTCATTTATCAGACCTCCACTGCAGTTGAAACGTTCCATGCGGTTCGTTGTATTCCCAGACTTGTACGAATACTTCCACCGTAGCTTTGCAGCGACCAAGTGATGATCGCTGCCTATACGTATTTGGTTGCTGACAGATAATTTCTCACACCCTGCACAACCCGAGCCCGCCCTTTTGAAACTAACACATGGTCAATTTGGCTGCGGGAAGTTTCGCGAGGATGTGTACATGTCTATAGATGTATTTGTGTGTGTGGGAAGAACGTGCTTGCTATTCTAAGATCGTGAACAATTGCAAGGTATACATCATTCTCTCACCATTATTCGTGTCGGGTGTGTTGACCTATGTTCTCACACAAGTCGGCCTGACTTCTGCCAGCTCAAGCATTAAAGTCCCCAATTACCATTCTCACATCGTGTTTGGGTGTAGATCCCATCAGATCGTCCAAGTCATTGTAAAATGTGTCTTTATCTTGGGGTTGGCCCCTGTGGTCGGGGGGCACTCACATGTCTCGTAAATCTAAATTGCACGAACATGTTTCCTAAGAATACCACCACAGTATCCTTTGCTTGTCGTAGGAGGCGACTAAACGGTTGGATCGCTGGGCTGACGACCCGCATCCGTAAAAAAATCAACTGTTTATAAAATCAACAAAAAGAAAAATGGATACCGCCAAAACAACACCGGACCCCCGCTCAAGTACCCGGATACGAGATTTAGGATCGGCACGTGGAACGTGCAATCACTTAGAAAACCAGGAGCGTTGGAGGGTCTAATCACGTGCATGAAAGAGTATCGGCTGGAACTCGTTGCTCTTCAAGAAACTCGCTGGCCTCAAAGTGGAGACCATGTGTCCCAGGGCTATACGTTGTTCTACAGTGGAGATGACCTCGGAAATCTTGGAGCTGGATTTCTTCTTGGGCCGCAGGTAAAGAAGGCTGTTTTGGATTTTCAAGCAGTCAATAACCGATTGTGTATGCTTCGCCTGCGCATGAAGTTAGCCAACCTGTCGATAATTTGTGTACATGCGCCCACAGAAGTCAGCCAGCCCCAAGATAAAGACTCATTTTACAATGACTTGGACGATCTGATGGGATCTATACCCGAACACGATGTTAGAATGGTAATTGGGGTCTTTAATGCTAGAGCTGGCAGAAATCAGGCCGACTTGTGTGAAAACATAGGTCCGTACTCCCGACACGAAACTGCGACCGATAATGGTGAGAGAATGATGTACTTTGCAATTGCTCATGATCTTAGAGTAGCAAGCACATTCTTCCCTCACAAACAGATACACCTAGAGACATGGACACATCCTCGCAAAACATCCCGGAGCCAAATTGACCACTTGTTAATTTCAAAAGGGTGAGCTCGGGTTGTGCAGGATGTGAGAACTTATCGGTCAGCAACCAAATACGTAGGCAGCGATCATTATTTGGTCGCTGCAAAGCTACGGTGGAAGTTTTCGTACAGGTCAGGGAACACAGCGAAACGGATGGAACGTTTCGACTGTGAAGGTCTGATAAATGAAGATCAAAAGAAACGATATCAGGATCTTGTCAGCGACAACATTGAGAGAGCTAATTACCAGTCTGACTGCGTGAACTCTGTCTGGGAGGTACTGAAAACTTCGGTTGTCAGTGCTGCTTAACAGACTTTAGGTATAGTGAAAGTCAGACCCAAGAATGATTGGTTTGATGACGAGTGTCGTCTTGCAGTTGAGCAACAAAATATAGCCCATAGTGAAGTGCAACAACGTCTCACAATCGCAAGGAAAAACCAGGCAGCTTTTGCAAGAAGGGCAGCTAAGCGAATTTGTAGACGGAAGAAGCGAGAATGGTGGAAGGCCGAGGTTCTGAAAGTACAACAACTCAGCAATGAGCGTAGTTCACGTAATTTCTTTAAAGGAATTACTGGATTGCACCATACTTTCAGGCCTTCGTCAACCGCCATTCGGGACCGGGATGGAAACCTCTGTGTCAACATCGACGCAGTACTTGACGCATGGAGTGGACACTTTACTGAGCTGCTTGATGTTCATCATGCATCACAGACTGTTGTTGAGCCACCTCTAGAACAGTCTGCGGAGATTTGCACTGAGGAGCCATCCCATGAGGAATTCACTAAGGCCATGCAGAGAATGAAACGAAACCGCTCACCTGGAGTGGACTGCATTAATTCGGAGCTCTTGATATTCGGGGGGGATACTTTGTGGAACTGTCTTTTCGACCTTATTCGATTAGTATGGCGAACCGAAGTTATGCCTGATGAATGGAAAGTGGCCGCGATATGCCCCATCTTTAAGAAGGGAGACCGCTTGAAGTGTGAGAATTATCGCGGTATAGCTCTCCTTTGCACAGCATACAAGCTACTGTCATACATTTTATTGGATAGAATCACTCCTCTGGCGGAGGGCTTGGTTGGTGACTATCAGGGAGGATTTCGTCCGAATCGATCAGTCACTGATCAGGTCTTTTCGCTGCGGATGATTCTATCTAAATATTATGAGACATCAATCTCCGTACATCAGGTTTTCCTGGATTTCCGGCAGGCCTACGACTCGATCAATCGAGAGAGTTTGTGGTCTGCCCTGGAATACCTAGGAATGCCAACAAAATTGGTACGACTGTGTAGGATGACAGTGACGCAGTCTCAATGCTGTGTCTGAGAACAGGCTATCGACAATTTTTGCAGTTAACTCGGGTGTTCGGCAGGGAGATGCTCTGTCCCCGATACTCTTTAATCTCATGTTGGAGTACATCTTTCGTAAAACTGAAACACCTCAGCGCAACATCTTATATCGCCAGTCCAATCAAGTGCTTGCATATGCAGATGACATATGCGTGATTGGACTGAATAGCAACGGAGTGAAAGGAATACTTGATCCGCTTGATTTTAGTAGTGGCCACCACACGTTTGAGGGAGTGAGGAGGTTCAAATATTTGGGCTCTCTTATCACTCACGATAACAGTGTGGGTGAGGATATTAAAATGCGGCTGGCAGCTGGCAGTCGTTCTTTGTATCCTCTAAGGCCACTGCTAAAATCTAAACACTTATCAAGTGCCGTGAAGCTGAAGCTTTACAAAGCGTTGATCAGGCCCGTTGTTATGTTTGGATGTGAAAGTTGGGCGCTGACGGATGAGTACGAGAGATGGCTCCTTACATTTGAGAGAAGAATCATGCGTGTGATTTACGGCCCTAAACGCGAAATAGATGGTACATACCGAGCTCTGTACAATTTCGAGATCAGAGATCTGATGAAGATCCCCGATATTGTACATGAAGTTAGATCTCAGCGAGTACGCTGGCTCGGTCACGTTCTGCGTGCTGATCCGGAACGAATTGTGCAGCGATCTCTGAAAGGAGAGCCACCATATGGTAGGCGCAGAGGTCGTTGCAGGCGACGATGGCTCCACGATGTAGAGAACGACTTGGCCTCTTCAGATTGTCTAAGACAGTATGAAGACCAAGCTCAGGATCGAAACCGTTGGAGCCAGATTGTTGATTCAGTAAGGGGCCAGTAATGGCCTTTAACACTGTTATTATTATTATCTTGGGGTTGGCTGACTACTGTGGGCACATGTACACAAATTATGGACAGGTTGGCTAACTTCATCCGCAAGCGAAGATTACACAATTGGTTATTGATTGCTTGGAAATCCAAAACAACCTTCTTTACCTTCTTGAGTTTCTTGAATGAAAATCAACGAGTTCCAGCCGATACTCATTCATGCACATGATTAGTCCCTCCAACGCTCCTGGTTTTCTAAGTGACTGGCACTTTCCATGTTCCAAACCTAAATCTCGTGTCCGGGTACTTGAGAAAGGGTCCGGTGTATTTTTTTTGCGGTATACGATTTGCTTCTGTTGAATTTATAAACAGATTGTTTCCTTTACGGATGCGGGTCATCAGCGATTCAACCGTTTAGTCACCTCCTACGACAATCAAAGGATACTGTGGTGGTATTCTTGGAAAACATGTTTGTGCACTTGAGATTTACGAGACATGTGAGTGCTGCCCGACCACAGGGTCCTGTATCGGATACCAATTATAAAAACTTAATACTATTTGGAAATACTTTAATTTGAAGGATTTTTTTTAAATTGATTGTTTGTCCATTGCCTCACAAAAATTTGGCTTAATATAATTCATTTCTTTGACTATTTCTAAATAAAAGTTTTATATTCGGGACTTTGTATTGATGGAGTATCGTCAGACACTTACGCAAATACTCGATATCAGCAGTTGTTTGTAAAAATTCTTATGTCAGTATAATATGGTCGCCATTACTCAAGTTATAGTTAAACACTTGAAAAGAACCGTGTTCCATCTCAATTCTAAACTTGAGCAAAATGACACTTTTCTTAGTCTTGTTGTGGTGCTGGTAGGCTCATGCTGAAGAAATTTCTGGATCTTAGAATTCCTGGGCACCTAACTTTTTAATTAACTGCCTTGCTTTCTGTAATTAGAATTTCTGCTGGATCTCTGCCGGAGAGGAATTTGTTTAAATTTTTGAATTTGGAATATTTTTTATAACATTTCAGAAATTTGAAAATTCAGAATATGTATGTACTTTAGAATTTCAAATGATGAAATTCTGTTTTTAAATTCTGATATTTGAAATTTTTGAAATATTTTAATAAAATATAACAAAATTTTGAGATTCCCAAAAATTTTATCAAAGTCTGAATTTTAAATGAAAACAATTATTTTGGAATACATTTTTTTTAACTCTTTACAATTTCTAAATATTTGGAGATTTTATCAAATCCTGTTGTGAAAAACTAATATTCGTGAATTGTTATTTTTCTGAAATATTTTTAAAAACATTACGAAATTCCAATCTTTGATAATTTATATTAAAATTTTTAAAATTAAATAGAAGAAAATCAAATTTTTAATTTTTTAAAAATCTCAAGTAAATACAAACAAAAATTTCGAAATCTTCTTTGGTTTCGAAAGGCTTTTAAATTCTGTGATTTGTTTAAGACTCCAGAATTTGATCCAATTTCAAAAATAAATGCAATGTCTTTGAGACTACAATTTTATCAAATTCCATCAATTTCTAATTTATTTATTAAGTTTTGTTTTTAGATACTTCGGGTTTTATCCGAGCAGCTAGCGATAACCACAAGCAATAACGTTTGAGATCGGGACGTACCTTGGGTTAGAATATCATCAGGGACATCCCATTTATAATTGTTCACCGCCTGATTCCAATTGACGGTTAAATTAAAACTAGTCAATATACGCTGGCAGGCGATGCAGTGCACAGATAATCAATGAAAAGGACGGAGCCATGAACTTTGGTCAACGGTATATTTCAAAGGTTTTAATTTTTTTTAATATTTTAAAATTTCCAAACCAAGTTTAATAAAAATCGCAAATATTTAGAATTACCTAAATTGATGAAACTCTACGATTTAATATTTCAAGATACCATGAATTACATTTTGTTAAAACTTCTGTATTTTATTACCTTAAAATCCAAAGTTTGGAAACGTTCAGAATTTGATAATGTTGTTATTTAAATCTTAGACTTTAGAAATCCAGGATATTTCTAAACGGAATGTCAAAAAATTTGATTAATTTCTGCCAAATTTTAACAATGTAATATTTTACAACGTTTGTTTAAATTTCAGGATTTCGTGATATTTTTATTGGAACACTTTAGAAATTCAGATTATTCTAGAGTTTGATAAAACCGCCAAATATTTAGAAATTGTTAAAGGTCCATACAAGGTTTTAATTTTAACTTCAGATTTTGGTCAAATTCTAGAGTTACAGAATTTTTTTAAAAGCTTTCAGTTTTTTCAGAAAACTTTTATTAACTTCGTTGAATTCTCAAAATTCGTTCATAAAATATCAAAAAGTTGAAATATTTTATTGTTTATGAAATCAGCATTTCATAAAATTTGTCCACATTCCAGAATTTTGTAATTTTCATTCTAATATCTCAGATATTTGACAGAATTGAAAAAAATTGCGAAATGTTTAGAAATTGTCAACGTTTCAGATTTTAATAAAACTATCCACATATTCAGAAATGGTTAAAATTTGATGAATTTAAAATTCCAAAAGTGTTGTTTCCATTAAGTTGTGAATTTCTATAATTAAAAATTAAGTTCAAAGTTCAACATTTGAAAATACGTTCTGAATTTTCTAAAATTTGACTTTCAGTTTTTTTACATTTTAAAAACTTTATAGTTTAGTTTAACATTTTATAGGATTTGATCAAATTTCATAATTTTGTTTTTTTATAATATTTCCCAAATATTTAGTAATTCTTTAAATTTGAGAGTTTTTGAATTTAATTATGAAATTTGTCCAAATTCTAAAGTCTGCTAAATAATTTCGTATTACTAAATACAATTTCGAAATTATAGTGGTTGCATTTAGGATTCCGTAGACGTTTGGTATTTCAAAAATTAGTCTACTATTTCAAAATTTCGTCAAATTTTTTATTAATATTTCGAAATTTTATAAAATTCAAAATATTTTAGAATTTCAAAACAGAATTTGATATAACTCTAAGACTTAATATTTCATGATATCTTGATCAAACGTTGATTAAATTTGATTTTGAGTATAATTTGAGTGCTAGAGTTTTGATGAAATTACAAAATTTAAAATAATTTCAGATTACTAAATAAAATTGCGAAATTATTATTTGTTATTTACTTGAGAATTTCAAAATATCTATTAAATATTTGATTAACTTATGTTAAATTTTCAAAATTCGATTGCTAAATTTCAAATATATAAAATTATTTAAGATTTCATTTCTTCAGAATTTCGCAATATACATTTTTTATAATATTTTAGAAATCTTTAAAAAATACAAAATATATCAGAATTTTAATACAAAAAAAATATTTGATAAAATTTCGTAAAACATGTTCAAATTTTAATAACTTCAAAGTTCAAAGCAGGGATCGGAAACACGTTCAGCATCCCATAAAATTGGCTCAAATTTCGTAATTTTTTATAATATTTCGAATATTTGAACATTCATAATATTTCAGAAATTAAAAACAGAATTTGAAAAAATCCAAAAATATTTAAAATTTAATAAAGTTCTAAGATTTAATATTTCAGGATATCTTAAATTTTTTATTAAATTTGAGCATTTCATTAACTTTAAAGTTTAAAAAACTATATGTTTTCAAAATTTCGATATATTTTTTTTATAATTCAGAAATTTAACATTAATTTCATAAAATTTGTTTTAAGATTAAATAGTGTTTAAAAAATTTGAAAATGCCAAACGTTTCAGAAATTCATCAATTTGATAAAATACTCCGTATTTCGAATTAAAATTAGAATAAGCTTATACATTTTATTAACTTCAAAGTTCAAAATTTGGGAAAACATTCAGCATTTCACAAAATTTGTTTAAATGTTTATAATTTAGGTCACATTTCTTTCCAGGAATTTGAAAATTTTAGAGATTCTTAAAATTTGATAATATTTGAAATTTCGTAAAACTTTTGAATTTAATTTTGAAATTTGTTAGAATTCTAGAACGTGACATATTTAATACAATACAATTTCAAAGAAATTGTCGTTTGCTGTTAAATTTAAAAATTTGATGTTAAATTTTGAAAATTCATATTTTTTATAGTATTTCAATTTTTTTACCTAAATTCGTAATATTTTAGAATTTCCAAACAAAATTTGATAAAACCGTCCAAAAGTTAGCTGTTGGTAAATTAACATGTGATTTATTCTTCATACAATTTTGTTTGATTTTCAGAATTTTTTAATAATATTTTCGAACTTTGACAGTGCCAAATATTTCAGAATTTGAAAACAGAATTTGGTAAAATATCCCAAATATTTTGTAATTATTAAATTTTTTTCACATTTTAGAGATCGAAAAGGTTTTAAGTTTGATCTCGAAATTTGATTAGTTAGACGTTGATAACTTGAAATATTCAAAAACTTTTATAAAATTTCAAATTTTGGAAAATCGTTTCATAATGTTTCTTCAGAATTTCGTCGTATACTTTTTTATATAATTTCGGAAGTTTTAAAAAATTCAAAATATTTCAGAATTTTATTTGATAAAATTTCGAAAAATTTGTTCAAATTTTTGATAACTTCAAAGTTCAAAACAAGGTTTGGAAAAACGTTTAGCATTACATAAAGTTGGCTCAAATTTATGAATTTCGTAATTTATTATAATATTTTGAAAATTCATAATGTTTCAGAATTTCAAAGCAGAATTTGATATAAATTCACAAAATATTTGGAATTTGTTAAAATTTGATAAAATTCTGAGATTTAATAATCCTCATTCAAATTTTTCAAATTTTTGAAATTTTACAATTTCGTCATATTTTTTTAGTTTCTGACGGAAATTTCATATTAATTTCGAAAAATTTTGGTTTTTCATAATGTTTCAGAAATTCAAAACAGAATTTTATAAAACAGCCGAAAATTTCGAAATTGTTAAAGTTTGATAACATTTAATTAATTTTAAATATTTTATTACCCTCAATGTTCAAAATTTGGGAATACGTTCAATATTCCATAAAATCGGTATCCATTTCAGAATTTTGGTCAAATTTATTGCAGGAAGTTAAAAATTTAGAAAATTGCAGAATTTGATAAAACTCCCAAATATTTAAAAATTCTTTTCAATTTAATTTTGTAATTGGTTCGAATTTAAGTATTTCGGTAAAAGCACAGAATTTGAAATAGTTTCACAGTACTAAACTCAAATTTACAATAATTGTTTGCTTAAAAAAGAAAAATTTGATTGACTTTTGTTAAATATTCAAAATTCGATTATAAAATTTCAAATTTGAAAAAATCGTTTTATATTTTATTTTAATTTTTCAAAATTTCGTTAAATTTTGTGTAATTTTAAAAAAATTTTAATATTCAAAATATTTTAGAACTTCGTGGATTTTGTTCAAATTTACTCATTTTAATAACTTCTAAGTGCATAGCAAGATTTGGAAGAATCTTTGGCATTTCATAAAATTTGTTCAATCCTCTGAACTTCGTATTTTTTTAAATCATATTTTGAAAATTTTGTGAAATGTTTAATGTTTTCCGAAATGTTGAATTTGGAAGTTAATAAAATGCTCAAATTTACGAAATATTTTGGAGTTTCGTATCAAAATTTATTGGAAATTCTGTACAATTTTGTGCTTTCAGATTTTTTTAGAATTTCAAATCAAATTTGATACGAAACTTCAAAATATTTAGGATTTGTTAAATTTGGGCATTTTATTAGCTTCAAAATACAAAATTTCGGAAAACATCGTTTGTCAAACATCCAGGTTTGCTAAAATTATAGAACGTGAAATAATTTCGTAATACTAAATACAATTTCAAAGAAATTATCGAACGTCAAAAAATTAAAAATTTGATGTTAAATTTTCCAAAATTCAATTATAAAATTTTAAATATTGGAAAATCGTTTTATAAAATTTGTGATATTTTTTTATAGTATATTTCAAGTTTTTTTTACCAAAATTCGTAATATTTCAGAATTTCCAATCAAAATTTGATAAAAATGTCCAGAAGTTTGATGTTGATAAAATTAATATTTAATTTATTCTTGACGATCAGAGCAAAACTTGGAAAACGTTAAATTTTTTATAAAATTAGTAAAAATCTTCAGAATTTCGTCAAATATTGAAATCTAAAATATCTCAGAATTTCAAAACAGAATGTGATAAAATCCCAAAATATTTTGAATTTGTTAAATTTTAATTAAATTTGATGTTTTACTAACTTCAGAAGCAGAAATATGTGTTCCCGATTTCAAAAAATTTAGCCAAATTTCAGAATTTCGTCAAATTTCTTTATAACGATTCATACATTTTTTGTTGAGTTTCAGAATTGGTTTATTATATTATCGAACTTAGACATTAGGCATTGCCATTGTATTTCGGAATTTAAATACAGAATTTGGAAAAACATCCAAAATATTTTGTAATTGTTAAAATTTTATCAAATTTTAGAGATCGAAAAGGTTTTAAGTTTGATCTCGAAATTTGATATTCAGAATTTTTTATAACATTTCAAATTTTGGACAATTGTTTTATAATATTTCTTCAGAATTTAGTCGTATACTTTTTTATATAATTTCAGAAGTTTTAAAAAATTCAAAATTTTCAGAATTTTATAAATTCATCATAAATTTAGATTTTGATAAACCCATTTTGTTTATAAAATTTCGAAAAATTTGTTCAAATTCAAAGTTCAAAGCAAGCAAACCTTTAGAAAAACGTTTAGCCATTACATAAAATGGGCTCAAAATTCTGAATGTCAAAACAAAATTTGATATAAATTCACAAAATATTTGGAATTTATTAAATTTTGATAAAATTCTTGATTAGAGCTTATAATCCTTAATAAAGTGTTTCAACTTTCAGAATTTCGTCACATGTTTTTTATATTTCTGAATTTGTTGTTAATTTCAAAAAATTTGATTTTTAAAAGTTTTTTTATTATGTTTCAGAAATTCAAAACAGAATTTTCTAAAACAGCTAAAACATTTTTCAAATTTCGTAATTGTTAAAGTTTGATAGCATTATTATCAAAGTTTATAATTTGGGAAAACGTATTTCATAATGTTTGCATAAATTTCAGAATTTAAGTCATATTTGTTTTCAGTAATTTGAAAATTTCGAATATCACAGAATTTAATAAAACTGGCAAATATTTAGAAATGCTTAAAATTTGATAAAATTTGAGATTTATAGTTCAAGAAACTTTTGAATTTAATTTCGAAATTGGTTCGAATTCTAGTATTTCGGTGAAAGCACAGAAATTGAAATAATTTCACAGTACTAAGTTCAAATTCGCAATAATTGTTTGCTTAAAAAATAAAAAATTGATTGACTTTTGTTAAATATTCAAACTTCGATTATAAAATTTCAAATTTGAAAAAATCGTTCTCTATCTCATTTTAATTTTTCAGAATTTCGTTAAATTTTGTGTAATTTTTAAAAAAATTTAATATTCATAATATTTCAGAACTTCGTGGGATTTGATTAAATTTATTCATTTTAAAATTTATTTAAGATTTAAGATTTGGAAGAATGTTTTTCATTTCATAAAATTTGTTCAATTTTCCGAATTTCGTAATTTTTTTAAAAATTTTGTGAAATGTTGAAAACATCCTAAATGGTGAACTTTCAAATTTGAAACTCAAATTAACTTCATCCAAAATTTTAAATCTATTAGTAATTGATGAAACTTCCAAATAATTAAAAATTCTTAAAATTTGATAATATTTGAGATTTCGTAAGAGAATTTTAGAGTTTTAACGAAATTACAGAATTGAAATAATTTCATAATACATACTTCGAAATTATTTTTTGCGATCACGTGAGAATTTCAAAACAATAAAAATTTGACGCAGTATTTCAGAATTTCGATATCGGGTATTTCTTTTGTTTTATAGACACACCATACCATTATATTTACTCTCTTTTTTGACCTTGAAGTATACACAAACTTAAGTGTACTTATTAATAGCCCCATCAAAACAACTAACATGTTCAACTTGACAACAACAACAATCAAAGTAAAGAGAATATTGGGATTTAACATACTGTAGTGTAAAATTAGAACTTGACATTGACCATGAATATACCTCATGTATGTTAATTATATTAGTACAGTGTAAAGTGACTGATCTGCAAGTTTTCTTACAACTTCTGCACCAACCAAATAATTTATTTGTAGTAAACAAATTATTCAAACCGAAAAGAATTCATAACAAAAAAAAACTTAAAAAAAAAATCTGATTATTAAGTTCGGAAATTCCCATACCTCCACATACTCGAGTATATTATATATAGTAGAAGAGAGCGAGCACATTTTGATAACGACATAAGATGATCATGCTGCACGATAATAATTTGGGTTGATTATTTTTTTCATTGTTTGTTGATCATCTCACAAATAGTGATAACAAAGAATGAGTGATATTATTGATGTGGATGTTGATGATGACGATGACGATGATGATGTATTAAATAAGAAGAAAAAAATATATCAGTATAATTATGCGTATGACGACGACGACGACGATGAGAGAGACACACGATCATCTTGTAAAAGTTAAGAAAAATCACCTGAAAATTTATCGCGCGCAATCGGATGTTTTTCTGTTCATCTCGTGATCGCGCGTTGTGTTGTCTTTATAGAGCTTATCAAAAATCAAAGTGTATTTTCTGTGTTTTGTATTACTTATTATTTATTTATTTATATATTTATAAAAAAAATTTTAGTTTTTTTTTCTTTACTGTCACAAAGTAAAAAAAAAAAAAAGTTTTTTTTTTTACTTCAAAACGGTTAGCGTTTAGTATTAAATTAATTTTGCAAGTGAATATACATACGTAGACGACGGTGTGTTGTGGTTAAAATTAGTTGTGTGTCAATAAATTGTTGTATTCGAATTTTTTTGGGTTGACTTGCGTCCCGATTGCACGATCGGTTGCATCAATGGTTGAGTGAATACCTTTTTTGAACGGTGTTGATGTTGTCAAAGTGCGGTTTCTAAATTCTAGCTCGTTCAATTCCCATGTTTTAATCATAATTTATTTTGAATTATACATTTTTTAATAGTTTATTGTGATAGTTGTAAAGTGAGATTATTAAATATTTTTGTTAAGTAAGAAACTAGATATGAAATTTGTGTTAATTTTATGTAAGTTGTGCGTCTTGTTGTTCTTGAGATTATAAGGCTACCAAACTTAGAAATTCAATCCTTTATAATTTATATCTAGACAAACATCTATACAAATAATATTTTTCAAGTATGTATATTTACGATTTGATAACAAGTGATAATCTATAATACGACCTAAATTTGTATAGTTTTTATTTTTACTTTTAAATAATTTATGAGGTTTCAACAAATTTTGCAAAATCTACAAATACATAAAATTTATAGACTAATCGCGCTTCTTGAAATATTGTTGTTGTTGTTTTGTTATTACATCGATGATCTTTGGAATATTTCAAGATCATATTGCACGTGAATATATGTATATAGTTTAGCTGATGACATATTTTTTGATTTTGTGATACTTTTGTGATTAGATCGCTTCTAGCTCAAACCAGCTTCAAACATATTGTGTTCACAGTTTAAAAAAATTTGATGGTCATGGTCATGGATTGCATCGTCATGCTAATTTAATTAATTTGTATATATAGAATGGACACGGTTTTAACATAATTTATTATTGTGGAAATGTGATTCTCTGCCAGCTATTGTAGTGTGACGACGCGGATATTATTTCAGCAAGTATATTCAATTTTTAATATACCGTGTCTCAATGAGTAGTAGAATCATTTTTGTGAGCTACCTGTTTGTCAACGTTCATGACTTCATGCTGTAGCTGTAATTTGCATATTCTAAATATCCAGTTGTTTAGAATCCAGAAAATCAAGAAAATTGTAATTTAAAATGTTGATCTGAAATGTTCATGGAATTTTGAAACCAAACCTCAGATACAATTTGATCATGTTAGAAATGTGTATTACAGTAATTTTTTGGAGTTTTTACGCGTAGACCTGATTTTCCTATTTGTTTGGTGGTATTCTGAAAAAATTAGGAAAACGATATTGATCTAAATCATTTTAAAAAACTCAATAGAGTTGATGTCCTATAAAATATTACAAAACTTCTAAAAGAAAAGTAGAATCGCGGCCCTACCTAAAAAATTGGACGTGAGCCTAAAAAATTGGAATTAGCTCACAAGAAAATTTCAAGATGTAGACGTATAGGTATAAAGGCCTTGAAGATAGAAACTTACGCCATGATCTGGATAAATTGAATTGACCAGTACTTGCACGTAGAGAGTCTATCAAAAAATGTGAAGTGAAGAATAAAGTTAGGCTTCAGATGTGGTTAGGGGCAAGCCGAGGCCAAAATAATAAGGAAAAATGAATTACAGAGGTGGTTCTTGAGAGCAACAATAGCCTTTGTGTACAAATGTATAGTGTATACCTTTTTGCTTTAACATTTTAGAACTGTTAACTCTAAACTGAATTCAAACTGCTTTTTGTAAAAATGATTATTGAAGATTTTAATAATCTTTTTAAATAATAATGTCTTGAGAATCGTCGTAATAAGCTCCACACGCTATACAGGTGTTGGATGGCAATCAGTATTATCCTGCTTTCACTAAAGCTCGTAAAGAAATTCAAATTTTAAACAGTTTCCTGTATCATAATTATTCACTTCAGCTCATCAATACTAGTTGGAGGGTTGTCGGAGTCCTCTCTCCTATGACCTTTCAGAGCTGCTGTGCTATAGGCTTCCCGTTGATATGGGCAATTTATTTGCTAATTTCTTCGAATCAGTCTATGAACCGTATCAAACGCCAAATATCAAACCTTTTGAGCTTGGAAATAATAAGGAATTCACTCAAATATCGTTTAACTCTGGAGAAGTTTTTGATTGTATATCCAACATTGACATCAATAAGGGTGCGGGTCATGATGGTTTTCCTCCCATCCTGATTAGAAATTGCGCGAAGAACCTGTGTGATCACATTACTGTTATCTTTATTGAAAGCTTTCGAGCGCAAGTTTTTCCAGATCCGTGGAAAATACCCTTCATACGTCCCATATTCAAATCGGGTAAAACGAAGCGAGATCATTAACTATCGCGGGATTGCCATACTTTCTATCATTCTATCATTGTGACAGCTGGACGAGCTAATGAAATTAAACTCCAACTACATCCCGGTCAAATGGTTGCACTCTTACCTATCAGATCGTAAATTCGGGGTTCCTCAAGTCAGCCACTTGGGACCATTGTTGTTTTCACTTTTCGTAAACAATGTGGGGAACTGTTTCAAATTTGCAAGATGTCTGCTCTACGGTGATGCCATGAAAATTTTTGCTCCAGTTTTCAATTTACCTGACTGTTTGATATTGCAAAGTGATTTAAACAACTTTTGTTGTTGGACTATCAGCAACAATTTACGGTTAAATCAGGTAGATTTAATTCAATTTTTAATATTCCGTGTCTCAATGAGTAATAGAATCATTTTTCACAATAGTTGATGTTGTGAGGTACCCGTTTGTCAACGTTCATGACTTCATGCTGTACCTGTAATTTGCATATTCTAAATATCCAGTTATTTAGAATTTTGAAACCAAATCTCAGATAAAATTTGAAGCAACGTGTGTACCCCTACACATGAATCATGTTTGAAATGTAGCCTCTGACAAAATCGCCATTATTACAGTAATTTTTTTGGAGTTGTTACATAGGCCTCAATTTTCTGAAGTAACATAGCTCTACTTAAAAAAATGGACGATCACTAAAATTAAGGATCCCGTCAGCCTAGGTAGAGATTAAATATTTAACTTTTAAGAAAGACTCATTGAAGCTCGCAGGTGCAACGATGTGGCACGTGCAGAAGACAGCACCAGCCGGATTATTGTGCTCACGAGAAAATTTCAAGAAGTACACGTCTATAGATGTAAAGATCTTGAAGATATAAACTTACATCAAAATCTTGGTAAAATTGTACAGTATACTTGGACAGAGGCTATCAGAAAAATATAACTAAAGAATAAAAATAGACTGCAGATGTGATTAAGGGCTTCACAGGTCCAATTATGTCTTCGGTTTCTGAGTCCGATGTCGAGCTGGACGTTCACGATACTGCTAGTATCGGTGGTCTCAGCTCCGATATTCAATCAGAAGTTGAACGTAATCTAGTTACGGATGGTGAGGGGCCCAATGCAGTACCCAGGAGTCGAACGTACCTTCATCGTCCATACCTAAGCGAACGCGTATTTCAACTGGTACCACTCCAGAGATGTTAGCCAAAAAATGCGGCACGTTGGCTCAGATCGTCGCTGAGGCAAAGGTGAAGAAGTTCTGCGTGCGTGACAATAATATTAACAATTCGCTGGATGAGGTCAAGTTAGGGATCTTTCGCGGCTTTCGAGTTTCCGCATTCTCAACGCTGCCAAATCAACCGGATTTGTGACACAGATGTTAGGCTGCTATCTAACTGATGGATTTGAAATAAGGAAGTGTCTTGCTCCGTCGCATACAGATCTATGCTTAACTCAGGAACCCATTCTTTATGATGGTTCTGTTTCTGGACTCAAGACCTCTAGTGGGAAAAATATTTCTAAAAATTCTGCCGCGAAAACCAGAGCGTGCATTTATATCTCAAATAATATTAACGCTTGTCTCATTGAAAAGATCGCAGCTGCACGAATCACTATTGATTGTTATAATTCTTACACCGAACTGGTGATTGCATCAAAGTAATTGTACTACTCCTTCTGAGGAATTTTCACATGATGTAATAATAAAAATATTCCGGTTGTGATGCTAATGCCCATCACACTCTATGGGGAAGTACGAATGTTAACAACAGGGGTTCTGGTCTGTTTAACTATATGAGTTCCTCGGATCATGATATATTCAATGTTGAGTGTCAGCCAACTTTTGTTAACTCAGCTCGTAGTGAAGTGATTGACATCAGTTTGTGCTCCATGTCCATTACTGAGTTAATTTTAAACTGGAGAGTGACGAATGACATTCCCACATCTGATCTTAGGTGTATTTCTTTTAATATATCAACCTGAAAAGACCGTCACTTAAACTGGCAATAATAGGAAGTTAACCGATTGGGATTCATTCTATCTTGAGCTTGGTTCCATAGTTGAATCACGTAAGGAAATTTGTTCAACTGTATATATCGAGTTGTATTCTTCTGAACTGTCGAAAGCAATTTCAACTGCATTCGAGATTTCGTGTCCACTTATCATTAAATCATAAAACTCGGAACAAGCCTTTTTGGTGCTCCGATCTTAAAAGGTAAAGGAAAACAACTTGGAGGTTAAAGAATAAAGCCAGAAAATCTAATTTGGCTGATTGGGACAGCTTCCTAGACGCACAAAAGGTGTTTAAAACATCGTACAGAGGTCATCTTGGATTAATTTCTGTGAGAAAATTAATAGCTTACCTGCTGTAGCTAGACTAAACAAAACCTTCAGTAGAGATAATACGTGTAGATACGATACACTTCGATTGCCTAATGGTGATCTTACTTCCTCTAATAATTCTACTCGTTTCCCGGGTTGTAGCACTCTAAATTCCGATAATGTTGTCGAAACCACTAACTTTATTGTTGAAACTCCTGATTGGAATTTAACTTGCAGATTAATAAATCATGAGGTTTTGCGTTGGAATATATTCTGATGGTCTTTGTCTTGCTGAATTACAGCATGGATTTCTCCTTTACTGCAGGGAACAGCTACTGCATCTATTCCAGGCTTGCATTGCTTTTATCTTTGTTCTACCATCTTGGCGCAAGAGTATACTTGGCGGACTATACCACCCCAACTCTTTTTGGCCTATTCGCCTGTCATCAACCTTTCTCAAATCTTTAGAAAGGATTTTTGATAGATCCATCAGAGATCAACATTTAACTACCGCTCCGCTCAGTAACATGCAACATGCTTACAGGGTTAGCAAATCCTGTGGAACTGTACTACATGAGCTTGTAACTAGGATTGAAAGATCACAGTGTAATAGTGAGTTTCTTGTGGGTACTTTCCTGGATGGGTGCCTGTACCAAATTTGGTATCGAATCCATCATTGTCAAATGGATTGAGTTTATGCTTACATCTTTCATCGTTATCTCCGTGCTAGATGAAAGCTCGGTTTCAGTCAAACTTGCCAGGGGTTGTCCACAAGGAGGGGTAATTTCATCTATGTTGTGGCTTTTGGTCAATGACGAGCTTCTTGTAAAACTTCAGGAATCCGGTATTATCGCTCAATATTACGATGATGACCTGGTTCTGACAGTTTCTGGTAAGCATTTGAATGTCTTATCTGATTTAACGGAACATGCTCTTCTTATTGTAGAATAGTGGTGCCTTGATAAGGGATTACATTTGAACCCCTCTAAAACTGACTTAGTTGTATTCAACTAGACCTAGGAATACTGATGCATTTTCTGTGCCATCTCTTTTAGGGTGTAATATTAATAGCTCATCCTACGTCAAATACCTTGGTATTATTTTAGTTAATAAACTATGGCCAGTGGTGTGGTGGCCAGTAGTCAACTTTAAATCATAACTTGCCAAACTCAACAGTTTGCAATATATCGTATGAAATGCTGTTACTGGAACCATGTCTTCGGCTCCATTTCTAGCTACGGAGTCTATTTTATTTCTGCCCCAGCGACAGTCATTCATTCTTAGCACAGCTTGCTCAGCGGCGTTTCGCTTGAAATGTGTTGGGGTGTGGAACGCATTCGGTACTATATCGGGACATTGACAGGCTGTTGCCCTAATTTAACTTTTACAAATCATTTGAGGTGGTTTACCCATCGAGAGATATGTGGTTCTCACCAAACTTGCTCAATCGAATATCTGAATCGCTAGCATTTTTTTCAGATGACTCGCTTTGTAACAGGGTGCTGGCTTCGGTATCTGCTGCCCATCTCTGAGTCTGAGGACTTCTGGCAGTTTGGCTACTTACTATACTATTCCTCAAGCGGAATTAATCGCGGTTACTCTCTGTTACAGCTATTAATTTCACGGTTAACGGTGAAGATATTATTTTCTGTACTGACAGTAAATTTGTCCTCAACCCCTTAAATAATAATTTGACCAGCTCAAAACTAGTGAAGGATTGTAAGAAATTTTTGAATGTTCTCTGCTGTAATAACAAAGTTACAGTCTTGTGTGTAACTGAGCATTGTGACATTGAAGGTAATGAACTCGCAGACAATTTGGCTTAAATTGGCTCACGTTCATGTTTCGTTGGACCTGAACCTGCTGCTCCCTTGCCTCTTTATATTGGTAAAAAAATTATAAAAAATGTTGCTCTACTTCACTTAAAGCAAGCGTGGTCATCCACCCCCACCTGCCATAAGGCGAAATACTTTATTAGTGCGAGCCCAACTCGAAGCTGACTTATTACGTTCTTTCATTAAAAAATGATAACTTAAGAATACTAGTATCGATTCTTACTGCCCATTTCAAGGTTCATCTCCATCGCATAGGACTAGCCAGCATTGCCGTATGCGATGAATTCCTTGAAGATTGTATTAGGCCTCATGTGTTTAATTCCAGGACAATTCCTGTTCATCTACCATCCTCAATGCCTTTTATGGCATTGAGTGTGGAACCTTAACGGGTTCCAGCCAAATTAAAAGAAAAAAAAAATTAGGGGCAAGAAGATGCCAAACTAATAAGTAGAAAGGAAGGATAAAAGTGGTTCTTGAAGGCCACACTAGCCTTTTTGTACAAATTTAGTGTATAAAAATATAGAAAATAGGCCTCATGGCCCATGGAAAATAATGTGTAAATGATGGTGGAATATCTGGATTAATTTCTACAAACAAAATTGCGTGAAGCTGCTATCTTCGGCCATTAAAAGACTGCTACTGTGTAGCGTTCTAACTAAACACATACGATCTTAAACTAAACTGACTGTATCTGCTTCAAATCATCCACATTTACCGGATCAAAACTAATGAGGCTGACTATAACTTCGCTAATTAAAGCTGACAACTCTCCGATTATTTACATGTCTTGAAAATGTGAATAATTTCTGCTACAGAGCCAGTCTATAACTCGAGACCGATGTGTGAAAGCCCAAACTTCGTATGTTCAATACCAGCGATAAGTATAGGTTTAATCTATGAAGAATTAAATCAAACTATATCTAACAAACTTCATTGACTCTGAATCGTATTATAAAAATCTTTTAGCCAGGCTAGATTACACAAGATTACCAGTTGAAACCGAGCAAATAGCTCGGTGGCTAAAAATCAAATCCTAACAGAGGCAGACACTCCGTTGAAATGTAGAACTCATTCGCCGACCCATCGATTCATGTTAGTACAGGCTAGCATGGGGTTATGAATGGTGCAGGTAGATTGCCGGTTAAAAACGGATCTGTAGCCGTGTACAAAATTGGGCTACTGTTCAACTTTCAAAGGACAATAAATCCATTAGCCAAAACTAGGTGTATCCTCCGTTAGAGGATCGACTACTTTTATGCATCAGAAGATACTGGGGCAAGAGTATTTTTAAAACGAATTTAAGTGTTTATTTCTAGCCTGCCTAAGGTAAATACTACACGTCCACCAATCTCGTTCCTATACTAGTTGATAACTGGATCGTGCTGTTAACTGCTCAATTATTTAAGATTTTTTTTAAATGTCGTGTGTTTAAGCGTCGCCATTTAATGTTTTGTCTTTCAAAATTCAGACAACAAATGGGGAAGACAGTTTTGTTCAATAAAAAATCATGGAAGATCATTGGAAGACTATTTTGGATAAAAGGCATATAGCAGTGCCTGTAACATGGTGAACGGGGGCGATATCTTTATTGGAAACAATAATAATGTTGGGATTTCAGACCTGTTTAAATGGAGGGGCACATCGGATCCGCGGATTCTTCCAATTACGATCGGGACTGACAGATGAAATTGACGGCTCCAATAATTTATTTTTAATTTATGGAGGTATAGACTAAAACATTGACTTAAAGCAGACTATCGGCCACAAGCTACACCATCTTGGCATCAAATGTTTACTTGTCTGCGCTTATCGTGAGCCCTTACTGTATATAGCTAATTTTTTATATTTTTTTCCAATTCGGCTTAGAAGGTCGTTGTTTTAGGAGAATTGGATAAAGGAAAATTTAAACCTCTTGTTTTCAGTTCGCCTTCCGTTTATGTATTCCAGATTTGTTATCTCTCTTTTGATTCGGGAAACTGCCAATTGATTCAAAAGGATGGGCTGACTATAGCATAGACACAAACTGGTCCGTAGCTAAATCGAACCATCCTGAGCTTTCCCAGAAGCGTTGAATATCCCTGATGTCATCTTACTAAGATCCGTCTGGTCATTCAGATATGGGAAGTTCCCATAAATTTCGTCGATGCACGTAAGACGAAGTCAGGTGGAAAGTAGATGGACTACCGTTTTTTTGCAGCTACGGCAAAAGTCATAAACCAGGACGCCCGAAATGTATGTCCGTCTGTCTGCCACACTTCCTTGAGTGCACATTAGAGACAAAGTGATTGAGTGGAATTTAATTTAACTAAAATTTTTAGTTTGTTATACGTTCCAGATGGGTGTGAAGTGAAAATGACTTTGGTGACAAACTTCGTTTTAAGTTATTACAGAATGACAGAAAGTACAGAATTTAAAATATGAAATTAGAAATTTTTACGGAATTTAATTCCTTATTTGATTGATTTGCGGTAAGCGATATAAATGAAAATATTTTGTAGTGAATATTGTTTGTAAAACAACCATTGGTCTTTTCAATAATTGGATATAGTGTTCTATCATGACATCGGCATATTTATACATAAAAGCAGAGATTTTTTTTTTGTTTACTATACTTGAGTTTAACAAATTCGATATTGATGATTTTTGATTTCTTGATAAATGTTTTTTTTACATTTTGACCTGAAAATGTCAGGTGCTTTGACCGATTTTGGAATTATTTATTTGGAATTTTGGGACTTGACGCAGCATTTTTTGATTGCAGGAATGTTGTAGTTTCTTATATTTATGTTGACTAACATTGAATAGTGAACGAATTATGCAAAAAAAAATTGATTTATATATTAAGCAAAATCGAGTCGACCAATACGTTCTGCGCCAGTGAGAAACAGGCATTTCTTTACTCAAATTTAATGAGTTGGTCCAAACGAAATGTCTCATATATACTAACAGGTTTAAATAGGATGGTCGATACAGATCGAATAATTTCGCAGAAATTTCTGGATATTTTAAAAACTCTAAAAGATGCTGAAAGTAAATTTTTAAAGTTTTAAGAAAATTCACAAAATTTTTAAATTTTAAGGATTTTTTTTTAGAAATTATGAAATTTTAGGTATTCTGAGAATTTACGATCTGTGCCAATTTTTTAAAAAGAATTTGCAGTGGGAATTTTGAAAATTTGACTAAATTTAAGATATTTGAAATTCTTAGATATTTAGCATTCCGATCTTTAAAAATTTACAGAATTCTACAATTACCGAATTTTGGAAGTCATTCAATTTAGATTTAATAATTTCAACAAATTTGAAAGTTTCAAGATATTTTAGATCTTATACAGAATTTTAGAGCGAGAACTCTACGAGTTGTACCAAATTTAGAAATGTTAAGGGTTTTTAAGAATGTCGAAAATTTTACGGAATTCATGTATCTTAAATTTTTTAAATTCTAAGGAACTTAACATTTTAATCTTAGTTTCTGATTCGTACCAATACCCAGAGTTTAAAAGAACAATTCCGTAATTTCTGCTGAACATAAAAAAATTAAACAAATTTGAAAGTTTTACATTTTTTTAGAGTTCATACAGAATAGTAGGAATTTTCGAGCTGAATTTCGAAAATTTTACTAATTTCGAAAATTTGAAATTCTTAAAATTCTGAATTTAGAAAATTTCGATAATTTTAAGATCAATTTAGACATTTTTTTCGCATATAACAAATTAGAAAATCTTAAACAGTTTACCTAAGCATCTTCGGAATATTATATTCAGAATGTCAAATTTCATTTTTTTTCGTACCAGTTTGGCCATTTTTACCAGAAATTTCAATCAAGTTTAAACTTTCGTATGCTCCTTAAAACGATTCAAACATTCCTAACAAATTTCATTCTCGTTTGTCCCATATACCGGTAATTGAAGTGTACGTAAAATTAAAATCGCCGTCCAATGTAAAACGCTAATCTGGCAATACTCAAATTTAACATGAATATATAGCTAGACATTTCCTCTTTAGAGTTGTAAAAATTATTTCTTTGGTGAAAAGACGTCTTCTTATGTTGTTAAAATTGGAACTTAAACGAAATTCAATTCAGTTACACTTCATTTGATTGGAAAATTAAACATCGAAATTCGTAGAGAGGTAAATCACATGAATTTGACTGTAAGGTTTGTATATCGTGCCATTAAACGATTCGACCAAACTTTCAGTCAATTGTATTCAGCGATAATAGCGAATGAATTGGGCAAGCGATAGAAGTGTTCAAGAATTCTAAAAAAAAGTCGATCCAAAGATCAAAAGAATTACTTCGCTTGCTCGCTCGAGCATCTCTACCAAATTTGATGTTTTCGTATGATAAAACCTTCTACGTTGAACAATTTCTCAACAAAGAGATATATAGATATTTGTACAATTCTGTTCATAAAACTCGAGTGTGCATTTTTATTGGTAACAACATTAATGCTTCCCTCATACATGAGTGTAGCTCGGCTGATCTTTCGGCTGTGCTCATCACTTTAGCATTAGCACATTCCCTCTTGTAATCGGATGTGATGCTAATGCTCATCACTCGATTTGGGGTAGTATACGAATATTAATCAGAGGAGATCTTCTTTGTTCAACTATGTATATAGTATAAGCTCTTCTGAGCTTGAAGTTCAGTTTATGCTCTACGAATATCATTGATTTAATTTTTTATTAGAGGGTGACGGATGATGTTTGATGATCTCGTTAACCTTAAACGACTACCCCACCGACAGTAATCCGGTTGAGTAACGACATTTAGGTACATACTTCTTTACTTGAGACGGCAATTTCGATTGCTTTTGAAAATTCTTATCGTCTTATTACGAAGCAAAAGACTAATAACAAACCCTTTTGGAACTCTGATCTGAAAAGGTTAAGAAAATCTGCGCTAGGAAACTAATAAAATAAAACAAAAAACTTCAATCGCCAGATTGATTCGGATAATTTCTTCGTTGCAAAAAAGAATATAAACGAAGTTTAAGATCCGCTCACAGAACTTCGTGGTTAAACTTCTTCGAGGTAATTAATAGCCAGTGGGCGGTGGCAAGATTAAATAAAGCCTTAGCTGAGAATGGTGTTTGAAGACCTGATACTCTTCGTCTACCTGACGGTCAGCTTACCCCATATCATAAAAAAGGTAAATTAAACAAAAGGCTTAACTATGTGGCACACCGTAAGGCGTACTTCAAGAATATTACAGACAAAAGCCAAGTGAACCTAAAAGAGTTTATAACGGAGCATGAAAATGCTGAACCGTGGGGCTTTGTCTATAAATTTAGCACAGGCAAATTGAAAACGAATCAGGTACTAAGTACCTTGGTGAGCGGTAGTGGACTAACAACAATCGGTTGGGAGGACACTACAAAATGCTTGCTCAACACCTTACTTCCCGACGACTATGAGGAAAATCACTCTGAAAGTCAAAGAGAAATCCGCGCCGATTATAGCTGTGCACAAACCACACCAAACGTGAGCCACCTCAGTGATGAAGAGGTCACTATGGTTATTATTTCTATGAAAGCTGGTAAGGCGCCAGGCCTAGACAACATCGAGGTCGAAGTGATACAACGTGCTTGGCCTATTGTAGGGCCCTGTATCACGAACTTAATGAATACTTGTCTTAGTAAAGGAATATTCCCCAAAGCATGGAAAATGGTAAATTAGTTATAATTAGAAAAACTGGAGATAGGTGTCAAACCGATCCCAAATCTTATCGACCAATCATGCAGTTGTCTGTCCTTGGTAAACTACTCGAAAAGTTAATTGCCGGCAGGTTAATGGACATATATTTCAAAGAAGTGGTACGTATAGTGATAAACAGTTTGGTTTCAGAGAAAATAGATTCACAGAGGACGCAATGATCAAATTGATCAATATGGTCAAAGAGTTGGACCAAAAGTACAATCTGGGAGTATTCCTAGATGTATCTGGCGCGTTCGACAACCTGTGGTGCCCCAGCATTATGTTGGAGCTAAAGAGATTCAAGTTCCCACGCAATCTCTATAACATCCTAAACAACTATTTTTCTGAAAGGAAAGCCACTATTATTCGCTAAGAAAAAGCGCAGCTTGACTTAGAACAGAATGGTGGACTGGTGCAAAAGCTACAAAATGGAACTATCCTCAGAAAAGACAGTCATGATGCAACTTAAAGGTTCACTGGACATTAGGAGACCACCATTGGTTTCCGTAAATGGCCAAAGAATTAAGATGGTGAAAACTGTCAAGTGGCTGGAAGTTGACTTCGATGAACGACTTGGAGTCACTTCACATAGCAAAAGAGTCACGGAAAATAGTAAGAAGGTTTTCGCTGAGCTAAAACGAGTTGCTAAAGTGAACTGGGGCCTCAAGCAACGAACACTATCAATAATATATGAAGGCCCAGTGGTATCTTCATTAACATCGGAGTACACTAGTTAGTGCTCAAAGAAGTATCTTGCTCGGTTGGTAATTACCAAGGCTTACAGAACGGTGTCAACTAACGCCGTTCCTGTCTTGTCCGGCATGATTCCTATTGATATACTCTTAAATGAGAAAATTGGTAACTACAAATAAGGAAATGACAAAATGTGAGCTACGGAAACGTGATAGTGGAAGGCGAACAAATTCGGCCAAGAGGAAAACGATAAAAGCGTCAATAGCAATATAGTTATAGCCAAACATTGTGGCGAGATTAGAGACAAAGATTCCTCTAAGCGTATGGTTCACCCAAATGTTAACGGGACATGGTAGAATGGCCTCCTATATGCACCGATCTAGCTGAAGAAGCTAGAGATCAACTAATTATTGACTCAAGAGTTGAGTGGCCAGTAAGTAAACTAACTCTAATGCTGCCAAACAACCGCAACTCTTTTAAGAAGTAGAATAGAATAAGTACACAAGATTCTCATCTTAAGAAAATTATTTTACAAGCTAGTTAAAAGTAAACAAGTATGCACCTCCTCGATGGCAGGGACCGTAACAGAGCAACCTGGCTAAGCATACCGACATAGTAGTAAATTCTTCAAAAATTGTAAGTCCGCGTTGGAGTTGTTAAAGTTGTTAATGCTGTTTTCATTTATAAATCGATTGTCTTACCGATATTATCTTACGCGTCTATTGTGTGGTGGCCAGTTGTTAATCTAAAGTTTTCAAAACACGGCTTGTAGGGCTATTACTGGAACTAGGTTCTCGACTCCACTTCATGCTATGGAGTCCATTCTTTCCTTTCCTCAATTACGAATCTTTATTCATGGCACTGTTTGTTCTGCACCGTTTCGCTTGAGGTGCATTGAGGCCTGGAATGTTTTCGGTTCTATCGTGGGACATAGACAAATCATTAAAAACTACACTTCTTTTTTACCAGAAATCGATATGGTTACAACAATACAACTTCGCCAACTTATTAACGGTGGTGAACCCATTAAAAGAATTGTGATTTTCTCCAAAAATTAGACGAGTCTCAGTGCTGGATTTTGAATCTACTGTATGTACTGTTTTCCAAGCTGACGTATAGTGTCATGGAGGCTTTGAATTTCGCTGTTAAAAACAAAACCACTTTTCTGTGTACTGATAGCAAAGCTGTACATTAAATAATCCGTTGACTATCTCCAAACTTGTCAAGGATTGCAAATAATTCATTAATATTCTTTGCTCCAATAATACCGTTACAGTAATGTGGGTGAAGGGAATACGATCGCGAACTGATCTTATCTTTTAACTACGCCAAGAAAGTTATAAAGAACTACACTTTGAAAGATGTAAAACTACAGTGGCTGGCTACATCTATTTATCGTATGGCGAAGAAGTTCATTAGCGTAACAATTTGAAATCAACTAAATATGCTCTATCTTTCTTAGTCGAGTTAAGGGCCATCTCCATCGAATGGTTTTATCTCAGGAAGTTATTTGTGAGGACTGTCTTGAGGAAGATGATGGCTGCCTGCACTTTGTGTGCAATTCGCTCGCTTCTGCGAATTAGGATAGATGGCATCCTGGGTTTGCTCCATGGGCCGTCCGACATTGAGTGCGGAATGCTTGTGGGTTCCAACCAATTTAAAAAAAAAAATTGAGAGTCATATGAAAATAAAATGCAGCACAGGTTATGGTTTGGGCGGCATTGGCTGAAAATGGTCGTTCACCGCTAATTTTTCGGCCACCAAACACCAAGATCAATGCCGATATTTATCAAAGATTGATTTTAAATGACAATGATTACAAAACAATGTTCCAAACTTTACTTCGACACAACAATGGCCATCGTATTCACCAGATCTGAATTCGTTGGATTATTCGATTTGGGAAATCTTACAAACAAATGCTTTCCAAAAAAAATACCTTTTACGATTTTTTACAAAAAAACCTTTGGAAGGTTTGGAATAAGATTTGACATAGGACAGTTTAAGGTAAGATTTCGTGTGAGCATCGTGTGCATCGTTTGAAAAGTGGTTGAAGCTGCTGGTTAAGGCAACACGGACGGTTATATACCATTTGAAGCATTCGTGAACACGTCATGCTCATTAGTTTTCATAAATGTGCAATTGAGTAATATAAAGGGTGATTTTTTTGAGGTTAGGATTTTCATGCATTAGTATTTGACAGATCCCGCGGGATTTCAGACAAGGTGTCAAAGAGAAAGATGCTCAGTATGCTTTAACATTTCATAATGAATAGGCCGAACGATCTGCCACAACGTCGAATTTTCAGTGAATGGGCCCTAGAAAAGTTGGCAGAAAATCCGCTTTTTTATCGACAAATTTTGTTCAGCGATGAGGCTCATTTCTGGTTGAATGGCTACGTAAATAAGCAAAATTGCCGCATTTGGAGTGAAGAGCAACCAGAAGCAGTTCAAGAACTGCCCATGCATCCCGAAAAATGCACTGTTTGGTGTGGTTTGTACGCTGGTGGAATCATTGGACCGTATTTTTTCAAAGATGCTGTTGGACGCAACGTTACGGTGAATGGCGATCGCTATCGTTCGATGCTAACAAACTTTTTGTTGCCAAAAATGGAAGAACTGAACTTAGTTGACATGTGGTTTCAACAAGATGGCGCTACATGCCACACAGCTCGCGATTCTATGGCCATTTTGAGGGAAAACTTCGGAGAACAATTCATCTCAAGAAATGGCCCGGTAAGTTGGCCACCAAGATCATGCGATTTGACGCCTTTAGACTATTTTTTGTGGGGCTACGTCAAGTCTAAAGTCTACAGAAATAAGCCAGCAACTATTCCAGTTTTGGAAGACAACGTTTCCGAAGAAATTCGGGCTATTCCGGCCGAAATGCTCGAAAAAGTTGCCCAAAATTGGACTTTCCGAATGGACCACCTAAGACGCAGCCGTGGTCAACATTTAAATGAAATTATCTTCAAAAAGTAAATGTCATGGACCAATCTAACGTTTCAAATAAAGAACCGATGAGATTTTGCAAATTTTATGCGTTTTTTTTTAAAAAAAAGTTCTCAAGCTCTTAAAAAATCACCCTTATATAGCAAATGTGTATTTATACAAAATCAATTTATCTTCAAACATATATCGCACAATTATATAGAATTCATTGGACGGCTACGCAAATTTCATGCTCCCTGATCAAAAATTATTTAATAAATTGAAAATTATTTAAACGATTGTCTGTATACAGTAATGTTTTGGGTAGCCGCTGCTCATGCGTGCATAATTGTATGCTATCAAATAGCCGGATAATTGAGTGTCACTGATTTATCACCTTTATAGTCTTATACCGTATACCTACTTTATGTTTCCCAGTTTTAATCCAATTCTAGCCCGCACTATCAATTAAGTCAAGGTACACAAGTTCACTATCGAATTATGTATATATGTTTATAAAAAATGTGTCCATATAGAATTATGTAATTACCCCGGCCCGATAAAGAATATTGAATAAAACCATTACCTTTACGTATACGTAAAGCGTATATTATGGGAAATTCTTAATTCTAACAATTATATTTTAATTGTTAGTACCTGCCAGTGGTTTACCATATACATACAATAAACGAGTTTTATTTACTTATCATTACACGGGAATTACGTATAAATTACAAATTTAAATTGCATGCAATTTATAATATGACATAAGCTCTAATAACATGATGGGGACAGCGCGCATGAATGCGTCGTCGCCCAGAGAACGACGATGCAGTTAATGTGTTTAATGTGTATATATTTGCGGTAACTATTGTACGTGCCCCAATAAAGAAATGTAAATTAGCCCGAGTTTACATAATTATATGTGTACATTACATTTGTTACTTTTTGAAATAAGTAAATAAATTAAAAAAGTTGGATTGTATATGCGGTTGATTCAAAAATGAATGTATACACTTGCGTGTTTAACATATTTGGATCGCAATTAAATTAAAATCAAGTTTGATCACTTATACGGGCTAAATATACTGAATGTTAAAAGTTTAATATCATACATACGAATTGAGTAACAGGCGTGTCCAAGTTTGTCATAATCTAGCTTTCAAACATAACCGCAAAGCTGATTTACCATGAATATATCTCTCAACATTAATACAAAAATTAGTTGAATTTATTGTATCACTTCACAATCCCTCCACATTGAATTTTTTCAGTAAAAAGTCGTACGTCCTTCAATAGGTTTATAAATACCTGCATAAAGGGCATTGTCCTAAAACTAATATCGCGTTCACCAGCAACATGTATAGAAATTGTTAATACGACGCATTCACAAATAACTCCAGTTCACTCTACCCATAGTCGAGAAATGATTCTGACGCCTCTTGAATTTGTATGTATAGATATCGACCTTCGCATCGATATTTAATCTCCTCAATCAGTTAAAATTGATTACGTCGAATGCAATGTAAACTTCTGCAGATTATTAATGTAAATCATTTATCATGACAGACAGAACTAAAGTCCATGTGTATATGCTGTTGCACAATTGAGTAATAAATCATACGTTTCAAGATCAATGCATGTGTAGATACAGCGTGAAATATTTAGCTTTACTGTGTTTATAGTTTATATTTTGAATTCGATGTCCTAAATCCCCCTAGCCACTTCAGGAAAGAATAATTCAAAAATTGAGACTGCGTCACTGTCATTCTACACAATCGTACTAATTTTGGTTGACATACCTAGGTATTCCAGAGCAGGCCACGGGGATGGAAGTCTAATAATGATCAGTCACTAATCACGCTTCCCGCTAGAGCGGTGATTCTATCCAATATAATGTACGACAGTAACGTGTATCCTGTGCAAAGACAGTTCCACTAAGTATCCCCTTCGAATACCAAGAGCTCCGAATTAATGCAGTCTACTCCAGGTGAGCGGTTTCGTTTTAGCCTCTGCAAGGCTGTGGTGGATTCCTAATGGGACGGATCCTACAGTCTGTGGCGCATGATGTACACCAAGCAGGTCAGTAAAGTGTCCATTCCATGCGTCAAGTACTGCGTCGATGTTGACACAGAGGTTTCCATACCGGTCCCGAGTGGCAGTTTACGCAGGCTTGAAAGTATGATGCAATCCAGTAATTCCTTTAAAGAAATCACGTGATGCTACAAATGCAGTAAGTGAAGAAAAATGTTGTAACATTCGACATAGAACACGTACTGAGGAAGGTGCTAGAACGTATACTACAGAGGCAATCAAGTAAAAGTACGAGGAACACAGATTGCTGCAGAACTTTACTTATTATAGTTTTAGTCAATTAGCAACACTGTTCGACATTATAAGACACCAATTCCATTAATACGAGTTAAACCTAAAAGCGAAAGCAAACTCTAAATTTTCAAACTTTTCAACCTTACTCATTTAGATATTAATTATTTCAATTTTGTTCAACCCTATCACACAAATTTGAGTATTTTTTTGACGATTTTCACCCAAGCATTGCTAGTTTTTACATTTAAGTTAGCCTCTACAGTATCCTAATCTGTCATTTATTGTTGAAATCACCGATCCCGATAAATCCTCAAGCCGAGCTAAGTAAATTCGTTTCCTAATAATTTTTTTGTCATGATACCCTTTGAAAACTGTAACCAGTTCCCTCTATATCAAACACTTACTTCAACCAAATTTACTTCATGGTAGCTTCCGTCGATCCAAATTTTTTATTAAATAAACTTGAAAATAATCATAATTTTTAAAATTTGACAATTCTGAATTCTATAAAGTTCGAAAAGTATGAAATTTAAAAAATTAACTTTAATTGGGAACCATCCAATATTCTCAAAATTCGATAATTGATAGCAAAATATCGAAATTCGAATAAAATTAAAATTTTAAATTCCGAATTATGTTCCTTTAAACCAATGTTAATGTTCGGAAATTCGGAATTCTTTGATTTCTGCTAAATTTTGACTTTAAATTCAGAATTATTGACAACACATTGAAATTGTGTAGAACACAAATTTTTAAAATTTAAGTTGATACTCATATTTTTAATTCTGAATTGCATAAACTCTTACAAAAAATTAGGAATCAAAGAATTAATGGAATTTTGAAAATTTTAGAAATTTCGGAATTTAATTTATAAAAATTTAAAAAATATTAAATTGTTTATTCGATATTTTTGAATCATGACCGAAAATTTCAAATTTCAATATGTACACAGTTTAAGTTCTAAATTCATTAATCTATTGCTCAATAGGTGGCACTCCATTTTATAATGTGTATTGCCATATTAGATGCATGAGGTTAGGTTTAGAGTGGCTGCTTCGGGATATTTAGACCCACGACGGTCCATTGTGATACCACAGGATCTTACTTCTTTTTCATTAACTCCAACATGCGTTGGGTTTCCATGGACTCCACATAGAAGCTGTTTTCCACATCTATGTCTACATCATGCAATCCTAATCCGGGTTTTGTTTTTAACTCAAACTTCTCATCTGCGTGTTGTTTGTATTTCCGTCGAGTTAAACTGTCCAGTAAAGCCTGCTTATGCTTATAAAATTGATTCTACGAGTATATCATCCATTATGACTCCGAGTGAATTTTATTTGGCTCCGACTACCTATTTGCAACCCGCACATGCTCTTAATATGGGTGATTTTATATTCATCGTGATTGCCTTTGTAATGTTAGTGTACTCTTGTATTATTAAATTATTAAATTTATTATTAAATTTAAACGTCAGAACCATCCAGAGTTACTTAAGTAGCGTGAGATATCACCAATTTTTCAGTGATATTTTCCATAAGGTACTTACTCAAGCTTCCTGGCTGCTAATCCCGGACATGAGCATAAGCAGGCAATTATTTTGTATTTCTTAGCTCTGTTTTACATTGATTCCTAGTCCAAATTTGCTGGCCCATGAACTGCAACATTTGAGAAAATTGGTATTGAATAAAGAGGAATAAGAATGCAAATTTGAAGAGGAGACTTTTGACGGTTCCATTGCATTGAAAATTGAATAGAAGGTTGTCACCGCGGATCTTAGAAAAGGTTCATACTTTTCACCTTTTTTTTGCTTTTAGGCATTGCCAAATATTTTTATTTTGTTCAGCCCTTGCACCCAAATATTACTAATTTCTCTTGTTCATTTGCAAATATTTTGTAGAAGCTGGACGTCAGAATCGTATTTGCACTTCAATTCCCAATAATTCTTTTTGATGAATCTACTGCTATATAGCTCAACTATGTGTACAGCAGGAATCTAATCTGGTTCGATTACATATTCCAGAAAATTTTATTTTATTTTATTTATATAAAATTTACTACTTATTTGTAACCGATATAACCTTATCTTATCTGCTATGCTGGCTTCAGTATTTTTTTATCAGCATTGTGATGGTTTTTGTAATATTCGTGTACTGTTGTAACTTTAAATTTGCAGAATCTGAAAGTAAATTCTTAAATTACTTAAAATTATCGAGATTTTTCAAACTTTACAGCAGCTGTCTATATTGTCACCACTCAAACTAAACCGTCTGCCCCATGATGCAGTTCAATCACTCGTCCTAGTTTCCACTGTAATGCAGGAAGATTTTCATATTTTATTATTACCACGGTGCCTTCTGAAATATTGTCCGTTGACCACAGCCATCGAAAGCGATATAACTGGCCCACCAGCTGCCATCGTTTCCGGGAGTTCAAACTGATCGGTTCAAAGTGAAGTGACCAGTTGTTAATAACTCCACGTTGTCTTTCGGTTGTAATAGCTGTCAATACAATAGCTGGCCTCGAATTCAATACAGCCTCGACCTGTTTAATTAGCGTATTGAGCTCTTCATAAGAAAAGTTTTCGTTGCCCATCATTCGACGAATATGGTATTTGACCGATTTCACCGCTGCTTCATTAAGGCCACGAAAATGAGATGAATTTGGTGATTCAAACTTCCAATTAATTTTGTTTTCTTGAGAAAACAAAGCCAACTCAACTTAAATAGTTCGTGTAGTTTTGTGTTGGTACCGCAACAAAATTTGTGCCGTTATCGAAAAATATGTTTTTTCACTGCCCTCTAGTAGCAATGAATCTTTGCAGGGTGCCCAAACTTCGCAGGGTGCCCTCGAAAACAAATCTGCCGGATTTAATTTTGAGTCGACCCGACATGCATCCAGTTTTTTGATTTGGACTGAGACTGAATAAACGCTACGCGATTTGCCCCATAAGTTTTCCACCTAGTCGATGAGCTTGGTGGGGCGACAAGAGATTTGGAATATAACAATATAACTGACCATTGATGCACATCAATACGTATATTGCGCTATTGGAAGACCTTTATCCCAATGAATTTTTATAGACCATAATTTTTGGTAGAAATATTTTCCTAAAACGACGACGGGTACAACAAGGTCATTTGGGTCAAAAATGCTAGCAAGCTGAGAAATAACTATTCTATTCGTGATTCGCTTCGTTTGAAAACATGATTTACTAACTTGAATATTCAGGTGGTTTCAATATAAACCCAAAGTTTTCACACAATTAGTTAGAACACCATTTCTCAAAAGTCGTTCCAGACGAACTCAACAAGGCCGAAATCGAGGATCTCAATCTAGCGGCTTCTTCAGCTAAATTAGAACCCACCATTAAAATGTCCTTCAGTGAATTCCCAGTTGGTCGTCTTTGCCGACCCGTCGAAAACCACTCGTAATTTTGTAGTAAAAGAAAACGATTTCGTACGTATCGTAGAATCTGTGATATCACCAGGCACAACCTATATCCTATTACCGTGTTTTGTATAACGTTGACAAATTGTCACCCAACTTAGTTTGTCCAACTGATTGTTACTCGGAGTATACAGTTCTGCTCCCAACAAATGATCAATTGCACGTGACTCGTACAACTTTGGATCGTCCAACATGGTATTGGCTGGAAGTGAAGGCTGATATGCCTTGATATATCTTTCGTAAAATATGGGCTTTTATTTAATATTGCACATCTTGACGATGGTGCAGGAGTTCCGCCTATATACCCGAAATATTGACACATGAATTGATTGCTTTAACGCCTAACCGTTTCGCTAACGATTCTGTTATGAAATTTAACTGCGATCCTGAATCTAATAAGACTCTGGCGGTGACCTATAAACCCCAAATTTGAACTGTTTTGTTGAACGTAAAATATCGGCTGTAAGTGAACAGTTCGGTATGCCTGCTTTTGGTTTACCTACAATAGAAAACTTCACTTGAGGGCCATTTGTTTGATCGTTATTCGAAGTTGGCATGTTGATGTGTAAACGTGTATGACGTTTAGCTTGAACCACCGACACCGTTCTTGAACGGAACATGACGCAAAGTATGAGATGATCTTAGACAATTTATACAAGTTTTAAGTTGATCAGTACTCTTTCGTCGTTCATCGTGGGCCCCGTTGTCTTGCACAATTCGCAATATTAAATCATTGATATATAGTAAAGGAACTAACAGGTCGTTGAAATCGGTTCGGTACTATTGGCTTTTGAGAACCTTGTAATTTAGAAGCCGTTGAAGAATGCAGTGACCTGGACTTTAACAAGTTTTAACACAATTCTGTAAGAAAATATTTAAAATTGTTAATCTGGGTTCCTCTATATGTGAAAGAAAATCGTTTAATTCTTGAAACTTTGGACCTTTTTAAAATTTAATCACTTCTAACAAGCTTAAGGAGAAATTCTAAAATATCATAAAAATTTTCAAAATTCTTGCATAAATGTTGATAAATTTAAGAAATTCTTAAAATTCTAAGAGCTTTCAAAACTCCTTAAATTCGGTGTTTTTTACCGACTCTGCACTGTTTAAAAAAATTATCCATCTTAGAACTTGAAAAATAGTAAATAATAGTTTTAATAAATAAGTGCATAAGTTAATAATAGAACTTTGTAAAATTTTCGAAATTCTAAATGTCTTAACATTTTTAAAATTGGCTCGTATTGTTCTAACTGATTGCTGCTCTTTGGTTTACTCCATATTACTCTCATTAAATACCTTTCGTCATTATACCCCGCTGTCATTAGGCTCCTCATATTTATCACCGCTTCTCTCACGTCATGTATTCTCGTAATAGCCTTCCCCTCCTGCGTGTTTATCTTTATAATGTACCCGCCGAAAATTTACTTGCTGCCACTGTGGAGTTAAGAAAATATTCAAATTTTATACCTTATTCATTGACTATTTATATTTTGTTCAACCCTATCATACAAATTCGACTATTTTGTCTTATCCATTAAATCCAAAATATTGATTAGTATACAAATTATTCTTACCCATTTTCCGATTGTGCGTTTAACTGCGCATTTCATCCAAGCTTTGTCTGTCTAGTCCGTCATCACAGGATTTTACTTCCTTTTCACCTCTATGGGAACCATTCAGAATTAAAAGCTAATTAAATAGCGTGAGGTATGTTATAGTGGAGGTTGTCGGTTCTTATTCAAGTGTTTATGCAATCTATGTTTCTGTGTGCTAACGTCGAACATGAGGATAGGAAGTGAACCAAACAGAAGTCATTTGCATCCAGTTGCAGCCTTTTCATCGTATGTTCTACTAAAACGCACACTTGGTTTGCAACGCTATGGGTGAGTGTGTTAGTACGTAATACCTCCCTAATGTACCAATTCTCAGCGTGTTCATCCACTCTGCGTTCCTCATGACATCTGAGTGACCGCGGACCCATACTATTCAGATGTTTGATTTTGTACCATGCCCCATTGTAGCATTGAGTGCGGAACCCTCATGAGTTCCAACCAATTTTAATATTCGGATGTTGAAAAGGTCACTAATCTTTTTACGAGATGGGTGGCAATACAACGCCATCCTCGATGCCAGAAAAACGATTCCAGCAATTTCATTGTTGCTGGACAGTACACATAGATTGTAACATCGGATGAGGCAATTATAAAGGGTTTTCCAATTAGAGGTTTCATTTTGAATAGCCTGCTATTTGGGCAGCTGTCAATTTTGATATTTGACAAGTAAAAACTACGCCATTACTAAAAATGGTACGATACACGCTTCACAACGCATTGTTAAAATTCACTACAAAAATGGCGAAGATTTTGCAGTCACAGTTCGCAAAACTAAACTACTTTTTGATCATCGCTCAAGAACGTAGTGGTGAAGAAAACCCAGGTTTGTCAATTCCTCGTCGATCTTTGAAATTAGACATTCCACAAACGACATTACACAGTATTTTGCATAAAGACTTAGATCTTAAGACTTTTAAAGTTTAGTTAACACAAGAACTTAAGCCGGTCGATCACCATAAACGTCGTATCTTGGCTGATTGGGTCCTTTAACTGCATCAAAATGATCCGGTTTTTCATCGAAAAATCATTTTCAGTGATGAGGCTCATTTTCATCTCGGAGGCTACGTTAATAATTGCCGCATTTGGGCCTCAGAAAATCAAAGAATGATTGTTGAAAAGTTTCTCCATCCTCAACGTGTTTGGTGCGGTTTTTGGGCTGGCAGTGCTTACTTTTTCGAAAATGAGGCTGGTGCAACTGTTACGGTGAATGGATTGCGCTACCGAGGACATACAGCCGCAATTTAGCAAATTGGTCATGGAAAATTTCATGAAAAGGATATGGTGCTACAAGCGTATCCGTGACAGCCATTTGGCTGATATTTTTTCAAATGTTAATGGCATACCTTACTCTTTACAATGAAATAAACATTCATTGATTTCTCTTACAAAATACTTTTTTTTTAAAGTTTTAAAATGAAACCACTTATTGGAAAACCCTTTATTATACCTCAAACAAGTCAAGGCCTCAATTACTATCACCTTAGCCTGTAAACACTGCAGAAACAGGAAAACGAATGGGGATGTTCACCTTCGACATACGATAGCCACTTCTTTAGCGATCTACTTAGCGTCGAGTAGCCTGTCTGAAGACATTCTGAGAACGCCCGGAGATATATCTATTAGTAAAACTAACTTAGTGCCGTTTAAGGTCTGTTTTAGATGGGTGGTTTCTCAATTTATATGGAAACTAAACGGGACGATTCAAATTCATCAAATAATTTGAAGAGGAGACTTTTGATGTCGGCTAACATTGAAAATTGAATTGTAAGGCATTGTCATCGGAGCTAAGAAAATATTTATACTTTTAAGCTTTATTCTTTTAGTCATTATTAATTATTTTTATTTTGTTCCACCCTAGTTCATAGTTTTTACTATTCTGTATTGTTGATTTGGAAATATTTTACTCTTGCCTGCCCCTTTAACTGGGTTGGGTGTGCATGGACTACACATCGGTTAGGTTAGGTAAGGTTGCCCATCCGTTCTATATTTTTAGTAACTCCTTGCTCGCATTGTAAACATTCGATGCTTTCGTTTCTATTATTTTATCGGCTGGAAACTCTCTACCTATTTATATATAAGAGACCATCTGCGGATATCGATACAAATCTTACAGGGAATGCCATGTTTAGTCCGGGTCATATTGACATTCTGAACTGCTAATCTTCTTGATACTATGATTTATTAATTAGTGTTGCCTGATGACTTTTTTTTTCGGTGGGACCTTTATTTAGACATAATTTATTATTTGACAGTAGTATTGACCGTCGCAAGTTGCAACAATGTCGTTTGCGAAGGAGCGATGAAAAACTTTAAGATGGTGATTGGTGACCCCATTGGTGACACGTCAAAAAATCAACAATAAATGAGCATTTAAAGTCTAAATACTAACTTTGACTTTGGTCTGAGTTTTTAGTTCTAATTTGGGTATATAACTCTGATGTTGATTCTACTATAGATAGCGTAACAATGTGAATGCATATAAATATAAATTGAGTTCGAATTCAAATTAAGCTCATAGAACGGTTGACATAATTATATCACGTGATTCATTAACAAATTGGGTTATAAATGTAGTACCAATTCAATCAATCCCAATTCAATAATCTTATCCAAATTATTAATTTAGTTTAATCATGCGCCGCATATAAAATCATTTACTATACATCTAATTGATAAGAGTAAGTCAATATAGTAAATATATTTATACCAACAACACTCGTATACCTGTACGTACTTATATTTTATGACCGAGACACAACAATAACACCCTGCCAAATGCCAATCTGACCATGATTGATACGTCTATTTTCGAATACGATTGACGATATCAAAATAGATTTGTGCGCCTATACGCGAGTTTATATATATACAAATATACACGCGAATCACTCAGTTTTAAATTAAAAGAAAAAAATTATATAAAACCGCGGATTATGCGACACACCGCAATATTGTATACTAATTACCGTAAACACGTTTAGTCACGTGGTCTAAAATTGATACGGGCATATATTGTTATTGAAATTGAATGCATATAGTTTTTAAAATGTATCTCTCTCGCGGACTGTAATTCGCACGTGACCGATTTTGTGTTCGGACACAGTTTGGTTATATGTGATACATACATATATACAATACAATAATAACGTCTTATCAAAATATGTTTTGTAAATATTTTCTTACATTTATACTTTGGCATAATCAAATCTTAAATTCAACCTCTCCCTCCCCCCTCGCCGCCCAAATTTACTATATATCGTCTGTATTGATTTTTATAATACAATAAATTATCATAATGGATTTGTCACGAAACTTAAATTAAAATATAGATTATTTGTTGGGTAAATACAAAACACTATATATGTATACTATACACAGAGCTCACAATTGCATAATTATTATCAATTAGTGATGTGCTGATTACTTGAGATGATATTTCAATGGCATTGCAGACTCACAAACAGAAATATTAATTTGCTGGCTATACGCGATGTATGACATTGTATATATGACGATATGACAAGTTATGACATTCCTTAGTGTCATTTTCGAAATTATTTATATATTTAGTGTGCGGTCTTATATGGCTATAATGCTAATTATACAGATTAGTGTTTACGATCAACAGTGTTAATTCAATATTATGCAATCGTGAATTTAATTATTGATCTCAGGGTGGTAATTAACTGTGTATAGGCCGCTCTATTTAATAATTTTTTTTTTTACCTCAACTTGGCATCGAGTGTCATACCTAGATATTTCACCGTATCTGCGATTGGGATTCTATTAGAAATATTTTTATTAGTTAAGTTTACATGCACAGATTTACTTTCGTTCAGTTTTATTCTCCATTTTTTCATCCAATTGTTGACTGAATTAGTCGACTAGTTCCCAACTGCCAAAATTGCAGTATCATCAGCATAAGTTGCTTGGTGGTATATCCCGAGTATATAGGAGGTATAAGACAATGCCCAATATGCTACCTTGTGTTATTCCAGCTGAAATTTTCTTAAGATCCGAGTATTCGTCTTCATATTTTACACAGAAGTATCTATCAGTTACCTAGGAGTTCAGAGTTTCATAATATAGGTTGAACTCCAATGCTTTGTGCCAAACAAGGTCAAACGCTTGCGCTACATTCAGGAAAACGCTTGAACATATTTGAAAATTTAAATTTAAGCTCCAGTCTATTATACACCGACTTCAATAAAGTTTATAATTCATTGTTCGGCCGATAGAAATTTCATGGTAACCGACAGTACACAATCTTTAATTCCTAACAAACTACCTAACAGAATAATCGCAAATATTAAGAGAATTTCAACTTCCTAAACAGACACAATGGCTGTTTGTTTTTCAGAATTTGAAAATAATTTGACAGGTGCAAAATTCTATGTATAACCGGGGTAAAACTATTGTCTCACCATAGTGTGAGGCCCAGTGGCATTGCTACAATGTGCGGTAACAATTAGCGATATTTAGGGGCCCAGGTGAATTATAATAGTTCCACAATGCTTAAAATCACAAAATTATTACAAAGCTTTAAAAAGATCTAACTAAGCTTTTAGTCATTTAAATAATTAAATTTATACAAAGTACATAATATCCATAATTAGAAGTTCTCACAATATGTAAATATTTCAAAAACTTTGCGATGAAATGAAAGCTCAATTATCGTAGAGCTTTTAAAGGAAACATTGAACCGAAAGCTAAAGCTGTCAGAAAATTTAATGGAGGGTTGCTTTAAGCAAATCAATATTTTAAAGCAAAATCACTATTGGAGGGATTTTACACTAAAACTAAAGCTTTTTTAAAAAGTTCCATGTGAAGTTCTTGTTCCAATCAGCTGAATTAAAGAATTTTGAAAATAAATTTTGATTAACGCTTTTTTAAAAGCTGAACTTGAGATTCCTGTACTCACACTTCAGAACACTGTTAAAATAGTTTGCGGTGCTAAAACAATTAATATGGACTTTTAACAACACTATGGGTAACCTTTTTAAAAGCTTTAGTTGTATCTTTCAAACAATTTGATTTATTCGATTCTCCATCATGTCTTAGGTTGGCCAATATGTAATTATTTCTAAAAATTGCAATTAAATATATTAAAGCTGCTTAACATTTTGGGATAAAATTTTAAACTTTTGAAGCTTGGACTCGAATTTCCAAGTGTCCAAGAAAACAGAGTCCAGCATTTCTAAGCATGATATGAAATCTATTTTAAAGATTTAAAATTTTCTGTAGCCCATGCAACTCGGGTTAATTGTTGGAATTGTGTGGAAGAGGGAGATACAACTAAAAAATATATAAAACTAAACGGGCTATAGTCCATGGAGTAATCCTATAATTTGTAAAATTCGGCTTGGCCTAGATTTGACGAAATTGATCGATTGATCCCTTCCGTACCATATACCAATTGCTTATTGTTGAACTGTAGATCATTAAATTGGTGTTTATCTAGAAGTACTATAATGCAAATTTGATACATATACAGAGCATGTACTCGTCCCTTAAAACTGCTAACAAGTCGCGACTGTCTTTTGTGGCTGAATAATCTGAATGATCGAAGTGACCGTTTGGTTTACTGCGGGCACTTCGATTAAAGTAATGTTATAAGTTTGCACGATCGAAAACATTTTTTTACGGTTTAATTGTTTGTTGGGCCATGTTGGAACCTCAATAATCCCATAGGGAATTATACATAAAAGCTGGACTGAAGTAAATGTTTTAAATTTTAGTCAAAATTTGACAATAGTTTAAAAAAGATGTCAAATAGTAGATTGGAATTGGCTTCCTTGATCTGTACTAAAGTTTACAGATACCCAAAATCTTGATATTTGATTTTCCACAAAAGTTTTTGTAACAGTTGCGGGAGTAATATTCTTCACAAGGTTACATTCTGGCCATGATTTTCAGTTATGAGGTTGTACCGGTTGTAATGGTTAAAACGTTTCTTCTAGGTGTCTCGCAAACAAGTCAGCTTTTTGTTTACCGCTTCGAGGCGAGCTTCCATCCTCATTTCTAATTGGTGCCGTCGAATTTGTTGGTCTCTTAAGTTGATGAACCACCAGATTGAAAGTCACATTTTATTTTTACTCCTTCTTCAAACAACTCTCTCCCAACTAAATTGCTGTCTAAATATACCATTTACATACACCAAAAATAATAGAGGCCCTAAAACAGAGCCCTGTGAAACTCCTACATTAATTATGGGAATTCGATGCTTAATTGATAATTTACTCATACTACATGGGCTCGTTCATTCAAGTACGAGTGCAACCATTTATTGGTTGTACCTCTGAAGCTACAACAATACAGTTATTTTTAAAAGCGTATCATGTTTCATTCGGTCAAAGGCCTTTGTGAGATCTATAAGGAGTGCCGATACTTTTAATCCTTTATCACTATACATTTTTTTTAGAAAAACGCGAAAGTAGTGAAATTGGACCGAGGCAGTGACCTAGTGTAGTAGTAGTGACCGAGGCTAGTTTTATCACTCTTTTTAAATATTGGAACGACTAGAGCTCTTTTTAGTAATATAGGGAAAAACCCAGTTTCCAGACTTAAATTAAAGATAAAAGATAAAACATCAACCATATACCCAAGTCGATAAATACATGCAATGCAACCATAATTAATTAATAAAATTATTTCACGACTCTTAATTAATTTAAAAGCATCGCACCATGCATTTCGTCACAGTAAATATTTTGATAGTGTAATCCGGCCATTAGATAGTGATGAAAAATGCGGTAGTGTAAATCAACTATTAGTTTACCGGAATAATTGTTATAGGGGTTTAGTTAATTCTATTTAATTCTCATAGTACATATACTAGTCTGACTCCGTGAATTCTGCTTCGCTTTGTGTTGAACTGTGTGTGTCCTGCTGGAATGCATACATACCTATCTTTGACGAGTTAAATTATTCCAAATTATTCCATCTCGTCCTTTAAAAGTTGAACAGAAGCCTTATTTTGTTACACGACTACAGATTTTTTGTAGTGCGACCTGACGAAATTAAAATTTTTACAAAATTAATTATCGTATGACTCAACCTATATTTTATCCGTAGAAAACAAACCTGAAAAATTCAAAATTTTCGGTTTGATTTATCATCAATGCGCCCCACGAATAGACTGTTAAAATTTTTATATTTTTATAAACGTCAAATCAATTTTGATTTGATCGTAAACGATTTTTTCGATCAAGCAACTGCGATCACGAAAAAGCGATCCGAATCGTTGTATCGCAGGTTGCGTTTGACGTTCTTATACCTTAAACCATTACTAGCCAATCGGAAGAAGAACGGTTACATAACAATTTTGATTAACCATTTGGATATTGCATAGCTTCATCTCCGCCTCTATTAGAATTTGTATACCCGATACAAATTCCACAGCTTTACTCACTGTGCTATATGCTCGGTTAGAAAGTATGTATTTGTCATTTGATTTGCTTTTTTTTTTCATTAAAACTAGGAACGATAAAAATTCGAAACGGAGCGAAAACATAAATCGGCTGCGGTTCAGTTCCTGTTTAAATCTCTGCTCTGGAAATATTTTAGTCGAATTGGTAACCCTACAATGTGCTAGCAGATATATTTTTTTAAGCATGTTCTTGCTACCTTTGTTCCATTCTCCTTGATCTGATGGTAAAACGACTGTCTATGAGTTAAAACATTGATTTTTAAAAGATTGAAAGACGTCAAACACGTCACCAGATGAATTCGCTTCATCGTTCGCAGGAATAGAAAATTGGCGGTCACAATTTTCTAAAGAGATCTTATAGGAATATTTTTGTTTAATAATTTGGCCCTTTGGTATCCACTTGAAAACAATTGTAAAGCAGTTGTTGTGTTCGCCATGAATGCTTTTCAGGTTTGTATTCAACAGGCCAATTGTTAATTAAATGCTTCCAATAAATTATTCGTTGACAGTACAGTTTCACAGTCTATTGCATCTAGTTCTGTAGTTGTGTCATTGGAAGGTACAGTCATCATTTACATGCGCTGTCAATGCTAAAAATGCAGCAGTAAGCGGAGAAATATGTTGTAACATTCGACATATAGAACACATACTGAGGAAGGTGCTAGAACGTACTACAAAGGCAATAAAGTGAAAGCACGAGGAACTCAGTGTGCTGCAGAATATTACTTATTATTTGAGTCAATCAGCAACGCTGTTCGATTTTATAAGAAAACGAGTGACGATGCGCATAATTCCATCAATACGTTAACTGAGCCGGATTATCTGTAATACAGTTACAGACGAGATTCGAGATAAGCAAACTCCAGCCAAAATTCAATTGAATAATTTTTTGTCCTTAAATTTTTGTCCTAAATTTTAAAAATCTGAAACCATAAAAAATGCTTTGATGAAACTGTATCACCAGAACTTTAAACCAAACTTTTTGGTTTGCAGCCACGGCGATAGACATTAACGTGCTACAATTGGCACCAAAAAAGATAGTATTTGAAATAGCTGTCCAACACTTTATAAATAATAATAAAGATTGGTATGAAGGAGTAGCGCTACATGTTCCGTAAACGAATAATCCATTGAAAGCCATTAGAAACTCGCTCACTTTAGTGCACTTTTTAGCAACTGTTTTGGACATATGATTAAGAATTGGTCTAATGAATTCAAACATCAAGCCATCAATTTTCTATTCCTGCGAACAATGTAGCGTATTTATCGCTTTTAACGATTTTGAATCTTTTAAAAATCAATATTTTAACTCATGGACAGTTGGTTTACCGCATCAGATCGTGGCGAATTGACCAAAGGAATATGAACCTGCCTATCATCTTAAATTTATCTGCAAGCATATTAAAGGGTTTCGGTTTCTGCTAAAATATGTCCAGAATATACCAGCGGCGTTAAAAATATACCAATCGGAGAGAAACGAAAACGATGCTGCCCTCAAAAGGCTATGGCAGCGTTGATACGCTAGCAAATTATAATTTTAAGATTATCAAACCAAAGGATTCCTATAAATAAAATTAAATCCAAAAAATTGAATATGTACATACATATATTTGTTATCAATAAGACTAATCGGATCTGTTCCTATATTCCTGGCATGTTTGCTAAACCCCGCTCCTACGTCTCCCGGACCTTTTTCTTCTTTTAAGGAATGAAGCGACTTGAACATAAAAAATATTAAACATTTGGTAACTAATGCCAACCAGATCTTATATACTCCCGACAGGTTTTCTGAACCCTGTTCCTTCGTCCCCGGATTATTGAAGATTTTTTTTCTTTCGCTCTTTCTCATTCTATCGATGCGCTAAATTTCTCAATAATTTTTTCTTTGGACCTTTCTTATATAAAGGACTGACTTGTTTAACTAAACTTTCTCGTGTGGTCGGAGGACATTTCCATGAAAGCCATACAATTTATCACTGCAGTAATCACTACTGGGCATTGGTTGCGGCTAACGGTTGGATTGAGGGGCTGCGAACCGTTCAAAGCATACGAAACCGTAAAAGTACACATTCCCCACGGCGTAAGGCACCTTCTCATAGGCAACCACAATATTAAAGACTGATTTTACAATGACTAGGCGGAAGCACGATATCTGATGGATGATTAGCGGCTTTAGTACTACATAGAACTAACAAAAATCAGTATTTTTATTATATGAAAACTCATGGCATGAGGTTTCAACTGATAAGACAAAACAAGAACTTCTTGAAGCCAAATTGAACACGAACAATCAATTCAAATATGGGTCGTTCAAAATGAAAGATAGTTTCGGTTTGCGACCAAATCGTTCCGTGGTGTCGCATATACAACAATATTTAGAATAAATATCTAGTCAACAGTTTTAGTTACCGGCCTGAGGAAGTGAATACTAGATGTCGTCCAACAGACACTCGGTGTCAACCAATTGCACTTCTATAGCAGAACAGCTAAACGAACTTATAAAGGTCATGAATATGACGATATAATCGTAAAATGGCGGTAATTCAGGCACAGTGTCCCAAATAGGTACTCTTTAATCTCAAGTTGGAATACATCTTTCATAAAATACGTGCGCATACATCATCTTATACCTGCAGCCCAGACACGTATCTGCCTATGCAACCGTCAGAGATTGGTGTGGTCAACAAAAGAGTTACAGAATTACTTAATCCACTAGGATATATTCAGCGTCTGTTGGTCTTTTGCTCATCTAGAGTAGTGCAGTGACCTCCTAGAGATGAACCACCTTTTGGCAGACGGAGAAGTCGTTAACAACAATGATGGGTCGATAGCTGTAGCCCGGTGTAAAGAATGACTTGGCCTTTTCTAAGGGTTTTCCAATAAGGACTTTACAATTTTTTTTTTAAATAAAACACAAACCATTTGAGATATCTCGAAAAATTGATTATTGGCTTCGTTCATATGTCGACTACGGGCACGTTTTCAGGTGTAGATTCGTTGAACCCAATCTTCGATGACTCGGCCACATATTGGCCGCTATCTCTCGATGCCGACTTATTGGCATAGACCAATGATTTAACGTAGCCCCATAAAAAATAGTCTAGAGGTGTTAAACCGCACGATCTAGGTGTCCAATCAACAGGACCATTTCTGGATATAAGACGTTCGTAGAATTTAAATTTCAATAAGTTGATTGTTAGCCCCTCTGTGTTGCGTGTCGCACCGTCTTGTTAAAACCACATATCATTAATGTCTAGCTCATGCAATTGACGAAAGAAATAAGATCTCCAACCACACCATACAGTTATTTTTAGTGGATGAAGTGGTGTTTCTTGATTCACATGAGGGATTTCATATGACCAATAACACATATTCTGTTTGTTGACGAAGCCGTTTAGCCAAAAGTGCGCTTGAACAAAAAATTGAAATTAACGCTCTTGAAATTGCAGTCACCGACTCGGAATTTTGTAGTAAATTTTAATTATATTTGTAAACGTTGTTCGTTCGTGTACTTCACCATTATGAAAATGTTGTCTTTTCTGAATATTTTAACACTGACAGTTGTCAAGCCCCAAATGGAAAACCCGATATATAGAGGCAGCATTACATTTACGAATGCTACAGGTTTGATAAACACAAATTTGTCATAAGATTCATACCTTTCACCGTAAATGAAGGTTGGCAACTGGTGATCAAATAATAAAATGATAATAGAAGGTGCATGAAGTAGCGGAAGCGTATACCTGTACCTTTTAATGACTACCACCAGGTGTATTTGTATTTTTTATGGTGGATATTTATTTGAGTGTTTGAGTATTTGACAATTTTCAAGCAAAGACGCAATATGGAAGGTTCCAGAGTTGTATTGAACGGGTATATAAACGGGACCAGGTAGCAGTGAACAAGTAATTCGTTCTCGAATAAATTATGCAGTTAATTAGAAGTGCCCGAAATTCGTATCGATTTGGTGTTAGAAGTGGGATTTTGCAATACAAAATGTCGAATAACGCATTAACTCTTGCACATCTCAACAGCTATAGGAGAATAGTTGAAGCGTCGGGGGATTGCCAATGGATGGCAATAGAACCCATCTATTTAAGTCTTCAATATGCGATTAAACGTAACCAAAAGTGCGCAGGTAGTGAAGGAAGAGATACTGTAGGATCGCGACCACCATCATCGGCAGAACAGGTTAAAGTATCATGATCATCATCACTGTTGTAGGTTCTCAACTCTCTGCTGTTACAAAAGAAACAACAGACGCAACAATCGAGCCAACAATTTGATCAGCAGAATGCAATATATGACCAGCTAAATTCTGAAATGAAACGGCAGGTGCAACAATCGAGCTAACAATTTGATTAGTTAACCTCTGAAATGAAACAGCAAAATGCGAGGTTGGATCAGCAAATGCAACAACAAAATAAGAAGCTGAATGAATTGGAAGCAGACATGACAAGCAGGATAAAACAATTGGATGATAAAGTAGGTCGAAGCTCATCGGGAAGATGCTCCCTCGAACCAAAACAATACTCCAAAACGAAGCCTCAAAAATGTACTGGCTGATTGGAAAAAAATCAAAACTTTCCCTAGAATGCAAGGTTCTGCTATACAAAATGATCCTAATTCCTATATGGACATATGGTATTCAACTATGGGGCTGTACAAGCGTATCAAATATAAATCTTTTACAACGAACGCATTCAAAAATACTTTGCTGTATTACAAATGCTCCGTGGTATATCCGTCATTGCAACTGATTGAATATATCAAATGAATTCAGAACTCAACTAGATCATTTTATTCAAAATGTTGCCAACATATTGGTTCAGAACCATAAAATTCTCTAAAAAAAATTGTTTTATAAATATTAATTACCTCTTGTTTATTTTTTGACTTCTTGCGACTCGAATACTGAAATATCAGAAATTGTCGCCAAAATGTGATGTCTCTTATAGCTTTCATCATTAATGTTAAATCTAAGGCCTTATTCCTGTTTTCAGATTTTTAAGCTGGCCAAAAATTTTATCTTTGCACATTTTTTATATCACGGCAAAAAAAAAGGTTGACAAATGAAAATCGCTTGCTCTTTAGTCAACGCCATGTTCGTAACTGAGTTTAAAAAGAAAAACAAAATATGTATAACTGTTATCGAGAAATAAACCACCATTTTTGCAACAGCCCTAGCCGTAAGAATGATTTTGCAAAATTCCAGGTTGATTTTGGTACAGAACTGCACGTAATATTGAGATACGCAGACACTCGTTGGCTTTCGCGTCAAGTAAGTATATATTAGGCATATTTGAATGTAAATATATAATAATGTTGTTTTAATAATTTTAGGCAGCTATCGATAGGATAATCGAGCAATGGACAGCTTTAACCTATTATTTTGGACTAAAAGATTTTGAAAACCGTTACGGTAATGAAAATATTAGTTTTATAGAGGCCAACTTAAAAAGCCAAACAATGAAAATGTATTTCCTATTTTTATCATATATTTTAAAAATTATTAACGGGGTTAACATAGAAATGCAAGCTGAAGGCCCCAAGATGCATGTTTTTTTACAAAGAATTCAATTTTTATTTAAAAATATCAGTCGAAATTTTATTAAAAAATCTGCGATGGACGCATCTTCATCTGTAAACTCTTTAAATTTAAATTTAAATGAAAATCAAATTCCCTTGGAAAATATATATTGTGGTTCGAATATTGAATTATATATTCAAAAAGAAAATATTTCACAAAGTGAAATTATAAGCTTTAAAACTAATGTAAAAAAATTTTACATTACGTTTTGTGAAGACCTCGTAAGACGGATCGATTTTGGAAACGAATCGTTAACTTATTTAGCTAAGTTTTCTCCTGAACACGTGCTATCAGGCGAAACAAATAGCATTTTGCCACTAATTATTAACATGTTTCCAGAATCCGAAATAAACAATGTTGAGCTGATAAATGAAGAGTACCGATCATTAGCAGACCACGATGAATTGAAAAAGTTAAAGGATTGTTCAATAAGTGATTTTTGGAGCAAAATAGGAGCAATAAAAAATACATTAAATGATCATATGTTTAGCAATATATTTAGAATCGCCCAAGGGGTTTTATCTATTCCTCATTCTTCTGCGAATGTCGAGCGAATTTTCTCGATTAATAACTTAATAAAAACTAAATGCCGCAATCGTTTAGCGGTTGGAACATGCTCTGCACTTTTGCAGACTAGAGATTTAATTAAATCAAGCGATAAGTGTTGCAATAATTATAAAATTACCAAAGAATTGATATCAACAAATATTTCAAACGATGCTCCTCCAGACGAAGAACTATTAGATTAAAACAATGTGATAATTAAAATTGAAACGTGATTCTGTATTTTTAATTAATATTACATAAGTATTATAGTTTTGTCATAAAAGATATGAAAAAAATCCTTTTGATATGGAATAGTTTACATATATTATTTATTTTATTTTATTTTTATATTATATTGATATTATTATTTTTATTTTTTATTATAAGTGAGTTTAAACCTTGAAATAAAGTTACGAAAACTCTTAAACTAAAACAGTTTTTTTTAAAGTCGTTAAATTGTTTGTTTTTTAGAAAAAGTACACTCGAGTCTAAAAAAGTACTATCGGGTGCGTGGAAAAAGTACTCTTGAAAATGCTGAAATATCATCCCTGGTATAACATCGATAAATTTAAAACGAGTACTAGATGTAAACCATTGAGTTTTGTTTATAAATTTGTATAAATTATTTGTTTGTTTGTTTGTTTATTTCATAAGCTTTTGGCCTACCATCTATTGAGTAATAGATTAACTATATGTATAATTTTACTTTTTCCTTCGTATACGGAATTATGAACTACAATTTATTAAATAAATCACCGTATTGATTCAATGATTCGTTCTACATAGATAATAGAAACTTGAATTCAAAATATTTCTAATAAAACAGATAACTTAGACATTTCAAGAACATGTTTTATTTTTAATTTTAAACAAAAACAAAAAACAAGTGCAATATAGTTATTATCGAAAGAATTCATAATTTTATTTCCATCACCTTTGTAATCAACCGTATATATGTAGATAATCTTTGTTTTACCCCTCGCCTTGAACTATATATTTAGAGTCCTTTCTCAGTATGTGTTAATGCATCGGACACTTGCTTTACTTTAAACTGCTCTCGTACTAATAACAAATTTTTCATTGAGTTATCAAAATTACGCTGATTCGTCATCGAGCGCTTATAACCGTAGAACAATTTGTATAATATCTAAGATTTAGATAATATATTCTATCGCATTATCCTTATCCTTACCTTGTACGTGTGTGAAATTTGTCCTAAATCTGTGCTAAACAATAAAAATGATTTTCTGAATATTTTTGGGAATATCCTCGGAAGCTAACACCATATCGGCGCGTACATACATATTTCAAGATGTCTTAAGGTCTAAGCTATCCAAAAAATATTTCTAGTTAGGAAAAAGTATGGGATTAGAGGGTTTAGGACAACCAAGTTTGGCATAGAAGACGTCATACCAAACTTGGTTGTCTTAAAACCCCTACCTAATCTCCTACTTTTTCCAAAATTGAAATATTCTTCGAGTAGCTTAGATCTTAAGACAATTTGGTATATATCACATTGTGGTGTTATCTTCCTAGGATTTTCCTAAGAAAATTCAGAGAATCCATATAACTGGCTTATATGAGGTCATACCAAACTTGGTTGTACTAAAGTCACATAACCGATATAAGATTTATCTGTTTATCGGGATATAATATGCGACATTCTCACTTACCCATGTAAACATTTTTGCGATTTAGGGTAAACTTCACTCGTCTAAAAAAAATCCAATATAGGACAAATTTAGCCCAGATTTTGACAGATTTAGCCCAAAATTCACGTGAATACCTTGTGCTGGAAAGCTACGGTTGTTGTTTTCTATATTTGACCATTTCTTGTATACGGCGATAATACAATATCTGTGTATTAAGTATTTGACGGAAATGAATGGACATTTTATTTGAAAATTTAGCTTGACGTTCCACATACACTTTCATGACGTTATCGTGCAGTTGTCATATATCTGCTATGTTGTCGTATTTGTTTACCAAACCTAACTCCAACGACTTGACATCTTGTTTGGCACCACTTAGATAACTTTTTCATCAACAAATTATTGTCGGCATTTGCCTTTAAAGTCGCTCTTATCATCTCGACCGCCACAATTTAAATTGATGTAAGCGCTTCTTGCGCTTCACTTGAAGACTTTCCATACATCTCGGTTAAATATTTCAACAAATTTGCGGAAGGTTCTCCCTAAATCATAACATATGTTCTTCCAATTACTCTATGTGGCTTTCACTAAATTAATTTCGACCGAATGAGCTCATTATGGCATTCATTGTTCTATGCAGCTGGTGGACTACTGGTGGACGAGGGTTGCTCCAACAATATCTGCAGCATCTCATTTATGGGTTGTTGAAACTGGTCTTTCAAGGATTGTTGAAGCTCGATTAATATGGACTATATGCCATCCGTGTAAAATTTTAATTTTGTCTCGAGAGTTGCTTTATAATCTGTATACTGACTATGTTTGAGATCCCCTTAATAATAGTCTGCACTTTTCATGAAAATGTACCACTTTTGTAAATTACTCTAGGTGATATAGCGGTGTCCTGTTCGTTACTTTAGAGTTTCATAGTTTGCCATGCACGTTTCTGTTGTTACATCCTATCACATTAGTTTATCAGGTCCAGTGTGCAAAGCTTTCCATTCGAACCATCGAGTGTATCGAACTGACTTCAAAAAAAGCCTCCACAAGGTTTAGGTACGAAATCCTGGTTTTCAAATCATGGTTTTCGGAATGAAGATTTCAAAAATTAGAATATTGAAACCTATAAAACATCCCTCTCCACAAGATGTTAGATGGTTCAATTATTTTGTTTGTGTTGAGTGAGTCTAGATGCATTTTCTGTTTAGGTCACGTGTATGATTCGGGCTAAAATATTTTGTCGCGCGATCATCACCCTGACAATAGCTTTCAATGACATTGAGGGAAATTCCAATAAAATTTGTCTATCCAATAAATATAATTAATGGTGTTTAAAGGCCATTACTGAACCCTTACTGTGTCAACAACCTAGCTCCAACGGTTTCGATGCTGGGCTTGGTATTCATACTGTGTTGGACAACCTGAGGAAGCCAAGCCGTTCTCTACACCGTGGAGCCATCATCGACTGCAACGACTCCTGCGCATACCATAGGGTGGTTCTCATTTCAGAGTTCGGTGCACAATTTGTTCCGGATCAGCATGCAGATCGTGAACGAGCCAGCGAACTCACTAACATCTCATTTGATGTACAATATCGGGGATCTTCATCAGATATCTACTCACTCCCTCAAACATGTAGTGGCTCCTACTAAAATCTGGTGTGCCATTGTCCCTATGACCAGAGATCACGTATTTTGTGTTGGAAACATTGATCTGGAGTCCAACAGAAGCTGAAAGAACTACAAGCGGATCAAGTATTTTCTTTACTTCGTTGCTATTCAATTCAATCACGCATATCCATATGTCATCTGCATATGCAAGCACCTGATTGGACTGGCGATATAAGATGCTTAGAGTATCGGGGATAGAGCATTTCCCTGTGGAACACCCGAGTTAACTGCAGACATTTTTCATAGCCTGTTCTTATCTTGAACATATAGCATTGAGACTGTGTCACTGTCATTTTACACAATCGTACCAATTTTGTTGGCATACCTAGGTATTCCATAGCAGACCACAAACAAGGCAGACCGAGTCGAGGTCTGCCAAAAATCCAGGAACACCAGATGTACGGGGCTGGAAGTCTCGTAATATTGAGGTTGAATCATCCGAAGCGAAAAGACCTGATCAATGACTCATCGATTCGGACGAAATCCTCTTTGATAGACTCATCAACCAGGCCCTCCGCTAGAGGGGTGAATCTATCCAATATAATGAAGGACAGAAACTTGTATGTTGTGCAAAAGACAGCTATACTGCGATGATTCTCAAACTTCAAGCGGTCTCCCTTCTTGAAGATAGGGCACATCTTTGAAGATAGGGCGGCCACTTTCCATTCGTAAGGTAATACTTCGGTTCGCCATACTACTAGAATAAGATCGAAAACGTAGTTCCGCAAAGTATATCTCCTCCGAATATCAAGAGCTCCGAATTAATGCAGTCCACCGCAGGTGACCGGTTTCGTTTCAATCCGTGCATTGCCCTATAGTGAATACCTTATGGCATGGATCGTTAATGCAAACCTCCGCGGTCTGAGTTTGAGATGACTCAACTACAGTCTATGATGTATGATGAACATCATGCAGGTCGGTAAAGTGTGAATTTCATGCGTCGAGTACTGCGTTGATGTTGACACAGAGGTTTCCATCCCGGTCCCGAATTGCAGTTGACGCAGACCTGAATTTACGGCCAATCCAATAATTCCTTTAAAGAATTGCTGAGTTGTTGTACTTACAGAACCTCGGCCTTTCACTATTCTCGCTTTTAACGACTACAAATCCGCTTAGCTGCTCTCCTAGTAAGAGTAGCCTTGTTTTTTCTCGCGATTGTTAGTCGTTGTTGCAGTTCACTATGGGCTATATTTTCCTGCTCAGCTGCAAGACGACGCTCGTCTTCAAACCAATCATTTTTGGATCTGACTTTCACTATACCTATAATGTCTGTTGAGTTTCCTCCCACACAAAGTTCAAACTGGTAATTAGCTTCCTCAATGTTGTCTGAATTCTGCACAACCCGAGCTCGCCCTTTTGAAATTAAAAGGTCGTCAATTTGGCTGAGGGAAATTTTGCGAGGATGTGTTCATGATTCCAAATGTATCTGTTTGTATGGAAAGAATGTGCTCGCTACTTTTAGGTCGTGAGCAATTGCAAAGTACATCATTCTCTCACTATTATCGCTCACAGTGTCGGGAGTACGGACCTATATAGATCCCATCAGATCGTCAAGTCATTGTAAAAGGAGTCTTTATCTTGGGGCTGATAAATTATCGGCTGGTTGGCCAACTACATGCGCAAGCGAAGCTCACACAATCGGTCATTGGCTGCTTGGAAATTCAAAACAGTCTTGTTTTTATCTGCGGCCCAAGAAGAAATCCAGCTCCAAGATTTCCGAGGTATCTTAAGTGACTGTAGGTTCCACATGCCCAGCGATCCAACCGTTTAGTCGCCTCCTACGACAAGCATGTGTCCCCCAACTTCAGGGGCCAGTCTATCCAAATAGCTGTTTTAATTAATGGCTCTCACCGTTGCGTTTAAAATAGATTTTGATGCGTAAGTGTAATGACGCATGAACCGCTCGATCACTGACTGCATAATGTTGTGGTTTCCCTTTACGTTGTTCATGTACGTCATAATGAATGGAAAGAGCAATGCACCTGGTACATGAATATTAATTAGCTGTCAAGGTTAATTGAATGCAATCGCGATGCCGGTTTAGAATGTACGTATATATTTATGTATAATCGCGTAAGAAAGAAGTTTCAACCCAATTCCCATCGTCGAGTTTCGTCATTAAAAATTCTGTAGTTTTTTATTAAATAATTTAACAAGTGCGCAAAAACTATATATGCGCTCGATCGTAATTGCTTTCACTTATATTGCTGGTTTTATTACTACATGTAGTCGCGGTATCATACATACAATGTACACACACAGGTTTGGTTCGACATATAAAATTCCAAGAAACCGATTTAAACAAAACGGTTCGACTTTATTTATTATATTCTTTCCAATTTGCGCGCGACTGGAATTTTAAATTTAATTCATAATTAGCGACATTGAATGTCGTACAAAATTTTGCAACATTTTAATTTATTTAATAAAATTATTTGCGGTTAGATAATAATTTTGCTTGATAAATTGTCGCTGTCTTAGTGTCGCGCGGATGATATTATTGAAATTGACCGCTTGAGTGATGTATGTGTACCTGCTCTAAAAGGTCAATAACGCTCGTGACCACTTTGAATTTTATCAAGATCACGATCGTATATTTTATTCTGATTACATAACTAGGTATATGTGCATGTGATCGGATCGTCATTAATTTTTTTGCTCAACCAAACTGATTATACGGACGGTATATAGAATTGGAATTCACTAACAAACAATATAAGCAATAAAAACTTGAAATCAATCGAATATTTATGTATACAATAGTACTCGATATAATTGATAAGAAATGCTAAAACTTTTAATAATTTTTTTTAATTAGTTCCAACTAAAAAATTTACAAATCAAGTTGCGTGTGATGTGCGTGCGTTTTGTAATAAATTAATAATTTTGATTTAATTTTTGTTTGTTTGCAGGCAAATAAATCCGAAAGTGAAGTGATTTGGTACCCGTCAAAATTATGCAAACTATAATTAGCGCATTGTAAGTGCCTGCGCCCCGAAGATAACGCGACGTGGTTTAGTAAAATAATTGAGTACATTAAAATAATAATTTGACGTTGTGAACGGGATCACGAGACACAATTATTGAAAAATGTTGTCGCAGAAAACACCGTTGCGGATGGATACGCTGACGGTACCGCCGCGAATTCAACAAATGGACTCGCCACTGGTTGTTCGTGAAAATGAGGAATATGGACTGGGCTATCAAAATACTCTGGTAAGTGAATTTTTTTTTCTATTTACTAATTAGGTGACGTCGAAATAGTATTTATGTGGCAAAGTGGGTAATAGACGATACTATATTGTGTGCTATCTGCGTTTTATAATATTAAAGCGATTAACTTCTTTTTTTTTGTGACACTTTGTGGAATTTCAATGACTTAACTATTTGTGTATTTAATGCTCTATATTTTGAATGCCAAGGTGATAGAATATTAGATCACGTTTATAAAATTATTGTATACGATTCTACAAATGATTTAAGTGTACAGTATACAGATAGTGTGCTAAATCTTCTTGATAAATAGTTGTATATAGTTTTAATTGATAGTATGACAAGTGGTTTTTTTTATATAGTGCGCCACTCAATAAATTACAGACAGATTTTTAATTAGGTTAGGTTAGAGTGGCCATCTTAATGGACTAGCATAGATAGGTCCGTAGCCTTACCACATTTCTGTTATTTACTCTTCACTCGTCAAACCATCCTGAGCTTACCAAGAAGCGTTGAAGGCCCTTGACATCGAACTTACTAAGTTCCGACAGGTCGTCCAATTATGGGAAGTTCCCATAAATTTTATTCTGCTGTACTAGGACAGGTGCAGAGCAGATGGAACACAGTTTATTCCTCGTGCGAAGAGACCCAGTCTGCTCGCGTGTACCCCAATGAGACAATGTCCCGGTATAGCTCTATAGACCATACCAATATGGTAGCGTTAGACCATCTGACGTTCGATTCTAATGGCTTCCTCCTAAGCGGATGTTGGACTGATCAGCCATCTCATTTAAAGATGCCAGACAGTTCTGGGCTACCTTTGACGCCAGGGAGTGTGATTGTTGCGTTTTAATAGCAGCCTGGCTGTTCGTAAAAATTCGAATACCCCTCGTAGATATTACATTATACTTCAACCAGTCCGTGACTTCCATTATCGCGGTAAGTTCAGCTTGAAAAATACTGCAAAAGTTGGGAACATGAAAAGAGAAGTTGACACCTATTGCCTCACAGAATACCCTGCGGCCAATCCCTCTATCCCTTTTGAGCCATCTGTGAAGAAGCTCATCGCCTAATTGTCCATAACTATCTCATTCACCAAGTCCTCTCTGATGTGAAACTCAGTTTGGAATCTCTCCTCAACAGATGGAGAAGGGATAGCGTAGTCGGTAGTTTCCGGAATACCCCTGTTGCATAGGATGGATGAGTGCCCTATATTATTACAAGTCCACATAGATATGGATTTGAGCCGAATGGCTGTGCAAGATGTAAGCTGTTCGGCTGCAAGATACAAGGAAGTGATATGAAAGAGAATCTTCAGAGCTTGAAGACGTGTGCTCCTGAGGGCCCCACTTATACACAAGTAGACCGTTCTTTGGATTTTCATCAATAGTTTAAGGTTGGCCATCATTTTTTACACCATCTCTATCCAATGGAATGTTTACAGGAGTAGAGCGCTATAGTAGCTTTCTTTACTCTCTCTAAGATGTTTGGTTTCCATCTTAGCTTGCTGTCCAAAAGGAATCCGAGGTATTTTGCTCTATCCGTAAAGATCAAGCGAGCAACACTTAATATTGGCCGGTCACACTTATGAAGGTGTGGTCTTCGGACACTTTCCAGTTCAATACTCTCTCCTTAATAAAATCTGAGACAAGTGTGATGTCCATGATTACTCCTATTTTTCGTCTTTGAGCCTCCGTTATTGCAATGCCCAACCTATACTTGGTAGTATATACTTTCCACCTCGTATGGTAGGTAGGCTCATATAAGCCAGAGATTTTGCCCACCCATCTCGATACTAGCTACCGCTGCATCAGCGTTGCTGTAACTTAGTAGTATAAAAATATTCAAATTATTTCTAGCGAGAATACAGGAGCGTGTCTTCCTTCATATTTCTCGTGTAATATTTTATATTTGGGACTTCTGATCACCACTGACCCAAGCTTCCTGGAGCAGAACCACATCAACTGACTCAGATTCCATTTTGAGCAGAAGGTCCGCAGAGGCGGCTTTATAGTGATGAAGGTTAATCTGAAGGATCTTAAGCATTAGATAGTGCTTACCTCCACCATACTGTTGAGTCAGACTCCGCCTCTGACAGCGATTCGTCTATTCGGAGTGCACAGTGCAGCCTCAACGATCTCGACATCTCCGAGTCCACGGATAGTGTCTCTGGACTTCTGGGTCACCAATACCAGGCGGGACTTCACAAGTGGTATTCCCACCTACAGCAGATGCCCCAGATCTGTCGGCTTCATCGCACTTATAAACCATGAGCGTAATTGCTCCAAATCCATAGCTGATCAATATACAAACAATTATTTTCTAAACAATGTTTGAGTTTTAATTAATATTTAAACTGCATTCAAATTTTGTTGATAAGTCTGTCTGTTAAAAGTTGTGCAAAACGCGTTTAAAATTTAACTCAACTCCATAGTACAAATCTACTTGGAATTTCACTTAAAAAAATCCACTCAAAATTATAACTGAATACCTACTAAAATTCTAATCAGTATAAATAATTTAAACTTTGAAAAGCGGGCATTTTTATCCCCACCTTCTATTTTTCCTCGGTATCTCGGAGCAAATGTAGCCCTTGACACGATACCTAATATCAGTGTAGTTTTCCAGCGCGGAATTTAGCTTTTGTGAAATAAATGCTATTGGGCACTCTGCACCATTATCATCAAGTTGAAGTAGAACGCTTCCAATACCCTCAGAACAAGCATCACATTGGATAAAAAACGGTCGATTGCAGTTAGGATTAGCCAGCACTAGAGCCGTAGAAAGGGCGGTTTTTAATTTTTCGAAAGCCTGCTGAGCACGTTAGACCAAATCATTTTGTTTCCCTTTTTAAGGAGATCAGTAATTGGAGCTGCGAGAATGGCAAAATTCTTAATAAATCGTCGATACCAACCACATAATCCCAAGGAACGTCGTATTTGCTTAATGGTCTTAGGTGTCGGATAATCCATAATACCCTGAATTGTCCCGGGATTAACCTTCAAACACTTACCACATAGCCCAAATAGACAATTTCTTTAAGTCCTCCAGTTTTTAGAACTTGAGCCATAAATGATAACAGTTTAAAATGCGTATAAGATCATCCAGGTAATTGAATACAGATTCATGGAGTTTGGTGGGAATCACCTTATGCATAAGGCGACCCCTGGTTTGCGGACCGTTACATAAACCAAATGGCATGACCGTGAAAACTGTCTTTTTGCTAGAGTCAACGTCGAGGGGTAGTCGACCCTAAAATGCCCCTCGACCAGCGGGAGTGGATAAGCATCCTTAACAGTATTTTTGTTCAGTTCAAGGGCATCCAAGCATAACCGCACTTTACCATTTGTCCTATGCATAAGAGTAATTGGCGACGACCATGCACTCTGACTAATTTCGATAACCCCCAGAGAAAGCATTCTATCGAGTTCAGCATAAATGAGTTTTTGCTTAACAGGCGGGTTTGGAAACCAAAAGTCTATACCGACCCAGATAACAACAATTGTAACAAATCGGCTCTCGTTCAGCTGACTTAAGTTGACACTTAGGGGATGCTCATTGTTTTCCTAATATTTTTTAATATTTTAAAGTAAATTTAAAAATTCGGGAGTATTGCTAACATCAAGCTTTATTCTAGATCTGCCGAACTGCCTTTTATTTTATTTAAGTTTCGGTCATTAACCTAATTAGTTTAGCTAATTTTAGCTGATTTTAAATTTAAAATTTATTTAAGGAATTCCTTAAAATTTGTTGGTAAGATTTGTTTTAGTTAGTTAGTCAATGTTAATTACCAATAAAATCATCTGGTCTAGCCAAAGTAGGACCGGAGCTATTTTATAAATTTGAGCAACGAGTTCCAGCCGATACTCTGTAACAATTCCCAGCCCAACCATCCAAAACGGGTCAACAGCTATAACGGAGCGAAGCCCCAACCTCCAGGAGAGAGCGATTGACATCCAAAGGTATACTGTAAGAATAATTTAGCTTAAGCAAATTAATAGAAACTATCACACCTGCACTATCCTAATTATCTAAAATTTTTGTGTAAATTATAGTTAACCATTCGTTAACCGTCCGGTACCACAGAATTCACGCCAAGAAAATTTTAGTACATTTACAAATGACAATTGAAGCGAGACGAGTGAATTGACATGCATAGGCAGTGGATGGCATTAAAAGGACGCAATGAATGTGCTCGAATATCCATTTCCAATTTATTATTGACTCATACGAATTAGTAGAGATGTTATTGATGACTACGGTGAACGAAGTAGTCACGTAAAGGTTTCATTAGCGAATTGTTACAGGGCAGATTTGAATTTGTTGACAAATCCCACTTTGCCGAATTCAAAACTGAAATAAATTATTTAGGGTTAGCATGAAACCCTTACGTCACGTCTTGATGTCCATCAAGTGATAAGTGCCCAGGATTTTACCATTTTCGTCTGTCAACACTCAACACATAGTTGACATTTCGTCGCTTCTCTTTAACAATGACTTTAAGGAAAGGATAGGCAAACTTGGCAACATATCTCTTCGAAGCATCACTACTGGGATGTTGCCGAACATATACCTTTTGGCCAATTGACAGGGTTCTTTCTCGAATTCTCAAATTATAACGTTTGGAGTATTTATCGTAGGCATTTTTCAAATTATTTCTAACTTCTTCATGAATTAGACCAAACCTTTCGGATGTATTCATCCAATCTACGGCTCCATCACTTAATATATTAAGTTCTGAGAGTAGTTTATAGTCATCAGCGTGGGCTATTTGGTGGTAGCCGTAAATAAGAAAGTATGGGGAATATCTGGTTGACTCATCGATTGAGTTCCGCAGAGAGCCGCTTATTTGAGGAAGAAATTTATCCCAAGTCGAATGTTTTTCGCCTATATATGCTCTTATTGCAGCGACTATCGATCGGGTCACTCGCTCCGATGAGTTACTCTGAGGTGAGTAATACGCCGTTTTAATATATTGTATACCCAAATCGTTTACCATTTTACTAAATTCTTTACCCACGAACTGAACTCCGTTATCCGAATGGATGGTTTGTGGAACACTTAATAGAGGAAAAAATTCGTCTTTCAGGAAACTGACAATCAATCCAGCGGTGCCTTTGGTCAAAGTTTTTAAATAAACAAATTTAGATCCAGTACGATCAGAATAATCGTTTTGCTTTAAATTCAGTAAGCGTTGACATTTGACAAATTCGGTTAATGGTTCTGTTCTCCTTCCAGTAATGGTTTATTCTGACAAGACGTTTGTTGATGGTGATATATAGGTTCTTGCTGTTTGGTTATGCTTGGCTCTGCTTCGCTGAGGAGGAAATTTTGACATTTGTCGGTCTCTCCGAACGTGGATCCCCAGCATTTTGCACGTTCGGTAGAAAATTTCCCGATCTTTTTTTCTGGCATCTGCAACAGTCTTCATAATCTTTGCCTGCTAATCCGCAACCATGACAGAAATTGTGAGCTTTTCCTAATGAACATTTAGTAAAGGTATGACCCAGGTCCTTACAATTCCAACAAACTATATAACCACGGCGTTCAAAATCGTGCAGATTCTGGAGTTTTGGATCATCTTTTTCACTCTCGTAGTTGGATTCATTACAATCGGAAGTGGACTTTGTAGGCTGAATTCGTCTTCTACTGGTAGGTTCCAAACCCGAGATGATCATTTCTTCTACTGCTCGAGTGCGTCGAGCTCGTGGTTCAATTAATTTACGAGGATCATAACCCGACGTAGACCACAACTTCTCGTAATTAGCACAAACTTTACGTAAATCTTCTATGTACATAATACCACTTCTCTGCTATTCCGGATACAAAATTTCGCATCAATATGACTAGATAAGCTTTAGGTATACCATCTTGATGGGCATGTTCTTCAAGTCGCATAATAAAATCTTGGATATTGTCGATACCTTTACCACCGTCTTTACCCGAAAACGAAATTCGCCATTTGGTTGGATCTGATCGTCTTTCAACATAACGACTAGAGGATTTGTGAACACTTCGTCGATTAGTCCTCGATTGGTTACTTGAGGCTGAACCCGATTCACAATCACTCTCGCGCTCGCTAATATTTCTAGCCTTTCGACCAACATTGTTCGAAATAGTAAAAATTAATTAATTAATTAATTAACAAGAACTTTTAATACATTTTTTTGGAAAGCCATTTGAAAATAATCAAATAAAACAAAAATTCCAAAACATTAAATGTATTTAAATAAAACTGTGCCAATAACAAAGTTAACCAAAGTGCCCATTTTCCGTACAACACAAATAAGCACATTAACGTAATACGCCATAAACATTTTCATATTGTATGACACAAAATGGTTTGCCACAGCCGAAACAAAACAAAAAAAATGATTGACCAAATATATTTTAATAAAAGTTGTGCGAGCTTTTTATTATCAAAAAAATAAAAATAAAATTCGATGGTTTGGAATATAAAAAAAAAAGCTTTTAATCAAATAATATCTGTTCGTTACATCAATTGGAAATAGCAAAGTGTTGTTGATCATCTGTGGTTCGTTTATATAAAATCGTTTTTAATTTATTGCCCTGTGAGCCTATCAAAAACAATTCGGCCGGCAAATACATAAAGCTTACAGATTGTGGGCAGCAATAATTTAACGTTTCTACTTTAATATTGAACATAAAACTTAAATAATTCGGTTTTTAGTGTAGTGAGTGTTTTTCCAAAATATCTTTAAAAAAAGCTTCTTTAGAGCTTTTTCAATTGGAAGATAAAACTAGAGCTTCGTAGGTATGTTTCAAGGGAGGAAATCAGCCAAGACGGCAACCAAGTATCCAAGAATCTCTTCGCGTTTATTTACCTTTCAGAATAGCTGAAAAAAAGTTGATCATGATCAATTCAATCGGCTCTTGGAAGCTGTTTAAATATTAACAATGCTGGATTCTACAATAAATTTGTTGGTCAAAATTAAGTTAAAAATTAAATAATTCTAGGATGGCTTGGCCTCTCACCTTAAAGTTTTGTATTTGTTAATATAATTTACAATAAAATAATTTAAAACGTCTAAAAGATATAGAGCTTTATCAAGCTTATTGTTGTGATGATAGTTTTTTTGTTTCCTTTTTATTTTAATACTACAATCTTATCACATGATAATTTATTATAAATGACGATACGCACTTATTTGTAACAAATAAGTGGAACGAGCACGGGTTTGCAAGGAATCACTATTCTGCTCCTAACAACGAATCTTAAATTATTAGATAGTCATCGCTCTTGCGGTATAATACTTTAAATATTGCAGTAATCTCTTTTCAAGTTTGATGCCAAATTCCTGAAACACTTCATCAACCCATTTAACATTTATTGTAGATCATCATGTTATTCCTCGTTGGTAACATAGCGGTAAGTATTCGTTATTGCACGTAGAAATTTGTTTTGGCAACCGATTTGATTGTTTAGTACAGCGTTGGATACCATACGTCCAAATTGGTTTAATAATCGATAAGGTTTTCCTATCAGCCAGTACATGTCACGGTGTTTTATTTTAATTTGTTCAGCTTTTTGTCAAACGTGATGTTTCCAGTTCAATCTTGAATCGAGATGCAATCCGAGATATTACGCTAGCCTGAGGCACTCCTGCTATAGCTGGGTAAAAATTAGAGTATATATCTCATGTATCTTCATGTGATACTCTAAATTTTCGTTTGGATAGATACGGCTCGAGCAGTCGGCAGTAATTTTGTGGCGTTTTGTGACTAGTTTATTTATCTTATTGATAAGCCCCTTATGCCACATTCTATCGAAAGCCTGTGATACATCTAGAAATACGGCAGGGCAATATTTGTTCTCTTCAAGTGCTTGTTCCATATTTGCGATCACGCGATGAACTAGATTAATGGTCGAATATTTATCCCTGAATACAAACTGGAAACCAGGTATAATGATCATTGGTTTAAGTCGTTTAAGGCAACTTCTCAAACAACTTTTAGATAGTTGGTAACAAAGAGATCGGCCTGTATGATGTCATTTGCTCACCGGCTTTGTCTATTTTTTTTATATATGTATATATCCATATATATATTTTTATATATTTATGATATTTCTGCAGCTTTGAAACACTCAGGCACACATGTAAGTTGGAAACGAGCATTATATTAGCATTATAACTCCTTAAACAGCCTTGGCGAAATCTCGTCAATTCCAGGTGACTTTTAGGAATTCTAGTTTATATCTATTTCTTGTGCGACTTCTAGTGGGGTGTCATTATTAAAGTTTAAAGGAGATATATAGACTGGTTTTAGTTCAATCCTAGATTGTAAATCGTGTTGGTTGAAATACTGATTCGAGATGTTGTGCCAACAGTGCGGCTTTTTCATCGTTACGCCTCATCCATTCTACATTTATGTTCCTTATAGCTGGCACTTGAATTATTGGCATGTTATATTCCAAAGAGGATAGTTTTGTCAGTTTCAGGAACCAGCCCTTTCAGATGATTTTCAAGCCTATTCATGTTCTTTAACTAATCGGTTAACTTTATTACTTACTCGATTAAGTTCTCTTTTGTCAATAATATTTCTGGTTCTATGCCATATGTATCTTTTCCTACGCCTTTCTTTTATCAGTTCTTGAATCTCCAGGGGGTAGTTGATCTCTTGTACAAATTTCTCACCTAATACGGATGAAGCCTCTTTTCCTGATTCACGCATAGAGTTAATAAAATATCCAGCTTGTATTTCAAGGCCTTGTTTAGTTTTGAGACAAACTTTTAACTCAATTAGATTGTCCAGTTTCTCTCTAAATAATTTTTAATCCGTGAATTTATTAGTAAGGTTAAGTCAATAAAACCGGTATGTGATCGGAAGTAAGGTTTTCAATACCTTCAACTTCAATGTAATTAGAGGCTGTTCCTTTCAAGATATAACAGTCAATCTTATCAAGAACTTTGTTGATGTGTGTAGACCAATAAGTTGGGTTACGCGATGAGTGATATTCACAATCTGACATAATATCTATTGCACTTAGGAGTTCTTTTCATTGTCCTGGTGTTATGTGTCGTGATCCCCACGCATTGTGTTCCACGTTGTAGTCACCTCCTATAAATAACCTTGGTCCAAGTTTATTAAAAATCTTGACATAATGATATCTCGCGATATTATTTTCTCTTGGTTGGTGGTAGATCGCCCTTGACTTAGTTTAGCACCTCCATGGTTCATCGGTTATTATAGTTGCTTGCATAAATGGCTCTTTAATTTCCTCTTGTTGGAAATGTAGAATTGTAGGATGTTTGCTTGATTAAGATTGCTGTCCCTCCTCGATGCTATGTTCAATATAAAGCCTAATATCTTATAATTTTGATAAAGGTTCATCTAGTTCTTGGACTATTGCACTTGCATTTGGCCCATTAGCGTTCCAGGCTATTTTCCTTGGTTTTCTGATTTTGTTTTGTTTTCAACTTTGCAAAATTATTGAAAGCTTTAAAAGATGAAGCCCTACATGGAAAAAAACGTACACTGATCACCAGGATACCAAAAGCTACGTTAATTCGCACTATAGATATAAACTGCAATGTTTTATTATTCTATCAATAAGTTAATCTACTAAAAGCTCGTGGTGCTTTTTTATATTATCCATAAATATTTCTATACACCAATTTCAATGGTTAATGGATATTAAAGGCCAGCCAATTATTTATTTATTTGTTTTTTCAATTTTATTTAAATATTTTAAATAAACAATTATTACAATCTAGTCACCTGGACTAATGAGCAATTTTACTCTAACTTAATTTACTATGTTGTATTAATCTATGGCTTCTTCCCACTGGTGTTCCATAGTGTCTGATAAATTGAATTAAACCACATCGTTATTGAGGATTTTACATCAGCATTACGTTGTTTACACTAGCAATTACACCAGCTCAAAAGGTTTAGTTCGTTTAAGCCTGCGTACAATATCTGTGTTGTTTAACAGCTTAGTTGCCTCAGTGTTAACATGTTGTTCCAGCCTTTGCCTATGTCTCTTTGCATTTTTTTGGATTTCCTTTGAAACAGTGTCCACTTTAAGGTCCCTATGGAGGTCTCTGTTTCTAACATACCATGGTGCATCAACGATGTTCCTTAATACTTTGTTTTGAAATCTTTGGATGATTTCCACGTTGCTCTGTTTGGTACAACCCCAAAGTTGGATACCATAAGTCCAAACCGGTTTTAATATTTGTTTATATAATAGAAGTTTGTTGTATGTTGATAGAGCGGAGCTCCTTCCTATCAGCCAATACATCTTTCTATATTTAAGCCCTAGTTCTTCACTTTTCTTTTTGACGTGTGCTTTCCATCGTAGTTTTGCATCTAGTGTCATGCCAAGGTACTTAGCCGTGTTGGCATACGGTATTATTTCTTGATTAATTGTAACCGGAATATGTTCGAGCCGTTTGTTTGTAAAATTGATGTGAACTGATTTAGTTTCGTTAAGTTTAATTCGCCATCTTTTGGTCTAGTTATGTACTTGAGTAATAGCTAACTGTAAACTATGAGTTGATTCTTCGTTGCTATCTCCAACAGCTAAGATTGCCGTGTCATCAGCAAATGTCGCCACAGTGTTGTTTTCTAATACAGGGAGATCATTAGTGTACAATAGGTATAGGACAGGACCTAATACACTGGCCTGCGGTACTCCTGCCTTGATTTCTTTCAATCCAGAATAGGAATCGTCTAATTTTACTCTAAAGAATCTATCTTTCAAGTATGATTCTAATATTGTAGTGAATTGCATTGGTAGTACAGTTCTTAACTTATAGTTAAGTCCTTCGTGCCAAACTTTATCAAAGGCCTGTGCAACGTCTAAGAATATCGTTGAGCAGACTTTTTTCTCCTCTAATGCTCTTTCAATAATATTAGTTATTCTGTGTACTTGATCTAATGTTGAGTGTTGGTTGCGAAAACCGAACTGATGATTTGGAATCAGGTTTTTCCTCTCAATTATCGGATTTAGCCTTTTTACTAATAACTTCTCAAAGAGTTTAGACATAACTGGTAATAGTGATATTGGCCTGTATGATCCAGTTTTGTGTGGTGGTTTCCCAGGTTTAGGAATCATAATTATTTCTGCAATTTTCCAAAGGCTGGGTACGTATTTCAATCGAAAGGCGGCATTTATAATATTGGTGAGCTTTAATAATGCTTTCCTTGGTAGTTCTTTTAAAATTTCTGCTGTGATAAGGTCATAACCCGGCGCTTTTCTCGGATTCATGTTTGTTTTTATCTCATACATGACTTCTTTTGGTGTTGCTCGTAGGATTTCTTCACTTTCCTGTACAACCTCTCCAGTTATTATTTCGGCTTCCAATGATTGGTCATCATGTGGTTCAAATATTTTTTCCAGGTATTCAGGAAAATTTCGTACTTTATCTTCGTTATTTCTGGCCCATTTGTTATCTTCTGTTCTGATTGGAGGAATCTACCTTATTGGCCTTTTAATTCTTCTGGTTGCTCTCCAGAGAGAATAATCAGTACTAGTATCATTAGATAATTTTCTGAGGTAGTTACTGATAGATTCGTCTTTCAAATCATTGATTTCCTTTTCAAGTAGCTGAGTCAGATTGTTTAGCTTAGTTTTATCTTGAGGGGATCTAGTTTGTTGCCATATTCTCCTTGCCCTTCTTTTTTCTGCCAAAAGCTCTCTAATTTCTCTAGGGTAGTTGTTTCCCTTAATTTTCTTTTTAACTTCAGGAGTGTTTTCCCAAGCTGACTGCTATATGTCACATATGAACTTGTGAACTTCTTTTTCTAATTGCTCCTCACTCCTTAGCGGAACCATTAGGTCAATTTTTCTTTCTAAAGACAGTCTAAAGTATTCCCAATTTGTGTGTTTATTTACTAAACTAGAATAGCTTTTTTTTTGAATGATCCTTTCACTTAATGTCAAAAGTATTGGGGAGTGATCAGAGCTTAAGTCAAAACTTTCATCTATATGTATATAATTTACAGATATATTTTTCACTATAAAGAAATCAATCAGATCTGGTATTTTATTTGGATCAGTTGGCCAGTAGGTCGGTTTACCATTTGATAAGGCTTCACAACCGTATTTTCTGATAGCATTGAGGAGTTCTTTCCCTTTGGTTGTTGTTAGTCTAGAACCCCAGTGAGTATTTTTTGCATTAAAATCTCCTCCAATTACAAATCTTTTCCGTAGTTTACTGAAAAATTCAAGATAATCTTTTTCTTTTCGAGAGTATTTCGGTGTGCAGCAAATTCCAATAACACTAATAGAGTTATTTTTGGTCTTGATATTAACAGCTGTTGCTTGTATTTGTTCTGTTTCATATTTTAATTCCTCGAAGTGATTAATACTATTTCTAATTATAACAGCACTACCTCCCTTGGCAGTATTTCCCGGGTGAATAGTGTGATATGTTTTATAATTTCTAAATTTGATAATTGATTGCCTAGTGAAGTGAGTTTCAGAGATGAGACAGACATCGATTTTCTCTGCGTCCAGAACCATTTGCAATTCATGTTGGTGTTGCTGGAGTCCATTGGAATTCCAGCATAAAATCCTTAAGTCGTTAGACATGGCTTTGTTTAGGGATGGCTCCCTTGGTACTGTATTCTAGTTTCTGTAATCTCGTAAATAATAAATTAATTAATAAATAAACTTTCAGAATGATTAAATTACGTAAATCAATAATTGAATACGCGAACCGTCCTATGCATACAATCCCAGTTCTAGATTCAATTTTGAATTAGCCTAAACAATTAAATTCGTTTAGATAAATTCTGTGGTAAATAACAAGTTAAATAAAATGATAATGTCAAACAATTTCTCTTAAAATTATCACAATATAAATTAATTCAATGTAATGCAAATATGAGACTAGACGCTACCTCAACTTTGGTGTGCGACCATATGCACAGTTATCGAATAAGCCAACAGTTACAACTCCTTCATGCAAGTGATTAGGCCTTCCAACGCTCCTGGTTTCTTAAGTGACTGACGATCGGTCGTGCAATTTAGGTTTACTAGATATGAGAGTGCCCCCGACCACAGGTTTTTTAAAGTTTCACCAAATTCAAACTAATTTCAAAACAACATCGGTTTTAATTGTTCTATCCTTTAGCGCAATGTTTAGCTTCGGCTCAATTTATATTTGTTTTGTTAATTGTAATCAATTTAACATTCTTAAAACAAAAACCTTTCATTTAGGGATGAACCTTTCAAGGGGATGATTGAGGGCTTTATGTTATCGCTAAACTGATCCGTCGGAATATCTAAATTTGGGCACAAATCGGGAAACGGCCAATTAAACTACGAGTACTGCTTTACACGGTTCTCAAACCCCGACTTTGATGAATTCATTCATTCAATTAAAAATTTAACAAAAACAAAAAGAAGAAAAAATCCAGTTTGCAAAATTTATCCGTCGTCATAAAATTTAAACAAAAATTGAAGAAAAAGATTATCGCCAGCCAGTCAATAGTATCGTGCGCCGGTGAAATCATTTTGTAAATAAAAATAAATCTAACATATAAAGTTAAAAAAAAAATAAATTAAAAAAAAAACATTTTAAAGTGCTAATTGTGATACATAGTAAATACACGTCGAGTCGAGTTCACGAACCGCCGCGTACATCAGTACCATAGTAAAGCTTATTTACAGAATTTGACGAAATCATTACCTTAAAAAATTAAATCGAATTCGCAACACTCAAATTCTCGCACCCAAATGGAATCGAAACGTGAATAGTGTGTTGTGCAAAGTGTTTTGCTTACAAAGTTCTTAAAGTGTCCACTCGCCGCAGTATAGTCGTTAACGATAACCTTTCATATTCCGTGGCCACCTTCAATTGTCGTAATTTACAATTCGTTGTGTACAATGAAACTCTCGTGATGCATTGTTTAGTATAAAAAACTGCATAAACTAAAGAAAAACTACATATATACGAGTATATATCCGTATGTACAATAATTATATTACTGCACTAATTAGATAAGAAATAGATGTGTATAATTGTTAATGTTTATTATTGCTCGAAGGTTGTGAGATTATATAGAAAATAAAAAAAATTCCGATCGACCGTGACAGGACTCGAACCTGCAATCTTCGGATTCGAAGTCCGACGCCTTATCCATTAGGCCACACGGTCTTACAACACAATAACTTTATATTTGTATCTTTCTGCACCCAGACATATTTGGTTGCGCGTTAAAGAAAAATCGATAATAAAATATGGTTTTTCCCAACTTGGTTTGTGTGATGGGTGCGGAGAGAAAATACGCAGACAAAGTGATTTGACACAAAAATATACGTACATACGTTTATTGTACATACGACCTCAAAACTAACTCAACAAACGTGTTTTCTATATAATACGAGTATATGTATATTATATTAACGGGGCCGATTAAGATTATTTTACATCTCTATACGATAACTATACGCGATACGAGTATACGAGTATTAACTAAATGTTACAACAAAATTACAGAAACTACAAAAAAAAAAAAAAATTAAAAAAATCGTTTGGGTTTTCCCCGTATACCATAATTAAAGCCGTCTTCTTCTGTTATTCTATCGATTTCTTATACGACTTGAATGTTTTCGAACATTATGGTCAATGAGCCGTAAAGCTTTTTAAAAAATTAAAAAATTATTTTCTTGTATATCCGGTTTAACATTAAATTTTTTTTTTAAAAGGTTTGGTGTGGCAATAAATTTAATTAAACTTAAGAAAAAAAAAACGTCACACAAGGTATAATGGAATTGCGTCTTATTTTATCTTACCTATAAGACGCGAAACTTATTGAATTTATTGTCATTGCGCGAACGAACACCTAACAAATCCAATAATTTATTATAATTGCTGCGGTGTATAGTGAAAATTTAGTTGTTGCCGGAAATGGTGTGTAGGTGGCCGCACTAACCAAAACATTTATAATTTATTGACAATTTTCTTTTCTTGTTCCCATTCGAAACTATTAAATAGTATCGTAATAGGGCGATAACCTGTAAATTGACCTGCATATCGTCTTTAGTTTTTGGGTTGCCCCGCACCTGTACTGGAATTGTACATTGATAGAATCAAGACATAAAAAATATGCTTTCTCAGATCGGTTGTTCAAGTGCCTTTGGGTCGTAATAATTCGCTCATCCTGTCCTTGGTTCCTGACAAGCAAATTTATTACCCTTTATAATGAGGGGTCAGTCATAATTTAGTATCTTCGCCTCGAGAAGGCTTAGAAAACCGTTTAATATTGAAAATGTGAAACCCTAAGCACCCAGCTGGCACCTTATGTATTTCATTTGATGTCGTATGTTGAGTAATTCACGAAATGTTCTAAATGACGAGCGTGGATATCGAAAGTGTTTTTCACATGTCTGTCATTTTATAAGTTTCTAACTTAACCTAGCTTCTAAAACTGTCAAGCTCGTTTTTCTAAATCAGTGTCGTCTAAATTTCGAAATTCTGAAAATTGAATGAAAATCTGAATGTGGAAGAAAATTTAAAAAAAAATTTTTAATACAAATATGTGACGATGTACTAAAACATTCGACGTGACGTGTGCCTTGTAACGTATTTGGATATTACTGCTGCCTTAATAATACAACTGGGTAAATGCCACAGGTAAAAATTATTTTTTGTTCATCCCATGGAAAAAAAAAACATTTTTGTAAATCATTGTCACGAATGTGTGACGTTTTTCGCAACCGTCACACGTCACACGTTATTCCACTTTAAAACAAATTTAGTAACAAAGGACGCTTTTAATATCCTAGAAGTTCCTCTCTGAGGTATTCTCTAACAAAAAATGTATTAATTTAATTCAAAGAAGCTTTTAGGAATAAAACATGAAGAAACTACTAAGCTTGCAAGTAATATTTTGACGCAGTTTGAGTTTTATGTCTACTTATTCTGCTCAAGGTTTCCACTTAATAAAAGCTTCTCAATAAATAGATACGAGTTTGAACTCAAAGATAGAGACAATTAGAGCTTTTATGGTGTTCTGAGGATTGTACAAAAAATTATTTGTGAGCTTTACAAAAATGTTGTTTTTGTAATATTCATCTCTCTCTAATCTTGTTATGTATTTCAATGTTTACATATATTTTTTGTCTTCTTCTTTATCATTGAAATGTGGTTGCTTCATTTTGTAATTATCTTTTATTTCTTTTGATTATTTCTAGGAAATGGAAAACTTATGAATTAATGAATTAAGTGATGATGTAAAGCTTGATTTGTATACTAACGATTTCTAATAAAATTATTAAATTTTCGAATACTTTTAATTCATGTTTTATCAACAATTAAAATCGTGTCTTACCAAAATATTATATGAAATTACAGTGGTTGTTCGCCGTTTTTGGCCGTTTATTTTAGGCTCATTGTTAATATAGTGAATTTTTAAGAGCTCAAAGCTCATTTAGAGCTAATGAACTTTGAAGGCTCTGAAAATGTAATCCTTATGAATGTCAAGTTTATAGTAAATTTTTTAATTTTCCTTAGTTGGAAGATTAAACTGAACCTTCAATTGAGAACAAACATGTAAATGTATGCTGTAGTTGAAACTCTTATTCGAATTCTTAGTTAAATGTAAGTTTGAGGCTTAATTCATAAGTGCCATTCTTGTGCTTTAAAAAGCTTAAATGTTTTAAACGGCGATAGCCCTTAATCTTGACTTAATGGTTTTCAGTCTGGTTATTTATATATTTAATTATATTTAATTTATATATTTAATTTTGTTTCAAAATCATTTAATTTTTTGCTGGGCCGCTTACAGTGCCATTATCTATTAGGTAAAAATCGAAGACTATATAGGCCACGTGAGGTCGCAGATACGTTGAGTAATATTCCATTACTTTTATCATATCGTTCGTGACGATTTTCTTCGTTTATGTCTACTTCAATTGTGGTTGGAAACTAGACACCATGGTAAATGACGTGAGTGGAAATCGAATGTGTTTTTGACATATCTGTTATTTTAGAAATTTTCAGAATTATTGAATAATTCTATTTTAAGTATATACTCTTATTTCTTATAACTTTCAAACAATCGTACTGTTTAGTTTGCTAACCAAAGTAGGAGCGAGGTACCGTGAGCATAGCTTAAAAACTGTTAAGCTCGCTTTTCTAAAACAGTATATAAAAGGTAAATTCAAAATTCTGAAAATTGGATGAAAATCTGAATTTAGAAGAAATTTTAAACGTTTGACAAGTTCTAAAAAAATGTTTATCGTTGTGATGTGACGGTGGAATACATTCGACGTGTGGCTTGTAACGCGGGTGCTAATATTTGGTTATTACTGTTGGCCGCTTTGATGATACAGCTGCGGCTAAGCACAGTGAAAGATTATTTAGTATGCATTAAAGGAGAGATTTATGTAAAACATTGTCACATTGAAGGTGTGACGTTTTTCTCCCATCCGTCACACGTCACACGTTAAATAGGTAAATTAATTTTAAAACAAATTTTTCAACAAACGATGCTCTAATATCCTAGAAGTTCTATTTTGTATGAAAATGTACAATATATAAATTTAATTCAAAGAAGCTTTTAGGAATAAAACATGAAGAAGCTACTAATACTAAGTGAGAGTTTTCGGTCTTCTTATTCCACTTAATAAAAGCTTCTGAATAAATAGATACTAGTTTGGAACCAACGATAGAGCAAATTGGAGCCTTTATCAAGTTTTCCTACATGATTATACAAAAATGTGTAATTTTCCTGAAAAAACGTGTCATGAAAACCAAACTGCTTTCAAAATGAATTATTTGTGAGCTTTACAAAAATGTTGTTTGTATAGTATTCATCTCTCTCCAATCGCGTTATACATTTAAATGTTTACATATATTTTTTGTTTTCTAAGGTGTTATCTGTATCTATATTTTGAGGGAAATGGATAAATTTATGAATCATAACGCTTTAAGTGAGATACAGCTTGATTTGTATACTAACAATTTTTGGAAACAAAATTAAATTGCCAAATACTTTTAATTCATGTTTTATCAACAGTTGAAATTGATATTTGGAAACAATTTGAGAAGTTTGATAAATTCTGAAATATTTCTATCAAATTTTGAAATTCCAGAGAATTTTGTTAAAACCAGTATTTGATAGTAATTTTAATCAATTTTTCGAATTCTGAATTTTTTTATAAATTTGATTATATTCTATGAATTCAAAGTTCAAAAGACATTTTTTGCATATGTCATGGCGGATTTACACTTTCAACGAGTGGCTTGTGACGGGTTTACCTATCAGAAACGAGAATATCTTTTAGATTCGCCTCTATACAACTACGTTTTTCGTCACCGTCACATTGACAAATTTGTATATAAATGAAATTGGTGTGACAGATTTTACAATGTTCTTTGAACTGTGAATATTTGGTTGTTGCTGTTGACTGCCTTAATAATATACAGACGATAATACAAAGGTTCTGGCTATATGCCGCCGAAAAAGTTAGTTAATTGGTATGCGTCGCATGGTTTTTTCTCAACCGTCACACGTCACATGTCAAATAGGAAATTACTAAACTTGTTAGTTCTTCTTTTGAAGCATTTTGAGCTTTTGTAGTCTGCTTATTCTGTTAAAGCTTTCCACTTAATAAATGCTTCTGAATAAGTATATACGAGTTTGGAATCAAAGATAGAACCAATTGCTAAAAGCTTTTATTATCCATTCAATTTGTGATTATCCTTTATTTCTTTCGATTATTTCTGGGAAATGGAGGAACTCATGAATTAAGTGATGTAAAGCTTGATTTGTATACTAAGGATTTTTGGAAAAATTATTAAAATTCCGAATACTTTTAATTCATGTTTTATCAACAATTAAATTCGTGTCTTCTCATACAAAATATTTAATTATAATATTTACCGTTTATTTTAAACTTATTTTCACTATGGAGACTTTTTAAGAGTCTAAGGCTCATTTAGAGTTAATAAACGTTGAAAGCTCTAAACTAAATGTATATCTTAAAAGCTCCGGATATTACTGCTGCCTTAATAATACAACTGGCTAAACGACAATGGTAAAAATTATTTAGTGTGCGTCGCATGGAAAAGATAACATTGAGTGAGGTTTTTCCCATCCGTCACACGTCACACGTTATTCCACTTTAAAACAAATTTAGCAACAAAGGACGCTTTTAATATCCTACAAATTCTCTTTGAGGTCATTCTCTAACGAAAAATGTATTAATTTAATTCAAAGAATCTTTAAGGAATATAACATGAAAAAACAACTAAGCTTCCAAGTCATATTTTGAAGCAGTTTGAGTTTTTAGTCTGCTTAGTCTGCTAAAGCATTCCACTTAATAAAAGCTTCTGAATAAATAGATACGAGTTTGGAATCAATGTTTGGAATCAAATATTCTAGATTTTGATGTTTTTCTACAGGATTGTACAAAAAACGTTCAATTTACCTGAAAAATTGTGTCACGTCTTTCAAAGTGCATTATTTGTGAGCTTTACAAAATTGTTGTTTGTATAGTATTCATCTCTCTCTCTAATCTCGTTATGTATTTCAATGTTTACACCTATTTGTTGTCTTCTTCTTTAGCATTGAAATATGGTTTGCGTTTTTCTTTAACATAACAGTGACGTCATAACTTAATTCTGTAATTATCTTTTATTTCTTTTGATTATTTCCGGAAAATGGAGAAACTTATGAATCATAAAGCTTGATTTACATACTAACGATTTTTGGAAATAGAATTACATTTCCAAATACTTTTAATTCATGTTTTATCAACAATTAAAACTGATATTTGGAAGAAATTTGAAAAGTTTGACAAATTCTGAAGTTTTTCTATCAAATTGTGGAATTTTGAGGTTAAGAGAATTTCATTTAAACCAGTATTTAATTGTAATTTTAAGCAATTGTTCGAATTCTGAAATGTTTTATATTAGTTTTCAAATTTGATTATATTTCATGAATTGAAACTTGAATAGACATTTTTTGCATATGTGACGGTAGATTTATACATTCAACATGGGGCTTGCGACGAGTTAACCTATCAGAAAGGAAATTATTCTTTACATTCGCCCCTATACACGACGTGGCATTACCTAACTTTACCTTTTTCGTCAACGACATATTGAAAATTTAGTATAAATGATAAATTGGTGTGACAGATTTTACAATGTTTCTTGAACTGTGAATGTTTGGTTATTGCTGTTGACCGCCTTAATAATACACAGCTGCTATATGCGACCGAAAAAATTAGTTAATTAGTATGCGTCGCATGGAATAGGTGACCATTATGTAACACAAAGTGTGACGTTCCCAACCATGACACGTCATTAAAGCAAATTTATAAATGACGCTTTTAATAATCAAGAAGTTATCTTTGATGTCACCCTTCAACAAGAAATGTGATAATTTAAATCACAAGTCTCTTAAAGTCTGCTTATTCTGTTAAAGCTTTCCACTTAATAAATGCTTCTGAATAAATAGATACGACTTTGGAATCAAAGATAGAACAAATTGCTAAAATTTAGAATTATCATTTCTTTTGATTATTTCTGGGAAATGGAGAAACTTACGATTGTAATGGTTTAAGAGATGTAAAGCTTGATCTGAATACTAACGATTTCTAGAAAAATTATTAAATTTCGAAATACTTTTAATTCATGTTTAGTGTTATGAAAGCTCTTAAAAGATATCGTAGGATTTAATAAAATTAAAATCGTAGGTGTTATCTTTATCTATTTCCGAGATACCTTTTCGTTTTGCTATGTCGTCGGAATAGTAATTGAGTCAGGGAATCCAAGAAACTCAATTTGGTTCTTAAATGGAAAATTGACTTGATGTCGGAATGAGAGTCAAAGATCAATTTTGGACTATTTAAAGATTTTACCATAAGTTGCGATGCCAGTAACCTCGCAATTGGGTCAGTCTTATCTCAATCACATACTTCTGGTGATCTTCCCAAAGCAAACGCTATAGTCGTATTCTAAATAAAGCAGAGACAAACTACTCTCTAATCATGAATAAGAGTTACTTTCAGTTTTTGGTCAGTCGAGCATTTTAGATTATATAAATCCAATTCTCCATTCGGTTAGGTTAGGTTAAGCTTCTCCTAAATCATCAACTAGTCAAAGTCTAAATTCAGTTCTAACTCCAATTCCTAATAATATTTTTGCATAAACGGTTCCGATACAATTCCTAAATCAGTAAATTCAAATAAGTAACTATCCATAAATGTAACTGGGAATCTAGTTCCTGTTCCCCAACACGTCAGTCTAACCGATATCGTAACCGAAAATATTAATATGATTATACTCGATTTAAACTTGATCTTTGTCAAACCAAGCCAATAATTCAAAGTCCCTTCCATCCATCACTGACTCCTCTTACGTACAAAAATACTATCCCTTACGAATCCAATTTTTAGTAAAGTACTCTGAGCTAGCCAAGGCCTTCGTTGAGTATTTTGTCACTAGTTTGAATAGAAATCCGGTTTCAAGTGAAAAAAGGCGGGTTTTTGGATTCAGCAAATTTGCAGAAAAACCCGATATTTTGGGACCGGCAGTAAACCCTGCCAGTACAAGTTTGGGCGCGAATTCCATGTGAAATTTTCACTAAGTTTACCAATTTTACTTTACAAAATTTCATTTAAGTGACAAAGACAATTGATTTATTTTGATTTTTTATAGCAAAATTATAGTTACAATTTTAACAGTGTAACAACATAACCTACAAAATATGTATATACATAGATCAAATGTTTCAAGTTGAGTCACATGAAAACAAACTGTAACAAAACATTTTGTTTTAGAAATCTGGTTTACCAATGAAACACGGGACATTTTGCTATAAAAAATCTAAATTTTTTATAGCAAAATGTCACTCGGCACAATTTTTTGTACAAACACTCTGAGATACATTTACCATTTTTTATGGCAGTAAAATTTTTTTATGGCAGTACACTGTTAAAACACTCAGTATTTTTGGTTACCAAAAAAATGTTTTTTCTCATCTCGCACACTCAGTAGTATATTTTTTGTCTTATTCTAATTTAACTGAAATTTTTCATGGAATTCAAACTTAGTATAAATCGACTAAACTATATATTATGTGTGAATTAGTTAACAAATAGTTAAAAATTGTTAATAATTAAAATTTATTGTATTTTGTGTTCACTTAGTAATTTAGCTACTCTTAAGGTGTAATTCAATTCGTGTGAAACTAATCAATCTGTTATCTGTTATTTCAAACCGGCCCACCGATTTTCGGGCTATCTAAATTTTTTTGGCAATAGTGAAAACTATGCTGAAGAAGAATATGGCGGACAATTTCCGCTCACGATTACTGCTATCTGAGGTTTATAGGAAATGAATACACAATAGGAACGGGAGCTAGGAGCGGTGTATACTGGCCGTTATGTTTTTCACTAATACTATTGCTATCATCTATTGAATGAAAGTCAGAGAGAGTCGGGCGAACATATACTGATAAGTTCTCTACAAAAACTAGCGCATTACGAATGTCAAAACTCGTTCTTAAATTGTACTGGGAAAATTTATAGACGTCATGGTTCTGAAAAATCGATTTAAGGTGGCTTGTGATTATGGATTCTCTAGATGTCTAATTATCCTTCATAAATCTCAGCCTCGATTATTGTAAAATCAATGTTGAAATCGCCATTCAACGATTATGTTTCTTCTATATAACATAAGCCATTCTCTTTTTCGATTTCAATCCGTTCTTTTCAATAACTCGATTATTGAAGAGCTTATCCCATTTGTACCTGATTACAGACACACAGTACAAATAATGACGTCGAATCCTTGCTCAATATTTATCATCAAATGATCTTTAATTTTTTTTTTACGACTTCCGTGGACATAACGACGATGACAAGGCTGACCGGTATATAACCAATCAAACGAAGGTTTAGAGATATGATAGAAATTATGATAATGCGAGCAAATAGTTTGGCATGCGGTCGTATAAAATTTGGACAGCACTGTTTACAAGAGCCAATCGACCGAAACCCAATTTTTGGAGGGAGGTCATTAAAAACCATGATCTTGAAAGTTGTTGACTGACTTTTATTATATTATGTTTGGTATTCTCATTTTTCAATATACGCCGCAGCAACAACCAACCGAAAGTCCATCAATATAGTATGTATTGGAAAAAAATGAAAAATTAATTATTCAAGTCTCTCAATGATATTGCATTTTTGTGAGTATATGGCCTTTTGAAAGACATTTGTATATGTTGCGCCAATTATTATCTATATACTTCCTTTTTAAAATAAAATCAAGTCCCCTGACCAAGTAGGTTACATTTGTATGTCTCGTATTAAACCAGAAATAACCGATTAAATCAGTGATCAAGCGAATTTTCGCATATACATACATGCCATGATTATATATTTGTTGAGCTTTTCAATTAGCGCCGTTCAATTATAATCCTATTATCAATGCATTAATGATTTGATTACAGCTATTATTATTATTTTGAATCACATGATCGCACATGTTGTCTGTTTGCCTAATCAATTGATATCGCGAAAGTTAAGAAAACACGCGTAACCGATTTGATTTATCTATATACGATCGAGAGAGTATATATATGATCGCACACACATATTTGTCACCTTGATCTTGGCTAATAATTTTGTTTTGACTAGTGTATTTAGGTATGACTTCTTCGATTGTATGTTATCTAGGTCCCTCAGGGAATACCAAACATTAGCATATTAATTTCGATTGCGCGGTATAAATACCAATAAACCTGATCTTTCTCACTGATCTAAAATATAGTTTTTTTTTTTAAAATTTTAATTCATAATTAAATCGATATTTTATTACTATTGTCTAAAGTTCATCAAACGTGTTTATATATACACAAAAACTATACATACACGCGATTATTCTTAATGAGATCGCGCGATCTAAACTATTTTAAGTCGCGTCATTTTAATGACAAAACGCAAAACTTTTATTACTGTTTTTTTTTTTTGGTGTTTTAAGCTCGATTATTTGTCCAAGCGATTTTATTATGAACATGATCAACAAGTTTATTTCTTAATTATACATATATGTACAAAAACAACAATAAGATGTTGCAAAAAATAAATAAGATTTGCGATCGTCATAATTCATTATTATTGTTATTGTCTTATATATTTATTATTACAAAGATTTTTCTTATTTTTTTTCGTTAAGTTACCTTTATACGTTTTACTATGTTCGTTCGTGTTGACTGTGCGCGAAAAAAGGTATAAAACGAGGATCGCGCACTAAATAAATTCAATTCACGTGATGTATATTTAAGTCGCTATACCAGACCTAACCACACGATCGATATGGAAATATTTTGCAAAAAGTTGGTATGTTCAACTATATATAAGCTTTTATATAAATTAAAAAATGTTGTGCTATTTAGTTCGCCTAAATTAAGGCTAGAGAAAATCGCAAGCTCGTACACGAATTTTATTTATCAACAACGACTTAATTGTTTATTAGAAATAAAAATCAAATCTTATCGGTGAAATTTTGTGTTATCGATATACGGCATTTTGTCTTCATACCGATAATCCCTTTGAAAACAAAATTTAATCCCTACGCGCGTTTGCCTCATTAATATTTGTGGAATCATAATTTACGATCAAATTTAGTGCCGAAGTTTATTAGGACGGTGTTAGATCAAATGGTTGTGCAAAATATATATATTCTCTATAGTGGATATACATTGTGAAGTGACTGTGTTTATTTATATAATGTGTTGGTGGTTCAACAGTAAAATTAGTTGAAAGGTTTAAAAAAAAAAAATTCTGTTGGGGGCTATAGTTTGTGAGTAGTTTTTTTTTTTTAATTATTTGTGTGCTAAATTATTATGTGATGTGATTACGTCAGTTGCGGCAAACCTGTAAAATTTTTATCATATAAGTTACGTGAATCGGATGGATTATTAAATTTATCGGACAGTGTCAAATTTTATTTTGTGGAATACTCTTCAATATCAATCATGGTCAACGTCTTAAACTTTTAGCTACTACACGTACTCGTATATAAGATTAATTGTTAATTATTAGGACGTTGAACTCCGCATATATACCGAAATTACATTGCAAAATTTAAAACTTAACAAATCACTTAATTGGTTTTCGAAATTACCGTAATCATTATAATTGATATGGAATTACCAAAATCTTTTGGAGGTCGATAATATTTGTCGGGACAAAGATCGTCCGGCGGCAGCTTAAAGATTATAAATATACAGCTTGGACCGATTCAAAGCGTTTTGTAAACTTTTATTGTGTATATGAAATAGAGGTGCAAACACTAAAATTTGTTCGATAAAATAGAAATCTCATGATTTATTAGAAAGTAAGTAGCTTGCTCTCTTAATTCGGGTTCCATTTTTCAACGTTAAATAAAATTTTCAGTTGCAATCGGTTACCAAATTCTGTATAAAACATTTTGTTTAACGGAATATAGCGAATACGCAATTACAAAATAAATCCCAAATTTACTTTGTATAATAAAGTGCGACTATTTTTATTGTAAATTGTCAAATAAAATGACGATAATCTTCAAAATATTGTTTATTCTGTTACCTTCCAGTTTGGTAACACGGTTGTAAGTGTTGTTGTAGTTCTTACTAAATAGTCAAACTAAAATTGCCATTCATTTCAAACTCACGCCTTCGCTATATTGCGTTAAAAAAAACTTTGCTAACTTTACATAAATGAATTAGTAGCCAGATGTATAGTTAGAACTGCTTGTGAGTTGTTTGAAAGGTTAAATGAAACGCAGCAATTCACGATCATATTTAAAGCACAAACTTAGCAAGTTTCGTTGCTAATTTTATCACTATACCCACATTAGTGACATCTAGTGTCGAATAGCATAAACTGGATATTTTATATTCCTTTCAGAATAAAACATTATTACAGTTCATTTTATGTGTACTTAAACAAAACCCAAGGTTTTGACATTATTATGAAAACTCAATACCGGGTCGATAAAAAAAAGAAATTCAGCTAATTAAAGTTAACAAATAAATTGTCTTCTATTTGTACTTCTCGACACTAGATGTCACTAGTATTTTATTTGATGGTAGGTAAATAAACGAATAATTAGTAAAGTCGTACGTGTACAGTCTTAAACAGGGACTTACATTTTTAAACGAGTAAAAATATGTAAACAAGCATCTCAGTATCCTTCATAAACATTTGGTCACCTGAATTTTTCTGGTAATTTTTTTTGTCTTTGCCTGCCTCTTCATTAAGTATAGTGGTTCTAGTCACATTCATTCTATTGTTCGATGATGGTACGCATTAATACGATACGATTTGAGTCTCCTTCCAAATCCAACTTCTTCAGTTTTTTAGTTTCTAATTAACTTTTGGTGATATACTATGACGATCGTCTTTGGTTTTTGGTAATTGTTATTATCAAGATTTCCTCAATTTAGAATTTTTATTTTTTACTAAAATACAAATTTTTTGAAATTCTGAAGAAATTCTTGAAGTTTTACCAACTCTTTCAACCAAACTCCAGACATCTTTTAAATTTCTAAATTTAGAATTTTTAAAATAATAAAGTGTGTGAAGTTGTTCCAAGATTCCATCCCAGAAAAATTAAAAATGTTCGTCAGTTAGCTTATATATTCTTGTTGTAAGAAGTAATTGGCACAATAGGCTCAGAAATTCATATGAATTTGGCATCATACATAAAAATAGGAGTTTAACTAACGGTTTCCGAGAACCATGAGTGCCGAAAAAAGTTACCTTTGTTTTCGACTTGGCATGATGTCCAATTACTGGGAAAAATCGTTGAACAACAGCCGCATGTTATAATTGGCACACTGGGCTCTCCATTGCGCCAATTATAACATACAGCTGGTGTTGAACGATTTATGACAGCAATTGGACACCATGCCAAGTTGAAATCATAGGAAATTTTTTCCGGCAATCATGGTTCTCGAGCATCATTAGTTAAAACTCCTAATTTTATGTATGGAAAGTTTCTGAGCCCATTGTGCCAATTACTTCTTCCGATAAGAATATATAAGCTACCACGATGTTTCTAAATTTTTAAAATGATGATATTGTTACGATCGTGTCGACATCTATGTTTGAATAGCGACACTATCGTTAATGTAAAATTGTTATAAAGTAGAACAGTATAGAGGTGTCTAGACTTATCTAGACTAATCGAATATTCTGGAGATTTCTAGAATGGTTAGAATATTTGGTATAAATACGCGACAAACATTTGGGAGAAAATCAGTTGTGTTTTAACCGTGAGAGTGCTAATAGTAATTAAAAGGAAAGTGTTTATAAAGTAAAATAAAGTGTTATTAAAGTGTAATATAGTGTTGTTAAAGTGTTGTAAAATAATTATTGTGAAGTTAAATAATTAAGTTAAATAAGTGAAATAATTAAATTAGTGTTTAATCGGAAATAAATAAATTTAGTGTGTTCTAGAATTTACATCGTTTGTTTTATTCACAATCCAGTGATCGAACCTTGAATTTGACAAGGCAAAAACGTAACAATTGGTGACAGCGGTGGGATTGTGAATTAAAAGATGATTCTAGACGAATTGAAGATTTCCGATTTAAAGGAAAAGTTGGAGCGACGTGGTTTATCAACGGTCGGCCAGAAAAATGTATTGAGGCAACGATTACTTCAAGCATTAGAGCTGGAGGGTAATAATCCGGCTAGTTATAATTTTGATGAATCGACATTTTCCGACCACGCAGAAGGGGACGAAGAGAATGGAGAAAGTAAAGAGGCGGTAGTGGAGGTTGCAGCGGTACCTTCTGGAAATTTCGATATGGCGCAGTTAATGGCAGTTATGATGAGAATGGAACACTCCAATTTGGAAATGAAACAGTCTATTGAAACATCAGTAGAAAAGACAGTTGAAAAGTCTGTTGAAAAATTAAACCATAAAATGGAACAATCTAGTAATCAATTAAATCAGGAAATGAAAGAAATTAAGCAGTCGATGGGCGAGATCAATAACACAATGGATGAGAAATTCAATGAAATGTATATCAATTTACATGAAGAAGTAGAGCAAATTGAACAAAAATTACAGAAGGACATCCAAGGGTTAGAAGAGAAAGTTCTAGGCTTCGAGAAGAAACTTCTATGTATCGAGGTTAACGGAACAGCATCGCCAGTAGCTCAGCCAATTCAAGCAATGCAATTTAAGCCACCAATATTTGATGGTACAACATCGTTTGCGGTTTTCAAATTTCAATTTGAGACAACGGTTAATCAAAATGGGTGGAATGATGCAAATCGGGGAACAGCATTAATAGTGGCTCTAAAAGGAGAAATCGGTGAAACACTGCAGACTATTCCGCAGTATGACCGTAGTAATTACAACGAAATAATGAAGGCGTTGGAGCGAAAGTATGGAAGTGACCATAAGCGAGAGATGTATCGTATGGAGTTGAAGAGCCGATGTCAAAAGATCGGAGAGACTCTTCAAGAATATTCCGCAGCAGTCGAGCGGCTAGTGCATTTGGCACATGTGAATACATCTCCCGATTACATGGAGAGGATTAAGATGGACGCATTCATCGATGGAATACGGGATCCGGAAACACGTAAAGCAGTGATGTTATCACCTAAGGCTACTTTTGCCGAGACCATCGCGTGTGCCTTAATAAATGAAACCGCGCAGGCTATCATAAAACCGTCGCTTAAGGTACGACGAGTAGAAATGGACAGCAGCACCAACGTCGAGCGGTCGGTTCCAAGATACAGAGAGGGTGGTAGCAAAATAAAATGTTGGACATGTGACAAAATGGGTCATATGTCGAGAGACTGTAAAGAACGAAAATGGAGACGTACAAGATCACGATCTCCTATGCAACGACGAGTATTAAGTAGAGAGCGAACGTTGATCAAGGAAGATGGCCAAGAACGAAAGGAGTCGTTAAACTACAACGAGTCAGCCTAAAGGGGCAGAAGCTGACTCCCACAACCAATTGCCCCATAACCTCCATCCCTATTTCGAGATTGGGACGAGTAGGTGACAGCTTAACAATCAAAGGAAGTATTGACGGGAAGAGCTGTGTTATTACCCTGGATACAGGAGCGGTGCGCACGTTTGTCCGTGAGGATCTAGTAAAGGGAAGAGTACTACCAGCGAATGAGTTGAAATTACGTACAGCCACAGGAGAGAGCGCAGACATAAAGGGCAGGAAGCTTGTGAGAATTAAGATAGGCAATGCTCAATTCCAACACGAAGTGCTGGTCGCAAAGATAGTGGATGAGGTCATCTTGGGGATGGACTTCATGAGGGCGAATGGCTTCGTGGTGGATGTTGGAAGAGGAGTATTGGACTGTGATACTTTCGAGTTACCACTGCGAGTGGTTGATGTGGAAACAACTACTAGGCGGGTAATAATAGAACATCGGGAAAAGCTGCCACCGAATTCGGAAACAATTGTGTGGGGGAGATTGGAGGGAGGTTCTGGGCCACCCAGGTTGTGGGTTGTAGAAGCCAGTGAAGAAGAAAGCGAAACCAAAGGAATTATGATAGGGAGGACGTTAGTAAAATCAGATAACGAATGTAGGGTACCGATTAGGACCCTAAATCTCTCGGAAAAGACAAAAACAATTAAGAAAGGAACTGTTATTGGTAAATGTGAAGAGGTGTCAACGATAATGAAATGCGAGCAGAAAAATCCGATTAGAAACACCGATACGCAAGGACAAAAGCAAATAGTAGAACACCTCATGCAGAAATGGACTGGGGATCTTACCATGAACCAGAAAAATTCAGCACGACAACTGTTCGAACAGTATAAGTCGATATTTTGCAATACACCGGATAATAATGGAAGGGCCAACATGGTGAAACATCGAATTGACACCGGAACGGAGACACCTATACGCCAAGCACCGAGAAGGTTACCTTTAGCAAAACGAGAAGAGGTGGATCGAATGATAACGGACATGCAGGCAGCTGGAGTGATTGAATCATCAAACAGTCCATGGAGTTCACCAGTAGTATTAGTCCAAAGGAAGGATGGGAAAATGCGCTTTTGTGTCGATTACCGAAAGCTAAATTCAGTAACGAAAAAGGATAGCTACCCATTACCAAGGATCGATGACACGTTAGACACATTGTCAGGGGCTAGAATGTTTTCAACATTGGACCTGCAAAGCGGGTATTGGCAGGTGGAAGTCCAAGAGCAAGATCGTGAAAAAACGGCGTTCAGTGTGGGTAATGCTATGGCAGTTTAACGTGATGCCATTTGGATTATGTAATGGCGCGGCAACTTTTGAACGACTTATGGAGCGCGTGTTAAAGGGACTGCACTGGAAGACTTGCCTCGTGTATTTGGATGACATCATAGTTATGGGAAAGGATTTCGAAGAACACTTAACAAATTTGTCAGAGGTATGGAAGCGATTACAATCAGCCGGTTTAAAGTTGAATCCGAAGAAGTGTTCATTATTCAGAACGGAGGTAAAATTTTTGGGGCACAAGGTAACGACCAATAGAATCCACACCGATGAGGACAAGATATCAGCGGTAAAGGACTGGCCAAGACCTAAAAATTTACGGGAATTACGGAGCTTCCTCGGATTGTGCACTTATTATAGGCGATTTGTACCAGGATTTGCCAATGTGGCAAAGAGCTTACATGATTTGACCCGGAAGAACAGAGCATTTGAATGGAGTGACGAGCAAGAGGAGTCATTCAAGGAATTGAGAAGGCTATTATGTACGGCACCGTTGTTGGCATACCCTATACCTGGTGTTAAGTTTATTCTTGATACCGATGCAAGTAATAATGGCATCGGAGGGGTGTTGTCGCAAGAAATTGAAGGGCAAGAAAGAGTAATAGCTTACTACTCGAAGGTGTTATCTAAACCAGAACGTAACTATTGTGTAACTCGTAAGGAATTGTTGGCTATAGTGGAATGTGTGAAACATTTTCATAAGTACCTCTATGGCCAAGAATTTCATATACGAACGGACCATGGAGCATTACGTTGGCTACTGCAGTTCAAGAACCCAGAAGGACAGGTAGCGCGTTGGATTGAGCGACTACAGAGCTATCATTACCAGATCGAACATCGGAAAGGGAGTGCACATGGAAATGCTGATGCATTGTCAAGACGACCATGTCAAGTGGAATGTAAGCACTGCGGGCGAATAGAAGCAAAGGAGGACGTTATCGACATCAGGCTTATGCAAATACTACCCGATAAGGAATGGACGGATGAAACGGTTAGGGACGAGCAGTTAGCAGATCCAGATTTGGCAATAATCATGCAACTTAAAGAGACAGGAAATCGTCCAACTTGGTGTGAAATTGCGGATAAGAGTCCCACGGTAAAGGCTTACTGGGCACAATGGGATAGCCTCCAAATCGAGAACGGATGCTTAAAACGAATATGGGAAAGCTCGGACGGTAATGTGAAGCAATTGGTAAAAGTGGTGCCTAAATCAAGAATTGCCGAGATATTGAAGGAGTATCACGGAGGGGCAAGTGGGGGTCATCTGGGAATTAATAAAACACTTGCCAAAATACGTCAACGTTTTTACTGGTCAGGATGTAGACAATCTGTAGTGGAGTGGTGCCAAAGATGTGATCAATGTGCGGCGGTAAAAGGTCCTGCACGGAAAAGTCGGGGAGCAATGCAGCAATATAACGTTGGAGCGCCGTTTGAAAGGATCGCAATGGATGTGGCAGGACCATTCCGGACTACGGATGTTGGTAACAAATATGTGCTAGTAATAATGGACTATTTTAGCAAATGGCCAGTGGTATATCCCATACCTAATCAGGAGGCAACCACGATAGCTGACGCCGTGGTTAATAATTGGATAAGTCGTTTTGGAGTACCAATGGAGATTCACACAGACCAAGGAAGAAATTTCGAGTCAGTTGTATTTCAGGAAGTCTGTCAGTTGCTCGGTATAAATAAAACAAGAACAACGCCTCTGCATCCACAGTCGGATGGTATGGTGGAAAGATTCAACGGGACGTTGGAGAAATATTTAGCAAAGGTCGTGGATAATGATCAACGTAACTGGGATCGACATATTCCGATGTTCCTAATGGCGTATCGATCAGCAGTACATGACTCAACGGGAATGACACCAGCGAGAATCCTTTTTGGAAATAATCTGCGATTACCCGGAGATTTAAAGTTTGGAGCTGTTCCGTCATCAGCTTTAGATAGACAGAATTATGTCGACCAGATGAGAGGAGAACTCGACCAGGTACACCAGTTTGTACGAGAGAAGATACGAGTATCAAGTGACCGGATGAAGGCTCGATATGACATACGAGCAAATAATAAAGGTTTCGAAGAAGGAGAGTTAGTATGGCTTTACAACCCACAACGGAAGAAGGGTTTATCACCAAAGCTGCAACCTTCGTGGGAAGGGCCGTACACCATCATCACCAAAATAAATGACGTGGTCTACCGGATCAAGAAAGGGCAGCGAGGAAAGTTGAAGGTGGTGCATATAGAGCGATTAGCGATCTACAGGGGTAGTGAGTTGGATCCTGTTCGGGACGAATCAGGATTAGGTAGGGGGTAATGTTACGATCGTGTCGACATCTATGTTTGAATAGCGACACTATCGTTAATGTAAAATTGTTATAAAGTAGAACAGTATAGAGGTGTCTAGACTTATCTAGACTAATCGAATATTCTGGAGATTTCTAGAATGGTTAGAATATTTGGTTAAATACGCGACAAACATTTGGGAGAAAATCAGTTGTGTTTTAACCGTGAGAGTGCTAATAGTAATTAAAAGGAAAGTGTTTATAAAGTAAAATAAAGTGTTATTAAAGTGTAATATAGTGTTGTTAAAGTGTTGTAAAATAATTATTGTGAAGTTAAATAATTAAGTTAAATAAGTGAAATAATTAAATTAGTGTTTAATCGGAAATAAATAAATTTAGTGTGTTCTAGAATTTACATCGTTTGTTTTATTCACAATCCAATGATCGAACCTTGAATTTGACAAGGCAAAAACGTAACAATATCAAATTCTGGGATGATTTTTAAAATCCTGGGATGGGATGAGAATAGTATTGCCTGATGAACATTTTGTAATTTTTCAGGGATGGAATTCTGGGACAACTTCACACACTTAAATAATAAACGAGTTCAAAACGAATTGTCAAGTTACCATCAAAATTGTACGTCAGCTGCCTAAACCCTAATCACGTTGAAATTTCATAAAGCGTATTGAATTGACGCCAATTAACTTATTTCTTAATCTTTGTATGGGAATCCAATATCCAATCACTTTGAGCTCACACGTGAGCTAAGAGTTTTTTTTATAATTTTCAAACTTCTATCTTTTGTCGAAAAACCCACAAATCAAAAGTTCCATCCTAAGGAGAAATCAAAATTCAAGCCAGCAGTCATATCTATAGTTTCCAGTCAAAACTTAAGTAAAAAGTCAAGCCAAAAGTCAATTTAATGATAAAGTCAAAAATTCAAATCCAAAACTGGAGCCACAACTCGAGGAAAAGCTCAAGTCTTACGTCAAACTCAAGTCTAACATTAAGTCAAAAGCCAATTCGTCAAAAGAAAATTCCCATTCTGAACAGAAATCAAAAAACAATCCAGTCTATAGTTTCCAGTTAGAAGTCAAGTTAACGGAAAAATAAAAGAATAAAAAATAAAGGCGAAACGCAAATTATAACTAAAATAGTTAAAACCAAGTTAAATGTCAAATTAAAGTCAAGTCAAAAGTCAAGTCAACTCAAGTCTATAATTAAGTCAAAAGTCAAGTCAAAATGAAGGTTATAAGCAAAAAAGTAAAAGCCAAGCTAAAAGTCAAGTTAAATGTCAAATCAAATGCTTTGTCAAAAGTCAAGTCAAAAGTTAAGTTAAAAGCTCAGTCAAAAGTCAAGCCAAAGGTAAAGCCCAAAATCCAAGTCAAAAACTGAAGCCACAACTTTAGTGAAAGGTTAAGTCAAACTCAAATTCAAAATTAAGTTCAAAAGTCTAGTCAAAATTCTCATTTTGAACAGAAATCAACGAACAGTAAAGTTTATAGTTTCCAGTTGTGTAGAACACTATCAGTAAAAAAACAAAAATCAAATCAAAAGCGAAGTCAAAAATCCATAAAAGTCAAGTCAAAAGTCCAGTCAAAACTCAACTGAAAGATAAAGTTCAAAATCCAAGTCCAAAACTGAAGCCAATTGAGTAAAAGGTTAAGTCTTACGTCAAACTTAAGTCCAAAATTAAGTCAAAAGTCAATTCAAAATTAAGTTTAAACGTCAAGTCAAAATTTTCATTCCGAACATAAATCAACGAACAGTCAATAATTTCCAGTTACAAACAAGCCAAGTTAATGCAAAAACTAAGTCACATTTCAAGTCAAAACGCAAGTCATACGTAAAAAACCAAAAGTATAGTCAAAAGTCAAATACAAGTAAATCATAAGTCAAGTCAACAGACAAGTAAAATTTAAAATCAAAGTTAAGTCAAAAGTCAAGCTAAACGTCAAATTAAAATTCAACCCGAAAAGCAATTCATAGATAAAGTGAAAAACTGGAGTCACAACTCTAGTAATAAGTCAAATTTTAAGTCCAACTGAAGTCTAAAATTAAGTCAAAAGTCAAGTCAAAACGCAAGTTATATAAAAAAAGGAAACATCATGTCAAAAGTAAAGTTAAAGGTAAAGTCCAAAATCCAAGTCCAAAACTTAAGTCACAACTCGAGTTAAAGGTTAAATCTTACTTCAAACTCAAGTAAAAATTCCCATTCTGAACAAACAGTCAAGTCTTTAGTTAAAGACTTAGAAGCAGAAAAGAAATTATAAACAAAAAAGCAAAAGTCAAGTCTAACAAATTATGTTAAAAGTCAAATCAAAAGTGCAGTTAAATGTCAAGTCAAAAGTCAATTCATAGATACAGTCGAAAATCGAAGTCTAAAACTGAAGTTACAACTCGAATAGAAGGTCAAGCCTAAAATTAAGTCAAATGGCAATTCAAAATTATATTCTTAAGTTAAGTCGAAATTTCCATTCTGAACGCAAAAGTCAAATAAAAATTAAGTCAACTTAAGGTAAAGTTTACACAAAAATAATTTAATAATAGAATACACAAGCTAAGTAGGTGGTAAGCTTTTCATTCTGCTAAACTAAGCTTAGTTGCAAGCTTTCTCAAAATAACTGTAAACTCTTCTGTTTATAAATTTTGTACGAGTTTAAAGTTTAATCCCCATTAAAGCTTTTCTATTAAAATGGTTAGCTCTGATCGAGAGCTTTTGAGCTTTGGAAAATATTAAGAAACTTTAGAATTTAAATTTTATAAATTTATCAAATCAAAATATCTCATTTTCTTATTTTACGCCAGTTAGCGATTTAAGTCTTAAGACCAGAGTATAGTTCTGCCAAAATTACATGACGCGTATCTGTTGAGCTTGTAAATTTAGAATGCTGTAGTTAAATCATATATGATCTAGAAATAAATTGGCTTTACTGCTACATAAGTATTGGTGAACTTTATAAAGAATGAGTTCTCAAAAAAAAATCCATCAATTTCAGTGAAGACTAAATTAACATTTAAACAATTAAAGCTCTAAATCATTAAGAATTTTTCAATGAGCTGACATATATGTCAGTGCCTTCCCCAGCCATAATTACAGCTTTTGACTCACAAATTAGACATAAAATTAATGATTTTGTGAAAAGCCAGCAATACCTCACAATAAAATCATATTCAAGTTCTTGAACTCTATTTAAAAAAAAAGGATAGTTTGATTCGAATTTTAATTAATTTTTTGATTTCGAAATAATTTTTAAACACTTTTTATCAAATTTGACTAGAACTGATATGAGTTGGTGTGAAATCAATGGACGACAGATATTGGACAGCTTTTAAACAGTTAGTTATCAAACTTATCAAATTTATCAAGTATCCAAAACCTACAATACATATACACAGAGAAAAATGATACTTGTTATTAAACACTATTTCGATTAAAATAAAGAAAATTGACCAGTTAATTTTGCGCAAAGAATTTATAGGCTTTGTTGTAAAGGATCCAAATATTTTATTATTAAATTATATAATTTAAAGAATTTTATCTTTAAAATAACAAATAAATGTACTTTGTTTTAATGTTATGCTGCCCTTTTGATCTAAATAATACAAACCTTATATTTAAATGATTCAAAACTTTAATTTATATTCAAATAATAAAGAATATTATACTTTGTATCCAACGACGAGCATAAGATTTGATTTAAAGAATTAACTTGTTTAAAACAAAAGGCTCAGAATTCTTTAATTTTAGAACTTTATAATAAACATTTAGATTCTTTGATTTAAAATAATTAAAATTGGGCGGAACACACTCCAGCACTGAATGCCAAAAACGGGCCCCCGGACAAACACACATACTTACACATTAAAAACACCCAACCGTGATTTTTGGTCAAAATCGGGAATCAAACCCGAGACACTCGAATACCAAAGCAATGACGCTACTTGCTGTGCTGATGAGGGCGCAGCAACTTTGATTTAATGAGGATGTTATTTTTATTTAGTATATAAAATATTCTTTTTTGTAAGAGTAATTACAAATGGTTTTAGTTATTATCACTTATTTGTTTCTTAATAATTATAAACAAGATACGTACATATAGTATATACGTACATATGATATATCAACGATTATATGATATTAAATTAGCCGCCAAAACCTGTCACAGCTGTCAAAACTTAACTCAATTCTGTTCAAATTTTGATTGGAATTTGAACAGATTTGAATAAACATTTCGAATGGAATTACAAACAATAAATCTTAAATAAATTTGAATGAAATTTGAAACAAAAAATTATAGTTTGATAAAAGTTTGAATGTAGTAATCAGAATTCTCAATCAACAATTTGAATGAAATTATTTACGGACAATTGTATGTAATTCTAAAATGACGTTATCAAATATTTTGAAGAAAAAATAAAATAGTTTGATTTAAATCTGAGTTAAGCTTGAAAATACAAGGTCAAATTAATTTGTTGACCTTGGAGTGATTTGAAAATAATTGTTAACAAATTTGACTTTTAATTTAAAAAACGTGGATTCAATTCCTTTCAAATTCCAATCAAATATCGAGTGGTCCATCTATAGCGTTGGCCATTCCAACTACCGATTATTTCGAGTGTGGTAACACTTACGTCATATGTGTTAAGACAGAAAATTAGTTTAATGTTTGACATTTAATGTTTGCGAAATATTGAAAACTTACTTTCAAAGTGGTGAGCCTTCTATCCAAACTGTAAGAAATTTACGTGGAAATTCAGGAGTAATGAAATGCCAATTTGTAGATCAATTTGTGAAGCGAGTTCGTCAAGCTGGATTGTTATTCGATAAACCAACCTTGCAGCTATTGCTTAGAATGTGTCAGAGCATCACTCAACCATCTGTGATGAGAATTTTGCATAAAGGCCTCGGTATGAAGGTATTAGTGCAGGAGCAGGAAGAGCAGATTGCAAGAAAATAAGCATTTTTACCGAAAAATCATCTTTCGCGAAAAAGCTCATTTTCACCTCGAGGGCTATGTCAACAAGTAAAATTGTCTCATTTGAGGCTCAGAAAATTCACACGAAACCATGGAGAAGCCGATGCATCCACAACGAGTGACGGTTTGGTGTGGATTTTGGACCGGCACTTTTTTTTTCGAAAATAAGGATAAATGCTACTCTAACCATCCAGAATCTATCCAATACTAGAAAGATAAAATAAAAGTTGCCATTGATGATATAGCAGCGCATACAATCGAAAATGTTCTGAAAAATTGGGTTGATGTCATTTGAATGAAGTCATTTGAATGAAGTTGTGTTCCATACTTAATGGTAATGTATACTCTTTCTAAGAGGATTTGATGCCGACCTGCTTGGTGTTCATCATGCGCCATTGACTGTAGTAGAGTCACCTCAAATATCCATCCGATGAGGTACTCACTAAGACCATGCAGAGAGCAAAACAAAACCACTCACCTAGAGTGGACTGCATTAATTCGGAGCTCTTAATATTCGGAGGGGATACTTTGTGGAATTGTCTTTTCGACATTATTCGATTAGTATGGCGAACCGAAGTAATGACTGATGAATGGAAAGTGGGCGCGATATGCCTCGTATACAAGAAGGGAGAACTCTTGAAATGTGAGAATTATCGCGGTATAGCACTCCTTTGCACAGCATACAAGTTAGTGTCCTACATTATATTGGATAGAATCACCTCTCTAACGGAGGGTTTGGTTGGCGACTATCAAGGAGGATTTTGTTCGAATCGATCAGTCACTGATCAGGTCTTTTCGCTGCGGATGATTCTATCTAAATATTATGAGACTTTCATCCCCGTACATGAAGTGTTCCTGGATTTTCGGCAGGCCTATGACTCGATCAATCGATGAGAGTTTGTGTTCTGCTCTGGAATATCTTGGAATGCCCACAAAATTGGTACGACTGTGTAGAATGACAGTGACGCAGTCTCAATGCTGTGTTAATGTGGAGAACAGGATACTCTTTAATCTCATGTTGGAGTACATCTTTCGTAAAACTGAAATACCTCAACGCACCATCTTATATCGCCAGTCCAATCAGGGGCTTGCATATACAGATGACAAATGCGTGATTGGACTGAATAGCAAAGAGTGAAAGAAATACTTGTTCCGCTTGTAGAGTTTTCAGCTGCAGTTAGACTCCAGATCAATGAGTCCAAAACGAAATTATTAATCCCTGGGGACAATGGCACACCAGGTTTTAGTAGTGGCCATTACGCGTTTGAGGGAGTGAGGAGGTTCAAATATTTGGGTTCTCTTATCACTCAGCGGGTAATAGTTCATTGTATCCTCTAAGGCCACTGCTAACTATCTAAATACCTATTGTGGCGTGAAGCTGAAGCTTTATAAAGCGTTTATAAGGCCCGTTGTTATGTATGGATGTAAAAGTTGGGCGCTGACGGATGAGTACGAGAGATGGCTCCTTTCATTTGAGAGAAGGTTCATGATTTATGGCCAAATAGCGAAGTAGTTGGTACATACCATACATACTGACTCGGTCCGGAACGAATTTTGCAGCGATCTCTGAAAGAAGATAAATCATATGGTATAGGCGGAGACTTCGCTGCAGGCGACGATGGCTTCACGATGTAAAGAATGACGTAGCTTCTTCAGATTGTCTAAGATATTATGAAGACCATGCTTCTTAGGATCGCAACCGTTGGAGCCAAATTATTGATACAGTAAGGGGCCAGTAATGGCCGTTAAAAACTGTTTTAATTTATTATACTCTTTCTAATGGGCCACCCTTGGAGAGATTGGAAAAGGAACTGAAATTTAAATGAGTTGGTCTGATTTTAATGAAAACCATGGTTCGGATAGCAATCAAATTTGATAAGTATTTGAGAACAACGATTGTGATGAATGTTGAGATGTTGGATTACTTTGAATTACATACAATAAATCGTATTAAATGATATTTAAATTTAAAATAAATTAAATCATACTTTAAAGAAACGGCCTGCCTGCCTCCAAATTCTAATAAGTGTTCGAACTTAAAAGTCCACCTCGAGTCCTTCTATTTATATCTTCTAGCGAATATCCTTGTTGAATAAAACGTGACATTTGGCACATCTATCGGCCCAAAACAATGTATAACTGTGACACGCGCTAGTGCCAAGCCTCCAAATTTAGCATTATTATATATATTGTCATTACGTCAATAGTAAAATAATCAATAATTTAATTGGCAGCACTTCGACATCAACATCCGGTAATAACTGGTATACAAATGTTATTACTAAAAGTCGTCTCACTATATCCATACATACATATACAAACAACATCGCATTCATATTACCATAAATGATGAATTAATTAAATAATTAGCGATAGACGATTTTAATTTAATTTTATAAAATCAGTCAATTAAAAGCCCAGGTGTGAACACAATATAGGCGGCAATTTAGATTGAATATACAAAAACAAACATTATAGTTATTATTTATAATTACTATCATATAGTTATCTGTAATTATGATTTTATTGGAGTATACGCAAACAACTAGTTTTAATAGTTTAACCATTTTGGATGGGCAGATAATTTAGCGCAGTTTCGCCGTATAATTTGATGATTTTTAAATGCGCGGTCCTAAATTATTTATGGCCATATACTTTAAATTGATTACCGTGTGTGTATGCGATTTAGATATAAATAAACGATTTCACCTTGCACGCGAGTCATTTCAATTTGAGTTATGCGTTAATCAATGCAGGTATGTAATTGTATATATAGGTATATCTCTTCAGAAATAACTGAGCGCATGCAATCATATATTTATATATTTAGATAGTCGTTCATGTTCAACAACGATTTATCGGTGCGGGTAAATTACCCTGTTATCGTGCTTGTAATTTTTTAAGTGCCCTAAACGTATATATATAGAATTTACAAGATGCGGGATTTTAAAAATAAACTCGCGCTCGCCAATTATCAATCGGTCGGTTTGTTTCGAAATTAATAAAAATTTGTATTCGATGTCTTATCTAATTCACTAATTGATTTCGATCAGAATTATTGAATAATAATGTATTCGTATAAGACCTTAAGACATATCAATTATTAATAATCGCGCGATTTTTTTTTTTTTTGTAAATTATTTCGCGACTCAATCAATTTAACATTTCTGAGTCCAATCAATAGAATGGCGATGTCGATCTGAATGGGTGTTCGCGAATTTAATTTAAACAAAAAATAAAATAAAAAAATTATGAATTGGTAAAGTGTTTTGTGATTTGGTGGTGCGCACTTGTGATTTAATTGCGGCAGTCTCGTTTAATGCAAACTTTGCAAGGTAAATGTTTTCATGTGAATATGTGTATAGTTTTTAAGTGCAGCACGATTAGCTACGGTCTAATAAATATTGTTACACTATAAATATAGTCCATTTTAATCGAATTGTGCGATTAGATTGTTTAATTTTAGAAATACGTAATCGAGTTAAACTATTTTTTTTTTAAATCCAATCGGTTGTGCAATGGCGTGTAATTGATATAATGCGGTGGAAGTGCTGAATGCCAATGGTATACTAATAGCTCTTCTAAAGTTGGTGAAGTGGCCTGACTGCTTAAATGTTCTCGCGAAGTTATCAAATTCTGTAGAATTCCAAATCCGTATATTTGTAAATACTATTTTTGATTTCTATACAAATTCTAATTTTTTTTTTTTCTGAAATTCTTAATTGTCTGGTGTTGAACTGCTAACTCTTCCTAACATAAAAGTGTTGCCAGAACCAAGAAAGGACACAAATTTTACCCCCTTGAAGTTATCCCAGGATTTTTTTACATTTAGGTTTGATAATTTTGTTACCATCGGAATTTCCGCAATATAAGTAAATGTGGCACCATTGCCAACTTTTCAAAGAAAACTAAAATCGAACAAAAATCGTATGGCCAATTTTTTGTAAAGTCGGCTATGTTCTCATATCGATAGAGTTTGAGATTAGCATGGGCGCCACATTTATTTATAAATTATAGTTTATAATTATTGTCCAACGCAGTGAGATTGAGTTGACAGTCCCAATGTTGTAGAAATCGATTCCTGCATCTGGTGGCACTGGTTCTATGTTGGCTAGTGATTTAACATCAGTCAAGTATCCCTGTATTATTCCTATAATCACTAGTACTAATTGGATCGTTGTATGCTGCCTGAGCCCTGTTGCCGGGCTAAAATTAATTCTCGTGTTCAGCCGTCTTGTCTGCCTCTTCCAATAATGGGACTAATTTGTGGTGGAATGTTGTATTCTTTAATGAGAACTAAATGACTGACCTCAACGTTTTATTTCTCTGTTAACCACTTTCTTCTTTATAGATTTTATGACATTAATGTTTAAATATGATTTCGGCCATGTGGCCGTCACGGCTGGCGCGTATCAAGCGCAATCTGGAACAGCAATTCTCACAAACTTTTCGCAAGCATTTGTGGCCATATTTCGCCAATAACTCTTCGAATATTGATTTCCAGATGTGCAATTGTCTCTGGTTTGTCGACGTAGACAAGTGACAAGTCACACGATCTTGGTGGCCTTGAATTAATTGGACCATTATACGCGAAATTATTTTTTCATCAAAAGTTTCTTTGAGTAAATCAATTGTAGCGCGTGCTGTGTGGCATGTGGCTCCGTCCTGTTGGAACCACATGTCAGCAAGAATAATGCCAGCTTATCGAGATACGAAAAAATGTCTAGTCATGTCCCTATACCACTCACAAAAATTTGAACCAAATTTTCAATGGAAATTCAACATCAATATCAATTTGTGCTTCAGCCCATTCGCCGATATGGCGGCGCATACGATGGTCGTTTGGCTTTATTTCCTGCACAAGTTGAATCTTGAAAGCTTTTAAGCCAAGATCCTTAAAATCTTCCATAATGTGGAAGGACACAACCCCAGTTGCTGAGAACGGCGACGAATTAATTGATTTGGATCTTCTTCAATGCTTGCCTGTACAGCGGGTACAGCTTGCACATTATCATTAAGAGTAAACGTGGTCCGAAAACGATTTATTGTTATTCGAATTAGCCGCTCTAAAGGACGATTATGTACGCCATAAAATGGACGAAGTGCACGATAAGTTTGACGAACAGAACCATTATGTTAATAAAAAAATTCAACAATTTGAAGCGTCGCTCTGATGTTAGTCTATCCATAATGAAATGTCAAACCAAACCAAACAAAACGCAACTATCAGCCGTTAAATGGAATGTCAAATAAAGCAGTGTTGCCAATAAAAAAGCATCCTTTAGTTGGTTCAGCTAATCGAAGTGCCATCTTTTCCAAAAATCATGTTTAATATTTTCCACCAACCTCACGAATATTTGTGTGTATCACTGTATCTTGCAGAATTGACTGTAATGGTTCACCAATCAGGAAATGATCAGGGGTCAAAAACGTTACATCTGATGGATCTGATGTAATTACGGTTAGACGTCTTGCATTTAAGCAAGCCTCTTCTTGATGTAGGTAACTGTGGACAGTTCGTCAAAAGTAAGTGTTGCCTGGAAAGTTCCCCGAAATGGAGAGAAGCGCAGCAAGAATGAAATGCCAGGTAGTTTTCAAATTTCTTTTGTTGAACCTTGACTGTAAGATCGCTGACTGGTTCAATGTGTATCGCTTTTGTTGTCATACACACGAATATTGGTAGGCATCCCTTGTAGGCTTTTCAAAAATGGTCGTCCTGGTGTAATACGTCTTTCTGGTAAATTTCACATAATTTGTGATATAGGCTTGGAGTATGAAGCGATAATATTTTACAAATTTGGATATGAAACGTCATGTTTGATTTGGACCATGTATGATCCAATACATTGTGCGGATGTAAGCCAATGTTAATTGACTTCCTTTACTCGAACGGTTCGTTACTAGATGATCTTCTAGAATGACCATTGGTTGTTTTTCATTATACGTCCAAACGATTCATTGTTGAAGTCGTCCATCAAGTCGCAGCATTCCTTCATCACTTATTTCGTCCTTGAAGTGCTTGGTTTGTATGCTAATTGGTTTAAAACTTTTTTATTGTCTGATGTTACCGTAGTAACTCCCAATATGCATATGGTTTTAATTCCAATTGATGATTAGTGTTTGCTGGTTTGCTTTCCTAAATACAATCTAAGGACCATTCCATCAAAATTTGTGCGTGAATAATTGGCTAGCTTCGATATCCCTAGATGCACAATCCGCGGGGATGTCGGCTGATTTAACATAAGACCACTGAGATGGAAATATTGGTTTCTGGATTTCATAATGTTGCCTTGTTTGATACATTTGTTTTCGATGCCTCCTGGCAGTTTCTGATTCCAGGTAACGCCAAACATCAATAGGTTTTGCCTTAAGATTTTGGCTTGTATCAAGGTTGGATATAGCCTCCCTAGTGGATCAAATAGTTTGGATGTCTCAGACAACATTTTTCGTTTTACATTTTTGTTGGTAGGGTGCACCTTGAACTCAAACGTATCACTGCTTGGTTGTTTTTACGGATTTATCATTAAATATGATAGGTTCGAACGCTCTTACGCCTGGATCGACACCTTCTACTACTTGGGAATGATTAGAGGCCCATTTTCTCTTGTAATCTCTCCGGTCCATAGCAAGTTTATCAGTTGGATTTCGGCTGTTTAAGCTTCCTCTAGGTTGTTACTTTCTGATAATAAGTCATCTACAATATTTTTACCGCATTTGGGAAGCGGCTGCAATGTTTGAGGGCAGTTATGGAGCAGATGCCATCCCAAACGTTACGGTTGCTAGTTGATATGTTTTTATCATTTCGTCGGGGGATGTTCTCCATAATATTCTGGTTTTGTTGATCATCCGAATGTACCTTTATTATCGGTACATTTGTTCCATGCCTACTGTATATGCTAATTTATATTTTCTCCATCTGATTAGAATTGACCTACTGTCCTCTTGTAGTTTGGGACCCAGGAGTTGGATTTGATTCATAGGCTGACATTGTTGCTCGTTTTAGCTGATGCATCAAATACAACTCTTATAGTTTTGTTGTAGTACTGGTTGTTTTGATCACTCCATAATGAGGAATGTAATATCCTTTGGTGCGTCAAGTTCCTTATTTACAATCAAATGTCCCTGATTGATATATCGGTCCTGCAGTTTCACGCAGGTGCCTTATTTATGTGTTATTAACCCTGTTGATATTGAATATCATGAATATCCCTGCACAGTGAACTCATGTTCAAACTCATGATTGAACACTCAGATTTACTAATTAAAAAGTTGTTATCACAAAAAAGTGTATTTTTTACCCCTAACTCCAATTAATATTATTTGCAGTTTTTAAGATTTTATAAATCGTCCTGAATCCCAAAACAGATTTGCTATAGGGTTCGAAAGCTTCGAATGATAAACCATCGGTTTTTGACGAAAATTCGAAAACCCGATAATACCAAAATTTCAAAAATGTCATATTTTCTTAAAAATGGGCTTGACTGCAGAGCACGACTGAACAAAATTGGATTGGTACTTAAGTGCGACATTGGTAAGAGGTTGACATTAGAACTTAATGGCATTATCGAATTTCGAAAAGTTAATCGAGATTTACAGATTAAACAAATTTTAAGAGATTTTTTGAATTTCAAATACATTTTGGAACGAGGATTCCTCACTTTTGATGCAGTCTGAAATAATCTTGAAATCGACTCGATTTTTAACGAGATTCACCGAATTTTAGAATAATTGGCGATATTTCGATACTTAGATTAGGTGTTTTCCTTTATTAATGTTGTACTTAAGCCCCATAAAAAATAGTCTAAAGGCTCTAAACCACACGATTTCGAAGGGCATTCTCATTGCATTCAGTGTGACACATATGTAGGTCCTCGTATTGAAAGAAACAAGCATTAACCTTACCCAAACGTCGAACAGTGTCTTTTTCAGAAATCAATAGACACCGTTGAGTCTTTTGTGGATTGTGATATGTAGCCACGAAAAATGATGAGCTTAATCGATATCTTGACAGTAATTTTGTTTTGGGTTCATCTTCGCATAATTCGTTGAGTGCGGAAATCGCAGAGTGCCCGCATACTTATTGTGAATGGCGAAAAATTGAAATGGACAAAAATATGGCAGAAATGTTGTGTGACAAATAAAATTTTAATACATACAGTTTCGGTTCATAAGTAAAATTCCTTCAAGCTTTTGATGAATTTATATCTAGATAACAAGATAACATTGAAATTAGTTTTGATAATTTAAATACCTGCCGGTAATACTGCTGTGGAAGGTTTGCATATGACCCACGAAATTTTATAGCTGAATTCTCAACCCACAAAATTATTGTCACTTTTTACATAAGTTGACGTCACTTTTTACATGAATTCACAAGTTCTTGATCTGAATATATGTTTGAGAAACAGCATTGGACATGGAGTAAAATAAATATTTATTATGAGTTTGAAGTCGCCCAATAAGTTGACGGGTTGGGGTTTAGAACATACGTTAAAAATAGATTTCAAACTAATGGTTTAAGCGAAACGTGCATCCAAAGCAATTTATTAGGATTTGTTATATCTGTGATAAAAAAAGCGTTTCGTCGCCAGGCTTATAAATCCCCAGCACCCTTTTATTAGATTATAGTTCTGTTGATAATGGATCGAATACTGCTTTTGGTATCAAAATTTAAGCCAAATTATATAAATATTCCGAATTTAATACATACATTTGTCTTGGCTGGGATGGACTGTGTGAAGACGTCCTAGTGCAACGGTGGAAAATACTTGTGGATAACCTGGAAATGGCTGTTCTTGTTTCCATCGTTGAAATTTCTTTGACGATTGATTCCAGGTATAATATCTTGGCATTTCGGAGTAAAGCACTGTTCGGGCAAAGTCATCATTCTGGGACATTTCAAAGAAGCTGGTCAATGTTGTCGATGGCGGCCTGTCAGCTCATTGTAATACGTTCTCCACTGTAAAATATACCCTTGGACCATTTCCCAATTGTACGCCCAAATGTATAACAGTGGGGTGACTTTCATGTATATAGCGTATGAAAAAATACGCCACATCGATTCGTTACTGCTAACATAGCGGCATTTGAAATTGAATTACTTCTTCTTCTGAATTTTCGGCAGTAACTCCTTTTCACGTATTTGCAAAAGTATTTAATAGATTTTAAGGAATGGCAAAAATGCGGCATTTATGTGTGCTTTAAATTTCTTGGAGAGTAACAACCCAACGATTATCAACTTCAATGTCCTGTTGATTCATTTTGACTTTGACATTCCATTGTTATCAGTGGATCGGCGGTGATAAAATGGATGACCATCATTTCCAGTAATAGTTTATGCTACATTGAACATTTTTCGTCAGCCATACACGAAGAATTAGGATTTAATATTCCACAGGAACCATGAATCATATTTTTTGTAACAAACATGAGGTTGTGGATCATCTTCATTAGAGGGAAGTTCCGGTGATATCACATCATCGATTTCATTCGGTCTTATCCTCTCAACCAACCATGAGGATATGTGCATGTGGCAATCCGCATATTTGCCACTCGACTGAATACATCCATCAGCGCGTCTCGCGAAACACACGATACTTAACAATAAAATCCATGAGTTGTTTTAATAATTTTTTGAACGCCCTTGCGGTGATGTCATGGCGATCAACGGGTGATAGGCCAGGAAATATTTTTTGTTGTATTTCTGTCCACTGTGGAATGCACGTGAACGCGAGAAATAAATCTGGTGTGCCAAAATGACGTACTCCATAGCATATTGAGCGTATTGCTGAGAGAATTGGTAAAATAGACCCAAACATTTGAAGATGTGATTGTGCTCATTTTCCCGAACCATCAGTCGGTTTGAATAATAATTCATTGAACTAACTTTTTTGTTAGTATCGGCGCCTGTAAAAAAAATATTTGTGTTAATAAAATAAAGTAACCTTGTGATTACGGTAGTAAAAGTAGTTTGGTTATTTACCTGTTACTGGATTTATCGACAATAGCGATTTCATTAATTGTTGGCGCATTAAAACATCTTGCGTGTTGTTCTGCAGGCGTCTTATCTGTTCTTATGACAATTTTGTAGTTATCAGATGGTATGCGGTCTAATGCGGTCTTGAATAATGCAACCAATTCGTTATATTGATGGAAAAATGTTTGGAGTTGTTCCACAATTGGTCTTTTCACCGAATTGTTGTGTGCACAACGCTGATAGACTTGTCTTGCTGAATCGCCCATGAAAGTAATTTGCAAAAATTTGTGACTATCCGGATGAATGAATCAGCACTACCATTCCCCCATCAACTTCTATGAACTAATTCACTTCAGGTTGCTTTTGGCAATAATTATAACTACCAACATACACCATGTCAATTAAAAGCTGCCAACGTAATTTGCACCAGCCACATGGTGGTAAAAGTTGATTGTTTCCCATTATACTTACCTTGAATGTATAGGCATAAAATTATCGCAAATAACTTTTGTTGCGCTAAATGACGTTATTTGAAAGCAATTATTGTATTGCTGAATATGAATCAAAATATTTAGAATAGGGCCCACTTCCGGAAACCACTGAATGTAGTGAGTGGTTCTGGTGTCGGTACCAATGGCTTCAATTTGACTTTCTAAGAGACTTTATTTTTAAACTTAAATGCCTTGCAATGTGGACATACAACGTTCATTGGTTCAATATAGCAACGATTTGCAGTGAACTGTAATCGATTGCCACGTTATAATTGTTTGCAGCTCGATGGGGATTAAACGTGAAATTTCTTTGAAATTTTTTTGACTTGCAGCATTCCATTTTGAAGAACCAAAATTCAACCAAAACGATAGCAAAGCTTGATTACAATTAAAAAGTTTACCGAAATTAAAGAAGGTTTGAGTAAGTCTAACCATTTTCTATTAATTTCTACGTACAAATCCTAATTTCCAGTCACAATCTGGAAATTTCGTATTCAAATTTTGATAATGTCAAGAACTTAGCGGGCGGCTGAATGAAGATGTTTTTTAATACTAAATTGCTGTGACCGAAGTCGGTCTCACGATAATGGAAGTTTAATCCAATCTCGATTTAATACTTAAGAAACTAAAGTTGGGGACTGGGCAAGTGATGTGGCAATGTTACATTGAAATATTCGCTAGCATACCGCCAGGGTTCTATTAATAGATGACGCGGCAACTGTATACCAATGTATACATACATTATGTACATAATTACCAAATTTATATTAGTCTGGTAATTTTAGAACTTTATTATATTTGCCAATATTTAATCCTTATCTATACATAACTATACAAACACTATATGTAAATTGCCGACCAAGAAGCTTGTTAAAAGATTCGCAATAAATTATCGATAACAATTGTAAAAATCAAATTTTTTAACTTTAAATTCCCCCTCCGTGATAACGATGACATTCCGCACCACCTAATCCACCTTGTAAATTATATATTATCATAAATTTGTGTCCGTCAGCAACAAACCAAAACCATTGCCGTCGATCAAACGCCCGTGTCCAATAAATAATTTTTGTATAGAGCTTTGGTTTTATGTAATAGATAATTTTACAATCAATTACAGGTCTAAACTGGATTAAGCTGATTATAGACGGCACACACGGCACAGATTAAAATACATGTACATAATAACTTAGCACTGAACCATAGGCAAACAATAAACATTTGATTAAGCACCAAGCAAACATATGTACGTACATATGTATGTACACACCAACCAATTTTAATTGTTATCACGAAATACCAAAAAAATCAATTTAGAAAATTATTTGCCTGGTTATCAGCTCAGCACAAGTTTTTTTTTGGTTCTCCACTCGGAATTTATTTTGAATTATAGATAAGAGAAATTTCTTTCTTTTTGGTTTTTGGCTCGTGACTATACCACAATCAAAATTGATTTGATAAGAACGGATTGTATAAGCGCAAAGTCATTGATTGCAGTTCTATTATTAGATTGAGTGCGCGCTGATATGGGGAAATCCACGACGGTGTAAATGGAATCCGTAATTTTCAAAAAATTTAAACTCTAAAACATTAAGAACTTATTTTACAACAGTATTATGGCAGTGAAGTTCATACTAAAAAAATAACAAATAATTACACTGTTAAATTTGGCAATTTTATTTATACGGAAATTTGAATTCGAGGTGTTTTGTAAATTTTATGCTGCCGATTTTAGAGATAATAACATATTCTCGGGTACACATTTGGATAGCTTAGAGCAACTGCCACCTTTGCGTTCATAGGAATTAAATTAGATTGAGCGGTTAGATTTTCACAGAATTTTGGAGTTTCGTGATTTTAAACAAATTTTAATAATTTTTGCTGCCTATCTTAGAGATGTCAACGGAAGCTCATGTATATTTTCGGATAGTTTGGACCACCTAGAATTTTTGTGGTCAATCAGATTAAATTCTGATGAGCTTTTCTATTGGTTTATGGAATTTAAAAGTTACTTGATTTTTAATTGATTTTTAAAATTTTGTACTGCCGATCCTAGAGATGTCCACGGGTAATAGCCAATATTTTCAGATAGTTTAGGCCAATTAAAATCTTTGTGGTCAAGAAAATTAAATTCTGATGAGCTTTACTATTTATTTTACTTCATTTAGAATTTCAGTATTTTGAATAATTTTTAGTAGTTTTCCCAATTGGATTTTTTATTATTATTTTAATTATTTAAAACACTGAAATTCTAAATGATGTAAAATAAATAGTAAAGTTTTTAGATTTAAAGTAGCCTAAACTATGTGAAAATATAGGACAGTACCCGTGGACCTCTCTAAAATCTCTGGTACAAATTTTTAAAACTCGTTTAAAACGAAATCGTTTACGTAACTTTTAAATGGTATAAAATAAATAGTAAAGTTCACCAGAATTTAATTTTCTTGATCACGAAAAATCTAAATGGCCTAAACTATCTTAATATATAGGCCAGTACCCGTGGAGATCTCTAGGATCTCTAGGAGGTGGTACAAATTTTTAAAAATCGTTTAAAACGAAATCGTTTACATAACTTTTAAATGGTATAAAATAAATAGTAAACTTCACCAGAATTTAATTTTCGTGATCATACTGATTTAAAATATTCCAAACTATCTAAAAATATAGGCCAGTACCCGTGGACATCTCTAAAATCGGTGGTACAAATTTTTAAAAATCGTTTAAAACAAACTGGTTTAAGTAACTCAAAACGAAATCGTTTACGTAACTTTTAAATGGTATAAAATAAATAGTAAAGTTCATCAGAATTTAATTTTCTTGATCACAAAAATTCTAAATAGCCAACTCTATCTTACCTTACTACCTGGAGACATTTCTGGGATCGGCGGTACAAAATTGTAAAAATCAATCAAGTAACTTTTAAATTCCATAAGCCAATAGAAAACTTCATCAGAATTTAATCTGTTGACCACAAAAACTTAAGGTGGTCTAAACTATCCGAAATTATACATGAGCTTCCGTTGACATCCCTAGGATAGGCAGCAAAAATTATTAACAGTATAATTTTTTGTTATATTTTTTAGTATGAACTTCACTGTCAATTCAGTATTCAATTTAAATTTGCCTCGATGTCAATTCAACATAAATTTCGTATTCTAGTATACAACTTGTGTCAAACTCGATCAAATGTTTGTCAAACTTGATCAAAAAATATTTTAAATTTAATTCAGATTTCATTCAACAAAATTTAGGTTCATCAAACTCAAGCAAACTCAAATGCACCAAAATTCTAATTCAATATATATATATAAATACAAACTTTAATAAAATGATCGTTTTTCCGGTTTGATCGTGTCGAATACACAAACGACCATTTTGATCAATCCAGAAGTTATTGCCAAAAAAAGAATTTGAAACGCTGACTAGAAGATGATCGTGACAGGAATTCAAAAAGTCGTACTCTCGATCGTGAAGTGATCAGGCAGTAATTGTAAAAACTTGTGATAACAATCGATCATCGATATGTAATTTTCAAAATAATTAATTTTTCAAAAATAATTAATCTACTGGACGATAAGCAACATTGACCACGACTGATAATACATTAGAAATTGTTCGAATTGCGTAATTGAAACTAAATTGAAGCCAAATTTGAAAGAGCATCGTTTTTGAATTATTATTGATTCAAGATCTCTTGAACAAAACTTACGATCAAATTTGAATTCAATTTGATTATGTTTACAATTTGGATTAAAGATTGATTAGAATTAGCATGTTGTTCGCAAGGAAATGGAATAGTGTTTGAATAGATGCACAATAGGGTTGATAGTTTGACAAACAATAATTAAACCAAATAATTGAGCCAAATTTAATTTTGATTTTCATCAAACTTTTACATAAATTTGAATTTAAGGTGCACTCACCTTTTCAATCTATCTATAATTCTAAGACCTAATGTGTATTCAAATTAATCAAAAATATTTAACTGATTTTCCCAATCAAACTTTCTTTAAATTCGAATAAAAAATATTATTAAATCCCAAATAAATTACTTCATACATATCGAACTGGTTTCAAACACAATTAAATTAATTTACATTTCAATTTAACTCAGAATAAACGCCCTTTCGTTCAAACTCTTAACAACTTTTGGTTAAAACTGTAACTCAAAATACTTTTAAATTCAACTCAACCCACTATTCAAATTATTCAACTGCTCATTCAAATTTTGATAAAATTTAATATTTTTAAATTTGACTTGAATTTCATTGCACTTCATTTTCATTAATCAAATATTGTTCAAATTTAGGATTTAATTCAAAATTGAAATGAAAGTTTGATTTTTTTAAAAAAAAATTTTCAAATTTGAACGTCAGTTAAAATGTGTTCAGATATTAATATTTAAGTCAAACATGAGTGAAATTCAGGCAATAAAATTTGAGTGGAATTTTTTCCACTCGGAATTTGACAAAAACTTGAGTTCACCTAGCCAAATTTCAACTCAACTTTTAAATTCATGTCAGTAGAAATAGTTAACATTTCATTCAACAAATGTTGTGTTGATCAAACTCAATTAAATTTTAGTTAAACTGCATTGAACTCGTTTCGATCTATAGAGAAGATCTCAAATTTACTGAAATTTCAAACACCGTGCAAAAGCACTTCAATTCCAAGTCTCGATTTCACAAACGATCGGTTTTGTTTTTAAATGACCAGAACCTTATCCAGATGTTTTTTTGGTGAAACCATAACGTAAAACGCTGATTAGAAAATGAACGCGAAACGAATTCAAAAAGTAATACTCTTGATCATTAAGTGATCAGACAATAATGGTAAAACTAGAATTTGTATTTTGTTCGCAAGAAAAATTACACTCAACTGGAATAGTGTTTGAATGGATGCACGACTTGATAGTTTGACAAGCAAAAATTAAATCTAAATATAAGACAAAAATTGGGCAAAACTTAGCTTTAATTTTCATCAAGCACAAATCATTCAAATCTGTACCTTAATTTGAATTCAAGGTAGACTATTCATCAAAAATATTTAACTGACTTTCCTAATCAAGCTTTCGGATTACAAATATTATTAAATTCAAAATATTTTACTTCATATATATCAAACTGGTTTCAAACTAAATAAATTTAATTATTTTTTCAATTTCACTCAGATCAATTTCACTTTAAATCAAACTTTAAACAACTTCTGGTTAATACTATAACTCAAAAAATTGTTAAATTCAACTCAACTTTATAAATGAACTCAATCAAGTATTCAAATTAATATCAATTTTGAATTGAAGATAAATTTCATGCAACTGCTCATTCAAATTTTGATAAAATTTAATATTTTTTTCATTCCCATCAATCAGATACAGTTCAAATTTAGGATTTAGTTCAAAATGGAAGTGTGATAGAAAAGAAACTTTGATTCTATTAAGAATATAATTATTTTATTTAATTCAGAAGAGAAATTGATTTTAAATTGAAAATTTTAGTGAAATTTAAAAATATTTTGACATCAAATTTTGTTCAAAATTTGATAAAGGAAAGTTTTTTCAAATTTGAACGTAAATTAGAGTGTTAGTGTTCAGATATTAATATTTAAGCCAAAGTGAGTGAAATTCAGGCAATAAAATTTGAGTGGAATTTTTTCCACTCAGAATTTGAACAAAATTTGAGTTCACCTAACCTAATATCTACTGAAATTTTAAATTCATATCAGTATAAATAGTCAACACTTCATTCAATAAATTTTGTGTTCGTCATCAAACTTAATTATATTTTAGTTAAATTGCATTCAACTCGTTTCATTTTATAGAGAAGATCTCAAATTTACTGAGATTTCAAACAGCGTACAAATGCACTTCAATTCCAATTTGTAAACTTTTAAAGAAGTCTCATTGTAAGTCTGTAGATTCGGTACGTCGGTTTGGTCGTATCGAGTACACAAACGATCGGTTTCAAATGTTTTGTCATGATGTGTCAGGAATCAAATTTTGTCCTGATCTTGAAAGAGTTTCATAGAGAAAACTATTCTCAAATTTGAACGGAAGTTAAAATGTTTAGGTATATTTAAGCCAAACTTGAGTGAAATTTGAGGCAATAAAATTTGAAAGAATTTTTTTTCCATTCAGAATTTTAATAAAATTTGAGCTAACCAAATCTATTTCATCTATTTGAAATCAAATTTTGAATTCAAGTCAAATAGTAAAATAATTTTCTAGTTGAAATAAACCATAAGATTGAATAGTTGAATTTGAAACTAAAACGGATGATCAGAATTTCAATTAAATTTGGAAAAACCAAGTAAGAGTTAAGACATGGATGGATTTGAATTGAAAGCATTTGATGAATTGGAAACGAAAATAATTTAAACAATTTCAAGTGTTTTAAATCCTATTCAAGTTTAGATTCCTAATTACAGCTAAGCTTTGAGTCAAATTTTCGAATATTATTGACAATAGTTAAGTTTGAATACTAGTTGTTATTTGATTCGAAAATGTGTAGTAATTAGTTCAAGTATAAAATTTGAGCGAACCTAATCCAATATTAACCAAGTCGAATTGAGTGTCTAATATTCAAATTTATTTGGAATGTAGACTTAGGCGAATTTGAATACTGTTTAGGCTGTTTGTTGCAATAAAAATGAATTCAATAACCTTTGTTCAAATTATACTCAAATTTTATGTGCTTAAATTAGTAGGCATTTGTTTTTCAGTAGTAAGGAGTTTTCTGTGAGTACTTTCCTGGATATTGCGGGAGCTTTCGATAGGACTTCGTTTGCTACGATTACTTCTTAAGTCTCGCACTGTGGAGGCAGAGCTGTATGAGGTGTTAGTTTCTGTTACGGTTACTAATGGCTGATGAGTTACTTGCAGCAATCTCGCTACATTGCACAGAGTTACGTTGATGATCTTGTTTTGACAGTCTCAGGCAAACATCTCTGTGTTGAGAAGGGCCTTCACGTCGAACCTTCTAAAACTGATTTAATTGTCTTTATAAGGAATAGGAATACTCTTGAAATATCAAGCACCTTGGTTTTTTCTTGGATAGTAAACTTTTCTGAAAGAATCGCCTCATTAATAAATTACTGGTCCTACCGCTACTATCGTACGCTTCTATTGTGTGGTGGCCAGTGACTCACATAAAGACTTCTGACGCCAAGCTTAATGATCTACAAAATCTTGCTTGCAGAGCCATAACTGGGGGTATGTCGTCAAGTCCACTTCTCGCTATGTAATCCATGGATTCTTTCTTTGCCTCAGTTACGCACCTTTATCTTAGGCACTGTCTATTCTGCGGCATATCGCCTGAGGTGCATTAGGGCATGGAATGTTTTCGTTTCTATCGTGGGTGCATAGATAAATTTAAAAAAAATATTCTTCAGGTTAACCAGAAATCGATATGGTTAATGACAGACTACTGCTAGCCTTTTTTCTTTTGGCTCTCGTTTTAACCTCAGTGCAGGTTTTGACATCTATACAGTCCTTGGACGAATCTTTTCGGTAGTAATGAGATAGCGGATTGTTTAACCAAAGCTCGTTTCCAATCAATTTTAATTGATACTGAACCATCGGGTACTGAAAGCTATAAAGGACTACGCTTTGAAAGACCTAAGGCTTCAGTAGCTGAGGACTTTTAGTAGTCGTAAAGTGAAGTACTTCATTAAGGAGCCCACTTTGAGGTCAAGGAAGAACCAGTTAAGAATTGTGGTAGCGATTCTTACGGGACATGTCCATTTTAAGATCATCTATGTACATCGTATGTGTTTATAGCTCATGATGTTATTTGCGAGGACTGCCTTGAGGAAGATGATGACTGCCTTCACTTCGTGAGCAGTTGTCCAGCTTTCAGTTTAAATTTAGATCAATTATCCTCTTTGCCCTGGTCTAAACTTGTTCAGTTTGAGAAGGCGGCAGTGCGCGTTTGCGAATTGGGATAGAATCCTGGGTTTACACCATGGGCCTTTGTGGCATTGACTACGGATTCCTCGTGGGTTCCAATCAATTTTAATAATAATAATAATCATACAAGTTTAATATGGTTTGAATACTAGTTGAATTTGAAACTAAAACGAATGATCAGAACTTCAATTGAATTTGGCAAAACCAAGGACGAGTCAAGGCAAGACGACTACGATTATAAATAATTTGGAGTGGAAATTGAGGTGAAGTTGGATTTGAATTGAAAGCGATCTAAATTTGAATAATTTCAAGTGTTTTAAATTTTGTCTAAATTCAGATTTCAAATTCAAGCTAATCTTTGAAAACAATTTGAGTAAAAAATTCCAATATTAGTGAAAACAATTTAATTTGAATACTATATGTAGTTGTATTTGAATCGAAAACAAATGTGTCAGTTATAAGTAATACGCTGCTCTTTCAAAATCTACTCAAATTTGGAATCTTTAAATGTTCACTGAATTACAACCTCTTAAGAGGAAATTTGAATACAATTTTCTACAATTACAGCAATACTATACTAACCAAGAAGTCCAGTCCAGTGTGTAATATTATTTAAGCAGTTTGCTGCAATAAAAAACCACTCAAGAATCTTTGTTCAAATTACACTCAAATTTGAGTTTTATATCGAGCAAATACCACAGTGGTCAAAACTGCTACACTTGGACCGGGAACCACCGAGTTCGAATCTCAACAGAGGCGGGATGTAAACTCTAAAAATTAACAATACAGTTTGGATATGGCTTTATGAGTTGAATATAGCTTTTTGAGTTGAAATGAAAAATAAAACTTTAGTGAAAATAATTAGACGATCATTAATCAAATATCATACCAATACTTTACTGAAATTAGCATTTAGTAAATGATCCTTATTTAGGCCTCATGATCATAAATTATTTACACTACTCGTTTGAATTATTTTCCATTCGATCGCGACCTCTACATTTCTCGAAAAGCAATTGCAATCCACTAAGATGAATGATCATATTTCCGAGACAAAAAATGGGTGATGATTAAGCTGAAGAATTTCTGATCAGATCTCGCGTTTATTGGTGGTAAACAAATGATACATATTTATGTTAAACAAACTCTAGGCTCGTGTACGTCATACTGTTTACGTAAATTTACAAAATACAAAATTAATAATTTATAAAAATTTACTTTAGATATAATTGATAATATATAGATAACACACACACACACACACACACACGGTGATCTTACATTGTTTTCTCTTAGGCATGATAAAAATATAAATATTTCTAATATTGACTTATCCCGGGGTTTGTGTTGGAAAGCCGCGCAATTTTTTTGTTTTGGTTGTGTAAACATTTTTCAAAACGCAAACTCTATATAAATCCTAGGAATTTTTATCAATAAGTTTTTTCGCCTTTAATCTACGATCGATGAAGATCAAGTGATCAAAATTATGGAATAATTAAAATTAATAATTAATTGGTTTTTTGTTGTAATTAAAAATGGTGGGTGGAAAAATTGATATGCTAAATAAGGAACGAACTCGGCGTCCACATCCTGAATTTTATGCAGAATCGAAATATTGTCCGGTTGAGGTAATGAAATATTATTTGTTTTCTCTAAGTGTATAATGTGCCGTGCTATATACCAATGTATGCACTAAAAAGTGTAGCGCGCGCATAAAAGTGGATTTCTCGCAAATCGTATGTATGACGTCGCGCCTTTTATATTCTCATACAATAAAGTGATTTAAATTGATGTTGGTACATGGAGTTCAAGCGATCAGTTTACGTTACTTGATCATTTTCATGGAAAACACAACTAAAAAAAAAAAAATCTTAATTGAATGCGACTATATACAATGAGAGTATATAGATTTGCACGATCATTGTTTTATATATACTCGCCGACGATCGACAAGTGTAGTTTTCAATCCAAATCTATATACAAATAGTCAGTTTGTCGAAATGACCGGTTTCTAGTAGAAGTGCACGATCGTTACATTTTTTATCTTACTATATAGTTCGTGTGGTTGGTTGTGTGATGAATACTTTTAATAAATTACAATTTATTTGTGAATTAATTTTAACAAATTTATTAACTGCCTGTTGTTTCTTAATTTTTATAATTGTTTAATACAAAATAATTATACATTTGTTAAATACATGTGTTAAAGTGTTTGTGTAATTAATTACTTTACTGCGGCTGAACAAATTATTTATAAGAAGTCAAGCGATAATATTCCAAAGTTTTGATATCTAGAGGAGAAAACTGAAAATTTATTTAAGTGTGTACGTGTGCGTGTGTGTGTGTGTATAAGACATTTAGAATATCTACAATATTTGATTAAATTTTTTATTAAATCGTGTATGTGTGTGTGTATACATTACAAAGGAAGTTCTGAATTAAAGATTTTCTTTTCTATTGTTAAAGTTGGTTAAGACGAATGACTGTACGTATACGTTATAGATACGGAGAAATACTACTTTTCTGTTTTGTGTTTCAAACGCCCCTAATAAAATTTGAGAATTTGTTCATATCAAACTGACAATGGATTGTCGTTTTTTGTTTGGTTAATTGATTAAAATTTTGGGTATACTATACACACGATGATGTATTCTTGCTAATTGCACTGATGATGCAATGTTATATAACGAAAGTAGGGCACTAACATCAATTTGTGTGTATGACGTTTGATCGGTAAACCATAAAAGGCTTTTGTCATATTTTTATTTTATTTTATTGTTGAATGAATTTTGACAGTGAAGGCGAGATTAATCACGACGGGAATATAAAGTAAAATTAAATTTCTTATTCAGCCTTCACCTTGGCAGATACATTGTATATTCTATACAACGATGCCAAATTGATCGGGAATCTGGAATTTGCACAAACGATAAGTAGCTTGAACTGCAAGTATCAAAACTCATCTAGTAACCAAAAGCTCTTCATTTCCTTGAAATAACCAAAAGCTTTAAAATCTTTAGTAAGCTTTAATTACTTACCAGTTTAGATTTGTTAGTTGTGACTGGTCAACGATGATAGTTGTTTCTACAGGAAAATTAGCTTTCCGTTGAAAGCTTTTATTAACTTTAATTCAAATAAAATGCTTGAAGGTTAATCGCGTGCTTTTTAAATCGAGCATTTAAAGTTCTAACACGTTACAGTTAGTTTTTTTTAATTTAATTTAAATAACAAAGCTTATCTTTTTATTTTGTGCTTTTTATTAAAGTTTTGTGATAAAAGATTAATAAATTAATGTGGAGTTTGAATTCAAACTTAAAATTCTAATTTCCCTCTTTAACTCTCTCCAAGACGAAGAATTTTTACAATTTTCTGAATAACTGCGGAAAAAATTCTAAAAGCTCAACTAAATTACCAAACAATTTTAAGCTTTAATCAAATCTCTCGATTAAATTTTAAAATAAGTCTCCTTTTGATTTTTCTCCACTTTTCTCCTGTCATCTGAGGTATCACTAATCAAACCGATTTATTAAAAGGCTTATCTGTTTAAGTTATAAAAGCTTCTAAACTAGTGCAATTATTGCTTAACATCAGGATCTTTTAACAACAATTTGACTCATAATTTTTTTTAAATTCATAGAAACTTTCAATTTATATACATTGTAATTTATAATCGCTTAAAAGTTTTAATTTAAAAAAATTAAATTCACTTTAATCGTAAAAGCTTCAATTTATTTATTCAGAATTAACCGATAAACGTGTGCTAGATCACACATCGATTCTTAAATTTAATCATTGAGCTTTCCAGCTATTTTATTCAAATAAATCAAGTTCTGATTAAAATTTAAAGCTAATTTGGAAAACCTTATCATCGAATGACAATTATTTAGAAAACTTTAAAGCTTTTACGAAATTTTTATTTATTTTTAAGCCGAATATTTGAAAATTTCTTAACAACTATTGAAAAGTTTAATAAACCTAAACTTTAAATTAAAAATAAAAATATACATTTTTTTTTTAGATTTTCATGAGCTTTTGAAATTTAGTATTTTTTTAAATTATGTTATCTAAATTTTATCTTTAAATCTAGATCACCAACAAAATTATACCAAATGAAAAGCTCAATTAAATAAACAAAGCTATACCGATTTTAATGTATAATTTATTATGTTGGTTAGGACCTACAGACAATTTAATTTATTAAAATTTATAATACATTGATTAAGGAGCTTCCAATTGAGCTGTAGGATAAAAGCTTAATTTAAATCATTTGGAGAGAATTAACATTTATCTAAATTTTTTTCATTGAATGATAAGTTCAATTTGTTTATAAGCTTCTTGAGCTTTGTTGTACTATCTAATTTTCAAACTATTCGAACATCAAATCTTATGTTTCACGCCATAAAAATATTACACAAAAAGCTTTCAGCATACAATCTTATTTATAGTTGCCAAAAAGCTTGAATTATTAATTTAAAAACTTTTCTTCACTTTAATCGGGAAAGCTGTAACTAGTTCAAAATTAGCAGATGAAACTTACTAGATCAAACGTAACGGTTATATATTAAATTTAATTAATGAGTTTTCCAACAAAATTAAATTACATTTTGAAAATTTTGTCAAAGCTTTTTTAAGAATTAGATAATAAACCAAAATTTGAAATTATAAATCAAAATAAAAAAAGTATGCCGCTTTCCGAAAGTTTTTTTAATTTTTTGAATTTGTAATCATATTCTATCGTCTGCAGTTGAAAAACTGTGTACTTTTAAAATATTTTATTTCGTTTTCCATTAAGAGCTTTCAATTTTTAATGAAGTGATTGAAATTTAGCATTTTTAACTTTATTATAATAAATATGCTAATGTAACGTCGAAGATACAGTCATTAAACCTTTATCGCTAACCAAATTACTACTAAATTTAAAGCTTCATCATTAAATAATCAAAGCTTTAGCCATTTTTAAGAAATAATTATTGTACAGGATTCATGTCCTATACCTCACATATTAAAAATATTTAATTTCATTATTCACTTTTATAAATTAATGAAGCTTTTAATTGAGCTTTAAGGTGAAACCTTACTTTATGAAACGAAATGATTGATCTCTTTACATTTTATGGTGAGCTTTTACCCTCTCATATTTAGAAGAGCTTTCTGAAAAACATTTTCCGAAATTATTGTGCTGACATAAAATGTTCATTGTGAGAGACCAACAAACTTACAGTTGTGCTAGTCAAACTAGGAAATGTTTTATGAGAAAAGCTCTTATGAAAGTTCAAATAACTTTTTAAACGAACTTTTATGAACATATAAATGTTTATGAAACGCTTGCAAAAGTTTATAAGACTTATTATAAATTATAAAAGCCTTACGAAAGCGTGAACTTAAACACTAAAGCGGAAAAGTTTATTGATTAAAAAATTTAAAGCTTGGCCAATTTTTTGAATTTGGGATCAATATGTTTTTTTGATCAGTTAAACAAATTAAACATTGCATTGAGATGAAATTTCAGTTTTCATTGTTGAGCTTTGAAATTATATAATTGATCGGAAAGCTCATTCATTGAAATTTAATATTTTTTGAAACTTTTTTTATATAAATTAATGCCAAAGACTTAAACTAAATTTACGAAAGCTTCAGATGACGGGATTTTGATAATCGTTGAATTGATAAGATTGAAAGCTTTCTGTCACCGAGTGTCAAATTTTGCTAATGACAGTCATAGTTATGCGATCTGAAATTGTTCATGTAACAAGTAGTCAACAAAAGCTCAATAACTAAAAACAAACTGAAAGCTTTGAAAGCTTTTTTATTATTCGCTGGTTTTAATACTATATATGTATGAATAATGCTGGTTAATGAATCTATTTTCTATCTCAAAATATGAAAAAGCTTATTTATTTGACCAAGTGATTATAAGTTTTTAACAATTCGATTTATTGAAAAGTTTATACTGTTTAAGTTGTAAAATCTTTTAAATTCGTGCAATCATTGCACTTATTTAGAAAAAAGATTTTGCTAATAATCGCTTTAAGCTTTATTTTTATTTTTTTAACTTTAATCGAAAAAGATTCAATTTATTTGTTCAAAATTAAAAGCTTATTTTGAAAACCCTATTTTTTAGAAACAATGAAAACTCGTGTGTATGTCAATAATCTATAAATGTTAATTAAAGCTTTCACGAAATGTTTAATTAATTTTAAGCTGAATTATTTAAAGCATAATTGAAAATTTAATAATAATAACCGAAAAGTTTAATAAACCTAAACAGTAATTTAGAAATCAAAATATAAACTTTTTTGAATTTTTTTTGAGAATTTTTTTAAACTTTATTATCTAAATTTTATCTTCAAATCTCCTACAAAATTACACTAAATAAAGCTAGCTCAATCATTAAATAGACAAAGCTTTAACCATTTTAATGTATAATTTATTGTGGTGGTCATGTCCTACCAATTTAATTTAAGCTTTCATTATTAAAAACATACAAATTGATTAGGGAAGCCCCAATTGAGCTTTAAAGTAAAAGTTTAAATTAAATCATATACGGTAAATTCAATTTATTTAAAAGCGCTTATAATGTTTGATAATAATGTGATGAAAGGGGGAAATTAATATGTTGAGCTTTTTTGTAGGTGCAAATCTATCTATCTTAATTTTAAAACATCTGATCACTTTAATCGTAAAAGCTTCAAACTACTTGTTTAAAATTAGTAGATGAGACTTACTAGATCAAACGTAACGATTATGTATTAAATTTAATTGATGAGCTTTCCAAAAAAAATGTAATTAAATTTTGAAAACTTTGTAATCATATTCTATTTTGTTCAGTTGAAATAGGTACTTTGCATTACTGTGTACTTTTAAAACATTTTATTTCGTTTATCATTAGGAGGAAATTACTACTAAATGAATAGCTTGATCATTAAATAAACAAAGCTTTATCCATTTTGATGTATTATTTATTGTACAGAATTCATGTCCTACATCTCACATAGTAAAAAGATTTAATTTAAGCTTTCATTATTCACATTTATAATACATAAATTAATGAAGCTTTTACTTGAGCTTTTTTGGTAAAAACCTTATTTTATGAATTTTGAAACAAAATTCTTCATCACTTTACATTTTACAGTGAGCTTTTACCATCTCATAATTAGTAGAGCTTTCTGAAAAACGTTTTCTGAAATTTTTGTGCTGACATAAAACATTGGTTGTGAGAGACAAACTTATAGTTGTGCTAGTTTAACAAGGAAATGTTTTATGGTGCTCTTATGAAAGTTTAAATAACTTTTTAAAAGATTTTATCATCTTTTTTGATCTATTAAACAAATTAAACATTGCATTGAGATGAAATTTCCGTTTTTTTTATTGAGCTTTGAAATTATTTATATTAAAGTGATCGGAAAGCTCATTCATTGAAATTTAACATTTTTTGAATCTTTTTTTATATATATTAATGCTAAAGAAATAATCTAAATTTACGAAAGATGAAAGCTATTTTGATAATTGTTGAATTCATAAGATTGAAAGCTTTCTACCAGCGAGTGTCAAATTTTGCTAATGAACGTCATTGTTATGTGATTTCAAATTGTTCTTGTAACTACTAGTCAACAAAAAGCACAATAATTAAAAATAAAAGCTGAAAGCTTTGAAAGCTTTTTTCTTTTATTAAACTCACTCGCTGGTTTAAAAACGGTATATGTATGGATACCGTTAAATTAATTAATTTTCTACCGCAAACTATGAAAAAGCTTCGTTTGACTAAAATAAAATAGAAGTTGCATTTACAATACCAAAGTGCTTTTAGACCAAAGTGCTAACTCACTTTACATTTTGTGAGCTTTTATTTTTTGATATATCTGTGAACTTTTGGGCAAATGTTTTCAGATGTTTCAGTCGCGACATAAATTTTATATATGTTCTAACAATTTAACGTAAATTTAAGTGAAATTTATATTAAATTTTGAAAGCTTTTACCCCATTTTAAGGTTTTTGGCACACATCTTTAATATAAATCATGTGGAAAAGATTAAAATTAATCCAAAACCACGAAAAATTAATTCACATTCATTTAAATTTATTTGAACCGGAGACTTGAAACTGAGTACATTCTGGTATATGCGATATACACACACAAACACACACATACGATATATGATTACATTGCAAACCCTAATTCAAGCTAATCTAACTAAATTAAATTTAAACAATAAAATCACTCTGGTATATAAACATAATTTCAAATTGAAACATTGTTATAATCATTATTGGATATACATAATATAAAATCGCGCGACTAGATTCGCACTAATCCATATCGTATATATCAAACGATTTATCGTCGTCGTCTATAATCAACTTATACCATTATTTAAACAAGTTCCTCTCGCTCTTTCTTTCTCTACATATACATATAATACGTATGACGTACACTAACTTTAAAACAAAAAGATGTATGTGTATGTATGTACTTATATATTAATCTAAATCACATGTCGCAATTGCAGCAGTAATTTTCTTTAATTGAATAATTTATGTACGCGACACACACACACATTGTATATATGTACGAACCAAAAACTTTCTCGTTTCGACTTTGGAATATATATCGAATATTTCTTATCGTATATATAGAATATCCTAAATACTCAAAATGGATCGAGAAGACGTATGGAGTCATCGCGGTGAATTGCAACAGCACACCGATCGGTTACGATCGAATTTAACGCGCAACCACCACAATGCCAACGAAATACACGACGAAGATTTTGGTGAGGAACACGTTCAGGCGGTCGATAATGAATGGGAAGATTTTGAAAAGCTACTTAGGTACATATATATCCGCTAAATACATTTGTTATTAATTCTAAATCAGTAATTTACAATAAATTTTCAAAACCAAAAAAAAAAAGAAAATTTCGCGATCGACGTAATAGCGCACTGGAGAATCATCTACGCAGTCATCGTCCCAAAAAACAGAAGCGTATTAAAACCCAAACGTTTTATCCATGTCCACCGCCAACCTTATCCGAATTGGATCGCTATTCAACGGATGATGATGACGATGATGATGATGAGGATGATGGTGACGGATATATTAACACAGTTGTAAGAGTTTTGTGTATAAGCATGTTGCATGCCCCATATTTATAGAAATCACTTAGTTTTCTTGACTTTGATCTACTCGAAAATTAGTTATAGTTTATTGTACGATTGCCAATTTTATAAGAAATACAGTCTGTGTACATAAACCATTGGAGGTCATTATCAAAATCGATTTACTATGTTTTTTTTTCTTAATTAAAATTTCATTCAACATTAATTAGAACTGGTGCGGAGGTGCGGCTGGTCAAATGTCACGTGTATTTTATGATCGAATATTATTAATTTACGATATTTGTTGCCAGATGTCATGAATTATATTATATTAAATAAATAGTCAAGTGTACAGTTGACACCTTTCAAAATATATTGCATGGCAAAAAATATGGTCAGTTTACCTTTACGTCGGTTAAATATTTTAGTACACAGCTGAATGTGCAATTGTTAACAATTATTAAATAAAAGTTAAAGACTAAGTGCTTTTGTCAATAATAGTGCGGTCAAAGTTTACTAAATTATTCGATATGTAGTATAGTGACAAATGATGCTAAACAAGGTAGGTAGTTCATATTTCGGCCCTCCTGCTGTAAACCTCAACTGAAAAATAGCACTCATGAAACCACAAACCAATGTTTTCGCTATCATACTATCTTCAAACTAATTCAAGTTGAAGTCAAAAATTATAGAAAATCTAATATTTTAACTTAACACTGAAATCACTGTTCAAACTCAAATCAAATTTCCCTCTAATCAACTCAAAGTTGTAGATTAACTGATCCATTATTGTATCAAACTATCTTCAAGCTTCTTCAAGTATCGTATTATTAAGTATCAGTTTCCGTATGGAGATCAGTGTCTTTGTGTGTTTCAAGTTCAGGTTTGCTACAGTACATGAGAGAGTGTTGGTCCACCTTTCATTCGCTGAGGCTACGGCCTCCTTATTAAGCACAGTCTTGAGTGCCTTAATAGGCCTCCCCAAATTTACCCTTTCCGGTAGCAGTTAGAGAGTTGTACCATGCCTATAGCTAGTTCGTCCACCCTGCAGTTCCCCATAACGTCCGAGTGGCCGGGGTCCCAGACTATCTAAATGTTACAATGCTCACTCATCTCATTCAGAGACAAGTGGCAACCCAACGCCACCCTAAATGTCAGAGAAACTGAATCCAGCAACTTGATTGCCGCCTGACTGTCGACATAAAAAGCGATATCAATCGAGGATACCACATTATGTGTCAACCAATTCAAGTGAAGCTCTGGCTTCAGGCCCCATCTCTTTCCGATGGCGTTTCTGCACGAGTACATAGCTATATTAGCCTTGTTTACACTTTCCAAGATGTTAGACTTGCAACGAAGCGTACTGTCCAAGATTACGCCCAGAATTCTATATAGGCATCTATCAAGGTTTTCCAAGATTTTCAACAGAAAGGATAGCATCCTTGAGTTAAGGTCTAAAGTCATTTACCCGCTTTTAGAATAAAGATCACTCTGGCCTCTGTCCACCTCCGCGGAATACAGACCAATTTTAAACACCCTTTGAAGATTACTTCCAGCCAGGGAGGAATAATCAACGAGTTTGAAACTTTCAGGCGTCCATAGGATCCGCTTTTAGGTTCGATGCGCAGTGAATGTGTGTCTCGATGAGGTGTATTCTCTGTCGTCGAAGATTTCTGGCAAGTGGGTTTCGATTAGAAGTTTCAACCATTCCTTATTAGAAGCAGTCCAAGATCCATTCGGTTTAATTAAATAATTGGGACTGGTTGGTTAGTAGACAGTATCTTCCTAAGACGAGAGGCCTCGGACACTTCTTTCATTTTATCACAGAAGAATATCGATGACCTACTTTGTGCCTTCCTTAATTCTTTTTTGTATACTTTTAAATCCTCCTTATATGAGTCCCAATCTTAAACCTCTCTCGTGCTTTTGGGCCTATTAAAGGCTTTCTACATGCCTTTCGGTAGGTCCCCAGTTCCTTGAACCACCATGCTGGTTTATGCTTCAACCTGGGCTTAACTATTGGGCGAGCAGCATTGACGGACCGGTTGCAGGCACTAGTGATTGTGTTCACTATGCAATTCAGTTCCTCCACTGTCGCTGGCGGTTCAGGGGCCCCGGGCGTTATTAGCTCTTTAACCGTTTACTTGCTCCAGTTTATCCTTCTAGGATTCCTAACAGCTTTCCGGGTATCAGGGGAACTTTAAGACTGAATGTTACAAACACACTTTTGGTCAGAGAAAGAATGTTCCCCCGCCACTCTCCATTCCTTGATCATAGGATAAATATTATCTGGGGCGAAGGTTAGTATTTAATAAGTAATCAACAAATAACCCACCCTTTTCGTTGATGTTATTGCTGCCCCAGATTGTGTGAAGCGCATTATCAGCACATTCAAGGATCATCCCAATCTTCGTTTTTTCCGCTTCGAGAACCAAGATCGCCCAGGTTATCCGGCGGAATCTGTTTGTTCCGGTCCATATGGGCTGAGACCAGCCAGATTAGACTGCCGCTAACCTCTAGGCTGTTATGTCACCATTGCTGTATTGAGAAAATAGAAACTTGTTTAAATTATTTTTTCCAAACATGCAGGATCTGATTTTCCCAGAATTGCTTAAGTATATTAGGTTATACCCCTTCATTCTAAGGCCACAGATCCTGTTACTGTTTATACAATTTTCTTGAATAAGGACCTCGTCCTCTCCTGATCCAGTCAGTCTGAGGACGACATTTATGAGGCGATTATTGTTAATCATAACTTAAATAAATATTAGAAATGTATTCTATTTAAAATTTTGATTCACGCGCTCGCTTCAGTTTGTAATCAAAATCATAATTTGTCATTTCTAACAAATCTGATTTTTGGTATTATGTAGGTAGTTTTTCTAACTTCAATATCATATTCAGCATAATTATGTCGTCTCGATTCTAGACATTTACAAAATTATTTATTTGAGCACCAGATTATATTTTTTGCACCACAAGAAATATATTTTGGCATCAGACTTAATTTTAAAGCACCAGAATAAGAGCTAATTCACTAGATTGTTTTTCTAAAACCTCCTGGAGGGCCAAATCCGGTTGAGTCTAACATTCCACCTATGGGATAAATTATGGTGCACAAAAGTATTTTATTTTGGTGCCATATTTATTTAGTGCTGCTGTTATTTATTATTTGTTGTTGAAATTTTATTTTGAACTGAATTTTTTTTTTAAATCGTACTTAGCTGGATTCAATGTGCTATTATCAAATATTTGCGGTTAGACATTGGTTTCCAAACTTTATGGGCTGAGTTATCATAGTGCCTTTAACTCTTTTTATTTTTATTTATTTATTTTTAATTTTATTTAATTTCACACCATTCAGTAATAGAGCTGCAGAGTTTATTGCTTCCGTATAATTTTTAATTTTGTTCTGTTTCCACAACATTCCATAATCGTTTAAAACTACAAACACAATAAGCTCCCTATATCATTTAAAAAAAATTCAGTGAATGTTCAGCGCATTTTAAAATGAATGTAAAATTTTATTTCAAGCACTCATTTTTACTAATTATTTGTAGATTGTAGAAATGTGTTACAACAATACAATAAAAATAAAAAATACAAATTAAAAAGGCATTTTCAATTAATAATTTGGATTGTGTACTTAGTTGAAAAAATTTATAAAATTTAAAAAAAAATACGATTTAAAGTTTTATTATAAAAAAAAATCAAACCGTAACATTCGTAATATTTTAATCAAATTTTTTATATACTTTTATAAATTTTTACAAAGATATACAGAATCCAAATTAATGATTGGAAATTCTTTTTTATTTTGTATTTTTTATTTTTATATATCTGTTTTGTTGATTTTCTTAAGACAATTGAAAATCCATTGGAAAAACGTCATTATAAATAATTAAATTATGTTTTTATTTTAAAACAACTGCTTGGCAAATTCGAATTTTGTACTCGTATTGTTAAATGAAAATACATTTGATCCACGGTTCTCTAGACATTGTGATGAAGGACATTTAATGCCAACTTGGGTTAAAAATGCCACGCTAATAATCAATTTTGAAAAACACAATAAAATAAAATCACCGCAACTCTCACACCTTATACTCGGCGCCCGTATTTTATTTTTCACACTTCACAGCGGCACCACTATTCAAATTCAAACCAGCAATTACAAACAATTATTTACATATATCCGAGTATATATCTGTTTGTGTATAAGATAAACCGCAATTAATTAAATTAATCACTACAGCATTTGGCACGGAATTAAAAAGTGAAAGATCATCATAAACTTTTAATCGCAAGCAAAGAACAGAAAAGAATTTCGAGTTACGACTACGTACAACAAAACCAAGACAACAACAACAAAAATTATAATTATCACTTAAATATAAAAATAAAAAAAATTATGAAAAAATTAAAAAGATTTTCCTCGTAATTTTACCCCCAACAAAAAACAAAATTTTTTTTCTTTTGTTGTTTGTCGTCGCGTCTAGCACGATATTAAATTTTCCACTTTAGTTGTGCAAAATATTTACTCACCGAGTCAATGCAAAGTGCAGTTTTCTAATTATTAAAAGTGTTTTAAAATTATTTAAAAAAAAAAAATATCATGAAAATGTTTAAACAAAAGAATAGTGAAAAATATGGTTTTCGTGGAAAATCATTTTTCGTGTAGTAATCAAAAAAAAAATCCCAAAAAATATTAAAAACTTTTAAATATAATCTCGTCATCAAAAATGCAATCATTTCACGACGATTACGTACGAGAATATGCGTTTGAACCAGAATTGGTGCGTCGTCGTGAATCACTTGTCGCCGAATTGTGCAATAGTATATCGGCCGACGATGATACGCAAAAGACTCACATTTATAATACAAAAATAAAAAAAGAGTTGCACAATTTACAGGAGCAGAGCAAAACTCTAGGCTCGATTGTCGATACTCGTATTGTTAAATGAAAATACATTTGATCCACGGTTCTCTAGACATTGTGATGAAGGACATTTAATGCCAACTTGGGTTAAAAATGCCACGCTAATAATCAATTTTGAAAAACACAATAAAATAAAATCACCGCAACTCTCACACCTTATACTCGGCGCCCGTATTTTATTTTTCACACTTCACAGCGGCACCACTATTCAAATTCAAACCAGCAATTACAAACAATTATTTACATATATCCGAGTATATATCTGTTTGTGTATAAGATAAACCGCAATTAATTAAATTAATCACTACAGCATTTGGCACGGAATTAAAAAGTGAAAGATCATCATAAACTTTTAATCGCAAGCAAAGAACAGAAAAGAATTTCGAGTTACGACTACGTACAACAAAACCAAGACAACAACAACAAAAATTATAATTATCACTTAAATATAAAAATAAAAAAAATTATGAAAAAATTAAAAAGATTTTCCTCGTAATTTTACCCCCAACAAAAAACAAAATTTTTTTTCTTTTGTTGTTTGTCGTCGCGTCTAGCACGATATTAAATTTTCCACTTTAGTTGTGCAAAATATTTACTCACCGAGTCAATGCAAAGTGCAGTTTTCTAATTATTAAAAGTGTTTTAAAATTATTTAAAAAAAAAAAATATCATGAAAATGTTTAAACAAAAGAATAGTGAAAAATATGGTTTTCGTGGAAAATCATTTTTCGTGTAGTAATCAAAAAAAAAATCCCAAAAAATATTAAAAACTTTTAAATATAATCTCGTCATCAAAAATGCAATCATTTCACGACGATTACGTACGAGAATATGCGTTTGAACCAGAATTGGTGCGTCGTCGTGAATCACTTGTCGCCGAATTGTGCAATAGTATATCGGCCGACGATGATACGCAAAAGACTCACATTTATAATACAAAAATAAAAAAAGAGTTGCACAATTTACAGGAGCAGAGCAAAACTCTAGGCTCGATTGTCGAGAATGATGACGAATTAGAAAATAAGAGTCTTAGTGATAGGGTGCATGGTCCAATGAAACTGGAACACATGCACAAAGAAAATATCAAAGAAGAAGTTCAACATGAGGTTGAAGAGTTCTATTTTGTAAGTACTAAGAGTGTGTGTATGTGTGAAATGATATTTCTACAAAATTTTCTTAAGTTCAAGTTTACGTGACATTCTGTGCCAAATATTATATGAAGCTGTTGAACAAAATTATATTTTCGACAATGTAGAAGAAATGTGTGAACATGCACAAGAAAAATATTTTTATTTTTTTTCAATAATGTCAAGTTCAATTATAACGTCCACATGTATATTCATCCAACGGGCATGTTTCCGACACGGAATATCATTGTAAATATACTAAACGACGGGAATAGTTTACTGTAAGAACTACATTATCGTTGATTCTATCGTAGGGTCTAATTTTTGAGAAGTTATTTTTTAAGTCACACCAATTATCATAACAGCAAAAGCTAGCAACATAATAAATTTTTCATAATACACCACGTTTTAAAGATAACCTTGACATGGCTTAGTCAAAAATGTAAAATTTGTTGAGCTTTTGGCTCTTTTTTATTAATTTAAACTTTAAATCAATTAAGTTGCGCTGTCACATTAACTTTTTAAAACTCGCAACTAATGTGAAACTGAAATAACAAATAAAAATATTTGGAATGTCTCTAAAATATATTTCGTCAAACCAAACACTTTACGTCTCTCAGCCAAGAGCTTCATATTTTTCAAAAGCTCTCAACAGTTCAATATTTAATAAATGGTATAATCGTATTTTAGGTAAGGTTTCGTTAAGCTTTTGTTAAGTTATCAGCCTTTAAAACTTATTAAAATCATGAACTTTAATAAAAGCTTTTTTGGGATAGTAAATAAAACAAATCAAAAGCTTTTGTTATACAAATGTGGTACTAAAAACTCAACGGTTTGAGAAATTTATTTTAAATAATTAATCAGTAAGCTCGTCAATGAAAAGCCTAGATTATTTTCTGAAAGCTTTTAAAATTTAGACACCTATTTAAAAGCTATATAACAACACACTTTGCTATTTATATAGTTAATCTATTGTGAAATAAATGGCCGCGTATTTCATACAATTTTATAGAGCATCTGGGCACCATCGACAGTCACGAACTCTACGAAATATGTGTTTTTTTTTATATTATGAATGAGACAATGTCACCCATCAGGCTTTAGAGTTGAAAAATTATTCATTCTGATTCCAAAATCGCGCAAATTGATAGATCACGCAGAGATCTTGACCAACAGACAAAATTTCAAACTGGAGCATTCAAAATCTTAAAGCTTTTCTTCAAATCAAAATATTTATCGCTGTAATTAGAATTTAAAGAATTTTTGGTTATTGACTTTTTGGCCATGGTTTTCTGTCCGATTTTTATTTTGAAGTTTGTTTATTCAGTTTTCTTTCAAACATAAAAAATGATTAGGATTATGTATCACAAATTATAAAATTAAATTCCGAAACTTTTAATATTTCAAAATCTTAAATTTTAAACTCAAGTTGAAAAAGTAGCTGAGTTTGAAATATTGTGCGCAATGAATATTATTTTTAATTCGATATTGACTCGAACAGTCAAACTATGCTAGTGAGCTTTATTTAGATGATAAGTATACCGATCGATGCGCCCAATATTACTGAACTGATGCCACCAATAGCTTCAGTATTTAGCAGAAAACGGATTTTTAACCATATGTGCTACACTCTATGCGTTGCTGTTTTTAATTTTAATTAAAGAAAAAGGGTTGGCTAAATCGGTTGAAAATATTGATCATAACGTCAATCAGGAGATCATGCCTAAATCGAGATTGTGAACTAAAACGGAGCTGTTAACGAACGTTTAATTTTCAGAGTTCCCTTTTCACAGCTGTTGTTTTAAGACTTGATTGGTATTTTCATATACTGCGATTTTTTAAAGATTGCAGTTTTAGCCGGAAATTCTAGTTTATTCTTAAATTCTTTCGTACACTTGAACCAAAACGGAGCTTTTAAAGAAAATTTAATTTCCATAGTTTTGATGGATTCCCGAATTTTAAAAAGATGTCGTTTAATTCTTGAGTTTTGTAATTTTGGGGATTTGTCAGATTTTTGAACAAAAGCTCTGTTTTTGTTCAAAAATCTGACAAATCCCCAAATTTACAAAACTTTTTCACGAAAATTTAATTTTGATAGTTTTTGATGAATTCTTGGATTTAAAAAAAGCCGTAGTTTAATTCTTGAATTTTGTAATGTTGCGGGCTGGAGAACTTGTTTCTTAAATTTGAACAAAATGGAGCTTTTAACGAAAATTTAACTTTCAATATTTTGATGGATTTCTGAATTTAAGAAAAGCCGTCGTTTAAAACTTAAATTTTTTCAAATTTCTGGTTACTTCTTAAATTTGAACAAAATCAGAACTTTTGACGAATAGTTAATTTTCACAATGTCTGATGGATTTCCGAAGTTTAGAATAGCCGTTTAAGATGAGTTTTGTTATATGGCGGAACTCTGCTGCAAATCTATCTTGTTTCTTAAATAAGTGTCTTAAGCTTTCAACGAAAATTTAGTTTTCACAATTTCTGATGGGTTTTCAAATTTTGGATTTGAATTTTTAAAAAATGCGGATTACGACGCATTTTAGCTATAAAGTTACGTTTTAATTTGCTTTTTAAATTTTAACAAAAACAGAGCTTTTGATGGATTACCGAAATTTAGAAAAGCCAACGTTCAAGACTTTAATTTTTAATTATTGCGAATTGCGGCAGATTTTAGCCAAAAATCACATTATTTTTACAAAAGCCGTCGTTCAAGACTTGAATTATTAAATATTGCAGTTTGCGTCAGATATTTCACATTTCGTAAGCTTGAACCAAACGGAGCTTTTAACGAAAATTTAATATTTACAGTTTTGATGGATTTCCGGATTTAAGAAAAGCCACTTACTTCTTAAATTTGAACAAAATCTGAGCTTTTAATGAAAATTTAATTTTCACAGTTTCTGATGGATTTCCGAATTTTAAAAAAGCCGTCGTTTAATTCTTCAGTTTTGTAATATTGCTGATTATGACAGATTTTAACCGGAAATCACGTTTTAATTTTTAGCTGGCTTCTTAAATTTGAACAAAAATGGAGCTTTTAACGAGAATTTAATTGTCACAGTTCTTCATAGATTTCCGAATTTTAGAAAAGCCGTAGTTTAAGACTTGATTTTTAAAATATTGCGGTTTGCATGAGATTTTAGTCAGAAACTTGAACCAAACGGAGCTTTTAACGAAAATTTAATATTCATAGTTTTGATGTATTTCCGAATTTAAGGAAAGCCGTCGTTTAAAACATTAATTTTTAAATATTACGTGTTACTTCTTAAATTTGAACAAAAACAGAGCTTTTAACGAAAATGTAATTTTGATAGTTTTTGATGGATTACCAAATTTTAGAAAAGCCGTCGTTTAATTCTTGAGTTTTGTAATATTGCGGGTTGTGACAGATTTTAGCCGGAAATTTTATTTAATTTTTAGGTTGCTTTTTAAATTTGAACTGTTACAGTTTTTGATAGATTTTCGAATTTTTCAAAAGCCTAAGTTTAAGACTAGAATTTTTACTTTTTAAATTGGTTACTTCTAAAATTTGAACAAAAATAGAGCTTTTAGAGAAAATTTAATTTTCACAGGTACTGATGGATTTCTGAATTTCATAAAAGTCATCGTTTAAGACATGTTTTTTTAAATATTGCGGGTTACTTCTTAAATTTGAACAAAAGCAGAGCTTTTAGCGAAAATTTAATTTTCACAGTTTTGATGGATTTTAAATATTGCGGGTTACTTCTTAAATTTGAACAAAAACCGAGGTTTTAACGAAAATTTAATTTTCACAGTTACTGATGGATTCTGAATTTCATATAAGCCGTTTAAGACTTGATTTTTTAATTATTACGGTTCCGTCAGATTTTAACCCGCAATTCTAGTTTTATTCTTAAATTGCTTCGAAATGATGAACCAAAACGAAGCTTTTAACGTAAATTTAATATTCATAATTTTGATGGATTTCCGAATTTATGAAAAGCCATCGTTTAAAACTTCTGAATTTTTAAATGTTGCACATTGCGGCAGATTTCAGCCAAAAGTTACGATTAATTCTTAAACTTTAACAAAACGGAGCTTTTAACAAAAATTTAATTTTCACAATTTCTCAAAAAAACCGTCGTTTAACACTTGAATTTTTAAATATTGCTGGTTACGTCTTAAATTTGAACAAAACAAAGCTTTTTAAATTTTCGTTAAAATTTTCACAATTTCTGATGGATTTCCGAATTTTAAAAAAGCCGTCGTTTAATTCTTGAGTTTTATATTATTGCGGGTTGTGACAGATTTTAGCTAGAAATTACGTTTTAATTTTAAAATTGATTCTTAAATTTGAAAAAATGAAGCTTTTAACGAAAATTTAATTATCACAGTTCTGATGGAGTTCCGAATTTTAGAAAAGCCATCGTTTTAAACTTGAATTTTTAAAATTGCAGTTTACGGCAGATTTTAGCCAAAAATTACGTTTTTATTTTTAAATTGCATCTTAAACATTAACAAAAACGGAACTTTCAACGAACATGAAGTTTTCGCAGTTCCTGATGATTCACAGTTTTGATGGATTTCCGAATTTAAAAATAGTCGTCGTTTAAAACTTAAATTATTTAATGGATTACTTCTTAAATTTGATCAAAAACAGAGCTTTTAATAAAAATTAAACTTTCACAATTTTTGATAGATTTCCGAATTTTAGAATAGCCGTGTAATAGTTGAATTTTGTAATATTCCAAAATTCTGCTGCAGATTTCAGCCAGAAATACTTTTTAATTTTTAACTTATTTTTTAAATTTGAACAAAAGCCGAGCTTTTAACGAAAATTTAATTTTCACTGTTTCTGATGGATTCTGAATTTTATAAAAGCCGTTTAAAACTTGATTTTTTAAATATTTTTATTCCTAAACTGCTTCGAAAAGTTGAACCAGAACGGAGCTTTTAACTTAAATTTAATATTCATAATTTTGATGGATTTCCGAATTTAAGCAAAGCCGTCGTTTAAGATTTGCATTTTTAAATATTGCGGATTGCGGCAGATTTCAGCCAAAAATTACAATTAATTATTAAACGTTAACAAAAACTGAGCTTTTAACAAAAATTTAATTTTCACAATTTCTAAAAAAAGCCAACGTTTAAAACTTGAATTTTTAAATATTGCGGGTTGATTCTTAAATTTGAACAAAAATTGAGCTTTTAACGAAATTTAATTTTGATAGTGTCTGATGGAAAACCCGTCGTTTAAGACTTGAATTTATAAATATTACGGATTGCGGCAGATTTTAACCAAAAATTACGTTTTCATTTTTAAATTGCTTCTTAAAGCTCGTTTATTGAACAAAAAACGGAACTTTCAATGAAAATTTAATTTTTACAGTTTCTGATGGATTCAGAGTTTGGAAAAACAGAGCTTTAAACGAAAATTTAATTTTCCAAGTTTCTGTTGAATCCGCCTGGCATAATGTTAGCAGAATTATATAATTTACATGAAACTGCCTGCAAAATTAATCTGAATCTGTCTATATAGACACTACATACTATATAATTAGAATAGCGAGGCACGATGGTATGTGTCGAAAGCACATCATTTTATATATACACGCATATATATAAGGACATAAATTAGGCCAAATAAGACGAATTTTCTTTATTTTATTTTAGGCCGAAAATAATTTGACTAGGAATAAAAGAATTTACGCCTAACATTGTTTTCGGTCGAATTGACGAACTGAAATCGAGATTAAACTTAAAACAAATTTAGGAAATTCTGCCGAAATAAATTAACATTTTGTGTAATTTTATAATAGAACAAAGACAATACGCCCGTAACCTTCCGCTCCTAGCGGGGTCAAATTCCTATATACTGAGTGCATGATAAATTTTATTGGCTAAACGTATGATGAATTAGAAAATACAATCATCGCGAAATCGACTAACAGTTTTGTTAGGGCTAATGTCTTTAGAATTGGAAATTTGAGAAAATCCAATTTCCCATAAATAGTTTTTTATGTGCGATCTATGGATCTTAAACATATATTTAAAAAAAATTATTTAATTATTTTAATATTAACAGGCCACCAAAAATTTAATTTTTGTAATTGATAACTTTTGTTAAATCCAACTTATAGTCGATATATCTATATAGTTTCATTTATTGCTATTTATATAGTTAATCTATCGGTCAATAGATGGCAGTTCATTCCATTTTTTATTTTCAAGTACATACATGATCGGGATAGATCAGTGTGAAATATCAAAACACTAAGTTGCGTTAAGCCATGGAAAAGATGTGTCAGCGCCAGCATTAGCTAATACATAACTGATCTTGCCTAATAACAAAAATAAATATGTTTGCCTTATCTTATCGCTTATCTCGATATCTAAAATATTCCACCTACCCAATGGTTTATTAAATATTGACTTATCTGATTTCAAATAAATATTTGTGTGTAGCTAGCTGGTAATGATAATTTTCAAACCGCACGAAAACAAATACGAGATCTGTGTCTAAAAATAATCCCGCCGTAATATACATAAAAATACGGAGGCGGACATAAAATTGAATAAATACGAAAAGTATGTTGTTGTTTTTATATATTGTATGTACATATGTATTCGTATACTGAAAGGTAAATAAACACATCGGGAAAATGCGCGCGAGATTTGACAATATTTATCATCTATTACATGTGATGTATAAACAAATTTAGTTAGTTAGGTGTACTCTTGAAAATCACAAAAATTGATAATTAGCCAAATAATAATTTTACATGTTGTTGTTGCCGTACATAAAGAAAAACACGAAACAACCCAAAACTTCTCTAATACATCATTCTCTAAATCTATAAACACTAAAGGTTAGAGAGATGAGTCGCGAACATGTTTGTACACGAAAACGACATGCATAAATCAAATTAGCGACAAAAATTAGTAATAATTAGTAGAAATAATAGTAAATTTAATTACAAAACATCGTGTATAAGTGTTCTAATCAAAACGCTAAATTTATTTAGCGAGTTTATGCGTTCAACAGCTCGCATAAATAATTTTCATCGTCGTCTCATCATCATCATCATCATTATTTTTTCGCATCACCACCACCACACATAAATTATTATTGAATCATATTTTAATTAGAAACAAAACTAATAAATTAAAAATGTCACATAAATATTATTTTGGTGAGTAATTTGTATATTCATATTCTTTGATCGAAATGCTTGATAAATTGCATGCAATTTTGATGTACAAAAATTTATTGTGTAGACGCGATTACAAAAACAAAATTTATGTTCATACTTATCATTTGTTTTTTCTGCTTAATTTTCTTTTTCCAGATGTATGGTCGGTATACAAAAGATTTAGGAGAGTACGCAAAAGATGAAGCAAGAAAACTTAAACACCTCGAGCGAAGAAGAAAACAGGAGGACAAAGCACGGAACAAGGTATTATTGACATATATTTTATCGATTATATAAATTTTGATTTTGATGAAAGGTCCCAAATGTTCACGGGATTCACGCAGATTGGTCGTCCATTGTGGTTTAATCCCGTAAAGAAAATATATAAATATTTCGGTATAGTTGCTGGTTTATATACCATTTAACAGTCATCAAGTTTTAGTCGACCTTTCCAAGCATTCACATTGTAAACACGCGAAAATTTGTCTTGCATCAGTGCTAGACAAATTTTCGTGTGTTTTACTATGTGAGTGCTTGGGAAGGTCGAGCAAAATTTAGTATCAACATTTTTTTTTATAAAATTCCATAAATAATTATTTAAAATAGTTTTAAAAAAAATTCTCGATAGCTAGGCTTAGTCGACCTTTCCAAGCACTCACATAGTAAAACACACGAAAATTCATATTACTTCGCACTGATACACAATGCACAGTGCTATATTTGTTTGATGTCGTTGGATTTCTGATTTTCTAAATAAATCTTTTTTCCTAGATGGTTAAATAAACGGAGACTGCCCACTTTGCGCAATATGATAGACAAAACCCTTTAACCTAATTTTCAATCACTGTCCACTGGTTGTTTTTCTTTAAAAGTTTGAAAATGATAGGCTTCCGGGATTGCGCTCGTGGCAACCATCAACTAATGCCTTTTTAGCTTGATTTATCACACTTATCTGAAATATCCTGAAGATTAAAATTCAAAACTTAAGACCTGAGTAAACCAGGTATGTGTAGGGTGGACCATTTAAACGGTTTTAGGCAACACTTGATTTATGTGAATTAGGCTTCCAGTTTTAGAATACAATACGGGAATCTCTTCAGATTGTCATTCATAATAATATCACATTGAAGTCAACAGTTGGCGGGAAAAGGCACGCCGTATCTCTGATTCGAGTGAAATATTATAAAGAAATAATTTGTTGTTCATCTTCATAATTATGTATCAGGCATTTCTTTTACAACCAGTACATATTTATTGTGCGCTTTGAGGCGATTTTTTACCATTGATCTCTTCGCTAATCTCAAATTCGTGCATTTCATCAAGGACACACCATCAATTTAGACACCAACACGCTAACCTCGACGAATTTAGAGGGCACTTGCCTGGCTCTCAATTCGTAAAGAGAAGATATTCTCTCATTTCATGTAATATTTGATGTTGAGATCTCTACAGCTCCTCCGTTGATTGAGCTTAAAATGTGAGCTTCTATTTGCTTTTCTAGTGATTTTAATATAAAAGAGGATAATCTTCTAGGCCCAAAGTCTTTGGGATAGCAATATTAGCGTTCCCCGCCTTAGGTATAAATATTACATTTACTTCAGTCTATTTACTAGGAACACGACAAAGTTCCAGGCTACTAGTGGCTCCAGCGACCCCCACTACACGTAGTCCATGATCACTTCGGTCGTCGCGGAGACAGCTCGGGATGGAAGAATATAGTAGAGCCTCCAGGCTCTTATTTTTGCTCCTCTTAATTCGTATATTCTGAGGACTTCTTTATAGCAGTCCCAATCCGTAGCAGCATCTGTATTTTTCGCGCTTTCGTAAACCGCCTCTTGCATTTAAAACGAGGAAACCTATGACTTCCATTGATCTCAAGGGTGGTCGAAACTTACCCAAGGCCCATTGAGGGGACATGCAAATAACATAGTTGTTTAAAGCATCGCATAGCTTGTTTACTAGGAAATCAAGCTCCTGTTTTGATACAGGTGATTTTGGAACCGGTACCGGTAATAAGTTACCAAGAGAATGGTTCTAAATGAATCCCACTCGGTTTTCTTCCTATTCCTAAAATTAAGTTTTGTAAACACTTCATACTGAAGATAGGGATGGTCGGAAAAAGAAATGTCTTCGGACACTTTCCAGTTCAATACCCTCTCCTTAATAAAATCCGAGACAAGTGTGATGTCCAAGCATTTCTTGTCTATTTTTAGTAATGAAGGTTGGCTTACGCCCGATATTACAATGTTTCGGTTAGTATTTAAAATAAAATCAAGGAATAACTTCACCAGGAGGCTGAGTCCCATTACACGGTCACCACTGACTCAAAGTTTCTGGACCAGAACCACATCAATGGCCTCAGCTTCTGTTTTGAGCAGAGCTGCAGCCGAGCCCACCTTACAATGGTGAAGGTTGATCTGCAGAATTTTAAGCATTAGAGAATGCTTTCATCCACAAAGGTTGTATCAGATTCCCCACTTGACAGCGAGTCCAATTGGGAGCCCATTTGGAATGCACAGTGCAGCCCCATTGGCCTCGCTCGACATTTCTGAGTAGATAGTTAACGTCTCTTGACCATCACCTGAGACACTCTGAGCATACGAGTCACTATTACCTGGTGGGAGACAACTAGAGGTATCCACACCTTCTAAAGCCTCCACTCTTGCCAGAGCATCCAGGGAGTCAATTTTAAGATGATAACCGCCGATCTATGATCCGGCTTTGCGTCATCCAACTTGGCTATCCTTCAGTTAGCTGTTGACAAGTTTGGATTGCTTATTTGTTAGTGGCCTGGGTCCGCAGGAAATTTTTTCTCTAGTAACCACCTCCAATTTGCCTTTGGGCCAAACTTCGCCAAGGCTGTCTACTGCCGGGTCCAAAATTGTTCTTCATAATTTTCAAGAAGGTGGCGACTAATGCCTTAACCCCACCTCCCTCCAGTTAGCAGGGCCGTTACATGGGCTGTTATACTCCCGTCTTCCGGTGCCCTATCATCAACTACCATAATGTAAAGCTCTTTCAACACCTCATTAAAGGTTGACAGTGTCCTGTACACTTTTCGTTTAAGCCTCCATCGGCGAATCCTCCTAAGATCTCTGCCTTTTCGACTGCAAGATCTCAGTGATACTTCTTACACATGCAAGTGGGCCCCAGCCTGGCCGGTTAGCACAGTACGATTAATACATTAACCCGACCCGGTTGTTTAGCGCCATGTTTTTGCCTAGTTCATCATATGGCATGCGGCATGCTGTAATAGTTGTGCGGTGGTCACTTGTAGAAGATGTAAGATACGGAAGTGCCAACAAGTACCAGCTTGATTCCCCCAGACCGCTTCACACCAAGACCACATTGCAATTTATAATAATTTCATATTCCACAGCCCCATTTGGAATTGCTTATTCCAATTTGAAATAATTTCTCATTGGACATTCCAATATGAAGTAATTCCTCATTCCAATTTTTTTTTTCAATCTGGAATAGTAACACATCCCATAGTAACATCCCACGCAGACGATACCTTTCTTCTATGTTTTTGGTCCACGTAACACATCCATATTATGCCGCACTTCATGCAAAAGTTTCTACAAAAGTCTTGGCAGTACTTCTCTGTCTTTACAAATACTGCGTTCGCTTAGCGGCGAGGATAGTGTTATTACGGCAGAGGCAGTGTGCAGCTCTGCCTTACTCTCTTTTTGATATTGGCTGATGTTTTGCCTTGTTGATTTTATAAGGTATTGTTCCTCTTCCAAATCAACCAACCTGGTTAAATCATTCTCCAGGTTCACAACAACCAAATATAAGCTCTTCATTTTTTTTAGTTATTTCCTTGTAAATATTTGAACTAATCGCAATATATAGCCTCACGTGATTTCTGGTCATTTAAAATCTGAAAATACTGGGGATTTTATAAAATTCGAAAATAGGTTAGAGTAGCTGCTACGGCACACTTAGACTGCTGACGGCTTATTGTGATGACTTTTAATTCGAAAATAACAATATTCGAATTTTTTAAAGTCTCAAAGTCTTGAACCGTGAAATTTAATTTATTTACTATTCCGGTATTCTTCGGTCTTGAAAGTCGTTTGAAAGTCAATTGGAAAAATTAAAAAAATTTTGAAAATCTTGAAATATCGAGTTCCGCATATCTATAGAAATCTGATTTTAAAATGTAATTTCAAGTTCGTATACCAGCATTATGGCTATTTTAAAATTTATTGTCTTGTTCCTGTCAACAATGGAACAATGTTTTAAAATATCATAAAATATCAACACTTTTAAATAGAAATTTACAAAATTCGAAAATAACGAATTAGCTAAAATTGGCCGGTAATTCAGAACTTTCGTATCCTATTCACAAAAATTGTGAAAATTAGGAATATCGAATTTCGTATATCGATTGAATTCTGAGTTTCAAATATAATCTCCGATCTAGTTCATTGTAAATTTTTTAAGCAAAAAATTGAAATAATTAAATTTTAAAAATTTTTTTGGAATTCCGAAATGGCTTGGAAATTTACAAAATTTGAAAATTACCGAAGTTCCTTAGACATTTTAAACAAAAACAAAATTTTGAAAATTTTAAACTGTGTATATTGAATTTCGTGTAACCTTTTGTTCTTTCATGTACGTTTCAGAGCTTTTGAATTTTGAAATGTTTGTTATGTATGTTTCAAAACGCCTTAGAATCTTATAGAATTCGAAAATAAACGATTTCTGAATTTTCTGAAGTTCCACAGATATTTCAATTATTCTGAAATTTTGTAAATTTTTAAAATTTATTTACTATTCCGCATTAGCAAAATTTAGCAGCAATACAGAATGTTCTTATTTTTGAATTTTGAGAACTTTTGAAAATTATACACAATTTTGAACTAGAAAGTTCCATTGTAATTTGGAAAATGTTAAAAATTTTCAAATATCGAATTTCGTAAATTCTGAACTTAAAATTGGATTTCGAAATTTTAATAAAAGTTCAGCTGAACAGCGTTCAGATTTGAACGCCTTGAATTTTTACAAAATTCGAAAATAGTCCTTAGACATTTTAAATTATCTGTAACTTAGAAATGACCGTTTGAAGTGTCAGAATTATCGCGGTATAGCTCTCCTTTGCACAACATAAAGCTACTGTCATTATGTTGGATTGAGTCAGCCCTCTAGCGGAAGGCTTTATTGATGACTATCAAATGGTATTTCGTCAGAATCGATCAGTCGATTAGAATGACAACACAGTCTCAATGCTGTGTTAAAGTTGAGAACAGGCTATCAAGAATTTTTGCAGTTAGCTCGGGTGTTCGGCAAGGAGATGCTCTGTCCCCGATACTCTTCAATCTCATGTTGGAGTACATTTTTCGTAAAACAGAAACACCTCAGCGCAATATCTTATATCGCCAGTCCAATCAGGTGCTTGCATATGCTAATGACATTTGGGTGATTGGACAGAATAGCAACGGAGTGAAGGAAATACTTGATCAACTTCTATTGGCACACCAGATTTTAGTAGTGACTACTACACGTTTGAAGGAGTGAGGAGGTTCAAATATTTGGGCTCTCTTATCACTCACGATAACAGTGTGGGTGAGGATATTAGAGTGCGGCTGGCAGCTGACAGCCGTACTTTGTATCCTCTAAGGCCACTGCTAAAATCTAAACACTTATCAAGTGCCGTGAAGCTGAAACTTTACAAAGCGTTGATTAGGCCCGTTGTTATGTTTGGATGTGAAAGTTGGGCGCTGATGGATGAATGCGAGAGATGGCTCCTTACATTTGAGAGAAGAGTCAAGATCAGAGATCTGATGAAGATCCCCGATATTGTGCATGAAATAAAATCTCAGCGAGTACACTGGCTCGGTCACGTTCTGCGCGCTAATCCAGAACGAATTGTGCAGCGATCTCTGAAAGAGGGTATGTAAATCAGAGGACATTTTCGGTTTAAAAGGTAATAGTAAATCAACGAATAAGACGTTTATGTATTTTTGGCCTAATTTATAATAATAATAACAGTGTTAAAGGCCATTACTGGCCCCTTACTGAATCAACAATCTGGCTCCAACGGTTTCGATCCTGAGCTTGGTCTTCATACTGTCTTAGACAATCTGAAGAGGCCAAGTCGTTCTCTACATCGTGGAGCCATCGTCGCCTGCAACGACCTCTACGCCTACAATATGGTGGCTCTCCTTTCAGAGATCGCTGCACAATTCGTTCCGGATCAGCACGCAGAACGTGACCGAGCCAGCGTACTCGCTGAGATCTAACTTCATGTACAATATCGGGGATCTTCATCAGATCTCTGATCTCGAAATTGTACAGAGCTCGGTATGTACTATCTATTTCGCGTTTAGGGCCATAAATCACACGCATGATTCTTCTCTCAAATGTAAGGAGCCATCTCTCGTACTCATCCGTCAGCGCCCAACTTTCACATCCAAACATAACAACGGGCCTGATCAACGCTTTGTAAAGCTTCAGCTTCACGGCATTTGATAAGTGTTTAGATTTTAGCAGTGGCCTTAGAGGATATAAAGAACGACTGCCAGCTGCCAGCCGCACTTTAATATCCTCACCCACACTGTTATCGTGAGTGATAAGAGAGCCCAAATATTTGAACCTCCTCACTCCCTCAAACGTGTGGTGGCCACTACTAAAATCTGGTGTGCCATTGTCTCTAAAACCAGAGATCAGGTATTTCGTTTTGGACTCATTGATCTGGAGTCCAACAGAAGCTGAAAACTCTGCAAGCGGATCAAGTATTTCTTTCACTCCATTGTTATTCAGTCCAATCACGCATATGTCATCTGCATATGCAAGCACTTGATTGGACTGGCGATATAAGATGTTGCGCTGAGGTGTTTCAGTTTTACGAAAGATGTACTCCAACATGAGATTAAAGAGTATCGGGGACAGAGCATCTCCCTGCCGAACACCCGAGTTAACTGCAAAAATTGTCGATAGCCTGTTCTCAACTTTAACACAGCATTGAGACTGCGTCACTGTCATCCTACACAGTCGTACCAATTTTGTTGGCATTCCTAGGTATTCCAGGGCAGACCACAAACTCTCTCGATTGATCGAGTCGTAGGCCTGCCGGAAATCCAGGAAAACCTGATGTACGGAGATGGATGTCTCATAAAATTTAGATAGAATCATCCGCAGCAAAAAGACCTGATCAGTGACTGATCGATTCGGACGAAATCCTCCCTGATAGTCACCAACCAAGCCCTCCGCCAGAGGAGTGATTCTATCCAATAAAATGTATGACAGTAACTTGTATGCTGTGCAAAGGAGAGCTATACCGCGATAATTCTCACACTTCAAGCGGTCTCCCTTCTTGAAGATGGGGCATATCGCGGCCACTTTCCATTCATCAGGCATAACTTCGGTTCGCCATACTAATCGAATAAGGTCGAAAAGACAGTTCCACAAAGTATCCCCTCCGAATATCAAGAGCTCCGAATTAATGCAGTCCACTCCAGGTGAGCGGTTTCGTTTCATTCTCTGCATGGCCTTAGTGAATTCCTCATGGGATGGCTCCTCATTGCAAATCTCCGCAGACTGTTTTAGAGGTGGCTCAACAACAGTCTGTGACGCATGATGAACATCAAGCAGCTCAGTAAAGTGTCCACTCCATGCGTCAAGTACTGCGTCGATGTTGACACAGAGGTTTCCATCCCGGTCCCGAATGGCGGTTGACGAAGGCCTGAAAGTATGGTGCAATCCAGTAATTCCTTTAAAGAAATTACGTGAACTACGCTCATTGCTGAGTTGTTGTACTTTCAGAACCTCGGCCTTCCACCATTCTCGCTTCTTCCGTCTACAAATTCGCTTAGCTGCCCTTCTTGCAAGAGCTGCCTTGTTTTTCCTTGCGATTGTGAGACGTTGTTGCACTTCATTATGGGCTATATTTTGTTGCTCAACTGCAAGACGACACTCGTCATCAAACCAATCATTCTTGGGTCTGACTTTCACTATACCTAAAGTCTGTTGAGCAGCACTGACAACCGAAGTTTTCAGTACCTCCCAGACAGAGTTCACGCAGTCAGACTGGTAATTAGCTCCCTCAATGTTGTCGCTGACAAGATCCTGATATCGTTTCTTTTGATCTTCATTTATCAGACCTTCACAGTCGAAACGTTCCATCCGTTTCGCTGTGTTCCCCGACCTGTACGAAAACTTCCACCGTAGCTTTGCAGCGACCAAATAATGATCGCTGCCTACGTATTTGGTTGCTGACCGATAAGTTCTCACATCCTGCGCAACCCGAGCTCGCCCTTTTGAAATTAACACGTGGTCAATTTGACTCCGGGATGTTTTGCGAGGATGTGTCCATGTCTCTAGGTGTATCTGTTTGTGAGGGAAGAATGTGCTTGCTACTCTAAGATCATGAGCAATTGCAAAGTACATCATTCTCTCACCATTATCGGTCGCAGTTTCGTGTCGGGAGTACGGACCTATGTTTTCACACAAGTCGGCCTGATTTCTGCCAGCTCTAGCATTAAAGTCCCCAATTACCATTCTAACATCGTGTTCGGGTATAGATCCCATCAGATCGTCCAAGTCATTGTAAAATGAGTCTTTATCTTGGGGCTGGCTGACTTCTGTGGGCGCATGTACACAAATTATCGACAGGTTGGCTAACTTCATGCGCAGGCGAAGCATACACAATCGGTTATTGACTGCTTGAAAATCCAAAACAGCCTTCTTTACCTGCGGCCCAAGAAGAAATCCAGCTCCAAGATTTCCGAGGTCATCTCCACTGTAGAACAACGTATAGTCCTGGGACACATGGTCTCCACTTTGAGGCCAGCGAGTTTCTTGAAGAGCAACGAGTTCCAGCCGATACTCTTTCATGCACGTGATTAGACCCTCCAACGCTCCTGGTTTTCTAAGTGATTGCACGTTCCACGTGCCGATCCTAAATCTCGTATCCGGGTACTTGAGCGGGGGTCCGGTCTTGTTTTGGCGGTATCCATTTTTCTTTTTGTTGATTTTATAAACAGTTGATTTTTTTTACGGATGCGGGTCGTCAGCCCAGCGATCCAACCGTTTAGTCGCCTCCTACGACAAGCAAAGGATACTGTGGTGGTATTGTTAGGAAACATGTTCGTGCAATTTAGATTTACGAGACATGTGAGTGCCCCCCGACCACAGGGGCCTAATTTATAAATTCCCTTGAAATATCCACAATTACAGCGCTAGACTTATCCCTAACTTATATCAATTGATGAAGCTCAACTCAAAGTTATATTTTCATAATTTGTCTCTAGAAATGTAGAATTCACAACATTAGTTTTAAATGTTACATTCAGTGTTCGGACCCAGTGAATTTTCGAGTTGAAGTTTTGGTTCAGGCTCATTGGAACAAAATAATTTGGTTCGGGCTCGGGTTTGAGCTCGGGTTTAATGAAATAAAATATAAAACATTACAAAGAAAACTTGTTTTTGGTTTATTTAATTAAAAAGTTTTCGTTTAAACGTATATACGAACAGAATATCTCTTAGAGATTCGACCTTTAGGTGTAGCCTTTGAAGTGCTAATATACATTTTAGTGAAGAAAATAGCCGTTCAACACTTATTTGGGTCGCAAGGACCACTAACACAATTTTGGGCAGTTTCATATAAAAATGGGAATTCCATTTTATGGTTTGCCACCATTACAAAATATTGTTTACCTTATAGGGACGAAATCCTGAGATTTGATTTTATACAAGTCATTATTAATAAAATTATTCTCTCATTTGATACTTACTATAGGTTTCGATTTTTAATTTAAATTTCAACCAAAGCCCATAAATATCACTCAGATTCATTTACTCCTTTTGTATTTTAGGGTTAATATTTTGATTGGCTCAAAAATGTTGGCAAAACTCCCAAACGTTTTCATCCACACTTATAGTTGTATTCCAATAGACGTTTAATCATATTAAATGTTGAATTCTTAGTAGCGCTTGCTATAGCAAATTGTAACAAAATATTCAATTTAATAAATCGGATCAATCTCTTAGTCGCTTACAAAAAGATTGAATGACATTTGTCTATTAAAAAATCTAACAACCCCAACTGCAAAAATGATCTCAAATTTACAAAAATGTCTATCAATTGTTGTTCAACTTTTCAGCTTGAAATAAAATTTTCATGTTTGGTTCAATTTGAAAATGTTTACAGAAGCGAATGAATTTTGTGAAAAAAGAAAAAAAGAAAAGGGTTGTGGTTCCGAAACGAAATTTGAACTTAGATCCATGAAAGCACAGACCATCACTCTAACCGAGAAAATTTAAAATGGTAACAATAGCTGTGTTGAACCAATTTATAAGAAGAAATTGAATTAAACAAATTTTTGTCCCTCAACCGAGGCTTGGCTCATGCCGACGACACCAGTCAATGAATCTATTTCTTGACCACCTATTTCAATTTCTACATGTAACAATTTTTTTTGTATTAATTACTTGCATTTGAAAATTTTAACAGAAACTAAGTCCCAATTTGGAAAAGCAAATTGGTTTAAAAAGTTTCGCCCCAACCGATACTTAAAGTCTAGGAAACTATATATAGTCCATCAATCTCTAACCACTACACCACCGCCGTATATACCAATCCAGGTTATATCGTTCTTTAATACTTAACATCTGAATGGAGAAATTAGAAAATTTTATTTTGAAAGAAGAAATTAAATTAAAAATTGCTTCGCCCCCGACAGAGTTTAACTCTATCCACTGAACCACCGCCTCATTGATATTGACTTGCTATATCCAACTTTTATACTTACAATTTGAATAGGGAAATATGAAAATTTTAACAGAATATGAAATGAACTAATTTGGAAGAAGAAATTAATTTAAAAAATGTTGACTTGAAATTGTCTCTACGAAACCACAGCTCATCACTCTATAATCACTACACCATCGCTATTGAATTCAGGTTTAATACTTGCCATTTGAATGGAGAAATTAGAAAATTTTATTTTGAAAGAAGAAATTAAATTAAAAAACTTTTGGCCTCGACCGAGATTTGAACTTAGGTCAACTTGACCAACGCCGCATGTTGGTATTTTGCTACACTCATCTTTAATACTCACAATTTGAATACAGAAATATAATAATTTTAACAGAACTTTTTTTATATACAAAAAGTGATTGTTCAAGTAAGTGATTTTGTATAAATGAAATTTATTCAAAATCACTTAATTTTGACCAAAAATCATTATTGAAATATGCTCTTAACATACAAATTGTATCTAAAATGGAATCATTTAGACTGGTTCTTATTTTAGTTAATAATGCACCCGCAGCTGAAAAAGCTCGCTCAGATTCGACGTCAGATTCGACGCTTGGCTTTATTGATGAAATGTGGTTGAACCCCAACGTTTGATACTTTCCACGTATTTGTCCTTGTTCTTTGTCCTATAAGCTCGAGCGCATGATCTACTAAGTAATATTCTTCGGACTTAATTATTCCACAGGAATTTTTGGTTGCAAACACCAGGGACGAACATTTTGTTGGTGAATGGGTTGATCATCTGATGTTTGTTTAATTATTTAACAACAAAACCATGTTTTTCATCAGAAATGTGTGAATATCCAAGCCATTTCTTTTGTTATTTCATTTTCAAAAATTACCGAATTTACCGGTAAATTTTAATTTTTTTACCGGTATTTCGATAAGCTAAATTGGACGGTAAACCCGGTTAATCGTTTACCGGTAATGCAATCCGTAGTTAGGGCAATTTTATTTCAAGTCGCAAAAAGTTGACCAATAACCTTGCCAAGTTATCTACGTAATATTTTACGTGTGGACAACCGTGTTTATAGATTACACAGCCTAATCTACTTCGCCATCCTAGCTTACTATTGAAAAATTGTTTTTTTAATGTAAAATCCGCCTTTGATATAGGTGAGTTGCTGTTTGCTGCAACTCTGAACGATTTCATAAAATTTTAGGCCGGTGACCGTTCCAATTGTGTATTTATGGAAATTAATTTACTTTCTATTTCGAATCGACCAAAATTTGCAATTTCGAAATGTTTTGGAGTTCCTTCGACATTTTAAATTAAAACGAAAAAGCCAAAACTTTTCAGTAAATTCAGAATTTTCGGTTTTTACTGAAACGGTTGGAAAGTGAAAAAAAGTCGAAATACCAATTCTTATGTGGAAAATGTTGATAATTTTGGAATATTGAATTTCGTATTTCCATTGAATTTGTTACGTAAAAATTTAAAATTTGAAGACGATCGTATATTGTGTATATACACAAGGGTGATCGTGATCAAGTAAACGGGTCCATGTGCGCACATATATAAGTGCGCCAAGGCAGTAGTTTGATCACGGCAAATGTATTCGCCCCTGCCCTCGTCCAAACTATAAAATTGTGCATGATCATCATATACATTGTATATATAGCATGATCATAAATATTGTGGTGAGGTTAACGATCGTCGTCGATCGCAGGTCATCACAATATATATATACAAATTACTGACTTCATTTTATGACATTTTAAAACAAGGTATACGCATATACATGTACACGTCTCAAAAACCAGTATTTAGATATTTAAGTCATTAACGTTGTATTTATGTTCATTTAATGTGGGATTTTATTAAATTGTAATAAAAAACATAAAAAAAAAATTAATTAATTGCGTATGCCATTTATTTTATTACTTTAATTTAATTAAAATTAAAATTTAAGACAATTTGTTTATGTTGCACTGCGCTGTATAGCTGTATAAACCGATCTAGCAGCTCTGTCAATTAAATATTCATTAAATTGTGTTAATAAATATTTGTCACAATTAATAATAAATTAACACTGTTTTTAGTTAAGTATCACGTGAATTTTTATATTCTATTTGCTTAACAATAATGATAAGACATAAGTAAGACAATTATTTTAATGTACTGAATTTGCCTTGTATGTACATATTTAATGTCGTAAACGTCTTTGCTCGTATTTTGTAATCAAATGACAAATGGTCATAAATCATTGGTAAGATGTTATTTTATACATGAGATTTGACCGTATAAGACTCATGTGCTGTTGTATATATGTAGCTATTGTGCGAGAGAAGCACACCATAGAAAACTGATAGTAAATTTGGTAAGAATCACAAATACTCTGGAAGCATTTGACTTTAACAGTTAAATCAATGTAGGCTTTGACCTCCCAATTTCAAAATTTTCAATCGTGCTTTATGTAACTTAAACTTATTTAGAATCTGTCTATATGCCCCGTACCAGTCCCGAACGCATTCCATGCCCCAATACATCTCAGTCGAAACGCAGCAGAGCACGCTGTACCAAGAATGTAAGATAGATCGCTGCAATTTAACAAGTATCGATAACCATGAGCCATAGCAAGAGTGAGAGTACTCCACCTTGCGGGCAGCCCAGTCTAAATTATGCGAGACTTCAGCATAGAATCAATGGTTTGATTAATATAAAATTGTTACACGCACTCAAGGTATCTGCTAAAAACTCTTTGTAATTAAGTGATCTTTCGATTCTATAGTTGCGAGTTCATGTAGAGCAGTTTGAACTTGAATCTCTGTAAGCATATTACATGTTACTGAAAGGGGAGTTAGTTCCTATCTAAAGCTTTAAGAAAAGTGAAGGTCAGACTAATGGGCCTAAAACCCGTAGAGCCTAGAATAGATTGGACATTGATGAGTAGAAAACAATGCTGCAATTCAGCAGGGAAAAAGCCATCCATTGCAAACGAGAAAACATTCGCGAGCATAGAACATCAGTAGTGATCGGAGGCAAACACACCCGAATCAAGAATGTTACACGTAAGAAAGAGATGAGTTTGACGGAAGGTACACGAAGACTATCGAGTCTACAAGTATTATTCTGAGCCAGAGTTTGGTTAAGTCTAGCGAGAATCGATTCCAATCCGAAACGAGATTCGTATTTTAGGTTTTATTTTTAATTTTACGCACACTCTCCCTTAACTTTTTAAGTTCAAAACACCAGAAGGGTTTGTTATGTTTTTTTTTGGTTGTTAATATAAGAGGGCAAAACTTTCCAAAAGCAGTCGAGATTGCTATCGTTAGTACAATTGCCTGCTAATCAAAATCTGTGATAGATCAAATCTGGTTAAGCAAATCTAAGAGTGAAAGGAGCTCAAAGGAGAATAAATCCCAATTCGTAACACTCCTATTGCGTTATGGTTAAGACGGTGATGTTTTAAAGTTAATATTAAAAGAGACAACCAGATGGACATTGGGCCAGAAGTGATGTAGGAAAAACTATCCGATTTGGCGTATCAATTCCGCGTGGCTGATTCTTTGATAGCCAAAAAGGATAAAGTGAGGAGAGTAGGTTGTCGATTGCTGAAGTGAGTTTCGTAACGCTGCACCAATTGTGGCCAAATTCACAACCCTGGTACGAAGATCAGATTTGACATAAGCTCGTATTGCCGTACTATCGAGCGGTTTACGCGCTCAGAGGCATTAGATTGTGGTGAGTTATGGCCGTTTGAGAAATGAATTGGGGACTGTATGGATAATCTCAGGTACACCATATACGTAAAACACCTCGTTCATTTAAAAACTCGAGTATCTTTGCCGTGGTCCCTTTCGTTAATGGTTTTAGCAAGACGAATTTAGTTAACTGGTCTAATACGATAAATATTATAATATTCCCACTTCGTGAACGAAGATATGGTCGCAACAGATCCACATATAGTTCCTGGAACGGTGGTTTCATGATGTGGTTGTGCTTTCGCGGTCTTGCAAATTTCACATTGCTCAATAAAATTCCGGACTTGCTGCCACATACCAGGCCAGAAATAATATCGTCTTTACCGATCCAGAGTTTTAATGTTTCCGCCATGCGATGCCGTGGGATCACAATGCTCCTGTTTTATTATTGACTTGGTCATTCCTGCGGGGATATCCCGCAGCTCAACGTCACGCTTTGGTTCAATTCGAATATACAACCGATCTTCGAGAATTTTATGATTTGGGTAGTTCTCGGGCGTAGCTTTTATTGTCCGGTACCACATTCAATGAACCTCGTTGATGGTATATACAAAATCGTAGGATTGTAGCTTAAAGCTCCACCTAGCCAACCGGCTGCTTAAGTCTTTTTGAAAAATCAGCCATTTCAGACTAGCGTGGTCTGTAATTATTGTACAGTGGGACCCTTCGGATATAAAACAGTTGAGAATATTCTGAACTGATCAATACAGGTGAAGTGGTTAATATATAACTTTCAGCTTGTCAAATGCAATTTGCGCTTCGGAATTCCAAACAAATGTAACTGACATTTTTAGCAAGTTTGTAATGGGCCCTGTTAGATCTGCATAGTTTGGGATGAATCTCCTGTACCATACTGCCATACCTAGTAATCTTCTAGTTTGTTTAATGCTTGTAGCATCCTCGCCAACCAGGTATCCAAGGTACTTGATTTCCCTCATCACAAACGTGCTTTTGCCAAGATTTTTTTATTTATTGTCGCTCATAACCGCAGGCGTACGTTATGGGTCTGGTGGGATTATTGTTTCTTGAACAAAAGAAGTTGATTCTTTGTGCTTGGTTCCTAAATTCGACCAGTTGTTTGTAGTTACGCCTGCAATCGACGGTTATTGGAATGGTGAGAATTTATTAAAGGAAGTGAACAGCGGTAGAGCATTGGTATTGAGCGACACACCTCAAAAGAATTTTAACCGATAAACTCGAGTGATCAACACCCTCGAGAGCAAAAACGAGAATTCACTATCGTCAATCTTTTAAGTGAGAAATATCATTTGATGCTACGAATCGCAGCTGGCGGTTACACATTATACTAGACCACTAATATGGTTTGCGAGACAACGCCTGTACAGCAGTTGCACTGAGTTCTAAACACGGTTGAACTCGCCTTATAGAAGAAAAGAAATATTGTTTGGCGGTTTCCCTAGACATTGCGCAATGACAAAGTGTATGGCATGAGGACCTTAAATATAAAAATAAAACTCGTCTGCCAATAAAATTGCATGCCGTCCTTGAAAGCTTCCAAAGAAAATACTCGGGAGTTCCACAAGAGAGCGTACTGGGATCTGTATTGTATTTGCTGTATACTGCCGATCTACCAACATCTGATAAGGTTGCGTCACATCAACATTTGCATATGACACAGCTAATATGTTTTCACACAAAAGTCCACTCAAACTGGTGGCGCGGAATGAAAACAAATCAGCTTTGCACACTTCTTGTTAGTTTCGTATAAAGAAAGAATCAAGAATAATAAAAATTGGCAGTTTAAAAAATAAGATATAACAAATAATATTTATCTGAGCTTGGCCAATAAGACCTATTCGTCAGATTTGATTTTCTCTGTAGAATCTACGCATTACTGTAGGTCCTATTTCAGTCATCTGTCCATCAATCAAAACACCCTTTTCACATTGGCATGGACAGTTTCCAAGAACTAAATGATAAAAATTATTCTTAAAGCTTTACAAATATACAAATATATACGAAATTAAAAAAATATAGATTTTCTGGGTTTCCAGAAATAATCGTAGGCCCCCAAACTTACTAATGAGTTACGTAAAAAATCCACTGAATCCAGAATATTTCATTTACCTTGGTTCTCAATCCGTGCTCCTCTATGGGCTGTCAACTCAGCGAAATGAAAAATATTCGTAGGATTTAATTAAAAGTTCAAATGAAACTTTTTTTTGTAAAAGTGGCCAACCCTTTCCAGGACTGGGAGGACTTTAATAAATGTTCAGCTTAATATAAAGAATTTTCATTTTCTGGGCCTCCAATATCAAAACTGCTTCAAAAAGGAAATTTTCTGGATTTTGGCTAAATATTGAAAAAAAACAATCTGAAATTATACGAACTTCACTGAAAAGTTCATCATTTTTCGATTCCAACAATGCTTTCACCCATTTGTCAGTCGATAATATCCTCTCATATTCTGGCACCTTATATACGCAATTCATCAACTATTTTGGACGGCTAAAATGGTAGAGCCCTGGTTTCTTAAGGTAGAGAATATAGAAAAAGAGTAAAACAGATCGGGTGCAAAAAGACACCTTCTGGCCGCCCTATATTTTCATCATTTTTAACGAAAGTCTAGGAGCACTTCAACTCCCAAATAGGTGAGAAAATTATTTCTAAACTATTTGAAGTGGTAATGTTTGGTGTGCCAGTTTGGATAATAGTTTAACCCGAAGCACAAAAAACAAGATCTAAAGGTGACCTACACGTGACCCGTTGAAGAATAAAACCAACCAAACGAAATGTTGATGATAAAGTTAAAAAAAAAATTTTTAGTTGGACGGGTCACTTCCGCATTCAATGCCACACAAATGGGCCCACGGTGCAATACCCGGACACACACACATATACTAACAAATTAAAAACACCCAGCCGTGATTTTTTAGTCACCATCGGGAATCGAACCCGAGACCCTTGAATACCACAACAAGCACGCTACTAAGTGTGCCAACCTTGAGCAAACTGACAAACCACCTTCAAATTAAAAATTGTATGAAGATTTATTTGTAACTTCAATTTCTGACAGTGCGAACTGTCAAATAAATTCGGCTCGGCAACATTTTTGATGCCGGTCTCAATTGTAAAAAAAACTTACTTATCTTATAATGGAAAATTGTTATAGTTGATTGTACCATGAACAGTATCCCGATCACAGCCGGCACTTTGGAAGAAGTGTATTCAATCGTTTAGCAAATAAGTTCCGCCGTACCGGAATCATAGGAAAGCGAACGAGGCGACGTGAGACTCAAGAGAAAATTGTTGTAGATGTGCTAGCAGTATCACACGGCCCACTCACAGGGATGGGCAGATTACGCCACGTAATTTATGCGGTTGTCGACACGTAAAATAGAACGTAGATTACTTGGCAGTGTTTTTTGTCAACGTCGACAATTAAAATAATTTCAACAACCCACGATATTTTAGCGATTTGAAATCGAATGCGCCAATTCACGGGAGCATTTTGTAAAAGCGTTCATCTATAGAGGTGATTTTTTCATTTGTTTCTTTTTGACAAATGACGCAAAAATAGTTTCAAACTGTCATCGTGTTTTTATTTATTCAGTATTGTTGATTAGACTGAGCTCGGCATAGCATCTACAAATTGTTCAGCTTTATTCTAAAATCAGCGTTCTGTGAGGAATGTGCTTCATGCGCTTAGATCAAGTTATGGTTGACATAATCGGCATGTCGAGACCACTATTTGGAATACCATCGAAAACTTTGAATCCCACTTTACGGTATTGGATGATACGCGACTAAATAGATGGTTTGGTGTGGTTTATGCCCCTGTAAAATCATTCGTCACAGACCTGTGAATAGTGCGCGTTATTGTGCCATGGTAACGGAATATTTGCTGCCTGAAATTGAAGCTCGGCCTCGACGACATGGATCTCGTTATTACGCGGATAAAATCACACACATGTTGTTTGATATTCCCTATTTCTAGCATAACTGCCGGTGTAATTTTAGCACTTCAGCACTCTTTCCACTATATACCCCAAAATTGTTCGATACATCGAAAACCTGTGGACTCTTTGAGATAACATTGATTTGATTAATCTCGCGCCAATTTATTGCTTCTGTTGGAATTAGAGTCGTGTGAACCAGCTATATGGCCAAAACTTCACTGCTGAATAGTGTTGAAGAATTAACGGCAAAATACGTCGTTATGAAAAATGTGACAAAAACCTGGCTTCACAACTGCAAATTGCTGGCCAGATCATACATTTAGCTTGAAGTGTTTCAAAACCAATTGCATGTACGTTACGTTATCTATCAAAACACATCCACTAAATTTTGTGAAAATTTTGTCATCAGTCTGGCACATATGTATCGAACAAGTGTTGGTTACTCAACGATTTGGCTTTTTAATAACTCGGTAGCACACATAGCCTTCCTGAACTCAAATTCGTTTTACCATGGAGGAGTCATGCAGTGGAGTGTGTTAAATTTTATGGCACGGTCATAGTTAAATTTCCCCGGATTATTTTTGATGAAGGTTATAACCTTTTTGTAAAGATTTCAATCAGTTATGTCATGTAAAGATTTCTATCGTTGTTCAGCACCAAATTTCAATACACCGGACTCGAGTTCAAGACTCGTCAGTGCCAAAAAATTTTTAATTTAATTTCTTTGTAAAATTTGATCAACACGCAGGTTCTGTAGAAAAATCTACATTCAATTTCTGCAAGTATAAGAGCCATCTCTCGTCAAATAAGCATAGTCCATTCCTGTTTCTAAAATTTTCAATTTTCTTTATTGAATTGGCAAATATAAAAGATTTGTATAGCACCAAATTTATATACGCCGGTGGTCCAGTAAGCAGAGTCGTTGCATTTGAAATTGCTTTTTTATTTAAAAATGACCAATTTGCAATTAAATTAAAAATATATGTTGATGCTTGAACTAGTCATCATGATTACAATCCAATCACACAGCTTCTTTTACCACCGAGCCACCGCCATACATATAAATATTGATTAGTGATATTCCTATCGTTTATAGCTGCCATTTGAATAAAAAAATTGAAAATTTTTTGAACAGCAATGGACTCTGCTTATTTGACCATCGCCGTACAATTTCATTAACGCGTTATACCCATATCCATCTTTTATACTTGCCACTTTTACATTTTGAAGTTTTGAACAGAAGCTGAGTTGGATTTGAGTAATTTTATTTCACCATTGACAGGAGAAATTAAATCAAAAAATGTTTGGCTCGATCGAGAATCGAATGCACCATCCATAAATTCAAAGTCACTGACTTTGCTTACAGGACTACCGCCGCATATAGCTTTCATGCTATACAAATCTTTTATATCTGTCATTTGAATAGAAAATATTGAAAATTTTAGAAAAGGAAATGGACTATACATTTATTTCACCATCGCTATATACCCATCTTGTATACATGCCACTATTTGAAAAATATAAAAATGTTTAACAGAAGCTGTGTGTTGAACAAATTTCAATACAGATGGAATTAAATTAAAATAATACCGACGTCGCTAATAGGACTCGAACCTTGGTCCACGAATCCAAAGTCAATCACTCTACTACCTCGACCACCACCACATATAATTGATGTAACGCAAATCTTTCATATACTTTCAATTTGAATTGAGAAATTTGGGTAATTTTTTAACAGAAGCTGAGTTGAACCAAAAATTATAAAACCTCCGTTCCAGTCAATGATGCTTGATGCAATTTTCTAGGCGGGCCCCAATATTGACCACTGACCATACAAGTTTTAAGTTTAAGTCAGTACATGAAAAACGTCCAAATAAAAATTAACATGACGCTGACGTAGATTCATGGTATTTGAGCACGATTCGTTTTAAATTCCGTACTTTTTGAAAAGAGATTTAAATGCATTGACGGACATTCTACTATAAAACTATCACCAATAATGAACTAATTGACAAAACTACTCTAGGAATTACCTACATTATCGACGTTGTCTACGTTGTTGACGTTATCTCGACACGTCGACACGTCAATGTAGAAAATAATAGATGACGCGTAAACGCCCATTCCCCCCCATAACGTGTTTTTGGATGAACCCAATGATATTTTTAAAATTAAATATATTTTTCCTCCACAGAGTAATTGGCTTTGGCTTCGTGGACCTGAGTTCAAGTCTCGGTAATTCTAAAAAAAATTTAATTTAATTTCTTTAATACTAGACGAATTCAAAAAAGATATTTCCAATACACCAAAGTGTTATACATTAACGTAATCGGAAAGTGTTATACATATATAATAGGTTTGTTTCTTCGATACATTATTATGTATAACACTTTATGATCAGATTATAGTAAAACAGTTCTACTACAAAACAGTCGAACTCAAGTTCCACGAAACGAAAGCCAATGACTCGACTTGCTTCACAACCTCCGTATAATTTCATTACTGATATACCCATCTTTTATACATGCCACTTGAATAGGGAAAATTGAAAATTATAACGGAAGCTGAGAGTTAAACCAATTTGGCCCTAACCAAGACTTGAACTCAGGTTCATGAAACGAAAGGCCACCTTATACTATAAACTAATCATTTAAATTAAGTCACCTGCGTAACTTAAATGCTAATCAAATTCAATTACCATACAATCGACCAATCGAGTGTGAACCAGCGGCGTGAATATAAGCCTCGATGCGTATATTACAAATTATCAAATCATATCAGCATGAATATAAAATCGTAGTTCGACCAAAACATTTCAGGAATTGGGTAAACAAAATGGACGTTTTGTTCGAATATCATCATGGATATGGCGACATACTGTCGCCCGCATGGGCGAAGATTGGATATTTTTAGCACTTCTAGGTATTATAATGGCCCTAATATCGTATGCCATGGACAAAGGAATTACAATGTGCACAAATGGTTAGTAAAATAGAAATTAATAAATTTTCTTAATTAATAATTAAATAAGACACAAATATTTTAATTAACGTTATTTTTATTGTTATTTTTATTCAACCGCATATAGCACGTGTTTGGCTGTATCGTGATTTAACCGCACAACCAGTAGTACAGTATCTAGCATGGATATCGCTACCCATTTGTCTGATATTGTTTTCGGCCGGTTTTGTACATCTCGTGGCGCCGCAGAGTATAGGTTCGGGTATTCCCGAGATGAAAACAATTTTGCGTGGCGTTGCACTCAAGGAGTATTTAACGTTTAAGACATTGGTGGCCAAAATAATTGGCCTGACGGCGACTCTAGGTAGTGGAATGCCATTGGGAAAGGAAGTGAGTAATAATTGGCCATTACTAGATTTAATCGAATGTTTACAATTAAATTTTTATGATTTTAGGGTCCCTTTGTACACATTGCCAGTATAGTAGCCCAATTATTAAGTAAACTAGTCACATCATTCCAAGGAATTTATGAAAATGAGTCAAGAAATTCAGAAATGTTGGCCGCCGCCTGTGCGGTCGGTGTGGGTGCATGTTTTGCTGCACCAGTCGGTGGCGTCCTATTCAGTATTGAAGTAACCACAACGTATTTTGCTGTGCGAAATTATTGGCGTGGTTTCTTTGCAGCGGTTTGTGGTGCCACAGTATTTCGGCTGTTGGCGGTATGGTTCCAAAAGGCGGATACAGTAACCGCGATGTTTGCAACAAATTTTACAAACGAATTTCCATTTGATCCACAAGAATTATTTGTGTTTGCACTCATCGGAGTGGTTTGTGGATTTGGTGGCGCTTTATATGTTTGGGTTCATCGGCAGTATGTACTCTTCATGCGCTCAAATAAGCGAATGAATCAGTTCCTCCAACAAAAGTAAGCGATTTGATGAATTTCTTGTTGTAGTTGTAATTTATTAACGCCGTTTAATTCACAGCCGATTCCTGTATCCCGGAATACTAGCCCTAATCATATCGAGTTTATCATGGCCGCTCGGATTTGGACAATTTATTGCTGGACAATTAAGTACACACGAGCAAGTGATCAATCTGTTTACAAATTTTACATGGACCGAAACGAATTTAACGGTTGAACAGGCGGCCGTTGTTAAAAATTGGACAACACCGTTTACGGGCGTATTCGTAAATTTAGCCCTGTATGTTCTATTTACGGTATGCTCTCCTTGATTCTTACATATATACTTTCGGCACAAAATATTAATTATACGACGTTTTATTTTCAGTTTTTTTTCTCAATCATCGCTTCAACAATTCCGGTACCATCGGGTATTTTTATTCCGGTATTCAAAATTGGCGCCGGACTTGGACGACTCGCCGGTGAACTAATGCATTTGTGGTTTCCGGCTGGAGTTCGGTACGGCGGTATGATAACACCAATTCTACCTGGTGGATATGCGGTTGTTGGGGCAGCCGCCTTTGCCGGGTCCGTAACACACACGGTATCAGTTGGTGTGATCGTATTTGAGATGACCGGGCAGATAACGCATTTGGTACCGGTAATGATCGCCTCACTTATATCGAACGCAATAGCTGCGCTACTCGAGCATTCAATGTACGACAGCATTATATTGATCAAAAAACTACCCTATATGCCCGATCTGCTACCATCCGGGTCGGGGATGTACACAATTTATGTCGAGGACTTTATGGTGCGTGACATGAAATACATTTGGCAGGGTATATCGTACCAAAAACTAAAGGAAATCCTGAAGGAGAATAAAGGGATTCGCAGCCTTCCGCTAGTGGACAGCCACGAAAATATGATATTATTGGGTTCAGTGCAACGACACGAGCTAATTAAAATGATCGATAAGCATATTGGTCGTGAAAAGCGCTTAGAAATGGCGGCCAAATGGCAAAAAGAGGCCCAGGAACGAGCTCGCGAAGAACAAGAACGATTGATGCGCGAAACTGAAGAACATTTAATCGGGCGCCAACAAGGACGTCGTCCGTCACGTTTCGAAGTAACACCAGCCCCGGACATATTAACCCTGCGACAAATCGCTAATAACGAAACCCTAACACCACAAGCGAAGAAAGAGAGCTCGTCCCAATACTTACCGGTGTTTGGTGTGCAACCAAAAAAATCCATTCTCAAGAAAACAAATTCTTTTACACTAAAAGGACTAAGTCCACTCGTACCACAAAGTCCACTTATCACACCGTATACAACAATCACCGGTAGCGAGAGTCGAATTCGCTTGGCATTCGATGCAATATTTCGCAAATCGGCCACTCTCCAAGATGTGACACCCGATCCAGAAATTGGACCGTTTGATTCACATCAAATAAAACGACAAGATTCGGGCGCATTAACGCCAGGCATTTCGAAAAAGGTGCAATTGCCACGGGAGCGTGTAATTGATATGTCGCCCGAAGATCAGAAGGTATGGGAAATGGAAGAGATGAGTAAATCTGCTAATTTAACAAATACGCATATTGACCCCGCGCCATTCCAACTGGTCGAAAGAACATCACTGATTAAGGTTCATTCATTATTTTCAATGGTTGGCATTAATCATGCGTATGTAACAAAAATTGGTCGTTTGGTTGGAATAGTAGGTGTTAAAGAGGTGAGTAGTGACATCTTCACAAAATATTTATACTATAATTGTGTACAAACTAATCTAATTTCGTATACTGACATCTATTACCAGATATTTAAACAACTACATATATTTTTTTTTATAACGATTTAGCTTCGCAAAGCGATCGAAGACGTTAACAGTGGTAATTTAAAACCGCCTCCCACCCACCTAGATGAAGACGAATATATGACGAAAAAACCAATGCCGCTTACGCCGCAAGAGGAACCGCTCCTCTCGAATAGTAACGAAAAAGCCAATAGTACAGTAACATCAATGGATTCAGCCCTATCCAATTCGGACAATTGTTCCGACATCGAACTAGACAGTATTCAGCCAACGACAAAAGACAAAATAAAAGATTAAATTCTGAAGAGGGTCGTCGATGATCCCCTACTGATACAAACAAAACCCGATCAATATTTTCAATATGTGATGTAATTTGTTTCATTTTTAAATTATTTACCTAATTAGTTTTTACACACACACACACAACAACCCAGAGTTCGCGTTTTTTTTATTACTAAAGAAACTATAACTATTAATTTTACCTAATTTAAGAGATAAACTATATATTATGATAATATATTTTTATTAATTTTTAATATAGTATTTTGAGCAAAATGTGCAAAAGTAAACAAATTTAATTTTAATTATTAGAGAAAATTATTTTATTTTTTGTTTAATTTAAAAAAACAAATTTGTTATAAACAATCAATATTATTGTTAATTATTAAGAGAAAAACATGTGATTATAATTATAAATTCTAATGAAAAATATTTAATTTGGATTTTATTTGTTCATCGTTACTAAGATAATCAGCGAACACAAGATTTATAAATTGTTAAGTCAAATTACTGATCTAAGTATGATAAGTGGTTGGCGTAAGTACATATATCTTGATCGGAATTTTATTAAATTAGTATTGACAAAAAATTAAATGTGTAGGCTCCATGGTTCTAATTTGCGGTTATCAACAATCACGTCATTGCATTTAAAACTTTATGACTTCGTTTTAAACATGAACATCGCGCAAAAAAGATCTCTATGATTTTGTGTGATCTTCATTTTGTTAATATTTTAACAAAAACCGTACAATTACATCTGCTTGATGAAACAGTCACTTATATAAACCAGTTGACTAAACCACGATTATCGAGCTTTGGACGTAAGTACCACTCCAGAACGTTTCTCTATTCCGTACCTGAATCCGTATCTATCAGTTACCAATTTTGATTGTTCGATTTCTATTGATCCTATTGATTTTTCCTATTGATTTTTGACCTGTGGAATGCCGCAAACACATACAATATTTTAAAAATTGCTAGACCTAGTGCGGCTTAATTTCTCTTTGGACATAGAGTCTTCTGTTTCATTTGGCAATATGTCAGTGACTTCCTGTGCGAAAAATAAAACTAACAAAACACTCTAAAGATTAGCTTTGCCAACAAACACATAGTATTCCAACTAGTATTCAGTGATTTTTACATTGATTTTATCATTCGATTTCGTTGTCCATCTCGACGTAGAGACCTTACATGCTGACCACCACAAGTAAAACTTGGAACATTTCATTAGTGAAATGCCAAACCATGAGGTTTTGTATATAAATTCAGTATATGAAAACTGAAGACGAAAGAAGTACACAGTACCTTTGTAAAGTAAGTGATGATCGACAAACAATCACGTGTTGGGAAGACACCACAAAACAAAGAGAAATATTCAAACAAAATTACAATGTTCCTGCCACCACAAAAGTATCGCCAGTATCATGAATACATGAATATCTGTCTGGATAAAGGAATTTTACAAGCGCTTAGAAAAGTGACAAAGTGTTAATCAGTAGGAACGGAGATGACAGAAACCCTACCGATCCTAATTCATATCGACCTATCATGTTGTTGTTAGTCTTAGGTAAACTACATACATGAGAAATTGATTACTGACAGATTGATAAGCATGTTCCAGAACAGTGTGCATATAGTGATAATCAGTTCGGGTTCATATAAAATAGATCCACAGAGGATGCTATGGTGAAAATGATCAAATGAGCAAAAGTACACTCTAGGAGTTTTCCTCGATGTGTCTGGAGCTTTCAATAAACTTCGGTGGCCAATTATCATGAGAGCTAAAGAATATTAATTGCCCAGCAAATCTTTACTCGATCATAAATCACAATATCTCTGATGGAATTGCCACTTTTATCACTAACCATGGCACACTTCAAAAGAGGATAAATAAGGGTTACCTGCAGGGCTCCTTATTGGAACTCTCCACACCTTTGGAATATTATCTTCAACAGCAGCATGAATCGTGATGTCAACTTCGGTGGCCAATTATCATGAGAGCTAAAGAATATTAATTGCCCAGCAAATCTTTACTCGATCATAAATCACAATATCTCTGATGGAATTGTAACTTTTATCACTAACCATGGCACACTTCAAAAGAGTATAAATAAGGGTTACCTGCAGGGCTCCTTATTGGAACTCTCCACACCTTTGGAATATTATCTTCAACAGCAGCATGAATCGTGATGTCCAATAAGTAGCTTTCGGACGATAAGGTATTACTACTTGCTGGAAAATTACGAGAAAACATTCAGGAAAAAACGTATCGCGTCATAGACTTGATGAATGAGTGGTGCAGGGAGTACAAAATGGACCATGTGACGCCATAAACATTATGAATACAGGGAGTACTATCAACCACCAAGACGGTAATGATCCAACTTAAATGAATTCTCGACACTAGGAAACTACCTCTGGTGTCTGTTATGGTCAGAGAATAAATATGGTAAAGACTGAGACTGGATTTCAACGAACTGCTCGGTGTTACCTCACACGTCAAAAGAGTAGCAGAGCACAGTAAGAAATATTCTGACTTCTTAAACGAGTAGCGAAGAAAACGAGGGCCGAAAGCACTCGTACAATCGATACAATGTACGAAGATCTAATAGTCACTTCCATGACATATGCATGTGCCGGATGGGCAGACCAGAAGAATTATCCCCATCGTAGAAGATTAGTAGGCTGTTACTGTATTAACTGGAGAAATCCCGATTGATATATTATTGAAAGAGTGAGTTGCAAATTTTGAACTAAGAAGGTAAAATGTGAGGTACGGCAACTTACAAATTACAGACAATCAGATAAGCCAAAATCTGGAAGAGACAAACGCGGAAAGCGTCTATAGCATAATTAGTCACGTCAAAACAACCTCCTACGTTTATAGAAAAACAGAAAACAAGGGTACAAGCTAGGGCACAATTACAAAGGAAACTGAAGGAAGCATGGCCTGGAAGTGACCTGGTTTGAATCTTGCCACACAGTCATTTTAAAGAGTTTAAGCAGTTTAAAACATTTCACGCACTGAATGCAAGTTTTTTAATCTCCAGATATATAATTTTAATCATCATATAAGTACCTTGAGTCTAACCAGCCTAGACAAACTACCTATATTAACTGACTCTGGATGCAAATTCACCAGAATATTAAACAAAACAAGATAGCAGACGAGTGTGTGCCTAAGGGGCGGTAACAGATTTCACCTGGCCGAGCATACCGATAATGAAGACATAAACAGAAATAAACAGCAAATGGAAATTGGATATAGGCTCCGCCTGTTTGCCATTCCCTAGCAATGGACGTCCAACATATACAATGACATTGGGCGCATGCAGGTCCGCCAACTGTAACATCAGTTCTGAATGCATCTGATATATCGACAATTTGATGGCAATGTGATAGTTTAAATATCATTTTTTCCATCAGTAAATTTTCAATGCCAACGACTATTTTGACGGACATCATTTTACTCTGAGTAAAATGTAAATTTATTAATTGCATGAATGTATTAGAAAGCCATTGATTGGTGGAGTCATCATCATCTTCCGCAGATTTGGTAAAAACATCGATTATTCTGGAATACGATTGATACATTTTGAGCTAGATAGATTTAATATTTTTTAATTCGAGGTCATTTCTAAATTCTAAATTTCATCACTTTTATGCTTTATGTTCCTTTGTATTTAACATTCGTAAATATTTGTAAGGGTGTTTCCTATAAACTACAAAAAACTAAAATTAAAAATATGAAAATTATTTATTTTTTAAATAATGCCGCAACTAAAATAAAACTTTAAAACTAAATTTTAATTCCGATTCATACCATGTTGATTTTTTTCTCCCCATTGATCCCCAATATCTTTCATCCAGGATTAATTTAAAGTTACAACGTTGTTGTGTGTGCATGCGAGAAACTTTATCCTCGCGATGTTTAATCTCAACATTTGATCCTAAAATAAATAAATATTAAATCAGTTAAATCCCTTTCTACGCACAATGTACAAAAACAAAATATTCAGTGAACGTTGTAATTAATTACAAAACAAAGATTTGCAACGACACATAATCCTACCAGATTAACACCAACGAAAACGGAAATTACTCTAAAAAAATCATTAAAAATAAAACAATTAATTTTTTTTTTACAAACAATCTAAATTATAATATTTTTATCATTTTTTTTTTTGAAAATATATATTTTTTTATAATCAACACCTCCAAAATCCCTCCTCGTCTCTTTATCATAAAATTATTAAATTTATTTTTTTTTTTGCTTGATTTTTTATTTTTTATTAAATATTAATATTTTTTTTATACACAAACTCAAAAACTCACTAATCAATACAAATAATAATTATACAGAGTAAACAATATATAATTATTAAACAATTTTTATTTTTTTTTTGTTTTTTATAAATTTCTGGGCCCAGTCTAATTTAATAAAACAAATCAGTGAACCCAATTTCATAAAATTAATTAATTGTTAAAGTATTTTTAATTTGTATATATATAAAATATGCCTACACTTAAACAAAATATATAAACTAAACTCATTATGGGTAAAACTATACAATGAAAATCATAATAATTAATAAAATAAATGTTTTAAATTATGCTGTGAAAAATATCACAATTTTTTTTACTTTATTTATTTATTTTTATTAGCTATAAATCTAAATATATGTATATATATATATTAATGTATGTGTATATATAATTTTATTAAATTTTAAAAACTTAAAAATATGTTTTATTTATAAATTAATTAAATGTATTTTTTTTTGTGTTTTTATTGTTTCTTAAAAATAAAAAATTGTAGCGTAATTTTTAATTAATTTTTTCATTTTTATATTTTTTTCTGTGTTTTAAATTTTTGTTTTAAAATAATTTTAATTAAATTAAAAATGTGAATTTTATTTAGGACAAATTAAAATTTATTACGGGATATAATGAAAGGTGCGAGGGAGATCGAGGCAAATCGAAATTTAATAGTAAAAGATGGTTTATAAAAGATGATTACGAGATCAAAATACCGAAACATATTATAGTTTTGATTTATTTGAACAAATAAATTGCATTAAAAAGTTTACATTTCCGCTTATAAAAGCTTATTTTGCAATAACCGATGTGGCGTTGATATCAAAAATATGCTTATAGCAAACTGAAACGACGGTCCCTTAGGTGTTTGTTGTAATGGGATTGGATTAACAAAAGGAAATTCGATAAGAACGTACAAGTGGTCAGCGAATTTAATTTTAATAAAGGACATTCTTAAATACGACTTCATGAGCTAAAAAGTATGAACTGTGATTGATCAATAAACTAATATTTTAATAGACAAACTCATTAATTATAAAATGTTAAATCGTCACGGCGGTGCAAAACCGCAAAGCTTTTTACAAAAACTACAATTCTAAAGAAATCTCCCACTAAAATCAAAATCATTCATAATCCCGAAAAATCATAATTCAAAACATACTTACATCGCAATGCCTCGGTTCCTCGGGATACATATCCCGATCTCCCCATACACACACACACATATAAACTTGTATATAGTAGCATAATTATCTTATTGTAAAACAAAAAAATTAAAGAATTTTCAAAGTTCTTAAAATAGTTTTTGCCTTATTACAGATGAAGCAGAAAATTTTTTTTAAAACATTTTTGTTTGTATTGGATGAAAAATAATAAAAATAAATAAATATTCTTAACACGTTGCATGTCAATGCCACTCATAATAATATAAAAAAACCATATATGTACAATATATTTATCAATAGGGATAAATTTCCAAAAATACTCGAATAAAAAGACTTAACAAAAAAAAAAATAAAAATTTCCCGGCACGGAGTATCGTTAAGAAATTTTATCACATTTTAGAGATTTTTATGTTGGTATACAGCGATCGAGGCTGACTTACTTTACATAATATATAACATCAAAGCATCGAGAGTGTTAAGCGTAATATCATAATAATATGTAATTTGAAAAATAACAAAACCATTATAATATAATTATATAACAATTCACTTGATCCGGGACGATGAGATATTTTTCAGAGGATCTATATAACATACACATATACAAAACACGCACACACTTATATAGTTTGACTGCACAGCAGAAGAAATTAAATCGAGAAATTTACATCATCACACTTAACAAACTCTCAATAAGTTTAATTAATTTTGTTCATGCGCGCACACTGTCATTCAACGTGTTAACATCTTATAAGTATACATAACTCTAACTATATATATTTTATAAATACTATTATTAATAATAATCATAATTATATTCAATTCACACGTACACATATACACACGCACACAATTTTTCATATTATTATTTGTTGATTGGGTGGTGATGGTGTTGGTAGCATTGGTAATAATGATAGCGGCTGCGGTGAATCATTTACGGGACTATCACACGGTGTACGATAATCCATTAAATCCCCATTTTCAATTAGCTTATCGCCACCACCACCACAATCGTTTAGCGCCATTGCATAATCTTCACAATCCGATATGGAACTGCACGATGATGATGAGGATGATGAGGACGACGATGATGATGAACTATCACTTTCACTATCCTCACTCGAGTCCATTTGGTAATCTTGAATTTTTGATGATGATTCAGATTTTCGTCGTAAATCTATAAATAAATTGGTGAGAAAAAGAATAAGAAAATTGGTAAACAAACATTTTTTTTTATATTTATACTAAACTATAAATTAAGAAATAACTGGGACTGCATTTTTGAGCGAAAATATCATGATGCGGACCTACTCGAGGAGAATACGACAGTCAAACAATTAACATTTAAATATGTACAAATTAATGGTTACTGTAGTCTGTTTGGTTGTTTATATTTGATATTTTAACTTAACATATTGAGTATTTCGTTTACACGACATAAAGAAAATTTGAATGTTAATCAAAACTGGAAATATAAATATTTCAAATTGGTAATATACGTAGTACAAAGAAATCGTACTGCCAGTAAAAATAATTAATTATATCTTCCTAATCGATTGTAACTAACAGTTTTTAACTAACAGAAATACTACATAAACTTTTCATAAATTTGTATGGATGCAATTGATCCCGAGGTCCAATCACTTGTAAATTTTATTAGAAATTGTTATCTGGTACCTGGGTCCGACCACTTTGAAATTATGTTATTTGTATATTGTATTTTATTTGTGAAAAATATCCTAATTTTAATTAATTAATTAGTTCATTTCATCGCGATCAATGCAAAAGTAACTAAATAAAAACACATTACGATCACACGATCATACATTTATCACGATCATTTAGTTATCAAAGATCGTTCCATTAATATTGACAGTCTAACAAATCTTTATAATAAATTATAGTATCGACCATGTTAAATGCATGTACACGCGATCAGCAACCTCTGATCACAATATCACTGTGTAAGTCATTAATTATAATATGTCATTATTTTAACATTTTACATAAACCGCTTACTTATGTTAATCAAGTGTACGATCATCTTAGCTAAAGGAAAAGTAAAATCGTATCGAAATTATAGTTAGATCGGTTTTTTTCTGTAATTTAAATACTTTAATAAAATACATGAGAAACTAGAAATCGACAAGATCGATCATAAATCGAATTAATAAATAATAAATATTAATTGATTAAAATTATAATGTCTACGTAATGTATTAATTTTAATATATTTATAAGTTAATTAAACCAAATACTTGACAAATTAATACTAGTATACGTCAGATTTCGAATGACGTTTTCAAATGACCCACGTATATATTTGATATATAATAAGATCGTTGGTTTCATTGTGATTAAGATCAAATAAAATTAAAAATTATAATCGCACTGATCTAATATTATTTAGCTCTAATTTTAGTGATCAGTATTAACTCTCTAACTAGACATATAATTCCAGATCACGAAATCTAAATGGATAATTATAGCAGTCAGTTACTACGATACGATTCTAATTTTATATGCATGTTAAATCAATCAAACCGTAGGATGTCAATTACGTCAAATAAATGATAATTCAAGTGTAGGATACGGTTATTATGTATATACAAATAATAATGGGCTACAGAATTAATCCCCCCCACTGCATTTCGATTTTTTTTTTATTTGTCAGATATGTATATACTGCGATACCATCGTCATAGACACTCTATACAATTTTCCCGCTTGTACTAATTATTTATTCTTTTATATAGATTTTATCTCCTCAATAAATACGAGATGTGCTGTATATTATGTACTCTTTTACATAATGGTAGTGTTCAATTCAAAGAATTAATTATTTAAATTAAATTCAGCGAAAGGTGATTAATTAATTACTTGCGTTTTGTTTAATTTTTTTTTTTTATTTCAAGCTTTTGTAGTCAACACATTTTACTTATTCCACTAGTATCTATAGAAGGTATTACTTTTCAGTGTATATATGAGGAAAGTTTGAAAATGTATATTCCTTTGTTACGGGAGTAAAAAAAAAGGATTTTCTTTATAGAATTAATTTGATGTGGAAAAATACTTTACAAATAAAATACTCGGAATATTCGAGTAGTTCGTTGTGATTCATACACAGCCTAATATGATTTCATGTCTATAAACAACTCATTCAACCATATAAGTCGCGCAATATATTATATTAGAGAGATCGGGTTGTGTAGAAATACTCGTATATATGTTAGTATACGTATATAAGACGAAAATACAAAATCTTGAATATTATTGTTATGATTCTTGATTTTAATAATTTAAGTCAAGGTTTTGTGTGACATATTTTATATTTTGTAGATGCGTATATTATGAAAATGCAATAAATATGTCCTCTCGTTTGTGTAGCAAACTGAGCTACAAAAAATGTATTTATTCACATAAACTAGTACGTACTACAGTATGTACTTGATTTCAATTGAAAAAAGATGTTTTGTATATACGGTATACACCAGCAACTACACAAAGGATTTATATGGGAAAAGGAGAGATGAGAGGGCACAATTTTTTTTACTTGTTTGCATTTTATTTGTACCGTATATACATAGACGAAAATGTACGGAAAATGTACATTTTCGTCTGTGTATATACACTAAACACTATTCTGGAAAACAGGAGGTGGTATGGTGTTGTATATTATTGATTGATTGAAGAGGATGGGTTTTGTGTAGAGTCGAAAACGAATAAATGTATGTATGTACATAATATATAGAAAAAATTTTGTAGAAAATATTTAGGATACATGAGAATATGGGGTCTAATATCTATGTCGCAATTTCTGATTATTGTGTAATCTTGCACACGATATACCAATCGATATCAATGCTAAAGTACATGAATATCGGCGTACAACAAGTTTCAGTAAGATAATATTTTAAAAGATTAATTTCTAAATTTAATTTATTTTCTCAAACAAATCACCTGAATGTGTTTGTAGAGTTATCGATGACCATTTAAATTGTTTTAGTAATTTAATTAGGTTTGCGTGTCTAAAATCGTGACCGTTCAAGCTTTCTGGAAGCTTTTGGACATATTTTAATGTAGATGAGCTTTCATTTAGACGTACTCTATAAATATAAGCTTTTTCTACTGAATTTGGACTTAATGAAATATTCCTGATATTATGGCTATATTATATCACACGATATGATAAATTTGGCTATAATATCATTGCTATAATTCGTATTCTGTAAACCTTGTACAGAGAGGAGTAATTTTTACATTTATTCAAAGAACGTGTCTTGAAATCATGATTATCATTATTATAATGTATTTTCAATTTACAGTGTAAAATTTATATTTTCAATGATTTTAGAGGTATAAATCTATAATATACTTTATAGAATGATGAGTATACTTTACGTGTCGTTCATTATTCTTCTGTTGATTCTGAGCGAACGTAATTTTTGATTTATTTTTGCGTTTTTAGTTATTGCTATATATAGTGATTTTAAAACAAAATGCTTTTGCGATAAGGTATAATGAATTAAAACTAGGCTGTATTAAATTTTGCGAAAAGCTGTGCGACAACTTCATGCAGATTTTTTTCCATAATTTCATTTAATAATCTAATAGCGTTTACAAATATGGCTAAATTAATAAAATGCACTAAGCAGCAGATATTTTCCTATCAACCTCGCAAAAACCAAACTATTAAAATTTTAGTTTTGACGATTAAAAATTGCAACAAATTACATATAGTTTTGAATTCTCAAAGTAGTTTTGAATCAAAATTTAAAATTGTACGGACATACATTTTAATATTTGCCCTTCCATACAAATAATTTAATTCCAACTGATATTCAAAATTAGCAAAATTAGTTACTATCTATGGGAAAATTATCCAATCCTTCAAAATAGGCGTTTGTTGCATCGATAATCTCCTCATTAGATTTTCTTTTTCCGCCGAGCCATTTCTTCCAAGTTCGGAAACAGGAAATAGTCGCAGGGGGCTAAGTCTGGAGAATATGGCGGATGTGAAAGCAATTCGAAGCGTAATTCATAAATTTTGGCCACTACACACGTGTGTGCCCGTGCATTGGCTTGCGGCCATTGTCTTGTGGCCATAACCTTGTTGGCCGATAAAACCGCCATTGTGAATCATTTTAATCGATGGTGAAGAGTCCCCCATAATATTTGTCAAGCTTTGTTTTGGTTTGGCCCCTGTTCGGGGGGCACTCACATGTCTCGTAAATCAAAATTGCACGAACATATTTCCCAAGAATACCACCACAGTATCCTTTGCTGGTCGTAGGAGGCGACTAAACGGTTGGATCGCTGGGCTGACGACTCGCATCCGTAAAAAAATTAAATGTTTATAAAGTAAAAAGAAAAATGGATATCGCCAAACTGCTAAAATCTAAACACTTATCAAGTGCAATGAAGCTGAAGCTTTACAAATCGTTGATCAGGCCCGTTGTTATGTTTGGATGTGAAAGTTGGGCGCTGACGGAAGAGTACGAGAGATGGCCCCTAACATTTGAGAGAAGAGTCATGCGTGTGGCTTACGGCCCAAAACGCGAAATAGATGGTACCTACCGAGCTCTGTACAATATCGAAATCAGAGATCTGATGAACATCCCCGATATTGTACATGAAGTAAGATCTCAGCGAGTACGCTGGCTCGGGCACGTTCTGCGTGCTGATCCGGTACGAATTGTGCAGCGATCTCTGAAAGAAGAGCCACCATATGGTAGGCGCAGAGGTCGTTGCAGGCGACGATGGCTCCACCATGTGTAGAGAACGACTTGGCCTCTTCAGATTGTCTTAGACAGTATGAAGACCATGCTCAGGATCGAAACAGCTGGAGCCAAATTGTTGAGTCAGTAAGGGGCCAGGAATGGCCTTTAAAACTGTTTTAATTGTTTTGGTTTGCGTAATGGTTTTTCCATGCAAAAAATAATGTTTAATTAACACACGAAATTCAATTTTTTCCATGTTTGCAAAAAAACAATGGGTTATCTGTTTTCTTCAATGGCTGTCAAAACTCAACTAAATAACAGATCTGGCTGAAAATTTTAATTTGGTCTAGTGGCAGATGGTAATGACACATGACATCTGCGATTTGCGATTGTGGCGCCCTCTGTTTCTTTTTTACCAGACTTCTCAGTCCGCCGTAGTTTTAAATCTTTTCTTACAATTTCTAAATAAATCTTATACATATTACGAGTATCTGAAACTTAAAACGCGTAACCTTAATCGTGATTCAAACATATTAAAGTATGAATTATAGTCTTGTCTCAAATGAGAGATTTACTAAAATATTTGTGAATAATCACATGATTTAAATTTAATTCACATAATTCCAACTGAAGAGAAAATTATGAATTTACAAAAATTAAGTTTAATTAAGGTATATTTTAGAATTCAGAGAATTATGAGAATATAAAAACTTTCGAAAATTCATTATTGAGAACTGACAATCGCATTTAAAAATTTAAAGAAATGAGATTCTCGGAACTGTCCATGAAATTTATAAATTCTATTCAGCAAAATACAAAATATTAAAAATTATGAGTTTATAGCATTTTATGAAAAGAAAACTTGTGATCTATATGATCAATTTTAATGTTATATGAAACTGATCGATTTAAAAAATATCGATCGCAAATTGTTTGAAATTAAAACAACAATTTGAATTGTGGATCACGTTCAACCAAATATCACGAGCAATGCATATTGTTAATCTTCGGCTAAAAAGTATAAAGGTAACTAATCCAAATTTTATGATCGAATGACCAGTATTCAGTAAAAAATAAATTACGTTCGATTGAAAATTTTATTTAGATCACTTTTATGGCAGACCTCATGCTTATCTTTAACGATCAGATCAGTAAAACTATAAAAAAAAGTTGATTGTCACGCCATACTATAATAACATATTCGGTATCTGCAATCATAAATTTACATTATTGCACTAGTTGTGTCCTATACAATTACCTGAAGCAGAAAGATCAAACATGACAAATTCAATCAAACAACTTGTGTTATATATAAATATCAATAATTAATTACTTAATTTGTATTTGATAAAATATGTAAAAATATAAAAAACACTTTAACAATTTATATACGATAACATTGAACAATTTGTATATGTAAAAGTAATTTATTCAAATTATTTATTTGATGGTTACGTTTATCAATTTGACTGTCAATGGGTCATGAATTTTGATGAATTCAATTTTACGAAAATATTATCAATCGAGTACACAAAATGCATATTTAATATTTACCCAGAGATACCATACATTCTTGTCAGCTATAAGTATATGTACCTATATACATATATAGTTGGTGATTGGTGTGATTTTAACAAATTTTTTATTACCCTAACGACTCTATTCACCTGTGAACTGTGCAATTTATAGCAATTTATAAACATGATGATTTAAAGCCAAAAACGGTTGGTCGTAACATGGGGGCTTTTCCTTATCGCGAGAATGTTATTATCGTTAGATTACAAACTATTTATACGCGTATATATTATATATAAATAATATACGTGAGATTTATGATTTTTCTTGTTTTGTATGAAATGTGTGGTAATTATTGTATTACAGCTGCTCTTTTCTCGTTTCGTAAATTAAACGTGGGTAGAAAATTGCAAATTTTGTATGCGGATGAATTTTATAATAACATGCGAAACGAATTAAGTAATAAAATTCTTTGCCCATTTCAAAATAAAAAGTTTCCAAGTAGTTTTGCGGTAAAAACCATTCTTTGTTTTATATATAAATGTACGTACTACAGCAACCAACATTACTTCATATCCTTTATTCTAATCACCCTAATGTTGGAGAGAAAAAAACTAACTAGAAACTACTTAATTTCATAAAAATCCATTATTGTTTACAGCTGAGTAATCTTAAAATGCTTGTTACATTAGTTCAAATACGTATTATGTAGTATATGTAGTAGTTTGTTGTGAAATGCATTTCCATTTCGGATTATACGAGTACACAACTACAAGACAAATTTAATTCTTGGTCAAACATAAAAAAAAAAAAAAAAATCCAGTTTTTATATATTTCTTAATGAATAAACATTAGATATGTAGTATTTGTGTTTTATTTGCGTTTTTTATTAGAATAGATAATGGCGTATGATTTGCTGCATTAAGTAAGAGTTCATAATGATATAGTAGATTGATAAAAAGCAACGTAAAATTAGATTTAATTATCAGCCGCGCAGTAGTAAAATTGATTATAGGTATATGTACATAACTCTAATATTTTTTAAATGCCGATTTCGATATCAGCTGATATAAATCATTGACTTACGATTTAATTGTTTGAATTAAGTCAAAAAAAATTAAGTTTAAGCATAATTTTGCATAAAACTCTCATAAATTTTGAATTATGTGGTGACTTAGTTCTGAATTATGCTGACTTAAGTGTTAATATGCGACTTAAAACTAATTTAAAGAGTTAGACGTAAAATACTTAAATGATTTAAGTTAATAATTAAGTTAATCAAATTTTACGTAAATTGCTTGATTTAAATCAAAATTCCTATATAACTATTACTAAATTAGAGCGGAATTCGGGTGACCTAAATTTTCATTACGGAAATGAAATTACGTGACTATAGATCACAAATACATTTTTAGCTTGGATGAATTATAAAATTCTAACATTTGATTCGATCTGATTGATTAAATTATATGGTACACAAACCATAATTGTATTCAGAATAAAGTCAATCGAAAAATCATGTCAATCATAATCAAATTATTTGTTTATGAATAATTCAATTATTTGACTTAAGTCTGGAACAAGTGACGAGAATATACAAATTTGATTTAATAATTAAATTCAAATGAATAAAAATTTATATTTATCAGAAAAAGTTTTGAATTAATATGGCTTAAGATGGATTGCGCGACAACTAAATTAAGCACTGAACTGGATTTTCGAAAAGATAAACCGAAAACAAAGTCGATATTTATAATAGAGCTAATGGAAACAATTTAAGTTTGCGTAAATTCACTGTAGCTGATTTAAAAATTCTCGAACGGTCATTTTCCTGTTTTCCATCAGCTTACAGCTAAATTTAACGAAACTAAACAACAATTTCTTACAGTTTCGCTAGTTTATGTAGCGAATCACCGTTCGAGCGATTATTTTCGTGACAAATAAATTAAACAAAACTGAACGAAACATTCTTAAATTTCGCTGGTCAGTAAACATTAAACGTATAATTACGTTTAGTTATTGCTTACTGACTGATTCGCTGGTTATAGGCTATAAGGGATAACCCATTTCCTGTTACTAAAATGTATTAAGTAAGTTTATTGGTTTGAAGGAAACAATTAATTCTAATGAACTTGTTTGTATTGTCATAGATGAAGGTATTAAAACTTAAAATTTTAGAATGATGACACAATATTTTCCTAAGCTGGTTTTTAAATTCGATTAATAAAATTTAATAGTTTTCATATCTTTAGTGAATTAGTAAAATTAAAATTTTAGAGTGCAACAAATAATCGAACTAGACTCTAAAAAATTCATAAAATGCTCACATTTCGGTCATAAAATCAACCATACATCGTGTAGATGTAACGTGTCAAGTCAGTAATAAACTGTAAAGCAGCGAAAGATTAACGTACTTAGGCACAATTTGAGGGCATGATTGAAGATTTGTGAAAATATCTAAAAAAAAAAACACAGCACTTTAAATTATGTTTGGTATCATCCCAATAATTCTTTGTTCAGTTAGACAATAAATCAATGACAATTTAAAATTCTGAAAGTTAATTAAAATATCTGCTGAATCATATCGTAGACGAGTCATAACTAATCATAACAATGTCGGTGATAGGGGTAATATTTTTTGCACTCGATATAATTCGCTAAATAGATTTTATATTAAGAATAATAATAATTTCCAATAGATTTTATTCATATTGAAATGTTTAACTAAATTCTGTTTTGAAAAATGGCCGCTAACGGTGCCACAAATTAACATTACATAATATTGTTCAGACAATAAAGAAATCAATAAAATTTCACTCACCACTATTTTCGGCTTGTAATTGCGACACCTTTTCTTCTAGCGCACGAATTTTATGTAACGGATCCACTAGCACGTCCTTATCTTTGGCTGCCACATACCTCCGATTTAGCTGGTCATAACTTGCCTGCAACTGTAAAAATTCCTGTATCAGCTGCTGTTTACTTAGTCCCTCCAGCCGTTCCACCCGTGCATCTTCATAAACACTAGAAAATTCTTTGGTTAAAAAATCCTCGTCGTCGTTGGGCAGCGAGAAAAAATAGTTCTCCTCCGAATCGACCGAGAAACTTGAATCACGTGTACGTTGCCGCGGCGGTGATTTTTCCGGCATATGATCTTCCATCAGGAATTTATTGGTATTGTACGGAACCAATGTTAACATTTTTAAGCGACGCCGATTTTCTTGGGCTCGCTGCCCATGATTATATTTCCATGCGGCACGACCACCATACGTCACATTGTTACTTGAGCGCTTCGATTTCCGGCGACGACGTTTCCGTTTAATTTTCAAATTATTTCGACCGCCCGAGCCGTCCGTTTTATCATTATCTTTTGTTTCACAATCACCCGACGATGAATCTTTATGATTATTATTGTTATTTTTATTAAGATTAGTTATAATACTACTATTTTTACAATAATTACTATTCATTAATTTATAATTATTAAACGATTTTAAATTATTTTTATTTAAAACACCACAATTAACACCGATACCACTAGCGCCACTATCTTTTGTCTCTAGAACTAGTACGCCATTATTTTCACTTTTTATTTCATCCACAGATGGCAAATCAGTCGATACACTATTTTCATGAGGATGGTCGACGTCATCTTTGATGCCACTTAAATTTATATTTTCTTTATTTATTAAATTTATTTGTGACATTTTCACGTTTTATTATATTTTACAGTAAAATTCAATCAATTATCACTTTATCGATTTTTTACAATTTTTTTTTTTTATAATCACTCGTATTTTCTTTTTAATTTTTATTTTTAAATTTATTTTTTATGTTAAGACAAATTTGTACATGACAATCGTTTATCGCCATTTTTTGTTATAATGTTCGAATACGAATAATTTAGAAAAATAACACATTGTGCGCGCTCCGCACACAACAACTGCAGAGAAGAAACGCCTATAAAAATGAACAAATACATTGAAATGGAAAATACAATAAAACGTATATGTGAGCAGTGGCGTCATGGCCGGTGGAATTGATTTGCGTACACTTTTTTGTAACATTGTGTACATGTTATTCATTTAATTGTTATTCATAATTTTATAATATTTAGGTAGATTTTTTACCACAAAAAAATTCAATAGCAATATATTTAATAACAGTTTTGGTTTAATTGGTCTTTGGTTTGCATGGAAAATATGATCTGCAACTCGGTGTCATGAAATGCGGCTAATGAAGAAGTTTACGGTTTCTCTTCCATAAATTATGAATTATGGTCTAATTTTAATTCTGCAGTTATCTTGGATATGTAGTCACCAAAGTTGTGCTTGTTAAATTGTCTATAGAAATAAATAAGTAGTTAGATAAATAACTGTGCAACCGCGATGTTTGTAGTTTTCGATTAGTAGAACAGAATAGTCCAAACAACTATTTTAAAAATGCTTAAAATCAAGTCAAGCTTGTTCGGTACCAGGTCTAAATCAGAGATCCCTAAAGATTATAAAGGGTATTTTTTTAAGCCGAAAGATACAAGGCATTAATATTTAAAGACGATTTCGGGCATATGGGCACCGTGGCTGTTCTTGACGAAACGCATTCCGAAGTCCGAACGTTCAATTTTGGGCCACTTTTTCGAGCACTGCTGGCCATATGTCACGAATAATGCTGGCCTCCAAGGCGTCAATTGCTGCTGGTTTATGAGCACAAACCAGTGACTTCACGGAGCCCCACAGGAAATAATCGAGAGGTGTCAAATCGCACATCCTTGGAGGCCAATTGACAGGTCCATTTCTCGAAATCAACTTGTCGCCAAATTTTGATTTTAATCAGTCGATGGTTGCCGGATCAATGTCATCCATATTTTCAAACGCAATCCCCGGCCTCATGCCACCAGCGTGTAAACCGCACCCAACGTGTTATTCCTTCGACGTGTTGATGTTATTGGTTCGACGCGTTGATATTATTCTCTATGTGGTACGAAATCTATCCACAGTTTGACGGATGGCTTGCTCAGATGGACGATTATGTGCACCATAAAAATCACGAAGTCGTCTATAAGTTGCGCAAATCGACGACTGATTTTGAAAGTAAAGTATAATAATTTCGTAGAGTTGTTCGTGCGTGAGACTATTCATGATGATTTGCCAGAGTATACTGAGATCTGCTAGAGTATATTTTTCATAAAAATTTAATTTTTTACAATTTCAAGTTCTATCAGGCTTAAGAAAACACCCTTTATTATAATTAGCTAGTAACATGTACATTTTTTTTCAACTCAACCTCTCCCAATACATTTAGTTCCTGAATACTAAACTGGGAACTGAATAAGGCCCAGCCATGGTTTTGCATAGCTGGTTGCTCCTTCATGTTCTTCCCTACTTATCCGTCGACCAAAATATTTATTTGTTTTGTCCTAAACAAGAATTCTAAACTCAATTCCCAAATCGTCAATCATGTAATAAATATTATGTGTACAGTAAACATTTTCCCCATTCCAATATAGCTTCCTTGCATACAGAATAATCATCCAAAAATACTCGTACTGAATATTATTTAAAAACCCCTAAACTACACAGCCACTGTTCAAAATCGTAAATAAATCTTTTCACAACAACAAATAATCAAAAAATTGTATGAATGTATGAAAAGAAAACAAACGAATTGAAAAAAAAAACGTAAAAATCGGTTGATTTTTAATTTTGTTGTTTTTTACCGAAACGTGAAAACAAAACTAAAAAACAAGTAGCAATAAAAATCCGAAGTTTAATCGAACTTTCGGAGTGTTTTGTTTTTTCGTAGTACTTTTTTAGTTTTGTTGTTTTGCATTCGGTTTCGTTTTTATAAAATGTTATTGTTGTACGAGCGTGTTTTTACTTGTTTCGTGCATCCACGAAATGATAATATAAATTTTTTTGGATGGCTGTGTGCGTTGTGTTTAAAGTTGTTGCGTTTATGAAAAATTATTTACATACTTTTTATTTTGATAATAAATTGTTGTTGTTTTTAACAGCTTTTTTTGTTATTTTTCAGTTGATTTTCATGTACACATACATAGTTGTTGTTGGTGGAAATATGTTTTAACTGTCATTAATTAAACGTTTGTTTCTTTTATTTTAGCTTTTTTGTTAACGAAAATTTTGAACTACCCGCGATAGGGGAATGCATTCAATGTGGTAAGAAATCAAGTCAAGTACATAAAACATATATTTTATGGTAGAGAGGACGATAATGTGCATGCAATTTTTATTTTTTTATTTATAATTGGCTAACATATGATTTATGGTATCGAGTTGAAGGACTTGCCATAATTAACAATGGCATTGTAAATTGTGTTAGAAGACAATTTTTGTACACATTGGTCATATTTTAACTAGGTATTCGATTGTGAGCGACAGCCGTTTTTATAGCAAATTGGCACAAAATTCATTACTGAATTACTGAACATTTAAAATATTTAGTGCCTGATGGCCATTAATTATTTATCTCGTGCACGTGTACGGTAAGATGATTGTTTAGAAGTCAAACTCTTATTGAATTCTTTTACAAGTCAAAACGTTTGGAAAGCGAAAGTAAAGCATCAACATTTTAGATATCCACCAAGAATTCAAGTCTAAAATCAAGCATTAATCTACGTAGAGTTCAAATTCGCCTATAATTTTATTTAGCTTAAACGTTCAATAATTTTTTAACCTTCTACAGGTACGGTGAACAAAAAAAAACGGACAACGTTTTGTTTTAAATGCCTCCATGTTGTGTGGTTGCTATAACCACATTTTTTTGTTTTTTTAATAACGGATCATTTAAACAATTTTGATTTTATAAACAACAAAAGAACAATTTAGTATTAAACATGACGTTCACAAAAGAATACGGAGTGACATTATTTAAAATTTTTTAGAAAGTGGAGTTAGTTCAATACTAAAGTGTTTAAAAGCCAATCGGAAAAATGGATTACAGCACGCAGAACATGGCCGAGCCAGCGTACTCAGACGTTTGTGCTTCACTTTTCAAGAACAAAATTATGTTCTGTTAGAATTAATTTGCATACATTCAATCATGAGGGTGAACTATTATGAGGATTGCGATGCGAAGTTTACGCTCAGCGTACCAAATGGACCATTAAAGAACAAACCTGATAAAATAATTAAAAATTTTACGCCGACCGTTAAATTTTTTAAAATTACAATTTACTGTTATGTTACCATCATATGGCACCATATCATTTAATATGAAAAAAAAATTCTAACTCCGGAAATAATTCTTTATGTTTTGAGTTGGTCAAGAAATTCCCATCACCAGCCGTTTGGTGCAATTTGCACAATCGGCCAGCCATCATATGGCCTCATATCGTTTAATATGAAAAAAATTCTAACTCATAAGAACTTCCGAGGCCGGAAATATTTCTGTTTGTTTTGAGTTCGCCATAGTAAGGGCAAGCTCTGGTAAAATTCCCAACACCAGCCGTATGGTGCAATTTTAGTTGTGGTAAACGATCGGTAACATATCATAAATTCAATTGATCAAAAACGGATAAATCCATATTGATGTTTAGTTATACGATGGTGGCTCTGGTGCAGCCTTACCTGTGTATTGTATTATGCAGCCTTACCTGTGTATTGTGGATCTCTAGCACAGGGGGGCCTCCTTTCTCCGCTACTCGTGGGAGCTATTATGAATAGAGATGAAAAAAAACAAAAAGAAATCGGTACTCTTAAAATACCGGAATCTAGTGCTATGGAGACATCGGCCTTTAGGCCCGGTCCCCAAAGTGCGAAAAGGGGCATAAGCACAAATGAGCCTGGCCCCTCGAAACAAAAGGGCAAAGGCACGATAGATGGCCCTCCAGTATCAGTGTCAAACTGTGTTGGGAATTTTACCAGAGCTTACCCTTACTATGGCCAACTCAAAACATAAAGAATTATTTAATGCCTTGGAAGTTCTTCGGAGTTAGAATTTTTTTGATATTAAATGATATGGGGCCATATGATGGTTGCCCATTTGTGCAAATTGCATTTTCTGTTACTAAAACGAATATCCAACCAGTAATCAGTTTATAGCGTCTTGCAGTCGGTTAATAATAAATAAATCGATGAAAGCTCAAGTACGGTAGTCATAAATTTAATAGAAATATTAATTACCTCATTCAGCTGAAATGAAAATAAAGTAAATCTCGAAATCAAAGAAACAGAAGTAGTTGTCTTTGGATTTAATTGAAGTCGAGTTGGATGATTCGTGTGGTCTAAACACGTATATTTAGCGTTATATATTGAAGACTTTGAAATGCAAACATTATTCCAAATCAAAAATAACGAAGGACACGTCTTAGGTTAGAGTGGCTATGCCCTTTCACCCCTAGTGGAACCGACTAGAGCTAATTATTAATTATTAAAAATGGCTGGAACCGAAGCATGTTCCGCACTCAATGCCACTCCTGGGCCTATGGTGCAAACCGAGGATTCTCTCACAATTCGCAAATGCGCTCGGCTGCTCTGGCAAACTGTAACAGCTTAAACCAAGGTAGGGATGACAATTGACCTACATTTAAAGTTTTATGATTAAGAAACCGGGACCTAACTACCTCGAAAGCGGGACAGCCACAAACAAAGTGAATGCTGTCATCGTTATTCTCAAGACAGTTGTCACACAAGGAATCTTGAACAAGTCCCATTCTTTGTAAATTTAGTTTAAAGCGGCCATGGACGGTCAGAATAGCGACCAGAACTCTCAGTTGGTCTTTCTTCAAAGATAGAACAGACTTTGTGAGCCTAAGGTCAGGTTCACAAATGAGGTACTGAGCCACTCAGCATGTAGTGGAAGGTAGTCAATTACGTAGTCAAAAACATATAGTTCTTAATAGCTTCCTTACCATAATTAAAGATCAGGGACACTGCCGGTTCAGGTCCAATGAATTTCACACTTGAGCCTATTTTAGTATGTTTAAAAAATAAAATGTTTACAGTCCTTGACCAGTTTGAAAGATCGGTGACTTTCTTGAAGAGGATGGCTTCCACTCCCTTTGTACTGGAGGTGTTGTTAGTAGGCTTTTTAGCTGGTCGAATGATTTCTGTGCTTTATCCGTCGACTGAAACTTTCTCTTTTTCAGACAATCTGTAATTGAGGCGGTCTCAGCAGCAAATTTAAAGTTCGATAGCAGTCTTTTAAAGTTCGATAGCAGTTATGAAATTTAGCGGTTATCAAAACCTACTCGAAGTTCATCAACTAAAGGAAGAAGATATGAATCTTTTTCAGTTACAGAGTTCGGTTTGCAAGTGTCAAGGCACAGACCGGTTTTGGCGCGCTGGAAGCACTTTTACTAATCCCTATTACCCGTAACTCTAACATTCGGCCAATCTCAATCATTTGTTTTTTTTAAAATAATTATTTTCAGATTGGTGTGATTTTTGATATTTTACATTTCTTGGAAAACGTTAGTGATCGAAGAGACCGCGCATACGTTTGGTCAATTATTTATATTATATCGTTAGATTGATGTACTCAATATTATCGCTTGATCTATGGACAGATGAAAGAATGTATAGCAAAGATGTGAACTGTTACTTTGGTATTCGAGCTGTTGGTATTGTTGTAAGTCTAAGACCTGTACTTTGATTTGAAGTATAATTCAAATTCACCATGAAACTGTAAGAATATACTTATTTGTCTGCATCCATCCCACTTTTCAACATTTTAACATTAACAGCGATTTTGTTCAATTTTTCAAATTAACGAATTGGTCATCAATTCAAAGCCTTTCAGTATAATCTCATAAAATTTGTCTACATATTCGAGAATATCTTTCGTATTAATAATTTAATCTCAATTCCTCGCATCTAAGTACTCTTCTAGACTTGAGTGGTTGTATTTGTATTATTGAATGTGAGATCAGATCAGGAAACAGTGAGCTTAGAAGCATCAATCGCACACCGTGTGAGTGCAATCACCTCCGCTTAGACTACCGTGCAGTTCCGGCCTAGACTCCCACATGATCGTAGGTCATGTGCAGGACAATAGGTTCCGAAACCTGCAACAAAATTAGAGTGAGACCCGTAGGCGAAAAACACGAGCGATTGAGCCACCCAATCATTGAATTCTTGAGACAACCACAAGTTCCTCGCTGGATAAACCACCGAGAAAGAGATATCGAAGTAGAATTCTGGCAACAATTTGTCATTAACCATATTAATTTCTGGTATATATGAGCTGAATAAATTGTAGATTAGTCTATGCCCTGTGATCAGGCGGAGAGCGGAGCATGCTGTGCCTAGGATGACCGACTACAGTGGGGTAGAAATAAGATTGCCTGCAAAGCAAGTATAGAAGACGAGGACATAGCACCCGTAATAGCTCGACAAGCCATACCTTGTATGCCATTAAGCTTCGCATTAACAGAAACTGACTGAACCACCTGCCACCAAACAACAGACGCGTAGGTAACAGATAGCATAGGTAAAGCTAGAGATTTGTAAATAAACATCAGAATTTTGGGGGTCAGACCCCACGACTTCCCAAATGCTCTTCTACACTGCCAGAAAATGGAAGTGACCTTTTGCAGTATAATTTCAATATGAGATTTCCAGGAGAGTTTACTACTGTGTGATCGTTTCTCCTAGCGATCGTTTCTCCAAAAATAGAAGGAGCAGACAGCTCTCCAGTATTCTTACATCTGGTGAAGACTAACAGACTAGTTTCCGAAGCATTAACGTACAATCCCTTCTCTATAGACACCACACTTCTACAACTTGGAGAGCACGTTGCGTTAAGTTAGTACATTAAGGTTAATACCCTGAACCAGAACGACTAAGTCATCCACATAACTCTCAGCAGTGAAGCCAGATTGCTGTAGTTTTACAAGTAATTCGTCAATAACTGAGAGCCACAGGAGAGGTGACAGGACACAAACAAAGCTCCAATCCAAGTAACAATGGTTTGGTCAATACCAAAATTTGAGCACGCTTCAATGATGGAAGCGAAAGAAGTACTATCAAAGGCACCCGCAATATCGAGGAAAGTGGCCGTAATCCTCGTAACAGGTTCATGCAGCGCAGTTTCACATGATCTCCCAACTCTGTAAGCATGTTGAGTGCTACTGAGTGGGATGACGAATAAGTGATGATCCCTAATATATCTGTCAACAATTATTTCCAGAGTTTTGAGAAAAGTTGAAGAAAGAATAATGGGGCGAAATGCCTTGGTATCGGTATAATCAGAACTATGTATGTATAGGGTAGAGATATCTTGCACTTCACAGTTTTCGAGAGCTGAGAGGTTATCAGTTCTGTGTTTACCCATATGCTTATGCCTTAGATTTTGTTAAACCGTTCCAAGAATAAGTGCCTTGGTGATACATCCCGCGAACATATATCAAATAAAACTTAATTGCAGATATGTATGCTCGCCAAAATATTAATTATAGTTTATTTAAGATCACAAGATACGAACAAACCCACAAAGATATTAATACTGACTGGTCTACAGTTACATAGATAACACAATTTAATTTAAATTAACAACTAAATTAGTATCTACTTAGCGCATTGTCAATGCCAAAGATCAAAAAAATATTTTTGGCGTACAAAATATAAATAATAGAAAAGCCCGTGGCCCGCAACTAAACTAAAATGTTAAATTTGTACGGATAAGGCCCACACTGTATAGTTAACAAAATTTAATTTAAATTCAATATAGAGAGGAGTGACAGAAATATTATCACAGTATACCGCAAAACGTAATTAGAAAGTAAATAAATGTGCGCAGTTTTATAATCGCGGGCATCGCGGTTTCCATATTATAAAAGATTTGGTTTGGGTTTATAATTTACAATCAAATATGATTCCATTTTGAACATGCCTGCATACTCATACACAAACCTATTATATCGAGTAGCGTCGAATGCGAGTTGAGTATACGCAAAATTTAGTCAATCGTTAAAAACATAAAACTAATTTGTTTGCATGAAGTCATCAAATTTTTTTGTTTTAGGTTTTATATGTGGGGTGTCATGTGTTGGGTGCTCAAAAACGTCGTTTGCTTAAGTGCTAGTTAATTGAATATTTTGACATCGACAACAAAGATAAGAATTTTTTTGGTTAGATTATAGTGAAGATTGTTTTGTTTTGATTCTTGTACAATGTGTGTATTATATGTATGTAGGTATGTATGTGTATAGTGATAAGCGAGAATGTAAATTAAAATTAATCTTGAGGTGTCTTTATATAGGATAAAGAAAGCATAAAATAATTAACGTTTTAAATTTGTAATTTTGATAATCTATTTTTAGCTGTATTGATAAAATAATCAATCGCTAATTACGGAGGAGTTAAACGTCGCAGCGGTATAGAGCGAGTGTTTGCCGCTTTAATCTGGAATATTCTGGATTCATGTCAATTCGGTTGTCTTTTTTGTCACCTATATAATCCCAGATTGTACACCATTCTGTATAGAGTGTACACCTATCATATAATTCTGTTGGGGGCTATTGCTTTCAGCTCTCCCCATGTTTTACCGAGTAATTGCGCTTCGGCTAGCATCGTTCTTTTCCAGGTTATAGCTAGCCTTCCTTGTAGATTCCACTCTAATGACATCCGTGTTATGTCATTCAGAGTTTTCCTCAATGTGTGCCCGATCCATCTCTCCCTGTGCTTTCTTATTTCGGTCTAAATGTTTGTTTGCCGCCGAAGTTCTATATTGCTAATGGTGTTCGGTCAGAAGCATTTTATCAGTCTTCTCAGGCATTTGTTCACAAACACCTGGAGTTTATATATAGTCTCAGTACTGAATTTACACATGCATTGAACAATCGTATAGCTTCGTGTTCCCTGATAGGACGGATGCATTCCAGATTGTATGGTGCATGTTGAAAGTTTTTCTTGCTCTATTTATGCGTTGACTGATGTCTTCTTCAGTGCCGCCTGTTTTTGCTACAGTAAACCAAGGACGAATTTTTCAACCTCTTCGATTGGCGTGATGTTGATCGTGATTAGTCAATGTGTGTACTAATGTTCGTGTTGAGCCTCATGGCTCTTGTATTACTGATGTTGATTTTGAGACCTACTTCTTATGCTAGGTCCGATAGTTTTTACTTGTGTGCTAGCAGGCATATATCATCTGCGTAGTCTAGATCATTGAGCAGTTTTAGTGGTCCCCATTGGATATTATTTGGTGTTGTATTTAAAAGTTTGCGCATTACGCTGTCCAGTACTATACGGAAGTATTTGTCATTTTGCTTTCCTTTGTGTTGAACCTTGTTTTCTTGTATTAGTTCAATTATTTTGTTTGGTATGCCTATTTGACAAAGTGCATTTCTAGATTGTGTCTCTCTCTGTTGCTTGAGTCGAATACGGGTTCAAAGTACACGAAGAATAGATATAGTGGTGAGTCATTCATTTGATTGCTCTATGATTTTACGGATCTTGTTGATATGATCTCTGGCCTAAAGCCAGCTTGTGTTTATTTCTCAGGTGTTGATTGAATAATGAAGATATTGAGGAGGGATTCTCTTATGTCGCCTTTCTTTGGGATTGTTATGGTCAAACCTTCTTTCCATTTCTGCGGAATTATTCCTGTTTTCCATATGTCAGCTAATAGTGGTGATAGAGTTTCTGCTGCTATAAATGTGACGCCCTTCAATATTTCAGCTGGTATCTTATCTGTGTCAACGGCCTTATATTTCTTAAGATTCTGGATAGCAATTCTAACTTCCCGCTCCGTTGATGGATGGGTGTTGATAGTTTCGTTATAATTGCCTTCTAGGAGCTCGTAATTTTCTTCGCTTTCTACGCAGTTATCCTCAAAGTTATCCTGTTCATTCCATTTATTGAATTTAAAGTGAATTTGTTATTAACCAGTACATGGTCGGTTCTTGGTTCTGCCATCTGGTGATGTCCAAGTGTATTTGTGTATTTCTTTAGGTGGGAATTTGCTGCCTTCTATGAATGTTTGTGACACAAAAGTCAATTAGTCTATCTCCATTGTTGTTTCTTGTAGCACCTAGCGCTCTTTATGGATGATTGACGTCATTCCTGTGTTATCGGTTCCAATTTTAGCATTGAAATCCCTTGGACAATTTTGATGTCGTTTCGGTATAGATATTGTGGCTTGTAGTTGTTCGTAGAATTCATCTTTTGTTATGTCATCTGCCTCTTCCGTAGGTGTATGTGCATAGCACTGTATGATTGTTGTGTTTCGTATTTTCGAATGGAATCTTGCTGTTATTATTCTGCTACTTATTATTGGTTTCCATTCGAGTAGTGGCTTCTTTCTTTTAGCTGTTGTTAGTATGCCTACGCCTTGTTCGTGTGTGTCTGTTCTACCAGAGAACATGAGACTAATTTTCCATCTTACTTCACTGAGGCCCAGTATCTCGATGTTATACCACTTAATTTCCTTTTCTACTGCGGTGCTAGCTAATCTTGATGTGTTTCTGTTAGAGTTTTGATGTTCCAGTTTCCGATTTATGTCTGCGTGTACGATAGTCAATGGTCGATATTTGTGTTTGGCGGTTTATGTTTATTTTTCTAGTGTTCGTTTCTGTAATCATTATGATTTCGGATTAATGAATGATTGGTCCATTGAATTCTAACCGTTGAATCAAACATTAGGTACTTGGGCAGTGGAAAATAGTATTACGAGAGTATATCGTTTGATGATTTAACTGCTAATATGTTCGAGTCCGCAATGTAATCACCAAAAGGCAAACGTGGAAGACAATTTTGAAAAATACTGGTAGTACACCACTATAAATTAAAGCAATACATGGTGGCCATTACATCACTTTTGGGAATTCAAAAAACAATTTCAAATATAAACATCCCGTGATAGATGTGGGTATCGACGGAATCCTACCTTTAAAAAGTAGTACTACATTGTGGGTTGTGGCCTATTTTGGGTTCTTTAGTCGATTTCCCTAGTTGATATCCATTTGTCATAGGACGCTTCGTGAGGCCGGGAAAACCTATGTGCGTCAACTTTTCTAGCTTTGCAGCAGATATAATTACTCCACTCTTACTACTGATGGAATTGTATTAAACGAATGTCGACCAAGTAGAAAATTTTCCATACGACTTTTCTCATGCGACATACCTGCATGTAGTTTTTTGACGACGACACGAGGCCGCACTTCTTTTATTAAAATTTGTGGTGAAAGAACTGATGAATCATTTTTGAACAGACAGCATTTGAGCACCACTGCATTGAATTTCGTCATGATCCAAATGTATTGGAACTTTAAATTGGTATGGTGTCGCAGTTTACCGTGGCGCCGATGCATTCATTGGATTTAGGGGTTATGAAGATATTGTTACTTATTTGGACAGACACGAACTTATGGTTCACAATACAAAGTTTTTCTTGAAGTTTACGAAGTCAGTGATTTAAATGATCAAATAGAATCATATAATATTTGCGACAATTAATATAAGTTTGTTGTCCTATACTCTATAAAAATACTGTTTACATTTTTATTTCATTTTTATATTTAAAAAAACTGTCTTACAATCAATTAAAGAGATTATCAAAGTCGCATAATGACATATTCACCCGATTTATTTACAATGGCCCTGTTGACGGCTGATACAGAAATTATAGAGTTATCTATACATCAATACTCAATTTGTAAGTACACATTTTGTACTAAGCTTCAACATAGTGCAAAAATGAATGTTAAACTGCGCATTTATATTAATTTTCAGGCTCGAATGCCAGATGATGCCCAGTTACCTAAACTTGTAAAGAATTCGATTATTTTGATAGTACTACCAAACATGAAGTATTCATTGAAATCTCCAATTAAGAAAGCTCTCACTCTAAAAAAGTTTTGAAACACTGGCACCCAAACACATCACGACTATGCCGAAAATTCAACAGGTAAGGGTACATTATTTAAATTATGGTAAATAAAAGCAACTGGCTTAAATGAAGTTAAAGTTTGTTTATTTTTAATATAACAATTGGTCACCCACGAAAACGGGTCACGCTTTTTCATAAAATTACGAATCATTAGTCAATCTCTATTGACTTTCCTACAGGGATAATACTCCTCCACCATATAACTTTTAGAGTTGGGTACTTTCCTGGATATTGCGGGATCTTTCGATAGAACTTCGTTTGCTATACGATCATTGTTCCAATTTTGGTATTGATCGCGCCATTATCTTATGGATTGAATCCATGCTCAAGTCTCGCCCTGTGGAGGCGGAGCTGGATGCGGTGTTAATTTCTGTTAAGTTTACCAAAGGCTGTCCTCAGGGAAATGTGGTCTCACCTTTACTGTGGATTTCGGTTATTGACGAGTTACTTCTGTCTGGCTAAGCTGGCTACATTGTACAGAGTTCCGCTGATGATCTTGTTTTGACAGTCTCAGGCAAGCATCTCAGTGTATTATCCGACCTAACTAGCATGCATTAACTATTGAGGAATACTCTTGAACTATGTGTCCCCTCCCTTTTTGGAAGAACGATCACTAAATGTGACCTTGGTGTTGTCTTGGATAGTAAACTTCCCTGGAAGAATCACCTGGACTACAAGCTTCAAACAGCAATGTAGAAGAGGTTTTGGGATATCCTGGATTTGAAGCCATAGGATGCTTGCTTTCATTTATAAATCACTGGTCCTACCGCTACTATCGTATGCTTCTATTGTTTGGTGCCCAGTGCTTGATCTGAAGGCTTCTGGAGCCAAGCTTAATGTTCTACAAAATCTTGCTTGCAGATCCATAACTGGGACTATGTCCTCGACGCCACTTCTTTCTATGGATTCCATTCTTTACTTGCCTCAGTTACACACCTTTATTTTAGGCACAGCCTGTTTTTCAGCATATCGCCTGAGATGCATTGGGGCATGGAATGTTTTCGGTTCTATCGTGGGACATCGACAAATTTTTAAAAACTATTCTTCATATTTACCAGAAATCGATATGGTTAATGACAGACTAATGCCCGAATTCCATTTCTCAAATCTTTTCTCGGTGACACGTTACCCAAGTAGCATATTTTAACCGTTCTGAACCTTTTTTTAAACTATGTTAAATTGAATATACGTTTTTGCTTTCTTTTTTTTTTATGGTTTAACTATATTTTCAAACATTTTCAAACCTAATTTAAACTCCAGTTATAATTGAGTTCAAAACACATTAAAAGTTTACGTTCTAGTTAATATCAAACTTTGATTGAACTATTTCAAAACTCAAAAGTTTCTCATTAACCTAATTGAGTCAATCCTAAGTCAATATAGAGTAACAAATTAACCTATCGGTTGACTATCTACTTTGTCTAAACTTCATTTTAACCAAAGTTCAATTTAAGTAAATACCAGTTATAATTTAAAATTGCGGTAAATATAAATCCAATATTACAGTAAAGTTAATAATCCACTTATTAAGTACTTATCAACCCCGACTCAACTAATTTTCAACCAAAGTTGAGTTTAAGTCCCATAACAATGAGAAGTTAATAATTAACTTATTGGTTTATCATTTACCTTGTTTCAACTCAATTTTAACCAGAGTTAAATTAAAGTAAGAATCGAGTTACAGTTTAAGTCAAAGGATTGAAAATAACATATTTTAGCCTTAATTACAACCATTGATGCTAAAAAATCTAATACGCAAAATTTGTTGAACTCGTTATAACTGTTTTAGTGTTGTAATCGTACAAAAGTGTGGTTTTTGGTATAGTGCAATCGCTTAAATAAATTTATTCGTCATGACAAATTTATAAAACGTGTTCGCGCTTATTTGCTAAAAAAAAACAATTACTAATGCAAATTATTGTGAAGTGCAACGTAAAAACGAATTCATTTAAAAGTGATAATCGCGTGAATATTAAACACAGAAACAAATATCGGACAGTGAATTTCTACCAGAAATAGATGAAGAGTAATTGATTTGTATAAGAGATCAACTAAGGTCATGGGCTATAAATCACAAAGTGACACATGTTGCTATAAACGATCTTCCGGCCTTATTAATTCAGCATAAAATATTCGGGATACCAAGAGGCGCAAGAACTTTGCTCCAAACACCAATCAAAAATATTTGCCGAGTTGTTCCACCAAATGGGGAATATTCTCATTTTGGGCTAAGTGATATGTTAAAAAAAGTTTTGGAAAATGTTACCAGCATCCCATTGAAACTTTTACTCAATTTTAATGTTGATGGCCTTTCTATTAGCAGAAGTTCAAAAGGACAGTTTTGGCCAATCTTGCGGTCAATACAAAATTTAAAATTAAGACCGTTTGCTATTGGAATTTATTATGGACAATCAAAACCAAACAGTGCTAAAGAATTTTTAAAAGATTTCATAGTTGAAATTAAGGGACTACTTAGCGAAGGTGTTAACATTAACTCCGTAATGATTACTATAGACATAAATAGTTTTATTTCTGGCGCTCCCGCCGGAGCATTCCTTAAATGAACTAAAGGACATAACGAATATTTTGCATGTGATCCGAAAATTCAGAATCAATCAAAGTAACTTTACTAAGTTCTCACTAATACTTTCGTTGTAACTTTTTAAAAAGGGAAATTTTGTAGTTGTAAATAAATGCTTAGTGAGACTCAACAATTATTTAAATTAATATGAATACAATTACAATTTTTTTTAAATTTAATTTTTAGAACCAAACCTAAAAAACACGGAAGATAGCACCGCAGATGAAAAAAAAAAAAAAAATATAAATAAATAAATTAAACGGTTAGCAAGTTACCGTGTTTAAACTGATAAGTTACAGGTAAGTTCATTTCTACCGGTTGGTCAACCACATATATACGACTACAATATAACAGATTAACATTGATCTTGGAATTTACTTGCCAATCGACCGTTGACTAAACGTTTGAATAACGAGAAATTAACCAATATTTTAACCTATGCTATGATTCAACCCACGTTTAAAACCGGTTGAATAATAGTGTTATTGAGGCTTTGCATTTTGCTGTTAAAAACAAAAGTATTCTACTGTGTACAGATAGTAAAGCTGTACTTAACTCTTTAAGAAATCCCTTAACTTTTTCTAAACTCGTTAAGGAATGCAAACATTTCATGAACCTTCTTTGTTCTAACAATTCAGTTACGGTCATGTGGGTACCGGGTCTATGTGGCATCGTAGGCAATGAGATCGCGGATTGTTTAGCCACAGCTGGTTCTCAATTAACTTTAATTGGTCCTGAACCAGCGGTTCCTGTATCTTTCAACTACGGGAAGAAGGATAATGCTTTGAAAGACCTAAGGTCTCAGTGGCTTGAGACTTTTAGTTGTCGTAAGGCGAAGTACTTCATTAAGGAGCCCAATTTGAGGTCAACGAAGTATGCTTTATCTTTAAAAAAGAACCAGTTAAGAATCTTGGTAGCAATGCTTACGGGACATAACCGTTTTGAAGGTCATCTACATCGTATGTGTTTAGCTAATGATGTTATTTGCGAGAACCGCTTTGAGGAAACTGATGACTGCCTTCACTTCGTTGTCCTGCCATGCGCGTGAAGTTCGAGCTAAATTGGAACTAAATAAAAAATAGTGTTTACTTAGTACAAACTTCACACGCCATTTATATGTTTTGTGAAGTTTATTCTAAAACAAAATATTTGTGAATGCCAAATAGTATTATATTATAAAAGACAGTCATCATTTAGGCAAATAATAAAATATTTAAAAAGTAACATTGAATAATTAATTTACCTCCTTACAAACATTTTTAAATTTTCTTAAGATAATGCATATTCAAAAATTTTCAATATTTATCACAAATCTCACTAAGTTTTTTCGATAAGCCTGAACTAACACTACAATTACCACCCTCGTTAGCACAGTAAGTAGCGTGCTTGCTTTGTTATTCGAGGATCTCGGGTTCGATTCCCGGTGGTGACCCAAAAATCACGGCTGGGTGTTTTTAATATGTGTATATGTGTTTGTCCGGGTAGTGGCATTGAGTGCTGGAGTAATCCGACCAGTGAGATTTGTGATAAATATTGAAAATCTTAAGATACGCAATTTCTTAAGAAAACCCTACATTGTAAATTTACTGAAACCTCAATTTGATCATGTGAAAGCCATTAGCTTTTCAAATGGTTCAGCATGATTGTAGTGTTAGTCCGAGCCTATCGAAAAATTGTAGTGAGATTTGTGCAGATAAATATTGAAAATCTTAAGATACGCGATTTCTTAAGAAAATCCTAAATTGTAAATTTACAGAAACCTCAGTTTGACCATGTGACAGCCATTAGCTTTTCAAACGGTTCGGGATGATTGTAGTGGTAGCTCGGGCCTATCGAAAAATTATAGTGAAATTTGTGATAAGTATTGAAAATCTTAAGATACGTAATTTCTTAAGAAAATCATAAAATTTATGTTCGAACTCGCAAAACATATACATATTACGTTGTTTTTGTTGGTTTAATACTAATTTAGGATAAACTTTACAAGCGTGTCCTGCTTTCAATTCTATACGATTTCAGGTATTCAACTTTAGGTCTTTAAATTTAGATCAGTTGTCCTCTCTGTCTTGGTCTAAACTTGTTCAGTTTGCGAAGGCAGCAGTTCGCGTTTGCGAATTGGGGTAGAATCCTGGGTTTGCACCATGGGCCTTTGTGGCATTGAGTGCGGAATTTTCATGGGTTCCAACGAATTTTAATACTCGTAATAATAATAACACATCAATAAGTTAAATGGCTTTACGGTAAGCTTTATATGTATAATTAAAATGATTAGAAAATTGTTAAATCGTGTCACCTAAAGTTATTGACTGCATTGGCGACTAATGAACTCCTCATAAACGAACAATGCCCTATATATACATACATATGTTTATACATGTATATATTATATATGTTAATAATATACCACCTGTAGCAACAACATGTGATTAAATAATACCAAATTACCATAACGATAAAAAAAAAATTACATGTTGTCACCGCAGCAAGGTCGCAAATTATGAGTGATGGATGGGTGGCTTGCAGCTAAAACTATATACATATATGAATATTTTATCGATACAAAGTTTTAAATTTTTGATTCACCTCCACATATTTTCGGTATTTCCTCCAAATTCATAATGCAATCGATTTTTATAAATAAAATTGATTTATTTCACAAAATGCATACTTCACATACCAATCGATAGTTTTTTTTTTAGTTTTAGTTTTGCTTTCTATACAGTTCGGTTAGTTACTAACCGCGCAATACGTTTTATTTAACATGTATTTGTGTAGTATACACATAGTTGTCGTGTTGTTTAAAATAAAACATACAAAACATTAACTTTACATAAATTTATAATTATTATGAACTACTGTGCAACAAATGCGCGCTTTTAAAAAATCAATCAATGAAAAACCATTCCACTTTGTATTTAGTTTTGCATCACAATAAGTTTTACCAATTTTAAAAATTTAAGGCAAAAAATTTAATTAAAATCGAAATTAATGTTTGCACGGTATGGTTGCGAATCGCGCGCGAACGATGAAAAAAAAAAATCAGCAGAAAACTTGCGCTTGAACAATAATATGTGTGCGCTCTGACGTTATGACCGATAAGCGTACTCAAGGTTAGAACTATAAATATATACATATGTTTTACATACATATATGTACGTATATCACCGCAGTCGTATTCATATATACAAAATCATCGCACGCGCACACAATATATAAAATCGTTGGGTTGAAATTTTCTCGTTGCCATGATGGTCCAGCTTTCATCTATTTTTCTCTTGATTTTATTTATTTATAGTTGCGTGCTCAATTATGACGTTTGATTGACTTTATTTGATGAGGTAGAGCGAATGAATTTATTTTGCTTTGCTTTAATGATATAAATGTACATATATGTTGGCTAAATATAGAATGTATATATGCGGATAAATTGAGTTTGGTATAGGGCGAAGCGTAAGACTTTTTTTTTTCGTAATCGCACGTGATTTAATGTGTATCGCACGGTATGAGTTTATTACACGTTATTTGTGTGTCTGTGTATCAAGCTGAATCATTTTAATTAAATAGTAAATAGTAATTTTTAAGTCGTCTGTCTGCATAATAATAATATAATGGATGTAATTTACGAGTATTTTGATGATCGCGTAAAATACAATTACGTTTCCGGTTAAAGTTTGAATAATTTTTTTTTTTTTAAATGGTTTTATCTTTTCATTTTAATCAGACGATTCATGGCGTTAATTAACTGTTGACGTTAAAAAAAGCTGAACTATAAAAAATTATATTTTATAGTTTAAAAGAGTGGTACGATACAAATTAATGTTTACAAATTTAAGTCTGCGATATGTCATAAACTTCGATAAAATAGATTTCTGCGGTTTGTTGAGAAACTAGTTAACTGCAAAAACCATCATTTTTGGGAAATTGCATTTAAAGCAAAAATGACTGTAATTCAAATACCCAAAAATATCAACGAGCAGATATACCTCACCGAAGTGCAAGTGCCGCAGCCTGAATCAGTGAAGTATCTTGGGCTGGATCTAGACTCAAGGCTAAACTGGAAACATCACGTGAGACAAAAAGCTGAACAGATACGATTAAAACAACGTGTTGCTGGATCTAACATCGAGCGCGTTCCCAGGTGGCGGATAGGGGAAAGCCACAACCATTTTGGTCGGGTCAGTGGAAAAGAAATTAACACTCGCGGGCCAAAACTAGCAAGCAGTGTCTGTTCACCCAGAGGTGCGACTTCGAAGGTGAAGGTGGAGTGTATGCAGAATGATTATATAAACCTAGGAAGCAACAAGGGCTAATATAATATACCACCCTTAAAATAGGTATAAATTTAAACCCAGGCGCAACGGTCCATAGTGGACGGCTTCCTGGTCAGCGTCTGTTCCAGGTGGAGCGGCTGCCTAAAATGTCCTGGCAATAGTAGTATCATTTCCCAACATAGCTGCATCACTCGAGAAAGAGTTGGCTTGTGAGCGCGTTACGAAGGTTTCCAAGTTGATTACGACTAAAAAACACATTAGTGAAGATCTCGCGGACTTCGTGAAAAATCGCAACAATGTGCATGGAGAAGTTAAGAAGATGATACGCATGATAAAACTATCATATAATGAGGTGGAAAAGGAGTTCGAAGTTCTTAGAGAGAGAACGGAGAAAGCTGAGGCATCTCTTGTAAAAAATGTGGAAAGGACAAACCAGGAACCTGAGACTTGTTGGTGTCAAGTCGGGTAACACTTCCCCCGATGTCCAAACCGTTGATTAGTGAAATTTTAAATATATCACTGAATCAAGGTAAGAGAATAAGTGGAACGGCGGACATACCAAAGGATAAACCGATTAAGATAAGGCGTTATCCACCGTTGTGAGACACAAACGGAGGCTAAGAAACGCCACACGGAAAGCGTACTAACTCCGGGGAGAGATAACTGGACACTAGAAGCTAGGCCAGACTGCCAAAAGTATAGCCGAAAAAAAGAAAACGGAAATGGAGAAGACAGCCTGGACCTGATGCTCCCATAATCAAAGAGAAGGGGGATGTCTCGTGTGCTGATTTGCTACGGAAGGTAAAGATAGACTCTCAGCTCAAAGGGTTGGGAGAAAATGTGACGCATATACGTCAAACCGCCAAAGGAGATCTGTTATTGGAGTTTTAAAACACTGGCGATCAACCTCAAACAGCTATTTTCCAATCCCAATTACAGGACATTATTGGCCAAGAAGCTGATGTTAAAACCTTGTCACAGGAAACCCTAATAGAAATAAGGGATATTGATGAAGTTACCATACATATGAAGATGTACCAAAAGCTTTGGAATCGCATGTGGACGAGGCAAAAGGTACTACTATTGTGAAGACGCTAAAAGCATCTTATCGTGGGACGCAAATGGCAGTGGTTAGCATGCCAAGAAAGGTGGCAGAGCAAGTCTTAGCAAGAGATAAAATAAGGAATGGATGGGTAATTTGTCGTATAAGGGAGGCTGTTAAGCCGGTAAAGTGTTTTAAATGCTTTGAGTTTGGTCATACCTGACGCAAAAATGTAGGGGTGAAAAAGATAGACCTAAACTGTGTATAAACACTGTTTATTTTATTGTCATCTGTTATCGATGGCACTTTCATTATTTTTTTTTATCGTCAAAATATGTCGACGATGCTTGACGATGCACTTGATATTAAATTATCTGGTAAAGTAATTTTTGGTGTATTTGCGATTTGTTATCATTTTGGACTATGTTGCGCAGTTTTGTTAGTCACTATTGTGGTTGTGGCTTTTAGCACCAAATCGCTTTCTGCGGATTTGGCCCAGCCTTTCTTATTTGAGGTGGAGAATATTGGAACATCACAGTTTCATACATTTTTCACATCAAAATGGTTTTTTTATATAAAAAATTAATAACCGCTGAAAATAAAGACAATTTTTAAAATATTCACTACTTCGGGCTTTAAAGCTCTAATTCTAAATGTTAGAATTTAATACTTTACTAGTTTTCGAATTTATGGGTTTCGATCTACATATATGGGAATTTTGGTGACCCTCCATTTAAATTTAATTTAAATATATATTCACTCTAAACTGATGCTGAAGGTGGGCTGGAAGGTACAGAAAAGCTAAACAAAATTTAAGTTTAAACAATTTTATTGGTGAGATAAGAAACAAAATGTTTACAAGATTGACCGGTCTGGAAGATGAGTTTTTTCCTTTCTTTGTAGAATATCATTACGGATCGCACTCTTCTTCTCATCGATTGATGAAATAGGCCTTGACTGCTGGGTAATTTTTGTACAGTCTGCCTATAGCTTTATACAGACTTAGCCATCTAGTAGGCACATGCTTCAAGGTTTCATAAAATCAAAGCAATCTTTTAATTCCATAATTTTTTTCGTGCTCGCGGAAAATTCACGACACACTTTTAAAACAAGTGTCCCTACATTAAAATTAATGGTTTTTAATGCATACTTGGCGGTCTTGTGAAGAATATGGCAGTGAAAATTGTTTTTAATTAGTTTTAAATTTATTGCTTGAAGTTTTGTTTACGGGAGCATTATCAGGTTCATATGATGCCATGTAAGTCATTTCATTATTAATTTGAACATTTCTTCAGCTATTTCCCCCTATTCTGCCTTAAAGTCTATACGGTCATGAATAATTGGTTCCTCTTCCTCATCTATGTTAAGATACCGAACAGCATTCGGAAACATTTTAGAATGCCCCTTATAAGATGGATCAGTGCCACACACAGTAGATGACGCAAATTAGTATTTTTTTCTTGTTATGCTGTTAGAACTGATACAAGCGCGTATGGAGCTAGTACATTTTCAACGATTGGTTCAATTTTTGTTCTACCGATATTCAATTGGTTACAGACATTGGAATTGAACAAAATCGTTGAATTTACTCACTCAAAAGTTAAAACGCGAGTTTTTAAGTGCCAAGACTGCCACTATTACCGCATGCATAAAAATTAGAGGGACAACATTTTAACAAATTTTCAATAGCACGTAATCGTAGAGATGTCTACGCAAGCCTGAGTATGTCATCACGATGTGCCAATCGAAATTTTAACGCGACCCTCAGGGAATTTGTGGATTTTACAAAAATGCTTCTCACTAAAAAAGTGTCACTGAATTTATGATGTTGATGGCCAATCATTGAGTGAATAATTGTGTGAAGGGTAGAGAACGAAATGACTCGAACATACTTCTGCTTATTGGTGTGGATGAGTCGTATCTGTCACAAAACTAGAAGCTCTTCACTTCAAACAGTTTTTATCTCTTAGTAGAATCACTATAAACGTGTCTCAAAAAGGATTTAGGAGAAACTGCACACCAGAACTTTTCTTTAGCACTACGTGCCCAAGTTCCATCACCCTTTTGGATAGGAGGCACCTCAATGCTCGGTCGTTTAAGTCCTTTTGTTGATTTTCAGAGCGAATAGTCTGTGTCTTTTTCGGAAAGAACAGTTAGATATTCACTAAATGGATGGATGGCTAGGTAACAGCGGTATCCATGAATCTTTGCGAATGACACTTCTGGAAAGTGGGATTCTGATATTTGGCATATGTCTATCTTTTCCTTGTGTAAGAAAATTTCTCCGGAAATTGGGGTCCATTTACATTTCAGTTAACAATTCTTAATGTTTTGCTGTTATGCATATAATACATCATAGAAGTGAATTCATTCACTGCTTCTTGCTTATTGGAGTTTCTTAATTTTCCTTAGTATTGAATGGCTCCTGTTGCTGCTGGACAATCTGCCAGTATGTCTTTGGGCCCGCTGCTGCAAAGGATTGTTGGTTAGCTTTTTTTTTGTTAGCTGGGTTTTTCGGTGGTATTCTGTCGAATGGTATCTCACGGATTTGCTTTAACTGAGTTTTTCAATTCCTCAGGTTTCGCAGTTCTTTAGCTATCTCGCATCCTTTGTAGTTTGCGGGATGATCTCCTTTTCAGTTTACACATTTAGGGGTGTTTAGTTTTCCCCAGTTGGCAGGCTTGTGCTAGATGCTTCCGAAGCATTTTACACATATAGGCTCTCTGTTACAATATTTCTGGGTATGGTTAAATCCTTGGTATTTTCTACATTGGGGTATTAAACCAGTGGTTTTAATGGTAAAGATGTTTTCTACTTTTTCTTTATTATTAAAAGTAAACATGAATAATAGGAGTCTTCTCCTGTTAATTTTGGCCCCTTTATCAGTTTCCTGTTTTTTTTTAAATTATGTTCGCGGCGTTTTCTATTTTCAACCCCATGCTTTTTAAATCGTCTATTATATCCTCTATTTTACTGGTAGGATGAAGACCTCTAGCCATCACTTTTATCGGTCGGTCATTTTTGTCTTCATAAGTGTACCATTCTTTCCCTTCTTCTGTAAGCTTCGTAGCTAATGCTCTATATGTGTCAACGGCTGTTGTGTTGATTTTCCATATATTATTATTCAGAGACACGATTCTGTATTCTTTATCAGTAATTGATTTCATAAGAGACTGAATAGTGCCATATTCAGTTATTCCCATTATATTGATTGGAGGTGGAGCCTTATCCTTGGGTTTGGGTATCAGCTTTTATTTTTTTAGAAGGTCGCTTCTTTCTGTTTTTTTAGGGATCCCGTCTGTTTCGTCTCGTAATTCATCTTCATATAAGTGAAGAATTCTGGTGCAGCTTGGTCCTGTATTTCTTTGGCTTGAAGTGCTTGTTTCAGCTTTCCATTTTTATTCTTAAGTATGTCAATCTTTATACTAAGTTGAGGTGTGATCTTTTCTTTTGTACTTAATTGTTTACGAAGTTCTTCGTTTTCCTTTTCATAGCTACTAACTGAGGATGTTGGTGATCTTGGTACTTTGGAGCTATGTACGTCCAAAGGGGTTATCATTATTTGACTTTGACAAATCAGTGCGGTCGCTGGATATCGACAACTGGGACCCCGAGACCACACTCCACCATGTCGCCGGTCCTGGGGTTCCGGATCCCACCACCGTAAGTTTTTCTCCTTCTTTTTCACCCAAGCTGGTTTTTGGTCGAGTAGCCTTCCTCTAGCATTTCAAACCTTCTGCCAGGTATTAATAACAGCCGCTCCTAACTTGGTGGACAGACGCTGACCAAGAAGCCGCCCAATTGATATACGCACCACTTGGTTACCAGATTACTTAACCAACTTCCCCAGTTCCTCGGATTGGAAGGTAACTGGAGGTTTTATGTTTGATTTCTTTTATGGAATTTAGAAGGTCAAATTAGCTCTAGCTTCCCCAGTCCCGATATTGACTCTTTGAATGCCATCAAGGTAGGTCTTACTGATTTCTAGCGTCGAGGTCTCATCTTTCGGACCCGCCCCATAACTGCGTCATATACTTTACTTATCACATGTATTTACAATTGTATATACACGTGCCGTGGTATATGTTTAGTCTCAAAAATTAAAACGCAATCGAGAATATTGAATTTAGAATAATTTCGAAAATTTAAATATCCAATTTTGCTGCTAATATTCAGAGTAATCATTATAATAATACACTGATATATGTATATATGTACATACATAAATGGAATTGATATGATGAAGGTCAACCATATGTGTGTTTTGATTTTATAATGCGCGCGCGGATAAATGTTGTTATTTTGCGCGTTATCGCGGGACCGAGTTCATATCGCGCAACAAAAAGTCAACATCAATATTCACTATAGTTACCTATAACATACTTATATGTATAATCAATTGGCTATATATATGTTTATGTGTATATAGCGGTACGCGATATTTAATCCGCATGTATAACCGTTGAACTTGAAATTTTCTTATTCATTTCGGTTTCTTATTTCGCGGTTTGTGTATTGGAGGTATCGCGTTTTTGTTGTTGCGCGCGATATTTTTAAATATTAAAATTCGTTTAATTTCCAAACATTTTATTTCATTTTCATTTAATGTTTTATTTATGCTTTGCATGTTTCTTTTTTATTTTAGTTTATAATTTTAATTTGTAATTTACATTTTTCCAACAATATATTTTATTAAATCGCGGACAATGGCAATAGCAACTTACTATATATATCGTGAAGTGTTAATTAATTACTATATAGGAAGCTTATTTTTAATTCATGTATTTTGGAATGTACTAACGCGCACAAAACACGAGTGTGATATGAATTTATATAGTTTTTGCGGTCTGAATTGCATCACCGCTGATTTTATAATACAAAAGTAGGTACACGCAAAGGCAAAATTATGATTTGAACGTATTTATGTACATATATGTTGGTGTTACACTGATCACATACGAAAGCTCTACAACATACCAACTTATAACTCTTTCGGAAATTTTTAATTTTTATAATTAACAAGCAACACTGATAAGGAATTGTGTTTTAAGTATAAAGTAAACATAAGACGTTTTAACATCACACTATAATTATCATACATGTTGTCACTATAAACATACGCATATATATGTATAGTGTTCGGTCATGTCCATTAGTATAGTAAAAAATGCATTTTCGACACAAATTTTTTTTTATAGGAAACGCTTATCAATTTTATCAATCCAATTAACATATAAAAATAAATAAGTATAGTGTATTTATAGCTGAGATTTGAACTTTTTTTTATTTTATTTTCAAGTTGAGGCCAACAAACTAGTTATCAGTTTTGTAATAAATATTTATACTGTATATATGTGTGTTTATTGTAATTAAGTGGTTTGGCATAAGAGATTATGTGTTGTTTTGTTTGCAAGCCCACATTGATTATCTTTAAAATGTACGCAATTATGTATACGGTGAGCTAATAGATAAGCGCTTAAATGACGAAATGTTCTAGGTGCGCTTGTTGCCTATAGCTTTCTCGTGACGATCGTTTTATCTATATTTGTGTGGAAGAGATTACGATATTTCACTACTTTTTTTAAATAGATTAGATTTTTCTAATAAAAACCATGTCATAAATAAAAAACAAGCCTTTATGACGTAATTTGGAAAAAATCAGAAAGACATCATCAATAAAACGCTTCAGTTGGGATATAACATAAGGAAAGCAGCCCCATACCCGAAAAAAAGAAATCTTGCCGAAAAAACACACAATCAATCCGGTATGCAGGGACTTAATATCCCGAGGGATATTTTATTAGCTACCTTGGTCACTAAATATTTTTGTAAAAAATTAATTAACTGACATGCACCAATAAAGTTCCCAATGTCATAACTAACTGACCTAATTGATCAAACTGATAATAATTCTACATCCCCTATAGTACAAATTTTTAATAGAAAATATAACTCTTTTCAGTTAAATTTTATAAATTTTTAGAATTTTACGATATACAAACTTTAGCCAACTTATTTAGTTTTCCGTTGTCGTTTAACCCAAATTAAAAGAATGAAAAGCAACGGCGGTCGGATGCTTCATTAATTAGCAAAAGCCGCTTGGTGGTTAATAGCATAAGTAATCATAATTTTATAAAAGTTGGCGGTTTATGTTATGTGCGTCACGCCATCTAAACTACCAAAATAAATATTTTTCGTTCCAAATATTTGTGCTGCCATCTATTATTGATATCGTCCGTTACTTAGCTTTAACGTGTCTTATCCTACCTAACTCAGCATGCTTAACTAATGTGGAGGCATGTGTGTCGAAAAGGGTCTTCACGTCAACCCTTTTAAAACTGATTTAATTGTCTTTACAAGGAAGAGGAATACTCTTGAACCATCTGTTCCCTACCTTTTTGGGAGAACGATCACTAAATGTGACCACGTCAAGCACCTTGGTGCTCTCCTGGATAGTCAACTTTCCTGGAAGAATCACCTGGATAACAAACTTCAAAAAGTAACTGCCATATTTTGGCAATGTAGAAGAGCTTTTGGGAAATCCTGGGGTTTAAGTCCTAGGAAGCTTTCTTTCATTTATAAATCACTGGTCCTACCGCTCCTATCTGAAGGCTTCTGTAGCCAAGCTTAATGGTCTACAAAATCTTGCCTGCAAAGCCATTACTGGAGCTATGTCCTCGACTCCACTTCTTGCCATGGAATCCATTATATCGTTTGAGGTGCATTAGGGCATGGAATGTTTTCGGTTCTATCGTGGGACATCGACAAATTTTAAAAAATTATTCTTCATGTTTACCAGAAATTCATATGGTTAATGACAGACTACTACTCGAATTCCATTTCTCAAATCTTTTCTTGGTGGCTTATCCTTTGAGAGATTTGTGGAGTTCGCAGGATTTTCTTAACAAATTGGATGAGTCCATAGTCTTTTTTTCTGATGGCTCTCGTTCTAACCTTTGTGCAGGTTTTGGTTCGCATTGTACTGATTTTCAGGTGGAACTAATAGCGCTGACACGTAGTGTTATTGAGGCTTTGAATTTTGCTGTTAAAAACAAAAGTATTCTACTGTGTACAGATAGTAAAGCTGTTCTTAACTCTTTAAGAAATCCCTTGACTGTTTCTAAACTCGTCAAGGAATGCAAACATTTCATGAAAATTCTTTGTTCTAACAACAGTCATAGACGGTCATGTGGGTACCGCCTCATTGTGACATCGTAGGCAATGAGATTGCGGATTGTTTAGCCAAAGCTGGCTTCCAATTGACTTTAGTTGGTCCTGAACCAGCGGTTCCTGTTTCTTTCAACTACGGGAAAAAAGTTATAAAGGACTACGCTTTGAAAGACCTAAGGTCTCAGTGGCTTGAGACTTTTAGTAGTCGTAACATTAGCGAATTTGAGGTCAACTTTAAAAAAGAACCAGTTAAGAATCTTGGTAGCGATTCTTACGGGACATGCCCTTTTTAAAGATCATCTAAACGTGTTTAGCTCATGATATTATTTGCGAGGACTGCCTTGAGGAAGATTCCTTCACTTCGTGAGCAGTTGTCCTGCTATCAGTTCTATACGAATTCAGGTATTCAACTTTAGGTCTTTAAATTTAGATCAGTTGTCCTCTCTGCCTTGGTCTAAACTTGTTCAGTTTGCGAAGGTAGCAGTGCGCATTTGCGAAGTGGGTTAGAATACAAGGTTTGCACCATGAGCATTTGTGGCATTCGGTGCGGAATCCTCGTGGGATCCAACCAGTTTTAATATGTTGGTGGGCGCTTTTAGTATATGGGCAATTGTATAAATTGCACAACCACACTAAAATTGACGTGAGGCAAACAGCTTATTTCGTAAATTCTGATATCAGGCACACAACGCCTGAGATTTCATCCGAAATTGGTAACGAAGCAAAATTCAGTTCCTCTTAGTGGAAGTTAGCTCGGTTCACTTTTTTTGTAACCATTATGTTTTAAAATTTTGATGGCCGTAGTTTGTTTTATACATAATGGAATAGCATTTACCTGTAGCCTTGTTTTTCTTCGCGATTGTCAGACATTGTTGCATTTCATTATGGGTATATTTTGTTGCTCGACTGTAAGACAACACTCATCATCGAACCAATCATTCTTGGGTCTGACTTTCGCTATACCTAAAGTATGTTGAGTATAGCACTGATAACCGAAGTTTTCAGTACGTCTCAAACATAGTTCACACATGTAAGACTGGCAATTAGCTTCCTCAATGCTGTCGCTGACAAGATCCTGATATTGTTCCATTTGATCTTCATTTATCAGACCTTCACATTCGAAACGCTCTATGCGTTTCGCTGTGTTCCCAGACTTGTACGAAAACTCCTATCGTAGCTTTGCAGCGACAAAATGATAATCGCTGCCTATGTATTTGGTTGCTGACCGATAAGCTCTCACAGCCTGAATAAACCGAGCCCACCTTTTGAAATTAGCACGTAGTCAATTTGGCTGCGTCAAGTTTGGATCCATGTTATCAAATGTATTTGTTTGTGTGGGAAGAATGTGCTTGCTATTCTAAGGTCGTGAGCTATTGCAAAGTACATCATTCTCTCGCCAATGTCGGTCGCAGTTTCGTGTCGGAAGTACGGATCTTTATTTTCACACAATCGGCTGATTTTTGTCAGCTCTAGCATTAAAGTCTCCAATTACCATTCTAATTTCGTGTTCGGATATAGATCCCATCAGATCGTCCAAGTCATTGAAAAATTAGTTTTTATCTTGGGGCTGGCTGACTTCTGTGGGCGTATGTACACAAATTATCGATAGGTTGGCTAACTTCATGCGCCTTCTTTAAACCAGCCTCCTTTACCTGCGGCCCAAGAAGAAATCCAGCTCCAAGATTCCCATGATCCCAGCGAGTTTCTTGAAGAGCAACGAGTTCCAGCCGATACTCCTTCATTTACGTGATTAGGCCCTCCATCGCTCCTGGTTTCCTAAGTGACTGCACGTGTCATGTGCCGATCCTAAATCAACAGTTGAGTTTTTTACGACAAGCAAAGGATACTGCATTGGTATTCTTGGGAAACATATACGAGACATTTGAGTACCCCCCCGACCACAGGTGCTATAAGTATGCTCGAAAAAATTTAATTTCGGTTCGATCGACATCATATATTGAAACATTGTAGCGACGATTGTAGCATTTGCATCACGGCAACTTATGGTGGCCACTTGATAAATTCAAACCTTCTGCCAAATATAATTTGGTTGAGTGGGACCTAGCAAAATGCGAGTCGCAACTTTAATTCTTTTTGAAGCGTATGCAAGTTCCAATACTCCTCAAAAAGTTTTCGTAATTCTGACGTTATTATGGTTCTACACAACATTTTACAATTTGCTAATGGCTTTGATTTTAATTTTTTCATAATTTTTCTATTTCTAATTTCAGAGTCTAAATCCATTTGAGTGGGCCTTCAGACTTGATTTCGGATGTTTGCGTCTCGTCTAAATTTCCCAATTCCGGATCACTTTGATCAATTATATAAAAGGAAATTTCATTAAATAGAAAATAAAAGGAATCGCTGGAATCCGTATATACCAGCTTTAGAGGTACACATAGCCTCTTCTTCAGCTTCCATCTCTATGTCAAACCTTTGTGCATCATCTTCAATTCGTTTTTTAAATTCTATACTTTCCAAAACCGTCGCTGAAAATAGCTCCACTACGAGACTATTTTTCGTTCTATCAACAACATCTTGAGAACGGAATTTCCCGAACCAAAGTGGTGCTTGCCCAGTTAGGATTGGAAATATTTTTGTGAAGTTTTAAATAAACTAAATAATTTAAGTGATCCACCAGATATATTCCTCATCCCAGCTGATGTTGAAATCATCTTCCTAATATTTTTTGGAGTTTCGATCCCGATATTAACTACAATATTCCTTTTAACGTTACATCCGGAACGGAAATATATTTCATCGACTGAACAGAAATTACAAAACGACATCAAAGGGTTAGAACCGAAAGTTCTCGATGGGAATGAACAAATGCAAAGTTTAGAAGAGAAAGTTCTAGGCTTCGAGAAGAAACTTCTATATATTGAAGTTAACGGAACAGCGTCGCCAGAATCTCAGCTAATTCAAGCGATGAAATTTAAACAACTGGTATTTGATGGCACAACATCTAAAGCACTGAATCGAAAGTGATCATAAACGAGAAATGTTTCGTATGGAGTTAAAGAGTCGATATCAAAAGATTGGAGAGACTCTTCAAGAATATTCCGCAGCAGTCGAGCGGCTAGTTCATTTGGCACATGTTAATACATTTCCCGATTATATGGAGAGAATTAAGATGGACGCGTTCATTGATGGAGTACGGGATCCAGAGACGCGCAAAGCAGTATTTTTGTCACCCAAAGTGACTTTTGCCGAGAGCACCGCTTGTGATGGGTCACATTTCACGAGACCAAGATCGCGATCTCCTATGCAACGAACATCAAGTTTTGGCCAAGGAGGAGTGGCAGGACACCAAGGTATTAGGAAAATATGGAATGTTGGGCATGTGACAAAACGGGTCACATAGCACGAGACTGTCGGGAAATAAGATGGAGACGAGCGAGATCGCGATCTCTGGTACATCGAGGATCGGATAAGGAGAAAATTGTAAACTAGAAGGAGGAACAGGTACAGGTAGCCAAATAAAAACCAGGAGTGACGTGCGAGTAAACAATAGTGGTTTCAAAGTAGGAGATTTAGTATGGTGTAACAATTTGCAATGGCCGAAAAGGTTTATCACCGAAACTGCAACCTTCATGGGAAGAGCCGTACACCATCATCACCAAAATAAACGACGTGGTCTACCGGATTAAGAAAGCGACATCTCTATTTGAGCAGCGACATCTCTATTTGAGCAGCGACATCTCTATTTGAGCAGCAACACTACCGTAAATGTAAAATTGTTATAAAGTAAATAAAGTAGGTGTGTCTAGACTAGTCTAGACACTCTCGAATATTGTGGAAATTTCTGGAGGGTTAGAATATTTGTTATAAATACGTGATAAACATTTAGGAGTAAGTTAGTTGTGTTTTAACCGTGAGTGTGCCAATAGTAGTAAAAAGTGAAAGTTAAGAGTAATCCAAGTTTTATAAAGTGTTATTAAAGTGTAATCAAATAATTATTGTGAAATTAAATAATTAAGTTAAATAAGTGAATTAATTAAATTAGTGTTTAGTGTAATTATTCGGAGATAAATAAATTTAGTGTGATCTAGAATTTACATCGTTTGTTTTATTCACAAAAAATGTAATGCGTTTTATAAGTGTCCACTTATGATTATAATATTGTCCTAGTTGTGCTAATCCAATTAACGATCTTAGCTACAAATGTAGATCTGCATAATAATAAAATGATCGTGTTCATTTTCTGTTTTGGGTCATCTGCACTATATTGAAGAACTGCGATCATGAATAAATTCATTGCATAAATCAATTCTATATAAAGCCCATTTCTACGGTTAACCGATATTCGAGAAATAGTTGACACTTATACTCGTGATATCTGTAGTATTTCATGATACGTATATTTAGACCATATTATCGCGACAATGGTATATAATAGTGGGACAACAATATACAATTTTACTGCCCAACCGCATTATGATAAAATGCCAAACTTTATTTGTATATAAAAGTATGTAGCTTGTACACGTACATATTCAGTTAAAATAATTATAGTTGACCGTGAGTTATAAACAGTAAACGCATATGGAACGCTGGGTTGGTAAAATAGCCGTTGTTACCGGGGCTAGTGGTGGTATTGGTGCAGCTATTGCAACCGATTTAGCCAAAGCTGGCATGAAAACAATTGGACTGGCGCGCCGCAAATCACGAATCGATACACTAATCGCTGAACTACCCGCCAATTGTCGCGGTGAATTACACAGCCGTCAATGCGATGTATCCAAGGAAAGTGAAATAGTTGCAACATTTCGCGAAATTATCGAAACATTTGGAGGCATCGATGTGCTCATTAATAATGCGGGCATATTACGTAACGGAAAATTAACCGATTCGAATAATACGGGCATGATACAAGATGTGGTGAATACAAATTTAATGGCGGTTGTGTTTTTGTACACGCGAAGCAGTCCTATCAATGCGAAATCGTGGGTTCAATGGCCATGTGATTAATATTAATAGCGTGGCAGGCCATTATCAACCAGTAAATAATGCTACCGGACCGATTTTTAACATATATTTTGGTACTAAATATGCGGTTACGGCGGTGACCGAAACTTTTCGTCAGGAATTTATAGATTTGGGTACAAAAATTAAAGTGACTGTGAGTTCAGTATATATAGTTAGTTTAATCAGTTAAATAAAATTAATTATGTTTTGTATCGTAGAGTCTAAGCCCAGGCCTTGTTAATACAGAAATTTTAAATACGTTTGGAGATAAATTAGGAACTAGCTTGGAGAATGTGTTTACAGGAGCATTACAACCGGAAGACATTTCGAGCGGTGTGTTATATGCCTTAGGCACTCCACCTCATGTCCAAATACATGAATTAATTATTCGACCAGTCGAGGAGAAATGATAGATTGCAGCGATTTGATTTTAAGCAATACTGAAAAAACCTATTATCCTTTTAAATAAATGTTAATGATCTAAGATCTTGAAAATAAATTTTTTTCAACTTTATGGAAGCGTTTTAATATTCTGAATCAATTTCTATGGTACTTCTTATTTTTTTAATTAGGTTATTATTATAGTTATTATTGTGCTATTGTTTTTCTAGAAGCTAAATGTAAAGCTTAACCCAGCAAGAAGTGTAATGCGTTCTAGATGAGGTTGCATTTGCATAATAAAATATAGTTTAGGCCTGTATCTACCGAATAGACCTGGATAAATTGCAATGATAGGAATTTAGTTTAAAAATGGTGAACACGAATGTTGAAACGAATCTTATGGTTAGCATACTATTGCTTGAGATAACCAAATATGTACCAGAAGAAGACTACAACGAGCATTTACGACATGTACTGTCAGAGTGCCTGTAGTCAAAACCACTTTCATAAAAAGACAAACAAATTTAATAAAAATTCAGCTCATTTGCAGTATTAACGTTAAATGTGATAAAAACGCCCTAATTTTTATTTTCATTCGTATATTCTTGTATTAAAGAAATCATATTTTTAATCAACATTTAGGGAAATTTACACATAAATACGCCTAATATTCTACTATTAAAATATCAGCTAGAACTTCGATTTCATTATTGCAATGGTTAACCAATAGACGCGGTTTTACTATCGACCCGTGCGATAGCTCTTTGCCATTGTACTGTCAAACCGCATTATGATAAAATGTCAAAACTTATTTATATATATAACGGTAAATGCATACTATCATATTCAGTTAAAATAATTAGTTGGTGGTGAGTTATAAACTATAAACAAATTGAAATATGGAACGTTGGGTTGGTAGAATAGCTGTTGTAACGGGTGCTAGTGCTGGTATCGGTGCTGCTATAGCAATAGATCTAGCTAAAGCTGGTGTGCGAACGATTGGATTAGCACGCCGTAAATCACGAATCGATACACTAATCGCTGAACTACCCGCCGATTGTCCAGGTGAATTACACAGCCGTCAATGCGATGTATCCAAGGAAAGTGAAATAGTTGAGACATTTCGCGAAATTATTGAAACATTCGGTGGTATTGATGTGCTCATTAATAATGCGGGTATAATACGCAATGGAAAATTAACCGATTCGAATAATACGGCCATGATTCAAGAAGTGGTAAATACAAATTTAATGGCGGTTGTATTTTGTACACGCGAAGCAGTCCAATCAATGATAAGTCGTCGATTCGATGGCCATGTGATTAATATTAATAGTGTGGCAGGACATTATCAGCCGACAAGTCCTTTCGGGCCAATTGTTAATATATATTTTGGTACTAAATATGCGGTTACGGCGGTGACCGAAACGCTTCGTCAGGAATTCATAGACATGGATACCAAAATTAAAGTGACTGTAAGTTAATTAAAAACTATTACTATCTACAAATTAAACGAATTATTTTGTTTTGCATAGAGTGTGAGCCCAGGCGCTGTTAATACAGAGATTTTGAATACGTTTGGCGATAAATTTGGAAGTGTTAGTTTGGAGAATGCGTTTACAGGTGCATTACAACCAGAAGATATTTCGAATGCTGTGTTATATGCCTTAGGCACTCCACCTCATGTGCAAATCCATGAGATGATTATAAGACCAGTTGGTGAGAAACACTAGATCGCGATCTGGAAATAAATATTGTTAAAATAAATGTTAATGATCTAAGATTTTAAAAATAAACATCTAGTTATATACTTTAAGCCTTAATTTGATTCCTAATTAAAGTCTACTTAAGTATACAACATTCTTAAAGGGGAGCGGAACTTTAGAGTCTTGTGAACTATGCTAAATAAAATAAAATGATTTAAATCAAACTTAAGTAACGATAAAAATTGTTTGCGCTGTCGGTCGATTCAATTTTTAGTTTTCCAATTTCTAATTTCCAACGATTATTTTCACATGACTGAGATTTCTTTGGTCGGTTGCCAAAATCGTGGCGAACATGATGCAAAATTACTGTCACCGGTGATACGGCGGTGGATTCAATCAAAATCTGTTAAGGAGAAAAAAATTGAAATGACGAATAAGTCCAAGACCGCAGAGATCTGGTGGATAAGACGGATCAAGAAGATGGCTGGAATAAATTTTTAAATAACCGTATTCTCTAAACCACTTACAACAGGTAGCCTGACCTAGCAATCAATAGACTTAAATAGCCCAATTTTAAATTATATCAAATTGGTGATCAAGAAAACTAATCGGTGTACAACACACAAACAAATAAACTCGCACTTATCAGTCATTATCTCAATACTTTTTATTTATCCGTTTACATTAGGACTCAGTTTTACTAATCGCCGTGTACACAACCTGATCAACACTATTCATTAGTTTCTGTTCCATCTGGATTTGCTTAGTTTTTGGTGACTGAATATATTTGCGAACCGATGGTGAAATTGTGCTTGGATCTAAGGTGTTCGGATCTTGACGTCCAAATATTAAAGTCGCTAAATGCGCAACAATGATCGTTGTGCAGCAGCCAAATCCGGCGTACAGTAGATATGACATGTGGTATATCGTTTTTGGTACATCAATTTCAGTTAATGGGGTTGACGCTGTAGTCGTGGTCCCATTGGAAAAATCGTAGGTACATCCAACTGTCGAAACTGGTTTTGCTTCAAATGAAATTTTCCCAGTTGCCTGTAGCGATTGAGTACGAAATATGATCCATGCTATTGTCAACAAGCCGGATATTCCGCCTGCAAAAACTGATTTCGAATTGATCCAAGGCATTAGCAGTCCCATTAGAAATATGGCCAGCAAAGGTCCAATTGTTATGCTCGCGAGGCTCATCGATAGTTGTAGCACTGCTCCTAATCGCTCGACTACAAATACTAGGCCGACACATAAGATTCCTGCGAACACTACTACACCTCTTAGTGCGATATTTGTTTGGCGCTCGGTAAGCGGCTTCTTAAAGCCTGGCTTAATGAAATCCTCTAGCACAACTGCAGACAAACTATTCAGCCCGGTTGATAATGAACTTAGTGCAGCACCAAATATTCCCGAGATAAAAAGCCCGGTTAGTCCTGGTACGGTGCGAAACACGTCCATAACCAGTAATGGCACAAGTTGATCCTTAGCCTTAGCTAGTTTGGTCGTAAGCGGATCACAATCATAGTAGGTAGCATAGATTAGTAGCCCAATATAGAAACACAACAACGTGAGTATTGCATTTCCAATCACAAATAACCATAATGCTCGTCGGGCCGATTTTAAATTTGGCAGCGATAAATATCGCTGCATCATTCCCTGATTAACACAATACGTAGCGGTCATATGAAATCCGCCTCCAATCAATAACGAGAATATTGTATGGCGTATAGTTGGATCAATGTCGGATGCAGGCATCTCAATCCGTCCACTGGCGTTATTACGATCGAATACGGTTGAAAGTCCACCCACATCTATCGTGCCTTTAATCGCAATCAATGACATTGCCCCGTACATGATGACGACTTGAATAAAGTCAGTCCAGACAACCGCCTTTATTCCACCAATGCAGGTGTATATCATACAGATTAGGCAAATTACTGGTGTTATAATGTGGATGTCAATGCCGGACACTAAAATATAAAATTGTTAATAAAATTTGCAGACAATTGCCAATAGTTTAAGGTTACCTTGGTTGAAGGAGAGCGCTGGTACATAGACCACGATCGGGATCCAAATAATTTGATTCATCGTGAATAAAATCGAGCCGAATAGTCGCATTCGCCGATCAAATCGTATTTCGAGATATTCATACAACGAGGTCAACTGTAGTTCGACAATAACTGGCAATAGGAAGAAGTGTGACACAAACCCTGCCACCACCATCGAAACAAAAATCAATGTGAATCCTGTTCCGTAAATATACATTTCGGTCGAGTATCCCAGTAGAGATATTCCCGACATCCAAGTACCGAGTAATGACATCGAAACGGGCAATATGCTCATTTTTCACCCACCCACCAAATAGTTCAGCTCGACTGAACCGAGCCCTCTATTCATCATTTGTTTTTGCTGCTTCTCAATTAATCCGAAATATATATGCCGACCAATAGACATGCGATCAACATTGTCACGAATATCGTATAGTCCAGCCAACCGAATCGTTGCATTTCACGGATCATCGCGTCAATTGTGGTCGAACCCATTTCTTTGAATTTTATTTCGCTTGATAAGCGTACACGTTTTAATTAGAGAACACTACACACTGATACCTGCTCAACGCAGTATCTTAGTTTAGTGTGAACGAGTTAAATTAGAACGACTTTTAGCGTTCGTTATTGTAAACTATTCGGGTCAATTTAGTTTCGACGATTGAACCTGCGTTTACTTAATTTCCGAAGATTTTAATTTATAGTGACACCGCACTTTGTTAATTGTAATTAATTAATTTTTTATTGATTAATACGAGTATCACAAATTTTACATAAATATCGGACAAAATTAAATTTAAATAGAAATATTTGTTATAGGTATTGTGTTTGCCAATTACAATGTTCCAATGGACTATTTTAATTTGCTTGTTTTTCAGAGTAGCTTCAAAACCGGATGTATATTTTTAAGATGATACCAATACGGTATCATCTTAAAATATAGATCAGGTTTTGAAGCAGGTTATCAGTATTTAATGACGACGAGGAAATAATAACGCAGATCTCTATAGCTTGTATTTTAGTGCTTTCTAAATGTATATACATATATATGTATATACGGTTTTAAGATTCTGGTGAATTTTTCTTATAATTCATTCTAAGCATTGCGTTAACATTCCCGCGACCTTGACATATTTAAACATTTTCAATTATTGTTTTCTACGTCGAAGTGTCGACAACCCGTTAACAACGTCGATAACGTATTCTTTTATAAATTAGTTCTAAACTATACGGTGACCAAATATCATCAGGATTAATGTAATACGGGGGGGCGACAAGTTTCCAGAAGTGCGCCTTCAAAATGCATTTTAATCTACTTTAAAAAATATATATTTTTAATGACGCAAAGCGTAATTAAAAGCGGTTTTAATCATGGTCTCAGTTGTATGTCCAGAAGGTCTCAGTTGTATGTCCAGAAATTTATTTTAAGTGGTTATCAAATTCTTGAGGGGAACATACTGAATCGTCTAAAGTTAGGTGATGTTGGTCTGCAGGGTTGGTATTAGTATTACCGATTTCTGCTTGCCGTTCTGGTAGTAATACTAACTCAATCCACATCCAAATTTCCTTTAAATGGAGTTTAGCTTCCAATCTATCCGTACGAGATAACACTGCCTGAAATCTTGGATCCATTTTAATGTTAATGTATTTAATATTTCGGGTTCTCTACAATTTTAATTTTTTAGAAGAACTTTAGCAAAATGACCGCTAAATTTGGCTGTTGCTAGTTTACACTTTAGCCATTCTTTATACATATTAGTTAAAACGAGCTGCTCAGATTGAAATTTTAATGTTGAACATGCTGAAGGACTTAAAGCATATCTAATTGCTTCTGCATTTATCCAATTATGGGGTTGAATTTTAATACATATGTTAATTGCAATATTATTGTATTCAATTTGATTTTGTACAATATAATAACATCAGGCATTCAAAATGTGGACGTCCATCGACTAATGCCATCTAATGGTGGAATTAATAATTGTGCTGCTTTAATAGCAACAATCCCACTGGAGTACGTAATTTATTGACTAATGTGCGTATATATGAAATGGATTATTCTTCACCTTTTAAGCTGTCAATAACTGCTAGTTGGAGCGTATGCCAAGCACATCGAACCATAGATCTTGATATTATTTGCTGTGATTGTAATTTTTTTTGCTTAAAATTGGTGTTCAAACTGTTGAGATTATGATTTAGGATTTCGAAATCCTGAATCTTTAAGAATTGAAAACGGCCTTCAATTTTTGGTCACCATTTCTAAACATGCACTTTTAATTTCATTAAAGGTCAATTTTACATTTGGTATGTAATGACGCTCTGTGAAATGCGGAAACAAAAAATTATTTAACGTTATTTTATTTGGTTATTTGATTTTTTTTAAGGTTATCGGTTATTGTTAAGTTATATCGAAACGTAATTAATTTTGTTACGTTATTTCGTTAACGTTACATTACGTTATCACTCCCTGAATGTAAAAATGTATTAAAGAATAATGGTTTATCAAGCGATTAACAGTTGTGGACGGAAATGAGCGAGGTAGATTGCGCCATGTAAACTACGCGGTTTGTCGACACGTAAAATATTACGTAGATTACTTAGCAGCGTTTTGTGATAACGTCAACAACGTATGATATTTTAAGGTTTTAAACACGAATGAAATACGGAACGTTCGGTTGATAAAGTAGCCGTTGTAATGGGTGCTTGTGCTGGTAACTTTTCACATAACCTCAAATTAAATAATTCAGCCTGACTGCAAATATTGTTCATAAAAGTAAAAAAAGCCATCTTACCACTGAATCATGTCTGCTGGCGTCAATTGAATCATCTGCACCCAGAGCAAATAGTTTAAATATTAGCGATTATACAAACCGAAAGTATTTTTCTAGAACACGAATTTACGTAATAACTTTGCACAATAAAAATAAAAGCACGTTGCTCCGTTGTAAATTGCATCTTGACTAAAATTAAAAATTGTCACAGCCTACTGGTAATAAAAATATAAAACAAAATAAACGAAACGTGTTGCCATAACGGAATAATAAATTATAAACATTATTACTACATATTTTTATTGAGTAAATCTTGTAGTTCGTAAAAATAAAATAAAAAAACGAACCAACTGAAAACTAATGAAATAACCGACGAAACAACAAACGAAGACAATAACACTAAATTGCATAGCTTTAATAATATGCCTATCAGGGATGGGCGGACAACCCGAAAACAACGTCGATAACGTAGACAATCAATAATGTAGACAATTCTTAAAGTAATTTTGTGAATTAGTTCTAAACTACCCTGACCAAATTTCTTTAGGATAAATACAAAACAACGATACAAATTATTTTAAAATAGTATATAGATCGGAAAAAACTGCACAATTACGATAAAAAAAATTTACAGGATGATTATAACTTACATTAAAATTAATTCGAAGATCTCTGACGGTAACACGAATTCGAGTTCAGGAAGGGTACGAGCAACTGAGTTATTAAACAATCAAATCGTTCAGATAAACAGAACTGAGTCCGCTAAACGAGCCAAACTACTCTATTATACCAACCACATTTTGATAAAATTTAATGAATGTGTTTTGATGGCTGACGAAACGTACGTGAAATTGGATTTGAAACAGGTTATAGCAGGTCAAAATATGTATCTGGCCAAAAATAGTGACAATGAGCTCCCGGTAAATATTTATAAGCACTTCAACTTAGATAAATTTGAAAATAGAGTTAAGATGGCAAGCGATTTAAAGTTGTCGACTCATGGTATTTTCCAGGTCTTTGTGACATTCTCCACAACGTATATTGATTATAATTCCTTGACACGATTCACCAGTAAAGTTTTGGTAACCGGCCGATTTATAGCAAACATATAAACTTAAAAAATTTGCTGACAAACTAGCAAACTAATTTTTAAGCTAAAGTTTAAATAAAATCCCCGGGACTCATATAGCATAACTTTTTAATCTACATTGTTTGGAATTGTTTGAGTTATAATTATCCAAAGCGTCGTTTAAATCGGTTGTAATAGTGAAAAGTTATTAAATATGATGAAACAAATGTGTCAGTGTAGAAAGAGCAGCTCATAAAAATCGAAAACAGGTCATAACTTCCATTAAAAATAATCCGATGATTTCTGATTATGACCGTACCATAAAATTGAGCACATTCCGTTCCATGGTAAAACGAATTCGAGTTCCGGAAGGTTATAAAAATAACCGAGTTATTAAAAAGACAAATCGTTCAGATATCCAAAGCTTGTCCGCTGAATCTGCCAGAGTTTGTCCGCTAAATATGCCTATTTATATATGCCTATTAGTGAAATTGGATTTGAAACAGGTTAGCAGGTCAAAAACTGTATCTTACCAAAAATAGTGACAATTGTTGAAATGTATAGAATTTAATAGACGACAAAAGAAAATGCGTGTTACAAAGTTAAGCGAATCCAAAGAACAAGGACCGAGACGAGAAATATATTATAAGTATACAAACTATTTTTTGGTTTTAATATTTCAACAACAATGCTTCCTTTAAATATATAAGCACCTCGTCTATAAGGACGCTATAAAAGAGACAAATCATATCAATGTTATCTCAAAAGATCTAAGCCGACCGGGTTTCGATATATCCAAAAATATTTGAAAATAGCGAAAAGAAGAATGGCGGATGCGATAAGGTTGCTGAAAATATTTGTTTTAAATGGACCAATATTTCTGCCATAGTCACATATTAGTTATCCCTAATAACAAAATTTGAAATTAAGATCAATCCGAACGTTTACTGCAATCAACTTTCTTTAATTAGCTTCTGTTTGTTGTATAGTATATATCGTCTGTGATTTCCGATTTAATTTGAATGATTCTTTAGTTTCTTCTGCCGGCTTAACTGAATCGCCCTTTTACAAAATACAACTGCGAACTGGCGCATTTTATTTCAAATCGCTAAAATATCATAGATTGTTTACATTGACTTAATTGTCGATGTTGACAAAAAATATTGCCATGTAGTAAAATAATACATTTTACGTGTCGACAACTGAGATTACACAGCGAAACGCGCAGGGAACGTTTTGACTGTGAAGGTCTGATAAAAAAAGATCAAAAGAAACGATATCAGGATGTTGTCAGCGACAGCATTTAGGAAGCTAATTGCCAGTCTGACTGTGTGAATTCTGTCTGGGAGGTAGGGAAAACTTCGGTTGTCAGTGCTGCTCAGCAGACTTTAGGTATGATGAAAGTAAGACCCAAGAATGAAATGGTATGGTGACGAGTGTAGTCATGCATTCGTCTGTAAAAGACATGGGTGGTCTTGCTGGGAAAGGGCAGCTATGGCTGAAAGCCATTGTCAGGTGTTGGACGACTGTTGCGGGGAAATGGCACCCAGGCGGGGCCTATATCCATTTACCACGCCGTCGCTCACTTCTGTTGAAGTCTTCGTAGTCGGTATGCTTCGCCAGGTGCAATTAAAAGTGCTCTTGGATCTGCATCCAGCATCAGTTAGAGTTGTTTATTTAGATAAGACCCAAGCTCGTAGCACGATAGTTTAAAAAAAAGACCAATTTACTTGTCGGCCATATCAGTTTCATTTTTAATTAGGCCCTAGCTTCATCGGCTAGTGCACTGTCGTTTAGCACGTCTCCTCAGAGTATTCACAAGTTATGTCTTCTATATTATATTCGTTTTTTGATAGATAGCAGGCTAATTTGCCGTGGCTCGTTGAAATCTGTGTTAACTTAAGGCTAGGCTCTTTTCTAGTGTTTTATCAATAACTGGCAGGAAACTATAAGTTAACCTGCCCTCCAATCGAGTTGATCCCACTTTTTTGTCTATGTGTTTCGGTTATCTGATTTCCATAAATTTGAAAGTTGCCGCATGCTTACGTTTTGCCTTCTTCTTAGTCCAAAATTTGCAATTCTTTCTCTTTCTCAGTAACCAATCGAAATTACTCCAGCTAATACAGTTACAGCATCTGTCGATACCGTTCTGTAGACTACACCTTTCGGGGCTGACAAATGTCCTTTAATGGTGACAATTCATCCGATCAGCCCATGCGGCGCACGCGTAAATCATAGAAGCCACTACTAAACCTTGGTATATTGGAGCTGTAGTGTACGAGTACCTTGCTTTAATCACCAAGTTTCTTTCACTATTCGTTTAAGAAAACTTTCTAGCTGTTCTCTACTATCCTTTTGACGTGTGAGGTGACACCAAATCGTTCATCGAAATCTACTCTCAATTATTTTACGGTCTTTAACATCTTAATTCTCTGAGCATCGACAGCGCGCGGTGCATTTTCCGGCATATTTAGTCGTTAATTTCCAGCAAGTATAACAAATAGAGGTTCTGAAAGTACAAAACTCAGCAATGACCACATTTCGTTGAATTGCTTTAAAGGAATTACCGGATTATATAATAAAACTAAAAAAGTGTTCATCATGCATCACAGAGTGTAGTTGAGTCACAAGCGATATTTGATACTCGGTGGGGAGACTTTGTGGAACTGTCCCTTCTATCTAATTCGATTAGTAGGGCGAAGCGAAGTTTTGCCTGACGAATGGAAAGGGGCCTATGAATTTACGAGAGAATTAATGGTCTCCCCTGGAATACCTAGGGATGCCAAACAAAATTGGTACGATTGTGTAGAATGACAGTGATGCAGTTTCAATGCTGTGTTAAAGTTGATAACAGGCTATCGAGAATTTTTGCAGTTAACGGAAATTCTCTGTCCCCGATACTCTTTTATTTCAAAGGAGGGTATTAAAGAGTGGCTGTCAGCAGACAGTCGTGCTTTGTTTCCTCTAAGACCACTGCTAAAATCTAAATACCTATCAAGTGCCGTGAAGCTGATGTTTATTGTACATAAAGTAAGATCTCAGGGAGTACGATGGCTGCACGATGTATAGAGACGCACTTGGCTCCTTCAGATTGTCTAAGACAGTGTGAAGACCAAGCTCAGGATTGTAACAACTGGAGCCAGATAATATGCCCTTTAAAGAATAAAATATTATTTTCATCATAAGTAAATATATAAAATTATAAAATACGATCTTGATTGCATTAACTTATATTTTGGAGAATTTTCACGGTTAACCGATATTCAATGACGCACTTAGCAGAAGTAGATTACTTATAGATAATATATTACGTCAATAAAGTGACGATCACTATATTGCGTCATAGCCTATACTCGTATCTCAATGTAAGTATATATGTATCCTTATATCGTAGTTAAAACTGGAATTATGGTCAATTTGCAATTTTGCTAATAAACCGCATTGTGATAAAATTATTGTCAAACTTCGTTCATTATATATATAGGTAAAAATGACAGACATCTGTATTCAGTCAAAATAATTATTTGACAGTGAGTTAAATAAATTAAAACGATATCGAAATATGGAAAGATGGGTTGGTAAAATAGCAGTGGTTACCGGTGCCAGTGCTGGTATCGGTGCTAAGATAGCAGTTGATTTAGCTTTAGCTGGTATGAAAACGATTGGACTAGCACGTCGTAAATCACGAATTGATTCTATAATCGCTAAACTACCAGACGATTGTCGCGGTGAGTTACACAGCCGTCGATGCGATCTATCCAAGGAAAGTGAAATAGTTGCAACATTTCGCGAAATTATCGAAAAATTTGGCGGCATCGATGTGCTCATTAATAATGCGGGCATAGTACGCAATGGACAATTAATAGATTCCAATAATACGACCATGATTCAAGATGTGGTGAATACAAATTTAATGGCGGTTGTGTTTTGTACACGGGAAGCATTCCAATCGATGAAAAGTCGTGCATTCGATGGCCATGTGGTTAATATTAATAGTGTGGCAGGACATTATCAGCCGGTAAATCATGATACCGGACCAACAATTAATATATATTTTGCAACTAAATATGCGGTTACGGCGGTGACCGAAACGCTTCGTCAGGAGTTCATAGAATTAGGTAGTAAAATTAAAGTTACCGTGAGTAATTTAGATGTAACCAAGTAATTGGTTTAATTAAATTGATTATTTTGTATGTTTCATATTGTAAATAGAGTGTTAGCCCAGGTCTGGCCAATACAGAGATTTTGGATACCTTTGAAGATAAATTTGGACCCAATGGAGAGAACTGGTTTATTGGAGCGTTAAATGCGGAAGATGTTTCGAACGCTGTATTGTATGCCTTAGGCACACCACCTCATGTACAGGTAAATGAATTGATTATGAGACCTGTTGGCCTTAAAAAGGAAGAAATCTTAGACCGCAATCTAATTTTGAAGAATAGAAAATTTAAATGTTGTCCTTTTGAATAAAAGTGTTAACGATTAACGATAAGATATTATAGAAATAAAAATTTAGATGCAAATAAATTTTGCAGTTAATATAGAGTTCTAGTAATTATTTAGAAAACTCTTGGTTTATACTCTAAAGGTATACTCTCATAGTTTTACAAGCGTTACCATCATTATGAAACACTTGGAACTCGATTATACTTCAATGGCGTCTTGTCAAAGGAAACTAGAGTAACGAGTCTGACTACGTAAGTTTTTCATACCTACAGGGTTTTAAGATTGGCTGTCCCCTTAACTATTCCAGCATATCTAAAAGCGAAAAGCGACTCCATCAGTAGTTGATTTTCTAATAACCCTATAAGAACCAGCGTTCTTGTCGGAATATAATACATTTCATAGATGAGGGATCTAACGATCTAGGTAAAACATCGATGAAAAGAATTAATTCGATATGGATGATGCCCATCGAATTAGACAACTCCATTACTACGGATTGGGGGGCGAGTAGCAGAGATCAAACAAATAACGAAATCTCCCCCCTGGCAGGCCAATATGTCTTATCCAGAAGACCTGGACACTGGCTAGGGTTCACTGGGCCAATCATTACAAAACCGAACACTAGAAAAATAAACACAAACCGGCAAACACAAATATCGACCATTGGCTTTCGTACACAGAAACGAATCGGAAACTGGAACATCAGAACTCTAACAGAAACATCAAGGTTAGCACAAGTAGAAAAGGAAATGAAAGTGATATATAACATCGAGATTAGCTCGCATTTACCCCGATTTAATGTCCCGTTATAAATCCCACGACCACCAATAGAGTGCCGTCGAAGCGATATCAGTTGGCCAGATCTGGACCGGTTAAGTCCAGGCCGGAACTGCCTGGTTATTACACACGATCTTACGTTCGTTTCTTTTATGGCTTCTTCCTATGAAGCAGCAGTTTACATGAAGCAAACAAGGTATCTTTATGTCGAGCATGCTTTGGCATATAAGGGGTGCTGTGAACGACCACCAGGTTGGCCGAGACTTACACAAAGACATGCTGATAGCTTGCTGATAGAACATGCACCTAACATAGCTTTGTTCAAAGCAACAGATAGCTTGGTTACTAGAACATCAAGCTCCTGTGTAGAGGGGTTTAAGGTGGGTTTGAAACCGATACCGGTAATGAATTACTAAGAATGGTTCTAAAGCAATCCCAATCAGTTTTACTCCTATTTCTGAAGGATGGTTTTCTAGTGGCTTTTGTATCCACTTCATATACTGGAGATAAAATGGTCAGAAAAGGAATGGTCTTCGGACACTCTCCACTTCAATATTCTCCCCCCAATAAAATCTGAGACAAGTGTGATGTCTAGTTGCTTCCCCAAATTGAGTGATGCGCAATCGCATCACTGCCCATGATGACTCCTACTTTTCGTCTTTGAGCCTCCGTTATTGCACTGCCCTACTGACCTGATGGTATATTTTTCTCCTCGTATGGTAGGTAGGCAGATACTTTACAGTGATGGAAGGAGATCTGAAGGATCTTAAGCATTAGATAGTGTATACCTCTAACACTGTTGAGTCAGACTCCGCCTCTGACAGCGATTCGTCCATTGACACTGATAGTGTCTCCTGAGCATCTTCCGAGATGCTCTGAACTTCTGGGTCATCAACACCAGGCGGGATTCAACAAGTGGTTTCCCCACCTGCTATACAGATGCCCCAAATCTGCCAGCTTCATCGCGCTTATAAACCTTGAGCGTAATCGCTCCAAATCGATAGTTAGTTAGCATTTCCAGGATCTCCTTTGGGTTGCTTGGCTCCACAGGGATCCAGGCTCATGCCCTAGGCCTGCAGGGAATTTCTTTCCTCGTCACCACTTAAAATTTGGTCCCCAGACAGACTTTACCCAGGCTGCCGATTGCCGTTTTGTAGATGGTCACAGACCTTTCGTCGGCACAGGCAGTCAGTTTAACGTGACCCACTCTCCGTATCGGGAGAACGATAATAGGTCCCACGAGTAGCGGAGAAAGGAGGTTCATCTCTGCAGACATTCGCAATACACAGACTGCATGATCCGGAGGGCGCCAAGTATCCGGATACACCGTTAGAGACTGAGCTAGTTTTATCAGCACGGTATGGCTAACACCTTAACCCCGCACATGTGTTAACGCCGTGTTTTCGGGTAGTACACTACATGAACATGGTGTACTAGTTGCCTGGTGGTCACCACGGTGAGGTAACACACACACTTGTGGAAGCTGCAAGATACAGAGCTAGCAACAAGTACCAACCATTCCCCAAAGACAGCATCGCCCCAGACAACCAAAATCTCCATTTCTAAAATGGAAATTGAATAGGGCTATTACAGCCCTTAAACGAGCATTGAGAGAAGGAGAAGACTCAGAATCCAGAGTTATACCTTACTGAACTATTGAAGGCATTAAAAAAACCAACATTATCGGATCCACCAATTAGGCAACCAGATGGACATTGGGCCAGAAGTGCCGTAGAAAAGACTACTGCTTTCTAATCACTTGAAAAAAGTATTCACACCAAACGAAAAAACTAACAACAGTGAACTACCAAAGTTTACGGAGAACCCTTCGAAACCAATTCCTTTAAAATTTAATACAAATTGTATAAATCCAAAGAAAGCTCCAGGACACGATTATATTACCGACAAAATGATCAGAGAATTACCTGATAAATGCATAAAACTCATAGCTTATATATTCAATACGATTATGAGATGTGGGTGTGAAAATTAAACACAATTCAGCCATTACTGGACTATGTGACATAAATGCGGGAGTTCTACTAGGCAGCGTATTGAGGCAAGTATTGTATTTTCTGTATACTGCCGATCTACCAACAACTGATAAGGTTATCACATCAACATTTGCAGATGACACAGCTATCATGTTTTCATCCAAAAATTCTCAAACTGCATCAAGAGAATTACAAGATCAATATACAAAATTGAGAATAGGCAAAGAATTTGGCGGATAAAAGCGAATGAAAACAAATCAACAAACATAACATTTACGTTGAATAAGCTTACATGTCCAGCGGTGTAATTAAACAATCTCTCAACAAAAAAAATGTCAAATATACCTGGGTTATCATCTTAATAGAAGATTGACATGGAGAAAAACATTGAATCAAAGCGCAACCAACTTCCCTAGAATGCAAAGTTCTACCATACAAAATGATCCTATAATTCCTCGCAATCAAAAATATTTCGCTGTATTACAAATGATCCGTGGTATATCCGAAATTGCAACATCCATAGTATTGGGTCACTATTCCCGGAATCATTTGATTCCCGGGAAACCGGAATTTTGAAATCTTATTCCCGGGATCCCGGGAATTCCCGTGATATGTAATATTCAATCCCAAATCAATTAATGTCGGATGAATTGCGTCGATGGTGTTCAAAAAACCGTTCTAGCATTGCGTCTATACTATTTCATCTGGTTTCTTCTATTGCATGTTTCTTTTTTACATAAAAATTTAAAAAACTTTACAAAGTTTCGAACCATTTCATTAGCCGCAATCAAGTCACATCGAATGTGAATTTTGGCTTGTTGTGGTTGTTCAACAATGAACCATTTGGATACGTTTCATCATCATCGGTTTCAGAGCAATCTTCATTTTGGTATTCCTATTCGTGATCACTATTACTAATATCTTCTGCTTCATAATCTAATGTCGTTGATTTCTTAGACTCGTCCATTCATCTAAAGTTAAGCTTTTTTTTTAGGAAGGACGTGGCATAGACACTTTTTTGGTCCATAGCCTTACCTTACATTCACACAACATTCATTCAACCCATTCATTCATCCAATTCACAGAAGTACAGTATACCCAGCTGCGCATTGCCTAGCTCCATGTCACCGTGTACAGTGACATGGAAGATGGGTCGGCCTATGTGTTCTACATTCCAACAGAGGGTCATAGATGTTTTCAATTTAATCATCGATCGTAATCGGGAGATGAAAAATCCCTTTTGCATCCCGCCTCTGTTTGGATTCGAACGGTACCTCCCGGGTTAAGCTTAACTTTCAACTCATTTTTTTATGAGACTTTATGGTTTCAATTATTTTCTGTTTTTGCCAAATCATAAAACTAATATATAAGATTCATCACCCGATGCGGTTGCCCCCCGGCAAAGTATACTGCCGAGTAGTTGATGATTGATGAATAAATTCACTTCTACAAATGCCGTGAATCCAAAAATCATCAGCAGCAGCAAGTTCCGCCACAATTTTCGCCAGGGATTGGCGTTTCATAAAATATATACGCTCACCTTTACCAAATTTTGCTACACTATCGCCCTAATTTGGGGATTCCAAAATACTACGGCAGCCTGTAATATTGCAGTCATCTTTACGTTCGTTTGGATCGATACTGTGCACACTTTCTAGATGTCGTCTTAATCCCTTGTAGAAGTTCCTTTGCTACTTTAAAAATTTATTTGGGTATAGCAGGCAATTAGTGTTTTTTCCATTTTCATCATTTTTTGAAATTAGATAAATTTAATTTAACTACATATTTAAGCTAACACACATTTAAATTAATTAGTTGAAAAAATTGAACATTGAACAAGTTCTAATGTTTTCAATTCTCATCGTCTTCCTTTGCCTACTTAACGAGCGGCAAGTAATGTTTTGGAGGGAGCATAAGTCATTAATGAAAGAGAAATAATAAAGCAGTCTCAACACGCAGTAAACAAACAGTTTTCGAAGCGGCCATATACTGAATTTATTGCTTCTCCTGTACCAGCCTATAACGTACGTTCCTGAGTATATTCTCGTTTTATCACCCAGCCAAAATATGTACTAATTTGAAAAACAATTAACAAAACGTCCATAATATATATATTTTCAAATATACAACATTCTTCATCCACCCACTCTCTTATCTTTGCATTTCTTATTAAATACACAGCACGTTTTTGTTTCTCGCTTTCAATAGTATCTTTAGTAATTAATATTTCACGATTGAAATCACAAATAATTACATATGCGTATGTATATGTACATACATATGTATAGTTGCTATGAAATAAGATCACAAACACTGACCTATAAAAATGTGTTTTTGATATTGTGCTGACACTTTATTTGTGCTGCTTGGCGAGATGTTTTGTCTCGTTCTCTCTTCGTTTATATATAAAATATAATTAACTATATATGCGATTTAAAAGCCAAAGCCTGACCATACCTTACATTTTACGAGATTCACTGCGAATCGTTTTATAATAGACTTTGCACGCTTATTCACTTCTCTGTTACAAATTGAGTATCTGCAGTTATACTCTTTCGTTTTAACACATTTTTTAATCTGTATAGTATTTTATTTACCATCACTCCACCTTTGACGATTTTGTGTAAGTATAGGTATAATTATATAGATAAATATATATACAAATCAGATACGCGAAAATCTACTGTGTATCTGTGTTGTTACGGTAAAACGTCCTTGTTAACATGTCATTTTTGTTTATTTAATCTGTTTTAAAAAAAAGAAAATAAGAAGAAACAAGTAATTAATAATAATAAATAAGAATACTGTGCATAACGACGACAACGAAAAGCGCTGAGACATTGCATGCCAGTGTAAAGTGTAAATGACAAACAGGTATTATGAAATGTGTACATTGTACAAATAAGGTGCTGGTTAATTAGTCTCACGCAACTTATGCAATATATATGTACATATATCGATATTTTAACATAATTATCATGAGGCAGCCAGTTAAATGCAGCATAACAGCATCAATTGTATACACGTTGACGGATTACAACAAGGCACGGTATTAAAATCTAGACCACGGAAATTTTGTTGTCAAACAACTGACGACTGACTGACTGACTGTCTTGAGTCATGCACTTATGTATATATATAAACGTACTCGTACCACCTATATAAGAGTACATACAACAAAAAATAATTATTTATGTTAGATATCTATTTTGGTAGGGTTTAAATATTTTATTGTAGGTATTTGTTGTATGTTATTGTCTGTCCAACTATTTATATTTTTCTCTCTATAAGTCGATTTGGCTGTTGTCCAATTAAAAAAAATATATATATTTTTTGTTAAATAGTTTTGAATTAATTTCAAATAATTAATTCGAAACAACAAAAAAGTAAAAAACGAATGATAGTAATAGTAATAATAGTGGTATAGTAAATGTTGTTGGAATTGAAAATTATTTTATTGCATGATTCATTTATTTGTGTTATTTAATTTTCTAATTTACACTTAGATCGAATGTAAGATTCCAACGCATTAATATGCTGTTTTATGATTTTATAGTATGTGAACAAAATTATATTATAATTGCTCGATTCCACGATAGTAGATAGTAGATCCTTGCATAATGCCAATCACGAATATATATTTTCTATTAATATAGTTAATCTATCGGGTAATAGATGGCATCTATTTAATAATATATTTTTACGCTCGTGGCGACATCTCTATTACATCCAGTGATCGAACCTTGTTTGACAGGGCAAAAACGTAACAATTGGTGACAGCGGTGAGATTGTGAATTAAAAGATGATTCTAAATTAGTTAAAGATTTCCGAGTTAAAAAAGGAGTTGGATCGGCGTGGTTTGTCAGAAAAATGTTTTGAAGCAACGATTACTTCAAGTATTGGAGATGGATGGTATTGATCCGGCTAGTTAGAATTTTGACGAATCAATATTTTCCGAGGATGAGGGTAGAGTGGTTGAAACAGTACCGATTCAAACTGGAAATTTCGATATGGCACAGTTAATGACTGTTATGATGAAGATGGAACAGTTCAATTTGGAAATGAAACAGTCAGTGAGCGAAATAAATAATAAAATGGACGAGAAATTTTAAGAGATGTATACTAATCTACACGGAGAAGTAGAGCAAATTCAATCAATGGTTCAACAGGTTGAACAAAACCTACAAAGGCTTGGTACAGAAAGTTCTTGATTTAGAAGAGAAAGTTTTAGTCTTCGAAAAAGAACTTCTATACCTAAAAGTAAACGGAACATCTTCGCAATGACGCCAGCCTGGACCCTCGATGAAACTTAAACCCCCAATATTCGATAGCAAAACAAATTTTGCGGTTTCAAATTTCAATTTGAGACAACGGTCAATCAAAATGGTTGGAATAACGCAAATCATGGAACAGCTTTCACAGTGGCTCTAAAAGGTGAAGCATTTCCGGAGACACGGAAAGCAGTAATGTCATGATGAGACGAGACGATGATAGCTTAATAATTAAAGGAAGTATTGATGGTAAGAGCTATGTTATTTAGCTGAATACAGGAACAGTGCGAACGTTTGTCCGTGAAGATCTAGTCAAGGGAACAGTACAATCAGCCAATGGGTTAAAATTAAGCAAGATTGTGAGGATTAGGGTAGGCCATGCTCATTTTCAACACCAAGTACTGATCGCAAAAATAGTGAATGATGTCATCTTGGCGAATGGCTTCGTGATGGATGTTGGAAGAGCAGTATAGTACTGTGATAATTTTGAGTAACCAGGCGGGTAATAATAGATCATCGAGGAAACTTACCATCGAACTCGGAAACAATTGTGTGGGGGAAATTGGAGGGAGGTTCTGGGTCGGTTAAGGGTTGTAGACGCCAGTGAAGAAGGAAGCAAAACCAAAGAAATTATGATAGGGAGGGCATCAAGATAACGATAAGACGAAAACAATTAAGAAAAGCACTATTATCTGTAAATGTGAAGAGGTGTCAACAATTATGAAATGCGAACATAAGAATCCGATACGCAAGGATAGAAGCAAATAGTAGAACACCTCATACAGAAATGGACTGGAGATGTAACCATGAACCAGAAAAATTCAGCACAACCACTGTTCGAACAGTATAAATCGATCTTCTGCAGTACACCGGATAGTAATGAAAGGGCTAACATGGTAAAGCAGAGAATTGATACCGGAACTGAGACACCTATACGCCAAGCACCGAGAAGATTATGCAGGCAAATGAAGTGATTGAATCATCAAACAGTCCATGGAGTTCACCGGTAGTGTTGATCGAAAGGATGAATTGTAAAATGCGTGTCTGCATTGATTACCGAAAGCTTAATTCAGTGGCGAAAAAGGAGCTACCCATTGCCAAGGATCGATGACACCTTGGACACATTATCAGGTGCTAGAATGTTTTCAACATTGGACCTGCCAAGCGGGTATTGGCAGGTGGAAGCCCAAGAGCAAGATCCTAAAAAAACGGCATTCATTGTGGGTAATCGGTTATGGCGTTTAACGTTATGCCTTTTGGATTATGTAAAAGCGCGGCAACTTTCGAACGACTAATGCGCGTTAAAGCGACTACATTAGAAGACATGCCTCGTATATTTGGACGACATCATAGTTATCGGAAATCATTTCGTAGAGCACTTGAGAAATTTGTCAGAAGTATGGAAGCGATTACAATCAGCCGGTTTAAAATTAAATCCGAAGAAGTGCTCCCTACTTAAAACGAAAGTAAAAATTTTGGAGCACAAGGCAACGACCAATGGAATCCAGGCCGATAAGGATAAAATATCAGCGGTAACGGACTGGACAAGACCTAAAAATTTACGAGAATTACGAAGCTTCCTCGGATTGTGCACTTATTATAGGCGATTCGTGCATGGAATGACGAGCAAGAGGAGTCATAAGGCGATTATGTCAAGCACGATTATTGGCATACCATATACCCGGTGTTAAGTTTATTCTTGACACCGAAATTGAAGGTCGAGAAAGAGTGACAGCTTATTACTCAAAGGTGTTATCTAACCCAGAACGTAACTATTGTGTGACTCGTAATGAATTATCGGCTATAGTGGGATGTGTAAAACACTTTCATAAGTACCTCTATGGCCAAGAATTTCATATACAGACGGACCATGGAGCATTACGTTGGTAGCTACAGTTCAAGAATCCAGAAGGACAAGTAGTACGGTGGAACGAATGTATTCAATGTTATCATTAGAACAGATAGAACATCGAAAAGGAAATTCACATGCAAATGTCGATGCATTGTAAAGACGGCCATGACACGAAAAAGACAAGCACTGTGGGCGTATAGAGACAAAGGAAGACATAATCGACATTAGGCTTATGCGAGTACTACCGGATAAGGAGTGGACAGATGAAACGGTCAAGGACAAGCAGATCCGGATTTGGCAATAATCATGCAATTTAAGGAACAAGGAAATCCTCCTGTACTTGGAGAAAAATTGCAGATAAGAGTCCTACAGTAAAGGCTTACAATAGGACAGCCTCCAAATCGAGAACGGATGCTTAACCCGAATATGGGAAAGCTCGGACGGTAATGTGAAGCATTTAGTAAAAGTGGTGCCTAATTCTAGAATTGCTTATGTATTGAAGAAGTAATACGGAAGGGCAAGTGGGGGTCATCTGGGAATTAATAAAACACTTGCCAAAATACGTCAACGTTTTTCCTGGTCAGGATGTAGATAATCTGTAGTGGAGTGGTGTACAGTATAACGTTGGAGCGCCATTCGAGAGAATTGCAATGGATGTGGCAGGACCATTTCGGACTACAGATGTTGGTAACAAGTGTGTGCTAGTAATAATGGACTATTTTAGCAAATGACCAGAGGTGTATCCCATACACAATCATTAGGTAACGACGATAGCTGACGCCGTGGTTAATAATTGTATTTGACGTTTAGGAGTACCAATGGAGATTCGTTTGTTTTATTCACAATCCACTGATCAAACCTTGTTTGACAGTGCAAGAACGTAACAATATTATCATTTTATATAGCCTGTATATAGATTCCGCTTAGACAGCTGTAGCATCCATCCTATATGCAAAATTCTGGTTGGCGTAAACTTAGGAATCACAGCTTGATTCTGCTTATAATTATAGGGCAGCGATTATAGGGCGAACAAAAATCAATTAAAAAATCTGTTGTGAGTCAACTGACATTATGAGAGTGGAATTTTTTAAATTATGAGCAGCAAAAACATCATTTAAGTTAAGCTTAACAAAAAATAAAATTTTTATGCACAAAACGCCGCATTATGGATCGATAAGTGCAACTTTTTTTTACTATTTTCTCTGTTCCAACAAGATTTTCTCCTTTTCAAACTCAATCCAGCACAAAAAATACCGCAAACCGAAAGAGTAACATTTTTTAAAATACTGTTAAGTCTTTCTCGAGAACTCCCTTTCCGGTTTAAAGAAATGCCAGTAACTAAAAAAGCAAGGTCATTATAGATTATTCAAGGTCACCAATATATTTTCACTCACAATGTTTTTTTTCTAAGTAAGGCCTAGTTTCAGAGAAAAGTACTGATCTTCCTGTATACAGTTTATTAAAAGCTCATCAAGTTATAATTTTTATTTATGGTTAAATTATATTTAGGATCATTTTATCCAAATGGCTCGCATGCCAAACAATATTTACCACGTGTCACAGTTGGCACGCGTGCCATAGGTTCACTATCGCTGTTGTAGGGTTGACATCCAATCTGCTCACCTTTTCCTCCCGTTATACCGGCTGCTTCTTTTCCTTATTCACCTCACTGGATGACTACCAGAGTTGCTTCCAACCATTATTTCTTAATTCGCATTACCAACAAAATTTGAAGAACAATAAAAAAAAATGCTGCGACTAACTTAGAAGTGTGACTGGCCGGGTCCCAGAAATATCAACAGGTTCTTTTGATTTCATATTAAGCTATGTAAGAGTTATGAATGAATAAAATTCACTTTACGTGATTTTAGCTTGACTCCGTGGTCCTATGTAGCCATTGTAAATCATCCGTTAAATAGAAAGTTTCATATTTTAAGTTGAATTAATTTTTGATGTACGTTTAAACAGATTCGCGTCACGTTTGTCCTAAATCAACCCAAACTTTTATATATATGTTTCTAATTAGCCATGACAGATATTTGGGTTCAGGACGGTATACTGAGAACAACTAACGTCTTGAGGAGCACTGTTGATTGAAGTATTTTATATTTCAATTCTTCGAACTGCCAGAAATCATTTTACCTATCAAAGCCTATGTTTATCTTCAGTTAAAATTATTTGGCTCTCTTATAATACATTCTATCGTGATTCGCAATTAGTTTACTACCTCTATTGCGCACCATAGCGGGCCGCGTATTTAATTGATTTTAGTTGTCCCAATTTTACTTTGGGACTTGTAGTCTCGTTAATTTTGCAGTTACGGTCACTGATGAAATCAATGTCACACTTTCACCAATACTCTATTACAAACATATGATAAATAGAAATTGGCGTTATACTTGTCTGCAACACCCGAACTATCGTTAAAGAGGGTTTTAGGCCCAATAAAAAATTATATATATATATATATATATATATATATATATATATATATATATATATATATACAGTACACAGTAAAAAATTTGCATTGAAAATTACTAGAATTTTCAAGTGGGCAAATTTGCCGAACCTTTTCACGTAAAAATACATAACATGTAAAAAATGCATAGTTATGTAATATTTAATTTTGTAAACCGTAAATTTACCAGAAAACTCTTGTAACAGTTTACATGAAAAAATTGTAAATTTTCAAGAATTAAAATTTATTACAAGAAAACATGTGTAATAGTTTACAATACAAATAATTAAATTTCACGTTCTTCTAGTATTTATATGCCTTAAATCATATAAAAATTTGCATGATATAATTGGTAAATTTAAGAAATCTAGTAAAAGAAATCGATTTTGGACAAAAATTTCACTCTTAATAATCCCAATCTTCATAGAACTTTATGTAAGATAAAAATATCAGCTACATCACCCATCTATGTACATACATGTGTAAACAAATATATATGAGTTTTTTTTATATAAATTTCTTGTAATAAAATATTAAACATACAAATTTAGGTGATCAACATTAGTTTATTAATTCAGTTTTTATAATAAAATATAACCATAATAAAATATTTCGATAACAATATTAATTTTAAGAAATTATAAATAAACTATTCAAATATTTTATAATAAATTATTCCAATTTATTATATTAATTTCATTTAAGTAAAATTTAAAAAAATTTCATTTATTAACTTAATTTTTAATTTTTTTATAAAAAATAAATTATTGCAATATTTTTTTTAGGAAATTAATGACTTTTGATTTATAATTCATTTTACATTTTTTTGAACGGGCAAAACTAACGGTAATATTTAAAAATACTTTCTGCATGACTTCTAGTGATTGCGATAACTCAATTGGATACCGTATGTTAAAAACAAAATATGCAGCCATTGTCACCAGCATTGCAGTTTTGACACAACTGCATTTTATGTCTAGCAAGGTCCCCTCAACAAACACATGAATTATTTTGTTATTTTCGGCTTGATCTGAAAAATATTGGTTGTTATTTAAGTGCATGTTTTAATTAAGATTGCATTTAATTACCGATTACAGCAAAGCATGGAGTGTTTTCGAATTTGATTTCGTTTAAAGTTGTTCCAAACTGGAAAATAATTAAAAAATAAAGATAATTATAATCGAATTGATAATTTAGAATAATAAAATTACTCACAGGATATTTTTTGAAGAGCACATCTGATTTTTCTTTAAAATACGTTATTATAATTATCAATATTTTAAGGTCTTCATCATTTTCACTATGAACAGGTACATTTTTAAGCTTATCTCCAAATTTTAAAAGTGTACTTTTGATAGAATCCCATTTATCAAAAAATAATTGTTCACTTATGTTCATAAGTTCATAAAAATGGCACAGTAAAAATTTTTCCGATAACAGATGTGACCATTGCTCTTTTATATTATTCAGAGTAGGATTTGCATTCAAAAATTTTCTTTGTTGTGTAAAAGTTTCTTTAAAAAATGCTTCATGATTTAAATCATCTACATTACGTCCGTAGTTCTCCTTTAGCCATAATTGTTTTCCATTTGCCTCATGATCTGTTATTTGATTTTCCGATTTTTCAAAAAAGTTAGGCACACCATCCGATAAATTAGCCTTTCTTTTCAACACCTTCAAGTCGCGTTCTGTTATTCTATTTATGTAATTATTATGGTTACATAATTTCGTGGCCAATGTAATTGGTTCATCGCAAATATGTTTACCGGTACTGTCGACTACGGATAAGCTCTTCGGATATAATTTTAAAAAGCGAACAGATATGGTTCGGAAAACTTTTTGCGGAATATAAAAAGATTTGCGCCGCATATCATTCACAATACAATGGATAAAATCCGAGTATAAGTGGCCAAGTTCCTTTTCCTGATTAAGCAATTCTACTATTTCCTCCGATAGTTTGGTGATGGGTAATTCGTAATTTGCAAACAGTTTTTCGGCTTGTTTCGAGCCAATATCGGAATTGGAAGAAAAATCAGAACTGATAGCTGTAATTCGGCCACTCGACATAGATATAGTTGAGAGAGGACTCTGCGGTTGTTGAACTTCTTCAGATGCAATGTTACTTTGTATCCAAGTAACAACATTATTTGAATTTACAGTTGAAAATTGGTTGGTAGAAAAGTTATCATCGCAAATATATTGTTGGGTTTCCGTTTGTGGTACCGTAGTCGAAGTTGAAGGTGGTGATACCCACAGAGATGCATTTCAAGTAACTGGAAAACTTCATTTTTCTGAATAAAATATTCTAGAACATCGATGTCATCCACCTCTGTCCCATCAGACTCGCAAACTAGTTTTGTGCCTGGAATACCTGAGTCATTTGCTAAAAATAAAATTATAACAAATGAATATTAAAAAACAAAATATAAAATTTTATTAAATTTAAATTGAACTTACCTTTTTTTATTAAACTTTGAATACAGCTACCCAAAAAACTTTTTTTAACGAGGCGGTCCCGATCCCATATTTTTACAAAAAGGCGTTGTTGAGCTGACATATCGTTGTGGTAATTTACAAAAAATCTTTAAATATAAATTAAATAGGTAAATACATTTTATAATTTTTGTTTTCTTAGCATTAATTTAGATTCTCAAACACAGTACATACCAATAAATTGGTATAGTTGATTGTAACGTGATATACGTTGCTGATCCATCATTAAATGGAATAAATGGAAAAGGAGAGGTAAGATTTAATATTGAAATGATATTTAACGAATCATCGCTTTCGGTAATTTCAAATATTCCTTGTTTATAGTTAAACATCATTCGAAAATAATTGCCAAAGAATCCTACTTGAGAAACGTTCGAATTAACCAATATGGTTTTTATTGTGAAGCACTTAACATATCCATTTTCAATATTGGAAATGGCTAATGCTTGCCCAGAAAAATATTCAATGTTATTATATATTAATTTCTTTGTTTGAAAAACAAAACTTGGTGGAATTGGAATTGAAAAGCTTTCAGGTTCTACCCTCTTAAATTTCTGTTTTGGAATACAAAAACGTTTTCCGGTTAGGGAAGATTGGAGCATTTGATGCCTCTCTGCAAATGTTTTTAATAAGTTAATATAATTTCTAGATTTTAATGAAATTTGTTTGAAATATTGATGTTTGCTTTCAAAACGAACTGTCGAAAATTTAATTAAAGGCCCAAATAGCTTTAGTAATCCAGGGTAATGCTGTAAGTAATGATGCTTAGGTCTAAGCGGCAGACTCGGAAAAAGCAATGTTCGCAGTTCCAAATATCTATTAATAAGACCCTCTAGAATATGAACTTGTGTCAATGTTATCATATGTGAAGAAACAATCTGTGATATTTCCAACAAATGGGTAACCATTTCTAAAACACTGTTATTTGGATCTATAGTTTTATGTATTATTGCCAGAGGTAATAAAATAAGAAAATAATAGTTTTGTAGTGCATGGCCACCTAGCTTTTTATTATTATAATTAAATTCAGGAAAACTCACATTATATTTTAAAGCTTTTTGCAAACGGTCTAAATTAATATTTAGATAATCATATGAAAACCATTGATTCTTGACAAAATAATGAATAGCCAAACTAATATCAAATGCAATGACACCCTCATATAAATCATGAGCGATGCATGGTGGGAGGCCAGGATTGCTGATATGGAAATGCTGCAATTGATTGAAACAAGAATTTGCTTTAATTCCATGATAAGAAATTTGCGATCTTAAATTTTCCACGTCTGCATCATAAGAAGAAGGAGATCTTGTTTGGCTTCTCGAACGAAAATTTTCTTTGAATTCTTTTAGGGTTAAATGGCAAAATCTGCAAAAATATTCTGATTTACTAAAGTTTTCTAAAAAACCCCCTATCTGATGTGCACCTAAGTTATCTGCACAAATTGCAATAAGAGACCCTGTAATATTTTCCAAATTTTGTTTAAATACAAGACCCGTTGTTTCTAGTTTCTTTAGATCTAATAACAGCTTTTCACAAACTTTATTAAACCCAAATGTTTTTATATGCGATTCAGTGCAAAGCAAAGCCAGCATTATGTTATTTACTTTAGACCTATTGCAAACATTTAAATTACCAATCATGAAATAAAACGCTACAATTTTATGTTTCAACCTAGCTGATCCTAAGGGATTACAAACCTCGAATGCATCTGTATAAAATATAAGTTCTATATGCTTTTGGTGATAAAAAAAGTTATTGTTTTGGTATAAAAACCCATCCGTATAATCACAATATTTAGAATAATTGATATTTTGTGTGGCGTTAAACTGAGATAAAATTTCGGGTTCTTGAAATAATTGTGTAAGTGTCTCAATTATAGGGATATAATAATAAAAACATGATTTATGATAATTATTAATCCCCAGGAAAATTTTATTAGGTTTGATGTAAAAATCAGTGGTCAGTTTTTGGTTACGTTTATAGGTAGATAATGAATTTTGAGAAATTAAATTAAGATGTGGTAAGACTTCTGCTAAGACCTCATGTTTTAATCCTGTGTGTACTTTATGACGACTAAAAACATTTTCGATAGATTGACAAACATTAGATTCGAGTAAATCTGAAGAATGTGATAAATGATCCGCGAAGAGTGAAATTATTCTCTCAGGAATATTATGCTCACACTTTAATTTAATTAAGAAACTATCGTTAAAATTTTTAATATTAATGTTTAGTGGTAAATCCTTGATTTCAACAGATGTCAATGTGGGGTTTCTAATTACACTACAATTATCTATGTCACATACTAGTGGGTCTTGTATCTGGCGAGAGTTCAAGTCCACTTGGTGATTAGACTTTTTGTGTAACAAGAGTCTGATTTTGTGTAAGCTGTTTATATGGTTTCTGAAAGTTTTTTCATTTTTAAATGATTTGTTACACCCACTAATGGGGCACATAACTTTATAGGCTTGAGACAAACGTAAATGTTTAATTAAATGCCTTAAAAGAGTTTCTATAACATAACATTTATATGAACAATCTTTCATTTGGCAATTTAATTGGACATTATTTTGTTTTAATTCTTATAATGATTTCTATAATAATGGGATGACAAACTTATAAACTTGAAAAAAACACGATTACAATTGCTAAATATACATTTAAATACTGAATTTCTATCATTTTGGTGGGATTTGAGATGGCGCATATATTTTTCCTTATCACCACATGTTACATTACAATTGCAGCAGATGAACATTTTGTTTTTATGAAAACATATTTTTGTAATACGATTCGAATAAACTAATTATACATAAATTGCTATAATGATTCAATGATCTGCAATTGAACATAAAACGAAATACAATTAAAATTTAAAACAAAAATTAATAACAACGCAGAAAAACTATGTATTCCAAATTAAATTAGTAAGCAATATATGTATAGCTATACTCATAAAAGAATTTGTACTATAAAGGCATATACTTACTTTATTCTTTAAATTAATAATTATTATTTTTATCAATTAAACGCTCTATTAACTTATTAATTTTTTATTACACAACCACAAATAATTATATACCACTCTCTTCAAAAACTAAACACGATGTAACAATAATTATATTATACGCTTTATTTTAACAAATTACCGTAATTCACAAAATTTTACATGAAATATCTCTGAAATATAAAAAGGAGAGTAAAAATAAATGAAACAGAACGTAATTTTCCGATTAATTTCTGTAAAATTTAAATGCCTGTTAAAAACTACAGGAATATTTAATTTTACATCAAAAAGTAAGTATAAATGGTAACAATAGAAATTTTTGCAGTAATAATTTAAATTTACCCTACAAATCTGGTAAAATTTCTATTGAAAATTAATTTTTTTTTTTACTGTGTAGCCTTCCAGTTTATCACAACATATATAGCTTTTCTTTGTCTTTTCAGTTAGACAATTGAATATCAAAACCGTACATGCAAAAAACATGTTAAGTCTAAGACAGATTGGGAGCAGAAAGTGATGATAAAACAATGTTTCCTAAAATAGTGTATTATTTGACAAGCAAATTCAACAAGAAATGGAGGAATGTAGACAAAAAATACCATGAATTACATTGAGCCATTTTGGAATATGGAGAGAATTCACCAATTGATTTTGTAACTCTAGCATATGCCAAGGCCGTACATTAAAGGTCCAGAACAAGAGACCCATTCTTACGATGGACAAAACACAAGCACTCTCAGCCATCTTAAGCAATTGGAGGTGAGCAACCAATTGGCGTAACAAGAGTTCATTTTCTGAGAAGATGGATAGTTTGACACATAATCAATTTTTTAATAAAAAACGAAATGTGTCAAGAAGGCACATAGGCGACTGCTTCTCTTACTCCAAAAGAAAACAGTGAAAAGCGGTTATGCCAGAATATGCATCTTGCACTGAAAAATGTAACTTTGCCGTATCACCATTCAATAAAAACTGTAAAAGTGTTACGTGTCATGTGCCAGAATTATTTGAACGTTTGGGAGCAAATTCAGTGAGGTGAGAATCTCCACAACATACGCAAATGGAACACACTCTACCAGATACATTTCCGATCGAAGCTATCAATAACGCCAACAAACACTTTAACATGCTGGGAATTATAAAATGCAATTCTCTACCGAAAAACTTACAGTCACGCGTTATTTTACAAAAGGTATCACGCGTCAAGTTATTTTAAATCAACATGGCTATTGATCCAGAAATGTGTAGCTTCAGTAATAAAATCTTTGTCTATCAAAGACCCACGTCCGCATGCTGAGGATGTTATAGGATCTAAACCGATGTTTGGTCTCCATGATAGTGGCGCCTCAGCGGGTGTTTTAGGAGAAAACTCATTAGAATTGTTATCGAGTCTAAATACAAAGTTCCATCACGTTTGACAATAAAACTAAACAATATAAATTTTACATACTTCCAACCCTGCAATCTCCGTTATATTTGAAAATATTTAATATTATTCCAAATATAGTGATAAACGAAATATCCGGTTTACCTAGACCAAATCGTAAACTCTACCATTCATTAAATACTAAAGATCAACAGGAATCAGATAATTGCTCTTTTTCCTTCTCTCTCGAAAGATTGGCTATAGGCAAACCGCACTCTATATCAACACGATATAAAATAAGACGAATACTCGGTGTGGCTGCCTAGTGTCAATCCCTAGGTCCTCTTCGCCTTCCAGCTTTGTCTAGATTTTCTTCGATGACGTCGTTGGATTTGGTGAATGTGATTAATTCGATCCTCCGCAACTCTGATTCCTTTAACGGGTTTCTTTAATTCTGTGGAGATTCATGACATTTCACAAATTTCTGATGGCAGCATCTAACTCCTCTATTGCATAAGTAAATAAAAATTTTATTCCGAGGAAATGCCACTGATCATCGAACCAGTCGTTTGGTGGAATTTCTTTCATTCTTGTTTCTGCTCAGAATCACGTATTCTATTGTTCCGACCTTTTTGCTAGCTTCTATATATACGCTACCCATATCACCAACAAAAAATCAAAATCCAGATCTTCTCTATTCTATATGAACTGAAACTTTTTTTTTCTTTAAAAAATTCTTAACTTTTTTATTTTATTTTTTCATTGTTTCACAATTTCTAAAGCTCTTCGTGTCTTAAAGTATAAATACGCGGGTATTGTTATAAAAAAAAACCTAAAGAAGAATAACAGTTATTTCGTATATAAAAACAGTCAAAGATCATTAAAATTTATGAACTTCTTTTAAAGTAAAAAAAAAATTAAAATAATTTCTTTCTTCGTCGCTTCTTCTTCTATACATCATCGCGAATGAACAACAGCAAAACAAAAACCCTGAAGAAGAAGAAGAAGAAGACGACGGTACAGTAGAAGAGGGAAGAGGCAAAAAACACTTTCAATGTTTAAAATTCGTTTTTTAATTTTATTATATGCGCTCGATGCTCTGCGCTATATATTATGCTGGTTGAGATTTCTATTTTTAATCTTCGAGGCGATGTAATTTCATTGTCTAACAACTTGCTAATGAAAATCTTTGTTTTATGTTTTGTATTTAAGTTTGAGATTAAACATGATTTTGTTGTTATAAATTGTAATGTACGAGTAATAATAAGATAATTTTTTATTTTAGTTCGCGGTTAGCTGTTAATATCTTAATTGGTAAAATCATCTCTGGTGTATAATAAAATATAATACAGGGTGGTTAATAGATAATTTTTTACTGTAACCTTTTAAATTTAAGTTGCCTTTTAACCATAATTTCGACTAATTTATAAACACCGCACTATAAGTGTATATCTTTGTTTAATATTAGTTTTTGCCTTCCAATTTATTTATTATATTGTTTACAAAGTATGTGAAGGTTACAATAGTCCACCGCTTAACAATTGTAATTTTATAAATTCCAAAATCGATATACAAGTGATTTTGAGGAATTATGAAAGTTCATGGCGCACTGTACATATACTTTTATTAGCTTTGATGGTTGAACAACAGGTTGGGGTTAGCATATGGTATTGGAAATGTTATGTGCTCTATTTTTAAAGTTAGTTGCATATTACCGATAATATCAGGGTCAAATAACTTTTCAAAATACATATACATATATATAAAAGTTATCCGGTTTCTTTGCGTTTACTTTCTTTTTTTATTAATATAACTTAAAAATTCTATTAAGATTGAAATCGTACAGTTTTTAAAATATATGATCTTGCAAAATCCGCACTTGAAAAAAATCAAACAGTTTCTATTCCAAATATCACGTGATATCTTTTACTGCTCATTTTATCTTATCCATCAACGTACAACATATTGGAATTAGGCAACACCATTTAACCTACAATGTTAAGGTATCATTTAAGATAACTGCGGCGACATTGTGGAACACGTACTCTAACTCAATGGCCAGAATCTTTTACATTTTTTTGCTATATCATAGCAAAATGAAGCAACACGCGGTGAGCAGCAATAAATAGGGTGTGATCATTACAATGGTTCTGTATACGTGGAATTTTACTATTTGAGGTCTTTGAAGTTGAAAGATAGGAATTCATTAACACTTAAAGCGAGAAAAATTTCAAAATGGGACACTGCAACAAATTGCAAGAAAGTTAGCTGAATATACCTTGCAAGAATGACTTGATAGGTTTTTTTTGTTAGCAAGTGCCTGCCTATGGAGGTCTCAACTATATCGGAACATTTTACAAAAATTCTCAGTTGATCACTCAATTTTTCGCAGGCTCTTATATGTTAGATTAATTTGTAGCTCAACGCTGTAGTGTTTGTTGTAAATTTGATCTAAAATGGTTTTTGAGTGAATTTTTTCGGGGAACCATTTGCAATACCGCATATTTAGAAACATGAATAAGGTACAAAATAGCATCAGGTATGAAACACGATATTACGAAAGAGTATTAAATAGGGAACAGTGGTTGCATTTTAAAGCAAAGTATCTGACATCTGGTAAAATATTTTATGAAATATGAAATAACATTTTCTTTAGCAATTTCACACATAAACAAATGTTGGCCACCTTCGGCTCGTATAGATTACTTTTGGCAGATGTTCTCGAATATGGCTAACAGGAACGGAACTGGGCCATCCCTTTACCGATTATAATGAAACTCCATATGTTGGATGTAGAAGTTCTGGAAAATTGTCTAGGAACTAGGTCATTCTTTGGAATTGGGATTATTGTTTGATAAGGTTCTGGAACATGGCCAACTGAAATGGATCTAGGCTATTGCTTGACCGATTATAAATAAAATTTAGAAGAATTTCAATTTCCTTCACTTAATGTTATAAACTGAATTAAAATAACGGATTTGTCTTCATTTGCATAATACATAATTTGAAGGGACGTATTTAAAACAATAGGATTCTTTAAATAAAGTGTGTCCCAGAATTAACGCAAGATTTGAATATGCCACCATTTGTGCAGTAAAGTGTTGGCAACCCACAAAAAATATTAATTTGACAGCTCAGAGGTTAGGGTCAGTAAAAATGTGGCGTTACACGATATAGAACAACGTATTTTCATTATTGAAGAATATCTTAAAAATAATGAAAGTTTGGCAGCCGCAGTTCGAAAATTTCATACAAAATACGAGTATGGTCGGAATAGTGTTTTAACTTCGTCAACAGTTAAGAGATTATTTGAAAAATTCAAGCAGACTGGATCAGTTGGGGACGCTAAACACACTATAGTCATCCAAAAACAAACCGTTCAAATGTTAATATCGAAACAGTGCGTGAGAGTGTTGGTGAAAATCCAGGAACAACAATTCGGCGTCGTGGACAAGAGTTACAAATTTCAAGAAGCTCTCTGCAGCGTATACTCACTAAAGATCTGTGTCTTGATGCTTACAAAATTCAATTAACACAAGATCTGAAGCCTAATGACCATGCACAGCGAAGAGAGTTCGTTGAATGGATTATTGAGCATCAACAAGTGGATCCTGATTTTTCGAGCAAAATAATCCTAACCGATGAAGCACATTTTCGCCTAGATGGTTTTATTAATCGCCAAAATTGCCGCATTTGGGGTACCGAGAACCCACATGTGATTGTCGAAAAACAAATGCATCCACAGTGTGTCACTCTTTGGTGCGGATGTTGGGCTGGAGGCATCATTGGACCATACTTCTTGAAAATGAGGCTGGTCAAACAGTAACTCGATATCGCGACAGGATAACACATTTCTTTCTGCCTCAGTTGGATAATATTGACAAAAACGACATGTGGTTTCAACAAGATGGTGCCACATGCCATACGCGCCGTGAAACAATTCAATTACTGCATGAGATATTTCCTAGTCGTGTACTCTCTCGTTTCGGTGATCAGAATTGGCCCCCTAGATCTTGTGATTTAACACCATTAGATTGCTTTTTATGGGGTTATTTGAGGTCAAAGGAGCCCACAACCACCCGTACATTACAGGAGGAATTTCTATTTAATTCAAATCTTGCGTTAATTTTGGGACACCCTTTATAAGTGAAATTTTCATTCATGTAACTGTTTCATTGTATATAAAGAAAAGAATCAGATCGGGAACAAGTAAGATGAAAGTTTTAATAGAATTAAGGGCCTTTTACATTAAAATCATAAGCGTATATATAGTTCAATTCTAGAGGTGATGGCTAATAATTTCCAAATGGCACTGGGGGTCATGTAATATATCATTTGAAAGGTATTTCAATTCTGTGTTATAACGTCAACCGGTTACTGAGTTATATGAGACAAAAAAATTCACAGGAACTTACGAATCAATACTTTAACAAAATACATAAAATACTTAACAGAACAGTGTAAGAGATAATCAATCAATTAAAAGAGAACTTTATACTTGTGCATCCTCGATTTGGCTAGAAAACTATAAAACGGTTTTCGCACAAAATTTGATATATTTGGAGATAAATTTTCCATATTTCCAAAAACTGACAAGTCACAGGCAATCTTATATGGAATATGGACTCGGATTTGTTTATGCTTACTTGATAATTCGTTATGTGGTCATTAGGATATCTAAGGTACTGCAGAACAATTTCGAAACAAGAAGACATAACCAGAAGTCGATCATCTGGTTACATACATCATCAGAATAGTCTGCATCGCTGTATAGCCACACAACTTAAATGTTTCAGCACTATGGTATAAGCCATACAAGCTTTTCAATAAACTGCAAACACGATCGCTACCATCGTCATATCCAACTGGCTGCTTCATAAAAATTGTTTCTTCAAGGTTATCGTCCAAAAAATCTGTTTTTACGGCAAATTGTTTGAGTTTTAAATTCGTTGTTGCCAATATTGCTAAAATGGATCGAACCGATGTAAATTTTACCACCAGCTAAACGTTCCCTAATAATCCGCTCCAGTACATAAATCCACGTGCCACCAAACGAGCCCTATACCGTTCGATCGAACCATCAGATTTATATTTGGTTTTGAATCAACTAAAGACCATGTTCGATTTTTCATTAGCGCCTCGTACTCTTTATCCATTGCACTTTTCCATTTTTGACAATCACTCGCTCGAATGTGTTTCAGGTTCAACATATGATGCTAGCACCCCATTTGTTCGCACAGACATACAACATGAATATTTGCGAAGCCCACTGGATTAAAAAACGCAAGATTTGGCGGGGTGAAGTTTTCTTTCTTTGCTTTTGATAGTTTGTTCAAAGGTTTATATGTGGACTGGATAGTTTTATTTTTTAAGTTTGTATTCCTACTGGTCGTAGCTACTCGTTCATTGCGTCGTTTTATAAATCATATAGCAGGGAGCTCTTCTGTTGACAAGGTCCCATTATATTATAGACGCGAGGTCGGCCAACTTTCACTACTTTTTTTTTTAGTTTCATCCTGGAAGGATTTGAAGGATTGATCTACAAGAAAAAATCATTTATACTGTTGTTTGTAATTTGAAACGTACATAGCTTCATACATAACATGGCTAATGGTCATGTATCATCAGATTGAAAATGCGTTGTATCCTTAGTCTTGCACCGGTATTTGTGCTGACCTTGTACTGCTTCCTAATTTGTCTTCTTTCCTAGGGATCCATGTTCGTTTGCATGTTTTGGCATTGTAGCATTTAAATTTATTTATTTACATTCCATTTCTCTACTCGCGAATATATTTGTTTTAAAACTGCCAAAGCTTACGATCTAAAAATATGTATCCAAGTTCTTTATAGTTGCTTTACTAATTTATTGGGATATGTTTCCAGCTTTGACAGGTACTCCAAACTGTTTACTTGAATCATATATTTGATGGCGGTTTTATGCATGTGGTGATTTCGGATATATCACGAAGCATTTGTAATACAGCGAATTATTTTGGATTGCGTTTGTTGCAAAAGATCTATATTTGATGACAGCCCCATAACTGAATTCCATATTTCCTTGTCCATATAAGGATTACAATCGCTTTATAGTAGAACCTTGCATTCTAGAGAAAGTTTTGATTTTATTACAATCAGCCAGTATATTTTAGAAAATTTTATTTTTATTTGATTGCGCTTTGATTCAATGGGCCAATCAATATGAAGACCCAAGTAAAAATAAATGTTATGTTTTGTATAAGTGACCTTGTATCTTACCAGTTTTTGCTAAATCATTTTTGGCAAATGAGTTTGAATTTTATATTTAAGTCCCACATGCCAAATACTTTGTCGAAAGCTTGCCCAAAATCTAGGCTAGTTTAACTGTGTTTACAACACAGTGCACCTGCTGTATAGTAACATGCTGGTCTCGCAATCCAAATTGGTGGTCTGGTATTATGAGTCCTTCAGATAAAATTGGATTTAATTTTTGTAATACCATCGGGTCGCGTAGTTTTGTTTGGGTTTATACCGTTTTTTTCTTGCTGGTAGTTTTACTTTTTTACACTTAAATTTTACAGGAACTGGTTTCAAACGATCCTCCGTCAACTCTGGTGGTTCACTGTTATTAGTTTTTCCGTTTGGTGTGAATATACTTTGTGAACAATCTGTATTCTATTATATCAAAGAGATGAAAATCCTGAAACTCGGGAAAGCTAAAGGCTTAACTATGTGCTACATCGAAAAGAATAAGAAACAAAAGCCAAATGAGTTTATAAGAGTTCATCACGGAACATGGTAATGCTGAACCGTGGGGCTTTGTCTATAAGTTGAGCAGAGGTAAATTGAAACGAATGAGGTACTAAGTAGCCTGGTGAGCGGTGGTGGACAACCAATAATTTGTTGGGAGGACACTACAAAATGCTTGCTTAATACCTTACTACTCGACGACTCTGAGGGAAATGACTCAGAGAGGGAAAGAGAAATCTGCGCTGAACGTAACTCAGCACCCACTACACCAAATGTGAGCCACTTCAGTGACGAAGAGGCCACTTTGGCTATCATGTCTATGTAAGCTAGGCATAGACAATATCGAGGTCGAAGTGATACAACGTGCTTGGCCTATTATAGGCCCCTTTATCACGAACTTTATGAATATACATTGTCTTAGCAAAGAAGTATTTCGCAAAGTTTGGAAAAATGGTAACTTAGTTATCATTATAGTAAAACCAGAGATAGGTGTCAAACCGATCCCAGATCTTATCGCCCTATCAAGTTGTTGCAAGTAAATTATTTGAAAAATTAATTGCGGTCAGGTTAATGGACATATTCCAAAAAAGTGGCACCTATATATAGTCAGACCAAAAGTATAATCTTGATGTTTGCCTAGATGTATCTGTCGCGTTCGACAACCTGTGGTGGCCCAACATAATTTTGGAGTTAAAGGCCCAACAAAATTTTGCAGTACACTGGACCTGTCCTCTACAACTGTCTTTGATCCATGATCCTACTTTTAGGATCACTGGACATTAGAAGAACACCATTGATCTTCTTAAATGGCCTAAGAATTAAGATGGTGAAAACTGTTAAATGGCTGGGAGTTGATTTCGGCGAAAGACTTGGAGTAACTTCACATGTTAAAAGAGTCCCGGAAAATATTAAGAAGGTTTTTGATGTGCTGAAACGAGGTGCTAAGGAGACCTGGGGACCCAAGCAACGTATACTTTGTCAATAATATATGAGTCCCTTGTGGTCTCTTCATTGTAGTTAATGCCCAAAAAGTAGCTTGCTCGGAATTACCAAGGCATACAGAACAGTGTCAACTGACGCCGTTCCTGTCTTGACCGGCATGATTCCTATTGATATACTCTTAAATGAGAAAATTTCCAACTACAAAATAAGAAAAAGGCAAGACGGGAGCTACGGAAACGTGATAGTAGAAGGCGGTCAAATTTGGCCAAACCTTCTGATAGATGGTCGCATTCAATGGATGGTAGATTAACATATAGTTTTCTGAGCATGGAAGAATAGCCTCTTATATGTGAATGTGGACAGGGCGAGGATACCATAGAACACATCCTCTATGACTGTGATCTAGCACAAGAAGCTAGCGACCAACTAATTATAGACTTAAGAGTTGAGTGGCCGGCAAGTAAACTTACTTTATTGCTGCCAAACAACCTCAACCCTTTCAAGTAATTTTGTTATGCCGCCTTAGAAATAAGGGCAGAACACAAGAATTTTATCTTAAGTACAATTTTTAAAAAGTTAGTAAAATAGTAGACGAGTGTGACCTCCTCGTTGGCAGGGACGGTAACAGGGTAACCTGGCTACGCATACCGATATAGTAGTATATATATATATATATATATATATATATATATATATATATATATATATATATATATATATATATATATATATATATATATATATATATATATATATATATATATATATATATATATATATATATATATATATATATATATACCGGGTGTTTCTTTTAAACTGAGACGATCAAATATCTCGAAAAATAGCCACTCTACGGAAAAAATGTCCATAATCAAAATTTAATCATACCGCGGGGGAAATACATTAGTGCAAAAAAATAGTCCCCCACCCCCGTTTTGTAGGTGGGGCGGGGGTAACTTTTAAACTAAGATAGGAAGCCATATTTTTTATTGCAGATACGGATTCTATACGACTAAAAGTACGTATGATTTGAATGAAATATTTTGTTCGGTTCATGATAGATGGCGTTGTAATCGACGAAATTCAATTTTTTCAATTTCTCCTTCTTAGAACACACGCATTCGATTCTCCAATACGTTTGAAATAAAAAACATCACGTTTTCATTGGAAATACTCGAAATTCGTCATCAAAACAATTTATTCAGCTTTGTAAATCTAAAATAAGTGTTCAAAATGATGGCCTGCGACTTCAATGCACTTATTAATCCGCATTTCATATGATTGTACACAACTGAAAAGTGTGTCTGGTTGAATTTCAGCACACGCATTTCTGATTTGCTCAATCATGTTCTCACGTGTTGTTGGTTTTTGTGTGTAAACTTTGTTTTTGAGGAAGCCCCACAAAAAAAATCTGGCGCAGTAAGATCTGGTGATCTGGCGGGCCAATTTATCGGACCACCTCTACCGATCCAGCGACCATTGAAATCACGATCAAGTATTTCACGTGCCATCAACGAATAGTGTACGGGACAACCATCATGTTGAAACCACATGTTCCGTCTCATTTCTAAGCTCCAATTTTCAAGTAATATTGGCAGTTCATTTTCCAAAATGTTTCGGCACATTTGACCATTCAAGTTGCCTTCAATAATGTAGGGGCCTATGAGTTTGTTGCCAATTATTCCACACCACACGTTGACAGTCCAAGGACGCTGATGTTCAACTTGACGAAGCCAGTGCGGATTTGTAACACTCCAATAATGCATGTTGTGTCGATTAACCGTTCCATGGTTTGTAAAAGACGATTCGTCGGAGAACATTACGCAACGAAAAAAATTGGGGTTTTGTTATATTTGTTCACGTTCCCATTGACAAGTTACCCGATTTTGGAAATCAACGCCATGAAGATCTTCGTGTAAAGACACATGATATGGATGATACTTGTGCCGTTTTAAAATTCTCCAAACACTGGTGTGGGGCAATCCGGAATCGCGAACTATTTCTCGTGTACTAATAATTTCTCGTGTACTAATATATATGTACTTTTAATCGTAGAATCCGTATCTGCAATAAAAAATATGGCTTCCTATCTTAGTTTAAAAGTTACCCCCGCCCCACCTACAAAGCGGAGGTGGGGGACTATTTTTTTTGCACTAATGTATTTCCCCCGCGGTATGATTAAATTTTTATTATGGACCATTTTTTCCGTAGAGTGGCTATTTTTCGAGATATTTGATCGTCTCAGTTTAAAAGAAACACCCGGTATATATAGAATTGAGGATATTCAGCGCTGGATTTGTTAAGGACTTGATCACCTGGCAACATGTTCTTCGCATCAAAGTGACATCTGAAATGAAATATAGGTTCATTCTAATTCTAAGACACTCCACTGTGCCAAATTTATCGAATTCTTGGGCGACGTCCAGATATATGCTTTAGCATACTTTTTTACGTTCTAATGTTCTTTCAATTATGTTTGTGATTCTATAAGCACCTGTTCAATTGTAGAATGCTTTTCTCTGAATACAAATGTACGGAGGAATTAGTTGTCATCCTCAGTTATTGGTTTAAGTCTCTTTAGTAATAATTTTTCCAAAAATTTTAACATAACTGGCAGAAAAGAGATTGGCTTGTATGATTTTATAGCGCATCAATATCACAGGGAATGTAAAGGCAGATGAGCTGACTTGACCGGTCCAGATCTGGCCAATTGATATCGCTTCGACGGCACCATATTGGTATGGTCTTGGGAGCTATAACGGGACACTGTGGGAGCAGACTGGGCGCCCCTGCCTATGAGCTCTGCCGTAGTTGCTGTGATGATGAGGAGGAGGAAACTGTGCTACATCTGCTCTGCACCTCTCCTAGTCTAGCGTACAGCAGAACAAAATTTATGGGAACTTCCCCTATGAACGACCTCACGTATATTAGTAAGATCGAGATCCGGGACTTTAAACGCTTCTTGGTAAGCTCAGGATGGTTTAGCGAGTGAAGAGGAGGAAACTCGATTGTGGTACAGCTACGGACCAATTTTGAGTCTATGCTAGTCCTTTAGGACGGCCACCCTTACCTAACCTAACCTAACCTATAGGTAAGAAAAAGGTAATTGACTTGAGATAATCTCCATAAAAAAACATCTAAAATTTCCATTGTGATACAATGAAGAGAGGGTAACAAATATCGCGGATAACTTAATACCGATGAAAACAATGAACTGATAAGAGAATATTCTAAAACTTAAATATTTTGAGAGATAGTGATAAACTATGCCATACTCGTTATTTAAATCGCCTTATTTATATGTATTCTATATATATACATTAGAGACGTGCATAATCGAAAATTAATAAACCGAGCAAATAGATCAATCTGGAATGTAAACATATTGTGACATACATATATTAAACGTGATTGAATTATGACAAATGACAAATCTAAATAAATTTGATTAGATTAGTTTAGTAATTGTATATACAACATATATACATATATCGTATAGATATTCTACCTTGCCTATTGTTTTTCCAACTTAATGAAGCGTGAAACATAGTAGATGACCTCTAAAATTAGCTTCACCTAAAATAAATTGTACTTGTAATAAATAAAAAAAAAATAGCTTTGTTGGCAAATCTGATTACAGATGTCTACAAATATATGTATATGTGGTTCAAAAATCTGCTATGTGACGTAAACATTTACGGTGCAGCTGTTTTATATCAATATAGATGTATACATATACTCGTATACACAATTTTTAAGAATCTGATCTAAATTATAACTTCGTCATGAATTACAAAAAAAAAAAAATATAATTTTAAAAGCAACACTAACAATAAGATAAACACGACATTAAAATCTGTTTTCTTAAGAAGACATATGAGATATATGTACATGACAAGTATAAACAATTAACTTGTTTACCATATATATACCAAACACACATGTATACGAATACATAAAGATGTTTTTCTACATATATATCGTAAACAGCATAGTGGTTTTCAAAAAACTATACAAAACTATTGTGTTTGTAAAATAAAAAAACTAAAAGCTAAACTAAAAGAAACTACCTTGAACGTATTTTATGCCATACCGCGGTATGAAGGTAAAATATTTACCATATAGAAAATACTAAAAACTATGTTCGATGCCACACGAATCTATTGTGTCTTGTTTTATATATCGCGTGTACCGGTAGTGCGCACCTATATATAGTCAAAGCAAATTCCATTACACATCTTCTCTCCATAAAATTGTTTATCATAAAATATGTAAATTTATCTGCGCGAACACACACACACACACACACGGAATGATGTCAATCGAATGTGATCAAAAAATTTCAATTTCATTGAAAACAAATATTTGTCGATATGTAATGGGACTAAAGAATAAATTCTGTATGTTGTACAGATGATAGTTTTTAATTGGTACCCCTCGTGAATTATTTTCACTTTTCACAACTTTCACTCAAATTTTCTTCACTTTACGTTTTAAACTTAACAGTCAAATGCTTTAATAGTGTGTATACCTTTCCAAAAGGGAAAGGTGTTTACCCCGTATACCATGCCTCATTTCGATAGCAAAAATATAATAAATAATCGGCATCTATACTCTAATTTCAATTGGCAAAGTATGTAGGGTGCTCTAATTAAAATGAGACACAATTTAGCATGTTTTGAAATAATTAAGCCGGCATTTAAATTCCGAGACACATCAAACCTAATTTTCAGGGAAAATTGAAGACGGACGTTCATCGGCGCTTCTATGAAAAATAATTATTTCAAAATAGTCAGAGTTGGACTCCAGATCAATGAGCCGTAACAAAATGCATGATCTCTGGTTATATGGACAATGGCACATCAGATTTTGGTAGTTACCTCTACACGTTTGAGGGAGGAGGTTAAAATATTTATCTTTCTCTTATCACTCACGATAACAATGTGGGTGAAGACATTAAAGCGCTTCTGGCATCAGGCAGTCTAAAGTGCCGTTAAAGTGGGTGCTGACGAGCTTTGATCAGAGATCCCCGATATTGTACAGGAATGAAGATTCAGCGAATACGTCGGCTCAGTGACGTACTGCGCGCAAATTTAGAGCGCAACGGCAGGGTACAAGCGTAAAGCAACGAGATGTTGAGCGATGAAAAACTTGTACGACGTATACCGATTTTTCAGATCGTATTGCGGTTTGTATGAATATTCGGATCGAAAGTAAATAATTGATTTGGCGGGTGCATAGTTCTTTTTTTGCAAAGATCGTCGGCTTAAATGTTTCATTGTTTGCCGGTGAAGATCTTTTAAAAAGTTTAATTAAATCTGGTACATTCTTTTAGATTTTCACAGAAATGAAGAAAATCCAAGCTTTTGAAGATGATGCCAAAGAACTGTAAAACTATAAACTTTGATGTCAGAAACGGGAATTGATTCGACTCTTTTGTGTAACGAGCGGTTAAAGTATATGACAGATCGATCGGTGAAACTATTCGGCATCCTTTAAGCTGGTAAGAAAACTCTTCAGCTATATATGTAGATATATTTTCGATGGACCATATATATAGAGTGAACTGCTGAAAAATGATCCAAATTTCAAATCCTAATCATATTCAGAACTCGAAATTCTGGCCAAGCACATTTGAAACGCGAATCTAATATCCAAAATGATCGTGATTTTTGAATAAACTATTCGATCAATTGAACTGCATAACCTTAACGATTTTTTCAGTTATTGAGAAATTTTTCATCAATCATGTATTATCCTTAAACGTTCGTTTTTATAACGGATTGTAAAACTAGAAACTTATCACTTTATTTGATTTGAAAATCAAATGGTCATCGGACACTTTCCAGTTCAATACCCTCTCCTTAATAAAATCTGGGACAAGTGTGATGTCTATATCACTTCTTGTCTATTTTTAGTAATGAATGTTGGCTTACACCCGATATTACATATATTTAGGTTAGTACTTAAAATTAAATCAAGGAGTAACTCACCTTGCCTGTTTATATCTGTACTTCCACAGATTGAGTGATGCGCATTAGCATCGCTACTCATGGTGACTCCTACCTTTCGTTTTCGAGCCTCCATTATTGCACTGGCCAACCTACCTGGTGGTATATTTTCCTCCTCGTATGGTAGGTAGGCCGATATAAGCCAGATATTTTGGCCACACAGCTCGATGCTAGCCACCACTACTTCAGCGTTCCTGTAATTTAGTAGAATAAAAATGTTCAAATTATTTCTAGCGAATGCAGGAACGTATCTTACCTTCATTTTTGGCACGTGGTATTTTGTATTTAGGAGTTCTGAGCGCCAGTACCCGGTCGCCACTGACCCAAGGTTCCTGAATCAGAACTACATCAATGGACTCAGGTTCCATTTTGCGCTGAGGGGCCGCCGAGGTGGATTTACACTGTTGAGTCATAGCTGATTAGACCTCCAAATTTTGACAGAGCACACAAGGAGTCTTTGTTGAGGATGATAACAGCCGATCTCTGATCTGCTTCCGCCTTCACCTCCTTTAACCTAGCAATCTTTCAAATGGCCGTTTACAGAACCGGATTATTGCTGATTTTCAGCATTTACAGGATTTCCTTTGGGTTGCTTGGCTCCGCAGGGACCCAGGCTCGTGCCGAAGGCCTGCAGGGAATTTCTTCCATGATCAGCACTTCAATTTGGCCCCCAGTCAGCCTTCACCCAGGCTGCCTCTCGCCTTTTTGTAAAGGGTCACAGACCTCTCGTTGGCACGGTCACTCAGTGACCCCGGTACCACCATTCAACTCGGCAGGACGGAGCAGGTCCCGGATTCTCCCTCATGATGTTTAGGAAGGTGGCTAATGCTTTCTCCACCTTCCTCCAGTTAAAAGCCGTCATGCTCCCATCTTCTTGAGCCCTGTCAATGATTGCCATGATTAGGTGCTTCTTTAGCACCTCGTTGAAGGGCCTGGTGACAGTGTCCGGAACCCTTTTGATTTTTGCGTCCGTAGGCGGTTCATCATCAGATCTCTGCCTTTTCGGCTATGAGATGGGCCAGCCTCGTACTGTGCTTATGTCCCTTTTTTCGTTTTGGAGACCGGGCCTAAAGACCGATGTTTCCCCAGCACTATATACCGGCATTTTAAGAAAGCCGGTTTCATTTTGTTTAAAGCTCTTAAAGCTGTTCTTTCGTTTGAGTGAGGTTAACGTATACTTTTTCCTTCAAACAGTCAATTTATCTCACAAAAAAAAAATTGTAAGTGTCGTCGTCGATCGATATAAATTTCACGACGTGGTAACTCGTCACGTGCTTTTCTTTCATTGCGTATTGACCTAGTTTCTTCAATTTTTTTGACTAAAATAATTAAAATTCTCTCTTGACCTTGCGGCATTTGACACATTTTTGGCATACATCCAGTCTCTTTCACAAGTTTTTTGGCGTTGCCAAATACTCTTACAATGGGCGGTTTCAGGTTTCCCAACATGTTGGCATCGAAAATTTACTGATGGAACAAATGACATTCGATCTATCACATTGCCATGAAATTTTCAATAAATCGGATGCATTCCAAACTTATCATGTTAAATTTACTCAACATGTTGCCAACTGTTGGCGGAACTGAAAGCGCCCAATGATATTTATTTATTATTGCGTATACAGAATATGTTTTGCAACAAGGAAACGTGCGGGTCTGAAGAGTAAGTATACTTATCAAAAAACACAATATCACTTTTGTGTTGCGATTCAATTTAATCATAAATTAAATATCATAACCTGATCTGTGGTGATGAAAATAGTAGTTATCTTGCCTGATTTATAGGCCACTTTATATCACTATCAACGGTAATAAATACTAATTTTATTGTACATATTCGGTTCGTTAATGAATTCTGACCGAGCCCACGCAATCACCAATACCGCCTGAACTCTTTGAAGAAGTAAAATGACAATTCTGTTATTGAATGTGGTCGCTCCAGTTTATTTAACGGAAATGTACTGCGATACATCTGTAAATAGGGCCAATATAACAGCTAAATTAAAATCATCTTTAACAATTACATTGAAGTGCCGCACCAACAATTCAAGACGATGCTGTGAAAAGTAAATCGATGCAGTTAGGATCAAGTTTGCAAAGTTTATTATAATTTTGTTGGTGGTAGATTGATGTTTCTACATTTGCCCTACCTATATCTCATTTATCGATTTGCATACAAAATTCAGAAGATAGTTCGGAAATATAGAGAGCTGTAAATAATTACGTGGAATATAAAAATTTTATTAACCAAAAAAACGAAAAATATGTACCGAAGACTTCCAGGAGTGTAGGCCTACATGCTGCACCAGCTACCAGCCAATCTTACACATGGTATCTATACAGAATTACACATGCTATCCTACACAGAAACTCAAGATCGTTTGTATAGCGATATTTAAAAGGTGTGATTTTTTTTATAAAACTGCCCTCAATCAATGTAAACGCTACCGGTACTATGCGAAATTCCCCATCTATAAATTCCTAGGAGGTTTGAAATTTCGGCATCTCATTCAGAAAACTCCCGAATTTTTATTTTATATCTGTAGTTTATTGATCTCTAATGCCCTGGACCCTATCGTAGAGTTGACATTGTTAATGAAGTAAAGGAGAAAATAGTGACTAAATTGTTTTAACTAACAATCTTTGATTTTCAGAAAATTTCCGTATATGGAGATTTCAAAGCTGCATATTATACATAACAAATCTATACATCCTCCTACTGAGGAGAAGCCGGAACAAACCAAAGACGCTTTCTACGACGAGCTTGAAACCGCCTTGAGAAAAATTCCGCAACACGACATTAAAATTGTTTTGGGCGACTTCAATGCTCAAATTGGCAGTGCGGGCAGCACATATCGTAGCACCATCGACCCAAACTCCTTGCACCCTACCTCAAACAATAACGGGACGCGCACCACGGAGCTAGCTTTGCTCTACAACTTGGTGGTCGCCAGTACATACTTCCCACATAATCGCATCCATAAAGCCATCTGGAAATCTAACGACGGGACAACGGTCAACCAAATCGACCACATCCTCTTGTCCAAAAGGCATTTTCTAGCCTCAATGACATCAGAACTAAACGTGGAGCTAATATCAACTCGGACCACTTCCGGATAGATGCTGAATTAAAATTTCGCCTCTCCACCACGTACAATCATCGATTTCAGCGTATCACTCGTTGGAACACAGCGACATTGAACAACGAAATTATCAGGACCGCCTTCGAGACTATACTTTATCGAAAATCTAGGAAGATAAACTACTACCTGACTCCGTTCAAGAACAGTGGGACATCATCAAAACGGCGGTAACCGATATTTCAACGTTCACCATAGGCCGAACTCCATCCAGACCTAAAAATCTTTGGTTGGACGATGATTGTTTAGGTGCTATTCTTGGAGAAAGATCGCGCACGTCAACGAAATTTTTCTCAAATAACCAGACAATCTCACAACGCCTACATGACTGCAAGGAAAATTTCCAATTGGCTATGCAGACGAAAGAAACGGGAATCGCCTGAGAGATAAATATCAATGCATAATCCGGTGAATTATTGATGGACACTAAAACCTTCCTCGAAGCGTCGCGGAGGCAGTTTCCGCTCCTCTAAATAAACAGACACCACCTTCCGAGCAACAACCTCTCTTACTTCAACGCGATATTAACGTCGAGATAACTCCACCGCACCCTACAACATATGTCGAAATGCGAAGACAGCTCTTATCTGTCCGCTTCATAAAAAGGGAGACCGGTTTAACTGCAACAAATACCGCGGTACAGCTTTGCTGAATACAGGCTACAAGGTTTTGGCCAAAGTAGTCGCGGCAAAGTTATCAACTTACACCGAGAGGATCTTGGGTGATTATCAATGCGGTTTTCACCCGAATAGATCAACAACCGATCATAATTTCACTCTGAGGATGGTGCTAGAAAAATGCACAGTCTATTTGTATAGACTTCCAGCAGGCGCACGACAGCATTAAGATAGTAGAATACGTTATATGGAACGTCTCGTCCTATTTGTTCATACCGTCAAAATTGGTTTCTCTGTGTCAGGTTTTAATGGATGGCTCAAAATGTAAGATGTAAATAGAAGGTAAAATTTCGGATGCCATCGAGATAACATCTGGAGTGCGGCAAGGAGACCCGATAGCTCAGATTCTCTTCAACTTCAGCTTAATATCGAGCTATATTACTAATCATCCCAAATATTAGCGTACGCTGATGATATTTGCATTTTGGGTCGCAACATCATCTCCCTGAAGAAGAATGACAGCCCAACAAATTGGCCTTCAGTTCAATGAAGCGAAGACCAAATTTATGGTGATTGCCAGAAGGCAGCCACCTGGGGATTTTATTTCTGGACACACACAGTATGAAAAAGTTGAAGAGTTCAAATATCTAGGATCCCTGATCAGTGAGCAAAACTCCGTTTCTGTCATCGCATCGAGGAGCAGGCTACCGAGCATTTTACGCTGACATTCAGGTCTTCAAGTTTCCCCACACATCACGCAAAGTGAAACCTGACATCTACAAAGCGATGCGATAAGTCTTGGACATTAACAGCGCAAAACATCAAAAAACTTGTGGTTACTGAGCGAAAAATAATTCGTATAATTATCGGTCCCATTCAAGAAGGAGCCACCTACAGGATGCGTATATGAATCACGAGATCAGAAATCATTCGATGAAGTTGACAACATCGGATTCATAAAATCAGCCAGGCTTAGATGGCGCGGCACGTTCTTCGTTCGCAAAATCAGCCCACCAAGCAGGCCTTAGAGTCGGCACCAACGAAAGTACGACCTCGCGGGAGACCACCTACCCGGTGGATGGACGACGTCGTGGGGGACCTGATAACAAGCGGTCATCGTGCTTGGCGTTTTCTTGCAGGGGATCGAGCTATTTGGAGGAATTTCGTTAAGGCGGCCAAATCCCTCCATACAATGTAGCGCCAGCGAAGAAGAAGAAGGATGAAAATAACCCTAAAACTAACTTTCCCAAAAATTAACAGTATTTTTTATTATTAAATATTTTTTTAAATGAACTTGTTAAAAAAAAGTTACACAAAGTTACACAGTTATAAAATAATAAACCTTTTTCGGAAGTTCTTCTATTTCATTAAAAATAAATAGGTTCTGTAATCGACTTGCCAATTCCATAATAAAATTCCAACTTAGTTATCTTTATTTAAAAATTAGCTAAGTGCTCCTGTTTGCTAATAAAACTAACTATCTGCAGATATCAATTTATAGATATCGATTTATGTGAATTAACTGATACACCAAAACTGGATATCCGACATATTTTCAATTTCTTCTTAAATTGAGAAAATCAATTAATGTTTCTAAATAAATTGAATTATAGTCAATTTTTGTTTTAAATGCGATTACCCAAAAATCATGTTTTTGTAGTTAACTATAGTTTGTCAAAAAAAAAGCGGAATTTCATTAAATCACAATCAAACAAATTCCGATTATTTAATTAAAAATTGCAGGCACGTAGACGAAAAAAACATCACAATTACTGTATGCATACAGATGTGGCACTGTATTTTAATCAACTGTACAATAATATATGCAAAATCCAACAAAAATACAAGTTTAATTGATTTTCATTAATTTTTTTTTTTATCAATTAAAATGCAAACAAAATTAAAATGTTCGTTATAAATACATAAATTAAGTAAACAAATTATAATGTACGGACAATTAAGCTTGTTTTTGTTTTTGATTTACTTCAATGTTGCTATATATACTTTAATTATAACGTTAAATGCGAGTATGTATCGATGTAATAATATATACCAAACCCTGCGGGCCTGCTAAAATTTTAGGCAAAATTTACCGCAGAAAATTCAATAAACAACATTGCTCTGCATTTATATAGCTTTTAAAGGTTGTACCCTAAACTCGTCGCCAAACACACATTTCCTCTTATATATTTATGCTCATATAATGTGCCGTATACGTTATGCCTTTCACTTTATTTAACGCGTCTAGACAAAGTCAATTACACGAGATAATATTTACTAACGCGTTTAAGATGCATTTAAGAAAACCTAAACGAGTATATATGCGGGTATTGTAATGTATAGTATACACAAATAGAGATCCATAATGATTGACGGAGATCACTTAGAAAGGTATACGGTTTGTTGACAAATAATAAGTAAATTTCTTAACACCATCTCACAATTGTTATGTATACAGAATACATATTTCTTATGAAATCTAAATTTAAATTTTATTTATATAAATTAACAGAATATTATTCGGTTGAATCGAAACTTTTATGTTGATGTAAATTATGGTGGGCGAACAGATTTATTGGTCAACCAGAGACTAAGAATATTGTAAGGTATAAAAATAACAAAAAAAAAAAACGTCGTTCATTCTATAAACCAGTGTGGTATGAGATGATGAAGGTGATTAGGCTTATGCTTCATTGTTTTTATAGTTTTTAGCGTCTTTAATTAATGGTTAAGTTGATTTTGGTAATAATTTTATTGATTTTCGGTAAAATGCTTGACTACTTGGTAAAAGTATACGCGAGTAGAGTATGGTACTATTAAACATACATTACATATGGGATGAACGACAAAAAAATATTCATCTTCTCTGATTTTGTATTCTATTCTAATGGAGGGAGAGGAAGAGAGTAGGTGTCATCACTATAGATTATGTATATCTCGATTCTCGAGGCATGATAAATTAATGCTTTTCAACAGCATAAATAAATAAAAATATTTTTTTTTCTATGTTGGCTGTACGGTGTGTGATTGTTATTGTTTTATTGATGTTTATATGTGGGTACAGATCCACCCGCAATCATATCTAAAAATATGTATCAATATTTTTTTTGGGATTGTGATTATTTATAGGCTGTAAGTAATTTACACTAAATTGAATGTTCGACATAATTTTTTACGTCCGATGTTTTGAAAATTTTGTTTATAGTTACCAAGATTTAACCTGATATACACTAAAAAATATTGCCTCATAGTACTTCCAGTTGTTCAATTAAAACATGAAAAAATTGTGTCTCGTTTAAGTTGACACAACTGTGTAAATCGTAAAAAAAGCATTTTAGCGAAAAAAAACTGTTTCAAAGCTGTTGTTTATAGTTTTAAGAAAGTAATAAAACTGAATAATTCGTTTTTTTTAAATTTGAGGTCATTGCTAGGTCAACCTTGGTCTTTTTTTTGAGGAACCTTTCTTTTATACGGATTCAGATTATGCGTAAATAAATAAACAACTTTTGTCAGTTTGTACAATACATAGCTGAAATGTTTATTAGATTTGGTGGAATGTGCGTAGATTGTCAATAAAAAGATTAAGGCAATAATGGCAAAGTTTTCGTCTACCGGAAATTAAACGTAGATTACCACAGCTGGGGGCAACTAAAAACACATTATTCACTATGGGAAACAAAAGTGTGTGAAGTTATCCCAGGATTCCATCCCAGAAAAATTAAAAATGTTCATCAGGCAATACTATTCTCATCCCATCCCAGGATTTTTGATATTATCATTTTAAAAATTTGCAAACGACGTGTTAGCTTATATATTCTTGTCGTTAAAAGTAATTGGCACAATAGGCTCAGAAATTCATATGAATATGGCCCCATATAAGAAATATAGATTTTAATTAATGGTTCTCGAGAACCATGATTGCCGGAAAAAGTTTTCTTTGTTTTCAACTTGACATGATGTCCACTTGCTGTGATCAGTCGTTGAACACCAGCCGTATGTTATAATTTACATATACATATACATATGAGCCCATTGCGCAAATTACAACATACGGTTGGTGTTCAACGATTGATCACAGCAAGTGGACATCATATCAAGTCGAAAACAAAGAAAACTTTTTCCGGCAATCATGGTTTTCGAGAGCCAGTAGTTAAACTCCTAATTTTATATATGGGGCCATATTCATATGAATTTCTGAGCCTATTGTGCCAATTACTTTTAACGACAAGAATATATAAGCTAACACGTCGTTTGCAAATTTTTAAAATGATAATATCAAAAATCCTGGGATGGGATGAGAATAGTATTGCCTGATGAACATTTTTAATTTTTCTGGGATGGAATCCTGGGATAAATTTACCCACTTAGGAAACAACCAAAAATATGAATCAACCACTGCAACATAATTCTTTTTGGCGATTGATGGTTATTTCATGGCCCGTAATAAGAGCAACCAGAATTCTGAGTTGGCTGTTTTTTTTAAGGATAACACATATTTAGTGACCCTCACGTTGGGTTCGATGATGAACCGTTTTGCCTTTCGACAGCTAGGCGTAGAACGCCACTTCTGCGTCAGTTCAAGTAAAGCGAACTTCTTAATAGCATCCTTACCACCGTTGAAGTAAAGAGGAATTGCTGGCTCGGGACCACAAAATTTACTGCGCGATCCAGCTTTCGCTAAAAAGTCAGCAACCTCATTTCCCACAATGCCACAATGAGCAGGCACCCACATGACCCTTACTCTCGAATTGGAGCAAAGACGATTAATGAAGTGTTTGCACTCTTTGATCAATATGTCATTATGGCCAGCTAGCCAAAAAATATTTCAATTTTGAAAAACACTGAATGACTATTCCGAATTATTGCCCATCTAATCCCCAACTTTTTTAAAAACTAACTTAGTTTTCGGATAAATTAGAACCAATAACATCGTGGTATGTATGTCATTATGGTGTTATTATTAAAAATTGGTGGGAACCCACAAGGATTCCGCGCTCAATGCCACAAAGGCCCATGGTGAAAGTATTATGGTGTTAGTTTGGAAATTGTTTTTGTGGCTTTAGAGGACAGATTTAAGACAAATTTTACATTCGAGTCAAATTAATATTTATCCTACGGTTTATCTAAAACAGCTTCACATCTTCTTAAAATTAAATATAGTAACATATAGCGACCGAGAAATATCTTAAAGCAGCACCTAATTTAGCCAAATCAAGTCCAAAATCGTTATATTCGTACAATCAGATATAGGCTTAATGCACGCAGCGCAACACAAAAGCTTCTTAAGTGTTTTCGGCCATCCATTCACGGCCATTCACTTTTAATCCATTATTAACGAACGCCGAGCAGTCTTCTATTTTTAATTTCAACATGCAAAAATATCGTAAGTTGTCTTACATTAAAGTACATTGCCTTAATTGTCGACGTTGATAAAAAATATTGCCAAGTAATCTACGTAATATTCTACGTGTTGACAATCGCGTAAATTACATGGCGTAATCTACCCCTCCCCCTCATCAACACAAATCTGGCCAAACATAACTTAGCCGAGAATTTGAAAAAATTCATTGACACTACAGTTACAAAGTTGGATTCGGAACCTGAAAATGTGTACTTCAGCTATTTAGGAATCAGCGTGCAAGTGTTTTTTTACAGGACTGTAACGATATAAAAATGTCGGCAGAAGAGTAAGATCTACATTGGAATTATCTAGATTTGATTCGGATCATGTGTGAATTGAACGCTAATTCTGTTTGGAACATACCTTGATGGATAAAATATTGATCATATACCTGATACAAAGAAATCGAGTCAAACCATTTCGATCGCGGACGAGCTGTTCAGTATTCATTGACATTTCACCATGACTAACGCGAGAACAACGTTCGCAAAACAATCAATAAATTTCGAACCACTTTTCCATTATTGGATATTCATCACCCGACTCTAGTGCATACAAGTCGGTCTAATGTGAATATTGCTGCTGTAGCTGAAAGTGTACGCAATCAATCAATTCGTCGCCGTTCTCATGCTCGGGGTCTCTCATATGGCACATTGTGGCGTATTTTGAAGAGAGATTGGTTTTTAAGGGTATTGAGCACGGCTTTACTATCCTTGCCTAAATTACTAAACTTATACGCCTCAAATGCACTATGGGTCAGTGCAATTAATTCAGCTTGAAAAACCGTGCAGTCTTTGCCCAGAATACCCGAGAATCTGAGCCCATACTTTGGACAAAAGAAACCAAACCCTGCACTGACTTCTGAACGAGAACCATCCGAAAAAAAAACTATCGACTCAGATAACTGTCTATAAAAATCCTGAGAGAGCCACAGTTCTCTCGAGGGGAAAACGACGGGGAATGAATTGGTGAAGTTAAATTCGGGCACCCTGTCATTGACCATTTCAACCTCCGGGATATGTGACTTAAACTTATGAAGAATCTGTCTATGCTCTGTACAAGTCCCGAAGGTATTCCATGCCCCAATACACCTAACTCGAAATGCAGCAGAGCACGCCATAGACTCCATAGCAAGAAGGGGAGTAGACGACATAGCCACGGTTATAGCCCTACAGGCTGTCATCTGCAGTCCATCCAGCCTTGGTATAGAAGACGTCAGTTTCACAACTGGCCACCATACAACTGCTGCATACGACAGTAAGAGTAAAACCAGTGATTTGTAGATGAATAACATCATTTTAGGGGTCAGACCCCAGGGATTGCCAAAAGATAGCAATGGGCTTTTATATGTTATAAGCAAGGTGAATTTTCCAGGAGAGTTTACTATCTAGAATAACGCCTAGGTGTTTCACGTCCTCTGTCCTTGTAATTGCTCTACCAAATAGAGTAGGAACAGATAAATTAGCACTGCATCTACGTCTGGAAAACACAACCAGATTAGTTTTCGAGGGATTGACGTACAACCCCTTTTCAACACACCAAACCTCCCCTATATTAAGGGCGTTCTGCATCAGATCAGATAAGACGTTCAGGTATTTCCCAGAAACTGTCAAAACAAGATCATCCGCGTAGCTTTACACGATGAACCCAGATCGCTGCAATTTAACAAGTAATTCATCGATAACCTTTGTGACGATTGTCTGGAGGAAGTGGACGACTGCCTACACTACCTTTGCAGCTGTCCGGCCTTTGTCGAAGCTAGATCCCAAGTGTTCTCGTACGGATCTTTGAACGAGATCAGTTATTATCCATCTCTTGGGTCAAACTTTTACAGTTTGCTAAGGCTGCAGTGCGCTTATGCGAGTTAGGATTGATCTTCGCAAGGTTTGCACCATGGGCCTATTTTGGCATTGAGTGTGGAACCTCTGTAGGTTTCAACTGTTTACATAAAATAAAAAAATTAAAATAAGTGGCTAGGTGACACAACTAGGAGTGATGGAGATATTCAAAAATTTGAAACATTGCCTTCGAATCGTGATACAATGTTTCTGTCCTCCACAACTCAGGCGGAAATTTGTCACATTACATTTCTTCTCATAAATTCTTGCCAAACTTACAAACAACATTTTTGGAACTGGTATATACAGGGTGTCCGCCGGGAAGGTATACTACTTTATTTTGCCGCCATTTTGGTAAACGTTAGTCTTGACAGTTCATATTTGGCAGTCGTGAAGTAGACACGTGGCAGAAAACCAACGTGTTTTAATCGTTAAAACATTTTATCAAAATCAATCATCGATTACTGTGACGATGAGAAAGTTACATGAAATTTTTGGGAGAAACAACGTGCCAACAAAACGCACTATTTATCGTGTAGTGAATGATTTCGAAGAAAGAGGGTCTGTAGGTGATAGGCCCAAGCATGGGCCACAACGTACTGCATGATCGGCTGAAAACATTACTGCTGCTCAAGAAAGCGTTCAAAACAATCCATCAACCTCAATTCGACGCCGTGCTCAGGAGCTTGGCCTTCAAAGAACAAGTTTGGCCACAATTTTGCACAAGGATTTGCATTTGTTTCCATTTAAGATTCAGTTGACACAAGAGCTTCTTCCACAAGACCATTTACGTCGCCGTACATATTCCAATAGGATGTTACAGCTCGCCCATGACAACCCCGATTTTCATGAAAAAATCATAATGAGTGACGAGGCACATTTTCATTTGAATGGATATGTGAATAAACAGAATAGTCGGTTCTGGGCAATGGAAAACCCTCAAATTATTCATCAGTCACCTTTACATCCATTAAAAGTGACAGTCTGGTGTGTAATGTGGTCAGGAGGAATCATTGAACCTTACTTCTTTCAAAATAAAAGCGGCGTAATGGTAACTGTGAATGGGGCGATATCGTGATATGATTGAAAACTTTTTAACGCCACAACTGCATGCTTTGGGCTTGATTAACATGTGGTATCAACAAGACGGTGTCACATCGCATACAGCCAGGATTACAATGAAATTACTGCGAGACCTCTTTCCACAACAAGTTATTTCAAAAAATGATGATGTTGGTTGGCCTCCACGGTCGCCTGATTTGACTGCTCCGGACTTCTTTTTGTGGGGATATCTGAAAAGCAAGGCTTATGCAAACAAACCAGAAATGCTTGAGCAACTCAAACAAAATATTCGTGATGAAATTAATGAAATACCGCGTGAAATGTGTGAGAATGTAATGAAAAATGTGCTCAAAACGGCTCGCATTTGTGAGGCTAACAGAGGCGGGCATTTATCTGATATTGTATTCCATACATAATTGCCGACATTAAATAAAACATTTATCAATATAAGATCCATTCTCTTTCATTTAATCAAAAATTATAAAGAAACAAAGTAGTATACCTTCCCGGCGGACACCCTGTACATATATCCTAATCATTTAAAAATTGCCAAAGCCGTAGCAGTCTTTAAAAACGGTGACAAAATTGTTATTTCTAACTTCATCTCAACTTTGTCTGTATTTCTAACGAGTTTCTTTAATGATACAAACCTTTTCGATGCATATCAGTGCGGACTTAGGGAAGGTGTAGGTACCGAGATGGCTCTTGTGTAGGACTACGTTGGGGCTCTATTTCTTGATTGGATACATATTTTTGCAGATGACACTATGAAACGAAGGAGGTGATCTGGTGCGGAGCTGTCTTGAGTGAATCAAGTTGGTACTTGTTACCAGCTCCGTATATCTTGCAGCTTCTTGCAGAAACTAACGGTGTATCCGGATACTTACCTTAATCTTATTATTGGCATCACTTTCACTACAATTGTTTTAAATATTCACGGTATGATGGTCACAGTATGAATGATTTTTTATGGAATAATTTACATTATACCCCAAGAAACACTTAGAACTATAACTAACTGAACATACATTCCGCACATTCCAGAATAATATCTCAAGTAGAAAACTACACCACGAGTACTCCGAAAAACAATTTTTGTTCCACGATGATTTACCATATTTCCGAAAACAAACGAATATAAATTCAAATTTATCGAACAACCGTTACTTGACTTCTCCATAACATAACTTTTTCATCTAGTAGTCGATTTAAATTTGTCAATGTTATATTTTTTGTTTTTGTTTTGTTAATTCAGTTACAAACATGGCGTTGACCGTAGTGCAACAAATTGTCATTTTTAAACATTTGAACTACAGTTTTTCTGTGATACTAAAAAGTGTTAAGATCAAAATTTTTGTATTTTGGAAGATGTTAAATTTGCTTAAAATAGAATTTTTGGTTGCTGACTTTCCCGATACTTAAAATTTTGGCAAAGCACTTCAAAATAACGGTATTTACATTTCTTTATATATAAATAATTTGAATTAAAATAAAAGAACAAATCAAGGAGACTATCCATTTTTTAGGCAAATATGAAAAGATGCCTCGCTTATTATTATCAATTCTTTGAAGGCTTATTTCAATTATATTTTACAAATTAGTTACACAAGAAGCCTTCACGCTCAAATTTTGAACGGCCAATTTTGATCATTGTTCAAGATTTTATAAAGAGTATACCGATAAAGTAGGTCAATAAATTACTTTACTATCACCCAATATAATATTTCTATAATGGTGGCCCTGTCGTTGTCAGTTATGGAATTTATCTATAGGGCGTATCACCGTTTACATTGTACGTGTTAGAATGTAACACATCAAGTTAAGTTACCACTCATTCTATCAATATCAGTAATTTCCTGAAGCAACTAATCTTTAACTTTCTCTGCAATTAAAAAAAAATGACTTTGCAATACAATTATTGGTGGTAAGTGCAGATTTTATATTATTACTTCTCATTCGCGCACTATAATACATAATGTAATAAACCGTTTTAATAGCCATGCATGTTTTATTTAATATCAAACTATAAATAACTAATTAGTGGCGCATTGAAAACGATAGATATAAAATAACAAATCTTAAATCGCAAAAAATAAATAAATAAATGTTCATCGCATCGCATCATCTTCCATGGTCAGTGTTTTTTATTTTTTGTATTGAGCCGAGATGAAAACGAATAGAGAAAAAATTAAGAATGTGTGTCGATTATAGAAAGAGAAAGTTCCTAATTATAAAAATGTATTTATATATCTAGTGATAACTAAATCTAATTAATTATATATTATTATAAACTATATAGTTTGTTTAGTTTGGCTGTGAGTTCAGTGACCTTTTTGCGTTTTATTTTTATAGTATATGTATTTATAGTTTAGTGGTTGAACAACAAACATTATATACATAGCAAAGTAATTTTTCTTCTCTCTACTCTTATATACGATTGTTCATTGTTTTGTTACTTAATTGAAAGAAATAACAAAACAAAAACTATAAAATCAGGGTCATTAGCAGATTTGTGTTGTATGTTTAAATTAAGTGGATATACCAATTTCGGAAATAGTTTGATATCGCGCGATCGGTAATTCGTTGTTTGAAAGTGATACTTTCAAAATGTGTAAATGACAAGTGATTTTAACTGCGTGTATTGGGCCTCTTACTGTGATTTATAATATGTATATAAATGGAGCTCAGCGACTATAATTAGCTCGGTATAAATCGAGCAACGAAGAATGGTTTTTCATTTGATTTTTTTTCTGCCACCCGCGGATTATTATACATACGATGATGAGGATTTATTGATTATTTTCCATTTATACATTCCGGTGTCGGTTTGGGTGGTCATAAATATCATATAAATTTTGGGATTTTTTTTCAATAATTTATTGGAGTAATTTTTTTTTTTGATACATGAAAGGATAAATTTGGATGAACTATTACAGAATTTTATGTATTTTAATTTAGTAGCAGCCTCTAAATTATACAATCGAATAAATCATTCATATAACTACAAAAAAAAACTCTGTTTTAATTTTGATCCCAACCATAAGCCGTCACCATATCTCCATTAAACACATCCGGTTGATTCCGCATATCATCAGTAATGTAGTTGTGTATATATTCAATTTTCTCACGTTAAAAAAAACGTAGCAGCATTATATGCTCGTAAACCAAAACTATCTAACACGCAAAAAAAAACGAAATATTAGCATTTAGAGAAGGTATTCCAATCACATTCATCAGAATTTTAAAAATCGCCAGCGAAGACAGTGTTTCGAAAAAGTGACTGCATGTGGGTAATATTCAATCCATGTCCACGAAATGTGCAAATATCATGTCATCGAAAAAGGGTGTTTCGAGGAAAACAGAAAGTTCAACAAACCGCATTCAAATTGAACATGATTGGTTTAATCAGAAGAGGCCATAAGATTAAATCGTTATGGTCAGAAATCTCATCTTTTCTTCCGTCTTTCTAAGATAGTGTTAGAACGATTTCTAAATTAATTTCTTTATCCGCTATTTGTTTTAATGGGCTGTGGAACATAAATCCAGTGTTCAAATATTATTTTGTTTGGTACAACAAACTGAACAAAAACTTCTCAGTTTTGTTGTCTGAGGACAATTTACCTATACAACATAATGCTTCGTCATTGTACATAATAATAATAATAATCAGCTTGTAAAGGCCATTACTGGCCCCTTACTGAGTCAACTATTTGGCTCCAACGATTTATCGAACTTTTATCAAAAAGAAATCAAGTTATCGATTATGGAGTAAGACAAATTGTGGAACATATAAGTTTACATTTAGAAATTCTATGAATCATGTGGAAGCTAAACAAAGAATTAAACAAAACCATAATTTTTGGTTGTCCCTGGCAGATATAAATTGTTATCCAGTTGTGGAACCTATCCCATTAACTCTGAATGCATGGCGTACGAGATTGTTGAGTATTTTGTCTCGAGATAATTTGTGGAACGTATGTGGACGATTTAGTTTCTTAACCCCGCAGAATAAAGCTGGAAAATAAACGGAATAGACGTGAAACAAGACATGTAGATGAGGATTCATAAGTTTTGATAAAAAATAAAAACTATATGTGAACTTATTAGGTTAGGTTAGGTGGAGTGGCCCCTATATCACACTTAGACCTGTGACGGTCCATTGTGATACCACAGGATCTTATTTCCCTATTACCCTTATGTGAACCAGTTTGAGCTACTTATGTAGCGTGATATATCTCGCACCTTACAGTTTTCGAGATCAGAGAGGCAGTCCATTAAGAGTCTACCCATATATTTATGTCTTCTGTGTGCCAAACTGAATATGAGCATATAGGACCATACTTTACCGTGTAACTTCAAGCCATCCGCAAAGAACTGCAATGCTTCTGTTTCCGATAACGGCCCACTCGTCCATGATTCTCTTGAAGGCCAGGTAGTTTGAATCTTTTCTCGAAGCATAATGTTGGTGTAACGTAGTCTAGATTCGCCAATTCCTTCCTTAGCGATCTGATTATCGTCGAGTGTCCTGTCTGAAGACATTTCCACTAAAAATTGGCTGATAGTCGGGTGGTCGTAATCTCCGCCATCTGCTTGAATAATCGAGAATTGTTTTGAATTTCCGCTGGTATAATTCGGTCAGGACCAGCCGATTTATTAAGTTTGAAACCTTCAAGTGCCCATTGGATCCGTTTTTTAGTTACGATATCTTCAATGCGCAGTGAATGTGTTTCTCGATGAGTATTAGCCTCTGTCGAGTCGTCGAAGCTTCCTGGAAAGTGGGTTTCGATGAGAAGTTTCAAAGATTCCTCACTAGAAGCAGTCCAAGGTCCATCCGGTTTAATTAAATAACAGTATCTTCCTAAGACGAGAGGTCTCAGAGACTTCTTCCATTTTATCACAGAAGAGTCTCCATGACCTCCATTGTGCCTTCCTTAATTCTTTTTTGTATCCTTTTAAGTCCTCCTTATAGGAGTCCCAATTTTGAGCTTCTCTCGTACTTTTGGCTCTATTAAAGCCTTCCCTACATGCCTTTCGGTAGGTTCCCAGTTCCTTGGAGCACCATGCTGGTTTATGCTTGCCCCTGGGCTTAACTACTGTGCAAGCAGCATTGAAGGACCGGTTGCAGGCACTAGTGATTGTGTCCACTATGCAATTCAGTTCCTCAGCTGTCCGCGCTGGCAGCTCAGGGGCCCCTGCGTTATTAGCTCTTTAAGCGTTTCCCTATACTTGCCCCAGTTTATCCTTCTAGGATTCCTAAAATCTTTCCGGGTAGCAGGGGAAACGTTAAGGCTGAATGTTACATATCGATGGTCAAAGAAAAAATGTTCCTCCGCCCCTCTTCATCCCTTGACCATAGGATAATAATATTATCTGAAGCGAAGGTTACGTCCAGAACCTCCAGCCGGTTTTTAGTAATAAATCTGGGTTCTTGCCCAATATTACACACCCAAAGGTTAGTATGTATTTAATAAGTAATCAGAAAATAACTCACCTCTTTCGTTGATGTCAGTGCTGCCCCAGATTGTGTGATGCGCATTAGCAGTACATCCAAGGATCACCCCAATCTTCTTTTTTCCGCTTCGAGAACCAGGTCCCTCAGGTTATCTGGCGGAACCTGTTGGTCCCGGTCCATATAGGCTGAGAACAGCCAGATTAGACTGCCGCTAACTTCTAGGCTGACAGCAGTTATGTCACCATTACAGTATTGAGAAAGTAGAAACAAGGCCATCGATCCTGTCACTGTTTATCCAAGGCTCTTCAATAAGGACCACGTCCTCACCTGATCCAGTCAGCCTGAGGAGTAACGCGGGCGACGCCGCCTTCGTATGGTGCAGGTTATTTTGTATGATATTTAGCATAACATCAAGTTGAGCCGACTTACCACTGTCACGTGAAACTTGTTCATTCATATCAGATTTTCAAACGGCGGAAAGTTAGAACAATGTATCGGTTAAAATACTATAACTAGACTATATAGTTGTATGAATTGTTTGTTGTTCACTTATTAACATTTATTACCGTTTATGAATTCATATTTTACAAAATGATATATCGTTTCAATTTCCTAAGAATTTCATTGCTGTGAGAGTTGGAATCGATTTTGTTTTTTAAATGATTCTCTTCCTATCTGTGTTAGCGTTCACTATATAGGGTGTATTTCATAAATCAGGGAAGTCCATAGCTGGATGCCTTTTTACATAGAAATTTGTAAATTATTGTAATCTAAAATCCGCAACTACATTTTTTGTCTATATATAAACATATAATGCAATCAAATTTGAAAATGAACAAAACACAAGTTGAAACAATTTACAACTTATTCCCATAAAGCATTTATAGTTTTATGTTCGGCTATGTATTAAATAATAAAACAGACAAGCGATGTGCACATACATAATGTTTAACATCGTATACAGGTTTGTACAAAACTAAACTGAACGTAGTAATTGAATTAATTATTTAGAGTAATTCTAGTCTTAGCTCCGTTCGGGAACTTTTGACATTGAAGAGGTTTAGTTCGGTGGTCCCGCCTTTTCAGTTATAAATCTTTGACTCTAAAATCTTTATTGGCCCTATTACAGCCGGTTATATGGAATTGTCGTTTTAGAAGCTAGATTAGTCGTGGCTCAGATGTTTTGAAATCGTCCCGCTATTTCGGGGCTAGACAGTGATTATGGCTAGAAAAGTTACAATTTATGCTAATTTTCTAACCATCATTGATCAAGTTTTTCTGTTAGTTGCGGGTTATTTATTATCCTCGTTGCGACGAAATCAATTTGGTACCAGGCGATATCAATGTTTTGATATAACAAATCGAGTTAGGTTATGAATCAGATCATAGGAATCTATATGATCTTTGGCTCAAAGATCCCACTATTATGTAAACCTAACTATTCTTCGAAAGTGTACATTATATTACCAAGTAAACTCCTCCAGTTGATGTAGAAAATGCAGTTCTGTAAATTGTAAATTATGGTAATAAGTCACACACTTTCGTTATCAAACAAGCAATTATAGCCGAATTATTCAAGTAAACTTAGCGAGCCGAATCCAACAATTGTAGTATTAGAGCATCTTAACTCGGAAGCAAACACAACTTATCTTAAAACTATGTCATCAATATGAAGATTTATTTCTTAAAACGGACCAAGATTTGACTTTTACAAGCAATGTTAAACACGAAATAAATCTTAAAGATGATAACCCTGTCTTCCTAAAGAGCTACCAATAAGCCCCACATTCATAAGGAATGTGGGGCTTATTGATGCCTAAGAAAGCTAATAATGCAAGATACAAAGTCAAGTGGCGATTAGTGATAGACTATTGCAAATTAACTGAGAAGACCATCTCTACCTTGGATATTGTATCTGGTTTCCACCAGATTGAAGTAAGAAATCAAGACGTACCTAAAACAGCATTTTCTCTCGACCACGGGCACTACGAATATATCAGAATGCCTTTTGGTATAAAGAAGGCCCCTTCGAATTCAGACGGTCAGGGTTAATGTATTAGGTGAAATACAAGGAAAATCTTGCTTGTGCTACATGGACGACATTATTGTTTTTTCCACGTCGCTTCAGGAGCACATCGGTAGCATGGAACAAGTGTTCAACAATCTAAGAAAAGCTAACCTCAAGGTTTAAATGGACAAATCGGAATTTCTCCATCGAGAAATTGCTTTTTTGGGCCACATTTTAACTACCGACGGGATTAAACCCAACCCCAATAAAATCAAACCTATTAAGGAATTCCCCGTTCCTAAAACGGAGAAACAAATTAAATGCTTTCTGAGTCTTCTGGGATATACCGTAAATTTATAAAAAAAATTCTCTGACAGAAAGCCTTTAACGGAATGCTTGAGGAAAACCAAAAAATAATCCTCGGTCCAAGATATGAGCTGTGTAACGAAGCAATCTTGCAGTATCCCAACTTTTCTATCGCAAGGTCCCTTATAGGGAAGGATAAACCTATTTGCTATATGCATCTAGAACTTTAACGGTTACAGAACAAAACTATTCTACAATAGAGAAAGAACTCTTATCCATTGTCTAGCCCCCAAAATACTTCAGAACAGATTTATTCGGTCAAAAATTCAAAACTGTAACGGATCATAAACCGTTGAGGTGGCTTTTCAATCTCAAAGAACCCGATTCCAGGTTGATTCGATGGATATTGAAATTAGCAGAATACACGAAACGCGGATACATTGTCACGAATGCAACACGAACCTCTCGTTGTTAATAATATTAACACCTCCGAAATATCGGATGTCTCTAAGGAACAGAAAATGAAAACGACATTCAAAGCCTTGTACCGACATCTAATTCACCAATTAACCATATTAGTTCACAACTGTAATTGTAACAATCGATCTCAATCAATGGAAATCTTACAAATTGATTTCTGCTTTTTCCATGTTCCTCACAGTTTTGGACAAGTTTGCTAAATTCGCCGCAGCCTTCTATATGAAGACTTGCACCAGTAAAGAGGCTGAGACAAAATCACGCATAGGTGAAAGCAGATAAAAAAATGTGTATGAGATCCATGAATTAATGATACAGCCAAAGAATTCGAAGATTTTACGCTACCACACACTAAAACTCTGGAAAGAATTGTTGACAGATATATAAGGGATCATCACTTATCTGTCATCCCACTCAGTAGCACTCAACATGCTTACAGAGTTGGGAGATCATGTGAAACTGCGCTGCATGAACCTCCTCGTAACGATTTAAAGATCGGGCATTTTCCTCGATATTGCGGGTGTCTTTGATAGTACTTCTTTCGCTTCCATCACTGAAGCCTGCTCAAGTTTTAGAATTGACCAAACCATTGTTACTTGGATTGGATCTTTGCTGCGGTCGCGCATTGCTGTGGCCGAGCTGGACTCCCTTTCTCCACTACAGCAATCCGGCTTCACTGCTCAGAGTTATGCTGATAACTTAGTCGTTCTGGTTCAGGGTAAATACCTTGATGTACTATCAAACTTAACGCAACGCGCTCTCCAAGTTGTAGAAATGTGATGTCTAGAGAAGGGGCTGTATGTTAATGCATCGAAAACTAGTCTGACAGTCTTCACCAGACGTAGGAATACTGGAGAGCTGTCTGCTCCTTCTCTTTTTGGAGAAACGTGTCAGAGTTATGTGGGTTCCGGCTCATTGTGGCATTGAAGGTAATCAGATAGCTGATGTTTTAGCTAAAACAGGTTTAAGGATGGAATTCATTGGACCTAAACCGGCAGTGCCCCTGACCTTTAATTGTGGTAATGAAGCTATTAAGAACTACATTTTTTTGTAGGCTAATCGTAATTGGCTAGCTTCTACTACATGCCGAGTGGCTAAGTACTTCATTTGTGAACCTAATCTGAGGCTCACAAAGTTTGCTCTATCTTTGAAGAAAGGCCAATTGAGAGTTCTGGTCGCTATTCTGACCGGCCATGGTCGTTTTAAACTCCATTTAAAAAGAATGGGACTTGTCCAAGATTCCTTGTGTGACTGTCTTGAAGATGACGATGACAGCATTCACTTTGTGGCTGTCCCGCTTTCGAGGTAGTTAGGTCCCGATTTCTTAATTATAGATCTTTAAATATAGGTCAATTGTCCCCTACCCTGGTTTAAGCTATTACAGTTTGCCAGAGCAACCGGCGCATTTGCGAATTATGATAGAATCCTCGGTTTGCACCATGGGCCCAGAGTGGCATTGAGTGCGGAACCTGCTTGGTGTCCAGCCAACCTTAATAATAATAATAATTAATAAGGTATCAAAAAGAAGAGGTGCGCTGTTGGATTGCTTACTCAATGATTAAAAAACACTTGCCATCGTGCAACTTACACGACACAGTTTGAGTAAATGAAAATCAAAAAGTATCAGGAGGTGAATATTTTATTAATTTAGGGTAGAGAGATAGTGAGAAGCGCTACGAATTAAAAATGATGCCGCCACTTCATATCGAGAAGATATTGCTATTTTGGTTATTCGTCTCATCTCTTACAGTATGAAAGCATTGACTCTGGTCTAAACTAACTTTGAAATTTTAATAGAAAGCATTGCCACTAGAACTATGAAAGTATTTACTAAAGTGTTTACCTTCGGCACTCCGGAAGCTGGATGCAATTTGACTACTTTTTTTTTATATGATATACGACTTTGTAATTTAATCGTTCAGTTTAATTTTGTAGGAATTTGTATAGTGGTGTATCGCGTAACTTAAACTTGTACCATAACAGAAATTCCATTCGCATTTGCATTTCATAATTGCGAAAATAAAAAAAAATTTCTTGAATTTCTTTTTTCGTCGATAATAAAATACAAAACAAAAAACAGATAAACTAAATAAATAAATAAGAAGTCGAAACAACGAATATTTTTATAAATGTATGAAGAAAGAAAATAAGAAAACATTCCATCAATCAAATCGATAATCAATAATAAAACTTAAGCACGATTTTATTGCTTCATCGGAACGACAAGAAGGTAAAGCAAAAAACTATAAAAAAATTTGAATCATAAAATTCGGAATTTTTATGTATGCTTGTTGTAGTTTACGAAATCGTTTGGCCAGCTAGAAAACAAAAAAATTAATTAACGTCGTCCACTATACATATTTTCAACAATTTGATTTTATGTGGCGAATGCGCTGGGAACCATTTCGTGGGATACAGAAATATTAGTTTTTCCCGGGTGGGCAAATACATTGTTTGGAGTTTCGGTTTTGATGAATCGCAATCGACGTTTACATCAAGATTGATAATGATAAGTAGATCACCACAACTCCTTTAATATTGTACCCCATTTCGTATAACGTACATAAATACATAAATATGTGTGTATATATGAAGAAGGGCGGAAATAACTTTTATTACTATCATTACTAATTTTGTTCAAATACCGGAAGTAACAAAAAAAAAATTCAATTTCGCTGCTTTATATTTGTTTAGTTCTCGTTCTGTGATTTTTTTTTTATGAAGTCATGCTGTTTATATAATATAGTCGGGGTCTGATTATTGAACATCAATATGAATCAAATTAAATAAGAAAATTAACCGGAAATAAGAGATTTTCACTTTATATTCTATATAGAAATGTTAAATATTTTTCTTGGCATGGAATAGTTTTAAAGTATATTTTAAGTATTATTGACGGTTTTAAAGTGGATGGAGGTGTTGGATTCAACTAAAATAGGTGAATCACGACAAAGATCTTATTGGTCAGTTATATTGGAACCTTAGCTGGTTTTCACAATGTGCACTCTCAGAAAATCAGTTACCGCGACTCGTGACAGATATTCTGACCTAAAGCATACATAACTAATCTTAAGTTGTACTGCAGTAACATAAAGCTGTTATTTTTTAAACCATACATGTAGTTATATCTGAAGTCAGATATTTTTAGCATAAGGAAAATACTTTCATCTTAAGTGATATAATTTTATATAAAGCTATAAAATATCAACAGACCCTGTGGTCGGGGCACTCACATGTCTCGTAAATTTAAATTGCACGAACATGTTTCCCAAGAATACCACCACATTATCCTTTGCTTGTTGCAGGATGCTATTAAACGGTTTGATCTCTGGGCTGATGACTCGCATCCGTAAAACAAAATCAACTGTTTATAAAGTCAACTAAAAGAAAAATGGGTACCGCCAAAAAAACACCGAACCCCCGCTCAAGTACCAGGACACCTGATTTAGGATCGGCACTTAGAAAGCCAGGAGCTTTGGACGGCCTAATCACGTGCATGAAGGAGTATCGGATGGAACTCGTTGCTCTTCAAGAAACACGAAGGCCTAAAAGTGCAGACAATGTGTCCCAGGGCTACACGTTGCTCTACAATGTAGAAGAACTCGGAAATTTTGGAGCTGGATTTCTTCTTGAGCCGCAGGTAAAGAACGCTGTTTTGGATATCCAAGCAGTCAATAACTGATTGAGTAAGCTTCGCTTAATTAGTGTACACGCGCTCACAGAAGTCAGCCAGCCCCAAGATAAAGACTCATTTTACAAAGAGTTGGACGATCTGATGGGATCTATACCCGAACACGATGTTAGAAAGGTAATTGGGGACTTTAATGCTAGAGCTGGCAGAAATCAGGCCGACTTATGTGAAAACATAGGTCCGTACTCCCGACACGAAACTGCGACCGATAATGGTGAGATAATGATGTACTCTACAATTACTGATGATCTTAGAGTATAGCAAGCACGTTCTTCCGTCACAAACAGATACATCTAGAGACACATCCTCGCGAACTTTCCACAGCCAAATTGATCACGTGTTAGTGTCTAAAGGCCGGGCTCGGGTTGTTCGGGATGTGAGAACTTATCGGCCAGCAACCAAATAAGTAGGCAGCTATGATTATTTGGTCGTTGCAAAGCTACAATAGAAATTTTCGCACAAGTCTGGGATCACAGCGAAACGCATGGAACGTTTCGACTGTGAAGGTCTGATAAATGAAGATCAAAAGTAACGATATCAGCGACAACATTGATGAAGCAGGAGGTACTGAAAACTGCGGTTGTCAGTGCTGTTCAACAGACTTCAGGTATCGTGAAAGTCAGACCCAAGAAAGATTGGTTTGATGACGAGTGTCGTCTTGCAGTTGAGCAACAGAACATAGCCCATAGTGAAGTGCAACAACGTCTCACAACCGCGAGGAAAACCAAGGCTACTCTTGGTCTGTTCTTCATCACTTCTCAGTTGGTAGTCTAATCGGGTGATTCGAGTTTGTTGACTTTTGAAAAGACAAAGAATAATCTGTCCTCTGGTTTTCTTCTTCATGCAATTCAAATCTTAAAGTCTTAATATCTCGATTTAATTTCCATTTCAATAACGGTGATTTTGCTTCTTGCCATCAGCAGCCAATTTTCCGCTTTTCCTGGATTAGTTCCTGTATATCATGTGAATGTTTATTAACTTTTTCAGAACTGATTATGAAAGGTGTAGCATTTTCAGCTGATAATGCCAGAACTAGTTTTTTTTAGATTTTCTGCCGCCTGATCAATATCTATACTGGTGTGATAAGAGCGATATTCAGTACACAATTTTGTTCGACTAGCCTCTTATATTGATCCCAATTAGTTTGCTTGTTTGCAACCCGTTTTGGCATTTTTATTCTTAGGACGCCGGTGCTCACTATTACAATTAGAGGTGAGTGATCAGAAGACAAATCATAGCAATCGGTGGCCTATCAAACAAAAGTCAATTAAATCGGGAACTTTCCTTTAATCTGTGGGCCAGTACGTTTGGTGATCGGCAGATAAGTAATCCAGGGACTGTTGTTCAATATAGCTTCATAAAGTATTTACCTTTCGGCGATGTTAATTTGGAACCCCATTAAGCGTGTTTGGCTTTGAAATCACCTCCGCAATACAGCAACTCAGAAATGAGCGAAGTTCGCGTAATTTCTTTAACGGAATTACTGGAATCCACCATACTTTCAGGCCTGCGTCACCCGCCATTCGGGACCGGGATGGAAACCTCTGTCTCAACATCGATGCAGTATTTGACTCATGGAGTGGGCACTTTACCGACCTGCTTGATGTTCATTATGTGTCACAGACTGTTATTGAGCCACCTCTAATACAGACTGCGGAGATTTGGACTGAGGATCCATCCCATAAGAAATTCACTATAAGGCCATTGAAGCGATTGAAACGAAACCACTCACCTGGCGTGGACTGCATTAATTCGGAGCTCTTGATATTTGGCGGGGATACTTTGTGGAAGTATCTTTTCGAATAGAACGTGGCCGCGATATGCCCATCTTCAAGAAGGGAGGCCGTTTGAAGTGTGAGATTTATCGCGGTATAACCTTTACACAACATACAGGTTACTATTCTACATTATATTGGATAGAATCACCCCTCTAGCGGAGGGGTTGGTTGGTGACTAGTAAGGACGATTTCATCTGAATCGATCAGTCATTGATCAGGTCTTTTTGCTACATCTGATTCTATCTAAATATTATGACACTTCCATTCTCGAATAAATCAGGTGTCCGGCAGGCCTATGACTCGATCAATCGAGAGAGTTTGTGGTCTGCCCAGGAATACCTAGGAATACCAACAAAATTGGTACAACTGTGTAGGATGACAGTGACGCAGCCTCAATGCTGTGTTAAAGTTGAGAACAGACTATCGACAATTTTTAGTTTATTCGGGTGTTCGGCAGGGAGATGCTCTGTCCTCGATACTCTTTAACCTCATGTTGGAGCACATCATTCGTAAAACTGAAACACCTCTGCGTAACATCTTATATCGCCAGTCCAATCAGGTGCTTGCATATGCAGAGGACATATGCATGATTGGACTGAATAGTAACGGAGTGAAAGAAATACTTGATCCTCTTGTAATATTTTCAGCTTTTGTTGGACTCCAGATCAATGAGTCCAAAACGAAATGCAGGCAATCTTGCTAAAATCTAAACACATATCAAGTGCCGCGAAGCTGAGCTTTACAAAGCGTTGATCAGGCCCGTTGTTATGTTTGGATGTGAAAGTTGAGCGCTGACGAATGAGTACGAGAGATGGCTCCTTACATTTGAGAGAAGAGTCATGTGTGTGAGTTACGGCCCAAATTGCGAAGTAGATGGTACATCCTGAGCTCTGTAAATATCGAGACCAGAGATCTGATGAAGATCCCTGATGTTGTACATGAAATAAGACCTCAGCAAGTACGCTGGCTCGGCCCCGTTCTGAGTGCTGATCCAGAACGAATTGTGCAGCGATCTCTTAAAGGAGAGCCACAAAATGGTTTTCGCAGGGGTCGTTGCAGGTGATGATGGCTCCACGATGTAGAGAACGAATTGGCCTCTATAGATTGTCTTAGACAGTATAAAGACCATGGCCAGTTAAATAATGGAGTCCCGGATTATAAGTCGAGCTTAAACCATATGATTCCAGCTGAGCATATTTAAATAAAACAATAGCTTAACCTTAATTGTTAAAGCTGGAACCACACTTGTTTATTTTATGCCATATACTAATCCATAAATATGCAATAGAATGAGAATTATCTTTGGCTTAACTCCATATAACTGTGTGACATATAGCTAGAATTATTTGATTGAGAATTATGGAAAAACTATAGATTAACACGTAAAGCCAATTTTGTTTCTAGAATTTAAAACTGACTTAACCTAGAAAATTCATACTTAAATTATTTGAAATAACTTAATTAACAAAATTCGTACTTAAGCCATATCCACCGCTCACTTAACAGCATTCACATAATTTCAAACTTCAGAAACATATTTAGCCAGATCAAATAGTTTTAACTTAAGCCACATAGTTTTAGTATTACGTTTAAAAATATTCTATAATATTCTAGTTCGATTAAAATACATTTAGCTTAAGCCTCTTTTTTTAAAGGTTGATCTATAAAATCTGAATCCAAATAAAAAATTACGTCTGAAGCAAAATTATCTGACTTGAAACCCATACTGTGTGACATAAGCAAGAATTATATATATGACTTAAGATAGAATTGTATATGACTTAAATTAAAGAAACATTTTCGTAAATCAAAAACAAAGTTCTCGATGTTATATAACTTACTTTAGTCACATGATTTAAAACACAAGATGATTGCTTAAATCACATGGCTGAATCAAACATTTTGATAGTTTAAGTCACATGGTTTAGAAAATAATTAACACATTTACTGCTTAATGACACTATTATATTTTATATCAAATATTTCTAGCTTAAATCGAAAAATCTAACTTAATTTTAACTAACTTAATTTTAATGTGGTTCAACATGAACATTATGGTTTAAATAAAGTTCTAGATTAATGACTTAAGCCAAAGCTACGAAACACAATCTAGAAATACATTACTATATCAGAACCATGTATGACTTAAGTTAAAATTTTATGGATTAAACTAAGATGTATGACTTAAGCCAAAATTATTCGACTTTATCCAGAATGATGAAGAAGTTTAGAAATGTGTGATTTAAGCTTAACTTATCTGACTTAATCGAAATGTAACTTAAGCTAAAATTAGTAGTAGAATATAGTTTTCTCAATATATCGGAATTAAATATTTAAGTTAAATATAATTTTAGCTTAAGCCATATACTATACATAGGTGGCATACACAATTTTGAATTGTGATAGAACTTTACGGCTTAACTGAGATTAATTCTGGTTAATTAACATAAATGAATATTTATCGAGAAATTATAGGTTTCGTAATTTTGCAATAAAACATCTTGTTTCTAGAAATTATAAAATTTCGATTTTAAATTTGAAAACTATAGTGTAGTAGTATCCCGTAATTTTAAAACTTATCTTTAAATCATTAGAGTTTAGAATTTAAATTGAACTTTGAATTCAATTTGAAAAATTATTGATCTCACAATTTTAAAGTTAAAACTTATAGCCTAGAATTATGTGACTTAAGCTAGTTCCTTTGACTTAAGTTAGAATTTTCTGGAGGGAAGGAGTATGTATTTTAAAAAAATTGAAAAGGTGGTTGGTGTACATGGCTTAGTCCGGTTGAGTTTAGAGGACATAATTTCGAGCTTCAGTGTAGTCAGATCAAATAAATTAATAGTCCAGGAAACAAAAACAGGGGTCCTTATAAACTTGTGAATAATTCCAATAAACTTTTAACTAATATAATGTTATTCCCTAAACTTCGGCACAACTTTTCAGAAAAATCCCCACCTCTATGTGTTGAGCAATAAAAAAAATTACGGTACTTTTTTTTTTAAAGGACGTGGCATTTCATGCGAATTACGTGTGATACGTTTTGTGGCGAAGTGATTCAAGAGATTGACTCCAACAATGTAAGCCGGTACAAACAAGTTAGTGTTGTGAAATCAACCGAAATGTAACAAACTATCCTGGATCGTCAATACACGGTCAATACAATTTGTGAACACAAAAGGCGCAATATCATCTGAAATGCTACTGCAAATTTAGAAAAGTGACCACTAATCCATCCAGAGGAAAATCTATAAATGACAACTGTCGTGCAGGTTTTGAAGCTTTGTGTGCTTTCATAAAACAAAGTAACGAATGTCAATTTGCATTACGCGATCTGAAGGAAAAACTAAGGGAATTCAGTGGCAATAATGTAGATTTGTACCGTGACTACTACTTGAGGGACCTGTTTATAAATCATTTTAAACCAGATTTGGTAGCAACCAACTTATTTGGCAAAACCATAATTTTAACTTTAAAGGACATGTTACCCAAAAAATTGTTAGTGGAAAATTGGGACTCATACAAGTGCAGTTCTATTGAAGTACAGCGCGTTAGAACTGTTAAAGCAGCAGCAGCAATTATCAAAGAAGACATCCAGTCTCAAATTTATGATACAACAGTATATCCGATGATATCAAAAATGGTGGTGAAGAGTTTGTACCAGAGACTTTAAAGATATTTACGGAAACTTTTTATAAAAAACGAAAGGCATGCTTTTTAACGAAAACAAATAAAAACATGCAGTTCCTTAATCAATGTATGATATACGGATGCAGACCAAAATCGTTTATATCACTTATTGAATTCAATAGGCATAACTGCATCATACAATGAGGCTGCCAATTATCAAATGCGCAACAGAGTTTGCAGACGTACATGTGGGAAAAAATGGATTTATGCAATTTGTAATTGACACATTTCATGCTCTAGGGTAAGATTAAATGCATGGCACCTGGTACAGCGGTTAAATTGTGTGAAAAGATACAACGAACATCGATTACACAAAACAACAAATAAAAACATAACATACCTATACATATATATAAAAACCTAACTCATCAGGATTAAGAAAAATTATAATTAAGGATATATAACTGCAGGTACACATGACGTGCACGGTTTACTTACAAACATGTCTTTAGATTTAATTTGGTTGGTTGGATTTAATAACTTGGAAAATATACCTATTTGGACTGAATATATGCAAACAGTTAATAATTCTGGTAAGATTTATAATTAATCTCATAATTGTTTTAATTTTAAGAAACTTTTTTAATTTTCCTAGGTTCGTTAGAAGCTACCAGTGCCGTTCAAAAACAAATTTATTTCATGGTTTCAACAACATAACCCATTTCAGAATCGGGCTGATGATCTTGTCAGTTTGTCAACGGAAGTTGTTGCTGATTCCAACATCACCTGTGATAGTGCTTTGGATAAAGGTGAAATGCTGTTGCATAATGCATTGGGCAAGAGTTTTGCGGAGGTCGTTTACGCAAGAAAACACAAAGAAATTCCAATTGCAGCTCAGGTTCAGGGAATAAAAATAAATAACGAAACTTTCGTTATAAACTCAGCTCCACCTTCTCTTTTCAACGACGGTCTTTTACGAATGGGAACAAAATCGAGCATTAAACCCATATTTAAAAGAGCTGACCTTGGTAGGAATAATTTTCCAACAAATTGCAAATATGTTGTAGATGGAGGCCATTTGCTTCACTCAAACTGAAGCAACATCTACATTGTTTGAACATACCAACACATCAGGCGGAAGATGACGCAGATACCTCTATCGCAAATATAGCTGTGAGCTTTGCAAATCGTGGGAGATCAGATGTTGTTTGCTGCAGAGGACTTGGTCATCCTCTTGCTGCTTGTGTTTTTATGTTCACCAGCACGTCAAACAATTTGGCTTCTTTGCCCCAAATCGAAGACTGGGTATGATATAGCAGCAGAGAGAACACGACTCTCTTCGTTAAGCAACCTGTTTCCAGTTCTTCGTGCTTTTACCGGATGCGCATTATACAGGAAAGGAAATCTAAAAGCATTCAAGCGTTTGTAGGCCAATACAGAACTGAGGACCGCGATGTGCAAGTATTCTTGCAAACGAGTGCCATAAAGGAGAGTATTGCATTTGTGGACTATATAACATCACCAAAGAGACTCCACTAGAAGGAGCAAGATATCTTGCTTACAACAGAGTAATTGGTAATCTGCAATTACATTCTAAATTCCATTTAGCTGCAGATCAGCATTCATTTGGGGTATGCCATCAAGTTCAAGCATGGCTGGGAAATGCTTTTGGTTTCTTAATAAAATTAAGTTATTTCGTAAATGGTATATCGCACAAGCCTGCAAACTACCTCAAACGACGACAAATTCAATCTCGCATAATGTTATGGAATACTGTTTTTTAAATAAAGTTAACTGTCTATTTTTACAGTTAAACTCCAAAAATGTACTTGCTTTTAACATTTAACACAAATTTGTCCAACTTAACAACAATATTGAGCACTATTAAATTCTCCATCATTTGAGCCATTTTTCGAATTTGGGCTGTGTAAAAATTCCGTTGAGAAGTTATTTTCATTTTTCTGAACACATAAAATTGGTTATTCCAACCCTGATTGCAGGCTTGGCTCAACCTTTAGAGGTGGGGATTTTTTCTAAAATACTGTCTTCAAAATTCCTGCACTATAAGTTTACTTACCACACAGCTTTAGTTGTACTAAATCTCTTTGTAATTTTTAATTTATGACTTACAATTTTTACACTGTTCCAGAATGAAAAACTGTTAGGGCTTAACTCAGATTAATTTTTATGGATTACGATAGATTTATTTGGTTAAAATCAATCAAGAATTAATATACGTATGTATATGCACGAATCAATAAAAGGTTACCGCTTTCATAACTTCGACGTGTATAGCCTTCCATTCCCATACTATATATACAGAAGTCAGAGCCAATTTCATTAGTAACGAATCAAAAAATTGTTTAGAGGAGGTTTCGAAATCTTGTGTTGATCAAAAAAAAAATTTTAAATTGGCAAAATTTCAACTTTTCTACAATTTGATATGGAAACAATCGTACGCGAGGTTAATTAAATTCCACTATGCTCGTTCACTTGAATTTTTGTTTTAAATATTTGTTGGCACCAAGTCATATTGTTCGGCATTCGATATGATATATATATCCAATGATTTGAGAACTTTGATTCCATACACGGATAGTATAGTGTTATGCAAATTGAACATGTGTTAAATTCCTTCATATATGTATATATACATACTCATATATATTGAAATGTTGTTAAATAAATTTCATCACATATGTATACACAATGTATGTATGTACATTATAAATATTTTAATTTCAAACCAAACCAAATAAAATTTATACAACCAACGAAAACAGAAATTTCCCTCGACATAAATCCGCATTGCACCAAATCTATACTTCGTCTACTGTAGCCGAGTTTATAAATAAAAATGCATAGTACTTAACAAACAGCTTATATAGAAATATATAGTCGTAAGTACAACAAAAATACTTGTATTTTAGTTTTATTTTAAGTACACACAAGCACCAGCTAAATAAGAAGAAGAAATATTTAAGAAATATATCACAAACACAGTATTTTTTTTTTATCAAAACATTCTGTGTTGTGTTTGTGTGTGTTTAAGTTTAATCGACACCAAATGGAGGAATTCCACATCATGAATTACATAAAAATAACGCGAATCCGCGAAAATGTATATAAAATAAACAAACGAATTGTTGTGTTAAAGAGATATCTATAGATACGAGTATATTATGGCAAATTTCCATAAACGACTTGACATCACTAACAACAACAAACCAAAAAAAATTTTCTTTGTCCGTGACTATCATGCATAATACATATTATACATATGTGTTATATTTTGGGTTTTCTATATACATACCTATGTATGTATGCATGTACATAATATGTATATATATGTATACGAAAGGAAAATTGGAAAATCACAATAAAGCTAATAGGAGGTTAACAAATACTACTATACACACATGAATAGACGACTTCAAAGGAAAATTCGTAAATATCGTGAAACAAATTTAAATTTTTCCTTAAAACATAAAACACGAGAACCGACACCTCTATAAACGGAAAATTAGAATTTGATGTGTCTGCGATGTATACACAAAAATATGGGAAAACGATTTTTATTTTGTTTTGTTTTATCATAATGAAAAAATATCTCTCCAATTTTCTCACTTTTCACTGTGCGCTTTTCCACACACAACTGACACTTGTTTTATTTTATTTTTATTTTTCCGACGATGTTTTCGTTGTTTACGTAAAATTACAACAACAGCAACAAAAATCGGTATTTTACTTTTATTTTCAATAACACGCGAGATTGTGGAACACATATGTACGAGTATGTATGTACGTATATATGATACAGTGAAAAATGAAAAACGAGTTGAATGATGACGTGGCTCAGCGGAGTGTAAGGCGGCGAGGAAGGCAAAATTTTCTGAAATATTTCATTATCACGAATCGTATAAATTTTATGACTGATTTTTTTATGATATTATAATTCCGAGTCGAGTGTACATACATTCCTCGGTTCTTATGGGAAAATGGTATATACGAAAGAAAAAAGAAGAAAACCGATATAAACTTTATCTTATATTTATGGATGTGAGAGTGGGTGTGTGAAAAATTATGACTGAATTTTCGGCTTATTATAGGAATTACTACTGATAGGGCGGGTATAATAAAACTGTGTGTGTGTGTGTGTGTACTATAGCCAAATTTTACGATTGGTTTTATCCAAAATCCATTGTGTTCAAAAGCATATTGTGAAATTTTTTCGATTGCCGAATATTCAACGGTCGATAGTGAAATCCAATCTGACATTATATTAAGAAAAGCAATTCGTTGAAACTGTGTGACCAGACCGTTAACACTTCATTAAGTTCGAAGATTATTTTTTGGAATATTTAGAATATTTAACATAATTTAATAATTAAAAGAAACTTCAAAAGTGATTGAGATTTCTAATATCTTATTTAAATTAAATGTGGTTTGTTCCAAATTCCAATGGCAATCCATCTTTTGTGGTAACTCGATTCTAACAAAATAAGTAAAGGATAGTAGTGCAAATAGTAGGTATAGTGCCTTGGCTCGGTTAAGAGATTCAAGATTAAATATATATTTTTAATAAGCTGAGCTTAAATGAACAAGCTCGGTAAAGGAGTTAAATTTATCTATTTCGCCAATTTATATACTATTTGCCAAGCGTACCGGAATGAAATATAAAAGAGTTTGAAAGTTAAGCTCTATTTTCAGCTAACTATAACAATCTTGGAAAAGATCTAGCTTAAATCAACTAATCCCATAGGTTTCTCCAGATAATTACATAAATGTTAAATTAATTAATTAAGCATGTGGAGTTATCCCAGTTTTTCATCGCAGAAAAAAACAAAACATTCATCAGGCAATACAATTTCATCCCATCCCAGTTTTTTTTTGTTTAGGCATAACAAATAACATAAAATACAATTTTTAGATTATTCTATCCCATCCCAGGATTTCAATAATTTATTTGATTTTCTTTTACCATTTCTACTATCTCCTAAAATCTTGAAGGGCCCAAATTTTTGTGACTTGTTTTGAGAAAGTTAAGGTTAGGACAAAATTTTGATCTATTGAAGAGACCAAGTTTATGTACCAAATGCAGGCAATCGGCCCATTCATAATGGCCCCATATTAAAAATGTATATGGAATATTGCACTACACTACTAACTTCTAAAATCTTGAAGGGCTCTAAACTTTGTGACATGTTTTGAAAAAGTAAAGGGTAGGACAAACTGTTGATCTAGTGAACGGACCAAGCCTATGTACCAATTTCCGGCAATCGGCCAATTTATAATGGCCCCTACTAACTTCTAAAATCTTGAAGGGCCAAAACTTTGTGACATGTTTTGAGAAGGTTAAAGTCAGGACAAAATTTTGATCTAGTGAACAGACCCGCTTTATGTACCAAATTCCGGCAATCAGCCAATTTATAATGGCCCCTACTAACTTCTAAAATCTTGAAGGGCCCAAAACTTTGTGACATGTTTTGGGAAAGCTAAAGTTAGGACAAAATTTTGATCTAGTGAACAGACCAAGTCTATATACCAAATTCTGGAAATCGGCCAATTTAAAAGGGCTCCATATTAAAATTGTATATGGAATATTGTACTACACTACTAACTTCTAAAATCTTGAAGGGCCCAAAACTTTATGACATATTTTGAAAAAGTTACGATTCTAGCCTAAATCTACTAATCCCACAGGTTTCTTCAGATAATTACATAAATGTTAAATTAATTAATTCGATACATTTTTCCAAAATTGTGAAACTTCTCGTCTGTGTATACGGTATAAACCGAGCGTACAAAAAGTACTGTGGCACTGGAATTTCTCGAAAGGCATTTGACTAAGAATTTAAACCTGGGGTAAAACATAGAGGTCATTAGAAGGTCAACCTGATTGGTTTAAATGGTAAGTACTAAAATAATAAAACTCGTACTTTACTTCATTTTTACCTAAAATAAACAAAACTGTTTACTACTCGTATAATAAACAATTTGAATACGTTTTAATTTTAACTATAAAGACGTCGTATCTCATTGTTATAATATACGCAATAATCTTACAAATATATGTATATATAATAAAACAACTGTTAATAGAATACTCGCATATATGGTCTCTATTTACTTGAAAGGAGATTTAAACAGTAGAACCATCAAAATTATTATCGTTTTATTACCAACTAAAATCAGAATATTATCGTAAAATGCTAAGAAACAAGTTTCATTTTCTTCTACATACATATCTACAATATACGAATCTGCGGTCTGTGTGCGCTCTGTTAAGTGTGCGGTGTGCGATATCCCCAAAAAGATTATCTCTTTTTTGGGATTTGCGGTTGATATTAAACTGTTTCGCATATTCAACAGCAACTGTAGCATTTCATTAAGATTCCTTTTATACACAGATGGAATCTAAATATTTTAGTTATTGTCTTAATAAGTTTGATACAATTATTTTTCTGCTCAGTGTATATTTATATATACATACATAGACTACATATATACACATATTTTCGAGTACCATAACAAGGGTTTGAGTTGATTCGTTTAACTCTGTTCTGTTCTATTATCATCTTTTATTTGTCTTATGGGGGTTGTGTGTTTTTATTTTTATATAAAAGTTGTTTTGGAAATATAATAGAATTTTGATTATAATCTTGTCGACGACGTCTTTGTGTTGTAGCGGAAGAATACTTTTTCACGTTATTTAAGGTGTATATATAGAAATTATTTGTCAAAATATTTATAGGATTTGTAATTTTTTATATATGTACATAGTTACAAAGATTATATGATTCCAACATGCAACACGCATCGATGCGTTACATATATATAGACAATTTGATCCTATTGCGTTTTCAGACTAAATTTGTTTTCAATTAAATGGATATTTGTCATTCCATCAGTAAATGTGTAAACATAACGTGATGATTTCAGTTCCCCTTATAGTCGTATAATGTTGTCACTTTTTTGTTGCAGATGACATTGACCGAATGAAATGAACGCATTTTATTTACGTGTTCAATATTAGCTGCCATCAGTTGATATAACGTTTCCATATGTTATGGTGACATCAGCTGAGGTGATTTCACGTATAATTTTGATATATCCGTATTTAGTTGATCGGGCTTGGGAATGATAAATGGTAGTGTGATCGTTGCATTTACTATATATTTATATTGACCAGTTCATTAATAAAACCATCAATTCTTTTATTGAACATTATACAGGGGGTGCAATGAAATCTGGGCAGCTAAGATTTTCGAAGTAAGAATGTTTTTTTCTGACAACGCAAGTGATATAACATTACCAAAACGTATGTTTCCGTATTTTTTTGTGTTACTTATTAAATTTGTGATTGTTGTCTCCTCCAGTTCATGTAGTGTTCCAAAATTATTTTGTCGAACTCGCTTCTTCATAATAACTCCAATATGTTCAAAAGGATACACATATCTGAGCTATACGGGGGCCTTTGCATTGTGTAAGTTTTGTTGTTATTTATACTTACTCAATCACCTTTAATAATAATAATAATATTAAACAGTGTTTAAGGGCTATTACTCGCCCCTTACAGTGTCACTAATCTGGCTCCAACGGTTTCAATCGTGGGCTTGGTCTTAATACTGTCTTCGACAACCTGAAGAAGCCAAGTTGTTCTCTACACCGTGGATCCATCATCACCTGCAATGATCTCTGTGCCTACCATATAGTGGCTCTCCCGTCAGAGATCGCTGCACATTTCGTTCCGGATCAGAACGCAGAACGTTACCGAGCCAGCGTACTCACTGAGATTTTATTTCATGTACAATATCTCGAAAGTGTACAGAGCTCGGTATGTGCTATTTATTTCACGGTTTGGGGGCGTAAATCACACGCATGACTCTTCTTTCAAACGTGTATTGCTCACTACTAAAATTTGGAGTGCCATTGTCCATATCGTCAGAGATCATGTATTTCGGCCTTCCACCATTTTCGCTTTTTCCGTCTACAAATCCGGGTAGCTACCCTCCTAGTAAGAGTAGCCTCAACTTAGTCACCTATAGACAAATAAAATCTAAGTTAGTAACATTTGTCAATATGTTTGACCTAGATTTGATCTAGAACTGTTCGATAGTTAAAAAAAATCGAAGTTACTATTTTTGCTCAGTCCGTTGGCGCATGGCCTGCTAGAATGCCAACCTCTCAGTTTCAGTAAACAGCTACATAATTGGTGGATTTCATGAATATTCAGGTACACTCTGCACTGTTTTCTCAAGCCAACCATTAACCCATCAGGAATCCAAACCATTAATCGTCCCGCATTCCCCAGGACCATCTAACACGACGTACTTCCGCGCACCATGTAATTTATGCTGAAACACTTAAAAGTGGATTTTGCAGTGAGTAATGCCTTCTCATATTAGCATCTAATGGGCCTGTTTAGACGATGTATACAGCGCATGATGTATCTCCTCGTTTTTTACCTCTTTGCCTATAAACTAATTTTAGAGTGGGGATATTTGTGTTGCGCTGTTTCCTCAAAAATTAGAATTGCGGCACGATTTGTTCCACACTAATACAATGAAAAAGCAATAAAAAATTTGTTTGGGTTGGATTTCTTCTCAAAGCATCATTCTGAAATGAAAATAATTTTACACATACAAAGATAAATCGCCCATTTATGTATAAATATGCCCATTAACCTTCTCTGCACAGTAGACGTAGAGATTCCACTTCCAGTTGTTTCGACCCGGGTCCATTTTGTGAAGGTTCTGAATCGGTTTCACTTGGAACAGAGAACCAGAAACTTGTCTTCCACTATGGAGGTCTTCCGGATTTGCAACTGTCCGGATTTTATTACAACCGTCCGGATTTTATTGCACAGCACTGTATATAGGCGGCTGTGCTTGTTTGTCTACTTCTTTTATAATTAATATTTCGTAAATGTGTTGTTCATTGCTTTTATTTTCTTATATAAATACAATATATAGTATTATGGTGATGTACATACATATATGTTTTAAAACTACAATTTCGCCGTTTTCCACTTTTTGAAAGTCTTCAGTTTCCAATTTCTTGATAATAAGTACTTCTGAAGTGACATTTGTTAAATCACTTCTGCCTCGAATTGAATTTTATATAACTTGAATAGCCGCTAACGCACTTCTCTGACAGAAGATTTAATTACCTACTCACTGCAGGCAATGTTTTCTCTCTTTTCTATTCTAACATGTTGCTCTTGAGCTGATTAAATTATTCTCTTATGCCAGCAAAGTACTCTTCACCAGCAACTATTCTTAATTACAAGTGGCCCCCAAATATTTCTAAATTGCCTTTCATTCATTCATTCACATCTTGCGTTAACATCTGTATATAAGATTGGTCTTCTTATGAGGATTATTTCAAATGCACTTTCATTTTATGTGGTTATGATCTTGAGATTTATTGCCACAATATGCTATCTCTAAATTATTGTTAATAAATTCTTGGTATAAATGTGTACTCCTATATGTAGTGTTGTCTGTAACTCAAAAAATGGATAGCTTTAAATTAGTGTTATTTAATTATGTTACATAATATGCATATATACAGTCATTCATCTCAAATTTCGTTTATGATCAAGGTCTAATGATATAGATGTGCAGAAGACTACGCCCCGCCATTATTCATTCAATGAGATTATTGGAATAGGTGGCATAACTTGAATACACATAAACGAAAAATATACCAAAAAAGCAATTTTCCATAGCAACGATTTTTCTAAAAAAAAATTGGCCATAAAAATTAATATTTCATCGTAATTAAATTCCCTGCGTCCAATACACAGAACAATTTGCTGGTAGAACCTATCTACATTATTTTTATGTGCTATGTACAAAATTTTTTAATCAACAAAAATGCAAAAAAATAAATTCTAAAAATATTTTCCAAAAAAATAATAAAATAAAAAAGTTTTTCCAAACTTTTCTTTACGCTCTCGAACTCAAACTCTTCAACAACAACAAAATACTTTGAAGTAATCACAGTTGGATTCACTTGAACATTTCATCGAATTTAATTACATGTTTTGGGTGTACATGTATATAGTATACCTATATACTCTATATGGCATAATGCGAATGGTGTATATAGTACATATATGTAAGTGTTTTGGGGGTGAAATTATTTCGCATAAAATAGTGGGTGGCTTTATTGTTGTTGTGTCATTTGTAATTTTTAAAATTTAACTTTTGTTTGTGAAGTAACGAAATTAATTAAAAACAAAATGTTGGGTTTCATAATACATACGTATACATACATACATACATATATACATTTTTCATCCAAAGAAAAGTATGTATAGTGTTCGTTATGTATTGCAGCATAAGTATAATACCCTCATACAAGGTATAAGGATATATGCGGTTCACAAGCAAAAATGTTAAATTCTAACAAAATCGGGAGCGATTCAATGGTTTTCATTAGTGTTTTCTTTTTTAATTATAATTATACAGAAAAGACACAAACAAAAAACGAAAACCAACAAAAAATCTTGGAAATGAATAAAAAAAAAAATTAAAAAATTATGATTTTTATAAAATTCTCAAGTGACTTTTAAGAATTCGTGTTTTGCTTTACTTTTTTCGTTTTTGTCTTAAGACGTTTTTTTAAATTTATTTTTTATTCATTTATCATGTTGTTTTCTTTTGTTTTCTTATCAATTTAATGTAATTAATATTAATTAAATTAAATTAATGAGGGTAAATCAGTGATAATTTGTTTTTTTATGTGCTTGATGAGAAATCGACACAAGAGCAGTTAAAATTGAAATATCCTTGAATAAAATTGATGCCGTTCTAATTGAATTCTAGATCATCCACGATTGTCGCGGCAATTAGTAAATCAAATCAAATTTTCCCAAGTCAATAATGTATAATATCCAGATGTTTGTATGTTATCTAACTCGGCCCCCTGCTTATTGAGTTACGATTGTACCATTATACAAATTTGAAAGAGATCGAATTATGGCATTAAGAAGTTTCCATACAAATTATTTAAAATTTTGTGTTTTATGGCAACAATAGTATAACTCTAGGCTATTAAATTCAATAACCTTAGGTGGGACTTCTGCAATTTCTACTCATTAGCGACACAAAGCGTTAGTATGTCCGCGCTTTGCGGAAACATGTTTTCATTAAAAGAACAGACCCGAACTCATCGCTAACTAAAATAAATATCAGAACAAATTACAAATGACTTGAAAGGAAGGGTACAAATCAAACATGCAGTGCGCATTCACTTCCGAGAAACCACGATGTATGATATCCTTCATTTTAAGCAGAAACTACTGGAGTTTGTCATACATTAGAAATTTAACTTACATAGACATTACACACAACTTACCCATCGTAATATATGTATAAAAGCCATTTCTGCATTAATAGATGGATGTATGAATATAAGATTTGATTTTTTGATTTCGTACAACAAAACATGTTGTGGTCTCGTCCATGCTTGTTTGACGAGGCAGCATAACAAATTTGACAAATCATATTGGTAAACGGTCTTATGTATGAAAGCCGCGTGGTGAAAACCTTATAACTAAATAAACGATAAATTACAAATCTATTTCTCAAGTATTGTAGTTTTTTTTGTAATTGAAATGTATGTACATAATACTTTCGAATATCTTTTCCGAATAATTTAGCCAACATAAAATTGCACAACCACAAATTCAAATGAGAAACAATAAAAAAAACAAAAATTAAATAAACCGGTAGAATAGTTTAAAGTGTTTATGTCTAGATGTCAGCAAGATTCGTTAAATAAATTTATTTACAGATAAAAAATTTTGCTTAATCTTTTGTGAACTAAAGTTATCAGTAATTAAACATTATAGTTTATACCTTGTAATAATTTTATTAAATACACTAACTCGGTGATTTATTAGCTTAATTAAATTAAATAACGATGAATAAATTAGTTCTAAAAATTATCCATGATATCAACCATTGCACAAATACCTCCGAAGTTCTGTGCAATTTGCGTGTTAATGAATAAAAAATTGAACGAAAGCTGTCAATAACACACACGCCACCATCTTAGTTGCGTACTGTCAATTCACACACATCAAAAAAAATGTTACTAGAGTTTATTGTTTTTTTTTTTTATTATTTTAACAAATCATCATCAAATTAAAAACTAAAATTTACGCATTTTAATCAAAAACGCGAAAAACATTTCGTGCATAGTTTAATTGTTTGTTAGTTATTTTTAATTATAATGAAAAATGTATAATAAAGTTTGTTCTGTGTAGTGAAAAATCGAGTAGTTGGATTACTGTATATACATTATATATATATAAAATATAAAGTAGCGGTGTGTCGATGTGATAGTATTAGTGTATGGTGCGCGGTGTATAGTGTTGTGGAGCCCCTTTTTCATATAGTTGTTGTAATTCTGCTCGATTTGATTACGTATTTCATTTTTTTTTATAATTGTTTACGAATAATAAATTTTTGTTTAATTAATTTGTAAATCTAATTTACAGTTCAATTGAATTTTTAATAATTTAATTAAAAAATGTTTTTGCATCGTATATAAATTCGACCTTCTCAATGACAGATTTCCTGTTGTAATGTAATGTGATGCAGAGCAGTGTACGAAGCATAGTAAATCGAGAACTTCGGTGAATTTTTTTTTTTTTTTTAAATTTATCTGTCAAAATTGTGTTTGACAGATGGAGATTTGGGAGTTGAGTGAATTTTTTTTTATCCCGTTATACGGGTAATTTTGTGGGGCTCCACATCGCGTTATTCCAGATTAGTTTATATCAGTGCGTATTAAAATGATTGCGGATTCGTAATTAATCGATACGTCAAGAATAATTTCAATGTTTTATTAATCAATTTTTGTTTGTGTTGTCATTTTTTTCTTTAGTAGGTGTATTCTAGTATTTCATATAAATAATAATTTTTTTGTACCTGGTTAATTAATAATTAAAAAAGTAAATAATTAAATTAAATAAATTAAACAAAAATAATGAATTTTGTTGTGTGGACCATTTGTTGTATAAATCGAGTTTTTTTCTAATGAATTTAATAAGAAAAGTAAACAAATCGCTTTCGTACGTCACACAGGTTATGTGCGTGTTTTGGTTGAGTACTAGAATCCAATAACAACGAAAAATTTATACAAATATATAAAAAGAAAAATTTTGTTTTTCTTTTTTATTTCTACTTTTTCTTTTTGTACTTCACTCAATTTTCTTTGAATCAAAATAATATACAAAACAATTAAAATTTATAACACAATTAGTGCTTGGGGTAAATTTACAACAACATAATACCAAACATCGCTATAATACAATTCAGTGATTTGGGGGCACATCGTCGTCGTGTGTTTGTAATTAATGCTGTATTCCTGTGTCATCTTTTTTAAGGTGCTGGTGGGTAGAGTGTGTATTATATCTATATGTGGTGTGTGGCGCATTGAACCCGTCCGTGTATAATAATAATCATAAATAATAATACGCCACACAAAAGTTGATATCAAAATAAGCGTAAAGTGGACGAGGAGCACATGTCGGACATGTCATGTCACCAAGTTGTATCATCAAAAAATTCTGATGATCCATACATCTTTCGTGATACGCCTGTAACAACATCTGTTTACAGTTCACAGGTATGCTATTTTATATGTACACATTACATTTTATTATATTTCCAGTTATCTATATAGTTTATAGGAGTTATGTGATTTGTTTTTAGTAGTGAAAGTAATGAGTGTGTGGTGCGGTAATTCATATTCCATTGTACGTTTAAATGGGATGTTGTAATTGAAAATGCCAATTGGTTCCAGTTTGTTTGTATGAATACGTACAACAGTACAGTGAAACTGCTGAAATTAATGTGAATTGTATTGAAATTATTCTGGCATAATCATGTTCGATAACCTCTCTCTCTATATTATGTAAATACTTTTGTTTTTTTGGGAGAAGATAAACTGTATGGCCTTGATAATGGCTGGGGCATTGTTTTTTACGCATTTATTCCATGAGAATGATGGGATTCTCCCATTTATATCGATTTTAGGAAATTTAATTTCCTGTGCCAATCGAAAATATTGTTGTATTGTTTATGTTTTGATAAACTTTAATGATCGAGATAAGTGCGATGTCGGCCTTGACTATGACAATGACTTTGACAAGTATTCTGATAATGTGAAATGATGCGTGCTTCAGAGGGAATTTGAAATTTAGCAACATTGTATTTTAAACAGGTGCATACGTATGTATGCTCTGTTACACCTTGCCGGTTCCTTTACTCCTATCCAGTACGTCATGATGCTATAACTATCTGATATTTTTGGGGTTATTTCTTGTTTTTTAAAGTTAAACACCAATCATTTTATTATAACGAGATTATAACTTTAGAATTTATCTATCTACAACAGTCGCATATATGAATCCTGGCCAAATAACTTTTTTTCTCCACTGTGTTCTTCCACATTTCAACAAGCAGGAAGTTTACCCATAAACTCCTGGTTGTTGAGATGGGGAAGAACATAGTGGAGGAAAAAAGTATTTTGTCGGCTATAATGCTTCATCCAGTTCAAGTTGTTTTATGATATTTCTTGATGATTTATATGAACGTGTCGCAACACTCAACAAATAATTTGCTGTATATATTCGTTTTAGTCAAACAACGATATTTTAAAAATTACAAACATTCCTAACAAAATTCTGTCAGAGTTCTGTTGAACATTTTAAAATTGTTTGCTTGGTTTGATTACTGACCTCGCGACTTAATTACACGTTAATGTGTCGTACCTTGGGTACTGTTTTATTATGAAAAACAAAAATATTTTTCCCCAAATTATGAACGCGTATTGTTCTAACTAGTAGAAGTAAATTATTGTCGTTGTAAGTCGAATAATATGTTGCGGTTTGTCTGAAAAAGATGTTTGCGTATTAAATAGTCACATTGCGTTTAATATTAATTAGTTATTAGGCCGATTGATTACAATCCTCATGTCTCATGTATATACTACATACTGGCTATTTTCCATCACCGTGATGCTTCTGAATGGTCGTAGTGACGCTATCGATTTATCATCGGCGTTAAGATTTATAGATTTTAAAAATTTAAGGTAGTTTGTATGAAGGTAACCCTAGTAGGTGATTTGTTACGTGACAAAATTCAAGTAAACGCGTAAGCAGCTCGGCAGCAAATTAGGGACCTGCATGAATGAATTTACAGGAGTTTCATTATCCATATATCTAAAATTTATGGGAACTTCTGCTTTGAACGACCTCACGGATCTTAGTCCGGGACTTTAAACGCTTCTTGGTAAGCTCAGGATGGTTTAACGAGTGAGGAGGAGGCAGCTCGAATGTGGTGTAGCTACGGACCAATCTTGTGTCTAGGCTAGTCCTTTAGGACAGCCACCCTTATCTAACCTAACCTAACCTATCCTATCCATATATCTACTAAGAGCTGTTGTTTCACTTAGAAGGACCTACGTAGTTAGTTCCCTCGATAAGCAATGAGAGACCACTGTACTATTGTTTATTTATTTACATAGATAGCTGGAACCAGGAACATCTTAAATAATAACGTAAATGGTCCAATCGATGGCCTAACGATCCTTATGCAGAAATAGTTTTTCAGCAAGAATATTCAGAAAACTTTCTACAAAGTGAACTGGTTTGTGGTAGTAACGCGACAATTACGATCCGACAAGGGATTCTGTAAATAATTAACATTCTAATATTATATTTAGGATAATTCTCATAATCTCCAGTTATTAATCACCATCTTAACAGATCGTAAACGGACTTAAAGTACATTAACAGATTTAAAACACATATATTTAACAATATAGCCAAATAAAGATTCTTGCCTGATAGCGTAATATTGAATAATTCGAGCTGTTTGAGTTCTTAAAATAAAAATCTATAATCAATATACATAAGATCGACCATCAGACATCAGATAGAACTAGTTTGATTTGAAACTGCATTGTTGGATGAGGTTTGATTTTTGGTGACCCTACAAACCTGGTAAGGAAACGATTTAAGGTTCAGTTGGCAATCTGTTACTAACTTTGTTGGATTAGGGCGAATTAAATAAAGGGTTTCCCAAAATTAACGCAAGATTTGAATTAAATAGAAAACACAGTTTTTAGTCTTCAGATTGTGATATTTTTATTGAATCATAAAATACATAGGATATAGGGTTATTTATGGAATATCACATCGGGCAAATGGTCTCCATAGCTTTGCTGGCACATCCGCACTCTTTTATCGAAATTCTCCATGACCTTTTTGCATAAATGTGGCTGAATTTCGTTGATGCAGCGCTTAATTTCCTCCTGTAATGCACGGGTGGTTGTGGGCTTTTTGACATAGGCCTTTGACTTCAAATAACCCCATAAAAAAGAAATCTTGTGGTGCTAAATCACAAGATCTAGGGGGCCAATTCTGATCACCGAAACCAATGGCGGCACAAATTTAGCGTTAATTTTGGGACACCCTTTACAAGGCGTTTTTCCATCTAGTTTTCCAATTTCTTCTGAGACCAGCACTCTATAGGACTTAATTGATTTTATGTGTTACCAGTTAACTTTAAACATTATTCTCACTACTCCTATTCTAAATGCGGTTAAATTGCGTTTTATTCATATTTCGTTGTGGAAAACTGAATTATAGTTTAATGGACCAAGTACATATTGCTTGTGATCATTACAACTCTGTAAGAGTAAAGAATACTACCGTTTAAATGTAGAAATGCAGTTTGTGTCTATCCTGTGCTTATAGTCATTGAACAAGAACAAGAATATCTTTTCAGTTTAGTAGTATTCTTGTTGGGCAGATTTAAAACCAAGTTAAACGCAGCATTTTCCCAATTTTATTGGAACTAGGCTTGATATCAATTTATAATGGAATAAAACAATTAGTTATGAAAATTAATAGATTTGATATGATAGTCGCTTTGTCCAACAAGTTTGTGCATATAGTTTGTATGTATAGTGATTGGAACCCTTCTACCTGAATTTAGGTAAAACAAAATTCTATAAGAACTACTAAACTTACACTTTTTCGATGCGATACACTTTCATATACATACGTATACATATTCGTTATCTTTGGTATTTCCAAGTTGAAAAATTGAAATAATTTTTAAATATCTTAAATTTATTCTTTACTTTGAACTAGTCATAAAATTAAATGTTATGGTGTCATTTGCCATTCTCGAGCCCATTCACCTGTTTAAAAATTTTACATATCAAACAAAAATAGAAACAATAGTAAAGTCACAGATGGTTAAATCTTATTTGTCTACAGAAATACCTTGTAACACGCGGTTTTTGTGTGTGTGTTTTGTTTTAATAAATTCAAATATACGAAAACATCTACAACTTACAAGTTTTGTAGAAATTTTTAATTTAATTCAATACGTCGCAAAAAACTACTTTAACCCATTTATTCGGGCAAAGCAATTCAGACATGGGTTAATTAAAATCGATTTTAAAATACTTACTTCAAACCATTGAGAAACTTGAATGGGGAAAATCTTTCTTAGGCAGATCTTAAGACAGCAGCCAATATTTTTACTTTGCAGAAAATTTATATTAAGTCATAATTCTGCGTAATCCAACGTTAAACTGTCCGACTTACATATATTTTATTTCCTACTATGGGGAAGTGTTACAGCCGTTTTTTCAACACATACATCGTTATACAAGGTATTCCTGTATATACCAACTACATAATTTCATACAAAAGAATAAAAAAACTCAAAATCTATCATCACTATGCGGTTTATTTACTCAGGGTTAACTATAAAAACAAAATAAAAAAAAGCAGCTTAAGCTATTTTTCGCTGTTCCCCTCACAATTTAAAGTTCTAATATTTCATTACCGGTTAGTCGGTTACATTCACTTTAATTATTTATTATTTCATCTACTAATTTTTATTGAAAATAGTTTATTGTGTGTATACAGCAATATAACTATCGGAAAGTACCACATTGTTAATGTTTTGAATGGGCGCCTGATGTAATCAAAATATGTATTATTAAAAAAAATAACACACGCGCAATATTTCGAAAACATTAAACCATTATTTTGAATATTTTGATTAATTGGATTGGCAACAAAAAAAGCTTTTGTTTTTACTTATGCTGTATATGTATACTCAACTATAGTGAAAGCTTAGACAGATTTATTATTTTATACATGCTTAGTGTTATATTTGAGTGAATAATATAGAATGTCTCGGGAAGTTGGTTTCCGTTATGCTCAAGTGAAAGTCAAGAATTTTTAATTATGAATGACGAAGATGACGTACATAGTAAACAAAATTCCTTTATTCTTGTTATATGTATTAATTATTCGAGTATCGTATAAGTAGTTTTCATTTTAAAATCGATTATTTATAAAAGAACACAATTCGAATAAAGATGCTACATTGTGTATGAGCCAAACACAAAATTTTAATATTGATAATATGTGCAATCGGTTTCCCAAATTCAAAAGATATTTTAGTGGTGCTGACTATATTTTAGCGGTCCTATTATGCAATTTGTATTGGGATTTTTATTATACGGTGAGAATGTTACATCCTCGACCATGGGGCATAGACTAATGTGATCTGATTTTCCTAAAGCTATTCATGATTTATGATCGGTCAATCGAATAATAAAATATAATCTATAATTAATATTGTCGTCGAATTAAGAGAAAAAATCGACGTGTGCCAACTGGTCCTTCTCTATGTCAATATTCTGACTCCAGCGGTTTCGACTCTTAGCTTGGTCTTCATACCTGTTATAGGCGATATGAAGAAGCCAAGTCGTTCTATACACCGTGGAGCCATTGTCGCCTGCAACAACCTCTGCCTCTATCATATGGTGGCTCATCTTTCAGATATCGCTGCCAAATTCGTTCCGGGTCCGCTCCGCACGGAGAACGTGACCGAGCCAGCGTAATAGTTGAAATCTTACTTTATGTACTATATCGGGAATATTCATATAAAATCTCTTCATCTCTGATCTCGATATTGTACAGAGCTCGGTATGTACCGTCTTAGCGTTTTGCATCGTAAATGATTCTTCTTTTAAATGTAAAGAGCCATCTCTCGTACTGGTCCGTCAACGTTCAACTTTCACTCTGTAAAGCTTCAGCTTTGATAGGTGTTTAAATTTTAGCAGTGGCTTTAGAGGATACAAAGTGCAACTGCCTGCTGCCAGCCGCTCTTTAATATCCTCACCTACTCTGAGAGCCCAAATATTTGGACCGCTTCACACCCTTAAAACTTCTTAAATCTGGGGTGCCTATAACCAGAGATCAAGTATTTTGTTTTAGCGGATCAAGTATTTATTTCACTCCGTTACCATTTAGTCCAATCACGCATGTCATCTTTATATGCAAGCTCCTGATTGAACTGCCGATATAAGATGTTGCGCTGAGATGTTTCAGTGTTTTACGAATGATGAACTTCAACAAGACATTAAAGAGTATGAGAGCCGAACACCCGAGTCAACTGCAAAAATCCTGGATAGCCTGTTCTCAACTTCAACAGAGCATTGAGACTGCGTCACTATTATTCTACACCATCGTTCCAATTTTTTTTGGCATTCCTTGGCCGATCATAAACTCTCTCGATTGATCAAGTAATAGGCCTGCACTGCCAGAAATCCATGAACACTTGTACCTTGATTTTAGTAGTAAAATGAAAGTAGGAGAATCGCAAGTTGTAATAAATATGTATGTATTAAATCGAATACATAAGTAAGGATTTGACACCTAAGATTCAAAAAATATTTCAACTCAAGATGAGAAAAAGGGGCGTTTTTTGTCATTTTAGTTGATTTGATTGGGAGAGAGATCGTCGTCATTAAAATCAAGGCAAGCCTGAAGGTAGATGACAAAATATATATATACGAGTATATGTATATTATATATTTACTAAATTTTGATTGGACAATTTGTGAATTTAAACTATTCGAATCATTAACATCTAATAGAATTTATAATTTAAAAGCTCGATTTTGATTTTGAAATTTATGGATTTAATACTTTTAATTTAAAGTCGATACCAATTTTAAAGATTTAAAATTCTTAATCTAAAAACAGTAGATTAAACAATATATTTGTAGAATTTTCCAATTAGACTAGTTTAAGAAAAATTTAGTTTTCAAATTAAAAAATTAAAAATAATAATTTTAAATTTTAAATTCTAAATAATGAAATCTAAAATCAACAAAAATTCTAACTTTTAAATTAATTTTACTTTAATTTTAATTAAACACTAGAAATTCGAATGCTACAAATTTATATATTCGCAAATCAAAATTTAATTTGTAACAAGTAACCCAATCCAGTAATTAATTCTCAATTTTACAAATTTAAAATTCATATAATTTTTAATCCAAAAATTAAAAGTTTCTAAAATTTGTAACTTTTAAAATATAAATCTTTAGACCTTAGAAATAAAATATGAGATCTTCTGAATGTTAAAAATATTAAAAACTTTATTACTGTTCTAAAAATAATGATGGTGTGATCCAAATTTAGAAAATTAAATTTAAAAAAAACAACATTTTTTGTTTTTAAATTTTAAAATTGTATTCAATTCAAATAATTCAAAATTATAAAGTTTAGAATTTTCAGAATTAAAATTCTCACGTAAATTCCATATTCAAAATCTGGAAACCTTAATTTTTAAAAGAATCTCTAGATTGTCGATTTCACATTTTATAGATTTAAAATTTGTATAATTCTTATTCTAAAAATTGACTTGGTTCAGACATAATGTGGTATCCTCTATTAATATCGCAATGTATATGGATAGTCAGGCGGTAATCAAGTCTCGCTGGATTCAGTTTCTCTGACATCATGAGTGGCGTGGTTGCCACTTGTCTCTAAATGAGATGAATGAGCATTTCAACATTCGGATAGTCTGGGTCCCCGGCCACTCGGACGTCATGAGGAACTGCAGGGCGGACGAACTAGCTAGGCATGGCACATCCTCCAACTGTTACCGGAAAGAGCAAATTTGGGGAGGCCTATTACAGCGCTTAACAAAGAGGCAGTAGCCTCAGTTAACGAAAGATGGACTAACACTCTCACATGTAGTGTAGGAAGACAAGTCTGGCCAAAGCTGGTGTTGAAACGCTCAAATACACTAATCATCCCACGTAGACGTGCATTAAAAACGATCGTGTTGATACCCACAGAGCATTGCCTGTTTGGAGAACATGCGAGGAAGCTAGGTCTTGAAGCAAATGAGAAGCTGTATGGACAAAGGGGAGGAAGAAACTTTAGTCCAATTCCTATGCTCATGTCCGGATATAGCACACAGCAAGCAGAAACATATGGGTAGGTTCTTAATGGACAGCCTCTCTGATCTCGAAAACCGTAAAATACGAGATATACCACGCTACATAAGTAGCTCTAACTAGTTCCAATTAAGGTAATAGGGAAGTAAGATCCTGTGGTATCAAAATGGACTGTCATCGGTCTAAGTGTGCCGTAGCAACCACTCTAACCTAACCTAACCTACTCTAAAAATTTCAAATTAAAAGCCAAATTGATTAATTTGTAATTCTAAAATTTCATTGATGCATGGTACTAAATTTAAAAAGTTTTGATTTAAAATGTATACTACATACTATGTAAATCATTCTAGCTAATATTATAAAATGATTAGAATTGAAGAATGTTAATTACACAACATTCATAACGACCTCGTAACAATTAATTTTTTAATTATTATTTTTATTATGCTCTTGTCATAATTCTTTTACTATAATTTAATTTAAAAAACTAAGTAGTATTTTGCACTAAATACTTATTATCTAACCTTTTCATAAGTCATCCACAGCTCAGTAACATGGGAGAAATTAAATAAATGAGTGTGGAGAAGATCTCAAAAATATGAACAAATATTAATGCTTCTTATCAAGCTTCATTATACGATCAATATCGGGGTACGGCATCGTATTTGTCATAATAATTAGATAAAATCATGTAGGACAGCTACTTTTGTGCAAAGGAGAGCTATATTGTGATAATTGTCATAATTCAAACTCAACCAAAAGTTAACTTGAAAGATTTCTGATCTCACACAGTTTTCATTCTTTTTGTTATTTACTAATCTTGCAGTATCATTTGGCGTGATTTGTTGACGTTCTTCCTTTAATGTTCATTTTAGGTAATTTTGAAATACAAATATTTTTTTTATTTTTTTTAACCTTTATCTCCAATTTAGGAGCACGTCTACTAGGTGGGACCATCTAACTCTATTGGCTGCTACTGTTTTAATTTCCTTCCATGATTTGCCGAGATGATTCGCTTCCGCTAGCACCGTTCGTTTCCACGTTACAGGTGGACTTCCAACCTTCCTTTTCCCTTGAGGGTTCCATTCTAAGGCCATGCGTGTTACGTCACTTGCTGGTTTTCTAAGTGTATGTCCGATCCATCTCCAGTTACGTTTCCTTATTTCATTTTCCATATTTACCTGATTAGTTACTCTATGGAGTTCCGCATTTGATATGGTATTGGGCCAGAAGCACTTTAGTATTCTTCTTAGACATTTGTTGACAAATACTTGTAGTTTGTTCGTAATCTGCCGATTTTGCTTCCACGTTTCGCAGTCATATAGGAGTACTGATTTTACACACGAGTTGAACATTCGTATCTTGGTGTTACGGGAGAGGACAGATGCATTCCAGATTTTGTGTAACATGTTGTATGTCGTTCTGGCTTTGTTTATGCGCTTGTTAATGTCTTCCTCGGTTCCGCCTGTTTCTGCTAGTGTTTGTATATACGAATTCTTTTACATCTTCTATATTTTGTTGGTTGACGCTTGTTGGTGTGGTTCTCGTAGTATTTATCCTCATCGTCTTGGTTTTCGTAATGTTTATTTTTAGACCAACTTCTTTCGCTAAGTCGGATAGCTGTTCTATTTTCTGCTGCATGTCAGTGTATTTATGTGTTAGCAGGCATATATCATCAGCGTAATCCAAATCGTTAAGTTTTCCTATTAGTCCCCATTGGATGCCATTGGGCGATTTGTGGTCCATTTTCCGCATGAGACTATATTACTACTAGGAACAGTACGCATCCCTGTCTTACTCCATTGCTATTGTAATATGCATCACTTTGCTTGCTCTTGTATTGAACTCGGTTACCTGCATCATGGTACATCTCTTGTACGAGTTCGATAATCTTATTTGGGATGCCCATTTCACAAAGTGTCTTCCATATTGCGTTTCTATGTATTGTATCGAATGCACGCTCAAAGTCCACGAAGAGGAGGTATAGTGGGGAGTTCCATTCATTGGACTGTTCAATGATGATGCGGATCGTATTTATATGGTCAGTGGAACTACGTCCCGGTCTGAAGCCAGCTTGTTCTTTCCTCAATTTCGAATTGATCGTAGGTGATATTCTGTCGAGGATTATCATTGCTAACACCTATATTGTTGTATTGAGTAGTGATATGCCTCGCCAATTTTTACATTCTCTTGGGTTTTTTCTTTGGAATCATTATGGTTAATCCCTCTTTCCATTTATGTGGTATTTTACCCGAATTCCATATTTCCATTATGATCGGTGTTAGAGTCTTCACAGTTGTAGATGCGTCACCTTTGAATGTTTCGGATGGTATGTTATCTATTCCAGCGGCTTTGTTATTCTTCATTTTCCCCATGATACTGCAAACTTCCCGTTCCGTTGGTGGATGGGTGTTGATTGTTTCGTTAAGAGCATTATTGGGTAATTCGAAGTTTTCTGTGCTGTTTGCGATTTCCTCTCCGAAATATTCTTTCCATCTTTAACTGTCCCTCATCTGTTGTTAGGATTTCACCATTCTTATCTCTTATACGAGGGCGGATTGAAAATGAAGCTACCTAAGTAGGAAAACAAAATTTTTTTTTGGCAAAATCCATTCATTTCTCAACATAGTCTCCTTTTACTTCGACACTTAGTAAGACGATATTCCAACTTTTTTATACCATCTGAATAATACGATTTCGGGAACCCCTCAAAATACGCGTTAGTTTCGGTAATCACTTCTTCGTTTGAGATGAATCTTTGTCCTGCGAGCCATTTTTTCAAGTTTGGAAACAGGAAAAAGTCACTAGGAGCTAAATCTGAACTATAAGGTGGATGATCAACCAATTCGAAGTGTATTTCACGTAATTTTAGCATCGTATCTAATGCTGTGTGAATCGGTGCGTTGTCTTGAAGAAAGAGCACTTTTTTCTTCTTTAAATGTGGTCGTTTTTCCTTGATTCCATCAACCAATTGATCCAATAATGCACGATAATACTTTCCTGTGATTGTGGATCCTTTTCAAGATAATCGATGAGCAATATTCCGTGTGCATCCCAAAATATAGTGGCCATAACGTTGCCAGCCGATTTCACTGATTTTGTCTTCTTCGGAGCACTTCCACCAGCTTCCACCCATTGTTTCGATTGATTTTTGGTTTCAGGTGTGTAGTGGTGGACCCGTTTTTCATCAACAGTAATTAATCGACGCCAAAAATCTACAGGATTACGCTTTATCATGTCCAAACACTGCTGTGAAGTGGTCTGTCGGACTCGTTTTTGTTTGACACTGAGCAAACGCGTCACCCATCTTGCCGATAGCTTTTTAATACAAATGTTCATGCAAAATGTTGAACCCACGTTCATATGATATGTTTACCATTTCAACCATCTCACGCAACTTGACTCGGCGATCATTCATAACGATATCGAGGATTTTCTTGATATTTTCTTCAGTAACCACCTTTTTTGGCCTTCCTGTTGATGGTATTGTTGCAGTGCTTCTTCGGCCGCGTTTAAATTCAGCAATCCAATATTTTACCATGTAATCTGACGGAGCAGACTCACCGTAATGTTTATCGAGCTTTTCTTTTGTCTCTTTCGCCGTTTTCCCTTTCAAATAATAGTGTTTAATCACTGCACGAAATTCGTTTTTTTCCATTTTTCAAGAAACACAAAAGTTGCTTACTTCAAACGACTATAACAATTAAACTAATCGATGAATTTGGGTGAAATTTTAACAGCTAACGTTTGACAGATCGCAATTTCTAAAAAACAAAATTTTTGTGTTTGTGCTGCCATTTAGGTAGCTTCATTTTCGATCCGCCCTCGTAGGTGGTAGATTGGTGTATTTTCCTGTGACCTGTCGACGTTCTTCAATTTTCTCCCATGTGCTGTCGCTTATCCATGGTTTGCGACTGTATTCTTTGTAGCCGGGTGTGTTCCCAGCAGTTTCGATATAGGCTTCTTCGATTTGCATCGCTCTTCTATACTGGTGGCACTGGTGGTTGCTAGATTACATTCGAGCGGTTCACTGAAAATTTTCCTTGTATCGGGATCGTTTAGCCTTCTGATGTTGAATTTTCGTTTGTTCGTCTTAGTGCATCTCATGGCTACAGGCTTGATCTTGAACTATGAAATTACCAAGTGATGGTCGCTGTGAATGTCTGCACCTCTCATTGCTCGGACGTCTTGTAATGATGTGAGAAATTTCTTGTTGATCATTACATGGTCTATTTTGTTTCATGTTCCGCCATCAGGTGATGTCCATGTATACTTGTGTATATTCTTGTGTGGAAATTTTCTGCCTCCTATGAATAGCTGGTTTGTGACACAGAAGTCGATGAGTCTATTGTTTCGTACAGAGTTCAGTGCTTCTTTACCCATGACACGGATGTCAGGTCAGATGTTTTGTTCCAAAAAATCACATACGATTTTTTGCCGCTCAAATTTATTTTCGTGACGAATAGATTAAATTGTTCACAGATCGTTGTAAAATTATTTTGAATCGCCTAAATATATAAAATAGTTTTCGTCTTTATAGTTCCATTTTATTTATTTAGTAATTTATGAAATTATAATGCCATTTCATTACATATTTGGATTCTTATGATGACTGTCTACTTAAAAATGTACACAACATGGAAACGTTAATTTTTACTGATAAGTGATGATCGTGTTAAATAAATTACCACAATACTCTTACATATATGTTCGAATTTGTAACGTAAGTAATGAATATTTGTAAAAAGACGATTTTTTGTGGAGCTATTTATTATTGCCAATCAAATTGAAAACGTAATTTATAATACATTGATTATTAATTACAAAATTGTTTTCTGGAATATGACAAAAATCCATCTCACAAGTATTTGATCAAAGCGTTACTCGGAATAGATATTATCGAGCTTTATGAAAAAAAAAAAAATTAAGCGAAAGTTGTTAAGCGCTTCAGTTTCATACAGGACTCATAAATATATAAATATCGAGATAGATTAAATGGTCTTAATATCAATTTCTTTGTCTCAAATCCAAGAAGTAAATGAAACAAATAGTTTAAAATCGATAATTCTTCACTAATATCTAAAAGCTTCCGCTAAGTTTAGGTCTGTTTCGAATTTTTTGAGCCAATACAGCATCAATATGTAGTATCAGCTGGAACTCGTTGCCGTTCAAGAAATTCGCTCGCCTAAAAGTGGAGACCATATATCCAAGGCCTTTCTGTTGGAGATCAGCTCGGAAATTTTAAAGCTGGATTTCTTCTTGGGCCTAAAGAAGGCTGTTTTGGATTTCCAAGCAGTCTGTAACCGATTGTGTAAGCTTCGCTAGCGCATGTAGTTACCCAACCTGTCGATAATTTGTGTACATGAACCCACAGAATTAAGCCAGCCCCAAGATAAAGACTCATTTTACAATGACTTGGACGATCTGATGGGATCTGTACCCGAACACGATGTTAGAATGGTAATTGGAGACTTTAATACTAGAGCTGGCAGAAATCAGGCCAACTTGTGTGAAAACATAGGTCCGTATGAAACTGCGAACTGCTGAGAGAATGATGTACTTTGCAATTGCTCACGATCTTAGAGTAGTAAGCACGATCTTCCCTCACAAACAGATGCATCGGCCCCCAACCAAATACGTAGGCAGCGGTCATTATTTGGTCGCTGCGAAGCTACGATGGAAGTTCCCGTAAAAGCCTGGGAATACAGTTAAACGCATGGGACGTTTCCACTGTGTAGTTCTGATAAATGAAGAAATAAAAACGATATCAGAATCTTGTCAGCGACAACATTGAGGAAGCTAATTGCCAGTCTAATTGCTTAAACTCTGTCTGGGAGGTACTGAAAATTTCGGTTGTTAGTGCTGCTCAACAGACTTTAGGTATAGTCATGTCAGACCCAAGAATGATTGGTTTGATGACGAGTGTCGTCATGCGGTCGAGCGACAAAATATAGCCCATAGTGAAGTGCAACAACGTTTAACCATCGCGAGGAAAAACAAGGCTGCTTTTGCTAGGAGGGCAGCCAAGCGGAATAGATTACGTCTATCCCTAATCTGTTGGCTCCAAATCTTTGCCGAGTCACACTTGTACTTGATGGTATACTCTAAACGAATGTTATTGTGCAGTAGATTTTGTTGGTGAAAGGATGCTAAAGAATAAATCGAAAAGAGTATCTATTGACAGGTTCTACGCATATGATAATGTGCAATGGTGTCTTTGTTACTTGATTTGGGATAGAGGAGCCAAATTTCGTGGTTCTATCGAACACAAGTGTGTTCGAAGAACAAGAAGGCCCACATTTCTTGCTGCATTCCCACATTTTGCGAAATTCACAGGTAAGCTTGTGATTGCGGTTTCTCCGTCAACAGACCTATATTGTATTCATTTAAATGTGGCTTCAAGTTATTAATGATTTGCTTAGGCTTATTGCAGGCGCTGCCCAGAAATCCTAGCTGTGTAAAAGTGCTTCTCGTGTTCTTTTCTATGTTGAGATTTGAAAAGAAATACATATTTAAAATATGACAGCACCCCATTTTACCCCACAAACGACCCAATGAAATAAATAATTGCTTCGAATTTAGTATGAAAATTACGTTATCTCTCACTTTCCAGCTGCGTCGAAGTTCAGTAGATTATTCTAGGTTACATTTTTTGATATCCATTTCTAATTGAAAAAAAAAAAATCCGGATTTGTTAAAACAGTTTCCAACAGAATTGAATCCGACAGAGATTTTTGGTTACATGCTATAATAGAATATAGATAGAATATAGAGTACCTAAGGAGTACCTAAGGACAAGTTTAAGATCGGCGATACAAAATTCTAAATTTCGTAACTAGCCCCTATAAGTTAGTTCCTTTGGCCACACCGAATCTAGTTGGTCTAAACTATTCGAAAATGTGGACGAGTACCTGTGTACATCTCATATAGGTTAAAATTTACAACGAAAAATGTGGTGATGAACTCCAAATAAACCAAACACAGTAACATATGGTACGGTCTTTTATTTACAAATACAACTTACAACTACATAGCTAAAGATAATGTCGATGACGTTCTATCTGGAGCCAATTCAATAACGGAAACAATAATGGTGTGAAACTGATTACTCAGCCTTCTTTTTGGATTAAAAAACGGCCTTAGAAAATCAGCCAGAACCAACAAGGCAATATCTTATATGATTTTCCAGAAGCACTAGTATGGCTAGGCCCAATTATGATCCAGCCAAAAATCTTGCTTCAAGATTTATGGGCTGCAGAATAGGATATGATGATAAACTCCACACAAGTTATGAACTAGTACCGCAATTGAAAAAAACAAGAATTTCACAATTTCAACACTAATGGATTAAAAATAGAGTCACAGAAACCAGACTCGCACCACCACTAAACGAAACAATAACACCAGCAAGATAAGACCTGGACGCCGTATTGCGGCTATCGTAGTTGCTGAAAAATGCTTTGGACAACTACATATATACAGAAGTTTTGCTGAACCGATTGCGCTGCGCTGGTCACTGAATTTGGATGTAAGGTTTGGAATATTCGTTTGTATCGTATTTGTAGACGAAAGAAGCGAGGGTAGTGGAAGGCTGAGGTTCTAAAAGTACAACAGTTTCTTCGAGGGAATTACTGGATTGCACCATACTTTCAGGCCTGCGTCAACCGTCATTCGGGACCGGGATGGAAACCTTTGTGTCAACATCGGCGCAGTTCTTGACGCATGGAATGAACACTTTACCGACGTGCTTGGTGTTCATCATTCGTCATAGACTGTTGTTGAGCCACCCCTGAAACTTACTGCAGAGAATTGCACTGAGGATCCATCCCTTGAGGAATTCATTAAGGCCATGCAGATATTGAAACGAAACCGCTCATCTGGGGTGTACTGCATTAATTCGGAGCGCTTGATATTCGAACGGGATACTTTGTGGAACTTATTTTTTCACCTTATTCGATTAGTATGACGAAGTAAACGAAACAAATAGTTTAAAATCGATAATTCTTCAATAAAATCTAAAAGCTTCCGAGAACTTTAGGTCTGTATCAAATTTTTTAATCCAATACATCAATATTTTTTCTGGATCTTAAGTGTTTTCGGCTTTAGACAAACCTGTTTATCGGGTTTGTTATAACCGAAATTAATCACAAATGTACACCGTATTTATCAGGCAATGTAGGAATTAATTTCAATAGAATATTAGCTTTAATTTTCTTGAATTTAATAAATTAAAATTCGAATTAACACTAAAGTTAAAATCTTGTACTTCATTTAGGTTCCAAATAAAATGAACTTCAAATTCCAATCTTTCTTCATACCCTAATCTTTTGTATTCCATAATTTAATCAATACTTACCTAGATGAATTATTATCTATTGAATTCAAATTCTCGGGTTCAAACTATAGAAGGGGTTTCAAATTTTCAAATTTAGTGTAATTTCTAGAGTCTAAATTCTAATTTTTGGACTCAAAATTGAAATCTCCATTCTTCAAACTCCCATTTCCTGATTCTAAATTTGCGTCGCCAAAACTCTAGGTTGCCGACATCTTTCTGGAGTTTGTAAGTATCGTCAATATTGGAATAATGACTACTTACACAAAGCTTCTTGAAATTTAGATCCTGTCCTTCAAGTGTCAGTAATTTTAGTATTTTCTAATTATAAGTTCGGCTTGTGTTTAAGCTTGTTCTGGGCTCGTAAAATTTAAAGTCACCGCGATCTAATCATAAGTTAGTACGTTACAATCATTTCATAATCAATCATAGTTGCGCTATAATTAAATTACAATATTCAATAGAGTGTTATGACTTATTTCTGACACGTTACAACCGTCTTAGAATCTTCATAATATTTAACTTTGGCTTAGTTGTATGATAGATTTCTACTGTTATTTTAACATTATAATATAAGAATAAAGAAACTAAATAAAACAAAAGTATAGGATGATCTCGATATTAAACATATAAATTCCCAGAGCTGTAAAGTTCCATTCGTTTGAAGTTAGACAACTTGTAATTGTTAAGTGACCCGAGATCTGAACTTAACTAAATACTTGTCACTCATTAGATTTGATTATCCATATTACAAGGTTCCAAATTTGTATGAAACAGCTAATTTGTAACCACCGCATAAATCTTATCAAAATTTATTTTGAATTTTTAGAAAAGAAATCAAATTTTTCTAAAAAAAATTCATATTTTTTTTTGCGTTGCATTCTATTTAACCCCGAGTAACATTTACTATACATACATATGTATACATATTCGACTCATTTTGTCTGCAAAGATTTCCAGAACGATTACGTAAACATGCACTCTGATTGTCATTGATCTCTCTAAGTCTCTGCGTGCACATGTTCCCAACTTAAAATCCATGAATAAAAATCACGTTTAAGAAATCGATGTATGTAGATTGGTTAATTCATTGAATATTTCATTACGTTACAAAATAAATTTTCTATTGAATTTTTTGTATTTTCATCGTTGCCTTGGTGGATGTACCTCAATTGAGAAAAAAAAAGATATGAGTATTGATTTTGAGAATAAGAAGAAAAAAACTTTTGAAAAATTGAAAGAAAAACAATTAGATCGTGAAAAGAAATATTACTCCAGGGATTCGTAACATTTGGTATATTCTTATTATGTCAAGAAAACGCCATTGAATTGAATCCAACTTATGTTTGTTAAATTTAATTTTGGATTTTATTAAATTTCTTGTAAATTTCAATCAAACACTATACTTTCCAATTTGCGTACGTTGGAATAAAATTCGATGTGATCCTGATGTTAAATGAGATTTGGTTGATTAAAAATTATTTTAGAGTATCTTCAAAATTGTACTGTACTTATCCATGTTTTTGAACTTCTAAATATTTGCTGTTTATTTTATTTCAAATTTCGATCTAATCAAAAGTGTACGGTCAAACGAAAAAAGGAGTGATAGGAGAGGCCCACTTTCAGTTAAAATTACATTTGGTTATTTAAATGTTGATGGTTCTAAATTTATTTCAATTTTTATTTTTTAGTTGAAATCGCCTACAAATATAAAAAAAATTGAGATACCATTTTGTTAGATAATGCATAGTTTGAAAAAAATGAAGAGTTTAGATGAAATTTGTCTAACTCAAAATGGGTATTAAGTAGCATTTCACTAGGCCTTGCTAACATTGTATTAAAAAATGTTGAGAAAATAAAAAATGAATTTCTGATCTATATAGTATTGTTTACATAGCGAAAAAATACGCGAATTTAGGGGAATCATAAGTTATTATTTTAACGATTGATAAATGCCAGAACAAATTTATTTTTGGATTTTTTTTTTGCTTTTGTTTATTTTTAGTTGGGTCGCCTAACACCAATTCGATTGAATCAATTAAATCAGCAACAAGTTCTGCCAATATATTCGCAAAATAATCAACAGCAGCAACAACAACAACAATTATCTCCACGTATTAATGGTAACTTATCACTAGTAAATGGGTATCATAATAATCAGATATCGACAACAACAGCAACAACAATATCATCACCTCTGCCAAAAACACAACAGCTACAGAAAATTTTAGCAAAACATAAATCTCTTCCATTACTATCATCGCCAACATCATCATCTGCTATCCTCTCATGTTCATCACCATCATCATTAGTCACCACCGCCACAACAACACTATCACAACATCAACCACTAGTGACAACAACAAATCACCAAATTAATCAAAATAATTTTCTACAACAGTATCAACAACTACATCAGCAACAAATAATTAATCAGCAGGAACAATTACAGCAGCAGCAAGTCTTAATATCAAAACTACCCCCTCCTTTATATCATAACTCCCACAATACATTAATAAATCATTCCACTGGAGCTGGCGGAGGTGGTGGTCTTAACGGTGGTGGTGGTGTGACAAGAATTATCATTGGCCAACAACAACCGCAGCAACAGCAGCAAACACAAAAATTAACACATCATGTAATTTCACCGTTGAAGCGAATAAATTCGTTTACAGATCGGGTGACAGAGGTAAAACAATCTGTAAACAGTCCATCGCCCGGTATATTACTAGGCTCATCAATTCCTCCGCCCGGAGCTGCAATTCTAGGTGGTAAATCGATAAAAAATGAAAGTTCACATGGTGGTGTATTGCTACCGATAAAACTTGAAAATGATTTGTCCCGCGTGTCTGTCGCATCATTTTCTGTACCAAAAACCATTGGCATTGGTAAAAAATCGCTACCATCCGTTGTTGTTACACAAACAGCAGCACAATCACCAGTATTACCATTATATAATCGTAGTATAAAACGTTCAAGTAGTCAAGCATCATCATCACACCACACGAATAATGATAATCCACGGATATCATCTCGTCTCTCAAATTTATCAGTATCGCACCAGATGGTACCGTCAAATGAATGGCATTCGCCCGGGGCGTATATTTTCGACTATATGGGACCGGGAGCCACAAAATACGATACCTTAGAACTAGCTGGTTGTATACAAACTCATTGGTTTACCGAGTATTTTGGCGAGGATGAGATTATAAATCGTGAACAAAAATTAGAGATAAAGAAGTCGATATTGCGACGACAAGCGATACAGTATTTGCGATCGCAGAAGTTGCGGAATAATATCGGGGCGAAACGACGTTTATTGTATGTGTCGAAAGCTTTAAAAAAACTGAAAATCAAGGAAGAACCACCTCAACCTCAGCGATGTTGTATCTCAAATTGTTCCAATGATGCACTGGCCCTAACCGCGTACTGTCATTTACATATTACGCATAACACCGATCAGATGCTGTTTCATCCATGTACAGCGAAATTCTCAGATAATTCACCATGTCGTGTTCCTGTATTTGATATAAGCCATGAGTTGCCATTGTGTCGAGAACATGCCTGGAAAAGGGTAAGTCACTATATATCTCGGGAAATACTTTCGAACGCGACTAAACATTATATATTTTACAGGACAACTATGATCGAATGATTCAGGAACAGAAACCTAAAAAGCCACCTCGCAAGAAGCCAAAACCTAGTGCAATGACACGTCCGCCTAAACGAAATAAGAAGAAAAAGAAACCACCGGCAATCGTCCAGCAAGCGGTCACACATCAGATCCATCAGCCTGTGCATCAACAAATTCATCAAAATAAAATTCACGTGCAGCAACAACCGCAAATACAACAACAGCAATATCAGCACCACCAACCCCAACAACAACAACAACACCAGAACCTTCATCATCACCTACAAAACAATACAATTTCGCTTCACAGTAAATCATTATTTTCGCATCAAAATTTGTGTGCAATTTCGGCTCTACAACAAAATCATCACATGAATTTAAATCTAAATCATAAGAATGCATTCATCTCGGTGAACACCCAGGATATGTTGAATGTGTGCGAGAATAGTTCGGCGTACGAAAGTTCTGAAGATACGGGTGTGGGCGGTTTAAGTGAATCGGAGCTAACCCATCATGATGTTATTGGTACGATTTGTATTTTTTTTATTGTGGAGTGCGCGCGCCGCTGCCCCCGCCGCATATATTAGGGAAATTATTAATGATATTTGTAATTTGTTTTCAGAAGAAATTCCATTAGGTGATACACGATTGCTGGAAGAGCATGATTTAACGAATGTACTAAATCAAATTCCGGAGGAGACGTTCAATGAATTCCTATCGGGTAAGTTATAGCCATTTTTTTTACAACTTTCTCGGTGTCTCGCTTGCCCAGTCCACCACTCATAAGATCAATTGCTTTAAGGATTATGTGATTATCTCACAACATATGGTCATTCCAGTTTATTTAGAATGTCATCAGTAAATGATTCCGCTGTTCGCTCTATTAACACGTAGCTTGCGTTTTCAGGAACTCGTTTTCTATTCCAAATGAACAAAGAGCTTTGTGAATTGCATAACCCTTAGAATTCCATAAAATCGACTATATTTGGATATGAGGCCACGACCACAGAACGTAAGACTCGTGTTACTTGGCTTCTTCAGATTGATCAGGACAGTATCGAAACCGTTGGAGTTATATTGTTAACACAGTGGCAGTAATGACCTTTAAAACTCTAATGATACGTTCGTATGTAGTTTTGAAATATTTGTGTGCATCCAAAAATCACATCTTCAAAAATAAGTTATTCTCAAGCTATACGTCGCAACCCAAAAGAGAAACTTTCTTTAATCCACACTGTTCCCAATCTGAATAGGATATCTATCTTATATCTTCGAATTTTCGATATCTTCGAATCTTTCAGCTTTTGAATTATGAATTTAAAATTATGAAGCATAGTTCTGTGATTTATCGACTTTTAAAAGTTTTCTAAAGTTTCTGGTCTTGCCGAATACCTACAATTTTAAAAAATCAAATTAAAATATAATCAATTTTTGATTTTTATGATTTAAATTTACGAATACACGATAAAATGTAAATATTGAATTAAAATTTTGGGAATTCTCGGATAATAATAATAATAAACAGAGTTTAAAGGACATTACTGGCCCCTTACTGTGTCATTCTGGCTCCAACGGTTTCGATGCTGGGTTTCTCTCATTTCTCTCCTTTCAGAGATCGCTGCACAATTCGTTCCGGATCAGCACGCAGAACGTTACCGTATGAGCGTACTCGCTGAGATTTTATTTCATGTACAATATCGGGATCTTCATCAGATCTCTGATCTCGATATTCTACAGAGCTCGGTATGTCCCATTTACTTCGCTTTTTGGGGCGTAAATCTCACGCATGACCTCTCTCAAATGTAAGGAGATATATCTCGTTATCATTCGTCAGCGCCCAGCTTTCACACCCAAACATAACAACGGGCCTGATCAACGCTTTGTAAAGCTTCAGCTTCACGGTACTTGATAGGTGTTTAGCTTTTAGTGGCCTTAGAGGATACAAAGCACGACTGCCTGCTGCACTTTAATATCGTCATCCACACTGTTATTGTGAGTGATAAGAGAGCCCAAATATTTGAACTTTCTCACTCCCATAAACGTATAGTGACCAATACTATAATCTGGTGTGCCATTGTCTCTTTAACCAGAGATCATGTGTATTTCGTGTTGGACTCATCACGCATATATCATCTGCATATGCAGGTATCTGATTGGACTGGCGATATAAGATGTTGCGCTGAGCTGTTTCAGTTTTACGAAAGATGTACTCCAGCATGAGATTAAAGAGTATCATGGACAGAGCATCTCTCTGCCGAACACCCGAGTTAACTGCAAAAATTCTTGATATCCTGTTTTCAATTTTAACACAGCATTGAGACTGTGTCACTGTTATTCTACACAATCGTACCAATTTTGTTGGCTTACCTCTGTATTCCAGCTCAGACCACAAATTCTCTCAACGATCAATGTCTCATAATATTTAGATAGAATCATCCGCAGCGATTCTATCCAATATAATGTAGTACAGTAACTTGTATGTTGTGCAAAGGAGAGCTATACCGCGATAATTCTCACATTTCAAATGGTCTCCGTTCTTGAAGATAGGGCACATCGCGGCCACATTCCATTCGTCAAGCATTACTTCGGTTCACCATACTAATCGAAAAAGGTCGAGTAAACAGTTCCACAAAGTACCCCCTCCGAATATCTAGAGCTCCGAATTAGTTCAGTCCAGGTGAGTGGTTTCGTTTTAGTCTCTGACTCTTAATTCCTCATGGGATGGATCCTCAATCCAAATCTCTGCAGTCTGTCTTTGAGGTATTTCAACTACAGTCTGTGATGAATGATGAACACCACGCAGGTCGGTAAAATTTTCATTCCCTGTGTCGATGTTGACACAGAGGACTCCATCCCGGTCCCGAATGACAGTTGACGCAGGCCTGAAAGTATGTTGCAATACAGTAATTCCCTTTAAGAAATCTTGGCTCATTGCTGAGTTGTTATATCTTCACAACCTCGGCCTTCCGCCCTTCTTGCTTTTTCAGTTTACAAATCCTCTTAGTTGTCCTCCTATTAAGAGTTGGCTTGATTTTCCTCGCGATTGTAAGACTTTGTTGCACTTCACTGTGAGCTATATTTGGTTGCTCAACTGCAAGACGACACTCGTCATCAAACCAATCATTCTTGGGTCTGACTTCTCGGATATCAATTTAAATTATTGAATTTTGAAAATTACCCATAAATGTATGTACTTTTAAAAATCTACGAACTTTTGAAAATTCAATTTTAACGATATTCAACATGTTTATGTTTCTTGAACATTTCCAAATAGCTAAAAATTTTAAAATTGACTTTTGACAACGTATAAAATTCAGAATTTTGGATATAATTTTAAATCTTTTGTAATTTCCAAAAAATGAAATTTGCTTTTATCTATTCGCTTTAATAAGCGGGAAAATTTAAAAAAATATTTTATATCGATATAATTTGACAGCTGTTGTATAATATCGATAAATTTGTGTCTTCGATGCACAAATGGTTTAGAACTCAACTAAATATCTTGTGATTTTTTAGTTCATTCTTTTTTAATAAGATTTCAGGCTTGGCAAAAGAATATTTTTTGTTAGTTTTGCATATTTTACACTAATAACGATTGATCGAAGTGCGACACGACGAAGAGGAGGCATTTGGAGTTACCCCATTTTGAATGAGGTGATATTCTTAAAATGGGGCGTGCAATTTCCGCATATAAATTAAAATAGATAAATTTAAGTAAACGAAGTTAATTTATCTGTAATTTTATTAATATATTTCCAGTTGAACAAAATAGTCCGTTCGAACCGACCCAAGAGGAGAAAGAGGATTTAGAGCGAGCCCTCGAAGCGGTCGACGAGCAAGTAAAAAGTTTACAACAAATTACAGGTTCCGATTTTCTAGATGATTTTCTAGACGATCCAATACTAGATGATACCGATATATGTGAAGATGTGTTGGTCCAGACGTCTGGTGGTACATCAGAAATTCGTGGTGGTTTAGTTCATACATGAATTTCACTATTTCTTATTTAAATTTATGATAAATAAAAATAAAAAAACTAATTAATCCATCATTAATATAATATAAATATATTAATTATTTTATTATTATTATTATTATTTTTTAATAAGTATTTATTTATTCTTTAAAATAACATAAACAATATACATATAACATGAGACACCGGAAATAGTAAAATATATTTTTATTTATTAATTATTTTATTTTTTTTTAACGCAAGGAAACAAAATAATTTGATTTTTAAATATAATTATAAACAAAAAGGTATACAAGGGATTTTTAATCGCGACTTTATTTAAATTTAATAAAAATAAAAAAAACAAACAAAACAAATAACTTTATTTGGAATAATAAAACTACTGTGCATTTGTGATTTATAATTTTTTTGTTTTGTTTTATTTCTTACTATAACATTATTATTATTAATTAATTTCTCTTAATTTAATTTTAATTAAAAATAAAAAAATTTATAAACTAAAAAAATTAAAAAAAAAAAAAATTCTTGTAAATTTGTAATCTGTATATTTGTTCTAAAATAATTATATAAATATAAAAAAAAAAACATAAAAAAATATCATATTATTATTAATAATAATTAATAAATATATAATCTAAAAACAAAAATTATTAAAAGTTGAAACGTACGTAATCCAATACATACAAAATTTTACTTATTTTTATTAAGTAAAATTTACTAATTCGCAAACATTAATTAGGTTATTTAAAAAACCAAAATTGTTTATTTTTTGTTCTCGTAAACAACTAAATTATAAATAAATAAATTAATTAATTAAAAATAATTGGCTCGTAAAATAAATTATATAAATGAATATTTAAGTTATATTTACTCCTAAATATAATAAATACATACATACATATTATACTAATTTGTGTATGAAATTTTTATGGAACAATATTTTTTTTTTATTATTATTAATTATAATTTTATTTTATATATATTTTTTACATTAACAAATAATTTCGGATTTTGCCGGAATTATTGTAGTAGCTGCATTTATAAAATCAAAAACCTAATTATATTTACAGTAGAATGTAAATTATTTTTTAATTTTAAAAACAAGAACCACGAAATGATGATACGTATAGAGGAAATTATTTAATTAAATTTGTATAAAAGATGAACTATTCTTTTTTGTTATTATTTTGTTTGAAATTGGTAATTCGATCATTCGAACTGGATATTAAAACCACACATCATTTGATTGCTTCTTCTGATCGCATGGTAAACTATCAATCTCGATCGATTTATTTATTTATTGGGTAAAGTACCACGGACACAAAAAGATAAATCTTGACAGTGAATTTTATAGGTCAACATATTTTTGATGGTCTAGAAATTCAAACCGCATTGCGGACTTATTTGTTTTTCAAGTGCGTCGGATTTTAGAATTTGAATTATTCGATTGAAACGTTCAATCAATGTAAATCTACCATGTCAAAATTAAATAATGCGAATGTACACGATCCTCCTAAATGTTGACAGTATCAGAGTTACTATTTAAATTTTTTGGTTTAATTTTATGACATGAATGATTCATTTTATTGATTTTGGCTATTGAATATTTTTGGGCCAATTGAATTACACAATTCGATTAAATTTTAAAGATTCGTTACCTTTCCGTTTGCAAATCCATAATACACTCAACTGAACAAAGGTTGTTAATGGCTTTTCAACACGGTTTCTTTATTCTCCGCCTATACCACTACAGTTTCGCTGGTACAAACAAATTATTTCACTTTTTAGGTACGTGTACCTCCAATCAGTACTTTTATGGGTGTACGAATTTTTGCTCTGTTGATCTAATTAGTAAATCGAAATTCTTTCCACTTCTATTAAAATATTCATAAAAATCGAGACTAATCCCGCCATAATATCGTAAAATGTAATATGAACGACGTTTTTCGACAATCCACCAAATTTAGTCCGTCATAAATTCTAAAATATGGCTAACAATCAATAGGAAATGCGTTCATCGGCTTGTGATATAGTTGATTTGAGTGTGATTCGTCATTATATCGTGACTGAGGAAACATTCTTGGTATCATACTTAAATTTATTGGTATACATTATTCAGTAACAGCACTACAAATTTTAGATAATTTGGTTGAAGCATCACTTTTAGTTCGTTCCATATATTTTTAATTAGTATGGTATAACATTATGTTCCAGTTTCCAGAGAATACGTTACAATTGGATCAAAAATAATTATCAACACTACTAGCAATTCCGTTTTTATCGATCCCTTAATCATTTAATGAGTATCAAAGGTTACTCGGAAGCTTAACTCCTAGTTGAAATAAATCGGTTTCATAGTTCGATTTCATCATAACGATAACTTTGAACACATAGGTTCCACATTTTTTGTCCCTCTAACTATAATTCGGCGACAAATTCAATCCAGCACTATAATATGTGTCACTATTTATGTTCCGCACTCGATAATCCCACCGAGCTAGTTTTTTTTCTGAGTTTAGTATTTTACAAGACGGCCATATACATACGTTCCACAATCTATATCAGCTATTTACTCACAAGTCACGTGACGTGCATTTTGCTGTGTTTTTTTTATTTTAAGATTTGTGCAGATCTTCTAAAATGATTGAATGTTGAGTATTATCATAATTGGTTTTGGAATGGCCTAGTTTCGTTCCAGCTGGTCATATTGTAGAAGTTGTGTATAAAAGTTATTGCTGTTTGCTGCTAGTGGCTTGAGGATTTAGTCAATTAAAGATACAATTATTGTTGGATCTACACTTATGTTAGATAAGAAAACCAAGAAAAATGGGTTTCTCAAATGTAACTGAAATTAATTTGAAACGGGTTGAATTATTTATTTAAGATGGTGTCAAATAAGTCAATACGTTTGAAATAAGTATTCGTTTGGAAAACAGCCTTAGTTCCCCGAAAAATTCAACTCAGCTAATTAGTGTCATTATTTTTGTTCCGCCTTCTATAATTCTAGCGAGGTAATTTAGTATTCCATTCCAATTCATATCTATTTATCCACAAGCCACCGTGAAGTTGTAAATTTTGCTGTTTTGTAATTATATTTTAAAATTATGTGTTCTTTCCGGCCAAATAATATGTTTTTACATATTGGCCTAGTATCCAAAAATCATATTATAATCCCATTTCCATCGAACTATTCCCTTTCATGATAATCGGCCAAGGAAAAGCTGGGTGCAAGAAGTCCGCGTGCACAGCATTACTAAGATTGATTATGAAGACTGAATATATTCCACAAAATGTTCTGTACGCGAAACATGTAACATAAATAAAATATTTAAACATGTTGTATTGAAATTTGTGTGTTCACATTTGTAAATCTTACTATTTTGGGCATTGTCAGTTCATATATTAATAAGTTTCACGCGACATTTTATTTTAATTTATTTGTTATTCGCATTAACGATGAAGTAAAGCAACTGAACATATGTCCCACACATTTTATAAATCAGTTTCAGTTTGGTTTCAGCATAATGATAACTTAAACATAAGTTCCATAGTTCTTGTCCTTTTGGGCTGTAGACTAATTCACCGAAAAATTCAACCCATGTAATAAGTGCTACTAGTTTGTTCCGCCCTCTATAATTCCACCAAGGTAGGTTTTTTCTGAGTTTAGTATTCCACCATGACCATACATACAGTTTATATCTATTTACCCACAAGTCAGTAGTTCCGCTATTGATATTTTTATTTTTAAACCCTTTTGCATACGGCCTAATTCCGTAACAATTGGCCATATTTTAGAATATAATGCAAGAATCATTTTATAACCCGATTTCCATTGAGAATGTTTGAGTTTCATCATAACCCAGCTGGCCAATGCTATCAAAAAATTGTTTCTACCAAATAAAAACTTAATCTAAATTTGTAATGAATGCTTTGTGCATGGGATGGGATACGCGTGCAGATACTAACACAACTCCACACAAATGTTCCAAAAACGTTGCAACGTATCAATTCATGCTAGTACACGATTTTAACTTAACATACCAATAGAAATTCAGTCGTAAAGACCAAATAAGAACAAGATTTAAACTACATAAATATTTATAATGCTTCTTATTTTGCGCACTAAGTAGCGAACATAGGTACATACATTTGTTCTGATCCGTATTTCGCTCCACTATGAGTAAGTAAACTGAATATTAGCTTCACGTTCTTCTTGGTGTTTGAATTTGTTCGGATATCGAATTTATTTTTATAATATTCGTTCAAAAATAGTGAACCAACTGCTCTATCAAACATATAAGTTCCACAAATTTGATTATATTTCAAAGATAGCTATTGTATTTGCTTTGAATAAATTAAATACTGAGCATAAGTTCCGCAGCATTGAGTATAAGTAAAAGCGTTCAATAGGATTTGCTAGCTGAAAATAATTTTACATTCCACAACTTATAACTCAATAGATTATACATAGTTTAAAAAAAAATTTTAAATGTTAATTTTATTGTTCCATAAAATTAAAAATCAAAATTATAAGTATATTGCCTAATTTAATTTATATGTATTGTACAAATTAAAATTCGTTTTAAATTAATATGTACTCTAAATTAGCGCATGTTGTTTCTATTTTAATTAATTATTTATTTATGTCGAATTATAATTAATAAAATTATAACTATTAAATACACACAGATGTACTAAATTCTATAATTATGTATAATCTGTAAAAAAAACAAAAACAAAAAAAAATTGGAAAACATTAATTAACATAAATATATATATTTATAATTTTAATTAGACGAAAAATTAATTAATTAATTACATTGCATTTAAATTTAAATTCTTTTTAATTGTAAATAGATTTTTTTAAATTATTCTTTAACTAAATTGATTAATAAAATGTTGAATTGACATTATTTATGTATTTTTTGATTGTTGGTTTTTTATTTGATGTATGATTTTATTCGTTCACACAACATACAAACCAATTCAGTCGTCGGGTCTCTCGGGTGGTTTGTCCATTGGGGCAGGTTTGACCGTCTCATATTTTAAATGAAAAAAAAAATAGTATTGTAGTTGCACCTTGTCACCAACTTGGAGTATTTTGTTAGACCATATACATACATATTCAATTAATTAATTTAAAAAAATCCATAACTCGTGTATCCTGCAGGCAGGATATAATCCCTGAAAATATATTCTATTTTTTCGTAAATTGTATAGACAAACACAAAAAAAAAATAAACACAGGAAACAATATAACTGCCAATAATTAATTAAAATTATTTAAATTAAAATATAAATTAAATTTGATTCTATATACATACATACATATATATATATATATAAAAATTAATTTTAAATTAATTAATAAAAATATTTTTGAAATTAAAAGTAAAATTATTAAAACAAAAATGTATTAATTATTCGTTATTATTTTGGTTGTAAAATTAATAAAACAAAATTTAGGTAAAAACAATTGGATGATAATTAAAAACTATTTAATTTAATTAAGAACCAAAAACAATTAAAATTTGAAACAATGTATAAATTAATAAAAATTTCAAAACCCATTTTAAAAAATAAAAAGTTTTTGCATTCGTCCACGCGAATAATTATATAAAGTTGAAAAAGACATGTCGCCGCGGCAGAGAAGATAGTGGCTGTGAATTTATATAAAAGTCTACACAACCAGCTAACCACACTGCCAAAGCGCATAGCCAATTAAAATTTGAAATTTTTGTAATTTTTTTTTTTTTGCAGAATATCAATTGTAGATCGATCGGTTTGTGGAGCTACCTGAAATCGGAAATATGTTTTAAATACTTACACTATTGGTGGCCGAGCGGTGCTGCATTAATCAATTAAATATTTGTGACTATATTGTATAGCATGGCTGCGATATGTTCATCATCTGTAATTATATTTTTGGCAGGTTTTACCAATCCCGTTGCCTGTCAGAACATGAGTATCAGACAGAATGAAATTTATATGCAAAATTTAAATTAAATTTTTTTTTCAAAACTTAACGAAAACTACAGAAGATAAAATCTGCAAATTTATTTTGTGACTTAGCGATCCACGAATGATTAACAAGCTTAAATGGGATTGACCTAGAAATAGGTCCAGATATTTAAAAGAATTGACTCGTTGTATTACGTCTCCGCTATAAGTTCTCATTGATTACTTATACAGTTAAAGCCGAAGACTGCTCAGCAGAACAATCGAGGTACTGGACTTAAGGAAGACTTTTCTGGAAGAATACATGTACATAGCTTAGAATTTCAAAACATAACTATCGAAAAATAGTGATCCACAAAATGGCTCCAATAAATTAATTAAACTCATGTCCAATGAGTCTCCTTTGTAGACCTGTCAGTATCCCAGTGCCACAACGAAACATCCAGCATCAGAATAATAGGATTCCGCCTCCACGACCAACAGAACTAAAACCACCAACACCAATGTCATTCGAGCCGTCTATTCAGAAAAGACAGGTCAAATCAACAAAATTATCAACCAACATTTAAACGCGAATATTCCGATCAGAACATATCACTGAAAAACCAAAAGATTTTATGTCCAAGACGAACAGGAACAGGAAACCATCGAGTTAAATTTTATGATGGGCGCATCTCTTTTATGATGGGCGCATCTCACATTTTGCTCAAATTTCTCATCGACATTGGAGCAAACAAAAGATTCATTAAATCCGAATGTTCTTTGGAAGCATCGGAATCCACAAAAAGAGGAAATTGTTTATATTGCCAGGGCTTCAATCATTCGACGGAATAATCGAAGACGACACCCTAAAAGAACTAGGGACCATAATCGACAGGAAAACAACACATTAATTCTAACACCGAACATAGAAGTACCACTGAGAGAGAAGCAGTCATCAACTCATCACAAGTCAACAATCTAGAAATCCGCGACATAGATTATATAATAATATTTGGAGGAAACACCGAAGAAGAACATTTGGACAACATCAGCAAGATATTCTCAATACTGGAAAAAGCAAATCTTTGAGTAAATCTTGGTTATATTTTCGCATCAAGAATCATTGACTGGAACGGAAGTTTTATAATTTTTAAGAACATAAGGAGGAATAACTTGTCCGATTTTTAACTTCTTTGAAATACACTGCTTGGAATGTCATCGCATTAAATGTTGCACCTGGCACTATGCAGTTCAGTTTTTGGTTCAACTCAGCTTCTGTTAAAAAAATTTCCAAGTTTCTCAATTCAATTGGAATGTAAAAGATTTGCATAACATCAAATTTATATACGGTGGTGGGCGAGGTAGTAGAGTGATTGACGTTGGATTCGTGAAACTAGGTTCGACTCCCATTAGGAAACGGTATTATTTTAATTTTATTTCTTCTGTATTGAAATTTGTTCAACACATAGCTTCTGTTCAACATTTTCAAATTTTTCAAGTAGTGGCATGTATACAAGATGGGTATATATATAGCGATGCTGACATAAACGCCAAGGCCATTGCCTTTGCTAAAATTTTCAATATTTTCTATTCAAATGACAGATATAAAGGAATTGTATAGCATGAAATATGTATGCGGCGGTGGTCCATTAAGCAAAGTCAGTGACTTTGGATTTATGTATCTAAGTTCGATTCTCGATCGAGCCAAACATTTTTTGATTTAATTTCTTCTGTTAAATTGGTATGATAATGAAATAAAAATAATCCAACTCAGCTTCTGTTCAAAACTTCAATACTCTCCGTGTTAATGTGGCAAGTATAAAAGATGGGTATGGGGTAAAGAGCGGTAATGAAAATGTACGGCGATGGGCAAATAAACACAGTCCATTGCCGATGCTAAAATTCACAATTTTTTTATTCAAATGGCATCGCATAAACGATAGAAATATCACTATTTATATGAATAGCAGTGGCTCGGTGGTAAAAGAAGCTGTGTGGTTGGAGTGTACTAATCATGACTAGTTCAAGCCTCAATATGTATTTTTAATTTAATTGCAAATTGGTCATTTTTAAATAAAAATGCGATTTTTTTAAAAATTTAATGAGAGAAATGTTTGGATACCCGCTAAAATTTTTTACCCTTAAAAATCGAGGTTCGAACACTGCACAATACCCACGATTCCAAATCCTATGACACCGCTTACTTTACCACCTCACCATTTCCAGATATAGATATGCCGCAATACTCATCTTTTATATTTGCCAATTGCAGGGAGAAATTAAATTAAAAATTATTTAATGCCAAACCGAGGTTTGAACTCAAGTTCACAATTCCAAATGCAACGACCCTACTTACTGGACCACCGGCGTATATAAAATTGGAGCTATACAAATCATTTATGTTTGCCAATTCAATAAAGAAGTTTGAAAATTTTAGCAACAGGAATGGACAATTCATTACGGTCATACACAAGAGATGGCTCTTATATTTTAATTACGGTCAAACACAAGAGATGGCTCTTATACTTGCAGAAGAAATTAAATTAAAAAAGTATTGACGCTGACGAGAATTGAACTCGAGAACACAAATGCAAAAGCAATGACTCTGTTAACTGCACCATCGCCGAATATAGAAAACCCTATACAAATCTTTTATATTTGCCAATTCAATAGAGAAAATTGATAATTTTAGCAACTGGAATGGACTATGCTATTTGACGAGAGATGGCTCTTATACATGCAGAAATTGAATGTAGATTTCAACAGAAGCTGTGTTGAACCAATTTTAGAGAAGAAATTAAATTAAAAAAGTAATGGCGCTGACGAGTTTTGAACTCGAGTCCACGATTTCAAGAGTAGTGACTCTGCCATCGGTGTATTAAAAATTCGTGCTGAACAACGATAGAAATCTTTACAAAAAGGTTATAACCTTCATTCAAAATAATCCGGGGAAATTTAAGTATGACCGTGCCATAAAATTTAATACACCCCATTCCATGGTAAAACTTGAATCGAGTTCAGGAAGGCTATGAGTGCTACCGAGTTATTCAAAAGCTAAATTGTTGAGATAACCAACACTTGTTCGATAAAATATGTGCCAGACTGATGATAAAATTTTCACAAAATTTAGTGGATGTGTTTTGATGGGTGACGAGACGTACATGAAATTGATTTTGAATCACTTCAAGTTAGATGCATTTGCAAAAAAACGTATGATTAGGCCAGCAATTTGCAGTTGTGGAGCCAATTCAATGATCCGAACCGTGAAATTAATTGCCCGCCATGATTTTTCAATAAGTACATTGCTTCGCGCGCTATATGGCAAATAGCCCGATTTCTTGGAACCAAACGTCGTCGAGTTCGGGCTTAAATTTCAGGCAGCAAATATTCCGTTATCATGGCGCACTAACGAGCATTATTCACAGGTACGTCCCGGCCGTCTTCTTTTTTGAAGAAATATGGACGAATAATTTCACAGGCGCATAAACCACACCAAACCGTTTATTTAGTCGCGATGACAGTTTGAAACTATTCATGCGTCATTTGTCAAAAAGAAACAAATGAAAAAATTACCTCTAGAAAACGTTTTTACAAAATACTCCCGCAATCTGGCGCATTCAATTTCAAATCGCTAAAATATCGTGGGTTGTTGACATATTTTAATTGTCGACGTTGACAAAAGACACTGCCACGTTATATTTTACGTGTCGACAACCGCGTAGATTGCATGGCGTAATCTACCTCGCCCATCCTCGCCCACGATTGGAGCCAATGTGGGGACTATTGGCGCTTAAAAACGGTTTAGATACTGGATCGCTAGCCGATACCCCACATTCAAAACTTCTCCATGCACTTGCATATGGCTACAAAGTTTTTTCCAAACTCGATCTCATTGAGGTTATCACCACATTCCCGTGGCACCTGAATACGTTTTTAAAACGGCAATCACCACACCATTTGGCCTCTTCGAATACACCCGAATGCCATTTGGATTACGCAATCCCGCGGAAACGTTTCAGCCCTTCATGAACGTAGTCATTCGAGAACTCGAAGTCCAACAGCACACATAAACACTTCTTGGACACTTCGAAATGCCATCTGGTCGATTCGAGCATATTCATTTGGACATCGTAGAATCACTCCCTCCAGCCAATGGATACACATATCTACTCTCCTGTGTCGATAGTTTCACTCGATGGCCAGAAGTGTACTGCATGACCGACCATTTCCACCACATTCGTTCATAACTACGTTTCACGATTTGTACCACTTGACATCACAACTGATCAAGGAACCCAATTTGAGTCGAAGCTTTTCTCGGAGTTAACTCCTCGGCTCGCATCGGATACGCACAAGCGATTCAACACCATGCACTCAAGTTCCAAAATACCAATCGTTCTAATTGGTATTCGAGCAACGGTTAAAGAAGATCTGAAGTGCTCACCAGATGAAATGGTTTATGGACAAAGCATCATGGTACCCGGTGAGTTCTCCACAACCGACACAGTCATCGACCCACTGCGCACCACCATGCAAAATATTATCCCCACGACAACAAGGCCAACGAAACAAAACAACAAATTTGTTCCATTATTCCTCAACAATAGCGATTACTTTTTTGTCAGGGTTGATAAACTGGATTGCATCTCCATACGATAGACCATACAAAGTTATACGCCGCTTACGAAAGCAATTAATTGTCTCAATCAAAGACAAGTGTCACTCAATTTCCTTCGACAGGTTGAATTCGGCATTTACGGTGTTCTCAACACGGCTGATCAAATAACAGCCAGTAAACGATACAGTACCGTCCGGTTCAACGTATAACATCTCAAAACCTATGGTTTCTAACCTGGAGAGGGGGTACTGTAGCAGCCTGAATATACGACTCACCGATATCCGATACTTTCATATTTGAATTAAGCGTTCACTAACCCCATCACACATCCAATAGCCGAACCAAAAACTATAATCATTTAAAGCGAAACACTGCGCCGTGTTTCGAAATTGCACGTGTAATGTTGACCGCCGCCGCATCTGGCGCAAAGAAAGTTAGAATCGTCACGGACCATCAACCCCTGACATTCTCACTAACCAAGCGATGGAAATAACGATTGGAAGAATATAACAATGAAATAGTTTACAAATCCGGTTGCGCTAACAAAGTAGAATGCCTTTTCACGGCTGGAGTTAGAAACCAACCTAAGAAGAGAAAATTTAAAGAAAGTTGAGCCCAAAACATATGAAGTTGGGGCTACGATATACGTGGAGAGTTTCATCCGAAATCAAAACATCCTTAGACCTCAACTAACTCATCAAGTTGAAGAAATTACTCTGCCAGGAGGAAATAAACGATGACCATTGTATCAGTCAACTCATAAGGGGTACGCACGTAAATTGTGATTACCAATTCAACGAAAATCAAATAATTCAGGCACTGAACGACTATACAATTTATCTGAATAACTTTAATGGGGATATCTAAATAGTCCATTCCATGCGTCGAGTACTGTGTCGATGTTGACACAGAGGTTACCGTTCCGGTCCCGAATGGTCGTTAATTTCTTTAAAGCAATTGCGCGAACCGCATACATTACTGAGTTGTTGTACTTTCAGAACCTTAGCCTGCCACCATTTTTGCTTCTTTCGTCTACAAATCCGTTTAGTTGCCGTCCTAAAGGACTAGCATAGACACAAAATTGGTCTGTAGCTGTACCACATTCGAGTTTCCTCCTTCTTCACTCGTTAAACCATCCTGAGCTTACCAAGAAGCGTTTAAAGTCCCGGATCTCGATCTTATTAAGATCCGTGAGGTCATTCAAAGGGGAAGTTCCCATAAAGTTTGTTCTGCCGTACGCTAGACTAGGACAGGTGCAGAGCAGATGGAGTACATTTTCCTCGTCCTCCTCATCACCACAGCTGCGGTAGAAATTGTAGGATGGGACACCCGCAGTCTGCTCGCATGTATCCCAATGAGATAATGTCCCGTTATAGCTCCCACGACAATGCCAATATGGTGCCGTCGAAGCGATATCAGTTGGCCTGATCTAGACCGGTCAAGTTCAGGTCAGATCTGCCTGGTGATTACACACGAACTGGCGTTACACCATCTGTCGTTCGTTTCTTTTATGGTTTCCTCCTGAAGCAGTAGTTTACATGAAGCGAGCGGTATCTTTGTATTCCGCCTGCTTTGGTTTATTAGGCGTGCTGTACCCTTGCGGGCCAACTCATCTGCCATTACATTCCCTGCGATATTGAAATGCCCTGGCACCCACGTCAATCGGATGTTGAACTGATCAGCCATCTCATTTAAAGATGCCAGACAGTTCTGGGCTACCTTCGACGTCAGGGAGTATGATTGTAGCGTTTTAATAGCAGCCAGGCTGTCCGTAAAAATGCGAATATCTCTCGTAGATATTACATTATACTTCAACCAGTCCATGACTTCCATTATCGCGATCAGTTCAGCTTGAAAAACGCTGCAAAAGTCGGGAAGACGAAAAGAGAGGTTAACCCCTAGTGCCTCACAGAATACCGTGCGTATAATCTATTCAGCCTCTGAGTGACCCGTCTACCCAAAGACACGCAAGAGTCCGAGTGATTGCCCCCAGTCTGACGTTGCTAAAGGCCCCCTCTATATCCAAGAAGGTTACAATTGAATATTCCTTATATTCAAGTGATTTCTCAATCGGGCCTATAAGGGAGTGGAGAGCTGTTTCCACCGATCTTCCCTTACAGTATGTGTGTTGAGATCCCGACATCTCGCCCGGCTTGATTGAGCCATGTCTTCCTCGCGATTTAGACATTGTTGCATAAGACGACACTCGTCATCAAATCAATCATACTTGAATCTGACTTGCACTATATCTAAAGCATACTGAGGAGCACTAACAAACAACCGATGTTTTCAGTACCTCCCAGACAAAGTTCACCCAGTCAGTCTGTTAATTAGCATCCTCAATACTGTCGCTGGCCAAATCCTGATATCGATCTTCATTTATATCAGACCTTCATAGTGGAACGTTCCATGCGTTTCACTCTTTGTTCCCAGACATGTACGAAAACTTCCATCACTCGGCCATATTCTTGTCAATTGAACTCAAATCTTTCTTAAGTAAAATTGGTAAAATGGTTGTGAAACGCTATTGCATTCAAGCACGATATGTAAAATAGTTCATTTGGGCAGTGTACTTGACGCTATCACATGATGTGCCGCCTCATTCTTCGTTATCAATCGATAATTTCACTGAAATAGGTTATCACTATAGTCAGTAATGGTCACACCAAGATTATTGCGGATTAGATTAGTCTATGCGGTTATCAGTACATACTTATAAAAAATATTCATGTATGCGTGTTTTAAGTATGTTGCACACACCAATAAGTGAAAATCTAAAAATATATTTTTTTTTCTGTGTTACAAATTATGCCAATTTGTCTGCCACATTAATTCATAAAATTTTTGCATAATCCACACCATAAACTGTAATATGCTGTTATGTCATACACGACCAATTCTCGCAGCTCTATATAAGTTTTTGTTGATTATGTGTGTGTGAGTGTGTGTGTATGAATGCGCGAAAACAAAACAAATTTATCATTTGTCGTCGTCGCTCGTCGAGTTGAGGAAAATAAAACATTTTCATTTGCACTTTTCTTTTTTTAGTTTTTCTTTTTTGCATTTAAATACGAAACGCAGAAAATTTTGCAAATTCTATAAATAGAAATGCATCTGCGGTGTGAGCAATATTTGAATAAGAAATAGATAAAAAAAAAAAAAAAAAAATTTGCACTTTATAGTAAGAATGTCTGTTCGAGTTGCCAGTGTATATGATATAATTGCTAAATTTACCTCTGCGGTGATATTTAGACCGCGAATTCAAATTGGTTGCTTGTTTAAATTTTACAAAATTCAGCAAAAGTTGAGAATTTCAAGATTTAGCGTCTTCGATTTGCGGCTAAAAGATTAGACAGTTTTTGAAATGCTTCCAAAATTTTCTATAACCCAAGCTCTTTCCCCCCATCTGCCTGCTCTTCTCTGAACTAACTGGCCTGCATGCCCCCTCAGTTCAATGGATAAAGAAATGCGGATGACAAATATTTGTTGAGGGCTTCGGATCCAAGAGACCTCCATGTCAATATTGTTGAACTTACAGTTGGGTATTTAGCATCATTTCTGAACACTGAGACTGTTCCATCTGTTGGATTGTTTTTAAGTAAAAAAAAAATATTTATTGTGTGGAGGCAAACCAAAAATTGTTTGACGGAAGAAAAGTGAAAACTACGCCATTTTTAGTCATGCAGGTTCGCAATTTAATCCTTCGCCTATCTGGAGAGGCTAGAAATTCAGAGAGATATTTTATGATATATTTGGAATAATTTTCCATTTTCTGGGCCAGAAATCAGTTCGCAACCCAGAGAAAAATGCGAGTTGGAAACCATCCTTCGCATATAGGAATTATGTAATTTGAAATCATTTCCATTTTGTGGTTCTCAAAGCGTTTGCAAGTTTGACAGAGAGTAATACAAGTTTAAAATTTTCGATTTGTTTCAACTTTGAATTTAATTCAACAATTTCGGGTTCAGAAACGGATAGGCACGGTATAGAGTTATATGAGTTGGAAACTAAAGAGTGATCCAATAGGAGGTACATTTCCTGCCATGTTCATATGAGAGTTGTGTTCAGTATTCATTGACATTCTTTCATGAATAGACTTACGCGAGTACAACATTTACAAATTGTGGCAATTGATTTCAAAAATCAGTGTTCGGTGAAAAAATGTTTTCGTGCTTTTCGACCAGTTTATGGCGTTCATAATCGTCCAACTGAACAATAAATTTCGAACTACTTTTTCATTATTGGATATTTATCACCCGACTAGCGAGCATACAAGTCGATCTAATGTGTACGTGAAGACCGCAATCAATCAATTCGTCGCCGTTTACAAGCTCTGGGCCACTCATATGGCACATTGTGGCGTATTTTGAAGAGAGATCTTGGGTTGAAGGCATACAAAATACAGCTTTTTGAAGAATTGAAGCTGGTTGACCGTCCATTGTGTCATCAATTTGGTTTATGGGTGTTGGAGCATCTCCAAAATGATCCGTTTTTTTATCGAAAAATTGTGTTTAACAATGAAGCTCATTCTTGGCTAGATGGATACGTCAACAAACAAAATTGTCGTATTTCAGCCAGAAGAGATTCAAGAGCTTCCAATGCATCCTGAAAAGTTTGTTTGGTACGGTTTATGGGGGCAGGTGGCATCATCGGGCCGTATTTCTTTAAAAATGCGGAAAGACAGTGTGTAAACGTCAATGGCGCATACTCCAGAGCAATGATCAACTTTATTCCCAAAAATTCAAGATATTGGTGTAGCCGACTTGTGGTTTCAACAGGATGGTGCAACGTGACACACAGCAGGCCAAACGATCGATTTATTGAAAGAAAATTTTAATGAGAACATCATATCTCCAAGATATTGTGATCTGATGCCGTTAGATTATTTTTTATGGGGGTATCTGAAATCACTTGTTTATAGCAATAAACCACAATCGATTCCTGCATTAGAAGCGAACACGCGTAATTAACGGAATATCGGCCGAAATGGTCGAAAGAGTGCTCGAAAATTGGACCCATATAATGGATCATCTAAGAGACGCAGTTGCGGACAACATTTCGCGCACAAAAAACTGCCGGAAGCTCTTATTGGATCACCCGCTATAAGATAATTAAAATTCCTGATCGTAAATCTGCAAAGCTTTTTGTATATATTTTTGGTCCACCCCCTTTAACATTTTAAAATTTCTGAATTCCTTATAACTTGTGTTAAGTTTGTGCCACAGCGAATTTTGATAAAGGCCCAATACTATAAAAGCGTTTTCCGTTTTCAGAAGATTAATAGCTGAACGAATATTTGACCTGATCAGGTAACGTAGCTAAAATATTAAGCTACCTCAAAGTAAGAAGTCCAAGGCCTGGAAATACAAATTTGCGTTACGTCATATGAAGAAATCTGTAAAATTACCGAAGAAAAGAGTGTTGCCCCGTCTATAGATAATTTTGTCAAATCTAATATTCCGAATGTTGATCTCGTCTAGACAAAGTCTGGAGATGTCAACGCGAAGTATTTAGTTCAATCAAATTTCGACAATCATCACTTATTTAATCCGCCATGACATGGAAAACTTGTTCAAAACAAGCAAGTGACTAATTTACAGATTGCGCCAATGAATGAATCTGCCGTTGAAAAATAACGTAACGTTATCATTTCATAATAATAATAATAATAATAACAGTGTTAAAGGCCATTACTGGCCCCTTACTGAATCAACAATCTGGCTCCAACGGTTTCGATCCTGAGCTTGGTCTTCATACTGTCTTAGACAATCTGAAGAGGCCAAGTCGTTCTCTACATCGTGGAGCCATCGTCGCCTGCAACGACCTCTGCGCCTACCATATGGTGGCTCTCCTTTCAGAGATCGCTGCACAATTCGTTCCGGATCAGCACGCAGAACGTGACCGAGCCAGCGTACTCGCTGAGATCTAACTTCATGTACAATATCGGGGATCTTCATCAGATCTCTGATCTCGAAATTGTACAGAGCTCGGTATGTACCATCTATTTCACGTTTAGGGCCGTAAATCACACGCATGATTCTTCTCTCAAATGTAAGGAGCCATCTCTCGTACTCATCCGTCAGCGCCCAACTTTCACATCCAAACATAACAACGGGCCTGATCAACGCTTTGTAAAGCTTCAGCTTCACGGCACTTGATAAGTGTTTAGATTTTAGCAGTGGCCTTAGAGGATACAAAGAACGACTGCCAGCTGCCAGCCGCACTTTAATATCCTCACCCACACTGTTATCGTGAGTGATAAGAGAGCCCAAATATTTGAACCTCCTCACTCCCTCAAACGTGTGGTGGCCACTACTAAAATCTGGTGTGCCATTGTCTCTAAAACCAGAGATCAGGTATTTCGTTTTGGACTCATTGATCTGGAGTCCAACGGCCTGCCGGAAATCCAGGAAAACCTGATGTACGGAGATGGATGTCTCATAATACTTAGATAGAATCATCCGCAGCGAAAAGACCTGATCAGTGACTGATCGATTCGGACGAAATCCTCCCTGATAGTCACCAACCAAGCCTTCCGCCAGAGGAGTGATTCTATCCAATAAAATGTATGACAGTAACTTGTATGCTGTGCAAAGGAGAGCTATACCGCGATAATTCTCACACTTCAAGCGGTCTCCCTTCTTGAAGATGGGGCATATCGCGGCCACTTTCCATTCATCAGGCATAACTTCGGTTCGCCATACTAATCGAATAAGGTCGAAAAGACAGTTCCACAAAGTATCCCCTCCGAATATCAAGAGCTCCGAATTAATGTAGTCCACTCCAGGTGAGCGGTTTCGTTTCATTCTCTGCATGGCCTTAGTGAATTCCTCATGGGATGGCTCCTCAGTGCAAATCTCCGCAGACTGTTCTAGAGGTGGCTCAACAACAGTCTGTGATGCATGATGAACATCAAGCAGCTCAGTAAAGTGTCCACTCCATGCGTCAAGTACTGCGTCGATGTTGACACAGAGGTTTCCATCCCGGTCCCGAATGGCGGTTGACGAAGGCCTGAAAGTATGGTGCAATCCAGTAATTCCTTTAAAGAAATTACGTGAACTACGCTCATTGCTGAGTTGTTGTACTTTCAGAACCTCGGCCTTCCACCATTCTCGCTTCTTCCGTCTACAAATCCGCTTAGCTGCCCTTCTTGCAAGAGCTGCCTTGTTTTTCTTTGCGATTGTGAGACGTTGTTGCACTTCATTATGGGCTATATTTTGTTGCTCAACTGCAAGACGACACTCGTCATCAAACCAATCATTCTTGGGTCTGACTTTCACTATACCTAAAGTCTGTTGAGCAGCACTGACAACCGAAGTTTTCAGTACCTCCCAGACAGAGTTCACGCAGTCAGACTGGTAATTAGCTCCCTCAATGTTGTCGCTGACAAGATCCTGATATCGTTTCTTTTGATCTTCATTTATCAGACCTTCACAGTCGAAACGTTCCATCCGTTTCGCTGTGTTCCCCGACCTGTACGAAAACTTCCACCGTAGCTTTGCAGCGACCAAATAATGATCGCTGCCTACGTATTTGGTTGCTGACCGATAAGTTCTCACATCCTGCGCAACCCGAGCTCGCCCTTTTGAAATTAACACGTGGTCAATTTGGCTCCGGGATGTTTTGCGAGGATGTGTCCATGTCTCTAGGTGTATCTGTTTGTGAGGGAAGAATGTGCTTGCTACTCTAAGATCATGAGCAATAGCAAAGTACATCATTCTCTCACCATTATCGGTCGCAGTTTCGTGTCGGGAGTACGGACCTATGTTTTCACACAAGTCGGCCTGATTTCTGCCAGCTCTAGCATTAAAGTCCCCAATTACCATTCTAACATCGTGTTCGGGTATAGATCCCATCAGATCGTCCAAGTCATTGTAAAATGAGTCTTTATCTTGGGGCTGGCTGACTTCTGTGGGCGCATGTACACAAATTATCGACAGGTTGGCTAACTTCATGCGCAGGCGAAGCATACACAATCGGTTATTGACTGCTTGAAAATCCAAAACAGCCTTCTTTACCTGCGGCCCAAGAAGAAATCCAGCTCCAAGATTTCCGAGGTCATCTCCACTGTAGAACAACGTATAGCCCTGGGACACATGGTCTCCACTTTGAGGCCAGCGAGTTTCTTGAAGAGCAACGAGTTCCAGCCGATACTCTTTCATGCACGTGATTAGACCCTCCAACGCTCCTGGTTTTCTAAGTGATTGCACGTTCCACGTGCCGATCCTAAATCTCGTATCCGGGTACTTGAGCGGGGGTCCGGTGTTGTTTTGGCGGTATCCATTTTTCTTTTTGTTGATTTTATAAACAGTTGATTTTTTTACGGATGCGGGTCGTCAGCCCAGCGATCCAACCGTTTAGTCGCCTCCTACGACAAGCAAAGGATACTGTGGTGGTATTCTTAGGAAACATGTTCGTGCAATTTAGATTTACGAGACATGTGAGTGCCCCCCGACCACAGGGGCCACAGGGGTATCATTTCATAATACAATTAAATCGGTAGAGGAGCTGAGAAAGATATGCCAGAACTACGAGAGGATGTGGGAAGGAACAGGATAGTGGGAACGAACAGAGCCTGTTTTGTGAAAACCTTGAAATCTCAGCAATTTAGAAAATTAAATGAGTATGTATTTGGCTATATAGTCGAGCTTTTAAAAAGCTTTTAAACGAATACTTAATGCGGTTTCCTTAAGCTTGTTGTTATAGGTGTGCGAATAAGGCCTGATTATTTCAAAGCAAGCTAAATAAACTTCCAAAGGTCGTTACGATTTTGACACAGGCCATTATTACCCCTATACCGAGTCAACAACCTGGGCTTGATTAATCTAGGTTTTCAGATCGGCCCAGCTTTTCCAGACCTCGGTCCTAAACAGCATAAAAATGCTTAGTTGTTCTCTACGAATTAAAGGTGTCATTGTTGAAAATTGTAATCATCGTCACGTCATCTGCTTGAACTGCATATAAAAAAAATTGATCAGTGATCGACCTTGTTAAATAAAATTCCGGTAACTATCACCACACATTTCTCCTGCAACAAAGATGGTTCTTCGCAAGTGCTCTAGGGATACTTTCTACTTTCTAGAGATAATTTACATCCCCGAAATCAAGAGTTCCGAATTAAAGCAATGCCCTCGGTGAATGGTTCTTCTTTTTGTTTCTGCATTGCTTATGTGAATTCCGCACACATAGAGTGATCATAGTTTATCATTTCTTGGGCTGGGCCAAAACAATTATTTGCGAACCAAATTTTAATTTATAAAATGAAATGAAACTCAGCAGGACTCCTTGGGTAAAGGCTTGGTAATATTATTTTCAGTTGATTTGTCTCGACGTAATAATGTTCCAATATTGGGCACTTTTGGGCCACTGACTTCAGAAATCAAACTTAATGGAAAAGATAGATGCTATAGCTAGCGCTCTACTTTCAAGAAATTCGATAGTTAGCTCCGTACAGAACATGTTTGCAAATTGTTTCGATATGAAGATGTTAAGAGGTTTGTTTACTGAAATATTTATAAAATGGTCAATTGAACGAGTTTGAACGATTGTCTCAACCAGAACTTTCATTTGGAACTACAATCGAATACAAATTCTGTGCTCAGTACGAAATGCCAAATCATATTCAAAAAATTTAAAATTTCGATTTACAAATTGGTTTGAGGATTAGATTTCGGCAAACCTAGTTTGTCGGCCAGTAGGTCAATGTGATTTAAGCAAAATAAACATTTGATGTTTTCAAAGCACTAGAGGAAGCAGAATTTGATCAAAGCATCATAGAAACTGTGGTCGCAAAACCAGGTTCAAAAGATCCAAACTCTATAATGTTAGGCTATCATCTTCCTAACTGAGTTCCCCACCAGAGAGTATTGGTTGTATCAGGCAATTATGGGCAAGGAGGTGCTGAGATGGGAGAGTAGGGTATGGTGTTTCCTGTGGCTGTGAGGCACGACTTTTGTATGTGATGGACTGGTTGAGGTATAAATAATGTAATATCTCCAAGGGATATTCGATTTTTACCGACAGTCAGGGTTCCATTAAAATGCGTCTCTCATCTATAAATGAGATGCCTGAATAGTTGACATTCAATATGTCAAAGCAGATGAGCTTGCCAGTCTGGGCGAAACTTATCTCATCTCACCAAACAGGTGAAATATTAAAATATCGCTATGAGAACAACGAACGATATCTGGTTTGACGCCAGTGGGTAATAACTATAGGCAATTTTGCATTTTGCCAAGGCCCGACCGGTCCAGATCTGGCCAGCTGACATTGCTTCGATGGCACTATATTAGCAGGTCGTCGGAGTTGTAACGGGTCACTGTCTCATAGATAGGCATGCAGGGATTCTCCGCTTATGATTACTGTCGTAGTGATGAAGATGTGGAGGACCTGTCTGTAGAATAAAATTTATGGGAGCCACTCATCTGGATGACTATAGAGATATACAACGATTCATGGAAAGCTCAGGATATGTTAATCCTTTGGCCAATCCTTAAAGGCCAACAAATATCTCTCCATTGCTTGTTGATAGCACGGTGCTATAAATCATCAAAGCTTATGGAGCCTGCGTGTCGCAATTAAAGCTTTCATATCTCGCAGAAACATGATACAAGCTAAGTGTTCCCCATTTTAAGCTCGTTATCGATAGCCTAGTCTTGGTACATGCTAAATTAGATCAGTGCTCTCCGCACAGTAATACCCCCCTGGATTTCAGGTTTTTGGTATAATTATTTGATGCAGGTTCTCCGGTTGTCAGACATTGAAATTTTACGTGAAATCCTTATGGGAATATGGGGACTTTTCAGTTTTTGTAAAATTGTACTTCTCTAACTTGGCCTCAATCGTCTGTTTTCAGTATTTTTAGCAAAATTTAGAAATTAAATACCATCTATCTCGTTTTTATTCCAACATTTTTCACACGCCACCCACGCTTCTCAGAATTAAAAAATAATTCCACTCTGCACCACTCTTTCGTTTGTCTCCGTTTGAAGCACCCTGTTATTTCGAATGATTTGGCATTTACGCGTCATCTATTATTTTCTACGTCGACGTGTTCGTTACTTGAGCCAGATATTTTGCTGACATTGCAGTGAAGCCACCAAATATTAGTACAAGTTTAGTATGGTGCTCTGTATTGCCTCTAAATGTGGACTGTAACCAATGGCGTTTAGAATTTATCAAAGACGGGCAAACCGAGTTATCAAAGACACGTCATATTCAGCACGCATAGTTCCAAAATTCAACACTAATATTTGGTGGCACCACTGTATTGTCAGCAAAATATCTGGTTCAAGTAACGCCATACCCGATTTCCTTAGGTTTAATGCGATACGGATGGCGTCAGTTTTATAATCCCATTCGATGCATTTTAATTAAAATATTTTCATAATCTATCTCTAGAAATTTAGAACCACATTTGAATGTTAGACAACTCATGTATGTCAATTAAATAAATTTCCAAAATTTCTTGGGAAACCCCTAGGAAGCTATAACACTATAATGGCGTATATTTCAAAATGTCATTTGGTCTAAGGTATCCGAAAATAAATTTATTTTAAAAACAATTGGGGATTAGGGGAATTAGGACAACCAAGTTTGGTGGTAAAAAAAAAATTAAAGTTGGGCGGATTTTACTCCAGCACTCAATGCCACTGATGGGCCCACGGTGCAATACCCACATTCACACTAATTCATTCAACCCATTCATCCCATTCACACAAGTACAGTATACCACCTGTGCATTGCATAGCTCCATGTCACCCTGTACAGAAAAGTTTGGAAGTATGTCGATTAAATAATTTTTCTGGAAAATCCTAGAAAGTTCATAATGTCGAATATTCCAATTTTTCATTATGGGTCTAAGCTAACCGAAAAATATTTCAATTTTGAAAAACACGAGATTTGGAGGTTTAAGACACCAAATTAGATATGATCATGTACTTCGATTGATAGTTAGAACCAATGGACATCGTGGTATGTATGTCATTAAGGTGTTATTATTATAAATTGGTGCGAACCCACGAGGATTCCGCGCTCAATGCCACAAAGGCCCATGGTGCAAGCATTACGGTGTTAGTTTGGAAATTGTTTTTGTGGCTTTAGAGGACAGATACGTGTCTCACTAGTAACTAACAGCTTCACATCCTCTTCCGATATTTTATCGCATTTGGCGACCGAGAAATATCTTAAAGTAGCACCTAATTTAGCCAAATCATAAAGTCCAAAATCCGTTATATTAGAACTATCGCAGATACGCTTAAATTGCGTAGAGTAACACAAAAGCTTGCCAAGTGTTTTCGGCCAATATCTGTGATTTGATTATTGCATCGCTTTAAGTAAACGAAAACCAAATACAAACAATTTTTAACGATCACTTTTAATCCATTATCAACAACCGCCGAGGAGTCTTCTATGCAAAAATATCGTAAGTCTTAATTGTCGACGTTGATCAAAAATATTGCCAAGTAATCAACGTAATATTCTACGTGTCGACAATCGCGTAAATTACATGGCATAATCTACCCCGCCCATCACTGCTTGTTGGTTGTTAATATAAAATTGCGACGTCATGTCCGCCAAATTTAGTTTATTTAACAAACTAAAAAAAAAATTAAACCAAAAATAAAACAAATCACTAAAATTAATAAAATTGTTTATTGAATGAATTAATAAATAAATAAATTACATAAATAATTAAGAAAAAATTATAAATAAATATTTGTATGTGTATGCAGTTCGAGAAGAGAAGATTGTCGATTCTGGAATGTCGTACCAGATAGTGCATTTACAATTCTCATTCATTTACTCCATGTAAATGCACACCTGACACGCATCCCAAAAACTTTAAAATAATTTGGCGACGTTTAGCATTTTCATAAATTATTGTTAAAATCAGCTGAATTATATCTCACCATAATTTTAATGTTGTTGGAACACGATGTACATGTATGTATGTGGTATATCATATGACTTTCAAATCAACATATTTTTGGAATTTTTGACCAAAAAATGTCGTCTACATAAATAAAAAAAAAAAAAAATATTTTACGCGATTTTTGGAATTATTTGTAGTCCGGGCACACATCACTACTAGCGAAACCGCTTTTAACCGGATTCGCACATTTCTATATAGGCGATAGTGTGTGATTAGAGTGCGTATAATTATGTATGTAGGTGCGCGCTATTCGCGTTATCATCAATCGATGATATATGTTTTGGACTATAAACTTTTTTACTTGGAATTAACTCCGATATCGCGTCTAACGGTGATATCGCACAAATAAATTATTTTAGGGATTAGCATTTATAGTTAGTCATCATACTTAATGATCTTATTGATGTGGCGTACGCAACTCAATTGAACTTGTTCGGTTAACCTTGACCAAATGAATAGTTTTCTTGTCTTAATTCTTTTTCAAATCTTTGATGCGATCGAGATCGAAATATTTCAATATTTCTGAATATTAATTAGCTTTAAAACAAACCTCATCTATGTTCTAATCCCAGAACTTATCGGCCATTTGTGGGGCATCATCGGCCTCCGAAACTGTAATTTTCAAAAATTCAATCACAGAAAATTTCTAAAAATTTAAATTTGAATTTTATAAATTTCAACATTTTTTCTATTAAATTTGGCAAACCGTTAAAGTTCAAAATGAACGGCATAAACTAAAATTTAACTGCGGGAAATGGGTTCGAGAATTTTTGTCTAAATCATGTAATTGCCAAAATTCAGCCATATTTCAAATTCGGCGGGACTTTAATCGAAATTTTATCAAAAATCACTTTTATTCAAACCTAAAATCTTAAGTTGCTCCAGCTGTGATCTAAATTTTATTCAATTTTCAATGTGCCTTGAATTTGAGTGGAATTTTACTCTATAGTTTGGGCTGAAAAATAAGGCGGTTGGACTCGAATGCCAATAGAAATTTTATAGATATATATAGGAATTTTATCTAAATTTGAAAATTCAAATTCTAATCCGAGGCCATTTGTGTAAATGTTAAAATTTGAAATATTTTCAGCAATTGAGTTCCGATCCAAAATTTACAGAATATAACACTTTTTAAATTAATTTGTGAATTTAAAAAGTTTTATATTCTGTAAATTTTGGATCGGGAAGTTGTAAAATTTTCAAAATTTAATAAAATTCACAAATAAACTATGAATTGGCATTCACCAAATTTGGTTTTGGGGGATTTTGTGGAATTTTCTAAAAAATAATCAACAGCATTGCTACCTTTTTTAATTTTAGAGAGGATATGTTGAGAAATAAATTAAACTTGATCGAATTTTATAACAATCTGAAAGCCGAGCTGCCTATGGCAAAATCCAATGGAATTGAAAATTTTTAAATTATTTACTTGACTGAATTTAAAATCATAAACTTTTAACAGGCCCAAAAGTGTTTAAGAAGGATTGCACAGTTAAGATTGTATCCAAGTCACTTACTAAATAAATGGCTATTAATGAGCCAGAAACTTGGATATTAGGGCAATTTGTGAAAATTGTACAATTAGTACAATTAGTAATTTCAATCTGCGCGACTCATTTTTATCAATTTTCACAAAGATTTTAAAATCTGAATTTTAGAAATTCTGAAGATATCCTAGCATTTCACCTTAAATGAACGGCACAAATTAGAATTTTACTGTAATCCGAATTAGTGTGATGGATATTCCATAAACTCCATATTTATGCTCTAATAGATAAGATAGTAAATCTTGAAAGGGGGAAAAGTGGTAAAATTTGTAATCAAGTTCAATTGCCAAGGGGTCTTGAGATGTATTTTGTTCGAACAAAATTTCAACAATTCACGCGACACTATTCGAGGGCCGACCGAGCAAAAATACTGAAAAACTCGCACCACTTGAATGATAACGTATTGTGAAATTAAACTTTTCTTCAAACCATTAAATTAATATTCATAAAATCTTAAGTGCCCAAAAGTGTTTAAGAAGGGTGCTGGTTTCATAATTTAGATTGTACCAAATTGTATGTATTTGTGGGGCATCCTCAGCCCCAAACATTTGTTCTATTAAATTTGGCAAACTGGTTAAAGTTCAAAATGACCGGCACAAATCTTAATTTGACTGCCTAATTCGAATTTGCATAATGGATCCGAGAAATTTTAACAAAATCTCTAATTTTGAATTTAAAATCTCAATTGCTCAATAAGATTGATCAAATTTACGCGACACTTTTCGAGGGCCTATACTGGAATGTCGCTGCACCACTTGAATATTTTTACATGTATTGAGATTAAACTATTATTCAAACCATAAAACCAATTTTCAATGTGCCTTGAATTTAAGTTCAAATTTAACTAACGTTCACTTCTTGAATTTGAGTAAAATTTTAATTGGACTGGAGTGCCAATAGAAATTTACATTTTATAATAAAGTTTGACTAATCCATTTGAGAGGCATCCTCAGCCCCAGAAATTGTGATTTTTAATAATTCAATCAAACTTCAGCATCCCTTTTAAAGCCTGATCTGCTATTAGATTATTTGACAAACCTTCATTATTCCAAAATTTTGGCACGTTTTAAAATTTTTCCGTAGTTCGACTGTTCGTTTAAATCTTGGAATTTGAATTTTCAACAATTGAATTTCCAGCTAATTGAGGAATTTCCAGATTATGAAATTTAAAAAAATTTTTTAAAATTTCAAAAAAATTCACAAATAAATTATGAATTCACAAAATTTATAAAATTTTGAAATTCGGAATTTGGTAAAATTTCAAATTTTGACGTATTTTTCGGTTTTGGGGGCACAATAATCAACAGAATTGCTACCTTTTTTAATTTTCAGAGAGAATAGGTTGAGAAATAAATTTAACTTGATCGAACATCTGCTCAATTGGATTTTTAGTAACATATTTAGAAAATTTGTAACTAATTTTGATGGCAATCTAAAAGCCGAGCTGCCTATGGCAAAATCCAATGGAATTCAAATTTTTTAAATTAATTACTTGACTGAATTTAAAATCAACAACCTTTGAATGGCTATTAGTGAGCCAGAAACTTTGACTACCATGGTTGCAACGGGTAACGGGGAATCAGGGTTCGATTCCGGGGAGGGAGCTTGAGAAACGGTTACGGTAAATTACCCAATCCCAGCACGGGGATGTAGTGACAAAAAATAACAATACAGGACTCAATCTGAGCCCCTGTAATTGGAATGAGTACACTTTAAATCCTTTAACAAGGAACAATTGGACGGCAAGTCTGGTGCCAGCAGCCACGGTTATTTCAGCTCCAATAGCGTATATTAAAGTTGTTACGGAGTGCTGGTCTAGAACAGTACAATTACTTTGAACAAATTAGAGTGCAGGCCATTTGTGCCTAAATATTCTCTGCATGGAACAATGAAATAAGACTTTTGTTCTATTTTCAATTGGTTTTTAGATCGAGACGTAATGATTAATAGAAGCAAAATTCGTGGACCGTCGTAATACTAACATAAGCGAAAGCATTTGCCAAAAACGTTTTCATTAATCACGAACGAAAGTCAGAGGCTCCAATGCGATCAGATACCATCTTAGTTCCAACCATAAACGATGCCACCTAGCAATTGGATGGGGCTACATATATGACTATTTCAGTCGCTTTCCGCGAAACCAAGACTTTTGGGCTCCGGGGGAAGTATGGTTGCAAAGTTGAAACTTAAAAGAATTGAAGGAAGGGTACCACCAGGAGTGGAGCCTGCGGTTTAATTTGATTGGATATGGATATTCCGAACTTGTGTGATATCACAGTTTACAAGTATCTTTAAAGGGGGCAAAAAGTTGTAAGATTTGTAATCAAGTTCAAGGGGTCTTGAAATGTAACGAACAAAATTCCAACAATTCAAAAAAAAGCTTGTTCAAATTCACGCGACACTTTTCGAGGGGCCGACTTAGCAAAATTACTGAATAAATGGCACCACTTGAATGAAAACGTACTGTGAAATTAAACTTTTCTTCAAACCATTAAATGAATATTCATAAAACCTTTTCGATCTAAATTTCATTCAATTTTCAATGTGGTGTATTCAATTCACTTTTAACTTTCCTATAGTGCCCTAGATTCGGCAATTTAGATTGTATCAAAGTCACTTACTATAATTTATAGCCACGCAGAAATTGTGACTTTCAAAAACTCAATCACAAAAAAATTCTTAAAGGGCGTAGGTGGATTAAAATTGGCAAAACTTCAGTTCAAAATTAAAGGCAGAAATTAAGATTTTACTGTAAAAATCACTAATTTAGAATTTTAACAATTTTAACGAATTCTGAAATATATGTTATTATTGATGAAAAATTTAATAGTTTGCGAACTTGCGCAATATGTCAAACTAATTTTATAAAAATTTGCTTCAAAATCGTAAATTTTTTAATCTAGTTCAAATGTAAGAAGGTCTTGATGAGATGTAACTTAGTTGCAACAAATTTCAACAGTTCAACAAGATTATTCAAATTTACGCTACACTTTTCGAGGGCCTCAATTTTCAATATGCCTATTCGAATTTAAATTTCGTCTTCAATTTGAGTGAAATCACTTACTGCTAGGGTAAGATCCTCGACTGTTTTGATTGAAGACATCAGAAGTTCTTTAATGATATAGCGTTCCTTGTAGGTATAGCTTTGATCGAAGTCACATAATAATATAATTTCTAACCCATCTACTCGAAAGTATGGTCTAATCCGAATCCATTTGTTTAAATCTTGAAATTTGAAATATTTTTAGCAATTAAGCTCTGATTTAAAAATTACAGAATATAAAAAATTTCTAAATTCTCAAACTTAGTTCTAAAATTTTCAAAATTTTAGAATTTTTTTGAATAAATTTTGAAAATTTACTGTTGGAACTCATGAACCCGAGCAATCTACCATGTTAGTGAAAGCTGCCATGCAGCCAGTGGTATAACTAGGTATCAGCAAGTGTCATAGTTTTGCCAAAAAAATTGCCTTTTGTTCAGTATCGCTTACCACTTTTAGTTCTTCTTTTTTTCTTCCACCTTTATTGAGGTGTAAACTTCAATACGCCTTAGATATTCACCAAAAAATCTAAAAAATTTCCCGATTCAAAATTTTAGTCGACATTTTCAAGCGCTCACATAGTAAAACTAACGAAATATTGTCTTGCATTAGTGCTACGCAATTTTTCGTGTATTTTACTTTGTGACAACTGGGCAAGGTCGACTAAAATTTAATATCGAAATTTTTTGTTAATAAAATTGAATTTCCTCTAAATTTATAAATAATAATAAACAAAAAAAATAATTTTCGACACCAAATTTTTATCGGCCGTTCCATGCACTCATGTAGAAACACACGAAAAACTGCCTTGCATCAGATCTAGACATTTTTGTTTATGTTTATATTGTCAGAGACTCTTAACTACGGGATGGCTCAAGAAATTTGCGTGATTCGTAAATTTTAAACGTGTTCACCACGAGAAATTATGACTAAATTCGATGAAGAGTAAATTTGGAAGCAATTTAACTACTTCCAAAGTCACTGGCTTGAATATGGGATAAGTCAGTAATTGCGAACTAAATTATCTAAATTGAGACAAAACTAAAATATTTTTGTAAATCTATGACCCAATCAAATTTTAATCAAATTCTGTATTCATTCACATTCTGAAGTATCTGCAAAGTTTTTGTAAAATAAACTTTTAATATTCTAAGTCTAGACCACACAACGAGCCCTGCTATCAAAATTTCAAGAATTTGGGAGAAACTTTAAACTTATCCGATAAAAATGTTTTATGATCTCCGATGTTACCACGTGGTACTCTAATTGTAATTTGAAGGCGCTTACGGTTTAGACGTTGCCAAGTGCACATTTTATGATATTAGAAAACAAACTGAAGCTTGTTTGCCCAATCAAGGTTGCATAATTCCTAGTCTTAAAATTCCTAACCTCAAAATTTATTTTTTCAATATTTCAAAATCTCGAAATTTGATAAAATCCAGAATTTTGTAATTTTTCAAATTCGAGAACACATTAAAATTAATGATCACAGCTAGAGTTGTGTTTAGTTAAAGCACTAACTATAAATCACTACATTACATTAAATTAACCATTCAAATCCCAATCAAAACTGTAACACAACTAGAGTATAGTATCGTAGGCGCGTAATCCAATTTTGTTGCCCGTACAATTTTTCGCACACACAAACGTATTTTTGGCATAATCCGCACAATTTCATTGACATCGTTTTTCCCGATTTCTAAAAATACATTTTTTTGGCAAGCCCTAATTATTATTTTTCTCGTGATTTTTGCACTACAAATTCTTGAGTGCAACGAGAATTGCGACCTAAATTCCTGTTTATTTATTATTTGCAGTTTTTGATTGATGTGACCCGCGCGAGCCAAGTATTTCACAACGCCTCAATATACTAACAGGTTTTTAAAACAAAAATCATGACTGCGAGTCATGTTATTCTCGAATCAAAAAACTAAATGTGTTATCACACAAATCACAAGAAAGTAGATTTTTTATATAAGTACGAGAAGCTACGACTATACGGTTCAATAGTCCATCGGGCACGACGATAATAACTAAATTCGTCACATTTTCGAATTATTAATTTTTTTTTTCTTATCGAACAAATTAAGAATCACAATTGAACTTTAAGTTCACTCAACGTATTCTGGTGTAAATATATAAATAAGATTAGTCATGAATATAGAAAAAATTATAATTAAAGGCGTGTGGGAAAATTTTTAAATATTTCCACAAGCCAGAGAAAATTTATAGAAAACAAAAAAAAATTTGTATAAATAACGAGATTAATTGCAATGCCGTAAATTAAATGTTGCAGACATTTTTTTTCGCTGTCATTTCGATAAATTGGGTGTGCAAATGATGCAAAGGTATATACGTACACACACATGTATAGTATATGCAAATTCCAAGGAGATTTATTTTATTATTTCAATTTTCGTAACCGGTGCCAACATCATTAGTCACTTTTTGTTTTTGTCGACGGTCATTCATGAATGCGTGTTATAAAAAATCAAATTGCATAGTCATAATTCTTTAGTGAACAGAGTATTAAATAAGTCAAAACATTGTTTTCTTGCCAATATAGTATTGCACTTCGCGATCAGGCACAATTTATTTTATTATTTACAAAAACGTTTTGAATTCAATTTGAGTGTTACAGGTGCTCGAATCGCAGGAGGTCTGCTATTTAAGTCTGTTAAAAATCAAAACATGTAAACAACTATTCCATTTCGATATTTATGTTTTCTGTTAAAATGCAAATTTAAATTTAAATTTTATAGAATGACCGTACTAATCAATTCTGTGCCCTATATATACTGATCGCACGATCAAATATAAAATTTAAGTTTAAAATTAATTTTAGCGAATCCAAAATGGTTTAGTAAACGTAAAGAAGGAGAGAGAACCAGAGAAGATCACGGTCATAAAAATTCGCAAAATCTTTAGATAGCGTTCGATCAAAGTTGATCTTGAAGATCGCTAACTAAATTGAAATATAGGGATAGTGGCGAAAATTTGATTGTTACACAATATGCAATAATAATAATAATAATATTAACAGCTTTTAAAGGCCATTACTAGCCCCTTACTGTATCAACAATGGTCTTCATACTGTCTTAGATAATCTAAAGAATCTCTGCACTGTGGAGCCAACGTCGCCTGCAGCGACTTCTGCGCATACCATATAGATCTTACTTCATGTTCAATGTCGGAGATCTCCATCAGATCTTTGATCTCTAAAACTTGGTGTGCCATTGTCCCATGTATTTGGTTTTGGACTCATTGATCTGGAGTCCAACAGAAGCTGAAAAGTTGTACAAGTGGATCAAGTATTTCCTTCACTCCGTTGCTATTCAGTCCAATCATGCGTTTATCATCTGCATATGCAAGCACCTGATTGGACTGGCGATATAAGATGTTGCGCTGAGCTATTTCAGTTTTCCGAATCAGAGCATCACCCTGCCGAACACCCGAGTTAAATGCAAAAATTCTCGATAGCCTGTTATCAACTTTAACACAGCATTTAGACTGTGTCACTGTCATTCTATACAATCGTACTAATTTTGTTGGCATTCCTAGGTATTCCAGGGCAGACCACAAACTCTATCGATTGATCGAATCATAGGCCTGCAGGAAATCGAGGATCACCTGGATTTAGATAGAATCATCGGCAGCGAAAAGACCTGATCAGTGAATGGTCGATTCGGACAAAATCTTCCTTGATAGTCACTAACCCAGCCAATATAATGTAGGATAGTAACTTGTATGCTGTGCGGCCACTTTCTATTCATCAGGCATAACTTCGGTTTGCCATACTAATCGAATAATGTCGAAAAGACAGTTCCACAAAGTATCTCCTCCGAATATCAAGAGGTCCGAATTAAGGCAGTCTGTTTTTGAGGTAACTTAACTACAGTCTTTGACGCCTGATGAACACCAATCAGGTTGGTAAAGTGTCCACTCCATGCGTCGAGTACTGCATTTATATTGACACAGAGGTTTCCATTCCGGTCCGGTTTTGTCTACAAATCAGTTTAGCTGCCATCTGAACAAGAGCAGCCTTGATTTTCCTCGTGATTGTTAGACGTAGTTGCACTTCACTATATGGGTTGTATTTTGTTGCTCGACTGCGTGACGATACTCATCATCAACCCAATTATTTATTCTTGGGTCTGACTTTGACTAAACCTAAAGTCTGTTGAGCAGCAGTGACAACAAATGACAATTATCGTACATCTCACGATCACCATTCTTGACTTAAAAGATCTAATAGTTGCCAGAAGTTCAAAACTTATGACTATCCTATGATTAGCTCATTAGCTGCAACAATTGACTCAAAACTATAAAATCGACGATGAAAATTAAACTTATTTTCGAACGTAACAGCATTATGTCTTGATTAATGAGATTCAGGAGCCTGATTTTTTGGCCTCAATAGCATCAGACATCACGCAGTAAGGAAAGAGATTAAGCATTGCCCGAAGTAAGAAATTTGTATAACTTGTTTGCACCTCTATAAATCTATCAGAAACGAAATCAATGTGGGACTACTTCTGATTCCACAAACCTTCCAATACATTATTGTAAATTCAAATGATGAGACCTAGTCCAAGAGTTGAGACGACGCATATACTGTAAAACTATTTTGATAATCTGCATTCGAGTGGAACGACGTTGAATTATGATCATTGATGGTATTTTCGTAAAAATAAAATTTCGGTATCAAATTTTAGTCGACCTTGCCAAGCACTCACATAGTAAAACACACGAAAAATTGTCGAACATTGATGCAAGACAATTTTTCGTGTGATTTTCTATGGAAATGCGTGGAAAGGCCAAATAAATTTTGGTATCGAAATTTTTGATCATACATAAATGTATATCAGATCTTTAATTAATTAGAGAAATCAAATGATATAATCTTACATAACATAAATATAAAAGAAAAAAAATCATTTAATTACAATACGAAGTATGTACACAAGGCAATCAACTATAAGGCGACCAACAACACCAAAGCACACACACACACGACACATATACAAAATATCGATGAATTCCAGTTATAAGCTCTAACTCTCTATATAAATGGCTGTATAGTCTCATCACGCAAACGGAATGATTTATTGGCTCCGATATATATTTATGATGAGACAATCATAGTAAATAGCGTGCATCATGACGTAAGTAGTTTTGTCTTATCGAACGATACTTACAGATATGAATATATTATTTAAATATCTAAACCGTGCATGAGGAGTGTATAATGTCATAAACAATTTTTTTTTATAATTATGTACTGCACAATTTCCCTGTTTGCACCGCACTCAAAGTAGTTGTTTTGTGCGTACATATATATATAGAATATGTATATGGAAATAATTATTGTAATTAGGTGTGTGTATACATACGTATCAGGTTAATTCAGTATACAAAATATATGTAATTGAATTTGTACACATAGGAATGTTTCGTTGGGAAATGTACCAAACACTTGAGTATACATATGTATACACTATACAGCCACTCAACTATTCTTATGTTAGTCTATTTTAAGTTTCTATATATTCACAGAATATTCAATTTGATGCAATTCTATATGTGTGGTGTACATACATGTACACGCTATATAAATACAAATTATAGCTATACATAAATTGCACAATTATATAATAAAAATAAATACATTATTATGTGTTTGTAGAATTTTTTTTTTGCTATTTTATTATTTGCTACACAGCGCACACAAAACCTTGAATTAAAATTAAAATTAGAAAAAAAAAATATGAAAATGTTATAAAGTTGCAATTGCATTAGAAGCGATTATAGAATTCATTATGAAAAATGTAGGTTTTGCAATAATTTTATTTGGAAAACTAGTTTTTATGCCAAGTGCTATTATTTATTGCTATTTATATAGTTAATCTATTCTTCGATAGATGGCAGCATATTTAATACTAATCGTCGACTGTCTAAATAAATGTCCTTGAACCAATTAAAAAAAAAAAAATTCAAATTCTTAAGAAAAAAAAAAAATTAAAATTCTAATTCTCCAAAACACTCAATGAGCAAATAAAAACCACAAATAAAGTAATCCGCTCCTATACTCCCACTCCATGGTCTGTTCATTTTCTATAATTAAGGAGTGGAGCGTTGGGTTGCTGCGCTCCCATCGCCCCGCTCCGAATAGTTAAAAAAATAACCCCCAATCTATTGAAAATCTTCAGATCGCAATATGATTTGATCTAATGTTCAGCTTTGTTAGAACAATATTTCAATGAATGAGAATTTCGCCGCTGGTTGCGCCAATTTAAACCGGAAACAACAACATTTTTTTTGAGCCATTAAATGAAAGATAATTTTAATCCCGAAAAAATCAAGATGGCCACCATTCGTTAACTAGCTGAAAAAGACGCCCTGTGTCTGCTTCCGCGAATATTAATAATAGACTTTCTGATGGGATGATATCTTTTACGTATACAATCCAAAATAAAAATGTATATTTGATTAAGTAAATTTTGTAAATTTTTGGAATTTTGAAATTTCTGGAGATTTTTTAAAAATTCGAATTTTTTAAAGTTTTCCATATTTTAAATTAACTGAGATTTTGAAAAGTGGAATTTAATTTATTTACTATTCCGGTCAAAGTTTAGCAAGAATTCAGAATTTTCGTATTCTTGAGTCTTCTAAGGTCTTTTGAAAGTCAATTGGAAAAATTTCATAAATCTATAAATTTCTGATTTCATTTTTAAAAATTCATACTCCAGTCTAGTTTATCGTTAGTTTTTAAAGCCGAACCGAAAGGTACACGATTCTAGAATCGAAGAAGAGTAGAATGAATTGAACTAGAATGAAGTAATAGTAATTTGAAAATTTTTCATACATATTTCAAAATACCTTAATTACAAAATTCGAAATTTTAAATCAATTGAATTCCGAATTAGTCAAAATTTAGCAGCAATTCAAAATTTTTCCTATTCTTGCTAACTTTTAAAAGTGGATTATTCGAATTTCGTTTATTTTCCCTTAAATTTTGTTTTCGTTTTTTCTCCCCACTTAACAATTAGCAATCTAGTGTGTTAAAAATTCATACCTCGATCTAGTTTATTGTTAATTAAATTTGAATTTCGAAATGTTTTGAAAATTTACAAAATTCGAAAATAAACAATATCCGAATTTTCCGAAGTTCCTTAGACATTTTAAAATAACTAGAATTTTGAAAATTTTAAAATTTGGAATTCAATTATTTACTAAAATTTTTTGAAAGTGATTCACAATCCTGAATTCGAAATTTCAATTCTAATTTTGAAAATTTTGGAATATCGAATTTCGTATATTGATTGATTTCTGAGTTTCCAATATAATTTCGAAATATCTAATTTTAAACATTGATAATCCGAATTTGTTCGGTAAACATTTTAAATTTGTAAATTTAACAAAATTCGAAAATAATAAAATAAGAATTTGAAAATTTCACATTAGCGAAGCAATTCTGACGTTTCTTAGATATTTTAAATTAAACGAAATTTAATTTATTTTCGCACTCGTCAAAATTTAACAGAAGTTCAGAAATTTCGTATTCATGTGTTTGAGATGGGTTGGCCTTTTTTGAGAGGAGGAATACACAATTGTAGAATCGAAATTTCAATTGTAATTTGGAAAACGTTAACAATTTTGGAATATCGAATTCTCAATTTAAAACTCAATTTCGAAACATTTACCTGCCACCTCAGGACCATTGTTTTAAAATATTTACGAATCTAGTCTGCGACATACTTTTAAAAATTCATACTCGCGATCAAGTTTATCGTTAATTCCGAACATTAAATAATAATTGTTAATCTGAACAATTTTGTGAAATTTTGAATTATGAATAATTAAATTTTAAAAATATTTCGAAATATTTTATAAGTTTTTACAACAAATTTATATTTTGAAATATCAAAAATAATATGATTCGAATTCGTTAGAATTTGTTAAAGTTTTCATTTTAAATTAATTTAAAAAAATTTAAAATGTAAAATTTAATTTAGCCAAAATTTAGCAACAATCCAGAATATTCAATCAATTGGAAAATGTATTCAGAATTTAAAATTTAATTTCGAAATATTTAATTTTAATTTTAAACAGCAAAAAATTCAAATTTGATTATAAAATTTTGAAAATTTTTTGGAATTCCGAAATATTTTGGAAATTTACAAAATTTGAAAATAACGATATTCCAATTTTATGAAGTTCCTTAGACATTTTAAATTAACTGAAATTTTGATTGAGACTTTTTAAAACTGAAGTATACATAATTCTAAATCTGAAATTTCAATATTGAATTTCGTGTAACCTGTTGTTTTTTCATACACATTTCAGGACTTTAGAATTTTGAATTTTAAGGGTTCCACAGACATTTTGATTACCAACTATTCTGTAGGACGTCCCAATCTAACCCGGAAACAACATAATTAGTCCAGTGAATATTAAAAATAGACTCTGTTGGTAGGATATGTTACGTATACAATCCAAAATTTGAAATTAAGATTTGATTAAGTAAATTTTGTAAATTTTTGGTATTCTGAAATTCTGGGGATTTTATAAAATTCGAAAATAACGATATTTGAATTTTTTAAAGTCTCATTCATATTTTAAAATCAATTGAAATTTTGAAGAGTGTTTAATTTATTTACTCTCCCGGCCAAAATTGAGCAGAAATTTAGAATATTCGTGTTCTTGAGTTGGGGTCGTTTGAAAGTCAATTGGAAAAATTTTAAAGTGCTGAAAATCTTGAAATATCGAGTTCCACATATATATCGAATTCGGAATTTAAAACTCAATTTCGAAATATTTACCCTCAGGACCATTGTTTTAAAATATTTACGAGTCTAGTTTGCGATATACGTTTAAAAAATCATACTCCGATCAAGGTTCGTTCAACTTAATGTAAAATTTAATTTATTGACTATTCCCAATGAGCCAAAATTCAGCAACAATTCAGGATTTTTCGTATTCTTGAGACGTTTTAAGGAAAATTATATAAATCTCAAAATTTTAACAGCAGTTTGGAAAATGTTGAAAATTTCATATATATATTCAGAATTTAAAATTTAATTTCGAAATATCTAATTTTAAACTTTATGGTTTCCGATCTAGTTTATCGTTCATTTTTTAATCAAAAAATTGAAATTTGAAAAGTTTTTGGAATTCGGAAATGTTTTGGAAATTTACAAAATTTGAAAATATTCAGATTTTCTGAAATGTTCCTTAGACATTTTAAATTAACTGAAATATTGACAATTTTAATTCTTGAGGATTGAAACTTTTTAAAACTAAAGTATACACAATTCTAAATCTGAAATTTCAATAATACATTTCGAGTAATCTTTTGTTCTTTTATACACATTTCAGAGCTTTTGAGTTTTGAATTTTAAATTATAATTCATAACCTGAATTTTTTACGTTATAAATTTAAAAGTTGAAATTTATGTTATCTACATATGTACTTGTTTCGAAACGACTTGGAATCTTACAGAATTCGAAAATAAACGATATCCGAATTTTCTGAAGTATCACAGACATTTTGATTATTCTGAAATTTTGAAAATTTTTGAAATGTGAAATTTAATTTAGTTACTGTACCAAATAGCCAAATTCAGCAGCAATACAGAATCTTCTTATTTTTGACCTTTTGAAAATTATAGACAATTCGGAATTCAATTATAATTTGGAAAATGTTAAAAATTTCGGAATATCAAATTTCGTAAATTCTGAACTTAAACTTTAATTTCGAAATTTTAAATATGCATTTTCCAAGATGTTTTAAATTTAAACACTCTTTTTAAAACTTATTCTGCGATCTTGTTAATTTTTCCAGATTATAATTGGTAATTTGAATTTGAATGCCTTGAAATTTTACAAAATTCGTAAATAGAACCATATAGACATTTTCAATTATCTGAAACTTAGAAATATTAAAAATGTACAAATTAATTTACTTTCTATTCTGAAAAAGCCGAAATCGGTAAGCGGAAAAAATTAAATTCAGGATGTTCGTATTCTTGAATTAAACATAATTCTGAATTCGAAATTTTAAGTCTAAAGAATTCTGAAATTAATTTCCAAATATCTAATTTTAAACATTATGTTCTCTTAAAATTTGCTTTTTGATTCTCCCCTCTAAAAGATTAGAATTTTTAAATTTTTTAATTAAATTTTTTAATATTTTGTGAAATGTTGTGAAATGTTTTAGGATTTTACAAAATTCGAAAATAAACGATATTTGGATTTTTTGAAGTTCCTTTTCAATTTTCAGTATATATTCAGAATTTTCGGATTTTGCTGAAACCAATTGAAAGTGATTTATACACAATTCTGAATTCGAAATTTCAATTCTAATGTGGAATAATTTTGGAATATTGAATTTCGTATTTCGGTTGAATTCTAAATTTAAAATTCTCAAAATATTTGGTTTTAAGCAATCAGAATTTGTTATGTAAAAATTGAAAATTTAAAAAATTTTAAAAATTCGAAAATACGTACATTACATGTACGAAAAATTCTGAGATTTCTTAGACATTTCAAATTAAACAAAATTACACACAATGCTGAATTCAAAATTTCAATTATAATTTTGAAAATGTTAAAGACTTTGGAATATTCTGAATTTAAAATTTAATTTCAAAATTTTAAACATTAAGGCTATTTTGAAATTTTTTGCCTTTTCCAATCTGTTTTAAAAGTTTAGCGTACAACTATTCTGAAAATTCATCCAATTATCGTTAATTTTTTCCAAATTATAATTGAATCTAAATTTGAATGCCTTGAAATTTTACAAAATGCGAGAATAGTACCTTAGACATCTTAAATTAACTGAAAATTTTGAAATGTGGAGTAGTCAAAATTTAGCAGCAATTCAGAATTTTTGGTATTCTGCTGAAACCTTTGAATTTAATTTCCAAATATCTAATTTTAAACCATCAGAATCCAAGTTTGTTGCGTAATCGACATTATAAATTAAATGAAATTTTAAAGTCAACATTAGTTGATCATTTAGCAGGAATTCAGAGTCCGATCTAGTTTATAGTTAATTCTGAACTTTTACTTGTCATATAAAAATTGATAATCTGAAAATTTTATGTGAAATTTTGAAATTTGAATAATTAAATTTTGAACATTTTTGATTTTAAAATTATGGAGTTTTTAAAATTTTACAATGTAGAATTTAATTTATTTACTATTCCCAATAAGCCAAAATTGAACAACAATCCAGAATTTTCGTATTTGTTCGTATATATTCAGAATTTAAAATTTAGTTTTTGATTATTATGGTTATTTGTGAAATTTCCAAATAGGTATATGGATCATCTCGATATCAATCAAATTTTGCATTTTGTATTTTTGGAAAAATTGAAAAAATTTTTGTGACATAAAATCTTAGTCGAGATAGTATACTAATCCAATGCAATTTCAATGCCAATTTTAAATGAACCTTGAAAAATGAAGTTCCCGAACATAATCATCAACAAAGCAATCAGTTATACAAATATCAGACACAAATACAATTCCTTATCAGTGGCTTGGGCACACTTGAAAAATTACGAGTACTTGTGTACATAATTTTATAAATATGAATGAGCTCATTGCAGATGGTATCGTATCCCACTTGCCTAAATCATGTTATATGAGTATACCACTCCCTATTCCTTGTTCCAAGACTAAATGTGCGATAGTACAAAAATTCGTTATCAAAATTCTCGATAATCCAATATCAATCTAATCCGATTGGACTTGACTCGGACCTATACACGATACACGCGGTATATATAAGAGTTCACTGTACCATAAAACATTTTTGTTTATATTTTCGACGGCTTGTGCCAGGTCAGTTAACCAAAAAAAAAATAAATAAACCGAAATAGTATAAATACGATATACATAAATGTTAAAATTGAACAAAAAAAAAAAAAAATTCCACATATTACATAACCGTGTGCGAGTATATACAGTCAGTTAAATTGGTTCGCGGTTAGACAATCAATCCCTCTCTCCGCAAAATTGCAATGCAAAATTTTCACTTCACTATTTATTGTAACAAATTATAGTTATATATGTATATGTACATACATCTAATAATAATATAACATAAAATTAGAATACCTATATACCACTATGTGCCAAACTAACATCGACGACGACGACGACGACTAATATAATTCTAATTTCAACTTCCTTGAAATAGAATTTTTTTTTTGTTCGTTGTTTCGTTATATTATATTGTTGCATGATGATCATGTTGTTGATGATGATCTTTACATTTAAAATTTTCAAATAGGTAATGTGAAATTTAAACATTAGATCGCGTACTAAATAGTACACACACACACATTGAAAATACAAAAATTTTCAGTCTAATTCACAATCGTGCACGCCAAGGTAATATAAACCATAAAAATAAAACTATTTTTTAATTAAGATCGACTTGAAGATTATGTATCGTATATACCTATATGATATTTATATGAGATCGATGGAGATCGAGAAAATGTCTTAATATTTAAAATAAATATAAATCATGTAAGAAGGTGTTAATAATACTTAATTGATCTCGATAATTTATGCTTGCGATATGCTCGCGATCGTATATATACAGATCACAAATTTCTGACTCATATATTTAATTACATATTGTGTGTCTTATAAAAAACCACCTACAAAATTCTCGCGCTTTTTATATATTTTTAGTTTTTTTTAAAAAAATATAATATATCCCCCATGTGTATGTATGTATATGTATTTCCGTTTTCCGTTGAATATTCCAACAACAATTTTTAATTATTCATTTTTTTTATAACGATTCAGCTGACTTTTCATTAAATTTTTTATCAATCACAAATGCACTCAACACGATTATAAAAATATATATTCCCGCCCCGCGAGAGATAAGACTTTCAATTAATATATTAACTTTAATAATTAAAATTTAAAAAAAAAAAAAAAATTTAAAATTTTCTTTTAACCAAAAAATAATCACCAGGTTGTTTTTACTTCAATGATTCTATTAACACTGACTAGCTAAATAATACTTTACAACACTTCAAATTCTTTATTATTATTTTCGTGTGTTGTTGTTGTTATAATTTCTAAGTAACACAGAAAATAGAAATAAGAAAAAAAAAACCGCGATATACTCATACACCAACAAATTATAATTTTGATTCGTCATAAAGCAGCGCTTCTCCAACTTATTTATATCGCGGCCCATTATTTATTTCAAGTCGCCAAATAGTTTAATTTAAGACAGTTTTTTGGTTACTTTGACATATGATTAGTAGAAAATCTATAGCTTAAATATTTCGCAGATCACATTCTGAGAAGCACTGCCATAAAACATATATACATATATGATATATCAATATAATGTATGTATACTCGCGCTTGAACATACATATATTCAGCAATGTGTTGGTTGAAAAATATAATTCTCTGTAGTCATCAAAATTGCATGATTTTTTTTTTTACGCGAATTACATATGGTTACGAGTATTATATACTACACATGCGTGTACACACATAATGAAAATAGTTTGGTCTAAATATTCTACTGTCAGTCAATCGCGCGATTTAATAATTTTTTTAGTTTTTAATTTATTTTATATACGCATGCACATGAGATGATTTATGGGTGGGTCGACTTCACTGTGATTTGTAAAACAAACAATGTAATTATTGAAAAGTTCCTGGAATTAGATATATCCACAGGAATTAGAAATTAGTAATTTTTCCAAAAAATATGTAAATATATATTTAAGCAGATGCCCGACATTCTTATGTAATTAACCGTGGATTTATTGTTATGAATCAGCTGGGTATAATATAAATAAGGTACAAAACTAACCAACTAAGGTCACTGAAGGTCACCCAAAGTCACCAACCATTTTTTTACGAAATTTAATAAAAACATAAATTATCTGATTTAAAATCGCAAAAAATTAAATTTCTGTAAATGTTTACAATTTTCAAAATTCAGTACATTAAATTCTGATTTACAGTTCAAAAATACGTTTCAAAATATTAAAAATCATACATTTTTTATAAAATATTTCAAACAAGTTATTCGACAAAAAATTTTCAAAAATTGAATTTCATGAAACAAAAAGAATAAAATTTCAAATTCCGGAATTCAAAATTTGATTTCTCTAAAAAATTCAGCCATTAGATCAAACAAAAATAATTAAAATTTATTTCAACTTTAAAATTTTCTTAATTAATTAACTAATTACGGAATTCCCATTTTAAATTAAAATTTTCATTCAAACTTTTAAAAGTTTACTCGAAAAATTTGGGTGGGCAACAATTCGAAACTTTCGAACGTTGTAAAATTCATTTCATGAGACATCATGAAACTTTGAAATTTAAAAATTGTGACTTAAATATTGAATTCATGGGTCTACCTTAGAAAGTTCAGCATTTTAGGTAAAATTAAAAAAATGTTATTTCGAAAATGAAATCTTCGAAATAAAAGAGAAACGAAATTTGAAATTCGGAAATTTTGTAACCTCCAAAAATTTCTATAATTTCGAATACTTAATTTGAATTAAAAAATTTAATTAATAAATAGAATTTGCCTATTTAAAAAAAATTTTAAGACAAAGAAGTTTAGAGAATTTTGTATAATGACAAATTTTCAAAGTTTTTGAATTAAAATTAGAAAAGAATAAATTTTTAAAAACTAAAAAGTTCAAATATTTGGAAAATCCGATTTTATGGAAATTTATTAAGGAATTTTCGAATTTGGGATTTTGACGGAGGTTGCTTGTACCTAAATTAAAATTCAAAAACCCAGATGTTGCCGAATTAAATTTTTCCTTCAAATTTAGTTGTAAGCTTACAAAGTTATTAAAATTATAAGAGAAATCGATTCCCACTTGCAAATTACGTAGTTAAGGGGAGAAGGTGTTCTTTTAAAAGGACAATGGCATTTTATACAACGTAAAATATTTATTTCAGAAATCAATAATTTTTATTATGTTAACTCCGGATAGTTTTTTACTAGCACGTCAGCACATTGTAAAACAATTCACTTGCATCTAAGCCCATATCTTTATATTGTTGGGGTAATATAGTGGAAGATCCTTGATATGGCTCAAACCACTCTATGTATCCTAATCTTGTTGTTGCTGTCACGAATGAACTGTTTCGTTCCATGATTACTGTAGTATGGAACCATTGATTCATCCACGCTATGGTTTTCTTCTTTTGGTGCCATCTCGATAAAAAGCTTGTTTATCATGACATCGAAAAATGGCCGGATTTTTGAAAATTTGTCGTTCGGGTTGATTTTTGGGCTGTCGCTGCAGTGAATATTTTGCATGATAAACCGAAATCTATTACGTGACCATCGTATTGGACACTAAATTTTTCCCCCTATCCTTTGAGTTTTCCCAAAACATCTCACGTCTAGAGGTGAAGGAGCATAACCACTTAGCAATAAAATCCCAATAAAACAGCGAATTTTATCGGATTCGATATCTGCGTTACGATTATGTGATGCAGTGTATAAATTTGAGTAGTGTACAATCATGCCATCCAATTTTATGGAAATTTATTAAAGAATTTTCGAATTCGGGATTTTGAGACGGAGGTTGCTTGGCGAAATTTTTGAGTAGATTTTTACAAAATTTTACAAAATCAATTTCTTCAATTCAAAGAAACATCATAAAAGTTTAAAATTTAAAAATTCCTAAATTTCAAAATATTTCAAAATTTAGGAAATTTGACATTCCTAAACATCATAAATTCTGCATTTTGATTCTCAAATTCCTGGAGTACGTTGAACTTTTCAAACATTCTTATGTTATTAACCGTGAGAGTTTATTTTTATGAATATGCAGGAACCAATATAGATAAGGTACGTAGCTAAAGAACTAAGGTCACCTAAAGTCACCAACAATTTAAAAAATAAATAATAATATTTACATATATTACCGAATTTCGATTAATATCTCTAATTTTCAAAATTCAGTACCTTAAATTCTGAAGTATACAATACATACAGAATTTGCTGTCAAATTTCCAATTCAGAATAATCATAAAAGTTTACAATTTCATATCAAAATACCGAATTATTAAATTTACCAATTTTAAAACTTTTAAAGAAATTCATTTGACTTAATTCCACCAAATTTTTTCAAACTTTGAAATCCATGATACAAAAACTAAAATTTCAACTTCTAGAATTCAGAGTTTGGTTTGACTAAAAATAGTTGAATTTTGTCCGAACATGAGAATTAGAAGATTGCGATTTAACGATTAATTAAAAAAAAAAGTTAAAATTTAAAATTTCCTGAAATTTTAAAAATTCAAGTAATTACGGAATACCAATTTTAAAATTTCACTCAAATTTTAAATTGCTCGATAATTCTAAAAATTTAATATTCCTAATTTGGCTGGCTACCTAGAAAATACAGCATTTCACATAAAATTAAAAAAATTATTTCGAAATAGAGGAGATGGCTGAAGAATAAATAAATTTGAAAATCGGAAATTTTGTAAATTCTGTAAATTTCTATTATTTTGAATACTTAGATCTAAAAATATTTCAAAAAATTTAGGTAATTAATTTTTGAGTTGATTTTTATCAAATTTTACAAAAAAATTGAGATTTAAAAAAAATCACAAAACATTGAATTTCAAAAATTTGGTTAAAATTTTATTTCGTAAATGAAATCAAACCCTTGTGGACTCTTAAATTTCAGAATATTTCAAAATTTAGAAAATTTGAAATTCCTAAAAATCATAAATTCTGCATTTTGATTCCCAAATTCAAAATTTGAAATTTTCAAGCATTCTTATGGTATTAACCGTGAGGTTATTTCTATGAATCAGCAGGGTCAAATATAGATAAGGTACGTAGCTATCAAACAAAGCTCACTGAAGGTCTTCCAAAGGCACCAACAAAATTTTTGGAAAAAAATTAATATTGACATAAATTGTCTGAATTAAAATCTCAAAAAATAAAATTCGAATTTTGATAAACATCTAAAATATTCAAAACCCAGTACTTCAGAATGTGCGGTCAAAATAATAATAAAGCAATACTAATATTGAAATTTCCAATTCAGAATAATCATAAAAATAGTTTAACAATTTCGTAACTTTTATAAAGAAATTCATTTGACTTAATTAAACCAAATTTTTTCAAATTTTGAAACCATGAGGCAAAAAATAAAATTTCAAATCCCACAATTCAGAGTTTGGTTTGTCTAAAAAATTCAACTATTTTAAATTTCATTTTAAAATTTTGTTCGAGCATGAGATAGATTACGTTTTTACAATTAATTATAAATATTGTAAAATTTAAAATTTCCTTAAATTTTAAGAATCAAGAGTTTTAATTACAGAATACCAATTTTAAAATTTCACTCAAATTTTTTAAAATTTCACTCGAAAAATTTAGGTTTAAAAATAAGCTAAATCATGAGAAATATAAATTTGAAAGTAAATTCCGTAAATTTCTAATATTTCGATTAGATTTAAAAATATACCAAAAAATTTAAGTGTAAATCGTATTTGCACATTTAAAAATTAAAATTTTTAAACATTAACGAATTTATGAATAATTATCGAATGTAGAAATTAGGGACAATAAAGTTTATAATTTTGCATATTTAGGAATACCAAATTAAGACTTAGAAAATAGGAAATTTGTAAAAACTAAAAAGTTCAAGAATTTGGAACATCCATTTTATGGAAATTTATTAAGGAATTTTCGAAGGTTGCTTGTTAATTAAATAATGCTAAAACAATTTCAAAATTGGCGAAACTTTTGAGTTGTTTTTTTCAAAATTTTACAAAATTATTGAAATCCAAAAATTTGGTGAATATTTCATTTCGAAAATGAAATCAAACCTTATGGATTCTTAAATTTCAAAATTTTTCAAAATTTAGAATACTTGAAATTCCTATACATCCTAAATTTTGGTCCCCAAATTTCCACATACGGTTGTTTGAAAATGATCGATTATAGAAGCTATAGGGAATAGATCGAATTAGCACATTCAAAAGTTTATTAATTATCATAAGTTTGGAGGACAAAACAGTTTAGAATATTTTAAATTTCCTACATTTTTGTTAACTGTATCTCATAGAAACACAATTTGGCTTTGAATATTTTATAAAATTTTGCGGACAGTTTTCAAAAATTTGAAATGCAAGAAACAACATGGGGATCACGGAAATTTAAAAATTTTAGGTTTCACAAAAATTTGATTGGGAGAATGGAATTTACTAAGTTTCAGTTTGGAAGGTTGGCAGTTTAGCGAATGAACACTTTAAAAAATTAAAGAATTTAAACAGTGAAGCCGATTGCAGGATTGCAGATTTAAATCAGATTTGGGATTTTAATTTAAATATTTTACCATTGAATTTTGTAATTTAAGAATTTTACAAATTTTATTGACTAACTCTGAAATTTCAGATTTGAATAATTCTTTAAATGAATATATTAAATTCTACCACATTTAGAATTTAAAAAAATCCTGAAATTTTATTGATATTTTAAAATATTTATATCTTAGCAAAGTTCAGCGTTTCCCTCTGAAATTTCTGAGAAATTCGTTGGTAGAAACCGAGTGTTCCAATAAATTATTGAAAATCTCGAAAACACGATAATAAATTAATTTCATCTTCTATAATGCTTGACGCGCTAATATTTGGGTAGAGGGATGTGAAAAGTACTTAGAACATTCAAATTCATAAAATTTAAAAGTTTGCCGTCATTCCTGAAGACAACGAATGGTCAAAAACAACGAATTTTAGGTTATATTACTGCGAAAACTACTTTTAATGGTCAAACTAAACAGGTTCGATTTTACCTAGCACCAGGTCTAACAGATGTTCTTTATCTCGGTATAGACTTTTGGAATATTTTCAGTAGTAGCAATGACGGAATATCCGCCGCCGAAATAACAGGTTCGAAGTTTTTAGGAATAACTGGGTATTATCGAAGATATATGTATACACCACTATTCATCCTTAGCAGCCGAGGCTTTTGAGCAAATGAGGCTTTTGAAAGTTTGAAGTGAACTATGACAACCGCGCCTGTGTTACAAAACACTGACATTGGAAGCAAAGGTATCCAAATTGGAATTGGAAGCGTATTGTTCCAACGAGATGACGATAAAAGGGAACATCCTATCGCTTACGTGTCGGAGAAACTCAACGCCGCGCAAAAAAATTACAGTATTACTGAATTGGAATGCTATGCTGCTGTTCACGGTGTTAAGTCTTTTAGAGCTTATGTGGAAGGTTACCATTCCACCATGATTACCGACCACGCTAGCCTCAAATGGCTGATGAGTCAAAGAGATTTGACTGAGCGGTTGGCCAGATTGATAGCCTAAAAGCTTTATGCATATAATTTCGATATCCAACATGTTAAATGTTGTGCCAGATGCTCTCTCAAGTGCAAACATGGAGGGCATTATAGCCGAAGCGTCAGTTAGTTCCGCTTCATATTTACTTATCATCACTCTATTTCACTGATGAAGAATTGGCAAGATACAACTTTATTTATTTCTCTAAATCACGGAATCACGTACTTAGAAGATGGCGAACCACAGTGGAAGTTGGTTGTTCCGAAACTATTAATGTGAATCGATAAATGTCTATATTTGGAATTTTTTAGAACCTTATCCTATAGGTCTAAGAGCGGAAACTCCTATTTGTTGATGGAATTGGATACATTTTCAAGGTTTGTTTGTGTACATCCGCATCGTCAACTTTCTCGAAAAGCTTTATCTCAGTGTTCCCATTCCCGAAATTTCTGGAAGTGAATTTTAGTGTTTTGAATTACGGCAAAATTCAGTTTAAGAAATTTAAAGTTTTGCTTTCTGAAATATCCAGGGTGCCAATTCCACTCAAAAAATTCACTGATATTTGAAAATGTGTAATATTTTCCTTTTCCTTTCGACATTTCAATTTGATTTATTGGAAATTTTGAATTCTGAAAATTTGAATTCTGATTTTTTAGAATGGAGAAATGAACGCATTTGAAATGTTTCTGAAATTTTTGACTTGCTCTGAAAAGTATTGGTTTATTTCCACTCTAGTTTCAAAGTGGTTCACAAACAATTACACTTATTGTATCTTATATGAAAATACTTTCATTCACACTTTAGTTTCAACGAGGTTCTTATATTCTCAGTTTTAAGACGTCACTTGTCTGCTATTAATATACACGAGTATATGTATATACCATATGTACGTATCGACACTACAAATGATTATTTTTGGTTAGCACAAAGTTACATACTATAGGCAGGCCGCAACATTAATACTAATTTCAAATTATCTATTACCATATTTAAGGTTGACCGCAGAAACATTAGAAACCGCATTTAAATACGCTGATATCGTGATATCATTATACAATTTTATATAATTATGGTGAATGCAATGCGATAGGCAAAACCAGTGCTTATCATAAGTTAGGTGCTAAATCCTGGTTTAATTTCTAAACAGTAAACATCTATTATTGTTAAGCGTTCGTTTTCAACTCATGATTGCTCTTTGTAAATTTGACAAAACGTCAAAAAATTTTAAAAATTCTGAAATTTGATAAATTTACGAAATATTTTGGAAGAAATCTAATTTTATAATATGCTGTAACAATTATCATGATATTTTAGAATTTTATTTGGATTTCTAATTCGAATTTGGCACACAAAAATTGCAAAATATTTAACTACCACTAGAATTTGCATGCTTTTCTTAATTCGAGGAGTTTACAAATATTTTTGTAGGTACAATGTGAGTTAAGTGTGTTCATTCTTGCTTGTAAATATTTCCAAACCAATTTAAAAATGTCAAAATCTAGCAAAGTTGATTCGCCCACATCATGGTCAATAGATTCAACAGCTCGACCTACGGCTGATGTTATATTCCTTAACTATCAAGTCCACATAAATTGCTTTTAAATTAATTTTGGTGGAAACTCAAACTGTTGGGAACTACTGACTAATCTTGAAAATTCTTTGGAAGTGGATATACAATTTTAGGAAAATGTCAAACTTCTAAAATTTTATAAAGTTTAAAACCAAAAAAAAAATTAGTTTGAATTAGATCCAATTACTACTTTAGACGAATTTCATAAAAATGTTGGTTAGTTATCAAATTTTTGTATTATTTGCAATCTAAAACCGATGTGCACTAAAATTTGGAATTCCAAAAGTTAAGTTTGACGAAAATAATTTTGACGTAGAACTGCTCAGTTCCCATGTTGAACCACTTAAAGCGAGATAGTTAGTGCTTTTGTATTATGTAAAGCAAAATCACAGACGCCAAATTTACCATAAAGTTTAAATTTAATTCCAAACTATGCGTTAATGAATCTATGAAAGATTAGTTTTAAAAGTCGAAATTGAATTGACATTTAAATTCAGAATTGTAAAATTTGAACTTTTGAAACATCCATGACATAGAAAAATTTCTGTGTTACCTCTAAATATTGACTTGAATTAAAAATTAACGAAATTTAATATTCCGATAATTTAAACAAAAATTTGGAATTCAGCATTGTAAAATTCGGTAAAGTTAAATTTTCTTTCCAGAATTTTTACTTTTTAATAAATTCAAAAATCCGCACAATTTCTGAATTTCAAATTCTGAATTTTATGCGTAAAATTTTATGATAAATATCAAAATTTGTTCTATACTTACAAAAACAACAATTAGGACACAATTAGAACACATTTAGGACAAATTTCACGCATCTGCCCAACAGTTTGAAGTTTGTCCTAACACTTAATAAATTGGTTTAAAGCTATCTCCGTCTTATTAGCAACCGTAGAAATCAAATACGAAATCGAAGTTAGTTCGATTTTAACGGTGAACTCAATGAAGAGATATCTGAGTTTGGTATCTGGGTACGATCCTCGGTTCAGCAGGAGATTTTTTTTAAAATTTAAAAGTTGCACTATTTTAAAAGGTGGTAAAATGCTCGAATTTATTTGTGTAGAATTGTGTACCCCTTGCAAAATTATTACTACATAGTTTGGGCAAAAATTCATAATAACGAGAGATATTAGGACAATTTTAGGACAAACTTCACACCCGTGAAAATTGTGAGTATTCGAAAATATGAGAGCTGTTCAGAAAATGTTTAAATTCAAGTAAAAATTGGAAGGATTTGAAATTCGATAATTCTGAACTGTGGTTCTAGAAATTTTAAAATCGAAATTGATCCATGATCCAAAAATGTGGATGACTGTCATTTCACCAACTTGAACGGAACTTCTTAATCAATGGGGTTCTAAAATGGTGTTGAACCATTTTCTATAGTTTTTCATATCCCTAAGGACGTTTTGCAGTATCAAGAAAAGCTCATTTGTTATATTGCTTTACTGTTTACTGTAACACATAGTCCTACGTTCCGCGGTCGCGTCTCAAAGTGCGAACATAATTCCAAACATAAAATTTCTGGTGCAGAAAAAATTCACCACGAAGTTAGCTATTTGTTTTGAAATATTCTCAACATGAAATAAAATTTTAGATCGTTCTTAAACCATCATATAGACATGTGCGTTTTAGTGTTCGTAAAAGTATTGTATATGCCATTTTGTGGAACAAATATCTTGACGATCATTGGCCTTTGTGTCAACAAAGTATGCAAAAAACGCCGGTCGCATATTTAAGCGAATATTACTCTGAACAACGTTTTGTTGATGTCGCAACTTGTAGCAATATCTATCATTTCGAAGTGAATTCTCATGAATTGAAGAAACTAACTATATATATGGGATGTGCCTTGTGATGGACTGCATACCATTTACACGGTTAGAAATGTTTTGGAGGCGTGAATTTCGCCTTGAAGTAGTTCAACCGCCATAACAGAAACTCGCTCAAAACTATTAGAACGAAGTTGCATTGTGTAGTTATATTGGGTGTCGACAATTGCCAAAAAAAGGTTGGTTCATTTTCTGTAGATGAACAGATGATTCCCAATACCGGACGATATCCTGCCACACAATAGGTTAAAAACAAGCCGTGGTCAAAACTCACGAAAAAAAATTTCTGAAGAAAATTGTCTGGAGCGGCTTGTTTGATGATATCTTGATTGACTGATATCGATCAAGTTTTTTTTTGTTAATCTCGACCTCGATAAATTTTCCCGCGCATTAGAAAAGTAAAAAAATCTCCTAAAATTTAAATCCGTATACAACGCCATCACTGATACATAACAGAAACAAAAATGAACATGATCTATGCTGTTTCCGGTAATGCCAGCAGATGTCGCTGTTTGAATTAACCTTTGACAGCTGAATCGTTGCGCGGTCTTTTCAGTCCATTTGTTTCTGGTCTAAGTATTTATTTCATGTGTCTGTTGCATACGATTGAGCACGAGTGCCGCGATTTATTAGCATTTTTTCGAGTTTTCACCAATTTTCATTCAATTTTCGACGATTATTACATTTGAAGGCGATTCAATTAATTATACCTTCAAACGATTTCATCAGCGAAAAGTGATTTCAAAGACGAGCAAGATCATGCATAGTTTGTTATTGTGCGCGCATCGACAATCAATCCAATCGGTATATTTGGACGGTGTGTTTGATTTTCCACTTGATTTTCACTTTGTGTACTTTTGAATGGTATGATTAATTGTCCAGTATTATTTACATTGCCGCTGCCCAGAAGATCTAATCTTCCAAAACGAAGCCGTATTGCAATTAGACTTCGGAATATTGCGAATATTACACAGATCAACACCGTCATAATCTGCGACGCGCAAGAATAAATGCTTCCAGTGTTAATTTGAATCGAGTAGCGTTTCAATACGATTGGACAATTGACTACAGCTCGCATCCTTTTGTTCGAATTGGCCCAATGGAGATTATGTGCAACTAATGTGGTTCATTTAAGTTCGCTACAGAAACGCCTGGATTGTGTTGTCTCAGTGGCAAGGTGAAATTGCCATTATTGCCTCCGCCACCTGAGCCATTGCATTCATTGCTTCGTAGCAAAACAACAAAATCACGACATTTTCTATCGAACACTCAAAGATGACTTTATTTTGAGCAGACATTATCGAAGAAGGCGAATTCAATTCAAGATCATTTCTTCTCGAGAGCGTAAATGATTATACATCAGTAATTCTGACTTCATAAATTCATTCATATTTACTTAATGTGCAATATGGAGGACCAACTTCATCGGCGTCAAACGATCAATACGGCAATGAAAAGAGCGATTCTATACAAGATATGCAACAACTATACTTCATGAACTTTATGAATTGGTTCGGTTGTTCAAAACTGCCTTGGATCACATGCCAATGTGCGATGACTACAATGTCGTGATCAGAGTGGATAATAGATGAAGTCGCAATTGCGATTATTGGTGAAAAACTTGGAAACTATATTGTGCTTACACGTCGCGACACTCGACAACTGCCGCAAGGAGACGATGGTTATCACTCCAATATCAACATGATAAATCCATTGAGCGGTGAGTATCGATATCATAATTTTCATTTTAACATGACAATAATTTCACTGATTTCACGGAATTTATTTTAGGTGAGGAAACTACCGAGAAGGGTAGCTCAATGAATTATTACGCATTTCGTTTGATGATTCGTCAAAATGTTGACAACTATTTGCTGCGATTTCGGCTATCCAACTTATATCACACCATATGTTCGTGTGGTGCAACGGATTGTTTTTGGTTGTGTGGGTGCTACTTTTCATAAATAATTACGACACTTTTGTTTAATAATTTTGACCGTTTCGACATAATTTTCTCGTATAACCAAGAATAAACTATTACCTTGAGTAGGTCATGCCTGATTCCAGATTCTTTGCACTATATTTCATTTCATTTTCAGATGTCACTTTGATGCAAGGAACATGTTCCCAAGTGGTCGAGCCTTTAATATATTCATCGCAGACTTTCATTTCTATAAATATAACTACTATATCGGTATGCTTAGCCAGGTTACCCTGTTACCATCCATGCCAACGAGGAGGCGCATACTCGTCTACTATTGTTACTAGCTTTTAAAATTTTTGCTTAAAATAAAAATATTTTGTTCTGATACTACATTCTTATTTCTACCTACCCCTCAAGACGGTTTCACAGAATTTCTTGGAAGAGTTGAGGTTGGTTGACACCATTAAAGTAAAATTTTTTGCCGGCCACTCAATTTTTATGGTATCCTCGCCCTGCCCACATTCACAGGTGCTTGTGTCCGCTAGACTCAATCGGTACATATAACAGGCTATTCTTCCATGCCCTGTTAACATTTGGGTAAACCATACACTTAGAGGAATCTTTGCCTCTAATCTCGCTTCAATGGCAAATAACTATGTTATTCTAACATCCATTGAATGCGACCATCTATCTTACCAATTTGAGTCTTTCGTCGAAATCAACTCGCAGCCATTTAACAGTTTTCACCATCTTAATTCTACTGTTGAAGACAATATTCCAAAGGTGTGGACCAAGGATGGAACCTTGCGGACATCCTTTATTGCCAATTTTTTCAAGTGTGTCATGACTTGAAACAACAGTAGCTTTTCTTTCAGAAAAATAATGTTAATGAAATTATAGAGATTATTCTGGCTGTGTTGATGCCCTTTAGCTCTAACATTATGCTGGGTTGTCGAACGCGCCAGATACGTCTACGAAAACTCAAAGATTGTATTTTTGGTCCGACTCTTTGATCGTATTAATCATTTTGATCATTGCGTCCTCTGTGAATTTATTTTCTCTAAAGCCAAACTGTTTGTCATTATAGGTGCCACTTTTTTGGAATATGTCCATTAACCTGACGGCAATTAATTTTTCAAATAATTTACTAAGGACAAGCAACAGCATGATTGATCGATAAGATTTGGGATCGGTTTGACACCTATCTCCAGTTTTTCTAATGATAACTATAATTTACCATTTTTCCAAGCTTTGGGAAATATTCCTTTGCTAAGACAAGTATTCATAAAGTAGGCGATACAGGGCCCTATAATAGGCCAAGCACGTTGTATCACCTCGACCTCGATATTGTCTAGGCTTGGCGCACTACCAGCTGTCGTAGGCATGATAATTAAAGTGGCCTCTTCATCATGTTTGGTGCGTAGCTGGACTGAGTTAAGATCGACGCAGATTTCTCGGGTAGTAAGGTATTAAGCAAGCATTTTACGGTGTCCTCCCAACAGATTGTTGTTTGTCTACCACCGCTCACCAGGGGACTTAGTACCTCATTTGTTTTCAATTTACCTGTGCTATACTTATAGACAAAGCCACACGGTTCGGCATTGCCATGTTCCGTGATGAACTCATTTAAACACATTTGGCTTTTGTCTCTTATACTTTTAAAATATGTCTTTCGGTGTTCCATATATGGTTAAGCCTTTGGCTTTCCCGAGTTTCGGGATTTTTGTATCTTTGCTATAACTTGCGCAACTTACGAAGCACTTTTCTTCATTCGGTTAAGTCCGGAGACCACCAAGGCAATTTTGTTTTCAGCTCCGAACCCAAGATCGAGATAATAGCTCTGCAGTCACTTGATGTCCAATTTTCATGGACGGACCAACTTAAAATTTTCCTTAACTGACCACCCGTCATGAGGGTGAGATCAATATTCGATTCTCCGTTGTACGAATATGTACTTGGCTGCCCATCTTCATTGATGACGAATTGGTTTGTGTCCTTATTGTGCTAAAGTTTAGACTTACCATTGAAGTCGCCAGTAATGATAATAGGATGGGCTTTAAGACCATCCACGGTTTTATCAAGTTTGCTTACATATTCCACTGGATCGTCTGAATATTGGAAGTAAATACTGATCAGATAGAAACTTTATAAGTTAGATCTCACCTCTACATACGCACAGTGTGTGTCGCAGAACTATGAAGTTTTAAAAACCTCAAGATCGTTGTTGAGGATGACAATTGCGGTTTAATATTTTCATTATTTCCCATGATTATTCTTGTGGAGGTGGTCATTCCACATAAAATCTGTTTAACCGCGTATGGTTCCTGCATGCAGAGTATGGCAATCGCTTCTTTTTCAATAGATTGTCTGATCCCATGCCCAACTGCATTAGCATTTTGCATATTTAGTTGGGCGATCTTCAATCGACAATTTTATTTAGTTTTAACTGTCATAGACAGTTCTCTTCATCATTAGGTTCAAAGCCGTTTTGTATGAGGAACAAACTTTACTGCGTGACGAATGATCAAAAGTCTGTGCGCATTTAGCGTCTTCCGTTTTTTTTTGTGCATGATTTTTCGTCATGCCGCAGTGTTGTTCCTTACAGAACTTGGCAATGTGTCCAAATGTCTGGCATTTGTAGCATTTTCTCAGTCTCAATCTGACGAAGTCTGAGACTCTACATGAGGACCAGCCCAGATATACACGACGGTTTTTTATGAGGATATTTCTGGCAGCTGGGGGCCTCTTTTGGCCCCGTCATGAAACTTTGTTTCAAGTCCTCGATCTTAATAGATTCAGAGCTTTGTTTTATTAAAGCTTCTTAGGAAGAAATCCAGGGGCCCTATTATGACTTTCGACTACGATTTTTGAAGATGGTCGTTTTGCTATAGTAGGCAAAGGAAGAAAAAGGAAAACAATAATATTGTTTACCTTATTCTTCTTTTGGCTACTATAGGAAAACGACCGTCGTCGAAAACCGTAGTAGTAAGTCATACTAAGGGCCCCAGATCTTCCTTTCTTCGATCAAATGGCCTACGTCTACAATGGCACATAGGCAATCTTGAAATTTTTTCCTTCCCCATTGTTATTCTTAGAGATCTGTCTGATCTAACGCACAGCCTTTCTTGGATTTTTATTGCACCCTTCAGATGTGACCACTAATTCGTTTCCAACCCTCGACCTCGTAGAGATACGCAGCTCGGGATAACAGAATGCTTTTTTTATTTCGTTTATGGATTTTATTTAGTTTTAATGAACGCTTTAGCAGTAAATAGACTACACTTGAAACCTATCCCACGAGGGGATGCGCTATATTTGCGCTATATGTCGGAGTATTTTGAAAGATTGTTCCCCAGCGCCCCATGGTCTTGCGGAAATTAGTGCACGTTATGGGTACAATCATAATTTGCCGCCAAACAACATTTCCAGTCGCCAACATATTCCAGCCAAATTTTACGATTTCATACTGTTCACCTTATATTTTATGTAAACTATGTCAAAATTATTACAGAATTTTGACAGCAAATGAATGACCTTTGATGACATTTTATTTCTACTAGAGAATATTTCAACTCGTATCGCTAACTTCGCGGGGGAATTTTTCTGCATCAGACTAAGATTAAGACGAAACCTCACTGATTTTTTTTTTAGATTCATTTATTAGTAAATATAGTAAATTAAAAGACGTAGCGCCTTATCACGTCTACCTTACGGTATATGCAATACAATAATTTCTTATCAAACATTTTGGGGTTCATTAAACCGAAACACCAAAATGTTTAGTCGTGGTCATGAATAACACACAGTATATAGAAATTGATAAGGTTACGACGAGTTTGTCTGTTTATTTACGTTATCGCGTACATTATAAATTTCAAAATGAACTATGTCCAAATACACAATATTCAACTTTGAATACATTTAGGTGGATACTTTGCGAGTTAATCGGACAAATCTTTAACCTCATACACGCGGTATACAATCCTACTAAACTAAATTTTCTAATCTAGAATTTTATAAAAATAGTTTTGTGTTTTGTGTTTTTTTTTTTTGGCAACTCGAATCCACATTACATGCATACATATATACACGTCTGTATACACAATCAGCACACACAGTTCAATTAGCACAATTTTTTTGCTGTTAAATAAAACCTTCATTAACAATAGAATGATATACATATTTGATATTTAAGAAAACATCTTCTTATGTACAAGAAAATAATAAATAAATTATTTATAAATAAATAACATTTCTTCTCTTCTCATTTATAAAAAATAAAAATAAAAATAAAAAATATTTTAATTTAGTTTTTATTTGACATCTTGGCATATATTTTCTTAAAATAAAAATATTATTTAAGAAAATTATAAAAATGCAAGATGCGTTACCTAATGATGACTTAATGGTACATAATGTACCGCGGGATACATATAACAAATTTATTATGTAATCGGCTTATTAGCGCCGATTAAGGATCGTCATAAATCATCATAATGAAGAAAATTATTTTCAATTTTTCTTATTATTTCGCGGAAACAAAAAAAAAATTAATTTGCAAATCTCTCTCGCATATGGTTTGATTCAATAGTTTCTATAATTTGTAAGTTGTTATACATAAATGTACGATGTGGCTATAAATTTAGCCGCGGCAAATATATATAATTATTTAATAATTCTTCACTTACCTGTAAATTATGATCTCATTTAGTAATACTTGGTATTTATTATAGATGATTTACACACCGTTGGAGGTTGGTGATTTCCTGCAAAGTACAAAGTAAAAAATAATCAGAATCGATTTAAAATACAAAAACGATAATTTGTATCTAAAATCCTTGTAAAAGTTATAATTTCATTTTATAACAGGTATCCGGGGTGGATTAAATCAAATCGCGACTCAATACAATGATAAGGTTCTAACCGTCATTGATCGTGTTAAATCTCACAAGTCAGACGATCAAATCTAGGACGAAGAAACGTGTAATTCACAAAGAATACACGGGCACCAGCTTATGTTTGACGTAAATTGTAACTCGAAGAAGAAGTGCGGTGAACGTCGACTTGAATCGCTCTGCTTCCAATTAAGACTCTACAACGGCCTATACAATGATATGCCTACAATCTCGACGTTTAAATTCATCTTACATGTTTTTATTTTATTTTTATAAATTTGATTGGAACCCATGAGGATTCATTCCCCATACTAATTCGCAAAAGCGCACTCCAGCCTTAACAAACTGTATAAGTTTGAAACCGAACAATATTGAAAGCCGGACTACTACACACAAAGTGCAAACAGTTATCATCTTCCTCAAGATAGTCCTCACATATAACATCCTGAGATAAATCTTCTGAGATTCTTAGCTGGTTCTTTTTCATAGATGGAGCATACTTAGCTGATCTTAAATTGGGCTCGCTATTGATGAACTTCGCCATACGACAACTAGAAGTAGCAAGCCACTGTATAGCCTTAAATCGTTCAAAGCGTAGTTGTTTATAACATTTTTTACATAGATGAAAGATAAGGGGGCCGCGCGAATTCAGGTCCAATTACAGTTAACTTGGAACCGGTTTTAACTGAACAGTCCGCGATCTCATTTCCTTCGATGCTACATTGTTCTGGTAATCGTATTGTTGGAACAAGTTTAGAAATGGTCAAGGAATTATTTGTCGATTTGCTATCAGTACACAGAAAAATGTTTTTGTTCTTAACAGCGAAATTCAAAACCCCATAACACTTTACGTTAGTGCTATTATTTATACGCTTGGAAAATAGTGCATAACCAATGAAGACTGCCAAAAGTTCTCGGAGTCCGCACTGAGGCAAGAGAAGAAAAACCACCTGAAAAAAAACTATGGACTCGTCTAATTTTTGGAGAAAATTCAGCGAAAACTACAAAAATCTCTTGATGGATAAACCACCGAGAATAAATTGGGGAAGTTGAATTCGGGTAGTGGTCTATCATTAACCATTTCAATTTATGGTCAACATGAACCGAGAACACTACAGACCCTGAAGGGAAACGCTTTACAAGCAGTATTTTGTTGACTATTAATTTTGGCAATAGAAGCCTTAAGATTAACCACTAGCCACCACACAATAGAATCGTAAGATAATATCGGTAAGACCAGCGATTTATATATGAAACACAACATCCTAGGTGTTAGATTTTAGGAATTCCCAAAACCTCTTCTACATAGCTAAAATATGTAAGTAGCTTTAGTTAAGACATATTGCCTGAAACTTTTAAGACAAGATAATGAGCATACTGTGCAAGGAATTGCTGCGGCTTAACAGTAATCCACCAATAATTAAAAGCCACAGCAGACATAAATTGACTCGCCTTCCAGCTCAGCATTTATAATGCGAGCAAGAGCATGGATTCAAACCATTTGACAATGACGTGATTAAAACTAAAATTGGCACAGGCATTAGTAATCGAAGCAAACGAGGTACTATCAAAAGCTTCCGCTATATTCAGGTAATGGTACTTTCCTAAGTACAAAAAACCCCTTAATATTGCGGGATCTTTCAATCCTAGTTACAAGTTCATGTAGAGCAGTGGAACACTGGTAAAAGCAATGCACGCCTTAAAGCCGTGTTGTAATTCAGAAGAGATATAATTCAGAGATACAACGCTATCCGCAGACATTTTCTTGCACACACGCAACAGTACAATGAATGCTTTAACATGATGTCATTTGGAACCGATGTTGTTGTTCGTCAACCCGGCTAATCTAATCTATATATGTAAGGTAATGACATCACCACGTGTTCATCATTTCGATAATATTGAACGATTGTACTCATCATATTAAAAATTTTCGTCTATTTTAAAGCCACCATCGAATGAAAAACCCAAGTTCCCTCAAATTTATTTCGTTGGAAAATCCGAATTTGAATTAAGTTTACGTTTAACGCTTTTCAATGCGTCAAAATGAGAGATAAACGGAGAACTTCAATGTCATTTGCATGAACACGCAATGCGCTGGTTTGTTTGTTTTAAACTGCTTTGGAGACAATGCCTTCAGATGATCACAAAACAATTATTTTGTTTGTGAGTTTGTCATATGGAGAGGATGGCACCACATCCAGAAAAAGTTGATCAATCCGCTGACCGGTTAGTTAATGAGCTGTCGATTGTACTTGCATTGCTATTAAAATAACATACGACCTTCCCTCGAATTATTCTGTCGGTCCACATGCAATTCTAAACGAGTTTTATGTCATTTTAAAAGGTGGCTGTTTAGAATTACGTTCAGAATCAAATAATGAACGATTGCTAAGAGATATTTCAAACGCGCATCACAAGACGTTTATAAATATTGAAAAAGACAAGGCGATTAAGACATAAGGTGTCTCGTGGAAACCCGACGCAGATGAATTCCAGCTTGTTTATAAAGGGTATCCTAAAATTAACGCACGATTTGAACTTGCCGCCATTTGTGCAGTAAAGTGTTGACAACCCCAAAAAAAATAATTTAACGGCTGAGAGGTTAGTGTTAGTAAAAATGTGGCGTTACACGATAGAACAACGTATTTTCATTATTGAAGAATATCTTAAAAATAATGAAAGATTAATTGAAAAATTCAAGGAGATTGGATCAGTTGGAGACTCTAAACACACTGGTCGTCCAAAAACAATCCGTTTAAATGTCAATATCGAAGCAGTGCGTGAGAGTGTTGGTGAAAATCCAGGAACAGCAATTCGGCGTCGTGGACAAGAGTTACAAATTTCAAGAAGCTCTCTGCACCGTATACTCACGATCTGTGTCTTGACATGTGGTTTCAACAAGATGGTGCTACATGCCATACACCCCGTGAAACAATTCAATTACTGCACGAGACATTTCCTAGTTGTGTACTCTCTCGTTTCGGTAATCAGAATTGGCCCCCTAGATCTTGTGATTTAACACCATTAGATTTGTTTTTATGGGGTTGCTTGAACTTAAAGGTCTATGTGAACAAGCCTACAACCACCCGTGCATTACAGGAGGAAAATAAACGCTGCATCTACGAAATTCAGTCACATTTATGCAAAAAGGTCATGGAGAATTTCTATGTTTTCTATTTAATTCAATTCTTGCGTTAATTTTGGGACACCCTAATACGCCACGAAACGGGTTAAATTTCGAAGTGAACTACCATAGATCAACACCGTCAAAATTCATCGTTTCGTTTTTAAACATTCGTTCAATCGTGCAATCAAAAATTCCGATCAAACTGTTGTGCGCCGCAAGTCTCGTGTTGCTCCAATCAAAACGGTTTCATTGCTTCGATTGGAACTCTGCGCCCCTGTTGGCACAGTTGTTGAATCAACATCACAAACTCGTATTGCTGGACCGACTCGGAAATCGTGTTAAACTGGTTAGCTGCATATCCATCAACCTGGACTACCTTTGTGGTAAATCGTGTCGCCATCGTACCAGATCTGCAACATCATCTTCAGTCTGGAATCATGTCGGGTCCAAATATAACCCCGGCGATCTGGTCTTGGCCAAAATTCAACAAATCATTTGATACAAATTTGGTGACTGAAAAAAGAAAGAACATTGATGTCGTCATTTTCACAGTGCCTGATGATGTTGATTACGTTCAGAAAATCAAATATGCCAACAACTTTTGCGCCACTTGTCGAATATTTGGGTTGTTGCTTGGATTTGTGAACAATACAAGTTCTATGGTCACAGGCAAACCAAAAACATATGGTTTGGACCATTCTCCCAGCGACATATGTTATGCGAATATGCGCCCCGATGCTATGACGTATATGTTTCGTATTACGTACGGCCAGATTTGTTCATCGCGTTCACATGCAATCCAAAATGGCCTAAAATTACCGGTAATCTACAAATATGATTCACGGTCCGTGCGGAGATCACAATCCAGATTCATCCTGTATGGCCGATGGGTAATGCACAAACAATATCCGCCTCATGTTTTACTGGCATACACAATTACGACAAACGATAGCCATCCAGTATATAGTACACCACCACCCGAAGATGGTAGCACAACAGTCACGATGACGGTGAAAGGAAAAGTTGTGGTCTTCCCACTATTCAACATTTGTGGCGGCACTTGGAGAATGGACAATGGGTCTATTTCACGGAAGCTAATGCAGCACAACGAGCAGAACGACCACCAGCTACAACACTCACGAATTTCTTGGAAATTTACCAAAACGATCCGTTCGCACCAACATTGCTTTACTGGGAAATGCCACGCTATTATACTTGCGAAACCAGCCAACGAAGAAGTTTCAATTACGAAAGGATACATCGATGTGTATTAGACGGATGCGCTTGGGCATGTGTATACTTCTATCTTCGTTTGCTTTTGTCCCGCTTCGAATCGCTTCGTATTACAGATGGTGTGTTGTACGCCACTTATCGAGAGGCTTGAATTCTGAACATCGAGTTATGAGCATGAAATGAACGATGAGACGCCAGCACAAATTCGTTCGATGCACGATGCATTTAATCGTGAATTATAACGAGAGCAAGTGTACGATCGACATTCAATCAGCCAAATAGTACGAACGAATGCCCCGCTTTTGAATGCACAACAAATTTTTGTGTAAGACGCATTGATGAAGTCGGGAACGGCGGGATATTCACCCTCAATGCTCCTGGTGGAATAGGCACAATTTTTCCGATTTCATGGCTTTTGGCCACAATTCGCGCGAGATCTCAAATACCGTTAGCTGTTGCATCATCGGGAATGGCAGCCAAATTTCTGGACGGCATTCGGACGATACATTCTGCATTGAAGTTGCCGATGAATATCCACGCGAATGACAAGCCAGTGTGCTCAATCTCCAAGAACTCGGCAATGGCCAAAATATTAAAATCATCATCTGGGACGAGTGCACAATGGTACACAACCGATCATTGGAAGCGTTCAATTGAACGATGAAGGATTTACGAAGTGACTCGAGTTGAAAGTTTTGGTGGAGCGATGATTCTAGTGGTCGGCGATTTTCGTCAAACGCTACTTGTCATTCCGAAATCGACAAATGCAGATGAACTCAACGCATGTCTGAGATTTTCGAGTTTGTGGCGCTATGTGAAGAAGTTGCAGTTGACCACGAACATGAGAGTCGCGTTACAGAACGACTCATTAACTGCTGATTTTTCTGTTGATCTTTGCATGTTTACGACGTCGAAGTAAGAGCTTATCACGAAAGTGTTTCCGGACATTCGCCGAAATTATATTAATCACGATTGGCTCAGCGATTTTGGTAGCGAAGAACAAGGATGTAGACAGTCTAATAATTGGTAGCGAAGAACAAGGATGTAGACAGTCGCATTTTTATAAATCCGTTGACTGTGTGACCAATCAAGGCGAGGCAACCAACTATCAGCGCTCGTTTGTGAATGCGCTTGATTTGCAGGGAATACCACTGCATAACTTAATACTGAAAGTCGGATCTGTGATAATCATGCTGCGCAATCTGAACCATCCGAGATTGTGTAACGGAATGCGATTTACTGTGAAGAAACTGGTGAACAACGTGATTCAAGCGACGATCATCAAGGGGAGGATGTTCTAATTCCTCTGATTCCAACTGATATTCTGTTCGATTTTAAGGGCAATAAGTTCTCCCTTCGTTTGCGTTCACTATATAACGATTAACAAATCGCAAGGTCAAACGTTGGAAGGGTGCGGAATAAATCTGGAATTCCCGTGTTTTTCTCATGGTCAGTTGTACGTCGCGTGTTCGAAACCAAACGAGAAATATTGTTTACCACTATCCATTGTATTGATTTGCGTCTGTATTCGATTTAATTTCAATCGAATGAAATACATTGAATTCTTTTGAATTCCAACTGACCCCAATTAATTTCCCCACTGAGAGAAAAAATCCAAAAAATAAACAACCAATGGATTCAAGCTAAAGTTGAATTTAACATCAGATTCAAGCTGAGATTGAACTTAACATTGATGTTAAGTCATTGGTCCTTCGAGCCGGATGATGTGCTCAACCGCAAGGATCAATGTTAAGTGTCACCAGTTGTTGGATGATTTTTTACGCTATACTCAACGTTATTTCATTCCAGTTTGATATTAGCCCCAACCAGCGGTAAGCTTAGTGTTCTTAATGAACACTTCAAATTGGGCATGAATATTTGAAAAGTAATCCTCATTAGCAAGTAAATGATGACAGATCCTATAATAGTGAGATTCCACCGATTTCAACAATAGCGCCCACTGAACACAAATAACGCATAATTTTTTTTAACTGATAAAGCTCATGATCCGGGTCTCTTAAGGAGAGCCTCTTGCGAACTTTAGGAATAATACAGCGGCTGTTTCAATACCAAAGGCTAAAAGGTCATGAACGATTATTTCCTTAACGCGCTTTATTCCATTTCTTGTGCAATGATGTTCCTCTTTGCTCAGGTCTGCTAACGATTCTGGCGTTGGCTTTCATGCTGTTATGTGGCGCTTTAGAATGTCCCCAAAGTGCTTGATAGGAATGGATTTCGAGATCAATGGTGGCCACTGAAGAGATGGAATGCCAGTTTCTTGAAAATATTGTTGTTCCGTTGCAACTATACCCCTGAATTCATTCTCAACGGAATCTCCATCAGAATCGTACGTAAGAATTTGTTCTACTCCAACACGTTAGTGAACCTCTACAAAAGCTTAAACATTTTACACCTTTCTGTTAACAAAACAATGTATATTTACACCTTCGTGTAATTTTTCGGGAACTTATATTCAATTAGCGGGCACATAGTAACTGATTTTTCAGTTGAGTGGAAATAGGCTTTCGGTTATATTAAGATTGAAACGCGGATTTATTTTTATCATAAAAAGGAATATGCGTTAATTTTGTCCAGGATTGTATTGTGTCCTATCGCCACTGTCCAACGGCGCTATTGGTCTAATGGCTATTAGATAATATAAATAGCCTCTGACGGAGTTAAATCCCGTTTGGGTCCAGTGAATTTAACAATCAGTCTATCCAATGAAGTGTATACTTGTTCAGAGTACTTTTACCGACCTTGAAGAGTCTTGTAATTAATGTATATATAGATCTTAAGCATATATTTACTGTAAATAGTAGATAATCAAAAACAATTACGATCATTCCAATTAAAATACTTAAATTACGTCATTTAATCCGATAAGCCATACTCCCATAAATCGAGTTTCTATGAAAAAAATAATTAAAGATGTATTTTATTGATTGCAATGCATAATTTAAGTGTCATTGAGAACAAAGACTATATAGCGAAGCCAAGTAGTAACAAAAACTCGCATAACCTATAAAACGAAACGTACAAAAACTACATATTACGACAATAGTATCACCTTGCACCACTCGCAATGTCATCGTAAATGTATATAGTAGGTAGGTAGGTGTATATACAGCAAAGTCGATCGAGAAGATTCGTTTTACATACATAATTTGTGTACGAGTTCGCGTACTTGCAATTTGCATTTCGAAAAATATATTTAATTGCATGAAAATACATTTTTTTTTGGCATAATTTCGAGTGGCCCCTCGTACATACTATAAACTTACGACGTTAACTGAATTTTATAACGTTGTAACCGAAAATTACTAATTTTTTTACCTTAACACATTAGGTCTTGGTCTAATTTGTGTGCCATAAATCATTGCTATAAAATGTACTAATTTTGAGACCTACTTATAGGATTTATGTAATGTTTTTAATTTTAAATTTAAATAATTTCCGCTTTAAAGTTTTAGACATTATGACTATACATACGATAGTTTTGTTCAATTATTAGTCATCGCTACTAAAAAGCTAATAAGATTTCCCACGGCTGATTTATACATATCATATACTCGTCTCTTAAATAGGCAATTTTGTGTAGTGAAATGACGGATTATTTGTTGGCACCATTATCAACTATAAATACAGTCTAATCGCAGTCGAATTTAAACTATATTTAGTGATTAAAATCTAATGCAAATGCTTCATTATCGAAATAGTAATAATTTGTGAAAGTGTTAATGATTCATTTACTTACTGATTCCGGTTTGTTGTTGCAGTACGTTCTGGAGAGGATTTCATTCAAAATTATTCACCTTTTTGCCCGACTTTACAATATCGTCCATGATTAGAATAAAACAGATCAACTTACAACATAGTAAGTCTGTTTAATTTCAATTGAGGAAGTTGCTTTCTGTAATGCATACAGATATTTGTCTAATCCAGGAACCATACCTTCTTGATAATGCTGTCTCTGGATTGAACTTAATTAATGGCAGAATGTTCTGTAAGAATTATGTCAATAAAACTCCTGCACTAAACGGGTCATCGCCTCAGTTTATTTGCCGTATGACGCTTTTTCACCTCCTCCCTCTAAGGGACTCACTAATCTTGTGACTTGGTGTATAATCTGTATAATCATCACTCGATCTGCGGTAGTACGAATATTAACCACAGGGGTTCTTCTATGCTTAACTATATAAGCTCTTCTGAGCTTGAAATTCTCAATACTGGTTGCGATCCTATACTTTTGTTAATTCTGTTCGGCAGGAGGTGATTTACATTAGTCTATGCCCCATGTCCATCATTGATTTAATTTTAGATTGGAAGGCGACGGATGACATTCTCACCTCTGATCACAGGTGCATTTTGTTTAATATTAACCTTGTTCGACCGCCTCTTAAACCTTACCGCAATCGTAAATTAACCGATTGGGGGATTTTCTCTCTCGACCTAGGTTCTTTACTTATGCCACCGAGGCTTTTTCGGTCGATTAAGGATATTGAAGATCGAGCATCGTCACTTGCATTGGCAATTGTGATAGCCTTCGAAAACTCATTTCCTCGTATCACTAATTAAAATATTCGGAACAAACCTTTCTGGAACTCTGACCTTAAAAAATTAAGGAATTCTACTAGGAAATTGAAGAATAAAACAAAAAAGTTTAAGCGACAGATTGATTGAGATAATTTCTTGTTAACACAAAAGGAATAAAAAAGAAGTTTAAGATCCGCTCAAAGAGCCTCGTGGTTAAACTTCTGAGAGGAAATCAACAGCTGGGCTCAATGAAGCTTTGGCTAAGAACAGTGTGTGTAAACTTGATTCTCTTCGTCTACCGGACGGACAGCTTATCTCTTCCAACAAGGAAATTAGTGAGCTGCTGTTCATTTCATCGTTGTGCTATCGTCAAATCGGATAATTTGGCTGGTCAGCTCACTAGGACGTCTGTTGCAAGTCCCAATTGGAATTTGGCTCACAACCTGATCAATCGTGATGTCTTGCGATGGAGCCTATTTTCCTTTGCATCTTATAAGGCTGGCGGCCCTGGTGGTATTTTTCCTGCTGGACTACAGCAAGGCTTTCCTCTAATTCAGGATCATTTGCTACACCTTTTTCGAGCGTGTATTGCTTTTAGCACTGTTCCAAATTTTTGGAGCAGGAGTAGAGTTGTTTTTATCCCGAAAGCTGGTAAGTCCGATTATACGGATCCTAAGCCCTTTCGGCCTATTAGTCTATCCTCAACTTTTCTCAAACCTCTGGACAGAATTGTCGATAGATTCATTAGAGATCATTTTCTAATCACCTCCCCACTCAGTAACATACAACATGCTTATATAGTCGGTAAGTTCTGTGAAACCGCCCTACATGAATTTGTAACCAGGATTGAAAAATCCCTTAATAATAAGGAGTTTCCTGTGGATACTTTCCTGGATATTGCGGGAGCGTTCGATAGCACCATTGATCGCACCGTCACCGTATGGATTGAATCCATGCTCAAGTCTCTCACTGTGGAGGCGGAGCTAGATGGGGTGTTAGTTTCTGTTAAGGTTACCAAAGGCTGTCCTTAGGGAGATGTGCTCTCACCTCTGCTGTGTCTTTTGGTCATTAACGAGTTACTTTTAAAGCTCCAGCAATCTGGCTACATTGCACATAGTGACACTGATGATCTTGTTTGTTTTGACAGTTTTAGGCAAGCATCTCGGTGTCTTATCCGACCTAACTCAGCATGCCTTAACTATTGTGGCGGCATGGTGTGTTGGGAAGGGACTTCACGTCAATCCTTCTAAAACTGATTTAAATGTCTTTACAAGGAAGAGGAAAACTCTTTAACTATCTGTTCCCTCCTTTTTTGGGAGAACAATCACTAAATGTGACGACGTCAAGCACCTTGGTGTTGTTTTGGATAGTAAACTTTCCTTTAAAATCACCTGGACTACAAGCTTCAAAAAACAACTGCCATTTTTTGGTAATGTATAAAATATCATTTGGATAATCCTGAGGTTTAAGCCCTATAGGATGCTTTATTTCATTTATAAATCACTGGTCCTACCGCTATTATCGTACGTTTCTATTGTTTGGTGACCAGTGGTTGCCCTGAAGGCTTCTGTACCCAAGCTTAATGGTCTACAAAATCATGCTTGCAGAGCCATAACTATGTCCTCGACTCCGCTTCTTGCTATAGAATCCATTCTTTCTTTGCTTCAGTTAAGCACCTTTATTTTAGGCACAGCCTGTTCTGCAGCATGTCGACTGAAGTGCATTGGGGCATGGAGTGTTTTCGGTTCTATCGTGGGACAACGACAATATTTTAAAAATTGTTCTTCATTTTTACCAGAAATCGATATGGTTAATGACAGACTACTACCCGAATTCCATTTTTCAAATCTTTTCTCGGTGGCTTATCTTTTGAGAGATTTGTCGAGCTCACAGAATTTTCTCAACAAATTAGATGAGTCCATAGTCTTTTTTTCTGATGGCTTTCGTTCTAACCTCAGTACAGGTTTTGGAATCTACTGTTCTTGGGCGGATCTGAGACTTTTCGATTTTCAGGTGGAACTAATAGCGTTGACATACAATGTTATATAGGCTTTGAATTTTGCTGTTAAAAACAAAAGTATTCAACTGTCTACAGATAGTAAAGGTGTACTTAACTCTTTAAGAAATTCCTTGACTACTTCTAAACTCGTCAAGGAATGCAAACATTTCATGAACCTTCTTTGTTCTAATAATAAAGTTATGGTCATGTGGGTACCGGCTCATTATGGCATCGTAGACAATGAGATCGCGCATTGCTTAGCCAAAGCTGCGCTTCCCAACTAACGTTAATTGAACCAGCGGTTTCTGTATCTTTCAACTACGGGAAGAAAGCTATAAAGGACTACGCTTTGAAAAACTTAAGGTCTCAGTGGCTTGCGACTTTTAGTTGTCGTAAGGCGAAGTACTTCATTAAGATGCCCAATTTGAGCTCAACAAAGTATGCTTTCTCTTTACAAAAGAAGCAGTTAAGAATCTTGGTAGCGATTCTTACGGGATATGGCCGTTTTAAAGATTATCTACATCGTTTGTGTTTAGCTCATGATGTTATTTGCGAGGACTGCCTTCAGGAAGATGATGTCTACCTTCACCTCTTGAGCAGTTGTCCTACTTTCAGTTCTATTCGATTTCATGTATTCAACTTTAGGTCTTTAAATTTAGATCAGTTGTCCTCTCTTCCTTGGTCTAAACATGTTCAGTTTGTGAAGGCAGCAGTGCACATTTGCGAATTGGGCTATTTAAAAATAAATAGACTTATGCCAGAGCTACGTTGGCACATTATTCAAATTTTCTTTGAAAATAATGGTTCAGTTTGTGCAACTTATTGCAATACGCATCTCGTAAGACTACATAATTGGGACTTGATCAAACATCTTTATGGAAGGGTTTCTGTAAGGATATTGGTTTACATGCTCACTAGATTCAACTTCGCTTTGCAAATTCGATGCATATTTTCCATTCAAAGATTTTTTCGTTCATGAAGCTCACTCATTTTTAGTTAAATGGCGACGTCAACAAGCATTACATCCACAAAAAGAAACCATTTGGTGTGCTTTATGAGCCGGATCATATCGGATCATATGTGTTCATAAATAATGCTTGTGAGAACAATGCACTCAACGAAGACCGGTATAGCGACTTGATTACTAATTTTTTTTTTCAATGGTATTGAATCAGACACATGTGGTTGACAGAGCCACATGCCATACAACGATACAATTAATTTACTGGAACAAATATTTGATAAACGATTAATATCGAGAAATGGCAACCGCGTTCGTGTGATTTAACACCGCTTGACTATTTTGTTTGGGGGTATGTAAAGTTATTTGTCTACGCTGATAAGCCAAAGACACAAAGATTGAACACATCCAGGGATGTTTGAAAGTTGAATTGGACTTCCAGATTACACCATGTACACGCCAGCCACAGCCATTAAAATTATTTCTCTGTGTTTTACTTAAATTCAAAGTTCTGTACCTCGAAATGAAATATCTTTTAAAAGCGATTTAGCTAAGACACAAACCCTTACTTACTTTTAGTCAAATGACAAAACGAGTTTATATATCGAAAGTAAATGAAGTAAAGATAATGGTGCAGAGATAATTAGTCGAGGGTAATTCTTTGTTACCGAATAATAGTTTATATAATTGTATGAGGCTTTTGCCTATAGGGTACCGTTTTTGGAAGAGCATACTGAGTTGTTTCCATACGTTAACGAAGGATCAAGTTTTTTAAATTTTTGTTTTCGATTTTGACTTTACAATTTGGGCTTTAATGGATATAAGACTGGAATGATGTTATAACCATAAGTCCTCAATTCTCTAAAAGATGTAAACTAAGTCACGTTTAAATCTATTTCCAAAAATGTAATACAAGAGTTCAGTCTTAAGTTAGAATTAAGTCGAAGCTCAAGCCTACAGCATTCCAACTGGCATAAAATCTCGGTTCGAATGACGAGTTAGACTAGCATGTCGCTCCATAGGCCAAAGTAGAAACATTAGTTTCTGCCATCATCAAATTAAAAAATCAGAACGCGGCCTTGACGAAATCTCTGTAGAATTACATGAAAACAGAATTCATTTTTCGTCTCTTTCGCTGTATAAATGAGGAGGGACTACCAAAGGAGCCATATAAAAGCCGCGATCGACCCCCTACAGAGTCGTTCGCAAAGCGTAGCAATTGAGGTTATTGCAAACAAGAATGCTATCTCAGGAAACTGACGAAAAACCCCGCGATCGTTCAAAAGACCCCGCGATTCTGTTTTTGCATTGCCTAAAGCTAATGCCAACTGCTTTTATTATAAACGAAAATTGACTAAGAGTATGAAGTTATCCCAGGATTCTATACCAGAAAAATTAAAAATGATCATCAATGTTAATTGGCACAATATGCAGTCAAATGAATATGGCTCCTTACATAAAGTTAGGAGTTTAAATAATAGTTCCTGAGAACCATTCTGCTGGAAAAAGTTTCTTATGTTGTAACCTTGGCATGGTGTTCATTTGGTGTGATACATCGTTGCACATTGTAATTGGCGCAGTGGGTTCATATATATTTATATGGCCCCATATCTCGTAAGTAATACAGATTGGGCCAATTACAACATACGACTGGTGTTCAACGATTTATCCCAGTAGTAATTGATTTTAACAATAGCAGATTATAGCTTGAATGAATTTAACTATTGAAAAATTGCGGAGAGGATGATTTTTAAAAAGATAGATTTTTTCAACCGTTGATTTTGAAATAATGTAGTAATCGCATCTTGCCTGTTTCGAAGGCTTTTGAAGAGGCTGCTAATTTATTTTAAGCTGCGTATATTATTTGCCAAATTCCAACAACAATCCCATACGATGAATTTGTATTGTTTGATGGTATTGAAAATCCAATTCGAAGTTGTAGTTGCAGTGTCTTACACCACGATTGCGACACCACAAATGAAAAATTTGTTAATAAAAACGGTTAAATCAGGCTAATTAACACGAATCTTGGGAGTTACATAACGTCGCTAGTATTGTTGAATAGAGGACTCTTGGATCTTTCCCAATTGGTATCAAGTATGGGTATAAAAAAATCTTAAGCTCTTCTCACAAAATTCGAAATATAGACAAAAACTACAAACAAAGTTCTTCACAGCAGGCAAATTAGTATAAAACCCTGGCCTCTGTGATCGGGAGTCACTCATATGTCTCGTAAATCTAACTTGCACGAACATGTTTTCCAAGAATGATGCCACAATATCCTTTGCTTATCGTAGGAAGTGACTACCCTGTTGATTCGTTACATTACCGATTGAATTCCATTTAAAGAATTTCTTATTCATCCGTTTTTAATAAATTCAAATTGTAGATACTGATCGAATGCCATTTCAAAAATCTCTTTAAATTTTTTAGTTTTTGATGAATTCAAGTTTTAGGTACAGTACCGATCGAATGCCAATCCAAAACCCTCATTGAATGTATCAGTTCTTGATAGATTAAAGTTGTAGATACAGAACCGATCGAATGTCTTTTCAAAAACTTCTTATTTATCCGTTTTATATAAATTTGAATTGTAGATACAGTACCGATCAAATGCCATTTCAAAAATCTCTTGGAATTTTTTAGTTTTTGATGAATTCAAATTTTCAATACAGTACCAATCGAATGCCATTCCAAAACTCCCATTAGATGTATCAGTTTTTGATCTACTATAATTTCAATCAAACTGAATCAAACATACACATAAAACCACTGACAACAATTCAAATAATATTTACAACATTAGAATTTTTAACTATATGTAAGCACATAGTAAAAATATATTCAAACTCTGATCAATCCCAATCAAACTTATAAAAAAATTAGTATGAATAGTTAATTAGAATTTTAGTTAAGTTTCAAAGTGATTTGAAATGAATTTGAAAATAGTGCCATAATACCCCCTTGTACCGTGCAATAAAATCAATTAAAACCTCGATCTAATTTATAATTGGTGTTCGTCTTTTAATTGTGTTAATATATAAATTCTTTTATCTGCTATATAGTGTTGCGTTTATACGAGTACAATACAAACATCAATCAACTATTTTTAATTCAACCTCTAACAAACCTTCGATTATCTTAATAACTAACAATAAAATATAAAAAAACTACAATAAAAATTCATTTTTTGCGATTAAACTAAAATTAAATTACACACACACACACACATTATTATTTGTAATTTAGTTAATTGGATTAGACTTGTGTAACTAAATCACTATTAATAAACGTAATTAACGCGAATGTGAATTTATCGATGCAGATTATTTATTATAGCGAGCAACAAATTCGCACAATTTACATAAATATTTGATTGTGTATATAGATTTATTCAATCTTAGACCGAGAATGTCTTACATAATATAATAGAAGATTATAGTTGACTGTAAAATTGTGTTACTGAGATACCACCAGCTGTGTTCACTAATTTTAAATTATATAAAGCGACCACAGGGAGTATCCCTGCGACCCAATCTCAAAATTTTCTATTTTCTATTTTGATTTTATTTCCTTTATTATCACTATTTGTATATATAAATACAAAATTATTAAAATTATTATTTATTAATTGCATAAATTCAAAAAAAAAATAATTTTGTTCGGACTACATTAGTCTAAAATTAAATAAAAATTTGTGTATTCGATAAGGTGTGTGTAGAGTTTAAATAAAAAATGTATAAGCGCTGAATAAATAATGTGTCTTTGCTATTAATACAAAAAATATTGTTATCACTTATAATCTAGTAGATGGCAGTACTTGTGTATGAAAATTATTTTTTTTAAATTCTTGTGTAGAGTTTTTATAATTTTCTATTATTTATCTCAGTTTAAACCAATAACGATTTTGAACGCTAATTCTAAACTATTTTCTTCGAGCAATTCTATCTATCACCTATAGTTCGGAATGTAGTCTACAAAAGAAAAAATTTTTATGAATCTTACAACATATTTTTGGTAAGATATATAGATAAGTTATGACAGAAAACCTGACTTAATTTATTAATCTTGTTTCGAAAATATTTATAAAAACTGGTCATTAAATTAAGTTGAAATAAAAATTCGTACAAAACATAATTCGAGTTTGATTTATGTGCACCAGTAGAGTGTATGTATAGCAAAGTTCAGAAACATTCTTGAAGGTGGTTTCCAGATACCATATACGAAATTCTATAATTTTATCGCTAAGTAGATTATCAATTTTTTAGATCGTTAGCCATCCAAATTTCGTCATCACGCTCCGAAAATTTTTATGTCGTGACTATAGCAGCTTTTATATAGAATTTACAAGACGAAGACAATGCATCTTTATCTCACAAGTGTACATATCAACTCAAATGGGACGACGTTGGTGATCAAATTGAATAGGAGGAAGTAGTCAAATCGCCACATTTGTGGCGTTGATGAATAATATGATAACAAGTTTGTAAACGAAGTCATTATCCGTGTACCAAGAATTTCTTACGCCGGAAGAACAATTTTTGGCAAATGAGTAGCAATTGAAAGCATCGAATTACGAAATCGAATAATTAGTTTCGAATTTTAATTGATTTTAAAGGGGTACTAATTGGAACGAATTTGCGATGAATTTAAAATTCGATCAGAATTTGATTTGAAATGGAAATTAAAATAATTTGTTTTTACAATTGGATAGGTTTCACATTAATTACTATAAAGTTTGAATGCAGTACGTAGGTATTTGAACGATTTGCGCTTCAGCAAAACGGGGCAGAATTTAAAGTGAAATTCAGTTTTAAAATTGATTAGCTGAGGTAACTTGTTCTTGGTACTTGGGTGAAGTTTGTCCTAAGTGTGTCCTAAGTTTGTCCTAAAACAAAAATTATTATGCGTATAAATCGCCTTATAACGAAGTTTTTTGTTCCATAGTAAAATTAGGAAAACTGTGTATATCACTAAAGGAAAATCACTGAAACTTTCCGAAAGGTCGGGGAACAAAAACTTAAAATTGAACATTTTTGAGAACAAGAATCGTAAAAATTGATATCGAATTTTCCTAAATTTTACTGCTGATTTACGATACTTTTTCTAAGAAATTGCCATCGTCGCCTGCAACGATCTCTGCGCCTACCATATGGTGGCTTTCCTTTCACAGATCGCTGCACAATTCGTTCCGGATCACGAAGAATGCGACCGAGCCAGCGTAGTCGCTGGGGGATCTTCATCAGATCTCTAATCTCGATATTCGCGTTTTGGGAAGTAAATCACACGCATCACTTCTCTCTTAAATGTAAGGAGATATCTCTCGTACTCATCCGTCAGCGCCCAACTTTCACATCCAATCATAACAATGGCCCTGATCACCGCTTTGTAAAGCTTCAGCTTCACGGCACGTGATAGGTGTTTAGATTTTAGCAGTGGCCTTAGAGGATACAAAGTACGGCTGACAGCTGCCAGCCGCACATTAATATCCTCACCCACACTGTTATCGTGAGTGATAAGAGAACCCAAAAAGTTGAACCTCCAAATAATGAACCTCCGCGTGCAAATAATGACTGATAAGTTCTCACATCCTGCACAACCCGAGTCATTTAAACTGCTGGAAATTTTGGATGAACTCATGTTTCCAAATGTATCTGTTTGTGAGGGGAAAATATGCTTGCTACTCTAAGATCGTGAGCAATTGCAAAATACATCATTCTCTCACCATTATCAGTCGCAGTTTCGGGTCGGGAGTACGGACCTGTGTATCCCCCAACATTTTAATACTTTTTCAAAATAATGACTAACAAACTAAAATACGCTTTTCCTAATTTTACTAGGAAACTGAAAAATTTGTTATAACGAGACTTTCACACTAACTAACACATATACGCATAGTAAACTTTTTGTTTTAGGACAAACTTAGGATACACTAGGACCAACTTCACCTTACGTGTTTTTGGTGAATAAACGTTATCGATATCAGAATTAAAAGCTTAAATACCCGAATGCCATAAACAAGAATGGTTTTAAGTTAGAGCCACTACACTTACATATGTATAGTTTCATGACAGTGGGACAAAGAGAATCGGAACGAAAATAATTATTTTTATATCATTAAAATTAAATTCTTTGTTAAAAGTATTTCTCACCTTCTGAAATTGTCCAAAATTTGTCCAATTTCTTATTAGAATCGAAATTTAGTAGCCATTACTTGCTATCCTTGGAAAAACAGTGATCATAAGTTACAAGAATGGGCTTCTCGTGAACACTACTACGCTCTTTGAATCAGCATTTTGTTAACCAACCGTAGAATCGGTTTATAGGCTATAGAATATCTACAATATCAAACTGACGGTTTTCTGGGATAATTCTCTGGATGATTTACGGAAAACCCAAATTTTATCAACTGGGCCAAAATGTGTATTATTGTGTATCATTATCAAGTTCCTTGATGAAATTTGAGTTTTCCGGAAATCATCCATACAACTCTCTGCAGCATTATACTCACTAAAGATCTGTGTCTTCATGCTTTCAAAATTCAATTAACACAACAACTAAAGCCAAATGACCATGACAGCGAAGAGAGTGCGTTGAATGGATTATTGAGCATCAACAAGTGGATGCTGATTTTTCGAGCAAAACCATCCTAAGCGATGAAGTGCATTTTCACCTTGATGACTTTGTTAATCGCCAAAATTGCCGCATTTGGGGTACGGAGAACCCGAATGTAATGATATTGACATAGACGACATGTGGTTTCAACAAGATGGTGCCACATGCCATACAGCCCGTGAAATAATTACTGCATAAGACATTTCCTAGTCGTGTACTCTCTCGTTTCGGTGATCCGAATTGGCCCCCTAGATCGTGTGATTTAACACCACAAGATTTCTTTTTATGGGGTTATTTGAAGTCAAAGATCTATGTCAATAAGCCCACAACCACCAGTGCATTACAGGAGGAAATTAAACGCTGCATCAAGGAAATTTAGCCACATTTATGCAAAACGGTCATGGAGAATGTCGATAATAAAAGAGTAAAATAAATAAAAGAGTGCGTATATGCCAGCAAAGCTGTGGAGGCCATTTGCCCGATGTGATATTCCATAAATAACCCTATCCTATGTCTTTTATGATTCAATAAAAAAAAATCACGATCTGAAGACTAAAAACTGTGTTTTCTATTTAATTCAAATCTTGCGCTAGTTTTGGGACACCCTTTAGAATATTCATATCGAGAAATATGGAGTTTAAGGCGGATTCATTCGTAATTTTTAAGGAAAGTGATTGGTAGAAAAAAAATCGGAATGAATGAACGAAACCATGAATCCACCTTTACAGTTGGCCGATTCTGGCCTTTTCTATAGTTATAGAAGAGTGTAAGGCAGAATAATTTACTGATGTACAATGCGGCACTACCAAAATATATTGAAAAACGTAGTCCATTACTTAGAGAAAATATATTGGATTTATTGGTGTGATAATCACGTCAGACAACCTTTCGTATTTTTTAAAGTATGCTATGCACATATGTAATAGCTAACTAGGCTTATAACTTGTTTACTAGATAAACTTTACCAAAACTGATGATATCATATTTTGCACTAATTTATTGTTTATGCATGTATCCAAAATCAGGTTTCCATCCTATATCTTCAAAACCTATCAAACCTTACCGTAAAACAGGTAAGTATGGGTACTGAGAATCGTGTCAACATATCGTTCATCCGTAATCGATGTTCTCTCTATCAAACAATACGAGCTCTGTTTTTCCTCCCGAATTGATGCCACCCCAAACCATTATTAAACCTCCATCGGAACAATTGGTTTCTTGGATACAGCAGTCAGTAAATACCCTCCAATGCGTTTATAAATACCTGATTCCATCTGTCACTGGTGCTTAAACCAAATCGCGATTCATCCGTGAAGAGTACAGCCAATGAGACATATGGTTCCTCTTCTTGCTGTCATTTTCCAATCGCTCAGAGAAGCCATTAATACTATTGTCGCATAGGCGTCGATATTCATTTAAAGTTGTGATGCTTTTTCGAGCAAGATTTCGTTTCGTATGATCCCATCTCGCAATTGTTTTAGTACTAAAATATAAACACTAAAATCTAATCTTTTAAAATATTCAACTGCGGTCTTCCATTGTGAACGTTATGTTTAGAGCCTGTCCGAATTCATTCTTAATCGACTAAACTAAATAGTTACCACCATTTTTCCGCGAGAGGCGGTAATATCGCGCAAAAGTCTAGTATTCGACTAGACTAAATCATTCTAAACTGTGATTTCATTTTGAACGGTAGCGTTTTAATATATTCAATATTTTTTTTTTATTGTTATTATGAATAAATCATCCGTAACAAACGGATACGGAACGAATTCACAGCAATAGCCTAGTTTCTAAAAAATGTAAACAAAATGTAAGGTTATGTTATAAAAATATTTTATTCATTAATGTTACCCTTTTATTTGATACGGGTGACGAGTTTTCATCAATTAAAGTTAATGACAATACGTAGCTGCATATTATTTCACTTACGCATGATATAATAAATTCATCTTCAGTGCCAATGGCATCGTTATTTTCAATATCACTCATTTCTCGAAAAATTTATTTGACAGATTATTTAGAAGCCAGAATATAATGAATTCGGACGCTAGACATTCTTAATTTAGTGACATCTATGATTATTTGAGTAGAACTTCACGAATATTTTTAGTTTAGTCGATTAATGATGAATTCGGACAGCCTCTAAATACTAATTATTCGATTGTTTTTATTTTCGAAAACAAAATTTTAATCGGTTATTAAAAAACAACCAAAAAACAGAAAACAGTGTTGCTATAGTAACTATACACAAGAAGGAATTTAAAATCAAATTTTACCGTTTCTTCACCGTTATCAGTGTTTGATCGAATTCAGTTAAACCAAGAAGAAAAAAATCAAAATTCTGTGGTGTAGTTGGATTACCCTGCTCAACTGGCATGCATTTGAATTTAGTGGCCAACAGAAAAACCGCTTCGGGGAATCGGGAAGCATTAATCAAATTTGGTGCGACATCACAATACGCTTCAATACATTTTTCTATACTGATGATTAAGACAGAGATGATCGTAAATGCTAGATGATCATCTAGAATATACATAAACATCTAATTTGCATATACATTTCTTTTATACCGCAAACTTAAAAATATCAGCTGATTTTTTGTCAACCAAAATAGTTTATCATAATTCATGTGAATATTTCTAAAGAAAATATGCAAATTAGATCAGCGCACATATGTGTATGTGTGTATGTGTGCAAAGCTAAAACATTTGATTTGACTCATACAAAATTTTACAAATTTTTTTTTGGTTTTTGTAAACAATTCGCGAATACACGATATAGAATCGCTGATCCATAAATTGAACAAATAGCGAACTTGAATCTAACGAAAGAAAAAAAACGTGCAGTAATCACTCATACCGTTTTGTATTAATTACATGTAGTACTTTAAACACCCAAGCTTAGTTGGCTTGTGCATGTAGATATATATTATGTACATATACAGCAGGTATATACAACCCACTGTACACACTTAATAATAATTATATAAATCGCGATGTCGCGATTGTATTGTTTTAATACTCTTCTCTCTCTCTAGCTAATTTTGCACACATTCGCGTTAAACAATTTTTTTTTTTTATATTTTATTGATTTGACTCACCGCTTTGTAGATTCAAGTTCAAGTAAAACATAAGTCGCGTATATAGCCATGATTTTGGTGTTGGTGTTGCTGTATGTGTACCAGTTGCACGCGTATTTGTTAATTTTAATGGACATTTTTTTTTTCTAGGTTTTATATTTTTCATTCATTAGCGCGCGCTGTGAAAATCTGAAAATAGAAAGAAAAAATAACAATGAAAATTAAAAATGGCGGTACAGTTAAATGGCTGCTCGTAATTTTTTTAATTTCCTTTTTTTTAGGCTTATGGGGTATTTTTTGTCTCAACAATTAATTATCTACTGTTGGTCTTTGGTAGACAAATTGTTAGACGGAAAAATTATGTCAAACAAAAACATTAATTTGATTGGAATCAGTCTACCATTCTAAATTGAATTGAATTATTAGCGCACCTATGGATACATTTTACACATAGACTAATCGATTGTATGTACATATGTATGATTTTCATTGATTGGTATGTACATATTGGGAAATCGGTAGTGGACAAAACGTATTCAAAAATTTTCAATGTCGTAGACAATTTATGTATATGACATGGACGCACCCGAGAATTTTTAATCTAAGGTATCTAAAAAAATTTTCATAGAGGAATCCGAAATAAATATTTTAGATATTGAGAGTGACGATGACGAAATCTCGATTTCTTCCAAGACCTTGTCAAATATTCTATCGGAATTAAGGTGCAATCAGGAAAGCCTGTGTTCAGTTAGCTTCTATCTTCTATTTCTCGACTGAAAACTTATCTTAATAATGAACTGAAACATAACGACATTCAGGGAGAATTTAAAGAAACAGCTGTTACCAATATTCACAGTAGATTAAAAGTACTTCGGGGCCTAAACTTCCGACGCGTCATAAAGTCAAGAGCCAGAACGAGAGAAGTGCGATCTTGCGTAATCTTTCGTAATACTCCCATAAAGTTATCTCAGGATTTTTAAAAATTACATCTGACAATAAGTATAAAAAATATTTATTTTATACAGTTGGTTCAGGTATATAAAAAACCCATTCCATACTTTTTAAAAATATTTAATTCATTCAGTTAACTCATTCCATGATTTTATACAGTCGGCTCATTCCAGGCTTTTTGTCTTATACAAAGAATGTTGGAATAAAGAAAAAGTTTTTGTTAAGTAAAAGTTAAAAAGTTAAAAAAATTATTCTGGCCTGAAAATTTTTTTTCTGGCCTGGAAATTTCACCAGGATGGAGATAATTCAAAATTTAAACAGTAATTTCAAAATTTTAAAATTTTGACAGCCAAAAGTTAATTGGAAACGTTCCACATGTGCCACTACGCACATTTTGTGAAAATACAGAAAAAGTAACTTTTAAAAAATGTTGTAGTAATGTAATGTAAATAATTTGAAATTTACGGTTGAAAGTACATATACGTATGTATATCAATTAAACCGTAAAAGCTCTCGCACTGAGTACATTTATCTATAAAAAAAACCTAAAATGTTTCCTGCATGAACATCCAAAGTATATTTGATAAAGGCGCAAATCATAATTATAGGGCTATTTTAAATTAAAAAGTTTGAAGCTCACTAGACTTAAGGCAAAAATAAATAAAAAGCTTTAAATAAATTACTGAAAAAAGCTCAATTTACAAAAAAGCTTTCATTTGTGTGTTGTAATTAGACATCCACGTGACACTTAGTGTAAATATTAATTGCAGATGAAATATGCTGACCATTTCCTACATAAATTTGAACATTCATTGAAAGCTCATGATATTCAGCTAAAACCTCAAAAATAAAAAAAATATTGCAAACTGTTTATGGTATATTGTAACTTTATCACCAAGCTTTTTGGGAACAAGAACCAAAATTATGATTTTACTTAATGCATCGTATAAAACTTGCAATACTGAAATTTTAACTTTTTCTATCATGAACCAAGTGCGCCAGGATTTAACCTTAATCGAAAAACTTTTCCATTTAAAATCAAGGAATCAATGTGAAAGGTAATTAATCGTACACATTTCTGAAGTGTTATTTCGAATTTTATAAGTCAAACTAATTTACAAAAATAATATAAAAACTTTAATTACTGGGCTTTTTGGTTGAAAAATTCAAAGCTCACTGGAATTTAACGTTGTAACCTTTTTTTGGGGTGTTGAAAATACACACCCGCGTGACACTAGTTGTAAATGTTAGTTGCGGATGAAATATTCTAATTAGTTCCTACATAAATTTGGATATTTATAGAAAGCTCATAGTATTCAGCTATAAGCTCAAAAATACATTTTAAAAAATTGGTGATTTGTTTTGGCGTATTTTAACCCTCACCAAGCGTTTTGTGGAGAAGTGCTAGAACTATAATTTTACTTATGTGTTTTGAGATAAGAACTGTTTCTAACATGAACGAGGTTGGCTAGGGTTTAACCTTAATCGAAAAACCTATCCATTTAAAATCAAAGAGTCAGTGTGAATGTTAGTTTACTTATCTCTGAGATTAAGTTAAAATTTGAAACCGTTCAAGAACGTCGTTCGTGAGATACGGATTTCCGAAATGTTTCGTGTTTTAGAAGTCAAACTAATTGACACTCTTCCATTCTTTTGAAACCAGCTGAGGGTTCCATCTACCTAAAATCGCCCTCGGCAAAATGTTGGATATGAAGGTCGGTTTATCAACACACCAAATATTTTGTAGCGTAATGCAAATTTACGCTTAAACGTGCATGTGTATGTATATATCAATTTCACAAAAATATTCATATAAACATTTATTTGATAAAATTGAGACGTAAACTTTAAATATTGAGCTTTTTTATTAGTGGAAAAGTTCAAAGCTCACTGGAAATTAACGTTCAATTAGAATCTAATAAGCGAGAAAATTCGCAAAACGCTTAAAAAAATATCAAGAAAGCTCATTTTAAAAACGCTAAAATGTAAAAGCTTTCATTGGTTTGTTGAAAATACAGACTCGCGTGACACTAGTTGTAAATGTTAATTGCAGATGAGATATGCTGATTAGTTCCTACATAAATTTGAAAATTTGTTGAAAGCTCATAGGTAAAAGCTCAAAAATATATTTTAGTGGAAACGTGTTTTGGCGTATTTTAACCATTTCAATAAGTCACTCCAATATTGAGATTTGACCTTTTTCTATCATGGACGAGAGGCGCCAGGATTTAATCTTAAATTCCACTTACCAAAAATCAAGACTTCGGCAAAAAGTTGGATATGAAGAACCGATCAACACACAAATTTATAACAAGCTGAATGCGTACAACTGGTATACTGTGCCGCTGCAAATTTATTATATTTATATTTATACGTGATTAGGCCTTCCAACGCTCCTGGTTATCTAAGTAACTGGACGTTCCACGTGCCGATCCTAAATCTCGTGTCCGGGTACTTGAACGGGGGTCTGGTGTTTGTTTGGCGGTATCCATTTTAATTTTTGTTGACTTTATAAACAGTTGATATTGTTTACGGATGCGGGTCGTCAGCCCAGCGATCCAACCGTTTAGTCGCCTCGTACGACAAGCAAAGGATACTGTGGTGGTATTCTTGGCAAACACGTGCAATTTAGATTTACGAGCCATATGTGTGCTCCCCGACCAATGTTTCCAATACACACTGTATATACTGCACAAGATACCAGTTTTAGTATACCCAAAATATAACGTCAGTATATTGCTACAAATTAAAATTATTTTGCAATAATCTCAAGTCATTTTATTTAATCTTTTAAATCGTTTAGCAATAAACAATAAAAAAAAATGAGCTCAGTTATTTATTTTAACTGTATATGCATATTGTACAACAGATCAGAATAAATATTACTAATTAATTTTGCTGAAGTTTGTACTGTACATCAATTAAATTTAATTCTACAACTTAGTATAAGAGGTGTATAGAACGTTAAGAGATCAAAAGGCAAAAATATAATTTGTATTTAAATTTGAAGGATGGGTGACTTTTCAAATCACGTTTGAGTAACCTCTAACATTATTATTTGCATAACATATATATACAGACGGTTACAAATTATGTTTGACAGATTATCGAGAGAGATAATTATCGATTGAGATAAGAAAGACGTACGAAAATTTCCGTCAACTTGCTTGAGGCTTTCGAAAGAAAATTCGAATTCATCATTTTTAAATTCATTCACAGAAGAATATTAAATTATAAATAGTGTTTGGAAGCTTTTAACGAATTTGAGCTTTTTCACTTTACCAAAAGTATCATATGGAACGTGATGTAACTTTCAAATGAGTATTTGGCAAGTCAATAAAACTATTACAAACCACTTCAATTCGATATGATTTAGAAAGAATTCTCGCAAAAATGAGGAGAATATAGTATCAAAGACAGTCAAATCTTCGAATAAACTTGGAGTACGTATAGATTCTGACACATAGAAGTCGCACACCTTTTACACATATGTAGAGTAAAAAAACTGCTAAGCAATTACACGTTACAATCACGAATTTGCAATTCAATAAATAAATACTGTATTGACGTATGCGAACATTATTAATTACAACTGCACGCGATAAACTATTAATAATATCTTATTACAAACTACTGTTAGTTACTAAGCAATAATTTATTTGTATATGTGTATAGACTAGAGTATAGGACAAATATAGGTTAACTTTTTTTATCGTGATAGTTATTATATCGGTATGTACGATGCACAAGTTTTTAAAAAAATAATCTGGATGGCAAAATGTGTAATCGAAAAAATAAATAAAAAATCTTACAAAGTATGTATACAAGAACACTTGTTGTTTAATAAATTCCATTCAAATACAAAACTAAAAAGCTAAACAATACAATTAGCTTTATGATGTCGTCGTCAGAATTTATGTATAGAAAATTGCGATTACCTAAGAAAAACACTTTGCAATCGAATTGACCTTCATATATAGAATGTAATAAATAGCGCGCGCGCGCCCTCCGAAAAACCGGAAGGCATTAATTTACCCAATCGACACGAACATCTTAAGTATATAAATATGTATGTATGTATATTGTTATGTAATTAAAAATGAAGATTACTTACACGTGTACTTTGTTACATTTAAGTGCATTTGACGTACATTCATATATGCATGACTAATGAATTACTCTACATACATAATACACATATGCATGACACAGACGAATGTTTATTTATACAATACATGTACAGATACTGGCAAGTTTTAGCACAACAACAATAATAACAAGTTTTATTCTAATTACTTAATTTATTTTAATTTAAATAATCAAAAATAATTTTATTTTTATATTTGACTTAGTTACGTTTATTACTAATAAGGCAAAGTTGAATACTAATCACTTGTAGCTCGCTTTGTTTAATATCAGAAATCGTATATATAGCTACATATATGTATGCATATAATTTATGGATGGGAAGTTTTTAACGCATTCGATGCGAAGGGATTTAATGGGCTAGACCAGCTAGAAAGAACAGTACACCAAAACTATAAATAGACAATGTTTTGATCAATATATTGATGACAAATCAAACGACAAACATCTCTATTAACCTCATAAACCGAGCACACAATCCTTGACCTACAACATGTTTACAACTAATATACATAAAACTATATTATACAAACTAATATACAAATCATTATTTAAGAGAATAAATAATAAATAAAATAAAAATTATTTCGCTTGCCAAGGACAGGAATAATAGTCAGTCATACAAAAGAACACATTGTATTCTCGCGCGCACAGTGCTAAATAAAATACAAAATTCGGAGATATATTTACAAGTCGAACTATACAGCAACAATCAACACAGCTGTTTTATGTAATTTATTTATAAAACACATTTCTGGTTTTTGCTGCCTTCTGCACAACTATACACAATAATTAATGGCTTGAGTTATATAATCACCGCACAAAAAAATAAAAAATCCGTCATATTCGCGAATCAAGTCGCGCGTCTTTCTTTGAAAAGCAGAACATAAATATAAAATTAAACTCGAATACATAGATAGGATGGTCACTATATATAGGAAGACACTGTTTAGTGCGGTAAAGATTAAGAATATTACGTTCCACAATTTAAGTCAAGCCAATATTGCTCGATCAGGAAAAAAACTGTAGACTAAATTTAGGTTCCACATTTATATCATAAACACAATTTGTATCGAGTAACACGTTTTCTAATTATTCGACATTTTATCAGTTCACAATTATACACCAACAGCAAATTTTGTTATTCATTTTCAAACTTTTAAATATACGTTCCACAAAAACTGTTAGGTAAGCGAAAATTTTAAAACTAAAGTTATGTTCCAAAAATTAGATGACTGCGCGAAATATTTTTCATTGGTTTGGATGTGATTTCTCAAAGTATGTAATTCATATCATGATTTTAAACTTTCTCTACAGACAGAATAATAAATTTTTATTTTAGTTTTGTATAATGATCGAAATGAGCTTTTTAGAAAACATTTATAAATCGTAGAGTAGAAAAAGGAATATGCCCTTTTATTTAAAAATGCTAAACACTTATTATGTCCCACACGTTTAAATCACCATTTTCTGAAAGTTCGAACGATTGAATGGGTCTCACAATTCTCCATCCACACTAAATTACAATTTTTTTATTTATATTCATGATTTTCTATTTCTATTAAACGTGGACTAGTTTAATTTGTTAAAAAGGCAACAAACAAAACCTTCGACTGGACGCCATTCACTACATTCAATATTTTCAACATTAATGACTGAACATTATATGTCCCACAGTTTATTTCAATAAAAATACAGAATTAATCACGAAAAGCGACAAAATCGCTAGTTTAATATAAGTCCCACTGTTTAGTGCGGTATATTGAGTAAAGATAAAGAATATTACGTCCCACAACTTAAGTCAAGCCAATATTGCTCGATCAGGAAAAACTGAAGACTACAATTAGGTTCCACATTTATACCATAAACAAAATTAGAATAATTCACCAATCTATAAACTACCCTACAACAATTCCAAATCTAGTTCCACAATCTGTATCGAGCAACACGTTTTCTCGATATTTATCAGTTCACAATTATAAACCAAAAGTAGATGTTGTTATTAATTTTCAAACTATTAAACATATATGTTCCACAAAAACTTTTGCAGAATTTCTATTAGGTATTAGGTAAGTGAAAATTCTAACATTATAATAGGTCATGTAAAAAGTACCCGCGGTATTTGCCACTAGATGGTGTTGATGCCTACATATATTGGGCTACACTCACCCGATGGTCTCAAATGTGCACGTGCTTAAGAGCTGACATTCAAGTTCCATTGTTTGTGTAAAAAGTTATTTCATTTGTAAATTAGTGAAATATCTGAAGAAATACGCTATGTGATGCATTGTTACTACAATATATAAAAGGTAAAAATGGTTTGCTTGATTCCGTTCCGGAAATTTCGATGTCAAGATGATGAAATTTTGCAACTGGTGGAGCGAGACCGGCACGCAAGCTGTCAGGAAATAGCGAAGGCATTAAACATCGACCACATGACAATTTGGAATCATTTGAAAAGAGCAGTCTTCAAAAAGACGCTCGATGTTTGGGTGCTACATGAATTAGCGCAAAGAAATTTGATTAACCGAATTGACATCAGTGAAATACTGCTGAAAGGCAGAGAAATCGAACCATTTTTGTAACGAATCATTACAGGCAATGAAAAATGTGTGAAATACGAGAATATCAAACGTAAGCGCTCATGGTCAAAGGCTGGTGACCCTCCACAAACGACTTCAGAGCCTGGATTGACGGCAAACAAGGTAATGTTGAGTATTTGAAGGGATTGGACGGGAATTGTACATTATGAGCTACTGCAACGTGGCGAAACAATCAATTTGGTCCTGTACTGTGCACAATTCAACCGTTTGAACGAATCAATCCAGAAAGAGTGACCAGAATGGGCCAACAGAAAAGCGGTTGTGTTCCATCATGACAATGCGCGGCAACACACATTTTTGATGACCCCGGACAAATTGACGGAACTTGTTTGGGAAGTTTTGATGCATGAAATTTTGATGATAGCCCTTTATCATCAAATATGCTGATTTCCATCAGCATTTTTACCAACTTTGAAAGAGAAAATAGGTTCCACAGTAACAATCCAATACAATCACATTAAACTTATGAGTTTTTTGACATGTTCCACAAATTTTAAAATTTATACAACGACGTGCGCGCTAAATGAACTTACCCTGTAAATTATCATTTGATTCTTATGCAAGATCACCTTACATATATGGTATATGATTACAACTCTGTATTGATATAAATCGCGAATAGTTTTATATTTTGCTAATTTCCGTGTTGCTAAAAAACTACTGTAGGTATAGACTAGAGTAGAACAAAATCGAAAACAAAAAGAACAAAATATAAAAAATTCTGAAAGTTCATCCTGTTCGTGACCACATGAATAAAACAATTTTTGCTGTTGTTCTAAACTTAATATTCATTTTACTTCACATCTCATATATAAATACAGCGATACTCTTATAACTTGCTTGTCATGATATGTAAGCATTAAAAACCAGTTAAAATATTTTAGTTTAAATTTTTTAAAAGAGGAAATCAAACTGAAAACGAAAATTAAAAATTTATCAAAAATCTGGTAGTTACGTAACCGCAGAAGTGCCAAAAAATCAGTTTGATATCGCGGACTACATTAAAATTCTATACGTGTGCAAGTCGACGAAAACTAAATATATTCTACTATTTATAGGTATAATGCTATCTACATATTTTAGTATGGTAGGTCTTATAAATATGTAAACGTATGTATGTATATACGAGTTTACAGCACGAAAATGGTAACAACAATTTAAAGATGGTTATAAAACAATCATTTTGAATTATTAATATGTTAATTGTGAATCAATGCCATCCAATCTAGATTTGAGGTAGGTCAATAACATGTACATTGTCAGTTAGTGCAAAATTAGCATGTAGTTATATTTTAGTCGCAGAATTTTTCGATGAACTCAGATTCAGACGTAAATTAGCATGTGCAAAATTATTCAAATCCTATAATAGACGTTTATTCATCCATGACATTCAAAAATTATTTACAAAGTGTTGTACTTGGAATTTCTTTGTGGAATGCTTATAAAATAAAAATTCGGTCCAATCGTTAAATACAGTTCAATCCTATACCTATAAGTCAACAAATATATCAGTCAAAACATATCTCCAAACCCTAGAAGTATCCGTCAAAATATTAGAGTTTGAGTTAAGCTTGAATAGTATTTCGACCTAAATTTAAATTAGTCGTTTATATGCGTTTCAAGTTTTAATGAAGTTATTTAATTTAGTAAAAATTATAAAATTTTCGTTCAAATTTTATTCAAACTTAATTCAAATTTTAATTTTTATTCAAATTTTACTTAAATTTAAATGTAAGTTTGAATATGTTTTGAATTTTATTCATCATTTTAAAATAATTTGTCAAGTTCTAATCAAATTATGTGTAGTTGTCTACAATTCATAAGGTTTGATTGATTTGATCCAGAATTATATAGTTGTACAAATTTGAAATATCCAATCAAATTTGTTTGGTAAAAACGTTAAGTTTGTTTGTGAATTGATTTCCGAAAAAAAATGTCGAATATTTTTCTAATTTTACGCAAAAGCATAAATTTTGAGCTTTTATTTCCACTAACAAAATGACACAACAATTAGAGCTTTTGATTGATATTATCGTATTCTAACTTGTGACAGAGTTTAATCATAAAAACAGTGAAAACCAAAGAAAGCTTTAATCAAAGGTCCCAAAACGTTAAAATACTAACGAAATTTCAAAGGTAGCAAAAAGCTCCTTAAAAACTTTAGCTTAATTATTTCGAGAGTTTTTTCGAATTAAATTACTTTGTTGGGAATGAAAGTTCTAAAGAAAGCACCTGGAACCTCATTTAGAACTTTAATTATAAAGGGTTCAATTTAATAAATCAACAACTCTGTCAATGAAAGCTCATTCAGTTATTTAACAAGCTAGTTTAATCAATCTTCTAGTGAAGCTACTCTAAAATAAATCAATTTTTTAAGTCAAAAAAGCGTTTAAGGAAGCGGTTTTCTTTTTTATACTACGCTTTAAGTCGAGCAAGCTTGATTAGTCAGTTAAGCTCGGAACTGCTGAATAGTTTAAGTGACTAAATAAAAATTATTCATGTCCATTTACCTAAGTTTCATTCAAATTAGGTTTACAAATATTTTAATAAAATAAAATTGAAAAATTCACAATAAAATTTGAATGGAGTTTGAATGGTGTGATAACCTATTCCATTGAAACATTAAATAGTTTAAACTTTAAATTTGGATGTTGAAAAAAATTACGTTAAATTAACTATGTACTAGAACCCGAAATTTGAATCGAGTTTGAATGAGTTGTAATTGCATTTTTGGATTTGGAAAAAACTTCTATCGCACTTGACTAGAATAATCACTGAATTTTAAAGTGTTTGATAACACTGGAGTTTGAATATTTGTTTAGACGTAAATAGGATTGGACAAATCAAATTAAAATGGATTTGGATGAAAATTAAATCAATTCATTTGAATAAGGTTTGAAAGAGATCAAGCAATTCAATGAAATTAGAACGAAATTTCAAAACCATCCTCTTTGAAAAAAATTCAAGAATCATTAATATTTGAATGGAGTTTGAATAGTGATTTATACAATTGGTATGAAGTTTGATAAGTGATTTCAGTGCCTCGTAAATTGTAAAATGTATGAAGAGTATTTGAATGGAAATAAAACGTAATTTGTTTGAACAAATTTGACTGAGATTTGAAATGAGTTGATAGGAGTTTGATTCAAAAATAAATCAACATCGGTAAATTCATCGTACTTAACGACAATTTAAATTAATTTAATATCAATATTTGTTAGCGTTTAACAGTTCAGACGGAATTGAATGAAGTTTGAATACTTATTAAACTTCAAAAAATTTCAGAATATATTTTTCGACACAAAATATGATTGGTATTCGATTTAAAACGTGGTTTTTTTGAATGGAAATTAAAATTAATTTGAATGAAGTTTGAAAGTTAGATTACACTTAAATTTTGAAATTTGGGTAATGTTTAAAAAACTTTAAAGATAAACCGATCAAAAAACTAGAATCAAGAGGGCAATTTGAACCAAGTTTGAATCGTAATTAGAATACAATAAAAAATAGGATATAGGGAAAGTGAGTTTTATCAAATGTTTAAAGCAGTTCAAAAGAAAAGATTCGAAGATTCGTTTTCGATTAAAATTAACGATATAACTTGAATGAATTTGAAAAGAATTTGATCGGTAAAGAATAATCAAATTTTAGTAATTTGGATACTCTTTGACGCTATATGTATGTACGTAATCTGTGGATATGAGACATAGAATTTGAATAGAAATTTCAACAAATTTGAATGAAGTTTGAATAGTGATTATTTAAATCAAATTCAGATTTGAATTTTAGTGTTTTTCTATTAAAACGAGAATTTAAAAAAAATTTGATCGGAAGACCAATTTATACCAAAAATTGAATGAAGTTTGAAATCATTTTACATTTGGATATTTGCGTATGATAAAAAAATTACGTTAAATTAACTATATACCAGAACCCGAAATTTGAATCGAGTTTGAATAAGTTGTAATCACATTTTTGGATTTTGAGAAACTTTTATCGCACTTGACTAGAATAATCACTGAATTTTAAAAAGTTTGATAACACTGAAGTTTGAATATAGTGTCTTAACTATGGGTTTGATATTTGTTTAGACGGAAATAGGATTGGACAAATCAAATTAAAATGGAATTGAATGGAAATTAAATCAATTCATTTGAATGAAGTTTGAAAGAGTTCAAACAGCTCAATGAAATTGGAACAAAATTTTAAAGACCATATATTTTGAAAAAAAATTCAAGTGTAATTGAAATTTGAATGGAGTTTGAATAGTGATTTATACATTGGTATGAAGTTTAATAAGTAATTTCAGTGCCTCGTAATTTGTGAAATTTAGATAATTTGAATTTTTTTTTATTTAATTTGGAAATTAAACGTAATTTGATTGAACTAGTTTGACTGAGATTTGAAATGAATTGATAGAAATTTGATTCAAAATTAAATCAACATCGGTAAATTAATCGTACTTAACGACAATTTAAATTAATTCAATATCAATATTTGTTAGTGTTTAACTGTTCAGACGGAATTGAATGAAGTTTGAATACTTATTAAACTTCAAAAAATTTCAGAAAATATTTTTCGATACAAAATATGATTGGTATTCGATTTAAAACGTGGTTTTTTTGAATGGAAATTAAAATTAATTAGAATGAAGTTTGAAAGTTAGATTACACTTAAATTTTGAAATTTTGGTAATGTTTAAAAAACTTTAAAGATAAACTGATCAAAAAACTAGAATCAAGAGGGCAATTTGAACCAAGTTTGAATCGTAATTAGAATACAATAAAAAATAGGATATAGGGAAAGTGAGTTTTATCAAATGTTTAAAGCAGTTCAAAAGAAAAGATTCGAAGATTGGTTTTCGATTAAAATTAAGGATATTACTTGAATGAATTTGAAAAGAATTTGATCGGTAAAGAATAATCAAATTTTAGTAATTTGGATACTCTTTGACGCTATATGTACGTAATCTGTGGATATGAGACATAGAATTTGAATGGAAATTTCAACAAATTTGAATGAAGTTTGAATAGTGATTATTTAAATCAAATTCAGATTTGAATTTTAGGGTTTTTCTATTAAAACGAGAATTTTAAAAAAATTTGATCGGAAGAATACCAATTTATACCAAAAAATTATAAAAAATTTGAATGAAGTTTGAAATCATTTTACATTTGGATATTTGCGTGATACAAAAATTACGTTAAATTAACTATATACTAGAACCCGAAATTTGAATCGAGTTTGAATAAGTTGTAATCACATTTTTGGATTTTGAGAAACTTTTATCGCACTTGACTAGAATAATCACTGAATTTTAAAAAGTTTGATAACACTGAAGTTTGAATATAGTGTCTTAACTATGGGTTTGATATTTGTTTAGACGGAAATAGGATTGGACAAATCAAATTAAAATGGAATTGGATGGAAATTAAAATCAATTCATTTGAATGAAGTTTGAAAGATTTCAAACAGCTCAATGAAATTGGAACGAAATTTTAAAGACCATATATTTTGAAAAAAAATTCAAGAGTAATTGAAATTTGAATGGAGTTTGAATAGTGATTTATACATTGGTATGAAGTTTAATAAGTAATTTCAGTGCCTCGTAATTTGTGAAATTTAGATAATTTGAATTTTTTCTTTATTTAATTTGGAAATTAAACGTAATTTGATTGAACTAGTTTGACTGAGATTTGAAATGAATTGATAGAAATTTGATTCAAAATTAAATCAACATCGGTAAATTAATCGTACTTAACGACAATTTAAATTAATTTAGTATCAATATTTGTTAGTGTTTAACCGTTCAGACGGAATTGAATGAAGTTTGAATACTTATTAAATTGCAATAAATTTCAGAAAATATATTTGGACAAAAAATATGTCCGGTATTCGATTTAAAACGTTAATTTTTATTCTTCGGACTACTTCGGATAGAATTTGAATCAGTTTGAAAACAGTTTGATCGGAAGTATACGGATTTATTCCAATTTTATTTATGTTCTTTGACTCTATGTTACGTTGATGTACGTAATCTGTATGTATAAAAGACAAGTTATTACATTTTGAATGGAATTTAAAGCTAATTTAAAAGAAGTTTGAAAGTGATTATACTTAAATTTTGAAATTTGGGTAATGTTCAACAAACAATTATTGTAATCAAATTTGATCAGGATTTAAAAAGTTTAAAGATAAACTCATCAAAAAACTCATCGTGATTGGTTTTCGATTAAAATTAAGGATATAACTTGAATGAATTTGAAGAGAATTTGATCGGTAAAGAATAATCAAATTTCAGTTATTTGTATACTCTTTGACACTATATGTCCGTAATCTGTGGATATGAGACATAGAATTTGAATGGAAATTTAAACAAATTTGAATGAAGATTGAATAGTGATTATTTAAATCAAATTCAGATTTGAATTTTACTGTTTTTCGATTAAGACGAGAAGTTTAAAAAAATTTGATCGGAAGAATACCAATTTTTACCAAAAAATTTTAAAAATTTGAATGAAGTTTGAAATCATTTTAATTTGCATCACATTACAAAATAATTTTTTTTTTCAACTTCTTTGTAACATCCAGCAAAAGTCGAACGATCGAAATCAATCTATTCTATACGTTTGTTAATTAAATTTTGTGATATGTATGTTTGTACTCCCTGCAATGCAAATCATTATCTGTTTTAATTAAATCACACCAGCAGAGTTTATATGAAAAACAGTTTTCATACTCTTTCCAGCTAAATAGGTGACAGTAGTTTTATTCAATTATATCTGTATACTAACCACAGTAACGAATATAGTAACACCCAACAAAATCTGGCCTTTTGTATGCAAGTATATGTGTATGCACCTAATCCGTATTGCATTTATATCATACAGCCATGTACACAACACTATGGTAACATAAATAAATTTGTCTGTGGATGTATATAGGGCGCGCGGGGGGAGCCGGGATTATCAATAAGAAAATTTTGTATACATAAATTCGATACGGGCTCAAATAGGCATGCGCGATGGCAATGAAAATTTTTCTGTTTTGTGTATCATATAAAAATCGATTTTCCAGAACATCAAATGGAATAAAATATAAAAAAACACTTGCACATGAAAATCAAAGTAAAAATTTTCCTCTTTTTTGTTTTCTTTACTGTATATTATGTGCAATGTATATACATAAATATATATACATACAAAACGAGAATTTTCTGTATAGCTGTATGTGTGTGCTTTTTAATTTCGTCTTGAAATGAAAATTTTATTTTCCCATACCATCAAAACGCTATGTATTATACAGCCAAAATGTATGAAGGGAGGAGGATAAGAGGAGTGCGGCAATATAGAATGAGACGAGATGAAAATGTATTTAGAATTTTCCGATGTGATGGAAATTTTTTTTGGAGTAGGTCAAGGATTTATATATTTTTCTGCTGTGTTGAGTATACACAGTGTTTTATTTATTCATATCGTATATACAGATAATGTACATAAAATATTCTGAGAATATACAAGGCCCAACACAAAATGATGTACATACATAATTATATTTGCAAAGTGCGGGGGATTGTTATGCGGGGATGATGGCTTTTTTCAGTACGATGGTTATAGATACATACGAGTATATAGAACGTGATGACATTTTGAATTTTTTATTATTCTTGATTGATATTTTCAAATAAATTTTCCATTTTACTGAGTTCTTTTATTGTTCTTTTGATATTTTGTCATAAATTATTGATTTATGGAAAAATGAAAATCGTTCCGGTTATGGTTTTTCATTTATTTAATTTAATTTATTTTTATCGAATTGTGTGCGAGAGAAATACTTGGAAATTCTTATAAATTTACATAATATATGTATATATGTAGGCGCTAATTTAATTTAGCCAACAACTATACTCTATATACATGAGTATATAGTCGCCAACAAAGGGTTAGTAATATCCATGATTCAGTCAACCATAGTTGGTTTTGTAAAGATTTATAGTTTTATAATATTGTGAAGATACTAATCTTAATTGTTTTATAAAAAGTAACAAGAATTTAAGCTATACATAACTAATTATCTATAATAAGCTCTTTTGTGTACACGAGATATGTACATATACCAATAAATATTTATAATTGAATTGAATATTAATTAAATTCTAGGAATAATTGAAACAAAAAAAAAATCGTGCAGTCGGTGCTTCAATACATAATGTATTGTGACTTAATCAGCACGTATGCATATTAATGTGTTAATTCGGTTTTGAATTTGTTATTTTAAACAGTGTGGTGCAAAATTTCTCTTAAAAGAAAAAATTTGTCTTAAAATCTTCCATGATCCAATTTAAATCAAATTTGACTAAAATTTGAATGAAAATTGAAATATTGTGTTATGAAATTAAAATTTGTCTGAGATTCAATGAATGAAAAATAATTTTTGAATAGAATTTGAAAGAAATTTGAATTTCATTATATCCTGTCGACTTGAATGTAGTTTTAAAAATAATTTAAAAACGTTCACGCAATTGACAAAACATCAGACACATTCATTAAAAAATTTGATTGCAGTTTGATATCACTGTATTCAAATTTGAATAAAAAAATCACATCAATTTTAATTTAAAATTAATTGAACACCACAAATTAGAGGAAGAAATCATTTTAAACACAAAAAAATGTTTAATGTGAGTTTGAATGTAGTTTGAATTGTTCTTTAATTAAAAATTAACGCACATCCATTACTAATTGTGTTTAATCCCATAAATCCTTGAAATAACTCAAATAGCATTCAAACTTTCCTGGTCAACTTGAATTGAATCTCTATTCAAACCGCACTCAAATTTTAACTTACAATATTTTAATATATTGAATATGAACGTGTATATATTTGATTAGTATTTCAATTTATTTCAACAATCTTTATAATTTCCGTATACTTTGACGTTTGATTTGATCCACATCAAATTATGTTTCATATGAAACGACTTTTTCAATGTAACTTGGCACTGATATGCTCAGATATCAAAAAACGATTCAAATTAGGTTTAGTTAAATTTTTCTACGATTTCAAAATGTATTACCTTAAAAGTTCTTTCAAATCAAAAAAAAAAATTGATAATAGTTTCAATACTCATTTATTTTTAAACAACCATAAATGTAGATCCACCATAAATAATTTACACTGTGTTGTTGTACAGTGAATATAAAATTCAATTGAAATTCGAATAAAATTAATTTTGAATGATGAGATAATTTGGTCGATGCCAATTATTTTCAAATTAAACATACATATGTATATAAAAGATTGATTGTAATTTGATTTTTTTTTATGTTGGATTATTGAATTACGGTAATCATATCGAATTGAATATTATATAAATCAGATTTTAGTCAAATTTGAATGAATCTTGAAATATCGTGTTAAGAAATTGTACATTCTAATTTAAGGTACCACAGTCTAATCAAGATAAATTCATACAAGAATTTGTCTGAAATTCCAAATTTGAATAAAATTTGAGGGAAATTTGAAAGAGTTTGATAAGTTAAGAATTTGTATAACCCAAAACGAGTATATCCTATTGTAATTTATCAAATATATCAAAACTTCTACACAATTGACAAAACATTCAGATCAATTTATTATAAAATTTGATTGCAGTTTGGTATCATTCTAATCAAATTTGAAAAAAAATGCATTAATTGAAAACCACAAATTATAGGACGAGATCATTCTAATTTTATTCGAATACAAACACAATTTGAAAGAAGGTATAGTTCAAAAAATATTGTTTAATATGAGTTTGAATGTAGTTTGAATAGTCACAGATGCGTTAACACCATTACTAAATTTACTGCTTTATTCAATTTTGTATTTCATTCTATGTACCTTTGAAATAACTCAAGTAGCATTCAAACTAATACCACTGACAAAAATGGTTTGAAAAGTCTTTTAAAATAATCAGCATACAAACCTGGATATTACTGTAATTTAATGCAACTCGTTAAATGGGTTTGCGAAGATAGTTTGAGACTTATACTCTTGTTTATCTGTATCAAATTATTTTTGCAGATGAACAAGAGTATAGTCCAACACGAATTTAAAAAACAGTTTAAATGTAGGATTTTTTTGTATATTTTCATTATGAATTTGATTAAAATCTGAGTGAAATTTGATTACAGTTTGATACCATTTTATTCGAATTTGGAAAAAATTGATTTTATTTAAGTGTGTCAATTTGAGATTAATTACACCGAAAATGAATTCATCTATTCAAACTATTCAATAAATATCCATTCAAACTCCAATCAATTTTTTCTATACTTAAACGCGTTCGATATATAAAACTGTCTCTGAATAACTATCAATAATTTGCAAATATGATGTTAAATACTTGCCGCAGTCTTCTGGATACTAATAATAATAGTATATCAGCCCCTGTGGTCGGGGGGCACTCACATGTCTCGTAAATCAAAATTGCACGAACATGTTTCCCAAGAATACCACCACAGTATCCTTTGCTTGTCGTAGGAGGCGACTAAACGGTTGGATCGCTGGGCTGACGACCCGCATCCGTAAAAAAATATAGTGTTTATAAAGTCAACAAAAAGAAAAATGGATACCGCCAAAACAACACCGGACCCCCGCTCAAGTACCCGGACACGAGATTTAGGATCGGCACGTGGAACGTGCAATCACTAAGGAAACCAGGAGCGTTAGAGGGCCTAATCACGTGCATGAAGGAGTATCGGCTGGAACTCGTTGCTCTTCAAGAAACTCGCTGGCCTAAAAGTGGAGACCATGTGTCCCAGGGCTATACGTTGTTCTACAGTGGAGATGACCTCGGAAATCTTGGAGCTGGATTTCTTCTTGGGCCGCAGGTAAAGAACGCTGTTTTGGATTTCCAAGCAGTTAATAACCGATTGTGTAAGCTTCGCTTGCGCATGAAGTTAGCTAACCTGTCGATAATTTGTGTACATGCGCCCACAGAGGTCAGCCAGCCCCAAGATAAAGACTCATTTTACAATGACTTGGACGATCTGATGGGATCTATACCCGAACACGATGTTAGAATGGTAATTGGGGACTTTAATGCTAGAGCTGGCAGAAATCAGACCGACTTGTGTGAAAACATAGGTCCGTACTCCCGACACGAAACTGCGACCGATAATGGTGAGAGAATGATGTACTTTGCGGTTGCTCATGATCTTAGAGTAGCAAGCACATTCTTCCCTCACAAACACATACATCTTGAGACATGGACACATCCTCGCGGAACTTCCCGCAGCCAAATTGACCATGTGTTAGTTTCTAAAGGACGGGCTCAGGTTGTTCAGGATGTGAGAACTTATCGGTCAGCAACCAAATACGTAGGCAGCGATCATCATTTGGTCGCTGCAAAGCTACGATGGAAGTTTTCGTACAAGTCTGGGAACACAGCGAAACGCATGGTACGTTTCGACTGTGAAGGTCTGATAAATGAAGATCAAAAGAAACGATATCAGGATCTTGTCAGCGACAACATTAATGAAGCTAATTACCAGTCTGACTGCGTGAACTCTGTCTGGGGGGTACTGAAAACTTCGGTTGTCAGTGCTGCTCAACAGACTTTAGGTATAGTGAAAGTCAGACCCAAGAATGATTGGTTTGATGACGAGTGTCGTCTTGCAGTTGAGCAACAAAATATAGCCCATAATGAAGTGCAACAACGTCTCACAATCGCGAGGAAAAACAAGGCTGCTCTTGCAAGAAGGGCAGCTAAGCGGATTTGTAGACGGAAGAAGCGAGAATGGTGGAAGGCCGAGGTTCTGAAAGTACAACAACTCAGTAATGAGCGCAGTTCGCGTAATCTCTTTAAAGGAATTACTGGACTGAACCATACTTTCAGGCCTACGTCAACCGCCATTCGGGACCGGGATGGAAACCTCTGTGTCAACATCGACGCAGTACTTGACGCATGGAGTGGACACTTTACTGACCTGCTTGATGTCCATCATGCGTCACAGACTGTTGTTGAGCCACCTCTAATACAGACTGCGGAGATTTGCACTGAGGAGCCATCCCATGAGGAATTCACTAAAGCCATGCAGAGATTGAAACGAAACCGTGCACCTGGAGTGGACTGCATTAATTCGGAGCTCTTGATATTCGGAGGGGATACTTTGTTGAACTGTCTTTTCGACCTTATTCGATTAGTATGGCGAACCGAAGTTATGCCTGACGAATGGAAAGTGGCCGCGATATGCCCCATCTTCAAGAAGGGAGACCGCTTGAAGTGTGAGAATTATCGCGGTATAGCTCTCCTTTGCACAGCTTACAAGTTACTGTCATACATTGTATTGGATAGAATCACTCCTCTGGCGGAGGGCTTGGTTGGTGACTATCAAGGAGGATTTCGTCCGAATCGATCAGTCACCGATCAGGTCTTTTCGCTGCGGATGATTCTATCTAAATATTATGAGACATCCATCCCCGTACATCAGGTGTTCCTGGATTTCCGGCAGGCCTATGACTCGATCAATCGAGAGAGTCTATGGTCTGCCCTGGAATACCTAGGAATGCCAACAAAACTGGTACGACTATGTAGGATGACAGTGACGCAGTCTCAATGCTGTGTTAAAGTTGAGAACAGGCTATCGACAAGTTTTGTAGTTAACTCGGGTGTTCGGCAGGGAGATGCTCTGTCCCCGATACTCTTTAATCTCATGTTGGAGTACATCTTTCGTAAAACTGAAACACCGCAGCGTAACATCTTATATCGCCAGTCCAATCAGGTGCTTGCATATGCAGATGACATATGCGTGATTGGACTGAATAGCAACGGAGTGAAAGAAATACTTGATCCGCTTGTAGAGTTTTCAGCTTCTGTTGGACTTCAGATCAATGAGTCCAAAACGAAATACCTGATCTCTGGTTTTAGGGACAGTGGCACACCAGATTTTAGTAGTGGCCACCACACGTTTGAGGGAGTGAGGAGGTTCAAATATTTGGGTTCTCTTATCACTCACGATAACAGTGTGGGTGAGGATATTAAAGTGCGGCTGGCAGCTGGCAGTCGTTCTCTGTATCCTCTAAGGCCACTGCTAAAATCTAAACACTTATCAAGTGCCGTGAGGCTGAAGCTTTACAAAGCGTTGATCAGGCCCGTTGTTATGTTTGGATGTGAAAGTTGGGCGCTGACGGATGAATACGAGAGATGGCTCCTAACATTTGAGAGAAGAGTCATGCGTGTGATCTACGGCCCAAAACGCGAAATAGATGGTACCTACCGAGCTCTGTACAATATCGAGATCAGAGATCTGATGAAGATCCCCGATATTGTACATGAAATAAGATCTCAGCGAGTACGCTGGCTCGGTCACGTTCTGCGTGCTGATCCGGAACGAATTGTGCAGCGATCTCTGAAAGGAGAGCCACCATATGGTAGGCGCAGAGGTCGTTGCCGGCGACGATGGCTCCACGATGTAGAGAACGACTTGGCCTCTTCAGATTGTCTTAGACAGTATGAAGACCATGCTCAGGATCGAAACCGTTGGAGCCGGGTTGTTGACTCAGTAAGGGGCCAGTAATGGCCTTTAATACTGTTTATTATTATTATTATATCAGTGTTTAAAGGCCATTACTGGCCCCTTAATGCGTCAACAATCTGGCTCCAACGGTTACAATCCGGGATTGGTCTTCATACTGTTTAAGACTACCTGAAGAAGCCACGTCATTCTCTACATCGCGGAGCAATCGTCGCCTGCGATGACCTCTGCGCCTACCATATTGTGCTCTCTTTTCAGAGATCGCTGCACAATTCGTCCCGGATCAGCACGCAGAACGGGACCGAGCCAGCGTACTCGTTGAGACCTTATTTCTCTGAAATGTAAGGAGCCATCTCTGGTGCTCATCCGTCAGCGCCCAACTTTCACATCCAAATATAACAACGGGCCTGATCAACGCTTTGTAAAGCGTCAGCTTCACGGCACTTGATAAGTGTTTAGATTTTAGCAGTGGCCATAGAGGGTACAATGCACGACTGCCAGCTGCCAGCCGCACTTCAATATCCTCACCCACACTCTTATCGTGAGTGATAAGAGAACCGAAATTGGAACCTCCTCACTCCCCCAAACGTGTAGTGGCCAATACTAAAATCTGGTGTGCCATTGTCCCATATATCTAGAGATCATGTATTTTGATTTAGACTCATTGTTCTGGAGTCCAACAGAAGCTGAAAACTCTACTAGCGGATCAAGTATTTCCTTCACTCACTTGCTATTCAGTCTGTTTCAGTTTTACTTAAGTTTTATTAAAGATTATCGGGAACAAAGAATCTCCCTGCCGAACACCCGAGTTAACTGCAGAAATTCTTGATAGCCTGTTCTCAACTTTAACACAGGACGGAGACTGTGTTTACTGTTATTCTACACAATCGTACCAATTTTGTTAGTAAAAATGTGAAACGTAATTCCTTTATTGAAGAATATCTTAAAAATAATGAAAGTTTGGCAGCCGCAGTTCTAAAATTTCATACAAAATATGGTCGGAATAGTGTTTTAGCTTCGTCAACTGTTAAGAGATTAATTGAAAATTTAAGGAGACTGGATCAGTTGGGGACGCTAAACACACTGGTCATCCAAAAACAAGCCGTTCAAATGTTAATATCGAAGCAGTGCGTCAGAGTGTTGGTGAAAATCCAGGAACATCAATTCGGCGTCGTGGAAAAGAATAGCAAATTTCAAGAAGCTCTCTGCAGCGTATACTCACTAAAGATCTGTGTCTTCATGCTTAGAAAATTCAATTAACACAACATCTCAAGCCTAATGACCATGCACAGTGAAAATAGTTCATTGAATCATGGATTATGGAGCTGATAGTGGATACTGATTTTTCGAGCAAAATCATCCTAAGCGATGAAGCACGCATTTTCACCTTGATGGCTTTATTAATCGCCAATATTGCCGCATTTGGGGTACGGAGAACCCACATGTTATTGTCGAAAAACAAATGCACCCACAACGTGTCACTGTTTGGTGCGAATTTTTGGCTGGAGGCATCATTGGACCCTACTTTTTTGCTGGTAAAGTAACTGTTACTGGTTCTCGATAAAATGGTGTCACATGCCATACAGCCCGTGAAGCAATTCAAGTGCTACATGAGACATTTCCTAGTCGTGTACTCTCTCGTTCCGGTGATCAGAATTGGCCCCCTAGATCTTGTGATATAACACCATTAGATTTCTTTTTATGGGGTTATTGGAAGTCAAAGGTCTATGTCAACAAGCCCACAACCATTACAGGAGGAAATTAAACGCTGCATTAAGGAAATTTAGCCACATTTATGCAAAAAGTTCATGGAGAATTTCGAGAAAAGAGTGCGTATGTGCCAGCAAAGCTGTGGAGGCCATTTGCCCGATGTGATATTCCATAAATAACCCTATCCTATGTATTTTATGATTCAATTAAAAAATCACAATCAGAAGACTAAAAACTGTCTTGCGTTAATTTTGGGACACCCTTTATTATTCTGATCATATTTTTTGAATAAAACTTGTTCCAACTTTTTCAAAATCGATTTGAATCTAAGCGATGAGAGAACGGTTAGTTTCAACCAGTGTTCGGGGATCAGATCAAACAAAATACTGATGATAATTCTGTTGGCTAGAACGCCAAACCTTAAAATGTTGTAAGAAAATTCACCAACTCTTAAAATTTGATCATAAATAAAAAAATAATTGACAATTTGACAAATCAAATGATTTGTGGTTTTTGGACTAAAGATTTAGAAGCTTAGAAATCTGGTAAATTTACTTTGTTACTACAAACTTAGCTATATACAAACACAAATTCCAGTTTTTTACAAATCGTTTTATTATTCTGGAATGTTACTATATACATACAAGTGGATTGCAATAAACAAATTTTTGGGGGGATTTAATGCTACGTCTTCCCATTTTTTAAGTATGTTAAATACAGGTTTAATTTTTGTGTCGTAATTTAAACGAATACAGCGTACTTTCTCGAGTTTTAAAATAAACATCAACATCCTTTAAATCATGTGCCAAATGATGTCAGATCACATATCCGCGAGAAAGAGTCCGCACAAAAAACCACCAATTCAAATTTTAAAAGAAACAAGTACAAGGTCACAAGCATGATGGTATATACGGGATTCCCCAACACACATTTAGCATAATTTAAAAATTCATAACAGTTAAGTACAAGTCACGATTTTCGTATTAAACCCGATGGACGCGGTCTCTCACTCACATATCCACCATATTATTATGATTTAATTGATTTATGCTTATAATTAAGTTTAGTAATTACATAATATTTTATGTCGTGACATTCATATACGATTTTTCCAAAGTATATAAACACAACATTTTTCCTATTCTATGTACGTATGCCGCGCCACTCGCGATATAAGTTTTATTTTAAAACGCGAACAAAATTATTTCAATGTCAAGTTTAAGTACGTACATACATAATATAATAAAATGTATCTGTATATTGTATATGAGTATATGTACACATCTTATTTACTTCTTAAAAATAAAATAAAAAAACGTCGTCGCCATTCAATCGAAATACTCGCACGTATTTATAATTTGTACTGTACTCACATTCGTTTGGAGTCGTTCGTTCTCAAATAGAACGATAATGAAAATTCATTCTACGACTATTGTTCTAGCAAATTACATTTATAACGATCGGTCGGATAAACTGAGGGTACAATTATTTTTATTATTTACGATTGCATACAAAAAATTGTGCGAATAAACGCATTAAATAAATTGTTAGTACATAGCTGATAAAAAAAATGTAAACCAAAATAATATATTTTTGTGTGACGTAGGTCAGTTAGACAAAAATTCAAAAGAAATGTTGTCTTCGAAATGTTCCGCATTTCTTATACAAAATACAATTTATTTTAATTAAATTCTTTTCGATGCATGCATACATAAAATTATAAGATTTTATATTTCTTACATATGTATACTGGCTTGGTGCAGAATACGATTATTTAATTGAAAATTATTTAGTCTTCAATTAAATAGAAAACAAAGAAATATCTTTGTATAGATGGACGCCTACACGATAAAAATAATTTACAAGTGTTTTTGTAAATACATATCTTGTATTGTAAGAATATACCGCGCGCGCTCTCTCCAATGATGATGATGCAATATTGGGTATAAGAAGAATGATTTATGTATGTACACATTTTATTATATTTTTGGTGTGTAGATAGTCTTAGATAATTTCATAATCGCCTTGTATCGGGAAAATACATTGCTTTTTTGTATAAATTATGTGTGGATAGTGGAATTTTTGAGTTGTGTTTAGTTTATTTAAGCGCGATTCGTTGTGTATTGTGTTGTACATCCGTTCAAAATCGTAATGTTTGCAAGATTATTGTATGATTTAGGATGGATACTGTGCGTGGTTTTATCGATTAAATTATGCGCCTACATCATGTATATATTTCAAACAAATTGTGGGTTTAGATTTTACACTGATTCTGATGAGTTTTATGGTATGATCGTTTAGAAAGGAAAAAAAATAGATTTAGGCACATCCTGTCGCCACAGTTATTTGACACTGGATTATTAACATTCTAGCAAAAGAACACACATATAAACAAGAGCCTTCCGGTCGGTCGCAATTGATAATTGCTTCACAAATATGCATGATAGCTTGAACATACTCTTAGTAAAGATATAGCTTGAAAACACTTTATGAAACCTTTCAGCGTTCTTAAAAATTGGCCCTGTTAAATTTATTCAGTTTCAGGATTAACTTAAATCTTTTGGAACGCATATAGTGTCCGGTATATGCACGAATCCTGAATAGATATAAACTGTGAAGAAGATTCATTTATTTGACGTCATTTCAGGTGTATTGCATTTTATCCCAAAAAATCGTTTGGGCTTGCGATTGACGTAACTATTTCAGGTTTGACTCATCGCAAAATGTCAGTTAACGGCAAGAAAACAATAAACAAAATTGCGCACACTAAATCCACAACTATATTTGAAGCATTCATCAAAATAACACGATTTCAATATCCAGTAAATTCCATATCCGACACCCTAGTTTATGGTACTAACGATTTAATAATTTAATTTATATATTTCAACTCTATAAAACACCAACACAGCAAAAAAATTCAAACCAAGACGATTTGATTGATGTTTATTCCAATAAGATACAAATAAGTTTCAATTCTCTTAATTCAAATTTGAATTTCCAAACCACTGCTAAGTACAAACTTTAAATTCCATGTTTAATTGACTCATCTACCAAGGGGAAAAAATTCACAAAAATGTCAGATCTAAATTAATGTTAAAAGTGAAAAAGCTGTACAAATATTTTTACCTAGGGCTATCCATCTTCTCGCCACATTATGTTTGAAACGTTCAAAAGCGTTAAATAATAAAAAAAATTTTGGTTAAGCAAAAGCTTTCAATCTTAAATATTTAAAGCTGGTTTATACAATTAATAATTTCTCCATCTCATACTTATCTGCATTATATAAAATCTATGGAATGGTTTTAGTTAGCTTTTAAAAAGCTTTTTTCATATAACTTAAAAGCTGTCACAACTAATTATGGATTACAAGATAATTTCGTCGTAAATGTTTAATTTCAAAAAAAATATTAAGGACATAAGCTTATTTAACGATTATTTTGATTTATTCAAACGGTCATGTAAAAAGCTTTCGTGTTAAATTTTACTATAAATATATTTTACTTTACACTAATTTTGAAGTTTTCATTTATAAACCTAATCGGAAACTTTAACACAATGGGCTACTAATTAAAAAATTAATTAAAAACTGTAAAAGCTCTTTTTATTTTATACTTTATCAAATTTTAAAATAAAACAAAGAAATATTTAGCTGGACTACGCAGTTAAAGCTCATCTATATATTTATATACCGGGTGTTTTTTTTAAACTGAGACGATCAAATATCTCGAAAAATAGCCACTCTACGGAAAAAATGTCCATAATCAAAATTTAATCATACCGCGGGGGAAATACATTAGTGCAAAAAAAAAAGTCCCCCCACCCCCGCTTTGCAGGTGGGGCGGGGGTAACTTTTAAACTAAGATAGGAAGCCATATTTTTTATTGCAGATACGGATTCTACGACTAAAAGTACGTATGATTTGAATAAAATATTTTGTTAGATGGCGTTGCAATCGACGAAATTCAATTTTTTCAATTTCTCCTTCTTAGAACACACGCATTCGATTCTGCAATACGTTTGAAATAAAAAACATCACGTTTTCATTGGAAATACTCGAAATTCGTCATCAAAACAATTTATTCAGTTTTGTAAATCTAAATAAGTGTTCAAAATGATGGCCTGAATTTTGTATTTTTGAAATTTAATAATAAAACTTGAAATTAATTTTGAACACTTATTTAGATTTACAAAACTGAATAAATTGTTTTGATGACGAATTTCGAGTATTTCCAATGAAAACGTGATGTTTTTTATTTCAAACGTATTGCAGAATCGAATGCGTGTGTTCTAGAAGGAGAAATTGAAAAAATTGAATTTCGTCGATTGCAACGCCATCTATCATGAACCGAACAAAATATTTTATTCAAATCATACGTACTTTTAGTCGTAGAATCCGTATCTGCAATAAAAAATATGGCTTCCTATCTTAGTTTAAAAGTTACCCCCGCCCCACCTACAAAGCGGGGGTGGGGGGACTTTTTTTTTGCACTAATGTATTTCCCCCGCGGTATGATTAAATTTTGATTATGGACATTTTTTCCGTAGAGTGGCTATTTTTCGACATATTTGATCGTCTCAGTTTAAAAAAAACACCCGGTATATTAAACTGTTTTGCAGCTTAATTTTTAATTTTTTCATAATAAGGAGCTCTGACTTTTGACAGTTAGTAGAAAGCTTTATAATTTAGAGGAAGTATTATTGCTAATGGTTAATAAAATAATGGAATTAAAAAGCTCAGTTTCCAAATAAGAACGATTAAAAGTTTACGTTTAAAACGATTAAAAGCTTACGTTTAAAACATTCACCATATAGTATTTGCATATTAAACTATTTGTGGCGCTACAATTTTTATTTAGTTAAAATGGGAGCTTTTACATTTAATAAATAGTATAAAGCTTTCTAATTTAGAAAAATTGCTAAGTAATAATTACTTTAAGTAATCTCTAAAAAAACATAATTTTTTAAAAATGATCATCAGCTATCTAATTTAATAAAATAAAGCTCGTTTATCAAGTGTTTCCGGTTAGGTTAGGTTAGGCGTTATACATTAAAACCTCATTCAGCGATTGTCCAATTTAGCTTAATCAAAAGCTTATGATTAAAACATTTACAGTTGTTTCCATATTAAACTATTTTTCGAGCTTTCCTTAAATATTTAGTAGAAAGCTTTTAAATTTACAGCAAGTAATATTGAATACTGATACTCAATACAATAATAAATAATCAAAAGCTCGAAAACTTACAAAATAACTAGTTTTTAAGAAGTAGATTTAAAACTTAAAGCATCAGTTGTTGTTATTAGATGTATGAACACTCGGAGGCTAACTGAACTAATTGAAAAATAAAAATCATTTAAGCTTTAAAATTTTGAAGAAGTGTTATTTGAACGAGGCGTCCATTATAAAACCTATTTTAATGTTATGTTTTGAATGTAGTTCAACCATAAACGTTTTATTTTAAAACAAACAAAAATAATATCTAGCATTCTAAACAGATAAAAGCTCAATACGAGCTTTTATTTTTAATAGTTAGTAGAAAGATTTTGAATTTAAAGAAAGTATTATTTCAAATTATTAGTTCAATACAAATACTTGTGAGTAATAATACAAAATTAAAATTTAAAAGCCCAGTTTCTTAATAAGAACAATTAAAAATAAAAGCTCGTAGTTTATGTTCTTAACCAACATGTTATATCAAGCTTCGTAATATGTATATCGAAAAGAAATATATTTTTTCGTTATAAATTTTAATCGAGAGCTTTCGTTTTTCACACACTTCAACGCCGAGAGCTTTCGTTTTTCACACACTTTTTGTCATATACCTTAAATTCTGTTACAACTGATTATGTAAAAATAATTACGTTGTAAATGTTTAATTTCAAAAAATATATTTAGGACATAAGCTCATTCAACGATTATTTTTATTATTTTGGAGCTTTCATTTATATATCTAATCTTTGATACAATGGGCTACTAATTAAAAAATTAATTAAAAGCTATAAAAGCTCTTTTTATTTAATAGTTTATCAAATTCTTGTAGATGTGGTTCAACAATAAATGTTATATTTTAAAATAAAACAAAAAAATATTTAGCTTGTCTACACTGTTAAAACCTCCTCCATTTATGTAGATAAAAGCTCATTCAACGATTAGTTAAATATGTTCAAAAATTCAAACAAAAAGCTTACGTTTAAAACATTTACCATACAGTTATTTCCAAATTAAACTATCGGTGGAGCTTCAATTCCTTCAAGTCCTTAATTATTTAGTTAAAATGGGAGCTTTTCAATTTAGAAAAATTGCTAAGTAATAATTGCTTAAAAGGACTGCTGAAAAACATTATTTTTTTTTAAAATGATCATGAGCGATCTAATTTAATAAAATAAAGCTCGTTTATCAAGTGTTTTAGGTTAGGTTAGGCGTTATACATTAAAAGCTCATTTAGCGATTGTCCAATTTTGTTTAATCAAAAGCTTATGATTAAAACATTTACAGTTTATATTAAACTATTTTCGAGCTTTCCTTAAATATCTAGTAGAAAGCTTTTAAATTAACAGCAAGTAATATTGAATACTTATACTCGATACAATAATAAATATTCAAAAACCCCTAAACTTAATTAAAACTTAAAGCATCAGTTGTTATTATTATATGTATGAACACTCGGAAGCTAACTGAACTAATTGAACTTTGGATAATTCACACAATTTTAAACGAAAGTTTTATATCATCTATAAAATATAATCATTCCTATTCCCACTAAATAAAACTAAGAGCTTTATAATTTATCTACCTAAACTCATGAGTTAGATTTTCAAAATAAAAGTATAATAGGAAAAACAAAAATCTTTTAATAGCTATTAAGAACGCTTTTAAATTTTGAAGAAGTGTTATTTGAACGAGGCGTTAAAACCTGTTTTTAATGTTATGTTTAGAATGTAGTTCAGCCATAAACAAACAATAGTAATATCTAGCAGGCCAGATAAAAGCTCAAAACGAGCTTTTACATTTGACATTATTACTAGTGAAGAATAATCTAATAATACAACTAAAAAGCCCAGTTTCTTAATAAGAACAATTAAAAATAAAAGCTCGTGGTTTATGCTTAACCAACATCTTATATCAAGAGACAGCTTTGTAATATGTATATCGAAAAGGAAATAACATTTTGCGTTATAAATTTTAATCGAGAGCTTTCGTTTTTCACACGCATCAAAACCCGTACCAACGGTTAATTTTTTGACCAAGAGTTTTAAATTTAACAAAATTAAGCTCGTCTATCACGTATTATTAATTTATTAAGAGAAAGCTTAATATAGTACTAAAATAAACTAAGAGATTTATCATATTTACAATACACATATAAAAGCTCAATCAAACCGTATTCACGGTTTATTCAGAAAGTTTCTAAAGTTTTTTTTCTTTGGTTTGGTTCTCATCAGTTATCTAATTTAATAAAATGAAGCTCGTTTATCAAGTGTTTTACATTAAGAAATATTAAATACATTACATTAAAAAAACTACATTACATTAAGAAATATTAAATACTAACATACAATAATAAATAATCAAAAGCTCGAAGACTTACAAAATAACTATGTTTTAAGGAGTAGATTTATTATTAGATGTATGAACACTCGGAGGCTAACCGAACTAATTGAACTTTGAATTTTAAGATTTATATCATCTATAAAATATAACCATGCCTTTTCCTTCTAAATAAAACTAAGAGCTTTCAAATTTATCTACCTAAATTTATGTGTTAGATTTTCAAAATTAAAGCTCTCAACGTTAATTATACACAATCAAAAAATATTAAAACTTATTCAAAAACTGAAATAAAAGGCAAAACAAAAATCATTTAATAACTAGTAAGAAAGCTTTAAATTTTAAAGAAGTATTATTTGAACGAGGCGTTCATAATGTTATGTTTTGAATGTAGTTTATTTATTTTAAAACAAACAAAAATAATATCTAGCAGGCTACACAGATAAAAGCTCAATACGAGCTTTTACTTTTGACAGTTATTAAAACGCTTTTCAATTTAGAGAAAGTGTTACTACCCATTGTTAGTACAATATAAATACTTGTGAGTAATGACACAATAATACAATTAAAAAGCCCAGTTTCATAAATTTAAAAATAAAAGCTCGTGGTTTATTTTCCTAACCAACATCTTATATCAAGGACAGCTTCGTAATATGTTTTCTTTATCGAAAAGAAAATAATATTTTTCGTTACAAATTTTAATCGAGAGCTTTCGTTTTTCACGCACTTGAAAGCCCCTAGCAATGGTTAACTGATTGATCAAGAGCTTTTAAATTCAACAAAACAATATATATATATCATCGTTTATTATATTCTCTTATAGAAAATTACAATTTAATCACGCCTTAATATAATCTATCATTATTATCATTATCATTATTTAGTCATTCCCATTCCTACTAAAATAAGCTAAGGGCTTTAGCATAAAATACACATATAAAAGCTCAATCAAACTGTATTCAAGTTTGTTGTAAAAGTCAAATAACAGGGAAACGACAAATACCATTCACGTCAAATTTTAAAGCCAGCACGAGAGCTTTTTCTTTTAACATCTAGTAGAAAGCTTTTAAAATTTAAAGCCTTCATAATGAGAAATCATTTAAAATGAGATGTACAACTAAAAGCTCCTGTATGAAGCTTTTCTATTAGAACGTGGCAATAAAAACTGTTTTCTAGCATCCTCGTATATTCATATTGATTCACAATGATCACAGATCGTAGAATAAACTAGACACAGTGACCAGCTAAATTTATCTACAGCAGAGTATGATTGACAAAGCAATAATACAGAACTTCAGATGTGTGACGATGCAAAAAATTGCAAGTTTCGACCTTGCTCTCGATGAAGTAATATACTGCAACGTCGCCTAATTTATCCCAAACGATATTGTCACGAAATACCATATTGTCATGAAATTAAGCTTAATAGAAATATGGCCGTACGCTAAGTTCGTAAAATGGCACCACGCCCAATACATACGTATATATAATCATATTCAATTGCCAGTTATATCCTGATTTCCATGGAAAACGTAAATAAGTAAAACAAAAAATTAAACCTTAAATCGACACAGAGAGAGAGTAAAAACCAAGAAAATGTGTATATTGCCAAGTTTTGTAAAATAAAATAAATAGGCAACAACAAAAAGAATTTCCCAAAATAATATTGATTACAAAATAAATTTTCGTACCACACTGTACCTAAATAATATTAGATATTTATGTACTGTGCTTATATAAACAATCGCGTAAAATCTAAGATCTGGGCCAGAATTTTGTAGTACATATCATTTTATTAAGCCCTCACAATATTGTCAATTTATAATTTATGGGTGTGACCTCTATATATACACACGCAGAGCGTACCCAGTATCTCTCTGAATTCCATACCATAATCGTTATAAAATCAAATTACGCCCAATTAAATTTGTATTACTCGTCGTATCTTTATTATAAAACGCAATTGTATATATTTTCTTCATTTTCCTTTTCCCAATGCGAAATATTATATATTTTCTGTTCTCCATAAACTTCGTACTTAGTACTCTACAAGCGTACATATCTACAAATATATACCAATTTTTGAGCCAAGTGTTTTTAAACTTGACCTTGGATTGCACAATTGTTTTTCTTTTTAGTTTATACGGAATGTTTTTTGCTTTTCGTTTTTTTCGTATGCTCGTTTCTATTTGAATATTAGGAAATTCCCGATCTTTCGAGAACTACTATTCGCAATGTATTGGCTCACGAAATAAAAAAAAAAAAACTATAAATGAAAATCCATATTGCTAATACGTCTAGAAAGCTCGTTACTACGCATTTAAAAAATAATTTTAAAAAATGTATTGTGACTCCAGAAAATTCGATCCAGAATATTTATTATTTATTTAAATCATAAATTTTTCACATACCTTTCTTAAAACAAATGTCCAGAACACACAAATATTTACAAAAAAAAAAAATTCACAAATATGTATATCACTATGTTTTTACACGAAAACTGAACAAAAATTACCGCAGCAATTCCAGAAAAAGCACAACTCTCTAAAACAAAAATAATAAACAAAAGAAAGCTTTTCTTTATTTTTGTTTTTTTTATTATCGGAAAAATACAAAAAAAAAAAAATTTTATTCAGATAAAATTATTACGCAACAAACTTCAAGTAAATGAATTCCTCTATTGAAAAATCCGTAGCTCGGCTGTGCGAGCTTGTAATGGCCGACACTTTATTTCCAATTTCGGTTTGTTGTTTTTGTTCATTTTTTTTTTCTTATATTTTCTGTTTCAAAACATTCGGTTCGATTGTATATATGTATGTGTGCTCAAATCTGTGTATGTAGTGGAGAAAACTATTTTTTATCTTTGTTTGGCATATGCGCGATAAAACGAGAACAATATAATATTTATATGAAAGTTCTAGTACGCACACCAAATCAATTGCAGAATAAAAAATAAAAGTTCAAAACCAATACAAATATAATATTTAATAAATTACGCCGTACGTAATCAGGAAAAAAATCTATTTAATTAGCCTAATCAGTCGAGAAAAGCACACAGGAAAAACTCACTGAATACTGAATTTGAGGCAGCGCACAACTTTTCCGAATACTCTGGAAGCACTAGATCACTCCAAATACGTATGTATGTATGCATACATTCACAACACTCCGAAGATCCATGACATTGAAAACAAAAGAAAATTTATTTAATGAAATTATTTATTTATCTCGCTATCTTTTTCTATCTTTAATTCATAAAACCAAAAAAAAAACTGTTTATTGATAAACATGTCTTTCTATCTCTATCGCACTTGCCCGACTGTTCAATTCACTGGTATTATTAAATAAATGAATGATTTTATTTGTTTTTATTTTTTTTTATACTAATATATAGCTATTTCGTCATGTTCTTGTTCATTTCTGCAATGCAGAGACCGCGCATGCGATTTAATTACGACCTTGACAGTGAACTTGAATTTTTCTTTATACACATACATTTATTTTACATAAATATACATATACATAATATACAATATTTAAGTATGCGTGCTATAGTATTGGTGTGTATTATTTTATTATGGCAAAACGTCATTTCGTCTCTTTTCTCGATTTGCTGTTGTTAACAATTTTTTATTATTATTTTTTGTTTTTGTTTATATTTCTGGTTTTTTCGTTTGTGTTTGTCTGACGAATTTTATATTTTATTAAGATTATACAGTACGGGAAGAACATTTACTTGGCTATAATGATGGGCGTTGGATATGGGTGGAGAGCTTATCGCCGTAGAGCTTGCGATTCAAATAAATTAGATAGATAAATGAAACGTTGCTGAGGATAAATTGCTGATGAGTCATTTGATTTATTTTTAAAAATATTTTGATATTATAAACATTTTCGATAAAATTTATATATGATTGTTGGGTAGGAGACCGCACTATACCAGTACCAATTGAAAGGAATAACCAGCCATATACTAAGCATTTATTATGACCAAAATCACAAGAGGATGATTGAATTCAGAGGCGGAATAGTGATAATAAAAAATGGGGTACAAAATCATCGAAAATGTGAATCGTGTTTAAAATTTCCTATTTCGTTATAACGAATTCAGAGTATGCCCCATTAAACCAAATAAGTAGAACGTAATTAAAGATACTCCAATATACACAATTCCACAACTCCAAAATTTTTCGACGATTTTACGATTTTTTTTCTATTTATACGATTTTTTCATTTTATTTTTCCGTGTTTTTGGTTATTTTGTTACCACAATTTTTAATTTTCGTATTATTTTGTCTTTCAAATTATTTTTGATTTTTTCGTATTAAACGATATTTTGGGGATTCGCAATCAAATGAATTCAAGAGGGAATTAAAATAATTGAGTTTATATTATGTTCATTTAATCTTAACTGATGTACCATAGCACTACAAAACTTAGTTGAATAATATAAACGGCTACAGTTCCGTATTTTGAATTGACAATCTTCCACACTATATAGCTCTGCCTGTACTGACATGGAAGAAGGTAATGAGTAATTATGGAATTTGTAGAATGTAATTAGGGAGATATACAGACCACACGATTTTTTTTTTCGTTTAATTTCGAATTTTTTGATTATTTTACGATTACACGATTTTTTTTGGCTTAAACGATTTTGTCGAATTTTTTATATGAAATTTCTGTTTTTTATTTCATTCGAATTTTTCGGTTTAACGATTTTTCGTTTATATAATAGTTTTCTCTGTTTCCGTTATGGGATGATTCAAGAATTTGCAATCTAATATACGAGTATTCAATCAAGCTCATGGACGTCAAACGATTTTTCTGTTATACGATTTTTTTGACTTATTTTTTTCTGTTTTTTCCGTTAATACGATTTTCTCGGCCCATACGATTATTTTTTCAAAATTTTCAAATTGGTTCAGTTTGGTACGATTTTTTCGGATCAAACAATTCTCCGATCTTATTGTGCGATTCTTTCGGGTTATGCGATTTTTTCGAGTTTTCGGTTATTTTGTTTATACGATTTTTTCGTTTCGAATTATTTGGTTACTTTTATATCGTTTTTTGGTTTAAATGATATTTTTCGATTTTTTGGGAATTCCAAATCGGATGTATTCAAGAACGAACTAAGATAATTGAGTTGTAGCTATATACTTCTTCCGTTAAAAGATAAACAGATGCGATTTAAATTTATTTCTTTTAAATCGAATTATCAGATTCATTTTATCAGGTTAAAGTTCATTTTTCAGCATAACGTTTTTTTGGTTTCAACGATTTTTCGCTTTTTAGTGGTTTAAATTCATTTATGTACGAATAAAAAATTTTCGGTTTCATTTGATTTTTTCGGTCTTATTGTACGATATTTCGTTTTATTTTTTCGTGTTTTCGGGTATTTTGTTGTTACGAATTTTTCGTTTCGAATGATTTGGTCTTTTCAATTTATTTATGATTTTTTCGTAATAAACAGGGCGAATTAAGATAATTGAGTTCATGTTGAATAATATAAACGGCTACAGTTTCGTATTTTGAATTGACGGGATGATTCAAGAATTCACAATCAAATATGTCTATTCAAGCAAACTCATGGACGTCTAACGATTTTTCTGTTGTATGAGTTTTTTTATTTTTTTTTGTATTTTTCTGTTTTTTCGGTTAATACGATTTTCTCGATTCATACGATTATTTTCAAATTTTTCTATTTTCTTCGGTTTGATACGATATTTTCGGATCAAACAGTTTTCCGATCTTAGTGTACAATTCAATCGGTTTTTGCGATTTTTCGGTTATTTTGTTTATACGATTTTTTCGTTTTGAATTATTTGATGCTTTTATATCCTTTTTGTCGGTTTAAAAGATATTTTCCGATTTATTAGGAATTCCAAATCAGATGTATTCAAGAGCGAACTAAGATCATTGAGTTTTTGCTATAAACTTCTTCAGTTAAGAGATAAATAGCTATCCACAAATTTTCCGTGTTTTATGTTTATGCGATTTTTTTTTATTTCTTTAAAATCGAATTATCACATTCATTTAAGTCATTGTTATGTACTATAGCTTTACGCAAAACTTTGTTGAACAATGTTAACCCCTACAGCTTATATTGCAGATCTGTACACTATATACCCCCATGTTTGTCTGTACTGATATGGAAGATGGGTTGGTCTACCGAGTTTTTTCGTTCAAAACGATTTTTTCCAATTTTCCTTAGGTTTTACACGACATTTCTGGTTTTTGCCAGGAATTCACAGTAAAATGCTATATACTTATTTCATCAAAACATGAAGGACTAAAAAATTCTCTAAATAATTCATTTCTGCCAGTCACAAATATTTGCTAACAAATCTTAAAATTCACGTCATGTTTAAACACTACCAGACACCTTAACTTGCATCATTGAAAAGAGAAGTAGCTCGTAATCGATGATGTACCAGATCGAGAATACGTGAATACCATTAGAAATGAATACCCATCTCGGCAAATAAATCCATGCACTATGTTCACGAGGAGGGACTTTCTAATCCACAATACGTTAGTAAATTCAAAAATTACTGAGTGTGAACTAATGAATTTTTAAATTTAGTATTATAGAAAATTGCTAGATATATCTCAAGGTTTTGACATTTCAAATGATCAAAAATGCTCAAAATTCATTTTGAAAATTAAATATTTTCGAAACTACATTAAAAAATTGATTAAAATGTTAAATTGGCCTCCAAGTATTTTTGACATTTTATTGATAATATTTGACATTTAATCTGAAAATTTACTGGCATTATTTGTCATTTATTAATAAATTTGACATTGATATTAACATTTGTTGACAAGATTTGACATTACATTATTTAAAATTAATTTAACAAAACTGACAATATTTGATTTTTATTGATACTATTTGATATTTTTTGTTACCATTCTGGATATATATTGACAATATTTGACATTTAGTTTGATTTATGGACAATGGGATATTTGACATTTAACGGCAGCTATACGTGCCATCTTACCATTTTGCAGCAGTGTAACATGAAAACTGTGTTGGTAAAATTATCTTGGCAATACCAACATAATTCTTGGCAGAAGCAACTGAACAGAATGAACCAGCGAGTTAGTCTAATCTACAAACATTCGCCCACAACGTTTAAACAACCCCCTTAGGAGGCGAAAATCTACATACAAAAGACTTACCTTATACACCGCCAAGACTCGATCGGCCTAATCTATGTATATACATCACACATACTGACTGCTTGCTCTAAAAAAAAAGAAAAAAAAAGTTAGGTCCGCAGTCATTTGAAATCAACAATTGAATTTTATTGGGTACCATTTATTAAATCCTCTATCTAGTTGGGCGAACTATATGAGCCCATAAAAACTAAACATTTTATGTCACAATTAAAAAATCTAAAACAAAAGAAAAACAAGGAAAATTCAGAATAAATTATTTTCTTTCTATATACGTATACGAATATTCGATATCCTGTATACATTTTATGATTTTCCTCATTTTCCGCACCATTTCCGGAAAATGAAATTTGCAAAAAAAAAAAATTCCTGTTTTTGTTTTTTGTATATTTCAACACTGTAATACGCATAAAGACGATTTTCGATGATTTAATTTCGAAAGCCGAACAATAATTATTATCCCCAAGTAGCTATAACGCACGCAGAAACACATACCAAAAACAGACGAATTACCAGAAAAATATTGTGTGGGATTGCGTCATCGTGGTGGAATCAACGCGCACAGCTAGAATTTGGTGGATTCATCAGAGTTTTGTAATAATTGTTAGTGTGATGATGTTTTGTTCCCTGTACGTATATGTGTATGTGCATAGCATCATAGCATTAGCGATTCTTATTAGAAAAGGCGTGGTTTACATTAATAATAACAATTATTATGATTTTGTTGTTGTTTTAATTTAAATAATAATAAAAAATCTCATACCTTGTCCTTGAAACAATAACGTAAATATGTACAAGATTCTGATTTTTCTTTTTACGTTTTCATCTTTTCTCATGCTTGTGTGCGTGCGTGTGTATCGCACGGTATATATTTTGTCGTGTTTGCGTAATGCGCGAGATGATGTGATGTTTTTTTGTATATACTCGTACATACATATATATGTTCAGATGTACTGTAAAACATGTAATCCCTCAGATCAACTGTGTGGGATGTAACTCATAAAGATGTTTTAACTGTATGTGTCTTGTAATGTTAAATTTCCTAATGCGTTGGTGTAAAAACAATTACCAGAGTGACGGCTCTTATATAGGTTACCACTGTGTTGGGTAATTTTATTTCGAAGCCCTATGAAATATACAAATTGATTTAAAAGCTCATGATTGATTTTATACATTCCAAAAGGAAAGCTTAACTAGCTAAACTTTCAATTTGTCAGCTTTCAAAGCTACTCTTGACCACTCACTATACATATATATATAAAATCGAAGTAGTATACAATAAAAAGCTGAACCATTTATAGAACTGTAATTTGAATTCTTTTTTAGTCATAAGGTTCGGTCAATTAAAGTTTAAATATCCATAGTAAGCTTTTTTGGAAAAATCTTTGATAATTAGAGCTTTTTGCATTTAGTTGACCATTCTCAAAATATTTTGTCTAACAAAACTTCGAAATAGAAAGTTTATTTTTATGAAAATTAAATTAAATTCTTTATCTTGAAAACCTAATCTTAAACTATTATTGTTACCCCATCCCAAATATTTTTGTTTGTAAGAAATCGTTCATCCAACATTTTTTTTCGTTTGTTTTCGAATTCATCATTTTACGAGTTTTTTGCGTTTACACGGTTTTTTCGGTTCACACGATGTTTTCTTTGGTTTTAGCGATTTAACGATTTTTTCGGTTTCATACGATTTTTTTTTGTTTATATACGATTTTTTCGGTTCTTGAATTATTTTCAAATACATTTAAGAGCGAACTAAAGTAAATTGAGATTATGCCCTATTCTTGTTTCATCAACACACGATTTTTTCAGTTTAATTTATGAATTTTATGGTCATTTTATTTATACGATTTATCCATTTCTTCGGGTTTGGAATGATCCTCTATTTTTATTTATAAACGTTTTTTTCGCTTTAAACGATTTTTGATTTTTTGACTTTTGACTTTTTCGATTTTAATCAATAATTTTTATTTGTTTGATAAGTTGCATGAATTTTTCGAATTTTTTGGGTTTTTTCGGTTAACATGATTTTTTTTTAGCTCAAACGATTTTTTTTTGGCTGAAACGATTTTTTCGGTTCATACTCATTTTTCCCGGTTTATGTGATTTTTTCGAGTTTTCGGATATTTTGTTTATACGATTTTTTCGTTTCGAATTACATATTGGTTTTTTTTTTTTTTTTTTTTTCGAAGGACGTGGCATAGACACTTTTATGGTCCATAGCCTTACCTTACATTCACACAACATTCATTCAACCCATTCATTCATCCCATTTACACAAGTACAGTATACCACCTGCGCATTACATAGGTCCATGTCACCGTGTACAGTGACATGGAAGATGGGTCGGCCTATGAGTTCTACATTCCAACAGAGGGAATCTGAAAAATCTCTTTTGCATCCCGCCTCTGTTGGGATTCGAACCCGGTACCTCCCGATCCAAACGTTGCAGTTTTAACCACCGCCTTTTTTGCTCGGTCAATTATTTGGTTACTTTTATATCCTTTTTTCGGTTTAAAAGATATTTTCCGATTTTTTGGGAATCCCAAATCAGATGTACTAAGATAATTGAGTTTCTGCTATAAACTTCTTCCATTAAAAGATAAACAGCTATCCACAAATTTTTCGTGTTTTATGTTTATGCGATTTTTTATGATTTCTTTTAAATCGAATTATCAGGTTCATTGAATTCGGTTAAATGTCATTTTTCGGCATAATGATTGCGGTTTCAATGATTTTTCACTTTTTTGTGGTTTAAATTCATTTATGTTCGAATTTTTCGGTTTCAAACGATTTTTCGATTTGTTGTGGTTTATATTCGTTTATGTACGATTGTTTTGAATTTTCCAGTTTCATATGATTTTTCTGGATCAAGCAACATTCCGATCTTGTTGCACGATTTTTACGTTTTATTTTTTAAATCAATTTCATCAATTTTTCTGTTTCTTCGAATTTTTTGGTGTATACGATTTTCTTCAGTTTCAAACGATTTTTCGGTATTTTTGCGAAGTTTTGGTTATTTTATTTTATTTATATACGATTTTTTCGCTTTAAACGATTTTTGAGAATTTAAGACTTTTAACTTTTTCGATTTTGATCAATAAATTTTTATTTCTTAGATTTGTCAGTTTACGAAATATAAAGTAACGATTCATGTTCACATATGAGTTACATGAATCGCACGATTATTTTTCTTTGTTTTCGAATTTTATCAAATTTTTTGGGTTAACCTGGTTTTTCGGTTCACATGATTTTTTTAGCTCAAACGATTTTTTCGATTCATACTCATTTTCCATGTTATAAATAACCCCCACAAAATCGTATGAAATCGAAAAAATCGTTAAACCAAAAAAATCGAATAAAATGAAAAAATTATTTTATTCGATTTTTTTGGTTTAACGATTTTTCGGTTTCATACGATTTTGTTGGGGTTATTTATTCAAGAATTCACAATCAAATATATTTAAGAATGAACTGAACCAATTGAGGTTATTCGAGAAACTCCAATTTCTATTTGCAGCATCACTCGATACGCTTTGAATGTAATAATCATATATGTATTTAATAGGAAAGCTTCCTGAAATGTAAAATCAATTTTAAATTGAACTTCACAATTTTTAGCTTTAAATTTCCGTGTTTCAAGAGTTATTATTTTTTCAATAAATCCAAATTTAAAATTAAACTTTCTTATAAGTTTTTACTTTTCCAATTTTATCAATAATTTTTATGTAAGATGTGACAGTTTGAAAGAATAAACTATCAGGGTTAGGCTTGAATTTTTGATTTTATCATTAAATTTTCAATTTACATAAATTCGTTGTTGCCCAAGCCTCAGAAGTTCTTTAAAAAATCTTTTTTCAGAAAAAGATTAAAAAAATGGAACAAGGTTATTGTTAAAGTTATTTAAATTAACTTTAATTTTCTAGAGCTTTCAATGCTATTGAGCTTTTCAATTAATTTATGGTACAGAGCTTAGACATGATATACAACTTGGTAGGTAGCTTTTATTAGAAATATGCTTGTAATATTTCAGCTTTGACCTCTGACCAAATTTATTAAAAAGCTCTCACACATTAAATTTTAATAACCGATAGGATTACTCTACAAATTATGTCTTGTTCTGTTCCATTCAGAGGTAGAAAACTTAATTTCGGTTCTAAATGTTTTAGAAACGATGAATTTCGTATAGTAAGCACGCATTTGAAATTAATGTTTAAAAATTTTAGATTAGAGTAGTGAAAAGGGTTAATTTGATATGAAGTAAAATTCTAAATATTTCCGCAAAATTTAGTCTCAAATTTTCAAAATTCAATACTCTTTTGAAAAAATTTGGAATTACGAAAATTTCAATTCCAATTTTGAAATTTCCTAAATTTTATATTTAGAAATTTTGGAAATATGAAATACAAAATTTAAGACATTTTTTGGAATTTAGAATAATTGCCAAGAAATTATGAATACGAGTTTTTGTGAGTATTAAAATTGAACAGTTGAGAAAAAAATATTTTGGAATTCGAAATTTTTTAAAATTTTGGAAATTTTCTATTAAAGATTTAGAAGAAATTTACTTAACATATAAATTCAGAATTTTAATCTTTTTTAAATTAAAAAATTAAAAATTAAAATTAAGAATTAAAAATTAGATTTTGAAATTTATAAGTTTTTAATTAAAAAATTAAGCCAACTCGAAATTGAGAAACAAAAAATATTCGCGTGAAGTTTGTCCTAAATCTGTCATAAAAAAAAAATTAGGGTTTTGTTTAGGACAAAATTCACAATTCTATATAGACGCGTGAAGTTTGTACTAAACAAAAATCATGTTCGGTTTGTATGTGTTAGTGTGCAATGCAGATTGTCTCGATATAACGAATTTCATCTATAGGACAACAAAATTTGCTATCATAATGACGCATATACCAAGACATCATAAGGTCTAAGCTTATCCGAAATAATTTCAAATTTCGAAAAAGTTGGGGATAAGAGGGTTTAGGACAACCAAGTTTGGGATGACCTCATGTATCTCGGTTATATGATTTTTCCTAATTTTCTTGCAAAACTCCTAGGAAGCGGACACACTTTGGGTATTGATTGACAACTAATTTATCAAGTTGATATAATCGTGTACATAAAATTGAATTTCGGAAATTTTAATAATTTTAAAATAAATAAATTCAAAAGTTGAGATCTGCAATTTGGAAATTAAGAATTTCAAAACTTTGAACATTTGCAAAAGATCGAAATTTTTGCGGTATGAAGGATTTAACAATTTTGGAAAGGATTATATTTATCGAAATGCTATTGTAAACAAATAAAATAACGATTCTAGAAATTCGTCGACAATTTGTTGTAGGTAGTGAAATAGTGAATAAATAAAATCCAAGAAGATGGACTTCAAATAGTGAGATGTGGATTGGGACTGGGGGAGTTAGAAAATTGTAAACTGTTATTTGGATAGAGATTTTTTGTTCACCACTCATATGAAGGACCTGCGATACAAAAAAAAAATTCAGAGAACAGAATATTTCTACACTTTATAACCTCAAGTAAATCAATCATATTTTGTGAGACATTTTTTTTTTCGTTCAGCGGTGATTACTGCTTAGTCATTAACCAAAAATGTCCGTAAGACTTGTTTCAAATTCTACATAAAGAATTGTTTTTTGTTTGTTACGAGTGGGATTGAAGTTTAGGCCGCCGGCGTTTCCAATTATGTATAATTAATTTTAGCTCGAATTATAATTGTACTCATATAGATGTATGGTCTGTCACTAATAATATAAAAAAAACATATACTTATATGTTTATAACAAGAACATGTATTTACTGAACTGACTATAAATAACGTATACATATATACCAATTCTCGCATGACGTATCACCATATACGTAAATATAACAGAAATGTTATAATTGAGCGCACGTTGCCTTAGTGAACCAATTATTACTGTAACCATCTCTAGTATTAGCAGCTTGATTTTTTACCGTAATGGTATCGTTCGTTCGACTGGATGGATATATGTATACACGGGAATCTCATCTCATATATTTTTATATCATTTGTGTGTTTTTTTGGATCTTCACCCACGCAAAAATAACGAACGAACAAATAATTCTACGTTTTCTTATTATATTTCTTAATAAAATAATGTAACGATTTTTATTATTGTTGTTACTATGTTGTTATTATTTTGGTGGCCCTTATTATCTTAAATATAGATACACACACTCATACACATACATATATATGTATAATAAATAGTGGGGGGTTTCAGGAACTAAACCCTTTTTGTACACAGTAATCATATTCTTTGTGTTTTTATTTGGATCATATACATTATATAAAGATATATGTAGATACAATTCGGGTTGTAATTGCTTAGAAAGGTTGAATGAGTCCAAAATTATGGAGGAAGAATTGGAAATGTATAGCAACTCGACATAATAAAATAATGAAAAGTTATGTAGGTGCAGAACTATATTATATATTGGTTGAGGCATATATTATGGCGGGAAAATGGAGCCTTGGTGCGGGCCTAATAAAAAACATCATCCACTCGAAACAATCGATTTACATGATAAATAACTAGGAAGAAACGCAATTTAGTTTTCCCCCTAATATATACCCCCCCAAAAAAAAGTATTTTCAATATTCAATTCGAACAGAAAACAATTTTGTTTTGGATATTTTCCAAGCCAAACCATCCGCTCGTAAAAACTGAACGACACAAAGAAACTCGCAGAATAATATCGAATGAGGAAAACTAAGAAGTATTTTCATTTTTTTTTCTACCCAAATTTAGCATAATTATACTTGAGACTTATATTTAAATATGTATATCAAGCTAAAATGCCTCGTATTGGTTATTTTCATACAACGAAATATACGCTATTTTAAATTCGTTTCTAAAAATGATAATATTTCTGCCAATTTCAGTCACGCGTGAAGTAGTGAAGAATCTACTCAAAATGACCGTATTGTTCATATTACAAAATTAGTTCGTAAGTTCGCAAATTTGATTGATTAAATGTGAATCGAAAACCAAAAATAAACAAAAACTGTGTCCCAGCTCGTAATGTATCAATAAAAAAAATTTCCCGATCAATAATTCAATAACTCGGGGAACTAGGCATTAGAATCCAAATTCAATTTTTTTGGAATTAAAACTCGACTACATCATTGGAGTGTACTGTGTCTCAAAATTAGCTAAACACTTAAATTCTGAGAATCGTACTTAAAGCGTTCAATTCCACTAATTTCTATCTGAAATTCCAAGATGGTCAAGCTTTTATTAAGACTACTTTTCTAATTAGATTCGAATTCCTATCGTGAACTGCCAACAACTTTCTACTTCCCAGTTTTAATATTAGAATTGCAGGATTCTTATGCACTCCTTTTGAAAAATTTGAATTCAAAATAATCAATGCATATGTAAAATTTCAACACTTCTATTGGAATCAAACTTGACTTTCGACATTCCAATTGAAATTGGCATTGACTTTCAAGATTCCAATTGCAATATTCCATTTCCAAAATTGGACAGTAAAAATAACAGTTTTTCCAGCACACCAATTGCAAAATTCAAATTCGAAAAAATGACTTTCAACATTCAAATTGGAACATTCTTTCCATTTCAAATTGGACGATTAATTTATAATATCTCATCCACAATATTTAAACAGACAACTTCCAAAATTAAAATTAGAATATTCAGTTCCAAAACTCGACTTTGAAAACTAAATTTTGAAGGCATGAATTCACTCGAACTAAATTCAACATCAAAAATAAATGTTTTCACCTGAGTTACTGGATGGTTCCAAGAATTCCAATAGGAAAATTTGAATTCGGAATATTAACAAGATTCTACTGTAAACTACGATCAAAGTTATAGTATCGACTTCCTCGATTCCAATTGGAACATTTTTATTGCAAGATTCGTTTTTGAAAATAACGTTTTTGAATTACCGGATGGTTTCAAGAATTCCAATTGCAAATTTATAGTCGAACAATGGATTTTCCAGACATGAATATAATTTCTCATTTTCAAGATTCAACTATGAAATTTAAATTTTCCAGACTTGAATTACATTTAAACAAAATTCATATTTCCATTTTATTAAATCGAATTTGAAAATTTCATTCGAAGATGCTTCCAAGCACTCCAATTGCAAAATTCTAATTAAAACTCTTAACTTTCAAGATTTGGAATGTAATTCCATTACTAAGATTTGAGTACGAAAATTAAATTTTCAAGTCTTGAATGGTGTTATTTTATCCGTGCACTTCAAGCTCGCCAAAAGCTTGAGTACTCGACTTCCAAAATTTGAAGTAAAATTTTTTATTAACAAGATTTGATTTTGAAATTAATTCACATTGCAATTGCCGTAAGTTCAAATTCTATATTGCGACTTCCAACATTTGAATAATAATTTCTCATTTGCAGGGCTCTATACTTCAATGATAAATATTTTGAATTTGAATTTTGGTTCGAAAGCTTGGATTAAGGTTTTGCTATTTTTGTCTTAAAATATTGGAAGCCGTCTTTTCGAAGTTATATATTTCTTGATGTGCGGATAAGCATCTTATAATTCAAATTTTTAAATTTCAATTTTCGAAACTCAAATTCGACTTTTGTATTCTACTTTTGTAATTAAATATCAGCTTTCAGAATTCCAATTGGAATATTCCATTTGCCAAATTCGACATTGAAAATAAAAATTTTAAAACATGAAACAAAATTTTGGATTTGCGACTACTTAAGACGAAATTATGTACTCGTATGTTTAAAATTGTATCCCAAGCTTTTGAGAAGCTTTAATTTAAATGCAAACTTTTTCAAATAATTACATATTGTCCAACCTACGACATGATTGTGGACCGAATATATCGAATCGTTTAATAGATTTAAAGCCTAGTTAGAGCTTTTTAAAAGCTTAGCCATAATTTTGTTAGATTTAAAATTTCAGTTTAATCGTATTGAATTTGCAAAAGCTTTTACAATAGTGTTCTCACTTAAAAGCTCGCAGAGCAAGTAATTAGTTCTAAGTTTTTTTTTTAAATCGAAATATCTTGCTTAGTGGAAAGTTTTAAAGTTTTGACGTTCATTCCATCGAACTTTTAAAAATACTAGGCATTCATTTGAGGAAGACTGTTAAGTTTTTAATGTCAGAAAAAATTAAAAGATTAGTTAGAGCTTTTTCATGTAAGCACAAAATATTTAAAAATTCTAATAAGGAGTCTAGTTTCTAAACTCTTTTATTATTAAGATTTGTGTGTACAAGATCCTCAGGTCGAGCTTAACCTAAAACTATGGTGTAAAGTCCCTCCACTTATTAGACCTGCCACAGTTATTTCGATTTTAAATGTTGTAAACTTTCTAAGGGAAGAACCTTTTGAGTCATTGTAATGTTTAAATTGTAGAACTTCGAATTATCGATGCATGCGCGGTGTAACCATTAAATTATTTAGATGGTCAAAAGCTTAGCTAGAGCTTTTTAAATGCTTAGCCATAGGTTTATTCGATTTAAAAGTTCATATTAATCGTTTTGCCACTGCAAAAACTTATAAATCAGGGTTTTCACGCAAAAGCTCTCAGAACAATTAATCAAAGTATATATCTTGTTTAGTCGTTCGTATAAACGTTAAGAATTTAAAGATTTAAAGGAATCAAGTTTCGAAACAATTTATTTATTTAGAAATTTGACTTCGAATGCGAATATTTCCATTTCCAAGACTTGATTTTGAATTGCAATTGCCTTCAGTTCAAATTCGATATTGTGACTTCCAAAATTTGAATAACCATTTTCCATTTCCAAGACTCAATTCTTCAATTACAGAATTATGTATCTTGAATTTGAATTTTGCTTGGAAAGCTCGATTAATGTTTTGCCATTCTTGTCTTAAAATATTGGAAGCTGACTTTTCGAAGTAACATTTTTTCTTGATGTGCGGATAAGCATCTAATAATTCAAGCTTTTAAATTTCAATTTTTGAAATTCAAATTCGACTTTTGTAATTAAATATCGACTTTCAGAATTCCAATTGGAATATTCCATTTACTAAATTCAACTTTGAAAATGAAATTTTTAAAATTCAAACACGAAATCACTTTCCAAGATTTGAATTACAATAAATACTATTTTATCTTCTGTAGAATATTGAATTTGGGACTTCTTAAGGCGAAAGTATGAACTGGTATGTTTTTAATTTTACTCAAGCTTTTGAGAAGCTTTAATTTATTTGCAAAATTTTTGAAATAATTACTTACATATTGTCCAACTTGCGATATGATTGTGATTCGAATTTATCAAATCCTTTAAAAGCTTTAAAGCCTAGTTAGAGGTTTTTAAAAGCTAAGCCATAATTTTGTTATATTAAGAAGTTCATTTTAATCGTATTAACACTTCAAAAGCTTTCACATTATTAGTGTTCTCACTCAAAAGCTCGCATAACAAGTAATTAGTTCTAATTTTTTTTTCAGATCGAAATATTGCTTGCTTAGTGGAAGTTTTAAAGTTTTAACGTTCATTCCACTGACCTTTAAAAATGCTAGGCTTTCATTTAAATTATTCTGAAAAAATTAAATACAAAGAGCAAAATTAATTAGAGCTTTTGCATGTAAGCATAAAATATTTAAAGATTCTAATAAGGAATCTAGTTTCTAAACTCTTTGATTATTAAGAAATTTATCTGATTTGCGGATACAAGGCTCTTAAGTCGAGCTTAACCATTGTTTTTGGGTAAAAAATCCCTCCACTTATTAGACCTTCCACAGTTATTTCGGTTTTAAATGTATATCTGCTTAAACCTACTCTCCATTAAACTTTCTAAGGGAAGAACCTTTCGAGTCATTGTAATGTTTAAATTGTACAACTTCGAATTATCGATGCATACAATAACATTATTTAGATGACCAAAAGCTTAGCTAGAGCTTTTATTCGATTTAAAAGTTCATATTAATCGTTTTGACACCGCAAAAACTTATAAATCAGTGTTTTCACGGAAAAATTCTCAGAACAATCAATCAAAGTATCTAGTCGAAGTTTATAAAGTTTTAGCTTTTCACGTAATATGTCAATATTATTTATTTATTTAGAAATTTAGCTGATTTGCGGGTACAAGAACCTGAGGTGGAAAAAATGTGTTAATTTTAGTGTGAAATAACCCCCCATAAATCCGCAAGACTTTCAATATTACAATCGGAATATTCCATATGCACGAATCGGCATCGAAAATACGAAATATCGATTTCCAAGATTTGAATTATTGTTCCCCATTTGCAAAATGGGCTTTGAAAAATAAATTTTCAAAAAATGAATTGAAGAAAGCTTGTCAAATTTAAATTTTAAGAATTAAGTACCACGGTTTCAATTAAAATTTGAATTATATTTTCAAGATTTTAATTCTACATTAGCTTGATTCGTCAGCAAACACCTTAACCAAAATTTAAATTTTTAAGGATTCAAATTTTAAAGTTTCATTTGAAAAGTTCAAATTAGAAGAACCCACATGAAATATTCAACCTGCGAATTTTACAATTCCGAGTGTATTATTTGAAAATTCTAATTAAAAGAAGGTTGAGTTCTAAGATTTGAATTAAACATTTTCTGTATTATGGCCGAAAAATAATGGTCTTAATACAAACATATTATTAATTACTTCAAAATGGCATTTTGCCAATCAAAAACCTCATACGTGACTACAAAAGTTCGGACCCCTCATTGCCCCTCGTAATTTTGCCTAGAAATTAATAATTTTGCTATTTTCCAAAAAAAAAAAATACACTAATACTCGTTCTCCAAATCCTGGAAAATTGCACATGCGTTGTTGCCGTAGTTACAAGACAAAAAATAACTACAAGGGAATTGCATTTTTCATTGAATTTCCCTATTTACAAAATTATATTTGTGTATGTGTGGGTAGAAAACTTTATACAATTTTCAAGGTAAACTAACTTTATGTATATGTTTCGTTTCTGATGATGAGCTGTAAACAAAGGAATAACTACTCTGTTCATATATAGTGTGTACGAAAGAGATGGGGTATTATTTGTATAGATTTAGTGCATTTTGTTTATTTATATGTACATACATGCATATTTAACTCAAAACAGATAACAGACGCCAGCAGAAACGACCCAATATATACATAATGAAATACGTTGAGTTTGGGAGCAAAAAGAAAAATGTGGAAATTTTTGTTTTTATTTAGGACAGATGAGAAAAGAGTTTTTTGTTAAATAACAAAAATGTAAAAAGAAAATCATCATTGCATATATGAGTTGGAAAAAGAGCTGAGGCAGAATGGAGTGCAGAGTAAAAGGTGTTGTATATGCTTATTATATCAGATTTGTGTATATACGGGAAGAAAGTAAAATAGGGAGGGGGGAGGGCGGGGGGACAAAAACCAGGAATGGGAGGATATTATAATACATCCTTTGCAATAAAAATGTATAGTAAAAATTTATGTTGGCAACGGAAAATCGATTTTTTTTTCTCTGTTATATCCTTTTTTTTCTATATAGAGACGTCCAGGCAGTAGTGACGCAAACTCTAACAAGCGGGGCAAGGTCAGGGTTATATATATATTTATGTACTTAGTTTTTGTGCTTTATGTATATATATATATATATATATATATATACATACAGAAAAGTTGACTGAAGTTTTTATAGATTTAGTTGTGTGTGTGTGTGTGTGTGTGTGTCTGTCGATATGTATGTGTGTGTAGCTCACAGGTAAAATATTACGTGCTATTTTTTTATTCGTCGATTAGGGAAAGAAAAATTCAACGACGCGGCATACATAATTTTCCCATTTTTTTAAATTTTATTTGTGTGCGGTGGCTGATATTTTGTCTCCCTGATATAAAATTGGTCTTGTGCCCATTTCCCATTTCATAATAATTAGGTCATTTACTTGATTGATGTGTGGAAAATTTTCAATAAAATTAGATTTTATTAGAAACGAGTTTTTTTTATCGATTCTTCAATGCAGAATCATTAATTCTCATACATATATTAGATTAAAGTAATATAAATTCAAATTGCATTAACCTTCGTTTAGAATATACAAAACAAAATTATGCCATGTCAGCTCTACATATATATGTACATATAATATTATGTAACATCATCTATACGAATATATAATTAAAATCAATCAAACCTTCAACTCGGCTATATACATAATGGCTATACATATATACTCTCGTATATATCTAAATATCAAATTTCTAGGTGAAACTGATACAATTAAAATGTTATAATCAAATATCTGCGTTCCGCGGATTACTTCTAACTACACATACCATACCTACCTATAGCATTGTACATCGATGAACAAATAGAACAAACAGCCAAAACAACAAAATTTCGTCTATATACAAATTTATATTCAAATTCTCTATAATTACCATTCATCAATTCTGTGAAAATCAAAAATCACAACATAAAAAATTCGCGCATCCCATCTATATCATTCAGAGGTGCTTCAACCCAGCGTATATTTTGGTGTGCACAAAAAATTTCTGTTTAACAAAATTCAATTACATTCCATCGCTATTCTCTATGTATATACATACATACCTCGCAGTGATTTTTAAATGGTGTTCCGCGGAACACGGCTGTATTATGAATACAATTAATTTTCTTTACTCTGAATCAAGTTGAATTGGCTCGTTCAAGTGCCTAAAAAATAAAAAATCGGGAATCCCACAAAATTGTCGACAATTCTTCATCTGTTATAAAATTGTTTTGAATAAAGTTGAGAATGGCTTGATATTAAATCGATCATCAAATTGGAACGAAATGAGATGAAATAGATGGAAAATGCTGGTAATCCAACGAACATTTATTTTCATCATGGGCACGGTGTATTATTTAAGATGGCTTTATTTTAGATTTTTTTCTCTTTGAAGATTCATGTAGATTTGCTATCAGTTGGATTCCACAACTTGCTAATTTCATGGATTGAGAATTGTACTTTCTATCACAATTTTATTGGTCCGAATGACTGTGAAGTTAATACTAAAACAAATAACAAACAATTACACTGTCAAATTTTGTTATATTTTTTCCAATTGGATTGAATGCTATCGACTATTATCGAATAGCTTAGACCAACTGCTATCTTTGTGTCCATGGGAATTAAATTCTGATGCCTTTTGCAATTACACAGAACTTAAAGTTTCGTGGTTTTGAACGACTTATACTTAATTTTTTTTAGGACTGAATCCTGTTGGAGTTTTATTTGTTTTATAGAATTTACAACGTCCGTGTGTTTTTTTGTATTAAATTGTCCAGTGGACGACTCAAACCTCGGCAGTCAAAACGATTAAAAATTAGAATTTAATTCCCATGGACCCAAAGATGATTTAAGCTATCCGAGTATGTAGTAAAGATTTAAGGATATGCTGGTGGTGTCATTGGATCAGCCAATCCATGGAGATCACTATTTCTTTAATCAATTTCATGGCCTAGACATTAATGATATGTGGTTTCCAAAAGACGGTGCGACATGCCACACAGCGAGTCTAAATTCGATGAACCTGTTATATCTGGATGCTCCTGTTGATTTTCCGCCTAGATCGTGTGATTTAATAGTTCTTTACTTCATTTTTTATGGGTCTACGTTTAATAATTGGCCTATGCCAACAAGCCGGCGTATAACTCGAGAGATAGCGGACGTTTTCCTCGAAATGTATGGCCACGTATTGCATTGTTGAAATTGCTATTCCGGCCAATATGAATCAACGTGTTAATATAGGTGAACGGAAAATTTACTAGGTAATCGCAATGTTGATTTTGAATTCAAATTCCATTCACAAATTCCACACACTAAGAAAGTTTTATTCAAATTAACGCCGACATTCTATCTGACATACAATTCTAAATTATAGGATTAAAATGTAACTCAAATATACTTCACTCAAGATAATCCACTCAAAACGTATTTATAATTCGAGGTTCACTCCACTCGTTTTGTTCGATTGATTGTCCAGAGTTTAGACTTTAATGGATATATAATTTTAATTTCTCTTCCATAGATAGCCCACCCCAAATTGATTTTCTAAATTCCACTCAATATTCATTAAAGTCGAAATTTAGCACAGACATATAATAAGGTCATGTGTGCCAATTTTATATTTTTATATATAAGCCATATATGCAAATTAATTAAATTTAGTTGACCAAAATTCCACTTTTAAGTGAAAATTTATGAATTATAAGTCTATAGTACGGATTTAACTAAAATTTGAGTGAAATTTGGAACATACACAAATAAACGTACTTTGATTTAATTAATGACGTCAAAAATTCGAGCTAGTTTTGTTTTGTAAATTTTAAGTGAAATTTTTTGAATGAATTTTTAACTCAAAAATATCACTCAAAATTTACAAAACAAAATTAGCTCGAATTTTTGATGTTATAAATAAAATCAAAGTACACTTATTTGTTTATATTCCAAATTACACTCAAAATTTGACTATAATTGTCATTTGCTAAATTGAACTATTGTCAACTAAATTTGACTCAAAATCGTTGTTAATTCGAATGATATAGTATTCCATGGTTATCCGAGAATACAGGTTAGGAAACACTGCTCTAACTCTTCTATACCTATACCAGCTACATATATGTGTGTTTGTACATTTATTTTAATTCCATGATCACGTTTCATGATCGCTTACGAAGTTATTTTTTACTAATCATTCGTTTTAATTTTAAATTCTAAATTCTTAACAAAAAATCTATGACATCAAAATTGATTAGTCTGTAGGAGTGATATAGAGATGTGAAATCTCATTAATTATTGTTCTCTGTGCTATTTTTGTGTTATAAGATTGTGAAGGGGTATAAAGAGAATGCAAATATTGTTAGGGGGCCAATATTGGTGGTATTCTTAGTTCTTAAATCAAAATATATAGTTTTTTCGTTGAGAGATTGGTTGGTGATTTAGGCCAATTTAAGCACAATATCGAACAATCTTCAACAGTCGTAACTTTTATAAGCTCAATGAGCGTATCACACCGCATTTGGAGGAAAAACTGTTGAACTAAATTTCCATGTCATTTAGGACAGATATTCATAAACTATGGGGTGGGAACCTAAAGAAGGTCACCTAATTGGAAATATTTTAATTTTTAATTACTTCTTATAGAGATTTTAAGTATACTATGATCCTTGGCCTAATCGAGTTTCTTCAATTTCACGGACGGTATGCGAATTTTACTGTTCTGGCGTGTTTTGGAATCCAGACTTGCAAAATTTGAAAAATTTAAGTTAATTCTGGGAATAAAACTTCAGTTTATCGAATTTTAAAATTTTGAACATGAATTTTACAATTCAGGACACTCACTCTCGTAAACCTATAAATTGTAAGAACATGTTTTCATAGAATACCACCACAATATCCTTTAATTATCGTAGGAGGCGACTAAACGGTTGGATCGCTGGATTGACGAACAGCATCCGTAAAAAAAACTGTATACCGCCAAACCAATGCTGGGCCGTTTCCCCAAGTACCCGGACACGAAATTTAGGATCGCTAGAACTCGGTGCTGTTCAAGAAACTCGGTGGCCTAACAGTGGAGACCAGACGCTGAATTTCTTCTTAGGCCGCAGGTAAAGAAAGATGTTTTGGTTTTGCAAGCAGTCAATAACCTATTGTGTAAGATTCGCTTGTTCATGCGGTTAACCAACCTGTTTACAATGACTTGAACGATCTGATGGGGTCTATACCCGAACACAATGTTAGAATGGTAATTGGGGACTTTAATGCTAGAGCTGGCAGAAATCAGACCGACTTGTGTGAAGACATAGGATCGTACTCCCGACACGAAACTGCGAGCGATAATTGTGAGAGAATGATGTACTTTGCAATTACTCACGACCTTAGAGTAGCAAGCACCTTCTTCCCACACAAACAAATACATTTAGAAACATGGATCCATCCTCGCAAAACTTCACGCAGCTAAATTGGCCACGTGTTAATTTCAAAAGGAGGGGCTCGAGTTTGGCAGGATGTGGGAGTTTATCAATCAACAACTAAATACGTAGGCAGCGATCATCATTTGGTTGCCAGTCCAATCAGGTGCTTGCATATTCAGATGAGATATGCGTGAATGTACTGAATAGCAACGGAGTGAAAGAAATACTTGATCCGCTTGTAGAGTTTTCAGCTTCTGTTGGACTCCAAATCAATGAGTTCAAAACAAAATACATGATCTCTGGTCATAGGGACAATGGCACACCAGGCTTTAGTAGTGGCCACTATATGTTTGAGGGACTGAGGAGGTTCAAATATTTGAGTTCTCTTATAACTCACGATAACAGTGCGGGTGAGGATATTAAAGCGTGGCTAGCGGCAGGTATTTGTGCTTTGTATCCTCTAAGGCCACTGCTAAAATCTTAATATTTATCAAGTGCCGTGAAGCTGAAGCTTTGATCAGACCCGTTGTTGATTTTAAATAATCCATGATCCTTGGCCTAATCGAGTTTCTTAAATTTCACGGACTGTTCTCGAATTTACTATTCTTGCGAGTTTTGGATACAGATTTGCAAAATTTGTAAAATTTGAAAATTTAAACTCCAAAAAAATTTTTAATTTTGAACTCATTTATGAAAATTCTTGAAATTAAACGTCAGTTTATCGAATTTTAAAATTTTGAAGCCCTATTTTACAAATTCTAAACTTAAGTTTTAACTATTGAATTTTGAAAATCTTTGCGAACTTTTTAAAGCTCCTATTTAGGCCAAAAACCTGCCATTTTCAAAATTCACATTTAATAACGATTTTTGAGATGTGGAATTCAACAGAAATTCAGGATTTGTATTTTTCCTACTATCCGGTTTATTAAATACATTTAGAGACATATTTTAAAATTTGTAATCAAATTTTGTAAAAATCAAATTTTTAATTATGAATTTTACATTTAAATTTTAATTATTGGAATTTGAGAATTTTCGGATTTTCTCGGTTAGGAGTTTTGAAAATTTAAATTTCGGGGAAATTTTCAATTTAAAATTCTGGGGAGAACAAGTGACGCTACAATACACATGAAGTGAAACCGTTTGGGACCGTTGTTATTCAAAAATCTGAAAGAAGATGCAACATTGTTTATGGTTTCTGAAAACAGGAGGTCAGTGCAAAAAGGCTACAACAAGAAGTGTGTTTGTCTAGATTTATTGTCTGCTTATAATAATACCAGTTTTTAAACGCCATTACTGGCCCCTTACTGTATCAACAATTTGGCTCCAACGGCTTTGATCCTGGGCTTAGTCTTCATGCACCTACTATATGGTGGCTCTCCTTTTATAGAGATCGCTTCACTATTCGCTGAACGTGACCGAGCCAGCGTACTCGCAGAGATCTTACTTCCTGTACAATATCGGGCATCTTCATCAGATCTCTGAGCTCGATATTGTACAGAGGTCGGTGTGGAACATCTACGTCACGTTTTGCGACTCGCATGATTTTTTCTCCAATGTAATGAGCCATCTATCGTACACATCCGTCAACTTTCACAGCAAAACATAACAACAGGCCTGTTTAACGTTTCGAAAAGCTTCAGCTTCACGGCACTTGATAGGTATTAGATTTTAGCAGTGGCCCTAGAGAATACAAAGCACGACTACCAGCCGCTAGCCGTGCTTTAATATCCTCACGTACACTATTATCGTGAGTGATAAGAGAGCCCAACTAATTGAACCTCCTCACTCCATCAAACATGTAGTGGCCATCACAAAATCTGGTGTTCTATTGTCCCAATGACCAAAGATCATGTATTTTGTTTTGGACTCATTGATCCAACGGAGTCCAACAGAAGCTGAAAACTCTATATACAAGCAGATTTATTGCCTCCGTTGCTATTCGGTCCAATCACGCATATGTCATCTGAATATGCAAGCACCTGAATGAACAGGCGATATAAGGTGAGTTAACTGCAAAAATTGTCGAAAGAAAGTGGTGATCTAAACGTTCTTTAGAGATTCTAATTACAAAATGAATGGGTAATAAGCCGGAATAAAGAAGTATTTTGATTTACAACGGTAAATTAAAGTTCTAGAATAGTATAATCTCCTATCGTATAAAACGTTTTCGGTTATTATACCAATTTCAATTCAGTAAAAATAATCGATTTTGACAATAATCAACTCTATTATTTATATAAATAGCAGATTTGTCCGGCATCACAATTTCTCAGCAAGCTTAGTGTCGTGTTTTAGGAATCTAGACCTTACTCATTCTGTTGTAAATGCTGTGTGTATGTCAAATAAATCAACCTTACAAATATATTTTGTTTACTCTGGCACTATAGTATACATGATTTTGTTGTGCGTAGCAACTTTAAATTGGTGAACAGCACTTAGTTTTGCAATTAGCTTCAAACGTATGTCCATCGCTGCTAGAATATCTCAAACCATACCATCTTAGAAAAAAAATTATTCAGATTTGTATCTCGCATTCTACGCCATCACCACCCCCCAAACAAATCATACCAATATTGCCTGTACATGAAAACTAATCGTAATAAAATTCAACTTCAAGGTTGCACAGCTGAGAAATATGTACCATCCACATTATATACATATATACAAACATACGTATATACCAACATACGTAAGTCAAATACATAAATAATTTTACCCCGATTGTGTAGTTGTGTGAAAATGGATGGAAAATTTGTTCGTCTTTATACATACATACTCGTATATTGGACGAGTACATGCTATAAAAAATATCAATGAGCGAGCATACATTGTATGTATGCGTGGGTATACAGTGGTACAGTAAAAGGGGTCGCATCGAATGGGAAAAACGAGCTTAAATCTTTGTTTTCTTATTCGGTGACACCATACTCCATGTACGTCGTGTATACACGGAAAATGTATCCTGAGATCCCAATTTTAATCCACCTACATATACATTTTGTATATACATTTCCTAATTTTCCATCTACCCTGTTTAAATATTATATGTATGTATGTATGTATGTGTAATATGAATACAGGAAAAGGTTTTTCTGTTTTTTTTTTTACCGATTTTCATTCATAAAATTTTGGTATGAGTATATTGCGTAACCAAATGAAAAACACACAAAGAAAATAACAAAAACAAAATAAAAAAATTCGCAAATCTATAATTTTCATTATTTTGCGACAAATGCACTGTGCAGATAATATACCTAGATACGTGTATGTATAAATAGATGGTATTTTTTCCTGTTGGAAACTATTTTTTATTTGTGCGGATGACGTCTATTTAATATGTGCACAATATACATACACTTTAGAAATCTGTAATTAGTTATACGTTTACCGTCAATAATATATGTATTGGATTCAAGTAAATACTTTACCGTAAATTAGTGTAAGTCTCCGATCAAATTCATCTTAGACTACAATTGCGAATTAATAAAATAGAAATCTATGATAAAAGTTAGCACATATGTTTCCAATCAGATATTAATAGTTGTCAGATTGGTTAAGAGATGGCGGTACATTATCGCTACGAAAGTTATGGTTGCTTTGTTTTAAAATAAACAAATACACTAAAACTAAGTTAGCTAAAGCATTAGTTAATGCGTATTAGATAGAAATACTGACACGTGCTGTTTTGTGTTCAGCTGTTAAGAGTAGTTATAATGCATTGACGTGCATCTCTATTTTTGGTTATGAAATGACCGGATCATATAATTCATAGCGGGCCACAAATTTTATCATTCACGCTAACTCATATCGGACGCGTCCCCGGCTAGCGGATAGGGGAATGCTCTAACCGATTCATCGGCGGGTAGGTGGAAAATAAAATATCACCCGCGGACCACAACTAGTGAACAAGAAATCCAAGCGCGACGGACTCACATTAAGCAGCTTCTTGGTCAGCGTCTATCCTACAAGTTAGGACCGGCTGTTATTAATACCTCGCAGTAGGTTTAAATACCTGATCTCTGGTTTTAGGGACAATGGCACACCAGATTTTAGTAGTGGCCACCACACGTTTGAGGGAGTGAGGAGGTTCAAATTTTTGGGCTCTCTTATAACTCACGATAACAGTGTGGATGAGGATATTAAAGTGCGGCTGGCAGCTGGCAGTCGTTCTTTGTATCCTCTAAGCCCTCTGCTAAAATCTAAACTCTTATCAAGTGCCGTGAAGCTGAAGCTTTACAAAAGCTCTGAAAGGAGAGCCACCATATGGTAGGCGCAGAGGTCGTTGCAGACGACGATGGCTCCACGACGTAGAGAACGACTTGGCCCCTTCAGATGTCTTAGACAGTATGAAGACCATGCTCAGGATAGAAACCATTGGAGCCACATTGTTGACTCAGTAAGAGGCCAGTAATGGCCTTTAAAACTGATTATTATTATTATTTTTAGGTTTAAAATGCTAGAGGAAGGCTACCCGGCAAAAAACCAGCATGGGTGATAAAGAAGGAGAAAAACTTACGGTGCAGGAATCCGTAACTCCCAGTCGTCGATATCCAGCGCGACCGCAATGATTTGTCAAAGTCAAATAATGATAACCTCTTTGGACGAAGCTCCAAAGTACAGAGATCACCAACATCCTCAGTAAGTAGCTATGAAAAGGAAAACGAAGAACTTCGTAAACAATTAAGTGAAAAGAAAAGATCACATCTCAAATTAGTATAGAGATTAACATACTTAAGAATGAAAATGGAAAGCTGAAACAAGCAGTTTCAAGCCAATCCCCAAAATCAAATGACAAGATTGAAACTCAACAAGAGGCTGAGATAGCCAAACCTAAGGGTAGAGCTTCGCCTCCAATCATCATAATGTGAAAAACTGAATATGGCACTATTCAGTCTCTTATGAATTCAATTACTGATAAAGAATACAGAATCATGTAGCTGCACAATAATATATGGAAAATCAACACAACAGACGTTGACACATTCAGAGCATTAGCTATGAAGCTTACAGAAGAAGGGAAAGCATGGTACACTTATGAAGACAAAAATGACCGATGGATAAAAGTGATGGCTAGAGGTCTTCATCCTACCTGTAAAATAGAGGATATAATAGACGATTTAAAGAGCAAGGGGTTGAAGAAAGAAAACGCCGCAAACATAATTAAAAAATAAAAACAGCAAACTGATCAAGAGGACAAAATTAACAGGAGAGGACTCCCATTATTCATGATTACTTTTAATAATAAAGAAAAAGTAGAAAACATCTTTACCATTAAAGCTATTCTCAATATGAGGGTTAGAATTGAAACATTAAGAAAGACCACTGGTTTAATACCCCAATGTAGAAAATGCCAAGGCTTTAACCATACCCAGAAATATTGTAACAGACAGCCTATAGAAGCTTTAAACATGCTTACAGCGAAAACTGAAACGAGCATAGAAGCTATACATAAATGGCTATATAATAAGCAAGAAGCAGTGAATGAATTCACTTCTATATGATATACTAATATGCATAACAGCAAAACATTAAGAATTGCCAACTGGAATGCAAATGGGCTACTACCCCAAAATTCCGGAGATAGAAATGTTCTTACACATGGAAAAAATAGACATATGCCTAATATCAGAATCTTACTTTACAGAAGTGTCATTCGCAAGAATTGATGGATACAGCTACTACCATGCCATCCATCCAGCAGGGAAAGCGAGAGGAGGATCAGCAATATTTGTATGGGAAAATATCAAATACTGCGAAGGAGTTAAAATAGAAAAGGAAATTATGCAAGCATCAACCATTAATAATGAAAAGGAATATAGCATTTCATCTATATACTGTCCAGCACGTCACCAACTGACTAAAGCAAATTATGTCGCGTTGCTTATATCGCTTGGAACCAAATTCATAATTTGAGGAGATTTGGCTAAACGACCGAACAATCAGGTGCCTCTTATCAAAAAGAATGATGGAACTTGGGCAAGAAGTGCTAAAAAATAGGTTGTCTAGTTCGCAGCCAACCTGAAAATACATTTCAGCCCCTTCGGAGGCAATCAGTGGAATGAAACATAAACCGAGTTAAAAAAATGGATAATAAAAACATCCAACCGGTAACATTACAAGAGCTAAAATATGGATTACTGAAAACTTAAGCTCAAAAAACATCACCTGGTTATGACCTAGTTTCAGGACAAATGGTTAAAGAACTCCCCGAAAAGGTTTTACGAAAAGTTCATACCGACATAATTCAAACTACACTGGAAAAGAAGAAAATATGTTCAAGTGTAGTCTTGGACGTAGCACAAGCCTTTGACAAAATATAGGACCGAGGACTATAGTATAAAGTACACCAAGATCTGCCAAATATTAAAATCTTACCTAGCTGATCGATACGTTCGCGTTAAATTTGAAGATGAGTACTCTGATCTAAAAGAAATATCGGCTGGAGTTCCACAAGGAAGCATCTTGGGACCAATATTGTATTTACTTTATATACAAGAGACGTACCAAATTCAAAAGGAAGAAACATTGTAACATTTGCGGATGATATATACTGCAATTCTAGAACAAAGGGCCACAAATACAATATGTAGCTGGAAAAAGAAATGGCGCATTCAGCTCAACGAAACGAAATCCATACACGTCAACTTCACTAACAAAAAAGTTAACTTCATACCAATCCATCTGAACTCACAGAAAATCCCGCATGCAAATACGGCCAAATACTTAGGCATGACACTTGATGTCAATTTTGATCTGAGCGGTGTACATTTATAGGTGTGGTGAGAAATAATTAACGACACCCTTAGCGAAGCTGAGCCTCGGTTAAAAGATTGATTTGATAATTTCCGAAATATTTTTATTCGGTTCGTGCAATCGGTTAATCTAAGAAAGTTGAATTGCTATACGAGAACCAACATTACATTTAAACAATTTGAAACCTTCTAGTGGGTATATAGATCTGCTCCAATGAACTTTTAAGATTTGTTATTTTTATTTCGATTCTGTAGTCCAGGCAATAAAGATAGACAAAACCTAGAAAGATGAATTTGCCCTCATGGTAGGCCCATAGTATGTTTTAAAGAGACCCTGTTCTTCGGGACCCGTTTTATTGTAAGGCCCAGATATCCAACATACGAATCCAATATTTACGTCTGCTACTTATGTGGGCAATCATTAAGATGAAAATGGTCTAACGATTCAGACGAGATTGATACCGTGGCATGATAGGTTGAAATGACGAAAACAAATTGCATTTGTGAATTTTGACACATTGTGAAAATTCTACGAGATGAAAATTTGACGTTTATAATTCTGTTAAAATTCAGAAGTTTGTCGAAATTTTTCTTATTTATATTTTAAACGATTCTGAAAACTGGAGATGAAAATTCAAATTGTTGAATTATGAAAATTTGAATTTTAACACTCCATTTTATGGCGGACATTTTCTTGCAATATTCAAAATTTCCAAATTTAGATAATGTTAGCTAAAGTTTTGCACTAATTTGAAATTTTTTGGACTTTTCGAATTTCGAAATATCACTCGAATTCTGAAAAACTTGAAAAAACTGTAAATTTTAGAATATTATTTCTCAGAATTTTAAATTTTTAAAAAATTTCTGTCGTTTTGAGAGATGATTTTTATCAAGATTGCAATATGCCAAACCCTATCACTTGCTAATTTTTGTTGATTAGGTGAGAAAGGTCTTAGCGCTGGAATTAAATATCTTATTCCACAACTTATAGAGGCAGTCGAAAGGTGCGAAACCACTTATGCTTTCAAAATAACCACTTATGCTTTCAAAGAGCCAAAAATCATAAAGATTACAACACATAACTTTCAATAAAGTCCATTGCTAAAATATGTGTTTCAATATTGCAAGCCTACAGTTTTAATTCAATTTGTGAAAATTACAGGCTTCGTCAATTTGAAAATTTTAATAAATTAAATTAAATTGGGAGATTCCGGGTTAGAAGTCCAATAAAGGCACGATGCTAAAGTGATTCGAATTAAATCGGATATCGAAACAAACTCAAGAGGCTTGGGAGTAAGCCTCAGACCAAGTTTAAAAATACAAAATTGACATGTTGGATGCACACCACAGATGGGCGAGGTAGATTTATTTGGACATGCTGAAATTGAATGCCATCATAGTTGCATTTATTTGTAATATGGCGGTTCAGTTAAGGTATTGTTGGAAAAGATAGGGGATTACGATATGAATAGATTTGCGTCGTATATGATTTTTCGAATTTTCTTGAGAATCTCCCAGGAAACTAACACCATGATGTCATTGACTGTGAGTATCCCGAAAATTATTTTAGTCTGAAAAAAGTAGGGGATTTAAAGAACAATTCGGAAAAACTGGGTTGCCCTAAACCTCCCAATTTTCCAAAATTGAATTTTTTATGAATAGTTTAAACCTAAAGATATTTTGGTATGTGCATCACTATCGTATTAACTTACTATTATTTTCTCAAGAATATATGAGGACAAATCAAGCTTTGTTGCCCTAAACCCCCTAATCCCCTACTTTTTCCAAAATTGAAATTTTTCCGGATAGGGCTTTCCCAAGAAAATTTTGATTTTTTTTGGGCTTAGGACAAACTTCAACCGTCTATCTAGAATTGTGAATTTTGTCCTGAAAAAAAATCCTAATTTTTATTACGCACCAAACGTTTTTTAACAAGAATTTTTATGTTACCTGTTATTTCGAAGTTATTTCACCCGGGTGTTGTCAATTTGGTTTTGTTTATTTAATTTTTTTCTTTCAATTTATTGACATTATTTTTCAAAATTTCATTTAAAAAAATGGTAACATTGCGTTTATTTGCCAGTGGTGCCATCTAGTTAAAATAACCTAACTGCGATAAACTGCTATATCTTAATATCTTATGGTATTATAAGTTATTTGCTAGTTAAACAAATATATGCTTAATTAATGATGTAAACAAATATTTAGGGGGTGATGAATTAAATCAGGCCTAATCGCCTTTTGGAAAATAATGGTATAGCTAATCGTGAGACATTTATCGTGTCTCAAGTGAGACCCTCCGGACCCGTTTTAATGTTTGAAGTGGTATATTGTATATATGAGATGGAAGTTGTATTGGCTGGTGTAGCCGTCTGTATGGGCATAAATCCGGCAACGGTCGCGGTCATGGCACCATAGCCAATGGCGAGCAAGGGATTAGAAGGGGGCGAGAGAACGGCTGATGAATTAGGTTGAATTAGTTTTGGGGCGGTTGCTCTCGGAGGGTTTGGGATTAGCTGTATTTGTCAAGGATTTGGAAGGCTGGGCTATTCGAATGTGTTAAGCCCTTCCTCGGTTTCAATGTCTCCCATTCTATATGAGGTCTACCAAAGTAACTTAAATCCTGCCTTAGTGAGTCATTCCAGGTGTAACAGGGGCGTCCCAACTTTTTGTGTCTGGCAATGTAGGAGGCCGCAGCTCTAAGAAGGTGGGTGTAATAATTAATTAGGTGTACCTTGATTCTTTTGGTAATAGTCTAACCATGTAAGATGTCCTTGATTTTACGTAAGCGAGGATGGTAAGGACAAAACTCGAGTAGTTTCTTTAGAAAAAAAAACGTATTTCTTTAGCCGGTGTCGGTTTGCAAAGGGCAGTTGTCTGTAAACCATATGTCAACAAAGGGAAAACTACGGAGCGGTACATAGAGATAACCGTCTCATAGGGTTCTTGATTTCTATGAACAAATTTCGGCATATGATGAGGTATTCAGGGCGCCTGATGACACCGAGTACGAATGGTGAGAGGCCGACTTAACTTGGAGGTTAAATAAGTATGCTGGTGATACAAATGATGCTGAGGGATCTCGGATCAGAGTGGTGCATTTATGGAGGTTTATTTCTAAGCCCGCCAATTTTAAGTCACTTAGTAATTCATCCAGAATTTGTTCTATTGCTCTGATGTCTCATGTTCGGTGAGGCCCGCCCGGAAACTTTCACGTCAGAGGTTTCAAAATTTTTATAAAAATTAATAAAATTTTGTAAATTTTAGAAAATTTTTCGAACTTTTATTTTCAGTATTAATTAAAAAACTTCAAAATTCAAAACAATGTCCGCCATAAATTGGAGATTTTCATCAGCGTTAACATTCAAATTTTACACATTCAACAATTCGAATTTTAAAATTTAATTAAAAAATTTATAAATCGGAACATCTGGGATTGATTAAATCAATAAAATTAATTTTGAAAATTCTAGAGTTTATTTAATTTTTTTCGAAATTTGGAAAAAATTTCAAATTGACGAATTGATATTTTCACAAATTGATTTAAAACTGCAGGCTTGCAATATTGAAACATGTATTTTAGCAATGCAATTTATTCAAACTGAACCTATTGTGTGTTGTAAATCCTTATGATTGGCTCATTAGAAAAATAAATTTAAGTAATTTTTGAACGCATAGGTCATTTCGCACCTTTCCAATGAGCATGGTAACATTTTTTCACTTTAACCTTTTTTTGTCAATCATAATGAAGTTGAGGAATAAGCTATTTAATTTCAACGCTAAGAACTTCCTCAGCTATATATTCGACAAAATTAGCAAGGGATTGATAAAAAATCACTATCTCACAAAATCAACTAAAAACTACAGAAATATTTCAAAATTTTTAAATTCTGAGAAATATTCTAAAATTTAATACATTTTACAAAATTTATAATCTACTAAATTTTGAAGAATATTGTAAGATTAAAACGATCAGCGAAAAATAATTTTTTTTAAATTTCGTAGAATTTTATAAATTTTGATAAAAATTTGAAAAAACCGTTTTATTTAAATTATTGGTGTTTTCTTACAGATGTTAGTAACATTTCCACAATTTTGTTTAAATTTTTTAGAGTTCGAGTGATATTTCAGATTTTGAAAAGTCCAAAAATTACAAATTTTGCGCAATTCTTTAGTTAACTTATTTCTCTAAATTTGGAAATTTTGAATATTGCAAGAAAATTTTAAATTTCATCTCCAGCTTTCAGTATCGTTTAAAATATAATTAAGAAATTTAAAAGTTAATTAAAAAATATTTCGAGTTAAAATTTAGAATATAAAAGTCAAATTTTCATCTCGTAGAATTTTCACAATGTGTCAAAATTCACAAATGCAATTTGTTTTTGTCATTTCCACATTTAATGCCACGAGATCAATCTCGTCTGAATCGTATCCTTCTAATCCCTTGCTCGCCATCAATCTCGTCTGAACTGGATTGGATTTTAATATATTTCATCATATTTTTTAGTAATTTTGAGACAAAATCAATTAAACAGCTTACAGTAAAACTTGTCCCGAAGGTCAATGGTTTGTATGTCTCTGTGAGGCATATTATGGTGAAACCCTTTGACCTTGCGGACAAATTCATCTAGGTTTTTCTTACCTTAATTGCATGGACTACAGAATCGAATTAAAAATAACAAATCTTAAATGTCGACTGCGGCAGGCCTGTATACCTGCTAGAAGGTTTAAAAGTTTTAAAATGTAAAATTGGTTCTCGAATAGCCATTTAACTTTCTTAGATTAACCGATTTCAATCGAGCTGTATGATGTGATTATAGATAACTGAGGTGATTATAGATACGAACCCAATAAAAATAAGTCGTTGAAACTGTTGACAAGCATTTAAATATTTCTCACCACAACTATAAAAGTGCACCGCAGAGATCAAAATTGTAAAGGCCTTTTAATAAATGCATGCAGAAACAAAAAAAATTTTAGTCAAAGCGTTTACAATTTTTAGAACAAATACCTATGAGGGCTTCTTAACCACGGGGTTGGGCCACTTTGATATTTGAATAAATCAAAATATCCAGCATTTATAAATGTTAATTTAAAAATATAACCTTTAACCGTTAAAGTTTAGGTAAAAAAAGATTTGACAGCAAAATAAAAATCCCTTCCTTCATTATTAAGGCCTCCCTAATTCCTGACAATTCCTGTGCATCTACTATCCGCACTCTGCCTTGGTTCAAATTTGTGTGAGTGATTTCATAGAATTATTCAAGGTTTACAACCATGGGCCCTTTGTGGCATTGAGTGCGGCACCTTAATGGGTTTCAGCCATATTTAAAAAAAAAAAAAAGCCTTCCTAACAAATCTGTACCAAACATTTCGAATTTGCATTTTTTCTACTTGGTCTGAGGTTCAAAGCTCTCCCAAGTCTTCCGCGGCATATTTCGTTTACAGCTCACAGCTTGAATCAGTATGCTATACAAAAACTGTTCAGCATATACGTAGGGCAAAAAAAGAAAAAATCGAAAATTGATAGAACCAGAAAAGTTAAAAATTCGAAACTAGCTTGAAGATGAAGGACGATTTATTGGAACAGCAGGGAAAGAAAACAACGAGGAAAATATTTCTCTCTATGATGGATCAGATCTATGTTCTCACTGGATACTCACTGGATACTTAATGCCAAAATACACCAGAATGATATGGGAAACCCAATCTGACACACACAATACCTTCATTTCGTCAAACATTCGGAGAAACAGATTTTTTGAGATACAACAATATTTACATCTCGAAGACAATACACAACTTCCAACTAATGATAAGTTTAATCAAGTAAGCACATATTTGAAACTTATAGATTCAAATTGCAGAAAAAATTTCGATAAAGTTGCATCATCTCACATATCGATTGACGAGACTATGGTGCCATACTACGGCAAGCACAGCGCTAAACAGCATATACATGGCAAACCTATACAATTTGGTTACAAACTTTGGTCTACAGCTACACGATCAGGTTATTTAATATCATTTGAGCCATATCAGGGGTCACAAAGATCTCAGTTGCCTAAACAAAGTGAATTATAGGCCTCGCGGAAGCTGTAATTTTAGAGCTACATTCAATACTCCCCCCTGCGCTTGTGCCTTACAATCGATTTTTTAGTTCCTTGAAATTAATTGATCAATTAACATCAATAAACACTGGAGGAACCGGAACTATTTTGGAAAATAGAATTGAAAAATGTCGATTGTTGGATACTAAGTCTATTATACTAAAAATAAAACGAGAGGATCCTACGTATTTAAAAAGTGTTGTTACAGCCGTATCAAACTGCCGGTGTCAGTCCAGTTTCAAAAGTAGATAGAGTTGGAACTATAAACCAAAAAAAAGTAAAATATTCAAGTTGATTGTCCCAACAATATAAAAAAATTACAACAGCTATATGGGAGGGGTCGACTGATTTGACGAAAACTTACACTCATTGCTGGATTCTCTAAGAGGTCGAAAAAGCAGACTAGCGGTCAAAATATAACTTATAGTGATTTTCGAACATCAATTGTGCAATCCTATTGCTAAAATATACGGGGGGTGGGGGTGGTGTTACCTTCTCGAAAACGAATCGTCATTCCAAATATTCCAAAAGGAAAACGTAAATCGTCACAGGGAAATTAAAATGACCACCAATTACAGGACTGCTCACAGAGAAGATGTCAACATTGCCATAAGAGTAAGATTTGCATGCAATGCAACGTTGGGATACATGTTCACGGCTTTTATAGTTACCACAATGAAAAAACTAAATAAATAATAAATTGAAATGTACAATAAATAATTATAAATTTGTTAATTGTTATAAAATTTGTTAAAATTATAGATAACACCATCTTATCTCTCAAAAGACATAAAAAAAAAAAAAAAAACAAAAAAACAAATATTTTTTTTATAAAGGGGACCAATGGGTACTGACGGGTTTTAAATTAAGAAATTGAAAACCTGCTGTTAATTGGAAAATTTCGAATTATAATAGATAAGCACTTATAACCACGGACCTAATCGTAATTCGTAATTTAGAATTATCTGATTGTGGAAATGTTGAGATTTAGAAATGTACATTTTTATTAGCTTCGGTAAAATTGTATATTTGACATATATGAGGACAATCCAAATTTGGTTCTCTTAAACTACCTAATCCCCTACTTTTTCCAAAATAGAAATTTTTCCGGATAGGGCTAACCCAAGAAAATTTCTATTTTTTTTTTTTTAGAATTTAGAACAAACTTGAACCGTCTATCCAGAATTGTGAATTATGTCCTAAAAAAAATCCTAAATTTTTTATTTTTTTTAAGGCAGATTAGGTTCAAGCGAATTAATTTGATTGATTTAGTTTTAAGTTTATTTAGTTTTGAAATAATGTCAGCACTTTTTGGTAGAAATTTGTTAAGGAACACTGCCCACTCATAATCAATAAGGAAATGAGGCAAATATAATTATAATACAATATCCATTATATACAAGATTACTGCACATGACATAGGCAATTTAGGTCATGGCAATTCCCATAAAACCTTGACACATTTTTATTTTATAATTGAATAACTTGTACATCAGAATAACTAAAATAAGGATTTTCAACATAAAATGAATACACGTCAGCACTCACTATACTTCACCACATGCAGGTCAAGGTTAAATGCAGCTTTCATCCCTAAACACTGTAATATTGTTCCGAACTCACCGAACAATATTTTAAATCACTCGCTCAATAAAAATTTTCTTTGTTTGAAAATCCAAAATTTTCCAATATAGTTTTGTACAATTTATGTACACACAAACAAATAAATATATTAATTAAAAACAACAACAAAAGTGTACTTACCTAATTATAAATTTTATATAACTATATTCACTTATAATTATTAGTATATAGTGTTGTTGGAATATAAATTCTGGAAAATTCGCAAACGTATAAATTATAATTTTCCGTCTCTCTGTATATATGTATGTAGATATTGGCAATTTCTCCCCGCATATCGGTGTCTCTCTATCACCTATACTCGGGTATTTTTAATTTAATTTTCAATTTCCGTTTAAATTATATCGAAACATTGTTGTTGTTAATTTTCATATATAAATGTTTGTTTTAATTAAAATAATTAAATTTTATTTAAATTTTTCACTCGCTCTAATCACATACCAACCAGTGAATAGCATTTTTGCACAAAATCACTTTAAACTATTTCCTCCGTTCATAATTAACTTTTCTAATATTTGGTAAACTTTTTAAAAATTTATTTAAACTTTTTTTGTTGTTGTTATGCTTTAGATATAAAATTAGAATTAGAGAAAGAGAGCGACAGATAGAGAGCTTTTAACGATTTGTTATTATTTTCCTATATACATTCGGCTAAATTATTTTTAAAACACCAATTATACGTCTATTTTGATGAAAATTTTATATCGATATGAACTTTTCAAGTCAAATATTTTGTAATAATAACACACAACACCAAGCACTGATGTTAGTAAACGAAAAAAAAAAAATAAAAAAATGTTAGTACATTCCACATTCCTCTTCCACCAAACACAATTTTTGTATTAGTCTTTGTCGTTTTTGCGTTCTGTATACTTGCTAGCCTGCTTGCGCTACATGTATATACCTATACATACATATGTAATGGATGCGACATTGAAATTTTCCAACGTCATTTGGAAATCATAACATTAAAACAAAAAAAAATTAATGTTGTTGTATATAAATTGGAAAATTTTTGTTGCCTGTATATGTGTTATGGGAACGAAATAGAAAATTTTCACAAAGAAAATGCGCATGCCCATTTGTAAGGTTATTTTGGAAATTGTTTTTGTTTTGTGCTTTTCACCCAAATACAACAACAACAAAAATACAAAATACTTTGGTAGGAATGAAAAATGTATTCGACGAGAGAAAGCTCTTTATGGGGTCTCTGATAACACAATAGGCCATAATAATTAATGTCTTAATTATTCGTATATAAATCGTGCGGTGTCTGGTTTTTTTCTTCTTTTTTTTAGGTTCGTGATTGTGATTTGAAAAATTAGGTTTTGTGTGCTTTATGGAATGGTAAATGGGACTTATTGAAATTTACTGCGGGGACAAATAATTCTGTCGATTTTATAATTTTTTTAGGATTTAATTTCAAGTTGTACGTACATCCGATATCGTTCAAGTCCTGACATAACATTGTCATCCTCCGTTGAAAACTGTTTGGAAATCCTAGATTACGCCAGGTAACATATGCGGTTGTCGACACGAAAAAATATTACGCAGATTACTTAACAATATTTCCTGTCAACGTCGACAATTAAGACGTCGTCAAAATCTTACGGTGTTATAGCGTTTTGAAATCGAATGCACCAGTTCACATTTGTATTTTAAAAAAAAAGTGATTCAGCTTAATCTTATGAAGAAACTATCATTAAAACTAGTTTTGTAGTTTATCAACAAAACAGCATAATTTTTAAATTTATAACATCCCTGGAAATTGTTAGAAGCACTGATTGAAATTGTTAAATAATAATTTGACAGTTTTAGTTTTAACTTTATCTCCCCTTTTATTATTAAAATTGGCTGGAACCCACGAGAAATCCGCACTCAATGTGCCAAAGTTTAGACCAAGGCAGAGAGGACAACTGATCTAAATTCAAAGACCTAAAGTTGAATACCGGAACTCGTATAGAACTGAACGCAGGACAACTGCTCACGAAGTGAAGGCAGTCATCATCTTCCTCAAGGCAGTCCTCACAAATAACATCATGAGCACATACGATGTAGATGATCTTTAAAACGGCCATGTCCCGTAAGAATCGCTACTAAGATAATTAGCTGGTTCTTTTTTAAAGATAAAGCATACTTCGTTGACCTCAAATTGGGCTCCTTAATGAAGTACTTCGCCTTACGACAACTAAAAGTCGCACGCCACTGAGCCTTTAGGTCTTTCAAAGCGTAATTCTTTATAACTTTCTTCCCGTAGTTGAAAGATACAGGAGAGGCTGATTCAGGACCAATTAGATTTAATTGGGAGCTAGCTGTGGCTAAACAATCCGCAATCTCATTGCCGACGATGTCACAATTAGCCGGTACCCACATGCCCGTAACTTTATTGTTAGAACAAAGAAGGTTTCTGAATTATTTGCATTACTTGACGAGTTTAGAAACAGTCAAGAGATTTCATAAAGAGTTAAGTACAGCTTTACTATCTGTTCACAGTAGAATACTTTTGTTTTTAACAGCAAAATTCAAAGCCTAAATAACAATACGTGTCATCGCTATTAGTTCCGCCTGAAACACAGTATAATGCGAACCAAGCCTACGGAAAAGTGAGGTTAGAACGAGAGCCATCACAATAAAAGAATCTTCAAAATCTCTCGAAGGATAAGCCACCAAGAAAAGATTTGAGAAATGGAATTCGGGTAGTAGTCTGTCATTAACCATATTGATTTCTGGTAAATATGAAGAATAATTTTTAAAAATTAGTCGATGTCCCACGATAGGACCGAAAACATTCCATGCCCCAATGCACCTCAGACGATAAGCTGCGAAGTGGAGTCGAGGACATAGCCCCAGTTATGGCTCTGCAAGCAAGTAGACCATTGAGCTTGGCCACAGAAGCCTTTAGGTCAACCACTGGCCACCAAACAACAGAGGCGTACGATAGTAGCGGTAGGGCCAGTGATTTATAAATGAAAGAATGCTTCCTAGGGCTTAAGCCCCAGGATTTCCCAAAAGCTCTTCTACATTGCCAAAAAATGGCAGTAGCTTTTTGAAGCTTGTAGTCCAGGTGATTCTTCCAGGAAAGTTTACTATCCAGGACAACACCAAGATGCTTGACGTGGTCACATTTAGTGATCGTTCTCCTAAAAAGGGAGGAAACAGATAAATCAAAAGTATTTCTCTTCCTTGTAGAGACAATTAAATCAGTTTTAGAAGGGTTGACGTGAAGACCCTTCTCAACACACCATGCTTCCACAATAGTTAAAGCATGCTGAGTTAGGTCGGATAAGACACTGAGATGCTAGCCTGAGACTGTCAAAATAAGATCATCAACGTAACTCTGTGCAATGTAGCCAGATTGCTGCAGCTTTACAACTAACTCGTCAATGACCAAAAGTTACAGAAGAGGTGAGAGCACACCTCTCTTCGGGCAGCCTTTGGTAGCCTTAACAGAAACTAACATGCCATCCAGCTCCGCCTCCACAGTGCGAGACTTGAGCATGGATTCAATATATAAGATAATGGTGCGATCAATACCCAAATTGGTACATGCAGTAGTGATCGTAGCAAAAGAAGTGCTATAAAAAGCTCCCGCAATATTCAGGAAAGTTCTTACAAGAAACTCCTTATTTTTAAGGGATTTTTCAATCCTGGTTACAAATTCATGTAGGGTGATTTCACAGAACTTACCGACTATAACGGGTGTTTTTTTTAAACTGAGACGATCAAATATCTCGAAAAATAGCCACTCTACGGAAAAAATGTCCATAATCAAAATTTAATCATACCGCGGGGGAAATACATTAGTACAAAAAAAATAGTCCCCCACCCCCGCTTTGTAGGTGAGGCGGGGGTAACTTTTAAACTAAGATAGGAAGCCATATTTTTTATTGCAGATACGGATTCTACGACTAAAAGTACGTATGATTTGAATGAAATATTTTGTTCGGTTCATGATAGATGGCGTTGTAATCGACGAAATTCAATTTTTTCAATTTCTCCTTCTTAGAACACACGCATTCGATTCTGCAATACGTTTGAAATAAAAAACATCACGTTTTCATTAGAAATACTCGAAATTCGTCATCAAAACAATTTATTCAGTTTTGTAAATCACATTTAACGTTTTTGTTATTTCTTATCTTCATGTTTTTCGTAATTGCAAAATAAACGACAAAATACTTTAGAATGGAGCGTTTAACTATGCCAAAGAAAATTGAAATGGTTCTGGTTTATGGAGAAGCTGGCAGAAATCTTGAAAATTCTGTTGCTATTTACGCTCAACGTTTTCCGGATAGGATTCGTTCACGTGCTTCATTTGGCCGTACTATCAAACAATTTATTACTGATGGAAATGTTCAACCGAAAAAGAGGACCCGTAGAGCAACAGTCACTGGAGAAAATAATGAAATTGCTGTATTGGCAGCAGTGGCTCATAATCATCATATTAGTACACGAGAAATAGTTCGCGATTCCGGATTGCCCCTCACCAGTGTTTGGAGAATTTTAAAACGGCACAAGTATCATCCATATCATGTGCCTTTACACCAAGATCTTCATGGCGTTGATTTCCAAAATCGGGTAACTTTTTGTCAATGGGCATGTGAACAAATACAACAAAACCCCAATTTTTTTCGTTGCGTAATGTTCTCCGTCGAATCGTCTTTTACAAACCATGGAACGGTTAATCGGCTCAACATGCATTATTGGAGTGTTACAAGTCCTTGGACTGTCAACGTGTGGTGTGGTATAATTGGCAACAAACTCATAGGCCCCCACATTATTGAAGGCAACTTGAATGGTCAAATGTACCGAAACATTTTGGAAAATGAACTGCCAATATTACTTGAAAATTTGAGCTTAGAAGTGAGACGGAACATGTGGTTTCAACATGATGGTTGTCCTGCACACTATTCGTTGATGGCACGTGAAATACTTGATCGTGATTTCAATGGTCGCTGGATCGGTAGAGCTAGTCCGATAAATTGGCCCGCCAGATCACCAGATCTTATTGCGCTAGATTTTTTTTTTGTGGGGCTACCTCAAAAACAAAGTTTACACACAAAAACCAACAACACGTGAGAACATGATTGATCGAATCAGAAATGCGTGTGCTGAAATTCAACCAGACACACTTCTCAGTTGTGTACAATCATTTGAAATGCGGATTAATAAGTGCATTGAAGTCGCAGGCCATCATTTTGAACACTTATTTTAGATTTACAAAACAGGAGCCCTACTATGACTTTCGACAACGATTTTCGACGACAGTCGTTTTCCTATAGTAGGCAAAGGAAGAAAAAGGAAAACAATATTATAAATTTACTATTGTTTATCTTTTTCTTCCTTTGCCTACTATAGGAAAACGACCGTCGTCGAAAATCGTTGTCGAAAATCATAGAAGGGCCCCTGAATAAAATGTTTTGATGACGAAATTCGAGTATTTCCAATGAAAACGTGATGTTTTTTATTTCAAACGTATTGCAGAATCGAATGCGTGTGTTCTAAGAAGGAGAAATTGAAAAAATTGAATTTCGTCGATTACAACGCCATCTATCATGAACCGAACAAAATATTTCATTCAAATCATACGTACTTTTAGTCGTAGAATCCGTATCTGCAATAAAAAAATATGGCTTCCTATCTTAGTTTAAAAGTTACCCCCGCCCCACCTACAAAGCGGGGGTGGGGGACTATTTTTTTTGCACTAATGTATTTCCCCCGCGGTATGATTAAATTTTGATTATGGACATTTTTTCCGTAGAGTGGCTATTTTTCGAGATATTTGATCGTCTCTGTTTAAAAGAAACACCCGGTATAAGCATGTTGTATGTTACTGAGTGGGGAGGTGATTAGAAAATGATTCGACAATTCTTTCCAGAGTTTTAAGAAAAGTTGAAGGTAGAGTAATAGGCCGAACGGACTTAGGATCCGTATAATAGGACTTACCTGCTTTCGGGATAAAAACAACTCTGCTTCTGCTCTAAGAATTTGAAACAGTACTAAAGGCAATACACGCTTGAAAAAGGTGGAGCAAATGATCCTGAATTAGACGAAAGCCCTGCTGTATAGTTCAGCAGGAAAAATACCATCAGGGCCGCCAGCCTTATAAGATGCAAAGGAAAATAGGCTCCATCGCAAGACATCATCCTAGTGAGCTCGCCAGCAACATCATCCGAGTTGACCATATCACAACCAGGAAAAGGAGCCGAAAGGAGTAGCTCACTAATTTCCTTGTTAGAGGAGGTAAGTTCAAGAGAAAGAGAGAGAGAATCAAGTTTACACGTACTGTTCTTAGATAAAGCTTTATTGAGTCCAGCGACAGCAGATAGGCTGTTGATTTCCTCGCAGAAGTTCAATCACGAGGCTTTTTGAGCGGATCTTAAACATATTTTATATTCCTTTTGTGTTAACAAGAAGTTATTCCAGTCAATCTGTTGCTTAGACTTTTTTGCTTTATTCTTCAGTTTCCTAGTAGATTTCCTTAATTTTTTAAGGTCAGAGTTCCAGAAAGGTTTGTACCGAATATTCTGATTAGTGATAAGAGGACATGACCTTTCAAAGGCTATCGTAATTGCCAATGTCCTTCCTCGACCGAATAACCTTCGGTGGCGCAAGTAAAGAACCTAGGTCGAGAGAGAAAAAACCCCAATCGGTTAATTTCCGATTGATAATGTTTAAGAGGCGGTCGTTTAAGGTTGATATTAAACGAGATACACTCTTAACTATATAAGCTCAGAGGAGCTTATATAGTTAAGCAAAGAAGAGCCCCTGTGGTTAATGTTTGTACTACTCCAGATCGAGTGATGAGCATTAGCATCACAGCCAATCACATAATAATATCAGAGCCGAGAAAACCAGTATGGATAACGTACATTGATATTTTTTAAAATATTTCTAATCTAACTTATTTTTCTGAGATGGTAAGTTAGAAAAAATGCATTGAAAATTGAATCACGAGGACGGATATACTTGCCCTACCTATTTATATCCGCGCTCTAAACCAATAAAATGATCAAAATGATTCATCAATATCCAAAACAAATTATCCGTTTCCAACTCTGTCAAGTTAAAATATTTTGATGTTATGGTCGGATGGAATTAGTTCGGATTTATATCCAACCTCTTTGGTCTATTTGAAACGATTTAATTGGTTTGGGACTAGAATGTCAATAGCGAGGGTAAATATGCGTCCACGTGAAGCAACCTTGAAACAGCAATGTCTGTTTAAAGGAGAACATGTTCTCTATTTTCACCCTGATCTCATTTTATCTTTTTTTTTAATGTTTTGTTCTCTTTTTAATTTTCTATATATTCAAACTTGAAAAACTAGTGGCCCAATTATGCAATTTGACCACTATTTTCGACGTTTTTTTTAAATAGTATACAAAGAAGAAAAGGAAGATAAGATTTCTGACTATTGTTAACCTTTTGCAAAACGATAGCCGTCGAAAATTGTAAGCGAATTGCATTAGAGCCCCTGAGCTTATTATCGAGTGATAACTGAGTGACATATTTGTTGCCATCGAAAAATCAAGAGCTTTTCAGTGAGCTTCGTAAAACATCAGATTTTTATTTTCAATAATTGGCCAAAATTAAGGCGGCCAGGTGTCCCGTTTGGAAAAGAACTGTCCTTCTTTATTGGAACAATTTGATTTTCCCGTAAATTCAAACGAAACTACTCTAATTAAAAAACTAAGTAAATACTACTTAAACTACTAAGTGTGCTCCAAACATCTCATAAGACCTTTTAGGGTAACCAACCTAAATTAGGCAGGAAAACCACGCAAAATGGATTTTTTTTGGATTAAGCGGAGTTTTTATTAGAGTTTACGCTCAGAGAAAAAAAATTTATTATTTGAAACAATTTTCATTTCCTGTATGCGGAAAAGCGTTAGCAACCCAGAGAAGAATACGAGTTAAGAACCATGAAAATAGAAACTTTTTGGATTCAAACTGCGGACCAGTTCACGGGTAAAAGTCGATTTTTACTTTAATTTTCGTTAAATTCATTTACCCTATCAAAAAGTAGGGTAAACCGAGTGCACAAATTAAAAATACTTAAAATCGGCTTTTACCTTACTAATTGATTTACTTAAGTAACTCCGTGGTAATTTTGGGATCCTCAAAATTCTACTTTCTTCTACTTATAATAAATATAATAAAACTATTGGAAACCCAGTAAATCCAGTTTTTCTGGGATTCACATATTTCCTAAATATAAATTACACGAACTGGTTTTCTACGAATACCACCACAGTATCCTTTGCTTATCGTATAGGAGGCGACTAAACGGTTGGATACCAGGGCTGACGACCCGTATCCGTAAAAACAAAATCTGTTTATAAATGACATTTAAAGGGAAAATATGGATCAAAAAACTCGCTGGTTTAAAAGTGAGGAGCATGTGTCCCAGGGCTATACATTGATCTACAGTGGAGATAACCTCGGAAATCTTAGAGCTCGATTTCTTCTTCGGCCGGAGGTAGAGTTGACTGTTTTTGATTTATAGTCAATAACCGATTGTGTAAGCTTCGCTTCCGCATGAAGTTAGCCGACTTGTCCATAATTTGTGTATACCCGTCCACAGAAGTCAGCCAGTCCCAAGCAAAAGACTCATTTTACAATGACTTGGACGACCTGATGGAACGTTTGTTAGAATGGTATTTGGGTTCTTTAATGCTAGAGACTCTGACCAACAATGGTGAGAGCATGATGTTTGCAATTGATCACGATTTTAGAGTAGCAAGCACATTCCTCCCTCACATACAGGTCCATTTGGAAAAATGGACCCATCCTCGAAAAATTTCCCGCAAACAAATTGACCACGTTTCAATTTCAAAAGGTTGTGCAGGATGTCTTAATTATTCGTATATAAATTGAGGTGTCTGGTTTTTTCTTCTTGTAGGTTCGTGATTTGAAAAATTAGGTTTTGTGTGACAAATAATTCTGTCGATTTTATAATTTTTTTAAGGATTTAATTTCAAGTTGTAAGTACATCCGATGTCGTTCAAATACTTTATGAGATCATTCCGCAAACTAAAAGCGGATGGCTCGTAAAACCTGGCAGTGGAATATAGCACCACAAAGTAATTCGAGACTTATTTATTTAAGCAACAACCTGAAGTTGCTAATCAAAGAAATTAAGAACAATCCATTTAGTGAATAACTAACCGGTATTTCCGGCCAATAAGACACAGACTATTCGCTCTGGAAAGTAGCAAAAGGACCTAAACAACCGAACATTCAAGTGCCTCCTATCATAATGAATAAGATACAAGTCCGGAAACTTGAGCGTGGGTCCGTTGTTTTTTTGGCAGTATCCGATTTTCTTTTTGTTATATATTCGTTACATTCCAAAATTAAGTTAATCCAATCAAACTAGACCCAAACTCAATTAAATTTCTGTCAAATTTGGTATCTCAGTTTGATTTATTGGAAATTAGTTTAAAATTTAAAACTTATTTCGAATTTTGTTGTTTAAACCCTTTCAAATTCGAATGAAAATTTTAAAAAAAACGATTTAAAAATTGTATTTGTCTTCAAACTCTTTCAAATTTGACGTCAACCTTTTTGTTGGCGTTAAACTTGCGGCAACTCAATTCAAACTGAATTCAATTTTTTGCACAAAATCGTCAATTGACCGGCTTTTAATAGTTCAGAGACAAAACTATGTGCTTCGATTATTACAATTTCGAAATTCCATACCAGTTGCCGCATTTGGTCAATTAAGGAATATAAAATTGAGTTTTGCTAATTCTGAAAATGATATTTAGCGTTTCACTTCCAATATTACGAAGTGTTTTATTATTATTCGAGAACAAGCAAGTTATTGTAGACCAACAACAAAAATTTAGGGGCAAAGGCTGGTCCATATGAGTCTAGTCTGACGAAGCGGAATAACACTGCGTTGGACGGATAAAGATAATGATCACAGCATTAAAAGTAGAGCTTATGGCGTCTGTAACCGTTAAGGATATCCTTTGTAGTGGTCCGCCGGGTATCGCTGAGATTGTTCCAGGCGATTGCATGGAAAGTCACTCGATAGATTCTGAAATGTCCAGGTTGATTGGTGGTTGCACTAAACCGTATTGGAGGAAAATATACTTTATTACAGTAACGTCCAACCATTTTAAAGCTGTGAACTACTTCAACTATTCCAATGGATTTGATTGGCTCCTACTCCCAATTAATGCGACACTTGGGACCGTTTACCATCTGGCAATATTTTTATTTAGCGGTAATCAAAAAATTAAAAGCCCTGTCGTGGTAGTAGCCAACGGCGACTTAATCGTTTTTCTTTGATTTTAATTGCCTTTGTAAAGTACGCAAAGGCGACCTATTTATATTTATTGCATTCTATTAACCAAAATAAATATCGGCACTGACCTAGTGATGGCCAACTGGATTCCAAACATAATCATTTTAAGGATATAGCCATCCCTGCTAAAGATTGGATTATGTTCTTCCATTTAATTACATTGAAAAATTCAGGAATGGTCGTCATTAAGAAAAATTTAAAATTTCCTCTAAAAAGCCGTAAAAATTCAATCCTATAAACATTTTAAAAATATGGTTGGTTCGTCGCAAGATTTCTACATTACTACAGTTGATAACAGACTTGCTCGTCAACTTCCAAAATATATTGTTGGTACAAAAATTCTCATCCCAGACTTTTCTAACTTTAGAATAGATGTATACGGGCTACCAAATAGCCAGCGAGCTATCGGTTGGACGTTACTGGTTTAGAACGTTGAAGATTTTTAAAATTAACCTCCAACCACTGAAGGGAAGCCTCACCAGCTCTCCTGCTTAAAATGGAAACTAAGGGTGATAGATGTTATTCTGTTCTTGGAACCTTGGACTAGCCAGGTAATGGGCTACAGGACTCCCATTACATTGTATATATGCGAGGACAGAAAGTGAGATTCGTTCAGGCATTCTCACTAAAAATACCCCGTTCATAAACCACGACTTAGTTAACAAACAATTCGATACGGTAAGCCACGTTCACACTTTCAAAAATGCTAATAAGGAAACAAAAGGTGCTGCAAAGTGGACTATGTTACTGGGGCCAGAGACACCTTAGACAAATAGGGCGATATGCATTGCAACTCACATATTATGCAGGCATCAAACCTTGTGGTCCATAAACAGTTTTACACCATACCAGTCGGCTAAATCTGATTGACTCAACTTTAACTTGTCTTCAAGGGGTCTTCAGAGGTAGCCTAGAACGTTGTTACATTCCTAGAAAATGAACTGAAGTAAACGTAATTTATATACCTAAGGCGAAGAAAGATCTCACTGCAATTCCAAAGAACTTAGACCTATAAGCTTAACGTGCTTTCTATTCAAACAACACTAGAATTACAAGCTCTTGTTATCTCAACATGCGTACTGTAACCAGAAAGCTGTGAAAACACCTCTTTACTTTTCTTGAATATAAGAAATACTCGATGGCAAGTCTTCTAGATGTTGAGGGAGCAACGTCAAATCGAAGGCGATTACTTGAACACTCTCATGTGTGGAAGTAGACGGGTCACTCAAAAGCTAGATAGATCAAATGATAAGGACAGGATCATAACAACTGAGCCAGATGATTTGGCTTTCACAGTTTTTGGTACTCTTTACTAAGAAACACAAACTTTTTCAGATGGTCCCACCAAGTCTAAATGGTACCAGATTTGATAAAGATAAATCGCTTAGTATTATTTTGGGCAGCGAGCTAAGCTGGAAACCAAGCATCTTATAGAAAGGGTAAACTTAGCTACTATTTATAGCGCTTGTTCGTTTTAATCCTGTAAAAACGATAGTGGGAAAAAGGTGGTGACTGTAGCCTTTTATCGTACGCTGGGTGTTACATAATGGTGTGTGACCCATATTGGATTGTCATCTGGGGCCAAGCTTTAAATATTATGGTGGACCCAAAACTTCTGACGAAAGTACAAAGAACAGCGTGCTTGTATATCAGCACTTAGCAGTGCATCTACGTATACTTAAGCATTGGAAATTCTCTTTCATCACGATTCTTCTAGATGGTGCGGCCTAAAACTGGCAATGAGCACAGCTGTACGGCTCAAATTCGTCTGAGAATGTCAACCTGACCTAGCCTAATAAGTTCTCTGATTAGTTAAAAGATGACGGTTCAAAACAGTTACGAACTCTTAGCTCCCGATTTTAGCTCCCGACGGTTTGGTTTGGTTTAAATTAATGCATTTTATATGTTCTGTGTCCTTACTCTGATTAAACTGATTAAACAGAACTATAAATATTTAAGTTCAGCTCTGGCGAAGGTGTATAAGATGCATGTAATCGACGTTCTCATCAATAGTTTGAAAACATTTTAATTTCAACAATCAAAATTCAGTCAAATTTTTAATAATTTCAACTTTTAATTTCCATTCAAAACTAGTTGAAACGGTTTGTGCAATCAAACTCTTCTTAACAAACAATCTTAACAAAATTTAACATTTGGCAATTTATAAATTAATATTTTCCTATTATCAAACACGTTCAAACTCTTTTCAAACTCATTCAAATTAGATTTCAAAATTGTTTTAAATTATCAAAGTATTTTTAATTCAAACTCATTCAATTATTTATTATTAATTTTTTCAATTTTCTTTCATTCAAAAGAGGGTAGAAAATTGTTGAAATCAAACTCTTTCAAACTCATTGTGGTTTTCTTTCAAATTTTCTTTAGGTAGTCTATGAATTAATGAGGGCTATTCCCGCCCAAGCTGCGCCAATCGGTAAAGTGTTTGCCGTTGTTGCTCTATATAGATCGATGCACAAACCTCTACATACCGTGAAACATATACAGGCGGCGATGAATTGCATCCGTAGTCAGATAACTGAACACTGACTGGCTCCATATACTTATTTATGTACGTTTATGGCCAGTAAAAGCCAGATATTCATAGAGTTTTTATCAAGATTTTGGTTTGCACCGTAATGTCCTTGAATCATGAATTTTTTCCCGGTAAAAAAAACCTACCATTATGGCTACGATCCAAACACAAGATTAAAGTGCTCCAATACACGCACAAATTTGCAAATGTCCAATAAAATGGAGTCCAAAATTTTGTAAACTGACACACTTTTATAATTCTTAGTACATCTACACTTTTAATTAATTTTATAAATTAAAAAACCTGCCATCTATTGGGCGATAGATTAACTATATAAATAGCACAACATGTCTTCAAGCACATACGTTTCAGTAAGATCGTGGCGGATGTTTAAATTATTGAAATGTTTGTATTTATTAAATTTGATTCAAAATAATTTATTCATTCGAATTTTTTTTTACACATTTTACATAATTTAGAGCTTTGGAAAAAACGATATAGCGAATCGGCCGCATGCAACTATATCCGAATTTAACTTAACATACAATTCCATAAAGATTGGCCCTATACGCGAGTGGTACACTTCTAGTTTATCTAAATAAGTAACGTCTTTACCCGAAACGATTGGACATTCAATATGTTTGCACATAGGTTGGAGATATTTTTTATACTCCCCGGATTTTGGCACCTCGACTAATAGTTCAGCTTTCGGAGAATATAACGTATAAGCTGGACAGAGAAAGATATAAATTATTAAAGTGTGCGCAGGATCATGTTAACAATATATATATATATATATATATATATATATATATATATATATATATATATATATATATATATATATATATATATATATATATATATAATATATATATATATATAGTATTTACTTACGTGCTACAAATTCTAGGCCCACCAACAACGTCTCACTAGGATTAGCAACGCACGGTGTCTTCATACAATCGTTTGCGATAATCGCAGTTGCCAACGGTCCCGGATTATGTATACATTTTACAGGATTAATAATTATTGCGTCCGCTATAGATAGCATGGTGGCAATAATAATAAACCGATAATCCATATTGTATGTATTGTATAGTTAGTTTCGATGCAACTGAACGTTATATACTTGAACTAATAATTTTAGCTACTGTATTTATATTCGTAGTACCGTGTATTACAGTATTTTGTCATAAAACTAAAAGTATTAAACAATCCAATTAAAATTCCACGATATATTGGACACATAAATTGCGACATAACCTTGCGCCCGATTATACGTTCAAAACTATTAAAATATTTAAATTCCTATATAGTTTGATTACCGTCAAATTATCGAGAGTTCTTCATTAACACAGTTTGGCACGAAAACTCTTGAGATACCGAAATGAAGTAGTACCATATAGAGATTTACCTAAACTAGAATCTTTTGTTCAAGCCGAGAAGTTCGAAGGACTTCTGGTAAACCCTGAATATACAACCGATTGGCGGTTAGCCTCTCGCTTGTATCGGGTAACCTTCTAGTAATGTTAGTAATAATTACACTCGGATTCTCCAGTCACTCATGGATTCCGAACCCGGAATCCATGAGTGCAGTATCAAAGGCTTCGGGGCTCACCAACCGAAAGTTGACAACCCTACCAGACTTCTTTAATTCTGCCGATCACCCTACAAAACCAAACGTACGTCTCATCACTGCTCGCTTTGCAAATGGCATGCATAAAACTATAAAAAATCTGCACATATGCAATAAAATATACAGCAGAGAAGACAGGAAAGGTCTTCGCAAAGAGAAACAAGAAACATTCGTGTTACTTTTCACTTCTTTTTAATTCGTTGAGAATTACTGGGCATATGTCAAACTCACCTAGCTTGTGAACTGACATGATAATTTCGTTGGCAGTTTGCTTGGTAGTGGTTGGAAGGTTTTACTCTGCAAAAAGTCAGTCTTCTCTTTGGGAGGTTTATCCCAGGTCCCGTCATTCTTTTTAAGAGGAGGCATTTGGTTTTTTGGTTTTGAGTCCTTTCGTCGCCTTATCGAGTGAGTAATCAGAATTGAGGCAAAGCTTCTTGATAAGCTCAGGATGGTTCGACGAATGAAGAGGAGGTAACTTAAACATGGTACAGCTACAGACCAATATGTGTCTATGCTAGTACATTATAGGAGGGCCACCCTAACCTAACATAACCTAACCTACTCTATGGGCAGATTCTAGCATCGTTGCTTGACCAAGCAACGACAAATTGAGCGTGCCACGTGATGTCTTTTTATAGGGACACAAGAATTTTGTATATAAAAAACCCCAGAATAATTATTAATTGAGATGTTGGGCTGAAATTTATTCCAGGTGTAGTACACATGTTACATATTTAGCAATGGAATTCGATCTCATTCTTATGACCACCGCGAGCACGCGCGATCGATTCTTTGTAGCAAATTTATAAACTCTTTGACACATATCGGCCGGAACATGGCACGGCAACTTTTTCTGGTTGTAATAGAATCTCTTGAACCACACGTGGGTTTGTTGCTGTTCTATAACGCATATTTTGCTTATTTACAAAGCCATTAACCCAAGTTCAGGATTTTCTTGAATCGTTTCTTTTCGCTGTGTTCCCAGACTTGTACGAAAACTTCCATCGTAGCTTTGCAGCGATCAAATGATGATCGCTACCTACGTGTTTGGTTGCTGACCGATAAGTTCTCACATCTTGCACAACCCGAGCCCGTCTTTTAGAAACTAACACATGGTCAATTTGGCTGCGAGAAGTTCCGCGAGGATGTGTCCATGTCTCTAGATGTATGTGTTTGTGATGGAAGAATGTGCTTGGCACTCTAAGATAATGAGCAACCGCAAAGTAGATTATTCTCTCACCATTATCGGTCGCAGTTTCGTGTCGGGAGTACGAACCTATGTTTTCACACAAGTCGGTCTGATTTCTGCCAGCTCTATAGCATTAAAGTCCTCAATTAGCATTCTAACAACTAATGGAATCTAGATCGTCCAAGGTCATTGTAAACTAAGTCTTTATTGTAGGGCTGGCTGACTTTTGTGGGCGAATGTACACAAATTATCGACAGGTTGGCCAACTTCATGCGCAAGCGAAGCTTACACAATTGGTTATTGACTGCTTGGAAATCCAAAACAACGTTCTTTACCTGCGGCCCAAGAAAAAATCCAGCTCCAAGATTTTCGAGGTCATCTCCAATGCAGAGCAAGGGGGTCCGGTGTTTTTTTGGCGGTATCCTTTTTTCTTGAAAGATTTGGTTAATTGGTTAATCACTTGCATTTTTATGTGGATGTTCTGAGATATACCTCTTGCTACATATCGATATAGCTGAAAATAATTTTTCCAACCAATTTTTTAGCGGTAAACTAAACAGTTAAGAGTCCAATCTGGTGCTTGCATATGCGTGATTATGACATATGCGTGATTGGACTGAATAACAATGGAGTGAAGGAAATACTTGATCCGCTTGTAGAGTTTTCGGCTTCAGTTGGACTTCAGATCAATGAGTCTAAAACGAAATACCTGATCTCTGGATTTAAAGACAATGGCACACCAAATTTTAGTAGTGGCCACCACACGTTTGAGGGAGTGCGGAGGTTCAAATATTTGGGTTCTCTTATCACTCACGATAACAGTGTGGGTGAGGATATTAAAGTGCGGCTGGCAGTTGGCAGTCGTTCATTGTATCCTCTAAGGCCACTTCTAAAATCTAAACAATTATCAAGTGCCGTGAAGCTAAAGCTTTACAAAGCGTTGATCAGGTCCGTTGTTATGTTTGGATGTGAAAGTTGGGCGCTGACGGATGAGTACGAGAGATGGCTCCTTACATTTGAGAGAAGTGTCATGCGTGTGATTTACGGGCCAAAACGCGAGATAGATGGTACATACCGACCCCTGTATTATTTCGAGATCAGAGATCTGATGAAGATCCCGATATTGTGCATGAAATAAAATTTCAGCGAGTACGCTGGCTCGGTCACGTTCTGCGTGCTGATCCGGAACGAATTGTGCAGCGATCTCTGAAAGGAGAGCCACCATATGGTAGGTGCAGAGGTCGCTGCAGGCGACGATGGCTCCACGGGGTAGAGAATGACTTGGCATCGCTACTTTCTACCCCCTTTCAAATAAAATCATTGAGCTAGATTCAATATGCTATATGCGCGCACATTACGTAATTCAATAAAAAAAAATTGTTTAATTCAAATTACAGTGAATATAAAAGCTTATCGAGCTTATTTCGCAAAACAACATTTTTGGAACATTCCAGAATTCATATACCTTCTCCACATTTATACAAGCCACCATTCCGCAGGCATCAACAATTTTTTATGTTTCCTACTACACAAAGGAAAATGCAAGGTACTTTTAATTACCCATTTTAGTCCCACACACTAACCCCCTTTAAAATATTGTCTCTATATGTATATATAGACAAAAACAAAAAACTGGGAAATGGGAAAAACTAAAACTCTACCATACACACACATACATATACTCACATGTACACAAAGTATAGTGGAAAAATAAAATTTCTATCGATTTTTAAATTGTATTGTTGGTGTTGCTGTTTGCTGTGTGCTGTTGTTGTTGCCAATCCAAATGTAAATGATGATGCATTTTCCTATACATTTCCACACAATTTTCATTCTCTTTATATACATATGTGTGTGTACGTATTTAGTTTATTTATGTCATCGTATATTTTTGGAATGGAAAAATATAGTTTTTGGTTTCGTACATAGTTTAGCTTCAATGTATATAGTTTTTGTTGGGATGCAATTTTTATTTAGTCCCAAGATAGATTTGCACTTGTATTAGTTTTAATCTCAACTATCCATATACATATATATAGTTTAAAAAAAAAAAAAAAAATAGAGAGCAAGCAACAGAGAGAATGATCTGGAAAATCAATTATTTCGTCGTTTGCCGTCTAGCGCAACCAATGAAAATTCGTTATTTCTCATTTTCTAAAGGCCAAGGTCATTCGATTGATTCCACTGTGCTGTTGTAGTTTGGGTATGTGTGCGCGAATGTTTTATTTATCGTTGCTATATTCTATATACATACATACGAGTACAAGAACATTGGTGTATAGCGGAAAATTTAGTTTAAGGGATTTAATCGAATATATGGAAACTAACTCACACCCTTCGGCCCGAAATAGTCGGTTGTCTAAATACAAATGATATAGGAGACAAAAATATTGCATCTTTAATACATCGCTCATAAACTATTAATTTAATCACACTTTGACCTACATATGTGATGTTGGTATAGAGTGGTGCGGTGGGATTGACTTGGTGGCGCGCATTCTGTTTACTTTATTATTGTTTATGTTCGTAACTACGTAACACATATGATGTACGCGCTCTGTACTGATAATGAATTCTGTGGAAAAATATCTGACCCAATTTTTATAATGTACGAGTATACATATATACAATACATTTGCCTGTTTCTTATCGGTAGAAGCAAAAAATATAGAAAATACATTGTTGCAGCCTGGAAAAATGAATTTCTCCCATTATGAGGGGGAGTGTTTTTCCGTCTTTAAAATAGACGTATTTATGACTGCGCTTGAATAAATAAAATAAAAAAGGTAAATTGACTCATCTTCTTCAATACATATTTTTTATTATTAAATTGGAAAACTTGGTAAAACAGCAAATAGAGTAATAATCACTCGAGGCCATCAACGTTAGTTTAGTAAATAATGTTATGGCCTAGATTACCTAATTTTCGATAAAATCTCTTTTTTTTTGTCGTATCCTTCACGAGAAGGTTTCGAACCTGGTCAAAGCCTGGTCAATGCTTATATTAAGCTTCGCAATGACAGAAACTGACTGAACCACAGGCCACAAAACGCGTAAAACAACAGACGCGTAAGATAGCATAAGCAAAGCTATAGCAATATGAGATTTCCAGGAGAGTTTACTGTTCAGAATGACACCCAGGTGCTTTACTGTGTCGGATCTAGCGATCGTTTCGCCAAAAAAAGAAGTCAATCCGACTAGTTTTCGATGCAATAACATACAATCCCTTCTCTAGACACCATGACATTTCTACAACTTGAAGAGCGCGTTGCGTTAAGTTTGAAAGTAAATTAAGGTATTTACCCTGAACCAGAACGACTAAGTCATCAGCATAACTTTGAGCAGTGAAGCCAGATTGCTGTAGTTTCACAAGTAATTCGTCAACAACTAAGAGCCACCGGAGAGGTGGCAGGACACCTCCCTGAGGGCAATCTTTGGTAACTTTAACCGAAATAGAAAGGGAGTCCATCTAGGCCACAGAAATGCGCGACCTCAGGAAAGATCCAATCCAAGTAACAATGGTTTGGTCAATTTCAAAATTAGAGCAGGCTTCAGATGGAAGTGAAACAAGTACTATCAAAGTCACTCAACTCTGTAAGTATGTTGAGTGCTACTGAGTGGGATGACAGAAAAGTGATGATCCCTAATAAATCCGTCAACAATGTTTTCCTGAATTAAGGGAAACCCATGCTGTAATTCAGCAGGAAAAACTCTATCTGGACCACCTGATTTATAAGGTGAGAAGGAGACAACGCTCCAGATCGAGGTGTTGAGCGTGACTAGCCTACAGGCTAAGTCCCAGTCGGGTGAATAATCTGTACCATTGGGCTGAGCTAAGTTTTTTAAGATCAGAACACCAAAAAGGCTTATTCTGAGATTTTTGCTTGGTAATAAGAGAATAAGATTTTTCGAAGGCTGACGTGACTGCATGTGTCAAAGATGAGGCTAGCAGTTCAATGTCCTCAGTCGAACATAAAAAAAAAATTAAAATTGGGCGGATTTTACTCCAGCACTCAATGCCACTAATGGGCCCACGGTGCAATACCCACATTCACACTAACATTCATTCAACCCATATTCATCCCATTCACACAAGTACAGTATACCACCTGCGCATTGCATAGCTCCGTGTCACCCTGTACAGTGATATGGAAGATGGGTCGGCCCATGAATTCTACATTCCAACAGAGGGTCATAGATGTTTTCAATTTAATCACCGATCGTAATCGGGAGATGAAAAATCCCTTTTGCATCCCGCCTCTGTTGGGATTTGAACCCGGTACCTCCCGATCCAAACGTCGCTGCTTTAACCAGTCGGACATAACGATAAGGTTGAAGAGTAGGTCTTCTAAGATTTAAATTAAGCAAGATGCACCTATGGTAGAGGGTGAGAATGTCATTGGTCACCATCCAATTAAAGTTCAAATCGATAATCGACATGGAGAGCACAAACTAATGTCAATCACTTCCCTCCTTACTGAATTGATAAAGGTAGGCTCACGGCCTTTGTTAAGGATTTCAAGCTCAGATGTGCTCAGGCAATTAAGTAGAGATAAACCCCTATCATTAATATTCGTGCTATCCCTTAACGTGTGATGAGCATTAGCATCACATCCTATACCACTAAAGGTAAATGATTTGTTATGCTCCACGAAACAAGGTTGCTAAACTCCTCCGAGGGAGGAGGTGAGACCGAATCGTAAGGCAGATACACTGATGCTACCACCAGGGATCTGACTGAATTCGACGATTTGAGAGAGACGAGCACAGCTGCAACGTCCGCTTAGCAACATTCATGAATTAGGGTAGCACATTGGACCCTTGGTAGAAGATTGTGCCACCTACCGAAAGTTTAGACTCATAAAACAATTAAAGCACTTCTGTTCACTCTTCACGCGTATATTGCTCCATACAAATTGCTCACGTCTGCACTTCCCTAAAATTAAACAAACAAATATAGGGAAATACTATATGGATTCTTGAACCGGGGGTCCTGAGCGTCCAGCGATAGTGAACGAACTGAATTGTATAGTGGGTGCTATCACAAACACCTGTACCCTGTTCTTTAATGCTGCTTGATTTATAGTCAAGCCTAGGGGCAAGCAAAACGAAAGTGGGGATTTATCGAGACAAACAATTGTTTAATTAAAGTTGGGTGGATTATTCCAGCACTCAATGACACCTATATGGGCCCACGGTGCAATACCCGGTTAAACACATATACTTACACATTAAAAATCCCCAACCGTGATTTTAAGCACCACCGGGAATAGAACCCAAGGCGCTCGAATAACAAAGCATGGTCGCTACTTACTGCGCCAACGAGGGTGGCAAAAGGGAGATTTGTCCGGCTTCGTTTAATAGAGCCTAAAGCACGAGAGATGGGATATAAAAAAGGAAGCAAGCAAGGTAATGGAGACTCTTCCGTGATAAAATGGAGGAAATATCCGAAACCTCTCACCTTAGGAGCATTCTGACTACTAACCCAACCAGTCCCAATTTTCTAATTAAACCGGACGGTTTCTGGAGGATATCGTAGATAAAAGCGGATCCTATAGACACATCTATAGAGGGTTTCAAACCTTATAAATCGAGTGGTCCGGGCCAGTTTTAAACACATTTTGAAGATTACCTCCTGCTTTAAACTGGTCTGTATTCCGAAGAGGTGGACAGAGGTTAGAGTGGTGTTTATCCCGAAAGCGGGGTAAAACTACCCAAAGGACTTATGACCTATCACTCTATCATCCTTATTCCTGTTGAAAAGGCTGATAGAAGTAAATATACTATAAAACATACAACCCAATGACTGGACAAAGTCTCAACATGCATACTGTAATGGAAAATTGGTGGACACAGCTCCCCATGCCCTGGTATACTTACGATTGAGAAATCAATATACTCTCAAAACTTCGGTTTTAACAATGTGAAGACGGAAGCAATTAGGAAGAAATTCAATTAGCCGTAATAATCCTTATTATTACGAGATGACCCAACAGATGTGGATTGGCCATCCGCCCGTCCGAAACTAAGCAGGTATACTTTTATTGGGAAATATAAAATCACGGTACTAGACCCCTTATCTTATATAGCATCAGACTAGGTTTTACTGATAAAGCGACATTTCTGGTCATCATCTTGGATAGTACGCGCTCTTTTAGAAGTCTAACACTTTGGAAATAGTAGAAAAGGCTCCTACATGCAGGAAGACTATTGGGAAGAGACGGAATGAGACTTAAAACCAGAGTTGGTACATTAGCTGTTCACGCTGAGGACCACATCGATACTCTCCTTATAGTTCACGTTTCACCTTCTTCCGGCCGATATTTTTGATAAGCAGATGTCGGCTAATACAGACACGCGACTATCACCAGTATCTGAGTGAAATTGTCTTCGAACGGGCCACTCAAGAATGGTTCTCGGACTATTTGCACTTCAAGAAAATCTTGGAGCAGCGGATTCTTATCAAAAACCGGAGCTATGCAGATTTTCACGGATATGGCTTAGAGTTAGATGGTAAAGTAAGAGCTGGAGTGTTGCTGTGGTTGACTTGGTTGTGTAATAAAGTGTATCCTCGATGAATATTGCACTATCCATGTGGGCAGTTAGGCGGCAACCAACCTTCTTCTTCTGATGACTTAAATGTTATGAGGGACTGCAGGGCAGACAAACTAGCTAGGCATGGTACAACTGTCCAACTGCATCGGGAAAGGGCAAACTTGGGGAGGCCTATTACAGTGCTTATAAAGAGGTATTGACCTCAGCGAACGAATGCTGGACTGACACCCTCACACGTAGCGTAGGGCAAAACATGTCTGGCTACAGCTGAACTTTAAACGCCCCAATATTTTAGTCCTACATAGAGGTGAATTAAAATGGATCGTGGGGATATTCTCACGATGCTGCATTTTTAGAAAAATGCGAGGCTAGGTCTGGAAAAAAATTACTTCTGTAGGAGCTGTATGGATGAGAATGGGGAAGAGACTTTAGTTCAATTCCTATGCTCATGTCCGACTTTAGCACATAGAAGGCTTCGACTTATGACTAGGTAAAAAATAGGCAACCTCTCGGATCTCAAAAACTGTCCAAGATATCTAACGCTAAATAAGTAAGATCTGAATGGTTCCACTAGGGCTAAAAAAGTAACAATTTGATAGCTGGAATAATGACCCTGGCCGGTGTTTATTTCCAAGGGTAGCTACTTCGAATCGAGAAAAGATTTGCTCCACTAACACGGTTGCTATATACGGTTTTGGTCATCTGATCTGAGAGTAGAAAGGATGCCAGATAATTGTAGTTTTCCCCCAACACCATCCGGGAATTAATTTAAACTGTTCATCCTAGAATCTGATATGACCAAACAAATTGTAAAAATCGTTTTCGAATAATACGAATTCAGTAAATTAAATAAAAATCTTGGAATGGGTTAGACATAGTACTGCCAGATGAATAACATCTTGCCCGGAGGTTATCGAGCGTTTTGTTCACCCCAACCAGATTTTGCGATAGGAACCCGCCTCTTCATCCAGTGGACGCAACCAACTATATTTGCATTCAGGTTTGTGCGGAAAGTGCAATAACAATCGTTCAGTTATGCTTAGTCATGCGTACTAACATAGGCTAACTCGTACTATTCCATTTTCTTGTTGCAGTAAGACTGCTCCGAGGGCTAATGACCAGCTGTTTTAGTTTATTGCAGGCTGATTGGCACTCAGTAGAAGCATCGACTATTCTTCGAAGCGCCATACTTTGTCTGAATTTGTTATCACTCACTCGGCTTAACTGATGCGGCTGATGTTTTTGCAAAATTTTACATCTGCTATGGCCTAACTTGAGTTTCACTATAGCTGTCGAAAACTATAGGTAAATAAAATGACCAACCGAGTTTCTAAATCTAATGCATAAATGATGTGATCGAGATGATGCTTGAAGTACCATATAGTTATGCACCAACCGTTCATAGCTAGCTGGAGCACTTCGGATAGGACGAAATAGGTTTTCATTATATGAAAATGTGATCACGGCACTCTTCGCGAGCTGGACTCGGAAATACACAAATCTTAAAACTGGTAAAATCGTTGAGTCACTCAGAAATTTTGTCCGGCGCAGTCTAAATCCAAAATGCAATTTTTAGGAATGCGGATCTACCAAAACTTCATGCAAGTTTGTCGCACCCCCTCCTCCATCCCTCCTCGAGGGGTCAGTCTTATCTTTCTGATCATTGACAATTTGTCAAGATTTTGAATTCTTCTTTTTGCCTTTTTCGCACGACCTGTGGCGTGTCTGGCAATCGCACGAGATCTGGAATATTTCTTCGTTTAGTCTCCGCTTCCATATATAGGAATGTTCAGCCAGATCTGGGGTTCAAAAAAGGCGGGAAGCTTAAATTAATTGTATGAGAGACCAGTAACCAGAATTCAATGCCTACCATCCACAACTTTTCTAAGAACAGTGCCACTGTTAAATTCGTATTCTCAAAAACTTTAAGGTGGAAAATTCTGGAAATCGTAAAACAAATAAGAGAAAATCTTTATATACAGATTACATAATCTGCTCGTACATGGTATACACATTAGATACAATAACAACTCGCAATATGTCTGTTAATGATTAACAATGCGTAATTAAATAATGAATTGATGATTTTTTCTGTTTTTGGTATTTCCCGGAAGATCCCCTTAATCCCTCGGTACATGTACATAAATGTATATATAAAATAAACCGATTAACTTTTATTTTTCCTCTCTATGTACACCTCGTACCCCCTCCCGCTTACATTTTAATTTCCCGCACAATTTTATTTTTTATGATTCATGTCCTGTATGTGCCCGGTTTTGTCTGTGAAATCTCGGATATTCGATATCGTTTTTCCACTCTTCTTTGTTTTTCGGTATATATTGTTGTCTGCGTGTGCAAAATTTCCGTATAAATTCGGGGACAATAATATGGGCGCCAAAACTGCGGTATACAGTGTTATCCCTCGCGCGAAAAACGGAACAAAAAATTGTGGAATAACAACGAAACCGAGCAAACAACAACAAACCACCCGCAAAAAATAACTCTTTCATCCATGTATATATACTCTCGTACCCGTACATACATACGAACGAATCACGAGGAGTAAACACCCAAAAGGGAATATACATATAAGAAAGGGATTTTGTTGCGAACACAAAACATGAGAAAAAACGGAAAAACGAATTTTCTTGTGGGAAAATTTTCTATTTTTATACTTTGCGACGAATGAGTCATTTGGAAAATTTATAAATAGAATTCGTGTATTGTGTTACATATTTATGTGTGTTTGGAGGTTTTTGGAGCGTGCGAGGGATGCGGAAGATTTGTGGCTTTTTTTTGTGTTGTGTATGTGTATATAAAAGATTTATGGTAGGTATACAGATTTTATAATGTTTACACGATTTCTTAAGATTTACGCGATGGGTTGATGGTTTCAATAAACAGGTTTGATGGAGTTTTGAAAAATATGGGGTGTGCTTCGGAGAACGCAAGCTTAACCTTTTGGTTTAGCAGTTTCCTTGCATAAGCCAGGCAGTAAGCTCTACTTTCCTCTGGGTCTACACAGTTAGCTCGTATATGGATTATTAATATACTTTCAGGCCTGCGTCAAATGCCATTCGGGACCGGGATGGGAACCTCTGTGTCAATAGTGGTGACTATCAAGGAGAATTTCGTCCGAATCGATCAGTCACTGATCAGGTTTTTTCGCAACGGATGATTCTATCTAAATATTATGAGACTTGCATCCCCGTACATCAGGTATTCCTGGATTTCTGGTAGGGCTATCGCTCGATCAATCAAGAAAGTTTGTGGTCTGCTCTGGAACACCTAGGAATCCCCTTAAAATTGGTACGATTGTGTAGAATACCAGTAACATAGTCTCAATGCTGTGTTAAAGCTGAGACCAGGCTATCGAGAATTTTTGCAATTAACTCGGGTGTTCGGCAGGGAGATGCTCTGTCCCCGATACACTTTAATCTCATGTTGGAGTAAATCTTTCTGAAATACCTCAGCGCAAAATCTTATATTGCCAGTCCAATCAGGGACTTGCTTATTCAGATGACATATATGCGTGATTGGACTGAATAGCAACGGAGTGAAGGAAATAATTGATCCGCTTGTAGAGTTTTCAGCGTCTGTTGGACTACAAATCAAATGATCTCTGGATATAGAGACAATTACACACCAGATTTTAGTAGTGACCACTACACGTTTGAGGGAGTGAGGTCGTTCAAATATTTGGGCTCTCTTATGTCACAATAATAATGTTGGTGAGGATATTAAAGTGCTCCGGGCAGCAGCCAGTCGTGCTTTGTATCCTCTAAGCCCGCTGCTCACACCCGTCAAGCTTTGCAAAGCGGTCATCAGGCCCATTGTTATGTTTGGACGTGAAATGGATCCTTCGATTTGAGAGAAGAATCATGCGGGTGATTTACGGCCCAAAACGCGATGTAGATGGTACAAACCGAGCTCTGTACAATGTTGAGATCAGAGATCTGATGAAGATTACCGATATTGTACTCGTTCTGAATGCTGATCCGGAACGAATTGTGCAGCCATCTCTGGAATCAGAGCCACCATATGGTAGGCGGAGAGGTCGTTGGTGAATAGAATGAATTGCCTTCTTCAGATTGTCTAAGACAGTATGAGGACCAAAACCGTTGAAGCCAGATTGTTGACACAGTAAGGGGCCAGTAATACGGATTACTACGGCCACTAGCCGAATTTTAAATGCGAATTGTCCCTTTTGGTGTACATTTTCTCATTTTCGATGAATTATCCTGAAACCGTTTTATCGAATTCCAGCTTGATGATTTACTGTATAATCGAATTCCTGCGTAAGCGTATACTTTACAAATTTGGTCGAAATAATTTTCTTGCACATTGTTTACTGATACGTTTAACAGTCAGTGATGGGAATGGCCAACATGGCCCCACAATTTCCTGATATTAGGAATGATAATTTCATTCGATAATTTACGGAGTGCGTCAGTTAGTATCTATAACGCAGCAACCGTATATCTTTCTTCTACGCGACGATGGTCAGTGACTTTCTCAGCAGTGATATTGAAAGGCACGTTCAGTTTGTTAAAAAAAATAAAAACTAGATTTCGGGAGCCGCGGTTTAATAATGAGTTTGTGCATCTCGAGAAATGGCTGGCTTTTGTAAAATTACTATATAGTACGAATTGAGTAGGATCTGACGTCGAGTTCGAATTTTATGAACAGTAAGATAAAAGTATAGTTGGTATTTTAGCATCCATGACTTATCAGAGCTCCACCGCTAATCATCCTTCTGAAATATGTAAATTGTTTGCTAGGTGTTTTTTATCAGTGTACGACCCAGTAGCGGCGCGTGCTGTCAAGTCGCAAAGCCTTCGAAAATTTCCTGTATTCATCCAATTTTCATGACGGATAGAAGAAACGAGGTAAAATATTTCTGGATCGAAATATCGCTGGATCGCCATTCTCTCCGTATGACGGTTTTTTTCTTTTTCCCAAGTTTTTTGAATCCATGGTTCACAGAGTCCTGCTCCCTTCGTGAGATAAGTATCTAGGTTTGTCTGTTTACTTATAAAAGCGTTCTTTTAAATTAAAATAAAAAATCTATCAACGAAATGTCATCATTGACAATAATAAACTAAAATTAGATTACTCTTATATACCTTAACAGAAGCGTATCTGTAATCCTGAGCTGTGTACCTCTACGAGGTCAATGGGAGGCAACGCATTAGTGGTCACATCTTAAGCGTGCAACAAAAATCCACTGTACGACAAAACACCGAGAGGAACTCAGGGTAGATAGGGTGGTGGGAAAAATGACGGTCGATAGATCGCCCTTTCGATCAGCTTCGATCCGCAATAAGCGATTTCGAACTGATGACAACCAGGCTGTGGAGGTTGGATTTCACCAATTCACCACACAGCGTATAGGCGCTGACTCGATCGATGCATTAAGAGAGGTTGTGAAGGCATTAGAATTGGAGATCAGACAGATCTCCAAGATTAAAAATGGGGAAAGAGCAAAATTGCAAGATTGCCTAAATGCCATAGTAGACACAGGCCATTTGGTAAGCCTCGAGAGCCTCTGCATCAGAAATAGTGAAAACACTTAAATTTAAGAGAAAGGTCTCGAACGCGCAGGCTTTGAAAATTGCGGTACCTCAGGTCCCTGTCCTAGTGTCAGGAACAAAAAGAAAGACCCAGTGGCAACCATCAAAGGTTATCACTGTTAAAGTTACAGCTGGTTGAGAAACTTCCTTCACAAATAGTGAGGAAATTAAAAAAAATAGACTGCGGGAAATTATAAACTCGGCAGTGGCTAACGTCTCGGTTAGAAAGGTCACGAATATCAAGGATGTCATTCTAATCGAAACAGGAAGAAAGGAAGATTTGGATTTCTTCTTAGCCAGTATAAGTAACTTTCGAAAGATGGGCTGGTAGCATTGCTTCCAGAAATCGTCTGCCCAGAATAATCATTTATGATGTAAACAAAGCCGAAAAGATCGAGGCAATTAAAGAACCTTTAATTAAACAAAGCTCTGAATCTATTAAGATCGAGGACTTGAAACGAAGTTTAATGACGGGGCCAAAAGAAGCCAAGTCAGTCCATTGGAATATAGAGGTATCGCCAATTGCCAGGAACAACCTCACTAAAAACCGTCGTGTGTATTTGGGCTAGTCATCATGTAGAGTATCAGACTTCGTCAGGTTGACAAAATGTTACAAATGTCAAACATTACGCCACATTGCCAAGTTTTGCAAAGAACAACACCACATTTGTGGTCACTGCGGTGAAAATGGGCATAACCAAAAATCGTGCACAGAAAAGACGGAAAACGCTAAATAAAACAAAAATAATTATCGATTGAAGATCGCCCAACTGAAATTGCAAAATGATAAAGCGGTTGGGCATGATATCAAACAATCTATTGAAAAAGAAGCGATTCCTACATGCAGAGTAAGGACTCAAACGAGAAAGGAGTTCTCGTTGAAGAATTTATAGCAAGAAGTGGCCTATTCATTATCAACGAAATGGCCAGCCAAGTACATATTCTCACAATGGGGAGTGGAATATTGATCTCATTTAAGAAAATTTTTAAGTTGGTCCGTCCATGAAAGTTGGAAATCAAGTGACCAAAGAGCTATTGTCTCGACCTTGGGTTCGTAAAATACACATAATGGGTCCCTAGCATTGAAGAAAGTTCCTCGGTATGCCTTAGGGCATGCCAATTGGGAGTGTTTCTACCGCCTACTAAGTAGCATCTGGCATAGCCTGGTAAAAGACCTGAAGGTATCAATCGAGTTGAACAAATAATATCAAGGTCAATTATCAAAGTCTGTACCACGTAAACGGGCTTGTAAATTAAAATTGTCTTGGTGGTCTCCGGACTTAACTATGTGGTACACCGAAAGGCATATTTTAAAGATATAAGAGACAAAACTAAAAGCCAAATGTGTTTAAAAGAGTTCATCACGGAAAAGGTAATGCTGAACCATGTGGGGCTTTAGCACATGTAAAAAAAAATGCTGACAACTGGGAGGGGCGAGTATGGGAGCCAGAGGGAGGCATTTACTATAATTCTCCCAACTTTATTCTCAATATACTAATTAAAGTTCGGGTTTGCAGGCAAAAAGCAAAATCTTAACACGTGCATCTTAAGTCGTCTGAGTGGCTTGAATGATATTTATATCTTCTGTGTCAATTTGACTGAGATAGATATGTTGTGTTCGACACGGATGCACTTGAAAAATATGCAAAAATAATTATCGATTGAAGATCGCCCAACTGAAATTGCAAAATGATAAAGCGGTTGGGCATGATATCAAACAATCTATTGAAAAAGAAGCGATTCCTACATGCAGAGTAAGGACTCAAACGAGAAAGGAGTTCTCGTTGAAGAATTTATAGCAAGAAGTGGCCTATTCATTATCAACGAAATGGCCAGCCAAGTACATATTCTCACAATGGGGAGTGGAATATTGATCTCATTTAAGAAAATTTTTAAGTTGGTCCGTCCATGAAAGTTGGAAATCAAGTGACCAAAGAGCTATTGTCTCGACCTTGGGTTCGTAAAATACACATAATGGGTCCCTAGCATTGAAGAAAGTTCCTCGGTATGCCTTAGGGCATGCCAATTGGGAGTGTTTCTACCGCCTACTAAGTAGCATCTGGCATAGCCTGGTAAAAGACCTGAAGGTATCAATCGAGTTGAACAAATAATATCAAGGTCAATTATCAAAGTCTGTACCACGTAAACGGGCTTGTAAATTAAAATTGTCTTGGTGGTCTCCGGACTTAACTATGTGGTACACCGAAAGGCATATTTTAAAGATATAAGAGACAAAACTAAAAGCCAAATGTGTTTAAAAGAGTTCATCACGGAAAAGGTAATGCTGAACCATGTGGGGCTTTAGCACATGTAAAAAAAAATGCTGACAACTGGGAGGGGCGAGTATGGGAGCCAGAGGGAGGCATTTACTATAATTCTCCCAACTTTATTCTCAATATACTAATTAAAGTTCGGGTTTGCAGGCAAAAAGCAAAATCTTAACACGTGCATCTTAAGTCGTCTGAGTGGCTTGAATGATATTTATATCTTCTGTGTCAATTTGACTGAGATAGATATGTTGTGTTCGACACGGATGCACTTGAAGGAATTAATAATAAACAGTGTTTAAAGGCCATTACTGGCCCCTTACTTTGTCAACAATCTGGTTCCCACGGTTTCGATCCTGGTTTTGGTCTTCATACTGTCTTAGACAACCTGAAAAATCCAAGCCATTCTCTACACCGCGTGTAGCCATTGTCGATTGCAATGACCTCTGCTCCTACCATATGGTGGCTCTCCTTTCAGAGAACGCTGCACAATTCATCCCGGATCAGCATGCAGAACATGACGCAGTCAGTGAACTTGCTGAGATCTTAATCCATATACAATATCGGGAATCTCCGACTGGCGATATAAGATGTTGCGCTGAGGTGTTTCAGTTTTACGAAAGATGTACTCCAACATGAGTTTAAAGAGTATCGGGGACAACTTTCTAACAGCATTGAGACTGTGTACATTGTCATTCTACACAATCGTACTAATTTTGTTGGCATACCTAGGTATTCCAGCGCAGACCACAAACTCTCACGATTGATCGAGTTACAGGCCTGCCGGAAATCCAGGAACACTAGTTTGATAGTCTCCAACCAGGCCCTCTGCTAGAGGGTGATCCTATCCAATATAATATAGGACTGTAACTTGTAGAGCTATACCGCGATAATTTTCACACTTCAAGCGGTCTCCCTTCTTGAAGATAGGGCGCATCGCGGCTGTTTCGCCAAGCATTACTTTGGTTCGCCATACTAATCGAATAAGGTCTAAAAGACAGTTCCACAAAGTATCTCCTGCGAATATCAAGAGCTCCGAATGAATGCAGTCCACTCCAGGTGAGCGGTTTCGTTTTAATCTCTGCATGGCTCTAGTGAATTCCTCATGGGATGGATCCTCAAAGAAAACCCCCGCAGTCTGTATTTGAGCTGAATCAACTACAGTCTGTGACGCATGATGAACCAAGCAGGTTAGAAAAGTGTCCATTTCATGCGTCGAGGACTGCGTCGATGTTGACACGGAGATTATTTGTCTTGGGAAGGAATTACGGGAACTACGCTCATTGCTGTGTTGTTGTACTTTCGGAACATCGGCCTTCCACCATTCTCTCTTTTTCCGTCTACAAATCCGATTCGCTGCCCTCCTAGTAAGAGTAGCCTTGTTTTTCTTCGCGATCGGTAGACGTAGTTGCATTTCACTATGGGCTATATTTTGTTGCTCAACTGCAAGGCAACACTCGTCATCAAACAAATTATTCTTGGGTCTGACTTTCACTATACCTATAGTCTGTTGAGCAGCATTGACAACCGAAGTTTTCAGTATCTTCCAGACTGAGTTCACTGGTAATTATCTTCCTCAATGTTCTGGCTGCCATGATCCAGGTATCGTTTCTTTTGATTTTCATTTATCCGGCCTTCACAGTCGAAAGGGCCCATGCGTTTCGCTTTCCCAGACCTGTACGAAATTTTCCATCGTAGCTATGACCAAATAATTATCCCCTGTCTATGTATTTGGTTGCTGACCGATAATTTCTCACATCCGGCACAACCCGAGCTCCCCCTTTTGAAATTAACACGTGCTCAATTTGGCTGCGGGAATGAGGATGGATCCATGTTTCCAAATGTATCTTTTCTAAATCTCGTGTTTGGGTTCCGGTGTTTTTTTGGCGGTATCCATTTTTCATTTTGTTGACTTTATAAACAGATTTTTTTACGGATACGGATTCGGATCCAACCATTTAGTTGCCTCCTACGACAAGCAAAGGATACTGTGCTGCATGCGACATGTATGAGTGCCCCTCGACCACAGGGGCACTTCAAGATTTGAATTGGAAATATCGGTTATAATGGGTGGGCCATCTATCGGTTTAAATTTGAACCATCTGTTATTTCGAATCTGGCAATACTTATGTCATTCTATTCTACCACAAAATTCGCAAGTTTATTGTTAAAGTTCGTGAAACTGGTTTCATTGTAGATGCGCCAAGACGTAAGCGTGCTCGTATAGTGCGTACACCCGAAAATATCGAAGCTGTGGCTGGCTGAGAGTGTACGTGAGAATCCATCAACATCAACTCGTCATCGTTCTGAAGAATTGAACGTTTCACGCACCAGTTTATGTCGATTTTGCGAACAGATCTCGGTATGACGCCTTACAAAGTTCAATTGGTTCAAGAGTTGAAGCCGCAGGACCATCCGCTTCATTTTCACTTCGCTAGATGGGCCAACAAGAAACTGCACGATGATGTCGATTTTGCCAAAAAAATCATCTTTTCGGATGAAACTCATTTTCCACACGTGGTCTTACAGAAGCCAATGTACCCATTACGAGTGACTGTTTGGTGCGGCTTGTGGAGTGGAGGCATCATTGGCCCATATTTCTTTGAAAATAAGGACGGCCCAACCATTACGGTCAATGGAGACACGTATCGCACCATGATAACCGATTTTTTTGCGCCCGCTCTTCATGGTATTGATGTGAACGATGTTTGCCACACATCTCATGCCACAATCGATTTATTGCGTCAAACGTTTGATGGCCGGTTAATTAGCCGAAATGGTGATGTCAATTGGCCGGCAAGAAGCTGCGATTTAACACCATTGGACTATTATCTGTGGCGCGCCGTTAAACACAAGTGTTATTCCGACAAACCAGAGACAATTGAGCATTTGAAGGCCAACATTCGTGATGCCATCGCCGAAATACGACCCCATACACTCGAAAAAGCCATATGAATGAAATAATATTCCACCTCTAACCGGAACAATTGTACCTCACAACAAACCGTTCTTGTTTTATATGCATTTTTAAATTTAAACTTTTAAATGGCCCACTCTTTAGTAAGAAACGGTTTGAAACACCAGAAAAATGGAAGTTCACTCCATTGCAAAGACATAATAAGTATATCCTACGATCTATACCGATCAGTTCTTGCGTATAATGTAAGCTATTTCATCCAAGCTCGCGACTTCGCGACTTTTTGATCGATTGATCTCAGAATAGGAATATGAACTCATCCCTATAATCATGTTACGTCATCCACAACTTAGTGCATATCGATGCATCTATTTAGTATTTAAACCACATCCTGACATGATTTTGCCATGGAATCTCCCGCAACAACGTCTATAATCACTATTCATATGAGATATGCATAGATGCGATGCGGTTTTGTGCGATAAAATCTTAAAATAATTTTTTCTATTTGCACAACTATATATAGCTTAGCTACTTATGTAGCTATATACAGTGTCGTATACACAATGTATACATATGTATCAGTCAATGTCAATGTCAAATTACTTTATTTTTAGTTTCTTATATGTATGAACGTGTGTTACGTATATACATACCAACTCGTATAAAATACAAAATATCGCGATTCGCGAGTTTATGAATCGCGTATAACTAATAACTATACGAGTACATACAAAATATAAATAATCATGAAAACGATGACTCAATTGGTTTTTAGATTTAATTTTTTTTTTTTTTTTCGTTAATTTATACAAAATGCGGTCACGTGTATTCGCGATTTTTTTAGTTGTTCGGTTTGATGTATGCATTAATTTGTTAATGTACATATATGGAAGGCATGGTTTGTTAAATTTATTGTTTTGTATTTGAAATACATATGACTACAATTAATCATTTTTTATTGAAATTTTCAATTAGCGATAAATTTTAATATACATAATTGAATATTATACAACATATGTAGTTTAGTGTGCGCTAGTGGCATCTACTCGGAATTTTATATAACCTAAGTTGTGTATTGGATATTTGCTGCGTCGCTGAATAGTAAATTTATAGCAACTGTTTGGTTTGTTTCATTGAATTTTGTTTATGGGTGGAATGGTTGTTTTATATGATAATGTGTAGACTTTTTGGTAGTACGTAAATTTTACAATAGGGTTATCAACGCGAGCATTTTTTTATTTTATTTTGGAGAGTTTGGTTTTTGATGTTTAATATTTTCAAAAATATTTTATTTTACGCGGCGTATTCGCGTTTCTTTTATATTGTGTACTTAAATGCAAACATGTTATAGTCCATTAAAGCATAACTCAACTCAAAAAATATGTTTGTGACCAAGTAGGTTGGTTATGCGGTATGTCAAAGTCTAACTAAGGTTAGGGTGCTGTCGAAATGATATAAATGACGACGACTTATCAATATATTGTGCTAGTTATAGTTTAAAACTCAGATTACATGTTACTAAGCCATTGTGGCTAGCTTTTTGTTGCCAATCTTGTATAATTCGAATTAAAACGAATTTATTGGTATATGCGGGAGAAAATTGTATTATGCTAAGCGAATGCGAAATGATGCATCTATTTAGTCATAAAAACACTGAATGTGTCGACGGATTTCTGGGTTAAATTGATTGTTCACAGTAAACCGTGAGAAATTCATTGGTTCGATTAATAAAACGTTTTGTTCTTGGGTGGGATGCCCTCTTTAATCAGTTAATCATATAAACTGTCGCTTTGATACGAAGAAGCTGTTTCCAGGAGGTCGTGCATTTAACAACACCAACGCGGACTTACAATTTTTGAAGAATTTAATACTACTATATCGGTATGCTTAGCCAGGTTGCCCTGTTACCGTCCCTGCCATCGAGGAGGCGCATAGGAGGATCTTGTGTACTTATTCTATGGTCTATCTACCGCTTAAGACGGTATCACAAAACTTCTTAAAAGATTTGAGGTTGTTTGGCAGCATTAGAGTTAATTTACTTGCTGGCCACTCAACTTTTGAGTCGATAATTAGTTGGTCTCTAGCTTCTTGACCTAGATCACAGTCATAGAAGATGTGTTCTATTGTATCCTTGCTCTATCCACATTCACAGGTACTTGAGTGCGCTAGACTCAGTCGGTCCATATAGCAAGCCATTTTACCATGTCCCGTTAACATTTGGGTGAACCACACGCTTAGAGGAATCTTTGTCTCTAATCTCGCCACAATGTTTGGCAGATAACTATATGTTATTCTGCCGTCCACTGAGTGCGACCATCTGTAGTTGGCAATTTACTCATTTAAGAGTATATCAATAGGAATCATGCCGGCCAAGACAGGAACGGCGTCAGTTGATACCGTTCTGTACGCTTTGGTAATTCCGAGCAAGATACTTCTTTGGGCACTAACTAGTGTACGCCGATGGTGGCAGTTCATTCGGTCTGCTGAAGATACCACTAGGCCTTCATATATTATTGATAGTGTTCGTTGCTTGAGGCCCAGTTCTGTTTAGCAACACGTTTTAGCACAGCGAAAACCTTCTTACTATTTTCCGCGACTCTTTTGACATGTGAAGTAACTCCAAGTAGTTCATCGAAGTCAACTCCCAGCCATTTAACAGTTTTCACCATCTTAATTATTGGGCCATTTACGGAAACCAATGGTGGTCTCCTGATGTCCAGTGAACCTTTAAGTTAGATCATGACTGTCTTTTCTGAGGATAGCTCCATTTTGTAGCTTTTGCACCAGTCTACCATCCTTGCATATGGCAAGGTGCGCTTTTTCTTGAATACTTTGTCTTGAATTCCCAGCAAAAAGCATTATCTGATCATCCGCGAATGCTACTTCTTGGACTTTCTGGTTAATGCTTTCGTTGAAGACAATATTCCAAACATGTGGACCAAGGATGGAACCTTGCGGACATCATTTGTTGACCATTTTTCCAAGTGTGCCATGACTTGAAATAACAGTGGCTTTCCTTTCAGAAAAATAGTTGTTTAGGATGTTATAGAGATTGCGTGGGCAATTGAATCTCTTTAGCTCCAACATAATGCTGGGCCACCACAGGTTGTCGAACGCGCCAGATACATCTATAGGAATACACCCAGATTGACCTTTTTGTCCGACTCTTTGACCATATTGATCAATTTGATCATTGCGTCCTCTGTGGATCTATATTCTCTGAAGCCAAACTGTTTGTCACTATAGGTACCACTTCTTTGAAATATGTCCATTAACCTGCCGGCAATTAACTTTTCGAGTAGTTTACCAATCTCCAGTTTTTCTAATGATAACTATAATTTACCATTTTTCCATGCTTTGGGGAATATTCCTTTACTATTTTACTTTATAATTCCTTTACTTTATTCCCTACAATAGGCCAGGCACGTTGTATCACTTCGACCTCGATGTTGTCTAGGCCTGGCGCGATACCAGCTTTCATAGACATGAGCATTTCCATGCTCCATTATGAACTCTTTTAGGCTCATTTGGCTTTTGTCTCTAATATTCTTGAAGTACGCCTTACGGTGTGCCACATAGTTAAGCCTTTTGCTTTTCCCGAGAATCGGGATTTTTATCTTATTAATATAGCTTGCGCAACTTACGATCCAATTTTCTAGATTCGCTTATGTCAGGAGACCACCAAGACAATTTTGACTTGCGAGCACGTTTACGTGGAATAGTAGCTCTACAGACTTTGATGATTGAACTGGTTATTGTTTGTTCAACTGGATCGATGTCGCTTTCGATCGAAACCTTTAGGTCTTTTGCCAGGCTTTGCCAGATGCTACTTAGCTGGCTGTATAAACCCTCCCAATTAGCATGCCGTAGGACATCCCGAGGGACTTTCTTTAATGCTGGGGAATCATTATATGTGTTCTCCGAGCCCAAGATCGAGACAATTACTCTGTGGTCACTTGATGTCCAATTTCTGTGGACGGACCAACTTAAAATTTTTCTTAACAGACCGCTCGTCATGAGAGTGAGATCAATATTTGACTCTCCTTTGTGGGAATATGTACTTGGCTGCTCTTCTTCGTTTATAACGAATCTAAGTAAGTAACCTTACTTCTTGCAACGAATTCTTCAACGAGGACTCCTTTCTCGTTTGCGTTCTTATTGTGCCAAAGTTTAGACTTTGCATTGAAGTCGCCATTAATGATCATAGGATGGTCTTTTAGACCATCCATGATTTTGTCTAGTTTATTAACATATTCCACTGGATCGTTTGAATATTGGAAATAAATACTGACCAAGTAAAACTTTCCTATATTAGATCTCACCTCGACACACACACAGTGTGAGTCGCAGTACTGTGAAATTTTAAGGACCTCAAAATCGTTATTGAGAACGCCAATGGCTGCTTTTGTAGACGTGGTCATTCCCCATATGACCCCTTTAACCGCGTAAGGTTCCTGCATGCAGAGTATATAGATTGCTTCTTTTTCAGTAGATTGTCTAATCTCGTACCCAACTGCTTTAGCATTTTGCATATTCAGTTGGGCGATCTTCAATCGATAATTATGTTTATTTTTAACTATATCATAGACAGTTCGCTTCATCGCATTAGGTTCAAAGCCGTGACGAAATCACCACCAGGAACAAGGCCAATTTCAACAGCTGCCGCATTGCCAACAATTATACTTACTGAGGAAACTTCCCGTATACAATTATCATAAGTAGGGCTATATCAACAACTGTTCCTGATTTTCAACCACCTGATGTAGCATTATCCACACCACTGACCGAGCAATCAAAAACTGTTTCCCATTCTCAACCGCCGGAAATTAGTTTTAAATCATATAATAAATCAAAAGATATTACGGACAATTTGATTAAACCGCATTACTTGCTCCAAAACGATGGCTCTTTGTGAGCAGGATCGCAGAAACCACATCGAAACAACATTTCGAAGATTTTCTCAAATCGAGAATGAAATTGGATGGACCAGGCTGTGCTGAAATGCCGCATTATACCTCATTTCGAATTAGTGTGTCGGAGGAACAATTCAGTAATATCCTATATATTCTGGCCAAAGAATTTTATTTGTCGGCAAAATTTTCGGAATATTTATCGGAATAATACCAACAAATAACCCGTCAGCAATTCCTATTCATTCCATCCCTAAAAATAGTTCCGCTAAGAGGGTCTTCACATTTTACTACCAGAACGTTAACAGGATGTCATCATTCGATAAAATATGTGCCAGAACCGTGAAACATTGCTTCGCACGCTATATGGCAAATATTTCCGACTTCTTGGAACCGAATGTCGTCGAGGTCGGGCTTCAATTTCAGGCAGAAAATATTCCGTTATCATGGCGCAATAACGAGTACTATTCACAGGTACGTCCCGGCCGTCTTCTTTTTTGAAGAAATATGGACGAATGATTTCACAGGCGCATAAACCACACCAAACCGTCTATTTAGTCGAGTATCATCCAATACTGTAAACTGGGATTCAAACTTTTTAATGGTATTCCAAATAAAGGTCTCGACAGGCACGAAACACATTCCTCAAAGAACGCTGAGTTTCGTAATAAAGCTGAACAATTTGTAACCGCTATGCCGGGCTCAATATTGAATAAGTAAAAACACGACGACAATTTGAAACTATTCATGCGTCATTTGTCAAAAAGAAACAAATGAAACAATCACCTCTATAGATGAACGCTTTTACAAAATACTCCCGCGAACTGGCGCATTCGATTTCAAATCGATAAAATATCTTAGATTGTTCACATTATTTTAATTGTCGACGTTGACAAAAAACACTGCCAAGTAATCTACGTTATATTTTACGTTTCGACAACCGCGTAGATTAAATGGCGTAATCTACCTCGCCCATCACTGGTAATGAGTTACCAAGAATGGTTCTAAAACAATCCCAGTCAGTAGTATCTCACCTCGCCTGTTTTGATATTTGCTCTTCCAGAAATCACTGCCCAAGATGACCCGTACTTTTCGTTTTTGAGCATCCGGTATTGCAATACCCAACCTATCTGGTGGTATACTCTCCTCCTACTAGGAGGACCTAGGTAGGTAGGTCTATATTAGCCAGAGATTTTGCCCGACTATCTCGATGCTAGCCACCACTACATCAGCGTTGCTGTAATTTAGTTGTATAAAAATATTCAAATTATTTCTAGCAAGAATGCAGGAACGTATCTTACCTTCACTTTTCGCATGTAATATTTTGTAGTTGTGAGTTCTGAGCCCCAGTAACCGGTCACTTCTAACCCAAGTTGGGCCAGACCAGAACCACATCAGTTGACTCTGATTCCATTACACAGTGCTTACCTCCACCACTGTTGAGTCAGACTCCGCCTCTGACAGTGATTCGTCCATTCGGAGCACATAATGCAGCCACATCGATCTCGACATCCCAGAGTCAACGGATACTGTTTCCTGAACGTCCTCCGGGATACTCTGGACATCTGGTCACCAACACCAGGCGGGACACCACAAGTGGTATCCATACCTGCTTCAAATGCCCCAGACCTGTTGCCCTCATCACGCTTGTTGACCTTGATCGCAATCCCTTCAAATCTGTAGCTTATCAAGCCTCCAGGTTTTGCCAGAGCACCAAGCGAGTATTTGATGAGGATGATAACGGTCGATCTGTGATCTGCTTCCGCCTTCACTTCCTCCAGCTTGGCAATCCTCCAAATGGTTGTTGAGACATCCGGATTGCTGATTTGTAGCATTTCCTAGATATCCTTCGGCTTACTTGGATCGGTAGGGATCCAAGCTCGTGCCCTAGACCTGCAGAGAACTTCTTCCCTCGTAACTACTTCTAATTTGGCCACAGGCCAGACATCAACCAGGCTGCCTATTGCCTTTTTGTAGAGGGTCACCGACATTCATCGGCACAGGAAGTCAGTTTTACGTGACCCCGGTGCCATCCTCCGTCTCGGCAGGACAGGGCTGGTTCTGGATTTTCCACCTTCCTCCAGTTAAGGGCCATAATACTTCATCTTTTTGACCCCTGTCAATGACTGCCATAATCAGATGCTCCTTGAGCACCTCGATAGTGCCTTTTCGATAGTGAGATCTCAGCGGAACCCTCCTGCTTCGGCTCAGTGATACATCTTGCTCACGCAAGCGTATCCTTGCCTCTATCCGTTCTCTGCTCCAACCGAATGTGGTTGATCTTGGAGATCATACGCCAGGTTCTCTTCCTGGTCTGGTAGTTCGATACTTGCGGGCCAACATTCGTGCTTTAGCCCTTTGGTTTTGAAGGGCAATCCTCTTTTGTGCTTATGCCATGTTTTGCCCTTTTGAGAACGGGTCTAAAGGCTGAAGTCTCCGCAGCACTAGATTCCGGTTTTTTAAGAGTACCGGACTATTTTTGTTTTTTATTTTGTTGTTTCATATTAGATCCCATACGAGTAGCGGAGAAAGGTTGTACACCTGTGCAGAGATCCGCAATACACAGGTAAGGCTTCGGATACACCGTTAGAGACTGGGCTATAGTTTTTGAATTGGGCCCCCAGCCTGGCCGATTATCAGCACGGTACGGTTAACGCCTTAATACGGCAAAGTAACACGCACGCTTGGAGAAGCTGCAAGATACTGAGGTGGCAAGAAGTACCAATTTGACTCCCCCAACACAGCTTCACACCAAACCACCTGAAAATATTTACATAGCTTTAAACAAAAATCAACAAATTCAGTAAAAACCCAAACGGCTTTTTGTACTCCTTCGGAAGTTATGTTATTGATGCTTTCTAATTTCAGGAGCTTTGAAAATCGATATGAACGATATCCGAAGCTTCAGAGAATTATACGCAGTAGAATTTTATTTTTATTTTATCGCTTATTTTATCGATTTCACGTCCAAACCTAAAAAACTAAACAAATTTTCGCGCGATTTACTGTGTGAGTTCTGGACAAACCCGGCTAAAATCTGGTATCGGTATAATAATAATTTTTAGTTCGGCCTTGTCAAACATTCTAGTATAGAACACACGCAAAAATTTCTTGAAGTAATGCGTCACTTGGCGTGTAATTTCTCGATTCAAAGAAGTCAATTGGAAGTCCACTTAAACATAATGTTCGAGCTGTTCTTGCAGAAATTGAGCCTCATTTATGTGAAAACGTGATGGAAAATTTATTCAAAAGGGTTATGGCCTGTCAGACGGCTTGGGCTAATACCTCTTTCTATTGCCACAGATTTTGTAAAACCTTGTTGAGTTTTTCCGAAATAGGGCAAACTCACCTTCATATACTTTAAAAAGCTTATTGCAAAATAATTTCTATATATTGATACATAATTAATTTGAATATCCTTGTTTCCTTTATTATGACAATTTTACGATATTTTAATTATACAGCTCGCGCCCCATTCCCACCCTTCTATACACAAAAATATAATAAACTTAATTCAATTCAACTATTCGATATGCTAAGAGCAAATTGTCTTCATTATATTGAAATAATTCTATATATCAGGTTGTTTCACATGGAGTTGCTTATTTGATATAGGCATTCCGAAAACATATTTTAAAATATCTAATTACGGGGGAGGAAATCTGTTCTATATGTTAAAAGTTATTAGACAAGCGGATGCTCATATCTATGTACACATACATACACATAAAATTGTTTGTTTTTGTATTAAATGACATTAAGAATATATCCGTTCTCGGTTATACCTGTGCTGGACATTTTTGGATATGCCTTTTTATTCCGGGTGACCGGAAATTGATTTAAAACATGAAAACAAACAATAAGATTTCGATCGATTTATGTATATGTATCGATGTACACATATATTCTACCGCAGAAACCACAATAATTTTCATACACTATTCAATACAATTATTATGTATCCACATATGTTGTTAAAATGTTTTCGCCCAATAATTAGCATACTCATTTCATTTGTCGACAGTTTAGTTATAAAATATTAACGCTAAATAAATAGAATGTCGATCATTTGTTGTAATTTAGTTATCCATTTGTATTCTGTACAGTATACCTATATGTAATATTTATGGCAAACAAGAAAGGGTTATTGTATTACATTCTATCGAACGTATATACATGTGTGCCACCAGTATATATATATATATATATATATATATATATATATATATATATATATATATATATATATATATATATATATATATATATATATATATATATATATATATATATATATATATATATATATATATATATATATTATATATATATATATATATATATATATATATATATATATATATATATATATATATATATTATGAGAATTCTTAAGGTGTTACCAATCAACATGAATTTTTTATGGATATTATCATAACTATGGCAAAATATGTTTTGTTAAAATTTATGTAAAATATACATCGCGGGATGATTAAACTATCCATAACATGTTCTTTATTTGCTTACTAAACTATGCATACACAAATGTGATAACTTTTAAGTCCAATTTATTTATTTGTGTACAGTGAATTAAATAACTGGAACTAAAAAGTGTTGAATATGTATTATACATAGCTTACTGACTGAGTTAAACAATTCAGGATTTTGTATGTACTAAATTGTTTTAAAAAATCCATCAAATTACATTCAAAATCCAAGAAAAAACCTCTCAGCCAATATGAAACCTAATCTACACTATGTAGCAAGGACATCACAAATTTTTAATGACGTAATTTATAATTGGAAAGCAGATTAAAAAGAAATGAACAGAGAATGAGGTGGGACTGTCTTCTGCCATTATTGAATGAAGTAATTCTGTGCCCTTCACATGCTGCTCGCTCAAGTATGTTTATTATTTTCAACAAATTCTAAGTCCCAAAAATGACCATATATGGGGGTATGATGTTATCACCGATTATCTTGTAGTAGGCATATGACGTCATCACCGATTATCTTAATTTTTCAGATCTCGAATCGGATCAAATATATTGAAAAAATTCTATATGTCCCAAAAATGACCATATATGGGTATATGACGTCATCACCGATTATCTTCTAGTGGGTATATGACGTCATCACCGATTATCTTCAAGTTTCAGATCTTGATTCGGACCAAATATATTGAAAAAATTCTAAGTCCCAAAAATGACCATATATGGGTATATGACGTCATCACCGATTATCCTCAAGTTTCAGATCTCGACTAGGACCAAATATATTGAAAAAATTCTAAGTTCCAAAAATGACCATATATGGGTATATGACGTCATCACCGATTATCTTCTAGTGGGCATATGACGTCAAATAATACCTCGCAAACGAACGTTGACATTGATGGAAGAGGTAACAGTTTCGTCTATATTACAAAGAAATGTACCACTCGGTTGTATGTTAAAAGATTATAATTTTAGGAACGAAAATCTATCCATATGGTATACTATGGCCTATGCATTAATATTATTTATTCTTCTTCTGTTTGTACCATCACGCTTACTTTAGATTTTAGAATATCTTCTATATACCTACCTTTAAAAGAGTTAACAGCTTCCTTCTTACTCGCAGATATAGAGAGAACAAATATTTCCAAGTTCATGAATCATGGTTCGGGTTCCCCCACTTCCAAGACCTAACATAAATCTTTGAGCCAGTACATTGTTTAAGAATTAACAATAATTGATTTAAGTTAAAACAAAAATTATATATTTTTTACAACAACAATAACCTGATCAAAATGAAATGCAAAAGAATCAGACTATTATTAATGTTCGCTACTAGATGGCAATAAACTGTTTCAACTGGTTTAAATTGAGGTAGATAAAAATGTCAAACTTTTTATCTCGTTCATATTGAACTAAGAACAATCATGTGTGCTTTGATAAAAATATTTTATTTGAAATTCAGAAAACATTCAGTTGTTTTTTTTTTTGGCGGAAATTGATTCAAATTCAAATAAGTCGAAGTCAAAATTATTAATTGAAGTTCTATTTTTAATAGGGACAGCATCCGATTAAGATCTATTGATAGAAATCAAAATAAGATTGGACCACTTATTTCAGGTAAAAGTGCTAACCAATGTGATGGCTGTAGGCTATGTGAGTAATTTATATATATAAATTTTGTACCCCATTTCATAAAAATTTAGAATGCATTGTAATTCTGCGTACAGTGGCAAGCATTGGCCAGAAAATATATAGTAAAGGTATTTGATAGAATGGCACCGGTTATCGGGGAACACTTACATGTCTCGTAAACCTAAATTGCATGAACATGTTTTCCAAGAATACCACCACAGGATCCTTTGCTTGTCGTAGGAGGTGACTAAACAGTGGGATCTAATGGGTGAAACTCGTTGCCCTTCAAGAAACTTGCCGACCTTAAAGTGGATACCTTGTCTCTCAGGGCTATGTATTGTTATATAGTAGACAAAACCTCGGAAATTTTGGAGCTGAATTTCTTCTTGGGCCGCTGATAAATTGTTCTGTTGGCTGTTTTGGATTTCCAAGCAATCAATAACCGATTGTATTAGATTCGCTTGCTCATAAAATTAGCCAACCTGTCAATAATTTGTGTACAGAAGGCAGCCAGCCCCACCATAAAGACTCATTTTACAATGACTTGGATGATCTGATGGAATTTATATTAGAACACGATGTTAGTTCATACATTTGAAAACATGGAGACATCCTCGCAAAATTTCTCGCAGCCAAATTGTCTGCAACCAAGTGTCTGTCTGCAACCAAGTGTGTAGGCAGCCAACATTATTTGGTCGCTGCAAAGCTACGATGGAAGTTTTTGTTTAGGTTCGGGTTCCGAAGACCAAGCGCAGGGTCGAAACCGTTGGAGCTGACTTTGTTGACTCAGTAAGGAACCAGTAATGACCTTTATATACTTTTTAATTTTATTTTATTATTGTTTGATAGATTTCTATATTGTAATAAAATATTGTGATGTTTATCAGAATATATCTGGTTGTCATTCTATAGAGATGGATCGAATGACGATGGACGCCATCAATTTTTTATCATTCCGAAGGCACACTCGACAATGTTTTGCTTTTCTGAGCACTGTATTGTACAATCGTTAATCTGGTCTTTGATTTTTATATGCGGTGATGATGTGCCAACATGGCATTGGCTCAATCTACGAGCATCACCTCTATTTCTCAATAAATAGTGATTTTGTAGAGGATATGTTACACGTTTGTATAGAAGGTACTTTTGTAACAGAGACAAATTTATACCTTATCGAATAGTTTTTTCAAACAAAAAACTAATTCAAATCTAGCGAAACTTTGAATTGTATATTTTCTTTAAGAGACATCTATGGTACAACATTATAGGAATAATAAAATCCAGAGCTTTTTCCCCTTTTTTTTATTTTCATCGAAATATAGCCAGCTCTTTCGACACAACGATACCACGAGTTAAGTAATTCTTCGGAAGGTCCTGCAAGAGATCGTCCACGCATTGTCAACACTTCATAACACCGCAAGATCATCAAAATTCTGATATGTGCCTCACGTGACTTTATCTCACAAACGTATCTACAAGTAGGTTAATTTTTTGGTTGCTGAGCAAATATCTCAGGAATATCAGGAGACGCAATTACTCTCTGTCAAATTCGAAATTATTAGACCCGTCAAAACTAGTCTTAATTAAATTTTTAAATGTAAAAGCGCTATCCAAGCTAATATTTAATTAATAATTGATCGAAAAATATGTGCCAGTAGAGTATGTATTTATAAAAATACGAACAAAGGAAAAAATCTAGAAGTGTGATAGCCGTTTAAGGTTATGTGTTGATACTTGTGAAGGCCATAAATGTTGTTAATTTTTCTATTAATATTTGCCGTATTTTCCAATTTTCGTGTTACCATGATGTAATTTCTTTTGTTGTCATGAAAAATGGTAACTTGTGGCTCTCATCTTCGTTTTAGTGAATCAAAACGGCCTAATTCTTCTATAAATTTGAAGCATAAACGAGATGTTCATGGTCGCGGGATACCATTATCCATAAATTATGTAACATCGCATGACTATTCAGTTTTTTAGCATGACAGCGTTCTGACACAAAAAATACAGACAAACACAACTCATGGCGAGTTTATGCATTTCTATAATCTTGCTGCAAAATATTCACCGACCATATATAAGCCAATCAAACCTAGGCATTTCGTAAACAAATTTCCCCTTCCAAATTAAAATAGGGTGGCAACTGCTACAAATTAAAAATATGCTCAAATTTTCACTCATTATGTCAATTTTAGCTCTTTTTCAATTAAAAAAATTTTTTTTTTCTATATTTTGGCGAAACCGAAATGTCATTGTCGTCTTGACGTTGTCAAAATAGCAACATGAATTTGCTGTAACTATAATATTTGTATGTATTGAATGGTAAGATTAATGTTAATTTTAATTTGTAATTACTAATTATATTCTATTTTCATTTTCATATGTACTGCCATTCCAGTAAAAATGGCTGGACAACTTTTTGCGGTCGGTGCAAATAAATTAAATTTAAAATGTCGTGTTTTATAATGGTGGATGATGGATGCGATATTTATTATTTAAGATAAATATTTTGTATTTATTAAAATTTTGGTTGTTTATCTTGATTGTATATTTCTAGATTCATGTAATGGGGGGACTTTCAGGTGGAAGTAAATATTTCTGGCATAATTTTGAGACTAAATTATTTTATAGTGGTAAATCATATACACAATCGAGTCATTTGTATGGCAACATTAAGATTTCACCAAGGCGTTAAGAAATTTGTGTGCAGTGTCGAAGGATGTACTCAAATCATATTAGAAAATACCAAACTGGTGAACGGCCGTATCAGTGGAGAACGTCGATATGGATGCGAACTGTGTGGTAAACTATTCTATCGAGCAGACGCACTACAAAATCATATAAGAATCTATACTAGTGAGAAACCCTATCCCTGCGAGTATTGTTCGAAAGCATTGCAATAAAACATTTAAGATCGTAATTTCACTCAAATTGTGCCACGGCTCTATCAACTTCAATTAGGTAAGTCAAGGTACCACACCAAATTGGAATATAAGCTATACCCAACAGTAGAATGATTACATCTTGGACTTCTCTCTATATTTATTTGTTAGGTTGACACCAGCTGACGCGTTGCATATTGAAGGTAGGTTTAATTAATATTTTAATTGTTTCAATATGATATTAATGCTTCAAACGAAAATTTATAATCCACACAGGACGTCGTAAAGATCGTCCAAAAGAGAAATGCTCTGTATGTACATTTATACTTTTATTTCGATATTTTCTGAGGTCGTTTAGTTTTCTGATAGTCTTAATTCGTGATTATTATACAACCTTCTTCTGATGCATCCTTACAAGGTACGCACATACATACAATGATTCAGTATTTACAGTGGGTTTGGTTGTGAAAAATATAAATAAAATTATGGTGGAACAGTGTTTCCAGCATTAAAATCGGATGAGTTCGTAACATTTGGTGGTGGCCTTACGAGTTTCATTTCCCTCTCGAAAGTTTTATGCAAAGAAACTACCAACAGTAGTATTTTATGTGATATATTAGCCGTGTTTCTTGACGTATGATCTGATCCGGATCAGATCATATCTGCTTCCCTTTCATTTGTATAGCCGCGTTTCATGAAATCAACATAAAAATTGTATTATTTTTTGTTTTTAGGTTATTATTTTGATCCTAGTAGCATTTTTGTTCAAAATTTTTTACAAAAACAAAAAATAATACAATTTTTGTGTTGATTTCATGAAACGCGGCTATACAAATGAAAGGGAAGCAGATATGATCTGATCCGGATCAGATCATACGTCAAGAAACACGGCTATTATCATCATACTTGTTTTGTAAATAACATCAATTTATTTACATTATGTCAAAATTATGTCAAACTGACATAATTTTTGACAACCGCAAATTAAGCAAAAATCCATGTACCAACATACTAGAATAAAAAGCAGCTAACTTCACCCCGCTTTGCAGACAATTTTGCAGCAAGATGGAAATGCATAAACTCGCCATCAGATACAAATTCAATTAATACTGAAGATTTTTAACACACAAATTCGATTGTTTCATTTAAAAAATATATATCTGGCCTACTCAAGCTGAAATACATTTAGTAGATGAATATAGCAATACGGTAAACCCCTAATTAACTTTAATTTGAAGGTTGGCAATTCTGCGGTTCAAATAGAGTTTACTGAAAGGCTGCTAATCGATAGCACCCTACGCTTTAACCTCAAATTTTTTTGAAAGTTACTAAGTTAGGTGTGCTGGATAATGTTATAAAGAGTGATCAAATAGGAGGTACTCTTTCCAATTGGGATTCATGCATGACAACTGTCATATTCATATGACATTTGTGTTCAGTATTCATTGACATTTCACCATGAATATAGACTTACGCGAAAACAACGTTTACAAATTGTGGAGATTTATTTCAAAAATCAATGTTCAGTGCAAAATTGTTTTCATATGGTGGTCGACCATTTTATGGTGTTCATAATCGTCCAACTGATCGCACTATTCGCGAAACATTCAATTAATTTCTAACCACTTTTTTATTATTAAATATTCATCACCCGGCTATAATGCGGACAAGTCGATCTAATGTGAATTTGCTGATGTAGCTGAAAGTGTACGTGCAGACCACAATACTCTCATATGGCACATTGTGGCGTATTTTGAAGAGAGTTCTTAGTTTGAAGGCATACAAAATACAGCTTGTTCAAGAATGGAAGCTGTTTGACCTTCCTTTGCTTCATCGATTTAGTTTATGAGTGTTGGAACAGCTACAAATTGATTCGTTTTTTTATCGAAAAATTATGTTCAGCAATGAAGATCTTTAAGCTCATGAACTCAACAAACGAAATTGTCGTATTTGGACTGAGGAACAGCCAGAAGATTCAAGAGCTTCCAATGCATCGGGAAAAGCGCACTGTTTGGTGCGATTTATGGGCAAGTGGCATCACCGACTTGTGGTTTCACCACGTGCAACGTGCCTCACAACAGGCCAAACCATCGATTTATTGAAAGAAAATTTTAATAAGAACATCATATAAGAAAGGGATTGCCCGTGAATTAGCCTCCAAGATCTTGTGATCTGACGCCGTTAGATTACTTTTTATGGAGGTATCTGAAATCACGTGTTTATATCGATAAACAACAATAAATTCCTGCATTAGACGCGAACATAACACGCGTAATTAATGGAATATCAGCCGAAATGCTCGAAAGAGTGCTGGAAAATTGAACCCATAGAAAGGATCAACTAAGAGCCAAACGCGGACAACATTTAAAAGAAATTATTTTCAAACAATAAATGTCATAAACCGAACTTACGTCACAAATACAAGTTTAGATTATTAAATTGATTTTAATGCGTTTTATTTCAAAAATTTTATTGGATCACCCGTTATTATAATTCAGGTCCAGCGAACAAAACATGGTTGCTCCAGCCACTCTGATTGATCGACATTAATTTAATTTATGCGTCACCATTGTAAAGGGTTTGTCTGGCCTGTATGATATTAACAAACTGGATAAATTTCTTTCCAAACCAGAAGAAGGTAGTTCTGCACGTCAAAGGGCTATTGTCGCCGACAATAATTATCCCTGCACCTATACTATGCAGTAAGACAATACCTATCTTACTCCGAAGTTAACACTCTTAGGTTTGGATTCTCTAAATGATATTCTGAAGTGAGGAGATTTCGAAAAAGTGATGTATAACAATTGTGTGGCAAGAGTGTGCGGTATTTAAAGGCCTAAGTAGATTTAGAGCGCTTTTTCAATAAGACACACACATGTACATAACAATTGTATCACGTTTTGTTGCAAATCAATGCGAAAATAAATTTATATTCGTGTAAAAAGAGTGGGATGTTTCTGGAATATTTAATAGATTTGAACAATTGAAAAGGATAAAGAAAAAAATTAGGGCGTTGATTATATTTCATATAATAACCAATGACATTAAAAATAACAAGTAAAATATAAATATTGTGTAGTGACGTAAATTTGGATTTCGGAATATATTTTCAACGCGAATAAAATAAAATGTAATTTTGTTTGGTAGACTTATGAATTAAAAACAACGCCTTAATTTTTTCTCATGAACTCGTTCTTAAATTCAGTTATATCAAATCTATAGATGAAAATAAATATTTGTGTTACTATTGAGTAACAGGTGTGGTGAAAATGTGTTACCGGTTCTCAGAGTAAAAATGTAACAATCGATTACGGTTATCGACACCGGAATAAATAGTAGCTTCAGCACTATATACTAAACATTTGTCGATTAATTAGTCGATATAATTTCAAAAAGCTCTTAATTCAAAGCGCTCTTGTTCTCTGAGGGCTTATTTCATCGGTAAAGTGAAACCGTTTATAAATTTTTCTTTGTTGACGTATTTTGAATTATTGATACTTGAAAATAATTTTAAAAATTGTCATGAGCCTTAATTGTGTAGTGAAATTTTCTTGTGATTGTAACCAAGCTTTGACAATTTTAATAAGTAAGTTTAAATTGTTTAACCTACCCAAGTATGTTAAAAGCTCAGACTTAACTTTTAACTTTTTAAATCACAGTATTAAAAGTATCAAAATTTTAACTAAGGCGACATTTGAGTATATAACTCGGAGGTCGCTTGTTATATACTAAGTTTTGAGTTGTTAAAAGCATACAGAATTTAAGGTTCTGTATACTTCATGAAGTCGAGCTTTCGATCAACAAAACATATAAATAGCGCAATGATTTAAAAATCCCAGAAGGTCATAAAATTAAATTAAATTTCCAAAAAAAATTTATTTACCTTAATTGTTTTCCTTTCATCATCCTGAAATTGTCACAATGCGCGATTTGAAGTTCGGCTTAAATATTGATCTTCCACTTAGTCCAATTCAATTAAAATTCAAAAATTAAATTTCGGTTTAACAATATATTGAAACATCAATAAATTAAAAAAATTTATTATTAATTTTTAGGGTTTTGGTTAACACAATTATCCTAATTTTATAGCTCCCCCCACCAAAATTTTTATACCCACAAATTAGCTCCCTTTTATATATAATTTATATCACAATCACGCGCACATAAATCCGCCGCAAATTATATTTGTATTTATAATCGCACGATAAATTAAAATCCCGAATGCTGTGGCATAGGAGAAATTTCATTCGACACAATTGCTTGGCAGGTCGATGTAGCGGGCGGCGGCTGCCGATCACCATTAAAACGAAAATTTAAATTTTGATTAAGTTGTTGTCCAGTCCATGGCGGTGGTATTAATGCAGTCGGCAGTCTTGGAACGGGACGTAAAATTGTTTGTCATTTGGCTAGATTAGCGTATGGATAGGTGGGAATTGATGGAAGACCGTCGTCAAAATTGCTATATACAACAAAACAAACAATTAAAATAAAGTCTATATGTGTGGGTTCAACGCGGGACTCACCGTTTATAATATCGATCGAAATTTTGTTCCCGATTATAATTAAACACTGATATCCGCTCCTTTTGCTGGAAGTACAGCTCGCTAAACGCATGAAATCGCTTCTTATCAAGGTCATTAAAAATCGTCGGGTTATAATGGTTTTCGTACGGGTGATACGAAGTCGGCAGATTATTCACTTGTTTCTCGTAAAATGAGTTTTCGGCACCAGACATTTTATCCGTTTCACTAATATTCTCACCTTTTGACTGGTGCGAGCCCATATGCTTTCGCAGGTACGTCATTTTGCGAAACATTTTACCACACTCACTACACGAAAATTGATTTTCACTATCTTCCGCGGATTTATGGTGTTCCAGTTTATCGCGCGAACGATCCGATAATACATCATTTTCACGCGAATTATTATTTATTCCTATTAACGGCGATATTGTATTTGTTGGAGCCGCCGTAGTTGAATTCGTAGTGGTCGATGTGGTACGCGGCTTATGCCATCGACGATGTGACGCCAAATTTGCTGGGCAATTGAAAACTTTTTCGCACTCGGAACACTTGTATTCGATGTGCACGATACGCGAGCATCGGTGTTGGGCCAATTGAAACGCATCCTCATAAAGGGTGCGACATAATTGGCAGATATATGAACCAATGCGATTATCTATCCGGGCTAGAGTTTCCTTCGCCTCATCAGTAATTTCCACGATGTTAAACGCGGGGTCTATGTCGCCCTATATATATATAAAAATACCGTGTGATTATTTCTAAGCCTACATTTAGCACCTTCTCACCTTTCGCACAATCAGCACTTCATCATCCCGTAATTTACGTATAATCGTTCCCGACACAGGACTACTATCGTCATCGTTTATATGTTTACGCGTTTTCGATTTTTTCTTATCGTATTTACGAGTACCCGTCGTACTCGGTAAGTTTTTGTCATGACTATCACTTTTACCACAATTAGCACTATTATCCTTGTTACAACTATCACCATTTTTATTAATAAAATTTTTATCGAATAGTTTGGCAAATCCATCGATCGCTTTTTGATGTAAGTTCTCATCGTCAAATGTTATTTTTCCGTTCTCGAGAATTCCTAAATTTTCTTCTGGCCCCATTCTCTCTTCTAAATTCGGCTCGTTCCAGTCGTCCTCATTTGTGATCGAAATTTCGATGGTTTCGTTCGAATCCCTCGAATTCTCGTTCACCTCTATGTCATGTGTGTCCGGAATGATGTCCTCGACGTCTTCATCCTGTCCCGTTATGTCGACGAAATCATCATCGTCCACATGAATTTCATGCTCATTTGAATTTGTTACGGACGGTGGTGGTTTCTCTTCGTTCGCTTCTTTGGGAATTGTTGAGTCCGCGGGGCATCGATACTCGTAGTTGTGAGACAAAAAATTTCGCACCGATTTCGATATATCCAAAAGTTCAATTTCGGCGTTTTTAAATCGCTTCCTAGGTGGTGATGGTGTTGTTGGCGGGGTAATCGGGACTGGGCCGCGTGTCGACAAATCCAAGGGGCCATGGTAATCGTGCGGACGATACAATAGTTGTGGAAAATAATTTCCATTAAATCCAGATGTTGCAATTGCTTGTATCGGTATTGGCCGATATGGGAATATTCCAGGATTTGATCCGGCCGACCGTACATAGTAGCGAGATGTATTTTGACCAAAATTCTCCATTTTTTTTTTCACTATATACAACCAACGAATTTTCACTATTAATCCATCACCTTCACTGGTAAAACAGAAACTAAATGATTTGTATAAAGAAAATGCAATTTTCTTTTATTTTGCCTTGATTTAATCCCACCAACAACAAACAGTAAAAAGGATGGAAATCTTTTTGTATTCCTGGTGAAAATGATGCGCGCAGACTCAAAATTTTAGAAATATTTTGTAACCGCCTTTGTGAGAAAATATCGTTTTAAAAAACAAAAGCAACTCAACAGGTTGTTGTTGCAATTTATTTGTATACGCGAGTACATCACGTACATCATGAGGAAAATTCTTTTGTAATTGTTTTAAACAATTTTTCCGATGTGATGAGTTAATATCCTTTCTCTCAGTATTGTGTAGTGCAAGAAACGCCTTTTTGATAATAAATTTTTGATTAAAATTTGATTTTGTTTGAGGTACTCCTATATATGTAGGTATTATAGGAACGCTTCGGATTTTATTATAAATATATAGTGAGGTGAAAATTTAAGCTTTTCAATCGATTTTCCGACTTTTTATTATGTTTTAGTCTATAACGGTGTTTGTGTGTGTGGTTTAAAGTTGAATTATGATATAATGTTATATAGTTTGGCTTATTTAGAATGTTATGTATTGTAAGATTGTGAATTCCTTTATATCGCAGTTATCGGAGTGAATATTTCTAGAGAATGGTTGTGCTATAAAATTAACAAATTACGATATGGCATTGTGACGATTTCTTTGAATAAATATGTACTAATCTTCCATCTATACTATAATTCTTAAAGTTTGGATTTTCGTCCCTTAAACTCCTCCTAGACGGAGTGTGCTTTCGGAAGGTGTTCTTGAACATTTTGGAAAGGTTTTCTTATGCCTAGGTCAACGTAACTATTCATCTCTTCAAGTTAAATCCTAAGGTTAGTTACGGACATTTGAATTTTGTAAGTGGTAATAAGTCACACTTATTGTCCATCTTATTGGTAAGATGGACAATAAGTGTAATTTCTGTGAAGTACTCAAATTTATAGGAGAAACACCCGGTTTATGTTATTCCAACGGAAAAGTCGAGTTGCCCAACTACGATAAGTTACCAGAGCAATTAAACAGTCTGATGAATGGTGACCATGAAAAATCAATGGAGTTTCTCAATCTTATACGGAAATACAATTCAAGCTTTCAAATGACTTCTTTTGGGACATCCGTGCCAATTAATAAAAACAAAGGTTTCATGCCAACTTTCTCCATAGAAGGCCAAGTATGTCACACAGGCGGTTCACTTCTTCCGCTGCCTCACGAAGATGCGAAATTCATACAGATTTAATTTTTGGGTGATGAAGAAACAGAAGCTCAGCGTCGTTGCTCCATTATACCTGGGATCGATAAAAAATTAATCATATCACTTTAGAAGATGTTACATGAACAAAATCACTACGTGAGGACATTCAAAACTGCATTACACGAAAATATACAAGATGACATGAAAATAGTGATCAAAGCTAAAAAAACCATACACAGGACATGCCAGAGTTTTCAATTAACCAACAGTTAATGAAGTTGCCATTATTATTGCTGGAAATGACTTCGAAAACAGAGATATTGTCTTGAAGATGAGACGCAATGAGCTTAGCCCATGTCTTACTACTCTTACCGTTTAATAATGAGGTAAACTCAAATAAATCATCTTCATCGTTTCAGCCAAATGAAACTTGGTTTCGATGAGTAAAAGGATGCAGTAGCAAATGATGGAGTTGCTGTAAATCACGGAAAGCTGGTGATACTTCCTTCAACATACACTGTGGGACCACGAAATATGCACGAATATGCCCCAGACGCATACTAACGTTCGACATGGAGGTAAGCCATCTCTTTTCATTATACTTACACATTCAATCCGAATTACCAGGAAATGCAGGAAAATTTAATTATCGGGCAATTTAGAACGGACCGTTACGATTTGGTTGCAAGTCTTCGTGAAGTCTTCGGAACCGTCAAGTACTGGCTTTACTCAATTGAATGGCAAAAGAGAGGTCTGCCACACGCTCATATTTTAATATGGTTATTGACAGAATTAAATCAAATCAAATCGGTCAATTTATCTCACCCAACCGTGATTTTTGGTCACCACCGGGAATCGAACCCGAGACCCTCGAATATCAAAGCAAGGACGCTACTTTCTGTGCAAACGAGGGCGGCTAAAACCGTTCGTCAGTGAGGAATTGCTCGGCTAACAAAATACATCTAGAAAATTGGTTCTTATTTAAGCATGAGAAAGACAATATTATGTCGGTTAAAGGTTAATGTAAGATTTGGGTCGGTAGTTACATACAATTAATCGTAATACATACATTAAAGCAAATGTTTGTCAGTTGGATGTGATCTGTGATTATCAATAAAAGCTCTAACAATTGGTTTATGGTTCCGAATTGGGCGTCTGAAAATGACTACTTCAGCTATATAGGAATAAGCATACAAGTGTTTTTTACAGGACTAATGATCTACATTGGGATTATCTAGATTTGATTCGGATCATGTGTGAATTGAACTCTAATTCTGTCTGGAACTCGCCTTGACGGATAAAATATTGATCATCCCTGATACGAGTCAATCGATAGAGTCAAACCATTTCGATCCGACGAGCGTATCGCATCAACAGATTTAAACATCGAAAAATGAACAGACAACGAAAAATGTTTGATTTTCTGGAGGTCCCGTTCTAAAGAGTGATCAATTAAGAGGTACTTTTTCCAATTAGGGTTCTCATTGGGATTCATGAATGACAACTGTCATGTTCATATGACATTTGTGTTCAGTATTCATTGACATTTCACCGTGAAATAGACTTACGCGAGAACCATTTCCGTTCATATAACACGAATAATATAAACTTCAAAATAAATAACCGATTTGGAAGAATCGAATATTGGATCAAAGTGGAATAAATCTTAAAAAAAGTAATAAAAAAACAAGTCGGATAGCGAGGCGACAAATAACAATGGCGGAGAACAAGTAACTCCGAAAACGAAAGTTAGGGTAATTGCTGCAGAAGTGCCAATTTCGCAGTTCTGGAAGGATCTACCCGAACTTTGGTTCAAACAATTATAGTCATTATTCAAAGTTCGATGAATTACAAATGACGAACAGAAATTTTGTGTCGCGATAGCTCACTTACCGATGGCTGTGATCGCCACGGTAGCCGCAGTAATCCGAAAACCACCGTTGAATAATAAATACGAAAGCTTACGAGATGATATGTCGGAGCAAGGTAGAATCGAAAACCTCCTCAAATCTACTAATATGGGCGATTTTTCACTCTCAGACTTTTACCGTTATCTCGAAGAAATAACTGGAACTTCAACAGCTGTAAATCAACAGCTGCTAAAAACGGGAGGCAAGATGATATTAACGAGCTAATTAACTTTGCGAACCGAATTTTGGAAATTAACCGTCCGAATTTCATCTGCAATGCTGTTGAGTCATCAAGATTATCCTATAAACCTAAACCTGATTTACAGCAATCAGAGGTTTCATTAATATGTCTTCAGAAAGCAATAGACCAACTGACAGCTAAATTCAATCGTGAGTTTGCTGGGAGATCGCGCAGAAGACAACGATCAAATAGCATAAATCGAAGACGCTCGGGATCGCGCTTCCGAGAAGGCAATGGACAATGGATTGCTACTATAATCGAAGATTGGGAGACTAATACGTCCCAATGTACATTCGAGTTTATTCTCCATTAACACCGACCATAAACCATTGACGACCGCGATCACGTCCAATTCCGAGCGAAGTCCTCGACAGAGTTGCCAGCTCGACTACATTTCACAATTTACTACCGATATAAGGTACGTTAAAGGTGAAAACAACGTTGTGGCAGACACATTATTTTGCGCAGATGAAAGTCTCGTTTCATCTATTTATCATACAGCAATAGATTTGGAAAAGTGCAACCCGCAAATTAGTTGCATCACGATATTTTTGGCCAAGTATGAGCATCGATACAGGGTTTTGGTCTAAGACCTGCGTTTCTTGCCAAAAATCTAAAGTTAACAGAAATACACTTTCTGAACATGGACGTTTTGACATCCCGTTAGGCAGGTTCGAACATATTCACATAGACCTGGTCGGATTATTACCTCCATCTAAAAGTAACATATATACATACTCATGATAATCGACAGATTTACACGCTGGCCGGAAGCAGTACCTCTGCCTGATATGAAACATCCACCGTAGTTAGAGCTTTCGTAGACCAGTACATTTTGAGATTTGGTGTCCCACTCGAAATAACGACTGATCAAGGCAATCAATTCGAGAGTAATCATTTCAAAGAATTTACAAAATTATTAGGTTCACACCGAATACGGATAACGACATATCATCCACAGGCAAATGGCATGGTTGAAAGGTTCCATCGTCATTTAAAAGCCTCGTTATATGCTAGATCGAATACCCTTAATTGGAGTGAAGAGCTCCCATTCATCCACCTTGGAATACGAACTTCGATAAACACTGATCTTGGATGCACTCCCGCGGATCTTGCCTATGGATAGCTGTTGAAGATCCCAGGAGAACTAGCACTGCATCCTAACCCCCTAATTCCCAAAGATACGCGGAACAGCCCTCAAGACAATATTTATATTCTAAAAGACCCAACGGACTGTGACAAAGTTTTTGACACCACCATATCTTGGAAAAGATATAGAAATCTTGGTTTGAAGGCATACAAAATACAGTTTGTTCAAGAAGCTGGTTGATCTTCCTTTGTGTCGTCGATTTGGTTTATGGGCGTTGGAACAGCTCCAAATTGATCCGTTTTTCTATCGAAAAATTAAGCTTATTTTTGGCTGAATGGATACGTGAGAGATTCAAGAGCTTCCAATGCATTTTGAAAAAGGCACTGTTTGGTGCGGTTTATGGGTAGGTGGCATCATCCGACCGTTTTTCTTTAAAAATTCGGAAGGACAGCATGTAATCATCAATGTCGCAAACTACAAAGCAATGCGCGAATTAAAGGAATATCGTCCAAAATGCTCGAAAGAGTGCTCGAAAATTGGACCCATAGAATGGATCACCTAAAAGCCAGTTGTGAACAACACTTAAAAGAAATTGTTTACATTAAATGTCGCATAAACCGAACTTACGTCATAAATACAAGTTTAGATTATTAAATTGATATTAATGGGTTTTATTTCAAAAAAAACTTTCGGAAACTCTTATTGGATCACCCGTTATATCCAATCAAAGATGCCGACCTAGATTAGAAGAAACAGTACAAAATTGCCAGTTTATACTTTAAAATTATAACAGCCAGCTTGATGTATGGGGGTTTAGTATCCATCCTGTTTAACCGTGATTCAGAAATTACAGTAAGTCATGTATTGTGACAGGGATGCTTGAAGCAACACCACTTCATCCACAAAATATAAGTGTATGGTGTAGTTTTCATGCTGGTGATGTCATTGGACCGTTTTTTTTCGTTGATGATAATGACCATCACGTAAAAGTCAACCTTATTGGAAAACGCTTTACATAGAAAAGTATATAAAAATGATGAATTATTCGTGAAACAGGAGTTGAGAAGCTGCCTGGTTTTCTAAGCTTCTTTCAAAAAATACGATATATTGTTATTTTTGTATGTATATGTACATCAAGAAATGAATGGCGGTATGGTCGCTACAGACTTAAACAAGTGACGTGACATCATCTGCATGGATGAGAATGATACTGAAAATTATTATGTAAATTCAATAAAAATTTTCAAAACACATTGATTGATTGGGCCACGCTCATTTCAAACGATTTTCAAATTATACTTAAATATCTGCAGCTGACAAAAACGTTATATGTTTCCGCCCGGTTTCGAACCGAGGACCTTCCGCGTGTTAGGCGGATGTGATAACCACTACACCACGGAAACTTTGTTGTAACATTGTAGCATATATATAAAACTTTGGTTATTAATAGCACAACATCCTCTTGAAACTATTTTAAACTAAATGTCCACTTGAGAGCTGCGAGTAATGGCTACTCTCGAAAGTGCTGTCAGATATATTATCCATTGTGGATTTTTTGACGTGGAATATGTCATATGTTCTGCTGAACTATTCATGACAAAGAACGTTAGTTTTTACGTATAATTTTTTAATATTCACTTGTGTAAGTCACATTAATAGCCGAAAGCCCGCAATTTTCAAATTTAACCCACAACGACAAGGCGAATTATTGAAATAACAAACTAAACAACGCCCTAATTTTTTATTATTATGCTACAATATTATTGTACTACAATATGTGAAAAACACGTGAGATCTAAGTATCTTAAACATAACCCGAAGATTTAGAAATCAGACTTTTACGGTACCAGTTCAGGAGTGTCAGTACACGCTAACAAAAAATTCATCATTGATGAAATAAACGAATAAAAATTTGACCTATGCGAAAAAATACTGTTTCCGCCCGGTTTCGAACCGGGGACCTTCCGCGTGTTAGGCGGATGTGATAACCACTACACCACGGAAACTCATGCATATGAACTTGTAAAACTAGTCTGAATGTAAGTCCATCTCTGGTGCACCTCAACTTCTGACTGAATTTTGTGATTACATATATAATGGCTCTAAAAATTGGTTTATGGTTTCGAATTGGGCGCCTGAAAATGACTACTTCAGCTATATAGGCAGATCTACATTGTTATATTATCTAGATTTGATTCAGATCATGTATGAAATGAACGCTAATTTTGTTTGGAACCTTCATTTCGATCCTGTTGCATCAACAGATGGATCATCGAAAAAGGCTGGACTATCTAATCAAATGATTCATTTTATGCATATCCCTAATTCTCTTAGATGGTGTTCTGCAGTTATTAATTTAAGTTCTCGTACAAAATCGCCGGAGCGTTAAAAATCATTAGGAACAGATACCGACCTAGATCGGAAGAAACAGTACAAAATTGTCAGTTTATAATTTAAAATTATATAACAGCCAACTTGATGTATGGTGGCTTCACGCAGTATCATCACACATCAAGAAAAGAATATCCGTATGGTCGCCACAGACTTAAAAAAGTGACGTTGTTGAATACATCATATGTTGGGATGAGAATGATATCTGAAACGAGGTTAGTTATTTTGATTATTTGGGTTATTATTCGGCCTGCGTTGCTGGCCCTATCATTTGTTCCGACTATATTTGATCTTACATTTATTGCTATTGCTTATGGGAATTTGTTTTCGATAAATGGATAATGGCTATGTGTTGTAGTAAACTTGGCTACTTGTCATTGTCTTGCTAGTGTTACATTTAGTGATACTGATAAACAATATTTTTTGTTTTACCGTCTTCTGCGAAAACGAATAATGATGTTGGTTTTCCAACACGCGAGCATCCAATGTAGAGTTGTTCGTGTGCAAAACATGGCAGTTTCAAATGTAAACCACATACTTTCAGTGACTGACCTTGAGATTTTTTTTTTTTTTTTAAATTAAACTTGGGCGGATCATTCTAGCACTCAATGCCACTAATGGGCTCTAGCACTCAATGCCACTAATTAAGATTTACTAATCGACATGGCAAATGTCAGGCGTACAGGAAATTAGATGCGTTTTTTTACAACCAATCTTGTTCCATTACAAATGCATGGTTGGTCTAAACTGCTTAATAGAATTATTGGCGCACCAATTTTTAATTGTGAGGTGGAGTCCCAGGCAAGTCTATATAGTGAATTCAAAAATTCAATTGGGTAATTAACAACTTCTTCTGGATCCATAATACTATCAATCGATTTGTATGTTTTTATTTGGCCGGTAATTGTGTTTTGAATGTCAATGTTAATTTCAGTGACATAAGTCTTTGGATTCAGCGATTGTACAAAAATTCGTGGGAAATGTTAACAACCCTGTTGTATTGCCTGCATCAATTTTTCCATTATCAACATCCAATAATTGTTTAGAAAATAAAAGGACTGATGAGACATTTTGTCATCGCACGCGCATGTTTCCGTTCAAACGCAGTTTAATTTATCTGCTTGTGTTGATCTCGTGATGATTGGTAATATTTGTCTGAAATCACCTTCCAATAATATAAGAGCACCCCCAAATGGTTGTTGGTTGCTGCGTAAATCTTTCAAAGTTCGGTCAAAAACTTCTAACGACTTTTTGTGAGCCATTGTACACTCATCCCATACAACAACCTTGCATTGGTGAAGTACCTTTGCCATTCCCGAAGTTTTGGAAATATTGCATGTTGGTGTTTCTGTTAATTGCATATTTAAAGGTGTATATCTGTCCTTGGACTTTAAATGTTGGCATAAAGCGCTCAGTAGTCAAGCATTATATTTTCGAATATTGTTTAGAAATTGTCTTGATTGTGGCGTCATTCCTGATACCAATGATAATAGCGGTTGTGGAGGGATATTTAATGGTGTCAATTTTTACCATTAACGCAACACAACCTTGCTGGGTCATTTCTGTATTTTAAAGCTTTGAAATTGAAGCATACATGATCCATATTACCAATGTCAATATTACGATGTGAATTGTAATCAATTGTAGAATCATATCAAAATGTCAGTCGTTCAAAATTAATTTGATTAGTATTGTATCTTGCGGCACGTACTCGTGTTTGTCTATTGCGTCTTCTACATTTCGTAATACGCGCCATTCTTCTGTTAAATTAGTACGTAAAAGTGACATCCTTTGTCGAGATCGTTCTATTTTTGCTGCGCGTTCCTCTGATGTTTGTTGTTAATCGATCGGAAACCTCTTTTGAAAGCTGCTACTTCCGGTGGACCGATTTTGACCGAACTTTACAAAAACATTCCTCACGGCCCATAGAATATAATATATCTAAATGTTTACCAAAATCGATGCAGCAGCTCTTGCGTTTACCTTACGAACAAACACCTTTCTTTTATATAATATATAAAGATATCTGGCTAAGAAAAATGTATGTTTCCGCCCGATTTCGAACCGGGGACCTTCCCGCGTGTTAGACGGATGTGATCCACCACGGAAACGGCTGTAACTTCGGAACATATATATAAAAGACTAGTTATTAATAGCACAACATCCTCTTGAAACTCTTTTAATGTAAATGTTAACTTGAGAGCTGCGAGTAATGGCTACCCTCGAAAATGCTGTCAGATATATTGTCCATATTTTTTGACGATGGTTTTTTGACGTGGAATACGGCATATGTTCTGCTGAACAATTCATGAAAAAGAACGTTAGTTTTTTACGAAATGTTTTAGAATATTCACATGTGTACGTCACATTAATAGCCCGCAACTTTCAAATTTAGCCCACAACGACAAGGCGACATATTGAAATAACAAAATAAACAACGCCCTAATTTTTTATTATTATGCATTAATTAAAGGCGCAGTAAACATATAAATTGAATTTTATACGAAAATTAGCAAAAAATACTGTTTCCGCCCGGTTTCGAACCGGGGACCTTCCGCGTGTTAGGCGGATGTGATAACCACTACACCACGGAAACGCTTGATAGTTCGTAGCGTATACATAAAAGTTTGGCTAACCTCGAAAGTGTTGTCAGATATATTGTCCATTGTGAATTTTTTGACGTGGAATACCTCATATGTTCTGCTGAACTATTCATGTACTCGTAAATGAAGGTTAATTTTTTACGTAATATTTTATAATTACACTTGTGTAAGTCACATTAATAGCTGCTAGCCCGCAACTTTAATTTAACCCACAACGACAAGGCGGCATATTGAAATAACGAATTAAACAACGCCCTAATTTTTTTTTATAATTACGTTGAGATGGTATTTACTATTGAATCATCCGCAAAAGATCTACAACAATATTGGTATATGTTCAATTTAAAGAAAAAACATTTATTAAACCAAATTCGAGGAAGGGTTGGATGAGGAAATAAATAAAAACAATAAAAAACAATTTTAAGGGCGCACTCTCAACAATTCGAAATGCGTTAGAAATAGGAGAGTTACTCACTATATATATTCCTAAAAGGAATGAAACAACAATTTTGTTTGTATTGTGTCTTTCTCTATTTTCTCACCACCATTTGCCTAAGTAAGGAGTAGCGAACAAGATCACTCGAAAATTACACCATCTAACTATCTTAAAGATAACACGAATATTTAGAAATGAGACTTTTACGGTACCTGTTCAGGAGTGTCAGTACACGCTAACAAAAAATGACCATGGATGAAATAAACGAATAAAAATTTGATCCGTTCGGAAAAATACTGTTTCCGCCCGGTTTCGAACCGGGGACCTTCCGCGTGTTAGGCGGATGTGATAACCACTACACCACGGAAACTCATACACTTTACATAGTAAAACTAGTTTGAATGCTTGTAAATTTATATTAAAAGCAAGTTTCATGTGAACCTCAACTTCTGACTGGATTTTGTTCGATATATAGGTATTGGTCTTTGATGGTATACTAACGTCCCAGAGTAATTCCATTGATATTTGAGTTCTTTCATAAATTTGTTACATTATTTCTACTAGACTTGCCATAATCTTCGTTCTTATGCTCTAAAATTGTAATCAATATGATTCGTAATAACAAAATCATTGTAGATCTTTCCCACGTGTCCATTGATATCTCCGTATACACATTTTAACTTCTGCATTATGGAACAGATTGGATATAGTTTTTCTCGAAATATTTTCTTTGTTTTTGGCCATCATATCCTACTTGAAGCACTGAAACAGATTATGGTCACATACATAGTTAGATACTCCCGTTGTCTGTATATATCAATCACGACTATCGTCGGCCCGGACTTCTATCCTTACATAAACACCTGTATTTAATTGTCGCTTAAGAAAGATTTGTATTCTTCATGTATATAGGACTTGGGGACTGCTGGTTAGAATCGATATTTGATTTTCAATGTAACATGTTTATAAATTTTAGGTTTGTGGACTTAATTTTGTATGATTAAGTTTACCTTTATTTATGATTTACTTAATAGATTACCACAGTTGGGGACTATTTAGTAAGCAAAATAAGCACCTTGTATTAAGGTTGGATTTATTGCAATTCAGTAGTTTTATGTGACACTACTATAGAATTGCCGAATGGTTGTTAATGGTGTATTATTTATATTGTTGTTGTTGTATACACAAGCAACTCGAGCTATATACAAGAACTAAAAATGCTCACAGAACGAGGTGTACTGAATTTAACGAAATGGTTCTCTAACTCAAGGGACCTATTGAATCAGATTCCCAAAGAACTACACGGCACGGGCAGCGTTCAAATCAAGTTAAATGACTGCATTAAAACATTAGGCACTTTACACGATCCACAAAAGCACCTCTTTAAATTCAACGTAGAAACATTATAACTATCACACAAACAGACATCCAAACGCTCACTGTTATCCGACTCATCCAAGCTCTTTGATCTCGTTGGATGGCTTTCCCCAATAATAATCACAGCAAATCATAATGCAAGAAGTATGGACATCAGGAATAGATTGCGGTCAGCCCTTGCCAGAAAACATAAACACAAGGTGGATAAAATAAAGAAGAATTGATCGAAATTTAAAACATAACAATCCAGAGATGGGTAAATACAACAGACGAGGTCGAAACGGAGCTTCATGGATTCGTTGATATACGCAGCTACATACAATTTATTGTCGAACAACAAATAAGGAAGGGATAATAACAACACAATTATTAACCTCGAAGATAAGAGTAGCGCCAACCAAAATAAAGTTATCCACTCCTCGATTGGAGCTAAATGCAACTTTACTATTGGCAAAATTACTTAAATACACACAAAGAAGCTTGAACATCAACAACCTCAAAATACATGCGTGGTCAGATACGACTATTGCACTAAGTTGGATCACAGGGGAACCAAACAAATTTAAAACGTTCGTGGCAAATAGAATTTCGGCAGTAAAAACTATGCTACCAGCAGCAACATGGCACCAGGTAAAGTCATGCGAGTGGCAAGGTCCAGATTTTCGTTGGCACAACCTAAAGAGGTGGAGGGCAATCAACTCTATTATGCGAAGTAATACGCATGAACCAGAGGAGTTAGAAGAAAAAGCGATAAAAATTATGACAATAACTACAGAAGTTCACGCTTTTCCATTATTTGAGCGATGCTCCAATTACGCAACAAATTGAAACGTATAGTCTATACTGCAAAAGGTTCATCAACAACTGCTCACGTAGAAGCAATAATAGAAATGAATTAACTGGTTCAGTACTCCAAAGCGCAGAAATAATAATTCTTAAGCTCGTACAAAGATAAGATTTCCGCAAGGAAATAAACCGTCTTAATCAAGCCGAAAGAATCAGCAGGAAGAGCAGAATTCTATCACTAAATCCAACTATAGAAAAACTAAGTAAAAACCCAGTAATCCTGAGCAAACACAACATAGTTACAAAAAGAATAATAGAAGCTCATAATGGTACATTACACGGACGCACACAATTAACATTAGCAGCATTAAGAAACAAATTCTGGATCATTGATGGTAAACGAGCTGTAAGACAGATAATTCAAAAATGTAATATATATTTGCTTTCGCCATAAACAACATTCATGTAAACAACTAATGGGAAAACGGGATAGCTAAAACGAGAATCGACTATGCCCATCCAATTGAGATCTGTCATAGGCAGGGGTCACAAGACATACAAGTATACATTGCTCTGTTTATATGCGTGGTAACGAAGGTCATTCATAATAATAAGCGATTTAACAACAGAATCTTTCATTGCCGCTTACAAAAGACTTACATATATCGAGGAGAAGATTATGCACCGACATTTACTCTAATAATGGAACGTACTTCGTAGGAGCAAACAATGTAATGCAGAAGGAACACCACCGCACAATGACAACATTACCAAGTGACACTGCCACCATGATAGCTGACAATGGAACCAATTGCCACTTCATACCACCTCATTTCGGTGGATTAAATCAATGATAATTCATCTCAAACGGATCATAGGCGATATAACACTCACTTTCGAGGCGTTATGTGCCGTGACTACCCAAATAAAGCAGATCTCATTTCTTGCCCACTAACGCCGCTAACAAGTGATCATTCAGATCTGTCAGCACTAAGACCGGGGCACATCTTGATAGGAGATTCTCTCAAGGTGGTACCAGCCGCAGAAATTGACCGCATATCGTTAAGAACGAGGTGGCATGTAGTCAAGAGAATGGTTCAGGACTTTTGGAAATGGTGGTCCTCCGAACATCTCCACCAACTACAATAACGAACTAAATGGAAGAGCAGCCAGCCAAACCTAATGATCAATGACCTGGTATTATTGAAAGATGAATAACAACCTGCTACGCGGTAGCGACAGTCCAATGCGAAAATGCAATCTATAAGCAAGATAAGAAGCAAGATTGTGAAATTTTGTAAATTACCAATTGAACAGGAAATTATACCCATGAAAACAACCCAAGGTCAGCCTACATAATTGCAATCACCGGAGAAGGACAATCAAATTTAAGGCGGCAGCCTCATAGACAAGTAAAGAACTGAGGGACCGTCAATCACCTAGCGTTATCATATTATATTATAACATGAGCAATACTGGGAATAAATTGAAGCCTTTAAGCAAACACAATATGAACTAAAGACGGCATGCTTGAATATAGCTGGGTTAAACTGCGACCTAATTCTTCAACAAATTCAATGGCGCAGTACAACAATTTGATTGCGGACAATGAATTGTTATTAGCAAGCAACAAGAAGGTACAACGACCGAAATAAGGCATAGGAGACACTATGGGCCTCGTGCTAGGCGATATAGTAAAGCATAATTCAAATCTCACATTAGTATCATTAAACAACCTGATAGAGCAGCAGAGAAGGCTGAATGCTGAAATGGAATTTTTAAATGAATACTTCATCAGAGAAGAACAAATTCACTCAATACAATTGAATTAATGTTAATTTTAAAAAATCTGGAAGACATCCAGCAAGCCTTACTAGATGTGGTCCAGAACGCACACAATAATATATTGCATCCCTCATTACTTACTCCCGATCAATTGGAACAAGAGCTCGAATTAAACAAACGGCACATGTACCAAAGATCTCTGATCTCCGTCATTTATTTCACAGCATGAGATTAGGTAGTAGAGTCACGCGGGGCACCATCATAATAAAAATCACCATTCCTCTATTGTTTGCACAGGACTATACCCTATTTGCAGTATTTTCAGTTCCTATAATATTGAGCACAACAACACGCAGTCTTACATTACCACCAATTCGGAATACTTAGCAGTAAATTAGCATCGGGAACACTTTACACAGTTGAAGTATAATTAAATTGTGTCATTAACCCTGTTGATATTTATTATTGAGTTTTGTTGCACTGTTGATCTCAACACTGCTGTCATCAGACGTATAAACCATAGAGAGAAACTTTCGTTTGCCTAATGAGCTTCCCTCTATTTCTCGTTGTATGTGGGCACAGTTGAAACATTATTAAATTAATCGCCCAACCAGAGATCGGTATCAACTTGATCACTTTAAGCATTTTTCGTTCAGTTTTGTTTAATTTGTCAAAATAGATAAGTTGCTAAATAATTAATTTAGATTTATACCAATTTTTTTAAGGATGAAATGGTTATTCTGTTAGACCGGAACTACTAGGACCTCAAGTATCAACATTTTAAATTTAACTGTAAATAAAATCACTCAAAAACAGATAATTCTGCTCAATCTTATTCGAAGGTTTTGTAAAATTCTTTGTACTTAAACTACATTGAGTTGTTCCGACCAAACTTTCGTATAGGCCTCGTTCAAATTCCATGAAATAGACAAATTTGTCCTCACTAAGCCTTGTAACAACAAATAAGCTTGTACAGTATAAAAGCTCAACTGAAATACCTATAGGAACACCATATTTCCGTCGATCTGGTACACACTTTCAATAATTTATACTAATTCGATCGAATATTCTGGAACCACAATACAAAATAGCAACAATCTACATACTAAAAATGTGCAATATTCCCCAAACTCTGCCCACCCACACACCCCACAAAAATTGGATATTGCGAACATTTTTCACACATATACGACTACATACATAATTTATGTTATTAAAATGGAATTTAATTGAAATTTTCATGTACATACTTTTGTAAAGGGTACATACCAAATTTTCCCATTTTCTTTTATGTTTGCAGCTTCATTATGATGTAGTATGTATGTATGTACAGAGAGTACATACATATATTCAAAGGATTGTTAAAAAAAAAAGTTCATTGGAACTTTTACTCTTTCCACTGAAGCTTTTCCATTCTACTTTGTGTGTGTCTCTCTGTGTCAAAATAAAAGAAAAGCATTGGAAAAAGGAGGAAATTAAATGGATTTTAGCCACGCCCTATTTATATTTATATGTAATGATATTCAATTTTGTTTTATTTGTTGAAAGAGTTTCTGTAGCAACGTTATCAGTTCGTGAGATTTTCCACATAATTTTTATAGTGCTGGCGCGGTATGAAAATGTTGCACAGTACATACATATACATATATATACGACGAATAACAAAAGGGCGGTACGGGTGTGAATTTATTTTTTATTCTGGTTTTTTGGTTGAGTATGCGGCTATTTGAGTATACATGGCTTATACGTATGAATGTAGATAGGAAGGTGGAGTGTTCTATATACTTTGGTATTCTATATAAAAGTATTTTTGTTATTGAAATTTTATAATGTTTATTATAAATAATAAAGTGTTTCACTGGAAAAATGAAAATTAATTTTTTTTGGGAAAAACCTATAAGAGATATTTTTCATGAAAATTATCTAGACTCTAGTTTATTGATTAAAACGAAATATATTTGCGTCAATGTACCAATTTTAGAAGAATATGAAATCGTTAAATGATTTGAAATTTTTTGATTTATTGAATGTCCTAAAGGTATCTAGTATAGGTATTTCATTTCTTATCAAACAGCAGAATTTTGATTTTCGAAATATTTCGGAAGTCTGATAAGACACCAAGTTCTTATTGAATTCTTAATTAGATAGCGGAGGATGAACGAATATTCATGGAACGAATATTCATTGAACTCAGAAAATGAAATATTGAGGTTTATAGATACGACATCTTTAGCAACAAACCGATTTGACTGGTTATACCGAAATTATAAAAACTGAGGGGTTCGGAATAACTACGGTCACGCCTACCATGACTTCCAACATCTAATCGATTCCACTGGAACTAAAATTCCAGTGGAAATATTATTCATATCATGAGATCCAGTGGAATTGTGAAATATTTTCGAATTCGAAAGTTAATGTATTTTATTAATTAGTAACGGTTAATTAAACAAACAATCTGTTTTTTGTGTGAAAATTAATTACCATTTCGTCTTAATTGCTGAAGAAGAGGAAATTTACATTTGAATTCATTTTAAATTAATTACACATTAAAACAAATGAAAATAAAATTGCGAAATGAAAGGGAATTTTAAATAAGTTACTGAGATCCATTAAAGTTAATGTGAAACGCTTAAATGATCTCTTGAAATCAGCCATGAATGTCAATGATTAGTTTTAAAATATCAAAACCAGAGAAACCAAATTGCAAAATCTCCTATTTTTGTAAAATTGGAGTAGTCAGAAGGGGGAGGGAGAAATGAGTTCAGACGAAATGTTTTGAAGAGCCGCAAACAATTATTGTTTTATATAATTTACAATTTCAATATAAGTATATAGTTATGGATGACTCATTTTGAGCATTTTTTAATCAACAACTTCACATCGCACTGAGCTTAAATCTGTGATGTTTGTATAGTTTTATCACGGCTGGACGATTTCAATTTATTCTAATTTCAAAATATTTTGCTTCAAATGCAGGCTTCCCATACCAATTTACGGATTTATTAAAATTACAAAGGGATCGGGCTCATTCAAGAATTGCCAATTAACTTTTGCATATTTTAGGGAGTTAAAGCTTGTACCAATGCATTTCGCTGGTTATTTTCGACATCTATTCAAATTTTAAAATAATGGCACCCAAAGAGTGTCCCATAGACACACTTTGAAGAAACATGCTTTGTCTAAGAATTTGTATTTTGGTGCAGTACATTTTGGTCTATTGAAATTTTAAACCCGTTCACATTTTCTTATGTTTTCTTATAACACTAAAATACTGCCGAGCTTATCCGGTAATCATTGCAATGTCCCAGCTGTCTGATTATAAAACTTAACAATCAATTAATATTTAGATATATCACCGCTAGACATTTGTTCTTGGGACTGCACAATTATTGGTATGCACATTCAAATTACCACCAATTATAGCATACATTTAAGACAATTATGTTTCAAAAATAAATTTAAAATTACAAAGGAAATATTTCACCGGAAGTCATAATAGGGGTTTATAGTGTATAAAAACATATTTTCAATATTCGTTTACTTTATTTCGAGGCCGGGCAAGACAATTGGTAGATACTTCAGTAAAAATTGAGACAAATATTAGGAGTTTCTGTAAAATAACCAAAATAGGCCAAAGGAAAAACCTTGTAAAAGAGGATAAACCCAAATTCAAGTGCTCCATATACATGGTATTATTATGACGTCTTCCGTTGATTATTTATGATTCTACTTATATGAATTGATAGATGAACACGTGTTGGTGTTAGATAAAATTCCACGAGATTTATCGAGAAGGGTCTGCACGTCAATCTTTCTAAAAGTGATTTAATTGTCTTTACAAGGAAGAGGAATACTCTCGAACTACCTGTTGCTTCTCTTTTTGGGAGAACGATCACTAGATGTGACCACGTCAAGAGCTTTTGGGAAATCTTGCGGGGTTTAAGACCTATAGGATGCTTTCTTTAATTTATAAATCACTGATCCTACCACTACTATCATACGCTTCTATTGTGTGGTGGCCGGTGGAGAGCAATAACAGGGGCTATGTCCTCGACGCCACTTCTTGCTATAAAATCCATTCTTTCCTTGCCTCAGTTATGCACCTTTATTTTAGGTATACATGGACATGGAATGTTTCGGTTCTATCGTGAGACATAGACAAATTTTTAAAAATTATTCTTCATGTTAACCAGAAATCGATATGGTTAATGACAGACTACTGCCTAGTCATTTTGTCTAATGGCTCTTCTTCTAACCTCAGTGCAGGATTTGGAATCTACTGACCTTGGACTGATCTAATACTTTTCGGTAGTCTCGGTTCGCATTGTACTGTTTTTAAGCTGGGACTAATAACGCTAAAAGGAAGTCTACTGTGTACAGGTAGTAGAGCTGTACTAAACTCTTTCAAAAATCCATTGACTGTTAACAAACTCGTCAAGGAATGCAAACATTCATGAACCGTCTTTGTTCTAACAATAAAGATACGATCATGTGGGTACCGGCTCATAGACATCGTAGGCAATGAAATCGCGGATTGTTCAGCCAAAGCTGGTTCCCAATTAACTTTAATTCGTCCTGAACGGAAGAAAGCTATAAAGAACTACGCTTTGAAAGACCTATGGTTTCAGTGGCTTGAAACTTTTCGTTGTCATAAAGCGAAGTACGACATTAAGGAGCCCAATTTGAGGTCAACGAAGTATGAAGAAGGCAGCAGTTTGCGTTTGCTATAATTGGTTTAGAATCCTGGGTTTGCACCATGGGCGTTTGTGGCATTGAGTGCGGAATCCTGGTGAGTTCCTACCAATTTTAATAATGATAAAATTCCACCAAAATCTACATCAAAATTCTATGCTATTTTTTGTCACGAAAAAAGACATCATAAAACCGGCCAAATTTTTTGCTATTTGTACTTTTAGCGACTCGAAAGGAATCGACATTAGAATCATTTTTTCGAGTTTCATTCATTCATTTTCAATTTTAATTAAATGATTCACATTTAATTAAATTGCCTACGCCCCTTTGGTCACTCATGGTAACACAACTCTTTTAAAACGTTCGTTATGATCACGATATTTTCGATGCACTGCTTTTTCATTTTCTCCCGCTACGTTTTGCTCTAATTCAAACTCAGTTAAACTTTGTTGACTTTTTATTGCCGTGATAAAACACCAAATTAATTGTGTTAATTAATTGTACGCGGCTTACCGTTTAAAACCAAATTGTGAACGTTCCAAGCGTTAATTGAATAACGGGGGAGCGACGATGTAGCGGTTCTAAAAATTTTGAATCCATTCAAATTTTGCGCCAAATACTTTGACTTAAATGAAATACGAGTATACAGAATTGGTTTTCCACGTCTCCAAATATTTCTCTTGTAGCCTTATAATAGCAATTTTGAAATCGGTCGCAAAACAATTTTTGGATTTAATTCTATTTTAATTAATTTTAGTGCCTCAAACTTATTTTTATATATTGATGTATCTTTTTTTAGTAGTAAACAAAACACCAACGGTACAAGAAGATCATTTTCAAATCGTAAATTGTAAATGATTGGCAAACAAATTTGAGAAATGCAGCGAACGTCCCGTCCATGAACTATTCATTTGAAGATTTTAAAATTTCTAGATTTTGATGTATGGAAAAAATTAAAATTCTGTCCCGAACATTATCTGAATCATGTAACAAAAATAAATATTTCGCCAAGATATACCAGAAAAAGATAAAAATTGAGTAAAGTTGGGCATAATTCATTTTGTTGCTTATTATTTTGTAGTTTTCTTCCGTAATTTTAGGGAACACCAATTCTCGTAAGGATTATGTTATGACAGCGGTGGCTTCTTGGATAATCCGATGTGCAGATGTCCGTGAGTACTTGTATGATAGTGACAAGCTCCGTTGTGACTCACCAGTAGCTAAATATCAAATTACATTTTAAAACATCACTAGCACAAAACAATCATGAGGTTTTACCTTAATGTTGTAGCCAAACGAAAGTAATCTTCTTAATATTGGGCCCAACTAACAACATCAATTCTTTCATCTTTGTGGCACTCATTCTCATATAATTATGGCATAGTTTTTCATCCTCCAGAGATTTCAACCTCTCAACTATTGTCGTATTAGCACCACTTGCATCCCTCTCCTTGTAGAAAGAACGAACCAAATGTTTCGTTGTTTTGGTGAATAGATTTTTACATTAATTCCTCAACACTATCCATTATTATCAAAATTTAATTTTAACAACAAACTAAGTTATAGGTTATGAAATCTCGAAATGTCAAAAATATAAATACGGAGTACCGACTTTTTTCTCTTTTTCACTCACTCTTATGGGTGTTTTCTTATTCCTTCCTCTTTTTCGCTTGCTAATTTTTTCGATTTGCCATCGTGGAATCAATACTTTACCGTAATACTTTGCCGAGTCGATTGTTCATCCGTCTCGACAATAATAATTGAGGTCAATGTTCTCCGAAAGCTGGAGAAACGACCGGCCAAACTTACAAGGACATCTTGTAGAAAAAGTTTCCAATAATTCAATAATTGGCCATTGTTATAATAATAATAATAATAATCAGTTATTAAAGGCCATTACTAGCTCCTTACTGAGTCAACTATATGGCTCCAACGATTTCGATACTGAGTATGGTCTTCATACTGTCTAAGACAATGAAGAGGCCAATTCGTTCTCTACATCAACTCTGCCTTCAGAGATCGCTGCACAAATCGTTCTGGATCAGCATGTAGAACAAGGACCGAGCCAGCGTTATTTTTTGGGCCGTAAATCACACTCATGATTCTTCTCTCATATATAAGGAGCCATCTCTCGTACTCATCCGTCAACGCCCAACTTTCACATTCAAACATAACAACGGGCCTAATCAACGCTTTAAATTTTGTATTAAAGCTTCACTTCACGGCACTTGATTGGTGCTTAGATTTTAGCAGTGGCCTTGGCGAATACAAAGCACGACTGCCGGCTGCCACCCGCATTTGAATATCCTCACCTACACTTTGAACTCATTGATCTGGAGTCCAACAGAAGCTGAAAACTCTACAAGCGGATCAAGTATTTCCTTCACTCCGTTGGTATTCAGTTCAATCTGCATGGCTTTAGTGAATTCCTCATGGGATGGATCTTCAGTGAACATCTCAGCAGTTTGTGTTAGAGGTGACTCAACTAGAGTCTGTGACGCATGATGAACACCAAGTAGGTCGGTTAAAGTGTTCATTCTATGCGTCAAATACTGTGTCGATGTTGACACAGAGGCTTCCATCCCGGTCCCGAATGGCGGTTAACGTAGGTCGGAAGTTATGGTGTTTTTGTACTTGCAAAACCTCAGCCTTCCATCATTCTCGCTTCCTACGTCTACAAATCCGCGAAGCTCCCTCCTAGCAAGAGCAGCCTTGTTTTTCCTAGCGATTGTTAGACATTGTTGCACTTCTGGCGAAGCTCCTCATCAAATCATTCTTATGTTTGAATTGTAATTTTAAAATTTGGAAAAACCGTTTTATTCAACAATTTGACATTCAATTTCTGAGTTTGGTAGGAAATTTTTGATTTTCCTTCAACATTTTCGAGTTTCGGGGCGTGATGCATGATCCTGTCACCAACAGTTTATAGATCATGAATCAAATATATGTCCAGAGGATCTCCCAATACGTTAAATATTGAATGGTTAAATGCAATTTAACCATTTGCGATTAGCGGTTTTGAACTGCGCTGTAAGACAAAATTATAAATTGAATGTCTAAACAAATTGTTGTCAAACCGAAAAATATATTTCAAAAATTCTTTAAAAAAAAATATTATTCCAACCTTAAACAATTTTACAACATGTTTTGTAATTGAAGTGTTCATTAATTATATAATAATTTTACCTATATGCTACACAACATTGTTATTCGTAAATTCTTTAAAACTTGCATATTTGCGTATATGCATATAGCTTTGCAACTGTAATTAATTTACATGAACATGTTTGTTATTATTTGCTAAACATACAAAAAAAACATGAATCAAAATGTCATACATAGGTATATATGCAAAGTACGGTGAACAAATTCTCTATCTATATGCTAATCCACCCCGCCCCCCTCTAAATTAAATAATAATCACAAAACATTTTAAAATTCCATTATCATCCCCCAGCACAAAAAAAATCGGTATTCGGGGTTGTTTAAAATCGTATTAATTTATATTCATATGCACATATAGAAGACAATTTGTAACACAACAATATTTCCCGTTTATATACGTATATAGAGTATAGTGTATACACACAGCTCCTTGAGTTTGTTCAATTGGCTTCCTTATGCTTAATGATTTCGTCGAATAAAAATCCAATAATTTTATGCAAATTTTTTCACTTAAACCATATACGCGGGAAATATTTTTTTCACCCCGTATATGATATAAGAAAAAACTACTTGTTGTTCCGAATATTTTATCTCTTAACTTTTGTACATGAGTATAGAGCCCGAGCTCCTCGAATCTCCTCGATTGTTAAGTGTCTTAATTGAAAAATAATTTTCTTATTTAAATTTATTATTTAATTACCAATTTTATAAATTTATGTTATTGTTTATTTTCGTCGAGCTAATTTAGCGCCTTTTTTAATACCCCTTTTTACAAGGGTTTTTGTATTTGTATATAAATCGGAAAATTTGTATGAAACACAAAAATGAGAGGGTTGATAATAGAATTGATGCTAATCAAGGAATTAACTTTATGATTTTTTGAAACATTAATTTGTATTTTGTGTTTAGAATTATCGTTTATATAGATAATTATCAGAGTTGGCATTATAGATTTTAGTTTAAATGGTTAGCAATGAATTTTGACATCATTATTTCTTAAATGTACAAAATAGTTAAATGTTCACTAGGCGCTGCCTAACAGGTTTAATGGCAAATAAAATAGTTTTGCAAAACACTCTTCGTATAATTATTTGATGATTGTTGTCACTACCATATATGTAGCATTCAACATAAATTAATTGCTCGATTGTTTTATAAGTTACAAAATTTTTGTTCAAAATTAATTTAATTTACTCGACAGTTTGTTTGGTAAAAATATTTTACCCTTTTTCAATCCACCATGCGCTATGTTCTATATAAAAAAATAGTAATCAAATTACGAGTACAGGCAGAACTTGTATTGCGCGGAGTGTAGCAGTGCTACGTCATATAAAAATATTCTTATAATACATGGCCTGACGGTATGGTCCTCAAAAAATGTTTGAAATGTGATTTTTTTTTTAAATTTATTAAAACAGTTGGAACCTACAGAGGTTCCGCACTCAATGCCACAATGGGGCTATGGTGCAAACCTTGAGGATCTATTCTAACTCGCATAAGCGCACTGCAACCTTAACAAACTGGAAAAGTTTGAACCAAGAGATGGATAATAACTGATCAACGTTCATAAAATCCGAACGAGAACACTTGGGATCTGGCTTTGACAAAAAAAAAGTGCAACCAGAATTCCGAGTTGGCTCTTTTTTAAGGACAACACCTCTTTAGTCACCCTCACGTTGGGTTCAATCTTGAACTGTATTGCTTTTCGACAGCTAGCAGTAGAACGCCACTTCTGTGTCAGTTCAAATAAAGCGAACATTTTAATAGCGTCCTTATACAAACGTTGAAGAATAGAGGAATTGCTGGCTCGGTACCACAAAATTTACTGCGTGATCCAGCTTTAGCTAAAAGGTCAGCAATGTCACTTCCCACAACGCCACAATGAGCAGGCACCCACATGACCCTCTTTGTCTAGTTTAGATGTAGTCAAAGGATTAATAATATCCTTGCCGAAATCTCTAAACTTAATCGCCTCAATTGTACTATGGGTAAGTGCATTTAATTCAGCTTGAAAAACCGTGCAGTGTTTACCCAGAATACCCGAGAATCTGAGCCCATACTATGGACCAAAGAAACCAAACCCTTCACTGACTTCTGAACGAGAGCAATCCGCAAAGAAAAATATCGACTCGGATAACTGTCTAAAGAAATCCTGAGAGAGCCAGGAAACACGACGGAGAATGAGTTGGTGAAGTTAAATTCGGGCATTAACCTGTCATTCACCATTTCAACCTCCGGGATATATGACTTAAGCTTATTAAGAATGTCTATGCCATAGAATAAAATCCATAGCAGGAAGGGGAGTAAAGGACATAGCCCCGGTTATAGCCCTAAATCAAGCTAAAATTTCTAGGAGAGTTTACTATCTAGAATAATGCCTAGGTGTTTGACGTGCTCTGTCCTTGTAATTGCTCTACCAAATAGAGTGGGAACAGATATATTAGCAGTGTCTCTATACGTCTGGAAAACACAACCAGATCAGTTTGTGAGGGATTGAAGTGCAACACCTTTTCAAAACACCAAACTTCCACTATATTAAGGGCGTTCTCCGTCAGATCAGATAAGACGTTCAGGTATTTACTAGAAATTGTCAAAACGAGATCATCCGCGTAGCTTTGTACGATGAACCCAGATCGCTGCAATTTAACAAGTAATTCATCGATAACCATCGAGCTACAGCAAGGTTGAGAGTACTCCTCCTTTTAGCAGCCTTTGGCTACATTGACAAATACTCATGAGCCTTCTAACTCAGTCTCAATTATACGGGACTTCTGCATTGAATCGATGAATCTAACAATGGTTTGATTAATATTAAAATTGGTACGCGCACTCGTGATTGAAGAAAAGTGCTGCTCTGTAAGCATGAAGCATGTTACTGAGTGGGGAGGAAGTTAAATAGCTATCCCTAATAAATCTGTCGATGATCCCCTCTAAAGCTTTAAGAAAAGTAGATGTCAGACTGCAGGGCCTAAAAGCTTTAGGGTCAGTGTAATCCAACTTACCAGCTTTAGGTATGAAAACTACTCTACTCCTGCTCCAGCATCGTGGTACAGGACTAAAAGCAACGCACACCTGGAACAGATTGATCAGGTGAGTACTGATGGGTAGGAAACCATGCTGCTATTCAACAGGGAACGCCGTCAGGACTACTCGATTTGAACGGTGCAAACGAGAAAGCACTCCAGTGTAGAAGATCAGTAGTGACCAGTCTACGGGCTAAGCTCCAACCAGGCGTACCGACAAAAATGCCAGGAGGCTCGGAGGCAACCACACCCGAACCAACAGTGTCACACCCATGGAAAGTGGACAAACAATAGTAGCTCACCAACTTCTCGTCTGCAAGAGGTTATTTTCCCGGAAGGTATAGGCGAAGGCTATCAAGTTTACAAGTACCATGCTTAGCCAGAGTATTGTTAAATCTAGCGAGAACAGATAAGCTGTCAATTTCCACACAGAAGCTTTTCCACGCAGCCCTCTGCGCGGATCTTAGACTTTTTTTATAGGCGTTTTGAGCTACCAAAAATCGATTCCAATGAGAAATGAGATTCGTATTTTTGGCTTTATTTTTAATTTTACGCACACTCTTCCTTAACTTTTTAAGTTCAAAAAGTATGAATTTCAACAAAGTTAAAGGTAACAACAAAAGGGTTGCGTCTTATCTGATAGATCGTTGCCTCGAGGATGAAACAGTATTCATTGATGAGTACATGAAAGTGCATGCTCGTTATATCGGCCTTGTGGTTATTTTAAGCAAATGTAAAAAGGGCTTTACCTTCTCGGAGATAAAAATCAAATATCGTACATTGCCGATATTCTGTTGATGTTACGTTTGCTCTAAATGAGTTTTATCCTCATATCAGCACTAAAAAATCCGTGGAAACCTCGGTAGAATTTCTTAATTTGAAATCAACATTATCGATGCTACCTGTTTTAGGTAATACATATATATTATCTAACACTCACCAAGGCGGATACAATTAGTTTTTCAATTCACCAAACCATCCACTAGTAAAGTCATAATGATCCATGAAGCGCAAGGTTTAACCTCACCAAATGTGATCTGTGTAAGGACAAATCCTAAACCTCATGAATTATTTGACAGTGTGCCTCATGCTATATAGTTGCTATCTCGAGACACACACGTCCTATTAAATATTTTTCACCAGTTGAGAATAACAGACTACACTCATTTGTGTTGAAGGCTTGATCTACACAATAATTTATGCCCGGTCATCAGCTATCAAATCTAGTGTAAACCGATGTAACAAACCAGTAAAGAAAGCATTAAGCGGTAAATGTTCAATATTTTATCAAAATATAAACAAAATGGCATCTAAAGTTTCCTTATTTTACAAATTTGTTCTAAAATCTAACCACTTGATTTATGTAGTTTGCGAAACTTCGTTAAACTCTAAGGTATTTGCAGCATTCTGCAGCAACTAGACTTCTATACAGCCTACATACCGTTGTAGGTATGTACATAACGTAGCAATTTTTTAGATTCTGCAACGAGGTACTGAAAATCATATTCCATTGTGCATTAAAAGAGCCAGTAGCCATCCTCCGTGGTTTAACGATCGACTCATACATTTTTGAAAACCGAAAATCTAGCTTATGCTTTTGAATGATAAAAAATGAGCTGGATAAACTGATCTTCCTCCAATACAATGATGAGTTCGCTGTATTTTAACTTTAAGTTAAAATACACTTCTTATCTAGCTGATGTCCAAGATAAAATTAAAACAGAATACAGTCTTACAATAACACCCATAGCTCTGGCGCCAAGGAAATAGCTGATATATTTGCTTCTATTTTTCAATCTGTATGCAAACCAACCGACAATAATGTGAATACAGCACAAACAACTCCTATTATTTCCGGCGTGTTTCCAGATGAATGGAAAATATCAAAAACCACGCCAATCTTTAAATCGAGTGTAAGAGATGACATTTCATGTTACATTTCAACGACATCATCCATTCCAGCTGGTTGTTTGGAAGTAACATCTTTAAAATTACATTGGCACGTCAAATTTCTGACGAACAACATGGATTCATATCAGGCAGATCAACTTTGGATTTTCTTTGAAATTTGTAAAATGGTTTAGCTCGTATTTAACAAACCGCACTCAATAATTGGAAATAAGAAATCTAAGGTTATCATACTTACTTCGGGTGTTCCTCAAGCATCACATATTGGACCCTGAATATTTCTTGTTTTCATCGACCGAGTTACAGAGGTTATAAAAAATTCTTATACGTGCTCATTTTTGCAGACGATATTAAAATGTTCCATAACATCAAAGAAAGAAGCGATAGTGACCGATTGCAAGAAAATATGAATGGTTTTAGTGAGTTGTGTGACCGCAACTCATTCCATTTAAATACCAAAAAACGCAAGATTAGGTCGTTTCACAGGAAGAAAAATCAATAAAATCAAGGGCGCCGAATAGCAGTGTGTTTGTGAAACTATAGATGTGGGTGTCACATTTATCCAAAACTGGACGTTTAACAGGCATATAGATAACATCGTTGCCAAAGCGAACTCAATTCGTTTGGGTTTATCAAACGATGGACCAGTGAATTCCAAATCAACATTATTGACGCTGTATTTCGCCTACCTAAGATCCCAAGTAGAGTATGAGGAAACTGTCTGGAGTCCCTACTATTCAATTCATAACACATAACAAAAGAATTGAAAGTGTCAAAAAAACTAATTGGGATTACGACTATGATACACTTTATCATGAAAATGTGGCACGTTTATCACCTTATAAGACAAGGAGCCAAGACTACAAAATATGCGTGAATTAGTGTGATATTAGTGGGCGTGAAATTATTTGGAGGCCTTGCATAATCTTTAGTAGGACCATGAATTTTAAGCGTTTAATATTATGCTGATAGTATAATGCGAGCGTGGTTAAAATGCTATTTGCGCAAGTAGATTTAATGCCGCTTGCTTCCCAACTATACTCTCGTATAATCACGGTTATAGTCATTTCACTAGAGTATTCTTCCACAGTTAGCCGCTCGAGTATGAACTGCCAAATATGAAAAATTGGTCTAAGGCATTAAAAGGCTCGCCATCGCTGCTATAGGTAGTAGTTGAATGAATAACTGATATAATAAAAGAGCTTTTCACTTACCTCATTTACATGCTATTAAAGCCTATATATACTCGTATACAATTTGACTTATTTTATATTAAATAGGTATGCTATTATCAGAGGAGGGAAGAGAAGGGCTAATGTCTGAGGATTAAATGATAGAGGGAAATTAAATAAAAGTTAGTCGGAACGAGAACGTATAGGAACAGTGTGGTAGTGTGGGAGTGCAGTTCAAGAAAATAAATTTAAATTATTGCTCAAAAAAATTAAGGTTAGTCGAAATATGTTGTGTTTTCACCAAATTCCAGTAAATTAAATAGAATCACCCAGCAAATAAAAACAAATATTTTCATTAATCATTCAGATTCGATCAAACCGTTGTTCTGAGTGGCCGAGCCACTCCAAGAAATTAAAAACTGAGACAATCGATGAGTGTCTGGAATATGTTATTAACAACTCAGATGAGTTGTCGATTCAAAAAAATCAGCATTACTTAGTAAAAACCAAATATAGACAAGAGCAACTGCGATGACGATGCGATACCTTCCATAGTCTCTTAAAAATATTTCATCAACACAACCAAAAATGTGCACTGAAATATTGCGTTCTCGAGTAATTGCTTAAGCAATGCGGTTCGATTGCAGTGACATAAAATTCATGTAAAACTACAGAAATGTCACATAAACACTGCATGCAAATCGATTCAGGCAATCTAATAAAAGGCTAACGAGCGTATATCAGTAAGAAATTTAAGTAACAAGGCGACCACCGAATTTATAAGAACTTTTCGATCAGTTTTAGTTAAACTGAATTGTCACAACAAAAGTCGTAACTGGGCGAAATATTTCGCACAAATTATAGGAAACGTCAAGTTGAATATAGATCTGGAAAAATATTTGATCTATAACGAGAAACTAATTTGAGTTTGGCAAGTCGCGTTATGGCAGTCGCTAGCCGAGCTGTTAAAATTTCATGTCAGACATAAATAAAATAATAACAATAATCAGTTTTTATAGGCGATTACTTACCCCTTAGTAAGGACTAAGTAAACTATTTGGCTCCAACGGTTTCTATCCTGAGCATGGTCTTCATACTGGCTAAGACCAAGATACCAAGACTTTTATTAATGATGCTTTTAGTGCAAAAAGAATTCGCGAGTGCAGAATTGAATGCAATGTAACGCTTACATGTATTGGCATTGCGTTAAACGAGGTATTTCCGTACTAATAAAAAAACAACAAAGTTGAACACGTAAACTAAATTGTCTCTCTGTTAGTTTATTAGTTTATTTGGTTGATAAATATAAATAATAAATGTTATAAATAATAAAAAACGAAAAAAATTAGTAACTCAATTAGACAAGAACAAATAAAAAATTGAAAATTAATTTTTAATTCAAAATGTAATTGAAATGTTTACTATACATATGTGGGTACCTACTATAGCAACAATATACCCGAATATTTATGACAGGTGAATTTGTATATATGGCGTGCGCATACTATCAATTACAATTATATATATAAATAGACAAAAACCCAGTGACAAAATTTAATGATCACGATGTTTATTTTCTTAAACTGTTTTTGACATGTTGGAACGCAAATTTTCAAAAAATAATTAACGTCTGGTTTAAACTCCCACTGCAACTCAATTATTATATGTAAATGAATCTTCTTTCTCTTGGTTTATTATTATTATGCAAGTTGTTCTTAAATGTTTCAAAATGATTTATAAATAATAATATTTACCGGAGATGATGATGCAAGGGTAATTAAATAAAATCACTAGTTTTCAACCCCTCTATACGTTATATTATATTTGTAAACGAATATTTTGAGATGGGAAATATAATAACTTCGATGTATACCCTGCGAATATATAGCTAATTTTTCGGATGTTTTCCAATTCAGAGGGGTGATATCGGAACAATCTTTGGTTACGGTGTTGGTTGATGATTTATTACATGCGTATATAATATGTATATCAAGGAATTCCAATTGAATTGTTTTGTTGTCTTGTTATTTGCGATGAAACTTTTTTATAAAGTGAAAATGAGATTTTCCGCATGTTATATCAACAAGTCACTTTTACTATTAGATTATCAAATATCATAACATTTGTGCACATCAATACGCACGTATTAAACATTTTGTTTTGAAATATTTAAATTTAAAAGTATTAAGTTCAAAACATTTCAGTCGACGGGGACCCTTTAAAATTTAAATAAATATTTTATATTCTATTTATGCGTTTCTAAAATAATAAGCTGGGGTTGTCAAAATGTTTGATCGAATCCACTTTTTGACAGTTGAAAATTTAAAAATTTAAAGTGGTTAATTACACCATTAAAAATATGGCCAAGCAGATGATTGATTTTTGCCCACGTAAATTAGTGGCTAAATTACTACAGCAAAACTAACTTACTAAATATGTAAAATCACCGACAATACCCTTTCTGTGGATCATGCATTTGTCTGAGACAACATATAGTTATGAAGTATAGTTAAGTAGGATGTAACAGTGTATAAAGTTAGTGAATAAAACCGAATTATACCGGTGAATCCGTCAGAAATAATTTATATAAATTGGTTCAACTTTTTTCCTTCCGCAATAAAAAAAGGAATTTCAGGCTGAAGGCTTTTACAGCAGTGAAGAGTAAAGATTCCACTGATTCACCTTGTTTACTACATCTTTGGACCAGCAACACGACAACAAAAATCGATAAGAATTCTATTTTGTATTAAAATTTTACGATTTCTTTGTTGGAACTACTTGTAACTACTAGATAGACACAAACTTTTCAAACAATTCTTATTATCTCAGCAACGTGTGGAATTACTAAAAAGACACACACCTCTTCCTCATACACTACTAGATAGACACGGGTAACAAAAAATATAGGACCAAGAAAGGTTAATTCTGTGTTTGAAGAAAAAGTAGATCGAAAGGTTTGATAATAACGAATTTTCAAAATTACATTTCCTTATGAAAGGGATCAAATTACAGAACAACTAAATACTATCCTGGTACAGCTAAACCAGATGAATATACAATCCGCTGAACATGAGGTATAGCGTTAGCATTTCTAGGGCAAAAGCTCGACGTTCAACCAAAGGTTGAAGTCCGAGAAGATAGAATTGAAATGGATCTATTCCGTATACCTGATCCTATTAAATCCATCCCAAAGTATGATGGAAATAAAACAACTTTCCGCTTGACTTCAAACAGCTGAGGACACTTTAAAAGTGTTTCATCCATTAATGACGGAACCAACAAGCACTGTTGTATTATAAAGCTCAGCACAAGGCGGCAATATTAACAAAAATACTTTAAGATAAGTAAGGAAATTGTACAGAACATTAAAACTCACGCAAGGCAAAATGCCGTCTACAACCAATTCATGGCCAGCGATAAACGCATTTATTGAGGAAAGACGCATACTTTAAAAATGCGCACGCGGCCAGGATAAGAGACGTGGAAGAAGCATACACATACTTGTGTAAATTCAACGAAAACGAGCTAATATTAAACAATGCTCGAAAAATGGTTAACAGTACACTACAAAATTCGCAATATAAATTTAATAAAAATCTAAAGAATTCAACTCTATAAACCACAATTTCAACAAACCTAGTTATTCGGTAAAGGGAACATCAAAACCAATGGAGGTGGACCCTTCGACGAGATCAAGAAATTCTTTTAATAAAACGATGATAAATAATCTTGAATTTTTAGACGAAACCTAGGTAGATACAAGCAATTTAAACGATGAACTATATCAGATGAAAGCGATCAAGCAAACTCACGAAACGGAAAGTTAAATTTTCTTACATATCTACATTGTCATTGTAGTGAAGCAGATCAGACAATAATATTGTTAATAGATACTGGTGCTAACAAAAATGTTACAAAGGTATAATCGACTATAAGTCAAACACAATATCTCTAGGGTACCAAACATATAAGTTTCTTCGCTACACCCAGCGCGAAATTTCTATAACCATATTGTAACTTGTAACACGAAAAAAACGTGGTCTAGCTGATGTCGGAGTTCAAAAATGTAAACGACGATATATTGATTCAACCAGGTTTATACTAGGCCGATAATTTTAAAACCACAATGAAAGTTTTAACAAATAGCCCAATTCCACTCGATAACCTACCCAAATTGAAACTTAAAATAAATAATTTAGAAACTCTGAAACCAATTCCTTACGAAGAGGAAATTATAGACAGAACAACTATAGAAAAATTGATCCGAACGCAACAAGGAAAATCAAATTATGATAGAAACGATCTTCAAAAATCAAACAGTACTATTGAGACAAAAAGAAAAGCTGTCATCTACAACAATAATCGAACATCACATTATCTCAAAACATATCGTTATCCACATCATTTCAAAACAGATGTTGAAGACCAAATACAGAAAATGTTGGAAAGGGGTATAATCCGCAACTCCGAAAGTTCTTATTCCGATAAAGCAAAGGAAAGTTAGAGTCGTAAATCATTACCGTAAGCTGAATGAAAAATCAATGGACGACAAGTACCCAAATATGCAATTAGAGGAAATCTTAGCCAATTTAGGAAAATCAGTGTACTTTTCAACTTTGGATTTAAAATCTGGTTTTCACCAAATCTCTATGGACCAAAGGTCACAAGAAAAAACGTCATTTTAACCGGAAAAGGTCATTTTGAGTTCAACAGAATGCTTTTTGGCCTGAAAAATGGGCATGCCACGTTTTTAAACGTGCAATGAACAGCGTCAAGATCTAATTGGAGAAATATGTCACGTATACCTAGATGAGATAATTATAGTGGGACATAACCTAGATTACCACATGCAGAACTTAATAAAGTATACTCTCGAGATTGTCAAATTTCAATCTGAAAATCCAACGGGATAAATGCGAATTTCTAAAACGGGAAACAGAGTTTTTGCGACCCGTAATCACAAAGGGCGGCGTTTAACCAAATACAGACAAGTTACAACAAATTTTGGACTGGTCGCTAAAAATCAAAAGAAATCAAACAATTCTTAGGACTCGCAGGCTATTATGGAAGATTCATTATGGATTATACTAAAATAACAAAGCCTATATCCAAATACCTAAAAAAAGACACAATTATCAGCTGTCCCTCTGGATGCAGTCCTATCTCAGATTCAAAACAACATTGAAAGACCCATCACGTTCGCTTCACGCACCTTAAACTCTACAGAAATAAACTATGCGACCAATGAAAAGGAAGCATTACCCATAATACGAGACGTAAAAAATTCCAACTCAAACTCCACAAATTCCACTCAATGCCCGTGCTATAAACTATTATAGGAATTAACTAATCTTCAAAATCTCGAATCTATAGATACGATAATCCTGGAGGATATAATCAAAAAGAAGAAATTACTAACTTCTCTTCTTATTTACTACTTAGCTCCAGAAAAACTTTACCAAACTAATCAAGAAGCATTTCGAGAATATTACTACAGTAATCCCACCGCAGGATCCGTACGATTAGAAGTTGATTGCTTACATATTTATAGCTGCTATGCACCACCTAGCGCTACAATTGAGGAGCTTGAATACTTCCTGGACCAACTGGTCGCTGATGTCCGAACGCGAAGCCCTGTTGTCATTGCTGGTGATTTTAATGCCTGGGCAACTGAATGAGGCAAAAAACAAACGAATAGAAGACAGCACTGCTCGAGGTATTTTCCTCCATAGACGCTGTGTTGTTCAACACTGGTGGTACACCGACCTTTCATACAGGTGGCTCCTCCTCCGTTAGTGACCTCACATTCGGCAGCAGCTGCTTGATGGGAGTGTTGACCAAATGGGAACTCAGTGTGCACTATACGCATAGTGACCACCAAGCTATACAACTGATCCTCTCGGGGTGTGCCAATGCAAAAGCGACCCAGATTATGAATACGATCACCAACGCCTGCTGTACATCTATGCGGGTAGAAATGCAGCTAGACAATCGTCGTCCACCAGCATACTGGTAAACTGAGCAGATTGTAGAATTGTGACGGAAATGCCTTAATGCATAAGTAACATCAACGTGCTTGGGGTACAGAGACCTCTTCTAGCCTGCACCAAAATTATCTGGATGCCCGGAATAAATTTAGGTAGACCATTATAGTTATTTAAGTATCAAGGGCAGTAAGTGCTTTCTACCGGTTGAGGATGATTTTGGAGATCGAGACGAAGTCGAGATCTCCAATACATCCGAAACCGGTAGGGCACTTACTGACCGCAATGCTTATTACGTTTTTTGCACGATCGGCGCAATAACGAAATTACAATTTAGAAATAATAAAATACTATTATTTTGCTTCATTTTACAAAGAACTGACAGAAAAAATCTCTTGATAAATAAATAATTATTGTTTTCGTACGTACATGACAACATAACAACGAACAAAGCTTGATAAATAAATAATTATTGTTTTCGTACGTCCATAACAACATAACAACGAACAATTACTTACCGCCTATGAGGCGGTAAGTAATTCACTTACCGCCCAGTAATTGTAAACAAAACCTACCGCCCTGGAGACCCTATCGGTAAACCTCAAAAAATAGTCTGATCGTGCAAAAAAGTAAGGAAACGACAATGCTGGAAAGAGCTAAGCGAAGAAGTGGATCGTGACCCATGGGGAAGACCTTACAGGATTGTCAAGAAAAGGCGTAAAAAGGCAAATGAATAGAGTTGTGCTCTGTTTCCGCAGTAAGTTGATGTGATCCCTGCCATGATCCATGTTTCTGGCATGGAAGAAATACCGCCAATATCAACAGAAGAGCACACCAATGCGTGTCAACGTTTTGGGAATTCAAAGGCTCCTGGAACTGATAACATCCCTAATATTGCATTAGAGGCTGCAATACAACAGCGATAAAGAGCGTCTGGTTCTGTTGGAAAAAAAGGAACCAACCTGATGAACCATCCTCCTACCGACCATTATATGCATGCTGGATACGCTGGTAAAGTGCTCGAGAGAATCTTATACAACCGATTGGATAAAGCTGTGGAAAACGCTGCAGCTCTCGCTGAGGGGCAGTACGGTTTTCAGAAGGCTCGATCGACAATGAACGCTATCCAACACGTCGTTGAAATAGCCAAGAACGCAACAGATCGAAAAAGATAGAAAGGAGGCTGAAAAAAGTACAGTGCTGTTGTTACCCTGGATGTTAAGAACGCATTCAACTCGGCCAAATGGATCTGTATCCTTAAGAAGTATCTTCACAGACTATTTTAATGATAGAGTGCTGACGAATGATGGTAGGAAGACATACAATGTTTTGGGTTCCTCCACCCTCAAGGATCTGTATTGAGGCCGCTGCTGTAGAATATCATGTACGATGGTATCCTGAGGCTCCGTGTACCTAATGATCTGGAAATTGTAGGTTTTGCTGACGACGGATTATAAAAAGGTGGTTGATGTAATAGGTGCGCGTTTAAACTTTAAGGAGCACCTAAGGATGGGGAGCAGGAAAGCTGCCAGTGTATCTGCAGCTCTCTCTCTCGTACAGTATCGTAGAATGCTGTTGTATGGGGTGATGCGATGGACTTCGAAACATACAGACGCAAATTGGTATTGGAGTACCGCCTAAGTGCTCTTTGAGTGATATCTCGATATTGTGGGGATAATCCCAATCGAACTTCTTGTAAGGGAAAGGAAGGAATAGTACCCCAATCGTGTACATCCAGGAAGCAAAACTTTAACAATGACAGAATGGCAAAGACGTTGGGATTGCTCGGAAAAGGGTTTTTGGACTTACCATCTCATACCATCCATTGAAAAATGGCTAAATAGGCAACACGGCGAAGTCACCACACTACCGGACAGAACTGTTAAGTGGACATGGTTGTTTTAGTGCATACCTGTGCAGATTCAAGCACACTCATACTCCAGGTTGTCCTGCTTGTAAAGATATACAAGAAGTTGAAGAGCACCTTTTTTTCAAATGCCCACGGTTTGAGGACACTCGAAGGGAAGTGTGAGATATCCTAGGGCAGCGCCCAACGCCAGAAAATACAATTAATGCTTGACTCTGAAGAAGGATGGAATGCTATAAGCCATATGGCGACAGTGGTATTGAATGAGCTGAGGCGCTCAGAGCGTGCAAGAGAAACACAATCTAAGAATGAGGCGCTATAGGGAGAACAAAGAGCCAAATGGCTAGTCACCTCTATGTGAAGTAATGTCCAATAATAGTTCCACAAGGAGGAAAGCGGCGGGTGTGTGGTTTTTAGGTGGGAGAAATCCAGCACTGTTGCTGAGATGTATGCCATTTAATCTAATAAAAATTCATATTACATTTATTTAATTGAATCAATAAAGAATTTGACTTCATGCGGCAAGCTGTTCACGCACTTCATTCTAAACTGGACAATACATTCAAATTAAAAACTGAAGCACTATTATCCATTTCATGATGAATTAATTATTGTTAACAATTACTACCATTTCTTGGATATTCTAATTTATTTTACGTTAGTATAATTAAAATTAGGTTCCTTTTACAGTACATGTAAGAAATTATTGATAATAAATAAAAATACAATATTTTATACACCTCATTATGGGTATTAATTTATATTCACCTCGACCAAGTAAAAAATACTAGAATCTCACAACTAAATATTTTGAATTGTCATTGAGATGTTCGTTTGTTCCGGTGTTGTGTTTTTTTGTTGTGTGCTGTAATTAAATTCTATTTTAAATTCAATTATTTCAGAATAATAAACATTGGTCAGAAGCAGAACACAGATTAATATTTTTAATATTTGGTGGTAGCTTCAAATCACTACGCTCAATTTTAGTTGTGCTGTTTCCAGTTTCAGTACGTGCATAATGTATTTACAATTGCTGTGCTTGCACAGAATTTTTTAAGGTAAGTAAGGAAAATGGCGTTATCAAATTAAAATTTTTATTAAAAATCAAACCTTTAAATAATAAGCATACTTACTGATGACCACATCATCGAAATTGAAGCTAATAATGTTTTCAATAAAATAACCATGCACCTAAAACTTAGAAATGGATGCATTTGAAAAGCCTAAATGCGATAAATTGAAATGTTAAAACCGCCATTTCATATATATTTCTTTAAAAACAATTTACGATAGTTTCATTTTCAATATAAATATAATGCCGAAAACGTAATTGTCTTCAAAACGTTTTCACTGTACACTAGATTTCAGCAGTCAACTAAGATTCAAATTCAATTTTCCATCCCATAAATTGAATTGAAAAATGGTGATTCATGCTTATACGAATATTTTATCAACACTGGTTATGAATATATGTTATGTACACATACTGAACTCAACAATGACGTTAACATCATCATCATCAAAAAATATTTATGCACGATTTTCGTACAGCTGAAAAATTCTAGGTATTTTGGAAAAATCCTTTAAAATAAGAACAACAACAAAGTTACAATAAATTGACTATCAATATTACATCAAGGAAATGTATATTTTTTCGAAACTATACTTAAGTGAAACAATCTCATGGGAGTATTACCTAATATTGATAGGAAATCAGTTATTATGTGATTCAATCTCAAACCACTTTTCTTGTTTTTGTTTTGTGTATATATGTTTACATATATCAGGAAAACGTAAAATGAAAATTTGATTGTGTTTCTCCTCTATATATTTTGAAAGATTTAATATTGTACATCTAACGACAAAATTCTTAGCCATCGTCATGTAATTAAAAATATTTTTATGAGCTCATGGAATTTTTAGTTACCAACGAGATTTTTCCCAAAAAAAAACATAATTGCACTCCCCTACACATAAAAAATTATTTTTTCACTCAATTAACTCATTAATTTTATTACTTCATACCTAAAATTATATTATAAAATTGAATTGAAAATTAATAAACAATAAACACTTGTTTTGTACATATTTTCATGCTAATTAATGGAAAAAAAGCAATCAGCATCTAGCATACATAACACACATAAAATACAGCAATAACGTTTAAATATGTAATATGCACGAGTTCATCGCATCATCATCATAGCATAAAAATGAAAAGATTTTTCTTTTAACTTTTTTGTTGTTGTGTACTAACACTGTGTATATAAACATCACACAGGGCAAATAAATTCCATGCAAAGTCGAAATTTTCTGTTATAATTAAATTTTCATTTTCACTTTACAAGGCTTGTGTATATGGATTTTGTAATTGATATGCTATATAATACTGCAGATAGAATAAATACAGCACAGTATCTCTCCTTCCATAATCATCATTAGTTATATTTTATTTTTCCGGTATATGACAGTGTTACTTTGGAAAATTCAGTTATTTTTTTGTTTTTCCAGGAGGAAAAATAATAAATGGTCTATTAACTATGGAATGTCAATTTGTTTTTTTTCTATCAATTTTCTTATGATAGCAGTTTATTGCCAGCGTTGGTATAATGGACAAATTGAATGCATCGATTTTTCATTTTGTTTTAAAATAAATGATTAAGACTGAATGCAGTACCAATGCCGTTTTAGTTTTTCTATTACCCAATATTACAGGGATTGGCATTTATGCGTCTTCTATTAATTTTTACGTCGACGTGTCGACAAACCGTAGACAACGTAGATGTCGTAGACAATTCGTAAAAAACGCCTATAATGTAGACGATTGATATAGTGATCTAGTTTTAAATTGCGGTCGCCAGATTTGTTTTATGTTTAATGCGATTCGGTGGGACAGTATTAGAATATTAATAATCTTATGAACCAACGTTTATGACCTAATCTTAAATAAAATAGAAAACAACATAAACAACTAATGTTGCAAGATAATTCGCCAGATCTAGAATAAAGTTTAGCAATACTGCCAAACTTTTAAATTACCATTAAAATATTAAAATATATTAGGGAAATCAGTGAGGATCCCCTACGGCGTTAGGTATCGTGTCTAGATGCACATTTGATACATTTGCTCAATAATGAAAATAATAGGAAACGACAAACTTTGGTGGAAATCGAAGGTGGGGGTAGAAATGCCCACTGTTCAAAATTTAATATATTTACATACACTTGTTGGACTTTTATTAGATATAAAATTATAATTTTGAGTGGATTTTTTTAAGTGAACCCGGATCCAAGCAGATTTATACTATATAGAGTTGAGTTAAACTTTAAACGCGTTTTGCAAATTTTTTAACGGATAGATTTCAACAAGATTTGAGGCGATTTAAATATTAAATAAAACTCAAACATTAATTAGAAAACATTTTTTTGTTATATTTGATTGTGATTGAGTAGAATTTGAATTATATATTTTGAGGGAGAACTTTTTAAGTTAAATTCAGGGTAAAATTTGTACTATGAAGTTGAGATTTATAGATTATTTGAGTTAAATTTAGTTTGCATATAGACTTCGATGTGTATATTTTTTGAGTGAATTTGCTTAAGTGAAATTCCAGAACAGAATCCTAGAATTAGTTTGAGCCAAAATCTTTAATGGTTTATAGATGAATTGTATGAGTGAAAAATAATTTTTTAACAAAATTTGAGTATATTTGAATTTTAAAATTGAGTTAAAAATCAAACATTGAGTTGAAAAAAATATTATTTATTTATTTACTATTATGTATTATTTGAGTTTGCGTATAGCTTTTGAATTATAATTTAAGGTATAAGAATTTAGATCTATACATTTGTATTTAAATAGCTTTTGAACTATGTTGGGTGAATTTTCGTAAGTAAAATTCCAGCGAAAATTCTAGTAAGGGCTTGAATCAAATTTTAATTATAATTTAAAAAGTATTTCAACGACTTTCTGAAGTTAGCAGAAAAATTTCAGCAGAAAAAAAATCTGCTTTTAAAATTATTTTTGTAAGATGTAAAATTATTAATTTAGATTTTTTTAAGCTATTAATTATACTTCAAAAAAATTCAAAATATAAAAACAAGATTAACGGAAAATAATTCATCTTTTACTATCACGAAATATTCCATATACTAAAATTCGGGTAGCCGACTCTCTACATTTGTCGTTTCACCGGCCTATTTATTAGTTTGGGTTACCATCGTAATGGAGAACTTCTATGTTTTGTATCAGGTCATATTTTATGTGGGATCATGTTAAAAATAATTAAAATCCCCACCCAGATTTTAATCATATGAAATGGCCCATATTCAAAGCTTCAGGTAGCGGGCACTTTTGATTTGTCGTGTTACCTGGCTATTAGTTTGGGTTGATATCCTAATAGAAAATTTCTATGTTTCGTATCACGTCATATTTTACGTGGGATCAAATTGAAAACAATAGAATTCCCCACCCATCTTTTATTCGTATAAAATGGCCCATATTCAAAAATACGGGTGGCACTTTTGATTTGTCGTGTTACCTGGCTATTAGTTTGCGTTGCTATCCTAATAGAGAACTTCTGTGCTTCGTATCAGGTCATATTTTATGTGGGATCAGGTTGATAATAATTATTTAAATAGCTTTTGAACTATGTTGGGTGAATTTTCGTAAGTAAAATTCTAGCGAAAATTCTAGTAAGGGCTTGAATCAAATTTTAATTATAATTTAAAAAGTATTTCAACGACTTTCTGAAGTTAGCAGAAAAATTTCAGCAGAAAAAAAATCTGCTTTTAAAATTATTTTTGTAAGATGTAAAATTATTAATTTAGATTTTTTTAAGCTATTAATTATACTTCAAAAAAATTCAAAATATAAAAACAAGATTAACGGAAAATAATTCATCTTTTACTATCACGAAATATTCCATATACTAAAATTCGGGTAGCCGACTCTCTACATTTGTCGTTTCACCGGCCTATTTATTAGTTTGGGTTACCATCGTAATGGAGAACTTCCATGTTTTGTATCAGGTCATATTTTATGTGGGATCATGTTAAAAATAATTAAAATCCCCACCCAGATTTTAATCATATGAAATGGCCCATATTCAAAGCTTCAGGTAGCGGGCACTTTTGATTTGTCGTGTTACCTGGCTATTAGTTTGGGTTGATATCCTAATAGAAAATTTCTATGTTTCGTATCACGTCATATTTTACGTGGGATCAAATTGAAAACAATAGAATTCCCCACCCATATTTTATTCGTATAAAATGGCCCATATTCAAAAATACGGGTGGCACTTTTGATTTGTCGTGTTACCTGGCTATTAGTTTGCGTTGCTATCCTAATAGAGAACTTCTGTGCTTCGTATCAGGTCATATTTTATGTGGGATCAGGTTGATAATAATTAAAATCCCCTCCCATCTATATTAGAATGGTAGCCCAAACTAATAGCCAGATAACACGGCAAATCAAAAGTGCCAGCTACCCGAGTTTTTGAATATGGGCCATTTCAATGAATAAGAGATGAGTGAGGATTTTAAATATTTTCAACCTGATCCCACATAATTTTCCAGATATGCGGCATGCAAATTTGTCCAGATATGCATCATGAAACATCTCTATCTATGTCTTAATCTAAATTAAATTCCCCCTTACACGACAAATTATTGATTGTCTAATTATATAAATTAATTTGAATGACACCAGAAAATCACAAAAATATTTTTATGAAAAAAATAATTTTAGTTTCTAAAGTAATTGCATACAATAGGTAACAAATTGTTGAATTAATAAAACGTGCGTCTGTTTACAAAATGCTCTAACTTGGAATTTGTAAAATTGGGATCTAAAACATTTTGAAATTCTCAAATGAAATTTCGACGTTTCGACCTATTTCTAAAACATTTCAAAATTTCAAGAGCTTTTTTCTCATGAATTTTATATTCAGAATATTTTATATATTATTTAAAAAGTCTAAAGATTCATTAATTAAATATTTATATATTCAAAATTTAACTAAAAACTGAGCACTTGTGATTTACAATGCCAAATTTTGAGAATCCGAACAATTTTAAATTTCAAATTATAAATTCCAAATAATTTCTTAAAGTACAATTTTACATTTATTTGTAGAATGGTAAGGATACTCAAATTTAAAATTCGTTAATTGCTGACTAACTCTAGAGATTCTTAAAAATGCAGGTATTTATGATGCTAAGCTGGGAAGCTAAGCGAATTTGTGGACAGAAGAAGCGAGAATGGTGGAAGGCCGAGGTTCAGAAACTACAACAATTCAGCATAGAGTTTGCGTAATTTATTTAAATTAATTACCGGATTGCACCATACTTTCAGGTCTGCGTCAACCACCAATCGGGTTCAGTTTTGGAACCGTTGTTTCAACATTGACCCAGTACTCAACTTATGGTGTGGACACTTTACCGACCTACTTGGTGTTAATCCTGCGTCACAGACTGTAATTGAGGCACCGCAAATACAGACTGTGGAGATTTACATTGAGGATCCATCCCATGAGGAATTCACTAAGGCCATGCATTAATTCAGAGCTCTTGATATTCGGAGAATGGAAAGTGACTGCGACGTACGATAACTTTCATAAATCAAAAGGTCTCCCTTCTTGAAGATAGGCTTCAAGAAGGGAGACCTTTTGATTTATGAGAATTATCGCGGTAAAGCACTCCTTTGCACAGCATACAAGTTACCGTCCTACATTATATTGGATAGAATCAACCCTCTAGCGGAGGGCCTGAATGGAGACTATCAAGAAGGATCTCATCCAAATCGATCAATCACTGATCAAGTCTTTTTACTGAGGATGATTCTATCTAAATACTACGCAGTCTAAATGCTGTAAACTTGAGAACAGGCTATCCAGAATTCCAGAATAGTTGCAGTCAACTCGGTTCTTTGGCATGTAGATGCTCTGTCCCCGATACTCATTAAACTCATGTTAGAGATTTCGTAAAACTGAAACACCTCAGCCCAACATCTTATATCACCAGTCCAATCAGGTGCTTGGATATGCAGATGACATATGCGGGATTCAACTGAATAGCAACGGAGTGAAGGAAATACTTGACCCGCTGGTAGAAGTTTTTGCTTCTATCGGAGTACAGATCAATGAGGCCAAATCGAAATACATGGTATCTGGTCATTAGGACAACGGTACACCAGATTTTAATAGTGGTCACTACACGTTTCAGAGAGTGAGGAGGTTCAAATATTTGGGTTCTCTTATCACTCACGATATCAGTGGGGATGAGGATATTAAAGTGCAGCTGGGTGCAGGCTGTAGTGCTTTGTATCCTCTAAGCCCACTGCTAAATCCTAAATATCTCATCGTGTATACCGTGAACCTGAAGCTTTACAAAGCGTTCATCAGGCTCATTTATACATATGGATGTGAAAGTTGGGCGCTGACGGATGAGTAAGAGAGATGGTTCCTTACATTTGAGAGAAGAATTATGCGAGTGATTTACGGCCCAAAACGCGATAAAATTAAGCTAAATTTTATGTTCATAACTAAAATTGAAATCAAAATACTTTCAAATTTGGTTCAAATGTACACTGTTCCATTGCAATATGCGAATATGTATTTAACCTTTTATCCCAACTTGAGATCTATTTCATTTTCAACTCAAAATAAATAATTTTTTAATGTAAATTTAAGATCAATTCCTGACTAAAATTGATTAACGTCAAATTTGATTGCGCGATCATACTAAAACTTTTAAGTTTGATTTAAAAATATAGATACAGTTTTTCCGACGGTATTTCCAATACAACAATACTCTACCATAACAGTATATTCGATGCCAATGTTACTTAATCTAGAAAAAAAAGTCGAATATTTTTTATTCCGTAAATCAATTTCGATAGAATTATTCCTTACCTTTCCCGAAAATATATTTATTTTTTTGTGCCACAGATGACACACACACACAGAATGTTCACAATGAAATATTTTCAATGACAAAAGGGATCAAAGTGATTGAATTTTGTCAAATAATAGAAAATTCGATATATTTTCGTTTGGTAAATCTTAAAGATTAATCCAAATTAAAGATGACATGTGAGTGTCAATTTTAATGTGGTGGATTTTATATTTCTTAAAAATTCTGTAATTTAATTTTCCCCATTTCCTATATTTATATACAACCTTACATATATGGATATACGAATGCGAATATGAAAACACTTTGCAATTTTCGTCTTTATACGAGATTTTAAGATTAAAAGAATTTTTTATTGAATTTTCTTATATTAACGTTTGTAGTTTGAAACTGTAATAAAATGTATTACCAAAGCCCCAGAATGAGATATATTTGGAGTTGCGCGCATATATCATATACAAATAGAACTTTAATTAGGTAGTTTTTGAAAATAAAGGGAATGGTTTTCTATCGCATTACTTTAAAAATGTGTATAGTGTGTATATAGTAGTAACCAATGTAACCAAACCATTAAATTAATAAATATTTCATTAAAAATAAAAATATTTTTTAATCAAAATCCATTATCGTCTTAAATTTCATTTCTTTCTTCTTCCACGGCAACTTCTTCATTTTTTCTCTACACCGATTTTAATTTATAAACATTTTACAAAATCAACTATAAAATTGTAGCCTGATTTATAATACATGTATATATGTATTGAGGTGGAAATAAGTTTTTCTGCATTTTCATTTAAAAATTTTCATAACAGTATCTCTTGAATTTATGTATGTATGTATGTATACATTAAATATTATTATGGAAAATTAGAAAAACGTCCAAGTCTCTTCAATACTCGAGACATCTTTAAAATGATTTTCTCCGAATGAAAATTAACCATTTAAATAAAATCTCTTCACAAAATCATGCTTATGGCTATATATAAATATGGTTGTTGTTGTTGTTGTGAACGTGGAAAAACTCAAGTGTTTTTGTTGAATTCTATTTATTTATTTTATTTCGCCGTATAGAAATGTGTGAAAATATGCTATTGTGTAAATATATATCCTGTTATTGAATTTATCGGGAAAATTGGCTTTTCTTTGTATATCGCCTCGTCCAATTATTTATCGATAATCCGATTAATGAGTTGAGGTTATTTCGACCACAAAGATAATCCCGAGGCCAGCCATATAGTATTTTAGTTGTCTGATAAATAAGTCGATACATAATCCGAACTATATAAAAATATTAGGGGGATATCATACAACTCGCCAACGTTTTGTTTTGTGAACATATATTCATATATATGAATCGAGAACGTGCAAATTACTTTGATGTCCAAGGATAAGAAAAAAATGTTGTATATACTAGGCACCCGGAAAAATATGGACAAACAATTAAACCACATTGTTAAAAATCCATCACTTCGATGGACATATAAAAGAAAATGTAGAATTTCTTTCTTTCAGTTGGAATTTTATGTGTGTTCGTGTTCCCCACAAAATACATATACATATTATTATGTATATGTACGTATATGTACCAAACGTAACCAAGTCGACCCTTCAATTTCGAGATTCTTTTTTTGTTTTGTGTATTGTGTGGAAAATTTATTTATATCTGAAATTTGATTACGAGACAAGGGAATAGTGCAACAGGTCTTTGTGTATATAGACGAAATATTTTTGTAAATTTTATTACGGTCGAAAGGATCGTAAATTGTTTTGGTTCCATATGAATGTTATGTATATGAAGGCTAAAATATTGATGTTAAACACGAGGCCCGTGGGTTGCGCGTGGGTCAAAATTATTTGAAAACTTTTCATAAAACATCAATCTTATACGTAACTTAAATACATGTATATGTCCAAAATTAAAGTGGAAAGTGCGTTCAGTCGTAATTTGAATATTGTGTTTTTTTCAGTTTGTTTGTGTTTGTAAAACTTGTGTAAAAGGAAAGAACTGCTAATTTCATTAAAGATGGTCAATCTCATGCCAAAAGATCATACTGTCTTAGACAATCTGAAGAAGCCAAATCATTCTCTACACCGTGAAGCCATCATCGCCATCATCGCAGAGAGCCCAAATATTTGAATCTCCTCACTTCCTCAAACGTGTATAGTGGCCACTACTAAAATTTGGTGACCCATTGTCCCTATGACTATAGAGATCATGTTGTTTGTTTTGGACTCATTCATCTGGAGTCCAAGTGGATTTCCTTCGCTCCGTTGCTATTCAGGCCAATCACGCATATGTAGTCTGCATATGCAAGCACCTGATATAAGATGTTGCGCGGAGGTGTTTCAGATTTACGAAAGATGTACTCCAACATGAGATTAAAGAATATCGGGTACCGAGAATCTCCCTGCCGAACACCCGAGTTAACTGCAAAAATTCTCGATAGCCTGTTCTCAACTTTGACACAGCATTGAGACTGCATCACTGTCATTTTACACAGTCGTACCAATTTTGTTGGCATTCCTAGATATATTCCAGAGCAGACCACAAACTCTCTCGATTGATCGAATCATGGGGTGGCGATAATCCAGGAACACCTGAGGTACGGTGGTATATGTCTCATAATATAGTTATTATAACTTGTATGCTGTGTAAAGGAGAGCTATTCCGCGATAATTCTCTCACTTGAAGCGGTCTCGTTTTTTGAATATGGGGCATATCGCGGATAACTTTCCATTCATCAGGAATAATTTCGGTTCACCATACTAATCGAATAAGGTTGAAATGACAGTTCCACAAAGTATTCCCTCCAAAATATTCCCTCCAAATATCATGAGCTCCAAATTAATGCAGTCCACCACAGGTGAGCGGTTTCGTTTTAGTCTCTGCATGGTCTTAGTGAATTCTTCATGGGATGGATCCTGAATACAAATCTCCGCAGTTTGTTTTTGAGGTAACTCAGCTACAGTCTGTGACGCATGATGAACACCAAGCAGGTCGGTAAAGTATCCACTCCATGCTTAGAGTACTGCATCAATGTTGACATAGGGTATCCATCCCGGTCCCGAATAATATAGAAATAATGGTATGACAACGCGGGTTTAATATTCGTTTTATTGCGTTTTATTATAATTAATAGAGAAATAATAATTATTTTATCTAATTACAAAAATCTTTCATAGTTTTAATTTATTGTTTTATTTAGTTTCCTTTTTCTTGATTGACATTTTGAATTAAATTGCAATTTAATATATGAATTTTAAAAAACATTTTACAACGATAAAATATTTGTTTTATTTCTTTATTTTTAGGCTCTATTTCACAGTATTTTTCAATTGTAGAAGGAGTTTTATACTTTAGTAGATGTATATTATAACCCGCTAAATATTCTAGGCCGTTGTATTCTAAATCAATCAAGCCTTGTGTCGACTCAGCGGATGTTATTAAACAAGCTTCTGTGAGGTCTGCCAATAAATTCGATGTTAGGACGTTTTCAGCTAATTCTTATCCGGCTCATCTAAGTACTCGGTTTTATTTAAGTTTGGTAAATATATAAGTTTTCTACAAGGTATGGTTTATTTTCCGTTACCCCCCATTTGGTTCCATAATCCTCTGTTGCCCTCTCCTACATATGTATATCAGTAACCTATGCCCACAACATGATAATCAATAGAATTCAGCTTTGTAATCATTTTCTCAATCGTAATTTTAGTTATTTTTCTATCAAAACCGTAGTAAACAGGTTGCTTCCAGTTTTCGCATATTTCACGAGCCATTATCACTTGTACAGAATTTGCAGGAGGGAGTGACGTATCACTTTTTTGATCATATTCGTAGGATTTTTGTATTTTCATCTCGTCCACCACTAATATGCAAACCCTTTGGTACTGAGTTAGATCGGCATTTTGCATTAAACGAAAAACTACACCTAAGTATCCAGGATTTATACCAATTTTTCGAGCCCATGTTCTAAGAGTTGATACGGCTGGAAATGGATATTTTTTTCCAAGAACGTACGGTACGCCTTTAGACCACTAGCACATATTGCAATGCCTTGTGATTGTCATTGACTTCCCCATTTTATTCGTTTGCCTTTATTTTGCATTTTTCTTCGTTGGCCTTGAGTAAATATTTCTTTTATAAATTTATTTTCTTGCTTCAGAACGTTACACTCTTGCTTCAATCGATCGAAACTCTCACCAATTTAACATTTTCGTCAATCCGATCATTAATCACTTCCTTTAAATTTCGGCTGCTTAAACAAAATTATAGAATTATTATATTAGATAAACTACTATTTACGACATATTTACCTATCTTCTGACAACTGTTCGTTTAAATCTGACGTACTCGTGGGTTTTTCTAGGTGATGAGGAACGGTTTCATAAATTACAGGCAAAATTGCGCTAGTCTTCAATTCCAGAACCGTTGAGTTGACATTTAAAATATCTGTGACTATTTGTTTTGATTCCCGACGTTCTTGCCTCTTTTGGAAAAAATTTTTATCTTTTGGAAATCCAAACAATTTAACTTCTTCACGCGTGGATTCATTTGAATTTCGTTTTAATCTTTTGTCGTTGTTGCTGTTGCAATTAAACACTACACCAAACACCATTTTAGCCACTTTTGTTTAGTATTAATAAAAAAAAAATGCATCCACTTAATTCCCTTAAAGAAATTACACGAACTGCGCTCGTTGCTGAGTTACTTTCAGAACCTCGGCCTTCCACCCTGCTCGCTTCTTCCATTTACACATCCACTTAGCTGCCCTTCGAGAAAGAGCAGCTTTGTTTTTTCCTCGCGATTATTAGACGTTGTTGCACTTTATTATGGGCTATATTTTGTTGCTCAACTTCAAGACAACTCTCGCCATCAAACCAATCATTCTTGTATCTTACTTTGACTATATCTAAAACCTGTTGAGCAGCACTAATAACAGAAATTTTCAGTACCTACCAAACAGAGCTTACTCAGTCAAACTGGCAATTAGCTCCCTCAATCCTATCGCTGACAAGATCCTGATATCGTTTCTTTTGACCTTCATTTATCAGACCTTCACAGTCGAAACGTTCTATGCGTGTTTCCAGACTTGTAAGAAGACTTCCATTGTAGCTTTGCAGTGACCAAATGATGATCGATGCCTAGGTATTTGGTTGCTGACCGTTAAGCTCTCCCACCATGCATACCCCGAGCCCGATTTTTTTGAAATTAACACGTGGTCAATTTGGGAAATTTTGCGAGGATGGATCCATGTTTGACAATGCATTTGTTTGTGTGGGAAGAATGTGCTTGCTACTCTAAGGTCGTGAGCAATTGCAAAATACATCATTCTCTCACCATTATCAGTCGAAGTTTCATGTCGGAAGTACAGACGTCAGTTTTCACACAAGTCGGCCTGATTTCTGCCAGCTCTAGCATTAAAGTCCCCAATTACCATTCTAACATCGTGTTCGGGTATAGATCCCATCAGATCGTCCAAGTCATTGTAGAATGAGTCTTTATCTTGGGCACTTCTGTGGGCGCGTGAACATAAATTAACGACAGGTTACACATTCGGTTTTTAACTACTTGTAAATCCAAAACAGCCTGCTTTACCTACCCAAGAAGAAATCGAGCTCCAAGATTCCCGAGGTCATCTCCACTGTTGCAACGTATAGCCCTAGGATACAGGGTCTCCTCTTTTAGGTCAGCTTGAAGAGCAACGAGTTCCAGCCAAACTTCCTTCATGCAAGTGATTAGTCCTTCCGCAACTTCCTCGTATCCGTGTACTTCTCCTACGACAAGCACAGGATACTGTGGTGGTATTCAAGGGTAAACATTCGTGCAATTTGTGTTTACGAGACATGTGAGTGCCCTGACCACATGGGCCATGAGTGCCCATCAATGGTATTCAAAATAATATGCTTGCTGTGTTATACAAAATATTATTATTTTTTTTTTAAATATTTCATACCGACAATAGTAATGCGTTAGAAAGTGCTCAAATTATACATTTTTTCAGTTTTGTGTAAGATCTCAATTTCATCCAAATGAGCTTGTTTTTCAATATTGTTCAATATCGTATACTAGTAATGGAATACTTCTGTAATGGAATTTTAATCGAAAAATCGATATACTTACATAAAGTAAAATATTCGAAATCGTAAAATTTCATTTGTCACGTAAATAAATCTGCCTAAAATTATTTACTAACAAAAAGCAACAGTCTGCTATAATACTATACCATTTCACCGATGTCACATAATTCCATTAAAATCCATCCAAAACATCAAAGATTTTGGCGAAAATATGCAATTTTAATCATAATAGTAATAACATAATAATAACGGTAATAACCTATAAGAATTACATAAAAAAAAAATATTTTCCATTTTTTTCGGGTCTCTAGTTCTACTGAGCTCTTATACTCATATACCCAGATATAAAAAGAAGCAAAATACCACAAAGAAATTTTAATCAGGATTAAGATAGGGAACGATCCGAAAATTGCAAAATCCCTCACACACCCACATTCACGCAACAACAAAAAAGGAGATTACAAGAATTGTATTTAAGGTTTAAGTACAAGAGTATTGTGGAACTCATGAATCGATAATGATGTTGACGCACAACGGAATCGCTAATGGAATATATGGGGTATAAGAACCACGAAATTATTTAACGGATTAAATCAATCTATACATATGTGAATGCTCATATGTATTTTTGAATAATTTTTCAAAAATAGTTAAAACAATAATGTTGGTTCATAAATTATTTTATCGTATATTCAAATTCGGTCATTTCTGCAATGATTCAATGTATCGCTTAGTGGATCGTATATATTAGATGAACATTTATGTTTTTTATAATTTTATTGAAACATCAAATGAACTCGAAATGAAATTTTCTTTAAAATAAAAATAATAAAGTACAGGGAAGATTTGTTCCTGTAATCTTCTTATATATGTATATATATATATAGCAAACAACAAAAGAGTAGATTTTCCGCACATATCGTAGTCCTCCCATAAGATTTTTCTATCTACCTACCTATATAAGACAATTATTCTTTCCCTCATCCTCTGTCAGTCTATGTAACCTTTTTATGTTCACAAAATAATTTTATTTTTCCTGTTTGTTACATACTTTTCTTTTATATTTGTTCTTCTACATACAATACATGGGAAAATGGAAAATTTTCAATTTAATAAAAATATGTGTTATGCTTTTAAGTGACTTTCGGGGTTACAAAATGTGGATGGGTGATTGAAAAATAACTGTGTTTATGTCTCAATAGTTGTGTTATTAAAATATTTATAAAGATTTACAACGCGCTTCTATATATATATATACATGGTGGTGGAACATTTGGGTGTGTCAATTTGAATGATGCTGATGCTGAAGTATAACAAGTTGTTATATTTATGGCTATTTTGAAGTTTTTTTTTATTTATACTGCCAATGACTTTATTCTTAAATCTTTCTTTATACGAAACTAATAAGAAGTGTGCAAAGCTTACAATCTAAAAAATATGTTATCTATAAGTCCTTAACCTGTGTTAAATACTTTTTGTTAGTACTAATGAATAATAAATAATTAATTTAAATGTGTGTTAGGTCAAATATGCAGTGTTTTAATTTTATATTTACGGCTCTCTTGCCATACTTTGCCGAAAGCTTGCACAATGTTTAGGAAAGCTGCCGAGCAATATTTATTTTCTTCTAAGGTGAATTTAACTGCGTTTACAACTCAGCTCGACGTCCAGCGGTCACGAAACCCAAACTGGTGGTCTGGTATAATATATAGCCTTCAGATAATAGTGGTTTTAATTTTTGTAATACCATCTTTTCAAAAAGTTTCGAAATTACCGGAAGTATGTACGATGTGATGCAAGTTGTGTTTTATCTTTTCCAGGGTTTGGGATCATTGTAATTAGCGGTATTTTCCATTTTTGAGGAAAATACTCACATTTCATTAAAGATATAAGTTATGAGTTTTATGCATTTATCAGATAGTTTTCTGATCTTCCGGTAATAACATCGTGTACTTTAGCTTTCTTTGGGTTTATGAAGTTATTGTTGGTACAGGGTGTCCGCCGGGAAGGTATACTACTTTGAGTAATTCTATTGTAATCATGGCTGTATGCGATGTGGCCCCGTCTTGTTGATACCACATTGTAATCAAGCCCAAAGCATGCAGTTGTGGCATTAAAAAGTTTTCAATAATATCGCGATATCGCTCCCCATTCACAGTTACCGTTACGCCGTTTTCATTTTGAAAGAAGTGAGGTCCAATGATTCCTCCTGACCAAATTGCACACCAGACTGTTACTTTTAATGGATGTAAAGGTGACTGATGAATAATTTGAGGGTTTTCCATTGCCCAGAACCGACTATTCTGTTATTCACATATCCATTCAAATGAAAATGTGCCTCGTCACTCATTATGATTTTTTTCATGAAAATCGGGGTTGTTATGGGCGAGCTGTAACATCCTATTGGCATATGTACGGCGGCGTTGGTCTTGTGGAAGAAGCTCTTGTGTCAACTGAATCTTAAATGGAGACAAATGCAAATCCTTGTGCAAAATTGTGGCCAAACTTGTTCTTTGAAGACCAGCTCCTGAGCACGGTGTCGAATTGAGGTTGATGGATTGTTTTGAACACTTTCTTTAGCAGCAGTAATGTTTTCAGCCCATCTTGCAGTACGTTATGGCCCATGTTTGGGTCTATCACCTACAGACCCTCTTTCTTCGAAATCATTCACTACACGATAAATAGTGCGTTTTGTTGGCACGTTGTTTCTCCCAAAAATCTCACGTAACTTTCTCATCGTCACAGTGATGATTGATTTTGATAAAATGTTTTAACGATTAAAACACATTGGTTTATCGAATATTTTTCCATAATAAATTTGCCACGTATCTACTTCACGACTGCCAAATATGAACTGTCAAGACTAACGTTTACCAAAATGGCGGCAAAATAAAGTAGTATACCTTCCCGGCGGACACCCTGTATTTTTAATTTTTTTCCACTTAAATTTTACAGGAATTGGTTTAGAATGATATCCCCTAAACTCTGGTATTTCACTGTTATTATGATTTTTATTTTTGCGGTGTGAATACTGCTTTCAGATGGATAGAGAGAGCTGTAATCTTTTCTACGTCACTTCTGGCCCAATGTCCATCTGGTTACTTGTTTGGTGGGCTAGATAATGTTGGTCTCTTTAGTTTTTTTGTTGCCTTCCATAATGAATAATCTGTTTCCTCAGTTGCGCCGGAACATTAAGGTAATTCTATATAGATTCTTTGATCTTCTTCTTTTCTTCTCTAATGCTCCTTCCAGCGCTATAATAGCCCTATTTAATTTCCATTTTAATAATGGAGATTTTTGCCGCTACCTATTAGCCGACGTAGGTATAGTGTCCGTTTTACTTGGATGAACTGCAGTATACTAGGTAAAGGGTTATTAACTTTTTCAGAGCTGATAATATCGGGCGGCGCCTTTCTTTCTGCTATTCCCATTATATGTGTAAAATCATTGGTTGCCGCATCAATATCTTCTGGAGTGTCGAGGTTAATATCCAATTGGCAGTTTTGTTCAACCATATTCCAATATTGAGCTCATTTAGTTAGTTTATTTGTTAAACGTTGAGGAGGTCCTGCTTTTAATACTCGAGCACTCAGAGTTATTATTACTGGTGAGTGATTGGATGACAAGTCTTAGTAATCGTCTATCTGAGCATTGGTGAGAAATGTAATACTCAGATTGCGTGTTTCGGTGGACATATGTAAACAGCTAATATTACACAATTTCCAGACCATTCTTCTAGACAGATATTAGTTGCTGGAATGTGATCTTTACCTTTTTGTTGAGTTAAATACAACTTCATTTTTGGCTTATAACAGTAATTTGCACTAGTGTGGTCATATTTTGCATCATCATGCTCATTTGTCTTTCCATCATTATCATGAAACTTTGGATCGTTTCCAGTTAGTTTGTTTACGGTTGCATGAAAGTCATATTTCTTTGATTGTAACGTGACTTGAACATTCGGTGCTCAGATCGCAATTTTGGGTTGGTCTTACACTTTAAATCAACTCCAACCGTTTTACTGGATTGATTATTTCTCGTCCTATCGCATTTTTTTCAATCTTGAAGTACACCACAAATAACGCAAACTTCTCTCAATGTATAATATGCTTTTTTGTGCCCGTGTTCTTGGCACTTGATGCATTGTACCAGTCCGGTTTACTTTTTAGATGCCTCTACAGTGATTAAGCGATGCAGTGCATATTTCAAGTTATGTATATACTGGGCTTTTATTTTTTTCTCATTTGGCTCTAATTCTAAGCGAAACATCGGTTGAGGATCATTGTTCCGATTTAAAATGTGCGCAACAGATTTGGCATGGAAACCTTGCGCAACGAAGGCCTCACGCATGTCAGTTATATCTTCGCCGCTCTCTATTCCTTTTAAAACAAAAGTCAATCCTTTTGGACTTTTGATCCGATAAGTGTTGCGTTCCAGTTTGGTTCAATTTACAAGCGCTCTGAAATCATCAATTTCACAAGATTTTAATTTTGTTTCATTGATACGTTTTGAGCGGGGTAATATACAATTTTGAGTCAGTTAACTTGTCGATTATACTGATGAGTTCATTGTGAAAAGCCCCTCTTAAACAAATGAAAGCGGCTTTTCGGTTTTCGCATTTTTTACTATTATACGAGTACCATCAGCACCATCCACCTCCAAGCTAAACAATCTATTGCCGCGAGATATTTGAACAATCTATTGCTAGCTAATTGCGATCATCTCGGGCTTCGTTTTCGTTTAGACTGGACGGTAATATATCTCTCCATTCCGGTTAGCACAAGTTTTTCATCATTTGAGTGCCCTATCTCACTAATAAAATTCATATCGTTTGTCGACGATGAATTTTATTGTTTTATTTAAGTTCATTGCACTGGGTTCATTATTTATTTTTTCATTACATGTTGATAGTAGTGGTAAATTTGCTGTTGGACCATTTATTTTTTATAAGTGCGGATCCCCTTATACTATTATTTACTGCATTATACTGATTCAAATGCTGATTTGGAATGTGTTCGTTGGTGAGATATTGTTTTTTGTTGGGAAAAATAAGCCCATCATCTTTTGAACATTATTTTTTAGCATTCATTTTCATTTGTGAATCCACGGTAATAAAAAATTAATAAATAATTAAAAACAGCTAACATGGCACGTTTTTTATTTTAATTATATTCCGCGCACATTGATTTAACGTCCAAACTAAAAAAAAAATGAATTTCCGATTTTCTAAAATAAACTGACAAACAAACAAAAAATGATCAAAATTTGAATTTCTTAAACTACATAGCTCTCACGTGTTTCAAATATATTAAAATATGTATTATGAAAACTACAGAATTTCTTAGTATATGTATGAGCAGTGCATATATGATAAAATTGAATAATGACGTATGATATAGTATTCCAAATTTGTATACAAACTGACTTGATTTCAAACCGCATTCATTATTTTGAGATTAGCTTCGAAATCTTACCATTTTTTAAACAATGTAACTTATTATAATTAATGAAGTAATTTGAAATGTATATATCGAGCTCTGTACAATATCGAGATCAGAGATCTGATCGAGATCCCCGATATTATACTGGCTAGGCCACGTTCGGCGTGCTGATCCGGTACGAATTGTGCATCGATCTCGGAAAGGGGAGCCACCATATGGTAGGCGACAATGGCTCCACGGTGTAGAGAACGACTTAGCCTCTTCTGATTGTCTAAGACAGTATGAAAACCAAGCCCAGGAGCGAGACCGTTGGAGCCAAATTGTTAACTCTGTATAAGGGGCCAGTAATGGCCTTTATAGACGGATTATTATTATAATTTGAAATAAATTTGACCGTCGTATGTATTTTAACTCAAATTAATCCACGCAAATTAGTAAATAGAAAATATTCTAAATAAAATGATCCAGGCCACAAATGATCGCCTAACAATATCGGAGCAATTAAATTGATGAGCCATAATTTATTCGCCCCTTCCACTATTCTAAGACCACGTTTGAAAAGTTTATATCAGGACCTGGTACGTTACGATATAAGGTTAACCATATACTTATTCTCCTTGAAAGTCGACTGTTTGCTCAAATATAGTGAGGTTACCGAAACTCTTATCACTTCGACATCGGATTTCTTCAGTTATTCATATTAGTTGCTAGATCGCATCTATACCTATGCTGGTCGTTTATCTGAGTTTGATTAGAGTTTGAGCGGTGAAGCTTTTCGATAAAAAGCTGTTTCAATATCATTATTGAAATCAGATATACAGTTGCGGGAGTTTCTTTAATGCTGGGTGTAATATTATTGATTATGTCTTTGGTGACTGGTTGCTATCTACCATATCTATTCGGCCTTGCAAAATCATTATTAATTCTTGTGTCAATATTTACTCATTTTAAATGAATTATTGAACTGATTGAATCGCGCGATAACAGAAACAAGCTAATTTAAATTATTATAAATCATTAACTTAATGATTTTTTATGACATATAGATAAGAAAATATTACATTATGTTGACCACACAGGTGTTCAAATTTATAATTGGCGTCACTCTTCTGAATAAATAATAATAAATTTTAAATTAAGTCCGAATTTATGTAATCTGTGTTATCCCCATTTTCTGCAGGTGTGCTGATATCAAAAATGCTCTAATCATATATATAGATTACGCCATGCATAAGCGTTCAAACGTCATTGTGTCTGGTCGTTTCCACAACTTGTTATTTGCATTAAACTTATCTATAAGTTATCACACTAATTCAGAACCAATTAATTCGGTTGTCAAAACTCAAGCGTGTGATATAATTTATATGTGGATGGGTATATTTCGGTTTGTTATCAGACATAAAAAAATAATTTTTGTTCGCGTTTCTATTAATTTATTATACGATTATATAAATGTTCTAATATTTATTAAACAATATAGGCAGTCCAACTCCAGCAAAACAAGTTAGCATTATTTTCATCAACCAAATTAAATGTAAGAACCGGACTAAATAAGGTTGGCGAAGCTGGATCAACTTCTTGTCTCAATTCGTATACGACTTCGGTTCCAGCTACTAGTGGGCATACATGTCCGTTCAAAATCCAGTTACATCCTATTTTAACATCTGCGGGTAGAGTATAGTCAATTACGAATAAACCAACTTTAGCCTTAACAGTTGGTATGAATGCTGTGATATTGCGAGCTGCGGGAAACAACAAAAATAGTTAATTTTAAACCGATCAGAGTATATAAAACAACATTTTGCTACTTACGACATATAAACCGAACGTGTGTAATTCCAACATCTCCTCGGGCTAATTGACAAGGAGCGGCATCACAGTTTTGAATATTAACTTCTAGTGGGAAATTATCGGCTGATCCACAATTGTTAACATTAAGAGTACCGTACACGAAGGCTGGTACTAATGCGATCAATAAAAGTGTTCGGAACATTTTTCTATAAAATATTTAATTTTTACTGTGCTTACCAAATCGTAATAAATTTTTGTGGACAATTTGTGTGCTTTTATACCAAAATTGTTAACTGATAACAATGATACAAATTTGCAATGTCATGTGAATTTTTATTGTATATGTTTTAATTTTCAATTTGATTAGAAAAATATAAATCAAGTCTAATATGTTAGATTATAAAATTTATCTTTAATTATCTATTATAATTATAATTACTTATATTACAATTTTTGATCGAATATAATTACTTATATTACAGCTCGTAATATGTATATCAATTTTGATTTCAGTGGCTAATAAGTAGTGGTCCAAATTATTCGACATCCGCAGTTACATCCTACTTTAGCATCGAGTGTGATTATAGAATTAGTGTAGTAATAGCCAATACTGCGGGTTCAAAGCACAGAAATCAATGCATGTTTATTTCATTGTAAAGAAGAAAGTATGCCATTAAGATTTGAAAACGATATCAGTCAAATAGCCACCACGGCTACGCAGCCGTGGTGGAAAAGGATGCAGCACCATATCCTTTTCATGAAATTTTCCATGACCAATTCGCACATTTGGGGCTATATGTCCTCGATATCTTCACGAATTCCATCTTTAAGGTCTTGAATCGATTGTAGATCATTGGCATAGACCTTATCTTTCACGTGGCTCCAAAGAAAAAAGTCTAAAGGTGTTAAATCACAAAATCTCGGTTTAATTGTGATCACCTCTTCGAAAAATAACACGGTCAAGAAACTTTTCTTGCAAAATAGCGATTGTGTCGTTGCTTGTGTGGCACGTAGCGCCGTCTTGCTGAAAATAAACGTCGTCCACATCAATATCTACTGATTCCGGCCATAAAAAATCATTAATCATAGGTCGGCAGCGCAATCCATTCGCGTAGCAGTTACACCAACCTCATTTTCGAAAAAAAAGGTTCAATCACACCTCCAGCCCAAAAATTGCTCCAAACAGTGACACATTGAGGATGGAGAGGCTTTTCAACAATCATTCTTGGGTTTTCTGGGCCACAAATCCGACAATTCTGCTTATTAACGTAGCCTCCGAGATGAAAATGGGCCTCATCACTGAAGATGATTTTTCGATGAAAATCCGGATCATTTTGATGCATTTGATAAACCTAATCAGCGAAGATACGACGTTTATGGTGATAGACCGGGTTGAGTTCTTGTGTTAACTGAACTTTAAAAGTCTTAAGACCTAAGGCTTTCTTCAAAATACGGTGTAATGTCTTTTGTGGAATGTCTAATTCCAAAGATCTACGAAGAATTAAACAAACCTGGGTTTTCTTCAACAATACACTTGGAAAACCCTTTATAACTAACTATTCTATGAAATTAAATTAACTTCAAATTTGGCATGCGGTTTACAGCCCATATCGTTTAATAAACATTTTTACAGAAACCGGAAATATTATTCAAAATAATCAAAGAACACAATAAGAAGTCAACCAAATTAAATTATATTAGAGGATCAATAGAAAATAACTAATAAAATCAGCAGCTTATATAAAGGTAAAGGAACAAAGACGTTCAATGAATCAAAAATTACAAGATACAATGATGGCATCCAACGGTATCATAAAACTAAGTGACATATAAGTTAAAGACGCCATTACATATGCAAGTGTAAGCTATCGCTGCTATAAAAAATTCAGCCTCGTTAAGAAAATTGTTCTGAAATGTCCAACAAAATTGTACAAGCCACGTGTGAATAACACCATTAAAATCACATTAACCAAAAACCAAAATATTGTTCATTTTTATCAATCATAAATACATAACATATAGATTAACGATAACATACAGGTGTTCAGCTAATTATGGCAGCAAACCCGGAACGATGAAGAGTATCATAATAATCAAAATCGTAAGAGTTTAAGAATATCAATAGATGCAACACCTATTATCCAAAATATAATAAGGCAACTAAATTTGCTAACAAAACATAGTTTCACATACGTAATGTTCAACTAAGTTCTAAAATACGCAAGTAGCGTGATTAAAATCACATCACCTAAACAACAAAATAATATTTACTTTTATGTTTATCAATCATAAATCGGTATAGATTATTGATAACTCACAGGTGTTCAGCTAAAACCACAAATTTTTAAATAGCAGGTGCGACACGGCTTGGCAACCAATTATAATAATAATAAACAGTATATAAAGGCCATTACTAGCCCCTTACTGAGTGAAGAGTTCGGCTCCAACGGTTTCGATCCTGCGCTTGGTCTTCATACTGTCTTAGACAATCTGAAGAAGTCAAGTTGTTCTCAACGACCTTTACACCCACCATATATGGTATCTCTGCTTTCAGAGATCGCTGCACAATTCGTTCCGGATCAGCACGCAGATGGTGACGGAGCTTTGTACTCGCTGAGATCTTATTTCATGTATAATGTCGGAGATTTTCATCGTCTACTTAGCGTTTTGGGCCGTATATCACCCGCACGATTCTTCTCTCAAATGTAAGGAGCCATCTCTCCGTACTCTATCGTCAGCGCCCAACTTTCTGCATGGCAACCATAATCAATTTAAATAAAATGTCCCGAGGACTATAATTAATATTTGAATGTATTGGAACCGGGGTGATTGGCGAATGTATTATATACAAATAATTGCCCAAATCATATACTTCCAAGAGAAAATAAGAATTCTGCGATGTTGGAACTGTGCATACTTACACGCCATCGAACATTTCATCTAAATGTTAAGGATATATAAATTCAACTTTGGTGTAAAAGTACAACAATAAATATTGTATGTTTTTCAAATTGATCCACTTCTTGATGGCTTTAATTTGGCCCATCCCATATTTGATATGTTATCAATCCACGAAATTATTAATTAGCTAAATTATCTTTTGATTTTTTTTTTGAAGTGGTGTGAATAATTGCTTAACACCTGGCTTTTTGTTTACACAAGTGGTTAGATTACTTGAACGCGATATCGAAATTATCAATTAAACCGAATTTTGATGTCTTACATTAAACCAAACATAAGGAATTGTTATGTCTCGCTTGCAATAAATCGATTTTGCTACTTGAATTATTTTAGATTATATTGTTGTTTCTATTATTGGAATATTCCCGTATAATTAACTAATTTGAATGATGATTTGATTATCTATTTACTAATTTGAAATCATTTACTCACCACCAGTGGCAAAATCAAATCATCAATGATAATTCATTAATCGCCTCTGTTATAATAGCCTACAAGTAGAGCGCAATTTTGAATTTTGACTTGAGATGAAAATTGTACGGTAAATTTATAAAATCAGCTCCACAGAATTTTATGTTGTACCAAATTTGTTGTTTGGTATGGGATATGATTTATGAATCAACTTGTATGACACCTGAAGATCTGTTAAAATATATGAAGTATATATATATATATATATATATATATATATATATGGATGATTGGTAAAATCTCTAAGATCAGCTCCACAGAATTTTATGTTGTACCAAATTTGTTGTTTGGTATGGGATATGATTTATGAACCAGGTTGTAAGACCCTGATAATGCGCTAAAATATGGGAAGGGGGTATTTTTTCATGATGGGGAGGGTCCATTCTGGATTTAACAAAATGTTGTCCCTTTTAACTCCAATTCAGCACAAAAAGTAACATAATTTGTTACGATCCGCTAAAATATGGGAATATTTTTCCATGATGGAGAAGGCCCATTCTATCATATAAATCTCTAGGATCAGCCTACAGAATTTTATGCTTAAACAAATGACATATTATTTGAAATTGTCTAATAGAATTTTTTTTAAATACACATACTACATACGCATACAAGTATGCTATTTAATTATTTATTGACTAAATTGCTTTTATTTTTGTAAACTAATCGAATTCTCGTCCGAATCGATCAGTCACTGATCAAGTCTTTTCGCTACGAATGATTCTATCTAAATATTATGATATTTCCATCCCCGTCCATCAGGTGTTCCTGGATTTCCGGCAGGCCTATGATCGATCAATCGAGAGAGTTTGTGGTCTGCGCTGGAATATCTAGGTATGCCAACAAAAATGGTACGATTGCGCAGAATGACAGTGACGCAGTCTCAATGCTGTGTTAAAGTTGAAAACAGGCTATCAAGAATTTTTGTAGTTAGCTCGGGTGCTCGGCAGGGAGATGCCCTGTCCCCGATACTTTTTAATCTCATGTTGGAGTATATCTATCGTAAAACACCTCAACGAAACATCTTATATCTCCAGTCCAATCAGGTGCTTGCATATGCAGATGACATATGCGTATTGGACTGAATAGCAACGGAGTGAAGGAAATACTTAATCCGCTTGTAGAGTTTTCAGCTTCTGTTGGACTCTAGATCAATTAGTCAAAATCGAAATACATGATCTCTGGTTACAGGAACAATGGCACACCAGATTTTAATAGTGGCCACTACACGTTTGAGGGAGTGAGGATCACAGTGTGGGTGAGGATATTAAAGTGCGGCTGACAGCTGACAGCCGTGCTTTGTATCCTCTAAGGCCACTGCTAAAATCTAAACACCTATCAAGTGCGTTGAAGATCCTGAACGAAATGTGCAGCGATCTCTGAAAGGGGACCCACCTTATGGTAGGCGCATAGGTCGTTACAGGCGACGATGGCTCCATGGTGTAGAGAATGACTTGGCATCTTCTGGTTGTCTAGGATAGTGTGAAGACCAAGCCCAGGATCGAAACCGTTGGAGCCAGATTGTTGACGCAGTAAGGGGCCAGTAATGGCCTTTAAACACTGTTTTTATTTATTATTATTAATAGAAGCCTAATTAATAACTATTTTGTAGAATAAGTTATAACAAAGAAAATGCATAAGTCAAACTAAATTCCGTCTTATACAGGTAATATTATAAATACATACACGGAACAAATATTTCGTAAAGATTTCGCAAAAGCTTCACACACGGCTTTTATCCAATTTCATATGGATGCTGTATAAAAAAAAATTTTGAATATAAAAAAAATAAAATTATTTACTACTGAGTCTGGATGATAAAATTCTTAAAAAATGTTTCACTTTCAAAAACAGAATCATAATTTAAAACTGAAAACTGTACGTTAAATTCAGTTTGAAAATTTCAAAAAAATTTAGTTTTTTATAATTTGATGAATTCAGAAGTTTATTTATTTATTTATTAACAACAATTTGTTAGAAATCGAGCACACATTCCAGTTTAGGGCATAACCAGTTAGGAGATAACTTAACGTTTAATCCCAATGACTGGAATCTGAAATCAAATCGTATCACAATTATAATTATTTACACTTATCAATTATTAAAGACCATTACAGTAGCCCCTTATTGACCAGGAGCTTGGTCTTTATATTGTCCTAGAAAATCTGAAGAGAGAAAGTTGTTCTCAAGTCATGGTCCCCTACAACGACTTCTGGGCCAAAATTTGTTCCGGATACACACGCAGATCGTAACGGACCCAGCGTATTCACTGAGATCTTACTTCATGTACAATATCGGGGATCTTCATCAGATTTCTGATCTCGTATATATATATATATATATATATATATATATATATATATATATATATATATATATATATATATATATATATATATACATGTATCCTTAATCGTATTCCAATAGGTCATTAATTTTCGGAGCTATTTGCTTTCCATTTCGCTTTCGGCACCAGATCAAATACACAGTAAAAAAACAAAATGGCTACTGATAAAAGTCAGCCCAACGTCTAACAATCGCGAGGAAAAACAAAGTTGCTCTGGCTCGAAGGGCAGCTAAGCAGATTTGTAGACGGAAGAAGCGAGAATGAAGGGAATTACTAGATTGCATCATACTTTCAGGCGTTCGTCAACCCCCATTAATGTAATACTCGACGCATGGAGTGGACACTTTAACGACCAGCTTAGTGTTCATCATCCGTCATAGGCTGTAGTTGCGTCAGCTCAAATACAGACTGCCAAGATTTGCATTGAAGATCCATCCCATGAGGAATTCACAAAGGTCATGAATAGATTAAAACGGAACCGTTCACCTGAAGTGGACTGCATTAGTTCGGAGCTCTTGATATTTCGAGGGGATACTTTGTGGAACTGTCTTTTCGACCTTATTCGATTTGTATGACGAAACGAAGTTATGCCTGATGAATGGAAAGTAACCCCGCTATGCCCCATCTTCAACAAGGGAACCCGTTTAAAGTGTGGGAATTATTGCGGCTGTCCTACATTATATTGGATAGAATCACCCCCGTCCAGCGGAGGGATTGAATAGCCACGGAGTGAAGGAAATGCTTCATCCCCTTGTAGAGTTTTCAACTTCTGTTGGACTCCAGATCAATGAGTCCAAAACTAACAACATGATCTCTGGTTATAGAGACAATGGCACACCAGGTTTTAGCAGTGACCACTACACGTTTGAGGGAGTGAGGAGTTTCAAATATTTGGGCTCTCTTACCACTCACGATAACACTGTGGGTGAGGCATACTAAAGCGCGGGCCGGTTGATAAAATCTAACTGCTAAAATCTAAACACCTATCAAGTGCCATGAGACTGAAGCTTTACAAAGCGTTGATCAGGGCCGCTTTGTTCACATGTATGGATGTGAAAGTTGAGCGCTCACGGATGAGTACTGGCTACTTACATTTGAGAGAAGAATCATGTGAGTGATTTACGGTCCAAAACGAGAAGTAGATGGAATATACCGAGCTCTGTACAATGTCGAGGTCAGAGTTTTGATGAAGGTTCCCGACATTGTATATGAAGTAAGACCTCAGCGGGTACACTGGCTCGTTCACGTTCTGCGTGCTGATCCGGAACGAATTGTGCAGAGATCTCTGAAAGGAGAGCCACCATATGGTAGGCGTAGAGATAGTTGCAGGCGATGATGGCTCGTATAGAGATTAGAGAACGAGTTGGCTTCTTCAGACTATGTCTAAGACAATCAGGATCGAAACCGTTGGAGCCAAATTGTTGATACAGTAAGGAGGCAGTGGCTAATAAAAGTGGCCATACTAGTGAATTTAAAAACTGTTATTATTATTGGAAGTTACAGAACTAAAAATTGGATAGTATAGACATTTTTTAAGAATTAACAGATTTTTTTTATCAGACATATAATTAATTTATTATACGATTATATAAATGTTCTAATATTTATTAAACAATATAGGCAGTCCAACTCCAGCAAAACAAGTTAGCATTATTTTCATCAACCAAATTAAATGTAAGAACCGGACTAAAAAAAGTTGGCGAAGCTGGATCAACTTCTTGTCTCAATTCGTATACGACTTCGGTTCCAGCTACTAGTGGGCATAAATGTCCGTTCAAAATCCAGTTACATCCTATTTTAACATCTGCGGGTAGAGTATAGTCAATTACGAATAAACCAACTCTAGCCTTAACAGTTGGTATGAATGCTGTGATATTGCGAGCTGCGGGAAACAACAAAAATAGTTAATTTTAGACCGATCAGAGTATATAAAACAACATTTTGCTACTTACGACATATAAACCGAACGTGTGTAATTCCAACATCTCCTCGGGCTAATTGACAAGGCGCGGCATCACAGTTTTGAATATTAACTTCCTGTGGGAAATTATCGTCGGACCCACAATTGTTAACATTAAGAGTACCGTACACGAAGGCTGGTACTAATGCGATCAATAAAAGTGTTCGGAACATTTTTCTATAAAATATTTAATTACTGTGCTTACTAAATCGTAATAAATGTTTGTGGACAATTTGTGTTCTTTTATACCAAAATCGTCAGATATTTTATATTTTAAAATTTGCTTTAATTATCTAATCTATTTACAATTGCATTTAAGATACTGTAGATAAAATATATTCTTGAAGAGGTACTGGAATGTTCTACAACTATTCTACTAAGTTACTAAATGTAATCAATTTACATAAGAGAATTAAACCAATCAAACGGACTGTTCCTATAAATAGTATGACATCAAATCATGACAGGTAGCTTAGCTAATTGAGAAAAGCAATAAATCGATCGTATATCTTTTAAAAGCAATTGGACAGAAACCAGCAATTGAACGCGTTGGCGAGATCAAGTATCTTAGAATAATGCTTGATATAAGTATATGTCTAGGAATAAACACACTTGTATGTGAGCCTGCAAATATGTCCGTTTCAAAATATGTCACAGTATAGAAGATTATATTCATCGTTCCTGACCATTACCCTATACCCCACATACAACATTTCTCTATGAACTTAACCGGTTGTACTATATATTCTCTAAAGTAGATAGCAATTACCATTCCTTTTGGCTTATTCGAATTTATGGGTATACCTTTTGGTTTACGCAACGCTGCTCAGACGTTTCAAAGAGTGATGAACAAGGTAGTTAGAAGACTGAATTTAGTGTTTGCATACATAGACGATATTCTTGTAGCTTTGAAATCAGAAGAAGAGCATAATTACCATAGATCTGTACCAAAACTAGCTCAATTGTTATCGCCGATTCATTCCCATCTAGTTTTGTTACTCAGAAACCCAAAAACTTCAAGAAATTTTGCTTGGCCGGTAGAGTGAAATGAAGTGTTCGCTTAGAATAAAAGTGCACTTGCATCATGCAACACTTTTGGGGCATCCTTTAGATGACGCAGTGTTCAGTGTTACTAATGTTGCATCAAACACCGCAGTTGGAGTTGGAGCCGTCTTGTCGCAACTCAAAAAAACTCCCTACTGGATGTAGGGAACCTCTAAAATGATTCTCCAAATAGTTACAACCAGCCGAAACGAAATTTTCAGCATTTGATATGCCATATACTTAGCGGTTTTGATATATTGTAAAAGATTGAGAATTTACGATTTACATAACTAACTTTCATAAGCTCCAAAACAAAAATAAATTCAGGACACCTCATTTGGAATTTATTTCGCAGTTTTCAACACTAGGACATTCAATATATTATATTGGCGAAGATAATGTTGTCGGAATAACATGAATAAAAACACAGTCCTGGCGTGATGCTAAAGATCAGAAATTTAAAGGCACACGAAATCGGAATCTATAACACAGCAATTCTTAGATATAAACGTGTGTGTAACGGAAAACTATCCAATTCACAAATCATTCACCGCAACAATATTATTACGAAAAAAAAAATGGAAAATTTCAATAAAAGAAAATGAGACAATCCGTATACATATTATGATTATTTATTTTTAATAAATAAAAATGGATAATACCAATAATGAATCCTTATTCCCAGAAGATTACAAAAACAGCAACAAAACAAGTATATACATATAAGGAACGATTAGAGAAAACTATTGTATGTACATTTGTCTATGGAATAAAGAAATGAAACCCATCAAAAGAAAAAGAAAAATCGAACTAATTTTCATTGTCTTCCTCTTGTGTACGCGGGTGAATTTTAATATTTGATTGAGTTGATGGCCAATATTTTTACTCGACGTAATCTTAATACATGCGATTACGTATATATGTTCATATAAATTTATTTATAGATCATGCGATTAATTTTAATCATTTAATTTATTTGTGGTTTCGATATACCTACATATATGTGTATATGTATACGGCGAATTATTATTTCTGTCGACAGTTGAACGACCGGTATTAAGAAATGTAGGTACTCGCCGGAATGTTGTCCAAATATTAATTATATAAAAGCAATTGGTGATAGTAGAAATTTATATTTTTCAACTATCGAACCATTTTTTATCAAAATGGAATATAGATATGACTAAAATGTTGATGTACGTATGTTTACTATACAATCAGCTAAAAAGCTATATTATCAGATATTTAGAGACGTGCCGTTGATCTTACAATGATGACAACTGCGTGATTGGTAAAGGTTGTTAGCTTGAGTAGAACTTTTTGCGAATTATCACATGTGCATTCAGATTGCATGATAAAATTATAAATGTTAAGTTTGCCCCCTCATACATATATACCGATCGTCTTTTTATATTGACAACTCTTATCAGTAGATTTCGACTTTTTAATTGGCTTTAATTTATGCTCATTCTTGTTATTCTAATTTTATAAAATCTAACATTATCAGTTTAAACAAACTATTCACAACTTTACAGATATTACTATCGACACATTAATGGCTATAAATGTAGATTAAACTATATGTTACATATACAATATTATGAAGTTCAATATTATGCTGATTCATGAAGTAAGTTTTTAATTTTTACTAAAAGTTTGAAACATTTTGAGACTCGAACTTTAAAATTTAAATTTCACTTTAGATCATGTTTGCAGTTCATGGGTTATTGAATTGCGTAACTAAGGAATATATATGTACCTATTTCACGTTATCCCAGAATTTCATGGAAGAAAAAATCGTACATCGAATCGGCAATTATATGATTGAATGGGTTACGAGAATTCCAACTATTGAAAAATTACAAACGCTGGCAGAGTGTTGACCAATAGAGCCCTAAAATCAAGCGCTATGCGAAAATAGCCATGTATAAAAGTTTGACGTTCGATTTTAATTTAATTTTATTTTTATTTGTAAAGTGTTTTATTTACATTTATTTATGTAGCGGCAACTCCAAAGTTCAAAATATTATCAATGCTGGCATAGTGATGGCTTTCAGGGTCCTCAGCTTATTCGCATGCGAAAATAGCCGTCCTTTCCACGGTTTGGCCAGAAGATTTTTTTTCCTAAAGAACCAAATAAATTTTGCACATTAGAAAAGTCTGGGATGAGTATTTTGGTACTAAAATATTTTTTTATATGACGAAAAAGTCATCCCAGACCAACTGTATAATTTATATGTTTTTAGAAATTCTGGGATGGATTTTATATATGCTTGTTTTTTCAGAGGTATTTTTAAAAATCGTAGAATAATTTCAAGACGGTGAATGTGTTATTTGTCTGATCATGAATTAACGTCTGAAAACTCGAAGTAGCTGCATGAGCAAGATAAACTAAATCGCCCGATTTTTGTTTTACCATATTTCGCCGGTCCGTCTGTGTGCATGTTTCAACACGATAACTATCAATGCTATATAGGAACTTAAATGTTTGCATGTATAAAGATGCTTTCGACACAATAGCTTATACATCAGCGATTACGTCAGAGGGACCCTAAAATAGTATTGCATGGAGACATACAGGTGCTATGTGCTGTGAATAACTTACTTTGTATATTTTAAGCTTTGTGTCTCAAAACTCACCCATTTGCCATTGAACTAAAAATATAAAACCCGCAACTATACTATCCACAAAATCATCGAATTACTGAACTCGTATTCTTAAGCAAGTTGGACCCTGTGGTCGGGGGACACTCACATGTCTCGTAAACCTATACAAAAATAAGCTGTTTATAAAGTCAACAAAACGAAAAATGGATACCGCCAAAACCACACCGGACCCCGCCCAAGTAACCGGACACTAGTTTTAGGATCGGCATGTGGAACGTACAGTCACTTAAGAAATCAGGAGCGTTAGAACGTCTAATCACATGCATGCAATACTCCTTGGCTGAAACTCGTTGCTTTTCAGAAAACTCGCTGGCCTAAAAGTGGAGACCATGTGGCCCAGGGCTATACGTTACTCAACAGTGGAGATGGTTTACTTCTTGGGTCGCAGGTAAAGAAGGCTGTTTTGGATTTCCAAGCAGTCAATAACCGATTATATAAGCTTCGCTTGCGCATGAAGTTAGCTAACCTGTCGATAATTTGTGTACATGCGTCCACAGAAGTCAGCCAGCCCCAAGATCAAGACTCATTTTACAATGACTTGGACGATCTGGCGAGATCTATACCCGAACACGATGTACGAATGGTAATTGGAGGACTTTAATGCTGGAGCTGGCAGAAATCAGACCAACTTGTGTGGAAACATAAGTCCGTATTCCCGACACGGAACTTCAACCGATAATGGTGAGAGAATGATGTACTTTGCAATCCCTCACGATCTTAGAGTAGCAAGTACATTTTACCTCACAAACAGATACATTTGGAAACATGGATCCATCCTCTCACGATTTCCCGCAGCCAAATTGACCACGTGTTAATTTCAAAAGGGCCAGGATATATTCAGTGACAACATTGAGGGAGCTAATTACCAGTCTGACTGTGTGAGCTCTCTCTATGATAATTGGTTTGATGATGAGTGTCGTCTTGCAGTTGAGCAACAAAATATAGCATATAGTGAAGTGCAACAAAGTCTAACAATCGCGAGGAATAGCAAAGAAAAAGCGAGGATGGTGGAAGGCCGAGGTTCTGAAACTACAACAACTCAGCAAGCGCAGTTTCTTTAAAGGAATTACTGTGTTGCACCATAACTTTCAAGCCTGCGTCATCTGCCACTCGGGACCGGGATCGAAACCTCTGTGTCAACATCCACGTATGGAATGGACACTTTACCGACCTGCTTGGTGTTCATCATGCGTCACAGACTGTAGTTGAGTCACCACAAATACAAACTGCGAAGATGTGCGTTGAGGATCCATCCCATAAGGAATTCACTAGGGCCATGCAGAGACTGAAACGAAACCGCTCGCCTGCATAAATTCGGAGCTCTTGATATTCGGAGGGGATACTTTGTGGAACTGTCTTTCCGGCCTTATTCGATTAGTATGGCGAACTGAAGTTATGCCTGACGAATGGAAAGTGGCCGCGATATGCCTCACCTTCAAGAAGGGAGACCGCATGAAGTGTGAGAATTATCGCGGTATAGCTCTCCTTTGCACAGCATATAAGTTACTGTCCTATACATTATGCTGGATAGAGTTACCCTTCTAGCGGAGGGCTTGGTTGGTGACTATCAAGGAGGATTTCGTCCGAATCGATCAGTCACTGATCAGGTCTTTTCGCTGCGGATGGTTCTATCTAAATATTATGAGACTTCCATCCCAGTACATCAGTAGATGCTCTGCCCCGATATACTCTTCAATCTCATGTTGAAGTACATATTTCGTAAAACTGAAACACCTCAGCGCAACATCTTATATCGCCAGTCCAATCAGGTGCTTGCATATGCAGATGACAACGGAGTGAAGGAAATGCTTGATCTGCATGTAGAGTTTTCAGCTTCTGTTGGACTCCAGATCAATGACTCCCAAACGAAATACATGATCTTTGGTTATAGGAACAATGGGTCACCAGATTTTGTGGCCACTACAGTGGCCACTACACGTTTGAAGGAGTGAGGAGGTTCAAATATTTGGGGTCCCTTATCACTCACGATAACAGTGTGGATGAGGATATTAAAGTGCGACTGAGAGGTGGCAGCCGTGCTTTGTATCTTCTAAGGCCACTGCTAAAATCTAAAAACATATCAAGTGCCATGACGCTGAAGCTTTACAAAGCGTTGATCAGACCCGTTGTTATGTTTGGATGTGAAAGTTGGGCGCTGATGGATAAGTACGAGAGATGTCTCCTTACGTTTGAGAGAACAGTCATGCGTGTGATTTACGGTTTAAAACGCGAAATAGATGGTACATACCGAGCTCTGTACAGTATTGAGATCAGAGATCTGATGAAGATCTCCAATATTGTACGCCGGCTTGGTCACGTTCTGCGTGCTGATCCGGAACGAATTATGCAACGATCTTTGACTCCTTTCACCATATGGTTGGCGCAGAGGTCGTTGCAGGCGACGATGGTTCCACGGTGTAGAGAATGACTTGGCTTCTTCATGTTGTCTAAGACAGTATGAAGACCAAGCCCAGGATCGAAACCGTTGGAGCCAGATTGTTGACGCAGTAAGAGGCCAGTAATGGCCTTTAAACACTGTTTTATTATTATTATTAAAAAAGTTGGAAAATTCAACAAGTGACTTAAGTCTGTCAAACTAATTTTCTTTTATATGGTTTTTATTTAAGCCATATACTTAAGTATAAATTATTTATGATTTATAAAGTACAAGAAATATGTGATTGGTGACCCTATATATTCACGATTTGTTCGAACATTAGCACCGTGGATTAGTTCAAGCACGTACATAATATGATATAAGAGCGTGTGCTAAAATTTAAAATCTCAATCATAATTCTAACTTTATTTATTACAAAAATTTTAAAATTTATGGCCGAAGCAGAAAGTTTATTCCTTAGCGATATGAGTTTTAATACCAAAGCATACAATCGCTTTTTGGTTATCATCGCGCAGGGTAACACGAATAGTTGGATCAACATTTGTTGCTGGAGCATTCAAAATCATATCCATTTCATATGTAACATGGTCACCAATACTCAATGGACACGAGCTATTTCGTAATGTAGCGCAACCATCTTGATGTTCGGCCGGTATACGATATTCCATATTTAAAATACCAAGTTGGTATTTTGCGGTAACAGTTAAAGTGTTGGTTTCGATTGGTGAAATAAAATCCATTTCAAATCCAATTGGTCCACCTTGTACAAAGGTACATGGTACCACACTGCAGTATTGTGATCGGACTTGATCCGGTTTTATTCCTTCGGCACCTTTAAATCAAAAATTAATTTAAAATGTATACTCGTATAACACAGAACGTTTTACTATACATACATTGTTCGATTTCAACTGGTTCGTATAGGGCTAATACAAGAGCCGGGATTAAAATCACTAATACAAATAATTTGAACATTTTTACAATTTCACTGATGTAATTCTTAAATTGAACTGAATTTGCTAAACCATGGTTAATAGCTTTATATAGATTATGGCTGTCTCCTCATTAAGTAATCGGAGTTGAAAACACAAGATATAATTTTATTATATTGCATGAAGTGAGCAAGCCATATATAATTTATAACGAGCTGTCAAGTATTATCTTGATTTGGTATATGTATCAGCAAATTTTAGTACGAACCCCCCAACTTATTATACCCGGCCGTTCATAAACAAATAAAATTCCATCTATAAATCTAAACTAATCACCTAGTTTCGCATGTTATAAATTAGGATAAAAGTTTATAAATTGGCTAAGAATTATTTTTATGGAATTCGATTAGCTGTCGTGTCTGCTAGATAAGCCGCTAAAATACAATTACGATGTTTACATTTCTGCTGAAATACTCAAAACTATTATTTATGTTTTTTTTTATTGAACAGATAAGATTAAGTTTAAGTACAATAATCTTACTATAACAAGGCCGAAGTTCGAACTCGTTCAACACGGAATCTTTTATCGGAGCTTCATATTAGTTTTTACTTGGTACACAGATTCAATAATTATTTATAAGATATATACGGATATGCAAACATTTGGATATACAAAATTTAAAAAAATATCCGATGTTTATCTTCAAACCAACATAAATCTTTACAAAGTAGGGATTTAGTAACAATTCTAAAAATAACACTATGAAATTGATTTAAACAATAGCCCGAGCGATCTTATATACTTCCCACTAACCGTGGAGTTTTGTCATATTTAAAGACCAAGTAAGATTCTATACCCACCAAGCTAATTAGGCGCACTCCACCATTCTTGGTAGCCCAAGGGCACTAGTTTCTATAATACAAACCACTAGGTTTGGTCTTATGTGGAGTTCTTTCCTCTGTGTGTGGGTTAATTTGAGGTAACTATTTACTATACTGAGGAATGTCCTATACTCAATTCGTTTCAAAAACTCTTGTTATACTCGGTAGAAAATTATATTTCTTAAATGTTACCCTGTAGTTCAAACTTTAAGTAGTTTCTTAGATCCGAAAAGTCTGCTTTCTTTCTACTAGGATACTTGAGACAGGGCAACTTTTTCGTCACGAAACATGCCAGGGAAAATCATATCAAACAATCTAAAGAGTATTAATTATATTAATTACGAAATCACTTTCAACATAAAATTATTATTTAAAATAATTAAATAACATATTGACCTTATATACATATTCATGATAACCAAACACGCATGTACAATGTCATACGATAAGATAACACTATATCTTATTCATTGGAATAGGCCAGCTCTGTCTAACTTCTTTATATACGTTTGGGTCAAAAATGTTTTTTAATATGCAACTCCAATTACGAATAGGGTTTGGATGTGCTCTTATGCGCTGTTTACTCGACATAAATACTTCTAATGCTTGATGTATTTGTTTGCGTTTTGTGTAACATGATGCAAAGTGGGTTAACGACTAAGTTACAGCTCTCAGTAAGTTCAATATGATGAAATTTGCTGTATGCTCAGTTTCAAAGATTTGATAAGAAGGCTATTATTCATAATATCGTTTTCTTCCGCGCCTTTAGTTCCTTCAAATTGTTCCTTCAAGTCAATAATTAGGTGAATAAATGTTTCAAATCACCTTAGTTATATTTCTGTGGCAAAATCACCTTAGTTGTATTTCTGTAAAATTAGACTTTCTGTGAAAAACCTCATCATGCAATTTTCTAAATCCGGCCCGATTATACTTTCAGTTGAACAGCGCTGATATAGGCTGTTGACGCACAATTTACATACTTAACATCAAGTATTCAAAAGTACTAATCTTATCCCCATATCTATACATGAACAACTTAACAATTTTACGTAAACAATATATTTGAGACGGAACTTTTGGAAAAATATTATAGAATAAAACAATTTTCACACTAATCGCCAACTATTAAGTTTGCTTAAAAAATTATGTTTCGCATATTAATTTTACTCGGTGTTGTATTACCTGCCGTTTTTGGAAATTTAAATGTTCAACAATGTAAGTAGATCACACTATAATAAATACATAAGTGGTTGTGAATTTATTTAATAATAAATATTATGAAATTGGAATAGGTTCAGGACTGCGTCCACTTCCAGTAAGTGTTATTGTTCCCGGATGCAGTGTACTCCCATGTAACGTACAATCAGGCGGTGTAGCCGAAGTTGAAATAACATTCAACGTAGGTGACGATACTGAATACTTAAATCCATCAATTTATGCCGATCTCGGAAACGACGAACGCATTTATTTTGAAATTCCAGAAGAATACCAAAACGGCTGCAAACAGTTGACGGTTGGACAGTGTCCACTAGTTGCGGGTGTAACAGCCGTTTATAAATTGGCAATCCCATTCGATAGTCGATTAGGTGCTGGCAATTCGGTCACAATTCAATTTACACTTTATGATTATGCAGAAAGTACCCTGGCATGTTTCCGAGCCCAAATCAATATTGTTTAGAAAATGAAAAAATAAAATTGTCAAACTGTTTACCTTAGTTAGATTTATCTTTGAATTTATATTTTAATAAAGCGCAACAGCTTTGTATTGGCGTTTTGATATATAGTTAGTTGTTGTATATGTATTGGAAAGGAACGGATAAGCGCGAATAGTATGTACCAGTACACAGAATTAATATACCATTGGGTTCAATTTGAAATTCGACCATCACTATTGTGATTTGATACATTTGGTCCGACAATGAGAGTAATTGATATTCACCGAGACATACCGGTTACACACAGGCCAAATATCACCTTAAATTATACTTTACACTCAACGCAACTGTACTCGTACTAAATTCGTTTAAAAAAATGTGGCAGAGCACAAGCATGAAACGGCCAGTTAACCGGCCAAAAAAATAAGAACATATATACCGGGTGTTTCTTTTAAACTGAGACGATCAAATATCTCGAAAAATAGCCACTCTACGGAAAAAATGTCCATAATCAAAATTTAATCATACCGCGGGGGAAATACATTAGTGCAAAAAAATAGTCCCCCACCCCCGCTTTGTAGGTGGGGCGGGGGTAACTTTTAAACTAAGATAGGAAGCCATATTTTTTATTGCAGATACGGATTCTACGACTAAAAGTACGTATGATTTGAATGAAATATTTTGTTCGGTTCATGATAGATGGCGTTGTAATCGGCGAAATTAAATTTTTTCAATTTCTCCTTCTTAGAACACACGCATTCGATTCTGCAATACGTTTGAAATAAAAAACATCCCTGCAAACATCATTGGAAATACTCGAAATTAGTCATCAAAACAATTTATTCAGTTTTGTAAATCTAAAATAAGTGTTCAAAATGATGGCTTGCGACTTCAATGCACTTATTAATCCGCATTTCAAAAGATTGTACACAACTGAGAAGTGTGTCTGGTTGAATTTCAGCACACGCATGTCTGATTCGCTCAATCATGTTCTCACGTGTTGTTGGTTTTTGTGTGTAAACTTTGTTTTTGAGGTAGGCCCACAAAAAAAAATCTGGCGCAGTAAGATCTATAGTTATATATATATTTTCTCTGACTCCAATAAAATTTATAAACTATAATTCAATTTATATTTTTATTCTTTTTTATTTTATAAAAAATTAATTATAATCAAAATTAAATCAAAAAACTTTAATTTACGAATTAATAAAATTGATAGAATTCTATCAAACACCACTTTTATTAACTTGACCTTTTTTGGTCTTTCATCAGCTGTGACTACTAAATAATAAAAAATATTTTTATTTTTTAAACCATCGAATACGTATGTCTAAAATGAGACGAATACATAAATTCGTATGCAAATTCCTTTATACGGTGATAAGGATGACAGATAAGAAATAATTTATTTTATACGTGTATGTACAAAAATAAATTGCGAAACGAAATGTCGGACATATACATACGCATCTGTATTGTAATTAAAAAGCTTTTGTAAGCTTTTTGAAACAATCAAAGTATGCGTATGCGTACCAAAACGATAAAGAATAAACAACTTGAATTTCGTACTGTTGTACAGTGGAACGAAACCTAAAATATATTTTGTATAAATTGGAGCGCGGATAAATATTAATTAAAAATAAAATAAAATTAATATTTATCGGTTGCTACAGATCTGCTGATCTGGCGGGCCAATTTATCGGACCAGCTCTACCGATCCAGCGACCATTGAACTCACGATCAAGTATTTCACGTGCCATCAACGAATAGTGTGCAGGACAACCATCATGTTGAAACGACATGTTCCGTCTCACTTCTAAGCTCAAATTTTCAAGTAATATTGGCAGTTTATTTTCCAAAATGTTTCGGTACATTTGACCATTCAAGTTGCCTTCAATAATGTGGGGGCCTATGAGTTTGTTGCCAATTATTCCACATCACACGTTGATAGTCCAAGGACACTGATGTTCAACTTGACGAAGTCAGTGCGGATTTGTAACAATCCAATAATGCATGTTGAGTCGATTAACCGTTCCATGGTTTGTAAAAGACGATTCGTCGGAGAACATTACGCAACGAAAAAAATTGGGGTTTTGTTGTATTTGTTCACGTGCCCATTGACAAAAAGTTACCTGATTTTGGAAATCAACGCCATGAAGATCTTGGTGTAAAGACAAATGATATGGATGATACCTGTGCCGTTTTAAAATTCTCCAAACACTGGTGAGGAGCAATCCGGAATCGTGAACTATTTCTCGTGTACTAATATGATGATTATGAGCCACTGCTGCCAATATTACAGCAATTTCATTATTTTCTCCAGTGACTGTTGCTCTACGGGTCCTCTTTTTCGGTTGAACATTTCCATCAGTAATAAATTGTTTGATAGTACGGCCAAATGAAGCACGTGAACGAATCCTATCCGGAAAACGTTGAGCGTAAATAGCAACAGGATTTTCAAGATTTCTGCCAGCTTCTCCATAAACCAGAACCATTTCAATTTTCTCTGGCACAGTTAAACGCTCCATTCTAACGTATTTTGTCGTTTATTTTGCAATTACGAAAAACATGAAGATAAGAAACAACACAAACGTTAAATGTGATTTACAAAACTGAATAAATTGTTTTGATGACGAATTTCGAGTATTTCCAATGAAAACGTGATGTTTTTTATTTCAAACGTATTGCAGAATCGAATGGGTGTGTTCTAAGAAGGAGATATTGAAAAAATTGAATTTCGTCGATTACAACGCCATCTATCATGAACCGAACAAAATATTTCATTCAAATCATACGTACTTTTAGTCGTATAGAATCCGTATCTGCAATAAAAAATATGGCTTCCTATCTTAGTTTAAAAGTAACCCCCGCCCCACCTACAAAGCGGGGGTTGGGGGACTAATTTTTTTGCACTAATGTATTTCCCCCGCGGTATGATTAAATTTTGATTATGGACATTTTTCCGTAGAGTGGCTATTTTTCGAGATATTTGATCGTCTCAGTTTAAAAGAAACACCCGGTATATACATACATTTTAATAGATGGTCATGCACACATCTACCCAGTGCTTAATAAATATTTTTATTTCAGCATATAGGTATACAGAACTATGTCCACTTTCAGTAAGTGTTGTTATACCGGGTTTCACTGTACTCTAGCATGTAATGTGCAAACAGGCGGTGTAGTCAAAGTTGAAATTACATTCAAAGTAGATAGAGAATACCTAGAACCATACTTATATACTTGGTTTATTTGAAAATGGTATACAGTTGTCTATTCAGAAATCCCAAAAGAATACAAAAACGATTGTAATCAATTGGTGGTTGGCTGGTGTCCACTAGTTGAGCAAGGATGGGCAAGATTGACTACGCCAAGTCATCTACGCGGTTGACGACAAATAAGTATTACGTAGGTTACCTGTCATGTATAGACAATGTAAGCTACTCGTATATGAATATATTCTGATATGTGCATCACATGACGTTATCTCACAAACGTGTATATACAAGGGGTTAAAACTAAAATTAAAATTGGGCGGATCACTCTAGCACTCAATGCCACAGACGGGGCCACGGTGCAATATCCGAACAAACAATTAAAAACCGTAAACCCAACCGTGAGTTTTGGTCACCATCGCCGAATCAACCGTAACCTGTCCCAACTCAACATTCGTTGAGCGAAACGAACGTGATATTGAATGTTCCATTCTATGATGTAGCTAAGTAAACTTATCTTACCAAGTTCAAGTAGAATCCTGACAATTCACGAAGCACAAGGCCTGACAACAAGTGTGATCTGTGTTCAATTAACAGACAAAAGTATTTAATTGTTCGACAGCCTACCACACGCTATAGTGGCTTTAACCAAGCATACACACATGTTGACCTATTGTTCATCGTTTGAAGGAGAAAAACCTCCGCCTATAATCACTGTAAAATCAGGTAATATCAACACTAAGGAGACTTCGAAACGAAATCATTAATCCTTGTCCTCCTTGACACCACATAAGACTAGGAAACATACGTTTTATTTCCAAAATGTAAACAAAATGTCTTCGAATTTTGTCTTAAAAACACCTTTCCCGGTTTACATGATCTGGGATTCTAAGTTCTGAATTCCTTCCTATAACAATTATGTGGTTGGAAATATGAACTCAACGGCAATAACATAGATATAAACGATGGAGACATTTTACAACATACTGTCCAAAGGTATTAAATTATTCATTCCCGTAACCCCGAGCAGACCAAACAATTACCTTCCATACGGTATGATGGCCATCTTATCAACCTTAAAAACAAGAAATACAATGCTTATATAGAAAACCGTAAATTCCGTCCCCGGGATAACAAATTGAAATTCACTAAGTGTAACCAAGATTTTGAGTCCTATTTTGAATTAAAATACAAGAGCTATATTAGCGACTTAAAAGAGAAAATAAAATGAGATTTCAAACACTTTTGATCCCGGTGAAAACTCTGCGAGCTGGCCAATCCTCTATACAGTGAACCACTTAAATTCATATAAAAAAAAAAAAAAATACCATCGATCGACCTCAATAACATGTTTTATAATCCATTATATCGGAATGGGGCTAATTTTACTTCAAAGAACTCCCCTTAATATGTTACTCGCATAAGCAAAATCCCGGTGAAAACTCTTTCAAAATTTAAATATTTTATTAGAAGTTCGAATGATGGTTATAATTTAAACACCACGTCCACATCAGAAAATTTTGTGTTGTTCATGGTCATTCCCTTATTATTTTGACTCGGATATAAACGTTCACACAGATCTTTCGTGGTAACTTTGTAAGCGTTCAATATATGTAATTTTTGTACGAGAATTTTATATCCCATCAAAGTATCAAATTCACTCTACAAAAATTGGATCACAGTATAGTTTTGAACTAGTTCAACAAATCACCATTCTAAATGTGACCTACATTATCGACGTTTTACACATTGTCGACGAGTTATCGATACGTTGACGTAGAAATTAATAGATGACGCGTAAATAACCATCCCTGATTGCGGATGTATCAGCCGTTTATACAATTTCATGTTAATTCGACAGTCAATTAGATCCTGTCAATTTGGTAACAATTCAATTTACACTTTACGATGATGGTTAACGTGGCATAATACGCTTCCGAGCTCATTGTTTAACAAAATAAAAATAAAACTATAAATTAAACAATTAATTATAATTTTTATTCATTTTTATACTTAAGCAGGAATAGTTTGGGCTGGCACACGGAAACATGAAATTGGTATGTCATTCTCTTCAATTTGAATTTCGAGCACCATATCTGTGATTGGGTATACTTCATCGACTGGCATTTCCATGAGGTAGACAACATCTTCACCCGCATCCAATGGACAGTATCCCTCTTTCAAACGACCACATACATCAGCTTGTTCCTCGGGTAGTTCATATTCACCAGTCATGCCAAGTGATTCGGCGAATACACGTGCAAAATATGATTTTCCGCCACTGTGTGCGGTAAAACCAGTAGTTACTAAAATCGTAGTTCCAATTTTTAAATCACATGGTGTTTGTATGCAACCCGATACGGTTACAGAATTTGGCAGGGGGGCTCCATTGTTACCTGTAAATGTAACCCATATTAAATATAATATATATATACAATCACAATTTCCAATAGCTATTCACATTGGATTAAGTTCAGTGCCAATGAGAATGTCGGCAAAACTGCAAGCACAAGTAAAAGAGCCTTCATTTTTGTGCTTAGACGATTTTTAAGTTAGACTAATTACGTTTCGAAAATTTCCAACCAATTTATATCAATTTTTTGCGAGTAGTCACTCGCGTCTAACACTGATATTATTTAGTAGTGTGATTTTGGGGTAGATTAAAAGTACTTGTAATCTATATATATATTGTTGATTTATTTCACGTACATCTAAAATTAGAATTTACATTATAGATAGCAATACTGTCTAATAATTCTAGAAAAAAAAATTCCGAAAACGTATGATTTTTGAAGAGTGGTGTTGCTAATACACGATGAGACTATGATAAAGTAGATGATTCTATGTCATTCGACTCTAACAAGTCGCGTGCACAGTTCATAATTAGCCTAAATGCGTACTGCCAACAGAACTGGCATTTAGGAGTTATTTTTGATTAAAATAATCTCTGAAGTGTAGCAGTACGATAATAATATCTATTTAAAAACAAACACATGTTAAGTTGCCACAATTTGCAAAAGATGGCGGTTTAAAAGAAGAAGACGTTTATCCGGTATTAAAACCGCATACAGATAGTGTGTCTAAAAACGAAACATATTTAATTTTCGTAAAGAACCAGTAATTGTTTACCAACACCAAAAGTATTTAACATAAAACGCTTTTTGGTTACGATGTTCTTCAGGGCATATAATTCTGCATACTCAATATAATTATTAATTGTCTAACACATATAGGTAACCCGAATACTATTCGTAACACACTGAATTGTATTGTCTGCTTACTAATTTAATCGCCATATTGTATACCCATGACGATTGCTGTATGGCATCAAGATAAATGACAACAACTTTTTGACTTTTTACAATTTATTGAAAGTTATAGAAAAAATGTTTATCACTTTTTTCGATATGTTTGAACATTAATTGAAAAACACAAAATTGGCACAAAATATTCTTCAATGCTAAATTCTAGAGTTAGTTCGGTTTCTGGAAAAACTTCATCCAAATGAAAATCTAATACATAAGTTACATTCTCCCCTGGATCTAATGGACAGTACGGTAGGTTTGCTAATAAACGATCACAAACTCTTGCTTGATCATCAGGTAATTGAAGTTCACCTGTAAAACCATAACTCTGAAAGAGCACTCGTGTATACAGAGAACTTAAACTGTTACGCGCTGTAAAATCAATCTCAATGATTGGTGCCGTTCCCAATTCAAATTTGCATGGTGCACACGGATAACAGTCAGAAATTCTAATAGCATCAGGCAACGGGGCTCCATTTAAACCTGAAAAATAATTTAAAAAAATTAAAATTTAATCGAAACAATAATTATTTCTGGTATAATACATTGCTTGGGATTTGTTATTCCATAAATGAGAACTGGTAGACAGGCGATAAACGCAACCGAAATGCGTAACATTTTGTTTTGACACAGCTAATGCGAAATACCAAAATATTTGTTGGTAAATATCTTTCAACGGGTCTCGTCTATTTATACGAATTATACGCGGTCAAGAAAAATCTTATCAGTTGTGATAAGAGTTTCAATATTATTTTGACAATTAGGATAAATGTAACTAATTAGACATAACCGTGCGCAATTAACTATATTTTCAACGATGATAACGATGAATATATATACAAACCCAAAAAGCAATTATTACAATTCTTGTCAAAATTCAACGAGAAATGTTAAATAAACACCATTATATATAATGACATATATTTGGACATATATGTCCAAAATTGAATTGCTTTGATATCTGAATTTATTAAATCGCAACGGAAACCTGCGGTTACTTATCATTTCCATTTTGACAATTTAATAACGCGATCAAAATAATCGCGTATCGATAATTAATCCAAACACTTGAAAATCTAATTTACAGCCTCGATAAACCACAGAACCCAGAAGTATACTACAAACCCAATCTATATAGTGTTTCAGGTATTTGTAAATGCCTATATAAGGAGGCTGATGAAATTCTTCTGTCCGAATATCATTACGCAAATGAACAAATTATGAGATGCAAATGGTGATGGATCGGAGACTATATACACTAGAAATAGAATGGTTTCCATTCCAGCTCGGTAAAATATAAGGGAAACTAGAAACAATAGCTAATATATATAGAGTTCGACTATCCAGCCTACAGATAGTAGACGCCCAGAGAGAAAAAAAAACTGTGCATCTTCTCGTTCGTCTTCCTCATCTTCTCAACACCGTTTGTTTTAGCCCTCATTCGAAAAATAAATATATTTTACCAAATATGCCGGAAATAAATCGCATACATCGTATATGTATGTCCTTTTGTGTATCTACCTATGGTCTATAGTTAAGATGATCCCGTTATTTTGAAAGGTTTACATTTTAATGGATTTGTTAAAAACTGAACACTGGTAAGACACAAAGGACATACTCGTACTAAGCAATGAATTTGTTGGTCGAATGGATGGCGTAAGTGATTGCATGGCGAATATTTCTTGACTTGCTCCGAGCATAATCCAAATGTAACATGTTTTTGTCCTATACATATTTGACTTGATTGATTAGCGATAATATATCGAATAATAATTAATTTTTAATAATTTCACCTACATTACTGAGATAAGCCAATATTTCTTATCATACAAATGAAGCAGGTATATAAAGAACACAAAGTAAGAACTATAGGTTAGTACAAAATGTATTTTTTTCGTTATTTGTTGATGGTAATTTATATACCATACGCGATATTAGGAATATCAAATCAACAAGAATGCAGAAATACAACTGGTACACTTCCTTTAGCCACAAGGATTTCCGGCTGTGACAAAGCACCATGTAATTTGCAATTAGGTACCACAATCACAATTGAAATTGATTTTAAAGCTCGTAAGTTTAATTCTATTTATTTAAAAATAAATTTGTTCAATAAAATAAATATTGAATTATGTATTTTAGCCAATGCCGTACTAGGAAAGCCAGTTGCTCGTATAATGATCGAGGCTCTTGGAATGACGGGAGAATATGAAATACCTACCGAATATTCAAACGTGTGTTCAAATGTAAAGCTTTCATCTTGTGGAATTTTAACATATCTTCTAAAATTTACTTTGGACGATTATCCTATTACCGATTGTGTTTTTGAAATCTCAATCGAAGATGCTGGACAAACACTTAACTGTATTCGATTACCCGTGCGAACCGTTTAATCAGATAGATTTCAATAAAAATGAGTTGAACACCATCCAATAGTTGTTTTTATCCCTTTATGATTTGATTTCTAATCAGTCAAATTGAAATTGAAAATATAACGTAATTTGAATCATAAAATCTCTAGACTTGATGTCATTCAATATGCTTAAAGCTAACCTGGGGCCCTACTATCACTTACGACAACGATTTTCGACGACGGTCGTTTTCCTATAGTCGGCAAAGGAAGAAAAAGGAAAACAATATTATAAATTTACTATTGTTTACCTTTTTCTTCCTTTGCCTACTATAGGAAAACGACCGTCGTCAAAAATCGTTGTCGAAAGTGATAGTAGGGCCCCTGCTCTAATTAATATATTGTTGTTTTGATAATATATTGATCACCACAAACTAAAGGGGAAATCGTATATAGTGGTATATCACGGTAATAAACTGCTTAATAAAAGATACAACTGGGTTTGGGTATGTCCAAAATGTAATTTACTTTAATTGCTTCGATATCTGAATTTTTAAAATCGCAGCGGAAACCTGTGGGTACTTATCATTTCCTTCTTGACAATTTGATAACGCGTTAAAAATAAGTTTAACATTGTTTACATCGCGTATCGATAATTAATCCAAACACTTAAAAATCTAATTTACAACCTCGATAAACCAAAGAAGTATACTTCACTTCAAACCATATAGTAGTGTAATATATATATAGGGTTCCTGTTAAAATGACCCAAATCACAATGGCATACGAATATTATTAAGGTATCAAGAGTTTGGGATGGTCAAAGGCGGCTAATAAAATGCATAATGGTAAATTTAATGTTAATTTGTTATTGCCAAATTATTAGTGTTTAATTTGTTTCAAAAGAAAATTAAAAGAACCAGAAATAAACCTGGATGACAATTTAGAAGGATTTGAATGAAGTTGGTGACCCGATAATGGAGAACGAGTATGAGATATTTAGTTATAACGATACTGTTTGAACATTCGGCACAATATCACTAAAAATGCAATCATTCCACCAGAATTCTTTCGACTATAAGAGTTGACGTCGCTGGATTTATCACACAATCGACTGAAAGAAGTGCCCGATGAACTAAAAAAGGCGAAGAGTTTGCTTGTGTTAAAATTAAGCGGTAAACAGTAAGTTCATATCTGGTTTAAGTGTTGCAACTCTAATTATTTTCTTAATTTCAGAATCGAAATAATCCCAAACTCCTTATTAATCCATTTCACCGATTTGCTATTCCTGGACCTATCACACAATAAACTCGAAACGTTTCCACCACAAACACGTCGTCCAGTAAATCTACAAACATTCAACTTAAGTGATAGTCCCCTAGAATTATTCCAGTTGCGACAATTACCAGCACTCCAGAATTTAGAATGTCTAAATATGCGAAATACACAACGAACCCTACAAAATTTTCCAACCGCCTTGGATACCCTTTCTAAGTTATAGTCGAGCTGGATTTATTACAAAATTCATTGCTCAAGATTCCCAATTGTTTGTACAATAAGGGTATGGAGACTCTAAATTTGGTCCGAAACAAGCTTAAATCACTTCCAGCATCACCGTGTAAACTGCATAAATTACGACGATCATACATATACGATAACCAATTAGATTTTGAGGGAATTCCATCTGGAACTGCACAAATGTGCAGTTTAGAAATATGTTCTGTGTCGAGTAATCGTCTTCAAATGATTCCAGAGGCACACCTATTTGCCGACAAAATAAATAAAAACGAACGGAAAAATAAAACTAATATCGTGACCGAACCTCAAGAGGATGAGAGTAAGGAATTTCTTAAAATATTTGGTATTGTGGATACCATACTCGAAGTCATACATTCATGGTATATGTTCGATGATGAACAAGTGTTCCTCTGGCTTGGACCACGTTGCAGTGAAGTTGAAATAAAACTCGCATAGTTATAAATCGGCCCAAGTTGATATACAGTGCATGAATCATAAACAACCAGATCGTTCTCTGAAATTTATAAAATGTTTTCACTGATGGACCGATGAGGATCAATCGATTTTTTTATTTTAATTTTTAAAATTTTAATGTTTCGAAGGTTTTCAACAATCTTGAAATGAAGTTTTATGCAACGGAATTTCCAACATTAGTATTGTATCAGATACATATATCACAATTTTAAGTGATATATTATCATACTTGCTTTGAAAATTATATCAATTTACTTACATTTTTGACATACTTTTATTTACTTTTTGGCAACAACATATTGAGCAAAAAACCATGTACCAACATACTAGAATAAAAATTTCTTTAAAAGCGGCTAAATTTACCCTGTCCTGCAGACAATTTTGTAGCAGGAAAGAACCTATAAATTCGCTTTCGGGAGCATACTGCGCTAACTCTGCACCAAACAATATAACCAGAATATCATTAAAATTAGAATGAACACAGCTCGGTTAAATATGCGGTGACCTAAAAACAATAGCCTGTAAAGTGTTCGACTGTCCAGCCTATAAATAGTAAACGTCCTGAATTCAAATTTATGCGTTTTGAATGCTGCCAAATTGTCTGCAGAACAGGATGAAGTTACTGTCCTACATTGTATTGGAAAGAATCACACCTATCAGAAGGTTTGGTTGGTGACTATCAAGGAGGATTTCGTCCGAATCGATCAGTCACAGACCAGGTCTTTTCGCTGAGGATGATTCTATCTAAATATTACGAGACATCTATCTCCGTTCATCAGGTGTTCCCAGATTTCCAGAAGGCCTGTGACTCGATCAATCGAGAGAGTCTGTGGTCAGCTCTGGAATATCTATAGGAATGCCAACGAAATTGGTACGACTGTGTAGAATGACAGTGACACAGCCTCAATGCTGTGTTACAGTTGAGAACAGCCTATCGACAATATTTGCAGTTAAGTCGGGTGTTCAGCAGGGAGATGTTTTGTCCTCGATACTCTTTAATCTCATGTTGGAGTACATCTCTTGTAAAACTAAAACACCTCAGTCCAATCAAGTGATTGCATATGCAGATGACATATCCGTGATTGGAATGAATAGCAACGAAGCAAATACTTCATCCACTTGTAGAGTTTTCAGCTTCTGTAGGACTCCAGATCAATGAGTCAAAAAAAATACATGATCTCTGGTCATAGGAACAATGGCACACGAGGTTTTAGTAGTGGCTACTACACGTTTGAGGGAGTGAGAAGTTTCAAATATTTGGGATCTCTTATCACTCACACTTATAACAGTGTGGGTGAAGATATTAAAGCGCGGCTAGCGGCTGGTAGCCATGCTTTATATCCTCTAAGCTAAAATATAACCGCCTATCAAGTGCCGTAAAGCTGAAGCTTTACAAAGCGTTGATCAGGCCCGTTGTTATGTATGAATGTGAAAGTTGGGCGCTGACGGAGGAGTACGAGGGATGCCTCCTTAAATTTGAGAGAAGCATCATCCATGTGATTTACGGCCCAAAATGTGAAGTAGATGGTAGATACCGAGCTCTATACAATTTCGAGATCAGAGATTTGATGAAGATCCCCGGTTGTGAAGATTGTACAGGAAGTAAGATCTCAGCGAATACGCTGGCTCGGTCACGTTCTGCGTGCTGATCCGGAACGAATTGTGCAGCGATCTCCCCAGTAAGGGGCCACTAATTTGAGCATATTTTAATTTGTAGCAGTTGGCTGCCTGCTGCACATTTTGCATCGATTTGAAATTATTTATAATTTGGAATATTTTGCAGCAGCTGAATATTTTGCAGCAGACAAAATATACGTACATATTCAAAATAAATTAATAATTTTTATTGTACTTTATTCTGGCCTCCAATCGCAACCGGAATACTTTTACCAATGATCACAGTAAAATATCCGTATTTTGAAAAGTTCGCATTTTACATTTCTTGTGTTACACCCATATAATGTACCGTGAGAATGTTATCGCTTAGTGACTTGTTAAAAAGGAACATTAATAAGACACGAGTGACATACTTAACTGTGAATTTGTTGATTTGTTTGAGTTGATTGCATGGCTTAAATTTGACTTTAGTCCGAGAATAATCCAAATGTAACATGTCTTTGGCCTATACATACTTGACGAGATTAGCGATAGTATACCGAATAATAATTAATATTTAATCAGTTCACTCTACTTCAATAAGATAAGTCAATATTTCTTATCATACAAATAAAGCACTTATAAATAGTAGGTATATAAGGAACACAAAGTAAGAACTAGGTTAGTACAAAATGTATTTTCGTTATTTGTTAATACTCGTTTTGATACCATACGCGGTATTAGGAATATCAAATCCAATAGAATGTACAAATAAAACTGGTACACTTCCTATAGCTACTAGGGTTTCCGGCTGTTCATCAGTACCATGTACTTGGATATTAGGGACCATAATCACAATTGAAATTGATTTTAAAGCTCGTAAGTTTAATCTGATTTGTTTAAAAATAAATTTATATATTAAAATAAATATTGATTTATGTATTTTAGCCAATGCCGTACTAGGAAAACCAGTGGCTCGTATAATGGCCGAGTCTCTGGGAATGTGGGGAGAAATTGATGTACCTACCGAATATTCAAACGTGTGTACGAATGTAAAACTAACATCATGTGGAATTTTAACATATCTTCTAAAATTTCCAATGGACGATTATCCTATTACCGATTGTATTTTTGAAATCTCAATCGAAGATGCTGGACAACCACTTAGCTGTATTCGATTACCCGTTCGAATTGCCTATGGATTTTTATCGTATGTGTAAGTTTGATAGATTTCAATAAAAGTGGGTTGGTCCAATAGATGCTAGGTATTGTAATTTACCGTATTAGCATTTCAATCTACATCAAATTATACCCAAACCCAATCTTCAATTCACAATATCGATGTTTTCCATTAAGTGTCTGTATTCCTTTATCGTTGTTCCGTTATTCCTTACGTCTTAACTACGTTTACGTTGCTTCTATAGTTTATATCCTTAACGTTCCATTGTAAAGTAAAAATAATAAAAATCAAAGATACTTCTGTCATAAGTGTGTGCTTTGCTATAATCATATCAACCTCCATTAACATTCTATAACTCTGTATTGTTTTCGGAATAAATGTTTGGCTGAAACTATAAGTTGTTTATCTCTTCTACATAAACTTTATAGGCTTTAAAATCGAATTATTCATCAGATATTCATGCCTATTCTGTATCTCGTATCCACTGGAAAAAAAACCCAGTGGACAATTTGCTATTCTATTTAGTATTTCTAGCTTCGTTGGGCAAATTCCAACGCAATAAAAAAAATCGCAACCCGAAGAAATGATCATTCCGAATTAAATTTTGTTGGGATTTTGCCATTCTGTAACTCGATTCCATTGAAATTGTTGATTGCTTTGTAGACAAATTTCCATTAGAAAAGTAGAATTTGTACGAACATTTTTTAAAAATGTGTACGATTTTTGTGAAAAAATTTGCCTTGACGACTGGTATTATCTCACATTATTTGCCTTGGCGACTGGTATTGTCGTTTGGCGGCAAATTCTTATTGGTTAAAAAAGAAAATAGAATAAAAATTAAAAATATTCCGAGATATGTACGATATAGGGCTGGTAAAGTGAGTTTTGACTACGTCGGAATATTTTGCAAGGTCGTGGGTTCTAGCGAAATTTTTTGAAACATTATACGTACAATAAAAATTTACCGCCAAATGAAATTACCTGTTAATTACAGCTATTTGCTCATAGTGAATTCGTTGAGTAAAAATTTGTTAGCCGTGATCACGACTTTCTGAATTTTTGTCATCTTTTTACCTCGTTTAAATTTTTGTTCTTTTATTACAATTTTTTATAGGCTTGACCCACCCACAAGTGCATTTATTTAATAAGTTTAAAAAAAATTGGGAAATTTGTAAAGGCGTAATTGTTTTAAAATTTCTTCATCAACAGTATTTTTTTCGGTAAATACTAATTCCAATAATTCATAGAAATTCCAATTTTTTAAATAAAAATTATCATTTTTTTTTCTCAATTTGACAGTAATCAGTATTATTCTCGTATTTTTTAACTCCGAAAAAATCAATCGGACAATACTACAAAAAAATCCAACAGAAATTTCCAGTCCAACGAGATACAGAATAGCAAATTAATTCTAATGGTATTTTTTCCAATGGAAGAAAATACTTTTTTTTATAGGTGGGCCATCTGTTAGTATTTTTTTGGACTGCGTATTATTTTAACATTGAGCGCTTTAATGTGCTCAAAATATTGACAGACTTTAGGTGTCAAACCTCCGTGGATCCACAGCGTGTGACTGTTTGGTGTAGTTTTTAGAATGGAACTATTATTGCCCCTTTCTATTGAAATAACCCTTTTTTCATCGGAGTTGAAAATGGTGACGGGGTTACGGACAACGCAGAGCGATTCAAAGTTAAAGCCGATATTTTAAATATATATAAATTGATCAACTGAGTTTGGACAGCTCTGGTTCCAGTAGGATGACACTACGTGCCACACAAGCGGTGCACTAAGTTCAATAATCGTGCGTAATGAGGCGTTTTGTCAATTATGCTTGGCCTCCGCGGAACTGCGATTTGACTCTGTTGGTGTTATTTTTGTGGGTGTCGTTGAAGAGCGCTATTATCCTGATAATCCTAAAACGATTCAGGCAATTAAGCACAATATTGATCCAGCTATTCATGAAATAGCACCCCAATCCATTGAAAATGGACGGGATTCGGCAGTCCCATTAGACACGCCTCTTTAATCTTTTGTTGTTTATAATGACACTTTACTTGTGGTGAAAAATACGTGAACTCACAAATTCACTATATGGAGCCGTAAGTCATGTTTTAATTTTATGGTTTTTATGTTTTCAATGCATAGCCTTGATTAAAAAAAAAATTTAAGAATACTTAATTTTTTTTTATTGTTGTTGTTGTTAAAAATACAGGGTGTCAAATTTTGAGAAAAATGATAATCATGATGTTGTATTTGACAATCCATTCAGAATGGGCAAGTTAATGATGAGATCTCCTATAAGGCCACGAAGTATCTCTGTGGAAAATATAACAAAAATTAAAGATCTCCAGCAGATGAGTAACAGTAGTTCTCAACAAATATCTGGGAGTGATTTAAATGATAAAATAATCCAAACATTACAAGCCGAATTAAAGGAAGCACGAAACGAGATTCATAAATTAAAACTGATGATAGAACAGAGTCAGCCACAAAAGAATGATTATAATATACCTGATTCGAGCGAAGAAGAAGAAATAGTAGCACACGAAACAGCATGGCTACTACCAAAATCCAAAAAAAGGAAGCGTTCATCACAAAAAGGTAATCAAGCAGGTACTACACCAGACATAACGGAAAAATATCCAAGTCCAAAAACGAAAGCTCAGTCCGAAAAAAATAACACACAAGGAAAGCATACAACTTTTCAAACAATTAAAGAACCTAATAAAAGCAAGCAAAATCCTCCCCCGGTAATACTTAGCAATGTGACAAACTACTCAGTCTTTAACAAGTCATTACAGGACAACAGCATCAATTTTCAAGCTAAATTGATGAACAACAATCAACTGAAAATAAATGTAGATACTGAGACCGATTATAGAAATCTAACAGAATATTTAAACGGTTCGCAGCAACAGTGGCATTCATATGAAAATAAACATACGCGTCCGATAAGGGTTATGGTTAGAAATCTACACCAATCATGCAACCCAGAAGATATTAAAAGAGAACTGAGCGAAAAGGGTTTTAAAATCCTTGAAGTCGCCAATAAAATTAAAAAGTCTAAGAAAGGGGATGAAGAAATAAGAATTCCTCTTCCATTATTCATGCTGACCTTCGATAACAAAGAAGATATAAGAAAAATTTATGAAATAAAACATATGTGCCATATGGGAGTAAAAATCGAGGCGGTCAGAAGTAATCGTATGATTCCGCAATGTAAACGTTGTCAGCGATATGGCCACACTCAAAAGTTCTGCCAACACGAGCCTAGATGTGTTAAATGTGCTGAGAAACATTTAACTATTGCTTGTGAGAAACCCAGGACCACCGCGGCAAAGTGTTCAAATTGTGCACAGGCCCACCCTGCAAGCTACCGAGGATGTCTGGTAGCGAGAGAACTCCAAAAAAGAAGAAATAATCTAAATAAACCAACGAGTTTACAAAAGAGTCAACCAAAAGAATCCTTTAGTCATCATGTCAGAAGTGGTATATCTTATGCGCAGGTGGCTGAGACAGGAAAGGTCAGCTCAGGACCGGTGTTGAATCCTACACATTCGAATACTATGATGGAAATGATGCAGAATGTTATGAATGCAGTAAACAACCTCACTGAAAGGCTACAAAGATTGGAGCAGGGTAATTCTGCTATATTATACTAATTATTTCTCCCAAAATGATATATCAAGAAAACCTGAGGATTGCTACATGGAATGCTAACGGTATTAAAAATAAAAAACATGAACTTGAAGCCTTTTTAAAAATGCAAAATATCGATGTGTGTCTGGTATCTGAGACCCACTCAACTAGACAATCTTACTTAACAATTCAGGGTTACCAACTTTACGAAACAATTCACCCGGATAACCAAGCAAGAGGAGGAACTGCTGTTATAATAAAAAACTATATTAAACACCATGAATGCCAGCAATATCAATCACCTGAAACCCAGCTTACCGTTGTAGAAATTACATCAACCAAGCAACGTCTTCAGATAGGAGCGGTGTATTGTCCACCTAGATACAACCTGAAGAAATCGAACTACTTGAATATCCTACACCATTTCAATGGTAGATTTATATTAGGAGGGGATTTTAATGCAAAGCATGTTGACTTTGGCTCTAGGCTTACAACAGCCAAAGGTAACGAGCTAAAAAATGCAATAAACGAAATGGGATGTAACATACATTCCACTGGCAAGCCGACATATTGGCCTACGGACGTAGCTAAAACTCCTGATCTACTGGATTTCTTTATATCAAAACAAGTTTCATCAAATTTTATTAAGTAGAGGATAATTTAGATATGGACTCTGATCATTCTGCAGTGATACTTACCATAAGCGACAAAATAATTAGAAAGGAAACAAGACCAACTCTTGCCAATAAAACAACTGACTGGGAGAGCTTCAGATTTGAATTAGAAAGCAATATTAACCTACAAACACGACTAAAAACGGTAACGGAACTAGAGGAAGAGATAGAAAACTTCACAAATATCATTCAGTTAGCCGCGTGGAATAACACTAAAGGAACAGCATCCAAAACTATTGGTAAAAGTTACCCAAGAGAAATTAGGAACCTGGTCTTAGAAAAAAGGAAAGCTAGGAAAAAATGGCAACAAACGAGGAGTCCATCTGACAAGAAGATCTTAAATAACAAATCACAACAGCTTAAGCGTGAAATTCAGAAGCTAAATGAAAAATCGTTTTCTTCGTATCTTGAAAAGTTGACGGCTGATGAAAATACAGGCTACTCATTATGGAAGGCAACCAAAAGAATAAAAACCCCAATTATGCAGATCCCTCCTATTAAGCGAAGTGATGGCTCTTGGGCTAGGGATAATAAATCAAAAGCCGAAGTGTTTGCTGATCACCTGGCTGGTATTTTCCAACCGAATGAGACCGAATCGGATATTATAATCGAAAACGGAAGCAACTACTATGGGGGCAGAATCCCTCTTATAACCCAGAAAGAAGTTAATAGGGAAATAAAATTCAATCTGAGGACCGGAAAGGCTCCAGGATATGATCTTTTAACAGGTGAAATTCTAAAGCAACTATCAAAGAAAGCTATTGTTAAACTAACCCATTTGTTTAATGCTGTTATTAGATTACGGCATGTTCCTTCTGCCTGGAAAGTTGCGGAAGTTATTATGCTACCGAAACCAGGTAAACCGCCAAATGAAGCTAAATCATATCGTCCGATATCCCTGCTTCCTATCATCTCAAAGCTAATGGAGAGACTTCTTCTGAGAAGAATGACACCAATAATAGAAAGTCGAAATCTAATACCGGATCACCAATTTGGATTTAGAGGTAAACATTCAACAATTGATCAGGTTCACAGAATTACAGACATTATAGAAAAAGCGTTAGAAAGTAAGCAAATTTGTTCTACCTTATTTCTGGACGTGGCAGCAGCTTTTGATAAGGTATGGCACGAGGGATTAATACATAAACTAAAAGTTATGCTCCCGGGACCATATGTTGAACTTCTGAGGTCATACTTATCTGAAAGACTTTTCCGAGTAAGACAAGAAGATGAGTATTCTGAACTGAGAGAGGTAAGGGCAGGAGTCCCACAAGGCAGCGTTCTGGGCCCAGTCCTATATCTACTATATACAAGTGATATACCACAGTCCGATCATGTAAGCATAGCAACGTTTGCTGACGACACTGCTATACTAGCAACAGCGCAAACTGCCGAAGAGGCAGCGAATAAACTTCAATATGCAAGTGAAGAAATTCATCAGTGGACGAAGCGATGGAAAATCAAACTTAATGAATTAAAATCTGCTCATGTCAACTTTACGAACAAACTATTGGTTAATCCGCCGCCAATTAGCATAAACGATGTCATGGTGCCATACGAGAACTCCGCTAAATACTTGGGAATGACACTGGACGTTAAGCTCAAATGGAAAGAGCACGTGAAGAAGAAAAGAAAGGAGCTTGATCTTAAGTATAGACAATTGTACTGGCTAATTGGACGAAGGTCAAAATTAAGCATAAACAACAAAATATTGATTTACAATCAAATCCTAAAACCGGTCTGGTTATATGGTATTCAGCTTTGGGGTTGTACTAAAAATGCTAACATCAAACCTATACAAAACTTCCAGAATAAGGTACTTCGGAGTATAGTGAATGCACCCTGGTACATTCGAAATAAGGATTTGCATCGAGACTTGGGGATACCGGATGTAAAATACGAAATAAAAAGATTTGCAACGAAGCATGAATCGAGGCTATTGCAACATGTTAATGCGGAAGCCTCTCGGCTACTGGATAATGAACATTTGGTTAGGAGGCTAAAGAGAACCAAACCCTTCGAGCTCGTTAGTATGTGAGCAGCTACCTATCAACGAACAGGCATTGGAGCATCGCTGGATCTACAGTGACCTAATTATAGTTTAGTTTTAAGAATTCAGATGTAAATTGATGGTTAGTCTGAAAAGACTAGTTTCAATAATAAATAATAAAAAAAAAATAAAAAAAAAAAAAAAAAAAATGATGTTGTATTTATGGCAATAAAAAGAAAACTAATTGTCCGATAATTATAATTTTGGGCTCATTTTAAAGATAAATTAATAACAATTAATAAAAAAATATAAAAATAGTATGTTGTTTAATTTCTTCTTCTTGAAATTTCCCGCCAAAATGTTCTTTTTCAATTTTCTCAAAAATTTTTTTTTTTTTTTTTTTTTTAAAGAATTTGGTAACTAATATTTTACAACATATTAAAACACTAGACCTCCGTTATTTTTTGTATTCTTGCAAAATACGTTTTAGTAAGAGCATTATTTCATTTTTATATGGAAAAACTATATTTGAATAGATATATGTATATCTCATTGTTTTGGAATTACATATTTACAAAAAAGACAGTTCAGTTAAATTATTAGTATTTATTTATTTTCAAACCCAAAGATAATTTTACTTTATTGTTTAAAATTCAATCTTATTCTAATTAAAAATCACAATTTAAATTTAAGATAATCATCAGATTTAGAATATTTTTTACAATTCAAATAGCCATCCTCTGTTGGAATGAATGCGTAAAAACCGTGAGTTCCTTTTACTGTTTTTAAATTTTCAAACCTAGTTGCAAGTTTTATTTGCTTTGATTTATGTTCTGCGTCTGAACAAAATCCAAAATTGATATCTGTTTTCAACGTTTTAGCCCATTTAAATAATTCATCTGCATTGGTTATTGTACTGCCGTATTCCATTGTGAGACTAGCTCTGGATGCCATTCTTTTGATGGTACCCCCTACTCCATCACATGGACATTTTCCATGAGCTGTTGCATGAAAATGCCATTCGCAGTCAACTCCAAAATCCTCTTTGTGTTTTAGGATGTTCTTAAAATTTTTCTTATTTTTATAATGCGTGACTGCACCATCGGTAATATAATAAATTTTAGATAAACTGGATATTTTAGTTTTCAAAAACTGCATTAATTTCTCAATAAATAAGTGAACCGCTACAGTACCGTGGTGAAGACAATCCGATATTATAACGAAGGTGTGGTGATGTAATTTGCCTTCTAAATTTTGGTAAATTACAAATGGATGAATAGTCGCTTGTTTATTATTCCAATGAAAACCTTGTGCGGCATTTTGCATTATAAATGCATAATTTTCTGCAAAATCACATAAAACTATCACCTCGGTAGACTTCAGCGCCAATTTTTTATTTTTTAAGAAACTGGACTGCTGAAGTGAAATGAAGTAATGAGGCAACAGATTCTTCATCTTATTTATGAAATAATCCAGAAATACATCTAACGGTTGTGAAAAAGTTTCCAAATTGCATCTGTCGGTAGAAACCCACTGATTAAACTTTAACTCAGCATCCTCGCAGCCATGCTCCAGAAATGCATTTTTCAAATATTGTTTAAAGTTATCCAGTCCTGGGCAGCTTTCGCATTCTAGAAGGTAACATGTTGGTGTAGGCTCAACACATAATATAGATGAAATACAATCCCGGTAGTCTGCTATCTTTCCGTTGGTAAAAGTTTCCATTTTGGTACCATAAATAATTAATTTGTCATTTTTATGTATGGTACACACGCAGACTGTATGCGTTCCACTACTACCTGGTTGTACACAGTATTTAGGACGAAGTAGTGAAAATTTGGAAAATCCAATTTTTTTTGACTCATCGCCCTGATGCAACGACTTATATCCCCCGTAGCATTCTTTCAGTGTACACATCATTAGCCGCTTTTGAACTTTAGCCTTATCGATAGTTAAACAATCGTTTTTACCGGGCATTATCCGACTAACATCATCATCAGTGTAATAAGATAATACTGCTTGCTTCAGCTCATCACTTATTCGCTTTCCTACTTTAGTTGCTGGACGACTTAGTGGACCGTTCTTGTCCCGTAGATCTTTAGCTGTTCGGACCATATGTTGCGTTGCGTTGAACTCGCTCTGAATTTCTTGCATGGTTAATGATTTTGGCAATATAGTAAGTAACTGAATCTTATCACTGGTTTTCTCCAGTTCTTGGAATTTGGTTTTTAGGTCACCAATCAATTCATCATATAGTTTAATCTTCCTTTGGTCATCGGTTGACTGATTAAAAAGCGGCACGATTCCCGAAACCAAAGATGTTGATAATGTCATTGAAGTTAAACCGATTAATTTTTGCTGCTGCTGTTTTGGCCTGACTTCCAATGTACTCGGATATATAGGAGACTTCCCAATAACGGGTAACACCTCATTTATTTTTTCCAAAACAGCTATATTTTTTAAATAACACGCTTCACTATCACTACTATCATCGTCATCGGCTATTTGCGGTGTTATAGGTGATGTTGCTGATGGTCCCGCAACTGGTGACAATTCTGGTTCTATTTTTCGTCGTTTGCAGGTTAGATTTATATAGCACGTTGAACAGAGATACAATTTATCTTGATTCTCAACCGATTGTGGCATAAATTGCTTAACATAATCCGTAACTGGTTTTAGTTTACTCGAATACTTTGAATCGCGAAATGGTTTACAACACTTTCGAAATTTATCCATTATCAAATTTAATGCACTAGTACTTATTTATCAGTCACTTTAACACACTGTTTGTTTTACAAATTTTAAAAAATGTTGCTCCTTATTTAAATGTTGTTTACAAATAATCACAATGTCAACTAATCAAAATTTTAAATTTTAACTGTTATTTATATCGACAATATTTTTTTTTTTTTGTTTTCAAAAGAATTACTCATCGTTTAACAGGTACACCTGTCAAGTAAAAATAATCAACCCCCCCAATAAAAAAGGAAAAAAAACATTTTATTTAGTCTTATAAAATAATCTAAGAAACAAAAGGGATTTATGGTACTATGGTTAACCAATTTTCAAACGATATAAACCAAGGGGTGGCACCTTCCAATTCGGTGACTCATACTTTAATGTGACGCTAAATTGAATATTATTAATAAACAAAACAAAAAAATTAAACAGTAGCAAAACCCTGAAATATCTATTCAAATATAGTTTTTCCATATAAAAATGAAATAATGCTCTTACTAAAACAGATTTTGCAAGAATATAAAAAATAACGGAGGTCCAGTGTTTTAATATGTTGTAAAATAATAGTTGCCAAATTTAAAAAAAAAAAAAAAAAAAAAAAAAAAAAAAAAATAAGTTTTTGAGAAAATTGAAAAAGAACATTTTGGCGCGAAATTTAAAGAAGAAGAAATTAAACAACATACTAATTTTATATTTTTTTATTAATTGTTATTAATTTATCTTTAAAATGAGCCCAAAATTATAATTATCGGACAATTAGTTTTCTTTTTATTGCCATAAATACAACATCATGATTATCATTTTTCTCAAAATTTGACACCCTGTATTTTTAACAACAACAACAATAAAAAAAATTAAGTATTCTTAAATTTTTTTTTTAATCAAGACTATGCATTGAAAACATAAAAATCATAAAATTCAAATATGACTTACAAAAATTTGTGATTTCACGTATTTTTCACCTTGTGCTTTTCATACTATGACACTTTACTTGTGCTTTTCATACTGACTCATTACTGCAAAACATCTGACAGTAATAATTATAATTTTTGCATTCGATAAAGTTTGAATATACCTATTTCAAGCCAATGAAAAATTCAATGCAATTATTGTCAAAAACGAAAACTTGAGTAAAGCCACCTATCCAAAATTACACCATAAACTGGTTTCTTACCAATCCTATCTTGATAATTTTTATTGGTAGTTTGACTCATACATGAATATAATCGCACAAAAACGATAAAACGATAACAATCAGTTTAACATTGTTAACAAGTTAGCATGTTATAACATAAATAATACTTGAAAATTGTATTTATGATCTATCGATAAACCAAAGTACATATAATACTTACTGATCAAACGGAAATACGGGTTAAACGAATTAAAAACTATAAACTATATAATATAGTACTGTGTAATGGGCTCCCGGTCAAAAAATACAAACTTTAAAATGACATTTAATGCGATTGTTTTATAATGAAATAACTCGCCGTTGTCCGTCTGTCTATACAGTCTCGGTCACATTCTGAGAACTGTAATTCGGAACAACACCAAGGCACTAAGTATATGAATAAAAAATAATTTTGATAAATCCACTTACTTCACAGAGATAAGCCAGTACAGTAATACCTCGAACTGCACAGTTTCAGACTTCCGCGTTTTGTTTTTATCACTAAAATTTCGCATTGCGCGCTAGAGGTTTCGAAATAGCGCGATTAGTTATTTCGTGCAGTATAATTTGAAATTTGGTGAATCCCATTAAGTTGTCCTTAATGAATATGACATAAATTGTAATTTAGATTGCCCATTTTGCTTCTAAATATTAACATGTTATTTCTTCCTCCGAACACGACCTCGTTAGTTCAACCCATGGACTAAGCTGTCATAGCTGTATTTAAACTATATTATCGATATGCCAGCACGTCTTGTGGAAATTGCTAAAACAATTATTGGTTGAGAAGGTATTGCCAAAATTATAGAATGTACTCAAGCAGATCATTCTGTTGAACTATTGTTAACAAATTTTGCAGATAAAATCTTCACTTGAAGTGAAGATGGAGAAATTGCTGAAGAATAAAAAATTACTAGCAAAGCACTGAGAGAAGTTTTGAAACTTGGCAATCAACCTTTTATTTTATTTTTTTATTAAAACGGAAGGAACCTACTGAGGTTCCGCACTCAATGCCACAATCGGGCCACGTTGCAAACCAAGAGGCTCCATCCTAAATTGCAGGGGCGTACTGCAATCGTATATACCAAACTGTAAAAGTTTGAAGCAAGGAATGGATAATAACTGATCTACGTTTAAAGATCCGGAAGAAAACACTCGAGATGCAGAGTGTACGCAGTCATCCACTTCCTCCAGATAGTCGTCACAAAGAGCATCCTTTGCTAGTCCCATGCATTAGAGATGAACCTTGAATCGTCCATGGCCGTTAATAAGTGCGACTGAACCTCAGGTTGGGTTCAATAATGAAATGTTTCGCCTTTTGACAGCTAGGAGTAGAACGCCACTTCAGTCCCAGTTCAAGTAGAGCGAACTTCTTAATAACGTCATCATAGAAGTATAGAGGAATTGTTGGTTCGGGGCCAACAAATTTACCACGCGAACCAGCTTTCACTCAAAATTCAGCAACCTCATTTCTCTCAACGTTACAATGAGCAGGCACCTACATGATCCTTACTCTCGATATTAGAGCAAGGGAGATTAATGTAGTGCTTGCAATCTGTGACCAGTTTGGACACAGTCAAAGGATTAATGAGAGTATTAAGCACGGCTGTACTATCTGTGCAGATAATAATATCCCTCCCTAAATCACAATGCACCTTAGTCGATACGCAGCAGAACACGCTGTACCAAGACTGCAAATCGGGCAGATATAGAATAAATTCCATAGCAAGAAGAGGAGCAGATGGCATAGCCCCGGTTATAGCCGTCTGTAGGTCATCTGCAAGCCATCTAGCCTTGCTATTGAAGACGTCATTTTCACAACCTGCCACCAAACAACTGAAGCATAGGACAGTAAGGGTGTAACCAATAATTAGTAGTTGAATTGCCAAAGGCCCTTCCGCATTGCCAAACAATTTCAATGGCCTTTTGCAGCTTATAATCAAGATGAAACTTCCAGGAGAGTATACCATCTAGAACGACACCTATAGGTGCTTAACGTGCTCCATCCTTGTGATCGCTCTAGCCCCACGTAGCTTTGCACGATAAACCCAGATCGCTGTAAATTAACAAGTAGTTCATCGATAACCATGAGCCACTGCAAGGGTGAGAGAACCCTTCCTTGCGGACAGCCCTTACCTACTTTGACGGACACTGATGAGCCATCCAGCCCAGTCTCAATTATCCCAGGCTTAAGCATGGAATCGATGAATTTAACAATGGTTTGATCAATATTAAAATTGGTACACGCATTTGTGATCGTGGAAAACGAAGTGCAATGAAAAGCTCCCATAATATCCAGGAAGGTATCTACTAGAAACTCTTTGTAGTTGGGTGATCTTTCGATCCTAGTTACGAGTTCATGTAGAGCAGTTTCGCTGAGCTTGCTAGCTCTGTAAGCATGTTGCGTGTTACTGAAAGAGAAGAGAGTTAAAAAATTATCTCTAATAAATCTGTCTGTATCTCGAATGATCCTCTCTAAAGCTTTAAGAAAAGTAGAGGTTCGACTAATGGGCCTAAATCCGACTTGCCAGCTTTAGGTATAAATACTACTGTACTCCTGCTCCAGGCGCGTGGTACAGTTCTAAAAGCAACGCAGGCCTGGAACTGATTCCGCAGGTAGGTGCTGATGTGTAGAAAACCATGCTATAATTCAACAGAGAAAACGTCGGCCGGACCACTCCATTTAAAAGGTGCAAAAGGTTTCGTTATTTGTTGTTAACCGTTTTGATACCGTACTGGAATTTTTATATCTACCTGGCGATTATAGACACCGCACAATCAAATAATTTGTATTGATTTTGAAGGTTGTAAGTTAACTTAACTATTTAAAAATAGTTTAGTTCATTAAAATAAATGTTGATTTGTTTGTGTACATATTAGGCAAAAGCTGTACTGGAATGCCCCATCGCTTGGAATGACGGATGAAATTGAAGTACCTCCCGAGATGTTGAACAAATAATTTTATGTGTGAATTTGTGTGATTTGGTAATTGTTTAGATCAGAAATGTCACTAGTTGGATTTATCGAATTGATGTTTCCAAGTGCACTATATACATTCGATCAGTGAATTTTAGTACTAAATTTACACTAGACATAACAACAACATTTCGATAATTACGTGAGAGTTTTGGTCAACATAGACGTCCTACTGAGCGTGCAATTGGCAAAATTATTGATCGTTTTGAAGAAACTGGTTCAGTGGAAGGTCGTTGATCGTATAAACATATGTTGAACTATCAAAATCGTAAACTATCGTCGACCGTATCAAAATTATACAAACTCAAAAAATTGAAATCCACCAGACCATTTAAATCGTCGTCGTTTTGTTAATTGGATGCTGGAACGAAATGAAGGTTTTTCATCAAAAATCTTTAGCGATGAAGCTCATTTTCATCTTATTAGGTATGTCAATAAGCAAAATTGTCGATTTTGGGGAACGGAGAATCCTCATGTTATTCACGAAGCATAACTTCATCCTCCAAGAGTCACTGTTTGGTGTGGTTTATGGGCTGGTGGCATCATTAGGCCGTTTTTCTTTGAAAACGAACACGAATTTGCGCTCACAGTGGATGGGGAACATTATCGCAACTGGTTTTTTGTAGCCCAAATTGAATGAATTTCGTGTCGGCGACCTTCGGTTTCAACAAGACGGGTCGACATGCCATGCAAATCCTGGAGCAATCTGTTTATTGTCAACAAAAGTTGCTGATCGAAATTTCAAGAAATTGTGAAGTTCCTTGGTCACCAAGAAGCCCGGATTTAACACCACATGATTATTTTTTGTGGGGTTATTTGAAAGGTAAGGTTTATGCTAATCATCCACAAATATTTCAACAACTTAAAAATAACATTCGAGCTGAAATTGAGCTCATTGATCTGCTGGTTATTACACACGAACTAGCATTAGACCATCTGACGTTCGTTTCTTTTATGGCTTCTTCCTGAAGCAGCAGTTTACATGAAGCAAGCGGTATCGTTATATCCAGCCTGTTTTGGGATATTATGCGTGCTGTACCCTTGCGGGCCAGCTCATCTGCCTTTACATTCCCCGCGATATTGAAGTGCTCTAGCACCCACGTCAAGCGGATGTTGAACTGACCAGCCATCTCATTTAAAGATGCCAGACAGTTCTGGGCTACCTTCAACGTCAAGGAGTATGATTGTAGCGTTTTAATAGCAGCCTAGCTGCCCGTAAAAATGCGAATATCCCTCGTACATATTACATTATACTTCAACCAGTTCGTGACTTCCATTATCGTGATAAGTTCAGCATGAAAAACACTGCAAAAGGCGGGAAGACGAAATGAGAGGTTGACCACTAGTGCCTCACAGAATACCCCGCAGCCAACCCCTCTATCTCGTTTTGAGCCATCCGTGAAGAAGCTTAGCGCCGCATTGTCCATAACCGTTTCGTTCAACCAGTCCCCAATATTGGTTTAGGAAAATATTGTTGTAAAAAAATCGAACTTGATAAGACGTGAGTGGCATAATTGCCAAAAAAATTGTTGATTTGATTAAATGACTTAAACTTCTTGACGCAGGCACGACTTGTTTGACTGTTTGAGTCGGGTGATTTATTTCGAATGCTATACGCACATATTTTTGTAGCCTATTTGACATGATTAACAACGATAATATAACAAATACCAATATTTAATTTTGATAAGTTGACTTACAATAAGATAAACCGTTGCCAATCAAATTAAACACTCACAAACTATATAGACGTATATCAAAAAACTAAAAGTAAGAACCTGATTAGTACACAATGTATCGTTATTTGTTGATGACCGTTTTTATACCATACATGGTAGTCGGATTATCAAATCCACAAGTATGTCAAAATAATAATGGTACACTTCCTTTAGCCGTTAGGATTTCTAACTGCTTATCAATACCATGTACTTGGATAATAGAAAGTACAATCACAATTGAAGTTGATCTTAAAGCTCGTGAGTTTAATCTGATTTGTTTAAAAATAAATTTGTATACATTAAAATAAATTTTGATTTATCTTTTTTAGCCAATGCGGTACTGGGAAAGCCAGTGGCTCGTATCATGGCCGAGTCTCTTGGAATGACGGGAGAAATTGATGTACCTACCGAAAATTCAAACGTGTGTACGAATGCAAAAATAACATCATGCGGAATTTTAACATATCAATTAAAATTTTCAATGGAAGGTTGGCCAGCTACCTATATTGTTTTAGAAATTTCAATTGAAGATGCTGGAAAAAGTATTAACTGTTTTAGATTGCCCGTGGAAACTATATACTAAAGTTGTATTTTATGTGTAAATTTGTTTGATTTAAATATAAAAATGGGTGGCAGTTCTATACTCGCAGTTCTTACAAAATTTATTGGTTTTGTACGTTGAATAAAAATCTTCTAAGTGTAAAGTGTAATCTTCTATAGTTATTGATAAGAATTTTTACTGCTTTGACGACTTAATTTATAGCAAAAAATTGATTGATAACATAATTACGCCAAACCTGTGATTTACTTTATTTATTTAAGTCGAAAAACTTTCTTGATCTGCTACACGTTTACACTAAAAATATCAGTTGTATACTCTGATTGATTTAGACAAAAATATAAAAAACTTTGATAAATTCACTCACTTCAATGTGATAAGCCTATCACATAAGCACTTAAAAATAATGAGAATTTAATAAAAACGCAAAGTAAGTAACTAGTAGGTTAGTAGAAAATGTTTCGGTATTTGTTGATGATCGTTTTGATACCGCACGTAGGATTAGGTTTAACCATACTACAAGAATGTACAAATCAAATTGCTGGACTACCTTTAGCTGCAAGAATTTCCGGCTGTTCATCAGCACCATGTAGTTTTCCTTTAAGCAACCCAATCAGAAATTGATTTTGAGGCTCGTAAGTTCAACCCATCTTAAAATTTAGTTATTTTTTCATTAACTTTTCTTTTTATCTATATATATATAGCCATACTTGGAAACCCAGTGGCTTGTATGTGGCTTCAAATGCTTGGATTGTCGGGTGAATATGAATTACCTTCCGCAGATTCAAATGTACTTACAAATGTTGAAAGTACATCATGTGGCATTTTAACATACACTCTAAAATTTCCACTTAATTTCCCCGTGGCCAATGCTGTTTTTGAAATTTCAGTCGAAGATGGTGGGCTAATACTTAGCTGTTTTAGAGTTGCCGGGCAATTCATACTCTAGAATTGGTTTGTATGCATATATATTAAAATTGGTGATGGGTTCTTACAAAGTTGAATATGGTTTTTTATTTATCTACGTAGTAAAACGCGATTGCATCAATGTGTCAGCCACTTTAAAGTGTGTTTTATAGATTTCATATTCGTTATTAATTTACTTATAGTTCGCGGTATTGTTCGTCCAACACAAACCGAATAATTTTTTGCCATATCTAGCAAAATTTATAAGATAGAGCTAGAATTTCGATAGCATTATAAAGTGATAAATTTCTAAAATGTAGATTTATGTGATGATTTTTAGTTTTTTAATCTGACTTACCGGCAGTGCTACAATTAGGGTTTACATAGATGTAACGTGCTTCAATGTCACGTAAGTACTAAGGTATATTTTTTGAGTCCGATGTCGAGCTAGACGATTACGATACTGCTAGTATCGGTGGTCTCAGATCACCGCTGCGGCAACGATGAAGAAGTTTTGGTTGCGCGACAATAATGTTAACAATTCGCGGGATGAAGTCAAGTTAGGGATCTTTCAAACCGTTTTGAGTCGCCACATTTGTGATGCTGCCAAATCATCCGGTTTTGTGGCACAGACGTTAGACTGCTATCTAGCTGATGGAATCTTCATCTGTAAATGCACAAACGAAAAAACCCACAAATGGTTTGTTGAGGAGATGCCCAAATTAGGTGACATTTGGTGTGGTTGTCAGCTTTCAGTTGGTGAGTTTGATGAATCCAAATGTTTCGGTCAAGAGATAGAAAATTATGGCATCTAGCATGTAATAAAACAGATTAACTTTCAACATAGCAAGTCAGCTTCATTTGAATTAAAGAAGTTGCTTGCTACTTCGCATACAGATCTATATGCTTAATTCAAGAACCCCATCTTTATGATGGTTCAGTTTCTGGTCTCAACACCTCTAATGGGAGAATTATTTCTAAAAATTTTGCCGCGAAAACCAGAGCGTGCATTTATATCCCAAATAATGTTAATGCTCCTCTCTTTGAAGAGTATAGCTCGGCTGGTCTTGCTGGCATCATTGTATCCTTACGATTCCACAACACCTCCTCCTTCTGAGGAATTTACATACCTTGTATCATGGTGTAAGAATAAAAATATTCCTCTACTAATGGGTTGTAATGCTAATGCCCATCATACTCTATGGAGAGCTACGAATTTTAACAACTGCAAGAGGTACTGCTCTGTTTAACTATAGAAGTTGCTCGGAACTTGATATTCTCAATGATGGGTGTAAGCCAACTTTTGTTAATTCAGCTCGTAGTGAAGTGATTGACATCAGTTGGTGCTCTATATCCATTATTGAGTTAATTTTAAACTGGAGAGTGACGAATGCCATGTCAATTTTAACTGTATTCGAGATTTCATGTCCACTTAACATTAATCATAATACTCGGAACAAACCTTTTTGGTGTTCTGATCTTAAAAGGTTAAGGAAAACCACTGGGAGGCATATTTTGTATTTACTCGTAATTTAGAATATGTAAGGAAAAATCTGATAAATTCAATGAAAAATTTAAAAGCTTTAATTAATTTTATAGTTAATTCCTTAATTCAATTAATTGAATATGAAATTATAGAAACAAATCACTAGAAATTCTTACCAAAATAATTTTATTTGGAGTAGGCCAAGTAATCCATCAACGTATACAGAAATCCGTTCATAATCGAACAAAATTGGCACGAATTCGTATTGAGGAATAACGGAGATTTCGTAACGTATCAAGTAGATACAAATTCGTATTAAAAATACCAATGATACGAAATCGTACAAGTTTTATACGAATTTGTATTCAGAAATAGAACCCCAGTGTACCAGGTATACATACGCTGAACTGATTATCAACAACAACTATAGTTATCTGTTGCACAAATTAATTATATCGGAATGGCACTAATTTGGCCTAATTTTTTTTTTAATCAACACTAAACTTAAGTGTTGCAATTATCGATAAAACAAACATCATTATTCCCTCGAGACGCGGGTATCTTACCATTTTTCAATCTACTAACGGCTGCATTTACTTCCTCTTCTGTTAAATATGATACAAAGGTCGCTTGACCTGGCGAATGATGATTCAGGTTTTAAGCGATAAATAAAATATTATAAAACTGATACATACAATACAAATCCAAACAGTTTGAAAAAATGTATGATTCGAGTACATATTCGCAAATTTCAAAATTGTAAATTTCGGTTTATAAGAAAACTACAAAGCTGATCAAATTTTTCCTTTTAAATTAGATAAGAGGAAATCCATATTTTAAGACTTATTTCTCATATTTTGAGGTAACGATATACTAAAAGTTCTATTCATTAAAATCTACACATAAGCGACATTAAAATTAGTTCATTTTCAGTGCATAATGCATGTATACTGCTAAAATTTAGACACTTATCAAGTGCCGTGAACGCTAAAGAGATGGTATATACCGAGCTCTGTACAATTTCGGAATCAGAGATCTGATGAAGATTCCCGATATTGTACATGAAGTAAGATCTCAGCGAGTACGCTGGCTTGGTCACAAAAATTTGTCAATTTAAAATTTTACAAACCGCGCTGAATAATGAAAAATTTATTTTTTAAAATTCAATATTTGATCATGCCACGGCTGGCGCGTACAAGGCGCAATCTGGAAAACCAATTATCACAAACTTTTCGCAGCATTTACGGCCGTGTTTCGCCAATAACTCTTCGAATGTTGATTTCCAGGTTGATTAATTTGGATCTTCTTAAATGCTTTCCTGTACAGCGGCTACAGCTCCTTCAGTGCGCACTGTTCAGGGTCTCACGGGATGCACATTATCATTAAGAGTAAACGTGGTCCGAAAACGACCTATTGTTATTAGAATTAGCCGGTCTGACGAAGTGCACGATAAGTTTGACGAACAGAACCATTATTTTCATAAAAAATTTCAACAATTTGCAAGCGTCGCTCTGATGTAATTATATCCATAATAAAATATCAAACCAAACTAAACAAAACGCAACTATCAGCTGTTAAAATACAATTAAAATTAAAATTGGGCGGATTTTACTCCAGCACTCAATACCACTAATGGGCCCACGGTGCAATACCCACATCCACACTAATTCATTCAACCCATTCATCCCATTCACACAAGTACAGTATACCACCTGCGCATTGCATAGCTCCATGTCACCCTGTACAGTGACATGGAAGATGGGTCAGCTGTTAAATGGGTTGTTAAATAATGCAGTGTTGCCAACTAAAAGTTGTGAACGTCAAAAAAAACACCCTTTAGATATATGTATATAGAGTGAATATGTGTAAATTTGGCAAACCAAACATATTGAAGAATTTGACATTTATTTTTAAATTTTGGTTATCGTTTTTAATTTTGGCCTGACCAAACGGGACACGCGTCTACGCTTGTATGTGTATGTATTGATCCATATAGTTACATAGATTTTACTTTTGGATTCTCCGTTCTAAATTCATTTTAAATTCAGAGTACAAGTATACTGAGTTTCCAGCTTAACTGCCAATGCTACCCAGTATACAAATTGAAACAACAACACTCCATCAGAGTGTTCCTAGACATTTCGAGATATGTGTAGGTATACTTAAAATTTTTAAAATTCGACAATTTAACTTTTACTTTTGAATCTATTGAAATGATGAATATCATTCATTTATAGTTCTGCATTTAACGAATTTTGAAATAAAAATATTTTTAAATGTAAATCCGAAATTTCCATTCTAATCATCGATTTATGAAATTGTTGGATAAAATATTTATTTCCTGATACTAACGAACCTATTAAGTTCGAATTCGGAATTTTCGGCAAGGTTCAAAAAATTCTTCAAAATACCAACAATTTTCAACAATTAAATGTTTGTTCGACTTAAAAAATTAAAATAAACAACGTAAAATTTTAAAAATAGTTTTAACGGTCAATACAATTAAAATTCAGATCCAGACAAATTAATTTTTTCAAAATTTTCTACGTGCTATGCATTCTAAATGCTGAAGTTAAAATGGAAGTTTAGGAAATCGGAATTGTAAAATCCAACCTAAATTTGATATATTGAAAATTAATATTTGGAAAAATGCAAACCTTTAAAAGTTAATAATTTAAACTGGAACACCAGATTGGGAATTGTATAACTAAATAATCAGTTTCGTTATCAAATCGATTGAAGTACCTGGACTAATTAAAATTTATATAAAATTCATAAATTTAATAAAATTCAAAATTTGTCATTTTAATTATACTGAAAATAAAATAAAACTACTGGAATGTCAAATTTCCCCCAAACATTAAATTTTGTAATTAAAATGTTTAAATTTAAATATTATAATTCGAAATTCAAAATTTCGATTACCTAAATATTTTGAAATACGCAATTAAAATTTTTATAAATTTTGAAACTTTTAAAAATTCGAATTTCTAAATATTTCATTGTTCGATAATTAGGATTGAAATTCAAATTTGAACGTTTTAAAATTTGAGTTAAAATATTTTGAAAAGATTCAAAACTCAAATTAAATAAAATTTTTGAATTTTAAAATTGTAAATACATATTTCGACTCTGGAAAATTCGAATTTTGTTATTTTCGTACTATACATTTAAAGCATTTAAAATGCAATAATTGAAATTGAAAAATATGCTCAGATTTGCTATATTTTAAAAATATCCAAAATTAAAAGTTTTATAAAGGATATCAGAATTGGAATTGGATAACTAAATATGAACTTTAGAAATTCAGGATTCGAAGGATCAATTTAAATTTTGAACTTGAAGTAGAAATTCATACATTTTTAATTCGGAATACGAAATTTCAATGTTAATTATTTGCCTTTGAGATTAATTTCTCTAAATTTGGGATTATAAAACTTAAATTGAAATTTCGTTTAACTATATCGGAACTTGTTATTTTGATCAACCAAAATTTCAAAGTTTAATAATTTAAAAAGAAATTTCAAATTCAGATTGGTACGATTTGGTTTGATAGTTAAAATTTTACACGAAATTCCAATTGAAATTAATTAATTAAGCGTCTTATATTTAATTTAAAAAATTAACCAATCTGTGTAAATTAACCTTATTAAAATCATGATAAATTGTGTACGTTAAATTTAAAAATTCTTTGAACATTCCAAGCGAGTTGGTAAAAATTAGATCTAAAATTCTATCTCGACCATTTACAATATCGCACATTTGGCCCATATTTGTATCGAACATGGTATCGATGAAAAGACACTCACTATCCGATGTAACATTAAGAGGAAGACATCTACTTCTACATTATATGTTCGTCTAATTAATGGTACACATTCTCATTCTCAGGACTAAATTCCGTAATTCGAGAAAATATTTGAGTGATTAAATTTTTTTTTTTCATAAAAATATATAATTTGTTAATTTAAATAAATCTTCACTCCAATGTGAGCTGCTAAATGCAGTAGTTGAAGTGTGGAATTTAAAATTTTGTATTTGTGTTATTTCGAGACATTTCGGTAGGTACTTATAAGACAAAATCAGATTGAAGATGATGTATAATTAGTTGGTTACTTATTTATGATCGACACAAAACAATGATTGACTATAATCAAATAATTTTTTATATATCACATTTCACGATTAAATTTTGGTTATAGGTTCGGACCATTCTATAAATATTGCCCAAAGCTTTAAAGATAAACGTAAATCAAGTATATAAATGTAAACGGTTCTGGTACTTGCCAAATGCCAATATAAAAACATATAATCTTTATTACAGGCCGATAATTGCCTGAGGAAGAGATAGCCCGACGATACCTTGAATTATAAAAAAACGTATTAGCATTGATGTTTAGAATACTACAGTACCAATAAATTACGAATAATTTGTTTCTGATTAGTCTGTCAATTCTTCGTTCTTTAAGTAAAGAATTGAAACACAAAAATAAATTTATCAATATAACGATTAAATTGAATAGAGGTCGAAGTGGATGATAATTACAAATTAATTTCAGCGAAAATTCGATTATTACTCGTAGCTATTTACTTTTCACATCAATCAAATATTCATTATCCCCACGAATGTCGATTATTTAGCAATTTACTTCAATAGCATTGATTATCTGCGACGAAATAGATTAGATTACAGAATAATTTATTTATTAATACGTAGATGTGCTATCTATATGTTCGACATTCCAAAATAATAACAGTACAGAGAACTAATTCCAGACGCGTATTTAACAGAACCTTGTTATAAAACAGCAACTATAAAATATAATTCATAATCTTGACACCCCATAAGTTATACATAATTCTGTACGCACACATTAATTTTTCTATAACTTATATCTCTAATGACCGGTTGTAAAAGATGTCCGTTTAGCCATGACAAAGGCTAAAGAGTTGAAATAGGATTAACATCGTCGAAAAATATATAATACTTACTAATATTGGTGAATCCCACCATAAGCACAACAGAAAACTAACAATTGACCAAAATACTAAACCTTAGAAAAAACAACATAATTCTACGTTCCCAACCTTCGATATAATTAAATTAATTCATCGCAGTAAAATATTTCAATTACCTTAATAAATCAAAATAACAACCCATACATATTAAACCAATATTTTAGAATCATTATAATTCTAAAAGTCTTTAGTAATTCTCATTAACAGCATTAACATAATAAAACCTTACTTTCATTACATTACACATCATTACAAAACGTACTTCATATACAACTCTTACGGAAACTATTTACATACCAAACAACGTACTACATATTAAATTATTTTACAAAACATAACCGAACATTTAACGTCTTAAATTATAAAACACCATCAGAGCAATTTGTATCATAACCGTGTTCTGGGACACGTAGCGCCCCTATATTTTTTCCATGGATTTTACACTAATTCTGAAAACAAATCCGATCAGATAATTGGACCAGTAGAAAGGTATGTGGCGCAAAACAAAAATAATCCTCAAGTGTGGTGGTCATTACCGAGTGAATCTGAAAACTGTTGTAACGCAAACTTTCGATACAAAAGTCGATGCATTCAAACAATTACTAACACCAAATATTATATCGAACGTGGTGATTGAAACCAATCGCAAGGCAAGGCGGTTCTATCAGACATGTACCACTCCGAGTGCTAGAAATTGGCATGACACAAATGAGGATGAAGTATACGCATGCATTGCTGTTCTCCTTTATGACGGTTCTGAAAAAGCATCGATAGTACCAGCAAGAGATTTATTCCATAAAACAAATATGCCGTTCTACCGTGCTACAAAATCTTTAGAAAGATTTCAACAGCTGACTCGTTTCCTTAGATTCGATGACTCACGCACAAGACCATTGCGGTTGAAAGATGATAAATTAGCTGCATTCCGATACTTAGATAATTTACAAGGATTATACAAACCATCCTTACAACTCACTATAGATGAACAACTATAGTTTCCACTCGAGGACGCTGCTCCTTTCGTCAATATATACCGAGCAAATCGGAAAAGTATCGATTAAAAATTTATATTTTTCGAAGGCGAAATTTATATTGGAACGCAACCATCTCAGAATCGAACAAAACATGTAGCAACGGACCTGGTCTTAAGGTTATCAGAGAATTATTTGAATAGTGGGTATAATATAACTATATATGGACAATTTTTCCACCAGCATTGAACTTGCCGAAGAACTGGTAACAAAAAATACAACTCTGGTGGGGACAATAAGATCAAATAAACCGCAGCTGCCACATTGTTTCGCAAATGCTGATTTAGCAAAAAAACGAGGCGCATTTAGTTCAATATTTTGCTTCTCAGGGCCAATTTGTCTCGTTAGCTACACCAGTAACACAAAAAAGAATGTGTTATTATGAAAACAAACAAAAACCTAAAATAATTCTGGACTACAACAAAAATAAAAGCGGCGTTGACACATTCGATAAGATGGTGAAATCTTATACGTGTAGGAGAAAAATCAATCGTTGGCCGATGGTACTCTTTTTCAACATAATTGATACAGCAGCTTTAGCAGCATACATAGATTTTCCTGAAACAATTAGCGCTGGTATAAAATTGAGCGGTTATACTATCGAAACTGTCAGTATTTGTCCTCCAATTCAGGAGAATAGTAAAATCTCTAAGCGGTTTGAAGAATGTTAGGAAAGACAAATCGCAAAGGCAAAAAGGGTGACACAAAATCTATTGCAGTATGCGATGTTTGCATCAAGCCGACCTGTTCGAAACATTATATTCGGGTTTGTCAAAAATGTCACCAGACAAATGCAGCGACAGTCTCCATCGACGAAGATATGGAAGAACTCAACATAATCATGATACCCTCAACATCACCAGATTTACCACCGAACGCGGAAAAACGTTTAATAATTTTAATATTTTTTTGATGAATTAAATCATATTTATTTTAGTTTACTTAATTTTTATTTGAAATAATTTAATTAGTTTTTTATTAAATAATTTATAATGAATTTACACATTTATGAGTTCCTATAAGAAAATAGTATGAAATAGATATAGATATATATATATATATATATATATATATATATATATATATATATATATATATATATATATATATATATATACATATATATATATATATATATATATATATATATATCTTAACTGAGACGATCAAATATCTCGAAAAATAGCCACTCTACGGAAAAAATGTCCATAATCAAAATTTAATCATACCGCGGGGGAAATACATTAGTGCAAAAAAAATCTTTCCCCACCCCCGCTTTGTAGGTGGAGCGGGGGTAACTTTTAAACTAAGACAGGAAGCCATATTTTTTATTGCAGATACCGATTCTACGACTAAAAGTACGTATGATTTGAATGAAATATTTTGTTCGGTTCATGATAGATGGCGTTGTAATCGACGAAATTCAATTTTTTCAATTTCTCCTTCTTAGAACACACGCATTCGATTCTGCAATACGTTGGAAATAAAAAACATCACGTTTTCATTGGAAATACTCGAAATTCGTCATCAAAACAATTTATTCAGTTTTGTAAATCTAAAATAAGTGTTCAAAATGATGGCCTGCGACTTCAATGCACTTATTAATCCGCATTTCAAATGATTGTACACAAGTGAGAAGTGTGTCTGGTTGAATTTCAGCACACGCATTTCTGATTCGCTCAATCATGTTCTCACGTGTTGTTGGTTTTCGTGTGTAAACTTTGTTTTTGAGGTAGCCCCACAAAAAAAAATCTGTCGCAGTAAGATCTGGTGATCTGGCGGGCCAATTTATCGGACCATTTATTCCGTCTCACTTCTAAACTCAAATTTTCAAGTAATATTGGCAGTTCATTTTTCAAAATGTTTCGGTACATTTGACCATTCAAGTTGCCTTCAATAATGTGGGGGCCTATGAGTTTGTTCCCAATTATTCCACATCACACGTTGACAGTCCAAGGACGCTGTTGTTCAACTTGACGAAGCCAGTGCGGATTTGTAACACTCCAATAATGCATGTTGGGTCGATTAACCGTTCCATGGTTTGTAAAAGACGATTCGTCGGACAACATTACGCAACGAAAAAAATTGGGGTTTTGTTATATTTTGAATATATATATAAAAAGTTACCCGATTTTGGAAATCAACGCCATGAAGATCTTGGTGTAAAGACACATGATATGGATGATACTTGTGCCGTTTTAAAATTCTCCAAACATGTCTGGTGAGGGGCAATCCGGAATCGCGAACTATTTCTCGGGTATTAATATGATGATTATGAGCCACTGCTGCCAATACAGCAATTTAATTATTTTCTCCAGTGACTGTTGCTCTACGGGTCCTCTTTTTTGGTTGAACATTTCCATCAGTAACAAATTGTTTGATAGTACGGCCAAATGAAGCACGTGAACGAATTCTATCCGGAAAACGTTGAGCGTAAATAACAACAGAATTCTTCAAGATTTCTGCCAGCTTCTCCATAAACCAGAACCATTTCAATTTTCTCTGGCACAGTTAAACGCTCCATTCTAAAGTATTTTGTCGTTTATTTTGCAATTACGAAAAACATGAAGATAAGAAATACCACAAACGTTAAATGTGATTTACAAAACTGAATAAATCGTTTTGATGACGAATTTCGAGTATTTCCAATGAAAACGTGATGTTTCTTATTTCAAACGTATTGCAGAATCGAATGCGTGTGTTCTAAGAAGGAGAAATTGAAAAAATTGAAAAAAAATGAAAATTTTGAAATAATTTGAATTTTTGATTTGTTTTTTTGTCTATTTACATTTATGTATGCCGATTTTAAATGTTTATGAAATTTGAGGATATTACTTTTACAAGCATACCTACAAATATACAGTCAAATAAAAATCATCGTGTTAAAGTTCAAATAAAATAATCATTTTTTGGTCAGCTTATAGAATCCTCGGAGATCAGTTGAGAGATTGATTTGGCACAAAATCAGGAACTGATTTTATAATGAATAAAATAATTGAGTGGACTCCAAAAATTATTCTGTGTAAATTTTTTACTCTTTTGCGTTCGAAAATATCTGGTCAGCCTAGGTAGTATACCACATACGTTACGACATCTTTTTTATAAGCTACCTAGATCTCATAGACTGTGATCGTTTATATTTGATTTTTTTTGTTTTGTTTCATTAAAACGGTTGGAACATACAGAGGTTTCGCACTCAATGCCACAATGGGCCCATGGTGCAAACTTTGAGGATCTATCCTAACTCGCATAAGCGCACTGCAGCGTTAGCAAACTGTAAAAGTTTGAACCAAGAGATGGATAGTAACTGATCTACGTTCAAAGATCTGTACGAGAACACTTGAGATCAAGGTTCGACAAAGGCCGGGCAGCTGCAAAAGTAGTGTAGGCGTCGTCCACTTCCTCCAGACAATCGTCACAAAAATCATCCTGAGCTAGTCCCATGCGTTGGAGATGAACCTTGAAACGTACATGGCGCGTAATAAGAGCAACCACAATTTTGAATTGGCTCTTTTTTAAGGATAACACATTTTTAGTGACCCTCACGTCGGTTAGCCTTACGACAGCTAGGCGTAGAACGCATAGAACGTAGCATCCTTACCACCGTTGAAGGAAAGAGGAATTGCTGGCTCGGGACCACAAAATTTACTGCGCGATCCAGTTTTCGCTAAAAAGTCAGCAACCTCATTTCCCACGAATTAGAGCAAAGGAGATTGATGAAGTGTTTGCACTCTTTGACCAGTTTGGATGTAGTCATAGGCTTTCCTTTCCGTACAGATAATAATATCCTTGCCTAAATTACTAAACTTATACGCCTTAATTGCAAAATTAATTCAGCTTGAAAAACCGTGCAATGTTTGCCCAGACTACCCGAGAATCTGAGCCCATACTTTGGACAAAAGAAACCAAATCTTGCACTGACTTCTGAACGAGAGCCATCCGCAAAAAAAACTATCGACTCAGATAACTGTCTATAGAAATCCTGAGAGAGCCACAGTTCTCTCGATGGGAAAACGACGGAGAATGAATTGGTGAAGTTAAATTCGAGCAATAGCCTGTCATTCAACATTTCAACCTCCGGAATATGTGACTTAAACTTTTTATGAATCTGTCTATGCCCTATACAAGTCCCGAAGGCATTCCATGCCCCAATGCACCTCAGTCGAAACAAAGCAGAGCACGCCCTTACCAAGAATGTAAGACTGCAATTCGGCCAAGCATAGAATAGAATCCATAGCAAGAAGGGGAGTATACGACATAGCCAGTTTCACAACCGGCCACCATACAACTGCTGGATACGACAGTAAGGATAAAAGATGTAGATGAATAACATCATTTTAAAGGTCAGACCTCAGGAATTGCCAAAGGCCCTTCTACATTGCCAAGTGATAGCAATGGCCTTTTGTAGCTTATAATCAAGGTGAAATTTCTAGGAGAGTTTACTATCTAGAATAACGCCTAGTGTTTCACGTGCTCTGTCCTTGTAATTGCTTAACCAAATAGAGTGGGAACAGATAAATTAGTACTGTCTCTACGTCTGGAAAACACAACCAGATCAGTTTTCGCGGGATTGACGTGCAACCCCTTTTCAAGACACCCAACTTCCACTATATTAAGGGCGTTCTGCATCAGACCAGATAAGACGTTCAGGTATTTCTCAGAAACTGTCAAAACGATATCATCCGCGTAACTTTGCACGATGAACCCAGATAGCTGCAATTCATCAATAACCAAGAGCTACAGCAATGGTGAGAGTACTCCTCCTTGCGGCCAGTATCATTTATTCTTTCTTCATCCAGAGTTTTGTTAAGTCTGACGAGAACAGATATATATATATATATATATATATATATATATATATATATATATATATATATATATATATATATATATATATATATATATATATATATACATATATATATATATATATATATATATATATATATATATATATATATATATATATATATATATATATATATGTATATATATATATATATATATATATATATATATATATATATATATATATATATATATATATATTTGATTACGAGATAGATCATGTGATCGAAGTTAAAGCAGAGTGCATATAAGTTTGATCATGATGAATATTAGATTTACTTTACAGATCATCGTGATTTTGTTTACAGGTTTGGCATTAAAAATTATTATTAAAAATAAAATTATTATATAAAGTTATAAGATCACAGACGTAAATGGAATTTCAAATATGTAAATGTTTAAAATTTATATTTCTTATCAAATTGTTATATTTGTTATCATCGAATAACTCCGCCTTGAAAATTTGATCGACTTACATTAAATTTTATGATCCGCCTAAATGGCAGACAAAAAAAATATCAAGTATTGAGTATAGTTAAAATACCGAAATCAATTTAAAAATGCGTTCGATTGAGTAATGCAACATTAACCGCATTTCATGACCCAAGTGTTCCGAATTAGATCACATTTTATATGTAATTATCATCAAAGACGCATTCTGATCCGAAAACAAATTTTGATGAAAATGTGTCTTTGGTTTACATGTAAAATGTGGTCTAATCCGGCTCACTTGGTGTCATGAAATGTGACTATTATTTATGAATTTAAAATGTAGTGCCCAAAATTATAGAGACAAATGCCAGCCATTATTATACGTGACCATTTATAATGTAGTAATGTTTTATCGACGTACCAGAATTTAATAATAAAAAACAATCATCTGTTTTGTTGTTCTTCCACTGTTTTTCTGTTGTTGACCATTCTGTGGTTTTGACGACTAATTCTATATTGCTGTTTTCTCGGCGATACCATCATCTGTTGAAGTTAATTAATGCCGATCTTTTCGGTGAATCTGGCTCGATAAAAGTCAAGAGCAGAGCAACTTCAAATCAACATGTGTCAAGAATAACGTACTTATCGATTAACGTATTATAGTAATCCAATCAAAAATATTTTTGATATAAAACAAATTGAACGGAAATGAGAAAATTTTTATCAATTTGATTTTTATGATGGACATTTACAGATGTTCGATCGATAAATATTATGAATTTGTATAAATACTGCAATCGCATATTTTTCCAATTCAGTTCTAGAAATTACTTCTACTTATATTCACCACAATTAAGTAAAACTTTAGTATCAGCAAATCAAAATGCTTCGAATTTGGGTAATTGTTGCTGCATTTGTACCAACACTTGTGTTTGGACTTACAAACCCACAAGAATGTAAGATTTATAAATAATTTTGATTTCAAAAACCTATATACGTTTAGTGATATTAATACAAATAAATTCCAGGCCTAGATGGATCTCCTATGCCATATGGTGTACGAATATCTGGATGTGCTACAGCTCCATGTACCTTAGTTCTTGGTAGAACAGTCATAATTGAACTTGATTTTACCGCCAGTAAGTTTATCGAAAAACATATTCTTTTCTAAACATAAGTTTTATATTTACTTATTTTTCTGCTTAATTAGCATCGGGACTTACAAATACCGCAAGAGCTGTTGTGCACGCAGAATCGATGGGTATGACTGGCATATATGAATTGAGTGATCAACAAGCCAATATATGTCTAAATTTACCCGCTGGCCAGACTTGTCCATTAGATGCCGGAGAAGCTGCAACATACTTCCTTGAATTTATACTCTATGATTATCCAATTTTTGATTTTGTTGTAGAAATATCTATTGAGTATCGAGAAGAAACTATTACATGTTTCCGATTACCAGTTAGAACAATTGAATGTTAAAACATTTATGTAGCTTCTTTACAACTGTAATTCTATATCATAATATTATTATTTTAAAAAAAATGTATTTGTTCCATATAAGATTTAGATTTAAACGTAATCTACAATTAAATTAATGATCATTATTGCGATATGTTTGTTTATACTTAACAAGTGCAGCTGTTATACTATAAATGTATATCTATTCAGTTTTAGAGAGTAATAGAAGTCGGCGATTCAATCATAATTTCATCTCGAAAACTAAGTCTCTTCTTAAATGATGCTCGTCATACTCACTTTATCGAATATAGACCGTTCAGTTCAAAATATGAGTGCCTTGAAGTTGCACCAGCCTAAATCAGCCCGCCACAACGAAACCTATCCCATAATTGATTACAATTGTATTACAATTTATTACTGTGAGTCACAATTTTATTACACTTGAAGTTCGCGAGAAATGCGTGAGTGGTGTAACTTCAAATTAAACCGCCACTTTGTAACTTTTCATGCAATTGTGATATCGAGATAAAACATAGAAAAATTTGATGTTTTTACTTTATTTACTTTATATACCGTATAGTGTAAACACTGGCCAGTTCTATCCAAAATATATTGGCGGTCTGGTGTAATAAATTATTGCAAGTGTTAAAATCCACTTTCATATAGCCTTACATGTGTATATTGCGGATCTCCACCGAATGTACCTCCTTTCTCTGCTACTCGCGTGGGATCTATTATGGAACAACAAAATAAAAAACAAAAAGATACCGGCACTCTTGACAAACCGGAATCTAGTGCTGCAGAGATATCGGCCTTTAGGCTCGGTCTCCAAAGCATAAAATAGGGCATAAGCACGAACGAGCCTAGTCCCTCAAAACCAAAGGGCAAAGGCACAAATGCTCGCCTACAAGTATCGAAATACCAGACCAGGAAGTGAGCTTGGCGCATGATCTGCGAGATCAACAACATTCCGTTGGAGCAGAGAACGGATAGACACAATGATACGCTTGCGTGGGCAAAACGTATCACGGAGCCAAAGCAAGAGGGTTCCGCTGAGATCTCACAGTCGAAAAGGCAGAGGTCTGAGTATGAATCGCCTAAGGAGGCAAAATAGAAAAGGATTCTCAACACTGTCACCAGGCTGTTCAACGAAGTGCTAAAGGAGCACCTGAGTATGGCAGTCATTGACAGGGCTCAAGAAGATGGAAGTATTACGGCCCTGGAGAAAGGTCGAGAAAGCCTTAGCCGCCACCTTCCTAAAAACCATGAGGGAGAACCTAGGACCTGCTCCGTTCTGTCGAGGATGGCACCAGGATCACGTAAAACTGACTGCCTGTGCCGACAAGAGGTTGGTGACCCTCTACAAAAAGGCGATAGGGAGGCTGGGTAAAGTCTGCCTGGGGCCAAATTGGAAGTTGTTACGAGGGAGGAAATTCCCTGAAGGCCTAGGGCGCGAGCCTAGACCCCTGCAGAACCAAGTAACCCAAGGAGATCCTGAAAATGCTGAAAATCAGCAATCCGAATCTGCCAACAGCCACTTGGAGGATAGTCAAGTTAGAAGTGAAAGTGGATTACAGATCGTCCGTTATCATCCTCAACACAGACTCCTTGGGTGCTCTGGCAAAACCTGGAGGCGACCTACTTACCATACGAGGAGGAAAATATACCACCAGGTAGGTTGGGCAGTACAATAACGGAGGCTCAAAGACGAAAAGTAGGAGTCATCTTAGGCAGTGATCACTTAATTTGAGGAAGTACAAATATCAACAAGCGAGGTGAGTTACTCCTTGAATTTATTTTGAGTACTAACCGAAATATATTTATTATCGGGCATAAGCCAACCTTTATTACTAAAAACAGACAAGAAATGCTAGACATCACACTTGGCTCAAATTTTATTAAGGAGAGGGTTTTGAACTGGAAGGTGTCCGAAGATCATTCTTTTTCTGACCATTGTTATCTCCAGTATGAAGTGGATACAAAACCCACTAGTAAACCATCCTTCAGGAATAGGAAATATCGAGTATAAACCCACCTGCATCTACACAGGAGCTTGATGTTCTAGTAACCAAGCTATCTGATGCTTTTAACAAAGCTATGTTATGTGCATGTCCTATCAGCAGTCCATTGGGTAAGTCTTGACCACCCTGGTGCTCGAGAGAACTCCAAGGTACTCGTACGAATTGCAGGAGACTGTTCAAGAATGCGAGGAACACAGATGCTGCTACACATTGGGACTGCTATATAGAAGTATACAAAACATACAGCAAAACTTAAGTACAAGCTAACGGCAGCCAAAACAAGAGCCTGGGGGCTCTACAGTGGTAATATACAGGAGTTCTCGGAGGCAGCCAGGCTATGCAAAGTACTACGTTCTAGTCCTACCATCCCGAGTTATCTACAACGACCGGATATTTCATTGGCTACGTGTAGTGACGAATCCTTGGGGCTACTACTAGAAATGCATTTCCCGGAGTGCTCGGTACTATGATAAATAGGGGCGTAGACCGCGTCATTAATGACCTGTCACTAAACCTGGAATACGCGGATGATGTTGGTATAGCGGTCTTCGGTAAATATCCTTGCACGCTGAAGGAGCGCATATAGTGCGCACACGGCTACATCTCTGCGTGGGCAAGTAGTTGCGGACTGAAGGCAAGACGCAAACCCACAGAAAACGGGGCTGGTCCCCTCTACCAAGAAGCACAAACTTCCTCAGTGTGACCCGCCAATATTAAATGGTACTCGCTTGATCTTTACGGGTAGAGCGAGATATCTCGGGCCTCCTTTTGGAGACCAAGCTAAGCTGGAAATCAAACATTGTAGAAAAAGTAAAAATAGCTACTGTAACGCTCTACTCCTGCAAAAATGCCATTGTATAACGAGATGGGATATGGAGCCCCACATAGTACACTGGCTCTGCGTCTCAGTGGTTCAACCTGTACTGCTGAACGGGGTGTCGTTTTGTGGCCAGCGTTAAAAACTATGGCTACCTGAAACTATCGATGAAAGTCCAAAGAACGGTCTGCTCGTGTATAAGTGGGTCCCTCAGGAGCACACCTACTCAAGCTCTGGAGATTCTCTTCATCTCACTCTCTTGGATCTTGCGGCCAAGCAGCTTGCATCTTGCAGAGTCATTCGGCTCAAATCCATATCTATGTGGACTTCTAACAATATAGGGCACTCTTCCCTCCTTTGAAACAGGGGTATTCCTGAAAGTACCGGCTGCGCAATCCCTGCGCCATCTGTTGAGTTGAGATTCCAAACTGAGTTTCCCACCAGAGAAGACTAGGTGAATGAGACGATTATAGACAATGAGGCGCTAAGCTTCTTCGCGGATGGCGCAAAAAGGGATAGACGGGTTGGCTGCGGGGTATTCTGTGAGGCACTAGTTGAAGTATAATGTAATATGTACGAGGGATCACTGGTTGAAGTATAATGTAAAATGTACAAGGTATATTCGCATTTTTACGGACAACCAGGCTGCTGTTGAAACGCTACAATCATACTCCCTGACGTCGAAGGTAGCCCAAAACTGTTTGGCATCTTTGAATGAGATGGCTGATCAGTTCAACATCCGCTGACGTGGGTGCCAGGACACAGCACGCCTTATATCACAAAGCAGGCAGGATACAAAGATACCGTTTGCTTCATGTAAACGGCTGCTTCAGGAGGAAGCCATAAAAGAAATGAACGTCAGATGGTCTAACGCTAGTTCGTGTGTAATAGCAAGGCAGATCTAGCCTTGTCTGGACCGGTCCTGATCCGCCCAACTGATTCCTGCTTCGACGGCACCACTGTCTCATTTGAGTACAGGCGAACAGACTGGGGTTCCCCGCCCATGATTTCTGCTGTAGCTCCGGGGCTGAGGGGCAGGAGGAAACTGTGCTCCATCTGCTCTCCACCTGTCCTAGTGTAGCGTACAGCAGAATAACATTTATGGGAACTTCCCATTTGGACGACCTGACGGATCTTAGTAAGACCGATGTCAGGAGCTTTGAACGCTTCTTGGTAAGATCATGATGGTTCAACGAATGAAGAGGAGGTAACTCAAATAGAGATGTCACCATAGGTCCTGATTGTGGTACCTCTCTATTTGAGTAATGAAATTACCATAGATTTGAATTGTAGTATGTGTCTAGGCTATCCAGGAATATTATAGATTAGATCTAGATACTTTTCGAATGTTAAGAAATATTTTAGTCGGATTATTATTTGCTATAAATACTAGATGGAATCTGAGGAGTGTTGTGTTTCAACCGTGATAGATTATGGAGTAGTAAAAAATGAAAAGTGAAACTTTTGTGGATTTGCAAACGGGAAAAGCGAGAATGGTGGAAGGCCGAGGTTGTGATAGTACAACAAGTCAGCAATGAGCGCAGTTCGCGTAATTTCATTGAAGGAATTACTGGATACACCATACTTTTAGGCCAGCGTCAACTGCGATTCGGGATCGGGATGGAAACCTCTGTGTCAACATCGACGCAGTACTCGACGCATGGAATGGACACTTTACTGACCTGCTTGGTGTTCATCATGCATCACAGACTGTGGTAGAGTCACCTCAAATACAGACTGCGAAGATTTGCATTGAGATCAGTCACTGATAAGGTCTTTTCGCTGCGGATGATTCTAACTTTATGAGACTTCCATCCCCGTACCTCAGGTATTCCTGGATTTTCGGTAAGCCTATGACTCGATAAAATCGAGATAGTTTGTGGTCTGCACTGGCATACTTAGGTATTCCAACAAAATTGGTACGATTGTGTAAAATGACAGTGAGTTCCCGAAACTCTTTAATCTCATGTTGGAGTACATATTTCGTAAAACTGAAACACATCAGCGCAACATATTATATCGCCAATCGAAGCAGGTGCTTGCGTATGCAGATAACATATGCATGATTGGACTGAATAGCAGCGGAGTGAAGGAAATACTTGATCCGTTTGTAAAGTTGTCAGCTTCTGTTGGACTCCAGATCAATATAAGTCCAAAACGAAATACATGATCTCTGGTTATAGGTACAATGAGTCACCAGATTTTAGTAGTGGCCACTACACGCTTAAGGGAGTGAGGAGATTCAAATATGTTGGTTCTCTTATCACACACGATAACAGGTTGGGTGAGTATATTAAAGTGCGGCTGGCAGTAGTCATACATGCTTTGTATCCTCTAAGACCACTGCCAAAATTTAAACACCTATCAAATCCCGTGAGGCTGAAGCTTTAATAAAAATGTTCAAGGGTTAAAGATCCCCGATATTGTACATGAAATAAGATCTTAGCGAGTACGCTGACTCGGTTACGTTCTGCGTGCTGATCCGGAACGAATTGTGTACCGATCTATGAAAGGAGAGCCACCATATGGTAGGCGCAGGTAGGTTTCTGCAGGCGACGATGGCCCCACGGTGTAGAGAACGACTTGGCTTCTTCTCTTGGCAAGTTCCTTTTCTCTAATAGTGTTCTAAACTTCTAATAGGGATTTTGCGAAAATTTTATGAGAGAAATGATTGTCGCTTTTTTTTACACGAGAATGCACTGGGAATCACAACTTAAATTGGAATTCAATTTCCCATAGGTTAGGTTAGGTTAGGTTTTTATAATGTATCTATTGAGTAAGCGCACAAATCGCAGCAATTATTTAGTCGCCCGGTACATCTGAAGAATGTGCTATTTTCTGCCCGCTTCTCTATTTTGCAACAATTTTATCTTTATGTTATCTGCGGTAATTAAGTCGAAATATGTACCTAAATAAATGATTTAAAAAATTGATTAAACCAGAATTTACTTGATAACATGCCACTCTTCTGTATTAAATTGTCATAAAGATATAGCAATTTGGAATCATGCGAAATTAAATATTTGGGTATAATACTTGATAAGTAACACACCAACAATAGAAAAAAATATTTGTAAATTTATATCCACCACACTTGGCTGGTTCCTCGAAACTCTTAATAGATGGAGTAATTTTAATTTTATTTTATTATTTTCAGGCACTTGAATTAATTTATCAATGTACAAGTATTCTATTTTTGTAATCAAAATATTGTTTGATTACAATATGTGTATGTCTTATATATAAACAGAACGATCTAATAAGAATTTCAGTTGTCCTCTCAATCTAGTTGATCCAGGAATTTGAAATCGGTCTGTGATTTAGTGTAAACGAATTCGGTTCTAATAAACCATCTATGTACATATACGTTATATATACTTATATGTACTTATAGCCTTGATGTAAATTTTTCACATATCCCTGCTGAATATTGTCAATAAACCGAAATCAAAGCATATTTTTGATAAATTCTAAGCCGTTATCTAAATAACACCTGCACGCTTAATTTATTGCATCATCGTAGCCAAAGAAAACACTTATCAGTTGTCATTTATCTTACTGTGACATCTTTATTATTTACCCATATAGTTACAAGTACCCCATGCCTCATAAATTCTTATATAACAACATTCATAAGAGTATACACTACAGGCCAAAAGTTTTGGTCTATTTTTTTTTTTTTTAAATGCTGAATCATAGTGTACGGCATTTTACGTGTATAATGTTAAAAATGGTTTCTGATGTTAAATCTTCACATTACGTGCAGACGTCATTGTCATAAATTGTCAAATTGCTAACAAACTTAAAATTCTAAGTCTACCGTGCAATACACACTTCAATGATTTAATCAAACAGAACCGAATTTCAATGTGGGCGATCTCAAATCACCACTGGGAAAGAGGATGATAACATTAGAATCTTATCCAAGCGTATAACAGAAAGTTGACGGCACCTCAGAGATATTGTCAGAAATGAAGGGAAGTGAAACATAAATTATCATTGATTTCGGTGAAGATGTGTCGCAAAGATCAAGGACTAAATGGCAGAAGTGAAGAAACCACTGCTTTGGAAGATTAATCGTCAGAAACAACATAATTAGGCAAAGTACCACGAGAAATGATAGATTTCGCAATGGAGGAAAGTTCTTTAGTACAATGAATCGAAGTTTCAAATTTTTGGTTCAAAAAGAAGAGTTTTGTTCGACGACGTTCTGGCGAAAAAATGCTTCCAGGTACGGAAGTATAGTTCTGTGATGTTTTGGTGACAACATGGTAGTAGATTTGGTATATAGAAAAGATGAAATGAATGGATCGCTTGGACTATCTCTCGATGATGGAGAATCATGCTGTGCCATCTGGGCTAAGATGAGTATATAAGTCGAAGATTAATTAATCAATTCGACTTATTATGATTCAAAACACTCATCTATAATGATTGTAAGGATCATCTGCAGCAATAATTCCGACACCAAAAGTTAAATTTAATGGTTTAGTCACCACAGTCGCCTAATCTTAACCCGATCGAGCTATTGTATAGGTTCAGTTAGATCGAGAGCTTCGGGAAACATCCCGAGACATTGCGAGAGATGTTTTAATTAAATTACTAGAAAGAGTGCCGAGACTCGTCGCTAAATTTAATTAAATTTGTGATAAAACATAAAAAACATGTTTTTAGTTACAAAAATAGCATCGACCAAAAACTATTGGCCTGTAGTGTAGGTATGTTCATATACAATGTTTCCTAATTAATCAATGTTCGATTTTCTAAAAGTAGCAAAGCTCTAAACAAAAAATGTTAATTATTAATTATAGGTACTTGAAATTTAGTACAGATAAGATATATCTTTCTTTAAAAAAAAAAACAGGTGGATTGATAAATCCGGCCAAGAAAATCACCTGCATGATTTTTTTTGGTTTTGTGATTTATGGTTTACTTACTTATAGGTTTGCTGATAAAAACGTAAATAATTGAATTTGATTAGAAACAAAATTATTTGTTTCAAACAATTTGTATCATATACATACACATATATGAGAAACCTGCGTCAAACCCGCGTTTAAAGTTTGAGATTTGCGTTTGGAGTAATTTCGAAATTAGCACTCAAGTTTTATATGCACTACCTATATCAGATGGTAAAATAATTTACCGTTGGAGTTGATTCAGTTTGATAGTGGAAGTAGCTTAGTATAAATCTCCCTCCGTACCAACATCGGTGACATTTTTTTTAAGTTATAATACATTTTTTACATGAGCGCCGCTACGTACAGGTCTTATCTGTTGGTCGAATTGCATCAACGCGTCCATAGTTTGACCTATATAAGTATTTCACTTTTCGGTTTACGATAAACCTGATTTTAAAATCCCTATAGTTATAATGAAAACCTCTTTATAATAAAAATATCTATACTAGTCCCAATTTTATTCCCACACAGCACACCTATTAAGCGAATTGATATGCACCATAAGCAAGAACTGTCGCAGAGTTTCGAGAAAAGCTATAAATATTTATTCAAAGTTTAACATTCGAAGCGGTACCACAAGTAAAAATTGAAGAAGAGTACCAAATGTAATAATTGCGGAAAGAGTGGTCACATATCAAAGAACTGCAGACGACGTACAGATCAACTGAAATGTTTCAATTGTAACGAGTTTTGGGCACATTCCAGCAAAATGTCTCAAAAATATTAAAACCATACAATTATCTGCAGGATGCTATAAACAAATTAAGATTGGCGAACACTCGATGCAAACTCTGATAGATACAAGGAATGAAGTAACAGTACTAAGAGAAGATGAATGAAAAGTAATAGGTTCGCCAAAGCTCGGAAGTAAAATCATTAAAATCAGTGGTAAAGCAAATGGTCATGCAGATACTATCGAATATTTTGAAATATACATAGACAACCGTGAATTTGATGCTAAAGTTCAAGTGGTTCCGGTTACTATATTACATGCAAAGATGATAGTCGGTAAGGATGTATTAAACGGCATAAAAATTTCTGTCAGTCGTGAAGAAATCCGAATTAAGAAAGTGACAGCAGTATAGAATCAAATATAGATAATGGTCTAAACATTGGCGATCCTAAATATGTAGTCGTGATCGAGACTCTGGTGAGCAATTATCATCCTAAAAGCAATAATGACTCCCCTGGGAAAATGAAAATTATTTTAAAAAACGAAAGTCGGAGTTTGCTAGTCCCATAGTATTGGCAAATAAAAAAGATAATTCAAAACGACTTTGCGTTGATTACCGACGTCTTAACAAACAAATCATCATACTCCAAGGGCGATATTAAACATACATTATCGAATACCAAGTGTCATTCCCAGAACTAAATAGCATAAAAAAGGTACAAAGTTTCTCGGGCCTTACCGGCTATTTTAGAAAGTTTATCCCAAATTTTTCAGTCATTTGTTGCGTTAGGACTGTGAGTATATCGTTGGCGTGAATCAAAACCAAGCATTCGAGCGACTAAAGAAAATGCTACTATAGATCAACCAGTTTTAGCAGAGACGCAGCTTCATACCGATGCTTCAAAGTTTAGATTTGGTGCCGTACTTCTACAGAAGGGTGACGATTTGAAGTTTCACCCAACGTATTATTATAGTCGCAAGACATACTCTATACACAAGAAAGATACTCTTCATATGAATAGGAGATGCTTGCAATAGTTTATACACTTAAAAAACTTATCCCTTTCTTGGGATAAGATTTACAATCGTTACAGACTGTAGCAGCTTTAAATATACGATGAAGAAAAAAGAAATTTCAGCACTCATTGCAGGATGGACCTTTCAGCTACAAAAATTTGAATATATACATTAGAGCACAGACGCTACGATCAAATGAAACATGCTGATGCCTTCAGTCGTCATCCTGTGTGGATTGAATTGAGTTTGTTGGAAAAATTAAAATGTGCACAAAAGAAAGATACAAGTTTGCAATCAGTTGCACAACTATTAGAGCACGGACCCTACGAGGACTATACCATTGAACGAGGTGGGATATTCAAACAACAATCTGATGGGAGAAAGCTATTTTACATACCGAAATCAATGCAAAGTGAGTTAGTTCGGAAGGTTTATGAAAATGGTCACTTTGCTGCAAGAAAATTCGAAGAAATCATTTGTTGAGACTACTACTTCCTTAAAGATCGTGTAGTTTGCGAAATGTGCAGGAATATCTGTATAAAGGGTATTTTAGCCGAAATAAAAGTAGGCAAACAAAAAGGGTTTCTTAACCCACTGGGACCAATGGTAAGCACTAAAAAGTAATACAACCATTATGGAAAAATTATTGGAAAAATTTAATTTTGGACTGAGTGTTTTAGAAATTTCTGTTTGAATTGATCTTTTACTTATTTTTTAAAAATTATTTAAGAATGCAGCTTAAAAGCATTTTTGTTCATACTTCCTTCTTATAACCAACAAATACATTTCTACCGTATTGTTATAATCAGGTTTTACTGTACATCGTAATCCATCTATGTCTCCAACTAGTTGCTGGATGAATCTTTCTTTAAATGACAATTGGCAAAACTCTCACTGTATAGATGAACTGGATAGATGTGAGTAATCAAGTGAATATGAACAATCTATGAAAAGTGAAATAGTTGCGGTCACTTTTCAACAATACATAATATTTTGCTGTTTCTATAGCAAGCCTTATTTACTTAGACTACCGTACATACAAGTAATTCCACCAATGTTAATGTGATAACTCACCACAAAGAATATAGTATGGCATTGGTTCGACCAATAAATATAAAGTTATTATATTTTTAGTAAATTCCATTCTAAATAATATAATTACAAATCTTAAACGTTGAAGTGAACGATGCACTTGGTACTCATTTTCTGAACAACTCTAAATGATTAACTATTATAAGATTTAGATGAACAAATAAATAATTTTATTGAATAATATATATTTGCTAAAGACAAATTTCACCGAATTAAAAATATTCCAAATGTATGATATATAAAATTACAGTAAGTTCTAAAGAAGCTTATTGTTTTAATGTTTAACCTATGCTGTTCTAGCTGGTAATCGGAAACATGTAATAGTTTCATCTCGATACTCAATAGAAACTTCCAAAACAAAATCAGTAATTGGATAATCATCGAGTACCATTTCAAGGTGGAACGTTGCGTCTTCTCCGGCGTCCAATGGACAAACCTGGCCAGCGGGTAAATTTAGACATACATTAGCCTGTTGATCACTCAATTCATATATGCCAGTCATACCAAGCGATTCTGCGTGCACAACAGCTCTTGAGGTATTTGTAAGTCCCGATGCTAATTAAGCAGAAAAAATAAGTAAATATAAAACTTATGTTTAGAAAAGGATATGTTTTTCGATAAACTTACTTGCGGTAAAATCAAGTTCCAATTGAACTGTTGTTCCAAGAACTAAGGTACATGGAGCTGTAGCACATCCAGATATTCGTAGACCAAATGGCATAGGAGATCCATCTAGGCCTAAAATTTATTTGTGTTAATCACTGAACGTATATCGGTGTTTGAAATTAAATTATTTATAAATCTTACATTCTTGTGGGTTTGTAAGTCCAAACACAAGGGCTGGCACAAATGCAGCAACAATTACCAAAAAGCGAAACATTTTTATTTGTTGATACTAAAGTTTTACTTAATTGTGATGAATATAAGTAGAAGTAATTTCTAGAACTGATTTGGAAAAATATGCGATTGCAGTATTTATACAAATTCATATTATTTATCAATAGCACAACTGTTGTTGGTTTACGTAAACGTCCATCATAAAAAAAATTGATAATAATTCTCTCATTTCCGTTCAATTGGTAAGTTTAATTTATTTTATTTTATCAAAAAAAAATTTTTCAATAGATTAATTAATTACTATTCGAGAAGTGGTTAATCGTTACACTTGACACAATGTTGATTTTAAATTGATCTGTGCTTGACATAATATCTACAAAATTTTATCATAATATGTACATATATATACTTTTGACATCGTAAATTAATGAATTTCCTAAACCCAAATTTTGAAGAACCAAACTTTGAAGTTCGAATTCACATTTTGTTAACTTTTTAGGTTCAAGTAAATTTTGAATTTTAAAAATTTTTAAATTCTTTCGTTTTAATTTGAATTTATTCACAACGTTATAAATTATAAATTCTTAAGTTTTCAAAGTACGAAGGAGCTTAAAGTATCAAAACTTCAAAATTTTAAGTAAATACTGCGTGGCCAGATTAATAATATTTTACATTAAACCAGTTTCGTAAACCACTACGGATTGTTAAGCTTGTCGGTTCTTGCGAGCAAACATCTTATATATAGTAAAACTTTAATGATTCAAACAAGTTTTCAAATCAATTCGACCCCGATGTAATCTGTCAAAAATGTGAAATCCCGCACCGTTATTATCCCATTGAAGCTTTCTCCCTTGATTCATTCTCAGTTATCTTTGCCGTTCGTATCTTAAATGGCTCATGGGGGTCATTGCTAAATACTATAGTTTTTATTTATCTCTGAAGGAAATACTTGACCCGCTTGTACAGTTTTCAGCTTCTGTTGGACTCCAGATCAATGAGTCGAAAACGAAATACCTTATCTCTGGTTATAGGGACAATAGCACACCAGATTTTAGTAGTGACCACCACACGTTTGAGGGAGTGAGGAGGTTCAAATGTTTGAGCTCTCTTATCACTCACGATCACAGTGTGGGTGAGGATATTAAAGTGCGGCTGGCAGCCGTGCTTTGTATCCTCTAAGGCCACTGCTAAAATCTAAACACATATCAAATGCCGTGAAGGTGAAGCTTTACAAAGCTCAGGCCTGTTGTTATGTTGAGATGTGAAAGTTGGGCTCCTTACATTTGAGAGAAGAGTCATGCGTGTGATTTACGGCCCAAAACGCGAAATAGATGGCACTTACCGAGCTCTGTACAATTTCGAGATCAGAGATCTGATGAAGATCCCCGATGTTGTACATGAAGTGAGATCACAGCGAATACGCTGGCTCGGTCACGTTCTGCGTGCTGATCCGGAACGAATTGTGCAGCGATCTCTGAAAGGAGAGCCACCATATGGTAGGTACGAAGAGGTCGTTGCAGGCGACGATGACTCAACGGTGTAGAGAATGACTTGGCTTCTTGGACAGTATGAAGACCAAGCTCAGGATCGAAACCGTTGGAGTCTCTAAATTACCTGCATTACATTCATTTGTCCTGGAAATTTTTGCAGGATTTGTGCCAGTCGCGCATTAACATATTATACTCCTAAATTCAGTGAAAACAAATTACTGGCCGAAATAATGTGATTTTCTATTTCCTATTTAAAATGTACAAATTATATGTCCGGTGATCACGATTCATATACATACAAGAAGTTTGACCTTTCACTATCCTTATCTATATAGTGCTTAACACTACCTACCAAACATTAATTCACATAATTCATTACAATTTAACTAATTTGTCATTATTTAATCGTTATCACATTTAGCCAGTTGTGTGATAGCGCGCAGCTGGAACACCTGCGTTATCAAGAATATGTATCTTTAAAAAAAAACTTTGTATCGTCAATATCGGTTTACGGCTCATTCCAAAATTAAAAAGATGACATATATGTGATATGTATACTAATTTAACATAAACACCTTTCTTCTTATCGGGTGTAATTAATCGAATTTTTATTTCCACTGTTGCCATGGAGGTCGGAACGTTTGCGCTTGTATCATGTACAGGGCCTTCCAATGAAGAAGAACTTCTTGGGATATTATCCCATCCAGCATTAAGAAAACATCCAAAACTTGGTATACCATAGCAAGTGTAACTCGTTTCGGGCCCTCCGCCTTATTTACCACTTTTTAACACAAAAAAATATTTTTCTATTTTTTTAATACTGGAGGTGAAACCCCAATCCTTTCGGCGAAATCTATTACAAAATTAAATTATTCGAAGTGAAACCCGTAAATAACGTACGTTCTATTTGGTCCGTAGAGTATCAATTTGGATTTAACGTTCGCACCATATGGTCCCTTGGCCGTACGTTGTAAGCGAGTTTCACTGTATATAAAGGGTTTTCCAATAAGAGGTTTCATTTTGATATTAAAAAAAACGAATATTTTTTAAGAGAAATCAATTAATGTTTATTTCATTGTAAAGAGGAAGATATGCCATTAACATTTGAAAACGATATCAGCCAAATAGCCGCCACGGCTACAAGGCTTGCAGCACCATATCCTTTTCATGAAATTTTCCATGACCAATTAGCACATTTTCAGCTGTATGCCCTCGATAACATCACGAATTACATCAGTAAGGTCATGAATCGATAATGGAGCATTGGCATAGACCTTATCTTTCACGTGGCCCCAAAGAAAAAAGTCTAAAGGTGTTAAATCACAAGATCTCGGTGGCCAATTGTCACCACCTCTTCGAGAAATAACACGGTCAGGAAACTTTTTGTAGCGCCATCTTTCTAAAAATAAACGTCGTCCACATCAATATCTTCCAATTCCGGCCATAAAAAATCATTAATCATAGCTCGGAAGCGCAATCTATTCACCTTAACAGTTGCACCAGCCTCATTTTCCAAAAAGTAAGGTCCAATCACACCGCCAGCCCACAAACCGCAACAAACAGTCACACGTTAGGAGAGGTTTATCAACAATCATTCTTGGATTTTCTGAGCCCCAAGGTTAAAATCAAGATGATTTTTCGATGAAAATCCGGACCATTTTGATGCATTTGAAGGACCCAATCAGCGAAGATACGACGTATATGATGATCGACCGGCTTTAGTTCTTGTGTTAACTGAACTTTAAAAGCCTTAAGACCTAAGTTTTTATGCAATCTACGGTGTAATGTCGTTTGTGGAATGTCTAATTCCAAAGATCGACGAGGAACCGACAAACCTGGGGTTTCTTCAACACTTCAGGCTACAGCAGCAATATTCTCAGTTGTTTTTGAGCGACACATACGATTTCGATTCATCACATCACAATCTTGTGGAAGGTTCGTACCATTTTTAGTAAAGGCGTAGTTTGCCCTTGTCAAAAGATGACAGCTTCAAAATTGACAGCTGCCCAAATATTTAGCAGGCTATTCAAAATGAAACCTCCTATTGGAAAACCCTATACATTTAATAATTTTTGCCAGCTCCAATTTGTTTTCACTAGAATATGTACGTCTCACTGCGCAAAACGTTCTCCTCAATGTTTCTCTCTCAACCAGCCACTACTACTTATTACTGAATACTATACAATACTTAGGATCCATTGATTAACTTTGTTTATAATTCTGGGATGGAATGTTGCAACTTAACTATTTTCGATATTGTCTATCTTTTCAAGAACCGAATTATACGCGCTATTTCGTTTATTCCAATACGCTGTTTTTATTGCGTTCTCAGTCTGTTAGAACAAATTTGCAAACTATCTCTTTTTCTTAATTTCATTAGCTATCGAAAATAAAGAAATTGGTGATATTCTGTCGAAGGAATGTAAAGAAATGGAATCGAGCTGGCCGTGGCCACAATTGAAATTGTGGAATTGAATACGGAATAGCATTTCATTTTGTTCTTGAAAAAAGAGATTCAAATGTCTATCGAATATCGTAAATAGTGATGTACTATATATCAATAATATCTCAATATACCACCCCTGAACCTATATACGAAATCTCATGGTTGCGCATTTATTTTTTGCAGACGATTACGGATAGTTTGATCCGATATGGGCAGATTAAGTAAGGTATGGAACTTATTTTGCTTTGATTTGACTGTTTCTTGCCTCCTGTCCAGTGATGCATCATGGGCGAGGTAGATTGCGCCATGTAATCTATGCGGTTGTCGGCATACGTAAAACAATGCCAACAACCTATTGTACAATATTTTAGCGATTTGAAATCAAATGCGCCAGTTCGCGGGATTATTCTGTAAAAGCGACCATCTAGAGGTGATTTTTTCATTTGTTTCTTTTTGACAAATTACGCATGAATAGTTTCAAACTGTCATCGTGTTTTTATTTATTCAGTATTGTTTTCCATTTCATCATGGAAAGACTGAGCCCGGTATAGCGACTACAAATTGTTCAGCTTTGTAACGAAAATCAGCGTTCTGTTAGGAATGTGTTTCGTGCGCTTAGACCAAGTTACGGTTGACATAATCGGCCTATCGAGACCCCTATTTGGAATACCATCGAAAAGTTTGAATCCCAGTTTACAGTATTGGATGATACGCGACTAAATAGACGGTTGGTTTGGTGTGGTTCATGCGCCTGTGAAATCATTCGTCCAAATTTCTTCAAAAAAGAAGACGGTCGGGACGTACCTGTGAATAGTGTTCGTTATTGCGCCATGATAACGGAATATTTGCTGCCTGAAATTGATGCCCGACCTCGACGACATTTGATTCCAAGAAGTCGGCGCTTCAACAATGTACTTATTGAAAAATCATGTTGGCGAGCAATTAATTTCACGGTTCGAATCGTTGAATTGGCTATATATTTAGATCGAATGATGCCTCTAGGCTCTTTCCTTTTAGGCTACGCAATGTGAATAAACCAGCTAGATTTGAGGCATTGGAAGCCAACATTACTCGTGTCATTCACCAAATACCATTCGATATTCTCGAACGCGTCATCAAAAATTGGACTTTCAGAAAGGACCATCGAAGTTGCGGCCATCATTTGAAAGAAGTAATCTTTAAAATAAATGGCAAGAAATGTTCTTTCGAATGATAATTAAGTTTCCATACGATTACATTGATTCTTTTGAGTGTTTTTAATTTTTGCACAAATCACATGTTGTTTGATGCTCCCTATTTCTGGCATAACTGACGGAAATAGGGAGCATCAAACAACACTTTTACACTTCAGCACTCTTTCCACTATACCCCAAAGTTTTTCGATACATCGATAACCTGTGGCATTTTGAGATAACATTGATTTGATTAATCTCGTGCTTCTATCAGTTTTCCATGTAAAGATTTCTATCGTTGTTCAGCACGAATTTTTAATACGCCGATGGTCGAGTAAGCAGAGTTACTGCTCTAGAAATCGTGGACGCTAGTTCAAGACTCGTCAACGCCAATACTTTTTTAATTTAATTTCTACCGTAAAATTGGTTCAACACAGCTTCTGTTGAAATCTACATTCAAATTGTAATATGACCGCAATAAAAATATACGATAAAGGTCAAATAAGCATAATTTATATACATCGGTGGTCCAGTAAGCAGAGTCGTTGCATTTGGAATTGTGAACTTGAGTTCACGCCTGGGTTTGGCATTAAACATTTTTTAATTTAATTTATTTAATTTCTCCCTTCAATTGGCAAATATAAAGGATGAGTATTGCGGCAAATTTTAATATGGAAATGGTGAGGTGGTAAAGTAAGCGATGTCATACGATTTGGAATCGTGGATGTTGTTCAGTGTTCGAACCTCGATTATTGGTAAAACAATTTAGCAAGCATCCACACATTCTCATTAAATATAAAAAAAAATCGCTTTTTTATTTAAAAATGACAATTTGCAATTTTTAAATAAAAAATTTATATTGAGGCTTGAACTTGTCATGATTACAATCCAATCACACAGCTTGTTTTACCACCGAGCCACCGCCTTACATATGAACGGTGATATTCCCTTCGTTTATAGCTGCCATTTGAATAAAAAAATTGAAAATTTTAGCAACGGGAATGGACTCTGCTTATTTAACCATCGCCGTACAATTTCATTACCACTCTATACCCATATCCATCTTTTATACTTGCCACTTTTACATAGAGAATATTGAAGTTTTGAACAGAAGCTGAGTTGGATTTGAGAGTAATTTTATTTCACCATCACCAAAATTTCAAAGGAGAAATTAAATCAAAAAATATTTGGCTCGATTGAGAATAGAACTTAGGATCCATGAACCCAAAGTCACTGACTTTGCTTACTGGACCACCGCCGCATATATATTTCATGCTATACAAATCATTTATATCTGTCATTTGAATAGAAAATATTGAAAATTTTAGCAAAAGCAATGAACTTTGCGTTTATTTCACCATCCAAATTAAATCACTCTACTACCTCGCCCAACACCGTATATATATTTGGTGTTATGCAAATCTTTTATACTTTTAATTTCTTACAAATTAATTCAATTCAGATTCTGTTACATATTCCTTTTTCTCTATTCAAATGGTGATATAAAAGATGGATTTATCAGTAATGAAATTGTACGGCAGTGGTCAAGTAAGTAAAGTAGTGGGCGTTTGATTAGTGGACGTGGTGATTCCACGTTCCAGTTTGAACTGGAATTCGAGCTAACGTTTTTTAAATCTAATTTCATCTTACAAATTAGTTCAACTCAGCTTCCATTAAAATTTTCAAATTTTTCCAATTAATTGCCAAGTATAAAAGAGGGATGTAGCAGCAATGAAAATGTACGGCGATGGTCAAATAAGCAGAGTCCAGAAATACTTTTGGTTATAAAAAATCGATCAGGTCAGGTATTTTTCCTGGGTCAGTTAGCCAATATGTTGGTTTTCCAGTTGAAATGGATTCACATCCATTTTCTTTAAATGGCAATCAGTAATTTTTTTCCTTTAGTGGTAGTTAATCTAGAGGAGAAAACTCGAATGTGGTACAGCTACGGACCAATTTTGTGTCTATGCTAGTCCTTTAGGACGGCCACCATAACCTAACCTAACCTAGTTAATCTAGAACCCCAGTGAGTATTCTTCGCATTGAAGTCACCACCTATTTTGAACCTTTTTCCCAGACGCTTGAAGTACTCTGAGTATTGTATGTTTTTAATAGAATGTCCACAGTACAATTCTGCCACAATAATAGGAAAGTTGTTGGTTTTTATATACATGAACAAGTGTTGGTTATCTGGACTCATTTTTAATGAGTTTTGTCTGATTTTTTTCACCGTTAAAAAGAGGGCCCCACTCTATATAACGCTATATATCGTTGTTTTGGGCCAATTTAATAATTTTGTAATGGATAAACATGACGCTGAAGCAGATGCATGGTATTTGAGCACGATTAGATTTAAATTCGGCTCTAACTAAACTATCACCAATAACGCATTGGTCCGAAAGAAATTTGGCCACCCTTTAGTTTAGAACTAATTGACAAAACCACTTTAGGGATTGTCTACATTATCGACGTTGTCTACGTTGTTACATTTTTGTCACTTATATTCGGTGTCTTTAGATTTTGTGTATTTAATCTACGCTAAAGGTTTTAAAAGAAAGAGTAGCACTATTTTATTTTGGGTAGAAATTTATGAAAACCTAATTGGCGGAAATAGCATTTTACTCTTTTCAGTTCAACAAAATTTCATATGCATGTTGGGTAAATACACCAGTTTAGATTAGTACAACGTGTTTGTGTTTCCTGCATGAGTACTAAAAAAAACATCTATACATTATAACAGTTATATTTGTAAGTTTGTCACTGTCAAAATCAAAACCAAGGATGGAGATGTAAACAATTTAGTGTAATTTTGTTAAAGTTTAATTTAAATATTCTTCTAAATTTTTACAGAAAACAAGTAAACTATTCGCTTCTCACAAATTTCGAAGTAATGAAAATACTAAAAAATATAAAAGATACAAAAAAAAAGACGGGATTCTTTCGTTTTAATTTGAATTTATTCACAACGTTATAAATTATAAATTCTTAAGTTTTCAAAGTACGAAGGAGCTTAAAGTATCAAAACTTCAAAATTTTAAGTAAATACTGCGTGGCCAGATTAATAATATTTTACATTAAACCAGTTTCGTAAACCACTACGGATTGTTAAGCTTGTCGGTTCTTGCGAGCAAACATCTTATATATAGTAAAACTTTAATGATTCAAACAAGTTTTCAAATCAATTCGACCCCGATGTAATCTGTCAAAAATGTGAAATCCCGCACCGTTATTATCCCATTGAAGCTTTCTCCCTTGATTCATTCTCAGTTATCTTTGCCGTTCGTATCTTAAATGGCTCATGGGGGTCATTGCTAAATACTATAGTTTTTATTTATCTCTGAAGGAAATACTTGACCCGCTTGTACAGTTTTCAGCTTCTGTTGGACTCCAGATCAATGAGTCGAAAACGAAATACCTTATCTCTGGTTATAGGGACAATAGCACACCAGATTTTAGTAGTGACCACCACACGTTTGAGGGAGTGAGGAGGTTCAAATGTTTGAGCTCTCTTATCACTCACGATCACAGTGTGGGTGAGGATATTAAAGTGCGGCTGGCAGCCGTGCTTTGTATCCTCTAAGGCCACTGCTAAAATCTAAACACATATCAAATGCCGTGAAGGTGAAGCTTTACAAAGCTCAGGCCTGTTGTTATGTTGAGATGTGAAAGTTGGGCTCCTTACATTTGAGAGAAGAGTCATGCGTGTGATTTACGGCCCAAAACGCGAAATAGATGGCACTTACCGAGCTCTGTACAATTTCGAGATCAGAGATCTGATGAAGATCCCCGATGTTGTACATGAAGTGAGATCACAGCGAATACGCTGGCTCGGTCACGTTCTGCGTGCTGATCCGGAACGAATTGTGCAGCGATCTCTGAAAGGAGAGCCACCATATGGTAGGTACGAAGAGGTCGTTGCAGGCGACGATGACTGAACGGTGTAGAGAATGACTTGGCTTCTTGGACAGTATGAAGACCAAGCTCAGGATCGAAACCGTTGGAGTCTCTAAATTACCTGCATTACATTCATTTGTCCTGGAAATTTTTGCAGGATTTGTGCCAGTCGCGCATTAACATATTATACTCCTAAATTCAGTGAAAACAAATTACTGGCCGAAATAATGTGATTTTCTATTTCCTATTTAAAATGTACAAATTATATGTCCGGTGATCACGATTCATATACATACAAGAAGTTTGACCTTTCACTATCCTTATCTATATAGTGCTTAACACTACCTACCAAACATTAATTCACATAATTCATTACAATTTAACTAATTTGTCATTATTTAATCGTTATCACATTTAGCCAGTTGTGTGATAGCGCGCAGCTGGAACACCTGCGTTATCAAGAATATGTATCTTTAAAAAAAAACTTTGTATCGTCAATATCGGTTTACGGCTCATTCCAAAATTAAAAAGATGACATATATGTGATATGTATACTAATTTAACATAAACACCTTTCTTCTTATCGGGTGTAATTAATCGAATTTTTATTTCCACTGTTGCCATGGAGGTCGGAACGTTTGCGCTTGTATCATGTACAGGGCCTTCCAATGAAGAAGAACTTCTTGGGATATTATCCCATCCAGCATTAAGAAAACATCCAAAACTTGGTATACCATAGCAAGTGTAACTCGTTTCGGGCCCTCCGCCTTATTTACCACTTTTTAACACAAAAAAATATTTTTCTATTTTTTTAATACTGGAGGTGAAACCCCAATCCTTTCGGCGAAATCTATTACAAAATTAAATTATTCGAAGTGAAACCCGTAAATAACGTACGTTCTATTTGGTCCGTAGAGTATCAATTTGGATTTAACGTTCGCACCATATGGTCCCTTGGCCGTACGTTGTAAGCGAGTTTCACTGTATATAAAGGGTTTTCCAATAAGAGGTTTCATTTTGATATTAAAAAAAACGAATATTTTTTAAGAGAAATCAATTAATGTTTATTTCATTGTAAAGAGGAAGATATGCCATTAACATTTGAAAACGATATCAGCCAAATAGCCGCCACGGCTACAAGGCTTGCAGCACCATATCCTTTTCATGAAATTTTCCATGACCAATTAGCACATTTTCAGCTGTATGCCCTCGATAACATCACGAATTACATCAGTAAGGTCATGAATCGATAATGGAGCATTGGCATAGACCTTATCTTTCACGTGGCCCCAAAGAAAAAAGTCTAAAGGTGTTAAATCACAAGATCTCGGTGGCCAATTGTCACCACCTCTTCGAGAAATAACACGGTCAGGAAACTTTTTGTAGCGCCATCTTTCTAAAAATAAACGTCGTCCACATCAATATCTTCCAATTCCGGCCATAAAAAATCATTAATCATAGCTCGGAAGCGCAATCTATTCACCTTAACAGTTGCACCAGCCTCATTTTCCAAAAAGTAAGGTCCAATCACACCGCCAGCCCACAAACCGCAACAAACAGTCACACGTTAGGAGAGGTTTATCAACAATCATTCTTGGATTTTCTGAGCCCCAAGGTTAAAATCAAGATGATTTTTCGATGAAAATCCGGACCATTTTGATGCATTTGAAGGACCCAATCAGCGAAGATACGACGTATATGATGATCGACCGGCTTTAGTTCTTGTGTTAACTGAACTTTAAAAGCCTTAAGACCTAAGTTTTTATGCAATCTACGGTGTAATGTCGTTTGTGGAATGTCTAATTCCAAAGATCGACGAGGAACCGACAAACCTGGGGTTTCTTCAACACTTCAGGCTACAGCAGCAATATTCTCAGTTGTTTTTGAGCGACACATACGATTTCGATTCTTCACATCACAATCTTGTGGAAGGTTCGTACCATTTTTAGTAAAGGCGTAGTTTGCCCTTGTCAAAAGATGACAGCTTCAAAATTGACAGCTGCCCAAATATTTAGCAGGCTATTCAAAATGAAACCTCCTATTGGAAAACCCTATACATTTAATAATTTTTGCCAGCTCCAATTTGTTTTCACTAGAATATGTACGTCTCACTGCGCAAAACGTTCTCCTCAATGTTTCTCTCTCAACCAGCCACTACTACTTATTACTGAATACTATACAATACTTAGGATCCATTGATTAACTTTGTTTATAATTCTGGGATGGAATGTTGCAACTTAACTATTTTCGATATTGTCTATCTTTTCAAGAACCGAATTATACGCGCTATTTCGTTTATTCCAATACGCTGTTTTTATTGCGTTCTCAGTCTGTTAGAACAAAATGTGCAAACTATCTCTTTTTCTTAATTTTATTAGCTATCGAAAATAAAGAAATTGGTGATATTCTGTCGAAGGAATGTAAAGAAATGGAATCGAGCTGGCCGTGGCCACAATTGAAATTGTGGAATTGAATACGGAATAGCATTTCATTTTGTTCTTGAAAAAAGAGATTCAAATGTCTATCGAATATCGTAAATAGTGATGTACTATATATCAATAATATCTCAATATACCACCCCTGAACCTATATACGAAATCTCATGGTTGCGCATTTATTTTTTGCAGACGATTACGGATAGTTTGATCCGATATGGGCAGATTAAGTAAGGTATGGAACTTATTTTGCTTTGATTTGACTGTTTCTTGCCTCCTGTCCAGTGATGCATCATGGGCGAGGTAGATTGCGCCATGTAATCTATGCGGTTGTCGGCATACGTAAAACAATGCCAACAACATATTGTACAATATTTTAGCGATTTGAAATCAAATGCGCCAGTTCGCGGGATTATTTTGTAAAAGCGACCATCTAGAGGTGATTTTTTCATTTGTTTCTTTTTGACAAATTACGCATGAATAGTTTCAAACTGTCATCGTGTTTTTATTTCTTCAGTATTGTTTTCCATTTCATCATGGAAAGACTGAGCCCGGTATAGCGACTACAAATTGTTCAGCTTTGTAACGAAAATCAGCGTTCTGTTAGGAATGTGTTTCGTGCGCTTAGACCAAGTTACGGTTGACATAATCGGCCTATCGAGACCCCTATTTGGAATACCATCGAAAAGTTTGAATCCCAGTTTACAGTATTGGATGATACGCGACTAAATAGACGGTTGGTTTGGTGTGGTTCATGCGCCTGTGAAATCATTCGTCCAAATTTCTTCAAAAAAGAAGACGGTCGGGACGTACCTGTGAATAGTGTTCGTTATTGCGCCATGATAACGGAATATTTGCTGCCTGAAATTGATGCCCGACCTCGACGACATTTGATTCCAAGAAGTCGGCGCTTCAACAATGTACTTATTGAAAAATCATGTTGGCGAGCAATTAATTTCACGGTTCGAATCGTTGAATTGGCTATATATTTAGATCGAATGATGCCTCTAGGCTCTTTCCTTTTAGGCTACGCAATGTGAATAAACCAGCTAGATTTGAGGCATTGGAAGCCAACATTACTCGTGTCATTCACCAAATACCATTCGATATTCTCGAACGCGTCATCAAAAATTGGACTTTCAGAAAGGACCATCGAAGTTGCGGCCATCATTTGAAAGAAGTAATCTTTAAAATAAATGGCAAGAAATGTTCTTTCGAATGATAATTAAGTTTCCATACGATTACATTGATTCTTTTGAGTGTTTTTAATTTTTGCACAAATCACATGTTGTTTGATGCTCCCTATTTCTGGCATAACTGACGGAAATAGGGAGCATCAAACAACACTTTTACACTTCAGCACTCTTTCCACTATACCCCAAAGTTTTTCGATACATCGATAACCTGTGGCATTTTGAGATAACATTGATTTGATTAATCTCGTGCTTCTATCAGTTTTCCATGTAAAGATTTCTATCGTTGTTCAGCACGAATTTTTAATACGCCGATGGTCGAGTAAGCAGAGTTACTGCTCTAGAAATCGTGGACGCTAGTTCAAGACTCGTCAACGCCAATACTTTTTTAATTTAATTTCTACCGTAAAATTGGTTCAACACAGCTTCTGTTGAAATCTACATTCAAATTGTAATATGACCGCAATAAAAATATACGATAAAGGTCAAATAAGCATAATTTATATACATCGGTGGTCCAGTAAGCAGAGTCGTTGCATTTGGAATTGTGAACTTGAGTTCACGCCTGGGTTTGGCATTAAACATTTTTTAATTTAATTTATTTAATTTCTCCCTTCAATTGGCAAATATAAAGGATGAGTATTGCGGCAAATTTTAATATGGAAATGGTGAGGTGGTAAAGTAAGCGATGTCATACGATTTGGAATCGTGGATGTTGTTCAGTGTTCGAACCTCGATTATTGGTAAAATAATTTAGCAAGCATCCACACATTCTCATTAAATATAAAAAAAAATCGCTTTTTTATTTAAAAATGACAATTTGCAATTTTTAAATAAAAAATTTATATTGAGGCTTGAACTTGTCATGATTACAATCCAATCACACAGCTTGTTTTACCACCGAGCCACCGCCTTACATATGAACGGTGATATTCCCTTCGTTTATAGCTGCCATTTGAATAAAAAAATTGAAAATTTTAGCAACGGGAATGGACTCTGCTTATTTAACCATCGCCGTACAATTTCATTACCACTCTATACCCATATCCATCTTTTATACTTGCCACTTTTACATAGAGAATATTGAAGTTTTGAACAGAAGCTGAGTTGGATTTGAGAGTAATTTTATTTCACCATCACCAAAATTTCAAAGGAGAAATTAAATCAAAAAATATTTGGCTCGATTGAGAATAGAACTTAGGATCCATGAACCCAAAGTCACTGACTTTGCTTACTGGACCACCGCCGCATATATATTTCATGCTATACAAATCATTTATATCTGTCATTTGAATAGAAAATATTGAAAATTTTAGCAAAAGCAATGAACTTTGCGTTTATTTCACCATCCAAATTAAATCACTCTACTACCTCGCCCAACACCGTATATATATTTGGTGTTATGCAAATCTTTTATACTTTTAATTTCTTACAAATTAATTCAATTCAGATTCTGTTACATATTCCTTTTTCTCTATTCAAATGGTGATATAAAAGATGGATTTATCAGTAATGAAATTGTACGGCAGTGGTCAAGTAAGTAAAGTAGTGGGCGTTTGATTAGTGGACGTGGTGATTCCACGTTCCAGTTTGAACTGGAATTCGAGCTAACGTTTTTTAAATCTAATTTCATCTTACAAATTAGTTCAACTCAGCTTCCATTAAAATTTTCAAATTTTTCCAATTAATTGCCAAGTATAAAAGAGGGATGTAGCAGCAATGAAAATGTACGGCGATGGTCAAATAAGCAGAGTCCAGAAATACTTTTGGTTATAAAAAATCGATCAGGTCAGGTATTTTTCCTGGGTCAGTTAGCCAATATGTTGGTTTTCCAGTTGAAATGGATTCACATCCATTTTCTTTAAATGGCAATCAGTAATTTTTTTCCTTTAGTGGTAGTTAATCTAGAGGAGAAAACTCGAATGTGGTACAGCTACGGACCAATTTTGTGTCTATGCTAGTCCTTTAGGACGGCCACCATAACCTAACCTAACCTAGTTAATCTAGAACCCCAGTGAGTATTCTTCGCATTGAAGTCACCACCTATTTTGAACCTTTTTCCCAGACGCTTGAAGTACTCTGAGTATTGTATGTTTTTAATAGAATGTCCACAGTACAATTCTGCCACAATAATAGGAAAGTTGTTGGTTTTTATATACATGAACAAGTGTTGGTTATCTGGACTCATTTTTAATGAGTTTTGTCTGATTTTTTTCACCGTTAAAAAGAGGGCCCCACTCTATATAACGCTATATATCGTTGTTTTGGGCCAATTTAATAATTTTGTAATGGATAAACATGACGCTGAAGCAGATGCATGGTATTTGAGCACGATTAGATTTAAATTCGGCTCTAACTAAACTATCACCAATAACGCATTGGTCCGAAAGAAATTTGGCCACCCTTTAGTTTAGAACTAATTGACAAAACCACTTTAGGGATTGTCTACATTATCGACGTTGTCTACGTTGTTACATTTTTGTCACTTATATTCGGTGTCTTTAGATTTTGTGTATTTAATCTACGCTAAAGGTTTTAAAAGAAAGAGTAGCACTATTTTATTTTGGGTAGAAATTTATGAAAACCTAATTGGCGGAAATAGCATTTTACTCTTTTCAGTTCAACAAAATTTCATATGCATGTTGGGTAAATACACCAGTTTAGATTAGTACAACGTGTTTGTGTTTCCTGCATGAGTACTAAAAAAAACATCTATACATTATAACAGTTATATTTGTAAGTTTGTCACTGTCAAAATCAAAACCAAGGATGGAGATGTAAACAATTTAGTGTAATTTTGTTAAAGTTTAATTTAAATATTCTTCTAAATTTTTACAGAAAACAAGTAAACTATTCGCTTCTCACAAATTTCGAAGTAATGAAAATACTAAAAAATATAAAAGATACAAAAAAAAAGACGGGATTCTTTCGTTTTAATTTGAATTTATTCACAACGTTATAAATTATAAATTCTTAAGTTTTCAAAGTACGAAGGAGCTTAAAGTATCAAAACTTCAAAATTTTAAGTAAATACTGCGTGGCCAGATTAATAATATTTTACATTAAACCAGTTTCGTAAACCACTACGGATTGTTAAGCTTGTCGGTTCTTGCGAGCAAACATCTTATATATAGTAAAACTTTAATGATTCAAACAAGTTTTCAAATCAATTCGACCCCGATGTAATCTGTCAAAAATGTGAAATCCCGCACCGTTATTATCCCATTGAAGCTTTCTCCCTTGATTCATTCTCAGTTATCTTTGCCGTTCGTATCTTAAATGGCTCATGGGGGTCATTGCTAAATACTATAGTTTTTATTTATCTCTGAAGGAAATACTTGACCCGCTTGTACAGTTTTCAGCTTCTGTTGGACTCCAGATCAATGAGTCGAAAACGAAATACCTTATCTCTGGTTATAGGGACAATAGCACACCAGATTTTAGTAGTGACCACCACACGTTTGAGGGAGTGAGGAGGTTCAAATGTTTGAGCTCTCTTATCACTCACGATCACAGTGTGGGTGAGGATATTAAAGTGCGGCTGGCAGCCGTGCTTTGTATCCTCTAAGGCCACTGCTAAAATCTAAACACATATCAAATGCCGTGAAGGTGAAGCTTTACAAAGCTCAGGCCTGTTGTTATGTTGAGATGTGAAAGTTGGGCTCCTTACATTTGAGAGAAGAGTCATGCGTGTGATTTACGGCCCAAAACGCGAAATAGATGGCACTTACCGAGCTCTGTACAATTTCGAGATCAGAGATCTGATGAAGATCCCCGATGTTGTACATGAAGTGAGATCACAGCGAATACGCTGGCTCGGTCACGTTCTGCGTGCTGATCCGGAACGAATTGTGCAGCGATCTCTGAAAGGAGAGCCACCATATGGTAGGTACGAAGAGGTCGTTGCAGGCGACGATGACTGAACGGTGTAGAGAATGACTTGGCTTCTTGGACAGTATGAAGACCAAGCTCAGGATCGAAACCGTTGGAGTCTCTAAATTACCTGCATTACATTCATTTGTCCTGGAAATTTTTGCAGGATTTGTGCCAGTCGCGCATTAACATATTATACTCCTAAATTCAGTGAAAACAAATTACTGGCCGAAATAATGTGATTTTCTATTTCCTATTTAAAATGTACAAATTATATGTCCGGTGATCACGATTCATATACATACAAGAAGTTTGACCTTTCACTATCCTTATCTATATAGTGCTTAACACTACCTACCAAACATTAATTCACATAATTCATTACAATTTAACTAATTTGTCATTATTTAATCGTTATCACATTTAGCCAGTTGTGTGATAGCGCGCAGCTGGAACACCTGCGTTATCAAGAATATGTATCTTTAAAAAAAAACTTTGTATCGTCAATATCGGTTTACGGCTCATTCCAAAATTAAAAAGATGACATATATGTGATATGTATACTAATTTAACATAAACACCTTTCTTCTTATCGGGTGTAATTAATCGAATTTTTATTTCCACTGTTGCCATGGAGGTCGGAACGTTTGCGCTTGTATCATGTACAGGGCCTTCCAATGAAGAAGAACTTCTTGGGATATTATCCCATCCAGCATTAAGAAAACATCCAAAACTTGGTATACCATAGCAAGTGTAACTCGTTTCGGGCCCTCCGCCTTATTTACCACTTTTTAACACAAAAAAATATTTTTCTATTTTTTTAATACTGGAGGTGAAACCCCAATCCTTTCGGCGAAATCTATTACAAAATTAAATTATTCGAAGTGAAACCCGTAAATAACGTACGTTCTATTTGGTCCGTAGAGTATCAATTTGGATTTAACGTTCGCACCATATGGTCCCTTGGCCGTACGTTGTAAGCGAGTTTCACTGTATATAAAGGGTTTTCCAATAAGAGGTTTCATTTTGATATTAAAAAAAACGAATATTTTTTAAGAGAAATCAATTAATGTTTATTTCATTGTAAAGAGGAAGATATGCCATTAACATTTGAAAACGATATCAGCCAAATAGCCGCCACGGCTACAAGGCTTGCAGCACCATATCCTTTTCATGAAATTTTCCATGACCAATTAGCACATTTTCAGCTGTATGCCCTCGATAACATCACGAATTACATCAGTAAGGTCATGAATCGATAATGGAGCATTGGCATAGACCTTATCTTTCACGTGGCCCCAAAGAAAAAAGTCTAAAGGTGTTAAATCACAAGATCTCGGTGGCCAATTGTCACCACCTCTTCGAGAAATAACACGGTCAGGAAACTTTTTGTAGCGCCATCTTTCTAAAAATAAACGTCGTCCACATCAATATCTTCCAATTCCGGCCATAAAAAATCATTAATCATAGCTCGGAAGCGCAATCCATTCACCTTAACAGTTGCACCAGCCTCATTTTCCAAAAAGTAAGGTCCAATCACACCGCCAGCCCACAAACCGCAACAAACAGTCACACGTTAGGAGAGGTTTATCAACAATCATTCTTGGATTTTCTGAGCCCCAAGGTTAAAATCAAGATGATTTTTCGATGAAAATCCGGACCATTTTGATGCATTTGAAGGACCCAATCAGCGAAGATACGACGTATATGATGATCGACCGGCTTTAGTTCTTGTGTTAACTGAACTTTAAAAGCCTTAAGACCTAAGTTTTTATGCAATCTACGGTGTAATGTCGTTTGTGGAATGTCTAATTCCAAAGATCGACGAGGAACCGACAAACCTGGGGTTTCTTCAACACTTCAGGCTACAGCAGCAATATTCTCAGTTGTTTTTGAGCGACACATACGATTTCGATTCTTCACATCACAATCTTGTGGAAGGTTCGTACCATTTTTAGTAAAGGCGTAGTTTGCCCTTGTCAAAAGATGACAGCTTCAAAATTGACAGCTGCCCAAATATTTAGCAGGCTATTCAAAATGAAACCTCCTATTGGAAAACCCTATACATTTAATAATTTTTGCCAGCTCCAATTTGTTTTCACTAGAATATGTACGTCTCACTGCGCAAAACGTTCTCCTCAATGTTTCTCTCTCAACCAGCCACTACTACTTATTACTGAATACTATACAATACTTAGGATCCATTGATTAACTTTGTTTATAATTCTGGGATGGAATGTTGCAACTTAACTATTTTCGATATTGTCTATCTTTTCAAGAACCGAATTATACGCGCTATTTCGTTTATTCCAATACGCTGTTTTTATTGCGTTCTCAGTCTGTTAGAACAAAATGTGCAAACTATCTCTTTTTCTTAATTTTATTAGCTATCGAAAATAAAGAAATTAGTGATATTCTGTCGAAGGAATGTAAAGAAATGGAATCGAGCTGGCCGTGGCCACAATTGAAATTGTGGAATTGAATACGGAATAGCATTTCATTTTGTTCTTGAAAAAAGAGATTCAAATGTCTATCGAATATCGTAAATAGTGATGTACTATATATCAATAATATCTCAATATACCACCCCTGAACCTATATACGAAATCTCATGGTTGCGCATTTATTTTTTGCAGACGATTACGGATAGTTTGATCCGATATGGGCAGATTAAGTAAGGTATGGAACTTATTTTGCTTTGATTTGACTGTTTCTTGCCTCCTGTCCAGTGATGCATCATGGGCGAGGTAGATTGCGCCATGTAATCTATGCGGTTGTCGGCATACGTAAAACAATGCCAACAACATATTGTACAATATTTTAGCGATTTGAAATCAAATGCGCCAGTTCGCGGGATTATTTTGTAAAAGCGACCATCTAGAGGTGATTTTTTCATTTGTTTCTTTTTGACAAATTACGCATGAATAGTTTCAAACTGTCATCGTGTTTTTATTTCTTCAGTATTGTTTTCCATTTCATCATGGAAAGACTGAGCCCGGTATAGCGACTACAAATTGTTCAGCTTTGTAACGAAAATCAGCGTTCTGTTAGGAATGTGTTTCGTGCGCTTAGACCAAGTTACGGTTGACATAATCGGCCTATCGAGACCCCTATTTGGAATACCATCGAAAAGTTTGAATCCCAGTTTACAGTATTGGATGATACGCGACTAAATAGACGGTTGGTTTGGTGTGGTTCATGCGCCTGTGAAATCATTCGTCCAAATTTCTTCAAAAAAGAAGACGGTCGGGACGTACCTGTGAATAGTGTTCGTTATTGCGCCATGATAACGGAATATTTGCTGCCTGAAATTGATGCCCGACCTCGACGACATTTGATTCCAAGAAGTCGGCGCTTCAACAATGTACTTATTGAAAAATCATGTTGGCGAGCAATTAATTTCACGGTTCGAATCGTTGAATTGGCTATATATTTAGATCGAATGATGCCTCTAGGCTCTTTCCTTTTAGGCTACGCAATGTGAATAAACCAGCTAGATTTGAGGCATTGGAAGCCAACATTACTCGTGTCATTCACCAAATACCATTCGATATTCTCGAACGCGTCATCAAAAATTGGACTTTCAGAAAGGACCATCGAAGTTGCGGCCATCATTTGAAAGAAGTAATCTTTAAAATAAATGGCAAGAAATGTTCTTTCGAATGATAATTAAGTTTCCATACGATTACATTGATTCTTTTGAGTGTTTTTAATTTTTGCACAAATCACATGTTGTTTGATGCTCCCTATTTCTGGCATAACTGACGGAAATAGGGAGCATCAAACAACACTTTTACACTTCAGCACTCTTTCCACTATACCCCAAAGTTTTTCGATACATCGATAACCTGTGGCATTTTGAGATAACATTGATTTGATTAATCTCGTGCTTCTATCAGTTTTCCATGTAAAGATTTCTATCGTTGTTCAGCACGAATTTTTAATACGCCGATGGTCGAGTAAGCAGAGTTACTGCTCTAGAAATCGTGGACGCTAGTTCAAGACTCGTCAACGCCAATACTTTTTTAATTTAATTTCTACCGTAAAATTGGTTCAACACAGCTTCTGTTGAAATCTACATTCAAATTGTAATATGACCGCAATAAAAATATACGATAAAGGTCAAATAAGCATAATTTATATACATCGGTGGTCCAGTAAGCAGAGTCGTTGCATTTGGAATTGTGAACTTGAGTTCACGCCTGGGTTTGGCATTAAACATTTTTTAATTTAATTTATTTAATTTCTCCCTTCAATTGGCAAATATAAAGGATGAGTATTGCGGCAAATTTTAATATGGAAATGGTGAGGTGGTAAAGTAAGCGATGTCATACGATTTGGAATCGTGGATGTTGTTCAGTGTTCGAACCTCGATTATTGGTAAAACAATTTAGCAAGCATCCACACATTCTCATTAAATATAAAAAAAAATCGCTTTTTTATTTAAAAATGACAATTTGCAATTTTTAAATAAAAAATTTATATTGAGGCTTGAACTTGTCATGATTACAATCCAATCACACAGCTTGTTTTACCACCGAGCCACCGCCTTACATATGAACGGTGATATTCCCTTCGTTTATAGCTGCCATTTGAATAAAAAAATTGAAAATTTTAGCAACGGGAATGGACTCTGCTTATTTAACCATCGCCGTACAATTTCATTACCACTCTATACCCATATCCATCTTTTATACTTGCCACTTTTACATAGAGAATATTGAAGTTTTGAACAGAAGCTGAGTTGGATTTGAGAGTAATTTTATTTCACCATCACCAAAATTTCAAAGGAGAAATTAAATCAAAAAATATTTGGCTCGATTGAGAATAGAACTTAGGATCCATGAACCCAAAGTCACTGACTTTGCTTACTGGACCACCGCCGCATATATATTTCATGCTATACAAATCATTTATATCTGTCATTTGAATAGAAAATATTGAAAATTTTAGCAAAAGCAATGAACTTTGCGTTTATTTCACCATCCAAATTAAATCACTCTACTACCTCGCCCAACACCGTATATATATTTGGTGTTATGCAAATCTTTTATACTTTTAATTTCTTACAAATTAATTCAATTCAGATTCTGTTACATATTCCTTTTTCTCTATTCAAATGGTGATATAAAAGATGGATTTATCAGTAATGAAATTGTACGGCAGTGGTCAAGTAAGTAAAGTAGTGGGCGTTTGATTAGTGGACGTGGTGATTCCACGTTCCAGTTTGAACTGGAATTCGAGCTAACGTTTTTTAAATCTAATTTCATCTTACAAATTAGTTCAACTCAGCTTCCATTAAAATTTTCAAATTTTTCCAATTAATTGCCAAGTATAAAAGAGGGATGTAGCAGCAATGAAAATGTACGGCGATGGTCAAATAAGCAGAGTCCAGAAATACTTTTGGTTATAAAAAATCGATCAGGTCAGGTATTTTTCCTGGGTCAGTTAGCCAATATGTTGGTTTTCCAGTTGAAATGGATTCACATCCATTTTCTTTAAATGGCAATCAGTAATTTTTTTCCTTTAGTGGTAGTTAATCTAGAGGAGAAAACTCGAATGTGGTACAGCTACGGACCAATTTTGTGTCTATGCTAGTCCTTTAGGACGGCCACCATAACCTAACCTAACCTAGTTAATCTAGAACCCCAGTGAGTATTCTTCGCATTGAAGTCACCACCTATTTTGAACCTTTTTCCCAGACGCTTGAAGTACTCTGAGTATTGTATGTTTTTAATAGAATGTCCACAGTACAATTCTGCCACAATAATAGGAAAGTTGTTGGTTTTTATATACATGAACAAGTGTTGGTTATCTGGACTCATTTTTAATGAGTTTTGTCTGATTTTTTTCACCGTTAAAAAGAGGGCCCCACTCTATATAACGCTATATATCGTTGTTTTGGGCCAATTTAATAATTTTGTAATGGATAAACATGACGCTGAAGCAGATGCATGGTATTTGAGCACGATTAGATTTAAATTCGGCTCTAACTAAACTATCACCAATAACGCATTGGTCCGAAAGAAATTTGGCCACCCTTTAGTTTAGAACTAATTGACAAAACCACTTTAGGGATTGTCTACATTATCGACGTTGTCTACGTTGTTACATTTTTGTCACTTATATTCGGTGTCTTTAGATTTTGTGTATTTAATCTACGCTAAAGGTTTTAAAAGAAAGAGTAGCACTATTTTATTTTGGGTAGAAATTTATGAAAACCTAATTGGCGGAAATAGCATTTTACTCCAGGGTAAATACACCAGTTTAGATTAGTACAACGTGTTTGTGTTTCCTGCATGAGTACTAAAAAAAACATCTATACATTATAACAGTTATATTTGTAAGTTTGTCACTGTCAAAATCAAAACCAAGGATGGAGATGTAAACAATTTAGTGTAATTTTGTTAAAGTTTAATTTAAATATTCTTCTAAATTTTTACAGAAAACAAGTAAACTATTCGCTTCTCACAAATTTCGAAGTAATGAAAATACTAAAAAATATAAAAGATACAAAAAAAAAGACGGGATTACGAAATTTAGCCACAATCGCTTATGAGGTTAGAATTGCATTTGAAATTCCAAGAATGTGCTGGCCACCACGACTAATAGATTATATTTTGTTGTAGACTTTACAATATTTGGAGGAAACACCATGCAATTGCCAAACTGAGGAGGGTATCACTGCATTTCTAACCAAGATTAAACCGTATAAGTTAACTCGTAGCGAATGTATGATGATCATAAATAACCCGCCGATTAGTCAACTACACATCCAACTACTGATCGAAGATAGTGAGGAGCGATTATCCGAGCAACAAGTTCAAGAAGTAATAGATATAGTTTCAAGTACTTTATTATTAAATGAAACATAAGTCAATTAATTATAAATGTAGATAGATTTATTTCTGAGTTTTAGTCCTTAACGTTTTTGATCTCCCAAATCTTCGATTGCATCTTCATCGATATCGGGAAATTTTTCCGGTATAACATCGAATAGATCATCTTTTACATCACCTTGAATAACAATTTCATCATCACCCGTAACTGATGAACCACAAGCAAATCGTGTCCCAAAAAATTTAGCCGCAACTTTTAAATCGATATCGTACGAACTTAGACCGGTCACTACAGTAACAGACTTCTTTTTACCACGGGGTGCTCTGAATACGCAAATTTTTTTGGGTACTTCATCTTTTTTCTTTGCCTTCATAATTCCTTTACCGCCACGCTTCTGTCGTTTTTTATCATCATCTGTACCACCATCAGCCGAATCATCAATTTTCACTTTTTCAAATTCCGTGGGCAGATTTTTTTCCAACCATTGTTTACATTTTTCATACTCCGGATAATATTCGCAGTATTCAATCGGCATTGTACAATTGCCACAATATTGCACAATTGTTGGATAATTAACACCATCGCGGGGCCCAATTTTTAATTTTTCGAATACTGGATTTGCAACATCTGTCATTTTCGTGTATTTGAGGTTAGAATATTATATACAATCTATGGAAAAATGTAGTTAAAAATTAAATTTATTTGTAACAATGTTGCACGATAGATGAAAATATTTAATAAACTATGAATTAATCCATAATTATATTAATTTAATAAAAGATATCTCACCTCCGGAAAATAATGAAAATGTTTTGCGATTTGTGTTTGACAGATAAGCTCCAACCTAGAATAATATGTTCGACTTGGATTTTGGCAACAATACAGGGCTAAACACTGAGATTAATTTTGTTGTGGCTTTTCAGTGTTATTATAGGTTGGAAATGAATGGCAAAGCAAGGAACTCAATTTTTACACGATTTTAAATAACATTTTTTACAAAAAGGAATATACAATTTTATTAATGATGGAATAATCTTATAATAGTATGGCACATAACAATCTTATGTTCATTACATGCGGTTATAACGATTTGGTCGTTAATTGAACCACCAGGACTAGCAATATACGAGACTCCACTTTGTTTGGCGCGATCGATATTGTCCCGGAATGGGAAGAAAGCATCAGATCCTAATGCTACACCATCTAATTTCTTAATCCATTCGTCACGTTCGCAGTCTTTAAGAAGTTCGGGAACCTGATCAAATGCAGCATTAAACTCACTCATTGGCATCACTTTTCCAATAGTCAAATTAACAAAATTATCGATTATGTTGGATTTGTCTGGACGTCTCACTGTATCTCGAAAATTTAGAGCCAGTACTTTTGGATGTTGCCGAAGCCACCAATTATCCGCCTTATCACCAGCCAGACGAGTACAATGAATCCGTGACTGTTGTCCAGCGCCGGTACCAATGACTTGACCATTTTTCGTGTAACAAATCGAATTACTCTGCGTATACTTCAATGTGATTGTCGCAATAATTAAATCACGTATTGCGGATTTTGGTAGCGTTTTGTTTGCCGTTACAATATTGCTGAAATTATTCTGATTAATAATAGTGTCATTGCGCTTTTGTTCAAGTGTTAGACCGTAAATTGTACGACGCTCCAATGGTTGCGGTTCATAGTTGGGATCCATTTGTAGAACGAGGTAAAGGCCATTCTTTTTAGTTTTCAAGATTTCCAATGCTTCGGGTTCATAGCCTGGCGCAATGATGCCATCGGAAACCTCACGTGCAATAACTTTTGCAGTTGATACGTCACATATATCGGACAATGCAATAAAGTCTCCAAACGACGACATACGGTCAGCCCCTCGAGCCCTGGCGTATGCAATAGCTAACGGACTTAATTCCTCATACAGGTCATCGACCATACATAATTTAGCCTCTTCTAGCGATAGTGGTACACCAACCGCCGCACCAGCCGGTGACACATGTTTAAAACTTGTGGCCGCTGGTAAATTAAGAGCTGATTTTAATTCCCGAACTAATTGGTACGCATTCAATGCGTCACATAAATTTATAAACCCAGGTGAACCATTACAGACGGTTAACGGTAATTTATCCAAATTGGTGTATATACGGGCCGGTTGCTGATGTGGATTCATACCGTATCGTAAATTTAGCTGCGATGTTCCTGTGGCGTATTGTTTCCTGTAGAAGCTGGATATTGCATCATCGTATTCAGCTGTATGTGTAAAGCTTTTTAAAGCTAAATGCCGCCGAGTCTCTTCACTAACGGTTTTTCTTATTTCCAACTCATCAAGTACTTTTGGATAATCGAGCGGATCACAAATGACTGTTACACGATTGTGATTTTTAGCAGCCGCACGTAGGAGTGTAACACCGCCAATGTCAATATTTTCGGTCGCCTCGGCCATAAATTCAGGGCTTAGGTACTCTACAGTTGCGCCGGGTACAGTCCCCGATGCGATCACCTTCATAAACGGATATAAATTGCACACAACAATATCGATCATGTCATAGCCCCATGTTCGTAAATCAAATTGGTCAGAATCAATTTCGCGTGCCAAGATTCCACCATGTATCGCTGGATGTAGTGTTTTTACACGTCCTCCTAATATTTCAGCATGCTTGGTGATCGACGACACATCGATTACGTTCAGCCCTATTTTGCGCAACATTTCCGCCGTACCACCGCTAGCAACAATGGTATATCCATATTTCGAGGATAACTTTCTAGCAAAATGTTCTAATCCTGTCTTATCGGATACACTTAACAAAGCTGTAATTTAATAAACGGATTAATTTTTAGACTAAATAGTAAACTCAGCCAGTAGAAATACCTACCCAACTTATTCATATTTAAGGAGCGATTAACTCAAACGATTCAACTAGAAATGAATATAGAACACAAATTAATGTATTAAATAAATCGAACAACACGGGGTCATCGAGGTTATATTAATTTATTTTATTTTTTATAAATTCAATCTTAAAAAATCGAAAACATATTTTCCAGTTTATAATCATTTTAAATTAAATGGGGGTTATGAGTCTACTTTTAGTTATAAAAATGTTATCTCGTTTATGTTTTTAAACAAAATATTTAAGAAAAATGATTTTTATTTATACAAGCTGTTATTGTTATTAGTAAATAAAATATAATTTGATTGGAAATTATGAAAATATGTAATATAATAAATAATTTCTAACCTGTATGCTCTAAACAGGTGGTTGAGCACGCTGTTTGTTTTGACATATAAATTCGAACAGTTTTCGTTAAATACGGGGAGGAGAAATTTATAAAAGATTAATGTGTATACATATCAATATATGTATGTACATATTTACAATTTTTTAAGAGGCGGGAACCGGAATGAATATTCGAAATGATTTTGTGGTTCCATATGAGGAGTAACATCTATTCATGTAATCAATTCTCTTTACTTTTCTAACAGTTTTACGAGTTTTTTCGCACAGGCTCAGAAGAAGGATCCCGCAATTGATTCAATATTTCAAAAATTAGCAAATAGTGCAACCTAATTAAAAAATACTAGCTAATCCGGATTCTACAGACTATTAAAGGCCCAACTAGTGAGTAAATCAGTCCCGGAGCTTACGGAATTTGACGATAGTTTTCTCTTACAGACATTTTGACAGTTCAGCTAGCGAATACCGTACCACGACTTGCCAAATTCAAATAAATGTTGCTATAAATCCAGTGCATTTGTCAGTTCTATATTCAATTTGTTATTTTGACGTTTCGTTCAGGCTGGTCTAAATTTTTCGCTCTGTTCAACTTTGTTAAAGTGACAATTCAATTTAATGAAACTGATTAAGAAATTCTTAAAGACTTCGCTGGTCAGTAATGTCATTTAACATACATATAACTGATGTCTCATTGGAACTTAAATTTCTTACTGATTTGCTAGTTACCCTTTTAATCTTTCTTCTAAAGCCAAGTATTTCTTGAGCTGCTCAGGATTGGTTTTACCACTGAATCGCAGTCAGAAGCTAATTTAATTTAATTTATAATTTTAAATTGCCGCCACAGACCTAGAAACTGTTATACTATGCACAGTTATCCAACGCCAACATAATAAAATCAAAAGTCAAGCTGATAATTTATTTTACTAAACGACAACAAATGTCAAAATTCTGATTACTCAAAAGGAAAAAACTTCCCAATTTGTTTTTCTATTTTGTGTATTGTTTGTTTTCCAATTTAAAACATAATTTAATAATTTCAAATATCTATTTTAATGTTACGTGTTATTAAATTAGTTAATTTATTATTAGTCTGTTTGGGTTAGTAAAAAGTTGTATAGTTAAATTTGCGTTTCGATTATGGCATCCACCGAGCAGAAAAATTCTGGTCCATTTAACGAAATATTTACGCTACTCGAACATTTATGCCGTACTCTAGCCCCAAATAATCGTAAGAGTGTTTTATGCGTGTAATATGCAGGTGATTTTTAAAATATAATTTGTGTACATTTTAGATGATGCTATAGCGCGTGCCATCGATGTAATTTCAAAATCATTTTCTTCGAAATCCCCTGGGATCCTCGACGAAGCCACAATAATTTCGGTATTCCAGGCAAAATTACACAATGTTTCACCGGAATCGATAAATAATTTTCAAAAAACTTATGAAGTTTTATCTACATGTGTAAGACATATACATAATATATGGTAACTGGTTGCCCCCAAACGCTTATAGTTTCTTTTTATTTTCAGAAACAAATCAAGAATCTCGGCTCATTGCTATCATTCCTTATCCATTTAAGTAAATCAAAACACACAAAAAGCTTTATAAACATGAATCATCAACAGATAGATAATAGTTATATGTTGAAGCAGAATCGGTACTCGGCATTAACTTCATCGGGCCGAATCAAAGAAATATATACAGATAAGCGAAGCCTACCAATGAAATCATCTTCATCATCATCATCCGAAAATATAGGGGCAGGCTACCAACAAATAAAAAAATATGTTCCGATACATTCCGAATCCAGTTTAAGTAGTTTAAGTTCGCATGCGGCCGTGATCAAACCGAAATCAAATTCGACCGATTTAAATGATGATTTGTTACAGGATGTCATATACTCGTTCACCGGGATACAGGGAAAGTATTTGCGAAAAAATATTTCCAATGGAGAGTTTCGTTTGGGTCCGAATGCAAATAACTTGAATATTTGTAGTTCTGGAATGCTGCTGCGATTATCCGAATTGGGTTACTATTACAGTCAGGTTGAGTCGTTTACGGATAAAAAAAATCATCGTTGCCCGATCGGGTTGCTCGGCCAGGGACTTATATCGGTGTTGAATGTCGAACTAACACAGTATTATGGTATGGTCGCATTGCTCCAGGAACAATTAAATCGGCAGCGACAAATTGGCGAAACTATGGAACCAGGCGCGAAACTTACAATGCTTAAAATTATGCTATGGGCCTCGTCACCGTTACATCGAATGCAATGGCTTGCCACAATTGTAGATTCATGTCACGAGAAGAAAGGTGGCGCCTTAGCATCATCGATTTATAATTTTATGGCAAACGGTGATCCAACGGTTAAGCACTTGGTCAAAGATTTACTATGTGCCGTATGTCTTCCATTGCACACGATGATTTCGAAATGGCTCCTCGATGGCGAAATCGAGGACCCACATTTAGAGTTTTTTATCGAAGTGATTCCAGAGATAAGAGCCGAACGATTGTGGTACGACAAATATCGGTTGAAGGAAAATTTGTTGCCGAATTTTATATCGAAGCAGTTGGCCCAAAAAATATTGGTTACTGGCAAAAGCATCAACTATTTGTGTGAAGTGTGTGAAGATAAATCAGCGATTAAAGGTCGGGAGAATCTCAAGCAATGTCTTCAGTCGAATGTCGAGAGTTTATTTAGCTCGGTTCCCGATACCAAACTTCATTTAATGATCGAAAATATCTATTTTAGCACATCAAAGAAGGTCCTGGATATTATAATGGGGCCGCATCGACTTTTGGATCACTTGCAGGCATTGCGACGATATTTATTGCTCGGCCAAGGCGATTTTATAAATTTACTAATGGAAAATCTAAAACCCGAGCTTGATCGTCCCGCAAAAGATTTGTATCGGCACAATTTATCGTTAATTTTGGATTCAACAGTCCGCGCAACAAACGCTCAGTTCGATGATCCCGATATATTAGACCACTTGGATGTTAAATTAATGGATGTTTTCGATGGAGATCTCGGCTGGGATATATTCTCGTTGCGGTATACGATCCGTGGCCCATTATCGCCAATTCTCGAACCGATGATGGGTCGATACGAAGGTCTATTCAAAACCCTTTGGCGCGCAAAACACATTGAATTTGTGTTGTCATCAAAAATATGGAAAGAGCAAAAACTCAATTCGAAAATCCTACGAAATATGAAACAACTAGTCCCGATCACACACCGATTAAATTTATTCACCTCTGAGATGAATCATTTCATCCATCAAATGCAATATTATATACTATTTGAGGTGCTCGAATGTTCGTGGGCCGAATTCCTAACCCAGATGAATAGTGCTAAAACGTTGGACGATATTTTAGAGGCACATAACAATTTCCTCGAATCCATTGTAGTCGGAACATTCCTCGACGATAAGTCTCAATCTCTTAGCACCAGTATAGAAGTTGTATACTCCTCGATTATGAAACTCGAGGCGTGGCAAGATAAATTCTACGAAATTTGTTTTAAGGAATACCAATCTGCAAAATTGTATCAAGATAAAATCGCCAAAAGTCAGAAGCAGGGTACGTATTTTGTCACGATGGCGAAAGATTACGAACGTAGCGAAGAAACGCGAACATATGAATTTGAAATACTCGGGTGTCATAAAAATTTAAATAAAATTGCATCAGAGTACGAAACTGCGGTACGACAATTCCTTCTTGCGCTAGCCTCATCTAATGATAATAGGCTGCAGTTGTTCGGTACTCGTCTCGATTTCAACGAGTACTATAAGAAACGTGATCAACGTCTGGGACAACCGTTAACATTCGAACATATCCGTATGAGCATAATGTTTAATAAGTCAGGTGTCTCGATAAATTCTGGCAGTAAATGCAACTGACCAAACGCCAAACATGTCGTGAATGCTCAAAATTTGCCATCATCCACATCACCTCATCAACCTGTTTGTATAATAAAGAAAAATAATTTTAACTATTTAAATTGTTGTAAAATTGTTTAAAGAAAAAAAAATTAGAAAAATGTTTTCCTCATTTCATTTTCATTGTTGCTTTGCAAAAAAACATAACAAAAATATTTTTTGTACAAAAATTGATTCCAAAGTGTTTTATTCAAACGAAAATTCCTATTTTCCCATTGCTTACAAATTTCGTGCAACTTTTATTCCAAGGAAATTTGTTCCTAGTTTGGTTTGAATTTAAAAAATAATATTGGGTAAGTAGAACTTACAATTAGTTCCATTGAACGTGTTTTTCCAATCGTTTTCGATTGAACCAAATTTGGACTCTAAAATACAGCAAATCTTTCAGGTTTTCATATCTAAGCTTCAAATTCCAATCTCTGGACGAAAAGTTTATCGAATACCGATACTTTCCCTGGACAAATTCTTTGTTAAAATGGGTTTGCATTGAATGTTTGGCTAGGCAAAAACTGGAAGCTATTCCTTTTTGAATTTTGAGTTCTAGAGTATTATTTTTATCTTACCTTCATTAGTCTGATGCTTTAATACATTAAATTGGCTTTGTGGTATCATGGAAATGGATCCCCCTATATAAATCCGCTTAAATACATATTTCAATTGTGCGAACGGGGAGTTTGGAAAGTAAATCAAATCCCGTTTCGGTTATAGTTTACTGATTTATTGATGACATTTTTTGTTTGTTTATAATTTCTCTCATATTACATTGCTACACATTATAATTTATAAAATTTATGTTTATTTGGTTTTAGCGGCCAAGGCACCCAAACTAGCAATACATTTGTCAAGAGTTTCTTTTTCTTGAGCTGGCGAAATACTTTTCAATACATTATCGACAATCCATTGGGCCATATGTTTCTGAGCAATACGACGATTAACTAATTGAGTTTCGACTTGATAGTCCAAACGACGTTTTACTTCGTTATATACGCGCATTGCACGTTCACGGTATGTGGCTTCTAATTGTAGAGCAACATTTTCTTTTTTAGCATCGACTAATAAGAGTTGACCTTCGGCTCGCCATTGTTCTTTCTTTTCATTTTCGATGGCATCGGTTAAACTGGTGATGTTTAATTCACGGCTTTGTTTCCATTCGGCTTCAATACGCTAAAATTACACAAATCTTCTATATTATGATTTTTGAATATATACAAGTATGTAGTATTTACATCGATTTCTTTGTCGCAGTATTTAGCGATTGGTGGTCCTAATTTCTTAGCGGCTACAACAGCCATGATGGCCAAAGAGATACCAGTATAGTATTCATGTTCCATAACATAGATTTCCTTTGAACAGAGGTATGTTACTAGACCAGCTCCGAATGTATAAGGACCAGTGACACCAGTTTTCTTATAGAAAAATTGGAACCATTCGTCTGGAATAAAGCCCATTCGTACTTTGCCTGGGAATTCGGGACGGCTAGGACGTACATACTGTTCGTCTTTTGTAGTAGTGGCGGCAGCAGCTGATGCTGCTGTACGAACAGCAACCACTCCAGCTGGACGTTGCGCTATATAAATTACAAGAACACAAAACAAAACAAATTATAATCACTATAATTCTGTAAAATTTTTGATGTCGTAATCTTGATTTATGAAAAACGAAAATTTTTTGACAACCAGCGATCACCTTAACACCGACAGTATGATTACATAACTTAGGAAAATTAGGCATCCATACACCATAATCAATCTTCATTATTAAATTTAATCAATAAATAAATTATTTACCCAAATGAAGAACTCCTCGTGATAACATTTTACTTTATTATTAATTTGATGGAATTATATTTGCAGAATTATTTTTTTTCTTCAAGAGCACGACGATTATGGGCTTTGCAACTGATGTGAAGTTCGTTGCGAAACGTCAAAAATTATTTATTTTCGATTTCGAATATATACGTCAAGTAGAAAATTCGATAATTTAAATAGTAGAAATGTTGCTCAATAGGTGGCAATGACATAGCTAAGGTGTCTTTGCTAAATATGGTATGTATATTAATTTAATGATTTATAGATTATTATGTTTCTTATTTATAGTCAGGTCAAATAATTATGCATTAGAGGACAAAGATGCGTCTCCCTATAAATCTACACTGTGGTATAACATTTTTACAAATTAACGCCAATAGAAGATTTTGGGACATAAAGTGTTCTTTAAATCATACAAATCCGTTTGTGAAGATATATGTGAAGCTAATGTGAAACAATGATTGACACAAATTAATTTAAAGATAAGTTCTTAAAAATAAGCATAATATTTGATTATCCAACTTAAATGTGAAATTTTATTAATAAAAAACACAATTTGTTATCAGTCAGATTGGCCGAGCGGTCTAAGGCGCCAGATTTAAGCTCTGGTTCCCTATTGGGAGCGTGGGTTCGAACCCCACATCTGACATTATTTTTTAGGCCATTATTATTCTATTTTCATAATTATGTATTTGGTTAATGGTGATATATATTAGAAAATGTCCATTGTAGTGCTTAGACTATTTGTAATTTTGATAGGTCTTTAAAGATATAAAAAAAAAATTTACAAAATACATAGTTCAATGTTCTCACTATTGTTTGGACACTGGTATGTGTATAGTGGTCGATTCAACTTTCCATTTAATAAGGCCTCCCATTAAAAAACAGATTACATATATACAGAACCCCGGGTACTTGTGCGGAGGTCCAGTGTTGTATCCATTTTTCGTTATTGTTGATTTATAAACAGGTCAATTTACGCATGCCAGTCGTCAGTCCAGCGATCCAACAGTTTAGTCGCCTCCTACGACAAATAAAAAACACAATTTGTTATCAGTCAGATTGGCCGAGCGGTCTAAGGCGCCAGATTTAAGCTCTGGTTCCCTATTGGGAGCGTGGGTTCGAACCCCACATCTGACATTATTTTTTAGGCCATTATTATTCTATTTTCATAATTATGTATTTGGTTAATGGTGATATATATTAGAAAATGTCCATTGTAGTGCTTAGACTATTTGTAATTTTGATAGGTCTTTAAAGATATAAAAAAAAAATTTACAAAATACATAGTTCAATGTTCTCACTATTGTTTGGACACTGGTATGTGTATAGTGTTCGATTCAACTTTCCATTTAATAAGGCCTCCCATTAAAAAACAGATTACATATATACAGAACCCCGGGTACTTGTGCGGAGGTCCAGTGTTGTATCCATTTTTCGTTATTGTTGATTTATAAACAGGTCAATTTACGCATGCCAGTCGTCAGTCCAGCGATCCAACAGTTTAGTCGCCTCCTACGACAAACAAAGTATACTGTGGTAATATTGTGCCCCCACCACAGGGGCCAAGATCAAATAGAAAAGATATCAGGATAAAGCCAATTACCAGTCTGACTGTGTGAACTCTGGGAGGCACTGAAAACTTCGGTTGTCAGTGCTGCTCAACAGACTTTAGGTATATAGTGAAAATTAGACGTAAGATTGATTGGTTTGATGACGAGTGTCGTCGTGCAGTTGAGCAACAAAATATAGTCCATAGTGAAGTTCAACAAAGTCTCACAATCGCGAGAAAAAACAAGGCTACTCTTACTAAAAGGACAGCTAAGCGGATTTGTAGACGGAAAAAGCGAGAATATGGGAAGGCCGAGGTTCTGAAAGAACAACAACTCAGCAATGAGCGCAGTGCACGTAATTTTTTTAAAGGAATTACTGGATTGCCATTCGGGGCCGAAGTGGAAATTTCTGTGTATACATCGACGCAGTGCTCATCGCATGGAATGGACACTTTACCGACCTGCTTGGTGTTCACCATGTGTCACAGACTGTTGTTGAGTTACCTCAAATACAAACTGCGGGGAGTCAATGTGGACTCATCCCATGTGGAATTCACTAGCGCCATGCAGAGACTAAAACGAAACCGCTTACCTGGAGTGGACTGCATTAATTCGGAGCTCTTCATATTTGGAGGGGATACTTTGTGGAACTGTCTTTTCGACCTTATTCGATTAGTATGGCGAACCGACGTCATGCCTGACGAATAGAAAGCGGCCACGATGTGCCCCATCTTCAAGAAGGAATATCACTTGAAGTGTGAGAATTATCGCGGTATAGCTATTAATTTTCACAGCATACAATTACTCTCCTTCTAAAATTATGGCCAACCTTAAACTATTGATGAAAGTCCAAAGAACGGCCTGCTTGTGTATAAGTGGGGCTCTCAGAAGTACACTTACTTTCATCTCACTTCCTTGGATATTGCGGGCAAGCAGCTTTAATAATATAGGGTACTCATAGTGGACCTTTAATAATATAGGGCACTCATCCATCCTATGCAACAGCGGTATTCCGGAAATTACTCACTACGCTATCCCTTTGCGATCTGTTGAGGTGAGATTCCAAAATGATGAACAATGAGGCGCTAAGCTTCTTCATGGATGGCTCAAAAAGGGATAGAGGTGATGGCTCCGGGGTATTCTGTGAGGCACTAGGGGTCAACCTCCGTTTTCGTCTTCCCGACTTTTGCAGTGTTTTTCAAGCTGAAATTATCGCGACAATGGAAGTCATGGACTGGTTGAGGTATAATGTAATATCTACGAGGGATATTCAGATTTTTACGGATAGCCAGGCTGCTATTAAAACGCTACAACCATACTCCATGACGTTGAAGGTAGCCCAAAACTGTCTGGCAGCTTTAAATGAGATGGCTGATCAGTTCAACTACCGCTTGACGTGGGTGCCAGGGTAAGGGAATGTAGTGTGTTCAATATCGCACGCAGGGAATGTAAATTCAGATGAGCTGGCCCGCTAGGGCACAGCACGCCGTATATCCCAAAGAAGGCAGGATATAAAGATACCACTTGCTTCATGTATACTTACTGTTGCTTCACGAAGAAGCTATAAAAGAAACGAACGTGAGATGGTCTAACTAACGCTAGTTTTTATGTAATAACCAGGCATATCTGGCATGGACTTGACCATATTGGTATGGTCGTGGGAGCTATAACGGGACATTGTCTCATTGGGGTACATGCGAGCAGACTGGATGCCCCTGTGTCTATGCTAGTTCTTTAGGACGACCACACTTACCTAACCTAACCTACTGTCCTACATTATTTTGAATAGAATCACCCATCTAGCCTGGTTGGTGTCTATCAAGGAGGATTTCATTCGAATCGATCAGTCACTGATAAGGTCTTTTCGTTGCGGATGCCCCGTACACCAAGTGTTCCTGGATTTGTGGTCTGCGCTGGAATATCAAGGTATACCAACCAAATTGGTACGATTGTGTAGAATGACAGTGTCAAGTTGAACCAAGTAGAACAATTGAACTTCACATTCTCATCAATTCAATGTCACTAAATCATTTGAGATGCTTATGACTTTCTTAGTATTTTTATAAACCGTTATTTAACCTCGATATAGCCTTTCTTTACGGATGGGTATGTCTCGTTCAGAACTTAGTGTGTGGATTGGATTAGTGCAGGTTTGATACGTGAGTTATGTTTTATGTAATACTGCGATATTTAGGTCTAATTTTGATCTGTTGAATACTCAGCATCCGCTTTTATATTTACATCTGGGTGACAGCACTACTTCCTTACTGTTATTCTTCTTAACCCATCGGTTAATTGAAATTGTTTTCAAATGAGGAATTTTAAAAAAGGGGACATTTTTCTAAGTAAAAATAATGTAATCTTTCTTAAGAAGTAGAACACACATAAAAATCAATAGAAAATCTTTTAATTACTCAACGTACAAAATTTTAAGGATGAACGAACCCCGTTAAGTGCTTCTTTGTTTTCTTTAATATAATTTTAGAAGTCAGCACACTCTAATTTTAAATTAAATTTTACTAATAATATATTTTTAATAGAGCTGACAGTTAAACGATTTCGATTATTAGTCCACTATTTCTATTTAACGATTTCTATTTGTGTCCCCATCATGCTGAATATCCGCTCCACTTTAGCATTATGGGCAGGAATACAAAAGAAAATATCACATATTTTCAAAATCTCGGAAATTTGTTCCAAATTTAGAATTCTTGTGAAAAACAATTTCCATTTGTCATGAGCCAATAAAGCATTGAATTCATCATTAGTAGCCACCATTTGGAAGAGAATTGGTTTTTTGCTCCCAAGTCGGTTTTTCGCAAAGATTCATCCACTCAAAAATCTTAAACGGCTCAAAATTGTTCGTCCATTGTTGCAGATAACAGAGGCAATCATCATAAATCTGTAAAGCCCTAGACTTGAATACAATATACATTCGTTGCTCATTTCATCATTAATTCTTAAATTTCATAACACTGCCAATCTGCAATCGATAGAAATTTATTAGAAATCATTTGTTTAATTAAGTTCGTCTTCAACGTTTTTTAAAATACGCATGATTTCTAAGAAAGAGTTTTATTCTTTCTCCATCTGATCACACAAATCCGCTCCATGTCTGATACAGTTATTTAATATATGGGCAGGGCACCTAACACGAACTAAATTTGATTTTAATAACGCAAACGCATTTTTTTCTCCAGCTCGTTGTATGCCTCCAAAATTCGTGTTACAACTGTCTCCACCAAATGCCACACATTTATTCGTTATCTCGAACTCCTCTAAAGTTTCAATCAAAATGTTAGTTACTCGTGCGGTCTCGTCGGGGATAGATTTAATTTCGATGATAGGGAATATTTTAATAGCCCCATGATTACTTCCATCTGTACTTATTTCTATAAACCGAATTTTATTAAGTTTAATGTCGCTTATGAAAGATTTGCGAGACAGTGGAGGGAGCTAAAACATTGTTAACAATCGCTTCAGTTTTTGTCGGATAGCGATTTTGAAATCTGTAAAATGATTAGCAAACAATCTGGTAATGCAATCAGTTGATCGATAGCTCTGTTGATAATGGACTACATGGTAAGCTAGAGTAGCCTCAGCCGCTAAAATTTTATTATGTTATGGGTTCTTTAACAGAACTGTAGGCAATGGTTTAGACATACCAGCCGAACCAATATGTTTTTTTTTGCTTTTCAGGTTGGGTATGCTGTAATAAATCTAATCGTCCTTTGATGCCCATAGATATTTTATGATTATTACAAGTAATGAATTCCACTATACTGTCATTCCCGGTTTTCTTGAACATAGGAAATTCCTTTTGAAGTGTTTAATTAAAAATACATTTTCTTCTTTTCGACGAAGCAAGCCATTTCGCGTTTTATAACAATCAAGTAACCGTACTAGTCGCAGGTGATGGGTGAAATTTAGATTTAAATGATGTACAATACGTACCACAACACAACTACCTCAATCTCAATCATTTTGTGCAGGGTTGGCATCATTACACATTAATCCAATTTTCTTATTTTTTTTATATCTTCAAATTAAAACTTGGTGGGTTCCTCATTACTATACACAAAACTTAGTATCTCACTTTTCTAAAAACCTTTAGAATCATCACTTTATGGGTTCTTATATATATTCATGAATGAAAGGTTTTTTTTTTGTTATACCTACTACCACTATATTTCTCGACGGAATGTATTTCTTTTAATAATGTTTCATCTTTTACCAATAATTCTGCAATCGATGAGCAATTATAATCTATCAAATTATATTTTACCGTTAACACGGGTTTTATTCTCTGTCTAGAAACCATTAATGAAAGATCTCTCTCCATACTAGCATATTGCATCCAACGAATACCAGGATCTGTTCTTCTTCATTTCAATTGTATACCTTTTTTCATCTGTGCAATACTCGCCTAATTTCTTGAAACAACTCGTTATCGTTTAAAAATGGTTTCCACTACATCATCCACATTAATTATTTTATCGAGGATAGTCTATTGGAAAATGATGAGGTTATTAAAATGTTCAAATCTCCTTTAGGGTTACTGAGAAAGTACCACTTGAGAGGTTCAAACATTTTAATTTTTCTCTCAATAGCTGGCATTAGAGATACCCACCTTACTTTACAATATCCCAAAATCTTTTGATATTCTATGTTAGCTTCTTGACAAAAATTTCCAAATTCTGTTGCTCCGATAGTAAATCGAATAAAAAAATAAATAAATTTGTGGTATAATGATTTCAACGCTTTGTGTGTGTGCCAAACGAAATAAAAAGCGCATAAAAAGTTAAAAAGTTAAAACAAACAAAATTTATTCACCACAAAAATTTTAACTGGTCTCGGACCAGTTAAAATTTTTGATTTGGTTACTACATCCACGCCAACTTGTAAATATTTTATACGCGATAAAATGCAAGTTTTTTTTGGTACTTTGACAGAACCTTGTATCATTTGCACCAATTAAGCAAATATTTTATAAAACCTTTGCTCATTTTAATGTTTATAAGATTTCAACTTTATTTTAATTCAAAAATCTTATATTAAAATGAAATTATAAATTCACGAAATTGCGCCGACAGCAAAAAATGTTAAACGTCATCAATTTTAACTGGTTCCAATTGGCACAGCAAACCAGTTAAAAAGTGAGGAAATTTTTTTTATTTTCACCACAGTTAAAAAATTTAACTTTTTAACTTTTTAACTTCGATTGGCACACACACTTAATACATAAATTGCTTGCTGTTGTATATTTATTGCGTTTGAATGAATATGTGCATTGCACCCGATACCTATAATTGGTTTGCCCATTATTTGTTTGTGTAGATTATTAACACTTTGTCGTTTGAGGCCGTCAAAATTAGTATTGGTATCATCTGCCGAAAGTGTCAGCAATTTCTATCCAATATTTGCCTCAATAATTGAGGCACCCACGTATTCTGATAAGATATCAGATGTTAATGCGCCTTCATCAATATCGAAATACCTTACTTAAATCGGGTATTGAAACAAACTGTATTCTTAAAAACTGGCATGACAACTGCTTCACATTGTCTGGCAGAACTGAATTTCGTATTATGAATTATTTTTATTAATTTTGAAGTGCATTCCATACTTTGGAAGCTATGATTATGATGGATTATATGAAACGCAAAATTTCTTTCTTCAATGGCCAACGTCCACTCATCATGATGAAATTGTGTATGTTTCGCAAAGGCGGGTATTTTGTAAGAAGATGGCGCACTGTCAACAGCAGTTTTGTGTTTAAATGTTTTGCAGTGATCTTGAATTGCTGATCGTCCTCTTGAACGAATATCAAACTGGGCATTTCAAATAGTACATTTGATATCTTCTTCTCAAATTCTCATTAAAAGTATTAATTCTTCGGTTTTTAGAATCCATAATACGTACAAAATTTAATTTAGCTCAAAACGCAATAAACGCGTTCAGTTATTAAAATTTGAGAGCGTATACTGCCCAACTGAAACTCGTACTGTAAGTACGATAAATCAGTAAATAAGTATAAGTAAATAGGCTATAAACAATCCGTTGCTATATATGTCGAATTTATATTATGTAAAAATAATTTATTGTTGCATTTTTTGTATTATGACAAATTTCTTGAATTGATAGCTTCAGAAGAGAATTTTTTCTAGGGTATATAAGTTAACGAAACGTATTTCCGAATATTATTATATCGTCTATGTACACATAACATATTTTTCCAATGAACTCCTTCAGCACGTTATCTATCTTTCTCTGAAAGCTGGTGCATTTTTTAATCCAATGAGAATGATGTATTTTTTTAATTCTGATTTTTTCATTTTGATTTGATGAAAGCCGGAGGTGAGGCCAATTGTATAGTGAAGAATTGTGAATTTCCCAGATTCGCTAGTGTGTTAGATATATCTAAAATCGGGTAAGCATCTGACGTTGTTACAGCGTTGAGTCTCTTTAAGTCAATGACCATCCGGTTTTTTTATCACAGAAGCGTACCTGGCTTCTTTTCCACTACCTATATTGGAGAATTATATGGGTTCTTGGAAGGCCTTATAATGCCATCTCTTAGTAATTGTTCGAATTGGCCTTCTACCTCACCCCTCATGCATACTGGATATAGATAGGATTTGGAATAAATAGGTTCGTCCGTAGTGGTTCCAATCATCGCTTCTATGTTGGTGTCGATTATTTCATGGTTGTTGACGGGTCCGAATAGTTTTTTGAATTTTGACATTATGCTCTGTAATTTTTGCTTAGATTCCTGTGACAGATGATCGTCTCGGACTTCTAGGTTATTGACTTGTGATGACTGCTTTTCTTTCAGTGATATCTTTATGTTTGGTGTTAAGATTAATGTCTTATTTTTTCTGTCGATTATGGCTCCTAGTTCCTTCAGAGTGTCGTCTCCTATGATTCCATCGAATGATTGAAGACCAGGTAAAATGAAGAATTCCAAATTTTTGTGGATTCCGATACATCCGAAAAATGGTTCGATAATTTTTCTTAATCGATATGCTTCCACCAGCTGATTTGATGTTGGATTGTTTGTTAGTCTGCATTAGATTTTTTGCCAATTCGGGTCTGATGAAGTTTGTATTTGCTCCAGTGTCTATGAGAAACTTGAGCAATTTATTATCTCTAGTTTTGTACTCTAGGTAGGGTACGCTAGAGAGGCACCCATCATAAAATTTAGCTAGGTATGTCTTAATCTTCTTGTTCTTCCTCCGGATCGCATATGTCTGCGTCCGACATTTCGTTAATAACTTGATTGTATACTTCTTCTTCACCTTGGGTTTCTAGGTGGTAAATCCTCTGGTTTTTCTGTGGTATTTTTTGATCAGAATGCTCGAGTTTAAATGCTGGTTGATAATTTTGTTGGTTTGGATAGTTCCATTGATTATTTGGTTGATTTGCCTGGTCATCTTGTTGATTCGTAGGACGGTTGATATAATTGACCTGTCTTGTCTGAATAGATGGATCGACTGACATTGGTGTTGGTGGTTAGGCCTTCAATTCTATTGTTTTGATGCTGAAGATTGTAAACCATATTTTTTGTGGTACTGGGATATTGACTTTATTTTTTGCGGATATACGCTGGATATGAATTCAATTGATTTATCGGGGCTACTACCGAATTGTTGATGTTCTAGAGTTCTGAGCTCCCTTTTATCGGCATAGTGAAGTGATGGGCATTATTTAATGGATGCTCAATCGTCGCTGAATATATTGTAGGTTAAGGCTGCGTCGGCTCTCCCTCTGATTTTTTGCCTTATGCTCTGTAGTATTGATCGGTACAATGGTTTGTTTCTTACAATTACATAGTCCCTTAAAATGTTTTCTATACTATGTGAATCCATGATATGTATTGTGTCGGATTTCCATCGAACGCTTGGAGTTTCTTTACACAGTCTGGCAGCCTGCTGATATCAGTTAGATCTTGTTCTGTTTTTGGCGCAGCTGGTATTTCTACTTTCGGGATGATTGGGTTTTCGAGTTTAGATATGCGCTGTTCTAGTCTTTTTGATATTTCTATTTGGGCATAGACTGCTCCAGTGAGTTGTTTTATTTGGTCCACTAACGCTTCGAGAGTTGTCATTTTAGTTTATTAAGGATTTTCACTTGTTTGAAATATAATTTATACTTACATTAAGGTTATTAAAATTATCATAGTTCGAAAGATTTTCGTTTCTTTCGTTTCAATGTACTTCTGATCGAAAGATTTGCGTTTCTTTAAATTTTAAATGTACTTGCCGAATAGGAGTACAGTTCAGGGTCAGTCGCTGTGACTTCTGGATGAAAATGTATGGTTCCTTTTTAGCGTTGAACGTTAATGATTGTAAAACGCCTATACTTGTGGCCATTCACTCAGTTGCTAGTTAATTTTTGACTACTTTCACTACTTTTTTTGTAAAAAAAAAATTCTTGATGACCCTGTTTCGGCGCCAGTTAACAAAACGATGTTCGGAGAGTTTAAAAAAATTAATTTTATTCTTAAAATTTTACAGTGATACAAATTACTCTAAATCTAATTTAACAATTTGTCTTTTTTATATTAAAAGTACACCAATACCCCGCTTTGCGTCTTTAATTGGTACTACATGATTATGGTGCTAACTGAACCGACGCAAACTGAAACAGAAATTCTCACGCAAATCCATACAAAATAAAATTAATTGGTACCGTAAAACAAATCATTTGCATTTTAATTCTGAAAAAATTGGAATTCATTATATTTTTGAAATTAAAAAATTATAGTTTGGTAAATAGTATTTATTTTATATACATATTTTCAAAACGTCCACAAACAAAACTAAGCTTTGGATTCATGAAATTATATTTTTTAACAAATAAGTCTTCTTAATCATACGGAGTCCGATTCATCCTCGAAATCTGAGGGCTTGACTGATAGAAAAAAATTCTCCAATGTCAACTGGACTGGTTTCGGATTGTGGTTTATGTACATTTTCTCATTTCTTCTGGAAAATTTTGAACTCTCGAATGGATCCGGGTCATCCTCAACAAAAATTTCCAGTGCTTTATTTATTAGCTTTATACCTTCTGATATTTTTTTTGAAACTGAAATTCGTTCCTCTGCGATACCTCTTCCTCTAACTTATCTTCTACTCTAGTTTTAATGTTATTCATGTCCATTTCAACCAAATCTTCATTGGTATATCAATTTCTTCCATTCCTTCAAAATTCGCGATTTTGGCGAAACTCTCAATTTATAAATGAACCGCTGGAAGATCATCAACCACCACTTGGAGACTAAAAGTATTGTGGCGTAGAAAATCCGGCATAGTTACACAATACCTCATTTGTGTCAGTGGAACTGAGCAACTGGCGATATATTCGTCTTAGGGAATAGGCTTTGAAAGTAGAAATCACCCCCTGATTCATGGGTTGAATAAGCGATGTGGTGTTTGGTGGTAAAAGAATAAATTTAACCTTAGGGGATATTTCGTTCACGTACACTCCTGGAGCATTGTCTATCAAAACCATGCATTTAAAATCTAAATTCGATTTGTAGCAATAAGCCTTAAGTTCAGGCATACAATAATTCGTAACCCAATTCTCGATTAGAACGGCCGTCGCCCATGCCTTTTCATGTTGGACCTCCAGTGTACCGGCAGTTTACTTTCAGGACAATTCTTCATCGCTCTAGAATTTTGAAAGTTGTAAATCAATAATGGCTTGAATTTGAAGGAAAAATGGGCATTGTCTCCAAGGAGAAGTGTAAGCCGTCATTTGCTAGTCTTATAGCCTGGTACGGATTTGTCATCTTTTGAGATAAATGTTCTTGTTGGTAATCTTTTCTAAAAAAGAGGCAATATATAGGTTGTACCAAACAATGCAAAAACGCGACGCAATGTGAATAAATTAAGACGCAAAGTGAAAGTTGTGAATGAAAAAAAATTCATCTCAAACAGAAACAACGCAACTTGATTCGACGCAAAGCGGGGTATTGGTGTTCAATTACATCTGCGAATTTGGTTGATGCAGCGTTTCTATTGTGTAGCATGATGTTTACTTACATATGTCAAATTTTCTGCCTCAATTATGTTAAAATTAGGCATTTTCATTAACCGTATATGTAAACATATATATATATGCTGTTACCGAAATTCACTTCGGTATATATATCATAATTCAGCATAAAATATAAGAAAACCTATATCAATAAAATAATTTCCCATAATTACATTCAATCGTGTATATAAACATCTCGAAAACTGAATTATACTCTACAACCAACCGCACAATCAAAAATCTGCTTAAACGTTCTATAATTTTTTTTTTGCTTTGATCAGCCAATATGATTATATACATACGTAGGTATATACATATATAGATAGACCTGAGAACTTGTATAAAAAATGTACGAAAATACCAAAAACTTGTTGAATTAAAAAATATCTTCACTCTCTCTTATACATTTTATAAATTAAGAATGGAAATAAGAACATAATAACATCTCATTGCTGATTGTGATAGGTTTATCGATTTGAAAGCAAAAAAAAAAAATTCTTCGTGTCTACATCGAAAATTTATTTATATACTAAATGGAATGAAAACTTAAGATTTTGCCATTTGCTCTTATCTCATATCATTGATTTCCTCTTAGTTTTTTGCCATCGTGTGCGCCTCCGCCTCCCCCGTTGTCTCTCGAAATGATTACCATCATTGAATAATTTATATAAGCTGATTTTGATTATTGATCATGATTACAGTCAGAATTATTAATTTGTTGAAGTTGAACATAATGTATATGTATGTGTGTGCAGAAACAATGGTTGTCAACAATATATGTATATATTGTAGATATGTATATGTATTGAATGCTTATAGAGCTCTTATGTACCAAACGTGTAATAGAGAAATAAAAATGTCAATGAACGTATAATTAAGATGCAAGTACACTTAGTATCGTTGAATGATTATGTAGAGACTTGAATTTTGTCTTTTTTTTTATTTAACTATAAGTCGTTTGCTTTATAGTGTTTCGGCCCAATTTGGCCATGTTTTAATTTCTTCGAAAAGTTGCCGTCCAGGACTATCGGTAGGACTACGACATTGACAATGTCCTATCAGTTTATAATCTTTGGCGATGTGTCCATCTTCGATACCCCTAAAACAATCAAATAATTAATACTTATCTTGTAAGTATAGACATGTATATATATAGTTTACTTCTTAATTAATAATCTGCAAGCTTCTAAACTAATATCAGGTGGCAGCTCGTTCGTAAAGCAACCGACAAAACTAATTCCGATTGAACGTCTATTATACCCAGCCGAATGGGCACCAAGCTGCATCCAACCACGCCCTTCATACACGTTTCCATCGCAGCCGATCAAAAAATTGTACGCTATGTCATGCCAATTCTTTGACTTTATGTGATATGTTTGAATATTCCGCACCATGTACATAGTTTCAGCCTGAGTGCTTGTCATTTCGGTGGCGGTGTGAGCTGCGAATTAAATTTACAAATATGAACTTAATTCAATTGTTGTATTTATAAAAGGATTCTAAATGTACCGATAATAACATAAGGTACTGGGCAATCAAGGGGCTCTATACTTAACGGTGGTTGCGCCGACCATGTGCCCCGATCTACAATTTTCAGTGTTCTGGCATCAATAGCTTGATTAATATCTCTCCCAATAAATATATTTGGACTATTCGACTTCTCGGTCTCGTCGTCCAAATAGCCATCGTCTATTTTAACATGATTTTTCGTGCGATCATGGCTATTCGAATCAATGGTTTCAGTTGTTGCCGTCTCATTACCATTCGCGATTTCGTATACCGTATCAATTGCTGCATTAAGAATAAAATTATAATTTTATACAGGTTTTAACATTTAGATTTTAATTTTTAATTGAAAATTGGCCCTAAGGTATGAATTTAAATGCCGTCCCATCGCAGATATACGAGTATTCTCAGCGATACGAATTTTGAAATCATCATATATCTCGTCAAAATAGCAGTTCTTGATAGAAAAAGTCTTGGCAACCAGCTGCCATGAATTTTACTCGTCTTTACTGTACTATACCCAACGGATTATTCAAACGATAAAGCAACTTGATAAATGCAGCTTAGAAATATCTGTGAGATAAGGCAAATCTAAATTTTTGTGAATTTTGTATAATCGAATTTTATGGATTATAGGTTAGTCAATTATAAACTCGAAAACTTTGTGTGATCCCTATTCCGAGCTTTTAACAAATTGGGTAATAAATTTTGAAACAGGTTTAGGTAGGGTCTATAGAAGTATTTCAGACTAGCTTCAGAAAGATTTCTGGTTTTAAATGATTTCACAAGGATTAGGGTCAATTTTTGGCATAATGCCCATTGTATCAATTGGTTGAGCTTGCACCAGCTACTTAACCCTGCCTAATTTAACATGATTTGAATTTGAATGAAGTCGAAAATGAGCCAGGAGCCAGACTATCAGTCAATGGTGACCGTTATCGTTCCATGTTAACTGACTTTTTATTCCCTATACCATTGAAGAGAAAGACTTGTACTAAACAATTCGGTCGACAGAATGGGGTACTGCAGATCCAGCCGAGGCAATCATTTGAATGAAACAGAATTCCATCATTAATCGAAATTATTCTTTCGATAACACTGTTGCCGTGTACTGATAATTTAACTTGACTGATTATTTTCGTATAAATAATTTTGGTATTTTTGGATTCACAGCAACGACCTTCGACACGATATAAGGACACTGATTTTAAATTTGAAACATGGAACGTATTTAGCCTAAATCGATCGGAGAGCCTCGATCAACTCCTCCAACAATCATCTAAGTATAAGCTCGACCTCATAGCGCTGCAGGAAACAAGACTAATTAGTCGCTACGGACTAACTTTCTGCCGCAGCAATAACATGAATAAACATGAATTCGGAGTTGATTTCAATTTTCAAATCAATGTTCAAATTGGCAGTGCGGGCAGCACTTATCGTAGTATACCATCGTGCCAAACTCGTTCGAACCTACCTCAAACAACAACGGAAGCCGCACCACGGAGGTAGCTTTGCTCTACAATTTAGTGGTCGTCAGCACATACCTCCCACATAAACGCATCCATAAAGTCACATGAAAACCTAGCGACGGGACAACGGTCAACCAAATCGACCACATCCTTTAGTCCAAAATGCAATTTTTCTATTATAGCCACAATAACATCAAAACCAAACGTGGAGCTAATATCGACTCGAACCACTTCCTGGTAGTCGCTGAATTAAAATAACGCCTCTCCACCACGTACAATGATCGTTTTCAGCGTATCACTCGTTGGAACACAGCGACAGTGAACAACGAAGTTACCAGGCCGCCTTCGAGACTACTTTATGGAGAATCTTGGAAGATAAACTTCCTGACTCCGTTCAAGAACTGTAGGACATCATAAAAACAGCGGTAACCGATGCTTCAAAATCCACCATAAGCCGAACTCCATCCAGACCTAAAAATATTTAGTTGGACGATGATTGTCTAGATGATATTCGGGAGAAAGATCGCGCACGTCAACGAAATCTATCTCAGAGATCCAGACAATCTCACAACGCCTACATGACTGCAAGGAAAATTTCTAATCGGCTATGCAGACGAAAGAAACGAGAATTACATAAACAACAGGCGCCCAACATCCAAAATTGTAGCCTAAGAGGTAGATATCGCTGCATAAGAGAACTAGCTACCGACTTTCATCCAGCGCTATTCGTAATGAATCAGGTAAATTATTGATGGACACTAAAACCGTCCTCGCCCTTGTTTTATCGCATAGCTCAAACATGCAATACAAATTATTCTTGTCTACAGAAAACATCCCAGAAGAGTGGAAGACAGCTCTTATCTGTCCGCTTCATAAAAAACGAGACCGGTTAAACATGCAACAACTATGACGGTATAGCTTTGCTGAATACAGGCTACAAGGTTTTGGCCAAAGTAGAGTCAAGGCAAAGTTATCAGCATACCACGAGAGGATCTTGGCTGATTATCAATGAGGTGTTCGCTCGAATAGATCAACAACCGATCAACCTTTCACTCTGAGGATGGTGCTAGAAAAACGCTATGAAAAGGACGTCGCTGTGCACAGTTTATTCATAGACTTCCAGCAGGCATACGAAATCATTAAGAGGAATATGTTATGGAACGTCTTGTCCTATCTGAACATACCGTCAAAATTGATTTCTTTGTGTCAGGTTTTAATGGACGACTCAATATGTAAGGCGCAAATATTGTAGCAGGTAAAATTTCGGATGCCTCTGAGATAACATTTGGATGCGGCAAGGAAACCCGATAGAATCGGAGTTTTGTTGGGACATCTACATCTACAAAGCGCTGTTAAGGCCATGATCATAAGAAATGATCTCGGTAAAGTTGACATCCTCGCATACAAATTTTTGTCTAATCCAAGAAACGTACCTCATTAATGGCGCGGTTTCTGGTTTTGATTCGAAGTTCGGCAGGATTTTCTTAAAGTCCACCGTCCTTAAAACCAGAGCGTGCATTTATATTTCTAATGATATTGATGCCGCTCTTATTAATGAGTGTAGCACGGCTGATCTTGCGGCGGTGGTAATCACTCTCGTGTATGCTGACTCATGTTTTAAACTTGTCATTGCATCAGCATATTTACCCTATGATTCCACCCCGCCCCCTCCTTCAGAGGAACTGATGAATCTTGTAGTGTGGTGTAGGGTCAATAATCTACCCCTCGTGATTGGTTGTGACGCTAATGCTCATCATACCGTTTGGGGTAGCTCGAATACCAACAGTAGAGGATCCTCACTGTTCAATTATATTTACTCCTCTGATTTAGAGATTCTCAATGTTGGTTGTGAGCCAACTTTTATCAACTCGGTTCGTAAAGAAGTGATTGATATTAGTTTGTGCTCTATGACCATCGTTGACCTGATTGTAAATTGGAGAGTGACGGATGATATTCTCACCTCTGATCATAGGTGCATCTCTTTTAATATTAACATTAAAAGACCTCCGATTAAACCATATCGTAATAGGAAACTAACAAATTGGGATACATTCTCCTATGAGCTCGTGTCACTACTAGATTTGCCTTATCAGATCAGATCTATCTCAGATCTTGATTTGCAGGCAACTGTACTAACGAAAGCAATCTCGACTGCTTTTGAAAAATCGTGCCCTCTTATTTACAACCAGAAGAAGCTTAACAAACCCTTCTGGTGTTCTGAACTTAAAAAGTTAAGGAAAAGTGTGCGTAAAATTAAAAATAAAGCCAAAAAAACGAATCTCATTTCTGATTGGAATCAATTCTTGTTAGCTCAAAGAGCATTTAAAAAAGCCTAAGATCCGCGCAGAGGGCTGCGTGGAAAAATTTCTGTGAGGAAATTGATAGCTTATCTGCTATCTCCAGACTTAACAAAACTCTGGCTAAGAATGGTAATTGCAAACTTGATAGCCTTCGCCTACCTTCCGGAAAACTCACCTCCTGTAGGAGAGAAGCTGGCGAGCTACTGTTGTCTGTCCATTTTCCTGGATGTGACACTGTTGATTCGAGTGTGGTTGCCTCCGCGCCTCCGGACATTTTTGTCGGTACGCCGGATTGGAACTTAGCTCGTAGACTGATCACTACTGATGTTCTACACTGGAGTATTTTCTCGTTTGCACCGTTCAAATCGAGTGGTCCAGACGGCATTTTCCCTGCTGAATTGCAGCATGGTTTTCTTCCCATCCGTACTCACCTGCTCAATCTGTTCCAGGCGTGCATTGCTTTTAGTACTGTACCACGATCCTGGAGCAGGAGTAGAGTCGTTTTCATACCTAAAGCTGGCAAGTCGGATTATACCGACCCTAAAGCTTTTAGGCCCATTAGTCTGACCTCTACTTTTCTTAAAGCATTAGAGAGGATCATCGACAGATTTATTAGAGATAACTGTTTAACTACCTCCCCACTCAGTAACATGCAACATGCTTACAGAGCTGGCAAGTCCTGCGAAACTGCTCTACGTGAACTCGTTACTAGAATCGAAAGATCACTTAATTACAAAGAGTTTCTTGTAGGTACCTTCCTGGACATTGCGGGAGCTTTTGATAACACTTCGTTTTCTTCGATCACGAGTGCGTGTACCAATTTTAATATTAATCAAACCATTGTTAAATTCATCGATTCAATGCTCAAGTCCCGTATAATTGAGACTGAGTTAGATGGCTCATCAGTATCTGTAAAAGTAGCCAAAGGCTGCCCGCAAGGAGGAGTACTCTCACCCTTGCTGTGGCTCTTGGTTATCGATGAATTACTTGTTAAATTGCAGCGATCTGGGTTCATCGTGCAAAGCTACGCGGATGATCTCGTTTTGACAGTTTCTGGTAAATACCTGAACGTCTTATCTGATCTGACGCAGAACGCCCTTAATATAGTGGAAGTTTGGTGTGTTGAAAAGGGGTTGCACGTCAATCCCTCGAAAACTGATCTGGTTGTGTTTTCCAGACGTAGAGACAGTGCTAACTTATCTGTCCCCACTCTATTTGGTAGAGCAATTACAAGGACAGAGCACGTAAAACACCTAGGCGTTATTCTAGATAGTAAACTCTCCTGGAAATTTCACCTTGATTATATGCTACAAAAGGCCATTGCTATATTTTGGCAATGCAGAAGGGCCTTTGGCAATTCCTGGGGTCTGACCCCTAAAATGATGATATTCATCTACAAATCACTGGTTTTACCATTACTGTTGTATGCAGCAGTTGTGTGGTGGCCAGTTGTGAAACTGACGTCTTCTGTAGCAAGGCTGGACGGACTGCAGATGACAGCCTGTAGAGCTATAACAGGGGCTATGTCGTCTACTCCCCTTCTTGCTATGGAGTCTATTCTATGCTTACCCGAATTGCAGTCCTACATTCTTGGTATGGCGTGCTCTGCTGCATTTCGACTGAGGTCCATTGGGGCATGGAATGCCTTCGGGACTTGTACAGGACATAGACAGATTCTCAATAAGTTTAAGTCACATATTCCGGAGGTTGAAATGGTGAATGACAGGCTATTGCCCGAATTTAACTTCACCAATTCTTTCTCCGTCGTTTTCCCCTCGAGAGAACTGTGGATCTCTCAGAATTTCTATAGACAGTTGTCTGAGTCGATAGTTTTTTTTGCGGATGGCTCTCGTTCAGAAGTCAGTGCAGGGTTTGGTTTCTTTTGTCCAAAGTATGGGCTCAGATTCTCGGGTAGTCTGGGCAAACACTGCACGGTTTTTCAAGCTGAATTAATTGCACTTACCCATAGTGCAACTGAGGCGTATAAATTTAGTGAATTAGGCAAGGATATTATTATCTGCACGGATAGTAAAGCCGTGCTCAATACCCTTGATAACCCTTTGACTACTGGTTAAAGAGTGCAAACACTTCATTAATCTCCTTTGCTCTAATTCGAGAGTAAGGGTCATGTGGGTGCCTGCTCATTGTGGCATTGTGCGAAATGAGGTTGCTGACTTTTTAGCGAAAGCTGGATTGCGCAATTTATTTTGTGGTCCCGAGCCAGCAATTCCTCTTTCCTTCAACGGTGGTAAGGATGCTATTAAGAAGTTCGCTTTACTTGAACTGATGCAGAAGTGGCGTTCTACGTCTAGTTGTCGAAAGGCAAAACGGTTCATCATCGAACCCAACATGAGGGTCACTAAATATGTGTTATCCTTAAAAAAGAACCAACTCAGAATTCTGGTTGCTCTTATTACGGGCCATGGACGTTTCAAGGCTCATCTCCAACGCATGGGACTAGCTCAGGATGATCTTTGTGACGATTGTCTGGAGGAAGTGGACGACTGCCTACACTACCTTTGCAGCTGTCCGGCCTTTGTCGAAGCTAGATCCCAAGTGTTCTCGTACGGATCTTTGAACGTAGATCAGTTGTCATCCATCCCTTGGTTCAAACTTTTACAGTTTGCTAAGGCTGCAGTGCGCTTATGCGAGCTAGGATAGATCCTCAAGGTTTGCACCATGGGCCCATTGTGGCGTTGAGTGCGGAACCTCTGTAGGTTCCAGCCGTTTTATAAAATAAAAAAAAATGACATCATCGGATTCATAAAATCAGCAAGGCTTAGATGGCTCAGACACGTTTTTCGTACGAAAAATCGGACCACCAAACAGGCCTTAGAGTTGGCACCAACGAAAGTAGGACCTCGCGGAACACCACTTACCCGGTGGATGGACGACGTCGAGGGGGACCTAATAAAACTCGGTCATCGTGCCCGGCTTTCTCTTGCAGTGGATCGAACTATTTGGAGGAGCATCGTGGAGGCGGCCAAATCCCTCCATGGGATGTATGGCCAGCGTAAATAAAAATAAATAATAAATATTTTAAATATCCTTTGAAAAATCTCTAGATCAAAATTCTAGAGGTTTTTTAAAGAAAATAAGAAATATTGGTTGGCAATTTGTATCTTATGCTGAAGTTATGGGTCCATCATACAAATTTTGAAAAATAAAAGTTTTGCTTGCCGATATGCACAAAATAAATGAACATCAAAATTAAAATAAAAACTATATGAGGCTAAAAATAGCAAGAAAGAATTAAAACTTCTGAACGTGATAAGAAAAATTGACCGACTAAACGATAATATAATAAACAAATAGCTATACATGACTCGAACAAAATTATCCATTCAAAACAAAGTACAGTACTCAAAAGAAAGGTATGGCCAAACAAGTCAACTAAATCCTTAGTTGATTTAGTTGGCTTGTTTGGCCACACCTTTATGATCGATTTATAATTTTAGGATCAATATTGACAATTATTTATCAATTCATATATGTATGTATTTGTGATCCGATAATTTCTTATCAATATAATCTCAATGTTTTTTTTGTCAATAAAATGTGTGTTACCTTCAAATTCTGTTTTGTCGTCCGCAGTATTTGATCCATCTGCTTCCAATTTTTTTGTTTTATTGTCTAGTCCTGTTGATGTGGTGGTCGAGGCTATCTCTTCATCTTTAAAATTATTCACTGCCGTTGTCTTTGGTGGATTTCCTGCGATTTCCGTATTAGTAATGGTATCCATTTTTAATGCTATCCACACTTTTATATAGTATCTTGGCGATATTACACATAAACTACTTTATAAATATACACATTAAACACAAATATTTAAGCTGCACTTTTTATTTTTGACAGTTTTGTTAGTAAAAAATAAAAATAAAATAAAAATATTCTGAACAATAAAACACGCGATCGCGAATAAAACAATTTTTACACATATGATCGGCTTGAGTTACAGTCTTACAATGGAAAACCATTCATATTTGGTTCAGGTGTATTCTTCGGTTTTTTATACTTATCACAAAATTCTAGAATTTTACTCGATTTGTATGCGTGCTTACATCGTATAAATAATAATTTGGTTGCAAACCATCAATTCGGAAAGTTTTTATCAATTTGTTGTTTATGAATTTATTCAGTTTTCTAGCAGTCGAACAAAGTTTGTGCCATCATCAGAGTACATTTCGGTGGCCACCCTCTTTAAGCAGATAAAAGTTTTAAAGCAGCCAGAAAAGCATCAGCTGTTAAACGATGAGATGACTTCGAAATATATTGCCTGGGTCATCATGCGTCGAAACACTGTTATGTATGTGTCTTTACAGACTTTGCCACTCTCCCCCCGAGATGTCGGTAATATATTCATAAATTGACTGCTTGTAGCCGCTCGTTATCGTACAGACACTTGACTTTTGTGTGCAATTCCGGGTGTCATGCTTCTGCCAGTTACTAATTTTTACTGTTTAACTTTTTTTTTACTCAGGATATGCGAGGTATATAGGCAAAATGGTAAGATGTTTTGTATTATATGCACACTGTGCATTCTCCATCCGGCCGCCAACTCTAAGAATGCCATGACCATACTCGAATAGAGCTTGTGTCGTTAATTTACCCTGAGATGATGGAGAATAATTATTTTGTAAATCATCTATCTCTTCAGCATAATGTTTTTGCGCTTGTTTAGCGAGTTGTAACTGGTTAACTGTGAGTGCACTAAACTCTCTTTAATTCATGATTTTTTGATTTGCACTTTTATAGAATCGTTTACAGTAACTGATACATTTCTCCCGAATAACATTTCCATAATTTCGTTGACAGTTTGTACAAACAATTGAAGTTGAATTCAGTGTTTACGCTCTTCTTCTTGAACCGTTTGGCAAGTGAATATATTGGTTTCTTGGTTTTTCGCCAGTTTGTGGCACTGTCTTTTAGCCACTTTGGGTCATGCCACCATAAATTGAAAGGCTGGAGGACTTCTGGAAGAAGCGGATTTCACATGGTCCCACATATTTGCTAATTCACGCGCATTTCAAAATCAATGAAACTGCATGGTTTTAGATCTACTGAAAGTATGCAAAGTTGTTCCCATTGATTTCGTATATCACAAGGAAGTTTAACATCCCACACCAATTTACGTAACCATAGTTTCTGAAACATCTTTTTTATTATTATTATTGAAGGTGTTAGCCCTGAGAGCAGGGTTCGTTTAGTGTATTTTATGTTGTCAGGTAATTTGACGTTGAACTCCAACACGTGACCTTTTGGATCCCATACTACTCCGAGAACCTTAATTACAACCTCATTGTCATCAATATTGATTGCATCGCAGATATCAGGTATGTTAGAGATCCATTTCATTAAGAGAACGCCACCAGAACTCAGTACAGTAATTAATTTCTGTTTGAGACTGATTGCTTCTCCACTGTTTTTAGCCGAAAATCTTCTATTCAGGTAAACTAGGGGATTTTCGCCAAAGTATAATCGTTGAAAAGGTGTATTCGTTTCTAGTACCCTAATTTGACTGTATGTGTGCGAAATTGTTGGGAATCGTGGGTTTTTAACCCATTAAGTTTCCATATAAAGTTTTACATCTATCAGCCGAATACTGTTCTTAACTTGGTTGTAGTGCTGGAAGTCTTAATGATGTAGATAGTCTTGTTAATACCGCTTCCAGAAACTGCCCATAAAACAAGAGATTAATACATATATGTTGCTTGGATCGTCTGAAAATTCACTGCCGCTTTCCACACGTGTCCAAATCGCCAGAAATCATAGTACTGTTCATGTTCCCTTTTCGTTTGGTTGGCATTGTTATAGTGTCGTAGTGTCGTTATTACTGTATTCTATACGTAAAATTTTCGGTTCACTTTGCTTACAATTTGACTGTTTATTTTTCACTGAAACATGGATCTCAAGTTCAGAAATCTCTGATTACATCCTAGATGGTTTTTCCTTCTACGCTAATTGAAATGATAATTATCGAGCTGGTGGCATAGGAGCGTTTGTGAATTCCGGCTTTGGATCATCTGATATTAATGCTTAAGTTCTCCTCTGCTGATGAATGAAAATTGTTATTCAACTTGGTAGTGTTAAAGTGTGCTTCATGGTAATTTACAGATTCAACTTTTGTAGTTTTAAGTCATATTTAAATGAATTAAAGGATTTCTCCCTCATCGGCTGATTTGGAATCCCGTTTGAATTGTGTAACCAGACCATCCTCTAGTTCCTGTATTGACCATGTTTTCTCTGAAACCGTTGCAACTATTTGTCACAGATCATAACACTATCCACTTATGTGTTAAAATTAGGAGAGATTCTAAACATGGGAGGAAATGTGAAATAGTCTATCTGACTGTCACTGAGTTCATGTAGTTGGATTGAAGTATTTTGTTCGGATATTTCTAATTTAGCATGTACAAATTTTATTAATGAACTGAGCGAAATTATTCGTAAACATAAATCTAGTATTAAGGTGAAACGACGTAATTTTAGGCTTAAGCCCTGGATGTCTCAAACTTTTTGAAAAAAGTATTTAAAAGTCCCAATAATAATGCTCTTAAAGAGAGTCTTATAATATGCTTAGTTCCCGAATTAAAATTCTGATACCGGTAACAAAAGAGCTGTATTTTAAAACTAAGATAAGTGAATCTGTCAAAGTTCTGAATAATAGTTGCACCCCAAATAATATTACATCGATTGTTATTGGTGATAATCTGGTTAGATCTGACCCGTTTGAAATTGTAAATGCGTTTAATGACTATTTCTGTCGAATACCTCAGGCAATCATTACTGAGATCCATGAAAATTTGGTTTTTCACGATACTGTTAGATGTGATTTGGTACTGTCCAGCTATGTTAGGTGAAATTTATTCTTTTTCCCAGTTAGTGAATAGTGGCTGCTGTTAATGACGCTGTTAATTAATTATTATTATCTACTGTAATTCGATTTTTAATCTCAGAGTAAATGGTGATATCTTCGCTTTTGAAATGGCGTTCCTGTACACTACGAATAATGACGTGGCTACAATTGAAGAGAAAATTAATGAGGACATGCGCTTGCTTCAAAAATGGTGTTATGTACATGAGATGATTCTAAGCGCTAAGTCCAAATTGATGTCTTTCAGTGTTGCAGGTGCTATCCGAAATTCTCAACCATTGGTTTATCATTCTCTGGTTTGTAACCGGTCTGGGTGTGATGATCTTTGTGTTCAAATTGAAACTTTGGAGTCCTTCAAATACTTACAAGAACATGTGAGCTCTTTAAAAAATAAACTGTGCCAGGTATTAAGCCGGGCCTTTTTGAAATGTCTTTATTTTGCATTGTTTGATTCCCACCTTCAATATGGCTTTTGTCAAAAAATTATGCGGCATCCCATGCCCGATAGGAACACTGCTTGCACATTTACAATAAAACAAACCCTAATTTTACAACATAAATTTATTTGTTGATTAGTACTAATCTATCCAACTTCGCACAGTTGTGCACAGGGTGCTCCCGCATATGTATATATGTTTGGAGCTCTTATGTACGTCATTGGACGTACAATTAATAGTACATATCGTTGAGTGATTATGTGTAGAGACTAGAATATTGTGTCTTTTTTTATCTAACTATGTGTCTTAATAAACTGTCATTGGCCTTATGGTGTTTCGGCCCACATTGGCCATGTTTTAATTTCTTCGAAAAGTTGCCGTCCAGGGCTTTCGGTGGGGCGACTTTGACAATGTCCTATCAGTTTATAATCTTTGGCAATGTGTCCATCTTCGATACCCCTGAAACAATCAAATAATTAATACTTAACTTGTAAGTATAGACATGTATATATAGTTTACTTCTTAATTAATAATCTGCAAGCTTCTAAACTAATATCAGGTGGCAGCTCATTCATAAAACAACCGACAAAACTAATTCCGATCGAACGCCTATTATATCCGACCGAATGAGCACCGACCCTCTTCCAACCACGTCCTTCATACACGTTTCCATCACAGCCGATCAAAAAATTGTACGCTATGTCATGCCAATTCCTTGACTCTATGTGATATGTTTGAATGTTTCGCACCATGTACACAGTTTCCGCTTGCGTGCTTGTCATTTCGGTGGCGGTGTGAGCTACGAATAAAATTTACAAATCTGAATTTAATTCAATTGATATATTTGTAAAAGAATTTTAAACGTACCGATAATAACATAAGGTACTGGGCAATCAAGGGGCTCCGTACTTAACGGTGGTTGTGCCAACCATGTGCGCCGATCTATAATTTTCAGTGTTCTGCCATCAATAGCTTGATTAATATCCTTCCCAATAAATATATTTGGACTATTTGACTCCTCGGTCTCCTCGGTCTCCTCGTCCAAATAGTCATCGTCTATTTTAAAAGTGGGCACATGATTTGTTGTCCGATTATGGCTATTCAAATTAGTGGTTTTAGTGGTTTTCGTCTCAATTTTACGATGTACACTCCTGTTACCATCAGCGATTTGGTGCACCGTATCAATACTTCCGCCATTCGTGTGCACGATATGTATTGGCCCCGTGACATACGTAATATTTCCGATGTGAACCCGATTCGAATTCTCCACATGTATATCACCAAATGATTGTACACTATTTTCACCTTTGAACACCTGTTGAATAATATCTATTTGATTGTTGGCCAACGATTGCATTGATGGCGTTGAAGATTGTACCATTGATGATATATTTGTTGGTCGATTATTATTTGTTTGGTTGAATTCGTTGTTGATGCGGACGCCACTAAATGCATCGGATAGCTCGGATTCTGTGTCGACCGCCGATGATGAATATATTGTGCTGGCGCTAATTGAGCTTAAACCACTGGATGATTTTGAATCGAAGTCACTGTTTTCCACCCAATTCTTGCAAAACTCGTATTTTCCCTCAGCTATTTTATTGACTGTGAACAGATACAAGAATATTATTAAAGCTTTCGTGTTATATGTATCAAAAATCAAATGGGTTGTAAATGAGTATATCCAAATATGTATGTATATGGTTACGTAGGAAATTCCATCAATTGTGGATTTCATTCAGTCAAATATTCTTATATGAATAATGTGCATTGTTTCGTCTTTGTACATTTGAGTTTTAAGAAATGTAATTCTAAGATTTGTAGTTTGTTTCTGCGATGGGCCTCATCATAGACATATATAGAAATGGTGTAAAAAATCAGTTGTTGAAAACGGCTGCAAACCGATTTCGCTCAATTTTTTTTTTGTTGGAAATTTGTTTGAAAAATGCTGTTGTTGTACGGCAATTTTTCTTGCTGCTATTAAATTGGAAATTTGAGTCAATTCGATCGGTAATTTTTAGGAATTAATTTTTGATTAAAATGACGGGTATCAGACGATCGAACCTAGGACAAAGTAACCGTAATTCACAAAGAATGCACGGTGTCCGTGAGAATGAAACGCAAGAACAAACGCAAAAAATTAAATTAAATTACAGGGGCGTTCTCATATCGGTCAAGTTCGCACTGCACGGTTGCGTTGATATTGGCGTATTGTTTGCCGTGTGCCGACATTGACAAGCATTAAAGTTCCAAGCTGAAACACCAGGGCTATGTTTGGCCGATGGCAAAGTTAATTGGCCTATCCAGATATTTTCACGCACACACGCAACAGTGCCAACAATGCTTTAACATGACGTCACTTGGAACCGATGTTGTTGTTTGTCAATCCGGCTACAATCCCACCTATAAGGTAATGACGTCAACACATGTTCATCATTTCGATAATGTTGAACGATTGTGCTCCTCTCATATTAAAAATTGTCCTCTATTTTAAGGATTAAAGGGCAAATTTATCATCGAAGCGGAACACTGATGGCACCAGCGAATGAAGAACACAAGTTCCTTCAAAATAAATTTCGTTGGAAATTCCGAATTTGAATTAAGTTATCGTCCTGTGCTTTTCAATGCGTCAAAACGAGAGATAATCGGAGAACTACAATGTCATTTGCATGATTGTGTTCATGCTCCTGGTTCGTTTCTTTAAAACTACTTTGGAGACAATGACTTCCGATGATCACAAAATATTCATCATAGCAGACAAAAGACCAACCGGAGGCGGTGTACGTCAGTATAATGCTCCTGTTATCGACGAAGTCGTGTGTACAACGTTCATCCACGACAAGACGAATGCTTCTATCTTCGTTTACTTTTGTTAAATGTTCGTGGTCCTGGTATGTTGTGCGGCACTTATCGACAGGCTTACCAACGTCTGAGTTTGCTGCGAAACGACTCACATTGGGACTCAATACTCGTCGATGCCATTGTTTCTGCGCCGGCAAATCAAATTCGTACACTAAACCTAGTAAAAAGGTGTAATTTAATTATTTTGGGTAAAATCTATTTCAAGTCAACGAAAAATACCAGAAAAGTCGATTTTATCACCTATAATAATTTACTACACCAGACTATTAAACTAAGTTGAATTTTATACAAAATAATTTAACTTCACCGCTTTAGAAGGTGTATGCATACTGTATAGTTTAAAGTGTGGCTAGTTCTATCATAATATTGTGGCAGCCTGGTGTAATAAATTATTAAAGGTGATAAAGTTGACTTTTTAGTATTTTTCGTTGACTTTAAATAGATTTTAACAAAAATAATAAAATTACACCACTTTAAAAGGTGTATATACACCGTATAGTGTTATGAGTGGCCAGTTCTATCCATAATATAGTGGCGGCCTGGTGCAATAAATTATTAAAGGTGATAAAGTCGACTTTTTAGTATTTTTCGTTGACTTTAAATAGATTTTAACAAAAATAATAAAACTACACCACTTTAGAAGGTGTATGTACACCGTATAGTGTTATCAGTGGCCAGTTCTATCCATAATAATGTGGCGGCCTGGTGCAATAAACTATTAAAGGTGATAAAGTCGACTTTTTAGTATTTTTCGTTGACTTTAAATAGATTTTAACAAAAATAATAAAACTTCACCGCTTTAGAAGGTGTATGTACACCGTATAGATTTATCAGTGCCCAGTTCTATCCATAATATTGTGGTGGCCTGGCGTAATAAATTATTATAGGTGATAAAGTCGACTTTTTAGTACTTTTCGTTGACTTTAAATAGATTTTAACAAAAATAATAAAATTACACCGCAATGGAAGGTGTATCTACACCATATAGTGTTATCAGTGGCCAGTTCTATCCATAATATTATGGTGGCCTGGTGTAATAAATTATTAAAAGTGATAAAGTCGACTTTTTAGTATTTTTCGTTGATTTTAAATAGATTTTAACTAAAATAATAAAATTACACCGCTTTAGAAGGTGTATGTACACCGTATAGTGTTATCACTACCCAGTCCTATCCATAATATTGTGGCGGCCTGGTGTAATAAACTATTAAAGTTGATAAAGTCGACTTTTTAGTATTTTTCGTTGACTTTAAATAGATTTTAACTAAAATAATAAAATTACATCGCTTTAGAAAGTGTATGTACACCGTATAGTGTAAACAGTGGCCAGTTCTATCCATAATATTGTAGCGAACTGGTATAGTAAATTATTATAGGTGATAAAGTCGACTTTTTAGTATTTTTCGTTGACTTTAAATAGATTTTAACAAAAATAATAAAATTACACCGTTTTAGAAGGTGTATGTACACCGTATAGTGTTATCAGTGGCCAGTTCTATCCATAATATTGTGGCGGCCTGGTGCAATAAACTATTAAAGGTGATAAAGTCGATTTTTTAGTATTTTTCGTTGACTTTAAATAGATTTGAACTAAAATAATAAAATTTCACCGCTTTAGAAGGTGTATGTACACTGTATAGATTTATCAGTGGCCAGTTCTATCCATAATATTGTGGCGGCCTGGTGTAATAAACTGTTAAAGTTGATAAAGTCGACTTTTTAGTATTTTTCGTTGACTTTAAATAGATTTTAACAAAAATAATAAAATTTCAACGCTGTAGAAGCTGTATGTACACCGTATAGTGTTATCAGTGCCCAGTTCTATCCATAATATTGTGGCGGCCTGGTGTAATAACCTATTAAAGTTGATAAAGTCGACTTTTTAGTATTTTTCGTTGACTTTAAATGGATTTTAACAAAAATAATAAAATTACACCGCTTTAGAAGGTGTATGTACACCGTATAGATTTATCAGTGGCCAGTTCTATCCATAATATTGTGCAATAAACCATTAAAGATGATAAAGCCGATTTTTTAGTATTTTTCGTTGACTTTAAATAGGTTTTAACAAAAATAATAAAATTACACCGCTTTGGAAGGTGTATGTACACCGTATAGTGTAAACAGTGCCCAGTTCTATCCATAATATTGTAGCGAACTGGTGTAGTAAATTATTAAAAGTGATAAAGTCGACTTTTTAGTATTTTTCGTTGACTTTAAATAGATTTTAACAAAAATAATAAAATACACAACTTTGGAAGGTGTATGTACACCGTATAGTATTATCAGTGGCCAGTTCTATCCATAATATTGTGGCGGCCTGGTGTAATAAATTATTAAAGATGATAAAGCCGATTTTTTAGTATTTTTCGTTGACTTTAAATAGGTTTTAACAAAAATAATAAAATTACACCGCTTTGGAAGGTGTATGTACACCGTATAGTGTAAACAGTGCCCAGTTCTATCCATAATATTGTGGCGGCCTGGTGTAATAAATTATTAAAGTTGATAAAGTCGACTTTTTAGTATTTTTCGTTGACTTTAAATAAATTTTAACAAAAATAATAAAATTACACCGCTTTAGAAGGTGTATGTACACCGTATAGTGTGAACAGTGGCCAGTTCTATCCATAATATTGTGGCGTTCTGGTGTAATAAATTATTATAGGTGATAAAGTCGACTTTTTAGTATTTTTCGTTGACTTGGTGTAATAAACTGTAATAAAATTGTAATAAATGAGCTAGGTTTTGTTGTGGCGGGCTGATTTGGCTGGTGCAGCTTTAAGGCACTCGTTTGTTCTTCTTGAATACTCTATCTGGTTATACTATACTCTCCAAATTTCCTATTATCCACTCTCTTGGGGCAATCGGTGGGGTGGGGGCGAACTTAAGTCCGCTATTTAATAAATTGAGTTTAATGTTTAATTTGACAAGTGAATCTATGTTTTTTAAAACTCTCGATCTGAACCGAGCATATCAACGCTTATTTGTATTTGTTATGTACATATATACAAACTTAAACATTTCAATCTTATTGAAAAAAAAATCTCTCTTGACTATATACAATATACAGTGTGTAAATGTAATTTTTTTGATATTAAATAAAATTTTAAATTTTAGTGGCATATAAAATAAACCAATTTATTTATATTTTTGTTGAATTTCTTACAATAAGTTGTGATTTGTGGTTTCGATAAGGTGGCTTCTAAAACTTCCTTGTTTTTAAGAGTTTTACAAGTTTTAGATATCCTTTGAAAAATCTCTAGATCCAAATTCTAGAAACTTTTCAAAGAAAATTAAAAATGTTGTTGGGCAATTTGTATCTTGCTATTGGTTTTCGTATACATATTCAAATTTTAAAAGAACCCGCAATTTATCGCAATCAAATTTTGGAAAATTAAAATCTTGCCATGTACAAAATAAATGAACATGAAAATTTAAATAAAAACCATATGTAGGTGTAGGCTAAAAATAGCAAGAAAGCATTAAAACTTCTCAATGTGATAAGAAAAATTGACCGACTAAACGATAATATAATAAACTAATATGCCATATGACTCGAACAAACTTATCCATTCATAACAAAATAGTAAACAAAAGAAAGGTATGGCCAAGCAAGTTAACTAAATCAACTAATAGAATTATCAAGAGTTTATGATAACACTTCTAGCGGAAACTGAATTTCTTTATTGTACATTTAATTCGCAATCGAATTGATAACGAGCCCCAATGATGGAAGACAAATTATATTCATATGTATACTCGTAGTACATACAAAGAAGAGATTTATGATCGATTTAAAATGCGAGAATCAATATTTTCAATATTTTAACCGTGCACAGACAATTATTTATCAATTCATACATGTATTTGTGATCCGATAATTTCTTATCAATATAATCGCAATGTTTTTTTTTGTCAATAAAATGTGTGTTACCTTCAAATTCTGTTTTGTCGCCCGCAGTATTTGATCCATCTGTTTCCAATTTTTTCGTTTTATTATCTAGTCCTGTTGATGTGGTGGTCGAGGCTATCCCTTCATCTTTAAAATTATTCACAGCCGTTGTCTTTAGTGGATTTCCTGCGATTTTCGTATTAGTAATGGTATCCATATTTTGGGCTACTCACACTATGTATTGTATCTTGGCGATATTACACATAAACTGGTTATAAATATACACATTAAACACAAATATTTAAGCTGCACTTTTTATTTTTGACAGTTTTGTTAGTTTAAACATAAAATAAATAAAAATATACTGAACAATAAAATACGCGATCGCGAATTAAATAATTTTACACATATGATCGGCTTGAGTTACAGTCTTACAATGGAAAACGATTCATATTTGGTTCTACTGTATTCTTCGCTATTTTATATCTTATCACAAAATTCTAGAATTTTACGCGATTTGTATGTGTGCTTACATCGTATAAATTAATAATTTGGTTGCCATTCAAAATATGATTTATTAAATTTTTGGTTCCATTTTTATCGCCGTCAATTCGGAAAGTTGTTGTCGAGTTTTTGTTAATACCAGTGGCGTTTCAATTTAACAATATTACATATGGTAAATGTTATATCAATAAGGATACTTACATTATGCCTGAATGTATTAATATTCAATTTTGAAATCTGCTCTAATCATACTCGATGTACAATGATACACATCAAGCAACTAAATTTTGGATTAGTTTAAGGACAACTAGAAGGGCGTTTTAAAAATTCGGTGATTTAATATCTAACTGCACTCATTAACATTTGTTAGACATTTTATCCAATTTTCATAGTATATACATATAGCTTCTGTTTGATAAATATTTAAACGAAATGAATCAAATATTTCAGCTCTGGACGTCAATCATCAATTGCTTGGTTTTGGTATGTTTTTCCTTTCACAGTTTTGCACAAAATTCGATCGTCACCTATATATGACTATGTTAAAATTTTATGTTACCAGCGAATTTGGGCTCCACGACAATTCACAGAAAAACCATTCACCGAAAACGACAATTCACTGAAATCGACAATTTACCGAAATCGACAATTCACCGAAAACGACAATTCACCGAAACCGACCACTCATCGAAATCGACAATTCACCGAAAGCGACAATTCACCGAAAACGACAATTCACCGAAAAAGGAAATACAGGATCTACTATACCGATTATAATGATTTCGAATAATTTGATTAAAATGGGATTGAAAAATGATTTTGGGATAAAGTTCTGGTGTATACAGCCATTTGGAATGGAACTAGGCCAATAATTGACCGATTATCAAGGAACTTGATAAGTTGAATGTCGTTGGGATTGGAAAATGATTTATGGATAAAACTCAGGAATATGGCTATTTGGAACGGATCTAGGCCAGCCCATGACCGATTATTATGAAACTTGACAAGTTGTATGGAAAATGTGACTGTAAACAATTCTGATACAATTCTGGGATATGGCCATCTGGAACGAAAATAGCCCGATTATCATGTAACTTGACATGCTGAATGAAATTCGCCATTTATATATGAATACCTATAATTATTTAACTGTCCAAAGCTTTTTAAAATCTAATTAAAGCTTTTCGTTTCAGAAGATACACAAGCAATCGTTTTTTATAATTGTTTTAACCGTCCAGAACAAAGATATTTCTAACAAAGGTTTCTGTAGAACATACAGAGTTTCATCATAACCTAACAATTTTTTTAGAAATCATTCTTTACATTCATATTTATATTAAGCCATATACAAGTATTATTTTAAGCTATAACATCCATCTAATACAAAAATAGCCTAGTTCTGTTCCAATTGACCATATTCAACAACAATACATACATCCCCTTTTTATTCCACACGTCATTTCATCGTATTCGGTCGGGTTCTGTTCAAACTGTCCATAATCCAGAGTTTCATCCAAAAATTATTTTACAATCCCATTTCCATTCAATTTGTCCAGTTTCTTGATAATCTGTCAAAGATTGACCTAGTTCCGTTCCAGATAGCCACATTTCAGAATTTTATTAAAAAATCATTTTCCAATCCCATTTTCATTCAATTTGAAACCATATCCCATCTTCAATAACCATATCCCAGAACTTTATCCAAAAATCATTTCCAATCCCATTTTCATCAATGAATTCGAATTCATTATAATGGGTATAGTATAGTTCCCATGTATTGTCTTTTTCGGTGAATTGTCGCATTCGGTGAATTGTCGTTTTTGGGGAATTGTTTTTCGGTGAATTGTCGTTTTCTGTAAATTGTCGTGCTACCGCTGAGTTGGTAACATATTCGATTGGCTGTATCAATTTGAGATGTTCCTTTGTACTTAACATATAGGCTGGCTGCCGCGGTCAACAGTATTCTTATAATGGCTAAGAGGTTGTATATAGTGATGAAATTCTTGAATATTCACTGCTGTAGTTAGATTTCGTTTATAATCTCAAAGTGATTCTTCAGTGGTTTCAATATCTGAGTTGGGTTGCAAGCTCTAATTGTGGAATCTATCTATGGCATGAAAGGGAGTTCTATGTCCTCGTCAGTGTGACTGTTTCTCCTTCCAACATGCAGGTGGAATCTATAGTGTTAGGATTCCCTATGATGACGGAGTTGTTGTTTAGTTGGAACGTTACTTGTCCTAGAACTAAACGCATTCACTGGTTGATGTAGGTCACAAATGTATCCGTCATTGACGTTCGTACAAGTGATCTCGAATAATGACCGTTGTCTAAATTTTAATAGTTTATACGCGATGGCTGCTTTATAGATGGCGGCTATATCCTGATTTCGGTATTTCATAGCATGCGGTTTTATACGTTTAAGCTAGGGTTGATTTGTTTGATCTGTTCCTGAAGTAGGTGTGCGGGGTTAGAATCCACGGATCGAGGATGCCTTCAAGGACTTCTGTGATGGTGCTGACTATGGAGATTTGAAAGTTACGCAGTTTTATTATTTCCAGCTTAGTATGTATAACAAGGTCTGTAAATCCTTCATGGAACGGGATGGTTGTTAGATTTTGATTGTATGCCTCAAATTTCTGAGTTTTTTCTTCATGGGTGTGTTGCATGACGTTAATAGCTGACTCTGATATAGACATTTGGTTTTTTAATAATTCCTAATGGTGTTGGTTCGCATTTAATTCTTCTATGCTTTCCCTGTTTTTTAATGCTACCGTGGATTGTTGGTTGGTGTACTCTGTGTATAGAACTTTTAATTGCTCTATCTTCGTTTCCAGATACCTCTTGGTGACCATTCATTATGGCCGGTTGTTTTGTGACTGATGATACTTGGTTTCGCATGTTGTTGTTTACCTTTGTTTTCGATAGGTATAAGGTATAGTTACGGGATGCGTCGCAGATTTAATTAACTTTTTGGCCGGTTGGTTCTAGGTGGATCATAATTATGTTTGGATAAAATAAGTGCACCTACCGTGGGTCAGGGTGAGTCCACTTAATTCTAAACAAACTATTTTAAAAATAAAAAGCCATAGCTTTACTTATTTTAAATTCTGTTTTATTGTTCCCACCCGGCTCGACAAGAAGTAGCTGTGCATTTGGAATTACTTGTTAATTGATCATTGGTATTCCCTGCCTGCTACCGGAATTAAAACTAATTTATCGATTTGCCTCTAAAGTAACTACCCTATTCATACCGCCTATACCAGGATGAAGCTGTATTACTTTTCCCATTGACAATGACTACACTTTCGGCGTCCTTTAATTTATTTTGGCTTCTGTAAAGTGGTTAAATACTCATTATACCATCTGCTCCATAATAGTGCTGCACCATTTCGCATGAACTAGCCGCTATCTTCCACCGCAATGGGAACCATCATGCACATGGTTAAGGGAGGCAATTTAATATCGGTTCTGTTTCCGCCAATAGGGTGGTCATTTTTTCTAGTCAATGAGTATATTTAGCATGCACCCAGCCACTCGTTCGAAGTGAAATTTATATAGGATTTGAACCCATATTCACATAAAATCCACAAACACGGATGCATTAGATGAAATAAAATGCCATAGAATTTTGAATGATTCAATTGGTTGTTAGACCTCCACTATCAACCAGTTCAATCTTGGTTCGGAATGCAATATGATGGGATGCTTTAATGAAAATGAATGGTGCTTTGCTATTTTGTAAACGAGTACCCACGCGCAGGATTGATTTACAAAAGGATTAAAGCTTTCAGCTGATAATATCTCGCTTAAAGTGTGGAATTTATTAGTTCTATGAAATAGTATTTTGAATTTTGTAACACTCCTTGTGACTGAAAATATGATGAAAATCACCATTCGGCAATCCATTCATTTTCTGTAACTAACTTGAATGAAAATATTTTATTGATTTCCTCCTATCCGTGTACTAATGCGATTGTATTTCAGAGTCGTGATTGTACACAAATGTACTCCATCTACGAAGATGACAATCCAACCAATCTATAATACGATCTTGAAGTCAGTCCAAAATGTAGCAATAACAATTTCGATGCTCATTTCCTGTTTTATTGCTTCAACCAATTCCAAGAATAATACTGAACCATATAGTTTCAGCCTTGTAAATGTGAGCTGATTTAACAAGGCTACTTTAGTTTTGAGTGATATTATTGTTCCGTTGTAACACTATCATCATTTATAATCCGATAATACACCACTACCGCATACGTGTGTTATTTACTGGCACCACAAAATGCATGAATGTCAACTCTTGATTTGTTATATGCTGCGAGATGAGGTCTCTGACCATTTTATTTTCTTCTTCGATCGTTCAAGGCCCTGCTATCAAATGATCAACGTAAAAACAGGTTTAAATTACTCCGCTAATATTTGAATATGTTATGAGTTTGCTGTCCGTAATTGTTTGAAGAATTTTAGTAGTGTAACGGTGGTAATAAGTAATTGATAATTCACCATTCCAGAGTGATACATTTTTTCGGCATCTGCTGAGAAAACAATTGGATACACTAGAAACCGTAACTATAGGGACCACAAATTTACCGAAATTTTCATTTACCAGTTAACGGTAAAAAAATTGGCATGAAAACCCGGTTAATCGGTAAATTACCGCTAAATAGATCTTATTACAAATTGTTAGAATCTTCTATAACCTTCTGAATAAAAGAAAACATAGTTAAGGAAATGATTCGATCTTGATAAATTCACCTTTCCTAGCTGCTTTAATAAAATAGACGCATCAAGCCCGCTATCTATTAGCAGCATATTGAATGAAATCATCTTGTTTAGTTCTGAAAAATCGAAAATTGTTGCAATCCAATTGTTAGATAGTTCAGATGTCATATGCAGCAGTTTCAAATACTACACTAATTCTGGTTGGTTTAGTCGCTTAAAGGTGCTATACGCGGTATATACAGGCCGGTGTAGTTACTTGATGAAACTTCTCTTATTTTTTTATTATTCGATCACCAATTGCAGACGTTCTCTCATGGTGGAAAATGGTGTGGAATTAGTTCAGATAGTACACTGTTGCCTGAATCTGGTCATTAATATATTATTGTAGAGGTTTAGTATAGCCAGAATGTCGTATTTTGAATCAAAATGTTAAGTTAGATTTTATACAAATTATCTTAAGTCTTATTGTCGAATGGTCTTACTCACATACTGTAATCCTTAACCTAAAAAACCTTTACATTATGCTAACCGATTGTTCCACCTTGTATTGCTCCCGAACTCATCTGTGACATGTTTTAGTAGTAATAATACATAAATACGAGTATCATTTTTGGTCGGCGACTGCTGAAACATTGCCACTGTTTGTCGATTTTACTAATATTTTAATCAATGTTGTCACATGAGTATGAAATATTTAGTTGGTCAATGGGTTGATCATCTGATGATGTTATGTATTTAATTTAAATATTTAGCAGTAAAACTATTCTTTTCATCCGAAAATTGCGACTTTTCAAGCAATATCTGCTGATATTTTTTTTATCAAAAATTACCGAATTTACCGGTGAATTCTAATTTTTTTACCGAAGTCAATTTGGATGGTAAAACCGGTTAATCGATTAATCGTTTACCGGTAATGAGGTCCCTAAGACCATAACATTATTGGCTCTGCTGCCAAATATTCGTTGAGAGCCACTCTCGTAGTAGATTTCACCGACCCATCAAACACAACGCTAACCTTACTGTCCGTATGTATGCGTAATATGTCATGATGAAAGCGTAGCAGCTCTGTTTCTATAGATTTTAACTTTAGGAATTTCCTCCATATGACTAAGCGCGCAAGGTTTAATTAAGTTTTAATACTAATAATGGTTTTTATTCTTGATGAAAATTTCCGCAATTTGGGTTATCTCGGAAAATTTAACTTCAAAATTTGAACCATATTCCACTCGATCCATCCGAAGATTGTCTATATCCTGCAGTATTAACGGAGAATTTTCTAAATAAATTTGATCCGCCTTTAAGCAACTGAAGAAATGATCTACCAAAATGTCAATAGCACCTCTTCTCCAATACTCGAGACCAGCCAATTTAATTTATCCCACTATATCAGAAGTGGAAGTTAAATTTAAAAATAAATGTTAGACTTAGAGGTTGGTTTTGAACTTTATTTGGAATTATATTCACTTTATTTAATCTTCGCCAAATGGCTAATGGGTTCAGTTCAATTCAGAGTTTCTCCTGGAATGTGAATTACATAATAGATCATTTTCGGACCACGTTTACTCTTAATGATAATATGTATCCCGTGAGAAGCCGAACAGTGAGCACTGAAGAAGCTGTAGCTGCTGTACAGGAAAACATTGAAGAAGATCCAAATCAATTAATTCGTCGCCGGTCTCAGTAACTGGGGTTGTCCTTCCACTTTATGGAAGATTTTACGAAAGGATCTTGGCTTAAAAGCCTTTAAGATTCAACTTGTGCAGGAATTAAAGACAAACGACCATCGTATGCGCCGCCAATTCGGCAAATGGGCTGAAGCACAAATTGATATTGATGTTGAATGGGTACGTAAATGAGCAGAATTGTCGCATTTCGAGTGAGGATAATCCACAAGCTTTTGTCGAAACACGGTTTAGTGCGCTTTATGGGCTGGCGGAGTCATTGGTCCATATGTCTTCAAAAACAATGATGCTCAAAATGTTATTGTCAATGATGAGCGGTATAGGGACATGATTAGGCATTTTTTCGTACCTCGATTAGCTAGCATTAATCTTGATGACATGTGGTTCCAACATTACGGAGCCACATGCCACACTGACACAACGCGCGCTACAATTGATTTACTCATAGAAACTTTTGATGAAAGAATAATTTCGCGTAATGTAATTAATTGGCCACCAAGATCGTGTGATTTAACCCCATTGGATTATTTTCTTTGGGGTTATGTAAAGTCACTTGTCTACGTCGATATGCCAGAGACAATTTAACAAATGTAAATACGGCCGCAAATGCTGCGAAAAGTTTATGAAAATTGGTGTTCCAAAAGTCACTATATCTGTGCCACAACTTAAACCAAACTTAACTTACTAAAATGTCAATTTTGCATGCTTTGAGGTTTATGCATCACTTTTCACAGTACAAATGAAAAGTATCGTCGAACAGTAACCTCGTGAATTGACTTTTCCGTTGGCAGTTATGAGACATTAGCAGAATCTTCCATTTGTTTTATAGTTTAGTTAGTTTATTCGAGGCACACAGCATAAAAATCCCCGTGAACTTATTGTAAGTTATTGGAATTTTTTAATTTTTGTTGGTTTAGTCCGATTTCATAAAGGTCTTGAAGAGGTATCATTTCTTTTTCAAAAAGACATCACGAGGTGGAGTTTCATGTCGCCATAACAATTCTTTGAGGAACTGAAATTATGACCTATAACCTATACGAATTTGAAGCGGGAATCGCAAGCATTTGAATTATCTTGAAATATAGAACTTTAAGTTTAAGATTTCTAATAATAATTTAAAAGATGACAGGAACAAAATAAAATCTCTTATAATTCTATAACAAGACTAAACATTCTAAGCATTTTATTTGCCAACATCCTATAGTACTTCAACGAATCCAAAACCAAATAGAACAAACAAATTGAGATTTTTGAAATCCAGAGAGTCCAATAATCCAGAAAATCAAAATAATCGGAATAATTTAAAATAATATATAGGGATTATTCAATGAATCCTTAAGACATATTTTATATAGAGTTTCAAGAATTAGGAATTTGCAAAATGTTTACAAAATAATAAATAATATAGTGAATCAAATGATTGTGGATTCTTAGAAATCCAAATTAAAGATATAACAACAAAAGTAATCTTAATGATTCGTGGTATTGAAGAAACCCCAAATAGGATGTACTATAATTAAACAGAACCCTTGCATAAGATATGATACTCGTATATATTTGTCCATGAACCTAGTTGTGAGCGTCCATATAACAAAATCATGCAAATCATCTGAAATTAAACATTAACCAATTAAATATATTTTTCGTTTTATATCCGTACCTACATATATATACAGACATAAAGTTTAACATAATTGTTGTTGTTAATTAATCCCTGAACAAAAGCTTTTAAAATAAAAAATCCAATAAATATTTATGTAATAATAAAAAATGTAACAACAATGTGTAAACTTTATGTATATATATGATTAAGCTGATGATTACTTTTCATAAATCTCCCAATTAATCCTATCAATAACATATATGTATATGGATACATATAATTTATATAATGATTAATTAACACAACATTACGAGGATATTAAATTACACGCGTGTGGGTGGTATCAGTAAGGATATACCATAATTGAAACGATATGCAAAGTAAAACTATTTGTTTTTTTTAACCAATCGTCTAAAAAATCAATTTACCACGCTCAATTACTTTGATACACAAACCTTAATATATTTTGAATACCATGAGCTTTCTATACATAAACGTATAATAATAAAAAAGGTTATACCGCATAGCGATAGAAAGAGGTGAGAGAACCTAAAGGCACACAACATAAGGAAACAAAATTTTGAATGTATGTAAAGGGTGTCCCAAAATTAACGCAAGATTTGAATTAAATAGAAAACTCAGTTTTTACTCTTAAGATTGTGATTTTTTTTATTGAATCATAAAACACATGGGATAGGGTTATTTATGAAATATCACATCGGGCAAATGGCCTCCACCGTTTTGTTGGCACATACGCACTCTTTTATCGAAATTCTTCATGACGTTTTTGCATAAATGTTGAATTTCGTTGATGCAGCGTTTAATTTCCTCCTGTAATGCACGGGTGATTGTGGGCTTGTTGACATAGACCTTTGACTTCCAATAACCCCTTAAAAAGAAATCTAATGGTGTTAAATCACAAGATCTAGGGAGCCAATTCTGATCACCGAAACGAGAGAGTACACGGCTAGGAAATGTCTCATGCAGTAATTGAATTGTTTCACGGGCTGTATGGCATGTGGCACCATCTTGTTGAAGCCACATATCATCCAACTAAGGCAGTAAGAAGTGGGTTATCATGTCGCGATATCGAGCACCATTAACAGTTACTGCTTGACCAGACTCATTTTCAAAAAAGTATGGTATAACGATGCCTCCATCCACTTGTTGATGCTCAAAAATCCATTCAAGGAACTCTCTTCGCTGTGCATGGTCGTTAGGCTTCAGTTGTTAATTGAATTTTGTAAGCATGAAGACACAGATCTTTAGTGAGTATACGCTGCAGAGAGCTTCTTGAAATTTGCAATTCTTGTCCACGACACCGAATTGATGTTCCTAAATTTTCACCAATACTCTCTCGCACTGCTTCGATATTGACATTTGAACGGCTTGTTTTTGGACGACCAGTGTGTTTAGCGTCTCCAACTGATCTCGTCTCTTTGAATTTTTCAATTAATCTCTTAACAGTTGACGAAGTTAAAACACTATTCCGACCTATTTTGCCAAACTGTCATTATTTTAAAGATATTCTTCAATAATGCATATACGTTGTTCTTTCGGGTAACGCCACATTTTTACTAACCCTAACCTCTCAGCTGTCAATTTTTTTTTTTTTTTGGGGTTGCCAACACTTTACTGCACAAATGGCGGCAAATTCAAATCTTGCGTTTATTTTGGGGCACTCTTTATATGTAAAGTTTTCTTTTATTTCTTCCTTATATTTTTGTATTGTTGATCAATTTACAATATCTAAAATACAATGTAATCCCAACGATGTAAAATAAAGTTATGAAATGAATAAACAGGAATTGACATTTTAATTTTTGGCTATTGTTATGTGCGTAACCTCAAGTCACCCTATACCTTCTTCCTTATTTTTTTAATTGCGGTTCATACACCAGCGCCGAATTATGGGTAGGTACAGTGGCAACCATGTGTAACTTTAATAATATTATTTACTATAATAAATGGCATTTCTGTGTATCCGCCCATGGAAAACTTAACATAAAAAATCCAACGAAACTTCGTTAAATTCCATCTGTCACTTAAAAGCTAACGAAGGAAAATGAAGAATTGAGAAAAGGTTTTTTAACCAAAGTCAATGATGAACTTCAAATTAGTCTCGAGAGTTTTATACTGTTAATATAATAAAAAGAGAGAAGGTTAAATATGGGTCCGAATTTAAAGTTACTAAAAGAGGTCTCCGGTTATTTATATGTTAACTTTCAATAACAAAGAAAAGATAGATGCCATCTTTAATATAACACACGCAAAGATACTGCAATAGAGAGCCAAGATGTATAAAGTGCTCACCCTGCTCAGGCGTGTCCACTAAATAGAAATTCTTCTCCAACATGTGCGAACTGCAAAGAGGTTGCATAGTAGCTAAAGATTAAGAACTACAAAAAATTAGAGGCAAATCACGGCAAGGTCCTGTTCGAGTGGCACCTGTTCAAGCCACCTTCAGGAACAGCTACAAGGAAACACATAAATGAGAATTAATATTATAATTATTTATATTATATAATAAGATACTTATCTTTAATATTTGAATTTATACCTATTATTTGTTGTCAAATTACATTGCATGAAATCATATAAAAATAGTTCCATTCATATTAGTGGAAATTAATTGCTTCCAATTGGAATTATAACTTATACTTACAATTAGATGCTACAAATATTTGTAGTCTGAAATAATTAATAATTAATCCATAATTAATTTATAATTTATATTTAAATTTAATAATAATTAATTACTTACTTTTTATATTATTTACCAAATTCCAACAATTTGACATTCAATTCAATTTGACATTCAATTCAAAACCACATAAATGTTCAACTCTATCTTTTAAAGGCTAAAACCTAACGAATGTTTAGATTTTAATTACATATTTATGTATTGATAGATTAATATTCGCCATCTATTTTTTCATAGTATGCACTCTCAATAGTGAATGCGTTCTAAACTTATGGCTAAGCTATAATATAGGCCATCTAGCATTAATTGTAAAAGCTACATATTATTGTAAAATTAAGTATATTTGAAAATAAAATACGGCACTTGCTAATCATCCATGAACATCACAAGTCATAGTATCAATATAAAAATAAATAGATTGTGGTAAAACTAGGTAGTTTTTTTTTGTATATATAACCATCAATATACCGAACCGATACAACAGTCCATCATATTATAAAACACCGGTAGCCAATAGTGTAAACACCGACCTAGGAAACTTTACCACATCTATATCGAATAAAGTAACTGATCGCAAGTCGTTTTCGCTAGTGGTGGCATCCTGGCTACAAAGTACGCCCCACACAATTACTAAATTTCAAAAACATATTCAACATCATGAGGGAATAAAAATTGGCTATGGAATCAAGTATGCAGGTAGCGAAAATCAGCATTCAACTTAACAACACAAAAATATTCAATGTTTCACAAGGAAAACTCCGGATCTAATTAATTTCGACATTACAAGAGGTATATCCGAAATCCACATTTTTCTAGAAAATAGTCAAAGTTTCTCATCGGACCACTCGCCCGACATTATGACTGTTAGTTCCACGATTGTTAACAAGTAAAATCAGAATAGATTAACAAATAACAACATCAATTCTAATTATTTAGGAAATTAGTTGAAGACAACACCAATCTTCTTGTACCAATCAAGCATCCGGTTCAATTAGAAAATGAAGTGGAACTATTAATCAATAATATACACCAAGTACCATAGCACCCCTGTAATCCAAAACAAGGAGCGTAATAATTTCATTTATCCAGTCGAGATCAGGGAGTTGGTTAAAGAAAAACGGAACGCAGGAAAAACATGGCAGATAAACCGAGCACCACAAAGCAAAATAATTTTTAATTACCTCTGCAATAAGTTTAAGTAAAGAATTAGAGAACTAAAAAATGAATCGGTCTCCCGTTATCTTCCTAGTCTTACAGACGATAAAGAAACTGAGTATTCTCTATGGAAAGCTATACAAAAGCATTAAAAAGAACAAATTATCAAATACCGCCAATAAAAAATGATGAGGGAAATTGGGTAACAAGTGCCAACCAGAAAGCAGCACTGTTTGCATCTCATCTTGAAGAAACGTTCCAACCACATGCTAGACAATCAGCGGATGAAAATATAATACCAGTGCACAACGAGCATTGTAGGGAAATACCACCTTTAACTCTACGAGAGTTGAAAGATGAAACTCTGATTTAATTACAGGTGAAATAGTGAAAGTACCTCCTTAGAAAGGGGTGCGAAAATTTCTTCATATAATCAACGCTTCATTTCGACTGAAATATGTACCTCTACAATGGAAAGTAGCAGAAATAATTTTGATGCCAAAGCCGAACAAACCATCTAATCATAAAAAGTCATATAGGACTTTTGAAAATTTTTGAGAATCTGTTATACAAAAGGACGAAACCCACCAAAAATACCACGAACTGACGTCGGATTTAGAGAAAACCACTCCACCATAGAGCGAATTCACAAATTCAATGATTACAAGTATTATTGAAGATGCACTTGTAAATAAGAAAATATGCTCAACAATATTTCTGGATGTAGCACAGGCAAAGTATTGCATCCTGGATTGGAATATAAACTGCATCGAGATTTGCCAAAAGAATACATACTTTCAGATATTGAAATCTTACATTGATAACATATATTTTCGCGTTAGATGTGCAGAAGAGTTTTCCGAGCTAAAGAGGGTATCTGCAGGGGTTCCTCGTAAGGTATCGTGCTGGGACAGTCTTCTATTTACTTTACTCAAGCGACTTACCAAACACAAGCGGGACAACAATAGCAACATTAACGATACTGCGATACGACGATACTGCAATTTTAGCTACTGGTTATAAAGTAGACGAAGCAACCAGAAAACTGCAACGGGCTATACGAACCAACTAAATAACTGGACTAAAAAATGGCGCATTAACTTTACAAATCAAATAGTTATACCAATAGATACAAATAGAACTAAATTCCAAACAAGTTCTTTGCTAAGTTAAAAAGGAAAGAGCACATTAAAAAGAAAAAGGAGGAACTACACATTAAATATAGAAATATGTATTGGCTAATTGGAAGATATTCAGAGCTGTTTTAAAACCGATATGAACTTATGCTATTCAGCTTTGGGGCTGTACAAGTGTTACGTGGAATATGATGAAGGAGTCATCCGACGTGTTCGCTAAGTGAATTGTCTCGATATCATCGGAGGAATGTGGCGGGTTAGATTCACGTGAAGTGTTATTTTCTACGAACTCATTTGGGTTTAATTCTCTTATTCTGTTTATTGTGGGCATCCTGCTTAGAGCATCTGCTACCACGTTTGCCTTGCCTTCTTTATAAACTACATCGTAAAACTCTAACCGCCATTTTTTGTGGTCGGTTACTAGCGTGAACTTGTCACTTTTTCACCGCCCATATTATAGCTAACGCTTCTTTTTCTTTAGTGGCATATTTCGTTGAAGCGAACTCAATGGGTCTTTCGATGCTATTTTGAACTTGGGAGAGAACAAATGTATGCTTTTATGTATTCTTTATCAGTTAAATCCAGTGTGTTTCCTATTTTTAGGTATCTGGTCATACTTTTTTCTATTTTGGAATAGTCCTTTATGAACCTGCGGCAATATCCAGAGAGTCCCAAGAATTGTTTTATTTCCATTTGATTTTTTGACAATGGCCAATCTAGGATCTTTTTTACTTTGTCTTTATTGGGCTTTACTCCCTCTTGGGTTATGATATGTCCCAAGAATTCTTTTTAAGTTTTCACCTAATATGATAATGTCATCCAAATAAACATGACATATTTTGCCGAACAATCCCTGTAGCACATGGATCATGGCACGTTGGAATGTGGCTGGGCCGTTTTTCAGGCCAAAAGGCATTCTACGAAACTCAAAATATCCTTTTTTTGTAGAAGCACTATCGATGTATATGGATTTTTAATCCGTCACGACGACGCAAACGCCCGGGAGCATACAAATTTATACGAGCAAGTAACTCGGAGCAATCAATACGCGACAATCCCAATAAATTGCAGCGATGGCGATGTGGTGGGAGTTCGTAGACGTTAGTAAGTGTGGATGGTAGACGTCGGAGGGCAAACAGGACAAACTGCTTTTGAACGGACTCGATCCTGGCCGAGTGGCACAGATATGAAGGCGACCAAACCTGAGAGGCGTATTCCAGAACCGGATGAACAAATGACACATACAAAGATTTTAATGTCAGCGGATCAGTAAATTCGTAACAATTTCACTTGATAAACCCCAGCATTAGGTAAGCTTTAGAAATAGCAGAGTCGATGTGCCTGGTACATGTTAGATCCGAAGGGAACGTCACTCCAAGATCAGTCATAAATTCGACTCGATCAATTGGCATATCATATATGAAATAATGGACACCGGATTCTATAAAACGAAAGAGTATTACATTTGCTTACATTTAACCGTAAGTTGTTGCTGATATTCCAACAACAAAAGTTGTTTAAATCACTTTGCAACATCATACAGTCAGATAAATTGAAACTGGAGCAAACATTTTCATGTCATCAGCATAAAGCAGACATCTTGCAAATTTGAAACAGTTCACCACATAGTTTACGAAGACTGAAAACAACAATGGTCACAAGTAGCTGCGTTGAGGAATCCCGGATGTAGCACGGAAAAACAGAGAACGGGAATCGTATAACTTGACAAATTGCGAACGATCTGACTGCTAAGAGTGCAACCATCTGATTGGGATGAAGTTGGAGTTTAATTTCATTAGCTTGTCGAACAGAATTGCGTGATTAATTTTATCAAAGCCCTTTGAAAAATCAGTATAGACCACGTCCAGCTGTAGTCTGGAATCAATCGTACTGTGAAGATGGCCGCTGAAAGACACTAGGTTTGTAACTGTTGACCTTCCCGCAAAAAAACCATGTTGCACAGGCGAAATATACCTTTTTGTATGGCAAAATAAAAATCGATGAACCATTGATTCAAAGAGCTTTGGTATGATAGAAATTATGGCAATCCCGCGATAGTTGGTGATCTCGCTTCATTAACACGATTTGAATATGGGAAGTATGAAGGATATTTTCCACGGATCTTGGAAAAACTTGCGTTCGAAGGATTTCTTTAAAGATACCAGTAATCTGATCACACAGGCTCTCCGCGCAATTTTTAATAAAGGCTGGGAGGAAAACCATCATGACCTGCACCCTTATTGATGTCAATGTTTCATATACAATCAAAGACCTCTTCAGAGGTAAACGATAGTTGAGTGGTTTGACATTTGGCGTCTGATACGGTTCATAGACTGATTCGAAGAAATTAGCAAATAAATTGCACATATCAACGGGAAGCCTAGCAGAGCAGCTCTGAAAGATCATAGGAGAAGGGACACCGACAACCTTCCTTCTAGTGTTGATGAAGTGCCAAAAACCTCGTGGGTTGGAAGATACCTCCACTTCAACCTGCAAAATGTTATTATGGTATAAGAAACTGTTTAAAATTTTGAATTCCTTACGAGCTTTAGTGAACGCAGGATAATACTCTTTGCCATGCAACCTGTATAGCGTGTGGAGCTTATTTCTCAAGGCGTGTCAACTTTACATTATACCATGGTTCTCAAAATTGCGGTTTAGTAGCCTTCCACGGAACATACGTTTCGATACCTGTCTTGAGTCGTTTATTGAATTGTAAAACATTGTCATTCAAATCTTGACCAGCTTGAAGAAAATTCCAATCCGAATTGTAGAAATATTCATTCAGAGCAGCGTAGTCAGCATTTCTAAAATCAAAAAACAAATTATTACTGGAAGGAATGACGCATTCTTCGTGAAATATATTTACCATTGATGGTCGAGCAGCCGGTAAAATCCTCGCATGCCAAAACTTCTGAGAACCTATGGTCAGTAGTGAATACAAGATCCAGAAATTTTCCTCGACTGTTACACGTACGGTTAACTTGTGTTGCAGAAATGCTTAGTAGCCAAGGCCTTGTCCTCGTCAGAAAATGCCGTAAAAACACCATCGATATCCAACCAAGAAATACTCGGAAGATTATATCCATTGGAATCTGAGGGAAGCCGGATTTTAGCTCTAGTGTTGTAAAGTATGTATAGACTTGCCCAAGGTATCTAAAATTTATTCAATTTGAGATTGATTTCTATAATCGATCATCTGTTTTCTTGGGGACAACCCAAATTGGTAAATTGGTGCAGAATATGGGCTGCTTGAATTGCGAATGATGCCACTGTCTAACACATCTTTTACTTGTTCTTCTATATCCCCTTTAAAGTGATAAGGATATCGATATGTTTGTGTGTTCACTGGTGTTTCATCTCTCGTAAGAATCTAGTGTTTGATAGCTGTTGTCGCTGATAACTTTTCATTTTGCTTCAACAGTATCATTTGGTTTTTATAAATTTTGTCAATTAGGGCTACCTTTTCGTTTTCATTCAGATAGTCTATTCTTATAACCTTTCCTATATCTTGTTTGCTAATTATTTCTTTTCCGAAAATAGGAATTGGTCTTAGTGTTTCGAAGTTATTAACTACAAGTTTTAATTTGAGTAGGTTATCGGGTGGAATTGGGCTGTTTGTTAAAACTTTCATTGTAGTTTTAAAATTATCGGCCTTGTATAAACCTGGTTGAATCTAATATATCATGGTTTAATTTTTGAAACCCGACATCAGCCAGTCGCCGTTTTTTTTTTCGTGTTACACCTTACCATATGGTTATAGAAATTTTGTGCTGGGTAGAAACTTAAATATTTCGTTCCCAAAACAGAATATCCCTATTGTGTTTGAATTATAGTCGATTATAGCGTTCAATTTTGCCATTGATTGGGATCCTAGAATCCCATCGAAAAATTTATGAAAATTTAGTTCATAGTAGGTTTGATCTGGTAGGTTATGCCCTAGAAAGTTTATCTTAAGTTGGTGGAGTCCTAGGATATTCCTGACCATCGTTTGTTTTAATTGTACCTGGTTTGATAACATTTTTGTGAGCACCAGCATCTATCAACAATGTTATTGTCTCATCTGATTCATTACAATAACACTGTTATAGGTACAGAAGATAATTTAACTTTCCGTATCCGAACTCAGGTCCTCTTGAAAATTTCCTGAGTTTGCTTGATTGCATTCTTCTGAAAGTTCATCGTTTAAATTGTTTTTGTCTAACTCAGTTTCGTCTAAAAATTCATGATTATTTATCATTCTTTTATTAAAATAATTCCTTGTTCTCACCGAAGGGTCCACTTCCATTGGTGGTGATGTTCCTTGAATTCTTTAGATTTTTGTGGGATTTTATTGAATTTATATTGTGTATTGCGTGGTGCACTGTTTAATGTTTTTCGAGCATTATTTGATATAAGCTCGTTTGCATTAAATTTATACAAGAATGCGTAAGCCTCTTCCAAATATCCGGATACTTGGTGCCCTCGGGATCATGTAGCCTTACTTGTGCATTGCGGATCTCTGCACGCAGGTGAACCTCCTTTCTCCGCTACTCGTGGGAACTATTATGGTAAATCAAAATAGTAAGCAAATAGAGACCGGTGCTTTAGGGGCATAAAACCAAATGAGGCTGGCCCCTCGAAACCAAAGGGCAAAGGCACGAATCCTGGCCCTCCATCAGTGTCAAACTATCAGACCAGGAAGAGAGCCTGGCGCAAGATCTCTAAGATCTGCAACATTCCGTTGGAGCAGGGAACGGATAGAGACAAGGATACGCTTGCGTGGGCAAGACGTATCACTGAGCCAAAGCAGGAGGGTTCCGTTTAATTTTCCGTATTCACAGCAGAGATCTGATGATAAACCGCCTACGGAGGCTAAAAAGAAGCGGGTGTCGGACAATGTTACCAGGCCCTTTAATGAGGTGCTAAAGGATCACCTGATCCTGGCAGTCGTTGACAGGGCTCAAGAAGATGGGAGCATTACGGCCCTTAACTGGAAGAATGTGGATAAGGCCTTAGCCGCCATCTTCCTAAAAATCATGAGGGAGAACCCAGGACCTGCTCCGACCTGCCGAAACGGAGGGTGGGATCGGGGTCATGTTAAACTGACTGCCTGTGCCGATGAGAGGTCTGTGACCCTCTAACAAGGCGATCGGTAGCCTGAGTGAAGTCTGGCCGGGGGCCAAACTAGAAGTAGTGACGAGGGAAGAAATTCCCTGCAGGCCAAGGGCGCGAGCCTGGATCCCTGCGGAGCCAAGTGATCGTAGGGAGATCCTGGAAATGTTGAAAATCAACAATCCGGATCTGCCAACGGCCACCTGGAAGATTGCCAGGTTAGATGAGGAAAAGGCGGAAGCAGATCACAGATCGGCCGTCATTATCATCGACAGAGAATCCGTGGGTGCTTTGGCAAAATCTGTAGGCCTGGTCAGCTATGGATTTGGAGCGATTACGCTCAAAATTTATAAGCGCGATGAGGCTGACAGATCTGGGACACCTGCAGCAGGGGGGGGGGAAACCACTTGTGGTTCCCCGCCTGGTGTTGGTGACCCAGAAGCCCGCAGCATCCCGGAGGACGCTCAGGAGACACGATCGCTGGACTCGGAGATTTCGAGATCATTAGGACTAAGCTGTGCGCTCCTAACGGACGAATCGACGTCAGAGGAGTCTGACTCAACAGTGGTGGAGAGAATCAATATTTAATGCTTAAGGTCCTTCAGATCAACCAACATCACTGTAAAGCCGTCTCGGGCCTCAGAACTCCCAAATATAAAATACTACATGCGAAAAATGAAGGTAAGATACGTTCCTGCATTCTCGTTAGAAATAATCTGAGTATTTTTATACTACTGAATTACAGCAACGCTGATGTAGTGGTGGCTAGCATCGAGATGGATGGACAAAATCTCAGGCTAATAACGGCCTACCTAACATACGAGGAGGAAAGTATACCACCAGGTAGGCTGGGCAGTGCAATAATGGTGGCTCGAAAACGAAAGGTAGGAGTCTAATGCTAATGCGCATCACTCAATCTGGTAATGTACAGATATAAACTGGCGAGATGAGTTACTCCTTGATTTTCTTTTAAGTAATAATCTAAATATATGTAATATCGGGCGCAAGCCAACCTTTATTACTATAAAAATAGACAGGAAGTGTTGGACATCACACTTGTCTCGGATTTTATTAAGGAGAGGGTATTGAACTGGAAAGTGTCCGAAGACCATTCCTTTTCTGACCGTTGTTATCTCCAGTACGAAGTTGATACAAAACCCACTAAAAAACCACCCTTCAGAAATAGGAAGAAAACTGATTGGGATTGCTTTAGAACCATTCTGGGTAATTCATTAGCGGTATCGGTTCCAAACCCACCTGCATCTATACAGGAGCTTGATGCTCTAGTAACCAAGCTATCTGATACTTTTAGCAAGGCCATGTTAGGTGCATATCCTATCAGTAGGCCCTTGGGTAAATCTCGGCGACCTTGGTGGTCGAGAGAACTCCAAGGTACTCGTATGAAATGCAGGAGACTGTTCAAGAAAGTGAGGAACACAAATGCTGCTGCAGATTGGGACTGTTGTAAGGAAGTCCTCAAAACCTATAAATACGAGCTGAGAGCAGCCAAAACGAGGGCCTGGAAGCTCTACTGTGGCAATATATAGGAGTCCTCGGAGGCGGCCAGGCTACGCAAAGTACTATGTTCTAGTCCTTCCATTCCGGGTTATCTACAACGACCGGATGATTCATGGACTACAGGTAGTGAGGAATCCCTGGAGCTATTACTAGAAACGCATTTCCCGGAGTGCTCGGTACTAGCTCCGGAGAGACCCATGATAAATAGGGGTATAGACTCCGTAAGTCATATAGTAAAGAGGCGGAATATCCTATGGGCAATAAACAGCTTTAAGCCATACATGTCGGCAGGACCTGATGGCATTATCCCTGCGGATATACAGCGAACTACTGACTTAACCCTACCCTGGCTGGAAGTTATCTTCAAAGGCAGCCTAGAACTCTGTCACATTCCTAGAAAGTGGACTGAAGTAAAAGTAATATTTATACCTACGGCGGGAAAAAGCTCTCACTGCTATCCCAAAGACTTTAGGCCTATAAGCTTATCTTCTTTTCTGTTGAAAACACTGGAAAGACTAATAGAGGCTTACATTAGAGCCTCAATCAAGCCGGGCGAGCTGTCGGGATCTCAACACGCATACTGTAAGGGACGATCGGTGGAAACAGCTCTTCACTCCCTTATAGGTACGATTGAGAAATCATTTGAATATAAAGAATATTCAATGGTAACCTTCTTGGATATAGAGGGGGCCTTTAACAATGTCAGACCGGAGGCAATCACTCGGGCCCTTGCGTGTCTGGGGGTAGACGGGTCACTCAGAGGCTGGATAGATCATATGCTTAGAGGCAGGATCGTGACAGTTTTTTGGGTGGGACGCCCGCCGGCAGATACGTGAGCAGAGGGACACCTCAAGGTGGGGTTCTATCCCCCCTTCTTTGGAACTTGGTCATAAACGACCTGTTACTAAACCTGGAAGGGCGAGGCTTCAAGGTGGTTGCTTACGCGGAGGACGTTGCATTGCGGTCTTCGGTAAATATCCTAGTACGCTGAGTGAACGCATGCAGTGCGCGTTTGGCTACCTCTCTGAGTCGGCACGCGGCTGCAGACTGAACGCAAACCCACAGAAAACGGAGCTGGTCCTCTTTACCAGGAAGCTCAAACTTCCTCAGTGTGACACGCCAACATTAAATGGTACTCGCTTGATCTTTACGGATAGAGCGAAATACCTCGGACTACTTTTGGACAGCAAGCTAAGCTGGAAACCAAACATCGTCGAGAGAGTAAAGAAAGCTACTATAGCGCTATACTCCTGCAAAAATGCCATTGGAAAGAGATGGGGTATGGAGCCCCACATAGTACACGTCTCAGTGGTCAAGCCTATACTGCTGTATGGGGTTGTCGTCTGGTGGCCAGTGTTAAAAATTATGGCCAACCTTAAACTATTGATGAAAGTCCAAAGAACGGCCTGCTTGTGTATAAGTGGGGCTCTCAGGAGCACACCTACTCAAGCTCTTGAGATTCTCTTTCATCTTACTTCCTTGGATATTGCGGTCGAGAAGCTTGTATCTTGCATAGCCATTCGGCTCAAATCCATATCTATGTGGGCCTGTAACAATGCAGGTCACTCATCTATCCTATGCAACAGGGGTATTCTGGAAGCTACCGACTACGCTATTCATTTGCCATCTGTTGAGATGAGATTCCAAACTGAGTTTCCCACCAGAGGGGACTGGGTGATCGAAACGGTAATGGACAATGAGGCGCTAAGGTCCTTCACGGATGGATCAAAAAGGGATAGAGGGGTTGGCTGCGGGGTATTTTGTGAGGCACTAGGGGTTAACCTCTCTTTTCGTCCTCTCGGATTTTGCAGCGTTTTTCAAGCTGAACTTATCGCGATAATGGAAGTCATGAACTGGTTGAAGTATAATGTTTTAGGAAGATATTTTTCCAATTTTGTAAGTTTTCTTCCGGTTCGGACTTCTTAAAATGAAAATACACGTACAGAGGATTTTATTAATTCACAAACTTAATTATTTATTTATATGACATGATTTTATTAATTTTATATAATTATATTTTTTTTATAATTAAGATTTACAATTATTTATTATAATTTTGAATTCAATTAATTTTTATATATATATATATATATATATATATATATATATATATATATATATATATATATATATATATATATATATATGTATATATATACATATATTCACTTCATTATAATTTATCATTATAATTTTTCACCACCATTTTGTTAAGACTCGTTGTCAAGACGTGTTGTTGGTTTTATTGTATGGAGACGAATGTGACGTAGCCAAAAAAACGTGTCATATTTTTGGTGAAGGAACAGATGCGCCGGCGGCGGTCGACATTGCACTTATGTTTTAGTATTGCATCACCGAACGTTGTTAGTTCGTGGTGATGTTGTTAGATGGCGACATGCTTTACTATAAATGTTTTATAGTAGTGGTTCGGTTATTGGATAGTGGTGGTTCGGCTATTGGATATGTGATGGGGTTAGTGAACGCTTAATTCAAATAAGTTGGTTTATATTTGAATTTCACTAATTGTTTTGTTTGTGGCAGTATCGAATATCGGTGAGTTGAATATTCGAGCTGCTACAATGTAATGTCGACGATGGATATTCGCATTTTTACGGACAGCCTGGCTGCTATTAAAACGCTACAATCATACTCCCTGACGTCGAAGGTAGCCCAGAACTGTCTGGCATCTTTAAATGAGATTGCTGATCAGTTAAACATCCGCTTGACGTGGGTGCCAAGACATTTCAATATCGCAGGGAATGTAAAGGAAGATAAGTTGGCCCGTAAGGGTATAGCAAGCCTAATAACCCAAAGCAGGCGGGATATAAAGATACCGCTTGCATCATGTGAACTGCTGCTTCAGGAAGAACCTATAAAAGAAACGAACGTCAGATGGGCTAACGCTAGTGCGTGTGTAATAACCAGGCAGATCTGGCCTGGACTTGACCGGTCCAGCTCCGGCCAACTGATATTGCTTCAACGGCACCGCATATTGGTATGGTCGTGGGAGCTATAACGGGACATTGTCTCACTGGGATACATGGGAGCAGACTTGGTGTCCCAGCCCACGATTTCTGCCGCAGCTGTGGTGATGAGGAGAAGGAGGAAAATGTGCCAAATATTTCCATCTACACGTTATGCTGACGTTGCGTTTTCTTGATGTTGTGTGGTCCACATTCGTTATCTTCAATATGATTTATTCTATGGCACTATAACTGTATATTTATATATTACAATATTGATTGCCAAATAAATTGATCAATGAAATAATTAAAATTATTGTAAATAAAATTTTTTATTTGGTTTCATTTATATACTGTTCGATTAGTTTAAATTTCTGTATTTTCCCCGATGTTGTCATCGGAAATTCAGAAACAATTCGTATATGCTTCGGAATTTTAAAATGAGCAATTTTATTTTTACCAAAAGCCTTTAATTCATTATGATTTACCCGTGTCCCTTCGATTATACGTATATAAGCACAGATCTCTTCACCCATTCGCTCATCAGGCACACCAACTACGTACGACTCTATAATATCCGGATGTGAATTAAGAAAGTCTTCAATTTCTTTCGGTGATATATTTTCACCACCACGAATAATGATTTCCTTTAGCCGGCCCACGATACTTCCATATCCATTTTCGTATAGAATAAATTTATCACCCGTTCGAAACCATTTTGATTTTTCGTATACTTCTTTTGTTTTTGTGTCATCATCCCAGTATCCTAACATTGTGGAATAGCCACGAATACATAATTCGCCTGGTGTTTCAAATGGTACCGTATGTCCCTTATCATCGATCACCTTTGCTTCGACATGGTCATGCAAATGTCCAACGGTGTTATGTATAATATCGTCCGGATCATTTGGCAGCGTTTGAAATGAAACCGCGGTTAATTCAGTCAAGCCATACACGGCTTTTATTTTCTTCAATCCTAAATAATGTTTCATATCTTTGAATAGCTGAGGTGAACATGGTGCGCCTCCAGTCACGCCAATTTCTAAAGTGTTCAATATTTGATTTGATTCGCGCAAATTTTTTACAACATCGACATACATTGTTGGTGATCCATGAATTACGGTGCATTTTTCTTTTTGGGCACATTCGATCGATAGCTTTGGATTAAATCCAGGCCCGGGAATAACCAAAGTCGTGCCATCGTGTAAATTAGTCATGATACTAATTACCACTCCGTATACATGAAAATATGGCATTTGTAGCAATACTTTGTGATCATTGTATTCCGTAAACTCAAATCGGTCCGCAATAAAATATGAATTATTTATTATACTGTGGTGACTGAGTATGGCTGCTTTAGGATTTCCGGTTGATCCCGATGTGAACTGTATATTACACACAGCATCGACTAAAATATCTGATTGGATGTTTTCAATTTCGTCAATTTCCTGTTCCGATATATCGGACGACAATAGTTCGTTGTAAAGTAGCGCGCCACTGAAATTATTTAAACTCTAATGTATTTTGTCACTCATGCACTTTATTACTTACGGTAATTTACGATCCGCGTCAATTATGACGTATTGTAATGATGGAACACGCTTCGAATTAATTTCTCCATACTTTGACGTTTCTAATTCTGGAACAACATTTGAGATCATTTTGTAGTAATCCTGAGTTTTAAAATTTCTCGCCGCAATTAGGCATTTCACTTGTACTTTATTTAAACAATATTCTAATTCAGGCACTTGATATGCTGGATTTATTCCGACCGAAACAAGCCCAGCTCGTGCCGCAGCAAACATAGCTATGTACCAATGACTATAATTTGGTCCCCATATTCCCACTCGGTCATTTTTTTGCAATCCCAATTTGCGAAAGTTGGCTGCCAATCGATCGGCCTTATACAGTATTTCACTAAATGTTAGCCGAGTTGTTTGATTATATGAATCATTTAGTGTTATTAACCCCTCCTTATCACCATATTTTTTAGCTGTCAGTGATAATTGTTTACCCACTGTTCGGTATAAGAGCGGTTTTTTTCCTATATGGTGAATATAGCTTAAATTTTGAGCTGTACTGTATCTACAATTAAATTATTTGATAAAATATTCAAAACAAATATCACTGTTATGTATGTACATACCTCTTTATAACGACATAACGTAATACTTTTAAAAACATGTTTGGTGTACACTGTGCAGTGTTCAAAACAAGACTGAATCCAAATCATAATACGAAATTAACGATAACACGATTTGTATTCCAAAGTAATTAATAATTAGGCGACACGCTGATATTATTCTGCTGATAAGTCTAATTCATAAGAATTTATGTTAATTTTAAAGTAATAATATTCATATTTGTGATAAGACGTATAAGTGTTGATAACATGAATGAATTTTATTTTCACCATATGCAGTTTGTCCCAAGTATGATTTTTGGGTTTTTCCAAGAGAATTATTTACAAGCCATTAATGTAAGCTGAGTTTTTTGATAGGAATGTTGATAACTTGCATATATCAATGTATGCGAGAGAAAGTACTGTCTGTTTCCAAATGTTAATCTTGACACAGGTTTTGATATCGCGGTATTTTGGGAGGGAAATCCAGTCTTAGTTTAGGTTGTATTTGTTTATTAGTTACATACATTTGTATGCACATCACTTATGGAGGCTATTGGGTGACAGAGTAATAAATATTATTTTCTGAACAAAATTATGGTTCTACCACCTTAATTGTATGGCAGTTAATCAATTTGGATTTTCAAGAAATTTAATTAGAAAATTAGTTGAGTCTTGTCCTTCTCAGTTACAGAGTGATAACCAGAATCCGGTTATTTTTTGTTTTCTTGTAAAATTAGTTTCCTTGCTGTATTGTCCAGTAATTTTCCATCTATGCATGCATCTATCGATCGAAACCCACTAGTTAAATCTTTCCCGTATATGTAGTTTCTTTTAAGATCTGATTTATTCAAATCAAATATTTCGAAACCAGGGATTACGCATCATCTATTATTTTCTACATTGACGTGTCGACCACCCGTAGATAACGTCAACAACGTAGACAACGTCGATAATGTAGACAATTCGTACAGTGGTTTTGTCAATTAGTTCTAAACTAAAGGGTGACCCAATTTCATTAGGAACAATACGTTATTGGTGATAGTTTTATGAAATGTCCTTCAAATGTCATGTTTATCCATTACACAATTATTAAGTTAACCTCTCATATGGTGGCTCTCCTCTCAGAGATCGTTGCACAATTCGTTCCGGATCAGCACGCAGAACGTGACCGAGCCACCGTACTCGCTCCGATCTTATTCAATGTACAATATCGGGGATCTTTATCAGATCTCTGATCTCGATATTCCTCATCAGATCTCTGATTTCGAGATTGTACAGAACTCGGTATGTACCATCTATGTACCATCTGCGATTTTTGCCGTAAATCACCCGCATGATTCTTCTCCCAAATGTAAGGAACCATCTCTCGTACTCATCCGTCAATGCCCAACTTTAACAACGGGCCTGATCAACGCTTTGTAAAGCTTCAGCTTCACGGCACTTGATAAGCGTTTAGATTTTAGGAGTGGCCTTAGTGGATACAAAGCACGACTCCCAGCTGCCCGCCGCACTTTAATATCTGTACTGTCAGGCACACTGTACTGTTTGTTGTCATTATCCGACTAACAGCATCATCGTTATAATAATCCATTATTTATTGCTTAAGTTCATCCCTTACATGTTTTTTGGTTTTGGGTTCTGGAAGACTCAATGGACCATTCTGAAGAGTTTTTGCTGTTTGGATCATATGTTGCGTATAGCGTTGAACCAGTTTTGGATTGGTTGTATTGTTAGTGATTTTGGAAGACAGGCCAGCAGCTGGATCTTATCACGGTCTGCGTTCAATTGTTTGCATTTGTTTTTTATTTGTTTCATGAAATTTCTGATGTTTTTCGATGGTTTCTAATTTATTGGATATATTGGCGACTTGCCAATAACTATCACGATATATTAATTATTGTTTTATTGCGGTCATTAACAAACTGAGTCATACATACTTAAAGCAGGGATTCACATCCGATGCTCCAAGAATTGTATACGTTCAAATTCTAAAATGGTGAAAATATCTTTGAATCATATTCAGAGGGGATTTTAACGTATAACAGGGCTATCCCCGATTGTACTTAAACCAAGTTTACAAGAAAATACAAAAACTAACCGTATTCTGTTTTTTTGCTGTAATATGTAAGAATACTAAATGGTTAACAATAAAAAAAAATATACGCATTGTTAGAAAACTGAAAAACAAAATTTTAGCGGGAACTTTTAGGGGGAAGGATTTAATGAAGATACGACTTTTTCTTTTTCTTAATTGGCACTCGTTTACCTAAAAACCAAGTCTTCTTACATAATTATTCGATAATTAGTTTCTATATTTGACAGCCACAATTACACTAACGTATACCCGTTTTTCAATTATTTGACACTCTGTATCTTGGTGCAATATCAACAACAACAAAAAATCGTCTTTCACATCATTTATCTTCAGCCAAGTTTTTTTTTAAAATAAATACTTACTCATCTGCACACTGCATAGCTCCATGTTAGCCTGTACAACAAGCGAGGCCAATAACGCCTACATTTATTTACTCAACCCCTAAATAAGAGATTTACATCTATATTGAAAGCCCAGAATTGCTACCAGAAAATAATCAAGGCACACCTAAATCCCTAAAATCTTTTGACTATGATGTGCATCTGCGGTAAGCGTAATAATGTTCTGGAAAAATATACCAAACTATAACCATATAGTTATACCTATGCCATTATGCTATGTTCTTGAAAGCTGAGCAGACACAATTTCACCCGTCAGTGAAATTAAATAACATCATCTTGTTAAAACTCTAAAATGTTAAATGCCTATACGCCTACGTTTAGATAGATGAGTGACATAAGAAACCATATTGAAACTGGTGAATCGGGAACCATTCAAACTTAAACTGGAGCTGTAACATTGCTTTATAAAATGATGACATTAAAAATTACCGCAGCATCGCACGAATCAGATCAAATAAATTATTTTAAATCCAAATACCAAGGCGCATAAAGTTTTCAAATACATAACTTTTCAACTGCACAATTTGGTAGTTACCCTATTTTTAACTTGTGGAAAATATGTAATATCAAAAATTCAAAAACAGTGGTGGTGGCTAATTCATATTCAAACAAGTGAAGATACCTAGTGAGGCCACAAAAATTGGAAGATAAAGCAGTGGAAGCTAAACCCCAGTCCACACAGAAATGAACAGAACAATGAAAATCATGAGAGCAAGAACTATACAAGCAGTCCTCGATATTGAGAATATAGATGTTACATAACATGTAAAGGCTATTTCGTATATCACACTATTCATCCAGATAATTCAGCCAGAGGAGGAAGTGCAGTCATCATTAAAAAATATCCTACATTATGAAGAAGCAAAGTATGGAAAAGAAGAAATTCAGGCCACAGTGGTTTATATAAAAACCAACAACTTTTCTATTATTGTGGCATGGATTACACTGTCCACCAAGATATTCTATATTAAAAACGAACATTACTCAGAGTTCTTCAAGCATCTGGGCAAAAGGTTCATAATATAGGTGGGGAATTCAATGCGAAAAATACACACTGGGTCTCTCGATTAACTACAACAAAAGGAAAATAATAGCTGATTAAAGCATTAAAGTAAATGGATGTGAATCCGTTTCAACAGGAAAACCAACATATTGACCAACTGGTTTAGGAAAAATACCTGACCTGATCGATTTTTTTATAACCAAAAATATTTGTAATAATTTTATGTAAGTCGAAGAAAGCCAAGATATTAGCTCAGATCATTCTCCATTAATCCTAACTCTAAGCGAGTATATCATTCAAATAGGGAATAATCCAGTATTAACCAACACATATTCTTAAGCAAGAAGATGAATATTCTGAGTTTAAGGAAATAAGATCAGCTGTTCTACAATTAAGTGTACTTGGGCCACTACTGTACTTACTATACACCCGAGAAGTTCCAATCCCAGATGACACAACTATCATGACAGTATGTGACATAAACTCAGATACAACAGAGAAATTACAAACCACCATAGAGCAAGTAGGCAACTGGACAAAAAAATGGCGCATAAAGTTAAATGAAACTAAATCTGTACATGTCGACTTTATACAAACAAGAGAAAAGTATACAAACCAGTTTATTTAGATAATCAGGAAATACCGCATTAAAAAACCGCCAAATGTGATGGTATATAAGTTTAAATTCTCTTCTCTGCTCAAAACAATTATTTAAAAATATTTTGAGATCGTTAAAGTGACCTCTTCAAAGAACATCAAAAATCTGCAATTAGGATTATGACTCTGAACGGGCACGGCATATACATTTTTGCGAAAGATAATCTTCTGGTTATGGGTCCGACATCTGATGAGTAATAACAGTATAGTATTTATAGTAAATAACTGCCTCTAGCAGGTCAGGCTGGATCGAATAGGTATCGAATCTCAGCAGGGACAGGATGTAACAGGGAACAAAATAAAATTTCATTCCTCGATACAAAAACAAAAAAAATTATTTGCAGAACACTGACTAATAGAAATATTTACATGAAAACGAATGAAACTTTTATAAGGGGTGTCCCAAAATTAACACAAGATTTGAATTTGCCGCTATTTGTGCAGTAAAGTGTTATAAAAAAATAATTTGACATATTTCATACAAAATATGGTCGGAATAGTGTTTTAACTTCGTTAAGAGTTTAGTAGTAATGCTCCTAATTTTATGTATGTCCGATTCGGACCACCAATAAATAAATACACTTAACTATGACTTGTGTTTTTAATTTTATTTATTTTTTTATTTATTTATTGATTTATGTTTTACGATATTATTATTCATTTATTAATTTTATTAATTTATTTATTTGTTTCAATATATAATTATTTAATTTTACGTTTATTAATTAAGTTTATTTATAATTAATTTTATTATAATTTTCACCACCATAAATAATGAACTTGAACTTGTAAAGGTAAAAATCGCAATGGACGATAATATTGTGTTGTTTTGTTTTTGTTGTTGTATGACGTCGCCTTCGTGTCCAAAATACATGTAGAGGGAACAGATGCGCCGGCGACGGTCGACATTGCACTTTTTGTTAAGTGTTGCATCACCGAACATTGTTGTTCGTGGTGATGTTGTTAGATGGCGGACTTGTTTTACTATAAATCTTTTATAGTAATGGTTCGGTTATTAGATAGTGTTGGTTGGATAGATTGATATGTGATGGGGTTAGTGAACGCTTAATTCAAATAAGTTGGATTATATTTGAATTTCACTAATTATTTTGTTTGTGGCAGAATCGAATATCGGTGAGTCGAATATTCGAGCTGCTACAAGAGATTAATTGAAAAATTCAAGGAGACTGAATTAGTTGGAGACGCAAAACACACTGGTCGTCCAAAAACAAGCCGTTGGCTTCATTGGACCTTCTATTATTGAAAATGATGCTGGTCAAGCAGTAACTCTTACTGGTGCTCGACATCGCGACATGATAACCCACGTCTTCCTGCTTCAGTTGGATGATATTGACATAGGCGACATGTGATTTCAACAAGATGGTGCCACATGTCATACAGCTCGTGAAACAATTCAAATACTGCATGAGACATTTCCTAGTCGAGTACTCTCTCGTTTCGGTGATCAGAATTGGCCCCCTAGATCTTGTGATTTAACACTATTAGATTTCTTTTTGTAGGGTTATTTGAAGTCAAAGGTCTATGTCAAAAAGGAGGAAATTAAACGCTGCATCAACGATATTCAGCCACATTTATGCAAAAAGCTCATGGAGAATTTCGATAAAAGAGTGCGTATGTGCCAGCAAAGCTGTGGAGGCCATTTCCCAGAAGTGATATTCCACAAATAACCCTATCCTATGGTTTTTATGATTGAATAAAAAAATTCCCAATCTGAAAACTAAAAAATTGTGTTTTCTATTTAGTTCAAATCTTGCCTTAATTTTGGGACACCCTTTATTTATACCATTTACAAAAAAATTGTAAAATTTATCTAAATTTGATTTTTCTAATTTTCATGATTTTCTCGCATATTTACATTATTAGTTTAAAATAAAAAATTAAAATATTGAAACAGCATCGCACCAGCAACAATATATACGTTCTATTAGAAAGTAAGTATGTGTGTAAGAAATGAAAATTATTTTTTTCTCCAAAATTTTCACTTGTGCGATAATACAACAACAACAACAACAACAATAGAATTTATTACATAATTTTTTTATGTATTATTGCGTATATTACATAAAATATATACATAAAACCGAAAGATACCGAATTTATTTGTGCGTTTAAGAATTAAGACGATACGAAGATGGCAGTTTGCATATATATGTATGTTATGTGCTCGTTTGTATATATGATTTATCCTAATCTTTTCTATTGGTACATAGGGAAATATAAGGCTTTGTAAATATTCATGCATATATCTTAAAAGCATTGAGACCTTTAGACATTTAACGTATATATGAAGGAAAATGAATTTTTTTTTAATCTTCCAAGACGACCATGTTGTAAATTTTTTCTAATTTAAATGTCAATTTTTTGATTTATTAATCTTCACTCTTGTCATTTAAATTAAAAAACAAATGAAATGAAATCTCTAGACGTGAAAAATCTATATGTACTCGTATATATAAGATAAACAAACAATGGGCGCTCGTCTTTAGAGATTGTTTGATGGGAAATTCATTTATCCGCAGAAATTAAAAGAAAATTAAAGAGACGAAGAATAGATCACAAATCTGAAAGTATTTTTCAATTTGAATTTCATTTTTAATTTTCTTTTGCAGTCGTTTTTCCGCTGTACAAAGGGTCAATGAAGATTTTACGATTCTTTCTTTTGTTGTTGTTGTTGTTGTCTTTCATTGTTATACAGCGTTGATTAATTTTTGATGAATCTTATGTACAGCGCAGCGCGTATAACAAAGTTGGATATTAATAAAAATGGTTGAGAAAGGGATTATTTGCATTCTTTTGACCTACTTTAATTGTAAAATGATTTTAATTGAAAAATTTGCTTAATATAAGTGCAACTGCAGAGCTAACATTTAAATTAAAAACTTTTTGTAAACTATAATGAGACAAAACCGTGATGTGTCTGAGAAACACACCATATAGGTACGTGTAATTCTGCTTTCCAGTTAATAGACAACGCGATCTAGATTACCATAATAGGAAATGGCTTATCCAATATACTGGTAATAACGGGCAACATATACACAGAGTTTGCACTCATAATTCAACATTTTGCATACAAATTTAATAAATTCCATTCGTTTGCAAATCAATTTCATCCTTCTGGAAATCAATTTCACTCATGTGCAAGACAAATTCAAACTTTGGCAAATCAAATTCCAAAAAGGCTCATCATTTTCCATACCGATTGTCAAAGTTTTTTCATAATATATAACACATTCCAAAATACGAAAGGCTTAGTTTAGTTTTGGTTGCTTCGGTTTTATGTGCAGTAAAGTAATAAGTTACTATACTGTGCCGCACTTGATGCGATACAACTTCTGAAGAAATTTCCGAATGAGGTGAATAAATAAAATAATTATGGATGGCGTATTTGGACTATAACGGATGCCCATTTCAAAATAAATTGTGCGCTTAAGAGGATTGAAAAGGCAGGGATTACTCTAATAAGTACAAATTCATGCTGTATAATTGCTATACTTGTTTTATTTTGTTTATATGGAAAAAAGATTACCACTGGTGAGGTCTTTTTACTGTCGGACCATAAACGACTTGTTTTATTTCTAAATTTATTCTGATTTTATATTTTATTATTTTGTCTTTTTATACACAGATGTGTATTCACAATACAATAGGTTAAGTAAGGTAAGGGTGGCCGTCCTAAAGGACTAGCATAGACACAAAATTGGTCCGTAGCTGTACCACATTCGAGTTTCCTCCTCTTCACTCGCTAAACCATTCTGAGCTTACCAAGAAGCGTTGAAAGTCCCGGATCTCGATCTTACTAAGAATCGAGAGGTCGTTCAAAGGGGAAGTTCCCATACATTTTGTTCTGCTGTACGCTAGACTAGGACAGTGCAGAGCAAATAGAGTACATTTTCCTCCTCCTCCTCATCACAACAGCTGCGGCAGGAATCGTGGGCTGGGACACCCAGTCTGCTCGCATGCATCCCAATGAGACAATGTCCCGTTATAGCTCCCACGACCATACCAATATGGTGCCGTCGAAGCGATATCAGTTGGCCTTATCTGGACCGGTCAAGTACAGGCCAGATCTGCCTGGTTATTATACACGAACTGGCGTTAGATCATCTGACGTTCGTTTCTTTTATGGCTTCTTCTTGAAGCAGCAGTTTACATGAAGCAAGCGGTATCCTTATATCTGCCCGCTTTGGGTTATTAGGCGTGCTGTACCCTTGCGGGCCAACTCATCTGCCATTACATTCCCTGCGATATTGAAATGCCCTGGCACCCACGTCAAGCGGATGTTGAACTGATCACCCATCTCATTTAAAGATGCCAGACAGTTCTGGGCTACCTTCGACGTCAGGGAGTATGATTGTAGCGTTTTAATAGCAGCCATGCTGTCCGTAAAAATGCGAATATCCCTTGTAGATATTACAGTATACTTCAACCAGTCCATGACTTCCATTATCGCGATAAGTTCAGCTTGAAAAACGCTGCAAAAGTCGGGAAGACGAAAAGAGAGGTTAACCCCTAGTGCCTCACAGAATACGCCGCAGCCAACCCCTCTATCCCTTTTTGAGCTATCCGTGAAGAAGCTTAGCGCCTTATTACGGTCCATAACCGTTTCGTTCACCCAGTCCTCTCTGGTGGGAAACTCAGTGTGGAATTTCCAGATTCAAAAGCAGTCCGAGGTATTTCGCTGTATTCGCAAAGATCAAGCGAGTACCATTTAATGTTGGCGGATCACACTGAGGCTTAACACTGCACTGCATGCGCTCACTCAGCGTACTAGGATATTTACCGAAGACCGCAATAGCAACGTCATCCGCGTAAGCAACCACCTCGAAGCCTTGCCCTTCCAGGTTTAGTAACAGGTCATTTATGACCAAGTTCCAAAGAAGGTGGGATAGAACCCACTTTGAGGTGTCCCTCTGCTCACGTATCTGCTGGCAGACGTCCCACCCAGATAAGGTGTCACTATTCTGCCTCTAAGCATTTGATCTATCCAGCCTCTGAGTCACTCGCCTACCCCTAGACACGCAAGGGCCCGAGTGATTGCTCCCGGTCTGACGTTGCTAAAGGCCCCCTCTATATCCAAAAAGGTAACCATTGAATATTCCTTATATTCAAGTGATTTCTCAATCCGACCTATAAGGGAGTGGAGAGCTGTTTTCACCGATCGTCCCTTACAGTATGCGTGTTGAGATTCCGACAGCTCACCCGGCTTGATTGATCCTCTAATGTAAGCCTCTATTTGTCTTTCCACTGATTTTAACAGAAAAGAGGGTAAGCTTATATGCCTAAAGTCTTTGGGATAGCAGTGAGAGCTTTTTCCCGCCTGAGGTATAAATATGTTTTACTTTTACTTCAGTCCATTTGCTAGGAATGTGACAAAGTTCTAGGTTGCCTTTATATAGCTCCAGGGATTCCTCACTACACGTAGTCCATGAACAATCTGGTGGTTGTAGATAACTCGGAATGGAAGGACTGGAACATACTACTTTGCGTAGCCTAGCAGCCTCCGAGGTCTCCTGTATGTTGCCACAGTAGTGCCTCCAGGCCCTCGTTTTGGCTGCTCTTAGCTCGTACTTGTAGGTTTTAAGGACTTCTTTATAATAGTCCCAATCTGCAACAGCATTTGTGTTCCTCGCTTGCTTGAACAAACTTCTGCATTTTATACAAGTACCTTGGAGTTCTCTCGACCACCAGGGTGGCCGAGACTTACCCAAAGGTCTACTGATAGGACATGCACCTAACATGGCTTTGTTAAAAGCATCAGATAGCTTGGTTACTAGAACATCAAGCTCCTGTGTAGATGCAGTGGTGGGTTTGGAACCGATACCGTTAATGAATTACCCAGAATGGTTCTAAACCAATCCCAATCAGTTTTCTTCCTATTTCTGAAGGATGGTTTTATAGTGGATTTTGTATCCACTTCGTACTGGAGATAACAATGGTCAGAAAAGGAATGGTCTTCGGACACTTTCCAGTTCAATACTTTCTCCTTAATAAAATATGAGACAAGTGTGATGTCTAGCACTTCTTGTCTATTTTTAGTAATAAGATTGGCTTGCGCCCGATATTACATATATTTAGGTTAGTACTTAAAATAAAATCAAGGAGTAACTCACCTCGCCTGTTGATATTTGTACTTCCCCAGATTGAGTGATGCGCATTAGCATCACTGCCCATGATGACTCCGACTTTCGTCTTTGAGCCTCTGTTATTGCACTACCCGAACTTACCTGGTGATATATTTTCCTCCTCATATGGTAGGTAGGACGATATAAGCCAGAGATTTTGCGCACCCATCTCAATGCTAGCCTACATCAGCGTTGCTGTAATTTAGTAGTATAAAAATTTTCAGATTATTTCTAGCGAGAATGCAGGAACGTATCTTACCTTAATTTTTCGCATTTAGTATTTTATATTTGGAAGTTCTCCAGCACCCAGTCTCCACTGACCCTAGGCTCCTAAACCAGAACCACATCAATGGACTCAGATTCCATTTTGAGCAGAAGGGCCGCCGAGGCGGCTTTACAGTGGTGGAGGTTGATTTGAAGGATCTTAAGCATTAGACACTACTTACCTCCACCACTGTTGAGTCAGACTCCTCCTCTGACGGCTATTCGTCCATTTGGAGCGCACAGTGTGGCCCCATTGATCTCGACATCTCCGAGTCCAGGGATAGTGTCTCCTGAGCGGAGGACCAGCATTCGTGCCTTTGCCCTTTGGTTTCGAAGGGCCAGCCTCATTTATGGTTATGCCTCTTTTTGCGCTTTGGTGACCGGGCCTAAAGGCCGATGTCTCCAAAGCACTAGGTACCGGTTTTTTAAGATTACCGGTCTCGTTTTCCGTATTATCTTTGATATTCATAATAGGTCCCACGAGTAGCGGAGAAAGGAGGTCCACGTGTGCAGAGATCCGCAATGCACAGGTAAGGCTGCATGATCCGGAGGTCGCCAAGTATCCGGATACACCATTAGAAACTGGGCTAGTTTTTAGACTGGGCCCCGAGCCTGGTCGTTTATTAGCACGGTACGATTAACACCTTAACCCGGCCCAGTTGTTTAGCGCCGTGTTTTCTCCTAGTACACCACATAAAACATGGTGTACCAGTTGCCCGGTGGCCACCTCGGGGAGGTAACACGCACACTTGGGGAAGCTGCAAAATACGGAGCTGGCAACAAGTACCAGCTTGATTCCCCCAAGACACCTTCGCACCAGACCACCCACAATACAATAAAAAGTACAACGTCTAATAAGCACTAAAATTAATTTGGCCGGAAAGGTGTTGTGTGACATGACACAAAAAAAACGCAACTGATTGTTAATGCATATAAGTTGTCATATGATTCTGTATAGTAAGATTATTTCCTGTTACCTAATGAATCCGTAACATATTCATCGGGCTTACTTCCGGATTGTGAGGGCAAGGTTGAGCTACAGCTGTTCATAGTTTTGTCTTTCTGAACATTCTACACATGACAACATTCAACACATAACCAAAACTGCGAAATGGAGCTTTGAAAGCAGTTTGGATGAAATTCTAAAATCCCTTCTCCTTCAATGAATTTCGTGGTGGCCTCAGTAACTTCACTGTCATCTTCGCATATTAGGTTACCGATGGTTTTTGATTTCATCAGAAAAATCCACGCATTGTATCAACGTAATGGAATCTATATAGCGTGGTAACGCCCATCTTGTGAATCTGACAGCTCTTCGGAATTTCACCGTTTTGTTTGAGTAATTCTATTTCACAGCTAGTTGTGTATGTGTTCTATTCATATATGAATATATATATAGCGGCTGATGAACATCACAAAGGTATTCTCCGTTAAGGCACGTACATGTATTAAACTCATCCGCAGTTAGCGCCATATATTGGCTGTGTTGTAGTGCGACCATCAAGTATTTAGAAGATGGCCTGATCTCTACATATTCTTGGTGTGTATCGGGATTTTAATTTCAAATATTATGGTTTCTGCAATTTTGACTGTTTTGTGTGTCAACTGACTGTGTCAACATAAGAGGATCGGGTTTGCCTTGATCAACTTCGGTGATGGTGTCAATTATTGTGGATTGAAATGCGCGAAGTATCATCATTTCCATCATAGCATGAAGCACAAAGTCAGTGAATTCCTCATTGAAGATGATGATGGACACTATATTGTTGAATGCCTAAAATTTCTAATCTGTTTCCTCGTAACTCTGCTTAGTAATGTTGATAGTTGATTCTATAATATCGACATTTCCTGTTGTAATAACTTTTGGTGGTGTTGTTGGTTTGAATTTAATTTTTCTATGCTATTCTTGTAAGAATTGCCAGCACATTGGTCGCGTACACCAAATAACTCGCTGGCAATTGTACCAACAAAATCAAACGGTGATCATCTTTGGCGAATGACCTTGTTGCCACTTAGGGCGCAAAAATATTCTTATTTGCGAAAGAATTGCTGTGCAATATTTGAATGTGTCTGAGTGTACCGCTGCTGACGAGAACTTTTTTCGAGCTGGTCTAGTTATGGCCAATATGAAGTGAGATTGTAGTAGGATATATTTTTCCATTCCCCATTGATAAGATTCCCTTGACCGATTTTATCAAAATAAATGCCAAGATGTGAAGTGAACCGTGTTATATTGAATTTTCGGGCTGTTGTATGTCTCATCATGCAAATTATTGCGTGCGTGCAAAGTAACAGGATTAATTTGCTGTTTACTCTCGTCGTTCGTCGGTGTTGTATCGGTTGTTTTCGTTTCAAAGTGTGTACTCCACAACCGTCTGCAGTCGGTGCTGACTTCACTACGATCACTACGTCATTTGGCAGACCCATTTGTTCCAACTGGTTACTATCCTCAATCCTCCGTTACTGGTATTTATGGTTACGACTCTAACTAAGCCATCGTTTCCAGTATGGACTTGTTGAACTCTCCTTAAAGGCCAATTTCTTGGAGGTAAGTTATCATCTTTAATGAGAATTATAGCTCCCCTTTTGATATATTACCTTGTCTTTAAGTCCATTTGCTTCATTTGTAGTAGTAGTAACATATATTCGATTATCCAAATTTCCAATTCTCTTGAGTTTATTTTGCAGGAGCTTCAAACCCCGAAAATGCCCGGGTGTTAATATTGTAAAATCGTTAGGATCAGATGTCAGTGTTAAAAGCGGTCGTGAATTCATGCTGTATTTGGCAAACTACGCAAATTGTATTTTTTGTGGTGCTCTTGGTGGTATATCTTTTGCAAGCTCTTTTGACCATTTTCCCGATAGTTGTTTTACTGCAAGGGTGAGTTCGTTCCGTATACGTTTTGAAGCTCCTATGAAATTGGAACCACATTCGCTGTATAGGTCCGAGCAAAGAGCTCTGTGTGCTGTGAAGCGTTTGAATGCTGCTATGAATTCTCCTGATGACAAGTCGCTTACTATTTCTATATGTGAATAGCTTTTACCGTAAAGCATGTGAATACTGCTAGGTAACCTTTATAGGTTTTGCGACCTCGACCTGGTGAACACCGTAGTTGGAAAGGTCCAACATAATCTCCCCAGTATGCGTAAAGGGCCGTGTTGGAGTTACTCTAGCTATTGGAAGTTCTCACATAATTTTATTTAAAGTTTGCGCTCGTTGTTTATGGCAGATTATATACATTTATTGATTTAAGCTGTTACTGCTAATTGACCTTTAATTATCCAGTACCTTTTGCCGAATAAAACTAGTGTGAGCGGCTTTCCTTTGTGTAAGGTTATGCATCTTATGTGCTTAATCTATTAAGCGCCATGTTAAGTGACTCTTTTAAGGCAGTATTATTGGATGTTGATTATTGAAAGCAATCCGAAGAATACCGTATCATAAGATTCCACTTCAAAGCCGCTTGTCAACTATATTTAGCAGAACCAACACCACCCGGTATCTTATACATCATTACCAATAACGCCAATTCAACAACTAAGATCGGCGTTACCAATAGATATACCGAAATCCTGCCACCTTCACAACTATTACCGCCATACAAAGACATTTTATCAAATAACATCAGGAAACCTAAAATCAAATGTAGCAATTACCGTATTATCACAAGCAGGCTAAAATTGATGATAGGTAGATTTAACTGCCTTTAAAGGCGGATTCATGGTTTTTTTCATTTGTTCCTTCATTCATTCGTTCGATCAGATCTTAGTCAAGTCTTTGACCTTGTGATAAAAAAAATCTTAGACTAACCGATTCAGTTTGGCATAATTGACTAACTTTCTCGGTTTTAAAATGTTTAACTAGGTTTAAAAACGCAAAATGGTCTTCAAACTGTTTTCCGTCGGACAAACCGTCTATACATGTTTTGAAAATGACTAGTAAAATTTATCGGCATTATTTCAATCGCATGGTGGTGTCTTCTTTTGATTAATAGTGTTCTGATGTCCTTTCATTGTATTTATTAGGCCATTGAGCACCGCAGATATACTTCCCGGTTATACGAGCGTTTTCTTTTTTTCGCACCATGATTCTGAAAATCCGGGAGGTTCGATATCTTGATCGTTAATATTTACTCCGGTTTTATGGAACAAATTCGGAAACACTAAACTCGAACTGGTCGAAATTACTTCAACTTCCTGTTGGAAACCGTTGGCCTCTGAACGAAATAAAAAAAAATTAATCTATTGAATATAAAATATGTTTACAAAATTATTACGCGTCATCAATCAAAAACGTCCGGAAGAAATCCATCCCCGTTTTCAGAAACAGTTGTTTTTTGCTTCAACTTTTCGGAGATCCCCAACACTTCGGGAATCTTATTGTTTGAGGGCGACACAGTACATGATCTTTATACTACGCCATTTCGTTTGGCAATCTTTAAAAAAAGTGCACGATAAATAAACAATAAATAACCGCAGAAGTGAATTGTGAAATAAATAAAAGCCAATCAAAAACATGGACATTAATATTTTGGCTTGTGTGAATGCAGAACTATAATAGTTCTTGCAGTTCTTTTAGTAAGGTAGAGTCCAATTGGTGCGCCTCTAGAAACGAATCAAAAAAAAAAAAAGATCGTAGATGGTGGGGGTTCGTTCAATTTTATTAGAGGAAAATCGTAACTCGCATGGATCCCAAGCATTATTAAATGAGATGCGATTAAACGATGAAGAATCAGCCACTTTCGATAAATTATTTTATTATGTCGGCCTGCAAAACACAAAGCAATTATAATAAAACCTTCGATTCCTCCTTCGACAAAAGGTAAATATAAATGCGTGTTTATAATTCATTCAAATCGCAAACCAAATTATTTTTCATTGTCTAATAGATATGTTGCCAGCGGAGACAGACAAGCAGTCATGATTTTTGACTAGAGAAATCAACAACTTGTGTTGCGATACAGAATACATTGAACGCAATTTGGCTAATTTTAAAAAGAAAAGTTGCTACCACCTCCAAACAAAGACACGTGGTTGGAAACAGTTGAAGGGATGAAAACCAGTGGTGGAATTTTCTGGTGCTAGTGATGGGAATGGTGCTATTAAACGTACGTATTAAAGAGATGGCGCCTTAAAGTAATGCGAAACATAACAATTATATGTTTCGCATTACTTTAAGGCACCATCTCTTTCAGGATCGGAGTTGTGATGATTTATAAAACCTATACTTTTCTACAATTTTCTTGGCTATATGTGACTATCGATACCTATTTCTGGCAATTGATGTAGAGCAAAGTGACGAGGGAGTATTTCAAAATTCCCAAATGGGCCAACAATATTTTAATGCGGGGCCATGGATATTCCCGATCCAAATGAAATTTTTGCAGGGGGGCCAGTATTACCCTAATATTTATTGGGATATGAAGCGTTCGGTAAGTAAATAAACTGTATTTTTGTTTATCGGTATTTATATTAACTCAAAATGTGAAGGCCTTAAATCTTGGTTAATGATCCTCTATCCTGGAAAAACAATTGGAAATTTAGAACATTTTAAATTAATATTTAATTACCGTCAATCAAGAGGTCGACGAGTGATTGGAAATACTTTCGGCATTTACTTGTAAGTATAGATGGAGAATTTTTAAATATTCTCTAGCCGTTAGTATAGATAACGCAGATAAAGTTATACTGGCTAGTGTTTGCCTACATAATTTTTGTCTGACGGAGAAGGAATCGGTAAAGAATTTGATATCGCCGATGGTGGAATAAGCTTTAATAATAAGCCGAAACATTGTAAATTGCTTTCTCGTATTTTATTTTATTTTAATTTATGAAAGATCCGTCCAATGTGTTACTGTTGTGAGATTTGGTGAATATACTGTTTTGGTTCAGATCTATTGATGAATTTTATTTTGTGTGTATTGACATACAAATTGAGACATTGCCACCGCCGATGGAAATAAAAACACCATATGTTTAATTCTTTTGTTAATCTGTTTTGGTTTAAGTTCTAATCTTTTTTTTCATCTCGGAGGCAGCCTCATTAAAATCATCATCTTTTAAGCCACGCAAGAACCATGCTACTGTGTCCCCAACGCTTTGTGCCCTATCCTCCGGTTTTCTTTCGCTTCGTTAATTAGACTGCTTCAATGGCTATGCTCATCCGACAGACTAAAAGCTGGTAGTTTGATAAGACAGACTTATTTCTACTAGATATGGGAGAACCTGTTTTTTTTGTGGAGGTATGTATCCTAAACGAAAATAAGAAAAATTATGTTTTAACATATAATATATTAACAAGCAAGATTTACCTAAATTGGTTATCGATAGGTGGGATTTAGCCCATTGCTCAATGTTGGTGATTTGTCTACAAATTTAACATAAATTGATACAAACCTTTTTTTTTTAATTAATAGCAATTTAAAAACTTACGTTCTTTTAGCCATCACACTGTCTAACTGACGCAAAATGGAAATGTGCTTGGGGGTAAACTGTTTCGAAGCTGTTGCACCGGAGCCGCTCGCTGTTTTTGCCAATGAACATTTATACCGAGTATATTGGTCGCTTTGATATTTAAATGCATCTTTTAAAACATCTTTTAAATAAATATACTGAGTGGAAAAATTTTAGGAATGAACTAAACAATAGCATCATTTTGAACTTACATCAGAAGAAACATTAGATCAGGAGGTGGAAAAGCTCGTGAAAGATATATACAGCAAGCAGCGTGGTAAAATACTAAAACAACAAACAAAAAATTAGCAAATGCTACCCAATGGAAATTAAATCACTAGTTATAGAGGTGAGAAGTACCCGAAGGGAATGGCAATGTACACGAGACCCAGCCGCCAAAAATAGATTAAATAATTTAACACATTGAATACGCAGAGAAATACGGGAACTTAAAAATAAATCAATAAATTCAAACCTAGAATCTCTGACCTACGATAAAGATAGTGATTATTCATTGTGGAAAGCAACCAAATAATTGAAATGCACATACTACCAATAATAACCAGTAATGGTCTCCTGGCTAAAACCAAAAAATAAAAAGCAGAAAATAGAAATTTGACTTGATAACTGGAGAGATTCTCAAACAACTACCTAATAAAGCTATACTAAAAAATATCGAGACTTCATACTTCGTTATATCTCTTTATTATGGAAATTTGCGGAAGTAATAATGATACCTGACCCTTAGTATAAGCCACCAAGTGAATTAACCTCGTACATGCCAATTTCACTTCTTCCAATTATGTCGAAACTGTATGAGAGACTATTATTAACGCGAATTAAACCAGAAATTGTATTAGGAGCTGTTCCGTCCTATCAGTTTGGATTTAGAGAGAAACCCTCCACAATCGATCAAGTCCATAGAATAACAGATTTAATAGAAAAATCCTTAGAAAAAAAAAAATGGTTTGTTCCGCCATATTTCTGGACATAGCGCATTTGACAAATTCTTGGTAGATGGTTTATGTATTGCAAACTGCTAAAGTCATACTTGAAAAGATGATACTTTAGAGTTAAACATGAAGGAGTTTACTCCAGCAAAAAAGAAGCTAAAGAAGGAGTCCCGCAGGGGAGTGTCTTAGGGCCATTTCTTTTCCTACTGTTAAACGAATAATACAACTACCGCCACGTTTGCAGATGATACTGTAATTTTAGCTATTGGTGACTATCACATTCAAACTTAAGTGAATGTATCGAAGTCTACTCACATTAACTTCACTAAAAGAAGTGCTCAAGCCGGTCTGGACATATAGTATTTAACTATGCGGGGTTGCACCAAAACCAGCAATCAACAGATAGTTCAACGATTTCAAAATAAAGTTCTCAGAGGAATTGTAAACGCCCTTTGGTATACTTGTAATAGTGACCTTCATAGAGATCTCGGAATAGACACAGTCGTAAGTGAAATAAAGAAGTGTGCTCAAGAACACCAGGAGAGGCTCCATTGTCACAATAACATCGATGCTGTGAGACTACTTCATCAAGAGGGTATCATAAGAAGGGTCAAAAGTCTAAACCTTTTGAGTTACCATAACAGTCCGCATAATGCAAAATCAACCAAAACAACACTTTATGGAATGAATACATAGGAGTGCTTTATTATTTTGTTGTCAGAGTCAAATGCTGTATTTATTGTTATCATAAATAAAATTGTTAATAAAAAAATCTTTTAACGCATTAATTGGCACTTCGCCAAACTTTGGGGTTCGCTATTTCAGTCCATAACCTGTTGATTATGCTTGAACTTCGTTGTTGCACCGACAAACAATAATCAAATAAAGGTGGACTCAATTTGAGATCCCGGATGGTTAATTTTTTGTCGGTTTTTTTGCAACTTCCATTCCAAATTGGATTTGTGTATTTGCACGTACCGATTCCATGTCGACTGCACTTTCTGCAAATTTAAATATTCAATTTCAGAATAATTCATTTTATTTGCTTTTTAATGTTCAAAATATTTTTTAGCACAACAGCACTCAATGCCATTAATGGGCCCACGGTGCAATACCCGGAACACATATGCTTATGCATTAAAAACACCCAACCGTGATTTTTAGTTACCACCGCGAATCGAACCCGGGACCCTCGAATAACAAAGCAAGGACGCCACTTAGTGCGCCAACGAGGGCGGCATAGAGCTGAGATAGTAATAATATGTATAATACGGGAATGGGTTAAGAATTACGCAGGTCTAAGAAACCAATTTGAAAGACGATCCCACAAATCGACTCCAAAAATGATGTGTAGCATAGAAGAGTATAGATCGATTCAACTAAAAAAAAATTATAAATACGAGGAGCTTTCGCAACAATATGCACATTCTAACTAATTAATTCTCGTCCATTACTTTGTCATCTATAAATTGTTCTTTTAAAAACAAAAAATGTTAACTATTTTTAAAACAATAACAATTCCATTAAATAAACATCGTTAAAAAATTATTCAACTTATATAATAATTCCATTAATCAAAAGTATATACGAAATATTTTAAATTAAATAAACATCAAAAAAAAGTTTTAATCCCGCCACACAAAGTAAGCTTTATATAAAGCTTAACCATAAAGCAAAAAATCATAATTACTTGAAATAAAATTTACAAAAAATAAAAATCCGTAAAAACTGGGAACAAACGTAAACAAACAAATTACGTCAATTTTATTTTAGTACATAACTTTTATTATTTGTTTTTAAAATTATTATATTTTATTATTTTAAATATAAAAAGTAACTATTTTAAATTTTTAATAGAATGAAATACTAAAAAAATAATAATAATATTTTGCTCATCAAAATCTCATTAATAATTTTATTTTTTTCGTACAATTTTTTTTGTATAATTAAGTTGAGCTTTTTTCCATTATGCTCTGTTTGTTTAAAATTTAAATAAAATTTATTTAAATATCAAAAAAAAAAAAAAATAAAAAAAATATTGAAATATTTTTATGAACTATATAACAGTTTTACGTAGAGTGGGGTATAATTGGCTGGCAGCGAGATATTTAAATATAGTTTTATTTCAAGAATTGTCACATGCATATAGGTTGGGTGAAATTGCATCCACATGCTTTCTATAACTATTATGACCCGGAAGTCACGGCTCGGGCCGTTCTATAGATAAGAAAAATGTTTCAACCGTACACCTTGCAAAAACCAAAACTCATGTGCAAGTAAAACCACAAAATAACTAGGCGTTTACACAACTTAAAGCTTCATATCACTTGTAGTGCCAACTAGTCCTTAAAGAAAAATCCGTTCACTCAGCCATGGTTGAAATATTATTATTATTATTAAAATTGGTGGGAATGAGGAGGATTCCGCACTCAATGCCACAGCTCAATTCGCAAACGCGCACTGTTGCCTTCGCAAACTGAACAAGTTAAGACCACTGATCTAAATTGAAAACGAATAGAACTAAAAGCTGAACAAAGGCTCACGAAGTGAAGGCAGTCATCATCTTCCTCAAGGCAGTCCTATAGCAAAAAACATCATAAGTTAAACACATACGATGTAGATGATCTTAACTATGGTTCTTTTTTAAAGACAAAGCACACATGAAGTACTTCGCCTTACGACTATTAAAAGTCTCAAGCCACTGAGACCGTCGGTCTTTCAAAGCGTGTCCTTTAAAGCTTTCTTCCCGTAGTTGAAAGAGAAAGGAACCGCTGGATCAGGACCAATTAAAGTTAATTAGCTTTGTCTAAAGATTCTGCGATCACATTGCCTATGATGTCACAATGAGCCGGTACCTACATGACCGTAACTTTATTGTTAGAACAAAGAAGGTTCATGAAATGTTTGCATTCCTTCACGAGTTTAAAACAATCAAGCGATTTCTTAAAGAGTTTAGTAAAGCTTTACTATCTCTACACAGTAAATATTTAACACTACATCACAGCACTATTAGTTCCACCTCAAAAACAGTACAATTGCGAACCAAGACTACCCAAAAGTCTCAGATCCGTCCAAGGACAGTCGATTCCAAAACCTGCACTGAGGTTAGAACGAGAGCCATCAGAAAACAAGACTATGTATACTCATCGAATTGGTTGAGAAAATCCTGCGAACTCCACAAACCTCTCGAAAAATAAGCCAGTCTAGTCTGTCATTAACCATATCGAGTTGTGGTAAACATGAAGAATAATTTTTAAAAATTTGTTACACGATAGAACTGAAGACATTTCATGCCCCAATGCATCTCAGGCGATATGCTGCAGAACTGGCTGTGCCTAAAATAAAGGTGCGTAACTGAGACAAGGAAAGAATGGATTCTATAGCGAGAAGTGGAGTCGAAGAGATAGCCCCAGTTATGGCTCTGGAAGCAAAAATTTGTGGACCATTAAGCTTGGCTACAGAAGCCGTTATGTCAACCACAGCCCACCATACAATAAAAGCGTATACGATAATAGCGGTAAGCGCTACATTGTCACAATATGGCAGTTGCTTTGTAAGCTTGTAGTTCAGGTGATTCTTCCAGGACAGTTTACTATCCAAGACAACAACAAGGTGGTTGACGTGATCACATTTAGTGATCATTCTCTCAAAAAGCGAGGGAACAGATAGTTCAAGAGTAATCCTCTTCCTTCTAAAGACAATTAAATCAGTTTGAATACTCTTCTCAACACAACATACAGAAGGTACAGGCAGAAGTGATCGTAGGAAAGTACCCACAAGAAACTTCTTACAGGACTTACCGACTCTGTATGCATGTTGCATGTTACTGAGTGAGGAGGTGATTAGAAAATGGTCTCTAATGAATAGAGCCAGGGCTTTAAGAAAAATTGAGGATAGACTTACCAGGTTTCGGAATAAAAACAACTCTACTCTTGCTCCAAGAGTTTGGAACAGTGCTAATAGCAATGCACGGTTCAGAAAGGTGGAGCAAATGATCCCGAATTAGAGGAAAGCCCTACTGTAATTTAGCACGAAAAATACAATCAGAGCCGCCAGCCTGATAAGTTCCAAAGGTAAATAGGCTTTTTCTGAAAACACTAACCGGATAAAAATAGCCTTCTTTAACATAAAAAAATTACCGACTGAGGCTTGCGATCGTTATCGATAGAATTAGTAAAGTCATCAAGCAAAATGACGTATTTCAAAAACCCAAATTCTCCAAACCGCTTTATCAATTTGGTGTGACCTTGAAAATCAATATATACTGGTATAGTGCAACATTGGATCGACACCGGAAAAGTTCGAAAAACTCCAATTAGACAAGCACCAAGAAAATTACCGCTAGCTAAGCAAGAATAAAGCGCGACGGAATAATCTAGACGTGTAGCACCCGAAGGACGGTTCGATGAGACTTTGGGTCGACTACCAATTGCCATGAATCGATGACACCTTGGACACGTTATTAGGAGCCAACATTTTCAGCACGCTAGATCTCAAAAGTAGGTATTGGCAAGTAGTAATTTATGACGAAGAGAGAACCGCCCTTACTGCAGGAAATGGCCTGTACCAATTTTCAGTAATGCCACTTGGACTATGCAACGCACTTGCCACGTTTGAGCGATTGATGGAGCACGTTCTACAGAGTTTTAATTGGAGAACGTGTTTGCTGTATCTATATGATATCATCGTATTAGGACGCACATTTATCGAACATCTAAAGAATCTTCAACAAGTCCTACGATACCCCGGTACCGAAGCAGCACAACCACACCATTTTCAAACCTCCATCGCTTGATGGCGAAATAATGATTCGAAATCATGTAAGTACGTCTGTTTTCCGTCGAATCTTGTGTTGCTGTTTTGGTGTTAGTTCTTTGGTGTCTTATAGGTCCTGTAATACAATATTATATTCAGCTCGACAATCAATCAGCGTCGTATATCAATATTATTGAGATGTGTTTATCTGTTTTCACAACACTTCTTTATTCTTTAAAATCATTACAAATTGATGAAATTGATGGGGGTGGTAACCTTCGGCTATTTGCAGTTGAATTCTCTAAGACTTGATTTATAAGAATGCTCTTGATTGATGATTATAGATTTAAATACACAGACACATCGCATTCGGTCATTAATTTTAGGTTATGTAAATTCTGAATGTCAAAGTTGATTTTATTAAAATGCGGTTTGAGCAGCTGTAGTACTGAAGATATGGAATAAGATATTTAATTTCAGCCTTAAGTAACTTCTTACCTTTCCGACAAATTTGACTTTAAAATAGTTTTTGAAATTACAAAATTAGTTAAAAATTATTAAATTTTTTTTTAAAATATTTTAAAATTCACTCACTTTAAAGTTTAAACCATAGACAAAACATATTAAAGCGAAACAAAAGTGTCAAAAAAATTGTAGTATCCGTCAAAATTCATATAAAAATACTCTAAAATTTAATACACTTTACGAAATTTAGATTTTGCTTAGTTTTGAAAAATATTGTTGGTTTCAAATGATCATCGTGCAGAATACATTTTTTAAAATCCGAGGAAACTTGATTGTATGGTGACTTTTAAAAATTTATGATATTCCGAAATTAGAAAAATCGAATAATTGAAAATTTGAAAAATATCCTAAAATAAAAAAGTTGTCCGCCATAAATTGGCGTAATTTAATTTAGTAGTCTCCATTTCGCACCTAATCATAATTCGAAATTTAGAATTTTCAATATGTGGAAATGCCGAAGTTTATAAATGTACATTTTTTTTAAACTTGCCATACCACGTCTGAATCATATGTACGTATATACATACATATTTATGATTACCTAAGAATTTTACCTTAAAATCACACAAATTTATCACACAATCGACTGAAAGAAGTGCCCGATGGACAAGTCTATATCTGGTTTTAGTGTTGCAAGTCTAATAATTTTCGTAATTTCAGAACCGAAGTAATCCCAAACTCCTTATTAATCCATTTAACCGATTTGCTGTTCCTGGACCTATCACACAATAAATTTGTAACTTTGCCACCGCTATCACGTCGCCTGGCAAATTTACAAACACTCAACTTGAGTGATAATTCGCTAGAATTATTCCAGTTGCGACAATTACCATCACTCTAGAATTTAGAATGTCTAAATAAGCGAAATAAACAACGAACGCTGCAACATTTTTCAACCACCTTGGATACCCTTTCTAATTTAGTCGAACTGGATTTATTAGAAAATTGATTGCCCAAAGGTTCCCGAATGTTTGTACAATATGGGTAATTTAAAACGTTTACATTTATTTGATAATGATATAGCTGAGCTAGTATCTGGTGTTGAATTCTGGCAAAAATTGGGAACTCTAAATTTGACCCGAAACAAGCTTAAATCACTTCCAGCATCACTGTGTATTCCAGTCTTAAAATGAAGCCAGAGGCACGTCTATTTGCCAGCAAGATAAATAAAAACGACCGGAAAAATAAAATTTGATATCGCGTGACCGAAGCTCAAGGGGATGAGAGTAAGGGATTCTTAAATGCGTAAATTGAGCCGTTAGAACATATGTAGAGCGTAATTTCATTCCAATTATGCCCCGGCTCTATCAAGTTGAATTAGGTGTATGGGCTATCTAAAATTACCACAAGTCGAGGTGCAAAAGCACAGATTGGAAGATAAGTTACCCAACGCAAGTAAGATAATATGTTTTATTATTATATGTTCTAAAATGTTTGTATTTCTTTGTGCTCACCTGGGCTGGACTGCATTAATTCGGACCTCTTGATATTTGGAGGGGATACTTTGTGGAACTAGATCAATCGAGAGAGTTTGTGGTCTGCCCTGGAATACCTAGGAATGCCAACAAAATTGGTACGACTGTGTAGGATGGCAGTGACGCAGTCTCAATACAGTGTTAAAGTTGAGAACAGGCTATCGACAATTTTTGCAGTTAACTCGGGTGTTCTGCAGGGAGATGCTCTGTCCCCGATACTCTTTAATCTCATGTTGGAGTACATCTTTCGTAAAACTGAAACACCTCAGCGCAACATCTTATATCGCCAGTCCAATCAGGTGCTTGCATATGCAGATGACATATGCGTGATTGGACTGAATAGCAACGGAGTGAAAGAAATACTTGATCCGCTTGTAGAGTTTTCAGCTTCAGTTGGACTTCAGATCAATGAGTCCAAAACGAAATATTTGATCTCTGATTATATGGACAATGGCACACCAGTTTTTAGTAGTGGCCACTACACGTTTGAGGCAGTGAGGAAGTTCAAATATTTGGGTTCTCTTATCACTCACGATAACAGTGTGGGTGACGATATTAAAGTGCGGCTGGCACCTGGAAGTCGTTCTTTGTATCCTCTAAGGCCACTGCTAAAACCTAAACACTTATCAAGTACCGTGAAGAAGAAGCTTTGCAAAGCGTTGACCAGGCCCGTTGTTATGTTTGAATGTGAAAGTTGGGCGCTGACGGATGAGTATGAGAGATGGCTCCTAACATTTGAGAGAAGAGTCATTCGTCTGATTTACGGCCCAAAACGCGAAATAGATGGAACCTACCGAGCTCTGTACAATATCGAGATCAGAGATCTAATGAAGATCCCCGATATTGTACATGAAGTAAGATCTTAGCGAGTACGCTGGCTCGGGCACGTTCTTCGTGCTGATCCGGAACGAATTGTGCAGCGATCTCCGAAAGGAGAGCCACAATATTTTAGGCGTAGAGGTCGTTGCAGGCGACGATTGCTCCACGATGTAGAGAACGACTTGGCCTCTTCAGATTGTCTTAGACAGTATGATCGGGATCGAAACCGCTGGAGCCAAATTGTTGACTTAGCAAGGGGCAAGTAATTGCCTTTAAAACTGTTTAATATGTATATTCAAATTGATTTAACACCCAGCTTCTGTTAAACATTTTCATATTTTTCAATTAGTGGCATGTATATATACAAGATGGGTATATGTAGCGATGGTGAAATAAACGCAGAGTACATTGCCTTTGCTGAAATTTTCAATATTTTCTATTCAAATGACAGATATAAAAAATTTGTATAGCATGAAATATATATGAGGCAGTGGTCCAGTAAGCAAAGTCAGTGGTTTTGGATTTATGCGGGTCTAAGTTCGATTCTCGATCGAGCCAAACATTTTTTGATTTAATTTCTCCTGTCAAATTGGTATGATAATGAAATAAAAATAATCCAACTCAGCTTCTGTTCAAAACTGCAATATTCTCCATGTAAAAGTGGCAAGTATAGTAGATGGGTATGGGTATAGAACGGTAATGAAATTGTACGGCGATGGTCAAATAAGGAAAGTCCATTGCCGTTGCTAAAATTTACTTTAATTTATTTTTTTATTCAAATGGCAGCTATAAACGATAGAAGCTGTGTTGTTGGATTGTAATCTTGACTACTTCAAGCCTCAATATGTATTTTTAATTTAATTGAAAATAGGTCATTTTTAAAATAAAAAAGCGATTGTTTTAATTTAATGACAAATGTATGGATGTCCGCTAAATTTTTTTACCCTTAATCGAGGTTCGAACAGTGCACAACATCCACGATTCCGAACTCCATGACATCACTTACTTTTACCACATCACCATTTCCATATCTAGATTTGCCGCTATAACCCTCATCCTTTATATTTGCCAATTGAAGGGAGAAATGACATTGAATTCATAAATAAATTAAATTATTTAATCCCAAACCGAGGCTTGATCTCAAGTTCTCAATTCTAAATGCTACAACTCTGCTTACTGGACCACCGGCGTATATAAATTTGGTGCTATACAAATCTTTTATGTTTGCCAATACAATAGAGAAAATTGAAAATTTTAGCAACTGGAATGGACAATTCATTATGGTCGTTCACAAGAGATGGCTCTTGCATTTTCATTACGGTCATACTCAAGAGATGTCTCTTATACTTGCCGACGAAATTAAATTAAAAAAGTATTGGCGCTGACGAGCATAGTCCACGATTTCAAGAGCACTGGCCCTGCTTACTCGACCACCAGCGTATATAAAATTGCTGCTGAACAACGATAGAAATCTTTACAAAAAGGTTATAACCTTTATTAAAAATAATCTGGGGAAATTTAACTATGACCGTGCCATAAAATTTAACACACCCCACTCAATGGTAAAACGAATTCGAGTTTAACAAGGCTATGAGTGCTACCGAGTTATAAAAAAGCCAAATCAAAGACTGATGACAAAATTTTCAAAAAAGTGGATGTGGATGTGTTTTGATGGATGACGTATATGAAATTGGTTTTGAAACACTTCAAGTTAGATACGTTTGAAAAAAAAATGTATGATTTGGCCACCAATTTGATTTGGCCACATTTTTCATAACGACCTATTTTGCCGCTAATTCTTCAACACTGTTAATCCATCATCCAGCATCTATGGTCCAAGCGATTTTATCCAGAAGTTTCTTTTCTTTGTTCTATTTCTAAAAAACTCCACGATTTTTTTGTGAAAAAAGTTTCAAACTTTTTTTGTATGCTAAATCTTCAGACAAGAATTTGTTAATTGGAAGTTTTGTTAAAAATCATCTGGACCAAATATGCTGGATGGTGGTTCAACATTTTTAATTTGAGTTATATCATGTGACATATCAAATGAAACGTATTTTTATCACCGATCTAGTGGTATACATTTTTTGATGAATTACAAAAATTATTATTAAATATTAATTTGCATCGCGTTTTTATATTTAAAAAGTAAATTAAGATGTAATATAAAAGAGCCTTTTCTAAATAACGTCCGCGTGGTTTTTAAGAAATTTTAATTATTCTGAATAGTTAATTTTGACGAGTCTAATAAATTCGCATTTGTCAGTGACAAATATATTCCTGAGATATTTGGTGAGCAACGGTGTCTCCTTGTAGACATGTTCAAACATGTGGTGCACATAACAGAATTTTTTCATATACCTTAATTAAGGCCGTCTTTTTATTAAACAGAAAACCTAGGCCATTGGATTTGAAAATGCTTAAATCATTGTAATTGATGTTGTTCACAGTACGCTGACATTGTCTACATGACGCGTAGATGACTTAGCGTAGTCTACCTGGCCTATCCTTGCGGTGGGATATTTGTGCAAACTCTGTGTTTAGTAACATAGACTTGTTGGTTCACACGAGATATTTTATTCCTCTCCTACCGTCCATTGATAGCCTTAACCACAGATGGGCGAGGTAGATTACCCCATGTAATCTTCTCGATTGTCGATACGTAGAGTATTACGGAGATTATTTGGCAATATGTTTTAACAACGTCGACAATTGACACAACGTCAAAAACCTACGATATTTTCGCATGTTGAAATTATAGATAGAAGACTGCTGCTTTAATATCTAGGTTTAACCGATTACATGGCGATTATTAGATAATGGCTTAAAAGTGATGGTTCACAAATTGTCTGCAATTGGTTTAAGTTTACTTAACTCAAATCACAGCTATTAGCATAATATACTTGCCAAGATTTTGTGTTGCTCTGCGTGAATTAAGCGTATCTTGTTCGAATATAACGGTTTTTGATCTTTATGAATTAGCTACAATAAACTAAATGCTACTTCAAGATATTTATCGGTCACCAAATGCTATAAAATAACGGGTGCTGGCTTAAAAATTATTGCAAGAAGATACTATAAGCTTCGTTATTTACATGTGAGAAGCTGTTAGGGACTAGCTATTCAGTTAAGCTTGACAAATAATAATTTGAAATTTGTCATAACCGTATTGTTTAAACGTAACGTATTGTTCAATATTGGAAAAGATAGGGGAGTACAACGTTTAGGACAACCATGTTTGGTATGACCTCATATAATAACGTCAAACACATATTATATGATTTTTCGCATTTTCTTGAAAAAATCTTGAGAAAGTAACACCATAACGACATATGTACATAGAAGAAGATTAGGAGGTTAAGGGTAACAATTTGGACCATGTTTTTTCCTATAAATTGCAATCTTTTTCAAATAGCTTAGACCCAATCACATCTTGGAATATTCAGCATTATATTGTTAGCTTCCTAGAATTATCCCAAGAAAATCTGGAAAAGTCATCTATTCGACACATATTATGATGTCATACAAAACTTGTTTTCCTAAACCAACTAATCCTCTACAAAACAAAAATATTTTTCGGATGGCTTAGATTTAAAGTCGTCTTGGTATTTACGCCATTATTTGTGTTAGCTTCCTAGGATTTCCCTGCAAGAAATTCCGGATAAATCATATAACGGGTGATCCAATAAGAGCTTCCGCAAGTTTTTTTGAAATAAAACGCATTAAAATCAATTTAATAATCAGATACCCCATAAAGAGTAAACTAACGACGTCATATCACAAGATCTTGGAGGCCAATTCACGGGTCCCTTTCTTGATATGATGTTCTCATTAAAATTTTCTTTCAATAAATCGATGGTTTGGCCGGCTGTGTGGCACGTTGCACCATCCTGTTGAAATCACAAGCCGGCTACGACTTTTTCCCAAGAAAACTTGAAAATTTATTTATTTGGTAGCAGGTAGACTAATGCCAAAAGAAATAGCTTGTGAAGATAAACGTTGTCACATAATCGGTAAAATCATTGAATTAATAAAACCTGTTACTCTCACTAGGTTATGTAAAAAATGTTAGGATTTAGGACAAAATTCTAGTGAACTAATTTAAACAGTCAGTTTTAATTTTGTCTTCCCACGTTGTGAAATAATGCCTACTTTTCTAACCTAACTATTTTAGGAAACAGATTAAAATGCATTGAAGGAGATTATAAAACTGTCGCCGCCAGTACAATACAATAATCCTAAAGAAATCTAGTTCACTAGAATAGTGTACGTTGTCTACGGTATTTACATAATCTACGTTGTCTACGAGTTACCGACACGTCGTGGAAGAAAATAATAGACGACGCGTAAATGCCCTTCCCTGGCCGTAAATAGATAATCAATTTTATAATTACGCGGTGGTCGCGGGAAAATGAAAAAACGCTCGTTTCTGCTGTCAAATAAAATTTTAATTACAATTCTTAATAAATGTTTAATTAGTCTCTATAAACATATTGGATTGTTATTTTATTTACTCCGGCAAATTATAGTGTTTTTGTCGTGCGGAATTATATGCAATAATTTATAACGATGTATTTGGGTAATACATACAAAATTAAAATCAATTTTCTTTTCTATACATTTATCGAAAGCTTATCATTATTTAATAATGTCATTAAAAATACTCAGTAGAAATTATTATTTCGTTCCGTATTTCAAAAAACTTTAACAAGACAATACCTACATAATGTCTAAGAAGAATGAAATATAAAATATAATAGTTAAGCTTATACTACTTGTGATTCTTGTATATAGTTTCTCTTCCAATTTTCTTCTTCTTATGTATATCATGATTATTGTTAGTTGCCATTATTATTTCAATTATATCTATATACGAGTATATATGTATGTATATATATAAAAAATTCAATTCAGTTTTATTATTTAAAACTTTGTATGAGATAGAATAACTATATATTGTAAAATAAAATGAAAATCTTAGAAATCTTTAATCTCCAGTTTCGTACATGCAATTACGGTAGAGCTTTTTTATTTCGTATATGTGCTCGATTATCAGCTTTATAAATTATTTTCGTAAATACTAGAAAATCTTTCTTGTAAGATTTTGGGGATATAAACGGTTATGCGATTTTTATGGCCTCAGTAATTTGTAGATGGTAAAGCTACAGACTAGGATATGCTTCGTAAAGCGTTTAATTCATTCATTTAGACCTTAAAATCGGAATGAAACTTAGAGGTTCGAAAATATTCTTTAATTAATATATAATTTGGCTATGGTTAGTTTTTTGTAATTTGGTGAGAGCTTTTAGAGTGGCAACCAATTAAAAAAAATTAAAGTAAATAAAAAGCTGTAAAGCGTGTGGTGGGGCACAAGCTTTTTTGTGCTGATGATAAAAAATGACCACGCGAAAACAAATTGATGTACGTAATATGAAATATAAACAAGGCAAAAAGTGTTTAACGATTAATTGTAATTGGGTTTGTTGTTATTGTTGTTGTATATTGATGTTGCTCCCTCCAATGAAAAGGAACGAAAATCATCGACGATAATCTTATATACAAATGACCATAAATTGAAATAAAAGTAATGGAATAAATTAATTTTTGATTACAAAAAGTAGTACGAGGACGGATCAAGGGGATGCATGCGATGTAAACTAAGCCAATGCGTTAACATTCTCCCCGCCTTAAAACGTCTCACTGGTTTCAACATAATTTTCTGGAAGATGACAAATTTTTACGCGAACTAATTCATAATCTCCATTGTACACTACGATCTGCCGCCCAAGCTTCCATTTTAATGGGGGTTGATTTTCTTCGAAGACCACTACCAAGCCACCAACCGACAGATTTTTAATTGGTTTGGTTCATTTATGTTGTTGTTGGAGAGATCGATGAAATAATTCGATCTGCTTCTAGGTGTCTAGCATTAGTCGTTCAGGTAGATTAGGCTTTGGTAAAGCAGTGAGGGGTCGTCCAATCAAAAAATGACCAGGTGAAAGTTTTATTTATTTTATAAGCGTCATCAATTGTTCATATGTGAACTTAGCTAGTACCATTGTGCGACGTGAATGGAATTTGGCATGTTTTACCCCCGATTCGTGAAGACCACCAAAACTATGTATAGCAGGCATGAATTTCCATTCAATCTTCGCATATCGGTTTTAGTTGATCCTTTAATTGCTGAGATATAAGCAGTCCCGCAAAATCTACCCCGCATGTGTAGAAAGGTGGCGTTGGGACAACCTTATCCGGTGCGGTAAGTATCCTATCTATTCTGTCTTGGGAATCGGTCGAACATCTTTTTGCATATCCGGTGTTCCCTAACAGTGCAGGCCAATAGTGCAGATGAACGGCGGCCAACAGGGCTCGTGGGCCGACATGTAGCAGCTTCCTATGGTCGAAAATAATTATCTTGATTGTTAAATGATGGCACGATAATGAACGAAGCGATGGATGTTTACGACGAAATTAGTATTTTCCAAACCATTGTAGTCGACAGGAATGGATTGAATTTTCGCCACTTGAACGATGGTAATGACGGCTCGATCCAATTCTTCGTTTTTCAGCGGTCCGTTTAAATCTTTCTCGATTGCATTGGCGGCAGAAGGTTAAATAGTTTGGTGATCAAATGCTAGTGGCAAAATCATCAAGTTTTGGCGGATTCATGTGGCGATAGAATTTGTATTATAACTAACATTTTATATTCACAGCTTTCGAGATTAAACATGGCGGCTCAGCCATTGAAGTTGCAGTTGGTGAACTAATTTTAATGGAGTGTAGCAACGAATAATGTGACGAACTGTAATGTCGGCAGCGGTCTATCACTGGACATGCAGCCACATTTGCCTTTTCTAGGGTTTCGAATATGGTTTTAATATTCTCGAAGTGCTCCTCTTCGCTTTTTCCAAATATTGTTATGTCGTCGATGTAAACGTAGCAACGTTTCTCAATGTGGTCTCGCAGCAGGATATCGTCCAGTACACTTTGAAATATGGAGTGACTTTCCTTTTTGGAGACAATCCATACTGGGGAATTGGGGTATAGATGGTCTAATTATTCCATCTTGCACCAATAGGTTGATTTGTTTTTCAACCTCTTCGTTTAGACATATAGGGTATGGGTATGGTCGTGAGTATACGGGGTTCGAGCTGGAGGTTCGGATTTCACCTTTAGCAGAAGTCACAAATGTTATAGCCTGGGTTTGAAAACAGATTTGCGAAATTATCCACAATTCTGTCTAGCTTCTATTTTTGTTCATGATTTAAATTGGTAACTAGGAACCATATATTGTTAATGTGATCAGAAATATGTTGCTTAAGAGAGATTTTTCTGTTTGGGTTGATAGTCATAAATCCACTATTCGTGTGAATCGTGCCTTTAGACTATCGTTCCCAATTATTCCGTGAAAGGATTTTAAACTGGGAAGGATAAAGAATTTTAATTTTCTTTGGGGGCCAAACAGGTCTACCATGGCCTGATGGGTAATTTTGACGCTGGCCGTCACAGAATTTGCAATAAATCGTCTCTGATTATGAGAAGTATCTATTAAGAATTTGAATGTTTTCCCGCCCTTCACTACATGCTCTAAATATATAGGGAAGAGCTCTTAAATATAAAAAATTAATATCACCCAATTTTACGGTTTCTGGTCCCCCTTGTTCGTCGAGTTGTTCGAGGAAGTTGTCTTCGTTGGCTAATTCTGGTACGTCTTGAGAGTTTGTGTATTCGAGTAAGATGTTTTCGTAATTTCCGTCATATTCCGTAATCTGTTCCTGGTATTGTTGCCAATACGGCGTACCAGAACTTTATTCGTTATGGAATACTCTTTGGTATTTATTCGGTCTAGGAGATTCATGATTCTGATTTGGTGGATTAAAATAGGAGCTTTTCTTGATAAGCTGGGCATTTTGCGGTCGATTCACATAGTTGACTTATTTCGAATGGATGCTCCATCTACTTCCATGGGAGTTGGTTTAGGTAGCGGATGGAGGTGGAAGGGAGGGAGCAGATAGCGCAGTGGTTAAAGCTGTGACGTTTGGATCGGGAGGTATCGGTTTCGAATACCAACCTTTTGGTTTTTGGTTATTATAGCTCTGGTGATAGTGTAACACTGCGGGTAAAACGGTTGAGTATTCCTTTTCGGGATTGGAGGTGGAGGAATTGGTACCGATATCTCTTTTGTTTGCATAGTGAAATATTTGCCCAATTAACGGGGGTGTTATATAGGACTCCAACGCATCATCTACGATTCTATTTCTAATGACATTTAGATTGCCATAACATTTTGGCGTTCTCTTTAAGCTTTCATAGATTTGTACAATTCGATCTACGCTTTTACGCTAGGAGCTAAATCCTGGGATTTTGTCTAAGTTTGGCAAGTTTATTAGATGTCGGTCTGTGTTGCTTATTCTGATAAGCGATTATCTCACTTACGAGGTTTGTGAGCTGTATTAAGTGAAATGCGTTGGAGGGTTTAGTGGATTAGCTCAAAGATGTGCTCTGTTTATTTTCTGGATTGTTCAGATTGCATAAAACGTCTTGGCTACGAGGGGGCATTATTGTTTATGTCACGATAAAATTCCATGCAAGATTATCTTTCAGCTTATGGATAATAATCTTGAGATAATATGTTTACAATTAACTTTGAAGAAGTTTAGTCGTATAGTTTTTCTTGGTACTTTTTATAAACAACCAAAATTAGATTGTTGTGTTATTTTGTATGAAATATTATCTGTATATGTTAGGTTAGGTAAGGTTAGGTTAGGTAAGGGTGGCCGTCCTAAAGGACTAGCATAGACACAAAATTGGTCCGTAGCTGTACCACATTCGAGTTTCCTCCTCTTCACTCGCTAAACCATCCTGAGCTTACCAAGAATCGTTTAAAGTCCCGGATCTCGATCTTACTAAGATCCGTGAAGTCGTTCAAAGGAGAAGTTCCCATACATTTTGTTCTGCTGTACGCTAGACTAGGACATAGGTGCAGAGCAGATGGAGCAAATTTTTCTCCTCCTCCTCATCACCACATCTGTATCTTTATATCCCGCCTGCTTTGGGTTATTTTTGGGTTATTTGGCGTGCTATTTGTCTTTCCAGTGCTTTCAACAGAAAAGAAGATAAGCTTATAGGCCTAAAGTCTTTGGGATAGCAGTGAGAGGTTTTTCCCGCCTTAGGTATAAATATAACTTTTACTTCAGTCCATTTGCTAGGAATGTGACAGAGTTCTAGGCTGCCTTTGAAGGTAACTTCCAGCCAGGGTAGGGTTAAGTCAATAGTTCGCTGGTTATCCGCAGGGATAATTCCATCAGGTCCTGCCGACTGGTATGGCTTAAAACTGTTTATTGCTTATAGGATATCCCGCCTATTTACTATATGACTTACGGAGTCTACACCACTATTTATTATGGGTCTCTCCGGAGCTAGCATCGAGCATTTAGGGAAATGCGTTTCTAGTAATAGCTCCAGGGATTCCTCACTACACGTAGTCCATGAACCATCCGGTCGTTGTAGAACACTCGGGATAGAAGGACTGTAACATAGTACTTAGCGTGGTCTAGCAGCCTCCGAGGTCTCCTGTATATTGCCACAGTAGTGCCTCTTTAAGGACTTCCTTATAACAGTTCCAATCTGCAGCAGCATTTGTGTTCCTCGCTTTCTTGAACAATCTCCTGCATTTTATACGAGTACCTTGGAGTCCTCTCGCCTACCAGGGTGGCCGAGATTTACAAAAGGGTCTACTGATAGGACATGCACCTAACATGGCTTTGTTAAAAGCATCAGATATCTTGGTTAGTAGAACATCAAGCTCCTGTGTAGATGCAGGTGGGTTTGGAACCGATACCGGTAATGAATTACCCAGAATGGTTCTAAAGCACTCCCTATCAGTTTTTTTCCTATTTCTGAAGAATGGTTTTTTTAGTGCGTTTTGTATCCACTTCGTAATGGTCAGAAAAGGAATGGTCTTCGGACACTTTCCAGTTCAATACCCTCCCCTTAATAAAATCTAAGACAAGTGTGCTATCTAGCACTTCTTGTCTATTTTTAGTAATAAAGGGTGGCCTGCGCCCGATATTACATATATTTAGGTTAGTACTTAAAATAAAATCAAGGAGTAACTCACCTCGCCTGTTGATATTTGTACTTCCCCAGATTGAGTGATGCGCATTAGCATCACTGCCCCCATGATGACTCCGACTTTCGTCTTTGAGGCTCTGTTATTGCACTACCCAACTTACCTGGTGGTATATTTTCCTCCTCATATGGTAGGTAGTCCGATATAACCCAGAGATTTTGCGCACCCATCTCGATGCTAGCCACCACTACATCAGCGTTGCTGTAATTTAGTAGTATAAAAATTTTCAGATTATTTCTAGCGAGAATGCAGGAACGTATCTTACGTTCATTTTTCGCATTTAGTATTTTATATTTGGAAGTTCTGAGGCCCAGCACCCGGTCTCCAGTGACCCAAGGCTCCAGGACCAGAACCATATCAATGGACTCATATTCCATTTTGAGCAGAAGGGCCGCCGAGGCGTCTTTACAGTGGCGGAGGTTGATTTGAAGGATCTTAAGCATTAGATAGTACTTACCTCCACTACTGTTGAGTCAGACTCCTCCTCTGATGGCGATTCGTCCATTTGGAGCGTACAGTGTAGTCCCATTGATCTCGACATCTCCGAGTCCAGGGATAGTGTCTCCTGAGCGGAGGACCAGCATTCGTGTCTTTGCCCTATGGTTTCGAGGGGCTAGTACACCACATAAAACATGGTGTACCAGTTGCCCGGTGATCACCACGGGGAGGTAACACGCACACTTGTGGAAGCTGCAAGATACGGAGCTGGCAACAAGTACCAACTTGATTCCCCCCAAAACAGCACGGAAGTTCGCACGTGTTCTTGTAAGACATGGTTTAGGTGTCGTGTTATGTCGCTATATGATATTGTCTGCCGCGGATGTGCATTGAATTTACCTTCTTCAGAACAGGTAATTAATTCTCGTCATTTCACTAGCGGAATCTAATAATTGTATCCCGTAAAATATTTTGATTGTTGGCTGTATTTGGGTATAATTTCATCAAACATTACTTTCATCAAATCTCGGCCTTCAACAATTTCAGGTCTTGCCTCGCTCAAAATGCGTATTTATTGTATTAAAGTAAAAAATATGTTTCGAAGAATTTCATTCCCAAAAATATACAAAATAAAAAGAACGAAATTAATAATAAAATTAAAATTCATTACATTTATAAAAATTAATATTAATCCAAAATAATAAAAAAAAAAAACAACAACAAAAAATCGTATCTTCTTGATATCCTCTTAAGAGAGAAATTCGGATATAAAATAAAATTAATTGTCCATTTTTATCTTGGGCAAAAAAATTTTTCATTTCCATACATACATACATCCATATATATAGACATTCAGCTTTTTATTTTCGGTTTGTGGGTGGGATAATTTTTATTATTAAGTTAAAATAATTTTATTATATCAACATTTTATGTTGTTGTTATTTTTATGCTTATTACCAAAATAACAAAAAAAAAAATGTTGAATGAATAAATTAAATTCAAATATATTTATAGCACAGCCAAACACTCTTCGTCGTCGTCGTCGTCGCGCTTTAATCATATTACTATGCAGAGTTGAGAGATCCAGGGAGATAGAGTGCGGGAAATTTATTGTTTTTTATTATTAATATTTTCATTCGATGTGGATTATTATTGTTATGATTACGTGGGTGTTAAATTACTGTGGCTGTTATGCGAGTGAATGAGTTATGGCACAATTCAGTCACTCTGAACCTTATACAAGTTTCAGATTATACGTACAAGTATATGTATATAGGTTTCTTCGTATTATATAAAATTTACATTATACTGGAACGTGTTCGATGCTAATGCTATAAACAAAATTAAAATGGTAAAAAAACGGCGGTAAATGAGTCAAATTATGAAAAATTTATTGAAATTTATTGTAAATACACCGGTATGTATGTATATACGACGTTGACAACCATTGTGATCTTTATACTCCCTGGTTGGCATTTTATGGAATTTAATGAAATTTATGCGGGTATCTCTCATAATTGGAAAATTTAATTTTATGTTGTTGTTGCTGTTAAATACAATTTATTAGACGTTTGGCATTCATGACATGACATAGAGGCGAATATCATAAAGGTGGCTCGAACCAACCGAACACTGTTATTATTTGTCAAAATTATATATGTATACGTATATATTTATAGTTTAGCAAGAGTCAAAAGCTTACTGTGCTTTATTGGGTGAATCCGCATAAGAAGTGTATAATTAATAAAACTTAAGTTCCACATATATTTTCTCCTTTTCTACAAACTTAAAATAGTAATTTGATTTGCTTTGTCCAATTTTGCAAAAGAGCGGGGCGGGATACAACTAAAGTTCAATATTAGATCCCACAAAATTACACGCATTGAGTCAATGTGTGGGGCGTAATGTTCAAATGAAAGGCTGTAGCTCACATCGCTCTCTTGTTAAGTTTGGTAAACAAACTCTGGTTTTTATTAGGACAGCATGCTAAAAATATTTGTGTGGAACGTAAGTTCAATAAAAATAAATCTAGTGTACAAATAGTTAGTTTAAAATAATAAAAAGGAAATTTTGCTTATCGCGTTCAACAATAATAATTGTGGAATCTATTTTTTAACTCATTATATTCCATAAAATAATGACGAGCCCTGAAATTTACCGGTTAGTTCAATACAGTCATCGCTCATGGTAACGTAAAAGAATGGATTCCACATTAAATTTAAGTTGGGAAATTTAAGAAGAAAAAGCTTAATCGCAATTTTGCGAAATTAGGGATGACAGAGTAAGAATTGTTTATTGTAAAATGCCAGTAAAATGCCAGTAATGCACTCAAATTTGAAATCCAAAACAAAAGATGTGGAACTTTTGGATTTTCACGCTACAATCATTTGTTTGCTTCAATACGAACATATAGAACGCATTCACATCTAATTTAATTTCCCAGTTTTTTGACTTACTTGATTCATAACCAAACTCAATTTAGTTAGATGAATTGTGGAACCTATATTATATTTATCTTCTGGGTGATATTTCTAGATTTCTCAATCATATTTGACTAGTTTTGCCTTTTAAACTAGCAAATAAAGTTGGGCAACAAATTACGGCAGCTGCGGATAGTTAAATTATTCTTATAGGTTTTCACTCTCAATCTTGGAAGCCATTTTCAAATAAATGTTAATTATATTCCTTACGGATCGGACCGGGATTTCTACAACATATTTATCAACAACATTATCTTAGCGGTTGGACCTCTAGTTCGTTCTAGCAATTAACTTATCATTTTGGGCGAGATTATTTACCCGGTATATCTTGGGACGACGTTGATGGCGTATTCTCTTCATCTTCCACTGATTAGGTAGCATTGATTGATTGATTACTTCCCTTCAGCAATAGTCGAGAGACTATTAGATTTCACAGGATGTAAGAGAATTTCTCACGCGCACAATAACGATACATACACATCACGATAGGCCGAACACACATATCTTTAAATGAATTTTACAGCTCGGTCTAGATTTCAGTGATGTGGTGTAAAATGAGCTCAAAAGTGATATTGTAATACACGTTCCGCGGGTAAATCAAAATAAATCCGGCTTTCCGAAGCCATGGTATAATACCGAGTTAATTCTTCTCGAGAAACGATGCAACTAGGTACAGTTCCCAGTAAAACGTAGAATATCATCTCGATTTTGTTAGAACCCGCAATGAATTCAAACCCCTAAACTGGTTCCTCTACAAGAGTTCTGAAACTTGATTAACATCAAGAATAAAAATACCTAGTTTTCCGTCGAATATGCGCTTAACTAGACCTCCACCGTTCTGGATTTCATCGATCCATCTGCATTTTTTTACCACTTTTTTTTTTGATTATTTCAAATTTACCGAACACGAAGTTCTGGTTCGTTTACTACTTCTTGACGTTAGCCAGGGAACAGGTTACAATGGTCTTCCGCCCGAGTTTCCCTTATGTTTAATGAAACCTTTTGTATTGTGATTTTATTATGATCCTTGAAAAATCTCATGTCGAAGACGGGTAGAAGAAGTGAGGGAAACAATTATGATGGAATCGCGATCCTCTCCGTCCTATTTAAACTGTTTGAGTCGAGAATCATTTCTACTGCTCAACATGAATTTCATCCCGGAAGGTCTACAGTGATTAACTTGGCTTCGTTTTGTGGTGATTTATTTGATAGTCTAAACTCCAAGCGGCGGCCCAACGTTGATTTTATTCCCATCGACTTGTTGTATTCCTAGCTCTCCGATCGTTGGCAGTCCCTTATGCTCCAAACATAGCAATTCTTACTTTTTATCATATCCGCTCGCCTATTTTTCACTAATATCAACTGTACAAGGAAGACAATGACTGAGTCGAGTTTATTTCCGATCTCGGTGTGATGTTCGCATCCGATGCTATACATACTAGACATATGAAAGTCGAAACTGCAAGGAATTTAGACACCCATTAATTTTTGCATCTCCGATTTGGTGACATTCCTACCATTGTCTATCTGAGAGGATTGAGAGTGTTCAGAAACAGTTTGTTTCGTTCGAGCTACGATCTTTGCCATCCACGCGGGCTATGTATTATGTCCTTCCACCTTATCAGAATAGATGTAATCTTTTGAAATTGCAACGTCTATACTAGATCACTGGGACATAGCATTAGCGCAGTTCATGCGCGATGACTCCCATGTCGATTGTATCGTGTTAGTAGCTTGTCTCAATTTTTATGTTACCGACCGTCGAATGACGTTCATCTAAATAAATAAACAAATCAATAATTAATTATGGAATGGGATATGGCGATAAGTAACTACGAAATTGTATAAAATTTCAAACTTGCTAAGCCTAATCGTCTAATACTGGCAAACAGGCAGATGGTTAAAACTTAAAAAGTTTTACAAAGTGTGAACTTGGAAGTTCTTGTAAAACTCTGCAAAAATTTTGTATTGTTTTGACAAATGTTTCCACTATCGTGTGTAGAAGTGGGTTAACAACCTCTCACGTCAAATTGTTTTCATGTTTCGTTATAGGTCTAAAATAGACTGCCACGGTCCGAAGCGTACAATGATTTCAGAAGCATGGTTGGATCTTGTAAAATAGTTGGAAAATCGAGACGAAGAAAGTGAAAACAAGAGACTAATCAATCCAGAAGCTCACATTCTGATAACAAAAAGGAAGACAAGAAACGAAAGTCTTCGTTACTCTGAGCACCATCTAGATGGAGTTAGAAGTTTACTAAGTTTATTGGTCAACAAGAAACTTTCTAAAATGTTCTTTATTCGGGAGCCGGGTCAATTTAAAATTCCACCAGGTTCCAATAACGCGACTACATGCTCATCACACTTTATTTATACGATAATTGCCATAAGATCGCCGGTTATTGTCGCTGCGGTCTAACTCTCTGCCACAGCAATAAAATGATTAAAAATGAATTAACATAAACAGACAATTCGTGAGTGAGTTCATCCCTGTCAACAATCGGATTTGCACACTCAGGTTTCATTGGCGTCACTTTAACATCACATTTGTGAACGTTCATATGCTACTATTGAGGAGAATCTGGAACAAATCAAAGACCCTTTCTAGAACTTGAGATCCTTAAAATTGTTTTGGGCGACTTCAATGCTCAAATTGGCAACGCGATTAGCACTTATCGTAGCACTATCGGCCAAACTCCTTGTACCCTACCTCAAACAACAATGTGACACGCACCACGGAGCCAGCTTTGCTCTACAACATGGTGGTAACCAGCACATATTTCCCACATAAACGCATCCAAAAAGCCACATGGAAATCTATAACGACGGTACAACGGTCAACCAAGTCAACCACATCCTCTTGTCCAAAAGGCATTTTTTTTGCCTCAATGACATCAGGACCAAACGTTCAGTTAATGTTGACTCGGTATCACTCGTTGGAACACAGCTACATTGAACAACGAAGTTACCAGGACCGCCTTCGAGACTACTTTATCGGAAATCTTGGAGGATAAACCACTTCTTGACTCCGTTCAAGAACAGTGGGATATCATCAAAACGGCGATAACCGATACTTTTAGACGTTGTAACAAAAAAAACACATTTGATTTAGTTTATATTGTAGATCACACTTTTTATTTTGTAGGTTATAAACTTTGATATTGGTATTTTTATTTGTTTATTATATACACTATTTATTTATTTATTTTTTATTAATTCAATGTTATGTATATGTACATTTATTTATTTATTTATTTAACTATTTATTTATTTAATTAACTATTTATTTATTTGTAATTATTTATTTATTTGGCACCACTACTAATAACACACACGCAGGGAAAAAGTAACATTCGCTAATATGGCCGAAAAATATATGTATATTTTGTATTGTGTTGTTGTAGAGAGTGACGTCGCCTTCGTCTTCGTTTTGTGTAGAGGGAACACATGCGCCGGCGACGGTTGAACATTGCACTTTTGTTAAGTGCAGTGGATTGATTATTGCATCACCGAACATTGTTGTTCGTGGTGATGTTGGTTGGATGGCGATGGTTTTACTATAAATGTTTTATAGTAATGGTTCGGTTATTAGATAGTGTTGGTTGGATAGATTGATATGTGATGGGGTTAGTGAACGCTTAATTCAAATAAGTTGGATTATATTTGAATTTCACTAATTATTTTGTTTGTTGCAGAATCGAATATCGGTGAGTCGAATATTCGAGCTGCTACATACTTCAACGTCCACCATAGGCCGAACTCAATCCAGACCTAGAAATCTTTGGTTGGACAATGATTGTCTATATTATATTCGTGATATTCGGGAGAAAGATCGTGCAAGTCGACGAAGCCTATCTCAGAGAACCAGACAATCTCACAACGCCCATATGACTGCAAGGAAAACTTCCAATCGGCTATACAGACGAAAGAAACGAGAATGGCGTAAGAGATAAATATCGATGCATAAAAAAACTAGCTACCGACTTTCATCCGCGTAGTAGCGCTATTCGCAACGAGTCCGGTGAATTATTGATGGATAATAAAACCGTCCTCGAAGTGGGGCGGAGATATTTCACCCACTTCTAGATAAACAGGCACCACCTTCCGATCATTAACCTCTCTTACTTCAACGCGATATTAACGTCGAGGATGGTTAGGATGGTATCCGCAACGAAATGCTCAAATATGGAGGCGATTATTTGTTTTACCGCATGTTTGAGCTCATATCAATAATTTGGTCTACAGAGGACATCCCAGGAGAGTGGAAGACAGCTCTTATCTGTCCACTTCATAAAAAGGGAGACCGGTTAAACTGCAGCAACTACCTTGGTATAGCTTTGCTGAATACAGACTACAAGGTTTTGGCCAAAGTAGTCGCGGTAAAGTTATCAATATAGACCGAGAGGATCTTGGGTGATTAGGTACTAGAAAAATGCTATGAAAAGGATATCCCTGTGCACAGTCTATTCGTAGACTTCCAGCAGGCGTATACGACAGCATTAAGACGAATACGTTATGGAACGTCTTGTCCTATCTGGTCATACCGTAAAAAATTGGTTTCTTTGGGTCAGATTTTAATGAATGGCTTAATGCGTAAGGTGCAAATAGAAGGTACAATTTCGGATGTTTTCGAGATAACATCTGGAGTGCGGCAAAGAGGCCCGATTGCTCAGATTCTCTTCAACTTATCATTAGAATATGTCATTCGTCAGCTTAATAGAGCGCAGCGCAGCGTTATTAACGTACCCTGATGATATTTGCATTCTGGGTCGCAACATCATCACCCTGTAAGAAGGCCTCCTTCCGTTGGAAATGTCAGCCCAACAAATTGGCCTTAGACCAACGAAGCGAATACCAAATACATGGTGATTACCAGAAGGCAGCCACGTGAGAATTTTATTTCTGGAGACACCCAGTATGAAAAAGATGAAGAGTTCAAATATCTAGGATCTCTTATCAGTGAGTAAAACTCGGCTTTTGTCGACATAGCATCGAGGATTGCAGCAGACTACTGAGCATTTTGCGCCAACATAAAGGTGTTCAAGTCTCCCCCACATATCGCGCAAAGTGAAACTGGGCATCTACAAAGCGCTGATAAGGCCAGTTCTTACCTTTGGTTGCGAGTCTTGGACACTAACAGCGCTAAACATCAACTGTAACTGACCGTAAAATAATTCGTTTAATTCTCGGTCCCATTCAAGAGGGAGCCACCTGCACGATGCGTATGAATCGCGAGATCAGAAATTATTTTGAAAAGTTGACATCATCTGATTCATAAAATCAGCAGGGCTTAGATGGCTCGGACACGTTATTCGTTCGTAAAATTTGACCACCAAACAGGCCTTAGAGTCGGCACCAACAAAATTAGGACCTAGTGGGAGGCTACCTATACCAACGGTGGGGTGGATGGACGACGTCGAGGGGGGCCTGATAATACTCGGTCATCGTCCCTGGCGTTCACTTGTAGCGTGTCGAACTATTTGGAGGAGCATTGTTGAGGTGGCCAAATTCCTTCATGGGATGTAGCGCCAGTGAAGAAGATTAAAATCTATAAGATACTTTTATTGCAACATCAATAACCATATCTGGTTAATAAATCAAACTGATTACTCAACAATAGTTTTAATATTTCTCTTGCAAGAGCCCTAGTGGCAGATATAAAAAACTAACTATTATTAAACTAACTAAACTAACTAACCAATTATTATTAAACTAACTATAAAACTAACTAATCTATTTACTCAGATGAGACCTATATTCCAAGTTCATATTCATACATCATCATATTTAAGCAAACTGTTTTATTCGAAGAACAACTTAACTATGTTTTAAACAAAGGCGGGAAAACTCGTGATCGCCAGGAGCGATATAATTAATAACGAATGGGACAGAATTTAATATATAGCAAATCCTTAATTCATGTACTTGATGCATGTAATTGGATTTTATTATATGCTAATAAAGCATAAACAACAATCTTTTTAAAAAAAATTTAATTGTCTACATGCTTATCTCTTTATCAAACAATAAAGCTTTACGAGTTTTTTTTACGAGAAAAAAAATAAACTTAATTTCTGTATTTGTATCCGTACTATGTTCAACCAATTCATTTCGTATTTTTTTATGTCTTATAAATAGGTAAATAGCTGATATAGTAAGTAAAAATCTTGTTATAGTTTTTATTGTTTGTAAGCAGGAAGAAATCGTAAAAAAAAAATAAAAATAAATCTCGAAGCTGTAATTTATCACTATGTGCTACACAGATTGTATAATGCAGAATAAAAAAAACTGTAACAAGACGTTTTGGAGATGCAGCGGAAGTATAAAAAAAACAATTTGAATATCTACTCGTATACACAACATATAGTTTTTATGTTTTGCTATATAAGTTTATTTGTTATCAGTTTTGAACAATTGCGAATTTTATGCTGGTGCCTATTCGTATTATTATTTTCCTATACTGTTATAGAGCTGTCTCGAATAGCGCTAACTTTTAAATTGTTTCTTCAAAAATCTGTTTATGAAAAGCTTGATAAACTTTTGGCTGTGCTTTTATAAGCAAGAAGGTAAGAAGTGCCAGTTAATTATTTGCAATCTAAGTCAAATCCAACGGAATTATACTAAGCTTTCAGTAATAAGCATGCGAAAGCTCGACTTAAAAAAGCTTCATTATTAACTTAGGCCATTTAAGATTCAGCTTGGATTGATAACAAACAAAAGCTACATTAATAAGCTTCTAATATTTTCCAAACGCTTAAAACTGTGATCGCTTAGTTCACTCACGATCGAATTATTTAAGTAAACAAATACTTGTATACAGGAGAAACACTGAATGAGCTTTATGTTTCGACTTTTGAAACAAAAACACAATTCGAAAGCTCTTTATAAAAAATATTAACCAAGCAAGTTCTCAAATCTATTTAATGCAGTCCAAACCATTTGTTTTAAGCACATTTAGCATGTTCGACCCTAAAATTTTGTGTTGCATTACATGCTTTAAAGCATTCAATTATTCTTCTTTTAATAACACTGGATCATAAACAGTTATGTCACATCGGATGCGTGAAATAGGTACGCAGGAAGAACAAACGAATGCAAGAAATTTAATTTTTGAATCAATGATCGTAAGTACTAGAAACCCCAGTAAATACAAATTATGGGTTAAGTTCAACTCTTCAGTAAATCACCTTTAGAAGCTATGATCATATTGGACATTTTCTGGATTCAGTTGAATTTTTTTATTAAATTCTTCGAAGAGCCTAGAAATTCAGAGAAGATTGTTATTTTAAGCAATTAGCATTTCCTGGTCTTGAAAAGAGTTGGCACCCCAGATGAAAGAGATAAATACGAGTGTTGAGAACCCAGAAATTGGAATAACTATATGTTTGACTCGGTTGGATTTTCCATTAAATCCTTCGCACTTTTGGAGGGCCAAGAATTTTAGAAAAATTAAAAATTTTGAATTTAATTTGTGGTATGATTAATTTTAAATAGGAAGTAGTCAGATATCCTGAGTTCACAAATTTACTGAGAATAAACTATAGGTTTCGTTTCATTCCAAGTATGTATAGATAAACCTCAATGCAATGGAAATATCTTAATCTGCGAATCACGGAGAAAACTATTGAAATTCTTCCAGAGGAGTATCTCTAATGGAAAAAAGAGAAAATAAACGATACGACCTTGATCTTGAAATAAATCAGAAATATATTTGTTCCGTAATAAGACCGGCAATTTCCGTATATTAACGGGCACGTCACGTACAACAACATTTCTTGAGATCTCTCGCACAGTCGCTGGTAGAAATATAACTACGAGACGAAGTGGAGAGAATATATGAATACCCTGGCTCAGATTGAATATTTTAAGCCAGATATTTATTTGCTGAAGTCTTTGATACTGATGTAAATTTACATTTAGGAGGTGAAAAATTGATGAAAGAAAAAACAAAATGCTTACCAAGTAGACCAATGTAAGATCACTTTTACCTCATTCACAACATCAAAACAATTACACACAAAAAATTGCATTCATGAAGATTAAGAAATAGTAGGTTGTGCATTCGTCCTAGTAACCATTATGATGGGTAGCATCACCAGAATAAATTGAGATGGTAATAAGTCATGGAATCCAAAAGGAAAAAAACAAACGTGTGTTTGAATCGGGAGGTAACAGGTTATCAAATCCCGGAAATAATAGGAAGAATTAAAATAGAAGGGTTCGTCATCTGATTTCAATTTTGGAAGAATTTCAAGATATGACGGAAATTGGGATAATTACAGAACATATGTTACACATCCACAACTTTGAGCAGCCATACGAAGTGATTATATACCAACCCAGTGAAATCGAGGAAATGGTGGACTTGTAGATATAGGAAAATCAGAAACGAGTTATCTGAATCGAAGTTTACGCTGTTGAAATGAGAAGAGATATACGTGTCAATCTAAAAAGTGGAACTGCATGAAATACTATGTGGAAGCGTAGTAATGGCCTACACAATACCTTAAATCCAACAACCATAAATTCACTAATCTTATTCTTAAGGAAACCTAAATTTGGAAAGAATTTTTTGACGTTTAGTTGACTTAAACGGTTGGATCGCTGGGCGGACAACTCGCATCCGTAAAAACAATCAACTATTAAATGAAGTCAACAAAACTATAAATGGATATCACCAAAACAACATCGGACCCGCGCTCAAGTACCCGGACACGAGATTGATCGGCACGTGGAAAGTGCAGTAACTTAAGAAACCAGAAGCGTTAGAGAGCCTAATCACATGCATGAAGGAGTATCGGTTGGAACTCGTTGCTCTTCAAGAAACTCGCTGGCCTAAAAGTGAAGACCATGTGTCCCAGGGCTATATGTTGCTCTACAGTATAGATAACCTCGGAAAACTTGGAGTTGGATTTCTTCTTGGACCGCAGGTAAGAACTCTGTTTTGGATTTCCAAGCAGTCAATAACCGATTGTGTAAGCTTCGCCTGCGCATGAAGTTAGCCAACCTGTCGATAATTTGTGTACACGCGCCCACAAAAGATCTGATGGGATCTATACCCGAACACGATGTTAGAATGGTAATTGGGGACTTTTAGGGTTTAGTGGTTTAGAAAAGCTCTGTAGAAAAAGCTTATTAATTTTTTAAAAGCTCTAAAGTTTAATGAACATGGTGGAATTTACTGAAAGCTTATTATTGTTAAAATGGCGGATCATTGGAAAGTTTTGAAAATTTGATACATCACAATAATGAGCTTTCGTTAGCGTAATTTAAAATTAACCAAAACTACAGTGCCGTGCTTTAAAGTTACATTTATTAAATGGGCATCATATTTTATACTAACTGACCGATGAGAATTAAATGCTGTTCTTTTACCAATCTTGTCAGATTAAATTTTTTCCGAGTAATGTGTTATACGAGTGACACCTGTATTTTGAATATTTTTTTTAGTTTATTTATCATTTGAGTTTATAAAACGACTAGCCGATTTTGACTTGTTTAAAAATATAATTTAATTGACAACAATTATTATGTTGAGATCTGAACGCAATACAACTGTGTCTATATTATAGAATTGTTACCAACTGAACGTAAATATTGTTAATATGAATAATACATTCAAAACTCATCATCGACCGAAAAATTGGTCTTGAAACCTTGGTCTTCTTTTTTCTTCAGCTTGGGAATTTTATGTTTTTTTATTCAATGCCGCTTAAATTAATTTAAAACAATTTTGTAATAAAAAAGTTTATTTTCATGGTCTGGTACGATACATTGCGACTTGCGAGTATAACAAGAACAATTTTTCTTCAATTTCGTAACGCGTAGTTAGAATAGCCAATCCTTCGCAGAAATCATATATTTTGTTGATTGGAATAATATTAAATGGAATTTGGGAAACAAAAAATGCCTCGAGTGATTAGAGATATAGAACATTTTCTAATTTGTGTTCCTAAATTAAATTATTTGTTTAAAAAATGGTTTTTTTCATTAATTTTGCATTTAACAACAGTCCTTGGGAATTATTATTGGTATAGAATTCAAAATTATCAGAATGATAATTTTTCAGTAAAGTTAACGATGTCTGAACGGTGTCTGGAGCAGTTTAGTAATTTAAACCTCCCTTCCCATGTTATTTTTGCGTAAATGATAAAAAATGTACTTGAACTCGAAATTCTATTTCAGACAGTGGGCAAACCAAGCGCTACGCTTATTTAGTTGATTACCTTTTGGTGTTTTTTTTACTTTTAAATTTTTATTCGATTTTCTATATGTATTTTAGCTACGTAGCTAAAGTGTTATTTTTTTCAAGACGAATCGCTTAGATTCACATTTGATTTCAAATTTAGTCCCTTGAAGGTTTAGTGCTTTTTTAATTGCTTCTTTAAACATTTCTGATTCTATAATCTAAATTCATATATTGTAAAATTACATTATAAAAATTAAAATTAGAAAATTTTAAATTTTTCATTCTAACACTGAAAATTTCCTTCGTTTCGGAAGGAGCATGAGTTTATGCGCAGAATGCTATGACGTATGTATGGCACTACGGACGGCCAGATTTGTTCATCACGTTCACATGCAAATCGAAATGGCTTGCAATTACCGGTAATCACTGCCTCGATAAACTTCCAGCATTCGCCACGACATCACCGCACGTGTGTTCAAACAAAAATTCAAGACGCTGATAGACTTCATCGTTAAGCAGATTGTTTTCGAACAGCCACGTTATTGCATGTACTCAGTAGAGTGGCAGAAGCTTGGCTTAATATTCTGCTGTGGTTAATTGAGAAAATAAGACCAAATACCAGCCGAAATACCAGCTGCAGAACCCGACCCGGAGTTGTTCCTGGGAGTTACAACAAACGCATGATTCACGTTCCGTGCGGAGATCACAATCCAGATTCACCGTATATATGGCCGATGAAACAATTTCAGCAATTTCGATGGCGAAACAATTTCAGCGTTTGTTGGTGGCATACACAATTGTGTAACCGAACGCGATTAGCTGTGAAGAAACTGATGAACAACGTGATTCAAGCGATGATAATCAATCGCAAATTCAAAGGAGAGGATATTCCTCAGTAGTTCGACTTCAAGCGCATTGAGTTTCGTTATGACGATTAACAAATCGCAAGGTCAATCGTTGAAAGTGTGCGGAATAAATCTGGAATTTCGCCGGAGAACAAAACGAAACATATTGTTTACCACAATGCATTGTATTGATTTGCATCTGAATTCGATATTTAATTCCTTCTCGAATAAAATACATTGAATTCTTTTGAATTCCAACTGACTCCAATACATTTCCACACTGAGAGAAAAAATCCAAAAGACAACTCAATTTTTGATTGATGCCTGTATTTAAATCGACATTTCATTAAATTTTTCAATATACATTAGTGTTGAATTCGATGAAAAAGTGAATGGAATTTCCACCCAACTCAATCGTCTATTGAAAGTTGATTTATTTGATTTTTTCTGTCATCAAAATCCATGGTCATTCCTGAGAGGAATGGATTTCCCTTACGGCCAACTCTTGATTCCGCATTTTATTTCTATAACTAATGTTTAAATAATTCAAATAAATGAGATACTAAATAAATGCAGAAATAATAAAGTATGGGAGGATCGGTAGTACCATTTCTTTGCTTCTTTACTCATTTTGTATCGCAGGCCGATGTAAAGGCGCGCAGTGCCTTGGCGGTTGAACGCACCATCACATTGACGCAAGTCTACCCATGTGGTCAAATATTCTAATATTTTAGTTCGCATAAATCAGAAAGCCCAAATACAACTGGGGATAATATGTATATTGTCCGATGATGGCTACGAATTTGCGTGCGGCAAACCCTTCATGGTAATTATGACAATAAAAGAAAAATCTTCTCAAATCTCTAAAGACAATCACAAAGCCGTAAGACTTTTGATTAATATGTGTATTTCTAACATCTCGGCGTTAGAAGAATGTCAACAAAAACTTGATGGTTTGGGTGAGCGCAGATATTGATGAGCTTGGTACTTAAAAAATTGACATTTTACTTCGTTAGGAATGGGAAGGCGATTATCAACCAACGATCTTCCTATAAATGGATCGATTTAATTGAATTTTTAAAAAATTCATCGAAAAAATGCGAATCAATGATGAACTTCAGCATTGACCCAGAGATTTCGCAACCAATTCCGCCTTCTAGTTTTCATATAACACGATGGGATATTCCACCACATCTGAAATTTACAGATCCAAATTTCAGTATCTATCGTCCTATCGATTTATTGAATGTTTTTCGAAACAATTTCTATAAATAAATATCGAGGTGGAAAAGGTCTTCCCTTAATGATCGTAACAGTTTTTGGGTGGAGTTAACTGAGGCAATAGGGTAAGAAACCAATACAAAACATCACACCAATTTCTTCTTACAAAAGGGAACCAAATTGGATTTACATGAGTCTCTGCAAAGGTTATTTAAAGTGGAACCCGTGATCGATAAGAAATACCTTTCGAAGAAGGAAATTGCATGTGAACAGCATTTTATGGACAGCCATTATCGTGATGAAATTGGCAGATACACAGTTTCAATTCCACTTCGAGAAAATTATATCAATCTTGGAGAATCAAAAATGCAAGTTGTGAATAGATTTGTATCCCTCGAAAGAAAATTCGAAAACAACTTGGACTTTAAACGACAATATATAGTGAGGTTATAACCGAATATTCTCAATTGGGCCATATGAAGCCAATTGATGCAAGCGATATGTTTATGGAGCCTAATCATGTATTGTATATGCCACGCCACGCCGTAATTAAAATGTCAAATTCAACTACAAAGATACGTATGTGGCATTTGATGCTTCAGCGAAGTCGTCATCAAATTTATCGTTGAACGAATTCATGATGGTTGAACCCAATGCCCAACATGCCTGTATTGACGTAACGCTTCGTTTTAGGAAACACCGATATGTTTTCATCAGTGATGTTAATCAAATGTGTAACAAAAACAAATCAAAACGCATCTATGAGCTTCCAACTGTTACATTTGGAACAGCGGCTGCTCCATATCTTGCAACCAGAACATTAAAGTAGTAATTGGTAATGGACGAAGCTTTTAATTACTTCGAAGCAAGTATTGTTACCCAACGTGATTTCTACGTTGATGATATTCTCACCGGAACTGACGAATTGGACGATATAATCAAATTACGATAACAACTCAATAAAATGTTAGCATTAGGAGGATATTTCTTTGATATAACTGGTCCTCAAATGATGAACGAATCTTGGAAAAAATGCCGATCAAAGATAGGGTAGTCTTGAATACAAACGGAACAACTTCCAATGAATGCATTAAGGCCCTTGGTCTAGCGTGGCCGCCGAAGGAAGATTGGTTTACTTTTATCGTTCCAACTATGGAAATAACACCTCTTATGACGAAGAGAAAAGTGGTTTCTGAAGATATAAAACTGAATGATCCACTTGGTCTTCTCGGTTCAGTAATAACGTCGATCAAATAAACAAAACTAATGTCAGGTTGTTTGTGGTAAGACGAGAGTAGCACCTATAAAATCCATTTTGTTACAGCGCCTTGAATTATATTTGCAGCGCTTTTACAATCTCGACTTGTGCGAATTGTTATAAATGCTCTCGAGATGACAATTGACCATGTTTATTTGTGGTCTGATTCACTAATAACTGCTACTTGTATTAAAACCGAACAATTTCAAAGCCAACAGAGTCAGTGAAATTCAGGATTCGTGGAAACATATTTCAACCGATGGAAATCCAGCAGATGTCATAAGTAAAGGTGTTTTAACCCATGAATTACAAAACTTCGCGTTTTTGGTGGAACGGGCCAGGGAAGTTATATTTAACAGACGAATTATCCACGAATTTTGATTATCCTTTACAAAATTTTGGGCGATTAAACGCTTGAATTGAAAAAAGAGTACACAACTTTAGCTAGAATTGCTGATCCGAAAGATATGAATAATAATGAATTAATACATCGATACAGCTCGTATATGAAGCTTCTCCGAAATTCTGCATACTGCTTAAGGTTTCGCAACAATGCAAATCCAAAGAATATTCGAAATGTGGAACATTGTCCCCATAAGAAATACAAAATGCTCTACACACATCAGATCGAGTAGTTCAGCAGAAATATTTTAACAACGTAATATCGACATTGATCAAAAAACGTCAATTTCCTCGGAACAGTTCGATGCTCTCATTGAATCCGTTTCTCGACTCGAAAGATTTGCTTACCGTCAAAGGACAATTCGTGAGGCAAATGTTTTGGTCACTTGCTGCCAAGAATATAGCTAGCTAAGTGATGTACTAGATCCTGTGTGATTTGCTTCAGGGCCAAGCCAAGAATTCAACAGATAATGGGTGATTTGCCCACAGAATGTTTTAAGTTGGAATGAACTTTTAATCCCACAGGCATCTTTTTTTTCGAAATCAATTGTAAAATTATTCCACCACGATCTCCCAATTTTGGAGGTTTATGGGAGAGCGTTTGGAGATGGTCGTTCTCATACAGATATATAGGTTTATTGGTTTGCCATGATCCGATTATTCTCAACTCGTAGTTGTATATTTCCTTTCTTCGTTGGACCCGAGTTGAACTCAATATAATAATTTATCGCTGGATTATTCCATTGTATATAGCTTCATACAGATTCAGCAATTGCATATAGATGATTTCTATGTATCTCACGGAATTTTTTGTTTAATTTTTAACGGCGTCAAAAATAAAAATTTTTCACAGGGTTTCACTCCAAAACTATATTATGATGCAACAAACCCAAGCTAAGCCATCAATGAAGCAGATTCAGAATACCAAATAGCTAAAGAAACAGAATGAGTTCGTGCTAAATCAAGAAAAACAGAAAAGAGAAAGTTAAATAATACACCGTCACCACCACAAAATACACAAACATTGGATCAAAATACCCGACCTTAAAAGGTTGAGACAAACGTCAAAAAAGATAAAAAAAATACCTCCCCCACCACATATCATAGAACATCACGTGTTCTATGATAATTAAGGCGATGGTTTCAGAAGAATCATTCGTCACTAAATCGATGGATCAAAACAAAAATAAACACTCAGCGTAAATCGCTCATTTATCTTTCACACGTATGAAAATAAACAAGAAAGGCCAATCAAAGGTCTATCATCAAAATCACTAGTTTATTGGGTTGCAAAGTTGAATTTCAACCACTTACTCGCAGAGAGTCTTAATAAATTCTGCAATGCAAAAGATGTCAAGCATAAGGACGCACGCAAAACTATTGTGGCAAACTTTCAAGATGTGTTAAATGTGTCGGACCCCACCTAACTGGAGAATGCGACAATCTGTAAGTTCATCTAAAGTGTGTACATTGTGGACAAGGCCATCCAGCTAATTACCGAGGATGTATTGTTGCATGGGAAATTCAGAAAATTAAAATCCAAAGGATGAATAAAACTCAAATGTATGGTCAAGCAAATTGATGCGAGTGACAGATAAAACAAGACAATAAGTAACAATTTAGCCACAAACCAGGGATGGGGATTTACGCGTCATCTATTATTTTCTACGTCAACGTGTCGATAACTCGTAGACAACGTAGATATCGTAGGCAACGTAGACTATTAGTAATAGTATGCAAGGCGTTACTTAAGCCAGATATTTTGCTGACAATGCAGTGGACCCACAGCGAAGCTGACTAATTACGCTCTTTCATTAAAAAAGGATAAATTAAGAATACTATAGTATCGATTCTGACTGGCCATGGCCTTTTCAAGGGTAATCGATGAATGCCTTGAAGATGATGATGATAACATACGCTTCATCGGCAGCTGCCCTACTTTCGATTGTATTAGGTTTCATGTGTTTAATTTAACCGATTATGTGAATTTTCTACAACTCGGTATGTCAATTAAATAAATTTCGAAAATTTCTTGAGAAATCCCTGGGAAGCTAACATCATAATGACGTCATTTGGAAGGTATCCAAAACAAATTTATTTTGGAAACAATTGGGGACTAGGAGGTTTAGGACAACCAGGTTTGTCCATGTTTGTCGAAAACCTAGCGAGCTAACATAATAATCCGAATATTCCAATATGCATTATGGGTGTAAGCTAACCGAAAAAAATTTCAATTTTGAAAAACACGAGATTGGGAGGTTTAGGACACCAAATTAGATATCATGTATTTCGATTGAATGCAATTTCCGAATTGTTGCCCTTCTACTCCCCTACATTTTTAACAGCTAAATTATTTTGCGGATAACTTAGCACCAATGACATCGTGGTATGTATGTCATTATGGTGTTATTATAAAAAATTGGTTGGAACCCGCGAGGATTCCGCTACCGCACTAACAGCTTTGCATCCTCTTAAATTTATATAGCGTAACATATAGCATCTGATATTTTATCGTATTTGGAGACCGAGAAATATATTAAAGTAGCACCTAATTTGGCCAATTCATATAAAGTCTAAAATTCGTTATATTCGACCAGATCAGATACGCTTAATTCACGCAGAGCAACGCAAAAGCTTGGCAAGAGTTTTCGGCCGTAATGCATCGCCTTAAGTAAACGAAAACCAATTGCGAACAATTTTTAACGATCACTTTTAATCCACTATCAAAGACCGTCGAGCAGGTCTATTTGTAATTTGGCAGATAACTATATGTTATTCTACCATCCATTGAATGCGATCATCTATTTTGCCATATCGCTAGAGACGCTTTTCTCGTTTTTCTCTTGAACGAGCCCAAGAGGTTTGGCCGAATTTGAATATTTTGTCTTAAACTTCTTGGACTTCCTAGTTCATGCTTCCATTGAAGGCAATATTCCAAAGGTGTGGACCAACGATGGGACCTGGCGGACATCTTTTATTGACAATTTTTTCAAGTGTGGCATGGCTTTAAATAACAGTGACTTTTCTTTCAGAGAAATAGTTGTGTAATGATGTTATAGAGGTTACATGGACAATTGAATCTCTTTAGCTCCAACATTATGCTGGGCCACCCCAGTTAATCGAAGGCGATAGATACATCTAGGAAAACTTCAAGATTGTAATTTTTGATCGACTCTTTGACCGTATACTGATATTGGGTCCCCGGTAGACCTATTTTCTCTAAAGCTAAACTGCTTGTCACTATAGGTGTCCCTTTTTTGGAATATGTCCAGTGAACCTTTAAGTGAAATGAAAACCTTTCAGTGAAATTTTTTAAGTTAGTTTTGTTGATTCGGTTAAGTCCGGAGACCACCAAGACAATTTAGATTTACGAGCATGTTTACGTGGTATAGTAGCGCTATAGACTTTGATAATGAACCTGTTATTATTTGTTCAACTTGATGGATATCGCTACCAATCGATACCTTCAGTCAGGCTTTGCCAGATGCTACTTAGTTGGCTGTAGAAACACTCCAAATTGGCAAGCCTTAAGGCATTCCGAGGAACTTTCTTTACTGCTTAATAATGAGATAATAGCTCTGTGGTCACTTGATGCCCAATTTTCATGGACGGACCAACATACAAAATTTCTTAACAGACAACCTGTTATGAGAGTGAGATCAATAATCGACTCCTAATTACGAGAGTATATACTTGGCCGCCCAGTATATATTCTTTAACGAGGACTCCTCTCTCGTTTGTGTCTTTATTGTGCCAAAGTTTGGACATAGCATTGAAGTTGCCAGTAATAATATTGTGATGGTCTTCTAGACCAAACATGATTTTATCAAGTTTACCCACATATTCCACTGGATCGTGTGAATATTGGAAGTATAAATACTGACCAGATAGAAACTTCCTATGTTAGATATCACCTCTACACACACAGTGTGTGTTGAACTACTGTGAAGTTTTAAGAACCTCTAGATCGTTGTTGAGGATGCCAATTGCTGCTTTAATATTTTCATTGTTTCCAAAGATTATTCTTGTAGGTGTGTTCATTCCACCTATAACCCCTTTAACCACGTATGGTTCCTGCATTCAAAGTATGTTAATCGCTTCTTTTTTGATTGATTGTCTGATCTCATGCCCAACCGCTTTAGCATTTTGCATATTCAGTTGGGCGATCTTCAATCGACAATTATTTTTAGTTTTAACTGTCAAAAATAGTTTTCTTCATCATAAGGTTCAAAACCGTTTTGTATGAGGTACAAACTTTACCGCGTGACGAACGGTCAAAAGCCCGGTTTGCCTTGTGGCAAGAAGCGTATTTAGCGTCTTCCGTCTTTTTTGTGCATGATTTTTGGTCATGCCCATTGTCGCCGCAGTGACCACAAATGTGGTGTTGTTCCTTACAGAACTTGGCAATATGTCCAAATGTCTGGCATTTGTAGCATTTTGTTAACGTGACCAAGTCTAATACTCTATATGAATAAGACCAGCCTAGATACACTCGATGGTTTTTGATGAGGATATTTCTGGCAATTGGCGATATCTCTTTCACCCAATGGTCCATTATTGATATTTTCGATTAGCCATCCTTGAACCGAAACGTTAGCCACTGCGCCAGGTTTATAATTTCCTGCAGTTTATTTTTAATGTCCTCACGATTTGTGAAGGAAGTTTCTCTACCAGCCATGGCTTTGACAGTGACAACCTTTGATGATTGCTACTGGGTCTTTTTTTTTGTTCCTGTTACTAGGTTATTGACCTGAAGTACCGCATTTTTAAAAGTCTGCGGGTACGAGACCTTTTTCTCAGAGTTAAGTGCTTCCACTATTTCTGAGCTTTCTAAAATTTGACGTTTAGTGCCGGCTATCTCAAGGCTCATCAAATGGCTTTCGTCTACAATGGCACTTAGGCAATCTTGAAGTTTTGCCCTTTCCCCATTGTTAATCTTGGAGATACTCGTATATATGAAATTCTTCTAATCCTTACGGGAAGGATTCTTTACGATACAATAAGTGTTTGTCAAGTCGGGTTTCATAATTAAAATGCCGCCTCCTGCATATACTAATTAATAGTTCCGAATTTATTGGTTTGTAGGGCACTGAGAAATTGGCTTTGTACTCATTGGAGGAGGTACCATTTATGAACACAGGCTCGAAACAAACCTTTAGTAGAAAAAGTATATCGGTTCAGTTTTAGAGGCATATTAATGAACAGCAGTATATCTCGAATTTTGCCATGGGCAATGAAAAATGTGGATTAAACGAAGAGAGATCCTGTTACTGACAACAAAAGCCGGTTTACAGCTATAGACGCAATGGACCTTATAAATAGCAAGCACTGAAGCTATAAGAATTTACAAAAACTCCAAAAAATCCCCAATGACCATCTGCAAATTAGGCATATGAACTCGTTATAAAGAAGGTGTGGTCACATAGCCCACCTGCTATAAAACTTCAAGCGGTTCACTTTCTAAATTGCATAACGTTACTCAACCATTACACGTCTTGAATTGACCATCTTGTAATTCATATATTTTCTTATGAAGATTGCTAAAAACCTGCTTCATTTGGTACTTGCCTGTACGACGGGTTTCGATCTTTGACTTGTTTTCCAGAGTTTCGCTGGTCGGAAGCAAAGTTATTTTGGAGATTGGGCGTTTTAATTAGACACCATGACTACCCCTAGTTGTAACTTCACCATCCAAATGGTCATCTAGTAGGTGACAGGTTATTATCCTTGATCAAAACGATGTCATTTAATTGCACCCGCAGGTGCTTGGAATTCCATTTTTCTCGCTGTTGAAGAATTGATATTGGTAATCAACTGACCATCTTTCCAAAAATTGTTGAACCATCTTCTGCACTAGTTTCCAGCGATGATCTAAAGTTTCATAGTCAATACCGTCGATAGTTCTTCGTAATTCCGTGTACTTCCCCAATTTTTCGGTTCAGGTGATATTTCATTGATTTGACTCCTACCTCCCACTGAAATGAGGTGCGGATGGTGATTTAAAATTCCATGTTGTGTCATTAGCCAATATGCTTTTCCGATCCGGGGTAGCTTGCCTTAAGCTCTTCCTTATCTATAATATTGATCGTGCTCCAACAAAATTTGTGTGGTTATCGGAATACATGCGTGTTGGCATATAATCTTGTATATGAATGGACGGGACGGTGTAACTCGTTCTTGAGGTAAGTCTGCCGCAATACTTGTAATTTGGTGGTCGACTTGAAGCGATGATTTCGTTCTTAAAAAGGCTAGTGTTTGCTGGGGGCTTCCGTGCAGTTTTCATTGGTTGCAACTGTTGTAAAATCCCCAAATCTTAGTAGTTTGCTGCGGTTGCTCCATCTGTCACAATGTAAGTTGATATTCAATTCGCCCTGACTTGCTTTAGGTTTCGAATTTCGAAAAGTTGCTAGAATGCAACTTGCTGTCTTATAGTATCTTTGTTTTAGCCATTTAGATTGTGTAGCACTTCTTCTGTTCATACTATTCTCATACATGATAACCTAGATTTTATCGTCATTTTCAAGGTTATCGCCGCAATCGTCAATTCAATGACTAAAGTATAAAAAAATGGTTACTATGCTGTTTGTGGCCCCTGTGATCGGGGCACACATGTCTCGTAAACCTAAATTGTCCGAACATATTTTCCAAGAATACCACCACAGTATCCTTTGCTTGTCGTAGGAGGCGACTAAACGGTTGGATCGCTGGGCTGACGACGGCATTCGTAAAAAAAATGAGCTGTTTATAAACTATACAAAACTAAAAATGGATACCGCCAAAACAACACCGGACCCCTGCTCAAGTACCCGGACACGAGATTTAGGATCGGTACGTGAAACGTGCAGTCACTTAGAAAACCAGGAGCGTTAGAGGGCCTAATCACATGCATGAAGGATTATCGGCTAGAACTCGTTGCTCTTCAAGAAACTCGCTGGCCTATGATTGGAGAGCATGTTTCCCAGGGCTATACGTCGTTGTACAGTGCAGATGACCTCGGAAATCTTGGAGCTGGATTTCTTCTTGGTCCGCAGGTAAAGAACGCTGTTTTGCATTTCCAAGCAGTCAATAACCGATTGTGTAAGCTTCGCTTGTGCATGAAGTTAGCCAACCTGTCGATAATTTGTGTACATGCGCCCACAGAAGTCAGCCAGCCCCAAGATAAAGACACATTTTGCAATGACTTCGATGATTTCACGGGATCTTTACTCGAACACGATGTTAGAATGGTAATTGGGGATTTTAATGCTGGAGCTGGCAGAAAGCAGGCCGACTTATGTGAAAACATAGGTCCATACTCCCTACACCTCGTAAAACGAGTTTGTTTCAAAAGGGCTAGCTCGGGGTGTAAAAGACTTGAAAACTTATCGATCAGCAACTAAATACGTATAGGCAACGATCATTATTTGGTCGCTGCAAAGCTACGGTTAAATTTTTCGTACCTGGGAACACAGCGAAACGTATGAAACGTTTCGACTGTGAAGGTCTGATAAATGAAGATCAAAAGAAACGATATCAGGATCTTGTCAGCAATAACATTGAGGGAGCTTCTTACTAGTCTGACTGAATTCAACCGCTTTTGGAGACCGTGATGGAAACATCTGTGTCAACATCGAAGCAGTACTCGACACATGGAATTGACACTTTACCGACCTGTTTATTGTTCATCATGTGTCACAGACTGTAGTTGAGTCACTTCAAATACAGACTGCTGTGATTTGAATTGTGGATCAATCCCATGAAGATTTCTCTAAGGCCATGCAGAGACTAAAACGAAACCGCTCACCTGGAGTGGACTGCATTAATTCGGAGCTCTGGATATTCGGAGGGGATACTTTGTGGAACTGTCTTTTGCTTGTGAGAATTATAACGGTATAGATCTCCTTTGAACAGCATACAAGCTACTGTCTCACATTACATTGGATAGAATCAACCCCTCTAGTAGAAAGCCTGATTGGTGACTATCAAGGAGGATTTCGTCCAAATCGATCAGTCACTGATCAGGTCTTTTCGCTGCGGATGGTTCTATCTAAATTTTATGAAACTCCCATCCCCGTGCATCAGGTGTTCCTGGATTTCCGGCAGGCCTATGACTCGATCAATCGAGAGAGTATGTGGTCTGCGCTGGAATATCTAGGTATGCCAACAAAAATGGAACAATTGTGTAGAATGCGAGGGACGCAGTCTCAATGCTGGGTTAAAGTTGTTACACCTTGTTCGGCAAGGAGATGTTCTGTCCCCGATACTCTTTAATCTAATGTTGGAGTACATCTTACGTAAAACAGAAACACCAAAGCACAACATCTTATATCGCCAGTCCAATCAGGTGCTTGCATATTCAGATGACATATGCGTTATTAAACTGAATAGCAACTGAGTGAAGGAAATACTTGATCCGCTTGTAGAGTTTCCAGCTTCTGTTGGACTCCAGATCAATGAGTCAAATGCGAAATACATGATCTCTGGATACAGGGACAATGGCACACGAGATTTTAGTAGTGGCCACTACACGTTTGAAGGAGTGACGAGGTTAAAATAATTGGGCTCCCTTATTACTCACGATAACAGTGTGGGTGAGGATATTAAAGTACGGCTGGCAGCTGGCTGCCGGGTTATGTATCCTCTAAGGCCACTGCTAAAATCTAAACACCTATCAAGTGCCGTAAAGCTATCAAGTGCTTTACAAAGCGTTGATCAGGTTCTTTGTTATGTTTGGATGTGAAAGTTGGGCGCTGACGGTTGAGTACGATATATGGCTCCTTACAGTTGAGAAAAGAATAATTCGTGTGATTACGGCCCAAAAGGCGAAATAGATGGCACATACCGAGCCTGTACAATATCGAGATCAGAGATCTGATAAAGATCCCCGATATTGTGCATGAAATAAGATCTCAGCGAGTACGCTGGCTCGGCCACGTTCTGCGTGCTGATCCGGAACGAATTGTACAGCGATCTCAGAAAGGAGAGCCATCATATGGTAAGAGTAGAGGTCGTTGCAGGCGACGATTGCTCCACGGTGTAGAGAATGACTTGGCTTTTTTGGTTGTCAATGACAGTATGAAGACCAAGCCCAGGAACACAACCGTTGGAGCCAGATTGTTGACGCAGTAGGGGCCAGTAATGGCCTTTAAACACTGTTATTATTATTATGCTGATGTTTATGTCGCACGACAAGTGGAATACTGTTTGTAGTATGGCAGCGGCCATGACGATAGATCAGCGATGATCGAAAGAGCACAGCAGAAAGATATCATGAGTTAGCCCGTCAACTTCCTATGAAATAATACTATCAATGGTTTCACAGGCTGGTGGAGTTGGTGATAGAGACTTTTAGTCGGTAAAAAAAATTCATATATATAGCTTTCAGTATCTTTTGAAGATTTCTACTAACCCCGCCTAGCGCAGAAGAATACTTATGTACATAAATTGTTATATATACTTCAGACCACTGCACCGAATAACCTACATATTAAAATTAAAATGAAAATGCAATTATAAATTTTCCAAAAAACCTTGTTTTTCGATACATATATGTACATACTTAAATAATGTACAATTGTTTTGAGTTTTCGCGCGCGGATACCAATAATACTTTAATACCGCGCCTCGCATATTTTCACTTCGGTGCACAACAGTAACCAATTTGAAATAAATTTAATATGACAACAATTTAAATATGTACACTTTTGTTGTATATATTTGAGCTCAAAGTAATTTTTCTCGTTTTCCAACGCTAAATCCGACATCCACATTAACATTAACAATATACCACTATATACATACATACATATACATATATACAGACAAACAAAAAAGTTGAAATTAAATTTTCATTTTATAAAATCAGCGACGGAAAAATGCGGCGAAAATCAAATAAATTGTATGGATGTACGTATATAACCCGCATAGTATACTTTATGTAGATTTTCAATTTTCAGGATTAATTTTGAATTCCAAAATGAATAGTATAGAGACATACACACACAAACACACACATAGACACAAAACCAACCGAATATTGTATATTAAAAATAATTTTTCGCTCGGAATTAATTTATGCAGTGGTGGAAATGTAAGAAAAATAATTGTATTCAAACAATTTTTGATAAGTCGGGAAAAACCAAGACAATTATATTTGACGAACTCAAACGATTCCATTCTAGCGGTGTGTGGACATAACCGGAATCAATATAAATTTAAATAAATTGCGTGGTAACAACTAGGTTGGTTCCTTATTGCGGAGACACAATTCCTGCCGCAATTCCATTTTAAACTTGGGACGGTTTTTAATAAAAAAAACTAGATGTTGGCATACTATAGTTCTCTTAACTCGGACGACCACTGAAAGTCGGAATTACCACTAATTGACGTGGAAATGCTATAAAATTGAGTGACTAAATTGGAATAAAAAATCATCTCCTACAATAAACTCGTCTAAATTGTTATATTCTATACGAATCATCTTACCAAACTATCTGCAATTGAAATTTGTAACTAAGCATTTCACTGGAGGAAGTATCATTTTCTGAGCATAGCGCGATTCACATCAAAATATACTTGCAGTTGTGAGTGTAGTAATTTGATTTTCCCTGAATGGCCAGTATATTAACTAATAGGGTGACCAGATACTTTTCAAGAGTATTAATACTCGTTTTGTTTTGTACTACTCCTCACTCTTTTATTAGGCAAAAATCAACCAGATATACTTTTTTTAAATTAATGCTAAATTAATGCTTAAATTAATTTTGCGGTATCCAAATCTCAACTTGTAGCCAGACAAATTATCTCGACCATTGCATTGAGTGGTATTGTTTTAACAATTAAGAGAACCATTAGGTTATGTTAGGTTCGGTAAAGGTGGCCGCCCTAAAGGACTAGCATAGACACAAAATTGGACCGTAGCTGTACCACATTCTAGCTACTTTCTCTTCACAAGAATATGGAAATAATAAGCAACCCGTTTCTAAGGCAAGGAAGGGTTACTAGATCTCCAGAGAAAACTTTAAATTTCTCATTTGAAAATCTTAACATAAAGCAATTCAAACTAATATGGGCGGAAAAGTGGCAGCCCAACATGCAAGCATAACAATCTCATATAATCATATAGTAAAACATCTGTTCTTGAAAGTTGTGCAATGAAGCAAAACCAGAATACTAAATTTAATGTCAACAATGGTGAACGTCAAACCGGATCACCAATTATGATACAGAACCAAAATATCAATTCTAATGTCAATAAAAACGTGGAATATCAATCCGATGAGGAAGGCTAAGCTAAAGAAACAGAATGGATTTGTGGGAGAAATAAAACGAGACGGTTAAATATTACACCGTCACCACCTTTGTGGTGGTGACGGTATATTATTAACCACAAATAAGGGATGAAATACTCAGCTTCAAAATATTCAAAAAATACCTCCCCCATCATAGAGTGTTTCAGAAGAATCATTCATCACTAAATTGATAAATCAAAATAAAATGAACATTAACGTAAATAGTGGATATAGATTCATATAGAAACGTATAGTGAAAACTTCGAGCGAAAGCTCATTTATCTTTCACACGTATGAAAATTGAAAATAAACAAGAAAGGCCAATCAGGATCATGGCAAGTAACTTATATCATACATGTAGCCGAGAACGAATTAAAGATGAATTATCAACAAAACAATTAGGAAGTGCAGACTTCATAAAAAAAAATATCCAACATTTTGAAGATGCGCAAAGTATGAAAAAGAAGAAATTCAGGCCACAATGGTGTATATAAAAATCATCAAATTTCCTAATATTGTAGCAGGATTGTAGTGTCCACCAAAACATTCTATTAAAAACAAACAATATCAGAGTTCTTCAAGCGTTTGGGTAAAAGGTTCATGATAGGTGGTGACTTCAATGCGATGAATACTCACTGGGGTTCTAAATTAATTATAAGTAAAATAAAAGAATTACTGATTGCCGCATTAAAGAAAATGGATGTTAATCCATTTCAACAGGAAAACCAACATTTCCAACATTACCAACTGACCCAGGAAAAATACATGACCTAAATAAATAAATGACCTAAAAATACTTTTGAAAGTTCTTTTAAAAACTATTGGCCTCTGTGGTCGGGGGGCACTCACATGTCTCGTAAATCTAAATTGCACGAACATGTTTCCTAAGAATACCACCACAGTATCCTTTGCTTGTCGTAGGAGGCGACTAAACGGTTGGATCGCTGGGCTGACGACCCGCATCCGTAAAAAAAATCAACTGTTTATAAAATCAACAAAAAGAAAAATGGATACCGCCAAAACAACACCGGACCCCCGCTCAAGTACCCGGATACGAGATTTAGGATCGGCACGTGGAACGTGCAATCACTTAGAAAACCAGGAGCGTTGGAGGGTCTAATCACGTGCATGAAAGAGTATCGGCTGGAACTCGTTGCTCTTCAAGAAACTCGCTGGCCTCAAAGTGGAGACCATGTGTCCCAGGGCTATACGTTGTTCTACAGTGGAGATGACCTCGGAAATCTTGGAGGTGGATTTCTTCTTGGGCCGCAGGTAAAGAAGGCTGTTTTGGATTTTCAAGCAGTCAATAACCGATTGTGTATGCTTCGCCTGCGCATGAAGTTAGCCAACCTGTCGATAATTTGTGTACATGCGCCCACTGAAACTGCGACCGATAATGGTGAGAGAATGATGTACTTTGCAATTGCTCATGATCTTAGAGTAGCAAGCACATTCTTCCCTCACAAACAGATACACCTAGAGACATGGACACATCCTCGCAAAACATCCCGGAGCCAAATTGACCACGTGTTAATTTCAAAAGGGCGAGCTCGGGTTGTGCAGGATGTGAGAACTTATCGGTCAGCAACCAAATACGTAGGCAGCGATCATTATTTGGTCGCTGCAAAGCTACGGTGGAAGTTTTCGTACAGGTCGGCGAACACAGCGAAACGGATGGAACGTTTCGACTGTGAAGGTCTGATAAATGAAGATCAAAAGAAACGATATCAGGATCTTGTCAGCGACAACATTGAGGGAGCTAATTACCAGTCTGACTGCGTGAACTCTGTCTGGGAGGTACTGAAAACTTCGGTTGTCAGTGCTGCTCAACAGACTTTAGGTATAGTGAAAGTCAGACCCAAGAATGATTGGTTTGATGACGAGTGTCGTCTTGCAGTTGAGCAACAAAATATAGCCCATAATGAAGTGCAACAACGTCTCACAATCGCAAGGAAAAACAAGGCAGCTCTTGCAAGAAGAGCAGCTAAGCGGATTTGTAGACGGAAGAAGCGAGAATGGTGGAAGGCCGAGGTTCTGAAAGTACAACAACTCAGCAATGAGCGTAGTTCACGTAATTTCTTTAAAGGAATTACTGGATTGCACTATACTTTCAGGCCTTCGTCAACCGCCATTCGGGACCGGGATGGAAACCTCTGTGTCAACATCGACGCAGTACTTGACGCATGGAGTGGACACTTTACTGAGCTGCTTGATGTTCATCATGCGTCACATACTGTTGTTGAGCCACCTCTAAAACAGTCTGCGGAGATTTGCACTGAGGAGCCATCCCATGAGGAATTCACTAAGGCCATGCAGAGAATGAAACGAAACCGCTCACCTGGAGTGGACTGCATTAATTCGGAGCTCTTGATATTCGGAGGGGATACTTTGTGGAACTATCTTTTCGACCTTATTCGATTAGTATGGCGAACCGAAGTTATGCCTGATGAATGGAAAGTGGCCGCGATATGCCCCATCTTCAAGAAGGGAGACCGCTTGAAGTGTGAGAATTATCGCGGTATAGCTCTCCTTTGCACAGCATACAAGTTACTGTCATACATTTTATTGGATAGAATCACTCCTCTGGCGGAGGGCTTGGTTGGTGACTATCAGGGAGGATTTCGTCCGAATCGATCAGTCACTGATCAGGTCTTTTCGCTGCGGATGATTCTATCTAAATATTATGAGACATCCATCTCTGTACATCAGGTTTTCCTGGATTTCCGGCAGGCCTACGACTCGATCAATCGAGAGAGTTTGTGGTCTGCCCTGGAATACCTAGGAATGCCAACAAAATTGGTACGACTGTGTAGGATGACAGTGACGCAGTCTCAATGCTGTGTTAAAGTTGAGAACAGGCTATCGACAATTTTTGCAGTTAACTCGGGTGTTCTGCAGGGAGATGCTCTGTCCCCGATACTCTTTAATCTCATGTTGGAGTACATCTTTCGTAAAACTGAAACACCTCAGCGCAACATCTTATATCGCCAGTCCAATCAAGTGCTTGCATATGCAGATGACATATGCGTGATTGGACTGAATAGCAACGTAGTGACAGAAATACTTGATCCGCTTGTAGAGTTTTCAGCTTCTGTTGGACTCCAGATCAATGAGTCCAAAACGAAATACCTGATCTCTGGTTTTAGAGACAATGGCACACCAGATTTTAGTAGTGGCCACCACACGTTTGAGGGAGTGAGGAGGTTCAAATATTTGGGCTCTCTTATCACTCACGATAACAGTGTGGGTGAGGATATTAAAGTGCGGCTGGCAGCTGGCAGTCGTTCTTTGTATCCTCTAAGGCCACTGCTAAAATCTAAACACTTATCAAGTGCCGTGAGGCTGAAGCTTTACAAAGCGTTGATCAGGCCCGTTGTTATGTTTGGATGTGAAAGTTGGGCGCTGACGGATGAGTACGAGAGATGGCTCCTTACATTTGAGAGAAGAATCATGCGTGTGATTTACGGCCCTAAACGCGAAATAGATGGTACATACCGAGCTCTGTACAATTTCGAGATCAGAGATCTGATGAAGATCCCCGATATTGTACATGAAGTTAGATCTCAGCGAGTACGCTGGCTCGGTCACGTTCTGCGTGCTGATCCGGAACGAATTGTGCAGCGATCTCTGAAAGGAGAGCCACCATATGGTAGGCGCAGAGGTCGTAGCAGGCGACGATGGCTCCACGATGTAGAGAACGACTTGGCCTCTTCAGATTGTCTAGGACAGTATGAAGACCAAGCTCAGGATCGAAAGCGTTGGAGCCAAATTGTTGATTCAGTAAGGGGCCAGTAATGGCCTTTAACACTGTTATTATTATTATATTTAAAAAATATGGCTCAACTGGACATAGAAGTAGAAAAGCTCATTGAAAAGTACTCCAGAAATGAAATCAAGGCTAAAACGAAATAACTATCCAGTAGAAATTAGAGATCTCTTTAAGGATATATACGCAAATCCAGAAAAAAGTAGCAACAAACTAGAGCTCCACAAAAATTAGTCAGTTAATTTCTACTTAAGTAGAAAGATTCATCCTATCAGGAAAATGAATGGAACATGGGGAAGAAAAATAAAAGAAAAAACTGAAGGATTTGCTAATCATATTGAAAATATATTTCAACCTCATGAATGGCAATTACGATAAACATTGGATGAAAATATATCAGAAATTCTCGAAAATGACCCACCAACATCGCCTACCGAAGTACGAAACGAGATGAAAGACAATTTAAACTTAAAGACAGCACCAGGGTTTGACCTGATTACCGAAGAAATAATAAAGCAGCTACCGAGGAAAGCTACGGTAAAGATAACTTTTTCCATAAACGCTGCATTCATGCTAAAATATGTGCCAAAACTTTGGAAAATGGCTGAGGTTATCATAATTCTCAAGCCATTTTTGCAGTGAGCCCTCCACTATTGATCAAGTGAATAGAATAACCAATACTATTCAGACGACTTTAGAAGAGAAATAAGGATTACCACGAAGGTTTAATCTACAAATTCAAATTAATCATATACCTAAACAGTACAGCATAATACTGGAATCATATATAATTGAAAGTTATTTCTCAGGCTTAAGCAAGAAGATTAATATTCTGAACTTAAGGAAATAAGAGCAGTTATTCCACAAGGAAGTGTACTTGAGCCACAAAAAAACAATTTGCCCTTTTAAATTATTTGGCTAATAAAAACATAAAATTATCTGTTGTTGTTTTTGGAGGATTTACAATAATCGGAAGGTTTGTATATTATGTTTAATACAAATTTTAAAATAGTAAATATATAAATATTAACCATCATTTGTTGTTTTATATATGAAAAATATTAAAATTGGCTGGGCTTCAAATATTGCTCCATGAAGCGTAAGTTCCTATAAGACACTATTTTAAATCGGGATCCAATTTAATAAAAAAAAAACTACGTTTAGTTGAAGCATTTAGAAAACTTGTGGAACTTTATCCATCAAACCATCACGGATACGATCCCCATATCGAGCTTGGATTGACCTTCTTTTGGTTGGAAGCAGGAGGAACAAATTATCGTGTGGTCAGCACTACTTATACTATTCCAACTACAACGGTGTTCAATATTGTACAACGCGCATTGAATATGATTAATATCGAAATATATTATGTTAGCTATTGAAGTCGATCTTGAGAGCATACATTTTTACCGATCTGCTGATTAGAAACTTTTACATATTTGCGTTGGGTGGCCAGGATGGGTTCACGATCAAAGAGTATTGAAAAATACACAGTAAAAAAAAATACATATAGATCATTGGAAACAAAATGCCCCCGATCTGTATGTAATTTTTACATAATGTATGTACCTAAATGTACATAATTTTAAATATCGGGAATATGTAAATGTACCCTATCCGATATGTAATTTTACATAAAAATATGTAGAACTCATTACATATATAGGATAAAGTTTTACATAATTGTATGTAGAACCACATATAATATATGACATACATATTTTTATGTAAAATTACATAATTATATATGAGAAATTTTAGTATAAATTTATGTAAATTTACGTATTATTCCATTTATATTAAAAATACACCAATTCAAATTAAAGTACACTTTATTTCATAAAGCAATAAAAATAATAAGAATAACAATACATTTCAATTATTTTAAAATTGAAAATAATAAAAATTTTACAAAAATTCAAAATTTAAAAAAGTCTTAAATAAAGAAATTCGGAACCTTCTAGGTATTATACCTTCCTGTGTGAAGCTTTATACCATTTTATAAAAATATTTAATTAATCCTAGATCTAGTTTATCTAGTTAATCATTTTTATTTTCAATTTTTTTGATTAACTTATCCACTTTGCTTATCTGATTCATGTGACGCTTTCCCCCTCTAACTCTTTTATGGTATAAATTTAAAAAACACCTTTGAATGAACTCCATCGTCAATGACACTGATTTTTCATATTTAATGTTTAAACGTAGTACAATGACACCAAAATATTTATTGCTTCAATTATATTTGTATCTTCCGAATCAACTAACTTTTGCTCTACAAAGCAGTGATAAATGTGGTTATTACTGGTTTCCTCACTTAGAGCTGAAATTAGGATAAGATTGCTTAAGAGGTGTGGTATGAGCCAATCATGACCTACTATGACTTTCGACTACGATTTTCGGCGATAGTAAGCAATAATAACAAGCAATAGTAAATTTATAATATTGTTTTCCCTTTTCTTCCTTTGTCTACTATAATAGGAAAACGATCGTCGTCGAAAATCGTAGTCGAAAGTGTTAGTAGGGCCCCTGTATTTGGGGATTTCGACACAAATTATTCCAAAATTTATTCAAATAAATTAAAAAAACTCCTTAACTTTATTTGGTAATTATTTCTAGACTCAGTGTGTACCCGAAACCGATTTTGTTGACTAAAATACTGGCTCTACTGAATTGATAGTTCGTTCAATTAATAGGGGTAGTGCCATCTATCAATAAAGAGCACCACCATTGTTGATATAGTCATCAATGTGTTGTTTTACCCAAAATTGGAACATCCTTTAAATAAATAAATTATTTTGGCTAAAACAACACGTTTTATAAAGTATTTTTAAATTACTTTTTAGCCATTCGATAAAAATTAAAATGATAGTTTAGGTCAAACCATAAAAATTAATACATAACGTTAATAATTGGTCTTAGTAAATAACACAAACCTATCACAGCAATCCAAGGAGTATTTACTGGTGAGCGAATTGAATTTAAATCGCGATCAATCTAAAATAAAACAAAAGTTAGTAAGTTATTCATTTTAAACATTTTATTTTGCCTTACTTCAAAAAACGAAATAATTGTGGACCAAATCTTCGTGAAAATATGCTGCCAGAGCTTTTATACAATCAAAATCTGTGAAATTATCATGGAAATTTTTTTTAAGTTCTCTGTCTTTTAATTGATGCCTGCCCCAATTAAAAATTTTTGGTTTCATAATTCTAAAATTAACTGATAACTAACTGTTATCGGTTTCCCCATCAACTCTTTGAAATGATCAAATAAACATATTTGTTTAAAGAGAAAAGGCCACGAATCTACAGTTTGTTCAATCGTTGGTACTGGGTTTTGATTATTCAAAAATAGTCGAATTTCTGGATAGCAGCACATCATTTCCTCGGTGACTTTAATTTCATGTTCGACTGTTAAATTTAATTTATTTTTCATTACACGTAACCATATTTGTTTCTGTTTTAGACTTTCTGCATTTTGACTACCATAATTTTTTGGCTGCCAATTCGTACAAGATGCACTTATAAAGAAGAAGAAGTTCTTTTTCTTGTTGATGGGATATTTGGCTTTAATACGTTGTCCTTATTTGATAATTTATTCAAATAATTATTGTGGTTCACCATCATATTACCTAACCAATTTGTGTCAGTGGAAACAAAATTTTTACCATCAGATGATTTTCGATAAAAGGAGTGAGGATAAAATGAACCAAGTTCCTCACAGACCCGTTTAAATTTTGACACAGCTATTATTTCAGATGATTTCCGTAGCTCAAGAACTATAGATCTCACAAATAAATGAATATGGTTACCCAATTGCTGCTGTTTTTCTAATAATGTGCATATATATGGAGGTAACATTTTTAAATAATCCGTTTTATTAAATGCTAAAATGTTCTCCTCAAATTCGAAGTTAACAGTGGATATAGAACTGACGCTCGTAGCACTGGATGCGGTGATGAATGTAAGTATTCAAATTATTAATTTGATTTTTAGATACCTAATGGGAGTGATGGCAAGGAGAGAAAATGCTTATTATTGTAGGTGTACACTTTAATCGGTGTGCTATATTTTAATTGACTTATAGGAATTAAACTGTAAGTTGAGAAATTAGTCAACATTTCGTAAACTAATGTTTTGTAATTATACATCATTCGACAAAGTTTGCCGTAAAATAAAATATCGTTTTTTTTTTACATATGAAAATGGAATGGATTTTCATTATAGTGATCTCGTTTGATTCAGTTACTGAGGTAACAATACATTCACCGTCTGCAAATACTAAATCCCCATATAAAAGTTTTTTGGCAACTAAGTTATAATTATCCGGAATAAATACATTATACATTTCTTGATCTAATACTACAGGTTTGATTGGTACTATTGACTGATTCACACGATTGCCCATTAAATTCGATTGATAAACTTGGTGAAGATAAAACAGAGACTTTTCAACATGAACGAAATTTTTTAAATTTCGCACACATTTTTGAAATATTGATGTTTATTTTCAGTACGAAATGTCCACATTTTAGAAAGTGGACCAAATTGTTTGATAAGATCTGGATAGTGTGTCATGTAATGGTGTTTGGGAGTGAATTTGTGATTTGGAAAATTTAAAATGCGTAATGATAAATATTGCTGTATAGAAAAATGAAGAGTTGTAAGAAGAGATTCATCAAAACTCGAACTTGTTATAATTCGACATATTTCTACAAGTGAAGAAAACATTTTCCAAACTGGATTTTCAAAAAGGTCACTATTTTGAAATTTACTATTCAAAAAACAATATGGTATGATTATTATGGAAATCCATATATCATATGCTTTGCCTGTATCACATTTTTTATTATGATCAATATTCATCAGAATTGGAAGTTGTAATTTTCTAGCTATTATTTTAAACGAAGACATTAACCAGCTTTCCGTTACAATGTCATGGTTAAATAAATAATTAAATATCAAATACAAATCACGGCACCCTACACCTTCGAAAATATCGTGCGCTATGCATGGTAGAAGCCCGGGATTAACGACGTGAAAATATTTTAATTCATTCATAATAGAATCAAATTTGAGCCCACGATAATGAATACTATTGGAATTTAAACTAAGTAAATCATGACTGTATGTTTCAACACTTCTAGTTTCTTTCGGGGAAATATCAAAATTATTTAAATCAGATCTTGAAATATAACAAAATCTACAGAAATGAGAGACAGCACTGAAATTTTCGCATAATCCAAATAATTGATGGGAGCCTAAATTGTCTCCGGTAAATGCGATAACACATACTTTAATTGATTTCCTATTTGGAGTCACCTGCAAACCTTTACTTCCCAAACTCTTTAAATCATTAATCAATTCTTCAAAAACCTTGTTGATCCCAAATGATTTAAAATATGTTTCTTTGCAGAGGAGCACTAATTGGATATTATCCCTTTTAGACCTGACTTCATATTTTACATTTCCAATTATCATATATACACCCACCAATTTATGAATCTTTTTTGCAGAACCAAGTGGATTACATATTTCAAAAGCGTCCTGATAAAGAATAACTTCAATTCTTTTCTCAGTGCCACATAAAAAATTGTTACTTTTGTAAATATCACCTTTATCATAATCGTTTATTGCGTTTGAAATCGGTTTCGATGTTGAGAAAAAACTTTCATCCTCAATTAAATTTCGAATTGTCTGACTAATTGGAACATAAAAGTAACTACATAATTTATGTTCATTGCTTAGACCTAGCGATGTTTCAATAGGTTCAACTAAGTTTAGGTTGTTTTTAAAATACTTTGACCTAAGATGGGCGGTCTTAAATGGTTCGAATAAGCTAAATTTTGGGATATGCAATTTAATTTTGCTTGATAGATGCGACACGTTCAATAGATTACACGCATTTTCCATTGTAAATTAAATTGTTCTGGTAGTTCGCAATAGAGGAAAATTTGTCGAAAATATAATTAATGGTAGAATCAGGTACTATATATCTACTTTTTAATTCTAATGCAAATTTGCCTATAGTTTCGACATTTATAGCATCTTGCGGTTCTGGATTTTGTACTATTTGTGGCAGTAACAGTTGCCAATAATTATCAGAAGTAGCATCTGCCATTAATGAGGTATTGACTTGTTCAGAATTTGCATCTAGCATCAAGGAGGAATCGACTTGTTCTACAGCTTTGTGCTTTTGAAACATATGAGAAAGAAAAGTACTACAATTTTAAAAAAATTTATTGCAGTAGAACGGGCAGTTAACTTTGTCGTTATTAAGTATTAATACTAATTATAATTAAATTCTTTTTATATTTTATTTAAATTTCACTGTAACACTGCAATAATTGTTGAACTGCATGCTTGTTTGATACTTAACCACAAATAAAAGACATGCGATCTTCTTTTTTCTTGTTTCACTTATTATCCCCTCTCTGATATTTCTCTTCTCGCTTCTCTTATTTTTCAGAAATTTTATGTAAAATTACATGTTAAATACGTAGTACTACATATCATATGGAGAATTCCATAACTTGGGATGGATTTTTCAATAATGTCATGAATTATTCTTGGAATTTTATGTAATTTGTGGTTTTACAGAACATTTAACTAAATTTTACATAATCAGTTACTGGCTTTGTTGGTTTACATAAATATATGTAATATGTTTACTACGATTTATATGGAATTTTACAGAATTTATGTAAATATTTTTTACTGTGTAGGAAATTTTTTATATATAGAAGATCTCCTACATGTGATTATTATTTGCTCGATGATAGTGCATATCAGTTGACGCAGGAACCCATAGCGAGTATTATACCCTTTATTGAAAACCGCTTACATATTAAAGCTCGAATGGCTATCGAACAGGCCTTTGGCCAAATGAAACTAGGTGGATATGTATATTTCTACCATTAAAATTTGCAATAAAGGAATCGCGGTTTGCTGTATACTCCACAAGATTTGTATAAATGTTGGCGATCTCATAAATATAGACGACGATGTCAAAATGAAAATAGAGGTCATTCTGCAAGTGAAAATTATCAACCACAAAGAAATACTGCAGAATTCAGAAATCGATTGTCTTTAGAATTATAAAAACAATAATTTTTAATTCAATAAACATTTAATTCACATAATATTCTAAAAATAAATAAATAAATAAATATTTCTAAAGCACATGTTTTGTAGTTCCCGTAATAAAAAACCATAATTAATCTTAAAAGTACACACAATGAGATGTTATACTCAGGTTCATCTAGACATCCCTAGGATTACCTGTAAGTGGCCATCAAGTATCCTACTACACTTTCACAAAAAAATCGATCTGGTCTGCTATTTTTCCTGGGTCAGTTGGCCAATATGTTGGTTTTCCAGTTGAAATGGATTCACATCCATTTTCTTTAATGGCAATCAGTTATTTTTTTCCGTTAGTTGTAGTTAATCTAGAACCCCACTGAGTATTCTTCGCATTGAAGTCACCACCTATTATGAACCTTTTTCCCAGACGCTTGAAGAAGTCGGAGTATTGTTTGTTTTTAATAGAATGTCTTGGTGGACAGTAGAATCCTGCCACAATGAACAAGTGTTGGTTATCTGAACGATTTGGCTTTTTAATAACTCGGTACCACTTATAGCCTTCCTGAACTCGAATTCTGTACTGATGTGTCTTAAATTGTATGGCACGGTCATAGTTAAAGTTACCCGGATTATTTTTAATGAAAGTTATAACCTTTTTGTCTGTTTTTTTGTGAGCCCCAATCTAGGTATATAACGCTATATATCGTTGTCTTGGGTCAATTTATTAATTTTGTAATGGATAAACATGATATTGAAGTAGATTCATGGTGTTTGAACACGATTAGTTTTAAATTCCGCTCTTTTTGAACAGAGATTTAAATGCATTGACGGCAGGGATTGGCGAGGTAGATTACGTCAGGTAATTTACGCTGTTGTCGACACGAAAAATATTACGTAGATAACTTGGCAAAGTTTTTTGTCAGCGTCGAAAATTAAGGCAATATCGACCACCTATGATATTTTAGCGATTTGAAATAAAATACGCCAGTTTGCAGTTGTATTTTTCAAACGGCCGATTCAGTTAAGTAGCATAAGAAGAAATTAGAGAATTATTCAAATTAAATCGGGAATCACATAATAATAAACAGTATTAAAGGCCATTACTGGCCCCTTACTGAGTCAACAACCTGGCTCCAACGGTTTCGATCCTGAGCATGGTCTTCATACTGTCTAAGACAATCTGAAGAGGCCAAGTCGTTCTCTACATCGTGGAGCCATCGTCGCCGGCAACGACCTCTGCGCCTACCATATGGTGGCTCTCCTTTCAGAGATCGCTGCACAATTCGTTCCGGATCAGCACGCAGAACGTGACCGAGCCAGCGTACTCGCTGAGATCTTATTTCATGTACAATATCGGGGATCTTCATCAGATCTCTGATCTCGATATTGTACAGAGCTCGGTAGGTACCATCTATTTCGCGTTTTGGGCCGTAGATCACACGCATGACTCTTCTCTCAAATGTTAGGAGCCATCTCTCGTATTCATCCGTCAGCGCCCAACTTTCACATCCAAACATAAAAACGGGCCTGATCAACGCTTTGTAAAGCTTCAGTTTCACGGTACTTGATAAGTGTTTAGATTTTAGCAGTGGCCTTAGAGGATACAAAGAACGACTGCCAGCTGCCAGCCGCACTTTAATATCCTCACCCACACTATTATCGTGAGTGATAAGAGAACCCAAATATTTGAACCTCCTCACTCCCTCAAACGTGTGGTGGCCACTACTAAAATCTGGTGTACCACTGTCCCTAAAACCAGAGATCAGGTATTTCGTTTTGGACTCATTGATCTGAAGTCCAACTGAAGCTGAAAACTCTACAAGCGGATCAAGTATTTCTTTCACTCCGTTGCTATTCAGTCCAATCACGCATATGTCATCTGCATATGCAAGCACCTGATTGGACTGGCTATATAAGATGTTACGCTGCGGTGTTTCAGTTTTACGAAAGATGTACTCCAACATGAGATTAAAGAGTATCGGGGACAGAGCATCTCCCTGCCGAACACCCGAGTTAACTACAAAACTTGTCGATAGCCTGTTCTCAACTTTAACACAGCATTGGGAATCACATAACATACTATAACTTTGGAAATATATGTTGAAATAAAACAAACAATAGCTTTAATTAAAGAATATTTGTAGCACTAAACGATCGAATTGGATTAAATTTAAAATTTTGTTATTACGGATAAAATCGTGCAATACTGTTCCCAGTTAGAATATATTTGGCTTAGAACAAATTTTCAGCAACCTTATCACATTAGCATTCTTTTCATTAGCGCCAAATATTTTTGGATAGCTCGAAAACCGGTGGGTTCAGCTTCTTTGAGATAATATTGATTTGAATAGTTTAGTACCATTTTATTGCGCCTTTAGAATAGTGGTAGCTAGCTAAATCATTATATAAATTCCGGGCAATTTCTACTGAAATGTTTTTTAAAACCCTCTACAAGACCATTACTTGATTTTATTTGGGCATTAATAACCATTTTTTTAAATTATTGATTGACGGGGTAAAACAACTGATTAGAATGTAGATTGGTGGATCTTTACTAACGCTTGAATTCCATGGAAAAATTTTGCTACTCGATAAAGTTAGAGTAAGAAAAAAATATATATTACTGACTGTGAGATGAGATAAAAAGTTATCTCATTAAAATAATACTGAGTGTTTTTAACAGTATTACTGCCATTACAATTTTTTACTCACATAGAATATTGTAAATCTATCTCAAACACAAACAGATGTACAAACATTTGTGTGCTAATCTAATGTTTACCGCAAACCAATATATCTTTCGGTTGTTAGATTTTTATAGCAAAGTGCCATTTGTAAATAACCGGGCAAGCGCTCTATGGGATTTCATAGGTTATTTAATGAATGAACATCTTATATAAATGCAAGTTTAGATTAAAATTTTGAAGTTCTTTAGCAAATGTCAATAGCCAAAGAGTTAAAATTGACCTTTGAAACCAAATCATCCAAGAAATCTAAACATTATAAGTTTATTCAAAAAAGAATGCGCTGTGTATGAACTGCCCGTGAAAGAACCCAATACTAGGACAGACTATAAATACATAAGTGTACGTTTAAAAATGTGTTCTTGTTTTTACAAAGCAGCTAACACGGACAAGTTTTGCAAGCACTTTTAAAATATGAATCGCAATTGATAGAAACTTGAATTTTAATCTCCAATCCTTTTCAAGTCTCTCCTTCAGTGATTTTATTCTATCCATAGTTTCCGTGAGTGTCTCTAAGCTAATTGAAGTGATCTCGATTGACTAGATAGATTCCATTTTTCGTTTTACCAAAAAAATCTCTTTAAAACGACCATGTCCTGTACGAATCGCTACCAAGATTCTTAACTGGTTCTTTTTTAAAGATAAAGCATACTTCGTTGACCTCAAATTGGACTCCTTAATGAAGTACTTCGCCTTACGACAACTAAAAGTCTCAAGCCACTGAGACCTTAGGTCTTTCAAGGCGTAGTCCTTCATCACTTTCTTCCCGTAGTTGAAAGAAACAGGAACCGCTGGTTCAGGACCAACAAAAGTCAATTGGGAGCCAGCTTTGGCTAAACAATCCGCGATCTCATTGCCTGCGATGTCACAATGAGCCGGTACCCACTTGACCGTAACTTTATTGTTAGAACAAAGAAGGTTCATGAAACGTTTACATTCCTTGACGAATTTAGAAACAGTCAAGGGATTTCTTAAAGAGTTAAGTACAGCTTTACTATCTGTACAAAGTAGAATACTTTTGTTTCTAAAAGCAAAATTTAAAGCCTCAATAACACTACGTGTCAGCGCTATAAGTTCCGCCTGAAAAACAGTACAATGCGAACCAAGACTACCGAAAAGTCTCAGATCCGTCCAAGCACAGTAGATTCCAAAACCTGCACTGAGGTTAGAACGAGAGCCATCAGAAAAAAAGACTATGGACTCATCTAATTTATCAATAAAATCCTGCGAACTCCACAAATCTCTCGAAGGATAAGCCACCGAGTAAAGATTTGAGAAATGAAATTCGGGCAGTAGTCTGTCATTAACCATATCGATTTCTGGTAAACATGACGAATAATTTTTAAAAATTTGTCGATGTCCTACGATAGAACCGAAAATATTCCATGCCTAAACCTACACTAAAGCTTTATTAACAATAAAGCCAACATCGACCGATGGATTCTCTGGCAAGTAATATCTGCACAAAACCAAAGTGCGTTTGGGGGATGACTCAATAAACGCCTTAGTCTTTCTTAAGCAATATTTTCAGCAATTTATATAAAATTGAATTATTTATTTGTTTTAATTAAACATTTTTAATTTAGAATAGTTTTGTTTTAAAAAAAACCGGGTTTCAATAGTTTCCGGCAGGACAAAATATTACTGCTGAATTGTGTCAACGAATTAGGCGTAAAATACGTTTCTGCGTAGTCATTCTTTTATGTATATATTCGACGGCATTGTGGACATCATAAAACTTGCTCTTGAGTTCACAACAGCAAATCGCTTGCCAAATCATTATTCCTTTTGTTCATTTATCTAAAAAACATTAAAAGTTGGGTGGATCACCCCAGCATTTAATATCACAAACGCGCCGACGGTGCAATACCCGGACAAACACATTTATACATACACGTTAAAAATAAACACCCAACCATGATTTTTGGGCATCATCGGTTACCATCACTCGTATCGCATTGGCTCCTAAAGAAATTTGGTTTCTATTTGGTGATTTAGAATTAATTTACAAAATCATTCATGGAATTGTCTACACTATCGACATTGTCTACGTTGTCGACGTTTTCTACGGATTGTCGACACGTGGACGCAGAAAATAATAGATGACGCGTAAACGCCCATCCCTGATGCTAAGCAATTGGATGCCACAGCGTATTAAAAAAAATTAATATTCTCAAAATATTATCCAGATTAACAGAAGGTGACAGGAAAATGACGTCGAATAATAAATAAAATTGTTATGTATATACGAACGAAGAAAATTCATATTTTAATATGACTTTTCTTTAATCCAATTACACAAACTATATATACAATGTAACAGCGATTAATATATATGTACATACAACCGACATTGAATGTATTAAAAAACCACCTTGAAGAGAAGTAAAGCTTCATACATCGCTCCTCGCTTTAAACAAATTCATTATGTACGATATGTTTCTTTTTTTAATATCATTTTTAATTAAGAGTACAGAGCTTTTAATTTATAATATTTGAGAAGCTTTTTGATGGTTGATGAAGCACATCATATACAACACAATGTATATATTATGTACATGTAAATCTATCTGTATACAAATATGAATGTCATGCTGTGTTTGATGGAACGATGTACGAGCAGCGTACAATAAAATTTCGTTTTGTTTACCGTCATGTTATATCTCATGATTTTGACTTCCAGCATTTCATTTACGAGAAAATGTGTTGCACACGATACTATATTATATTTGTTATTTGTACATACATACATATATATGTAAACGTATACATATATGTATATTACACAACAAATATCAAACAAGCAACAGTACTCATGACAATAATAATCACATTTATTACTAAACCAAACAAACTATATACGTATATAGTTTTATATTTTCATGCTGCTCCAAATTGGTACAATGAAATCATTATGAAAAGCTCCGAAGCACAAAACATCCCAACTAAATAAAAATAAAATTTCTAGACGAACAAGTAGCTATGTGGAGAAAAAAAAATTATTGCTAATGAAATACTAAAGCGCTAAATAACATCAGTAGATGATTGTCACAAAACAAGAAAACAAAAATAGCAAAAAAGTGCCCCTAAAGATTTAACGAAACTTTCCTCTCTCCGTATATATGTATGTAGCTGCTACACTATACACAGCAACAATAGCACATTGTTAACAACAATAAAATGAACAAGAAGCAAACTGAAAAATCAAAAAAAAATCATAATCTTTTTCTTCTCGCCTTATGTGTTAGAAGATGGTGTTAGAAATTCTCAAAAAAAAAACTTGTTATTGTTGGTTGGGTATATAAAAATCGTTTACCCTTTTTGTATATGAACAGCACCCACACTTTGCTCTCCCCGCACGATTATTATTAACAAATCTTTGTAATAAAAAAAAAATAACGCCTTTTGTTCACCAAAAAATTTAAAATCATTGTTATGCCAAAAAAGCACAAAAATAAGTTTCTCACTTGAGGTGAATTTAGAAATTGTATGTCGTGTGCGTATACTCATATACATACACATATATAAATAGGAGTAGACCTCACCGCGGTACTCTAATCAACTTATTCAACAATAGGAGAACTTTTTTTTCAAACTTGCTAATGAAAATTTACATTTCGCTTTTAATGCTTTAAATGAAAACTTTGCTTTTCAATTTTTATTTTTATTTTTTTTTTTGCCTTTCTATTTTTGGATAGCTGTTGAAAAACTTTTCAGTGTGAAAGTGTGAATATTTTGTATGGTGTATAAAGATGACTTTGAATACATTTATCAATATTGTACATGTGTGCACAAATTCGCACCTTTCATACTTGGGACGCTTAAGTAAATTTTTTGAAAAGTTTGATCACTTGTTCCAACAATGAGCTAAGAAAAACTGAATCAACGCCAAATCAATTAGTTCATTGAGGCAGAACCAACTCTACCTATAGGGGTCACCTAAATCAATTGAAAAATCATTAGTCGGAAAATTTGTGGCAGAAAAATTTAAAAAGGACCTCTAATGAAATGTGAAATAGAACCGATTAGTATTTAACACAAGTTGATCGAATCTAATAATGACGGAAAGTCAAAGTTTCTGTTTGTACTACTGGAGGTACAACTTTGTACTTTGAAACTTTGCCAGTCCGTATATTTGTAGGTTTATACTGGATTATTCCATTTTTATCATACATCCGTTCTTAATGAAGCCGAGTCACAGATCTTAACGGGGAAGTGCCAAAAATATTAAATGGGGCATAAACTATAGTGGGCATTAAATCCGATATTGAATGTTAAGATCATAATTTTTCTATAAATTAAATGAAAATGGAGTTTTGTTAATCATACTCTTGAAGAAATAAATGTTGAATATTTAGTACCAGACACTGATCGTAAAGATTGCAATGCTCAAGACAAACTCAGAGAATGTCTGAAAAATTAATTAAATGACAAAGGTTTAAAACCTATTAATCCTCATAATCCAATCATACCGGCGGACGAAGTTCGTGAATGCCGTGAGATGACTAATTATATTAACTAAACAAGAGATCTTCTCGTCAGCTACTAAGAAAACTAAAAACGAATATGAGTTATCGCTTACAAAGTCGGAAACTAATTCTTCTGAACTTCGGGGACATACTGCGATTGAATCTAATCGAACGAGACCTAAAGTTTCACAATCTCAGCTGACGATCTATCGAGATACACCAAGTTTAGATAGACGAACGTAAACCTTTCTTCCATCAACCAGCTGTGTGTGCTAACACGTCCTATGAGAACTAGTGGACTCAGTCCGATTATGATTCTCGCACTTTCTTTGTTATAAAAGGCATGTCACAACCATATGTCAATGAACTTGAGCCAAATAGAGTACCATCCGAGGTTACTGAATTTAATTGTGTTGAAGCGTTAAACAACCCTCACAGTAAAGTTCAATTTGTGATATTGTGGAACTGTATAGAGACCTTGGACATTACTACCAGGATTGTCCTCGAGATTTATTCCAGGTATTTTGTTTTGGATGTGGCAAAGAGAATGTGAAGAAATTCAACTGTCCTCATTGTAAAGCATATAACAGCTCGGAAACCGTGGAATCGAGCTTTGCCACAGCTGGGCTGCAAAGTTCGCTACAAAACAGGATTGCTCCCTGACCGAACAAATAAATTAAAACCGATAAGTTCAACCAATAAATACAAATTTTAATCCCAATATATCAACATTTACCGATTTAGACTATAAAGTCAATTTTTTCAACAACACACCTGAATCTATTGAATCAATTGTGGCATAGTGATTTATCCCAAATTTATTCTGCCAAGACGTTTGACGATGACTAAAATTTCGCGTGTTACAAAATATTTTTCATTCATAAAGAAATTTTTCTTCTACATGAAATCGACATTCGTCCTTATCTCAACTGAATTTAATTAAAGATCAATTACCATCATTTACCAAACTAGGATTAGGCTGTACCTAGTAAAGTTAGTTAACATAAATAATTCTATACAGATTTGTAAAAAGAAAAGAAAATGTTTGAGTAAGATTTGAATTTTTCTTAATGGAGGGAATGCGATGAAGGAGCTTAAGGTATATTTTATTTGGTACGTTTAAATTTTTAGTGCAATTCGTTATGTCAATCAACCGATTGGCGCATGACAAATTCACTACAATGATGAATATTTTTGTTATGATGACAGCCCTCCTCTGGCTGAATTATCTGGATGAATAGTGTGATGTACGCAATAGCCTTATTATGTAGGATTGCTAAGTAAAATGTGTTTCCGAAATAAGACACACATTTATATTCTCAATGTCGAGGACTGTTTGTGGTTCTTGCTGATGCCGGAGCAAACGTATTCCATGACATGATTTTCATTATCGTGTTCGTATTTTTGTGTGGATTTAGGTTTAGCTCCCAATGCTCTATCTTCCAATTTGTGTAGCCTCTCATTAAATTTTGTTATTTTCATGAGAATATCTTGTAATTTTGGACTGATATCTACATCTATCGATTTTTGCTGGGGTTTATTGACTACGCCTCTCGCTGCTTTGGCATATGTAACACCTTCAGTTATTAGTTGGCGGCCGGTATGGGGGGGGGGGGGGGTAAATTACGCCATGTAAACGCGATTGTCAACACGTAGAATATTACGTAGTTTTCTTGGCAATATTTTTTTTCAACGTCGACTGAGTACCGACTGAGTCTAGTGAACTCAAGTACCTGTGAATGTGGACAGGGCGACAATACCATATAGAACATATCCTCATGACTGTGATTTAGCTCAAGAAGCTAGAGATTAACTAATTATTGACTCAAGAGTTGAGTGGCCAGCAAGTAAACTTACTGTAATTCTGCAAAACAACCTCAACTCTTTAAAGATATTTAAAGTAAATTATAGACGAGTATGCCCCTCTTCGTTGGAAGAGACGGTAACAGGGTTACCTGGCTAAGCATATCGATATAGTAGTAATATCTAAGGAGTTGTAGGTCCGCGTTGGATATATTAAAGGCACGACCATCTTGGAACATATTCTTCATAGCACGACCACCTGGGAACATGTTCTTCATAAATTTGTGAAAATTGCAGCCATTAGCGCTTGAGCCCGACCACAAAACAGATCTATAATCGATTATTATTTTTATAAACAGGATGTTTTGGGTGTCAAACTTGTTTTCTTTTAGAATCCAAGCAACTCCCCTTACTAGTCTGAATTTCGAGGCCGTCAAAGGTGCGAAGGCGATTTATTTAACACGCAAATAATTTAGGTTTATTGCTATATGGAAACCTATGGAAACCTACGGTCATCGGGTCAAAAAATAAATTTAATGTATTTTGTTGTATGTTCTCGAATGTTCTTATAGAAAAAGGCCTACCCACAATGCGATCTAATACGTTAGTCGATTATGGACCGTTCTCAAAAATGAAACACAATAGCGCGTTACTATTAATTAATGATTAATATTATTAATTATTATTAATTATTTTAATGTGTAATACATTTAATTATTATTTATTAAATTATGATGAATATAATTTACGAGACCATTACACAATAATTATAGTATTTTAAATTATAATTGTTAAACATTTAACTTAGAATTGTTACATTAACATTAATTGTACATCACGTTTTAATTTACAACTCAAGACTGCTTCGTTTATCGTATTTTCCTCTTATTTTATAGGAACATAACAGTTTATTAGACATTGGTCTGTGTGTGTGCAATCAGATAAAATTAGTGCATTGCCACTCAACACCTCCCCCCTTATGGGAGAAAAAAAAATTAGAATTTTTTTTTTTGTTTTTTTTACTTATATAGTATTAAGAATTAATTTAAATTTAAATTTTAAACATTTTGAATCAATCGTTTTTAACAATAAGAAAACATTCATTATTTTATAAATAATACATAATAATAAATTTTAAAATTATTATAGGACAATATTAATAATAATACACCTTGAATACATAAATTTCATCATTAAATTGATTTGTTTGAATTTTTTTTTTTATATTAACTATGAATAGTTTAATCATCTTCTACGTTTCTTAAAATTAATCTTAATTTAGAATTTGAATAATTTTTTTTTTTTTTTTTTTTTTTTTATATTTTTATTTGTTATTTTTACTATTTTTAACCTTATTTTAACTTGTTTAGTTATAATAGATAATTACTAATATAATTGAGTATTACTAATGTTATTTTTATAATAATGTTATTTTTATTTTTTTTTTATCTTACATAATTTAATGATAAGAATTAACTTTGAAAATTGACAAAGCTTATAATATTCAGCCAATCGGTACGAGATACCACTACATTAGTCGTAATCATAGAATTTCAAAAAAAATTTAGTTTGATTGATCAGAGCTATCCGAATAAAAATGTTTCAACCTATTATTATGAACGATCTTACGTGATTTACCAACTTCAATTTCAGAATTCACATTAGAAACTAGTTTTGTGATTTTATATGGACCTAACCATAGACTCTTAGTTTTAGTACTTCCTGTTTCATCGCGTAGCAAAACCATTTCATTTTCAACGAATGTAGTCTCATTCAGATCTCTATCATAATTGTTCTTAGATTTTAGCTTCTTTTCTATTAATTTATTTCTAGCAACCTCCCATGAAGATTGAAATCGAAATTTTAATTCCTTAAGAAAGTCATCATAATTATATAAAGGATCTGGTGGTTTTGTAATTGAATTCGGAATGGATGGTTTCCTACCAAATAAAAGCTCGAATGGCATGTACCCTGTAGCTGTGTGTGGTGTACTATTGTAAGCAAACATGGCATAATTCACCCAATTCGCTGTATCACTAGATGTAAATGAACGTAAATACTCTGCAAGCGTACGATGTGACCTTTCCAGTGCCCCGTTGGACTGTGGATGATATGCTGAACAATTTATTTGTTTCAGTTTAAACAATTTCATCAAACTTTTAAAAAGCTGGCTCATGAAATTGGATCCTTGATCCGTTACAATAATGTCTGGTAGACCATATGAACAAATAAATTTTTCGGCAAAAATCTTGGCTATTGTTGATGTTTCTTGATTCGGGATTGGACAAGCTTGAGAAAATTTTGTTAAGTCGTCTTGCAATGTTAAAATGAACCGACTTTGTGAATGTGAAGGAGGATTAATTGGACCGACTATATCTAAAAATATACGTTCAAATGGTTTAGTAGCTGTATCTGTTATTTTCATTGGAATTTTAATTGATTTTCCATATTTATTCTTTTGACAAAACTCGCATGTTTTAATGAATTTTTTAACTGTTGATAACATATTAGGGAAACTATAATAACATTTTAAGCGATTAAGTGTACGACATACTCCTTGATGAGCTCCTAATGGTGTAATATGGAAATCTTTTAATAGTTGCTTAATTTCATCTGGATCCGTGATTTCTATAATTTTTAATTTAATTGGATTTGGATTCAACGGTGATGATTGATTTAAATTATGTGAAATATGTGGATTTATGGATATAGATGGTGTATCATTTAGATTTGAATTTATTAATGGAAGAGCGTCATTGTTTTGATTTGAACTACTTGGAGTAGAAATATCGTTTTTATTCATCGAACGTGTAACAACAAACATCGGATGGCAGTAATCATCATCAGATGGAATAATTTCAATCCTGGATAATGCATCTGCTCCAACATTCGCCACTCCCGGTTTATAATGAATTGAATAATCATATTCCTCCAGTTCTAAACGCCAACGCAACAGAATTGAAGATTCGTGTGCCTCGGAATACAAATATGTTAGTGGCTTGTGGTCACATTTTAATACGAACTTTGTACCGTAAATATATGGTCGAAATTTGCGAACAGCCCACATGATTGCTAAAAGCTCTTTTTTAGTCGTGTTATAGGATTTCTCAGTTTGGTTCAGAATTCTACTAGCATAGGCTATTGGTAGATCATCTGTATCCTTTATTTGCGAGAGAATTGCTCCAAGGGCTAGATCACTTGCATCAGTTGTGATTATAAATTGTTCTTTAAAGTTTGGGTATTGAAGTATAGGAGGACTTGCTAAACAATTTTTTAAATGAACAAAAGCATTTTCGGTGATTGCATCCCATTTGAATTTCGCGTTTTTACGTTTCATTGAGGACAATGGCTCAGCTATATGTGCGTAATTTTCAATGAATTGCCGATAGTATCCAGATAACCCTAAAAACCGAATAACTTCCTTAACATCTTTTGGCTGTGGATAGTTAATTATTGCGTCGATTAATTTTGGATCTGGTTTCGTTCCTTCGCGGCTTATTATATGACCAAGATATTTCACTTCTGTACGTAAAAAATTACATTTATGTGGTTGTAATTTTAAATGGAATTTTCGAAAGCAATTGAACACGTTAACTAATCTTTCATTATGATCTTGAAGATTCACGCCGTATACTACTACGTCATCAAGATATACGAAACATTTTATTCCATTCAATCCCGATAGCACATGATTCATTAACCTTTGGAATGTACTTGGAGCCCCTTTAAGTCCGAATGGCATTCGTAAATAATGATAATGACCAAAAGTTGTTGAAAAAGCAGTTTTTTCTTTGTCAGCTGGGTGCATCAATACCTGATGATATCCATTTGCTAAGTCGAGGGTTGTGAAATAATTTGCCTGCCCTAATTGGTCCAATATTTCAGCTATATTTGGTAAAGGAAAAGCACTACTAACTGTTTGTTCATTTAAACGACGGAAATCTACTACTAATCGCCACTTTACACCAGAATCTGATTTTTTTGGTACTATCAACAATGGAAAATTCCAAGGAGAAGTGCTTTGTTCTATTATGCCCTCATTTAACAACTGTTGAACTTGCGAATCAACTTCCTTTTTTGCTACTTCCGGCAAACGATATGGCTTTTTATAGATCGGATTAGAGTTTGGCACTAGATCAATTGTATGATAATAATAACAGTGTTAAAGGCCATTACTGGCCCCTTACTGAATCAACAATCTGGCTCCAACGGTTTCGATCCTGAGCTTGGTCTTCATACTGTCTTAGACAATCTGAAGAGGCCAAGTCGTTCTCTACATCGTGGAGCCATCGTCGCCTGCAACGACCTCTGCGCCTACCATATGGTGGCTCTCCTTTCAGAGATCGCTGCACAATTCGTTCCGGATCAGCACGCAGAACGTGACCGAGCCAGCGTACTCGCTGAGATCTAACTTCATGTACAATATCGGGGATCTTCATCAGATCTCTGATCTCGAAATTGTACAGAGCTCGGTATGTACCATCTATTTCGCGTTTAGGGCCGTAAATCACACGCATGATTCTTCTCTCAAATGTAAGGAGCCATCTCTCGTACTCATCCGTCAGCGCCCAACTTTCACATCCAAACATCACAACCGGCCTGATTAACGCTTTGTAAAGCTTCAGCTTCACGGCACTTGATAAGTGTTTAGATTTTAGCAGTGGCCTTAGAGGATACAAAGAACGACTGCCAGCTGCCAGCCGCACTTTAATATCCTCACCCACACTGTTATCGTGAGTGATAAGAGAGCCCAAATATTTGAACCTCCTCACTCCCTCAAACGTGTGGTGGCCACTACTAAAATCTGGTGTGCCATTGTCTCTAAAACCAGAGATCAGGTATCTCGTTTTGGACTCATTGATCTGGAGTCCAACAGAAGCTGAAAACTCTACAAGCGGATCAAGTATTTCTGTCACTCCGTTGCTATTCAGTCCAATCACGCATATGTCATCTGCATATGCAAGCACTTGATTGGACTGGCGATATAAGATGTTGCGCTGAGGTATTTCAGTTTTACGAAAGATGTACTCCAACATGAGATTAAAGAGTATCGGGGACAGAGCATCTCCCTGCGGAACACCCGAGTTAACTGCAAAAATTGTCGATAGCCTGTTCTCAACTTTAACACAGCATTGAGACTGCGTCACTGTCATCCTACACAGTCGTACCAATTTTGTTGGCATCCCTAGGTATTCCAGGGCAGACCACAAACTCTCTCGATTGATCGAGTCGTAGGCCTGCCGGAAATCCAGGAAAACCTGATGTACGGAGATGGATGTCTCATAATATTTAGATAGAATCATCCGCAGCGAAAAGACCTGATCAGTGACTGATCGATTCGGACGAAATCCTCCCTGATAGTCACCAACCAAGCCCTCCGCCAGAGGAGTGATTCTATCCAATAAAATGTATGACAGTAACTTGTATGCTGTGCAAAGGAGAGCTATACCGCGATAATTCTCACACTTCAAGCGGTCTCCCTTCTTGAAGATGGGGCATATCGCGGCCACTTTCCATTCATCAGGCATAACTTCGGTTCGCCATACTAATCGAATAAGGTCGAAAAGACAGTTCCACAAAGTATCCCCTCTGAATATCAAGAGCTCCGAATTAATGCAGTCCACTCCAGGTGAGCGGTTTCGTTTCATTCTCTGCATGGCCTTAGTGAATTCCTCATGGGATGGCTCCTCAGTGCAAATCTCCGCAGACTCTTTTAGAGGTGGCTCAACAACAGTCTGTGACGCATGATGAACATCAAGCAGCTCACTAAAGTGTCCACTCCATGCGTCAAGTACTGCGTCGATGTTGACACAGAGGTTTCCATCCCGGTCCCGAATGGCGGTTGACGAAGGCCTGAAAGTATGGTGCAATCCAGTAATTCCTTTAAAGAAATTACGTGAACTACGCTCATTGCTGAGTTGTTGTACTTTCAGAACCTCGGCCTTCCACCATTCTCGCTTCTTCCGTCTACAAATCCGCTTAGCTGCCCTTCTTGCAAGAGCTGCCTTGTTTTTCCTTGCGATTGTGAGACGTTGTTGCACTTCATTATGGGCTATATTTTGTTGCTCAACTGCAAGACGACACTCGTCATCAAACCAATCATTCTTGGGTCTGACTTTCACTATACCTAAAGTCTGTTGAGCAGCACTGACAACCGAAGTTTTCAGTACCTCCCAGACAGAGTTCACGCAGTCAGACTGGTAATTAGCTCCCTCAATGTTGTCGCTGACAAGATCCTGATATCGTTTCTTTTGATCTTCATTTATCAGACCTTCACAGTCGAAACGTTCCATCCGTTTCGCTGTGTTCCCCGACCTGTACGAAAACTTCCACCGTAGCTTTGCAGCGACCAAATAATGATCGCTGCCTACGTATTTGGTTGCTGACCGATAAGTTCTCACATCCTGCACAACCCGAGCTCGCCCTTTTGAAATTAACACGTGGTCAATTTGGCTCCGGGATGTTTTGCGAGGATGTGTCCATGTCTCTAGGTGTATATGTTTGTGAGGGAAGAATGTGCTTGCTACTCTAAGATCATGAGCAATTGCAAAGTACATCATTCTCTCACCATTATCGGTCGCAGTTTCGTGTCGGGAGTACGGACCTATGTTTTCACACAAGTCGGCCTGATTTCTGCCAGCTCTAGCATTAAAGTCCCCAATTACCATTCTAACATCGTGTTCGGGTATAGATCCCATCAGATCGTCCAAGTCATTGTAAAATGAGTCTTTATCTTGGGTCTGGCTGACTTCTGTGGGCGCATGTACACAAATTATCGACAGGTTGACTAACTTCATGCGCAGGCGAAGCATACACAATCGGTTATTGACTGCTTGAAAATCCAAAACAGCCTTCTTTACCTGCGGCCCAAGAAGAAATCCAGCTCCAAGATTTCCGAGGTCATCTCCACTGTAGAACAACGTATAGCCCTGGGACACATTGTCTCCACTTTGAGGCCAGCGAGTTTCTTGAAGAGCAACGAGTTCCAGCCGATACTCTTTCATGCACGTGATTAGACCCTCCAACGCTCCTGGTTTTCTAAGTGATTGCACGTTCCACGTGCCGATCCTAAATCTCGTATCCGGGTACTTGAGCGGGGGTCCGGTGTTGTTTTGGCGGTATCCAGTTTTCTTTTTGTTGATTTTATAAACAGTTGATGTTTTTTACGGATGCGGGTCGTCAGCCCAGCGATCCAACCGTTTAGTCGCCTCCTACGACAAGCAAAGGATACTGTGGTGGTATTCTTAGGAAACATGTTCGTGCAATTAGATTTACGAGACATGTGAGTGCCTGAAATCTTTTCCAATAATACCTGCGCAATCAATTGGGAAACTATTTGGGACTATTTGAAATGATTGTTTAATTTTTACGTTTTGGTTGAGTTCAATATTTGAATTAATTTGAGCTAGTGTTTCAATATTCTCGGTTGTAATGCCTTGAATTTTAATTTTTATATTTGGATACACGATTGCATCGCGTTTAATAACATCTTTCTTTACGAGACTTAGATCGGCCCCTGTGTCAATTAAAAAATAATGTGGTTTATTATTCTCAATCACATCCATATTTAATTTAACATATTTGAAATCTTTTGAAACTTGAAAACTTGAAACACAGTAAACATCTTGAAAAGTTAACATGGTTTGTGTTAAATTATTTGAACTGTTAATTGAATTATTTGAACGGATTGTAAGATTTTTAGCTAATTGAGTATGGTTGATCTGTGTTTGTTCAAATTCCTTTGCACTACCTGGATCATTCGAAGTACCTGGCTATGGATCAGATTGATTGATTGTGGTCGACTTATATACATTTGGATGATTTCTAAATCTGTTATTGTTAAATTCTCGTTTTTTGCAATTTTCAATCATATGACCTGGTATTCGACAGTATCTACAATGTAAGTTTGGGCTATCACTGTTCCGACTTGGTTGGAAACTACTGTGGTTGTTCCGACTTGATTGAAATTTACCATTATTATTGTTGGATTGAAAATTAGTATTACTATTACGCCTATAACAATGATGAAATGAATGGCCATTTCTGTTACAGAAACTACAAAATTTAGTTTCAGAATTAAATTGAGGCTTATGGACCATATCCTCTTCATTTGCTTGCGCAATAGCATCTGCCAATTTTGAAAAATGATAAGCCTTAATTATTGTTCGAATAGGTTCTTTTAACCCATTAACAAAAGAATTTAATGCTATATCTTCATTCATTTTTTCAATGATAGTGGCTGACTCTTTTCCCTGCTTTGCTATGCAAATGTTATTTAGTTCGAACATAAGTTTTTCCAGTCTACTGGCAAATATTTGTACGTTTTCAAATTTTCCTTGGCTACATCTAACCAATTCGTTCGATACAGTTCCAGCAGATCTTTTTTTACAAAAATTAAATTCCAAAAATATTCTAACCATTCTAGAAATCTCCAGAATATTCGATTAGTCTAGATAAGTCTAGACACCTCTACTGTTCTACTTTATAACAATTTTACATTAACGATAGTGTCGCTATTCAAACATAGATGTCGCCACGATCGTAACAATATTTTGGCTCGTCGACGACATTAACATCAATCTCATAAATAATCGTAAATTCGTGCCTTTCGTCTTTCGAATTTAGACTGCGTCTCCAACTCACTAATCCCAATGACTTTGGTAGGTAAAGGTAATTACTTGCCTGGATGTCACATTCATATCGTACTTCTCGTACCATCACCCAATATTTAATCGTTTGCACATCACCGGTACTAATAAAAATTAATTCAGTTCAACAAACCAATTCAACCTACTATTTCTCTCGCCGCATAGTGTGTATATATAGACTATATCACGTATATAAAGCGAATTACTTAAACGACAACAGGCCATTCAACCAATTTGCACATATAACAAATTTGAAGTGTTGTTTGATCTAATTGTGTACTGCGCTACTATATTGTATCTCTTTGAAACGCATCATTATCTTTCTTATTTCAGCTGACATGAAAAAAATAAAAATAAAATAGGATTACGGATTATGCAGTCTTTCAAATTTCCTTAAGATATTTCATATCCTGGTGTTATCTTATACATAAAATCATATGAGAAAATGCACTTTAATTTCATATCAAAAACAATAATCATCTTAAGATTATATTTTGTGCTTGCATGGTGTTAAATTGCTTGAAAACATGTTGATGACATAATGCATATATACATATTTAAAGGATAATGTATTTAAAAGAGCTTTTCGTCTATATACATGTACCATACAAAAAAAGTTCAAAAGATAATACTTATAACGATATAATTATATGGTGATAAAGCTTTTTAATGTTCTAAAGCTTTATACACAAATACCCCGTTTTACGCAGTTCCAATTTGCGAGGTTTCGCTGAAAAAATTAAAAAAAAAAAAAAAATTAAACCTGCCTAAAACATTAACTCGGATCAGAAATCCTTTGTTAATGATAATAAAATGTAATGCAATTGGATTGAAATTCAAACTAAAAGGAAAATGCCTTTAAGTCAAGCCATTTTACAAGCAAAAGCTAAAAGTTTATATCAAGACTAGGCTAAAAATTTAACGTGCAACGAAAACGCTGCCAATAATGTTGTGTCCAAATTCAGAAAATTCGAGGCAAGTCGAGAATGGTTTGAACGGTTCAAAACTTTGATCTGGAGGGCTATAAAAGAAGGATAGTAAAGAACGGTATTGCATGAGAATTTCCAATTCAAGTTAATCTACTGTTCGGAAAATTCAAGGGCCTTAAAAAATATGACGCAAAACGATCTTCCGGTTTATTGGCGAGCGAAGTAAAAAGCATGGATGGCAGCTACTTTATTCAACGATTAGGCTAAAAACTGCTGCATTCCAGAGATAAAAAGGTATTGAAGGTATGACGTAAAATCTAAATTTGTATGCCTTGGTATTGCTCGATTTACATCAATGAAATATCAGACAAAGTGAAATTCGTATTTATGCCACCGAAAAAAAACTCCTTAATACATCCAATAGGTCAAGGCGTAATTTCCACGTACAAAGTTATTATTTAAGGCGAACAGACAAGGTGTTTTGGAAAAACTATAGTGTCCCGAACGATAAATCCTATAATGTCCCGAACGGATTCTGCTTCGAATTTTGCAGGCATGGAAATACGAGGATTTGATTGAACTGCCAGAAATGAGGATTGTTGTAAATGAAGATGGCGAGAAAGATAGTGTTGAGGTAGTAGCAAAGAAACAGTTGCCAATTAAAAAACCTGAAACTTATCGATAAAGCTATTTTCGCTGAGGTTGACGATACCGAATTTTCTATGTTTCGCAGAGATATTTTTGTTGATTTGCGTCGTTTTACTTTGAGTGCAATTCCCAAAACCATAACACCGACGCAAACTGAGGTATTGGTGTACATATATGTACATATGTCGGTTTAAGATAAAATGGAGATATTATGGTGCATCTGTTTGTGTTTAAGTTTATTTTTATTTGACAATTTACATCACACAGATACATACATACATGATAACGAAATTGTTTTAAGAATATCAGGTGTTCTTAATTAATACAAGACAATAAATAGTAAAACAATGATTGTGGTTTTGTATTACATATACTTAAAATTTAAGCCAATACAGATTACTATTATCATACAAGGATATCATTTACCATAATCAATATCGAACAATAACAAACCATAGTATATAGTAATTATAAAATGTATCTACTTACCCCATCATCATCACCATCATGATACCGAACCGAACAGATATTCTATTTCATTTTCTAATAAAAATGTAACAATAAACCACTTTAGGTTTTTTCTATATATAATGTATACAGTATACTAGTCTATAGGTATAAATATATAATCTATTTAGATATATACAGAAGCAGAGAGACGAAAAAAGCTTAATTGTTTTTTAAGCTTTTTTCTTCAATTAAAAAAAATAAATAAAATTAAAAATTTAATTTTTCTTCTGAATTTGAGAGAATTTTTATTGAAATTTATTTTAAAGATGTTCCAAAATATATTTATTTTTAAATACAGTCGGTGGTTGGCAAACGTGGTCATGTGAGCGTTTCGGCTGCCACCAAAGTCTAAATTTGATTGCCACACAGATTTTCACATATAAGTATACTTTTATAATATCCTAAATAATTCTTACCAGTCAACTACCTATATGGAAGTTTTCAGCTACACGACCTTGAAAAAGCATAGCAAGGTCATCACCATAATTTGAATAGCGACCTTAATGAGGGTTGAGTCTAGACTCGTAATATTCTATAATAAAAAATGACGGTTGCCAATCAAATTATTTCTGTGACTTTGACGGGGCTTTTGAAGGTCATCCCAAGGCCAACTAAATAGAATCAATCTTTGAATAAAATAATATATTTTTACCGATTGGTTCTACGAAAAACTTAATTTTGTTCCGATCTGACCATCTCTTCTCGAACGATACTCACTTGGTCATTTGAAACGTTAACTGTTATCAAAAAGTTGCTTAACTATAGATCGTAACCCTCTCCAAGTAACCATTGTATTCGGACGAGTAAACCAGATTAAGTTGAGAATGTGAACAGTTTTGCGATATGTACCTCGGTCTGGTATTGTACCGTATATTCTAGGCAGATATTTTGATCGGTATAGAACAAAATTAGAAAAAGTGTCACGAAAAAGCGTGACGAAAATATGTATTATATTTGTTGTTGTTCAGTTTTTAATTTGCTTCCGTCTTTTACTGTACGAAGAGAGGGAAGCCTATTAGGGTTATAGCACTAAAGTTTGCACTTTGGAGCTGCAGAGTTAGCCTAGTTTTTAGAACAATGGTATGTTTAAATGACAACTAATTGTTCGAACAAATTGTGGTGTTAAAGTCCAAGTAATGTCAGATAGTAAATTCAAAGTAAAAATTAATGTCAGGCTGCCATTAGCCCTTCACTATGGCCGGATGCCTTACTAATAAAGGAATTTGATTATAGAGCCAAAACAAAGTTTTTTCAAAAACCGTAATCAACAACATAATACGATGACAAAGTTAAAGACTCAAAAAGAAGTAACGGATTCAGTGCTATTTTACCGTGAAAAAAAAATGTCATAATCCTGTAAACTGGAAGTACAAACGGATATTATAAATTGTGATGTAAATTGTGGATTTCTCTTCGTTGAATTTGACCCGTGATAAATCTTCATTAACTGGCCCGCAAGTACATCGTTGAGGTCAGACAGAGACCCGCAGCCTCAACATATGTAGTTATCTAACATCAACCGCTACGCTGAGAAAAGTATTAGCAGACGTCTCACTATTGATCGACGTAGCCTTGCGCAATAAGATGGGCAAATGTATATTGATTTCATTTCGAGAAAAAACGAATACTGATCTACATCGTCAATACTTGAGAACAATCAATTCCGTAACAAAAGTATAGGAAATTGTAAATAAACATATTGTGGTGATGAACTATCAAATGAAGGCAAAGTGTAATGGCCTCCATTATCTGATACATGCATTTAACTCCATACTACGTCAACAATTTTCACTAAAATTTCTGCTGCAATGTCGATCGACTGAAAAACCTTATTTAACTTTATTACTAAAAATAGGTTTTCTAATGGTAAATGGTCACTAAATATTCCATTTAATGAGTCTATTAAATATGAAATTATCGCGATGGATTGTAGATTTGATCAGTACGAAAACTACTATTGTTCTTTCAACTTTTTCAACTACCCAGAAGGGGATGCGAACAAGTACTACCACAATTCGTTGTTTGAAATTCTTCATTTTATAAAGTTGTCAAACGAGTTTACTATCGACGATTTATCGAAACTGTATAACAAATCTCTAAATATACTGCCGTACTCTGCTAGCTCATTATCTTCGCTCAAAGTCTTCGTATACGACAACAAAATTTATTCATATTTAGTGGAACCGACAGAACGTCACCTATGGGGTTTCGGCGGAGTATTAGTGATCGAGCATCACTTGGATAAAAATCAATTTAAAACTTCTGGATAAAAAATCAAACTATAGAGGCAATATCAATTGTAGGAGTTTCGCGGTGCGGTAAAACAACATTGCAGGATCTTGTACACTGTTCTAGAAAACACGATATCAGTGACATAAAAAGTAAAATTCTATCACAATGTAAGGACATTGAAATAAACTATGATGACATCAAAACCATTTATCTTACTATTATCTTATAGTACAACGTATATATATATATATATATATATATATATATATATATATATACATATATATATATATATATATATATATATATATATATATATATATATATATATATATATATATATATATATATATATATATATATATATATATATATATATATATATATATATATATATATATATATATATATATATATATATATATATATATATATATATATATATATATATATATATATATATATATATATATATGTATGTCCTGCCGATGTAGTTCGCGCGTTAAAGTCAATATACCAAGAATACTATACAACAAATATGATCACCAATAAATTGTAAACAAATAAAATGAAACTCACATTGCATGTACCGGGGTACACCTAATTGGAACACCTAATACAAGCAATTTCTAGAGTTGGTCCGTGGATCTTCATTATATTTATCAACGGTATTACTGAAGTGTTGCAACATTCCGAAGTCCTAATGTTTGCGGATGATGTTAAAATCTATAGATCTGTGCGGAGAATATTTATGATTCAAACAAACTACAAGACGTCGTTGACAGCCTTACGGATTGGTGTTAACATAATGTAATCAATTTAAACATAAACAAATGTGAGACATTATCGTTCCATCGCAAAGTGAATCCAATATTAAAACATTATGAAATTAAAGGATAAATGACCTCGGAGTTACTAAGCAAGTCGACTATTATGTATAGCTCAAGCCAATTCCGTATGCTCATTAACAATTAAGATCTTATACTATGCATATATACGTTCGATCTCAACTTGAAAATGCAGTTACAATTTGGTGCCCTTTTTTATAATGGAGGTATCCAAAAATTCGAAAAAGTACAGAAAACGTTTATACGATACGTCACCTTCACCTGGAAAGATGGCTGGGTTACATATACAATAGTGAATTACCGTATTACCTGAATTTACAACTTTTGCCGCCATACGATATTGCGTGTAAATCTTTTAAAATAACATCACTGGAAAATAGACGCGATTTCTTAAACCTTTTATAGGAAATAGTTGCTAGAAATACTAGAAACAATTAACATCAACGTGCCATTTTGTGCCAAAACATTTTGCTCCATTCTGATTTATAATCAATCTCTTGATTTCTAATTTAATTTCTACTTTCTGTCACCATAATATATATATATATACATATATATATATATATATATATATATATATATATATATATATATATATATATATATATATATATATATATATATATATATATATATATATATATATATATATATATATATATATATATATATATATATATATATATATTATATATATAAGTAGAATTTAGACGAATGCCGGGATTGAGAAATATCGGAAAAATAAAACTCTTATATCAATAAACACGTCAATTATATTTAGCCACAACAACCTGACTGACTGTCGCTACTCTTTTTCTAATAATTTACAGCTTCAATCACAAACACATACACGAGCACCGACCGTATTGCTACACATTCGGGCTCTCATTGTGTTCAACATTAGTGCTTTCCACTCGGCCCTCCTGCTGTGCCGGCTGACCCAGACGGCTGGATTTCTTCTTCACTCGAACTCATTTCGTCGTTCTCGTATTCATATGCTGTCTCCATGTCCGGATTAACATTCAACCATCGCTTCATATTCTCTGCACCCGTTGAAGTGGTGCGTGGGCCCACCGAACCACCAAATTTTTCCACCTCGTAACGATCACCTCTCTTCATTTTAGTTACGCGATATGGACCCAAAAATTTTGGTTGTAATTTCGAACCGGGTACGAACTGGTGTTCGCTTTATGGCGACCATATCGCCCACATCATAAGTCGTCGCTTTTTTACGTCGTTTGTTGAATGTTCGTCGATTCTCTTCTTGCACCTCATCGATCTGTCGCTTTGCTAACTTACGGTCATCAATTCGCTCTTCGCAAAAATTCTGCGCCATTTCCTGCTCCAGTGCGTCCTTCACACACAAATCTTCAGGTGTTCTCATCTTTACTCCTATTAATGACTCAAATGGAGCCATTCCGATCGATCTTTGGAACGAATTATTAAGGTAACGTTGCAGGCGAGGTACATGTTTATACCATTCATCCGGATCGTCTCGACTTAGCTTTGTTAGGGCGGGTATAATAATTCGATTAAGTCGCTCGACTTGGCCGTTACCGGACGGCATACCCGCTGTAATCAATGAATGTTCGATCCCTTCATCCTCGCAGTAACGTGCGAAGTCCGCCGATGTAAAACATGTCGCTCGGTCAGATACTATGTGGGCCGGATTTCCGAACACCGACTTTTGCAGCTCTAGTTTTTGCAACACTTCTTTCGTAGTTGACGTCTTCGTTGGGTAAAGCCAAACAAACTTTGAGAAACTGTCAATTACCGTAAAAAGATATTGATACTGCTTTTTCGTTTTTGTTAAGTGACCCATATGGTCAACATGGTATGTTGCCAACGGAGTGTCGCCTTTAGGGATTGGATTTAGCAGGCCCTCCTTCTTTCCCAGCTTTCGATCGCTAAGTATACAGGTAACGCAGTTTTTGATACACGATTTAACTTTCGCCTCCAATTCGGGGATATAGAAATTCCGCCTCACCAACTCACTTACTTTTCGAACCCCGAAATGCCCTTGTTCATGATAATTTCGTATCACCTCTTTCTGCATTCCTCTAGGAACTACTAAAACTTGTGCCCCTTGGTCTATCTTAAATAAAAGATTGTGGTTAGTTACATAATCAAGATACGTGCCTGACTCCAGTAGCTTGAAAATAGGTCGAAGATCCCCGTCCTCTCTCTGTGCGGCTCCGTCTCTAGCCGCTAACTCGTCTTCGATGACCATAACTACTGGATTGCGACTCAAAGAGTCATGCGATTTCCCGGCCGATCAGTTTGAAGTCGAACTCTTGTAACTGTAGCGCCCACCCCGAAATTCTGGAAGTCAATTCTCTTTTTTCCATAGTAGCTTTGAAGGCAGCGCAGTCGGTCACGATCGTAAATTTCAGACCTAGGAGATAAACGCGGAATTTTCGAAGAGCTCGCACTATCGCGAGAACTTCCAACTCATAACTGCAGTATCGTTCCTCGCATTTCGTAGTTTTTTTACTATAGTAAAATACTGGATGCAATTTAGAATCTTCGCTCGACCTCTGTAACAATATTGCACCAAGTCCAATTTTGCATGCGTCTGTATGCAGCTCAGTCTCTGCTACCTCCGAATAAATTATTAGCACTGGCCTACTAATTAACGCTTGTTTCAACCGTTCAAATGCGTCCTTATGAGTTGGGTGAAATCCAAATGTAACCTCTTTGCGCAGAAGATCACTTAAGGGTTTCGCCATGATCGCATAATTCTCTACAAATCGCCGGAAATATCCGGTTAAACCTAGAAAACTCTGTACTTGTTTCAATGTTTTTGGTTCAGGAAATCTGGTAATAGCCAAAGTTTTCCTCATTGATGGTTTCACACATCCTCGCTCAATCTCATATCCAAGATATTCTATGTTGTCGCGTATTAATTGGCATTTGCTCCATTTGATTTGGAGACCGTTCTCCTCCGCAACCGCTAATGTCTCCTTTAATCGCAACAAAGCCTCTATCTCGTCCTTGGCTGGTATAACCAGATCATCCATATACACGCAAACGATTTTGCGTTGTACCAGGTCTTTAAACACATCGTTTATGAATCGCTGAAATGCCGCGGGAGAGTTGCACAAACCAAATGGTGTCTTTAGGAACTCATAGTGACCAAAAGGAGTCACAAAAGCTGTGTATTTAACTGAGTCCGCAGCGACTGGTACATGAAAAAACCCATTTCTTAAATCTAGGTTCGTGAATATAGTCGCACCCTGTAACTGATCAATTTGATCGTCTATTAGTGGCATAGGAAACTTGTCTTTCACAATAACTCGGTTTAGTCGTCGATAATCAACGCAAAGTCTTTTCGTTCCGTCCCTTTTGCTTGCCAAGACAATTGGGCTAGCGAATGGGGAATTACTCTCTTGTATGACTGCTTCGCTCAACCATTCCTTGATTTGTTGACGCACTATGTCCGTTTCCAGTGGCGAAAGCCTTCTTGGTGATTGGGCGATTGGTTTTTCATCTGTCAGAATGATCCTCATCTCAATTCCGCTGGCCTTGCTCTTATATTTCTTCGGGGAATACCGAACCACCATCTTCTGTATCTCTTCTTTGATTTCTGAGTCTTTAATGTAAGAAATATTAAAAGATTCACCCTTGTCAATGGCCAACACTGTATTTTCTGGCACGAATTTCCTCATTATCACATCATCTGGTGTTAAAATTGTGATTGTTTGTCGTATTAATTCACGTCCTAGAATGACGTCATATGGTAGTAAATTATCATCAACAACATGGAACACCGTCTCGTACTCATCGCTTTCAATTCCGATTGTTGTTGAAAAACATCCCTTTGATTTTAACCTTGAGCCAATACCTCTAAAACTGATCATTTTTTCATCCAAATGCGAAATATCTAATATTTTGTATTTGTGCTCCGATATTAAATTGATGTCGCTTTCGCTGTCTATCATCGCCACAATTTCCGTGCTCCCGAATCTTATAACTTTAAGGTCTTTATTGAATACGGATGCGTTACTTTGAATGGCCGAACAATCTTTAGGGCTAGCTTTCTTTGGACATTTTGAAGACACGTGACCACATTCCCTACAGTTGTAGCACATCGGACCATTTCCCTTGTTTGGGCAGCTTTTGCCGACATGCCCGTTTGCACCGCATTCAAAACAACGTGTTTTGAAATTTCGTTGTCCTTGCAGTTTATTTGTACTAGAATGGTTTAATATATCTGGTTTAGTCGAGGGGCTTGGATTTTTCAATTTTGAACAAATTTCCTCGTAGCACTTAAGTTTCGCCTTGAAATCGTCCATATTAATGGCTCCGTACAAAATCTGTTTATTGGTTTCCCTGTCTTGTATCTCGTCTATACAGTATTGTATGATTGCACTTTCCTCTAGACTACCAGTTGCACCGATTTCTCGCAATTCTATTAAATATCTCTGCAGCGTCTCGTTGTGCTTTTTCTTGCGTTCGGCCATTTTTTTATGGATAACGGCACTATTTGACTTGACTCCAAATTCCTTTTGCAAAAATTCCTTCAGTTTATCCCAAGAATCAATTCCGAATTCGGCGCGTATAAGAAGCTTAGCGTCTCCTTCCAGTAATCTTTTCGCATAGAAAAACTGATCCCGTTGCTTCCATCCAAATGTTTTCGCAGTTTCGTCGACATCGTGGATCCATTTTGCAATCGGAAAGTTGTCCTCACCGTTGAATGTACACAAAGAATTCTTTACATCATCGATTGAATATCGCGGGCCGTTATCGTAAACTGTATGCATATTCGACTGGTTGGAACCATCGACTAACGTTTCATTACCCGAAGCACGATCAGCTAATAATTTGTTTTCTCGTTCGATAAGTTGAAGTTCCTTTTCTTTCAATTCGAGTTCCTTTTGCTTTAGCTCAAGGTCTTTTTCCTTTGCATCTAAAGTGGTGATGTTTCCGTGCTCACGTATCGACGACCTTCGCTCCGTTAACGTTGCATTATTTAGATCCCTATGGAGACGGTCCACCATCCGCTGGTAAAAGTCGTCATTGAACCATTCACTATCATCAAATTTACTTTTTCGACTTCGATTCTTTGACGGCATTTTGATTATGCTGGTTTGCTAATTATAATAACCAGCACAAAAACTATAATTATCTATGCAAAAATGAATCGACCTTGAAAGCGCATGTAAAATCGAACCACACTAACCCAAAAATTATCTGTTCCCGTTCAATCGATTTTAACTGTTGATTGTGTCTGTTATGACGCTGATAATTTTAGCTTTCACTTAATCGCTCGCACCGATTTTTCTCTTTTCTCGCTCGTATACACGTCGCATATACACCAAATTTTAGATTTACGTAGTCAGAAAGCCAAGAAACTCGTCCACTTGGATCCCGGTTGAGCCCCCAAGTAGAATTTAGACGAATGCCGGGATTGAGAAATATCGGAAAAATAAAACTCTTATATCAATAAACACGTCAATTATATTTAGCCACAACAACCTGACTGACTGTCGCTACTCTTTTTCTAATAATTTACAGCTTCAATCACAAACACATACACGAGCACCGACCGTATTGCTACACATTCGGGCTCTCATTGTGTTCAACATTAGTGCTTTCCACTTATATATATATATATATATATATATATATATATATATATATATATATATATATATATATATATATATATATATATATATATATATATATATATATATATATATATATATATATAATGATAATATGAATTCTATAAAAAAGTCAAATTTGTAGACTTATCTATAAATTTGTAAATATTATTTAAAACTTTTAACCGGAAAGCTTTAGTTTATCAAAATGACGCGTAAAAATGCAACGAAGCGATGTGTCTTACAGATGACTCAGACTAGATAATTCGTTCAAACTAGCAAAGCTTTATCTAAATAAATATTTTAGTAACATTTCATGATGAGCTTTTACAGCTTTTATCAAAGGAACCACTTTAAATTAAATTTTAACAAAACAATTGATAGAACTGCGGTTGTGAGTTCTAGCAGAGCCACCTATATATAATGCCCTAAGGTTGAAAAATTGAGTTTTTTATAGAGGAACTAAAATTGACAAATAAACCCTGGGGCCCTACTATGACTTTCGACTACTGTTTTCGACCACTGTCGTTTTTGTATAGTATTCAAAGGAAGAAAAAGGTAAACAATAGTAAATTTATAATATTATTTTCCTTTTTCTTCCTTTGCCTACTATAGAAAAACGACCGTCGTCGAAAATCGTAGTCGAAAGTCATAGTAGGGCCCCTGTATTCCATACAAAAAATATGAAAAAATTAATTTTTTGGCGCGATATTTTTCAATGAAAATGTCGAATTGATTTAAATCCTGATCAAAGAAGTTGTTTAATTTTTGTCATAATTATTAATAAAATTTATATCGTCCGCATAGTAGTGTCTTACTAATTTTTATTCGGAGTCTTCATGACGAGCGAAGGGTATATAACGCACCAATAAGTTCTGAGAAAATTGCATTAGTTTTTGTGTTTGACCGTGAAAGAAATATTCCAGCTGATATAGATTTCGCTGTTTGCCCTTGATCCTATGGTATTTCCTCTTTTCTTTCCCAAAGGGTGAAATCGGATGGACCACCCATATGCATCAGAGCAAAGGCATGTTTGCGACTGTACGAAATAAAAGTACAACCCTCCAATTGTGTTCTTATAAAATTGCAGTACGTCGAACTGTTTTTAATCCGCTTCATTATGGTGGCAAACCATTTCAACAATATTTGGTGTTTGCCTATACGCTCGAGTTGAAGCTAACTGGTTGAATTTTATACGACATAATCAAACGTAAATAGCGGTGGAAAAAATACCAGAGTTTGTAATATTTATATTCTCCCATCTTTGTCCGATTATCGGTGGTCCAAGGTTCAGGTCCAAATTATACCAGGGCAATATGGCTATTGTTAGGAAGTTTGGCCGTCCAGACTTATTTATTACTTTGACATGTAAACCGGCATGGGAAGAAATAAAGTCGGAACTTAAAACTTTACAACATTTTTTAGATAGTCCTGATATCGTAACCCGAGTATTTAATTTAAAATTACAGGAATTCTTTAGTAATATCGTAACACGTCAAATTTTTGGAAATATCGTATCGTATGTTTATATTATTGTGCATCAGAAACGTTGGTTCCCTCATGCACACTGCGCTTATCTGCACTCGCTAAGGAAGCCAAATTCAAAACTGGGGACGATATTGATAAAATAATTTCAGCGGAGATTCCTAATTTAAATGATAACGGACAATATCACGCAGGTGGTTCTTAAACACAATGTACATGGTCCATGTGGAGAATTTTTTCGTAATTGTTTTTTATATGTTCGACGGAGAATGTTCAAAACAATTTCGTAAAGAATTTTGTTTTGAGAGGACATGAATGCGCAAGAATTGGGGTTCAAATCAACTCGTTAAATAATAACTCAAATGAGGTTGAACATGATGAAATATCGCAATATATAAATTGTCGCTATATAAGCTCGCAAGAAGCAGCTTGGGATCTACAAGAACTACCCATTCATGGTCAATATCACAATACTGTGTTCACCTAAAAGATGAACAGTCGGTTTACTTTCAAGAAAACAATATAGAAAGCGCTTTGCGAAAAAAATCTGCCGCGTGCATCACTTTGACGGCATTTTTTGAGCTTAGTCTTATAGACACCGACGCTCATCAATTATATTGCGACATCCCGAATCATTATGTCTTCAAGAACTCGAAATGGGAAAAGCGATCTATTCTTATTTTGGTGGACAAACTATTGACAGAATAATAGCAGTTTCACTTATAGAGATATAGAGCGTTACCATATTCGACTGATTCTTCTCTCTGTTAAAGGTAATAAATCTACATCATTTGAAGCTCTGAAAACCTTTAATAATGTAATATACCTAACATGTAAGGCAGCAGCAAGAGTAAGGGGATTAATTATTGATAGTTGAGAGTGCGGGAGAACTGTTTATCTGAGGCTCGCGAGCATATGTTACCAAAATCTTTGAGATCCTTATCATCCTTATTTGTGACTATCCTGATCCATTGCAATCCTGCTGATCCGTTAAAACTTTTTAATGAATTCAAATGTTGCATGTAATGTAGCAGCAGGTAGTGGATAAACATTTTTGTATTTGGCATTGACGCAGCATATCTCTGATGGTAATCTAAACAATGTGCATTCTATGTAAAACGGATCAATAGCCGTACGTCTTTGATTAGGCTATTGCGTAAGGTAGAATGTTAAGTGTAAACTGCGAAAGAGTTAGGAGCGCCTTGATCCTCAGAACAAATGCACAAAAATAGAGAAACAAGCAAATATTAAAATTGTGTACAGAGGCCCCCTATAGTGTTAATTTGTGTTATTTATTTTTTAAAGCTTGATTTTACCAAAAAAAGGCGAAAACGCAAAGAAGCTTTATGTCTTGCAAATAAATCCGACTCGATAATGTTTTCAAACTCCTAAAGCTTTATATAAATAAATATTTTAGCAGCATTTCATGTTGAGCTTTTAGAGCTTTTATTAAAGGAACCAATTTAAATTAGATTTTAACATAATTTAACCAGTTGATAGAACTGTGTGCAGTTTTTTGTTCTAGCCATGATAGCGTTCAAATCTAAAAGTCTATTACACAAACAATTTGAAAGCTCACCTGTTAACTTTTAAATTACTATCGGTATGATTTCTTGAAAAAACATTTTCATTTTTCATTAACTAGCTACTCGTATAAATTACATTTTCAAACAGTTTACCTACGATGCCGCTGGTATAGTTATGGGTATATGTACATACAATATTTGACGGGACATAATATTTAATGTTTTGCCCACCACTGACTGCTTTTGTATGAAACAAATAAAAAAATGATTTCTTAAGGTACTCAAGAAATAATCCTTTCAAGATTAAGTTATACAATTTATTAGTATATCCGAATAGAATACCACAAAGGTGGAAATAATAAAGTATTTCGAATACTTCCATGTGCCAAACAACTTTCTGCGTGTTCCCCATTTATAACAACAATAAAAAAAAATGCAATTAAGCTTCAATATAAATTATAAATTAACTTCATGAACCAACTAAGTGAGTGTTATCAATTTCACCTTTATAAATTGATAAAAAATAATAATCAATTACGATATATGCGTACAGTAAAAATTGTTAATAACAATATAATTAATTAAATAAAATAAATTAATTTATCATTCGTATAATAATAATAATAATTATTATTGTATTTTTTAATGTTTATACGAACGAAATTATATTTTTTATTTTTTTTATAATTAATAATCATTTAATGATAATTTAACAATACAAAAAAGTAATTCTTGTTAATCGATGTGTTGATTTCACTTTTATTGGATTTTTATTTTTAACGAGCGCGATTATATTAAATAAAATGTTCGATGTCATTTCCGCGGTTGGTATAAAAATTTTGTATAATGAAAATTTATTTATTGCAGGAACAACTACTGAAGCAGCGCTGAGTCTTAAACTATTTTTTATTGAATGCGGTTAATTAACGTCCAATAATAATAATGTTATGCCTGTTATATACAAACATAGGTTTTTAATCACTTAGATTATCTTATATATACTAACATTATAGCATACATATTTTACGGTGCCGGGACTCGGAAATCCAGTACCGGCGACTGTCAGGATTGAGCGATTAGAGTCATCAACCTGGCTACCACAGTAGATACTGCGACAGGGGAAAGAGAAGGTGTAAGCGAGCTATTACGTTTAAAACAGAGCACTTATACAAGAAAAAAGTAGCAACTCATTAGCTGATCAAGTCGATGCTTTTTCTAATGTTAAAAGTGATGTCAGCGGAAATTTTACGTTTCGCGTTGCCGAATCTATAGTGAAAAGCTATTGGCCTAGAAAAAGAAAATATGGATCTCTTGAGGAGGCTACAGCAAATGAAGCAAGCATTTGCCAAACTAAGCAAAGAAATCGAGCATCTAAATCGAGAAAATGGAAACCAAAAATTGAATTGGGATTCAAAAGAACATTGCGATATAGCATGTTTAAAACCAGAGAAATTCAACTGCTCCACTGATGAGGATGAATTAGATAGGGAGACGGACTGGATCCTAAAAATGAAAACACAATGCAGCAAGAGTAGAAAAAGAAAATCTAAGTCGCCTGAGGCTGAACAATCAACCAAAAAGTAGCAAACCTACCAACAACATTGCACCAAATTACACCGAAATAAATGTTGTGGGCGTAACCAGTTATATACCCAAAAATTTAGTCAATGATGAAATCGCGTTCCTGACAAAGAGTAAGGTATAACGGCGCTAAACTATGACGTTTGGAAAATTAATACTCTGGACTCAGATACTTATAGAACCTTATCAATAAAGTTGAATTCTGAAAAGTATCAGTGGTTTACCTATGAGGACAAACAGGCTCGACCTATAAAAGTTATGGCAAGAGATTTACATCACACTTGCTCAAGAATGGAAATAAAGAAACACTTACAAAATAAAAGTCTTATAATAGAATATTATTAAAAAAGAGAAAACAGAAAACCAGGAAGGAATCCAAACTTTCACTAAAATGGGACTCTTCTTTTTATGCTGGTATTTGATAACAAAGAGAATGTTCAAAACCTTTACGATATAAAAAGAATTCTTCATATGAAGGTTCCACCAAATATATGGGGTCTGAAAATAACAGAATTATGGAAAACATTATATGAACAGCCTGGAAGCTATTACAAAGCGGATAGATGACCAAAGTAATCTGACCAACATTATACTTGATCAACTGAAGAAAATTCTCCCACAATGAAATCCGAGAAAAAATGTTAGGTAAGATCACAGCATTCAGAAGGGCAATCTGGAATGGGAATGGGATTATGCACCATATTCCAGAACTACAAATATTTTTTAATACAGAAAAAATCGACATTTTCCTAATATCTGAAAGCCGTTGTTAGATCTTCGTTTGTTAAAATCCGGTGTTACAACTTATATCATTCCATTCATCCATCGGAATGAGCAAGAGGTGGTTCGGCATTATATATAAAAGAAAATTTAAAACACCATGTAGAAACAAACATGCAAGAAGAAACAATGCAGTCACTACTGTAAAGATTCACATTAAACACAGACAGCTCATTGTCTCTGCAATAAATATACTGTCTTCTACGGCATAATTTGAAAAAAGAGGACTTCATTAAACTATTTAAATCGCTAGGACGTGATTTTATTATTGGATTTGACTTGTTTTGTGAAAAACACCTATTATGGGGATCTAGACTTAGGATGTCAAAGGGTAAAGAATTGTTTCAAGCAGAGCAGACATCAAAATATGAATTTTACTCTGGTGGTCCCCCAATATGTATATCTCAGAACTTCATTCACATTGAAAACAGTAATTCTCTAGTATCGGATCACTCACCGGTTATCATGACAGTCAGTGAAATGGTACAATAATTTGAAAGGAAAGTGCAGCACCCAGATTAACCAATTCAAAAACAAACTGGGAACTCTTTCGTGAATAGATACCGATAAGAAACTCTTACCAGTTGGAAGACCAATTTGGAACTACTAAATGAAACAATTCACTATGCTGCTTTGGCAAGCACCCCCATTACACAAAATAAGAAGACGCTTAACATATTCTACACAATAGAAGTTAGAGAGCTGGTAAAAGAAAAACGACGGACACGTAAAACCTGGCAAAATAATCGAACACCGGAGAACAAAACAATTTATGTAACAGCCTCAAATCCCCTTTTACAGAAGTTAAAAACGAATCAATCAACAGATATCTAGTTAGATGACTGATTGCTCACTGTGGAAGACGACGAAAGGACTCTAAAGACCCAAAATGTAAGTGCCCCCTCCCTTTTTCATTGGATGATGGGACCTGGGCAAGAAGCCACAAAGAGAAGGCTGATCTGTTTGTGGATTATCTGCAGGAAACATTCCAATCACTACCAAGACACACTGCCAACAAAAATATAATGTCAAGCTAGATGGGTTTGGCATACGCGCCCAATAATTATCAAAGAATTAAAAGAAAAAGTGAAACGTAACTTGAATCTTAAAAAAGCCCCACTTTATTACTTGTCAAATTATCAAGGCTCTACCTGAAAATGGATTTCTGATAAGCCACCTAATAATAAAAAATCATACAAGCCAATTTCTTTGCAGTTATGTTGATATTTTTTGAAAAATTATTACTCAAGATACTTCAACCAACAATTGAGGACCGACAACTAATTCCTTCACATCAATTTAGATTCAGAGAAAACCATTCTACAATTGAACCGGCCATAAAATCACAAACATAATTGAAAGAACGTTAGAACGTGAAAAATTATGCTGAAGCATATTCCTGGGCGTCACCCAAGCACCCTCGATATAGTTTGGTACAGTGGTCTGGAATTAAAGCTGCATAGAGGTTTGCCGAGGCAATTCTATGCCATGCTAAGATCTTATTTGTCCAATAGACATTTTTGTGTGAAATTTAAGGATGCATACTCCTTTGCAGATGACACAGCAATTATGGCCATTGGAAGTAATGTCGCCGATGAAACGAGCAATCTTTAGAAGATTTAAAAGTTTAAAACAATTTCCGTTTCATTCGAGAAGAACTTTGGATGTTTTGAAAAAAATAATTTGTTGTAATATTTTTCTATCAAATCTATAAAAAAACTAAATCGTTTTGTGTTATATAGAAAGAAGAATAGTTAATGGACCTAGAGGTATTTGAAATTACAAATTTGTAAAACATTTATGCAAATGAGATTCGCGTCAACATTTTGTTTTGTTGTATGCTAATTTTTGTGCTTATTTCGGCAAATTGCATGATCCCGTCGACGTGTTAATTCGTCTATTTTTCAATCAAATTTTAATTTTGGAATTAAGCAATGGCGAGGTTAATTCTTACAATTCCAATTTTTAAAGGGGTGGTTATACTCTATATGGTCTTATCGCTTCCCTGCAATACCTATATAGTACATAACATCAACGCTGGTCTTGATAAACTTATTCCAAAAGATTTTAATATATGAACGATATGAAATATTTCCGAATAATACGAATTTATCCTTATTGGAGATTTTTCGCGTCCAAATTGTTTTTGAAGTATCGTTAATTTTACAAAAAATGTAACGTGCTATCCCAAGTTTGTATGGTTTGGCAGCTTGGGTAGACAATATCAGATAAAACTTATCGTTGTGCGCCAGTCTACCAGCATGTTAGTCCGACTGTGCTCAAATTGAAGCAGGAAGACTCGGGCGGGGCGAGCACACACCAATAAAACGTACCAAATTTCAATTTATACTCAACATCGAAGGCCTCAATAGACCAACGGAAGTTCCAAATTGTTCCCTTTATTTTTTGTGTTTTTTTCTTGTCCTTCACTTGGATTCGATGATCTTTTTCTTTATTCACAACACCATGCTTATGGTTCCACTAAATTACTACTGCTGCTCACATAAATCTATATGTACAGTGTACACACGAAATGTACAAAATAAATTGTAGCGAAAATATTCAAATAATGAAAACACATATTTCTCTCGTCTTTGAGATCCAAATCTGCACTATAGCGTTCTTCTCAATATTTGTTTTTCCCCTTGTCGATTTTGTCCCAAAAATGTTTGTCATCGGTTGTGATAATTCAATAAGTTGGCTCCCCTGCATATCAAACGCTCCATTTTCGAAAACATATCCGCCTGTATTTTGTTTAGGTGGTACTGCTGCCATCTCCATTACGCTAGCTCAAACGATATCATTCGAATTAACAATCCAAGACGCCTGGATGATGTTGGCGTATCACTTGACGCATTTTGTCTGGTTCGCATTTTGGATGTGTATGTGTTAAATGAAAAGAATAATAAAAACATCATTAGTATCGCCGAATCAGATTAATATTATCCGCCATTTCTATAATCAATTCACCGTTGCTTATTCCATTCTGCTAATCATACAGATGAGTTGAAAATGGGAGGGATTTGTTAAATGGATGGAGTTATAAGTAATAGAAAATGGGGAATATTTTGGAAAATGGAGTTGGGAACGCCAGAGAAATTAAAGTGGTTTCTGCTCCAACATTTTCCTTACATAATCATCAAGCTATAGTTGTAACTTGGTTGTGGATTTTTAGAAAAATGTGTTTACTTACTTTTCAATTCAAAGTAATAATTTTAAATAATTTATCATTTCGTTTGATTGCAGCCTTGGATGAAATTATTTTCATTGTGTTGATCCTATTGAAATGCTTATAGGAAAAAATTTCGATTTTGCTGACCTGCTGTAGGTGGTACAGCACAGCAGCGTTCAGGTTAGAAAACACTTGCTTTTGGAACTGTAATTTTTTTTCATTGAAATGAAGAAAATCGTAAAGTCTTTATTCTTTCAATGATTACGGTTTAACCGTCTATGGTTGTGGCTTTCAAACTAACCATTTATGTGTACAACTACCGGTTATTTCGACTATGGCAACACTTACGTCATTCGTGTTATTTCAACAAATTATTTTAATGTTTGACATTTACAAAATGGGAACAAAATTGGGATATATTGTAAACTTACTTTCAAAGTGGTAAATCTTCTACCCAAATTGTAAGAAATTTACGTTGAAAATTCTGGGAAAATCAAATGCCTATATACGGCAATTTTGGTTTAATTTATGAAGCTAGTTAGTGAAACTGGATTGTTATTGGGTACATGAACAAGTGCACCATCCGCAACGTTATCGATTCGCTAATTGGGCTGACGAACGCTTCTGGAAGAACAAATGATCTTTTCTGACGAAAGCTATGTCATCAAGCAAAATTGTCGCATTTGGGATTCAGCGACTCGGAAAGGGAAACTCTTACAGTCAATGGAGAGCGTTACCGAGCCAAAATAAACGAGTTTTTGTTACCCAGAATTCAAGAGAAGTCATTTGAATGAAATTGTGTTCCAAATTTAATGGCGATCTATAAGTAATTATCAGTTTTAAAAGGCCATTACTGTCCCCTTACTGAGTCAACTATATGGCTCCAATGGTTTCGATTCTGAGCATAGTCTTCATATTGTCTAAGACAATCTGAAGAGGCCAAGTCGGTCTCTACATCGTGGAGCCATCGTCGCCTGTAACCACCTCTGCGCCTATTTAGATGCTCTCCTTTAAGAAATCGCTGCACGTGACCAAGCCAGCGTACTCGCTGAGATTTTATTTGATGTAAAATATCACGTATGTTCATCAGATCAGTGGTCCCAAAACTGTTCAAAGCTCAGTATGTACCATCTACTACGCGTTTTGGGGCGTAAATCACATGCAAGATTCTTCTCTCAAATGTATCTCTTGTACTCATCCATCAGTGCCCAACTTTCACATCCAAACATAACAACGGTCCTAATCAACGCTATGTAAAGCTTCAGGTTCACGACACTTGATAAGTGTTTAAATTTTAGCAGTGGCCTTATAGAAGAAACAATGCATAACTACTATCCGCAAGCTACGCTTTAAAATCTTCACCCACTCTATTATGGGCTGGGACGCAAATGGCAGTGGTTGGCATGCCAAGAAAGATAGCAGAGCAAGTCTTAGCAAGAGGCAAACTAAGGATCGGATGGGTGATTTGTCGCATATAAGAGAGGCTTTGAATTTGGTGGGCGCAAAAATATAGGAGGGAAAAAGACAGGTCTAAGCTGTGTATAAACTGTGGTAAAGAAGGTCATACTATACTTGTATGTCTATACTTTGTAGCGAGGAAGCTGTTGGGGGCAATAAACATTTGGGCATCAGGGTTATTTGGGCTTGTGGTAACCGCCCCTTTCTGGAGAAGTCCAACGGCGCAGAATCTGACTTTGTATAAGAATGAAGATCGATGGTATTCCATCATGAATTCAAAATTTTCCTAGAACGATTAGTTAGTGATGCGCGAAACCGAAATCCTCAGTTGATAGCTGGGGATTTTAAAGCTTGGGCTACTGCAATAATTTTCTCTACTACCAGTGGCGATGTCGAATGTTGGTTATACAACCACTTTCCGTAGGGGTGGCGCTAGCTCGGTAATTGATCTCACATGGATTATAGCGAGGGTCTTTTAAATAGAATAGTTAGTTGGAAAGTTAGTGAACAATATACACATAATGATCACCAGGCTATCATCTGTGAAATAAAAGATGGAAGGCCAGGAAAGGTTCCTTCAGAATCGACACAAAAGATTTTTGAGTGGAACTAACGATGTTTAATGAAAAATTATTTGTCTATATATGCTGGAGGAGATAACTTTGTTCGGATCTTGGGATAGTAAAATGAATCAAATCATAAACCATATCACAAGAGCTTGTGATGTAGCAATGCCACGGAAATCGAAGGATAATCGGAAAAATGAAGTGTTCTGGTGGACCTAGGAAATAGCCCAGCTTCGTAGAGAATGCTTTTGAGCTAGACGGTTTTAAACAAACAAAAATGTTTTCAAGAATCGTGTGAGGAAGTTGCTCGGGACCCCGGGGGCAGACCTTATAAAATGGTTATGAAAAAGGTTACGGGTGCATATGTACCATGCGCATCGTTTCCACGATCGTTGAAAAATATCGTCACTCCACTGTTTCCCCAACAACCAGATTGTACGGTTGATTTCGAAACAAGATGGGACGAAGAAATAATCCCATTAATTACAACGGAGGAGATGCTTAAAGCATGTAGCAAGTTGATGAATAACAAGGCTCCTGACAAAAATCCTAATATTGCAATTAAATCAGCGGTCCGGTCATATCCAGAGTTGTTTGTAAACTTATTCCACTCATGCATAGAAGAAGGAGTATTCCCAGAGCAATAGAAATTACAGCGGGTAGTACTATATTGCCTAAAGTGAAGAATGCGCTCCAATCTGCTTGCTAGATACTGCAGGTAAATTATTTGAGAGAATCATATGTGAGAGACTACATGAAGCCATTAAAAACAAAGGGGGAGTGTCAATATGGGCTCCGGAAAGGGGCAATATCTGGTGATAGATGGAAAGGAGGCTCTAAAAAGTATTGTGCGGTAGTTACATTATAGATGTGAAAAATTCATTTAATTCTGCGAGTTGGAATTGCGTATTAAACGCGCTTATCAATACAGAGGTCCCTCTGTATTTACTTAAAATGGTGGCCAATTATTTTAGGCAACGAGTTTTGAAGTATGAAACAGGGGTCTGTGCTGACACAAACATTGTGGAATGCCGCATGTACAATAACATTTTTAGAGTGCCGATACCTGCAGAAGAAGCAATGGTGGTTGGTTTTGCTGATGATGTTGCGATTGTAGTTGCTGCAAAGTACAAAGAAGAGGTGGAAGAAATCTTCAATTGGATGATAAGAGTAATTCAGGATTGGTTATCATCTGTGGGTTTACAATTGGCGGAGGACAAAACAGAAGCAGTGCTAATCACCAGTAGGAAAAGGTGGGAATTCATGACGGTGGAAGTTGGTGGTCAACTGATCCAGAAACAAAACAATTTATTAATTATCTGGGAGTAATAATTGATGTTAGAATGTCCTTCAAATCGCATTTGGATATCGTTGGGGAAAATCTGGAAATGTGAACGGGGTGTTAATGCGCAAATTATACTTAACGCAGGGGGACCGCCAGAGCCGCAAACCGTTACTGAGTAGTGTGGTGACGTCTATTTTGATGTATGGAGCACCAATTTGAGTCAGTGCTATGAAGCGAATACTTACAAAAAACCGGTGGTATCTGTTTATATATAGGTTAAGCGTTTTGAGAGTGGTTAGTGTATTTAGAACGGTATCAGATGAAGCCGTATGTCTATTGGCGGGTATGCTACCAACTGACTTATTGGCTTAGGAGCGCGAGCAAATGTATTCTCATTAGCTTAATCAAGATGATTCCCCTTATTGCCCAATGTGCGAAGGGAAACTGGAGAACGTGGAGCATGTATTTTTGGCTGCCTGCACTTCCGGGAAGAAAGATTGGAGCTATATAGGTCTATGGGAAACGACATCACCGTTAATAGTTGATGATTGTATGCTGCAGTCGGAAGACACTTTGGAGGTGGTATGTAAAATGAAACAAAGACAATAAAGTTAGATGGCAGCTAAGGTTGAGCCTGGTCCTCGCGAAGTAATACATAGCAGTAGTTCCACGAGACAACTATATGCAAAAGAATTTGGGCGTTAGGGTTTTGTCGTTAAGAATTCGATATTCTCCGAGGTCTTATGATGATTACCCCCTCCACCACAAAACATAAATCCAAACTGTTATCGTGAGTACTAAGACAGCTCCAATATTTAAACCTCCTCACTCCCTCAAACGTGTAGTGGCCACTATACTAAAATCTGGTGTATCATTTTGGACTCATTGATATGGAATAGATATGGAGTATATGGTTTGAGAATAAGCGAGGTCCGATGGTGGTATTGTGGTGGTATTCTTCAAAAACATGTTCGTGCAATTTAAGTTTACGAGACATGTGAGTGCCACCTGACCACAGAGGCGAATGGCAATGTATACTCTTTCTATAATAAAACAAACCGCTTAGAAAACTATTCTTTCGTCTTTTAATTTAGTGCCAAATTAAATTGCATATATTAAGTGGTACGCCCTTGTCGAATTAAATTTGAAGAATCGTATATTCTACGTCGAAACGTAAAAATCATCCATTGATATTAACGTACCTATATAGCAAATATCGATCTGAAGGATTATAGTTCATGAGTTTGGTTTCCCACGGCGTTATGTTGTATTGGAAATTTATGCGGTTTTAAGGTAAAATAAAAAAAAAATATTACCAACCATCGATATATCATTGTCAACCTAGGTATATACATCAGGAACTACATAAACACTGTATGTATGTACTATAAATATATCAATTTATCTAATCGGAATACATAATATACATACCACGACATACATATATATACATATACACGACATGTTATATACAAAAAAAAAAAAAGTTTAAACTCGTTTTAGTTACAAAGAATTCAATTTGTTTCCAATAATTCACCAAAGTATAAGCAGCACTAAAACCTCGAGAAAATTTATTACATTTTCCAAAAATGTATTTTCCACCCATAAAATTACAGAACACAATTTCAAATTACATTTTCCTATCATTCATTCGCAATTTTTCTTTCGATTTTTCTCTTTTTTGTTCGTTGGTGTTGTTATTGTGTGCGCGCTTCTTCCATAAAGTGTTTTTCTTATAAACAACAACATCCTGAACTAAAAAAATTAAAATAAAAGGACAATAAAAATACATCATGGAAATCAATTTATTATGATAATTTTTTTTTGTGTTCTGTTGATGTACATACATATATGCGACAATTTTTCCGTTGAGTTTCCCTTCTATACATACATACATATGTATATGCATAAGAAATTCCTTGACTCTCTGGCTGTGTGTGTAGGTCGTGAATAAAAAAATAAATAAATATATTTTTTTTTGAAAAATTTTGACAATTTACGAGAGTGAAATATGTTATCCAGATATATGTATGGATATATGTTATATATGTACACCAACAATTTTCCCAAAGCGCTTAAAAATCACTTTATATAAAAGCCATATAGCAACAACTCACAATTTATGTAAGAGTGTTAAAGCAATCTAAGAAAAAAAATCTTAAACTGGTAACACAAGCTGAGAGATAACATATTCAATTATCAAAACGGAGATAAATAACAATAAAAGGATATTAAGATAAATGAATAATAAACTTTAAATGAAAATTCAATCGATTTTCAGTATGATACGGCGGTGCTGATTTTGTCGTTTTTTGCTCTGCGGCATATTATCAACGATTTTTCCCCCATCAAATTGTCATAAATTATTTTGCTAGCTATACTCGTATGTATGTGACATACAGTATGTATGTACATAGCCAGTCGAAGATAATCTAAGTCGTCGATAAAGTGAAGATGAGGTTGGGAAAATATAAACATCACCTTAATGGTCGACTTTAAATTTTTTACAATTATATTTCCTTCAGGATGGCCTTTTAATACTATCTAGCGTTGTTTATATGTATTGGAAATAGTTCAGATCGCATCGTTTGTCCTCGATGATGGAATTTGCTTCAAGTCAGGTTCTGGTATTTGTGTTATCGGTCGACCAATCAATGTTGATAAAGCACATATAGGTCTTGAGTTCAAAATTCCTTCGATCTGTGTCGTTATTGTTGTTAATTCCTCAAATGTGTATACAGTGTTGCCCATTACTCTCTTCAAATGAAATTTAAAGAACTTGACGCAGCCGCTTCCCACAATCCGACAAATGAAGGAGTAGCACTGAAGTCTGCGGCTAAAATTAAGGAAATCTTATTAGCGTTGTTTTTCATAAAATAATATAATTCTGTTAAAGTGTTCCTTGCACCAACGAAATTGGAACCGTTATCAGAATATATTTCCGCACATAAGCAAGTTCTAGCAATGAATCATCTGGGGCTTGCCACAAATGCCTCAGTTCTAAGATCGCTCACTACATACAGTGCCTTTTCGGAATGAAGAGCATCGTTGACCGAGTATTGATAGAATATCTGATATAAATTCTGGTGTCGATACATTAGCACACCTCTCTTCGTCTACTAGATCTAGTAATTCCTATGGTTGAGCTGGCCAATGAGATTTGTCTAATCTTAACCAATCAGGACCATGCCACCATAAATGATAATTGATAAGTTCTGTTGGTAGCAGACCTCTTGTGGCACAATCAGCTGGTTTGTGTGGTGATTGCACATGTTTCCAATGATTTCTAGAATGAAACGATAACATATTTGCTGTTCGATTAGCTACAAACGTTTTCCATCTTCGTGGATGAGATGCTAGCCAGTAAAGGACAATTGTCGATTCTGTCCATGTTGTTCTTAATCGTCAATAACAATTTTTTCAGTAACACCTCTGCACAAAGTTGGTTGGTTTATTGAAGCAACCTTCGTACTTGAGGTCATTATCCTGGTATGGATCATCGATCGAACCAATGCAACTTTAAGAGCCACAGCTTCTGAAATAAGATTTTAAAATTTATAATGACCGGTGCGAGCCATCCCATTGGTAGGAATAATCGGGCCGTAAGAGATAGAATGTTCCGTTCAACCAACCATTGTATGTCATCATGGCAACACACGTTAAAACGGAATTCATCTTTCACTGGATGCCACTGAATGCCAAGTAAATTTAGATGGAACGCATCGTCATTTTTTTTTTCTCTCTGTCTTCTTCATTAATTTGTTTTAGCAATTCTAATGAGTTCGATGATCATTTACGTAACTTCAGACCATATGAATTTAGAGTTGCTGATACTTTATCTTGCAAACGTTGAACTTCTAGAACACTATGAGCTCCGGTCATCAGGTCATCGACATAAAATAAAAATTTTCAATAAACTATTCCCTATTATTTGGATGGTTTTTGTTGCAAGGTATACGGTCCCGCTGCAGATTGGGACTGTTATAAGGAAGTCCTTAAAACCTACAAGTACGAGGTAAGTGCAGCCAAACGAGGGCCTGGCGACACTACTGTGGCAACATACAGGAGACCTCGGAGCCTGCTAGGCTACGCAAAGTACTATGTTCCAGTCCTTCCATCCCGAGTTATCTACAACGACCGGATGGTTCATGGACTACGTGTAGTGAGGAATCCCTGGAGCTATTACTAGAAACGCATTTCCCGGAGAGTTCGGTACTAGCTCCAGAGAGACCCATGATAAATAGGGGTATAGACTCCGTAAGTCATATAGTAAATAGGCGGAATATCTTATGGGCAATAAATAGTTTTAAGCCATACAAGTCGGCGGAACCTGATGGCATTATCCTTGCGGATATCCAGCAAACTATTGACTTAACCCAACTCTGGCTGGAAGTTATCTTCAAAGGCAGCCTAGAACTCTGTCACATTCCTAGCAAATGGACTGAAGTAAAAGTTATATTTATATACCTAAGGCGGGAAAAAGCTCTCACTGCTATCCTAAAGACTTTAGGCCTATAAGCTTATCCTCCTGTCTGTTAAAATCTCTAGAAAGAAAAATAGAGGCTTACATTAGAGGCTCAATCAAGCCGGGTGAGCTGTCGGGATCTCAACACGCATACTGTAAGAGACGATCGGTGGAAACAGCTCTCAACTCCCTTATAGGTCCGATTGAGAAATCACTTGAATATAAGAAATATTCAATGGTTACCTTCTTGGATATAGAGAGGCCCTTTAGCAACGTCAGACCGGCCGCCATCACTCGGGCCCTTGCGTGTCTGGGGGTAGACGAGTAACTCAGAGGCTGGATAGATCAAATGCTTAGAGGCAGGATCGTGACAGATCGCTTATCTGGGTAGGACGTCTGCCGGCAGATACGTGAGCAAAGCGACACCTCAAGGTGGGCTTCAATCCCTCCGCCTTTGGAACTTGGTCATAAATGACCTGTTGCTATTGCGGTCTTCGGTAAATATCCTAGTACATTGGCGACCTCTCTGAGTTGGCACGTGGCTGCGGACTAAACGCAAACCCACAGAAACGGTCCTCTTTACCAGGAAGCACAAACTTCCTCAGTATGACCCGCCAACATTAAATGTACTCGCTTGATCTTTACGGATAGAGCGAAATACCTCGGACTGCTTTTCGACAGCAAGCTAAGCTGAAAACCAAACATCGTAGAGAGAGTAAAGAAAGCTACTTTAGCGCTCTACTCCTGCAAAAATGCCATTGGAAAGAGATGGGGTATGGAGCCCCACCTAGTACACTGGCTCTACGTCTCAGTGGTGAAACCTATACTGCTGTATGGGGTTGTCATCTGGTGGCCAGCGTTAAAAGTTATGGCCAACCTTAAACTATTGATGAAAGTCCAAAGAACGGCCTGCTTGTGTATAAGTGGGGCTCTCAGGAGCACACCTATTCCAGCTCTGGAGATTCTCTTTCATCTTACTCCCTTGGATATTGCGGCCGAGCAGCTTGCATGTTGCCCAGCCGGCTCAAATCTATATCTATGTGGACCTGTAACAATGCAGGGCACTCGTCTATCCTATGAAACAGGGATATTCCGGAAGCTACCGACTACGCTATTCCTTTGCCATCTGTTGAGATGAATGGGTGAACGAAACAGTTATTGACAATGAGGTGCTAAGCTTCTTCACGGATGGCTCAAAAAGGGAGGGGTTGGCTGCGGGGTATTCTGTGAGGCACTAGGGGTTAACCTCTCTTTTCGTCTTCCCGACTTTTGCAGCGTTTTTCAAGATGAACTGATCGCGCTAATGGAAGTCATGGACTGGTTGAAGTATCATGATATTCGCATTTTTACGGACAGCATGGCTGCTATTAAAACGCTACAATCATACTCCCTGACGTCGAAGGTAGCCCAGAACTGCCTGGCATCTTTAAATGAGATGGCTGATCAGTTTAACATCCGCTTGAGGTGCTAGGGCATTTCAATATCGCAGGGAATGTAATGGCAGATGAGTTGGCCCGCAAGGGCACAGCACGCCTAATAACACAAAGTAGACGGGATATAAAGAAGAAGTCATAAAAGAAACGAACGTCAGATGGTCTAACGCCAATTCGTGTGTATAATAACCAGGCAGATCTGGCCTGGACTTGACTCGTCCAGACCAGACCAACTGATATCGCTTCGACGGCACCATATTGGTATGGTCGTTGGAGCTATAACGGGACATTTTCTCATTGGGATACATGCGAGCAGAGACACGATTTCTGCCGCAGCTGTGGTGATGAGGAGAAGGAGGAAAATGTGCTCCATTTGCTCTGCACCTGTCCTAGTCTAGCGTACAGCAGAACAAAATTTATGAGAACTTCCCCTTTGAACAACCTCTCGGATCTTAGTAAGATCGAGATCCGGGACTTTAAAGGCTTCTTGGTAAGCTCAGGATCGTTTAGCGAGTGAAGAGGAGGTAACTCGAATGTGGTACGCCTACGAACCAATTTTGTGTGTATGCTAGTCCTTTAGAACGGCCACCCTTACCTAACCTAACCTAACCTGTACAACAGGATCCTTCGCTTGGCTCGACTAATATCTGTCTGTAGATCTTCTCTATGTCAGCAGAAAATTCGACTTTAAACATTCTTAAATTTAACAAAATGCTAAATAGTGGTTTATATAAGCTACCATTTAATGAAACTCCAATTGAAGATTTAAATGATGCGTCGATCACTTCCGATTAAAATGTCAATAACACCTGGAGTATGAAAGGTTGGATCAGCCATCGGTATGTTTTCGAAATGACTCCACATGGTGGTGTCAAAAGTGCAGGTATTGGTAGCATTGAAGTCAATTTAAAAATGATGTAACATTTGAAATAACTGGTGACTGATTCATTAAATCTGGATGATGCAACCAAATTTATATACCCTCGACAAACACCAGCCTTTGTTTGGCCTTCCAGCAACAGTAAGTTTTGTATGATGACGTGGTAGTATAAGTCGTTGCTCACAATCTTCGGTAACAAACGAGCATTGCGATCCAGAGTCCAGTAATGCTCCACATAGCTGCCATTGCCCTTGATTATCTCAAACTGTCATAATAATGGTTGGTAGTAACGAAAATGTACAATTTGATGGAGATTGAAAGTAACTATCCTTCAAATTAATTTCACGTTGTGCTGGTGGTTTACTTTGATTCAGTGCTTCGGTGTTTGCAAAAGTGGTTCTTGGTGGACTGCAAGCTGATATTGCAAATTTGGTTTGATATTGCATGTGATCGACATCGTGTTTAAGATCTGCAATTATAAACTGTATGTATATTATTACGACAGTTATAGCATCTGTTGTCACTTTTGATTAGACTTCTTCTAGCAGCAACATCCAATGCCTTAAACTTGGTACAATCAAATAATTGATGTGAACTGGTGTGACACACAGGGCAGGTTATTGATGATGATGCATGAAACCCTCTTGCTTGATGCCCTCATACCTTCAAGTGAATCAGCTCTTCTACCCAGAATTTGATAAAGTTTGGTTAATGATGGAAATTCTGTTTCAGCAGTTTTTCGCATCCATAATTGCTTAGTTTCGTCATCAAGTTTATTAAACAAAATATATATGAGCCAGATGCCCTCTGAGTCAGCGTCATTTACAAGAGCTCTTAGACCTCTTGTCGCTTCGTCGACAGTATCGAACAACTAAATATGTTACTCCAGTTTCGACTCATTAAATTTATTGATAATTCATTAAATCTCTTTCTTTGAAAATTCATTAAATTGTCCTACAAATTATATTAATTCAGAGCTTAGTACCGACATGTGAAGAACATAGGAAATTTCAATAGGCACTCAAAACCACGAATTATTTTCTTTAATCACAAGGAGTTTTGACTATATTCTAATAAGAATGATCCACCTAGCTGCTTAGGAAAGATGATTAGATCAATAAAATATGTGGACTCCCTTCTTTGAAACATAACACCGGCTTAAGTTAATGCAAATTAGACAAAATAGTTGATACTCTAAACTCGACATAGGACATTTAAGCCTTAAAACTTGAGAGATCTGTGACTTGAAATTTAAAACTTGAGAGTTTACAATGAAACGTGGGCTTTGAGATTTCAAACTTGATTCTTAAGAATTGGCGCTTGAAATTTGAGACATGAGGCGTAAGTCTTCAGACTTGAGACTTAAGACTTTATACTTTAGGCTTTAGACTTTGGACTTTAAATTTTTGGCTTTAGCTTGGCGATTGTGATCTTTAATTTCTGTCGTTGCACAACTTAATTAATTCACAAAACTCAATTACAATGCTTGCCATTTGGAGCCTTAACCTTCTCCAGTAACTATATGCACATCGTTTTAAAGTTTACATAATCCTTACGTTATTCAACAAGACGGCAAAATGTGGTAAAATGTGTAGAAACGAGATTTAGTTATAATTAATGGCTACCTGTTAGGTTTTGAAAGTCAGTGATCATTTGCTGAACATTTGCTATCCTTGTACAGTAATTTTATGTAATTGTCGTATAGGGCTAACGAAATCGTCTGTGATGTGATCAGAAATATTAGGCTTGCACACGTTATATCATTATGTCACATAGTGCGGTTTGCGATGGAAAGCATTTCATTTACCCTTAAAATAATTATGATAAGCTTTGATGCGTGAAACTTTATGTTTATGGCCGTGAGCTTTTTTTTATATCCAAGAACATTTCTGTCGGAAAAACTTTAAGGAAAGTCATATTTGTTTAAAAATTTATGAAAAGCTTTAATTCTATTTTAGTGTAAAAATTTGTTAATGTTTATGAAAATAATAGATTAACAATTAAAAGTAAAATTAAGAGCTCTTCAGAACAGAATATGTATGTGTTCATCCTTCAAGCTGTAATCATACCATGAACTGAGTGATTTAATTGTAAAGCTTTCAATGGAAGGTTAAGTTTTTCTTAAAAGCTCGATGATTCATTAGCCATCAAATGTGCAGTAAAATTTGCTTTTTTACTGAGTTATATCTTAAACAGATCGTGGAAAGTTTCTAATACATAATTTAGAAAAATAAAATGAGCTTTTACGTGGTGGGACTGTAAGTAATTCAGTTATATAAAACAAGATTTGACTTTAATTTATAATTACCAATTGTCTTTTATTAAAACGCATTACAACTTAAAAGGTTGTAAACATGTAAAAAGCTCATTCGCTTAGAATTTAACCGTATGTGTTAGATCCTAACTAAACTAGTAGTGCCATTTGTTAGAATGCTCTACACTGAGCTTTGCGGAATGAGCTTTCAAACATGTCTTTATACAAATAAGTCAAATATCTTTAAGACTATAAATAAGCTTTTACCAAAAATGTAATATTGATAATTTACTTTACCACTTTAGACTTTTTAGACTTTTGTTTTTTAAGACTTACACTTTGGACTTATACTTTAGATTTTACACTTTAGGTTTAAGACTTGTGATTTGACATTTGACACTTGAGACTTCATATTTGAAACTTGAAACCTGACACTTGTCACTCGAGATTTGAAACTTCGCACTTGAGACTTTATATTTTTTACTTGAGACTTAAGTCTAACTCAATCTTTAGTAATTCCCTTCTATTCCATTTCCAGTATTTTATTGACTTGATTTTGCACTCAATAATAATAATTCGAAATGGAAACAAAAAAAAAATTAAATTTAAAATACCGAAAAACGTTTTGCCCACCCCCATACACCAAATAGAATCACAAGAGAAATTAAATACTTTTCTTATAATTTTCTAAAACTAGATGAAACTTTTTTGTTTGCGTGCTTTTAAGTATAATGTTGAATGTCAAAAAAGAATTTTTGCTATACCAAAAAAAAGCTCACAGTTGTTAATACAACTGGAAAAAGCTTAACTCCAATTTCATTTTTTTGTTCGTCTTTTTATTTACGAGTATATTTCTTGGTTTATAACTATAGAGTGCTACAAACACACAAAATATAAAATGGTTCTTGCTGTTTATTATTATTTTTGTAACCATATGGTTTATTTTATCTGTTGAGTTATTGTCGAAATAATAAACTTTTCGTTTTAGTCTATTCATTTATTTATTTAAAAAACAAAAAAATTTTTTTTTTAAACAAACAAGCATGTACATTATAGTTAGAAAATATATAAAAACATAAACTTTTTTGTGAACATAATAAAATTACTTTATAGAACCGCAATTTGTGTGAAAGTTCAGAAAGTTTTTTTTTTTTTGAATATGTGATTGATGATCTGGATCGTGCCTAAAAGGAAGGAAGTTGATTTTTTGCGGTACGAATTTTCGAGTAAATAATTTGCCTTATATATGTCACATATGGCATTTATAAGAGTCATTGTCCTCATAGTTGGTGATTAAGTGGATGGATCGAAATGTTTGCGCTTTAATAAATATATCAGGTTTACATTTCTTCCAGATATATTAATGGCAATCTTCCAGAAATTATTAAAAGTCAAGATACTACCTCAAGATACTTATTTTATATTTATTCTTATGGTCTCTCTACATCGAATATACTAATTGTTCTAGACTACTATTTGATTTTCTATCATTTCCTTGAATGTTTTTTCTTCTTCCTCGGATTGGTCATTCAATTCCCTAATTTTCTTACTTTATTTGCTAGCTTGGTTTGTATAAAGTGTAGCAGCTCGAATATTCGACTCACCGATATTCGATACTGCCACAAACAAAACAATTAGTGAAATTCAAATATAAACCAACTTATTTGAATTAAACGTTCACTAACCCCATCACATATCCATCTGTCCAACCACCACTATCCAATAACCGAACCACTACTATAAAACATTTATAGTAAAGCATGTCGCCATCTAACAACATCACCACGAACCAACAATGTTCGGTGATGCAATACTAACACATAAGTGCAGTATTGACCGTCGCCGGCGCATGTGTTCCCTCATCACAAAACGAACACGAAGGCGACGTCACAATAAAACAAAAACAACAAATCAGTCGTCTTCCAAAACATCAAAAGCAACAACGTGTTCATTGAAAATAAAATTATAAATTACTTAGTGTGTGCAAGACGGCAGCCATTTGCCAAAATTAAAATTACATCTATTTTGTACAAATTAAAAACGTGGTGGTGAATTGAATAAATAAATAAATAAATAAATAAATTAAATAAGTTATAACAAATAAATATAATAAATAAACATTATATAAACAAAATCATAAATTATTGCGTGTGTACTTTATTTGAGAAGTCCGAACCGGACAACAACTATAAAATAGGAAACTATCCTATAAAAGACATGTTTGAAAGCTCTTTTTAAAGGAAAATATTGAGATTTTAAAGGATTAACATTCCGCAAAGCTCAGTGTAGAGTATTCTAACAAATGGCTCTACTAGTTTAGTTAGGGTTTAACACATACGGTTAAATTCTAAGCGGAGCAGCCTTTTATATGTTTAAAAGCTTTTAAGTTGTAATGCGTTTTAATAAAAGGCAATCATGATCATTATAAATTAAAGTCAAATCTTGTTTTATATAACTGAATTATTTACAGTCCCACCACATAAAAGCTCATTTTGCTTTTCTAAATTATGTATTAGAAACTTTCCACGATCTGTTTAAGATATAACTCAGTAAAAAAGCAAATTTTACTGCACATTTGATGGCTAATGAATCATCGAGCTTTTAAGAAAAACTTAACCTTCCATTGAAAGCTTTACAATTAAATCACTCAGTTCATGGTATGATTACAGCTTGAAGGATGAACACATACATATTCTGTTCTGAAGAGCTCTTAATTTTACTTTTAATTGTTAATCTATTATTTTCATAAACATTAACAAATTTTTACACTAAAATAGAATTAAAGCTTTTCATAAATTTTTAAACAAATATGACTTTCCTTAAAGTTTTTCCGACAGAAATGTTCTTGGATATAAAAAAAAGCTCACGGCCATAAACATAAAGTTTCACGCATCAAAGCTTATCATAATTATTTTAAGGGTAAATGAAATGCTTTCCATCGCAAACCGCACTATGTGACATAATGATATAACGTGTGCAAGCCTAATATTTCTGATCACATCACAGACGATTTCGTTAGCCCTATACGACAATTACATAAAATTACTGTACAAGGATAGCAAATGTTCAGCAAATGATCACTGACTTTCAAAACCTAACAGGTAGCCATTAATTAAAACTAAATTTCGTTTCTACACATTTTACCACATTTTGTCGTCTTGTTTGAATAACGTAAGGTTTATGTAAGTTGCAGCATTTGTTACCAAAGCTTTATCACAAAACAAACCAGCTATATATGTAGATTTAATGTTTTGAAGTAAACTTTAAAATGATGTGCATATAGTTACTAGAGAAGATTAAGGCTCCAAATAGCAAGCATAGTAATTGAGTTTTGTGAATTAATTAACTTGTGCAACGACAGAAATTAAATATCACAATCGCCCCGTCTAAAGTCTAAAATTTAAAGTCCAAAGTCTAAAGCCTAAAGTCTAAAGTCTCAAGTGTGTAGATTCACGCCTCATGTCTCAAATTTCAAGCGCCAAGTCTTAAGTTTCAAGTTTGAAATCTCAAAGCCCACGTTTCAGTGTAAACTCTCAAGTTTTAAATTTCAAGTCACAGATCTCTCAAGTTTTAACGCTTAAATGTCCTATGCCGAGTTTAGAGTATCAACTATTTTGTCTAATTTGAATTAACTTAAGCCGGTGTTATGTTTCAAAGAAGGGAGTCCACATATTTTATTCTTAAATGATCTTTTCTAAGCAGCTAGGTGTATCATTCTAATTACAATATAGTCAAAACTCCGTGTGATTAAAGAAAATAATTCGTGGTTTTGAGAGCATATTGAAATTTCCTATGTTCTCACATGTAGGTACTAAGCCCTGAATTAATATAATTTGTAGGTCAATTTAATGAATTTTCAAAGAAAGAGATTTAATGAATTATCAGTTATATATAGTTTGTTTAATAAACTTGATGAGGAAACTAAGCAATTATGGATGCGAAAAACTGCTGAAACAGAATTTCCATCATTAACCAAATTTTATGAATTTCTGGGTAGAAGAGCAGGGTAGTTGCAGATCTTAAACAAGATATCGATCACATGCAATATCAAACCAAGTTTGCAATATCAGCTACCAGTCCACCAAGAAACTTCCGCTTTTGCAAACAGCGAAGAACTGAATCAAAGTAAACCACCAGCAGAACGTGACAGTAATTCGAATGATATTTTTTTTTTTTTTATATATAAAAGGACGTGGCATAGAAACTTTTTTGGCATAGCCTTACCTTACCATTCACATTCAACATTTATTCAACCCATTCATTCATCCCATTCAAACAAGCACAGTATACCACCTGCGCATTGCATAGCTCCATTTCACCCTCTACATTCCAACAGAGGGTCATAAATGTTTTCAATTTAATTACCGATCGTAATCGGGAGATGAAAAAACCCTTTTGCATTCCGCCTCTGTTGGGATTCGAACCCGGTACCTCCCGATCCAAGCGTCACAGCTTTAACCACTGTGCTAATTGCTCGGTTTCTTTTGATCTTCATTTATCAGACCTTCACAGTCGAAACGAACCATGCGTTTCGCCGTGTTCCCAGACTTGTACGAAAACTTCCATCGTAGCTTTGCAGCGATCAAATGATGATCGTTGCCTACGTATTTGGTTGCTGGCCGATAAGTTCTCACATCCTGCACTACCTGAGCCCGTTCTTTAGAAACTAACACATGGTCAATTTGGTTGTGGGATGTTCCGCGAGGATGTGTCAATGTCTCTAGATATATGTGTTTGTGAGGGAAAAATGTGCTTGCTACTCTAAGATCATTAGCAACCGCAAACCACATCATTCTCTCACTATTATCGGTCGCTGTTTCGTGTCGGGAGTACGGACCTATGTTTTAACACAAGTCGGTCTGATTTCTGCCAGCTTTAGCATTAAAGTCCCCAATTACCAGTCTAACACCGTGTTCGGGTATAGATCCCATCAAGTCGTCCAAGTGATTGTAAAATGAGTCTGTGTCTTGGGGCTGGCTAACTTCTGTGGGGGGTGTACACAAATTATCTGCAATTACAAAATTGCCTTATTTACCTGCGACGCAAGAAGAAATCCAGCTCCAAGATTTCCGAGATCATTTCCACTGTTGAGTAACGTATAGCCCTGGGATACATAGTCTCCACTTTTAGGCAAGCGAGTTTCTTGAAGAGCAACGAGTTCCAACCGATACTGCAGCTTCATGCAAATGATTAGGCTTTCCAACGCTCCTGGTTTACTAAGCAACTGCACGTTCCACGTCCCGAAACTAAATCTCCTGTCCGGATACTTGAGAGGGGGTCCGCTTCTGTGGTGGTATTCTTGGAAAACATGTTTGTGCACATAAGCTAATCTCAGGATAGTTAATTCTACAGAGCGTGTTAAGCTCATTTTAATTTTTATTTTATTTTCTTAAATGAATTTTAATGTCGAGGAAGCATGGATCTGCGCCCAGTACATAGCCTCCAAACAGTTTAAGCAATTATTTGTCTTACAAATATCCTTTAAACTTTTCAATTTCATTTTCTTATCTGATCGTAAAATTTTGTCAGATTAAGTAGTTAAGATATACTAAGCACTTCGAAAATTATGAAAACATCGACATTAAAGTTATAAAAGAGAATTACTTTCTTTCGCCCCTATCAAACTTATCAAACCAACGAAATTCCCTATTTCCAATTTCGGTGTCTATACAATGCGGCGCGCGGTGAAACACATTTCCCTGTTGTTTGTTCACCATAATTGAAAGTATAAACCATTACTAAACAAATATTGTTGTTTTTATAGTTTAATTGAATTTTAAATCCACCCAAAAAAATATTCCACTTAACAAAATTTAAAATAAAAATTTGTTTGTGATAACCAAACAAAACCTCGAAACGTGATAAAAATTAAGAAGGGAAATGTTTTTTTTTGCTTTTGTATATATAGAAATGTACATACATACATACACAATACAAAATCATATCTTATATATATATACAAAGGCGAAAAAGATTGAATGGCGCAAAATTTTGTTTAGTGTCTGTTATACAAAAGTGCACGAAATCATGATCTTTTGACTCGCAGCCCTCCCGTTGTCTATACATATTCAAACCAATTATCATCGCATTTAGAAAATATACATCGTCGAAATTAACCATCCCCATGCTGACCATTTGTTTATATTTTCGTCTATTGTTTACGAGACTGATGTCGTCCCTATATACATACGTATGTGCGATGTGGCAAAATCTAATAATTTTATATTAAACTCTAGGGGCATAATTCTAACCTCATAATTACCATGTCTTAAGCAAATAGTGTACATACGACAATACGGAGAGAAAGTTTTCTGTTGTCGTTGTTGTTGTTTTTGCTTTCAGTTTTAGTAGTTTTGTGTGTCAAGATAATTATGTTAATTCACTTTGGGATAAAAATTGATAAGAATTTGTTGTTGGTGTAGTTGTTGTTGTTAAACCAAACCAAAAAAAAAATATTATGTTTGGGATTGTGTATGCTAACTAACTAACTAACTAACTACATATTATAGTAGTATATAGTTTCTAGTTCAGTATTAGATTTGTGATGATAACACGACGACATACACAGTGAAATTTTTATCGAGGGAAATATGTATACATATATGTATATGTATGTACATACATTTGTTGGGAATATATTTGGTTGGGCGATAAAATTTTTTGATAATTTCTCTTAATTTGGTTGGGGATGAAGATTTGGAATTTAATTTTGCGGCAACCAAAAAAAAATTAAAAATAATAAAAACTTTATTGTTGTGACTTTAATGTATGTTAATTGTATATGAACGGGGAGCTTTTTACTGTGTTTTGTTGTAATTTTTAATGAAAATATTTTACTTGGTTGTATATACAACATGTACAATGCCTATGAAAAAAAGCTTTGTGATTTTATTTTTTTTTTCGAAACGACCGTTGGTAGATGGAATTGTTTGTGTGTGTTAATGAAATTCGTGTATGTACGCACTAAATGTAATTGTTCGTTTTTAACTAATTTTTTGATCCGAGTTAATTAGCGATTACGCTACTTGATAAATCCCAATCTCCCTAGCGAGTTGTTTAAAAACTTACTTTGGGTATATGGAATCTTGATTATAGTTGGCAACTTTATCCATACTGAAACTGAATTAATTTAATTCATTTGTTCATAATATTGTTACTAACCAAATGTTACTTTGCTCAATTCGGTCTTAATGCGGAACTTGAAATTTTTTTTGGTTAATTCTAAATTCCATAAATCTTCTTCTTCTAACCAAAGTCCTGCAATTGAAACCAGAGATGGGCGAGGTAGATTACACCGTATAATATACGCAGTTGTCAACACGTAAAATATTACGTATATTACTTGGTAATATTTTTGGTTGACGTCGACAATTAAGACAAGGTCATATATAAGCGATTTGAAATAAAATGATGGATGTGTAGTTTGTCCTAAAATTGTCTAAACTTTTTTATCTTAGAATGTATTAGTAAAAATTATAAATATCTCGTTATTATGAATTTTTTCACAAACTAGTATTAATTTTGCAATCTCTGAAAGGAGAGCCACCATATGGTAGGCGCAGAGGTCGTTGCAGGCGACGATGGCTCCACGATGTAGAGAACGACTTGGCCTCTTCTGATTGTCTTAGACAGTATGAAGACCAAGCTCAGGATCGAAACCGTTGGAGCCAAATTGTTGATTCAGTAAGGGGCCAGTAATGGCCTTTAACACTGTTAATTATTAGTATTAATTTTGCAAGAAGAATAATTAAAAATGTAATATTGCGTAAGTTTAACTCTAAAAAATTGATTAGAAATTCAAAACCTTAAAGTTAAATCACCCAGGACAAGCGGTGCATTTTACAACCCTGTACTTTAGTACAAATTCAAAATTTAAAAAAAAAACGCCCTGCTTTTCAGAGAATCGTACCTTATTAGAGATATACGAAAAAAATCTCTCTTACTCGAACATTTTTGGGTAGCTGAGGACTATATCTAACTAAAAAATACTACAGCTTTTTTAAATCTACAAGATAAGTATCTTACGACAGGGGTGTTGTAGCACGTTGTATGTTAGTAAAAAGTTGAAATTTTAAAAAATTTCTCCTACTAACCCAGCGATCGTATCCAGAAAGCGATATACATTTTTGGGTAGCCGAGGACCATATCTAACTTAAAAATATTAAAGCTTTCTTAAATCTAAAAGATAAGTATCTTGACATTGATTGACAACTTTCAATTCAACCTTGACTTTCATTACACTGTTTCTTATCGACCTTACTTCGATTTTGACTTTGACTTCGATTCTGTATTTCGTTTCGACTATGAACTCCCTATTGAAAGGTCGAACTTTGACTTGTTTCCATTTCATTTGGTTTATATTTTTTTCAGTTATTATTTACTTTATTTAAATGTTTTTTTATTTTTTATTTTTTTGGATTTTTATTATATTTTTTAGAATTTTTTAAATTTATTTTAAGTTATTTTATTTTTTCACTTCTATCAAAATTAACTTTAAGTTAATTATGTTTTACAAAATATGCATACACCATCTTCAATTTTCAAAAATTTGGTACAGTTTTTGTGTACAGACCGTTGCAAGATGAGCAATGCATAGTTTCATTGACATCTTCTAAATGTTTCTCAAAAGTAACGGTTTGCTACTGAATTTGAGTTTTCACAAAAAAAGTTATTTCATAGTCCTAAGATACTTATCTTCTAGATTTAAGAAAGCTTTAATATTTTTTAGTTAGATATGGTCGTCCGCCACCCACAAAAGGATAAACACCCTTGTCCGAGGTCACTTAGCTATACTGATAGACGATTGTTATTATTAATCGGAACATTAAGGTTTCCGTTCATTTACTAAGTCCATGCTCGTGTTTATCACTTAAGTAAAATTTTGCATTACTTTTTATTTGAAATGGCATGAACTTTGTAGTTGAATATTATTGTTTTTCTACTTTTGGTAATAAGCCAAATGGCTTTTAAAAATTGATCGGTTTATCCGAATTTTGTTTTATTATTGTCACCAGTACAAACAAATTTATTTAGTATTAGGACAAACTTCACACTTCTAAACAGACACGCGTGAAATTTGTCCTAAATTTGTCCTAATTGTTGTTTTTGTAATTTAGAACAAATGTTGGACAAACTTCACACGAATAATAAAATGCGCTAGTTATTCGTTGTATTTTGTAAAAGGGCGGCGATTCAATTAAGCCGTAAAAAGAAATTAAAGAATGATTCAAATTAAATCGGACATCGAATACCACACTATAATTTTAGAAACATATGTTGAAGTAAAATGACGAATAGCTTTAATTAAAGAAAGTTTATTGCACTAATCGTTTGGATTGATGTACATTTGTATTTTATTATTACGGATAAAGTCAAGCAAATATGGTTTGGTGCTCCCCGTGAGATTCTACACAATCATATTTTCAACAACTTATCGTCCCCTTTTCACTATTGCCAAATATTTTTTGATACGTCGAAAACAGGTGAGGTTAGGTAATTTGGGATAATATTGATTTGAATAAAAGACATTACCAATATTTTTTGCGTCTTAAGAGTACTGTGGACAAGCTTAATCAAGCCAAAACTTTACTGCTGAATCGTGTCAACGAATTAGAGCCAAAATTAGGGTCTTTTGAAAACGAACTGACTCCAGTGGCGGTTTTAAGGGTAGGTAGCGAAGATTGCTGCTTTTGGTGTCGCGCTTTGGGGGGGGGGGGGGTTTATATAACTAGTTAAACTCTTATATTTTCTATTTTCTATTTGTGTTTATTTGGTTGTATTCCGCAGGACCTTACACAACAAAATTTATTAACTTCCTTTGTTTATGTTTAACAACAATTAATTTTGTCATATACCTAATTAAAATCATTTAGTCAATGTTTTGTTTTTGGTGTTCTATTCTATTTATTAAGAAAATAATAACAAATCCTAGGCCCCCTCCTATTTTTTGCATTGTCCTTTCTTAACAAACGTTGTTGTATTTTTTGATTTAAATTTTTTCTAATCAGATGCGGCCCGTCATATTGGGCACGATTTAGTACCTACAAGGTTCATTTCACTAACCAACAAACATTATATTTACAAAAACATTAAGCAATTATTGGTCTTCTTAAATTATAGGTAATTTAAACCAAAATTAAATTTCGCTATAAAATTTTAGTCCACTTTTCCAAGCACTCATATAGTAAAATACACGAAAAATTCTCTAGCTCTGATGCAAGACAACTTTTTGTGTGTTTCTATATGAGGCCATGGAACGGTCGTTTAAAATTTGGTGTCAAGAACTTTTATTTAAAAAAAAAAAAAAACTTCGATACCAAATTTTAGACGAACTGAGTAACAGCTTTCACAAGGTAAAATACACAAATAATTGTATGGCACTGATGCATCATAATTTTTTGTACGCCTCACTAATATGTGAGTGCTTGAAAAGTTCGAATACAATTAGGTATCGGGAAATTTTAATATATTTGTTTATTATTATTGTGTTGATTGTTGTTATCATATTGTTGACTGTATGCTGCTTACTCTGGTTTAAGATCCACAGGTCGCTAGTGCATTTAATCCCTATCTACGTATAATATACTTTACGGAACACTCTATCATTTACTATTTACTCTAGTCTAAGAATCGATGGTACTTTTTTACAATTAGTCGTTTTGTTCAATTTTTTTTCACGTAATGCGAATTACTCGTTATGTGAAGTGCTCGTTAAGCAAAGTTCTATTGTATTTCAATCTAAACTTAGAATAATGAACGAGATCCCATTCAATTTGATTAGTTTAGTTTCTGTTTATCAATGTATTTTTATATCAGAGAGGTTCAATATTCTCTATGGGCTTCGTACTTTGCGACAAATTATTTCAAAATTGGTCACATTTTTAAAAAATATTATTATGAATGGCACAAGAAATTTTATTTAGAATGAACTGTGGGTTTATTTTATATTTTTATTTCCGCTGCCACTAATTATGGATGGTGGGATTGTCTATAGCTGAACTACTGGGTCCAACACAACCTATCGAAAAGTTACTTTATCCGCCATCTGAATGCTAAAATCGAAAATGTATCAGATTCAATAGTCTTTGCCTACCTTCCGGCAAACTCACCTCTATCAGGCGAGAAATTGGTGAGCGACTGTTGTCTGTCCACTTTCCTGGGTGTTGACATTGTTGATTTGGGTGTGGATGCTTTCAAGACTCCTGACATTTTTGTCGGTATTCCGGATATGAATTTAGTGCGTAGACAAATCACTACTGCTGATGTTCTACGCTGGAGTGTTTTTTCCTTTGGACCTTTCAAATCGAGTGTGACTTACCTCTACTTTTCCTAAAGCTTTAGAGAAGACCATCGACAGATTTATTAGGGATAACTATTTAGCTACCTCCGCTCTCATTAACATGCAACATGCTAACAGAACTGGCAAGTCCTGCGAAACTACTCTACACGAACTGGTAACTAGAATCAAAAGATGTCTTAATTGAAAAGAGTTTCTATATTTTAATATTAATCAAACCATATTCTTAGATTCATCGATCCACATAATTAAGACTGAACTGGAAGGCTCATCAGTGTCCATCAAAGTGACCATAGGCTGCCCGCAAGGAAGAGTACTCTCATCCTTGTTGTGACTCATGGTTATCGATGAATTAATTGTTAAATTGCAGCGATCTGTGCTTATCGAGCAAAGCTACTTGGATGATCTCGTTTTGACAGCTTGTAAATACCTGTACGACTTATCTGATCTGATGCAGAACACCCTTAATATAGTGAAAGTTTGGTGTTTTGGGAAGTGGTTGCACATCAATCTCGCTAAACTGATCTGGTTGTCTTTTCCAAACGTATATGCTCATTTGGTAGAGCAATTGGAGCACGTGAAGCACGTAGATGATATTCTAGATAGTAAACTCTCCTGGAAATTGTACCTTGATTATAAGCTGCAAACGACCATTGCTATTTTTTGGCAATGCAGAAGGGCCTTTAGAAATTCCTGGGGCCTGATCCCCAAATTGTATTTTTATTTTTGTTTTTTTTAACAATTATCACAATCTATAGTCACCTGGACTAATGAGCAATTTTATTCTAACTTAATTTACTATGTTGTATTAATCTATGGCTTCTTCCCACTGGTGTTCCATAGTGTATGATAAATTGAATTAAACCACATCGTTATTATGGATTTCAGATCAGCATTACGCGGTTTACACTAGCAATTACACCAGCTCAAATGGTTTAGTTCGTTTGAGCTTGCGTACAATATCTGTGTTGTTTAACAGCTTAGTTGCCTCAGTGTTAACATGTTGTTCGAGCCTTTGCCTATGTCTCAGTGCATTTTTTTGGACTTCCTTTGAAACAGTGTCCACTATAAGGTCCCGTGTCATCAGCAAAGGTCGCCACAGTGTTGTTTTCTAATACAAGGATATCATTAGTGTACAATACCTGCCTTGATTACACTGATTTCTTTCAATTCATAATAGGAATCGTCTTATTTTACTCTAAAGAATCTATCTTTCAAGTATAATTTTAATATTGTAGTGAATTGCATTGGTAGTACAGTTCTTAACTTATATAGTTAAGACCTTCGTGCCAAACTTTATCAAAGGCCCGTGTAAGAATATCGTTGAGCAGACTTTTTTCTCCTCTAATGCTCAATAATATTAGTTATTCTGTGTACTTCATCTAATGTTGAGTATTGGTTGCGAAAACCGAACTGATGATTTGGAATCAGGTTTTTCCTCTCAATTATCGGATTTAGCTTTTTTTACTAATAACATCTTAAAGAGTTTAGACCTAACTAGTAATAACGATATTGGCCTGTAAGAACCAGTTTTGTGTGGTGGTTTCCCAGGTTTATGAATCATAATTACTTCTGCAATTTTCCAGAGGATGGGTACATATTTCAATCAAAAGGCGGCATTTATAATATTGGTGAGCTTTAATAATGCTTTCCTTGGTAGTGCTTTTAAAATTTCTGCTGTGATAAGGTCATAACCCGGCGCTTTTTTCGGATTCATATTTGTTTTTATCTCATACATGGCTTATTTTGGTGTTGCTCGTAGGATTTCTTCACTTTCCAGTACAACCTCTCCAGTTATTATTTCGGCTTCCAATGATTGGTCATCATGTGGTTCAAATATTTTTTCCAGGTACTCAGCAAACCTTCGTACTTTATCTTCGTTATTTCTGGCCCATTTATTATCTTCTATTCTAATTGGAGGAATCTGCATAATTAGCCTTTTAATTCTGCTGGTTGCTCTTCAGAGAGAATAATCAGTACTAGTATCATTAGATAATTTTCTGAGCTATAGATACTGATAGACTCGTCTTTCAAATCATTGATTTCCAGTTCAAGTAGCTGAGTCAGATTGTTTAGCTTAGTTTTATGTTGAGGGGCTCTAGTTTGTTGCCATATTCTCCTTGCCCTTCTTTTTTCCGCCAAAAGCTCGCTAATTTCTCTAGGGTAGTTGTGTCCCTTAATTTTCTTTTTAGCTCCAGGAGTGTTTTCGAAAGCTGACTGCTGTATGTCACATATGGATATGAACTCGTGAACTTCTTTTTCTAATTGCTCCTCACTCCTTAGCGGAACCATTAAATTAATTTTTCTTTCCAACGACAGTCTAAAGTATTCCCAATTTGTGTGTTTATTTACTAAACTAGGATAGCTTTGTTTTTGAATGATCCTTTCGCTTAATGTCAAAAATATTGGGGAGTGATCAGAGCTTAAGTCAAGACTATTATCTATATGTATATAATTTACAGATATATTCTTCACTGTGTAGAAACCAATTAGATCTGATATTTTATTTGGATCACTTGGCCAATTGGTCGGTTTACCATTTGATAAGGCTTCACAACCGTATTTTCTCATAGCATTGAGGAGTACTTTCCCTTTAGTTGTTGTTAGTCTAGAACCCCAGTGGATATTTTTTACATTAAAATCTATTCCAATTACAAATCTTTTCCCTAGTTTAATGAAAAATTCAAGATAATCTTTTTCTTTTAGAGAGTATTTCGGTGGGCAGTAAATTCCAATAACACTAATAGAGTTATTTTTGGTCTTGATATTAACAGCTGTTGCTTGTATTTGTTCTGTTTGTTTTTTTTAGGAAGGACTTGGCATAGACACATTTTTGGTCCATAGCCTTGCCTTGCATTCACACGACATTCACACACATTCATTCAACCCATTCACACAAGTACAGTATAGCACCTGCGCATTGCATAGCTCTATGTCACCCTGTACAGTGACATGGAAGATGGGTCGGCGCCCATGAGTTCTACATTCCAACAGAGGGTCATGGATGTTTTCAATTTATCACCGATCGTAATCAGGAGATGAAAAATACCTTTTGCATTCCGCCTCTGTTGGGATTCGAACCCGGTACCTCCCGATCCAAACGTCGCAGCTTTAACCACTGTGCTATTTGCTCGGTTATTCTATGCTTTCCCGAATTGCAGTCTTACATTTTTGGTACCGCGTGCACTGCTGCGTTTCGTTTGAGGTGTGCATTGGGGCATGGAATTCCTTCGGGACACGTATACGGGGCATAGACAGATTTTTAATAAGTTTAAGACACGTATTCCCTAGGTTGAAGTGGTGATTGAAAAGCTATTGCCCCCATTTAATTTCACCAATTCATTCTCCGTCAGTTACCCTTCGAGAGAACAGTGGCTCTCTCAGGATTTCTATAGACGGTTGTCCGAGTTCTAATTTCTTTTTTTGCGGAAGGCTCTCGTTCAGAATTCAGTGCAGGGTAGTCCGACTAATTTTTGTGATTTATGGACGGATTTTATTATCTGCACGGATCCTTAAGAACCTTTTGACTATGTCTAAACTGGTCAAATATTGCAAACACTACATTAATCTCCTTTGCTCTAATACGAGAGTAAGGATCATGTGGGTGTTTGCTCATTATGGCGTTGTGTTATTATTTTTTACATTTTAAAGTTCTATCGGGCTTAAAAAAACATCCTTTATAGAATATAGCTAGTCTATGTTTCGGCCGATTATAACGAAACGGGATTTAAACAAAATTTTGAAATTGTTTGTTAACCGATTATGATGTAATTCGACATGTTCGCTTGAAATGAAAATTCTAACATAATTATTGAGATTAGTTTTAGATTATCAATTAGAATAGTTATAGGATGCTAAATTTCTTCAATTCTATTGAGATAAGTACAATACATATACGAGAATTAAGAAATTCACTTTTTAACGGCTACAGATCCGAGTTTTTAATTGACCATCTAAACATTGTATAGCTCCATGTCAGCCTGTACCGACATGAAAGATGGTTTGGCCCATGAATTCTGCACTCCAACAGAAGGTCATAGATGTATTCTTAATCATCCTGTTCGAAATCATGGATGAAGAATCACTTTTGCATCCTGCTTCTATTGGGATTCGAACCCAGTACCTCCCGATCCTAACGTCACAGCTTTAAGCACTGTGCTATTGCCTCGGTATTTTCTAAAAAACTGTTTATTCCTTAACCTTTTCTTTCATTTTTTCTTACGGCTTAAATTTATTCACGTGCAATTTGTCCTAAATCTGCCCTAAAAACTAAAATAAAAATTAGATTTTTTCAATAAAATTCACAATTCCGTATAGACAGATGAAGATTGTATAGGATAGTCATTTATCCTAATTCAAAAAATTTTTAATTAAACACAATTAATTTGTTAATTTATTTCACAATTATTGTTTTTGTATATTTTTCTTATAATAATTAATTCAATCTTTGATTTTCACTTATTTATTTAAATCAAGTTGATCACTTATAATTAATAATAACTTATAATAACTTATAATTAATTTAAATATTATAATTATTATTATTATTTAAGTTTAAAAAAAATATTTACTAAAATTAATTTAATCAAATTAATTTTCATCACCAAAAAAATAATGTGAACCACGCGGAAAAGTCACACTGCTTATTCTGTAACAGTCAAATTTGGAAATTTAATTAATCGGCGCATCACATGCGCCGACCGAAAATCTGCAACAGAGAGGATTCTATGTACATACATTTATATACATGTACTTCATTAGTATATAAAGATTAGTAAGGGAAATACGCGTGCAAAAACCCAATCATCAAGACGAATTGCATGTATATGTGAATTCGTTTTGTTCGGCCCAAATATTCGAGAAAATAAAAGTAACGTGCCGAATGATAATTGGCCTATAAAATATCACGCGATATGTATTCGAGAGAGTGATCAATATGTACGTAATATAAAATTAAATTGTACATAGAATTATCGAATACTAAGTAGATGCAAAATGTTCTATATACATAACAAGAGTATGAGTTGTATATAGAAAGTAAATGATTTCAATGTTAACGCGTTGCCTCGTCAATAAGTGGAAATGGGCAAACGCGAAATTGTAGTGATTCCGATACAATTGAAATTAAGGCGATTGCCACATTAATTGTATCGGTCGCATACATTTGTATTAAATCCTAAAAATGTGTACATGTGTAAGTGAGAATAACATATTTTATTCGGATAAACCGAAAAATCTAATAATTTACCCGATTAAGTGAATTTTTTATAATTCATGCTGAATAACTAAATTTTAAAATTTTCCTGAAAAATCCCTAGAAAGCCAAGCTATCTAAAAAATATTTCAATTTTGGAAAAAGTAAGGGACTAGGGGCTTTAGAACATATATGAGGCCCCTAATCCCCTACTTTTTCCAAAATTGTTATATTTTTCAAATAGCTAAGACCTAATGACAACAACCAAATGACATAATGACCAAACATGGTTGTCCTAAATATTTTTCGGTAAGCTCAGACCCAAATTCATCTATGTAGTTTTTTTGTTATGTTTGTATCTTTCACTTTGGGTTTCCCAAAGAAATTTCGGAAAATAATGCAATCATCGCACTAAATTTTATATACAATTCTTAGTGATAAAATTCGTTATATCGAGATTCTGCTTTGTACACTAACACATATAAGCTGAAATTGTTTTTGTTGTTTTTTGGGACAGATTTAGGACAAATTTCACCTACGTTTAAATGAATCATCCGTTTACAAAATAATGCATTTTATTTCATATCGCTTAAAAATCGTAGGTTATTGACATTGTTTTAATTGTCGACATTGAAAAAAATATTGCCAATTAATCTACGTAATATTTTACGTGTCGACAACCGCGTGGATTCCACGGCGTAATCAACCTCACTCATCCCTGCGGTAAGGATGCTATTAAAAAGTTCGCTTTACTTGAATTGGTGCTGAAATAGCGTTCTACTCCAAACTCTCGAAAGGGGAAACGGTTCGTCATTGAACCCAACGTAAGGTTGATTAAAAATGTGTTATCCTTAAAAAAGGCCAATTCAGAATTCTGGTTATCCTCATGGCCATGGACGTTTCAAGGTTCATCTCGAACCCATGGGACTTGCTCAGGATGGTCTTCGTGACGACTGTCTACACTACCTTTGCAACTGACCGGTCACCATGGGTCAATTGTGGCATTGTGTGCGGAACCTACAACAGTTTTGTAAAAAAAACTCAAACTAACAATATAATCCGGAAGAAATCAGAAAATAGTTAATCGATAATTCGTGTGCACCAAACTTTACAGACTGCAAACTTTAAAATGCGCAAATGTTTTCATCGTTATAAGTTTATATACAGAAAATTATAAACTTCGGGAAAATAATTACCAAACCAACAACAAAATTTTATAATTTCCAATTAATTTTACTGCAAAATATTTTCATTTTTTTTTTGTTATAATCAAGCACAAAAATTTTGAATACAGTAATTTTTCATAATTTCTTGAATTTATTTTCTTCGATGGAAGTTTCTGTTTTTTTTTTGCCTCATCTTAAATTTCAAGCTTTTACTACAGAAAATTATGTATAGATCTGTGTGTTTGTGTAACAATTTTAATTTTATAATTTAGTTTTATTAATTTTCTTTATTTTTATTTCGACTATTAATTATTACTATTTGGAAAAAAAATAAAAGTTTTCAGTATTTTTCCAAGCTATTTATTATCAAAAAAGCGAAAAATATTTTGTGGAAAAATTTAATTTAGTCGATGGGTCGGGTGGGGTAGCAGGGATGCAGGAAATAGTTTTGCAATTGATTTTGTTGCTAAAAAATAGTTGCTTTTCTTAATTTAAAAAAGTATTTAAATAAATTAGTATTTTTTTGTATATACCAAAATCAATACAAGATTGAGGTTATGTTTTTGCCTGTGGATAAAATGTTTGCTAATTGAATACATACATACATACGTACACACATACATAGACAGATATGGCTTTTACACAAAATATGTATATCAAAAAGGCTGGCGTAATTTATATATTTAAATTTATAATTAAAATATGCAAATGAATGTTTCTCGTTTTCATTTTCTTAAATCAAAAATACGTGATTGTCTATATACGTCGTACATATACATTATTGTGGAAATGGAAAATGAGAGGAAAATTGAAATAAGGAAAAAACTTCAAAGTAGATTTATTATTTGAAAATTGAAAATTTTCGCTTTAATTTTTTTTTTTCAGCTGCATGTTTGTTGTTGGCTCTGATTATTTGATCTTTGATTTGCTTTCCCGTTTGTTATTGTTACTATTCCCATTACTGATGAGGAAAATACGTTAAGAAGAGGAAATGTTATTTGTCAGAATTAAAATATGAAATTTTCCACATTGCAGTGATGTTCACCGTGAAGCAGAAATTGTATTATTGAGCAATTACTCATTCAATATATTTACATAATAGATCGATAAATTTGTTGTTATAGTGCATATATCGAATGAATCTTGAAATATAAAATTAACATAATTAACAATGTCTTGCAACTTTATTACTAAGCCATGGCACAATTATTTTAGCAAATAATAAACCAGAGCGCCAAAGTATTCTATTCGCACGGTTCATGAAAATATACGGTTTAATAATTAAATTATCTAACTAGTAAATACTTATCTGAATATCTATACATCCAACAAATAGCCATTTCGGCAAACTCTAGCTAAAATTAAAAGAAATATCTGCCATCATCTCGTTGCGGCAAATACTGTGTAACGATGATATAAAGTTCTTATGTCTGCTATTTGTTAAGGATTCTTGGAAACGAAGTTAAAGCCCTTAAATCAAAGGAAAACATTAATTTCCCTCCTACCCAAAATGTAATGGAACAAAAATACCACACGGATGAAGAAGAATTAGCTCACGGAACTGAGTGGATTAGAGTCAAAAGAAGAAGGAATTATACACCCATTCCTCCTCAACTAAAAGAGGCAATTCCTAAAATAATCCAAAAAAATTACCTCCACCACCCTAAATAGTTATAGATGGAGTTGAAAACTGTGATTTACTGTATGGTTAAAACAATAACTAAAACAGATAAGTTTAATACAAAATTGATGAGTAGAAACAACATCAAAATAAACTTAGAAGATGGTGAAACCTTCAGAGAATGACAAAAATGTTAAGCGAAGGGGGACATTCTTGGCATACGTTTGAAAACAAACAAATCAGACCAATTAGGGTAATGGCTACCTGAAAGGAAAAGGTTTTAATGCAACTGAAGCATCAATTAAGCTAAAACGAAGAAGTTAGGAGCCTCTGAACATGTACATGCTGACATTCAGCACAGATGATGATATTGAAAAAATACATCAAATCAAGTACATCTTGGAATGCAAGGTCAATATTGAGCCCCTAAGAAGATCTAGGCTTATACCACAATGTAAAAAATGTCAAGCATATGGACATACTCAAAAATACTGTAACAAAGAACCCAGGTGTGTCAAATGTCCACGTAAACATCATACTAGAGATTGTGTCAAACCCACAGATGTACAGCCTAGATGCGTACATTGTGGAGAAAACCATCCATGTAACTACAGAGGATGCAGTGTTGCTATTGAATTGCAAAACATCAAAAATAAAAACATACATGCTAAAAATACAAATGTAATAGAGAAGCAAACTGTTGGAATAAACAGGCCTGAATCATTTAAAGGTGAGTTAAGACGTAAAGCGTTGTTAGCCCCTCAAGCAGAAGTGGGCAAAAAAACTGTAATGATGAGTAACGAAAACAAACAAAAAACTAATCAAACATACAACATAAATCAAACGCTTAAGCTGATATTAAGCAAACTTAATACTTTTGATCAGCGATTACAGAAACTACAATACAGTACTAAAAGAAGCCATCCCTAAACAAAGGTATGCCTAACGACTTAAGAATTTTATGTTGGAATGCCAATGGACTCTAGCAACACCAACAGGAATTGCAAATGGTTTTGGACGCAGAGAAAATCGATGTCTATCTCATCTCTGAAACTCACTACACAGTCAATTATCAAATTTAGAAATTATAAAACATATCACAATATTCACTCGGGAAACAGAACCAATACAAGACACAGCTGTTAATATCAAGACCAAAAATAACTCTATTAATGTTATTGGAATTTACTACCCACCAAAATATTCTCTAAAAGAAAAAGATTATCTTGAATTTTTCAGTAAACTATAGGGAAAAAATTTGTAATTGGAGGAGATTTTAATACAAAAAATTTTCACTGGGGTTCTGTAGACTTTAGAAAGAAAAATTAACTTAATGGTTCCGCTTAGGAATTAGGAGCAGTTAGAAAAAGAAGTTGACAAGTTCACATGTGACATACAGCAGTCAGCTTGGGAAAACACTCCTGAAGTTAAAAAGAAACTTAAGGGAAACAACTACCCTAGACAAATTAGATGGCAACAAACTAGTGCCCCTCATGATAAAACTAGGCTAAACAATCTGACTCAGCTACTTAAAAGGGAAATCAAAGATTTGAAAGACGAATCTATCAGTAACTACCTCAGAAAATTATCTATTGATACTAGTACTGATTATTCTGGAACCAGAAGAATTAAAAGGCCAATAATGCAGATTCCTCCAATCAGAACAGAAAATAAAACATGGGCCAGAAATAACGAAGATAAAGTACGAAGGTTTGCTGGATACCTGGAAAAAACCGAAATAATAACTGGAGATGTTGTACAGGAAAGTGAAGAAATCCTACGAACAACACCAAAAGAAGCCATGTATGAGATAAAAACAAATATGAATCCGAAAAAAGCGCCGGGTTATGACCTTATCACAGCAGAAATTTTAAAAGAACTACAAAGGAAAGCTTTATTAAAGCTCACCAATATTATAAATGCCGCCTTTCGATTGAAATATATACCCAGCCTGTGTGAATTTGCTGTAGTAATTATGATTCATAAACCTGGGAAACCACCACACAAAACTGGATCTTACAGGCCAATATCGTTTTTACCAGTTATGTCTAAACTCTTAGAGAAGTTATTAGTAAAAAGGCTATCCCCGATTTGAGAGGAAAAACCTGATTCCAAATCATCAGTTCGGTTCTCGCAACCAACACCTTGTTGCCTTTTAGCTCGATACACTTACTCCAACGTTTTTTCAATTTTTCGATCCCTTCCGAATAATATGATTTCTCCAACCCTTCAAAATAGGCGTTTATTGCATCGATGATCTCCTCATTAGAGCCGAATCTCTTTCCGCTGAGTCATTTTTTCAAGTCCGGATACATTAGTCGCAGGGGGCTAAGTCTGGAGAATATGGCGGATATGGAAGCAATTCGAAGCGTTATTAATGGATTCTGGGCATGGCAACTACTCAAGTGTGCACCCGTGCATTGTTTTGATGGAAGAGAACTTTTTTCTTCGCCAAGTGCGGTTGTTTTTCATATTCAAATGTTTGTGTAATATATTGCACACACGTTAATCTGAGATACCTACTATCTCAGCTTTCTCGGGCACTTCCACTCTGCGGTCTTGCAATACCGTAACATGGATTTTGTCAACCATTTCTGGTGTGGTCACTTCGGCATTGTTATGATTTAACACACGAAATTCACTTTTTTCATGTTTCAAAAAAACAATCGGTTGTCTGTTTTCAATGGCTGTCAAAATTCAACTAAATAACAGATCTGTCTGAAAATTTTAATTTTTGGTCTAGTATTGACACATGACATCTGGGATTTGCGATTGTGTTCCAAATTTACCACACTTCTGACTTCGCCCTCGTATGTATATACCAAATGGAAAAACATTAGAAAATCATAAACTCTAAAGTAAATCTAGCTATCTCACGACCAAAATACCAAATTTTTATTATTTTAACTGACTTTATTCTAAGTCATCTAGTAACTTTTCTATCATAATTATATTAACAGTTGTTGGGATATAGCCCAACGGCTAGTCCCAGAAATTATGTAAAATTATTTATTTATATAAATATTTCCTATAATAGTAATTTTATGTTCCATTTACTAGATCAATTGGTTTGGTCCTTTGGAGTCGTCTTACTGCCAACGGTATGTCCTGCATATTGCATATCTCGATGTTTTCGTGCTGTCGGAGGCGTGAATCATGCTTGAGAGCATGACACGTAATAATTTCATCGATGTATTCCATCTTTAAATCTCGGTGGAGGTCTTCATTTCTAATGTACCATGGAGCATTTACAATATTCCGAAGTACTTTGTTTTGGAACGTCTGTATCAGCTTGACGTTCGTTTTCTTGGTACAGCCCCAAAGCTGTATACCATAGCTCCATACCGGTTTCAGTATTTGCTGGTATAAAAGCAATTTATTGTGTATATATAGTTCAGAATGTCTACCTAAGAGCCAATACATCTTCCTATACTTCATGTTCAGCTCTTCCTTTTTCTGTTTGACATGTTCTTTCCACTTCAACTTGGCATCCAGCGTCATACCTAAATATTTTGCCGTATCTGCATAGGCAACTTGTTTAGAGTTGATTATGATTGGGATTCTATTAGAAATATTTTTAATAGTAAAGTTCACATGCACAGATTTAGTTTCGTTCAGTTTTATCTTCCATTATTTCTATAGTTGCTTCTTCCATTGGTGGTATATCCCGAGTATAGAGGAGGTACAAGACAGGGCCCTAAAAGCTACCTTGTGGTACTCCAGCTGAAATTTTCTTTAGGTCCGAGTATTCGTCTTCATATTTAACACGGAAGTGTCTATCGTTTATGTATGATTTCAGAGTTTCATAGTATTGTTTGGGAAGGTCTCGCTTGAGCTTGAACTCCAATCGTCTGTGCCAAACTCGGTCAAATGCTTGCGCTACATCCAGGAAAACACTTGAACATATTTTTTTAGTTTCTAGTGTTCGCTCTATTATATCTGTGATTCTATATGGACTTGTTCTATAGTCGAGTGGTTTTCTCTGAATCCAAACTGGTGGTCAGGAATGAGATTTCTGTCAACCAATATAGTTTCATTCTCTTCAGGAGCAATTTTTCAAAAATCTTGGCTATGGTTGGGAGTATGGATATCGGTCTGAATTACTTTTTATCGTTACATTGTTTGTTAGGTTTTAAGATCATGATTACCTCTGCCACCTTCCATTGCCTTGGAACGTATCTTAGTCTAAACACAGCGTTGATTATATGGAGAAGTTTACGTATCGCTTTATTTGGTAATTCTTTAATGATTTGTCCGGTTATGAGGTCGTAACCAGGAGATTTTTTCATGTTTAAATTTTGAATTTCCTCTTTTAGCTCCTGTAGAGATACACTTTGTAATTCAAGCTCATCAGATCGTTTCAGTAGGTTAACATTTTCATCCGCGGTTTGCCTGGGTAATGGTTGAAACGTTTCTTCTATGTGTCTCGCAAACAAGTCAGCTTTTTGTTTCGCGCTTCGAGCCCAGTTTCCATTCTCACTTCTAATTGGTACCGTCGAATTTGTTGGTCTTTTAAGTACTTTCGTTATATGTACTTATTGATTCATTCGTAAATATGTACTTATTGATTCATTCTTAACTGTTCTGATCAGAGATTTCAACTTGTTACGGAGGTTATTAAGGAGGGTTCTATTTTCCTTGGTTCGATTTATTTTCCAAGACTTTCGAGGTTTTGGTTTCTTTGCCACAAGCTCTCTTACTTCAAGTGGATAGTTTTTACAGTTGTTGTTATTTGCGTATTTGAAAGATGTACTTTGCCACGCAGCTTGTTGTACGTTTTCTATCAGCCTTAATACTTCCTCTTCGATTTGTATAATGTTCCTTATTGGTGCTTGAAGATTTGTTCTAATAATTCTCCAAAAATTTTCCAATTGGTATTCTTATTGCACAGTCTCGCTGTGATTTCTTTTTCAATTATTGTTTCACTGACCGTCATAATAACAGGAGAGTGGTCCGGTGTAAGCTCTTCATTATTTACCAAACGAATATAGTTATCTGATATACCTTTTGTCACATAAAAGTCTATAAGATCCGGTGATTTGTTTTAATCTGTTGGAAGTTGGTGAGCTACCAGATTGAAAGTCATATTTTAATTTTTTTCCTGCTTCAAACAACTCTCTCCCTTTTGGTGTAGTAACTCTGGAGCCCCAGTATGTGTTTTTCGCATTGAAGTCGCCACCAATGATAAAACAACCTCCCATGGTGTTAAAAAGTTCTTCATAATCGTCTCTTTTCAGATTATGTCGTGGTGGATAGTATATTGCTGATACATTTATGTCTTTGTACCTTGTGCGAGTTTTGACTGTTGTAACTTGCATAGATTCACTTTCAATTTTTAATTCTTCGTTGTGTTTTATGTTCTCTTTAATAAGAATGGCAGATCCGCCTCTTGCTCTCTCTGATGGATGGATAGCATGGTAAAATCTGTACCCACGTATTCTGGCATATGAGGAGTTAGTAAAATGGGTTTCAGAGATTAGAGAAATATCAATTTTTTGTTTAAATAGAAATATTTCCAGCTCGGGGATGTGTTGGACCAGCCCATTCGCATTCCAAATTACTATTCTGATCGTTTGTAAATTTATTTTTATTTTCTAGTCGTGTTGGATGATGAAAAGTTTCTCAACTGTTCAAATATGAGTTTATTGGTCGCAGCCTGCTCATCAAGTTTTTTATTTAGATTATCTATGCATTTCACGACATCTATCAAAATTTGGCCGTCGTTGCTATATTTTGCTTTTACCTGTTGACCTTGGGTCACCTGTGCATATGATTCTTTCCCTCGTAATATATATAATTCCCGATTTGTCTGTTCATTGGTTGGGGCTTCACTAGCAGGGTTTTTACGGTTTAGCTGAGGTGGTTACCGCAGCACATTTAAAGCATCCTGCCATGCGTCCACAGTATCTCTGAGTGTGATTGAAGCCCTAACAATTTTTGCATTGGACTATCTGCAGAGACGTTTTCTTCACTGGTTCTATTCTGACTTTCATATTTTGAATGGCTCATGATCATGAATTTTTTGAATATTTTCCTCTTTGCCAAACGTTAGCATGATTAGCGGTAGCCTGCATTTTATGACGACACTGTTGCCTTTCTCATCTACCTTTCTCTCTTTTTTAATGATGTTTGCAGCATCCTTAATGTCGAATCCTTTACTCTGCATCTCGGCAATTATATCTTCACTCTCGCATGTTTGATGTAGTCCTCTAGACATAACCTTAATTGGTCTTTCCTGCTTCATTAGCATTAAGCTTCATAGAGCGATTTCTATAAGTATCTGCGTCTGGAACATTTACCTTCCAAACATCATTATTTAGTGCTACTAGCTTGAAATCCTTGTCCGTAATTGAGGTCATCAGAGCCTTAACAGACGGGTGGTCTTTAATACAAACTTTGTTTATTGGTGGAGGCTGTTTTTTTCACTGTGTTAGGAATTTCATCGTTGCACTGAGTAGTTGGTTTATTTGATATTGATGTTGGATTTCCCTGCTGAACATATTCTGGCGATGATTCTGCTTTTCGTTTCTTTCTGGGCTTTTCTTTTTTACGATCCAATCAGATTCCCTTGCTACTTCCTCTTCATCGGAAACTGCCGTGTTGAATGTGGCGGTTTTTCTTATGTTGCTTGATCCTAGTATCCCCTGGGAACTGGTTCCGATTTCTCTTCCGAGTTCCTCTTCGTCTGTGTAATAATCATGACAGACTTGTTTTTTTTTTCTTTACCGATTCGATGATCCTTTTCAGGTCTTAATTTTCTCTCTTTAATAGGGTAATTTCATTACTCAGCTTTGAGCCAACCTCTTCTAGGCTTTTTAATTGGTTTTGAAGTGTGCTTTTTTCGCTTTCAACATTAGTTGTTGGAGAAGATAAAGTCATATTAATATCTCCTAGAGCTAACGAGTTGCTACTTTTTTCTGGTGATCTTCATGTGTTTGGTCTTCTTTGGAACGGGTTTGGTGTTCCGTGGTTATGCACCAGATGGCCCTGTTCAGAAGTCATAGAGTCCAGTCTGGAGTACCACCTTAATTTAAAAAAAAAACTCATCGACCCAATAATTTTGACCGGGAGTGTATATAAAATAATTAATATTTTGACGTCATTTATCATGTGTTCATAATCCAATGTGTTCATTGGATGACTAGATGTAAATGAAAAAAATAGTTTTCACATGATTTTATCACGGAACGAGAATCAACCCCCTGGTGCCTAGATTGTAAAAATAGTTTATTTAAAATATTAAATAAAAACTAAAAAAAAAAAATTGTTCTTTTACGAATGAACCGTAGACTACTTTTAATTATCTTACAGTTTGTGACTCGTGAAGGGTAGACATTTCATTAAAAAATTACTTCAACAAAATTATTTTTAAATTATTAAATTTTAAAATAATTTTTTGCTTTGTTCAACTATATGCCATCGTTGCTAATGAGCGTAATTATATCACCTTAGAAATCATTTAGCCTAGATAGATGTGTACGATAAAAAAACCTGCACAAAAATGCAGGCAGGTTTGCTTTATATTTTCCATTTGTATACTGTCTATAGACATTCATTAAAAGCCAAACAGTAAAAATATGGTGAAAAATGAAAAAAAAAAAAAAAATAAAATGTTTCCTTCCAACTTCCTGTATTTCCTGTATTTGCACTGTGCCCTGATTTTCCTCGCGTCTATACTCATATAAAAAATGCAGGAAGTAATCAAAAAACTATACGTTCGTATTGTATATGTATATATATGTACATATATATCAACAAGCAAACATATACATACATAATATACTGGAGAGCGCAGCCAGGAACGCGCAAAAGGTATACAAAAACAATTTAAGATAAAAATAATTATCATAAATATTAAAGATTTATTGTTGTTTGATGAAAATTACATTAAAAAAAAAAAATTAAAATGAAAATTGTTTGTTGTTCTTTTCACCATGATAATATGCCATTTGGAAAAATATTTTTCATTATTACATTATTTGTGTGTGTTAGTTAATGTTAAGCGGGACGCTACATTTTTATGTAAATTTTTTAGAGAGATACATTTTTTTTTTTTGGCTTCTTGCATCGTGTACATGTACCAAACATATACTCTATGTACTCGTACGTATATATACACATAAATAAGCAAAACAAAATGTAATAATTATGTTTTATTATTTTAACATAAAATTTATGATATCACGAAAATATTTTATAAAAAATAAAATAAAAAACGAGTGGCTATAATATGCAAATTATGTGTACGTTATTACACCTGCCTCTCTCGGTATCGGGTTAATTAAATTTGTATTGCTTAGAAATAAAATATACATATAGAACATATAACCCTGTCTCTTGCACAAACCTTATTCGAGTGACCAAATTTTTATGTACATACATACACGTCAAGCTAACCAACAGAACTTTTCACAACACATAAGTTAATTTCCATCTTGCATTGTTTCGACTATACAGCTTTCTATACTTTGCTCCGCATACACAATAAAATGTCTCCATCTTAAAATGATGACGAAGAGAAAAATAATTACAACACAGCACAATAAAATTGATGTGGGAAAATTTTTTGTTCCGACAACCACAATACAGAATAAAAATAAATGTTTTTTTTATCATTTTGTCTCACGGAAATGGAATGTCTGTTTCCTTTTATAAAAATAAAATAATTTTTTGGGGTTTTTTAGAATTTCGGGTCACCATCAATGGACATTCTCGTATTCATTTTCATATGGCAAAAATGCTATAATTAAGAGTTAAATTAAAAAAAAATGAGTTATGCAAGAGATAATTGACCTTTTTAAATTTTGGAATACATATGTTGACTTTTGCACAATGATAAATTACTGAACACAAAATTTATTGTGTATAACAAACCCAACATACCGAGTTTCATCAAAATCGGCCAAGGGATGACTAGGTTCCGTTCCATCAGGCGATTTTCCAGAACTTCATCCAAAAAGCATTATATAGGGTTTTTCCTAAACAAAGGTTTTATTTGTAGCCAGCTATTTTCAATTTTGAAGCTGTCATCTTTTGACATTTGACAAGTAAAACCTACGCCATTGAAAAAGTGTTGAAAAAAAACCAGGTTTGTCGATTCCTCGTCGATCTTTGGAATTAGACATTACACCGTATTTTGCGGAAAGACTTAGGTCTTAATGCTTTTAAAGTTCAGTTAACACAATAACTCAAGCCGGTCGATCACCATAAACGTCGTATCTTCGCTGATTGGGTCCTTCAAATGCATCAAAATGATCCCGATTTTCATCGAAAAATCATCTTCAGTGATGAAGCCCATTTTCAACGCGGAGGGTTCGTTAATAAGCAGAATTGTCGCATTTGGGGCTCAGAAAATCCAAGAATGATTGTTGAAAAGCCTCTCCATCCTCAGCGTGTCACTGTTTGGTGCGGTTTTTAGGGTGGCAGTGTGATTGGACCTTACTTTTTTGAAAATGAGGCTGGTGCAACTGTTAAGGTGAATGGGTTGCGCTAGCGAGCTATGATCAATAGTTTTTTATGGCCGGAATTGGAAGATATTGATGTGGACGACGTTTACTTTCAGCAAGACGGCACAACGTACCACACAAGCAACGAGACAATCGCAATTTTGCAAGAAAAGTTTCCTGACTGTGTTATTTCTCGAAGAGGTGATCACAATTGAGCCCTGAGATCTTGTGATTTAACATCCTTAGATACTTTCTTCTTTGGGGCCACGTGAAAGGTAAGGTCTATATGCCAATGCTCCACAATCGATTTACCACCTTAAAAATGGAACAGCCACAAATGTGCGAATTGGTCATGGAAAATTTCATGAAAAGGATATGGTGCTGCAAGCGTATAGCCGTGGCGGCCATTTGGCTGATATCGTTTTCGAATCTTTCACTTTACAATGAAATAAACATTCATTGAATTCTCTCAAAAAAATAACCGTTTTTTTTTTTAAATATCAAAATTAAACCTCTTATTGGAAAACCATTTATAATCCCATTTCATGATCGGTCAAGGAATGGGTTAGTTCCGTTCAAATTTGCCATATTTCGATAATTTATCCAAAGTAAAAAATAAAAATACAGCCATTCCACGCGAAATCAAAGACCCATCCGGAGGCAAGGTGTCCAATTATTTTGAATTTCGGGAAGATGGTTTGTCTGGATAAAAATATATAATTTGAGTAAAAACTCGGTGGGGTTAAAATATGCGGAGTTCCGTTATAATTCGTTTTTGTCGGAAACTCAAACGTTCACATTTTTAAATTCGTGTATCTTAAGTATTCCTTGTCCTTTTTGAACGTGTAATAGCTCGTTGGAAAGACAAATTTACATTCTTTCAAGTAAGCCTTTTAAGCTTTGGTGTTAATGTACAATATATCCTTTAAATTATTTAGAAATTATGTTAATTTAAAATTATAAAAATTATCAGAATTGGAAAATCGACTATTTAGATTTCAGAAATTTTATATAGGTTAAAATATAGTGGTTGAACCAAGAAAACAGACACAAAGTAGTCCATAGCCATTCCATAATTTTTATTTTCTACACCTACCCACCTTTGACCGTTCCTCACGTCTTTGAACCAAACGAAGAGGTGCAAAGAAGATGGAATACTATCTTTTCGACTGTAGATCTGTTCTTACGGTATAATATGAGAGTGGAAGTTCTGGACTACTTTCGACATTAGGTTTAATTAAAGCACTTTAATGGCAGCCTAACTGTCCGTCAACAATATATATGAATATAAACTGTCAAAACGGTACGTTCAGCGATAGGAAACGACCTGTAACATTGTTGATTGACATTAAAGATTGAAATTGTGCTTATTATGCAGACAATCAACATTTTTTCGAAATATATTTCAAGTTATATAATAATGTTGACATATCTTTTATTAAAATTAAAATTAAAATTAAAATTAAAATTAAAATTAAAATTAAAATTAAAATTAAAATTAAAATTAAAATTAAAATTAAAATTAAAATTAAAATTAAAATTAAAATTAAAATTAAAATTAAAATTAAAATTAAAATTAAAATTAAAATTAAAATTAAAATTAAAATTAAAATTAAAATTAAAATTAAAATTAAAATTAAAATTAAAATTAAAATTAAAATTAAAATTAAAATTAAAATTAAAATTAAAATTAAAATTAAAATTAAAATTAAAATTAAAATTAAAATTAAAATTAAAATTAAAATTAAAATTAAAATTAAAATTAAAATTAAAATTAAAATTAAAATTAAAATTAAAATTAAAATTAAAATTAAAATTAAAATTAAAATTAAAATTAAAATTAAAATTAAAATTAAAATTAAAATTAAAATTAAAATTAAAATTAAAATTAAAATTAAAATTAAAATTAAAATTAAAATTAAAATTAAAATTAAAATTAAAATTAAAATTAAAATTAAAATTAAAATTAAAATTAAAATTAAAATTAAAATTAAAATTAAAATTAAAATTAAAATTAAAATTAAAATTAAAATTAAAATTAAAATTAAAATTAAAATTAAAATTAAAATTAAAATTAAAATTAAAATTAAAATTAAAATTAAAATTAAAATTAAAATTAAAATTAAAATTAAAATTAAAATTAAAATTAAAATTAAAATTAAAATTAAAATTAAAATTAAAATTAAAATTAAAATTAAAATTAAAATTAAAATTAAAATTAAAATTAAAATTAAAATTAAAATTAAAATTAAAATTAAAATTAAAATTAAAATTAAAATTAAAATTAAAATTAAAATTAAAATTAAAATTAAAATTAAAATTAAAATTAAAATTAAAATTAAAATTAAAATTAAAATTAAAATTAAAATTAAAATTAAAATTAAAATTAAAATTAAAATTATTATTTTTTTATTTATTTTTTATTTTAATTTTGTTTGATGGTTATTTTCAGGACCTTTTTCTCAGTTGTTTTTTCAATAAAATCGGCATTTTAAAGTTTGTGAAGATGTTTGTAACTGTGAAACTATTAATTTTTGTCAATATTTTATGGAATTATTCAAGCTCGTAGAATTTTAACTCAATACACATTAAATAAAATCATATAAATGTAGGTATATGTATATTTATGTTTTATGTAATTTATATGGAAAATACAAAGAATTCTATCTTCATAAAATACAATCATAATTATATATCGAAGAAAAAATATTTACCCAAATATATATTATGTATGTACGTATGTACGAGTTTTCTCTATTATGTATTCCATTAATGTACAATTCGAACATAATTTATGACTTTTCCTTATTTATTTGCTCCAATAATTTATTATGTAATAATGTCCCTTACATACTTTTTATACATATCTATATGTACATAAACATATATACATATGTACATATTTAGGCATGGAATTTATGTTGATAAATAATTTTATTCGATTTATCTTAAAGTTCAGGTAAATTAAATTACAGCATTGTCTTCTATTTGAGCCAAAAAAAAAAGTTAAATCATATTACGAATAAATTTCATCCCAAATTAATATTTGCGTACCGTTATGCAACCTCTTCATTATAATTGAAATTCAACAGTAATTCAAACTATTTACTATTTCTTACCTGTTGCAAATTAGAATACGGTGAAAATATTATAAAATTCAAATTAGTTATTTTTCAATTTCAGTTATAAAAATAAAAAGCTTATAAATATTATATATAGGAACCAAAATTAAGTTCATCAATTCAATTTAAAGTTTAAACCATTTTTATTCATATAATTTAAACAAAATTTCACTCGAATTTTTATTACACTTTGGAGAGATAGATTTTTTTTTATTTTCCAAAAACATGCAAAAATGAAAGCATATTTAAAACGAAAAGCTTTTTATTTTGATTAGTTATACAACCAAAAAAAAAGTTTAATGAATAATAAAAGTTTTGAAATTTTTGTTGTTATATAGCGCATATACATTGTACTCGTACATGTACATAATATACATATTTCTAAGTGAATTTATTCTTTATGGTGTAGTACCGACGAGTGTATATAATATGCATATCCTGTTTGCATACCTGTTATAATTTATTTTATATTTAATGATAAAGTATACTATCATACCGATCTTCCATGGAAGTGGGAGTTTCAATTGTATCGTCTGCGTCCTGGAAATTCCCAATGTGAGCTTGTCGATTCAAGTGATTTCTAAATTTCTAGAAATATGACAGAAATTGTTGATTCAATACATAATCGTTTCGGAGCGATGATGGCTAAAATCTTTGCATCGAGTGAAAATAAATTCATTGATTGGAATTTAAAATGTAGAAACCAGCGATAGGCGTTTTCGCGTCATCTATTATTTTCTAAACAACGTCGATAATGTAGACAATTCCTGGAATGATTTTGGGAATTAGTTCGAAACTAAGTTACTAGAAAACCAAATCGTTCAGGTAACCAGAACTTTTCGGCTAAACGTGCTAGACTGCTGTATGACTAAGTTTTGACAAAATTTATGTTTTGATGGATATGACGTCCATGCAATTAGATCCAAAATTTTATCTTGCCAAAAATAGTGACAATGCTTTCGCTAAATATTAGCACATCAAGTACGATAAATTTGCAAAATGTATTATGGGTAGTGACTGGTTAAAGATGAGCGAGGCCATTTATAACATTTCATACGAGGCTCTTTTTAGTATGCAAGGTAAAAATATTAACAAATATTTAGCGAAAACTTACATATTTAATCGCAAATAGTACGTGCCCCTATTCTTAGTTGCTTAGGGAATGCAGTCGCGTTACAATAAAAAAACAAACCTAACATTTGTTCTCGTACTCAGTAGGGGCACGTGAGACTTAAATCAGAATGTTAAATTAAAAATGAGCACCAGTAATTGGTAAAGAAGGCTTCAAATTAACTACTGGCCACCATATAATATTAGAACAGCGATTTATAAATGAAACGGAACATCCTGATTCTTATACCTCGGAATTTTACAAAAGCTCTTCCACATTGCCAAAACATGGCAGTCGCTTTTTGGACCTTGTGGTCCTGATGATTCTTCCACGAAACTTTACTACCCAGGACAACACCCAGGTGCTTGACGTGGTCAGATTTACTGATCGTCCCAAAACGAGAGGGAACAGAGAGGTCAAGGGTATTCCTATAAGCGTAGTAGAGATAGTTACATCTTACCATGCTTCCACATTAGTTAAGGCAATGTTAAGTAAAGTCGGATAAGACACAAAATTGTTTGCTTTAATCTATTAAAATAACATCACTAGCGTAACTTTGAGTAATGAAGACAGATTGCGGCAGCTTAACAAATAAATCATAAATAACGAAAAGCCACAGCAGAAGTGAAAGCCCACAACGCTGGAGACAACCTTTGGCAACACTGACGGAAATTGAGCGGATAACAGGCCCACATACTAACTTTACCTTTCACTGTACCAATGAGGGCGGCCATAAGATATCGGTTCGATAAATTCCAAAATTGTGCAGGCAGAAGTGGTTCTAGGAAACGAAGTGCTATCGAAAGCTTCCGCAATATATAGGAAAATACCAACAATCATCTCTTTATTATAAACAGATGTTAAATCCTGAAAAAGTTTGAGCAAACTGTTCCGAATGTGAGGAAAGCCGTGTTGTAATTCAGCAGGAAAAATACCTTCAGGACCACCGGATTTATATGATGCAAAGGAAAAGAGGATCCAGCGCAAAACATCACGATTCATCAGCTTATGATACAAATCCCAATCGGGAGCCGGAATAGAACTCCAAAGTTTGGCAGCAACATTATCCAAGTAATGATCCAATGATGCAATCCAAAACAATGAACAGAAAGTAGCAGCTCACTAATCAATGTTGAAAGTGATAAGCTCTTCGTCCGATAAACGAAGCGAATCACGTCCACACACACTATTTTTAGCCAAAGCGTTATTGAATCCAGCGACAGCAGATATACGCTGTTAATTTCCAAGCGGAGGTTTAAACATGTGGCTCTTTAAGCGGATGCAAAATTTCGATTATATTCCCTTGTATAATTACGAAATTTTGCCAATCAATCTGTCGATTGGCCTTTTTTGCTTACAAGATTTCCTTAAGTTTTTAAGGCGGAAATTCCGGTAAGATTTGTTCCGAGTCTTTTGATTAGTGATCAAAGAACACGAGTTTTTGAAGGTTATCGAAATTGTCATGCTCTTACTCGACTGAATATCGTTTGAGGTTAATATTAAACGAGATGCACCGATGATCAGAGGTGAGAAGATCATCCGTCGCTCTCCAGTCAAAAATTAAAGCAACGATGGACATGAGTTACAGAGTTACCAAAAATATCGTCGCATCCAATAATGAAAATTTGAATCTCAAAAAACCTTACATAGTTAAACAAAAATGAACCCCTGTGATTACTGTTCATATTACCCCAGATCGAATGAGCAATATCCTTACAACCAATTACCAAACGGATTTGCTTATGCTTACACCAGGTCACAAGCGGATATCAATATGATGAGCAGGGCCGTTAGATCAACCGAGTATTATGCTATTAATTAAAATAAATCCAGAAACAGCAGCATCAAGAAGGTACTGTTCCCGAATGAGATGTATGCATTACAAAAAGAAACTTCCTTTATTCAAATGATGACATTCTATAGTTGAAATGAAGGAATAACAGTTGTCTACGAACCAGAGATTATCTTGAACGAGATTTTCTCCAGAACGTAGTGCTACAACAAACCGAAACCAGTTATTCTCTGGAAGGATTTCTGGTCAACCCGGAAAACAATTGGTTGGGGATTTGGGAATTCACCTCACGTTTGCAACGGACATCCATCCAACCCTCCATTGGAATAGCTGTATTCATTAGCTGATGTTGAACAACCCATTTCTCGTCATCAAGTGAGATTTGCGGATATTTTTACCAAACTCAGAATTTCTTAATCAACGATTCGCCGATGGTCTGAGCGTACATGAAAGTTTTTCCAAACTGACTTTTCTGCTGACGATTCCCTCGGTTTCTGTATTTAGGAGAAGGCTTTCTGTACCCAATGGAATATCCGAGTTACAACCAATATTGACGTGGTCCGCAAACTCGACGTCGAATTCCAGTACAGTCGGATGCAGAACCAGGCTGATCCATTAACTCATTGCTCTGAATGAAGAATAAATTTAGTGTTGTCTCATTGTGTGTGTGTGTTTTCCCTAAGTATGACAACTTTGTCTTAGAAAATCGAGATTGTTCTGAAAATGTTCACAAATAAAAGTTGAAGCACGAAATATTCAACAACATAGGTTATGTTTACTACATTTAGGTACTCGTCGATATAATGAAAAATGATCGACTTTATACGAACGATAAATTTGTCACCAAACCTAACACTCCCCATGCAACAAAACTGTTTGTGGAATATGTTAGTGTTGCAATCAATATAAAAGTACTTCCTGATTATCAATTATAATCTATGTGCTACTAGAAACAACTTATTGATCAAATTTTATCGGCACATCATTTAGAAAGTGTGATAAACTTATTTAATCTATTTATACTATGCAGTGATCATTAAAATTCGCTGAAGAAATAAAATTGCGAGAGTCCCGCATATAAACCCATCAGCGACGTAATCTCCACGAAATTTTCAAACTTGCGAAATTACTTTAGGATCGACTTCAAAATTAAAATCGATCGAACGAGGGTCTCTTTTGATCTTAAATTTCTCCTACGAGTATATACGTTAGGATCATCAAATCGTTCAACAAAACTAAATAAAACCGAAGCACTTTCGGCTGGAAAATAAATGAGTACTTCCACAATATATAGGGCTCATGTGAGCAGATATGGCGATAGCCAAGAAATGATTAGTAAAATCCCTGTGCTGTGTTTTCATTCTCTTTATTAAGTTTTTGTTTCATTTTATTATTTTCCAATAAGTATGGACACTGTGACCTCCATGAAGAGATAACTTACGGTGTCTGGCTATTTCCAATAACAGTAATATACATAAACGTATAGCGATATATGATAACACATTAATAGATCCTCACTCCAATTTTGTTCGGTTGCCGGTTTTGAGTAATTGGTCGGAACACATTCGCAGCATACTTCCCTTCAAGATTACCGGGTGGATTATAATAGCAAACGACATAAACATTTCCACTTGCCGCCTTTTGTATTCCAATTCCCAGTGCGGATGTATCTTTCCAAACCAGTTGAGTATAGTGGCCACACTTATGATCTTTCACCTCAGCTAGATATTCGTATTCGTTTGCCTCATCTGCAAACGATTTGCACACTTCAATTGGCGTTGGGTAACCATTTGGATTTGGTGTGACGAGGCAATAGATACTTTCACCGTAGCAAGAGTGGCTTTCTTCAACAAAATCCTGTTGAGCCAAGTGAATAGCCCAACTTTGAGCTAATTCATTTAATGATTCGGCGTTCTTTAAAAATGGTACACCATGACGTTTCCGATGAATGTTATGCTGATCGGTAAGTTTTCTGCGGAATATATCGATGTACGGTGACTTTGTGCACTTGTTCACCGGCGGTGGGATGAATTGTGAATAATCACTAAAATTAAAATTATCAATTATGTTGTTTTAGATATTATATTATGCAAGCGGATGAAATACTTACTCAATCGCCCGCGGTTTGTATAGCGTACCAGCTGGAAACACATTTGTACCAAATTCCCCGGCCACATTTCCTCGAGGATTATAGTTGACTACACAATAAACGAATCCAGATTCTCCTCGCGCCACACTAACCCCCATCTCAATGCTGTCGTACCAAACCATTTGCGTGAAATGATCAATGTTCACCAAGCATTTTGGATCACACCGGCCAAATTTATAATTGACAATCTCACTATAAAAATCGTCACAGATCGATTGCGCCATTACATTCACGGGTGTCGAATGCCAAAAACCACGATGCAAATTCTCACCATAAATGAGATCACGGTCCGATCGATGAACTGATTCTTCCATTTCAGCATTGATCATGGCCCATTCATCAGCGTATTTATTTAGACTGTTACAAAGCTTCAGCACGGTACTTCCATGGTTCGCCCGTCGTCTATTGTGTTCGGCCAGCATTGCTTCGCGAAACTCTGCAAGAAGTGACTTATCATTCCACGGTCCAACCGGAGACTGAGTTTCGCAAGACATGTCTACTTCTTGGGTTACTATATCGTGATAATAGACAATTTTAGTTTGGGTAGACGGCGTATTTATACAAAAATCGGGTAACCGCATCAACAAATTATCACAAACTGCATAAATGATAAACAATGACGAAACGATGGTTTATAGAAAATCTTGTGCGTTGAGGCCGAATTGCGGTTAATTAATAATTTCTCGCGTGATGTTGATAAACAAATAATTTAAAAATAGTTTTATCGGCAGAATATTTTGCGGTAATGTGATAACGTGTGTCATGCAAATGTTGCATAACCAACAAAAAAAAATGGGTTAATGACTGCAATCTGCCCGCGATAATATGCATTTGGTGATAAATTCTGGTATGCAGATTGTTAAATTTTGTATTATAAATACGCCTGTCGAATTGAATCAAACTGTCTATTATCACGATAGTAACGCAAGAAGAAGACATGGATTGCGAAACACAATCACCGATTGGGCCATGGAACGATAAGTCACTTCTTGACGAGTTTCGCGAAGTTATTCTAACCCAGCATAATATCCATCGGTCCGATCATGGCAGTGGCACTCTTAAACTGTGTCCCAAACTAAACAATTATGCACAGGAGTGGGCCGAATTAAATGCCGATATGGAGGAGTCAGCTCATCGACCAGACCAAAATCTCATCTATGGTGAAAATTTGCATCGCATCTATTGGACGTCAACCGCTGTCGATGTAATGGCTAAGCTGATTTGTAACGATTTCTATAGCGAAATCGAACAATATAAATTTGGTGTTGGCAGTATTAATGATTTGGTCGATGTTGATCACTTCACCCAAATGGTTTGGTACGATACAACCGATCTAGGCGTTGGTGTTGCACGCGGTGACTCCGGTTTTGTGTACTGTGTGATCAACTACAGTCCAAAAGGTAACATTGCAGGCGAGTTTATTGCCAATGTGTTTCCGGCTGGAACGAAATATGTCCCAAATCGGACACGCAGGTAAAATAGTTTTATTTTATTTCTAGATTCATTGATCGTAAACCACTATATTTTTTATTTTATATATTTAGATTCGTTGCGCCTCCGATCAGCCGACTACAAAACTATCCGATCATCAACAAGTTCCGAAAATTATTAAACAATCAACATAACATGCATCGCAAACGTCATGGTGCACCATTTGTTCGCATTTCCGATCATTTCAATGAAATTGCCCAAGATTGGGCTATTCGATTGGCTCAACGTGACACACTCGAATACAGTGGCTCAACCAAATATGGTGAAAATATTTACAAGCTAGATACAACCGACCCAACTATTTATCCAACTGTAAAAGACGTTTGTGATGCATTTTTAAAAGAGAGCGACACTTACAACTATGCTCGGGAAGAGGTTAATTGTCGTCATTTTACACAATTGATTTGGAAGGGCACCACCGAAATTGGCATCGGAATGCAAAAGGCGGCCAACGGTAATGTGTATGTCGTTGTGAATTATAATCCACGCGGAAATGTTGCGGGCGAGTATTTTGCAAATGTATTGCGGCCTATTGAGGATGTCGCGAAACCGCAAAAGAACAAAATTACTGTATAGTTGCGGTTAAATTTTATTACTCAATCCAAATATTCTGTTAAGCGCACCATCTAGACTATTTCGGTGCGTCTTCTTATCCGAAAAATGTTAAATTAATAAAGAAAAATCATATAATGCTCGAAAACCAAACTTAAGCCTTTTAATTGCGTGCTCTAAACCCCGCAACAATTATTTTTTTCAGTTAACATTTTCAACACCTAAGATTCCAGTAAATGTAAAACCAAATTTTAGCCACCATTATAAATAGTGGTAGTATAAATAGTATAAATAAAAAGTACGCAAGAACTAAAATTCTCATGCTGTCCGAACAATAAATAATGGGGAGAGTATTGGATGAAGTTATGAATGGCGTTGCGTAAACAGGCAGCAACCTCTTGCGTGGGAGACACCATATTTAAACAATAAGTCCTTTAACATATTTGATGTAAACTGTTTACCGTTGTCTGTTGTAACGACCGCGGGAATGGACGACAATGATTTCATTTTCCAATAAAGTACACAGCAATAAAGCTGACGTCTCTCTAAAGGCTTCATTATCATGGGGAATTCAGAAAAATGATCAAACACGATGGCAGTATAAGAGTTCCTACGTTTTTAATGCGCATACGGACCTAGAAAGTCAGTTGGCCGGGTAGGAAAATGTAAAGCTTTATTCAATTTACACTCGGAGCAGCACGCGGTGGAACCATTGACCTGTCGAACCATTTAAGGCCAATAAAACTGACGTTGAAAGCGCTCAATAGTTTACTGCTGTGTAATTATGCTGAAGTATATAGGCTTGTATAATCAAATATTCGGTTAAAGCATATAGATAATAATAATAACAGTGTTAAAGGCCATTACTGGCCCCTTACTGAATCAACAATCTGGCTCCAACGGTTTCGATCCTGAGCTTGGTCTTCATACTGTCTCAGACAATCTGAAGAGGCCAAGTCGTTCTCTACATCGTGGAGCCATCGTCGCCTGCAACGACCTCTGCGCCTACCATATGGTGGCTCTCCTTTCAGAGATCGCTGCACAATTCGTTCCGGATCAGCACGCAGAACGTGACCGAGCCAGCGTACTCGCTGAGATCTAACTTCATGTACAATATCGGGGATCTTCATCAGATCTCTGATCTCGAAATTGTACAGAGCTCGGTATGTACCATCTATTTCGCGTTTAGGGCCGTAAATCACACGCATGATTCTTCTCTCAAATGTAAGGAGCCATCTCTCGTACTCATCCGTCAGCGCCCAACTTTCACATCCAAACATAACAACGGGCCTGATCAACGCTTTGTAAAGCTTCAGCTTCACGGCACTTGATAAGTGTTTAGATTTTAGCAGTGGCCTTAGAGGATATAAAGAACGACTGCCAGCTGCCAGCCGCACTTTAATATCCTCACCCACACTGTTATCGTGAGTGATAAGAGAGCCCAAATATTTGAACCTCCTCACTCCCTCAAACGTGTGGTGGCCACTACTAAAATCTGGTGTGCCATTGTCTCTAAAACCAGAGATCAGGTATTTCGTTTTGGACTCATTGATCTGGAGTCCAACAGAAGCTGAAAACTCTACAAGCGGATCAAGTATTTCTTTCACTCCGTTGCTATTCAGTCCAATCACGCATATGTCATCTGCATATGCAAGCACTTGATTGGACTGGCGATATAAGATGTTGCGCTGAGGTGTTTCAGTTTTACGAAAGATGTACTCCAACATGAGATTAAAGAGTATCGGGGACAGAGCATCTCCCTGCCGAACACCCGAGTTAACTGCAAAAATTGTCGATAGCCTGTTCTCAACTTTAACACAGCATTGAGACTGCGTCACTGTCATCCTACACAGTCGTACCAATTTTGTTGGCATTCCTAGGTATTCCAGGGCAGACCACAAACTCTCTCGATTGATCGAGTCGTAGGCCTGCTGGAAATCCAGGAAAACCTGATGTACGGAGATGGATGTCTCATAATATTTAGATAGAATCATCCGCAGCGAAAAGACCTGATCAGTGACTGATCGATTCGGACGGAATCCTCCCTGATAGTCACCAACCAAGCCCTCCGCCAGAGGAGTGATTCTATCCAATAAAATGTATGACAGTAACTTGTATGCTGTGCAAAGGAGAGCTATACCGCGATAATTCTCACACTTCAAGCGGTCTCCCTTCTTGAAGATGGGGCATATCGCGGCCACTTTCCATTCATCAGGCATAACTTCGGTTCGCCATACTAATCGAATAAGGTCGAAAAGACAGTTCCACAAAGTATCCCCTCCGAATATCAAGAGCTCCGAATTAATGCAGTCCACTCCAGGTGAGCGGTTTCGTTTCATTCTCTGCATGGCCTTAGTGAATTCCTCATGGGATGGCTCCTCAGTGCAAATCTCCGCAGACTGTTTTAGAGGTGGCTCAACAACAGTCTGTGACGCATGATGAACATCAAGCAGCTCAGTAAAGTGTCCACTCCATGCGTCAAGTACTGCGTCGATGTTGACACAGAGGTTTCCATCCCGGTCCCGAATGGCGGTTGACGAAGGCCTGAAAGTATGGTACAATCCAGTAATTCCTTTAAAGAAATTACGTGAACTACGCTCATTGCTGAGTTATTGTACTTTCAGAACCTCGGCCTTCCACCATTCTCGCTTCTTCCGTCTACAAATCCGCTTAGCTGCCCTTCTTGCAAGAGCTGCCTTGTTTTTCCTTGCGATTGTGAGACGTTGTTGCACTTCATTATGGGCTATATTTTGTTGCTCAACTGCAAGACGACACTCGTCATCAAACCAATCATTCTTGGGTCTGACTTTCACTATACCTAAAGTCTGTTGAGCAGCACTGACAACCGAAGTTTTCAGTACCTCCCAGACAGAGTTCACGCAGTCAGACTGGTAATTAGCTCCCTCAATGTTGCCGCTGACAAGATCCTGATATCGTTTCTTTTGATCTTCATTTATCAGACCTTCACAGTCGAAACGTTCCATCCGTTTCGCTGTGTTCCCCGACCTGTAAGAAAACTTCCACCGTAGCTTTGCAGCGACCAAATGATGATCGCTGCCTACGTATTTGGTTGCTGACCGATAAGTTCTCACATCCTGCACAACCCGAGCTCGCCCTTTTGAAATTAACACGTGGTCAATTTGGCTCCGGGATGTTTTGCGAGGATGTGTCCATGTCTCTAGGTGTATCTGTTTGTGAGGGAAGAATGTGCTTGCTACTCTAAGATCATGAGCAATTGCAAAGTACATCATTCTCTCACCATTATCGGTCGCAGTTTCGTGTCGGGAGTATGGACCTATGTTTTCACACAAGTCGGCCTGATTTCTGCCAGCTCTAGCATTAAAGTCCCCAATTACCATTCTAACATCGTGTTCGGGTATAGATCCCATCAGATCGTCCAAGTCATTGTAAAATGAGTCTTTATCTTGGGGCTGGCTGACTTCTGTGGGCGCATGTACACAAATTATCGACAGGTTGGCTAACTTCATGCGCAGGCGAAGCATACACAATCGGTTAATGACTGCTTGAAAATCCAAAACAGCCTTCTTTACCTGCGGCCCAAGAAGAAATCCAGCTCCAAGATTTCCGAGGTCATCTCCACTGTAGAACAACGTATAGCCCTGGGACACATGGTCTCCACTTTGAGGCCAGCGAGTTTCTTGAAGAGCAATGAGTTCCAGCCGATACTCTTTCATGCACGTGATTAGACCCTCCAAAGCATATAGATGGTGCAACCAATTTAAAGTCGGAGAGATCAGTGTCCACATACCTATAACGCCGTATAAGAGGGAGCGATTGGAATCTTACCATTCATAATTTTGAAATTGTGTTCGCAATTCTTCATCTGGTCAAGCTTACGTATCTGTTCCACATAACCTACTTTTTCAAAAGCTGGAGAATTCAGATCAAGATGCAAGACCGGGACGTTAATTGATTTGCCGACTAGGAACCAAGGAAGGCAGTAACCGAGGTATTTGTTGGAGTAAGAATGGGTGAATGCCACAAGGGAGCGTTTCTTTGCCAAAGGCACGAGACAAAGTATCATCCAATACGTTTACTGCCCCTTCCGGTATCGAATCTAAAAATCAACAGGTTGAAGTTTGAGGATCCAAGTGCTAGACACCCTGATAGATCCTTCCGTGACATCATCCAGAACACACTGGCAAGATCGGTATAAATATATCACAAAAGGATACTCCTGCTATCTTAGTACCGCGGAGTAGAATTCGAGTTCAGATACTGAATAGTTCCTTTGTGCCGCTTGAGCTTAAGAGAAGTAATCTCTGTTCACGTCCATCGGCGTCGATCTGGAATAATACACTGCCTACGCCGGTGGTACTGGCACCCAGAAAACGCCTAATCTGTCTCGTAGTTTCAAATACCGGGAAATCCAGGGTTACTTTAAATTTATCTGAGTTTATGCGGAGGCAACCATGATCAACAATATACCCAATATACTTTACCATCCTCAACACAAACAATCTCTTAACTAAATTGATGAGTTAAACCGGCAAACCTTAACAATCGAACTAGTTCCCACAGCAAATTAAATGTTTCTCTAAAGTGGCAGAAGTAGATGTGACCAGAAAATCGTTTAGGTATACAAAGACATTATCGTGCAATTGGTGTGCGTGCACTCGAAACATAATGGGGCAAAGTGTCTGTGGTACGTAGCATAGTTTACAAGGTATTACTGTGAACTGGTACAAGAGCCGTGTAGTACCCCGAATGCGGTTTTACTCTGGGATTATGGATCGATTGGTATCTGCCAAAATATTTTTTTTAAATGAACAACGCAGAGATAGTCGGCCAAGGATTCGCGACTTTTGCCGTAACTTTATTCAGGTCTCTTGTATCTAAGCGCAAACCAACTTTGTGACTTCTAAATGATCTCCAATAACAACATGCGACCCAACTCCTCGAACAAGAACTTCTGAGTTCCCAACATCAATACTGTGTGTTAGCAAATTGGTTTTACCGAGACCAAACGTAAGGCTTAACGGAAAAGTGATTTATTTCACATATAGTGTCGGTTACCGGATAAAATATGAAATTAAAATTCAGTATACAGTCAACCAGTTCGCTAGAAATGTTCAGGACAGAAATTTACGGTACTATCCCATAGCGTTTCCAAAAATAATTTCCGTAGTAAAGGGATTTCTCAAAGGAAGATAGTTTTTAAATTTTGAGACACACATGGTGTGTCTTGGTAATCAAAGTATTTATGTAATGAAACAGTATTGATGTGAGACGGCAAGTAAGATAATTTGAAGAAGATGATGTTAGTTCAGATATGGGCGAGGTACAGTACGCCATGTAATCTACGCGGTTGTCGACACGTAAACTATAACGTACATAGATTACTTGGCTGTGTTAATTTTAGCGATTTGAAATCGAATGCACCAGTTCGCGGGAGTATTTTGTAAAAGCGTTAGACTGTCGGGACCACTATTTGGAATACCATCGTGAAGTTTGAATCCCAGTTTACATTATTGGAGGATACGCGACTAAATAGACGGTTTGTTGTGGTTTATGCGCCTCTGAAATCATTCGTCCATTTTTCTTCAAAAAAGAAGACGGCTGGGAATAGTACTCGTATTATTGCGCCATGATAACGAAATATTTGCTGCCTGAAATTGAAGCTCAATCTAGACGACATTTGGTTCCAAAAACTCGAAGCAATGTACTTATTGAAAAATCATGTTGGCGAGCAATAAATTTCACGAAACGGATCGTTGGATTGGCTATTAACATCGTGTGATACCTCTCGACTCTTTTCTTTGGGGCTACGCAAAGTCTAAGGTCTATGTGAAGAATAAACGACCTAGATTTGAGGCATTGGAAGCCAACATTACTAGGGTCATTCGCCAGATACCACTCGATATTTTCGAACGCATCATGAAATGTTGGACTTTGAGAAAGGACCATCGCAATTGCGGCCATCATTTTAAAAAAGTAATTTAAAAGTAATTTTAAAAAAATAAATGGCAAGAAATGTTCTTTCCCACTATAGCCTAAAATGTTTCAATACATCGAAAACCTGTTGACTCTTTGAGATAACATGAATTTTATTAATCTCGTGCAAATTTATTGATTCTGTTGGAATTAGAATCGTGTAGAGCTTTATATGGGCAAAATTTTACTATGCTGAATCGTGTTGAAGCGGCAAAATACGTCATTATGAAAAATGTGACGAAAACGTGGCTCCACAACTGCAAATTGCTGGCCAAATCATACATTTTTTTGCAAATGTTTCTAACTTGAAGTGCTTATACTTACCAGGAGCATTGCCTCGGTGTTTGTTTCAACACCAATTTCATGTACGTTTCGTCATCCATTAAAACACATCCACTAAATTTCAATTTTACATTTCTGTAATGGAATGTATGATATACTTGAGTCGGACGGTCCCACCAGTACATACCAGCAGACACAAAAATTATCAAAGACATTTTCAAATTTCAAATTTCCCCAGCTACTTACAGAAAAGTTGTATCTGTAATACTCACTACACTAAGACTAATTTTTCTATATTGGCTTTTTGTCAACGCCCTAACGAAGCGCTTGGATGGTTTTTAAATATTTTTTTGCTACCACAACTTGCATATATGGATACACAACATAACTATATCAAAACACAGTTTGAATGGGAAAATTTATTTTTATGATTTTCCACCTGCATTCTTATAAATATTCACATATATACACATTCTCTACTTATCACAACAGTGTAAGCACTTTGGTTACGAAATATGTAGATATGTTTAGTTTATGCTTTGGAGCTCATGCGTGGAATTATTCAAAATAATCATAAATAAATTTATTTGCAACGTTATGTTTATGCTTCTGCTGCTGCTTTTCTTTATGTTGGTATGTTATGTACATGTTTGTATGTATGTATGGTGAAAAAATGCGAGATGAACGAATTTTACTAAACAATGTAATAATATTTTGTGCGAGTTTTCAATTTATGTATATGTATGTATGTATGCATATAATTTATGACATTACATATATTATGAAATAATCAATTGTATTGATTTTATGTTTATGGCTATAATGTGTTACAGTATAGTTGGAGTGATAACAGCAAGGATTGAAAAAAAAAATTGGTCGAGATAAACAGCAAAGTTCTAAAACTACCATTAAAAAAGTTTTTTATTTTTTTTTTCTATACCAAGATAACAAATTTAGTTTTTGGTTAAAAGGATATAATCAGAGCTTTTCTTATCGTCCATATAATCTTTGAATATACTATGTAAAGTATGTACGTATATATAATTTACTGTATACAGAATTTGGTCCGGGATTTTACTGAAATAATACACACACACACATACATACACATATTCAAATAATCTTTCCATCATAGTCAAAGTTTTTTGATTTTTTTTTTAGTTTTATGGGTTAATTGATTGAACTTAAAACGAGAAAGAAAAGCTTTTTCAGCAACAACAAATCCAAAACTTTTCTTTGCTCTTTCAATGTGAATAATCGTTAAATTATGATTCTTCGTATAAGGAAAATCCGTTTATTGTTGCTTATGTGCTACTGTGTTTACTCTACAAATTTTACTTTGTGGGATAATCGCTGTGTGTATGTGTATATACATAAAATATAATATATTAAAACTTTTAGCGAAAGCTTTATAATTTTAAATCAATAAAATGGTTTTAAAACTGTATTATGTAGCATTTTGGTATGTGCGGAAGAAGATTAGTTCGAAACAAATTTGAATTTTATATGAGCTTTTTTGTTAAAAGCTCATATAATAGCATAAATAATCTTCAACTGAACTTGGCGGTTTTTAAAGTTTTATGGAAAGTTAGAAGACTATGACATAAAGTTTTTATATAACTATGCCAAATAAGTAAGTTTCGTACCACCGATTCTAGAGATAACCACATGGTTTCGAATACATATTCGCACAGCTTAGACCTACTGCCACCTTTGTGTTCATGGAAATTATGTAAATAATAATGTGCTGTTAGACTTTTACAGGTTTTCGCGACTCCAAGGAAATTAAACTCTAATCAAATTTTCGCCGATCTGAGATGTCCAAGGGTACTCGCCTATATTTTCAGATAGTTTAAGCCATTTACTATTTATTTTAAACCAGTTAGAAGTTACGTAAACGAGCTCGTTTTAAATGATTTTTAAAAATTGAACCCGCCGGTCTTAGATTTGTCCACTGATGTTCGCCTACATTTTCAAATAGTTTAGACCATCTACGGTCTTTCTGGTCAAGTAGTGCCTGATTATATTTTCAGGTAGTTTAAGCTTTTTAAAATCTTGGTTGGCAAAGAAATTAAATTCTGATGAGCTTTAATTAATATAGGTTACACCATTTAGAAGTTACGTAAACAATTTCGAGATGCCCTGGAGTACTCCATTATATTTTCAAATAATTTGGGCTATTAAGATATTTTATGATCAAGAAAATTAAATTCTGTAGAACTTTACTTTTTGGGTTATACCAAACATTACACTTACACTTACACTTTTAAGTAAAACATTTCGTAAATTTTCAGATAGTTAAAACTATTAAAAATCTTTGGGGTCAAGGAAATTTTATTCTGATGATTTTTATTATTTATTTTAGACCATTTAGAAGTAACGTAAACGATTTTGTTATTAATGATTTTTACATTTTGTACCGCCGGTCCTAGGGTTGTCCGTGAGTATCCGCTTATATTTCAGATAGTTTAAGCCATTTAAACTATTGGTGGTCAATGAAATTAAATTCTAATGAACTTTATTATTTATTTTAGACCATTTAGAAGTTACGTAAACGATTTCATTTTAAACGATTTTTAAAATTACTTATCGTCGGTCCTAAATATGTCCATGGTTACTCACGTACAATTTCAGATGGTTTAAGCCATTTAGAATCTTTACCATCAAGGAAATTAAATTCTGATGAGCTTTACTGTTTATTTTGTTGCCACTGTTACCATTTAGAATTTTAATGTTGTGAATAATTTTTGTTATTTTTCCCCAATTGGATTTTTTGTAATTATTTTCTCCAATTGAAATAATCAAATAAACAACAAAATGTGTATATTGAAATATCTAAATAACCAGTACACATTTTCAAAACTCCTTTACTTAACTTCTATATGGTGCACCTAAGCTAAATAGTAAAGTTTATTAGAATTTAATTTCGTTGACCTCAAATACTATAAAAGATAGCTCGAAACCATGAAGTTGGTCGAAACCATCTGAAAATGTGCATGAGTAGTCGTAGACATCTCTTTAGGATCGGCAGTAAAATTGATTAAAATTAGTTTAAAATCAGAAATTTTCAAAATCCTATACAACAGGGGTATTCCGGAAATTACCGACTATACACTATCCCTTTGCCACCTGTTGAGATGAGATTCCAAACTGAGTTTTCCACCACAGAGAACTGGGTGAACGAAACGGTTATGGACAATGAGGCGCTAAGCTTCTTCACGGATGGCTCAAAACGGATGGATAGAGGGGTTGGCTGCAGGGTATTCTGTGAGGCACTAGGGGTCAACCTCTCTTTTCGTCTTCCCAACTTTTACAGTGTTTTTGAAGCTGAACTTGTCGCGATAATGGAAGTCATGGTTGAAGTTGACGTTTAATGTAATACCTACGACGGGATATTCGCATTTTTACATACTAACTGACGTCGAAGGTAACCCAGAACTGTCTGAATGAAATGGCTGAGCAGCTCTAGATCCACTTTACGTGGGTGCCAGAGCACTTCAATATCGCAGGGAATGTAAAGGCAGATGAGTGCGCCCGCAAGGGCACAGCACGCCTAATATCCCAAAGCAGGCGTGATATAAAAATACCACCTGCATGTTGTAAACTGCTGATTCAGGAAGAAGCCATAAAAGAAATGAACGTCAGATGGTGTAACGCTAGTTGGTGTATACTAACAAGGCAAATCTGGCCTAGACTTGACCGATTCAAAACCGGCCAACTGATATCCCTTCAACGGTGCCATATTGGAGGAGAAGGCGGAAACTGTGATCCAGCTGCTCTGCACCTGTCTTAGTCTAGCGAACAGCAGAACAAAATTTATGTGAACTTCCCCTTTGAACGACCTCACGGATTTTAGGAACATCGAGGTTCGGGACTTTCAACGTTTCTTGGTAAGCTCAGGATGGTTTAACGAGTGAAGAGGAGGTAGCTCGAATGTGGTACAGCTACGGACTAATTTGGAATCTATGCTTCTCGTTAAAGATGGCCACACTTACCTAATCTAAACCTAACTTCTTTAATGGACATCTTAAAATCATAAAATTTCAAAATCCTTTGAAAATCCAACAGCTCAGTATGATTTGGTTCCCATATTCACAAAGGTCGACTGAGGACGAAATGTTAGAAATGATCAGCATTGTAAAAGAATCAAATAGAACGTGGTTGGTAATTTGTGGTGGCCAAGTATCATGATGTAGTTAAAGAAAATCAATTTCCCCGCGTAACCCCATTAACGACTGCTTCTCTGAACGAACAGCCAATGTAGCTAAAAGCCTTGCTATACACTCCACGCATTATCTTTAACATTATTATGAAATATAAAGTCCAAGAAGTAGCATTCCAGGATGACTTTGTCAATGTTGTTTGCTGAGATTTATTGGCCAATTATACAAGAAAAGGCGCCACTGACTATATACAAGATGGTACAATGATTGCAAGATGGAGTTACCCTCCTGACAGTTACGATCTAAATAAAGGGGTCACTATACATCAGAAGAGCACCATTGATCTCTGTAAATATTCAAAGAATTAAATGGTTTGGAATGGACTTCGACGAAAAGTTTCGAGACACCTCGCATGTCAAAATGCTCGTTTTGCTCGGAATCACTAACGCCAAAAGATGCTGTTCCCATCTTGGCCGGCATGATTCCAATTGATATACTCCTGAAGTGTATGGTAGAATAACTTTCGGTTATCTATACCGCAAACATTGGAAAAAAGCATCCTACATGCACCGACTGAGTATTGCAATATTCAATACCTATGAATGTGCGAGCTACCTCAAGAAGCAAGAGATGAGCTACGTGTTGACATAAGAGTTGAGTAGCCAACAAGTAAACTTGCTTTGATGACGCCAGACACTCAACACGTTCAAGAAGTAGTCAAGTAATAGTAGAGTAGTATCCAGCTCAACAAAAGAGGGGTAGGTGATAAAGTGGACACAAAAGTGGATATATTTATGATTATTTCTAGAATCGGCACCATAAAACTTACAAAACACCTCAAATCCAAATTTTCGTATAAATAAGATTCCAATTGGAAAAATACTCAAATTTAAGAGTGTAATTGTTTGCTATTTACTTAGTAGTAACTTTACTATCATTTATGAATGGGTGTTACTTTAGAACAGTTTGCTTTTCTCTACTGTGTACAAAATAAATCGTTCGCCAACATTTTTTTATTATTTCAGCTGGTGTTACAGCTACATTCGATTGTTTTGATATTATTCTCGATGACGATGACAATACAAGAAATAATCCGAATATCCATCAAAATAGCTGTTTTAAGAGGATACTGACAAGGATCTGGTTTTATAGTTTGATCGGTGTTCTGAGATCAAACTAAAATATAATTGTTAAGGAGCTGGCTAGAATACAGTCTCCATTTTCTGTGTGCTAAAAAGTTAAGTCATTTGGTCCTAAGCGCATTGACGATCTAGCCAAACATAAATCTGATTCCTGTAAATTACTGCATCTTAACGGACTAAGCGTCCGTTTTCATGAAACAAGACTGACTGAAATCTAGTTTGGTTAAGATCGCTAATGATACCATCGGAGCGTTTTTAATTCGTTTAACCCCTCGTGCATCATCTGTATCCAACATCATGTTTTACCATATCGATGTGTTAATAGCCCAGTTGATCTGGCCTTGAAACCAACAAATAACAAGAGTTTTTTTTGGAGAGGACAAGTTGCCTTCGTCCAATTGCATTTTACTTTTGTTTTGACTGTGATTTCCTTTGTGCCGCGGCTATGTAATGATGTCTTGCTTCGGTGTCCGAATATAGTTTTCATGGTATAGTACTAACTGACAACTGATTTTTATTGTCGCAAAATTTCACTCTCATAGATTCAAACCTCGGATAATTGATGAAGCGATAAATGTTCCAATGACCATGCACCTGTCATGTACCTTAAATGGGAGCTGCACAGAAACTTTATTGACTACTTTTCATGATTGACTCTCTGGTGTGTGCATATGCAGATACTCTATTTGCACTCTTATTTATAGGCTGGCTTTAAAATGCTATAGAAAATAGTATAATCTGTATCCACAAAATCTCTTAACGAGATGGTAGTTCACCTTAACATACATCTAATATGGGGGTCAGGACATTTTAACAGTTCAAGGAATATTAAAGCGGACCAGGTAGTTCGACTTGACGCTTTTGGCCATATTTTCTAAAGAGAAAGGAAAATTGAAATTAATATCTTAGAATTGGTAATATCTAAACAGCTGCTCTGCGACCTCAGGTCAGGATGGTTATCGGAGGCATCGCGGGGCACTGTCTTATATAGGTAGAGTTCCGAGCAGACTTGGCTTATTTACACATGACTACTGATGCAGCTGTGACGATAAATCAGAGGAATAGACAATTTTCCATCCACTCTGTATACTTGTCCACGCTGGCTTTATGTACCTGATTATGTCTAATTATTATGAGGATTAATTTTTTTACTCTATTTACTTGTTTCTTTTAGGGTGCCACCACAACCTAACCTAACCATCGTGATGATCACCGTGCAGTTTTGTTCCTTCTTGTGAGTGAGGAATGATAATTATAAAGATAAAGGCTCTCTCCGGTTACTCCACCAATTTCAATCCCAGAATTGCTGAAAGAATGAGCAGGCCCCCGAGACGATAATGGACATTGAATGTCTCATCCAGGGCAAGGGTTGCATTTTTAAACCAGAACAGCTGCAAATTAGTTATGAATGTGTATCAATGTTAATAGAACATGGTTCAAATCTCTTAGGTCTGATTGACCGAATTCTACATATTTGTAAATGATCCTCTAAATATAAGAATTGTAAAATCATATTCATACAACCGTACATTATATTTTCAATTAAAAACTGTTGAAAAAAAAACTATTCGAGCAGAGTAGTTCCACCCATCCCATTCGTATACAAGCAAAAAATTCGACATTTCTATCAGTTTTGCTCGATTTCCTCCGTTCAAAGTCATGATTTCATATAAAATATAGATATTTGATTGAACCAAAATATACTTAAATGGAATATTTAAAGCCCAACTTTCGAAGGGAGTTTTCCGAACGATATTTTCACTCACCCCAATTTATATACTTTTTAAAATCTAATATCTATTTTGTTTTGGTTTCATATCTAACTAACAGCAACAACAATAAAAGCTGTATATTGTTGTTTCTCCCCGCACATAAGACATCGTTCGGTATATTATTGTGTGCTTTTCCAAAAAAGCTTTTGTTGTTGTTGTATATTACTTAGCATAGTACATACATACATATATATACATAAAAGAAAATCGATTTTTAAACTTTCATGTTGTGTTTTAGTACAGAGTCATTTGTAATATGTTGCCATAAATATATATGAGAAGAAAATTAGAGATACTGTACCGTACCGAGTACAAAGTTTTTCTTTTTTTTTTGGGTGGAAAACACAAATTTTTTTTTGTCTTGGTTTTGTTATCTGTGTATGATTGTGTGTATTTTTCATATACACAAAATTGACTATACATATACATATATAGTTTTTGTGGGTTAATACGTTTTGTCATTTTGCTGTTGAGGTCTAATTTTATTACGTTGTTCATGTATGGATGGATGTACATATGTATACGTATTAAGGTTTTTCGGAAAAACAAAATTCTCAACATTTTTATTGTTTTCTAATTATTATTGACTTGTGTTGCGTGCAATAAAATATTTATTGATGAGGTGGCAAATATTATTATTGGTAGATCGATAGCTTTATTGGTAATACTTGAACACTTTTAGTATTTTGGAAAAATACTATACTTTGGCAATTTAGAATTTATGCATTCGACTTTCAGTAGCTTATATGAATTAACTAACATTTGAAGAATTTATTAACAACAGATGTGATGGTTTAGAGTCTTGTGAGGCCACTAAACCACTCCATAGTAAGCCAACGGCAGCTAGGTATCATATAGTTTTAGCTAATCAGCACAGATGGTCGGATGGTCCTAATTAACCTGATTTGAAAAGCTGGAATCCAAGGACAAACTCAACTCAACTGTTTCTCACCAGCTAACTTGTCCATCATATAACTACAACATCTGAATGCCAGTACTTTGAAAATCGCAACGACAAATAAATTGATACTAAAAAAATTCTGGGAAGTGGGGAAAGGTATGTTTAGAAAATTTTCAGTTACCTTATACATAGACATGGAGAACATGTACAGGCTAGTTTAAATTGGGCCGCGGTCAGACTAAGTATTAACACCAACTAATACATTATTTTATGCCCAAATCGGCCACAAAAAAATATTAGACGTCGACGATCTGCTTACTGATGCCGAATATACAGTTGAAGCAAATGTAAATCAATAGGAACAATATTTAGGAATGTAACACATAGATGGATACTGGGTTTGTTATGGCAGAATCTGACAATAATGTTTTCATTTCAAAGTTAGTGCGCCAATGCGGAAAAATTCTGCACCAAAAAAACGATCCAAAATTAAGTAAATTATATAGACATGCGTGGCTTCATTTTTCACACATCAACTTAGAGAAACTAACATAGTGGTTTGACTCAGATCGATTAGTAAATAACACGAAAGGTAGAATAATTTTTAAATGAGTTTGGCAATCACTTTCATTATGTTTTATGGAGGATGGTTACTCGCTGGTAACATTTTCACTATAGTTGGGCTTTTTTCATCAAGTGGTTTGCCCCATGCATACAAAAGTTTTTAGGTTCAGTCAACCGAGCATGTCTTATCAAAAGTTCAACAACAAATGTGACTAATCATAAAATTATAAGCAATATGAAGGACTTCACGCTTTGATGAAAAACGAAGAATGATGATGACCAACGGAATAGTTTTGAAAAGGCCCAGTTTACTTTAAATGTTCAAGATCCCCCCCCCGCCCCACATACTTATTACTTCCTTCTGATAATAATAGCGGCTTGACATGTATCAAAGAAAGCATTGGCTGAGAATGGTATATGTTGAATCGAAACTCTTCATCAACCTCATCTCATAGAATTAGGTGAGCTGATTCTGTTTGTTCATTTTCTTAGTTATCCTATTTTCAATTCAGATAGACTTGGCTCATAAGCTCATCAGTCACAATGAAAAAACAAATTGTTTTTTTTTTGACGGATCCCCGCATAATGCCTCCACAATTTATATATGTTAGAGCATATTGCGTTAAGTAAGATAAGATTTTCAGGAGTCTGCTTGAATTTGTTAAAACATGATCATCAGCATATTTCTTTGCAATGAAGCCAGATTGCTGCAGCTTAACATTTAAATCGTCAACAACCAAAAGGAACAGCAGAGATGGGACCACATTTTTCTAAGGAAAGCCGCAACTTTGACAAAAACAGACACGCTATCCAGCTCAGCCTCAACAGTGGGAGACTTGAGCATTGATTCAATTCAACGAAGTACTATCAACTCTTATTATTGATGGATCATTCAATTTTAGAGACAACTTCATACAGAGCGGTTTCACAGGACTTACTGAGAGGTGAGATAATTAAGTGATGGTCTCCAATAAATCTAAATATCAAATCAACCGGCGATTCTATCTAAATGTTTAAAAGAAGTTGAAGAAAGACAAATATCGAACTTCCCAGGACCAAATGATGATCGCTGCCTACGTATTTGGTTGCTGACCGATCAGTTCTCACATCCTGCACAACCCGAGACCGCCCTTTAGAAACTAACACATGGTCAATTTGGCTGCGGGAAGCTCCGCAAGGATGTGTCCATGACTCTAAATGTATTTGTTTGTGAAGGAAGAACCTGCTTGCTACTCTAAGATCGTAAGCAACTGCAAAGTACATCATTCTCTTACCATTATCGGTTGCAGTTTCGTGTTGGGAGTATGAACCTATGTTTAAACAGAAGTCGGCCTGATTTCCGCCAGCTGTAGCATTAGCGTCCCCAATTGCCATCCCTATACATCTTGTTCGGGTATAGATCTCATCAGATCGTTCAAGTCATTGTAAAATGATACTTTATATTGTGGTTGGCTGACTTCTGTGGTTGCGTGTACACATATTATCGACAGGTTAGGTATCTTCATATCTACTGTAGAGCAACGTTTAGCCCTGAGACACATGATTTCCACTTTTAGTCCAGAGAGTTGAATCTAACAAATTCACACATATTGAGCGTATTATATTCAGATATAAGTTACGCGCATAGGATTTCGTTTATTTTTCGACATTTTAATTTGAGTGTATTATATTAAGTGTGCTTAAGTGTGGGTATTGTAGAACTGTTTTTTCAGAATCACAACCAGTTGGTCCAGTTGTTCAATACCGTTTTAAACAAACTGCAAAACGACAACTAAACGATCGTACCATCTACGACAAAGTACCATCTGGGCAGCACGCGGGCCGATATAATGCACCGACCATTAATGAAGTTGCAATTATTATGGTTGGCGATGCATTTGAACGTCGAGATATACGAATCAAACGGAGAGATAACATAGTGCATACGATTGAAGACAGTCATCGCTCTTACGACGCTTTGCAATATCCATTGATATTTTGGGAAGGAGAAGATGGATATCATTTAAATATCAAACAAAGAAATCCAGCAACAGGTACAATCTACACATGTCATTACCTAATTGTCATTACCACTTGAAGCTCTCGATTGAATGATGAAAGAGCTAAATAACAACACCAGGCTTTTCGGTGGTGCTTTACTGCTGCTGTTCGGTAATTTTAGACAGACATTGCCGGTCATTCCACGCGCTATACATATATGCGGATGAAATTAACGCATGTATAAAACAATCATATCTATGGCGAAATGTCTGTACATTACGTTTTAACACAAATGTACGTGTTCAACTGCAAAACGATCAATTGGCACTATCATTCTCCGAGCATTTGCTCAACATTGGAAATGGAACAATACCATTGCATGGAGACATACAATGCATCAAATTTCCAAACAATTTCTATTTCATTGTAAATACGAAAGATGCTTTGATTGAAAGCATATTTCCAGATTTAAAAGCTAATTACATATATTAATCATGCGTGGCTTCGTGAACGAGCTATTTTAGCTGCAAAAAATATCGATGTTGACGCTATTAACTTCAAAATACAACATTCATTGCCCGGCAATGAGATATTGTTCAAATCGATCGACACTGTTACCGATCCTGACGAAGCAGTCAACTATCCTGTTGAATTTTTGAATTCGCTGGATTTACCATGCGATTAAAAATTGGCTCACCTACCAATTTGCTTCGGAATTTATATGCACCTAAGCTATGCAACGGTACAAGATTAGTCATAAAAAAAATTATAGGCAATGTTCTTGAACCTACAATTTTGAACGGCAAATTTGAAGGTGAAGTTGTTCTCCTGCCACGAATCCCAATGATCACTTCAGACTCACCCATTCCGTTCAGACGTCTGCAATTTCCAATTCGCTTGGCATTTGCCATGACTATTAATAAGTCACAAGGTCAAACAATGTCGATTTGTGGGTTGGATCTAGAAAATCCGGTCTTTTCACATGTGTTCACAATTATATGTGGCGTGTTCTCGCGTTGGAAAACCGTCAAGTTTATTCATTTATACTCCTCAGGAATTGACTAAAAATATTGTTCATCAACTCGCATTAAGATAAAATTAAACAAACATTATTGATTAGGACAATTTTTTGTACCTGTAATTTGAACCTGTCAAAATGCGCATGTTCTGATACAGCCGGTCATACATTCGCTGCTTACATTTGCAAATATGTGAATAATTGCAAATATTTGAATAAAGGCAGTTTTGAGTAAATGGTCATTTATGTGTGACATATCGTGAAGCATGTGAGCAATTAGGTTTACTTGAAAATGATGCGCATTGAGATTAAACGCTTCATGCTGCATCGATTGCTTCTTCCCCACATCAAATACGTATGTTATATGCCATAATCATATCAACATGTTTTCCATCAAATCCACTTGAATTGTGGAATAAATAAAAAGAATTTATGGCAGAAGACTATTTGATTGGAATGCGTCATCACACAAGAAACGCTGATTTGGTGATTTCATTGGAAATGTATAATGAGGCATTGATAGCGATTGAAGATATGTGCCTAACGATTACAAATATAACATTAGGGCAATTAGGTTTGTCACCACCCAATCGTCCAATGCATGATTTATTTTATCGAGAATTGCAACGTGAACAACAGTATGATCCCAATGAATTGCAAACATTTGTGAATTTGAATGTTCCCAAATTAAATGACAATCAAAAACATGTCTATGATACCATCATGCAAGCTGTACAAAATGAAGACGGTGGATTATATTTCTTGGATGCGCCTGGTGGTACAGGAAAAACATTTGTGATATCACTTATATTGGCAGCCATTCAATCGCAACGAAAAATTGCATTGGCACTTGCTTCGTCGGGAATCGCTGCTACTCTATTGGATGATGGACGATACAAACACAAATGGATTGATTACATTGCCGAACAATTTTTGTACCATTCTCCAATCACCACCAAAACTGTGCAATGGCACAAGATTGGCAGTAAATAAATTGATGCCGAATTTAATTGAAGCCCAAATATTGACCGGAACAGCGAAAGGTGAAATTGTGCTCATACCACGTATTCCACTGATTTCAACAAACATGCCATTTGAATTTAAGCGTTTGCAATTCCCAGTGCGTCTATCATTTGCCATGTCCAGCAATAAGGACAAACGCGGATAAAATATGCGGATAAAATTTGGAGGAGCCGTGCTTTTCAGATGGATATCTATACATGGCCTGCTCAAGAGTTGGAACTCCAAATTGTTTGTTTGTGCTCGCTTCAAATGGACAAACGAAAAATATTGTATATCCAAATGTTTTGGATTGACATTAATAATTTTGAAATACAATGCATTCATTTCATAAAAAAAAATCTAGAATATTTCATTTCTTTTTTTGGTTGGTTGCAACGAAGTGCATCGGGGTTCGCTATTTTGTATATTAACACAAAATTACGATTTCAACACTTTATTAAATATCCCTGGAGGCGTCGCACTCCTTAAAAATCGGTCAAAATTACGTGGCAATTTAACAATGTAGTTTTTTGTTATTTTTTTAGTAGTAACTTCATTGTCATACCGTAAACATAAAAAAATTAATTCAAATATAAAAATTGGGCACAATATTATGGTCACGTGTCATAAAATGTTTACATAGTCGAGAAAGATAACTGGCTCAAAACACTGGAAAATTAGTTAAGATGTAACACTTTAATGTATCCGTTTTAGTCAACATATATAATTTATCGTTGATCGTTTATCGTATATAATCCAGTACTTTGCATCGTACAACACTGTATCTGTATATATATAGCAGCTATAAAGGAAATATATAGACAAATAGGATAATGAAGACATTAAACTATATCCACAGAGATAATAAAAAGTAACATTAGGAAATAAATTAATTCCCTATTTTTTGTACCGGAAGCTTTCACACTATCTTTTGTTTTAATGGTTTTATCAATTCGGCATATAGCGTAACAATTCCGTAACAATATGCTGCACGTATGTGTGTGCCTATATACATTGCAATTACACGTTATAATATTACAACCAAATCCAATTTTGGCTATTGCATTAAATAAAACAAAAAAGTTAAATCTCGCTACCATTAAAAAAAGCTTTTAATTAAATAAGAAAAAATCCATGTTCTGTTTCTTCTTACGTGTCGTCTTTATATATAAGATACAAGACAATATATAGGGATGAGAGACAATATCAAACCGTTAAAAATAAATCCAACTTTTACATTTTCGTAACAATTGTTGTTGTAGCAAAATAAAACGAAAAAGCTCATTTAATCAACTGTTCTAATTAAAACCATGTTTATCTCATTTTATTAGATCGAGTATAAGAGAGATGAATTATTTGGATAAATTTTTTTTATATTTTCTTAATTCAAAAGTAAGTGTATATATAAGACAATAGTATAAAAGTTTATTTTTAATGGTTGTCTTGCTAATAAAAAAATAAAAACTCAAATTAAAAAGTTTTCTATTTTAAATTCGATTCTCGTATACAAAATGTTTGAGTTGGTTCTGTCATTAAAATGATAATAAAGTATGTATGCATAAGAAAATGTAAACGATCAAAAATTATTGGTGATGATGCGGTAATGGTTTGCTAATTAATAAAAATATTGAACGAAATATATCAGTTTTAAAGTTAAACATATTTACCCCCTTGAAGTTACCCCAAATCGATAATGAAGATAATTTTTTGTTTTGACTCGAACAGTAGGTTTTAAGTATATTTTCTCTTTCTATCATACTATCAAAATTACCGATAGTTTCCAGCCGATATAATATGTCAATAATGAAGATCTTTAATTCTTGTACAAAAGGGACACGATTTATTTCGATACATTTGTGAAATATTTTTTAACCGGTAGGAAAAGTTGAAAATCTCTAAAAAGTTATGTCTAATCTAAATTTTCCAAGATTTTCCCACCAGAAAATTTCCCCACCAGAAACTTATAAAATAAACTAAAATAATTTTCTGGCCATTGAAAAAACGCTTCAAATCAAGCCGTGTCCAGACATAACACTCTATAGGCTGAATTTTTATAAATTTTCAATTATTTACATCTCATTTCGGAAAATGTTAATTTCCCAGGATCCCCACATAGAACTTTTCCTTGTAGCATTGTTAAAAATTGTCTTACAATTGTATCAAAATTCAATTTACCTTATTCGGCTTTATACGAGTAAATTTTTTGTCGTCTGTCATACCAATATTATAATCTGCATTACCAATTTATATAACTACTACCCCGTAGCGATATTACCTCGTGTCTCCAGTTGTTCAAGCTGATATTTACAAAGAGTTGGATAGGATGTTGGCTCTGGGAGTGATAGAGGACCATTTGCTGTTGCTCGCAGGAGCAGTGGTGGGGTGCGGTTATGTCTTGACGCCCGGAAGGTCAACGCAGTAACAATCAAGGACGCATATCCGTTGCCACTGATTGAGGGATTGCTAAGTTGCCTTGACCAAACTAAGTATAAATCGTCGATCGACTTAAAAGATGCCTTTTGGCAAATTCCTCTTGACGTGGCTTCTCGTGATAAAATTGCGTTCACCGTTCCATGCCGCCTCCTCTATCACTTCACAGTTATGCCATTCGGCCTGTGTAATGGTCCACAGTCATTGTGCAGACTGATGTATAGGGTAATTCCGTTCCATTTACATGACCGAGTCTTTGTTTATTTGGACGATTTGCTTGTTGTTTCTGCGGAACTAGAAGAACATTTAAGTTTATTGACTGAGATTGCAAGATTATTGAAATCCGCTAATCTTACGATTAACGTAGAAAAGAGCAAGTTCGTCTTAACCGAAACGAAATACTTATATAGGTCATGTGGTTGGTAACGGAATCATATGCATGAACCTCGATAAAACGAAAGCCACATAGTAGACTATCCAACTCCGCAAACTGTAAAACAACTAAAGAGATTTTTGGGAATGGCTGGGTGGTATCAGTGCTTCATATTTTGTTATGCTTCCACTCCTCTAACTGACCTATTAAACAAGAACCAAAAAGTAATATGGAACGATTTAGCAGAGGAAGCATTTAATAAGGTTCAAGGCGCGTTAATTACAGCACCTTTTTTCCGTAATCTGAATTTCACACAACCCTTTTTTATTCAGTGCGACGCAAGTTCAAATGGAATAGGGAGCGTTTTATTCCAAAAATCGGAAGATGATAGTGAACATCCCATAGCTTATTATAGCCATAATCTGAATTCTGTAAAGCAGTTTTAAGTGTAACGAAATTTAGACCAAATGCGGAGGGTTACACTTTCACCATCATCACAGACCATATGCTAGCTTGAAATGGATATTGGAGCAGAGAGTTATCTGGAAGGTTAACTTGGTGGAGCCTACAATTACAAGGATATGATTTTAAAATTTAATACTAAATTGGATCGGCACAAAGAAATGCGGTCCACAATTCTACCGGTTTCTCTCCAAACTTTCTCACGTTTGGCCAGCACATGGTAACCCATGGCTCCTCGATAGGCAAGCGTCCGTAAGAGAAATCAATAATCGACTTTCAACCGCTCAAGAATTAATTTTATCACATCTGCATAACGCGTACCAAAGGTACGCAACGACCTATAATCTTCGTAGTAGACCAAGAAGTTTCGACATAGGACAAAGCGTATTCGTCCGGAACTTTATCCAACGTAACGCGGCCGCAAACTTATCAGCTAAACTATAGCTCCTAAATTTATCAAAGGTCGAATAATTAGGAAAATTGGCAAATTGTTTCTTACGAGGTGGCAGATGACAAAGGAAAATTGATGGGTATTTACCATGCGAATTTTTTCAATTATTTTGGGTATAATTTATTGTTAACCATGATGCGGCTCTTTAATGAATTGGAAAGTTTATATCCATTTCAATTCTCTTTTTCCTCAATAAATTATTTATTTAAATATCTGGTTCTTCACGATAATATAGCAACATTATGTAAATTCAACTCTATTATCGTTAATATTATTAAAATAACTGATGCTAATCATGCCCGGCTTGAGACTCTCTCAAGGGTGCTGGGTCTGCCTCACGATTTGTAACGTTAAATTGAATTCGGAGTTTATGAAGAAAATAAAATAAAATACGTTTATAACGAAACACGTAATTTTGAAATCGACAACAAGAATAAAAATCCTTAATTTAATATGTATGACTTAAGTCTTGTAAGTCTAAACCTGGCTAAATTGCAATATTGAATTTAAATTAAGCTTATAGGTGAATAAACAATAACGTGACTTAAGTTAATATAAACAAGTCAATATTAAGTTATAATTTATATTAGGCTTAAGCCTAAAAACAACAAACTTCAAAAATATGTGGCTTAGTTCTTAAATTAGCATAAACTCAGTTAAATAGAGTTAAATTTAAATTAAGGTTAAGCCTGAAGTATATTAAGTGATTTACACTCAACTATTACATGGTTAAAATCTACGTTCTAAATATAACAAACTGGAGCTATAATGTGTAAACATGAAAATATTAAACGATTTTAATTTGTCTATATGACTTAAGCCATACTGTATAAAGCAATTTAAAAATAATTTAATTTGAATTTGGCTAAAGCCTAAAAATAACCATCTAACATTATTCTATACATAAATTTAAACTAAACAAGTTTCAACGATACTGCTTAAGCCGTAACATAATAAATAATTTATATTTAGTTACTTAAGTCTTAAACAAGCGTAAAGTGACTCCTGCTAATATAAGAGAGACTAGCAGAATTACAATATAAAATTTCATTTAATGTAAGCATAATTCAAAATACAACATATATGTAGCTTAAGTAAAAACGTAATAAATAACATTATTTTAATAGTTGTGGCTTTAGTCTTAAAGTAAAATTAAGCCACTTAAAAATAACTAACTTCGAATTAAGATAAAGCCAAAACATATAAGACCTGAACTATTTTTATTTTTATTCTGCTTAAGTCTCACATAAATGGCTGAATATTGAATTTATATGACTTAAGTTTTACACTAGACTTCCACTGATATAAATGAGGTTGGTCAAATTTAAACAAGCTTAAGTATAAATACAATTTGAATTAATTTGCTTAAATCTAAACGTACTATATTACATTGATTTAATACATGCAATAAGTGACTTAACCTAATGACTAAGTCGTAACATAATAAACTATTTTAATTTGTATGTGTGGCTTAAGTCATATATATATATGCTAAAATAAAATTTACTTGGAATTTGGTTAAAGCCTCCGTGCAGTCAAGTGGCTTAAAGTAGCTAATTTTAAAAAATTTACATAAAATTAAACTAAGCTTAAGTCTAAATACAACATAGGCATTCTCGTAAATTTGCCTAAGCCTACAGTATGAAACCTAAGAAACATAATTATATTTAACATGATGCAGCAATATCTAGCTCGACCTTAGTCCACAGCTAGCCGGCTGAAATATGCTGCGTGGATCAACCAAGGAAGAGTCTGCAACAGTTGTGGATTTGAACAATGTTAAAACTAACTGTTACACTTTCTGGAAAAAATCGGCTAACTTTAACAGTATGGACTTTTGTAAAATACCTCTGACAACACAAGCCTAAATAATCCATCCCAGACTTCTTAAAAATATATATATTATTTATACAGTTGGTTCATCCCACGTTTTTTTTACATTTATACTATCCCAGATTTTTTCGTCTACAAAAAAAAATACAGTTGGTACTAAAATACTCATCCCAGTAAAATTAATTTGGTGGAACATAAACTCTTCTGGGCAAGTCGGTTTATAGGCTATTTTCTCTTTTCGATTAAGTTAAGGACCCTGTTAGCCACCAAAAAAGAAGAAAAATAATGTATCCAAGCTTTTGTATGGTTTGGATATTTTCTCATAACGATTGAGTTTTAGACCTTGTTGGCCACCAATGTACTAGCGTTGATATTTTTTTGACAGTTGGAATTTCCTAAATAAATAAATAAATCGCTAATTTTTTTATCGATCTTAGTTTGCTTTGAAAAGTAGCTTTCTTAGAATAGTTGGCAAAGGCGCCACATTTATTTATATTGCAGAAATTCCAACAATCGAAAAAATGTCAATGCTGGAACAATTACGACCAACAAGCTGCTCCCAAACTCAATAGACTTGAGAAAAGCCCGGGCCCTATAAAAGCTTGGTCATACGATTTTTTTTTCGAGATGAATTTATTTTACCCCAAATAAATTTTACATATTAAGGCGCCTTTTTTACTTGATTAACTTGCTATTTCATAAATAATCCTTTTCATCCTCCTTTCATACATTCATTAAATTCATTATAAGCAGATTATCATTCATCCATTCTAAATTTTGTAAATAATCGTTTGGATAATTTTTAATTTTCCAAGGTCATATTCTAAAACTATATTCTTGGTAAAAAAAAATCTACAACATTCCAACTTTGTAGTTAAATTTTTTCTTAATTTAATTTTTTTTTTTAACTCCTCACTCCTTCAAACGTGTATAGTGGCCACTACTAAAATCTGGTGTGCCATTGTCCCTGTAACCAGAGATCATGTATTTCGTTTTTGACTCATCTGGAGGTTTCTGCATAAATTAAATTGAAATTTTTGCCCCAAAATTTAGTATTTCTGATACTTTATTTCCAAAACGGTTTCAAATCTTAGTTCTTAGTATTATCATGCACTATTGGATTTAGTTAAAAGTGTTACTCCAATAAAATTAAAATGCGATACCCTGGCAAATGCATTAGGATATTGTTGTAATTTTGAGTGGTACTTTTTGCTGTATGCTTTATCGTATCTGCTACTGTCGATGAGTATGTCCCGAAGTATGATTGTATTGCGTATATGCGAAGCTAAATTTACGATTCCGCATAATATTTTTAACTGAATTCATAGAAGTCTTACTATGTTGAAAGCGCAAAATGAAGGCCACCATTAAATTCCATACGTCCAAATTGATTTAAGAATAACAAAGCCTTGTTGTCTATGTATAGGTAAACTTTTGAATATTTTTCAGTTAGAAAAACTGTGGCCTATCCAAAAAAGGTTAAACCACCATGCCTAAAATAAAATATTTATTCCAGCTGCCATCATTGGCTAGATTTTTCATAAGAAATTCCTGAACTTCCAAATTCATATAAAATTGGTAATTTTTAGACATTTTATCATATTTGGATATCAAACCTCCAAGGTAGAAAAACTGCCTATCCAGAAAACGGAAAACTGTGTGGCCTAAAGTAAAACAATTATTCCAGCGAAGTTATGGGATTTAAGAAGTTTGTGTAAAAATGTGGATATTTAGAAACAAGATATTCTAAATTCTGTAATTCGTTAAGTATACACATTCATATTTTTAAGTGGCATTTCATCCTGTCAACTGTTTAGTGTTGTCATTTTATAGTCTCGTCAATTTTCATTTTTCATACATGAAATCAGTTTTCAATCTTACATGCATATATACGCTAATCCTAATTTATATTAATTGAATATTAAATGTTAATCGGCGGGTGGGTAAATCTATGTATCATTTGCAGATGGCACAGTCTTAATTGTGATTGATGATGTATATTTTTTAATGCCATCCATTCAAAATTTCAATATGGTTTAACGTTAAAATGTATGATTGCTGAAAGTGTATTAGTTAATCTTAAGTATATTTTAAGTTTCATAACCTATATACATAATATATACATGAATCGAAACCAATTTACCAAACAAGCAAGAAATTTAAAATTAAATGTTCTCCCAAAGCTGCAAAATATATTTAAAGGAAAACTGTTTTTTTTTTGTATGCGCTTGTTTGTTTTGTTATCAGAAATGAATGTGTTTTCCAGCATTCAATATATAAGTATATATGTATTCCATTTTCAAAGCTTTTTTTGCAGCAGCAACAACAACAAAAGCAGCAACAAATCTAACCGCAGCAAAAAACAGGAGTTCACCTTACAAATATAAGTTTATATTCCAATTTCCAATGAGAATCTTTTTTTTTCCCGATTTTCACGAAAGCTCACCGTAAAAAATTTTTTGTAAGAAATAGTAGAAACTAATAAGAAGGAAGAAAAACACAGATTTCGATGGAAAAACATAAAAATAATATTTTTTGTAAAAATACAAGAAATTGAAATGAATTGTTTGCCTTGTAACTATTTTTTTTTATCCCGAACAGTGTTAAGCTTTTGGTGCATATCTCGTATTTAGGTAAAGTTTATAGTTTTTTGTTTTAAAATAAAATCAAAATTTATTTGCGGATTTTTATTTTTTAAATTTTTTCATTTCATGCAGAGCAAGGATTTTTTGCGGCAAGTTATGTAATTTATTAGGTAACCGAAGGTTTTAAATAAATTTAAGAGTTTTTATTATTTTCTTGTATTTTTGTTCCGCGATATATTTGGCGAAAACTATTATACAGTTTACATTTAATAATCTTGTTTATAACTTATTGTGGATGCTGTTTGGGGTGCTGATTAGGGCTACACGGAAAAAAAAAAACGCTCTGTATAACATCAAAAGAGTGTTTAATAATCACTAAAAACTGCTCTACTCTAAGTAATAGTGATTGACATAAAACTGGTTTAGTAATTTTTATCCATTTTGAATATCACAAAATTAAGCAATGAAATTAACAAAATAGTTGAGTAAGAAATTGATGACGTCATTAATTTTATTATGAAAATCATTAAATATTTCGTAATATTCAATAGTCGAAGGCTGTGATAACCACAAAATATTTAGTGCAACGCAAAAATTGTTTAGTGAATTTCAGTAAACTGGTTTGTGAATTGTACTAGATGTTTAATGCTATGAAGTAAAGAAATTTCTATAATTCATTTATTAAATTAATTATAATCATTAATTGTACTAATGAAAATCATGATAATTAGAACATGTCTGTATGAATATCAATTCGCCTCCATAGTGGTATTAAGAAATCGAATAGTGGAAGGCAGCAAAGGTAAAATGAATATCACTAAAGGAATGTTGATATAAATATATATATATATATATATATATATATATATATATATATATATATATATATATATATATATATATATATATATATAAATATATATATATATATATATATATATATATATATATATATATATATATATATATATATATATATATATATATATATATATATATTTATATATATATATATATATATATATATATATATATATATATATATAAATATACACATATATAAATGATTAATATATCTAGAGATATGTGTTAGAATTTATTTAGAAGTTATGTTCCAAATTAATAAATAAAATTCACTTAAACCATTTCTTTTCTTATTATATAATTCAATTTATTATATTCTACACATTCAATGTGTTTTAAAATAATTGTGTACATTTTAACAAAATTTTAAATTTTTACTTAAAATTTACTTAGTTTTACACCCCTTGTAACTCCTTTTCAAATTTATTTGCAAATTGTTTGCAATTTCATTATTAAATCATTTATAAAAGTTTTGTAATTGTTTATGATTATAACCACAACATAAATAAATTAATAATAAATTGTACATTGTTTAATAATTTAGGCGTTTTTAATTAAATATTCTAAACTTTATAAAAAAGCACCTCAATTATTTAATTATGCTATATCAATACTTTTATTTTTAATTATATATTTTATATCATGTTTTGATATATGTATAACTACAAATTTAAATTTTATTCATCACTAAATCATATTCAATTAGTTTGAAAAATTATATACATTAGAACAAAACCTTAAAATTAATGTTTTACAATGTGTTCAATTGCTTTTTTAAATTTTTAACTGATGGATGTATAGAATCGTTTGCAATTTCCAAATTATAAAAATATATTTGGATAAATTGCCATACAGTATGTCCAGCCGTTGGATATTTTAAATTAAAAATTTGGAAGGCTTTGAAACAAATATCGACCGCTTTCACAACAGATGTTAATTTATATTTAATTCCATCCAAGTATAATATAATTTGTTCTGGGTGCATAATTGATTTTCCTACAACGGCAATGAACGGCTGAATTGTCTGCTGTCTATTTAAAAGATTGTCAAAATGTTGTTCCAAACCTTCACATGTAGAACAGCAGAATACAATCGAGTTTTGACATTCTTTTATCGAACACCTAATTTTTTCTTTTTTTCCTGTAGAATTTATGATTTCTTTAAAAAAGTTGTTCTTCAGAATAGCATGAAGTAAGGTAATTATTGTAGCAAATTTTCCATCTGAGAATAAAAAAAGCCTAAGTCAAACTTAAAATAAATAGTAACATTATGACTAATGTAAATTGGATTTTGTCAACTTTATGATATAACGCTTTCTGATAACAGTTTAATCATTCAATATGACAGGTACCTATGTATATGTATTTAGTTATTTACTAATAATTGTAACTTACTTAGAGTTACAGCCGAGTTTCCCATCAAATTATCGAACATAATTTTCGACTGCGGATCTTTTATTTGAGTTTCCATTATAACCATTATTTTGCTATAAAAATCATCCATGTACACATCATCAAGCATTCGATCTGCGTCATTGTACTTAATGAAGTAATCAATTGAAATCTATATAAAAAGATAACGATTATAACTGACACATATTCATATTTTTCAAAATTCAAAGACATACCAATTTGTACCCGTTCGACTCTTTGTAGTTTGGCCATTTATTGAAAATATCTTTTGTTGAATTTTGTGAAATAAAGTGAAATCTTTGAGTTGAACATCCTTTCCAATGATATATTAACTCCTCAAAGCTCAAGACATCGTTTCTTAATGCTTGGTAGTGCTGTTCGCCATCAAGTTGTGTTTCTAAAGAGGGATTCTTTTCGTCAATCTTCTTATTTGGTTGGCTCAACTTGAATAAACCGGTTTTCTTTAAACGAGCTAGTTGGTTTCGATATTTGAAATGAAGTTTGCCCAGTGGCGATGCATTTTTTCTAGGCAAATAATAAAATTCCTTAAAAAAGAATATGTATTGGTTACGTGTGTAGATTTTTGCGTAGATTATATATATATATATATATATATATATATATATATATATATATATATATATATATATATATATATATATATATATATAATATACATTAGATAATTTGATAATTCGCACCTTTTCTTCAGTCGGCACGAAGGATATGATTTCTTCTGCTAACTGATTGCAAACTTTGGTGTTCATTTTTATGTCTTTTCTAATATGAAAGCTGACTATGACGTTGCATAAAGCATCTCGTCTCAACTCAGAAAGGATCTCTTTAGTTTGATTTTTATTGTTTATCTCTTGCAACAATAACTTTCCTTCATGGCTTTCAATTAAAATGTCTAAGAGATTAAAACTATTTGAGGTTGACTCTGATGTGCTAGATGAAGACGTAGACCTTCCGTTTGATAATGTATCTGATAATCTAGTTGAAGCTGTATCAAGTATTGCCATGCTTAGAAATCGCCAGTTGTTCCACGAGTGTGTAAACGTAATTATCTCACTCCATTTAAAAGGTTTTAAAAGTAAAGCAACATGCTCCGGTAGCAACTTCTGTAGCTGAGGAATATAAACACCTTGACCTGAAAAATAGTTTAAAATTTAACATAGAAATATCAATTTTAAACTCTCGAGTTTTTAGTACACTTACCATCTAAATAACAATAGAGATCTTGTAAATCCCACGAAGTCAATAAATTAAATAGTTCAGTTTGTTGAGCTGTTAAGGTGTCTACATTTAAAACTACTATATTAGAGTTTAAGTTCCACCGAAAATATTCTGATTATTTATGTTGTCATCAATTTGTTTAGGTTGAATGTTTTGATTATTTATGTTGTCATCAATTTGTTTAGGTTGAATGTTTTGATTATTTATGTTGTCATCATTTTTATTACAGGTTGCAAGACTTTCTATTTCTGAGCTTATACTATTATCTTTATTATTATTATTAAGTGTTACTTGACTCATTTTTAGTTATTATTAGTGACTTTAAAAAAAAAATTAAGAAAAATTGTATATACAAACATATGTACATGTTGTTTAGGGTTAAAAATTAATATTGTTTTATTCTAACCATAGCAAAGTTATTAATAAAATAAATGTTAACCGGAGGTCCACAAAATTGAAAGATATGAAGTGCTCTAAAAGTACCTTTCTGATTTAAGTCTATTATATATGAAGCGTAATGATCATCGTACATAACAGATTTTCGAGAACAACCGATAATAACAATTTTAGTTTTAGATAGATTAATTGCTAACTCAACAATTTCCATAACATACATATCATCATTAAAATATGGTATAAAATATCCCTTTTTATAAATCGTACCCTTGTATTCTATAGAAGTGTAGAATTCAAAGTCAGAGTGAATTTCGTTTGAATAAAACTCTTCAAGCACCATATCGCATGAATGTGGAATAATTTTATGCCTGTCAATATCAATTGGTGACTTGGGCATTTCCAATAAAAATTTTGCAAATTTTAATTGAAATTTTATCACTAACGAAAGACAAATATTTCGACGAGAAGTAATGGAAGAAGCGTAACTTTTAAACTCTCTATGCTTCGATTCGAATCGAAAGCACCAGTAAAATGTAGGAGGACCAGAAAATTTAATTATTGTAGGATAATGAATCATAAAATGGTGTTTGGGCTTAAGGTGATCGTTAAATAGATTTTGATAATCTAAATGATGTTTTTCTATTTGATTTTGAAGGGTTTTTAAATGATATATTGGTATATTATACCATAACAAAGTTTCTACGATATCTAAAAAATTTAAAAGGAACCGCCAAACCTGGTTTTCTTCGTCAATTAAATCGCCTATAATTAATGGGAAAAAATGAATAAAAATTTTCATTTCCTTTGCGGCCATTTTAAGCCGAAATCTTTTTAAATGACTTTGGTTAATTGGACTTGCTATGTTCTTTTTCTCAATTTCACCATAATTGAATAATAAAATCCTTTTATTCAGTACTGTAAGATCAAAATACTTATCATTTTCAATGAAGTGTAAAATTATGTGACATAAATTGTAATGACAAACACCTTCATAAATATCATGCATTATGTCTACGGAATAATTTTTTACAACATGGAATGAGAAAATTATGTTAAATATTGATTCAACGCTTATTCCAGTTAGTTTTGGGTTATCGTATTGTAAGTCCAACAGATAATTTTCCTTCGTTCGCATTAAATCGCTTCTTTCCTTACACAATACTCTGGTTTCATTTGTGGCTCTTACAAAATCTGCAAAAGGATAAAGCCGAAAACGATTTACTAAATTCTAATATACTATTTAAAGCTAGATTATCGCCTAAAAATAAGCCCATAACGAAATATACGTGAACATTGCCTTCGGAGGTTTTTAGGTTCAAACCACTTTGTTCCAAAAACTTAATTTCCGATACCTAAGCTTTCAAGCATGTATTATTTCCATAATATTTAATATCTACAGCTTTTATGACAGCTGCAAGAAATATATTTTGCAATTTCGACATGTCAAGGCATGGAAAAGCATAGTAAATATTTGACACGCTATACTGTGTAGAATGCGCACCTAAAGGATTATTCACCTCTATATCATCTATATATAAAAAATATGCTATAACGATCTTATTTGGAAGCATTGTTAATTTTTCCTTCCAAAGTTCTCCTTGCATAAAATTGGACAACATATTTGGAATTTCTTCAGAATTAGATAAATTATGACATGCTACTTCGAAAACACCTGGTCATTGAAAAAACTTTTGGAATTGAAATCTCAATGGTAGAAGGATTCCCGAAGATGAAACTTCATCATATTGTAAAAGATCTCCTAAGATTATCGGTGCTATTTCTTTAGAAATAAAAAAAACAGTTTGGAGATTTCACTAGATCTATTTCTTCAAGTTGTTTGAATAATTTATAGTCAGTACTGTACAATTTAAAAGAATTTTGAAATTTATGAATAAGAAAAAATAATTCATTAATAAAATTCTTATTTTTAAAATTTTTATTAATAAATTTAATTAACAATTCTGCAAACGGACTAATCACTTGTCTTGTAATATTTTGTTGTATCGAAAGTACGTCTTTTCTTGAAAAAGTAGGGTTATCGTGCATACATAAAACAAAATTTAAAATATGTTCAGGAATATATTCCTCATCAGGAGTAACAAAGTTAGCAAAATTTTCTATTTCATTGAAGTACTCGTAACTAATCTCACTTTCCCCGGGCAGCGCTTCTTCACTACAGTTCTCAAAAGATCTTTTATTCTCCGAAATATCAAAATTTTCAGTATGTTTAATAAACACGTGCTTTCTAAAACTTTTAAATGTAGAAAAATACGTTGAACAATTATCTTCAATACATTTAAAGCTACCCGCCATTGATAAATTATGCACATGTTTGCAATGAACTTTAAAACTTTCGAAATTTCCTACAATTTTCTGGCAGTTAAAGCACTTCATATTTATACTATATACATTACTTAAACCACATTTACAATTTTTAACTCTTTTTATGCCAATATTTATTAAACTAACTAAAATATTATTGCAACTATTATCCTTACTGAAATCGGTAACCTAAAAAACCGCGTGTTAAAATCTTATTATAATCCAACAACAAATGTGAATGTATTTTTTCCTTGTACTTACATGAAAAACTATGCAGATATAGGTCTACATAAGTTTAAAATATTTTTAATCCTTTTCGAAACACAATTATATTAATTAAACACAATTAAATTAATTCACGCACAATTTATTATCACCACTTCTGTTATTTAGAAAGACGCAAATAATAATGAATCGCCCAAATGAAATTATTACCACAAAATGCTTAAAACTAACGGTTAATATAAATCAAATTTTATGAATTTCACTACCAGTATTGTGAAATTCATAAAATAATTTGTGATTATCACTCAATTTTTTTTGATTGTCATAAGAGATTGCTGAATACTATATTTTGTGATGATTATCACTACTATATTTTGTAAAACTTGCTTTTACATGTGTATTCAAAAATTACCTAACGGTTTAATATAAAATTTATTTTATTATTTCTGTCTTTAAAGGACATTACTGGCCCCTTAACGAGTAAACAATCTGACCCCAGCTATTTCGATCCGGCTTACTCGTTGAAATCGAACTTCATGTACAATATCGGGCATCTTTATCAGATCTCTGATCTCGATGTTGTATACAGAGCTCGGTATGTATGTACCATCTTCTTCGCGTTTGGGCCGTAAATCACACACACACACACATGATTTTTTTCTCAAATGTAAGAAGCCATCTCTCGTACCCGTCCGACAGTGTCCAACTTTCAATACATAACAATGGGGGCCTGATCATTTTTTGTAAACATTCAGCTTATATATAAGATATTATTTATACTGGACGGTGATATAAACGTCGAATACTGAATTTGCCGTACCGTTTTTCACAGTGATTTTAACATATAATTTACAGGACCCAAATGTACTCGCGTGATCTATGTATTTTCTTTAAAATAATTTATTAAATAAATTTCAAAATATTATCTATATTAATAATAACATCTATCGATGAATGAATGTTGTTCAGTATTTGAAGTAGTCTAGTTGAAATGAGTTCAGGCGATTTCATACTTCCGTAATATAGTGTTGTAAAAGCTATACCTTAACTAGTTTTTAATAACATGGTTGTATATCATTTTTTTCCTTCTTTTATTCTATTATTTCAACGAAAAGTAGATAAATATTTCAAAAATCTGCTTGAATCTTCTAACGTGTTTTCGTTATAGATGAAATGGCACAGGAGAGAAACATAAAACTTAAATTAAAAGATTTGAATTGAATTGGTACAATTGTTTGATTAATTTTAAAAGTCGTTAAAGATTTATTTAAATTTTCGACCCAAACGGCACTATATTCTATAACGGCACACCATAGGGGTAAATTGATAATCTAGTAATTCGCAAGTCGATAAATATGGCTTCTCGATCATTTTTACCATTATTTGTACATGCACATCCAAATTTCAAATTATTAGTGGTTTTGCCAATTTTTGTTTGTTTTCGTGATATGTATGTAAATTAAGAGTAATATGTACAATTAAATTGACGATTAATTATTGTATTTATTTAATAACTATAGCAAGTTAATACAATGGATAATTAACAATGAAAATGTAAATCGAATATATTTAATTTTTTCATATGAAAAAATTACTTGCTTGCTACAGACAATCGAGTACCTGTCAAAGAGCAAACATACAAATTGAACGTTTTCTAACCAATATTGGTACTTTATTCTGGTTATAACAAAAACATATTATCCGTCCTGGTTATTTGTTAAATGGTATTATTATTTGTTACATAGTGGTAACGTATCTTAATGAACATTTAATTTAAAATCATTATAAATTTAATGTTTCTAATTCAGTTTTTCACAAAATTGTTTAGTGATTTTCACAATATATAATAATGATTATTTTGTTAGTTTAATTCATATATACTTTTGGTGATTTACACCAAAATCTGGTAATGTTTCGGTTGTGAATTTCAAAAAACTTGCTTTAGTGATATTAACAATCGAAGAAAATTCACTAAATTCATTTTGGTGTAAATCATACAAAAAATAGTTAAAATCAATAAAATATTTATGATTATCACGAAAATCGATTTACAAAAGCCATATAATGATGTTAATCAAAATATTTTTTTCCGTGTAGTATTATCAGGTATCGGGTAATAAGGTAACCGGATATTTTTGCATTTTATTTGCGAGTAGCCGGGTAATTGCGTCGGGTTCCAGTATCTCCAGAACGAAAGCAGCTTTAAAATCTTCGATATTTTCTTCACTAACTTATAGTCATGGTAACCGCCAATGGTAAACTAACATTTCTGCGATTTCATTCACAAAAATAATTTGTATTCGTCCTCGTCGTAATGATAGCGGAATGTGATATTCAAAGGTCTAGTTTTGATACGAACTACCTAAAAACTAATTCATATTTTAGACCGAATCAAATCGTTTCCCTAAACCACTCGATCCCCTCGAGGGATCAGTATTAAGTGTCGTCTACTTACGTATTAAGCGTTTAAAAGAAAATATAAATAAGAAAATTTCATCAAATAAATTCAGACTTACAATTAATTGACAAGCAATAAACAAATTAATAATTTGGTTCTGTAATCCTAAACTGTCTACTTCTACGAGGTTGAGGAGAGGCAACGAAATTGTAGTTATATATAAAGGGTGCAATAAAAATGGAATTCAGTGTAAATAGAGGGCGATGGAAATGGCAGTTGAAAGATCACCCGACAAATCAGTGACGATGCTTAAGCGAAGACGTACTGATGACATCGTTGATGTATGTGCTGTTTCACCATCAACGGATGCACAGTCGGAGGAAGTCGACTCAGTCGACTGTATCTGAGATTCCATATATAAGCGTGGAAAAAAGAGATCAAATTGATCTCTAAACTGAATATTGCTGAAAGGGCTTGAAGTTGCCGGGCTCATGGGTCGAATAGCAGATTGTTTGGAGATAATGGCAAGTAAATGAGGAACTTAAGCATTTGCCAAGAGTTATCATTTACGACGTTGACCGAACTGAATAGATTGAGGACATAAAAGAAGCAATCGTAAAACAAAGCTCCGAATGTGTAAAGATCGAGGACATATAACGCTGTTTCATGACTGGACCAAGATGGTTATTGGTAATAAGAGTGGCCACGAACAAAAGACCTGCACAAGGAAGATCGAAAACGCTAAACGCGCTTGCTGCAAAAAAGCAAACAGGACGTTCCGCCACTCATCAGGGAGCAAATTATGGCCTTTATATAAAACGGCCTTGAACCTATTGATAAAGAAATTTTTGTCAAAAAATTGTTCAACTGAATATGTAGAATGCAATAAAGCATAGTGGGATATGAAATCGGACATTATATTGATACAGAAGCAATTAATATAATCTGCATACAAAATTATGGATGGCCTATAATACCGTCCGATTATAATAAAGGCAACTTCAATGCAAAGTACAAACTTTGGCACAATAAGGACTCTAATTAGCTCCAGTTGAATAATTTATAGCACGAAGTGGCCCCTTCGTTATAAACAAAGACGAAAGCAAGCTTAGTACATATTCCCATAAAGGCAACTCGAATATTGACAAGCTGAAAAGTTGTAACTTGGTCATTCAAACAACTTGTAACTTGGTCATTCACGACAAGCGACCAAAGAGCAATTGTTCACATCTTGGGTTCTGAAAACACTGTAAATGATATAATCACTTTTCAGAAAAAGTTCCTCGATTTGCAACTAAACATGCAAATTGGAAGAAGTTCCACCACCTATTAAATAGCACCTGCCAAACCTGAATGAAAATGACCTGAATATATCGGATGAAAATGATATCGTAAAAATTGAGCAAATACTATCAAGCTCAATCATCAAACTCTGTTGCACTACTGTACCACGTAAAAGTGCCCACAAAAGCAAATTGTCATGGTGGTCCCAGGACCTAACCAATAAAAGAAAAATGGTGCAAAAGTTCCGCAAAGTATATCATAGAGACTCCCCACCCCGTATCACGGGCGAGTAAGAGGCTAACATATGTATGAAGCAAACCTTAATGCGTATTTCAAAAGTATAAATGACAAAGCCAAAACAGCTTAAAGCAGTTTACCATGGGGTTTTGTCTATAAGTTTAGCACAGGCAAAATGAAAACTAATGAGGTACTAACTACCATGGTAAGCGATGGTGAACAATCAACAATCTATTGGGAGGACACCACAAAACTCTTACTCGATACCATGCTACCGGATGATAGTGGGGAACGTGACTCGGATGTATAAAGAGCAATCCGCGCGCATTGTAACATTGTACCGAAAACGCCAAATGGGAGCCACTTCAGTGATGATGACGGCACTTTGGCAGTCATGTCTATGAAAATAAACAAAGCACCAGGCCTAGACCACATCGAGGTCGAAGTGATACGACGTGCTTGGCCTATTATAGGGCCCACTATGACAAGTTTAATGAATACCTGTGTGAATAAAGGAATTTTTTCCAAAGCTTTGAAAAATGGCAAAGCGTAACCGCTTTAATTATAGGAAATTATAGGAAAGGTGGGGATATAGGTGTCAAACCAACCCAAAGGCATATAGGCCAAGCATGCTGTTGCCAGACTTGGAAAATTACTTAAAATACTAATTACCGGCAGATTGATGTACATTTTCCAAAAAATGGCAAATACAATGATAACCAATTTGGCTTCAGAGAAAAAGATCGACTGAGGATGCAATGGTTAAAACAATCAGCATTGTAAAAGAATCGGACCAAAAGTACAATCTGGGAGTTTTTCTAAATGTATCTGGCGCGCTTGATAATCTGTGGAGGTCAAGTATAATGTTGGAGTTAAAGAAAATAAACTGCCCCGCAAATATTTACAACCTCATAAACGAGTATTTTTCGAGATGGTAGACTGGCGCAATGGTTACAAAATGGAGTTGTCCTCCGCTAAGACGGATATGGCCCAATTAAAGAGATCACTTGACATCTGAAAACTTCCATTGATCTCATTAAACGGTCAACGAATTAACATGGTAAAAACAGTCAAATGGCTTGGAGTACTATAGAACAGTATCAACTGATGCAGTTCCCGTCTTGGCCAGAAAGATTCCAATAGATAGACTACTTAGTGAAAGAATTACCAACTATAAAATAAAAAATGGGCAAAAAGTATGCTGCGGAAATGTAGAAGATCAGGGCAATCAGATACGGCCGAACCACTTGAGATCACCCAAAAGACAAACAAGAAAATCATCAATAGTCGGTTATGGCAAAATAGATGGTCCAATTCAATGGATGGTAGAGTAACGTACGATAACCTACCAAACATTGATGAAAACTTGAAAGAAAGATACCTTTCACTCCGTGGTTCACGCTTACAGGACATGAAAGAATGGCATCCTATATACCGGCTGAGTTTGGCTCAATCCAGTACCTCTGAATGTGGACAGGGCGAGCACACAATTGATCACAACCTCTAAGAGTTGAGTGGCCCGCAAGTGAACTTATTTTGATGATGCAAAACACCTCTTTCAAAAAATTTAGTGATACCATACTGAGCGCTAGGTAGGAAAACCACTTCGACCTCGAAGTATAAGTATAAAATAAGTATGCACGTGGCGTGCTTGAAAACAGGAAAATCTTCCTGGGAGGAAGATTAAACAAAAAAATTAAAAAAAAACACATAGAAAAAAAATTAAATCAGATAATTGATCAATCAAGCCAGAAAATGAAGCAGTCAATCGGCGAGATCAACAATCAAATAAACGGACGCAAATAGAATTTCGAGAAATGTGTATGTGTACCATACATAAAGAAGTAGAGAAAATGCAATCGACGGTTCAACTGGTTGAGCAGAACCTACCAACTGACTTCCAAGAGTTGGAGCTAAAAGCCTTGACGGTAATAGATGGAATAGCAGGAAGATAAAGTTCTGAGCTTCGAGAAAGAAATTTTGTACATGCGAAAGTAAACGAAATATCGCCGCAAGTAGGTTAGCCAGATATGCGATCAAATTTAACCCACCAGTATTCGATGAATCAACATCGTTTGCAATTTTTAAATTTGAATTCAAAACGGCATATATGCAAAATGGATGGAATGAGAAAAACCTGGTTTTTAAAGGTGAATCGGTTGAGACATTACAGACCATTTCCATTGATAGCGGTTCTATCAAAAGCACAAAGAGACCCTTCTAAAATATTCATCAGTGGTTAGTGCATTTGCCTCATATAGACACGATTCTTCATTACACTGAGGGAATTTGGATGGACGCGTTCATTGATGGAATACGGTATCCGGAGACATGAAAACCTTTAATGTAGTCATCTAAAGCGACTATCCCTGAGTCCATTGCTTGTGCAATTATAAATGAGACTGCACTGGCCATTATTGAACCGTGGCTTATAATGCAACGAGTGAAAATGGATATCAGCAATAACATCGAGTGGTCGGCCCCAAGATTCAGGGGAGGTGGCAATAGAATAAAATGTTGGGCATATGAAAAGATGAGTCACATTTCACGAGATTTCCGTGAAGTATGCAGTGAACATCAAGTTTTGGCCTAGGACGAAGGACAAGAAACTATAAGGTATTAGGAAAATTCGATGTTGGGCATACGACAAAACGGTTAACATATCACGGGACTGTCGGGAAATCCCTGAAAGTTACGGTTTGAAATTACGAATGGGTAAGGGTGCCGTCATGACGAGCAAAAAAAAATTGCAACGATAAAGATAAGCAATACTCAGTTCCAACTCGAATTACTGGTTGCAAATATAGTAGATGAAGTTATTTTGGGGATCGACTTCATGAGGGTGAATGGTTTTGTGATGGATGTGGGGCAGGGAGTTTGAATTGCAATAGATTCGAGTTGTCACTTCGAATAGATGATGCCAGTAGGAAATTTAGTATGTCGTACAAAGCTACAACCTTCGCGACGTGGTTTACCTAGAGCGATTAACGCGTTACAGCTGAGGTGAATTTGATCCTGTTCGGGACGAATCAGGATTAGGTAGGGGTAATGTTACGATCGTGGCGACATCTCTATTTAAGTAGAGATACTACCGTAAATGTAAACTGTAGTAAATTAGATGTGTCTAAACTGTTCAGGAATAGGTAGAATTCCGATGGCGCGTTTATATTTGTTGAGGGTTCTGGTGTTTTTCTTTATAAATATACTCATATTACGTAAATTCTTAATATTGTTACGTTTTTGCCTTGTCAAATTCAAGGTTCGATCACTGGATTGTGAATAAAACAAGCGATGTAAATTCTAGAACACACTAAATTTATTTATTTCCGATTAAACACTAATTTAATTAATTCACTTATTTAACTTCACAATAATTATTTTCTACACTTTAACAACACTATATTACACTTTAATAACACTTTATTTTACTTTATAAACACTTTCCTTTTAATTACTATTAGCACTCTCACGGTTAAAACACAACTGATTTTCTCCCAAATGTTTGTCGCGTAAATATACCAAATATTCTAACCATTCTAGAAATCTCCAGAATATTCGATTAGTCTACATAAGTCTAGACACCTCTACTGTTCTACTTTATAACAATTTTACATTAACGATAGTGTCGCTATTCAAACATAGATGTCGCCACGATCGTAACAATATTAAAACCACATGCTATAAAAATAGTGACAACAACAAATATTTGTATTTTATTCTAAGATTTCCTCGTCGTGTAACTGATAGTTTAATTAAAATACTGTTACGATCGTGGCGACATCTATGTTTGAATAGCGACACTATCGTTACTGTAAAATTGTTATAAAGTAGAACAGTAGAGGTGTCTAAACTTATCTAGACTAATCGAATATTATAGAAATTTCTAGAATGGTTAGAATATTTGGTATACATTTGCGACAATCATTTGGATTTTGGGAGTAAATCAGTTGTGTTTTAACCGTGAGAGTGCTAATAGTAATTAAAAGGAAAGTGTGTATAAAGTAAAATAAAGTGTTATTAAAGTGTAATATAGTGTTGTTAAAGTGTAGTAAAATAATTATTGTGAAGTTAAATAATTAAGTTAAATAAGTGAATTAATTAAATTAGTGTTTAATCGGAAATAAATAAATGTGTGTTCTAGAATTTACATCGTTTGTTTTATTCACAATCCAGTGATCGAACCTTGAATTTGACAAGGCAAAAACGTAACAAAACTGAAACTATACACGCATTTATATACAGTTCATATAATAATAATATTTTAGTTTTTGCGAATTACTTTAAACCACATAAACCGTGAAAGCACACAAAACGCTGCCATGCAACATATATTTTCTATACATAAATAATAACGATACGTATCATTTACAGCGAAAGATGAAAATTATTTTCCAATATGCAAATCTATAAAAAAAAATATATAAATACTTTATTATGTACACAAATATACTATTATGTACTATATACATAAAAATATTATGCTGTTGGCAATTTAAAGCCCTATATATAAATATACGTAACCAACCCCGAAAAACAACAAAATGTGAAATGTTTTCATCAACCCGTCAAAATATATACAAAAAAAAAACGCGCTCGCTCGCGGATGAAAAATTCTCTTAAATCACATTAAAATATTCAACGCAATTTTTACATATATGTATATTATGCTATTATGTGTTTCCCCATAACACAACATATAAATATATTCAGCATAATTTGTATCTATATATATGTATATATGGTGTACATATTCGGGAAGATTTTCCATAACATTTTCCATAGTCGGGTGTTGTTGTAAATTTTGAATGACAGGAAGAAATTACACGCAGAATAATAAGGATAAAGTGTTACACATAATACATAATATGTATGTAGCGCATATACATATATTATGTTATGTTATGTCGGGCGTCGAGGTTTTATATATATTCGCGTATATATACAGAACCCCGAACATAATAATGTATACAGCAACAAAAAAAGTGATGACTAATAAGGAGTAGATAAATGTGTATGCTACAATCAATTTTCTTGTTGTTCCCTCGAAATATATGCGTATATATACCGTACATATAGGGGGATAGGTATACCCAATAAAAAAAAATTTGGATGTCATCAGTAATTTGGTTGGCTGTTGTTGTTGTTGTTTGTCAGTTTTGTGTTCGTGAACACACAAAATCACTGTAATCAAAATTTTGAAAAGGCTCATCATTGAATTTTGTTGTCGTGTTACTCGTTTACGGATTCTGTATTATATTCTAATGACAAATTTATGGGTTTTTGATTTAGCAGAGATATCTTCTTGTGGTATGTGTGTGACGACATTAAAGACGTATTTTGCGGCGCTCCATATGCCTATATACATATCGTATTTATGTATACATATTATACCACACGTATTTTATTTTGCGATGCGATGAAAATGATGGCTTAGATATATACTTACGTACCTACTTATAATAATGCGTGAGTCGATGAAATTGATTTAATAACAATCTTAAGTTTTTTTGAAATTTTGCAGCAGTTGCGTGTACTGAAACCATCAATAAGGTTCATTTGTACATTTTTCTAAACGTATTTGAATGATGGATTCAGTTCGGAGAATTAAACTGTATAGGCGGAATAAATTCTTGTGAATTGTATGAGGACTTTTTTATCACGACTGAACATACTTTTTTCAAAGGACAACTGCACACGAAGTGGAGGGAGTCGTCATCCTCCTCAAGGCAGTCCTCGCAAATAACATCATGAGCTAAACGCATACGATGTAGATGATCTTTAAAACGGCCATGTCACGTAAGAATCGCTACCAAGACTCTTAACTGGCTCTTTTTTTTAAAGATAAAGCATACTTCGTGGACCTTAAATTGGGCTCCCCAATGAAGTACTTCGCCTTACGACAACCAAAAGTCGCAAGCCACTGAGACCTTAAATCTTTCAAAGCGTAATCCTTAATAACTTTTTCCCCGTAGTTGAAAGATATAGGAGCAGCTGGCAGGACCAATTAAAGTTGATTGGGAGCCAGCTTTGGTTAAACAATCCGCGATCTCATTGCCTATGATGTCATAATGAGCCGGAACCCACATGACCGTAACTTTATTGTTAGAACAAAGAAGGATCATGAATTGTTTGCATTCCTTGACGAGTTTAGAAACAGTCAAGGGATTTCTTAAAGGGTTAAGTACAGCTTTACTATCTGTACACATTAGAATACTTTTGTTTTTAACAGCAAAATTCAAGGTTAGAACGAGAGCCATCAGAATAAAAGACAATGGACTTATCTAATTTTTTAAGAAAAACATGCGAACTCCACAAATTTCTCGAGGGATAAGCCACCGAGAAATGATTTGAGAAGTAGTAGCTTTTTGAAGCTTGTAGTCCAGGTGATTCTTCCAGGAAAGTTTACTATCCAGGACAACACCAAGGTGCTTGACGTGGTCACATTTTGTTATCGTTGTCCCAAAAAGGGAGGGAACAGAAAATTCAAGAGTATTCCTCTTCCTTGTAAAGACAATTAAATCAGTTTTAGAAGGGTTGACGTGAAGACCCCTCTCAACACACCATCCCTCCACAATAGTTAAAGCATGTTGAGTTAGGTCGAATAAAACACTGAGATGTTTGCCTGAGACTGTTAGAACAAGATCATCAGCGTAGCTCTGAGCAATGTAGCCAGATTGCTGCAGCTTCACAAGCAATTAGTCAATGACCAAAAGCCACAGCAGAGGTGAGAGCACACCTCCCTGAGAACAGCCTTTGGTGACCTTAATGGAAACTAACACCCCATCCAGCTCCGCCACCACAGTGCGAGACTTAAGCATGGATTCAATCCATAGGATAATGGTGCGATCAATACCAAAATTGGTACAGGCAATAGTGATCGTAGTAAACGAAGTGCTATCGAAAGCTCCCGCAATATCCAGGAAAGTACCCACAAGAAACTCACAGGTTTCACAGGACTTACCGACTCTATAAGCATGCTGCATGTTACTGAGTGGGGATGTGATTAGAAAATGATCTCTAATGAATCTATCGACAATTCTTTCCAGAGCTTTAAGAAAATTTGAGAATAGAGTAATAGGCCGAATGGACTTAGGATCCGAACTTTCGGAATAAAAACAACTCTACTTCTGCTCCAAGAATTTGGACGAGTGCTAAAAGCAATACACGCTTGAAAAAGGTGGAGCAAAAGATCCTGAATTTGAGGAAAACCCTGCTGTAGTTCAGCAGGAAAGATACCATCAGGACCGCCAGCCTTCTAAGATGCAAAGGAAAATAGGCTCCATCGCAAGACATTATGATTGATCAGCTTGTGAGCCAAACTCCAATCGGAACTCGCAACAGACGTCCTAGTGAGATCGGCAGCAACATCATCCGAGTTGACGATATCACAACCAGGAAAATGAGCCGAATGGAGCAGCTCACCAATTTCCTTGTTGGAGTAGGTAAGCTGTCCGTCCGGCAGACGAAGAGAATCCAGTTTACACGTACTGTTCTTAGCTAAAGCTTTATTGAGTCCAACGAAAGCAGAAAGACTGTTGATTTCCTCGCAGAAGTTCAACCACGCGGCTTTTTGAGCGGATCTTAGACTTTTTTTATATTCCTTTTGAGGTAACAAGCCAATCTGTTGCTTAGGCTTTTTTGCTTTGTTCTTCAGTTTCCTAGTAGATTTCCTTAATTTCTTAAGGTCAGAGTTCCAAAAAGGTTTGTTCCGAATCTTTTGATTAGTGATAAGAGGACATGATTTTTCAAAGGCTATCGTAATTGCCAATGCAAGTGACGATGCTTGATCCTCAATGTCCTTCCTCGACCGAATAACCCTCGGTAGCGCAAGTAAAGAACCTAGCTCGAGAGAGAAAAACCCCCAATTGGTTAATTTCCGATTGCGGTAAGGTTTAGGAGGTTGTCGTTTAAGGTTGATATTAAACGAAATACACCTGTGATCAGAGGTGAGGATATCATCCGTCACTCTCCAGTCTAAAATTAAATCAATAATTAGCATCACAACCGATTACCAAAGGGGTATGCTTGTTCTTACACCATGTCACAAGTTAGTGAGTTCAACATTTATATTCAGAGACAACATTATCAAGAAGATATGGTTCCTGGATTAGACAAATATCTGTATGCATTACAGGGGTGTTGCTTAATAAAATTAAATAACATAACTTAACAAAATCACATAATTTAATAATTAAAGTTTTTGTGCTAATGGTTAACACCCTCCTCCTCCTTCATTATTTGAATGATCAACTGTGACTGGTAATCGGCAAAGAATCACAATGCCCCGCTTGAACACACCTCCAACTGTCTGACATACCTGATGCAGTTCAATCACTTGTCCAAGTTTCCTGCACTGTAATGGAGGACGATTTCCATCTTTAATTATTACCACGGTGCTTTCTGAAATATTGGCCATTGACCCCTGCCCTCGAAAGCGATTCTGTAATTGCTGAAGATACTCTTTGGACCGTCTAGTCCAAAATTGATGATATTAGTAGTCCAACAGCTGCCATCGTTTCCCGTTTAGTTCAAATTGATCGGGTCAGAGATCAGAGGCTCAGGAATGGCCATCAATGCCCACCAGAAAGTCACCATTTGTCAATAACTCTTGTTGTCATCGGTTGTAATAGCTGTGAGCGACCACGAATTCACTATAGCCTCGACCTGTTTAATTAGCGTATTGAGCTCTTCATAAGAAAGGTTTGTTGTGAATTTGGTGGTGCAAACCTCCAATTAATTTTGTTTTCTTGAGAAAACAGAGTCAACTCAGCTTCAGTTTTGAAATAGCTTGAATAGTTCGTGTAGTTTTTGTGTTGGCACCAACAAAATTTGTGCGGTTGTCCGAAAATATGTTTTTGCACAGTCATCCAGTAGCACTAAATCTTGGCATGGTGCCCTAAAATGCGGCAGACTTTAAATCTGAGGAGAGTTCCAAGTGGACTGCCTTAGTTGCTAGATATACAAAAATTTCCTGGTAGGTCTTTGTTGGACTTTTGCCCCATATGTTTTGATGGGTATACAAGGGCGATGGAGATGAAAATGATGGAGATATATTTACTCGCAAACTCATTTTACTCGAATTGCTGTCAGAAGTTCTTGAGGTCCAACGTGCAGATGTTTTATATTGATGTACCTCATAATGGTCACCGTGCAAAAGTGATGAACAGGATAGTGATGAATGTTGAAGAAGTTCGTCTATACTCGCAGTAATTGATCCTCGTCCAATTATTTGCACGAATCGCAGCACCAAAATTAAACCGTTATGTATCTCCTTTGTTGTTAATGCTCAAATCTTCTTTATTCAGATATTGCGGGTATTATGAAAGAATCGGACTAGGTATGCCATTGAATTGCTAATTGTGCTAAAAGAATTTTTTTCGTGAATATGACTGAGATGGTCTTCAACGTCCTCCGCCAGTGTACTCACGATATTTCGTTGCTCTGATATGGTTATCTCATCCTTAAATGTAAATTTTTTATGCAAGCAGTACTTTGGGTATTACACGCCTTGAAACCAAATCTGCTGGATTTAATTTTGAGTCGATATATGCATCCAGTTTTTTGATTTGGACTGAGACTGAATAATCGCGACGCTAATTGCAACATACTACCTGGTGGATGGGGATTTAATCCAGTAAAGAGTAATCAACGAATTGGTCCAATAGGCTTCACTAAAAGCAGTGCCGCTCAAAGCACAAGTCACGGTAACCGCTGCTTTTTCAGTGGGGCAACAAATGATAGGGAACTTAGCAATGTAACTGACCATTGATGCACATCCTTAAATTTGTACAATACGTATGAATGAATTTTAAGAGACCATAATTTCAAAGCCATTAGGGTCAAAATGGTAGCAAGCTGAGAAATAACTTGAATATTCTGGTGGCCCAACGAAGGATCCTAATATAAACTTGAAGTTTATTGGACACCAATTGGCAAAAATGTTTCTCGATTTTCAACTGGAATGTAAGAACATAATTTCTTTAAAGTTATTCCAGCCGAATTCAATAGGGCCGAAACCGATGATTTCAATCTAGCGGCTTCTACAGCACAAGTAGAACCAGTTAAAAGGTCATCTACATATAGATACCATAGTGGATGGCTGCACTATACGGGTCCTTCGTTTGATTATCAAGTGAAAACAGTATAGAAGGTATCGAGTAGCCAAAAAGGTGCGGCTGTAGTCACATAAGTTACAGTTGTTAATTTGTAGGTATGAAGATTCTGCACAGGGCTGTAACGCCAGTATTTGTAATGATATTGCTGGACAGCTGGATGAAGAGTTATTTGGCGATATATTTTGCATATATCAGCTCTAAAACAATACAGATGTGTTCTGAATCGAATAAGTATTGCGAACAATTCATTTTGTCAATTCATAAAATGTCATTTAGTGAATTCCCAGTTGTCGTCTTTGCTGACCCATCGAAAACCGCTTTTGCAAACGTTTGTCTAAAATTTTGATGACAATCATTATGATGAAGTGCCTTGTGGTCTCGCATTGATCATCATTCCATAGTTTCTTTAATAATTCGTCTAATCGATGTGATTCGCAATCATTTTGTACCAAGTTACAAAAGCTAATGGATGTAGATGCTCTGGTAGCATAAGCATGATTTGATCACATCACCAAGTACAACCCATATACTAGTACCGTGTTTTGGAACGTCGGCAAATTGTCACAAAACATAATTAGCCCAACTGATTGCAACTCGGAGTACATTTCTGCTCCCAACAAAAGATCGACTGCACAGGACTCGTAGAACTGTGGATCGGCCAACTGGATATTGGTTCGAAGTGACCAACTTGAAATATCGACTTAAACAGACTGTTGCCTATTCACGATTCAACATTTAATATTACACATCTTGACGATGATGACGGAGTTCCGCCAATACCCCGAATATTTACACATGAATTCATAGCTTTAACACCTAACCGTTTCGCTAGCGATTCCGTTATAAAATTTAACTGCGATCCTGAATCTAATAACACTCTGGTCGTGACTTTTACTCCTTGACGATCTAATATATTAATTAATGCGGTAGCAAAAAACACGAATTTGAATTATTTGGTTGCGCAGTGATTTACCTAGAAATATCTGCTGTAAGCGAACTGTTCGGTATGCTGGCTTGTAGTTTATCTATGATAAAAAGCTTCACTTGAGGACAACATGTTTCATCGGTATTGGAAGTTAGCATGTTGATGTGTAAAAAGTAGCCGACACCGTTCTACAGAACATTGCGCCAACGTATGAGATGATCTTAGACAATTTATACAAGTTTTAAGCTTATCAGTACTCTTTCTTAGTTCATCGACAGACTATTCTTGAATAGTCTAGAAACATCTAATTATTACAGTTTATATTTACGGTAATGTCTCTACTCAAATGGAGATGCTGCCACAATCGTAACAATACATTATGTCACACATTGCAATATTGTATAGGCTACCCGATTAGATTAGCAGAACAGCAGAATAATATTTTCAATTTTAATGATAATGGATTTTACTTTTCTGAATATTAAGACTTAGGTATAAAAAAAGATCTTAATGCTATAGTCTTCAGAACTCAAATTCGCATTTCTAGAGATTTCTACAACCCATAATTTCCTCAATTCCAATAATTGAATTTGCCCTTCAAGCTTTAATTTATAGTTTCTATACTCCAACATTTTTATTCTCCACACTATACCTAACCTATAGGTTCGGTTAGGTAAGGGTGGCCGACCTCAAGGACTAGCATAGACACAAAATTGGTTGTACCACGTTCGAGTTACCTTCTCTCTACTCGTTGAACCATCCTGAGCTTGCCAAGAAGCGTTGAAAGTACCTGGAAAGGGGAAGTTCCTCAATCTTCTCGCATGTACCCTGATAAGGCATTGTCCCGCTATAGCTCCAACGACCATACCTATAACCATACCAATGACTTCCATTTAAGTTTTTCAAACGGACGAAATGTTAAAAAAAATTATTAACAAATGTTGTTATTTGTTGATGATTTAAGCTCATTTGAAAAATTAGAGTTTAATAGAATTCGAGAATTATTTCCATCATTCGAAATAAACGGACTTGGTAAAACTGCTCTTCATCAGCACGAGATCGAAGTGATAAAAGACTGCAAACCAAACAAGCAGCGATATTATCCCATATCGCCGGCTAAGCAGAAGGAGTTATATACGATGCGATCGGATGCTTGATTTAGGCGTAATAGAAATCAGCAAAAGTGCTTGGAGTTCACCAATCGCAATGGTCACAAGAGGAAATGGTAAGAGTCGAATATGTTTCACTGATAAGGATGCGTATCTTCTTCCCCTCATTGACGATTTGTTAGGACATGAGTCCGAGACTAAATATATCACAGGACTGAACCTCAAAGATGCATTTTGGCAAATAACTGTAGCGTGATAAAATTGTATTCACAATACTTGGTCGCCCTCACTATAAATTAAAAGTGATGCCATTTGGATCATGTAATGCAGCCTAATCAATGTGCCGCTTGATGCATAAAGTTATTCCACACGAGCTGCACGATCGGATATTTGTATATCCCGACGACTTGCGTACCAGTACATTAACGGAACACTCTCAATTGTTAGAGTTGGTGGCGAACCTTCTACGGACAGCTGGTCTAACTGTACATGTTCAAAATAGTAATTTTATTATGTGAGAGATTCGTTACATAGGTAACTAGACTAGGTTTATGTGGACAGAAAAAGCTCTAGAATCACTTGATGAATTGAATCGTTTATTAACATCGTCACTAGTGCTTATTACTTCCTCTTGTAATGAACCATTCTTTATTAGATGTGATGCTAGTACGGAAGGAGTAGGAGCAGTATTATACCAGAAAGATCAGGATGGCTATGAGCGACCAATATCGTTCATGTCACAAAAGTCAAATAAAGCTCAAAAGAATTATACTGAGACGGAGTTAGAGTGTCTCGCTGCAATACTTGCAGTAAAAAAAATTCGTGCATATGTTGAAGTCGTGCACGACTTCACCTTAATAACGGACCACGCAAGTTTAAAGTGGCTAATGAACCAAAAAGATTACAGTGGACGATTAGCTATAGATGGACTCTTAAACTTCAAGGTTTTAGATTCACCATAGAAGATCAGAAGGGAAAAGACAATGTTGTGCCAGACACACTATCTCGCTTTACAAAAAAAATTTGGAAATTATCGATTATAAATCTGTTCATTTCGAAGATACAGAGTACCAGGAATTATTAAAGAAAGTTATAAACGACCCGAATAATTTTCCTAGTTTATATATATATATATATATATATATATATATTCGATTGGAACCAAAACCAAATAACGATTTGTCCGACCTGTCTGTTTGGAAATTGTGGATTCCAGGTGGCCTCAGACACGAGAACTTGGAGAACGAACACAATGAACCACAATCAGCTCATGGAGGAGTAGGTAAAACATTAGAGAAAATTAGACGATACTACTTTTGGCCAAGTATGGTTAAGCAGGTTCATAAATACGTCAGTACATGTGAAACATGTAAAATGATGAAAGCTCCAAACAGAATATGTAGGCCGCCAATGGGAAAATCGTTTGTAGTAGAAAGGCCATGGACCTTATCCTCGTAGCAGCAACGGAAAAACCATGATCCTGATTGTGTTAGATCATTTTACTGTTAAGTTCGTATTATTAAAACCATTATCCAAAGGTACATACATCGCAGCAGATTGTTGATTCCTATAGAATGATGTGTTCTGCGTGTTCGGTGTGCCAGAGGCTATACATACCGATAATGGAACGTAATTTAGGAGCCAGGAATATGTGAAGCTATTGAAAGATTTCAATGTGACCGACTATAAAACAGCAATTTATTCGCAATAATCGAATCAATCAGAAAGGGTCAATCGGTCGATAATAGCAGCCATTCGGTCATACATCAGTTCTAAACACTCAACATGGGATAAACACCTTAGTGAAATTGTTTCTGCACTATAATAAATGGAGTATATGAAACGGTGAAGAGCTCTCCCCATTTCTTATTATTCGGTTATTACGGAAATTTCAGAGGGAGCAATTTCGCTACCAATTCCTACAAGATTAGCTATCTTACACGACCAAGTAAAGCGGGATATCGCTGAAGCGCACGAAAAGAGTGCCAAACGATATAATTTACGAGCCCGTTCTATTGAGTATAGTGTCGGTCAATCGGTTTAGGTCTTTACCCATTCACAGAGAGACGCTCCTAAGAAACTGTGTTTGAAATTCGCGGCTAAAAAAAATTGGCAATACAAATCTATTGTTCTAAAGATATTCGTCTGTAGTGAAAAACAACAATAATACTGCGAATAACAATAATATCAGGTCAGACAAACCTGCCCTGTTACGGATGATATATACCGATATGCTTACCTTAACTATATGTACCACCTTGGTCTGATCTGAGACTATTCGATAGTCCCGGTTCGTATTGCACTGATTAAGCGGAATTAATAACGCTTTCACATTATGTGTACAGTTAGTATCAGGCTGTACGTAACTCTTAAAAAATACCTTGATTATTCCAAACTTGTGAAGGACTGCAAAAATTTCATGAACCGTGTTTGTTTCATCAATGAAGTTATGGTCATGTGGGTTCCAGTTCATTATGATATCGTAGGCAGTGCGATTGTGGATTGTTAAGCCAAAGCCGGATCCCAATTAAGTTTAACTGGTTTAACTGGTCCTGAACCAGCGGTTTCTTCATCTTTCAACTACGGCAAGAAAACCTTAAAGAACTATGCTTTGAAACACCTATAAGCTTTCAGTGGTTTGACAGGTTTAGCTGTCGTAAAGTGCAGTATAACCGAGCAAATAGCGCAGTGGTTAAAACTGCGACGTTTGGATCGGGAGGTACCGGTTTTGAATCCCATCAGAGGCGGGATGCCATTCGGTGATTCAATTGAAAACATCTATGATCCTCTGTTGGAATTTAGAACTCATGGGCCGACCCATCTTCCATGTCACTGTACAGAGTGACGATGTGTGAGAATGTCGTGTGAATGCAAGGCAAGGCTATGGACCAATAATGTGTCTATGCCACGTCCTTTATAAAAATAAAAAAAAAGCGCAGATTTCATTAAGGAGTCCAATTTGAGATCAACTTAGTATGCTTTATCTTTGAAAAAGGACCAGTTGCGAATAATTGGCAGGAGCGGAATGCCTTGAGGAGGACGTTGACTACCTTTACATCGTGAGCAGATGTCCAGCTTTCAGTTCTATTCGATTTGACGTTTTCAACATTAGATCTTTAAATTTAGGTGAGGTGTTCTCTTTGCCTTAGTTTAATCTTATCCGCAGGTTTTGAAAGCTCCTCACAAGTATAGAGAGGAAGTTATATGTTTTTTTCTTTTCTACTTTTTATTCAACAATATCGTTGTCTAAACCAACTAGTGAATCTGTATCGACCTTCACCGCATTTATTTCTATAAAAATGTATATTTAAGCATTTGTACGCGAGGTTCTTGTACACACTAGCCCAATTCAAGTAAAGTAAATCCCATCGTCAGAAACAACTGCAAAATATCGTCATGTGAGTTCTATTTTGTTCTATAGACCATTTTTTTCGAAAATGAGTTATGAATGGATTCTTATATTTTCGACTACGCTCTTTCTGAATTTTTGGTACAAACTGACCTATCTCTTATAGTTTTGAAGATATTTATTTTTTTTTATGTCCCATAAACCTAAAAAAAATTATTTTTACGCACGATTTTATTCTTATGTGACCTATTTGTAAAATTAACCAAGTAGGACACAAACTAAATTTATTTAAAGTTGCATTTCAGTTCTTTTGTGTCCTATATCCAAACTAAATGGATATAGAACACAAAATACATGGACAAAACTATATTTCCTAAAAAATTTAATGTTTTTAGCTTTGTCCTACATCCAATTGAACAACCTGTGTTTAAAAAAAAAGTATAAATACGCCGTGTTTCGATTAAATATTTTTTATGTTTAGTCCTCTTTAGTCATTCGTAGCGTGAACACATGCAATATTTTTTATTAAATTACTTAATCTACTCTGTAAAAGTGACATTACGTCGTGTTATGTGAATCATTTTAAATATTTTAAGTTAACTATCACAAAAAAAAATTTCAGATAACACTACAGAGTCCTCACCAGTCCGACCTATCGACCCTGCCATTGAACGGTAATTAAATTTTTAACATGAATTGGTTAATATTATTTTGTGTAACTGTTTTTTTTAGAATTTTAGAAGCAGCGATGGATGAAGATTTAGAAGGTGCTAATAATTCTTTTAGTAGTGGAACTTCCAGTTCTAATTTAAGCTTTTGTAATGATGATTCATTAGATGATCCAACATATGAACCAGTTGATGAATCAAATATTATACACCCAGTGTATTATGAAAATACGCTTCTTCAACCAAGATCGGTAACTGGCACAGGAGAACCGTCACGAAAAAGAATAAGAAAGAAAATACACTGGAAGAAAGAAATATTAAAGCGCAAACGGCAATTTGGGGAGCAATATACTAATAGCAGCGGAAAAATTATTCCAGCTAAATCTGTTAAACCAGCTGCGTGTGACAAATCGTGCCCATACGATTGTGTCGTTTTATTTTCAGAAACGAAACGCAAAGATATTCATGGAAATTTCTGGAATTTGAATGACGAAGAAAAAAAAATATTTTACGCAAAATATGTAACGGTTTCTTCAGTGAAAAGGAAACGTACCATCGCAGAAACTACGAGAAAACAAAATACATTTCAGTATTTCTTTCAACTGGGAAAAGAGCAAATGAGAGTTTGTCGATCTTTTTTTTTGGCGACGTTGTGTATATCGCAGAGGACGATATACTATTTTTTTTAAAATAATTTTCATGCAGATTCCGGCGTTCCAAAACCTTCAATTAGAGGAAAACATATTAAAAAATCAACAAATGAGACACTTTTGCAACAAGTTCGAAGGCATATTGAGAGTTTTCCGTGTATGGACTCCCATTATTTACGTGCTGGTACACAACGCCAGTACCTTGAAGCTGGGTTATCTATCAAAAAAATGTATGATTTATATATAGAGGCTACAGGATCGAGAGAACTAAAATATAACATGTACAGGAAGATATTCAACACAGAATATAACTTATCGTTTTTTGTGCCAAAGAAAGATGTTTGCGATACTTGCAGCAAATTTAAAAATATAAACGATCCTACTGAAAACCAAATTAATGAATTTGAGAAACATCGAAACTTAAACGAAGATGCAAAAAGGCGTAAAGAAGCTGACAAAACGCTTGCGCTACAAGATAAATCGATAGCACTAATAGCCTATGATCTAGAAAATGTATTTTCTTTACCTAAAGGAAATACATCAAATTTTTTTTATAAAAGAAAATTTAATGTTTACAATTTAACCGGATATTGCCACACAAACAAAACTACCTACTGTTCTCTTTGGTATGAAAGCCAAAGCGGAAGAACCGGAAACGACATTGCCAGTGCTCTAATTAAAATATTAAAAGCCATTTTAAACAATAATCCGCACATTACGAAGCTTATACTATGGTCAGACGCTTGTGTTCCCCAAAACCGTAATCGCATCACTAGTTTAGCATTACTCAAATTCTGCGAGACTACTAACGTTGTAAGTATAGCACAAAGGTTTTCAACCCCTGGTCATTCCAGGATTCAAGAACTCGATGCTGTGCACAGCGTCATAGATAGACATTTAAAACCTGTTAGTTATCATAGTCCTATTTCACTAATACGGCATTTAAAGTCAATGCAGTACGCAAAAGTGCACTTAACAATAATGCAAATGCAGCCTGGTGATTTTTATAATTATAATCAAGCTTCCTTGGGGTTAAATTTTAGTAATTTAAAATTCACTTCAGCAACCGAAATATTATATTCAAAAACTGATACTTTAACAGTTAAATATAGAGAGAAGTACGGTGAAATGGAACCCGAGAATACGGTACCACTGATTGTTAAATCAAACAGGCGGGCGAAATCTAAAACAGCTTCCACTATAACAAAATTACCTAATCCAACTCAGCTAAGCTCGCCCGGAGTACTTTCAAAAGAAAAGATTAAGGATATTGTTTCTATGTTCGATTACATGCCACACGAGGATCGGGAATTTTATAGGGTGATTTTGAAACTGCCACACCAAAAACGAAATTAGACTAGTTTCGCCTAGTAAAACGTGATTTAAAGCTTTGACTGAACTGTTATATTTTTTAATTTTATTTATACAATTTGAATTTTTTATGTATATAAAATACACGCTTTTATTTATTATATTTTAATTAATCGCAATAAATTTAAAATAAATTGAATTTTTGAATACATTAAATAAATTTGCGCATTTTCTATAACGTGTTTCTTCTTCTTTTACTTCTTCTGTCCTATATCCCATACATTTCAATATAATTGATAAAAAAAAAAAAATCCATTTTACGTAACTATGGGAATTGTCCTACATCCATTTTTGTCATTTTTGCTCCAAAAAATTTTCCTTTGTCTAGTAGTAAGGCTAGCTCCATTTTTATCCCTGGAAATCTTAAAGAAATGCTGAGTCTTTATTTAGAAATTATCTAACATTAGATATTTCATATGGAAGGTAACCTTTTTTTTATTTAAACTTTGAAATTCGAATACTGTAAAATTTTGCAAATGGTCGGTAGGACAAAATAGAACTCACGTGACGATATGTATTACGAGAATATGAATAGTTTAAACATTTTAGGGAAGTGATTTAATCCTGAGAAGTGAGGATATTTTTTCATTAAATCTACTTTCCAAGATGCTGGTAGCGGATTTTGATCATAATCCACACGATTTAAAAAAAATGTCTGTGCTAAACACTGTCTATATGTACATACTTACGTAAGTATGTGAAATTGAAAATTAAAATAATTTTCCATAATATATAATCCGCCCACCATTACCTCGATCCGACGCCCGCATTTATATATACCATGCGAACAAAACACTGTTGAATACATCTAAAAGCCAATGAGGTTTTTTTTCCCACCCGCAATAATAATGCAAAGTCCTCGTAATACCAATTTTTTAATAGAAAAATTTACAACTTTAATATTTCGTAAATCCGATTAAAACGGGAAAGGAAAAATCAGTGGAAAATTGTGAAAATTAATTTTCATTGAAAAAATTGCTTGCGCTACACATTTTTGTAATTTTATATTTTATTACGTTTACGTGCAAATTTAATGTCGTAAAATAAGTGGTAAATTAATTATTTACCTTTTATCCCAGAGATCTCAGTTGCGCGCACGCTACGCTAATATACAAATTTGTATTTTATAGTCGAACGAGGTTAATCTGCTTCCAACATAATTATTATGTATGCGTTTTCATTTATATGTATGTACATATAATATAGCTGGTTTTTATAGTTAAACTTGTTAAAATAATAAATTTCCAGACGACAATGAGGACGACACGATATTATCGTCAACAATATAAGAACAACGAAATACACAAAAATCAATAGAGAAGATAAAAATTATTTTTTGCCAACCGATCCAAAAACCATCTCACATGGTAATAATATGTTGTGTTGTGTGAGGATACGGGATGATGCTGGGTGTGTGTGTGTGTGGAAATTTTATTCTGACATAAATATAACATCATCTTGAGTCTTGAGAGCTGGAGTATAGAAAGGAAAATAAAAAATTATAGTTTTTCGTGCTACGAATATGTAATTTGCCTAATTTGTTATTGGATTTTTGATGTTTATTTTTTGTTGTATTTTGCTACATGCATACATACATATATGTACGACACGCTACAGTTATTTACTTTGAGTGTTTCAACTTTTCAAAATGGGATTTGATGAGCGACGACTTCAAATAAATGAAATTAGAAAAAAATATATTTAAGTTTTAGTTTTATTGTTGGAACTTTGTTGGTCGCCGACGATTTATTTTCCAATATAATTGCAAATTTATTTTTGTTACGCTTTGATTTTTCATCAAAGTGAAACATCATACATCTGCCTTAGAATGCTTTTTGAATTAGGTTGAGATCAATAAATAGGGTACGAAGAAGAACAGTATATGAGTATGGGCAGTACTCACTGGCAGATGCAGAGTCAGATGCTCAAAATGGGATCTGAGACCATTGATGTGGTTCTGGTTCAGGAACTTTGGATCAGCGGTGCCCGAGTACTAGGGCTCAGAACTTCCATCTATAAAATACTAAATGCGAAAATGAAGGTAAGATTCGTCCTGCATTCTCGCTAGAAAAAATTAGAATATTCGTATACTACTAAATTACAGCAACCCTAATTTAGTGGTGGCTAGCATCGAGATGGATAGGCAAAATATATGACTTTATACATTAGGCTTCCTATCATATACGTAGAGGAAAGTATACTCAGATTTTATTAAGGGGAAGGTATTGAATTGGAAAGTGTCCTAAGACCATTTCTTTTCTGACCATTGATATTTCCATTATGAAGTGTTCACAAAACCCACTAGTAAACCATCTTTCAAGAATTGGAAGAACACTGACTGGAACTCCTTTAGAACCATTCTTGGTAAGTCATTAGAAGTATCGGTTACAAAACCACCTGCATTTATACATGAGCTTTATGTTCTAGTAAACAAGCTATCTGATGCTTTTAACAAAGCTATGTTATAGGTACTCGTACGAAACGCAGGAGACTGTTCAAGAAAGCAAGAGCAGTCAAAACAGGTGCCTGGAGCCTCTACAAATCCTTGGAGCTACTATTACAAATACATTTCCCGGAGTGCTCGGTCGCTATGGGTAATAAAATAATAATAAAATAATAATGCATTATCTCTGCGGATATCCATAGAACTTATGAAACTGGGTGGAAGTTACCTTCAAAGACAGCTTAGAACTTTGTTCCATCCCTAGTAAATGAACGGAAGTAAAATTGATATTTATACCTAAAGCGGGAAAAAATTCACTTTCATTGCTATTCGAAAGGCTTTAGGCCTATAACCTTATCCTCTTTTATGTTGTGATTAAAATCACTAGAAAGGCAAATAGAGGCTTATACATTAGAGACTCAATCAAGCCAGACGGGCTATTGTGATTTCAACACGCGTACTGTAAAGGACGATCGGTCTCTCCATGCCCCAATAGGCCCGATTGAAAAATCACTTGAATATACAGAATATTCCGTAGTATCTTTTTTGTATATAGAAGGAGCCTTAAGCAACGACAGACCGGGAGCAATCACTCGGGCCCTTGCGTGTGTCGGGGTAGACGGGTCACTTAGAGGCTGGTGGGGTTTTTATCCCTGCTTTGGAACATAACCTGTTACTAATCCTGGAAAGGCAAGGTTTCAGGGTGGTTGCCGACGCGGATGATGTTGCTATTGCGATCTTGGGTAAATATCATTGCACGCTGAGTTAGTTCATACAGCGCGCACTTGGTTTTCTCTCTTTATCAGGAAGCACAAACTTTCTCAGTGTAACCTAGCTAAGCTGGAAACCAAACATCTCAGAAAAATAAAGAAACCTACTGTAGCGCTCTGCAACAGCGCTCTCCTGTAAAAATGCCATTGGAAAGAGATGGGTAATGGATCTCCATATATAACAATGGCTCTCCGTCTCAGTGGTTAAAACTGTACCACTGAATGGGGATGTCTTTTGTTGGCCAGCGTTAAAAATTATTGCTCGTCAGAAACAATAGATGTAAATCCAAAGAACCGCCTGCTTCTGTAAGTGGGGCCCTCAGGAGCACACCTACCCAAGCTCTGGAAATCCTCTTTCATCTCACTATGTGGACCTGTAACAACGTATAGGGCACTCATCTATCCTGTGCAACATGGGTATTCCTGCAACTACCGGGTACACTATCTCTTCGCCATCTGTTGAAATGAGATTTCAAACTGAGTTTCCCACCAGCGGGGACTGGTTGAATGAGACGGCTATGGACAATCAGGCGCTAAGCTTAATCACGAATGGCTCAGAAAGGGATAAAGGGGTTTTCTGTGGGCTTTTCTGTGAGGCACTAGGCGTCAACCTCTCTTTTCGTCTCCTCGGGCTTTGCAATTTTGGTCACACTGAAATTACCGCGATAATGGAAGTCATGGACTAATTGAAGTATATTGTAATATCTACGAGGGATATTTGCATTTTTACTGAGAGCCAGGCTGCTATGAAAACCCCACAATCACACTCCTTGACGTCGAAGATAGCCTAAAACTGTCTGGCCTCTTTAAATGAGATGGCTGATCAGGTCAATATCCGCTTCACGTGGTGCCAGGGCAAAGAACACCGCTCTCCTTAAAACAACCGAACGACAGATGGTCTGACGCTAGTTCGTGTGTACTCGCTTGTCCAGATCCGGCCAACTGATATCGCTTCGATGGTACCATATTTGTATGGTCGTGGGAGCTATAACTGTCTCATTGCGGTACTTGCAAGCAGACTGTGTGACTCTGCCTATGATTTCTGCCCTTGCTGTGGTGATAAGGAGGACAAAGAAACTATGCTCCATCTACTCTGCAACTGTTCTAGTCTAGCGTACAGCAGAATAAAATTTATGGGAACTCTCCATTTGGACGATCTGGCGGATCTTATTTCGACTTGTGAAGAGGAGGTAACTTAAACGTGGTTCAGCTACGGACCAAATTGTGTCTATGCTAGTCCATTAGGATGATCACCCTAATCTAACCTAACCTAACATTAATGGACAGATTCTAATATCGTTACTTGAAAGTTGAGCGTACCGCGTGATATCTTTTCCAGGTTGATCTTGTATATCCGGTGATTTCGCGATATTTTTATATCGGGTTTCCCAATCGAAACACAAGAATTTTGTATTAAAAAACACAGAATAATTGAGATATTGGGCTGAAATTTATTCCAGGTGCAGTACACATGCAGTACACGGCTTTGGAATTCGATCTCGTTTAAATGAACACGGCGAGCACGTTTGATGCGATCTTTGTAGCCAAATTTCCTCCACTCTTTGATACATATTTGCCAGAACGCGGCACGGTCACCTTTTCTGTTTGTAATAGAATTCCTTGAAACACATGTGGGTTTGTTGCTGTCCCATGGCGCATAATCGACCAGATGGTTAAATAGGAATGTGCCCTAATTGGGTTACGTTTTTGTTTGTACTGACCATCAATTTAAGCGTGGCATATGGATACCAGGATATGACAGGTCGTATAGTGTGTCGAAGATGGTTCCACTAAATGGTTCTGCGGTGTTTGTGCGGTTGAGCTTTAATGATTGTGTTGTAGTCAAAGTTACTTGTAGTTGTTCGTGTTCAGTGGTACGTGATAGTGTTACCTCATTTCATTTTGTTAAGCTATGTATTAGAAACTTTTCATGATCTGTTTGAGATAACATAATAAAAAATCATGTTCACCATGCTTTTAAGAAAGACTGACAATTTCCGATTTCTATAGATCTATACAACTCTCTATAAAACGGATTATTATAGATCTATACTATTTTGAAAGCTCTTGGTTGTCCTAGGTAAATTGACTAATAAAAATAAATTAATTGCTAAATACTTTTGCTCGAAGTTAGAACTGGGAATTAACTGTTATTGCGGGTCATCCTTTGGCTGAGTGGTAGTTTCGCCTTGTGCTATTGATATGCACGTCAATTTAGTTAACTTGTGATATAGAGTTGATCCATGTGGAGTTTGTGTTCTTGGTCAGATTGTGATGCTACAAGAATGTCGTCTACGTAGGCGAAAACGAAGTTAAGTCTTAGAATGAGCTCGTTTATGAACTCTGAAACTTTTTTGAGGTATTACGTATTCCAAATATCATTTGCCTGTATTCAAAGCTGTATTATGGTCTTCAGTTGCGACGGGAATTCAATGAAACATTTTGTAAATGTGATGTATCGGGAAACGGCCCGGTATTGTGACCATATGTTTAACCGATGGATAGTCCCCATATAATTTCTAATCGTGCTCTTTTTTTTTATTCGGTGGGCAAGATACGGGAGATTTCAATTGTCGGCAAATTTCTAATTCCACCATGTGTGGGTATCTATACTATATAGCGATCGTATTTTTGATACTGAAAGATGGTTCTCAATGACAATGTAATGTACCTGTTTCTGTTAGACCGGCAGCCTTTAATTTGGCTCTACTATTATGAAAAAAAAAAGTTTAAGCGATGTGCCGTTGCCGTTGTCGATTGTGCAGTGGATCGGTTTATTAATTCGAACTATTGTGGCATTGATTGATAGCTGAGTAGATGAAGCAATTAGTCCAATAGGAACAGTATATATTTTTAGGTGTGTCGTATTTTTCCATCTCGCGGTCCGATGACTTAAATGTTCTCTTAAAATAATTAAAAATTTGAATAATTAGCATTTGTACCCCAATGATTATACCTAGTCCTTAGTTTGTCCTAGTTTCGTAAAAATTGCTATCGAATTTTCCTAAATTTCCCAGGTGTTGATTAGAGACACAAGGTATTTAGCCGGAATATTATTTGATTAAAATTCACGTTCGTGAAGTTTCTATCTATTTTCTACCAAACTGTGGTAATGCTAGATAACTCCCGTCAGATCAAAATAATGTCGTACTGTCTCAAGAAAAATTGTCAAGTAGTTTAAAAAAAATTTATTCAGATACTTGAGTTTACTGATCTTGTGTTATAGTGCAAGCATAAGCATGTCTTTTTTGTGATTGGATGTGATGCTAATGCTCATCTAGACTGTGAACCAACTTTTATAAATTCTGTTTGGCGTGATGTGATTATCATCGGTGTGTGCCGATTAACCGATCGTGGGCTTCTTCTCTCGGGCTATTGTTTGGGATATTTTCCTAATTGCACAAAAATAATATAAACGAAGTGGGTCTGCGGTCGCTATAGACTTAATAACGCTTTGGGTAAGAATGAAGTTTGTAGACTTGAAACTCTTTGTCTACTTGACGGCCAGCTTAACTCCTGTCACCGGGAAGTTAATGAGCTGCTTTTGTCTGTTCATTTTCCTGGTTGTGCTATTGTCAACTCCGATGATGTGACTGGCGATCTCAATAAGATTCCTTCTGCGGCTCCTGATTTGGACTTGGCTGATAATCTGATCAATCACGATGTCCTGCGCTGGAGTCTGTTCTCCTTTGCACTTTATAAGGCTGGTGGATCTGATGGTATTTTCCATGCTGAATTGCAGCATGACTTTCCTTTAATTCAGGACCATTTGTTACACCTTTTCCAAGCCTGCATTGCTTTTAGGACTATTCCAAAATCTTGGAGCAGGAGTAAAGTTGTTTTTATTCTGACAACTGGGAAGTTCGATTATATGGACCCAAAGCCTTTTCGGCCTATTAGTCTATCCTAAACTTTTCTTAAATCGTCGACCAATTTATTAGAGACCATCACCTAATTGACATGTAACATGCAACATGCAACATTCTTACAGAGTTGGTTAGTCTTGTGAAAAGGCCCTAAATGAACTTGTGACAAGGATTAAATGATCACTTATTAGTAAGGCGTGATAGTTTCTGTCAAAGTTGCCAAAGGCTTTTCTCAGGGTGGAGATACTTCAGCTGCAGCAATCAAATTGAATGTCTTATATGAATTAACGCAATATGCCTTAATCCGCCAAAAAAAACGTTAATGTCAACTCGTCGAAGACTGATAGCAAATCCTCCTGAAAATATCATCTTGATTGCAAACTTTAGAAAGCTACTGACATATTTTGGCAATGTGGAAGAGCCTTTGGGAAATCTTGGGGTCTAACTCCTAGGATGCTGGTCATATACGAATCGCTGGTCTCTCCGATGCTATCTTTTGCTTTTATTGTGTGGTGTCCAGTACAAGGCTTCTATAGCCAAGCTTATTGGAATACAAAATATTGCTTGTACAGCTGTTATTATGGTGCTATGTCCTCGACTCTGCTATGGAATCTTTTTTTTCATGCCTCAGCTGCGCACCGTTATTCTTGGCACTGGTTGTTCTGTAGTGTTTCGCTTGAGTGCAATGAAGCTTGGAACACTCTATCTTGGGGCATAGACAAATTTTTAAAAATTATGCTTCATTTCTACCTGAATGAAATTGATATGGTTAATGATAGATTACTTCCCGAATTTCACTTTTCCAATTTATTCTGTTCTCCAATTGTGGATTTCGGAGGATTTTCTCAAGAAATTCGACGAGACCTTAGTCTTTTTTTCGGATGGTTCACGCTCTAATCTCAGTACTCAGGATTTGAAATATACTGTCTCTGGTCTGATCTGAGATCTTTTGGCAGTTTGGGTTCGTTTTGCACTGTTTTTCAGGCTGAAGTAATAGCGCACACAAAAAGTAATATTGAGGCTTTGAATTTCACTGTTAAAGATCAAAATATCTTTCTGTGTATACAGATAACAAAGCTGTACTAAATTCATTGAATAGTTCTTGGACGATTTCTAAACTTGTCAAGGATGGCAAACACTTCATTAACCTATACCGTTACGGTCATTGTGGTATCGACGGCAATAAGATCGCTGACTGTTTATCTAAGGCTGGTTCCTATCTAAGTCTAATTGGACCTAAACCCGCAGCTCCCATTTCTTTTAACTACGTCTAGAAACATATAAAGAACTACGCTTTGAAAGATGTAAGGGTACAGTGGCTTGCTTCTTCCAACCGTCGTATGGCGAAGAACTTCATTAGTGAATCCAATTAAAGTCATCGCCAGTATGCTTTATCTCTAAAAAAGGACCACCACATTTCCATGGTATGGGGTATCCTGATAATTAAGGATTTGGTCTGTGAAGATTTCCTTCACTTTGTGTGCAGTTGTCTGCTTTCAATTTTATTCGTTTTCTTATGTTCAACTTTAGGTCTATTAATGTAGGTCAGTTGACCTTCTTGCCTTGGTTCAAACTTGTCCAGTGTGCGAAGGCTGCAGTGCGAATATGCGGATTATGATAGATTCCTGGGTTTGCACCATGCGCCTTTGTGGCATTGAGTACGGAACCCTCATGGGTTCAAACCAATTTTATTAATAATAATAAAATATTCAGATAAACAAATTTAACATTCGAGAAAAATCCCAAATAAGCTAAGAAAATAGATTAATACAATAAACAGATGAATTGCGCTAGCAAGCACGCCTCTTTCATCTTGATAACTTCTTATAACTTAATTTACAAAAATAGCCACCATGTATGAAATAGTCTCAAACATCTATATAGGCAAACAGACAAATGCTAAAGAATATAATTCAAAATTTAGGCCTGGAACGGTTTCGTCCTTTTCCAAAATCAAATCAAGGCATATTGAACCTGTCCGGCTATAGTTATACTACGTAACCATGATGCGTCGTAGAATGGTTAGAAACTGTTTAATGATTGGAATAAACCTAATTTAATTTAAAGCCATCGTTCACTAAAGTATGGTGGCTGATCAGTATACAGCAGGTACATTTAGAAAAACACGTTGTGACTTTTTATGCAACACCATCGTTTACTAAAGTGACCGCTGAGCACGAAAACAAAGATGAGAGTACAGACACTTTTCCATCATAATGACTTATCAACTTAAATACAATTTTCCTACGAAACTGAAAATTTCGGTGTATATCGAGATTTTAACACTAACACATATACTCATAATAAATTATTGTATTTGTAAGACAAAGTTAATCCAAGTCCTTTTACTCCATAATAGTTCGTAAAGCTTCCAGATGATTTAAACGAGATAGAGTTATCCTGGTAAATTACATCAATAAAATTCACTTCATTATCGTCTAAAATCGAGCAGTAAATTACACGGTGTTGCTGTCTTTGATTTTCCAACCCTAAATATTGTATTTACACGTGCATATCCTTGTATTTTGAACACATACTTATATACTCGTACTGATACGAGAACTTAGTATATACGCGTACAAATATTGGTTCCGTCTAAACATAAATTCTTCGAATCCTTAATAATTTCCTCTTTATCAATTTCTGTTGTTTTCTTTATACTTATATACAAAAACCACAACCAGCATTCCCAAGAATATTTATATTGTACATCAAACAGGGCGGAAAAACAAATTACTTTCTTGATGTGGTTGATCTGACACATCACATGCGTTAGGTATGCCAGCCCTATTTAGTATATTAAGAGTATATATGATGGATTAAAATCATCCTTATACCACACTGAGGTTTTGATGAAATATGCTAAATGGATCAGTTAAGGTAAAATCCTGGTGAATGAGATTAACGAAAGGGGTATTTTACTCGCGTGTACATCACCGCATGTATATATGCGAACAGCTCAATGAGCACTAAATCAAAATATAATTTCATTTCAACAAACCAAAATAATTTCTCAATTTTCACATTTTATTCAGTTGTCGACCCTGTTTTTATTTTTCCTGGATTTTCTCTTCATACACATACGATTCCGTATACAAACATATGTGTATATACCGCAGCGACATTATTGCGTCGAATCGAGATGATGACTATTATGGTGATGATGAAAAACCCGATTATTCGGTTTCCGGTTATTTTAAATCATTTGGAAAATTACGACGACGATATAGGCGGGGAATTGAAATTTTCTCCCCCGAATATTGTGACTTTTCTCCATTCGTATATTATGCGGAAATATTCCCCAATCAATTTTCCTTGACGGGAATGAACGGAAAATTTTCTCCTCGATTGTATACATCGACACGAATATGAATGAGCTTCTTCATTCTGTTTTACAATATAGATATATACTCGAGAAAAGCTCATTAAAAGCGGAAAACTTTTTGTGTGTGTGTATGTGTGTGTTGTTGTGTAATAATAATTTAGTATTCTGTAAACATTTTCGCATATAAATAAATAAATGAGTTATTTGTTGAATAAGAATGTATACACGGCTATATATCTACGGAATACAGAATTTGCCGAAGAAATGGAAATTAGGAGATTACACAGCTTCCGTGTAGTTTTCTTTTTTTTTTGTTTGTTTATAATATTTAGGATACCGCACTGTTCATTATTATGTTGTTGCTGCGTTCATTCGTTTTTATTTCGATTTTCATTTATTTGTTTCAGATTTCGTCCTTGTTAAGAACTTATAGCTGCTTGTTGTTGTTACTGTTTTTTTTTTTTTTGGTGATTATTGAGAGAGGCAATTGAAATGGATGAGTAATTAGATTTGGTGAAGCTTATTTTTATGTGCTCTGGAAATGATGTAATCTACAACCGTAATTAATTATTCATTGGGTATTGCGGATGGAATTAATGTTCGGGGTGATTATGTATATGATTTCGATAATATGAAAATCTTTGATTTTGAATTATCGATGAGATTCGTGATGTCCGTTGTTTGACCTTTAGGGAATGGTCGTGGGGCACTTCAGTTAAAAACTTTTTCCACACCAGTTTTCTTAAAAAAAGATATTTTATTTTTAGATTTCACGCAGACTCAAATATTTGAATTTAAATTTATTTTAAAATGATTCCTGGTCATTCTGTAAGTAATTTAAATCGGGCTAGTAGAGAATTTAGCTCCGAAGGGCATGTAGATGAGACTACAGATTTTTAAAAGCCTTCTCAAATTGCCTGAAGTGTATAAAGATGATAATAATATGAAGTGTAAAATTATGACGTTTTAAATGGTCTAATTGTTCACTCATATATGACTGGAGTGAATATTTTACACAAAATATACAAATTTATGCGAGTGTAACTATTTTATTAACAGTGTACACATATAACTGAATTTATATGGATATATATATTAATCAAACCACATGAACCACATGAACCCTAGTATTTTTGAATAATGGACAGTTTTCGCTATCAAAATTTGTATAGGACCGCTGATAAATCTTGAAAATTTGACAAGAATAATGCAAATCGTGTTTACACGTTCTACTCAAGGACAAAACTTTCAGAGTTCGTGTCATATGGCCTTTAACAATTTTGGACAATAATGGACACTTGGACCTTTTCAAATTGGTAAAATACCTTACAATAAAAAGCCTTAGTCTCCGGTGGAAAATCTTCAACCATTGACAAGAATTATGCAAATCATATAAATACACATTTTACTTAAGTACAGAAATCTCAGCGCTAGGTATCCTGAAGTGGCCACTTAGACCTTTTCAAATTTGTACAATATATTACCATTAATCTGGTCCCGGTGGTCTGGGGCACTCACATGTCTCGTAAATCTAAATTGCACGACCATGTTTTCCAAGAATACCACCACAGTATATCCTTTGCTTGTCGTAGGAGGCAACTAAATGGTTGGATCACGAGGTTGACCACACTCGTTCATAAAAAATAAGCTGTTTATAAAATCAACCAAACCCAAATGGATACTGCCAAAACAACACCGGACCTCCGCTGAAGTACCCGGACACGTTATTGAGGATCGAAAAGTGCGTTGGTAGGCCTAATAACGTGCATAAAGGAGAATTGGCTGGAACTCATGTATAACAATGTATAGCCCTGGGACCATGCGTACCAGGGCTATACATTTTTATACATTTTTGGGCCGAAGGTAAAGAAGGTTTTTTTGGATTTCCAAGCAGTCAATAACCATTTGTGTAAGCTTCGCTTGTGCATGAAAATAACTAACCTGCCGATATTGTGTCATGTGCCCACAGGAGTCAACCAGCCCCAAGATAACTTGTCCGAATTGATGAGATCTATACTCGAACACGATGTTGGAATGGTAATTGGGGACGCTAATAATAGAGCTGGCAGAAATCAGGCCGAGTTGGGTGAAAACATTGGCCCGACCACATGAAACGAAACTGCGCCCGATAACTGTGAAAAAAGATTTACTTTGCAATTGCTCATGATCTTAGAGTAGCAAGTACATTCTTCCATCACAAACAAATACATTTGGAAACATACTCTCACAAAATTTCCAGCAGCAAAGTTGACCACATGCTAATTTTAAAAGGTTGAGCTCTGGTTGTGCAGGATGTGAGAACATCTCGGTTAGAAAGTTTTCATACATGTCCGGGAACACAGCAAAACGCATGGAACGTTTCGACTGTGAAGGTCTCATAAATGAAGATAAAAAAAATATATCAGGATCTTGTCAGCAATAGCATTGTGGTAGGTTTATTACCAGTCTCACTGTGTGAACCCCGTCTGGGAGGATCTGGTAGACCCAAGAATCATTGGTTTGATGACGAGTATCATCTTGCAGTTGAGCTACAAAATATAGCTCATAGTCAATTGCAACAACGTCTCACAATCTCGAGGAAAAACAAGGCTACTCTTACTAGGAGTCAACATCGTCGCAGTACTCGACGTATGGAATAGACGCTTTACTAACCTACTGATGCGTAACAGACTGTAGCTGCGAGTCACCGCAAATACAGACTGCGGAGATTTGCATTGAGGGTCAGTCGAATGCGGAAACTGCTTGAAGTATGAGAACTATTGCGCTATAGCTCTTCCTTGCACAGCATACAACTTCCCTACATTATAATGGATAGGACAACTCCTCTAGCGGAGGGCCTGGCTGGTGACTATCAAGGATAATTTCGTCTCTGATCACTCACAATAACCGTGTGGGTGGGGATATTAAAGTGCGGTTGGCAGCTGGCAGTGCTAACATCTAAACACCTGAGTGAAATGTTTAAATTCGATTTGGATGTTTTTTGTTAATTTTTTGAGCATCTAAAACGAAGCCCACTCCAGTTTATGTTAATGTTCTATATACAGATTTTGAAAGGTTCAGGTGTCAACCATTTAAAAATATTTGGGTTCATATGGCAAACTATCTTTGGTTTTTTGGTGAATTGTATTAACTGTTTTGAAAATATGAACACTCGCATCAATTGGTGTATTTTGTAGGTGCTTACGCCAGCTATTTCTAAGGTGGCGCATCACTGTATGTATATGTAGTGAGCGATCTGAAAGCCTTTTACGAGTAAGAAAGTCCCATTTAATTAAAATGTGGGAGTTGGAATCCTGTTTCCATCATATCGGGTACTACTATCGTCTACGGTTCTCAAAATTTTACTCATTGGAAGTTATTCAACATCGTAATCTCAAAGCAAGCTCTGTGAACAACCTTCCACATAATTATTTTACCACGAAAGCTGCTTTTTTATGTTCTGCAATTTTTTTGTATCCTATGGGATGCGTTTCTGGGATTTTTCTGAGAATATATGATTATATACTTTTTGGTATAAGCACGCGCCGACTGCGTATTTTCCAGAAAATAAGAAAAAACCGCGAGAGATCAAGCACCACATCAAGCTCTTATTATATAGGCTTTCCATTCGAGTTTTTGTTCAGACCATTGTTTTACAATAGTCCAGCGCTCTTTATGATAATGTTAGCCGAAATGCTCTCGCGGGATGACGTGATGAACTTTTATTAACGTGATTATAAAAGTAACCCAAATATAGACCCTCGGGCTTGTGTTTTAATATTTAATAGCCCTATACAATGATTATTGTTACAAATCACGATTAGTGTATTTCAGACGTCGCTCTTAATTCATTTTGGTGTACAGACCTGAGTTGTTTTTTAACCAACCTAAAGTATCCTTCTATATAGAACTTTGTTTCACCCTTCTCTGAAATACGAATTGGTTTACGTGATTTCTGTATTGTACTTGGTAGTCAGAGTGGCTGAAAGCGCCTTCCACTCTGCGTTGTGTTTCACTTTGTTCAACAGGTGATGTACCTGCAGTATTTTGGTATGGAAAGTTTACCAATGTACTTTTTAGTTGTAGCTCGTTCAACAGGAAAGTTTGAAAAGCCAATATTTACCTACAGCCCGTTTTTGTAGGAGTCTGATTTGGTTCTTTTGAGGTTGTGTTGATATTTTAGAATACGCCCATGAGAACGGCGTGTTAGACATCCAACATGCTGTGTTTTTTGATTCTGGTTCATATTCAAACTGTATGATAATTCGTTGTAGTCTATTTCAGAAAAGTTTCTAAGACGGCGAACCAACCATTTTTTAAAATTCCTCTAACCGTTTAGAGTAAGAATCGACTAGAATAATAAAGGTTTTACCGTGGTGAGATCCGGAATAATCAATATGAATTCTTGACCATAGTTTCGCTGTCTCCTCTCATAGCTGCACAAGATCCTGACCAACTCCAGAAGTTTTGGACCACCAGACCTAACACCTCGCTAGTGCTTTTAAAATGACAATACCCAGATGAGCAGTATAAAGTGCAGACAAAATTTGTGACTTGGTGGAACTATCACTCTGTATCCCCAGAGAAGGCATCATTTAAGGGTGTTTACATCAGCACGACTAATCCAAAATTATTTTAATTCTTCAGCAAATTTACTGCCTGGTCAGACACACAGTATCCACTCGAAAGAACAGTGTCAATAAGCTGCATTTCCCATGTTTGAAGTAGTAGGCATTTAGGAAAGAAATACTTCAACGGATCATTCTCGGCGACAAGATCTGTGGAGTTGCGAAATCTGTGGTAAAACTTCCGAGAAGTGGTTTATGGAGGTGTGGATCTCCTTCACGCTCACTATGATCTCAAGAGTCTCACAATTACCCTGGCTGTATCGTCGCTCGGGTTGGGTCATCGTTCTTGAGTGGTAAGCTATGAGATTTTCTGTAAATCTCGCTCGATGTAGGGTGAAGCGTCGTATAACAGTAACAACGAGTAAGGCTCACTAAATGGCATTAGCAAATTACCGGACATCAAGACAATTTTAAGTGCTCTACAGGGCCCTATTACCAGAAAACATTCTTATGGAGCAATTGGAGTAAAGGTTCTGCCAGGGTTGCCATATCTTTGATAAAGGAATGGTAAAAATTAATTAACTCTCGAAAAGTTTGAAGCTGTTCCTCATCCGTTGATGATCGGTTGCTTCGAATGCCGATTTTTTGTTGCATTGATTTGATATTTATCTTCCTTCAAACGAATACCAGACTTGTCAATCCGTTGAATTGTGTCGATCAGTAAGTGGGGCATAGAATATCTTGCAAGTAGACTAAATATTTGCTTGATCAGCTAAATGTGGACCTTCGAAACGATACCCAAAAGATTTTACTCTGGATAGATTCAAGCTTGACCAAGACGTATTGCTTAAAACTGGGACTATTTCAAGGCAAACATTTTGGAATTTAGTTTTAAGAGTTATTGCATTATTGCGATAGTACAGAATTTTGTTAAATTAAAAAATTCGATTTAAAATTCCATAAAACTGTTTATTGAAGTCCAGTGCGTCTTAACATTAGATGGAATATTTTGATCAAATTCTGTAATTTGAGTATTTTTATTGAACATTTTTATGAAATTCGAGAATTTTGTATATATCAGAATATTTGAAATGCCGAAATATATATTTCTACACGCCGAATCGCTATAGCAGAGATTTACGCGTGTCCTATTATTTTTTACGTTGACGTATATCGAGAACCCGTAGACAACGTAGATAACGTAGATAATGTAGACGATTGATAGAGTGATTTAGTGAACTAGTTCTAAATCTTCAATGCATTTTAATCATTTTTCAATTTGGGGTTAGGTTTTATAAATTGTAAATCCACTATTATAAATTCAAATGCTATGATTTGCGTTCAAAATAGTTTGATCCGCTGCTACTTTCGATAGAGTAGACAATTTTTACGGTTCAAACTGAAAACAAGATTCATTGCAAAATCTTACCAACTATAATAAGAATCTTGCAAACTATCAACAATTTTGTAAACCACTACACAATTATTAACTTCATCATTTTTGCTTTCGTTCTCCTCTCACTTTCCTCAGCAAGTTTTGATGAGTTCTTTAAATAAATTTTGATTTGGAATGAGTTCCAAATAAACTCATTTAGAAATCGTATTGAAACCGTAATAGATTAGAAAGATCAAATCTTCAAATAATAATCTTACGAACTAGCATAACCCAAACATAAATAAAATCGAAAGAATATAAATTTTTACTAATTTTGTAAGACAATTCGGCATATCTAGAAAAAAGCTTGATGTAGGCAATACCTGCTGAACTTTTAAACTTGCATAAAAATATATTGGAAATTTAAAGCAGTGCCGTTGGGTACTGTGTCCAGCAAGGGCGAGATGCACATGAGACTACATTTGCACTGTAACAGTCCAGAATACTGAGCACAGGAAAAGAGATAGCGAGGAATATTAGCAAACCACTTTTCCAAATTTCATTTTTTCTACTTATCTGCATTTTAATAAATGTTAAATTGCATATCTTGAGTGTTTTTTTTAAAATGAAAGTCAAGGTAGGATTGTACTATGGAATTAAGTTAAATTTTTAAGACATTTTACAGACTTTTAACGTACTCGTATGCGGTTCAAGAAAATTTGAGCGCAATTTAAATAAGAAATACTAAGTCATATTTGAATTTGCGTAGACTTTAAATTTTATGTTTTGAGTGAATTTGCTTATGTGAAAATTTGAGCTAAAATCTATAGTCCTGACTCCTGTTAGATTAATTATTCGAGTGACAATAAGGTAACATTTTCAACATGATTTGAACAAATTTTGTGTGTATTTGAAATATAAGTTGTGTTTGATGTCAAACATTGTTTTGAAAAAATTTGGTTAAATTTGAACGGGATTGAGTAGACATTGAATTAAACATTTTGAGTGGAACTGTTTAGGTTAAATTAAGGGTACACGTTTGTATTACGAAGTTGAGTGAAACATTAAAAGCGATTTATAGATTATTCGAATGCAATTTAAATTATAAATATTAACTAATATTTGAGTTTGCATGGACTTCGAAGTATATATTTTTTGAGTGGGTTTATTTAAGTGAAATTCCAGGTAGAATTTTAGTATGAATTTGAGTCGAAATTTTTAATGGTTTTTTAGATGACTTATGTGTGTGTGAAAATAAAGTAATATTTCACTTTGACTCTAAAAAAATTTGAGTGCATTTATAATTTGAAAGTTTTAATTTCACTTTTGATTGAAATTTAAGTAGATTTGAAACAAAATCTTTACTTAAATTAAACGAGTTAATATAATTTAATATTACACCTGGATATGAATAAAAATTGAGTTTATTTTAAATTTTGTTTAATGGTATTTGTATTTGAATAGCTTTTGAACTAAGTTGAGTGGATTTTCTTATGTAAAATTCCAGCTATAATTCTAGTATGGGCTTGAATCAAATTTTAATTATTATTGTTTAAAACCCGTATATAGACAACATAGACCATATCGACTACGTAGACAACGTCGATAATGTAAACAACTCAAGTGTGATTTTGTAAACAGGTTCTATCTACCTCGCCCCTCCCTGATCGCTAGAAAACATTTCATTTAATTTTGAGCGTAGCTATGTCCTATATGCGTGGCATCAATGAACACAAATCATATTTGAATTTCAATAGCTATTATTTAAAATAATGTATTTCAATAGGTATCGACAATAATATATTTTTCAAAGCAAAATTAATTTATTTTATAAATATTAATTAATTTCATACCCGCGCGTGCTATATTAAAAGCTCCGGAATGCCAACTATTTTTGGGGTATAATTTAAAAACGGAAAAATAAAAATATATTAAAATATTTTTGTTTGTAATATAATAATAATTTGTATAAAAAAATTTAATTAATAAATAATATACAATAAACATAAAAAAATAAAACAAATAAAACTGTAATGTTAATAAAAATAGTCATCAACATAAAGCGCAAAATTTAATCAAACTTAAAATGAAAAAAACAAAAGTTTTTTAATTAATATTTAAATAAATAAAGCATATTTTATTATTAGTTTATATTTTTATTAAAATAAAAAATTGTTTAAATAAATTATTTTCTGCTATATGTAGTTTAAATTACAATATATATTTGGGCATGAGTAGCTCAGTGAATTAATTTGAATTAAATAAATTATGTTAACGACTTACGACACAATATATATAGTTTCGACACATTCCCGACAATCCGTCGGGATTGTGATTCTGAAAACTATCCGCTGCTTTGTACACCATATTTAGGGTATTTAAAAAAGCTTTGCGTTACCTATTTTTACCGCCTTCAAGTTATCAAAGACTTTCAATTTGTGAAGTTGGTTCATTCCAAGATTTTTTACATTTATACCATCCCAAACTTATTCGTCACATAAAATATCTACAGTTGGTAAAAAAATACTCGTTTCGAACTTTTTTGATATGTAAAATTTTTTGGTTCTAGAGAAAAAAATTCCTCTGGTCAAGTCGTTGAAAGGCCGGCTATTTATTCGTGGCGATTGAGTTTAAATCCCTTTTGGCCACCACGGTCGGTTTTGCAAACTTTTCAATGGAAATTAGAATCGAAACAAGAAGCGTTTAGGCGAGCTTTTATACACCTGCTTATCATCTTATTTAATTTGCCGCAAATAACAAGAGATTTGGATAGAACTCCTAACTTTGATATATCTGTAAGGTGATGAAAAGCTTACGGTAACAGCTAAACCTAAGATGTTCTCTGTAGCTGTATATAGAAACGATTATGCTGTATATAGAAACTTTAAAGACGATTAAACATGCACTAGTATACCAATTGTATATATACAAGTAATAACAATTAGTTTTTAGGGGACCTTAACTGACCCCTTACTGATTCAATATTTTGCTCCAACGGTTTCGATCCTGAGCATGATCGCTTGCAACGACCTCTGCGCCTACCTTATGATGGCTCTCCTTTCAGAGCATTCATAGGACCCAAATCGTTTTGTATCAGCACACAGAACGTCACCGAGCCAGCGTACTCGCTGAGATCTTATTTCATATACAATATCGGGGATCTTCATCAGTTTTCTAATCTCGTCATTATACAGAGTTCGGTATATGTACCATCTACTTCGCGTTTCGGGCCGTAAATCACACGCACGATCCTTCTCCCAAATGTATGGAGCCATTTACCGTACTCATAAGTCGCCGCCCAACTTTCACATCCAAATATAGCAACGGTCCTGATCAACGCTTTGTAATGCTTCAGCTTCACGGCATTTGATAGGCGTTTAGATTATAGCAGTGACTTTAGAGGATACAAAACACGATTACCAGCTGCCAGTTATCCTTTAATATCCTCACCCACACTGTTAGCGTGAGTGATAAGGGAGCCCAAATATTAATACTTCACGCCCTCAAACGTGTAGGACCGCTACTATATTATTTTGGACTCATTGATCTGGAGTTCAGCAGAACCTGAAAACTCTACAAGCGCATTAAGCATTTCTTTCACTCCGTTGCTATTCGGTTCAATCACGCATATGTCATCTGCATATGCAAGCACCTGATTAGACTGGCGATATAAGATGTTACGATGAGATATTTCAGTTTTACGAAAGATGTATTCCAACATGAGGTTAAAGAGTATCGGAGAGAAAGAATCTTCCTGCCGAACACCCGAGTTAACTGCAAAAATTCTTGATAACCTGTGTTCTAAACATTACCACAGCATTGAGACTGTGTCAATGTCCTATGATACTGTCTTACCAATTTTGTTGGTATTCCCAGGTATTCCAGGGCAGACCACAAACTCTCTCGGTTGATTTAGTCATAGGACAGCCGGAAAATTAGGAACACCTGATGTATGGGAATGGATGTCTCATAACATTTAGATAGAATCATCCGAAGCGAAAAAACCTGATCAATGACTGATCGATTTGGACAAATCCTCCTTGAAAGTCACCAACCAAGCCCTCCGCTAGAATGATTCCATCCAATGTAATGTAGGATTGTAACTCGCGATTGTGAGACGTTGTTGCACTTCACTATGTGCTATATTTTGTTGCTCGACTTCAAGACGACCGTCGTCATCAAACCCATTATTCTTGGGTCTGACTTTGATTTGAGTTAAAGTCTGTTGAGCAGCACTGGCTAGTCGAAGTTTTCAGTACCCTCAGACAGAGTTCACACAGTCAGACTGATAATTAGGTATTACCTAAGGCATTCCTCTGGTCCTCTTTTCAATAAAATAAAATTCGTCCGAAATCATTTTTGTCGATTTTTGGATTTTTTTAAATTTGTGCATACGACACAAAATTTACTGTAACTTTGACAGTAGTTTTGTAGAAGCATAGTTCACAATTGCTAATTGTCGTTATTCTTCGGCAGCATGAAATTAAATGGAACACGACAAGATATTGTAGGGTCGATCGTTGAACGACTCGACGACGACCACTGCAATAGGGGTCAATATTGAATTTTAAAATCGAAAAATAAAAAATGTACATACTCGTATGTATTCGATAAATTAATAAAATTGTGCCCAAGATCTTACTCTATTCTGACTGTAACATTGTTTGCACAGAAGGCCCAGTCCCAACTATGTTGGGTTTGACAATTTGGGCGCCGGTTTACCACCACGTACGCCCAGCTATGCTCAAGTTCGAACAGGTGGGCTCGGGCGGGACGTGAACACATCAAAATAAAACTGCCAAATGCCAATTTTGTACTAAACAGTGCGATAGTCAATAGACCAACGAAATTATGCGCGAACTGCGAATAATAATTGTATGTGTACCCCAAGGAAAGGAAGGTTGTGGAAAAAACCAGTATGAGGGAAACTCACCTGTATGATTTCCACTCCTTCGTTCACCCTTGTAATTCCGTTATGGACTCTTGCCGCTTGCGTTTTAATACGTTTTAAAATTTTCTTTAACCTGATTTGTATTTCCCGTGTCGATATCATGTTTCAGCAAAGGTGTATAACCCAGCCAGTCAAGATGAGTCACCAGGTTTAATTCCAGTTTCTGACAATCGTCCGTTCCATGCACATCTACACAATCAATACTCATTCGATCGTCTGTCCTATCTACTCTGGGCCAGATGTTGAAAGCCTCCCAAAAATCGATCTCACAGATCAGATCTCTAACAATCGATGATACTGCAAGTGATTTGATCATTTAACAGTTGTCATCAATTACAAAAGGTATGTCAAAAGCTTGTTCCACGAAATGAACCGTTCCATCCGCAGTCTTAATACGGGATTTTGATGAAATCTGTAACACCTTCCATACCACATTACCAACAATATATTCTATTGCGAAGTTTCGTACAATCAAAGTGTCGGTGGCCTACTACCTTGCAATACCAGCATACTACTGTGCTGTCATCTTTCCTCATAACGCCTCGGCTTCCATCCGATCGGAATCTTGGCACCGATCTACTATTCGGCACCGTCTTTCTGAGTTGACCAATCGATATTTTTGCAGCAAAGTTCCTCCCATTTAGTGACTGATCCTATGTTTGCAATCGCCAACTGCATTCTGTATTGCCCTTCAACTGGTGGAAATATTCTTGAGAACAACTTAGACATATTCAACAGATAATCGGCTATGTTTTCGTTCGGCCGTTGATACCTCTCTAGAGTCTAGTATCTATTCATTCATTATTAAATCATAAATCCTGGATTGGAATCGGTTTTTAAGTCATCTCACAAGTTCGTTCCTCTGTTAAATTCCGCTTTCACTTCATACCACTCTTGTGCCACACCATTAAAAAGCTTAAAGAAACATCCGAATATTTCCCTCATCGGTATTTCTTCTGCTCTTGCATCCAATTCAATTTTTCAAAAAATCTGTAAGCTTAGGGTTACTTTAAACCTAATTGGCCATTTCTCTATACTGCTATTCGTATTCTTTAGATAACATAAGGACCCCTTATCGTTTCTGCATTTGTGTTGGCGCCTCCGTGTAATGATACAGGTAATCTCCAATCAATATTACTGCTCGGTGTCTAAAGATCTTGTGGCATTCGCCTTAGTTATGTATCCGCATACGCGGTTTCATTGGAAGTTCCCGTTTTTTGCTGTAAGAACCTGATTCTCTGTTTGATGCACTGCTGGTTTGCAGTCGTAGCTAAGATCATTAATTTGCGTCGCATGCATGGGCTTGCGACCTCTTCCTCTGTCAGCTCCCAATGCTGCTACGTTTCCTTGGGTTTCTTAAGATGGAGTAATACCAACATGGGATGATAATCCTTGCCTTTATAATATTTTCGTTTTGCTCATCTTGTTTCAATATGCGGCTTTATAGAGACTTTTGGAGATCTGTCAACATTTCGCCAGAATTTAGTAAGTCCTGACTATCATCTCAAAAATTCATTGGTGGCTTTTTTGCTGCTTTTAGGAGTTTTGAGAGCTCTAGTACCTTCTATCTGTACGTACTACCTGAGCTCATGGTCCAATTCACCGTAGGTTAACGCTTCAACTAGTATACTATTTTTATTTTATTAAGAATTTGATTTTGATTTATTCAAGGCCACGGCCAAAATGGCCGATCATGTATACAATTCTGTTTTACTTTTTTTTTTTTTACTTTCTGACGATCTCTCGTCTTTGAGATCCAAAACTTCACTTATTAATTAAACTCTAGATTTTGTGAATTTCTGGTAAAGTTGACCACCAGCGAAAGCGACAATTCATGAAAAAAGGTCTTGAATCAGTATAACTAAGTACGTACAATATACAAAAAAAAAATTCTCGACACCAAATCTTAGTCGCCTTTCGAAGCGCTCACATAGTAAAACACACGAAAAAATGTCTTGCATCACTGCTAGACAATTTTTAATGTGTTTTACTATGTGGGTGCTGAGTGAGTTCGACTAAATTTTAGTATCAACATTTTAATTTTTGTAAAATTTATAAAAAAATGAAAGACCGATAATAAGGACATGCCGAATGGTCGATCATCCCCTTTGGTAATTTTTAGGAAGTCACGCTTAAACTTGAACTATTATTACTTAGTATTGAAACGAGTGTACGGGCAATTAAACTTCTCTCGAATCGAAAACCAATTTAAGTGGCAATAAATCCGTCTTACAAGGCTGCTACAATATGTAACCCCTCAATATATATCCTTGCTTATACATATACGAGATGTATACAAACTAAAAATTATGATCCTTATTAAGTGCCATATATATTTATGATTTCCCGATATCGACAAAAAAAAACAACAAAATTATGTCCTTCTATATCCATATTATACTCGTACATATACCACACACCAAGATTTCTTTTCATATATAGCATCGTGGTATGGTATTCGAGTAAATTTATTCCTTTTTATTTTTATTTTTTGTTGGTCCCACTTCCCGAATTTATTTTATTATATTAAACAATAAAATATTATTTCGATTCAATGAAAATTTTATTGCACATTCAAATAAAAACTAATAAATTGTTAGTCCCGAATTTTCCCAATGAAAATATCCCTTTGGAAATTATTTATTATTTGTTTTTTTTTTTTTTTTTTGTGGTAATGGGGTATATATTTGGGGTGGACCGAAACAACATACTCATATCGAGTTATTATCGTTATATGCTTGGTAGTTTTTGATTTCTCCACTTAATATTAAACGATTTAATTTTTATTTGGGGAAACTTCCATAACACATTTTGTCGTACCACATTGAAGGAGAAATTCAGGAGATCTTCCAGTTTTTTTTTTCGATTGGCGTGCGGAATTGACGCATGAAAAGTAGTAGTTTTGCGTGGTGCATTAAAAATGAAAACATCCTTTAGTTAAATCGGTGATATCGTCGTGATTATATTACAAGTGGACATATATAACAATTTTCGAGTGATTTTGTTGTTGTAGATGAGCATAATGAATAATTTCGTGTACGAATGAATATATACGACTTTTGTTTTAGTGGTTTGTGATTTTTTTTTGTTTATATAATACAGCCCCTATGCGAGTATACGGATATAAAAAAAGACATCATGAGGTTTGTCTAAATTATTAATTAGTTGTGTTACCCCTCCAATCATCTAGCCTGTGGTTAAAACTATATTTTATTCATTAAACCGTACATTGAATACTTCATGTGACAACAACTTTAACAAGATTCACATAAATTTATAAGACGCCTGTTTCGCACAATAAACATTAAATATTCAAGCGACATATATACAAAATATTGAGTTTTTCGTTTTTCTTGTGCGTATTTGTGTGTGTGTGGTGTCGTCTGTGCGTGAAAATCAAAATATTGTGCTGTGGCCTTCAACATTTTGATGAAAATCAATATTTTTCATTTCGATAATATAATGTGATTACGGCGTCGAGATACTGAAGTGGAAAGAATAAAATCTGGAAATATTTGGGTCCCTTGAGGGCTTCGGCTATATACTTAAATCTTTGTATATATGCGGAGAGATGTATATACGCGTTATATTAAAGTGGAATTTGATATGCTGTGGTTGATGCCTGATTTTTTTTTGTTTTGTATGCGATATCATTTTTGATTGTGTCTCGGAGGTATATGACGGGAGTGGTTTTTTATCATTTTTTTTTTTAGGTGTTGTGAATTAATTTCATCAGCTGCAGAAAATGAGAAAGTGAGAGAAGAACATTTTTATGTTATGGTTAACTAGATGAAATCGAAAAACATAAAGACGATGTTCTATAATATCAAATTGAATTTGTTGGGTAGATTTGCAGACTTATCGAAAAATTTAAATTTTTAAGCTAGTCAGTATTATCGTGTTTGTGGAACATATTGTTTTAACACGAAAGAAAAAACCATAGTATGGTGTTGATCGATTCAATCATCAAAAGTCTGAAATTTACTACAATAACTATTGGAAGACATTATCACTTATGTGACTAATCTATCAATTACTAAAGTGATAGTATTAAAATTGTGGAACCTATTCTACAATATTGATTTCATTACAGTTTTGCTAATTCCTATATGGTTGCAACAGCCTTCCGCGTGAAGCAACTTGAAAATCATAATTCGTATATGATTAAACATTGATGTGTCCAATAAATATTTCTTAAGAAGTAAGAAAAATAAGATTTAGGTTAGGTTAGGTTAGGTTAGGTTAGGTGGCCATCCTAAAGGACTAGCATATACACAAAAATGGTCCGTATCTGTGCTACATTCGAGTTTCCTCCTCTTCACTCGCTAAACAATCCTGAGCTTACCAAGAAGCGTTTAAATTCTTACTAAGTTACGAGAGGTCGTTCAAAAGTGAAGTTCCCAAAAATGTTGTTCTGCTGTAGATTAGGACAAAAATAAGATTTACATTAAGCTCGATTTAGTTAGAATGTATGCAATACTTGCAAATTGCTTGAACAAATCGTCATATACAGGCTCAAAAAACCAACCAAATCAACCAAAAACTTTACGAATTTATCCAAACCCTCATCAACTATAGACTATACAAAAGCTATATCTATCTGTTATTGAGTAGGATTGTTATATCATGTGTGATATACTGATATATCCTCTCCTTTGAGTTCTGCTGTTTGTTGTTCAATTGTTCCTTGCTTCTTTTGGTTCTGTGCTCTAGTAATTTATGGATTATTTCGATGTTGTATTCTGACAGCTTTAAATTCCATTTAAGTATGCGGTCTGGTATTTTCGTTAGGGTCCCTGTGATTGGTTTGTTGTCTGTGACGATAGTAAACTTTTTTCCGTATAGGTGTGGTCTGAAGTTGTTCACAGCCCAGTGTATCCCTAACATTTCTATTTCTATTCTCTGCTGGCGTAATATATCGGGAATTCGCCTGTTGTGTATTTCTGGGATGTTACAGCTCCTAAGCTGTAGCCGCTTGCGCCTGTTGTGAGGATGAATGGTCTATTTAGGTCAGGATACTTATGGATTGGTGGGTTTACTAGACATGCTTTGAGTGTATATATTTAAGGCTTTTTCACTTTCTTCTGTGAAGACGAATGGTTTTTTTTCCGTGGGAGTTTATTCAGTGGTTCTGCTATTTCGGAGAATTTTGTGATAAAACTGCGGGAGTAGTTCGTTAGACTTCTTAATAAAGAGACCGATATATGTGATTCCTTTTTTGAGCAATTGGCATTTCGTGCATTTCAGGTTTAAGTTGATTTTTCGACCAGTTTCAAAGATTTCAATTAGTTTGGCGTTATGGTCACTTAAATTTTTTCCGTAGACGGTTACGTCGTCTAGGTATATAAATCGTTTTACTCTATGGAAACTAAGGAGGATGTGATTAATGGCTCTTTGGATTGTGACCTGGGAATTTTTGAGTCCAAAAGGCATTCTAAAGGTGGTTTTGTGATAGTCAATGGGTTCATTTTGATTTGGAGGTAACCACTTGCCATATCTAAAATTGAGAAGTATTAACATGTCCTAGTTGGTCTAGGATGTCATTTATGTTCGGGAGTGGGAATGAGTCGCCTATATTGTTGCTTCGTTTAATTTTCTAAAGTCAACCCTACATAACGGTAGTCCGTCGTTGCCAGTTTGTTTCGGTACTGCTAACAGTGGACTGTTGTTTCGACTGATGCTTGGCTGAATTCTTCCTTCTTCTAACATTTCGCTGACTTGTCGGTTTATTTCGTTTTTGTCTGTTTGTGGAAGTCTGTATCTCTAAACGTGGATCGGTTTGGTGTCTGTGTATAGATTTATGTCGTGCTGTACGTCCTTAATGCTTGTCAGTTTGTCTCCTTCTAGGAAGAATATGTCCTCGTACTTCGTTAGGTGAAAGTTTTCTGATATAGTTTGGATGACCTGTTCTGTTCGGTTAAATAGCTTGGGTTGTGTTGGAATTTTTTAGGACTGTATCTTCTGGCAGTGTGTTGGCGATTAGGGTTTTGGCTGTTCGATTTTTTGGTTGTAGGAGTATATGTGGATTGTATATGCCTGGGATTATTTCGGACGCATTAGAAATGTATTGATTGTCGGTCGGGTTGTGTATCTCTATCAATGTTTCGCTCCTTGTTAGGAGTGTGATCTTGTTTTTTGGTCATTTGTTTTAACTCGTCCTTTATTTTAAATATCGTTGTTCTGGTTATGTTTCGTATTTCTCTGCGTGCTTTTGAAAACAAGTTAGAAGCGTTAATTGCGATTAAGTGCAAGATTATCAAAATATCGATTGCTGTTTGGTTTGATTCATGCTAGTACGGCTTGTTGTTTAACGTTGTTTTTATTTGGTAAGCAACTGGGCTTATTTGTTTCATGTCTTTATGTGTTTTCTTAAATTGTAGTATTTGTACTGGGCGGGCAACGACTTGTATTTCTTGTTTCGTTTGGTTAACATGAGTGGTTGTGCTCTGTCGGTTAACTTGAGAATTTTGGTCTGGTGTCAGGCTGCTTACATTCCTGTTTTTTTAGTTTCTAGTTTTTGCGTTGCGCTGGCAACGGCTTTGTGTGTCGGACTGGCGATGGTTTGTGGTTTCTTAATATCTATGTTTAGATTCGTTCGGTTAACGTGAGTGGTTGTACTGTGTCGATTAACTTGAGAATATTCGTTATTAAGAGGGAATATTCGTGTCCGTTTGCTATGTGTGTTTAGTGTTCATGGTTATTTGTGGCTGGATCGAACTGTGACGGCTCTCCTACTGCTGGTTGGAACCCTGATCGTTTCCCTGGTTGTTATATTGTCTGTATGTGTTGTAGTGTTTTCCATCGGTTGATGGATCACGGTGTTGAGTTTCATTGTGCTGAATTGGTTTTTAAGTTGTCGACTTCGTTTGATCGCGGTTGGTTTCGATATTGTCCCTTGTTGTAGTTTTTATTTGATTGGAACTTGTTTCTGCACTCGTCGAATGTTTGTCCCTTTGTAACTTTGCAGTGTGAGCAGTATTTAGGAGGGTCTTGGAAATTTGAGATTGTAGGTTGTCGGTTGTCATTCATCAAAATGGTTCCCTTGAATTGAAAACCTATCCGTTTTTTAAAATTGCAGTATCTGATTAAAACTGGCTTAGATTTTTCACTAGGCTGTAGAGTTCAAATTTGGATTACTTAAGGAAAATCGGCAGAAACATTTTGCCCTGCATTGATTATCGGGCATCTTTGCGTCGAGAACGATTTAAACTTTTCATCAGTATTGCCACAGCATGAGTATAAAAAATTACCCAAGTAAACTTTTTCATTTAGTTTACAATTACCCTATTATCACAATGATTTGAAGTAGAAAAATTATGAACTGTACTTCCATTAAACTTTTCAAATAACGAACTAAAACACACCATTAAGTGTGAACCTATTTTAAGCTTTTATCTTTTAATGTTTTATATATATTTCTAACTATCGGGGTATATCGAGCTTTCGATTTATGTAAATTAAGGTTCTTCATGCATTTGGGCCATATTGGTCGTAATTCTGATGAATGATTTAATTTAGATAATCTTAACGATTATTAAATTTAATCAGCAGAGCTTCAAATTTTTTTTTTGGAAAAGCTCAATTTGTTATTGCTTGAGTTATTCAGTAAAACACAGTTTTTATTTTTATCAAAGCTTTTATATTTTTCATGGTCCTTAAAACTAAAGCTTTTTTTAAATTTAAACATTAATCAAATGCACTAAATTATAGTTAAACAAAAACTTGCTAAAGTGTCAATTTAGGTGCAAAATCTATAGACATCTGTAGGATTTGTGGGATGTTGCAGTTTAAAATCAAGGCGTACATTACCTAAACTTTTGCAACAATTTGGTGTAACAAATTTAAAACATTAAATTTAGGAGATGATTATCGTCAGATAATAAAGATAAGGAGATAATTATCGTCAGTAAAAAAAATCAGATATTTGACATTCTTAAAGCTAGAAAAGCTGCAACGTTTCTATTAAACAGTTTCTTTCTAGATCGAAAATATTACTTTAAGCTGAATTAATTGGAAGTTACTTGACAAATTGTGATAAAAGCTAAAAAGCTCAAACAAATCAATTCAACTGTGAAACTTTAGAAATTTGCTAACATAATAATAATTAATGTAAATTTCGGCTCAAGCCTTTTGAATGTGAGTTTTTTTTATTCGTCGTAATTGAAATTGCAGATTTACTACTGTTGCTTTATTCCGGTTGTAAGATGTTCTAGTGAAACACAAAAAGCAGAATTTAAATTAAACTTTTTGAATTGTAAATATAAAAGCTTTCAATCACAATTAGTTGGTCTGAATTAAATTTACTAAGAATATACATTAAAAACTTAAATAGACTTAAGCTTTTAACTATTGCTATTTTATCGAGAAGCAGAATTTCCAAAAAAACAGTTAAGAATTGTTCAGTAGTATTTGTTTAAATATAAAAATTAAACGGCTAAAACTCTTGAATGGATTTTTGTAAATTATATTTCTTCTAGTTTATTGTTGGGCTAAGTGTTAATAAAAGTCTCCATTTTTTTTACTTTTCATAAAAGTTCTTATTTAAACTCTGTATATACTCGTACATAAAATATTAAATACAAATCTCATAATATCGCCTTCAAATTAATAAGATTGATTTATAATGAAAGTTAGGACCAAATATTGTTCAGTATAGAATGAAATGGGTAAAGCTCATATAGATTTGTTTAAAAATTAATATCAATTATTAAATTAATTTACTGGAGCTTTCAAAATTTTGCTCATAATAAGCTGCTATAAAATAATGTTTAAAAGCAAAGCTTTTATATACAAAATGTTTTTAAATTAACCGACATTAAATAATAAAGCTTTTTAAAATTTGAACTTTTAGTTTAGTTAAATTAAAAGCTTTTATGTAAACTAGAGTTTAATGATTTTAATCAGATCTTTAATTAATAACGAAAAGCTTTCGTTTTGATATGCATAATCAGTAATAAGAAGCTGAACTATTTTAAATTCGAACGTGAAAATATTCAAAAAGCTTGATTTAATTAAATTTATTCTATATTGTTTAACAACGAGATAAATATAAAGTTGATTGCCACCGGAAATTGGCTAAATCTTTTTTTGTTTTTATTTTATCATTTAAAGAAATCAATGTATAAATTTTAGTACATTTAGGATTTCAAATACAAAAAATTTAAATTTTAAAAATTTAAAAGTTAATTACATTTAGAGATAGAAATTCAAATCTCAAAGTTTTAAAAGATTAATACATTTAGAATGTTTTTTAAAAGGAATATTAAAATTATAATTGTCTGAAGTGTGGTTTTAATTTGAGGTTAAACTGCCCTTTAGAAAGCCCAAACTTATAAAACTCACTTTTGCCTCGAGGGCACCAAACTGCTGCTGCATATTCTAATTGAGACCTTATTTATGCAAAGTGCAATGTAAATATTGAATTTTGATCTTTAATATCGGTGGACCATCGGCGATTAATGCCAAACATGAAGTTGGCTTTCAATACACTCTGATCAATGTGTCTGGAGGGTGAAATATCACTGACATATATTACACCGAGGTCTTTGATTGTGGTGACGCGTTCAATTATTATTATTATTATTATTAAAGTTGGCTGGAACCTAAGCCGGTTCCGCACTAAATGCCACTCTTCGCCCATGGTGCAAACCGAGGATTCCATCACAATGCTCTGGCAAACTGTAACAGCTTAAACCAGGGTAGGGGCGACCATTGACCTACATTTAAAGATCTATGGTTAAGAAATCGGGTCCTAACTACCTCGAAAGCGGGATAGCTACATACAAAGTGAATGCTGTCATCGTCATCTTCCAGACAGTTGTCACACAAGGAATCTTGAACAAGTCCAATTCTTTGTAAATGGAGTCTAAAACGACCATGACCGGTTAGAATACGCTAAGCCTGCAAAAACATGTAGTTCTTAATAAGAAAAGTGTAATCGAACTAGGCGGCTGACCTTGGCAACCAATATACTTAAAATTTTAATTAATACTAACAGAAACTTTATTTACTATTTATAACGTTAATACAAAACTTTATATATTTTGTGCTAATTTACAAATTTAAAAAAAAACAAACGTTCGCTGATAAATATAACAATTAAGATATGCAACCGCCTAAGGTGTTTTAAATCGCTGAGATAAATATATGTAAAAACCGTATTCATCCCTAATTATAACCGCGAGCTTTTTTACGTATTTACATAACAAAAAACTATTATTTATATTTTATATTATTTTGTATATAACGTCTGTTATGCCTTTTTATTTCAAAATTAATCATAATAACATTAAATAGAGCATAAACAATAAAAAAATGTTAAAATTAATTGAGCAACAAGTATTTTTCCGTAACGAACTTTTACTGCCTTCTTTTTTAACTCACTAATGTACATATATATGTATATACATATATATACCTTCTTGTGTTCTAAATCGACTTAAGGCGGGATGAGTCATATTTATAAAATATAAAATATTATTTGCATTGTTCTCGGTTGTCTAATAAAATAATTTTTAATTAGTTCCGAAGTTTTTAAATATTAGTTGAATAGAATTGTAAAATAAGTTTAGTATACAGCCGAGATGAAAAGCTTCACATTTATATAAAAATAATTTTTAATTTTATCTCAAGAAAATCTGCATAAAATTTAATTTATATTTTTTGTACAAAGTTTTTGTATACACTTTGTTCTGGAATTTCAAATAATAAATAAAATATTTTTGGTTTTACTTTGTTATCTAAAGAAAGTTTACCTTTCTTTTGTATTTTGGGTGTGTATATGTGTAAAAATTCTGTGTCTAATAAGAAAATATCATATTTTCATAATACCACCGAATTCCATAAAAAATCCATTTTAATAAGCTTAAAATTTCCATATTTGAATTTTTTAAGAATTTTCGTTTTTATTTCCTGGTGTTGTCTTATGGTGTAGGTACACATAAACTTTATTAATTTCCCGCAGTAAAATTATTGATTTTATTTCCAACTGGTTTTGTGTCCTTACAGCAAACAAAGAGTACACCATGCGTCGTAGGATATCTTGGTGTTCACCTTCGCACTAAATTCGGTTAGACGTTAGAGGGAACACAAAAAATAAAAAGTTATTTATGTTTTAATGGCGGAAGAAAAACCTCAAACCTCTAAACACAATATTTTTTTTTTTTTCGGTTACGATTTTATAAAACCGCGCACAACATTATTTAAAACATCATAAAATATTTAGAAAGATTTTTGGTGCGTTTGTCATTTCTAATTAGCCAAATCAACAACTGACTTAGGTATATGTATGTACGCTCTCTCTAATCCATCAAGTAATTGTGTACTCGTGATGTGCAACATAATATATACTGAAATGTGTTGTGAACTCGTTTATATACGAAAAAGCACTTTCCACACGTAAAACAATAAATTTCCATTCTTTATACCTTTTCAAATGAACCACAAACAGTGATTTTTCTTGTTTAAGCCAATTAAATGATTCAGCTATTTTATACTTTAGCTGGTATACAAGAATATTATACCGAAATAATTTCTTACCTTGTTAAAAATACATATAAGAACATGTTTGGAACAAAATTAGGGAAAAATTCTCATAAAAATCAATAAAATTATGTTCGAGATCTTCGAAAGCACAAACAACCCATGAATAAGGTTGAAATCATGAAAATTTTATTTATAAAAAAAAAAAAAATTTTTTGTGGTTTTTCATTTTTCAAAAAAAATACGAAAATTGTTGCTGGATTTTGTGTGTAAGTATATCAAGAATGTTTCAAATATGGAAGATGTTTTCGAAAATAATAAGGGAATTAGAATTTTATATGTAGTGAGGTGTATTATGTTGTGTAGGTACATAGAATATATTATTATATTATGTATATATAAAGCTTAAATTGTTGTTGTTGTTGCCATGTTGCTATTAGAAATTTACAATATTGCATTACAAATTATAAATCGTACATATCGTATGAGGGTTTAGTCCGGGATGTAACTAAGTAGAAAATTATATTGACATATAGCTTAGAGTTATGTTATTCTGAAGGTGTGTTGCATATACTATAAGCTCTACTGTGCTTTGATTAGCTTTGAGCACTACAATATATCACAATATGGGCATTTCAATGGTCTTATACGTTGCAACTATATGTAGAAACCATCAATTGTCTCTAGTTTACCTCCCCGCGAATGTATCAACACGGCTGAACTTCTAGAGGCTAGTGTAATAACACTACAAACAACAAAACGCAATGGATAAAACAAACAATGTTTTGATGTTCAGGAAAATTCACTCTCTTCGGAGGTCGGCCCCATGGATTCTAGGGGGAAGCCAAATATTGTTAAAACATTCTAATGATATCCAAAACAAGCTAAATAATATCAACGCTCAAATGAGTAACGAGGAACAATTTTCATTTCACAAGTGCTCACCAGCAAATATTATAAACAGTTGTTGAATAAATTTCAAAATTGGAGAAACTAATCGCGCAGCTGAGCAACGAAGTTAAGAAAAAACTGTACACTAAACGAAAAGGTTAACATAATAGAGGTGAATACGAGTTAAAAATATTTCGTCTAACCATATTCAGCCTTTAACTATTCAACATGATCCTTCCAATAATTCCAACTGGTTGCTGCGGCAATTTCCAGTTTTTCAACATAAAAATAGGTTCAATGCGCTGAGTCAAGAGGGATGTTGCACAGATGAGGAAGAACTGGAAACCATAGGCGCACCAAAATCAAAATACCTCCAAAACATACTACACAAAGTCTCCACCCATTAACGTGAGCAACATCAACAATTTCGAACTTTTTCGACAAAAAATAATAAAAACCACTAATGAACGAACTAATTTTAAACAGCGACATTAAAATTACCGTTCAAAATGAAAATGACTGCAGAAATGTCAAAAAACTATTGAAAAAATTATAAAATGAACCCGCAGCAACCAACTAGAAAATATCAGAGGGTTACCATCATCCATTAGTCATGATGAAATTATAGTCAAGAAACAGTTTCCATTATTTTACATCGATTTAAAACAAAAATGAAATAATAAAGAAGTATTCAACTAGAAGAGACTTGCATACTGTAGAGTTAAAATTGAATCAACTACCAAGACAAGGGGCATTCCACGATACACGATATGTCAAGAACTCGTACATATTTTTTTTTTTTTTTGACAATCTTATTTATTCACATAAAATTTTACAATGTACCTAGTCTGTAGACTAACAACATTTCTTTTTTGACCTAAATTGCTAAATTGTGTTTGTGACTATAGTGCTAACTCAAAAGGTTTTACTCTTTTCAGTCTTCTCACTGCTTCCCTGTGGTCGAGTAGTTGGTTGGCCTCAACATTCGGGTGATTCTGGAGCCTCACTTCATGCTTCCGTGCAGCATTGTTTGCTTCTCTGGTGACAGTTTCCACTCTAAGGTCCCTGTGGAGATCGCTATTACGTTTGTACCAGGGGGCATTTACAATATTCCTTAGCACTTTGTTTTGAAATCTTTGAACGATATCCATGTTGCTTGGTTTAGTACAACCCCACAGATGAATTCCATACATCCAAATGGGCTTTAATATCTGCTTATATAGCATCAATTTATCATTTATTGATAGATTGGAGTTCCTTCCCATCAGCCAATACATCTTTCTATATTTGAGTCTGAGTTCTTCACTTTTTTTCTTGACATGGACCTTCCATCTAAGTTTGGTATCTAGATTCATCCCTAGATATTTTGCTGAGTTAGCATGTGGTAATGGGACATTATTTAATACCACAGGCAAATGATTTATTTTTCTGTTGGTGTAGTCAACACGTATGGATTTTGTTTCATTTAACCTGACACGCCATTGCTTCGTCCATCGATAAATTTTGTTCATCGCACTTTGAAGCTTATTGGTAGCTCCTTCTATGGTATCATCTACTACCAAAATAACAGTGTCGTCTGCAAATGTTTAATGTTCCTGTTTAACACGAAAGTGTCGCTCTGTAATGTAGGATTTTAATATTTGGGAGAGTTGTGAAGGTAGAATGTTCTGGAAGAAGACCTTCGTGCCAAACTTTGTCAAACGCCTGGGCCACGTCAAGGAAGACTGCTGAGCAGATTTTATTTTCTTCGAGTGATCTATATCTATGATATTTGTTGTTCTATGAATTTGATCAATTGTAGTGTCTATCTCGAAATCCAAATTGATGTGTTGGGATTAATTCCTGCCTTTCAATTATTGGTTTCAATCTTTTTAAGAGAAGTCTTTCAAATAGTTTTGACATAATAGGTAGTAACGAAATCGGTGTATGGGATGTTATTTCGTTTGGTGGTTTTCCAGGCTTAGGTATCATAATCACCTCCGCGATCTTCCATACATTTGGTACATATTTCATCCTGAAACCTGCATTGATTAGAGTTGTTAATTTTTTAATTACCTCCTTCGATAGCTGTTTTAAGATTTTTCCTGTTATCAGGTCATAGCCTGGCGCTTTGTTAGGATTTACATTTATTTTTATTTCATTAGTCAATTCCGCAGGGTGGTCAGATCGATTTCTTGATCAATAGTTTCCTCTACTTCTTGGAATTTTTCTCTCTATTGTACCTCATTAGGCAGAAAAATACTTTCTAGATAGATGGCCAGCGAAATCTGTTGCCTTTTATTCATTGCTTCTGGCCCAATTCCCATTGCTTGTTCTTATGGGTGGTATTTGAGTTATTGGTCTTTTCATTCGTTTGGTTGTCTTCTACAAAGAATAGTCAGTATCCTTTTCATATGCTAATGACTGTAGATATGAGTTTATTGTATCATTTTTAATGTACTGGATTTCCCTCGTGAGTTGCTGTGTCAGGTTATTCAGTTTGTTTTTATCTGCAGTCATCCTGGTGTATTGCCATTTCTTCCTGGCTCTCCTTTTTTCTTCGACAAATTCCCTGATTTCTTTTGGGTAATTTGTACCTATTGTTCATCTTTTGAACTCCTCCGTATTATTCCATGCTGACTGTTGTACGTCATTTATGAATTTTACGATTTCTTCATCTAGTTGTTCTTCTGTTTTTAACGGTACATTAGGTTTTATTTTAGTATTCAGCTCTTCTTTGATCCCTCCCAGTCTGTATATTTATTTGTCAGAGTCGGGTTGCATATTTTGAAGATTATTTTTTCATTGAGAGTAAGTAGTATTGAAGAGTGATCGGAGCTCGAATCATACCCCTATTCGATTTTAACATTAGTTGCTGGAAGTATTCTAGTTATAAAGAAATCTAGTAGATCAGGTATTTTGTTATTATCTGTTGGCCAGTATGTCGGTTTGGCAGTAGAATTCCAATTACATCCAACTTCTGTCATTGCTCCAAGAAGTTCTTTACCTCTAGTAGTGATTATTCTTGATCCCCAATGAGTATGTTTCGCATTGAAGTCTCCGCTAATGATGTACTTATCGTAAGTCTACGTAGTGTAATTTTGTAAGATTATATCGCGGTGGGCAATAAATTGCCGTTACGGCTAATGACTGATTTTTAGTTTGAATGCTGACGGTAGTTGCTTGTATTTCTTTTGTTTCATATTTTTTCTCTTCGTAATGTTGTATATTACTTTTTATTATTATCGCACTTCCTCCTCTGGCTGTATTTTCTGGGTGTATTGTATGGTATACTTGATAACCTCTAAATTTTATAAATGATTGTTTTGTATTTCGGATATAAGACAGATATATATATTTTTTGAATGTTCAATAATAGTTGCAATTCTGGCTGATGTTGCAATAACCCATTGGGATTCTATTCATGCTAAAATATGAATGACAGGAGCAGTCCTGATGCTGTTTTCTAGTTTCGTTAGTCTTTGAATGATTGATCCAATAGCTTTTTCTTGCTTTTGTTCTTGCTCATCCATTCGGTTTAGAATTGTTTGCAACATTTCACTATAACGGTCAAAATCGTTTTTCAATTCTCCTCCCTCTTTAGCAATTTCAGCATATGAGATACCTGGAGCTTGAATTATTTCATAAGCAGGTTTTCTTATCTTTTCTATTTGATTTCTTGGCTCCTTTAATTTGTCTTTTGGTATGTCCTTTTTGTTATTATTATGTTTTCTCGTCTTCTGTAGTTCTCTGGCAATTATACATCCTCTATAATTTGCGGGGTATGGCTCTCCACAATTTACACACTTGGCCGGAGTTTCTCTGGTTTTTGTACATTCTTTGGAGGAATGCTTAGCTGCGCACTTAACGCATCTTGGGTTTCTATTGCAGTAGTTCTGAGTGTGCTCGAATGATTGTCACTTTTTGCATTGCGGGAGCAATATTGATTTTCGTAAAGCTTCAATCTCAACCTTCATGTTGAGGACATACCTTATTTGATAAATATTTTGTATGGTTTCATCTTTATCAAAAGTTAACATGAACAATGAGAGCGGAGTTTTATCCTTTCTCTTCAATATTTGTGTAACCTCTTTTATTTTCAAATTTTTTATATTTATATATTTTTTATTTTTTTTAATAATTCTTTATTTCTTCTTTTTTGCCACGACTTTAATCGGCCTGGATCTTTTGTCCCCATAAATGCACCATGTATTTCCCTTTTCATTAAGTAAAAGGGTCAGTTTTCTATAATTCTCCTTGTCTGGGACATTGACTTTAAGATCTCCACTACTGAGCATCGTTGTTTGGTATTGTATTTGGTTGCATCCATCGTTTTTCGTATATCATTGTAGTTTTCAATCTTATTTACAATGACTGGTGATGGTTTGGGTTGTTGCACCTTTTTACTCTGATTTTTTATTTCCTTTTTTTCTTGTATTTGTTCTGGAGATACAAAATGTGAGCAAATCACATTCGTCGTCGCATTTTTCCTTGTTTCTTTTTTTAGCACCCAATTCACTTTTAAATTAAGTTCATCTGAGTCCGTGACATATTCATTCTGGCCGATAGCTACGTTTCCGCCAAATGCTACGATTTTAGCTACGTCCTGCTCTTCTATTCTTGATTTCTCTTCTATTACAGCAGGTGTTAGAGCTTTTCTAAGCTCCTCATTTTCTTTTTTAAGTATATCATGAAATCATTACTTAGCTTAGTTGTGATCTTTTCAAATTCGCATAGCTTTCTGCGTCGTTCAATATTTTCCTTTTCATATTCGTTACCGTATCTTGTTGGTGATATGGTCAATTTGGAACTATTTCCAAAAGGGTTAGTAACGGGGTTTCCTTCGGTTCTCCGATCGTGATCTTTCCTTTAGCAATGGTTGGTTCCCCCCAGAATCCACGGAACCGCCCTTCTTCGAGAAGGGTGGAGTTTCCAAGTTAAAACCTGGATTACCACCTGGGGTAATATTTACTTTCGTTGTTTCCATTGCATTTTCCTTTATGTTTGGTCCGCGGGGAGTATTTTATTTCCTCCCTACCCTTCGCTACCCTTAGATACCGATGAGCACTCCTCTATCCGCCACCTGAGGACGCGCTCTCTAGCGGTTTACATACTCCGCCGAGAAAACTCGTACATATAACAAGAGTTTTTGTTATCGTCAAACCAAATGCGTGACATGGCGCACCAGCATGTGCTCTTTGTCATTAAGAAGGACATACAGAAAATTATAAAGGATGCCCAGTATATCGGAACAAAATTAAAAGTCAACAGAGTAATAGAACAAGCGTAGTACATCGATTACAAACCAAAGCAACTAAACCTCAAACAACAATTACACCATCCACAGTTGGATTATCTTATGCGCAAATCAACAAATCAGCTAATGAATTAAACCAAAACACCAAATACACAGAAGTTAATAACGAGTCATTAAAATGCTCAGTCAAATTCAACAGACACTTGGTCGCTTCGCAGAAAGGGTGGTAAAACTGGAAATTAATTAATTTATATCCGCCAAGTAAAAAATCCAGCATACACAAAAATGATTAACTCGTTCATATACGCATTGTAACTTGGAACGCCAATGGGCTGAACCAACGAGCTCAGGAACTGGAAATATTTCTCCATACAAACAATATAGATATTCCGCTGATTTCAGAAACGCACTTCTTCATAATCAACAAGAGGATATTCCGGAAAGATACATGCAAGCAACGGTTATCTCAATCCAATATAACGGCGCAGATCTAAATATTGCGGCAGCATACTGTCCTCCACGGCCTACACAAAGATAGTTACAATTTAATACCGTCTTCAATAAACTCGATCCAAGATTTATCATTAGAGGGAACTACAATATAAAACATACAGCTTGGGGTTCCAGGCTAATTTCTCCTGGAAAAAGAAATTCTTTATTCAATGCCATTCATGAAAATAAATGGTAAGTCAGCTGTGTACAATAGGATAATATTGCTCCTAGAATGATGCCTTGTGGAACAACTGCGTTAATATCATTTAAACAGGTAGTTGAATTTGTTTAACCATGTTTTACCTTTGAAGGAGATTGTTTTCCAGAACTGAGTGAAGTTCCTTCGATAGAAATCTTTTAATTTTGTATATTAGCCCATCAATATCCAAAAACGCAGCAGAACAATATTTCTTTTCCTCGACAGTGTTTTTGATTGCATTTACAATTCTGTGTACTTGTTCTGTGGTACTCTGTTGGTTTCGGATGTTAAAATTGATGGATGGGCTTGAATAATATGCCGTTCTTCTAATACTTATTTCAATTTCGTTAGTAGCATTTTTTCAAATTGGACGATATGATGAAATTGTGGTGTTTAGTTCACTAAACAGGTCATACAGGTTTATATATAATAATATTGCACCTATCATATTACATTCATTTCATACACGTTTTGATTTTATATAAAAACACAATGTATAGCCAAAATGCTGAATGTACACAAATTAATTTAATTTTGCTATATAAACCGAAAAAATGTATTTAATAAATTAGAATTAAAATTATTATTCAAATTGATTGTTTCAATTCTCGCGATTATTAAGACCTCACCTGTAGTAATCTTAACAATCGCTTCAACCAAGTTTTAAGCAGAGGCTAAAACTTTACATGGTCCTTCGAACCGGATACAACAACATAAGCCGGATTTAACAACATAAGCTGAATTTAACAACATAAGCTACAATTATTCGAGTCTTCACATTAACTCATCAATCAAATGGATAAACTACTGCAGAAGAATGATGAGACTGGCGCAAAAATAACAACTTTAGCCAGAAACTACCACAAGGATGGAGATATACGAAAGACTAAATCGTATCTCGAAAGAAAGATAGAAGAGTTAAAAAAGCTCTACGTCGAATTTCTGGCAACAGATGACCAGATAATATCGATGGATCCTCCAATCAAAGAGGATCATCCGTATAGACCAATGAGGAATACAATTGCCGAAATAAATAAGGATCTACTTATTGAGATGCGGCAGCGCCTGAACAACGGTCCACCACTAACACCAACAGTGCCATTAGTATCATTGTCCAGCACAGACAAACAGAAGCATTTTGACCTTCCTAGCAAGGAAATGATGAACAAAGGGCAAGCAACAACACCGCCACCATCATGTAGTTCGGATAGACGTCAACACCATGACGATATGAAGGAATTGTCAAGCACCAACCAAAAACTGCTAAAGAGGCAAGATGTGCTGATGAGGAATATGTACCGGAAAATGGACTCTATCGAACAAACATTGGATAACACCAACAGTCCAATAGAATACTTGAAATTAAAAATAGATCAACTATCTAAGGAAATTGAGGTAATTGATCAACAACACATAGAGATCCTAGTGGAAATAGATGAAGACCAAACAAATAAATACGTGCAAGAAAATTATTATGAAACCCTTAAGGAGAAAGTGGACACATTAATAATGCGTTTACAGCGCAACCAGCAGAAAGATACATCGAGCCTTTCTGAAGAAGTTAGGGTACAATTACTTAAAATACAATTACCAACGTTTTACGGCGATTATGAGCAATGGAGCGCGTTCAACGACATATTCACCGAGCTCATTCACAACAACAAGCAGCTATCGAACACTATAAAAATCACTTACCTGAAGTCAAATGTGCAAAAGGGAGCAGGACAGTTAATTAGTCATCTCACAACAACGGGTGACAATTATGACAAGGCCTGGGAAATACTGCAAGCAAGGTACAACAACACCTTACCAACTATACATGCAGCATCGGCGGTAACAATTCGAACCTTGCATGATACTGCAACCGAAATACTGCACAACATCAGCAAGCTACAGATAACCTCTCCCTTTGAAGCACTGGTAATGTTCACTCTAGGCAAGAAACTAGACCCTGAATCATTTAGACTGTACGAAACCACATTAGAAAATCCGAGGGAAATTAAACAGATCAGTCATTTCTTCAACTTTTTAGAAAGAAAATTTCAATCCCTAGAGGCTATGGGTGTCATCAAGGTAGCAAACACCTCACCACAACCAATGGCACCACTGAAACGAGTGCATGCAACAACGGTAAACAGCCAGTGTCTAGTAAAGAGATGCCAAGGGAGGCATCAATTGCAAGACTGCAATCAATTTAAACTAATGCCAACACTAGATAGAAACAAACTGGTCAGCGATACATCCACTTGCGTACGTTGTTTAACGCAACATCCAAGGGGCATATCGTGCACATCCACAATACGATGTATTGTGTGCCAAGGTCAACACCAACAAGGGGATAGCGCAAACTCTCATAGTCAAACAACAAGGCCCCGTACTGCTACCAACAGCAGTGGTCAGAGTAGCAACAGGTACTGGAAAACTCAATACAATAAGGGTACTAATTGATTCTGGGTCACAAGCAACTTTAATATCATCAAAGGCTGCCAATCTATTAAACATTAAGAAGAAAAAGGCACATATCAACATTTCAGGCATTGGTGGTACCGAAGCAGGAATCTGCAGACATACCATCAACATAAAATTAATGCCAAGATTCAATGAGAACTTTAGCTTAGACATTGAAGCCTTAGTACTCAACAACTTAACTCAACAACTACCCGCAGTTTCCATTGATACAACCAACTGGTCCCATCTTCAAAATCTAGAACTTGCAGATCCTGCACAATATAACCAACCTCAACCAATTGACCTGGTACTCGGGGCAGATCATTACCCATCGATTGTAACCAGCAGCATCATCAAAGGCGGGTACCAGGAGCCTATGGCACAAAACACGGAATTTGGCTGGATAATAATTGGCAGTATGGGCAACACGGATGATAGTAATAGAACAACAATGGTGACCACTAAAGCAATCGAGGAGCAATTGAAGTTGCTTGTGGAGAACGACAACATTCCTGAAAAGCGAAGCCACACCGAGGAAGAAACCCAAGTAGAGGAACATTTTAAAACCAACGTAGTAAGGGGTGCAGATGGAAAATTTATAGTAAGGATTCCATTCAACAACAACCCAAACACGCTAGGGGAATCGCGAAAAAGAGCCGTTGCAAGGTTATTACAAATCGAAAGAAGATTCATGAAGGATCCAACCTACAAAAAACTTTATCATAAATTCATGCAGGAATACATCGATTTAAACCACATGGAGTTGATCCAGGAAAGACGGAACGACGAACAAGCTGTAAACACATATTACATACCTCATCATGGTGTGATCAAGGAAGGCAGCACAACAACCAAACTTCGAGTAGTGTTTGACGCATCCTCCAAAACAACGAGTGGGTATCCCTAAATGATATTATGATGACCGGGCCCAAACTTCAAGAAGAGCTTACCGATATATTACTACGTTGGCGAAAACATAAAATTGTGATGACCGCCGACATAGAAAAAATGTATCGTCAAGTATGGATAAACAAAAGGGACCGAGACTACCAACGAATATTCTGGAGAAGCGATCCTTCTCAGCCAATCAACGCATACAGATTAAACACAGTAACGTATGGAACTTCCGCAGGCAGCTATTTGGCAGTAAGAGCACTATTACAACTAGCTCAAGAAGGAGCCAGTACCCATCCCACAGCAGCTAACATCATCCTAACAGACTTTTACGTCGATGACCTACTCACTGGCACAGACAGTGTGGAGGAGGCACTAATAGCACTAAACGAATTACGAGAGCTCACAGCCCAAGGTGGATTCCCGTTAAGAAAATGGACATCCAACAAAATCGAAATAACAAAACATATTCCTCACGAGCAACTGGCCGATGGAAACATTCATATCAAACTAAACGACTGTATCAAAACTCTAGGAATTTTATATAACCCTCAAACAGACTGTTTTGAGTTTGATATAGCCCAATTGCAGTTAACTACCAACCAGCCCACAAAACGATCATTGCTGTCCGATTCATCAAAGTTATTTGACCCTGTAGGATGGCTGTCACCAACAACAATCATGGCCAAAATTATGATGCAGGAAGTATGGATGACCGGAATAAATTGGGATGACCAGTTACCAGAAAAAATACGAACCAAATGGCTTAGCTATAAGGACGAGCTAAACGAAATTTCTAACATAAAAATACCGAGATGGCTGAACACCAGAACAGAAGAACAAAAGGAATTGCACGGATTTGCTGATGCTTCAGAACAGGCGTACGCAGCAACTGTGTATTGCCGCAACATTGATACCTGCGGCAAAGTAACAACTCAGTTGGTAACTGCGAAAACACGGGTCGCTCCAATCAAAACAAGGCTATCGATCCCTCGTCTCGAACTGAAGGCAGCTGTATTGTTAGCAAAATTATTAAAACACGTCCAAAATAGCATGCAACTTCAGAACGTTAAAACATACGCATGGTCCGATTCCACTATCACTCTGTGCTGGATCAAAGGCGACCCAAACCGTTTTAAAACATTCGTAGCAAACAGAATCTCGGTCATCAAGGAGACATTACCATCGACAACATGGCAACACATTAAATCGGAAGATAACCCAGCGGACATGGCTTCACGTGGTATAACACCAAGCGAACTCATCAATAACCCTTTATGGTGGCACGGGCCGCAGTTCCTAACAACAACATCATTGCACTGGGAGACAATCTTGGCTAGCAACTCATATGACGATCTACAAGAACAACAGAAACTACTGTTACCGGAACTTGAAGAGAAAGTAGTGATTGCAACCATGATAACACGGAAAAAAATAATTGTTTCTAATTCAAGAAATTGTGATTCTTGATCTAATAACTCAATATTTAGTGAAATTTTTCTTATTTCTATGATTTTAAAATAAATTAAATGTTCACAACACTTATAGTAAGAAATTTTCTTATTACGTATTTTATGAATAATTTCTTAAATTGATACTTTATAATATTCTAAAATCAATAACTTTTTAACATAATTTAAGAATATTACACTAATTTTATAAGAATGGACCTCTTTAAATAACGAATTTTATATTAATTTTATGTTTCAAGGAAATCATAAATCTAATGCTTTATCATGTTAATCCTATGCGTAATTTTAATATAAAATCCCTAATTTTTTATTTAAAATAATTGTAAATATGTAAATTTAGGAACAAGGATGGTTTGCTTAGTTTATTAAAAGAAAAAACTCGTATTAAGGAATAAATCATCGAATCGAGTGTTTGTTTAATAAAAATAGATAATAGAATGAGCAGAAAATATAAATAATAATAATAAATTATTATACTTGTCCTTTTCCTTAGCCCGTTATTCAATTTTAAATTTGTCGAAATCTCATGATGAAATACATACGCGCTACTTATTTTATAAAGTATACGGTGATAAATAGACGTGCTCGTCAAAGTGGAAATAAACGTGTTGAAAATTAAATTATTAAACTTTACAAAAAATCTGTATTGTTATTAAAAATAAGCAAGTGATAAGTGATTCGAAGGAAGGGTTATTAAACATAAAAAATATACAATTAAAAACTGATAGAAAAAATATTGTTGTGCTTAATTTTTGTTCTTGTATCTGATTTTTGTTAAATTAAATTAGTGTGCCATATTACAACAGGTGAGTGTTTTTATAATATAGTTTTATTAATAATAAATGTGTAGTATTTTATCGAAGCATAACTACGAGTCTGTTTATAAAGTACTTTTGAAAAATTGTATCTAATCCATTATAATATTGGCTTATACAAATTTTACACAACGTTTCTAACGGTTCTTGTTTACTTAAACGTAATTAATGTTCTTGTACGATAAAAAAAATATATGTAATAAAACAATTACACAGTTTCTAGTGAAATGACCAGTGTTAAACGGCAATCGAGATTATTAAATCATATTAATTTGTTTTCGCAATATACAACAACAAAAACCAAACCGTTTGATAATTTTTTTTTTTAATTTTATTAGTAATCGGGAATAATGGCCGAAAATATTGTCGTTGATTCCAACACTAATTTAGAAGCATATGATATAATATTTATTAATACTAGTGAATTGGATTTATTATTAAGAAAGTGGGAATTGGCCCATCTAAAACCATATTTGGAAAGTAGGTTTAGTTTCAATTTTTATTTTTATTTTGGATGGATTTATTTTAATTGGGATCTTTATGATACAGGAGGTGGATTTGATGACATTAGTGATTTTAAAACCATTACAGAACTGGAATTAAATTTAATTTTTCCTCTTACAAGCGACGCTGCATATAAAAGCAGAATAAGATCAAAAATAATAGAATGGCGAAAGGAAAATGTATAAAACAAATTATATTTTGCTAACCTAATTACATTAAATTTCAAGCATGTTTTCAAATCTTTGACAGGGTTACAATATTAACGTGGAATTGTTGAGCACTACAACAACAACGCAGTCACTTAATTCATCTGTGGTTGATTGGATACAACTACAAGCCGAAGTGTCAAAAAACCAAGAAATTCCTGTAAATTGGTTTTGTGGAATTCATTTTTCATATTTTAAATGACATCAAAAATTTAATTTTAATAATTCTAGAATTTAGCCACTTTTTTAAAAACACAAAAAGGACAAAAAATTTTAAAAATATATGAAGCATCCAATCCTCCAGAATTGACGGAACCTGCAAGAAAGCTACTTATTGATGGGTTGCTAGAATTTTTTTACACAAACGATGTGCAGATGAAACATACTGATTTCTTCAAAATTTCTACTGATATAGCGACAACGTTCCATAATGAGTTAAAGGTAAAAATTACTAACTAAATTTTCAATCAAAATAGTTAAAAAGTTGTTTATTTTAAAATATTCTAGAATACATATTACAACACAGAAGGTGATAGACCAACCGGACGATTGTACAACCGGTATAGAAACGAGCTGGCTAAACTACGTCAAATTGGGTATACAAAGCCAGTTAAAAGAAATCTTTCGAAATCTACAGAAGAACAAAATACAATTGTTTTAGGTACATAATAAGCTAACATAAACTTCATTATATTTTTTATATAATCAATTAACAAATTTTAAAATCGTATATTTAATAGATTCCGATGCATCATTGGTAGAAGACAAGAACTGGTTGCAGGTTTTGAGCGAACCATGGGCAACGGTTGAAGCCAAGTTTAAAAATTCATATGCATTACGTCGCATTGAATTTAACCAAGTGCACACAAATTGGCTCGAACATTGGCCTATTTATAAAAATCCAGACGCCTTTAGACTAGTAAAAAACGTTTTATTATAAATTATTCAAATCTTATAATTTATCAATTGTGTTTAATTTAGATTGACATTGATTTTGAATTGGGACATCCAGGACAAGAATTGGCTTTATACAACAAGTGGGATAGTTTTGAGGTCAACATTATACCAATATTTTTAAAAAAAATTTAAAAAAGATAAAAGAATAACCCACATGCTCGAAAATTTACCAACCGATAAAGGTATTAAACAATTTCAATGACTTAGAAATAATATATCCCAATTTTATTTATTTTACCTAACGTAATTTATTATATTTCAGATTTCAAGACTATAGATATAATCAAAATTTTACATTATTTCTTAAAACCTACTGGTCGCTACGTTCGGAAACTCGACAAAAAAATTTGGAAAATTTCGACACAAGATTCTATTGATGCTTTTTTTATTGAATTGGCTTCAATAAACGACTTGCAGAATCAAATAATAAGAAAAAGAAACACATGCATAGAATACAACTTAACTCTACAACCTACAATAATTATTCTGAAAGGAGATCCAACCATACAAAAAAAATTTTCTGTATGTTTAGATGATATTTTTTATTCGTTTGACAGTTTTTTAAACTGCCTTAACACAGCATTTAAAATCCATTTTTCCTTAAACTTAAATTATTCAGGCCAATGCTATAGAATCTGGCTCTTTATCCAAAAGTATTTTTTCGAAATTGACACTATCAGTGATAAAACGGATCCTGAAGTTGAAGCGTTGATAAGCCAATTAAAAAATTACTAAAAGAAATTATTAAATTGAAATTAAATTTTTATTTTTATTTTTATAGTAGTTTTAGAATATGTATTTTGAACACATATAAACCAATTTTATTTTTAATTTTTCTTAATATTATTTTATTTTTGTAACAATTATATTTTCCTTGAAGGAATTTTATATTATTTATAATGAATTGCAATATCTGTAAAAATACATTAAGTAGCATAAGTTTTTATATAACACACCTAAGATTGGTTCATAAATTAAAAGATAATTTTGATTTATTTAAGTGCACTTTAACTAATTGTCCGTCAAATTTCGACCAAAGTTGGAAGTTGAAACGTCATCTTCAAAATTGCATTAAATATTCTGTAAGTTCTTTAGAAATAGAAACAAAACAAAATCCAGTTATGATTGATGTCAAGCAACCTAGCCCAAATTTGACAGAATTAATATCGAGTGATAACAAAACATTCGTCAAACCTCAACACAATATTGATATTGAGTTATTTAAACATAAAATTGAAAAAGCTTCACTATCTTTTATCATCAAAATTGCCAGTATTAGTAATGTAACTAATAAATTAGTCAATACTTTAGTTTCAGATATTACTAATTTAATATTGCAACCAATTATAGAAGAAATCCAAACGACAATCACTACTGTCATGGGAGAAAATATATCGCAGTCAGTAAAATCTATGTTCGAACTAAGCAAAGAACCTTTTAAAAATTATAACACAGAATACAAACTTCTCAAGTACATGACAAATAAGGGTTTATATAAACCAGTTAAAAAGTTCAAAATAAACACTGTGACAAGTGAAGTAATGCATAAAGGTATAGCAAATTTAGATCTCAAAATATCAGAAGGAACGTTAATGCCAATTGAATTTCTAATACAAAAATTCTTTAGTTTACTAAAAGTCTTAGAAGAAACCATTCAGCATACAAAAAATTTAATGGCAGATAAAACAGAGATTAGGAATTTTGTTCAAGCTAAAGTATGGGAAAAAAAATTGTGTCAATTTCCAAATAAAATCATATTACCTTATTTTTTATATTATGATGACTTTGAGCCAGGCAATGCTTTGGGAAGCCATTCTGGGAAACAGTCTTTAGCCGCATTTTATTATAGCTTTCCCACATTACCTAAACAAATTTCCTCGCTTTCTAGCATTTTTCCTGCTTTGTTTTGTAAATCTCAGGATTTAAACACTTTCGGTTTTAATACCTGTATTAAAGATCTCGTTAAAGTGCTGAAAAAAATTGAATCTGAAGGAAGTGACGTACTATTACACGGCCAAAAAATAAAAGTATATTTTGTTTTGGGACTAGTAGTTGGAGATAATTTAGCATTAAACTCGTTATTAGGATTTAGTCAATCATTCTCACACAATTATTTCTGCCGGTTTTGTAAAATTAATAAAAACGATTTATCATCAATATATTGTGAAAATTCATCTTTGTTAAGGACAAAAATAAATTATGACATTGATATTGAAGCAAATGACTACAAAGCTTCGGGCATAAAATTGCAAAAAAAGAGCAAATTTCGTACCATAACCAATTTTATGTTAAAGTTTTTGGACCTACTCCTAAACCAAAACATCACCTTTTGATTCATTACCCCACTATTATACGTGAATCTGGCCCTATTAAACATTTATGGTGTATGAGGTTTGAATCCAAACACCGTGAGTTAAAAAATTACATTAATGTTACTTCTTCTAAAAGAAATTTGTCATTTTCGGTGGGGAAAAAGACAATGTTAAAATTAGGTTACAAAATTTTACAAAATTCTCAATTTGATTCAGATATAATTAATTGTAAGTTAGAAAAGGATAATAACCATGACTATAAAAACTATATAAGAATTTTAAATATACCAATCCATCCCCAAGATCCTGTTAAACAAGTGGTACTAATCAATTATAAAGGAACGTCATTTAAGAAAGGTTACTTTATTCAAGATAATTTAACAAACTTTATTTATAAAATTATTTCTATTTTAATTCAAAACGAAAATGTTTATTTTATAGTTCAGAAAATGATAATAAAGAATTTTGATTCCGTTTTAAGAGCTTTTGTTGTTGGAGATGCAGAGCTAAAACACAACTGGTTTTTATTGAATACAAAATTTTTTAAACCAGCGATACTATATAAGACGAATAACTTTCAACTTTGTTTTAAAAAACCTTTAATATAATTTGAAATTTAAAATTTGAAAGTTCATGAAATTTGAGTAATGAACTATAATAAAAGAAATAATGAATTATTTATAATTTTATTTTAATTATTAAATGCTTTTATTATGTAATTTATCGAATAAATAAATTTATAATGCACATTTATGTATTTAAGTCGTATTATTTATTTTAAATACACTTCTTAAAAGAAGCACAGCCTAATCTCAAGAAACCCATCCTACAATTTTAAATTATTCTGCTGAACTGAAGAAACATTTTTCTATGCCGTACATTTTGGAAAGATAAACGTAAGTAATGATGACATTAGATCAATAGGAAGTTTGATAGGTTTCATGAAGGATTCTCATAATTCAAGAATTATATTTAGTAAATTTAAGAGAAATATCCTTAATCGAAGAAATTTTTTAATTCAATATGCTACAGTTAAGCAATATTATAAACTTAAATTAACCAAATGTTGCTTAAACCTAGACATTAAGTTATTAATTTTAGTGATTTATTTATAATTTAAGAATTTCATATAGTCAATTCAAGAAAAATACCCTAGTTCGAAGAACAGTTTTAATTCATTTCCTTACATTTAAGCAATATTAGAGACTTAAACAATTGAAGTTTTGCTTAAATCAAGTGGTTAAGTTATTCATTTTAGTGATGTATCCTAAATTTATGTGATTTCTCCTATGGTACATTCTAAAGTTAAGTGTTCTTACGTTTAATTTAATCCACGCATATGGTATTTAGTTTTATGTTTGTATATTTGGTTTAAGTGGATAAAATTAATAGTTGAAAAACAAGGCATCATTTTCTTGATTTACATTACAAATTTCTTAAGTTTAGTGATCTTTTTTTTCCGTGAAAAGAATCTCATTTTCTCTCAGATGTATTTAACAAGATCTCATCATACAACAAGATAAGACGCATAGTTGCATACTGTTTGCGATTTACCGATAACAGCAGGCACAAAAATATCAACAAGGAGTCACTAACAGTACAAGAATTACAGCGTGCGGAAGCATTAATATTAAGGTTAACCCAAAGGCAAGATTTCAGCCAGGATATTGAATGCATAAAAAAATCAAAAAAGCTACACAAGGGCAGCAAATTAGCATCATTACACCCAGGATTCGATGACAAGGGGCTGTTACGCGCGATGGGACGTTTACAAAATTCCAATTTGCCCATTGACAAATATGGCCTATATGGCGGGAATAAAATCAGTGAAATTTCACCTCAAAAGAGTGATTGGAGAAACAACCCTCACCTTTGAGGAATTATATACGGTACTCACTCAAGTCGAGGCAGTGCTCAATTCTCGACCTCTAACTCCACTCACCAACGACGCTTCGGATTTAGCAGCATTGACACCAGGTCATTTTTTAATCGGAGACTCTCTCAAAGCATTACCAACTACTGACATCGAGGAGAAAAGTCTAAGAACAAGGTGGCATCTAGTAGAGAAAATGGTGCAAGATTTCTGGAAGCGGTGGTCATCAGAATATCTACATCAACTACATCAGAGGAACAAGTGGACAACCATTCAACCAAATTTAATGGTAAATGATCTTGTTCTATTAGAGGATGAACAACAACCGGCCACTCGATGGAAATTGGGACGGGTTCTAGACACCCATATTGGTTCAGATAATTTAGTACGAACAGCCACAGTTAAATGTAAGGACGCAACATACAAGCGGCCAATAATCAAATTATGCAAATTACCTATTGAAGAGCCATCAGAGGAACCACCACCAACACAAAAAATTCCCCTGATTACAAATAAAACACTCAAAAATGATGAATCTAGCTCCGGTCCGAATCTTAGTGACACTCCTAGACGACAACCAAGCCGGCGAGTCAAAACCAACAACTAACCCCTCTAATACCTGAAAATTACACAACCGCCCGGGAGTATGTTTAGTTCACTAAACAGGTCATACAGGTTTATATATAATAATATTGTACATATCATATTACATTCATTTTATACACGTTTTGATTTTATATAAAAACACAATGTATAGCCAAAATGCTGAATGTACACAAATTAATTTAATTTTGCTATATAAACCGAAAAAATGTATTTAATAAATTAGAATTAAAATTATTATTCAAATTGATTGTTTCAATTCTCGCGATTGTTAAGACCTCACCCGTAGTAATCTTAACAATCGCTTCAACCAAGTTTTAAGCAGAGGCTAAAACTTTACATGTGGTTCATTTTTTTCAGCTTATGTATCATTGTGATCAAAAATATCTTCCAGTTTTGTGGAATATAACCAGCCGCATGATTGCGTTGAATATTAATGTGATTACGCATTTGTCTGGCAATTCCATTAACATTTTTCTGACAATACGATCAAGCAAAAGCATCAAACAATTTCCGGTTGGTAGTCTAATCGGGTGATTCGAGTTTGTTGGCCATTTTAACTTTTTTGTTGCATCCCACAAAGAATAATCTGTTCTTTCGGTTGCCGCAATGCAAATCTTAGGGTTTCTTACCATCGGCGGCGAATTTTCCGCATTTCCTGGATTAGTTCCTGTATATTATGTGACAGTTTATTAACTTTTTCTGTACTATTTAAGACAGGTGTAGCCTTTTCAACTGATAATGCCAGGATCTGTTTTAGATTTTCTGCCGCCGCATCAATATCCACTGGTGTGATAAGAGGGATATTCAGTACAAAATTTTGTTCGACTAGCCTCTTATATATGAAGATCAAAATTAGTTTGCTTGTTTGTAAGCCGTTTTGCGTTTTTTTTCTTATAGGACAACTACTAATTACTATGGGACAAAAGTCAATTATATTTATATTTATTTATATTAACTTTCTTTTTATCTGTGGGCCAGTACGTTGGGTGACTAGCAGATAAGTAATCCATGGACTGCTCTTCAAAAGTTTCATAAAGGTATTTTGTTTGGCTTTAAAATCACCTCCGCAAGGAATGTTTGACCTATAGCTGGCTGGAAAAATCCGTCAACTGCCATTTTTGTATAGTATGTTTTGGAGGACAGTACACTGCTAATATGACACAGTTTTCAAACCGCAAATGTCCTAACTAGCGGCCTCTTTTTTTATCTTCATCCTACCGGAATGTTAGGTTTTGCGGGTATATAGTTATGTTACTGCGGTGACACTGTTTAGAGAAAAAGATATTATTAGAATGCTGCTGGTGACAAAGGCACAAATGGTGGCATATAAGAAGTTACTTATTCTGATCTGCAAAATTGTGTACTCATACTCAAAAGAAGGCTCCCGCACCATTTCATAACCGACCAGATTTTCACAGTTGGTTTTCGAAGGTTTTTCAGAACGTTTCATTGTAGCACGATTCGCCCCGTAATATATACGTTGTGCTTTCGTTTCAACTGTATTCAAGCGTATAATTAAATTATGGAAGGCGTGCTTAATTTTTTTAAAGTTGACCTTAAGTCAAATTATACAAAATAGCATTTAAAACCAAACAACGGTTGGCATAATAATTAATTTATAATTAAATAAGACCCAACTAAAAAATAAACATTTATTTTTATTCAAAGAAAAATATAAGCTTTTCTTATAAATAAGAAACAAACAAAACAGAAAAGTTTAAAGAAAGTTAAAATTGAGTCGTCTGTATATATGTACACTAAATGTTTATACATTTTGCTGACAACTTTATTTTTCATGCAATTTAATTTAATTTAAATTCAAGTTTTGTGAGCAAAATAATGTACAACATAAATTATGTATATTCAGTTGGATTAAGTTTATATAAAAATATATTTAAATAATTTTATTCCATACAGTTTTTAATTAATTTCGATGTATATAATTGAAAATTAATTAAAAAATTAAATATTTATATTAAATTACGAAAAGCTTCCAAAATGTTTAGCTGATACCATCGAAATAAAATCGTAAAACGATATGTTGCTGCCGACTTGTTAAATATATTCTATAAAATCAATATCAAACATAAAAACAATTTGGAAAATCGGAAAATTCCTTAACTCAATTTGATTTATATCATTTTTAAAACTTTTTGTTGAGCTTTTTGTTATTTTTTTGATTTTTGTGGAAAATCCGATATAATTTATTTCCATCATTTTTCCATCAGATTCTAACATTTTTCATATTGCGACTGTATACCGGGTGTTTTTTTTAAACTGAGACGATCAAATATCTCGAAAAATAGCCACTCTACGGAAAAAATGTCCATAATCAAAATTTAATCATACCGCGGGGGAAATACATTAGTGCAAAAAAAAAAGTCCCCCCACCCCCGCTTTGTAGGTGGGGCGGGGGTAACTTTTAAACTAAGATAGGAAGCCATATTTTTTATTGCAGATACGGATTCTACGACTAAAAGTACGTATGATTTGAATAAAATATTTTGTTCGGTTCATGATAGATGGCGTTGCAATCGACGAAATTCAATTTTTTCAATTTCTCCTTCTTAGAACACACGCATTCGATTCTGCAATACGTTTGAAATAAAAAACATCACGTTTTCATTGGAAATACTCGAAATTCGTCATCAAAACATATTATTCAGTTTTGTAAATCTAAATAAGTGTTCAAAATGATGGCCTGAATTTTGTATTTTTGAAATTTAATAATAAAACTTGAAATTAATTTTGAACACTTATTTAGATTTACAAAACTGAATAAATTGTTTTGATGACGAATTTCGAGTATTTCCAATGAAAACGTGATGTTTTTTATTTCAAACGTATTGCAGAATCGAATGCGTGTGTTCTAAGAAGGAGAAATTGAAAAAATTGAATTTCATCGATTGCAACGCCATCTATCATGAACCGAACAAAATATTTTATTCAAATCATACGTACTTTTAGTCGTAGAATCCGTATCTGCAATAAAAATAATGGCTTCCTATCTTAGTTTAAAAGTTACCCCCGCCCCACCTACAAAGCGGGGGTGGGGGGACTTTTTTTTTTGCACTAATGTATTTCCCCCGCGGTATGATTAAATTTTGATTATGGACATTTTTTCCGTAGAGTGGCTATTTTTCGAGATATTTGATCGTCTCAGTTTAAAAAAAACACCCGGTATATACCGATTTTGTACATTTTGGCTTTATTGTTTTTTTCCGCATGGCACAAATTTTATGTAAACGGAAAATAGATTATTTTTCCAGGGCATCCAACAACACCAAAAGTATATAGGTATTGGAAAAATTTCAATCGGAAATTATGTATTTTTGGTATCACACTATTTGTTGTGTATGTCCACATTTATGTCTCTTTGAAAATACATGCGCGATTCTATAAACGCGTACCATTGGTAAGCGAGTAGTATATGGTAAAAGATAATGTTCAGGTAATGAAGATTTATTGTAAATTAAATTTGTGCCATGGTTAGAAGTGTATAGGAGAGTCGTATATCGCGTGCGGTGTGTAAATGAATAAGTAACGCATTTACGGTCTAAAAGTGTTTTCGTTCCATTTTATGAAATGAAAATGAAATAAAAATTCTCGTTTTTCGTTTACGGTGTTATGGAGCTTTTATGGATATTAAATTTATAAAGACGAAAAAAAAAAAAAAATAGAGGCAAATGGCAAATTTAATAATATGATTTTCAGGTGTACGGTTTTTGTTTAAATTTGTCAGTGCGGCCAGTCAACCAGAAGATAAAAAGAAAAGTCATAAATTATAATTATTTTTTCGTATACGTATATATATGGTTCTTATATATAAGATTGTTATATTTTGTATGTTTAACATCATTACTTTATGACCATTTTAACGGTTGAATTGGGCCATGATTGCTATTAAGCAAAGTAGAAAATATTCTGACAAAGGAATTAGAACACAAACCTGATTTCTTTATATAAGAAGAAATTTGCCTCTCTGTTTCGCTTATTCAATTGACATAACATTTTCAAGACATTATTATATTTTGTACCTTCATTTCGACTCTACTTAGCGTACAACTTTAAATATAAATTTCCTTCAAATGTATGTCCTATCAGTTGCAATTTTGCTACTGCCGAGTAATCATTAAAAATAGTTTAATTATTACTTGTGTGAAAAGTTGAATCAGAAATATATGTAGAAAGCGATGTCTACAAACGATTTATCACCAAACGCTACGACCGTAATAGTTACTAATAAAATTGTGCAACATATTTAGTCCAAAACGACAACAAATCGCAAATGCTTCACTCTTTCAGGAAATTCAATACCAAGTGAATAATGTAAATGAACTTAGTGCGTTGAACAATAAAAGTTGACAAATTTTGACTATAAAAATAACAATGAGAGTGCATTGATAAGAAATGACAATAAAATAAACAGAGAAGTAGGTCAACTGAAGGCGAAGAAGAACCCCTAGATCAGTAGCCAGTACAAACGCTAATAAATTCTTAGCAACCAGTATTCTTGTTTGGTTGTTGAAGACGCGCCAATCGAAAAAATTTCGAAAACAGAGAAACCGCCACCAATCTATTTGAGGCAAGAATCAAATAGAAAGCTCGCAAAAACAATCGAGTTAATTACTAATGGGTGAATTTTAAATCTCCGTCATAAAGGTATAAAAGAAACCAAAATTCAACCGCTCAATATTGACTCTTACGTTAGTTAAACAATTCTACGAAGTTGGTAAACATAACTAAGCACTTACCAACTAAAAAAGAGATCGTCATATTTAAAGGTATAGAGGCCTAAGTGGATGCAAACGATATACAAGCCGCTCTCGCTGAGAAAGGATTTCAATGCAAATAATTTTTTTATTTTTATTTATTTTATTTACATATACACATTTTTTGGTCCATAGCCTTGCCTTAGCCATTCACACGAACATTTATTCAACCCATTCATCCCATTCACACAAGTACAGTATACCACCTCCATCTCATCCTGTACAGTGACATGGAAGATGGGTCGGCCCATGAGTTCCGATTCCAATAGAGAGTCATAGATGTTTTCAATTTAATCACTGATCGTAATCGGGAGATGAAAAATCCCTTTTGCTTCCCGCCTCTGTTGGGATTCGAACCCGGTACCTCCCGATCCAAACATCTGCGGTATTTGCTCGGTATGCAAATCATTTACCAATATTATTAATCGTGAGAATGGCTGACGCACCCATTGTTCCATCTGGAATCTGGAATTAGAACCAGGTAATGAAAGAAAAAACGGAAGCATCAGTTGGAAAATGCAGCAATTGTGGTGGAAATCACACTGGAAACAATAGAGGGCATCCGATTCACCTAGAATTGAAAAGCAAAATCAATCCAAGGCAGCGAACAGATCAAAGAATGCTTAATCTTAATTCCTCCACTACACCAAAAGTACGACCAGAAGTTTCATATTATAACGCATAAAACAACCAACCAAAAGCAACTGTTAACAGTAGTGTATATCAAGGGGATTAAGGAAGCAATTATCCTGATCAAAAAAGGGCCCGCAAATTAGGAAGTTTTTGATTGCGTGTTTGTTTATTTCTAATCGTTCTTTGAAACCATTTTAAGTTAAAATCGATAACAAAATGAAAACAAAAAAAATCTAGGGCGTTTTTTAAAACAAATATGATGGATTAAATTTTGTTCTGAAAAAAAAGAAAAACAATAATTAAACCTAAATTGCAAGAACATGTTTTCCAAGAATACCACCACAGTATCCTTTGCTCGTCGTACGAGGCGACTAAACGGTTGGATCGCTGGGCTGACGACTCGCATCCGTAAAAAATAAGCTGTTTATAAAGTCAACAAAACGAAAAATGGACACCGCGAAAATAACACCGGACCCCCGCTCAAGTACCCGGACACGAGATTTAGGATCGGCACGTGAAACGTGCAGTGCTTAAGGAAGCAGGAGCGTTGCATGAAGGAGTATTAGCTGTAACTCATTACTTATAAGAAACTCGCTGGCTCAAAGGTGGAGACCATGTGTCCCAGGGCTAAACGTTGTTATACAGTGGAGATGACCTCGGAAATCTTGGAGCTGGATATGTTCATGGGCCCCAGGTAAAGAAGGCTGTTTTGGATTTCCAAGGAGACAATAACCGATTGTGTAAGCTTTGTTTGCGCATGAAGTTAGCTAAACTGTCGATAATTTGTGTATAAGCGCCCACAGAAGTCAGCCAGCCCCAAGATAAAGACTCATTTTACAATGACTTGGACGATCTGATGGGACCCGAGCACGATGTTAGAATGGTAGTTGGGGACTTTAATGCTAGAGCTGTCACAAATCAGGCCGACTTGTGCGAGAACATAGGTCCGTAATCAAACCAGCTGAAACTGGCCTAGTGTTAGTTTCTAAAGAGCGAACTCAGGTTGTGCAGGATGCGAGAATTTATCAGTCAGCAACCAAGTACGTAGGCATCGTTTGGTCGCTGCAAAGCTACGTTGGAAGTTTGGTACAAGTCTGTATTCCCAGAAACGCATGGAACGTTTTGACTGTGAAGGTCTGATAAATAAAAATCAAAAGAAACGATATCAGAATCTTGTGAGCGACAACATTGATTGAACTAATTGCCAATCTGACTGTGTGAACTCTGTCTGTGAGGCACTGAAAACTTCGGTTGTCAGTGCTGCTCAACAGACTTTAGGTAAAGTGAAAGCTAAACCGATGAAAAGTGTCGTCATGCAGCCGAGCAACAAAATATAGCCTATAGTGAACTGCAACAACGTCTCACAATCGCGAGGAAAACAAGGCTGCTCTTGCTAGAAGGGGAGCAAAACGAATTTACCGATAGAATAAAAGCGAGAATGGTGAAAGGACTAAGTTCTGAAAGTTCAACAATTCAGCAATAGGCCAGTTCGCGTCATTTTCTTAATAAGGAATTACTGGGTTGCACCATACTTTCAGGCCTGCGTCAACCGCAGTTCTCGGTACCGGAATGGAAACATCTGTATCAACATCGACGTAGTACTTCACGCATGGTGTGGACATTTTACCGACCTGCGTGGTGTTCATCATGCGTCACAGACTGTTGTTGAGCCACCTCTAATACAGACTGCGGAGAATTGCACTGAGGATCCATCCCATGAGGAATTCACTATGGCAATGCAGAGATTGAAACGAAACTGCTCACCTGGAGTGGACTGTGTTAATTCGGAGCTCTTCACGGAGAATTATCGCGGTATAGCTCTCCTTTGCACAGCTTAAAAGATACTGTCCTACATTATATTGGATAGAATCACCCCTCTCGCGGAGGGCTTGGTTGGTGAATATCAAGTAAGATGGCGTCCGAATCGATCAGTCAATGATCAGGATTTTCGCTGCAGATGATTATATATGAAATATTGTTAGATTCAAATTCCCGTACATCAGGTGTTCCTTAATTTCCGGTAGATCAACCCAGATATTTTATGATCTGCCCTGGAATACCTAGGAGTACCAACAAAATTGGTACGACTGTGTAGGATGACAGTGACGAAGTCTCAATGCTGTGTTAAGGTTGAGAACAGGCTATCAAGAATTTTTGCAGTTTACTTGGGTGTTCGGCCCAATCTTTCGTAAAACTGAAACACCTCATCTTATATCGCCAGTCCAATCAGGTGCTTGCATATGCAGATGATATATATGCGTGATTAGACTGAATAGCAACGGAGTGAAGGAAAAAACTTCATTTGCTTGTAAAGTTTTCAGCTTCTGTTGTTGGACAATTTCCCACCAGAATTAAGAAGTGGCCACTACCCTTTTATCACTCATGATAACAGTGTGGGCGACGATGGCGTGTTGTCGTTGCGGGCGACGATGGCTTCAGGATGTAGAGAATGACTTGGCTTCTTCTGCTTGTCTAGAAGAGTATAATAAGACCAAGCCCAGGATCGATATGGTTGAAGCCAGATTGTTGACGCAGTAAAAGGCCAGTAATGGCCTTTAAACACGGTATTATTATTATGTACATTGTAACCTGAATGTTCACATACAAATTAATACAATTGTGAACTATATGCATGAACATTACAATATGCCAAAATATCGCAGGTTGTTAATGTTGTCTTAACTGTCGGCGTTGACAAAAATATTGCTCAGTAATCTAAACTGCGTAAATTACATGGCGTAATTTACCTCGCCCATCCCTGTTACAAAGCGAATCGGCATCCTCAATGTAAAATCTCCGCAGTCTTTATTTGAGTTGAATCAACTACAGCCGGTGACTCGTCATCAAACCAATCATTCTTTGGTCTGAATTTCACTATATTTGAATTTTTCAGTGCCTCCCAGACAGAGTTTACACAGTCAGACTGGTAATTAGCTCCCTCAATGTTGTCGCTGACAAGATCCTGATATCGTTACTTTTGGTCTTCGTTTATCAGACTTTTACAGTCGAAACGTCTCATGCGACCAAATATTGATCGCTGCCTACGTATTTGATTGCTGATAAATTCTCAAATCCTGCACAAACCGAGCGCGCCCTTTTGAAATTAACACGTGGTCAATTGGGCTGTATTTGCTAACGTCGGACCAATTGCAAAGTATATCATTCTCTCAACATTAACGGTCGTAGTTTCGTGTCGAGAGTGCGGAACTATGTTTGGTAACTGCGGGAAATTTTGCGAGGATGGATCCAAGTTTCCAAATGTATCTGTTTGTGGGGTGAAAATGTGCTTGTTACGCTAAGATTGTTGCTACGCCCACCATTATCGGTCGCAGTTTTGTGTCGGCAGTTTCGTGCCATCGTATAGTTTAGAGATATAGTTTACTAACTAACTCCAACAATCGTCCACAGTATCGACGTTGCCTACGTATTATCTACGTTTTTTCAAATAACTATCTGGCTATGCCTCAATAATGGTTCGAAGAGTTTGTTCGGCCCTATATAGACTTAGGTATATCCCTTGCGAGAGCGAATCGTAATGTAATCAAATTATTTGTACATTACACACTAAATACAGCATCACATACACACACACACAACCATAAAATTTTCAAATAGAAAAGTTTTTTATTGTAACCGTTTTGTTTTATACTTATTAAAGCTCCATATTCTGACTGGTGTTTGGTGTTTCAATGCTTTTATTGTTCAAAATAGAGATTTTTTTTTTTTTTTGGAACAACTTTTTCCAGAGTAATGGTTGAATAAAAATAAAATAAAAATAAAATTAAATGAATTGTTAAAAACAAAAACAAAAATTTATATTTTTTGGAAAACTTTTCTATACCCAGACATTTGAAACACTGTGAATTTGTATAAAATAGAAAAAAGTTTTCCTTTTTTTTTGTTGTGTTCGTGTTGTGTTTAGTCGAGCTTTTTTATTTTTATTTCACTGTTTTGTGTAGATGTAACTACGTACTCGTACATACTATGCTATATGCTTAAAGTGGAAAAATCTAAAACAATGATTTTATTTTTGAAATAATTTTTGACATCAGTTGAAATGAGTTGTCATTTACATCACATAGATACACACACACTTCAGCTAGATGATGTTGTAAAGTATAAAAATAAAATAAATAATTAATTTAAAATGCTTGGTTTAAGGTTTTTTTTTAATAAATATCAAGACTAAGCGCCAATTTTGCCTCCGCATAGGTAAACATAAAGAATTTATTTTGAGCACTAATTCGTGTAGTCTAGACGGTTAATAAAAAATCGTTTTTACGGAATTGGTACAGACATAATAAATTAATTTAGTGACAATGTACAAGTCAAGTTAAAACAAATAACTATTTAGAATAACAATTAACGGAAAATTAGAATGATAAAGCTCGCCTGGAAGAAAAAACAAAAACCTTATAATTCCCAGTCCTAAATATATATTTTTTAGTTCCCTATACCGCGTTATTATTATTCAATACCGCACACGGAAAATGGAAATGAGGCAACGAAACAAAACAAAACAACAACAAAAAATTATAAAAGCTTGGCAAAAAGTTAACCAAAATATAATTTAAAAATGTGCTTTTGTCTTTTATGAACGTATTGTTGGTGTTGTTGTTGTTGTCTGCGAAATAATTATTTTATTTTATACAATTAACGAAAATATATAAAAGCTGAAAAATAATAAACAGCCCCCCTCCCGCCTATATAACAATAAAAGCTTTTCATGGTTTATTGTTGTTGTTTGCAATTTTTTATGATGTTGCGCGCACGAAAGCGGAGATGAGTTGAGTGGCAGTGGTTTTTCTGATGGCTGCGAAAATCAAAAAATTTTTAGGTAGTACGATTTTCCTGGAAAATTCCTCTTAATAAATTAGTGTACAAGCTTTTTACAGTTATTGTTTTATGTTCAAAGAACGACAAGGATTCTGCCCAAACATGTTATTTTATTATGAATAAAACGGACTAATTAATTATAATTAGGTAACTGTATATATACATGATGTAGGTAGGTACATATAAAAAGTACTTTGACGATCTATATATAATCGCTGCTATATAGGCATTAAAACAACAAGAAGCAGCTTTTTGTTTGTATAGTATATTTATAATACAAGACACCATTTGACGAAACTAAAATATTATGTTGATTGATGATCTGTTATTTTATTTGATGCTATCATGTTAGGTTGTGCACTTGGGAAGATATTTTTTTCCCATATTAAATCATGACTTGAAATTAGATCTTCACTCTATATATTCATACATACATATGTACATAAAGTTAATAAATCGAAAATATTTTCATGGAACTGGATCCGTATAATTCACACTGGAACTGAAAAAGGTAACATTTTTTGTTTTATGTTCTTTGGTTCGTGATGGATAATGTTAATATATCCTCTTACATCGCTGACATGAATATATAATGCGTGTGTGTGGGTAATAATAATTTTCACATATACACACACACAAACACTGTGTAATAGGATAATATATGTTCAAAAGTGTATATTTCTTGAAAAGTTTTTTATTTTTTTGTATTAAAAGCACATGAATCTCCAGCTATTTGGAAGTTATTACGGGTTATACGTACATATCGTGCTGTAAATCAACTTTTATCGCTTCATAAATTGTTTAGGGAAATTAATTATTGTAACCTGGTCGTTCTATATATAATATATGTATCCGATACCATCACTGGATATAGGCATGTGGAGATGGGCCTTACATTATATATTACGCAAACAAAATGCCGAAATGTAAAGCTTATCAATTTTTGATCGAATTTGGTCGAAAGTAGTTCCAGTTTACTAATACATCAGTAGGCGTATTCGAGCTAGGTTAGATTGCTAGATTTGCTCCCGAAGCCCATTGTGGCATTGAGCACAGAATGTATTGTAATAATATGTAATTCTAATAATATGTAATAGCCTTCGGTTGCGGTTGCACATATGCGTGTTTTATTTTTCGAGTAGACTCAGGTCTGGGAGGGATGCAACCAATTACAAAAAACAAAATAAACTCACAACTTTGTTTGAATTGTTAATCGGTTGGAGTAACATATTTAAACAAAGTTGAAGTCTTATGTAGAGACCTAAAAAAACAATTAGTCCATAGGTCAGCCGCGTCTATTAAAAAAAATATGTACTTCTTCTAATTCATAATTAACGTGGCCTTTTTTTTGAGCATATTTTTCGTAGTTTTTTCGTACCTCCTCATGTATAGCTTGCATCCTAAGAGGCATATGGTGAACCTCAACTTCATTTTCATCTAAATAGTGGATGGCGCGTAATAAATCATATTCATGTGCATGTTTGATTCGATGGTAGCCATACAGCAGGAAATGAGGAAAGAAGGCAGCTGATTCGTGTATTGAATTTCGAAGTGCTATACACCAATTTCACCCAAATGAACATCCCAAGTACGATGATCTGTCTTAACGTACGTTCAAATTGCCGCAAATATCTTTCAAACGCGTTCAACAAAATGGAACCAGTTGTCCGATTGAATAAATACAAGAAACACTTGATTGCGGATAAAATCAGTAATTGTTGCGGCAGTTCCTTTAGTCCACGGCTTGAGAATCATAAACTTGGTTAGTTTATCGAGTGCTATTAATATGACGGTATTACCAGCTCTGGAAGTTGGATATGAACCCAAAAGGTATACATACAATTTTTGAAATGGACGTTCGGTGAACTAAGTTGCCGCCTTTGTTGTTTTACAAATAACACAGTTGGCAATAAAGTCCAGCACTTGCTTACGCATCCTTGGCCAGAAGTAATATCTTCGTAATCGTTCCAAAGTCTTGTTGTTACCTCCATGTGCTGCAGTTGGATCACAATGTTCTTGCCGAATTAAACTGTCGATCATGTTATATATGGAATGCATAGTTTCCATACTGGGATATCAGTCAATTCAGTGTCCAGTATTTTATGATTAGAATACTCTATGAATTGATCTTTAATTTTTGGTGATTATAGTAACGTTTACTATCGTCACTGAAGTGAGCTGAAGTTAAATCATCTGCGCCAATAAGAGGTTCATGAAATAATTATTCAGTTCATGCAAAGTGTCACAGAAAGCTCTTGACAAAGCGTCAGGAACCACGTTCTAAGATCCTCTTTGGTGCTCAATCACAAAATCGTAATGTTGAACTTTTGGGACATAAGCCATTTAACCTCAATAAAGGGACGAAATTTCTGGACACTAATTAAAGCAGCGAGACAATCCAGCTCTGTAATGCTATGCTCATCCGATTGATACAATACTCCTCCAACTCCATCAGGGCTAGCATCACAACGTATGTGGAACGGTTTATTAAAATCATCATTGGTCAGCACAGATGCAGTTGTGAGGAGGGTTTTTAGCTTCTGAAAGGCGGCTTCTGCATCTTGGTTCCATTCGAAGTTTATCGTTTTTTTCAACAAATTAGTGATCGGAGTGGTCACCTCAGCATGGGGATGAATCTCCGATACCATCCTATCATGCACAGAAGTCTTCTTGCTTGTTTGACTGTCGTTGGACTAGGAAAATTGAATATTGCTTCTACTTTACCAGGGTCGGTACGAAGACAATCCTCGCCAACTGAAATTCCTAAGTATTTAATTTCACGCATGACAAAATTGCTTTTTAATAAATTAATGGTTAGGCCAGCGTCAGTCAAGAGGTTTGCTACGGTTTCTAGAAGTTTAAAATTTTATTCAATTGATGCCGAAATAATAAATAAGTCGTCCAAATGTATAAAAACCCGATCATGGTACTGATATGGGATAGCTCTATAAATTAGGCGGCACATTGTTTGCGGTGCATTGCATATATAAGCCAAACGGCATCACAGTGGAGTGGTAGAGTAGTCTACTAGGCACTGTGAATTCCGTTTTGTCACGTGACGAATGGTGACTGAATTCAACTTAATGTGGGTCTAGGGACAATCCATTGGCTCTTCTAACCAAGACAACAGGAGAGCACCATGCACTATAGTTTTCTTCAATTACTCCTAATTGAAGCATTCGATCGAATTCTTGGTACATCACATTCCTGAATCGCTGGTGATACGTTGTAAAATCGATTTTTAATAGGTTGAGTCTCGCCAACGCCGATTACGTGTTCCAGTATCGTGGTTTCACCTAATCCATTAGCCTCAAACGATGGAAACTTACTTTTCAATTATTTAAGTTGCTCCATTTGTTCTTCCATTAATTTATGTTGGTTTAATTCAGATGATAGTTATATATATATATATATATATATATATATATATATATATATATATATATAAAGGGTGATTTTTTAAGAGCTTGAGAACTTTTTTTTAAAAAAAAACGCATAAAATTTGCAAAATCTCATCGGTTCTTTATTATATATATATATATATATATATATATATATATATATATATATATATATATATATATATATATATATATATATATATGAGTAGCACTGATCACATTGGGGGCAAAATTAAAAATCGACCAAAAATCAATACCGAGGTAATCAGCGCTTTCTAGAGTCGGCACCACACACAACAATTCGGTTTGAGGATCCATCCGCTGTTTTAATATACGATTCCGTTGTTTTTAATTTGATGTAGTTTCTCTATAAGTACAAACGCGTTTTTCCCAAGAAGACTGATGTACGCTTCACTGTCTAGTAACCCTGTAATAGGCGAACCGAAAATATGAACAACAGTATGAGGTCACGGATCGTGATCGAGTTTGTAATTGTTGTACTACATATTTTATGAAATAATCTGCGTTTCTTCCATTAAATGTTTGAACGTTGCGATTTCGGAATATTGTTAGTGGGTTATAGGCGAGTTTGTTCTAAGGCCTGAGAGTTCACTTTGTGGCTCCCAAACGAGGTATCCCAGAGCGTGCTGCGTTTGGCATGTAGTTTGATGGTGATGTCACGAATTTTAGACAGTTAGTTCAGTTATACTTCGAATAGCGATGACTCAAGGCCTTGCAGTTCCAACAGAGGAGACCAATGGATTTTAGTGCATCCAATTGTGGACTTTGATTTTTGGCAGCCATACTCGATAATTCAGTTGGTTCTGAAATCATTCTATAGATCATCCACCTTAGGCTCTTATTTAATTCTATTATAACTGTTTGATACCTATCATAAAGTTCTTTTGGCGTTCGGGAAGCAGAGCTGGAACTACCCCATAATCATTATTAACGCTGACCGATTACTCGTAACTGCTCAATGTATTAAACTTAGTTTGAAGCGTAACAGACTGAAGAGATGGATGCATGTTATCTCGAATGATATCTAATAGCTCGACCTCTGAGAAAGCTTCATTCAGCCGATCATTTAAACTTTCCATCGTTAAATGATCATGGTGTTTCTGAATGCGTCCCTAATTCGTGACTAGAAAATCGTAATAGAAGCGATTGTCTTAGCTCTCTCTATGTAGTCTTAGGATTCTTTCTCTCATATGTCCACAACGATTTTCCGCAGAATCAGAAACAAAACTGTGGATGATCAATGGAAGTTTTTTTGCTGGGTAGTTATCTCGTTTGGTCTCATATCTTGCATATGTTTCCAACCGAAAGACAAAATCGTGAACATCCATCCTCTGGTTACTTACGTCAATTGCCAATCTCCATTTTGGATGGTATGGACTTTGATAGGTATGTTTTAATGGCTGCTCGGATGAGATGAATTCAGAATGCTGTATTTCTTCTGAGGCGTCATATTTGTGCCGTATAGTGGCTATTCCTTATTTGAACGATGAAATCCAACAGTTTTCCATAAATCTTTTACGTTATCATTCATCATAGCCGAAGATGACGGTATTGAATTTGTTGCGGACCATATTCTGGAAGTCAGTGCGGTTACCAGATTTATAACTAAAAATGTATAACGAACGGAATAGTTTGGCGCGTTTTGTGATTAACCGATCCTGTGGTAGTAGTAATAGTTTCCTAACTAGTATCCGTTACGTCACTTATACAAGTTATTACATTCTTTAAACGTCTATGGGAGTTGGGTCGTAATTGCTTGAATTGGTCGAATGAATTTGCAATATTCATCTTATCACCAAATGAAGAATGTAAAGAACAGTAGTATCTCTCTTCTAATAAATCTTCAGGAGGATTATCACCATAAAAGAGCCAATATACTAAATAAATCCATTAATTACACCAAAAGTGTATATAATTAGAGGCGGCTATTAAAATCGCCGATCGTTGAGAAGTGAAGCTCCTTGGATGCTTTATCAGAGCAACCTATCGTGAGTCAACAAAATAAACATTTACATGATGTTAAGCAACAACTATGTGACCTAATCATGTCACATGGATGTTGCTTAATATCTCGGGGGCCTTCGATATTGGGTGCACATGCTTGTTTTATTTTTCGAATAGACTCAGATCTGGGGTGTACGGCCCAAAACGTGAAATAAATGGTACATACCGAGCTCTGTACAGTTTCGAGATCAGAGATCTGATGAAGATCCCCGATATTGTGCATAAAGTAAGATCTCAGCGAGTATGCTGGATCGAACTGTGCAGCGATCTCTGAAAGGAGAGCCACCATATGGTAGGCGCTTAGATCGTTGCTTGGCTTCACGATGTAGAGAACGACTTGCCCTCTTCAGATTAGCTTAGACAGTATGAAGACCATATTCAGGATCGAAATCGTTGGAGCCAGATTTATGACTCAGTAAAGGCGGCCTTTAAAACTGTTCATTATTATACCTCTTCATTCCGTACAGAAAAATCCATGAGGTAATGTTCACAAAATTTCATTAAAAATTCGGCAAATTCATTCAGTAATTCAATGCACTTGAAATCAAAAGGAACCCACCGAAAGAAATTTTCGATGTGTTTTATTCTCGACTGTTACATATACGCGGTCGATTATACAGAATTGAATACTCCAAAGCGGTGGCATCTGTTGTAAGTTTGCTCAGTGGAAAGTGTACCCAGTTGATTGACTTTATTATATTTATTTGACTTTATTATAGAATTGAATGACTTCGTCACTCGGTTACAAGCATTGAATTCCAAATAGCGAACCAACCTGGTCCTTTCATTCAGGAATACAAAATATGCAATAAAGCAAAATAGTTGATGATAAACTCTATTTGCATAAATCTAAATCAGCAAAAAATTCAACAAAAAATCTCCTATATTGAAACTACCATACCCTATTCCACCAGTATAGTACCTAATAATAATTATTCTAGTAATTTTTTTCTACCTAATCAAAACCCGTTTTACCACCTAACAATGAGATCCAACTCTAAAGTGTCCAACAAAAATTATCCGAATGCTGGAGCACCAAGCGATGACTAGTCGAATTCATTTGCACCAACTTGCGAATGACATGAGTTATTTTCTCAAGGGAATCGCCGCAGACTGGTACTGAGATTTCATACAACGACTTGGAAATGTTGAAAGATCATTTCTGAAAACGGAACTTATGAAAAGATTCGCCGGTAGACGTACCGATTTGGAGATCCGACGAGTTATTGAATCGAAAAAATAACGACCCAATGAAAAGTTCCAATGAATCGCATGCCAGAATACGACTTAATCTTTAAATTAACAAAAAATAGGTGTCCATATAAAATATGTGCGACGACAATGTATTGCTTACGAGGATGCTTTGACTCGAAATCTAATTGTACCTGAAGTATTTTGTGAATCACCTAAATACATTCATGAAATATAACTTTCCCAAGACAATATCCATAGTAAATATCAAACAAACTATACATATAATGAAACTCTATTCAGCCCAGACACATCAACTTCACAACTCGGGTAACGCATCAAATTCAAACTTTCAAGGTCACAAACATTAACCTTCTTCAGGTGAAAGTAGAAATTTCATTAAGCATTGTTGGAACTGCCCCAAAACGGTCATTTCTTTAAAAATTGTGGAGGTCATCAAGAAATATTGTCCCAACTGCTGTATGATTTGGGGTAATTTGAAGGAGGGGAATTTTGTGAATCTCACAAGGATGCTTCGCCCCACTACACAGATATCACGCACAAACCAAAACCGGAACCAAGGGTCTCATTCGATCCTAAAGCACCCATAAATCAACTTTATCATTCATTTCAAAATTTCCGCAAACTAAAGCAAAATATACAAAATATAGTCATAAGCACATTCCACGCCCCATTCGTTATTTTCGACTAAGAAAATCATTTAAATCTCAAACCATTGAATCACTAATAGTCGACACCACAGATGGCCGATCTTATGCCGAAGTCGATTTAATGGGTAAACAAATAAATGGTTTGTTGGACAGCGGTGCCAATGTATCTATACTGGGGAAAAATTGTGAAGAAATTCTCAAAGATCCTACTGTGCATTTTCAACCACTTTCTTCCTCAATTAAGACAGCAAACGGTAGCTCTGGCCAAACAAATTTGGCTTCACATTTTTTTAAGAAGAAACTATTGCTGTTGCCTTCCAATCAAAAAAAGTATTTTCCATCTTACCAAGGATATGCATCTCTAATTCAATAAAATTAATCGTAACCAAGCTATGAATTTAGCAATAATTTAAATCGAAGATCTTCGTAAATTAAACCATTTAGAGGAACGATTTTATCAGAGAATGTAATACAACATTTTGGAAGAGAGCTACACAAAACCATGGGGACTACTTTTATTCATGCATCTGAAGGGACAAGAAAGAAAATTATAGGGATGTTCAAAACTCTTTTGCAAGAATGCAAGTTTATCATTTAGAAATCTGGACGTTTGAAAAATATGAATTCGATTTTTGATAAAACAGGAGTTCCGTATACGTAGCAACCTGCCTTTATAATTATTTTGGATATTCCCTTTCAGTGCAAGAGACTTGAATTCTGCGTACAGCTAACATATTATTATGCAGTCCATTTTGTCCGTCGAGTATCTTGGAGTGGTTCGAAGGTGACGAATATTTGGTTTATTTACTGATCGATCAAATTATTTGATACAAAATGGGCTGTCTCTAAAAGTAGTCTGGCAATATGGCGAAAGAGCTCCGATATATGATTAGGAATTTTTATCAAATTTGTTTTATCTTTTCCAATCCAATTGAGGATTCTCAATTTATTTGAGATTTATATTACCAAACCGTTTCTGCGCATATTTAAAGTTCGGAAAAGCAATTCTTAGCGTAGGTTCTTTGAAAAATATCGAGTCACATTGTTTTTTTCAAAATGAATGAGCCCGTTTATATTGTGTGGTTTCTGAATTTAATTTGACTAAAGCTTGCAACGAGATCAATTTTTTATAGAAGTTTTTGAGTAGAAAATAAAATAAAATAACAAAGCCATCTATCGAGAAATAGATTAACTACATTCATAGCAAATTTTTTAGTGGAATAGAGCATATTTTTGAATCAACTGCAGTGCTGATAAGATTTTTTTAATGGATCCAATGTATTAGCTTTTTAAGATTCGGTACACACTTTCCAGATATCTCGGTAAAATAAATTGATAAAAGCTCCTCGAATTTAATTTAAAATTTACCAAACGTTAAATTAAAAATTAAAAAAGGGCATTGAATTCTTAGGAAATCCAAATTTTTAAAAATCTGTATTCTAATTTAAACTTACGAAATTTTCCTGAAAAATGAATTCACTAGAGTCCAAAAGCTGTACAAACTCAATTCAAATACAAATTAAATGCAATCTGTAATCGTTAAGGCTCTAGTATTATGTTACTCCTTCTAACTTTGAATACATTTTAGTAAAATTTAAAAAAAATTAATTTTGAGTTGGATCACCGAAAATGAGTAAAACAGCTTTCTTCTGTTGAATTCGTGTAGATTCTTCGGACCCGCACTATATTTTTTGACAAGTTTTCGACATCGAGCTACCGAACCGCACATAAAACCGTAAATAAATTTAATACAAAATAACCATTTATTAAGCTCGTGCAGCGACGAGAAAGGGTTAAATATTCCGCCACTGTAATACAACTACAACAACAACAACAAAATTCAATTGAATTAAATACAATTATGGTGTTCATGTTACATGATAGGCTCGAATATTTTATTAGGATGATTTTTTATTTGCCCGAGCTTTTATAGAGCTTTTGTGTATACATAAATCTATTTCTTTTTGTGTATTACTACTATATACCGCAGCATAAATGAATTCGCAGAAGTGATTTATTTAAATTATAGAAATTGTTTTCGGGGCATTTTTTTATTGTTTGTTGCTCGTTGTTGTGTTTTTATTATATCGCCAAGAAATCGGATTGTTGACTTATATTAAGATTTATAACGTTGATTATTTATGTCTGCATTGGAAAATACTCGGTACTTATGTTCCGCGAATTTAATAAAAAACTGTGCGTGGTTTTATTTATATCGATTATACAATTTTATTATAAAATGTTTCGAATCTTATCTGGCGTCAAATCTTTTAAGTTCTTTAAAATTTCGAATAGAATTGAGAATCGATTTAAACCCAACCAAACAAAATATCTCTGTTCATTTCAACCTTTTATAATAGAAAAAAATGAGACGCCACAAAATAGGTGATATTGTATGTTTAACAGGCAACCCGACAACGACAACAAAATAATTTCAAGAAAGGATAATACCGCATATGGGTAGCATAAAACAAGTGACCGAATCTTTTTATTTCTCCAACTTAAAAATTAAATCACCTTTAAATTGCGATACACACAGACAATGATAATGAAAATTTTGTTTCCACTTTAGACAAAATGAGCTTTTTTATGCTATCGACTGTCTATTAAAGTCTGTCTTTTGTATATCGGTATATAGACTGTATATAGAATACCAAATGTTTTTGGTGTAATTTCCTTCCATTTTTTGAGGATTTGGTTCGTTTCGTTTTGTCTAGATAAATTGGATAAAAGTATTTCACTAATTGGGATGAGTGTTTAGAAAATTGCTGGACAACTATATATAGATAATATATTTTATGTTCATACATATGTAACTTTTAACAAAGAATCAATATTAAAGTTTGGCTATAATACCATCTCTAATGGTTCTCATGTATACACAGGAAAGCTTAATTTTAAGTCAATTTGAGTTAAATCTACTAATCTGCTGTGAATTATCTTGGAATATGGACAAGACATTTTATGGAGCTCCCGTCAAGCTTTATTTTAATTGGATCGTCCATTTAACCATCGTTTTCACGAAATTTTCTAAGAAAATAAATCGATGGGAAAAATATATGATTGCATGGTCAGAAAGGAAACGAGCTCAAAAATGTGTATTGTTCTGATCATGACAACAAATTTTTACTGAAAGCTTTTATCTATTTATTTTAAAATAAATATTTGACCTATATATTTAAACTTTAAAAGATTCCTTATATAAAGCTCAATTACCTGAGAAACAACATTTTAATTTCAGAACATGAAAGCCAAAATTTTGTAGCAGCTCGAATATTCGACTCACCGATATTCGATTCTGCCACATACAAAACAATTAGTGAAATTCAAATATAATCCAACTTATTTGAATTAAGCGTTCACTAACCCCATCACATATCAATCTATCCAACCAACACTATCCAATAACCGAACCATTACTATAAAACATTTATAGTAAAACCATCGCCATCTAATAACATCACCACGAACAACAATGTTCGGTGATGCAATAATAAATCCACTGCACTTAACAAAAGTGCAATGTCGACCGTCGCCGGCGCATGTGTTCCCTCTTCACAAAACGAAGACGAAGGCGACGTCATCACTACAACAAAACAAAACAACACAATATTGTCGTCCATTGCGATATTGAATTTTGGAGTGTCAAGATTAACAACCAAGTGCAAAAAAAATAAAAATTAATCAAAATAACGTGGTGGTGAATCTAAATTAAAATAAAATAAAAATAAAAATTTATAACAATAAAATTATAAATAAAATTATATAAAAGGAGACAACTCCTAAAGTTTAATTGTTTAATAATCACAAAAATTTATTATTACAATCACAAAAACGATTATTTACAATGACAAAATAGTTTAAACTACAAAGCTTAAAATATTGAGCTTAAATGAGAAAATTGTACATCTTAATAAAATGCTTGATGAAGTGTTTATTCTTTTTTTAATTGTCTAGCAACAAGATGGTCGATAACCAGCTTAGTTTTCAACATATCAATTTATCAAGCAAGCCAACTGGTATTTAATAAGTTTAAAACAAACGGCTTTCCAACCTGATTACTAATGTATTTTAAAATGAACAGCTCCCGTTTATGTTTTAAAATCAGATAACTGATTCCTATTAATTCAAGTTAATTTTTTATCAAAATTAACCAAACGCACTATTAGAAAACTGGCATGGCTCTTGCTGTTGCCTCTTTAATTAAAAAGCTCAATAAATACAATTTTAATGAACATACTAACAGTTGTAAGCGATGATCAACCAAAAATAAATAAAACTTGAAAGCTGTTAGTGTCGGAAAAATTACGTTTGCAAGGTTTTCGTGCTTTAAGCATAAGGTTAACTAAAAATCCATCAAAGTTCGAAATATTTCGATTCAAGGTTACTTTGTGAATTTATCATAACTTTTAAGTTCAACATTTAAATTAAAAAAATACAAATTAAAGCTTTTAGCGTAATTTTTTTTAAACACAAAATTAAGGTAAAAAGTTGTATTTGAAAAGCATCGGTATAGTGATAAAGCTTCGTTTAATTTTATTGAAAATAATGTAGAAATAAATCTTTTTCAGCTTTAACAAAATTTTAAGTTTATAGTATCAAATTAAAATCATTCTGAAAGCTTGGAGCATGGATTGCATGTGAATGTATGTAAATGTAATATGAACTTTTTGGTTCAGAAATTAAACTTTCAAAAGGCATACTTAGAGCAAAGTTGCGATAAATTATAAATTATTCTACCAGTAACAGGACCATTAAATCCCTCGGATCTACTGTTGCTCATAAATTGACAAATGTTGATTATGCTTTTCAAGCTTGAAAGTGTGAATTTTTAATCAACAACCTTATAAGCCCAGACCAGCCAAAATATTAATTTTCGATCCAACCGGACCGAAATATTTGAACGCTCTGTGTACTCAAACTCTTTTGAACGAGACTAATTAGCAGATCTATTTTCTACAAATTTGAGATTAACTTTGATGATCAGCATTTACATTTAAAAATTGAGTTCAAAAGCTTTCACTCAGACTAAATTCGTTAATAAATGCAAAACGTTAGTTTTATCCTCTACTAGAACATTTTAATTGTATGCCAATTCTATGAAGTATTTAAAGTTTTAAATGTAAAAGTTCTTAAAGCTCGTAATCATATTTCTTTCCATGATCGGGAAAACAATTTTTTTTAAACTCTGAGATTATATCTTAGAAACACGAGTTCCTTGGAGAGATACTTGAAACCATAATAAGTACGTAGCCTAGAAATTTTCAGAATAAATCAGTGTAACAAATTTAAGGCATTAACGAAATAGCAAATTTAGAATTCCAATAAAATACTGCAATCGGTCTGCTCCTTGTAACATTTTCCATAAAAACTTCAGGTTTTCAGTAGATCCAAAAATAAAAGTTTGCAACAAAAAACATTTTGTGTGCCACCTCCCTCTAAACCGCCTATAAAACCTTTATTTTGTGTTGTAAATGTTTATGCATGCCAAGATAGATGAGTTCTTTCAACAAATCAAGATCTAGAAGATTTTTCACACCCAAAAACAACAGCCAACATTTCATTTAAATTTCTATAGGCTCGTTTTCAAGATAAAATAAATAAATTGCTAAGCTTTGCAAAACCTTCTACACACAATCAGAGCTTTGCACAACAAATCCATTTTATTTATTTGACTTCATACTCAAATCTACTTTAAAATAATGTTATTAACCCAATGAACAACACAAAATCCCCAAACGATACCAAAACACAAAAACCAACCATACACACACACACACACACTTGCATTATTTACATAAAAAAAAAATTGCGAAACAAGGATCGGTCAAATTATGTTAACCAAATTATTATCATTTCCATCGTCATTAATTTTGGAAACCCTATAACGAAAATAGCAGTTGAACCAGGGGCAGCCAATATACCAACATGTTGACTTGGATCGCCTTATGCATATCTAAAAAGATTCATACACATTTATAACAAAAAATTTACATAATTACACGAACTCATCAATTTTTATAGCTTTCAACAAATCTCTGCTTTGTGTGTTTATCAGTGTATGTGTGTGTGTATGTGTATTCGTCCAAAAAAAGCACAACAACAAGAGTTATAAATAACATCACAAAACAGCAACGGCAACCATATAAGGGGTGTTTTGTATGCAAATTAAAGGGTTCATTCTCTAATTTAAAATTATTTCGTTTATTGTGTCTCTGTTCTATCTATGTATATGTGTATGTCTGTGTGTGTATGTGTGTCTTAACCAGATTTGAAATCTATATTATACTATACATTTGTTTAAGAAAATACATAGAGAGCTTTTTTGTCTTTATAGAAATTCAGACGAAGAAAATTTTTCATATCGCTTAACTAATTTGTTCCATCTAATTTTAATAATAAAACAAAATAAATTTTCAATTTTCATATAACCCAAAAAAAAAATTGGAAAAAAGGGAAAACTTTGGGAAAATTTATTTTTCATTAAATAAATTGCATTAGACAAGAAAAGCACGAATACAAAATAAATTTCTTTCTTATGTGGATCTCGTTGTAAAAGCTGAGTAAAAAAAATTTAATATTTTTTGATAAAAACAAACCCGAAAAATGAAAATTAGAGAAAAGCTCATCTGACAACATTTTAGTATTACACTCACACACAGAGATACAGATACAGTATACACGATGATTAGAAATTTATTTGTGTTGTAACTTAATACTCAGAATTATGGATTTTTGGATTATGTAACGTTTGTTATAGGATAGAGCTTTTTTTTTCATCTAATCGATTTTCCATAGCGCTTAATTGGATAGTAAAATTTGTTATTCCATTCTAATTCCTTCCAAACTTTAATCTTTTTGGGGAAACGTAAATTCTTTTACCGGCAATTTAACATTTCTTCAACACATTTCGATTTCCCATCATCTAGTTAACATGAAACTGAATGTAATTGCCGTAATAATAAGGACATCCGATTTTGGGAAGTACTTCCCGTTATTGGAGCAATATGTCCTTGATGAAAATATTGTCCCTTCTAGTCCTTTTTACTTTTAAAACATGTGCAAAGCAAAACTATCTAAAACAAAAAACCGTTGAATGGCAGACTCTTGAATGTTTACAACATGAAGCGCGATCGTAGTTCTACAAGGCTATAACTGTAATAAATTTATAATTTTTTTAAATTAAGTTTTTGAAAATTGCCCTTCCTTGTCCTTCCCTAAATAAATAAAAATGTCGAAACAACCCTTTTTATAAGCGTAAATTACTGGCAACCTAATCTATCAAACAGATCAATAGCATTCTTTCTCTAATGATTCCTGCGTGCAGTCCCTGTACAGTGAATAATAAGAAACCGTATTTTTTAATACATAAGCAAAGGTACGAATTAGGCTAGATTATTATGAAAACCTCCAGATCAATGAGTCCAAAACGAAATAAATGTTTTCAGGTTATAGGGACAATGGCACACCAGATTTTAGTAGTGGCCACTACACGTTTGAAGGAGTGTGAAGGTTCAAATATTTGGGTTGTCTTATCACTCACGGTAACAGTGTAAGTGAGGATATTAAGGTGCGGCTGGCAGCTAGCAGCCGTACTTTGTATCCTCTAAGGCCACTGCTAAAATCTAAACTGACGGATGAGTGCGGGAAATGGCTCCTTACATTTGAGAGAAGAGTCATGCGTGTGATTTACGGTCCAAAACACGAATATATGCCTTCCAATCGATCATCACAGTCCAACATTAGTCATCAAACATTTTAGAATAGACAAAGCTTGCATATCCAGAAATACCAAGTCGTTTCGTTGGTATCATCTGAGCTATATTCCAAGTTTGTTTAAAGGTAAAACACGCACAATAATCCATTGAAGACTAAATATTTTACCTTCCAATAAATTGTAGAATATCGATATTTTGAACTAATGAACTAACACCAGTTCCAAACACTGACCTTTTTTATTTTTAATTCAATATATAATTCTTCAGCTATATCTGCCTTTGAGACTAAGATATCAACGTAGTCGTTCCTAAATGAAGAATTGGCCAATCCTAAAAGTAAATATATGGAGCTAAAAAGCGTAAGCCTTTTCTCACCTTGTATTCGAAAACTGAAAATCAATGAATCAACAAACGCCATTTTTAATTTACCCGTTTCACTAAAATCTTCAGTCACGCAGTAATGCGGATAATAAAAAAATCTGTAATTCCGAAGTACCAGCACCTTCAGGCTCCATTAACTTAATTACCTACAGTTAATCGGCCGTTTTTCTGAAAATGTTTTTCGATTTGACGGTTTTCTCCATTCCTGTGAAAAAATTTGAGTTAAAGCTTTGTTACTTGTCATTTAAGCTCATTCAACGAGCGTCATAAAATTGGTTTGATATTTTAATACATTTTCTAGTTTTATTTGAACATTAAACTAATTACGATTTTACGAAACATCAACTTCTATTAAGATGAAAAAGGATCTTTGATAGCTTTCAAAATTCGCTATAATTGAATTTCAAATCAGTAAGCATGATTAAAATACTTTCCTTACAACATAATATAGAAAAATATAACTATGAAAAAGCTCTTTACAAACGTTAATCGAGAACTTTCGTCCTTCACAAAAAAATTTAAAGCAATCTTCACAATTATATTCAATTCAAGAAATTAAATTTTTCCATCCCGAGCTATCTACAACGAACGGATGGTTCATGGACTACGTGTAGTGAGGAATCCGTGGAGCTACTATAGCATCTAATTTAAACTTAAAACTAGAAATATTACTTTCTGTAAAGTTAGAAGTAAAAAAGCTCTGTAAAAATATTACACAAGAGCTTTCCTTAGCCTTCGATGTTTGTGGAATGTCTAATTCTTCTTCAACACTATAGTATACGGGCTACAGCATCAATATTGTCAGTTATTCTTGAGCAACGCAACCTATTTCGATTCTTCACATCACTAACTTGTTCCAACAGCTCAAATTTTTCCACCAGTTTCACTATTGCCGGCCGAGAAGGTGCTTCACGACGCCCAAAAAGTGCATTAGTTTTACGAACTGTGGCTGCAAAATTTTCAACATTTTTGTAGTGAATTTTAACAATTTCAATCCTTTGTTGAAGCGTGTATCGTACCATTTTTAGTAATGGCGTAGTTTTAACTTGTCAAATGTCAAAAGGTGACAGCATCAAATTGACAGCTGCCCAAATAGCCCATATATACAAATTCAAATGAAATCTCTTAGTGGAAAACCCGCGGTCAGCCTTGATCAGAATACGCACGACTCAACCTAATGTCACAATTAGATTTTGAATGGTGTGTATATTATGTCAGAATTCTGTGAAGTTCGGGCCTGAAGACTTAATGTTATAGTTCCAATCATTAAACTTTCAGCCCCCTGATCAATTTAAAGTTCATTAACTTACTCAAATGGTGTGCAGAGAGAAACCATCACACAAAATACATTACCAAACAAAACCCATATACAATCCTCAAATACTTCAGTTTTGTAAATAAAAAATCATGAAGCTAACATACAAGACACGAATGAACGAAGATTAAATCAAGTCATCACAAAAACTTACATCTGTTAATGAAATCAAGTTCTTCAATGTAATTGGAATTTTATAAAATTTGCGCGAAAAATTCAGTTCACCCGAACACTTTGTATTAAAAGCACATGAACTTAATTAAAAATTATATCAACTTCAACATAACATTGTAAAAGCTCATTTTTCGTATTTGGCTTTTTCTAAAAATTGTATGCTTTCATCTGAAGGAACTAAATGTATTCGGAAACTCGTTTTCATTATATTTTATGAGATTATTGAAAGTTCTCGAGACTTAACCATGTAGGAAAGCTACCCAAGATCCTAAATTAATGGAAAACCATCAAATTTAAGCTTCAGGTGTGAAAAATAAAATTGGCTAAATATTATTTTATTAAATTGGAATTTTGTAAATCGAATGATTTTACAAAAAGCTCAATATTTAAACATTAAAGCTCAAATAATGTGTTAAGTATATTTCGAAACCAAATAATGAATGGAAATGCTGCACTTAAAAGCACTAATAAATTTAAGCTTTACTGGATGTTTAAATGTAACAAATAAGCATTATACAAATATGGAGTTTATTAATTTACCACTTTTAGTGCTTCTGTCCTAACTGTTTAAAAGCTCTGGAATTAAATTTTAATTTTATTATGAATTCACCTTTTATATAGTTTTAGAGAATTTTTAGGTGGCACATACATTATAGAAAATTTTAATTGCACTGTCAGAGCTTTCATATCAGCAATTTCTACCAGACACCAACGATTCTTGAAATTAACAATTTACTCTGAAGCTTTATATGCAAAAATAATTATGACACATCACAGAATTCACAGTTTAAATTTAATTGAAACTTTAAAACAGCAGACTGTAATGATTAAATTTAACATTCCTTCCATTATGTCAAGTTCATTGACGCATTCAATTGTGTTACAAACAAAAGAACAAAAAAAGACACATCACACACATTACGATTCCCGCAATGACAATGCGACAATCAAAACGAGTCTGAAACCTACACTATCGGTATAATAAAAGCTCAAATTTTCCATTTATTTTAATGAAATAATATGTGAAATCAAATCATCACAAAAACTTTACACATCTTAAATCAATCATGGCTGTATATACACACAAATATACATATATTGTGTGTGCCTGATGGGTAAATTTTGCAGTTCACCTGAATAGTTGAAGTTTGTAAATAATGTTATTTGTGTGTGTGCATGCAATTTATTTACTCATAGCGTAATATTTGCTAGACGCAAAAATAATTTTAGACATGCGAACATTGTGTTCGTGCAGACGTTGTTTGAGAGTGCATTGCCACTTGAGCAGATGTAATATGTATATACATCATTTTTTAAGAATTCTTTATTCCTTATTTCAACGAAAACGATAATAATAACTTATACTTGGAAGCGGGCAGTAACTCAATGAACGTAAAAAAAAAAATTGTTATATCGGTTTTGTTTGGTTTGGTTGCTGATGGAAGAAAACAAGAACTTTTAATACATTTTTTCGGAAAGTCATTTGAAAATAATCAAATAAAACAAAAATTCCAAAACATTAAATGTATTTAAATAAAACTGTGCAAATAACAAAGTTAACCGAAATGCCCATTTTCCGCACAACACAAATAAGCACATTAACGTAATATGCCATAAACATTTTCATATTGTATGACACAAAATGGTTTGCCACAGCCGAAACAAAACAAAAAAAATGATTGACCAAATTTATTTTAATAAAAGTTGTGCGAGCTTTTTATTATCAAAAAAATAAAAATAAAATTCGATGGTTTGGAATATAAAAAAAAAGCTTTTAATCAAATAATATCTGTTCGTTACATCAATTGGAAATTGCAAAGTGTTGTTGATCATCTGTGGTTCGTTTATATAAAATCGTTTTTAATTTATTGCCCTGTGAGCCTATCAAAAACAAAAACAATTCGTCCGGCAAATACATAAAGCTTACAGATTGTGGGCAGCAATAATTTAACGTTTCTAATTTAATATTGAACATAAAATTTAAATAATTCGGTTTTTAGTGTAGTGAGTGTTTTTCTAAAATATCTAAAAAAAAGCTTCTTTAGAGCTTTTCAATTGGAAAATAAATTCATCATGTTATTCCTCGTTGGTAACATAGCAGTAAGTATTCGTTATTGCACGTAGAAATTTGTTTTGACAAACGATTTGATTGTTTAGTACAGCGTTGGGGATACCATACGTCCAAATTGGTTTAATAATCGATAAGGTTTTCCTATCAGCCAGTACATGTCACGGTGTTTTATTTTAATTTGTTCAGCTTTTTGTCAAACGTGGTGTTTCCAGTTCAATCTTGAATCGAGATGCAATCCGAGATATTACGCTAGCCTGAGGCACTCCTGCTATAGCTGGGTAAAAATTAGAGTAAATATCTGATGTATCTTCATGTGATACTCTAAATTTTCGTTTGGATAGATACGGCTCGAGCAGTCGGCAGTAATTTTGTGGCTTTTCGTGACTAGTTTATTTATCTTATTGATAAGCCCCTTATGCCACATTCTATCGAAAGCCTGTGATACATCTAGAAATACGGCAGGGCAATATTTGTTCTCTTCAAGTGCTTGTTCCATATTTGCGATCACGCGATGAACTTGATCAATGGTCGAAGATTTATCCCTGAATACAAACTGGAAACCAGGTATAATGATCATTGGTTTAAGGCAACTTCTCAAACAACTTTTAGATAGTTGGTAACAAAGAGATCGGCCTGTATGATGTCATTTGCTCACCGGCTTTGTCTATTTTTTTATATATGTATATATCCATATATATATTTTTATATATTTATGATATTTCTGCAGCTTTGAAACACTCAGGCACACATGTAAGTTGGAAACGAGCATTATATTAGCATTATAACTCCTTAAACAGCCTTGGCGAAATCTCGTCAATTCCAGGTGACTTTTAGGAATTCAAGTTTATATCTACTTCTTGTGCGACTTCTAGTGGGGTGTCATTATTAAAGTTTAAAGGAGATATATAGACTGGTTTTAGTTCAATCCTAGATTATAAATCGTGTTGGTTGAAATACTGATTCGAGATGTTGTGCCAACAGTTCGGCTTTTTCATCGTTACGCCACACCCATTCTCCATTTATGTTCCTTATAGCTGCCACTTGGATTATTGGAATGTTATATTCCAAAGAAGATAGTTTGGTCAGCTTCAGGAACCAGTTCTTTCAGATAATTTTTAGTACAAGCCTATTCATGTTCTTTAACTAATCGTTTAACTTTATTACTTACTCGATTAGGTTCTCTTTTGTCAATAATATTTCTGGTTCCTACGCCTTTCTTTTATCAGTTCTTGAGTCTCCAGGGGGTAGTTGATCTCTTGTACAAATTTCCCACCTAATACGGGTGAAGCCTCTTTCCCTGATTCACGCATAGAGTTAATAAAATATCCAGCTTGTATTTCAAGGCCTTGTTTAGTTTTGAGGCAAACTTTTAACTCAATTAGATTGTCCAGTTTCTCTATAAATAATTTTTTAAAGTAAGGTTTTCAATACCTTCAACTTCAATGTAATTAGAGGCTGTTCCTTTCAAGATATAACAGTCAATCTAATCAGAAACTTTGTTGATGTCTGTAGACCAATAAGTCGGGTTACGCGATGAGTGATATTCACAATCTGACATTTCTATTGCACTTAGGAGTTCTTTTCTTTTTCCTGGTGTTATGAGTCGTGATTCTCAGGCAATGTGTTCCACGTTGTAGTCACCTCCTATAATAAACCTTGGTCTAAGTTTATTAAAAATCTTGACATAATGATATCTTGCGATATTGTATTCTCTTGGTTGGTGGTAGATCGCCCTAGACTTAGTTTAGCACCACCATGGTTCATCGGTTATTATAGTTGCTTGCATAAATGGCTCTTTAATTTCCTCTTGTTGGAAATGTAGAATTGTAGGATGTTTTGTTTGATTAAGATTGCTCTCGATGCTATGTTCAATATAGGCTTTATATCTCATAATTTTGATAAAGTTACATCTAGTTCTTGTACTATTGCACTTGCATTTAGCCCATTAGCGTTCCAGGCTATTTTCCTTGGTTTTCTGATTTTGTTTTGTTTCCAATTTTGAAAAATTATTGAAAGCTTTACAAGATGAAGCCCAACATGGAAAAAAACGTACACTGATGACCAGGATACCAAATGCTACGTCAATTCGCACTATAGATATAAACTGCAATGTTTTCTTATTCTATCAATAAGTTAATCTATTAAAAGCTCGTGTTGCTTTTTTATAATATCCATAAATATTTTTATACACCAATTTCAATGGTTAATGGATATTAAAGGCCAACCAATTATTTATGAAAAAATTAAACATAAAAGTTATTAAAACAAACTGCGACGAATGGCAGTAGTTATTGACATACCGCCTGCCATTGGATAAAAAAACCTTCATGCAAACACAATTTTCTTTCCTTTTCAGATGGAGCCAGACTATAATTGATTGTGGTTAACACAAACGAGAATCTATCAACCGGCGGATGTAGTTGGAACATGATAGCAGTTTAGCTCTTGGTAACTGGACATCGAATAGCGCATAGTGAAATGTACTTATTTGGAGATAGAAAACAATAATAAACTTTAAGTTAAAATTTAAAAAATTAAATTTTTTATTCCTTGCTAACTAACTTGTCTTTATATAGAAAATGAATCCTCAGTGAGGATCTTACTTAAGGTATGTACGGTAATATACGGTAAGTAAAACTGAATTAGGAACTATCAATGTATACTTGCGAATTAGTATCTTGTGATTTCATAGAATGGGATTATCAGTTATCACAATTTGCTGTTGAATCCTTCTCTCCCTTCAAGTTTCACTTGTTTTAGTTTATGAATTTTATTAACGTGGATGATGGATGAAAGAAGAAGTGCTCCAACCTCTGCATTTAATAAGAGCTTTGCACTTATGCATTTCGCTTCATTCGAATTATATGATTTTGCAAAATAAATTCAAACATCAAGCCGTGAACACGTTATACCTGAAAATAATGATAAGATCAAAGTGTAAGGACTACATCGCACAAACTTCTATATAACAACGATATTCGAGTACATCTACAAATATGATGATATTCCACAAAATGTTAACGTTGCTTAGAAATTTTAAGGTAATTTCAAGAAGGTGTTATCGATGGGAGCTATAAGAAAGATTAAACATTAGACATCACACGCCATTTTTCACATTGAAGACATCTTACAATAATCCAGCCTTCAGATACAAAATCTCTTAATCCGAATGGATTTTTATGTCACAGAACAAACAGTATTTTGCGAATTGGTTTATTTTTCTTGAAAAAGTGTATTTTGTTTAAGTTGGGTGGGATCTGGTTTAGGTCACAATGTTGGAGTTCATTATTGCCTCGATTTGAACAAAGTTGGTCAGAAGTGAGTATCGTATTTCCAATTACCCATTCAGCGAGTTGACGGCCGCTTTCCAAATACCAACTGCAATGAAGTGCCATGATGTACCTTTCTCTGCAGAATATTGTTGTATTTCAGATGATGACAGAATTCTGGTAATTTCTTTTAATTCCCTGGCCGTACCTATGAAATTTGAACCATTGTCGCTATAAACTAGTCTGCAAATTAAACGCCCCGATTGAAATCGTCTAGAACAAATAGGAATCATTCTGCTGATAAATCTATCTAACAACTATATAATATGTACAGCTGTGCTTCCGTGTACACACAAAAATACCACCAAATAGCATTTGCTTAATGGATGTTTAATCCCAAAGAAATCTAAAGTTCTAAAAATTTTCGAATTACCTAAAAGTACACAATGGCTTAATAATTTAAATTATTTGTTAATTATGAAAGACATCTTCGAGTGCATCAATTTCAGAAGTGTAATTCTCTGGTAAGGCTGAATAATGCATTCTCCATCTCCTCGCTGTTTAATGAATCGTAATTCTATGGATCGAAATTCTTCTTTCCCTTGGGATCGCCTAGTGTTCGTAGCAAAATATTGTAACCAAGCCACAATTCTTTGAATCTGAATAATGCTTCAAATTCGATTTACCAATCTTTAATGATATTTTCTGGAGTAGCTAAATGTAGATATAACTTTAGTTCTCTTTTCCATGTCTACTTTTTATATAAAAGCCGCTTGATTGGGGCCATCAATGTGAATGTGCTCCATTCCACAATATTCTCCTGGACGCAGGAATGTTAGCCGGTTCCACGTGAAATCAATGATTTTGGTTGCTCCGTTCCAAATTCAAATATCTTAGCAGTGGTTTGATTTACTACGTAGATGTTTCATGTTTTTAGTGGACAAGACAGCCAATCAAGCACAATTTGTGAATATGTCCACACCATGTAGCTCCAGTCTTTGTAAACTACAATAACTGTCTTGATCGGCACAACTTTGTACATTCTAACAGGAATTTTTATCCAGGTTTCTTATTTATTGAATGGTATTGCATTATCCCATAGTCGAAGCCTCAGATAGTAGTATTCGTTTCGTGTGTGTGTGTGTGTTTAGTGTGTGTGTGTGTATGTGTGTTTCAAAACTTCAACGTTACCTTAAATTGGAGCAAATCGTATTATATTTCCTGCGCAGGTCTTTTGGTTTTGACTTAAGTAATATAGGCTCATTGATGTCCATTTTCTTAACGGAAAACATCATTTGGCCAACAATGCAATATGCATTGAATATTGCGTTTCGTAGTCTTCGGATAATTGATGTAGGGTTTGTTGCTAGAAATGGCAAAGCTGCGATGTTTAATAAGTTACTGTCTGATGTCGATATATTTTTAGTTTATCTGCCAGAGCTGTTCGCCAAAATATTCATTGATATATACTGTCCTCTCCTCGTATCCAGAATGATATCCAGAAACGTCTTATCTATAAATTTATTAAAATGTTAAATAATGACTTGAATCGTTTGTCCAACCAGCAATACCTCAATCAATGATTTACCATTTGTTGTGAAAGCCGATCCGTCAAACACGACTCGCAGGTTTACAGGATTGTTTAAGAACCGCGCGTGGTGTGGCTTGTGAAGTATCCCGACGAATAGGGCTTTACATCTTCAGCCATGTGAACTAGTTATAATTCAACCTTTTTAACGATATATATTTTCAATTCGTCAGATGTTACGGAAGCCCTGGACACTGTTTCCTAGTATTTCTTAATGCAGCTAATAACATCTTGAGTCAAGATCCTTGCTTGTTGAACTTGCTCTGACTACCAAAATCTCCATAAGCTGCTACCAATGTCGACCAGCAAAGTTATTTGGGCTGTTAAAATGCATTGGGTTACGTTCATTCCGCCGGCATTTATCCAACAAAGTTAAGTGTTTTTCACTATAACCTTATTTTACCAGTTCGTAACAGTTCGAATGCTTGAATATTTAATGCAAAACTTTTGTTTTACTCAAATTCAGCTCTGTGATAAATACCACTTGAACTGCTGCACTCGTTATACCAGTTATGGAAATCCGAAAGTTAACCTATGGAAAACGTAGGCGATTCATTAAAAATTCTGTCAAAAATGATGTTTGAGACCCAAAGTCAAACATCGCACGGCATGTCAACCATGGACCACCAATATCCTTGAGTTGAGCTTCTGCTGTGGATAACAATGCACTGATGACTGATGTTTTCATTTGCAGGATTGCTACATATCAATTAGTTGGCCATTGTATCTACTCACTACTATCATTGGTGATTCTATCTATATGCTCTGGGTTGTGAGATGCATTATGAAGCTCCTGTAGATGAATGGACGACTATTGTACCTGTTATTACATTCAGCCCTGAAACAATTAAAATAAAAACCTTTTTCCTTGATCAACTGTCTACGATGTGATATATGGGGCTTTCCAATTAGGACTTGGCAACTTAACCATCTGAGATATTTCGAAAATTTATTGGCTTGAAGTACAATGAAATCATTTGTATGGAATTCACCATCGTTCATGTCCAAAACGGGCGCGTTTGCAGGTGTCGATTCGTTAAACCTAATTTTCGATAATTTAACCAAACATTTCGACAGAAACGGCCGCTATGTCTCGTTGAATATTTGCTCTGAGCTCCTCTAACGACACCGGCTTGATGGGATAGACCTATGATTTAACGTAGCCCCATAAAAAAATTTCGAGAGTTGTTAAATCACACGACCAGGGCAGCCAATCAAAAGGACCATTTCCGGATATAACACGTTCATCGAATTTAGATTTCAATAAGTCAATTGTTAGACCCGATATGTGGCATGTCGCACCGTCCTGATGAAATCACATATCATTATTGTCTAGCTCAAGCAATTGACCAAAGAAATAACGTTGCAACATGTCTCTGTAGCGATCTCCTTGATTGTAACGTGACGGTCATTTTCATCAACGAAAAAAAACGGTCCAATGACACTACCAGCATGGAAACCACACCACACAGTTTTTTTGTGGATGAAGTGGTCTTTCTGGAAGGATACGTGGTTATTTGTTGACGAAGCCATGAATGCGCTTGACCAAAAATGGGAATTAACGCTCTTGAAGTTGTAGGCACCGACTCGGAATTTTTGTAGTAAATTTTAATTATTTGTATACGTTAAAATAAAAATATTGTCTTTAGTGAATTTTTTGACACTGACAGTTTGATTATTTGTTTAAGAGTTCGTGCACAGTGAAAGTTTAAAGTTGTCTAGTCACAATTGGAAGACCCATTACATACTAAAAAACAGCAGATATTATATTTTATGTACCACTATGTAGGATGTTTACCCTTCTACCGGCAAATCCTTGCTGTGGTTCTAGTTTGACGCACTGCAAAAGAGTCCATACCTGGAGCTTGGGAAGACCTATTTGAGCTGCTTGAACCCCCGATAACTGTTGGGTTTCGAAATCTAATTTTTAAAGCGGTTTAAATATATTATGGATCACGCTCTTCTGCTTGTGACCCTACTGCATTTAGCCAGTTGGAAATATTAAGCGGTATCTCGCATCATCGACTGCCTAAAAAGACGAATTAGAGCACTTGAACTGATAGAGATAGGCTAGATTTTTGTACTGTACACTTGAATAGGTCAATAACTACCATGAGGAGGTAACTTTCAAAATTCGCTATTGTATATGGGTTCAGTTTGAGTTCAGAAATTGGTGGTGGACAAAAGTACCGGACCTGGCAAGTCAGGCTGCTGTGTATGCAGGGGTTAAACACAAGACTCGCTTCATGTGCTGTAACTGCGTACAGTCGCTACGGACTAACTTTCTGTCTCAGTAATAACATGAATAAACATGAGTTCGGCGTTGGTTTCTTGATTTGCAACCGATGTCGTCAATTCATGACTGATTTCATCCCTGTTAACAATACTTACTTTAAAATCACATTTGAGAACGTTCATGCTCCAACTGAGGAGAAGCCGGACCAAATCAAAGTCGTCAAGTCAACCGTCTTGAGGAAAATTACGCAACATGACATTAAAATTGTTTTAGGCATTATCTTCAATGCTCAAATTGGTAGTGCGGGCAGTACTTATGGACGCTCACCATGGAGTTAGCTTTGCTCTACAACTTGGTGGTCGCCAGCACATACTTCTCACATAAGCGCATCCATAAAGCCACATGGAAATCTAACGACGGGACAACGGTCAACCAAATCGACTACAGCCTCTTGTCCAAAAGACATTTTTCTAGCCTCATTGACATCAGAGCACAATGTGGACCTTATATCAATTCGGACCACTTACTGGTTATTGCTGAATTAAAATTTCGCCTCTCCACCACGTACAATCATCGTTTTCAGCGCATCGCTCGTACCAAGACCGCCTTCGAGACTACTTTATCGGAAATCTTGGAGAATAAACCACTTCCGGACTCAACGTCTTTCATAGGCCGAACTCCATCCACACCTAAAAATATTTTGTTGAATGATGATTTTCTAGATGTTATTCTGGAGAAAGATTGCGCACGTCAATGAAATCTACCTCAAATGTATCTCGGCTATGCAGACGAAAGAAACGAGAATGGCATGAACAACAAGCGAACCTGTAGATATTGCTGCATAAGAGAACTAGCTACTGACTTTCATCCGCGTAGCAGCGCTATTCGCAACAAATCCGGTGAACCGATCAAACTTTCACTCTGAGGATGGTACGCTAGAAAAATGCTATGAAAAATACATCCCTGTGCACAGTCTATTCGTAGACTTCAAGCAGGCGTACGACAACATTTAGAGGAATACGTTATGGAACGTCTTGTCCTATCTGGGCATACCGTCAAAATTGGTTTCTTGGTGTCAGGTTTTAATGGATGGCTTTAAGGTAACTGGTAATAGAAGGTGAAATTTCGGATGCCATCGAAATAACATCTGGAGTGCGGCAAGGAGACCCGATAGCTCAGATTCTCTTCAACTTATCATTAGAATATGACATTCGTCAGCTTAAAATAGCGCAATGCAGCTGCTTATATTACAAATCATCCCAGTTATTAGCGTACCCTGATGATATTTGAATTCTGGGTCGCAACATCATCTCCTTGAAAGAAGTCCTCCTTCCGTTGGAAATCACAGCCCAACAAATTGGCCGTCAGAAGCAAAGACCAAATACATGGCGGATGACAAAAGGCAGCCACGTGGGGATTTTATTTCTGGAGACACACAGTAAGAAATAGTTGAAAAGTTCAAATATCAAGGATCCCCGATCAGTGAGCAAAACACCGTTTCAGTCGTCGTCACATCTAGGATTGCAGCAGGCTACCGAGCATTTTACGCCAACATTAAGGTCTTCAAGTCTCTCCACATATCGCGCAAAATGATACTAGACATCTACAAAGCGCTGATAAGGCCAGTTATCATCTTTGGTTGCGAGTCTTGGACACTAACAGCGCAAAATAGCAAAAAACTTGCTGTAACTGAGCGTAAAATATATCGTATAATTCTCGGTCTGATCTCGATAAAGTTGACATTATCGGATTAATAAAATCAGCAAGGCTTAGATGATGGCTCGTTCTTCGTTCGTAAAATCGGACCACCAAACAGCACCTATGAAAGTAGAACCTCGTGGGAGACCACCAACCCGCTGGATGGACGACGTCGAGGGGGACCTGATAACACTCGGTCATCGTGCCTGGCGTTCTCTTGCAGCGTATCGAACTGTTTAGAGGAGCATCGTTGAGGCGGCCAAATCCCTTCATGGGATTTAGAGCCAGCGTATATATAAATAAAAATAAAAAGTTCCTGAGGGTTTGGCTCTATAATTAATAAATTCGATCATATCACGATATAATAATTAACTTCTCGAGTTGCAATTCAGCTTTGAATAAAATGCTATGGCTAAGGTATTTATAGCACAGAACAAAGCTTATTCTTAGATCAATTTTAAGCTTTTTTCTTTTGGCAGAAACTTTTTAATGATATGTGTCAAAGAAAGTGATATGAATAGAGAAAGAAACAACAAAATCAGTACACAAAGTCACTCACCTATATCGGACAATCCAACCGTATAAAACCTTCCGAAATGATTATATACCTTGTCCCGTTTCCTATAAATACGTTCAATGTACGCATATAAAACATAATACATATACCTACTTCTAGATTTAATACCTTCTTAAATAATAAGACAGACATAATTCTATTTTGTATTTAAGGATTAATCTAAAAGTAAATTTTTTGTTTGAAATGGGTTCACAAAAAATAAAAATGTTTTATTCCCATGGTTGGGCAATGTTGTTATGTGGTTTACATTCCAATTTTTTTTTTTTTTGTGTTGGTTAACAAGAATAGAAAATTAGTTTTTCCGACATAAGCATATATATATATATATACATAATTTAATAACAGTAATAATAATAATAGCAATAAAAAATAAATAAAACTAGAAAACATACATATATACATACGCACATATTACAATAATAAACCATTAAAGCAAATAATAAATAAATTTAATTTAAATTTTTCATGAAAATTTATCCATTTATGCTCCACTCCCAAATCTTCTTCTTTCCTATATGTATGTATATGTACTTCATGTTTTTCTAATAAAATAATTTTGTTGTGATTTATTTTGGATTTGGAACGGGTTTTGTGGAAGGTCGCCTGGAAAAAGGGGCAAATAATTTTCCTGTACACACACACACACATAAAACAAAAATATTCTTTGGTACGTATATGGGTGTGTGTATGTCTTTCATATTGTCCAGTCAACCTATACCTATTTATATATATATACATAAGATCTTAAGAATCTATACATACAAATAATATATTTCTTTGGTTTGTAATCCAGATGAGACCGGAGAACGAACAAATATTTAGAGCTGTATGACATATTGTTTTGGGGTATACATACGAAATAAAAATGCCATTCGGATTACAAAAAGAAAACGAAAAGGTAACAACTGAGATTTAGGTTTGTTCTCTGTATATACAAAGCTTTAAAAAAAAAAAAAAGCTCGCACACATAAATTAATAGCGATACCATTATTTTAATATACACAAGATCTTTTTGTGGGGGCCATTTCTATGTATATAGTGAAAAGGCTAACATCCTGTATAACGATAACAGTATAATAGTTAAGCCATTCTATGACAAGTTTTTGTTGTGTGTGTGTGATGAAGGACATAATAGATTAACCTTTTTATTGGTTTGTATATCCTAAAGAAGACTTTTCTTCACATTTCTATTTATTTTTGTTCCGAAAAATTCATGTTTCCTATATGTATGGAGAGACAGACGAGAGGAGGAAAAACGAGCTTTTCACGTTTTTTTTTTTGTATCTTGTATCATAATGTTTAAAGTTTATTTTTTTTTGGTAGACTTGAAAGTTGGTTTATTTAAACAAAAACCCCAAAAAAAAACGTCTGGCATAATGAGATAAGTTTAAATGGTGTTTGGGAATATGTACGTACACAACCATATACAGATAAGAAAACACCGAAAAAAACATTTTTTTCGTGCGCGCGTATATGAAAAAGTTTGGGCAATTAAAATAAATGAATGCCGAAATAGTTTTGGGAATGGATTAAGCCATTTAGGAACAGACTTGTCAATCGTTCAAAAACACTTAGTTTTCTTTTAATGGTAGATATAGATAATAATAATTAACAGTGTTAAAGGCCATTACTGGCCCCTTACTGAATCAACAATTTGGCTTCAACGGTTTCGATCCTGAGCTTGGTCTTCATACTGTCTAAGACAATCAGAAGAGGCCAAATCGTTCTCTACATCGTGGAGCCATCGTCGCCTGCAACGACCTCTGCGCCTACCATATGGTGGCTCTCCTTTCAGAGATCGCTGCACAATTCGTTCCGGATCAGCACGCAGAATGTTACCGAGCCAGCGCACTCGCTGGGATCTAACTTCATGTACAATATCGGGGATCTTCATCAGATCTTTGATCTCGAAATTGTACAGAGCTCGGTATGTACCATCTATTTCGCGTTTAGGGCCGTAAATCACACGCATGATTCTTCTCTCAAATGTAAGGAGCCATCTCTCGTACTCATCCGTCAGCGCCCAACTTTCACATCCAAACATAACAACGGGCCTGATCAACGCAGCTTCACGGCACTTGATAAGTGTTTAGATTTTAGCAGTGGCCTTAGAGGATACAAAGAACGACTGCCAGCTGCCAGCCGCACTTTAATATCCTCACCCACACTGTTATCGTGAGTGATAAGAGAGCCCAAATATTTGAACCTCCTCACTCCCTCAAATGTGTGGTGGCCACTACTAAAATCTGGAGTGCCATTGTCTCTAAAACCAGAGATCAGGTATTTCGTTTTGGACTCATTGATCTGGAGTCCAACTGAAGCTGAAAACTCTACAAGCGGATCAAGTATTTCTTTCACTCCGTTGCTATTCAGTCCAATCACGAATATGTCATCTGCATATGCAAGCACTTGATTGGACTGGCGATATAAGATGTTGCGCTGAGGTGTTTCAGTTTTACGAAAGATGTACTCCAACATGAGATTAAAGCCGAACACCCGAGTTAACTGCAAAAATTTCCGATAGCCTGTTCTCAACCTTAACACAGCATTGAGACTGCGTCACTGTCATCCTACACAGTCGTACCAATTTTGTTGGCATTCCTAGGTATTCCAGGGCAGACCACAAACCCTCTCGATTGAACGAGTCGTAGGCCTGCCGGAAATCTAGGAACACCTGATGTACGGAGATGGATTTTTCATAATATTTAGATAGAATCATCCGCAGCGAAAAGACCTGATCAGTGACTGATCGATTCGGACGAAATCCTCCTTGATAGTCACCAACCAAGCCCTCCGCCAGAGGAGTGATTCTATCCAATACAATGTATGACAGTAACTTGTATGATGTGCAAAGGAGAGCTATACCGCGATAATTCTCACACTTCAAGCGGTCTCCCTTCTTGAAGATGGGGCATATCGCGGCCACTTTCCATTCGTCAGGCATAACTTCGGTTCGCCATACTAATCGAATAAGGTCGAAAAGACAGTTCCACAAAGTATCCCCTCCGAATATCAAGAGCTCCGAATTAATGCAGTCCACTCCAGGTGAGCGGTTTCGTTTCAATCGCTGCATGGCCTTAGTGAATTCCTCATGGGATGGATCCTCAGTGCAAATCTCCGCAGTCTGTCTTAGAGGTGGCTCAACAACAGTCTGTGACGCATGATGAACATCAAGCAACTCTGTAAAGTGTCCACTCCATGCGTCAAGTAGTGCGTCGATGTTGACACAGACGTTTCCATCCCGGTCCCGAATGGCGGTTGACGAAGGCCTGAAAGTATGGTGCAATCCAGTAATTCGTTTAAAGAAATTACGTGAACTGCGCTCATTGCTGAGTTGTTGTACTTTCAGAACCTCGGCCTTCCACCATTCTCGCTTCTTCCGTCTACAAATCCGCTTAGCTGCCCTTCTCGCCAGAGCAGCCTTGTTTTTCCTCGCGATTGTGAGACGTTGTTGCACTTCACTATGGGCTATATTTTGTTGCTCAACTGCAAGATGACACTCGTCATCAAACCAATCATTCATGGGTCTGACTTTCACTATACCTAAAGTCTATTGAGCAGCACTGACAACCGAAGTTTTCAGTACCTCCCAGACAGAGTTCACGCAGTCAGACTGGTAATTGGCTCCTTCAATGTTGTCGCTGACAAGATCCTGATATCGTTTCTTGTGATCTTCATTTACCAGACTTTCACAGTCGAAACGTACCATGCGGTTCGCTGTGTTCCCAGACTTGTACGAAAACTTCCATCGTAGCTTTGCAGCGACCAAATGATGATCGCTACCTACGTATTTGGTTGCTGACCGATAAGTTCTCACATCCTGCACAACCCGAGCCCGTCCTTTAGAAACTAACACATGGTCAATTTGGCTGCGGGAAGTTCCACGAGGATGTGTCCATGTCTCTAGATGTATGTTTTTGTGAGGCAAGAATGTGCTTGCTACTCTCAGATCATGAGCAATTGCAAAGTACATCATTCTCTCACCATTATCGGTCGCAGTTTCGTGTCGGGAGTACGGACCTATGTTTTCACACAAGTCGGTCTGATTTCTGCCGGCTCTAGCATTAAAGTCCCCAATTACCATTCTAACATCGTGTTTGGGTATAGATCCCATCAGATCGTCCAAGTCATTGTAAAATGAGTCTTTATCTTGGGGCTGGCTGACTTCTGTGGGCGCATGTACACAAATTATCGACAGGTTGGCTAACTTCATGCGCAAGCGAAGCTTACACAATCGGTTATTGACTGCTTGGAAATCCAAAACAGCCTTCTTTACCTGCGGCCCAAGAAAAAATCCAGCTCCAAGATTTCCGAGATCATCTCCACTGTAGAGCAACGTATAGCCCTGGGACACAAGGTCTCCACTTCTGGGCCAGCGAGTTTCTTGAAGAGCAACGAGTTCCAGCCGATACTCCCGCATGCACGTGATTAGGCCCTCCAACGCTCCTGATTTTCTAAGTGATTGCACGTTCCACGTGCCGATCCTAAATCTCGTATCCGGGTACTTGAGCGGGGGTCCGGTGTTTTTTTGGCGGTATCCATTTTTCTTTTTGTTGATTTTATAAACATTTTATTTTTTTTACGGATGCGGGTCGTCAGCCCAGCGATCCAACCGTTTAGTCGCCTCCTACGACAAGTAAAGGATACTGTGGTGGTATTCTTGGGAAACATGTTCGTGCAATTTAGGTTTACGAGACATGTGAGTGCCCCCCGACCACAGGGGCCAACTAGATAGAATGGGTACATATAGATAGAATGGTATAATTATAGGATGTTACCTAAGCTTAAGCCAGATAAGGGAGCTGGCAGGTTTCGTCGAAATCCAGGTATAGTTTCTCTATTATTGTGTTATTGTTGAACTACCCTACGCTGGACAAAGGAGTACCAGTCTAAATTAAGGATTAATCGAAATAAATTAATTTGTTATATCAATTACCCTATACTAACGGGTTTGAGTCTTAACTAGATCGCTATCACATAACCGCTCCTGTAGTGAAACTCTATTGTATAATTAAAAAAATTTTAGATGATTTATGATGCAAACATTTTAGAGGAGAGGAGGGTCCATAATTACCTCGGTAATGACTGATATAATGATGTAGGGTAATTTGATTATATGGTCGATTAGAAGCTAGTTAGAAATACATCAGCATACCGTAATGATGTGTCAAAATTGATTGCCATTCAAATTTAAATTTTTAAACTTTTGCCTTGGGTTTCACAATTTTCTGGAAACTCAGTCGTAACTGAGTGCCATTTGCTTTATAGAAACTAATTAGCTTTGTACCTAACAACCTGTTTATAAAACCGTCGGGTTTTTAATTAAAAAAAAAAGTCCATTCCATTGTCTAAATTTCCTTCGCTTAGTTCCTGTATGGTCTCATCATCATTTTGTTTTATGTTATGTAAATAGAAATCCTGTATTGTTGTTGTACGTAATAGAAAGGGTGCTGTACTAATATTAATAAAGTATTTTAAGGCCATTACTGCCTCAACAATCTGGCTCCAACGGTTTTGATCCTGGGCTTAGTCTTCATACTGTCCTAGACAACCTGAAGAAGCTAACTCATTCTCTACACCGTGAAGCCATCGTCTCTTGCAACGACCTCTGCGCCTACTATATGGTGGCTCTCCTTTCAGAGATCGCTGCACAATTCGTTCCGGATCAGCACGCAGAATGTGACTGGGATTTTAATCAAATCTCTGATCTCGATATTGCACACGCATGATTCTTCTCTCAAATGTAAGGAGCCATCTCTCGCATTCATCCGTCAGCGCCCAACTTTCACATCCAAACATAACAACGGGCCTAATCAACGCTTTGTAAAGTTACAGCTTCACGGCACTGGATAGGTGATTATATTATGGAAGTGGCCTTAGAAGACACAAAGTACGACTGCCAGTCGCACTTTAATATCATCACTCACACTGTTATCGTGAGTGATAAGAAAGCCGAAATATTTGAACCTCATAACTCCTCCAAACGTGTAGTGGCCACTACTAAAATCGTCCCTATAACTTGAGTTCATGTAATTCGTTTTGGACTCATTGATCTTAAGTCCAACAGAAGATGAAAACTCTACAAGCGGATCAAGTATTTCCTTCATTCCGTTGCTATTCAGTTCAATCAGCCATAAATAATCTGCAGCATATGCAAGCACCTGATTGGATTGGCGATATAAGATGTTGCGATGAGAAGTTTCAGTTTTACGTAAGATGTACTACAACATAAGATTGAAGAGTATCGGGGACAGAGCATCTCCCTGCCTTTTGATTTTTCGATGGTAACATTGATGGATTATACCAGCACCACCACACAGAATGGGAGGAATAGTAACGGAGTACGGACCTCCTGGTTGGTGGTATAGCTTGAACCTGTAATTTTACTGGAAGATGGTCGGTGCAGTCTGGAGTGGATGGAGCATAGTGCTTCCATAGATTTAGGAAGCAGAATGATGACCGCGAAGCTGCATAAAACAGCCGCTTTAGTTGACACCGGCAATGGAAAGCCGAAGAGGTGGGGCTAGGAGCATTCCTATATTGAGTGATCAAATTGTTCTGTTCCTTTATTTGTTGAAACGTTCGTCGATTCATGAGATTCAAGGCAAATATATTTCTTTATTTATCTTTATATATCAAGTTCATATTCTTGAATAGCATTAGGTATAATTTAAAAAAGCTTTCAAATTAGAGATTCTGTTAAATCTTGAAAAATTCACATCCAGTCAGTTTGTGGGCGTGGTCGAGCTCAAATCCCATTTTTTTTTTTTGTGAAACCTTTTTTGGAAACTTTACATAAATTAGATTAAAATTATTGAGCTTTTTCCATTCAACATTCTTTGCCCACTGGGGTAAGTTTGCCTTGTTCGTATATTTGTCGAGTTAACATATGAATGAATCATCAATTAGGAAAATTGATCGTGCTTTGGTTGGCAAATCAGACCATCTGTGTTTTATTCATCGAATATACGTATAGATACTCGATTTGAAATCTTCAATATTAATGGTAGCAGTGAATTGACACTATATTAATCGACATTCATATTATACAAGTTTCACGGAATTGAGCACATCGCCGATCGTAATTTGTTACAGGACACCAATGACGAATAAGTGGTCATTAATAGTTTGACCATTATAAACATATAACTATTTTTATATGGAGTATCTTGTTACTGGATACAGGGGATACTAATCGACAGTTCCTAATTATTCGCCAGATCTGGGGTTATGAAATCCGTTTGCGATGCGGAACATCCTGTGCGTGCGGTCACCGATATATACATAAACGTGTCCACTATTTAAAAAATTCGCGGTGGTACATTCTGCCAAGATTTATAAGCAGATGAATTTTTTTTAATTAATCAGTAAAAGGTTGATAATTGATACGCGTATCATTGAAATGAATCTATAGGGAGATAAGGGGTAACGATTCAATTGGTTACGATATACCAGCTCAAACGTCAACCTCACATACTGATGGTGCACCCAGCGAGACTATGACGACCGAGAAACGGTGGAATAGCTCACCACCGAGAACCTAGTACATGGTGTTCTTTTGATCCACTACATACAGCCCCCTCTATGGAACTGGCCCAATTAATTCTGGGGTAGGCTATTCTCGTATAACCCTTTAGGATGTTTGAAAAGGAATACTTTGAACTCCGCACTAAGCTCATCTAATGAGGTTATGATGCATAAGAAAGAAAATGAACACTTAAAAATGGCTTTACAAGCAAGCCACAGACTGGCAATCATGACGACAACAAACAGGTTTTTACTGAATATCATGTTGTGAATTTCATTCCGGGATTAGACCAACACAAATTTGGTAAACTTCTACATTGCTAGAGAAATATTCGTAAATCACATATCTCTAGAAAACAGTGATGTACTATCGTCTGAGAACAGTTCTGAAAGCTTATTGAGGACAACACCAATTTACCGTTAGAAGATGAACTAGACCTTCTTATCAATAGAACATTAATTTTAAAAAAATGGAAACCACGAAAAACCTGACAGAGGAATCGAGCTCCACAAAGTAACAATATATAGGATTAAAACGACCTTAAATGTAAATAGAAGAGCTAAACAAAAAGCTGCAGGACACCTTAAAGATGCTTTCCAACCCCTATCTCGGGCAAAGAGTTTTGTTTGGCAAAAGTGAGTTTTTTTCTAATTGGCAACACTTTTTCTAGACAATCATGTTGACAGCAGACAGCTGATTTATGTTCAGTTTCGTTTGCCAGTTCACCATAATTAGACTAACGTCAGAACAAAGCTTACAAATTGCGAAAAATTTATTTCGAAAATTGTAGTTCAGTTTAAATTTTCCACAACACGTGTTTTTGGTGAGTTCGGTTTTATGGAGTGGCTATGTCAACAATCAAAATTGCCGTATTAAGGTTGAAGAAAATCTACAAGCTATTATTGGGATGCCTTTACATCCACAAAAAGTTCATTGTTTGGTGTCTTTAACAGCTGGTGAAATTATGGAATCATCTTTTTTCAAAAATGACCGGTACCCTACAGTCATTGGAGCTTTGGTTTTCGTTTTTTTCGTTACGATGACGCTAATTGTGAAAGAGCTGTGATTGATTTATTGGACCTATGAATTGGTCTCCAAGATCGTGTGATTTAACACCTTGAGAAGAGGCTAGTCTATAACAGCGACAAACCGGACGACATGAAAACCAACGGCCGCCGAATTGTTGCTGATGGACAGCTCCAGCTGCTCCAAAAGTGATGACATTCATAAAATTATCTTTTTAATAGACCCAATACCATGGCCACGATTCATATTTGTTTTTGGTTTGTTCAACCCTTCCATTCAATCTATATTAATTCATCAAGGTTATTAGTATAATTGAAAAAAAAAAGCAAGAAATGTTAATTATTGTTAGTGAGAGGAGTTAAATATGAACTCCATCTATTGAGCCCTATACGACTATCAATCTCGCATTTACATTCGATACGAATAGATTTTGAGTTGAAATATGCTCACAGACGGACTATCGCCACACCGTAGGAACTTTCCAATTTTATATTCGTTCAATCGATAAATCTAAAAAGTTCCATATCTCGTAAACCTAAACTGCACGAATATATTTTCCAAGAATACCACCACAAAATCCTTTGCTTGTCGTAGGAAGCGGCTAAACGGTTGAATCGCTGGGCTGACGATCCAAGATCGCAGAGCTGATGAATACCACCAAAAAAACACCGGACCCTCGCTTAAGTACTCGGACATGAGATTTAGAACCGGCACGTGGATTGTGTAGTCACTTAGGAAAACAGGAACCGAGCAAATAGCGCAGTGGTTAAAGCTGCGACGTTTGGATCGGGAGGTACCGGGTTCGAAACCCAACAGAGGCGGGATGCAAAAGGGATTTTTCATCTCCCGATTACGATCGGTGATTAAATTGAAAACATCTATGACCCTCTGTTGGAATGTAGAACTCATGGGCCGACCCATCTTCCATGTCACTGTACAGGGTGACATGGAGCTATGCAATGCGCAGGTGGTATACTGTACTTGTGTGAATGGGATGAATGAATGGATTGAATGAATGTTGTGTGAATGTAAGGTAAGGCTATGGACCGTAAAAGTGTCTATGCCAAGTCCTTAAAAAAAAAAAAAAAAAAAAAAAAAAAAAAAAACAGGAGAGTTTGAAGGCCTAATCACGTGCATGAGGCGGAATTGGCTGGAACTCATTATTCTTCAAGAAGCTCGCTGGCCTGAAGTCATAGTGCTAAAAAAAATTTAGCCAACCTGCTAATAATTTGTGTACACGCGCCTACAGAAACCGGCCAGCTCCAAGATAAAGACTCATTTTACAATGACTTAGACGATCTGATGGGATACTATGTTAGAATGATAATTGGGGACTTCAATGCTAGACCTGCCAGAAATCTGGCCGTCTTTTTTGAAAACATATGTCCGTACACTCGACGGAATGATGGACTTTGCAATTGATTATTATCTTAGAGCAGTAAGCACGTTCTTCCCTTACAAAAATATACATCTAGAGACATGGAGCCATCTTCGCGGAATTTCCCGCGGTCAAACTGACCACCATCATTTGATCACTGCAAAGCTAGGATGGAATTTTTTGTACAAGTCTGGGAACACAGCGAAACGCATGGGACGTTTCGACTGTCAAGGTCGGATAAATGATGACCAAAAGAAACTATATCAGGATCTTATCAGGGACGCGGCAACATTGAGGAAGCTAATTACCAGTCTGTCTGTGTGAACTCAATCAGGGAGATACTGAAAATTTCGGTTGAAAATCTGACAGACGAATGAATGGTTTTCTGGCGAGTGTCGTCTTGCAGTCGAACAACAAAATTTAGCCCATAGTGATGAACAACAATGGCTGCTTTAGCCCGGAGAGTAGCTAAGCGGATTTGTGGACATATAGTTAGCGAGAATTGTGGATGGCCGGGGTTCTTAAAATACAACAAATCAGTAATAGGCGCAGTTAGCATCATTTCTTTAAGGGAATTACTGAATTGCACCATACTTTCAACCCAGTTTCAACCGCCATTAGGGACCGGGATGGAAACCTATGTGTAAAGATCACAGACTGCGGAGATTTGCATTGAGGATCCATCCCATGTCGAATTCACCATAAGGCCATGCAGTGACTAAAACGAAACCGCCCACCAGCAGTGGATTGCAATAATTTCGAACTCTTTTGGACCTTATCCGATTAGTATGGCAACCCGACGTTATGTCTGATGAATGGAAAGTGGCCACGATTTGCTCCATCTTCAAGAAGGGAAACCGCTTGGAGTGTGAAAGTTATCGCGGTATCGCTCTCATTTGCACAGCATACAAGTTACTGTCCTACATTATTTGTTAAGATAGAATCACTCTTCTATCGGAGGGCTTAGTTGGTTACCATGAAACAGTATTTCGTCCGAATCGTTCAGTCACTGACAGGGGTTTTCGCTGTGGATAATTCTATCTGAATATTATGAGACCTCCATCCCCGTACACCGGGTGTCACTAGATTTCCGGCAGGTTTGTGACTCGTTCAATCGAGAGGGTTTGTAGCTCTTGGAATAGCTAAGAATGCCACAAAAATTTGTACGATTGTATTAAATGACAGCGACGAAGCCTCAACTCTGTGGTGCAGTTGAGCACAAGCTATCGAAAATATTTGCAGTTGACTCGGGTGTTCGGTAGACTTTAATCTCATGTTATAGTACATCTTTTGAAAAACTAAAACACCTCATCGCAACATTTTATTTTGCCGGTCCAATCAAGTGCTTCCATATGCATATGACTGATTTGTGTGGACCCTAAGAAGCGAGTGGTTGCTGGAATTCGTGCGTTGTATCCTCTAAGGCCACTGCTGAAATCTAGACATCTATCAAGCGCTGTGAATGTGCAGCAATTACGTTGGCTCGGTCACGTCCTTTGTGCTGTTCCGGAACTAATTATGCAGCGATCTCTGAAAGGAGTGGTCGGTGCAGGCTACGATGACTCTACGGTATAGAAAACGACTTGGTTTCTTCAGATTGTCTAAGACAGTATGAAGAAAATTTTCTGGATCGAAATCATTGAGCCAAACTGTTGACACAGTAATGGGCCAGTAATGGCCTTTAACAGAGTATTGAACTCTTTTCAATGTTTTTAATCAAAAATTATGTATTCCCAGACCAAAACCACCGCATAATTTAATTATTCGTATATTAATCCAAATACATTGTCATTTACAGAAATATTCACAATAAATCACTTTGGGGAGGTTGATAAAAAAAAAAAGAAAGAAAACATCATACAGTGCGCGTCTATTGATTGATGATGTTCAAAGTTAATTGAATTTATTTTCATCCCGAATTCACATCCTTAAATATATTTTATAGAAAATTAATGAAAATTATGCTAATTCTATTCTATGTGCATAAATAATATCTAATCAATTTCTATGCCGAGCATATACATACATACATCAATCAATCAAGTTTATGTTCTCTTTATACGTATATATACAGTTATAAATGTTAAATGGTGCCGATTGTATATAAATGAAACCCCATATACACCATCGAGATGAAGATGAAGAAGAAAGTCTTACATAATTTTTTTATTTCTTGCCAAATGATAAATATTCAAAAAATCATAAAAATTAATTGAAAATATTTGAAATGGAAAAACATTTCCATGTTTTGAATTTATTTACATTATTATGTATACATTAATCAATCATTGTTTGTGTGTGTGTGAGAGAGAGAGAGAGGTGTAGAAGGAGCATGAATAATAAGCTTTGTGTACCCCAGAGAATGCTTTAATGTGCAAAGGATTTTCCAATAACGACTTGACAATTTTTTTTTTATTAATAAAAAGCAAACCATTTGAGGTATCTCGAAAATTTGATTATTGGCTTGAACTACATTCAAAACATTTATGTATGGAATTCGACATCGTTCTAATGTCCACCACGGGCACGTTTGCAGGTGTCGATTTGTTGAACCCAATTTTTTTTTTAAACACGCTAGACTCCTGCTGCAAACCAAACTAATGGTGTTCGAGTTCAATTTAATCTTCTTGGTAGCATCCGTAGCTCCGAATCTGCTTTAGACAATCGCAAACGCTGGTTTTTGTCCCTTAGTTGATCAGCCACTTATTGTTCGTTTTCATCTGCAAGGTCAGTTGTTTATTCGATCGTTGTGCAGACGAATACGGATGCTCATTTTCATCGATGTGCATCTGATTCTGGTGATGTTTCATATCGCCACAACTCGTAGACACACTGTACAAGAGTTTCCCTAACTTCTGTATAAATGTTTCCCTGATCCACTTTGGTCCATATCTCGAATACATCGGACAAATACAGGTTGTCTCAGCTCAAATTTCGTAACTGTAATTTCGCTACTACTGGATCAGGCGATCCTTTTTTCAAATAAATTCTTCCTCATCGCAATCTTAAATATTCGCACGAACCTCTCTGCGTCTCTATTTGACGCTGTTTGAAACGTAGCAGTCGTAAGATGCTTTATTCCACTCTGATAACAAAATTAATAGAAAACGCTGCATTTAAACGACGGACCATTGTCACTTCCCATGATGTCCGGCAGACTTAAAAATTTAAAAATGCTGCTGCGAAATCTAAATGTGTAAGCTCCCATGGTTTGGTCGTGGTTTGGACGATGTTTCCTGCCAACTGGGGCAATATTTGATCATTTCTTCTATATCTTGGTCGATTCATGGCCACCAACAGTATCGACGAACCATTTATTTAGTACGCACGATACCCCAATGCCCTTCATGCAACATCATCAGCACTGAGTTGCGTAAACTACTTAAAACTAAAACATTATTAAAAATTGAAATTGAATTTTTCCTCACACTATATCCTCGAATCTGGTCGTCTTTTATTGCATCAGGTCATCCATCTTTCACCAACGTACTGCCTATCGACAATAATCTATCATTGACCGTACACGATGCTATTCTCTCACTGTTGATCGGAAAATAATGGAATTCTTTAATGTATATATGATTGATATCCAGCATATCCTCATCTTTATCGAATTGGATATTTGGACCAACCGGCAATCTCGAAAATGCGTAAAATGAGTAATTGCTTATTCGGACGGAAAATGGACATTAATCCGGTGTTATACTGGTGAAATTTCAGACATCCGAACACTATTGACAAGGCTTCCTTCTCTACCTGACTATACCGCGCATCTGAAGTTCATCTAAAGTTTTAGATGCGATTGCAATTGGATGTTTGGAACCGTCGAGATACGCATATGTGATAACTCGGCTCCAATAACGTACTGCGATGCATCCGTTGCCAACACAAAAGGAAAGTCTCTTCGATAGTGTACCAATATATGTATAGTAGCTTCGATAATATGTTGTTTGATTTTTTGAAATGCAACTTCTTGTTTGTTTAACCAGCTATACGCATAAGTGCATTTAAAGATGCAACCAACTGAGAGGTTCCTAATGAATCTATTGTATTAGTTCACTTTTCCATTAAACGCTTGCAACTCTTTCAAATCATTAGACCGTGGCATCTCTTCGACTGCTCCGAAGCCTTTTCGTAGTAGGTCTAATTCCCGTAGAATCGAATATATAGCCCACTTATTCGACCTCGATTTTGGAAAAAATGACATTTTTACAGGTTGATTTTCCAACTCCTGAAAATTTCTTAAATGATCATCATCACTGTTACTCGTTACTAGGATGTCATCCAGGTAACCGGATACGTGCGTTATTCTACAGGTAAGTTGATCTATGAACTTTTGAAATATAATTCATTCGGGGAGGTATTGACTAATGGAAATTCGTTTCCATTAGTCAATACCTCTTTCTTTTGTAAATGGGCTGTTTGTTATTTTAAAATAAAATGGTCGAACCAAACCAAAAATTGTAACAATCTCCAATTTCATCTAAGGTACCGTATGCACTGGAAAATCTATATTTCCTTACGCTTGCACGACGCTTTTAACTGGACGTACCACTGGATTGTTTAGTTCCTCATAACCTTCATTTCCAATCATGGACACTGTATCCACTAAAAATTTTAAAACAACTCCGTTTATTTGGATAGGAATTAAACAATTTCTTTCCCATTTGCCAAAGATAGCAACCCGTACTATATGCTCTAAACTACCTATCGCATTTCGAAGTATCCCGCTGGTGGTTCGATCCACACCCCAGACACAAATGAACTCGGCTACTTGATCGTGATTTTTAATGACTTCTTGCTTTATATATCATATTCGTAGAAGTGTATGGAACGCATTTACTTCTGGAATGATCTCCGTTTCTCATTTCAATATATTTACTGCCGCTTGCATCTCTTCATATTCGTTCGCCAATAATAATATATCATTCAATGATGGATATCGGTTTTGTAATCCTACAACGTATTTGAAAGCGCACGCCTTAGCAGCCTCTCATATAGTGACATTCGTATCGGTTGATTGCATTTTCAAACGTGATGATGAAATTTACCTTGACCAATTCGCACATTTGTGGCTGTATGTCCTCGATAACTTCACGAACTCCATTTTTAAAGTTTTGAATCGATTGTGGATCATTGGCATAAACCTTTGCTTTCACGTGGCCCCAAAGAAAAATTCTAAAGGTGTTCAGATCACAAGATCTCGGTGGCCAATTGTGATCACGGTATTCGAGAAATAACACGAAATTGCGATTGTTCCTTTGCTTGTGTGGCACGTAGCGCCGTCTTCGCAGCCCAAAATCCGCACCAAACAATAACATGTTGCGGATGGAGAGCCTTTTTAACAATCATTCGTGGATTTTCTGAGCCCCAAATGCGACAATTCTGCTTATTAACGTAGCCTTCGAGGTGAAAATGGGCCTCATCACTAAAGTTGATTTTTCGATAAAAACCGGATCAATTTGATGCATTTGAAAGACCCACTCAGCGAAGACACGACGTTTATGGTGATCGACCGGGTTGAGTTCTTGTGTTAACTGAACTTTAAAAGCCTTAAGACCTAAGTCTTTATGCAAAATACGGTGTAATGTCGTTACAGCAGCAATATTCTCAGTTTTTCTTTAGCGACGCACACGGTTTCGATTCTTCACACCACTAACTTGTCCCAACAGCTCAAATTTATCCACCAGTTTTACTATTGCCAGCCGAGAAGGTGCCTCACGACGACCAAAAAGTGCTTCAGTTTTGCGAACTGTGACTGCAAAATTTTCACCATTTTTGTAGTGAATTTTAACAATTTCAATGCGTTATTGAAGCGTGTATCGTACCATTTTTAGTAAAAGCATCATTTTTACTTGTCAAATGTCAAAAGATGACAGCTTCAAAATTGACGGCTGCCCAAATAGCAGGCTATTGAAAATGAAACTTTTTATTGGAAAACGATTTACAAGCACTGTACTTCTATAGAACTCCGCTAACATAGTAACAATAGCATCTAACGGTTAATCGTCCATTATCGTTTCACCGTACATTTTCATCAACACGTGATATGCCTCAGAGCCTATCCACGATAAGAAACATGATTTTCGCTTGTTTGAATCGAAATTGTGAAATGATGGCACCCACTGTATAGTTGGTCGAATGAACGATTTTTCATTCATCTGTGACATGAAAGTTTGCAAAACTCTTTCATTTCTTTCGCATCCATTTTGATATATGCGCAAGTTTTCCACACGCATACACAAAACCATAAAATAAAAATTAACACGCGTTTTCTTCTCGTTCAATCGACAGGACCATTTCTGGATATAACACGTTCATCGAATTTTGATTTTAATAAGTCGATTGTTAGACTCCCTTGGTATGTTGTACCGTATTGTTGAAACAGCATATCATTAATGTCTAGCTCATGCAACCGACGATGATGTCTCTGAAGCGATCTTCATTGACTGGAACGTGACGGAACGAAAAAAAAATGGTTCAATGACACCACCTGCTTGAAAACCACACGATACAGATATTTTTTGTGGATGTGGTGTTTCTTGAAATTGGAATTAACGCTTTTGAAGTTGCAGTCACCGACTCGAAATAAATTTTAACTATTTGTAATCGTTGTTCGCTCGTGTACTTCACCATGATGAAAATGTTGTCTTGACTGAATGTTTTGACACTGACAGTTTGGTTATTTGTTTACCGGTACGTTCACAGTGTAGGTTGTAAGTTCGCAAGTCCCAAATGGAAAACGCAATATATACTGTTTTATGTATTCCTAGCAGAGCATCATCCAATCAAAAACTGAATACAAAATTTTCCAATATGTTTTCTAATTCGATTTTCCCAATTGCGAAATAGAAACTTTAATTCCTTCAAACACGACGACTATATCCTGTACCTGTTGGATTATTCCCACTACATATCGATCGAAAACTAATCTCTGTCCATTTTATATTTTTATGTATAGTGTTACATCTCCTATAGTTTTCTAATACATACCACTATACATCATATATACATATATACTTATATTCAAATTGCATTACAAAAACTAGAAAATTGTAAAATTTATTTTCTATCTATTTTAACTACTTACTTTCTAGACGAACTAGAATCTAGTCTCTGGAAATGTAATAATCCGTATATAGATAGATAATACAATCAAATTCATTTCCATATCTCAAGTCGTCGTAATGCATTATATACTTATCAAAATACATTTCTATGTACGAGTATATATAACCTCATAATGTAAATACAATTTTATTTAATATAACATCATCATGATAAGATACCTGTGTAATATTTATCCAGGCGGAAATTCTAAAATAAAACTTGTTACAAAAACTAGAATAAATTTTTTATGCATTTTGCTTAGCTGCTCAGAGGTGCAAAAAAAAAATATAGTTGTAAATCCATCATCATAACTATAGCTAGTTTGTATATATAGAGATTCAATTCTAATATATGTATGTAATAGTTGGGGTATATGGCATGTACGAATGAAGTTTCTATAAATATAAGTTTATACGTATAAATATAGTTTAGGAGGGGATTAGATGTAATTTAATATTTTTATTATCCGATTCGACCGTATCCGTTTCACGGGATAATTGGTATTTTAAATATCGACTTATAACTATATTTACCGCAGGGCTGGCTGATATCGAAATCACTATGGAATGAACATATTAGGAATGAGTGAAAAAAAAAACACTCGCACACATGGATACAGATAAAAATTGTCCTGTTTTGAATGTTTTCGATGCGACTGTTATAAATTTGAAGATTTGGAGTAATTACTTCCTTATACCTGTAAGGAGCTTAAGCCCTACACAGTTAGTTGCACAGATACTCTGATGATTTTCGATATTGATCGTTTGTATTCTGGATTTTAAGTGCAAATTGTTTTATCAATGGGCCAGTAAGATGGTGGTAATTGGATGGCCATCATAAATATACAAAGAGCGCGGTTCCAATTAGAAAACGACACGGTGTAAATGAATAATAAATTAAATAAACTTTGCATAATGGGCGATGGTTTAGATTTGCCACAATTTAACACAACAAGGTAACATTTTCGTCTGCTGTTAAGTTAAGTAAGTCCTCCGCCACGAGCCCTCCAAACTTCGGCATCAAAGGTGGATTAAATTGGAAAGTTCATAAACCTTGTCCATAAATCATCGTACAACTATGATGCACGGAAGGTTGGTTGGTATTCCTCTTCTTGATACAAAGCTTTTTGACGCGTCAATAAAATAATATGCTATATATGATAACACTTATTCCAAATGTGTTGCCTATGTTAGCTCTTCGACCCCGTTTCTTTGTCATGGTGATTGGGACCGCATAATCAATACCAAGTTTATAAATGATTTTTTGTCACTGGGATGAGAGCTTGATAATATCACAGGTTTTTCATTAAAGGTAAGTTCCGCATGTTCCAGTCTGCTTCCAACTCTCAACATTTCATCTTCATCCCAGAATGGAGATAAGTTGTTCAACTGTCTTGAGCTTACAAGTTGCCGTTAATTTTAAATATACATAATTTCATGTCTATAAGTGATGGGGATGATCAAAACTGTCATATCGATCATATGTGCGTTTTTGATCTCCAATATAAAATTATTGATTTTAATAGTGATAGACGATTAAAACCAGTGTAGTTGGTATTGAAATAAAGGTGAAGTGTCGTATATGAGGGGGGGGGGGGGGGGGGGGTAAACAACAACAACAACAACAAACGCAACAAGACGCAAACCATCATATACACAACCATATTTTATATTTTATTGAACGAAAAATATATGGACTGCAATACCAACCCAGGTAAAAAGTAAACTGAACGGAAATGGTAAAGAAGACGAATTGGAATACGTCAAACGTAACTGAGTCAGGTCAGATCTTAATTCATTAGATGATCCGTATAAACTAATCTTTTTCAGCTGCAGCCGATGTATCGGATGAACTTCCATTAGAAAAAAATGAATTTTTTGTTAAATTACCTAATAGCTTTATCTAACACAATAATTAAATAAATTTATCTACGAGTATATTTAATTTAAACTTAGGCTTATATATCACTCTTCTAACAACTGCTTTGTAAGTGTTTTTTAGATTTTAAATCACATAAAAACAACAACAAAATTAATGTCAAAATGTAGGATTTAACGAGGAATAATTTCAACGAAGAGATAACGAAAAGTAGAGTGACATCTGTTGGGGATGATCGACAACTACGACGTCAACAGCAGCTTTACTCTTAAAGTTTGGCCTAGTGGTAGTTAATTAATTGTTAGTTGTATGGTAGGGATGAAGAAAGTGGGTTGGCTGAATATGGAGTACAAATGACTTATGTAGTTACGTTATATTAACTAGATGGCGCCACTAGCAATTAAATCGAAAAAAAAGAAAAATTAAATAAACAAAATCAAATTGATAATACCCGGCTGAAGTAACTGGTGACGTAGAAATTCTTGTTGAATAACGTTTGGTGCACCTTCTGCAGGATAGGTCTCCCTTATGGTGTTATAAGTTATTTGATGGAGTATGAACAAGGGGTAAATGGGTATATGTTTAAATCGAGGCTGGAAAAAAGGAATTCAGAATAAAATAAATCGTAACTAATTTGAGTTGAATTTTCGGGAGTATCTCATAAGTCTGATCCAGCAAACTAATAAATTTTATTTCAGAGCCCAGTGATGCTGAAAAATTATATAAGTAGATTAAAACTGTATTGTCCTGTGCTACTAACTATTGGCTGTACCAGATGTCTGTAACCGAGTCAATTTCTATCATACTAACTGAACCTATCAAAATCCTCTTTATGTTATGTGTACACGGGTGTAAGGTGAGGCCCGAAGGCCGAACATTCCAATCAAATCCAATCAAATCAAAAAATTTCATGTCGATAGATGATGAGTTGACCGTGTCTTATGCAGAACTTTTCGGCAGTTATAAACTCTTTAGCGCTAATCAATTTTGTGTACTGCTAAGTTTTCATAAATGTTGTTATTTTCATGACTTACACAACAATGGACACCACGGATGATCCCATTTGCATTACAAATCATAGACGTTTTGATCAATTTGTGTGAGAGCCTTAACTGAGAAGCTAAAGAATCAGCAGCTTCTGCCTTGTACTCCCAGTTAACTACTATACATGTTTCTTCCCCTACTGTAGCTATATGTGTAATTACAACAGAGGGGTTGATTTTCTCTTTTCCAAAATTTACCCCAAAATGACTTGAATATTAATTTAGCCATAGCTAAATAACATCAACCATAAATTGCTAACAATTTCAGCAAATTCTAATTTTATTCCTTCTCTACGCAAACATTTTTCAATATATTCTTATTTCTTATCACTTTTAAGAATTTATTCATTATCTCAAAGTAAACATTAGTTTGCAGCAAATTAATGTTTACTCTGTGTTATTTGTATAAAAATTAAAAATGTTTAAATAAAAGTTGGGCGGATTACTCCAGCACTCAAAGCCACTAATGACAAACACATATACTTACACATTAAAAACACCCAACCTTGAATTTTGGTCACCACCGGAAATCGACCCCAAGACCCTCGAATAACAAAGCAGGGACGCTACTTACTGTGCCAACGAGGGCGGTAATTGTATAACACAGAGTAAACATTTGATATAGTGGTCAAATTTTATATTTTATCAACTACTCCATTTTGCATTCCCACTGTATACATGTCTATTGAAAACTGTCCAACTTTGTAAGGTCAAGGATACAGAGAACAGACATTGATATACTTAATTTTCTCGCCGGATTTACATTTTTAATAAGTTCTCGTATTTTCTGTTCGCCCTCCATAAAACGCATTTCGTGGATCTATAGTGGGATATCAATAAGTAAGTTGTGTGATTTTAAATCATTCATCTTTTTATAATTTTTCATCTGTCTATAAAAATTACACCCCCCCATTTTTGTCCCTTTATAACCAAACAAACGTAAACGTTCAGTTTTAGCTACCGTACTTTCATAACGTTGATTCATACTATCATTTGGATTATCATATAATGGTATCACCACGATTATATTTTAAGCATGTCGGATGTCGATGATAGTAACTACTGTGAAATTCGAAAACCTGATTAGTAGAAGAACAATATCCGTCACGTTTAGCCCCATGCAATACTATTCCCTTCTGTTTAGCGCTGTGAATTATAACGATTCCGCGTTGTACTCCTTCCATAGCATCCACTGAATAGCCACTTCTGATTGATTGTCAGCATTTCTGTAACCATTCTTTGGTTCAAGCATGGGTACAAGCACTAATACAATAGTCATCAAGATCGCGTTTTAAATTAAATTCACTGTGCCTGTTTTTACCATGTCATTTAACAAACGCTTCATGATCTATAGCTTTCATTGTATCAGGGCTATAATAGTTTTCATCAGGACGAATGTATAAAACAGATGCGGAAAATAACGTTTTTATAAATCTTTAGCAAATCAAATGCCTTCAGTAATTCGAACAGACTCGTTGGAAAATAATTTAAACTAATATTAGTTCAGGTTTTAAATTAGTTGTATCAAGTAATGATTTTAACAAAAAACGATGGTCAAACGCATGACCATTGTGAGAAATAACTATAATCATTTTGAAGAGTTTGCTTTGGTTGTGAAAGTGCTCGGTAAATCTTTCAATGTGATTAGTACTCAATGCCACTAATGGGCCCACGATGCAATACCGTGACAAACACATATACTTACACATTGAAAACACCTATAACCGTGAGTTTGGTCACCACCGGGAACCGAACCCGATACCCCCGAATAACAAAGCAAGGACACTGCTTACCGTGCCAACGAAGCTGGCTACGTGCTCTCTTACTCCACACCTATCACTTTTTGATATATCGTCTTGCGGACATATTGATTACATTTATGTTGGAATACACATACATTTGGTTTGTGAAGTTTTACTTGCGTTACATTTCCATTCATGTTTTTCACCGTTAATTGTTTTTTGCCGTGTTTCTAAATCATAGAACAGGAACAGAATTTTATCATTAGGTGGTGTACGCCTGTCCGGCTTAAGGCCTATATGAATTGCCCGTTTTGGAAAATATTTCACCGCATACATAAGTTTCGGTTTTAAATAATTTTAAACACATTTTCTCAATTGTCTGCAAACACTTCCGCTATTAAGGGGCCCAGAGGCAATTTTTTTTTCATAGCATTCTAGTCTTCTAAACTTCGTCCAACTTTATACCGTTGGTCACCACTTCTCGGCTATTGAAAGCATCACAAATTTTTATTTTTCATTTAGCCTCCACTTCTATGAGCCTTTTCACTGCTGATTTGGATTGGGTCACCTCCTCTTCAAATTTAAATTAACAATCTTCTTGATCACAATACAATCTCATCAAATTATTTCAACACCCGTGTTTTTTACAGGTATCATCACAATCATCACAAACCTTCATTGTATCGGGCGAGTAAAACATCAAGTCCGGTGAACTACGATACTTTTTAAGGACTAGCAAAGACGTTGTGTCTTCATTCACAACAGTGGTTCGTAGCCGTACCACATTCGGGGTACCTCCTCTTCATTCGTATACCATCATGAGCTTACCAAGAAGCGTTTCAAGTCACTGACCTTGATCTTCCAAAGATCCGTTAAGTCGTCAAAACAGTAAGTTCCTGTAAATTTTGTTCTGCTATACGCAAGACTAGGACAGGTGCAGAGTAAATGAACCACAGTTTCCTCCTCCTCTTTATCACCGCAGCTGCTACAGAAATTATGGACAGGGGTACCCAGTCTGCTCCCATGTACCCCAATGAGACAATATCCCGCTACAGCTCCCACGAACATACAAATATGGTGCCGTTGAAGCGATATCAATAGGCCGGATCTGGACCAGTCAAGCCGTCTCATTTTAAGATGCCAGACTGCAGCCTCTATCTCTCTCTGGCCTTTACATCCCATGAAAGTTTTTGTCGCCTGCATACTATAGACCTCCAACTACCTCGATCCATCGCTCGTTGCCTCCAGTTACGACATCCTAATATACGCAGATCTTGTTGGATGTCATCGTACCAACGCAGTCGGGGTCTTCCTCTATGTCGTACCCCAGCTGGATGTTGTTGTTGGAACACTCTTTTAGTCATTCGGTTTGATTCGGGGACCTCGAGACGTGGCCAAGCCATCTGATTCGGTTGGATTTGATGTATCCAATAACATCGCATGGTCCTCTGCAACTTTCACTGGCCCATAAATTGTTCGTATGACCTTCCTCTCCAACGTAGAAAGAATTCTACAATCGATGGTGGCCAGGGTCCAGCTCTCGCTTCCATATGTAAGCACCGGTCTATTAGTGCTTTATACAGTAAAAGTTTGCATGACCGCGATAGGTGTTTGGATCGTAATAATTTCGACTGTGCGTGGAAGACTCTATTGCCGGCAGCAATTCGGGATTTTATATCTGCCTGAATATCATTCGTAGATGTTATTGTTGACCCGAGATATTTGTAGTCTTGTACGCCATCGTAGTTGTGTTCACCGGATTCGAAATCGGCATTGGGAATGCTCTGGGATATTGCTAAATATTTCGTTTTGCTGCTGTTAATGCATAATCCAAGTCGCCGCGCATTGCGGTCCAGCGGGATTGTCATTGATGTCTTGAGTTCTTCGTCCAAGAAGGACGATATCAACTGCATAGCCCAGAATTTGGCTAGATTGGTTAAAAATGCAGTTTTCAGTCTTAATTCCGCTTTTCCTGTCGCACGCCAGATATTATTTCAAAGGAGTTAGAGACCGCGCCTTCAATTGCTACTCTGCAGCTAGATCCAGATGTTGAAAGCTTGCACAGAGAGACTAGTTTCTCCAGGATGCCGAAACGTATGAGCGCGGACCAATAGTTCTCGCGATTTATGCTATCATACGCCTGCTGGAAATCGATGTAGAGCTGATGTATATTAATATTGTTCTCCCAACTATATTCCAGAATCATCCTTAAAGTAAAACATTGATCGGTGGTTGAGCGGTTAGGGCGAAAACCACACTGGTAATCGCCAATAATAGGTTCGGCGTAAGGAATGAGTCTGGCAAGCACAACATTCACAAATACTTTGTACGCAGTATTTAACAGAGCTATGCCGCGATAATTTTCACATTTAAGACGGTCCCCTTTTTTATGTAAAGGGCAGATGAGTGCTGTCTTCCATTCATCGGATAGAACCTCTTGGTCCCAGATAGCGAGAATGGGGTCATAAAGCTTTGATGCCAGTGTTGCTCCTCCGAGTTTTACTAGTTCTGCGGGTATTCCATCGAGACCTGGCGCTTTTCCATTCTTGAGTCTAGCGATGGCGGCGTCCACTTCCTCTGCTGTGGGGTACGGGATAAAGTCCTCCTCGCCTGGTGGAGCAATAGCTCGAATTGGGGTCACTTCATCAGTCCTGTTTAGCAGATTTTGAAAGTGGGTTTGCCAAACCGCTAAAACATCATGTTGGCTTGTTCTCAACTCACCATCCCTGTTTCTGATGGCGGTCGATCTAGGATGGAAATCTTTGGTAAGGTTCCTGGTATTAGCAAAGGTGTCTCTGAGGTTTCCGTTTGCCGCATGGAAGCTGATGTCTCCGATAAAGTGTCTCATTTGCGCGCGTTTCTTTTGCCGGAGAAGTTTGGTCGTTTCTTTTCTTGGAAAAAATTTGGACAATATGGGAGTGGAGAGCTGTTCCCACCGATTGTTCCTTACAGAATGCGTGTTGAGATCCCAACAGTTCGCGCGGCTTATTTCAGCCTTTAATGTAAGCTTCTATTTGTCTTTACAGTGATTTTAACAGAAAAGGGAATAAGCTTATAGGCCTTAAGTCTTGGGGATAACAGTGAGAAGCTTTTCTCGTCTTAGGAATAAATATTACTTTTACTTCATTCTATTTCTTCTGTCAATGTGTGTTCTAAGCTGCCTTTCGCTGGAAATTCCCACGGATAATGCCATTAGGTCCTGCCGACTTGTATGGCTTAAAACTGTTTATTACCACCAGGGTGGCCGAGACTTACCCGAAGCCCTACTGATAAAACATGCCCATAACATGGCTTTGTTAAAAGCCACAGATAGCTTGATTACTAGAACATCCAGCTCCTGTGTAGATGCAGGTGGGTTTGAAACCGAAAGCGGTAATGAATTACCAAGAATGGTTCTAACGGAATCCTAGTTAGTTTTCTTTCTATGTCTGAAGGATAATGGATATAACAATGATCAGAAAAGGAATGATCTTCGGACACTTTCCAGTTCAATACCCTCTTCTTGATACAATCTGAGACAAGTGTGGTTTCTAGCACTTCTTGTTCATTTTTAGTAATAAAAGTTGACTTACGCCCGATATTACATGTATTTAGGTTAGTGCTTAATAAAATCAAGCAGTAAGTCACCTCCCCTGTTGATATTTGTACTTCCCCAAATAGAGTGATGAAATAGAAAAATTTGCAACAAACACACACACACAGGCTCAATCCCAGATTTTGACAATTTTGATTGAGGCTTAGAATGCGTCAAATAGATTGGTAACATGAAAATATTGCAATGTCTATGTATATACAACATGGTAATTAAGCCTTGAGTCCATCGGACGACATGGATGAAACAAAAACAAAACAAAACAACTGCCGAAGTAAATAAAAATAAGGAAATCATAAACACACGCGGCTATCGGTCCAGAAACAATACAAATCAATTAAGGTCCATAGATAATAAGAAAACAATACAATATCATATAATCTCAAGGTCGATAGAAAAACAATACACGCGTCCCACGTATACGATGATCATCAATACAATCAAGTTCAAGAGATAAGAGTCCATTAAGGTCGAGATAATGATGGGCCAGCAAGGCCACCTGATTTTTTTTTGACCTTATAAATTAGATCGACTCAAGTTTAGCTACCAAAACCCTCTTGAAGATTTCGATTCAACATCAGTCATATATCTGAAATAGCAGCGGATTTGTCAGCAAGCTACCGTCGTGCACGAGTATTCTCATTATCAAATCTGATATTAAGAGCGCTGAACACCCATCGAACTATAGATCTATACAAATCAAGTATATACCCGTTCATGGATCGGCTAATATCATAATGCCGAGATATCCGTCACAAAGACACTTATTTGCTTTCATACCCGAACATTATTTGGATTTACGATTGGTCTCGCTTGAATGATGATGTCACAAATTTCTTCACATATATAAATAGTTTAAATGTTTGGATGATGCTACTAAGACTGTAGTGATCGATTTTAAAATGTTATGCGACTGAGATTTCTGCGATGTGTTGGTGGAATTTCACTTCAAACTGTTCCATCTCATGCCTGATATTCCAAATGGTTCGATTGCTCCATCAGTTCGTCTGCTAACTCTTCTGCTACAATGTCAATATCTGAGTCGTTCTCTTCAGGAATAAACTCTGGTAGATCTATGTGTGGCTGTTCATCATCAAATACCGGCTCATCTCCGTGTACTGGCATTATTGTATATCGTTTTCTTGATTACGTTGTATTGGTATTTAAAATTTACTTTTAAATTATCGTACATACAGTACGAAGATAAAAATTCGGTTATTAACCCATAAGGGATGGTACTGTAGATTTCACTGAACGATTGAGCCTCGTGTATAACACGGGTCAGGATTGGTGCATAGATAAAATTAATTAATTTGCTAACCCTCCATCTATGCGGAAATAATAAAAAATTTAATTAAAATTAATTTTGTGACAATAATCACAATATTTATATGAACCAAAAAATTAATGTATTTAATTTGGATAATTAAAATTAATATTTGTATACATATTTAATTTAATGTTTATTACAAATTTTTGTTGTTGTTTTATTTGTATTAATGCTAAATTTAATATTTCCTATGGGTGTAACTAACACAATTTTTTTTATATGTTTCCTCTATACCACAGTCACGACAAAAATTGGCAAAAAGCGCGCGAAGCCAACAATAAAAAATATATTTGATTAATTTATGTAAATAAGCGCAATTTAATTTAATTAATGATTTGGAAAAAAAAACATTTTAACAATAAAAATGTATCCTATATACGAGTATACATAGCTACATACATAAATAAATACATGGCGATAATAATTAATTAAACCAATTCCTCGATGGGTATTTTTGTTGTGTTTTATGGACGACTGTGCTGCTATTTAGGTAACACAATTTTATGACCGTTTAGGAGCGGTCTAATAGGTCAGTACAACAATTTTGTATGCCTCTATGTATAATGTAATTCGAATTTGTTGTATCGGGTCGTAAATGAAAATACACATAAATATTATGCTGCGGGAATACCATTACGTAATGTATTTACGTACATACTCGGCCAATAATAATGTTAATGTGATAATTGTGTTCAATTCCAATGGAAAAAAAAGTTTAACCAATTTATAAATTAATGATGAAAATGGGATAATTTTTTGACGAAAATTTGTAAATTAATTAAATATTTATACAGGCGAAAAGGATAACCCTTTTAAAATTATTTAAATTTAATTCCAAAACTCAATTGAACAATATAAAATTATTTTTTGATATCGTGTTTAGTTATCGCGCCTCCAATTTTTTTTTTTGTCATACTTTAAAATCACCTTAATTGAGACTTTTTTCTTCTTTCGGAAACCCGCGATCTGATATGATTTGAAATCAAGTTTCTACGCACCATGCTATTAATGGTGGTTTCGCTAGTTTTGGAATCATGATTACTTCTGTAATCCTCCATTACCTAAGATTGGTTAGCTTTATTAAAGCTTTCTTTAACAGGTTCTTGTAAAATGTTAATCTTGAGATCTGATTCATATATCGCCTTTTATCTCATACCTAAATTAATTTGGTGTATAGTTAGAAGGATTTTATTCCTTTCATGTACAGTTTCGATTTGAAATGTTTGGTTATAACGTGTTTGTATAACATTATCTTTATTATTTCTGACCCATTAATTTTTTTGGCCGCTTTCCGTTAATTTATGAGGTAAGTATCCATTTCAATAAACAAATAATCTAAGTATCCGGCATTGAGAAATGAATGTTGGACTAACACTTTCAAATGTAAAGTATTAATTTTGTTATACTGACTTCTTGGGGAATATGCAAGACGTTAAAGTTGGAAGCAAATGACCTACACTAAGGCTCACACACTAAGCGTACAACCTCACGCGACTTAAGTAGCTATTAAGTTCCAATAGAGGTGAAATGAACTTAAGATTCTGTGTTCGCACAATGATACCGTGACGGGTCTAAATGTCCCGACGAAATGTCTAACCTTACCTAACCTAATATAGTTTATTGGTTCTTTCTGCTGTCATATTTTTCTCGATCTTATTTTTTCTGACATTTGATATGACGGAAACGTTTATCCTTCGTTTTCTAAAATAATTCCCAATGACTTAGGAAAAAATTGATTTTCTATTTGACAAGGCTTCATACCCGTTTTACCACAGTTTATATACGTACTTAGGCTGAACATGTTTAGGTTTAATGCAATTGATTTGGACTAATGATTATCAGCGCATTTTATACAGCTTAGTCCTTCGTTGCAGTGTTTTTGTATTTGTTTTTATGATAGTTGGTATCGCCCCTGTGGTTGGGAGGGGGGGGGGGGGGGTCACCAAAGTCTCGTAAATTGCACGAACATGTTTTCCAAAAATACCACCACATGATACCGCCAAAACAACAGTTCCGCTCAAGTACCCGGACACGAGATTTATGATCAGCACGTGGAACGTGCTGTCATTTACGAAACCAGAAGCGTTAGAAGGACTAATCACATACATAAAGAAGTATCGGCAGGAACTCGTTGCTCTTTAATATATTCGCTTTCCTAAAAGTGGAGACCATGTATCCCACGGCTATACGTTGCTCTACAGTGGAGATTACCTCGAAACTCTTGCAACTGGATTTCTTCTTGGTCCGCAGCAGGTAAAGAACTTATCGGTTAAGGATACGTAGGCAGCAATCTTTAGGAGGAGCAGCTAAGCGGAATTGTAGCTAAACGGAAATGTAGCCGGAAAAAACGAGAATGGTGGAAGGCCGAAGTTCTGAAAGTATAACTCAGCAATGAGGGCAGTTCATAACGAATGGAAAATGGCCGCGATCTGCCCTATCTTCAAGAAGGGGGACCGCTTGAAGTGTGAGAATTACCGCGGTGTAGCTCTCCTTTGCACAGCATACAAGTTACTGTCCTATACATGTTATTGGCTATGGAATCACCCCTCTAGTGGACGGCTGGTTGGTGACTATCAAGAAAGATTTCGTCCGAATTGATCAGTCGCTGATCAGATCTTTTCACTGCGGATGATTCTATCTAAATATTATAAGACTTCCATTCCCATCCATCAGGTGTTCCTGGATTTCCGGTAGGCCTATGACTTGATAAATATTGAGAATTTGTAGTCTGCACTGGAATATCTAGGTGTGCCAACAAAATTGGTTGTGTAGATTATATTAATTTTACGTTTTCAGGCTTGTTTGGACTTTTATTGTAAATTAATTAATTAATATTGAACTTTTATTACAAAATGAAATGGAAAAAAAATATATTTCGGTCGAGCCCACCAGTAGATCAAGAAAGACACTAATATGCATATTTATTTGCATGGTGGTTAAATTATTGATTTACAACACACTCATGCTGTGTTCAATATATTTGTAATGCAACCGATAAAATGCTCAGATTCTAGGGGTTTTTAAAGGCAGAAGTTTGGTTTTGCTTTTGACAAGGCTTTATACCCGTTTTACCACAGGGTATATATGTACGTACCAAGGCTGAACACTTTTAGGTTTAATAATATTTTTGGTGAAATGTTTATCAGCACATTTTATACCCCCAAGGTGAGGAACAGCAATAAGTGACCGACCAATAAGAATGACAGAAGTGAGATTTGATAAACCGTCTGGAACTGATGTCAGTGGTCTCATGAGCGTATTGAAATTTTCGTAGATAAGTATGAGCAATGAGAGTCCAATCAATTATGTCTTCCTGGCACAAAAGCTTAATTTTGTAGCGATCTTTGATGTAATTTAGAATTTTCACCTACGAAGTTCGTTCCATTGTCAAACACCACCTTCTTGCACAGACCTCGAGTAGCACAAAAATGACTAAATACACCAAGAAAGGCAGCTGTGGTTAGGTCTGCGACTAATTCCGAGACGAAAATTCTGAGATACACATGTTTTGGTTGGTGCTCGCCCACGTATTCGTTGTATAATGAAGAATGCTTTAACTTGCTCCTTTTGTGGATTTCCCATTTGCTGAAGTATTGAAATGGTTTCAATCGGCTACATCGCACACAATTTCGAACAACCTGGTTGCCCAATTTTCATCCAACATGAAGATATAGTTTTTGTGGAAGAACTAGGCAAAGTTATGGTTAACGGATGGGACGTATCGTATGGAAGTGAAGAGAACTGCAATCTGCCGCCGACCCGAATAATACCTTCTGTATGCAGAAATAGTGATAGACTTTTCAATTTGTTTGGCCGAATGATGAAATCCTTTATTTGTACACCATTTTTACCTCTAAAAAACATTAAGATTGAACAAAATAAATAGTCATTGACAATCCTTCAGCAAAGTCTTTGTTAACCAGAAGTCTAGAGATTCTGTTAATGTTCTTGTTGCGAATATTGTGCAAAAATGTGGGAGCATATGTCATCACTTTGATTATTCGACGATGATTAGTAACATATTTCATATTGGTAAAAATAATGTCGTCCTTGGGAGACACAACCATGAATGTCGTAGATTTTTTGAACTCGCTGCATTCTGGTTTGAGGTTTTCAGTGTTGATGGTGAAGTATTCAGCCAATGGAGCACAACAGTTGAGTTCGTCCAATAAATGACATCTGTGATTAAGAAATTTACAAGCGCCTGAACTTATGATACCAATTGAGCCAGCAATAGTGCTGCACAGAGTTCTAGGCGGTGAACGTATATTTTTGTAGTGGTGCACCCCTGAACTTGGAGCGCAAAAGTTGCACGAGGAACCGTCGGTAAGGTGGGTTCATCTGGTGTAGATTACAGCGCCAATGACGGATTAGCTGGCATCATTCGAAGCCATGAAGTTCGATGAATCCGCCTCGGTTAACATGGCATCTATATATTATATGCCATGCCGAATTACTTCGCTGGTAGCAGGGTAGCTATTTTGGTTGTCAATTGCACATTGTAGGAAACAACTTGCAGTAAGAAACGCAGCTGCAGATATACCATAGATTACTATTTTTAAGCGTAGTAGTTAGCTGTGGGAATTTTATCATCTGGTACAAGTTCTATATGCCCAAGTGCTAAATACTTATCGTTGAACTTTTTGTAGACAGCGTGAAGTAATTTATTATCATACGATCTGTTTCCTAAATTGTAGAAAGGTCACATGGTGCGTATTGAAGAATCACCTAAACAGTTGGTGGCTAAATAAAGAGAAGTCTAATAACAAATCGACCAGCTTTATTTCGGGTAAATCAGTCAATAAAATTGACCAGTCATTCGTTTTTATCGACATTGAAGGAGAAACATTCGTGATGGATGGCAGCACAAGTACTTCAATCAGTAGCGAAGTTCCACTAATAATTGTAGCTATCAACGCAGGGCAGTTAAACTTATCCAATTTACTTTCACCATAGCTGTAGCCTAGAAAAAACGTGAAGCTCTATGTCCACGTCAAATGGACGTAAGCGTTGAATTTTTGGACGGCGCTGAACGTTTTAGATTGGAGAGTGATGCAGATACCGAATAACCTGACTTAAGATTGGCCATACCACAATTAAATCGTAGTATTGGCTGTAAAATTATTACAAAGCGTACTAACACTTTATTTAGTACAAACCAAAGTAAAAATCACCAATACAGCAACTGCAGCAAACAGCAATCGAATTAATCCACAAAGTGACAGCAATAATACATCAAAGGTAGAAATTATAATATGCGGGATGATAATCAACTTCTGACACCATGAATATTGGCGAAGGCAGGCAAGGAATGAAGATGTGACGATTTCCAATCGATGAACACACAAGAACAAATCATGTTGCTGAAGTTATTTTAATTCCAATTTGTTTTAGTTTTTATTTTATTTAAGAACAGGAATTAACTTATGTATACATTAAATTACAAATTAACAATACATGGTAGTTCTAGATAGTTGCACTATTGGAATATAGCCCGGACGTTTAGTTAGGGGAAAAGGGTTATGGACGATCACGACTACCAAACCTAAATAACAAAATTACCGAAATTGTTTTTTCAATAAATTGTGCGTATATATAGGACATAGGTTTTTCGAAACCAAATATGAAGTATTCATAAATTATAAATTCAACTTGCAGGCCCCATGTAATACGATGTTCGGTATGGTACAATGAAGGGAATTAATTATTTTCTAAAATTGAACGAAAACGTTCGACAAATATTTGGCTAAATATTATAACTAAAAGCCATCCCAAATTATTCCATTTTTCGGGTATATATATAAAGGCTTCACGTGTATCACCAATTAACTACGAGTATATACACAGCGAATTAATAGAAGTTTACTTTTAATTTTCGTCCTTGTTATGTACATTACTTATGTAACACAATACCAGGAAATTCCCAACCAAACAACACAAATTCATTATTATTCCTGGCCCTAAATCAATAATTAATTTTTTAATTAAAAAAATATGTCCTTAATGTGCGCCACCCGAAAATTATCTCCGCAAATCAATTACACAACAACACGCAGTAATGAGATAAATAAATAAACAAAGCTGAGAAAGAAACCAAAAAAAAAATCTTCGGCCTCGTTATATAATTAGCACAAAGTTCAGTGAATTGTATACTGACCCAAAATTGATGATAAATCGAATGTCTTAGATTCTCATCTCTATAATTCTGTAACTATAACGAGATAATGATATATGCCGCGTCATCGCCATATTCTATCATTTTTTTTTTTGGGTTTTTGTGTTTTCTTCGGCACTTCCGATTAAGTTGCAAAAAAGTTTGTTATCTTAATTATTTTATTTGATGGAAACTAAAAAGCGCGCGATAACAGTTATTTTTTTTAAAGTAATGAAGATAAATCATTATTGCACGCGTATACATGTTTATCTTGTATTGAATTTGGGGGTATAGAAGGCGCGTACGAGACGAAGTATGACGTAATGTTTATATTTCAATGTAAATGTATATGATTATATGATGACGCAAGCTTTCAGTCATCGTAACTAATAAAATGATTGCGTGGCAAAAAAATATCCATTCTATACACAATCGAAAGGTCGACTAAAATTTAAAAAAAAAAAATCGATTTATTGGAAAATTTATTGTCTACGGTATAGAATATATGTATGCATATATTATGTATATGGAGATATACAAAGTGCTTTGTTATATGTGTTTTGGTTATCCGTGCTTTTGGTTGGGCAGATGGTGCGGGAGGTGTGCAAAATGAATTATGAATAATTGAAATATTTATTGATAAAAGGTTATGTTCCAAAAGTGGTGGCAATAAATTTTGATATATAGATCGTTTTATAGTACCCACATGGCGTATTTGTATATTTAAACGAATTCGTTTTATTAAATCGATAGCAGTTTACCAAGAAACTTTAGAGTACTCAATGGTTTCATGTGTATATACCAAATAGGTTTCCTGCGTAATTTATTTTATTAAAAAATTATTCAAAACATGAAAACGCCGTATAATCCGTCATATAACACATTAAACTTTCTTCGATAATATTGAAGGTTGTTGTTTCAGAAGTGTCGTGAGAATTCTCTTTAAATAATTTTTATCGGTATAACCAAAAGTTGACTTATACATTTGAAATTTGTAATTTTAGATTTCGAATCAAAGATGGAGTTTCTTATTTTACCACAGCCATTTACCTCTGCATACTGTAAATATTGATTTTAAACAATTTCCAACTATAATTCAATTAGCCCACGCGTTGTTGTTGGACCCGAATGCAATCATCAGCCTCAACTCGAATTCCATTGAAATCGAACGAGTTTTTTTATGTTCAACAATATTTTAATATTGTTTATTTTATTTTTCTTAATTTTTAATTTTATTTACCAATTTGAATTTGTGACCTGATCAAAAAAATCATGTCGCACTCTCAAACAAATCCATTTTATTTTAGAATTTTATTTACCGTTGTTTCTGTGTCACAAACAGCAGTAACCAGTTTTTTTTCCTTCTGCAGATGAAAGACATCCCTCTACTACTTTTGGAGGTTCAACACCGCATGCTGACAAAGCACGCTGTAATTCAAGATTTTTACAGCATTTTCTAATCGTTGTTCCTTATTGTTTTTAACCAATTTTTGTCCAAGGGATAATAGAAACTTTTTTCTTCGTGATGGGTTCGAAAGTTGCCATTGTGAATTTTTTTTACATGGAGATAATAAATGCGTTCAGTGCAGCTATATCTAAAATGTTAATAAATATTGTGTACGGTCAACGAGCAGTTCGTCTACCACATGTATATTCTCTGATTAGTTTGTCGCAGCTTTCTACCCCTCCTTTAGTCCTATTGTAGTTCATAATTATGATTGCTTTAGAATGATCCTCATTTGAGACTTATGCTTCCGCGTGTTGCGAAGACAACTTTTTTATGATATATGAATATAATATGATATCATAGAAATGGATTTTGTAAAAGAATGCTCTGGTCGATTTTTGTACACTTTCAATTCATTTGTCGTATATCCGTTTTATTTTTCCTTCCTGTTCCAAGGAGTGTTACATTTTTGCTGAGAAGAAACTCTACTAGATCAAAACTCGTGAAAATACCATCGGTCGTTATGCCTGTGTCAGATCCAAACAGAGGTTCAACCAACTCCTTTACAACCCTTGCCCTGACGTTTCTATATCAGATGCTACCCAAATATTTTTGCCATCTATCCTCGGTTTTGATTTTATATATTGTTACCGCAATTGTTCATCAATCGTTACCCTGGCAAAAGTTATAAATGAATTTCGGCAATTACATAGTTTGTTAATAACGTATCCCAGATTTATCTAATGGCAGCAAGTTTGTCTGACTGTTGTCTCGCACTTCTGCAGCCATATCTGGTAACAGATTTGTTGCAATATCCCGATATCACCGATCTGACGACAAGACTTGCATTGAAAATATTTTTTACGAATTGATTCATCAGTCGTACACATTTCCTTTAAATTTTCTTTTCTACAGATCTCCAGCTGATAGAAGCACTCCAAAAAATACATCAAGCTCAGTTACAGTTACTGCATTCCATTTTATTTGCTTCTCTGGACTTTATTGTACCTCTCAAAAATTCGTTGTGCTTCCTCGTTAGTATGATTAACCATTATTTCTTTCATTCTTGGTGTTATCAGATTACTGAATATATCAATAATTACAGTTGCTGAACTCATATAACTGGTCGCACCCGGCTTCAGGTTCAAAATATTTCTATTTAACCGTCGCGTCTGTGAAAGTGGCCTACTGAATCAAACTCGGCCGGACTTTGCAATGTACTGATCGGAATTCATAGCCGTTGTCAATGTCAGTTGGCAAAGCATAATCAGGTTGCTCATCTCCTATTTCAATTTCGTCATCTATTTCTGAGTCTTCTCGGTTAGGTACGAACTCTGCGTCATTATCACTCTCTGCATTCACTTCTGAAACGCATTGTCCATCAATTTCACTTTCCCTGTCAGCCAAGGATTTCCGCTTCTACTATACTCAAATATTCACCTCGATATTCACAACTGTGCCGCACTTGATGCGAAAGAACAAATGAACAAATTTCCAAATTTGGGATTGAAAACGCTGAGATTACGCTTATGAGTGCATTTGGGCAGTATAAAGAATTGACTCTGATGAGTGCCATTCAGGCCATTTCACAAATTCCTTTGCCATAGAGGAACGCAGTATCATAAGATCCCAGTCCAAGGGTGCCTGCCAATTAAATTTCGCTGAATCAACATAGGCCGTTTCTTAAACTTCACCTAGGACGCCAATTTAACAACAAATACTGGCGTTAGGATACCATAATCCTTGCAGCTCCACAATTATTACTACCGGCATTGGTAAAGAAAATGCAACAACGAAATTTTCTTAAACAACACCAACAATATCAATTAAAGTATTACCACAAGAACCATCTGCAATAACATCTCATGCAGTAACTATAAGGATCGATTGGACCATCAACGCAGTTTTCATATTCCATGAAATGACCATTAACGGGCAATTAGCGCAGTGGCTAAAGCTGCGACGTTTGGATCGGAAGGTACCGCGTTCGAATCCAAACAGAGGCGGGATGCAAAAGAGATTTGTTATCTCCCGATTACGTTCGGTGATTAATTTGAAAACATAAATGACCCTCTGTTGGAATGTAGAACTCATGGGCCGACCCACCGTTCATGTTAGTACAGGCTATCATGGAGCTAGGCAGTGTGCAGATGGCCAATATAAAGACGGAGCTGTAGCCGTATACAAAATAGAGATACTGTTCAGCTTTATGTGTTGATATTTATTTGATAAAAATAAATAAATAAAATAAAAAATTAAGGCACCCGCATCTCGACGATGGCCTTTCGTGAGCAGCATTTCATCAAAATTAGAATTGCCAATCACCTTTTCTAATCTGCAAGTATCCGCCTGTAATTGTAAATCCTATTCCTTCCAAAACCCACCCTGAAAATAGCCCTAATATGAAACTGTTTACGTTCTATTTTCAAAATGTAAACAGAATGTCGTGTTAAGCTGTACAATTTTTGAAAAAAACCGATTTCGACTGGTATATCATCTGCGGGACATCATTGCTTGTCTAAAATAAGCATATACTTAGTGACAGCTTATATCCCACCCCAATCGTCCTCTGAGAAATACATAAATTTTTCATCCCAGGTGATTTAAATCTTCCTAATATTTCATTTCTTTTTTCATTTCTTTTTGCTTTACAAAACACAAAATTGCGAAAATTGCGGTATGGTTCAAGGGTTTCAATAGCTATCGATGAGTGTGGGAGACAGCCAGAAGTGTCCAACCAAATTATTAAAAAATTATTTTTTGTCGATAATGTATTGTCAGGTACCAGCTATCCTGAAGTAGTAAGCTTTTTAGAATTACCACTAATACAGCTTCTACGGCAAGTGGCTTCGAATTATAGGAAATGATTTTAATTTTTTAAACCTAATGTAATATTTACCTTCAGCAATATGAAAAATATATGATCCAATGGGACTTTGTGAATAAATGAGTTTACACGGTAAATTGTACATATATATGCAGTACATTTGGTCAATTTAAAATGTTATTTGGGATCTTGAGCTTTCAACCAGTTGAAGTACCCAGAGGTGTCGTTGCAGTATCCTATAAAGTTATAGAAAGTGTTGTGTTTCAGGGAAGCATCACCGACCAAATTGGGTTATGCAAAAATGTCTCCCAGAAACTGTCATTAATTTATTAAATTTCATATAAAGTCAGTAAAATGGTAAATTCTATAGATTAGTCAGTAAAATAGTATATTTCATAAATTTGTCATTAATTTAGTATATTCCAACAACTGTCATTAATGTTCGTTATTCCAAAGTAAAATTAAATTTATAAATTTTAAAATCAAAAAATAAATAAAGAATTAACTGAAATATAGGTTTGGGAATCATTTAGAAAACCCTGGGAGGCATTTCCCAGCTCGAAGTTCATATATAGGCAAATAAATACTCAATTCTTTTGATGAGCTGAGGACATAAGCTGTTTTAAAATTTTCTAATGATTCATTGAGAAACTGTTATCAGAAGAGATGTTACTGCTCTCTATGATCATCCATAGTTATGATACTATACCACCAGTTTGTATACAACAAAAATGTAAATTGGCAACACCGTTAAATGAATTATGACCAGTTCAAAGCATGTAGTTATCTCCTATGCTTTCATCAATTAATCCAGTCACTATTACTATGCGCCCAACTCCTAAGTCATGGTCAGAAGATATGGCCTATGTTTTAAGCTTCCATTTTTTATATAAATCATTTGATCTCGGCGACCAAATTTACTTGCTAGTCTGAGGTCAGATGATTTTAATTGTATATAACAGTTGAGGCTCACAAATACAAACTTGTACATGTAAATAGCTCCAAACTGATTATACGATTTCAGTAATTGCCCTAAATCTAAAGAGGCCGTCTGACTGGGTCGGTGTTGGTCTGCATACGGCGCATATAAGTATTTTGATGTTGACCGAGTTGCTGTACGTACTCCATCTTTAGATCCTTATGAAGTTTGTCGTTTCTAACGTACCATGGTGCGTTCACAATGCCACGTAACACATTGTTTTGAAAGGTTTGAATTATATTAAAGTTGCCCTTCTTGATACAACCTGACATTTGTGTACCATATGTCCAAATAGGTTTAAGTATCTGCCGATATAATATCAGTTTATTATGTACGATTTTGATGAATGCTCGATTTTTTTTAAGTATGAAGTTAACTTTTTTGTTAGTTAAGTTGACGTGTATGGATTTCGTTTCGTTGAGCTGTAATTTACCAGTTGAATCTTCTATGCTATCTACAATTGCTAGGATTGTAATATCATCCGCAAATGTTGCAATGTTTGTTCCATTTGTGTTGAGTACATCCCTTGTATGAAGTAAATACAATATTGGTCCCAAGACGCTTCCTTGTGGAACTCCAGCCGATATTGGTTTTAGATCAGAGTACTTATCTTCAAATTTAGCGTAACGATCAGCTAGATAAGATTTTAATATCTGGTAAAATTGCTTTGGCAGGTCTTTGTGTAGTTTTTACTCTAGTCCTCGGTGCCATACTTTGTTTGATATTTTCTCTTACAAATATTGCTGACCCTTCTCTCATGGCAATCCTTAATGTTTTGCTGTTATGCATATTAGTACATTATAGAAGTGAATTCATTCACTGCTTCTTCTTTATTTAGCCGTTTATGTTTTGCTTCTATTCTCCTTTCAGTTTTCGCTATGTGCATGTTTAAAGCTTCTATACTCCTCAGTATTTTTTCAAGAATTGGATTTTTTTGATTTTCCTTAGTATTGAATGGCTCCTGTTGCTGCTGGACAATCTGCGAGTATGTCTTTGTATGCTGGTGCAGAGGATTGTTGGTTAGCTTTCACTGAGTTTTTCGGTGGTATTCTGTCGAATAGTATTTCACGATTTTGCTTAAACTGAGTTTTTCTTTCCTCAGTTTTTGCAGTTCTATAACTATCTCGTATCCTCTGAGATTACATATTTAGTTTTCCACAATTGGCTGGTTTATACTAAACTGTCTTCCGGACCATTTTACACATCTAGGCTCTCTATTACAATATTTCTGGGTATGATTAAAGCCTTGGCATTTTCTGCACAGGGGTAATAACCAGTGGCCTTTCTTAATGCTTCAATTCTAACCCTCATTATCCCATTTCCCATCAGTCATTTAATTTTTAAATGCTTTGAGATGTCAAAAAACACAATTTAAACGAAAATACAATCTCTAAAAGCTCTGTAAATAATCGCTGGTAACCGATAAAAATTAATTAATTTTTCGAAAAATATAATTAAAAGCTTAAACGTTTGTCAAGTAAGATTTTCTTATTCATACTAAAAGTTAAGCAGTTAATTACAACTTATTTGAGCTTTGAAGAATCTCAATCACGAAACTATTGTATTCATCATAAAAAGCTCATCGATCGAACGGTTTAAATGTTGTATTGCGAATTTCAATTAAGACGGCTAAGGCAAGCTTAATTTATTAAAGCTTATTGTCATACTATAAGAGATAAGATTTACAAAGCTATCTTCAAAATCTAAAAAGCTCTTAAAGAGAAAAAATCATCAGGAGAAGTTAAAGATATACACAAAATGTTGCTAATAATTGGAAAGCTCGTCAAATATTCACCAAAATTTCTAAATGTTACCATTAAAAAAGCTCTGGAATATTTAAGCACTGTATTAAACATTCCTTAAAAGCTTTAATTAATTTCAATCTGCGTTACCTGACAAAACTAAACTTATTTAGTGGCTGAGCTTTTAATAATCACATTTAATACTTCAGATATAAAAGTTGACTTAGTTTAATGAATAATGATATATGTCAAACACTGTAAAGTGAATGAATCATCCAAGCTCTTTGATCCCGGCATATGTTAAGTTAAGTTTCCCAGTATAATAATCCATTAGGATTATTAATAGTGGCCGGGGAATATGTTGCGATCAACAGGGCACATTATTATAATAATCTAGCTGCCGGCCCGGGAATATGTTGAGATCAACAGTGCAACAAAATATCCCACAGTGGCAACATGGTAAAATACACAAATAGACACATATGTTGGCGAAATATGATTTAATTCATCATATATGTGTATACAACAACAAGGACCATGTAAAATCTCAGCTTATGGCTTAATTCTAAAATTAAGTTCGCTTCGATTTATGAGTTTACTTAATAGATTAAAACGTACAGTCGCATACTGCAAACGATTCATCAACAACTGCTCGCGTAGAAGCAATAATAGAAATGAATTAACTGGTTCAGAACTCCAAAGCGCAGAAATAACAATTCTCAAGCTCGTACAAAAACAAGATTTCCACAAAGAAATAAACCGTCTTAATGAAGCCGAAAGAATCAGCAGGAAGAGCAAAATTCTATCACTAAATCCAACATTAAACGAAAACGGCTTGCTACGTGTGAACGGAAGACTACAAAATTCAAGACTTCCAGTTCAAGTAAAAACCCAATAATCCTGAGTAAGCACAACATGGTTACAAAAAGAATAATAGAAGAAGCTCATATTGGTACATTACATGGAGGTACACAATTAACATTAGCAACATTAAGAAACAAATTCTGGATCATTGATGGTAAACGAGCTGCAAAACAGATAATTCAAAAATGTATTATTTGCTTTCGCCATAAACAACAGTCATCTAAACAACTAATGGGAAACCTACCATCAGCAAGAGTGAGGCCGGGAAGACCGTTTGCCAAAACGGGAATCGACTATGCGGGGCCCATCCAATTGAGATATGCCAAAGGAAGGGGTCATAAGACATACAAGGGATACATTGCTCTTTTTATATGCATGGTGACGAAGGCCATTCACATTGAAATAATAAGTGATTTAACAACAGAATCTTTCATTGCCGCTTACAAAAGATTCATATCCAGGAGAGGATTATACACCGACATTTACTCTGATAATAGAACGTACTTCGTAGGAGCAAACAACGTAATGCAGAAGGAACACCACCGCGCAATGACAACATTACCAAGCGACATTGCTACCATGATAGCTGACAATGGAACCAATTGGCATTTCATACCACCTCTTACACCGCATTTTGGTGGAATATGGGAGGCAGGGATTAAATCAATGAAATTTCATCTCAAACGGATCATAGGCGAAACAACACTCACTTTCGAGGAGCTGTGTACCGTGACTACCCAAATAGAAGCATGTCTCAATTCTCGCCCACTAACGCCGCGAACAAATGATGCTGCTGATCAGTCGGCATTAACGCCGGGGTACTTCTTAATAGGAGATTCACTCAAGGCGCTACCAGCCCCAGAAATTGACCGCATATCATTAAGAACGAGATGGCATGTAGTCGAGAGAATGGTTCAGGACTTTTGGAAACGGTGGTCCTCCGAATACCTGCACCAACTGCAACAACGAACTAAATGGAAGAGCAGCCAGCCAAATCTAATGATCAATGACCTGGTATTATTGAAGGATGAACAACAATCCGCCACGCGATGGAAGCTAGGGAGAATCGTGGAAACACATGCCGGAAAAGATGACTTAGTGCGGGTAGCGACAGTCAAATGCGAAAATGCAATTTATAAGCGACCGATTGTAAAATTGTGTAAATTACCAATTGAAGAAGACTTACAGGAAGTTATGCCCATGAAAACAAACCAAGGTCAGCCTAAAGAATTGCAATCACCAGAAAAGGACAATCAAGTTTTAAGGCGGCAGCCTCATAGACATGTAAAGAACAGAGGGATCGTCAATCATCTAGTCTTAGCCACATTATCCATTTGTTGTATTATGGGAATTGTGCAGGCCAACGTACACATAACTTCTTTCAATCACTCCACAGGGATTTACTTCGAAGAAATAGGTAAACTCGAAGTGGTAGCTATGAAATGGACATTGGTAGTATATTACAACATGAGCAATTACTGGGAAGAAATTGAAGCATTTCAGCAAACACAACATGAATTAAAGGCGGCATGCTTGAATATAGCTGGGTTAAATTGCGACCTAATTCTTCAACAAATTCAATGGCAGTACAACAATTTGATTGCGGACAATGAATTATTATTAGCAAGCAACAAGGAGGTACAACGACTGAAAAGAGGCATAGGAAACACTATGGGCCTAGTGCTAGGCGATATGTTTGGGATCTTGACCGAACGTGAGGCAAGACATGAAATATCCCAGTATAATATTCTAAATGGTGGCCCGGGAATATGTTGAGATCAACAGTGCAACAAAATATCCCACAGTGGCAACAGGGTAAAATACACAAATAGACACATATGTTGACGAAATATGATTTAATCCATCATATTATATTATGTGTATACAACAACAACAATATAAATATGATTTAATTCATCATAAAGGTGTATACAACAACAACAATAGAAATGCAATTCAGCAATTTTATATTAGTGTAATTTTTTACTACAAAATTGCTGAATTGCAATTTATTTGTTGTTAGTGTAATTAGTATATAAGATTTTGTATATATACTGGAAAAATGAAATAATAAAATCAGAATAAATTCAACCTTAACCACGTGTTTACCCTCGCTTATTTAATAGACCCCACCCGTGGTAATCTATTAAATAAATAATACAACGATTTATTCTCACCTACTTAATAGACCCCACCCGTGGTAATCTATTAAGTAAACTCATCAATCGAAGCGAACTTAATTTTAGAATTAAGCCATAAGCTGAGATTTTACACCTATCATTTAAACCTTAAAGCTCCTTCAAAGCAAACAGTGTAACTTTTAGGATTCAGAAGATTATTTTAAAAAATGGATAAAAATATTAAAAATTTACATGGTTTAATAGCAAATGTAGGATAATTTAAAAGCTTTAATATTTTGCGAAAGAGGAACTTAAATTAAATTATCGAGTTACTAGATTTTATGGAACACCCAAATATGATCTGACACGTTTTTGTCATATTTTTATCATATTTGCTACAAATAATCACCCTATTTTGTGTTTAGGTTACATTCACAATTATTGAGCTTTAAATTACATTTTATATCATATCTAAATAAAATTAATTTTCTTTACTCTAATTAAAGCTTTATTGGTGAGAACATTGCCTATGTCTCTTAAACTACCTCGCCGAACACATCACTTTATTGAGTTTGGGAAATTTTATTGAATTTATAATTGCATTTAGTCAAAATTACATATGTCAAATGGGTTGTTATCAATGTAGCACGGATACTGTCCGTTATACCACAGTTTCCATTTATTTATTTTTGTTTCATTAGTAGTTTAATAGCTTGGTGAGATAGCTTTCCAAAATGAAAGCTCTTCAAATTGTATAAATCATAGTTTCAGTAATTTTAATAGGTAAACTGTAACTTATTTAAAAGCTCTTCAGAAAGCTTTTTAATGTATAACAATATATCTTACCGCTTCAAAAAATTTGGGGAATTTTCCAAAGAGCAGAAATCTTCACAATTGTATATTAGATTTAAGTTAAAAAATGTATCTTACAGCTTTAAAGCTTTATTTACTTAGTAAGCATAATGTATTGGGAACTAAATATATACTTCTGTCATTTGTTCAAATTTGTTCAATACAACGAGAGCTTCTAGAGAGAGTAAAGCTTACAGTAAAATTTGTACGATGAAAGCTTAAAAATTGTGGTACTGACAATTATAAAAAAAAAAAAATTAGTTTAATGCTTTATCCTGGAAATCTCACGCTAATAAAGTAGATATAGTTTTTAATAACTTTGGAAAGGAGATAGACATACAATATATTGACACATGACACAACGAGCTTTATTGAATTCATGCTATATGCGGGCTCAATACTTTAAAAGATTGACAGAATATGTAGTAATTGATTTGGATCGCTTTTAATGAAACCGTGTTCCAACAAATTGATTTCTTAAATTATTTATTTATTTAAAGCTATATTAAAGTAAATACAAGTCTGCAATATTACGTTAATCAAACAAATGAATTTGAAATGTTCGAACAATTATCTTTTTTCAGTTAAACGCTTTTGTAAAACCATCAGATATAATTTGAGCCATTTGTTCTCATTAATCAGCTTATACTCCGTGAAGAAATAATGTCAAAAGCTGTGTTAGAATGAGCAAATATGTTAAAGCTTTATTATATTAAGTATTTTTTGCTGAGGACGCGGTGTCTTTATATTTAGAAACAAATCATAATGATCAAACTTAGTATTTTTTTTGGTGTCAACTTCAGAATGACTTTTGTATGACTAAAACATTTTTTGAAAACTTTGAATATTTTACATTTGGTCAAAATCACACATTTCAATTTTACTTAAAATTAGAAAACACTTTACTCAAATCCGATAGAATGCTACGATCCAAAGAGTTCCAATAGTAAAGAAAAACTCAATGTGCCCCAATATTGATGAAGTGGAACTTTAATATCTCAATTATTTGTTCAGGCTAAACCAACTTCCTAGCGGCAATAGTTTGATAAATCTTTGTCTTTTAAAATTGTGCTGGATGTTAATTTTGACCCCTTGATAAGTTTCCTGTTTTTCTTTTTTTTAGATGGTCGCTTCTTTCTGTTTTTTGAAGGATCCAGTCTGTTTCGTCTCGTAATTCACCTTCATCAGTAAAGAATTCTGGTGCAGCTGGGTCTTGTATTTCTTTGGCTTGAAGTGCTTGTTTCAGCTTCCCATTTTCATTCTTAAGTAAGTTCATCTCTATACTAAGTTGAGATGTGATCTTTTCTGTTTTTCCTTAATTATTGACGAAGTTCTTCGTTTTCCTTGTCATATAGCTACTAACTGAGAATGTTGGTGATCTCGGTACTATGGAGCTACTCTCCACCATGTCACCGGTACTGGGGTTCCGGATCCCTGCATCTAAATTTTTCTCCATCTTTATCACCCAAACTGGTTTGTTGTCGGGTAGCTATGTAAAATTTAGTGACAACATCAACAGCGCATCGTAATTCAATAAATTATGCAAATATGTACATTTCCCAGGTTATTCTCGTATATATATGTACGTACTCTTGATGTCCCTTAACCAAACACTGATAAATAATGTCACCTAAATAATTTATGAATTTATAATATGTAAAACGAAGTGTAAACTAAACCACAACAACAACATGATTAAAATGTTTTTATTTCAACGATGAGCGCGGCATAAATATATGTTTTAATTTATTTACAAATAAATTTTTATCAAACATCAGTCAATAATTCATTTTAATTTAATAATTTTGTACATACATGTACGAGTATGTATGTACAAACATATTTATGAAATTTAACAATATTTCGGTGGGCCAAAGGAGGGGTTTATTATGTATTAAATATGCGCGTATATAGTTTGTGGTGTTGATATAGAAATTTATTAGTGTCATACATATGCTAATGAAATGTATACATAAAAAACGTACACACACACAGGCATATAAATATTTTATTAACAAGGCAATATGGTTTTTATCAAACATCAGTTTACAAAAGCACAAACAAAATTGTTGTTGTCAAAATATTGATGTTTTATCTCGTACGGCACACATATGCCTTGTCTTTCAACTATAATCACTATAATCGATTTTTTTTTATTTTTTTTTTAAAGTTTATGAATAATTCAGTAATATTTATTGACGTCATAAAACTTTTAAACTATCACAAACATTTTCTGGTTAATGTAATGTGTGATTTCGTTAGTCTCGAAGTAGATTTCAAAAAGATATGAATATTAGAAACAGTATTTCCCAAAGACACTACTTTCAAGATGTGACATTGGGTTAACTGAACAATGCCGATGTAGAGCTTTTAATTTAAAAACTGAATGTACAAGAATTTAACCGATCGGTCACATGTGAATAATACTCGATTCTTGTTCCTGGTGCGATATTAAAAGCAACTAAACTCTCGCGAATTCCGAACTTTGCGATTCCGTGATTCCTATTTTTTTTAGTTATAAAAACGGTTGGAGTATAGGCAGTCGCCCACTTCTATGAGACAGTGGTCACAAAAACCATCCTGAGCAAGTTCCATGCGTTGGTGATGAACCTAGAAACGTCAATAATCAGTAATAAGTGCAACCAGAATTCTTAATTGGCCTTTTTTAACGATAACACATATTTAGTACACCTCCTAGGAGTAGAACGACACTTCAGTTCCATTTCAAGTAAAGCAAACTTTTTTCTTCGTCCTTACCACTATTGAAGAATAGAGAAATTGCAGGCTCAGGGCCAACAAATCTACTACGCGATTCTGTTTTCACTAAAAAGTCAGCCACCTCATTTTAAACCACAACGCCACAATGAGCAGGGACTCCTGAGGCTCGGAGGCAACCACACCCGAATGAACAATGTCACACCCAGTTAAGTCTCGTGTAGAGTTGCTGGATCTCCCATTGAGCGCGTTCCAGGTAGGGGAAACCCGCAACCATTTTGGTCGGGTCGGTGGATAAGAAATTAACACTCGCGGACCAAAACTGGCAAGCAGTGTCTCTTCACCCAGAGGTGCGACTTCGAAGGTGGAAGTGGAGGGTACAATGCTAAGGACGGTTCCCTGAAAACAAATAACCGAAATGTTTACGCAACAGGAGAATAAGACTACGATGCAGGGATTCGAAGCCCCAGTACCGGCGACTTTAGGGAGCGAGCAAGTCGTCGAAATTAGAAATTCAACAGTCGGAACTAGAAATATTACAATTCCATTTAGTGTTAAACCAGTGAGTGGTACTCCAGGAGTTTGTAACCTATTCAAGAGCAGTGGAAGGCTACGGAGATCGCAGTGAAATGGTTGAGGCATTATCGCTTCCCAACATAGCTGCATCACTCGATAAAGAATTGGCTGGTGAGCCAGTTACGAAGGTTTCCAAGTTGATTGCAACTAAAAAACACATTAGTGATCTCGCGGACTTCGTGAAGGATCGCAACAATGTGCACGGAGAAATTAAGAGGATGATACGCATGATTAAACTATCATATAATGAGGTGGAAAAGGAGTTCGAAGTTCTTAGAGAGAGAACGGATAGAGCTGAGTCATCTCTTGTAAACAATGGAGACAGGACAAACCAGGAACCTGAGACGGACTAGTTATTGTCAAGTCAGGTAACAACCAAACCGTTGATTAGTGAAATTTTAAATATATCACTGAAGCAAACTAAGAGAATAGGTGGAACGGTGGATTCATACCAAAGGACGAAAAGAAAACAGAAATGGAGAAGACAGCCTCGACCTGATGCTCTGTTAATCAAAACGAAGGGGGAGGTCTCGTATGCTGATTTGCTAGAATGATTTGCTCGTATGCTGGTTGGGAGAAAAGGTGACGCATATACATCAAACCGCCAAGGGAGATCTGTTATTGGAGTTGGAAAGCACTGGCGATCAACTTCAAACAGCTATTTTCCAATCCCAATTACAGGGCATTATAGGCCAAGAAGCTGACGTTAGAACCTTGTAAACAGTAAACCCTAATAGAAATAAGGGATATTGATGAAGTTACCACATCCGAAGATGAACTACAAGCTTTGGAATCGCATGTGGAAGAGACAAAAGGCAGGGATTAGCATGCCAAAAAAGGTGGCGGAGCAAGTCTTAACAAGAGGCAGAATAAGGATCGGATATGGGTGATTTGTCGTATAAGGGAGGCTATTAAGCCGGTAAAGTGTTTTAAATACTTTGAGTTTGGTTACCTGGCGCAAAAATGTAGGAGTGAAAACGACAGATCTAAACTGTGTGTAAACTGTGGTAAAGAAGGTCATATTGCAGAACAGTGCAAGAATGACCCAAAATGCGTGCTTTGTAGCGAAGAAGCTGTTGGGGGAAATAAACATGCAACGGGTAATTGGAAGTGCTCTGCATATAAGAAGGCGCTAGACAGGATGCTGGTCAAATGAGATTGATCCAAATCTGAACCATTGAACTTGAACTAAATCTGAACCATTGTGAAGCTGTACAAGACCTGCTGCAGCAAACTGTACGTGATATAGGCGCTGACATTGCTATTGTATTCGAACAATATAAACAGCTCGATAGCAATGTTTGGGCATCAGATTATTCAAAAAAAAGCGGCTGTTTGGGTTTGTGGTAACCGCCGCTTTCTGGGATGATGAATTCAAAATCTTCCAAGATCGATTAGTTATAGTGACACACGAAACCGAAACCCTCTGTTGATAGCTGGGGATTTTAATGTTTGGGCTGTTGAGTGGCGCAGCCGAGATACTAATGTTAGTGGTAAAGCGCTACTGGAAACATTTCCTCTACTATAACCAGTTGCGATGTTGAATGTTGGTAGTACATCCACTTTCTGTAGGGGTGGCGCTAGCTCGATAATTGATCTCACATGGGTTAGCGAGGGCCTTTTAAATAAAATAGTGAGTTGGAAAGTTAGTGAACAATATACACATACTGATCACCAGGCTATTATCTGTGAAATAAGAGATGGAAGGCCAGGAAAGGTTCGTTCAAAATCGACAAAAAAGTTTATTGAGTGGAAGCAAACGATGTTTGATGAAAAGTAATTTGCCTATATGCTGGATGACATTAATTTGTCCGGAACTTCGGATAGCAAAGTGAATCAACTCGAAGGTCATATCACAAGAGTTTGTGATACATAGCATTACCGCAGAAATCGAAGGATATTCGACAAAAAGAAGTGTTCTGGTAACCGAGGAAATAGCCCAGCTTCGTAGAGAATGCCTTCGAGCTAGACGTTTATACCAACGTGCAAGATTGGAACTAGGGACGTCCTACGCAAGCAGTACTGTGTCACCCGCTCTATACTCAAGTGTGCAATTAAAGGAAGCAAAAAAAGATTTTTTCAAGAATTGTGTGAAGAAGTTGATCGGGACCCCTGGGGTAGACCTTATAAAATGGTTATGAAAAAGGTTAAGGGTACCGTGCCCATCGTGCCCACGAGTGCTGAAAAATATCGTCACGTCACTGTTTCCACAACAACCAGATTGTACGGTTAATGTCGAAACAAAAGGAGGCGGAGAAATATTCCCATTAATTACAAAGGAGGAGGTGCTCAAACCATGTAGCAAATTGAAGAAAAGCAAGGCTACGGGGCCTGATAAAATTCCCAATATTTCAATTAAATCGGCGGTCTGCTCATACCCAGAGTTATTTGTAAACTTATTCAACTCGTGCATGGAGGAAGAAGTATTTCCAGAGCAATGGAAGTCACAACGGTTGGTAGTATTGCCTAAAGCGAGGAAGGCGCTCGATGATCCATTTTTCTACCGGGCAATCTGCTTGCTAGATACTGCAGGTAAATTATTTGAGAGAATTATATGTGAGAGACAACAGGAGGCCATTAAAAACAAAGAGGACTTGACGGAGAACCAATATGTGTTCCGTAAAGCCTCCTCAACCATTGAAGCGATTAAACTCGTAGTGGATACGGCGCGAGAGGCAATATCTGGTGAAAGATGGAAAGGAGGTTCTAAAAAGTACTGTACGGTAGTTACATTAGATGAGAAAAATGCATTTAACTATGCGAGTTGGGATTGCATATTAAACGCGCTAATCAATAAAGAGGTCCCTCTGTATTTATTTAAAATAGTGGCTAATTATTTTAGGCAACGAGTTTTGAAGTATGAAGCCGATGAAGGTACTAAATACTATCACATTTCTGGAGGTGTACCACAGGGGTCTGTGCTGCCACCCACATTGTGGAATGCCATGTACGATAATATTTTCAGACTGCCGATACCAGAAGAAGCAATGGTGGTTGGTTTTGCTGATGATGTTGCAATCGTAGTTGTTGCAAAGTACAAAGAAGAGGTGGAAGAAATCTGCAACTGGAGTATAAGAATAATTCAGGATTGGTTATCATCTGTAGGTTTACAGTTGGCGGAGCACAAAACAGAAGCAGTGCTAATCACCAGTAGGAAAAGGTTGGAATTCATGACGGTGGAAGTTGGGGGTCAACTGATTCAGTCAAAACAATCTATTAGTTATTTGGGAGTAATAATGAATGCTAGAATGTCCTTTAAATCGCATTTGAATACCGTTGGGGAAAAAGCTGGAAAAGTGAACGGGGCGCTAATTACTGAGTTGTGTGGTGACGTCTATTTTGATGTATGGAGCACCAATCTAGGCCAGTGCTATGGAGAAAAGTACATACAAGCAACCGGTGGCATCTGTTTATAGGTTAAGCGCTTTGAGGGTGGTTATGGTGCATTTAGAACGGTATCAAATGAAGCCGTGTGTCTACTGGCTGGTATGTGTCCAGTTGACGTATTGGCTAAGGAGCGTGAAAGAACATATTCTCACCGTGCAAATGGGGATAAGTGAGGAAATCGTCTTGTGGCTTGCGCAGAGACCGTTAACATGTGGCAGCAGCGCTGGGACAGCTCGGGAAAAGGTCGGTGAACACATCAGTTAGTCCCTTCGGTAGTTAAATGGCTAGATAGGAAACATGGAGAGATTGACTTCTATTCATGCCAATTTCTGACGGGGCATGGTTGTTTTCGTGCTTATTTACAATTTAAGCAAGATGATTCCCCTTATTGCCCAATGTGCAAAGGAAAGCTGGTGAACGTTGAGCATGTATTTTTTGATTGCCCGCGCTTCAAAGAAGAAAGATTGGAACTATATAGGTCGGTGGGAAATGACTTATCACCGTTAACAGTTGTTGGTTGTTTGCTGCAGTCCGAAGAAATTTGGGAGGTGGTGTGTAAAATTAGTGCAAGGATTATTAGTGCAAGGATTATTAGGTGGAATCATAGGATAAATTGGCTGATGCAATGACAAGTTTGAAATATGAGTCTGCACACACGAGAGTGATTAGCACTGCCGCATTTCTTAATAGTTAAGTGAAATGAATTGTGAACACACCACTCACTAAGTCTATTGAGGGCATCGTGCAGTTTTTCAGCATCAAGTTCATGTTCAATAGTGATTTGAACCAATTAATGAATCCGGATGTAAAACCGAATGCATGTAGACTTGGGAGTGCCTTATGATGACAGATAGAATCAAATGCCTTACTAAAATCTGTGGAAGCTACGTCAACATGATGATGTTTTTCAGGGAGATGTATAGACCTTCCAGGCATGTACCCGTGTTAGTAGATATAAATGTGACGTGGGCAATGTTGATTTAAAACCATTGCATACAATCAGCTCAACTAATTTTTAAATCGAGACATGAGACATTTTTCGAGATATGTGGCAGTGGTTAGTGATTAATTGAATAGCTTGCAGAGTGGATTTATCAAGCTACTCGCAAACGTTTTTAATATATAGAATAGGCCCACAGCCATCTCCAAATTCCATTAAGGCTTATGCAACATCCTTTTCACATATAACAGGAGGTGTAATTGAGGTATTATTGTTTCTAATTTGATCAGTCTATCCAGTATTATCATGCGGTCTATAGACTAATTGAAAAATTGCTGCAAACATATCTGCCAGCTCTTTAGCGTTCGAAGTACAGGTATTTTTATATGGTGGGACATCCTTCAATTTCTGGTTAAGGCCGAGGTTCTTAAAGTACAATGAGAGCAGTTCGCTTAATTTTTTGAAAGGTATTACTGGATTGCACCATACTTTTAGGCGTACGTCAACCGCCATTCGGGGCCGGGATGGAAACCTCGGAGTCAACATCGGCACAGTACTTGACGCATGGAGTGGACATTTAACTGACTTGTTTGATGTCCATCACGCGTCACAGACTGTTGTTGAGCCACCTCAAATACACACTGCGGAAATTTGTACTGAGGAGCCATCCCATGAGGAATTCAATAAGGCCACCCAGAGATTGAAACGAAACCGCTCACCTGGAGTGGACTGCATTAATTCGGAGCTCTTGATATTCGGAGGGGATACTTTGTGGAACTGTCTTTTCGACAATATTCGATTAGTATGGCGAACCGAAGTTATGCCTGACGAATGGAAAGTAGCTGCGATATGCCCCATCTTCAAGATGGGAGACCGCTTGAAGTGTGAGAATTATCGCGGTATAGCTCTCCTTTGCACAGCATACAAGTTCCTGTCATGCAATGTACTTGAAAGAATCACTCGTCTAGCGGAGGGCTTAGTTGGTGACTATCAAGGAGGATTTCGTTCGAATCGATCAGTCACTGATCAGGTCCTTACGCTGCGGATGCTTCTATCTAAATATTATGAGACATCCATCCCCGTACGTCAGGTGTTCCTAGAGTTTTCAGCTTCAGTTGGACTTCAGATCAATAAGTCCAAACAAAATACCTGATCTCTGGTTTTAGGGACAATGGTACACCAGATTTTGGTAGTGGCCACCACACGTTTGAGGGAGTGAGGAGGTTTAAATATTTGGGTTCTCTTATCACTCACCATAACAGTGTGGGTGAGGATATTAAAGAACGGCTCTCGGTTGGCCTTCTTTGTATCTTCTAAGGCCACTGCTAAAATCTAAACACTTATCAAGTACCGTGAAGCTGAAGCTTTACAAAGCGTTGATCAGGCCCGTTATTATGTTTGGATGTGAAAGTTGGGCGCTGACGGATGAGTACGACAGACGGCTCCTTACATTTTAGTGAAGAATCATGAGTGTGATTTACGGTCCAAAACGTGAAATCAGGGATGGGCAATTACGCGTCATCTAATATTTTCTACGTCGCCGCGTCGACAATACGTAGACAATGTCGACAACGTGTCCGATGAAGATCCCCGATATCGTACATTAAGTCAGATCTCAGCGGAACGAATTGTGCAGCGATCTATGAAAGGAGAGCCACCATATGGATACAGAGGTCGTTGCAGGCGGCGACGGCTCCACGATGGAGAGAACGACTTGGCCTGTTCAGATTATCTTAGACAGTATGAAGACATGCTCAGGATTTAAACAGTTGGAGCCAAATTGTTGATTCAGTAAGGGGCCAGTATAATTGCCTTTAAAAAACTGTTATTATTATTATTATTATTACTGGATTGCACCATATTCTCAGACCTGCGTCAAGCGCCATTTTAATTATATACAAAAAAAATTATCGTTACCAGTTTTAGTCGACCTAGCCAGGCATTCACATAGTGAAACTCACGAAAATTTGTCTAGCATTGATGCCGGCTAATTTTTCGTGTGTTTTACTATGTGAGTGCTTGAACGGGTCAAATAGAATTTAGTATGAAGAAATTTGAATTACAGATATTGTGATTATTTTTATTTAGTATCCAGTGCTGCATGTTTGACAACTCTGGCGTACGGGTAATAGTGTATTTGTTTAGAACGTTATTGTTTTATTGGCACTGTAAATAAGTAAGCATATTCAGGCCTTGAGATGAGTAAGCGCAATATTGATAAATTGGCTCAATTCAAGCCCAATTTACAAAACATACATTTTAATCCAAAATATACATTTTTATATAATAAATTGTCACGTGCCAGTTAGCTTGCATATCCCTCACATAAATAAATTTTCAACAGAACCCTATTAAAAGAACTCTATATCTTCCCAGACCCATATCGAATTTAATAATAGAAGTTAAAACTCATTAAATTTCTTAAAAATTCCAATAAATATTCCGCAAAAATAACAACAATAAATTTAAACCAAACAAAATATTTATCGTCTGGTGTCCCCAAAGGACGAACACACAAATTTGGATATTATATAAAGAAAAAATTAATTGTCCATTTTCATCTTGGGCTAACAGAGTACAGTAGATCTCTCGTATTATTACTCTTCTCACATATTTTATTGTCAAAAATATTTTTTTTTCGTTTTCTTATATTACAAAAACATAAAGAAAAATATTTATGCGATAAGAACCAGCACATTGTCACATTCTAATCACAATTTAAATCTGAAACACATAAAAAAGTGGGACTCTTCGGGAATATTGTTTTTTGTGTATATAGCTACTTGAGAACCGATAATTCTTTACATAATTTAAGAAAATATATTTTAAGACGAACTGTTTGCGGGAATTATTCAAAGTAAGCAAAATATATCGTGTGTATGTATATAGAACAAAACACATCAAATAAAAAGCTTTCAAGAAGCACACACACAAAAAAAAAAAAATAACCCCAAGATTATTATCACTTATTTAAGTCGAAGATCTTATATAATTTATGAAACAAGAAAAGGCTTTGTTGTTTTCTAAAAAAAAACACTTTAAAAAAAAGTTTTTTGCTTTTCTTCTAGTACGCAGAATTTTTTTTTGTGCTGACTCTATGAAAATCTTATATTTAGGAAAATTGATTGATGTTGAACGATGATGATGATGGAAATGTGTAAAGAAATAGCAAAAGTGGTATATAAGAAGAAAACTTGAAAGAAAAGTTTTTTTTTTTTTGAAAAATACTTTTGAGGATACAATATTTGAATGAGTGTATGAAATACGTTGTAAATGTTATGTGTGCGTAGGGTGGTGACATCGAGGGAGTATAGATACAAATTTAAATATAAAATCGTAGAATTTGATATAATTTTCGGGGTAACTTGTTGTTGTTGTTGTAAAATAACAATTTTTATTGAATTGAAACCAATTGCGGGTTTTTAAATTTAGTGTATGACAATTTACACGCCACCTTCTGGCATTCCATTTATGGGTCCGGACAATTATAACGGCATTTATTAATTTGTTCGTCGTATATTGGTTCAACTGTGAAAAGGTTGTACGGTCAAAGTCAGTCCACCTTCGAATAGCAGAAGGACATAGTGTCAATCAACGAACAAAAGAGCTTTTAACAAAAATTCCTAGTATCCATCTCCATTAAAACGCATTTCTTTTGTTTTTCTTAATTTAAGAAAATTACTTAGAAACGTGGTACTATTAATCGGAAAACGCTTTTATTATTCCCCAATAATTATTAAGAAATGTACTCGTCTATATTCTTTTATAAAATTCCCACTTATATATTTTGGAACTGCCACTTAGATGGACGAAGTCATTTCAAAAAACATTCGAGAACTATAATCGAAAAGTTTGAAGAGTCATTGTGTAGAAAAATTAAAAAAAACTCCAGAAAATTGCAAATAATTGTGTTTGCGCTTTTGTCTTCACAAAAATGTATGCGCACCCAAAAATTATATAATTCCTCGCCCCCCAGCGCCTAAAACACAAATTAGCCACCAAACATAATAAAAAATAATTTTCTTTTTATTGTTTTTGTTTTTTCTAATTAATATTATTGTTGTACTAATAAATATAATTAATGAATTTTCTTTTTATTTTCAGGATTGTTGTTGTCTTGTATGTGTGTGTGTTTCGTTTCTTGTTTTGAGGTTTTCATTAAAAGGATTATCACATTACGAAATACCCACACACACACACGCATAACTAGAAATTAATGTTGGTGCTTTTCTTCGTTTATATGTATGTGTGCGTATATTTTCTACACTGGAATATTTAATTACTTTACTTGATATACTTAAAGAAAATTTAATTAATTTAATTGATTACGAGATAGGTTAAAAGGTTTAAAACGCAAATATTTTATTTTTGCTATGAAATTTTGTATATGTTGTGGAATTTTGGGTGGGTGTCGTATAGTAACGAAAAGAAAATACTAACGATTTGTGGTTTCTATGTGAAAACTCAATTCGAGTAAGTAGCTCTCGAGCTGTTATGTTTTTAAGTAAATTTAATCTCAAATGCCTTTTAAATAAATCGTTCATTAAAATTAATTGAAATCGAATTTAGTAATCTCTAAAAATTATAAATAATAATTTTCAAAAAATGTAGAACGTCATTTAGAAAAACAGACGAACATTTGTCTAGTACGTTAGGTAAGGTAATGATGGCAGCTCTAAGGGACTAGAATATCCTTATCAAGAACCGTTGAAAATCCCTCATACTAAGATATATCAGGATGATACAATGATCCGTTAAACTTCCCACGTCCATTTCAATATGGTGCTGGACCGGACAACTATAGGTCAGGGATCTGCTTGGTTATTACACACCAATTGGTATTAGACCATCTGTCGTTCGTTTCTTTCATAACTTAATCCTAAAGCAGCTGTTTACGTGACGCTTCTTGGCCCCTGTGGTCGAGGGACACTCACATGTGTCGCACATCTAAATTGCACGAACATGTTTCCCAAGAATACCACCACAGTATCCTTTACTTGTCGTAGGAGGCGACTAAACGGTTGAAATAAAAAAAGAAAGTGTTTGTAAAGTCAACAAAAAGAAAAATGGATACCGCCAAAACAACTCCGGACCCCCGCTCAAGTACCCGGGCACAAGATTTAGGTTCGCAGTCACAAACCAGGAGCATTGAAGGACTAATCACATGCATGAAGGAGTATCGGCCGGAACTCGTTGCTCTTCAAGAAACTCGCTGCTGGCCTAAAAGTGGAGACCATGTGTACCGAGGCTATACGTTGCTCTAAAGAACGCTGTTTTGGATTTCCAAGCAGTCATGTACCGATTGTGTAAGCTTCGCTTGCGCATGAAGTTAGCCAACCTGTCGATAAATTGTGTACATGTACATGCGTCCACAGAAGTCAGCCAGCCCCAAGATAAAGACTCATTTTACAATGACTTGGACGATCTGATGGGATCTATACCCGAACACGATGTTAGAATGGTAATTGGAGACTTTAATGCTAGAGCTGGCTGAAATCAGACCGACTTGTGTGAAAACATAGGTCCGTACTCCCGATACAAAACTGTACTCCCGACACCGAATGGTGAGCGAATGATGTACTTTACGGTTGCTCATGATCTTAGAGTAGCAAGCACCTTCTTCCCTCACAAACACATACATCTAGAGACATGGACACATCCTCGCGGAACTTCCCGCAGCCAAATTGACCATGTGTTAGTTTCTAAAGGACGGGCTCAGGTTGTGCAGGATGTGACAACTTATCGGTCAGCAATTAAATACGTAGGCAGCGATAATCATTTGGTCGTTGGAAAGCTACGATGGAAGTTTTCGTACAAATCTGGGAACACAGCGAAACGCATGGTACGTTTCGACTGTGAAGGTCTGATAAATGAAGATCAATAGAAACGATATCAGGATCTTATCAGTGACAAAATTCATGAAGATAATTACCAGTCTGACTGCGTGAACTCTGTCTGGGAGGTTCTGAAAACTTCGGTTGTTAGTGCTGCTCTTTAGACTTTAGGTATAGTAACAGTCAGACACAAGAATGATTGGTTTGATGACGAGTGTCATCTTGCAGTTGAGCAACAAAATATAGCCCATAGTGAAGTGCATCAAAGTCTCACAATCGCGAGAAAAAACAAGGCTGCTCTTGAAAGAAAGGCAGCTAAGCGGATTTGAAGACGGAAGAAGCGAGAATGGTGGAAGGCCAAGGTTCTGAAAGTATACAACAGCTAAGCAATGAGCGCAGCTCGCGTAATTTCTTTAAAGGAATTACAAGATTGTACCATACTTTCAGGTCTACGTCAACCGCCATTCGCGACCGGGATGGAAACTTCTGTGTCAACATCGACGTAGTACTTGGCGCATCGAGTGGACACTTTACTGACCTGCTTGATGTCCATCATGCGTCACAGACTTTTGTTGAGTCACCTCTAACACAGACTGCGGAGATTTGAACTGAGGAGCCATCACATGAGGAATTCACTAAAGCCATGCAAAGATTGAAACGAAACCGCTAACCTGGACTGGACTGAATTAATTCGGGGCTCTTGATATATTCGGAGCGGATACTTTGTGGAACTGTCTTTTCGACCTAATTCGATTAGTATGGCGAACCGAAGTTATGCCTGACGAATGGAAAGTGGCCGCGATATGCACCATCTTCAAGAAGGGACACCGCTTGAAATGTCAGAATTATCGCGGTATAGCTCTCCTTTGCACAGCATACAAGTTACTGTCATACAATGTATTGGATAGAATCACTCCTCTAGCGGAGGGCTTGGTGGGTGACTGTCAAGGAGGATTTCGTTCGAATCGATCAGTCACCGATCAGGTCTTTTTGCTGCGGATGATTCTATCTAAATATTTTGAGACATCCATCCCCGTACATCCTTGGTTTGCCTTGGTTTCATGCTGGCCTATGACTCGATCAATCGAGAGAGTTTGTGGTCTGCCCTGGAATACCTAGGAATGCTAACAAAATTGGTACGACTATGTAGGATGGCAGTGACGCAGTCTCAATGCTGTGTTAAAGTTGAGAACAGGCTATCGACCATTTTTGTAGTTAACTCGGGTGTTCGGCAGGGAGATGCTCTGTCCCCGATACTCTTTAATCTCATGGCACACCAGATTTTAGTAGTGGCCACCACACGCTTGAGGGAGTGAAGAAGTTCAAATATTTGGGTTCTCTTATCACTCACGATAGCAGTTTGGGTGAGTATATTAAAGTGCGGCTGGCAGCTGGCAGTCGGCAGTCGTTCTTTGTATCCTCTAAAACCACTGCTAAAATCTAAACACTTATCAAGTGCCGTGAAGCTGAAGCTTTTCAAAGCGTTGATCAGGCTCGTTGTTATGTGATGGATGGATGTGAAAGTTGGGCGCTGACGGATGAGTACGAGAGAAGGCTCCTTACATTTACAGTAACCAGAGTGACGAAATGATTGATTTTCTTTCAATTTATCACAGATGGCTCCAGCTCCTACTTTATCGTTTAGGTTGGAGCCATCTGTAAAGAACTTTAATCATTCTGTTTCCGATAACGATTCGCTCCTCCAAGATTCTCGTGTAGGGCAGGTAGTTTGGTACCAATTTTCGAGACATAATGTTGGTGTAACGTAGTCTAGATTCGCCAGTTCCTGCCTTAGCGATCTAATTATCGCCGAGTGTCCTGTCTGAAGACATTACCACTGAGATATGGCTGATAGTCGAGTGGCTGTATTCGCCGCCATCAGCTTACCATAAAGTTTGACAAAGAGAAGGTGATGCATAATATCTAAATTGCGTGTTCGTGTAGTTATCAGCGTCCCGCTGATAAGCATAAACGCCGTTCTTTGCATCTTCTCGATCCCTTTCCTGTTTGTTACGTTTTCAAAAACTGGCCAACACACGCTCACCCCATAAATAACAATAGTTCTTACTATACGATAGTGAATATACGAGGTACCAGCTCAGGCTTCAGGCCCGAGTTTCTGCACGAGTACATGGCTAATGTCTTGGTTACCCTTTCCGACATGTTGGGCTTCCAACTAAGCTTACTGTCCAGATTACGCCCAAAAATCTTGCCTTATCAGTAAAACCTATAGTCCTAAGCCGTTTAAGATAGGTTGGTTAACGACCGGGATTTTATATTTCAAGGTAAACAGTTCCAGTTCAGTTTTCGACGAGCTGATTGCCAGTTCACATCTGATGGTTTTGATGAATAAAAGAATCTCTCTTAATCTTGGATTTAATAAAGGCCTTCCTACAAACCTTTCGGTAGGTCCACAGTTCCCTGGACCACCATGTTGTTTTTTTCCTGCCCCTGGGCTTAACTATTGTACAAGCAGTATGCAGGACCGGTTGCAGGGTCTAGTGATAGTGCGTTCACTATGCAATTCAGTTCTCCCACTGTCGCTGGCGGCCTCAGCGGCCCCCGGCGGTAATAAATCTTTTAGTATAGTATTCCTGAAAGCTTTCCGAGTAGCAGGGAAACGTTTAGGCTGAATGTAACATATCGATGGTCAGAGAAGGAATTCTCTCCCGCCACTCTCCATTCGCTGACCATAGGATAATTATTATCTGATATATCTCCATTCGCTGACCATAGGATAATTATTATCTTATAGACTCTGAGAGTAATTGTCCCGAACACGAAGTCACTTACTCCCTTAGTCAAGGCAATAGGAGCCAGGGACTCTTTGTTGATTACCATAGTGGTTAATCTAGAGCCCCACTTGGCATCTTCTTTCTTGCCATACTATTTCCAATTTTCAGTTGGAGGACTAGGGTTACTGATCCTAAATATCTTTAATATCCCCTCTGGGCTAGCCGGCTCGGTTGGTAGCCAAACGTGCACTCTTAGCCTGCTAGGAATCTCTTCCTTGCTTACAGCCGCCAGTCTTGCGTCTTGCTAAACTTCCCCTACCTCCACTACCACCTTCTTGTAGAGATCAACCGATCTGAGATTCGATTTTCCCCCAGTGTTGCTCCCATCATCATGACTCCTTTCATTGACGGCTAGCACCAACACACGCTCCTCCACAATATCGCAGAACGACTTGTGTTTATTAGGTACCTTGTGAATCTCCTTATCCTAAAGTTTGGCCCATTTGGTGTCGACGATTCCAGCTTTTCGACACATGATCCTACTCCGAGCTAATGTTGCCAATGGTTTGTATGGCCCACTGATTCTGTTTGCTCGGCCGTGTGCTGCGGCTTAGCGATTGGAGCCTACTTGTTCAGAATTTTGAACGCCAAGCGTCTATTCTTATAGAGCTGCTTTGACGGAGGAACGTTAATCGATCCGGCGCCGGCAGTGCTGAATCTCCCTTGGGTTCCGCTAGTTCATGGCTTTGGTGCTCTGGAGTCACCCCCTTCTGATGTTGTGGAAGGAGCCCCACCTTTACGGTTCTTTAAGCCTAGTATTTTGTTGGCACGGGTAGCGTAACACCTTAAACTAGCCCATCTGCCGTCATTTAGCGTGACTCGCTCCATACCTAGGTGACTTTTGCCCACCCGTTCATGACGAACGTGAAATTGGAGGCGATGACATTTCTGGGGCCACCAAGCGTCCTAACATTAAAGAGAACCTCCGAACCTTGAGTCGGTGCACTCTTGATTGCTGCATTTATACACAAGCAGGCTGTACTCTGAACTTGCATCAACAATTTTAGGTTAGCGATAATTCTTAACGCTGGCCACCAGATGACAAACCCATACAGTATTATTGGTTTGACCAATATGACATAGAGCCAGTGTAGTGTGTGAGATTCATCCACATCCCTTCCCAAAGACATTTTTACAGGACTAGATCGATTTAGTAGCTATGTACAAGATGATTGATTCAGAACTTAGCTCGCTGTCCAAAAGCGAGTACCATTATTTCGTAAACACGATCACCTCCGTTTTCTGTTGATTTAATCCGTTTCCTGTGGCTTCTCGCTCAGTTATATTTAGCAATCTGCAATAGCAACATCATCTGCGTAGGAAAGCACCCTAAGGCTTTGCCCATCCAGGTTTAGTAACAGGTCATTAATAACCATTTTACCCAAACGAGCTGTCACGATCCTGCCTCTAAACAGTTCATTCATCCAGTCTCCTAGTACCCCATCTACTTTCATGTAAGCGGCCGAGTAATTGGTCTGCTGTTACTAAAGATCCCTTCTATACCAAGAAAGTTACCTTAGAATACCCTATTCCTTATATTTATATTCAAGAGATTTCCAATAGAGAATGGTGAGCTGTTTCCACCGATCGTCCCTTACAGTATGCTTATTGAAATTTTGACAGCCCGTCCGGCTTGATTGAACCTCTGATCTGACCTTTTATTTGCCGTTTTAGTGATTTAAGTAGAAAAAAGGATAGGCTTGTAGGCTTAAACATTTTGGGATAGCAGTAAGACATTTTTCCCGCCATAGGTATAGATATTACTTTTACTTCGGTCCAGTTACTGGGCCAAACTTTTTGGAGAGATAACTCGGGATGGAAGGACTAGCACAAAGTACTTTGTATAGCCTCCAGTACCTGTTTTGTTTAATCCTTATATTGGTGATGTGAAATTTCAATTCGAATAAGTAGTTTTCGAGCTTTCACATTCTTAAGTTAACTTAACCTTAAATGCCTAGTAAATAAATAATTCGAGAAATTATAAATAATAATATTAATAAAATTAAAAATTCTTGATACTCACGGCGTATTGATGTACGACCATTTTTGGTGTGTTTTATACTATTGGCAAGTTCGGCTAAAAGTTCGTAACGAGAGTATTTAATTTTTAATAGTTCAAGTTGGAATTTCATAAACCAATTAGGTAATAAATAATATCCACTATGGAATCCAATTAACCGACAACCATCTACCCAAGCAATAATAAATTGATTGATGTTATTTAAAGCTTTTATTATAAATTGTTTAATGCCCATGTTTGCGGTTAAAACAATTCAATTCAATTAAGGTTTGAGTTTACAAAAGAATTAACAAAAATATTTGTGTATAGCGATTGAAAAAAGCTTAAAAAAATGTTTAGTTTTTTTTTTGGATGTGTGCTTTTCCGGTTGATTCTGTTCTACCAAACAAAAAACTTTATCGTTAGCAGTTCAGTTTCCATATGTACATATATATACATTTACATATATGCGCTACTGCTTGAAATTGCATTTTGATGTTTTCAAAATTTGTATGTACTCCTAAATAAATATTCTTTAAATGTAAATTAAGCTTTCCATATTTCTTCGAAGGTTATGTTGTGCCTTTAGTAGTAAAAAAAAATGTATATACATGTATGTTTGAGCAATCTGTGTGCATTATTTAAATACAGGTACGGTCTAATTTCAAATTTATTTTTAATTTTATTAACTCGTTGGCGAAGCTAACAAAAATCTATAGTCGTGTATTTTGAAACTACATACACAGATGAGCCTTACAGCAAATCCTATCCAACGTATCTGGATGTTTTTTTTTAAATAATTTACCAAGCACACATATACACAATATGCTTTTCAATTTCTATAGCAATGAACAATATAAAAAATTGAGTTACGATTATACGTCATGTCCATGTACCATGATTGTCTCTCAATTGAAAATCCTTTCATTTCGGTGATTTAATTTTTATTATGCCAGAATCAGAACTCTGTCTATACAGCTCGTATATAATATGTATACAATATGTAGAACACAGTTTTCCGATCCAAAACAAAAATAAATTGCCAAAAACAAAAGATACATGAATGTGCCCATAGGGTACGATTACAGAGAAAACCAGAACATCGAACACAATATTTGTCGTTTTAAAAAAAAAATTAATTAAATCCAAATGCAACAACTGTATATACGAATATGAACAAATCCACGTATGATATTTTCATTTTGAGTTTGTCGTTTAACCGCATTGCGGACACAACAAACTATATAACACTTCTTTCAATATTAATAAAGACAGTTCTGTATATTATTTGTCGGTCCATCAACTACATCATTGTCAAACGAATCGTTCGTCTGTAACTGTGGTATAAACACAATGATTTAGATTGAATTTAATCTTTCAGTATACTTTGATCAACAGATCATTGCGGTTAACGAAACGAATAACAGCGGATCATATTTGTCGCCTATGTGGTCAAGTATAGTTACAATAACAATTACTGTCCCTTACTGTGTCAACAATCTGGCTCCATAGACCTGAAAAAACGTCAAGTCATTCTCTACACCATCGAGCCATCGTCGTATGCAACAACCTCTGCGCCTATACAATATGGTGGCTTTCCTTTCAGAGATCGCTTCACAATTCGTTCTGGATCAGCACGAAGAGCGTGACCGAGCCCGCTTACTTGCTGAGATCTTACTTCATGTACAATGTATCAATATCGGGGATCTTCATAAATTCGTTGATCTCGATATTGTACATATAGGTCGGTATGTGCATCTACTTCGCTTTTACTTCCGTCAGCGCCCACGGAAAAGCTTCAGCTTCACGGCACATGATAGGTGTTTTAGAGCATACAAAGTACGACTGCCTGCTGCCAACCGCACTTTAATATCCTCATCCACACTGGTATCGTGAGTGATAAGAGAGCCCAAATATTTTAACCTCCTCACTCCCTCCAACGTGTAGTGGCCACTACTAAAACCTGGTGTACCTTTGTTCCTATAACCAGAGATCATATTTTTTGTTTTGGAGTCATCGATCTGGAGTCCAACTAAGTATTTGCTACACTCCGTTGCTATTCAGTCCTATCACCAGAGATGGGCGAGGTAGATTACACCATTTAATATACGTGATTGACTCCCCGTAAAACGTTGAGTAGATAATTACTGATAATGACTCCAAAAGCTGGTTTAAGTCGATCGATAGATATGGATATTTTCGCATAGTATTTCGTGTATGTTTAATAGTCAGCCGGTCGTTGATCTGGTGCTACCATAAAAAATTTGCCTTATAGTTTTAGTCGTTGGCCATAAAGTATGTAGTTCTGCCGGGGAATACTTAATATTATCAGTTCCACTTCGTTAGATTATGGGTGATAAGGAGTTGTCCAAATTTCATGTGGGCCTAGATGCTTCGATAATTCTGAGAACAGCTTAGATTGGAATGGGCTTTCTTGATCTGTAGTAATGTTCATAGGTATAACCCAAAAAGTTTTTGCACCAGTTGAGGCGGTAAGTTCCTTCATAAGGTAACCATATCTGGCCACCTAATACATCGATCTATTCAAAACTACCAAAGGCTGTGAAAATTGTCCTAATTCCGATTTCGTCTAAAACTGAAATTTTGATCTTCGGCATTAAAGACAGGGCTGTGCTTAGATGTTACATGTTACGTATTTATTAATGTTACGCCAAATGTAGCGATCCGTTTTAATTTTTTTTTGTTTTGAGACAAGTGGAACTACAGAAATTACTTTCTGGTTTCTCGCCGCTGGCTTCTGTAATTCCGAAATAGATTTGAGATCTAGTGTTTTATCGATAGAGGCAGTTTCATTATTGCCTGTGCACGACAGACCGTCAACGCGAACATTATATTTCCGTTGAAAACTTCAAGGTTTGGTGTAAATCGTAAATTCTCAGACTTCTACAAAATATCACAAATGTTCAACCGAAAAGTATATTGTGGCTAATTGACGGCTTATAGTAAGTTTTTGGAGAAATATGCTAAAAATTCCCTATATTCATTTTTGTGTTGCGACAAGATGGCTCTAACTCCAACAGCGGTGTTCGATGCTTCATTATACTCTTCTAACCAAGCTAAATTTGCCGCAGTTTTTTCTTTTTCTTTCTAAGTAACACAATTAGATGCGCATGAATCGGCGACAAAAATTCAGCTAGTTTTAGTACATAGTGATGGTAATTATTAATGATAATTAACTATGGCAATAAATTGTTGAATTTGTCGAATGCATGTATAGGAACTATAAATTCCGATACACCCTCAGCTGTTTCCTCGGATGGGAATATTTCCTTAGGGGTGGGTAATTTTGTGACATAGAACGTTAAGAGCATTAACACCAAAAACGCATTTTGAAGTGTTGATATTGATATCAAAATTGGCAAGCGTTTCAAACAGTAGTTGCAAATGTGATTTGTGCTCTTATTCTGATTTCGAAGCTACAAGAATATCATCTATGTATATTTGCAAATACGAAATCCAGTCTTCTAACTACCTTGTTTATGAGCCTTTGAAATGTCTGAGCAGCATTGTGTAAACCAAAAGGAATTCGCGTGAATTCGAATACGCCAAAAGGTATGATAATTGCTATGTTACCAATATTTTCTGTAGCAACAGCTATTAAATGATAAACCCAGACTAAACGAGGCTTACCCTATCGGTTTTTGACTGGAAGATTCCCGAGGTAATCTCCACTGTATAACAACGTATAGCCCTCGGACACATGGTCTTCTTTTTTTAGAGCAGCGAGTATCTTGATGAGCAACGAGTTCCAGCCAATTCTCCTTCATCCATGTGATAAGGCCCTCTTACGTTTCTGGTTTCTTAGGTGACTAAATTTACCACGTGCCAACCCTAAATCTTGTGTCCGGGTACTTGAGCGGGGTCCGGTGTATATTTGGAAGTTCAATTTCAATTTCAATTTCAATTTCAATTTCAATTTCAATTTCAATTTCAATTTCAATTTCAATTTCAATTTCAATTTCAATTTATATTTCAATTTCAATTTCGCAATTTCAATTTCAATTTCAATTTCAATTTCAATTTCAATTTCAATTTCAATTTCAATTTCAATTTCAATTTCAATTTCAATTTCAATTTCAATTTCAATTTCAATTTCAATTTCAATTTCAATTTCAATTTCAATTTCAATTTCAATTTCAATTTCAATTTCAATTTCAATTTCAATTTCAATTTCAATTTCAATTTCAATTTCAATTTCAATTTCAATTTCAATTTCAATTTCAATTTCAATTTCAATTTCAATTTCAATTTCAATTTCAATTTCAATTTCAATTTCAATTTCAATTTCAATTTCAATTTCAATTTCAATTTCAATTTCAATTTCAATTTCAATTTCAATTTCAATTTCAATTTCAATTTCAATTTCAATTTCAATTTCAATTTCAATTTCAATTTCAATTTCAATTTCAATTTCAATTTCAATTTCAATTTCAATTTCAATTTCAATTTCAATTTCAATTTCAATTTCAATTTCAATTTCAATTTCAATTTCAATTTCAATTTCAATTTCAATTTCAATTTCAATTTTAATTTCAATTTCAATTTCAATTTCAATTTCAATTTCAATTTCAATTTCAATTTCAATTTCAATTTCAATTTCAATTTCAATTTCAATTTCAATTTCGATTACAATTACAATTACAATTACAATTAAAATTACAATTACAATTACAATTACAATTACAATTACAATTACAATTACAATTACAATTACAATTACAATTACAATTACAATTACAATTACAATTACAATTACAATTACAATTACAATTACAATTACAATTACAATTACAATTACAATTACAATTACAATTACAATTACAATTACAATTACAATTACAATTACAATTACAATTACAATTACAATTACAATTACAATTACAATTACAATTACAATTACAATTACAATTACAATTACAATTACAATTACAATTACAATTACAGTTACAATTTCAATTTCAATTACAATTACAATTACAATTACAATTACAATTACAATTACAATTACAATTACAATTACAATTACAATTACAATTACAATTACAATTACAATTACAATTACTACAATTACAATTACAATTACTACAATTACAATTACAATTACAATTATAATTATAATTATAATTATAATTACAATTACATTTACTTGTAAAATGTTTAAAAAGTAGTCAAATGCTAGAGATGAACTACTTTGGTGATACACATCAGTTCAAACTTCGTTTAAAAGCCATTATTTTAATTTGATATAGTCCATTCGGGCTATTACAGTTCTTCTTTTATACAAACGACACAGTATACGTGATCTACGGAATTTTACTTCAATTAAATAATGGTCTGAAATACCCAAATTTAACACTGAGCATGAAATATTCTGAGAGAACTTTTGATCAAGTCTATAAAGAATATTATCTTGCAGAAGTCTGGTTGGCTCATACACTAAAATATCAAGTCCATTATTTGACAGCATAACCAAAAGACTGTCTACGTAGGAATTTTTTTGTAGAAAATCTATATTTAAATCATCCGCATGCAAAATAACAAATAGCATAGAGAACTCATCAATAAAAGTAGAAATATTCGTATAATTCAGCCTGTAGATACATATTCACACTAATTTGGACCGTAAGGTAAATGATATGCCAACACCATCAAAAGTATGGAAGTCGATTACAAATTGCTTGCAAAATTCAAATAATTTCTATTATATGTAAATCTATAATTTAAATATATAAATCTATAATTTCTATTATATGATCTAGGTTTCAGAAAGACCAATCAGCAAGGCTTCGCATTCGCGGATTCAATATATGCAAGCAGCTAATCTGTATTTCTTCTCATGCTCCTTATATTTTGATAAATAAAATTGAAATCTTTTTAACGCGCTCCCCAGTTACCCAAAATAATTTAAAGAATGTACAACAGTTGAGTATAGCAAACATAGATAATATAAATCAACTTCAAAATCCCGAATCGAATAATTTTACAATTAAACAATTACAATTACAATTATAATTTTATTAAAATATTCAATTTGAAGAGTTCTACTGAACCCATTTGGATAGTCCAGTGCTATAAAAACGGTACAAAATATTAAACGTAATGTTTTGTTGTATTAGATGTGCGTATACGAGTACATGTACAATAAAACATTGCGTGCTAAACCATACAGCTCAAGTATATTCTTATATAGTTTCATCTTATTTTATTTCCTTTCATAAATGTATCCCAGATGATATTTTTGGTTTGTTGTTATTTATTGGTTTAGTCGCTTTTGGTATGTCATAAAATATAAATCACGATGACGGTCATATAAAAATTAGGTCGAAACACAAATATGTACATACAAAGATATAAAAAATTTCGTGTGCTAGGAATTATTTATATATATACAAGCTTTTGGATATTAAAGCTTTAAGTGCGTATATGGATGGATAACAAGATATATATATTTTCAGAATTGTCATTAGTATCTAGCATTTCTTATCCCGTACACACAACAAGTGTTTTAAATAATTTGTCGTCAGTAAATTATTATCGATAAACTTTCGACTATATTATACTCTGTATAAAGGTACTCACATAAAAGTTAACACAAATCATAAATATTTTTTAAATAATATTTAGCTTACATGCTTAGAATTATGTAAGATACGCGGTTGTATTTATTAATTTGTGTATGCCGCTAATCGATTACAGGAGGAAATAGGAACAAGCGTTTTAAATATTATTACTTCCTGCTTGTAATTTTTCAAATCAAACCTTGATTTTAATAAATTTTTTTAAAATAATATTTTGCTTTATTAAGGGTATTAACATACACGAAATAAAAAATTGGCTTAAAATCATCAGTTTTTGCTCAATCATTGAGTTGCATGCTCGAAATAGAATTATGTGAGATACGCGGTTGTATTTAATTATTTTTTATGCCTCTAATCGATTTCAGAGGCTTGCAAATAAGAACAAGCGTTTTAAATATTATTACTTCCTGCTTGTAATTTTTCTAAACAAACTTTGATTTTAATAATTTTTTTTAAATAATATTTTGATTTATTACGGGTATTAACGTTCACGAAATAAAAAATTGGCTTCAAATCATCAGTTTTTGCTCAATCATTGAGTTCCATGCTCGAAATAGAATTATGTGAGATACGCGGTTGTATTTATTTATTTTGTATACCTCTTATCGATTAAAGGAGCATGTAAATAGGAACAAGCGTTTTAAATATTATTACTTCCTGCTTGTAATTTTTCTAAACAAACTTTGATTTTAATAAAAAATTTTTAAATAATATTTTGATTTATTAAGGGTATTAACATACACGAAATAAGAAATTGGCTTAAAATCATCAGTTTTTACTCAATCATTGAGTTCCATGCTCGAAATAGAATTATGTGAGATACGGGATTGTATTTAATAATTTTTGTATGCCTCTAATCGATTACAGGAGCATGCAAATAGGAACAAGCGTTATAAATATTATAACTTCCTGCTTGTAATTTTTCTAAACAAACTTTGATTTTAATAATTTTTTTTAAATAATATTTTGATTTATTACGGGTATTAACTTTCACGAAATAAAAAATTGGCTTAAAATCATCAGTTTTTGCTCAATCATTGAGTTGCATGCTCGAAATAGAATTATGTGAGATGCGCGGTTGTATTTAATAATTTTTTATGCCGCTAATCGATTACAGGAGCATGCAAATAGGAACAAGCGTTTTAAATATTATTACTTCCTGCTTGTAATTTTTCTAAACAAACTTTGATTTTAATAATTTTTTTTAAATAATATTTTGATTTATTACGGGTATTAACGTTCACGAAATAAAAAATTGGCTTAAAATCATCAGTTTTTGCTCAATCATTGAGTTGCATGCTCGAAATAGAATTATGTGAGATGCGCGGTTGTATTTATTAATTTTTTATGCCGCTAATCGATTACAGGAGCATGCAAATAGGAACAAGCGTTTTAAATATTATTACTTCCTGCTTGTAATTTTTCTAAACAAACCTTGATTTTAATAAAAAAATTTTAAATAATATTTTACTTTATTAAGGGTATTAACATACACGAAATAAGAAATTGGCTAAAAATCATCAGTTTTTACTCAATCATTGAGTTGCATGCTCGAAATAGAATTATGTGAGATACGGGATTGTATTTATTAATTTTTGTATGCCTCTAATCGATTACAGGAGCATGCAAATAGGAACAAGCGTTTTAAATATTATTACTTCCTGCTTGTAATTTTTTTAAACAAACTTTGATTTTAATAATTTTTTTTAAATAATATTTTGCTTTATTACGGGTATCAACGTACACGAAATAAAAAATTGGCTTAAAATCATCAGTTTTTGCTCAATCATTGAGTTGCATGCTCGAAATAGAATTATGTGAGATACGGGATTGTATTTAATAATTTTTGTATGCCTCTAATCGATTACAGGAGCATGCAAATAGGAACAAGCGTTATAAATATTATAACTTCCTGCTTGTAATTTTTCTAAACAAACTTTGATTTTAATAATTTTTTTTAAATAATATTTTGATTTATTACGGGTATTAACTTTCACGAAATAAAAAATTGGCTTAAAATCATCAGTTTTTGCTCAATCATTGAGTTGCATGCTCGAAATAGAATTATGTGAGATGCGCGGTTGTATTTAATAATTTTTTATGCCGCTAATCGATTACAGGAGCATGCAAATAGGAACAAGCGTTTTAAATATTATTACTTCCTGCTTGTAATTTTTCTAAACAAACTTTGATTTTAATAATTTTTTTTAAATAATATTTTGATTTATTAAGGGTATTAACGTTCACGAAATAAAAAATTGGCTTAAAATCATCAGTTTTTGCTCAATCATTGAGTTGCATGCTTGAAATAGAATTATGTGAGATGCGCGGTTGTATTTATTAATTTTTTATGCCGCTAATCGATTACAGGAACATGCAAATAGGAACAAGCGTTTTAAATATTATTACTTCCTGCTTGTAATTTTTCTAAACAAACTTTGATTTTAATAAAAAATTTTTAAATAATATTTTGCTTTATTAAGGGTATTAACATACACGAAATAAGAAATTGGCTTAAAATCATCAGTTTTTGCTCAATCATTGAGTTGCATGCTCGAAATAGAATTATGTGAGATACGCGGTTGTATTTAATTATTTTTTATGCCTCTAATCGATTTCAGAGGCTTGCAAATAAGAACAAGCGTTTTAAATATTATTACTTCCTGCTTGTAATTTTTCTAAACAAACCTTGATTTTAATAATTTTTTTTAAATAATATTTTGATTTATTACGGGTATTAACGTTCACGAAATAAAAAATTGGCTTAAATCATCAGTTTTTGCTCAATCATTGAGTTCCATGCTCGAAATAGAATTATGTGAGATACGCGGTTGTATTTATTTATTTTGTATACCTCTTATCGATTAAAGGAGCATGCAAATAGGAACAAGCGTTTTAAATATTATTACTTCCTGCTTGTAATTTTTCTAAACAAACTTTGATTTTAATAAAAAAAATTTAAATAATATTTTGCTTTATTAGGGGTATTAACATACACGAAATAAGAAATTGGCTTAAAATCATCAGTTTTTGCTCAATCATTGAGTTCCATGCTCGAAATAGAATTATGTGAGATACGCGATTGTATTTATTTATTTTGTATGCCTCTAATCGATTACAGGAGCATGCAAATAGGAACAAGCGTTTTAAATATTATTACTTCCTGCTTGTAATTTTTCTAAACAAACCTTGATTTTAATAATTTTTTTTTAAATAATATTTTGCTTTATTAAGGGTATTAACATACACGAAATAAAAAATTGGCTTAAAATCATCAGTTTTTGCTCAATCATTGAGTTCCATGCTCGAAATAGAATTATGTGAGATACGCGGTTGTATTTATTTATTTTGTATACCTCTTATCGATTAAAGGAGCATGTAAATAGGAACAAGCGTTTCAAATATTATTACTTCCTGCTTGTAATTTTTCTAAACAAACTTTGATTTTAATAAAAAAATTTTAAATAATATTTTGCTTTATTAAGGGTATTAACATACACGAAATAAGAAATTGGCTTAAAATCATCAGTTTTTGCTCAATCATTGAGTTCCATGCTCGAAATAGAATTATGTGAGATACGCGATTGTATTTATTTATTTTGTATGCCTCTAATCGATTACAGGAGCATGCAAATAGGAATGAGCGTTTTAAATATTATTACTTCCTGCTTGTAATTTTTCTAAACAAACCTTGATTTTAATAATTTTTTTTAAATAATATTTTGATTTATTACGGGTATTAACGTTCACGAAATAAAAAATTGGCTTAAAATCATCAGTTTTTGCTCAATCATTGAGTTGCATGCTCGAAATAGAATTATGTGAGATGCGCGGTTGTATTTATTAATTTTTTATGCCGCTAATCGATTACAGGAGCATGCAAATAGGAACAAGCGTTTTAAATATTATTACTTCCTGCTTGTAATTTTTCTAAACAAACCTTGATTTTAATAAAAAAATTTTAAATAATATTTTACTTTATTAAGGGTATTAACATACACGAAATAAGAAATTGGCTAAAAATCATCAGTTTTTACTCAATCATTGAGTTGCATGCTCGAAATAGAATTATGTGAGATACGGGATTGTATTTATTAATTTTTGTATGCCTCTAATCGATTACAGGAGCATGCAAATAGGAACAAGCGTTTTAAATATTATTACTTCCTGCTTGTAATTTTTTTAAACAAACTTTGATTTTAATAATTTTTTTTAAATAATATTTTGCTTTATTACGGGTATCAACGTACACGAAATAAAAAATTGGCTTAAAATCATCAGTTTTTGCTCAATCATTGAGTTGCATGCTCGAAATAGAATTATGTGAGATACGGGATTGTATTTAATAATTTTTGTATGCCTCTAATCGATTACAGGAGCATGCAAATAGGAACAAGCGTTATAAATATTATAACTTCCTGCTTGTAATTTTTCTAAACAAACTTTGATTTTAATAATTTTTTTTAAATAATATTTTGATTTATTACGGGTATTAACTTTCACGAAATAAAAAATTGGCTTAAAATCATCAGTTTTTGCTCAATCATTGAGTTGCATGCTCGAAATAGAATTATGTGAGATGCGCGGTTGTATTTAATAATTTTTTATGCCGCTAATCGATTACAGGAGCATGCAAATAGGAACAAGCGTTTTAAATATTATTACTTCCTGCTTGTAATTTTTCTAAACAAACTTTGATTTTAATAATTTTTTTTAAATAATATTTTGATTTATTAAGGGTATTAACGTTCACGAAATAAAAAATTGGCTTAAAATCATCAGTTTTTGCTCAATCATTGAGTTGCATGCTTGAAATAGAATTATGTGAGATGCGCGGTTGTATTTATTAATTTTTTATGCCGCTAATCGATTACAGGAACATGCAAATAGGAACAAGCGTTTTAAATATTATTACTTCCTGCTTGTAATTTTTCTAAACAAACTTTGATTTTAATAAAAATTTTTTAAATAATATTTTGCTTTATTAAGGGTATTAACATACACGAAATAAGAAATTGGCTTAAAATCATCAGTTTTTGCTCAATCATTGAGTTGCATGCTCGAAATAGAATTATGTGAGATACGCGGTTGTATTTAATTATTTTTTATGCCTCTAATCGATTTCAGAGGCTTGCAAATAAGAACAAGCGTTTTAAATATTATTACTTCCTGCTTGTAATTTTTCTAAACAAACCTTGATTTTAATAATTTTTTTTAAATAATATTTTGATTTATTACGGGTATTAACGTTCACGAAATAAAAAATTGGCTTAAATCATCAGTTTTTGCTCAATCATTGAGTTCCATGCTCGAAATAGAATTATGTGAGATACGCGGTTGTATTTATTTATTTTGTATACCTCTTATCGATTAAAGGAGCATGCAAATAGGAACAAGCGTTTTAAATATTATTACTTCCTGCTTGTAATTTTTCTAAACAAACTTTGATTTTAATAAAAAAAATTTAAATAATATTTTGCTTTATTAGGGGTATTAACATACACGAAATAAGAAATTGGCTTAAAATCATCAGTTTTTGCTCAATCATTGAGTTCCATGCTCGAAATAGAATTATGTGAGATACGCGATTGTATTTATTTATTTTGTATGCCTCTAATCGATTACAGGAGCATGCAAATAGGAATGAGCGTTTTAAATATTATTACTTCCTGCTTGTAATTTTTCTAAACAAACTTTGATTTTAATAATTTTTTTTAAATAATATTTTGATTTATTACGGGTATTAACGTTCACGAAATAAAAAATTGGCTTAAAATCATCAGTTTTTGCTCAATCATTGAGTTGCATGCTCGAAATAGAATTATGTGAGATGCGCGGTTGTATTTATTAATTTTTTATGCCGCTAATCGATTACAGGAGCATGCAAATAGGAACAAGCGTTTTAAATATTATTACTTCCTGCTTGTAATTTTTCTAAACAAACCTTGATTTTAATAAAAAAATTTTAAATAATATTTTACTTTATTAAGGGTATTAACATACACGAAATAAGAAATTGGCTAAAAATCATCAGTTTTTACTCAATCATTGAGTTGCATGCTCGAAATAGAATTATGTGAGATACGGGATTGTATTTATTAATTTTTGTATGCCTCTAATCGATTACAGGAGCATGCAAATAGGAACAAGCGTTTTAAATATTATTACTTCCTGCTTGTAATTTTTTTAAACAAACTTTGATTTTAATAATTTTTTTTAAATAATATTTTGCTTTATTACGGGTATCAACGTACACGAAATAAAAAATTGGCTTAAAATCATCAGTTTTTGCTCAATCATTGAGTTGCATGCTCGAAATAGAATTATGTGAGATACGGGATTGTATTTAATAATTTTTGTATGCCTCTAATCGATTACAGGAGCATGCAAATAGGAACAAGCGTTATAAATATTATAACTTCCTGCTTGTAATTTTTCTAAACAAACTTTGATTTTAATAATTTTTTTTAAATAATATTTTGATTTATTACGGGTATTAACTTTCACGAAATAAAAAATTGGCTTAAAATCATCAGTTTTTGCTCAATCATTGAGTTGCATGCTCGAAATAGAATTATGTGAGATGCGCGGTTGTATTTAATAATTTTTTATGCCGCTAATCGATTACAGGAGCATGCAAATAGGAACAAGCGTTTTAAATATTATTACTTCCTGCTTGTAATTTTTCTAAACAAACTTTGATTTTAATAATTTTTTTTAAATAATATTTTGATTTATTAAGGGTATTAACGTTCACGAAATAAAAAATTGGCTTAAAATCATCAGTTTTTGCTCAATCATTGAGTTGCATGCTTGAAATAGAATTATGTGAGATGCGCGGTTGTATTTATTAATTTTTTATGCCGCTAATCGATTACAGGAACATGCAAATAGGAACAAGCGTTTTAAATATTATTACTTCCTGCTTGTAATTTTTCTAAACAAACTTTGATTTTAATAAAAATTTTTTAAATAATATTTTGCTTTATTAAGGGTATTAACATACACGAAATAAGAAATTGGCTTAAAATCATCAGTTTTTGCTCAATCATTGAGTTGCATGCTCGAAATAGAATTATGTGAGATACGCGGTTGTATTTAATTATTTTTTATGCCTCTAATCGATTTCAGAGGCTTGCAAATAAGAACAAGCGTTTTAAATATTATTACTTCCTGCTTGTAATTTTTCTAAACAAACCTTGATTTTAATAATTTTTTTTAAATAATATTTTGATTTATTACGGGTATTAACGTTCACGAAATAAAAAATTGGCTTAAATCATCAGTTTTTGCTCAATCATTGAGTTCCATGCTCGAAATAGAATTATGTGAGATACGCGGTTGTATTTATTTATTTTGTATACCTCTTATCGATTAAAGGAGCATGCAAATAGGAACAAGCGTTTTAAATATTATTACTTCCTGCTTGTAATTTTTCTAAACAAACTTTGATTTTAATAAAAAAAATTTAAATAATATTTTGCTTTATTAGGGGTATTAACATACACGAAATAAGAAATTGGCTTAAAATCATCAGTTTTTGCTCAATCATTGAGTTCCATGCTCGAAATAGAATTATGTGAGATACGCGATTGTATTTATTTATTTTGTATGCCTCTAATCGATTACAGGAGCATGCAAATAGGAACAAGCGTTTTAAATATTATTACTTCCTGCTTGTAATTTTTCTAAACAAACCTTGATTTTAATAATTTTTTTTTAAATAATATTTTGCTTTATTAAGGGTATTAACATACACGAAATAAAAAATTGGCTTAAAATCATCAGTTTTTGCTCAATCATTGAGTTCCATGCTCGAAATAGAATTATGTGAGATACGCGGTTGTATTTATTTATTTTGTATACCTCTTATCGATTAAAGGAGCATGTAAATAGGAACAAGCGTTTTAAATATTATTACTTCCTGCTTGTAATTTTTCTAAACAAACTTTGATTTTAATAAAAAAAATTTAAATAATATTTTGCTTTATTAAGGGTATTAACATACACGAAATAAAAAATTGGCTTAAAATCATCAGTTTTTGCTCAATCATTGAGTTCCATGCTCGAAATAGAATTATGTGAGATACGCGGTTGTATTTATTTATTTTGTATGCCTCTAATCGATTTCAGGAGCATGCAAATAGGAACAAGCGTTTTAAATATTATTACTTCCTGCTTGTAATTTTCCTAAACAAACTTTGATTTTAATAATTTTTTTAAAATAATATTTTCATTTATTACGGGTATCAACGTACACGAAATAAAAAATTGGCTTAAAATCATCAGTTTTTGCTCAATCATTGAGTTGCATGCTCGAAATAGAATTATGTGAGATACGCGGTTGTATTTAATTATTTTTTATGCCTCTAATCGATTACAGGAGCATGCAAATAGGAACAAGCGTTTTTAATATTATTACTTCCTGCTTGTAATTTTTCTAAACAAACTTTGATTTTAATAATTTTTTTTAAATAATATTTTGATTTATTACGGGTATTAACGTTCACGAAATAAAAAATTGGCTTAAAATCATCAGTTTTTGCTCAATCATTGAGTTGCATGCTCGAAATAGAATTATGTGAGATGCGCGGTTGTATTTATTAATTTTTTATGCCGCTAATCGATTACAGGAGCATGCAAATAGGAACAAGCGTTTTAAATATTATTACTTCCTGCTTGTAATTTTTCTAAACAAACTTTGATTTTAATAATTTTTTTTAAATAATATTTTGATTTATTACGGGTATTAACGTTCACGAAATAAAAAATTGGCTTAAAATCATCAGTTTTTGCTCAATCATTGAGTTGCATGCTCGAAATAGAATTATGTGAGATGCGCGGTTGTATTTATTAATTTTTTATGCCGCTAATCGATTACAGGAACATGCAAATAGGAACAAGCTTTTTAAATATTATTACTTCCTGCTTGTAATTTTTCTAAACAAACTTTGATTTTAATAAAAATTTTTTAAATAATATTTTGCTTTATTAAGGGTATTAACATACACGAAATAAGAAATTGGCTTAAAATCATCAGTTTTTGCTCAATCATTGAGTTGCATGCTCGAAATAGAATTATGTGAGATACGCGGTTGTATTTAATTATTTTTTATGCCTCTAATCGATTTCAGAGGCTTGCAAATAAGAACAAGCGTTTTAAATATTATTACTTCCTGCTTGTAATTTTTCTAAACAAACCTTGATTTTAATAATTTTTTTTAAATAATATTTTGATTTATTACGGGTATTAACGTTCACGAAATAAAAAATTGGCTTAAATCATCAGTTTTTGCTCAATCATTGAGTTCCATGCTCGAAATAGAATTATGTGAGATACGCGGTTGTATTTATTTATTTTGTATACCTCTTATCGATTAAAGGAGCATGCAAATAGGAACAAGCGTTTTAAATATTATTACTTCCTGCTTGTAATTTTTCTAAACAAACTTTGATTTTAATAAAAAAAATTTAAATAATATTTTGCTTTATTAAGGGTATTAACATACACGAAATAAGAAATTGGCTTAAAATCATCAGTTTTTGCTCAATCATTGAGTTCCATGCTCGAAATAGAATTATGTGAGATACGCGATTGTATTTATTTATTTTGTATGCCGCTAATCGATTACAGGAGCATGCAAATAGGAACAAGCGTTTTAAATATTATTACTTCCTGCTTGTAATTTTTCTAAACAAACCTTGATTTTAATAATTTTTTTTTAAATAATATTTTGCTTTATTAAGGGTATTAACATACACGAAATAAAAAATTGGCTTAAAATCATCAGTTTTTGCTCAATCATTGAGTTCCATGCTCGAAATAGAATTATGTGAGATACGCGGTTGTATTTATTTATTTTGTATACCTCTTATCGATTAAAGGAGCATGTAAATAGGAACAAGCGTTTTAAATATTATTACTTCCTGCTTGTAATTTTTCTAAACAAACTTTGATTTTAATAAAAAAATTTTAAATAATATTTTGCTTTATTAAGGGTATTAACATACACGAAATAAGAAATTGGCTTAAAATCATCAGTTTTTGCTCAATCATTGAGTTCCATGCTCGAAATAGAATTATGTGAGATACGCGATTGTATTTATTTATTTTGTATGCCTCTAATCGATTACAGGAGCATGCAAATAGGAATGAGCGTTTTAAATATTATTACTTCCTGCTTGTAATTTTTCTAAACAAACCTTGATTTTAATAAATTTTTTTTAAATAATATTTTGCTTTATTAAGGGTATTAACATACACGAAATAAAAAATTGGCTTAAAATCATCAGTTTTTGCTCAATCATTGAGTTCCATGCTCGAAATAGAATTATGTGAGATACGCGGTTGTATTTATTTATTTTGTATGCCTCTAATCGATTTCAGGAGCATGCAAATAGGAACAAGCGTTTTAAATATTATTACTTCCTGCTTGTAATTTTCCTAAACAAACTTTGATTTTAATAATTTTTTTAAAATAATATTTTCATTTATTACGGGTATCAACGTACACGAAATAAAAAATTGGCTTAAAATCATCAATTTTTGCTCAATCATTGAGTTGCATGCTCGAAATAGAATTATGTGAGATACGCGGTTGTATTTATTTATTTTGTATGCCTCTAATCGATTTCAGGAGCATGCAAATAGGAACAAGCGTTTTAAATATTATTACTTCCTGCTTGTAATTTTCCTAAACAAACTTTGATTTTAATAATTTTTTTAAAATAATATTTTCATTTATTACGGGTATTAACGTTCACGAAATAAAAAATTGGCTTAAATCATCAGTTTTTGCTCAATCATTGAGTTCCATGCTCGAAATAGAATTATGTGAGATACGCGGTTGTATTTATTTATTTTGTATACCTCTTATCGATTAAAGGAGCATGCAAATAGGAACAAGCGTTTTAAATATTATTACTTCCTGCTTGTAATTTTTCTAAACAAACTTTGATTTTAATAAAAAAATTTTAAATAATATTTTGCTTTATTAAGGGTATTAACATACACGAAATAAAAAATTGGCTTAAAATCATCAGTTTTTGCTCAATCATTGAGTTCCATGCTCGAAATAGAATTATGTGAGATACGCGGTTGTATTTATTTATTTTGTATGCCTCTAATCGATTTCAGGAGCATGCAAATAGGAACAAGCGTTTTAAATATTATTACTTCCTGCTTGTAATTTTCCTAAACAAACTTTGATTTTAATAATTTTTTTAAAATAATATTTTCATTTATTACGGGTATTAACGTTCACGAAATAAAAAATTGGCTTAAATCATCAGTTTTTGCTCAATCATTGAGTTCCATGCTCGAAATAGAATTATGTGAGATACGCGGTTGTATTTATTTATTTTGTATACCTCTTATCGATTAAAGGAGCATGCAAATAGGAACAAGCGTTTTAAATATTATTACTTCCTGCTTGTAATTTTTCTAAACAAACTTTGATTTTAATAAAAAAAATTTAAATAATATTTTGCTTTATTAAGGGTATTAACATACACGAAATAAGAAATTGGCTTAAAATCATCAGTTTTTGCTCAATCATTGAGTTCCATGCTCGAAATAGAATTATGTGAGATACGCGATTGTATTTATTTATTTTGTATGCCGCTAATCGATTACAGGAGCATGCAAATAGGAACAAGCGTTTTAAATATTATTACTTCCTGCTTGTAATTTTTCTAAACAAACCTTGATTTTAATAATTTTTTTTTAAATAATATTTTGCTTTATTAAGGGTATTAACATACACGAAATAAAAAATTGGCTTAAAATCATCAGTTTTTGCTCAATCATTGAGTTCCATGCTCGAAATAGAATTATGTGAGATACGCGGTTGTATTTATTTATTTTGTATACCTCTTATCGATTAAAGGAGCATGTAAATAGGAACAAGCGTTTTAAATATTATTACTTCCTGCTTGTAATTTTTCTAAACAAACTTTGATTTTAATTAAAAAATTTTAAATAATATTTTGCTTTATTAAGGGTATTAACATACACGAAATAAGAAATTGGCTTAAAATCATCAGTTTTTGCTCAATCATTGAGTTCCATGCTCGAAATAGAATTATGTGAGATACGCGATTGTATTTATTTATTTTGTATGCCTCTAATCGATTACAGGAGCATGCAAATAGGAATGAGCGTTTTAAATATTATTACTTCCTGCTTGTAATTTTTCTAAACAAACCTTGATTTTAATAAAATTTTTTTAAATAATATTTTGCTTTATTAAGGGTATTAACATACACGAAATAAAAAATTGGCTTAAAATCATCAGTTTTTGCTCAATCATTGAGTTCCATGCTCGAAATAGAATTATGTGAGATACGCGGTTGTATTTATTTATTTTGTATGCCTCTAATCGATTTCAGGAGCATGCAAATAGGAACAAGCGTTTTAAATATTATTACTTCCTGCTTGTAATTTTCCTAAACAAACTTTGATTTTAATAATTTTTTTAAAATAATATTTTCATTTATTACGGGTATCAACGTACACGAAATAAAAAATTGGCTTAAAATCATCAGTTTTTGCTCAATCATTGAGTTGCATCCTCGAAATAGAATTATGTGAGATACGCGGTTGTATTTAATTATTTTTTATGCCTCTAATCGATTACAGAGGCATGCAAATAGGAACAAGCGTTTTTAATATTATTACTTCCTGCTTGTAATTTTTCTAAACAAACTTTGATTTTAATAATTTTTTAAAATAATATTTTGATTTATTACGGGTATCAACGTACACGAAATAAAAAATTGGCTTAAAATCATCAGTTTTTGCTCAATCATTGAGTTGCATGCTCGAAATAGAATTATGTGAGATGCGCGGTTGTATTTATTAATTATTGTATGCCTCTAATCATTTACAGGGCATGCAAATAGGAACAAGCGTTTTAAATATTATTACTTCCTGCTTGTAATTTTTCTAAACAAACTTTGATTTTAATAAATTGTTTTAAAATAATATTTTGCTTTATTACGGGTATCAACGTACACGAAATAAAAATTTGGCTTAAAATTATCAGTTTCTGCTCAATCATTGAGTTGCATGCTCGAAATAGAATTATGTGAGATACGCGGTTGTATTTATTTATTTTGTATGCCTCTAATCGATTACAGGAGCATGCAAATAGGAACAAGCGTTTTAAATATTATTACTTCCTGCTTGTAATTTTTCTAAACAAACTTTGATTTTAATAAATTTTTTAAAAATAATTATATTGCTTTATTACGAGTATTAAATACACGAAATGAAAAATTGGCTTAATACCATCAGTTTTTTTATGCCATTATGTTTCAAATATGTATTTTTTAATATTAATGCTCTTTCGAAATTAAATCGTTTGTGGTGAAATTTATCAAAATATATTTTAGAACAAATATATATTGATTCAATTTAATATATTTTAATCTAAAGGATAATCTAGTTACGATAATACTGCAAAAAGAAACAATTTTAAATCAATGCAATTTATTTGTAATTACGAATATTAATGAATTTGAGTATTGTTCTAAAATGATCTTCATATTATATCAAACAATTTAATTCTGAGTGTGCACACTGTACAATCAAAGTGGTTCAACTTTCCTAGATATACAGAAATGAAAGCTTTTACGAAAATTAAATTTTAACAGAAGCACAGTGCAAGTATTTTAGTTGGAAATTGTTAGGATGTTTGTCTACATCCTTTTTTTAGTCTCTAGTATATACTGGATTGTTAACTGTCTCACGATGTGTTTGTGTATATGTATAACTATGCGAGTAAATAGAATAGTTTTATATGCATTTACTTAGGATAGAACAAGAAAAGTTTATTGGGTTGTATAAAATTCTTTACACTATTTTGTCAGAAGCTTCTAGTGATAAGTTGATATTTGATTTCATTTAAACAAACATATCCAGGGATGAAATTCTCCTTTTTCTTGAGACGCACGTATAATTGAAGCATCCATGTGATGACATTTGTTCAATGAATTTTAACAAATTTAATGATGTGTTCAAGTAATAAAATGCGTATTTGATGTTTTCAAAGGGGAGGGAGCGATTCTGGAATTCATGTTCGCCCTCTTATCGCAACCGCATATAAAATAGAGATAATCGACCGAAAAAGGAAACATAATAAATTCCAAATAATATTATTGTAACCACTTTTTGTATCACCCCCCTTAACAATAATTTTACCGGGGCAAAATGAAAATCTTGAAAATTTTATTTCTTTTTTACCTCGTTAAAACTTAATAATATTTATCACTATAGCATACTTTTTATGTGTGTATAATGTATATATATATATTTATAGTCGAGAAGAATAAAAACGGCAGAAGCCAAAATCTTCAAATACGAGGGTGCAACCACCTTTTTAATTTTCTTATAACACTGAGTCTAATTTTTTATAAATTTTTTTTGGTACTTGAGTTTTCCATTCACTTATTTTTGTACCATTTCATTTCGAGATGATGCTTATATACGTTAATAATTTACTTACCCGTGTACTATATACGATATGCGCGGTGATTTGTTTTATGCGATTCATATTTTCATCTGCGATGATATTACATAAAGTACTGAGTATGTGGAGAATAAAATTCTTAATCAATTATTTTGTAATAAAGAATTTCCATTGAAGAGGAAAATCGATTTTCAGTATTAACTGTCCATTCATATATACATCTATTGTTAGCCGATTAAATTCTATTTCATTTTTAATGTACTCGCCACAATCGTAAATTGAATTGGCGGCATTGTTGTGCGAATAACATGGATGGTGGATAGGTTGGATTGGAATTTAGCGTATATTATTGAAGAATGTAATTTTGTATATTAATCGTATTTTTGTAGAGGATTGTGGTTGCTAATTTTATGACACGAATGTTTTCTGGGAAAATTTGAGGAGTATTAAAAAAATGCTCTTATAGTTTTTTTTACCTCAGGCATAGCAACTTTTTATGACCGTAATAATAATGTAAGAACCATCTCTTATGTGTGATCATAATGAATTGTCCATTCCTTTTGCTAAAGTTTTCAGTTTTCTCTATTGAATTGGCAAACATAAAAGATTTGTATAGCAGCAACTTTAAATACGCCTGTGGTCCAGTAAGCAGAGTCGTTACATTTGAAATTTTTAAATTGTGTTAAATAAAAAGCTCAACAATATAGCAACAAATTTATATACAGAGATGGTGAGGTGGTAAAGTATTCTGTATAGCACCAATATTAAATACGCCGGTGGTCGTGTAAGCGGAGTCAATGCTGGTGGATTTGTGGACTCAAGTTCAAAACTCGACAGCACCACTACTTTTTTAATTTAATTTCTTCTGTAAAATTGGTTCATTAGAGCCGTCTCTTGTGTATGGCCGCAATGAAAAAGTATACGTGTGATGGTCAAATAAGCTGAGTCCAAAAATAATTTTGGTTATAAAAAAATCGATCAGGACAGGTATTTTTCCTGGGTCAGTTCGCCAATATTTGAGTTTTCCTGTGGAAATGGATTCACTGCATCCATTTTTTCTTTAATGGCAATCACTAATTATTTTCCTTAATCTAGAACCCCATTAGTGAGTATTCTTCGCATTGGAGTCACCACCTATTATGAAACTATTTCCAAGATGCTTGAAGAATTCTGAGTATTGTTTGTTTTTAATAGAATGTCTTGGTAAACAGTACAATTCTGCCACAATAATAGGAAAGTTGTTGGTTTTGTTTTTTAAAGCCTGATAGAACTTGAATTTGTAAAAAATAAAGCAAAAAATTAAATTTTTATGAAATATATACTCTAGCAGATTTCAGTATCAATTGGCCTCCAAGGTCGTGCGATTTGACACCTCTCGATTACTTCCTGAACGTGAAGTAACTGGTTTATGCTGATAAACCAGCAACAATTGACGCCTCGCAGGTCAGCATTGTTCTTGTTATTCGTGACATACGGCCAGCAGTACTCGAAACAGTGGCCCAAAATTGGCCGTCCAGAATGCGTTTCGTCCAGAACAGCCACGGTGCCCATATGCTTGAAATTACTTTCAAATATTAATGCCATGTACATATAGATCTTTCGAATAAAATAAATTTTTGATTACAATTTAATTTTTTGTTGTTATTTTTTACAAAGTTCTATCGGAGACATTGACGACACGGTCATCGAAATAAAAGTATATCTTCAAATTTAACTCATTGCACAATATCTTTAAATTATAATTATAATTTGATTCAAGCCCATACTAGAATTTTAATTAAGAAAATCCACTCAACATAGTCCAAAAGCTATTCAAGCATAATTTTCAATGCACTCAACTTTTGTTCATATTCCGCTGAAACATTAATTCATATCATGTCGCTATAAAGTGAAATTAAAACTTGACTTAAATTCTTATACCTTAAATTATAATTCAAAATCTATACGTAAACTCAAATAAAACAAAATATTTTTTTCAACTCAATGCTTGATTTTTAACTTAAATAAAAATTTAAAATGCACTCAAATTTTGTTCAAGTCAATGTGAAATATTACTTTATTCCATTTAAAAAAATATTAAAGTTTTAGCTCAAAAAAGATTGGAATTCTATTCTGGAATTTCACCTAAGCAAATCCACTCAAAAATATATACTTTGAAGTCTAAACTAAAGTAAACTAAAATATGAGTAAATATTTATAATTTAAATTACACTCAAATAGTCTATAAATCGCGTTAAAAATTTTACTCAACTTTATAGTACAAATAGTACCCTGAATTTAACTTAAAAAGTTCCACCCAAAATATATAACCCTTTCGGAACACATTTGTATTGGTAAATTTTAAGTTCCATAAAGTAATCTGATTGAAGATCGATAATAGATCCTGAGTAACACATTTGTGCATAACAAATAACAAGTTTCTTCATCAAAAAAATTCTTCATCATTAAATACCAGCTCGCACAATTATGTAGGTCGATTTAGAGATGCCGTTCAGTTCAGGATATCTAAATATGCTCCAATTCTCTTAAAACGTTCAGAAATTAATAAGAATAACTGTGTTCAATAAGTGTTCATAACCATCATACCGTTTTCTAATAGATGAAAGTGGTGAACACGATGGAGTAGTTGGTTGTTTAGTTACCTCTTCTTCATCATAGCTGATTTCTCTTCTTGGCCGCTTCTTGTTTGCAATTAGAGCGTCCGCTAACTCCAATTTGAAATCTAAAAGATCCAGAGATTTTTGTTTTGGAATTCTGCAAGTTGAACAATCCAGCCGATATTCCATACAACTGTTGAGAACGGCTATGTCAATAAAATGATTAGTAGCATTCAGAGTAAATTTTTTCGTCTTCCATAATATTCGATCATCTGATCAACGATATCCACACCGCCCATGTTTTGATTATAGTCGGCTACTATGGTGGGGCAAGGAAATTTCTGAATGTTTTTGGGTAAGGTAATTTCACTCAAGGCCTCCGGATGTGCTCACCACAAAATTTTTAAGGCCAACTGGCCGGGGTTTATTTCTGACCCCTTGCCAAGCATCTTCCTGCGTAGGGGATCATTTCTTTATCATTAGAATACTTGCCTATTTTTTTATGCTCGGCATCTATCTCGAACGGCTTTTATTAGTGGATTTATTTTCCAAAATAAATTAGATGGATCTGCTGTTGTTTCATTAATAGTTATATAATGTAACGACGATCTTAAATTCAAATTTCGTGACCTGATGTTTTTAGCTCATTATCGCGTTTCTGCAAATGATATATATTGGTATTATATGCGGCATCGATAAAATGTCAATCACAATCAAATATAACAAAAATTTATATTCTAATCAATGTTTGCGTTTTAATTGATATTTAAATTGCCCTCAAATTTTGTTCAAATCTATCCGTTAAAAAGTCTACATAACACGCGTTTAAAACTCCATAGTGTAATTCAACCTTGAGTTTCACTTAAAAAATTCAATCAAAATATACAATTTCACATTTACTAAAATTCAAATATGCACAAAAAAATTAAATTTTGAGAAACTAGTTTACCCCCACCTTTAGTTTTTTAGCAATGTTTTTTATTTGCTAGTTTTTCTCGGTATCTCTTTTTAATGTATTCTGGGCGACCTTTATAGAGCAAATGTAGCTTGATGTGCATCTAGCCCTTACCCTAACGCCGTTGCTTAGGGGATGCTCATTGATTTCCTAATAATATTTAAAAGTTCAGAAGTACTGCTAACACCCAGCTTAATTCTAGACCTGCCGAATTGCCTTGTAAAATTGGTTGTTTAAAATACTTTCGATTTTATTTATGAAAGTTAAGTTCATTAACGTTAGTTCATAAAATTATTATTAGATTTGAGCTCATTCCAAACTCCAAATTTATTAAAGGAACTTTATAATTTGTGTACTGGAATGAGAGAAAAACGAAAGGAGGAATGAGTGAAGTTAATTGTGTCGTTTTTAGAGTTTCTAGAGTTGTTCAAATCTTCCAATGAATCTTGTTTTTAGTTTGAACCAATGTTACTTACCTTTAAAATTGTCTGGTTTAGCTAAAGAAGGAGCGAAGCACAGATCGCTATAACGGATTTTGAATTAAGAAGTAAGTGGATTCCTTTTGGCGGCCTGTTATTAGCTTCTATGAAATATAAAACAATCCTTGATATTTTAAAGTTTGTCTGCCCATTCGCTTTAGGTTCTTTAGGTTACACAGAAGATTGAATGTCGAAATGGAGTATTCACAGTTCACAGTGTTGTATTAATTAAGCCGTATAATAATTTGACCGTTTCAGTTTTAATTTTATCTCCCCTATAGTTATATAATAGATTAAAAAAATTTACAACAGTTTTATAGACAAAATAGACTGTTCACCTTCCGAACATCCAGATTACATGTACATTTCTCTAAATTTTGTAAAGGTTATTTATAAAAATATTTTAATTTAGAACTTTTCTAACCTAACCTTAATCGAAAAGGGATTAAAATACATTGAATAAGACTGTCAAACTGTTCCGCCCAAATTTCATTAAACCTAAAAAAAGTTCCCGCCACCGTCCTTTAAACCTAGTTTACTAAATCACGTTGTCAATCATCTACATTAGTAACGTTTTCTATTATTTGTCTACATTGTCTACGTTAACTACGAGTTGTCGACACATCGACGTAGAAATTAATAGATGATGCGTAAACGATAATTTCTGTTGCTAAATCATGCCATGTTCCGATTTACACCGTCAATGAAAACGATCCTCAACATTGAAACCAAAAATTGAAAGTTATCTCGCTTTTGTTTAAATTTGCTCGCTGTCGATTTAATTTTTTGTCACATCTTTAATATGGGATAACTGTTGGGATAGAATTCCCGGCTAAACTTCAATTCGGACATATAAGTTAACTAAAAATAAAAAAAAAACAATGTTTAAAGGACATTAATGGCCCCTTACTGCGTCAATATGGCTCCAACGGTTTCTATCCTGGGCTTGGACTTCATACTGTCTTAGCCAACCATAAGAAGCCAAGTCATTCTCTACGCCGTGGAGCCATCGTCGCCTGCAACGACCTCTGCGCCTACCATATGGTGGCTCTGCTTTCAGAGATCGCTGCACAATTCATCCCGGATGAGCACGCAGAACGTGACCGGGGATCAGATCTCTGACCTCGATATCGTACAGAGCTCGGTATGTACCATCTATTTAGCGATTTGGGCCGTAAATCACACGCATGATTCTTTTCTCAAATATAAGAAGCCATCTCTCGTACTCATTCGTCAGCGTCTAACTTTCACATCCAAACATAACAACGGGCCTGATCAACGCTTTGTAAAGCTTCAGCTTCACGGCAACTGAAAATTAATATCCCCACCCACACTGTTATCGTGAGTAATAAGAGAGCCCAAATATTTGAACCTCCTCATTCCTGTGTTTTAGTGGTCACTACTTAAATCTGGTGTGCCATTGTCCCTGTAACCAGAAATCATGTATTTCGTTTTTCACTCATTGATCTGGAGTGCAACAGAAGCTGAAAACTCTATAAGCGGATCAAGTGTTTATGCATATGTCATCTGTATATGCAAGCACCTGATTGGACTGGCGATATAAGATGTTGCGTTGAAGTGTTTCAGTTTTACGAAAGATGTACTTCAACATGATATTAAAGGGTATCGGGGACATAGCATCTCGCTCCCGAACAACTGAGCTAACTGCAAAAATTCTTGATAGCCTTTTCACAACCTTAACACAGCATTGGGACTGCGTCATACTACACAATCGTACCATTATTGTTGGCATACCTAGATATTTCAGGGCAGACGACAGACTCTTTCGATAGATGACAGACTCTTTTGATGGATCGAGTGGTTGGCCTGCCGGAAATCCAGGGACACCTGATGCACGGTGATGGAAATTTCATATTATTTAGATAGAATCAACCGCAGCGAAAAGTGACTGATCAATTGGGGCGAAATCCTCCTTGATCGTCACCAACCCGGCTCTCTGGTTATCTATATAATGTTTATAGGACAGTTGCTCCGTATATCCTCCGAATATCAAGAGCTCCGAATTAATGCAGTCCACTCCAGGTAGCTCTGCATAGCCTTAGTAAATTCCTCATGGGATGGATCCTTAAATTCCTCATGAGATGCCCTCCTAATATAATAGTAGCCTTCTTTTTCCACGCCATTATGAGACGTTGGTACACTTCACTATAGACTATATTTTGTTGCTCAACTGCAAGACGACCCTCGTCATCAAACCAATTATTCTTGTGTCTGACTTTCACAATATATAAAGTCTGTTGAGCAGCACTGACAACTAAAGTTTTCAGTGCCTCCAAGACAGAGTTCACGCAGTCAGACTGGTAATTTGCTTCATCAATGTGGTCGCTAACAATATCCTAATATCGTTCTTTGATCTTCATCTATGAGACCTTCTCAGACGAAATGTTCCTTGAATTTCGGTGAGTTCTCAGACATGTACGAAAACTTCCACCATAGCCTTACAGCGACCAAATGATTATCGTTGCATACGTATTTAGTTGCTGACCGATAAGCTCTCACATCCTGCACAATCTGAGCTCGACCTATTGAAATTAACACGTGGTCACTTTGACTGCGGGAAGTTCTGCGAGGATGGATCCATGTTTTCAAATGTATCTGTTTGTGAGGGGATGTGCTTGCTACTCTAATACTACTCAAATGTGCTTGCTACTCTAGTATCTTAAGTAATTGCAAAGTACATCATTTTCTCACCATTATCGGTTTACGCAAGTCGGCCTGATTTCTGCCAGCACAAGCATTAAAGTCCCAAATTACCATTCTAGCATCGTGTTCGGGTATAGATCCCATCAGATCATACAAATCATTGTAAAATGAGTCTTTATCTTATTTTTTATGAGTCTTGGGGCTGGCTGACTTCTGTGGGCGCATGTACACAAATTATCGACAGGTTAGTTAACTTTATTCGCAAGCGAAGCTTACACAATCGGTTATTGACTGCATGGAAATCCAAAAAGACTTCTTTACCTGCTGCCCAAGAAGAAATCCAGTTACAAGGTTTCCGAGGTTATTTCCACTGTATAACAATGTATAGCCGGGACACATGGTGTCCACTTTTAGGCCCGCGAGTTTCTTGAAGAGCAACGAGTTCCAGCCGATAATCCTTCATGCATGTGATTAGGCCCTCTTAAATTCCTGATTTTTTAAGTGCCGATCCTAAATCTCGTATCCGGGTACTTGAGCGTTGTTATTTTGGCGGTAAATATTTTTGATTTTGTTGACTTTATAAACAGCTTATTTTTTTCGGATTCGGGTCATCAGCCCAGCGATTCAACCGTTTAGTTGCCTCCTATACGACAAGCAAAGGATACTGTGGTGGTATTCTTGCAAAGCATGTACGTGCAATTTAGGTTAACGAGACGTGTATGCCCCCCGACTACATGGGCCTATTAAGGATCCCAGTTTACTAGTAAGTATTGAAGTATTGTTCATGTACAAGCTTTATTTTCATAAAAGCAATGATTCTTGGAAAGGCTAAGGTTGCTCTATTTTTTTCCTATATCATAGATGTGCTAACTAATTTTTATATTCTAAATGGTTATCACCAAATTGATAAAAATCCACTAGACCCAAAAAATAATATAAAATTTCCCTTCCATTACGAAATTTTAATTCTCTTATAAATGGGCATCAACAGCAGTGTGTAAAAGTTCCCAAGATTAATGTCCTTTGGTTTTAATTTCGAACTTTTTATATTTTCTTCGTCAATATTTTATTGTTTTCCATATCTTTACTGGAACAACGACGAAATGTAGCCAAAGCACACACACACACAAAAAAAAAACTGGAAAATAAAATTAATAAATTCAATTTCACTTTCAAACGGACTTTATTTAATTTTCCTTACAGTATTTTTCGCATTTTATCTTAAATTCTGTATACACAAAAAAGCTCTATTTGTCACCACAACAATATATATAAAAAACAAAGAAGACGATGTGGAAAATGAAGAAAAACAATGATAATAAAATGAAAATATAAAATAATCATAGTGGCGGTACGTACCCGAACAACGAGAAGAATGATATATTAAGTTTACAACGAAAGCACAAAAATAGCGAACACACGAATAAAATTTATTTGCACAAAGTTAATTTTCGTTTACGCTATAAGCTTTAAGCTTTTGTGTTGTATAAAACAAAAACAACAAAACGATATTAATCATTAAAATATTTGAACGTTCACTAAGTTATTTTTTGGTGTTTGCTTTTTTTTGTCTCAGAGTATGTACAGCTACACTGTTGTACCGCCCTGGGGATGAAATAATTGCACTTTAGTTCCATTGTCACGTATAAAACGTATATAGAGTGTTACAAAAAGATCTACTACTGTATTAAATAAGGAATTTTTTTTACCAAATTTAAAATTATTGCAAAGTTATGTGTGCTAATTAGACGAATTAATGCACGTCTGCGCGCATTTATTAATTTTAATTTTAATTAATTTCAAACACTTATATAATTATGTCAAACGCATTAAATAAAATAGAATATTTTGTTTGTTATGCACAACAAGTATATTCATGTATGTTTATTTGACATGTGAATACTTAAATCAAAAATATTAATCAAAATAAAATTGAACATTTATCGTTTAGTATTAGCGGCAGAAAGTAGCGAAATTGGAAATTCAAAAACGAAAATTGAAAATTGTAATCGTAAAACCGCTAATATACTCTCGCTAAGATATTCCAGCTTCGTTAGAGTTGCAAATTCTTATTAACATTGCTTTCCCTAAAGATCCTTGGGCAAATTGGTATTTTGTACTTGCAGGTATTTGTTGTGAATAGGTGTGGAAATTAAAGAAAATTTTAAAACACTTTATAGTATTTATTTATTTTTTAATATTTTATTAATTTTTTTAAAGAATTTTATTGATAACTTAATAATTAAAAATTAAGTTATATTGTAGAGTAATATTATTTGTACACAATATCAATATCCAGAACTGACTGATGCAACGGACCAAAATTGCTAATTTATAGAGTTTTGGTACTTACAATACATATACAAAAGATGTTATACTAATCAATAATCTATGTGTAATTAGGTATATAAACATAAAGTAATTACATGAATAATTATTATATACATAAAGCTACAGTTTAGTATCAGTAATCCATAACACCATCACCCTTAGTTTTAAATAATACTTAAGATTATTTTATATTAAAAGTAATATACAAATTTTTAAATTGATTCAAAATTAACTTCCGAATAGTTTTAATCGATTATTGTGAACTGTCTTCAATTTATTTTTTATTAATACTGTAGGATTGGTCTGAGAATTAATACGTTTAACTGCAAAAGGACCAAGCCAAAGTGGAGAAAATTTGGTAGAACGGATTTCGTTTTTTAATTTTTTTAATAAAACCAAATCACCGATTTGGAAATGTTTGATTTGCGTATTGTTATCATAGTATTCTTTTGATCTGAGTTTTTGACTTATAAGATTCTCCTTTGCTTTCTGAAAAGAATTTTGCATTCTACTTTTAAGTTCTAACATGTAATCATCGTAGTTATAAACTAGTTCTGGTTCTTGAAGTAGTATACTGTAGGAATCATAGGTTTCCAAAAATAGTAATTCAAACGGAATGAATTTGGTTGCACTATGCGGAGTCGAATTGAAAGTAAATATAGCATAAGGAAGCCAAGTATCTCAGTTGAGTGGGTCTGACTGCGTGTAGTTTCTCAGATATTCTGTCCATGTTCTGTGAGATCGGTCTAATGCTCCATTTGTTTGAGGATGATACGCTGTTGTATTTAACTTCTTAATTTTTAGAAGTTTGAACACATTTGTAAACAGATCACTTATAAAATTCGCCCCTTGATCGGATAATCTTTGCTGGGGGGTACCGAAAACACATATGGTTCCTTATATGAAATGCAAAAGAAAATTTAGTAAGGTCATCCTGAACGGTAAGTATATATTTGTTTTCTTGATACGACACAGGGAGAGGACCGACTATATCTAAAAAAAGCTTTTCGAATGCGTGAAAAGATGTTGAAGTTATTTGCATTGGAATTGCAGCATTTATTTTTTTGACATAACTCGTAAGATTTAATTGCTTAATTACTAATACGAGTGTATAAGTTATTAAAATGATAATATCTTTTGATTCGCTGTGCAGTTCGGAATGCACCTTGATGACCACCTAAAGGTGTAGAATAAAATTCTTCAATATGTTTATCAATTTCAGAATCGTCAGTGAGATGTATTATTTTAGAATTCGGTAAATTGGTTTTAAGATTATCTGGATTTGACCTAATTTCAGATTGTTGTTTACTTTTTGATCGAGTTACGACCATTATTTCTTTAGATGTTGAAGGAAGTTTTGAAGATTTATCAGGTACAATTGCTATTCGACTTAGAGCATCCTCATTTTGATTATGATTTCCAGGTCTGTGGTAAACCTTATAATCGAAATCTTCCAATCTAATGCGCCACCTCATTAACCGAGAAGAATGATTTTTTAAATTACACAGCCATATCAACGGCTTATGATCTGTAATTATGGAAAAGTGACGACCATATACATATGGGCGACAATGTTCGCAAGCAAGGTAAGCAAGGTAATTAAGTTCAGCTTTATTTAGCACTCGACTAGCAAATGCGATTGGCAAATCAAAGTTGTTCGGATTTTGCGAAAGAACCGCGCCGATTGCAATATCACACGCATCGGTTGTAATTGTGAACGGTTAAACAAAATCTGGGTGTTGTAAAATCGGAGGGTTTAATAAACAATTTTTCAGTTTGGTGAAAGATTCATCGCAGAACGAATTCCAATTAAATGGTTGACCCTTTTTTAGTAAAATAGTAAGAGGTTGCGATATTTCGGAAAATTGTTTAATGAAACGGCGGTAATATCCTGCAAAGCTTAAATTGTTTTGACTTCCTTTTGTTTATTTGGCTGAGGATAATTTTTTATTGTATCAGTTTTGTTTTGATCTGGTTTGATTCCCTCTTCAGTGCCGGTATGACCTAGATATATGATCTCCTTAGATAAGAATTGGCACTTTTCTAAATTTACCTTTAAATCATTGATTTTGAAACATTCAAGAACCGATTCTAATTTAGCGTTGTGATCAATAAGATTATATAACCAGTCTCTATCACGTTATCTAGATAAACAAGACATTTAATGCCATTTAAACCACCATAGTATTCATAAGACGTTGAAATTAAATGCAGTATTTTGTCTATCTTTGGGATCTAATAAAATCTGATGATAGCCCTTCGCAAGATCTAAAGTGGAGAAATATTTAGATTTACCAAGATGATCCAAGATATCTGTTAAATTTGGTAAAGGAAACACGTCGTTAATTGTTACATCGTTTAATTTACGAAAATCCACCACGATTCTCCATTTCTTTTCTTCGTTATTCGCTTTTTTAGGGACTAGAATTAATGGAAAGTTCCATGGACTTTTACTAGGTTCGATTATGTCGTCTTCCAACATATGGTTCATCTGTTTGTTGATTTCAGATTTTGTAGACTCTGGTAAACGATATTGTTTGACGTATATTGGCACTACGTTACTATCAGTTCTTATTCTTGCTTATCACCAGGCACGAAAAATATTTCATTATACTTTCGACATAGGTTTATAATAGAGTTCCGTTCTTCTTGATTAAGATGGTCGATTTTTAGAAGAGATTCGATAATTTGTAACCGATTGTTTATAACATTTGACCAAGAATTTAATCGAAATAGTTTAAATTCGTCTAGTTTGGTGAGAGGTAAATTAAGATTTTCAATTTCGACTTGAAAATCGTTTGTATTTACGATGCTTATAGTAACGAGATTATTTTGTGATTTGATAATGGAGTTCGCTATGTACACACCAGGTACAATTTGAGATGATTGGCATACATAATCGACTTCATTAAGAATACTGGAATGAATTGAGGTTTTTTTTTCTGAAAGAGCAGGAATTAGAACAGATGAATTGGAAGTTAATTTCAGTTGAATTGGAATATCATTATATAAAATTTCAAAAATATAATTAGAAAAATCTATCTTACACTTGTATTTAGACAAAAAATCTTTACCAATAATACCAGCACATGAGATACAGGAAACGAACTAGAAACGATTTGGAATGAATGATTTATTGATATGAAATCTGATAGAATTATATTTGCTTCACAACTGGCTATTGTCTCGATTAACTGGGTAGTGATACCTTTAACTTTACATTTTCTTTCTGGATAGCAAAGTGTATCGTCAACCAGGAAATTTCGTTTTATTATACTAATGTCAGCGAGCGGTGTCGACGAAGAAGAGAAACGATTTTGGGTTTAATACGTCAAGTTGTAAATCAACGAATTTTTTATTGTAGTTTTGATTCGTAATATTGATTGAATAAAGCGCTAAGTTTGAGTTGTAAAAATTGTGAATTGAGTTTGACTTAGATTTATGGTTGAAACAATTTGAATTTTGATTTGTACTTCGAATGATCATATTTATTTGGTAAATTATTAATTTTGTAATCTGGGAAACACTCAACGTTAATTCCTGGATCCGAACTGGAGCGTTTGTTGAAATTTCTGGAACGGATCCCGAACCATTTCCTGAAGAATATGGAGTATCTTGTTTTGATGTATCTTTAGCTTTGTTACATTTTTCAGCAGAATGTCCTAGTCGCTTGCATATTTGACACTTAACTTTATTCGTTTGATCAAAATAATTGGAAGTGTTGTGCCTACTTAGTGTAAGTTCTTCTTCACAAGCCTTATTTATGGAATCCTGAAGTGAAGTAAAACGACAAGCCTTAATGATAAGTTTGATTGGATCAATGAGACCCTCTTGAAAAGCTTTAAGAGCTATCTTAGAATTTAGGTGAACAATGGTTTTTGAAGCAGATGTACCTTCACTAGCCTTGCTTTACATTCACACACATTCATTCAACCCATTCATCCTATTCCACAAATACAGTATACCACCTGCGCATTGCATAGCTCCATGTCACCCTGTACACTGACATGGAAGATGGGTCGACCCATGAGTTCTACATTATAACAGAGAGTCATAGGAATTTCCAATTTAATCGGAAGATGAAAAATCCATTTTGCATCCCGCCTTTGTTGGGATACTCGAAAATGCGTCATACAAAAATTCTGACCACAGGCATGGAAAATGTCAAAGGGTTGTTCTTCAACCTGGAATCAAAACTAGCCTTGACATTTTAAAGATTAAGGCCAACCTGAACTTTTAGAACTTTCACATTATTTCCCATAGTAAATTTTTCAATTTGATGTAAATTTGAATAATTCAGTACTGGAAAATGCGTCATACAAAAATTCTGACCACGGGCATGGAAAATGTCAAAGGGTTGTTCTTCAACCTGAAATCAAAACTAGCCTTGACATTTTAAAGATTATACCGAATTGAGCTATTGAATAATTCCCATACTCATTTTTAATTTGATGTAAATTTGAATAATTCAGTACTCGAAAATTTTATATACTATGATTATTACAATATTTTAATTTTAATTTTAATTTAAAATAAATATTATGAAATATTTTGAATTTTTTTTTTTATTTCATGATTTGTTTATTGTTATCTAATACACAATTCATTGTTTTAGTACAAAAAACAAATTATCCAAGATACAAACCACTAGAGCTCCCAGTGTCAATTTCGTGCTAACTTTTCGTGCTAACTTCCCACCGGTGTATGTTGGTGTATTTTCCTGTGACCTTTCGTACGCATTGGTGTAGAGTGCGCATATTTCTGGTTGCTGCTGCCTCTTCGGCATCCTTGAGAATATTTTCAATGTTTTTTCTACGATCATTTCTTCCCATCTGTTTTACTTGTCTTGCCGTGTCTTCATTTTTCCTTCTCACCTCCGGTGTAGTTTGCTGGTTCATTTACAGCTTAAGCTGTCGACGTTCTTCAATTTTCTCCCATGTGCTGTCGGTTATCCATGGTTTGCGACTGTATTCTTTGTACCCGAGTGTGTCGCAGCAGTTTCGATATAGGCTTCTTCGATTTGCTTCCATCGGTCTTCTATAATGGAGGCACTGTTGGTTGCTAGATTGAATTCGAGCGCTCACTGAAAATCTTCCTTGTATCGGGACCGTTTAGCCTTTCGATGTTGAATTTTCGTCTGTTCGTCTTAATGCATCTCATAGCTACAGGCTTGATCTTGAACTGTGAAATTACCAAGTGATGGTCGCTGTGAATGTCTGCACCTCGCATTGCTCGAACGTCTTGTAATGATGTGAGAAATTTCTTGTTTCAAGTTGGTATTCTTATTAGGCAGTCTCGCTGTGATTTCTTTTTTAATAATTGTTTCACTCACCATCATAATAACAGGAGAATGGTTCGAAGTAAGCTCTTCATTATTTTCCAAACGAATATATAGTTATCTGAAATACCTTTTGTCACATAAAAGACTATAAGATCCGGTGTTTAAGGCGGGCCAGTAAGTTGGAGAGCCACCAGATTAAAAGTAACATTTTAATTTTTTCCCTGCTTCAAACAACTCTCTCTCTCTCTCTCTCTCTCTTTTGGTGTAGTAACCACCTCCTATGGTGTTCTTCATAATTGTCTCTTTTCTGATTATGTCGTGGTGAATAGTATATTGCTGGTATATTTTTTTCTTTGAACTTTGTGCGAGTTTTGACATAGTTGTAACTTGCATAGATTCACTTTCAATTTTTAATTCTTCGTTGTGTTTTATATTCTCTTTAATAACAGTGGCAGATCCGCCTAACATAACAGATCCTAAGAATTTTTAATGGATGGATGGTATGGTAAAATCTGCGGTCACGTATTCTGACATATGAGGAGTTATAGCTAAGTAAGTTTCAGAGATTAGACATATATCAATTTTTGGTTTAAATAGAAATATTTCCAGCTCTGGGGTGTGTTGGATCATCCCATTCGTATTCTTAATTACTATTCTGAGTGTAAATTAATTTTTATTTGACTTTCTAGTCGCGTTGGGTAACGATAATGACAAGTTTTTCAAATAAGAGTTTATTGGTCTCAGCCTGCTCATCAAGTTTTTTGTTTAGAGCATCTCTGAATGTCAAAAATTTTGCCGCCTATCTTGACTTTGGTAGGGGCTACATTAGCAGGAATTCTACGGTTTAGATCAGACTTTCTTGCGCGATTTATTAAATTTTGCAATTCTTTAGCTACCTGACAGCCACGACAATAAGCTTTGGCCTTTGCAATTAATTAATTTTGCAGCTGAGTTCGTATCGAATGTGCACGTGTTTGTAAGGTGGTTATCAGCACATTTAACGCATCCTGCCATACGCCACAGTATCTCTGAGTATGATTGAAGCCCTGATAATTTGTTGAATATTTTCCTCATTGCTAAACGTTTACATCAAAAGCGGTAGCCCACGTTTTGGGACGACACTGTTGCCTTTATCATCTATTTTTCTCTCTTTTTTCGAATCCTTTACTCTGCAGGTCGGCAATTTTATCTTCACACTCGCATGTTTGATGAAGTCTTCTATCCATAACCTTAATTGATCTTTCCTGCTTGTCCTCATATGTATTCCACTGAACTTACTTACCATTAAGCTTCATTTCCATTAGTATCTGAGTCTGGAACATTTACCTTCCAAACATCATTATTTAGTGCTACTAGCTTGAAGTCCTTGTCCGTAATTGATGTCAACAGAGCCTTGACAGCAGGATAGTCTTTAATACCAACTATGTTTATTGGTGCAGGCTGTTTTTTTCTTTCTCTGTGTTAGGAATGTCATTGTTGTGCTGAGTAGTAGGTTGACTCGATGTTGATGTTTGCTTTCCTTGATCAACATATTCTGGCGATTATTCTGCTTTTGTTTTCTTTCTGGTTTTCTTTTCACGGTCCAATCAGATTTTCTGGCCACTTCCTCTACATTGGAAACTCCCATGTTGAATGTGGCGGTTTTGAGATGAGTCATGCGTGTGATCTACGGCCCAAAACGCGAAATAGATGGTACCTACCGAGCTCTGTACAATATCGAGATCAGAGATCTGATGAAGATCCCCGATATTGTACATGAAATAAGATCTCAGCGAGTACGCTGGCTCGGTCACGTTCTGCGTGCTGATCCGGAACGAATTGTGCAGCGATCTCTGAAAGGAGAGCCACCATATGGTAGGCGCAGAGGTCGTTGCCGGCGACGATGGCTCCACGATGTAGAGAACGACTTGGCCTCTTCAGATTGTCTTAGACAGTATGAAGACCATGCTCAGGATCGAAACCGTTGGAGCCGGGTTGTTGACTCAGTAAGGGGCCAGTAATGGCCTTTAATACTGTTTATTATTATTATTCTCATGAATGTAAAAAATACAAAAAACGATTTAATCTACAGTATTTTATTATATATTGTAGATGTATTATGTTTTTGTATTTCCTTTATTGAGTTGAAAAAGTATTGCAAGTGGTTTTTTGAATAAATTGTGTAAAGTTCGGTGAAGTACCAAATCGAACATGTTTTGAGTAAGAAAATTTATTTTATGAATTGTTATTTTTGGTGAATACAAATATATTTTGAAATGACTGATGAAATGTTTTATACCAACCAATTTTTCTTAGTACGTCAGAAGCACAACGAAAGCAAGAACTAATTAGCTCAAGAATTTGATGAAGATGGAAGCGACCGAAGGGATTTTAGTGATGATGAACTAGAAGACATTGTTCCAGAAGATGATATTTCCAATGCAGCATCGGAATTGATAATATGAGGTTTGAGCGATATTGAAGACAGTGACGATGATGACATCTGGGAACCATTGCATGCAGAGAATAAAATCGCGCAACAACAACAGAAAAGACTGCTCTCTGATAATCATTTTTTAGCTCGTGTGTTCCATCACAAATGGAAAAAAGATCCCCAACCACCGGGACGTATCAGAGCTCACAATATTTTTCGAGAAGCCGGTGATATGCTAAACGGGGAATGAGTCAAAATCCAATTGACATTTTCAAGTCAATAATGACGGCACAGATGATTGACATCATAAAAAGGCAAACCAATAGGAAAGCTGTGAGTGAAACATTAAGATACAACAGCGAAAAGCACCCTAAAAAAAAGCCGAATGGGTTCCTGTTACCAACCAAGAAATATTAGCTTATTTCGGTATATTGGTAGCTGCCGGTGTAAATCATTCTAACATGCAACATACAAGAGAGTTGTGGAAAACTAACAATGATCCCGTGTTTAGCGCAACTATGTCAATCAACCGATTTTACTCTATAAGTCGTTACATTAGATTTGACAGGAGCAGCCATACGTGACATCTGGGTAATGTTAAACCATAATCTAGAATCAGTATATACACCGGCGGAATCAATAACTGTTGATTAGCAGCTCTTTCCATACAGAGAAAATACTAAATTCACCCAATACATTCCGTCCAAGCCAGCAAGATACGAGATAAAAATATGGTGGGCCTGTAGCGGTTATCCTTGCGGTTATCCTTGAGGTAAAGAACAGGGACAACAGCGAGAAATCAACCAAGGAGGAAGAGTGCTCCTCGAACTCAGCAAAAAATATAATTCCAGTGGCCGGACGATTGTTTCTGACAATTTTTTTATCACACTCGACGGCGTTGAAAAATTTCAATCGACAGGATTGGGTTTTGTTGGAACTCTACGGAAGAATAAAAAATACATTCCAAAAGAGATGTTAGCAGACCGCAGCCGTCCAGTGCATTCAACAGTTTTTGGTTTTACGAGCAACGTTGCTTTAGTATCAGATGTTCCGAAGAAAAATAAAGCCGTCCTTTTACTTTCATCGGTTCCCTACGATAATGAAGTCGTTGGTATAGCTCGAAAACCACAAGCTATTATGTTTTATATTTTGAACAAAGGAGGGGTTGACAGAATGGACCAAATGCAAGGAGAATATAGCTGCAAGCGTCAAACGAAACGATGGCCATTAGCTTTAGTTTATAATATCTTAGATGTAGCAGCGTTAGCATCATTTATCATTTACAAAAATGTAAATGACAAAACAAAAACCCAAAATACTGACGCTCGTCGACAGTTTCTACATTCTCTGGTGAAGCAGTTGGTCACCCCTCAAATAGAGGAAAGAATGAATACTCCGAGGGTGATTGGGAAATTTTCCGTCAAAAATGGAGTCGAATCTTTTTTCGGAAAACCTATCCAGAAAAAAGTACCAGAGCCAGAGAATGAGACGAACTCAGGAACCAGAGAATTTTCATACAAAACATATAAAGGTCTAGTCAGACCTTTCCGTGAACGGAACGATGAAAAATATGTCATGAACAGAAGGGTAAAAGAATTTTCTTTTGCTACATAATTGATTTTTAAGGGTTTGCCCCATATCGCTCGACCTGAACATAAAATCTCGATACACAGTTTCATCCAAACTCTAAAGTGAGTATATACGTACTGGTTGAATGTAAATTGTAATCAAATATTATTTATTCAAAAAATTTGAATAAATATTTTTAGTAAAATAAAGGAACTGAACTTTTCATAATCAATTCTTTATTTTCCCAAACCATAAGGATACAAGGACATTTTATTTTATCTTAACAATTTGTCACTAACAATATTTTTTTGTTTGTTTGTATTTTATCAAAACGTCTTCCCTTTTTTCTGAGATTTCCGGACCAAAGGAATAAATAAAATAAAATAAAAAATCCCTTTTGATCATGTTATTTTCAATTATTTAAGGATACGGATGCGAATAAATATAAAATACAAATTATGTATATTATATAACGATAATGCTTAGACCGATTTGATATATTTTTTAAACAAAAAAGCAAAACTGGAATTTTCTTTATCTCTTATCTGAAATGATATTTGTATACTGACTGATATGACACAAACAAAAATCTCGGCGCTCAAAAAAATGTCCTTTCAAAACAAATTATTAAAACTTTTTTTTTTGGTTTCCTTTATTTGTTTGTGTACGATAAGATAGATAAGAGATTTGGAGCCGAATTTATACCTATATACATGTATATGGTATAAATTTGTATATTTACTCGTATATATTGTGAACAATTTGTGCAAACTTCATCGATAAATTTTAATGCATTATCCTGATTGTTTAATAAAAGGATAACATGCAGAGAGTATTTATAGTATTTACATGAACAACGAACGATATATGCAATAATTTTAATGTAAATATTTACACCAAAAATACTGTAATTTTTATACATTCGATTACGACTGATATTATTGATAATGTACAAATATAGACCAGGATGTTTATTTTTCAATTTCCCAATTTTCCGCTATAATAAATTTTAATCAATCATATATAAATATTATTTATGAACGGATTGATAAGCACAATATTATTTTATCTGCATATCGGACATACAAGCACATATCCCGCAATGTATTATTGCATTTTGCTGAACAAAATATTATTTTGCTTCTGCTCTCTCTCTCTCTCTCTCTCTCTTTATACAGTTAACTAAGTTTTTTTTATGCTATCTGGTAAAATCCTATTTGCCTAATTGGAAAATAAGGATATTATTTATTTTCGTTCGTTAATTAGCGCAGTAATTAATAACAGTTCAATCAACGAACGAGGAAATAATTATTTTATCGTATATAGAAATTGGTTGGTTCGTTATTAGGTAATTGAAAATAGTTTAATATCCTTATCGTTAATTAGGAATCCGGAAACCTTTTATTAATTTTTGAAAATTTTGGCTATGAGTTATCCAAATCCTAAAATTTTACCCAGTATTATGCACTATACAAAGCCAACCATAACTTTGTCTACATTCTGCCTATATGCGTGGATTCTTTTCGGTTTCTTATTTGATTATGTTCATGACACGAATACCTAATTAACACCAAGCATACATAACATATCTTTGTACTCAACAAAAGAAAATCATCTTGAATTTATATACTAAGATATTTTCTTGCGTGTTTGTGGGTAAGTATTTAAATTTTATTTTAAAGCGCATAAATTATGCACAGTTTCCGTATGTTGTACATTTCAAGTGAAACTGCGTCATCGCATAATCATAAAAATATATTTAATGTATAGGAATACAACGGCCCCTGTGGTCGGGGGCACTCACACGTCTCGTAAATCTAAATTGCACTAACATATTTTCCAAGAATACCACCGTTGTATCCTTTAACGGTTGGATCGCTGGTCTGACAATTCGCATATGCCTGTGAAGTTTTTCACAATTTTTTTCACATATATACTTATACAAATCCTATTGGTTGGTATATTGAAAATCTAATTGAATTCTAATTGATTTCGTTTGTGTTAGTGCGTAGTGTACACTGTCATGAATCAAAAAATTGTTTATGAAAGAAATATAATCAATAAATATTGCTATTTATTAAAAAACATAAATGCATTTGAAAAAGTATAAAATTTTTCAATTACATTTACATTCAAGAAAATGTGTAAGTAGCGTAAAAACTAATGCATTAAAATTTAGTTTTCAACATTTTAATGTATGTGAAAATTCAAGAAAGTCTTTTCTCTCTTGTACAACAGCAGCAATTATATTTTTTTTTAAATTTCGATGACACGGCCAACTTTCCACTTCAGTGGTGGTAGATTTTCGTCCTTGATAATGACAATTGTTCCAAGTTTCAAATCAGGTTGCGTTTTTGTCCAAAATTTGCGTTGTTGAAGTTGATGGATGTAATCTCTTGACCAAGACGCCCAGAACTGCTTATGCAAACTCGACACCATTTCCCATTTCTTTAGTATGGGAATCTTTGTTTCAAATTTCAAATTCTGCAGACCAATGTGGAAAACTCTTCGAAGTTAAATCGCATATTGTAGGTTAATCGACGCAAATGATGTTTTGCAGCCTTCACTGCTACTTCATGGAGGCCACCAAAGTGAGGAGCTCCAGGTGGAATAAACACCCAGTCTAATTTATCGCTTACGGTGAATTATTCAATAGCTTGCGCTAGCTTAGGACTGGTAAGCAATTTGTAGAGCTCATGTATTTGGTTATTTGCGCCAATGAAGTTGATTCCATTGTCGGACAGGATTTGTTTAGGTAATCCTCTCGTGGCGATAAAACGTTTCAGGACCCCCATAAATGATTCCGTTGATATTGTTGATGCCAGCTCCAAATGAACTGATCGAGTAACCATGCAGACGAAACACGCCAAATACGCCTTTGTAGGAATCTTTCCACGCACGTTGTAGTAAACATAGAATGGCCCACAATAATCAACTGCAGTGAAGTAAAATGGTAGGGCTTGATTGACACGCTCGCTTGGTAAGTCAGCCATAATTTGTTGCAGCATTTGTGGTTTGGCTCTAGCACAAATGACACAACTCTTACAAATGGCCTTGCATATTTTTCTACCATGTACCGGCCAATAGTTTAGCCTGATAATTGCTAATAGACCCTGAGGACCAACGTGTAAATTTAATTTATGAAGGAATGCAACTAGAGCACTTGTAACAAAATGTTTTGGATGTAACAATGCGGGATGTTTTGATGTATATGAAAGTGCAGCGAACTTGATACGTCCTCCTACGCGAAGTATTCCATCATCGTCAATGAACAACGATAATGATTTGAGTGTGGAGTTTTTGATTTGAAAATTTTGTAATTTTAGTCCATTGTATTCGTCAGGAAAACAAATCTTTTGTGTTTGCCGTATAAGTGTTTTCAGACCATCCTTAATTTCGCTGCAGTTTAGAGGTCCAGCTCTTCGAATTGAAGGATTTTTCAGGTTGTAAATAAAACGAAGTACATATGCCGTTGCATTTTGCAAAGTAAGAAATGATGTTCTGCGCGTGAATGAATTTACAAAACCATCTCTTTCATTAACCTCGTTGTCACGAAAACTGACAGTCGTGAATAATGACAATGCAGATGGTTTACTTTCAGGAACATTTTCGGACATTTTGATAATAAATGGTTGATTCCAGTATTCATCATTTTGTGATAAAAATGTTGGGCCTTCCCACCAAAGTTGTGAGTCGATCAGTGCTTTTGGTTGAACCCCTCTGGAAATTAGGTCGGCTGGATTATTTTTGGTGTCTACGTGTAGCCAATGTGATTGTTCAGTAGTTGAATGAATTTGTTTAACACGATTAGCCACGAAACTAGACCAACGTGATGCGTCCGAATAAATCCAATGAAGAGTTATTGTGGAATCACTCCAACAATAAATTTGGGAGATGTTGTAGTTGACTATCGATTTATATTTTGCAATCAACTTAGCCAGGAGAGCAGCAGCACACAATTCGAGGCGAGGAATGGTGGGCTTGTTCTTAATGGGAGCCACGCGTGATTTTGAGCACAGCAATCGGATGCAAAAGCCAGCAGTTGTCTTGGATCTTACGTACAAAACTGCCCCATAGCCTCTTTCGTTTGCATCAGCGAAACCATGTATTTGAATTACTGCTGGCAACGAATTGTGCTCAAATAGATGACGTGGTATATATAGGTGCTGTAGGTGTTCCAACTCATTGCGATAATTGTGCCAGGCTGTATGATATTGAATTGGAAGTCCTTCGTCCCAGTCATATTTCATTTTCCAGAGTTCTTGCATGATGCACTGGAGAAATAAGCCCTATAGGATCATAAATTTTCGCCAATTCGGACACAATCTTCCTTTTTGTCACTTTGATGCAATCAGTCAATGGTGAGACTTTAATTCGAAAGCAGTCCTTTGTGGAATGCCAGTAGAGACCTAAAGTTTTTATGAATTCCGTTTCCTCAAAAAATAGCATATTTTCTCGATCAGCTGACAAAATACCGTCTAACACACTTTCTTCGGTTGAGCACCATTTTCTTAAAGGCATTCTAGCATTTTGTAGAATTGTAGAAACGGAAAGTCTTAGATTTACAGCGTCGGTTATGGAATCAGCTCCAGTGAACAAGTCGTCGACGTACATGTCCTGACGTATGGCTTCGCTGGCAACTGGATTTTGAACTTCATTTTCTTTAGCTAATTGCAGCAAACATCTAGTCGCCAAAAATGGAGCGGACTTAGTTCCATATGTAACGGTTTGCAACTTATAGGTCTGAACCGGGTCTTGCATGTTGAATCTCCAAATGAATCAAAACTTGCCGATACATTTTCGATATATCAGCACTAATCGCAACCTTATGAGTTCTGAAGCGCAGAAGGATATCTGATAATTCGTTTTGGACTACTGGCCCATTTTGCAATAATGAATTCAGCGATTCGCCGTTTGTTGTTTTGGCCGAACCATCGAAGACGACACGTAACACGGTGGAAGAAGAATCCGAAATAGAAGTGGTCACGAGATGGATTAACTTCCACCGACATATGTCCTAATTCGACATATTCTGACATGAATTGATTAAACGCGCTTCGCAGTTTTATATCCTTCTCCAATCGATTCTCCAGATGAATGAATCGCCTTAATGCCATCTCTGAGGATTCTCCCAGAATCCGTTTCGGATGAGAGAATGATAAGCGTACCACAAAACGACCATATTCGTTTCTCTCATGAGTTGATATGAAATGTTGTTCGCAGTAATTGTCAGAACTATCCGAGTGACTTTCCATTTCATCAACTTCCCAAAACCGCTGCAGCAATTTATTTAAGCATTCAGGCGAGTTGAGCTCGGCGATATGACACAAACTTTCACTTCTAGTGGGCATATTTATGCCACCGGATACGATCCATCCAAGCTGAGTTTTTTGTAACAGTGGTAGACCAGGACCTACCTTAAATTGGCCCACCGATTGTAGTTCGAAGAATGATTCAGCACCAATCAGCATGTCTATTTGATGGCATGAATAAAACCTTGGATGAGCTAATTGAATATTCTTTGGAATGTTCCATTGCGAAATATCAACGTTGAACGCCAGTTGATTATTACTTATTTTGCTGAGTATTTGCGCTTCAAGCTTCGTAGAATATCCATTGATTTTAGATGAAATTGTTAGCAATACAGACCCAGCTGAAGATAGCGATGAGCCTCCAATACCTTGAATTGATATGCCTGTCGTTGTTGGATGGATGCCAAGCTTAGACACCAACGATTTGGTGACAAAATTTAATTGGGACCGAGAATCTAGCATGACTCGGGCAGTTACAACGGCTCCACTATAACTGGAAACTAAAACCTCAGCAGTAGCAAGTATGACGTTGTAGCAAGTTGATGAAGACGTTTGCGGTGTCGTCGAATTCGTGAGTATTGTGGATATATTCGTTGTAAGTGGATTGTGAGATGATGTAGAGGGCTTCTCTGAAGGTATGATATGCAGTAGCGAGTGATGTTTCAATTTACAATGTCGACAAACATCTTGATTCGGGCAGTTGCTAATGTCATGATTTAATCTCAAACAATTCTTGCATAAATGATCGTCGACCGACATTACCAACAATTGATTGCGCATAATAGTATGTCCATCTCGTTTACAATGCACGCAAGAAAATCGATTATTTACATGGAAAGTGGCATTTGAATATGATCTTGGTTGTGATTTAAATGAACTCGATGATCTTGATTTGACACCTAGCGCAAAATTTTGCAGTGCACGTTGATTGATACCCTGGTGTCCTCTTGACATTGAAGCATCATCACGAAATTGACCTTCTATTGAATGACTTCTCATTTTGATGAAATTGGAAATGTCTTCTAAAGTAGGAAGAGCATTAATGGGCGCTTGTTCCCTCCATTTCGCCTTTGTGTTGCTATCAAGTTTTGAGGTTAGCAAATAAATAATCATACCATCCCAGTATAGTCAGTTGGGCGGCCAAGGTTTTTAAGTGAGCGTAAATGTGAATTGGCTTCATCAAGTAGATCCAGTAAATTTTGTGATGTTAATCGTTCAATCGATTTCAAGTTGAATAACGCACGAATATGTTCTTCGACTATGTAGTTTACTTTAATCAAATCTATCTACTAAAAGTTGGCGAGCTTGTTCGTAGTTCGATGAAATGAAGTCCAAATTGTTTATCACCTTGGCGGCATTACCTTCTAATGAATTTTTTAGGTATTGAAATTTGGTTAAATCGGATAACCGTGTGTTATTGTGCACATGTGTGTCAAATGACACCAAAAACGACTTCCATTTTGTTATATCTCCAGTAAAATGATCGAGTTTCATGTCAGGTAGTTTAGGCGTTAAATTTAAATCTTCAACCTTATGGATGCTCTTCATCTTATTCTCTGCCTTTAATTGATCAAGTCTGTCTTCAAGTGCAGGTCTCAAATAAAAATATGATCTATCAACTGAAGCACGTGTATCTGATTCGAGCTCATTTTCATCAAGTGATTCGAAACTTGTCTGAAACTTTATAAATTCATTTCGCTTGACGACTAATTCATCTAGACGAAGTCGAATTTGGTTGGCTTTTGCTGTTATTAAATTATTATCAACAAAATCTTGCAGTTCATCGATAAACTTGAGGATAATTTTAATAGTACTCTTAAGCCGTTTCACCTCTTTATCAGTCATAATTGCAATATAAATTTATATTGTTGAAGAAAATAATAAAAAATGTACTCACAGTAATCCAGATGATTCGATTCAACCACGTTATATAATTCGAGAAATTAATTAAATATTACAGCAAACAACGCGTATTGCCACGCTCAATAGCGGTATAGATGAACTGTAAGGTCAGCACGGTTTACGAAAATAATATTTTTATGTAGTCCGTTATATGATATACGCCACGCGATGTATTTTACCGTAACCTTCACTGATGAATTGCAATCCTACTAAATTACGATGATTAACTGCACAATTCCACTTATACCACAATCACCCGCAATTGGAACACACAAAGATCCAACAAAATCGTACGCAATACTTTAGCAGCAATCCGAACTGTTACACAATTTATCACCAGTCAGAAATGGCGCGGGTTCGTATCCCGCCGCTGTCACCAATGAAAATTCAAGAAAGTCTTTTCTTTCTTGTACAGCAGCAGCAATTATATTTTTATTGTAAACATTCTTTATTATATAGCAGCAGCGTATATGATAATCCAGCAGCAACAGAATACAGAATCAAAAAAGAAACAATATACAACTTGTCTTTAATATAACTGTTATATAGGAGAGCAAAATAAATATGTATAACAGAGAGTAAAGAGAATATAAATTATATAAATCTAATAGATAAAGCCAAATTGCATAGTGTTTCATACAATACATAATACATGACATAAAATAAATTGCATGAGAAACAATTTCGGATGTGACTTGAATATGTTCTTGCTTCTTGCTTCTTCAGTATGATTTAATTAGGCTATTGGGTTACTCGCATAAAATAATTAATCATTTTATTGGAAATAATAATTATCATACATTGTAGCATATTGTAAGCCTAATGATATTAAAAGTTTTGTAAATAGTTAACTTAATTAAATCAATTTATGAAATTATATTTTTTTATGGTAACAAATTAATGGCAAATCACAACCAAAAGTCATAGTACTAAACTCCCATGTTCAAACCACTTAAACCAAAACATCGACCTATTTTAGTACTAATTCAATTTTAATCCAATTAGAATTTAAGCTTTTCACGTTTCAATTTCATTAAAACGCCAAAAAAATATGTTCGCTTAATTATTCTCGGGATATAAAACACCTATTGCGTTGTTTTGACTAGAAATTTAATAAGCTATTTCATTTACTATTAGGACCTAAGTTCAAATCTCTGGTAAGGGGTGTTAATGGATATTTTTGATTTCGGCCAAACTCGATCTTTTCAGAAAAAAATTCATGACCAATATATTTCTCTGGATAATGGACTCTTTCAAAACCAGTTGGACGAGGAATTTATTGAGCTAATCCAAGTACTATTCGAACCTGAGTCCAAATCTCTGGCAAAGGGTGTTAATGGCCATTTATCATTTTCGGTCAAACTCGAACTTTTCAGAAAAAAAATCGTGGCTAATTTATTTCTCGGGATAACGGATTCCTTTAAGTCTTGTTGAACGAGGAATTTATTTAGCTATTTTATGTACTATCAGAACTTGAGTCCAAATCTCTGGCAAAGGGTGTTAATGGCCATTTATCATTTTCGGCCAAACTCGAACTTTTCAGAAAAAAATTCGTGGCCAATTTATTTCTCGGGATAATGAATTCCTTTAAGTCTTGTTGAACGAAGAATTTATTTAGCGCTAAAAAAATCGGCGCTAATGCATTTCTCGGGTTAATTGATTTTTTGGGGGCTTCTTGGACGAAATTATTTTTGAAAACCATATTGAATTTTATTTATTCTTAATGCGATACGTTACCAAAAATAAAAACGAAATGCTTATGATTGGCAGATCTCTTTTTAAATCCAGGGAGAAAAAATTAGGCAATTGCCCAACAAACAGATTTTTGTAACTCATTTGATAAAAGATGTTTGCTTAATATACTTATGTACATATTATGCTTAGTGATAATGTGAAAATTAAAACATTTAACATAAAATTTTTATAAAATTAAAACGCCACTCTGTTTATTTGCAAAGAATATCATATTCTTAAACCGAACTATACCGCAAAGTTAGCCATTGGCCACAGGTTAGCTTAAATTATATTTCTCAATATCCGTCAGCTAAATGTAAAGCAAACTTAGCCGGTGAATTTTATTAAAATAAACATTTATATAAATATTTGTATATAAAAAAAATAAGAATAATCCGATTGCATTAAATTTGTATCGTAAACCCATATTCTATTTAAGCATTTAGCATTTATCCATCTTCGGTTTTGGTAAGGGAGGTTAATATAACTATCTTTCTATTTTGAATTTAAATTGACGCCCTACATTCAACAGAAAGGCTCAAAGGAATTGTTCTAATTTAAAAGGTTTAAAATTCCAAAACACCCAATTTTTGCTAACGCCCATATTTTTAAATGTAGGAACAATTGAATATAATTATTTTGCCATGTGTATGTACATCTATGAGATTATAAGCATAAATATTGACGATCCAGTTTTCTTTACATCGGCTGTAATTATCTTATTATGAATAATAAATCTTATCTATTCCATAACCTGTTTCATGAACCAGCTGTCAAAGGGGCAACAAAATAAGGCACAATAAATATGTCAACTTGAACGCAGCAAGTTAAAATCTTTCAATTAATTCAGTAAATTGTTTACTTAAGTTTACCTCGTCAATATTCATAAAAACATAGTTCACGGTATAAAAATGTGCATACGAATAAAATACTTTTGGCCAATCTGATTTATAATTTTTTCTTTTTTTTTTTGTTAAAGAATGCTTCGTAAATTACAGTATTAGAATTTATAATTTACAGTATTAGAATTTATTATAATATAACAGAATTATACACATGTATATCTTTCACAATAAGTAAATAGGTAATCCTTAAAGGACACACCAAGCGGCAGCTACGGGCCACGAAATAAAATATTCGTTAATATACAAAAATGCTAATGAATGAATATAAATTATAGTTTGAGTAAAATTATTAGTATTTTCTATAAAAACATTCAAATATTTTACAAATTACATTTTAATGTAAAAATTTTAAATAAATTAAGAAAACATAATTTTCTTAATATAAATTGGCCACGATATTTTTTTCTGAAAAGTTCGAGTTTGGCCGAAAATGTAAAATGGCCATTAACACCCTTTGCCAGAGATTTGGACTCAGGTTCCGATAATACATGGAATAGTTCATTAAATTTCTCGTTCAACAAGACTTAAAAGAATCCATTATCCCGAGAAATAAATTGGCCGAATTTTTTTCTGAAAAGTTCGAGTTTGGCCGAAAATGATAAATGGCCATTAACACCCTTTGCCAGAAATTTGGACTCAAGTTACGATAGTACATGAAATAGCTCAATAATTTCCTCATCTAACTAGTTCAAAACGGATCCAACAATCAGAGAAATAAATTGGCCTTGAATTTTATTCTTAGAAAAAGGAGTTTGACAAAAAATGAAAAATATCCATTAACACTTCTTACCAGAGATTTGGACTCAGATCCTGATAATACATATAATTGCTTGGAAGATTTCTCGTCCAACAAGTTCAAACGGAATCCATTATCCCGAGAAACAAATTGGCCACAATTTTTTTATCTGAAGTAAGGCTTTATTTAATTATTTATTAAAAATTTGCCATTAACACCCTTTGCCAGAGATTTGGACTCAGGTTCCGATAATACATGGAATAGTTCATTAAATTTCTCGTTCAACAAGACTTAAAAGAATCCATTATCCCGAGAAATAAATTGGCCGAATTTTTTTCTGAAAAGTTCGAGTTTGGCCGAAAATGATAAATGGCCATTAACACCCTTTGCCAGAAATTTGGACTCAAGTTCCGATAGTACATGAAATAGCTCAATAAATTCCTGGTTCAACAAGACTTATCCCGAGAAATACAATGGTCCCGAATTTTTTTGTGAAAAGTTCGAGTTTGGCCGAAAATAATAAATGGCCATTAACACCCTTTGCCAGAGATTTGGACTCAAGTTCCGATAGTACATGAAATAGCTCAATAAATATCTCGTCTAACTAGTTCAAAACGGATCAAATAACCAGAGAGACATAAAATGGCCTCGAATTTTTTTCTGGAAAGTTCGAGTTTGGCCGAAAATGGTAAATGGCAATTAACACCTTTTGCCAGAGATTTGGACTCAGGTTCCGATAGTATATGTAACAGTTCATTTAGTTTTTCGTTCAACTTGCTTATAAGGAATCAATTATCTGAAAAAATAAATTTATGAAGAATTGTTTTCTGTATGTTTTTGCTTTGGTTGAGGTAAATGGCCAGTAACACACCCGTCCAGTTATGTTTACTCTAGTTCTAGTAGTACTTGAAACAGTTTATTTGATTCTTTGCGTATCAAGGTTATAAGATATGTTTTACCCTAAAATTTTTTTTTGTAAATTCATTTGTTTTGTCTAAGTTGGAGCGGCTGGAATTGGTTTCTCTTCAAGAAACTCGCTGGCCTAAAAGTAGAGACCATGTGTCCCAGGGCTATACGTTGCTCGACAATGGAGATGATCTCGGAAATCTAGAAATTCGATTTCGTCTTGGGCCGCAGGTAAAGAAGGTTGTTTTGAATTTCCAAGCAGTCAATAACCGAATGTGTAAGCTTCGCTTGTGTATGAAGTCGGCAACCCTGTAGATAATTTGTATCACGGTCCGACTGCGGTGTCATGGATCGACCAAAGTATCACGGTCCGACCATGGTGTTACAGTCCGACCGAGGTATAACGGTCCGACCCAGGCGTCACGGACCGACCAGAGTGTCACGGTCCGACCGAGGTGTCACGGTCCGACCGAGGTGCCACGGACCCAAGTGTCACGGACCCAAGTGTTGTAGGTCGACCGAGGTGTCACACCGTGTCACGGACCCAAGTGTTGTAGGTCGACCGAGGTGTCACGCTAAGTAGGTCACGGCCCGACCCAAATGTCTTTTCTAATTAGGTCGACTCAGGTGAGGTACCATCTATTCCCATCAAATGGCGAACAGCACGGTAATAATAAACAAAGTACGGTAATAATAAATAAATCAACAGATTCAGGTAACGATGTGCTAGCTGAACTGACACAACTATTTACTATGAAAACTCCTTAGCCACTAGTAATCAAATAAAAAAATGATAATAGAAGTTGGGCACGTATAATTAGGCCTTCCATCATTTTAAGTAAATGGAAAATGGCAAACAAGTTGGTCTTTGCTTTGCGAGAACTTTATTATTTTATTTTTATTACTTTCACGAGCAGGCAAAACACAAGTTTCAAAGAACAAAAATAAAATTTTTGACATTGGCTTTATTCTAACATAATCCACTGAACTGAATATCATAAACAGTTTGCCCTGACATCATTGGGTAAATGGGAATCGCGTTTTATCTGTTGATGATAAAATAGAATGATAAAGCCAATGAAATGTCCGATGATATGAACCATCTCCAGGTCCGGGAACACAGTGAAACGTATGGAAGGTTTAGACTGACTGTGAAGGCCTGATAAATGAAGATAAAATGAAACGATATCAGAATCTTGTCAGCGACAAGAAAACTTCGGTTGCCAGTGCGTCTCAACAGACTTTAGGTAAAGTGAATGTCCCAAAAATAATTGGTTTGATGACGAGTGTGGTCTTGCATTCCAGCAACAAAATATATAGCCCATAGTGAAGTGCAACAACGTCTCACAATCGCGAGGAAAAACAAAGCTTTTCTCTTGCTAGGCAGGCAGCTAAGCGGATTTGTGATGGTGGAAGGCCGAGTTTCTGAAAGTACAACAACTCAGCATAGAGCGGGAATGGCATGGAAATTTCTGTGTCAACATCGACGCAGTACTTGATATATCTTTGTACTCTTGGAGTGGAAACTTCACCGACCTTCTTGGTGTTCATCAGGCTTCACAGACTGTAGTTGAGTCACCTCAAATACTAACTGCGGAGATTTGAATTGAGGATCCATCCAATGAGGAATTCACTAAGGACACGCAGAAATTGAAACGAAACCGCTCACATGGGGTGGACTAGGGGATATTAAAATGCGGCTGGCAGCTGGCAGTCGTGCTTTGTATCCTTTAAGGCCATTGTTTAAATCTAAATACCTATCATGTGTAGTGAAGCTGAAGCTTAACAAAACTTTAATCAGGCCCGTTGTGATGTTTTATGTAATGTAAAAGTTGGGCGCTGATAGAAGATCGCGAAGATCTGATGAAGATTCCCGATAATGTACATGAAATAAGATCTCAGCGAGTACGCTTGCTCGGTCGCGTTCTACGTGCTGATCCAGAACGAATTTTGGAGCGATTTCTGAGAGGAGGGCATGGTTGCAGGAAACATTTTGCAACACATAACCTGAAGATGACAACAAGTGTAGGACTTAAATTAAAATCCAATAACAATGTGGGACATAATAATATTCAATTAACTGATTTATTTCCACGATCTTAAAAGCACATATTTGCACTGTCTTAAAACCAAATGTTTGTTAAAGACTAGCATGAAGTTTCTATGGAGTTTTTATGGAACGGTACAAATGTCAAAAAACCTATGAAATGTCGAATTGTCTCATGAAAATTTATTAAACAGGTTCGAATAAACAGGTTCATATGAATATATAACGCCACTAGCAACATGATAATTTCAATGCAGCTACCATACAGGAAATGACCATAAGAGTCAATTTGAACAGAAAAATGAAGAAATACGAAAATATTCACCCGAAAGGTTTCTTACCTTCCCAAAAAAACTGAACGTTTATGAAAAATGACGCGGCTCACAACTTGATAATTTCTATTAAATTCATTTTACAAAAACAACCACCGTAAAGAGAATGGCCATAAGGATCCACTCAAACTGAAAAATACCAAAGTAGCTGAAAATCATCCCTTCCCAAAAATCTTAAATAATCAATATGAAAATATGACGTCAATAACGACATGAGAATTGCTATATCAAACTCATTTTACGGAAAAAGCTACTATATTGGGGATGGCTTTTAGGCTCTAGTCTATCAAAAAAATGCCAAAGTAATAAAAATGTAGACCCGGAAGTGTGTTCCTGAAATTCTAGAAAAATTCATAATAATAATAACAGTGTTAAAGGCCATTACTGGCCCCTTACTGAATCAACAATCTGGCTCCAACGGTTTCGATCCTGAGCTTGGTCTTCATACTGTCTAAGACAATCTGAAGAGGCCAAGTCGTTCTCTACATCGTGGAGCCATCGTCGCCTGCAACGACCTCTGCGCCTACCATATGGTGGCTCTCCTTTCAGAGATCGCTGCACAATTCGTTCCGGATCAGCACGCAGAACGTGACCGAGCCAGCGTACTCGCTGAGATCTAACTTCATGTACAATATCGGGGATCTTCATCAGATCTCTGATCTCGAAATTGTACAGAGCTCGGTATGTACCATCTTTTTCGCGTTTAGGGCCGTAAATCACACGCATGATTCTTCTCTCAAATGTAAGGAGCCATCTCTCGTACTCATCCGTCAGCGCCCAAGAAAAATTCATATGCATATAAAAAGTCACTAGCAACTTAATAATTTCAATAGAGGCATTTCCAGACACCGTATAGGAAATGACCATAAAGATCTATATGAACAGGAAAACTAAGAAGTACCCGCAAGTATTAACCCGGAAGGATTTCATATCTTCCCAAAAAATTGAATATTAATGAAAATATGACGTGGCTCACAAATTAATAGTTCCTATTAAATTCATTTTACAAAAACACCTACCATGTAATGAATGACCATAAGGCTCTATCTATAGTCTAACAGAAAAATACCAAAGCAGCTGAAAATATAAAACTGGCTATTGTTTACACTATACGATATACATACATCATGTCAAGTGGTATCATTAAATTATTTTTGGTAAAATGAACAAAGTTTAATAGAAACATACTGAAATTCAAATTCCTCAATCAAGTTGCTAGTGATGTCATATATTCATATGAATTATTCAATAATTTCAGGCACAGATGACACACTTCCGGGTCTACATTTTTAATTACTTTGGCATTTTTTTTGATAGACTGGAGCCTTATGGCCATCCCCAAAATAATAGCTTTCTCTGTAAAATAAGTTTGATAGAAATTCTATTTTCATATGGATTTTCCGAGATTTTTGGGAAGGGACGAGAATCTTTAGGGTCTATATATTCAGCTCATTTGGAATTTTATTTGTTAGACTGTTTGTGCAAATTTACTATCTAAAAATTATAAAAAAAATTAATGAGACGTTCTAATTATAACACTTCAGCTGTTTTTTTAAAATAATTTATTCGTTTTATTCGAACCTGTTTAATAAATTTTCATGAGCCAATTCGACATTTGATAGGTTTTTGACATTTGTACCGTTCCATAAAACTCCATAGTAACTTCATGCCCATTTCTTGACACAGTATAATGTCTAGTTTATGTGGGACCTATCCTTCGTTGAAACGTTGAATTTTAGTGCTGTAAGAAGACCGGGCGACATATGTGTTGAATGTATGAACGAGACTTAAACATTAACGTTTATCATGAATTCCCTTTCTCATTAAGCACACACCAAGTATATAGGTTTATGCTTATTCCTTTTTGAACCAGAATAAAAGAAACACTTTCTGTATGAGGTCACTGTTTTTTCTTTTCATAAAGTTTCACACTTCTTCTGAGTTGTAAATTGTTAGATCTGTAGCAAGTGAATATCATCAAGATATTCAACAGGTTATTGGCCCAGTGTGAGAAAAATAAGAAATAAATTACAAAAGGAACAATGGCGGACGTAGTGCGACCAAAATTTGTTAAATTAAACGACAGCCATTATGCGAACTGGAAGTTTCGTATGGAATTGTTGCTTCGAAAACAAAATTTGTGAAAATGGGTGATTATTGGTGGAAAACCGGCAGCAAACATGGATGCTACCATTAATGAAATAATCAATAAAAAGGAAATCGACGATTGGGAAATATATGATGATGAGGCGAGAGGCACAATCGGTTTGTCGGTTGAAGACGATTAATTGGCACATATTCGTATGGCAGATACAGCAAGGAGAACATGGGACGCGTTAAAAAATTACCATGAGAAGAGTACGCTTTCTAACAAGGCTTACTTGATGCGATCAATTTGTGCATTGAAACTCGATGAAGGTGGTGATGCGAAAGCACACATAAATCGGGTGCAAGATTTATACACGAAATTGAGCGTTCTTGTTGAAGGTACATTGGTAACTTTGTTTGCAAAAATATTTTTACTCGGTAGTTTGCCAGAAAGTTACGATACAATGCGGTAATACAGGCAAAAAGAAGACTGATGGCAAATCGACGGATAAGCTGAATACAATTCAAAATTCGGATTTTATGTTTTCGATTGGTAACAATCAATAGAAGGGATGGGTCATCGACTCAGGAGCAACGAAAGATATTGTCAACAATAAAGATTTTTTCACTGAGTTTGATGAATCTTATAAGAGTTCAGTCGAGCTGGCAAATGGTGAATCAGTGAGCATTCATGGAATTGGTAGCGGAAATTTAAGTTTTTTAGACGAAAGTGGATGCACTTGTAAAGCAATAACAACTAATGTTTTGTTTGCACCAAAATTGGTTGGGAATGTACTTTCTGTCCGACGGTTGGTGGAAAATGGTCTTGAAGTTAAGGTATAAAGGTCAACAAATCGGTGTAGCTGACACAGTTGGTGAATTGTATGTGTTGCGTCAACCAGATTCAGTTTGTGCGGTGTTAGAACACAATGACAAATGCATACATGAATGGTATCGGAAAATGGGACATCGTGATCCAGCAGCGATTCGGAAAATGGCATCACAAGGTACAATTACTGAATTGGAAATTAATGAATGCGGAATCAAGGAAGTTTGTGATGTGTACATGAAAGGAAAAATGACACGGCCACCGTTTCCAAAGAAATCAGCGAATGAGTCATCAGCGGTATTGGATTTAATAAATACGGACGTTTGCGGACCTATGCGTACAGCGACTCAGAGTGGAAAACGTTACTTGGTCACCTTCATTGATGATTACTCATGTTTTACATTCGTTGTTTTGTTAGCACACAAATCGGAGGTTGAAGACACTATGAAACGATTTGTCGCATTTTGTGAAAACAAGTTTGATCGAAAACCAAAAATAATGCGATCGGATCGGGGTGGTGAGTAAGCAATACACAAATTATTTAAAGTCCAAGGGTATTCAGATCCAGTTAACGGCAGCCGACTGTCCACAACAAAATGGTAAAGCTGAGCGGAAGAATCGCACTTTGATCGAAATGGCTCGTTGCTTGCTCATAGACGCGAAGTTACCAAACAGTTTTTGGGGTGAGGCGATTGCAACAGCAAATTTCATTTAGAATCGTGTGATAACAAGAACAACGAACATGACACCATATGAACGTTGGAATGGAATAAAACCAGATACAAACACTTTCCACATATTTGGTTCTAAATGTTTTGTCCATATATCATCAGCAAAAAGAGGAAAATTGAACCATGTGGCAGACGAAATGATTTTTCTTGTACATGACGAGCATTCTAAAGCTTATCGTTGTTACAATCCTTCAACGAAGAAAGTAGTAGCCGGTCGAGATGTTCGTTTCGGTACACCATACGATAGAGAGCAAAAATTCAATTGATTTGGGTGAAAGACAAACACATGATGTTGATCAAGTCGATGGTTTATCGTTTCAGGAGCAACTAAACGTTGACAATGAAGTAAACATTGATGACAGTATCAGTGAATATTTAAACGATGAGGAGGAGGTGGTTTCAACAGAAACACAAGTAAATGAACAGCAAAATGATCAAGTTCAACCAACGGTACGTGTTTCACGTCACATTATGACGAGGTGTTTGCGCCAGTGGTGCTTCATACAACATTCAGAACGTTGTTATCAGTAAGTGCAAAAAGGAAGATGATAGTGCATCACTTTGATGCTAACACGGCATTTCTTAATGGAAAACTAAAAGAAACCATCTACATGAAGCAGCCACGCGGCTTTGATGATGATAGTTTGAAGGTATATGCTTGCTTAAGAGTATCATTTATGGTCTGAAACAGGCTACCAGATCTTGGAATTCCGTACTTCACAAAGTTCTCATCGGAGCGGGATTTCAAAAGAGCTATAACGATCCATGCTTATATTCGAAGAAAGTGTAATTTGTATTAAACGAGGGGGAGTGTTGAATGTATGAACGAGACTTAAACATTAACGTTTATCATGAATTCCCTTTCTCATTAAGCACACACCAAGTATATAGGTTTATGCTTATTCCTATTTGAACCAGAATAAAAGAAACACTTTCTGTATGAGGTCACAAGTCTTCACACTTCTTCTTAGTTGTAAATTGTTAGATCTGTGGCACCATCATATGTACACCATTTTTTGCGCAACTTAATTATATTTATTGAATTCTATCAGTAAAAAAATGGTTAAAGCGAATACGCACGCTGTGCCTGGCCCGCTGTGTAATATTAATTAGATCAGATTCCTTTGTTGGATTACAATAGATTTTTGATTTGTAATTAGTTCGTTTGACATAATAATAATTACGTACCACCTGCTGAACAAAAATTTAATTAATATTTCATATGCGATATCCAAATTTAGGTTCCATACTGGCATACAAATTACATCATAAAATAAAAATATTTGCTAACCAAAACGATATTTCAACTATATATGCTCTTGTATATTGAATATATGCGTATATATCCCGATCTAAGATACCATCAACAGATGCTCTCTCTCTGCCTTAAATCTGTTTATATTTATATTACCCCGTTTTGTTGATTTATTTCATCTAATAACAATTTTGTGTGTATATACATACATTGATACACATATTGTCTACGAGTAACCAAAATAAAAGGACATCGACTCCCGATTATACATCGCCCGCATCATAATTTATTACCACAAATGGCTATTATTTAACTCTGGCACCCATTATACGCACATTTATATTACAAAAATCGAGTGAGAGATTATACGTTGAACGATGCGTAAATTTGAACTTAACCTAAAAAATAAAAAATTTATTACAAATCCACATATAGGCAATAAAATCGGTTCCAATCGATAGCAATGTAAGATGCTGCCTATATATATGCTCGTATATGGTCAGTATATGAAATATAGTCATAAAAAAACTTTGGTTTAGTATTATGCCGATATGTGTATACAGGCCTGGCTCTTTAATATCCGCATTTAGTATCAAAAAATCGAATGTTTACAATCAAAAATTAAAGATTTTTATTATAGAGAGCCTATATAACAGAATTTATATTTAGTGCTTCGCATTAAGATGATGATGATGAGATGATGATGATACGCAACAAAATTGATTTTCTTGGGAAATTTATAATACGATTTATTTAGGATCCTTTTTTTTATGTGTCCTATGGATTTCATTGCGCTTGGAGGCATCAAAATTAATTAATTTATATTTACATTTTTTGTATTATATATCGTCGGAGCTAATGTTTGCCTATATAAATATATATATATATATACATTAAATATACAAAAAAAATATATTTTTACAAGCTGCAGGCTTAATTTTTTAATATTTTCAAATATTGGCACAAATGAGGTTAATGAAATTAGTCAAGATTTATTTTTAACTTTATAATGGAATTTAAAATTATTTTATTTTTATTGCGTGAAAATGTTGGGCCAATTAGTTAGCGTAATATTGTGGACCAACTCCATGTATGTGAAGGCATCTATTGTTTTAAGAATGTCCGGTTGATTTTACTTTATCTGTTCAATTTTTGACTTAAAAATGTACACGAATTAAAAATTTCAGGATGCTATGCCACGAAGGCCCATGGTGCAAACCCAGTATAGCTGCTTTCGCAAACTGAACCAGTTAAAACTAAGGCAGAGAGGATAACTGATCTAAATTTAAACTGAAAGCAGGACAACTGCTTACGAAGTAAAGGCAGTCATCCCTCAAGGCAGTCCTCGCAAATAACAAAATAAGCTAAGCACACACGATGTAGATGATATTTATAACGGCCATGTCCCGGAATGATTGCTACCAAGATTCTTAACTGGCTCTTTTTTAAAGGTAAAGCATACTTCGTTGACCTCAAATTAGGCTCCTTAATGAAGTACTTCGCCTTTTGACAACTAAAAGTCTCAAGCCATTGAGACCTTAGGTTTTTCAAGGTGCAAGATACGACAACCGCTGGTTCAGGATCAATTAAAGTTAATTGGAAGCCAGCTTTGGCTGAACAATCCGCGATCTTATTGCCTACAATAGAATAACACTACGTTTCAGCGCTATTAGTTTCACCAGAAAAACAGTACAATGCAAACCAAGACTACCGAAAGATCTCAGATCCACCCAACTAGAGCCATCAGAATAAAATACTATGAACTCATCTAATTTGTTAAGAAAATCCTGCGAACTCCACAAATCTCTCAAAGGATAAGCCACCGAGAAAAGATTTGAGAAATGGTTTCTTGGTAATATTCTGTCATTAACCATATCGATTCCAATGCACCTCATACGATATGTTGCAGAACAGGCTATGCCCAAAATAAAATTGCGTAACTGAGGCAAGGAAAGAATGGATGCCGTAGCAAGAATTGGAGTAGAGGACATAACCCCAGTTATGGCTCTGCAAGCAAGACTTTGTAGACCATTAAGCTTGGCTACAGAAGCCTTTAGGTCAACCACTGGCCAGGAGTGATCGTAGCCAACGAAGTGCTTTCGGAAGCTCCCCCAATATCCAGGAAAGTACTCACAAGAAACTCCTTATTATTGAGAGATTTTTCAATCCTGGTTACAAGTTCATGTAGTGCGGATTCACAGGAGTTGCCGACTCTGTGAACATGTTGAATGTTACTGAATTGGGAGGTGATTAAAAAATATCTCTAAAGGATCTATCGACAATTCTTTCCAGAGCTTTAAGAAATGTTGAGGAAAGACTTATAGGCCGAAAGGACATGGGATCCGTGTAATCGGGTATACCAGCTTTCGGGATAAAATCAACTCTACTTCTGCTCTAAGAATACCTGAATTAGAGAGAAGCCCTGCTGTAGTTCAGCAGGAGAAATATCATCAAGACCACCAGCCTTATAAGATTATAGGATGCTATGTTTAGGGTTTTCCAATAAGTTGTTGAGGAAATAAGGTTATTAAGGAAATTGAAATGTTTTTTAATTAATGTGAAGTACAATCGATACAATTAAGTTCTGAATAAAACGTCATTCAAATGGCTTCCACGACTTCTTCTGCTGGAACGAATTCGACGAACCCAATTTTCGAGCACTTTTTCCACAAAATCAAGTCGTATGTCATGAATAACACGTTCAATATTGACTTGTAAAGCTTAAAGAGAGTTTGGTTTATTGCTAAAGACCAATGACTTCAAATAACCCCACAAGAAATAGTCTAATGGTTTTAAATCACAACTTCTTGGCGGGGCCATTCAATATCACAATTTCTTGAAATAATCGGATTTCCAAACTTTTCTCGCAATAATTAATTGTTGCACTTGCTGTGTGGCCCGTAGCTCCGTCTTGTTGGAACCAAATGATGGCAAGATCAATTTCTTCCAATTTCGGCCATAAAAAGTTGGTTATCATCGATCTATACCGATCTCCATTGACAGTAAGAGTAATTCCACCAGACCAAAAACCACACCAAACTGTCAATTTAGGTGAATGTAATGGTTTTTCATGAATAATTTGTGGATTCTCTTCGCACCAGAATCGACAGTTTTGTTTATTTACCGCACCACTCAAATGAAGGTGAGCCTTATCGGAGAAGATGATTTTCTTAAAAAAATCGTTATCGTTTTTAAGTTGTTCCAAGGCAAATTCAGCAAATTCACGACGTTTACGGTGGTTCAATTGCTTCAATTCTTGAGTGGGAACAATTTTATATGGATGTAACCCCAGGTCCTTTCTCAAAATCCGCCAGGTTGTGGTTTCAGACAGTTCCAATTCTTGAGAACGTCTTGGGATCGACCAATTGCGGTTTTCAGCAACACTTTTAAAAAAAAATTTTAAATTCTACGAGTAGCGAGCACACTTGGACGATTATTACGACTATAAAATGGCAAAAGCGCACGAAAAGTTGCAATTGGAGAACGATTATTTTGATTTTAATAAAACTAAATAAATTGTAAACGTTGTTCTTGCGTATATCTCACCATGATGAAATTGTAAACATTACTGAATACAATGAAACAAACAATGACAGATCATGACATTTTACAAATGGGCGAAACGTCACTGATTTTTATATTCATCCTAATTTTTCATAAATTTCATCAAGATGGTGAAAAATGTAACCATCCCGGAAAAGGCCTTTTGAATTTTGGTATATGTCCCTTTTGGGATGGTTTTTCGGGTTTACTTCCCTTATATATTATGATGAATGTGAATTATTTCCTAAACATTTTTAAACCAAGAAAAAAAATCTGCAAGTATGAATGTGTAGCAGCTTGAATATTCGACTCACCGATATTCGATTCTGCCACAAACAAAATAATTAGTGAAATTCAAATATAAACCAACTTATTTGAATTAAGCGTTCACTAACCCCATCACATATCAATCTATCCAACCAACACTATCTAATAACCGAACCATTACTATAAAACATTTATAGTAAAACCATCGCCATCCAACCAACATCACCACGAACTAACAATGTTCGGTGATGCAATAAAAAGCCACTGCACTACATAAGTGCAATGTCGACCGTCGCCGGCGCATGTGTTCCCTCTTCACAAAACGAAGACGAAGGCGACGTCATCACACACCAATACAACACATTAAAACAAACGCTGCTAGAACGACTAGCACCATCGGGCGAACGTCAGCTAGAACAATTGCTTTCAGGACAGCAATTAGGCGACCAAAAACCATCTGACGCGTTAAGACACATACAAACACTGGCTAACAACAACTTTAATGAAAATATCATTAAATCTTTGTGGGTTCGTAAAATGCCGGAGTTGATTCGCATAGCGCTGGTGGCACAGCCCGAATCCTCCACGACACAGATGTTAGCCAGAATTGCCGACAAAATGTATGATGTCATTAACATCAATCAACCAAGCGTCAGCCAAGTCAATAGTCCATACCGGCAATCACGTGAACGCAGTGGAGACAGAACTCCCCGTTCAACACAAGCACCAAACACACTCGAAGCAAGACTGTCGAGAATCGAGTCTAGACTCGACGGGCTACTCAGAGGTCGAAGCCGTTCGCGTGGGCGACGAGCTCCCCCACGAAATCGAACCCGCAGTCCCAGCAACAACATATACCAACATGGTAAATGCTGGTTCCACACAAAGTTTGGTAGAGCCGCCAGAAAATGCACGCCACCGTGCAATTTCACCACGTCGCAACCATCGACGTCCGCGGCCGCCGCAAAATTGGACATTGACCAACAAAAAAACTATTAGAGTCACGGGTTGAGAGCAACATGCCTCCCCTGACCACAAACACACCCTATACGTCACGTTTGTTTGTGTACGATAGACACAACAAACTCACCTACTTAGTCGACACTGGCGCTGACCTTTCGGTTATTCCAGCAATGAATTACAAATTGAAATATTCATTATCAAATCGAAATTCAAATCTAGTCTTATCGGCTGCCAATGGTTCAATCATCCACACGTACGGCACAAAATTGCTTAACGTGGATATCGGACTCAAACGAACCTTCACGCACGCTTTCATACTAGCTGCAGTGAATCGTCCGATCATTGGCGCCGATTTTCTAAGCAAATTCGGACTTCTTGTCGATGTCAAACGCAAACGGCTGATTGACCCAGCGACAAAGCTGTCAATAAACGCCACAATGGTTCGTGTTAACACACCAACACCGATCCATTTTAACATCGACAACGGCTACGGCACTCTGCTCAAAAAGTACCCACTACTTACAGCAGAGCCGAACTACAAAATGCCAGTCCGACACAACGTGGTACATCACATCGTCACGGAAGGCCATCTGCCCGTGTCGAGACCACGCAGACTAGATCCGGTGCGTCACAAAGCTGCACAAGCAGAATTTCAACACATGGTGGAATTAGGAATTTGTCGAACATCGACATCTTCCGTCTCTTGTCCATTACACATGGTCAAGAAGAAAGATCAAGACTGGAGGCCATGTGGGGACTATCGGCGTTTAAACACGGTTACGATACCGGATCGCTACCCGATACCCCACATTCAAAACTTCACCATGCACTTGCATGGCTGCAAAGTTTTCTCCAAACTTGATCTCATCAGAGGTTATCACCACATTCCCGTGGCACCTGAAGACGTTTTCAAAACGGCAATCACCACACCATTTGGCCTCTTCGAATACACCCGAATGCCATTTGGATTACGCAATGCCGCGCAAACGTTTCAGCGCTTCAACCTCAATCAAAAGTATTCAGCGATTCATCGGCATGGTCAACTACTACCACCGATTTATACCAAAGCTCGCTGAAATACTCAACCCAATTCACAGCCACCTGGCAGTACTACTACGTAAGCCCAAAACCGCCAAGAACTTCTCTTGGCCTGACGAATATCAACACGCATTCACGTCACTCAAGGCTGAATTGGCACGCACAACACTCTTGTCACATCCACTGAGCGACTCAAAGCTCAGCATAACTACTGATGCATCAAACACTGCTGTCGGAGCAGTCATGCAACAGTACAACGACAAGTGTTGGGAGCCCCTGGGATTCTTCTCAAAGAAGCTCTCGGATGCCGAAAAGAAATACTCTGCATTCGATCGGGAATTACTCGCAATATATCTAGCAATCAAACACTTCAGATATTTTGTCGAGGGTCGAACTTCACAATTTACACTGACCACAAGCCTCTCACTCGAGCAATTCAGTCTAAAACTGAACGCAATCCAAGGCAAGCACGCCACTTGGATTACATTAGTCAATTTACCACGGACATCCAGCATGTTCAAGGTACCGAAAACGTTGTCGCGGATACACTTTCGCGCACAACAGCAAACGAAACGGCCACAGTTGAGACTCACTTCGACTGCAACAAGATCGCACAAGCGCAAAAAGCAGACTTGGAACTTCAGAATTTACTTTCTGGTTCTGCTTGTCACGCCAGTTCATCACTGAAACTGGAGCTTTTCAAACTACCTGGCCTCGAACTCTACTGCGAAACATCTACGGGTGCAAATCGCCCGTACATCGCAGAGCAACTACGTCGAACCATCTTCGACACACTACACGGTATCTCACATCCTGGTGTCCGCGCAACTCGTAAATTGATTACTGCTCGATACTTTTGGCCCAGCATAAACAAAGACGTGACTCATTGGGCACAATCCTGTTTATCCTGCCAAAAATCAAAAGTCCAGCGACACACAAAATCGCCTCTTGGACAATTCGCAATTCCACCTGGTCGATTCGAGCACATTCATTTGGATGTCGTAGGACCACTTCCTCCATCCAATGGATACTCATATTTACTCACCTGTGTCGATCGTTTCACTCGATGGCCAGAAGCGTACCGACGGACCGACATGTCTGCAGCAACCATTGCCACCACATTCGTTCAGAACTACGTATCACGATTTGGCGTTCCACTTGACATCACCACTGATCAAGGAACTCAATTCGAGTCGAAGCTTTTCTCGGAGTTAACGAAACTCCTCGGCTCGCATCGTATACGTACAACGGCTTACCATCCGCAAGCCAATGGCATGGTCGAACGCTTCCACCGCCAGCTCAAAGCTGCTCTCAAGGCCCGAGGTAACACAATTCACTGGAGCTCCGAAGTACCAATCGTTCTACTTGGTATTCGAGCAACGGTTAAAGAAGATTTGAAGTGCTCACCAGCTGAAATGGTTTACGGTCAAACCATCAAGCTACCCGGTGAGTTCTTCGTCGAACATCCTCTACCGTCTCCATCCACAACCGACACAGTCATCGACCAACTCCGCACCACCATGCAAAATCTTATCCCCACGGCAACAAGACCAACGAATGAAAGCAACATATTCGTTCCAAAATCGCTCAACAATTGCGATTACGTCTTTGTCAGGGTTGATAAGGTTCGAACTGGATTACAATCTCCATACGATGGGCCATACAAAGCTATACGCCGCTTACGCAAGCAATTCATTGTCTCAATCAAAGACAAACACCACTCAATCTCAATCGACAGATTGAAACCGGCGTACGGTATTCTCAACACGGCTGATCAAATATCAGCCAGCAAACGATATAAAACCGTCCGGTTCACCGTATAACGTCTCAAAACCAATGGTTTCTCATCTGGAGAGGGGGTACTGTAGCAGCTCGAATATTCGACTCACCGATATTCGATTCTGCCACAAACAAAATAATTAGTGAAATTCAAATATAAACCAACTTATTTGAATTAAGCGTTCACTAACCCCATCACATATCAATCTATCCAACCAACACTATCTAATAACCGAACCATTACTATAAAACATTTATAGTAAAACCATCGCCATCCAACCAACATCACCACGAACTAACAATGTTCGGTGATGCAATAAAAAGCCACTGCACTACATAAGTGCAATGTCGACCGTCGCCGGCGCATGTGTTCCCTCTTCACAAAACGAAGACGAAGGCGACGTCATCACACAACAAAACAAAACACAATATTGTCGTCCATTGCGATTTCAGACTCAAAAAAGACAACACGTACTTTTTGACAACGTGTCATGATATTAATAATGGTGGTGCAAAAAGAAATATAAATAAATTTAATTCAAGTGAATAAAAATAAATGTACAATAAATAAATTCATAAAGTTAAATAATAAAAATCGAAATTATAAAATAAATTAAAATTATTGAATTCAATTACAAAATAAATAAATAAATTATAACAAATAAATTATAAATTATTGTGTGTGAATTTCATTTTTGAGAAAATCCGGACCGGATAATAATTACGAAAGTAGGATACAAGCCTACAAATGTATGTGTAAAACTACGTATTATCGAATAAAATACAATTAGCAAAAGATGAATGAATGTATTTAAAATAAACTGAGTAAAAGTCAAGTTAACTCAAGTTTTCCAAAATTGGGAAATGTCTTGGGATGTCAATAGAAAACCACTGCTATTTGAAACGATATAAGGGATGTTTTTTGAATATTTCGTGATGTATGTTAAAATTTGGTGACCAGCAGTTGAAGTATTTTTGAGTTACTTTAGACCTAATAAAAGATCACCACTATTTCCATATGGAAGCGGTGCCAGTCGACCACAACAAACCCAATAATCAAGTATAAACAAACTTCCCCACCATGGCGTAATACCAGGACCAAGCTTCACGCCAAAGTTACGTGTTGTCTTTAATGCCTCGCATAAGACAACTTCCGGGGTTTTGCTCAATCAAAACCTTCCATCGGTCCCAATCTCCAGCAAAATTTATTCACAATCCTCATTCGATTCCGCCAACACAAATTCGTTCCACCGACTTTTATATGCGGATGATCTGATGACAGGTGCAAATCAAATCGAAGAAATACTCACGATCCAACGCCAAATGGTGACACTAATCAAACGCTGTGGTTTCGACCTAAGAGAATGGTCGTTGAATTGTCAACAGTTACTCGACCAAGTGCCCACGGAGTTCCATGAACATCGCTCACTACTGGAACTACAATGGGACGATTAAGTCAATACAATTGGGTTACTTTGGGTGCCATCGGCAGACTACTTCGGGTTCAAGATCGATATCTCCCCAGACACAAGGATATCAACCAACAGAATCATCCTTACAGAATCGTCAAGGATCTTTGATCCTCTCGGTCGGCTGGCTTTCACCGTCGTCATAACAGAAATCATCTTCCAAAAGTTGTGAGTCCTCGGACTGTCGTCTCCAAATACACGGGTTCAGCGATTCTTCTACAAATGGTATGGCGCAGTGATATACGCTCGCACAAATCAGCTGAGAAGTAAGGTTGCCCCACTTAACACCGTCAGATAGTGAAAGATCGTTCAGTCACTCAGTATCAAAGAAGTCCGACTATTTGCATAGGCCGACTCGTAGGTTGTTCTTGGGTGGCTTCATAACCCTCCAAACCGATGGAAGACATTCGTGGCGAATAGCATTTCCCAGATACTTGAGTATTTGAAATCTAACAATTGGCGCTATGTGAACACCCATCACAATCCTGCCGACTATGCATCACGATGGGTTTAACCATCGCTGCTGATAGGCCACCATCTGGTGAAATGTTCCTAACTAGTTGACGGAGGATTAGAAATGCTGGCCGGCATACAACATCAATGATTGCTCAACCCTACTTCAGGAACGCAAAATCAGATCAGTAGTTGCCGCGCAATCTAACATCTCAAGATGCCACGATGAAGCCTATCAATTGCTCACACGCTGTTTGACCCTCGAAAAATTGTTGCACGTGACAGCCCTCTGCAGGCGTGGCAAAAACCACAGTATGCAAAAACCACAGTGTGCTTCGCTCGCTCAACCCTTTCGTCGATGGTAATGGAATCTTTCGAGCCAGAGGATATCTAAAGCATTCGATGCTGCCGTACCAGCACCTCAATTGATGCTGCCACACCTTCGCAGTCCTTATTGGATCATCAATGCCAAATGCGTGATATGCTTTCGCTATTGTTGAATTACCAGTCAGCAATTCATGGCCAGTTTCCCAGCTACACGCATTAAGCCGTACCGAGCATTCCTCCATAGCGGAATGTACTACGCGGGCCCAATACAAATCAAACTCAGCAAGGGGCGTAGTGGAAGAACAGCAAAGGGCTATATCTGCCGTGCCTCTCGACCAAGGCCATACATACACCTGGAGTTGGTATCGGATCTCACCACAAAAGCATTAATCAAACGCCACTTTCAAACGGTTCACCGCCCAAAGAGGAAAGATCGCGGAAATATTCAAAATTTGTACAGCGATCGCGGCACAAATTTCGTTGGCGGCACAAATTTCTTCACCGACAAAGCACCCAATACTAGCTCCGAGATCGCAGCTATGTTAGCTCAAGATGGTACCAACTGGATTTTCAATCTTCCCGCGTCTTTCTATTTCGGAGGCCTTTGGGGGACGGGAGTAATTCAGTAAAACCTTCGACGAATCATCAACACAAACATACTTTCAATAGAGGAATTTTCTACTCTGCTGTGTCAGATGTTATTCATTCGAGGCCATTCTGTCCCATATCAAACGACCCTGATGACTACAACATACTAACTCCCGATCATTTTTTGGTCGGCGAACCATTAATTACCGTCCCATAACCCTCACTGTACGACATCAATACGGGTCGCCTAAATCGTTATCAACACCGGCACCAGATCTTCCAGCATTTTTGGAGGATTTGGTCAACGGAATACCTCTCCGAACTGCAACAGCGACCCAAACGGATTAGGAAAACCACCAAACTAAATTCGAAGCACGTAGTCATTACTTTTATTTTTTTTTTTTATTAATATTACGACTGAGTCTTGTACCCATTTAGTAATTTACATTGCATAATATAGTATTTTGAATAGTCGGCGTAATCAAGTGATTATCCCCAGTTAGTGTAACTCCTCCCTCAGATTTTTCGCCACAGTAAGTCTACTGACCTCCTAGTCGCGATAAGTCCAGTGGTTTGGTTCTTTGCAGTCTTCTTGTTGGAGATGTAGTCAGCATACAGCGAATGTCCAGATTTTGATGCTGGTGCAGACGTTGTAGGTGTTTTGTTGCATGATGCTTAATTTTATCCGCGACAAGCTCGAACTTGAGATATCGATGGAGGTTGTCGTTTCGAATGTACCACGGTGCATTAACAATACATCGTAGGATTTTATTTTGAACTGTTTGTATGATTTTGATATTTGTCTTCTTGGCACATCCCCAGAGTTGGCTACCATATGTCCATACAGGCTTCAGAATTTGTTTGTATAACAGCAGTTCGTTATGGATCGCTAGTTCAGATTGTCTCCCTAGGAGCCAATGCATTTTTCTAAATTTTATGTTTAGTTCTTCTCTCTTCTTTTTTATGTGTTCCTTCCATCTAAGCTTAGCATCTAAAGTCATACCAATATATTTGGCAGTGTTTGCATGGGGTACTACTATTGAGTTTATCATTATTGGTACATGGTTAACTTTTTGATTTGTAAAGTTCACTTGGATTGAGTTTGCTTCATTTAATTTAATTCGCCATTTCTTTGTCCAATTACATATCAGGTTAGTAGCCCTCTGTAATTTACTAGTGGAGTCATTGATGTTCTTTGCTGTTGCAACAATTGCCGTGTCATCGGCAAAAGTCGCCATTGTTTCTTCTGTAATTGGTATATCTCTAGTATATAGGAGATATAGGATTGGCCCAAGAACACTCCCTTGTGGTACTCCGGCTGTTATTCTTTTTAGTTGGGAGTACTCATTCTCATACTTTACTCGGAAGTGCCTCTCTGATATATATGATTTTAAAATTTGAAAAAATTGCTCCGGAAGATCTCGATGAAGTTTGAATTCTAGCCCCTGGTGCCATACTTTGTCAAATGCTTGCGCTACATCAAGGAATATAGTTGAGCATATTTGTTTGCTTACTAGTGATTTCTCGAATACATCAGTAATTCGATGTACTTGTTCTATCGTAGAATGTTTTTCCCTAAATCCAAACTGATGTGAAGAGATAAGATTCCTTTCTTCGATAATTGGTTTTAGTCTTTTAAGAAGAACTTTTTCAAATAGTTTCGATAATGTTGGTAGCAGATAAATTGGTCTATATGAAGCTTTATCCGGTAACAGTTTTATTATCTGACCCGTTATAAGATCATATCCTGGAGCCTTATACGCATTCAGATTATTCTTGATTTCCCATTTTAGTTCTTTCAATGTTACAGGTGTAATATTTACTTCATCCTGTTTATTTATTGGTTTAATATGTTCCTGTTTCGTTTGTTTTGGATAAGTTTGAAATGTTTCTTCAAGGTGATTTGCAAACAAATCTGCTTTTTGATTAGCATTTCGAGCCCAATTTTCATTATTTTTAATTGGAGGAATCTGAAGTTTAGGTCTTTTAATATTCCTAGTTGCTTTCCATAATGAATAATCAGTATCTTTTTGCCCAGTTAGAGTGCTACACAAATGGTTAAATACTCTTTTATTTTCAGGATTTCGATGTTTTTGCCAATTCTTCCGAGCTTTTCTTTTATTTTTAAGAAGTTCGATCACTTCCTCTGGATAGCTAACATTGCGCTTCATTTCCTGCCTATTATTTGGAGTGCTTTCCCACACAGCATATTGGATATTATGGATAAGCTTATCTAATTCGTCTTCTATTTGGACTGGTCCCTGAATTGGGTTCTGCAGACTAATTCTATCGGTTAACTGTGTTTGGAAGAGATCCCAATTGGTTTTGAAGCTCGTTAATTTCGGGTTGTTCTCTTTCAAAATAATTGTTTGGCTAAGTATCATAATAACTGGTGAATGATCTGATGATAGACTTTCACTGTTCTCTATATGGATATAATTATCTGAAATCCCTTTTGTAATAAAGAAGTCTATAAGGTCTGGAATTTCCTGCGAAATAAGTCTTTTGTTAAGGTTCTCTAGATTTCTCAGTATGTCCTGAAGAACGAAATCCACTTTTAACTGTTTCTTCTCTGTTTGCTGAACTACTTGTGCATAAGTAACGTTTTCGTTTACTCCACATCTTGCTTCACGGTGGCAGTACTTTTGTGTATGATTATAATCTTGGCACTTTTTACATTGTGGTATTAGTCGAGTGACCTTTCTCGGCGTTTCTTAATATTATAAATATTTTCGATTTTTTCTTGGTTGTCGAAGGTTAGCATAAAAAGTGGGAGACCTCTTCTCATGATTTCAACATTTCCGTCCCTGTTTTCTCTTCTCTCTTTTCTGATGATGTTGACTGCATCGATTATTTTCAGGCCTTTGTTTTGGTCCTCAATAATTTCATCTTTTGAGCAAGTTGAATGGAGACCTCTTGCCATTACTTTAATTGATCGATCATTTTTGTCCTCGTAGGTATACCAACTGGTGACCATCAGCACTTAGTTTGTTAGCTAGAGCTTTATAATCTTCAGGCTCTGCTGTATTTATTTTCCAAATATTATTGCTGAGCGATATTACTTTGTAGTCATTTCGTACTACTTCTTTCATCAGTTTCTGAATACTACCGTAGTTGGTTATTCCTAGAATATTGATCGGAGGTGGTACCTGTTTTTCTTTTCTGTCTCATGTACTTTTGATCCAGAAAATGCTTTGCCAGTTTTAATGTGGGTTTGCATTGAGTCAACTTCTGGTGATGATTCAGTTGGTTTCTTCTCTAGGTTTCTTATTTGCACTCTTGGATTTCTGTAGTCTCCAATTTGTTTCTTTTTCAACCTCATCTTCATTAGTTTGATATTCGGCTTGATCTGCGAGTACTTGAAATTGGTTGTTCATTATTGCTAGGTTTCCTGCGTTGTTATTTTTATTTACGGTTTCCTTTAGCATAAGGTTTTCTTTCTTTAGCACGGCAACTTCATTGTTCAGTTGCGCGATTAATTTCTCCATTTGCTCAAATTTATTTATTAATTCCGCGTTATGTATTATAACTGCTTGTGCGCTGGACGTGGCGCCGGCAGTTGGCTCGGAATTTTTATGCTTGATGGAAGAGGTATTTTCCTCCTCATTGTTTAGTTCATACAGCAGTGTGGTGTTCCCTGGCGGTGGGGTTGATGGTGGTGTTCTTTGGAGTGCCGTACTTCTTCCACCAAAGGGCCAGTCATGTATCGCTTGTTCCTTGCTTCCAGTAGTACAAAAAGGATCAGCCTGGTTACCTATTTTAAAGGATCAGACTGGTTGCCTAATTTATCTATTTTATCTACCTGGTTGCTTATTTTTTCAAAGAACGCGAAATTGTTTTGGTGGCTCCTATACCACTATCCCTGCCTATATACTCCTTGGCTAATATAACTACGGAAACCTTTTTACGACTGATTTTAATGGTAATCATTCGGCTATAAAATACCAAAAAAAATTGTAATATCTTGAAATTCGTGACATCCTCTTGCACCAACCGCAACCCAAAATCACGTTATAAACGAATTTTCCACAAAATCGTGTAACATTATTGTTAATTTTCAATTTTTTGCTCAAAATTTACCTTCGTATATATGTATACATATATAGGTACGTAGATCCGTAAGCTATGGTAAACACTTATGGATGATTATTGTTTTGAATTAAATGTATAATAAAAACGACAACAGCAACAAATATACAAAATCCAAATACGAAAAAAAAAAGTTAAATGAAAATTTGAAAGACGTGTTAGAATTTTTATTTATTTTTTGTGTGATGATATCAAAAAATTAGATTACACCTTATACAACATATCCACATGTATATCTACATATATATAGCATAATTCACAACATAGTCGAGAGAATGGAATTTAAATATTAAAATGTATTTGCAAAATGGTAAAAATTCATGAAGAAAAACATGTTGTCATTGTTGATGAGGTAAAACTTTTTTTTTTTTTTTTGCTGGATTCGTCTACTTTTTTTTATTATTTTGTGTCGGAATTCACAGGTACGGATACGTGATATTGCAATTAAAAAACATGATGTGTCGTAAAAAAAATAAAAATGTGCCACAAAAAATCATATCGGTATATATGTATGTATGTACACAAAATCAAAATAGATATAGGTTTTGCCCCAGCTATATCTGTATATACTTTATAGCTAGATGCCTACCCCAAATTGCGTAATTAATTTTTAAATCGTTGTTGTGCCTATCGTTTTTTTAAAGTTTGGATACACCTTCGCGCACCCCAAACGCAAACAATAGTAATGATTTTCATTATTATTCTTATTATGATTATTATTAAGGATTAATTAATCCACGAATTCATTAACGTTTATTTAATTACACACACACACACACACTTTCTTTAAAAATAATTGCCTCTAAGATTTAAAAATTGTTTTTACTTCACGTTTGTATATTATGTATAAATATAATTTTCACAAATTTTCCCAACTATAAATCTTACTTTTTGCGTTAAATTTCCATCCACCACTACTCTTCCTTCCATCCACCACTTTCACTCGCTGTGACAACAAAAAATTGGGAAAATTCTTCTGAAAATTGTTATGATAATTTCAATTATTTTTGCTTACTTTCGGTACCTAGGAAATAATGATAATTAATTTTCGTTTTTAATTTTGGAAAATATAACTTTTTTTTGGTTTAACTCGTTTATAAAGGGGATGCTATGGATTCACAGGTATATGAGATCTAATTTGTATAAAAATAAACGTGAACATTTGTTTTGACATACAGATTAGCTGGAAATGTGAATATTAGATAGATTGGGCGTGCTAAATTAAGTTATGTAAAGGCTCACTCGGAAGTGTAGGTCCCAGATATGGAGTTCCAATGAGGTTATCTTAGAATGCGCACGAAATGATAAATTTGTCAGATAGAATTTTAAAAAAACAGGAAGATGGTAGAATGTTATTCTAATTGGTTAACCCAATTTAAGACCCTTACTTCAACATTATTCCACCAGATTATGAGCTGAAATAGATTATAGAAGCTTGCGTAGAATATATAAAACTATACTCACAACGGACAACGATCGCATCTTTCCCATATTATGTAACTCTTTTTGACATGAGAGTTGAGTTATGGAGTTATGGATTGATTTCCTGAATTTTCGTGGGAAAATCATAGGAAGCGGACACCATAATGACGCATATACTAAGAAGTCTTAAGTTCTAAGCTATCTGAAAAATATTTTAATTTTGGAAAAAGTAGGGAACTAGGGGGTTTAGAACAACCAAGTTTGGTATGACCTCATGTATTTCGATTATATGGTTTTTCCTAATTTATGTAATACATGAGGTCATACCAAACTTGGTTGCCCTAAACCGCCTAATTCCCTACTTTTTCCAAAATTAAAATATTTTTCAGATAGCTTAGAACTTAAGACTTCTTAGTATATGCGTCATTATGGTGTCCGCTTCCTAGAAATTTCCAAAGAAAATTTAGAAAATCATGTGTTGGATTTGATTGTCCTTATGATAAAATTCGTTATATCGAGACATTCTGTGTCGCACACTATCACATATAAGAGGAAATTGTTTATGTTGTTATTAAGGACATGAATTAGGACAAATTTCACATACGTAACATATATCACTTCATAATTATTGCATCGCTTAAGAACATTGAACATTTGCTGTTCACTTGATTAATTTTGAGTTTTCATGCATCCATCCAGGCTTTTGCATCAATGTTCAATGGGGTTGAGGTCGAGGCTATAGTTTGGCCACTCCTATTGCCGAATTTCCATATTTTCGAAAAATAGTTTTCCTACTGTCGAATAATATTTTGGATTATTGGTCAATCCATTAGTTTTAAAATGATAGAAACTATAAATCAAGCAAAATCGCATGATTCCTAAAATTGTAATTCCGAAATGTGTTTTACAAGACGCATATTAAAATTATCACTCCATCAAACGATAAACATTTAGAATAAATTAAACTTGCTTTCATCGCTCCAAAGAAGTCCACAAAAATATTTGGTTTCTCATTGGTGCACCAGCCAAAGAGACCTTCCTTTCTAAGCCGATATTTAACCATCGAAGATTCGGGTAATTCGGGTATTATACCTGGACCAGATGGTTTGTGATTTCTAGTTGACGTTCTATAACTTCACATTTTGAAATTATTCGAAGACGTCCGGGCCAAACTAAATAAGGTTTAATTTAAAATGCGCAACTAATAGGAATGGTCTCGAAATTGTGTAATATCGGCTGCTTACTGTCCACCGATATACGCAATTAAAAAGCAGCAATGTATATCGCTCGGTATTACAGTGTTTTACTTTTGCAGATTTGTTCGAAATTGATGTCACCTAAAGATAAACAACTGTATGAAGTAATTAAATTACTTATTATCTGGACATCCCTGGCGATAGCCACGAATCCAATATTCAGGCAGAACTATGACTTATAAATTTACTTAAGTGCTCTGGAGTATGAAAATTTAATCGAGCAATATTGTCGAACTGTGCACCCCAGAAGATATTAATGTGGCAACTAATAGTTTAACACATATACTAAAAATAACAGCAAAAGAGGCCATTCCTGAAAAAGCATCTATGAAAAAGATAATAAGCCTTTGTAATAGTCTATAATTAAATTAGTCCAAGAAACAAAACGGGTATATGGCGTCAGTAATAATCACCATTATTAAAATGGAAATAAGATAAGGCTTTGGAAGGTCTGAAGGTACGACTCTAGATAGTAAAATAAGACCAAGGACTCCGGCAACCAAAAAAGCAAATTATTCACTATGGAGCGCAACAAAAATAACTAAAGAGGCCAAAATTATTGAGCCCACCATTAATAAGTGAGCCTACCAACAATGTCCGATGGGGCAGCCACCTATAGACAATTATCGATCGCGCGGAAAAAGAACGAGATTCAAAACAACTAGCAGACTGGCTGAATGAAGGCAACATCCGTCCAAGTGTATCGGATTTCGCGTGTTCTATAGTTCCAGTAAATAAAAGATGGCCTCAATAGAATATGCATCGAAAATAGGAAACTTTACAAATAAGTCATCATGGATCGATATGCTTAACCCATAATTGAGGAGTCAAATCGAAAAGATATACAGAATTCATTCTACTCATTGGACATTATGGGTTCTGTGGAGTTCTATTTTGAGTTGTGTGTCGCACCAGTATAGTCTAACAGCGATTTATTAATTGAGTATTGCTATCTAAAGACACTTTCGAGGACACCGAAGTATGGAAGTTAGTCTTAAGCACTCCAAGCCAGTATGGGTGAAAGTTTAAGTGGAAGAAATGCAAGTTCCTTTATCGTCGAGTGGAATATTTGGCATATTATGTAGCAAATGATAAAACTCCACTATCTGATTCCATGTCCAAAGCTGTCTTGAAATATCCAAAGCCACTCACAGTATAAAAGGAGTACAGAGGTTTCTTGGGCTCACTGGATTTTTTCATAAGTTCATTCCTAATTATTCAATAATAACCACTAACCAAACTACTAAAGATAAAAAATCAGGAGAACAAACAGGGCAAACTGGTAATATATGGTCCCAGAGGTATGCAATGAGAAATAATTGGATACGCGCATAAAGAAGGTCATTTTGGTGCTAAGAAAATGACGGAACGTTACAAAGATATTACTTTATCCCAAAATTGAACCAAAGTACGCAAGATATCCAAAAAATTGTATTGAGTGTATCTTAGGCAATCGCAAGCCGTGTAAGCAAAAGGGGTTTCTGTACTCTCCCCCAAAAGGAGATCATCCACCCTTAATACACTATTTGGATTATTTTGGTCCGCTGCCAAGTACCAACAAACATTATAAATATATTTTTACCGTGGTTGATTTATTTTCAAAGTTTACATGGTTCAATCCAGTCAAGTCGACCACGGCGAATGAAGTGTTGCAAAAGTTAGAGATCCATCGTGTAGTGTTTGGTAATCCAATCATATCTGTTCGAGATACCACCTTTATTGTGTAACACACAAAATAAAGCATTTGTTATCGACAACTGGGGTTACTCTAGGTAATAGTCGGGTGGAAAGAATTAATGGTATTATTATCCCAGCACTCACGAAGCATTCATCCATTTGCATTGATCAATGGTGTAAGCATGCCAATAACTAACAACAATTCCTTTGCAAGGAAGTCTAAGAAATCTCCATCGAGGTGTTACTCGGTGTCCATGAAAAATATCGAGAAAAACGTTATTGCGATAAGTCCTTTTATGAAAGAAAAAGAATCTCAAAGACTAGGCGTTTGTCAAAATATACAAAATGCACAAGAGAACAAAGAAGAACAAATGATGGAGACCCGTAGTAGGCTACAAGGTGGGGGACATAGTAGCTAACAAGAGAACGCGGTTTGGTCCTGGTTTGAAGTTTAATTCTTAGTTTTTGGGGCCCTATACAATGAGTGACATATTACCAAATGATCGTCAGTAGACTACATGAAAATATGGAAGACCACACTAAATAATTCGATTTCTATTCTGATAATGAAGAAGCAGAACTGGAGTTAGAATCGACAAGTTCTTTGGCTAAGTGAAGCGGATGTGCTACCCTACCAAGTTTATTCCAGTTATACAAATAACAACCAGCCTTGACGATTAAAGATGTTAAATACAAATTTTGCCGATACATTAATAGGATATAATTGAAGAAATTTTTACGCAAAGAAGATTTTAGTTGAGATTCAAAAAGATGGCATTTTTATAAGACGATAATATAGCTGATTATAAACAACATGAGATTGTATTAGCATAACGAAGTCAATGACATCGGATTAGAAGGAGCTCGTTGAGGTCGAATGAGCCGTAAAATTGCCGAGAGTAAGATAAGCCAATTCACCATTAGCCAACTAAACGTTTTTTAATTAAGAATTAACAAGAGCGTTAATCAGACATTTTAGAAGTACATATAAAATGTATACAGTTGGTGCATTCCAGGATTTTTTTTACATTTATACTATCCCAGACTATTTCGTCAGCAAAAAACTATACAGTTGGTACCAAAATACTCATCCCAGACACTTTTAACAAGTAAAATTTGTTTGGTGGAAAATAAATTCTTCTGGGCAAGTTGTTAAAAGGACGGCAATTTTCTCTTTTCGATTAAGTTTGAGACCTTGCAGGCCACCACTGTGCCAACTTTGATAATTTTGTGACCTTTGGAATTTCCGCAATATAACTAAATGAGGCGCCTTTGCCAACTTTTCTAAGTAAACTAGAATCGTAAAAAAATCGTGTGACGAAGCTTTTGATATTTTCACTTTGGTATTAGCCACCACCAGCGGTAAGCTTAGAGGTTAGTGAAATAAAAGAAAAGTATATTCAAGCTAAAGCTGAATGAAACATAGGTCCTCCGAGCCAACCAACAACCTCGAATGTCGAACCTCACGTTCACGACAGATAGTAAAAAAGAGGAAGGATAAAACCGCTGGTTCAGAATAAACAGTCGTACAATACAATCGAACCGCGAAAACAATGTAAACAATTTTCGAATCCCGTGTCACGAGAAACAGTCACGGGATATCTAGAAACAACAGACACAACAAAAAATAGATCTTCATTTTATAACCCCAAAACATATAGGCAATGAAAATCGAAGCTCTGTACAATGTGCCCGGTTTGATCAATTTCAAAAGAGCAAAAGCAATTACACCAAAGATGGTGAAAGCAGGAAGACGTAGGAGTAGTTGCGAAAGAAACGATCTCAAATCGAAACCAAGTAGAAGAAACTCATCAAAGATGAAGGACAACCACACAGCTCATCCATATTGGGAAGAAACGGAATGGTGCGTGAAATTCAATGCGAACTATCGAACTATGCTAGAGGCTAAACTAATAACAGAACTTTTAGTACCAGCACGAAACAATGAATACCTGTCTATATCAAACAACCAACCACTACTTCACAACCTGCGTCAGAACCAACAACAATTAATTTACCAAGTCTTTCCACCACACAGGCCAACAACAATGTAGGAAGCTCTTGCGAAGCAATAAAAAGCAGTTGGCATCTAATCATGTTAACGCGATGCTGAATTTTCCAGTAATACAATCGAAAGTTTATATGCCATTAAAAATTTAGGCATACTCACAGTGTCATGAAATTATATCATAATTCCAATTTGATGAAAAAAATAGAGAACGAAATACCCAGGCTATATGAGATGTCAATGGTGGATCTCAATTTCTTAGAGCAACGGTTCCAAGCTTTATAGAAGCGACAAAAGCAAACCCCATATGACGCAGTTCTGGAACATCTACTCCACATATAGTCCGAGTCAACACATGTCGCATATAAACCTCAAAGATTTGTGTATTGTGTAAACAGGGACATGATTTAACAGATTGTAAAAAATTTCAACAACAGCCCACTTTAGAGCGATCCAATTTCGTCGCGCTAATCTAGCTTTGCAACATGTGCCTGAACGAGAACCACAAAAATTGCCCATATCCTATCCGATGTTTAGTATGCAAAGGAATTCCCTTGAAGACACAACACATTACTCCACTCTAATCATCACCCGCAACGAATGAAGGATGAAACTTAAAAATTAGAGGCAGGCATGATGATGACATGTAATAGGCACCTTATTGGCCACGGCAATTGGGCCCTTCAACAGAATGGAAAGAAACGATCCACCATACTACGGACACTAGTAGATCCTGGCTCACATACAACCTCGTTTCTCATCTAATTTCTCCATGAAAATGAACGCTTAGATCTTACAGAGTATAACAAGGTCTTTGATGGAACAAACATTCGACAGCAGAAAGTGGATGCATTTTGATAATCAGATGTGGGCTGATCCGAATTATAATAAACACGGCATCTTAAGACACGGCAAAGAGAACCAATCGCCCAACAGACAGAGCTAGGTTGGATTATATTTGGAATTACTTCCAACAAAACACCATCAAGGATCGAGTTAATGGTTACCTTGACGGACAAGTAAGGAGCTTGACGCCAAAGGATATTATACATTCCTCATCATGCAATGATCAAAGCAACCAGTACCACAACAAAATTAACAAGTAGATTATACTAATCTTCTCAAAATGCTAGGAAGTGTCCTTTTAGTTGGAGGTGACAACAATGCAAAAAATACATATTGGGGATCTCGGTGTCTCGGTGACCGCTAAAGGAAAAGAACTGTCCGCATCAGGCAAACAACTGAAATGCGTATTTCAGGCGGTACACCAACCTATTGGCCTACGGATACCAGTAAGATTCCAAACATTATAGACTTCTTTATTACAAAAGGGATTTCAGATAATTATATCCATATAGAGGACAGTGAAAGTCTATCATCAGATCATTCACCAATTATTATGATACTTAGCCAAACAATTATTTTGAAAGAGAGCAACCCGAAATTAACGAGCTTCAAAACCAATTGGGATGTCTTCCAAACACAGTTAACAGAAAGAATTAGTCTGCAGATCCCAATTCAGGGACCAGTCTAAATAGAAGACGAATTAGATAATCCATAATATCCAATATGCTGCGTGGGAAAGCACTCCAAATAATAGGCAGGAAATGAAGCGCAATGCTAGCTATCCAGAGGAAGTGAGCGAACTTCTTAAAAAGAAAAGAAAAGCTCGGAAGAATTGGCAAGAACATCGAAATCCTGAAACTAAAAGAGTATTTAATCATTTGTGTAGCACTCTTAATGGGCAAAAAGATACTGATTATTCATTATGGAAAGCAACTAGGAATATTAAAAGACCTAAACTTCAGATTCCTCCAATTAAAAATAATGAAAATTGGGCTCGAAATGCTAAACAAAAAGCAGATTTGTTTGCAAATCACCTTGAAGAAACATTCCAACCTTACCCAAGACAAAAATAAAAAGATAAAAAAAATAATACAAAGATAAAGCTTTATATAGACCAATTTATCTGCTACCAACATTATCGAAACTATTTGAAATGGTTCTTCTTAAAAGACTAAAACCACTTATCGAAGAAAGGAATCTTATCCCTTCACATCAGTTTGGATTTAGGGAAAAACATTCTACGCTAGAACAAGTACAGATGTAATCGAGAAATCACTAGAAAGCAAACAAATATGCTCAACTATATTCCTTGATGTAGCGCAAGCATTTGACAAAGTATGGCACCAGGGGCTAGAATTCATACTTCATCGAGATCTTTCGGAGCAATTTTTTCAAATTTTAAAATCATACATATCAGAGAGGCACTTACAAGTAAAGTATGAGAATGAGTACTCCCAACTTAAAAGAATAACAGCCGGAGTACCGCAAGGGAGTGTTCTTGGGCCAATCCTATATCTCCTATATACTAGAGATATACCAACTACAGAAGAAACAATGGCGACTTTTGCCGATGACACGGCAATACTTGCAACAGCAAAGAACATCAATGACTCCACTAGTAAATTACCGAGGGCTGGCTACTAACCTGATGTGTAATTGGACAAAGAATTGGCGAATTAAATTAAATGAAGCAAAATCAATCCAAGTGAACTTTACAAATCAAAAATTTAACCATATACCAATAATGATTAACTCAATAGTACTACCCTATGCAAACACTGCCAAATATATTGGTATGACTTTAGATGCTAAGCTTAGATGGAAGGAACACATAAGAAAGAAGAGAGAAGAACTAAACATAAAATTTAGAAAAATGCATTGGTTCCTAGGGAGACAATCTGAACTAGCGATCCATAACAAACTGCTGTTATACAAACAAATTCTGAAGCCTGTATGGACATATGGTAGCTAACTCTGGGGATGTGCCAAGAAGACAAATATCAAAATCATACAAACAGTTCAAAATAAAATCCTACGATGTATTGTTAATGCACCGTGGTACATTCGAAACAACAACCTCCATCGAGATCTCAAGATTGAGCTTGTCGCGGATGAAATTAAGCATCATGCAACAAAACATCTACAACGTCTGCACCAGCATCAAAATCTGGACATACGCTGTATACTGACTACATCTCCAACAAGAAGACTGCAAAGAACCAAACCACTGAACTTATCGCGACCAGGAGGCCAGTAGACTTACTGTGGCGAAAAATCTGAGGGAGGAGTTACACGAAACTGGAGATTATCACTTGATGACGCCGACTATTCAAAATACTTTATTATGCAATGTAAATTACTAAATGGGTACAAGACTCAGTCGTAATATAAATAAAAAAAATAAGAGTTGTATTTGATGCATCAGTTAAAACGAGCAACAATGTCAGCCTAAATCAAATCCAACTCGTGAGTCCCAAACTACAAAAAGACCTTATGGTGGTTAATTTCATTAAGATTCCATTAAGATGGAGAAAATATAAAGTGGCGTATACAGTGGACATAGAACAAAAATGTATATCGACAAATGTACTTTTATTCAGCCTGAGGTTGAATATAATTGAAAGTCGAGAACAATATAAACAATTCTAGAATCCCGTGTCACGAGAAGCAATCACGGGAGATCTACAAGAATATATATTTTTTAATGATCGGATTAAGTTCCATGAATTGGTCCGTTCGTTTCTAACGTATTTTTTTGTGCACAAATCAATTAAACTAAAGTAAAAGACCATTATACCTAATTGATGTACAATAAAGTTTTTTTTTTTCAGAAGCTCACACAAATTGTCAAAAGAATCAATAAAATATATTATTGCTTATATATACATATACAGAATACATACACGATATTTACCATGTAACACCCGATGGCAAAACATTTGTGTGTTCACACCAAACGCAACGACAACAAAGACGTTCTATACAGTGAAGAAAAACCTTTAGAAAATAATTTAATTTCCTTTCATGAATGAATCATTGATTTTCGAATCATCAACATCATCGGATCCCATTTAATGTATACGACCAAACTATATAAGAAAAGTATATAAGAAATTTTGTATAGAAAAGCATCAGTACGGAAAATACCAGACGTATGTACGTGCGAAATAATTATTGTATGTGCGTAGTGTGGTTGGAATAGAAAAAATTCATTCAAAACCTTTGTCTAAAATTCTCTAAACAAACAATTGTTGGTTTTTCGAACGCGCATCTATTTGTTGTTTGTTTTGTAAACAGGAATTAGAGCGGAACTAAATTTTTTATTAATGAAAGTCGACGAGTTACTCGCAATAACATGTGGATATATGTGTCATAACTTTTAAACTATATATCGCATTAAATCACATCAATTTGCTTATCTGCCATACTATGTTGGTATTGTATATACGATACATTCATATACCCATCCCCAAAAACAAAAATTACGCAAAATTTCTAAAAAGACTAATAACCTTTTGAAAACATCTTAAACCTTTTTACTTGCCATTGTTAAAATTTTATAACCCTTTTTCTATATAACAAAAATCTTTTCGTTTTTCTTCTTTTAGACAATTAACAAGTTTTATATGATAACATTTAAAAGAGGTAAAAACGATAAAAACATACGAGTATGTATATATAATACCTATACACATACATACATACATCCCCATTCCGAGCCCTATACATATAATATGTATACATATGATACATTTACTAGTATTTTTTAATTATATTTCATATTCATCTTCCTACCCCTCCGAGTACACATACCTCTTAACCTCCCACACACACACAATTTGGAATTTAACAAGACTACAAAATTAAAGAAATGTATTAAATTACAATTTTTATATATAAATTGATTAATCCTTTTTTCGTTTCATTATCCCTGTATCTTAAAAGGTTAGATGTATACATATACATATGTATATATATGCTTAAGGTGGTGTCAGGTACGGAATTATTTGCTATTGGCATTGATGTACAGTTCAATAAGGTGAATAGAATAATAGAATAAACATATAAATAGTAATATATGGATTGGCATGTGAAAACTCAATTCGATTAGAACATGAATTTAAACTATTAACCTAGATTGGCAAATAATCAACACCCACAACTTTCTTTAATTGTACATTTATAAAAGTTTAAACGAAAATATGCCTGATACCTTAAGATCTAATTTTTGCTATTTATGTAATTCGTCTATTGGTCAATAGATGGCATCCTATTTAGTAAATATATAGCGTTACGATTGTGGCGACATCGCTATTTGAGTAGATACACTACCGGAAATGTTAACTGTAATAATTAGATGTGTCTAGACTATTCAGGAATAGTCTAAACACTGTCGTTTATTTGGTATAAATAAATACAAGAAATTTCAAGAGATGTATACCAATCAACAAAAAGAAGTAGAGTACATTCAATTAACGGTTCAACATGTTGAACAGAAACTACAAAAGGACATCCAACTGTTGGAACAGAATGTTTTCGATGGAAGTGAACAAGTGCAAAATTTAGAAGAGTTTCTATATCTCATAATTAACAAAACATGTAAGCAAGTAGGCCAGTCAGGAACCTCGATGAAATTTATTCCACCGATATTTGATGGCACAACGTCGTTTGAAATTTTCACGTCTCAATTTGAAACAACGGTATATTAATCAAAACTATTGGAACGACGCAAATCGTGGAACAGCGTTAACGGTGGCTCTAAAAAGAGAAGCAGCTGAAACAATGCTGACTATTCCGAAACATGACCAAAATAATTATAACGAAATAATGAAGGCGCTGGATCGAAAGGATGGAAGTGACCATAAACGGGAGATGTATCATATGGAATATTCATCAGCGGTCAACCGCCTAGTGCATTTGGCACATACAAATACGTCTCCCAATTACACGAATTAAGAGAATTAAAATGGCCGCGTTCATTGATAGAATACGGGCTCTAGCGACACGTAAAGTAGTAATGTTGTCACTTAGAGTGCGACGAGTGATCTCCTATACAAGGAGGATCAAGGTGAGAGTCAACGTTGCCAAGGAGGATAACACAGTCAGCTTAAAGGGTCAGATGCTGACTCCCATAACCAATTGCCAATAACCTGCATTCCTATTTCGAGATTGTGATGAGGCGGTGAGAGTATAACAATCAATGGAAGTTTTGACAGCTGTGGTATTATCCTGGATACAGGAGTGATACGCACGTTTGTTCGTGAGGATCTAGTCAAGAAAAGAGTACAACCAGCCGATGAAAGAGCGCATACATAACGGGAAGGAAAAGTGTACAAATCAGTTTAGGAAATACTGGTTCCGGGGGATTCGAGGGAGATTCTGGATCACCAAGGTTGTTGGTAAAGAAAAAAGCGAACACAAAGGAATTATAATAGGGAGGATATTAGTAAAATCAGATAACGAAAATACGGCACTGATTAGAACCCTAAATCTTTCGGATAAGACGAAAACACATAAGCAAGGAACTGTTATCGGTGAATGTGAAGAGGTGTTAACAATAATGAAATGCGAATAGAAAGACGAATCGCGATTAGATACACTGAAATACGGAAAAATTCAGCACGACAACCTATCGAACGGTATAAATTGATATTCGGCAGTACACCGGAGAGTAATGGAAGATCTTGATTACCGAAACCTTAAATCAGTGACAAAAAAGAATAACTATACCCACTATCAAGGATCGATGACACGTTAAACACATTGTCAGGTACTGGAAAATTTTCAACATTATGGTAGGTGGAAGTGGAGCGCGTGTTGAAGGGGCTACATTGGAAGTCATGCCTCGTATATTTGGACGACATCACAAAACCACTTGAACAATTATTCGAAATTATTAGATTTTAAAATTTGTTCATTGGTCCGTATTTTAAAAAACCTAACACCTTTAGAAAAGCCGGTTTTATCGATATTTAACAATTTTAGGTTTCTGGGAAATTAAGTTTTCAAAATTAACTTCAAAATTAATTTTTAAACTTTTCATCTTTATATTTATTCAATATCGTCATCTGTAACGACGTCTGCGCCTACCATATGGTGGCCCTCCTTTCAAAAAAAGCTGCACAAGTTGTTCTGGATCAGCACGCAGAATTTGACCGACCCATTTTGGGCCATTAACCACCCGCATGATTCTTTTCTCAAATGTAAGGAGCTATCTGTCATCCCATACGTAATAATGATGGGCCTGATCAACGCTTTGTAAAGAACGTAACCGAGCCGTAACTCGCTAAGATATTACTTCAGGCACAATATCGGGGATCTTCATCAAATCTCTGATCTCGAAATTGTACAGAGCTCGGTATCTCCATCTACGCATGCTTCTTCTCTCAAATGTAAGGAGCCATCTCTCGTACTCATCCGTCAGCGCCCATCTTTCATATCCAAACTAACAACGGGCCTGAGCAACGCTTTGTAAAGCTTCAGCTTCACGGCACTTGATAAGTGTTTAGATTTTAGCAGTGGCCATAGAGGATACAAAGAACGACTGCCAGCTGCCAGCCGCACTTTAATATCCTCAACCACACTGTTATCGTGACTGATAAGAGAACCCAAATATTTGAACCTCCTCACTTCCTCAAACGTGTGGTGGCCACTACTAAAATTTAGTGTTCCATTGTTCCTTAAACCAGAGATCAGGTATTTCGTTTTTGATCAGGTATTTCGTTTTGCTGAACACCCGAGTTAACTGCAAAATTGTCGACAGCCTGTTCTCAACTTTAACACAGCATTGAAACTGCGTGACTGTCATCCTTCATAGTCGTACCAATTTTGTTGGTATTCCTAGGTATTCCAAAACAGACCACAAACTCTCTCGATTGATCGAGTCATAGGCCTGCCGGAAATACAGGATCATCTTATGTATGGAGATGGATGTCTCATAATATTTAAATAGAATCATTCGGAGCGAAAAGACCTGATCAGTGACTGATCGATTCGGACGAAATCCTCCTTGATAGTCACCAACCAAGCCCTCCGCTGGAGGAGTGATTCTATCCGATATAATGTATGACAGAAACTTGTATGCTGTGCAAAAAAGAGCAATAATATAGCGCTCATTGCCGAGTTGTTGTACTTTCAGAACCTCGGCCTTCCACCATTCTCGCTTCTTCCGTCTACAAATCCGCTTAGCTGCCCTTCTTGCAAGAGCAGCCTTGATTTTCCTCGCGATTGTGAGATGTTGTTGCACTTCACTATGGGCTATATTTTGTTGCTCAACTGCAAGACGACCCTCGTCATCAAACCAATCATTCTTGGTGTGACTTTCACAATACCTAAAGTCTGTTGAGCAGCACTAACAATCGAAGTTTTCAGTACCTTCCAGACAGAATTTACGCAGTCAGACTGGTGATTAGCAATATAGATTTACGAAACATATGAGTACCCCCCGATCACAGGGTTTAGCATTATAATTCGGAAATAAATAAATTTAGTGTTATCTAGAATTTACATCGTTAGTTTTATTCACAATCTAGTGATCGAACCTTGTTTGATAAGGCTAAAACGTAACAATTTACGGGGTAAATCCTGAAAGTCCGAAATCACTTATCGCGAAAACTTGTGAGGCGAAAAAAGTATTGAAAAATATATCCCTTTAAAATAACAATACATAAACTTTAGAAAGAGACGCGGACGAAATTTCGTCACTCAGTACAAATTAAAAGTTTTGGAATTCTCAGACGCGAAAATTAAATAAAAATTTGCCAAATAATTCGGTGCAACAAAAAATAAAGGCATCATAACCGAAAGGTATCTCAAAAGTCGCGAGAGTCAATTGATGACCAAAAAAAGCGTACTACTGAATACGCTATAATTGACGTACCTTTATTTGAGTGGTTCGGTGTTGTACGTCCCATATTGCAGCAACAGGCACTTACATTTGCCGAAGCATTAAATCATAACAGCTTCAAAGCATCGAACAGCTGGCTACGAGGTTTTTTGAAAGAGATCATTGCATTTAATGTTTGTAAGCGGGTGAATCAAACGATATGAATGTGGAAGACGTTTCTGATTGGAAAAGTAAGCTAGCTGGGATCACAGCTGGTTACGAAGTGACAATTTTTCAGCCACTGGTTATCGGGAAAAGTTTAAAGCCAAGGTGCTTTAAAAACCTTGATGTAAACAAGCTGCCAGGAAAATATTTCGCAAATAAAAGGGCTTGGACGACCAGCGACGTTTTTATGCGTTATCTCGAGAACCTTAATCAAGCCATGGAGAAGCAAGATCGACAAATATTATTGTTTCTGGACAGCGCGGCTTGTCATCCATAAATAATTTTAACAAACGTTTAGCTTGTTTACCTACCACCCAACACGACCGCAACATTACAGCCACTATAGATAATGGGCTAATACAAAACCTAAAAATAAATTATCGAAAATTTATGCTCAACAAATTATTAATTAAAATTAACGATTATGACAGAGTCTCAGACTTAATTAAACAAATAAACATATGCTTATACTTAGCAGGAGCATTGCCACGATTTTTGTCATTCATCAAAACACATCCATAAAATTTTGTGAACATTTGGTCATTAGTCTGGTACATTTTTTAGCGAACAAGTGTTGGTTATCTGAACGATTTGGCTCTGATCTCGAATTCTTTTGACCATTGAGCGGTAACTCTTATATACCTCATTAACTCGAATTGTGTTAAATTTTATGACATGGTTATTGCCAGTGCCCCTGGAATATTTTTAATGAAAGTTATTATTTTTATTTCCATCAGTTTTGCCATGTTTTTGATTTTTGTGGGCGGTTTTTTCGGTTTTTTGTGCGAGCTGTGTTTTCCACGGTATAAAGAGGACCTCACTCTATATAGTGCTAAATATCGATGTTTTGGGTGTCAATTTAATGATTTTGTAATCGCTAAACAGGATGCAGAAGGAGGTTCATGGTATTTGAGCACAATTAGTTTTCAATTATCCCCATTTTTAATAACTTTTTACTATTGTAACTGATTTTATCGACACATTTGATTATTATAACTGAAATAATTGCAAACAATATAAATTTTCAAGTTATGTTAAACCGCGGCTACACGAATGGAAAATGTACACCAACGTTGGAGATTTGTCCAAAAACCCAATCGTGTAGACGGACAAAAATAACAAATTCAAATGAAGGTTATATTGGCCCAACATTGGTATGAATTCGCTCAATAGGCGGTTTTTATAAAAAGATCAAAGGAAACTACCAACGTTGGAGTGTCTATTGGTACTTCGTCTACACGATTGGTGAGAAAAAATGTATTTTTGAATACTTAACGGCAGATCCCACTAAATACAACTGTAGATGTCATTATATTTTATTATTTATAACCAAATAAATTCAAAATGGATTCTGACTGGTCGAAGCTTGAATTGATAAATGTATATCAAAAGTATCCCGAAATTTGGGATTTGCATGATGTTTGGCATAAAATAAAAACTCAGCTAAGTGTTTTTCATTCAATTGAAAATTTAAAAAAAAAGAAAGAGTCATCAATGACGACTTATCGGGCACTCAAAAAAAAAGTAATGCAGTCGATAAAATCTGGCGCAGGAAGGGAAGAGGTTTATACGCCTACATGGTTTGCGTTCCAAGCATTGGACGCATTTTTGGGAAATGTTACAGGTTCAATCAACCAAACTATTAATACAGAGGTAAGCTAATTTATTATTTTACATTGTCAGGAGAGATTTTCTAACACGATTTGATGTATTTGAATATGTATGAGAATTATAATGAATTGGGCGTAGTAGAGAGGGAAAAATCGCAAGGACATTAAAACATTAATAATTTTTGAAAAGTTATTATTTTCTAATATAGTTTGTATTTATTTATAGCTGCATATAAAATATCAAAATCCCCCAAATCACAAATTAGAAAAACAACCGAACTAGACAAGGAACTAACGAGGCACATGGAATTAGCATCAGGTGCGCTTGAAACTTTAACCAAACGTCGAACTAATCATCAAATGGACGAATGTTCCATATACGGAGAACTACTTGCGAGTTAATTAAGAGCGTTGAGTTTACGAAACCGCAAAATTGTAGCGAACAAAATTGACAACCTCGTATTTGAAGCGGCAATGAGGGAAATTGATTCATCACTGGTGTAGCAGTACAACTGTAGACCTCCAATATACATCACAATCATCATACATCCAAAACTTAAACACTTTTTCAAAGCCGTCCACATCAAATTCAACGTCGACGAAGCCGTCCTTATCCCATTCCGTATCAAAATCGTTCCCTTATAGAATAAACCCTGATAAAAACAGTCCCCTATATCGTCTAAACAAGTAGTTAAAATTCCATCATCTAGTTCACAATTCCGTAATTTCCCCTTAGATAGATAATCATCCTTTGAAAACAATATAATCATTTCGAATCGATCCTCACCGCAATCTTTAACGAATTCACCATACAGAATAAACCCACAGACAATTCACGATCCTGATTCTCATAATACAGACCGTAGGCAATCACCTTTACAGCCAAACAATAAAACTATTTCAAAGTCATCCTTTTCCCATTCTATTAGTTACAGTCCTTTACCTTCTACACAAGTAATTTACATTCCCGTATCTAACCCACATAAAATAAACAAACAATTACCATTTAATCAAGAACCCTTTAAAAATGCCAATTCGAATCCAGAAGAATCGCTCAATCTGAGCACTGATGATTACCGTTATAGTCCTTTACCTTCTCCACAACTTTTGTTTGAAGAAATGAAAGACCACTCAGAATCTGAAAATTATGAAACTTCAAATCCAAAAATACGTAGTATCTTTAAATTTATTTTCTTAATTTAATTTATCTTGCCATTCGATTCTTTCTGTACTAATAAAATAATCGGCAAACTCTTCTCTGATAAGTTTTGTTTCATTATTTGATCTTCTACCCATTTTTCTGAATGGCATAAAGGAAGTTAAATTAACATTGTCCTGACGCCATGTGCCTGGTAAATATCCATTTTCATTTTCGACGTCGAATGCCCCCGATGGTGTGTACAGTCGATTTGATGTTTTGCTGTTTCGCAAAAAGTTATGTAGCAACACACAAGTTAGTGTAATTGTTTTTCTTCGCTCAGTAATATGGGCGAGTTGAATATTCTGAATACAGATGCCATTATGCCAAATGCATTTGCCAATACATTGAATACCTGGAAATGGTTTCATTATTCTATTGGTTAATGGAAACGCATCATCAGATAAAAACACGAATGGAACTATCTTCTCTCCTCCGAAAAGTGGCAGGCTTGGCGGCAACATCAAGTCTTCGTCTTCCAAGCTTTTGAACAAAGAAGTATTCCTAAATACACCACCATCGCCTACGCTTCTTTGTGCTCCCACATCTGCGTAAATAAATGAATATTTAGCGTCTACCAGTGCCATAAGTACCACACTGAATGTATTTTTATAATTATAAAAATGGGAGCCACTATTGATCGGAGCTTGAATCAAAATATGCTTGCCGTCAAGTGCACCAACGGTATTTTCTGACACTCTTGTGGTGTCTTTGGTATCTGAAATTATACAGATTATAACATAACATTTAATTAATGTTCACACATTTATATATCTATATCGTGAAAATTAATTATAGTTCTTATATATGCCCACCGTCACTTCTTGTTTTAACTCGTTATTTAGAGCTAAACACAATGTTAGATATCAACTGATGCGATATTTAAATAAATATGAAAGGCTATGGCAACTATCGCCCGATGCTAGAAAGCGCAACGTCACGTCCAATCTCTCTTTAATTGGGATGGCTTGCCTCATATTTGTATCCTGCCTGGAAATAAATGGTCCAGTTTTTTGCAGTAAAATTTCAACATCTTCAGAAGACATTCGGCAAAAATTTTGAAATTTGCCGGATGGTTCACGCCTTAAGTCCGCAATTAGATTCGATCCACTATATCTGTTAGAAGATTAATTGAATAAAATTTCTAAAAACAAATATATACCTTAAACTTACATTGCTCTACTTTTGTTCACTGACAACATCCACCATCTTCTTTTCCTTAAGTTTTTCTTCCTAATCCTAATTCATTGTGCACAAGTAAGCATTACCTGAATTGCACAAAATTCAATATGTGTAATTTTAAAAATATTTTTAAATTATTTTTCTACACTTTTATATTTTTAAATCTGAGAATTTAAAGCAATTCGCTTTTGCCTTCGCTTCCACCTTGTGGGAGACATTGTAACTAATGTATGACTAAAGTAGTGACAACTAGTGAACAATATCAATATATAAACCACCAAAATTGGTTATACGAGTACATTGGTAGCCAAATTTTATTGCACCTACATTTGTCCAACATTTTACAAATCACATTGGGCCAATGTTGGTCTACATTTTCCATTCGTGTAGCCGCGGCTTTATGTGGTTTCCGATTTAATTTGAGCCTTTTTAAAATTTACCAGATTCCTACAAATTGTTTGAAGCACTGAATTTCGTAAAACTAATGAAAATTCTTTAAAATTGGCATCAGTAACGCATTGATCGTAAAATAATTTAGTCACCCTATAGTTTATAACTAATTGATTAGGGCTTAGAACTAATGGCACTGTAGGAATTGTCAATATTAACGACTTTGTCTACGTTGTCTACGGGTTGTCGACGCGTCAACGTAGAAAATAATACATGGCGCGTAAATGCCCATCCCTGATACGAACGCTTGCAGAGGCTATCATGGCACTTGAAGTAGTCAGACAATACGTTTTGGATGTCGGAAATAATGAAATTTTCGATTTAACGGAAAAGATTAGTTTTAAAATGGTAAACTATTGCCAAAAAAAACTCTGTAATTTATGAAATCTTTCGGTCCCGTCAGTTTCCAGCTTATAAAATTTTCACTGTATACTAATTTCTAAATTGATTTATATTCCATCGGTAATTATTATTCACAATTAAGCAATTCCAACAACATTCTGATTCGGTACAATCGATCGTCGAAATTTATCAACTAACAATTTAGCAGTAAATACCTTCAGACAATCTTCTTAAACAATTTTGTATATAGCTTATCATACATTTTTTGTGTATGTCCATACTAAATACCATATTTAACTAATTAATTATCAATAATTTATTTATAAGTTTGGTTTGCGGCACACAACCCATACCAACATACACAAACACAAACACACACAAATCATCCATATAATAAACTAGACCCAAAATTTAGCAAAATAACCCAAATTACTAATAATAAACTTTTTTGTTTTCTTATTTATTTAGTTCTCTAATATTTTTATGATTAATAATCATGTAGCTGTTAATTATATTGTCACTTATTCAGCATTAAAACTAAATTTTAATTTTTTGTTAAATTTATTAATTTTTAATTATAGTTTTAAAAAAAATCCTATTTATCTCATTATTTTTGTACCCTCCCGCACCCGAGTATATATATTCAATTTAATCGAGAGTAATCAAAAAAAGGATATATAACTTTTTGCTTATAGGGTTTCGACTACATTGCTGAAAAATTAGGTCAATATTTTGAATAATATGCTGCTGTAAGGATATAGGATATTTGCCTATAAATGTATGTATGTAACCCAAAAACAAAAAAAGTTAAGTTTTTAATTTTATTATTTATTTTTATTAAGAAAATTATAAATTATATTCATCTTAACAAACAATATATTTTGTTGTTGGTTTCATCAAGTTTATTATTTTTGTGCGGTTAATTAGCTGGAAAATAGATTGAATACATTTTTTAGTTAACTTCATGACTCCTACTTTTATATAAAAGTTAAGTTTATTATTATTTTAGAAATTTTGTTAATTCAATTTGCTTAGAAAATTATGTATGTATTATGTGTACATCCTACACATGTACTTGGTAAAGTACAGGCAGTACTACATATACATTGTATGTATTATACCAACCTGCAACAGTTTTTACATAAGACAAATATTACGTAAACAAGGCAGAACGTCTAGACATCATTGTCGCAGTATATGTTCGTCCTCCAGACAAAGGACGACTTAATTAATCTCAAATACAGATTTTTTTTTATTTTCTTCATTGACGTATCGACAACCCGTAGATAACGTCAACAACGTAGACAACGTCGTTATTGTAGACAAATCCTAGAGTGCGGTTTTGTCCATTAGATCGAAACTAATGGGTGACCAAATTTCTTTAGGAACAATGCGTTATTGGCGACAGTTTTATAGAATGTCCGTCAATGCATTAAAATCTCTTTTCAAAAAGAGCGGAATTTAAAAATAATCGTCTCAAATACCATGAATCTACTTCAGCGTCATTTAATCCATTACAAAATTATTAAATTGACTCATAACAATGATATATTGCTTTATATAGAGTGAGGCCCTCTTTATAACGGTGGAACGGTAAAGAACAGCTCGCAGAAAAATTTGAAAAAATGGCTCACAAAAATCAGACATAAAGGTTATAACTAACTGCAGGAAGTCTATAAGTGCTAAAGGGTTATTAAAGAGCCAAATCGTTCAGGTAACCAACACTTGTTCATGTATATAAAACCCAACAGCTTTCCTATAATTGTGGCAGGGTTGTACTGTCCACCAAGACATTTTATTAAAAACAAACAATAGTCAGAGTTCTTCAAGCGTCTGGGATAAAGGTTCATAATAAGTGGTTACTTCAATGCGAAAAAAACTCACTGGGGTTTAATTAAGATTACCTACAACTAAAGGAAAATAATTACTGATGGCCAATATATTCGCCAACTGACCCAGGAAAAATACCTAACCTGATCAATTTCTTCATAACCAAAAATATTTCTGAACTCTGCTAATTTAACCATCGCCGTACACTTTTTCATTCCATAAACGGCTCTTATACTTGCAGAAGTTGAATGTAGATTTCAACAGAAGCTGTGTTGAACCAATTTTACAGAAGAAATTAAATTAAAAATGTAATTTCGCTGACTATAGTCTTGAACTCGAGTCCACAATTCCAACAGCATTTAATCCGCTTACTCGACCACCGGCATATTTAAAGTTGGTGCTATTCAAATCTTTTATGTTTGCCAATTCAATGGAGAAATTTTGAAAAATTTTAGCAACAGGAATGGACTCTGCGATTATTTGACCATCATTAATTTGTTCCTCCACCTAGAATAATTCTTAAATCTGAGATCTCGATGGTCCGTACAATTTGAAAGAATTGTTGAACTTGGAGATTTGAATTCTTTTGGAATTGAGTGTATTTCACATATGTTGGTTGCTTATATTTATTAATGTTTGAAGATGTGTCGATAGGTTCAGGTTAAGGTTTAAAATTTTGTTTTTTGCGTAGAAGAATAGCTACATTAGGCTGGCATGGTTGAGGATTCTGTCGAGTGAATGGTCTATGGTTAAAATATTATTGGAGGAAGGGCTTCGTTGATATTGTATGAAATTATTATTTTTATCACCTTTATATGTGGATAATTCGTTGATGGCATCAGGAATTTTTAATTGACGCAATTGACGGTTAAGCCTAAGAGTTGCAGCCTTCGATGTTCGTCAATCCTCTCTTGGAGTCTTTGAGCAGCGATTCGTTTTGCTTCCTCATTACATTGATTCCGTTGAGGATTTATTTCATCTAAATTTTTATCATTTAGACCTTTTTGACTAATTTTTATTTCTTTTGCTTTATTTGTTTGAATTAATTACCTAAATGTTGTTTCTAAATTTTAATATCACTTTGGAATTTATTAAATTAATTTTAATTTACCAAATCAAAATTATATTTATATATTTAGAAGTAAATTTGTTTATGCGATATGGTGTTGTGTCTTGGAGATATATGGTGTTGTCGTATCAATTCGATTATTAGTCTCCCACCATTGTTGTTTTGCATTCAATGATGCCAACAAGGTCGGTATTATCTGTTCCTCTCATTTTTGCGTTGAAATGAACGTTGTTAATACGCCCCCCCACGAATAAGATATAGTTTTTGTTGATTGTATTTATTTCTCTTGTGTTCTTCCAGGCCTAGAAAATCTCAGATATTGGTAGCGTTTTATAAAGTTATTCGTGTTGGTGTCAGTTTTACCGGTTATTTTTTCTTTTAATAACCGCGTTTCTGTAATTCATTTGCAGTTAACCCAGTTTCCGGGGCTGCTGGATAATGTATAATTGGCCTACCAGGAGGGAAGTTTTGTTATTGAACTTTTACTTTCCCTTTTAACAATGTTCCCAACCAGTCATCCATTTCATATTGAACCTCGCATGTATGCTTGCTTGGCTTCACTTGCTTATTAGTAAAATCGATATGCACAGATTAGCTCTCACTTAGCGCGACATGTGCTATTTACCAAAATTGTTTATAGCGGCAGTGCTATTTTATATCATAGGTAGATCACAAGTGTCGAATAGTTAAAAAATCGGTCCAAGTATACTACTGGAGGAATTCCTGCTCTAATTTTCTTCAGTTCAGAAATCGCCCTGTTGGCTATGAATTATTTATCTGATATGATTTAATGTTTTTTGTATATTGTAAAGGTGGAACATTTAAGTTTGCATAACATGAATCTTTGTCAAAGACCGGCACGACGTCCATGAAAGTCGTCTAGCATACTTTTTTATCTTCTAGCACCTTTTCAATAATATTTGTGATTCGAAGTACTTGAACGATTGTAGAATGCTTCATCATTCTCTCTCGTATTTTGTTCAAAGATACTTTCTATAGATAGTAGTAGTCGGGTCACCTTAATCCAAGGTCATGACTTGCATAATATTTGACCTTGAGCGTAAACATGACCTTGAGCGTAAAGGTGACTTGCATATTAATTTGACCTTGAGCGTAAACCCGACCTTGAACGTAACTACACGACCTTGAGCGTAAACGACACGACCTACCTCAACGACCTTGAGCGTAAACACGATCAACCTCAACGACTTTTAGCGTAAACACGACCTACCTCAATACTATACACGACCTTGAGCGTAAACGACAAGACCTATCTCAATGCTACAAACGGTCTTTAGCGTAAATGATTACGCATTGTTTTTTAAAGAAGTCATTGACCTTTATATTTGTACGGACATATTTGAAGGTCAAACCAAAAAATATGTCCGTACAAATATAAAGGTCAATGACCTCTTAAAAAAAACAATGCGTAATCATTTACGCTAAAGGTCGTTTGTAGTATTGAGATAGGTCTTGTCGTTTACGGGCAAGGTCGTGTGTAGTATTGAGGTAGGTCGTGTGTAGTATTGAGGTAGGTCGTGTGTAGTATTGTGGTCGTTCAGGTAGATCCTGTTTACGAGGCTCTAGGTCAAATTAATATGCAAGTCACGTTTACGCTCAAGGTCAAATAATATGCAAGTCATGACCTTGGACTCAGGTGACCCGACTACTACTATAGATGATCTACGAATATTATCGCTTTATGCTCATTGTTTCTGGCCTCATTTTTTATAGGTGGAGTCTGTGAGATATGTCTTTTTTTGTTTTTTAGTTGCCTTCCAGAAATATATTCCGTACAGTGCAGATCATTGCTCTGGCATTTTTAATGGAACGTCTAGTTGTATTTTCGCTTCCAAATTTATTTTAAAACTCGCCCAGTCTGTTCGGGAATTAACTAAGAATGAGTTTTTTAGTTTTAGATGTTTTTTTCGATCAGGGTTAATATGATCGTAGAGTGATCGGGGTTCAAAACAAAGCAGTCTTTAATCTGAAGAAAGTTGAAAAACCATATATTTTTAATTACGGAAAAGTCAAAAGTTGGTTTCCTTCCAGAAATTGGTTCATATTTGTATTCTTCCATTGCATTAAGCATTTTGTTTCGTTTTGGGGTTGTTAGTCTAGAACCCCAATAAGTATGCTTTGCATTCAAGTCCCCGCACATAAAATGAATTGACTTCCAATTTGAATACTTCAATATTTTGGTTATTCTTAATAGCGTGTTTTGACTATGCAAGCTTACTTTTGTTTACTACAAGGCTCACTAAATGGAATTTCAGCAGGGACCGTAAAATGATTGGAATGTTCATTTGGATATAATTTGGATGTTTGTGATATTTTTTATTGTGTTTATGGGATAGTCGAAAATATTTCAAAATTTGTCAAAATATGCGTTAAGTTTTCGAGATCAAAAGTACTTACATTTTTGGTTGATCGAACTCGGTATTATCTACGCAGGCTCCGAAATCTCATGAAACCATTCCCCGAGTAATACAAGTGACTTCCCCTAGATAACAATTTCCTCCGAGTGTATCTGATGCCTTTTTTGAACGATGATTCCAAACATGGGGCAATATCGAACAAATCATGCGTCTGATAACTTTTAATGGTATAGCTTTGAAAGTCAGAAGGTTGATTCCCGATTTTATGATATGCTATAAATTGTCGTGCCATTGTTTCTGCCACCATATCGAGAAGCAGGAATGTCAGGAATTCGGTTTAAGTATGCCATACTATGAAACTTATTACCAACAATGTTTATATTTTGCTATTTAATTTTTTTGCAGTGTTATTTTTTTTATCGTGCAGAATTTGCTGCGGAAGTAATTGGTGGCTTACTGCAGTATCGTGGATTTTTTTTGGGATGTGTTTTCGAATATCCATTGTATCCTAATCAAAGACTGATTAGATATATTCGTACCGTATTTCATGTAATAATTACTTGAATAACCAATAAAACGAATAAATATGTAAAACATAAAAAGGAAAAACATTTTTTTTTTGACAGTCCACGAATATTCTCGCAACATGTTTTCCTGCGCAGGTAGTTTAACACATGCCAAAACCACTGAGAACAAAAAAAAACACAAAATATATAAATGAATTGTACCGCCGGGAAGGTATACTACTTTCTTTGTTTATAATTTTTGATTAAATGAAAGAGAATGGATCTTATATTGATAAATGTTTTATTTAATGTCGGCAATGCGAGCCCCTTTGAGCACATTTTTCATTACATTCTCACACATTTCACGCGGTATTTCATTAATTTCATCACGAATTTTTTGTTTGAGTTGCTCAAGCGTTTCTGGTTTGTTTGCATAAGCCTTGCTTTTCAGGTATCCCCACAAAAAGAAGTCCGGAGCAGTCAAATCAGGCGACCGTGGAGGCCAATCAACATCACCATTTTTTGAAATAACTTGTTGTGGAAAGAGGTCTCGCAGTAATTCCATTATAATCCTGGCTGTATGTGATGTGGCACCGTCTTGTTGATACCACATGTTAATCAAGCCCAAAGCATGCAGTTGTGGCGTTAAAAAGTTTTCAATCATATCACGATATCGCTCCCCATTCACAGTTACCGTTACGCCGCTTTCATTTTGAAAGAAGTAAAGTCCAATGATTCCTCCTGACCAAATTGCACACCAGACTGTCTCTTTTAATGGATGTAAAGGTCCCTGATGAATAATTTGAGGGTTTTCCATTGCCCAGAACGGACTATTCTGTTTATTCACATATCCATTCAAATGAAAATGTGCCTCGTCAATCATTATGATTTTTTCATGAAAATCGGAATTGTCATGGCGAGCTGTAACATCCTATTGGCATATGTACGGTGGCGTAAATGATCTTGTGGAAGAAGCTCTTGTGTCAACTGAATCTTAATTTGAAACAAACAAATGCAAATCCTTGTGCAAAATTGTGGCCAAACTGGTTCTTTGAAGACCAAGCTCCTGAGCACGGCGTCGAATTGAGGTTTATGGATTGTTTTGAACACTTTCTTGAGCAGCATGTGATTTTAGCAGTAATGTTTTCATGTTTTCAGCCGATCTTGCAGTACGTTGTGGCCCATGCTTGGGCCTATCACCTACAGACCCTCTTTCTTCGAAATCATTCACTACACGATAAATAGTGCGTTTTGTTGGCACGTTGATTCTCCCAAAAATTTCACGTAACTTTCTCATCGTCACAGTAATCGGTGATTGATTTTGATAAAATGTTTTAACGATTAAAACACGTTTAAGTAATAGTCTTCGATATTCGAAATATCTTCTGAAATTAGGCATGTACCATCTTGGGTCGCAATTTCCAGATCACACCGTATTTATTTCATCATTGATAGCGTTGAGTTGTATTAACGCATTTGGTTAGTTAGTTTTGAAATTAAATTTCCAGGTGTCTAAAACACGGCTATTTATTTAATCGCGTATAACAACGATGAACCAGTATAGTTTGGTACGACGAAAAGTTGATAACTCTTCTTTAATCGTAAACACCAAGGAAATGTTTACCAGATTGTTTCTACAGGAATCTCCCACCAGTCTTGGCTCTTGTAATCTCTAGTTAAGGTAGGGTAGCTTTCTCAATTTTCCTGCTAGCGGAACATTATATGTAAAGCTTGTTTAGTTAAAGTTATGGTACTTACCACCCGCTTAACATGTGTTTTTACTGATATTCATTCTAAACAATATAAAATTCTAAATGCTGCAAAACTACTAAATTCCATCAGTAGACAATGAAGTCCAAATGAAGTCTAAAACTCTTCAGGATTGAAATTACAGCAACACTAAAGGTATTCAGTCGTATTTGACCTATTCAAATTAATATTTTTTTTTTAATATTTGAGAATAAATTAATTGTCCTAAAACTATAACCTTACTTCTCACATAAAACTTGTAGATATATTCAATACGAAAACCATACTAAATATATAAAGCTTTTATTTTATTTGTAAATGTTTTTAAATTGATTAGTATACAAAAGAACATCTTCGAAGTATCCAAAAGCTCTAAATAGAATACCTTTGATAAATTATAATTCAAAATTTAATTATGCCTGCGCACTTCTTTTAAGAGCTTTTAAAGCTATACGCAAATCTTGTTAAAAATATTGAGAATTTTATATGTACGTATACGGACGGAATCCAAAAATTGGGTTTATATGTCAAAATCACATTTTAAATAGATTATAAAAATATGTCTAACTAAAAGCTCAACTGAATCGCATAGTAAAACTGTGTTCATACACTCTAGTTATATAATCCTTCACAAAAAAAATATATATATAAAATCCTTGGTCAATCTTTAATTGTTTAAACACCACCCCGCCGCACCATCAAATCTATTTCACAGAGACAAACTTCCAATTGGATTAACACTTCTCCCACAATCAGCAAACAAAAATAAAAATTATTCAATTCATTTATCAGTCATGTTAACAAAAGAGAATAAAAACAAAAATCCAAACAACAATTTTCTAAACAAAAAGCTTCAAATAAAAACTCCATCAATAATTCAATAAAACAAACAAAGCTAATGTATTTAACATAACAACATAAATATCTTGCGTACCTTCAAACCATTACAAATGTTTTGTTGTTGTTACTGTATTAAGATGGTATATTTCTAAGCCTCTAAACAACAATGAACTTTTTTTTATTTTTTTGAAAAGAATGGAATGCAAATTGGAAAGTAAAAAGTTTAGAAAAAAGTTTGTTTTGTATTTTTTTTTTTGTAAGCACAACGAAAAATAAAATCATAACGTGCACAGTAGTAAACCAAGGAGAAAAAATTTGTAACGAAAATGATTTTTCTTTCTGTGTACAAGTAGTTACAGTTAATGGATTATATACGTTCGATCCAAATCCAAAATGACAGTATGAAAATATGCCATGAAATGTGTATTTGGTGGTTTAAGTTTTTTTATTTTTTTTATATTATAATACTTTGGTCTCTATGAGCTTTTTAGTTTTGCCAAACTAGAAGCTTTCAACAATTTATTTAAAAAATTGATATTCAATAAATCAAAGCTTTATGAGTTGTAAAATATTATGAAACTAATTGGAAAATTATTTATACTTTAATTATTTATTTGGCTGAAAGCTTAATAGTTTCACTTAAATAAAACTGATTTAACATGGTTAGAATTCTCTAAAGAATATATTCAATAAAGCTGTTAACCAATAATAAGCGAAATTATTTTTCTATTAAAGATGAAGTTTTTACAATCATTTAGCATGTCAATTAACGCTTTCTGATTAATGAGAAATTTTTTATTGTAGAGCTTTTTGATATTTCAATGAAAACATATTAAAGCTCAATTGATAATAAATTGATTTATTTTAAATTATTTTGCATTAAACGTTTGAAAATAAAAAGCAGCAACATAAAGGTTCTTAGACTTCAGATACATTTTATTAATATGTTGTGGTGGTCGTTAAAAAGCATTTAAATTTAAATCTGATTGCAACTTTAATACCTTCTTTTATAATATTTGATTATAATTAACGAAATTAACTCTGAAAGCTCCAAATCATTGAATATACAGTTTAATTAAAACACACTTTGCTGTTAGTAAAATGCTGTAGTACACCACCTGGCCACTACAGTAGATACAGCGACAGAGGAAAGTGAAGGTGTAACTGAGCTTTCGGGGAGAAGGATCTGTTGGGGAGGCTATACAATAAATGGAGAAAGTATTTGCCAAGCTAAGCGAAGAAATCGAGCGTGTAAAGCGAAAAATAGAAAACCTAAAACAGGATCGGGATTTAAAAGAACATAGCGAAATAGGTGGTATTGGACCGGAGAAATTCAACTACATCACTGATAAGGATGAATAGATAAGGAGCCGGACTGGATCCTTAAGAAGAAAAACCAGTACAGGAAGCGTAAAAAAGGGAAATGTGAATCGTCCCCTGAGGCTGAAAAATTAAATGGTATAGCGGAACTTCTTGTACCGAATCAAAAGTTGTTCGACCCGAGGGTAATCAACCAAAACGTTGTAAATATACCAACTAAGCTTTTAATTCGTTTAATAACTTTTTTGATATTACAAATACTATAATCCAAAGCTGAAAGTTGAAATTTTAGGGGAGTGTTAACGTTGCCCAAGTACTAAAAGCTTTGCAATAAAACATGGTGCATTTAGGTAAAATTTTTCTAATTTATTTTCTTTCTGTGTACTTTGTGTATAGTCAACTTTAAATTTGTACTTTTTTAATCGATTTTAACAAATTGAGATTCACATGTATAATTCTAATTAATGCAACTGGTTGATCTTACGAACTAATAAATTTTGAAAACGCTGCGACGTTTGGATCGGGAGGTATCGGGTTCGAATCCCAACAGAGGCGGGATGCAATTCGGTGATTAAATTGAAAACATCTATGATGCTCTGTTGGAATATAAAACTCATGGGCCGACCCATCTTCCATGTCACTATACAGGGTGACATGGAGCTATGCAATGAGCAGGGGGTATACTGTACTTGTGTGAATGGAACGAATGAATGGATTGAATGAATGTTGTGTGAATGTAAGGTAAGGCTATGGACCAAAAAATGTGTCTATGCCAAGTCCTTTATAACAAAAAAAAAAAAAAAAATAAAAAATATATTCTATCAAATGGTTTTAGGTAAGTTATGATCGGAATGTTCAAAAGCAAAATGCAGAACAAAAAACTTATCCATCCCGAAAAAAGCCTTTTCGAAAGCCTGCCAGCACGAAATCTATAAAACATAAAGTAAAATAAAAATTGAACTAAAGAGTGGTTAAAGTTTAAGGGCCGATGTTGAATGAACCACACTTAAATGTCAAGTTTTTTTCTGCATTTCATTTGACATTTCTCAATTTCAGACTAACTCAATCTTAATCATGGAAAGATACACAATCGAGCAACGCGTTAAAGTTATTCAGGCTTATTATGAAAATGGGCGTTCAAATCAAAATGCATATCGTGCACTTCGTGATTTTTTCGGTCAATTTAATCGTCCAAATGTGCGTACAATCGGGAAAATCGTGCAAAAATTTCAGCAAACCGGGTCTGTAGGAGATTTTAAAATACCAGTGCATGCTCATACAGCTTGTACTGCTGCAAATATTGCTGCTGTTCGCGATAGTGCGGCTGAAAAGCCGTCCACCTCAACTCGTCGTCGTGCCCAACAAGTGCACCTCTCACGCTCGTCGTTGATGAACATTATGCATAAAGACTTGCATTTACACGCTTATAAGGTGCAATTGACTCAAGAACTAAAGCCTCTTGACCATTCCAAACGTCGTCAACGGTCAGAATGGTGGCAAGAAATGGCAACAGTGGATGATCAATTTTCGAAGAAAATCATCTTCAGTGATGAGGCACATTTTCACCTCAGTGGATTCGTCAATAAGCAGAATTGCCGGATTTGGGCAAATCATAATCCAAGAGTGATTGTCGAAAAACCAATGTACCCACAAAGAGTGACTGTTTGGTGGGGTTTATATGGGCTGGCGGCTTATCGGGCCGTATTTTTTCCAAAATGAAGCCGGTCAGGCAGTTACTGTGAATGGTGTTCGCTATCGTGAGATGATAACGAACTTTTTATGGCCCGAATTGAAAGATATGGATGTGGACGATATGTGGTTTCAACAGGACGGTGCCACTTGCCACACAGCTAACGAAACAATGGCTCTTTTGCGCGACAAATTCAATGGCCGTGTTATCTCACGTGGTGGCGATGTCAATTGGCCGCCAAGATCATGTGATTTGACACCGTTGAACTTCTTTCTTTGGGGTTATTTGAAAAAAAAGGTGTACGTCGATAAGCCAGCAACAATTCAAGAGCTAAAGGATGTGATAATTCGGCACATTAATGGCATAGAACCTCAATTATGCCTAAGCGTCATCAAAAATTTGGACCATCGGATGGAGGTGGGCCGCCGAGGTTGCGGCGCCCATTTGGCCGATATTTTGTTCCATACATAATTGAACCATACCATATTATCAAAATAAAAGAATTGACAATAATTTCCTAAATAATTTGTGTTTTATTCAAAATCAACATCGGCTCCTAAAAGGTTGGTGCACCCCAAAAAAAATGTAAGCGCAACAGGTTCACCGAATTAAGTGGAACACAAAAATTTCATTACGAAGTCCCTTCGATTTCCAAAAGATAAAAATTAAAAAATATGCGAGTTCCGAGTGCCCTTCGAAAACTATCCAATTAATCGTGAAACAAATAAAACCAAACAAGCATGAATATGTGATCGTGTAAGCGACGGCCATACGAAACTATCAGACAAAATAAAAATAAACGAAATCGATTATATAGGCCGATGACTATCCCACCAACAATTTGTATAAATATTGAAAAATGTAAATTAAGTATATTGACCGATGTGGGTTTGAGAGACCGATCTGTTTTTAACATACTTTGATTTCTTCAAGTTTAACTAAATAACCAGATTATGGAATACCTTGGGCTGGTTGTCTTAAAAATGCAAGCTTCTTCTTCGAAAAATAAACCATACTTCGGTATGTACTGATGACAAAATTTATAGTATTGACAATTAACTGGAAGGTAATTTTTAACTGGAAGGTTTTTTAGTTTTTAACCGACTTTTCGTGGACAAAATTTAATTTTAGAAGAAACTCTATTATCGTGAAAAGGATTCTTATACGATCTCAGGGTTAGTCCCTGACTCTTAATTTATTGATTAGTATTGCGGCCGGATATCATAATTCGGCATGCAGTCAAAAAGTGTTGCTCAATCAAGGTTTACTGAAAGGGGTACTGAAGTACTATCATCACCTCCAGAGCTAATTAGGACCCGCTCACGATAGTGGAAGTTTCTTGAAACATACCAAACTTAAAAAACACCTGAGCTGGTCCGATAGGTTAGGTAAGGGTGGCCGCCCTACAGGACTAGCATAGACACAAAGTTGGTCCATAGCTATACCACATTTGAGCCGCCTTCTCTTCACTCGTTAAACCATCCTGAGCTTACCAAGAAGCGTTTAAAGTCCCGGACCCCGATCTAACTAGGATCCGTGAGATCGTTCAATGGGGAAGTTCCCATAAATTTTGTTCTGCTGTACGCTAGACTAGGACAGGTGCAGAGCAGATGAAGCACACTCTTTTCGCCCTCCTCATCACCGCATCTGCGGCCGAAGTCATGGGCAGAGACACCCAGTCTAAATGAGACAATGTCCCGTTATAGCTCCCACGACCATACCAATCTGGTGCCATCGAAGCGATATCAGTTGGCCTGATCTGGACCGGTCAAGTCCATGCCAGATCTGCCTGGTTATTACACACGAACTGGCGTTAGACCATCTGACGTTCGATTATTTTATGGCTTCTTCCTGAAGCATCAGTTTCAGCTAGTCCAATACTTTTGCCTAATTGGCTTGGTGTTAGTATGCCAAACTTAAAATACACCCGACTCTACCTGACTCTAGCTTGAGGGTGTTTCGAAGTATAGTTATTTTGTGTGCCAAGTTTACAAAAACCTTTTGTTGTGGCAGAATCGAATATCGGTGAGTCGAATATTCGAGCTGCTACAGTACCCCCTCTCCAGATGAGAAACCATAGGTTTTGAGACGTTATACGTTGAACCGGACGGTTTTATATCGTTTGCTGGCTGATATTTGATCAGCTGTGTTGAGAATACCGTAGGCCGGTTTTAATCTGTCAATGGAGATTGAGTGATGCTTGTCTTTGATTGAGACAATGAATTGCTTGCGTAAGCGGCGTATAACTTTGTATGGCCCATCGTATGGAGATTGTAATCCAGTACGAACCTTATCAACCCGGACAAAGACGTAATCGCAATTGTTGAGTGATTTAGGATCGAATATGTTGCTTTCATTCGTAGGTCTTGTTGCCGTGGGATACGATTTTGCATGGTGGTGCGGAGTTGGTCGATGACTGTGTCGGTTATGGATGGAGACGGCAGAGGATATTCGATGAAGAACTCACCGGGTAGCTTGATGGTTTGACCGTAAACAATTTCAGCTGGTGAGCACTTCAAATCTTCTTTGACCGTTGCTCGAATACCAAGTAGAACGATTGGTACTTCGGAGCTCCAGTGAATAGTGACGCCTCGGGCCTTGAGGGCAGCTTTGAGCTGTCAGTGGAAGCGGTCAACCATGCCATTGGCTTGCGGGTGGTAAGCCGTTGTACGTATACGATGTGAGCCGAGGAGTTTCGTTAATTCCGAGAAAAGCTTCGACTCGAATTGGGTTCCTTGATCAGTGGTGATGTCAAGTGGAACGCCAAATCGTGATACGTAGTTTTGTACAAATGTGGTAGCAATGGTTGCTGCAGACATGTCGCTTATGCAGTACGCTTCTGGCCAACGAGTGAAACGATCGACACAGGTGAGTAGGTATGAGTATCCATTGGATGGAGGAAGTGGTCCTACGACATCCAAATGAGTATGCTCGAATCGACCAGGTGGAATGGCGAATTGTCCAAGAGGCGATTTTGTGTGTCGCTGGACTTTTGATTTTTGGCAAGATAAGCATGCTTGTGCCCAATGGGTCACGTCTTTGTTTATGCTTGGCCAAAAGTATCGAGCAGTAATCAATTTACGAGTTGCGCGGACACCAGGATGTGAGATACCGTGTAGTGTGTCGAAGATGGTTCGACGTAGTTGCTCTGCGATGTACGGGCGATTTGCACCCGTAGATGTTTCGCAGTATAGTTCGAGGCCAGCTCCAGTTTCAGTGATGAACTGGTGTGACAAGCGGAACCAGAAAGTAAATTCTGAAGTTCCAAGTCTGCTTTTTGCGCTTGTGCGATCTTATTGCAGTCGAAGTGAGTCTCGACTGTGGCCGTTTCGTTTGTTGTTGTGCGCGAAAGTGTATCCGCGACAACGTTTTCGGTACCTTGAACATGCTGGATGTCCGTGGTAAATTGACTAATATAATCCAAGTGGCGTTCTTGCCTTGGATTGCGTTCAGTTTTAGACTGAATTGCTCGAGTGAGAGGCTTGTGGTCGGTGTAAATTGTGAAGTCCCGACCCTCGACAAAATATCTGAAGGGTTTGATTGCTAGATATATTGCGAGTAATTCCCGATCGAATGCAGAGTATTTCTTTTCGGCATCCGAGAGCTTCTTTGAGAAGAATCCCAGGGGCTCCCAACACTTGTCGTTGTACTGTTGCATGACTGCTCCGACAGCAGTGTTTGATGCATCAGTAGTTATGCTGAGCTTTGAGTCGCTCAGTGGATGAGACAAGAGTGTTGAATTGCCAATTCAGCCTTGAGTGACGTGAATGCGTGTTGACATTCGTCATAGGCCAAGAGAAGTTCTTGGCGGTTTTGGGCTTACGTAGTAGTACTGCCAGGTGGCTGTGGATTGGATTGAGTATTTCAGCGAGCTTTGGTATGATTCTGTGGTAGTAGTTGACTATGCCGATGAATCGCTGAATACTCTTGATTGAGGTTGGAGCTGGGAATTCTTTAATGGCATTGATTCGTTCTTGTGAAGGAAGGATGCCATTAGCGACGATGTTGTGGCTGAGGAAATCAAGAGTGGATGCGCTGAAGACGCATTTTGAGCTCTTGATGTGAACATCAAACTCGACAAGTCGTTGGAAAAGTGTTTCCAGATGGAGTTTGTGTTGCTCCTCAGTTTGAGATGCCACAAGAATGTCGTCTATGTACGAAAACGAAGTCGAGATCTCGAACGACTTCGTTCATGAAGCACTGAAACGTTTGCGCGGCATTGCGTAATCCAAATGGCATTCGGGTGTATTCGAAGAGGCCAAATGGAGTTGTGATTATCGTTTTGAAAACGTCTTCAGGTGCCACGGGAATGTGGTGATAACCTCTGATGAGATCAAGTTTGGAGAAAACTTTGCAGCCATGCAAGTGCATGGTGAAGTTTTGAATGTAGCGATCCGGTATCGTAACCGTGTTTAAACGCCGATAGTCCCCACATGGTCTCCAGTCTTGATCTTTCTTCCTGACCATGTGTAATGGACAAGAGACGGAAGATGTCGATGTTCGACAAATTCCTAATTCCACCATGTGTTGAAATTCTGCTTGTGCAGCTTTGTGACGCACCGGATCTAGTCTGCGTGGTCTCGACACAGGAAGATGGCCTTCCGTGACGATGTGATGTACCACGTTGTGTCGGACTTGCGTTTTATAGTTCGGCTCTGCTGTAAGTAGTGGGTACTTTTTGAGCAGAGTGCCGTAGCCGTTGTCGATGTTAAAATGGATCGGTGTTGGTGTGTTAACACGAACCATTGTGGCGTTTATTGATAGCTTCGTAGCTGGATCAATCAACCGTTTGTTTTTGACATCGACAAGCAGTCCGGATTTGTTTAGAAAATCGGCGCCAATGATCGGACGGTTCACTGCAGCTAGTATGAAAGCGTGGGGGAAGGTTCGTTTGAGTCCGATATTCACGTTAAGCAATTTTGTGCCGTACGTGTGGATGATTGAACCATTGGCAGCCGATAAGACTAGATCGGAATTAAATTATTAAAAATTATTTTGTTGTGGCAGAATCGAATATCGGTGAGTCGAATATTCGAGCTGCTACAAACCCCCAACGTTGTCCGTCACGTTAACACAATCTTTTCTAAAACCGATTTATTAATTAATTTTTAATTTTTTATGATACTGTTTTTAAAATTCAAGATGATATTGATTTCATAGGATGAAAGGTGATGTGACAAAATTATCGGATGATAGTTAATCATTTTATACAAACGTTATATGGGTTTATCTAACAATTTTTAATATTTTTCCGGGATGGTGTAGAATCTTGAAAAAGCAACATACCAAAATAGAAAAGGTATTTTCGGGATGATGTTTCGTCGGCCGTAGCTTCACATACATGCATATAACATCAATTTCAAAATGGAAAATGTATTTAAATGAAGGAAAATGTTTAAAGAATACAACCGACAGTTGTCCGGTTAAACTGTATTGGCTTCTGAGTTGAAAAGATTTGTTTATCAAGGAGATGGAGTTTTCATTTTCTTCTATACATAGATAAACTTTCCACCCTATTTAACGAATGTCAATTTTTCATCACAAATTGACATGTCACATAGTATATTGGTCTCAATAAAAAGAAAGATCAATTTCTCTACAAATATAATATATTAGTATCACTTACACAAAATCCATCACAAAAGTCAAGTATATATTCTAACGTATATTTAAAACCCTGAAACAATGTTTTTTGCCTCAACTAAACTATATTTGTGTATAACTAATGAAAAACGATTTATATATACAGTATAGTTTTGGTACGAGTAAATAAACAACAAAAAATGTTCAAATTCCACTTATATATACCGCTCTTGCTATAAAATGAGCTTTTTTGTGCTTTTTTCTTGTTTCGGTAATTTTTTTTTTTTGTTAAAATTACTTTACAATACGGCATATTTTCTAGGCTAATGGGTTAGTCATAACGATAAATTTTTATCGTACAAATACATATACATATAGCAAAACTAAAAACACAAGACATCGACACACATAAAATAAAAAAACATAAAATCTCATCATAAATCACAATGTTTTCAATAAAGCATTAGACATAAAAAACAAAAAAAAATTATTTTCTCATTTTTCTTCGTGTCGATGTGTAGCTTTATTGTGTATGTTTGTGTATGGAAAATATTTTCCATATGTATGTTGATATACATAAATACAGTAAAGGAATTTAGTTTTAAATTTACCCAGCACACGTATAAACTATATTCCGCCACTGTATAAATGCTGTCTTAAATAAACCATAACGAAAATAGTTTTGGCTTTTAGGCAAAAAAAAATAAAATTATACAACATTTGTAATTTGCCGTTTAAGTAGTTTTGCCTTGAGATGTTTAACATAACGCTTATATTGTTTATACTCGTATATACGTATACACAACAATCCTAAATTGCATTTTTTTGCTTCGAATCGTCTAATAAAAATATACATTTATTTAATTTTTTTTGTAAGGCCCAGGACAAACATTATAAGATATGCAATTTTGGTTGTCTTATATATAGTTGTGCTCGACTATATTACATTTTTCTATTACATACAGTATATATAGATACGGTGAAGAAATTATGTTGGTTTTGGTACAATGCCAACATAATAACATTTGTTCGCCCCATGGTGAAGTTAAAAACAATATCCGCATATATATGTTGTACCCATTGTGATCTATTACATTCCCATTCAACCGCATACAAATATATACATAAGTAATAATCATAATAATTCCATTAATATCACTAAATAAAAATTCATCCTGCGAAATTAAAAATATTTCCGTGTAATAAAGCAGTGGGAAAAGGATAATAAATGGCAACGAGTAGAGTAGAATGGAAATTAACAAAAAAACGTACAACACTTTAATTTATCCTTCAGTCAACTTTTAATTTATCGCTTATCTAAAATGATAATCCAGAAACATATATATGTATGTATGTATGTACACAAAAGCGCTTCGTTCACTATTTAAATGTTGTAATGTAAAGAGAAAGGATATTTTTTATGTATATAGAGACGGGGGAATATTTCAGAGATAATAAAACTATAACCAGCAAATAAGTTAATTCGTTTCCGTTTTTTTTTCTTCTAAATTTTGTGGCTGCCTTTCCATCTTTTGACTTTGGAAGAGTACTTTAAATGGGGGTCGAAAAAATTACATACCTCCATTTTTGGAAAATTCTTTTGTTTAAGGTTTCGAAGCCATATAGACATTGACAATTTATTTACGTAAATTTTAAAGATTTCGGCTTCATAGGAGTTCGGAAATAATTTTAATTCAAAACTCGTTCGAATCAAACTACTCTGGAGCGGTATGTTCACCATATTCATCAAAATCATCACCCTATGAAAGTGTCAATTGATAAGGTTCGAAAAATTTTTTATTAAAATACTTGACAAACATTTTAATTTGTTTTATGTGTAACCAAAATATTTACAAAAACTTCTTTTAAAAAGAAAATGTTTTCACTGTAGGAAAAAAAATGTACGACGGCTGGGTAATTTGAGGTGATGGTAGGATATTTAAAGGACACCAGGCAAATAGACATTTTTTTTTTTTTTTAAATGCTGCCAATGGCTTTATTCTTGAATCTTTCTACAAAATAAACTAACAAGAAGTATTCAAATCTTAAGCTAAAATTATTACATATTTTAAGTCTTAACCAATGTTAATACTTGTTATTGTGCTCACTATTTAATTAATTTAGATTACATTTATATGTAAAACCTAAACGTTTAATATATTTACAGATTCATCAGTCCAAGTGGATCTGCTCTTTTAAGTCGCTTAAATCGCGGCTGTTTTAATATATCCCAAGATCATCGTGAATATTACTATATTTCGAATGTACCACGGAGCATTGGTAATACTATACGAAGTATTTTTACTTGGGTTCGTTGCAGGAGTTCTCTGTTTGACTGCGCTGGTGGATCCCCATAACTGAATACCATATATGGGTTTGATTATCACTTTGTACAATAAAACTTTATTGGCTAATGGCAGCTGAGATTTTCTTCCCATCAACCAATACATTTTGGAAAATTTTATTTTTATTTGTTTGAGCTTTGCTTCGATATGATTTTTCCACGTTAGTCTTCTATCCAGGTGCATTCTTAAGTATTTGACCTTGGTTTGTTGAGGAATATTTATATTATTTAATTCCACTGGTGCGGGCAAGTGCGTTTGTTTAGCGTGAATTTGACGTGAGTTGATTTGTTTTCGTTCACTTTTATGCGCCATGTCTTCAGCCAGTTCTCGATTTTGTTTAGATGATTCTGTAATTCCTTTGAGGCAGTTTCGGGATTACCGTGTCACACCAGGACGGCCGTATCATCGGCAAAGGTTGATATGACTACTTTGTTGGTTACAGGTAAGTCAGCTGTGTACAGCAGGTATAATATTGGACCTAGAACTTGGTTTCGGAACCCAAATTGATGGTCTGGAATAATATGCCGTTCTTCTAACACTGGTTTCAATTTCGTTAGTAACAAATAGTACATTTTTCCAGTAATAAGATCATGCCCTGGTGCCTTTTTTGGAGTTATACAATTTTTAATTGTATTCTTAACTTTCTTCCACTTATATTGTATGGGTTTGAAGAACAAATAATCATCCATTTGGTCGGGTAACACGAAGTTATTAGTTTCTACTGTTGTTAGATGAGCAGCGAAAGCATTGGCTTTTTCTTCATCGCTTCTCGCCCAATTTCTAGTTGGTAGTCTACTCGGGTGATTCGAGTTTGTTGGCCTTTTTAACTTTTTTGTTGCCTTCCACAAACAATAAATTGTCCTCTCGGTTGCCGAGAGTTCATTTAAGTAATCCTGGACGCTTTGGTTTTCTTCTTCCCGCAATGCAAATCTTAGAATCTTAATAGCTCGATTTAATTTCCGCTTCTCCTGGATTAGTTCCTGTATATTTTATGACAGTTTATTAACTTTTTCTGTACTATTTAAGATGGGTGTGGCCTTTTCAGCTGACTATGACAAGACATCTTTTAAATTGGCTTCCGCCGCATCAATATCTGCTGGTGTGTTAAGATGGATATTCAGTACACAATTTTCTCCAATCTCCTGCAGACAGATGCTAGTTGATTGGATATGTTCCTTCTCATATTCCATAAATTCATAGTGTTTTAATCTTGTTTTTATCAGTACAGCTGTGCCTCCATGTGCTTTCTAATTTGGGTGCTTTATATCATAAACAGAGTACCCACTAATTTTGAAATAGTTTTTTTTGGTGAAGTGTGTTTCAGATATTAACATTATGTCAATATTGTGCTCAGTGAGGAATGCTTAAACCTCTGCTTTATGTTGTGCTAGGCCGTTTGCATTCCATATGGCTATTTTGAGGACAGTCATTTTTGGTTTTTAACGACTACCTGCATAGCGCGCTCAAAATCTGCATCATTAGATTCATGGTTCTGTAGCAGCTCGAATATTCGACTCACTGATATTCGATTCTGCCACAAACAAAACAATTAGTGAAATTCAAATATAATCCAACTTATTTGAATTAAGCGTTCACTAACCCCATCACATATCAATCTATCCAACCAACACTATCCAATAACCGAACCATTACTATAAAACATTTATAGTAAAACCATCGCCATCCAACCAACATCACCACGAACTAACAATGTTCGGTGATGCAATAAAAACCCACTGCACTACATAAGTGCAATGTTGACCGTCGCCGGCGCATGTGTTCCTTCAACACAAAAACGAACACGAAGGCGACGTCATTTTACAACAACACAACTCAAAAAAACAACACAATATGGTCGTCCATTGCGATATTGAATTTTGGAGTGTCAAGTCAAGATTAACAACCAAGTGCAAAAACAAAATTAATCAGAATAACGTGGTGGTGAATCTGAATTTAAATTAAAATAAAATATAAATAAAAATTTATAACAATAAAATTATAAACAAAAATTATATAAATAAATAAATATAAATAAGAATTATAAACAAAAAATATATAAATAAATAAAAAATATGTGTTATAAGATAATAAATAAAGATTAATTGTTTTATAAACGCAAAAGTTCTCTCCATCATCGCCATGAAGCTTTGCAACCTGTTAGTTAACTTGCTTAAAGCTGCTGCGATGTTTCCTTCTTCGCTTGCTTGCACTTTAGGAGTGGTACCCTTAAGGATACTTGCAAAGGAAACCGCTGGATGCACACTACTGTTAACAGTTGCTTTTCGATGGTTATTTTGTGCTTTATGATATGAAACTTCTGGTCGCACTTTTGGTTTAGTGGAAGAATAAAGATTAAGCATTCGTTGCTCTGCTCGCTGCCTTGGATTGATTCTTTTTTTCAATTCTAGGTAAATTGGACACCCTCTATAATTTGCAGTGTGATTTCCGCCACAGTTGTTGCATTTTCTCACTGATGCTTCCGTTTTTTCTTTATTGCATGCATTTGAGTTATGGAGTTCACCACAGATAACACAAACATCGCTTAAAGTGCAATATGCTTTAGTGTGTCCATACCCTTGGCGCTTAACACACTGTACCGGTCCACTTCTTTTTCTGGGTTCCTCTATGATAATTCTTCTATGCAGTAGATATTTTAAATCAAATATTGAATGTTTCTTTTTGATTTTTTTATTATCTGGTTCTAATTCCAGACGGAACAATGGCTGAGGCAACTTCTGACGGTTAATAATGTTGGTGATTGATTTGAATTGAAATCCTTTTTCAGCTCTATACATTTTAACACGACGACCAAGCCTTTTTGGCTTTTTAGTTGGTAAGTGTAGTAATGTTTACCAACTTCGTCGAAATGTGTAACTAACGCTCTGTAAGCGTCAATATTCAGCGGTGGAATTTTTGTTTCTTTTATATCTCCTCTTTTTATCAAATTCTCCATTAGTAATGAACTCGATTGATTTTGTGAGCTCTCTATTTGATTCCTCCCTCAAATAGATTGGTGGCGGTTTCTCTGGTTTTGGAGCTTTTTCGGCCGGTGGGTCTTCAACACCCAAACAAGAATACCGGTTGCTTTGAATTAATTCAACACTACCTAGCTTGGTGAATTTATTCACGTTTGCACTAGCCGCTGATCTAGGGCTTCTCCTTCGCTTTGAGCTGACAGTAATACACCTGTACAGCCCTTGTCAACGATGCATTTTTATTGTTCAACGCACTAAGTTCATTAACGTTAATTTTTAGTTCACTTGATATTAAATTACCTGGTAAAGTTATTTTTGATGTATTTGCGATGTGTTGTCTTTTTGGACTATGTTGCACCTTTTTGTTTGTCACTATTGTGGTCGTGGCGTTTAGCGCCAAATCGCTTGCGGACATCGCTTTCTGTAGATTTGGCCCAGCCTTTCTTATTTGAGGTGGAGAATATTGAAACATCACGATTTCACATATTTTTCACGTCAAATTTTTTATTTGTATTTTATATAAAAAATTAATAACTGCTGATTCGACTTTTCACGCAAGTAATAAGTAAATTATTTTTAATGTTTACTCGGCGGTAGCAAAATTAATGAGTCAGTTTAAAGTACGTTTAACCGCCATCTATATGAACAAAAACTATACTAGCACCATCTTAGTATTCTGAGGTTTCCCAACATTTGGTTAGAACATAAGAGAGCCAGTGCAGGGTACAGATGAACAAATTATTTGTATCATCTAAAAAATTATTATGCCAACTATAAATAAAAAGATTTAGGCTACATAAATTCAAAAAGCATAAATATTTATGTAGTTTATGCTCTGCAGCTCATGCGTGGAAATAATTATACAATAATCGTAATAATATATAAATTTATTTGCATGTTATGTTATATATGTTTATGGTGCTGCTTTTTTTATGGTGCGAGAGAAATAAATTTCCATGATGAGTTTTATAAAACGAAAAAAGAAAATCGTTCGTTCGTTCGTTTTTGGCTAAATGAAATTGTTTAGCTTTAAAAATGAAAAATAATTTTATTATGTATAAGTCTTATTGTTATTACACATTAGTATTATGTATAATGTAATGTTATATAATATAAAATCATAAATTCTAATATTTGCCGTAAAATTTATTTATATTTTTGTATGTACTCGTAACGTCGCCATTGTTGTAATTTTTATGATCATGTTTTTAATCCTTGATATACATGTACTAAACAATGTATGTATGTACGTATAAGCATACTTCAATATTCATCAAAAATAATAAAAATTTAATGTTCACGTTTATGTTTATGTAGGTACGTATATATGGATACATATGTTCCGCCGTATAAAGGATTTAATTATTTAAAACGATTCTGGCTATTTGCGCAAATATTCTTAGATACCACTATGCCATTTATTACTACTCGTATTAATAATATTATTATGGATTAACCTAATTTGAAACAACGCAAACATCAAATTGAGTACGTAAATACATAATTTCAAAAACAATAATTTTTTAATTAGTGTGTAATTGATGTACATAAAAATTAATTGAAAATTTTATTCGAATAAACAATCAACAATTTTAATTAATTAATTTATGGGCCTATGAAAAATGTTCGCACTCAATTTTAACTCATCAAAGCATTTTATTTTTAATTGTACGTAGATAGAATTATAGGGTCGCAAATTATTTTTTTATCCATTTACAGGATTTCCTAACATTTTGTCGTGCGGTCAATCACAAGAAAATGTTTGGAATGTTTTTTGTAGAAAGCTCATGACGTAATTAAATGGCTAAAATTCGGTGTTGTTTTTTTCAGAATTCATAATTTTACGTGCTACATGCTAAAAAATGTTGTCTGCATGTCATGAGGCATTTAGTTTATTAACACTTATGGAACACTGCGAAATTTGATCCCTAATTCGCGCGTTTTTGTGTTGCATATGATGTACATCAAAATTTTCGATGACTTCCAATATAAGCAGTATAATGTCAATTTCAGCGCGAATGTTGTTCTTAAGATCTTGAATTGTGTGTTCTTGATTAACAGAATTTCTTGAATTTATGCAAACTTGGTTGCCAATAAATCAAGCGTTTCAAGATTTGTCTGCGACATTAGCACCGATTTGTTGAAACCAAAGATCATCGCTCAATCAATTTCAACCAAATTAGGCCACTAGAATCCAGCTAACATGCCACGATAGCGCTCACTATTCACTGTGGTCACAAGTCAAAAGAGGTAAAGTCGACTTTACCACAAACTCATATTTTATTATTTCCTAAATCTCCGGGGAAAAACACGTAAACTGGTCTATTCGGTTTGTAAATATGTTTTTTTATGTGAAAGTTAATAAGGGTTTCCCGAACAGCTAAACTCAATTTATTTAAATTTGTATTTTGGAAAAACTAATAAACTCAGTAAAATCTACCGAAGCAGACAAATTATAAATAAATTTAGTCAATTTAATTTATTTTAAATTTGGTAAAACTAATAAAGTTACGAGTTTAGTGGTTGTGTCTTTTTAATTTTTATTATATTCAAAGTTAAACTAAAGTTTAATAGTTTTTCCAAAAGTAGTTGAGTTCAATTTAGAAATTTATTTCAACTTTATCAATTATTACAAAATTATTTTTGATCAGTTTTATTAAAACTTAAAGTGGAATAAATGATTGTTTCAGTTTAATAATTATGGCAAACACTATTGTTTGGAGAAGTTAAAATAAACTTAATTTTAACAGTTTTTACAAGTGTTTCGACACAAACTTTTTTGGTTTAACTGTTTGTAGTGTTCAGTTGTATTGTGGCAGTTCATTATTCTTTGAAACTTTTCGAAACAATTAGACAAGTAATAATATATTTGTGTTGTAAAATTATAATAATTTAAAATGAGTACAATGGACAGATCTCAGCGAATGGTGGAAATGAACGTCTCGACTTCTAATGGTGAGTAAATCTAATTTTTTATGTAGCATAATTTAAATTCAACTGTAATATTTTATAGATCATTTACGTAACAAATCTCCGAGAAATAATGCTAATGATGAAAATGAACCAAATACTTTATCGGTAGTATATACAAAAATTTTACCACAGGATGCACAATTGCTTTGTGTCCCATAAAATGAGGCCGCTTCGAACATTATAAATAACTGTACGAGTAACCTTAATCAACGAAATGAACCTATGAATGAAAATGTACCAGGACAGATAGAAGGAGCTGTTTTTGATAACGATAATGTTTCTTGAATCTATGAATAAAAATGACTTACCAGAAAAGATGGATGTAGAATTTGATGACAGCGACCTTGATCCTGATTTTTATCCCTCAAATTCTAGTAGCGAAGACTCTATATGTGATGATGAAATAACCCGAATGGGTCAAGAAATTGAAAACAATATACTTTCATCGTGTTCTCGTAATACAGCACCCTTGAGTTCAAATCGTATGGAACGTAAAAAAAAAGCAAAATTATGGTACAGCTTATAAAACAAAATCTGGCAAAGATATACCTAAAAGGCATGTAATACCTTTAATGAAGTGCAGAACTAAATGTGCTGAAAAAATTACAAGTACAGATCAAAAGAAATTGTTTGATGGGTATTGGTCTTTCGGACAATATAACCTTAGAGTTATTTATTGTGCTGGTATAATAGAAGTTAATGAAAAGAAATCGCAATCCCTGATCAAAAGCAAAATTTCTCCACGTAATCGTACACATAGCTCGTCTTATTTTTTGGAAATCAATAACCAAAAAATTAAAGTTTGTCGCACATGTTTTATTAATACTTTCGGGGAAAGCCAAGGATTCATTAGCACAGTAATTAATAAAAAATGTGGCTATGTCGGTAGTATGGTCGATAAACGAGGAAAAAATATACCATCTCAAAAAATTACGGAAGAAAAGTTAACGGAAGTGGAGAATCATATTAAAAGTTTCCCAGCATATGGGTCTCACTACACTAGAAGAGATTCCTCACAGAAATATTTACATACCAATCTAAATTTATCAAAATTGTATAGGTTGTATAATGAATCGCATGAAAATGACGCTTCTATGACAAAATATTCTGATATTTTTACAACAATGGGCATAAAATTTAAAAGCCCAAAAATCGATACTTGTCACAAATGCGATGTGTTTAAAACCAAACTAAGTTTTGCTTCTGAGGAGGAAAAACAGTTTTTAAATGAACAAAGAGATAGCCATCATTTGGAAGCTGATAAGGCGTATGAAGCGAAAAAAAGGATAAAGCTGCAGCAGATTTAAATAAAAATTTGAAGGTTTATATACCTTTGATTTGGAAAAGTGTTTGCCCACGCCATATCTCAATACATCAGTTACATTTTATAAAAGGCAACTGTGGACTTTTAATTTAACAATCCACGATAGTACAACAGGTAAACCATATTGCTATATGTGGAATGAGAGTCAAGCCAAGCTAGGCGGAAATGAGATTGCAGCGTGTCTCTATAAACATCTTAAACAATTATTATAGTGATAATTGTGTAGGGCAAAATAAAAACGCAATGGTCGCCGTTATGTTTATGATGTTTGCTACATCTTCAAATTCAGTCGAGCAAATAGAACACAAATTCTTAGAAAGCGGACATACCCACATGGAGTGTGATGTGGATCACTCCGTCACCGAAAGGCAAAACAAACGCACAGATTTCAAAATTGAAATTCTAAGAGACTGGAGCCAGTTAATACGAGGAGTTCGATCCAACAAACCATTTGAAGTAATTGATATGATGCAAGATGATTTTTTAAATTTTTCTTATGCAAATAAACAAAAATTTATATGGCGGAAAGTTGATGAAGATGGCAATAAATCTATCTGGAATAATGTAAAATGGTTGATATATACAAAAGGATTTGGATATATTCAATACAAGAATTCTCTTGATGATAACTTACCATTTCACACTTTAAAAAATTATAAGAAAACGTGGTGTGAATTCATTTGAAATACAGCAACTTCCTAAATGCTATAACGAGACTTTCAAAATTAGTGATGCAAAGAAAAGCGACTTTATTGATTTGTTGCCATTAATTGATCCAATGTTTCACAGCTTTTACAGAAATCTTCCATCAGAAAGTATGTTAAACTTTCATCCCGATTTGACAGAAGCCGATAGTGAAAACGAAGCTGAAAATTGAATTAAATTGAACCTAAAATTAAGGTCCAATATAATGCCACCAGCCCATAATCCACACTAAGTAGTTTTTTATTTTAATGAATTGGATGTTCATGAATAAAATGGGAATTTTAAGTCCCCAAATGCTTGACATATTTTTGTTTACTAACGTATTCGTTGAGGGAAAAATAAGCTTCATCTGAAAAAATTATATTTGATTAAAAACGCTCATTTTATCCGTTTTTGATAGTGTATTAGAATCCATGACTAAAAATGGCCAAGTTTTGACTTTTCATTTGTTAAAAATTACCCGAACAATTACCCGAACGAAGCCACCGCACATTATATAGTGATAATTGAAAATTTTAACAGAAGCTTAGTTCAATCAGTTTGAAAAAAAAAAATTAAGGTCCATCAAATGATTCTGCTTATTTAATCACTGCCGTACAATTTCATTACTAGTGTACCCATCTTTTGCGTTTGCAAAGAGAGAAATTGAAGAAAGTTAGAGAAATATGACAGAAATTTTACAAAAGCTGAAGAAATTCCTTCTATTTATTGCTCCTCGTCTGTTAACAACAAAAAAATTTAAATTTGAGTAATTTTTACGTAATGGCGTTACTGAACAGTTCAATCTGAAGGGTACTCTCTGTCCGTTCGATTTTTACTGTAAAGCGACAAAAACAATTTCCTTATAGATTTCTTAGTGTGCACAGCAACATTTCTTGATACAACTAATTTCTTCATTAGGACTATTCATTTTTGAAACGACCTGAAATATAATTATGTCGAATAGATATGTTAACATGTTTTTATGACTTTATGAATTTTCTTGCAAAAATGCTAGGAAGCTAACACCCTAATATATAAAGATGGTTATGGGTCTAAGCTACCCAAAAAATATTTAAATTTTTGAAAAAGTAGGGGGTTGGAGGTTTTGAGCAACTAAGTGTTGTATGGGCTCTGTATTCCGATTATATGAGATTTTCGAAATTTTTTTGAGAAAATGCTAGGAAGATAACATCATAATGATGCACCAAAATGGTTTTTGTTCTAAGCTATTAGAGGGTTTAGGTTAGGTAAGAGTGGCCGTCCTAAAGGACTAGTATAGACACAAAATTGGTCCGTAGCTGTACCACATTCGAGTTTCCTCCTCTTCACTCGCTTCACTCTTCAATCCTGAGCTTACCAAGAAGCGTTTAAAATCCTACTTATATCCGAGAGGTCGTTCGAAGGGGAAGTTCCCATAAATTTTGTTCAGCTGTACACTAGACTAGGACAGGTGCAGATCAGATGGAGCACATTTTCCTCCTCCTCCTCATCACCACAGCTGCGGCAGAAATCGTTGGCTGGGACACCCAGTCTGCTCGCATGTATCCCAATGAGACAATGTCCCGTTATAGCTCCCACGACCATACCAATATCGTGCCGTCGAAGCAATATCAGTTGGCCTGACCTGGACCGGTCAAGTCAAAGCCTGATCTGCCTGGTTATTACACACGAACTAGCGTTAGACCATCTGACGTTCGTTTCTTTTATAGCTTCTTCCTGAAGCAGCAGTTTACATGAAGCAAGCGGTATCTTTATATCCCGCCTACTTTGGGTTATTAGGCGTGCTGTACTCTTACGGGCCAACTCATCTGCCTTTACATTCCCTGCGATATTAAAATGCCCTGGCACCCACGTCAACCAGATGTTGAACTGATCAGCCATCTCATTTAAAGATGCCGGACAGTTCTGGGCTACCTTCTCGACGTCAGAGAGTTTGATTGTAACGTTTTAATAGAAGCCAGGCTGTCCGTAAAAATGTGAATATGCCTCGTAGATGTTACATTATACTTCAACCAGTCCGTGACTTTCATTATTGCGATCAGTTCAGCTTGAAAAACGCTGCAAAAGAAGGGAGGACGAAAAGAGAGGTTAACCCCTAGTGCTTCACAGAATACCCCGCAGCCAACCCCTCTATCCCTTTTTGAGCCATCCGTGAAAAAGCTTATCGCCTCATTGTTCATAACATTTTCGTTCACCCATTCCTCTCTGGTGGGAAACTCAGTTTGGTATCTCATCTCAACAGATGGCAAGGGAATAGCGTAGTCGGTAGCTTTCGGAATACCCCTGTTGCATAGGATAGATGAGTGCCCTGCATTATTACAGGTCCACATAGATATGGATTTGAGCCGAATGGCGGTGCAAGATGTAATCTGCTCGGCCGCAATATCCAAGGAAGTAAAATGAAATAGAATCTCCAGAGCTTGAGTAGGTGCGCTCCTGAGAGTCCCACTTATACACAAGCAGGCCGGTCTTTGGACTTTCATCATTAGTTTAAGGTTGGCCATTATTTTAGCGCTGGCCACCAGAAAACAACCTCATAGAGCAGTATAGGTTTAACCACTGAGACGTACAGCCAGTGTTCTATTTGGGGCTCCATACCCCATCTCTTTCCAATGGCATTTTTGCAGGAGTAGAGCGCTCTAGTAGCTTGCTTTAGTCTCTCTACGATGTTTGGTTTCCAGCTTAGCTTGCTGTCCAAAAGTAGTCCGAGGTATTATGCTTTATCCGTAAAGATCAAGCGAGTACCATTTAATGTTGTCGGGTCATACTGAGGAAGTTTGTGCCTCCTGGTAAAGAGGACCAGCTCCGTTTTCTGTGGGTTTGCGTTCAGTCCTCAGTCGCGTGCCCACTAAGAGAGGTAGCCAAGCGCTGCATGCGCTCACTCAGCGTACTAGGATATTTACCGAAGACCGCAATAGCAACGTCATCCGCGTAAGCAATCACCTTGAATCCTTGCACATCCAGGTTTAGTAACAGGTCATATATAACCAACTTCCAAAGAAAGGGAGATAGAACCCCACTTTGAGGTGTCCCTCTACTCACGTATCTGCTGGCAGACGTCCCAGCCAAATAAACTGTCACGATCCTGCCTCTAAGCATATGATCTATCCAGCCTCTGAGTGACCCGTCTACCCCCAGACACGCAAGGGCCCGAGTGGTTGCCTCCGGTCTGACGTTGCTAAAAGCCACCTCTATATCCAAGAAGGATACCATTGAATATTCCTTATATTCAAGTGATTTCTCAATCGGGCCCATAAGGGAATGGAGATCTGTTTCCACCGATCGTCCCGTACAGCATGCGTGTTGAGATCCCGACAGCTCGCCCGGCTTGATTGAGCCTCTAATGTAAGCCTCTATTAGTCTTTCCAGTGTTTACAACAGAAAAAAAGATCAGCTTATGAGCCTAAAGTTTTGAAGATAGCAGTGAGAGCTTTTTCCGCCTTATGTATAAATATTACTTTTATATCAGTCCACTTTCTAGGAATGTGACAGAGTTCTAGGCTGTCTTTGAAGGTAACTTCCAGCCAGGGTAGGGTTAAGTCAATAGTTCACTGGATATCCGCTGGGATAATGCCATCAGGTCCTGCCGACTTGTATGGCTTAAAGCTGTTTATTGCCCATAGGATATTCCGCCTCTTTACTATATGACTTACTGAGTCTATACCCTTATTTATCATGGGTCTCTCCGGAGCTAGTAACGAGCACTCCGGGAAATGCGTTTCAAGTAATACCTCCAGGGATTCCTCACTACATGTAGCCTGGCCGCCTTCGAGGACTCCTATATATTGCCACATTAGAGCTTCCAGGCCCTCGATTTGGCTGCTCTCAGCTCGTACTTATAGGTTTTGAGAACTTCCTTATAACAGTCCCAATCTGCAGCATCATTTGTGTTCCTCGCTTTCTTGAACAGTCTCCTGCATTTCATACGAGTACCTTGGAGTTCTCTCGACCACCAGGGTGGCCGAGATTTACCCAAGGGCCTACTAATAGGACATGCACCTAACATGGCCTCGTTAAAAGCATCAGATAGCTTGGTTACTAGAGCATCACGCTCCTGTGTAGATGCATGAGAGTTTGGAACCGATACCAGTAATAAGTTACCCAGAATGGTTCTGAAACAATCATAATCAGTTTTCCTCCTATTTCTGAAGGGTGGTTTGCTAGTGGGTTTTGTATCAACTTCGTACTGGAGATAACCATGGTCAGAAATGGAATGGTCTTCGGACACTTTCCAGTTCAATACGCTCTCTTTAATAAAAGCCTGGCCGGTTATCAGCACTGTACGGTTAACACCTTAACCCGGCCCAGTTGTTTAGCGCCGTGTTTTCGCCTAGTACACCACATGGTGTAATAGTTGTCCGGTGGTCAACACGGGGAGGTAACACGCACACTTGGGGAAGCTGCAAGATACGGAGCTGGCAACAAATACCAATTTGATTCCCCCAGACAGCCAGACCACCAAGAGGATCTCGTGAGAAACTGGTTTGGGGGAATTAGAGGGTTTAGGACAACCAGATTTGGTATGACCTCTGTGTTTCGATTATATGAGTCTTTCGAATTTTCCTAGTAAAAACCTAGGAAGCTAACACCATAATGACAGACATATCAGGATGTCATTGGGTCTAAGCAATTCTTAAATATCTTAATTTTGGAAAGAAAAAAAAAATCCTTTTGGAAATCCCGAGTTATGGGATTAGAGGATTTAGATCAACGAGGTGTAAGCTATTCGAAAAATATTTCGGTTTATCCGATAATATGACATTCTCATTTATACATGTAAATATTTTTAGGTTTTAGGACAAACTTAACCGGTTGTATAGAATTGTGAATTTTGCCCCAAAATAATGGTACATTTTTTTTTTTTTTATTTAATTTATAATTTCTTTTTATCTTACAACAGTTTCAACCCTCGCTTACCCCAGATTTTAATCTGCTCCACAATTTTAATGTAATTAACGTATCCAATTGTGTAGAATTTGACCATTATTCATTAAGTCATTTTGCCGATTACTGGCAGAGTGGAAATTCAATGTAAAGGAGTAACTCTAAGTAGAGAGGTAAACAGTACGTGAAACCACTAATAGCTTAAACCGAATGAACCCGAACTTGTAAAAAAAGAGATACTACATTATTATATATGTTTATATCGATGATTTTATATATGGATCTCCTTTCGCATTCACTTGTGTATGTTACTTTAGCAACCATAAAAATATTTGACACATGTACCACTGATCGTTCGAGCATATTTTTTTTTTTTTTTTTTTTTTTTTTTTGACAATCTTATTTATTCACATAAAATTTTACAATGTACCTAGTCTATTTCTTTTTTAACCTAAATTGCTAAATTGTGTTTAATTAAGGAATCCCATTGGTTTTCCTTATATATGTTCTATTTACTGGTGTTACTGGCTGACGCTGACTATAGTGCTAACTCAAAAGGTTTTACTCTTTTCAGTCTTCTCACTGCTTCCCTGTGGTCGAGTAGTTGGTTGGCCTCAACATTCGGGTGATTCTGGAGCCTCACTTCATGCTTCCGTGCAGCATTGTTTGCTTCTCTGGTGACAGTTTCCACTCTAAGGTCCCTGTGGAGATCGCTATTACGTTTGTACCAGGGGGCATTTACAATATCCCTTAGCACTTTGTTTTGAAATCTTTGAACGATATCCATATTGCTTGGTTTAGTACAACCCGACAGATGAATTCCATACATCCAAATGGGCTTTAATATCTGCTTATATAGCATCAATTTATCGTTTATTCATAGATTGGAGTTCCTTCCCATCAGCCAATACATCTTTCTATATTTCAGTCTGAGTTCTTCACTTTTTTTCTTGACATGGACTTTCCATCTAAGTTTGGTATCTAGATTCATCCCTAGATATTTTGCTGAGTTAGCATGTGGTAATGGGACATTATTTAATACCACAGGAAAATTATTTATTTATCTGTTGGTGTAGTCAACACGTATGGATTTTGTTTCATTTAACCTGATACGCCATTGCTTCGTCCATCGATAAATTTTGTTCATCGCACTTTGAAGCTTATTGGTAGCTCCTTCTATGGTATCATCTACTACCAAAATAGCAGTGTCGCCTCCAAATGTGCCAATTGTGGTATTCTGAGATAATGGAATATCGCTTGTGAATAATAAATATAGAATGGGTGGTGGTACTCCAGCTTTGATTTTTTTAATTTCTGAGTATGATTGTTCCTGTTTAACACGAAAGTGTCGCTCTGTAATGTAGGATTTTAATATTTGGAAGAATTGCGAAGGTAGAATGTTCTAGAGTTCAGTCATAGCCTGGCGCTTTGTTCGGATTAAATTTTTTTTTATTTCATTAAACAATTCCGCAGGGGTGGTCAGAGCGATTTCTTGATCAATAATTTCCTCTACTTCTTGGAATTCTTCTCTCTCTTGTACATCATTTGGTATTTGAGTTATTGGTCTTTTCATTCGTTTGGTTGTCTTCCACAAAGAATAGTCAGTATCCTTTTCATATGCTAATGACTGTAGATATGAGTTTATTGTATCATTTTTAATGTACTGGATTTCCCTCCCGAGTCGCTGTGTCAGGTTATTCAGTTTGTTTTTATCTGCAGGCATCCTGGTGTATTGCCATTTCTTCCTGGCTCTCCTTTTTTCTTCGACAAGTTCCCTGATTTCTTTTGGGTAATTTGTACCTATTGTTCTTCTTTTGAACTCCGGCGTATTATTCCATGCTGACTGTTGTACGTCATTTATGAATTCTACGATTTCTTTATCTAGTTGTTCTTCTGTTTTTAACGGTACATTAAGTTTTATTCTACTATTCAGCTCTTCTTTGAATCCCTTCCAGTCTGTATATTTATTTGTCAGAGTCGGGTTGCATTCTTTTGAGATTATTTTTTTACTGAGAGTAAGTAGTATTGAAGAGTGATCGGAGCTCGAATCATACCCCTCTTCGATTTTAACATAAGTTGCTGGAAGTTTTCTAGTTATAAAGAAATCTAGTAGATCAGGTATTTTGTTATTATCTGTTGGCCAGTATGTCGATTTGGCATTAGAGTATATATTATGTTTCGCATTAAAGTCTCCGCCAATGATGTACTTATCGCCTAAGTTCGAGCTTATTTGCAACGAAATTCGTTACAGTTTATGTTAAATAAATGCCATGTAAGTATCGATCTTATCGGTATTTGATATGATTTGTAATATATTTGGGACCCATATTGAAACACTGACCAAGGAGTCTAGTATATGTACAAGTCATTTGGCTTTTAAGCAATTAACGTAACTAATGTATGGGATTACATGTGATTATATAAGTTTATATAATTTTACATTTTCATCTATGGGCGTTTTAATCAACTCATACTTCTTATGTTCTATATATGAATTAAAGCGTACTGTAAGCATATATACTTGTGACCCGAAAGATGTTGAATTATACCTGATCCGGTCGAAATCAGGGGAAACTCTGATGGAGGTTCATAGCAGTTTTGACGTGCGATTGTCAGAATAGGGTATAGGGGTGATAGACCAATCGAACCATCTATTAGCTGGTTCTCTCGAAAGTTTCTTTCAGGGTAGCTGGTGCATATTAATATTTGGGTAAATGGTCTTATTTGTTAAAGCGAATTATCATAGGAATTGGGACCGAACTGACCTCAGCCCATTCTCAAACTTTAAATGTGTTAGATCCTCGACTGTTTTGATTGAAGTCATCAGCGGTTCTTTAATCATATATATTGTGCCCAGTAGGCTACTTTGGGTAGGCAGAACTGGCATTGTGGGATGATCCAAACGTTAGGAAAATCAAGTCATATATGCATTGAAGTGTTCGGTGTAAGCCTGCTTGGAGCTGTTATAATCGAATGAGATCATGGAGGACTGATGTGGATAAGGGTTTGAATAGTGATTAATCACGAGTTAGTTGGTCCTAGGAACTGGGGACAAGAGAGCCTTTAAGAGAGCCAAAAGTACTCAATAGAGAGGCTCAAGATTAAGACTCCTATAAGGAGGACTACAAAAAAGAATTAGGAAAGGAACAAAGGAGGTCATGGAGACTCTTCTGTGATGAAATGGAAAAAGTCTCGTCTATAAAAGATACTGATCCTACTAATCCAACAAGTCCCAGTTATTTAATATAAAACCGGAAGGAACTTGGACTGTTTCTAGTGAGGAATCTTTCAAAATTCTCATCGAAACTCACTTTCCGGGAAGGTTCGACGACTCAACAAAGACACATTCACTGCTCATAGAAGATAGGCACTTGAAGGTTTCAACCGTTATAAATCGGCTGGTCCTGACCGAATTATACCAGCGGAAATTTAAAACAACTCGTCTATTTTCTCCTCTGGCTGGAAGTAATCTTTAGGGTGTTTAAAATTGGTCTGTATTCCACGGAGCTGGGCAGAGGTCAGAGTGATGTTTATTCCGAAAACGAGTAAACGGTCAAATGGCTACCCAAAGGACTTAAGACCCATAACTCGATCATCCTTTCTGTAGAATACCTTGGGAAGAATGATAGATATATATATACCATCAAAAATAAAGCCAAGTGACTTGGCACAGTCTTAGCATGCTTACTGTAAACGGAAATCTGTGGACCCAGCTCTACATGCGCTGGTAAGTACAATTGAGAAATCAATATTACCATAAGAGTTTTGTATGGTGGCGTTCCTTGATCTTGAGGACACTTTTGATAATGTAAAGACGGAGGTGATTCAGGAGGGATCTTCGCTTCTTGGGGTGGACTACCCTGTAAGTAGGTTAAGCAAACACATGCTAGGGAGCTGGATGGTTAATTCGGAGCTAGGGGAATCCACCATTAGGAGGCGGGTGGCTAAGGGAACCCCACAGGAAGGTGTCCTGTCAAACTGGTTCCCATAAGGATAACAGGGAAGTAAGATCCTGTGGTATCACAATGAACCAATAGTCGGTCCTAAGCTCTATGCGAAAGCTATCATAAACAAAAAAATTAATTTAAAGCGAAAGGTAATACGGTTTCTATTCCGTAACATGTTAAACGTATGCTTATAAGATTGGACATTAACATATTATGTATGATGAATATTCATTCTGGCAACAAAAATTGCCATATAGAGACGCCGTCGGAATATACCGAAAGAGTTTTCTTTTCTGCTTCATAGACATATTACCATGTCAGTTTTTCCATGACATTTACTGATGTCTCGGTATTCTCCCTTCGGACCTTGAAATACTATGGAAGGGTTACCCAGCTGGTCACCAAGATGAATTGTCTCCAGTCGATAGATTAATGTAGGTATAAGGGAAGTCGGTAAATTAGATCCATAACTTCGGGATAAGGATTGGGTCTGAAAACTGAGATGTTATAATATGACTGATAGTATGTTTTAATTTGAATGAAGGTATTATATGTACCATACTCAGATTTGAAGGAATATGCCAGGTTGCCATTACGAAATATTCTTAAATATATTCATATAATAGGAATATTCATATTAAATATGAAAATAATTTATTTTATTCTTAACAATTAATTCCTCAGACCAGGGGACAGGGGGGTTACTGACAGAGATGCTAATATTATAAATACTAATAATTGTGTTTGGTGGTAATGTTTTAAATGTTGTGTAAAACAAATGTTTCAATTTATGGTAGCGTGTGTATGTACGTCCCGAAATAACTATTGTACGTTCTATCGAATGTTTACAAATAGTTATGAAGGCCGAAACTTATTGTAATTGATTTTTGCCTTATTCTTAATAATTGCTTAAAATGTTGATTCATAATTTTTGGCAATCAACTTATTAGAACTAAATAATATATTTGGTGGTGTCATTAGTTGACTGTCGGAAATTTTTATAAAAGTTGGCATGTGAGTTCAATTAAGTTTATTGTACATTTGCAATTCTGAATAATAATTGCAAATGTAAAAATTCCATCGATTGATTGAAGTTAACAACCAACTAGTCGAGAATTTATTCGAACCCTGCACGTATATCATGTTATATATTGTAATGAACACCGTAAATTTAATTTCACAGCAACGAAACTATTTCAAGGTCAAAACACAATTATAATTCAGATTAATTAAACTTAGTATATATGTACAGCACTAAACTACAAATTGTTAATTTATTTCATCGATATACGCATATTATATAACCACTCCACCCTAGACCATGGACAACCAACTAGTTATTACAGCTATCAACGAACTATAAACAACTGTAGTAATACATAAGTAGAGTGTGGATAAGGTGTTGCTTTATGTCCATAGACGTACACACACACACCCAATAACAACTATTCATATAAATAATACTTTCAGTTGTAATTTTTTTTTTATTACTATAATAGCACGTAATCAAACTATTAATTTTCATTTTTATAACAACAACCACACCTTGAACGTTATCATAATCGCATATAATTTTTATTTTTGTTATATTATTACGCTTTTCCGTAGGATAATTTTTTAGTGTTATGACATCGAGAAGAAAATGTAAAGGAAATGGATAATAATTTTTAGTAATTTGTTAAATGGATTGTTTCACACACACATATACACAGGTTAAATGCGGTGAAACCAAAATTATGAATATTGCTTGTAATATTTGGAAAGCTCACTCTAATAAATAAAAATGGAGTCTGTAATGATCGTAATAGCCTTTCTCAGGAACCAGACATTGCAGGAAACTGAAATTTTCACCATAGATAAGGATTTTAGCGGTTTAAGTTTTTGTGAAATTTGGGCCCGATAGGTGGCGCTGTTTTCAAGATAGTAGGTGGTAACACCGCTATTTTTGACTCAAATTATTTAAACTAAAATTACGTTTCAAAATAAAAATATTACAAAAATAAAAGAGTACGCGAAAACATTGATCGCATGTCGCTTAAAAGTGCATACAATTTCAATTATTGATTGTGTTACCAACAACACGAAGTGACAGTTAAAGATAATTCCATTGTATTGTAAAATTAAGTGTTTCCTTCATAAAAATGCGACGCTCAAATATTGGTCGCAATATGCGAACCATTCCCTTCCCCCTTTTTATTTCGTCAAAAATTCATAAAATATTATCGTAAAATATTTTAGGTAAAGTAGTTTTACCAATTTTAAATCCACCACCTGAGACTATAAAATCCTTGATGACATCAGAATCAAGTAATTCAAAGCCATTTTGGTCAAAAATAAGGAAATTTAATCAATGTTTCCAAATGAAAACTTTTGGCGCAAATCAAATTACCAATATTGATTCTCTTGGTCGTAATTTTGCAGCAACTTTTAATATTCAAGGCCAATTTTATCACCACATTGGATCAATGTATCCAATGCCAAATGAAAATGCGAAGATTTTGCAAATATATTTATTTCATTGGATCAAATGAACAACAAGTTCAAGAACGTTGCGAAATATATCACATAATCGTAATTCGAGAGCACCAACAGTTGATGAAGTTGCTATTGTAATGGTTGGGAAAGCTTTTGAATCACGTGCCATAGTTATTAAGCGTAGAGATAACGTCATTCAGAAAATTGAAGACACTCATCGCTCTTATGACGCAGTACAATACCCTTCAATTTTTTGGTAAGGTGTTGATAGATATCACAACAACATAAAACAAACCAATCCATCCACCGGCGCAGCACTGACCAAAAAAGTTAGTGCGATGAATTATTACGCTTATCGGCTAATTAGATCTACTGAAGACAATTACATTCTAAAATGTAGATATTTATACCATCAGTATGTTGTCGATATATGTATGCCAAAATCGAGAGTGAACGTCTACGAAACATTCGTTTTAATCAGTCAAAATTACGAAACGACGAATACATCCACTTGCGTGATGCAATAAATGGAAATGTAGACAAAAGGATTAATGCCAATGACTTCGGTAATACTGTTATTCTTCCTTCACCATACATTGGCAGTCCGTGTCATGTGCAAGAATATATTCAAGACGCTATGTCTTTCGATCGTCATTACGGAACACACGATTTATTTATAACATTCACATGTAATCCAAAATGAAACGATATTGTAAAGTTATTAAAGCATGGTCAACAATCGCATGATCGACATGACATTATACTCATTACAAAGTATTTACAAATTATATTATGTGTATGGGCCAACGAATAGCTGGATGTATTTCATCGAATGGCAAAAACGAGGACTTCGTCATGCTCTTATATTAATTTGGCTGACAAATAAAATAAGATCAACCGATATCGACACCGTAATAAGCGCTGAAATTCCTGCTGAAGACACGGATCCAGAATTGTTAGAAATTGTTAAGTTAAATATGGTCCATGTGGAGCACTTAATATGATTTCCACATGTATGATTAATGGTAAATGTTCCAAAAGTTTCCTTAAAGATTTTACAATGCATACGATTACTGGAATTGATGGTTATCCATTATATCGTAAAAGATCCACTGAGAATTCTGGAAAGTCATTCACGATAAATATTCACACAACTGAATTTGAAGTTGACAATAGATGGATTGTGCCTTATTCGCCATTTTTATCAAAAACATTTAAGGCACACATTAATGTTGAACTATGCTCATCCGTAAAGTTCATAAAATACATTTCCAAATATATGAACAAAGGAACTGACATGGCAGTTTTCAATATTGAGCGACAAAACAATCTAGATGACGAAATTTAAAAATTTCAAATTGGAAGATATATAAGCGCCGCAGCTAGGCTAGTTGGCGTATTCTTTCATTTTCAATTCACGAAACAGATCCCGCAGTAATTCATCTAGCGGTACATCTTCAAAATGGACAACGTGTCTATTTTACAGAACAAAATATTGCACAGCGAACTGCTTCTCACGACAATTCTCCCAGCAACATCCGTCGGAAGTCATATGCATGAATACGCTCAAGATGATATGTTGTATGTATGTACGTCATTATGGCTTACCAAATTTGTGTATCGTGTTCACGTGCAATCCACAGTGGAATTTAATCTACAGTTGTGACACGAAACCCAATACGACTCCGAAGCATTGAGAGAAATCGTTCAATGAAACGTTCCACTTTTAAATTAGCAAAAACATTTTTAATATAATTGATTTTGGCAACGATTTTCAAATATTGCACTTGCTTCATCAGGTATTGCAGCTACTTTGTTGAAAGGCAGTTGAACAGCTCATTCAGCACTCAAGTTGCCGTCGAACATGAAAACTAATGAAACTCTTACTTGCAACTTTTCGGGGAATTCTTCTATGGCCAAAGTGTTGCAGCAAAGCAAAATGATCGTTTGCGATGAATGCACAATGGCACATAAAAAAATCATGGAGGCATTAGGCCGCACGACGCAAGATTTACGAAATAACCAAAACCGGTTTAGTGGTGCGATGATTCAATTGGCAGGTGATTTTCGAGAAACATTGCCAGTGATTCCAAGATCAACGGCAGCCGACATTCATGTGATAATGTTTACACTTTAATATAATGTACTAAAATAAATTTCCGATAAACATATTTGTAAAACCCATAATTTGATGTAAATTGATATACAGCAATGCGACTTGATTTATGTTTACTGGTCTACTGTACATATCCCGCACTAAACCACACAAAAATTCAAAATTTATATTAAAGCTTTTCTCGTCTTAATATATTACTTATAGCAATATCTCGACACAACAACAACATCAATAAGAAAAAAAAACAGCTTTCATGGCTAAGAGAGAATTTAATTGAAAGAATAACGATAACGATAAAAATTAAATTTGTAATAATGGTAGGAAGCTGGAAAATTAATAATTTTTCTAAAGTTTTTCAATTTTTATTAAGTTGGTATTTTGTATAGTAAGACGAAAAACAAAAGGAACCGAAACAAAAAATTAAGATTATATTATGATATTGAGCTTTTGTAATAACAATAATATTATAATGACACGGTAAAACCCGATAAGCTTTTTTAAAGGAAACTTAACAGTATAATATAGTGCGGGATATGGATAGAAGCTTAATTGATTTTATAAGCTTTTTTCAATGTTACAATATTATATCGATTATGACGTAACGTATACAGTGTACGGGAACAAAGATAAAATATGTTCGCTTTAAAATTAAATAATGTTTTCCGACCTTTTCCGTCCGATGGAAAATTAAAATATTTGTTTTTTTTTTCTTTGTGTATATGACATTTTTCCCTGCTGTGTATATCCTAGATATGGAAATATCTTTGTAAAATATTTTGCTCCTTATATACATACATATACCCTTTTATATACCATCTCGAGAAAATATCTTAATCATAACTCTCGTTTTTTGGTCACATGAATTTTTAAGGCATATATACGTATACCAAAATATATTAAAGTTTTGTTTTATTTTTTTGTTCAGTCGATTCAGGAATTTATTTAAAACCATCCCTGAATTTCCCATGCACACAAATATAAATCATGGAAAATTTTTGCTGATAAATGGCAAATATTTTTTATATTTTTTTTTTGAATATATTCGATCCGGCAAAAATATGGGAGGGATTACAAAGTTTTAAACCATAAATTACGAGATATCCATACATTGAGGTACCAAATTGATGTACATAATAAAAAAAACGCTTGTTCAACATTCTCATATATAATATACATCTATAACGAAAAGCTTTAATTGTGCTTTTTCATATAAAATTTAATTATTTCAACATTATGTATTTTAAATAAAAAAAAACTATCTTCTTGCCTTTTAATGACAGCGCAAAAGACATGCAAAAATTGTAATAACATTTTAAATTTTTTTGGTTTTTCTTTATGTATGTGCGCACTTGAAGACGACAACAACGACGGCGATGGTGTTATTTTGTGTATTTTAGCAAAAATTTGAATGTTTGCCAACAAATTGGAAAAAAGGCGCTAGACGGTGAAAATAATATATACATACAAGCCGAACACCCAGACAGCACCCTAAAAACTAAATTAAATAAAAATGTATGATAGTTTAATGGTTTCACCTTTTTTTAATTTATATAAATGTATATAACAGATGTCGTCGAAAAAGAATTTTCAAGATGCTGCTCAAGTTTATAGTTTTTGAAGATGAGGAGGTACAGTGATGGTGTAGTGTGGACAGCAACATAACTATTCTATATATAGTTAAACTGATCTATTCTGTTATTTGTTGCCTTTAGTAGTAGTAATAGGGACAGTTGAGTCGATATACTTTTTCCTGATAAGTAGAAACATCCACATTCTGCGGTCGTTTTCCTTATAGTTTTTGTTGATTAAGTTTTTTATGGTCGTCTATGTAGTATGTTTTTATTAATGAATATATGTGCCAACGTATCTGCTTCTGAATTGCAAATTTGTTCGGATTTATCAGTTGTTACCAACAAATTGAACACATGTTAACTAAGCAGCAAAGACAACTAATCTAAATAGGTTAACACTTTCCGTATTGAGAGCCGAAACTATATGAAAACGATGAAGATGAGAAAATTGCGAGAAATTTTATTTGTTCCTTTTTCAAGGAATAAAACATACTTTGTTGACCTCAAATTGGAGTAGCTAATGAAGTTAATACACCTTGCGATAACAAGAAGTAGTAAGCAAATGTAGCCTTAAATATTTTAAAGCGTAGTTCTTTATTTTTTTACCGAGTATTAAAAGTCCGCCATAATCTGCCCGCGACCATATTATGTCGATACAGCTATTGTCACACTAGGTCTTAAAAAACTATATAGTTTATAAAAAATTGATTTTTATTTCATTTATCGCATTTAATTGTGAATGCAATTTTCTAGCTTAGTTCAATCTAGGTTTAGATAAAATTAGTGTTTAATCAAGATATGATAATTTGAAAACGGTTTAAACAATCAGAAATTATTTTAACAAATTGAGTTTTAACTATCTTTTAGGCTGTAGAAAGAACACAAATTTGTATAGCTTAACAAGTAAATTATCAATGACTGAACTTCACAGAGTTAAGAGCAAACCTCCTTGGGGACAAGCTTAACAAAAACTGACGACTCATCCGATTCCATCTCCACTTCAGCATGACTTTAATTCACATGATGAATAACAAAAGTTGCCCAGATCAACCGTAGCAAACGAACCACCAAAAACTCCCAGATTATTTAGAAAAATCCTTGCAAGCAACTTTTTAGTATTGAGGGGTCGTTCTGTCCTAGTGAAAATTCAATCAAGTCAGTTTCACAAATTTAACAGCTGGACTTCTGCAAATGGTTGAAATGTGAGGAAAGCTATTCTAAAATTCAGTAAGCAAGAAAAACAACATCTGACCTGCCAGCCTTATAAGAGTGTAACGAATCAGGTTGATTCTGTTTGCTGTGTTTTTATATTTGTCATATATACGGTATAGTAACAAAATAATTTTGGCGGGAAAATGGCCAGTTAGAGCGAAAAAAATCAAATATTGAATAATCTCACCGTGGAAAATTTAAAAATTTAAAATTTATAAATGCAAGAAAGATGGCAAGTTAGTTCAGTTCAGATTTTGCTTGTGTGATATAATCATGAGCGTTGATTATAGTCAACAAGAACCAAAAAAAAAATATATAAAATAAAATTAAAAAATGTTAGTGAAGAAAGAAAAATTTTTAACCAACCAAGTTTGTATTCATAAGCGGGTGTTGAATGCTGGAGGTTCTCTAATTAAATCCCCCTCATTATGGAATACATGGTTCGTTAACGATGTGGCGCACCAACGGAAGCAAACACCCGTACGTCGAGGGAGGGCATTGTAAATAAAAAAAATATACAAAAATAATTTTAGAACAGACTTTGTTTTGTTCTTAAACATTATTACTATGTTAGATTATTAAGTCTCTTGTTGGGGGTGATGTATAGAGACCAAACAGCCGAAGAAACCCTAACCAGATTTTTTTATTAGGATGATCTTACAGAAGTTATAGTAAAAAACTTTCTTGTATAAATAAAGTGTTGTCAGATTACCGCAGAACGTAGATTATTCTATTCTTTCCAAATTATAATTAGGAAGCATGAAGTACATATGTTCTGAGTTGCATGAAGTACATATCTTCAAGAAACTCGCTGGCCAAAAAAATGAGACCGTTTGTCCCAGGTGTATAGGTTGCTCTACAATTGCGATAACATCGGGAATCTTTGAACTGGATTTATTATTGGGCCGCAGATAATGAACGCTGTTTTGGATTTCCAAGTAGTCCGGGATGGAAACCTCAATGTCAACATTGACACAGTACTCAACGCATGGAGTGGACACTTTACCGACCTGCTTGGTGTTCATCATGCGTCACGGACTGTAGTTGAGTCACCTCAAATATACAGACTGCAGAGATGTGCAGTTAGGATTTAGGAATTCACTAAGGCAATGCAAAGATTAAAACGAAACAGGTCACCTGGGGTGGACTGCATTAATTTGAAGCTCTTGATATTTGGAGGGGAAACTTTGTGAAACTGTGTTTTCAACCTTTTTTCGAATAGTATGGCGAACCGAAGTTATTCCTGAATCCTGATCAATGGAATGTGGCCGCGATATGCCACATATTCAAGAAGGGAGAGTGCTTGAATTGTTAGACTAATCGCGGTGTAGCTCTCCTTTGCACAGCAAACTAATTATTGTCCAACATTATACTGGATACATTAGGTGTTCCAGGATTTCTGGCAGACCTGTGAGTCGATCATTCGAGAGAGTTGGTGGTCTGTTCTGTAGAACCTAGGAATGCCAACAAAATTGGAACGACTGTGTAGGATAACAGTGACGCAGTGCAATGCTGTGTTAAAGTTGAGAATAGGCTATCGACCATATTTTCAGTTAACTCGCGTCATCGCCAGGAGATGCTCTGACCACAATATTCTTTAACCCTTGTGTTTACAACCGAATTTTTTTCTTCATTTTTACAAATAACATACCCGGGTATGTATTATAGATTTCTAAACATTTTATATAAAATTTTGAATTAAATTTTAATTTTAAGAAAGTATACGTAATTTTTGATCATTTCAATTTTATTTATTAATTCAACCTGCTAATTTTTGTTCTGTACAACCCTGTTTTATTTATGGTAACTAAAATTTCTCCACGCAACAGACAAATTAACAGGAATATTATACAAAAATTTATACAAAAAATAGCAATAAACGAAGATGATCCAGTATCTGATGAAGAAGAGCGAAATTTACCAGAATTCATCCCTGAAGATGAGAGCTCAGACATAGATATTATAGGAGATGAGTTGACAGAAGAACCCGTGGAACAACCGAACCCTATGGAATATAAGGCCAGGGATGGAACAGTTTGGAGTGAAATTCCACCAACAAATCGCAGAACTCTGTTGCATAATATTTTGAAATCGGCGGCTGCAGGGCCAGCAAATAAAACCCGCGGACTAAGCATAATCGAAACGTTCAAACTATTTATAAGTGCGGAAATTTGTGACATCATAATTCGCGAAACCAATCATAGAGGAGCTCAAAGTTACCAGACATGGAACGACAATCATCCAGATAATATTCGGGTATGGAAGCCAATAAATGAATCTGAATTTGATGGATATCTTGGCATTATAATATTTGCCGGTGTCAGCCGATCCAAGAATGAACACATCTGGATTTGTGGAGGTCTAGTTCTCACCCCCTTTATCGCGCTACGATGGGTGTTCAACGTTTTTATACAATAAGTCGATATATCCGGTTTGATAATGGGAACACTCGTGCGCGACGGTTACTTTCTGACAAAGCAGCTGCTATTTCCGATATTTGATTCATGTTGAACCGAAATCTTCGAGAGTGCTTTGTAGCTGGGCCAAATGTCACGGTGGATGAACAACTATTCCCATATCGTGGTGGAACACGTTTCACACAGTATATTCCATCAAAACCTTGGAGATATGGAATTAAGGTATGGTGGGTTTGCGACTCCACTACATCGTATCCAATAAAAGGACAAATATACACTGGAACGGCACCAAATTCACAACGAGAAACTAATCAAGGAGAACGAGTTGTTAAAGACCTATGCTGTACTCTCTTTCGCGGAACTGGTCGAAATATAACATGCGATAATTTTTTTACAAGCTACAGTTTAGCCTCCAGTTTGATGCGTGATTACAATTTGTCAATTTTGGGCACAGTAAACAAAAGACGGCGATTCGTGCCAGCAGAATTCCTAATCGAAAAAGACAAACCTCGACCTGTCGAGTCGTCTATTTTCGGATTTTCGAACAATATAACTATGTGTTCCTATATCCCAAAAAAAAACAAAGCTGTGGTGGTTTTATCCACAATGCACTACGACAAAGAAACACAAGGACCGGCAAATAAACCGACAATGATCTTAGATTATAATAAAACAAAGGGTGGCGTGGACAACATGGATAAAATGCTCGGTGAATATTCATGCAAGAGAAAGACGAATCATTGGCCAATCGCATTTTTTTATAACATTTTTGATGTTGCGGCTTTGGCAGCACATATTGTTTATGTTGAAAATAATCCGTCACTAAAAAAAAACCCAGTCACCGGCGAAAATTTTTGCAACAATTATGCGAGCAGTTGGTTATGCCGGAAATAAATGAGCGTTCCAAGAACCCGCAAATAATGCGACATTTCAGTACCAAAAATGGTATTGAAAGTAAGTTTGGCCATACAGTGGACGCCGAAATAAGAGTGGTACAAAGCACATCTAGCGCAGAAAAACGTGACGCAAGCGGTATTATTATTCATAAAGGAAACTGCTACCTTTGTTCTAAGAGAAGACCAACCCGAAAAAATTGTGCAAATTGCAAAAAACCTGTCTGCGCGCAGCATATATTGACCGTAGCAACTTGCGTACGATGTACAACAACAACATAGTTAAATTAATTTTTTTTTGTTTTTTATTATTTGTTGAGTTTTATAAATAAATTGAATTACATCATATAAACTTTTCTATTTATTACTTATCTATTTGCATTTAGTGTTAAGATTTAGTTACATACCCGGGTATGTAGGTTGTCAATTTGAGGGGTTACTTTCAAAAAACTTTCCTGAAAGCTAATAATAATAGAGTTTTGGAAATTTTATCTTAAAATTCCATTCATAACATATAATTGTAAAGCTACTAAAAAAATTATGTCGATACAATATCAAAATCTATAAAATTTTGGCCATTAAAAATTAAAAACATACCCGGGTATGCGGTTGTAAACACAAGGGTTAATTATCTTTCGTAAAACTGATACACTTCAGCAAAACATCTTATATCGCTAGTCCTATCAGGTGCTTGCATATATGCAGATGACAGATGCGTGATTGGATTGAATAGCAACGAAGTGTAGGAAATACTTGATCACCTTGTGGAATTTTTTGCTACTGTTGGACTCCAGATCTATGAGTTAAAAACAAAATACCTGATATCTAGTCATAGTGACAATGGTACACCAGGTTTTAGCAGTGGCCACTACACGTTTGAAGGAGTGAAGGGGTTCTAATATTTGGTCTGACTTTCACTTACGATTACAGTGTGGGTGAGGATATCAAAACTGACGGATGAGTACGAGAGATGTCTACTTATATTTGAGAGTAGAATCATGTGTCTAAATTACGGCTCAAAACACGAAGTATATGGTACATGCCGAGCTCTGTGCTATATGGATATCAGAGATCTGATGAAGATCCCTGATTTTGTATAAGACATAAAATCTCAGCAAATTCGCTGGCTCGGTCACGGTCTGCGTCCTGTTCCTGAATGAATTGTGCAGCGATTTCAGAAAGTAGAGCCACCATATGGTAGGCAGAGAGGTTGTTGCAGGCGACGATGGCTCCACGGCGTAGAAAACGACTTAGGTTTTTCAGATTGTCAAAGCCAGTATGAAGACCATGCTCAGGATCAGACCCGTTATAGCCAAATTATTGATAAAGTAAGGTTCCAATAATGGCTTTTTTTTTTTTTTTTTTTATTAAAACGGTTGGAACCTACAGAGGTTCCGCACTCAATGGCACAATGGGCCCATCCACAAAAAAAACTCTCGACTCAGACATCTGTCTATACAAATCCTCTCTCGAGGGGAAAACGACGGAGAATGAATTGGTGAAGTTAAATTCGGGCAATCGCCTGTCATTCACCATATCAACCTTCGGAATATGTGACTTAAACTTATTAAGAATCTGCTTCTATGCCCTAATATTATTATTTTATGTTAGTATCTGGTTGCAGGTCTCATAAGCTTACTTAACCGAATATACAAATCAATTCAACGCACCACTTCTGTTATTATTTTTTTTTTTTTTTACAATTTTGCTGATCAAAAATAAACTTCATTGGACTCTTCTTATGTATAGCTTTACTTTTGTTTTAGTTAATTATTTTGACTTTCAGCCTCATCTTCAAAGGAATACAACTAATATTTTGCAGCTGATGAGTAATTGATTAGCTACCGCTCGTTTTAAAGTCAACATGATTAACACCTTACCACGAGTACCTGATATGCATATATTTGTAGGTAATAAATATTTGTACGCTTTCTTTAAGCCAAAAATAAATTTTGCAATTATTGTATTGTTTATGTATAAGAATACAATTTAAATTACGATATATTAGACATCCGTTCAAACGAAAATATCCGGTTCATAATCCAATTGCGATATAAACATTTTATTCAAATAAATTTAACTTAATTATAATGTTTGGCAAATTTAAAATTATTTCTGGATATCGCTTTTTTGTTTCCATAAGCGCAGTATAACAATAACAATAATAATAATAATAATAATAATATGTTTTTCCCATTATCCATTTCCGTTTATTATATACAATTTAAGTTTAAAACCCAAGAACACAAGAACCAAAACGAAAAAAGCTCGCTACACATTATACAGCACTGGTGTTGTATTCGCAGCGAGAAGATGGTAAAATTCATTACATAATTTTACTTATGTCGAAATACGAGTCGACGATGTACAAGACAAAAAAATTTGTACGTATATACATTATATTTTGTTATATTGAAACACACACCCATGCACATACCCACCAGGACCCATCATCATCTAACGCACCAAGGCTGTGGAAAAAATATAAAAAACAAAAATTAAATCACAGTATTGTAGATTTTAATGTAATTTAATTTGGAATATCAAACCTCAGGCATATATATAGTCTAAATTTGCTTTTAAAAAATCCAGCAACAACAACACCAACCAATGTTGTGTTGTGCTTTTAAATAGCGTAATACAAGACATTTTAAATGGATAAGAATAATATATGTACGAGTAGGTACGAGTATGTACAATAAAAGCTTTCCACACATATATACAAATTTGTTGGATTATTTCGTGTATGGCAAATATTTGAAGGGAGGGAGAATTTAAGGTGTACCTATCTGGTATTTTCGAATGAAAGATGAACCACATTACTATAACTTTTAAGACAAATAATATAAATTGTTTATGCTTTAAACATTTTTTTTTTTTGGTAATGCGGACTTTTATGCGGAGATTTTTTTTCCAGTTCCTTTTATATTGTACGAGTATATATTCTATGTAGAATCTTCTCTAAATCAGCTTATTGTTCAAAATTATTTAATTTATTTTTTGAAATACTAGATTTAAGTATTTTGGTTTCGAATATTATTTTTTTATGATAACATGAGGATGACTACGATTATTCAAGGATGGCAAATTTCTTAATCCGTTGGGAAAAATAATATTGTAAAGCGTTTGTGTTTTTCGTCAGTTGGTTGTCACACAAAAATTGTGATTTAAGTAGAAGCTTTTGTTTCATTAAATCAATACATGTTATTACCGAAACTAAAGCTTTAGAACATATTCATGTTAACTCCTTCAATTTTATTAATTTTCAATCCGGCGGTTACACAATTCTAAGCTTTAAAACCGGATTTTTTGGGATTGTTATTCCTGTGATGAATGGTTTTGAAAATCAATTATGTACTTCTCCTATAGATCACATAAGTGCGATTAGATCTTAACTACAATATAACTTTTATTTTGGAAAATTTAGTTAATATTAAGAACTATCGAAGCTAAGCGCACACGTTGAGTTTTTTAATAAGTCTGCTGATTGCATGTTAAGCTCAAAGATAGGTACGAGTAAGTCAAATTAACGAGCAACGCGAAGCGCGAAACGAAGTTTAAGGGAATCGATTTCATCCCCATCGAGCTACATTCAATTATAACGTAGCAATCGATTACAGTTTACTGTTAATCGTTGCTAATCTACCAATGAACTTTGTGTGTCCCATTGCAAGTCATTTATGTTTAAAAATGAAGCCCCTGGATTGTGTTGCGCCAGTGGCGAAGTCAAATTGATGCCATTGGTACAACCGCCACCAGAGCCACTACATTGGGCCAGATTCTAAATATTTTTTCATTCATATTCAGCAATACAATAATTGCATTCAAATGACGTCACGTCGCGGAACAAAACTTATTCGAGATAATTATACCATGTGGCTGGTGCAAAATACGTTAACAGCTTTTAATTGACATGGTGTAAAAGTACGTTGGTAGCTATATGAATTGCCAAAAGCACCCAGAAGTGAGTGAGTTTAAAGAAGTTGATGGGAGAATGGCAATACTGCCAACGTATTGTCCTCCACATGCGGCGGTACAAACAATTCGTTATACAATTACCTATATTACATATTCTATTTACACTTGCAGAGTCAGGGTCAAATATATCATCAAATAGGTTCCTTATTGCCAACACCGGATAGTGACTAAATTTTGCAAATAAGTTTTATGGGCGATTCAGCAAGACTCCAAACATTTTTCCATCAACATAACGAATTGATTCCATTATTCAAGACCGCATGTCATCTGATAATCAAAAACTTGTCATCAGAGCCGATAATAAGCCTGCAGAACAACATGCAAGATTACAATGCGCCAACAATTGATGAAGTCGCTATTGTCACCGTGCGTGAAAATTTAGAAAACCGATACGTTGTTTAACATCGGCGGAACGATCAACTGCAGCGTGTGTCCGAAACACATCGATCATATGATGAGTTACAGTATCCTATTTATTTGGGCGAGGTGAAGATGAGTATCATTTTTCAATCAGGATGATAAATTCATATAAAAAAATCTTCTTTTACTACCAAAATCACAACGTTACTTTATCTTACTACAAACAAATTGTTACAGACTCCGAAACTAACAAAAATGTTAGTTCAATGAATTCTTATTCATACAGACTGATGGTTCGGGAAAATGAGGACAGGACATCATTAAATGTCGGCGACTATTTCACCAATATGCTGTGGATATGTACGTCAAAGTTGAAACTGAGCGATTAACATTTATCAAATTGAACCAGGTAAAACTCCGTTCCGAGGAATACATTCAAGACTTTTCGGGATGCCATCAATGATGACGGGAATGCGTGCGAACATCAAAAAAAAAAATTTTAACCCACTCATGGATTTTATTGTTAAGTATCGCGTGGATGTATTCAGTCGAGTGGAAAAAATACGGATTGCCACATGCACATATCTTCATTTGGTTTGGTTGATAGGATAAGTGGAATGAAGAAAATCCACTGTCATACATGAGGTTGTTATAAAAAATATGATTCATATGTTCAAAACGCTATCCAAAACAATTAGTAGCAGAAGTTAATAATCGTTGGGTTGTTCCGTTTTCGCCGTTACTCTCCAAGACATTTAAAGCACACATAAATGTCGAATTTTGCCATTCCGTAAAATCAACTAAATACATTGGTAAATACGCGTGAATAAAGGTAGTGACATGGTTGATTTCGGAGTGGCTGCCGAAAATTCAAAAGATGAACTAACTCAATTTCAAATGGAGTCGCTATGTTAGCATTAACCAATCGATGTGATTTTTTCATTCGCTATATACATGAAAGCCACCCCACTGTTGTTCACTTGGCCGTACATTTGGAAAATGGTGTTACAACGTATTACAACGAGCTGACATGCCGACATCGACAACATTGGCCAGCTTCTCTGAAATGGGCCAGAGTGATGACTTTGCCCGAACGATGCTTCCCTCCGAAATGCCAAGATATCATACCTGGAATCAATCGTCAATGAAATTTCCACGACGTAAACAGGGACAGCCATTTCCCGGTTACTCGCAAGTATGTTCTACCAATGCACTAGGACGTCTCTACACAGTCCATCCCAGCCAAGACGATTGTTTTTGTTTGCGTTTATACTGTTAGTCAATGTTCGCGGCCCAACATCATTCCAACATCTGCGAACTGTTAATGATGTATTGTGCGGCATATACAGAGAAGCCTGTCAAAGTATGGTAATTAGTGGTACCCCAGTAATGTCAAATACCTTGTATTTAACATATACAAAATCAGTTAAAAAACAGCTGAGCAAACTTAGTTTACCAACTTCGAGTAAAAAACAATTCATCAAGCACAAGGCCTGACATCTACAAGTGTGATCTGTGTTCGATTAACAGACAAAAGTATTAAATGTTCGACAGCCTATACTACACGCTATAGTGACTTCAACCAGACATACACCCATGTTTACCTATTGTTCATCGATTTAAGGAGACCAACTGCACTCTATGATTCGACTAACATTAACACCTTGTGAGAAAAACCTCTGCCTAATTACTGTAAAATCTGGTAATATCATGGGAGAAACCGTTGATAAAACTCTTTTAAATCATCAACAAGACTATGTCTACGATACGCTCATGAAAGTAGTGATGGAACTGGCGGAATTTTTTTTTGTTTTGTTACAATTATGGAAACTGATGGAACTGACGTTTTTAATATCATTGATTTTGGCAACGATTCAATCGCAAAATGGAATTGCACTTGCACTTGCTTCATCAGGTATGGCAGCTACGTTGTCGGAAGGCGGTCGAACAACTCAGTCAGCATTGTTGCCGTTGAACATGCAATCTAATGAAACTCTAACTTGCAACAAATCGAGGAATTCTACATTGGTGAAAGTGTTGCAGCAAAGCAAATTGATCGTTTGGGATGAATGCACGATAGCACATAAAAAATCTTTCGATTCATTTGACCGCACGGTGCAAGATTTACGAAACAACCAAAACTGGTTTGGTGGTGCGATGATTCTTTTTGCTGGTGATTTTTGACCAACATTGCCAGTGATTCCACGATCAACGCCAGCCGACTATATCCTGTTATAATGTTAACATTCTTATAAAAAGTACTGTCTGTACAAAATATGAAAAATCAATTTTCGATAACCACATGCAGTAACATCTATTTACAATAAATCGGGAGACAATATAAAACAAAAGGATTACTTAGGGCCATCAAAGCGGACCGGGTTCAGCTATTAAATGTATTTTTTATATAAATGCAAAAACACGATTTCAAAATTTTACCAATTGTCACCTGAGGACTACTATAATTTTAGAAAACTGATCTAAATTAAAACACCATGCGATTCTAGATAATTAAGAAAGACTATTTCGAATGATGAAAGTATTTTCATGTACAAATAAGAAAAAATATAGAAAGAATCGGGCAAATAGCGCAGTGCTTAAAGCTGCGACGATTCAAACACTAGGTTGAAATCCCAATAGAGGCAGGATACTAAAATGATTTATCATCTCCCGATTACGATCGGTGATTAAATTGAAAACATTCATGACCCGTTGTTTGAATTACGATCACATTGGCCGACCCCATCGTTTATTCAAGTAAACAGGGTAGCATATGGAGCTATGCAGTGTGCAGATGGCCAATGACGGGCCTTTGTTCAAAATAGGGCTGTTGTTTTGTGTTCAAGGGATAATAAATTCACTAGTCTATTAAATATTAAAATGATTTAAGCCTCTGCCAATACCGATGGTGATATAATGAGTCATGAAAGAGCTCAACTATCAGTAAAGCAAGATTTCTTTTAAGAAATCCAACATTTCACCAAAACTTAAAAAATTGAATAGAAATATCTATTTTGTGAAATACCTGCGTGAAATTTATTTCTGGCTGAATTGAAGATCTTCAGTTTTTTGAAAGACTCTCATGTGGTATGGGCGGGGTTTATTACGCTATGTAACCTACGTGGTTGGATGCTTGTTAGATACTACTTACATCTTTAATTGCACTAATCTTTCGAATGGGTCTAAATTTGAAATATCCTTATTAGAGATAAAATCAAGCATGCATTGTTTCATACTCTCCTTGGGATTCCGCACACATCCGGTGTGACTTAAGCACCAATTAATTTAGTCTTTAAACTTAGAGTTGTTTATGAACTACAGCTATATGAGTTAGCGGTAAAATACGTTTTTGTAAAAAATGTGACTAAAACTTGCCTCTTGTTTGACAACTGAAAATAGCTATGGCCAAATCCATTTTTGTTAGGCTCATGCAACTAACTTTATATTTGGCAGGAGTTGCCACCGTTTCTGGCATGATAAAATTTTTGACCTGGTCCATGCTTCAAATCCAATTTTACTAAGCACGTTTGTCTGGACACGTTTTTTAGCGGACAAATTTTGGTTATTTGAACGATTTGGCTTTCTAATAACTCGGTAGCTCTTATAGTTTACCATGAAGCGGATGTATTAGATTTTATAGTGCGCTCATGGACAGAGACCTTCGTATTAGTTTTAAAGAAGTTGTGCCATGTTCTGATTTCTGTGAGCTGCCCTTTCCATATGCCCTTTTTGTACGCTATTATATTGCTGTTTTTGTCAAATTTAATCATTTTGGAATGGAAAAATATGATGTCGAATGGTCTTTAAGGTATTTGTGCAGAAGTAGTTTTCAGTTATTTAATTCCATCTATAATTACTTTTCACTATTATTATTACAAATATTTTGATTCACAAAACCTCTCTATATGAATTGACTACATAAATAATGTTGTCTACGTTGTTGACGTTGTCTACGGGTTGTCGGCATGTCTACGTGGAAAAAATAGATGGCGCGTCTAATTATTATACTAACCTAGGGCTATTTGACACAAGCACATCTAGAGGAATAATTAGAGTGGAATTAATCATCAGTTGTATTTCGGTTTAAGCTTATATAGTTACATCGATTTTACCAACCAATAAGCTGCAGGATGATCAATAGGAACACCTGAATAGCCTTCAACTAGCGCATCCTGGTTACTATTTTAATAATATTTTAATCGGAGCTGGTCATTTCTTCCAAGCCATTATAGCGATGGGAAGGTAGCAGGAGATAGTAATCAACCACTGAAGAACAGCAAGATGTACGTTCTTGTCAAGCATCTAACTGAAATCGATGCTATCGTGGAAGTAAGGACGCTATGGGAAAATGCATGGCCCTAAACAATAAGGAGGAAACGGAAAATAGGAATGAGCCTAACCACTGTTTTCTTCCTCACCTCGGCATGATGAAATCCTCGAGTAGGGATATCCACCTTCGGACAGGGCCCAGTATCATTTTTAGCAAGTAAACCATTGAAACAGATAGCAGAAAAAATTAGTTGTTAATTTTCCTGAAGGAAGCAAACGGATCGTCTGTGGATGATCTTATGACTGGCGCAGGCACAATTAATGAAGCCAAACTTTAAAAAAATGAAACAATTCTTAGGCAATACAATTGAACAATTATTGGCGGGGGGTGGTTCTCTAAAAATCATAAATTAATTAGGGAGAAAAAATCAAATCGGTTAAGTTGTTCGGAATATCTATAATCAAACGACAGATATTGTCGGAAGCTTCGCAAATCTTCGACCCATTGGATTGGCTTGATCCAGCTTTGTAAAATTCAAACGACGAAAATTCAAGGGTCGATCATTTACCGATTGAACTGCAAAAAAATTACTTAAGTTGTATAGCGGGCTGCCACTCAAATCTACAGAGGATTAAGATTCCACGCTGGCTATCAACCACCCAAACCAAATCAATTATGGGCTCCTTTGATTTTCAGACGCGTCTGAAAAGGCCTATGCTGTGCAGTATATTGTTGATGTATAATCGATCATAATAAAATAAAGGTTTCTCTAATTTCAGCCAAGACCACAATTGAACCACTTAGCAAAACCACAATACTAAGACTAGAGTTGTGTACCGCAACGTTAACAACAAATTTCTGGCAAACAGAACTGCGAAAATTCCAATAACCATATAGATCGAGACCGCTGGTGCCATATTCCGTCAAATGAAAATTTTGACTGTACGTCTCGAGGAATATCACCAAAGGGTGACGGACCAAGCTGGTCGTAAGCATTGGAGTATTAACCAACAATTATTTCATAAAATCTCTACTTGTACAACCTAGTAACTATACTTACTTTTATTGAGGAAATGGCCACCAGGTTTTCTAGTTGCTTCAAGTTCTTGCCATTATGAAACGGTTTATTATTAAAGCAAAAACTTCTAAGCTAGAACGGGAAAACAAGCAACATTTAGTTAGTCCTGAACAAAATACAACAAAACTATTTCGCAGCTGAATTATGTAGCTTGAAGCGTGGTGATCCCGATTCAAAATTCAGTATAGGCTGAAGTTCATATGTCCGTTTCTCAACAACGAAGGAATCATTAGAGTTGGAGGTAGAATAAAATACTGTTTAGCGTTATTGCATCCAGTTATTCTACATAAGTGTTACATTTCCAATATCAGAATTAACGATTTGCACCATCGGTACCATCATGCTGGACAATCATTTCTCATCAGCACAATACGGCAAACTTATTGTATTTTAAGCTGTCGTGACTTAGTCTGGAAAGTGGTTAATTGCTTGTTTACCTCCTGTTGCGGATGTATAAATTATTTATAATATAATTATGTACTTTTACAATAAACTGTGGTTGTTGTGTTCAGCTCGCTTGTTGAAATTAAAGTGAACGAGAAATCACAATATTGCCGAGTCATAAGAATTCAGTCACTAAAAAACGCGCCAAATATTGTTCGCGATTATTGTAATTACTTCTAGTTATTACTACTCAAATATAGATGGCAGTATAATTCGAAAAGAGAATTTCCAAGTTTAAAAACCACTGATCACTTGTCAATTCTTAGTCTGTTTTGTGTTATTGTTATTGTTTAGGTAAGTTGGTCGTTTTTTAATTTTACTATACAATATTAATATAAATACATTTTATAATTATTAATCTTAATATAAATTCAATTTTCAGAGATAATTATATAAAATAAAGGAAGAACAATAAGATAAGTATAAATAAATTATTTTTCAAAATATATAAATATTAATGTAAGTGTTCTCTATTTCTTTTAGATGACTTCTTAAGATGATCCTGAACACCTCCAGTCCAGCGTTGAGCATAGTATACCCTTCCTGAAAGTTGGATTCGATTATGTTTGGCCTATTGAAAGTGACATGAAATTAGCTCGTGGACAGCGACCAATCAAAGGCTATATATGTTTTTTCGTTAACATCAGCACAAAGGTAATACATATGTATAAAGGATTTTCCACACGCTTCATTTTGAATAGCCTGCTATTCGGGCAGCTGTCAATTTTGAAGCTTTCATTTTTTGACATTTGACAATTAAAAACTACGCCATTACTAAAAATGGTATACGATACACGCTTCAACAACGCATTGAAATTGTTAAAATTCGCTACAAAAATGGTGAAAATTCTGCAGACACAGTTCGCAAAACCAATGCACATTTTGGTCGTCGTGAAGCACCTTCTCGGCCAGCACTTGTGAAACTGGTGGAAAAATTTAAGCTGTTGGGACAAGTTAGTGATGTGAAGAATTGAAGCCGTATGCGTCGCTCAAGAACAATTGAGAATATTCCTGCTTTAGCCCGTAGTGTTGAAGAAAACCCAGATTTGTTAATCCTCGTCGATCTTTGGAATTAGACATTCCACAAACGACATTACACCGTAGTTTGCATAAAAACTTAGGTCTTAAGGCTTTTAAAGTTCAGTTAACACAAGAACTAAAGCCGATCGATCACCATAAACGTCGTATCTTCGCTGATTGGGTCCTTCAAATGCTTCAAAATAATCCGGATTTTCATTGAAAAATCATGTTGAGTGATGAGGCTCATTTTCACATCGGAGGCAGAATTATATAATAAGCAGAATACGCCCTTAAAGATGGAATTCGAGAAGTTATCGAGGACATTCAGCCGCAAATGTACGAATTGCATGATAAGGATATGGTGCTGCAAGCGTAGCCGTGGCGGCCATTTGGCTGATGTCGTTTTGAAATGTTAAAGGTATACCTTCCTCTTTACAATGAAATAAACATTCATTGATTTCTCTTAAAAAATACATGTTTTTTTAAATATCAAAATGGAACGTCTTATTGGAGAACCCTTAGTTCTATAATATGTATTTCCTTTGGAGTCAAACATGGGTTTGCAGCGATGTCTTCGGCCGCAATGGCGCTAATTTTAGCTTTTGCAACTTCACAAATATTTTAAAGCCAACAATACAACCAATTACCTATCTAAAATTTAAGTTAACTATGGCACTTCAGTCCACCTAGTGCCTTACAGATCAGAGGGTTATGGAAACCAGCCCTAAAACCCGAATCAGACAGAATATTCTTATATACGATGAGACATTGCTAGCTGAGATCGAGTCAATTTCTAATTCGTAACCTTTGTGTGTACTTTTAGCTAATGGTCTCGATGCACTGACACCAGACCAATTTTTAATTGGTGACTCTTTGACGCAATTACCTGAAGTCAATATACAAGATTAAAGCTTGAACTGAATAACCAGATGGTACAACAAGGTGATAGTATCTTACTTAAGCTTTAAAATGTTCCACGAACTCATTGGGTACTTGGTAAAATTGAAGATTACCATAAAATGTTGTTACCATAAAAACCAAATCTGGAAATCTAGAATGGCCGATCCATAAGTTGTGCCTACTTTCATTTATTTGAATCGGGTAATCTAATTCAACATTTATTTTCCATACGGAATATGCAATGCAGCTGGATATGCCTACTCTACGACAACAAAACTATATATAACTGACTATACACAGAAAGTTTATCTTATTCTATTCAACAAGTTTTTAGTTCATACTAAACCTCATCGCTATAAAACAGAAGTTTCCTGATTTTTCTCGCCAACTCACGCCTGATTAATAAAAAATATTTCATGTCGGCACTTTTGAAATCCGCAGCTATCCTTCCGTATGTATGTATACTGGGTATGTATATACATGTTCACTAATAAAATGTTGCCTCCCATCAATTTTCCTGTTGCTCTGCTATGTTTCAATATGGTATATGTACATATAAATACGCACGAAGATGCTCATCTTGAATAAATAATTTATATAGTGTTTTTGTGGCTGTTGCCTTGTGTTAATGTATTGTGGAGAAAAGCCGCAACCAAAACCTCGCAACATAATACAAAATACATTAATTTTCCTTTCCAAACTGTTTTTTTGTCTCTGTGTGTGTATGTATCCATATATGTGCCGTTGTTATCCACTTTGACAATTTTCTTGATATGATAATAGATATGACTTTTTTGTGTTGCGTCGACCAAAAACCCAACTTTCTTAAGTTCTGTGATGTTTATTTGAAATGAAAATAGCTTACAACAACAAAATAAAAATGTTGCCAAAATAATTTATGACATTTTGATAAAATGTCGCTGATAATAAATTTCTATATACGGGGTCATGTGTGTATTATATTAAAGAGGCGAAAGCTTTTTATACGAATCGATAATATTTTTTGCGCTTTAAGTTTATCCTAAATTTCGTATTGTGTTGAATAAATATCGTGCGTCTTGCGTCTTCCATAATACATTTCGTAGAATCATTTCCCATTAGAGCTGTGTTTTTTTTAATTTTTTCATCATTTCACAATATCGTTCGAAGAAATAATTCGTCCGAATTGGAAAAAAAATAATTAATTTTACGAATAACTCAGACGAACTGGATCGATGGACAGACGATATAGATATTATTGTGAAACCAATAAAAAAATTTATGGGCTAATGATGCTTATTTGAAATTCGACAAGCTGTGTTCAAGATGCGTCGTTCGAAAAATTATATTCCGGTGAAATTAAATTGTTTTTCCAACGTCCATATATACATTTTAAGTGGCATTAATTTTATCGAGATGTATTTTGGAAAATAAATTGGAATTTAAAATTATTTTTTTATTGGACACGCATCATTGTGTTTATAATTGAAAACTCAATTAACTGTCATTGCCTGTAATTTGAAGTTTTCTAATAACCCCTAATAAAGTTCTGAGCATATGATCAATAAATTTCCGGAGCTTTTATAAACCTTGCGAATACTTTGTTTCCTGAGAATCTAACTCTTTAATCTTTCAAAGGTTAATTCTTAATTTTTCGGTGCTTTAAATTAGTTAAATTAATTTATAAGCTTTAGAATCTTTTCTATATTTGTTATCGTTTGGGACAGGTGAGAAATGAATACTATAGGCTTATAAAAATTAGTTCCACTGATTTAAATTGATATAATCTTGAGCTTCAGTTTTAGGAATCAGGAATGATCTTAGAAGGTTCTAGTTGTTATTTAGCATTTCAAATCAGAAGTAAAATGAAAAGAAAGCTCGGCTTAAATTTGACTGGAATTTATATTTAGGAATTTTATTACATTTAATAGATGCGAAATCCTTGGTGTTATGGTATGATTTATCTTGTTTTAAGCTCCTTCCTTCCCTTTACCAATCCCGCTCCCGTAGAATTAAAGTTTAGTTGGATTGATTGTATTCCAATTGGTGTCGTTGTTTAATTGTGTAGGTAGGTACTCCAAGTTAACCTTAACCCCACTTCGTATGATCTTCGTTATTAGTTTATTTATTTTATTTTATTTTTTTATTTATTTTGTTTATTTTATTTATTTTATTTATTTTATTTATTTTATTTATTTTATTTATTTTATTTATTTTATTTATTTTATTTATTTTATTTATTTTATTTATTTTATTTATTTTATTTATTTTATTTATTTTATTTATTTTATTTATTTTATTTATTTTATTTATTTTATTTATTTTATTTATTTTATTTATTTTATTTATTTTATTTATTTTATTTATTTTATTTATTTTATTTATTTTATTTATTTTATTTATTTTATTTATTTTATTTATTTTATTTATTTTATTTATTTTATTTATTTTATTTATTTTATTTATTTTATTTATTTTATTTATTTTATTTATTTTATTTATTTTATTTATTTTATTTATTTTATTTATTTTATTTATTTTATTTATTTTATTTATTTTATTTATTTTATTTATTTTATTTATTTTATTTATTTTATTTATTTATTATAATATTTTATTTATTTGATTTATTTGATTTATTTTATTTATTTTATTTATTTTATTTATTTTATTTATTTTATTTATTTTATTTATTTTATTTATTTTATTTATTTTATTTATTTTATTTATTTTATTTATTTTATTTATTTTATTTATTTTATTTATTTTATTTATTTTATTTATTTTATTTATTTTATTTATTTTATTTATTTTATTTATTTTATTTATTTTATTTATTTTATTTATTTTATTTATTTTATTTATTTTATTTATTTTATTTATTTTATTTATTTTATTTATTTTATTTATTTTATTTATTTTATTTATTTTATTTATTTTATTTATTTTATTTATTTTATTTATTTTATTTATTTTATTTATTTTATTTATTTTATTTATTTTATTTATTTTATTTATTTTATTTATTTTATTTATTTTATTTATTTTATTTATTTTATTTATTTTATTTATTTTATTTATTTTATTTATTTTATTTATTTTATTTATTTTATTTATTTTATTTATTTTATTTATTTTATTTATTTTATTTATTTTATTTATTTTATTTATTTTATTTATTTTATTTATTTTATTTATTTTATTTATTTTATTTATTTTATTTATTTTATTTATTTTATTTATTTTATTTATTTTATTTATTTTATTTATTTTATTTATTTTATTTATTTTATTTATTTTATTTATTTTATTTATTTTATTTATTTTATTTATTTTATTTATTTTATTTATTTTATTTATTTTATTTATTTTATTTATTTTATTTATTTTATTTATTTTATTTATTTTATTTATTTTATTTATTTGATTTATTTGATTTATTTTGTTTATTTTATTTTTATTTATTTTAACTAGACATAATATAGCGCAGGCACTACTCGTGATGGACAAGAAGAACAAATTGTGGAATTTGAAGATTTTTTTGGGAAAAGACAAAATTAAATTATACGGACTGGGCAAGCTGATAATTTTAATATTACGGAACACTGCGTACATTACACAAGATGGAATCGGCAACTATCGAAGATGCTAGATGTGTTAAAAAAAAAAATTTGTGTCGTGTAAGCAAAAAATCGAATGCCAGTAAAACCAAAATAAATTACATGAAATTTACATTGCTGCATTGTCCATTTAATTAAAGAGCTGTTCCAGTCGTCCTGCTATATGAATTCGGTAGTCATCCGAGTTTCTTATTTCTACTGATGGCTATCCGTTTAACATTAATTAAACCCATGTAGTGCATAATTTGAAATTGCGTTGACGATTTGAATTTTACTAAGCGCCCTTTCATTAGTATAGTCTCCCTTTAATTCTTGTATCTGGTTAAGTCCACATATGGTAACTTCCTTTCTAATTTTGCATTTGTCAATCATGTCATATACTCTAAGTTCATTTATTAGTACTTCATGGTAGATCGCAATTTTACATGGTAGATCTCCGCTCCTTTTGTTTTTGGTTTATGGAGATAGGATTATCGTGTTCCACATTTATTATGTCTGGTTCCTCATGTTCTATAATATCTTTCTCATTATAATATGGTAGGGTTTCCATTTCACTCAGTAATCGAAAAAAATTTTCTCTATCCAATAAATTAAAATTTATTATACCTCGTTTGGCCAGTAGTACTGCTCTTACAATTTCTTATTATGGCTGTGTTTATCTTGTATTGTTCGTTGTTGAATTCTACTATCCTGTTATGAGCGAACCAGATACGCATATCCACGCTGAGCTGACTCAATTGATTTAACTTTGGAGTAGTTTATTGATTTCGTTAATCTGGTTTTCTAACTGTGGTTTAAAGATGCTAGCAGGGCTAATGTCGTTTACTTCTGATTGTATCCTGGATGCAGGATACCTTCGTAACAGCTAAGATCAATGTGGTGGAAAATCTTGACATTTCCGCTGATAATGTTTCACTTTTATTATAGAAACTATTGCGGTATCGTCGACGTTTAAGGACGTTACCATAGTCCAAAAGCACAAGCTGGAAAGAAATGAGTAAAACTTGTATTAGTTATGTTTTTGAAATGTGATTTGTGTATCCTTCTTCCGGAGTTGGTGTTTACTGTAACTTTATTGTCTTTTGCTACAGTTCTCTGAATTACCTCACTCTTCTTCATGTTCTTTCTCCCTTTGTAATATTTAAGTTAATGTCTATTTTTTATCCGTTCTAGAAAATTTTCGTTTATTTTTCTTTGTAGTCCAAAAAGTGTTGATAATTAATGCGTAGTATTTATTCTTCCGAGGTATCTGTCGCTCGGTTTTTTTCCGATAACCGAGTGTTTCGTGTTATTATACCTATCGACTGCAATGTTAGTCAGTTCCTTTATCGTGAAATCTTTGTATTCTATGGTTAAGTACACTTTAAAGACTTGAGAACCTTGGTTCAGTATCCATCACTAACATTTTCGGTGCCGTGAAGTAGTGTAGAGTTGATCGATCCTTAATATGTAAAAATTTCTCGAATTTGGTAAATGTTTCGTTTTTTATTTCCATAATATCGATGAATAGTATTTCTGATGGGTACGTCGGTAGTGGTAATTCCTGTAGCTAAGGCTTGCTGGGGTGACCACCGTATTTATTTTCGTTGGACGTTTGTGAATTTTTTTTTCAAGCGATATCGATTTTTTTGAAGTAGAACTTTTCGACAATTTGCTCTTTATTTTCTTCTAAATTTCAATGGGTTCTTCCGTGTTCCTCTTGGATGTTTCTGGATTTGTTCTTCTCGTGATTTATGTCTTCCTTTCTTCTTGTTAATCGTATCTTCTATTTAACGAAGTCTTGCTTCGGGAGATTTCCTGAAAGATTTGCATATATTCTTCCGAGATTTTTATACCATCTAGCAGTTTGGGGTATAATTTTTTCTTCCGAATTTCCTTTAACATATCCGTGTTGATGTCGGGTAATGCGATGTAGTATCGAAGGTGGTTACTGTGAGATTCTTCGTAGATGTACATATCGTCACCTCTCGTGAATATTATTTGACTTTTAAAAACGTTTATTGGCGATTCACAAGGTTGGATCACCTGAGTTTCATCCTCTTCCGCGTTGTATATAGCATCGCTATACATGATGATGAGACGGTTCTCACTGTATTTAAGGCCCTTGATATGTATGTGATTCGACGATTTATGCCGATTTCACCTTGTGACAGAACCGCTCCTATCATTTCACCGATCCGTTTTTAATATGAAAGGTCTGTTGAAATCTGGAAAAATTAGTAAATCCGATGATGATCGTAGTTCGTGCAGCTTGAAAGGTTTTAGTCCTTGGTTGTCTAGTTTGATGTTGTAATGTTTTAATTAATTACCCGCTATGACTTACGTGCGGGTAATGCTATTTTAGCGAATTCCTTGATGAACCGTCTGTAGTATGAGGTTAACCTGAGGAATCGGTTCAATTCCTTGAGGTATTCTGGTGGTTTGAGATTTCTAGATCCTGCTACCTTTTCTGGATCTTCCTTTAAACCCGAATTGGTTATGATTTGTCAAATTGACTCGAAAATGAGCCTCTCCCAATTGGTTGAATATTTTTTTTACGTTATCAAGATGTTCCTCCCTTGTATTACCTCCAAGAACGATTATATCGGCAATGTAGACAAAGTAGATCCTTCCAATTCATTTTTGGAGTACATGGAGTACAGGCGCATTCTTCAGTCCAAATGGTAGTTTCAGGAATTCGTATTTTCCCATCATAGTGGAGAATGCGGTTTTTATTTTGATAGATAGCCCGATGTTACTCGTCGATTATTTATAATAATTAGAGTAGGTTGGTGATTGTTTTAGTTATGTCTGGTATCAGGTATGTGTCATCTAGTTTTTTTTCCACAATCCATATTGGTGAATTGTACGGACTCTTGAATTTCAGAAGTCGATATTTGTTCGTCTACTTCGATCCGCATATTCATTGGATATGGGTAAATTTTGTGTATACAGGTTCTTCTGTTGTTGTTTTAATCACTGCTCTCATTTTTGTGTAAATAGTCTGTTCGTCGTTAGTGGTCCAAAAAATGGTAAAGATTCGATGATTTTAGGTTTTAATTTTTGCTTTGTTTCTTTATTCAAATCTTTATCCCTGATTCCAATCTTGTTGTATTTAGTTGAAATTTTCTCTTTTAATGGGATATTGATGCCTATGGAGAGATGGTTAAGATACTTTATCTCCTGTCTATTATCGCCTCTCTTTTTCTTAAAGTATCATCAACAATTCTACCGTCGAATGAGGTAAGGCCTGGTAGTATAAAGCAGTCCTATTGAATATAACTTCCAAACTTTCTAAATATAGCTGCAGTTATTCCTTGTTTTATTTGAATATGTGGAATACTCTTTGTAGCTTCTGAGTTTTTTCAATGAAGTTTGGGTTTGATAATTATTTGGTCGGTTCATGTAATTAATGTATTTGGTTTTTATTGATTCATCCACTTCCATCGGTATTGGTAGCTTTGGATGTTGCGGCTTTTGTGGTCATCGAATGCCTTATTGTTGTTGATTTATACCGTACCCATGTTCTTTTGCTGCAGGCTAGTCTTGAGATAATGGATTTCCAGACATGATGAATATGGTTCGGGTAGAGTTGCTGGTCTTTGGACTCGCATGTCTATAGTGTTGTGACAGTCAGTTTTTAATTTCATTTCAATTTCCATTAAATTAAAATTTATTATACCTCGTTTGGCCAGTAGTACTGCTCTTACAATTTCTTATTATGGCTGTGTTTATCTTGTATTGTTCGTTGTTGAATTCTACTATCCTGTTATGAGCGAACCAGATACGCATATCCACGCTGAGCTGACTCAATTGATTTAACTTTGGAGTAGTTTATTGATTTCGTTAATCTGGTTTTCTAACTGTGGTTTAAAGATGCTAGCAGGGCTAATGTCGTTTACTTCTGATTGTATCCTGGATGCAGGATACCTTCGTAACAGCTAAGATCAATGTGGTGGAAAATCTTGACATTTCCGCTGATAATGTTTCACTTTTATTATAGAAACTATTGCGGTATCGTCGACGTTTAAGGACGTTACCATAGTCCAAAAGCACAAGCTGGAAAGAAATGAGTAAAACTTGTATTAGTTATGTTTTTGAAATGTGATTTGTGTATCCTTCTTCCGGAGTTGGTGTTTACTGTAACTTTATTGTCTTTTGCTACAGTTCTCTGAATTACCTCACTCTTCTTCATGTTCTTTCTCCCTTTGTAATATTTAAGTTAATGTCTATTTTTTATCCGTTCTAGAAAATTTTCGTTTATTTTTCTTTGTAGTCCAAAAAGTGTTGATAATTAATGCGTAGTATTTATTCTTCCGAGGTATCTGTCGCTCGGTTTTTTTCCGATAACCGAGTGTTTCGTGTTATTATACCTATCGACTGCAATGTTAGTCAGTTCCTTTATCGTGAAATCTTTGTATTCTATGGTTAAGTACACTTTAAAGACTTGAGAACCTTGGTTCAGTATCCATCACTAACATTTTCGGTGCCGTGAAGTAGTGTAGAGTTGATCGATCCTTAATATGTAAAAATTTCTCGAATTTGGTAAATGTTTCGTTTTTTATTTCCATAATATCGATGAATAGTATTTCTGATGGGTACGTCGGTAGTGGTAATTCCTGTAGCTAAGGCTTGCTGGGGTGACCACCGTATTTATTTTCGTTGGACGTTTGTGAATTTTTTTTTCAAGCGATATCGATTTTTTTGAAGTAGAACTTTTCGACAATTTGCTCTTTATTTTCTTCTAAATTTCAATGGGTTCTTCCGTGTTCCTCTTGGATGATTCTGGATTTGTTCTTCTCGTGATTTATGTCTTCCTTTCTTCTTGTTAATCGTATCTTCTATTTAACGAAGTCTTGCTTCGGGAGATTTCCTGAAAGATTTGCATATATTCTTCCGAGATTTTTATACCATCTAGCAGTTTGGGGTATAATTTTTTCTTCCGAATTTCCTTTAACATATCCGTGTTGATGTCGGGTAATGCGATGTAGTATCGAAGGTGGTTACTGTGAGATTCTTCGTAGATGTACATATCGTCACCTCTCGTGAATATTATTTGACTTTTAAAAACGTTTATTGGCGATTCACAAGGTTGGATCACCTGAGTTTCATCCTCTTCCGCGTTGTATATAGCATCGCTATACATGATGATGAGACGGTTCTCACTGTATTTAAGGCCCTTGATATGTATGTGATTCGACGATTTATGCCGATTTCACCTTGTGACAGAACCGCTCCTATCATTTCACCGATCCGTTTTTAATATGAAAGGTCTGTTGAAATCTGGAAAAATTAGTAAATCCGATGATGATCGTAGTTCGTGCAGCTTGAAAGGTTTTAGTCCTTGGTTGTCTAGTTTGATGTTGTAATGTTTTAATTAATTACCCGCTATGACTTACGTGCGGGTAATGCTATTTTAGCGAATTCCTTGATGAACCGTCTGTAGTATGAGGTTAACCTGAGGAATCGGTTCAATTCCTTGAGGTATTCTGGTGGTTTGAGATTTCTAGATCCTGCTACCTTTTCTGGATCTTCCTTTAAACCCGAATTGGTTATGATTTGTCAAATTAACTCGAAAATGAGCCTCTCCCAATTGGTTGAATATTTTTTTTACGTTATCAAGATGTTCCTCCCTTGTATTACCTCCAAGAACGATTATATCGGCAATGTAGACAAAGTAGATCCTTCCAATTCATTTTTGGAGTACATGGAGTACAGGCGCATTCTTCAGTCCAAATGGTAGTTTCAGGAATTCGTATTTTCCCATCATAGTGGAGAATGCGGTTTTTATTTTGATAGATAGCCCGATGTTACTCGTCGATTATTTATAATAATTAGAGTAGGCTGGTGATTGTTTTAGTTATGTCTGGTATCAGGTATGTGTCATCTAGTTTTTTTTCCACAATCCATATTGGTGAATTGTACGGACTCTTGAATTTCAGAAGTCGATATTTGTTCGTCTACTTCGATCCGCATATTCATTGGATATGGGTAAATTTTGTGTATACAGGTTCTTCTGTTGTTGTTTTAATCACTGCTCTCATTTTTGTGTAAATAGTCTGTTCGTCGTTAGTGGTCCAAAAAATGGTAAAGATTCGATGATTTTAGGTTTTAATTTTTGCTTTGTTTCTTTATTCAAATCTTTATCCCTGATTCCAATCTTGTTGTATTTAGTTGAAATTTTCTCTTTTAATGGGATATTGATGCCTATGGAGAGATGGTTAAGATACTTTATCTCCTGTCTATTATCGCCTCTCTTTTTCTTAAAGTATCATCAACAATTCTACCGTCGAATGAGGTAAGGCCTGGTAGTATAAAGCAGTCCTATTGAATATAACTTCCAAACTTTCTAAATATAGCTGCAGTTATTCCTTGTTTTATTTGAATATGTGGAATACTCTTTGTAGCTTCTGAGTTTTTTCAATGAAGTTTGGGTTTGATAATTATTTGGTCGGTTCATGTAATTAATGTATTTGGTTTTTATTGATTCATCCACTTCCATCGGTATTGGTAGCTTTGGATGTTGCGGCTTTTGTGGTCATCGAATGCCTTATTGTTGTTGATTTATACCGTACCCATGTTCTTTTGCTGCAGGCTAGTCTTGAGATAATGGATTTCCAGACATGATGAATATGGTTCGGGTAGAGTTGCTGGTCTTTGGACTCGCATGTCTATAGTGTTGTGACAGTCAGTTTTTAATTTCATTTCAATTTCCATTGAAGATATTGTACGATATAAGTTCGAGTCCCTCTGATCTTCTGACTTATATTCTGGAGAATTGAGCGATATATAGGTTTTCTTTTAACTATTTTGTAATCCTCCAGTATGTTTTCTAAACTGATTATCTACGCTACCTAAATTTAATTTTGTTATTTCGATATAGAAAGCATTATAATTACTAACGTTTCCAATTAAAAACATAAATTACAACAAATTCATAATCAGCTACCCAAAATTTTTAAATCAAATTTTCGATAATCTCCCAAATCCTGCATATAATTAATCCAGGACCATATAGTAGTATACATTGTAATTAAAATTAATGCTAATCCATTTCAATGAATTGTTACATCAATTATAGACAGAACATCGACCAGAAACGAATGAAAAACAAACAACTTAAGAAGTTTTAATTTAATTCAATTCCCATCTTGTAAATAGAATTCAATGACCCTTTAAAAATGATATCATCATTATTAAGATATCGTCCTTAATTCAACCGGAGAAATACAACAATATAATAAAGTAATAAAAATACAAATGTTAGTACAACAACAGTAACAATAACACGAAAAGAGTTTTTAGTCTATACAAGTACTATTAACCAATAACCAATTTCCATTTTCTTATTATTTTTCCTTTCAGATTTTCTTCCGAAACAAAACAACCAAATTGATCTCATAATTTTCATACCAAAAGACCTAAGCGAAACATATATACTCGTACAAATAAGCACTACAGGGCGGGCATGAAAGAAATATTTTTTTTTTCTTCATTTAATGTTTTCAAACCGACCACCATATACGACGAACTACCAACAAAAATATTTTCTAATTTTCAATTTTATTTGATTCCCCATTTCAGCGCAACACTTAAATTTGTGCTGGTAGTGTGGGTGCGGGTAGGAAATAATAACATTTTGTTATCCGCCAATAAAAATTATTAGATTCCGCATTTCTGTTGTGAATATTCATCGAGAAATATATTATCGCAAATTGTGGAAAAGCTTTTGTAGAAATCCTTAATGAATTTATGTAAAGAAATTTAGTATGTTAAATAAATTAAATGGTTTGTACCAACTTTTAGCATTAATATTTTAGTATGTTAAATTATATAATTTTAGACTGTATAATTAACCGTGTACGGTGCATTTTTGAAATGTAGCTAACTTTATATGTAAACAAAACCAAAAAACAAAACAATGAATAAATGTTTTCGAGTTAGTTCCGGTTTGTCAGTGAAACAATCAACACGTATTTTATTTTTCAATTAAATCCTTCGCTTCGCAAAAATACAGTCCACGCAAACGTCGAAACATTTTGGTCCATCGAATCCGGATTAAATCCGAAAATATTATTAAAATCATCGTCGTAATAAATAAAATTAATTTAAAAAGTTATTCATCGTGATTAATTAAAAAAGTAAATAAAATAATTAATAACACAATTATAATAAGAATAAAAATAAATAAATAAAAAATATTTGTGTACCTAACCTAACATATCGTCGAAAGTGTACTATTCACCATTTTTTCATCATCGAATTGATCATCGCCACGTGCACATCGGAAATTAATAAATCAAGTTGTGTGTGTATTCGTGCAACAATCATAACCATTCTTCGATACAAAAATATAAAAGGAAAATGCAAAATTGTATTTCTCGTGTACATTGCTGCTCACACGTAACATTGAGGTTATAAATACTTTGACGGATTATTTCGTTTCAAATTTTCATCGCATCCTTTGGAAATCCTCACATTTACTACGATTAAACACTTGAAAGAGGGTGACAGCAGTCATAGTCGTCGAGGGATTCCAGTTCATCAGTCGACGGATTCGTCAAAAGGTTTTTAGTCATATAAGTAGTTAGTTTGTTAAATTCATTTATATACATACATATTTTGTTTAAATTTTAATTTTTAAACAAATCAAATTTAATTGTAAATGAAAATACAAATTATAAGTATAATAGTTTTAAAATCAGTTAAACTAATTCAAGTTTGACAGTTTTTGTCTTATCATAAGTTCAATATTTATGTTTTAACAAGTAAATCAGTGTAATTAATTTAAATCAGATACTAGTTTATCGTAGGTTGTTCTATTATTTTATTGTAAATTTCAAACAAAATGTCTGATAAGGAGGACGAGCAAACCACAGCATCAATAGAAGACACTGTCAAACAGTTGAAAAAGATCAGATCAGGCCACAAATCTCGAATAACTTATTTCAAAAATAAAATTGAAAATAATGAGTATCTATCAATCGGGGAATTAGAATCGGCATTAAACCGTCTTCGAATGACGTATTCCAAATTTGATGAAACTCAAACCCAGTTAGAAACACTAGACACAAATCAATATATTAATAGAAATAATTTCGAAGACGATTTCGGGTTTGTTGAGTCTACAATATTGGACAGAATTCGCAATGCAAAAAATGTAACAAAACTAACAAACAATGAAAACAGATCCACAGATAATCTTCATACTGCGGTATCTATCAAATTACCTGAGATTGAACTTCCAAAGTTTGACGGATCGGAACTGAATTGGCTTGATTTTCGAAGTGTTTTCGTCGATCTCATTCATTCAAATGCAAATATAAGCAACGTAGCAAAATTTCATTATTTAACTTCTTGCATTCGCGACGGTAAGGCATTCAAATTTATCCAATCTCTCTCGTTGTCATGTGAAAACTATCCAATCGCTTGGAAAAAGTTATCAGATCATTATAACAACGAAATTTTAATTAAAAAAACACATGTTAAACGTCTATATGAAATTAAAAAACCCCTCGAGAATTCCTCATCGTCTCTGCAATCATTTATTGACACAGTAGTTAAACACTATGAAGCACTTAAATCGTTGGAAGTTCCAGTAAATAAATGGAATCTATTTCTCGTTCATCACTTAAACGATCGTCTTGATGATTCTTCTCGCATCGAAATTATTAATAAATCGTCTCTTACCGACATAATGACGTTCGAAGAGTTTATTGCAATTCTGCAGCATCGCTGTAAAATTCTGGAAGCAAAGCGATCTGCCTCGTTAAATAATAATAGTTCCATTGACCAATATAAATATAAATCATCATTATCTAATGATCGAAATAATAAACTTTCGGTTTCTACCGATCGAGTCAATAAATCGTCGAAAGTAATGGTTGCACAAAACCTTAGTTGCCTTTACTGCACAGGCAATCATTCGCTTGATTATTGTATGAAGTTTAAAGACCACAAGGTAACTCCGCAAGATCGTTATAATTTCGTAAAACAACACAGTTTATGTACAAATTGTCTTATCGCAACTCATCGTACACTGGAATGTACAAAACCAACGTGTTCCTTGTGCCCGTTAAAACACCATTCGTTACTTCATTTTGGCCGTTCAAGACAATTCAATTCGGCGATAAATTCACCACAAAATCCCCAACATGTCGTTTCATCTCAACTTAGGAATCATAATACGTCCGATCAAACAATTTCTTCGAAACAATTCTCGAATGATTCTATCGTTAATTCTCAAAATTATGCTTCATTGACAGTTCCACATAAATATTCGTCTAATTCTCAAGTATTATTAGCCACTGCAATAGTGTGGATTCGAAATTCCGTTGGGGATCGTATAAAATGTCGGGCAATGCTCGACTGTGGATCACAGGCGAATTTCATAACCCATAAAATGGTTCAATTTCTCAAATTGAAAACAGAATCAACACACGTCAACATTTCCGGTATTAATGGAACAGTTTCTACATTAACCAAAAGAGTCAACATTTCTATTGAATCTCGAACATCCAATTTTCAAATTCATCTTGATTGTTATATCAAAACAAAACTGTCAGAATTGTTACCATCATACCCAGTGAACATTAATAAAAATAAAATACCAAAGGGTGTTGAACTCGCCGATCCCTATTTCTTTAAACCAGGTACGGTCGATCTTCTAATCGGAGCGGAATATTTTTCAGAAATAATGAAATTCAATGAAGGTTATATTAGTCAGAGAATTCCATTACAAAACTCGGTCTTCGGATATGTCGTCGTCGGAAAAATATCTTCGAATGTACAATCTTCAAATAATTTAACATCGTTATGTTCTTTTGAACATCTGTCTCAGCAAATTGAAAAATTTTGGAAAACAGAAAATGTAGAAAATCCCCAAAAGCTTTCAATCGAAGAAAAATGCTGTGAAAATGCTTATTCTGAATCAGTCGTTCGAACCGAAAGTGGAAGATACAGTGTTTCACTTCCGATTAAATCCAACATTTCCCAGCTGGGTGAATCTTCCCATAGTGCATTAAAGCAGTTTAAATACATGGAAAATCGTTTGATTCGTAACCCAGAACTTCGATTACAATATACGGCTTTTATGCGTGAATACCTCGAACTTGATCACATGGAGGAAGTATTAAATCCCCATATAACCCATTCTTCGACTAATAAAACATTTTATTTACCACATCACTCGGTGTTGAAAGAATCTAGTTCGACAACAAAAGTTAGAGTGGTTTTCAATGGTTCGGCAAAAACTTCGTCAGGGCTTTCACTTAATGACTGCCTGATGGTAGGGCCAACAATCCAAAGTGATCTTTATTCAATTATAACAAGATTTCGAAAACATCAGATTGCGATAACCGGTGATATAGTCAAAATGTACCGGCAGGTCCTAGTAAATTCTGATCATCAAGATCTACAAAGAATATGGTGGCGTCATTCTCCGGAAGACCCAATTAAATGCTATAAACTTCGAACGGTAACATATGGTACGGCTAGCGGTCCGTTCCTCGCAATTAGAACGCTTTTTCAATTAGCCAAAGATGTGGAAGCTGAGTTTCCCATCGCATCAAAAGTCATCACAGACGACTTTTACGTCGATGATGTTCTTACTGGGTCAGATAATGAGCAAGATGCTATTCGGTTAAAAAATGATCTCATTAATTTATTATCCCGCGGAGGTTTCGATTTACAAAAAATTCAATCCAATCATTCCAATGTTTCATCCGTACAGGATTCTTCGCAATCTAAATCTATTCACGTTCTGGGAATGAATTGGGATTCTGTCAATGATATGTTTAATTTCTCATTTCAACAATACACCATTACTGAGTCTTGCACAAAGAGATCAATTTTATCAGAAATTGCACAATTATTTGATCCATTAGGATTATGTACACCCATCGTTTTCATTGCGAAATCTTTCATGCAAATTTTATGGTCGTCGAACTATCAATGGGATGATTTGCTTCCAGCTTCGCTCTGTGACTATTGGAATGAGTTTAAGCGACAACTAATTTCAATTGATAAAATTACAATCCCAAGATGCATTATTGCCCCTTCAGCAAAATTAGTTGAACTCCATGGCTTCGGAGACGCTTCCGAAAAGGGTTTTGGATGCGTTGTCTATGTTCGAACGGTTGATACCATCGGCAATTGCTTCGTTAAATTTGTATCTTCGAAAAGTCGAGTAGCTCCGATAAAACCACAAACAATTCCCCGACTGGAGTTGTGTGGCGCATTGTTGCTAGCCCAATTAACACATAAAATTATTTGTGCTCTTGACATAAAGTTATCATCGGTATTTTTGTGGACAGATTCTCAAATTACCCTTCATAGAATCAAATCTGTTCCATCACGATATACAACCTACGTCGCAAACCGTATATCGCAAATCCAAGATTGATCTTCACCAGATAATTGGTATTACATACCTTCGTTAGAAAATCCGTCTGATATGGCTTCAAGAGGATTAATGCCTTCGGAATTTATAAAAGTCCAGAACTGGTGGACTGGGCCATCATTTTTAAATTGTTCAAATCTAGTCATACCTGAGCAGCCCAACGTAAAAACTTGGTCCGATCAATTGGAATTACGAAAAATAAAAAGTTACGTTCAATCATATCCAGTAAAACTTTCAGAATCAATCTTCGAGAAAAGTTCTAATTATAATACCATCATACGTTGTTTTGGATATGTTCTTCGATTTTTGGAGTGTTTGAAAAGTAAACGTACTCTTCGAAGATCAAAAAATGAAACGATTGGCGTACCATTTAATTCGCAAATTTCTGAAATGAACGGAACAATTATGCAACTTTCGACCGTCGAACTGGATAACGCTCTTAAAGCGGTAATTAAATATATCCAAATAATCGAATATGCCGAAGACATCCGCCGCCTTCGTAAAAATAAAATGGTTTCTCAAAATAGCAATCTGCGATCCTTAAGTCCATTTTTAGATGAAAGCGGATTAATTCGAGTCGGCGGAAGATTAAATAATGCTAATATCCCATATGATTATAAACATCAATTTTTATTGCCTGGATCGCACAACTTCACTAAACTACTAGCACGTAATGAGCATCATCGTTTACTTCATGCCGGTCCTCAATCCCTCTTATACAGCCTTCGACAGCGATTTTGGATAATCGGTGGAAGAAACCTGTATCGTCGGGTCATTGCTCAATGCATCGTCTGTTCACGAACACGTCCTCGAAATATAACACAAATCATGGGTCAGTTACCTGAACACCGAGTCAGTCCGTCAAGACCATTTCAGCACGTAGGAGTTGATTTCTGTGGACCGTTTTTAACATCGACAAAAATACGCTCCAAAACTCAGATCAAAGCATACATAGCAGTCTTCATATGTTTTGCTTCAAAAGCAGTTCATATGGAAGTCGTGTCAGATTTGTCAACGAACGCTTTTATAGCAGCACTTCGACGGTTCGTTTCTCGTCGAGGGCTTTGTTCTAATATATATTCAGATAACGCAACGAATTTTATTGGAGCAAAAGCCGAATTGCAAGATCTCAGGAAGTTATTCCTCTCCGAATTCAATCATAATGAGATTTTAAAGTATTGTATTGATCACGGCATCCAATGGCATACAATTCCTCCACGATCTCCCCACTTCGGCGGTTTGTGGGAAGCAGCTGTAAAAAGCGCTAAATATCATATAAAAAGAGTTCTCTGTACTTCGTCGTATACTCTGGAATTACTTTCCACACTTGTCGTCCAGGTTGAAGCATGTTTGAATTCACGTCCGATTGGGTATATGTCCACTGACCCAAACGACTACGAATGTCTTACACCAGGACATTTTTTAATTGGTCAACCGATAACTACTATTCCCGATCCATCGTTATCACACCTAGATTGTAACCGACTAAGTCTCTACCAACGCATCCAAGCCAATTTCCAACTATTTTGGAAAAGATGGTCAAGAGAATATATTTCTCAATTACAACAAAGGAAAAAATGGACTCAACCAAATACAAATATCAATGTCGGTGACCTCGTCATTTTACAAGAAGATAACATCCCACCATTGAAATGGCCAATGGCCAGAATTATTGAGCTTCATAAAGGCAAAGATGACCATGTTAGGGTGGTTACTGTCCAAACTCAAAATGCCAAATTTAAACGTGCGATAACGCGAATTTGTCCACTTCCCATCGATCAAAGCATCAAATAAAAACCTTTGTTTTTCGAGGTATTCTAGGATTTGTGGGTGATCTGACTGATATTAAGTTATTTTAAATTCATAGCTTTTTAATTTGCAAATAAGTCGGTATCCGACATTTTGACTTGAAATATGTTTTATTTATGTAAAAAGAATTAAATAACTAATGTAATTTGTTGATAATAAATAATAATTTTGTTGAACTATTTTATAATACTTCAAGGCGGGGAGTATGTAGAAATCCTTAATGAATTTATGTAAAGAAATTTAGTATGTTAAGTAAATTAAATGGTTTGTACCAACTTTTAGCATTAATATTTTAGTATGTTAAATTATATAATTTTAGACTGTATAATTAACCGTGTACGGTGCATTTTTGAAATGTAGCTAACTTTATATGTAAACAAAACCAAAAAACAAAACAATGAATAAATGTTTTCGAGTTAGTTCCGGTTTGTCAGTGAAACAATCAACACGTCTTTTATTTTTCAATTAAATCCTTCGCTTCGCAAAAATACAGTCCACGCAAACGTCGAAACAGCTTTGTTCCGCACTTTTATTTTTATCTGCGCGCTTAGCGAAATAATTTTATTGTCGAGACATATAGGAACGTAAATTATTCATGAAATCAATGTTTTTGAACATTAGAATCGGTTAGGTGAAACTTTGTCATTCTTTGTATATGTGTGTGTAATTTTGGTAACAATTCCAAAAAGTTTAACTTTTTATCAACTCGACTGCGTGTATGTAAGTATATAATGTATATGTACATATGTGCAACCTCAATCACACAAGTGAAGTAAATAAAATAAAATTGTTGCTGAGTTATTGTCTAACTTAACTGCATACTATACGTATTTGTATACAGACGAGAAAGTTTTTGTTTCGCAAAGTTCTGATAAAAGTTTATTTTGCTATTTGGACATAATGCCTGTGGAAACCACACAATTCAATTATACACTGTACTGTACCATTAGGTGTATATATGAATTTGATTTTCCATAGGTGAATTATTCCCAGAAGGACGCTGATTCAACAAAAAATTGCTGAGACGTTCAAAATTGAATATAATCTCTAAAATCTTATTGTTTACAAACTAAAACTAATTTGACAGGCGAGACATTGCCCAACAACTTTAACTCAATACCCATCATAATCTTAACGTAATTTATCATTACGGGGTTCTACATTAAAATGATTACGCATAAAACTGTGAGACAGTAATTGATTTGAGAACAACATTTGCGAATTTTTGGTTTTCTCATCAAAGGAGAAATATAATTTTATTATATGATCCTTGAAAAGAAGGTATATCGGATAAAACAAAATGGAAAACGGTCGTTTATTTTAAATAAATAAAAAGTAAGGCCCCACCAGCGGTAACCTAATCAATTTGGATTAGACGCAACAAATCATTTATCCCGCAACATCAACACCGGGATAATCCCGGGATAAACATTGGTCCTTCGAGCCATAAAAATAACAATGAAAAATGAATGAAAAACTAAAAAGTATCTGGAGACCAGAATAGCAGTTTCAAAAAAATTGCACAATGAGTACATCGACGGTTGCAACAAAGTTCGGAATTTCCAACCTTCACTGGAATTAACACACCAATACTACAAAGATAGAAAAATAGTATTCGAAAACTACTCAAAAGGTATTGAGGACATGCGTCAACGTTTTAACGAGCCATACTTACCATCAACACCAATTCTATCAGCAACAGATCCAGACTAGCTCTGAATCTCAAATTAGAAAACATGGAAAGGATAATGATGCAAATCAAGGATCTATATGAGCAAATAAGTATAAAATCTATTTCGTAGAACAACACTACGAAACTCTTAACGATAAATACGAAGATATCGTAATAAAGTTAACAACATTATTGGAAGATGAACAACCACTATCAAAAGCGAAACCAATGGAAATTCGTCTACCACCAGTAGAAATCCCATATTTTCATGGGGACTTAATGAAATGGGTGGGTTTCGCTGACACGTTTAAACAACTAGTTCATGACAACAGCCGAGCTTACTAATACACATAAATTCAACTACCTTAAAAGTCACGTAGAAGGACCAGCCGGAAAACTATAAAGCCACTTGAAACCAACCAGCAAAAATTACGTGGCAGCTTGGGAAATTTCTGGAAAATTGGTACAACAATAGGAGAGGTTACTTGAACTAAGCCATGTAAATACGCTATTACATCTGCCAAACATTACCTCGGGAGTTACCGACAGTAGTAAAAAGTCTTCATGACACGATGGTTGATAATTTATATGCATTGAAGAACTGGGGCATTGACACAACAAACTGGAACGCAATACTAATTCCAATAGTATTGAAGAGATTGAACAATGAGATACATCGTTTGTACCAAGTAAATTTAGAGAATCCTCGAGAAATTCAACCGTTAGAAGCAACCAACATATCAGCAAGAGGATTTCAACAAACAAGAGTCCCTTTAGAGCGTCCAAATACTGTTATATCACAAGCACCAAAAACATCTTTTGCTGGAATTAGAAAAAATATGCATTGTTTGTAAGGCGATCTAACGATGTGATCCACTTTTGTGAAAATGCCAGTGCTAGAAAAATCCAAAATTATAACATGAAATAACTTATGCAGACTTGGTTTAATTGCCTCACATGGCAAATGTATGAGTAAGGAAACCTGCGTGGTTTGAATGGGGAACCAAAATACGTTACTACATACAAGGGAAGTTAAAACTTCACTACATACAGCCAACAGCAACCCCGCATGGTAAATAATGAAGTACCACTATTAGCTACTCGTATTGGATATGCAATGCAACTACGCACAATAATAGATCCAGCATCACAGTCATCGTTTATCACCCAAGCAGCAGCCGAATTACAAAATCTACCAAAATTTCGTGTTGATTTACAAGTCAGTGGGACTAGGGGAATGAAGACCAGTACTTAAAAATTATTCTTTCTAGGCTTTTATGCTACCAAAATTGGCTGAACGTCTCCCAACTAAACCAATAAGAGGAACTAACAACAACCCATGGAGAGAAATTATATTAACAGATCCGAACTACGAGACACCAGTATCAGTCGACATGATTCTAGGCGCAGATGTATACGCAAATATTTTAGTGAACGGAGTAATAAAGGCCGCGCCAGATCATCTAGTACCTCAAACAACAGAGTTAGGATGGATTCTTATGGGAATGACGCAAACACAACCAATATAAAAATCGGAAACTTTAACCCTGATATCCCATAATAATCTCAGAAGACGAAGGGTTATGCGAAAGGCTGTACAGAAAAACACATAGTCGACTGGCAGATTGTAGGTATGAAGTAATATCAATAAAGTAAGAGTTCGCTTTAGGAGAAATCAAGAGGCGAGACATAGCAAGATGGTTAGAAGTAGAGTGGAGATTAGAGAAGAATCCTCAATTAAAACAAGAATATCACAACTTATTGAATGAATACCTTGAACTAGGACATATATGGTTCCAATAAATCCAATCGACGTTACTTGCAATAACAATATAAGCTACCTACCACACCACGCAGTCGTAAAGCAATCTGGTACAACCACTAAGTTTTAATGACATCCAATTAGTCAGGCTAACACTGCAACAGGATCTATTTTTTATAATAACAAGGTGGAGGAAACACAAATATGTGTTTATAGCAGACATCGAGAAAATGTCATGAAAATGACAGATCTTTGTGGCCGATAAACAACAAAATCACCCAAGGACAGTTTAAAGAAGTGATCCACAGGCACCAATAAAGGAGTTTGTACTCTTATATTAGGAACAATAACATACGGAACATCTTCTTCCCCATACATATAGCCATAAGAACTCTAAGGTAGCTCGCTAAGGCAAAACACATATCCCATTGTTTCAGAAATTCTTCTGCGAAACTTTTATGTTGATAACGTCATCTCTTGTAGGGAGACCATAGAATATGCAATAAAATTTCAGAAACAATTACAAAGCATGCTTGACTCTGGAGGTTTCTAACTTCGAAATTGGGCATCAAATAACAACTCTATCATAGAAGAACAACTATACCGGAAGAACACCGGGAAACCAAACCAACCGAGTAAAAGTAAGAAGCATGAATCCAGTAAAACTTTGGGCATTATGTGGAATCCACAAAATGACGATTTCGAGTTCCAAGTCAACATTAGTTCTGATACGGGTCCACCAACGAAACATGCCATTATATCAGAAAAAGCCCAACCAACGTTTCGGTCCACTAAGTAGGGTCTTCCCTAAGTAGGGTCTTCCCTACCATTATTATTGGAGAACTCTAATGTTTCTGGAATTATGGATAAAGGGAGTATCATGGGACGACGAACTACCTGAGGAAATAAAGAAAAGATGGATGAAATACAAATCAACATTTCACAAGCTGCAAAACATAAAAATTTCACGTTGGATCAGACTGGCTAATGAGAGATAGAAAAGAAACAACAGCGTTCCGTATCCGCAATTACCACAATATTAGCGGATCCAACTATAATTGATAAATTCGATACGTTCTCAAAAACGATGCGAGTTATCGCATATTGTTGGCGGACTGGAACAGCTACCTAGAAATAAAAAGAGGACTGTTGAAGAAATAAAAGAGGCGAAAATCAACATTGTAAAGGTTATGCAATTCGCAGACGATATTCGGAAATTGAGGGAAAGAGGTTCAGTTAGTAGTGAAATCAGAATTCCGCCGTTACATTCATTCTTCGACAATCACAGAGTTCTACGAATTTGCAACACTCATCTCCGCATTATAACGAGACACCTCCTATGATATTATACCATATTAATGTCATTTTACGAGTTTGATCCTATATTCTGTACACAAAAGTACTCTGCATGGCGATGTGGACTTAACCCTGGCTTTGTTTAGAAAGCAATTTTGGATTCTTCAAGGCAAAAGAGCTACATCATAACAAGATAACCGCCATTGCCACAAGTGTGTCAGATTTAATGCTGGTCGAGCAATTCAGCTAATCAGATGCCTGCCATCAGCAAGGGTGACACCATCAAGAGCATTTACTCATACTACGGTAGATTATGCCGGCCGTATATATTTCCCTAAAGCTTATATAACTTAGCTTTACCAACAAAACTACTCCAAATATATTATTGGAATCTTTCAACCAAAAGCTTTACGAATTTCCTGAGATAATCGTGAAAAGCTTTGAACATTTATTAACGAACAGACTTTAATATTTGTGTTACCACGAAATCTACATTTAAAAGCTTCTCACTCGTAATTTTTGATTCATAGCTTCATTATAGTTCTAATTTTAGAACAATTAAACTTTCAACGAAAGCCCGTTATTCTTTAAAATGTTACGTTAGGCAGATGCGTTAATTTTATTATATTATTATTAATTTCGTAAGCGTTGGCGTTGGCTTTTGCTGCCAGCACAGAAAAGCTTCTAGTAAGTAATGATATTTTTTTGTGAAAGCTCTGATATTATTAACATATTAATTTTGTAGGTGAAACATAAAACTTTGCCAAAAATAGATTGTCTTACTAAACTATAACCTATATTGAAGGCACAGCTAACTTTAGTTTCTTAAATTTGTTGTCATAGAATGTAAAAGCTTCGCAATAAAAATAATAATTGGTGCTTTAGTAATGAAATTATTTTTTAATTTTGTAAGCAGGTGGTTAACTATAAAAGTGTTTGATTTTTCCAACTAAAGTTAATTTTACATTAAGTTTAATGAATGGTTGAATTAAAAAAATTGTAAACCAAGAATTTCGTACCTCATAAAATTAAAATTTATTGCACTGTGCTTTATAAAGTATATAATCAAAAGCTTCCGACAATTAAGTTTTATAAAGTTTTATTTTTTTGACATTTTTCGTATGATTAAAGCATTTAATTCTTTCTGAAAATAAATAAACTAATTCCAGCCTTTCCAAATACGAGCTTTCATAAATTTTTAATTTTATTATATGTTTAGTAATATTGATTTAAAGATCTATATACACTAAACAACTTATAACCGGGAGTTGTTGAGAAAAAAGCGCTCAATGCATGTTTAAATAATTGTTTAATCGGAGCTTTTAACTCATTTAAGTTTATTTAAAACTTTTAAAATTTCAATTTTAATACAAACATTTAAATTGGAACCTAGAGCTTTGAATAAACAAAATGAACATACAACTTAGAAAGCTTTTGCTATAATTTTTGTAAATTCACTGTCCGAATTCACATTAAATACTAGCATATCGTAAATGAGCAGTAATTACCAACAATACTAGTTTAATCTAAGATAAGCAATCAGTTGACCTTTAACCTTTTAAATTCAACCAACTTTTGATGCAGTATACTTGAAATAAAGGACAAAGATATTTGAGAGTCATTTAAAATGTCTCACACGATAAGTTATTTTTTAACTCAAAATTGTAATAAAATCCAAACCATCTCTTTGTATCTCAGTTGATGAACTAAAGCACACTGCTTGGTAGCATAATATATCATCGATGTTTGAAATTTTGAAAATAGAAAGTCGGTTTCATACATTTTCAATTTGATGTTTGGGATGAACAAAAACTGAAATATTTCGTGTTTGTTCCTTTTAATAAATGTCATTTCTATATGACTGAATTCAATATTAGCTGTCATATTTTGGAGACCAATATAAATAAAATCAGTATTGAGCATAAGTTGAATATTTGATTGAAGTATTATTTCACTGCACACGTACACATTTGTTGGACAAATTGTTCAACAGTCATGATATACATTCTGAAGTCTTATGATTGGCGTTATATAGAATACCAGGCAGCTAAAGCGAGCATAACCTCAGATTGCGTTAAACTACGGATTCTTGAGGTAGGAGAAAGACCGCAAATAGGCTTCCAGAATAACAGGCGCCAGAGATCACGCTTTCAGTTTAGATGTTTTAGATGTCAACAACATAGGAAGTATCAAAGAGTATATGTAACCAGCTCCTTGAAAAACCGGGCAGATAGGCAGTCGCAACAAACAACCAGAAAGATTGCGACAAATAAGCACGCAGGATAATGAGGGCCACCATTCTTGCTTGGGAAAAGCTGGTGAAGCAAAGAGAACGTGGAGTACCCGTGCAAATGGACAGCAACAAGAATGGCGGGTTGCGAGTTATCACGAAGGAAAGTGTAGCGATACCACTGAAGTTCGTTAAAGTTATCTATGCCAAAATCAATGGTGATCCTGGTGGTAACAAGCTAGGAATAGTGGGGTCAACCAAAATAGTAAAAAAAGTCTATTATGTGGAAGAACCCTAGTAAAATTCATGCCAAATATACCAGTGAGCAATGCACGTCATTGGAAGTGATTGGCAAAGCTGAGGAGGTCACACAAATTGCGTACCAGCAGAACAACGTAACAAGGTTATACAAAAAGCAAGAGAACGTGTCATTCACTCGCTATGTGTTCATCTCGTGGGAGCAGAGGTGAAAGCGGTAATAAAAGTGCTAGAAGGATTATTCGACGTCTTCGCCATGAATGATGTTGGTATGGCTAAACTGATATAGTGCAACATCGAATCGACACCGGAAACGTAACCCCAATTAGATAAGCACCAATAAGATTACCGTAAGCTAAGCAAGAAGAGGCCGAATTACTGGTTAAGAAAATGAAGCGCGACGAAATGGTTGAGAAGTTACCCGTAATCCGTGGAGCTCACCAGTAATAATTGTTTGGAAGGATGGTTCGTTGTGGTTCTGTGAGACTACCGGAAGCTAAACGACATAAGCAATAAAATAGCTACCCATTGCCACGTGTCGATAACACGTAGGGCACGTTATCAGGAGCCAACGTCTTCAGTACGCTCGATCTCAAAAGTAGGAATTAGCAGGTAGCAATTCGAGAACGACAAGGAGAAAACCGACAAAGCAGTTTTTATTATGAATCAAGAAGCTCGAACAGTGGCGGATGTATTTAAAAACAATTGGGTATGCTGATTTGGAGTAATGTTAGAGCTACATTAGACTAAAATTTCGCATCATTCCACAATTTGTGCTAAATATACTCAACATCAACCATTGGACCATGGTCGAGAGATTCAACAGAATACTGGGAGAACTTCTTCACAAAGAGGTCAACGACAAGCAGAATAATTGGGACCGGTGCCTTCAGCTGTTTATGATGGCGTATCGTAGCGCATAATACAGGAAATTTTAAGCAAAATACCACCAGCTATGGTCGTATTTAGCAGAGAATTCCATGTGACATTTAATATGGATCAGCAGAGAATGAACCAGTCAGTAAGCAAGATCACGTTTCAGATGTGGGACAAAGAATCATCAACTTTCACTCTGCAGTAAGACAATGGACAACATTGTAAAGGCCAGCGATCAAATGAAGACAAGATATGACCTTCGGTCAAATAACACGCGATTTATAGAGCTAGGTTTGTTTTAGAGTTTCTACTGCAATGGAAGAAAAGGGAAATCTCTGATGTTACAACAAAGTTGGGAAAGTTCGTACAAAATCATTTAACAGATCAACGGTGTTGTATACTGAATTCAACAAATCCCCAGGTCAAAAATGTAATTCACATACATCGGTTCAGAGTAATATAACGATTATGCCCAACGTTAACCACAATCACATCATCGTTAGTGAGGTGGTTAGAGTCGCAGCAACAGAACATGGCGTAGTAACCATCAATGGTTCGATTCTCATGATGTCATTTATACTTTTAATATTTATTTGAGTCGACGACCGAGGTTGTTGCTGTATTGAGTTGCGCAAAGGCAGAATGCCCCTTTTTCAATGTTTAAGAGATAGAGAGTGCAATTAATGTGCAAATTGCATTGATTATGTCACAGATTCCTCTTGAATAAACACACATACTTGGGCAATTTTCATGCATCAACGAAATATGGAAAGTTCGGGAGTTGCATAACGGGGTATATAAACGCGATCAGGTTGAATAGTAAGATGGCAGAGGAAGATCAATTTCTTCACAAATTGCGTACTGGGAGAACAACAGAAAAAGGCAATACAAGCAAGGGAGCGTATCATTCGCTCATTATGTCATCATCTCGTGCGGAACCATAAGCGGTAATAAAAGTGCTGGAAGGATTGGCCGACCTCTTCGTCATGAAAGATGCGATGACATGGAGAAAACTGATATATAGTGCAACATCGAATTGACATCGGTAATGAAGCACGACGGAATAGTTGAGAAGTCGGTTCGATGAATTTTTGTTTTGACTACCGCAAGTTGAACGACGTAACTAAAACGTATAGCTACCCATTACCACTTTCGATGACACTTTATACATTGTTATCAGGAGCAAACATCTTAAGAAAGCTAGATTTCAAAAGTGGGCATTGGTAGATAGCAATTCATTAGGATGACAAAGATAAAATCACCGTTGCTGCAGGAAAGGGATTGTACCAATTGTCAGTAATTGCTATTTGAACTATGCAGAGCGCAGCTGCCAAGTTTGAGATATTGATGGGGTCTTAATTGGAGAACATGTTTGGTGTATCTAGATGATATCATGGTATTAGCACGCACCTTCTCCGAGCATCTAAACAAGCTTCAACAAGTCTTACAAACCATCAAAGCTGCCGGACTAAAGTTGAACGCGTCAAAATGTAGTCTGTGCAACAACGTAGTCAACTATCTGGGCCACATTGAGTCGAGTAAAGGATTGCAAACTGATGCGAAGAAGCTAGTTCCTACCATCGGCAATTTATGCCGAAATTTGCGGATGTAGTACGAAGTTTACCTTGTCTTACTGAGAAAACTGGAGCAATTAGCACCAAAACGCGTTCGGAGAGCTAAAGAACGGTATAGAACGGGTATTACCGTACGGCAGCCAAGCACTATCCAAACCAGAAAAAACTATTGCGTTACCCTGAAACTGTTGGTGGTTGTATACGAACAAGAAAATCTTTTCTACGAACGGACCATACAGCTCAAAGAGTGAAACTGTGAAAAGTTATTGGGTTCAATGGAAATAATTGAAGTTCGAGAATGGGTTGCTGATTAGACGGCAATAATACGAAACCACAGCATTCTAAAAATATTATCGTACATGGCATTCCACAATGTGGGTGCCAGCACAGACCCCTGTGGTACACCTCCAGAAATGTGATGGTATTTAGCTCCTTCATCGATTTCACTGAGAAAACTAATATTCAAAAAAGATACACTTTATATATGTTGATGACACAAAATATATTTAAAAAGACGACAACTACAATTTATATTCAAAACTGCAATGTTTTATTTATTCTTTTTTGTATCCATTTAAAGAAACATCTTGTTTGGTAGATGAAAATATAAAATAGCTTCCTTTGAAATAAAATTTATATTAGCTAGCTTAAGAATAAAGCTTGAATTGGTTTTACTTTTTCAAAATTGAATAATAAATAAATTTATTACGGAAAACTGATTAATTGAGTTTTAAAATATTTTACACCTAAATCAGAAATAAAAAATTACTATTTACAATACGTTACATGGTAAGAATATTCATATTACATTTTTAGTGTAGGTGATATTTATATTAAACCCAGATATGTGATATTTGGCTAAGGGAAATTTTTTTAGTCACTGTTTCTAAAAAATTAATGCAAATTAGTTATATTTCAAATGAAATAAAAATATTGTTTATTTTCAACTTATGCAAGGCGCTGATCGGAATTCTAAATAATTTTATTTAAAATGGAAATAGATTTCAAAATTTTGTTGACAAAGTTTAAATCGGTTACAGATATAGATTATATCTATTTTATTTATCATATATATATATATATATATATATATATATATATATATATATATATATATATATATATATATATATATATATATATATATATATATATATATATATATATATATATATATATATATATATATATATATATATATATATATATATATATATATATATATATATATATATATATATATATATATATATATATATATATATATATATATATATATATATATGTAGATATATATATATATATATATATATATATATATATATATATATAGATAGATATAGATATAGATATAGATATAGATATAGATATAGATATAGATATATAGATATATAGATATATACATAGATATATAGATATAATAATATAGATATATATTTTACTAATTTTTCACAATTTCAAATAAAACATATTTAGTTAATTTTATTGTGAATATTTATTTTTAACTTCAATTAATTATTAAAAATTACAAAACATAGTTCTCGTTTTTAAACGAACAAAAATTTTTTGGCTTAAAGTCAATTAAATCAATAAATTTAATTAGTTTATGAGATGTGCTTTCTTTTACTACGTGGGCACATAAATGTCTGTTATAAAATATGGTTTTAAGTTTAATATATCTTATATATACAATATTTTTTGTAACATATAAATTATTAATACGTCCAAATGTTGGATAATTTTCGTCTCCATCAAAATGTAAAAAAATTGCCATTCCTATTTTATACGAAACAGATTCAAATTTGAAATGCTTAATCATAATTGTTTCTTTTAAATTGGTAATTTCGTATGATGAGAGAAATTGTTTGTCTTCATCCAATAAAACTGATGATTTTCCAAATATAAATTTTGCTGCTGCTTCATTTTGATAATAACGTTTACTCAAGTTAATCGATAACCATTTCATTGTTCAAAAGCTTTGGATCTACCCGACTACCAACTACAATTTGCGTAACACTGGCTAATAGTTTTGATTCATTTAATAGTTTTATTCTTTTATATTCAGAATTTATATTTAAAAACGGATCTTTAAATAGAGAAAAAATGTCTTCCAATTTATCTATCTTATAAAAAGATTCACCTAGGATTTTTTTGACCAAATTTTCTACTTTATTTATAAAGTTCTTAAAGAGATATTTTTCAAATAATAATATAATATTTTGTTTCTGAGATCGATTAATTTTTAAGTTATATAATGAAGTTATTAATTCTATGTTTTCTTCTCTCAACAAATCTTCAAATTCATTAAAATGCAAATCGTATTTCACCGAGTCAATTGATGATGATAAGTTATCTGTTTGTAAAATACTTGATTGTCTGTTACCATCAATAAATTTTGAAGAATTTTCTATAGGTGAGTGCGATGTCTGAAACGACGAATATTTTAATGATTCTACATTATCTAACGAGTTTAAAAAATGTTTTGCACAATGACTTTTAAAAGAAGCGAACTTTGAAAACTTTCTTTTCGGATTGCATGCAGTACAACTCCAATACATTTCACTATTATGAAACATTTTAATGTGTTTAACAAATATTTTCAAATCGACAAACAATTTTTCACAAAAACAACAATTCATTTTAGTTCTGACAATTGACTTTAAATTAAAAAATGTTATACTTAATCCAATAACTTATAAAAATTCTAATTTAACTCTCGAATTAAATTATTTACTGAAATGTACGATAAGTACACTGTGTTTATTTTGTAAACTGCTTTTTGAATAAATGTCCAAATGGATTCGGCCCCTATTGGATATAGCGTGTTAGTTGCATGAAATGCTTTAAAGCATAAATCAATCGCCTGAAGTGGTGATTCAGTTTCGTAGAGATTGTTATCGATGTCTACAAATCCCTTAATGTTTAATTCTCCAACAAATATAACAAACGGTTGTACTGTTTCCTTGAGTATCTGAAGCCTATTCCTCAATTCTTCACGTTTTTCAGTTAGTTCTAAAAAATTCTAAAAAATATAAAGAATAAATTAAAATTCAATAAAATAAAGTTGTTGATATTTTTTATTCTAAAAACGAACCGCTTGTGGTTCTCTGCTAAAAATTGTATTCTATTAAACTTAAAATACAATCATTGCATATGACGTCGTATCATAATTTTGTATAATCAAAGTTTAAAATTAAACTCTATATAATGAAAACTATTGCTTGATATATAAAAACAGCATTTTTACCAATGATAAGAAGTAAATTTATGTATTTATATTTAAATAAATTTATAATGAAATTTCAATTGATAATCTTAAAATATTTTGAATCGTAAATGAATACTTACGGAAACTCACAATATAAAAATGTCAGCAATTTCTGCTTTAGTTAGACGTATGGGTGCTCCACGTGAATCACGTTTTCTTGAAAAGTTATTGTTTAACAGATACGGTAGCAATAGTAATCCAGACAATTCTGTATTTCCGTGTTCAAGAATTTGATTTATTTCTGGCTTTTTCCCTAAAAAAATTAAAAATGATTATTATTTTAAGTATTTACACAGTATCGGATTATCGCCCTATAAGTATTCTCCCTAGTTTGTCTAAGGTTATCGAAAAAATATTGAAAGAGCAGATTACCGAACACCTAAATAAATTTGGTTTACTGGATCAATATCAATCGGCCTATAGAGTTGCTCATAGCACGTCTTCGGCTGTTTTGAACATTGTTGACGACATACGTCGAAGTGCTGACTCTAATAAAGCTACTATTTTGGTTCTATTGGATTTTACAAAGGCTTTTGATTCCATCAATCACCATATTTTGATTAACAAATTACAAAGAAATTTTCAGTTTTCTCGTACTGCGTGCAGTCTTATTCACAGTTACCTTTCTAACAGAAAATTTTGTGTACAATGTGGTGAGACTTGTTCAGATGTTTTTACGAATTCATGTGGTGTTCCTCAGGGTTCGGTATTGGGTCCGCTTCTATTTTCTCTTTATATTAATGACCTGCCGAAAGTACTGCGAGATTGTAATTATCATTTGTTCGCTGACGATGTTCAAATTTATACCGCGTGCTCACCCAATGAAATTAATGCTGGTATACTTAATATTAACAGTAATATCATTAAGATTGAAGATTGGGCTACTCATAATGGCTTGGTCTTAAATCCCAAGAAAACGCAATCCATTGTAATATATAAGCACAAACTTAACACACGTCATTTCCCGTCTATTTCAGTGTGCAATGAGAATATTCCGTTTGTGGATTGTGTAAATGATTTGGGTGTTCTAATTAACAACTGTTTATCTTGGGACGAACATATAAACATGATTTGTTGTAAAACCTACATGAAGCTTCGTACTTTATGGTCGGTGACTGACTTTGCATCAATTAAGTTAAGACATAAATTATTTTTATCATACATTTTTCCTTACTTTTCATATGGTGAAATGACTCTATTTGGAATGCATGAATACAATATGGATAAACTTAATAAAGCGTTTAAAGCTGGTGTTCGTTACATTTTTCGCCTCCGTAAATATGATCACATCTCTTCAGTTTTACCCAAGGTTATTGGATGTTCTCTAAATGACTATTATACATTTCGTATTTGCCTATCAATATACAAGGTGCTAGATACACGGATACCGTTATACTTATATATGAGGTTTGAAAGGTCCAATTTGTTGCGTAATAATATATTAAAATTGCCTAGGAATAAGACCAGGCTATTAAATTCGTCGTTCTATGTCAAGGGTGTCGGTTGCTGGAATAGTTTACCATCTTCTGTTAAATTGGCAGCGTCATATGCAAGTTTCATAAAATTATATTTTGCAAATCTTTAAACTCTTTTGTAACTAACTAGTATCAGGGCATTTGTAGATTATTTTAATTGGAATTATTATTATTATTATTATTAGTATTATTATTATTATTGTTATTATTATTTTTGTTATTAGTATTGTTATTATTATTATTATTATTATTATTATTATTATTATTATTATTATTGTAACAATTATTACTATTATTTTACTTTTAGTGTTAATTTGTAATATTGTTAACTTTGTTTCAATGTACTTAACATAATGTTAATAAGCTTTAAGCTTTTTTATGTATTATTAATAAATGAACAAATAAATAAATAAATAAATAAATATTTAATATATTTTATCGATTCACCTTACCAGTTTTGTTTTTAGCAATGTGGATGAGCTTTTTATTGATGGTATGCCACACTTCAAATATATCGTTATATTGATTTTTGAATAACGATTTGAAATCAATTTCCAACAAAAATATTCCTTTGTTGGACTTAAGAGATGGAAATTCTTCAAAATATTGAAAAATATTTTTAGATTTGCTAGATCGAAACCAGTTTTTTCTTGCTTCGTGCGTCAAAATCCAATATTCGGTAACTTTATCCCATGGTGAAACATTGGTTTTGAGGTACTCTAATTTATTTTCACACGAGAGATCAATTTGTTGCTCCTGGTCTTCATCTGTTTCTTTCAAAACGAATGAACTGCGGATTTTCTGTTTTAACTTATTATAAGCTGTCCATAGTTTGCCTGTAGCAAGACATCTGGTTTTCGAGTTGTATGGAACATAAAAAACATTAGCTTTTTCGCCAGGAAATGTTTTTTCTATTAAACTGGCAAGATACATCAATCGGTCAGATGTTATCTTTATTTTCGCACAGTCCGCGATTTTATCAATTTCCTTCTCAATTATTAAATTAGCTAGCGATGATTGGTGATATCCTAACCGATTATTGTTTCGAAAAAATTGTTTTATGATTCTACCTTTTGTACAGTTTAGATACTCGTCTAAATTGTTTTCAATATCTACATAAAGTAGAATATTTGAATCCTAAAAATAAATTATTTAAGTGATTGATATTAAGATAGAATAAATATTAATTAGTTACCAATGTAGAATTGTTATCTAAATTGATTGTAGATAAAATACTAGATGAAATGCTAGCAGTATCTGCTTCCGACTGAATGTCGTCTAAGTTAGTAAACTATAGAAAAATAAAAAACCAATAAAAATTATAAAGTAGTTTAAAACAAAAGTAAAAAAAACTGATAAAGTGGTTACCTCGCTCATAATAAAATAAAATAAAACAGAATCCTAAAATGTATTTCAAATTAAAGTATTTAAATGATTAAAATGTATTTTAAATATAAATATATAAATATATATATATATATATATATATATATATATATATATATATATATATATATATATATATATATATATATATATATATATATATATATACATACATATATATATATATATATATATATATATATATATATATATATAGATATATAGATATATATATATATATATATATATATATATATATATATATATATATATATATATTAATATATATATATATATATATATATATATATATATATATATATATATATATATATATTAGTATATACATATATATATTTATATACAGTTATGTTTGTCTGGATATAAAACATCGTAAAACAGTACGGATATAAGTAAATTAAACTCGCAAACAAAATATATCTAAACCGAAAATAATATAGATCGACCACGTATATATGTATATATATATATATATATATATATATATATATATATATATATATATATATATATATATATATATATATATATATATATATATATTTATATATATATATGTATATATATATATATATATTTATATCGTATATATATATATATATATATATATATATATATATATATATATATACGTATAAATTTATATATATATATATATATATATATATATATATATATATATATATATATATATATATATATATATATATATATATATATATATATATATATATACATATATATATATATATATATAAATATATATATACATATATATATATATATTTATATATATACATATACATATATACGTATATAGATTCTATCTATATATCGAATAGATTCGATCTATTTTATTTTTAGTTTAGATCTATATTATTTTCGGTTTGGATATATTTTGTTTGCAATTTTAATTTACTTATATCCGTACTGTTTTTATTTTATTTGCTTAAAATAACGGAGCAAACATAACTGTCCTACTAATCTCTATTTTACGTTGTTTTAAAGTAAGAATTTGAAATTTCACAATCTTATAATTAATCAATAATCACATTAGTATAATTTAAACGTAAATTAGGTTGATAAAATTATGAAATTTATGAAATTCTCAAACACGTGGGCGCTCTGATTACTTGTATAACCAAAACTTAAAATTACACAATTTTCACAAATTGTTTCACACAATGTTTAATAATATTTTAACAAAGGAAAACACTTAATACTTACAAAATTTAACAATAATAGTTTAGTTTTACACTACACTACACTATGATTTTTAAAATAAAACTATACAATATGTACACGTACGAGATTTTTTTTTATATTTTCACAACCTCGTTGTTTGAAACTCACTGTCGAAATGATTGTTGTTCGCTGAAACCAACAATGGCTGATTCAACCAGGGATGCGAATAGGCTTTTAATCGTAATTTTTTATCCAGAGGCTTGAACCCATTTATTGTCTGTTGTTTGAATTTTAAGTGGTTTAGTCCAGTTTTAGTTGTATGATGTGAAATTTTTCCGGATTAATTTTTTTTGTCATTTATAGTTTTAATACATATTTTAATAACTATACATTTTTTATTGTTAATTAAAATGATTTGCTAAGATCATATTTTCTACTGAAAGTGATCAGTTTACTCAACATATTAAAACTAATAATTTTAATTTTTAAATAATATCTATAACTGTTTAATTTTATATTTTAATTGCGAATATTTTAAATTTAAGAAATATTTATTTTAAGGGTTTTTTCATTAATAGACATTTTATTAAGATATATTTCACAACCATTTACGATTGGTTTTAAACGATATTCCTATACACATGTATAATACTATAAATTGTCCAACTTAGGATAAATAAATAAAGTTCCATACCAAATATTTTATATTTAAAAACAGTCAAATAAAAATATTTTTTGAGGTATAATTTATTTCTTATAAATATTTTTATTTCTTAAATTCCAAATTCCAAGTATCATATAATTTAAATCGGAATACAAAATAATTTTATTGAAATAAACGCATACTCAACATAACTAAAAAATATTCAAACAATGATAAATTTATATTTAAAACAGAAAAAAATTATCTGGTGTGCTGGACATAATTCGGTTCAAATAGTTTTCGTCCTATTTGGAGATGTGATTTTTTTTCAGTGTTCATACTTCAAAACTCGTTGCCTAAAATAACTGGCCACCATTTTAAATAAATACAGAGGGTTCTATTTATTGATTAGCGCGTTTAATACGCAATCCCAACTCACCGAGTGAAATGCATTTTTCACATATAATGTAACTACCGCACAGTACTTTTTAGAAGCTCCTTTCCATCTATCACCAGATATTGCCTCTCGCACCGTATCCACAACGAGTTTAATCGCAATAGTACCAACCGTTGTAACTTCCATTGCACTGGAAATACTCCTTCCTCCATGCATGAGTTGAATAAGTTTACAAACAACTCTGGGTATGAGCGGACCGCCGATTTAATTGCAATATTAAGAATTTTATCAGGCCCCGTAGCCTTGTTATTCTTCAATTTGCTACATGCTTTAAGCACCTTCTCCTTTGCAATTAATGGGAATATTTCTCCGCCTCCTCTTGTTTCGACATTAACCGTACAATCTGGTTGTTGTGGAAACAGTGACGTGACTATATTTTTCAGCACTCGTGAGCACGATGGGCATGGTACATATGCACCCTTAACGTTTTTCATAATCATTTTATAAGGTCTACCTCAGGGGTCCCGATCAACTTCTTCACACAATTCTTGAAAACATCTTTGTTACCTTGCTTTAATTGCACACTTGAGTATAGAGCGGGCGACACAGTACTGCTTGCATAGGTCGTCCTTAGTTTCCAATCTTGCACGTTGGTATAAACGTCTTAGCTCGTAGGCATTCTCTACGAAACTGGGCTATTTTCTCGGTCCACCAGAACATTTCTTTTTTCCGATTATCCTTCGATTTCCGCAGCAACCTAAGCTGTGTTAAGATTGAATGAATGTGGCTGGGACAGAGATAAAATAGACTCCATAGCTAAAAGCGGAGACTACTGGTCACCAAACCGCAGATGCATATGTAAGCATTGGTAGAACCAGTGGTTTGTAAATAAAAAAAACATTTTGGGTGACAAGCCCCAAGCGCTACCAAAAGCTCTTCTGCCTTGCCAAAAAATCGCTGTATATATTTGTAGTTTGTAACTCAGATGATGCTTCCAAGATTGTTTATTATCTAAAATAATACCAAGGTGTTTGACGTAGGCTGAGCTATTAATCTTATATCCAAAAAGAGATGGACAGAAAATGTATCGGTATTCCTTCGTCTAGTGAATACAACTAAGTCAGTTTTAGAGGGATTCACATGTTAACCCTTACCATGGCACCACGGTTCTATAATAAGTAGAACGTGTTGCGTTAAATCAGATAATACATGCAAATACTTACCAGAAATTGTCAGAACCAGGGCATCTGCATAACTTTGAGCGATGAGACCGGATTCCTGAAGTTTCACAAGCAGCTTGTCAATGACCAAAAGCCACAACAGAGGAGAAAGCATCCCTCCTTGTGTACATCCCCTGGCCACTTTGATTGAAACCAAGCTTTCATCTAGCACGGAGAGAACGATTCGAGATTTAAGCATAAATTTGATCCATTTGACAATGGTAGATTCGATACCGAATTTGGTCAGGCACTATAGTAATCGTATTGAACGATGTACTTTCGTATGTTCAAGAAAGCGAGGAACACAAATGCTGCTGCAGATTGGGACTGTTATAAGGAACTCCTTAAAACCTACAAGTACGAGCTAAAAGCAGCGAAAAAGAGAGCCTAGAGGTACTACTATAGCAACATACGCAAAGTACTATGTTACAGTCCTTCCATCCCGAGTTATCTACAACGACCGGATGGTTCAAGGACTACGTGTAGGGAGGATCCCTGGAGCAATTATTAGAAACGCATTTCCCAGAGTGCTTGCAGTGCTAGCTCCGGAGAGACATTGTAAATAGGGGTGTAGACTCCGTAAGTCATATAGTAAATGGGCGGAATATCCTATGGGCAATAAACAGTTTTAAACCATACAAGTCGGCAGGCCCTGATGGCGTTATCCCTGCGGATATCCAGCGAACTATTGACTTCACCCTACCCTGGCTGGAAGTTATCTTCAAAGGCAGCCTAGAACTCTGTCACATTCCTAGTAAATGGACAGAAGTAAAAGTTATATTTATACCTAAGGCGGGAAAAACCTCTCACTGCTATCCCAAAGCTTTGAGGCCTATAAGGTTATCCTCTTTTCTGTTAAAATCACTGGAAAGACAAATAGAGGCTTACATTAGAGGCTCATTCAAGCCGGGTGAGCTGTCGGAATCTCAACACGCATACTGTAAGGGACGATCGGTGGTAACAGCTCTTCACTCCCTTATAGGTCCGATTGAGAAATCACTTGAATATAAGGGATATTCAATGGTAAGCTTTTTGGACATAGAGGGGACCTTTAGCACCATCAGACCGGAAGCAATCACTCGGGCCCTTGCGTGTCTGGGGGTATCGTGCTATCAGAAACCGAATAATTGAAGTCCTGCAGGAAGTTCACAATATCGAATTTGGAGCGCATTTGGAAATCAATAAAACGCTGGATAACATAAAACTCCGTTTTTATTGAATCAATTGCAGGAGAGATGTGGAGCATTAGAGCAGGAATAGCCAAATGGATGTTGCCAGCACATTTCATGAATGTAAACAATTGGGTATGCAGATCAGGAGTCCGGGACTCCGATTAAAGCCAAAATTTCGAATCATCCGTGTCCCAAGAGTTATTTAACAGAACACTGGAAGAACATCTATGCAAATAGGTAACGACATCCAGGATAGTTGCGACCGATGCCTTCCACTGTTTATGACAGCGTATCGTAGCGTAATACATGCTACCACCTATTGGCAGATAACTCTATGTGACATTAATTTTGGATCACTATAGAGTCGCTACAGAGCATGAATTGGTAACGATCGATGGTTCGATCCCTACCAGGGGGGTATTTTTTTTTATGATGGTTGTTTTTTTGAGTCGACGAACTAGGCTGATTCGAAAAGTTGCAAAGGCAGAGTCGTGAACAAAAACCATAAAAAACCCAAAACGTGAATTAGTGAAATTATAAAGAAGAGCTGAAAATGTTGAAAACAAGTATTAATTTATTCTCAAATAAATTGTACAGTGTCAAAAAAATAGTTTGAATTTTTTATTGGAAAATCCCTTATACAGAGAGCCCGAAATTTGTACCAATATGTATAGCTATTTAGATTACATTAGAAAGTTTTCGTTTGTTTTTGGTATTACTGACAAATTTTGTGTTTAAAACTTCATTCCGGTTGTACTCAACGACAGGCTAGTGCTTTAAAAAAATTAGAAGGGGTTTTATATTTTTTAAATTAAATTTGATGAGTCAAATCGATTTATTTGCGACATCGTCTCGATTTAAACGAATATTTTTCTAATTTTTGAACTATGCATATATTATTATTATTATTATTATTATTAAAATTGGCTGGAACCCTCGAGGATTCCGCACTCAATGCCACAAAGGCCCATGGTGCAAACCTAGGATTCTATCCCAATTCGCAAACGCGCACTGCTGCCTTCGACAACTGAACAAGTTAAGGCCAAGGCAGAGAAGACAACTGATCTAAATTTAAAGACCTTAAGTTGAATATCTGAATTCGTATAGAACTGAAAGCAGGACTGCTGCTGACGAAGTGAAGGCAGTCATCATCTTCCTCCAGGCAGTCCTCGCAAATAACATCATGAGCTAAACGCATACGATGTAGATGATCTTTAAAACGACCATGTCCTGTAAGAATCGCTACTAAGATTCTTAACTGGTTCTTTTTTAAAGATAAAGCATACTTCGTTGACCTCATATGCATATATACTATAGAGCATAATGCGGGGGATGATTAAATCCTAATGACTTATTTCATCAACAACAACACCTACATCCTATGTGCACATAACTATTTATAATGAATGGACTTAATCGATAAATGTTGGTCTGGAAATAAAATCATAATATACAAAAATTATGATAATCGAATTTAACTATACATCAATAAATTATTGTTCATTACATTATACATAAAATGTATGTAGTATTATGTAGGAATGTTAAAGACATAATTATTACATAAATTATTGATAATAAAAAATTTCTTTAAATTATAAGAAAAGCAATAAATTAAATTTAATGTTCATTAACAGCATTATGCAGTTTATATATTACATAAACACATATACATACATAATATATACATAAAGGTATTAAATTTCAGGCCAATTATATATACATATGCATATACATTTACATATAAATACTAATTATGGGAAAACACCGCATGTTTCATGTGTGTGTGTGTGTGTGTAATTATTATGCTTCAGTTAGTTTGGATATACAAAATTTGTATACAGCAAGTATTTATTTATAAGGAAATTCGTATATACGAGTAAGTATATAGGAAAAGCCCAAAAGTATTAAAAAAATCTTTTTAATTTTTGTTCCGTATATTTAAAAACCAAAAAAAAATTAATTAATTTAAAAACGTCTTAAGGGATAAAATTACAATACATAAAAATAAAATAAAGAAGATACATTTCCCATTTTCCGCATATGTACAACATATATGTACATATATACATATTTGGTTAGGTTCCTGTTCAAATACGATGACAATTCCGTATAAGTATGTACATCATTATATAGACATATTTGTGTCTTCTTCCTAAACAACATGTTAGAATTCATTAAAACATCAACAACCAAAAAAAAAAAAAAAACATTTTTGTCATCTTCCGTTAACGTAGTACACACGTTCATGTAAGATGAACTGAATGCTTTCGACTCTTAATTAAAAAGATAAATAAAAAATTAATGAATTTTTAACAAAGTGACGAGAAGCATTTAAAGGTAAGGCAATTTTTTATTTTTCCGTTATGTTCGTACTCTTGTAATTGGATTAAAGTACATACATAGCAACAAAAAAAAAGTTAATTTTCCTTACAATTTTTTTATTTTTTTTTTTGGGTGTTCAGTCTAAATGTACATGATATACACATCCATATTTAAAGTCGGTGTTTGGGAGTGATATCTACATTACAAATTAAAAATAAATTGTTCCTCGTTATAAAGTTTTTCATTAGGGATTTATGCGATTTTATTTTACTGTATAGTGTGTACGATATACGTATCTTCCTCAACGTGTTTAAGTAACATAATAAATATATAAATCTTATATGCACAGATCGATGTGAAGTCAGTTTATTTTTTGTCACAATGAAAATAGTTAAAATGCGCAATGTTGATGTGAACTGATTTAGTTTCGTTATGTTTAATTCTCCAACAGCTATGATCAGCAAAGGTCGCCATATTGTTGTTTTCTTATACAGGGGGATCATAAGTGTATAATAAGTATAGGACTGGACCTAACACACTGCCCTGCGGTACTCCTGCCTTGACTTCTGTCAGTTCAGAATAGGAATCGTCTAATTTTATTCCAAAGAATCTATCTTTCAAGTACACAGAAAAAAAAACGATTGTCGTATTTACAAAACCGCTGTTGTTAATTTTTTTAGTGATAATCATTAAAATAATATTTACTATAACAAAAATTGTTTAGTAAAATAAATCGTCAAGAGTTAATAACACAAAACAAGTTTAGTTATTATACTTAACTAATTTTATGCTAAATGTACTTATATCCACAATAAATTCATTAAAATTACAAATTTTATCTATTCAATTATGGTATAGTAATAAGAACCACCAATTTAGTTAAAAAAAACAAGTAAACTTTACTATTAGATACAAAATTTAGTGTTAACTGTTAAATTGTGAAAGAGACAAAATTGTGTTTGATGTATAATTGAAAATTTGATAACATTTTTATTTATCCTAACTTAATTATTCCTATTTTATATTATTCGAAACCCAATTTTTAAATATTTACTATTTATTACATTAATTTTGATTTACTTTTTTTTCTTTGAAAAACTAGATTAGGGTATTTTTTTAAATCAATTTAAAAATTATTCCACTAAAAATTAAAATATGTATATATGTAAATAAAATTGCTCGGCTAGGAGTTTCTTGATGAATTACGAACGTATCGACTTGATATACTTAAAACTAAAGGTTAAAATATAAAATTAAAATTTTCTTATTGAATTTAAATTAGGTTAGTTAAAATGCAAATTATGTCATGATTTTGTATTATAGATTAGATTTATGTTTATTCTTAGTTAGGAATCAGTCCTAAATAAATTAATCTGAATCAATTGTGTTATTGGTATTGCCACTAAATCATTAATATGTATAGATTTAGAATTTTATTGAATAGAGTAACCTGTTTTTAATGCATATTTCTGGTAGACTCCGATGTTATGAAGTGATGTCAGATATTTTTTCTCATTAAACAACCGACGTACAAGATACATGTCTTTATGCAATACTGCCTAATGATTATCGTTGTCCTACATCAATAATATATTTAAAGGAATCTGAAGAATACCAAAAACGCTAATAAAATTCTTAGGACCATATAGTAAAGCGCATTGTTCTATGAGTTATGTTTTTACATGTTTTTGATATAAAATGAAATTTACAACATAGTTCTGTTTAATATTACAGACTATTTTAGTTAAATTATCGAATATTTAGTTAAATAACAAGAGGTTTAGTTAAATAAAATAAAGGTCTAGTAAAATAACTAAATTTTTAGTAAATGAACAAAAAATTTCGTATGCATCACAAAATAAAATTGTAATCCCGTTACTTTTCGAGTGGTAATCATAAATTACGTAGCATTTTTCTATAGAACCATTTACAAGTCGATTTTTGAACCAAATTCATCGCATTTATTTGTAATATTAATTTACGGATTGCATTTATTTCTGTTTTTTATTTTATTAATTGTGTAGTGCTGACTATTAATTTTCTTATTTTTGATAAGTTTTGTGCAGTAGGTTAAATACGTTGGTAATTATCATTAAATAATTATACGTATACAGATGAGATATTTCTTAATAATTGTTCATTCCATGAAAATTTGTTATATTAATTTAAATTTTACAGCCACCATTGTTATAACTGTATTTTTATAACGAGTATATTATATTTTTACTTAGAGCTTTTGTAAATGTGTTAAATAAGATTAGTTTACTTACTTTAGTTAATTTAATTTTAAATAATATTCTAATTTGATAATTTATTATTATATAATTAATTATTTTCAAAATGAAATGTTTTGAATGTCAATTTAGTGATAGTGATTTTAAACAATTAATGAAACATTTTCAAAAAACTCATCATTTAGCAACATATGATACATATTTTTTGTTAACTAGATTTATATAATATAAAATATTACACATCATATAATATAATGAGGTATATAATTCAATATACATATAAGTATCTAATAAGAGGGAAACGATGGATAACCCACCAACAGAGACGCCCACCAACATTATTAAATTGGACAATGCAAATACTACCATCGAAAATATAGAGAATGATCAGTAATAACAGTTTGGACTCAAGTACGGCAAACAACAGTAATATCTGCAGAGGAAATTTTATTCTGTTACCTGATGATGCGGGAATTTGTCAACAAGAACCTGAAAATATTTTCATCGACGTATACCATTTTAATGACAAACAAAGTGATCTTCATAATTAACAGCTTATTGGAACTTATTAGATCTTTATGAATATTATAATGGTAAGTTCTATTGAATATTTTTTGTTTATTTGTCCTAGTCATTTAGGTAATATTCTAGCAAAACAAAGTATTTAAAAATTTAAATATAAAATTTGTCTAATTTCAGAACAACTAGTTTATTTAGACGAACTAAAAAAACTTTCGTCAGAGCAGGCATACCAGATTTTAAAGGACGCAAACTTTAAATTAAACGTGATAATAAATTTTGATTAAATTAATTATAATTTAAAAAAATCAAATAAGCTCGAAGACAGTAGAAACCGCAACGACTTTATCATCATTATCACAAATAACTATTCCCACAACACCAATAATATTCACCATTTAATGGTGAATAATATTGTCGAACACTTCATAAGAGTTAGCCTCAGTTTGACTACAAGTATGTGCAAGCATATTACAGAGCAGATAGTGGCAATATTATGCCAAATGAAAACAAGGTACACCATTATTTATTAAATTATTTTATTTTAATTTAATTATTTTAAATGAATTTTATTCTTTAGGAGTATTATTACGTCATAAGGAAAAATGCATCTCCTCTAGGTAGCTTGTATTTTAAGTACCATAACTGAAAATCAAGAACGCGTAAAGCATCATGTAGTTCCATTCAAAAGAGTAATTCTCCGTCGAAACTGTTTGTTATTTCAACAAATGAGGAGGAGCATATTCAAGCACTGAAGCATGAAGTCCTTAGCCATGATGATTTTATGATGCATTGGAATGGTTCAGTAAAAGCCAGAATAAACTGCATAAAAGAAAATGCATCTACGATGAAAATTTTTGAAAAATGGCCTCAATATAGAACCCCAATGGGATATCGATTGGTAGTTATTTTCCTAACGATAAATATATGTATATATATATATATATATATACATAAACATCTTCTTTAAATTAAACTTTCTTTACAGATTAATGTCGATTATGGTGCCCTGTACGATGATAATAAAAATATGGTGAATGATGATTTCTTAAAGATTTTTTTAATAAAAATTACAAAAGTTTACCAAGCTCAGCTAAAAGATCAGCACTGCAGAGAAATCTTAGATAATATCATTAGTTCTGAAAGTGTAACTGATGGTAAGTTTCTCAAACACATACTTAGATTATGTATATTTATTTATAAAGCTTTAATTTTAGATGGAATGTATGCTGTCGCATTCTATCTTCTACATGGAATATTAAAAGCTAACCCGTCAAAATTAAAAAAATTTACAATTAGACACGCCAAAATCAGTTTATGTTTTTGGCAAAGACAGTAGCAGAACTTGAACAACATTTAATTAATCACAAATCATATATTCAACCTTTAATCGGCTTAATTGGAAAAGTTATTCTTAATCCTGAGGAAATAATTGTTTATTTTGACGGTATGAAATATCGAATTTTATCTATAGTCAAAGCTATAGATATTGTTTATAAAATATTTCAGTTATTTAATTTGAAATATCCTGATGCAGGATTTGCAGTTTGGCAATTTATACAACACTACGTTTATAAACATAAGATCTCCGATGAAATCGTTTTGCCAAAAGTTGTTCTTTTAAAAAAAGAACTCTTTTAAATTTGTTTATTTTTTAACTAAACATACATACATATGTACATATGTAATTGGATTTTTCATATAAATGTATTATTTTTATTATTAATTTTATAAAAGTTAAGTTATTTAACTTTTATGTTATAAGTTATTTAAGTTTTTAATATTTTTTAAGACTCTTCCTGGTGAAGTTAAAGAGATAATTATGTACATATTTTGAAATTTGATAAATAAATTACTTTTATAAAGATTATTTTTGTTATACTAATATAAGCATTGCGTTATTATTTTAAAAACCAGGATTAACTATTTACTTTTTTTTCAGCTATTTTTAGTTTTAACGATCATTAATTTTATATTTACAGGTTATTTCCGAGAAGTAAGTTTTAATAAATGGTTTTACCTAATTTAAACAACACAGATTAATTTTGAATTTAGCGATGCATGTTGCATTACCTTTAAAAGAAATCACCTTGTCAGAGCTGGTTCAATAATTATCTCAAACTATTTGCCTTCCAGTCTACAATAAATTAATATATACATAGCTAACCGACATGTAAATATTAGAACAAATATCTTAAAAGTAATTGCGATTCTGTTCTCGTAATTTGTTGATTTGGATTGATGCATGTGAATACCAAAGATAACATATTTAATTAAATCAGTGTCACTGTATTGAATTTGAAAATTATGAAATTTATAACTTTATAAGTACATAAAAACTTAAACAATCTAAATAACTTTATTTTTATTAGTACAAGTGGTATTATTTTTAAAATAATGAATTTTGTTGTATTTTACAAAACTCATTATTTAAAAAATAATACTAACTGTGCCAATAAAAATTAAATTTTTTAAATTAATTATATTTTTATTTGTTTATAAATATTCATTTGTTAATATAAATACAGCATCACTTTATAATAACTATACTATGGATTGGATTTTACTAAAGGTTGTGTTCGTTAACGAAATGTTTTAGTGTTTAAAACACTCGTACTATAGTTGAATTAATGAAAAAATAACTAAATTTTGGGTTCTTTCAAAAAATTATCTTGTAGTATTCACTGTAGAATTATTGTTGTTGTTACAAAATTTTAGTAAAAATAAAAAAATTATTGTTCAAATACAAAATGTATGTTTATGGTTAGAATTTTATGACGTCATTGAAAATTATTATTGTACTATTTACTAAACTTCAGTCAAAATTTACAAAAGTTTATTTAAAATATCGAATTAATAATTTTGACAAAACATTTATAGTTATATTAAAAAGCACTCTAGTTGGAGTAAATCTTCATTGATATTGACTACGATTTTTGTTAAATGCAGTGGGTTTTTTTTTTCTGTGTATGATTCTAATATTGTCGTGAATTGCATTGGTAGTATCGTTCGTAGCTTATATATCTGTGGCAACAAGGCAAAACGTAATAACTCGTTTTTCTGACTTTTTCAGTACAACGTTTTTAAAGTTAAATTTTACTTTTCAAAAAATTGATTAACTATTAAAGTGGATTTATGCTCCAGTATATTCAGATTTTACCTATATTGAACATCCACCAAGAAAAGCTCAAATAACCCAATTATAACGGTTTACCAAAATTGAAATTGAAAATATAACAAGATTATTTAAATTGTGCCGTTTTACTAAATGAAAAACTGGAATAAATTACAAAATATGTAGATTTATTACATTTTATCAATTTACGATTTAAAGGATGAAGATAATTAACTCTATTTATCTCGTTTTAGAAAATCCATATATGACAATAATTGCATTTTACTAAGCCAGATGTTCCAGGTTCTGAAGCTGGTTCCACGTTCGACTGGGTTTCCATTTCACTCTGATTAATTTGTAATGTTGGTACTTCATTTGCAGTCGGACACGCAGACACTTTTGTACTACATATTCCATCGTTTGTAAAATTGCATTTTATTAAGCCAGATGTTCCAGGTTCTGAAACTGGTTCTACGTGTGACTGGGTTTCCATTTCACTCTGATTAATTTGTAATGTTGGTACTTCATTTGCAGTCGGATAAGCAGCATCACATTTAGCTTTTAGCCATTTCTAGCATTCGGATAGACCTTGAAGACAATCCAACTGATTATTTACTTGGGTAGCTCTAAATTAATAGCAAAATACAACCTCAGAAACTAACACAAGATGAACTCTGTGCATATCTTTCGTACAGAAATTAACACAAGATGACCTCTGTGCATATCTTAACGCTTTTTTAAACACCTTTTGTGCGTCTAGGTAGCTGCCCCAGTCAGACGAAATATTAGATCTCCTGGCTTTATTCAACAGCCTCCTAGTAGTTTTCCTTAACCTTGGTTTTTCGGTTAATCTAACACCAATTGTTAGAAAATCAGGATTTTTGTTAGATATCCATCATAATTTTGGCCAATTACGGCCCCGAAAGAAGAGAATCGAATGTTTTACAATTTCATGGATCATAGAAATGGGAGTGGCGCTGTTTAATTCGTAAATTTATTAATTATTTATGTAAATTGAATTTTTTTTATAGATAATTAGTAAGTAAAATCTTCACAGCTCAAAAATGGCACTCATATTCCAATTCACGCACAATTTTGGCAAATCTGAGGTGTAACTTTAGTACCAAACAGAAGTTTGGGGTAAATTTAAGGCGCATGATAAAAAATCAAGAATTAATATGTTAGCTCCTATCCCCTAAGCCAAAGCAACTTCTAAACTGCTACAATTTTTTACTCCTGTACTCGACTTTGCAAGTTTAAAAACTGTAAATCTTTTCTGATGACAGTAATAATTTATTTATTGTAATAAATAATTTATTTCCACTTTTAATGCTTTTCTTAAAAAATCAGAATTTTTATCTTCTATAGCTGTTTGCTGCATATATTTTCTTTCATTGCAATATTTTAGTCTTCAAGAAAAAGATCTAACCGCTGTTGATAACATGATTTTCCATTAGAAATTTATTTTATATCATTCCACTCTAATTTATTAGTTCTGGGAATTAAACCTAACGAATCAAACACTTCTAATTTTCAGATATGTCTTGCGATTCAAAAAAATCAGAATCAATATAATCCATTTTGGTTTGCTCTAAAATTAAACACGTTTTTTGGTGGTCTTGCTTTTCCTTCTATATCCTTATACAGCACTTTCTTCTATATAGTCATTAAAGTCCTACATAAAACATATTATTCGATTTATTTAAGCACAAACTATATACTCGCACATACACTTAGTACGCTTCACGGTTTACCACATTTTTAAACTTATTTTGTTCAGATTTTTATTCAATTTTAATTTACTCCGTACTAACAAAACTAAGAACATACAAAAAATGTTATATTTTGCCGAGTACATAATGATGTACAAATAAAATATATATACGTAACTTATATATTTTCCTCAATTATCGGATTTAGCCTTTTTACTAATAACTTCTCAAAGAGTTTAGACTTAACTGCGGTAGTAACGATATGGACCAGTAACGTCCAGTTTTGTGTGGAGGTTTCCCAGCAGAAATGGGCATTTACGCGTCATCTATTATTTTCTGCGTCGACGTGTCGACAACCCGTAGATAACGTCGACAACGTAGACAATGTCAATAATGTAGACAATTCCTAGAGTGAATTTGTGAATTAGTTCTAAATCATATGGTGAGCAAATTTTTTTGTGACAAATTCAAAACAACGATATAAATTGTTGTAAAATACTCGTAGTATAAAGATGCAGCGTAGAAAGAGTAGCTCATAATAATCGGAGAAAACGGCACAATTATGATAATAAAAAATGTACAAGAAGATTATAACTTATATTTAAATTTATTAGGAGATCTCCAAAATTCGAGTTCAGGAAGGCTATGGGCTACTGAGTTATTAAAAAATCAAAACGTTCAGATAAACAGAATTTTGTCCGCTAAACGTTCCAGACTGCTCTATGAACTAGTTTTAACAAAATTTAGTGAATGAGTTGTGATGGAAGACGAATCGTACATAAAATTGGTTTTGAAACAGGTTGGCAGGTCAAAATTTGTATCTTGCCAAAAACAAGGTTAATTTCTGGAGTATGATGGAACTCGACATGTTGGATATAAATGAGATTTTAAAGGTATGAAAAATGACCAACTTGAGCGAAACATACATGTTGAATGGAAATAGGATTTTTAAATGATTTTTGATTTGAAAAAAGTGGGATTAAATATTTTTTGAATACAATTCTTGAATATGACCATCTAGAATAGAGCTCATTTCTCGGCCGATTATACCGAAACTTTATCTGTTCGATAGAAACAGGATTTAAAAATGAATTTTGAGATTATTCCTTAACCGATTATGATGTAATTCGACATGTTCGGTTGAAATGAAATTTCTAATATGATCGAAAATCTAACAAAATTCTAACGTATGTAGATACGTTTTAAAATACTATTAGAATAGTTTTGGGATGTGGCTATCACTGATTAAGATTTAATTTCTTCACTTATAAAAAAAAATGTCATTCGCTTAATGTAACAAAATATGTCCTCTTTGTTAAAACTTATCAAATTAGTGTACTATAATACATATTATCTGGGAGAGATTTGTCTTCAATTCAAAAAAAAAAAAAAAAATAACATTTTTAAATTTACTTTAAATTAACTTTTACAGAAATAGCCTAGCTTCATTCCAGTTGGCAATATTCCACAATATGATACAAAAATAATTTTTTATTCCCCACAATTAGTAAAATTCTAGAACTTTATCCAAAAATCAATTTATAATCCCTTTTTAATCCTATACATGTCGAATTTCATCAGAATCGAATAAGATAAGTTTCAGTATGGGTATAAGCCAGGAACAATTTATATTGCTGGCAGTCATTTCAGAAATTGCGTAGAATCTCATGGGGAGCATCAACATGTGATTGATTTTATTCGTTATAAAAAAATTTGAAATTTGTACCAATCCGAACGTTTATAGTGCACAAACTTTTTTTAATTAAACCTTTTGGTTGTTTTATTTTAACATATATATCCATAGTTATAGTATGGTATGTGGTTCCCGATTTAATTTGAACCTTTGCTTCTTACACTTAAATGAATCGCATTTTTACAAAATACCGCATTTTACTGCATACCGCTTAAAAATCACGGGTTCTTGACATTGTCTTAATTGTCGACATTGACAAAAAATCTTGCCAAGTAATCTACGTAATAGTTTACGTGTCGACAACCGCGTATATTACACGGCGTAATCTACCTGGCCCATCCCTGTTTCCCAGGTTTAGGAATCATAATTACTTTCTTTTCGTGTTGTTTGTAGGATTTCTTCACTTTCCTGTACAACCTCTCCAGTTATTATTTCGGCTTCCAATGAATGGTTATCATGGGGTTCAAATATTTTTCCCAAGTGTTCAGCAAAACTTCGTACTTTATCTTCGTTATTTCTGCTCAATTTTTTATCTTCTGTTCTGAGTGGAGGAATCTGCATTATTGGCCTTGTAATTCTTTTGGTTGCTCTCCAGAGAGCATAATCAGTGCTAGTATCATTATATAATTTTCTGAGGTAGTTACTGATAGATTCGTCTTTCAGATCTCTAATTTCTCTAGGGTGGTTGTTCTTTTTAACTTCTGGGTTTTTTCCCAAGCTGACTGCTGTATGTCACATATGAACTTGTGAACTTCTTTTTCTAATTGCTTCTCACTCCTTAGCTGAACCATTTAGATAATGTTTCTTTCTCACGACAGTCTAAAGCATTCCCAATTTGTGTGCTTATTTACTAAACTAGCTTAATTCAAGGCTCTCATCAATATGTATGTAATTAACAGATATATTCTTCACTATAAAGAAATCAATTAGATCTGGCATTTTATTTGGATCACTTGGTCAGTAGGTCGGTTTACCATTTCATAAGTTTTTGCAACCGTATTTTCTGATAGCATTGAGTAGTTCTTTCCCTTTAGTTGTTGTTAGTCTACTGGGGTAGATATTTTTTGCATTAATATCCTCCAATTACCAATCATTTCCCTAGTTTACTGAAAAATTGAAGATAATCTTTTTCTTTGAGAGAGTATTTCGGTGGGCAGTAAGTTCCAATAACACTAATAGAGTTAGTTTTGGTCTTGATATTAACAGCTGTTGCTTGTATTTGTTCTGTTTCATAATTTAATTCCTCAAAGTGATTAATACTATTTCTAATTATAACAGCACTACCTCCCTTAGCAGTATTTCAAAGTTTAATATTGTGATCTGTTTTGTAATTTCGATGATTTCGCAGAAATCGATTTGCTGGAGTCTATTGGCATTCCAGCATAAAATTCTTAAGTACTTAGACATGGTTTTGCTTAAGTATTGCTCTTTTAGTGATGTATTCTAGTTTCTGCAATCGCTGATCAAAAGTATTAAATTTGCTTAATTTCAGCATAAGCATTTGATTTATGTCGTCTGTTTGAGGAGTTTTTTGTAGGTTTTCGTTACTCATCATTACGTTTTTTTGGCCACTTCTTGTGGAGAGGCTATATATACTTTTTTAACCATTCATGTTTAAATTTTTGATATTTTGCAATTCAATAGCAACACTGCATCCTCTGTTGTTACCTGGATAATTTTCTCCACAATGTACGCATCTAGGCTGTACTTCTGTGAGTTTGACATTATCTCTTGTATGGTGTTTACCTGGACATTTGACACACCTGCGGGTTCTTTGTTACAGTATTTTTGAGTATGTTCATATGTTTGACATTTTTTTTACTTTGTGGTATAAGCCTAGTAGATCTTCTGTGGGGCTTAATATTGACTTTGCAACCCAAGATGTACTTGATTTGTGCTGAATGTCAGCATATATTCAGTGACTCCTTACTTCTCCGTTTTAGCCTAATTGATGTGTAGCAGCTCGAATATTCGACTCACCGATATTCGATTCTGCCACAAACAAAACAATTAGTGAAATTCAAATATAAACCAACTTATTTGAATTAAGCGTTCACTAACCCCATCACATATCCATCTATCCAACCACCACTATCTAATAACCGAACCATTACTATAAAACATTTATAGTAAAACAAGTCCGCCATCTAACAACATCACCACGAACAACAATGTTCGGTGATGCAACACTAATGCATAAGTGCAATGTCGACCGTCGCCGGCGCATCTGTTCCCTCTCCAATATACGACATGTATATTTGGACACGAAGGCGACGTCACAACCAAAACAACATTCCAGCTTGAACACTCAAACCAAAAATACGTGTGCATTTTTGATAACAAAAAATTAATGGTGGTGTGTGAAAATATAAATAAATATATAAATTATAAATTATAATTTTAATAAATAAATAAATTGTATAATTTAATAAATAAATAAATTGAAATAATTAATAAATAAATAAATTGAACTAAATTATAAATAAATAAATTAATTAAGTTAACCTAATAAATAATTGTGTTTGTGAATTTGGGAGCTGGACAAGGAACGCGTACGAACCATACCTTCAAATAAACTCCCAAAGATGCTTCAGTTGCATTAAATCCTTTTCCTTTCAGGTCCTCAATTATTTTTTCTGGTTTACATGTAGAGTGCAGATTTTTAGCCATTACCCTAATTCGTCTGATTTTATTGTTTTCAAACGTATGCCAAGAATGTCCCCCTTTGCTTAATATTTTTGTCATTTCTCTGTAGGTTTCACCATCTGCTAAGTTTATTTTGATGTTGTTTCCACTCATCAATTTTGTATTAAACTTATCTGTTTTAGTTATTGTTTTAATTTTCTCATACACAGTAGATCATAGTTTTTAACTCTATCTATAACTATTGAAGGTGGTGCAGGTAATATTTTTGGATTGTTTTGGATTATTTAGAAATTGTCTCTATTAGTTGAGGGGGAGTAGGTGTATCATACCTTCTCCTGGTTTTCTCTGGCTTCTGACTCTAATCCACTCAGTTTCGTGAGCTTATTCTTCTACATCCGTATGGTATTCTTGTTCCATTACTATCCGGGTAGGAGGAGAATCAACGTTTTCTTCTGCTTATTAAAGGGCTTTATTTTCGTTTCCAAGAATCTCTATGTGTTCATACATCCAAGCAATTGTATCATTTAATTGCTTGTTTTATTGTTAGATTCAACCAATCCACCTTGCCTTACGCAATTCCTTGGCCTAACGCAATTCCTTGGTCTTGCGCAATTCCTGATACAGCATTTCTTCTTTTTTAGATCAATTATTGTTCTTTGGAAAAGCATTTTTCGGTAATTTCACATTTTCTGTAGATATTATTTTGTTAATCTTCGTGGTGAACGAGGTGATCTCGGTAGAACCTGTATCTTTTGGAAAGGATTGATATTATCCATTTCTACTTCACTCATTCGAGTATTACGATTCCTCAACATATCTTGGAATTTTTTCTGATTATATAGTAATGCAATAGCTGGTAATCTCCCCTTACCCTCTCCCCCCCCCCCCGTCCCCCCTCCAGAATCCTTGGAACCGGCCTCTGACGAGGATGGATTTTCCTGAAAATCAGGTCTGCCACCTGGGGTATTTGTTTCCACATTCGTTGTATGTCCATTGCTACTTAATTAATAGTGCATTGCACTCCCATTTGATTTAGACTAATCATTATCGACCAAAAAAACATTGACCACCGAGCCGACTCTTTGGTGTACCTATGAAACAAAAAGATGATGTTAATGCGCATGCGTTACAAATCGTGGGGACGACCCACATGCGAAGAATTCTCATTAGTAGCCGGGCTTATTAATGAAGTTATATACGTGTAGATTTAAGTGAGAATTTCTTTAAAATGATATTAACCCAAGAATTTAGCACGATATATTGTCCAAATACTAGGAAGTGTGAAGAATGTTACAATAATAGGAATTTACTAAATACGATCGAATTGTACCTACAATGGTTCGGTTAACTCTTTCCGAAGCGTTAGATTGTGGTGAAAATATAGGTGTACGAATATAATGGACCCCAAATTTACGTAATAATTCATTAAACTGTCTAGATATAAATTGAATTCCGTTGTCGTGATGACCGTCTCAGAAACCGGAAAACGATTGAAAACGTCATTTTCCACATACTCATATAAAGATTTGGCATTTGCTTCCCTTAAAGGTTTTAATAGGACAAACTTGGAAAAATGATTCAGCACAATGAGCAGATAACAATTCCCACTCTTGGATCTTGGGTAAGGACCTAAGAAATCCAGATATATTCGTTGGAATGGTCTATAAGATTCAGGTTGATGTCTGACTCACATAGGTGGCTTTAATTTATAATTCACTGGTTTATTCATTTCATACTTATATCGCTTACGACTATACTCCTTAACATTCAATGCCATACTGAGCCAATAAAAATGCCGTTGTAATCTTTCCAAAGTTTTTTGTACACCCATGTATGCAAACGAAGGGGCACTAATTCTTCATTGGTTTGTATTTTCATTCAGATATGTCCAGATATTTAGATTCATACGAATGTTGAATCCGTATTATTATTTATTAGCTGTTCGTAAGGAATAACCATGACTGGATGCGACATATGATCCATGGTGCAAATATATGACAAAGAATCTGTTACAATACCCAACTCGTAAGGCTTCAACCAATCCAATCGTCTGAGTTAAGCGAATCACAGAAAAGTAGTTGATTTCAAAATTGTATGGTGAAGCTTCATACTCCATCGTGCCAGTCTACGCAATATATCCTTCTGAGCCATTAACAAATGTAATGCAGCATGATCAGTAAAAATTGTAAATGCATAACCTTCGATATAACATATAAATATTTTTATGCTGATAACAGCTGCTAAGCGCTCTAACTCTGACACTGTGTTATTTTTCTGCGCTGAATTTAGCTTTTATGAAATAAAGGCTATTGGACACTCTGCACCATTATCATCAAGTTGAAATAGAACGCTAAATACCAATAATACCATCAGAACAAGCAACACATTGTATAAAAAACGGTCGGTTGAAGTTAGGATTAGCCAACATTGGAGCCTTACAAAGGGCTGGTTTTGCCTGATGTGTGTGCCTAAGGCAACACTTGGCCCGTTAATAAACAAATGGCCTGACCACGTGAACTGATATAATGGTTTACCAGGCACCGTGAAAGCTGTCTTGTCGCGAGAGTTAACGTCGAGGGGTATCTCCCAAAAGGCAACCATTAAATCAATGGAAGTGATGTATTTCGTTTGCTCTATATAGTCGATCTAAAGGCCCCTCGACGAGCGGTGGTGAATAAGCCTCCTTAACAGTATTTTTGTTAGGTTCACGGGCATTCAGACATAACATCACAAGGCCAATTGGCGACGACCATGCACTCTGATTAATTTCGATAACCCCCAGAAAAAGCTTTTAATCGAGTTTCGCATACATAAGTTTTTGCTTAACAGACGAGATCGCTTAAAAATGCTGTTGAATTGGTTTAACACCATCGCAAATTTTAATTGAATGAGATTGCCACGAAGTTTTGCCAAGTCCCAGATCGGCTGATGATGGGAATCGCTGTATTATTTGTTCGAGTTTCAGGCTTTGCTCGGGCGTTAATTGGTGATGTTTAGATTCGCCTACGTCCAAAGTGAGACTGCTTAAATTATGTACCGTTGGGGAAATTCGGAAACGATTCCAAAAGTCTATACCGGGGTACAAATATTGTTTTAATTTTAGTTCAATATGAAGACGTATCTTATGAGTTTGATTATTAAACGTAATCTCTGCCAAAATATAACCGAATACATTTTTTTCACCACTAGCAGTATTCAGATAAGAATATAAATTATGAAAACAGGCAGACGGATTATTTATGTATTTTTCCAATCCTGCTCCTAAAATGCTAATAGTTGCTCCACTGTCAGCAATCCCCTATACTCAACACCGTTTATTAACACATTTGCATAAGGCCGAGATTCTTCGATTTCAATGTTAATAATGGAAGCTGCAATAACGGATTTTTGAATCCTTTTATGTGCCCAATATATAATAGCTCGGTCCTTTTGACTTTGATTATAACTCCGCTTCTTAAATTTCAATAATGTACGTTTAGAGATGACAGACTCTGGTAAGGTAAATTGTTTAGATTAGGAATGAATTCCCTCTTTATTCCCAGAGAGAAAAAAATTAGGCTGTTGTAAGGAGATTTTTCTGTTGGCAGTAAGCTGGGTTGTAAAGATCTACATACATGTTTGATGTGGATTCGGGTTGCTCGATGCTGCTTTCGCCGAAACATGGTATTGAGGTTGATGAACAGACGCTGCATTTTCGATATTTTGGTTGGGGCCAGATTCTAGTGGAGGTACAGCGATCCGCGATTTCAACTCTCAAACTCGCAAGTTTCTCATGCAACGCGGACAGTGAATACTGGTATAGTGTTACGATCACAACAATTGTAACAAATCGGTCCCAGATCACAACAATTATAACAAATCGGGTGTCGATGAGCAGGCTTAAATTATCGATTTAACAATTGACGATGTTGTTGTATCGGTGTAGACTTCAAAGACTGATCGCTTGGATTTCTCATTGCGGCGATAGTATGATTATAGATGGATGAATAGAATGAATGGATATCACGTTTCGCATTTAAACTTCGATAAAACGTGGATATGGCGTGTGGCACTGCAGAGTTAAATTGTTTGGGTTATTACGATGATAACACCAATACCAATGTAATGCCATCCTCAACAAGACAAAACTAATTTCATTTAACAAAGATGGTTTTGCGATATTCATTGTATTCGCGAGGATTTCAATCTATAGGATGAACAAATCTGCGGGTAAACCAATTGATGAACTATCAATGAGATACCTGATCGAGCAAGGCTATGCAATTTTTCCTGATAAGGCTCTCGATTTGATGCCGGATTTCCTCTCATATTAAGCTGTGAGTTAGACATTTGAACGTTCAATAAATTACCTGGGAAATTGGTATTTGTGGAGGAATGTTATAATCAAACACTAACGATGGGTTCGTTGCAACTGGTGGCAATACAGAAGTTTCCGCTGGATTAATGGTTTGATTACTAAGAGGCATATTGCTCGGTGTGACAGAATGAATATAATTGCTGGCGTTATATCATTCTGTCATCGTTGGGCTAGAAGTATTAGTCATTGGTTTGGGAATTATTGACACTTTCTTGCCTTTGCCTGCGAGCAGCTAACTAGTTATGTATCTCTTGTTGTTGAGTTGTTAAGGTTACAATTTGTTAAGTTAATCGTTGCACTTGCGATAACAAGGTCTGAACCAGATCATACCACTCCCTTGTTGTTTTGTGGACCGACCTACTTCTGATTGGTCCGGAGGGTTTTGTTGGAATAAAACCACGTCCTGTACTAAACTATTTTGAGTCATGACAGGCTCAATGTCTACAAGTTTTGCACAGTCAATTGATGAATTAAGTGGCTCATTTTGATTAATATATTTATCAAGACTATTCAATAATTCCATACACGATCTTTAAGCCTTATGTGCCCATGGCTCATAAGTAGGAGAAGGCAATGCACGTTCCAAACGACCTTGACCATGCAAAAGATATGTTTGAATTTGTATAATTTGTTTTGATAACCCCTCGAGTAAGGCTTGGTGAAATTTCAAAATGTTACTTCGCAGATCTTCCACTTTTGCGCAACAGGACTCAATTTCCATGTCGGGGTTTTTCCCAGCTTTTCAGGTCATTTTTATATTTTGGGGTTGGGCAACGCTAGTGCTGCCATTTTTTATCTGACGTTTCTATCGTAAACTTTGGCATATAAGACGGTATATGTACTCATTAATCTTTTTTATATCGCCTCTTTTTTGGTTTCCGATCAGAGCAAAAATGAAACTAAACCGTGAACGTTTTCGTACGATTATTTTTTATAATTTGCAATGTGGGTTAACTCAAAAACAGTTCATTGATGAACTTAATTCAATGTTTATCGATGATTTACAGAATTTAATTGTGGCCGCATGTCGCCCAACAACGAACAGTGCATGAACTTATGTGACTTATCGTGAGCGATTGAGGCATCCTTGCGCATTAGTGGATATCTCACGTGTCCAAATCTAAACAGCAGTCGACGATATGGGAGTTCATTTGAGAGCCAAATTCAAGAGAAAAGGCTAGCGCACGAAGCACTTCGAAGCAAATGGTTGCCAGATTTTTCGGACAAACTATATGTATCGGAATCTGAATGGTATACATAATCATTTGTTTGCCAGAAATCCCCGGTGAAATAACCAAAACCGACCGCTGACGCCGGATCATTCTCTATACCACGACAATGCGAGCTCTCACACATCAGCACAAACAACTGAATATTTCAGTGGTCAAAACATAGACTTAATGGATCATCCGCCAAAAAGACTTAATTTGGCATCCAATGACTTCCTTTTATTCTAGCGCAACAAAAATAAAGTGCGAGGTCAACGTTTTTCGATATCTGCAGAAGGGAGTACTTTAATCAAAGTATAGAAAGGATGCTTCACAAAAAGTCTTGATCTTCATGGAAAATATTTTGAAAGACAATAAAGCCATTCTCGATAAAAAATATTTGATTTTACTCCAATCCTGAAATATAAAAGGTAACCCTCTAGAACTTGTCCGTTTCAGAAGCTCATGTTTAAGCCCATTTTTCTTTAATAGGTTGCCTTGAATTTTCCACATAATGCTACTTCTTGAAGTTCCCCTAAAAAATTAAGTGATGTGGCACGTGGAATAGTTGTAATTATTTCTGAAGGGATCTCCGAAATTTTAGTATTCGAGGATATTATAGGCATGCTTAACATGGATAAATATCGTTATTTGATAGCACAACGATTGTTGAAATATTTTTTGATAACAGAAACGAATGATAGTGAGGTTTTTAAAAACTTTTGTGATATGACATCAGTAAAAAAATTCTGTTGAGCTACGATTTTAATCCATCCTATCCAGAGTTCAATATCCAGAGCTCATACCAATCATTTTCAATAGCAGCTCCAGATAAATATGTATAGAGCCGATTTGAAGCTTGCGCGTATTGGTAGAAATATAGCAAACAAAAGATTCCGTGGCTTAAATTGAAGTTGCTTAACAAAGTAGACAATAAAACCAGAAGAAGATTGCCAAGACATGCGATATATTGGTTATCCTACCATTTATTATTTTTATTTTTTAATTGGGTGGATTCCTCCAGTACCCGGACAAAGACATATACCTAAAAATTAAAAACACCCAATCGTGATTTTTGGTCATCACCGCGGGTCATCGCACCTCAGACCTTCGAATAACAAAGCAATGACTCTACTAACTGCGCTATCGAGCGCGACGATTTCCTATCATAGATTACCTTTTTAAAACTCCTATAGTCAAGAGACCAAATCCACTCGAAACTGTGAAATCGAGGGTCATTAAAAATACAGTCCACGTATCACATTTGCAACTCGTCGGAACATTACGTATATCAGTGTATGAATTTTGCGATCAAATCAAATTTAAAATCACAATGGCCTCCTATTCCCTAATTTTTCTATATGCACAACTTTGCCATTTGTCCAGGCTTTGAAAACAACTTTCAGGCAACGTATTCATAAAGCTCGTGATTAGGGGCTTTGAAATTTCCATAATAATGGCACTGACGTGGCTTAGATTTTGTGGAACGGATCTTAAATATTGCTATGCGGATGAAATTCGTTAGGTAGCAGGGTTTTGAGTAAGAATTTAGTGGTGTCCTCCTAATCAATTGTTACTCGTACACCAATCGCTTACTAGGATACATAATATCTCCGTTGTTGTTAGCCTACTTGTATACGAAGCCCCGTGGGTTTTCATTTTAATATTCTGTGATGATCTTTTTTGCATCTCGGGCTTTCCTATATAGGTATCGGGATTAGTTTTCTTGTATGACATACTTTATCCCGTATATAACGTTTGTACTATTTATCGTTTGATACACTCAGAGCACTGATATACTGAGGGCAATATTTATCGTTTTTTCAATAAAATATCTGATGACATATCTCACTGCATTTGTATTTTGTGTATTTTTTCCATCATTGTCAGTGATCACTTTCGCAGTTCTGTACTGCAAATACAATTCTGTTTTATACAGAAATTAGCAACTCGAATAAAAACCACATAGTTAATCTGTATGAGGCTCACTTTAATTTGCAATTCTAAACTAAGATGTTCCTTGTAGCAGGCGACACCTCAAATAAACAGTTGATTATATTGTTCTTCTTGGTTTTCTAGATGTACTCTTGGCATCCTTTTTCTGCGCTATTGCTGAGCCTATTGGATTATTCTACCAGTTTCTATTAGAATGAATTTATGATTTGCCTCGCTACATCAGCCATTGGCATGCTACTGGGCCTCTAAATAGATTACGGCACTATTTGCTCTCTCATCAAAATTAATTAAATCTCTAATGCAACCAACACAGTCGATAATTAAAGTTCCTCCTAAATCTTATCAGAGGATACATGTTACCATTTAATTCCCATCACTCCTGCGAAGATGTACGTTAGAGAATTCCCACCTCTGAATTTAAGTAAATGCATTACAATACAGAATTCATCGGAATGGTGAATTATTACTACCGACTCAATGTTTTCACTATATCAGACAGGTTCAAACTGAATTGGACAATTTCATTTATTATCACCTCATGCATCTAATACTACACGGTTGTTCTGCAACAATAACATACAATAAACCTCTGACAACACTGTTTTCAAAACTCAATTTATCACAGATGTACAATAAATTGAAGGCAAAGATAATTTGGTGGCTGGTATACGCTATATATCGCACGAATCAGATCATGAAAGTGATGCAGTCGAGCGGCTCAATATAGAACTACAGAACTGTAGAAAAATGGCAGGAATTTAGATCGTCAGTCATCCTGGGGTAGGTTTCCTGATTTGACAGAGCAATAGTTCGAGCTTAGTTTACTTCGCAAAACATCGGCCTCATATTTGATCGTTTATCTTTGTGGAGTCTGATTCTGCATGATTCTGTCAGTTTGTACATAATTTTCTTATAGCACATTGTATTGCCCCATCTTATTTTGTATAGTCTGTGTACAATTGCCGAGATAGTTGTTGACAAAAGTTTTTATTAAAGATAATGAAATTGTCACGCAACCCATAGTTGACTAAAATAGCCCTGATATTTTTTTAATAAAATAAATCGGGCATATCTGAAATTTTCGATTAAACTCAGTTTTTCCGAAAATATGAATGGAATTTTTCAACAGTTTGGAAAAAAATTGAAAAGCATTTGAGCAAAATTTATAGTCACTACCATCGCCACTCTTCCCAGGATTTTTAATTTCATTTTGTTTGGTTTTTTAATCTTTTTGAAACCAAATAATTTTCCATACCAAATATATAGGAATAACTGGGCACATAAAGAATTAACCTGTTTTTCTTTTTTCCCTCCCAGCCCCATACTCCGTATACATAAGACGAAAAAAAAATATTTTAGATTAAATGTATAAGATTCTTGGCTCTTTCTAAACTCTATATACGAGTATATACGGTTAGTTTTTTATATTTTTGTTTTTAGTTTACGGTTTAATATCTAAATATATTCTAACACAAAAAAAATTTACATATTCCTGTATGTTACATACATATATACAGACTTATGTAATAAAGAATTTTTTTATCTTAAAAATTACACAACGATATGGAGGCTTTCTCTCTATAAGATCTCGTATGTATAGCTATATACCTATACCTATATATACTCTACTCGTATTATGTATAAATTTAGAGATGAATGCCTTTAAGGTTTGAAAATTTTTCAAAGATATTTTTCGTTCTTTTCCTGATTTCAATTTTTGGGGGTTTGTTTTTTGTGCGCTAGTTGTAATAACGTTTTAAAATAAAATAAAAATATCAGCACCACAACTTTTTTATTTTTTCCATTTTCCGTATAAATTTTTTGATTAAAGCTGAGCTTTTATTTTAAAACATGTTTGTTCTTTTTTATGTATTGAAATATATGTGGTGGATGCGATATGATTTGAACGCATTTTTCGCTTAATAAATAATTTTATTATCTGCTAAATAATAGCATCTGGTGGTGAAAGATTTTATTGTAAATGTGCGGCCCGAGATGAAATATATCTGTGTTGTTAATATACAATTTGGTGGGTCATTCTATATTTATGTATATACAGTAAAGTATTGTGCAAGCATTTTATCATTTGCTGCCCATCAAGATCGAACTATGGACCACGTCTTTCTTCACAAACAAATGCAACTAGAGACTTGGACCCATCCTCACGGAACTTCCATTCTTATGCAGGATACCAACGTGTATTTCAACATTGATTACAACATTATAGCAATTGAGAAAAAGTGTGTAGATTGTAACATCATTGTTGACGAATGGTTCTTTGGATGCAGCGGGTATTTGTGGGATAAGACCATTCAGTTATAACTGTGTTTCTTCAAATGCAACTAAACTGTTAAAGAAATTCCCTAACGATGTAAGAAAAGGATTGAAAATAGTGATAGATGAGATGCCGGGTTTGCGGTGGTTTTGCACGGATTGTATTGCCGGACTGCAAAATTTTCAACCTAATATGGTCAATTCTCTCAAATGAAATGAAAAAGCGGAAGAGACCGTCGGGAAAGCTATAAATGATTTGTCTTTTGCAACTGCAATGGTGGAGGAAAACAAATCACACGGGCCATGTCCAGAGCTACCCTTCCGATAAGTGCACCGAAAAACTGAACACCAGTGGTCACACCACCCAAGCCACTTCCTGTAACAGCACTGCTTGAAATTTCAGTGGTAAGCACCATACCACCTCCACCCAACAGTACAATTAGCACATCACCATCAATAATCACGAAAATTGCTGATAAAATAGTGACACCGGTTGCCGGCCTACCGCACCTAGCAGTAAATTGAATGCTCCTGTTAATGTAACTAGCGGTACAACTATGCAAGCAGAACGGGCCAGAACTCCCAAGTTAAATACGGATGATTTCAGCATAGGGGTAGTCCAACTAATAATCTGGCTCTTTGTCACTTTGAAATGATCGTAAATAAAATCACAAAAAATTAACATGCCGGAAGCGTCTTTTCAAGATTGGGGTAAAAAGAAAGACCTCATTTTAAATAATCGGCTGGCCGAAGGGAAAGCTCCAAAAGCCGATAATGTCGATCCATAATCAAACACCCCAGATTCCAAACCAACGGAATTTCCACCTTGTCACTGTGAAATCTGGATCTAATACAGCCCCCAATCAGAACCCGGAACATAACTTGGAAACAATTAACTATAAAAACACTACCTCAATGGCCAAATAAGAAAATACTACGAACAAATCATTTTATTTCCAAATCGTAAATAAAATGTCTTCGAAAGCTGCCCAATTTCACAATTTTGTGTTAAAAACGCTCTTTCCGGTTTACATCATCTGTGAAACATTATACAAAAAAGGGATCCTGAGTTCGGAATTCTTTCCGGTATGTGGTTTAAAAACTGGTGGAGAAGTACTTATAGCCGTCCATGCATTTTCTTGATTGATAACTCACTTGAGCATGTATTATCAAGTGAGTTAGTTCAAATATCCAACCTGTCTGTCGAGCAATTATGTGTTAAAATTATAATCAACAAAAAGTCAATTTTTATCTACTTGGCGTATATTCCACCTGCCTCACCGGTATCATCTTATTTTTTATTTTTATTAAAACGGTTGGAACCTACAGAGGTTCCGCACTCAATGCCACAATGGGCCCATGGTGCAAACCTTGAGAATCTATCTTAGCTCGCATAAGCGCACTGCAGCCTTAGCAAACTGAAAAAGTTTGAACCAAGGGATGGGGATAACAACTGATCTACGTTCAAAGATCCGTACGAGAACACTTGGGATCGAGCTTCGACAAAGGCCGGACAGCTGCAAAGGTAGAGTAGGCAGTCGTCCACTTCCTCCAGACAATCGTCACAAAGATCATCCTGAGCTAGTCCCATGCGTTGGAGATGAGCCTTGAAACGTCCATGGCCCGTAATAAGAGCAACCAGAATTCTGAGTTGGTTCTTTTTTAAGGATAACACATATTTAGTGACCCTCACGTTGGGTTCGATGATGAACCGTTTTGCCTTTCGACAACTAGGCGTAGAACGCCACTTCTGCGTCAGTTCAAGTAAAGCGAACTTCTTAATAGCATCCTTACCACCGTTGAAGGATAGAGCTAAAAAGTCAGCAACCTCATTTCCCACAATGCCACAATGAGCAAGCACCCACATGACCCTTACTCTCGAATTAGAGCAAAGGAGATTAATGAAGTGTTTGCACTCTTTAACCAGTTTGGATGTAGTGAAAGGGTTATCAAGGGTATTGAGCACGGCTTTACTATCCGTGCAGATAATAACATCCTTGCCTAATTTACTAAACGTATACGCCTCAATTGCACTATGGGTAAGTGCAATTAATTCAGCTTGAAAAACCGTGCAGTGTTTGCCCAGACTACCCGAGAATCTGAGCCCATACTTTGGACAAAATAAACCAAACCCTGCACTGACTTCTGAACGAGAGCCATCCGCAAAAAAAACTATCGACTCAGACAACTGTCTATAGAAATCCTGAGAGATCCACAGTTCTCTCGAGGGGAAAACGACGGAGAAAGAATTGGTGAAGTTAAATTCGGGCAATAGCCTGTCATTCACTATTTCAACCTCCGGAATATGTGACTTAAACTTATTAAGAATCTGTCTATGCCCTGTACAAGTCCCGAAGGCATTCCATCCCCCAATCAGTCAAAATGCAGCAGAGCACGCCATACCAAGAATGTAAGACTGTAATTCGGGCAAGCATAGAATAGACTCCATAGCAAGAAGGGGAGTAGACGACATAGCCCCGGTTATAGCTCTACAAGCTGTCATCTACAGTCCGTCCAGCCTTGCTGCAGAAGACGTCAGTTTTACAACTGGCCTCCACACAACTGCTGCATACGACAGTAAGGGTAAAACCAGTGATTTGTAGATGAATACCATCATTTTAGGGGTGAGACCCCAGGAATTACCAAAGGCCCTTCTGCATTGCCAAAATATAGCAATGGCCTTTTGTAGCTTATAATCAAGGTGAAATTTCCAGGAGAGTTTACTATCTAGAATAACGCCTAGGTGTTTTACGTGCTCTGTCCTTGTAATTGCTCTACCAAATAGAGTGGGGACAGATAGTTAGAACTGTCTCTACGTCTGGAAAACACAATCAGATCAGTTTCGAGGGATTGACGTGCAACCCCTTTTCAACACACCAAACTTCCACTATATTAAGGGCGTTCTGCGTTAGATCAGATAAGACGTTCAGGTATTTACCAGAAACTGTCAATACGAGATCATTCGCATAGCTTTGCACGATGAACCCAGATCGCTGCAATTTAACAAGTAATTCATCGATAACCAAGAGCCACAGCGAGGGTGAGAGTACTTCTCCTTGCGGACAGCCTTTGGCTACTTTTACAGACACTGATGAGCCATCTAACTCAGTCTCAATTATACGGGACTTGAGCATTGAATCGATGAATCTAACAATGGTTTGATTAATATTAAAATTGGTACACGCACTCGTGATCGAAGAATACGAAGTGCTATCAAAAGCTCCCGCAATGTCCAGGAAGGTACCTTCAAGAATCTCTTTGTAATTAAGTGATCTTTCAATTCTAGTAACGAGTTCATGTAGAGCAGTTTCGCAGGACTTGCCAGCTCTGTAAGCATGTTGCATGCTCTCTAATGCTTTAAGAAAAGTAGAGGTCAGACTAATGGGCCTATAAAAGCTTTAGGGTCGGTATAATCCGACTTACCAGCTTTTGGTATGAAAACGACTCTACTCCTGCTCCAGGATCGTGGTACATTACTAAAAACAATGCACGCCGAACAGATTGAGCAGGTGAGTACGGATGGGAAGAAAACCATGCTGCAATTCAGCAGGGAAAATGGTATCATCTTACTGCTAATCCGTCTAACACCATCCTAATCATGGAGGATTTTAATTTTCCATCTAAGGAGTGTTTTTTTAGAGTTACACAAATTTAAATCATAATAAAACAAAGAAATATATTTTTAAAATCAATGAAACGGGCTTTATTGGATAGAAAATTTTATGACATTAATGTTTAAATATGATTTTGGCCATTCGGAACACCAATTTTCACAAACTTTTGGGAGCATTTGCGGCCGTATTGCGCCAATAACTCTTCGAATGTTGATTTCCAGGTGTTCATCGACGTAGACAAGTGACTTTACATAACCCCAAAGAAAATAATCCAATGGGGTTAAATCACACGATGTTGATGGCCAAATAATTGGACCATTACGCAAAATTATTTTTTCATCAAAAGTTTCTTTGAGTAATTCATTTGTAGCGCGCGCTGTGTGGCATATGGTTCCGTCCTGTTAGAACCACATGTAAGCAACATTAATTTCAGCTAATCGAGGTACGAAAAAATTTCTAATTTAGTCCCTATACCACTAACCATTGACAGTAACATTCTGCCCATCATCGTTTTTGGAGGCATATGGACCAATGACTCGGCCAGCCCATAAAGCGAACCAAACAGTGATTTTCTGTGGATGTAATGGTGATTCGACAAAAGCTTGTAGATTATCCTCGCTCCAAATGCAACAATTTTGCTTTCGGCACAATAAACCTTCAGCTATATTTCAGATTACTGGAAGAAGGAACTTATCAGCATCAACATTGAAGTTAACGTGGAGAAATTGTATTAAATCATTTTCAAGGGTATATTACTATTTGTTCCCACTACTTTGGCCAAACCTAACAAATATCCTCCTTGGTACGATGATACACTTATCAATTTTAAAAATAAGAAAGACAAGGCTTACAAAGAAAATCTCAAACTATTTTCAGAGGAAAGGAAACATAAATTCACTGCATATAACCATGTTTGCTCGGTTATTTCAATCAGTTTATAAGCCGGAAGACATCGGTAAGTATGAAAACCCTAGCAATGGTGAAAACAACGTAACCATACTATAACACCACTGATTGAACCCGAGGATATTCAACGAGCTGTAGAAGTTTTCGAAGATGGATGCGGTTCTGATGGCGGTCCAGCTTCTTTATTAAAACATTTCACAATGTTAGCAATTCCTCTGTGTCATCTATTTAATCAATCGTGAAGATTAGGAAAATTTTCACAACTGGAGCAAGAATTGATGTTTCTCGTTATAGTGGGATTACATCAATATTTTCAATACCCAAATTATTTGAACTGGTAGTGCGCAACTCAGTATCAGCACGGTTTCATGCCAAAAAGATTTACATCAACAAATCTCATTGAATTTACCAGCAACTCAATTAAAGCAATTGAAAAACACAAACAAGTTGATGTAGTTTATACTGACTATGGCAAAGCCTTTGGCTCCATCAATCATTGTAAGATATTGGAACGTTTATATAAGTTCGGTTCTTCAAACAGTTTGTTTCCTGGTTTAAATCATATTTGAGCAACCGCATTCAGTATATTGAACCTGGAAATAGAATATCAGAAATAATTGAAGCTACCTCCGGGGTACCACAATGATCCCATATTGGTCCTTGGTTCTTTATAGTTTTCGTCAACGGCATTACTGATATAATACAGCACTCTAAAGTATTAATATTTGCGGATGATCTCAAAATCTACAGAACTGTCGAAAATATTGTCATCGACAATCTAGCGAAATGATGTGAGTTTAACCTTCTCAGCCTCAACATTAACAGGTGTCAAAGTTTATCGTTCCATCGAAAAGTTAAATGTCATGGCATATTTTTACAAAAAGTATTCGAAATGAAGGACCTCAGGGGTTACTTTCGTTGCAAATATGAGCTAATTCCATGTTTGGTTTTATGAAACGGGTGGGCAGGTGATATTTATGACCTCGAGACAATTGAGGTCCTGTATTACGCTTACGTGAGATCTCAACTTGAATATGCTGTTAAAGTTTGGTGTTTTTTTTACGATGAACATATCCGTAACATTGAAGATATCCAAAAACAAGTTTATACGCCATATAACGTGGAAAGATGGGTGGTATTATAACCAAGATTTACCCTACCTTACTGGATGTAAAAGCTATTGCATCACAACACTGGATAATAAACGAGAGCTTTTAAAATGTTAATTTGTTGGAAATATTTTACTTGACCAAATCGATGCACTACCTTTTTCAGAATAAATAAATAAACTTATCGGTCAGCAACCGATTACGTAGGCAGCAATCATTATTTAGTCGCTGCAAACCTACGATGGAAGTTTTGATGCAGGTCCGGGTACAAAAGAAACAGTATCAGCGTTGTCATGCAGTTGAGCAACAAAATATAGCCCAAAGTGAAGTGCAACAACCTCTCACAATTGCGAAAAAAACGATGCTGAAACCACCCTGCAAGTAGTACTAAGTTCGTCCGTTCGTCCAACGTTAAGAACTAATAATTGTTTTAGAAACAAAATCCAAGAGGATCATCATACTGGCGATTCTATTCTTGAGAACTTGCCCATTGATATGGTTGAACAATTTCCCCTAGATTATATGCATTTGATATGCCTTGGCGTTGTAAACAAATTAATGTTATTTTGGATTCGAGAACGTCGCGTTTATACTAAATTATCTGCTAGTGAGATTGAAAAAATATTCAAAAGATTTCTTTGTTATTCTTCAACACAGCCGTTAGAATTTAACCGAAAATGTAGCTCTTTAAACGACATTCACTTTTGGAAAGCAACTGAATTTCGAGCCTTTCTTATGTATGCATCACCAGTAGCACTCCATGGCATTTTGAAAAATGATGTTTATGAACATTTTATATTGCTTCATTGTGCCACTATAATACTTTCGAATATTCGTTTTGAGAAGAACTTCAGTTTGGCTAAAACTATTCTACAAAATTTTGTTCATCAATGCCCATAGATTTATGGAGCTGATAGTAACAGATATAATGTGCATAGCCTCCTTCATCTGTATGATGATGTGATCAAATTTGGTCCTCTAGATAATTTTAGCGCTTTTCCTGTTGAAGACAAACTTGGAGCTGTAAAACGGTTATTACGATCTGGCTATAAACCACTAGAACAACTAGCAAATCGAATATCTGAGCAATCCAAATATTCTAGTAATGTAACGATAACGCTAACTAGAAACTGCACTGATAGAGAGATTTTGTTGGATAATTTTAAACTAAATGGTTCGGATGCAAATAAATGGTTTCTGAGTTCAGAAAACGATATTGTTGCTATGGAATATATTACTTCCACTGAATTTGAAACCAGAGTGTTTGGAAGAAATTTAAACAACAAAAGCGATTTTTATGATACTCCAATTAAATCCTCATTATTGAATATTTATATAGCAGATCTACACTTTGATGTTTCTATGTATTGGTTACCACAAAGTATAAAATGCAAGCTATTTAGAGTGGAAGTTACCGCCAGTAGTTCAGTATTTTGTCCAATTGTCCATCCAGTTAATTAATTGCCGTTAATTTAACCATTTCGTATGTTTTTAGCGAAATGTAGAATGGTTTGTCAATTTGAGGAAAACATCTGAAATATCACGATCAAATCTAGGTTAGGTTAGGTTTGGTTGAGTGGTTGCTATCGCACACTTAGACCGGCTACGGCTCATTGTGATACCACAGAATCTATTTCCGTATAACCCCTATGATAACCAGTTAGAGCTACTTATGTAGCGTGATAAGTCTCGCACCTTACAGTTTTCGAGATCCGAGAGGCAGTCCATTGAGAATTTACCCAAATAATCATGCCTTTTGTGTGCTAAAGCCGGGCAATGGCATAGGAGGTGGACTATCGTCTCTTCCTCCTCCTAGTCCCTACAGCTTCTGCAAAAGTCATTTGCATCCAGACCTAGCCTCCTCGCATATTCTCCAAGTAGGCAGTGCCTGTGAGTATCCCCACGATCGTTTTGAGTTCACGTCTTCGTAGGGAGATCAGTGTCCTAGAGCGTTTCCAGTCTAGCTTTGGCCAGACTTGCCTTGCTACCTTACATGAGAGGGTGTTCGTCCACCTTTCATTCGTTGAGGCTTCTGCCTCCTTTTTGAGCCCATTCTTGAATGCATTGATGGGCCTCCCCAGTTTTGCCCTTTCCGGTAGCAGTTGGAGAGTTGTACCATGCCTCGCTAATTCGTCCGCCCTGCAGTTTCCCATGACGTCCGAGTGGCCGGGGACCCAGACAATCTGGATGTTGAAATGCTCGCTCATCTCATTTAGAGACAAGTGGCAACCCAACGCCACCCTAGACGACAGAGAAACCGAGTCCAGCGATTTGATTGCCGCCTGACTGTCCACATAAATTGCAATATCAGTCGAGGATACCACGTTATGCATCAACCAATTCAGGACCTCCTCAATCGCTATTACCTCTGCCTGGTACACGCTGCAGTGATCAGGGAGACGAACTGATATAAATACTTCTAGTTTATCACAGAAGACTCCAGCTCCTACTTAACCGTTTAGCTTGGAGCCGTCCGTAAAGAACTGCAGTGCTTCCGTTTCCGCACCCAACCCGCCCCTCCAGGATTCTCTTGAGGGGCAGGAAGTTCGGAACCTTTTCTCGAAACACAAGGTTGGTGTGACGTAGTCTAGATTCGCGAGTTCCTTCCTCAGCGATCTAATTATCGTCGAGTGTCCTGTCTGGAGACACTTCCACTGAGATATGGCTGATAGTCTGGTGGCCGTAATCGCCGCCATCTGCTTGCCATAAATATCGACGGGGGGAAGGTGAAGCATAACCTCCAAGGCGCGTGTCGGTGTTGTCCTCAGCGCCCCGCTTATCAGCATGCAGGCCGTTCTTTGCACCTTCTCGATCCCCTTCCTGTACGTTGCTTTATCAAGAGCTGGCCACCACACACTCACCCCATACATAAGCACAGGTCTTACTACGGCAGTGAATAGCCAGTGTACCAGCTCCGGCCCCATCTCTTACCGATGGCATTCCTGCATGAGTACATTGCTATATTCGCCTTGTTAGCTCTTTTCAGAATGTTGGGCTTCCAACTAAGCTTGCTGTCCAAGATTACTCCCAGAAATCTTGCCTTATCAGTAAAAGCTAGTCTCCTGCCGTTCAGGATAGGTGGATCTACTACCGGGATTTTGTTTTCCTAGTAAATAGTACCAGTTCAGTTTTGGACGAGCTAATTGCCAGTCCACATCTGATGGCCCACCTTGTAGTGATTAGGAGGGCATTTGGGATTACCTACTTTACCGTGCTTAGATACTTCCCAGAGACAGTTAACGCTACGTCATCTGCATAAGCAACTACCCTGATCCCTTCTCTCTCCAGCTCCAGCAGCAATCCATTGATTGCTATGTTCCAGAGAAGAGGAGACAGGACACCTCCCTGCGGGGTTCCCTTAACCACCCGCTTCCTGATAGTGGATTCCCCCAGCTCCGAGTTGACCATTCTGCATCCCAGCATGTGATTGATTAGCTCACCTAAAGGGTAATCCACTCCTAGGAACGACAATCCCTCCAGAATTGCCTCCGTCTTAATATTGTTGAAGGCGCCCTCAATATCGAGGAACGCCACCATACAAAACTCTTCTGAGAATATCGATTTCTCAATTGAACTTACCAAGACGTGCAGGGCTGTGTCCACAGATTTCCCTTTACAACACGCATGCTGAGACTGAGCCCAGTCACAAGGCTTTATTTTTGAGCTGATAGATATCCATCAGTCTTTCCAAGGTTTTCAGTAGAAAGGATGATAGAGTTATGGGTCTTAAGTCCTTGGGGTAGCCATGTGAGCATTTACCCGCCTTCGGAATAAAGATCACTCTGACCTCTGCCCACCCCTTTGGAATACAGACCAGTTTTAGACACCCTTTGAAGATCACCTCCATCCATGGGAGAATAATCCTCGAGTTGTTCTGAATCTCCGCTGGGATAATACGGTCCCGACCAGCGGATTTATAAGGTTTAAAGCCTTCAAGAGCCCATAGGATTCGTTTTTTGGTTACGATATCCTCTATGTGCAGTGAATGTGCACCCCGATGAGTGCTAGTCTCAGTCGAGTCGTCTGAGCTTCCCGGAAAGTGAGTATCGATGAGAAGTCTCAAAGATTCCTCACTAGAAGCAGTCCAGGATCCATCCGGTCTAATTAAATAACTGGGACAGGTTGGATTAGTAGACAGTATCTTCCTAAGACGAGAGGTCTCGGAGACTTCCTCCATTTTATCACAGAAGAGTCTCCATGACCTCCTTTTTGCCTTCTTCAATACTTTTTTGTAAACTTTGAGGTCCTCCTTATAGGAGTCCCAGTCGTGAGCCTCCCTCGTGCTTTTGGCTCTGTTAAAGGCTCTTCTACGCGCCTTCCGGAAGGTCCCCAGTTCCTTGGACCACCAAGCTGGTTTTTGTTTGCCCCTGGGCTTAACAATTGGGCAAGCAGCGTTGAAGGACTGATTGCAGGCTCTAGTGAGTGCGTCCACTATGCAGTTCAGTTCCTCCCGTATTGCTGGTGGCTCCGGGACCTTCGGCGTTAATAAATCATTAAGCGTTTCCCCATACTTACTCCAGTTTGTCTTTCTAGGATTCCTAAAAGCTTTCCGGGTAACAGGGGAAACTTCAAGACTAAAAGTTATATACCGATGGTCAGAGAAGGAGTGCTCCTCCGCCACTCTCCATTCCTTGACCCTAGGGTATATCATTTCTGAGGCAAAGGTTACGTCTAGAACCTCCTGCCGAATTTTAGTGTTAAAAGTGGGTTCGTTCCCAATATTACACACCCACATGTTGGTATTTAAAAGGTAATCAAAAAGTAACTCACCTCTTTCGTTGGTATCGGTGCTGCCCCAAATTGTATGATGCGCATTGGCATCACATCCAAGGATCACCCCTATATTCCTCTTCTCTGCTTCGAGAACCAGGTCCCCCAGGTTATCCGGCGGAACCTGTTTGTCTCGATCCATATAGGCTGAGACCAGCCAAACTAGACTGCCGCCAAACTCCAAACTGACGGTAGTTATGTCACCATTACTTTATTGTGAAAGTAGAAAAATATTTAAACTATTTTTTACAAGAATGCAAGATCTGATTTTCCCCGAATTTCCAGAGCAAAAAAGGTTGTACCCCTTCATTCTAAGGCCACAGATCCTGTTACTATTTATCCAAGGTTCCTGGATAAAGACTACGTCCTCTCCTGATCCAGTCAATCTGAGGAGTAGGGCGGCTGACGCTGCCTTCGTATGGTGCAGGTTAATTTGTGTGAACTTTAACATACACAAGTTGAGCCTACTTACCTATTATCACTCCCCGCTCCGCAGGCTAGTGCTTGACTGTTCCATTGGAGTCGCCGGTGTCCCCGTATCTCCTCCCACGGAACTTCCTTCCCGGATGCAGGCAGCCCCCTCGTCCCCCGAGTCCGACAAGTCTTCCTCGTCCGACGCTAGGGACAGGCGACTACCCATCTCCTCCCCAAGTGCAGCCACCTCGGAGAGCTCCATTGGTTGGGCCTTCTCCCCTCTGCAGGATGGAGGGGGTCCTGGATTTTCTCCTAGGACCTTTAGGAAAACATAGTTCAGCGCATTGTATACCAATCACCATTTATCCATGGTGATGCTCCCGTCTTCGTGGCTCCTGTCCACGACGGCTAGCACCAAAACGCGCTCCTTCACAATGTCCCTGAAAGACTTGTGTCCCGGCATAACCTTGTGAGGAGTTTCTTTCTCCGCTTGCAGTTTGGCTCGCTTAGACTCGACCGGCTCAAGCTCATCCTGAGACCGCTGCCTTTTCGACACATGGTCACTCTCCGAGCTATCGCCACTGATCGCATTCTTGGCCCAAATCACGGATTCCTTTAGTTTCTCAGTACGCTGCTCCTCAGGGGTTTCAGCCCACCTTTTCAGAACCCTCGAATCTAACATTAATCTATATATCCAAACAATGTACTGCGTGGTTGAAACTATTGAAGCAGCCTATGACTTCTAATCCCTCAGCTACATTGCATATTACAACACTTGGTTCATCATCGTCACCATCATTAGTACGTCCATCGTCATGTGTTCCTGAAACAGCATCATCACCAGCTCCTATCTCGCCAGAATACCGCAATGTATCCAAAAATAACATAAATGAAAATGAGCGCAATTCTAATTGTAATGCTATAACCTTTTGCTTTTCTTTTCATCTTTAAAGAGAAGAAATCTTGAATTGGTTCTAATATCTGCTTTTTCAATTTCAGATAACGATTGCTATAATACTAATTTTTTAAATCAATCAGATCTTATATTACAGAGATTAGATAACGCGATGAATCTTTTTAAAATTCAAACTAACCAAATTTTAAAAAATCAGGCAGCGCTCCAGGTATCTTTGGATTTGTAATTTGAAATGATGCCAGCACCAAAGGACTATCTGGATCGAAAAAATAATGGAAAACCGGATTTTCCATTTCCAATTGAAACGGTGGAATCTTTGGATTGCCGCGAAAGGAAAATAAAACCTAAAAGCACAAAATTGATATTGTTTGTTGAGTCATTAAACGAAAAAGTGCATTGAAGCATTGAATTCATAATACCAATTAATTTTATTCTTACAGCAAAAGACTGTTTGCTTTTGTTTTGTTGTTGATTTATACAATCAGTTTAGTGGCTTGGAGTTCATCCGGCATTTTTAGAGGTTCTGTTTTGACGTCTTTTGCATACGCCGAAAACCAAATATTCTATTTTCTATATGAACAGTTTGTTGCAAGTTTGTACTATACCGTTATGGAAAATGATTTACAGTTTGATCCCTGCACTGCAGTATTGGTTGGTTTCAATAATGTATCCATTACACCGATTGTAATCAGATAATGGAAAATCTCTTTTTCATCATGCCTCTATTAGATTGGATATCCGATACCAATCAAAACAAACACCATAGTTTTAATCTAGTTTGTGTGTTATGTAATAGCTCAGTGATTAGCAGAGTCTATAGTCTCAATAGAGGCAGAATGTTACACAGTTACTATTTTGAGAGCGAATTTCCAATTTTAGCGAAACAAACTTTTTACAGACTATTAAAGGAATAATTAAAGTTTTGGTATGTGTGTTGTATAATGAAAAAATAGCCCAATAACTGAACTTTCTTTTAATTAATTTTTAGATTGCCTACATGAGCACCTTTGGTGCCCCGCACCCCTCGGGATGTGCGAGATACACTCAAAGAAAAATATAGGTCAAAATGATAAAATCCTAGGTAACCTTTACAAAATTTCTATTAATATACAACACACAAAATGTTTTATAAAATATACAAATCTACTAAAACATTTGTAAATTTAATAACAGATAATTGTACGAAAACTAAAATAATTTTGATAAATATAATCAAAGTTTGTAAAATTTATAAAATATTTATTTTTCCTTCATAAAATTTTTGTAAAAATGAAAACTATTAAAATAAAAATAATCAAGACCGTTGTAAAATTAATAAAATATTTATTAAGGTTATCAAAAAGTTTGTAAATTTGTTAAAATTTTTGTAAAAATGATAAAAAATAAAATTAAAATAATAAGGAATATAGTATAATTAATAAATCATTTATTAATGTTACCAAAATTTTTGTAAAAATTAAAAATAATATAATAAAAATAATAAAGAGCGTTGTAAAATTGATAAATTAAGAAATAACTATTAGAAATAATTTGTCAATTTTTTAATACTTTCTTCAAATATTTATGTTAAATATAAAAAAGACTTTTGTAATTGGTTCAAAGGATTTTTCAGTTTTACTGAAATTTTTGTAATTTTAACAAAAGTATTTAACAAGCTTTATAAAAGGGTTTGTGATTTATATATATATATATATATATATATATATATATTTATATTTGTGATTTATATATATATATATATATATATATATATATATATATATATATACATACATATATATATATATATATATATATATACACCTAATCCTTTTTTTACACGGTAGATGCGTTCCAGACTTGGTCGTGCAAAAAAAAAATCGTGTAAAAAAAGACAGGAAATGAGGTAAAATAATTGATGTGTTCAAAAACTGTTTTTTGAGTAGAAAATAAAGTAAATATGTATATCTTGTTATTGGGAAATTAAACGAAATGTTTTAGTTGGTGTATTCCCCTAAATATAACAAACAAACTACAGAAAATAATAAAAACACGAATTTACGGGAAAAAAAAGAACTTTTTTGCCGTGTAAAAAAATTCGATCGTGTAAAAAAAGGTTTAGTTTATTTTTTTCTATCGTGTTATTTCAAAACCGTGTAAAAAAAGACCGTGTAAAAACAGGATTAGGTGTATATATATATATATATATATATATATATATATATATATATATATATATATATAACAATCAAAAATATCTGACCTGAAAATGTAAAAGACATCACATGCAACACAAAACCAAATTCTTTAATTTTAACAATTTATTTATTTCAGTAAATATTAAAAATTTTATTTTCAGTATTAATTCATTTTATTCATTGTTAATTCAGTTTGTCACAGTTTAATCACAGTTTGATTTTAATAATATTTAAATACATAGTCAAATATAATATAACTTAAAATATTGTTTAACATTCATTTAATAGATATACTGATATCTAATAATTCATTTATTTTTAGAAATTTTGAACATTTTAATTTCAGTGTAAATTCATTTTTTTAATTTTAATGTTCAATCACAGATTTTTTAACATTTAAATCCTTAAATATAACATAACAAAAAAATTAATTAATTTATTTTCTATTTGTTTAATTTTTGTGTTTATTCATTTCATTCATTTTAATTTGTAAATTCATAAAGTGTAAATTCATTCATTTGATGACTATAATTAATGACTATGACTGTTTTTCTAATTTTTCTATTAAATATTTAACTGCAGTGTTATGCACGTCATATTTTGTTTTAACTCTATAAAAAAATGTTGAATAAACATCCAAACTATAAGCGATGGTAATGGATATTTTAAGTTGAACAAATGAATAATTGCAAATAATACGTCGATTCCCCGAAGTACAGAAAATAACTTATATTTAATACCATCAAAATCGATGGCGATACTAGTTGGGTTCGTCAAAGTGCCTGTCAGTAATAATAATGGCTGAATAGACTGCTGCTTCTCCAATTGAAATTTTAGTTTTTCTTCTAAGTCCCCAGCAGTTGCTCCAACTAAAATGAAACTTTTCTGGGCATCCTGGACACTAAATCTTATATGGACTTTTTTTTGATTTTCTACCCGGACCTCTCTGGTTGTTGGTACCAAACCATGATGGATTAAATAAAATAAAGTAGCTGCCTGACCGTCTGTGAAAATATTTATAAGATATAACTAGGTATATTTGTACATATATATATATGAATAATACTAATAATATACATATAAATAAGTTATTATTGTCAATAAGAAATATTCATAACAAACACTTACTTTCATTAAAATTCTCTTTGCATTTTAATACCGACAGCAAATTCTTATCACTTTGGCCTTTAACGTTTTCCTCCAAAATCGGTATTATTTTCAATAAGAAATCGGGAAACGACGATTCGATGCTTTGGACAGTACTGTACTTCTTTTTAAAATCTATTACAATCTTTGAAAATACAATTTTGCTAAGTGCATACCAATTTATAGCCCAAAGGCTTCTTATATTGCGGCCATTTAATCAAAATTTGTTCGGTTGAGGCTACAGAATTGATAAAACCAGTCCTTGTTTTGCTCGTCTTGTTCCAGTGGATTTCAGTTTCTGCCCACGTACAGTTATCGTCCGATAAAGCCTTTAAGCTGTCTTCGCAGTCCTCTTCAATTTCTGGTAAATATAAATGGAACAATAAAATTATAAGCTATAGAAAATTAAACCAATACCATAAAGTATATATACCCTTTGATTTATTTAACGATTCCTGTGTGTCGGTCATGTCCTCTTTTAGTTGGCATTATTCCAACCTTTCGTAGTTTTCTAATTTTATTAAAATATTTTGAGTAAGTTTTTCCCAATAGCGCTTTGCCGTTGTTTTTGAAATAATAAATAACCTGTAGAATAAATTAAAATATACATATGATAACAATAATGATAAAATATAACAATAATGATAAAATCGGTTGTAAATTTTACTTTACTTTCGGTTGGGAATACTGCTATTATTTTCTCGGCAATTTCATCGGCCAATCCAACAGTCATTTTAATGTCATTTTTTATTAAATAATTGATAATTATGTCGATTAACATTGTTCGAAGTCCATCGTTTATTAAATTGTATGTTTTATAAAATGTTAATATGTACTCTCCATCTATAGTGCCTTTTAACATTTTAATAATATTGATAGATTTATTTTCGCTTATTTCTGATGATGTTAAAATATCGATGTCGGATATTTCTGAGGTGACTGTTGATGGTGTGGCTGAGACAGTGTTCATCCATTCGTTATAGGCTGTGGTAAATTTAATTTGAATACCCAAACTAAAATTTCCCAAAAATATTGCCTTAAATTCATTTAAATGTTTAAATGATGAAATGTCCATGTCTAATTCTGAAATAAAAATTAAATAATACATTACATAACTTAAATCTAAACTATAAAATTTCAAATTAAACAGTTGCTTCTGCTTATTGCTTACCAATACATTTCGGAAACATCACCTCCAAGTTCCAAGAATTAAGTAATTTTAAAAGATCACTTTGTAATTCAGTTAAAGAAGATGTGGATGATGTTGTTTGCATTTCAGTTTTAAACGAATGTGATGCATTACTTGATGATAGTTGATGCGTATATGAGTTAAACGATTGTTGGTGGTTGTTTAATGACTGAGAGTGAGACTGATTTGAAGAAAGTGATGGATGCTGTATGAGCTGGTTCGTGATGTCGGTTGTTTCATTAACAAATAATTGTTCATTTAAATCCAAATCCAATATGGTAGTATATTGTTCTTTATCCATTTTGTGTGATTTTTAAAGTTTGGTTATAAATTATATTTAATAAATATTCCAAAATTATGTACTATATAAGAAAAAACTAAAAAAACACTTTTAAAAAAATTAAATTAATTTAGGATTACAGTGTATTTTTGTAAATTCTACCTCTTTTCACGAGAAGATAATTATTACTAATAATAAACATATATAAGGATATTTAAACGAAAAGAAGGTGGTTCCATAACTGGGACAACAAATGGTAAGATAGATAAATGTTTTAGCATTTGTTATATATAATATTTAAAAAAAAGAGTGGGTGTATAAGAAAATATGAAATGACAAACAAAAGAAATTGTAAATGAACTATGTATATAATATAATTCAAATGATCCTCGCTTATGTGTATGAAATGGGGTGGAAATGTGCATTTAAATGTATTTTGTATTTCCAATGCGTATTAAACATCGCATGTAGGTTTAGAAATTGGTATTATTTTTAAAAATATTCTTTGAGACGAATTAAGTTGTTTCCTTTAATGGTCTTAGTTAAATTTAAAGGAGGTCCACTAAACTTATTTATAGATCGAACAATATTTTGTTGAATAATTGTATTAGGACTAAATATCTCATAAGCTAAATAATGTGTATTTATTGCATCAACACATAATTGATTAAGCCAAATTAATATATTTAATTCATCTTTGATATTAACAAAAATTCCAACAATCCTATATAATTCTAATTCATCTTCAAATATAGATAAATAAAAATCTTTTTTATATAAAGTTCCATTATAAGTTATTTGCGAATAACAAACGAATTCTTCTAAATTGACTTCAGTTAATTTATCTTGCAAATGTGCTAAATCTATTTGTAATATGTGTTTTTTGCAAGTAATACATACTGGATTAAGGGGGTTCATGAGGTAGTAGGCGAATTTCATTTGAGCCTTCCTGGCTAATGTTAAACATATATTTCTTCGTGAATTAGTAGACCTCGCAAATTCTTTTGGCTCGGTGTGTTTACCTTCTAATCCAAAACACCAATAATGTATTGGAGGCCCGGAATGAAGGATAATTTTTGGATAATGCAATAATATATGGTGTTTTGGTTTTAGCGTGTCATTGAAAAGGTATATATACTTGGAATGATGCTCTTTAATTAATTGCCTTAAAAGACAAATTTTTTCATTATTAAATGAACGAGATAGTAAAATATCTATTCTTTTAATAAGACAAGTTACAAATTCCCAAACCTCATCATCTTCAGGTACAATATCACCAACCATTAATGTAAAGTAGTGAATGAAACATTTCATTTCGCTAGCAGACATTTTTAATTTTAACTTATTGTGATGGTTTATTGTAATAGGAAGAGAAATATTTCCAATATCAATAGCACCATAATTAAAATGCTGCTTTCTGTTATTTAAAGTGTTTAGCGAAAAATTTTTTGCATCTTCTGTATAGTAAAAATGACATATACCTTCATAAACATCGTGCATCATGTCAACTTAAAAATTATCTACAACATGGAATGAAGGTATGTCATTAAATAGTGAATTTTTAGGTATACCAGTAGTTTTAAAATCACAAATTTTTACATCAACTTCATAATTCAGATGTGTACGGTGCACATCTACCCTATCTTCACATAAACTTTGTGATTCGTTTCTATGAACTTTACAGAATCGGCAGAAGTAATTACTAGTAAAAGATTAACTAAAATCGCAAACGTAGTTCACTCCTAAATTATCTCCCATTATCAATCCTAATATTACATAAATGTGAATAGTTTCTTCTGGGAAATCTTATTTTAAATCGTATTTTTCCAGAGATATGATCTCCTTAATCAAATGTTGTAAGCACAAATCATTTCCAAAATCCTTAAAATGTTCTGATTTTATAAAACCAAAATATACTATCTAATTTAGAAGTGTTTCTCAAAATTGGTAGTTTAAAGTAGATACCGGTTATTAATTGTGAATGTGACCCCAATGGGTTATTTATTTCAAAGTCATCGAAATAAAGAAAAATTGGAACACAAATTTTATCACTAAATTTTTCTAATTTCTGACACCATAATTTACCATCTACGAAATTTGAAATATTATTTTCATCTAAAAAAATCCTATTTTGGTTTATTTCAATAAGTTGTTTTGCCGTAAATTTTTTTTCGAAAATCTCTTTTAGTTGAAATCGTAACGGCAAAAGCAAACCTTTCGTTAAACTTTCTCCATATATTGCATTACCATTATCATAAACAATCTTAATTTCGTCATTTATAGAAAATTCTTGGTGACATTAAATTATTCTTCAGTAACCATTTATTGAGTTTATAATTGGCACTGATTAATTGAAATGGATCTTCTAAAAGTTTAACGATTTCTTGAAACTCAAATTTAGTTTCGGTACTGATGATAGCTAAATCTACAAAAGTTTGTAAGAGTTTGGATATTGGTTCACAAATATGACTAACTATAGATTTTTGAATATCCATAACATTTTGCTTATTAAAGTTGTTGGTATTTTGTAAATTTACTACGAATTTTATGGCCCATTCAATAATTTGTTTCCTATTGTTTGTTAAATCAGGAAGGAACGGAATATTTGCTGGGATAAGTGGAATAGTTTTATTTTCGTTTTGATCATCTATTATTTATTATCTCTAGGATACCTGTTTATAGGTAAAATACTAGTGTTACATTTCTTATTCGGTAAAACATGTAAAATATCCTCATGATTATGTTTTTTAATGTGCCTTCTAAATTTATCTAAATTCGAGAAATATTTTTTACGACTGTCTTCATAACAAACGTATTCACTATTTTTGCTGAGAGCATGAAAAACATTTAAATGAAGGATTAGTGCTTCATGCGATAAAAAGTCAATTTTACATATAAAACATTTCATATTGATTGATCACTTATTAAAAACATTTTTATAATTAAATTTAAAATTGGAAGCTAATTATTTTTAACTAACGTAATTACTATAAAAACCAACACTCACAATATAAATAAGTTAATTAGTGATGATAGTAACCCTATAAATATATTGATATGAAACTTAATTGCTAAAATCACTTAAACACAATCAATTACTTACATTTAATCGTTGCCATATGATGATTTGTTGCTGTAGTTTTATTTGAGTACCAACTGGTACTTGATACTTTTTAAAAAAAATCTGCCAATGCTCAGTTTGAATGTGTAATAACGCTTCGAGATCAATATCAGCTTCTAAAAACCATAATCATTATATTAAAAACAGCACAATATTTTTACTATTTATGTTCAATAAAAATAATAAATATCTAATTTTTTAAATAATTTACCTTCTAATGATTTCGCAATGTTGTACTTTGCTACTACTTCCTTGCTTAATCCAATTTTAATTAAAAAATATTCCATCCCAAAATAAACACTTTAACACGTTTTAAAAAAACACAATTTTCGTTCGAAACTATATTATGTGTTTATTCACTCAGCACTAAAATAAAAGTAAATCTTGTTTTAAACAAAAAATTGCAATTCATAATAAGTTTGACAATTTTAAAAAATTTTTGTTATAACACAACACTTTTTGTAAGTTTTACAAAATTAGTGTAAACATTAACAATCATTTTGTCATTTTCTCAAAATTTCAATAAATCCGTAAATTATTTCATAAGTTTTACAAAATCATGTGTGAAAATAAGTACCATCTCTGTTACTTATAAGAATTTTTTGTGCAATATACAACACTCTACCACAATCAATATTATAATTTTTTTTATAAATATTACAAAAATTCTGAATAATCTATAATATTTTTATAAAATTTGCTTACGTGATGCATCATACAGATCAACAGGTCCTATAGTAAAAGAATGGGCTACTACATAAAATAATATTTTAATGTACGATATTAAATAGAAAATTAGAATTGAAGTTACCACTTAACCTCTATCGGATTCGACTCTATAACTTCCCGATTAAAATGCCTTAGGTCTCAACTTCTCGCCGGCTTTAATAGGTAATTCTGTTTACTAACTATTTCTTCATCAAGATGTCGCATTGGCTCCAAATTAACCATTTCAGATTAAAATTATATAAAAAATAGTTAAGATTATGTTAGGTTCTTCTGTAAATACTGTGTCTTATCTAGCTGATACTGGTATAAATTATTGATTTATATGAAATTTTGTATTGTAAAACAGGAAATTGAACATGTAACAAACTAAAAGAAATCATTTCTTAATTAAAACCTATATTAAATTATTTCTTAATTAAGTATGTATATCAATTACCTAAACACTAAATTTTAAAAATTTTAAAGAAACTGGTTTCATTCCTCTGTAACGTAAAATTGAAAGTACATAATATATGGCATTCTTAATGTGGTACAAACTACAAACATGTTCGTTTTGAGTAAGTAGGTACAAATATACATACTTATAATAAACAAAACACGCCTTATCATTAGCTATGTAAACATAAATATATTATTATAATAATAATAAACAAAACAGATGGCTAGAAATATTTTTAAAATTTAAACGGAAGGTGTTAGATGATCTATTGTTTTAAAACCGGTCAATTGGGATTTCATTTGGTATTGGGTATTTCAATAATCCTTTTATGGTTTATTGAAGTTAGGTACATATTTTTCACATCTGTAGGACTTTAATAATAATGCATCTTATGTTTTGAACAACAGATTGTTGTGGTTTTAGGTTTTTATATACAAAACTCGCGTATGTTTCATCACAAACAATTGATTCAATAAGGAATTTTTAAACAACTTATAAATTTAATTAGTTGCTATAAAAAGATTTGATTAGTTTTGAAAGTGTTAATGCGCATTTAGTTAAACGATAACAAAAAATATTATATTTTTTAAATCAGTAAATATCATCCCTGATCCATTTGTAAACTTATATATGTACATACATAGATATCTTATATGTGCAGTCGAACTTGGATATAAAAAATCGGGGTAAAACGAAAGTCTTGTAATAAGATTTATACATATGTGCATAAAAGGTTTTTGCAACAAAAAGCCGTTTCTATACCATTTAAGGAGATACAAAATATAATTCTACAATCTGTTCGTAGTAAATTTGACAATTATTCAGTGCATGAAAATATCAAACTTTTTAAAGAATATTTAAAATCAGCCAAAACAAGATTAATAAGGGCTGAGCGAAACAAGGATGTTTAACCTACATTTACATGAAACGGTGTGATTTTGAAACCAAAGTGTCAAAACCAATCCAAAACTTATTTGAAACTAAAAATTGTTGAATGGGTGCTCTTGCTATGAGGGCAGCTAAGCGGATTTGTAGACTCAGCAATGTGCGCAGTTCGCATAATTTCTCCAAAGTAATTACTGATGGAAACCTCTGTTACAACATTAACGCAGTTAACGCATTGAATGGACGGTGTTTATCATGCGTCACAGACTGTAGCTGAGTCACCTCAAATATAGACTGGAGATTTGCCATGAGCATCTATCCCTTGGGATATTCACTAGGGCCATGCAGATACCAAAACAAAACCGCTCACCTGGGTGAACTGCATTAATTCGGAGCTTTGATGTCGAGATCAGAGATCTACAATCCCCGATATTGTACATGAAATTAGATCTCGCAGCGAGTACGCTGGCTCGGTCACGTTCTGTGTGCTGATCCGGAACGATTGTGCAGCAGTCTCTAAAAGGAGAGCCACCATATGATAGGCGCAGGTGTTGTTGCATTGGACGATGGCTCCACGTTGTAGAGAACGTCTTGGCTTCTTCAGGTTGTCTAACACAGTATGAAGACCCAGAGTAGGATCAAATCCGTTGGAGCCAGATTGTTGACTAAATAAGGCCAGTTACCGCCATTATATATACTGGTCATTATTATTATTCAAGGTTGTTTTTGTTGTCATCACGTTTTTGTTGTTTATTTTTATAAATTTTTAATTCGGTTTGTTTCATAGATATTATAGATTCCAAGTCGAATTTGATTGTTATATGATGGTTTTTTGTTTTGGTAATGGTTGTTGGTACGGCGCAAATTTAATATGTGATTAAGGCTTATTAAATTAATTAGTTTTGCACATACTTATAATTTGGACAAGGATGGCGCCAGCACAAACTGCAACATTCCTTCTCATTATTATTTCGATATGAACATAGAAATTAAGAAAAGTTACATTTAAGACCATTCACGAAAACACTGCACTATCCGGAAGTATATTTGAGATTTAAATGTTTAATGCACGACAATCCGAGCTGGCCTTCTACTGTAGGTACAATTTATGTACATTGCACATGTATATAAAGTAAACCAATGTGCCAACAAGTCAAAAGACAAATAATCTCTTTACCCATATCTAATCGATTAATCAAGCTAAGATCTAGAGCACAATCGTTTATAAAAATTAAATAAAAAATGTATCTATCAATAATTAATTGATTGAAAAATTAATGATTTAAATTTAATGACAACAATCGAAAACTAAAAAAATACAAAATCAACAAAACCCATAAACAGGCGAATATACACAAAGACAATATATATATACACACACACAGTGTATGCCAAATGAATTGTGAAAAACTAAAAAAAAAAATTGGTCGATTGTGAAAATCAATTTAAATCCGATTCAAGTGTTGTTGTTGTATAAAAATCAAATCATTTGTAAATTATTTTTTTTTTGTGACAATTAAAATTGATTTGCAGCTTTCTAGGTTATGCGATTCGTTTACAAATAATCGCCGGGATTAAAATCAAAATATTCATATACACTGATTTGGAAGTAACATTGCAAATTTATGAAAATGCACTGGAAGCATAAAAAAATTATATATTATGCTTCAACATCAAAATTTGTCCACATATATGTGTAACTATATTTCCTGTATTCATTAACACATACAAAATCCATATCTATCTTAAAGGAAGAGAGCTTTTTTCGCTTGCCAAATATAATTTTTTCTCATTTTATCCAAACAGCAACAACACCACCACCACCAGCTAAAGCAGCAGTACAACATCATTCAGGCGAGGTTCATTAAAATAAATCAGTTTCCTGTTTACTGTAACAATAATATGTACGTATAGTTCGGTGTATATATGTATGTAGGGTACGAAGAATACATAGATACATACTTTGTACTAGGAGATAAATGTAAATTTTAAACAGCAAATTGTGTATACAGCAAGAACAACAATACTACTCGTGTATGATATGGATATAAATAGTAAATACTAAATAAAAATAATAAACTTGGCTTAAATATAAGAAGTACATACAACAACAACAACAACAATACGACAAGATTTTTTTTCCACAACGAACGTAGTAAAGGAAAAGAAAAACAATTTTCTTGTGCTGCATTACGAAGACTGCAATGATAAATTGCAACTGGAGGTTTCATTTTGCCATCTCTTTTGTTTGGGTGCATTTTCACGTTTTTTTATTATCTTCGTCTGTCTGTGTGTTGAAATTTTCTATAAACAGGATCTTTGATTATAATTAATAAGAATTACAATATTATATTTTAAGGAGAACATCAACTGTGTGCACTATAATTAGGCTAATTAGCGCATAAGGTATACAGATTTTTACGAGTTAATGCAGGTAAAAATGTTTAATGGATTACAAAATGTTTAGCTCAAAGTCAAGGAAAACTTAATATTTTAATATGATCCTGGCGACAATTGAGCCGTATAAATAGCAAGTCAGATTTTTTCATCATTTCATCGATTTTTTTGATTTTTTTCTGTCTGTGTGGGACTTTTACCCACTAAAAACCTCCTCTGCTCTTTCTGACATCACTCCATCCTGGAATCGCTCTTCGCATTACCTCTGGATGGTGTCTCGTATATCACCTCCATAAAGGCTCCTACTTCTTCTTTCGCTCCGTTCCTTATGCAGCGTCAATCATCATCCAATGGTGTTCCTTTCATCTCTGAATAGTACTTTTTTCACATAACTTCCGCCGTTAAGTTGCCAATACCAATAACAGTCTTCTTCTCGAGCTGTTGCCTCTTTATGTTCCATCTATCACATTTGGCAAATGTGTGTTCTGCATCATCGAGAGTACATCAAGTTACTTTTTTCGAAAGTGTTTCTGCGATTATATCCTTCTTAGCCCCATCCGGTTCCCCCTCCTCCTTTTGCCTTTTCACCAAGTCTGGCTCAGCGGTGCTCGAGGCAACCCGCATACTACTTTTTCTTCCTGGAGTTTCGTTGTGCTTGGCTTCAGTCGTGCTCTTACTCTTCATTGGAACAAGAGTTTCTTGTTCGATCCGCTTAGTCGATCTCTGAATCTGTCGCTTCGCTGTCGTCCAATTCTTTCGGAAGGAGATAATTACGTCAAAGGCCTCGTTCAGTTTTTCCAAGCCGTTCTTAACATCGTTAGAAATATTTCGTTGTCTTTCGGTTACCTTCTTAATTTTAAGCATTATTTCTTTCATGTTCTCAAGTTCCTCTTCTTCCCCCTCCCGCATATTTTCGATGTAGTTCAGTTTTGGCAAGGTATACTGAGTTAGCTTGATATTGTCGTCATCCGTCTGCGATATGTCGTCATCCTCATAAATACTGATACGAGTCACTTCTTCCTGTTGAGTTTTTGATGGATGGGTAGGTGATCTTCGGACCCCACCTCCTCTTGTGAAGCATTCCAATCCCTCTAAAAAAACAATTGTTCCACAAGGGGTTGTTTCCCCATACCTTGTCCCGTTACCGTCACCGCTTGCCAGGGTGTTTCACGATAAATAACGTTCACCTATGACAGATCTCTGCAATATCATAGGAAGGCTATGTGTTTAAACCAAATGGCGCCTAATTTGGAGTTCGCATACTAGCGAACTAGGGGAAGCTTAGTCCCCTTGGCCATGTAACTTTCGGCGTGTGTAGTGCCACCTTATCTCGGGTGGGCTAGTTTTTTAGTTCGCCCGAGTATTTGACGTCCTCGGTACCTGCCATATGTGGCGGGCTTTCTCTTATCCGTCATCCGGGGTGGCACCCAATGGGGGAACTTGCAAACCCCACATAGGAGAATCGCCTGAGTAGAAATGAATACATCAGCCAAAATTATATACATGCACAAATACAATCAAAAAATAATTAAAAAAAAAAATTTTAATATTCCAATACCAAATTTTGGTTCATCTTTCAAGACACTCACGTTGAAATTTTCCATTTAAGTGCTAGATCGAGAAAAACTTGGTATCGATTTTTAAATATTTTTTTAGTTCCTAATAAAAATGTCACAAAAATATAAAAAACTAAAGAAAATGAAACCAACACTCTCCAAAAGCCGAAACCATCGAGAGAAAACACAAACTGTAAAGGTGTCCACCTCAGCGGAACCACTTAAGATAAACCTAGCCCTGCCAACGTAGAATCGGGTAATATCCTTTTGTCGAAGCAGCGTTACAGAAACAGGCGCTCGACGTTCGAAATTCTGGATAGGAAGGTAGGCTGTAACCCCTGAGAGCCAACTCACAGCCGAGTAGAGAGTTTGTGACATGGGCTAAGTATACTATCGGCTGCGACAGTTCGGATTAGGGACCACGTGTCTAAAAAACTGTAGTCCAAGGATGAGAAATTACAGGGGGAAAAAGATACTCACAAGATGCATACATCTAGGCTGTTTCGCGATATCGTGAAGGAGGATGCGTTGGTTCTAGCCATTATTGATAGGAGTCATGAAGATCGGAGCATCACAGTGGAAAAATGGAGATGGGTGTACAACGTGTAACGGGATGAGTTCCTCTATCCCATTACAATCCCAATTCCCAACACTCACAATTCTCGCACATATTTCATACTTCTGTAGGTCAAGATGAAATTTGATATTAAATGCATACAATTTTTTTTATCTTGAAATAAAAATATATTCCAATTTTTTTTTTTTGCTTTCAGCAAATTTTTTATAAAAAAATTTCCAATGCATATATAAAACGTTTTTTTTGGGTGCATTAACTTTGGATGCCCTAAATTAAAGTTTTCTAATTATATGCAAAACTTATATTAATCCCTCCCACCTGCAATTTATTGATTTCGGATTGGAAGAAATCATTCTATGTTTTTAAAATGTGGAAATTTCCCCGTTTTTTTTTAAGGTGGTGGAGAAAAATAATTTTCTTCAAATAGAGTGCTAGTCTGTCCATCAAGCGGAATGGATCGCGGATCCGTAACGCGGGCATTTTCTGTAGAAAGGGGGTTCTAGTCTGTCCATCAAGCGGAACGGATCGCGGATCCGTAACGCGGACAGTTTTTGTAAAGAAAGGAGTTTTATCAGGACAGTTTAACGGGACAGTTTTATTTGGCCGGATAGTTCGGGTTTGTCGTGATTAGTTTGTATATGTGTTTCAAATACTTATTGTTATTGTTGTGGTTCTAAAATTTTGTGTTTTATTTTCTGGTGTCAGATTTAAAGAAATTTGTTATTAAACATTACTTTTGTATGAGGTATTTTTTTTGTATCTATATAGAAAAAAGTGTTTAAAGTTAAATAAAACCGATAAATATTAAATAGAGATATTCAATTGTGTAATCATTTATTTGATTCTTGTGTTTTCTGTTTCTTTACTGTTTTTTTTTTGTGAGAAAATATAGTTGTGATTGTGTGATTTACCGGCTGCAATTTTAGTATACACCACTATATATATTTTTTAGGATACACCAAAGTATATATTTTAGGATACACCAAAGGTATGTGGACAGTTTTTTTTGTTTTTTTTAATAAATTTTTTTCTTGTTAAAATGATGATTAGATAAACTAAGCTAGTTTTTCCTCGGTTGCACTCTCCGCTGCAAAGCAGGAGAATAAGTACATGTCTCGCGCGTTGATGATCCGATTTTTTTTTCTCTTACTAAACCGGTATTTTTTTTTTTGTTTCTGTATGCTTTTGTATACAGTCCAATGCGGTAATCTAGGTCTTACAAGTTACCACCACAACCCACGACCACCATTACCCTTACTAACTGAGCTACAGCAAGATTGTGTCAATAGGATGCTCGCTCCACTTGCTGAGACTAAGGCAGTAATCGACTTTGGGTTCGGGTCGATTACTCTCAGAGTATAGAGAAAATATGAGGTGAACCCGTGCATAGAGAAACCTGAAGAAGACTGCAACCTGCCCGCACAAGTTGCAGCTCTACAAGAAGAGGAGGTAATCGAACCAATGGAGCCTTCCGAGATAGCTGTACTAGAAGAGGAAATGGACAGCCACCTTTCTCAGCTGTCGGACAAGGATTACCTGTCAGACTCGCAGGAGGAGGGAGCTACCAGTATCTTGGAAGCGAGGACTAAGCGAGGTGATATGAACAATGACGTCGAACGCACTGGCTGGTAATTAGCCTGCGACAACGGATGAATGCAAAGTTGTAAGTAAGTTTTAAACCGGCACCATAGAAAGGCTGCCTCGGCCGCTTTACTGCTCAGACTGACTGGATCAAGAGAGAGTGTCGTTCTTGAATAAGAACCTGCGATTTACAGAATCGGGATCTGTAGCCTCAGAATGAAGTCGTATAAACTATATATATATACTATAAACTATATATACTCAAGCATTTCTTTCAAAATTGAGAATTGATACTCTTACATATACATTGAATGCTACAAGATCAGGCATATTATAAAAAACTCAACATTGGCCATCGACCGTTTGCTTGTTCTTTTGTCAGTATTATGACCTCTCCACTTTATCTAAAGTGTCAACTCTGCCTGATATCTTCGTGATCGTTTTGATGGAAAACTCGTTTAGTTTCCTGCAATATATCGTAATTATTACAAACCATTATTGGAGGCTATGCTTTTCGAATAAAAAATTTCTATGGCGAGAATTAGGCGAGAAAGGTAATTTAAACGAGAACAAAAATTGAAAAAAAAATGTATTATTTCAAGTTAGTTGACTAAAGACACTTTCAACATTACATCTAATCGGTACGATTCCCCGACATTTAAAAAAACATATTTTAATTTTTTAACACCAAATTCAAATCAACTATCCCTTTTACTCGCTTACTAAAACACACAAAAAACTGTCCTACATCAATACATGACACTTTTTCGTGTGTTTTACTATGTGCGTGCTTGGCAAGGCCAACTAAAATTCGGTATCGAAATTTAATTTTTTGATAAAATTCCATTTACTGTAATTTATAAATAGTCGTAGAACAAAGAGGTCGCAAGTCTAATGCATTCGGTGCACGGACATGTGATAAACAGGTGATTTGTACAAACATGTTTAAAACAAACTTTTATAACGTATAATAGAGAATTTGGAACAAGGTCAACCATATATAAAAAAAAAGGACCATAAGTTACAATTTTGATTTTACTTTCTTATTCATAGGTTGCCTATAGGGTGTCAACTCGTCCTTTTATTGAATTTGAATACAAAAACCAAAATTTTTAATAATTTAAACCACTAAAACACAAAATTTGAAGTTCACCTCTACTTTCTCTGTATTGGACCATCTTGGGCAAATCGTGGGAAGCAACACTTTTACAGGATCGTTAAGGCATCAGGACAAACAATACAAGTTTCAAGGTGTTTTCGCCCCAAACAATCAATATTACCACCTCGTTTAAGCGCCACTGTATATCTAGTCCACGTACTAACTACATAAATAGAATAGAGTTTAATAAATTTTCAAAATTGAATTTTTACATCCCTGTACTTTTAAAGATAAGTGTTGTCAACGAGAGAACATTAGTCAATTGATTTAACTTAACCCACGTTACAGCTACAAATAAGTAGGGAGAATAAATGCAAATATCTTAACAGTCGTAAACCCACTCGTATTTTATAGCAATATCCTACACAAAATATTTCCGAGGTGATATATTTTATTTATAAGATTTTTGTATAAAAAAATCTTCTATGTGTACCTTTACGTCTGTATACATCGAATCGCAATTCAATAAATGTTGGTCAATAAAACTTCACAGGATATATTAACAAAAGTCTATCAAGTTTAAATTAGCTGTGAGCCACCTCAAATACAGACGACGGAGACTTGCATTGAGAATCCAACCCATAAGGAATTCAGTAGGGCCATGCAGATACTAAAACGAAACCGCTTATCTGGAGTGGACTGCATTAATTCGGAGCTCTTCTTCGGTATAGCACTTCTTTGCACAACATACAAGTTACTGTCCTACTTTATATTGGAAAGAATCATTCCTCTAGTGGAAGGCTTGTTTGGTGACTATCAAGGAGGATTCCGTCCGAAACGATCAGTCACTGATCAGGTCTTTTCGCTGTAGATTATTCACAGGACTTCCATCCCTGTACATCAGGTGTTCCTGGATTTCCGGCTGGCCGGTGATTCGATCAATCGAGAGAGTTTGTGGTCTGTGCATGAATATCTTGGAATGCCATCAAAATTGGTACGATTGTCTAGAATGACACTTATACACAGTCTCAATGCTGTGCTAAAGTTGAGAACAAGTTATCAAGAATTGTTGCAGTAAAGGAGATGCTCTGTTCCCGATACTCTTTAATCTCATGTTGGAGTACATTTGTCGTAAAACTGAAACACCTCAGCGCAACATCTCTTAGTCCAATTTTGTTTTTGCATATACAGATGACATATGCGTGACTGGACTGAATAGCAACTGTGTGAAGGAAATACTTGATCCGCTTATTCAGTTTTCAGCTTCTGTTGGACTCCATATCAATGAGTGAGTCCAAAACAAAATACATAATCGCTGGATATAGGCACAATGGCACACCAGATTTTAGTTGTGACCACTACACGTTTGAGGAAGTGAGGAGGTTTAAATATTTGGGCTCCCTTATCACTCACGATAATAATGTGGGTGAGGATATTTAAGTGCGCTTGGCAGCAACCGTTCATTGTATCATCTAAGGCCACTGCCAAAATCTAAACACCTATATCAAGTGCCGTTACGATAAACTCTTACAAAGCTTTGATTAGGCCCGTTATTATGTTTGGATGTTAAAGTTGGGCATTGACGGATGATTACGACAGATTGCTCCTTATAAATATGAGAGAAGAGTCATGCGGATGATTTACGGCCCAAAACATGAAGTAGATGTTACATACCGAGCTCTGTACAATGTTGAGATCATAGATCTGATGAAGATCCCCGATATTGTACATGAAGTAAGATCTCAGTGAGTTCTATATGCGTGTTAGATGAAATAATTTGGCTGGCATATGATAGTTGTGGCTCTTACAATAAACACCTTTCTGTTCCAGATGGACCTGTATTTAGTTTTGTACATATATTTTCAAGAAAACATAAATTATTTACTGATTTATACTTTTATGAAGTTATGATGTTCTGCGTACACATACTTTGACTATGGTTCTGTACGCATACACCGCATAAATACTGGAAAACAATAACTATTGAAAATGTATATTGTTCGGTACATAAAGATAATAAGCCTTTTGGAAAGATACATATATTAAAGAATGAAAGCTTACAGTAAGTTTACTGTTTTGTTTCTAACAAAATAAAAACTTTTGACGTTGATATTGTTATCGCACAAAATCACAATATTTTATGTTTTATGTTTATATACGTTTATACTAAATAAAAGTATGATTTATATTTATGTAATGTATAGACACAAATTTTCCGTTAAATTTAATTAGTTCATATACGAGTATATACAAAGTGTCAAGACGAGCTTTTCTTGTACAAAGAAAAATGCCGCACCGGTTAATATTATGTGTTTATAAAACAAACAACAAAATTTGTACTTTATAAAAGAAAATTTCTATGAATACACAGTGGAATAATAAATTTCTATTTATACTCGCAAGACGAGCTTTTTTCTAGGAATAACATTTTGCTGTTTTTATTTTAAACGGGACATTGTACTTACACTATTTTGTAAAGTGTTGTAAAAGTAATTTGTTGATTTATTAAGCATGTTTACAAAATAAACAGAACATAATACATGTATTTTGCAAATTTTTCACATTCAGGGACCACAGTTGTATAAATCTAAATATAAAAGCGAGAAAACACTATACACGCCTCAAAAGTCTCTATTATGGACAAAAATTGAAATTCGGAAGAAATATTCATATATTATCGGACTCCAACGGTTTCGATCCTGGACTAGGGCTTCGTACTGTCTTAAACAACCTGAAGAAGCCAATCCGTTCTCTACACCGTAGAGCTATCGTCGCCTGTAACGACCTCTGCCTCCCTACCATATGGTGGCTCTCCTTTCAGAAACCTATTAAAAATAAAAATTTTGACACACTCACCGGAAAATATATTGCAAAATCAGCAATGCCAAACAATCGTGTGCCTTCGCCCCAAAAGTATCCGTTGAAACCGCACCAGTATTTGAAAATATTTTTTCGTGAGCAATGTAAAATGCTTAATTCATAATGGACGATAAATCGATACGATGCGTATTAGAGCATTGATATTGTTTGGTGCAGGTGTATTGTTTGGCAGTGTGGCTTACCGCGTTTGTCTTATATTTTTAAGTGTTCCCTCCTTTTTCCTAATAACTTTTATCTCCTGCTTTAATTGCGTAGTATCATAGAAGCGTTATGTAATTGTTCAATGAATTCTCTTATTTATTGAATCACTCGTTGAGATGGTTAAAAGCTGCGCCTATGGTAACGAATTAAAATGTCGTATCTCATTTTGAGAACCCATCCAGCTTAGTATGACGATGATTTCTTGAATATTGTATAATTTGATATTATTGCAGCATATAACATCGAATATTGTGTCACTGGATATGTTCGGGCTAAATCCGCACTATGTGTAGTTATCTGGGAATGTGTTTTAATATTTGCCATGAAATAGGGAACCCACCCTCAGTTGACCTTACTCTTTGAGTGTTTCTAATTCTAGTCGCTGTAGTCATTTTTTTATGTTTTAAAATAATTTCAAATAGAAAAGCATGATACAACAGGAAATCTTCATCCGTGATTTCAATCAGGACGGTGGTAGGCGTATCTCTTAAGAATGCAGAATGGGACGAACCATGGTTCATGTCTGTACAGGGTGGAATGGAGCTACACAATGTGTCAATAAAATTGAACCTGCAATCATGCACCCTCAATTTGGCTAGAAATGGTGTAAGGGAAACAATCATGGGGCATTACCTTGATCGTCAAAATGATACAAACGACAAGCCGTCCAACAAAATTTGTTTCATGACGTAGAAAATTTTAACTGGTTCCGCAGCACAGTACTTTACAATTATTCTCTCGAGTAACCAATGTGTCTATATTGAAACTAAAGGACATCTTCAATTAGTTCTCTAGTTAAAGTGTAAACGTTGTTTTTTCCGCATTACAGATAACAATAATTTTATAAGGCGAAGGACTATCAATTTGGTTGCAGAATGAGGTCAAAACATAACATTGTGTAAATCAAACAATCGCAATTTGCAATTTGGGTGAATAAGCTTCCATTATTTGTCTGGAGTTTCAGTACAATTTTCATTATCATACTGATTGATGAATATAGACACAGCCAGTTTTATTTATACGGAGCCCCTACACTAAATACATTTATTTTTTGTTATTATTCCCTTCAGAAAACTACGGGTCCCGGTTTATCATGCAATACGTTCAAGAGGGGATCTCTTATAAGGTCATCTCTGGTCCGTATATAATAATAATGAACAGTTTTAAAAGCCATTACTGGCCATTAACTGGGCACTTACCATTCGTCAGGCATAATTTCGGGTCGCCATACTAATTCAATAAGGTCGAAAAGACAGTTCCACAAAGTATCCCCTCCGAATATCAAGAGCTCTGAATTAATGCAGTCCACTCCAGGTGAGTGGTTTCATTTCAATCTCTGCATGGCCTTAGTGAATTCCTCAAGGGATGGCTCCTCGAATCAAATCGAATCCGCAGTCTGTTTTAGAGGTGGCTCAACAACAGTCTGTGACGCATGATGAACATCAATCAGCTCAGTAAAGTGTCCACTCCATGCGTCATGTACTGCGTCGATGTTGACGCAGAGGTTTCCATCTCGATCCCGAATATTGGTTGACGTAGGCCTGAAAGTATGGTGCAGTCCAGTAATTTCTTTAATGAAATTTCGCGAACTGCGCTCATTACTGAGTTGTTGAACTTTCAGAACTTCGTCCTTCCACCATTTTCGCTTCTTCCGTCTACAAATCCGCTTAGTTGCCTGCCCTTCTTGCAAGAGCAGCCTTGGTTTTCTTCGCGATTGTGAAACGTTGTTTTTTTTTTTTTTTATGCTGGACTTCAAATGATGGCCGTATTTAGAATAAAACAGCAGCAAACTGTGCCTTCTTGATGGTGCTATTTCTGGATTGAATTGTAAGAATGGTAAATTTTTCTATAAGAATCCTGTCGATAAAACTCGGGCATACATTTTTATTGGTAATATCGTTAATGACTCCCTCATTCGGGGCGAGTGTTCATTCGGCTGATCTTTCGGCAGTGCTCATGCACTAAACTGGTGCTTGCATCAGTTTGTTTACCGTATGGCTCTGCCTTACCAGCTCTTGAGCATATCCCTCTTGTAGTACTAATATTAAGAGGGGATCTTCTTTGTTCAATTATATAAGCTCTTCTGAGCTAAATATAGGCAGCGAGCCGACTTTTAGTAATTCCAATACGAACCAAAAGAAGCATAACAAAACCTTTTGGAACTCTGACCTTAAAAGGTTAAGATAGTGTTACTACGGAATTCAGTAATGTTATTTCTGTGGCTCCTCATTGAGATTTGGCTTATAAGTTGATCAATCACGATGTTCTACGCTCGATTCTGTTTTCCATTGTACCTTATAAGGATGGTGGGCCTGATGGTATGTTGCCGGCTGAATTACAGCACGACTTTGCTATCATTCAGGACCATTTGACATATCTTTTTAATTTCTGCGCTGTTCCAAAATCCTGGAGCAAGAGTACAGTAGTTTTTATTCTGAAGGCTGGCAAATTCGATTAAATGGATGTCTTTTCAACCTTTTAGTCTGTCTTCAAGTTTTCTTAAAGCTTTAGAATGAATCAACGACAGATTTATAAGAGACAAGCACCTAATTACCTTCTCACTCAGTAACTTGCAATATTTTTACAGAGTTGGTAAGTCCTGTGAAACTGCCCTACATTAAATTGTAACTAGGATTGAAAGATCCCTCAATAGTAAGGAGTTTCTCCTTGATATAGCGGTAGCTTGACTCTATGCTCAAGTCTCGCACTGTAGATACTGAACTAGATTGCGTGTCAAGGTTTCTGTCAAGGTTGCCAACGGCTGTCTCAGGGAGGTGTGTTTAGAATTATGCTGTGGCTTTTGGTCATTGACTTTAGAATTATGCTGCTGATCTTGTCTTAACAGTTTCAGGCAAACACGTGGAAATCTTAATCGACTTAATGCAGCATGCCTTAAATTCTGTGGAGGCATGGTGCATTGACAATGGTATCTATAAGACAGATTTAATTGTCTTTACTAGGCGTATAGGAGTGGTCTGGATTTATTCGTTCCTTTTATATTTGGGAGACCGATTACCAGATGCAACCAAGTCAAGCACCTTGGTGTTATCTTAGATAGCAAACTTTCCTGGAAATTTCATCTTGATTCGAAACTTCAAAAAGCTATTTTTGAGGTCTAACACACGGAATGTTGTTTTTCATTGATAAATCGCTGGTCTTTCCGATATTATCTTACGCTTCTATTGTGTGGTGGCCAGTTGTTAATCTCAAGGGTTCTACAGCCAAACTTAATAGTTTTCAAACCGCAGCTTGTAGGGGTGGAACGTTATCGGTTCTACCGTGGGACATAGACAAAAATATATAAATTACACTTCATTCTAACCAGAAATCGATTTCGTTATTGATAGATCACTACCTGTATACAACTTCAGTATTAAATTTGGAGTCTACTGTCATTGGTCAAACAGAGATCTATTGGCAGTCTTGATTCGCAATGCACTGTTTTCCAAGCGGAAATAATAGCAGTGACATATATTGTTATGGAGGCTTTGAATTTCGCTGTTAAAAACAAAAAAAATATTCTGTATACTGATAGCAAAGCAGTGCTCAATTCATTGAATAATCCCTTGACTATCTAAAACTTGTCAAGGGTTGAAAACACTTCATTAATCTTCTTTGCTCCAATTATACCGTTACATCGAAGGGAATGAGATAGCGGACTGTTTATCTAAAACCGGTTCCCAGTTAACTCTAAATGGACCTGAACCCACGGCTCTCTTATCTTTTAACTACGCCAATATAATTATAAACAACTACGCTTTGAAAGATCTAAGACTACAGTAGCTTGCTTCTACTAGTTGTCGTATGGCGAAGCTCTATGCTAGTCCTTTAGGACGGCCACCCTTACCTAACCTAACCTAACCTATGGCGAAGCTCTTTGTTAGCGAACCAAATTTAAAATCAACATTTTTAAAAATGGACTCGCTAAGAATCTGGGTTGCAATTCTTACGGGTCATGGCCAATTTTGTTGGTAATCTAAAATGGGTTTATCTCAGGATGATATTTTTGAGGACTGCCTTGGGGAAGAAGACTGCCTGCACTTTGGGTGCGGTTGTCCACCTTTCAATATTAATGAAGATCACTTGTCCTCCATACTTTGGTTCAAACTTGTACAGTTTGCAAGGGATGCAGTACGCTTCTGCAAATTAAGATAGAATCCTGGGTTTGCTCCTTGGACCGCTCCGGCATTGAGTGCCGGATTCCTTATAGGTTCCAAAAAAAATATATAGTTAATTATTTCAGATAGTTGGATAGTTCAAAACTTAACTATATGCATTCAATTAAACTTTAATTTTAAATTAAAATGTAAAACGATCCGTGTCAACACATCTCGCTGTCGAATTAATTAGATTCTCACATCTATCTAGTTAATATCTAATATGTACATCTACGTTTTAGCAGATAAAGCGTAAAATAGGAAAAGATCAACCCTATTTTAACGCTTTCATTGTTATTTCAACATCTAGCACGAAGCTTTTTTTTGGTTGCTGCTTTTATTGTGAAATAAAAACAAGACTCTCTTCCTTTTTATTATGGTTATGAGCTTTCTTATTTCCATATTTATAACGTTTTGATGTATCTAACATACTATACATAAACATATATACATATTCGAGTATATATGTACCATACACGTACATGTATATAGTGTAAAGTTAATTAAACGAGAACTGTGTTTGTTTTGTGTACGTGAAATTTATTTATTTTTTTTTTGCTGTTTGAATTATTTTTAAAAACAAAAACGCTAAAGTGTTGAAATATTTGCTCTAGAGCTGTGTACTTTTGGTTTTTATTTAGCGCGAAATTATTATTATTTTCTTGTATATGTACTGTATGTATGTATATAGCGCAGAGATGTGTTGTATGTTGTGGCACTATATTCAAAATTTTTAGAGAGATACCAAATTGCACTGTATAACTGACAGTTTTTCTCGATCAACCGTCCAACTTCACCAATTCATTCTCCGTCGTTTTCCCTTCGAGAGAACGGTGGCTCTCTCAGGATTTCTATATAGGCAGATGTCAGAATCGATTGTTAAGTCAGTGCAGGGTTTGGATTCTACTGCCCTAAGTATGAGCTTAGCTTTTCGGGTAGTCTGGGCAAACACTGCACGGTTTTTCAAGCTGAATAAATTGCACTTACCCATAGTGCGATTGAGGCGTTTAAGTTTAGTGATTTAGGGAGGGATAGTATTATCTGCATATATAGTAAAACCGTGCTTAATACTCTGATTAATCCTTGAATTGTGTCTAAACTAGTCAAAGATTACTAGCACTACATTAATCACTTTAGCTCTAATACGAGAGTAAGGATCATATGGGTGCCTGCTCATTGTGGCGTTGAGGGAAATGATGTTGCTGACGTTTTACCGAATGCTGGTTTGCGTAGTAAATTTATTGGCCCCGAACCAGCAATTCCTCTATCGTTCAATTGTGGTAAAGACGCCATTAAGAAGTCCACTCTACTTGAACTTGAACTGAAGTGGCGTTCTTCTCCTAGCTGTCGAAAGGTGAAACATTTCATTATTGAACGCAACCTGAGGTTCATTAAGTATGTATTACCATTAAAAATTATCACCGGCCATGGACGGTTCTAAGTTCTTCTCCAACGCATGGGACAAGCACAGGATGCTCTTTGTGAGGACTGCCTATAGAGGATTTAGGATAGATCCTCTTAGTTTGTGTCATTGAGTGCAGAACCTCAGTAGGTTCAAACCATTTTAATAAATAAAAACGTCCAACTCGGATATAGTGAACTAACACACCACCCAAAACTGTTTGGAGTTCTGCAATTGAAATGTAAGCTTTTAAATAAAATACAAATAAAAGCGGTTAAGCTTAATTTGCTTTTAATATACGTGCCTGGTTACATTCTGAAGTGTTGAACACAAACTGAGTAGGGGGTTTCAAATGTTTTCTACTTTTTTATAATTAAAATAAACATTAGGTGCTGAATCTATCGTTAAAGCACAACAATTATCAAAAAGCTCGTATTTTTAACTATTTTTAAATTTAACAAATATTTCTACCCGTTTGTGTTGCTGTAATATGAGGCGCATTCGAAAATTTCATATTTTATTCTTGACTTTGAAGTAAAAGTCTCTCTAAATTTGAAGTATGCATCAACGACATAAAGCCCTTTCCATTCAGACATATTAAAATTCCCGGTTAGATTATAAACAGAAATTAGAAGTTTCGTTTAATTATATCCGGCACAAATCGACCAGAATGAATACATAACGATAATCTGGTATGCCATCTCTAATCGTGTACCGGGAATTTCACACAAATACAAGTTTATGATTCATGTAGCGTTTCCATGTGCGATGGAAATATACAAAAGCTTTCGTATACCAAAAAAAAAAAAAAAATTAAATAAAAATTGTTAATTTAAATAAATTGCTTTTCTTGTTCTGCGCTTATATGCCAAAAAAGCAAGCTTTATCCTTCTTTATTACCTTTTGATATAAAAAAAAAATAAAAGAATCATAATCTCATCTACGAGACGATTCATTTTGTACCAAACACAAGAATGAAATAAAATTGTAATTTAACTAGAGTTTAATTTAACCCGTTATATTATACTTCCACCTCACCACCCGCATCATATATACACGCCACTCATACTTTTAACATTTTATTTTTTATTACAGCTTTAATAAAATAAAACTTTTCAATGAACAAAAAGCTAATTTTCTTCCGTTTCGTTTTATTTTTTTTATTTGTAAATTATTTTTATTTTAATTCAAAGACGAACAGCGGATAATGAAGAAAATGGGGAAAACTAATATTCATCTGTGTGTGAATATGTGCTGCTATGTATGTCTATGTGAGATACACATTCTGCTGAAAGATGCTAATTATAGAGTTAAATAGGAAAATGTGCGGGTAAGAGAGATGTTTATTTGATTGTAAAGTTAAATGAAAAGTGTGAAGGATCTTCAATATATATGTACATACTCGCATAAATTTTTAATTTAAAAATATTAACAAATTAATGTCGTTTGAATGTTTAAAATTGTTGTCAGTTTGTACTTTTTTTTACACGATCTGGTACAGTTGCCATGTAGCCGCATTCATAATCAAAAGGAAGATCTTTGTTTGCTGTTAATTACGTTTCAACTACGTTTTATAGTAAATTGGTCCAATTTCGTTAATAATTTTAATAAACAGTGTTCAAGGGCCATTACTGTCCCCTTACTGTGTCAACCATTTGGCTCCAACAGTTTTAATCCTGGGTTTACTCTTCATACTTTCTTAGACAAGCTGGAGAAGCTCGTTCTCTACATAGACTTTTAGGCCAGCGAGTTTCTTGAAGAGCAACGAGTTCCAGCCGATACACCTTCATGCAGGTGAGTGGGGGTCAGGAGTTGTTTTAGCGGTATCCATTTTAAATTTTTTTTAACTTTATAAACAGATTCTTTTGTTTACGGATCTGGGTCGTAAGCCCAGCGATTCAACCGTTTAGTCGTGGTGGTATTTTTGGAAAACATGTTTGTGATGCAATTTAGGCTTACGAGACATGTGTGCCACCTGACCACATTTAGTTAACTTTTGCAAACGAAAAATATAAATGAAAAATTCCATCGTTTAAAAAATACGATGACCAATTTTAGTTCTAACTTGGTCAGCATACCTTTCTTGGCGTTCATCGTGAAACTGTCCCATCCTGCCAGAAAGCGTTACACCATAATTTAGTTTATGATTGATTCATAATAATAGATGTACATGCATACTAACCTACACGCTATTAAAGCTAATCGGGACCCATATAGTAGAAGATTTAAATTCGATGTTTCCCGACCATTTTCGGCTATATTGGAACGGGAATTCATCATAATTCACGTTCAAAAATGCGTATCTAAACCAAAAAAATCAAAAAATATGGAGGCATTGCGAGCACAACCAACACAGCTTTTAATTGGTCCATATGGAATCTAAAATCATAATTCACCGACAAGCCAAGTGATAAAAAATTGTAATTGACAACATAAGGACTTTCCTTCCGATTTAATCGAGTCTAACGCTGATACACAACAAATGACAAGTTCGTCACGGGAGCATTGAATTTGGTGATTCTTCTAACTTCTCTTTGATGTTTTGAAATCACGCATAAATGACAAATAGGTCACACCGAGATGTTTAAAATGTAAAATTTAGTTTCTCAGTGTCAGGAAACGTAGTTAAATCGTAGCAAAGGAATTAAAATTTGTTGCATTCCAAGCTGACCTGTAAAATGTCCGCTGGCAAAAGTTAGTAAATTCTAGAGCTATTGACTTACTTCCTTGCGATACCCTCAATATATTCATATCTTGTGCTGCTTGTCGATATATTTCGTCACTCAAATTATTGATAATGAACAACGGCCTTTAATATCGGCCATTAGTATAATATTTGAGTAAACGATCAATTATAGTTAATCACACGTTTCCAGGTACTTCGCACCACTTCAACAGTTGTTGAAGGCTGCTCAGCCAAGTGCGGTGTCCAAAAAATGTATTTTAAAATGTTCTTGGGACAAGGCACCCAGATCCTAGATTTAGTCCGTAACATATATGGTCCATTAATATCAACACCACGAAAACGATTTCCGCTTCTAAGATGCATTTTAAGGACTTTATACGTACAGTTGGCGCAGAGGCAGTATCTTATAAGTCCTGGGTAAATAATGTATGGATCTCAATACAGCTTTCTGGATTATAATAAGAGGTTTGATATTAGTCAAACAAATGCCACCTCAACATACTACGCCATATTGAAGGTGGGAATCAAACAACGGCTACATATTTAACCATTTTTTTCCCGGCTACATATTTATTTTGTTCTTTATAATTTAATCTTGAATCCAACATCACCCCTAATTATTTGAAAGACTCCCAAGTTTCAATTCGCACGGAAATATCATCACACCCAGACCGGTTACAAACCAGAGAATGATAAACTAATGGTTGAGAATTTCGGATAGTACCTCCAACACTGAAAGACATCAATTTGGACTAAGTGCTTAGAATCATCTCATGCACATAATACCAATTTTTAAGCAAGCACATGTACCCATTAATTTTTCTTCCATTGTAGCCACGTTATTATTCGTAGTGTACAGGAACGCCATATCATCCACGAAAGCGAGGGTATCCACATTTACTCTATGACCAAAAATCGAGTGACAGTAGATAATAAACAGCAGCGGGCCTAAGACAGATCCTTGAGGTACTCCGGAATTCACAATTTTATCGTCATTATATGTACCATTAATAAAGACGTTAGAGCTTTTCCAGTTGACGAATTTTCTACAAAATCTAACTGCCTCTTGTCCAGGAAATGTATTCTATCAAGGTAATTCAACAATCTAAATTTGCTAATTCTCTCAAAGACCTTCGAAAATGTGGTAAGTTATGTGATCGGACGATAATTATTCGGGTTATTCCGAGAATCTTTCTTAAAGAGAGGTTAAACAATGCCGAATTTTAATTTATCAGAGTACCTCCTCTGAAAAACACAAATTAAAAATAAATAACAAAATATATGTTTAACCAATTTGCTTGATATGCCATCAAATACCACAGGAATCGCTAGATTTTAAGTCATTGACAGCAGCCGTTTTTTCAGCTTGACTAACTGGGAGAAAGGATGAATTTAAACTAACATACCTCGACACTACCAAATCACATCTAACAGTATCGTCAAACTCAGTAATGATTGCCTGAGGTATTCGACAGAAATGGTCTTTAAACGCATTTTCAATTTCAAATTGGTCGGATCTAACCAGATTATCACCAATAACAATCGATGTAATATTATTTGGGGTGCAACTATTATTCAGAAGTTTGTTTACAATTTTCCACTTAGATTTTAAACCGATAGCTTCACTAAGCTTAACTTTAAATTACAGCTCTTTTGTTACCGGTATCAGAATTTTAATTCGGGAATTAAATATATAAAACTCTCTTTAAGAGCATTATTACTGGGATTTTTAGATAGTTTTTTCAAAAAGTTCTCATCCAGGGCTTAAGCCTCAAATTTTTCACCTTAACACTAGAGTTATGTTTATGAATAATTTCGCTCAATTTATTAATAAAATTTGTATTTGCTAAATTAGAGTTATCCGAACAAAATACCAACTAGATGAACTCAGTGTAACTGATAGACCCGAGAAAATAAATTAAGTCAGATAAACTGGTTCATATTTGCTCCCTTGTTCAGAATCTCTCCTATTTTTAACACATAAGTGGATAGTGTTATGATTTATGACAAATAGTTGCAAATTTTGAACCTCAATATTAAAATTCTGAGAAATGGTTTCAGAGAAAACATGGTCAATACAGGAAGTAGAGGATGGTCTTGTTACACAATTCAAACGGGATTCCAAACCAGCCGATGAGCGTGCTACCAGATAATTATCCTTTGCCGGCGATTCCTTCAACAAATCCAAGTTTATACCACCAAGCATTTATATTTTGTTAAAACAGTGTCAAAATTTCTATGTAGGCTTCGAATGTTCCGCAAGATAAAATTAAAATTATTGCAAGGTTTTACCACCATTACACTATGAAAAAGTAAGCTTAAGAAATGTATGTTAAGCAAAAACATTAAACCATGTTGTATATGCCTCTGTGTAATCTATACTATAATTCCTAAAGTTTGGATTTCCGTCCATTAAACTCCTCCTAGACGGAGCTTGCTAGGAAGATGACCTTGGATATTTTGGTAATGTCACCTGATTTCTAGGTCAACGCAACTATGTTCAGCTCTTCAAGATGAGTTAAGTAGTTACGGATATTTGATTTTTGTAAGAGTATTGCGTTTTTAAGAGCGCACATATATATAGGAACGTTAACCTCACTTTTTAATAATTGAATAATGCTCAAAACTAACCAACATAGCCTATTTTGGCAACCAAAATGCCCAATACATACGATCTCTCTGGGATATTCGTCAGATTGATTTCCATTTTACACTCATGGATGTCTGCTGTCGGTAGACAAATATTTTGGCATTCACCGAACAACTCTAATTTTTCGATTGATTGATAAATTCAGGAAAGTTAGGCCTGGACTTACAATAATTTTAACCAACGAAGAGGAAGACATTTTAGAGCAATGGATAACTACTTCTCAGAAAAAGGGATTTCCTAAAAGGAAAGAGGACCTAATGAGTCCAGTAAAGGAATTCTTAGATCATAATAAACGGGTGCATCCATTTTTCCCAACTAATATACAAATGGATGGTTTCGAGCATTTTTACAGAGGCACCCATCGATATCTCTAAGAATGCCAGATCCTGTAATGGCAGCTAGTGCCACTGTGGCAGCAAATGATATTCAAGATTGGTTTTCCTCCATTGAATGTTATTTAAAAGAAAATCAATTGTTTGATATTTTAAATGGCCCAACAAGAGTCTTAAATGGCGATGAGACCAATTTTTTGTTACGCCCTAAAACTAAGTCTGTTTTAGCAGCTTAAGGGGCCAGAAATATTTACGAAGTTGATAGGGGAATGGCTAAAACTAACCTCACAGACACTTCAGGTGTCTTATTTCTTGCTATGGCCATATACCCTTATAAAAGAGTGCATGAAGACATTAGACAATCGGTGCCTAAAGGTTGGGGATTGGCAGTTAGCGACAACGGGTGGATGACGAAGGAAGTATTTTACGAATACATTTCTAAAGTTCTTCATCCATACCTTGTTAGTATTGGTACCCAATTCCCAGTAATTTTTTTTGTAGATGGCCATAGCACCCATCAGTTCTTCAAGTTAGTGAACTATGTGTCCAGTAAAGCATAGTACTAATCGCATTATACCCAAACGCGACACGAATTTTGCAACATCTAACCAAACAAAAGTTTGCACCTTTAATCGACAAATGTATTGGACCTGAAACAATAAAACACGGGTTTCGCGGATGTGGAATATTTCCATGTGACAAGACCGCAATAGATTTTTCTAAATGCTTGGGAAAATCATCAATGCTATCAACCGAAAAACCAAACGATACTATTGGCCTACAACACCAGAGAGGCAAGGCACCAAACCAATAAAACAAAAAAAAATAATTCGTTATAACCGACCAATTATGGATCAGTGCGGAACAAATTAAAAAAGAAACAAAAACAAATGGAAATAAAAATTAAATAAGAAAATAAAAGATTGATAAAAGTGAAGTTTTGAACATGAGAAAAATTTATAAGATAAAGCCAGCCATAAAAGCACTTCGATCAAATTCTACTCCTAGAATTTCATCAACGATAGCCAACCCAAAGATTTCAGGTAACTCGACTCCTCTGGGTAATTTTTACAATTGCTTTGAAAGTCACATGCTAGTTAGTTTAGTTATGGCTAGCTAGCTTCATTCTATAGAGTTTTATTTTTTAGATTTTTTAGAAAACGGAGCTCCGAATACAACTCATACAATATTAAACTTGAAACCGACCGAACAACTTTCCGATACTACAATAAATCCAAATATGGTTCACTTGTCTGAACTTTCTGATGGTAATTGAGTCAAATAGCTAGCTATTAAATACATATTTTATAACTGTACCTTTTTTAATGTAATTTTTATATATCCACTAGCCGAAGCAGAAAATTTGGCACCCAACCCGAGCCATATCAAAGATCTTTTTAAAGAATATGAAAATAACAACGATATTGGGGAAAATCGAATTGCAGTTGGGTCTATGTGCACTTTTTCTCTTAAAAAAAGAATAGCCATCAAAAGCAACGGATGCTCAAGAGAATTTTTTTTTTTTTTTGACAATCTTATTTATTCACATAAAATTTTACAATGTACCTAGTCTATAGACATTTAACATAACAACATTTCTTTTTTGACCTAAATTGGTTTTCCTTATGTTCTATTCACTGGTGTTACTGCCTTACGCTGACTATAGGGCTAACTCAAAAGGTTTTACTCTTTTCAGTCTTCTTACTGCTTCCCTGTGGTCGAGTAGTTGGTTGGTCTCAACGTTCGGGTGATTCTGGAGCCTCACTTCATGCTTCCTTGCTTCATTGCTCTGGGGACAGTTTCCACTCTATGGACAGGGACCTATTACGTATGTACCAGGGGGCATTTACAATATCCCTTAGCACTCTGTTTTGGAATCTTTAAACGATATCCATGTTGTTTTGGTTTAGTACAACCCCACAGCTGAATTCCATACATCCAAATGGGCTTTAATGATGGTTGTGTTTCTTATTTTTGAGCAGAATCTTGCCACAATTATTCTACTATTGACTTATATCCATTCCATTAATACTTTGATCCATTTCTTTGATTTCGCTGTTGTTGATATGCCCACGCCTTGTTCATGTGAATCGTCTCGTCCAGAGAATATCAGGTAGTTGCCTTTGCTTGTGTTAATTTCGCCACTGTTTTTCCATCTAAATTCACTAAGCCCTAGAATTTCGATGTTGTAACGTTTCACTTCCTTCTCTACTTGTGCCAGCCTTGATGTTTCCGTTAGAGTCAATTTCCAATTCGTGTCCGTGTACGATAGCCAAGGGTCGATATTTGTGTTTTGCGGTTTGTGTTGTTTCTTCTATTGTTCGTTTCTGTAATCATTTTTAAATTCAGATTAATAAATGATTGGTCCATTGAATCCTAGCCAGTTTCCAGGGCTGCTGGATAAGGCATACTGGTCTACCAAGGGGGAGGTTTTTTAATTTTTTGTGTATTTTTCCATTTCTTCTGTGATGTTCCCAAGCGGTCACCCATCCAAGTATAACCCTGCACAATGTTGCTTGTCAATAATTGTATATGTTACGCCAATTTATAAATTTATAACTTTAATGTGAACATTGTTGTTGCTTTTTTCCCTAGAAAATCCTTTTTATATTTGGTCTGATTGTAGAAAGCTGAATGTGCATTTCTGAAGAGCAAATTAATCGATTTCTGTATTTTGTTTTTGTTGATGAGTAATTCGAAAATCCCGTTTCACACAAATACCTTGATGCAAATGGTAAAAGCATACGGATTGCTCTTCTAGCCAAAGATGGATATTCACCAATAAGATTTCCTCCAAAATCTATCAGGTTTACAGTATTGAAGCTACATAAGTATATATTTCATACTCAAGTCTGATGTAATTTCAATTAAACTCTCGTATTTTGAATTCGTTTGAATCCATCTGGTTCCGTTGTTACCATGAAAGAATTTTCAACCCTTAAGATATCTTCATTTATAGCAGGAAAATATTTCTGAAGATTCTCCTCTAAGTAACCCAAATGATCAGTAATACCACTACGTATATCTTCATCAAGTTGATAATCATTCTCAATCAAAAAATCAGATGGTGTTGAAAAGCAAGTCACATTGTGGTTTTCTATGCAACTACTCCAAAACCTTAATTTTCGTGACAATGAAGATATCCTGTTTCTTACACTAAATACTGTTACATTTCTCTCTTGCAGAGAAAGGTTGACTTAACCATAAAGGGTTTCACATAAAAGTTGACGTTGTTGCTCTGATAAATACATATTAAGCTCTCGCAGTAACTCAAACACTCGTACAAACGTTTTTCCTCGCGATAACCACCTTACCTTTGCTTGCAAAAGAAGGGTTGTGTGCTGAGTACCCATGTCTTCACAAATAATTTTGAAACGTGCTGTGGTCTCGCTTCGTCCAAAACGGTTTTTATACTAATAGGTATATTCTTACAAACAAGAGCTGGTCTCGATATCGAGACCACAATGGCTACTGGTACAGTTTGGTACAATATTTTTAATTCTTGATATAACTCCAGCTGTTTTACCGACCATTGTTTTGGCTCCGTCACATTTCTTCGCCAGTAGTATGGGTTTCTAAGTAATTGCATAACACTAAATCTTCTTCTATCGATTTGTATATCATCCGAAAGATCTTGGATACGTCGAGCAACTGTGTTATTTAATAATGGCACCATGTCAATCTTTTCACCAGCTTTTTCATCGTCTTCAATGGTGTGTGGTTTACCCGCAAGTCCTATGCGGTAGCTAGCTTTGTACGAATCTTCAGTGGCCTTTTCATTTGTTGTTTTTTCAAATTTTATCATTAATAACCAGGGATGGGCGTTTACGCGTCTTCTATTATTTTCTACCGACAACTCGTAGACAACGTCGACAACGTAGACAACGTCAATAGTGTAGACAATTCATAGAGTGATTTTATAAATTAATTCTAAAGTTTATAGAATTGCACCTTCAATGCATTTTAATCTATGATACAAATTATGATTTAGGTAGCGATTCGCAGACTCAAGAAGTAAGTCGGTTTTGTCACATACTCCACAATGACGCCGATTCTATGCAAGTTTAGTAGAAAGCGACTAAACTACATTATAGTCTAGTGTTTCATTCTTTCAACGATTAATTTAAAAAATAGTGTTGAATGCCCGTTTGGTACGAAACTAATCTGTTCAGTGTTGTCTCAAAGGAGTTGTAATACAAATGCCAATCATCGTGTTCTCCAGTGTCTAGTCATTTGCATATATGGTTAGATTTTGCAATTATTATCATGGAATCAGTCGGTTAGAATAAAAGTGCGCTTGCTCATGCAACACTGTCGGGTCATCCTCTAGATGATGCAGTGTTCAGTATTGCTACTGTTGCATCGAACACCGCAGTCGGAGCCGTCTTACAGAAACTCAAAAATGGATGTAGGGAACCTCTAGCATATTTCTTCAAAAAGATGCAACCATCAGCCAAATCGAATTGTTCAGCGATTAAATATTTTCGATATTTTGTTGAAGGATGGGAATCTTGTTTCAGCTGCACCACCACGTGCTCTGAAAAGCCATATATTTATTCCAAAAACGCTGGATAAATGTGAGTTCGTTTTTATCCTGGTTGATAAAATTTGTAATAGGCTGAGATCGCTTTTCTTTACCTGAAAGAAGAAGCATTTCATTATGATCCGTCATTGGAATACATGAATTTTCCGCAAGTTCTTATTGGTAAAATGGGCAATAATTGTAATTTCTGTGAAGCTCTCAAATTTAAAGGAGGAACACCCGCTTTATGTTGTTCCAACGGAAAAGTTGCATGGGCAAAGGTTATATATAAAAGTAGAACATAAAATGTTTACACAAGAACAAAAAAAGTATAGCCATACAAATAATGTAAACTACTTATAATTAGTCTCTTTACTATGCTAATAATTAAACAGAAAATAATTATAGGATAACAAAAAGTTGTTGAATATAAAAGCGTTAGGCTAAAAAAAACTTCAAAACAGTATAACACTTTCATGGTTTGAATCTTGACTAACTTATTGGATTCACATTCGTTCTTGTTAACACAATTTTCGTTCCACTTACAATCCGCATTTGCTGAGTAAGCTTAAATGACAACTTTAGAACGGCTGCTCAGCCAAACAAGATAACGTGCATTCGGGCTCAGGATTAACGCTCAGCCTAGCCGATTGGCTCAATGTAGTCAGAATTAGTTTTTACGATGACTTACGTGGTGGAAATTGGGTTCGTTTGAATTCGTTACTTTCATTTGTCTCAGCCGTTTCATTCAATTCATTCAATTCAAGATTCTTCGAAGAATACGAATCATTCGATTCATTTGATTCATTCGATTTATTAAAGTCACTCAATTAATTCGATCCATATTCGTTCTTGTTATCACAAATTTCTTTCCACTAACAATCCGGATTTGTTGAATACGCTTAAACGACTTCTTAAGAACGTCTGCTCAGCCGATTGGCTTGGTGTAGTCAAAATTATTTTTTACAGTCGATCATTCGATTCAATAAGTTCACTCGATTCAATCGACTCATTTGATTTATTTAATTCTTCGATTCTACATATCATTCGACTCATTCAAATCATTCGATTTCTTTTAATAATTCAATTTATTCGTTATACCTAATATTTATTATTTGTATGAATCATTGAGTTCAAAATAGGTTCATAGAATTTATGAGACTATGTCAATTGATTCAATTTATTGGACTCATTACAAAGTGTGGCCTTTTTGTACTCGTTATTAATTACAGGATGAACTACTAATTGGATTCCAAAGATTATATTTAAATGGATATCAAACCTAATCCCATGTCGTAAAATATTTACATATTTTACCTTATACACCAACGCAAAAAAAAAATTGAATAAGAAAATTAAAAAGAAATTCACTCCAGTAGAAAGTTTTGAAAAAAAATTATTTTTCAATTTTTATAAAACACTTACGATAATCTTTGAACTCATCTTGTAATACTATGCGATGATAATAAATCTTTATCTCTATACCATCTTCGTCGTCGATTTTTTTTTTTTGAGTTCAGTTTTCTTATATACAGAGCTAGCAAAAAAAACTGCTATTTGTAGTACTTCCGTGCGCTTCCATTGTGTGTTGTCGTTTCCTCCGCGTTGTATCAAACCAAGTATATACCGTATATCGATACAAGACAAAAACTTTTCACTTAAATACATGAAAACTTTTAAGTTTTAGAGTTACGTAGAGCTTTTCGTTTCGTTTCATTATTATTATTTTTTGTGCTGAACATCAACTTTTTTTTATTGTTTGTCTATATGTTGTCGATGTTGCTATTATTATTGATATTAAATTCAGTTTTTATTTTTCTTCAACTCTATCGTCTTGTCACTTTTTTTGCATTATTCCAAACTATACACACTATATACTAGTTTACGTAGTAATATATTTTCTTTTGTCTGTAGCGCATACAAAGTTAGTAGATTTTTTGTATTTTTGAATGTACAGTATGTAGCTTCGTATTTTTCGTGATATAGTAAAGAAGAGTGGTATTGTGTTTTCGTTAGAATATTTTTGTCACGAAATTATGGAAAATAAGTAATCATTTACGTTGGCAAATATTGACTATATTTTTTTTTTAAACATAACTTTATTTTAATAGTTTCTGAGAACATTATATAGTTTCCTTTGTTTAATAAACTGATTTTCAAGATTTAAGTGCCTTTGTAGAGAAAAAAGGTGGATGCATTAAAATATTTTAAAGACACTCAGCAGGCCCATTATATGTCTTGTTGTATTCTTAAATCACTTCATCAGCGATATAACTTTCAATTTGAACGGAAACTACCTTAATTTAAAAAAATGTAATCCTGCTTCCTAATTTTCTAAAAACCTTAATTTACGAGAAGAAGAACATAATAAATTGATATTGATAATTTCCTTGATGATTAGTTTCTAAATAACCCAATTGCTTATATCAAAATTGAATTTTCATAATTTAAAATTTTTTAATTTCAAAAATTACAAGAATTCCTATATAAAAAAAAATCCTAGTTTGTAGTCTTAAATTTAATTTAAACTTGAATTTAAGAATTTAAGAATTTAAGAATTTAAGAATTTAAGAATTTAAGAATTTAAGAATTTAAGAATTTAAGAATTTAAGAATTTAAGAATTTAAGAATTTAAGAATTTAAGAATTTAAGAATTTAAGAATTTAAGAATTTAAGAATTTAAGAATTTAAGAATTTAAGAATTTAAGAATTTAAGAATTTAAGAATTTAAGAATTTAAGAATTTAAGAATTTAAGAATTTAAGAATTTAAGAATTTAAGAATTTAAGAATTTAAGAATTTAAGAATTTAAGAATTTAAGAATTTAAGAATTTAAGAATTTAAGAATTTAAGAATTTAAGAATTTAAGAATTTAAGAATTTAAGAATTTAAGAATTTAAGAATTTAAGAATTTAAGAATTTAAGAATTTAAGAATTTAAGAATTTAAGAATTTAAGAATTTAAGAATTTAAGAATTTAAGAATTTAAGAATTTAAGAATTTAAGAATTTAAGAATTTAAGAATTTAAGAATTTAAGAATTTAAGAATTTAAGAATTTAAGAATTTAAGAATTTAAGAATTTAAGAATTTAAGAATTTAAGAATTTAAGAATTTAAGAATTTAAGAATTTAAGAATTTAAGAATTTAAGAATTTAAGAATTTAAGAATTTAAGAATTTAAGAATTTAAGAATTTAAGAATTTAAGAATTTAAGAATTTAAGAATTTAAGAATTTAAGAATTTAAGAATTTAAGAATTTAAGAATTTAAGAATTTAAGAATTTAAGAATTTAAGAATTTAAGAATTTAAGAATTTAAGAATTTAAGAATTTAAGAATTTAAGAATTTAAGAATTTAAGAATTTAAGAATTTAAGAATTTAAGAATTTAAGAATTTAAGAATTTAAGAATTTAAGAATTTAAGAATTTAAGAATTTAAGAATTTAAGAATTTAAGAATTTAAGAATTTAAGAATTTAAGAATTTAAGAATTTAAGAATTTAAGAATTTAAGAATTTAAGAATTTAAGAATTTAAGAATTTAAGAATTTAAGAATTTAAGAATTTAAGAATTTAAGAATTTAAGAATTTAAGAATTTAAGAATTTAAGAATTTAAGAATTTAAGAATTTAAGAATTTAAGAATTTAAGAATTTAAGAATTTAAGAATTTAAGAATTTAAGAATTTAAGAATTTAAGAATTTAAGAATTTAAGAATTTAAGAATTTAAGAATTTAAGAATTTAAGAATTTAAGAATTTAAGAATTTAAGAATTTAAGAATTTAAGAATTTAAGAATTTAAGAATTTAAGAATTTAAGAATTTAAGAATTTAAGAATTTAAGAATTTAAGAATTTAAGAATTTAAGAATTTAAGAATTTAAGAATTTAAGAATTTAAGAATTTAAGAATTTAAGAATTTATGAAATTAAGAAATTAAGAATTTAAGAATTTCAGAATTTAAGAATTTAAGAATTTTAGAATTTAAGAATTTAAGAATTTAAGAATTTAAGAATTTAAGAATTTAAGAATTTAAGAATTTAAGAATTTAAGAATTTAAGAATTAAAGAATTTAAGAATTTAAGAATTTAAGAATTTAAGAATTTAAGAATTTAAGAATTTAAGAATTTAAGAATTTAAGAATTTATGAAATTAAGAATTTAAGAATTTAAGAATTTAAGAATTTAAGAATTTAAGAATTTAAGAATTTAAGAATTTAAGAATTTAAGAATTTAAGAATTTAAGAATTTAAGAATTTAAGAATTTAAGAATTTAAGAATTTAAGAATTTAAGAATTTAAGAATTTAAGAATTTAAGAATTTAAGAATTTAAGAATTTAAGAATTTAAGAATTTAAGAATTTAAGAATTTAAGAATTTAAGAATTTAAGAATTTAAGAATTTAAGAATTTAAGAATTTAAGAATTTAAGAATTTAAGAATTTAAGAATTTAAGAATTTAAGAATTTAAGAATTTAAGAATTTAAGAATTTAAGAATTTAAGAATTTAAGAATTTAAGAATTTAAGAATTTAAGAATTTAAGAATTTAAGAATTTAAGAATTTAAGAATTTAAGAATTTAAGAATTTAAGAATTTAAGAATTTAAGAATTTAAGAATTTAAGAATTTAAGAATTTAAGAATTTAAGAATTTAAGAATTTAAGAATTTAAGAATTTAAGAATTTAAGAATTTAAGAATTTAAGAATTTAAGAATTTAAGAATTTAAGAATTTAAGAATTTAAGAATTTAAGAATTTAAGAATTTATGAAATTAAGAATTTATGAAATTAAGAATTTAAGAATTTAACAAATTAAAAACAGTTCATGAACATTGTTTGTTCTAACAATAAAGTTACGGTCACGTGGCTCATTGCGACATCGTCGGCAATGAGATCGCGGATTGTTTAGCCATAGGTGGCTCCCAATTAACTTTAATTGGTCCTTTAAACCAGCGGCTCCCGTATCTTCCAACTACGGGAAGAAAATTATAAAGGATTACGCTTTGAAAGACCTAAGGTCTCAGTGGCTTGCGACTTTTAGTTGTCGTAAGGCGAAGTACTTCATTAAGGAGCACATATTTGAGGCCAGAGAAGTATGCTTTATCTTTAAAAAAGAACCAGCTAAGAATCTTGGTAGCGATTCTTACAGAAAATGGCCGTTTTAAAGATCATTTCCATCGTATGTGTCTAGCTCATGATGACTGCCTTCACTTCGTGAGCTGTTGTCCTGCGTTTAGTTCTATACGAGTTCAAATATTCAACTTTAGGTCTCTGAATTTAGATCAGTGGTCCTCTCTGCCTTGGTCAAAACTTGTTCAGTTTGCGAAGGCAGCAGTGCGCGTTTGCGGATTGGGATAGAATCCTGGGTTTGCACCATGGGCCTTTGAGGCATTGAGTGCGGAATCCTCGTGGGTTCCAACCAGTTTAAATAATACAATAATCAATACTGGATTTAAATATGAACAGATTATTCAGATTCAAATAATGCTTCAATACTTCTGTTGGCACGTTGAGTATTTAACTGGCCTTCAAAACAGATATAAATGGCTTAAACCTTCAAATAACAACTACAAAATAGGCTATATGAAATGTTCTTAACTCAAAAAGCGTTTATAGCGTCTAAGCCGATTTTAATTATTTTTGTACAAATGAAATAGTCAAAAGTTAAATATGTTTTTTAATTAATCCTTAGCTTTTAAAATTAAAAATTTATTTTCTTAAGCCGTATACCGTAACATAACATCAATTAGTATTTTATTAAGCTCTTTGTATGTATGTATGTAAGTATAGTTGGCTTAATATTACATAATAAATCTTTTTCCATTAAAAGCTTATATATTAAAATTTTGTCAGCCAACTGTACACAAAATATTTCATTTTATTCATAAATTTTTTGTTAATATTTAAATTGCCATAAAATGGGAAATTTCATAAAATTTGTTGTTGCCATTCCTTTCTTCGTTCGATCTTTTTGATTTTTTGTTCTACAAATGTTCTAATTTAAATTTTTCATTAATTAAATTATGAAATTTTTCTTTTGTCTCAACATCATGTCAGGTATTATTACAACATACAATAAAATTTGTATTTTATGTACTATGCTGTTACCAAGAGCTTTCACGTTGAATATACTAATTGTTTCGCAGTCGAATAAGCCTGCGGGTATAGGGTAGTTATAATACCTTCCCAGTAACTATATACATTTTCGAATCTCAAATGTATATATTTAGTAGATTTAACTGAATTCTTAGAAATTTAATCAATTATCATCAGTTAGTAAAATGCTAATTGTAAAAGCTACCAGCAAAATGTATGAAGCGCTTTTTGTTTTGATTTTTAGAATTCTTCTCGTTTACCATTTTACATTTTCGTTGGAAATTAAATTTTTTTTATTTACATCGAATACGATGATTGAAAACTATGTTAACACACAACTACTGTGTATTTATAAAGAAAGATCTACATTTTTTTAAATTTATATTTTAACTTGTTAACATAAAAACGGTGAGCTTTTTGTATAAATAAAACGAATTTTGTTTGAAGTCTAACAAGATATGATACAATGAGTTGTTATTATATAAACTAAAAAAAAAGCGAGAAGATAAATTTGTTTGAAGTTAGCCGACATGCCATCGTGCATGATAGAAAAAAGCTTTAGGTTTCATTTCGCTTGTGTAAAGTATATTTCTTTTCTATGAAGCAAAATATGAAACTTTTATTTGTTATGCGAGTTGAGCTTAGTTTTTGTTTTGTTTCTGGTTTAGTTTAAAGCTTTTATGATGTCTGTCTATATAGAAATGTACTATATATACGGCATATAGTTTCAAATTGGTTTTTCGTCTATTGAAAATTGGATTTTTGGACCTTTGGAGTTATGACGAGGATAGAGAGTCGAAAATTTAAGTCTGTAATTTTTGCGGGCTTGGTCATATACGGGAGATGTTATCTCGTATAACAAAATAATTACCTAACATTTTTATCGAATGACGAATCAATTGCCATACAATTTTCATAAAACCTATCTTATGTCCTATACACATGATATTATCGAACGTATAATGTGACACCATAACACAAATGACATATCAACAACACATAAAAATCATAATCCATGTTTCAATTATCAGGCGCTACAAAAGACATTAATTTTAATTAGGAACGCGCTTGCGATACAACCATAACCTATATTTTCTTATTTTATTATGTCTTAATGTTTTAATTATTACGAGAATTAATAAGATTTTAGTGTCGTTTAATTACCAAGCGGGTACCGACCGACCGACGCATAATTGATTATTTATTTATAATTTTTTATTTATTTTTTGTTGGTTTCATTTGGTCCATAAATCATAGATTCATATTTCTTGCTACGATATAAGCTGTATATACTCGTATACTCAAAATTATAATGATAAATGAATTTCAAAAAATTTTGCGTGCGGTTGATTAATGTATTCATAATTCATGTGGACTTGTTATTTTCGTATACATAACTCAGAGATTTTCATATAAAACCTTAATTTGCACCGAATCGATAATTTATTGAACATCATCAATATTATTTAAAATTTAAGTCTTTTGAATATTATATGCCAACCCACGAACTTTGTAGATTGTATTGCTTAGATGACACAGGCGTCATAAAAAATAATTATCCTTCCAACGTTGGCCAAATCTTGTTAAATTTCCTAAACTAAAAAAGCTCATTAGAAATTTTAAATCCGAAGAAATGTATGTTGGGGGGTTCCCGATATTAAAGGCATCAAAGTTCGGCTGGTTAGCCGCGGGTTTACAAACTATCAGAGAACCAGTGTTTCAAAAAACCAATGATGTATATCAATTGCTACAGAAGTTTTGGGAAGTGGAAAACCATGTTGCCAAACTGCCTTTCATAAATCCACGATTGTCCTCGGGCAGTTCATATGAAGCAGCACATCAGCGATTATTGGCTATGGAACGAAAATTCCTAAAAACACCAGACTTTCTCGACGCTTATAAATCATACACCGAAGAATATATTGAGGTCGGTCATATGACGTATCTGCTATGGGATCAGATTCCTGTTTAAGATTATGCAAAGTATTTTTTACCGCACCACGCTCTCATCATGACCCGAAATACCACAAGTTTAATAGTTGTTTTCAATGCATCAAACAAAACAAATACACTGGTGTCTCTGAATGAGATCATTCAAATAGGTCCAGAAATTAAGACTTACCTTGGAATCATTTTGCTACGATTTCGAAAAACTTCAATTGCGTTAGTGGCAAATATAGAAAAAATGTTCCGCCAAATTCTCGTAAACTCTGACGATAATTCATTTCAACTAATTCTCTTGCGAAAAAATTGATATGAACAGCCTAGAGTGTATAAACTTAACACCGTTACATATGGTACAGCTTGTGAACCGTATCTAGCTGTCAAAACCCTTCAAACTGCAGCCGAAGATTTCAAACAATTATACCATAAGGCTACACATGTGATCTGCTGACGGGATACGACACCGTAGCAGAGGCCGTATTATTGAAGGGGCAAATGAATCAAGTTTTGAATAATGGTGGATTCCAGCCAGTTACGAAAATGGAAATCTAAATCGCTTGAATTTTTTAGCTCAGTTTCACAAAAGAAAATTGAAAACATTCCGAAACTAATTGAAAATGACTCATCAATTAAAACGTTGGGAATATTATGTAATGCGGAATGTGACACATTTTCATTCAAAGTACAACTAACTGAAAAAAAAATAAACTGGACAAAACGTAAGATTCACTCAGCCGCATCAAAAGTCTATGATCCGTTAGGGTGGCTTGCGCCAACAATAATTTTTTTCAATATGTTGTTCCAGAAAATATGACTGCTAAAAATCGAGATGCCAATTTACCTAACAGCATCAATAATTCATGGCAAAGTATTTACCAATCAGAGTTAGAATCTATCCAGATTCCCCAATGCATGACAACGATTCGAAATGTGACACATCTTCAATTGCACGCATTTTGCGATGCTTCGGAAGCGGCATATGGTTGTGTTATATATTTACGAGTTATCAATGAGACTGGTGAAATTACATCAAAAATTACATATGCGAAGAGTAAGGTTGCGCCGATTAAACAATTTAGTCTGCCTCGATTGGAATTATGTGGATCAGTTCTTCTCTGTAATTCCGTTAAATTTTGTGTAGATTCTCTTGCAAAATATGAAAACATCGAAGTAAAAGCATGGACAGATTCAATGATTGTTCTTCATTGGCTATCAGATGTTCTACAAAAATGGAAAAATTTCATAGGCCACAGGACAGCAACAATTTTAGAATCTATTCCACTAAACAAATGGCGTCATATTGAATCGAGGTATATTCCAGCCGATATCAGATCTAGAGGACTAAACAAGCATTATCATTATTATGGCCTACAATGGTTGAGAGAAAGTGAATGAAATTGGCCAACTCCTAAATCGACATCAATAAAAGCGGATGATGCACGCCTCGAAGAAAGGTCATACATCAACGTGCTAACAACAGGCAATAGTGAAGAACATGACATGTTCTCAATCTATTAGAAAAATTTTCATCCTGGTTTAAAACCCGATAAATAATGGTTTTTGTATTAAAATTTGGTCCAATTAACCGAAAAAGCGACGAAAGTCAAAACAACTCGATTACTCCGTCCGAGATTAATGAAGCTGAAGCAGTAATACTACGTAATGTTCAATTAAGATCTTTCATCCACGAATTATCTAATCTTTATAGGGGCTATTCACTACCATCAAAAAATACATTAAGTTGACTTGATCCTACTGCGAGTAGGCGGCTGATTAAGAAAATCATCGTTCCAATCATCCTTCCAAAAAATCATGTAGTCCCCAAATTGTTAGTGAACAATATTGATGTCCACCATATGAATGCTAGTAATTCTTTGACTTTAAACATAATTCGAAATAAGTATTGGGGCACGATACACCATCAAACACTGCATAAAATCATGTATCGTATGCATTCGCTATCGGTTCAACAATAACGATCAAAAAATGGCCGATTTACCAGCAGCACTATGCAATCAAAGCCGACATTGTACATCAAAATCAGCCAATGGAAAAATGCTCCAGATCAAAAGGCCTCTGTGGCAGTTTTTAAAAGCTTTTCGCTATCAAGGCAGTACATCTAGAAGTAGTAAGCAGTCTCGTCACCGAATCATTCATGGCTGTTTAATTATAGAAAAGAGTGACCAATATTAATTTTACCTTTGAAGAGATTTCCACATTGATTACCCAAATAGAGTCGTTATTAAATTCAAGGCCATTATGCAAAATAAATGATGATCCAGCTGATTTGCTCATATTAACCCCCATCACACTTTTTAGTTGGAGAAGCCTTAACAGTTGTTCCAGAGCCTATACTCGACGAAGTTCTATCAAGTAGATAATCAAGATGGCAAAATATTCAGCAGAGAGTGCAAGAATTTTGGAATCTATGGCATCGCAACTATCTTACTTCAATACAACAGTGATGATGTGGTATTAATACGAGAAGACAATATGTATCCAAGCCAATGGGTACTTGGTCGAGTGACGAGCGTCCAAACATTATTAAACGCCCTGTCAACAAGCTAATTATTTTACCTGTAGAGGAATTAACTTTCTTCAAGGCGCGGGAGTATGTTGGAGAAATAATACACAAAGCAAAAATTAAATTAAATAAAGTTATAAAGTTTAAACAAAAGTATTTTTAAGAGTTTTTATTTGCAATACTTTGATCTAATAATTGAAAACGGCTTTACTCATCCCATCAGTAGTATATTAGACTAAATTTATAATAACGTTTACATTTTAGGTTCCAACTAAATAAAATACTTACTGATGATGATATGTAAATGCAAATGTATGGTAATTTAAAGTTTACCCCAAGCGAATATTAACATAGATTAAATATTAAATCATGATAAAAATAGATGTCGTACAACAAATTTCATTTATCTGTAAATATGTCAGATTATCATATACATTGTACAGGAAAACCTCAGATAATGTCGTCATACAGTCGACGTTTTATACACAAAGCGTCATACATAATTATTTCCTTGCCATTATCAAAATGTAGATAAGCTTTTATCGTTTTGTAAAGATGTTTTTAATAAGTGGTCCAGCTTTAGAATGCAAATGAACTTCAATATATTGCATGGAAATAAAAAGTTGCGCATTGGTGCAGGACGAGTTCTGAATCTATATAAACTTTATGACAAAGGTTTTATTCAAAAATCGATAAGATCATTTTTACTCCTAGTTCAACAACCTGAGTTAATAGAACACAATATAATAAGATTTTACAAGACTGTTATTCAAAATGTGTTTAAAAGCTTAATCACTGTATAAAATCTCACAAGCTTAAAATATATAGATTTTATCTGATGTGACTTTTGAATATCGTAACTCAAAAGCTATTAACCAAAATTTACAATTTGTTAAAAGTTATACTTTAACTAAATGAGCTTTCGCAGCTTTCATAAATATTTAAAGATCCTTTAAGAATCCTGTATATACAAGAATTTACAACTATAAGCATATAATTGCTTTGATTTTTAATATCCATTTAAAAAAGCTTTTGACGAGCTTTATTTAATTTAAAGTGTTTTAAACAATCTAGAATGTGTAAAAAGTAGAAATTTCAGTCATTACAGCTTTTCTAGTATAACTATACCGATTAACAATTTTTACTGCCCTATAAACTGGTTCTATTAAAATTATATATTTTATAGCTAATTGTTAAAATCGGAGACAAGTTTTAACACTTAAAGCTTAAAGTTTCAAAAATGAAACCTCATTAAATTTCATTTTATTAAATTTATTTTCATATTAAAATTTAATTTTTTATTTCTCGTGAAGCTTTTTTATCATTTAAAAAAAAAAAAATAAAATGAGTATTCTAAAAGCTTTTAATAGCAACTTAAAGCTTAGAAATTAAAAAGTTCAAAATTGAATAGTGGCTTTATTAATTTGGAATTTTGACATAGTTTTAGAATCTTGGATTAATCTAGAAAAAGCTCTAAACTTTTTTAATATTTCAAAGAATACATGTACATACCATGAATACATGTATCCGTTTAGTTATTTTTTTGGGCATAAAAACCTTATATTTATATAAACAAAAGGTCGGAAGGCCTTTATGGTCCAATGAGCTTTCAAAAGTTTTGCCGATTGATTAAAGCTCAGATTATAATTTTATATTTTAAAGCAAAATTCGTAAATAATTTTCTGTAACGACTTTAGGAGAAGCACGAAATCGGATAACTTTACCAAACTTAACAATTAGGGTTTTTTATCTAGGGGGGGGGGGGGGGGGGATAGTAATTTTTCAGACGCAGTCAGTAAAACTGGTAACTTTTGTACCAAATTCTCGGATATATGGAAGCGTTATTCATGGCCTACCTATAACGTCATGTGTGCATAAACTCAATAAAATTAATCTTATTTCGAATGGTACTACCAGACAACAGAGACCATCTACATGTATAAAGTCATATTTGCTCGTATTAAAACAAGATTTTATATTCTGTTTGTGCATAATATAATCATTTGAATCTAATTATGCAACATGTACAGACATTTTTTTTTTGTGTATATGTTTAATAAAATACTTAATTTATATAGTATATATGGAAGCATAAATATATGTTATGCTAATTGAGATAAAAAGATTATACATCCCACCAGTTATACATATTATCTACACAAACTGTATACTAATTAAATTTTAACTAAATTATAACAATGTTTATGAACAGTTTTTCCAGCCAAGTTAATAAAAAAAACTTCATCATATTATTTTGTGTATGTACATATATGTGTGTGTGCGCATATAATAATTTTCCATATAATCAACTTTAATTTCATCTTCAATGAGAAAAGTGTCTGGTTTCACTTGAGACCAAATGTTACCAAACCAAAAGTATATATATTGTAGAAAATAAATTTGTGTAACGTCGAAAAGTTCTCGTGTGACATAACTTTCAATTTTGTCGAGACTTTTCATGGAAGTAAAATTTACAAAATGACAACTAAACTTTTTACTTCTGTATACGTAGTATATAGTCGTTTTTGAGATACGATTTATGTGTTGTGCTTTTTTTTTTGTCCTCCATATACACATCAAACTGTAACGGGCTATCCATTAAATCGTTGTTTTTTAAATAATTTATTTTCTTAGATATTTTATCTAGAACTATGTACTAAAGTATTAAGTTTATTAAATAAGATATGCTTGATGTCTTTATATAGGGAGTACATTATGGATAATGCAGTGTGGCAATATTGTACCAAAGTTTAATGGTTTGTGACAATAAAAAATATTTTGAAATCTAGTAATTAAATTAAAGATGGATTATTGTTGGTGTACACGCAGAGAATAACGATGTGATCTGTAGGACAATGCCAAAGCTACCATGGAAATATATTTGTACTGAGCTTTAAGTTGAACTATATTTGGTAAACATTTAAACTAAATACATTGTTTACAAGATTGATTTTGCTTTCAAATTGAAGCAGAAACCTAATTCTTATCATTCTACATATAGATAATCCTAAGAAAATTTTTAAAGCAAAATGGTATTTGAGTGAAATTAATCTTAATCCAAAATCGAAAATCTTTTTTGAAGAAATCAATATTTAACTTTTAAAAGCGGCGTGAACCCTCACCAAATTCAACGTTGCATTCGATTTGACGTAAAACGTCTAATAATTCATTGAGGGTCACCTTTTAGTTGGCGATGTCAGTGTTTCATTACCTATACGTTTGCTCATAGCGCTCCCCCGCATTGGATAGAACAGTGAATCATACATTGATTAAAAAATAAAGGTATATGGGTACAAGTTAAAGAACACCGAATAATTTAGCAGATATCTAAATTGTCGGCCATGTCAAAATTACTAACGATCTCACACTCTCATCTTTGAAAACATATAATTAAAAAAAAATTATGTTTAGAAATTTAATAAAATGCCGAAGCATCTTGCTTGAATAAAATTTTCATTTCAGATTTTATCTAAACTTCTTCACAATGCTCTCCTATACATTCCAAACGATATGTATCCAAACGATAATAATAATAATAACAGTGTTAAAGGCCATTACTGGCCCCTTACTGAATCAACAATCTGGCTCCAACGGTTTCGATCCTGAGCTTGGTCTTCATACTGTCTTAGACAATCTGAAGAGGCCAAGTCGTTCTCTACATCGTGGAGCCATCGTCGCCTGCAACGACCTCTGCGCCTACCATATGGTGGCTCTCCTTTCAGAGATCGCTGCACAATTCGTTCCGGAACACTTGATAAGTGTTTAGATTTTAGCAGTGGCCTTAGAGGATACAAAGAACGACTGCCAGCTGCCAGCCGCACTTTAATATCCTCACCCACACTGTTATCGTGAGTGATAAGAGAGCCCAAATATTTGAACCTCCTCACTCCCTCAAACGTGTGGTGACCACTACTAAAATCTGGTGTGCCATTGTCTCTAAAACCAGAGATCAGGTATTTCGTTTTGGACTCATTGATCTGGAGTCCAACAGAAGCTGAAAACTCTACAAGCGGATCAAGTATTTCTTTCACTCCGTTGCTATTCAGTCCAATCACGCATATGTCATCTGCATATGCAAGCACTTGATTGGACTGGCGATATAAGATGTTGCGCTGAGGTGTTTCAGTTTTACGAAAGATGTATTCCAACATGAGATTAAAGAGTATCGGGGACAGAGCATCTCCCTGTCGAACACCCGAGTTAACTGTAAAAATTGTCGATAGCCTGTTCTCAACTTTAACACAGCATTGAGACTGCGTCACTGTCATCCTACACAGTCCGCAGCGAAAAGACCTGATCAGTGACTGATCGATTCGGACGAAATCCTCCCTGATAGTCACCAACCAAGCCCTCCGCCAGAGGAGTGATTCTATCCAATAGAATGTATGACAGTAACTTGTATGCTGTGCAAAGGAGAGCTATACCACGATAATTCTCACACTTCAAGCGGTCTCCCTTCTTGAAGATGGGGCATATCGCGGCCACTTTCCATTCATCAGGCATAACTTCGGTTCGCCATACTAATCGAATAAGGTCGAAAAGACAGTTCCACAAAGTATCCCCTCCGAATATCAAGAGCTCCGAATTAATGCAGTCCACTCTAGGTGAGCGGTTTCGTTTCATTCTCTGCATGGCCTTAGTGAATTCCTCATGGGATGGCTCCTCAGTGCAAATCTCCGCAGACTGTTTTAGAGGTGGCTCAACAACAGTCTGTGACGCATGATGAACATCAAGCAGCTCAGTAAAGTGTCCACTCCATGCGTCAAGTACTGCGTCGATGTTGACACAGAGGTTTCCATCCCGGTCCCGAATGGCGGTTGACGAAGGCCTGAAAGTATGGTGCAATCCAGTAATTCCTTTAAAGAAATTACGTGAACTACGCTCATTGCTGAGTTGTTGTACTTTCAGAACCTCGGCCTTCCACCATTCTCGCTTCTTCCGTCTACAAATCCGCTTAGCTGCCCTTCTTGCAAGAGCTGCCTTGTTTTTCCTTGCGATTGTGAGACGTTGTTGCACTTCATTATGGGCTATATTTTGTTGCTCAACTGCAAGACGACACTCGTCATCAAACCAATCATTCTTGGGTCTGACTTTCACTATACCTAAAGTCTGTTGAGCAGCACTGACAACCGAAGTTTTCAGTACCTCCCAGACAGAGTTCACGCAGTCAGACTGGTAATTAGCTCCCTCAATGTTGCTGCTGACAAGATCCTGATATCGTTTCTTTTGATCTTCATTTATCAGACCTTCACAGTCGAAACGTTCCATCCGTTTCGCTGTGTTCCCCGACCTGTACGAAAACTTCCACCGTAGCTTTGCAGCGACCAAATAATGATCGCTGCCTACGTATTTGGTTGCTGACCGATAAGTTCTCACATCCTGCACAACCCGAGCTCGCCCTTTTGAAATTAACAAGGGGTCAATTTGGCTCCGGGATGTTTTGCGAGGATGTGTCCATGTCTCTAGGTGTATCTGTTTGTGAGGGAAGAATGTGCTTGCTACTCTAAGATCATGAGCAATTGCAAAGTACATCATTCTCTCACCATTATCGGTCGCAGTTTCGTGTCGGGAGTACGGACCTATGTTTTCACACAAGTCGGCCTGATTTCTGCCAGCTCTAGCATTAAAGTCCCCAATTACCATTCTAACATCGTGTTCGGGTATAAATCCCATCAGATCGTCCAAGTCATTGTAAAATGAGTCTTTATCTTGGGGCTGGCTGACTTCTGTGGGCGCATGTACACAAATTATCGACAGGTTGGCTAACTTCATGCGCAGGCGAAGCATACACAATCGGTTATTGACTGCTTGAAAATCCAAAACAGCCTTCTTTACCTGCGGCCCAAGAAGAAATCCAGCTCCAAGATTTCCGAGGTCATCTCCACTGTAGAACAACGTATAGCCCTGGGACACATGGTCTCCACTTTGAGGCCAGCGAGTTTCTTGAAGAGCAACGAGTTCCAGCCGATACTCTTTCATGCACGTGATTAGACCCTCCAACGCTCCTGGTTTTCTAAGTGATTGCACGTTCCACGTGCCGATCCTAAATCTCGTATCCGGGTACTTGAGTGGGGGTCCGGTATTGTTTTGGCGGTATCCATTTTTCTTTTTGTTGATTTTATAAACAGTTGATTTTTTTACGGATGCGGGTCGTCAGCCCAGCGATCCAACCGTTTAGTCGCCTCCTACGACAAGCAAAGGATACTGTGGTGGTATTCTTAGGAAACCATCTTAGGTATCTTAGTATCCAAACGATACATTATTGAAAAAGGAAAGAGTATGCTTACACGCTTAAAAAACAAACATCCACTTCCAATTTCATGCACCTATCATAGGAGCTTGCCCTTTAAATGGAAGTTGGCCGATTGTGCAAATTCTATGGTGTCGGGGATTTTACCAGAGCATGCCCTTACTATGACCAACTCAAAACATAAGGAATTATTTCCGGCTTCAGATATTCTTAGGAGTTTTTTTCACAAGTTTGCCGATTGTGCAATTTGTACCATCCAGCTGGTGTTGGGGATTTTGCCAGAGCTTGCTCTTACTTTGGCTAACCGTAAACATAAGGGGGTTCTTCCGGCTCAGGAAGTTCCTATAGGAGTAAGAATTATAAAAAATGCCTTGAAATCCATAACAATATAACTTATAACTTTAAAAATAGGCCATACATATACTTTTGATTGTCGAAAGCTCTGTAAATCAAATTAGTTATTTCAATTAGTGCAAGATCAGTTTAACCAACCAGGACCCTGTCTAAATCAATCATTCTACTCGCAATAATTTTTTCAAATATTTTATCAAACACCTAGATAAGACGTAGTATTAGTAGTATCAAAACCGACTCTTCAGTTTTTTTTGTCATTTTAACTAATGAGGGCAGATTATTTTCTAACCTAAACTGTACATTTCTACATATTCAAAATTCATAAAATCATAATATTTACGAAGGAAATAAAAAACAGCAATTGGTTCAAAACCGAATCTTTTCCAATCGTTCGTTGCATCAAAAAAGAACACTTCCCATGTAAACACAATTTTGTGTGGATTTTACTGTAATTCATAGTCTTTTATTGAACTAAAATTCTTATAATTTTTCTTATTTATAACAAAATTTTGCAATTACTAAATTATTAGTCAAATCGCAATGGATAAATGCTAAGTGGAAACAAATTTGAACCATCTCAGGGAAAAGGAACTAAAAGTAAACGAATGGAAATCCACTAAAGATAAATTAGCAACGTTAGCAAAAACCGTACTAAATTGAGACCTTGTCTTTAAGTAGACGATTGTTTTGTAGGTTTATATAAACCAAACGGCTTGCCTAAAGAAGAACTTAGACCTGCAGCGAGCAAAAAGTAAACTCGTACCATTGCCTGAAATTAACGCTTCAGGATTGTTATGAGTTCCACAAAGTATTATTATTCGTGTATGCTTAACATTAATATGCGCCTAAAACAGAGGCCGCAAAATTACTTATAAAGATTTTTTATGTTCATGATGTACACTAGTGCAGATTTAAAATGTCAGCCAGACAATATCATTCAGGAGATTTTCTATCCATTGGACGTGGAAATTGTTCACTTTTGTTTATGAGAACACACCGGTTATAAAGTGGATTTTCCAAAACATCTTAAGTTGTAATTTCAACATTATATAGTTTTGAAACACCATCACCTGATTAATGTTCCCAATGTTTCATGTACACCGAAAAGATCAAATTAAGCCAAGATTCAAATGAAAAGGTTTATTTATAAAATGATTGATTTATGATTGTCAAAAAAGCATACCTTTGCCAAAACTTCCTGACCCTGTTACGCTGGAAACCTGTACAATTTTACTATTGAGGAAGGATCATGATAAAAAACTTGTTTCAAAAATAAAAATATATTCTTGTACCTATGGACTTAAGAACAACGGCCAGAAGAATGCAACGAATTTTTTTCTGCGAAGCACAAAACCAGAACAGTGCAATAATAATTTCAAAAATCAAAAACATATCCATGAACAATTACTGGAGCCTAAATTTTAGCATGTATTAGTTTTAGTTCAGAAAGTTTATCAATCAATCTGGACCACCAATGACAAAAGCAGTTGATGATTAAAATTAGTGAAAAAACTGATTAAGTTTGTTAAAATTAATTAAAAATGTCTACAAATATATTTCGAACACAAATTTTGAAAAAAACCAAATTGGGGATTGGTTGAATGATCTAAAATATTACGGCTTTGTGGTTAAGTGATATAGGTGTTGGTAATTATCGTACCATGGGTCAATTTTTTTTCATGTTAGTATTATTGGCTGCTGCATATTAAATAATTGGAGTATTTTTGATCCACTTGATAGTGTTGAAGGAAAAATTATGTAGAACATAATTGATTCCGGTGATTTGCGTTAGTAGATATATTATTTTGACCTTTACACCCCAAATACTGTCAGTTATACTTATTTTTGATATTTTTAGCCTCATGATATAACCTGTTGAGATGAAGTACAATGTATAGATATGACTATTTCGAAAACCCTTGGCAATATTAACACCAGGTCATTTAAGTTCTGTGACTATTTCCGACGAAATAAATTTAAAATATTCTGTTTGTGTTCGATTTGTCTCAAATTAACAATAAATTACAGGTTTTTTGAATTTGATAGTAAACCACAAATAACAATTTATACTTGATTTGGTCGGTCCGAATATTACCCTTCAAATTGCGTTTGCTTGTTGTGCCTCATATTTATTCACTGATTTTCTTTGAAAATACTACCCATGGTCTCTTAAACATCTTTCATTATAGTGCAAACGTGATTTGTCGGTTTTTAATGCATTAAGTGGTTCCTGCATGCTTTTAAGAATTATGACCCAAGGATGGGCATTTACGCGTCATCTATTATTTTCTACGTTGACTTGTCAACAAGCCGTCGACAACGTATAAACAATGTCGATAATATAGACAATTCCTACAGTGATTTTGTGAACTAGTTCTAAACTACGGTGTACAGATTTATTAGGATCAATGTGAACCGACAGTTTAAGAATATCCTTCCAGTACGGTAACGAGACAATAATCATCTAAAAAAGAAGAAATTTAGGAAAATGGAAAAGTTGGTTATTTTAGAAAATAAACAAAACAATCTAAGAATGACCCTAGTTTCTGTTAAGTTTATCAGAGGATTACGATATACAGCTGAACTTTGAATGATCAATAAGGCTTCTTTGTTTATTTTTTCTTAAAACGTTTAAAATTGATTGTAATAATCAGTGCAGCTCGCATTGTAGGTACTTTATTAAACCAATTCCACTCATCGGTTCATGGGACTCCATCAATAAAAACACTATTTTCCCATTGGTATCTTGGTAAGGCTACGCGAATAAAAATGCACGTTTCCAGTACTTTTTTGTCCAGAAAAGGACAACAATACTTAAACCTTTACAAACATTCAGAGCCTTGTAGAGTTAAGATGAGGCCCAGATTAGGTACTGAAGATTTTGGAAGGCTGCGAGAAATAACTTAATTTCAACGAAATTCAGAAAAAATGGATTTTCCGAGTTTCTAATAATCCTACAATATTTGAATAAAGGCCTCCAAAATAACCGTGGAGTTACTCAAAAAATCGACTGAATCCAGAAAATTTCAATTTTCAGGGCTCTCAACTCGTATTCTTCTAGGGTGCTTGTCTGCTCATAGAAAAGTGGAAAATGTGTCAAATTTCGAGGATGTCCATGATTTCACACAAGCCGGCCTTATTTCTGCCAGCGCTAGCGTTAAACTCCCCAATTACCATTCTTACATCGTGTTCGGGTACAGATCCCATCAGATCGTCCGTCATTGTAAAGAGAGTTTTTACCTGGGGGCTGGCTGACTTCTGTGGGCGTATGTACACAAATTATCGACAGGTTGGCTAACTTCATGTGCAAGCGAAGCTAATCCAAAACAGAATTCTTTATCTATGCAGCCCAAGAAGAAATCCAGTTTCAAAATTTCCGAGGTCATCTCTTGAAGAGCATCGAATTCCAGCCGGATAATCTTTCATGCACATGATTAGGCTCCTTAACGCTCCTATGGTATCCTGTAGTGACTACGATCCTAAATCTTGTTTTCGGGTACTTCAGCGGGGTCCGGTGTTGTTTTGGCGGTATCCATTTTGAATTTTGTTTACTTAATAAACAGATCCTTTTTTTCTAAGGATGCGGGTTGTCAGCCCAGAGATCCAACCATTTATTCACCTCCTATGACAAGCAAAAAATACTGTCGTGGCATTATTGGAAGACGTGTTCGTGCAATTTAGGTTTACGAGACATATGAGTGCCCTCGACCACAGGGGCCGTCCCATCACAAATTTCAACACATTTCATGTGAAAATTTTTCTAAATTAGGTGTTACCTGTGTCAACAACACGGCTCACCGATTTTGATCCCGAACTTGAACTTTATACTGTCTTAGAAAATCCGAAAAAACCAAATCGCTCTCGTGGAGTCATCATCACCTGTAACGACCTGAGCGCCTACTATATGGTGGCTTTCCTTACAGAAATCACCGCACAATTCGTTCCAGATCACGCACAGATGTCTCAGTTTTTAGTCCCAATTATAGATTTTATAAAATTGTGCCAAAATTGAGGTAGGGGACTTTAAAAAAAAATTATATTGAAATTCTAATTTCAATGAGATTTTTTGACATTTTCACTGATTCGTTGTTATGAGGAAGATTAAATTTATTTAATAAGTTTTGTTATCAAAATATTCGTCTATATGTTAAGCATCGCGATACGATTAAGTTCGCATCTATCTGAGTGCAAATAAAATTTATTTCGATTTCGTAACCAAATTAAAGTTGGATAACACATTTATGGCCCGTTATAACTATACAAAACTAATTTATCTCAGTATTTCGCATTCATGTATATATGTATATTCTCCAATTTATAATCTTATCAGATGGAATATAACACAAAATAATACTCAAGTACCTGTATGACTATTTCGGACAGGTAACAAAAAGGTAAACATAAATTAGAAATTGGAAAAAGCCTTATCATGACACTGATTGATTTATTTAATCGATCTAATTTCTAAACATTGAACTAAATTATTTTGGAGTGTGGAAATGGAGGTCAAATCCTGATGATGATTATCAAGAAAGTTTTATTTGGTGTAATATGGTGTATGGTATTCTGCTGGTAGCATACATGGTCCAACACATGACAAATTTCATTTCGATATATACAATAATGTATGTATAGAGAGCTAAAAAGATCTACTTGTCTGTATCCAATATATAATATGCATTGTTTATAAAAATGTAATAATATTTTTATTGTGCGCTAGATTTCATTCATGACACAATGAACTTTTTGCTCCATACTATGTATATACATTTTGTATATATTGTGGAATAACATGGACATGACAAAACAATATGAATTTTAATAACCATCCCCGCATAATAAATATTATAACAATATGTATGCGGTTTGAAAGAAATTTTGCTACTTTCATCTACGTATGTACATTACATACGTTAAGAAATGAGCGAGCGAGCGAGCGCATGAATAATAAAATCATAACAATTTCGAACAATCGCATGAACGTTCGTACATACAATACAAAAATCACTATAAATATAAACGTGATTTTTATCAACGGCACGAACCACTAAAAATCATATTTTTATTGTGACATATTTTAAGATTATCATCGCACATCGTTTATGTGTATATACATAGGGAATAGATCTTATCCGCAACAAATATAACTATTTTATGTACAGAAGGAAATGAAATATAGTTATGTATGTGTGTGTGTGTCAAAAAAAATAACACGACGTCTGACGGTTTTATAAACGAAAAGTTGAAGTAGTTTATCCACGCGAAGTGGAATCTGAATGTGACCTGATTTTTAATTCGCGTGCATCTCGGTCAGAAATTCCATTTTATCAAAAATGCAAGTTTTTTATATTTCGCAATATTGGTACTTTGCAACGACTATATAGAACCGGCCCGAATCAGCCATCTATTTTTTTCCACTGCAATCGGCTTGATTCTTGAACCTATCCTAGTCAGGAATTTCACAAGTAGTTTTCAAATCTTACAATTAATTCAAAATAAATCATTAAGCCTCAATCTAAGACTGTTACTTTAATTAAATAGCTAACATATCCTTTTTTCAGACTTCTAAGCAATTCCCTGGCCAACAGCGATGGGGGAGGTAGATAAAGCCATGAAATCTACGTGGTTAGCGACACGTAAAAGATAACTTCGACAATTAAAATAATGTAAACAACCTACGATATTTTAGCGATTTGAAATCGAATGTGCCAGGTCGCGGGTATATTTAGTAAAAGAGCAATTCAGTTAAGACGTATATAGTGAAAAATTGAAAAATGATTCAAATAAAGTGTGATTGATCTATAGAGATGATTTTTCTATTTCGTTCTTTTTGAAAAATGACGTGTTTTAATTCAGTATTGCTTGCCATATCACTATGGAAATACATGAGATCGGCACAGCGTCAACAAATTGTTCGGTGAGGAACGTTCGGTGAGGAACGTGTTTCGTGCGCTTAGACCAAGTTATAGTTAACATAATCGGCCTGTCGAAACCACTATTTGGAATACCATCGAACAATTTGAACCCCAATTTACAGTATTTTCGATGATTTCGACAAAATATGGTTCCAAGAAGACGGCGCTACTTGCCATACAGCGAAACAATGCACTTATTGAGAAATCATGTTGGCAAGCAGATTCACGCATCGATTCACGGATCGATGAATTGGGGTGGATTACGCCGTGTAATATACGCGTTTTTCGACACGTAAAACGTTACGTAGATTAATTGGCAAGGTTTTTTGTCAACAACCGTTTTTTGACAACAATTAAGACAATGTCAATAAAGGCCAGTTTTACACATATTTTTGTGTTTTTTCTGCAAAAACAGTCCAAAAATGATGAGAATCTTGTTGAAAATGCTCGAAAAAGCCAGTTTTACACATATTTTTGTGTTATTTCTGCAAAAACGGTCCAAAAATGATGAGAATCTTGATAAAAATGCTCGAAAAAGCCAGTTTTACACATATTTTTGTGTTTTTTCTGCAAACACAGTCCAAAAATGATGAAAATCTGGTTAAAAACGAGAAAATATGCTTGAAAAAAGCCAGTTTTACACATATTTTTGTGTTTTTTCTGCAAAAACAGTCCAAAAATGATGAAAATCTTGTTAAAAATGCTCGAAAAAGCCAGTTTTACACATATTTTTGTGTTTTTTCTGCAAAAACAGTCCAAAAATGATGAGAATCTTGAAAAAAAATGCTCGAAAAAGCCAGTTTTACACATATTTTTGTGTTTTTTCTGCAAAAACAGTCCAAAAATGATGAAAATCTTGTTAAAAATGAGCAAATATGCTCGAAAAAGGCCGGTTTTACACTTATTTTTGTTTTGTATCTACAAAAACAGTCCAAAAATGATGAAAATCTTGTTAAAAACGAGCAAATATGCTCGAAGAAGGGCAGGTTTACACACATTTTTGTGTTTTTTCTGCAAAAACAGTCCAAAAATGAAGAAAATCTTGTTAAAAACAAGCAAATATGCTTAAAAAATGCCTGTTTTACACATATTTTTGTTTTTTATCTGCAAAAACAGTCCAAAAATGATGAAAATCTTGTTAAAAACGATCAAATATGCTCGAAAAAGGCCAGGTATACACATATTTTTGTGTTTTTTCTGCGAAAACAGTCCAAAAATGATGAGAATCTTGTTAAAAATGCTTGAAAAAGCCAGTTTTACACATATTTTTGTGTTTTTTCTGCAAAAAAAGTCCAAAAATGATGAAAATAATGTTAAAAATGCTCGAAAAAGCCAGTTTTACACATATTTTTGTGTTTTTTCTGCAAAAACAGTCCAAAAATGATGAGAATCTTGTTGAAAATGCTCGAAAAAGCCAGTTTTACACATATTTTTGTGTTTTTTCTGCAAAAACGGTCCAAAAATGATGAGAATCTTGATAAAAATGCTCGAAAAAGCCAGTTTTACACATATTTTTGTGTTTTTTTCTGCAAAAACAGTCCAAAAATGAAGAAAATCTTGTTAAAAACGAGCAAATATGCTCAAAGAAGGCCAGTTTTACACATATTTTTGTGTTTTTTCTGCAAAAACAGTCCAAAAATGATGAAAATCTTGTTAAAAATGCTCGAAAAAGCCAGTTTTACACATATTTTTGTGTTTTTTCTGCAAAAACAGTCCAAAAATTAAGAAAATCATGTTAAAAACAATCAAATATTCTCAAAAAAGGCCGGTTTTACACTTATTTTGTGTTTTTTCTTCAAAAACAGTTAAAAAATGATGAAAATCTTGATAAAAACGAGCAAACATGCTCGAAAAAGGCCAGTTTTACACATATTTTTGTGTTTTTTCTGCAAAAACAGTCCAAAAATTATGTGTAGCGTTTTAATATCAGCCAGGCTGTCCGTAAAAATGCGAATATCCCGTCGTAGATATTACATTATACTTCAACCAGTCCATGACTTCCATTATCGCGATCAGTTCAGCTTGAAAAACGCTGCAAAAGCTGGGAAGACGAAAAGAGAGGTTAACCCCTAGTGCCTCACAGAATACCCCGCAGCCAACCCCTCTATCCCTTTTTGAGACATCCGTGAAGAAGCTTAGCGCCTCATGGTCCATAACCGTCTCGTTCCTATTATGAAAATTCCCATATATTTCACACAGAGCTAGGCCAACAAAACATTCTGAGAAACCAATCCTTAATTGGGCCTCACGCTCATATTGTCGGATAATTTGCCGACTTTTTTAATTCATGAATAGTTATACTATTAACCACTAGGTGGCTACCAATTGCTTATAATTAATTTAACCTTGTTTTTGGGTTTGTCCATCAAAAGTTGTAATGTAATTGAAATCTTAATCTAGACTATTCCAGTCTATAGGCAGATCAAATCTACTACAGTTTACATTTACTGTGTCTCTGGTCAAATAGAGATGTCGCTCTATACGGTCGTTACTTACCCCTTATCTAATATTGTGTCGTCCCGAACAGGATCCAGTTTACCTCACTTTCAAACAAAAATTTCTACATTGTAAAAGAGGTTGTTCAATGTAAAACTATTTGCTTAAACATAGTCACGTGTTCTGCGTTGGCTACTAACAACGATCTTCCATCTACTATGACGCATCAAAGTTCCTTCTCGAGGTCTAGACCTTTCATCTCCAATTCACGAGACTCTGTTGGTAGTTCTCCAACTCTTCAAGTAGAACCTCCACCTTGAAGTTTACAACAATCTGCTTCGAACTTTGCATTTTTCCAGTACCTATGATACTGTCCTGCTCAACTTCTAGAATGCCTGTTTGTAACTACTGTTTAATTTGTTGTACCAAAATTTTTATGTTCTCTACATCCAGCCTATACGACTTTATCCTGCAAATTTTGCATTCACCCACCATCGTCGAGAACTCTTTGTTTCCGCACTGAAATATCTGCCTGTGACTTAAGTTCAACCTGTTGAACCGCCGATTGCATCCTCTTCAGCTTTCACTATATAGAGCAACACATATCTCCTGGAATTTCTCGTCGATATTTTGATTGGTCTCTTTAATTATTAGTTTCCTTTCTTACCTCCACTGGTTCATTACTTCGTTCCCGTCCTGAATCCACTTATCAACTAACTATTCCTGTCCTGATTCCACTGTCTAATAACAGGCATTAACTATACCATAATGAAACTTTCCGACTGTTCTGATTAAGCCTCCCCGTTCCCTCTATACTTGGTCCGAAATTGTTGATTGGTCGAAATTTTAACCAACCGGTGATAAACTATAGGTTAGGTTAGGTTATGGTGGCCGTCCTAAAGGACTAGCATAGACACAAAATTGGTCCGTAGCTGTACCACATTCGAGTTTTCTCCTATTCACTCGCTGAACCATCGTGAGCTTACCAAGAAGCGTTTAAAGTCCCGGATCCCGATCTTACTAAGATCCGTGAGATCGTTCAAAGGGAAAGTCCCCATAAATTTTGTTCTGCTGTACGCTAAACCAGGACAGGTGCAGAGCAGATGGAGCACATTTTCCTCCTCCTCCTCATCACCACAGCTGCGGCAGAAATCGTGGGCTGGGACACCCAGTCTGCGCGCATGTATCCCAATGAGACAATGTCCCGTTATAGCTCCCACGACCATACCAATATGGTGTCGTCGAAGCGATATCAGTTGGTCTGATCTAGACCGGTCAAGACCAGGCCAGATCTGCCTGGTTATTACACACGAACTGGCGTTAGACCATCTGACGTTCGTTTCTTTTATAGCTTCTTCCAGAAGCAACTGTTTACATGAAGCAAGCGGTATCTTTATGTCCCGCCTGCTTTGGGTTATTAGGCGTGCTGTACCCTTGCGGGCCAACTCATCTGCCATTACATTCCCTGCGATATTGAAATGCCTTGGCACCCACGTCAAGCGGATGTTGAACTGATCAGCCATCTCATTTAAAGATGCCAGACAGTTCTGGGCTACCTTCTCGACGTCAGCGAGTATGATGGTAGCGTTTTAATATCAGCCAGGCTGTCCGTAAAAATGCGAATATCCCGTCGTAGATATTACATTATACTTCAACCAGTCCATGACTTCCATTATCGCGATCAGTTCAGCTTGAAAAACGCTGCAAAAGCTGGGAAGACGAAAAGAGAGGTTAACCCCTAGTGCCTCACAGAATACCCCGCAGCCAACCCCTCTATCCCTTTTTGAGACATCCGTGAAGAAGCTTAGCGCCTCATGGTCCATAACCGTCTCGTTCCTATTATGAAAATTCCCATATATTTCACACAGAGCTAGGCCAACAAAACATTCTGAGAAACCAATCCTTAATTGTGCCTCACGCTCATATTGTCGGATAATTTGCCGACTTTTTTTAATTCATGAATAGTTATACTATTAACCACTAGATGGCTACCAATTGCTTATAATTAATTTAACCTTGTTTTTGGGTTTGTCCATCAAAAGTTGTAATGTAATTGAAATCTTAATCTAGACTATTCCAGTCTATAGGCAGATCAAATTTACTACAGTTTACATTTACTGTGTCTCTGGTCAAATAGAGATGTCGCTCTATACGGTCGTTACTTACCCCTTATCTAATCTTGTGTCGTCCCGAACAGGATCCAGTTTACCTCACTTTCAAACAAAAATTTCTACATTGTAAAAGAGGTTGTTCAATGTAAAACTATTTGCTTAAACATAGTCACGTGTTCTGCGTTGGCTACTAACAACGATCTTCCATCTACTATGACGCATCAAAGTTCCTTCTCGAGGTCTAGACCTTTCATCTCCAATTCACGAGACTCTGTTGGTAGTTCTCCAACTCTTCAAGTAGAACCTCCACCTTGAAGTTTACAACAATCTGCTTCGAACTTTGCATTTTTCCAGTACCTATGATACTGTCCTGCTCAACTTCTAGAATGCCTGTTTGTAACTTCTGTTTAATTTGTTGTACCAAAATTTTTATGTTCTCTACATCCAGCCTATACGACTTTATCCTGCAAATTTTGCATTTACCCACCATCGTCGAGAACTCTTTGTTTCCGCACTGAAATATCTGCCTGTGACTTAAGTTCAACCTGTTGAACCGCCGATTGCATCCTCTTCAGCTTTCACTATATAGAGCAACACATATCTCCTGGAATTTCTCGTCGATATTTTGATTGGTCTCTTTAATTATTAGTTTCCTTTCTTACCTCCACTGGTTCATTACTTCGTTCCCGTCCTGAATCCACTTATCAACTAACTATTCCTGTCCTGATTCCACTGTCTAATAACAGGCATTAACTATACCATAATGAAACTTTCCGACTGTTCTGATTAAGCCTCCCCGTTCCCTCTATACTTGGTCCGAAATTGTTGATTGGTCGAAATTTTAACCAACCGGTGATAAACTATAGGTTAGGTTAGGTTATGGTGGCCGTCCTAAAGGACTAGCATAGACACAAAATTGGTCCGTAGCTGTACCACATTCGAGTTTTCTCCTATTCACTCGCTGAACCATCGTGAGCTTACCAAGAAGCGTTTAAAGTCCCGGATCCCGATCTTACTAAGATCCGTGAGATCGTTCAAAGGGGAAGTCCCCATAAATTTTGTTCTGCTGTATGCTAGACCAGGACAGGTGCAGAGCAGATGGAGCACATTTTCCTCCTCCTCCTCATCACCACAGCTGCGGCAGAAATCGTGGGCTGGGACACCCAGTCTGCGCGCATGTATCCCAATGAGACAATGTCCCGTTATAGCTCCCACGACCATACCAATATGGTGTCGTCGAAGCGATATCAGTTGGTCTGATCTAGACCGGTCAAGACCAGGCCAGATCTGCCTGGTTATTACACACGAACTGGCGTTAGACCATCTGACGTTCGTTTCTTTTATAGCTTCTTCCAGAAGCAACTGTTTACATGAAGCAAGCGGTATCTTTATGTCCCGCCTGCTTTGGGTTATTAGGCGTGCTGTACCCTTGCGGGCCAACTCATCTGCCTTTTCATTCCCTGCGATATTGAAATGCCCTGGCACCCACGTCAAGCGGATGTTGAACTGATCAGCCATCTCATTTAAAGATGCCAGACAGTTCTGGGCTACTTTCGACGTCAGGGAGTATGATTGTAGCGTTTTAATAGCAGCCATGCTGTCCGTAAAAATGCGAATATCCCTCGTAGATATTACATTATACTTCAACCAGTCCATGACTTCCATTATCGCAATCAGTTCAGCTTGAAAAACGCTGCAAAAGTCGGGAAGACGAAAAGAGAGGATAACCCCTAGTGCCTCACAGAATACCCCGCAGCCAACCCCTTTATCCCTTTTTGAGCCATCCGTGAAGAAGCTTAGCGCCTCATTGTCCATAACCGTTTCGTTCACCCAGTCCTCTCTGGTGGGAAACTCAGTTTGGAATCTCACTTCAGCAGATGGCAAGGGAATAGCGTAGTCGGTAGCTTCCGGAATACCCCTGTTGCATAGGATAGACGAGTGCCCTGCATTGTTACAGGTCCACATAGATATGGATTTGAGCCGAATGGCTGTGCAAGATGCAAGCTGCTCGGCCGCAATATCCAATGGAGTAAGATGAAAGAGAATCTCCAGAGCTTGAGTAGGTGTGCTGCTGAGAGCCCCACTTATACACAAGCAGGCCGTTCTTTGGACTTTCATCAATAGTTTATGGTTGGCCATAATTTTTAACGCTGGCCACCAGACGACAACCCCATACAGCAGTATAGGTTTGACCACTGAAACGTAGAGCCAGTGTACTATGTGGGGCTCCATACCCCATCTCTTTCCAATGGCATTTTTACAGGAGTAGAGCGCTATAGTAGCTTTCTTTACTCTCTCTACGATGTTTGGTTTCCAGCTTAGCTTGCTATCCAAAAGAAGTCCGAGGTATTTGATAAACTATAACACCGCACCAACTCCTATTTTAATTTGGAAATCTTTAACTCGTCTAGAATCATCTTTCTGTTCACAATCCCACCGCTATCACCAATTGTTACATTTTTGCCTTTTCAAACAAGGTTCGTTCACTGAATTGTGAATAAATTCTAGAGAACATTAAATTTATTTAGTATTTTCTAAAATTAATTAAAATGCGGAAAAAACAAATACCCCTACCAGCTTTAATTGTAAAGGTTTGACCTTTTTCCTTCTAAATAACTTGAAACACATTTCAAATACAAGCCCTATACGAATTTTAACGTTAACGGATTTAACGTGATATTCGTGATTCAGTGGTTCTTTAAAATCGGAAACTAATACAATGGTGCTTTATACGAGTTTCTTGGAATCTATATGCAGAGCACGGTAAATTTGATCTGTTTTCTATGAAATATGGAATGTACAATTCACAATTCATTCAGTTTTGTCTTAACGCGTCTACTTGCATAAAGTTGTGAACTTTTCAAGACGACGAGAGGGACTTGCTAGAAATTAATAAAATACTTCTTTAGATTAAGGCGATTTGTTCTCCCGAAATTTATAGTTTAAAGACCATATTGACAGAAGTGTCTGCAAGGCTATAGGTCAATGTGGCATTATTTAGTTCGTTTACCTTCTTTCTTCTGGCCATTAATCAATATAATCTATATGATCTATACAAAGAGAATATTTCAAACAATAAGCAACGAACCTATTCCATCCTCTTTGTACTTGGGTGCTTTAACTTTCATTGAAAAAATAAAAATCATCACTTTTTCGCTCGGTCTCAGGAAAGCAGCGATAAAATGTTCAGAACTCAAATGTGTTCCAGTAATACATGAATTTTTAAGAACTATTGCTACTCCTGAAGACAGTCGATAGAAATGTTAATGCCAATTTGGCATTTTGATAGTTGATTCACCTTATATACTGATTTCGTATACCTTATTTTTTGCAGTCAGATTTTTTTCTGTAACGCCGCCACAGTAAGTCATATGCAGCGCTCTGCGCTCTACGTTGAGCTATTGAAACAGCGTTTGAAGTTCACGCGAAATACCATTCCCATGGTGCTCTACAATCAATATTGGTGTATCAAGATTGGCTATCACCCACTAATTAGTTTGATCATATTTAACCACCAATAATTACTTTGGCTGTTTTCCCATGCACTGCAGTGGATTGAGATAATAATGTTTGTAACTGAATATTCGAAGTAATTATCTCTTACGGTTGCATTATTTATGAGGCTCCATTCCATCCGCTGAAATGCTTCCAAAATCTTTAAATTGCACAGTGGTTGGTTATGCAACTAAGAGTCACTTATACCGCGAGGCTGGTATGAAGAGAAACAAAATCTTAAAATGTTCGCCATATAGTGTCCAAAATATACGAAAAGGGTTGGGTGTAGATGGACTTTAATTAGGGTGGGGTTTGGATGGACTTCACATATGGTTGAAGTGTTTCTGCATTTTACCTAATAACACGAATCTCAGATACATGGGCTTCATGGCTGACTTTTGATCTGATACGAATCACTTAATGAAAACAACAACAAAATTTATATTACCATTTGTGTTTGATCAAAAGTTTGATACATGTACACTTCTGTCTCGATTTACTGCCGGATGTTACTGTCACGGTCAGTAATGTTACTGTCAATTTGAATTTATCGAAAATGGAGAAGTTAACTATTTGACAAAATCTCTGAGGTTCGTGTTATTTGGCCAACTGATGTGATGTAAAACTTTTTTGTTAATTGCCTAGTTTTTACTCCTGATGAAAGATTGATATATTTTGAGTACCAATGATCTCCCTTGTATATGAGCTACTTTTATCTTAAAATTTATTATTTTATTTTTCATTTTCAATTGTACTCTGCATTTATACTACTAATAATCTTCGCCCTAAAATTTCACCAACTCATTCAACCATGCCTTTGAATATATGAACTGTGTTTAGCTCTATATCGTCTTCGTATTGGCTCATTACATCATTGAATTAATTCAAGTCCTGCCAATTGGATGCTATAGGTTACCCTACTGCTGATCTATAGTTCTAGATATTCCTGAAAAATCAATCGGTCACATCAATTCCTTCTAAACGTTATATATAAATTCGCGCGCTTTAACAATTCATTTAACACACCACAAAGAAAAATAAAACTCAAACAAAATTGAAAATACACACAATAAAAAGCATAAAAGCTTTTTTCGTAGTTTTTATTTCTATTATAGAGGCTTAAAGCTTCTTTTATAAATAAATATATACTTATGAACATACATATAGACATCCGTATTATACATTTTTGAGCTCTATTGTTATCGAATATATCGTACATGCGAACGAACAACAATAAAAACATAAAAAAATATTCGTTCAAGCAAGTAGTATACGAAATCGTAATAGTTTCCAAATTGAATAAAATTCATCATCAATCAAAGGCGAAAAAATAAAAATAAGAACTTGTGTTGTATATAAGTATATACGTATGTACATCAGAATGTTAAGCTTTTTTTCCGTATACATTGAAGTGTAAATGTGTGCTTTCTTTATATTGCGTATATAAATTAATTACTTGCCGCATAAATATTTTTGTATATAGTTAAGAACTAAACATTTTATGCAAAAGGAATGTATTTGTTTATTTGTATGTGTATAGGTGTTATTGTTATTATGTTGTTGTTTAAAAATGGCAACAAAGAAAATAAATTTTATTAGCAAAACAAAAGCTAGACATGAACACAATACAAGACAAAATTTCTTATCTTCAACAAATTTTTTCTTTACGGTTTTTCTTTTGTAAATTATTACGGTCACAAAATTTATATATTTCCACTCTAGCTAATTCATTTTGATACCAAAGTTATTACTCGAGTATATACATATATAGGGCATAAGACAGTATATAGCACATAGTACGTTGTAGTTATCATAATTGTAATACAATTGTAATAAAAATGTCTTCAACATTTTCTTTTTTTTTTGGTTGGTTTTTTATACCACAGTGATGGTAAAACCGTTGTTCGCGTACGCAAATACAATTTTTATAAATTAACGTGAAGTTTATAACAAAAAAAATAATAATTTTACATGTAATCACCATATTAACTGGTAATCATGTTTTGTTATGGTACCGTTCATCGGTTTTTCGCATCTTTTTTTTCCAAGTGTATGAACAAAGATGATCGCACGTATGTGAAATTTGTCCTAAACCTGTCGTAAAAGCAACAACAACAAATTGTTATGCATGTATGTGCGTGTAAATGTAAAATAAAAGTTTCGTTAGAACGAATTTTTATATTTTTATTGTGAATTATTGAATTAAGAGAAATTAGTTGTTTTACTAACTTACCGGTTTCACATTTAAATTAAATTTAATGTTAATTATCTACTTATATCTAGGATCTCTAAGGAATTCCATCATCGTCGGTAATATATTTGAATTTAAAAATATTCGATTAAAGCACATTTTAAAAAAAGTAGGAAGTTTTATTAAGACTTTAGCGCCTTTAGACCTGATTCACACCTGTTCAAATATGTTTCGGCTATGATGGCTCCTTATTAAAAATACACGAAAAAAGTCGAACACTTCGTCGTTGTTCTGGCTTTTAGGACAGGTTTGGGATAAAGTTCACGTGAATATATTCGAATATCTCGAATGTCAGAGCATGAAAAGAAAACTGCATTAGAATCGGATGGTTTGCAGGGATGAACGTCTACGCGCTATCTATTATTTTCTACATTGACGTGTCGACACCCCGTAGAAAACGTTTTGTATCTACTTCAGCGTCATGTTTATACATTACAAAATCATTAAAAATAGGGAAAAGGGCTCACAAAAATCCAAAATTTGGGACAACTGATAGAGATCTTTACTAAAAGGTTATAACTTTCATTAAAAATAATCATTTCTCTAAAAAAATAGATGGGGGAGCCAGGTTTTGGTTGTGACCATAATTTTTCATAATAACGAATTTTGCCGCAAATTCGTCAACACCATTCAGCAGTTTGGCCATTTACCAAGTTCATATGACTCTAAAGAAGCAATAAATATGTAGGAGATTAATCAAATCGATGTTATCTCAAAACGGCTGTGTACGCACAGGTTTTCGACCTATCGAAAAATATTGAAAAATATGCACCGAAAATTGTGCCTGATACAGGGAGCATAAAACCAAATGTACGTGATTTTATCCGCGATAACGAAATTTAGACCAATTGTAATCGTTTAGTGCAATTAAAAATCTTTAATTAAAAATATTTTTTGATAAGAAGAGAAGTTCTCTTCCATCAAGACAGTCCAAGGGTGCAAACGTGTGTAGTTGCCATGGCCAAAATCATGAATTACGCTTCAAATGGCTTACACATCCGCCATACTCTCCAGACTTAGCCCCCTGCAACTATATTTCCTGTTTCCGAACTTGAAAAAATGGCTCGGCGGAAAGAGATTCGGCTCTATGAGGACATCATCAATGCAACCAACCCCTCTTTTGAAGGGTTAGAGAAATCGTATTATTCGGAAGGGATCAAAAAACATGGAAAACGTTGGACTAAGTGTATCGAGCTAAACGGCGACTACGTTGAAAAATAAAAAAAATGTTGGCCAAAAATATTATTCTTTGTTTCAATTTTACCAGACTTTTCACTCCAACTTCGTATTTCAACATATTTTCGAAAGTTATATTGAGTTTTCTTTCAACATTTCTTGCTAATTATTTTCTAGAAATTGTTTCTTTCAAATGATTGCCGCAACTGCGCGAGTATCCCTTCTGAAAGTTCAATTTTTGATGCGTTGTAGCATTTCGAGTGCGGTATCTGGCGAATGACGTTTTCTTGCAAGTGTAGTTGGTTTATCCATATATAGACTTAGGACTTTACGTAGCGCCAAAGAAAAAAGTCTAGAGGTGTGGCATCTCACGATCTAAATAGCCAATTCATCGGTCCGAGGCGTGAAATTAACTGCTTGCGGCAACATGATTTCCCAATAAGTACATTGTTACGCGTATAGGAAAGGCTATATACTCGTACGTTACGACAGAAAATTGCGATGTTACAGCCTGGTTTTGTTAACGCTATTATATACCGAGCAACCCATTTCTGCTGAATCGTGTCACTCCTACACAGACAAATACGTACCTGCGTAGTCATTCTTTTATGTATACATTCGACAGCATTGTGGAGGATGTAACAAAATCTGGTGTTAAGTTCACAGCAGCTTGCTAAATCAATTCTTTTTGTTAATTTATCTAAGTTGGAGTGCTTATATTTAGCTTGATATTTAGCTTATGTCATATAGGTTCAATCGGAATAGGTAGCTATAGAAAATCTTCCTGCAACACTTATTCAACGTTATTCATCATTCAACAAATACCACAAGCGGCATTTTGATGGAATATCACATTTTACACATATACAAAGGTGCCGCGTTCCCTGTTGAGCATTAGCCACGTTAAAATTCATTGAAGCTGTACCTAGACCAAGGCCGATAGACCGAGCAAATAGAGCAGTGGTTAAAGCTGCGACTTTTGGATCGGGAGGTACCGGGTTCAAATCCCAACAGAGGCGGGATGCAAATGGGATTTTTTATCTCCCGATTTCGATCGATGATTAAATTGAAAACATCTATGACCGTCTGTTGGAATGTAGAACTCATGGGCTGACCCATCTTCCATGTCACTGTACAAGGTGACATGGAGCTATGCAATGAAAGTTAGTGTGAATGTGGGTATTGCACCGTGGGCCCATTAGTGGCATTGAGTGCTGGAGTAAAATCCGCCCAATTAAAAAAAAACAAAAAAAAGCCGATAAGTTGATTGTCTTCGAATATAACGAATTTAATTTGATAATCCCAAGCTATCTTTTACCTGGCCAGCCAAATTAACGAATAATTTGTCATATACTTCACTCAAAACTAATCAAATTGCTTACACCTCCACCACCATCTGGTTTATACCTCCACCACCATCTGGTTTATATTTTTTTGATAGTAGATATTATGAAATGTGTGAAGTTATCCCAGGAAAATTAAAAATGTTCATCAGGCAACAATTTTTTTATCGCATACCAGGATTTTGAAAATCATCACAAAATTTGTCATGCGATCATTTTAAAAATTTGTAAACAACGGTTTTGCTAATATATTCTTGTCGTAATAAGTAATTGACACAAAAAGCTAAGAAAGTCATATGAATAATGACTCCATATATAAAATTTGGAATTGAACCAATGGTTCTCGGGAACCATAAGTGCCAGAAAAAGATTCCTTTGTTTTCCATTTGGCTGCGGTGTTCAACGATTTATCACAACAAGTGGACCTTATCTTGCTGTGATAAGTCGTTGAACACCATACCCGTATGTTGTAATTGGCGCATTTGCGTCATATGTGCTCATATGAATGCTGGAAAAAGTATCCTTTATTTTGGACTAGGAATGGTGTCATCTACATAAGACCTCATTGGGCGAATTGCAACATACGGCTGACGTTCAAAGGTTTATCACAGCAAGTGCACACCATGCCAAGTCCAAAACATATTATAGGCAACTTTTTCCGGCACTCATGATTCCCGAGAACGATTGTGTTCAACGATTTATCAAAGCAAGTGAACACCATGTCATGTCAAAAGCATATGAAATTGTTTGCAGCACTCAGGGTTATTGGGAACCATTAATTAAAATCTGTATTACCTATATGGGTCGAATACATGTGTGCCCATTGTGCCAATTACAACATACGGCATGTCAATGATTCATTTCAGCAAGTGGACACCATGCCAAGTCCAAAACATATACGAACATTTTTCCAGTAGTCTAGTTCTCGAGAACGATCAGTTAAAATTCTAATTTAATATATTGGTTCATATTATATAACGACTTAGTTTATTGTGTAATTACTTCGTACGACAAGAATATATGTACTCCAATACCACAATTTGCGTCGATGTTTAGTTAAAGTGAAACGTCGCAAAATAGCTCCGCGAAACTTAGAAAATTCGTTATCGTCAACCTCAGCGAACATAGCTCTATATTGATAAGTTTCAGATCCAGTTTTTTTTTAAATTGGCAACTGTTCCTCTGCTTCTATACCTCTATTTACTATCTTTCTCTTCATCTTCATTTACAACAATCCTCATTTCTGGCAGTTCAATCAAATCCTCGTTAGACATTTCTTCCAGCCAGTTCAGCCACATCTTAACACACATCATTACTTTCATCAATATCCATTTCTGGTGCACTCTTATTCCAACACTCTGGCTATATCGTTTTCTAAACGTTACTTTATCTCAAGAAGAGGATATATTTTGAACAGCATTCGCGACATCATAGCAATTCCAAAACGCCGTTTTTCTCATATTGTCATCTAAATCGGTGATATCAAGAATAAATAATTCTTAAAGCATTAAAATTTAGATTTACCTTCATATAATACCTTTACATCTCTGGAATGCAGCCGGTTTTAGCATAATCGTCGAATAAAGTGCCTGTCATTAATGCTATTTTCTACCGCTCGTCAATAAACCGGCAGATCGTTTTGCGACATATTTTTGCAACAGAATTTGAATTCCCCATGCACAACACCCACAATGAGTAGGGTATTCTGTTCTTTATCCGCTTTATAGCCGTGAGCCCACTTTTCAGGGTTTGAAATAGAAGTCGTAGATGGAAATCGCTTGCAAAAACAAGTTTTGAACCGTTGAAGCCATTCTCGATTTGCCTCGAATTTTTCGAATTTTGAAACAGCACTAGCTGTGGAAACGTTTTCATTGTATACGTTAAATTTTTAGCCAAGTCTTGATATAATCTTTTAGATGTTGCTTGTAAAATGATTTGACTTAAAGGCATTTATCTTTGAGTTTGAATTTCAATCCAATTGGTAAGTAAACATTTCGTTTTCATTAACAAAGGATTTCTGATCCGAGTTAATGTTTTAGAACCAGAACTTGATGAGGCACTCACAGCAGCTTTAATTTTTTAAGCGTTATGTTCATAAATAATTCGCAAAGCCAACTGGTCACCATTACGAAATCCTTTAAGTAATTCCAGTTTAAGTAAAAATCGAGTGAAACAGAAGCAAAACGGGGTATTGGTATATAATGAAAAATGATCTTATCAACTTTTGGGATGATTTTCAAAGTTCTTAGATGCGATGAGAATAGTATTGGCTGATGAATTTTTTAAATATTTCTGGGAGGGAATCCTTAGATAACGTCACACATTTGATAGCATACCGCAGTAGAATTTGACTATTTCTTGAATTAAGGTTATTACCTAAAACCAGATAGCTATGTTCCACCTTAAGTTGGCTTCGTTATACAGAATCCCTTAAATAAAAATAAAAATTAGAAAAAAGAATCACAACCGGGGCCCAAATACATATATATCTTGTTATATACTTATACAAAGAATCCATAGATCAATGGGTACGACGGTATACAAATATTCTGTTTTCAATGTTTCAATGTACGCGATACCCCAAAAAAAAAATATTTCGATGTTAATAAAAATAGAATTAAGCTAATTTTCATGATGATTTTACGTGTAGAGGAGCAGATAGGGGCCAACAATACAATAACAACAATAAAAGAAAACCTTTGAATAAACAAATAAAATGTACGAGTACATAAAAAAAGGGATACACACAAGTGAAATAAAAAAGGGATCTGTGAACATAGAGCGGCGTAAGAAATTAAAATTTATTATATGTAAAAATGGATCAACATTAATTTTAATTTAGGTTATATTGATTTTTATCCTGGATTTAGTTGAACCCGACCATATATATGAAGAACACAACTGAAGGAATTTGATTTATCTACTATGTTTTTATTGCGCTCGAAATAATATGTACATATACCTATATATGGTATGTGGTTAACACATACGATGTTACGATAATATATAAACCGCACCCAGGTATATACATAGGTATACATAATATACAAAACATATATTGTGAATTAATTAACATAATCAAACACGTACTTGAATGTTGGTATTTTTTCTTAATATACGGTTTGTGCGGTTTCAAGACTCTGATTTCATAAAATGTATAATTTATTAAAAGGACAACGTTAATTGAAATGTGCGGTATTTAAAATTGATTTATTTTAATTGCTAAATACAATTTAATTAATCAATTGGTTTACCATATCAATAAGATAAACTGGATGGTATATAGTACAGTATATAGTGTAGTATAGCCGGGTGTCCTCCATTTGGCTGACTAAATGGCGTAAGGCAAGGACGCAAATAAGCGAACTGCGAAATAGCCGGAGGAGCCTTGAGCCTCAAAACAAGCAGAGATCATAAAAATATATAAAAATAAAAAACAAACTGGAAACATAGGTAAAAATTGTTAGGGTTCACCCTATAGCAACCTGAAAACAGGATGTTTTTTGACCAACCTAACTGTTTGTGCGTACGTCCAATCATTAACAGTTCTGGAATGCGGTGAGCTAGTCCGAAATACCGCCGAAATATTTGTGCAATCGCAAACTGTATATAGAATATACATTTGAACTGCATCGTTTTTAAATAATCCATAAATTTAAGTTATCACATTTTCAGAAAAAAATGTTTTGACAACAACAACAAATTCAAGGTGACAGCATCTTGCTATACATTTTTTGTTATTGTAATACTTTTAAATGTTGGTTGAAGCCATATAATTATACTCCGTTGATAAAAATTTAAAAGATGTCCTGGCACTATCAGCTGAAAGGCTACAAACGTCATAAGTAGTTCTGAAAAAGTTAATAAACTGCCATATAATATACAGGGACTAATCCAGGAAAAGCGGAAAATTCACAGCCGATGGCAGGGAACAAAATGGACATTAAATCGAGCTATTTAGGCTTTAAGATTAGCGTTGTAGGAAGAAGAAAACCATTGCGATCAGAATTATTTAAGTGAACTCTCGGCAACCGAAAGGACAGATTATTCTTTGTGGAATTGTTGCCTTCCAAAGCTAAAAATGTCAATAAACTTGAATCACCTGATTAGATTACCAACTTGAAATTGGGCGAGAAGCGATGAAGAAAAAGCTGTAGCGACCAATATTTAATTTCAATTCCCCTAAGTACCAGCATCCGGCCATAATTGTCGAGCCAAATTATAATATACCAGTAAAACATTCCGTTATGTATCACATTGTCACTGAAGGTGATTTACCAAGACGAGTGTCAAGACCACGAAGGCTAGAGTCTGCTCACCATAAAGCTGCATTAACCGAATTTCAACTTATAGTGGAATTAGGAATTTGCCGACCCTCGGCCTTCTGTTTCTTATCCATTAAACAAGGCCAAGAAAAAGATAATGCAATTGGAGACCATGTGAGGATTACCGGCGACTTAACATAGTTAGTACGTCAAATTGTTATCATATATCCCAACTAAAAAATTTCTCCAAGATTGATTTAATTAGAGACTATCATCATATTCTCATCGCACCTAAAGACGTTTTTAAAACGGCAATCACCACCTCATTTGACCTTTTTAAATATACCCGAATGCCATTTGGATTACGCAATGCCGCTCAAATGTTTCAGCGTTACATGAACGAAGTCACTCATAGTTTATAATTCATATCTGCCTATATTGACGACATATTAGTAGCTTCAGAATCTTGGATTAATTATTCCAAAAGTTAGTGAAGTTTAATGTTCAAATTAATAGTGCAAAATTCGTATTTGGTGCCAGCACTCAAGACTTCCTCAGTCATAAAATTATTTCTGATGGCATTCTACCTACTGCAGAAAGGATTAATGACATTAGCAATTTGCCAGCACTCAACTCAATAAAAGGCATTCAGCGTTTCGTTGGTATGATTAATTACCACCATAGATTTATTCCGAAACTAGCTGAAACACTTGCCCCTATTCACTCACACTTGGCTGCTCTTGTTAAAAATCCCAGGACACCCTACAATTTTTCTTGGCCCGACGAATGCCAAAATGCATTTAGTTCGCTGAAGAATCATTTGTCTAACATTACTTTGTTAGTACACCCGCTGAACTCTTCAAAGTTCTATATTATGACTCAAAAAGTACTTGGCTTTCGATCGGGAATTAGCACTAAAGATATTTTGTTGAAGATCGGGAATTCACTATACGTACCGACCATAAACATCTAACTCAAGAAATTCAGTCAAACAGTAAAAAAAATCCGAGACAATCTCGTCATTTGGATTTTATTTCGCAATTTACGACGGATATCCAACATGTGACAGGCAAAGACAATGTGGTCGCGGACACCTTATCACGCACTTCCGGAACTGCTTCAGTCGGAACTTACTTCGACGTAACTAAAATTAACCAAGCCCAAAAACCGACCTAGAACTTCAAAATTTATTTTCTGGTTGAATGTCGCACTGGTCACTACCGACTAGAGCTTTTTGAATTTTCTGGTTTTAACATTTACTGCAAAACATCTACGGCGCAAATCGCCCGTTCATCGCATAACCATCGAATTGATTACTGCTCGATTACTGCAGTACCACTCGAATTGATTACTGCTCGTTTCTTTTCAGCTCTTCAGTTTCTTTCAGAAATTCCCATTGTTTTGTTTGGAATTAGAGCTACAGTAAAAGAAGATCTGAAGTGCTCACCAGCTGAAATGGGTTATGCTCAACCATGAAGCTACCCAGTACCTTCTTCGTCAAAAATCCTGTTCCATCTTTATCAACAGCAGACAAAATTGTCAATCAATTACGTAACACAATACAAAATCTTGTTCCGACAGCAACTCGAACAACTTATCAAGATACAACTTTTGTCCCAAAAACGTTGGACACATCTGATTATGTTTTTGGTTTTAACGGACAAGGTTTGTACAGGATTATTAACATCCTATACGAAGATTCATATAAAGTCATTAGACGCCTTCGCAAGCATTTTAATATTTCGATCAAAGATCAAAATCATAACATTTCTATTGATCGATTGAAGCCATCTTCTAGCCTCGTATGATCAAATATAGTACGAATAGCACAATAATTGTGACTTCATAAAGGGGGAATCTTCACTTGCATGGGAGTCCTGTTGCGACGAATACAATTAATTTGGCAATCGCCTTAATCCAATTATACTGGAATCACTACCTGATATATTTATCAACCAATAACATTCATATTCAACGAAATTCTGCGGGCTGGTTATATTTCTCAAAAATGGAAGATATCTTTGATCACAATAATACATAAAGCTGGAAAAATAGAAACGCAGATTTCTTCATATCCGCCAATAAGCGCCTGTCTACAATCTCAAAGTTATTTGTAAAACGGCTACGAAATTTAAACCAGTATTAGAAGAACGGCATATTACTCCAGACCATCAGTTTGGGTTCCGAAACTGACATGGTACCACAGAACAAGTACACAAAATTATAAATGCAATCAAAAATACCCTCGAGGAAAACAAATAGTGTTCTGCTGCCTTGTTAGATATTACACAAGTATTTCTTAAAGTTTGGCATGATGGGCTATTACTATGGGCTATTACTCAGTTCTGGGAAACCCATCTCTTTCAAATGCAGTACATGGTTAATCAAAATATAGCAACTTCTTGTTTAAATGATATTAACGCAGTCAATATTATACCTGTTGAACACAGCTGATTTACATGTAACAAACAAGATCGTCATATCAACCTTTGCCGATGATATTGCCATCCTGGTGTCTCATAATAATCCCAAAACTGCCTCAACAGAATTACAGAATCATCTAAACAAAATCGAGAACGAAAACAAATCAACTCACGGCACAATCCGGCTTAACATCACAGTGCTAAACTTGCACTCTCCCACCACTGGAATTAAACGATATAGATATTCCTCAACAAAACAATGGGGGATGATCTTGGAATTAAAACTATTAAAGAAACTATTAGAGAATTCAGTTCGAAATATTACTCAAAACTAGAGACACATCCCAATGAATTAGCCAGCGATATACTAACACAGCCGCGATGTAGGCGACTGAGAAGAGCAGATCCACTTGGACTGATGAAACTGTAAATTTATTAAATGTGTAGGTTTTTTAGCAAGTTTGATTTGTAACTTAAATTTAATTATTTATAAGAAAGTATATATTACTATAATCAATTCGCATACTATGCAATCATTACCACTAATCGTGCAAATTATCATGATAATACATGAGCAGCCATATATATTATAGAACAGACATTTAAACTATCCATTTTTCAATGATCGTCCATCTAAAGTACACTAATTATTAGCAAATCAATATTTTTGACAACAACAACAATTGTACGTTGACAACAACAACATTTTCCTATATAATTTTTGTTTTAAAGTACCCAAATGAAGTATAAATTATGGTTGAACATAGACAATTCAAATATGATGATCTTAGCTGAATTTTGAAGGCATTGTAAATTATTTCGCTTTAAGAAAAGCTCACTGAGCTTGAAAGCTTCAAATAATTGTAATAAACCATACTGTATAATTCATCCTATCAGATTATATAAAACGTGTCATGATTAACGATTGGATTATGGAGCATCTCAGAAACTTAGTTATTTATGATTTGAAAGTTGGTCAAAGTTAGTTAAAATCAGAACTGTTTGTTTATGAGCACAATTTAGATAGTTTTTCCCTCTTTTTTAAATCGCGTTAATGAAAGCTGAAAATTTTTAAAAGCTACAATCGTATACTACCGGATTATATAAACCTAGGTTATCACAGTTATAAACGTTTAATGAGTGGATTGTGGAGAAATTCGGAATAAATTGTGTTGGCCTCAAGTTTGAAAATCAAAAATTAATTTTAAGCTTTAATCTGTTTTATCAAAAATTGGTATATACATTTGTCCATTTTATGTTTTAAAATCATTTAAAATTTGACTTAGACTTAAAAGCGAATTTCGTCAAAAATCAGATTTATAGATTGTACGAAATTGAGATAAATTTGAAATAAGTTTGATTACATTTTACTTATACCATTTCCGTGATTTTGGCACAAAACCCTCGTAATGTTTTAATAAAACTGTTTACATAAATTTGAAGAAAAAAAATTGAAATGATTGATTCAAATTTAATTTGAATAAAATTTGAATAACGATAAGAATTAAATTGCAATAGATCTAAAGCTTAGTTCGTCATTTCAGATTCGAATTCTAATTGTGTATAATGTACAGAGCTTGATAGCAATGAATGTATGAAATTTGAGACCACGTGAAATTATGTTTGGTCTAATTTTTTCCGTAAAATTATAAATAAATTTTACGAAACTTGGGTTTCTTTTGTACATATATAATTAATAGAATGTAGTTTTAATACTGATAAGATTGTATTTGATTTGAATTTGAATTATTTTACTGAACTTCAGTAAAAACAAGCAAAAATTAAGTTGGTTCACAGATCAGCATACAGGTTTAAGCATACTAAACGATTCGTAAAAATACTTCTGAAACTCAATTTAACTTTTCAAAAATACTCGTACCACTTTAAAGACCGTCAGACATTTTGTATGAATCAAGTTTGAACAAAGTTTGAACAGTGTTAAGGTTCAATATATTTTAATCCGAAAATTTAAATAAATTTTTTTCTAGAATTAAAAGAATGTTTGGCTTTGGCACTAAACCCAAATGTAATTTGAATGAAGTTTGAATGGTTAAATTTTAGTTATGTTATATTTGATAAAAGTTTTAATGTCGACCAACTACAAAATCAGAACAAAAATTTAAAAAAAACCTTTGTAGAAGCAAAAACCGTCCGATAAAAATGTTTCATTCTTTTTTCAGAAATACCCTAATCTCGTATTCACATTGAAGATATAAGTTATGAGTTTTATTTAGTTGATCAGTGTTCCGTTAATAAAATCGTGTCGTGGAGCTTTCTTTGGGTTTATTTAATTTTTAATGGTATTTTCAACTGTTATCCGCTTAAATTTTAAAGGAATTGATTTCGAAGGGCCTTCCGTAAACGTAGCGACAAAGCAGTCTTTTCAATGTCACTTCTGGCACAATGTTCATCTTTTTGCCTTATTGGTGGATTCGATAATGTTGGCTTCTTTAGATGTTTAGTTGCCTTCCATAATGAATAATATGTCTTCTCGGTCGCCGAGAGTTCAGTAAGGTAACTCTGGATTCCTGAGTCTCCATTTTTTCTCAATGCTCGTTGAAGGACTTTTAAAGCCCTATTCAATTTCCAATTTTGCTGCTGCCATAGCCGGCAAGTTGTCCGTTTTTCTTGGATTAACCGCCGTATATAACGTGACGGCTTATTAAGTTCTCCAGAGTTGTTAATATCAGGGGTGGCCTCTTAAGCTGCTATTTACAATACATATTCGCCGCCTCGTCAATATTTTCCGGGGTGCATAATTGATTATCCAATTGGCAATTTTGTTCAAATATATTTCTATATAGAGCCAATTTAGTTAATTTATTTGTTAGATGTTGAGGTGGTTCTGCGTTTAAAGCTCTGGTACTCAGAGTTATTATTATTGGTGAGTGATCGGATGGTTAATCATAGCAATTTTCTACCTAAGCATTGGTGCGGGCAATTCCTTTTGTTATACAGAAATTCACTAAATCAGGTATTTTATTTCTATCTGATGGCCAGTAAGTTGGGTGTCCAGAAGATAAATAATCTATATTTTATTCAGAAAGTGGCTTTCCTTTAGATGTTGTTAATCTCGAACCCCATTGCAGATGTTTAGCATTGTATTCGCCCCGATATTACACAATTTCCAGACCATTCCTCTAGGCAGATATTAGTTGCTTGGATGTGATCTTTATTATATTTGACGAGTTCTTATATTTAGATGTTTGGTGTCATAAACTGTTGATTTTAAAAGAGATATTTTTTGTAAAGCGCGTTTCTGATATTAGCATGATGTCTATATTTTGATCATTAGTGTGTTTATATTTTGCATCATCATGCTCACTTGTCTTTCCATCATCATCACGAAACTTTGAAGGTTGGCATAGGAAACTCCTGGTTGTGCAAAACTGCTTGTAACATTTTTCAGATTATTTTGTGTGGTTGAGTGTCCATTCGCTTGTTGAGCAATTTTTTTTCATGAGATCATATTCAGGAATGGGCGAGGTAGATTACGCAATGTAATCTACGCGGTTGTCAAAATATTACGTAGATTACTTGGCAATGTTTTGAGTAAACGTCGACAATTAAGGTATCGTCAACAACCTGCGAAATTTAAGCGTTCTGTACTCGAATGGACACGTTTACATTTGATTTTGTAAAAAATCTTATACAAAGAAACTATATCATAAAAACTAGTTTACTAGTTGATTAACAAATAAAACATATGTTTTAAATTTATTTCATCTCTGCAAAATATTAAAAACAACGTTAGAGATTGACAAATAATAATTTGATGGTTGTAGTTTTAATTTTATTTTCTCTATAGTTATGGAATAATTTCAGAGCTTCGGAAAAACGTATATGTATGTAACAGATAATAAAACAGGCCATTCAGGTTACACTCCATTATGGATATTCTAAATTTCTTGAGATAAATTATGGAAATATAATAATTTAAAACTTTTCTAACCTAACTTATTTCTGAGAGGATAAGTTTAATTCAAATTGAATAATATTTTGAAACTGTTACCGATTGTAATTGTTATCCTAAAGAAATCTAATCACCGTAGTTGAGAACCAGTTTACAAAATCAAACAAAGAATTGTCTACATTATCGATTATGTCTATAGGTTGTCGATATTGTTTGTTAATTGCTCACGACCCCATTGGAAACATATCACTGGTCAACCCCAGTGTCTTGACCATTAAATCATTTGAAAAGTTCAAACACAATTTCTAATTTTTTCAAATATTGCTAAATCACTTTAGATTACGTAACAAATCTACGTTGAAATACTTTTTAAATTATAATTAAAATTTTATTCAAGCCCATATACTAGAATTTTCGCTGGAATTTTACTTAAAAAAATCCACTCAACATAGTTCAAAAGCTGTTCAAATATAAATACGATTAAACATAATTTAAAGTTGCACCCAAATTTTGTTCATATTCATCTGAAATATTAACTTATATTCATTCGTTTAATTTAGTTTAAATTATTATATCTTAAATTATAATTCAAAATCTATACGCCAACTCAAATAACACAAACTATTTTTTTCAACTCAATGTTTGATTTTTAACTCAATTTAAAATACACTCAAATTTTGTTCCAAGTCAAAGTGCAACATTAGTTTAGTTTCACTCATACACTTCATCTAAAATAAACCTTTAAAGCTTGGAATTCATACTATAATTCTATTCTGGAATTTCACTTATGCAAATCCACTCAAAAAATATATACTTCGATTATATAGACAAACTCAAATATGAGTAAATATTTATAATTTAAATTGCACTCCAATAATCTATAAATATCAACTTTATAGTACAAATTACCCTAACTTTAACTTAAAAAATTCCACTCAAAATATATAATTCAAATTCTACTTATACGAGTTTTAGAATAATATTTCAATTGCCTCAAAAAAGGCAGACTTTTGAAGGTAGACGTTGAAATCTATCCGCTAAATGTCTGCAAACCGCGTTTAAAATTTAACTCAACTCGATAGTACAAATCTACTTGTACTTGTTATAATTTAATTTTGGAAAGCGGGCAATTTTACCACCACCTTCGATTTCAACCGTTGTTTTTCGTTTGCTATTTTCCCTCAGTATTTTCCTCGGTCATATCTTATCATGTGCTCGGTGTTCTGGGCAACCACTCTAGAGCAAATGTATAGACTCATGTGCATGTAGCCCTTGGCACGATACCTAACGCAGCTGCTTAGGGGATGCTCATTGATTTCCCAATATTTTTCAATATTTTAAAGCTAATTTTAGCAGTATCGCTAACATCAACCTTTATTCTAGATCTGCCGAATTATCTTGCAAAATTAGTTGTTTTAGATTCTTTCAATTTTATTTAAGTTAAGGTCATTAAAGTTAGTTCACAAGATTATTATTTAAAGAGTTGATCTTTCCAATTAATTACAGTTTCAATAGGACCGGAGCTATTTTATAAAATAGTGATTCCGTAGTTAAACCGTATGACAAATAATAATTTGACCGTCTCAGTTATAATTGTATCTCTCCTATAGTTGTGAAATCAAATAAATGTATATAACAGATTAAAAAACAGAACTAATGGGAACTTCCAATTTGGACGACCTGACGAATCTTAGTATGCTCGATGACAAGGGCCATCAACGCTTCTTGGTAAGCTCGGGATGGTTCAACGAGTAAAGAGGAAGTAACCGAATCGCATTAAACCCAAAACAAATCTGGCGACCGTAATTTAAAACTAGTTCAATAAATCACTCTATCAATCGTCTACATAATCAACGTTGTCTACGAATTTGACAATGTTGTCTACAATATCTACCTAGTCGTTTTCTACGGGTTGTCGACACGTCGATGTATATGTGGTCATATTTCTTTGATTGTAACGTGACTTAAGCATTCGTTACTCAGATCGCAACTTTGGATTGGTCTGGTAAACTGGGCCACCTCTGTAGTTTGCTGTGTGATTTAAACAACAATTACTACAGCGTTTTATTGATCGATCATTTAACGTGTTATCGTATTTTTTATTTAAACATGAAGTTCGCCACTAATAACTCAAACTTCTTTCAACGTGCAATAAGCTTTTGTGTGCCCGTATTCTTGGCACTTGATGCATTGTACTGGTCCAGTTCACTTTTTGGGTTCCTCTACAGTGATTTTGCGATCCAGTAAATATCTCAAGTTATATATACTGTGGTTTGGCAACCCCTTTAGACTTTTCAGCTGGTAAGTGTAATGTTGCTTTCCGGTTTGATCGAAATGGTTACAACCGCTCTGAAACCATCAATTTCTAAACGTTGGTTTTTCGTTTCATTGATATTTCCCTTTTAAAGCGGGGCAATATACAATTTTGAGTCAGTTATCTTATCGATTATATTGACGAGTTCATTATTTGACGCCTCTCTTAAACAAATTGGTGACGGCTTTTCGGTATTTTTAGCTGTTGTGCCATCAGTCCATCAGCAAGCTAAACAATTTATTGCCGAGAGGTATTTGATCAGCACCATGTTCTAATCTAGATGCTTTAGTTTTACTATAGCTAACTGGTACTGATTTCGGGCTTCTTTTTCGTTTGATCTGATAGTGATCAGCTATATCTATCCATTCCGGTTTGCACTAAATCTGATTCAGATTTTAAATTATTGTGATTCAATGTAGATATTGACTATGTGTTCGTTGAACAGATATTTGGATTTTGGGGAAAATAAGCCCCTTATGATTTTACCAGTTGTCCAAACTCGTTTAACATATATGAATAAGATATTGAGCCCCTCATTTTTGATTAGCTTTAAACCAATGTAAATACAAATATTATGGTGAGTTTGGTTGCGGAGTTTGACGGGCGAGCACATCGAAATTAAATTTGTTCGTCTAAGAAAATATTTCGAATTTCATTTAATTTATTCGAAATGTTTTTGAACGCCAAATTTATCATAGTTAATTTAAATGAATATGATTTGAGTTGAATTTGAATGAAACTTGAGTAGTTTCAACAATAAATTGTTTGTGATTTTTTCATCTTGTTTTTTAAATTGAGTGAAATTAAGAAATAAATCTTTGTACATTAATGTTTATTTGAACAAAGTTTGAATGACGATATTGCACATGCAATTTGAATGAAATTTGATTATTGACCGTACATTCAAATTATTATAATTTTGTAGCAGCTTAAAATACCAATGGGAGTGTATATATAGACAACGGTTCAACGAATTCAATCAAATCACGAAATTGCCACACATTTTAATTAAATTTGAGGGATTGGTGGTTTATACTCGTATGCGAGCTGTAAGGTCATTTAACACATTAAAATTTCATATAAATAAGTGGAAACCCAATGTATTATATAATTATGTATATGTTTATAATAAATTAATACATTAATGCTTTTATAATATAAACATAAAAGCATATACGTATATATAAAAGCCAAAAAATTTAAATTCGTTATAATTTCAACAACAAAAGTAATACATAATAATATTTATAAATATTATTATTGTAACCATTTTATGTATTCATAATTATTATTATTATGCTAATTATGTATTGTGGCCAAAATGTATTTTTTGGTTGTACTTTGTAATATGCTAACTATATACAAGTTAAATCCATTTAATAATTGCAATGCGAGTATTAATGTACTGTCGAATCCATTCATATTTTTTTTATTTATAGTCAGCACCTATCAAAATATTTCTAATAATTTAGCACCCAGCCTTTAAGTCATACATGATACATAGTAACAATTCAATTTCCTTCTCGATGTTACACACAATGTATACATGTATATACATAAGAAAAAGTCGGAAATTTAAAACTTTGACAAAACCGCACAAAAACTTTTATTTAATTTAATTTTTTTTGTTTATAATTAAAAATTTTCGCAATAAGAGGACTCCAACAAAAATCTATAAACAATGATGAAAAGCAACATCGTATAGTCGTCTTTACCTGTTAAAAATTTATGTATACAATGTTAATGTGATTGTCATGACAAAATGCGAACACAAATCATGTGGTATTCTGTCGCCATCCATCTGTAAATCGTATTCCGTATACAAGTTTGTATGTATATAAAAAACCTTATATAAGAAATTCGTCTGTTGCAAACAACAACAACAAATCCAAATAAATAAGTAAAATAAAAATTAAATAATTTATTAAGTTTTAATTGGAAAAGTTTTATGGTTATTTCGTATCAGTGTGAATTTGAATGATATTATTTCTCCGCGTGGTGTGACAGTCATCCGATGTCATAATTTCCAGATTTCAGTATTTATATTATGCGCATAAATTAGATTATTTAGAAAATGTGCGTTCGAAGAACACAAATTAGACATAAATTTAACTTCTTTGCTAGAACTTCCGTTTTTTAGGTGACGTTTCTTAAGAATTCGGATAAAACTGATTTTTGAGGAGAAAGACACCTCTATAAATATAAAGTGTTGAACCTAAAATTATTGGATTTATTATAACACCGGTAGCTGGCTATTTTGTCAGAAAAGCTTTAAATCCTAGGATTAGAGTAGAATTATTAAATTTTTGAATATTGAACCTCTCAACCTTTTTGTTGAATATCATCGAATATTGTTGAAATTATTTCTATAGTGTCCGAATATATTGGAGTTCCGCTTTTGTATTCGAAGTTATTGATGAAAATTCGGCAGTTATACAAGTGAATTAATATTTAGGTTAGGTTAGGCTGCTAAGGCGCACTTAGACCGGTCACGGTCTATTGTGTTACTATACAGGATCATACTTTTCTATTACCCTTATGTGAACCAGTTAGAGCTACTTATGTATAGTGAAAAAGTTAAATTACAGGTAAGATTAATGATGTGTACTTTGACGGAATGTTATGAGCGATACAAGATGCTGCACCACTAAAGATTTAACCAGAAGGTTTTCACCGATATGTGCAAGACTATAATGGAAAGTTACTCACAATCGCTTCTGTATTGTTTCATAATTAGGCTGAGAAATCTGATGGAAAGCGCCATCAAAAGACTGGCATCCAGAGCCAGCCTTACCAATAATTCATTCGAAATTGTAATAACCAACGCGTGTTTATTATTAACATGGGCTAAAAGCGTAAGTAACGATATGCAGTTTTTGTTTGCAGCACTAATGGGCCCACGGTGCAATACCCAAATTCACACTAACATTCATTCAACCCATTCATCCCATTCACACAAGTACAGTATACAACCTATGCGCATTGCCATAGCTCCATTTCACCCTGTACATTAACATGATCTATGACACGTCATAGATGTTTTCAATTTAATCACCGATCGTAATCGGGAGATGAAAAATCCCTTTTGCATCCCCCGCCTCTGTTGGGTTTCGAACCCGGTACCTCCCGATCCAAACGTCGCAGCTTTAACCACTGCGCTATTTGCTCGGTGAGAATATATAAATCAAACCAAAAGGTGATTGCCAGTAGATTTCTAAATTTGAAAATATCAAATGAATGCACATTTCAATACGGAGGGCTGTATTTAACCAATAACAGTTTGTTCGTATTATATTTTAATTTTAAATAAAATATTTTATATAAATGGAACTATTTGGTACTTTAAAATAATCAATAACAGTATCGAAATGTTGGAACCTGAAAAACTTCTGATCTTGTCGCGAAACGAAGTAACCATCGAAACAATCACATGTCATACACAAAACATAAATCATTGAATGGTATAATATTAATTGCCTCACAAATGTCGTTGCCCCCAGGTCAACGTTCATTATGAACGGCTATAGAGCCCGTCTATTAACAAAGCCCAAACGCAAACAGAGCCCTCTGGACATCTGGCCACCTCCACAAGTAGCAATACAATTTAAATTATAATTAAAGAAAAGCAAAACAAAACCGAGATCGGCACTAGCGTGGGTAGGGGAGGTTTGGCAAGGCCCGAGGCTGGCGGCTGTAAGCAGGGAAGAGAATCCGAGCGCGCGTTTGGCTACCATTCGAACCGGCTAGTCCAGACGTGATACTGAAAATAATCAGGATAAGTAATCGAAGTCTTGGAACAGATAACTGGAAGAAAGATATGCAAGAAAACCAAAGGGGGGCTCTAGATTATCCACTATGGTAATCAACAAAAAGTCCCTGGGTCCTCTTGTCTTGCTAAGGGAGTAATTGACTTCGGTTTTGGGCCAATTACTCTAAGAATCTATAAAAAAAGACTAGGTTGAAACGCATCGGGGAACCTGGAGAAGACGGCACCCTGTCCACACAAGAGACAGCTGCACAAGGAGGGGAGACAATCCAACTAATGGAGCTTGCTTGAGGTGGCTGTACAAATATGGTAGCAGTCTATATGAACTGGGACAAACAGGTTCCAACTGAAAAAGATTAGGGTGATTCTTGGTTGTGATGCTAATGCCCATCACACAATCTGGGGCTGCACAGACATCAACGAAAGGGGTGAGTTATAAATATTAAATTCAAACCTTTTGGTTTGTAATATTGAGCAAAAACCCACATTTATTAATAAAAATCGGCAGTGGAATCTAGACGTAACCTTCGCCTAATCTAAGATAATACTTATTCTATGATCATGGAATGGAGAATGGCGGGAGTACATTCCTTCTCTGACCATCGATATGTAACATTTAGCCATAACGTTTCCCCTGCCACCTAAGATTCTTTTAAGAATTCCAGAAGGACAAACTGCGGCAGAGACAGTGGATGAACTGAATTACATAGTGGACACTATCACTAGTGCCGGCAACCGGTCCTTTAATGCTGCTGGCCCAATAGTTAAATCAAGGGGTAAACAAAAACCAACATGGTGGTCCAGGTAACTACCAAAAGGTTTGTATGAAAGCCTTTAATAGAGTAAAAAGTACGAGATAGGCGCAAGATTGGGACTCCTATAAGGAGGGCTTAAAATTATACAAAAAAGAATTAACGAAGGGACAAGACAGGTCGTGATGACTCTTTTGTGATAAAATGGAGGAAGTCTCAGTTACTGCTTCTATTGAGGAATCTTTGAAACTTCCCATTGAAACCCACTTTCCCAGGAAGCTTTGAATTGTTGGCTCTCTTCGGTATGAATCGAGGTACTCTAGATTTATTTTTATATTTTGCACAGACTGAACTATCTCTATTATATTATTTTCTTTGGTTGGCACTTCCCATATAAGTTGAGTTAGCTGGTAGGAGGGGAAAATCATGTAGAGTGCTACATATAGGTGGCATAAATGGAATGTCAGCAGAAGTTGATCTCAAATTGTTTCTCCACAACATTAGCTGGTCTGTAAACATAATTTTTTGTCAAACTCAGTTGGTGTGAATATTTCGTTAATGTGTTCTTTACCAATAATCTTTAAATGTGGAATATCAATACTAGCATCTAAAAAATAATTATTATAATAGAAATTTTAACTTAACTATATATATATATATATATATATATATATATATATATATATATATATATATATATATATATATATATATATATAAATAAATATACTCATAAGCCTAGGATATAAATCTTCCGCGCCCTATGAATTCAATAAAGTTTTAAGTGGTACATTTTCCTCAATATCTTCTATTGATTCTTCATTTGTTTGAAATTGATTTAAGGTTGATACAACTGGTATTTTGAGATTCACTTTCCTCCATATCTGATGTGTTTTCCGAGGGTGGAAATATATTAGCCAAAGAGTCTTAACTATAGGAGATAATAGTGGATTTTTAATATTATTATGTTTTTCCTTCCTTTGCTTGCTATAATTATAAAATGATATTCTTTCACAAATAGTTAGTAAATTGCATAATAAGGCCCCTGTTAATAATTTTAATAAGAAGTTCCATAAATAATAAGCACATGGTTTTAAATTTAGACCCAGATTTTAAAATGAATATTTTTGTTTGCTATTATTATCCATTTACAATATTATAAATTATATTTCTAATAAATAAAAATTATCGTAATGTAATTAAATTTATAACATAAAGGGAAAATAAAATTGTTACATTTTATATTATGAAGGTTTCCTTTATATGTTGCACACATTTTAAAATAAAATAGTTTCGGTAGCCCATATATTATCAATATATACTTGTATAATATGAATTAAACTTAATTTAATATAATATGAATTTGAATAAATTATAAATAATCCGAATAATTAAAAAAATATGAGATATGTGATATTCTTTATGAAAAAATGTACAGTTGCACTAACACCATCAAATTCATAAAATAATTATTACGTTTCACTGAAATAAACAGATTTTTTGAACAAGCAATTAATATATTAATTTAGTATTATTCACAATTCACATCTAACAATTTTATTTCACTAAACTTTAATATTATTAAATAAACAAATTAATATTTTTTAAAAATTTAGTGAAACAATTTTTATCATATTTTTTATTATTTTCACTTTTTTATCCATTTCAAGACACTGTTTAATGTTTGGTGGTTACAATCGTAATGAATCAATTATTCCAAAATGGCAGACGAATATCATCATTACTGTTACGAATTTCTTGGTACATTTACAAAAAAATTGTTATAGTTACGATTTTTTTTGTAGAACTTACAGATGCATTTGTAATATACATAAATATTACAAAACACATTTGTAATTTTTACAAAGTTTGACGGTTATCTTTACAATCCGATTTGTATAACAAATATTTTTTACCAAATTATATGTGCGTATATTGTCAGATTTATGAGATATTTCCATATTTAAGAATTTCACACAATTCGTTTGGTTCTAATTTTTTTGTAAAGCTATATCCTACGGTAATAGACTATTATGATTATCTAAGCTATTATTAAAGAATTAATTACGTAGCTTTATATGCTTTAATGTTTAGGACAGGTTGAAGTCTAAATATATTTGCCAAAGGGTCTAAATCTAATTGCCCACATTTCAGCAACCAGACATAAAGATACAACCAGGCATAATCATTTTACGATAAAAGGCAGATCCAGGTTTATCAGACATACCCCAAAACGTGCAATAGTCCACCACAACTGATCAATGCATTTTCCACGTAACGCCAATTGCTTGAGACGATCATCTCATGAATAAACGAAAATCTATTTTATATAACGTTGTTATCTTAGCAACCAACATTTGCCATTCACTCATGTCTTAAGTACATAATTTCCAAGCATACTTATTATCTGAAATACATGAAATATTCTTATTAACTGAAATAAATATTTTACGGATTGAATACGAGTTATACATAATTATGAACATAATATTGATCAAAAACGAGTAAATCTCAAGAAAAACGACGAATTTTTTGTGCCGAAACATGTTCTTGAAAATTTAATTTCATAATATGGATAGTCAAAAATTTCTGGAAATCTGTAAGTTTGGACAACATGACGAAATACATTTATTGCGCATTTTACATTAACTTATACGAAGAATGAATCTTTTTTTATATTTTACAAAATTGGTTGGTGAATTTTACAAGTGAATTTGTAAATTTATGATCCTGCTTCAGATTACTTTCATCCTTTGTAAAGTTAAGATATATGCTTCGTTACTGTTACAAACGAAACTGCGTACAATTTGCCACGTAATTCTTACTAATCTTCATTGTAAATGAGAATTACTATGGATATCGAATTTACAAAATGAAATTTGTTCGATTTAACAAATGCTATGATAAATTTACATCGAAAAACCTTACAAAGCAGGTGTTAATTCATCAAATTTGTTGTTAAGTTTACAAATTTTCTTTTACGAAATCATATTTGTAAATTATTTTTTTGAGTGTAGGTTCTCAATGAACTGCATCTCTGATCTCAAAATTGTAAAGTGCGAGATATATTACGCTACATATAGTTAAGCAATCTATTATGCTGGCGTTATTCGACTAACATCGTCATCGTTATAATAATATTTTACTGACTGCTTAAGTTCATCACGTATTAATCATTCTCATTCTGATCAATTAACATTCATAGAATTCTATTCTGGAATTTCACTTAAGAAAATCAACTATACAAAAATATACACTTCGAAGTCTATATAAATCGCGTTTTAAATTTTTCTTCATAGTCCAGATTTTATATACTCGGAATTTAATAATTTTAAAATTCAATATTTGCAAAATTCATGAGCCTTGAATGGACCCTGATGATACTAAAAATCACCGTCGATAGTCTGGTCAAACAATTAAAAGTAGTTTAGTAAATGAAATATTGAATACCAACCATTCAATTTTAGGTGATTTCGAAATATCTGACCACCATAGTTTAGACGTCTTCTACCGGTTGTCTGCATTAAAAAGACGTAGAAAATAAAAGATGACGCGTAAATGCCCATTCCAAGGAATTTGATTCAATTACGTTAACGGTGTACATTGCACCATAATAAATTGCATGCGTCTTTTTGTTAAAAGGCAAACCACTTCAAATAGATCATATACATAGTCAACAAATTAGTTTAGATTACATAAGACTTGTATTTGCAATGATGATGTATTAACTAAATATGTTTGTTACTCAGCCAATTATTTTATTGTAAATAACTTCCTTTATATTTTGTATTATAAGCAATCAATAAAAAATTTGTTACTAAACATATCCAACATATCCAGCATATACATAATATATGTATCACACACACACAACATTGAGTTTAAAACTCGCAACAGGATATCTGATTTGAATATTCAAATTTATTTTTTATGCCGTATACACATTCTGCCATAATTCCAATTCACCACATGAATAGTCTTAACATGTCATTTTGAACATACATATACAGTACATACACACACACACACACACACAGTGGGTTATAAAATAAAATTTTGTATACAATTTTGTTTTTGTTGGATTCCTCTCCTAGGAGCTTTACGTACATGTACATATATAATACACATCCCTATAACTAAACTGAAGACATTAACAAAAACGGATAATAATTTTAATGTTGGAGTGGCGAAAAATATTTTGAATTCTTTACATGAATGATAATAATGTATCGACTTATAAACATACATATATGAGTTATATACATGACATGTATCCAGCGCATATGGTTGAATGCCGAACGTCTCAAAGAGGCGAATATTTATCATCATTCGACTCTCTCCATTACAAAAATAGTGATATAATTTGTATTCATTGTAACTCATCAATCTCATCGAATAGATATAGTGTATGTATGTATGTCTGTATATCGATATTCAACACCTTCTGTTCGAATAGAAAATTCCCCTGCCGCAATCGGGTATGTTTACTAAAAAATTTAACATTTTTTTTTTCTTGCTCTTACATTATTAATGATGGCAGAGCGTTGCCTTCATATATCATCTCGCAAATATATAATATTTTGTAACCTCAACAAAAAAAAAACACACACAAGACGAGAAACTATCAATCTTTAAGATGGAACACGACATGAAATCGGTGTGCGCGTGTGTGTGCGTGTATTTAGAGAAAAAAATGATTAATTAATTTTCAATAGAAGGCGGAAATCATTTTCGTGTCATTTTTATTGGATTTAAGATGAATTGATATCGGTTGTATATGTGTCTGAAGTTATACGCGAGGATGGATGATTTTAAGGAAGATGCGGGTTATGAATACCATTTACTACAACATAATGTACTGCGGCGTTCTCGTCTATATCACAAAATTCAATTAAACTTAAGCTGGGAGATTTGACTATATTTCTTCTAAGTACCAACCATAATGCTAAGGAATGTTTGGAACAAGCTCGTTATCGCAGCGTAAAATCTGCGTATCCAGAGAATTTGTGTTGTAATTTAGACTCTGATTACCTTCGTTGATCATAGTAAGATGCATCGAGGCTTCAGGAATTCAAATTTGTCTTCATATGGGTTCCACTGGAGCCCAATACTTTTGGCGTATCTTCTCCGATTTCTTTGATCGCTTTCTTCTTGGAGGTTTGAATCAATGATCGTAGCGTTGTTTGTTCAGAATTTCTGAAGTTGAAACCGATGGCTCTTCCGATGTGCTTCGGACATTATGTCATCGACGTTTAAGTCATTTAATAGCAGTTAAGCTATAAGATGATAAAGAAGCTGCTCAGTGGTCCAATAAGAAATCATTTTTTACTTGTTTACTTTACTCGGAACAAGTTAATCCTCGCTATACATACCCACACCTGCCTATCAATGTTTTCCACGTATCCACAGAGTAAAAAATTATGTCATCGAAAATTATTAATATATTTATAAGTGATTCTTGAATTGTCGGTCCTACTATTAAGATAACATTTAATCATAGACTAATGGATGGTTGGATGGAACTGTCAAAAACCACTCCTCTCCATTATGTTTAGCCTATTTATCGCATGATATGTTATTTCAAGCATTATGTCTATACAACCTTCCTCGGAGCAGCTTATAATACCTCTTCACATTTGTTTTCCTCTGGGGTCCTTCTAATGTCTTTCGTTAACTTTTCTACTTCCCATAACTTGCGTATAGTGATTTATCGATTTCCAGTGGAACATTACTATTGTCAGTTCGGTGGAGGTTTTGTCGTTGAATGGTCTAAACTCACCGTTGCTTTTCACCAGAATCTCACCATTTTCGAGGTTTAGTTTTAATTCTTGTAGACGCATCTGACCTAAACAAATATTTGTGATACCCATTTGTGACACACCTCCAATAACTCTCGATATATGTTTGCTACTGATCGTTGCTGCCTTTGTATTATTTTTCATGGCAAAGTTGACGTTTCAACCTATAGATCTATACTCTATCACGTTATTCACTTGGACTGCTTCTGATTTATCGTTCTTACATATTTCATATCAATATACTTGGGGATCATTTTGGTTGCATATTGGACACAGAATAGCTTTTGTTGTTTCAACTTGAACTGCGTATGATCTAATAACTAATGGTCGACTTGTAATAAGTTTGTTCGAATGACCCAAGTCTATGAGATCTGCCATTTCTTGCGCCCAAACAGATTTTATTTACCCAAGGATCCAGTTCTTGCGGCATCTATGGTCATACACGAAATTATGAAATTTCTTTAAAACAGCTATTCACGCTGGAGCAGGGAAGTCGACCGGACATAGTTTCACTTTGTGCTGGTGGGGATTCGTTAGTTGCAGGCGATTGGTCTTCCTGCACCGTTTCCCATTCGATGAGAATGTATGATACCGTCTTGAAATGCTGAGTAGAAGCAACAATTCATCATGAATGACTCAGAAGGCTGATGTAGTAGTTCATAGCAATGGTAAAGTTTTGGCTACTAAATATCATATGACGTAAATTGGAAATGATTTGAAGATATCCCAAACTTTCATCGTAGGATATTTTAAAACCACCTTTTACAACACAAGCGTAAAGAATCCATCCCATACTTTTGAAAAATACAAATATAATATATACAGTTTGCTCATCCCAGGATTAGTTACATTTATACTATCAAAGACTTTTTCATCAATTAAAAAAATTTACAGTTGGTGCCAAAATACCTACTTATCCCTGACTTTTTTAATATGTAAAATTTATTGGGTGGGGAAAAAGATTCATCTAAGCAAGTCGTTGGAAGGACGGTGATTTTCTAATAGCGATTAAGCTTTGGACTCTCTATAGGCAACTATTACATCAGCTTTGATATTTTTTTTTTCCGTTAGAATTTCCACAAAACAAATAAATGGCTCTCCTTTGCCAACTAAAAAGAAAGCTAAAATCCAAAAAAATGGATACGCTTTTGTGATACGGCTATTTTCTTACAGCGATTGAGATTAAGAATTTTTCTGACCGTTGGAATTGCCACAATACAAATAAATGTGTCGCCTTTGCCAAGTTTTCAAAGAAAACTGAAATCGAAAAAAAAACGTTTGACCAAGCTTTTGTAGGGACGGCTATTTTCTCACAATGGTTGTGTTTGGAACTTTCTTAAATTAAAGTGTCCAATTTAACAACTTTTAAAAGAATTTTATGGGCGCCACATTTATTTATATTTCGGCAATTCCGACGGGAAGAAAAATATTAACAGGACAATGATGGCCAACAAGGTTCTAAACTCAATAGATGTCAGAAAATAGCCGTTCTTTCAACGACTTGCCCAGAAAAATGTATGTTCCACCAAATAAATTTCACATATTAAAGAAGTCTGGGGTGAGGATGGATTATTTACTTTCACATATTATGTTTGGATTTTCAAAAAATCCTATAGGATGAAATCCTGGGATAACTTCAAGGGGGTCATTTTTGGCAATTTTAATTTTACTCATTCAATCAAGAGTTATAAATCATCTAGTGAGTCAACCCAAAAGGTCTTGTTTGGCCTACATTTAACAAGGTAAACAGTCGGCGTGCGTGGGCGCCAACAAGGTCTTAAACTCAACCGCTGTGAGAAATTAGCCATCCCGCCTAGCCAAAAATAATTTTTTCGATTTTAGATTCCAATGACGTTGGCAAAGCGACACCGTGCCCAATGGAGTTATGCACATTTAGCCCAACATCTCACCTAATAGTAGCTCCGTTTTTTCAGATTCGTATAACATATGCAACATGGACACATTCTCCCGCAGCCATATTTACCTTGTGTTAGTTTCTAAAGCGTGAACTCGGGTTTTGCAGTATGTCAGAAGTTATCGGTCAGCAACCAAAACATATAGGGAACGATCATCATTTGGTCACTGCAAAGCTATACGATGGAAGTTTTCGTACAAGTCTAGGAACACAGCGAAATGAATGGAAAGTTTCGACAGTGCAGGGCTGACAAATGAAGATCAATAGGAACGATATCAGGGTCTAATCAGCGACAGCATTTAGGAACCTAATTGCCATTTTTAACAGACTGTGTGAACTATGTCCGGGAGGTACTGACAACATCAGTTGTCAGTACTGCTCAAAAGACTTTAGGTATAGCCCATAGTAAAGTGCAACAACGTCTCACAATCGCGATGAAAAACAAGGCTGCTCTTGCTAGTAGGCCAGCTAAGCGGATTTGGAAACGGAAGGAGCAAGAATGGTGGAAGGCCGAGGTTCTGCAAGTACAACAACTCAGCAATGAGCCCAGTAGATTGCACCATACTTTCCGGCTTTCGGCAACCGCTATTCGGGACTGGGATGGAAACCTTTGTGTCAACATCGACATAGTACTTTTCTCATGGAGTGGATACTTTACCGACCAGCTTGGTTTTCATCAAGCATCTCAGACTGTTGTTGAGTCACATCTAATACAGACTAAGAAGATTAGCACTGAGGATTCATCCTATGAGGAATTCACTAGGGCCATGCAGAGAAACCGCTCACCTGGAGTGGACTGCATTAATTCGGAGCTCTTGATATTTGGAGGGTATATTTTGTGGTACTGTCTTTTCGACTTTATTCAATTGGTATGGCGAACCGAAATTGTGCCTGACGAATTAAAGGTGGGCGTGATATGCCCGATCTTCAAGAAGGAAGACTTGAATTGTGAGAATAATCGCGGTATAGCTCGCCTTTGCACAGCATATACTTGGTTGGCGACTATCGAGGAGGATTTCATCCGAATCGATCAGTCATTGATCAGTTTTTTTTGCTGCGGATGATTCTATGTAAATATTATGAGACAACGATCCCCGTACATCGGGCATATCATACTCATACATCAGGTGTTCCTGAATTTCCGACAGGCCTATGACTCGATCATCCACGAAAGTTTATGGTCTGCCCTGGAATATTTAGGAATGGCCACAAAATTGGTACGTTTATTTAAAATAGCAGTGACACCAACTAAATACTGTGTTAAAGTTGAGAACAGACTATCGACAATTTATGCAGTTCGCTCGAATGTTCGGCAAGAGATGCACTGTCCCCTATACTTTTTAATCTCATGTTAGGGTACATTTTTCGTAAAACTCCAACACCTCAGCGCAACATCTTATATCGCCAGACCAATCAGGTGCATGTATATTCAGATGACATATGGGTGATTGGACTGAATAGGAACGCAGTGAAAGAAACATTTAGTCCGCCGTGAGGCTGAAGCTGTACAAATCGTTCATCAGATATTGCGAGCTCTATACAATTTCGAAATGAGAGATCTGATGAAATAACATCTCAGCTAGTACGCTGGCTCGGTCTCGTTCTCCGTGCTGATCCAGAACGAATTGTGCGGCAATCTCTAAGAAAAGATCCACCATATGGTAGACGCAGAAGTCGTTGGCTCAATGATGAATAGAACACCTTGGCTTCTTCAGATTGTCTAAGGCAGTATACAGACATGCTCAGAATTCGCCGTTGGAGACATATTGTTAATACAGTGAGGGGCCAGTAATGGCCTTTAAAAACTGATTATTGTTATTCTTATATCAAATGCCATTTGACCCAAATTTTGAAAATTAGCATAATGATATCTCAGAAGGTCATATACATAACCTATGTTTTTCCATTGAACACTGCACGTTAATCGTGACTGATGACCGTGATATTACATGGATTCCCATGATGTATTTTCCTATGAACATACGTTCCAAATTATAAACATATTTTTGACATAAAAAACCTTCCGATTATATGCCAGCCCAAAAACCTCACGAAATAGTGACAGTTTGCAGATTATAAATTCAAAGCAGGTTTTAGAAAATAAATTAACAGTAAACTGTGATGTACCGTTTCAATTTTCTAAAGTTGTTACATGTACATTCTTGAAATTAATTTTTAAATGCTTGCCACAATTTTACACTTTTAAAAAACGTTAATACTCGCATATATAAGCTTGTGAAGTTTTTACTAAATGACTACTGTAAAGTATAAACATTAAGGTTATTGGCTGCCATCTATTGAGCAATCGATTAATTGGTATTAAATTTCTATTGTTGCCATTTAAGAATGCTCGGATGTTTGTAACAATAAAATAACCCAGTATATGTATACCCCCAAAGCAATTTTAATTTCTGTATATATGTACATACTACATATATAGTTTGAGTTCGTGCCGGAATTAAATGTTACACAAAACTATCCTAACCTTTTTCAAATTAATACGTTCATTTACTACGTGACACAATTCAGCGTTTCATTTTGAAATCGGAAATAACCAAAAAAAAAATAAAATAAAAATACAAATAACGAAAAACAATCCTGTCTTTTGCGCTTAGCTCGTGCACAAGGAAATCAATACATTTGGTATACAGTAGAAAAGGTGTAATGACCCGTGCACAGGAATTTATATCAATTACCATACCTATGTTACCCCAAAAACTATGCGTACATAGGTATACGTAAACAAATTTTACTTGTAAATTCTATATACTGTGTGCGTCTAGATTTTTCTTTTACTTATTGCCCCATATTTTCAACCTGCCCATTTTATAAACAAAAGGAAAGGTAGAAAAAATTGAATTCGTTCGTTTTTCTTCTGTATATATGGAAATTGTGTCACGTTATATGCTCAAACCTAAATATACATTTAAGGATATATGTAGATACATCAAAAACTTTATTTTTAATTTCCATATACCTATACACAGAGATACAGTTTTCCAATTTTTTTTATGTTTTTTCTACAAATCGAAATTGGTTTTTGGCTCGATCCCATAACCCCTAGAGAGGGATAAGTATTGAATATGAAAAATTGATATATGTGTGTATGTACCAGTACGACGTATGGTATCAGTTATATTCCTTTTGTTAGGTTGGCGAAAATATAATTTTCAATTTATGGATGGAATAAGGTTGAGAGATTTCAATTGGAAATTATGTTTACGTTTTGACGTTATTGCAACTTTATATATAGTAACGAATGATTGACTGCATAATACTGCATCGTTTGTGTATAATTTAATTTTCGATGTATGTGGTCTAACAGTCAGGGATCGGCTTTAACGCGTCATCTATTATTTTCTACGTCGACGTATCGACCACCCGTAGACAACGTCGATAACGTTGACAATGAAGAGAAATGCTGGAATAATGTTACGAGTTAGTTTCCAACTAAGGCAACAAAATTTCTTTAGGGTGGTGATAATTTAATGGAATTTTCTTCAATGCATTTTAATCTACATTTTTTAAAAATGAAACCTGTTTTATTTAGATAACTAGTTTTTAAGCTAAAGAAACGGAATCATATAACTTAACTTTTTAGTCTACATTGTTTGAGATAAAATTATCTAAAGCGTCGTATTTGGTTACAACATTGAAAACTTAAAATTTAAAAGTTTTCGGATGAGTGAGGTTAACATTTCATGCGAGGAGTTTAAAAGGAAAAAGTATTAACAAAAGTTTAATGAAAAACGTACATATTTAGCAAGATATTACGTGCCGCTCTGATGCCATTCTTAGTTACTGAAGGAATACAGTGGCGTAACAACAAGGGAATAAACCCCGCATTGCCAGGAGCATTCCATTCAATATAATTCCATTCAGGACGCATATTTTCAGTAATCTTATCTTTTTCGCCATTCTTCTTTTAAGTATCGCTAAATATTTCTTGATACGTCGAAAACCGGTCGGCTTAGATACTTTAGATAACATTGATTTGGATTAGTCTCATACCAATTTATTGAGTCTTTAGAGTAGCGTGAATTAGTTTAATCAGGCCAAATATTACTGCTGAATCGTGTCAACGAATTAGAGGCAAAATACGTTTCTGTACATATTCAATGTTACTGTTTAGGATGTGACAAGGGCCTCGCTATAGTGGCGGTTTTAAACATAGGCAACCAAAGCAGCTGCAAAAAAATAAAAATAACCTTTTAACTCTACAAAGTATTATTATTTTAAATTAAATTTTTCAAAGAAACAAAATGTTAAATAAAATTATTAACCAATGTTGATGTGTTTATTGAAATTTGATTTTTTAATCAGATGCAGCCCGTCATATTGGGGATTGGGAAATATAATCGATCATTTAGTACCCATAAGTTTCATTTCACTAACCAAGAAAAATTGTATTTACAAAAACATAAGCTATTATTAGTCTTCATAAATAGTAACAAATGTAAATTTATAAAAACATTAAATTTCGCCACAAATTTTTAGCCCACTTTCCCCAGCACTCACATAGTAAAATACACGAAAAATTGTCTGGTTTTGATGCAAAACAATTTTTAGTGTGTTTCTATATGAGTGCATGGAAAGGTCGACTAAAATTTGGTGTCAAGAATTTTTATTTAAAAAAAAAAAAAAAAAAAATCGATACCAAACTTTAGTCGTCCTAACGCAGTTTTAACAGGGTTGTGGCATAAGATAATTGTGTATACATGCAAGATAATAAGTGTTCGCGGGATGAATAAGTGTTCGCGGTGCTGATAAGGGATACTATATCTAAGCCAAATTTTTGTGTAGATTTCAATTTGATTGTAGAATAATCAACGAGATCCTTTTTTTGGCATTTATAAAGACGTTTTATATCAGAGAGGTTTAATATTTTCTATCGGCTTCGTACTTTGCGAAAAATAATTGCGTAATTGGACAAATTCTTTTTGTAAATATTAGTATGAAAGGCACAAGAAATTTAATTTCAAATGAACTTTGGGTTTATTATATAATTTTATTCCCGCTGCCTATAATTGTGGGTGCTGGGAGTGTCTAGCTACGCTACTGGGTCAAACACTACCAATCGAAAAGTTACATAATCCGCCATTAATTCTTTGGCACAATTTTAATACTGCGATGTATCGATTGTATTTCTCATTTTTAATTTTAACTTTCAAGATTAAAATACTGCCTACTCTGGTTCAAGTCCCATGGTCTACTAATGAGTACAACCATAAAGAGCACTACGGGCCTTCCACGTTGCGGGCCTTCTTGAAACGTGGAGGGTTTGTTTTCTTGTTGTTACAACACTGCATTCCCTAAGTAACTATAAGAATGCCCAACAAACAATTTTTATTTACAGACTGTTTGCTGTGAATGTACTCTGTAATTGTAAAGTTACAGTGGTATTCTTACCTTAAAAGTGGTGTAAATGTTTAGTATGCATCTTGGGAACACAATGGTAATGTATACTGCTCGTGTATGTAAACTTGAAATTATACGTTCGCTTTTTGTAAACATTTTGAGAGTTAATTGAATATGGACAGTTACAAGTCCATCACACTTTCCTGTTAAAAATATTTATCTGTAAATGAAATGTAAACGCTATGTAATTGTTATGTAAAAGTTAGTTTTCATTTACATTTTCATAAAAAAATATTTAAATGTACATGATATGTAAACGTTGTGTATTGGTTACGTAGAAGTAAACTTATGTTTATATTTTCCTACTAAAAATGTTTACTTGCATATGATTTGTAAACGCTGGGTATAAATATGTGTACAATTTTTGACATTTATGATAGTTGCGAAAGAAGTTATAAACGAACAATTTGTTAAAGTGCTTTTCTCAATTATAAAAAATTTTGTAATAAAAATAATAAGTTAAATAATGTCATTTAAAATAATATTGTGTAGAGACGATAGTATTGTTGCTGTACCAGAACAAACAGTATTTTATATTGGCCACCAATTAGTAAGTTTAAATTTTTTATGCTGAATTTTTAATTTATACTCTGTATACTGATATGTTTTCATTTCATTAGAAAAACTACGTATAGCAATCCATTTAGTAAATATAATCAAGATTGGAAAACTGAAAAGTGCATTGTTAAGAAATGTGATATTTTAACATTTCGAGAGGCCATACAATTGGAAGAGGAGTATGAAAAAATGGGAACCGACGATGAAGATAATTTGCACCGATTGCTTGAACAATCTAGCGGACGATTTAGAACCTGCAAATTAAATCCCACACCGACTGCAGCATTACATTTACATACAAAATACGATGACATCTTTAATCAAAATTTGACATCTAATAAAAATAAAATAAAATTTAAAATAATTCACTTTTTATTCCAAAAGTAAATGTATAATTTGAAAGGGTTTCTTATTAAGTCATATGATTTAAATATGTTTAAAAATGACGACTTAAATGGTTTGTCAAAATAATCATATTTGTTCATAATACTTCTACCATAAATATATACTATATCGTTTAAGTAAGTGGCATTTATCATTTCAACTATTTCATTATTTTTGGTTAAAACTTTGGTTACCATTTATTTTTTATATCATTGGAGAACATTACTTCTTCCATAATATAAATTTGTTTGCATATTCCAACACACATTGGTAAATGATGACTCTCCTGAATTCGGCCTTTAACAAATGGGAATTTAGCCGTAGATGTATATCTTATATTATTATCGTTATAGTTTTTCATTTTTGCAAGTTCAATTAGACGTTTAGCAACCTGTTCTAGAGGTTTGTTTCCTTGACGAATTAAATTCTTTATTTGGTATAAGAAATTCTCAAACTGGTATGCACTGAAGCTTGGCAGGGGTTTGAACTTTTTAGCATCAGCAGTTACATGGCATAGACTATGAACATTGGAACTAACACAATCAATGTCATATATTAGAATGACTTTTTTAATGTAGTCCTGGAATAACAACTCAGCCACATTTAAATGTTTTAAGTAATGCTTGCATGAGCATATAGTCACCGCCGCACAAAATAACATAATAAAATGTTGATAAACTTCGGTTTTTAGAAAACCCTTCATTATAACAATCATCAAAACAATTTGTGGATCTTCTAATAATATTGTTACTTCTGATCAAGATATTAGTAATGAGTTCAATAAGCATTTCTTAGAAATACCCTATAAGCTTTCTTCCCAACTTGTGTCCAATCCCAATACTATTAATTCAGACACTTTCACCATTTCAAACTATAACTCAAATACCAGTTTTTACTTTTTCCCTACGGATAGGAATGAAGTTTTAAATTGTGTTAGTGACTTAAAAACAAACATTCTGTAGGAGATGATCAGTTAAGTGGTTATGTTACTAAAATAATTGGAACTTATATTTGTGATGCCTTAACATACATTTTAACCTAAGTTTCTCGCATGGTGTTTTTCCGGATAAGTTGAAATCTGCCATTGTGATACCTCTTCACAAAAAAGGTTCGATGATAGATCCAAATAATTACCGCCCGATATCATTATTGCCAATTATATCAAAAATTTTTGAGAAATTGGTAAAAAAGCGTATAATGTCGTTTTTAATTAAAATACGGTTCTTAAACTCTAATCAATTTGGATTTGTTAAAGGTCGTTCCACTGATGACGCTCTTGTGAAATTTAATAATTTTGTTTTTAATAACCTTAATAAAAATAATAAAATAGCGTCATTGTTCATCGATATCACTAAGGCATTTGACACTGTAAACCATGATATTTTGCTACTCAAAATGGCAAATATTGGTTTTCGTGGTATAGCTCTTCAGTGGTTTAAAAGTTATTTACAAGACAGATCGCAAAAAATTCGTGTCAATATGTCGTACAGTTCCCCTGGTACTGTTAATCTTGGAGTTCCTCAGGGGTCTGTACTAGGGCCCATCTTATTCCTAATTAACATTAATTCTATGTTTTCGATAGATCTTTTAGGCGATTTGATTGCATTTGCTGATGATACTGTTATATTATATACTGCTAATAATTGCGTTGACATAGAGTTAATGATTATGCGTGATTTAGCTGTTCTTCGTAAATGGTTTGATAGCCATTACATGATTTTGAGTTCGAAGACTAAATTAATGTTTTTTGACCGTAATCATGATTATATCCCAGTTAATGATATTATATATCATGAACATAATTGTACCTCTGCTGGATGCAATAAAAAATTATAAATATCTGGGGTTAACTATCAGTAGTAATTTTTTATGGAATGTTCACATTAATAATGTTCACAATAATTTGTTGAACTCAGTTCGGAAGTTATACTTGCTACGTAATTTTTGTCCAATTGAGGTTTTAAAAATGTATTACCATGCAATGATCGAGTCACAACTTCAAAATGGCCTTATATGTTGGGGTGGTGTGTATTTTTCTAATTTAAAAAGCATTGTAGTTGCTCAAAAGCATTGTTTAAGAATAATTTACTTTAAATCTCGTATGTCACCGTCCTTTCCATTGTTCTGCAAATCTAATTTACTTAAGTTTCGAAATCTCTACATATACAAGGTTTTAAAAATGTTTTTCATGAGAAGCGGTGATCGCAGTCTACTGAAAGATAATGTTTACAATTTAAGAAACAAAAACAGTTGTGTTATATCAAAAATTACTTCAGAGGCGTCGCGTAGAAGCTTTATGTACATGTCTCCATACCTACACAATAAAATTCCTGCAAACCTTATACACCAAGGCACTACTAAAGATACACTAAAAGCAGTAAAATTATGGCTTCTAAATTTGAAAGATGTTGAACCTTTACTTAAATGAATACATCAAGTTCAGTATTAAGGCACATTAATTTGTGAGCAAGCGCTTTCGGATATTTTGCATTATGTACGGTTTTCTTTGGATGTCAAAGCTTATATGCGTAGACCGATTTTATATTCAATTTTTATTTCATACTATATTTTTATATTTTGTTTTTTCCTTAAATTTGAGCACCCATCAAATTAATCAAACTTATCAAATTTAAAAAAATTTATACTAAATTTTATACTTTTCTAAAAGTTAATCCGATACTTTGGAAAAATTTTCCTTTAGGATTAACTTACTTATTTTATTTGTAAGTTATTATTTAATGATTGTATGTTACGTGTTTATGTAAATAAAAAAAAAATAAAAAATAAAAATAAAAAAATAACTGGACCCACATACAACAAAAATGTGCGATATTCTAATCCTTTCCAAAATTTAATCTTTTGTAGCGATCTCATTGCACGATGTATTTCTTTAGGCAAAAATGTATTACTATTTTCCAACCACTTAGAAATTTCGCAGATTTGCACAAAAGACCATTTCGTATTAAAATTGAAAGCACCATTTATCCATCCTAACAAAAATTTGCGCATGGTCCCTAAATCAAATAAATGCAATGAGTCTACAACAGGAAAATCATCAACAATGTTTATGGATAATTTTTCTAATGGGCTAACTTTTTTATGGTGGTATTCGTCTAGTCTATTGCGAAAGCTTTCATCTGTTCGTAAAGGTGCATTTATTCTTGGATAACTCATATGGAAACCTTTCCCATATTCGAAATCTTCTCCTAATGTTGTACATTTCGAATAACCATGATAATGATTGAAATAGACGGTTCCTTTTGAAAATATAAATAATATTGGTAATATAAATTTTCAGAACACTGTATATTGCTATTATTATTAAAAATATTTACCTTTTATAAAACATCTTGCGGGAGTATCACAAACAAATCCTTTGATTGTAACCGTGATTTTATGATGACCAATTTTAACCCCATTTTTCAAAATATCTTGCAATTCATTTACAAATGGGTCTAAATAATTTTGTAGGTTTGGCTTTGTTTGACCACAATAGACTGTAATAGGCATTGGCTTTGTAAAGTTTACATGATCGCTTATACATAAAAGAGGCCAAAACTCAGTCTTTGCGCTGTTAAAAATTGGCAGCCCATCAGTGTTAAAGGTGACGGAAATAGCAATTGATTGGTTTAAATCCGAAAATTTGTTCAACAAACAGTGTTTAAGTCCATAATACCAGAGTTTCCCACTACCCATTGAAACAATATCTATTCTTTGAGGTGTTTGTAACAAAGTACGAGAATCTTTTGGTAAGAAATTAGATCCACGCAATTTTAAAATTCCAAGCAAATCATTTAATGCTCGATGTGTGATTGGATGAACCAATGCCCAGTTTTTTAATTCTTCCAACATCGAAAGTTTGCTTTCAGTTTCCGCTTCCTCATCAGACATTTCATTGCTGTTATCGTTGCCATCATCGGGTTCTATGACATCTTCTAATGTTTCCTTTAAGGTTTGTTGTGGAAATTCTGCAGCACAAATCTGACATAAGAAAATCGTATAAATTACATGTCAGTATAAAAACATTAACAATGTAAGTGTTCAGTAAGTGTACGAGGTAGCTATAAGCTCTCATTAAAGTGATTTAATGTGATCAATATGTAATCGTTTAAATACAATTGCAATGTAAATGTTCCGTAAATTTTAACATTCGTTACTATAAGTTAATCGTTACAGTGTAACCGTACTGTACACACTCTGAAACTATCTTTTGTAGAAGTATAGATGCAGCTACATATTTTCACTATTGTAAATGCTTCGTAAATGATACAGAAATAATTTGTGACTATGGTATATAAAAATTGTTACTTGGGTGGTACCTGAGGGGCACGTAATATCTGAATAAATATGTAAGTTTTTCTCTAAATATTTGAATCTTGCAAACTAGAAACGACTTTGCATGAAATGTTTGCCTCATTGATCCTAAGACTGTCACTTTCTTGCATGGCTCTTGATGCCACCACTGCGCAAATCCCTTGCCATCACAATACTTTTTACAAATTTATCTAGCTTCATATGCTAATATTTATCGGAAACATTGTCACTGTTTTTGGCAAGATATACAATTTTCGATCTGCAAATCTGTTTCAAATCCATTTTTACTAAATTTTATCAAAACTTGATCATAGAGTAGTCTGGTACGTTTAGCGGACAAGTTCTGATTATCTGAACGATTTGGCTTTTTAATAACTCGGTTACTCTCTAAGCCTTCCCGAGCTTGTACTCGATTTACCATGTAACGGGTTGTACTTAATTTTATTGGCGCGGTCATAGTCAGATATCCCTCGATTATTTTTAATGGAAGTTATTGTAAAGATCTTGTTGGTAAGATTTTTATCATGGTTGTGTCATATTTTGGGACTTGCTCTTCTTTGCTGAGACCCTCTTTTTACCACTTTATATAACACTTTATATCGTTATTTTTGGCAAACTTAATAATTTTGCGATTTATAAACCTTACTGGAGAAAATTTCATTAAATTATCACCACCCGTATTGCATTCACCTTATAGGATAAAAGTTTAGAACTAAATCACAAAACGATTCCAGGAATTGTTTACATTATAGACGTTGTCTATACATTGGTCGACGTTGTGTACAGGTTGTCGACACGGCGACGTAAAAAATAACAGATGACGCATAAATGCCCATCCCTGCGCAGTACCCACAATTAATAAAATTATATAATAAACCCACAGTCATTCTAAATAAAATTTCTTCCGCAATTTTTTTTTTTTAGACATTGGTTCGATTTCGAATTTATTTTTGGAGAAGTAGAAGTATAGATATTTATTGTTCACCACAAAGTCCATCGATGTGTTGATTCTAAGCCTAGACTAAATATTAAATGATCGAGCTATCCGTGAAGTAGAGATATCCTACATTTTGATTCACCGATTCACTCTACAGTGGCGTCCAATTGGTAGATAAAAGAATGAGTAAAGTAGTAAAGCTAGTAGCAGCAGTAAAGTTTTGGCCTGATAAAGCTAGTTGAAAGTACAGTAAAGAGGCAGTTAATTGACACGAAACTGATCAAATCAATGTTATCTCAAAGTAGCTAAGCCGACTGATTTTCTACCTATCCAAAAATATTTGTCAATAGTTAAAAGAAGAATGGCGGGTACGATAGTATTGCTGAAAATATGCGCTCTCAATGGACAAATTGTACTGCCAAAGTCACATTGGAAGTTGTGTAGAATCTCACGGGCAGCATCGAATAACATTTGCTTAACTTTATCCGTAATAACAAAATTGAAAAATTAGATTAGATCGCGCATTTAGTGCAACAAACTTTCTTAATTAATGCTTTGGTTTGTTTTATTTGTGGTTCTTTAACTTCTTCTTAACTTCTTCAAACTGCCGCATTTTATTTCAAACCGCTAACATATCGTAGGCGGTTGACGTTCTCTTAATTGTCGACGCTAACAAAGCAAATATTGCTACATAATATACATCTGTAATATTTTACGTGTCGACAACCGCATATGTTACTCGGCGTATTCTACCTCGCCCATGCCTCCTAACAGTCTAGTCTATCTAGAAAAAGGCTGCGTTAAACAAATTGCAAGACGAATACGGGAAGTCAAAATATTTTGCAATGGCGTTTTTTTCCAGAGCCAAGTAATAGAATGAAATAAAGTTTTCCTTAATATTTCAAAGTGATCAGACCTCATAGTCTCTTAATATGCTTATGGTGTGGCTCGACCGAATCACTATAGATCGTTGTTTACTGAAACTTTAAAATTATTTCAGATAAGATATGTGGAAATTATACAGAGTGTTAAATTACAAATTAGAATGAGGAAATATTTCACATCGGCAGGATCAGAATGTTTGCCAAAATTGACTTTCGGACCAATAACTATTTGGTGGTCAGCCAATGGTGCCATTCGGCATCAGCTTTCTTAACTAAAGCGATGTAAATGAGCCACATCATTTCTTAGGGCCGAACCACCTACTTCACTTATCTATTGTTGTTTATAGAGGCGAACCCTAACTTGTTTATCACTCCGTGAGGTCTAACTATATGGTAAAGGTGGATTTTTGCTTACGCTCTATATGTTTACAATTGTCCGGCAATTATTATCAGATCTTCACATGCTTTAAATTTTGCTGACTTACGGACTAAACAACATTTACTTATGTAAGTACACGTATATATGCAGTTACACTGAAGTACTTTACAAACAAAAGAAAATTTAATTGAAACATTTTTCTATTTTGCGAATTATTAAATTTGAATTAAATTAAAGAACGTGCTTTCAAATAAATTTATTGGACGAGAACCTAATTTAACACTTTTATGTTGTGATGCAACTTAATTTTTGCTATGTGGTCGTACGCTAATTGAAATTGATTGAGCAGAAAAAGGTTGGTATATAGTTTATTGGGGCCATCCTTTATGTATACACCGCGTATACCTGTGAAAAAATGTATCTCGTTCCGTGACAAATAAAAGAATTTTTTCTAATTTTTATTACTTTCAAATCGAAATTTTATTTTATAATTAAAACTTGATAGTGGAACAATTAGGAAAAGTTTTGTATTGAAACTTTTGTTAGAATAAAAAATTGTTGAGCTTTTTCCTATATGGCAAATGAAAAATCTTCTTGCTTAGGTGTAGTTTAATAAATTTTGCAGAATTGGTTCGATAAAGTAAGTTTTGTATAGTAATTTAATTCCCAATTTATCGCATCCGACATAATATACGAAAATTAGGTAATAAAATTTATCTGTAATTCCTAAACCGTGATATACGAGATGTCAGCATCACACATGTGTTCATCAAAAATGGTAGAACACATAATTCGATGTTATAGATGGTCAATGTATTTTGTTATATTTACTTATTCAAATTGTCCCATATTCCAACTTGCTTATTGTGAAACACGATATTTTCTTCCGGCTAACCTACTCATATTAAACTGGACATTAAAAAAAACTGTCCACACGTACATTGATTGATCTTCCGACAACCCATGTTTTTGCCAAATTTTATAAGCCGCCGAGAAAAATGAATAAATTTAAAAATTTTATAAAATTCGTTCAGTACCCTATACTCAACCGTTCTTGAGAGAAATCTCGATTTTGAACTCACGATGCACACTTTGGAATCCACGTGTCATATCGATTGAACTGTAAAAAGCGGCTCTCACTTAAAAGCAGAAAAATTCTCTAATGTCGTACTAACTGAAATTTGTGCATATTAGTGTACTTTACTTGAACCTCCTTCCTGATGACACAGGAAACACAGTAAACAATTTTCATATTGTCTTTGACACTCTGAAAAATCCAAATCGTCCAAATCTCCTATCAGTGATCACTGCACTATTCGCTCCGGATCAGCACATATAGTGACGGCATTTGAAAGGTGTTTAGATTTTAGCAGTGGCCTTAGAGGGTCCAAAGTACGACTGCCTGCTGCTTGCCACACTTTATTATCCTCACCCACACTGTTATTGTGAGTGATAAGAGAGCCCAAATGTTTGAACCCACCAACTCCCTCAAATGTGTAGTGGACACTACTAAAATGAGGTGTGCCATTGTCCCTATAACCAGAGATGATGTTTTTCGTTTTTAATTAAATTATATTTTGTTAATCGCAGGTCACTGAACCATTTTTGAAAATTAATATTTCAAAAAGTGGTGTTACGGCGGTAAAAGTGGACGACGTTGATAGGCTTACACAAAATTAATAACGGCTATTTAGAACAGGGATCTGGTAAATTTATTAATTTTAATTGATGCCCGCAATATCATAATTTCTATAGTTAGCGTTAGAGTTAACTGCAAAAATTCTCGGTAGTCTGTTTTCAACTTTAGCATTGAAACGGCGTCACTGGTATTTTACATAATCGTATATATTTTCCTGGCATTTCAAGGTATTCTAGGGTTTTACACTACAAACTCTCTCGATTGATCGAGTCACAAGCGTGTCGAAAATTTAGGGACACCTGATATACGGAAATAGACATCTCAAAGTATTTAGATAGAATCACCTGCAGCAAAAAGACTTAATGAAGGACTGATCGATTTGGATAAGACTCTCCTTGATAGTCACAAGTCAGGCCATCTGCTATAGGGGACATTTTATTCAGTATACTGCAGGACAGTAACATATCGCGGCCACTTTTCATTCGTCAAGCATAACTTCGGTTCATCATTCAAATCGAATAAGGTCGAAAACACCGTTCCACAAAGTGCCTCCTCCGAGTATCAAAAGCTGCGAATTAATGCAGTCCACCGGAGGTGAGTGGTTTCGTTTTAACCTCTACATGGCCCCAGTGAATTATTATTATTATGTTATTAAAATTGGCTGGAACCCACGAGGATTCCGCACTCAATGCCACAAAGGCTCATGGTGCAAACCATGGGTTTTATCCCAATTCGCAAACGCGCACTGCCGCCTTGGCAAACTGAACAAGTTTAGACCAAGGCAAAGATGGCATAAGAATTGCCAGTGAATTGCTCATGGCATAAATCCAGAACGAAAAATTGCACAGTCTGAATTTGAGGTGATTCAAATACAGCCTGTGATGCATGATGAACACCAAGCAGATCGGTTAAGTGTTTACTCCATGCATTAAGTACTGCGTCAATAGAAACAGAATTTTCCATCCCGGTCTTGATTGGCGATTGAAACTGGTCTGAAACCTTTAAGTATGGCGCATGCCGGGAATTCCTTTAAAAAAATTAACCGAACTGAGCTGAACTCATTGCAGAGTTGTTGTACATTCAAAAGCTAGCTTTCTCAAGAGCAGCATTGTTCTTGCTTGCGATTGTGAGACGTTGTTGTACTTCACTATGGGCTATATTTTGTTGCTCGACTACAAGACCGCACTCGTCCTGAAACCAATCATACTTGGGTCTGACTTGCACTATACCTAAAAACTGTTGCGAGGCACTATGGCAACCGAAGATTTCAGTACCTCCCAAACAGAGTGCACACAATCAGACCAATTAGTTTTCTCAATGCTGTCGCTGAAAAGAACCTGATATCGTTTGTTTTGATCTTCATATATCAGACCTTCCCAGTCGATAAGTTTAATGCGTTTCACTATGTTCCCAGACCTGTACGAAAACTTACATCGTAGCTTGGCAGGGAATATTTGGTTGCTGACCGATAAGTTCTCACATCCTGCACAATTCGAGTTCGTCCATTAAAAACATGTGGTCAATTTGGGTACGGGAAGTTCTGCGAGGATAGGTTCATGTCTTTCTATGAATCTGTTTATGAGGGGGTGCTTGCTACTCTAAGATCGTCAGTAATATTAAAGTACATCTTTCTTTCATTATTATCGGTCGCAGTTTCATGTTTGGAGTACGGATTTATTTCTCCACACAAGTCAGCCTGGTTTCTGCCAGGTACAGCACTAAAATCCCCAATTACCATTTAAACATGGTGTTCGGGTGCAGATCCTATCAGATCGTTTACATTAATTGTAATATGAGATTTTATCTTGTAGCTGGATGACTTCTATGGGCCATCTTCACTGTATTGCAATGTATAGACCTTTGACATATGGTCTCTACTTTAAGGCCGCCGAGTTTTAAAATATTGTTAACAACCTAGCGATATTGTCAAACCCTATTTTAGCGAATTGAAACCGCGAATGCGCGGAGTTGTATTTTGTAAAAGAGCGATTCTGTTAAGTCGTTAAATTTATTGCCCTGAACGTTCGAAGTAGTCTAAATTTTAAATTTTGTTATTTCTATGAGATTCTGTACAACTTCCGGTGTTACTTTGGTAGCAATATTATTCCATTTAGAACGCATACGTTCAGCAACTTAATCGCACCGACATATTTTTTCACTATTGCTAAATATTTTTGGTTAGCTTGAAACTGGTGAGCTCCTCTCCTTTAAGACATTGAATTGATTAGTTTCGTACTAATTTAGAGTAGTGCGAACTAGCTAAATTACTATTCAACGCAGGTTTAGTATGCAAAATTTCTTGCCAACCAATAAACGCTTTCTCGTGTTTATTCTGCGGGAGCAGCGTCACGAATTTTTACAAGGTTTTGTCAATTTGTCATCCACCAAAACAAATCCACAATTTTTTTTTGGCCAAATTTTGTTATAACTTAATCATAGAGTAGTCTGCATTGGAGAATGCAGAATTGTTTTAAAATTTGTTAAATCAGTAATTAAATTTATATATAAATAAGTAATTATAAATAAATAAGTAACTTATAAGTAAAAATGTTAAATAATTAAGGTGCCAGCGAATTTTGGTGCATATTTGTTCAGACTAAAAAAAATTATTCGGATTCCACGATCAGCGATAAAACGGTGAGAAGATGATTTTATGACAAGTCATGAAATCTGCTGGTCTGTTTCTCTACTTTGAACAAAGTCAAATCAGGTTTTTGAAACTAGATCCCGTTCAACTCAGTTTTTTCTTTAATAGCTAATTGCAAACGCTGTTTCATGGTTAAAATGGGATTTTCAATAATGACAATATGTTCTATTTCTTCTTCGGAAGATTGAGTTCTCATCTGAAGTTTGTCTATAGATCAACAATAATTCTGGCAAGTTCTGGTTATCTGAACGACTTTCCTAACTCGAACTCGTCTTACCCTGCTCCGTGGTATTAAAGTTTATGGCACGGTTATAGTCAGAGATTCCCGTATTATTTTTAATGAAAGTTGAAACGTTCTTGTAAATCATTTTATCATAGTTGTGTCACGTTTCTGCTTTTTGTGAGCTACTCCTTCTAAGCTGAGGCCTTTTTTATACCATTTTACAACAGTGTATTGATAAACCTGATTCCGTAGGTATTTCAAAGTATTTGTGCACAATTAGTTTTAAATTATTTAATTCCATCGTTAATCACTTTTTACTATTACAACCGGTTTTAACGAAGCTTTCCAAACAATGTAGCTTAAATAGAAAAAAAAAATATTTTTGAAGATTGTAAATTATCGACGTTGTCTACGAGTTGTCGACACGTTGACGTAGAAAATAATAGATGACGCGTAAATGCCCATCCTTGATCGTCCGCTCCATCACGGGTAAGAAACTGAATCAATTGTTCAACCGAGGAACTATATAACTTTGACTCCCACTTTGACTTTCATTTCGAACAATTTAGCGTTATAGATGTCCATCTCAAAATATCAAATTTTTTATTTACATTAAAATGTTTCGACCATTGTAAAAATATTGTACCCATATCCATTCACCTTGCAGTGTTGTTAAAATATAAAGCCTCGCCCTGCTTGCGTACGTATTTCTTATAACGCACGCAGTAAAAATATTTCAAAAAAAATCTAAACCCAATTAAAAGTTATAACAAAAAAAAGCACATTTCTTCCAAGTAAGAGAAAAGCTTTTATATTTTCAAGTATCTTTTTAATGGCAATAAATAATGTTTCAATTTTCAAATTTTCTAATTCGTTTTTTATATATACATACCTAGGTATATACAGAGAGATATATATAGGTATGTATACATAAAACCAAATTGAACCCTTTTAAAAAAATAAAAATAAAAAAATCGTATTCTTAAATAAAATTTAATTAAATTTGTGAATTGGTGACGTTTATGTTCATATAGATAGGAGATAGAATATATTTTTATTTTTGTTCTAAAATAATAGATGAAGTGAAAGCTTTTGAAAGGAGTTCGTAATAATTAATTTCGAATGTAAATGCTTTTAAAATATACGCCTACGCATTTATATATACATATATTAGCCATTACTTTGGAGGGTGTTGGTTACAATAATGAAGAACATAAAGTATTTTTTTTTTTAAATTTAAGCTTTAGGCTCTCTGTTATCAAGACACCATATAAATTACGTTTATCAATCACACAGATTACAGATAGTGCATAGTTCTCTATCGTAATACGAAATCACAAAATTTTATGTTCAGCAATTTGTTTTTATAGTCTAGCTGGAACTCTATATACATATATACGAGTATAAATGTATCTCTGGGGTACTTTCTATGTATCGGATTTTTTTTTTTATCAAATAATTTATCATTTGAGAGTATATCCTCCACACATTTTAAATTATATTGTTGTTGGTGTTTTCCTATAAATACTCTAAATAGTTTTTCATTTGCCCAAATACACACACACACACACACACACACACAAACAAATCGATTGTCGATAGCTAAATTCGTTCGTTTATAGTATACCATCCAACCAACCAACCAACCAACCAACCGACTAAACAAAAAAAAAAGGATTCTTTCCGTGCTGTACACATCCACATATTTATTTATCTATTATCTATGTACACACATACATATGTATATACCACACAACAGCAACAACAAAAATATATTATTGCCAGGATAAAAAAAAAAAAAAGGATAATCAAAATCAACAATAAAGGATGTTTGTATATACATACATATTTGCAATGCTTATGAAATTATTAAAGGGCCAAAGTTGAAATTTGATTTTGTGTTTGATAATCAAAAAAATTGAAAATCAATACGCACGACATCAAATCGCAATTTATTGATCCTGTATATCCTGTTTAAAGTATTTATAACAAATACAATAAACGAATACAATTTATCGATAATATGATTATATATACACAATTCGATCCATTTACAATTTTATATATGCGAAGGGACTCTCTCCCGCCGCTTGTTATCAGTTGGTGGAATGAATTTGATTTAATTTTCGAAATTTAAATGAAAACATTTGTTTAAAAAGGAAATATATTTGACTATTTATGGTATACCTACTCCTCCTATACTATGTGTGGAAAATGCGAATTGATTAGTTTTGTATGTGTGTATGTGTTCAATGCGAGTATACATGCGGAAAGATAAATAATAGGAAATTGATATGTTTGAGACCAAACCAAATATTGTTTATAGGATACGTTTGTATTCATTCATTAGAAATATTGTCGCGTTCGAAGATTTAAAAATATTTTTGATTATTTTGACAACATTCAATGAACCATGAAAATTTAATTTCATATCTGAGATAAATTAGATTTATTATCGAAATTTAATTAAGAGACTACTGTCCTTGGCTTAAACATTTTTGTGAATGAAGACTAAGAAAGAGATAGGCATTTACGCGTCATCAATTAATTTCTACGGGAATAACAACAATGTAGGCAACGTCAAGAATGTGTAACGATCGGATCGTTACGCACTATGCAGACTGTATACACAAAATATGCAGTTTTTATTTAGTAGTGCCACATTGAATTAATAATCACGCAATCAATGTTATTGGTTGGTTGCTGAAATCATAGATGGCGGACGTTGAATTGATCATGAATTCAATTATTGGTGAAAATGAACAAAAAATAATTTTTTTGTTCACTCTGGCCCAATCCCGCAAAGAAAGCGGTAGATAAAAAAATATATAAAATTAAATAAAAATATATATATATATATATATAAAATTTATTACATTGTGTTGTGATAATTAAATAAAAGTAAAAAAAATAAATAAAAATAAAATTGTATATATAAATGCAAAAGGTGCCATAAACTTATATACTTATATATATATGTACATGTATATATCATATATACATATTTATATACGAATATTATCACGATAAACATTATTTACAATCCAGTTTGGGTGAAACGACCTTTGTGGTTGTACCACAGTTAAAACTAAAAAAATAAACAAAAAATTGTTTGCAGCGGAAGTGTCCGCAACTTGGTCCAAGCGTAGGACCGCAAAGTAAAGGAAAATAGAAGAACCGCATGGTGCCGAATATCAGCCAGCAGCAGAGTGGATTTCAAGTTTGGATCACAGAACCGCATGGTGCGGAGTACCGGTCAACTTTATAACGGATGGGCAAATAACTTGTATATGTAAACATATTGTTGTTTTATTTTTGTTATTTTTTATTAATCACTCTAATTGTTGAAAGGATATTTGTATGTATGTATATATATATATATTAATAATTCTTCCTACAAAGCGCGTAGGAATTTTTTTTTTTATATTTTTGTTTGCAGATCGATCAGTTGCGAGTGCGGAGAGCTCTGCGAACTCATCAGCTGGCGAGTATATTGGGGTAAACGGAGTTGTATATATATATAAATATATATAGGTTATAAGCCTTCATATTAAAACAAAACAAAATTGTATTGTATAATTTCCTTATATAACTTTTCTTTACATATTATGTTAAAATAAAACAATTGAATGTTGTAAACAAATTGAATAATTAAACAATAATTGAATGGTTGTAAACAAAAACAAAATTCGTTGGTAATGTGTTATTAATTATTAAGTTTTCAGGAAGTGATCACGCGTGTGTGAGCAAGATCAATGTTTGAATAAGGCAGCTTAAAAAACGTCCTGGATGGGCATCACCAAACCCTCCACACCCCAAACTGTATCATAGCCGGTAAAAATGCTGCAGGTGATGACTCCGGGATGAAATCTGTCTACGAAAATAAGACTATTAAGTCACCGCTCGTAACAGTTGGCGCCCATGGTAATGGACGGAATTACAGCCAATAATATGTGAAAGGAATTCATACATATGGAAAACACGCGGTTCATCAAATGGATATTTGTTGTGCGTTGGACCAAACACATGACAAAGTAAGATCTTAAAATGCAATGTCAGGTATGAGTTTTTTTTGTTTTCATTTTTTTCTGTGTCAGTTTAAATTAAAGAATTTATGTCTACATTTGTTTGTATTTGACGAAATCAAACAAATGTATACTTTGTATTTCAATTTCAACATATTCCTTTCACATAGCAGTTTGTATTATATCTCTAGTACCGTGAAGATAGATTTTGATTTTTTCAAATGCTGAAATTCGATATCGACGCTAGATAATCTAGAGTTTTGAATTGTGAATTTGAGTCGAGAAATCAAGATCGAGTCTTAACGATCTGATAAAAAATTTAGTGTTTCAACCTTGTTATCCGCTTTTCATCTTGATTCAGTTCAGGTTTTAAGTGTGACACTACATCGCTGAAGAAGCTAAATTCATTTTTTTTGGTGGATAGTGCAAAATAACGGTAATATCGTGAATTAGGTCATTTGAATTTTACTGTCAGTGATTCACTATTCCACGTAAATTCCAAAATTGTGTTCTTCTTTCGTTAAACAAATTGGCTGATTTTTTTTATTATTTTTTTTGTTTTCGCTTCGCTCACACACGTTAACGGCTCACTTCCTGAAATTATACATATTTATTTCGTTTACTATATAAATTCTAATTCAAAAAAAATTCTATTTATTATATTTAATATTATATTTATTGTTTTCAGTTTTGATATTAAATCATATGTTAATTAGTTTTAAGTTATTCTTATCGCCGTATAAATTAATTTTTTTTTTCTCGAATTTTTCTCAAAAAAAAAATAATAATAATTTCCGAAAATTTATATCGGTTACTTGTAATTTAATCCATTTCATACATATTTCGTTACTACGAAATAGTATAAATATTGTGCAAAATGAATATTAATCACCTAACAAAAGATGACTTAGCTGTTGAATTTGAAATTCGTCAGATTCCAGATTCACCTCAAGCTTGTCAAATACTAATAGCTAAATTGGAATGCGAAAAGAAATTCCCCATCTTGATTCCAACACAACCACATAAGTGGGCTATAAACAACCCAGACAGTGAATTAACATGGTTAGATTCCAAGACTAATGCCATCAGAAAATTGCTAGGCGACATATCAAGCCCAATTAGCATAAAGGAGGCGGAAAGTTTTGAATCACGTTTGTTACATATTCTAAGTCGTCTCAAGCGTTTTCAAAATTTAGGAATTGCGGCAGAAACAGTTAATCAACTTATTCTGCTTAATACAAAATTAATTGAGGCACTTGAAAATGGCGTATTCACTTCGAGTTTGGGTAAAAATAAACCAACCCACAAATTATCACCAGTCCAATCGACGCATGGTGAAAAGATAGATCTCCCAACGGAAAATGTAAGATCACCGGAAATTGACGAAATTCTCCGTGAGTTCGAAACACCTAGAAATCGTATTTCGTCAAATAGATATAATAGAGTGGAAAGTTTAAACATTAATCCCACTAACATTCCATTAATTAACTCGAATGAGCCTGTCCAAGGGCATAATGAATTATTTACAAATATTACATATGCAAATTCTAAGCGAGTAACGAACAATGCCCATGATGGTAAAAACGTTTCTCAGCTATACCAACCATTTTCAATAGTAGAGTCGCTGGAGAATACCAATTGTTTCCTCAGGCCTCAGTTACCAATACAAAATAACCAACTAGGATATACGCAATCACAATCAACATTCCATCCGAACGTTTCAAATGTACATAATATTCCCGAACACATTGATCTGACTCGGAATCTAAATTTTCGGTCTCCCTACGGTGATTATCCAGATAATCGAACTCAAGTAAACCGCTTTCAAGAACGATCCATCTCCCGTGTTATTAGTTCATGGAATCAAAAGTTTGGAGGTACAACTTCTGACCTTCCCATCGATAGGTTTATGTTTCGAATAGAGTATTTGGCTAAGGCCGCACACATACCTTTAGATTCCTTAGTAGACCATTTAGGCACCTTATTAACAGGTGTTGCATCAGATTGGTACTGGACGTTTATCGAAAGGCAATCTCCAAATAATATTACTTGGGAGCAAGCTAAAAATGATATCACTGAACGATTTAACTTCTTCAGAACAGATCGCGAGATCAAGAAATCGTTACTTACTCGTAAGCAACGTTTTAAGGAATCGTATGTTGAGTTTCAAGATGCCATACAAAAAATTGCACTTCAAGCACGCAATCCTATTTCAGATCAAGAAATACTGGAGATACTTCTTGACAATATGCGTTCAGGCTTGAAGCTCTATTTGCCACAACGTAATTGGAGATCAATTACAGAATTAACACAAGAATGTCGAAAACTTGAAGATCTCTGGTTCGAAATCGGTTTTATCCCAGAGCTACAGATTTCAAATAAACCCAAAGTAAATGAAATTAGTTCGGGTGAAACCATACGTCAGCATAACTATACGGATCTGATCCAATTAGCTTCTCAAGTAGAACAATCATCATTAGATTCCACAGATGGTACCAGAGATTTCGAAACGCTAATTGACCAAAATATTTCGGCACTTCGTAAAGTTTCTAATAATACCTCAATAAAACCTCCGAATCTACCGATACAGGCAAGACCCCCAAACAAAGTACAGTGTTGGGACTGCAAAAGTGACAGTCATAAATTCAGGGCATGTGGAAATCCGTCGGGACGCATTTTTTGTTATGGTTGTGGTTACGATGGTGTTTATTACGCTGCGTGTCCGCGTTGCAGACCTAAACAATCGAATTCGGGAAACCAATTCGAGAAGGATGTCCAATTTCGGGGAACATTCCTTCGAAACAATCAAATCCCGAGAAAAATAACCACAGCCGAAGCCGCCTCGAACACGGATCCGGAACTGAAACGGTTGTTCCAACACTGTTACGAGCGGTGACTTAATAGTCTTATTTTCGTAGACAGATTTCATCCCGGAGTCATCACCTGCAGCATTTTTACCGGCTATGATACAGTTTGGGGTGTGGAGGGTTTGGTGATGCCCATCCAGGACCTTTTTTAAGCTGCCTTATTCAAACATTGATCTTGCTCACACACGCGTGATCACTTCCTGAAAACTTAATAATTAATAACACATTACCAACGAATTTTGTTTTTGTTTACAACCATTCAATTATTGTTTAATTATTCAATTTGTTTACAACATTCAATTGTTTTATTTTAACATAATATGTAAAGAAAAGTTATATAAGGAAATTATACAATACAATTTTGTTTTGTTTTAATATGAAGGCTTATAACCTATATATATTTATATATATATACAACTCCGTTTACCCCAATATACTCGCCAGCTGATGAGTTCGCAGAGCTCTCCGCACTCGCAACTGATCGATCTGCAAACAAAAATATAAAAAAAAAAATTCCTACGCGCTTTGTAGGAAGAATTATTAATATATATATATATACATACATACAAATATCCTTTCAACAATTAGAGTGATTAATAAAAAATAACAAAAATAAAACAACAATATGTTTACATATACAAGTTATTTGCCCATCCGTTATAAAGTTGACCGGTACTCCGCACCATGCGGTTCTGTGATCCAAACTTGAAATCCACTCTGCTGCTGGCTGATATTCGGCACCATGCGGTTCTTCTATTTTCCTTTACTTTGCGGTCCTACGCTTGGACCAAGTTGCGGACACTTCCGCTGCAAACAATTTTTTGTTTATTTTTTTAGTTTTAACTGTGGTACAACCACAAAGGTCGTTTCACCCAAACTGGATTGTAAATAATGTTTATCGTGATAATATTCGTATATAAATATGTATATATGATATATACATGTACATATATATATAAGTATATAAGTTTATGGCACCTTTTGCATTTATATATACAATTTTATTTTTATTTATTTTTTTTACTTTTATTTAATTATCACAACACAATGTAATAAATTTTATATATATATATATATATATTTTTATTTAATTTTATATATTTTTTTATCTACCGCTTTCTTTGCGGGATTGGGCCAGAGTGAACAAAAAAATTATTTTTTGTTCATTTTCACCAATAATTGAATTCATGATCAATTCAACGTCCGCCATCTATGATTTCAGCAACCAACCAATAACATTGATTGCGTGATTATTAATTCAATGTGGCACTACTAAATAAAAACTGCATATTTTGTGTATACAGTCTGCATAGTGCGTAACGATCCGATCGTTACAAATGTATAGACAATCTCTAATAATAATAAAAAGTGTTTAAAAGCCATTACTGGCCCCTTACTGTGTCAACAATCTGGCTCCGACGGTTTCGATCCTATGCTTGGTCTTCATACTGCCTTAGACAATCTGAAGAAGCCAAGTCGTTCTCTATACCATGGAGCCATCGTCGCCTGCAATGGCAATCTGCGCCTGACATACGGTGGATCTTCTTTGCTGCACAATTCGTTCCGGATAAGCACGCAGAACGCGACCGAGCCAGCGTACTCGCTGATATCTTATTGCATGTACAATATCGGGGATCTTCTCCAGATCTCTGATTTTGATACTGTACAGAGGTCGGTATGTGCCATCTACTTCGCGTTTTAGCCCGTAAATCACGCACGCATGATTCTTCACTCAAATGTAAAGAGCCATCTCTCGTATACATATACTATATCAAACGTGTAGTGGCCACTACTAAAATCTGGTGTGCCATTGTCCCTATTACCAGAAATCATATAACAGATCAGAAATCAAGTTAACTCCTTCCTCCTTACAGATCCACGTCCCGTGGGACAAAAACCTAAGGTATTTGGATGCATTCCAGGTTGATTTGCGAGGATTTGATTGTTATTGTTTTAAGCTCTTGATCTGGGCTTTATGAACTCGTTTCCCAGATGAAGTTGTATTTGTGATATTATTGTCCCTGGCTACATTGTCTTTTCTAAATTTAGGTTTATAAATTAATTCGCCAGGTTCATATATTTTGGGTTTAGATCTCTAGTAATTTCGATTCCCTGATTTTTCCTAATTCTTTCTATTAGGACCTCTTTTATTTTATCCTTGAAGTTACAGGTTTTTGTAATTAATCCTTTGTGTTCTACCAAAGAAAATATCGCTAGGTTTTTTTGTATAACCGAATGTTTAGAGTTGTTATATCGGTTTACTGCTATGTGTAAGATCTTGGTATTCGTCCTGAAGGCATCTAATTATTTCTATTACAGTAGAATGGACTCTTTCAATGGTTCCGTTTACTTCGCTTCGCTGCGTTAAATAAGTCTGAGCGTCTAAAGTTTTTAAGTAGTCCATTATGATACAATTATGGACATACAAAGCTCTCTCATTATCCATCACGATCATTCTAGGTACCGTGAAGTAGTGTATTGCTTTGATGATTTTATCTCTCACATGCCAAATTGATTTTGACTTGATTCGGAAGAATTTGGCGAACTTTGAAAATTTGTCCACACAAGAGATACATTTTTCACTTTTTATCTCCATTATGCCTATATGTAAAAAATTTCCGACGAATACTGAATGTTTCTTCGAGCTCAATACGACTCCGGATGTCTTTCGTATTTTTTCTTATTACAGTTGCCGCAGGTTTGAGTATATTTTTTTATTAAACTAGCCATTTTAGGAAAATGGAAACGTTCTATACACGTCGGGATAGCGTTGTTGGCTAACTCCAACTTTATAAAATTATTGTTAGCTCCTGTGTCGATTAGGAACTTGAGTATCCTTTCGTTTTTAAGCATATGCTCTAGGTCCTTGCTAGAGAGGGATCCATCATAAAATTTACCTCCGAATTCTCTTCTGCCCATTGGTCATCATTGCACTGTTAATTATCTTGGGGCTGGCTAACTTCGGTGGGCGCATGAACACAACTTATCGACAGTTCGGCTAACTTCATGCGCAAGGGAGGCTTACACAATCGATTATTGACTGCTTTGAAATTCAAAACAGACTTCTTTACTTGCTGCACAAGAAGAAATCCAACATTTCCAAGGTCGCCTCCAATGTTGTGCAACGTATATTCCTAGGACTCATGGTGTTTACTTTTAGGCCAGCGAGTTATTTGAAGAACAACGAGTTCCAGCCGATACTCCTTCATGCATGTGATTAGGCCTTCCAACGCTCCTGGTTTTCTAAGTGACTGCACATTCCACGTTTCGATCCTTAATCTCGTGTCCGAGTACTTGAGCGGGGGCCCGGTATTGGTTTGGCGGTATCCAGTTTTTCTTTTGTTGATATTGCAAACAGTTGAGTATTTTGTAAATGCGGGTCGTCAGCCCAGTGATCCAACCATACAGTTGCCTCCTACGACAAGCAAATCGGATACTGTGGTGGTATTCTAGGATGTTCGTGCAATTTAGGTTTACGAGAAAATTTAAATTCTGGAATTCTTAGATGAGGTACTATATTCCTTTTGTTTTGAGACACATATATTGGTTATCTTGCTTGTTTCATCAGTATCAAGACTAAGAGTGTTGATGAGAATTCATCTAACTTCAAAACTACTTTATAGTAGTTTATGTCATTTGCCGACATGTACTGAAATATTGCATGGAGATGTGCCTTTTTTGTTCGAGCTAATTCAATATTTTTTAATCATTTGAAATTCAGAACAACCCAAATAGATCTTTCAACACGTCTTATGCTATGGATGGTACATTGAGCATATAAATATTAAATAATGTAGTATGGAAATTTGGAAAAATCGAGAGATAATTTTCCTTAGCTTGCAAAATTCTTTAAATCAGTAGCCGTCATTTGCACGATAATTAGTGGATTCCATCAATTTATTTGATTATAGTAAAAGGAACAGTCCAATTGGGGAGAAGAACTCATTTATCGCCAACACTTTTTGTATACTGATAACATACATATCAACCCCCTGTATTATCCCAAGGCCGGCAACAGAATATAGTTCATAGTGATAGAGTTGATGTGAGGATTAGTTGTTAAAACGTATAGAATGGCAGTAAACATAAAATAGTTTTTATTTTGGACCCCACACGAATCACTGCCAGTTATTAGATCGAACATGTCGCTGCTATGTGCTGAAGCTAAATCACGCTTTTGTTGGGAGTTTAAATTATAAAATGTGTTAAACTGGGTAACCTTTTGGGTACATAAATATATACATTTATTCAAGCAATCCTTTTTGGTGATCTCAAGGCAGCACCAGTTTTTCCTCTAACATTTGTTCACCATCCTGGCACATATTTTTACGAATGTTGCTTTTTCAGTTGACCAGATTTCGTAATCAGTAAATTCGTAAAAATGTTGCTTGATAAAATCCAGCAGAAGGTATATAGCTTTAGAAGTTGCATTGTCATTGTGCCTAGTAAATGTTGGATTCGAAGAGAACATCACTCCAACATCAGTCATAAATTCGACTTGATCAATTAGGATATCATCTAATAAATACTGATGAATTAATGGACTTCGGGTTCTATAAAATGAACGAGCCTTACATTTGCTTACATTTAACCGTAAATTGCTGCTGATTTTGTTTTTATTTTTAATTTCTATACTTGTTATGGGGCTCAAGGCTCTCCCGGCTATTTTGCAGTTAGCTAAGTTGAATCCCATGCTATCAATGATTTAATGAGCGACGAAATGTACCAGCGGACCAAATTATCAGTCAAGACTACTTATGAATTTGTAGAATTACTTCAAGAAATACATATAAAGTCATCATAGCAGATGTGTGGTACTGGTAAGACATGGAAACTGCGCTCCAAAAACTGTAGATAGCATAGGACGAATATGGCGCGACTTTCGAAGGCTATTATAACAAATGTTCATACCTCAACAACATGAAGTGTAAATAGCTTCGACAACATGAGCAAAACACAGAACAAAATCATGTCAGATTTGTCCTTCAACAATTATCAGATAATCATCATCAATGTGAATGGACTAGAGCAGAAGTTACAGCTATCGGTATACCAAACCACTTCCAGAAATATATCAAAGCAAAAGCTCAGCATTTAAAACGATTTTGAACGACGAGGAACTGTTGCTGAAGTTTGATTGAACCGCCGTCAATATAGTTATATGGCGTCGCAAAACCTAATATAGTCTAGGCAAGAAGAAATTCGACCAAAAACTGCAACACAATCGGAATGCAGCTTTAATATTCGAAATCACATTCAACAAAAATATTCCACGATACACTGAGCCTCCAATTACTTCAGTAGCAAATTCTCTGAACGGTAAGAAAAACATCCCTTCAAAAAAATGAAATAGCAAATTATAAACATGGCAGGTACATTATGTCAAATATCGCATGCTTAAATCTGTTGACAGTCCAGTAAAAAATATTCAATTGATAATTATCTGAAAATCATCCAGTCAGAGAGTATTGGTTAAATCTTAATCAATGTAAATTATCAATAATAAGTTTATTAAAGGCCATTACCAGCTCATTATGGTGTCAACAACTTGGCTCCAACAGTTTCCATCATGCGCTTGTCCTTCATACTGTCTTAGACAAAAGAAATCAATTCGTTTTCTACACCGTAGAGCCATCGTCGCTTGCAACAATCTCTGCGCCAACCATATGGTGGCATTCCTTTCAAATATAGCGCACAATTTGTATCGGATCCACACCCATAACGTGACATACTTCGTATACTCGCGAAGATATTACTTCATGTATACAATATTGGAGACCGTCATCAGATCTACAATCTCAGTATCTAAGTATGTATCATCTACTCGCGGTAAGTGCCATAAATCAGACGCATTATTCTTCTCTTAAAATTTAGGAGCCATCCCTCGTACTTGTCCGATGCATCATCTAACTTTCACATCCATATACATAACAGTGGGCCTGACGAACGCCCTGTAAAGCCTTATAGTGGTGTTTAGATTTAAGTAGTGGCTGTAGAGGATGCAAAGCACGACAGACAGTTGCCAACTGACAGCACCACTTTAACATCCTCACTCGAATACTGTTATGGTCACTGATAAGAGAAATCAAATATTTGAACTTCCTCACACGCTTAAACGGGAACTGCGCTCATTGCTGAGTTCTTGTACTTTTATAACCTCAACCATTCACCATTCCCGCTTCTCCCGTCTAAAAATCCGCTTAGCTGCCTTCCTACCAAGAAAAAGCCTTGTTTTACCTCGCGATTGTGAGAAGTTGTTGCACGTCACTATGGGATATATTTTGTTGCTCGACTGGAATACGGCACCGTCAACAAACCAATCATTCTTGGATCTCTGTCTTCCCAGAAAGAGTTCAGATCGGCAATTAGCTCCCTCAATGTTTTCGCTGACAAGATTCTGATATCGTTTCTTCTGATATTCATTTATCAGACCAACACAGTGAAAAAATCCTATGCGTTTCGTTGTGTTCCCAGACTTTTAAGAAAATTTCCGTCGTGCTTTGCCACGACCAAATGATGATCGACGCCTATGCATTTGGTTGCTGACCGATTAGTTCTCAAATCCTGCACAACCGAGTCCACCCTTTTAAAATTAACACATGGTCATTTTAGTTGCGGGGAGTTATGCGAGGATGGATCTATGTTTCTAAATGTATGTGTTTGTGAGGAAAGAATGTGCTTGCTACTGTAAGGTCGTGAGCAATTGCAAAACATATTATTTTCTCACCATTATCGGTCGCACTTTCGTGTCGGGAGTACGGACCAATGTTTTCACAATTAGTCGGCCTAGTTTCTGCCAGCTCTAGCACTAAAGTTCCCAATTACCATTCTAACATCGTGTTCGAGTATAGATCCCATCATATCATCCAATTAATTGTAAAATGAGTCCTTAACTTGAAGCTGGCTTACTTTTGTGGCCGCTTGGACACAAATTATCGACAGATTGGCTTTTTAAGGATGCATGTCGTCAGTCCAACGACCCACCAGTTTAGTCGCCTTCTATGTCCTATGACAAGCAAAGAATACTGTGGTGGTATTGTTGGAAGATATGTTCGAGTTCAAAAACCACAAAAATGTCAGTTACAACATTGTTATTCTAAGGTCGCGGGTTTCATTTCGTGGAACATTAGGATCTATTTAAAATTCCCGTCCCCGCATAGACATTTTTGATAGAAAATTGGAAGAGAAAGAAGAAAAGAAGAAGAAAATTTGGTCTGAATATTTGCAACTTGTGAGATGCCGAAATGATGCCATAAGCCTAATGGTAATTTCCTATATGGTGGCTGTTTGTGTAACATGCCTTTATTGAAATTATCAAGTTACTAGTGACGACATATATTCTTATGAATTTTTCAAGATTTTTAAGAATATGTCATCGTTTCTGGGTCTATAGTTTTTATTCTTGTACTTTGGCATTTTTTTGATAGACTAGAGCATTACGGACACCCGTAATATGGTGGCTGTTTCTGTAAAATGAGTTTAATAGAAATTGTCAAGTCGTTAATGACATCATATTTTTATTTTTCGAGATTTTTGGGATAGGTTTTTTGAGATTTGTACCTTTCCATAAAAAGTTGCTAGAAACTTCATGCCCATATTGTAAAATGGATAATAATCTGAAAACCATCCATTCAGAGAGTATTGGTCAAGTCTCTATACATATGTAAATTATGAATAATTCATAAATTTATCCTACAAATGAAATTAAATATTTATTATTTATAGTTCATTAAAGGACATTACTGGCCCCTTACCGAGTCAACAATTTAACTGAAACGGTTTCGATCCTGAGCTTGGTCTTTATACTGTCTTATAAAAATGAAGCCAAGTCGTTTTCAACTCCGTCGAGCAATGGTCGCCTGCAACGACCCCTACGCGTACCATATGTTGGCGCTCTTTTCAAAGATCGCTGCACAATTTGTCTCGGATCCACTCGCAGAACGTGACAAAGTTAGTGTTTTCGCTGAAATCTTGCTGCATGTACAATATCGGGGACCTTCATCAGAACTTTAATCTGGATATTGTATACAGATCTCGGTATGTATCACCTACTTCGCATTTTGGGCCATAAATCATGCGCATGATTCTTCTCTTAAATGTCAGAAGCCGCATCCCTTGTACTCGTCCGTTGCAGCGCCCAGCTTGCACATCCATATACGAACAGCGGGCCTGATCAACACGTGGTGTTTAGAATTTAGCAGTGGCCATAGAAGATAGATATAAAGCACGATTATCGGCTGCCAGGCGCACTTTTATATCCTCACCCACACTGATATCGTGAGTAATAATAGAAACCAAATAAACCATCTCCTTACTTTCTCAAACGTGTAGTGGCCACTTCTAAAGTCCGGTGTGCCATTATCCCTATAGCTAGAGATCAGGTGTTTCGTTTTGGGCTCATTGATCTGGTGTCCAAAAGAAGCTGAATACTCTTCAATTGGATCGAGTATTTCCTTCATTCCAATTACGCATATGTCATCTGCATGTGCAAGCACCGAATTGGACTGGCGATCTAAGATGTTGTGCTGAGTTGTTCCTGTTTATCGAAAGATGTCCCCCAAGATTTAAGAAAAAAAATTCTCGATATTCTGTTTTTAAGTTTAATACAGCATTGAGACTGCGTCACTGTCATTCTACACAATCGTATTAATTTTGTTGGCATTCCTAGGTATTCCAGGGAAGACCACAAAATCTCACAATTGATCGCGTCATAGGCCTGCCGGAATTTCAGCAATAAAGCCCCCGCTTAGGGGGAGATTATATCCAATATAATGTAGAACAGTAACTTGTATGCTGAGCAAACAAAGGGTATGTGGCCTTAGTGAATTCCTCGTGGGATGGATCTTCAATACAAATCTTCGCTGTCTGTATTTAATAACAATCTCTGTTCACACTGGTCAGTAAAGTGTTCACTCTATGCTTCGAAAACTGCGTCGATGTTTACACAGAGATCTCTATCCCGGTCCCGAATGGTGGTTGACCCAGGCCTGAAAGTATGGAGTAATCCGGTAATTCCTTTAAATAAATTACGCGAACTGCATCCATTACTGTTTTGTTGTACTTTCAGAACCTAGGGCTTCTACGTTATCGCTTTTTCCGTCTATAAATCCGCTTAGCTGCCCTTCTACCAAAAGCAGCCTGGTTTTTCCTCACTATTGCACTTCGCCGACTTGTACGAAAACTACCATCGTAGCTTGACGCGACTAAATGATGATCGCTGTCTTCGTATTTGGTTGCTGGCCGATAAGTTCTCATATCCTGCACAAACCGAGCTCCCCCTTTTGAAGTTTACACGTGGTCAATTTGGTTGCGGGAAGTTTTGCAAGGATGGATCTATGTTTCTAAATGTATGTGTTTATGTAAGAAGAATGTGTTTGCTACTCTGAGATTGTGAGCAATTGCAAAACACATTATTTCCCCACCATTATCGGTCGCAGTTTCGTGTCGGGAGTACGAATTTATGTTTTCACAAAAGTCGGCCTGATTTCCGCCAGCTCTTGCACTTAAGCCCCTAATTACCATTCTAACATCTTGTTCGAGTATAAATCCCATCAGATCGTCCAAGTCATTGTGAAATGAGTCTTTATCTTGGAGCTGGCTTATTTCTGTGAGCGGGTTTGCACAAATTATCGGCATAGGTTGGCTTACTTCATACACAAGCGAAGCTTACACAATCAGTTATTGACTGCTTTGAAATCCAAAAGAGCCTGCTTAGCCTGCGGTCCAAGAATAAATCCAGCTCCAAGTTTTCCGAGGTCATCTCCACTGAAGAGCAACATATATTCCTGGGGGACATGGTCTCCACTTCTAGGCCAGCGAGTTTCTTGAAGAGCAACGAGTTCTAGTTGATACTGCTTCATGTACGTGATTAGGCAACGCTCCTGGTTTCCTAAGTGACTTTCACGTTCCACGTGCCGATCCAAAATATCGTGTCCGAGTAGTTGAGTAGAGGTCCGGGTTTCATTTGTTGCCATTATAAACAGACTGGTTTTTATGGATGTGGGTCATCACATTAGCGATCCAACCGTTAAGTCACCTGCTAAGACAAGCATAGGATACTGTATTGGTATTTTTGAAAAACATGTACGAGCAATTTAGGTTTACGAGACACGTAAGTGCTCATTTAACATTGTACCTATCTACAAAAGTGTCGTTTAAAATATACAATTCTGTCTTGCATTCCAAAACTATTCTAGTCAATGATCAAGGATGCGATGTTTTTCCATTTTTAACAATGTATTAATGAACGCCAACATCGATTCCTTCAGGATCGTTCAACGGTAACTTGGCTGTTTTCCAGAATAACTTAATTGGCTACATTTTGAAAATAGTTATCTCGGACCTTACGTAATTGGCGCTTTGGGCTTAATGTGAGATAGATTACTATTAATCATTTCCGAGAATCATGAGTGTACATCAAGTGAAAATCATGCCAAGTCGTAAACGAAAGAAACTTTTTCCGGCAGTCATGGACCATGACTCATGGTTCTCGAGAAATACTAGTAAAACTCATAATTTTACGTATGGGGCCATAACTTTCTGAACCTATTGTGCCTATAACACCGTACGCCAAGAATATATGAAAAGAAGAATAATTTTGGGATAATTTTCATAATCCTGGGATGGGATGAGAATAGTATTGCCTGATGTACATATTTAATTTTTCTAGGATAGAATCGTGGGATAACTTCACACAGTTGGGGAGAGGTACTTACAAATACCCAGATCAGCGCTACATCAATTTATTTTTTAAGTTGCTTTTCTAGCACGAGCATTACAAAAAGCCTCTAGTATTTGCGACGTGAGCTAATCGTTTTATATGTATTATTTAGAGCTATCTATAGAATTATGCTTATGAAAATTAAATGCGCCAACCATAAAATGTAAAAATAAAAAAATTAATTAAATCATAAAAAAATATTCTAGATATCTCATAAATAATCCAAATTATTCCTCCTTATTACCATTAATAATGTATAAATGTACATACATAAGTGAAAAGATAAATAAAAGGCGAACGAAGCACGCGGATGAACCGCAAAAGATTGTCTCGCATTTTATGTGTGTTCCACCGACGACGTCTAGTATAAATTCTTTATTCGCGCATAATAAACGATGAGGGTTATATCATCCCTTAGTGTGTCGAAATATAATCATATTATCATTATATAATCATAATTTCGTATTTTATTTTATTTGCTGGTGGATATGCTGTGTTATCGCTGAGAAAAATGAAAAATTTTATAAAAAATTACGAGGGTGATACATGCGTGGATTTGTACCACGAGATAATAGTGTAACGACACAAATATATATGGGATTACAAAATTTAAGGGGCGTTCTATCTATCCATCCTTTTATTATATATGTATGTATTTATGTACATGCACTGCCTATGTCTCGACATAGTCGTGAACACGCACAAAGTCACTTCCTTGTAAGTCTCGCTAATTTGGATATGAGATTTTGTATTTTGTGTTTTTTTTTTGTTTAGTCATCCTAATCGGCTGTATGTTCAAATTGATTGAAAAATTGAGACATGTTTGTTACATATACGTATACATACATGTTACGTCAATGGAAATTAAAAAAAGGAAATAAAAAAGGAAATTTTTATTTTACATAATTCATTTCCTTTTTTTGTAGGGCTGTGTGAATTTTTATGTTTTCTTGGAAATTTATTAATTTTATTGTGTACTGAACATACAGATCCGAGACTCGGATACCCCTCCGATATACGCATGATTATTATTAGGTTATTTGTTATTTATTAAATTTGAATTGCTTTTTTATATATTCGGTTCTATAGAATATTATATTTTAGGGATGTGCGAAGACCGTCTATTATTTACTAGTTAGAAATTAAAAATTTTAATTTTGAAAATAAATAAATATAAGTGCCAGGAGCAAGGATACATAGATTAAAATGCTAATAATACAATTTATAAATTGGATCTGGCTTTATTTGATCGTATATTATACCTACACTCGGCTGCTGGTTAATGTTGTAATATGTAAAAATGTATGTATTTATGAGATTGTGAAGTCTTGCTATATATTTTAATATTCAAGGTCCTGGTTTTTTCATAAAAAATTTGGTTAAATTTGTTAATTCTTAGGAAAAGGAATTATTGTTTGTTAAATTGGCCAATGTCAAGCTCAGAAGAGCGTTTATAGTTAAACAGAGAAAAACCGCTGTGGTTAATGTTCGTACTATTCCAGATCAGGTGATGTGCATTTGCATCACAGCCAATCAGCAAAAGGGTAGCATAAGCATACCCTTTTGGTGATTGGCTGTGATGCAATTGTACATCATGTAACATCATGTTACACGAATAGTAAGTCGTCAGAGGGAGGAGGTGAAGAAGAGTCATCAGGTAAACTTACTATATACGTTTCATAAATTCATCTGTTTTATTCTAAACATGGACTCCATTGTAAAATCGAACAAAAAGATGAATACTAGTTTTCTGGAAAAACAAAAAATATTATTTGCTCAGGAAATCTTTACTCGAACATACATTTGCGGACGATCGGGTAGTGTGATCGAACCTGCCTGACAAGATGGCAAGGAATGCAGGTCTTTAACCAATACCCCGTATCTATACTTATACTTGTCCAAAAATATCTAGATGTAACTACAATACAATTTGCGAGTTGCGCATATAACTGTTTCACACCACATGAATAGATTTGAGGCCCTATCAAGGAACCTAGATATATAAACTTTCCCAAATCTATTGTTGTATGACAAATCGATGATTTGATTCCCAAATCTATTGTTGTAGTAAATTGCGAAATATTTACTCGAGTTGGTAAAACTGTGAAGGACTTAGCTCGGACTTGGACGCAATCGCAGTAGTCAATGGTTTATGATCAATGAAGAATATTCTAGCTGCGACGAAACATCGGAAATGCTTTTTGGCACAATAAATGGCCAGTAGTTCTCTGCCGAAAGTAGAATATTTTTGTTCGGGAGGGCCAATATTCTTGAAGAGCCTCGGCGAGGGCATGTTTTGTTGCAGTAAAGCTACCTCGCTTTCAGGTAGCTATGTATATGAGTCCTTCTTACTCTACTTACAACTGAAGCAAAGGTAATAATTGACCATGCCCATGAAATTCTGCACTAGCCTGACAAAATTTGGTTGAGTAAAGGATATGCTTGTCATGATTCTACCCGCAGATGATTTGATGCCATCTTTGATGATTTTATGGCTTAGGAAGTTGATAGAGCTTATACTGAATTCACACTTGGATGCATTTATGTGTAAACCATACTCTGTTAGCCGAGTGAACAATATTTATAGATGCTCGTGGTGTTCAAACTCTGTTCAACTCTGAAAGCACACATTGGTTTTAAAGGGATTCTGATCATCATTCATTTAAGTTATAAATAAAAAGTTACACAATGTATGAGAGCTTTCAATGTTTATAGTATTTTAACGCAATGTTTAAACTAATTTAGTTATGAAATTTTTGGTGCTAAAGCTCTTGGAAGAAAATTTAAATATTATTTTATGTTTAAATAGAATTCAACGAAAAGCTTATCTGACTTGCATTGGAAGGCATTAGTAGTAAGTAACAACCTTACAGACGGTGAGAAAGATGTGCAAAATTTTAGTTGAAAGTTGTGCAAAATTTTAATAGTGAGGTAAAAAAAAAAAAAACGAAAAAAACGAAAAGATTTGAAATAGTGAGGTAAAAAAAAAAGGAAAAAAAAAAGATTTGTGGTTTTTTGGATAAATTTGCACAGGTTCTATAATACTACAACAGGTGATATATATATATATATATATATATATATATATATATATATATATATATATATATATATATATATATATATATATATTTTGCACGACTAAGATGATTCGAAGAAAATAGATAATGATAAATAAAATAAAATGTAATGTTTTATTTTTTTTGAAATTAGATCGTACTATGTAGCGTATAGTAGTGTTGTTTGTGTTTTGGTTGTTGTGGAAATTTGTATAAGTACATATATAATAATAATAAAACACACGGTTCGGAGAAAAAAGATAAGAAAAAATATATTTGATATTTAATGAAATGTGTGTGTTGGAATGAATTAAATTGATCGGTGGCGCTAAAAATATAAAAAAGAAAGAATGTTGAAGAATATGATATGTGGTTGTCGGAGTTTTTGTGTGAATTAATTAATGAATGAATGAATGAATGAATGAATATTGTTGTTGCGTTGTTGTTGGATAGATAAGAAAGAGATTTTTATTAAATTGATCAGCGGTATGTATGAATATGAGAATAATATTGGGGGTTGGATATGAAATAAATAATTAGAAAATTATTCGTAGATTTATAATAGATATTTTCCATATGTAATATTAAGAAATTTCGGTGTATTTAAAAATTTTAGGTATGACAAATTGGTATATGAATATTTGTTGTAATTTCTATCTAACACGGTTCGGAGAAATGAGATAAGCAAAAAAAATAAAAAATAAAAATAAATTAATATGTGCGATAAGAAGAAGGAATCCGATGCGCGAGAAATGAGATAAGTAAAATAAAATAAAAAATAAATCTAAATTAATATGTGCGATAAGAAGAAGGAATCCGATGCGCTGTGTTATTGTAAATAACATTTTTTTTTTTCGTTAATCTGAATCAATTTCGATTGAGGTAATATAGATAAAAAGATTTGAGTAAGGGACAAAACATAAAAAACCTTTGGAAAAGTTTAAGATTAAATTTTATATATGTACAAAAAAAATGTAATAAGTTTATCACTTTATGCATTTTTTATCCTGGTACAGTCGGAATTTATGAAGGAAAACTAATTAAATTCAAATATAGTAATTTTACAAGTATTTCTGATGAATGAAGAATTGAAAGACGAAAAACTTTTCTTTCAACCGTAGTTGGACATGAGATAAAAAATTTTAACAATTATCATCAAATTATTTAGCTTTATTTTCATCATTTATCATATTTTTATTACAAAGATTATAATATAGATCATTAATCAATTTATTCTTAGACAAGATTGGTAGTTCGTTAAATAATCTTGAATAATTGCAGTAATTGTTACTTCCATGCGATGTGGGTGAGAAAAAATCCTTGTAATTAAGTTTTGTATAGTTTTGAAGAATACATTTATTCAAATATAGATGGTAATAATCTCCTATTTCCTTGCATGTTAACATATACCAGCTGAACATTGAATGTAAAAGAGGTGCTAATTCCCACAATCTGTCCCATTCACATCTAGTCAATTTGACTTTCGATGTTTCCCCAGTAAACATTAAATATTTTTCTTGATTTTGTGTTGAAAGTTTAAACCGTTTGTTTTTTTCATTAACTGCTTTGCTGTAGTTTTCATCTGCAGACTCCTCCTCATCCTCAAAAAATTGTTGAATATGACCAAGCCGATTATAAAAATAGTACCAATCATCCCAAGAAAGAGATTGATATTCTTTGTCCTTGATTAAAAGAATTTTAGGTATAAAATTTTCTGAATCATATCCAATTATGATCGAAGACGTTTTGTATCCGTTTAGAAAATAAACATAGGATAATAATAGATCAGGTACAGGGTATCTGTACTTAATTTTTTTATTTTTTATTTTTTCCATTTAAATTTTTATGTTTTTATTAAGTTAATTGAACTCACTGTGAAATTATATTTTATAGGACTGAGAAATAGTGAGTTTGTACTTGCATTATATACCCTTGTGGAGGGTAAAAACTATAAATAAATAATTCATAGAGCATAGATTTAATATGGCATGTACTTGCATTATATACCCTTGTGGAGGGTAAAAACTATAGATAAATAATTCATAGAGCATAGATTTAATATGGCATTGATATGGAGCGCAAGCAGGTTGTAAATGAGTTGCATAAATCGGCGAGAAAAAATTATCCAAGACGAAGAGTTATCACTAAGGGAATAGATGATTTATGGCAAGCCGATCTTGTCGAACTAGGAGCTTACCGCAAGCAGAATAATGATTTTCGTTTTCTTTTAGTTGTTATTGATACGTTTTCCAAATTCAGCTGGGTTGCTGCGCTAAAAAATAAAACAGCCGAAGAAATTTCTAAATCGTTTCGTCAGATTTTGGAGAAAAATCAAAGATCTCCTAAACATTTACAAACCGATATGGGGAAAGAATTTATAACATAAACAAAAGAGTAAAAGAAAAATCATAAACAAAGAAAATCAAAAAACCATCAAATAGAAAAAGAAAACATTCCGCACCGTGTTATTGTAAAAAAGTGAAAATTGAGAATGGTGATAAAAGAAATTATAACCCAATGCGTTGTATTATTTTTATAGTAATGCAAAATTAACAGATTTGTGTTATTTTTAGTGTTGTGAAGGGTTTTTTTTTTGATATTAGATCGTAAATAAAACTATTATAATATAGCGTATGAATATTGTTTTAAATACGAGACTTAATGTTGTTTGTGTTGTCGTGTATATAAATATCTCGGAATCGGAATTTATTTAAATTTCGGAAACAATTAAACTGATTTATTATTACAGTATTAATATTAAGCAATCATGTTTTGTCATGTTTAAGACACGAACTCGAAAAAAAGGGGAAATTTTAAAAGGAAATATTTTAAACAAATATTTATAATTGTATTTAGCTTTAAACCTGTATTATTTGACCATAAACGTCAAAAATGTTAGAAGTTAAAATATTTTAGATAAATAGAACATAAATAAAATATATTGGTTTAATTAAATATAATTTCCCCAGTATTATTCCCGATGTTCTCTATCTAGAACTTGAAGTTCTGTTAATAAAAAAAATGAAGCAAATGTGATTTGACAAAAAGTATAAACCAGAAAAAAGAAAAATCATAAACAAAGATAATCAAATAAGAAACATAAAACATTGTGTTTATTTTTAAAAATTATTTATTTATTTATAAAATTTTTTGTTATACCTTAAAATTAAATCGATGAATTAAAAATAGCGAATTTTATTTCTCAACTATTTAGTGTTTTCAGTAATTATTATTTGAAAAAATACTTTCAATTAAAAAACCTTCACAAAAATAAATATTTTCTATACTACACACGATTTGAAAAGAAAAAATAAAGTAAAAATTTGTACAACTTCACAATATTTTGTTACAAATGTAAACCCGGCAAATCAAGAATATCGATATCTGTTCTCTATACTTTTGGATTTGCAAGGTGGGAAAATTCCCAATAGCACATCCTAGGAATATACATAGGAAATGAAGAATGCACGAAATTAAATTTAGAACTTATACTAAAAGGCTTAATAAAATGTAAAATTTTACCACCACAAGAACTATATCACCCCGTTCTCCCTATCAAGCAGAATAACAAATTAATGTTTACCTTGTGCTTGCACTTGTAGTAAAGACAAAAATCAGAGTGAATGCATTCACACTGTTGATGATGCTGGGCATTAACAGGAACTTGGGCGCTGCACGAATTTAGAAAAGGCACTCGAAAAGGGGTACAAATTATTACATTATATCTATGAGATATGGAGTTATAATGTTGAGCAATATGATATACACACTCAAACTGGAGGTTTGTTCACTGAGATGATGAATACATTTAAAAAAAATCGAAAATCTATGCTTTTAAAGTATTTAGTACCAATAATAATACAGAATAGATCGTTTGTTAGGTAAAATGCATATGTCTAAACTATATAGCATCGAAGGTAGTTAACTTCAAAGCAATGAAGAATATATTAAATTTACGAAAATAATAATATTCCTATTATTTCAACTAATATTCGATGCATCGAAAGATATGAAGTGTTAACTTTAACAGAGGTTAAGGAATATAGAGTTACGAGTAATAAGAGGAAATATTTGGAAAATTACGACTCACTACCACATGGTTATAAAAATTGCAAAACAGGTGTATGACTTACCCGACCTTTTATTTAAAAAAGATAATTTTGTTGTAAGATTTTAATGTTTCATACAATTTTTAGAAATATAAGCAACATGTAAATTATAAAAATTACAAGATGAATAAAAATTAAAAACAAAGTTATTAAAAAATTATAAAAATTTAGAAATATAAATAAAATATTATAATAAATAATTTTAGAAAAAATATTATTATTTGAAAAAATACTTTCAATTAAAAAAACCTTCACAAATTTAAAATAATTATTTTCTATATTAAATTATATAAAATGTAACATGTACAAATATGTATTATGTAATAATTTATTCTGTAACTATAACTATAATTTATTCCTTTAGAAATTTTCCGCATATAATAACTTTTTTTTATTATAAAAACATAACATGTGAATATTAAAAATAAAAATTATTGAATAAAAAACTTTAAAAAATATTTCAATTTAAAATTTGTAAAATTAGAAAATTATTCACAGATTTATAATAAATATTTTGAAGTTCTGTTAATAAAAAACACGCAGCAAATATGATTTGCAATTATTAAAAATTTAGAAATAAAAAAAAATATTATTAAAAATAATTTTAGAAGAAAAATACTTTCAAATAAAAAAAAACCTTCCAAACCATATCAGATCACATAAAATGTAACATGTAATAATATGTAATATTTTCTTGGAAATTTATTAATTTTATTGTGTACTGAACATACAGATCCGAGACTCGGATACCCCTCCGATATACGCATGATTATTATTAGGTTATTTGTTATTTATTAAATTTGAATTGCTTTTTTATATATTCGGTTCTATAGAATATTATATTTTAGGGATGTGCGAAGACCGTCTATTATTTACTAGTTAGAAATTAAAAATTTTAATTTTGAAAATAAATAAATATAAGTGCCAGGAGCAAGGATACATAGATTAAAATGCTAATAATACAATTTATAAATTGGATCTGGCTTTATTTGATCGTATATTATACCTACACTCGGCTGCTGGTTAATGTTGTAATATGTAAAAATGTATGTATTTATGAGATTGTGAAGTCTTGCTATATATTTTAATATTCAAGGTCCTGGTTTTTTCATAAAAAATTTGGTTAAATTTGTTAATTCTTAGGAAAAGGAATTATTGTTTGTTAAATTGGCCAATGTCAAGCTCAGAAGAGCGTTTATAGTTAAACAGAGAAAAACCGCTGTGGTTAATGTTCGTACTATTCCAGATCAGGTGATGTGCATTTGCATCACAGCCAATCAGCAAAAGGGTAGCATAAGCATACCCTTTTGGTGATTGGCTGTGATGCAATTGTACATCATGTAACATCATGTTACACGAATAGTAAGTCGTCAGAGGGAGGAGGTGAAGAAGAGTCATCAGGTAAACTTACTATATACGTTTCATAAATTCATCTGTTTTATTCTAAACATGGACTCCATTGTAAAATCGAACAAAAAGATGAATACTAGTTTTCTGGAAAAACAAAAAATATTATTTGCCCAGGAAATCTTTACTCGAACATACATTTGCGGACGATCGGGTAGTGTGATCGAACCTGCCTGACAAGATGGCAAGGAATGCAGGTCTTTAACCAATACCCCGTATCTATACTTATACTTGTCCAAAAATATCTAGATGTAACTACAATACAATTTGCGAGTTGCGCATATAACTGTTTCACACCACATGAATAGATTTGAGGCCCTATCAAGGAACCTAGATATATAAACTTTCCCAAATCTATTGTTGTATGACAAATCGATGATTTGATTCCCAAATCTATTGTTGTAGTAAATTGCGAAATATTTACTCGAGTTGGTAAAACTGTGAAGGACTTAGCTCGGACTTGGACGCAATCGCAGTAGTCAATGGTTTATGATCAATGAAGAATATTCTAGCTGCGACGAAACATCGGAAATGCTTTTTGGCACAATAAATGGCCAGTAGTTCTCTGCCGAAAGTAGAATATTTTTGTTCGGGAGGGCCAATATTCTTGAAGAGCCTCGGCGAGGGCATGTTTTGTTGCAGTAAAGCTACCTCGCTTTCAGGTAGCTATGTATATGAGTCCTTCTTACTCTACTTACAACTGAAGCAAAGGTAATAATTGACCATGCCCATGAAATTCTGCACTAGCCTGACAAAATTTGGTTGAGTAAAGGATATGCTTGTCATGATTCTACCCGCAGATGATTTGATGCCATCTTTGATGATTTTATGGCTTAGGAAGTTGATAGAGCTTATACTGAATTCACACTTGGATGCTTTTATGTGTAAACCATACTCTGTTAGCCGAGTGAACAATATTTATAGATGCTCGTGGTGTTCAAACTCTGTTCAACTCTGAAAGCACACATTGGTTTTAAAGGGATTCTGATCATCATTCATTTAAGTTATAAATAAAAAGTTACACAATGTATGAGAGCTTTCAATGTTTATAGTATTTTAACGCAATGTTTAAACTAATTTAGTTATGAAATTTTTGGTGCTAAAGCTCTTGGAAGAAAATTTAAATATTATTTTATGTTTAAATAGAATTCAACGAAAAGCTTATCTGACTTGCATTGGAAGGCATTAGTAGTAAGTAACAACCTTACAGACGGTGAGAAAGATGTGCAAAATTTTAGTTGAAAGTTGTGCAAAATTTTAATAGTGAGGTAAAAAAAAAAAAAACGAAAAAAACGAAAAGATTTGAAATAGTGAGGTAAAAAAAAAAGGAAAAAAAAAAGATTTGTGGTTTTTTGGATAAATTTGCACAGGTTCTATAATACTACATACAACAGGTGATATATATATATATATATATATATATATATATATATATATATATATATATATATATATATATATATATTTTGCACGACTAAGATGATTCGAAGAAAATAGATAATGATAAATAAAATAAAATGTAATGTTTTATTTTTTTTGAAATTAGATCGTACTATGTAGCGTATAGTAGTGTTGTTTGTGTTTTCGTTGTTGTGGAAATTTGTATAAGTACATATATAATAATAATAAAACACACGGTTCGGAGAAAAAAGATAAGAAAAAATATATTTGATATTTAATGAAATGTGTGTGTTGGAATGAATTAAATTGATCGGTGGCGCTAAAAATATAAAAAAGAAAGAATGTTGAAGAATATGATATGTGGTTGTCGGAGTTTTTGTGTGAATTAATTAATGAATGAATGAATGAATGAATGAATATTGTTGTTGCGTTGTTGTTGGATAGATAAGAAAGAGATTTTTATTAAATTGATCAGCGGTATGTATGAATATGAGAATAATATTGGGGGTTGGATATGAAATAAATAATTAGAAAATTATTCGTAGATTTATAATAGATATTTTCCATATGTAATATTAAGAAATTTTCGGTGTATTTAAAAATTTTAGGTATGACAAATTGGTTAACAAAACTGATAACAAAGTTATTAAAAAATTATAAAAATTTAGAAATATAAATAAAATATTATAATAAATAATTTTAGAAAAAATATTATTATTTGAAAAAATACTTTCAATTAAAAAACCTTCACAAATTTAAAATAATTATTTTCTATATTAAATTATATAAAATGTAACATGTACAAATATGTATTATGTAATAATTTATTCTGTAACTATAACTATAATTTATTCCTTTAGAAATTTTCCGCATATAATAACTTTTTTTTATTATAAAAACATAAAATGTGAATATTAAAAATAAAAATTATTGAATAAAAAACTTTAAAAAATATTTCAATTTAAAATTTGTAAAATTAGAAAATTATTCACAGATTTATAATAAATATTTTCCATATGTAATATTAATTAAATTAGTATTATTTATTCTATAAGTATAATTTTAATATATTTGAAGAAATTTTCGGCACGCAATAGTTTTATTATTAATAATAATAATTTTTATTATTTGAAAAATAAAATACTTTCAATTAAAAAACCTTCACAAATTTAAATTAATTATTTTCTATATTACATTACTACACAAAATGTAACATATGTAATATTTTATTATGTAACTTGTAATATAATTATAAAGTGTTCCTTTTAAAAATTTTAGGTATTGATGAAAAAATGATGTAAACGTCTATGATTTAAACTGTGTGCGAAACCTGTGATGAAAAATCGTTAATATTAATTTTGACATTTGTTTGATAATTATTCCCTTACATTCACAATTTTTTATTATACTGTCCGAAATGTGTAGTAAATCTCCCCACCTCATAAGTTTTTTCCCCATGTCATATATGTCGATTTTTGTTTTCATAACCTCAAATTTTTGTGGCAACAATTTGCACAATATCACAAATATTTGTACAATTACGAATTATATATTTTGTACAATTATATATTTTACGAATTATTAATTACGAATTTTATGTTAAATATATTATTATGATTTATTATGAAATTTTCGGTGTATTTAAAAATTTTAGGTATGACAAATTGGTTAACAAAACTGATAACAAAGTTATTAAAAAATTATAAAAATTTAGAAATATAAATAAAATATTATAATAAATAATTTTAGAAAAAATATTATTATTTGAAAAAATACTTTCAATTAAAAAACCTTCACAAATTTAAAATAATTATTTTCTATATTAAATTATATAAAATGTAACATGTACAAATATGTATTATGTAATAATTTATTCTGTAACTATAACTATAATTTATTCCTTTAGAAATTTTCCGCATATAATAACTTTTTTTTATTATAAAAACATAAAATGTGAATATTAAAAATAAAAATTATTGAATAAAAAACTTTAAAAAATATTTCAATTTAAAATTTGTAAAATTAGAAAATTATTCACAGATTTATAATAAATATTTTCCATATGTAATATTAATTAAATTAGTATTATTTATTCTATAAGTATAATTTTAATATATTTGAAGAAATTTTCGGCACGCAATAGTTTTATTATTAATAATAATAATTTTTATTATTTGAAAAATAAAATACTTTCAATTAAAAAACCTTCACAAATTTAAATTAATTATTTTCTATATTACATTACTACACAAAATGTAACATATGTAATATTTTATTATGTAACTTGTAATATAATTATAAAGTGTTCCTTTTAAAAATTTTAGGTATTGATGAAAAAATGATGTAAACGTCTATGATTTAAACTGTGTGCGAAACCTGTGATGAAAAATCGTTAATATTAATTTTGACATTTGTTTGATAATTATTCCCTTACATTCACAATTTTTTATTATACTGTCCGAAATGTGTAGTAAATCTCCCCACCTCATAAGTTTTTTCCCCATGTCATATATGTCGATTTTTGTTTTCATAACCTCAAATTTTTGTGGCAACAATTTGCACAATATCACAAATATTTGTACAATTACGAATTATATATTTTGTACAATTATATATTTTACGAATTATTAATTACGAATTTTATGTTAAATATATTATTATGATTGCAAGATGATGGAACAGATTTCTTCATGGAATAAAATTAACACATTGATGTATTAATAACTATTAGAATTTATAATTATGTATGTATAATCTCACGTTACACATGCGTTAAAAATCAGACGTTACACATGATTACACAAATTATTCGATAGCAGTCAAAATTATCATAGTAATAGACTCGAATAATTTCCGTATTTCGTTCAAAAAACTATTTATTCACTGATCTCTTTTTAATTAAAACTTGCAACTAATCACTGCAAAGTGTTAATATTGAGTGATTAAGTTTTCCCACACAATGTTCTTCTAAAGCTTTCTCGTAATATCTATTGAGTTTGTTTTCATTTCAATATTTTTACCAACCATCGGTACAGTCAGAGTTTATGAATGCAAAATAATTATATTCAAATACAATAATTTTACAAATATTTTCTGATGAATTGAAAAACGAAAAAATTTTCTTTTTGATATGCATTTAATTAATTTATTTAATGCATTTAGGTAATATTAAGCAACCATGTTTTGTTATGTTTAAAAAAATTTTATACCATGTTAAGACACGAACTCGAAAAAAGGGAAATTTTAAAAGGAAATATTTTAAACAAATATTTATCATTGTATTTAGCTTTAAACCTGTATTATTTGTCAGTAAACGTCAAAATATTGTTAGAAGTGGAAATTATTCAAAATAAATAGAACATAAATAAAATGGTTGTGATTTTTATTAATTTTGATAGTTTGTGTAACGCACCAGCATCACTTCGATTGATATGTTAATCAAAACTATTGCTGTATTGTTTTGAAAATAGAAATTATTATGTTTTAAAACGTCATCGTTCTTGAATTAAAACTCGCAACTTTACTTACAATTTTTTTTTTTTAATTTTATTAACTTAAGTTTTACAAATGTTAATTTAAAATATTTTTGTTTTTTTAAATTATTTCTCCTTTTATTAATAATTTTTAATAATCACACTTTAAGTTTATTTTTTTTAAATAAAAAAATTTATTATATGCAGAAATATTCTAAAGAAATAAATTATAATTATAAATTTAGTTACAGAATAAATAAAGGGTGATTTTTTTGAGGTTAGGATTTTCATGCATTAGTATTTGACAGATCCCGCGGGATTTCAGACAAGGTGTCAAAGAGAAAGATGCTCAGTATGCTTTAACATTTCATAATGAATAGACTTACTAACGAGCAACGCTTGCAAATAATTGAATTATATTACAAAAATCAGTGTTCGGTTCGAAAAGTGTTTCGCGATTTACGTCCGATTTATGGTCTACATAATCGACCAAGTGAGCAAACAATTAATGCGATTGTGACCAAGTTTCGCACTCAGTTTACTTTATTGGACATTAAACCAACCACACGAATGCGTACAGTGCGTACAGAAGAGAATATTGCGTCTGTTTCTGAGAGTGTTGCTGAAGACCGTGAAATGTCGATTCGTCGCCGTTCGCAGCAATTGGGTTTGTGTTATTCGACGACATGGAAGATTTTACGCAAAGATCTTGGTGTAAAACCGTATAAAATACAGCTCCTGCAAGAACTGAAGCCGAACGATCTGCCACAACGTCGAATTTTCAGTGAATGGGCCCTAGAAAAGTTGGCAGAAAATCCGCTTTTTTATCGACAAATTTTGTTCAGCGATGAGGCTCATTTCTGGTTGAATGGCTACGTAAATAAGCAAAATTGCCGCATTTGGAGTGAAGAGCAACCAGAAGCAGTTCAAGAACTGCCCATGCATCCCGAAAAATGCACTGTTTGGTGTGGTTTGTACGCTGGTGGAATCATTGGACCGTATTTTTTCAAAGATGCTGTTGGACGCAACGTTACGGTGAATGGCGATCGCTATCGTTCGATGCTAACAAACTTTTTGTTGCCAAAAATGGAAGAACTGAACTTAGTTGACATGTGGTTTCAACAAGATGGCGCTACATGCCACACAGCTCGCGATTCTATGGCCATTTTGAGGGAAAACTTCGGAAAACAATTCATCTCAAGAAATGGCCCGGTAAGTTGGCCACCAAGATCATGCGATTTGACGCCTTTAGACTATTTTTTGTGGGGCTACGTCAAGTCTAAAGTCTACAGAAATAAGCCAGCAACTATTCCAGTTTTGGAAGACAACGTTTCCGAAGAAATTCGGGCTATTCCGGCCGAAATGCTCGAAAAAGTTGCCCAAAATTGGACTTTCCGAATGGACCACCTAAGACGCAGCCGTGGTCAACATTTAAATGAAATTATCTTCAAAAAGTAAATGTCATGGACCAATCTAACGTTTCAAATAAAGACAACCACATATCATATTCTTCAACATTCTTTCTTTTTTATATTTTTAGCGCCACCGATCAATTTAATTCATTCCAACACACACATTTCATTAAATATCAAATATATTTTTTCTTATCTTTTTTCTCCGAACCGTGTGTTTTATTATTATTATATATGTACTTATACAAATTTCCACAACAACGAAAACACAAACAACACTACTATACGCTACATAGTACGATCTAATTTCAAAAAAAATAAAACATTACATTTTATTTTATTTATCATTATCTATTTTCTTCGAATCATCTTAGTCGTGCAAAATATATATATATATATATATATATATATATATATATATATATATATATATATATATATATATATATATATATATATATATCACCTGTTGTAGTATTATAGAACCTGTGCAAATTTATCCAAAAAACCACAAATCTTTTTTTTTCCTTTTTTTTTTACCTCACTATTAAAATTTTGCACAACTTTCAACTAAAATTTTGCACATCTTTCTCACCGTCTGTAAGGTTGTTACTTACTACTGGCATTATTGAAAAAAATTCTGTTGAAATAAAATTTTACAAGAAGCTTTCATAAATGTATAATACTTCCGTTTAAAACGGAGCAAAGCTCAGCTTGCCCTAACATTTAATTACCTTTTTTTTTTCATTTTCTAATTACAAGACGCCTATACGAATATACCATACTAAAATTTTTAAACATAAAATAAATTAAAGGTGCTAATATTTTCTCTCAAGAGAAGGTTATTTAAACTATGAAATTCAAATTTACAAAACGGTTAGGAAGAATATATTTATTTTTGGTGTAGCTAGGTTATAACCTTTTCAGAACGAATTATTTTATTGACACAACACAGGACACTACATCTTAGCTTAATGATACTCCGTGGTTAATCTTTACTCAGATAACATGAACAAGTTAAGGGAAAGTTCCGCAAATATACGTAGGGTCAAACGAAGTCTAAAAACGTAATATATGAACCCCAAGAGAGACAATGATCCAGACGTGGAACGTTCATACGCGAATCCCATAAAGATAGTCAAAATAAGAGTAAGTTTACAGCGAGATGGGCATCGCTCTTACCTCGAAATGATTGGGGATTACAAAAACGAATGCGGCGTAAGAATTTTATTGCCATCACAAGATAAAAAGTCCGGGTGTTCCAGCAACTGAACAGTAAATTTAACGTAAAACGTCGTTTAGTTTTGGCGATATTTATTGTGAGTGCTGAAAGGTTTGACTATTACGGGGATTGCCCAGATGACCTCCAATGTAATATCGCTCACTGTGCTAGCCACCGTAGGGGCGAAGCACTGTTAGCAAATGTTTAGGTAACGGGAAAATCTGACATCGCAAACGATGAGGTGACCCACATACTGAATTTTTAAATTTTAGAAAGGGTGGAATGCCCATGAACAATATCTAATACAAGCTTGCATAACATCAAAAACCATATAACCTATATGGAAGAACATGTAAAAATACTTATAGATGAGAACCTCCTGTCTGGCTGGCCAGAATGCCTTTTCCAGCAGCCCTGATAAAATATCTCATGGAAAACCGATTAAAACGACATGAATTAGAAACTGGAACATAACTCTAGCAGAAACATCAAGTATACCATTGGTTGAGAAGGCACTGTAAAATAAGAATAAAAACCAGATAAACGGAAGAAGGCATTATACTCGAGTGGAAAATAAGAACCGCAACTATCGTATAATAATATGCACCAGCAAAATCTAGTATGCACTGACAAGATATAAATGGCCATAATAATGGCATGGTGAAAATGTAGGGTACATGCACTACAACAATAATGATAGACCATGGATTCCATCAAAAATGATATACACAAAGATAATTGAAGATAGGAAATTTGAAACTTCCTTACAAGATGTAAGAACGGTTGTACACAGCGACCATCAATACATGGTAATAGCAAAATAGCGTATTTGTAAATTACATAAAATCTAATCGGAGAAGGCCCAATAATAAAAAATTGCGGGATAATACACAAGTAACGAAAACTGTGCCATCCATCTAAAATGGAAACAAATATAAAATGGTTACGTCAAGAGGGCTACTGCAAAAAGTAAAGATGGCAAATACATTCTTGAAGCCGAAAAGGAAGCAAAAAATATTATCAATTACCCACCAACGAAGTGGGAAGTTACAATTACCATTCAGAAGCTGAACAACCACAAAGTTGCTATCACAGGTAAAATACCAGCTGAAATATTTTAATGGCAATACCAAATGGCAGCAGAAACTCTATATAGCACCATTATTATTTGAAAAATGTAAGGAACACAAGAATACTCCATCAATCACCTGACAGTATCAATGACTTTATATGCCATCAAATGGAGGTGCTTTCGGACCTTGCACATAAAGTCAGTCTCACAATTAACATTACCAATCACATTTAACAATATGTATTCATAAAATCGTACTAAAGCAAACGAGGTGGCGCGGGAAAATTCTCGATTTGTATTCTCAACTGACCATATGTTCTCAAAATTCTATCCAAGGATTTCACCAGCTGTATGAGCAACCTAGCACACTTCAAAAATGATAAATAATATTTCATGATAATTGCCACCCGTATACTAATATTTTGTTGCTCAGAATGAATTTTTGTACAATTCGGATTTGAATTTTCTTCAAGCTAGCCTAGATTTGAATGCCATAGTTTCACGATGCAATGAAAGGTACCGAGTAAATAGCGCAGTGACTAAAGCTGCAACGTTTGTATCGGGAGGTACCGTGTTGGAATGTAGAACTCATAAGGCAACACATTGTTCATGTTAGTACAGGCTACCATGGAGCTATTCAGTGGGCAAATGGCCAATTAAAAGACGCACTTGTAGCCGTGTACATATTAGGGATACTGTTAAGCTTTCCAAGGACAATAATGTGTATGTATGGGTTGGTATTTATTAAAAGACAAAAAAGGTATGTTCCGCGATTACGAGAACCATGGTATAATGTTGATTTGACACACCTTGAAAATCGTCGCAATAAGCTTCACACGCTATACAGATTACACGGTAATCAGCACTACTCCTGCAGAATTCGGATTGACAACTCCTAATACCTTCCAGAACAGGCTTCCCGTTGATAGGTGCAATTTATTTGCTAAATTTAGTTGACAAATGTCAAATCTTTTAATCTTGGAAATAACCAGGAATTCACTCAACTATTGCTTATTTGTGAAGAAGGCTTCGATTGTTTATCCAACATCTCGTACGTTATTACTGTAATGTTTCCAGATTCATGGAAAATATACTTTATACGTCCCATATTCAATTCGCTTAAAGGGGATCATCAAGTGATCAGCTTGAATTAATAATTCGCAGTTACAAACTTGGTGTTTTTCTACGCTTGAGCAGACTACAACTGGACGTGGTCTTTACTGATTTGGCAAAGGCCTTATACTGACAAAATTGCCCATTCAATTCTGATCGCAAAGTTAGTGAAATTAAATTCCAACCTCATCCCAGTCAGATGCACTCTTTCTATTTAAATCGTTGGCAATTTAATCAAGTTATACAATTCACGTTCTCGCTTGATCTGTGCAACATTAGGGATACCGATTTGGGACCATTGTTGTCCACACTTTTCGTTAATGATGAGATGGACTGATTGAAATTCGCAAAATGTTTGCTCTATGGTGATGAATGGTTTGTGCTCCAGTTGCCGATATATCAGACAGTTTGCTGTTGCAAAGCGGTCTAAACCACTTTTATTGTTGGACTATCAGAAACAATTTAAAGCCCATATGGTAGAATCCGATCCCCATTATCAGTATTTCTTGTGTGATATGTTAATTGATCGAATCGAATTTATGACTGACCTTGGAGTGACAATCTCTTTGAATTTAACATTTACTAGGTACAATGACTCTGCTATTTCTAAAGCATACATTATGCTGGATTTTATCAAGCGGAATTGTTCTGAACATTAACATTAAAACCTTTGTATGTGTCATTTGTTCGACCTGTTTTGGAATACGTCTCTAAGATTTGGTCACCTTCAAATCTGTGCCACTTGACCAGAACTTAGTTCGTTCAAGGGCAATTTATACTATTTGCCCTCCAACGTGCTACATTTTACTGGGATTGTTGCAACTCATACGTGATATTTTAATTTCACGCATTAATTGCTCCGAGTTACTTGTTGTCCCCTCTTCTGTAGAATATAGCAATCAATGGTTGCTGTTAGAGCTGGAGAGAGAAGAGATCGGAGTGATTGCTTATTCAGATGACGTAGCGATAGCTGTCTCTGTCTCATATTTAACCACGGTGTAGGAGATAATCCAAAATGTCCTCTTTATTACGAGGTCATCAGATGTGGACTGACTTCACCAGGAAACATAAAATCTTGGTAGTAGATCCACCTATCTTTAATGGCATAGGACTAGCTTTATTACTGATAAGGGATGATTTCTGGGCGTAATCTTAAAACAAGGCTAATATAGACATGTACTCGTGCAGAAACGCCATCGGAAAAAGTTGGGGCTTGAAGCCAGAGCTGTTACACTGACTATTCACTGCCGTAGTAAGACCTATACTTATATATGAGCGTGTGGTGGCCAGCTCTTGATAAAGTAACCTACAGGAAGGTGGTCGAGAAGACGCAAAGAATGGCCTGCATTCTTATAACCGGGCCCCTGGGGGCAACACCAACACGCGGCTTGGAAGTTATGATTCACTTTCTCCCCGTCGATATTTATGGTAAGTAGATGGCGGCGATTACGGCCCCCGACTATCAGCCATATCTCAGTGGCTCCTTCCTTAGTGATTAGATCACTAAGGAAGGAACTGGCGAATCTGGACTATACGTTACACCAACATATTATGCTTCGAAAAAGAGTTCCGAACTACCTGGCCTTCAAGAGAATATTGGAGGAGCGGGTCGTAATCGGAAATCGGGTGTCAGTCAAGCGGCAATCAAATCTCTGACATCTAGGTTGGCGTTGGGTTATCACTTGTCTCTGAATGAGATGAGTGAACATTTCAACATTTAGTTAGTCTGGGTCAACTCGGCCATTCGGACGTCATGGGGAACTGTAGGACGGGCGATCTAGCTAGGCAAAGTACAAGTCTCCAACTGCTACCAGGAAGGCCTAATTTGGAAAGGCCTATTGAGGAACTCAAGACAGCGCTTAAAAAAGAAGCAGTATCCTCAGCGAATCAAAAGTGGACTAACACACCCACATGTATTGTATTAAGCCAAGTCTGGCCAAAGCTGGACTTGGAACGCTCAAAGACTCTGAACTCACAGGACACTGCTTACTTGGACAACACGCGAGGAGGCTAGGTCTAGAAACCAATTATTTTTGCAGAAGCTGTATGGACGAGGAGGAGGAAGAGAGGGTAGTCTACTTCCTATGCTCATGACCGGCTTTGGCACACAGAAGACATAAATATATGGGTAGATTCTTAATGGACGGCCTCTTTGATCTCGAAAACTGTATAAGGTGCGAGATATATCACGCTACATATAAGGAGCTCAAACTGGTTCACGCATATGGGTTACAGCGAAGTAATATCCTGTGTTATCACAATAGACCGTCACTGGTCTTAGTGTGCCGTAGCAGCCACTCAACCTAACCTTACCTAACCTACTTGCTGGCCTAAATTGGTATATTCAAATTCAGATTCGGGTTGCCTAAATTGCGTCTTATTTTCTTTTATATATTATTGATGTTAATTTTTAGATTACCGATTGTATTTATTTTTATTGTACTGTAGGTAATGATTAAATAAATAAATGAAACACGTTCAACACGCTTCACAAAATTTGAAATGGGTCCGCTCTATCAAAAAACACAATTGCAGTTGATCGGAAATGCAAACTTACTATTATTCACGTCTTAGTTATAGGGCACTAATGTAAAACTAGAAAGACTAAATAAACTTTATGTATACGTATCAAACGAGTCTGTGCTCTGTGTAGTCGGACAAACAATCCGAAATTTCTGATATCATTCATTTTTTATCAGCAAATAGCAAATAAAAACATTATTCAATGAATGATAATAACAAATATGTTAAGGACTCCCAAATCAATAATATTTATCAATAAGCATATAAATATTGTGTTAATCTAATATTGCAAACATAAAATATATTGTATGTTGGTTGTAAGCCCATTTTCGTATTATTCATGTAAAAAAATAAAAGTAAACCAGCGGCAAAGTCGGGGCAAACACCAACACTAAAAGTTTTCTAGTTTTTCGTGTTTCGAATAAATAATTTATATCTAATTTGTTAATAGGTTTCCTGCTGTTTACAACAATAACACAAAATGTAAAAAATAAAGTTTCATGTACACGTTCCTACATAATATATTATATTCTCGCATAATGTATATACCTACAATAAAAGGAAGTGATGAAGATTAAAATATAAACTGGGGAAACAAAAATAGTTGCTTCGGCCAGAAGGTATATGTATGTACGCATGTAGGCTTGGTATGAGACGAAAAAACACTCGGTTTATGTAAAAATTGAAAAAGTTGGAAAATTTATTTGGGTTTAGAATTATAAATATTATGGCACACATATATTTAATATATACGCTTTACGTCGACAAATTTTTCAAAAACCGAACAAACCCAAAAACAATTTTTGGTCCCGCACGTTTTAACGTTAAACAACCCTTTCTATATGTGTATGATTGCGTATATCATGTATATATACATATATACGTTAATATTTTAATTATACAACAAAAGCTTAAAACCAAAATTAAATCTGTTCACGAAATGTCTTAAACTTTATAGTAAGAAAACACAATATACTGTACATAAATTCGTCTTCGTTTCTTATAACAAATAATAATATTGTTGTTACGTTGTTGTTTAAACAAAAATTAAAGTCAAAAAATGAAAACTTTTTTTTTTGTTTAATAAACTTTTTCTGTGCTTTTCAAACAGAAATAACAACAACTATTTTATATAGATATACATATAAACGAAACACTGAACTTTCTGAGAAAAACAATACAAAAGAAATAATCTAAAGTTAGTAAGTATATATGTACTAGCTATTTATACTCCGTATATACTCTGTAAGGAAAGAACTGTCATAAAAAATAAGATTTCGAGCTTTTTTTTTTGTTTTGTGTATTTGTTTTGTTTCTCGACTTGAGTAAAAATCACAAGCTAAAAATAAAATTAGACTTTTTTTTTTGCGTCTACTTTTCGTCGAGCTTTTTTTGGTTGTTGTTGTTTTATCTGTTTTAACTTTTTGGTGTTTATTTGATTTTAATAATACAATACCGAATGGGGTTTTAGTTCGAAGCTAGGTTCCTTTGTTTTATATAATATATACAGAGAAAAACCAAATATGTAATATATTTATGCTTGGGTTACGGCGTACCCTTTGTTAAGCGAATTATAAGATAAAATATAATAACTAACAATAAAAGTTGTAGAAATTATTTCAAAGAATTACTATTGTTTGTGGAACCCGATTAATAAGAAATAGCGTTTTGATGTGAACATTTTACGAATTTATGTGTAAATGTTAATAATATATTTTACATAGCTTTTACCAGTTAACGGTGAAACCAATCATAAAAGCTTACTGTCAAAATTAAAGAAATTATTTTAAGTCATAAATAAAATATGTTGATATTCTAAATTAGAAATGTTGATATTCTAATTTTTATATATGAGTAATAAATAATTCAACGGAAATAATCGTATGTTGTTATGTTGGTATTCTATATTTGATATGTTGAGAGTTGTTGATGTTCCGATTTTGGTGTGTTGATATTATAATTTTTATAATTTGATATGTTGGTCAACTCATCTTGATATATTAGTTCCAATATATATTGATACTATGATTTTGTGATTTTGATTATCTATTTTTGGTGTGCTGATATTTTAATTTTGACATTGAACTTTTGATGTTGACATGATAATGTTATAATTCTTATATGTTAATTTTAGACGTGTTGATATTCTAATATATTGAAATTTCTTCTAATTACGACACGTATGTATGTGTTATAAATATAATCTGTTAATATTCTAATGTTGCGCATTTATAAATTTTCTATGCTTAAGTTTTAAGAGATACATGGCTTAGTAATCTTAGTATGCTGATATCCAATATTCATTGGGATACTCTAACTCAAATATGTTGATATTTTAATTATTAAGGTATCTAATTTCTCATATATGTATAAGTTAAGTGACTTTAAACATTACCAAACTATAGTATTTAAGCAGTTTTTTACGAAATAAAATTTCTAATTCGTTTCAAAGCGAAGTTGGAAGATGACAACCTAGTTCTAATCATTTATCGTCCTTCCAATTTAATTAATTAATAGAAAACTGATTAGGTAATTGTGGTGAAATGTTGTAGGTTTTTAAGGACTATATAAAATTTGCTTCGGGCCGATTAATACTAAACCTATACTAGGACACTCCTTATTCATCAAGGGAATTGAGGTGTTAATTGTGATTGCAATTTCATCATTTTGAAAATGTTTGGTATGTTGGTATTCTAGTTTCGATTTGTTGATATTTTAGTTGAGATATGTTGATATTCTAACTCTAATATGTAATTTCTAATTAAATTAACATACTCATTTTGATCGGTTGGGGTTCTAAAATCGATATGTTGATACTATAAATTTTAAATGTTGATATGTTATTGTAAATATTCTTAATTTGAATTGTTATTCTTAACTTGACATGTTCATATTCTTATTTTGAAATATTTGGTATTCTTATTCCGAGATGTTAATGTTCTAATTGCGAAATATAAATATCAAAAATCCGATTAACCGATACTGATTATATTTTAAAAATTTGATAATGTGATTTATTTTGGCACGTTGATATTTATATTTTGACATTCTATTTTTGATATGGTGAAATTTGTAGAAAACCTGGATGACAAGTTTATAATGAAAGTCGTCTCGATAAGATCTCAAAAAGATATTTAAAAGTGACGTCACCGCTTAATAATAATAATTAATTTTATTATTATTGATTATTAATAATTAATAATCAGCCCATTTTAAAGGCCATTACTGGCTCTATACTATATGGCTCCTACGGTTTTGATCCTGTGCATGGTCTTCATACTGTCTAAGACAATCTCTTTTTCCTCACTCTCTCAAACGTGTAGTGGCCACTTAAACTGAAACTGTAGAGCTGAAAACTCTACAAGCGGAACAAGTTTATTTTTCACTTCGTTGCTATTTAGGCCAATCACGCATATGTCACCTGCATATACAAGCACCTGATTAGACTGGCGATAGAAGATCTTACGAATCAGCAAAGCTGGAAAGACTCCATAACTTTTTCAACAGACTAAAGGTAACCTTTCTCCTAATTTCACTTACGTCAAACTTAAACTCTCCATCGAGATAAATTCCTAAACTCTTAACATGGCCCGAACAATTAATCAGAATCATCACTAATGTTCATTTTAATGTTAGACATTAAAATACATTGGGTCTTGGACGTATTTGATTTGAGTCCATTAGTAGTGGCTCATGTAGAAATAGCAGCAATATCAGTATTAAGCTTACTAATCAGAACCGACAAACGTAACATTTTATCACTAGCATATATCTGGAGATCATCTGCATATATAGATGGTAATTACAAAATCTTAAACTGGATGGCAGATCATTCATGTACATAGAAAATAAAATGGGTCGTCCCAATACTGATCCTTGTGGTACTCCTGATAGAACAGCAAGATTGGATGATACAGCAATTCGATAGATAAGACAAAAGCAAATTCAATTTATAATCAACTCTATATCGAATGCCTTATAAAGTCAAATAAAGTCAGATCATCCATACTATTTAAATTAGCTGTATTCGAACTATACAAAAGCTGACGTATATCCGTCAAATGATGCTGACGTATATCCGTCAGATGTCGTAAGAATGGGATTAAAATAATTTAAAATATAATCACGAATAACGGGGAAGATAATATTTAAATTTTAGGTGGGATACCATCTAACCCAGCACCATTAGGCCTTAAGCTATTTATTGTGGACGTTGTTTTTGAGTTTAAAGAAGAGTTTTTGTGCAATGTTCATAACAAAGGGATATTAAAATATCACCACTGGTGTTATTATTACTGCAAAAATAGTATAATGTTATTCAATTCATTGGAAGAAACCCATCTTCGATAATTCATTCCAAATTTTATTTTGTGGGAGATCCATAATATTATTTAAATAAATCGATTTTGACTTTCGAATAGTACAAGTGACTCGATTTCCCAGCGGTATATAATATAGTCTTGAAATGGCACCAAGTTGGTCCTATATCTTGCTTAAATCGATAAAAGCCAAAATTTCGTAAGTTAAATAAGCATCGTGAGCTGGTAATAAACCACGGAGGACTATTAATTTGCCTAACCTTTTTTTTCGCGCATCGGAACAAACAAATAGAATAGCCGCTTAATTATACTTACCAGGAAGTTAATTTTACCCTAATCTGATTCAACTGCCAATAACAAATCCCAAGACATGCTTTGCGAATACTCACACAGATACACGACTATCTTTTGAAAACACATTGTGAATAATAGGTTGAGATTGATTTTTTTTCAGCTTTACGGCGCCTCTCATCAATGAAAAAGCATTTTTTGTCATACCATCATTCACATAAATTCTCGTAGTTTAATTAAGTCTAATATGATTCAAGGTCAAACCGTTTATAGATAAACACTTTTTGAAAAATCATGATTTATGTCTTTGTGTAATAAAGTTGACGATTAACGGGCAAGAAAATGGATTTTATTTATTTTGTGGCTTCACCCAAAACCAATTATTAACGGTATTTTATGCCATTACTAAGGTCAATTGCAGCACTAATATCACTAAACACCTCTTCCTCAGATTTATCCACAGTAAAAAAAACACCACTTCTACACAAATCCCGCGAGAATAAAAAAACACGTCCGATCAGCACGACGATATTGTCTACAAAGTATCCCCTTCCAATATCAAGAATTTCTCATGGTATTGATCAGTGCTGTATTAAAGGTCGCTCAACAACAGTATGTGACGCATGATGAACACCAATCAGGTCGGTAAAGTGTCCACTCCATGCGACAAGTACTGCAAGTACCATTCTCGCTTAAGAGCAGCCTTAATTTTCCTCGAAATTGTGAGACGTTGCTACACTTCACTATGGGCTATATTTTGTTGCTCAACTGCAAGATGACACTCGTCATCAAACCAATCATTCTTTAGACTTTCACTATACCTAAATTCTGTTGAGCAGCACTGAAAACAAGTCCCATTCGTTCCGCTATATTCCCAGACTTGTACTAAAACTTCCATCTTTGCTGAGCAGCGAACAAATGATGATCGCTGCATACGTATTTGGTTGGTCACCGATAAGTTCTTGTATCATGCACAAAGTCATTGTAAAATGAGCCTTTATCTTGAAGCTGGCTGACTTCTGTGGGCGCATGTTTGCTTACTTCATGCAATTGAAGAGCAACGAGTTCCAGCCGATACTGCACGTTCCACGTGCCGATCCTTAGTCTCGTGTCCGCGGATACTTGAACGTATGTCCGGTGTTTTTTTGGCTTTATCAGATTTTTGTTTTGTTGACTTTATAAACAGGTAATTTTCTAGTGGTGATATTCTTGGAACACAAATTCGTGCAATTTAAATTTGCGAGACATGTGCGTGGAATCCGGCCAACTCGTAATATATATTCTTAATTACCATAATCAGACTGCTTCAAATGCGAACTTTAGGAAAAACACTCCAACATAAGGCGAATCATTAAAGTGAAGTTGGACGACTGTGGTTTGTAACTCCAGAATTGAGACCAATATTAGCCTCATCCAAGCTCCAATTGATGGACATGTATAGAACTAAAATTAACCGTGTTATCTATCAGTAAATATGATATCGACTATACAGCTAGTAACGAAAAATCGTCTCATAATTCGTTCAAACTGTAAGAAATATTCTAAATTCCTTTGTCCATAAAATTGTAATGCAAACGCTTATTTTGGGTTGCTCGCACTAATATCCAATTCCAAAAAAATCGTTTCAATATCCCAAACAATTCATTGACACGATTCAGAGCTTTTGATTTATAGTTTTATTGATTTTCTATTTCACCCTTTAAAACAAAAACGGAACAAACCAAAAAAATTATTTCAAACCAAACCTTCCTCAAATACTTTAAAGGTGACAACCGCACATTTTCCAGGCCATTATATCACAACTAAGACAACCACAAAAAAAAAAATCTTTTTTTTTTATTTTTCCGATTTATGTATACGTACATGGATGTACAAACAAAATAATTTTGCGTTACACCGTATACAACAATTTTTCGTTCGACATCGCAGAAATAACAAAACAAAAAAAATTCTCCTTTCGTATCGTGCGAAAGCTCGTACAAAATTCGTTCGCTTTTACATTGGAATTTTCATCAATTTGTCGTTTGTTGAAACGTTTGCGTCGAATCAAACTATATATATGCACATTACATGGAATACGATATACTCGATTGGAAAATCGTAAATTGGAAGTTGGGGAAAGCTTCAAGTTGTATATACGGGTAGTTTGTTGTTGTAATAATTAAGAATTCTATATAAAGATTTTTGACATATAAGTATACAACATAAAAAAACTATATGATACGAGAGTATATATATAAGAAGCTTTCGTTCGTACTTTTGGGTTTTGTTTCGAATTTTGTGAATGACTTTTATCTAATTACACTTGATGTTTTCTTTTTATTTTATTTTACGTTCGAAAATTAGATTTTCTTTTTCGATTTCTAGGTTAGGCACTTATATGTGTATGTATATACATTTATATATTTTCAAGTTTTTCTAGTGATGTCAAAATACTTTACTATCGTAGCTATTTATGTATCGATACATTTTTTGGGGTAATAGGAATTCAATCATTCATTTTTTATTTAATTTTTTTGTATGTTATGTATGCGGTTAATAATTGAGTTATCAATTGGTGGAAGGATGGTTCTATATCTAAAATGAATAGAGTAGATATTGTATTGGTTAAGTGAATATCTCGATACCAAATTTTAGACGCCATTCACATTATAGAAAATACAGTGCTACACAACACACAGCGGAATATTTGTTTGAGACATTTATGTTTAAATAAACACATTTTTCTTGACTGGTGCAATCGATATATCTAATCTCAAAATTTCGTAAAGATTTTACCGATGAACACTATTTTATTACAGTGAGTTTGTAAAAAATTTTGTATATCGAAATATCGATTTGATATACGATATAATGTATTGGGAATTCATATATAAGAACGACCAAAAATATGAAAGGATATCGTCATCAATTTATTTGTTGTTCGGATAAATTTTCTATTTGTAATGTACTATTCAAAACACAATTTGTTGGTGTTGTTTGGTGTTGAGATAAATTTATAAATTTTTTAGTTTTTGTATTTAGGAGGTGGTAAGTGTAATCTGATTTAGGGAATATGGACGAGCGTAGAAACATCGTATACACTGATTTACTACTGTCCTGATAGTGACGGATGGCTTGAACAAAATTTCCTAAGTTCAAAACCTCCCGCAATTTCAATAAATTTGTTAATTCTGATTTTAATTTCAAAGCATCATTAAGTGTTGAACAACCAGTTACAACATCATCAACGAAAAAATCGTTAATTACTACCGTTGAAGCGGCTGAAAATTAATTTTGCTCATCGATGGCTAATTGTTAAAGGGTCCGCATATGACGTCACAGTAATATAATTTGTAAATCATTAGACGGATCATCTCCAAACCAAATTCTTTGCAGATCTTGTTGGTCGTCATGGAGGCGAACCTGGCGGTACATTTTTGCAATATCGCCACAAAATGCATAAATATGTTTGCGAAAGCAAAGAATTGTAGAAACGAGATTCTACTAAATAATAGGGACGACTATTAGACAGTTATTAATTGATAACTGTGACGACGTTTAGGCTGACGAATTGAACACTACGCGGAGTTTCGTAGTTGTACTACTGTCTTTGAACACCTAATTCAGATAGTAGTTTTGGAGTCGCTTCAATGTGTTACTGGGATCATATGGCCCAATGATATATATTCCGACATAAACTCTCGGTATTGTTCATAAATATCCGCTCTCAGACAAATACGTTTTTCTAATGAGAGGAACTGACTACACAAGAGGACAGATTTGAGATTCCTAATTCATCTATGTTATACTTAACGAGTAGTGCAACGGGGCACTTTCCACGTGGTAACCTTTTAACGTTCTTAGTATAGTGCTCCTGACATAATTTTTCTTTCGACGAATATACGTTTTTGAGCAAAATAGTTTCCAATTCCCAAAACTATTTTAACTGTGATCCAAGAGTTTCAGTACTACAAAGAATAACATATGATTGATTTAATTTATGCTTCACAGATGCGGATTCAGCCTTACCACCGACGAAGCCTAACTCGGTGTTGTAAAATGGAGCAAGATCCTTGAATAATTTAACAGAATCCCCTTTAAACAGTTAATAAATCAATTCGGCCGGGTACATTAAAATGTAGATCAGCTAACTTGATTTCGATGGGAACGGATGTCAATTCGAAGTCTAAATGTATTGAAGGTATTTCATTTGTAATTTTACGTACAATTTTTAATCTATGGTATAACTAGATACTCGCGACTTTATTGTTAGTAAAACCTTATATTTAGGTTACATGTTTCATTTGAAACGAAGTTTCAAGCGATCCACTATCAAGTAGAGCTCTACACACTAATTGATTACCATTTGAGGCAGTTGCAATTACGAGGGTTATGCCAATCATAACTGCATAACACTTTTGCATTGCTTCGATACTCTTTCCTTTGTCGGAATTCGAATCTGTGTTACTGCATCTGGTATGTGAGGACAGAGTTGACGACAGACAACTTGTAATTGGCGAATTCCCATGATTAGTTGTTGAAGTATGTTGTGTGGCTGATGTTGATGGTGGTTAATTATTTGAAGTATGTACACATGCCGACGAAAAATTTTGTGAGTTAAATTTTTTATAACTCTGGAAATGTAGCCTTATGCTTCAATTATGCTTCAATGAACATATTGTACATGGTGGTTTAGTACAGTCACGCACATTGTGTCTTAAAATAAGACAATAAGTACATAATTTCTGATCACGAATGAATTGAAATCGCATCTGCGGCGAAAGCTTCTCATCATTAAACGACGGACAATGAATTATTGAATGAGTCCCCACACAATAGCTGCAACTGTTCAAATTGGACATTAACGCAGACGATTTGTTATAAATCAAAGTAAACTTTCTTGGGTCTCTATAGTGCCGTGATGGTTGTTGCGAAGTGTTAGACTGTAAAGCTTGCAGAAGAAGGACGCCATTTCTTAAAATTTGGAAAAATTAAATTACTATTGGATTTCGAATTACTTCCGCTCTAGAATGATTGTCTAATCGATGAGTTAAGTAATGTGTCAACATCAAATACCATTCATGAATATTAATGATTTCAACGAATTATAATATTTCACAACGTGGTCAATATATAATTGTATTGATTTCGGCGAATTTTGGGGAACCTTGACTTTGTAAATTTCTCTCATATGTACCCTTTCAATAGATACATAGTTTATTATTATATCGATCGCATATGGACTTCGAAGCGGTCTCATAATTCTCTGCAGTAACTGGAAGGTTCTCGATCAAATTATATGCGGACCCAGAGCCAATATGTAAAATCAAATATGCAAAATTTACTGTTGGATCAATGGGTTTGCTATGAATCAAATCTACAAAAATATTTCTAAACGATAGCCAGTAATCTACACCACTAAATGAAGGAATTTTAACTCGGGTAAACGAATTCCCATTGAGCTGTTATTCACATAGCCTAATTTTCATGTAGTAAAGTATTTTGAAATGAGAGAGAAGCGCGGTGTATTCCTCAACTCTATTTAGCTCGTGAATTTTGTTTAAAATCATCGAATCCAATTTGCCGTAATCGTCTTCATTTGCCGTACTCGTCACGGTCACTCACTGTAGTATCATCTAGATTCTATATTTAACTGAACTGAACTATATTTATCATACACTTCTTGTATCCGACGTAGTATAGAGATTTAAACATATACCTAAGGTGAACGCAGAAGCATATTGATTTTTAAAGTAGGTCAATCGACCTTTGAAGGCTGCTCGCTGTTTTTTAATATGTCTAGGTTTTCCTTGGTTGCCTCATCAGGTGACATGTTGGAAGCGTATAGGTTACAAAAATCAAACTTATCGCACACGAAAATTACCGTGCCAATTTAAATTAAATCGAACAATTCAATTCGTACACAATTAATTCTTAACTATATAAAACTTAATTAAATTAAACAATAAATTTACATAAATGATGTGATGACTCTAAGATCGCTTGCCGACTGCGTGTTGTTTGACCAGACTATACTTGATGTTAGATTTATGCTTTCCACAGAATTGTATAATCTGTATTTGGCAATGATGAATATGATGAAGATCATTCACTCAATTGAAACTGTTAACGGTTATCTGTAGTTGTCAGATGTTTACATCAAATAATAATGGTTTGAGTATATCCAATTCCACGCTGTATAAATCAAAAATATCTCGAGAGGAATGACCTTTATACATCAAACCAAACGTTATTCCGAAGAAAATACTTCATGATTCGATGACGATTCAGTTTAAAGGCGATTAACTCCGATAATATAATTTCATCAGTGCAGTGTGTCATCAATTCAAATGATAAATTAAATGATACACTGTACTGCGATGGATTATCTTTGGCGCACTGCACTCCGATAGGTTATTTATAAACAAGTTCACTTATGCGAAGACTTCGACAAATTTCGATGAATAAATTGCATTTGTGGATGAATGATTTTAAGATGTTAAAAACATGCAGTGAACACTTTCAGTTTACGTGTTTCAAAATAACGAACTTGAATTACAAGCTATCGTTTTACCCACGCCGTTTCAACATCCGACTCGAAGGACCAAAATTTGAAAAATAAATAAAAACTAATTCCAAAAAAAATGAAGTTTTTTCGATCACATTAAATTCATAAATAAAATTCTCAAATGCTTGAGCTTTTTCGATAATAAATAATTTAAATAAATTTGGAAAAAGCTCACAAATTATAATTCTATGTAGTAGGTACATATGTAGATGTTTTGTGATGCCGTTTAAAATTCATGAAAAAACTTTACAAAACTTTCATATTTATAACTTGAAAGCTCCAATCCCAAAATAACAAAATATGGCCTATTCATATGGTAGCAGCGTAAATTAAAGCTGTGTAATAATTTTTCAAATTTGTCAATAAATTAAAAAACTGAAAGCTTTTATATTTAGAATTAAGTTTACAAAAAGCTTAGCTCTTCCCAAAAAATGAAGTTTTTTCGATCACATTAAATTCATAAATAAAATTCTCAAATGCTTGTGCTTTTCGATAATAAATAATTTAAATAAATTTGGAAAAAGCTCACATAATTCTATGTAGTAGGTACATATGTAGATGTTTTGTGATGACGTTTAAAATTCATGAACAATACTTTTACAAAACTTTCATATTTTATAACTTGAAAGCTCCAATCACAAAATTTCAAAATATGGCCTATTCATATGGTAATTTGAAATAAAAAAATGAGAAAAAACTTTTTCCAAACTTTTAAGCTTCATGAGCTTTCTAATAAATCCATAATCCACCTTAGAGCAAGGTTGTTTTTCTAGCAGCGTAAATTAAAGCTGTGTAATAATTTTTCAAATTTGTCAATAAATTAAAAAACCGAAAGCTTTTATATTTAGAATTAAGTTTACAAAAAGCTTGTTAATTAATTAATATTTAATTTAATATTTTCAAACGTAAATTATGATTTGTTTGTGGTTAACTTAAAAGCGTAAGATATGTCAATTCTAATGAGCTTTACATTTTTGATCTTTGACTCTAGCTTTTATAGCTACATAGTGCTACTTTACACATATTGCCATATATATATATTTTTTTTTTTTAATTTTTATAAATAAAACGAATCTGTGTAGGTTTCTGTTAGGTCGTTTTTGTAGGTTTATTTTTGATTTGCCTACAACCTATTTAAATAATTTGGGAATTGATGTTGAAGTTGATACTTTTAGATAACACGTGAAGTCGATTTAAAGATTGGTGTTATCTTTGAGATTTTCCATTTATTGGAGTACACAGCAGTGTCAATGAGTGATTGAACAGTTTGCACAACCAGGTATTTCCAAAATTCTTTAGAATTTTCATTAATTTTTTATTCAATGCGGTCTAGATATAATGAGTTGTAAAGGGGGCAGCTTCTCAATTTCCAAACTAGATTTCATCATTTTCGTATAGGCCTTACAATTTCGATTTTTTAGATTTCTAATTCGATGATCGAACCATGGACGATCAATACTTAGTGCTTTGTTCGAGATCGGCACTTAGAGTGTAGAACCACCCAGTATTAGCTCATAAAGTCATATATAAAGACCATGTGTCACAGATTATGTGGTAAAGGTGTCGGAAGGAACACTCAAGTATTGATCTATAATCTAATTCACTTATTAAATATATCCGATTAATTACAACATCTAATAAAGGATATCTATGAGCATCATCCCATAGAAATTTTGTTGCGAGAGATTGATGAAATGATCGGTCACAATTTTCAAGAAATATGACAATCAATGTTATTTGTATAATCTATAATGATAAATCTATCACAGCCGCTCCAATACATCGGTAGGGAATGAAGGTAACAAAATGTTGGAACAAGCAAGCTCTAGTTATACGATTTATACCTATGCAAAATACAAAGAAGAAATCGTTATATAGAATTTCTATATTAACTTGAGAATAGACCCAGGCTTTCGTGTCTATTCTAAAGAATATCAAAAGAAAAAAAAGTATTCATTGAAATAGTCCTTTTGAAATGATCGTCTAATCATATTCATATTAAAATCACAAAATTTACTTAATTTATTGTATGTCTAAGATATCAGATTCAACGGCTCGTTGTCTCTGTAGTTAATCTTATGAAACTCAGTTTTCAAAAGAGAGCGAGATCTTAAATTCTTTTCGGGCCATTTAACACAAGGTTTATTAATAAGACTCTTTAGATATTGCTTTTTCGTAGAATACAAATGAAAATGGCACCAACATGCTGACAACGACTTGCGAGTGGCTCAAGTTTTATCGACCTATCGTCATAAGAAGGTAGATCTCTAACTTTCTCCCACCGTGCCCTTACGATGGTCCAATTGGCGTAAACAATTTTTTTTTTTAAATCGTCTTGATTCCGCTAGTATGAATAGCATAATTGAGAGACCACACACATGACGCATATTCAAGTTGTGAACGAACAAGAGATTGATAAATTGCGATAAAAACCTTTGGGTTATTGAACTCTTTCTTGGTTTGTTTAAGAGATCCTAACATGTAAGATTCTTTTTATATTGGCAAATCAATGTGCCGATTCGATGAAAAGATTTGTGTAAACATGACTCCAAGATCTCTTACTTCGGTTACTCGATAGAAGTTGACATTATTAATGGAATAGTCATGTATTGCACACGACGATGAGCGGGAAAATGACATAATTTTACATTTTTTAGCATTAAAAAAAACAGATTATTTTCACACCTATGGCTAATAGCGCATCAATGTTCCTCTGTAAATTAATTGAAATAAAATATTTATAGGTCATCAGCATAAATTAGAGCAACGAGCAAATATGACACAATTGGTGATGTCGTTCAAGAATGCAATGAAGATGAGGGAACCAAGATCGGAGCCTTGTAGAACATCCGAGTGCACTTTCACCTGCCAAGGAAATCTCTCATTTATTTTTATAAACTGCACACGTTCAATAAAGTAAGAATCAATCGATTTTATCAAATTATGAGTGATGTCAAAAGATTTTAATTTTTCCACTATATACAATAACGTGGTTGATTGAGGCAAACGGCTTTAAATCACGCCCGAAGCATGTTTCGAAAATTTCATTAAATTTGACGCGGTAGATCTACCTCGGAAAAAGTCATGTTGTTAATCAGCTATATATATGACTTCAGTTCAAAATAAATGTGGTCACAAGCAATTGATTCGAATAATTTAGGGATCATTTAGGGATAGAGAAATAGTTCCTATATTACCGATTTTGAAAATATGAACAATATGAGATAAATTCCAGGCGAAAGTGATCCATTGAATAAAATTGACAAAGCAACAAACCAACAAAACTAAATGTATATAGTAACTGCCAAGCTTTTAAATTATAAGGACAGTTTTTTATTGAATACATGACGTTAACATTTTATAATTGGAAGCTTTCAAAAAAGCTGTAAAAAAATTTAGAACTTTAACTTTCAATTTTATGCTTTATAGTTATTACATTTCAGTCTCTTTCAACTGTTTAATTATATGCATATGTAAAAGCTTATTTATTATAATAGGTTTTTGTTGTGAGCTTTAATTTTAGATACCAATATATGGAATATATTAATAAATAAATTAACGTGAGTCACATTATTTATTTCTATAAAAGCTTGAAGTGGTTATTTCATTGCTTTGTGCAATTTGTTTGATTAGTTTTGACGGGGCCAGCTGATTTCGATAATTTACGATTACTTGCTTTTTCAAGAATTCTTCTGTTTATATTTTCACGAGCTTCCGCCACAATTTATTTCTAGTCAACAAAAAAATACGATAATCTGGTGCATTTTGACTGGAGATATTAATTTAACTCCTAATTATGTGCTACAAATTTTAATTAAAAGCTCAGCACAATTTTTAAAATTATCATTTTGATTCAATATGAATCGGATTAAACAAACCAAAAAAAAACTTATTGATTAAAAAACACTGGGCTCCAAAATTCAGATAATCGATTAAACAAAAATAATAAAAGTTTTCTGTGTAGTTGTTGTTGATACTTTACAAATTTTACTCATAATTGTTAAAAATAATATTTATTTTTAATTTAAATAAATTTAATTTTTGTACATACATATATAAATAAATATTTTAAATTAATTCTTTATTATAGTGTGGTTTATATTTGTTTGAATTAATTTAAAAAATTTAAATAGGTTAATTAATTATTTCTGTATATATTGTATAAACGGACATATTCAAATTGGTTGAAATAAAATCAATTGTTGTGCTATTACATATATTAAAGTATGTAATGTGAATTGAATTTTAAAATTTCCGACTGTCGGCACCGATACCTACATGAATTTTAAAAATTGGACAAAATCATAATATGTTACGTGTAGCAAATTATTACAACAAATTCATTACTAAGTATCTGTGTCAATCGGTTAAAATGTATACAAAAAAAATAAAATTTTGACAGCAAAAATATAATTTATTTTTTATTCAACCCAAAAAAAACAAAAAAATTTGAGTAGTTGTGGACCGCATGAATTTTGCATGACAACTAAAATTGAAATAAAACAACCCAAAAACGTTTCAAACTTTCAAGTGAATAGACATCTCAGGGCTCGACTATGTGCCGTATTAAACCTGTTTCTCTGCTGCTCGTTAGAATTTCATGGGCCAATCCACTTTCCATATCACTATACAGGGTGACATGGAGCTATGAATTACGCAGGTGGTACACAGTCCTTGTGTGAATGAGGGCGAATGAGCTGAATGAACGTGCGTGTGAATAAATATGGTATCACAAAGGACCATAGCTGGTCTTGCTTTTCGCACTGGCCAGTAAAATAAATCCACTACTAAATTCAAATTCTGTCATTAGCGATCGAAGTATACGATGTCAGCGTTTTGCGTGCGACCTATGCGTGTGCTCACAGTGCTTCGCTCCTACTTTGGCTAGACCAGACATTTTTAAATGTAAGTAACATCGGTTCTAACCGAGCAAATAGCACAGTGGTTTAAGCTGTGACGTTTGGATTGGAAGGTAACGGGTTCGAATCGCAATAGAGGCAGAATGCAAAAGTGATTCTTGATCCATGATTTCGATCAGGATGATTAAGAAAACATCTATGGCCAAACCATCATTCATGTCAGCATAGGATGACATGGAGCTATACAATGTGTTGATGGTCAACTTAAAATCCTCGGACCTGAAGTCGTTTAAATGATAATCTCTAAATTGTCAAGTCGTACATGTAGACTTATGTCAAAAAAAAAAAAAAAAACAAGATTCAAAATTCAAAATTCAAACTAACATATGAGAAACATTGCTTGAAATTGTAGTTGGGAGTTAAAATGCCCGCGCTTTCAAAATTTTAATCGATTTTAAATGGTTTATTTTGAGTGAATTTGTTTAAGTGAAATTCGAAATAGAATTAGTATGCTAGTATGAACCTGAGCTAAAATTTGTAGTTGTTTTATAGATTAATTATACAAGTGGCAATGGAATAACAATTTCAACTATAGATTTGCACAAATCTTGAGTGTATTTTAAATATTAATTGTGTTTGAACTCAATAATTTATTTATTGATTGAGTAGATTTTGAATTATATATTTTGAGTGGAACTTTTTAAGTTAAATTTAAGGTACTATAAACTTGAGTAAAATTTTAAACGTGATTTCTAGATTATTTGAGTGTAATTTAAATTATAAATATTTACTCATATTTGAGTTGGCATAAACTTCGAGTACATATATATTTTTTGAGTGGATTTGCTCAAATGGAATTCCAAGTGGAATTCTAGTATGAGTTTGAACCTAAATTTTTAATGGTTTTCAACAAAATTTGAAAGCATTCGAAATTTGAAATTGAGTTAAAAATCAAACATTGAGTTGTAAAAAGTATTTTGTCTTACTCGAGTTTGCGTATAGATTTTAAATTAAAATTTAAGTCAAGTTTTCAGTTCACTTTATAGCGAAATTTAAGTAAATTTGAAACAAAATCTTTAGTTAAATTAAACGAGTGATATAAATTAAAATTGTTGAATAAAATTTGAGTGTAATTTAAATTATGTTTAATTGTACTTGTATTGGAATTGCATTTTAACTATGTTGAGTGGATTTTCTTAGTATGGATTTGAATCAAATTTTAATTATAATTTAAATAGTATTTCAACGTAGATTTTAATTTGTAAAACTTAGAAATTTTGTTTGAACTTGAGAGTGAATTGAATTTTAGTATATACTTTACTATATGACAGTGTCGTCAATATATCCTGCATATCTATCTATCCATAGTGCTTCATAATCAACGTGGCATCTCTTCGATGACCTGGTCATAACCATCATGGCAACCAAAGTAGTTAATAATGCTTTCATCATTCGGGATGGAAAAGTTTGAGCACATTTGCTGTTGATTTAATTGACCACACAATATCAATATTTTATCACTGGTGTCGGTGTTACATGTTAGATTAAGCGTAAGTGTAAAGGATTTATTGGAAACTAATTTCAATGCATAAATCGGCACAACATGCATTATTTATTAAAAGAAAACTGTTCGTGGCTACGACAAGTAGAAAAAAAACGCCCTTTGACAGTGTTATTTTTTGGTGTGGGATTATAGATGACAAACTGGTTCACCCCCTATTGTATTGCCGCTTCGACAATCCATACATAGATAATATAGACCAGTACCGACAACGAAACCAACGTCCAAACTAGTTCTAAACTACGGGGTTATGCCAAAATGAGTAAATTTTGTAGCGTGTTTGGTGGAATCGCTATAGAGCTTTCTAAGTTTAGTTTGTCACAATTTTGGAAGTTTGCCAGATTATTTGAATATTCAGCTCTAGAAAAAACATCGGGGCACTGTGAATAAGCATAGTAAATTATTTCTAAATTTGTATTTTGCGCCTATATGAATTGATTCCACGAATTTTAAAACTAAAACTAGGATTGGTCATTTTGAGAAAAGGAGTTTTGGAATGAATAATTTATTTACCACACGATGGTTAGAAAGATAAGACCATTCGGATGAAATTGAATTGGAAAAACTTTTATATGAAAATGGTGATCCCAGGCATGGAAAGATGTGACATTCGCGTTAGTTGACAACAGCAACTGCCAAACGTACTCTCAAATTTCATTTATATTATTTATGGAATCAAGAAGACGTTTCATTATTTTAATGGGTAACTAAGGAGTATAGGTGGACCCAGTTTTTAATTTCAACGTTGAAAACTATACATCAATACATATCTTTATTAAAGATATGGAACATCTAATTAATATTCAGTTTATGGTAGTTAAGCAAGATGTGGAATTTCCAAGTCCAATCTTTTCCAATGTAGTCTTGATTTGTATTTCTGTTGTGGGATGGTTCTCAAAAAATAATAGTAAATAGTGCAAAAATCTCAGGATTCTTAAAATCACAAATTCTGTGATTTTTAATTTTGAGTTGGTTTATTTGGAATACAGAATTGAGAGTGTAGAGGCGGATCTACGCACAATAATATTTTGTGAAATTTTAGAGGACATAAGTATTAAGCGTGTAGAGAAAGTTTTGAGGGAAGACAAGTCAGGAGTATAGCAGATCTTCAATTTTAAACCTTATCATTTGGAGGCAAGAAGTTTTGAAAATACTTAAAGACTGCGGAAATTTTGGGACTAAAAATTCTGCTGCAATGGAGTTTGTGGAAGGAAGTTTGAGCATGGAGAGACATTTTGACGCCAGGGAACACTAATGCGATAAAGGTGTTTGTTAATAAGAATTATGAGACTCATGATTTAGTGGCTAGAAATTGGGAAACATTTCTCAATTTTATTTACAGTGCTGTATGTACTACTTCAGTGCTAAATAGAAGGAAAAATGAAGGTTAATCAAACAAAATAAGGATAGGTTAGCGGAATGATCTTAGCCCTGGTATATAAACTTAGTCCAGAATTCATCCCAGAAAAACGCAATGGCAACACCATAACTGTAGCGACAGTTTCGTATCAACTATCAGCCCAGGATTAACTATCATTCTATAATTTTGTCCCATCCCAGGAAAAATATGTCCTAATGTCGCGACAGTTTCATTAAACTATCATCCCGGGAAATCACTATAATCTTGAATTTCGTACCAAACCATCTCAATATCACGAAAAAAAAGATGCACAAAAATGCATCATAAAAAAATGTAAATTTTTATAGGGTTTATTCAATTATTTGATTTATTAAGTCGGATTCAAAAAAAATTATGAGAAAGTATCGGACGACGTCAAGAATTTTTTATCTTTGCCATCAAAAAAAAACTTCTTCAAATGACTCGAGCCAATGTCGGACAAGCTCGGGTGTTTTTCAGTTTGGCATACTAAACTTGAACCAATAAGGATTTGGCCGTATTTACATGCGGGATTTGCTGTGAGTTCAGATGGATTGGTATGAAGTTAACTTTTTTGTTAGTGAAGTTGGATTATTGATCGCTTTTGCTGCGTATTTCGGTGGAATTCTGACGAAGGGTATTTCACGGTTTAGCTTAAACTGAATTTTTTTATTCCCCAGTTCTTTTGCAGTTCTTTAGCTATTTCGCATCCTCTGTGGTTTGCGAAATGGTCTCCTTTGCAGTTAGGGGTGGTAGTTACACATTTAGGGGTGGTAGTTTTCCCCAGTTGGCGCACGCTTGGGCTATATGTCTTCCGGAGCATTTTACGCATCTAGGCTCTCTGTTACAATATTTTTGGGTATGGGTAAAGCCATTGCATTTTCTACATTAGGGTACTAACTTTAATGGTAAAGATGTTTTTTTCTTTTTCTTTATTATTAAAAGTACTCTCCGGTTAATTTTGACCCCTTCATCAGTTGCCTGTTTTACTTTTCTAATTTTGTTAGCGGCGTTTTCTATCTTCAACCCCTTGGCTTTTAAATGGTCTATTATATATATATATATATATATATATATATATATATATATATATATATATATATATATATATATATATATATATATATATATATATATATATATATATATATATATATATATATATATATATATATATAAGTATATATCCTCTATTTTACAGGTAGGATGAAGAACTGTAGCCATCACTTTTATCGGTTGGTAATTTTTCTCTTCATAAGTGTACCATTCTTTCCCTTCTTCTGTAAGCTTCGTAGCTAATGCTCTATATGTCAAAGTCTGTTGTGTTGATTTTCCATATATTATTGTTCAGAGACACGATTCTACATTCTTTATCAGTAATTAATTTCATAAGAGACTTAATAGTGTCATATTCAGTTATTCCCATTATGTTGATTGGAGACGGAGCCTTATCCTTGGGTTTGGCTATCTTAGCATGTTGTTGAATCGATTGGCTTGAACTTGCAGTTTCTGGGGAAGATTCAGCTTTTCTTTTTTTAGAAGGAGGCTACGTTCAAAGGGGTTATCATTATTAGACTTTGACAAATCATCGCGGTCTCTGGATATCGACGACTGGGATCCCGCGCTCACACTCCACCATGCCACCGGTATTAGGGTTCCGGATCACTGCACCTTAATGTTTTTTCCTTCTTTATCCACCATGTTGGTTTTTTGTCGGGTAGCCTTCCTCTACCATTTTAAATCTATGAATATGATCGGTTACCATCGTCCATCATTCAAAGGTCTTAACGCGCATTCTTTCACTCTGCTCTACAAAAAAGGATATTTCAAATAAAATTGAATATCTCTACTCTAGCTTGGACACAATGGTTTTTTGTAATTGCAAGTGAAGGACTGCTATGATGAAGATGTGAAAAGTTAATAATATCTCGTAAATCATGGTTTCCGAAAGTCCAGTATTATTAAAAACTCTATATGGCTGATGTGCTACCAACATACTTATCAATCTATCACCCCTCGTTAACTCATTCTTATTTAGATTTCTGACACGGGTTATTGTTGAAATATTATTAATCATGTGGAGGGTATCAGAATGAACATTTTTTTTATGTTCGATAATCTGATGGGTGCGTTACGAATTTACGCACAACGCAATTTATTCATTCAACAATATTTTTTCCTCCGCACACATACATTCATACATAAAAAAAAATTATATCGAAACCCTAAACAAAACCCTAATTCAATCAACTCATCATACGTCAAATTATATCGAATGGAAAACAGTATTCGATGACCTGAAAATAAAGTTATTTCCGTATATAAGTCTGCCGAACATATATGTTATGTATATACAGGATATATGAAACAAAACTGCTACGCAATTAAGAAACTACTTAATCCTGGAATATATTATTATCGATAGATCTCCCCTATATGTGTATAATCCGTATAGTTGTATCAATTCTCATGATTAGGGATTAAATACGTTTTACGTTACATTGTATGACGGTGGTAAGGATATACATTTTAGTGGATCTATATAACCAGATACCCCGAATAACAACATCCTTAAAATGTTTTTAATATTTCCCGGAAATTGCTATAATGTTCTTCTGAATGTATTATTTAATACAAAATTGTATATTCAATGAGACCATAAATTATGGCCCCAACGAAGAAGCCAATATCCTTTCGAAAATAATTTATTTCGTGGAAAATTTGAATCGTATGCAAATATTGTTTGGTTGTCGTTACACCATATAAAACGGAAAATTGGAAAGACCTTCCAATATGTTTTTTGATTTTATGTTATACAGGAGGGGAAATATCCTTTTTTCTTTCGTATTATTTTGTTTTTTTTGGTTTGTTTTCCTTCAATATCGGAATCGACGCAGAAGGAGACTTGTTTTTCATGAAAAAAAAAATTTTTTTTTTTTTGGTGTAAAAACAGAAAATATCCTTAGTCATATCGGTGATTTAGTCGGGATCGCATTAAAAGTCGATTTGTTGATAACAAAAAATTTGTTCGTTCGTTTTTGGTTTTTAGTGTCTGGTGTGTTTGTGCTTTCTTGCGATTTTGGTGATTTTTTTTAGTGAAACAGAAAAAAAAAAAAAAATTTTGTGAAAAAAAAATATTTTTATTAGTGATACGTGAAAAAATATTAATTCATTGGGAAAATTATGTGAAAATTGTTTATACAAAAAAATAAAAAATCTACTGTGTACTCATCGATGTTTCTAAAGTCAAAATGTTTATATAAAGTGATGTGTAATTTTGTGATTAAATTTTAAAAAAAATTAATTTAAGGAAGGAAAAAAAAGGGAAAAATGGATTAAAGTGAATTATACTTGGTTCGTGAAAATTAATTTTCTATATATCCTACACACACATACACATGAGTTTTATCGACGTAATTTTTTATTTTTAATTCCCAAAAATATGCCGAGCCTGTTATATAATTTGTTGATGCTGTTGTTGCCACTGTACACAATATACATGAAATCCTTATTTCGGGACATGCTGTATCTATCGATCTTTCACGGAACAAATTTATTTTTTTTTTTTTTATTTATGTAAATATTATTATTAGGAGTACACACAGTGTGTTTTTTTTTTTGGTGCTAAGCTATCTACATACATGCGAACATTTCTTAGATATATTTTTTCTTTACTACCAACCTGTTGTTCATTATTATATCGAGAATAGATAGTATATAGCAGCTATATGGATATAAGAAAATTAGAATATTTGAGGAGCTGTTTGCGTGTGCGATGATGAGCAATCATATCCCCCACGTGACAAGTTCACACACAACAAATATATATTTTGTTTAACTTCATTAACATAAGCACTTTAAAGCGTTTCGATATTATTTCGCTACTTCGATATATAATTTTGTGCGTGCGATGAGTTTGGAATTTTAAAATATTTTATAAATGTGCGCGAAGAGTGAAAAATGAAAATTTAAATTTTCATTCATTGAATATAAAAAAATAAAGTTTTAAATTAAACCAAATAAGTATATATATACACTGTGTGTGTATAGTAGGATAAATATTTGATTAGAATAACGAATGAGCTTTTTAAAATGAATTTTTACTATCCAAGCGCAAACAGTTTTTGTGTGACGTGATTTCATCTTGGGTGTACATAGAATTTTTGGTGAACAGTCACGTGTGTGACGATATATATGTATAATGTCGTTGAATAAATTTAAATGCGGATAGATTTGTTTCCTGAGGACACGTCATATATTTCGTGATGGAATTTTTTAATAAAATATGTGTTTCTCGGGACAAAAATTACGATAGATTTTAATGATGTTTACGCTACTTTGAATTTCCTTTTTGTATACATATACATAATTGACTCAGCTGTAAGTAGAATTAGATCACCTTCTGAGAATTTGTTATTAAAAGTTTTTATGTTTACCTTTTATGTTTTAATGTTTATTTAAATTTTACTTTAGGTTTGATCGCAATCATGCTTATATTCTAAGAAAATTATTGTGTAAAACTTTTAAATGTTGTAAATAATTCTTGGAACTTGATCTTGATTTAATTTATTAATTTCGTTACCTTGTTGTTAAATAAAGAAATATCCCAACAAAACCAACCTAAATTTAAAATGAGAAAATATACCTTCTAAGACTTGCTAATATTTAATTACTTATAGGCCTGACTGAATATTTCCAATTCCAACGAATTTTACGACCTTATCGAGTTTTGGAATCAAGACATACTGAAATTTGCAAATTTAAATTAATTAATAAGTTCTTAAAAATTTTAAATTTTGAAATCAAATATTGGGAATTTTTAGAATAAAATTTCGGGAATTTCAAACCGTGAATATTAAATTCGAAAGCTTTAGGAAATTCATTTTTAACGATATTCAAAAATGGTTAAAGTTCCCAAATATCGCATTCAGTTTTCAAAATTCAAATTAATTTTTTTGGAACGTTTAAAATTTAGAATTTTGGAAATTATAAATATTTGGAAATCAGAAACTTTGTGGAATTTCGTAGTTTTCTGACTTTTAAAACCGAATTTTTCAGTTAAAAATTTCAAGTTGATTTATTGAATTTTAAGAATTTTTGATTAAATTCAAAATTTAATTGATTATAAAATTCAAAATGTCCTTAAAATTCATAAATCCTAAAATTAAAATTCTGAATTTTTGTTGAATCTCACATTAAAGTTAAAATTATAAAGTGGAATTCAACAGAAATTTAGGATTTTTATTTTAGGATTTATTGGTTTAAGGACATTTTAAATTTTGTAATCAAATTTAATGAAACCAAATTTTCAATTCTAAATTTTGGACAACTTTAGATAATCCGAACGAATTTTCTAAGGATTTTGAAATTTTATGGATGTTTTAAAACATTCAAATTTCAACGCAATTTTACAATTACGGATTGAGTATTTTAAACTTTTTAATACTTTCAAAATGTCAAATATCGTAGAAGTGGTTTACAAAATTATAAAACTAATTTTGAAAATTGACTCTGCATACAGTTGCTTATAGTCATAGTTTGTGAGCCAAAATTAAAAACATTTCTTCAAATTTAGGATGACTTATTTTGAATTATAAATGACTTTTAAAAATTGTATACGAATTGAATTAGTTTCAAATTTCTATTAATTAAAAGAGTTTTAGGTTAACATGGAATTTGAAGAATTAAACTATTTTTTTTATTTGTTTGTTTTGATTCTTTTCCAATTAAATAAAATGACTAAATCGTGCGGTTTTGAGATGTACGAATTATTCAAATTAAATCAAACAAAATATTTCGCTAAGCTATAGAGTTTCTGGAAAAAAGTATAGAGTCCAATTTACGAAGTGATCCGAAATCTCTTCCAACAACTATAGTTTCAAAAACCATACAAATAAATGGTGAGAACTGAAGCAGTTTTAAATCGTGTAACAAAACCAAAAAACATATGGAAGAACCATTTGTCGCTTTGTAAAATCGCCTATTATCGAATTAGTCGAAATTGTCATCTCAAGTGAGGATGCATGTACTTCAGTGTCGTTACACGATCAAATTTTCTTCGGCACGATTTTCTTTTCTTTTTCAAACCAACAGCTCAAGAGAGGAAAGTCCGCGATCGGTTATCTTTCTATCCCGATATGGTTTTAGTGGTGGTCGTTTAAATTTAATATTAAACGATATACAGCTGTGAGATACAGGTACATAAACTGTAACAGTACACGTTACCTCTGGTGTTCCATAGGGTTCTCATGTTGGCCCATGGATTTTTATAATTTTTCTTATTGGTATTAATGAAGTATTTGAAACTAAAGACCTAGAACTAATTATATGCTCGGATTTATTAAATAATGGACAGGCGACATTTTGGATTTGGATTACACTTTATTTATTTAGAAAATTAATTAGGAACCAGAAGTTCCAGTACAATTATTAACTTTACATTACACAAGAAAAAAAATTATTTATTAAAATAGTCCTTTGCAATGATCGTCTGATCGTCAAATTTATTCATGTTAAAATCACAAAATTTACTTAATTCATTGTATGACTTAGATATCAGATTCAAAGTCTTCATAATTAGTTCTGTGAAACTCAGTTATCAAAAGAGACCGAGATCTTAAATTCCTTTCCGGCGCAATAACCCTAAAGGTTCATTAATAAGAATGAAAATGGTACCAGCATGCTGACGGCGAATTGTAAGTGGTTAAAACTTTTGTACCTAAGTCGAAAAAATACGTAATAGATGCGATATATGTATGTAAATGATGTTCCATACATTACATTAAACTGTTTTTTTTAGATTTGACAAAATCGAACGAAATCGTTCGGCATAAATGTTATGGTATGTGCGACCCTGTCAATATTCCGGTTGTTTTTAAAAGTCTTTTTGTTGATCAATTTTTTTACCAGTTTTGATTCCAATCATGCCTTTATTCTCAGAAGTATTTTGTATGGAAAAAAGAAACATTATGTAAAATACATACAGATAATTCTTGGAATTCAGCTTTGTCAATATTTTAAAATGATACAAATTGTTTCGATAAGACATTTTTATAGTTTTTATAGTTGGTAACGTTTTTAGTAGCGCTATTTATCAAATTTATTATCAAAATATATTACGTCAAGAGCTTTTAAAAAAAATGTTGGAGTCTCAAGTAACAATCGTAATCTGTCAAATTTCATACAAATTTGTTTACTTATTTTGTGAAAAGCTCGCCCCGAGCTTTTCAAAATTCGTATAACTCATAATATGAATATCTTACAAATATAAGAAGTTCAGTTCATTCCTCGAAACTTGATAAACATATAAGGAATTCTATATAATCGTCGGTAGTATTTAAATTTAGTAATATTCGATTAAATCACAGTTAAAAAGAAGTAGGATCAGTTTTATTAAGACTTGACCGAAATACTCGGGAAAATGTTAGTTTTGATTAAGCTTAAAGTAATACACCAATAACGATGTACCCCTACTTCTACCAGACAATACCCAGGAAATAGTTAGACCAGTTAATTTGCAAGAAGCCAGATCAAAAAAATTATTACTATTAGATGTAGTAAAAGGATCTGAATTAATGGATTGAGTATATCATGTTGACACGCAATTGGACGATAAATATACATTTATTCGACAAGAAATCCTTTAGCAATTACTTTAATCAGAGAATCAGCGCTACAACTATTATTGGAAAAATGTATCATAATACACGGGAATGCAACAGGAAGTTTAGTGTGCCAGCCAAAATTTTGCAAAACTCACCGATTTTCACGAATTTATTATTACGCTAACACATATTAAGATAAACGGGATTATTATGCCTATCGCTGAATATATTACCATTGAACATGACGTTGATTCATTTAGAATATTTTTTATTAACATAAAAACTATTCGCAGCCAAAATCATTTAATCAGTATTTCAAAAATAAACGTAACCGACTGGTCCTGGGTGTTTATAAACTCAATTCTATACGAAATGAATTAAATGGACATTAAACAATACCTTAATTGGATATAGTCTAATGGAAAACTACTCATACTTTCCAAAATATAGGCTTTCATTTTGGGTTCAAAGTACCAACATTGAAATACATCTATCGAAGTTTCTAAATTTTTTCGAGTCTTTCTAATAAGCGGCCATATATTAACCTAAAATGTTCGAATAGGTTTGGTTCTAGTTTTCACGTATTTACGACGGGCATTTGTGTTTCTTAGTAATCGAACTGAAATATATCGATTTCTCTAATTATTTTCACGTGTTTCTAATTAGTGGCCAATTGGTTCGAGGACGAGAAGCGCTCAAGTCCTGATCAAAATTACTCTCCTTTTAATCTGTTCTTTAATTGAATATTGCATAATTCAAATACAAAAACGGACGTAAGTATATACAAAATTCTTCACTTGTTTACCTAGTAGCAGATCTCTGATTAAACGTAAAACCGTATAGATATTTAAAAAAAAATCCCTTAAATTAATAATTCACAGTAAAAATATAAAAATTCATTATATCGAGACTTTTATTATATATTCACACTTACGCATATCAATATTTATTTGCTATTATTGCTTTTTAGGGTTAGGACATGTTTAGTAAAAATTTCACGTGAATATTATTTGAACTAAATTTCAAATTTAGGAAAATATATTTTAGAAAAGTTTAAAATATAATGTCATATTTAAATATCGATAAAGCTGACTTTCATAATTTTTCGATTTATGAAATCGTGGTTATCGTCATACACCAAATAATTGTCATTCAAAAAGTATTTATTTTATTGCAGAGGTGTCCTTAAAATTGTCGATAAAACTGATGACAAATAAATCAGCTGAGGCGTTTAATCCAAATGCTCAAATACAATTTGTCAATTTTGAAATCGATTGACAAAGCAATGTACATTTTTTGTTAAATGATATGTTTTAATTTACATCTTTTATTGGACTAATTGAGTAATATTCAATGATCTGATATTCCTTCACAAAATTCTCTAATTTCTAAGACCAACAAAAGTTACCGCAGCAACAAAATAAGCAGAAAAAAAATCTTTTTTAAAATTTTATCAATAAAATTCTTCGCCCTATTCCACAAAAAAAATTATCAATCGCATTTTGCATTAATCATATTTGATTTACTGCGAAATATTTGCACTTTTTCGAATTGAGCTTTTCACTTTGCAAATGTTACATAAAATTTGGCAACTTTATTTGTCCACGTCGTCAGACCAGCCCAGAATTATTTGGAACAACATTTTAACTCTGTACAGATCTGCAAACTTAAGATTTATTTCTATATTATGTGCATCGAAGATATACCGTGAAATAGGCCATAGGCGTTAATGACACTTTTCATTATGCACGTTGCACTACGATAATAAAAAATCTGTTAAACAAAAATTGCAAAGTACACTCAAAACCAGACAATAGTTTTACGAATTAAAAACTTATTATAAGTCTCAAACAAGCGCATTTTGAACCTAATTTTAAAAATAAATTTTAAATCCGGTCGATATTGCTTACCAAATTGAAATAAAATCTTGATTGGATAAATTAGCTAACACAGAAAATTTTACGTTAAAATAATTTACAATTCCCTTCATAATACAATATTCTGCTTGTTATCCATCTACGGACGTCTATAGACTAATTTAGTCTTAATTAGAGGTTTATGTATTAAACGAACGGTGGGTCGAGAAAGCGAGGCACCATGAAAGGTACCTTGAAATCAGCGATGGGCTTTTTCCGTCATTTCTTATTTTCTATACGTCGACGTGCATGTCGGGAACCCGTAGACAATGTAGATATCGTAGACAATGTAGACAATTCAAAGATAACATTGATTATGATATGTGATTTATTTAGTGAACTAGTTCTAAACTATTGTGACCAGATTTGTTTTCAGGTTTAATGCGATTCGGGTGGAATAGGTTTAGAATATTTTTCAATGCATTTTAATCTTTTTTAATAAGATCATAATCGTTAAAGAACTAAAATTAAAAAAAATCGAAAGAATCTAAAGCAACTATTTTTGGAAGATAATTCGGCAGATCTATAGAATAAAGCCTGACGTTAGCAATACCTGTTGAACTTTTAAATTTGATTTAAAATATTAAAATACATTGGGACATCAATGTGCATCTCCTAAGTAACGGAGTTAGGTACCGCGACGGGCTAGATGTAGTTAAGGCTATACATTTGCTCTACAACGGTCGTCCAGAATACCTGTCACAGTGGATTTTTTTCAGTTGAGTTAAATTTTAAACGAAATTTTGAGTGGATTTTAAATTTAAATTGTGTTTGAACTCAATCATTGATTAGAAAATAAGTTTTTGTTTTATTTGATTGTGATTGAGAACACTTTTCGAGTGGAACTTTTTAAGTTAATATTTTGAGTGGAACTTTTTAAGTTAAATTGATGATACAATTTGTACTATGACGCTGAGTAAAATGTTAAACGCGTTTTATCGATTGTTTGAGTGCAATTTAAATTGTAAATAGCTATCTACTAATATTTGAGTTTCCATTGACTTCGAGTATATAATTTTTGAGTGGATTTGCTTAAGTGGAATTCCAGGTAGAATTTTCGTATTTAATTTAATCGAATTGAGTTAAAATTCAAACATTGAGTTGAAAAAAATATTTCGTCTTATTTGAGTTTGCATCAAGATTTTGAATTATAATTTAGGGTATAAAAAAATTTGAAAGATTTCATTTCACTTTAGAGTGAAATTTCAGTAGATTTGAAAGAAAATCTTTAGTTAAATTAAACGAGTGAGTATAAACTAAAATTTCAACTGAATATGAACGTAAAATGAGCGCATTTTAAATTATGTTTGATCGAATTTGTATTTGAATAGCTTTTGAAATGTGTTGAGTGGACTTTCTTAAATAAAATTCTAGCTAAAACTGTAGTATGAGTTTTAATCAAATTTTGATTATTATTATTTAGAAGTAAAACAACGCCATTGGACCTGGTTTATATTTGGTGTGGTATTATAAATTACAAATTGGTTTTCCCTATTGTATAGTGCCGCACCGGCAACCCGTTTAAACAACATAGACAATATCGACAACGTAGATAATGCCGATAATGTAGACAGTTCATAGGATATCAATGTGATACGGACTTTATAACTAGAGGAGATAAATTTAAAACTCAAACTATCAATTTATTTATTGTTAATTTCTAACGCTGGTGCTAATATTTTGTAGGGATGTGATAAACTTTAAAAATATGCTGCATTTATTTTTATGATATATGTAGCTTCTTCGTTGAACTGGTTGATTCGATTTCAAAATGCTAAAATAGCTGTCTTAATTGTTGACATTGACCAAAAACATTGCCAAGAAATCTACGTAATATTCGACGTGTCGACAATCGCGAAAATTACATAGCATAGCCTACCGCCCATCCTTTCATGAAATACGTTCAAGTGATGCTGCAATCACTTTACTCCACGACTCCTACTTCTCAATATAAATCAAATTCCTTAACAATACTCCAGATTGGGGTTTTAGAGTAACAAGGTTAGTGCCTAAGAAAAATTCATAAACGAGTTGATCCTATTCGAGCTTTTTGTTAATGTGACTTTCAGCAAATGTCCTAATTTATTTAAAATATTTTCATCAAATATTATTAGTTGGTGAAGGTCAAACCTTCACTCATTATACTCTTTTGAAAGCTTCCGCATGTTAAAGTTAGTTAATTTAAATAAATTGTACGGAAACTTTTAGTTTTTTAAAGCAATGAGTAAGCTTTAATAAAAATAATACAGATATTTCATATAGATTTGAAAAATAAATAAATCAATGATAACGCATTTATACTTCCTCGATTCCTTGCAAAGTTTTGCAAAAAAGGTTGAATGGAATCCCGAAAGCTTTTGTGATAACATTTGTATACTTTTTCTGTCTACTTTACACATTTTCTTTTCGACTTTTTTGCATTTTTACGAGCTTTCAGAAACTTTTAAACCGCTTGATGAAACTTTCCAAATGTGTAGTAAAATTTAAAAATTATCAATTTTCAGCAGCCTACATAATAAATCGATTTAGCAGAAACGGTTTTTAATAACTTAACACTTTAAGTGTAAATAGTAAATGCTTTCAAAATATCGGGCTTTTTGTATTATTTCGATTTTATTTGATGAATTATTCATTAAATAACCTAAAACGAATTAAAAATAAAAATTAATTTAAAAGGAGCTTTACTCAACTATTTTACCATTTAATTGACAAAATGTGGTTAGAACATATTCTATTTATAAATGTACTTGGAGGTATGTAGAAATCGATTGCCAACACTATGTTCTTTCTATTACTCCTCAATAAAAATTCAGAGAGTGTCCAAAAGAACTCAACAGACGCATCTCCGTAATTTTTGTCACGCTTGTTTGCCTCACAAGCTCACGATACCTCTTCGCTATAGCTGATTTCTCTACTGTCAATAAAATTTCAGGTTCAAAATTTTTTATAACTTATGATGGATAAATAGAAATAAAATTATTAGAAAACATCTGAAGTTGAAAAGACTTTGAACGAAATACAACAAATTCGAAAGCATACTCGCAGCAATGAATTTATAATAAAATTTCAATTGACCTGCTTTTAATTATTCACAAATACATAAAATTGCATTTTTATTGATAAAAATACAATTTGTACGACTAGTGTTTCGAAAACTATATTCTAAATAAAGTAATTCTGGGAAAAAATATTATTCATAAACTATACATAGCTTGCACAACATATAAATTGTATACGTATAGAGAATATTGAAATACTTGTTAATTTAGCTTGATGTCACTACCATTATACCATATAGATATAAATACACCACAAGTTGTTTCCTGTTTGGAAAAAATTTTTTTTTATATTTATCAATACATACTTTTATGTTTTCGATGTGTCAGCAATCATGTCAACTAGCATTTTGACAAGGATTTTCAATAGTTGGTGTAGTTTCGAGCGATATACATATGTATAGCATATAATCCAATTGCAATTTCAGCTAACCGCACTAAAATTTTTTTGTTAACAGTTGAATTTGCACGTATAGTCAAATTGATTTCTTGAGCATACAACTTTTTTTTTATCTCAAACATTTTAATCGGTCGGATTAAATAAATTCCAAATCTGTTTAAATCAACAGTATATGTACAGTGTGTTTGCACGTTCAAATCTTATTTATCGAATATTTTAAATATAAATTCAAAACTATTTTGTTGAACACGATAATTTAAATAATTTTTTCAAATATTATGAACGTGCTTGCAGCATATTTTTAAAATTTATTTGAATTGTTTAATTAAATTACTTAAAATTATTTTAATGCATTTCTATCGATTTATCACGAACTTTTATAAAATGTGATTTTGGTTTTAATCTAATTTGCTATATTGTTTCTTGGTATATAAATCATCTACAAAAATATCTTTGCTCCAAATCCCTGAATTTTTTTATATCTGTTCGAAAAGCACACAGAAAACATTTCTTTTAGTTTAATTTCTCAACAATACTACTGATTGAACTTTTTGAGTAACAAGTTGTTTTGTTGGCTGCCTAACAAGTAATGATAAACGTGAACCTATATTTTTGTTAATGTGGCTTTTGCAAATGATCTGATTTATTTAAAATATCTTCATCAAATATTTATTGAGTTAAAATCCTTAAAACCTTTTTAATTTAAAATTAGGGCTTTTATATAAATTGTATGAACATTTCTTGTACTTTAATGAAATGAGGCAATTTTAATAAAAACAATACACCTATTTATTATAAAAGGGAGCTATTCAATCAAAACATATAAAACTAGAAAGCACAAAAGTACACTTCTTGGATTCCTTGGATAGTTTTGTTAAAACGCTTGAATGAAATCTCGGAAGCTTTATGATCAAATTCGTATAATTTTTCTGTAGATTTTAGACATTTTCATGTCGATTTTATATATATTTTACTGAGCTTTCAGTAAACTTTAAACAGCATGATTAAACTTTCCAAATTAGTAGTAAAAATGAAAAGTGGTCAATTGTCAGCACTTTACATAATAAACCGATCTAGAAAAAACTCTTTTAATAACTACTTTATTTTAAGTGTAAATAGTAAAACCTTACCGAAAATTGAGCTTTTTCTTATTTCAAATATTATCCAGTTGGTGATAATGTGAGTTAAAATCACTTAAAACTTTTCAATTTAAAATTAGTGCTTTTATATAAATTGTATGAAAACTTTATGTTCATTAAGGAATGAGTTTAGTGAGCTTTTATATAAGATGTATGAAAACTTAGCGTTCTTTCAGGAATGAGGTTAGCGTGCTTTTCAACTAAATAATATAAAACTACGAAGCACAAAAATAAATTTGAAAAATCAATAAATCATTAAAACGGATTTACAGTACTCCGATTCCTGGCAACATTTTGCTTAAATTCTTGAATGTAATCTCGGGAGCTTTTATTATCAAATCCGTCAACTTTTTCTGTGGGCTTTAGACATTTTCGTATCGATTTTATTTATAATTTATTGAACTTTACTTTTCTTGTCGACTTTACATATTTGCATTTCGACTTTATTTATATTTTCTCGAGCTTTCAGTAAACATTAAACAGCATGATTAAACTTTCCAAATTAGTGGTAAAAATGAAAAGTGGTCAATTGTCAGCACTTTACATAATAAACGGTTCTAGAAAAAACTCTTTTAATAACTACTTTACATATTTTAAGTGTAAATAATAAAAGCTTACCGAAAATTGAGCTTTTTTCTTATTTCAAATATTATCTAGTTGGTGATATTGTGAGTTAAAATCACTTAAAACTTTTTAATTTAAAATTAGTGCTTTTATGTAAATTGTATGAAAACTTTATGTTCGTTAAGGAATGAGTTTAGTGAGCTTTTCAACTAAATAATATAAAACTAGAAAGCAAAAAAATAGATTTGAAAAATAAATAAATCTTTAAAACGCATTAACACTCCTCCAATTCCTTGTAAAATTTTACTAAAATGCTTTAGTGAAATTTCGGAAGCTTTTATGATCAAATTCGAATATTTTTCTGTGTACTTTATTCATTTTCATGCAGATTTAATTTATATTTTACTGAGCTTTTATTAAACTTTAAAAAGCTTGCTGAAAATTTCAAAACCAAAGTTTAACAAAATAGCTTGAATGAAATAACGAAAGCTTTTATGATCAAATTCGTATACTTTTCTTGTTGACTTTACATATTCGCATTTCGACTGTATTTATATTTTCCCGAGCTTTCAGAAAACTTTCCAAGTTACATGGTAGTAAAATGAAGTGGTCAATTGTCAGAACTTTACGTAATAAACCGATCCTGCAGAAACTGTTTTAATAACTGCGTTACTTTAAGTTTTAATAATAAAATCTAACCAAAAATCGAGCTTTTTATTATTTCAAATATTAACCAATTAGTGATAATGTGAGTTAAAATCCCTTCAAACTTTTAAACTATATATATATAAATTGTATGAAAACTTGTTGGTCTTTCAGAAATGAGTTTAGTGAGCTTTTTAACTAAATAATATAAAACTAGAAAGCAGAAAAATAAATTTGAAAAATTTATAAATCATTAAAACGCATTTATACTCATCCGATTCCTGGCCAAATTTTGCTAAAATGCTAGAATGAAATCTCGGAAGCTCTTATAATCAAATTCGTATACTTTTTCTGTGAACTTTAGACATTTTCACATCGATTTTATTTATAATTTACCGAGCTTTCAGTAAACTTTAAACAGCTGTTTATACTTTACAAATTTGTAGTAAAATTGTAAAGTGGTTAATTCTCAGAACTTTACATAATAAGTAATAAGCACAAACTCTTTGAATAACTGCTTCACTTCAATCGAGCTTTTTTGTTATTTGAAATATAATTAGTGCTAAAATTAATTGATTGAACTTTTGGTGCATGACTTAAAAACAATAAAAAATTAAATATTATTTTGCAAGGAGCTTTAGTCAACAATTTTACCATTAATTTGACAAAATTTGATTTTCTTGACTCCTAATTCTGATAAATTAGAATGATCATTACAACAAAGTTGAGTTTTAGTATTTCTTCAAAATGTTAGTTCTGTCAGACTGGTTAAGGCCAATTTCAGTGATAATTATTGTGTCATACCGAGCACATCAAAATCTTGAAACTTAAATTAGATTCTTTAAATAAATGTACTTTATTCATTGATTCAGAGAGCTTAAATATTTTCTGAAATAATCGGCGTTTTCTTTTATTCAGCGACCTGTGGACAGGCAAGGTGTATCAATGTTGTTAGATGAAAGCTTGCCTAAAATTGCTACTCAAATTGATAATATGAAGTACTCGCAATTGAAAGCTTTCATAAAAATAAAAAAATTTCTTTCAAAATAATTTTAACTTTTAACAAGGCTTCTTAAATATACCTAGGAAGGTTTAATGAAGTTTTCGTTTATTTAAGCAATTTAAAATATTTTGGTGTTCTCTGGATTTTGCCACCAACCGGCGCTGTTTTGTATCCGGCAACGATGATACATTTTTGGATCTCTGTAAAAATATAGAATGTTGCTGGATGGGCGGAACCATTTATTGAAATGTGTCTACGTAATAAGATTGAGCTGAAATGAGATGTGAAAAATGCTTATAAACACAGCCTAAATATTAAATTTATTTATATTTTCGACATTTGATTAGGATCGTCACAATTCTGGACCAACACGCTATGCATAATGCATACATCCATTCATAAAATTAATAGAATGTACATACCTTTATTAAGTGGGTTCTTAGCGCGGCATCCAAAATTAATGTTTTTTTTAGGAATTGGGTATTAAAATTTGTTTTGAGTAAATGTTTATTTTTTTTGTACCTGACAACGTTAATTGAAAATTACCCATTGTGAAAATTTCCCGGAACCAGATTTAGTAGGTATAGCTGCTTTATGTTGATGATTTTTTGCGCGTGTTATAAATAAATAAATTTAATAGCATTATATACCGAACACATTCTGTGTCCTGCTACCTATATATTCCTATTAATAAATTTGCCATGCACATGGGCTAAACAATAAACATCCATCAATCAATCAAATTCCATCAGCCAACTAAATCCAAATCTCATTTTCGTGGAAATTTATTTTTCACCCGGGCGATTTTTACCAGGAAATGCTATAATCAATTAATTTTTTGTTTTCAAAATTCATATCCCCGCATCGAGAAAATTCCAGGAAAAAATTATTTACAAAAAAAAAAAAAAATCGGATATATAGAATTTTGCGTCTGATTGGATCAGTTTCGTACCAGAAGAAGCTACACCATTTTTCACGAATAATTCCGTTATGAAATTATTGAATGAACATTCCAAATCCAATTTGCTCAATTTTATTTCAAATCTAATTAATTAAAATCTCGATTTATGTTTTCATCATCGAGTTGCCCCCCGTAATAAAGTTTTATGTTTACATTTTATGAGCCGATACATTATAAATATTTTAGGGATTTATACCAAGAATTTGTTTAATCAATTATTTATTGTTTTTAGATTCAACATCGTTAATTACTGATTTCTGGAAAAATTTGTGTAAATAAATAAACATTAGTTCATTATAAATATATAGAGGGTGAATTAATGCATTACCTACAATTTTGCGAGTTGCAAAAACTATTTAGAGTGTTTTGTTGAATTCAAGTAAATTATCTCTATAGAGAGTCATGTAAGAAATGGCCAACAAATTATTATTAAAATTTATTTTAAGATCATATGACACAGTTGTACATAGGTTCCACAATTATTTTTATCTTAATCAACTGAAATTCATAAACCATACAAAATAGGTCGTAAACTTATATAGCGAAGGTTTATTGTACTGAATCAATATTTTTAAATTTGTTCAACATTACGAATAAAATCTAACTTTCAACATGTCCCACAATATTGGATTGTGACGAATTCAAAATTACTTAAAGCTATTAGTTTGATATTACAGCTTCAGGAGGATATTGTGGTTTTCGCGAACAAAAACATCCGAATACAAGTTCCACATTTGTAGAATGGATCATAGGTTTGACAAATTTTGTAAACGAAGCCCCGAAGTTTAAATAGTTTTGTTTCGTTTAGAAAACTAAAACAACGATTTTAAAACATTGAAAACGCACTCATATGATATAGGTTCCACAAATTCGCCGATGATTGATTTGTTGATAAAACACTAAGTGGATGATTCGTTACTATATTTTGTATATTGATCAACACAACGATATAATATAAAAAATAAAAATGATTGCGAAATATTCTTTGTTCAAAAATTTACAAAGTCGAATATAGGTTCCACACAGCAATAAAGATTTGTTCGCTTACTGGATAAACTAAAAGAGTTATTTCGTATTCGAATTGGATTCGGTAGAATTTGTCTTACATATAAAACTGATATGTTCCAAAATTTGCCTTGATTTACAATACGATAGGAAGTGTTTTAATTTAACAAAATGAGTTCCACACATAAGCACCAGCAAAGGGCGTTTACGCGTGATCTATTATTTTCTACATTGACGTGTCGACATCCCGTAGACAACGTCAACAACATATACAAAGGCGATAATGAAGACAATACCTAGAGTGGTTTTGTCAATTAGTTCTAAACTATAGATTGACCCAACTTCATTAGGAACAATGCGATATTGGTGATAGTTTTATATAATTTCCGGTAATGCATTTAAATCTCTTTACAAAATAGCGGAATTTTAAAGTAGCGCTAACGAGTTATTAAAAAGCCAATTCGTTGAGATAACCAACACTTGTCATGTTTATAAAAATAACAACTTTGGTATTATTGTGGCAGAATTGTACTGTCCACCAAGATATTCTATTAAAAACAAACAATATCCAGAGTTGTTCAAGCGTCTGGGAATAATTTTAATAATAGGTGATGACTTCATTGCGAAGAATACTCACTGTGGTTCTATATTAACTAAAACTAAAGGAAAAGAATTACTGATTGCCATTAAAGAAAATGGATGTGAATCCATTTCAACTGGAAAACCAATATATTGGCAAACTGATCCAGGAAAAATACCTGTCTTCATATTACAGTGGAAATAACGTAGAATTCTCGTACTTACTCGCACGGCATAATTCAACACTTAACAACCATCTAGATTCGTCAACATTTTTTTCTGGCATTCTGGCAAGCAACATTCAAAATGATTTTATCATTTCAATAACATCTATGATTAAAGACATATTCAAATGGAACTCGCAAATTCCAATTTAGTTTCAATAATTTTACACGAGTCATTGGATGTTAACAGAAAATCTCAGCTTGTGGTAATTTTGAGATATTTAGGCAAGAATGGTTATATACTGGAGATGTTTTTAAATTTTTTTGATGTTTTTTGTGGAGGTTTTGATCACAAGTTAAACTTAGTACTATCACGATCCTGCAGTACGATTGGGGAATTAAAACCATTTTTCACTTGTTTGTCATGGATCGGAGCCTTTTTTAATTACTCTTCGAAACCAAATTTTCGCGCGTTTGATGAAATTGTCAAAAGAAAAATACCGTTAACTTCTCCAACAAGGTGGGAATTCAATGGTCCAATCCTTGTACTAATGTTGAAAATTTGGACATCGAAAAGTGGGACTACTATACCATAAACAAATCAAGAAAATATAGGAATTTATTAGAAGAAGACACCGTATTTTTAATGCTCCTATATTTATGTCAAAAAATTTTCCGGAAGTTGACCTGCTATTCAGTACGCTTCAAAAAAATCCAGCAATGTGTCATTTTACTTGAACACTGTTCCAAGGAATTTAAACATTTTGGACGAATATTAACAAAATGGAATATATTGAAGAAAAATTTAAAGGAAAACGATTGAGAGCACATATTTCTTGTGAACCGAAAGATTATTTTCGTAAGCTAATATTTGATGTCACTACTAATATCCAAACGGATATAAAATTTCGTATTACAGATTTGAAACATTTTGAGTTTTTGGAATTGCTGGACATTAGAAAATTTTCTGCATATTTCATCAACTTTCCCTATGTTGCTTTAAATTGTCTGAAAAATACATATCAACAATTATTCGACTTTCAGGTATTAGAAATTGAACTGACTGTTTTGCATTGAAATCAAAACTTCCAAATTAAAAAAAATTAAACTAAATTCTCGATCGTTCTCGAAGAGTTTAGACTTCGAACCCAACAACACTTTTCAACCTTTGCTTTGATGTCTATCGAAAAGGAACTCGAAGCAAATTGATAAGTACGTCAACTTTTTTGAAAGTGTAATTGATGAGTTTGCTAAAATAGACAGACGCATTAAACTGTGGATTTTAGAATATATATTATAAATTAATAAAGTGGTTTTTGAAATCACGTTTTAACTAAAAAACGCCTTTTTATTGACTTTTGACATTTGTTTATAAAAAATAAGGAAGTTGCTTCCCCTTTTAAATATATCACGTCTTTTCACTGGTCTTTGCTAAAATTTTCAATCTTTTCTATTCAAATGACAGATATAAAAGATTTGCATGAAATACATATGCGGCGGTAGTCCAGTAAGCAAAGTCAGTGACTTTGGGTTTATCGATATAAGTTCGATTCCCGGTGGTGATGGTGAAATCCAACTCAGCTTATTTTCAAAACTTCAATAATCTCCATGTAAAAGTGGCAAGTATAAAAGATGGGTATATGGATATAGAAAAGAGTGGTAATGAAATTGTATGGCGATGGTGTCAAATAAGCAGAGTCCATTGCCGTTGCTAAAGTTTTCAATTTTTTTTCTTCAAATGGCAGCTATAAACGACAGAAGTATCAATATTTCCATGGAATGGCGGTGGCTCGGTGGTAAAAGGAACGGTGTGATTGGGTTTTAATCATGACTAGTTCATGGCTCAATATATATTTTTAATTTAATTACAAATTGGTAATTTTTAAATCAAAAAGCAATTTTTTTTTTAATTTAATAGAAATGTGTGGATAAATTTATTTACCGCCGCTAAATTTATTTACCCTTAATTGAAGTTGGAACACTGCACAACAGCCAAGACTCCAAATCTTATGACACCGCCGCTTACTACAGCACCTCACCAATTTCATATATAGATTTGCCGCTATACTCTCTCTACCTTACTATTTGCCAATTGTAGGGAGAAATTAAATAACTTAAATTAAAAATTATTTAATGCCAAACCGAGGCTTGAACTCAAGTTCACAATTCCAAATGCAACGACTCTGCTTACTGGACCACCGGGGTATATAAAGTTTGTGCTATTAAAATTTTTTAAGTTTGCCAATTCAATAAAGAACATTGAAAATGTTAGCAACAGGAATGGACTATGCTTATTTGACCATCACCGTATTTTTAAATTACGGCCATACACAAGAGATGGCTTTTACACTTGGAAAAATTGAATGTAGATTTCAACAGAAGTTGTGTTGAACCAATTTTACGGCATAAATTAAATTAAAAAAGTATTGGCGCTGGCGAGTCTTGAACTCGAGTCCACGATTTCAATATCATTGACTCTGCTTATTTGACCACCGGCTTATTAAAAATTTGTGCTGAACAACGATATCTTTACATGGCCCAACTGATAGAAATCTTTACAAAAAGGTTATAACCTTCATTAAAAATAATCCGGGGTAATTTAACTATGATCGTGCCATAAAATTGAACACACCCCACTCCATGGTAAAACGAATGTTCAGGAAGGCTATAAGTGCTACCGAGTTATAAAAAATCCTAATCGTTGAGATAACCAACCCTTGTTTGATAAAATATGTGCCAGACTGATTACAAAATTTTCACAATACTTAGTAGATTTGTTTTGAATTTTTGACGGATGATGAAACGTACATTAAATTGGTTTTGAAATCATTATCTAGGTCAAAAATTGCATCCTACCAAAAACGGTCCTGCTAAGTATAAGCACATCAAGTTAGATAGATTTGCAAAAAATTGTATGATTTGGCCAGCAATTTGCAGTTTTTATAACATTTTTCATGACGTAATTTTTCGCTAATTCGTCAACACGATTCAGCTGTAAAGTTTTGGCCATATATGTTGATAGTTCATACGACTCTGAAGAAGCAATAAATTTGTACAAGATTAATCTAATCGATGTATCTCAATATTGACCTTTATAGTGAGGCTGCAGAAGAATGGCGTTAATAAATGTTGGTGCCAAAGTCATACTGAAAGCTTACCAGAAACAAAGAGCATCACACAATATGTGCGTGATTTTATACCTAATAACGAAATCTAGGGGTGATTTTTTCTCAAAGTCCAATTTTTGATGACGCATTCAAGCATATCGAGTGGTATCTGGCGAATGATCCGCATAATGTTGGCTTTCAATGTTTCAAGTGAAGCTACATAGCATTTGAAGTTTACTTAACTCCAAAGAAAAATTTATAGAGGTGTCGTATCACACGATCTAAATAACCATGAGTAGCGTCGTCTTCTTGGAACCAAATGTCTTCGAGGTCGGGCTACAATTTTAGCCAGCAAATATTCCGTTATCATAGCGTGATAACGAGCGTTATTCACACGTACGTCCCGGCCGTCTTTATTTTTGAAGAAATATGGACTAATGATTTTAGCGGCCCATAAACCACATCATACCGTATATTTGGTAGCGTATCATACAATACTGTAAACTGGGTTTGAAACTTCTCGATGGTATTCCAAAAAGTGGCCTTAACAGGACGGTTATGTCAACCGTAACTTGGTCTAAGCGCACGAAACACATTCCTCGCAGATCGTTGATTATCGTAATAAACCTGAACAATTTGTTGACGCCGCTGGGCTCAGTCTTTCCATGATGAAATGGCAAATAATATACCATGACAGTTTGGCACTATTCAAGCTCTACTTTTCCAGTTCTCGAGATCCGAGAATCTCGAATTCGGTTCAAATTCTTACTCTCGAGAACACAAGAATTTTAGTAAATTTTCTCGAGAATTTCCGAAATTTTTTCAAGATGTATTTCGACATCATATTATTTATGAATATCAAATTTAAAATACGTTAAATCCTTTATTTGGTAACTACTAGAAAATTCACACCATTCATACAACCAAACATTTCAAAAAATTCCATTTACTTGTGTTATCGTTCAATCGTTCAGAATTAGAGAAGTTCCTCTCGTTTTGAGTAGATGTCGGTTTTATCATTAATAAGGCCATTTTGAGCATCGCAAGATTACTGGTAATTCACCAGTCGTTTCGTATATAATGAATTCCTTGGTGAACGGTCGGAAGTCATCATCGGTCACTGGCTACACTATTTATTTCATTTGACAGATCGGTGCTTATTTTCGAATTGTTGGCCCGAAGATTTTTAAATAAACATTTTAAAATGTCTTCTGCAGTAGACAATGAAGAATCTTGGCGGCTTAGATTTTTTAACTGGTTTTAGAAGCAACTATGTCAAGTTCCAATTTAAAAATTGCTGGTTTTACATGAATTTTAAAATTACAAAAAAATTATAAAAGTAAGAGACCTCAAGTTTTCGAGAGTCACCAAATTTTGGTGACTCTCGAAAACTTGAGGTGTGCGAAAACCAACCACTTCAATAAATAAAAAAAAATAAAATAAAAATAATGATAGTAAATTTTTACTTTTGTACGACTTTTACCTCGAACATGTGTGTGTCCTACTCACACAACATATACTTCGCTCACTAACATAATTTCATTTTTACCACCATTTTCCATCTTCCCACTAAGAAAAAATATGTTACAATGAGTTTAGTGAAACAATTTGCCGGTTCGATTTATTCACAATTTTGTATATATTTTGTGCAATGTTGATCAGACATATTTTGTAATAAAAAGTCCTTTCATATGAGTGACTGGTATGTGTATTCTATCGGCGCTAAATTAAATAAAAATTTTAATTTATTTAATGAACGGAATTTGATTGACACTCTTGAAAAGTGATTGATATTATGTTCAATTAACATTTTTGATATTTAATCAGAATGGGATTAAATTAATAGTGGCCTGAGTAATTAGTAATAAGCTCGAAAAAATCTCAATACTCTTAAAACAAAATCTATATAAAATTAAATTAATTAATTACATTGAGGTTTCAATTAGTTTTCCCAACTATACATTTTCCTATTTTCCTCCGCTCCTATATATGTGTACAATTGAACATTAGCAATTAAACCATAAATTGCATTTATAAACCACAATAGAAATTGGTATGGTTATCAATATTCGAGTGCAAGCCAATTTTTCTACCAAAAATAGAAATACAATAAAAATGAAAAATGAAGAAAAGCTTAATTAATTTAACAAAAAAAATTTTATGTTATAAAATAAAACAACTGCAGTATAGAGCTTTTTGTGTATTCAGCTTCGCTCGGTATTATTTTGTTTCGTTTTAAAATTCCACCGCGTTCCTTTTTCTTGCGTTGTGTAGCTTTTTCGCTTGCCTTTTGTTTTAATTAGAAAACTCGAGGCAACAACAAAATATTTTTTTATAAAATAACACAAAATTATAATTAATTATTTAGTATGAATTTAATTTATCATTTCATTTATATAATTTTAAGATTGTGTACATTGTTTTGGTTTCATACATTTTACCATTTTTAACAACACAACAAATTAAAATTAAAAAAAAAAAAAACGTTTACCATTTTTCTCCAATTTTTTTCTTATTTTTTTCTTCTTCTTTTTTTTCTCTTGTCTAGGTTCTGCTATATATGTACTTTGTATACGTAGTACAAAGTTGATGTGAAAATTTTATGGTTGGTTAAATTTAAATAAAAATTAAAAATTGCGATTAAAAATATATCACAAAAAATTTTTTTAAAAAAAAACAAAGAACTTGGAAAGGATTTTTGTTTTGTATTTCTAAAGTTTTTTGTTGGGTGCTTTTTTCGTTTTGGTTCAGTTTTTTTTGTTTTTTTATTTTCTGTGTTCTGTGTGATAAGTGAAATAAATTTTTGGAATATAAAACGAAATTACAGAAAACTTTTTAATTTTTTTTTTCAAAATTCATTTTTGGAGTTTATAATTATTAAGGTAAGAACAAAATGAAAATGTAATTTATTTAGTTTTTTTTTTGTTTGTACTTTATGTGTGCTTTTGCAAAACGAACAGGTAAATTTTTTTATTATAAGTTTCTTGTTTTACATAAGGTTTTTGTATTTTTTGTTTAAAGTAGGTACTTGAAGATGAAGGGTGAAAAATAAAAATATGTAGGTGACCAGATTTTATTGATTTTCTAAATAATATTTTAGTAAACTTTAAAATGGTATGGGTTTGGTATAAAGCTTGGTTTAAAATGTACTGCATTGTTGAATATACGCTACTATATACGTAATACTGCATTGTTTATATTAGTTTATTTTCAAAATAGCGTAAAATGTCAATTCACAATTTAATTTTCGTTTATTTCAAAATTTTTGTTGGAATGTATTCAAAATAATTTTGTTTCTAGCAGATACATTTATTTTTGGCAGGATACTCCTTATGTATATTGTTTGATATATGTACCCGCAACCGAACATTATGTTTAACGTGACCTTTCCAGCAGAGATGAGCGAGGTAGATTACGCAATGTGATCTACGTCGACAATTGAGACAACGTCAAGAACCTGCGATACTTTAGCGTTTTGAACTCGAATGAACAAGCTTACAGTTGTTTTGTAAAATCTCTTATATACGGTATCTTCATTGATGTATTCGTTGTTTACGGGTTGTCGATACGGCGTATCAGAAATTAATAGATGGCGGGTAAATATGCCATATCCCTGCATTCCAGTAATAAATGTCATAAATAATCTCTACGAAAGCTCAACTATAATATGTGAGAGCTTTTACAAAAAAAAACTAGAATGACAATCTTAAGAGCTCGTGTAATTGCATACTGGAAAGTTGCAAGTTTGAAATGGAATGTTTTCTATAAAAATTCTTTATATATTTAGTTCTCTAATAGTTTTCTATAAAGATTCTTCATATTTTCTTTATAAAAAAATGAAAAGCTTGTTTAATTAATTTAAAGCAATTTATAAAAAATTAAAAGCGTTAATGTTATTTGAAATTTTACAAAAATGAGCTTTCAAAATCATAATTTATTTCGGTGAACTCTTAAATTAACTAAATTTTTCAAACGTTAATTTCTGAATATATCACTTTTATTTACAACATTGATTTGAAGAATTTACAATTTGGGATTTCGATAAAAAAGCCTCAAAAATTTGTTAACCTTGAAAATCAAATGGTGGCTCATTCGGCCCATACTCAATCATCCATATGAAACAGCTAGTTGATTATAATTTTTAGGGCAGTTTAAGCCCAGCTTATTTATTGTAGCCCATAAAACCACAAAAAATAATACTTTTGGCAAATGTAAAATTATAATTACTCTCATTAAATGTGTTAAATTTGATGGACACATGGTCTAGAAAGCTCAAGAGAGAAATACTAGAATTCGTAGTTTAAGAAACTATTTAAAGCTCATAAGCTTATTCTATATCCTTCAGGCAATGTATATCGCTAGACAAAAAAATTTAAGGCAACGAAAGCTTTTAAATAATCACTCATTTTTCGGTATGCTTGAGTCCGATTCAACGTATTAAAACCTAAATTAAATCTTGCATTGGAAGCTCTTGTAAAAACTAAACATAATAAATGTTATCAAAACTTTTTAAACAAAAAGCTGAATTAAGTTTTATTAGAGACAAATTATTTTAAAAAAGCTCAACAGAACTCTAATTTTTTGGAAAGCATTCTTTTCCGATTGTCCAAACAAACAATATTGAAACTGGAAACAAATAATTAAAAACTAAGTGAAAACTAGAAAATTTTCTCTAAATTAAGCTTTTGCATAAAACAGTAAATAATTTAAACAATTGTTGTCTTAAAATATCCAACTTATTTTTGAAACGTTCGAGTCGGAAAATGTCAATTATGAGCTTCTATAAAACATAATTTATACTTTAACCGAAAAGCTTAACAAAAAGAGAAAAAAATAAAATATAAAAATAGAGCTTTTGATCTTATTTTTGCGCTTCGATAATTGTTAAATTTATTTTATGACTAACATCATTCGTTTAATTTGAGTTAAGTGATGAAAGTTATTTGGTTAACTATTAATAATGCACCGTAAAGTTTGGTATGAAATTTCGACTGCAAAATTTATATTAACCTTAAGCTTTTAAGAGGTCCTCGTTTGTTTGATTTTATTATGTGACAGTAAAGTATTATTTTAATTTAATTTACAGTTCAGTTCATACCCTGCTTCTCTAGTGAACGAAATGGATGATGTTGATTAATTTGATGAGCAGATAACTCATGATATTTACCGCTATACAGAGTACTTAATAAAAAACCGGCTTGTTATTCGAGAAACGATAAATTCATTAGACTACAAATACATTCAAGAGCCAACCTGACCCAAGGTTCCTAGACCAGAACCACATCAATGGACTCAGACTCCATTTGAGCAGAACGGTCGCCGAGGCAGCTTTAAAGTGAAGGAGGTTGATCTGAAGGATCTTAAACATTAGGTAGTACTTACCTTCTATACTGTTGAGTCAGACTACGCTACTGACAGCAAGTTGTTGATTCGGAGCGCATAATGTCACAACGGATAATTGTAGCCAAATACTTAAGTGTGGTCGTCTATAGGATTTTATATATAACAAAATTAAACTGAGTTTAAATTTAAATAATATTTATATAAATTAAAACATAAAACATATTATTACATAACTTGACCGTTTCCGTTGGTCGTTTTTTAACATCTGCTTTAAGATTTCGAATCTACTACAAAATTACATAAGGGGTGTACGCCCCTTAGAACATCTCCATCGTCTCGATGATAGTTCTGGAACTAAAACTTCTCTATAGTGGTTCTCAGTAGATTTTTCATTAAACGGAGTTAACTGCTACTTATGGTGTCTTCCAATTATATAGGTAGTGTTATTCTGATCGATGCCTTGTTCTTCAAAAGTACTGGATGAAACAACTTTAAAAATTCTGTACGGTTCATTCCGAATTCGTGCGATTTTTTTTTGTTATTCCCTTTTCTGCATTACTGTGTGCATGAAATGTGACAAGTACAAGGTCTCTTATCTTGTAAGGTCGCTGCCGAATTCATTTTTTGTCATAAATAATCAACTTTTCGACGATGTTGCGACATTTCATATTTCTCACGAGCATCTTGAACACGTCGCATAAAATGGTAAATCTGTTAACTCGTCTTCAAACACACGCATCTCTCGCCTAAAAGTCAAATAAGCTGTAGTATATCCAGTTGATTCATTCATTCCGATTTCTTCGTGCTACCGGGCTCCCTTGTTAGTGATAAGGAGGTGTCAAAATTGGTTTTATTTTGAAGTGATCTGCTATGTGTTGCATGATATTGCTTACAAATTGAGAGTCATTATCCGAAATAATGCTCCTTGACAATCCATATAGTTTAAAATCCGCATAAGTTTCTTTGGAACAAGCATCTATGATCGAGTTTCGTAGTTGGCAAATTTCCGTCCATCTGGTTGATACATCTTCAATAATAAAAGTCCACATATATCCGGTTTCGGTTGTCAGAAGTGCACCGAAAAGATCAATGGCTGGTATCTCGAACCGTTGTTGTATTGTAGGTGTTTTCAGTAGACCGCTTGGTTTTAAATTAGACAATTTGTATTTTCGGCATTCCTCGCAGGATTTAACAAATTCTGCTATATTACGCATTTGACTGGTTGAAGTATAATGTAATATCTACGAGGGATATTCGCATTTTTACGGACAGCCTGGCTGCTATTAAAACGCTACAATCATACTCCCTGACGTCGAAGGTAGCCCAGAACTGTCTGGCATCTTTAAATGAGACGGCTGATCAGTTCAACATCCGCTTGACGTGGGTGCAAAGGGTATTCCAATATCGCAGGGAATGTAATGGCAGATGAGTTAGCCCGCGAGGGTACAGCACGCCTAATAACCCAAAGCAGTCGGGATATAAAGGTACCGCTTGTTTCATGTAAACTGCTGCTTCAGGAAGAAGCCATAAAAGAAACGAACGATGGTCTAACGACAGTTCGTGTGTATTAACCAAGCAGATCTGGCCTGGTTTTGACTGGTTCAGATCAGGCCAACTAATATCGCTTCAACGGCACCATATTGGTATGGTTGTGGGAGCTATAATGGGACATTGTCTCATTGGGATACATGCGAGCAGACTGGGAGTCCCAGCCCACGATTTCTGCCGCAGCTGTGATAATGAGGAGGAGGAGGAAAATGTACTCCATCTGCTCTGCACCGGTCCTAGTCTAGCGTAGAGCAGAACAAAATGTATGGGAACTTCACCTTTGAACGACCTCACGGATCTTAGTACGATCGAGATACGGGACTTTAAACGCTTCTTGGTAAGCTCAGGATGGTTTAGCGAGTGAAGAAGAGGACACTCGAATGTGGTACAGCTATGGACCAATTTTGTGTCTATGCTAGTCCTTTAAGACGGCCACCCTTACCTAACCTAACCTAACCTATTCACGCATTTTATTTCGTAATGTCCCGCAGTTGGATCACTATGGTATTTATTTATAATATAATTTCTGGATCCCTCTGGTATGATTAGTTGAGCTACCGCATTTTGTTTACCGGTTATATATGTGTAAAGTACACCACGTGCCATAAGTGATCCTCTATCCGTCCAATTTTGTAAATCGGGGTGGTCTTTTTGCTCAAAACAATCAATAATTTTATGTATATCTGCATCTTCTAATTGCAAGTTGCGAAGTGCGCTAGGCTTGTATGACGGAGCTTTGGATTGAAACTACTTGCCAATTTTCTTCCAATCTCCTCCTCTTCTCCCCTCGTTGCTTTTAATAATTCGTCAAATGATCTAAAAGAGTCGCCCTTTACCTTATCACGAGTCCTAAACGCAAGCAAACCATATACCATTTCTAATTGAACCTTTTCGCACCTTTTTGAACCTTTACAAACAAACAAACATCTGTCTTTATATATTCCGGCTGAGGAGTTGCAAAAATGTCTCGGTAAATTTTATATGGTTATTGCTTTTTCCCGTAAACCGAAATCAACAACTCCACAGCATCAATGTAATTATCAATGCGGTTCAATGCGGATACATCCTTCCCACCACGTGGCGACTGTAACTTCAAGAAGCATCGGCAAACCTTTAATTGCATTTTCTGCAGAACTAATTTTACAATCTATGTAAACATTAATTGCGCTAACAAACGCTTCCACACTTGATCCCTTTCCTCCATTAAACCTGGAAGTGCAATCTGCAAAATTCCCACCTACTTCTTCCCGTATATGGTCAGGTCTACCACCCCCTTTCTGAATAGACATATTCGATGAGCAATACATTTAATATCTTCTGAGCGTCTTCAGGGATGCTCTGGACATCTGGGTCACCAATACCAGGCGGGACTCCTGTAGATGCCCCAGGTCTACCAGCTTCATCGCGCTTGTGAACCTTTCGCCTCCTCCAGCTTTTTTGCAGCATTTTGACGATCTCCTTCGGGTTAGTAGGTCCCGCAGGGATCCAGACTCGTGGCCTTGATCTGCAGGGAATTTTTAAACTCATAACTACTTTTAATTTGGCCCCAGTCCAGACTTCACCCAGCGTGCCTATTGCCTTTTTGTAGAGGGTCACCAACCTTTCTTCGGTGCAGGCAGTCAGTTTCATGTGACCCCGGTGCGACTCTAGTCTGGGCAGGACGGAGCCAGTTCAGGAACCTCCCTCATGATTTTTAGGGAGGTGATGGCTTAGGGCTGTCAATGATTGCCATAATTTGATGCGTTCTCTGCTCCAACGGGATGTTGTTGATAATGCGCCAGGCTCTCTTCCTGGTCTGGAAGTTCGATACTATCGGGCCAGCCGTTCGTGCCTCTGCCTTTTGGTTTTGAGGGACCAACCTCGTTCATGTTTATGCTCCGTTTCACGCTTTGGAGACCAGGCCTAAATGTCGATGTCTGCGTAGCACAAGATTTCGATTTTTTAAGAGTGCCAGGCTCTTTTTGTTTGTTGTTTTGTTCTTCCATATTAGATCTTCGAGTAACGGAGAAAGGAGGTCAACCTGTGAAGAGATCTACAATACACGGGTAAAGCTACATGATCCGGACGGCACCAAGTACCCAGATACACCGTTGGAGACTGGGCTAGTTTTTAGACTTAGTCCTTAGACGGTACGGTTAACACCTTAATTCGGCATAGTTTATTTCGAGCGCCGTGTTTTTGCCTAGTACACCACATGACATGGTGTACTAGTTGCCCGGTGGTCACCACATTGAGGTTAGCTCCCATCTTCTAAAAGTAACGTATAAATATTGGTTTGATAATTCCGTTCCTAAAATCATTGTTTCCAAAAACCAGGTCCAAGTATTAAAACCTGATTTTTCAAAGCCAAAATTTAGAAAACTAACAAATATTTTATAAAGTTTGGTCTTTGATCTGAGGCATTCGTTTAAGTGAGTGGCCATTAACATTGGATTACTTACTCCACTATTTCATAGTTATTCTGCGCCAGCGAAAAAATAAAAACTCTGTTAGCGGTGTGATTGTTACATGATTAATAACCAGGACTATTTTTACTGCAGATGCAGGATTTTAAAAAACTTTCAAAATGCCAACTGACACTTATTACACCTGGCTGGAGTCCCGTTTCTGTCAAGGCTCAACATTTGACCAATGTAATCGAAAATTGTACCTTTGTAACTAACAGGAACTATTCAAATCGAAATGTATATTGCAAACGAATTAGTATTCAATTGAAAAAAAAATTTTGTTGTACCATCTTTTGTATGTACCTTGACTTAGGTTCATAACCATACATACATATTGGAAAAGTCAAATCATTGCTGAAACGTGCTCTAGCATATATGAATACAAAAACATTTCAGCAAGTTCAAGATCAACATTACATACCAAAAATCTAAAAATTTCATTAACAACATGAGTAGTAAATTTTCTTTTCCATTAATGAAAAAAGCAAAAAATGAAAATTATAATTCATTAACCTAGCACCCCCCCCTCCAAAAAAATGAAAAACAAAAAAAACAAAGAAGAAAAAGAATGATGATTTCCATGCCATGAATATAGATAACTTCTCGGTAATTATAATTATAATCATTATTTACACAACATTAATTCTTTTTGTGTGTGTGTGTGTGCGTACACTGTACATCAACCTTTGAAAAGCGAATACAGAATTTGTAAATTACATTCCTTATATACCCCACTACTCCACTTTTAATTATAAAAAAAAAAAACTCCCTACTGGTATGTGACTGTGTGTGTGTGTCTGATGTGCTGTATACATATTTTATGTGGATATCTCCAAGATCTATTACAATTTTCTTGCAATGTCATTTTCTTAACCTTAATCTATCTCGTTTAGTGTTTTATTTTTCTTCCCCAGTTTAACACTGAATTATTCAAATTTTAATTTATATTTTCCATTTAATTTTGTTTCCTTAGCCTGGGTTGCCACCGCACCAATCATGTTTTCTTTTTTCGCGCCATATGCGCGCTTAGTTCTTCTGGTGCCCGCCCGCCCTCTTTCGGTTGTGTGCACATCATGAAGAACATTAAAATTTTTTTTTTTTACAAATTACAATAATTACATGAACTTTCATTTTATTTGTCTGTATCGCTAGCTGTATACAGGTCGTTTTGTTATTTTGTTAATTTATTTTCAAGACTTCTTAGCTTCGAGTTAATTACTTAACAACAACAAAAAGAACTGTAATATTACCCGCGGATTATGCTGCGAATGAAAAAAAAAAAAATGTTTGACCTAAACAGTTATTTTTTGTGCTGCTACTGCTGGTGCTGCTACTGCTACTAAATCACCTTGATTTATTATTTAAATTTTCTTTTGAGTTTAAGAAAATATATATATGTATATAAGAAGATGGATAAACCTTTTTTTTTTTGTTGTGTTGGATTTGGTGTGTGTATGTGTATATATGTATCTGTATGCCTGTGCGTTGCGATGCTTTTCCTTTTCTTCAAATAGAACTTTTCGGCTTTGAGCAAAAAGTTAAAATTAAATAAAATGAAAATTGGTTTTCTTGTCTTCTTCGTCATGGTGTTGTGTTTTTCTTGCGTTTTCGGAGAAAATAATTAAAATCGCTATACGTGAGATCGTTAAGGCTAAATAGGTCATGTAACGTGCCATCATGGTTATATGGTGTATAATTGAATGTGCTGTGGCCATATCATTATGTTTTGTTTTGTTTTTTTTAGGTGCGCGTTAAGCACAATAGAAATTCTTGATGGCATGTAGATGAAATTATGTGCGGGTTTCACATGACAAAATCGTCGTTGTGGGAGGTGGAATTGGGTTAAAGGAATTGTTGTAATTTGAAGGGATTTAAAAATGATGATTTACACTAGAATTCATTAAAGTTTTAGTCATGTCCAATAAAAATTGATTACTGTTCCCATAAATTGCTTTAAAAACCGAAATAAAAATAATAGATGAGAAGGGTTTTAAAAATATGTAACTATATACCTACTAGAAAACCCACTGGGATTGTACATAACATCTCATATAGGCACCTTAATATGTGCCCAACTACTAGACATTCAATCATAATGACTTTATAAAATTGGTTTTTAAATTTGCTTACGTTACTTGGGAAACTGCATACACCATATTTATGTTGTTCAACCCTCGCAGCTTTGCCAAAATTGCTTTCGTTGATAGACCCCCCATTTTTTTCTAAACATTGGCATGCCGTTTGCTGACCACAACTTTTTAAACGGGCCACACTTCCACGCTACTTTCCGTTCGTGGGAAGCATTCAGTATTATTTGTTAAATCAGCAATTCAAGTTTACACCTTGGTGCTCGGTTACAATCGCCGATGTAATTTTTCTTCGAACATTCAAATCATTTAACATCTTTGTCATTAAATCAACCATTCCTAAACATCTCTTAAAGCCGCTTATAGGGTAGGTTTGGTTAGAGTGGCCGTCTCAAAGGACTATCAAATATTTCATTTTGCTTTGCGCAACACGTGGACAGGTGCAACTCCTGTAATTTACTTTAGTAGAGCCTCCAAGTTCAGGTTTTGGCACTTTTTAATTCATATTTGTATGTTCTAACGATTACGTCTCTTATATTTCAAGCGAGCGGGCAATTTGGAATTCTTTTGGACCACTCGGTTGGTGGAGGCTTCCCCAAACACCTACTAAAAGGATATGTTCATTGAATTGGTTTGTTAAAAGCATTGGATAGCTGGTCTACCAGCATGAAGGGGGATATGTAGAACCAACACTGGTGATGAGTTACGCAGAATGTTTCTTAAGGTATCCCAGTGCCTGATTAAATAGTAAATTCATACTTTAGATAGCAATGGTCACAAAATAAACGTCTTAGCTAAGTACAAAAACCATTTGCATCACTGCTTAAGAATACAACGACTTTTAGTTTTTGGGCATTCATTATTACGCTTTCCAACTTATCAGGTCGTATGGTTTCCTCCTCATATGGTAAGTAAGCTAATACTAGCCAGAGATTTCGACCGACCATCCTAATGCTGGCTAGTGAGGCTACCACTAATTTAGTAGTATATTCAGGTTAGTTTAATCTTACCTTCTTTTCACGCATATTCACAATTAACCGGTCATCGCTGACCAAAGGTGCCTCGAACAGAACAACATCTATTCTCTCAGCTATCATTTTGAGCAGGAGAGCATCCGAGGCTGCCTTGTGGTGGTGGACGTTGATTTCTAAAAACTGCAAAATCTTTGTAGCAGCTCGAATATTCGACTCACCGATATTCGATACTGCCATAACAAAACAAATTAGTGAAATTCAAATATAAATCAACTTATTTGAATTGAGCGTTCGCTAACCCCATCACACATCCAATAGCCGAAACAAATTTTGATCGTGGCTGCTTCATATCCATACCGGACCAAGCTATTGGCCCTTGCCTTAACTACCAGCGACCCTTTGTGCTAGTAAATTATAACCGACCTAAGGTCAGCTTCGCCGCTCTCGTTGGCACAGTTAGTAGCGTGCTTGGTGTGGTATTTTTGAGGGTCACGGGTTTGATTTCCGATGGTGACCAAAAAATCACGGTTGGTTGTTTTTAATGTGTAAGTATGTGTTTTTGCCGGGTAGTGCACCGTGGGCCTATTTGTGGCATTGAATGCTGGAGTGAACCGTCCAATTTTAATTTTAAAAGTCAGCTTACCCTTCATCCAGCCTGGCCATTTTCCAGTTGAAAGTTGGTAGCTCCAGATTGTTTATCTAAAGTATTCCCAGAATTTCTTGGGACCACTAGATGCCCGGGTTCCAAGCTCGCACTCTGGGCCTACATGGAATTCCCTCCCTAGTGACTATTTCCAGCCTGGCTCCTGGCCAGAACCTACCCAGGCTCTCTCCCGCCTTCTTATCAAAGGAAACCGACCTGAGATCGGATAGATAGCTGTCAACTTGACATGCCCTTCGTGCCTTTCTCCATTCTGGCAGGACGGAGCAAGTCCAAGGTTTAGGAAGTTGATGACTTAAACTGTTTTCCACTTTCACAGCCATCATCTACCTAAGCACCTCAGAGCTCATCGTTCAATACGGTTACTAGTGCCTGTACCAAATTTGGTATCGAATCTATCATTGTCAAATGGATTAAATTAATGCTTAAATATCGCATCGTTATCTCCATATGCTAGATGAAAGCTCGGTTTCAGTCAAAGTTGTCGGGGGGTGTCCACAAGGAGGAGCGCTTTCATCTCTGTTGTGGCTGTTGGTCACTGTCAAGCTCCTTGTAAATCTTCAGGAATCCGGTCTCATCGCTCAAAGTTACGCTGATGACCTGGTTCTGTCAGTTTCTGGTAAGCATTTGAATCTGATTTAACTGTCTTATCTGATTTAACGCAATACGCTCCTCTTATTGTAGAACAGTGGTGCCATGTCTTCGGATCCGCGTCTAGCTATGGAGTCTATTCTATCTCTGCCCCAGCTGCAGTCATTCATTCTAAACACAAATTGCACAGCGGCGTTTCGCTTCAAATGTATTGGGTTGTGGAATGCTTTCGGTACTATATCGGGACATAGGTTAATTGTTAGTGTTTTTAAACCAGCTGTGCCGGAAATTGACATATTTAATACAGGCGTTTGCCCGAATTTAACTTTTACAAGTCAATCGAGGTGGTTAACACGTCGAGAGATATGTGGTTCTCACCAAACTTTCTCAAGCGAATATCTGATTCGTAGAAATGTTTTTCAGATGGCTCGATTTCTGAACAGAGTGGTGGTTTCGGTATCTACTGCCCTTCGCTGGTTCTGAGCACTTCTGGTATTTTGCGTACTTACTGTATTATTTCGCGGTTCCTTGCTGTGCCATTACAGCTATTAATTTCGCGGTAAATGGTGAAGATATTATTTACTGTACTGACAGTAAATCTGTCCTCAACTTTTTAAATAATCCTTTGACCCACAGAAAACTGGTGAAGGATTGTTGGAATATTTTGAATGTTCTCTGCTGTAATAACAAAGTTGTGGGTTCCTGCGCGCATTGTGACGTTGAAGGTAATCGCAGAGAATTTGGCAAAAATTGGCTCACGTTTATGTTTCATTAGAGCTGAACCAGCTGCTCCGTTGCCTCTTTATTGTTGGTAAAATATAATCAAAAATGGTGGTCATCAACCAGCCATAAGACGAAATAGTTTATTAAGCAGCCCAACTGGAAGCGGACTATTTACGCTCTTTCATTATAAAAGGATTTAAGAATACTATAGTATCGATTCTTACTGGCCATGGCCGTTTCAAGGGTCACCTCCATCGCATAGGACTAGCCAGCAATGCCGTATGCGATGAATGCTTTGAAGATGATGATGATAGCATACACTTCATCCGCAGCTGCCCTGCTTTCGATTGTATTAGGTCTCATGTGTTTAATCCCAGAACAATTCCTGTGCATTTATTATCCTCTTTGCCTTGGTTGAAACTTCTCCAATTTGCTTAGGATGCAGCATGCGTATGCGTGATTTGATAGAATCCAAGGTTTGCACCATGGGCCTTTTGGGGCATTGAGTGTGGAATATTAATGGGTTCCAGCCATATTAAAAAAAAACACATCAGGGACAAGTCTGGTAACAGTTTTCTGCACCTATTTCTTTTTGGCCTCCTTATTCGAATCTTCTTGAGATATTTACGTCTTGGACTACCTCGAAAGAATTTTTATTTGTTCGTTCTCTCTTCTAACGGCATCTTACATGGCTTTTTTTGAATAAGATAAGCTTTCCTTTTAGTCTGATAATCAGACTTAAATGGCCAGCTTTGTCAATGTTTTTGCTCTAGATTATGAAGGACCAGCCTCATTCGTGTTCATGTCTCGATTGCTGCTCGTGCACTGGTTCCCGGATTTTTTAGATAGCTGGACGCTTCTGTTTTGTTTGTGTTTGTTAACTTATATTCCATTATGATCACACGAGGGGCGAAAAAATAAAAGTTCATGATCTCATTTGAGTGATAGATACATTTTGAAATTGCTACGAGGGCAGAGTGAGAAGTCTAGTAAAATTGATACGAGGAATAATATTTTCGGCCAATCCCAGATGCCATGTGTCACTAGACCAAATTAAAATTTTCAGAAACAGAATAAAAACAGACCACCAATTGTTTTTTTTTCAAACATGGAAAAGAGAGAATTTCGTGTGTTAATTAAACATTATTTTTTGCGTGGAAAAACCATTATGCAAACCAAAACAAATCTTGATTAATATTATGGGGATTCTTCACCATCGATTAAAATGATTCACAAGTGATTTACTGATTTTCGTTGTGGTCGTACAAGCACAACTGATGCCGAACGTTCAGGACGCCCAAATGAAGTCACCACATCAAAAATGGTTGACAAAATCCATTCCATACGGTATTGCAAGACTGCAGAGTGAAAATGCGCGAGATAGCTGAGATAGTATGCATCTGAGATGAACGTGTGCGCAATAAAGTACACGATCATTTTAATATGAAATAGATATCCGCGAGTTGGGTGCCGCGTTTGCTTACAATCGACGAAGAACGCACACGTGTGACTTCAGAGGCAGATTTGGCGATGTTCAATCGAAATAAAAAGGAGTTTTTGCATCGTTTCAAAACTCTCTATAACCGGAGATCAGTCTAAACAGTGGATTTCTACTGGCTTAGGCGGTTTCATCGGCCAACAAGGCCATGGTCACAGTTTTTTGGGTTGTACGCGGCATAATCCACATCGAATATCTTCAAGAGGAGGGAACAATCAACGGCGAATATTACTGCAACTTATTGGAACATTTCGACGACGTGTTGAAAGAAAAACGACCGCATTTGGCGAAGAAAAAAGTCCTATTTCATCAAAATAATGCGCGGGTGCACACGTGTGTAGTTGTCATGACCATAATCCGTGAATTACGCTTCGAATTGCTTCCACATCCGCCATATCCCCCTGAAATTTTGTCCTGTTTCCGAATTTGAAGAAATCGCTCGGCGGAAAGAGATTTGGCTCTAATGAGGAGATGATCGATGCAATAAACGCCTATTTTGAATGGTTGGGGAAATCGTAATATTCGGAAAGTATCAACAAATTGGGAAAACGTTAGGCTAAAACTGTGTCCGAAACCTATGATAAAAAATCGTGAATTAATTTTTTGACATTTGTTTGATAATTATTCCCTAACATTCACGATTATTTATTATGCTGTCAGAAATGTGTGATAAATCTCCCCACCTCATAAATTTTTTCCCCACGTCAATATGTCAATTACGCGTATCAGCCAAAACATTTCAACAAATTGGATTGATTTTAGATAAAAAGTGTATAGTGGATGGTCTCCAGAGCTTGAAATGATGGCATTTTTGTTATGGGTGGTATAATGCCAAGGATCAACTTGAGCCTGACATAAATTATATCGTAAGCAATATTTCAAATTAACTATTGAGTTTGAAAAAGCAAATGCTAATTATATATTTGGTTTAATTCAGAATAGATCCACAGTTTAAAATGTAGAGGTTAAAGTTGAACCAGATATATTCAATATTACTGTTTAGAAATCTCAGGTAATGAAAAATAATTGAAAAATGACAACGATATCGAAGTAACAAAAGATGATTCTGAAAGTGCTGAATCAAAGTCTGTATCTGAGAGTAATGAAGAAGAAGAGTGGACTGAAGCAACGCCATAAATTGTGAGGATTCCAATAAAGTGTTCAAACGTCATGTCCTATATGATCGCCATCGCCGAGCTTATATGCACAATATGTAATAAACGAGTTGTTAATTTAAAGGCGCATAAACAAATGCACGAAACCATATTACCCTACGACCGGGAAGAAAAATCTTAAGCGAGTTGTGAAGGAGGTTGAAGTAATCCCTCAGTACCCATTCCACAGCAGCTAACATCATCTTAACAGATTTTTACGTCGATGACCTGCTCACTGGCGCATATAGTGTGGAGGAGGCACTAATAGCACTAAACGAATTACGAGAGCTTACAGCCCAAGGAGGATTTCCGTTAAGAAAATGGACCTACAACAAAATCCAAATAGCAAAACATATTCCTCACGAGCAACTGGCTGACGGAAATATTCAAATCAAACTAAACGATTGCATCAAAACTCTAGGGATTTTATATAGCCCTCAAACAGACTGTTTTGATAGCCCAATTGCAATTAACTACCAACCAGCCCACAAAACGATCATTGCTATCCGATTCATCAAAGTTATTTGACCCTGTAGGATGGCTGTCGCCAACAACAATCATGGCCAAAATTATGATGCAGGAAGTATGGATGACCGTAATAAATTGGGATGACCAGTTACCACAAAAAATACGAACCAAATGGCTTAGCTATAAGGACGAGCTAATCGAAATTTCTAACATTAAAATACCAAGATGGCTGACCACCAGAACAGAAGAGCAAATGGAATTGCACGGATTTGCTGATGCTTCAGAACAGGCGTACGCATCAACTGTGTAGTGCCGAAACATTGATACCTGCGGCAAGGTAACGCCCCAATCAAAACAAAGCTATCGATCCCCCGTCTCGAACTGAAGGCAGCTGGATTGTTAGCAAAATTATTAAAACACGTCCAACGTAGCATACAACTTCAGAACGTTAAAACATACGCATGGCCCGATTCCACTATCACTCTGTGCTGGATCAAAGGCGACCCAAGCCGTTTTAAAACATTCGTAGCAAACAGAATCTCAAGGAGACATTACCATCAACAACATGGCAACACATTAATTCGGAAGATAACCCAGAGAACGTGGCTTCACGTGGTATAACACCAAGCGAACTCATCAATAACAATATACGGTGGCACGGGCCGCAGTACCTAACAACAACAACATTGCACTGGAAGGCAGTCTTGGCTAGCAACTCAGATGACGATCTACAAAAACAACTGTTACCGGAGCTTGAAGAGAAAGTAGTGATTGCAACCATGATAAAAGAATCTCACTTTCTCTCAGATGTATTTAACAAGATCTCATCATACAACAAGATAAGACGCATCGTTGCATACTGTTTGCGATTTACCAGCATGCACAAAAATATCAACAAGGAGTCATCAAGAATTACAGCGTGCGGCAAGATTTCAGGCAGGATATTGAATGCATAAAAAAATCAAAAAAGCTACACAAGGGCAGCAAATTAGCATCATTACACCCAGGATTCGATGACAAGGGGCTTTTACGCGCGATAAGACGTTTACAAAATTCCAATTTGCCCATTGACGACAAGAGACCTATAATTCTCAGTAAAAACAACGTAATCACGCAAAGAATTATCGAGGAAGACCACCAAAAGACATTGCATGGTGGCATACAATCAACTTTAGCTCTCCTGAAGAATAAGTATTGGATCATTGATGGCAGACGCACTGTGAGACAAATTATTAATAAATGTGTAACATGTTTCCGGCACAAACAAACCAATATGGAGCAATTGATGGGCAGATTACCACCATCAAGAGTAAGGCCGGGAAGACCGTTTGCAAAAACGGGAATTGATTATGCGGTTTCTATCCAACTAAGAACTACCCACGGCCGAGGCCACAAGTCATATAAGGCCATTCATATCGAATTAGTGAGCAATTAAACAACAGAAGGTTTCATCGCTGCATGTAAACGTTTTATATCCAGACGAGGATTATGGACAGATATATACTTCGATAATGGGACATATCATTTATCGGAGCTAACGCCAAAATCAAAAAATTCCATCAGACTACAATGAATTCACTACCAGGTGACATATAGCAGCTATATTGGCCGAAGAAGGAACAAACTGGCATTTTATACCACCTCATACCCCACAATTTGGAGACCTATGGGAGGCGGGAATAAATTCAGTGAAATTTCACCTCAAAAGAGTGATTGGAGAAACAACCCTCACCTTTGAGGAATTATATACGGTACTCACTCAAGTCGAGGCAGTGCTCAATTTTCGACATTTAACTCCACTCACCAACGACGCTTCGGATTTAGCAGCATTGACACCAGGTCATTTTTTAATCGGGGACTCTCTCAAAGCAATACCAACCACGGACATCGAGGAGAAAAGTCTACGAACAAGGTGGCATCTAGTAGAGAAAATGGTGCAAGATTTCTGAAGCGATGGTTATCAGAATATCTACATCAACTACATCAGAGGAACAAGTGGACAACCATTCAACCAAATTTAATGGTGAATGATCTTGTTCTATTAAAGGATGAACAACAACTGGCCACAGTTAAATGTAAGGACGCAACATACAAGCGGCCAATAATCAAATTATGCAAATTACCTATTGAAGAGCCATCACAGGAACAACCACCAGCACTAAAAATTCGCCTCATTACAAATGAACCCTCAAAAATGATGTATCTATCTTCGGTCCGAAGATTTTTCCTACGGTTTTGACAATGCTATCAGTTGCATTAACAATGCTATCAGTTTGCTGTCTGCTAGGACTCGGAAAAGCCGACCTCCAATTAAAGCCATTCAATCAGTCTATCGGCATATACTTCGAAAGGCTGGGCAAACAAGAAATTGTAACAATGGAATGGACTGTAGTAATTCAATATAACACGAGGGGCTACTGGGATGAAATCAAGAACGTCAAACTGGCTCACGAAGAAATACAGGCACTGTGTAACCAGCTACCTTGTCTAATTGCAACATTCTCAACCAATTACAATGGCAATAAGAAATCTAATCGCAGATAATTAACTATTACTAGCAAGTAACAAGGATCAAAAACGTGTGAGACGAGGTATTGGAGACACGACTGGAATCATATTAGGTGATATGTTTGGAATACTCACACAACGAGAGGCAAGTGACTATATGAAAATCGTTGATGGACGTTGATGGATAATACTGTCAAGTTAGTTAAACACAATACAAATCTCACTCTAACTTCAATAAATAATTTAATAAAGGAACAAAGGCACCTACGAAACCAAATGTCACAACTTCAGGAATATCGAACTTACGAGGATAGAACGCGCTCATAGAGCGCGCTCGATAATACTGAGCATACTCGAATTGAGTCTAGTTTTGAGAAACCTGGTAGATACCGAACAAGGTCTACTGGACGTGGTTTACGACGCTCATCATGGAATTATACATCCCGCCATACTTATTCCAACTCAATTAAACAGAGAGCTACAGTTTATTCGCCAGCACGTGCCAGCCTCCATTACCATCCCAGGACACAATCTCTACGATCTTACTCATGTATATAAAAGCATGAAAACATGAACTAGGGTAACACAACGGAGTGTAATAATTGAAATCACATTACCGCTTGCTTTCACGTGAGACTATACACTATTGTCAGTAATATCTCTTCCAGATATTAACCACGGTATAGTATTCAGTCGTAAATTATCAAAACAACCGACTACTTGGCCGTAGATGACCATCGAAAGCAATACGTCTATGCAAACTATCACCAATTTACAATACAATGACTAACCAAGGACAATGCGAACTAGCCCTATTGCAGCGGAAAAAGGAAGTCGATAAGGCATGCAACAGCAAGACAATAAATGGAACCAACCATTGGATCAAGCTTCACACTCCGAACCAGTGGATTTACGCCATACCCAATGAAACGATACTTGACGTTATATGTGACTCACTATTCAACCGCATAAGTTTCAGGAATCCGGGCTAGTCGAGATAAGCCCGGGATGTACCTATGCTAAGGGACGCTGAGTCGTTAATCATAGCGACTGGAACAGCTCACAACAACATCAGAAATGCGTTTCATAATTCACCGATTTTGTTACACGAGGGAAATCATCTAAGAGATTTTAATGCAAGAGTCCAAATTGGTTCAATTGTTATGTCTGGAGACGGCTAAATTTTTTTTTATCGTAGTATGTCTGTAAATAATTACTTTTTTACCATCAGCCATCTTTAATTGGGTGTTGAACACTACAAGTTATTCCGCAAAAATTGTGCTTCACACTTACATATTTTCCTATGTTTACCTTTTGCTCGTTTAAGTTTTTACCTTCGCTTTCGATATTCACCATTAACCATTGTATATGCGCAATTGTGATTTTAAGATCCGTTCTGTAGCACCTCGCTGCCTAAAATATTACAATACTAACCTTATCCAATACTATATCGAAATAATGCCTGAGCAATAAAACGTTATCGGTATAAATATATGTACGGAATGTATAGGACAATTTTACCAACAATGTCTAAACCGAATTCTTATCAGCTGGCAGTTATTCCCAAAACAAATACCATCCCATACTCGCAGTTATATACATGTATGTAGCACACGGTTGTTCTAATTAGTTTTACCTTTTCCCAAAAGCAAAAACAAAAATACTTACATACATGTTGTACCAAATTTTCTAAAAATATCTGAAAACGAAAAAAATGGAAAATGTTCATCTCACAAAACACAATTGAATTGCGGTTTAGACAATTTTTTTTTTCCGGTTATATACTTTTCGGATAAACCTCTTCATTTTATTATTGGTTTTAAGTCTAAAGTGGAAAATTTCATTATCTGTAACATTTTTATGTGATTCAATTTTAGCAGTTTAGTTTTTTATTTTTTCAACAACAACAAAACTTGATCACTTATTTTTATTTTCATCCTTTTTTTTCTAGTCCTATATAATATTTATACATCGACACTATTTATATAAAAGCTTTACTATACATGTATGGTGTGTGTTTATATATACCACCAACATTTTTCTAGAAAATTATTTTAAACTGAAAAAAGGTAGCAGGCGGAATAAAAAGGATGTGCGAATATTTTGTTGCCTAAACCAAAGCAATAACAAAAAAATGTAGGGCCTTGTTATTACACGTGTTTGAAAAACGTAGAAGAACTAAAAATATATAATATATTTTCTGCTAGTCGGGAAAACCTCGATAATAACCCACCTGTAGTTTATCCGTATATATGTATATAAATACTGTACACCCTGTCCTTGGAAAATGAATTGCCTTGTTGATGAAAAAGTGTGAAAAAATATATAAGAGGATTAAATTAACTTTACCCGGTTTAGGGGTTGTTGTAGTTGGTTTCTATATTCCTAAAATTTTAAATTTAATTTTCTGAATACACACCAAACAAATATTGGAAAATTAAATTTTCTCATTGATACTTTGGGTATGTATGAACAGTTATATAGTAAAGAAACTACGTTACAATAATAATTGATTTTCTTTTCCATGCGACGTTGTGTTTGTATGTGTAGGTGTATGTGTCTCCTATATATAGTTTTTTTGGGTCGAAAATTGATTTTTTTCCGATCTTCACATGGTATCGAAAATAATAGTAAAACAAATTAAAATTTTCACAACAACTGGAATCGTATTATATATAAGGTGAAAATGACACAATAACTGTCAACATATAATGATTTGGGTCCGCAGGAGTAAAAAAAATAAAAATGGTGTATACAGAGTAGTAGAAAAAGCTCAAGAATTTATTGATAGAAATTAAAATGATTAATGAGCTTTTGGGGACAAGAAGTTATTTAAAAAGCACGTCACAATTTTTTTCACCTATATATAGTCAGGTATACTAATTTTATATTGTCTACGCAAACAGATTATTTATTTGGTCTTATATATAAGACAATACAAATATTTGTATTTGTAGCAAGATCACGTGTCGGGTATATAATCGGTAAATAATATTGAAAATAAATTTTAGTCCCTTTGGATGCCGGAATAAACCTGGAATTTTTTGTGATGATTATTTATTTTAGTTATTTATGAAGTAGAAGTATCAGTTGGTTTATTATCTAGTGGCAGCAGGATTACGGAAAGTTTCGAGGCAAAGAATAAATAATAAAATTTACAGGTTTTTATTTATTGCTTTGCCAAAACCAATTTGTTAGATATACAAAATCGTATTTCAATACATTGCATCTCCAAATGCAGAGACAGTAAATGGCATCGACAGATAAACGACATGCGCCAAAAACAAAAATTGCACCTTCAACGCATTTTAAATTAAACTTTAAAAGAAAAAAATTCTTTTTAATATGCATTGTCTGCACCGTCGTTAAAATCCGTCTTAAAGTAAAAATGTATTAAAGAATTATGATTTAGCAAGCGTCTAACAGTTGTGGACTCAAGATTCTGTTTTGTCACATTCTCCTCACTGATGTCGATTCTAGTATAGCAAAATTAGTAGATATCGAACTAATATATTCAGTATTATTTCGAAGGGGCTGAAATACATGGTGGAATTATATAATGCCAACCATCGTGTTCTCCAGTGTCTAATCCTTTCCATATTTATGGTTGGAAAAATATAACAACTTGATTGGAGACTTTGTGGTGATTATAGGAGATTAAACACCTTCAACTTTCCAAACCGTTACCCTATACCACCCATACAACATTTATCTATGAACTTAAACGATTAAACTATAGGATTTTCCAAAAAGAGGTGCATTTTGAGTATAGCCTGCTATTTTGGCAGGTGTCACTTTTGAAGCTGTCATCTTTTAACATTTGACAAGTAAAAACTAAGCCATTACTAAAAATGGTACGATACACGCGTCAACAACGCATTGAAATTATTAAAATTTACTACAAAATTGCACTCACGAAAATTTTGCAGTCACAGTTCTTAAAACTAAAGCACTTTATGGTCGTCGTGAACCACCCCCTCGGACGACAATAGTGAAAGTAGAGGAAACATTTGAGCTATTCGGACGTTAAGTTATTGATGTGAAGAATCGAAACCGTGTGCGTCGCTCAAGAATAGCTGAGAATATTGCTACTGTAGCCCGTAGTGTTGAAGAAAACCCAGGTTTGTCGATTCCTAGTATATCTTTGGAATTACGGCTTTGAAAGTTCAGTTAACACAACAACTCTCCATCCTCAACGTGTCAATTTTTGGGCTGGTGATATGATTGGACCGTACTTTTTCGAAAATGAGGCTGGTGTAACTGTTACGGTGAATGGATTGTGCTACTGAGCTATGATTAATTATATCTTTTGGCCGTAAAATCGTTATTGAAGTGGACGACGTTTATTTTCAGCAGGACGGCAATACGTGCCACACAAACATCGAAACAATAGAAATTTGGCAAGAAAAGTTTACTGACCGTGTTATTTCTCGAAGAGGTGATCACAATTGGCCACCCAGATCTTGCGATTTAACACTTTACACTTTTTTCTTCGGAACTACGTGAAAGATAAGGTCTATGCCAATATTCCATAATCGATTGAAGGCCTTAAAAATGGAATTCGTAAAGGTATCGAGGACAGACAGCCGTAAATGTGCGAATTAGCACAATGAAATAAACATTCATTGATTTCTCTTAAAAAATGCTCGTTTTTTTAAAATATCAAAATTAAACCTCTTGGTTGGAAAACCCCCTTATATATTCTCAATGATTAGCCTAGTCAGGGCATATCATTTAATTTTTGTTGCTACAGAAGATATTGCTGAAACAGCAATCACCATTCCTTTTAGCTTATTCGGATTAGCTCGAACTCCTTTTGGTTTACGAAACGCTGCTCAGACAAGGTTCATGAACGAGGTAGTTAGAGGACTGGATTTTGTGTTTGTATATACAACAATAATATGTTTGTGGGTTTGAAATCAGGAGAACGGCACAAATCGCATATGCAACTACTGTTTGCAGATTTTGATATCAATATCAAAACTTCAAAATTCGTTTTTGGTGTTAATGTTGTTAACTTCATTTACTTTACCCATTCGACTCACTCAACCATTTATTGGCATGGTTAATTCATGGAAGCATTCGTTTAGAATAAAAGTGCGTTTTTACATATTACTATACTGATGCATCGAACACCGCACAGTCGGAACCGTCTGGCAGCTATATTCTCAAAAATGAATAAGGATACTCTAGCATAATTCTCCAAAACATTAAAACTGCAGCCGAAACGAAATATTCAACTTTTAGCAGACACACCATTATATTCATTTTTTTTACAAAATGGACGTGGCATAGAGACACATTTTTGATCCATAGCCTTGCCTTAATTTCACACGCATATTCATTCAACCCATTTATCCCATTCACACAAATACAGTATACCCATCTGCGCAGTGACATGGCAGATGGGTCGGCCCATGAGTTCTACATTCCAACAGAGGGTCATAGATGTTTTCAATTTAATCACCGATCGCAATCGGGAGATGAAAAATACCTTTTTCATCCCACCTCTGTTGGGATTCGAACCTGGTACCTCCCGACCCAAACGTCACAGCTGTAGCCACTGCGCTATTTGCTCGATGAACACCATATACTTAGCGGTTAAACATTTTCGATGTTTTATAGAAGGTTGAGAATTTACAATTTACACCTAACCTTCATACCCAGTTTTCAACGAACATTCAATATAATATAGGCAACGATAAGATGGTCGCTGACAGTCTGTCACTCACAAGCGATAAAGAACCTGCCTCTATCGGAAAAACACTTTAAATCTATTTTGCAATTACAGGAGCCTGACGAACAACTTCAAAAAGTACTTTCTCTACTCGTCTCACAACTAGAAAATTAAAAACAAACCGTTACATTTGGCCTAATATAAACAAAGACATTAACATCTGAACACACGCCTGTCTTTCATGGCAAAGTTCTAAAGTTCAATGGCACATGAAATTGGAATTAGGACAATTTAAACAGCCTTTTGGTCGTTTTGAACGCACATTCACTTGGATCATTTTATGCATAGATTTTAACTGCGGTATAGCATTTCGCTAGATGGCCAGAAGGTAACCTTTTGAAGAAAATTACCCCCCAAACTGTTGGGTTAATTGAGTTAATAAACTGTTGCAAAAACTTGTATGAAAACTTTACTACAGATCATGGAAACCAATTCCAATTTAAGCTGTTCTCACAGTTAAGTTAACAAAGATTCTAAGCACACATCGAATTTCGACAACTCCTAATCACGTGCATTCTAACGGAGTGGAACATTTTCATCGCCAACTTAAATTACTTCTAAAAGCAAGGAGCGATACGTTTAATTGAAGTTCGCAGATGCTAATAGTTCATCTTCTCAAATGTTTCCCGGCACAACTAGTTTATGGACAACCACTAAAATTACCAGGCGAAATTTTTTAGTTTAACCAGCAGACTCCGATCAGGTTCATAAATATCAACGAATATCTAGTTCCAAATGTGCCATAAAATGCTCTGAATAACGCGATATATTTATTCCAAAAACGCTAGATAAATGTGAGTTCGTTTTTATCAGGGTACATAAAATCCATACTAGGCTGACATCGCCGTACGAAGACCCACATCAGATAATTCGACGATACAGAAAATATTTTGTAGTGGACATCAATAGAAAAGACTCATCAATATCTATCGATTGACTTAAACCAGCTTAAACTACATATTGTCAAATTTTGTCTAAAATTTAAAACATTTAATTCAGTTCAGCTTTTATGCATAATTCCCTATGGGATTATTTAGGTACTAACATGGCCCAACAAATAATTAAAAAATATTGATCAAACTAGTGCATCAGACACACAGTAACTAATTTTTTTTTCGATGCTGCAAACTTATAATATTGCTTTAATCGAAGTGCCCGCAGTGATCCAAACTGTCATTTGGATCATTCAAATTATTCAGCCACAAAAGACCGTGGTGATTTGTTATGATTGTAAAATTGCGAAGGTGATATTGAACATATAAACTTGCCGAACTCCGCAGTAAACCTTACAAGAATCCATCCTTACACTTTATTAGAATTTGTCCTTCGAGAAATTGCCTCCATTTGCATCATAATATTTCTAGAAATACACCAATTTAAGGATTGACAGTTCAACAATAAAATCGGTATATTGAACGGAAGGAATTTCGTAAAATCTATAGGCCAAGATGAATTTAACAAATTAAAGGATTACTCCATGAACAATAGTTCAGCTATCTATTACAAATCACAAGTACAGTTTTTGATCCTTCCAACAGTTAGGATGGTGACCTTGAACTTTGACATAAAAAATTGAAAATTAAAAATAATTTGAACTATCTGGTACTCTTAATTTTGATATTAAAATTTTAGCTGGTGTGAAATTAGTAAAACTCTCACTATTTTTTTGAACCTTTGGGTTTCTGACCTTTTGTCATATTTGTCATCCAGCCCTGAAGTAAAACCGTTTAGTTTTATATTTTGTTTAGTTGTATCTCCCACTTCCACACAATTCCAACAATTAACCCGAGTTGCATGACAGGTATTAACAGACAGATTCTTTTACGAACACAATGGGCTAAAATTTTAAATCTTTAAAATAGATTTCATATCATGCTTAGGTGAAATTCCGGACTTCGTATTCTTAGATGCTTGGAAATTCGAGTCCACGCTTCTAAAGTTTAAAATGTTATTCCAAAAAGGTTAAGCAGCTTTAATATTTTTAATTGCAAACTTTTAGAAATAATTACATATTGTCCAACCTAAGACATGATGGTGGATCGAATAAATAAAATTATTTGAAAGATACAACTAAAGCCTAGGTAGAGCTTTTAAAAAGGTTAGCCATAATTTTTTTAAATGTCAGCACAGCAAAATATTTTAATAGTGTTCTGAATTGTTACCGCGCATGGTAGCAAGGTCACTGGGCCTCACACTGGTGAGACTAGTTTTACCCAGGTTATACAAAGAATTTAGCACCTGTCAAGTTATTTTTAAATTTCTCAAAAACAAGCAGCGGTTGTGTCTGTTTAGGAAGTTGAAATTCTCTTAATATAAATATTCCGTTTGGTATAGTTTATTATGAATTAAAAGTGTTTTGCCGGTTACCATGAAATGCCTTTCAGCCAATTAATGAATTATAATCTTTACTGAAATAAAATAATTTTAAATTTTCAAATCTTAGTTAGAGCTTTTTAAAAGCTTTGCCATAATTTTGTTTCATTTAAATGTCAATTTCAACCGTATTGTTGCCGCAAACACTTATAAATCAGTGTTTTCTCTCAAAAGCTATGAATAATAAGGTTTAATTACATTTCAACATTATTTTTGTAACTGCATATTGTGAACACTAGGTATACGATTATAGATATGTGCACATAAGCTTAATAATTTGGAAAAACTAAAAGATCAAATAGAGCTTTCTAAAATAATGGAAATTATTTGTAAGTAATATGCATAATATATTAATTAAAGATAAAGTTCCTAAATCTTTATTTATAAAGAAAATAAGTTGATTTGGGTGTACAAATACATCTGAGCTTTTAAAAAAATGTTAGCCGTAGTTTAGCGTGAATTTCTTTCCATAGTAATTTACCTTTTAAATGTTGATCTGCCGAAAGCCACCTATGTTTCCTTTAAAAGCTCTTTGGCAATCGATCAGTTTTAGTTTAAACTTTCAACGAAAGCTTTTAAAATGTCTTTTATTTTATCGCAAAGTTCTTGAAATATTTATATATTGTATTTGAAATTTTATGTGGTATATTAATGTAATGATTAAAAGCTTAGCCCGTTTATGGGCTACAGAAAATCTTAAATCTTTAAAATAGATTTCATATTAAGCTTAGGCGAAATTCTGAACTCTGTTTTTTTGGCTACTTTAAAATTCGAGTCCAAGCTTTTAAAGTTTAAAAGGTTTCAAACTTTTAGAAATAATTACATATTGTCCAACAAAGCTTTGCCATAATTTTGTAAGATTTTCAAGCTCATGTTAATCGATTTGTCACTGTTAAACATATACATCCATTCCCACATTTGTTCCCACACAAAAGTTTGTTAGGAATTACGAATACGAGCGTATAAATTAAATAATTTTTAAAAATGTAATGTTTCTTTAGAGCTTTCTTAAAGAATAAAAATGATTTGTACATAACAGTCCAATACATACTTATGTATAAACATTACAAATTTGAAAATTTAAAGGAATCTAGTTTCAAAACTCTTTAATTCAGCTGATTGGTAAAAGAACATCAAATGGAACTTTTGAAAAAGCTTTAGTTTTAGTGTGCATAGCATCCAATAGTAATTTTGCTTTAAAATATTGATTTGCTTAAAGCAACCCTCCATTAAACTTTCTGACGGCTGTTGCTTTCGGTTCAGTGTTTCCTTTAAAAGCTCTAGGATAATCGAGCTTTCATTTTATCGCAAAGTATTTAAAATATTTACATATTGTGAAAACTTCTAATTATGGATATTATGTACTTTGTATAAATTTAATTATTTAAATGGCTGAAAGCTTATTTAGACTTTTTAAAGCTTAGTAATAATTTTGGGTTTTTAAGTATTTTGGGCCCCTCAACATCGCTAATTGTTCCCACACATTGTAGATACGCCGCTGGGCCTCACGCTGGTTAGACTAGTTTTAGCCAGGTTATATAAACAATTTTGCACCTGTCAAGTTATTTTCAAATTTCTCAAAAACAAGCCGCCGTTTCGTCTGTTTAGGAAGTTGAAATTCTCTTCGTATATGCGATTATTGCGTTAGGTAGTTTGTTAGGAATTAACGTGACAATCAGATATTGGTGGCAGTTTATGTACTGCCGGTTACTATGAAATTCCTATCAGAAAACCAATGAATTGTAATCTTTACTGAAACCGGTGTATAATAGACTGGAGCTTAAATTCATTCCAAACTTTTAAGAATCACCAATGCAATTGCAAAATTTTTAAAATCATTATATATTGTTAAACCTACTATATACACAATTAAGAAATTACTAAGAAAAGCTTAGTTAGAACTTTTTAAAAGCTTTGCCATAGATTTGTTATACAGTATTGACACCGCAAAAACTTACAAGCTTAATTACATTTCAACATTTTTTTTATAACCACATATTGTGAAAACTAGGTATATGATTATAGATATTTGCGCTTAAATTAAATAATTTAGAAACATTAAAAGGTCAAATAGAGCTTAAATAATGGAAATTGTTAAGTAATTTTGGAGTCCGGAGCCCTCAATGGATAATATGTTAATTAAATATAAAATTTCTTAACTCTTTATATATAAATAAATTAAGTTAATTTGTGAGTACAAGAATCTCAAGTCGAGCTTTTAAAAAAATTGTTTACATTTAAAAAAAAATTGTTTAGTTATTTACGTTTTAAATGTTGATCTACTGAAAGCTACCTTTGTTTTTTTTAAAGCTCTAGATCAATCGATCAATTTTTGTCCAAACTTTCAACGAAAGTTTTTAATAATTTTTGCTTTTATTTTATCGCAAAGTTCTAGAAATATTTATATATTGTGAGGTATTTGAGTTTTCATGTGGTGTATTAATGAAATGTTCAAAAGCTTAGTTAGCATTTTTTAAAGCTTTGTGATAATTTTGTGCTTTTAAAACCATTTTTGGCCGGAAAGATGCATAAATATAAAAATGTACACGATTTCAGTTTCTCTGTATATTTTTTGGCGTTCTAGCCATATAGGCCATCGGTGAGCCTGAGACATTATCTTCATTAATAATCATCCTCCTTATTTCCTTAATTAATGATCGGGGGAAGGTACTATATTTCTTTAATCGTTTACCAACTAAGGTTGCTACGAAAAATAATTTATATTTACAACAAATCTTGACAACATATTATACGGAATAAAATACTGAGGGTTAGTCTATACCAATAAAGCTATAATTCATAAAATTGTACAGTTGACAATTTGATGACTAAACCAATTTGGGTTTGTTTTTTGTCATGAATCCATGTTTCTAGTGGTATTAGTATTCTATAAAATTATGTTGGTACATTGATGGACCGGCGGTATTGTGAAAAGGATACTCACTCTGCATAAAATCAAACTTTTTAATGAAGATTTCTAAAGGACCAGATTTTGATTTAATCAGCTAACCCGTCGGCTACACTGAATTAATGAAGATATATATAATTACAGACGCCCCCAACATGATTTAAGTGAAATATTTTATTTAAGAGTTAGTTTTGAGAGGGTAGGGAATCCTCTTCAACATTTATACTTTCAATTGTTTAATTTAACTTGGTTGTGGGTTTGATGTTTCTGGTCAACTTGTGTTATGGATTGTGTTTATTTTTTGGTAGTCCTACAGTTCAACCTAATCATATTTTTGTATATCCTCTAGATAGGACGCATTAAAACCATCACACAAACAAAACCAAATTATTACTTATTCTAATTTCATAACAACAAACGCGACAACCAAATAGCATCCAACGCCAATTCTACCCCGTAACAAGATATTATAATATGAAATTCTTTAAATCAGATAAAAGCTCAAGCCATAAAAATTCCATATAATTTACATTCGCGCACAAACCATAAACCGAAAATTTCATGTTTTCTTTTAAATTTTATATCCGATTTTGCGTTTTCCTTTTATATATGGCGCAAATACAAATAGCACTAAGATCTAAGACAGGGCTGGATCAATCCACCGCATCGTTGTGTATATACACATATAAATTGATATACGGTAATAAAACACACGATTTGCGCGTTTATTAAAATTTTTCATTTTGGTTAGTGCGTTTGTCTCATCTTAGAATTATATAATGTGTTTGGATATATGCGTGCGGGGTTTGCTTTATATTTTATTTTATTTTACACACACACACATATACTAGGATAAATTGCGAAACAGATTTAAAATTTTCACGTCATTCAAAAATGATAAAAGCGAGTGAAAATACATCAATAAAATTTGTGTATATATATCTTATTCTTATATATGGTACAAGGGATATGTATAGGCTGTAAATCAATCATCTTTCATCATATATACATACGAATATAAAATAACGTACATACCTAAAAAAATAATAATCCTGCATGTTAACATATATCCTGTGTTATGTAAAGCTTTTACTTTACAGTGTATACTTATATATACTTTCCTCGTACATGACAAAACAATAAACTCAATAATGAAAAATCAGTAAAATGAATAGACATAAACTATATTATGGGTACGTGTACAAGGCACATCATCTTTCGTCACATCCTCATTTTTACTGTGTTCCATACTCATATGTACATATATACATAACGAGAACAACGATGAAACTCAAAGTCATAAAAAAAAGCTTCTTTACATTTTCTTTTGTTAAATCATCAAATGAATTGAAAATATACAAAATTTTCTATCATTACACAGTGCTTGGTACATACATATATGTATATGTGAAATTTAAAAGCTTCATCAGAAAAAAAAGTCTATATTTGTATATTAGAATAGAGCTTATATAGGAGATGTATTCAGACGAATTGGATAAGTTTATTTTCTTTTATTTTATTTGTCTTTGAGTTCAATTGTATATCACCTCGGGATTTAGTTCTTTCTGTATATATGTACATAGAACGTATGTATGTAGATACATGTGTGTGTGTGTGTATGTATAATAGAAAATTGAGCTTTATTTATCATACTGTAAAATATATCTATATATATAAAGTCAATTGACAATGTATAGACATTATCATAATATACATAAACACAGGGTGGCTCAATTTCTAAATCGAAAAAAAAAATGATTGTACAACAACAAAATATTTATAAATTCGCATCGTTAGATCATATCAAGGAAATTGAAATTTCCTATTTTGTTCCCCCAACCGTACTGTAAAAAAAAAAAAAATTGGAAAATCTGATACCAAATCTAGGATTACATATTCAAACAGACAAAAAACTGTTTTGAATGTTGTGCTTTATTATTTAATGAATATCTATATATGTACATATCCATATATGTATGTATATAAGTTTTATCATATATGAAGCTTTTTTGTGTAGTACACACAAAAAAAATAAAATGTTCATCTCATCATCATCATCACACTTTATGTATTGTTTTCTACTCACAGAGCGACAAAAAAAAATCACCCTACAGAAGTATATGATGATATATATGTACACATTCGTATATATGGCGTTGTGTGAAAAATCAATCGAGAAAAAACCTCATTACAAACTCTTACAAAATCATTCAATTATTGTTGTTATTACTAATATTGTTTTTTTATTCTATTTAATCGTTTCATATAATTATTATAATACCATTATGATATAATAAAAGTGTATATAAAAAGCTTTGTTGTCGTTTCTCGCTTCTCACAATGAATATCAAAAAGAAAATTTTGAACAAGAAGCGCGCACAAAAAATAAAAATCTTCGCGCTGTTCTAAAGCATAAAATAATTCTAGCTGCATATACGTATACGTTTGTACAAAGTAAAGTGTAGACAAGAATACTTTACAAAAATAGAAAGCTTTCGTTATGGAAAGCATCGCACGTATAGTATGCGATACTTACATTAAACTTTATACGTATTATGTTGGTGTTATAATTTTTTATTTTTTGTATGCTTCGTATATACACATTTGAAAAATATGTTTGGAAATAATTTTAAGTATTTTGTATTGCACAGTGTACATGTTGAGATGTAATTCTGTTCTTAATTAGTTGAAATTTTGTTGAAAAATTGATATTGCTGTTATATATTATTACGTACAGGATTGTTGCAGTGGAAAAAAATGCAAAGTTTAAGATTATAACAATTTGGTGTTGACTGCAGTGAACAATCCGCAGAAATATAATACCTTACGAAAATAATATTTGATTGTAACGAATATGATGTTTCCGATTGTATGTAAAATTATAGCAATATATACTGACGGCGGCATTCTTACATATATAGGAACACTGTCATTCGAATTTTAAGGCGTATTTTCAAATATGGAATTATTCCAATTTACATCAAATTGAAAAATTATTATGGGATTTATTAAATCGAACCAAAAAGGTCAATACGGCAATAATTTAATATTTAATTGGGAAGTCTAGTGTTAATTCCAAGCTACAGACCAACTCTTTGGAATTTTACATGCAAATTGGAGTTTTGCTATGACGCATAGCCGAGTAAGGAATTATTCAAATTGACATCCAAAGTTAAAAATTTACTATCAAGTCAAGTCTAGTATAAATTCCAGACTTATGACCAACCCGTTGTCATTTTTCATGCCTGTGATCAGAACTTTTCTATAACGCATTTTAGATAAAGGAATTATTCAAGTTAATTTAAATTTAAAAATTACTATGGGATTTGTTCAATCAAACAAAAAGCTCAATACGGCTTAATGTTTAATTGCTCAAGTCTAGTTTTAATTTCAGGCTAAAGACCAACCCTTTGGAATTTTACATGTCACTGATCATAGTTTTGCTATGATGCATTTTAGGGTACAGAATTATTTAAATTTACTTCAAAACGAACAATTTATACCTTGTGACATATGTAGAAGTACTAAAAGTTCAATTTGGCCTAATCTTTGATTGGTCAAGTTTAGTATTAATTTCAGACTATAGTCCAACCCTTTAGCGTTTGACACGCCTGTGATCAGAATTTTTGTATGACGCATTTTCGAATACGGAATTATTCAAATTTACATTAAATTGAAAAATTGACTATTGGACATATGTGAAAGTACTAAACGCTCAATTTGGCCTTAATCTTTAATTGGTCAAGTGTAGTTTAAATTCCAGGATATAGATAACCTTTTGATAGTTAATTTATCAAGTCTAGTTATAATTCCATATTATTGATTGGGATAGATTTGGGATTTTACGTGGCTGTGATAAAAAAAAATTTATCTTCACTTTAGAGTTCGGAATTATTCAAATATACATGAAAATTAACAAATGAATATGGATATGTCAAATTACTGAAAGCTCAATTCAGCCTTAATCTGTAATTGGTCAAGTCTTGTTTAAATTCCAGAATATACAACAATCTTTTGTAAATTAACATCCTTGTTATCAGTGTTTTTCTATGACGTATTTTAGAGAACGCAATTACTCAAATTTACATCAAAATTAAAAATTTCCCATGGGATACATGTGAAAGTACTATAAAATTCTAAACCTTAATTTGGCCTTAATCTTTAATTGGTTAGGCCTAGTTTTAATTTCAGACTGAAGACCAACCCTTTCGGATTTTATACATGTTTGTTTATTCAAATTTACATCCAATTGAAAATTTTACTATTGGGATGGGCGATATGTGAAAGTTCTAGAAGCTAAATTTGTCACCCCGTTCCCGATTCGTTTAATGTCCTTTGGATGCGATTTTAGGTACTAAAACATAGCGGCCGAGAAATATTTGTTTAGAGAGTCAGCTGGCCAATACTTGCACTTAAGCCTAATATTAGTCCTGGAAGAGACAGCATCGAGCAGAACATCGGGAATGTATGATCGGCAAATAATCATACAACATTTGAACTATCCTCGGAAAATATAGTATTAAATGTGGCATGTTCTCTAATATAAGGAATTTCTGGTATGTTATGAACTAGATTAAAAAATTGTTAGCCGGCTGTACCTCTACTTCGATCAATCTTCTTGACCGCCTGTCGTGCTAATCCACTCATTATTTGATGAACAATATCCGATTTTAGCAAGCCATGGGGGCATGTAGTTAAAATCGTGAACAGCGTACACTTACTGGCTTCACGCACCCATGCGAAAATCGTCTTTTGTATCCTCATCGAGCGTTTTAAGCTGACATTCGAATATTCGACGTAAATTATTATCACCTTTATTGATCGAGAGTGACTTATCACTTTCGCGAGGCACTTCTGACCAATTTGCCGCGATCGTAATCTCTAGATGTTCAAACGATCTTAAAGCACCGTGCTGAGGAGCTAGCGATTGTCGTATCAACATCGTTAGACTAGCATCAAATTTAAGGACCAACATGAATTTAAAAGATAATCGCCGTAATCGCCGGCTCCCATATTTAAGGCGATTTATTAACGAAACATTTATCTAAGAGCGACTCCCATGATTCGATACAATGTTCAGTCATTCCGTCTGAGATACCACGAAATTAGTCACGCTTTATGAATGTAGTGACTAAACAGCGAACTTTACAATTATCAACGAACTTATAAATATTTTACTGGTCTTTTTTGTTCATCCCTAGAATGCTGAGCGGGCGAATTATTTTTGCGATTGCGGGTACTGATCCATGACGCGTATTTATATCGCTCGAATTCGGCTTTTCGAATAAATTCGACAGCATACTGGTGGCCATGCACCGCAAATGTTTAAGCGGTTAAATCACGTATAGCCGGGTCCCAATGATTGTTTTTGTGTTCAACTAGATGATCGATCAGCGGATTTGTGTATTCGGAGAATTGTGCGATGTAACCACTAATGATTAAATACGAGTTGCTGCGTAGTGCAACCGAACAAAAATTAGCCGTGGTTAGGATAGCAATTTCTTGCGGAAAATGGCCGAGACGTCCTACATTTTCTTGGAATGCGGCTGAACCTGCTAGAATAAGATAAACAAATTAACGTGGTTAAAGCAAAACAAAAATACAAATTATTACCTCACGATCGAAGACTGCAGTTGTCACAAGCAGGCTGGTTGTTATTTTTTTCACAAACTGGTGCAAATAAGCAGGATTATATGCACGCTGCAAGCCCTAACTCATCTAACAAGCAGAATCATGGATATGTTGCCCAACCGACATGTACCCTTTCATGTCATCAAAGACTAGGGCTTCAAGCAAGTGTGGCACCATAATGGTTAGTCGATATGGTAAAAGTACTCCTCGTTTTGGCAACTCAGCAATCTTTAAGCAGGCCCCATGCCACGCATCATTCGGCTCTAACCGATTAAACATTTCGACCTCATCACCCAATTGCTGCAAGCTGTTCTAATATAGGCGATTCCGTTTTGGCATTATGATTTTCTGCAACTATGTAAATCAAAGAATTTCTTGATATACGATTCCTTAACGTTTATCCGAATAAAGTACTTGGAGCACAAGAATGCGGCCACCGTTGAGAATGTATCATTCATTTGCGAATTGGCTAACATATTTGATAGATTTGCTTCATTTATAGAACTTCGGCAACATGATTTATAATCTCCTGATTATCTTGTGCAAAAGAAATTTCACAAGCACTTTTAGGTACAAGTATATAAGGCGTCCGGGGAATTCACATCGCGTATGTAAACTAATCGATAAGTCGATTTATATGTGGATCCAGAAGATGGGGTTGCTCTGATGATGACCAACCCTTTGGCAAATAGTAATTATTCAATTTGATATACATTTCAATAAATCAGTACTCTTAAATGTGTCATAGAAAAATTCTGATCACATAGGCTAGTAAAATGCCAAAGGGTTGGTCTTTAGTCTGGAATTAAAACTAGACTTAACCAATTAAAGATTCATTATAATTTTGGTATGGGTGACGTTAATTTGTGCGATCAAGTTTTCAATGGATACAACATTAAAATTCGAGGCAAAAAATGGTGGTGGCCGGCATCCATGCTGAATTCAACTCTAGTGAATGCTTATGGAATCTTCACAAAATGGTCATAAATTCTAGCGAAGATTTGCTTTCGTTTCAACGAGATATAGCTAAACATTATTTGAGGAACTATATACTCTCAAACAGAATTCAAAACTTTCGATCCTGTCAAGTGTGGCTACTACGGTCCGAGCCTATTTTCCAAAGCGCATCAATAAACAATTGCTTTGTATCGAAAGGTAATCTTTCAAAAAACCTCATTTCAAAATTTTTAATGAAATTAATTTTTTATTTTATGCTTCTAAATTAATCAAAAAAAAATAAATTGTTAAATTTTTGGAGCTTTACGATTCTAAAGCCAAATTAAAAATTTAAGGCTAAGAGAGAAAGTTTATCATATTTTTTTTTATTAAAGCACGAAAATTTTGAATATTTTTGATCTCAACTTCATTTTATCGGATTTGTAGGCCAAGTTATGGGTCAATTTAACCACTATTCGGTATACCATCGAAAAGTTTCAAATTGATAATATCCAGGTCGAAGTAAAGACAATATAGCGGGGGTAGCTTAGAGTTTAAGAAATGACAGTGATGAATCGATTCGGCACCGATTATTGCCGTGATACCGAACTATTTTCTGCCTGCAATTAAACTCCGTGATATCGGCGACAGTTGGTTACAACAAAACGTCACAACTTGCCATACGCGTAAAACAATGCACTTGCAGCAGATAAAAATCAAGTTGCTCGAAATCGTAATCGAAAATTGAACCAGTTGTGGCCAACATCTGAAAGAAATCATCTTTAACAAATAAATGACCAGAAATATTCTATCGAATAATAAAGATTCCACGATTAAATTGAAATTTTTAAGTTTCATTTATTTACAAAAATCACCTCTAGATAAATCATCCAATACATCATATTTGCAATGTTTCTGTTATCGGTATGCTTGGTCAGGTGAAACCTGTGTCCGGTCTCTGCCTCATATAGGCATATACTCGTCTACTGTCTTGTTTTGTTAAAAGTTCTATTTGAATTTGCATCCGGCGTCAGTTAATATTGCTTATCATCTAGTTAGGCCCAAGCTCCTAGTTCGATGGTAAAATTGTATATCTTCTGCTTAAATCTTAATACTAAATAGTCTTAGCTTCAGGTTATTAAGCCTTGCGTTACAAGATTAAATCTATAAAATTATTCTTAAAAGGAATTTGAGATCTATACCTTCTGCTTATACCGGAATCACAGAATCTTTTATATGCGTACGTATGGTGTGGCAATATTAAAACCAGCTTACTTGCTGGGCCATACGTGCCCTACCTACATCGGCCAGTGCCGGTAGTCTACTGTCCCCACAAAGGCAGCCAAGTACATTTTCCCACAATGGAGAGTCAAATATTGATCTCACTCTCATGACGGGTGGTCTGTTAAGAAAAATTTTAAGTTGGTCCGTCCATAAAAATTGGACATCAAGTGACCACCGAGTAATTGTCACGATCTTGGGCTCGGAGGACACACATAAAAATGATTCCGCACCATCTAAGATAGCTCCTCGGTATGCCTTAAGGCATGCCAATTGGGAGGGTTTCTACAGCCAGCTAAGTAGCATCTGGCTAAGCCTGGCAAAAGACCTGGAGGTAACGATCGAAAGCGATATCGATCGAGTTGAACAAACAATAACCAGTTCAATAATCAAAGTCTGTAGCGCTACTATTCCACGTAAACGTGCTCGCAAGTCAAAATTGTCTTGGTGGTCTCCTGACCTAAGTGAAAGTAGAAAATTGGTTCGTAAGTTGCGTAAGTTATATCAAAAAGATAAAAACCCCGACTCTCGGGAAAGCAAAAGGCTTAACTATGTGGCACACCGAAGGGCGTACTTCAAAAATATTAAAGATAAAAGCCAAATGAGCCTTAGAGAGTTCATAACGGAGCATGGAAATGCGGAACCGTGGGGCTTTGTCTACAAATTTAACACAGGCAAATTGAAGACGAATGAGGTACTAAGTACCCTGGTGAGCGGTAGCGGACTAACAACAATCTGTTGGGAGGACACTACCAAATGCTTGCTTAACACCTTACTGCCCGACGACTACGAGGAAAATGACTCCGAGAGGCAAAAAGAAATCCGCGCCGATCGTAGCACTGCACCAACCACACCAAACGTGAGCCACTTCAGTGATGAAGAGGCCACTTTGGCTATCATGTCTATGAAAACCGGTAAAGCGCCAGGCCTAGACAACATCGAGGTCGAAGTGATACAACGTGCATAGCCTATTGTAGGGCCCTGTATCACGAACTTTATGAATACTTGTCTTAGTAAAGGAATATTCCCCAAAGCATGGAAAAATGGCAAACTAGTAATCATTAGAAAAACTGGAGATAGGTGTCAAACCGATCCCAAATCTTATCGACCAATCATGCTGTTGCCTGTCCTTGGCAAACTATTTGAAAAGTTAATTGCCGGCAGGTTAATGGACATATTCCAAGGAAGTGGTACCTATAGTGACAAACAGTTTGGCTTCAGAGAAAATAAATCCACAGAGGACGCAATGATCGAGTTGAACAATATGGTCAAAGAGTCGGACCAAAAGTACAATCTTGGAGTATTCCTAGACGTATCTGGTGCGTTCGACAACCTGTGGTGGCCCATCATTATGTTGGAGCTAAAGAGATTCAATTGCCCATGCAATCTCTACAACATCCTAAACAATTATTTTTCTGAAAGAAAGGCAACTGTTATTTCAAGTCATGGAACACTTGAAAAAATGGTCAACAAAGGTTGTCCGCAAGGTTCCATCCTTGGTCCACATCTCTGGAATATAGTCTTCAACGGAAGCATGAACCAGGAAGTCCAAGAAGTAGCATTCGCGGATGATAAGGTAATGCTTTTTGCGGGAAATTCAAGACAAAGTATTCAAGAAAAAGCGCAACTTGCCATATACAGGATGGTGGACTGGTGCAAAAGCTACAAAATGGAGCTTTCCTCAGAAAAGACAGTCATGATCCAACTTAAAGGTTCACTGGACATTAGGAGACCACCATTGGTTTCCGTAAATGGCCAAAGAATTAAGATGGTTAAAACTGTCAAACGGCTGGGAGTTGACTTTGATGAACGACTTGGAGTCACTTCACATGTCAAAAGAGTCGCGGAAAATAGTAAAAAGGTTTTCGCTGTGCTAAAAAGAGTTGCTAAAGAGAACTGGGGCCTCAAGCAACAAACACTATCCATAATATATGAAGGCCTTGTGGTATCTTCATTAACATATGCGTGCGCGGCATGGGCAGACCGAATGAACTGCCACCATCGGCGTACACTAGTTAGTGCCCAAAGAAGTATCTTGCTCGGAATAACCAAGGCTTACAGAACGGTGTCAACTGACGCCGTTCCTGTCTTGGCCGGCATGATACCCATTAATATACTGTTAAATGAAAGAATTGCCAACTACAAAATTAGGAAAAGACAAAATGTGAGTTATGGAAACGTGATAATATAAGGCGATCAAATTCGGCCGAACCTCGTGGGCTTGCTCAAGAGGAAAACGAGAAAAGCGTCAATAGCAATATGGCAGGACAGATGGTCGCACTCAATGGATGGCAGAATAACATATAGTTATCTGCCTAACATTGCGGCGAGATTAGAGACAAAGATTCCTCTAAGCGTATGATTCACCCAAATGTTAACAGGACATGGTAGAATGGCTTCCTATATGCACCGACTGAATCTAGCGGACTCAAGCACCTGTGAATGTGGACAGGGCGAGGATACAATAGAACACATCCTCTATGACTGTGATCTAGCTCAAGAAGCTAGAGAACAACTAATAATAGACACAAGAGTTGAGTGGCCAGCAAGTAAACTAACTCTAATGCTGCCAATCAACCTCAACTCTTTCAAGAAGTTCTGTGATACCGTTTTAAGCGGTAGATAGACAGAGAATAGTACACCAGATTTTTATCTCAAGTAAATTAATGTTAAATGCTAGTTATAAGTAGACGAGTATGCGCCTCCTCGATGGCAGGGACGGTAACAGGGCAAACCTGGCTAAGCATACCGATTTAGTAGTTTTATAATAAAAATTGTAAGTCCGCGTTGGAGTTGTTAAAGGCACGACCTCCTGGGAACAGCTTCTTCGATCAAAGCAACATAATGAATGAAATGAAATGAAATGAAATATCCCCACAAAGTAGTCACGTTTACTGGTGCCGTCTTCTATTATGTTCATTGATTGAAAGTAAGTGGCTAATTTGCTGGGTGCCGTTAACATCTGTCTAATGTGCAATCGTCAATACTTTTCGAGTTTGTTGCTTTAGTGAGCTCAGATTTAGAGGTTTATCTGATTTCCTAAAATTTGACAGTTACCGTAGCTCACATCTTGCATTCTTCTTAGTTCAACATTTCCAACTCTCTCACTCTCTCTCTAGTCGATATCGTTCTGTATAGGTCTTTGTAATCCCAAGTAGTATACGTCTTTGAGCGGAGACTAAAGTCCTTAAAAGCCATTACTACGCTTTGGTATATTGTAGCGGGTGTTTTGCTTTCATCCCCATGTTTCTCTCGCTACTCGTTTAAGGATCGAGAAAACTTTCTTGCTGTTCTCTGCTACCCTTTTGAAGTGGGAGGTGATATCGAATCATTCATCAAAGACCACTACCAACCATTTTACGGTCTTAACCATCTTTATTGTGTGACCATTAACAGACAATAGAGGCGGTCCCAAATGTGTTTAGTCAGTTCATCATATCTATGGCACATGGCACTTTTTCATGATTTTTCTGCCGTGAATTTTCAGAAAATAGCAATACCTTATCGTCCACGAATGTAACTTCATGGACATCACCGTTCAGAGGTGTGCGCTCAATATGGTTCCCTGCGGAGCAATGACTATTATCGAGTTCACTGTTATTCCAGAGTTACAATGCGACTGCATGAAAACCGCACCAACTGTGAGTACTGTGCCAACTCTCATACCAAGTTGCGGTTAAGATAAAAATTACAGCGAATGTAAAATCCAGGAATAACATTCCCGAGGTTGCTATTATACATGGGATCAGTAAAGTATTTTACACATAGCCACAGTATGTGAAATTGTACATTAAAAAAAATTATTCGAAAAAAGGTCCCTCCTCTGCCATCAGAGGAACCAGAGGTTTAAAGTAAATTAATAATATAGTCCAACGTATAGTGAGCCATTTATCGCCAAATTTGGAAGCCTTCTTTTTCCAAGGGGTGAATTATATAAATCATGTTAGTAACAATACTACCTTTAATCATGAGTTGTATCAAATAATCGATTTTAATTTAATGTTTTTTCTTCTATTTTCAGGTATAAATTTAAATTCAACATCAATTTTATAAACTCAGATTATGCCCAACCGTAAGTATGTTAATCCCAGGTGTTGAATGAATTTTGAATATTATTACGACCTTCTGCGAGTTCTTTTGTGCGCCTACTAAAAATCAATATAGCTTGCAGACAATTGCCATTATCGAAATAAATTACCTTTGACATTGTTTGTTTAGGACAAAATTTATCTTCTTCCCACACACAGTAATAAAATAATCTTTCGAAATGCATTAGCAATAAATACCAGCCTACATATGAATCTTGGGTTTATGTGTTCATCCTGTTTAGAAAAAAACATTCTTTCATTATTGTACAAGGAAACAAATCACCTACCTATATACATATAGCAAAGTAAAGTACAATATACGATAAAAATTTTCCTCCAGTAATATCGTCGTCATCATGATTCCATTTAAAATGTAATAAAAATAAAATATCATCAAACCTTCAGTAAAAGCTCATCGAATGATTACATTTTGAAAAAAAAAGCACAAACAAATAACGTTATCACAACATTCTATATATAATGTCTTTCCATCCATGTACATTGCTGTGCTCTGTTTATTTACTTTCGTCGCTAGAAAAAATCGCAACGAAATAAAAAACGTTAACAGTGTAAACAAGACTGAATCATTAAAAAAAAAAAAAAAAGTACAAACGTCATACAGGAAAAATATTTTTCTTGTTTACCTATCCTCTCGCGTTGTTTATCTATTTATGGTTCGTTCGTTACCATCAACATACATATATACGTACCAATGACGCAGAACGATGGTAAAGATAAAAGTGTTAATGGTCCTGAATTTGTATTTTATTACTCGTAAGTTGAATGTCGCACATGCACGTCTAGTATCTCTCTATATTAAGATATATGAGTTCATATTTTCTAATGAATAGCAATGTATATATATGTACTCAATTTAAAAACAATTTCCAATATTGTATTTCCCCCAAACACACTTTCTTATACAACTCAATCTTCTTCTTCCGTACAATATTCAGCTTCGGTATATATACGTATGTACACCATGATAACCAAATTTTCTTTTCAAAATACCACAATTTCAATCAATTGGTGTATAAATGGATGAAAACAAAAAAAAAAATATTGAAAGAAATACCATAAGTACTTAAGAAGAGTAAAATAAAATTTGTTATTGATTTTCCAATTTTCCACCACCCACAAATTTATATATTTTATTCACCCGCACTCGTTTCTATATACGAACATACTTCCGAAATGCTTCTGTATATTAAACAAAATTGAAATCAATGATTTTCTGATTATAAATTTTTATGTATACATATATACGGAATAAAAGCTTTAAAAGCTCACCTTTTTCAATTCAGCAGAACATACAAAAAAAATCGGTTTATTGAATACAAAAACAATTTCGAGATTTTTGACATAAATTTTTTTTTTTTTTTGTTAATTTTAATTTCGATTTTTTTTTTTGTGTAATGAAAATTCTTGAAAATATCTGGATTTTCACAACTGTAATGAAACGAAGAGTATTTGTTTTATGAACAGAAGGAAAATGGTGTAGGTACGAGAGTGTATAGGTACTTACTTTTTATGTGTTTATACACAGTACAATAAAAAAAATTAGATTTAATTTTTTTTTTTCCAATTTTTAATGAAGTTGAGTGATTCAGGTAATTAGGTTTTTGTTTTTTATTTATTTGTGATGGAATGTAATTATTATACGAAATGACTGATGAGTAATGAACACATAACTGTTTGACATATTTTTTTTGTAAAATAGCGTTTTAAATTTGGTTATGCGATTTTAATTCGAATATAGCTTAGAAGGACGCGAATAAATAATGATCAATCATGTTTGTTAGTGTATTTAACTAGGTACCGATAATAAAATAAAAACGTGACGTGCACTAATCGAAATGAACAAAATAAAAAAGTATTTCAAATTAATTCTTTGTGTAATAATAATATAAATTTTTAAGTAGATAATAAGACGGTTTCTATATATTTTGTGTTACGTTTGACTGTTTTCAATTTTATTTTTTTAATGAAGGTCATTGGTAGGTCGACTACTTGAATAACCAATTTTGTTGTGCTACATACTATCAAATTAATATCGCACGTACAAAATACTTCAACTACACACGTTTAAGTGCTGTTTATCAATGTATCGTTTCGATTGAGACAGTTTATTGACTGTTTTATTTATCCAAGCAGTAGTAGTTGGGACCTTTGAGCTTAAAACAATTACTTACATAGTTTTTTCAGAATGATGGCCATTGGTTGCTTTACAAGAGCTGTGACTGTTCTCAATTTTATTTTTTTAATGAAGGTCATTATTGGTAGGTCGACTACTTGAATAACCAATTTTGTTGTGCTACATACTATCAAATTAATATGGCACGTACAAAATACTTCAACTAGACACGTGTAAGTGCTGTTTATCAATATATCGTTTTGATTGACATAGTTTATTGACTGTTTTAAATATCCAAGCAGTAGTAGTTGGGACATTTGAGATAAAAACAATTACTTACATAATTTTTTCAGAATGATGGCGATTGGTTGCTCTACAAGAGCTTGTTTGTTTTAGAATATTAGTCTTTTAAATATAACCATTATTCATTCAAAATATTCCTAATATTGAAATAAAGTTATCAGAACTATCAAAAGTCAATTTTATTCTTCTTATTTTACTAAATGCCGAAACTGTGTTTTCTTTACGTGATACGATGATCATTTTCAGGCCTTCATTTTCTCTCCTTAATAGGATAAATTCATTACCCATCTTTGAGACCATCTCTTCTAGGCATTTTAGTTGGTTATGAAGTGTGGTTTTTCCGCTCACAACATTTGAATTAGTTGTTGGTGAAAACAAAATCATATTAATACCTTCTTTAGAACTCGTTATATTATTAATAGGTGATCTTTAGATTTTGTTGCCCCTATGAAAAGGATACTCATCACCCCTTGTTAAGCTTGTATTAATATCTCTCTCTGCAGCAAAGTACACCACTGAGGTTTCCAAATCCCTGCATCGTATATTTTACTGTATTCAGGCTCATCATTAGCTTTTTGTTCAACTTATTCTTCCGCACCTCTTGGTGACAGACGCTTCTTGCAAGTTTTGGTCCGCTTGTGGCATTTTATTTTCTACTTACTCGCCGATGTTTCGGTGTAGGCGTCCCCCTATCCACCACCTGAAGACGTGCCTGATAGGAGCGTTACAACTCCCACGATGGCAAATTTGAATAAGTTTGAAAATAAATATTTAGTACCCTATTTACTGGAAGTTTTGTTAAATGACAGATTGAATAGAATTTAAAATTATTTATCATTTAAATTTTGATCAAAACTTGAAGAGCGTAATATTGAAAATTAAGATTTAACAAATTTGACAGCAGTTTGATAGAAACCCAAAGAGAGAAAAGTGGTTGATAATTTAAAGAAATGAAACAATTAATTTGAATGAGTTTAAAAGAAAAAATCCTATTTATACAAAATACCACAATTTGAAGAGAAATTGAAAGAAACATTTTTTTTGTGTAATTTTAAATTATTTCGCCTACAAATTTTTATTTCACACACAGAAGCTGGTTTGAGAATGATAAATTAAAATGTTAAATTATTAGAAACATCAGATCTAAATGAGTTTGAGTCTAGTTTGAGGAAAAAAATTAAATAATTTGTTTTTGGTTTATTAAAACTTTATAATCTCTCATACGGTTTGGGCTAACTTCGAATATTGGAAAAATAAAGATTTTGGAGATTGACTACCAATTTGTATTGATTCGAAATTTGTTTTGAAATTCTGAATAAAATTTAATAACTATTTGTTATATTTGAATGAGTTTGAGAGCAAAATTCAATTTTCTAGAGCACATTTGATTGGGTTGAATTTAATTAATTGGATTAATTTAATTTTAAAGTCTAATCAAAATTAAAAAATCGTTGGAATCGTTTAAAATTTGAATGAATTTGAAGAAAATGTATATCTGTTTTAGATAAATTAAACTGTTATAAACGGTTTTTAAAATTTCGTTACTGGCCAAAGCTTTAAAAGAGTTTGATTCGAAAATTTGAAATCAAAAACCATTTCCCATTTCAAACCACTTATTGGCAATAGATTTGTGTTGAACTCGAATAGATTCAAAATTTGACAGGAACTTGATAACAAGTTTGTTAAATTTAAAATAATATTTACTTAAACGATTTGAGGGAGTTTGAATACAAAAAAACACAAATTGCCCTGAGATTTAATATTTGATTGATATTGAAAATAAAAATAAGCTTTCCAATAACATATTTAGTGTGGGCAAAATTTAATAAGTGGTTTGGAAAAATGTGAAAACTAAAAAGTTTCAGACAAAAACAAAATAGTTTTGAATATAGAACTTCATTTTTAGGTTTTAGCTGAAATTTAGCTTCATTCAATTTGAATGAATTTTAATTGAACTTTAGAAAGTTTGACTTATATTTGAATGAGTTTGCTCCACAAACAAATTTGTATTTTTAACTAAAAATTTAAGAAAATCGTTACGGCAGGGTTGTGACTATCTGAAGAATGTTAAAATAAATGTTTTGCCATAGAGAGGCAGTTTTGAGTATCCTTTTATCAGGAAAAGGCAACGAAGCTCTACGTAGCTTGATGGTTTTTAATTCGAATCAATCATATTAAAGCTTATATACGAGATAACCAATTTGAAAAAATCAGAAAACTCAACAGACTTACGGTATAGTGAAAGTCAGACCCAGGAATGATTGGTTTGATGACGAGTGTCGTCTTGCAGTTGAGCAACAAAATATAGCCTGGAGTGGACTGCCTTAATTCGGAGCTCTTGATATTCGGAGGGGATACTTTGTGGAACTGTCTTTTCGACCTTATTCGATTAGTATGGCAAACCGAAGTTATGCCTGACGAATGGAAAGTGGCCACAATATGCCCCATTTTCAGAAAGGGAGACCGCTTGAAGTGTGAGAATTATCGCGGTATAGCTCTCCTTTGCACAGTATACAAGTTACTGTTATACATTATATTGGATAGAGTCAACCCTCAAGCGGAGGGCTTGGTTGGTGACTATCAAGGAGGATTTCATCCGAATTGATCAGTCACTGATGAAATCTTTTCGCTGCAAATGATTCTATCTAAATATTATGAGACATCCATCTCCGTACATCAGGTGTTGCTGGATTTCCGGCAGGCCTATGACTTGATCAATCGAGAGTGTGTGTGGTCTGCCCTGGAATACCTAGGAATGCCAAAAGATTGGTACGACAGTTTAGGATGACAGTCTCAATGCTGTCTTAAATTTGAGAACAGAGGCTATCGACAATTTTTGGCAGTTAACTCGGGTGTTCGGCAGGGAAATGCTCTGTCCCCGATACTCTTTAATCTCATGTTGAACTACATCTTTCGTAAAACTGAAACACCTCAGCACAAAATCTTATATCGCCAGTTCAATCAGGTGCTTGCATATGCAGATGACATATGCGTGATTGGACTGAGTAACAACGGAGTGAAAGAAATACTTGATCCGCTTGTATGGTTTTCAGCTTCTGTTGGACTCTAGATTAATGAGTCCAAAACGAAATACCTGGTCTCTGGTTTTAGGGACAATGGCACAGCAGATTTTAATAGTGGCCACCACACGTTTGAGGGAGTGAGGAGGTTCAAATATTTGGGATCTCTTATCACTCACCATAACATTGTGTGTGATGATATTAAAGTGCGGCTTGCTGTTGACAGTCGTTCTTTGTATCCTATAAGGCCACTGCTCAAATCTAAACACTTATCAAGTGCCGTGAAGCTGAAGCTTTACAAATCGTTGATTAGGCCCTTGTTATGTTTGGATGTGAAAGTTGGGCGCTGACGGATGAGTACGAGAGATGGCTCCTTACATTTCAGAGAAGAATCGTGCGTGTGATTTACGGCCCAAAACGAGAGATAGATGGTACATACCGAGCTCTGTATAATTTCGAGATCAGAGATCTGATGAAGATCCCCGATATTGTTCATGAAATAAGATCTCAGCGAGTACGTTGGCTCGGTCACGTTCTACGTTCTGATTCGGAACGAATTGTGCAGCGATCTCTGAAAGGAGAGCCACCATACGGTAGGCGCAGAGGTCGTTGCAAGCGACGATGGCTCTACGATGTAGGGACCGACTTGGCCTCTTCAGATTGTCCTAGACAGTATGAAGACTGTTCAGATTGTCCTAGACAGAATTTAGAGCCACAAACAAAAACAAAATGAGAAATTTCCAGACCAAATTGTTGAACTCCGTTTTCTTTTGTGTTCTGAACGACTGTTATAAATCGCGAACCAACCGTTTAGTGAATTCAAGCAAGATACTCCATTGTTTGGAGATGAATTCATATCAGACGGTTGAGTCAACACTACATTCAATCAACCAAATGATTGACGACAGACTCTGGCTACCATTTCTTTGGTCGTAATATATCATGTGAAATTTCATTTTAAATAAACCGTTAGAGGACCTATGGCCTTCCCAAGATTAATTTATAAATGTTGCTACGTCATTTCTCCCTCGATGGTCTTTATAAAAAATTATTTCTCTATGGAATGTGTGTGTATGTACATATACGAGACTAATCTGTGTCTATTAATTACTAGAAATATTATCTTTTTTCTTCTGTGTGCTGCTTTATTAGGCAACATATCACTGACCTAATCAAATAAAAACGGAGGCAAAAATGTCTAAAACTGTAAGTCCGTATATAGTCTCTATAGGCAGCATTTTGAATGATTAATTATTCAAAATCTAGAACAAAAATCCTTACAACAATATTTTTATGTTTGTTTTTTTACCACAAATGACGTAAATGTATATGTTCTTGCTATATATACGCCATATAGTAACCTACCCTAAGGTAAAATATCCTTTTGGTTAGGATTTCATTTACGTCTACAAAATTTGTTTTGTATCTGTATATATGTTAATGATACAATTTTGGTTTTTGCTGGACGTTCAAAAACATACAAAATGTACACATATTATAGCTATATACTATCCTTTTAGATTAAAATGTATAAATAAGGAGAATACGTCCTGTCTAAACAAAATGGAAACATTTTAATCTTAACCTATAGGCTTACCAAACACAATATGTATAATTTAACTAAACGGTCACGAAATACTTTTAGTTCTGTGAATCGTATCTCCCTCTTTCGAACTCCAGGGATGGTGGAGTGGATGAATGCAAATTGATTAAACTAAATGTGGAAATTGTATATATTTTTTGGGTCAGCTTTTGACACATTGGTTGTGGCCCAAAACAAAGTTTATAATATATTTAAATATAAAACAACAAGAATTTACTTTTCAAACAATTTTTTTCTGTCGCATACAAAAAATAGCAGACGATTCAAGATATTTAAATTGGGACGGACCAATTCCCATTCGTATTTTTGGGCCCTAAACCAAAAAAACAACTTTTTTTTTTACCGAATTGTTTGTAACTAAATAACAAACCAATTTTATTACAATTTGATAATATTATCATCAAATACATACTCGTTACATTTTGTGTACGTACAACATGCTTTAAGAGAGCTTTTTAAAATTTATTTAATTTGACTTTAAAAATGTTACTACTCCCAAAACATACATGTGTTTTGTGAAATGAATTTATATGTTCGATATGCAAATGATTGAAATTCCATGTATTATGTGAACATGATATGGGGGCGAAATGAATTATGTATGGAAATGTGGATTACGGCAAAAAACTGCTGACGTATACTTACGATTATATATACTTTTCTCGCAACGTATGTATCTGTATATATTTTTTATGTACAAATGTTATTCGCTTTATAATTGAATTGACTTGTTTTTCCAAGCAGATATATATACCCACACCACCCATATGTACATATGTATATGTATACAGAAACTAGAGAGTGGGAGAAATCATGATTTATCAGCCAATCTATAAATAATTGCATTTTGTGTTAAGACAATATAGTCTTTAGAAAAGCTATTTTGTGTTCAGCTTAAAAAATTGCAGTATTTTCATTTTGGATTCATTTTCCAAATGGATTTTCACCATTGCGATTAAAAACGATGACTTTATATGCTCTATGATCTTATCCAAAGTAATTGTTTAAAATAATTATCAGCTCTGTTTGAATTAAAACTTAATTTCGAGTGGTTAAGTCAATTTTTTAATACAATTTAATGTTACGTTTTCGGGTAGGATTTGTTTTATAACTTCATTTGATAGTATCGTTCAAGTTCTAGTCCATTGTTATAACAAAAAAAAAAAGCCAATTCAAATGACATCAAAATAATTTAACATTCCATTCAAATTGCAAAAATTTGCATAATTGGATTTCCTTCCATTTTGAGTTCATTTTGAAATTCAAACACCGAATTTTACAATTCTGAATTCTGAATTTTAATTATTGAAAATTGGAAAAATTTCGAAGAAGTTAATAAATAAATTAATTAATTAATAAATTTCGAAGAAGCTTGATAATTCTCAAATCGCATAAATAATTAAAGCTTATACAAGAAATAACTGATTTTAAATATTTAAGAATTTTCAAATGTTATGCACGCAGGGATGGGTAACGTATAGATTACTTGGCAGTGTTTTTTGTAAACGTCGACATTTAAAATAATGTCAACAACCTACGATGTTTTAGCGATTTGAAATCGAATGCGCCAGTTCACAGGAGTATTTTATAAAAGCGTTCATCTAGAGGTGATTTTTTCATTTGCTATTTTTTGACAAATCACGCATGAATAGTTTCAAACTGTCATCGTGTTTTGATTTATTCAGTATTGTTTGCCGTTTCATCATGGAAGGACTGAGCCCGGCAGTAGTTACTACCATACATGGGTCGACCTAATTTCAAAAGGTCAAACGACACTTACGTGACCTACTTATTGTGACACTTGGGTCGATCGTGATTTTCATCATTTTTTAGCCTATTTTGTCAGAAAAAATCGAAATTATGTGGGAAAATGGCTCTTTTCTGGCATATTAACACGTTTTTAAAAAGATTTTCATTATTTTTGGCGTATTTTGTCAAAAAAATCGCGAAGTTATGAGGGAAAATTATACTTTCTATGAATAATTTATTTTTATTATTATTATTTACAATTTTCATTCCTCCTCTTCAACATATTCTACTACGAAAATTAAATATGCACTGCTTTTTATATACTTTTCAGCAACGTTTATATCTCTTTTTTCTTTTTATAAACTATCACACATATTAGAACACACTTTTAGTAACACACTCGTCTCATCCAACAATATATCTAGTAATTTTGCAAATTCAACAGGTCCACGACACGTTATTTTCCGAATTAATTCTGCCAAATGTTGATGTTTCTCAAATTGTCTTTCAATATTATCCAACATTTTATGTGATACTGAATCGTTTAAACCTACCATAGTTTTATTTAAAAACACAGTATTTCATACTATATGTGCTGAAACATGGACCACAACGATCTACAATTAGCTAATATGCAAGAAAAGAACCATTCTTATTTCCTAGGGTATAAGGGTATAGGTGAAAATTATAATGTTTTTAATTATGTTGTACTAAACAAAACCAAGATGGCTGATATGTTCATTATCGGCTCTCAATAAAAGATGGCGTTGTACTAAATAAATTGAAATGGCGGAAATGTCCAATTAAATTAATGAAGAGTAATAATTAATTTTTATTATTCAAAACAAACTGATAACAAGAAAATATTACAATGCCTATTCTATTAATTATATGTCGATAAGAAGATTTGCGGGTATTGTAGACTAAATTGAGGGGTATTTCATAACGATGTAACAGCATATTAAAAATATTCTATTTATACATAGATGATATTAATAATCAGCAATATATATTTTTTATAAGGCGATAACATTTCTCTATTTGCAACAGCGCTCATAGTCGAGTCGTTAAGATGATTTACATTAGATCTTGTGTTCTCGAGTTCGATCCCAACCCGAAACCAAGTTTACTAAAAAATAGTCCGACCGAGATGTCACGGTCCGACCAGGGTATCACGGTCCGGCTACGGTGTTACGGGACCGACGAAGTGCTACGGTCCGACCGAAGTGCCACGGACCGACCGAGGTGCCACGGACCCAAGTGTCACTGACCCAAGTTTTGTAGGTCGACCGAGGTGTCACACCGACCCAAGTGTCACAATAAGTAGGTCACGGTCGACCCAAGTATCACAATAAGTAGGTCACGGTCGACCAAAGTGTCGTTTGACATTTTGAAATTAGATCGACCCATGTAAGGTAGTAACTACTCCCGGCATAGCGTCTACAAATTGTTCAGCTTTATTACGAAAATCAGCGTTCGGTGAGAAATGTGTTTCGTGCATTTACACCAAGTTACCGTTGACATAATGGGCCTGTCGAGACCACTATTTTGAATACCATCGAAAAGTTTGTATCCCAGTTTACAGTATTGGATGATACGCGACAACCTCATGAACGTAGACAACGTCAATAATGTAGACAATTCCTAGAGTGATTTAAATAGTATAAAGATGGCGTCAGCGTAGAAAGAGCAGCACATAAAAAATGATAAAAATGCACAATTATGATAAAAAAGATTAAGTTACATTAAAATTAATTCGTAGATCTCCGACGGTAACACGAATTCGAGTTTAGGAATATGCTATGAACTACTGAGTTATTAAATAACCAAATCGTTCAGATAAACAGAACTCTGTCCGCTAAACCTGCCAGATTGCTCTATGTCCAAGTTTTGACAAAATGTAATGAATGTGTTTTGATGGTTTACTGAAACAGGTTAGTAGGTCAAATTATATATATTGCCAAAAATATAGACAATCCGCTCCCGCTAAATATAAGCACTGCAACTTAGATAAATTTGTAAAAAGAGTTAAGATGGCAAGCGATTTACAGTTGTCAACTCATGGTCTTTGCCAGTTTATGTGAAATTCTCAATAGAAGCGACGAATGTGAACATAAAAAAATTGCATCAGAAACGTATTTTAATTATAATTCATTAACATGATTCACCAGTAATGTTTGGTAACCGGTCCATTTATGACAAGCTATCTATCGTATGAAATTCTTTATAAGAAATTCGCCGCAATCAATTCAATTCATCCCGACAGAAATTCATCGCATGCAATTGATTGCGAATCGTGATGGCAGTTCAGCGCTACCATTACTTATTAAATTATAATCAAATTTTACATGTTGGATGGAAACTGGGCCACGGAACAAAGTATTTTCTTGTATATACTCATGTTGGATATAAATGATCTATTAAAGGTATGGAAACTGATCAACGGAACCTAATCCTTGACCGATTATAAGGAAACTCGACATGTTGGATGGAAATAAGCTTTTTAAATGATTTTTGATTTGAAAAAAGTGGGATTAAATATTTTTTGAATACAATTCTTGAATACGGCCAACAAGTATAAAGCTAGTCCATTTCTCGACTGATTAGGACGAAACTTTATCTGTTCGATAGAAACAGGATTTAAAAGAATTTTGTGATTATTCGATAACCAATTATGATGTAATTCGATTAATGTAACAAATATGTCCTCTTTATAAAATTTTCCCTTAAAGTTAGGGTAATATAATAAATACTATCCAGGACAGATTTGCCTTCAGTTGTAAACAAAAACAAAAAAATGTTTAAATTAAATTAAATTTAATTTAACTTTTACAGACTTAGCCTAGTTTGATTCCAGTTGGCCATATGATACAAAAATAATTTTTTATTCCCCACAATTAGTAATATTCTAGAACTTTATCCAACAATCAATTTATAATCCCATTTCAATCCAATATGCCGGATGTCATCAGAATCGGTTAAGAAATAGCTGAGTTATGTTTCAGTATAAGTAAGCCAGAACTTCATTCTAAAATCATTTTATAATCCCATTACCCTTCAACATGCTGAATTTTATCAAAATTACTCATCCAGAACAAATATTAATTTAAAATCCCATTTCCATTAAATATGTTGAGATTTATGCTAATCGATCAAGTAATAGCCTAATCCTCACCTAGTAGTGATAAAAGGTGCTGCTTTGCTATTTTGTTTTTAAATGTTAACGGTAAATTGTTTGCGATGAACTGCTTGTGATAAACTAGTCTAGAACTTAAGTTTTGACCTCAATCAATCACATCTGAAGTTGTGTAGAATCTCATGAGGAGCATTGAACAACAAGTGCTTGGCTTTATCCATTATAACAAAATTTGAACTTTAGACCAATCCGAACGTTTAGTGCATAAACTTTCTTAAATTAAACCGTTTGGTTGTTTATTTCAACATAATATTTCCAAAGTTAAAGTATGATGGTATGTATGGTTCCCAATTTAATTTGAACCTTTTCTTTAATTTCTTTTATGGCTTAACTGAATCGCTTAACTGAAAAGCTCAAATTTTAAGGCAACAAATTTCAAAATCCTAATTGGTTGTTTGGAGTTAACGGATTGAAAATAAAATTTGAGTTAATCGAATATTGAACTTTTGATACCAAATTTTAAAAATCTGAATTTTAATTTTAATTATTGGCATATGAAAAAATTTAGAATTTTTCAATTTATAAATCTTCACTTATTTTGATAATTTTTAATTCGAATCAATAATTAAAGCTTATATGAAAGCTTTGAAATTATATGCGGATGTTTTAAAATTTAAAATTTCAAGGCAACACAATCAAATCCCAAATCTCTTATGGTTGTTTGGAATTAACCAAGTAAATCAGAAAGTTTTGTGAAAAATATATTTGGAACTTAAATTTTGAGAATTTTAATGCGTTTCTGAATTTTTGACACCGAATTCCTCAATTATGAATTCTGCATTTTATTTTTAATAATCGGAATTTAGAAAAAAATTTATTTTCTCAATTAATAAACTTGGACTGCGCTTAATAGTTTTTAATTCAAATCAATACTTAAAGCGTACACAAGAGCTAACCAATTTAAAAAATGTAGGAATTTTGAACATTTATGCGGCTGTTTCAAAAATTCAAGGAGTTAATAACCCAGTAAATAAACAAGTTTTATTTAATAATAAATTTTGAGCACAAATTTTGAGAATTCTGAAAATCAATATTGTGATTATCAAATATACTTTTGACACAAAATTTTGAAATTTCACAATTGTAATACGATATTACATATATCACACCTGAATGGCGTATGTGAATGGCATTGTTTACAGTGTAGCCGTGATTCTGCTATTACATTCCCATGACCAATTAGTAAAGTCCTCGCTAACCGTCGGCAAAAGTCCAATTAGTCCATTTGGCAGTTATATGCTTTAGCCAAGACGTTTGAAAAGAGAGAAGCAATTTTATTATTCTTGATCTACGTGGCTTTCGTAGAATCCCCTTGCCTTTTTATTTATCTGTCTTTTAGCGATCATTTGTATGTTTTTTAACCGATTTACTCGGAGAGTACCTGTTCCAGGGCAATGCATTCCAGTAAGTATTTTTATTAGTTTCGTGCCAGTAAAAAAATTATCGAAGAAAAATTAAAATGAAACATCTTGAATACGATCTTTAATTTTTTTTGCAAAATCCACTACAATAGATTGGCCTAAGCCCATTTTTATATCACGCTCCTGGTATTTATCGAATAAGCAGCAATATCCTGAAAGGCTAGCGACTACCCATGCTTTATAGCCGAAGCGGATGGGTTTGTTTCTTATGAACTGCTTACATGGATGCTGGGCGTAGTATAGAACCATCGCTTCCCCGATAGAAATGTTCATTTCAATTGGTGCATACTTCAAAAACAATTCATTAAATTAGTTGATGCATGGACGTATTGATGCAAATCGGTCCCTTGTATCCTATTCGATTAAATCATTGTCTCAGAAATGAATGATAACAAATATGACTTCAAATTTATTACGTCGCATCCATTTCGTCATAATTATGTACATTATGCACGTGATCATCCGTTGACCAATAAAGACGTCTGCGTGGAACTGTGTTGTACTCGGACAAATTCATTACCCCGTAAAATGCATAAAAATCGTCGGGTTCAATGTTTATAATTTTGCTCCGTTTTGTTGCAGCGTAACTTATTGTATTGATTGCGATTAATTCTACGAAAGTCGGCGGAACAAATAATTAAAAAAAAATCAATTGAATCACTTTCTGCACTTAGACTAACTAGGAAGCTTTTTGTGCCTTGCCACTTTTTATGTTGGTAAAAAATTACCTCCAATCGAAGATCATGTTTTTTCCCTTCTTTCCACTTTTGCGTAATTACTTTTAGTGCCAAATTCGTTGATACGTTAACAAACAGGTCATGGTAATTTTGTTCGTCGCGTTCGTTATCCTCAACATTTAGTTCCACCCCTGTCTAAATCTGATTTTTTCAGAATCTTCATCTATGTCTGAGTGGAAGTTCGGCGGTTCTAAATAAATATAATGGTATATCGTCTGGAAGGTTCTGCAGAGCATCCAATATCTCGGTAAGACTTAAAGGCTTTATATTAAAAATATATGAAAAATATCGGAATGTCCAATGGTGCATATCGCAAACATTTTTGTATATTTTTTTTTTAAGGTTAATTTATGAACTTCGGAATCTTTTCAAGATAAACAGAGCACAAAACAGTATGTAAGACCTTTATATTAAACCTATTAATATCTGCTGGCTACAGAGTTCATGTTTTACATCACTAAATTTTGGTGCGCTAATGAACCGAATGTCATAAATGGGTTGAAGTTTTTCTAAAAATAATTTTGAACATAAATGTTGAGAATTCTGAAAATAAATTTTGAGTTTGTCGAATATTGGACTTTTGCTACCAAATTTGACAACTCTGAATATTTTTTTAATTATCGGAATATAAACAAAATTGAATTTTCTCAAATAATAAATTTCGACGTAGCTTGAAGATTTTTAATTCGAATCAATCATATTTATATAAGAGATAACCAATTTAAAAAATTTTGAAAATTTTAAAAATTTTGAAATTGTATGCGGTTGTTCAGAATTTCAAATTATAGTTGTTTGAAATTAACCGACTAAGTATGAAATTTTTACGTTATACATATTTTGAGCACAAATTTTGAGAATTCTGAAAACAAACTTTGCAATTTTGTACTTTTGACATCGAATTTCTCCATTTGAATTCCGAATATTAATTTTAACTATCGCGGAATTTAGAAAAAAATTGAGTTTCGTAATTAATAAATTTCAACGTAGCTTGATAATTTTAATCAATAAATCAAACCTTCTACAAAAATTAACAAATTTAAAAAATTTAAAAATTGGGAAATTTCATGCGGATATTTTAAAAATTGAAAATTCAAGGCAACTCAATTAAATTTCAAATCTTTTATTGTTGTTTGGAATAAACTAAGTAAGTAAGAAAGCTTTAACACAACTTTTAAGAAATCTGTTGTAGCGACCGATACAATTAATTGGCAATCGCCTTAATTTCAATTGTATCGTAATCACTACAATTTCGCGTTTGCCCATTTCCGCGTTAACATTACATTATTTACATTCTGTATGCAACTCTTACTCTTGTTATGAATACAGAATATTTTTGTATTTCCTTGTATTCGATACTGTAAACATACTGTAAACAAATTTGAGTTTATCGAATTTTTCAGTATTAACATCAAATGTTACGATTCGAAATTCTGAATTTTAAGTATCGGTATTTTGAGAAATTTGTATTTTCTCAATTAATATATTTCGAAGTAGCTTGATAAATTTTTATTTGATTCAATAACTAATTTAAAAATTGTAACGATTTTTGCCCAGTGTGAGTGGGTTTCAGGTGAATAATTAAGTCCTGATTCCAATATAACACCAATCGTTAACAGAAAAGAAACTTAATACATTGACTACAGAACGGTCATACTTTGGCTGGCTAAAGCTCAGGGATTGGGGTGGGATTTTCTGTAGTTTATATTAATCTGGTTAGACCGTTAAATAAAAATAAAATAATTTAAAGTTGGACAAAAAAATGATTTTTAAACTGGAGCACAAGCAGGCACATATCACTTAATCATTATTGAAGCACACTACTCACCTCATCCTCATTATTCACTATTAAATTATCTCATCCCTGAAATGCGAAAAATGCGAACCAAAGAACACGAACTAGTACCCAATAAATAAAAATTTAAAGAATTCACTATTGTTTTCAAAATTCGAGACAATTATTTATTTTAATGATTTCAAAAAAAAATTTAAAAATAAAAAAAATTTTGGTAGAACAAAAAAAATTATCAAATACCCACAAACTTAAAGAATTAGAAGTAAAAAAGAAACTATGAACTAGAAATATTTATTTATGCTAAATAGTAATGTTTAATTTTTTTATTATTTTAGAATAAAATAAAAAAAAAGTAAAATTAGAAAACAAAATGAAAATTATGTAATAGATCATAACTTTAAACCCGAAACCAAAAGATATTAATAATAAAAATTAATATTTAGCATGAATATTACCTTAACTAATTATAATTTAAATTTAGATAAATATATGTAGTAAATAAATAATAATATTTAAATAGAAAAATAAGAACTATTAATCTAACCATTATAATTTACAAATTTAATAAAAATAAAAATCTCACTCAACTCATTGTACAATGAAATGTTGTATGTTGATGGCAGCGTAAATGTTTTTGTTTCTTTCACTATACTCATGTTATACTACGAGTGTATGAAAGTATATAATCATACAAAACACTGGTTTTGTTATAGTATCATCAGATACTATTTTTATATAAAATTATGTGAACTTTGTTTTTGTTTTATACGTATTAAACGGTTTTTATTTTGTATATTTTTATTCAGAGTTTTTAATTTATTTATACGTATTTCCACTCGTATGATCTTTACACATAATTTATTTTATAATTGATTTGTATATTAATGTTTATTTTTATTCACTAATTATGTATTATAAAAATTAAGATTGTCTATTTATTATGGATTTACTTGTTTTGCACAAACTGTTTTATTTGGTAGTCTTAATAAATTTAATTTTAGTGATTTTAGCTGTAGTTATAGATTAAATTAAGGATTTATAATTGTTATTTTTATATATAACTTATGTTCACTATACACATAGTAGCACTATCACACATTTATTGTTTGTCCACTTTTGTATTATGCGGAGCACTGATAGTTCGTGACACAGAAATAAATCGAACTCAATATTTTATTTTTCTAAGTTTATTGGTACATAGGCACATATTTTTTTATTCATATTACCAAAATATATTTTTGTCTATAGTTGCACTAGCACATGCCATTTATTTTATTTTTATTTTTATAACTATACTTATAATAATATTTAAACACTAATTATAATAGTTTTTAATATAAAAACAAATTCACATCATTAATAAAAAATTTAATTTTAAGTATTTTATTTGTAATGGCATTAAATCACACACACAAAAAAGCACGTGTGTTGAATATTGGTAAACATAAATTTAATTTTTGTTTTTCTACCAAATCACGTAAAAATACCAGATAAAAAGAGAACTGTTTTGCATTCGGACCCGAATTTATACTTTTGAAAACAATAGATTCTTCCACTGAAATTAAAATCAATCCATAAAAAAAATACAAATTGTAAAAGGGAAATTATTTTTATAGTAGCTAACCCTCAACTTGTAACGATATAACATTGTTACAAATCGTGGGGACGACTCACACCCAGGAGATGTCTCAAAGCCGGGCTTAATTAACAAGCATCGTAAGAGTTAAATTGTTAAATGTTTTAAGATGGTATTAGTTAGGTTTTAACATCTTTAAAATGATACACTCCCAATATATTTCCATCCTCATTAGCAACTTCACAAGCTACGTTTCCAACAAGTTGAGTAACTACACACTTAATGAATTTTGGAGCCAATTTTGCAGCATATTTATCTATTGCTTTACTTTGTTTAAAATTTTTAATAAAAACAAATTGCCCCACTTTAATATTGGGATATCGCGATCTTAAATCATATCGGGTTTTATATTTATCAGCAGCCTTGATAAGATTATTCTGCACATTGTCATATACTTTATATAGATATTCCGGTTTTTCTTCACTATGAAGGTGGTTTCCACCAAATTGTGAAGCCTGCCTCAAAATTTCATACAACGAACCGTGCAACACTGCATGCTGACCGAAGACTAAGAAATGCGGGGAATACTTGGAAGAATCGTGAACCGAATTGCGAAGAGCATGAGTAACTGCTGACAGGTTTGAATCCCAGACAGTTTGATCGGACTTAATATAAGCCCGCAATGAAGCCAACAGAGTGCGATTAACACGCTCAGAAGCATTTGCCTGTGGTGCATACTTTGCGGTAAATACGTGTCGTACACCGTACTTTTGGCATAAATTTTGGACGAGTAAAGATTCGAACTGTCTACCATTGTCCGTAAGAATGACTTCAGGAACGCCAAACATTAAAAATATCTCATTTTCAAGGAATCCACATACCTCAATCGCAGTTGCATGGCGAACTGATCTCGTAAGCACGAATTTTGAGAAATGATCCATAGCAATCAGTATTCCGGTATTACCGTGTTTTGTGCGAGGATATGGCCCCAAGAAATCAAGATAAATTCTCTGAAATGGTCTAAATGTCATGGGCAGAGAACCAAGCGGTGGTTTACAAATTCGATTAGTAGATTTATTAGCTTTACATTCGTCACATGAATCCACAAACTGCTTTACGTCTGCAGTAATAGTAGGCCAATAAAAATAACGCTGGAGGAGCTCAGATGTTTTGCTGATTCCTAAATGAGCAGCAGTTGGTGGACAATGAGCTGACATAAGTAATGAAAGTCGGAGAGTTTCAGGGATAAGCAGTTTATAGGATGGAATATCCGGTAGGTTAGTTTTATTTGAAAACGGCTGGATATATATTAAATTGTTCATGGTAAATAAATTTATGGTTTTAGCCGATTGTTGTAGAGAATAGGCTAATTGTTGGTAAGCAGGATCCAGAAAAGCTGGAGACGATTGGTCCACATGCAATGGAGAATCGGGTAGTGGATGTTGAGAAATATCAAGAGATTCAATTTCTATTCTTGACAATGCATCAGGCACTGCATTTTGTGATCCTTTCCTGAATTCAATCTCAAAATCGTAACTTTGAAGCTTCAAGCTCCACCTTGCGAGTCTTCCTGATACGTCTTTGAGAGACATCAGCCACTTAAGGCTAGCATGGTCTGTTATTACAGTAAAAGGCAGACCATCTACATACAGGCGAAATTTTCTAATTGCTTCTATCGCGGCTAAGCATTCTTGCTCTGTAACTGAATAGTTTCGTTGAGCAGAATTTAGTTTTTTCGACATATACGCAATAGGTCTGTCGTTTCCTTCCTCATCTCTCTGAAACAGTACGGCGCCTATACCAGTAGAGCTGGCATCGCACTGGATGTAGAAACGAGAGTTAAAGTTCGGAGTTACAAGAACGGGTGCTGAAGCGAGAGCGTGTTTTAAAGAATTGAATGCAAATTCTGCTTCATCGGACCACCGAAATTTCTGGTTCTTTTTCAACAAAGAAGAGAGAGGAGCCGACAACGTGGAGTACCCATTAATAAAGCGACGATACCATCCCGTGACGCCAAGAAATCTTCTCATTTGCCGGATGTTCTTAGGTTTAGGGAATTTGAGAATGGCCTCGACCTTGTCTGGATTAGGTCTCAATCCTCGCTCACCAACTACATAGCCCAGGTATCCGATCTCTTTAAGAAATTTGCTTTTGTGAACATTTATAGTAAGTCCAGCCTTAGCCAGCCTTTGAGCGACATCATGGAGCAAAGATAAATGTTCATCAAAAGTGGAAGTTGTAATTAAAAGATCGTCAAGGTAAACGAATACCCGGTCATGCAATTGGTGAGGAATCACATTGGTCATTAATCTACACAAGGTCTGAGGCGCATTACAAAGACCGAACGGCATGACCTTAAATTGATATAATGGCCGTCCCGGGATGGTAAAAGCCGTCTTTTCTTTCGAGGCTGGATCCAAAGGTATCTGCCAGAAGGCGTCCTTTAAATCCAGACTCGAAATATAACGGGTACGATCCAACCGGCTGAGCAACCCGTCGATCAGTGGCAAAGGAAAGGCATCTTTTTTCGTTACACTATTAAGTTTCCTAGCGTCAAGACAAAGTCGAACCTCTCCACTTTTTCGCGGTACGATGGCCATTGGGCGCCACTGTAACGATTTTTGCCCAGTGTGAGTGGGTTTCAGGTGAATAATTAAGTCCTGATTCCAATATAACACCAATCGTTAACAGAAAAGAAACTTAATACATTGACTACAGAACGGTCATACTTTGGCTGGCTAAAGCTCAGGGATTGGGGTGGGATTTTCTGTAGTTTATATTAATCTGGTTAGACCGTTAAATAAAAATAAAATAATTTAAAGTTGGACAAAAAAATGATTTTTAAACTGGAGCACAAGCAGGCACATATCACTTAATCATTATTGAAGCACACTACTCACCTCATCCTCATTATTCACTATTAAATTATCTCATCCCTGAAATGCGAAAAATGCGAACCAAAGAACACGAACTAGTACCCAATAAATAAAAATTTAAAGAATTCACTATTGTTTTCAAAATTCGAGACAATTATTTATTTTAATGATTTCCAAAAAAAAATTTAAAAATAAAAAAAATTTTGGTAGAACAAAAAAAATTATCAAATACCCACAAACTTAAAGAATTAGAAGTAAAAAAGAAACTATGAACTAGAAATATTTATTTATGCTAAATAGTAATGTTTAATTTTTTTATTATTTTAGAATAAAATAAAAAAAAAGTAAAATTAGAAAACAAAATGAAAATTATGTAATAGATCATAACTTTAAACCCGAAACCAAAAGATATTAATAATAAAAATTAATATTTAGCATGAATATTACCTTAACTAATTATAATTTAAATTTAGATAAATATATGTAGTAAATAAATAATAATATTTAAATAGAAAAATAAGAACTATTAATCTAACCATTATAATTTACAAATTTAATAAAAATAAAAATCTCACTCAACTCATTGTACAATGAAATGTTGTATGTTGATGGCAGCGTAAATGTTTTTGTTTCTTTCACTATACTCATGTTATACTACGAGTGTATGAAAGTATATAATCATACAAAACACTGGTTTTGTTATAGTATCATCAGATACTATTTTTATATAAAATTATGTGAACTTTGTTTTTGTTTTATACGTATTAAACGGTTTTTATTTTGTATATTTTTATTCAGAGTTTTTAATTTATTTATACGTATTTCCACTCGTATGATCTTTACACATAATTTATTTTATAATTGATTTGTATATTAATGTTTATTTTTATTCACTAATTATGTATTATAAAAATTAAGATTGTCTATTTATTATGGATTTACTTGTTTTGCACAAACTGTTTTATTTGGTAGTCTTAATAAATTTAATTTTAGTGATTTTAGCTGTAGTTATAGATTAAATTAAGGATTTATAATTGTTATTTTTATATATAACTTATGTTCACTATACACATAGTAGCACTATCACACATTTATTGTTTGTCCACTTTTGTATTATGCGGAGCACTGATAGTTCGTGACACAGAAATAAATCGAACTCAATATTTTATTTTTCTAAGTTTATTGGTACATAGGCACATATTTTTTTATTCATATTACCAAAATATATTTTTGTCTATAGTTGCACTAGCACATGCCATTTATTTTATTTTTATTTTTATAACTATACTTATAATAATATTTAAACACTAATTATAATAGTTTTTAATATAAAAACAAATTCACATCATTAATAAAAAATTTAATTTTAAGTATTTTATTTGTAATGGCATTAAATCACACACACAAAAAAGCACGTGTGTTGAATATTGGTAAACATAAATTTAATTTTTGTTTTTCTACCAAATCACGTAAAAATACCAGATAAAAAGAGAACTGTTTTGCATTCGGACCCGAATTTATACTTTTGAAAACAATAGATTCTTCCACTGAAATTAAAATCAATCCATAAAAAAAATACAAATTGTAAAAGGGAAATTATTTTTATAGTAGCCATCCCCACGATTTGTAACAATGTTATATCGTTACAAGTTGAGGGTTCCATGCGCTATTACTCTCTTCAATAACATCCAGAGCAATCATTCTATCTATCTCCTTATACAATTGTTGTTGTCTTGCTGGAGATACGGCATAATGCCGCTGTTTAATAGGAGTTGCATTCCCAACGTCTATTATATGATGCAGTAAATGGGTTCGACCCAGTCCTAAAAGCTCGGAACTTGGTAACTGATCCAGTACAGTTTTTAATCTTTGACACTGATCTTCCGAGAGCTCATGCCGACTGTTGTCGGGTGAAGTAGAAGGCGTACTGATAGATGTAGGTGGAGTTGAAGGTAGAGAAGTAATTGAAGAAATTAGACTGGGCTCTATCCCAAATTTTTGCCAAAAATCGCAACCTAAATAGAGAGTTTGGTGCAATGCTGGAACAATGAAAAGTTTCATATCATGTGTTTTGTTGTTGTATGAAATTTTGGTATTAACAAAACCATGTATTTTAAGGGAAGTACCATTGGCAATTTGAACAACTGCAGGAATGGAGTACATAGGTAAATTGTGTTCTTTGATAAAGCTAAGTGCGTTTTTCCCTAATGCCGAGATGTTAGCTCCACTATCGAGCAAGCCCTGAACTTCCGTATCGTTGATGGTAACAATCGCGTAAGGGCGATTGTCTTCTAGATAATCAATTTCATTGCAGAATTTGGTCTTAGAGATATTCCGATACATTTGTCGACGGTTCTTAAAATATTTAATATGGCGGTAAGTTGGGTATTGAATAGGCAATTTGGATGAATTTACTGGTGTCTTTCGTCTTGTTCTTGCTTCTGTCGTCGAGCTAACGATGGTTGCAAGTTCTGAGGCAGGGATCGTTGTGAAATTTGAATCGGAGGACGACCCGATCCACTGGTAGTCGTCTCCCTGAAACGGTTTAAAGAGGGGCCTTGCCTGTTACAAAAGGTGCAATGTGGTTTCAAAACGTTTTGTACACCACATCCGTAACAAAATATTTGTTGTTGAACAAGGTCACAGTCCATATAAAAATGTCCGACACGTCGACAGTTCCAGCAAAAGGCAACTGGCGGTTTTGTTGGTTGTACTTGAGATACAGTCGGAAGTTTAGATGGAGATGACTTGAAAGCTTCTACATTAAAGGGATCACCAATTGAAGTACTTTGAACGTTTGAAACGATCGGTTGTTGCATGACTCTTGACACGGACGGTTCAACGATGGTGGATTGAATAGAATTTGTTGCATAAACACAAACGTCCTCAGGATCTTGACCATGCAATTCATGCACTCGTGCGAACTGACCAGATCTTTGTACCACCTGTTCAGGAACTAGTCCAACATTTCGCCAAATGTCTTCAGTAGCCACACAGGTACTGACTAGGTCTGAAATTGATAAGATTTGTTTTCCTGCAAGGTGGACTTGTAACCCAGCTCGCATGTTTTTCTTTAAGATCTCTAGAATTTGATGTTCTGAGAAAGGCACTTTCAATGGTAAAGCTAAGCTTAGGATATCATAGTAGAAATCCGTGAATGCTTCTTTTGGACGCTGCTTTCGCGCATCTATAAGCCGAAGAATATCCACGTCTGTTCGCCGATCTTGGAACCTATGTGTGAACGCTGACTTAAATTGGTTCCAGTCACAACCGGGATGCCGTTCAAGCACAAACCAATAATGTTCACCTGCTAGACCCTTTAATAAAGCAGGCATATCATTGATGAGTTGTGTCATTGATACATTATTTGTTTTAGCCAGATGTTCAGCGCGATAAAGAAACTTTTCCACAGCCAACCCTGATGCGGATCCGTCAAATGAAATTCCCCATTTATGAACAGGTGTTGTACGTGAACTAAATTCTTGTGGCCGTAGAGATTGGTCGGAAGCGACTCCTTGTGACACGACTTTTTCTATGGCGTTGGGGTTTGTATGATGAATCGCACTGGACAGATTTTGTGGCAACTGAGATTCTATATTTGATTGCTGGTTCGGAATAAATGTATTTGTATTTGGAACCCTTGTGTGATTTGAGACGATCGCACTTGCTAATGGTGTTTGATATGGAAGAGAATATGGTGGTAAGAAGTTTGGGTAAGCAGGTTGAGTAAACGGGAAAGGTGGAGTAGAAAAATAGGGATAATTATACGGAATAGGCATTACAGGAGGTTGAGTCTGAAAAGTCTGGAATGGAGGAACGTGTGGATGAGAAGGTGAAGAATGTTGTAATGGGGGTTGAGTTGACAATGATTGTTGTTCTCGTTGAATAGCATTGTCGGCGCGTCTTGAGTTGGTTTCCTCATTACTAAAATGAACTATTGGATTATCGTTTAAAGTTTGAGATGGACGATCAATAGAAGATGGGGAAATTTCTTCCTTTTCTTCGTCTGAATTCTTTATATTTTCAAACTCGGATTTTGATTCATCAAGCTGCGCAGGCTGCGGAGCAGCTAACATTAATTCCAAAATATCATCATGGTCCAGTTGAGTAGTACTGAAGTCAAGAATGGAGTCCTCTAAGGTTTGTTGCTTGGAAATAAATCGATAGCAAATTTTTAAAAGAGTGTCACAGACTTGTACTAATTTATTTGCAGAAGCTTGTATAGCTTCGAGGGTCCTAATTCGTTCTCCTCGTGCATGCAAATGGCATAATTTGGAAATTAAAATTGTAAATTCATCATTACTAAAATTGGGATTTTGGACACAATTTAATAACTTGATTTGCAAGTGTTGTAATTTAAAGGCACAAGTAGTGACCTCATTATGTGGATGTATCAATGCCCTTGTATGTGGTTGAGATGGTTTAAGCGTAGATTTAGCTGATTCTTTATCAAACGCTTCATTTAAAGTTTCAACTTGGTACTCTAAAGGACAGTCAATATGACGTACTTCAACCTCAATTGCCAATTCATCAGGAGATAAATCCTGGGAGCGTATTCTATAAATCTCCATGGTTATAAAAATTATAAAAAAGTTAACCTGGTATCAAAAATTTAATAACTAAAAATAATTGTTCTATTGTTATAAACAAGTGTAGTTCAGTAAAATTCAGCGATAATGTATTTGCGCAGATGAGGATGAGATGATAAGTAGCTTCAATGATTTCAGTGTTTCCTTGTGATTGCGATATGTGTAATGCTTGCTTGTGATTGGAGTGTGTAAATGGTGAAATGGTATCAAGGTACGAACAAATGACTCTATAGTACATATAAAAATAATTACTAGAAACATTTGCGCTTGATATTTTTGAAGTATATTTCATGCTTCCGTGACAGACATTGAAATCAACATTATCAAGAATGGAATACAAAGCTAGGTAGCATGAAATAAAAAAAATCAGGTAGTGATTAATCATGCTGCTATAATTTGACATCCAAATCAACGGATATCCGGAAAGGTTGCCTTAGCAGCTGTGAATATCACCTCGAACAGAAAAAAAACTATTGACAAAAAAAAAAAAAAATTCGTATGAATATACTAACATCAAAATCAACAGAAAACTGGAAATAGATGCGCATACGAATCCAACAAAAACTAGAATAAGTCCAACTATCGAAATTTACCATAAAATTTGGGCGCCACTGTAACGATTTTTGCCCAGTGTGAGTGGGTTTCAGGTGAATAATTAAGTCCTGATTCCAATATAACACCAATCGTTAACAGAAAAGAAACTTAATACATTGACTACAGAACGGTCATACTTTGGCTGGCTAAAGCTCAGGGATTGGGGTGGGATTTTCTGTAGTTTATATTAATCTGGTTAGACCGTTAAATAAAAATAAAATAATTTAAAGTTGGACAAAAAAATGATTTTTAAACTGGAGCACAAGCAGGCACATATCACTTAATCATTATTGAAGCACACTACTCACCTCATCCTCATTATTCACTATTAAATTATCTCATCCCTGAAATGCGAAAAATGCGAACCAAAGAACACGAACTAGTACCCAATAAATAAAAATTTAAAGAATTCACTATTGTTTTCAAAATTCGAGACAATTATTTATTTTAATGATTTCAAAAAAAAATTTAAAAATAAAAAAAATTTTGGTAGAACAAAAAAAATTATCAAATACCCACAAACTTAAAGAATTAGAAGTAAAAAAGAAACTATGAACTAGAAATATTTATTTATGCTAAATAGTAATGTTTAATTTTTTTATTATTTTAGAATAAAATAAAAAAAAAGTAAAATTAGAAAACAAAATGAAAATTATGTAATAGATCATAACTTTAAACCCGAAACCAAAAGATATTAATAATAAAAATTAATATTTAGCATGAATATTACCTTAACTAATTATAATTTAAATTTAGATAAATATATGTAGTAAATAAATAATAATATTTAAATAGAAAAATAAGAACTATTAATCTAACCATTATAATTTACAAATTTAATAAAAATAAAAATCTCACTCAACTCATTGTACAATGAAATGTTGTATGTTGATGGCAGCGTAAATGTTTTTGTTTCTTTCACTATACTCATGTTATACTACGAGTGTATGAAAGTATATAATCATACAAAACACTGGTTTTGTTATAGTATCATCAGATACTATTTTTATATAAAATTATGTGAACTTTGTTTTTGTTTTATACGTATTAAACGGTTTTTATTTTGTATATTTTTATTCAGAGTTTTTAATTTATTTATACGTATTTCCACTCGTATGATCTTTACACATAATTTATTTTATAATTGATTTGTATATTAATGTTTATTTTTATTCACTAATTATGTATTATAAAAATTAAGATTGTCTATTTATTATGGATTTACTTGTTTTGCACAAACTGTTTTATTTGGTAGTCTTAATAAATTTAAATTTAGTGATTTTAGCTGTAGTTATAGATTAAATTAAGGATTTATAATTGTTATTTTTATATATAACTTATGTTCACTATACACATAGTAGCACTATCACACATTTATTGTTTGTCCACTTTTGTATTATGCGGAGCACTGATAGTTCGTGACACAGAAATAAATCGAACTCAATATTTTATTTTTCTAAGTTTATTGGTACATAGGCACATATTTTTTTATTCATATTACCAAAATATATTTTTGTCTATAGTTGCACTAGCACATGCCATTTATTTTATTTTTATTTTTATAACTATACTTATAATAATATTTAAACACTAATTATAATAGTTTTTAATATAAAAACAAATTCACATCATTAATAAAAAATTTAATTTTAAGTATTTTATTTGTAATGGCATTAAATCACACACACAAAAAAGCACGTGTGTTGAATATTGGTAAACATAAATTTAATTTTTGTTTTTCTACCAAATCACGTAAAAATACCAGATAAAAAGAGAACTGTTTTGCATTCGGACCCGAATTTATACTTTTGAAAACAATAGATTCTTCCACTGAAATTAAAATCAATCCATAAAAAAAATACAAATTGTAAAAGGGAAATTATTTTTATAGTAGCTAACCCTCAACTTGTAACGATATAACATTGTTACAAAATATTGAATCGATACTCGGATGTTTTAAAAATTCAAATTTCAAAGCAACTCAATCAAATTTCATTGTGTTTGTTTGGAATTAACCGAGGAATTAAGAAAGTTCCCCGAAAAATATATTTTGAACATTAACTTTGAAAATTCTGAAAACAAAATTTGTGTTTCTGAACTTCTAATACTGAATTTCTCAATTTTGAATTTTGAATTTTAATTGTAATTATCGGAATTTAGAAAAAATTTTGATTTTCTCAATTAATAAATTTTGACTGAGCTTAACAGTTTTTAATTCGAATCAATACTTAAAGCGTACACAAGAGATAACCAATCAAAAAAATTTTGGAATTTTGATAATTGATGCGGGTTTTTTCAAAAATTCATACTTCAATGCAACTATTCAAATTAAAATTCTATTGGTTGTTTGGAGTTAACGGATTATAAATATATATTGAACTTTTGATACTAAATTTTAGAAATCTGAATTTTAATGTAATGAAAAAGTTTAGAATTTTTTAATTTATAAATCTTGACGAATTTTGATAATTTTTAATTCGAATCAATAATTAAAGCTTATATCAGAGATAACCAATTTAAAAAAATTAAAAGTTTTGAATTGGTATGCGGTTGTTTAAAAATTCAAATTTCAAGGCAACTCAATGAAATTTCAAATCTATTATGGTTGTTTGAAATTAACCAAGTAAGTAAGAAATTTTTACATAATATATATTTTGAACAATAATTTTCAGAATTTTGAAAACAAAATTTGCAATTCTGAACTTTCAACATTTAATTTCTGAATTTGAATTCTGAATTTTAATTTTAATTATCGGAATTTGGAAACAATTTTGAGAATTTCAAAAATTGAAAGTGTATATATAAAGATTACTAAATTAAAAAATTCATGAATTTTGAAAATTGTAGTGTCTGTTTCAAAAATTTGAACCTCAAGGCTTTTAATCAAATTTCATAATCCCAATAGTTGTTATTCTAAAAATTATGAACATAAATTTTGAGAATTCTGAAAATGAAATTAAAGTTTTTTTACAATTCTTAATTTTAATTATCGCAATTTTGGAAAAAATTTGAGTATCTCAATTATTCAATTTTCACTGAGTTTAATAGTTTTTAATTCGAATCAATTAAGTATCGAAGCATTCACCGAGGTAGACATTTAGAGGTTTTGAACATTAATGTGGATGTTTCAAAAATTCATACTAATCAAATTTCGAAATGCTTATGGGTCTCTGGAGTTAATCGAGTAAATAAACAAGTTTTATTTAATAATAAATTTTGAATATAAATTTTGAGAATTCTGAAAATAACATTTAAGTTTTTCGAATTTTTCACTTTTAACACCAAATTATACGATTCTAAAATTTGAATTTTAATATACGGTATTTTGAGTAATTTGTATTTCCGCAATTAATATATTTTGACGTAACTTGATAAATTTTAATTAGATTAAATAATTAAAGCTTATACAAGAGATAACAAATTTAAAAAATTTAGGAATTTTGAACAATTATGCGGCTGAATTAAAATTTCAGAATTAAAGGCAACTCTATCAAATTTCAAGAATTCTGTAAAATAGTTACAAATTATTTCAAGAATTCTGTAAATTCGAGGTGGTTTGATAATATTTTTTTGAAACCATAATTGAAATTTTATAAAAGATAGCCAATTTACAATATTTTAAGCGGAAAATTGAACGAGCTTTAGAGCCACAAACAAAAGCAAGATGCGAAATTTCCCGGTCAAATTTTTCGACGGCGTTTTCTTTTTTGTTCTGGACGGCCGTTAAAAAGCCTTCAATGAACGAACTGTATAAATACAATATTTTTTTAATAATTTGGGATACTTTCTAAACTATTTATAGAATTTCTCTGAATTGAAATCACCGGAAAGGCTCTATGCGATCTTTTGAAATTTTCTATCCAACTGTCTTCAAAATCATTTAATCTAAATTCAAATGGATGTAAATAGCTCTACTGAGTTTTACTTATAATTGGATGAACGTACATATTTTGAATTTTTTTTATCTATGTTAAGAGCATTTATTTGTAAATTCGTAAAGTAGTACACGGGGCATTTGAGGTCGACCTCAGTTGACCTTTTATCATTTTGATCTGTTAATTATTATTAGAAACAGATTGTATTTAAAAATTCTTCTAATGCTTTGAGCACTTCTTACCATGTTCTGCACCATTTTCATCAAATTAATAAATGTTCAAACAGAACAATGGAAACCACCGATATCATTAAATAGCGACGAACCAAAGAGCTAACCATTATTAAACCATACCGATAATTACATCTTGTATATACATGGATATTCGTAACAGACATTAATAAAAAGTATAACAACTACTCAACACCAACCACTATTTTTTTAATACAAATAAATTGCTAAAACCAATTTTCTTTCCGTTGTGGATTAACGAGAAATGAAAAATATATTAGTTCGAGTGTCTAGACGAAAGAAACGAAAAATTAATCTCAATGGATATCGAAGAATCGCACACAAAAAATACAAAACTTATTTTTAAAATCTTATTTTTATAAAGCTACTCAACTTTCAAATCGACTAAACATCACGTTCTGTTATATATAATGTTGGCGAATATATAAGATCTTGTGAAAAAAATCGAGACGTTAACATTACGTATTTTTAGTGGTAAACGGTTTCAATTACCACAATCAAGCTCGCGCGAACATGTATAAAATTGAAAAGTTTTGTGGCTGTGTGTGTATATATGTCGGACGGGAGGTCAAATTATATCACATAATAAAATCATTGAGAGAAGTGTGGACATTATAGTAACATAATATAATATTTTATACGGCTCATCACATCGCAACCCTCAAAGTCGTTAAAAAAATATTGTTCACCCTTATAATATTATCATCAAAATTTCCCTCTTTAGATTTTCCATTCTTATCAAAACGTATTTTTTAATATCTTCACGTTTCCTTTCCAACCTTTTATACATTTTCCATTTATTTCCTTTTTTAATGTTAAATGGGCACACAATGAATTTTTATTTTCCCACTCAACTTTGTGGCAAGCGATAACAGGCCGAGAAATAATGATAGATTACGCTTTAACCGCTCGCACAGTGTTTAAATATATTTATATAGTTATGGGAATAATGCCATACATCGAATTTATCTATACATGCCGAATACATCTTTTTAATTCCTTCAAATCTAATTTTAGATATCAGTTTCCCCTTTTATATTTACAAAAAATATATCTACTGATTAGGATAACACTTTTATCAATAATAATTTATCCGTTTTCGTGTACACGCTCTTCTAATGTAAAGTTCCAATGCCCGAGGTGTTAACAAAAATTAATTATTTATTTGGAAAATATAATAAAGAAAATGTTTATACATATCAGATGCTAAGCGTTGTTCACTTGGCTTATATTTCTTATTAAAAAGAATAATGTTATTTCGATTTTCTGTAAAATTAATTAATTTTGTATAATTAGTTTTTGTTTTGAAAAATAAATTTATTTAATTAAAAAGCAAATTAAATATTATGGTATACACCGATGGCTGGTATAATTCTGTATACACACATAATATACCACCACTCATAAGCTTTTATGCTTTCACATTCAAATCGCATGATTTACTTTAGGCGGATTTCACCGTAGGCCCCACATATTTTCGAATGCAAAAGGGTACGTATCACTAGATTTTAAATTTTGGGTATACATTCTAATGAAAAATGTTTAGAGTAGAAATTCTCTGTTTTCTCAGCTCAATATGCGCCTCCCGAATATTACAATTTCAATAATATACCAATTGAAATTTTTATGAATAAAAATATAAATTAAAACAACAATTGCACATTCCGAAACATAACTAATTTAATATTTAAATAAAAAAAATTTTACAACAATTTCGGGACTAATTAATAATAATAAGTTTTTAAAGTCCGTTATTGGTCCCTTACTTGGTCAACTATTTGGCTCCAACGGTTTCGATCCTGAGGAAAGTCTCCATACTGTCTAAGATAATCGAAAGAAGCCAAGGATCGATCGTCGCCTGCAACGACCTTTGCGCCTTACATATGGTGGCTCTCCTTTCATAGATCGCTGCGCAATTCGTTCTGGATCAGCACGCAGAACGTGACCGAGCCAGCTTACTCGCTGCGATCTAATTTCCATTTGAACGACTATCATTTGAAGTTTCTCACATATTTGCATGACTTTGAGGATAATTATATCGGACCAGTGAATAGTTAAGAGATGTTTAGTTGAATCCTGAGATACATGGCATATCCACATTTTATTACAATAATAAGTAATTGGCTGGGTAATTATCTGATTCATTTAACAAAGAATTCTCAAAATTTCTCAAATTTTGTCCTCAAACATACATCCGCACCGCTCCATAGGCAGAAATAAGAGGCCATGTCGCTATTAAGTTACACTGTATTTACAACAATGAATTATGAATGTGCATTGTGTCAAGACAAAGGTAAGTCAATTTAATTATCCAATGCAGTCAGTTTTAAGCATTGAGCAGTTCACCTATGCACATTTAGAGGTCATTGCCAAAAATGTGAGGTAAAACACAACACTCTACTATGCATCAAAAGGACATTTCGGATGATCGAAAGCAGCCTTACTGCCAAGCAATTGGCATTTTATGCTCAAACAATTAATTTAATGTAAATGTTTGACACCAATATTGCCACAACATATCCATTACTAAATAAATTACATAAGACCCTGAAAGTTTTCCAAAATAATTTGTCCCATCCTTGCTTGGTTATAGAGCTTTATCCCGGTTCAGACGGTGTTCTAGGTGAAGTTACGTTTAGAACTAAAAGAATTAGGATTATATGCTCAGACTATGTTTGTTACCAACTTCACGAAGAGAGTCTGTATTACAGGATAAAACAAACCATACCAGAAACTCCAAATTTACTTACACCTTTACACAACACAAATGATGAAATATGAAAGGTCTCTGACGCTTCCTCCATTTTATCACAAAAGAATCTTCATGGCCTCCTCTAAGCTTTCCTTTGTTCTTTTTTTATAATTTTAAGTCCTCCTTAAAGGACTCCAAATCCTAAGCCTCTCTCGGACAATTTCTCTCTATTAAAGACTTTCCAATAAGCCTTTCGGTAGATGCCCAGTTCCTTGGACCACCATGTTGGTGTTTGCTTGCCCCTTGGCTTATCTTTTGGGCAAGCAGCATTAAAGGACCGGTGGTAGGTTCTAATGATAGTGTGTCCTCTATGCAGTCCTCCACTGTTGCTGGCGGCTCAGGGGCACTCGGTGTTAATAAATTTTTTAGCATTTGGCTATACTTGCTTCGGTTTATCCTTCTGGGATTCCTTAAGGATTTCCGGGTAGCAGGGTGAACGTTAAGGCGGTCTGAAAAGGAATGTTCTCCCGCCACTCTCCATTCTCTGACCATAGGGTAAATATTATCTAATGCAAGGTTAAGGCTAGAACCACCTGCCAATTTTTCAGCTTCGAGAACCAAGTCCATCAGGTTATTCGGCATAACGTGTTTACCTCAGTCCATTTAGGCTGGGATCAGTCAGATTTGCCGCCAACCTCACGGGGGACAGCAATTATGTCATCATTGCTTTATTGAGAGAGCAGAATAAATTCAAATTATGTTTTCCAATAATGCAGTATCTGATTATCCCAGAATTCCTTGATTATATTAGGTAATACCCCTTCATTTTAAGACTATTTGAATAAGGTTCTTGAATAAGGACCACGTTCTCTCTTCTAATCTAGTCAGTCTGAGGAGTAAAGTGGCCGACGCCGCCATTATATGGTACAGATTGATTTGAATGATATTTAGCATAGTACCATGTGTAACTATACTACTTGGTACTTGGTTTCAAGATGCTGGTAACCCCCTCCTCCCACGAGTCCAACAGGTAAATCTCGGTCGACACCGGGGTTGGATTTCCTTTCCTCTTGGTAAATATGCCTCTAGTGTGGACGGAATGCCGTCTTCTCCATTCTCCCCTGTATGCGACTCAACATCATCTTTTATAAAGACTTTGATAGTTATCGACCAGAAACCGAAGTTATTCACGCCCTTAGTCACAGTCAGACGATCCAGTGGCTCCTTGTTTATTACCATAGTGGATAATCTAGAGCCACGTTGGCGTCCTCTTGCCTTATTATCTTCCAGTTATCAGTTGGAAAACTTGGTTTGCTGATCTAAATTATTTCCAGGATCTCGTCTGGGCTACCCGGTTTCTTTGGTAGCCAGACGCGCACTCTTGGCTAAGAATCTCTTTAATGCTCACAGCCGCCAGCCTCGCGCCCTACCAAACTTCCCCTATCTTCGCTACCGGCATCTTATATAGATCCACTGATCTGGATTCTGAGAACGAAATTAGCTTGACGCGCTCTTGATACTAGCCCGCATCTCTACAGGATGGCTTTGGTATTGGATTCCCTCCTAGAACCTTATGGGAAACCGACTTTAGTGCGTTATACACTAGTCTCCATTTTTCCAAAGTCATGCTCCTATCTTATTATCTCCTATGTCAATGACGACCAGCACCAACTTACGCTCCTTTACAATATCGAAAAAACGACTTATGTTTAGGCAACTTGTGAGGATTCTCCTTATCCGCCTGTAGTTTGACCAGTTTATTATCGACCGATTCTAGATCATCCTGAGAGCGATAGTTTTATTGGCCCATACCACAAATTCTCTTTGCTTCGCTGAAAATTGCCCCTCAGGGGTTGCAGCCCACCTGGCTTGAACTCTGAACGCTGAGTGTCTTATTCTATAGCACTGCTTTGACGGAAGGACATTACCCGATCCTGAATTTACCTTGGGTTCCGCTTATGTATTTTTCATACAGATGTACACGGAATTCACATCATTACCAACTTGAGACAATTTTCGTTTGATTCACTATGTGAGCTTACACCAAAGTCGTTGTGTGCCTTGCTTTGGTGCCATGAAGTCGCCCATATCTGGTGTTGTGGAAGGAGCCCCACCTTTACGGTTCAAGTTTTCTCTCGATGTTGTCGGTCTCGGTATTTTTGTATTTAAAAATTACTTGATATTGTAGTCCCACGAGTAACGGAGATATATCTACTTGCGGAGAGATCCATAAGGCTACTTACAACTGGAGATCGCCAGTTATCCTGAAAGCACCGTTACCAACTGGGCTTTATAAAATGAGCGCCCAGCCAGGTAGTTTGTTTGCACGGGTCGCACAATATCTCTTTTTTTAATTTTATTAAAACGGCTGGAACCTACAGAGGAAACACTCAATCCCACAATCGGCCCATAGTGCAAACCTTGAGGATCTATCCTTACTCGCATAAGCGCACTGCAGCCTTATTAAACTGTAAAAGTTTGAACCAAGAGATGGATAATAACTGATCTACGTTTAAAGATCCGTAAGAGAACATTTGGAATGTAGCTTCGACAAAGGCCGGACAGCTGCAAAGATAGTGTAGGCAGTCGTCCACTTTCGCCAGACAATCGTAGAACGCCACTTCTGCGTCAGTTCAAGTAAAGCAAACTTCTTAATAGCATCCTTACCACCGTTGAAGGAAAGAGGAATTGCTGGCTCGGGACCACAAAATAAACTGCGGATCCAGCTTTCGCTAGTGTTTGCCCAGACTACCCGAGAATCTGAGCCCATACTTTGGACAAAAGAAACCAAACCCTGCACTGACTTCTGAACGAGAGCCATCCGCAAAAAAAACTATCGACTCAGACAACTGTCTATAGAAATCCTGAGATAGCCACAGTTCTCTCGAGAGGAAAACGACGGAGAATGAATTGTACAAAATCCGAAGGCATTCCCTGCCCCAATGCATCTCAGTCGAAATGCAGCAAAGCACGCCATAACAAGAATGTCCAACCTAGCTACAGAAGACATCAGTCCGCCATACAACTGCTGCATACGACAGTAAGGGTAAAACCAGAGATTTGTAGATGCATAACATCATTTCAGAGGTCAGACCCCAGGAATTGCCAAAAGCCCTTCTGCATTGCCAAAATATAGCAATGGCCTTTTGTAGCTTATAATCAAGGTGAAATTTCCAGGAGAGTTTACTATCTAGAATAACGCTTAGGTGTTTGCGGTGCTCTGTCTTTTTAATTGGTCTACCAAATAGAGTGGGAACAGATAAGTTAGCACGGTCTCTACGTCTGGAAAACACAATCAGATCAGTTTCGAGGGATTGAACTGCAACCCCTTTTCAACACACCAAACTTCCACTATATTCAGGGCGTTCTGCATCAGATCAGGTAAGACGTTCAGCTATTTCCCAGAAATTGTCAACACGAGATCATCCGCGTACCTTTGCACGATGAACCCAGATCACTGCAATTTAACAAGTAATTCATCGATAACCATGGGCCACAACAAAGGTGAGAGTACTCCTCCTTGTTATTTTGACAGACACTGATGAGCCATCTAACTCAGTCTCAGCTATCAAAAGCTGCCGCAATGTCCAGGAAGGCACCTACAAGAAACTCTTTGTAATTAAGTGATCTTTTGATTCTAGTAGCGAGTTCCTGTAGAGCAGTTTCGCAGGACTTGCCTGCGCTGTAAGCATGTTGCATGTTACTGAGTGGGGAGGTAGTTAAATAGTTATCTCTAATAAATCTGTCGATTATCCTCTATAAAGCTTTAAGAAAAGTAGAGGTCAGACTAATGGGCCTAAAGGTTTAGGGTCAATATAATCCGACTTGCCAGCTTTATGTATGAAAACTACTTTACTCCTGCTCCAGGATCGTGGTACAGTACTAAAAGCAATGCACGCCTGGAACAGATTGAGCAGGTGAGTACAGATGGGATGAAAACCATGCTGCAATTCAGCAGGGAAAATGCTGTCTGGACCAATCGATTTGAACGGTGCAAACGAGAAAACTCTCCAGTGTAGAACATCAGTACTGATCAGTCTACGAGCTAAGTTCCAATCCGGCGTACCGACAAAAATGTCCGGAGGCGCGGAGGCAACCACACTCGAATCAACACTGTCACATCTAGGAAAATGGACAAACAACAGTAGCTCGCCACCTTCTCGCCTGCAGGAGGTGAGTTTCCCGGAAGGTAGGCGAAGGCTATCAAGTTTGCAATTCTCATTCTTAGCCAGAGACTTGTTAAGTCCGACGAGAACAGATACACGAGAGTGATTAGCACCGCCGCATGATCAGCTGTGCTGCACTCATTAATAAGAGCGGCATCAATATCATTAGAAATATAAATGCACGCTCTGGTTTTAAGGACGGTGGACTTTGGGAAAATCCTGCCGAACTTGGAATCTAAACCAGAATGGTTTGATCTGTTTGTAGTAGCATATTATCTTAAACCAGTCCATCTGCCGTCATTAAGCGTTACCCGTTAAACACCGAGGTCACTTTTGCACACCCGTTCATAATGAACGCGAATCTGGAGGTGACGAAATTTGTGAGACAGCTCAAAAGGTTCATAACCTTTATTATTAAAATGTATGTATTATTCAGAAACAGTTTAACTCTTCCCAATTTATAAATAAAGTTGAACCTTAAAGTTCTATTCTTCCTGACGTGCCGAATAAAAGCTCGGTGGTGGACTTATTAACGTACACATTATTCTAAGTATATGATAATTTAAAATAATCATTTGTAAATTATTTAGTTCCCAACTGTTAAGCTAGTGTCTGTTTTGAGTACAGTGTATACTCTTGATTTAGGCGCTATTCAAACGAGTAAAATACTGTTATAATGTTAAAAGTCAAAAAAATTCAGTCACGCAAGTACTATGGAATGGATATAACAAAAAAAACTGATTAAAACGAAAAGCTTTTAAAATTTTAAATTACACTAGGCTTTATGCAAAGATTACCATAACAGAAAAACTAATTTAATTTACGAAATTGTTACTTGCGTCTTTTACATACATATAGGAACGTACATACATATATACAACAAAAACAACAACAACAAAAAAATCAAATCTCCTCCAAATATGTACGCTAAAAGATTTTAATAAAATTATAAAGTTTTCTGTATTTTATCCACTTAGAGCGAAGCCGAACTTTTGTATAAAAAATACATGTACAAACATACGTACATACATATACATACACAAAACACAATTTTAATTAAGTGAAAAGCATTTTCTCGCTTTTATTATAAAACTTTTGTTATTTTTTTGTTTTCTTTAAATTCCAATTTGTAACATGATCATCATCTTTAAAACAATATGAATGAAAATGAGCTTTTATATTTGTATGTATATAAGAATCAACCCACACACGTACACGTGACTATATAACATATACGACGATTTAAAAAAATGTTCATTCAGTTTTCGATATACAAAAAAAATTCTTAGGAAAAACATAATTTTCCCATTTTCTTTTTTCGTCATACAATTGTTACCATTATTGTCATCTTATCAAAAAAGTTTTATTAAATTTATAAGAAATAGTTTTTTAAGATACTTGTAAATATTTTTGAAGTTTTGTTGTGCAGAAAACATTGCATTCATTTGTTGATACAATGTACGTACATATCAACAAATTTCAGAAGCGACACTGTGCCATATATATTTTATAATCAGGTTTGAGATGTGTATATGTACCTACACCAAAATATTTTGTGTATTATACATTTTGTTTAAAAGAGACTGCGCCACCAAAACTTTTTCAATTTTATAATTTACAAAAATTGAAAAGCTCTACATGTATAAACGTATGTATATGTATACATCGGTGTCATATATACTCTCGACATGTAGATGTACACATTTATTTGTGTCTATAATCGTTAGAAAATAAATTGAATGGAAATTTATGAAAATGGAAAACTTTATTATTATTTTTGTTTTTTGGGCCATGAACTGCTTGGAAATTTAAATTTTTTTTTTCCCATTCGACGGAAGTTAGTTAATTTTGAAACAAAAAACCAACAAAAATTTTACTAATCCGGAAAAAAAAGTAAAAAATTTGGAATAAGTTTTTTTGTAGAAAATTTTTTCTTCCTGCATAAAATAATATCAAAGTTTGGAAAATGTATACACCCAACTATGTATACGTACGTACATTATGGAAATATTCCCATGGGGTGAATTGATTTTCTCCATATACATACATATACGTACATTATATGTACATATACGTACCTCAGTCGATCATATGAAAATTAAAATTAATTTGTATCCATAAAATGTTATGGCCTACCCCCTCCCGAAGTGTATGCGATATTATAAGTTAATCAATTTTCTTGATATTAATTTTTATTGTTGTTGCTGTGTACCTTAATGAAAATATAAGGTTGGTAATTATTATACTTCGACGGTTGTGCGGGTGCGGTTTTTGTGTTAATTTTTTTCGGTGGAAACTTTTATTTTACAAAATATTTTACTTTTATGGGTTGTGGAAATTCATTAAAAATGGAAATTATTTAATAGCCTTTGGCGGTTGGTATATTTGTATTCTGTGTGCGTATATAGTGTATGTACACAGGGAACGGAAATATCACATTATTATGATGTTAAAAATAATTTGATCGATATTTTTAGTTTAAGAAAAGTTTTGAATGTGGTTCTGTCGGAAAAATTCAACATTAGTTAAACTGTAATTTTAAACTAGAGCAAGTTTTTTTTAATCCATACCAACATTTCTGATAATGATTAATCCAACGGGTTTATCCTAACATTATCTTCATCGATTAAAGTACCTTAATTGTCACAAATAAATTCGAGAAGGTGGGTATCACATCTAACTAATAAATGTAACAAATAACGAAAATTTAAAGTGACCAAGGACGTACATATATATTAGTACAAAATAGAAATTATGTAAAAATTCTCCGGTTGAACTAAGGATCGTAATAGCGATATGTGATCTCCATAAACTAAAAAATATTAAAGTTTTCTTTAATCTAGAGAATAATTGACCAAGGCTCCTACTCGTACCAAAATTTATTTTGGGTGGCTGAGGAATTTATCTAACTAAAAATTATAAAAGCTTTCTTAAATCTAGAAGACAATTGACTAAGGAAAGAGGTGATTTGTACGAAGTATTTTAGTACAAAATTAAAGTTTTAAAGATATTCTTCGGTGAAACCAAGGATCGTATCCAAATAGCAATATATCGTCATCCTAGAATTATTCTTGTCTATGTCCATTTTAGGTCTAGTGGAGAAAACTGCAAGAAACGTTCAAACTGAGAAGTACTATTGTTCCCGAGTAACTATTGTAGCAAAATTTGATTTGTATATAGAACTCTAGGTCTAAAACTCTTGTGCTATAGTGCTAGTTCTTGACTACAAAGAATTCATTACATATTTCGAATAATACTGGTTCTTATCATCTTTGTCACCATTTAAATGCCAAAAATTACTATTTATTTTAACGCGACCATCGTCTCGCATGGGTTTCTACATCCAGTAATTTTAACATTTCTGGATTATTTGTGAGCGCCATTAGGATTCGTAGCAAATCGATTATTTCGACTATTATCGCAGCTGCGTCGGACTGTTCACTATATAATAAAAATAATTATAGTGCCTATTTAATTTCAAAGCCTTATCACTAGAAATATTTACTCTTCACTAATAAATATATTGTTTAAATCTATTGTAACCAATTCTCGTAGTAACCAATCCTCGTAGTCGATAACCTTTAACTATACATTACTAACACCATTTGATAAAAAATTTGATATAGACAAGAATAATTCAAAGGCGACGATATGTTAACAGGTAACCGAGAGTTTTGCCTAACTAAAAACAATAAAAACACTTACTTAAATCCAGATAAGATAGGTGACTAAGGACAGTGGTGTTTGAGCATTTGAAAAAAACATAAAACCTCCCCTTAATCCAAAAGATTTATTACTTTTACTCTAAGGGGTGGTTTACCACGTTGTATGTTAGTACATAATTTAAATTAAAAAAAAAATCACCGGGTGATCCTATACCGAAATATCGAAACATATTTTTGGATAGAGGATTACCTTAAACGATACAACTATTGACACTCATAAGTTTTAACACAATTATTGCCACACTTGCGTTGCTTAAGGTTACTAGAATATTTCACTAAGAACACCAGATTATGTCACATCAGCGAGTGCCATAGTAAAGCCAAATGATATTAAGGCCTGGTTTTATTCAGATATTTAACGATTGATTTTTAAGGGGCAAGGAACGATTTTCAGTTGTGCTTCAAAACTAAGACAGTTTGCAGCTTCAGGATCTTTCAGGATATATTTCTTAAGTATTCCATCAATACCTTACCAAGATTGTGATGAAATTTAGTGTAAAGCTTTTCGTAGATGGCCAATTAAATCAACTTTGCGTTCTATTATGAATTGTGTTAACAGTTTTGTATCCACAAGCAACAGAAACGCATTTTACAACCCGCAGACGTAAGTGCTTTAAAGCCCCTCAAAAATGGCTGGAATAGCTTTGATTGCAGTGAGGTGGTTGCAACAAGCAACATAGAAAAATTCGAGCAAATAATAGGTAAAACAACCATTAACGAATTTGAGAAAGCTTGCAATACTGTATGTGATTAGTTGCATTGGTCAGTTGATAAAGTAAATGTTTTTACATTATTAATTCAGTTTAAAGACGACAACTTTGTTCCAAAATCACAAATTGCTTGTTTAGTCAATAAAACCAAAACAGTTTCAGAATATGAGATATTATCGTTCAATCATTTAAACCTACATAGTGCAACAGGGATTACCCAACCTAATATACATTTTAGAACTTCATTTTAAATTTGTATTGTGTTTTATATCACTGGCCCAGATCGATAATAACGTACCAAATTCTAAGCCGGATAATCTTTATATTGATGTTCAATGGAATTATATAACCTTCTCCAATATAATCTTCTCCAATTCGAGTAATCGGGATCTTCTCGTGAAGATTACGATTACTCGAATAATGTCATTCGACCAGAATCTATTACTTCTTCTGTCAGTACCACAAAAATTATACATCCTAATCATTCATGTAAGGTTTATCTTATAACAATTAAATTGTTTTGTCACATGTCATCTAATGAAATTCGAAAATCAACCCAAATACAATTAGTATATTGCAGGCTTTCGGATATATGAATCCACCCTCTCCATATGATTTGAAAATAGAAACTATAGCTTGTAGTTTAGAAGATCAGATATTGTATTGTTGATAAGGTTTTGGTGTACATATTTGGTTCGAGTAACCCTTTCAATCGACTGAATCATAGATTGCCATTGTCGTCATCGCTAATATTTAAGAATGACGCCTAGGTTTAAAAACAATTCTAGTAAAGAAAGATGCTTAGTGTGGTTTCAACATGTCGCTAAGATCACCTTGCTATACATATCACGATATTGATTGGTTAGTTCCGGTCAAAGTTTATTTCAATTTGTGCATCAGTATTTGACAATATAGTTAGATCAGTGGATGGAGTTACTGGAGACCTTGTACACAAAATGTTTACATTAGAGGAAGATGAACCGTCTAGACTTGCTGAAGTATATAGCAAGCCTTTACTATGATGCAGCAAAAATTATGAATAGTATATCAATTCAAAAACGACGATCATCGACTACATTAATTTACAATCCAGATGCTTTAATAATAATTAAAATAATAACCAGGTATGAGGTTGTCTGAATATTTAAGAAACTATTCTGTAGATTAGGTTAAGGTGGGCGTTCCTAAAAAACTAGCATACAGGTGGAGTCCGCCCGCCATTGACCTATGAGACGATAGCCAGTTAGAGCTTATAATGCCACCGAATCGATATCAGCTGGATAGATCTAAACTTGTTAAGTGTAGGCCAGATCTGCCTGGTTATTACCCACGAGTTGGTGGTTTGACCATCTCTCATTTGTTTCTCTCATAGCATCCTCCTGAATCAGCAGTTTACATAAAGCGAGCAATATTTCGATATTCAGCCTGCTTCGTGAGGTGAAGCATGATGTGCCTTGATGGGCAAGCTCATCTACTCTTACATTCCCCATAATATTGAAATGCCCTGGCACCCAAATCAAGTAGATGTTGAAGTGATCAGTCATCTCATTTATAGGTGCAAAACAATTCTAGGCTACCTTTGACGTATGGAAGGTTACGTTGCATCAGAAGAATTTTTAGACACCTAAGCTATTTATTTATATATATAAATGCCCAGCAAAATTGAATATTTCAACCTAATTGCGGATCGCGCAGTAACTTTACATGGCGATGGTGCAGTGATATATGCTATATAGAAAATGCGATGTCGATGTAATCGGTAAGCAAATCAAAGATTAATCCATTAAATTATCTAAACCTTGTGACTGGCTTTGGAACAATGCCAAAGATATAACAACCTTGTAGAACATATTTAGAAAGCACCTCCGACTTCCGATAATCTTACAAATTTTTTTTATCATATAGGTTTAACTCGTGAATGTGCAGCTCTATCCAGAGTTTTGCTGTACAATTGAATTATTTGTGTTCTTCATTTTTTCAACAATCATAAAGTTTTGGTTCAAATAGCTACTTTCTCATTAATAACTGTCACCAGATTTATAACATGTTTCATGACGGTTATATATGGTCAGATTCCGGACTGAATTCTGACTTTTCTGACAAATTTTTGAGATTAAATAATTAAATCTACAAAATTTTGCTCATAGTTTTAGCACATTCAAGGAGTAAGTTTACTATTGTTCGAAGAATCTTTTATTTTAATTTTTTTTTTAATTAGTTTATTTATTATTAAAAACCCTTAACTATACCAAAATAGAAGATTGCCTGCGGGCTATTCTCTCTAAATTCTGTAGAAAAAAAATTGAGAAGTCTATCAAATCGTTCAAAATCACGTATAAAGAAATGGTTCATCAGAATTTAATCCTCTAAGAATGTGGTTCTTTACCTGGCTGTGTATTTAAAACTGTAAAATATAACGAGCGGTGTTCTAAAATTTGGCGGTCAGGGGGATAAACACAAAGCTCGCTTCATGTGCCGTGCCTGCGAACACCTTTAGCAAGTGCTATCACTGCCTCTTCGTGGTTGTCCCTAGAAACTACTCTGTTACAGGAGTAGGCTAAAGTATGAGGGCTGTGGTCCTCCTCTCCTATAGGGTGTTAGCGTTGGGTTAACAGCCCAACCTTTCAAATTTTATTGTTACAAACCTCATCATAAACCTCGGATATTTTAGGATTCATAACAACGACCTCGGACCCGATATAAGAACCACGATTTTAAATTTGGAACATAGAACGTACTTAGCCAAAATCGACCGGAGAGCCTCGATCAACTCTCCGGACAAGCATTTAAGTATAAGCTCGACCTCATAGCGCTGAGGAAACAAGAATAAACGGCAAGGGCATCACCGGTTACAGTCGCTACAAATGTAGTTGGTTTCTTTATTAGCAATCGATGTCGTCATAGCGTGACTGATTTCATGCCTGCCAACAATCGAATTTGCACACTCAGGTATCATTGGCGTCACTTTAACTTCTCATTTGTGTACGTTCATGCTCCTACTGAGGAGAAGCCGGAACAAATCCACGACGCTTTCTACGACGAGCCGACGAAACAGTTTTGAGAAAAATTCCGCAACACGACATTAAAATTGTTTTGAGCGACTTCAATTCTCAAATTAGCAGTACGGACAGCACTTATCGTAGCACCATCGGCCCAAACACCTTGCACCCTACCCCAAACAAGAACGGGACGCGCACCACGGAGCTATAGCTTTGCTCTACAGCTTGGTGGTCGTCAGCTCACAATTCCCACATAAACGCATCCATAAAGCCACATGAAAATCTAACGACGGGACAACGGTCAACCAAATTGACCACATCCCCTTGCCCAAAACGCATTTTTCTAACCTCAATGGCATCAGAACCAAACGTGGAGCTAATATCGACTCATCGTTTTCAGCGTATCACTCGTTGGAACACAGCGACATTCAAAAACGAAGATAGCAGGACTCCATTCAGACCTAAAAATCTTAGGTTGGACGTTGACTGTCTAGGTGCTCTTCGGGAGAAAGATCACGCACGTCAACGAAATCTATCTCAAAGAACCAGACAATCTCACAACACCTACATGACTGCAATTAAAATTTCCAATCGGCTATGCAGACGAAAGAAACTAGAACGACATGAACAACAGGCGCTCAACATCCAAAATTCCAGCCCTCGCCAATTACAATAGACCTGGTGAGGATGGTATCTGCAACGAAATGCTCAAATATGGCGGTGATTATTTGTTTTACCGCATAATGGAACTAATATCATTAATTTGGTCTACAGAAAACATCCCAGGAGAATGTAAGACAGCACTTAAGGCTTCATAAAAAGGGAGACCGATTAAATTGCAACAACTATCGCGGTATAGCTTTGCTGAATACAGGCTACAAAATTTTTGCCAAAGTAGTCGCGGCAAAGTTATCAGCATACACCGAGAGGATCTTGGGTGATTATCAATGTGGTTTTCGCCTGAATAGATTAACAACCGATCAAACTTTCAACTCTGAGGATGCTATGCAAAGGACATCCTTGTCCTGTGCACAGTCTATTCGTAGACATCCAGCAGGCGTACGGCAGCATTAAAGGGAATAGGTTAGGGAACGTCTTGTCCTTGGTTTCTTTCTATCAGATTTTAATGGATGGCTAAATATGTTAGGTGCAAATAGAAGGTACAGTATCGCATGCCTTCGAGATAAAATCTGAAATATCTAGGGCCGATCAATAAACAAAACTCCGTTTCAGCCGTCATCGATACCGAGCATTTGACGTCAACATTAAGGTCTTCAAGTCTCCCCACATATCGCGCAAAGTAAAACTCGACATCTACAAAGAGTTGATAAGGCCAGTTATCATCTTTGGTTGCCAGTCTTGGAAGTGTCCAATAACAGCGCAAAACATCAAAAAACTTACTGTAACTGAGCGTAACATAATTCGTATAATTCTCGGTCCCATTCTAGAGAGAGCCACCTACCAGATGCGTATGAATCACGAGATCAGAAATGATCTCGATAAAGTTGACATCATCGGATTCATAAATTCAGCAAGGCTTAGATGGCTCGGACACGTTCTTCGTTCGCAAAATCGGACCACCTAACAGGCCTTAGGATCGGCACCAACGAAAGAAGGGCCTCACGGGAGACGTGGATGGACGATATCGAGGAGGACCTGATAACACTCGGTCATCGTGCCTGGCGTTCTCTTGCAGTGAACCGAACTATTTGGAGGAGCATCGTTGAGGCGGCCAAATCTATCCATGGGATGTTCTAAAATAGCTTTTGTTAATTTTCTGTGGCAATTTTTTTAAAATGGGTTTTAAGCTTGCTCGCTACCAGCTCTCTAATATTTTAAAATACTGGAAATAATAATTTAGGGAGCAAATATTTGATTTGTAACTGAATATGTCCCAAAGCTGAATGATATTTGATTGAAATACAATACATTTTTTAAGCTATCTGTTAACCATGTAAAATAATTTAAAATGCTTATGAGCAAATCATTATTTTTTTGTCATAACTTTTTAAATTAGATGGATCATTGAAACCAATTTATTAACTATAAAAGCTTTTATTTGGAAATTGTAATAATTAATTTTTCATCAAAGCTAAAAGCTTTATGATTAAATTTAATGAATTAAATTTATAAAAGCAACAAATATTTATAAAAGTTGGTTGGCTAATTAAGGCTCCTTTATATTAATCTGACTAAATATATTATAAGCTTAAAAGCTTTTAGTAAAATAAGTAAATAGGAAGAGTTCAAATATTATAAAATATTCTTGTATTTTAAAAATCACTCAGATAACCAAATATTCATTTAATTATTTAGCGACATAGAAACTACATATACTTTGTTCGGTTTTAAATAGCCATGACAAATCAGGAACTTTACAACTTTATATGAATGTTGTATTTATATTCAAAAAAAATGTTAACAAAACATTATAAAACGTACATGCACGGGCAATAAAATCAATTCAATTATATACAAAATATTCTGTTCCGCAATTGTATCCTCATCTGTACGTACGATATGTTTAAAAAATCACACAACATAATAAGATGTACATACAGGATATAGTAGAAAAGAGGATATGAGGACAACAATGGAAAATAAAATATAGTTTGTGTTGTGCTTCTGTACAACCAAAATGACAATGGAGAGAAAATCACAGAACACAAAATAAATTTCATGGTTCTTTGCTTGCTATAATCAAAAAACTGACCACCGCACCTTGAAAGCTTTTCATATATTATGTACATATACATATATATATATATTAGAACATACAACACTATAACTATATATATGTATGGGTAAAGATAAGGCTAAAAGGTATAATAAAAAAGGGACACAAAACAATTGTAATAATAATAATTTCATTTTCCGGTTTTCTCTCGTTTCCTTGTATGTATGTATGTCTGTATATATGTACTCTTCTTATGTTGGTCACAAAGAGCTTTTGTTTGGTTTTTATGTTTTTCAACACAAAAATGATAAAAAATATATTCACCTTTTAGCCTATATACATACATATTAAATTATGCTGATGACTATGTGGTTTGGGAGAGAAAAACTGCAAACCATAACCTTTCCGTGTTAATTTAGGTTTAACCGCCGTGAAAATACTAACGGAAATGTATACACATAAACAAAAGATGAATTTATTTTTAATTTTCTCTATTATGGGCCAATACTCAACCGCACTAATGGGCTTTGGTGACCAAATATATAAAACTATATATTTTAGTAAATAACAAATTATCTGAAGATATCTTAGTATGTAGGCGATGGAAGCGGGGGGGAAATTTTCAACCACGAAATAAATTAGAACGAGAATACAAAAAAAATTCATTATGGAAAATAAAACGAAAATTATCACCCGTCCTCTCTGCAAATATATATCGTAGGTATAGCTGTATGTACAACAATAATTATAAAATGGATGGTTTTATGTGAATATACACCACCAGGTTCTGTTTCAAATATTTTAATTTAAACTTTTTCAATTAAAAACGAAAATTAATTATTATATAGAGCTTTTTTTTATTTATACAAAAATATTTTTACTTAAATTGTTAAGGTGTTATTGTCTTGAAATTGAATTGAACGTTATAAATGTATGTATAGGTATATAGTAGAGTGAAGCATCGTAAAAGAAAACTTCAAGTTTTCTAATTTTCTAATTATCCATTTTATTTTTGAAATTATATTTTTAATTTGAAAACTAAATTTTTTTATTTTTATTTTGTTTCGAAATGATTTTTATAATTATATCGAACTTTTTATTTAATTTCTTCGATGTAAATGGAGATGGGCGTAGCTCAGGTGTAATTAAAAAATTGTCTTTGATACATTTATTTTTTAAGATTTTAATTATTTTTTATATACTTATCCTTGTGTCACAGGTATATACAGACAGAAAATATTTGTTTTTTATATTGTACGGAATCAAGGTTATAAGTGTACTGTATAAGTGTACTGTTTACTGTAAACAACAAGGTTATAAGTGTACTGTTTACTGATTAATAATTTATCTCTCACTTAACAATTAACTAAAATTGCTAACGAATTGTTGATCTAAATTTGATCGGCCGCAACATGAATTAAGAAGCAATAGAAGTAACCCAATCTATATCGGTTCCATAGAGAATGAAGTTAGCTCTAATGATGAACAGGAAAGTACTGCAATCTCTGTAGTCCAACGAAACACAAGCAGTCCGCGTTCGCACAATAATCACTCGACAATTCTCAAAAATAAAAATCAATCTACCCATATTGCAGGATCATCATCCAGTTTAAACGAACCTCGCAGTTCGGCGGTCGCTGGAGTGTCTACGGTACTCACAAGTATTCTGAGCCATCAACCTGACCTCAATTATTTTATTGAAGAAATCTCTCGCCGTTTTAGTTCATTCAATCCAAAACATGGTGCAATATTCATTAGCTCCTCCGCAATTATCAAAATCGCAGTCTAATCATCCACTGGGAATATTATTTGACCCATCACAGTTTCCCACACTTGAATCTTGTCAATCTAAATCAAGGAACTCCATAACAGTCATATAAGGAAACCAACCTTTGTTCAAACTCTAAATTTCAAATTTGATGGCTCAGCGAGTGGAATTCCTATAGAGCCATTTATATTTAGAATTGAACGTTTAAGAAGAGTGACCTGGCCCAAGTTAAAACATTCCAATAGAAAATCTGGAGTTGTAACATGCGTGTAGGCCTTCAAATATTTCTGGCTGGTCAAAGTTTTGATACAACAGATAAACTTGTAAACAAATGCGTTTTCATAGAAGATTCATGGAATCGTATTTGACCCATACCTGAGCTAATGAAACAGCCACTCCGTATTATAAACGAACTTAATTCTGATCTCAACCACTAATACTAGTGCAAATGTAATTTATGTCAATCAGAGCCAGAATGAAGTGTGCGCATTTGACGTTTCCAGATATATGAATCGATATCATCAATATAATCGTAGCAATAGTTTGAAGAACGCAGTTACCGGTAAAAATTTGAAACTAGAGAGCACTCCAGGATGTTGCGGAATTGCTCATCTCCAGAACATTTATTTAAAAATTGTGAACGGCCAGTGTGGGCTGTATTTTGTTTTGAATGTGGATTAGAAGGTGTAGCCAAGCCAAACTGTGCTCATTGTAATAAAACGAAACCAAAATATTCGGAAAACTTCAGAACGGAGGTGAAAGCTTCTGGGTGCTTTCTCCCCCGGAAAAATCCAAATCCCAGCCATTAAATGACCGAAACATCTTCCAATACATATCCAGAGCTATACAAAAGGACTCTGTAAATGAGAAGTTTAAGTGCGATATTTTTAGCTTAGTGACACAAATTTAAGTGGTAATCATGACCGCCACCACCACAATCCAAACATGACTCCCAGTTATGAAGCCAGCGAATCTATACCATTATTGGTGATTCATATTCAGATATAACTATTTGTTCTCTGAAATATTTCCGGAACAAACGAAACTGTAATTCACGAACATAATGATACCAGACCCTATAACGCAACAGTCCAGATTGCAGGTAATGTAGTTAGAGGTGTTCTGGATAGTGGTGCAAACATCAGAGTCTTAGGTGCTGAGTCAGAAAAATTTATAACAGAGTCTGATATATTCCTCCACAGCCTTCCTTGTTTTATATCAACGGCAAGTGGTCAGCAGCAACGCGTACTTGGTTATGTAAATGTGCCTATCAAATACCAAAATAAATAAAAGGTTAATAATTTGTTGTTCCTAGTCTCACACAAAAATTTTACCTGGGTATAGATTTTTGGAAACCTTTGCAAACCTCAATATCGCCTACTGATCTAAATGCTAAATCGTTGTATACTTTCACCTAAGGAGCAGAATATCTTAGACAAATCAGTACAACTGTCCCCAAGCTTCAAGAAATTAGGTCTTGGTCGAACCACTTTAATCACGCACAAAATTGATGTCGCCAATGCTGCTCCTGTTAAACAACGTCATTATGCGGTTTCCCCCGCAGTACAAAAAGAAATGTACAACGAAATAGAAAGAATGCTGGAATTAGGAGTCATAGACGAAAATACTAGTCCTTGGTGTTCTCCTTTTGCTCTAATTCACAGGTCTAATGGTAAAGTAAGGCAATGTTTAAACGCGCGCCAATTAGATGAATTGACCAAAAATGATGCATATACCCACTGTCATTAATTGACTCGTCAACATGTTAAAACTTTGGTTATTTCTAGCTTGGATCTCAAAGATGCCTTCGTTGTACCATTTTACGGTTATGCCATTTGGCATAACCCACAGAAAAATACGAGTTGAGGAACCAAGAAATTTTAAATAAATAATATTTAATTTAGAGAACCAAGAAGTTCAAGTAAATTAGGTTAATTTCCGGTCAAGAGAGTTGGTAACTCTGACAGTTGGGAACTTAATTTTTGGATTTAGTTAAACTTTAAAGTAAGTCTTTTTTAACTTTGAGAGCTGTGAAGCACAGAGAATCAGAGAGATGGTCCCTTACTTTTTAGTGAACTACGGCCCAAACCGCGAAGTAGATGACACATACCGAGCTCTGTACAGTGTCGAGATCAGAGATCTGATGAAGATTCCCGACCTTGTACATGAAATATGATCTCGCTGGGTCGCTGGTCCCTCCACGATGTAGAGAACCCGTTGGAGCCAAATTGGTGACACAGTAAGGGGCCAGTAATGGCTTTTAAATTATTTGTAGAATCGAAACCTTCATACAGGTCATATAGTTTTAAGTGACTTATTCGTGTTTACATGTGCGCATTCTGCTGCATAACATATATTTGAGTTGTATACGTGGTTCAGTTTTTCGAATGGGAAATCAACCAGGATGGCAAATTTCCACAAAACACTATTTCCGGCTAGATATTATCTGGAAAATGTCACGAAGAGCATGATTCTTTGTTATGGCATATATCTCATTACAAGCTATCTATAGAATTAGACATTGGGAAGCCGCATATCAATCGAAGAAGAATTTAGTGGGCAACAATTTAATCAAAACACTTAATTAATCGTAAAGTTATCATTATGGAAAGAATTCCAAGAAATGAGATCATCTTTGAATGTTTGAAAAATGATAGCACTACTACGAAGTTGGAAATTGTTTTGCATTTTAAATTATTTTAGAAATAACTCTTTTGTCTTTAAGAGCTTTTAAATTTAATATTTAACATCCTTACAGGTAGTATAGTAGCTTTTTGCAATTTGTAAACGGGTGGTTATTCATTAAATTAAAGCTTTATGAGTTCTACAATATTATAATTTTTTTAGATTTTTTGGTGCTTGACTGAAAGCTCTCGGATCAATTATTATGTTGTAAAAACAGCTGGAAAGCTAGGTTTAAACTTTAAAAAAACTATTTATAACGGTCATAATTTTATAAAGAAAGTGTTAACTGTTAACCATTGAGTACAGTAAAAAGCTCAATATTCCCTCTATTAAATATGAAGTTTTTACAATCAATTAGGAGCAATTCTAGAGTCAATAAAAAATGTCTGACCTATAAAAGCCAATTTAAAATGATTTAACATGAATTAAAGCAAAAATCTTGCATTAAAATTTTGGAAATAAAATGCTTCCAGCAGTACTATAACAGCAATATTCTTTTTCCGAAATTATACTTTATCAGCATTAAGGCAGTATAAGACTGTCTACGCTTTGAAAAATTTTAAAAATTTAAAGTTTTAAAGGTTTCAGATTAATCTTATTTTAATATATATGTTAAAGCTTCCTAATAAAATAAAGCCCAACTAATAAAATAAATGATCATAGCTATAGCTTCCAGTATACTGGAAATACTAGTTTGTGGATAAAGCTGTTTTCCGAAATTATAATTTTGATATCATTAAGCCAATATGACTAGAATACAAGTTTGGAAAATAAAATCATTTAAAAGATTAACGAAAAAATTAGGTTTAAAAGCTCTCAGATTAATTTTATTAATATTTTGTGTTAGAATATGGTTCAATGTTTTATAAGTTTTCTAATCGAATTAAATTTTTACGATAAACTACTTAAGAAATAAAATCTAAATGTTTAAGAGATCAATTCAACATAACATCTTGTCTGTTCTTATATTCTCGAGAATTTCGTGGTATCAAATATACTGTTGACAGAACGCCAAATAATTTTTCCCAGAGTGGAAGAACGCAGCTTTGAGAAGGAATCAGATCATATGTCGAAAATATTTCAATGCCGCAAGGTTCATGCAATTTTATATAGCCGTTCTAATATAGTAGGAAGTAGACGTAAAAAACTAGTGACTGCCAAAACCAAAGTGCCATCAATCTAGTTTACATATATGAATCATATACAGAATCAGGCAACCGCACCAAGTCAAATTTCTATGTTTCTCTCTCTTATACATAATTAAAAACCTCTCACCGAAGTATAATTTTGTACTGAAATTAAATAAAAATAGTTTTCCGAATTTTAAACTAAAAGCACTTTAAAGCCACTACACCCTTTTGACCATTAAGGATCATTTAGCACCATGTTACATCAATTAACCACATATTACATACATTAATTCCATCACAATTAATTTAAATCACTAAACAAAATAAAATTAAATCGCGAATTGTTGTTGTTGTCAATCAATAATTGTTGTTGTTGTCAAGGATACCTTGATAACGAAATAAACGTTAATTCAGCTATTAACAGGCAGATTTTGATGAAACTAGTTTTGTAGCTCTCCATTCATCAAATCAAAAACCTAAGTATACTAAAATTAGTGTTTGATCAGCGCCACTATATGGGTAAACCAATAAACTTTTACTACGAAAATATAATCTAATTTGAACGTGTACCTCCATAAGGGGTTATTTTCATTCCATATGCTTTGTCTTTCAAGCCTGTCAATTGACAGGTCCATTTCTCGAAATCAACTGATCTCCAAATTTTGATTTTAATAAGTCGATAATTGCGGTCGCCGTATGGCGAAGAAGAAACCGCCTCTCGTCCGGATAAATGTCATCCATATTTTCAAACAAAAACTCATTTACCATGTGCGGTAACGATCTCCATTGATGTAACGCGGCGGCAGGCCTTACTTTTGAAGAATTTAGGTCCGATGTATTAGAGTCAGTAAGGTTTCATTTTGTTCTGTAGAGAATATGTGGTACGAAATCTATCCACTGTTTGACGAATGATCCTTACTCAGATGGACGATTATGTGCGCCATAAAAATCACGAAGTAGTCTATAAGTCGTCATGCCAGTGCTAGCCAGGTTTAAGTGACATTTTTCACGTTTCGAGAAAAATTGAAATAAACTTAATTTTGAAATTTACAATGAACCTATGCAAAAATTTAGAAAGAAAATTGTATCAACACATGAAAACTATTGTTATGCAACATCTCCAATTGAAAACGTTGGCTGGAGATATACTATCTTTCAGGAAAATTGGAAAATGTAAACACCTTTCGTGCAAATTAGTGTATCTCCAGCCAGTAAAAATAATTAGGTGGACTTACACCAAAATGAAATGAAACTATTATGTCAAATTGTTCAATATCCAATTTTCATACGTTTCATTCATTCATTCAACAAAATAACTTTCAAATTATTTAATCCTATTTTGTTCAACTGCATAGCAAAATTAGTAAAAACGGTAGATACACTAAAACAAATGTTTAACTCTCGTTGTTTCTGGCGGTTACTCTAAATTTACCACTGAATATCTCGTTAAGGTGAAGAGATACAACAAAATGGATTAAAAAATCGAAAAGAGAGTATTTAGTTTACTAAGAATCAATTACTAACTCAAAAAATTGTATTTTGGAGATAAACCAGGCTAGCACTGGTATGACGAAATTGGGTGAATCGACGACTTTACTTTTCAAAGTAAATTTTAATAATTTCGTGGTGCTGTTCAAGCGTGAGACTACTAGAGTATATTTTTCATAAAAATTTAATTTTTTCTTTTATTTTTTACTATTTTAAGTTCTATCAGGCTTAAAAAAACACCCTTTACAAGCTTCCCTACCGTTGATATAATAGGCATACCAAAATTCACGAAATTCGTGGTTGAATTTGTGGCATTGGTTTCTCAACAATCACTCATGGATTTTCTGAACTCCACGACAATTTTGACGATTAACGAAGCCATTAAGATCGCTGATAATGATTCTGTTTGACAAATCTGCATTCACTGTTGTTATACCATAATTCAGAAGCCTTCAGTTTTTAAGCTAATTGAGCTATGTGAGCACTTAAATGAAAATCTCCCGGAAAATTTCAGCACACACGTACCTCCCTACAAATCGAGTTCATACATCTGTTTAGTATATTTTACAATTGCTTGTAATAAAAAAACTGAATTTTATTTTTACAACAGACATTTTTATTTTGAATTGTCTTTCCATAAATTTTCACGATTTTCACGTTTGTAAAATTTTAAATTTTATCATTAATTGATGGTGCGGACGAGTTCATATTATGAACAACAATAATAAATAACTCAAGCGATAAAATTACATTCCCGCGTGCGCGCACAAACATATATTTTTTTTTTGACTTGCGATGTTGACAATAAATTAGGTCCACACCAAAAAGCACAAGGTAAATAAACTTATAAATCAAAACAACATCAAAATTAGTCATAACTGTTCAACAAAATGAAAAAAGCTCATAAATTTATATTACATAATTCTCACGTATATATGTATATTTATGTTTATGTACCTTACAAATGTTGACATCATATTTCAATTTCGAACTCAAAATGTTACATTGACTTTTAAATTTTTTGTTTTCCTGTATACAAAATAGCACAGACGTTTATTTTTGTTTGTTTATGTTGTTTTTTCCCAGATTTTCCTCAATACACACACCAGACACTCACACACACACATACAAAAAGCGCACAGAATGGAAATGAATGATCCAAGCGAAATGAAAATACGAAAAATTATTTTAATTTTTAGATAAAAGTCAAAACTTTCATTAACTTAATATAAAGCGAAGTAAAAGTTTGTTTTATTCTTTTGTTTTCTTAAGAAAGTATATAAGTATATATGTATGTGTACGAAAATATCCAATCGATCTTGAAAATATGAAAAGCACACAACACACACACACACATAACGTTTTATGCGAACGTGTGAAAAAACTTTGTCGGGGCTCTGCTTGCTTATCATACAAATACGAATATTACTTAATTTATTATCCAGGATTTGTATTTGTACTTAAAGCTCTTATTAACTAAAAACAAACAAAATTATTACCGAATCCTATAAATACGTATATAGAAGCATGAAATACGAATTAAAACTTTTGTGTATTACACTTAATTGTATATTTGTCGAGAGGCTCGAGGCTTAAAATGACGAGAAAGCTTTTTGCATTTTTAATTTTTCAATTAAATTGAAAATAATTAAAAAAAATAAAAGAAAACGTAAAACAAAAAAGCACAAGTTTATTTGAATTTTTATTTCGTTAAAGTTTCAATTAATTTAATTTGCAAAGTTGGTACAAAAAATGCGACAGACAAAAGTACAATACGAAAATACATTTTGTTGTTGCGGTTTATACTTTTTATATTGTTGGAAAGCTTTTTCTTATATTTTGTTGTTGTACTGTCATTGTTCGAAGTTTTTTTTTTTTGCATGCCAAGACAACAAGTTTTCCGTTTTTTGCGTGTTATTTAGTTTAATTAGAAATTATTTTAGTTTATTTTCATAAAAGTAAGCAAAATGTTAAGTTGTTATTAAGTTTTTGTTTACACACCTTAACTCGCATTGTCATAGTTATGTACATATGTATGTAGTTGGGAGGTTGTCTTTTTAATTTGAATAATTGTAGCTTCCATCAGTAACATGCAGACTATATATATTTTATAGAATTGATAAAGGTATTTTTAATTTCATTACAGGTAATATTAAACACATTTATTCATTCAACGAGGACAGGAGTATTGCACTATTTAAAATTGTAAGTATTTACTTTGATTTAGAAACAAAACACTTAACTACACCAATACTCAGTGAGCTGGACCAACTTTTCAGACTTGTAGCAGTATTGAAAATACTATACTGCCGTACACAAAATGAAGGCGGTCGTTGTCTTCCATTTATGGCAGTTCTAAACGAATTTGAATATAGTCTTTGCTGCACTGATCCCTAAGATGTCCAAACTTTTAGATAGATTCGCCCATTTTGAATTTTTGTGGTCAAGTGCTCTAAATTCTGATGAAGTTTTCTATTTAGTTTACCACATTTATAAGTTTCGTGGAAGATTCCATTCTAAAGAACAGTATACAGAAGAATTTGTAGAATAATTTATATATTTTCGAATATTCTGAACCAACTTGAACCTATTGAGTTTATTATTTTTTAAAAAAATTAGGCTTTCATTGTTTTGAATAATTAATTTCAATTGGATTTTTTATAATTTTTTAAACAAAACGATCTAAAATATTTAAATTAAATTTATCTAGAATTTTCTAGAGGACATTTCTAGAACTCTGGTTATTTAATTAATTCAACACCTATACACATTTTGTCGCTGTTTTGAGTATTTCCAATTGAGAAAAAAATTAAAATTATTTTTTGGATCGGCAGTTCAAATTTTAAAAAATCATTTAAAATGACATCGTTAAACGTACACAATCGTTTAAACAGTAAAGTCATCAGAATTTAATGCGCTTGACCGCAAAAACCTAATTGCATAAAGAATCCGTGGACATCTCTAGGATCGGTGCGGTAAAAACTATTAAGATTCATTTAAAATGCTGATACTACAAAATTATTTGAACAGGTAACAGCTTATTACATCTTAATTCCCATGGCCACAAAGGTGGCAGTTGGACTAACCTATTTAAAGATATCTTCAAGAGCATATGTCCATCACTAAAACTGGTGGCACAAATATTAAAATAAAATAAAATTCCAATTAGAATAATAACCAAATTTAACAGTGTAATTGTTTGTGTTATTTTTTAAGTATTAACTTCACTGTCATGTTCAAATCATCCTGTAGATAAGTCAAACGTACTAAAAGGTGATCTATAGTTTGTTAATAAATTTTTGGTATATATGGGCCACTATGCAATATCGACATACGTCCATGTCCGGCCGTAAATAATTTGAAACATCAATTTTCCGAAAGACTCTATCATCGGGCACAAAGGAGAATATTGATTCTTGTATAGTTTTACATCAAAGTATTTTTTCTGAATCAGCAATTGGCCGTTCATCTACTTTAAATTTTTATTTTGATTCATGATTCAGTCATTTTATATCGTCGAAAGAAAGCTAATGGTTCACTAATGGTGTTCTCTGCGATATTCGCGTCGTCAGTAAAAATCATTAGTTTCGAATTAGAACTGGTATGTCAGGGTGAAATATTTTTGTTTTTTCTAAAATATTCCATTGGCCAAGAAAACCATTTATTTGATTATGGTTTTCTTATTTAAAATCGTCAAATAATTATAAGGGTCTACGTATCAGCAAATTGTGGGATGCATCTATGATATAGTAATTTACAATTTCGAAGAAACGTTAAACTTGTATATGGTGAGGGGAACTTTTTCTTTGAGCTGATTTTGTTGTTGAAAGGTTTAATACCGTCACTACCTATTTCTTAAAAATTCAATATCTTGCACTCCAAATACACATTTGGATGCCTTGCACTTAAGAATAGAGACATTTATATAGCTCCTAATGCAACCATAAAAATGCAATCTAAAGTCATTTACAATCAAGTTGATGTTTCCGGGAGAATGGGCCATCTAAAATAACAGAACGGATAGATTTTGAGTTTTGGACAGATTAATGTGCAGGCCTTTCTCAAACCAACCTGCTTCCATAATAGATAAATAAGACTGTCAAATGCTTGCGTATAACGTTAATACTTGGAGGACTTTAAAACTTTTAACTGAGGACTTGGTTTAGATCAGGAATTATCCTAGAGAATCAATAATCAATTGGTATACTACAGTTATCTTCTAAATGGATTTTTGGTCAACCCGGAATAATAAATTTAGTTCCATTTTACTGCGCTATCCGTTGATCGTTGTCTCTTAAATCGGAAATTAATTTCCCGCATATTTTTTTCGATACATCATTTACATATTCCAGCTGTTTGTTGTTTTTTAGGTAATAGCTCCCAAGACGGTGTTTAAAAAATCCAGATGTATGGTGATACTTTTATCGGTTTGTCTAAAGATGTTAAGAATTGTCCTTTGCAGCACTTTGATATTTTTGGCTACCTTGTACTTGTACTGAACTCGTCTAAATCCCAAAATTATTCTAATTAAACCAACAGTTTAAGACAAAAATCTTATTTAAGGCTTCAGACGGACTCTGTCCAAAATAAATTAAGTTAACTTTCTAGAAATAAGATGCATCGGCGCAAATATAGGATTCTGATTAATTTATTGAACACTGAATAAATAAAAATTGTTCACATTAATTGTGGTTCAATAAATTTTCAACATCAAATCAATTTGCCCATTGGCAAACATATAAAGTGTAATTTTACGTTATTTCGTCACCCCATCAATAAATACTATCCCCACAAGGACATAGTAGCACAAAAGTATTTTCCCCGTGACAAAATAATACATAAAAACATATTCACTGTGCCGCATTTGACGTTATACCACGCGTAGGCTGTTAGCAAGCCTCTGAAAATATACAAACCATTCGCTCACACAATTAGCGTATCCCAAGTGTACCACACCCGGAGTGCACTATAAAAATCTTTAAGGAAATCTAATCTTTGGATTATTCAAATGACAATAGGAGCAAACTTCAAATAGCTAATACCAAAGAACGGCAAAATTTGGTAAGAAAAAAAGTTATACTCACGAGAACATAACCATTTTTATACCAATTTTAAAAGAACGCTATTCACCTAGGAACATAGCCAACGGTGTTCCACTGAAGTACTGAAACTGAATAAACAAATCGTGATACCATATTAGTACTATTGGTTACAACTATCAACGCAACCTCGCCAAACGAGAGCTATACGGCATATCCAGCAGTTATAAACCGGCTAATATTTATCGCAAAACTAATCCATGAATAGGCCATGAAAAGCCACTTAATCTTAATGTATGTCAAAAATTAATAAGTGAAATTCAAGCTGCATTTACTAGAATTACCGGAGCCTAAACTTCAACAATTTGATGGAAATCCAACTCAATATATTTCTTGCACAATGAAGAGAATATTTTACGAGACTATAATATTGTTCGCACCAAACCAATCTCTAAAGCAATACAGCAACCCATACAGAGGTAGAAGATTAGTCGAAACGCCGATCCAGCATTAATATCGTGTATCATCTTCGACGACGAGTAGAGATCTATTAAAATATGCTTATCGCTCCATTACACAAATAAGAGGGATCTTCGAACATTGGAACACCAATTAAATAACCTTGCACAAAGAAATATGACGATCATGAATTCTGCGCCAATGTGAATCATCAATTCTAAATGATAATAAATAAGATCAAAACAGAGCATTATTCGATAGAAACCATCAGCGTCCGAGTCGAAAACTTCAAATATCGAGCTTTGGATGTTTTCAGAGGGCTAAATAGAGAACTATCGAGAATGCTAATCCGGAAACATATGGGTCCTGCCTTGAGGTTCTAAACATGAATTTCATAAATTTGACGATTCATAAGAAGCACATTAAAAACTTGGTAACAGCTCCAATCAACCAATTTTCGTATATCAAGTCACAAAATCCACGAATTAATAACTCGGTCAATCAAGTTTCGTATACCATTTCACAAAATCCATGAATAACCCACAATTCTATACCACCGCAACGGAAAATTAAATTACAACCACCAAAATCATACAATTACCAAAACCTGAATCAACAAATATCACCTAGGAAAAATTCAAAACCTGCAACACCAATGGAAATTACATGAATAGACCAGCACCAAAAGTAGAACATCCCAGCAGTTGGAGACACATGACGGGAGGAATATAATAAGTTAATCAATAAAAACACGGATATACTCAGGGGTAAAATCTATGGAGAATGCCTCTCTAGCATACTATACCTAGAGTACGAAACAGCAAAAAATAACAAACCTGAACTAGCTGAAGGAGCCATTCCCACTAACATGAGGTGACATCAAGATCAATAAAAAAATATCCTAGGCGCCAACACATTAATAGAGTTTTTTGTACTACCTGGTTTAAAAACATTCGACGTAATCATCGGGGACTAAAAAAACTTGGAGCAATTATCGATCGAAAAAATAATATCTTTACCATAACTCCAAATACCAAAATTCCACCAAGAAAAACACTCAGTTCAAGTAAAGAACATTGAAGTTGGGGATAGTCATCTTTCATCAAAAGCCAGACAAAATCGTTCAAGAAATTGTTTGGAAATTCAAAACACTATAATTTAAACCAGTCAACAATACTGAAATAATTGTTACTAGAAGGAAAGAGAAACCCAGATTTAAAGAAGAAACTGTGAACAAAAATAATCGAGTCACAATTACCACCACCTTCAGGAAAATGGTCCACAATACTCAAATATAAAATTTAACGCAATAATTTCTTCTTTCCAGTTCCTGGCTATTGAGCTTGACAGCTCACTTATCATTTACAAATATACCAACAATACTAAAATCGATACCTTCATAACCTGCCGCTAAATAATGGAGACTCACTGTAAAAGTTATTCACAAAACAAGGAAGCATCCTTAGTAGACTTCGGTATAATATCCATAATTTTCATCATAAAATGCATCCTTTTATTAAGAACAAAACGCAAAATATGGTCAATTCCAAAACAATGTCACGAAGAAGTCTTCATCAGTCAACATGGAGTCCAACCAATTAGCCTGAACTTCTGACCGATGGTACGCGGATCTTATAAGGGGGAAAAGTTAACACAACTAGGACTACCGTCGACAATAAAAAAAATAAAACTCACTATTTAAAGCCATTACTGGCCCCTATGCGCCTACCATATGGTGGCTCTCCTTTCAGAGATCACGAAACGTGACCGTTTCATTTCATGTACAATATCGTGGATCATCATCAGATCTCTGATCTCGATATTGTAAAGAGCTCAGGAATGTGCCATCTACTTCTTTTTGGGCCATAAATCACTCGCATGACTCTTCTCTCAAATGTAAGGAGACTTCTCTCGTACTTATCCGTGGGAGAGCCCAAATATTTTGTCCATTACTAAAATCTGGTGTACCATTGTCCCTATAATCAGAGATGATGTACTTCTTTTTGGACTCCGCATTAATCTGGAATCCAACAGAAGTGGAAAACTCTACAAGTAGATCAAGTTTTTTCTTCACTCCGTTGTTATTCATTCCAATCACACATATGCCATCTGCATATGCAAGCACCTGATTAGAATGGCGATATAAGATGTTGCGCTGAGGTTTTTCAGTTTTATGAAAGATCTACTCCAACATGAGATTAAGGAGTATCGGGGGCGGAGTATCTCCTCCGAATTAAATGCAAAAATTGTCGTTAGCCTGTTCTCAACATTAACACAGCATTGAGATTGCGTCACTGTCATTTTACATAATCGTTCAATTTTATTGGCTAACATAAGTATTCCAGCGCAGACCACAAACCCTCTCGATTGATCGAGTCATAGGCCGGCTGGAAATCCAGGAACACCTGATGTACGGCGATGGAAGTCTCAAAATATTTAGATAGAATTATCCGCAGCGAAAAGACCAGAATCCTCCTTGATAGTCTCCAATAGAAATTGTACCCCTTTTCCATTTAACCCCTTTTCAAATTCCTCTCTTAAATACAGCAATATTATTGGCTTCTGGAATAACTGTAACATGAGCCCATCATAGCCTTAGAAGCAGAAATCACTGACAATCAACAAAAGGCCTATTATTTACTGTCATTTTTGGGATTTATTTTATTATTTTACAAGAATACGAATAAATTGAAGCCCCTTTTACTATTACAGACGCTGTTTATGGCTTGTTTTTTTAATCTGCCATTTAAATTATCACTTTCCTAGAACCCATCGTTTCGGATTTGAAGCTGCTGCCTTCTATTGACACTTTGTAGATGTTGTTTCATTATTTTTATACATGTATTTCTATTTACTGATGAGGTAGATAATTATTTATATAGCATATAAGTATTTGCGACTTCCAATCATTAGGACTAAATAATTTATTCAGTATTGATACTACTAACTTCTCTACTATCAAAAAAAGCTTTAATAGATCGAGAAAAATGCTCTCCTTTTGGATGGGTTTGACCCTAAGTCTCCTTCTCGGCTCCAATTTTCATTGCGATTTTTTTTGTTGTTGAACTATTGTACTGATTCTCCCAATAATTTTAGTAATTAATTACTCATATTTAATTGTATGATCAATTACATCAACCATCTTTATTCTAATTTTACGAATTGGGCTATACCACGAATGAAACCAAGAAGCCCTAAATTGATCCTCATATAGGAATCTAGTAAAATATAACATTTGATTTGCATTCAAAAACTATTGAATTTCAATCTGTCTTGAATATGAAGCAATAAATTACAATAAGTTTCGACCTAATCTTAGATGAAAGCCATCTTCATTCTTTAATTGAAACCAAAAAAGAGGTTTATCACTGTAAATGATAAAGTTTAATTTGAATTCCAATTAAAGAAATATCGGTCTAGGTAACAGCTGCTTACTAACGAAAAGAATCCTCTTTGATAGTCACCAACAAGGCCCTCTGCTAAAGGGCTGATTTTATCCAATTTATGGTACAAAGGAGAGATATATCCTGAATTCCTAAATTCTGTTGATCAGCATTGGTAACAGAAGTTTTCAGTACCTCCCAGACACCCTGGTAATTAGCTTCCTCAATGTTTTTTTTCGATGACAAAATAAGTTCTCAGATCCTGCACAACCCGAACTCGCCCTTTTGAAATGAACACGTAGTCAATTCGGCTGCAAGAAAATTTTGCGAAGATATGTCCATGTTCCCAAATGTACCTGTTTCTGAGGGGAAAATTCACTTACTGTCGTCAATAAATTACCGTCCTAAAATTTTAGTTAAAAATAAACAGAAGGCAACAATCCACATACATGCGGTCGGCATTGACAACTTAAATCCATTTTGAAATCAACACCTAAGAAAGCTTTTCAAATAATATTATATCATTTACAAATCATACATTCAACTCGTATATCCAATTCACAATTCACAGCAGTGAGGTGAAAAACATTTATTACATATTTCTTTGTAGCCAACAATAGCCATTCTTCAAAACAAACTTTATCCATTTCAAAATATATAATACATTAAATACTAGCATACAAAAATAAAAGCTCGCAAACACACATTTAAAATTTATCCACTCAAAAGCTTTCACTTTCATTCAAATTGCAATAACAACAACAAAAAATTTAAATGTCAGACAGAAAAAAAATGAACTTGACAATTCCCCGGGATTTATTAATTTATTAGCATACTACACAACTACTCGACGCTCAGGGTAAATTTTTTATTTCTACGCTGGATATTTTTATTTTCTGCTGTGAAGGTGTCTGCTGGTAATAAACCATTTGGAATTGGTGATATATGTACATATATATATAAAAACGAATGGAACACAACAACAGAAATTTAATTTAATTTTTTTATTTTTAATAAACTTCCTGCTGGTTTGTCATTCACCAGAATGTTTTATTTTTTATTTTTTTCTGTTTGTTTGTTAAATGAATATAAAATTTCACCCCAAAACATGGTCTGGATGTTCGAGAAAATGTGAGGATTTGACGATATATAAAGGCGAGTAGGAGGTGTATGGTTGGCGGGGAGGTAAAGTAGAAAATTCAATTTTTATTATTTTTACTGAGAATTTCGAATTGGATATGAATGAACGCGCGATACGAGTACTGACGGTTTGCTTATTTAAATTATTGATTTATTCTCATTTTTTTTATTTTTTTATTAAACTTATTAGAATTACATTATGTACGATGATAGATAGATATAGATTTATATATACAGATGTAGCAGCGAACGATGAAAATATGTTTATATTGAAAATAATTTTCTTTGAAAAAATCGAAAACAGGAAGTTATTGATTATGTCAGTCAAAGTGATTTTCAATTATTGGTGTTTAAGAGAGCGTAAAATTTAATTATATTAATTCAATTTAATATCATCGTCGTCGTTACATCTGCAGGTTATAATGAGATGCGTGTGCTATAAACCTATTAGTAAGAAGACAACATGGAGTATGGCAGTGTAATTCCTAAAAAAATGTCAGTTCCGGTAATCAAATTTGATTAAGGTCTGTTGGAATTTGAATTGAACTCGATATAATGTCATTATAAACGTTACACATTGGAGGAACATTTAAGTTTCTTCAAATATTATAAATTTATTTCATTTCGTTTCATTTACATTCATACCAGGTTAAATGAAACACTGCTCTACAGCATTACAGGTAAAATATTAATAAAAAACCTTAAACTTTCTCGATATCTAATTTTAGTCGAGCTTTCTATGCATTCACATAGTAAAATAAACGAAAATGTATTTGACATTAGTCCAAAACAAGATTTCATGATATGTGAGTGCTTAGCAAGATCTCAACTTGCCAAGGACTCCCATAGTAGGTTAGGTTAGAATAGGGTGGCCGTCCTAACGGACTAGCACAGACATTGGTTCCTAGCTGTACCACATGAAAGTTACCTCCACTACACTCGTTGGACCATTCTCAGCTTATCAAGAAGCATTGAAGGCCCCTGACATCTATCTTACTAAGATTCGTCAGGTCTTCCAAAAGGGGGTTCCCATAAATTTTTTTCTGCTGTACGCTAAACTAGGACAGCTGCAAAGCAGATGTAGTACAGTTTTCCCTTCCTCCTTATCACCGCAGGTACGACACAAATCATGGGCCCCTGCCCAGTCTGCTTAAACATGAAGCAAGCGGTATCTGTATATCCAGCCTGCTTTGTAATATACGGCGTGCTGTGCCCCTACGGGACTGCTCATCTGCCTTTACATTCCCTACTATATTGAAGTGCCCTGGCACCCACGTCAATCGAATGTTGAACTAATCAGAAACCTCATTCAAAGATGCCAGACATTTCTGGGCTATCTTAGACGTCAGAGAATATAATTGTATCGTTTTAATGGCGCCTGGCTGTTCGTAAAAATGCGATTATTTTTCGTAGATATTACATTTAACTTCAACTAGTCCACGACTTCCATTGTGCCTTCGTTGTGATAAGTTCAGCATGAAACACACTGCAAAAGTCGGGAAGACGAAAAGAGAAGATGACCCCTAGTGCTTCACAGAATACCCCACAGGCAACCCTTCTATCAATTTTTGATCCATCCGTGAAGAAGTTTATAGCCTCATTGTCCCCAGACAGTGAGATGAAAGAGAATCTCCAGAGCTTGAGTAAGTGTGCTCCTGGCGACCCCACTTATATACAGGCCAATGTTTGGGCGCCCATCAATAGTTTTAAGTTGGCCATCAGGAGTCGAGCGCTACAGTAGCATTCTTTACTCTTTCTAAGATGTTTGGTTTCCAGCTTAGCTTGCTGTCCAAAAGGAGTCCCACGAGGTTTTTAATTTTTTCCGTAAAGATGAATCGAGTACCATTAAGCATTGGTGTATCATACTCAGGAAGTTTGTGGTAGAGATTCCGACAGATCGTCTGGCTTGATTGAGCCTCTGATGTAAACCTCTATTATTGTCTTTCCGGTAATTTTAATAGAAAATAGGATTACCATATAGGCCTAAAGTTTTTGGGATAGCAATGAGAGCTTTTTCCTGCCTTAGGTATATTTATTACTGTTACTTCAGTCCATTTTCTAGTAATGTGACAAAATTCTAAGCTGCCTTTGAAAATGACTTCCAGTCAGGGAAGGGTAAAGTTCGGTAATAATTCGTAGGATATCCGTAGGGATAATTTCATTAGGTCCTGCCGTCTTGTATGGCTTACAACATTTTGTTGCTCATAGGAACTTCTGCCTATTTACTATATGACTTATGTGGTCTACACCTGTATTTAATATGGGCCTTTCCTGAAATAGTACCGAGCAGTCCAGGAAATGCGTTTTTAGTAGAAGCTCCAAGGATTCCTGACTACACGTAGTCCGTGAACCATTCAAACGTTGTAGATAACTCGGGATGGAAGGACTAGAAAATAGTACTTTGCGTAGCCTGACCAGCTCTGACAATTTTCCAGAGTACCTAAGGGGTCTCTGTTGAGGACGATAACGGCCGATCTATGATTTGCTTCCCTTTTCACCTCCTCTAACTTGGCAATCCTCCAAGTGGTTGTTGGGAGATCCGGATTGCTGATTTTCATCATTTCCAGGATTTCCGTCCGGTCACTTGGTTATCCAGGCTCGTGTCCTAGACCTGTAGGGAAGTTCTTCCTTCGTAACTACTTCCAATTTGGCTCCAGGCCAGACTTCACACAGGCTGCCTATGGCCTTTTTGTAGAGCGTTACTGACTTTTCGTCGGTACAGACAGTCAGTTTTAGGTGCCCCCGTGCTACTCTTCGTCTCTAAAGGGCGGAGCCAGGAACGGAATCATCCTCATGATTTTTAAGAAGTTGGCGGCTTTAGCCTTCTCCACCTTATTTCAAGTTAGGGCCGTAATAGGTGATGGGAGTCTCCTTGAGCCCTGTCAATGACTATCATAATCAGGTGCTCCTTTATCAATATGGGGTCAAAGAACCAAAAGTACAATCTTGGAGTATTCCTAGATGAACCTGGCGCGTTCGGCCACCTGTGGTGGCCAAGCATTATGCTGCAGCTAAAGAGATTCAATTGCCCACACAATCTCTATAACATCCTAAACAACTATTTTTCTGAAACAATTGCCTCTGTTATTTCAAGACATGGCACACTTGAAGAAATACTCAACAGAGGATGTCTGCGGTCAGGGAGAAGCGCAACTAGTCAGGAAAAAGCGCAACTAGTCATATACAGGATGGTAGACTGTTGCAAAAGCTAAAAAATGGAGCTATCCTCTGGAAAGATAGTTGTGATCCAAGTTAAAGGTTCACTGGACATTATTAGACTACCATTATGGTCAAACTGTTAAATGGCTGGGAGTTCACTTCGATGCGTGCGGTTCGACTTGGAGTCATTTCACTTATCAAAAGAGACGAAGAAAATTGTAAGAAGGTTTTCGCTGTGCTAAAATGAATTGCTAAAGAGATTTGGGGTCTCAAGCAATGAACACTATCAATAATATACGAGGGCCTTGTGGTATATTCATTGACATATGTGTGCGCGGCATGGGTAGACAGAATGAACTGCCACCATCGGCGTACACTAGTTAGTGCCAAAGAAGTATCTTGCTGGGAATTACAAAGTCTTATAGAACGGAGTCAACTGACGCCGTTCCTGTCTTGGCCGGCAAGATTCCTATTGATATACTCTTAAATGAGAAAATTGCCATCTACAAGATAAGGAAAAGACAAAATGTGCGACCTTTTGAATGTGACCTTCGGAAACATGATAATGGAAGGTGATCAAATTCGGCCAAACCTCATGGGCTTGCTCAAGAGGAAAACGAGAAAAACATCAATAGCAATATGGCAAGATAGATGGTCGCACTCAGTGGATGGCAGAATAACATATAGCTATTTGCCAAACATTGAGGCGAGATTAGAGACAAAGATTCCTCTAAGCGTATGGTTCACCGAAATGTTATCGGGACATGGTAGAATTGCCTCCTTTATGCACCGACTGAGTATAGCGGACTCCAGTACCTGTAAATGTGGACAGGACGAGGATACCATAGAATACATCCTCTATAAACGTGATCTAGCTCAAGAAGCTATAGAGATCAACTTATAACTGACTCAATAGTTGAGTGACCGGCAAGTAAACTAACTGAAATGCTGCCAAACAACCTCAACTCTTTCAAGAAGTTTTTTGATTCCGTCTTGACTGGTAGGTAGATATTCGAATTAGAAGTACACAAGATTTTTATCTTAAGAAAGATTTTTAAAAGCTAGCTAATAGTAGACGAGTATGCGCCTCCTTGATGGCAGGGACGGTAACAGGGCAACCTCGCTAAGCATACCGATATAGTAGTAATATTTTAAGAATTGTAAGTCTGCGTTGGAGATGTTAAGGGCACGACCACCTGGGAACATTTTCTTCGTATCAAAGCGACAAATTGAATGATTAAATGAATAAAATGCTCCTTTATCACCTCGTTGCAGGGCCTGCAACAGTGTCCAGAGCCCTATTATTTTTTGCCTCCGTATGTGACTCATCCTCAGGTCTCTGCCTTTTCAGCTGTGATATCTCAGCGGAACCCTCCTGCTTCGGCTCCGTTATACGCTTTGCCCATGCAAGCGTATCTTTGTCTCTCTTCGTTCCCTGCTCCAACAGAATGTTATTGATCTTGGAGATCATGCGCCAGGCTCTCTTCCTGGTTTGGTAGTTCGATACTTGCGGGTCACCATTCGTACTTTTGCTCTTTGGTTTTGAGGGACCACCCCCATTTGTGCTTCTGCCCCGTTTTGCGCTTTGGAGACCGGGCCTAACAGCCGATGTCTTCGCAACACTTGATTTCGGTTTTTTAAGAGTGCCTGTCTCTTATCGGTGCCACGAGTAGCACAGAAAGGAAGTCCACCTGATGATCCAGAGAGCGCCAAGTATAAAGATACTAGGTTAGAGACTGAACTAGTGTTAAGACTGGGCCCCTTGCTTGGCCGGTTATCAGCACGCTACGGTTAACACCTTAATCCGGCCTAGGTGTTTAGCGCCGTGTTTTCACCTAGTACACCATATTACATGGTTTACTAGTTGCCGGTCACCACGGAGAGGTTACACGCACGATTATGGAAGCTGCAAGATACGGAACTGGCAACAAGTTAAAACTTGATTCCCCGAAAACAAACTCATTCTAATCATTTTCGTCATTTTTTTAAGTTCTAAGCAAGAAAAACTAATGAAAATTATTTTAGCTTTTATCTGCGACACAAACAATAAGTTTTTAGCCAGAGCTTTTCCCACTTTACTTGGTTGTGAATTGAAATCAGGAATGGGTGGAGTAGATTACGCCATGTAAATTATACGATTGTCGACACAAAGAATGTTACAATAGATTGCTTGGCAATATTTTTAATCAACGTCGACAGTTAAGACAACGTTAACATAACCTACGATATTTTAAGATGATGAAATTACAAATAGAAGACTGTTCGGCGGTCGTTATGATAATGGATTAAAAGTGATCGTTAAAAATTTTCCGCATTTGGTTTCCGTTTATTTAAGGCGAAGCATTAATCGATTCACAGAAATTAGCCTAAAATACTTACCAAGCTTTTGTGCTGCTCTGCGTGAATTACACTTAGTATATGATTGTTTGAATATAACGAATTTTCTATTTTATTAGGTGCCACTTGCGAAAAAATATCGGATATCTCTTAAAGCTACAGCTATAGCTATATGGTACGCTATTTAAATTTAAAAGGATGCGAAACATTCAATCGAAATACATGATCATATCCAATTTGAGGTCCTAGACCTCCCAATTTCCTGTTTCTCATAATTTAATTATTCTTCGGATAGCTTAGACTTATAGGATTTTCCCAAGAAGATCCTGAAAAATCATATAATCGACATACCAAACTTGGGTGTCCTTAACCCCGTAATCCCTAATTGTTTCCAGAATAAATTATGGAATGGAAATAAATTGATCATTAGTGCGTTTCCCAAGAAGTTTTGGAAATTTATTTAATTGACATACATCAGTTGTAGAAAATTCATATAATCGGTTAAATTATAAGATTTATGGGTTTATCCGAATAAACTGAGGATTTAGGATAAACTTCAACCGTCTATAATTGTGATGTTTGTCTTCAAAAAATCCTGATTTTTTTTAGAAACATCTAAGGCAAAATTCAAGAATACTCTACGTGGTCTACAATATTTACATTATATTAATTGTCTACGAGTTCGACACACCGACGAAGAAAATAATAGATGACGCGTTAATGTCCATCCCTGATTGGAATTATCAATATCGATTTCGCTCTTGATTTTACTTTTGTGTCATGTTGTATTGTGGAAATTTCATTTTACACCAACTGCGTGTACCAGGCTTTAATGCTACCTAAATAATTTTCAAAAAAATCAATAATCTTCTTAGCTTAGTAAAGTAAAACGATATCGAGAAACTTTTAAAGGCCATATAGAATAGAACTTAAATCGTGCTCAAGTCAAATAACCCAGATTTCCCCAATATTATTTCATATTCAAGTTATCTCGATACTTGCCAATCGAATATTGATTATCGTTAATATCTATCGGAGTATTCATGAAGTGAAACATGATCTTCGTGTCTACCACAGTTCATCGACGATCGGAGTAACCAATAACCTGCTCGTTACCAATCACACATTGTTGAAATATTATTTTTCTGCTAATTTTGTATAACGTTGTACTTGAACTGTTATGTATAGGTCCTACAATATATTTACAAGGTTCTTTCGAGTGCCTAGTTAGTATAAATGGCAGGACGGTCGTGTTACAGGAATTCAATTATCCTGTTAAAATGAAAATTAACTCACTCTCATCAATTGCAACCAATACCCTCTATTTCTTTGAACTCCTACGATTTCAACGTGCAAAATTTCATTTCGTAAACTTCAAAAGCTTTCTACCTACTAAGTCTATATATAGGAAGATCTAAAAATTTTTACATGAGAAGTTCCAAGTATTTTGTATGACATATTTTTAGTGATGGGAAAGTCAAGGAACCGAAATATGAACAAATTCAAAAAAAAATTGTAATCAAACCAGTGGGAAGCTCAAAAAAATGTTCTTGGAAATTAATGTTGTAACTCCAGCAACTTTCCTGAATTTGATTTACGTTAATAAATTGTTTTATTTTTCCAAGACAACATTTCTAAGGTTTCCCTGATTCATTTCTGCGTAACCGTCAGTGTGGGTTTTAGCCTAATTTGAGATATTAAATCCATTATTGAGTTTATTTCAACCTGTGGTTTATGATTTAGGGTAATAATCTGATCGGGTCCTGACTTCCTTTATTTTGAAGAACAACTAAAAAATATTAGAACTATCTGAGGTACTGATATTAGATTAGATTAACGTAGAAATACAAATTTGATTTGAAGAAAAGCTGATTAAAGTATAAAAAACTTTAAAAAAATATTCAACTTGCACGAAGAAAACCTCCATGATCGACGACATCTCTTGAATATAAAGAATACTCTATGCTAACTTTCTTAAATATAGATGAAATTTAATTAGTATATTGTAAGATCAGAGGTGACCACTTTGGCACTAAAGACGGATCACGCAGAGGCTGGATAAACGAATGGCTGAGAGTGGAGGCACGACAGACTGTTTGGTTTTATACCCCTTCTATGGAATTTTGTCACTAATAACATGTTACTAACTCTAGAACGAAATGGTATCCCTGATTCTGCCGACAATACGCTGTACCATTACCATCTTTTGTGGTGTACTTCCTAACTAACATTATCTCCAGAGAACTAAGTGAGGCAGTTGTGAACGATGAGGTTCAACTTCTTTACGAATAGTTCAAAAAGAGACAGGAGTCGAATTCTTTCTAGCTGAACATATACTGTTAAAGTAAGCCGCTACTTTCCAACCGAAAAGTTAAAAAATAAGTTTTTAATCTTCTTGGATAGATAAGGGTTGGGATTGATTACTTTACTTTTACGCGGTTTAACAAATTTGTTTTTATATTAGAGGAGGAGGTTTCCGGTTTGCAGCCTTTTACAATTAAATTTTCCAAAATTAATTTGTGTGTGATGTTTGTGGAACATTAGACATTTTTTGAAAAAATATCTTGTAGAGTGTTATATCTGGAGACTATTAGTCTTACCTCTAGCATGTTAGTCTTGCCCTCAGACGGCTAGTCTTAACTCATGCGTAAAAGCTAGGTAGATCTAGTCAACTGTATAAAGTTCCTTCATATGGGATTACTGTCGTAGCTGGGAAATTGAGTTAGATGGAAAACCGTACTTCACCAGCTTTATACCTGTCATAACCTAATCTATCAGATAATTCCTCTTTCCATCCGGTATCAACAATTCAATTTTTTATTGTTCACGAGTTGATTATTGCTGAAGGAACTCCTACAGCTGATGAGATATTTTTTTTGGACGGCCAAGAATGTACTTATTTGTAGCAAACACAAGTTGTTGCGACTAATAGTTTTAGAGAGGGGCGGCAACAAACAAATGATTTTCTCTCACATCTTTTTATTTTGATAAGAAAAGCAGTTCATCATTGATTGTTATTTATAACTTAGGTGGTTTTCCCATATGTTCGTTGAGTGTAAATACATGGCTGAGGTGTCGAGCAAATATTGCTGCTTTACCTACATCAATTTTTCGTTTTGCATATACATCTCCACAGTCCTTTTCGGGTTTGGTGTTACTGACTCACTTCCTGAAAGAAATTTATCTCCCAAGGTTTTGAAAAAATGTGCAAATTGGTCACTCTTAATTGAGTGCTTTGGTAGGCAATAAAACGCGGATATGTTGCATTTGACTGGCAAATTATTATTCCAAACATAGCTGCTTGAATATGTTCATCACTATATGCTGTTGGAGTTCATAGTATTTTATTCTCTCTGTTATACTGATAGCTGTTCCCCAATGATATGTTCCGGTGGTGTGCTTATTGTTGTGAATGCTGTGGCCTTTAAAATTAAGACCGCTCATATTCGTTAAATGTGTTCCAGATAGTTGGCATAATGCCAACCTTATGCTCAATTTTTTAAAAACATTGCACCTCTAATGTTCCACTAGCCCATTGGCATTCCATATAACTAATTTAAGTTCGTTCATTTATGATTTTGATTTTGGACTAAAAGTTGAATGACGCAATATTCATATTATGTATGAAATTGGTCTCCGCATCATATGCCTAAATTGGTTGATAGATTCGTTGAGAGTAAAAGGTGGATTGCATGAATTTTCCATACTTGTGCGTATGAGATTTTCGGGTTTATGAGGGCTTACATTTCTCTCGTAATGTTTGGATATTTATATGATTGATTCGTTTTATATATCGCATTTGCTAGCTGGTGCATTGTAGAAATAATTTTCGTTAAAAATCTGTTATGCGGCCAGAAACTGGAGATCATAATGGGCTAACAAAAAGATCAGCCCAAAACCGGTCACGCGGGCAATTTTATTAAAAATGGTTCCATATATACTATACCCACTTCTTACGAAATTCGGGCATTTCAGACCTTTTGGCATATTTGGATATAAAATATCCAAGTTAAAAATCTGTTGTGCTGCCAGAAAATTAAGACTACAATGGCCTAATAAAAAGATATCAGCCCAACTTTTTCGGGCAATTTTGTATATTTGGATATGAAATATTCAAGTTACAAATCTGTTGTTCGGCCAGAAAATGGAGAACACAATGGCCTAACAAAAGTTTTTAGTGGAAGTGTGGCCACGGCCAAATTTATTAAAAATTATTCCATACCACTACCCACTGCTTACGAAATTCTAGCTTTTTCGGGCAGTTTTGCATATTTGGATCTGAAATGTGCAAGTTAAAGATCTGTTGTGTGCCTAACAAATGGAAAACACAATGGCTTAACAAAATAACTCAAGTGCGGTCACGGCCAATTTTTTTGAAAATTATTCCATAAACTGCCCTTTTATTTCGAAATTCGTGATTTTCGGTTTTTTAGTATGTTTGGATATAAAATATCAAACTTTAGAATCTGTTGTGTGGCTAAGTACGATAGGCAAGCGGTTTGGAATGGTTATAAAATTTGTAAACATGAAAATCAATATTTAAAAGCTAGTTTATCGTGGATGTATAAGCCTAAAAAGAGAGAAATACAGCCAAACGTATCCGAGTTGAAACTCTAGAAAATTTGACGTGATAAATCATATTACGGTGAAACGGTTTGAAATGAAACAAAACTATCTAAATCACCCACAAGATTTCATCCCAGGGTTTTTAAAAACTACAAATAATTGCAAACTTTTTAAAAAAAATTTATTTATACAGTTGGTTCGTCCCAGGATTTTAGACAGTCGGCTCAGCCCAGACTTTTTGTCCTATACAAAGAATACAGTTGTTATAAAACTCTTCCCAGACTTTTTAATTATGTAAAATTTAAATAGTTAAATATAAAAATAAATTATTCTTGCAAAAGTTTTGGCTTGCTTGGAACTTTCTCTTCAGAATATTAATTGGTACTCTATACCTTGGCTATCTCTGGCCCAAATATGAATAAATTCTTTCCGTTGAAATTCCCACAAAATCCCACCCAAGACATTTTTCCACGTAAGTTATATAAAAATTCATTGTGCGATCGGAAAATGTTGAACACAATGGCCTAAATAAGAAATATCAGCACATGTGGGGTCACGCCCAATTTCAATAAAAAAAATTCCATAATTTCGTTTTTTTCGTGCACGTTACATATTTCTGTATGAAATGTTCAAGTTAAAAATCTATTATGCGACCCAAAAATGCGAAACACAATGGGCTAACAAAAAACCATCAGTTTAAGATGGGTCACGGCTAATTCGAACTCGTACTTTTTCGGACATTTTACATATTTCGATATGTTCAAGCTAAATATTTGTTGTGCGGCCAGAAAATTTAAGCATGCAGAATTTATTCATATTTGGCGCAGAGGTAGCTTATATAGGGTCTCAAATCATATCCAGATGAGAATTTCCCAAAATATAGTGTTTTTTTTAAATATAACTTTTAAACATTACTTAACAAAAAAGTTTGAGATTAGAATTTTTATACCAACTGTATTCTTTGAATATGACAAAAATTCTGGGATGGGCCGACTGTATAAAATCCTGGCATAAACCAACTGTATAAATCAAATATTTTTAAAAAGTTTGGGATTAATTTTTTACGCTTGTGTTGTAAGAAGTAATTTATAAAAATCCTGGGAAGAAATCTGCGTAAATGATTGGTTTCAATATGAACCACCAGCACATACGTTGAGATAAACATGACAAAATACATGCTTTTGTCGGTGGTAAACACGCGAAATAACAAAAAAATTAAATATTGTATTTATGTCTCGTATATACGAGTACCTTGTATCCAACCCACCTTTACATATATAATCTACGCTCTGTGTATCTTATGTTTATATAAATATTCAAACGAAGATGTACGCATTTTCCTACTTTCAAATTTTCATTACCTTTACATTTCAAGATTAATTTCGAGAATAAATAATTTATTTGAACAGCGATACATACACGCACATACATATATGTTCTGTAAATATAACGATGCTAACTAAATTAGTATTTGTAGTAATTTTATGAGACAGTAGCATCGCGATTTATGTATAAATAATGATATTCCACCTGTAAACAGATCGCATATATTTATTTACACAAAATATATTATTTAAATGTACAACTTTATATAACAATAAATAAATTAATTAAATTTTAATTTACTTTGTAATATTTTTATATATTAATTTATTCCATCAACATACATACATCGTACAAACATACATTCAGAGTATATTATGTATACAAGGTAGAATTATATTAATTGGATTTTTGTTTTTGCACCAAAAACAACACCATAACAACATACTACTATATATTATAGCAACAACATTAATTATAATAATATAAATTTTTGTTTCATTATTTATTCTATAAATTAATTTTAATTTTTGCACACAAAAAATTTACATTTAAATTAAAATAAAATATTTAAAAATAATTAAAAGTATCTTCATAAAATTAAATTTAAATAGTTTAATATGTAATAATATGTCACCGAATTATTACATTTCTAACATGTATACGTAATTATATGCGACTAATCAAGACTATATACATTACACTCGTATGTATTAGGAAGAACAACAAATTTATGGTTGAGTGAATCTTAAGTGTATTCTATTATATTGTTATGTTTTGGCATATGAATAAAATTTTATGGATATGCTTGAACTTAATTATAGTACTGGGGGCTACCGGAATGAAGTTTTTAACATAAAATTTGCTAATAAAACATTTATGCGGGTGTACACTTTTTAGTAGTTTATATAATCACCAAAAACTAACGAAATAAGATCGTAATAGTCATAAACTCATAACTATTATAATCTAAATATCTATATGTATATGTAGCTAGTAAAGCTAGTTCCGCTAGACACTGTAAAACTAATATTAATTCTTCAAAAGGTTTCATTTCTACATATCGCACACGTATTCGAAAAGTAACACAACTCAAAAAATTAAATTTTTCAGGAGAAGCGAAAAATGATTTTGTGGTCTAAACAAATATGTTAAATCAAAATTTTTCGCGGTTTTGGGTTCCTAACACTTGAAATTTGTCATTTTTGAGTTGATGAGGTACTGATGTTTGTCTCAGTAACATACCGCTGCATTATTTTGAGTTGGATCACTTTAAATTTGAATTTCATTAAAATGCTTTCTGATGTGACATTATTGATATTTTATCTTCATATGAGGTTTTGTAGAAAAATCCCAGGGGTTCCTCCTCTTGATACCATTCCACTTGGCCTGTGTCTTATCAGTGTTAATAGTGAAATTATTCCCCCATTCTTCTTGAAGGGTTTTTAAATCATAAAAATCTTCATAATTTATTTCATGTACACGGTATAAGGGCCATTCTTTTTACCCGTTCTATCGTACTGTTGTGGTACGTAGATCGGACAAGAATTAAGATGTCTCTTAATCTGCTTCTCTATAACGCTATGAACATTATCGCCCTCATTTTGGGAGTGCCCACGTAAGAGAAATTTATGGGTTATGGTCCGAATACCGTATTTTTTAACGGCATATGAGTAGCCTGATAGTAAATATTTATTCTTTTGTTGCCCGCATCATTTGTCTCAATAAAAAACAATATCTATAGTTCTGAATTGTTAGCATCTTCAGATACCATTCTTATGTACATAAGCACACAACTTCCGATCTCTACTGTAACTCGTTTCCCTTCTGTTTCGTCCCAAAAATAACATTCCACATTTTTAACATTCAAATCGCTTATTGTGAAATTGTAACAATTCATTTTACATTTATAATGAAATGATGAAATTTTTCCTCTAGGAATGGCATTACTTCTTATAAATCATATACAGCAACGTATTTACCATTTAGGGTTGTCTTGTCATTTTCGTATTCCTTCCGAGACAATTCCTTTTCTTTTTGGTGAGATTCATAATTAACCAGCAATGAGTTTTTCCCCTCATCATCAGCATTTTTAAAGGATTCACACAGTTCACACTGATCCTTCTTCGATATATGCGATTGAACATACTAACATGTGCAGCTTTAAGATTCTGGTTTACACTCTTAGAACAATCGATAAACTCGCGTGTAGTTTGTGCCCTTAAGTAGTGCGATTCGATCTGCGGAATATTATTAATGAAAATTCTCAATTTTTTTTATAATTTCGGAGTTTGTCGGTTGTTTCCCATGTTTACCTCTCATCTCGTCCTGAAGGATTCCGGTATCGCTTATATTCGACAATGTCGTCCTTATAGGTCGATCGTTGATATCAAAAGTAGACTTAAAGAATGCCTTGCATACTCTAATGTGTGTTTCGCCTATACCTGGAAATAAAATGCCAAATTCAAATTTCTGAAGTCCTGTGTGGTTGAGTATCGGTATTTGGGTTTTATTTGTTCAGTGTTTCTTAAGATGTATTCTCTTTGCTTGTGTAAGTCAGCTAAGTTCCAATGACTTGTAAATATGTTTTCCCGCTTTGTAGCATTTATTTTACTACAACCTAATCTGCATTTAGCTCCACAACATGGACGCACTTTTTTCTCAGGAACAGTTCTTTTAGTTTTTGATGGCGATACGTACGCTTTTCCAGAATTCCTGAGTAAATTGATTTTTTTTTTCACCCAATTTTGCGGTTTTCGTTGCCGTTTTCTTTCTTTTTTTTCGACATTCGTAATTTTACCTTCAATTTGCACTTCATCGGGAATATTTTGTTGTTCTAAACTGTCAGAAGATTCACTTGTGCTAGATAAATTATCATTAAAATTTTGGATCTTTGTCCGAATCGTTGACGTCGCTTTCACTGCTAAATACGGGTGATATGCAGTATGTTTTTTGTTTTGCTTTAGGAAAAAGCATCTTGATCGGGTCCTCAGAGTTAAGCTGTTTAGTATAAACAGTACCGGTATCGGTTTCAGGCATATTTGTAGTTAAATCGGGTGCCGTATGCGTGAGATTATTTGTATGTTGCAGCGTTGTGTATTGCTGTCGAGTTCGTGGAATTTTTTAATGTCGAGGTAGCTATTTTCACCATATTGCTTGCGCGACTCGAAAAGTCCATTACTGTACTGATTTTAAAAGTGAAAATAAATTTTTCAAATTATTTCATCGAAAGTGACATAACTCGAATTTTGAGTAAAAAACAAGCAAAACAATCAAATTGGTTCAAATTGAAACCAATAACAAATGATCACTTTAATGGTCTAGAACGACTCAATTAAAAATATAATCATTCTAAACTCACTGAGGCACAAATTAACGGGTTTATTGAGTTCGAATACATGTGCGATTGTGTGATATGGCCGCTAGTATTTCTTAATTGTAGCCTCTTGGTCTTTTAATGATTGAAAATTGGTAAAGGTCAAAACGTCTTTTTTATAAAACAAATTTTGTGATGTAGTAAAAATGCGAATAAAAACTTTAAATGGTTATCTAATTAGGCCAATTAGCATGTACCTTAGAGTTTTCTACATATATAGTTCTATGGACAACAAACAAGTCGGTAAAGGTTCCATTCCATGTATCGAGTACTGCGTCGATGTTGACACAGAGGTTTCCATCCCGGTCCCGAATGGCAGTTGACGCAGGCCTGAAAGTATGGTGCAATCCAGTAAATCCTTTAAATAAATTACGTGGTCTGCGCTCATTGATGAGTGTTTGTACTTTCAGAACCTCGGTCTTCCACCATTCTCACTTTTTCCGTCTACTCTTCAGCACTTCTTGCCACAAATTGGCTCACCCACGGTGCACTACCCGGACTTACACACAGACTTACACATTAAAAGCACCCAGCCGTGATCTTTGGTTACCACCGGGAATATCAAATCCAAAAGATACGGTACAGGTTGGATTTAATATAATTTTATTTTTGTCACATTGTAACTCTAAGCTGTTTTTAAATATGTCCATCAATAAATCGCTCCGTTCATCTGGAGTAATTTCAATATTTGGTATTAATCTAAAAATTGGATTATTGGAGCTCGATTGAAACAAATTTTTAAAATATTCGGTATATTCGTTTAAGCATATACTAATTTGGGCTTTTGCGTCGATGCACTGGTTTCATTAATTTCTATACATTTTTAATTTCTTTTGAAATGATGTCCGTTAGTAAAAATATATGTGTCTCCGGTCCCAGAAAACTTTTTCGGCACGGTTACATATTTCGGAACATCTGTTTGTGAAAATCGTGTTAAAACACGCATTTCAAATTGCTTTGGGGAATCATACACCATATTTTTTTTATTCCATTGTTCTTCTTCTTAGAAATTATCAGGATCGTCAGAATTAACATCCTTTATTAGTTTCATTATAGAAGCCTCAGATGGTTCAGTAAGTTGAATTAATTTATACAGCTTTTCAGTTTTTTCTTTTAAAATAGGACTTAATCTATATACTTAGCCGCAAAGGTTTGTGCTGTGTTTATTGTTTTTTATACAATTGAAATTCAGCTTTCGACATTTGAATTTGTTATTCTCCCCTTAATACCAAGTGTGGTTAAAAAACATGTTCCCCATAGCGGTAAAAGCGCCATGCACTTTTTTAAGGTAAATTTTACAAAATACTCTTTTATCACTTTCGGTAACCAATAGCCCGCTTAACCCGTATTATATATGTAAATTGTTAAAAATCTCTCATAAAAAGAGCTTTTGCAATATATAAATTTGGCAAAAGCAATGTTTTGTTGTGGTAGTCTCCGCGAATCTATGTCGGATGTCTCTAGAAAACAACCGCTTTGGCTGTATAGTTTATTAAAAAATAATTTGAGTTCTTCACGCTATATACTCGGACATTTCTAACATGAATGTAATTACGTATATGTTTAGGAAGAACGACAAATTTATGGTTGAGTGAATTTTAAGTGTATTCTATCCAATTTATTATTATTTGGCAAACAAATAAGTTTTTATGGGTTTGCTTGAAATTTAGTTAGTATTGACGAATGTTGCTTAATGGGAATCCAACAATTTGACAGACAACTTTGACAGTCTCCGCACCTACTCATTGAAATTAGTTTGAGCTGATTACCATGCTTTGGATATACTCCAGACGTCCATGTAACAGTAACAGAGGAAATGGAGTACCATCTCTTCCTCTTCTCCTCACGTAGTCATGTGATTAGAAGACCAATTAATTTTGGATGATCTGCAATTTGTTTATTTTTGTTATGCCGGCAGAACCAAAATCTACAATTCTAAAATAAAAACGGTCATGGATTAAAGAATAGTAAATCATGTTTAGAATGTGGAATGGAAGAAAACTTTTCAACTTTCTAAGTAAAAATAGAAATGGCCTTACTAATAAACAGGCTGAATTAAATTCCCGCACGATATGTTCAAAATAGTAAAATTGATATTTCATACAAAATGTTGAATAATGAGTAGGAGTGTATGCAAACCCTGTAATGTAATTACTGGCCCGGAATTATAACTTTCAGAAAATTTGAATCGTCCTGCATGTTTGACTCTGTCAGTAATTTTAAATTTGATTTGGTAAAGATTGTACTTCTTTTGAATACGCGAAAGGTTGAAATTGGATTGCAGCAAGCAAAAATTATTTTGTAAATAATTGAAATTGATACAATCACCACTGAAAAAGGTCTAGTACAAATTGTTTTTGGTACAATAAAAGGAAAAAAATATTAGCATTTCTTGATACCAATTTTAAGTCGGCCGTTCCAATTTTTGCATCGGTGCTAGCCAATTTTGTGTGCGTTTTATTTGACTACGCCGACTAATACCGAATTTTAGTCAACCTTTTGAATTTTTTGGGCACTGTCTAATATAACAGGTCACCCCTGCTTTTTATGTATCAACTCCCTTATTTACAAATTCCTAAAAAATAACTTTTATCTGTAAAGGAGTTCAAATTTTCTTCTGGCCCTTTTTTCGACCCGGCTCAGGAAATTACTTGTAACACAATCGGCCAAAATAATACAAAAATTTGATGGTATGAATATTAACGGCTTGCGGTAAAAATTTCAACCAAGGAATAGATGATAACTGCGTTCATTGATCTGAATGAGAACACTTAAGAATTCTCAGCTGTTTTTTTTAAAGATAACATATATTTAGTGAACCTCAGGTTGGGTTCTATAATGAATCGTTTCGCCTTTTAATTAGTAAAATGCTATTTCAGTCCCAGTTCAAATCGAGCGAATTGCTTAATAGTACCCCTATCACCATTGCAGGATAGAGGAATAGTTACTGATTCGGGATCAACAAAAACGTATTACAGCCAACGAGTTTAATGTAGTCTTTATATTCTTTGACCAGTTTGAACGCAGTTAAATGAATATTAACGATTTGTAGATGAACCACATCATTTTATGGGTCAAACCCAATGAATTGTCAAAGGACCAGTAAAAAAATTGCAATGCCCATAAAGCAACTTATAACCAGGGTGAAATTTCCAGGAGAGCTTACTATCTAGAATGACACCTAGATGAGAAGAGAGAATATATAAAGTAGCACTGTTTCAATGTATAGTAAAGAAACCTAGATCAGCCTTAGAGGGAATGGGGTATATCCCCTTTTCATGACATCAAATTATCACCATATTAAGGGCGTTCTGCGTCATATCGGACAGCACGTTCACTCACGTTCAGGTATTTACAAGTAATTCATCAATAACCAAAACTCACAGTAAAAGTTGGGTATGCGAGACTTCAGCATATAGAATGGCCTCTTAGAAACTCTTTGTTATTAAGTGATCTTTCGATTTTATATAGTTACGAGTTCACATAGAGCAGTTTCGCAGGACTTACCAGCTCTGTAAGCATGTTGCTGAGAGGAGAGGTAGTTAAATATTTATCCTTAATAAATTTGTCGGTGATCTTCTCTAAAACTTTAAGAAAATTAGGTTCAGAATCGGTCGAAAGGAACTTCCCAAGTTTAGGTATGGAAACTTCCCTACTCTTGCTCCCGGAACTGCTTTATAGTGCTAAAAGCTATGCATGCCTGGCACAGTATGAACAGGTAAGTACTGAAGGGTAGCAAACTATAGGAAAAATCGCAGCAGAGCCACTCGGTTTTAAAGACGTAAATGAGAAAATACTCCAGCGTATAGAATATCCGTAGTAATCTTCCTTCGGGCCAAGTTCTAAACCGGAGTACCGACAAACATTTAAATTATGTATAATGTGCGTGATTAACATTAAATGAATTTTCGATCACGAACATTTTTGAAAAAAAAACCACCTGAACTCTCTTCCTACTCTTCCTCCTCCTCCTCCATGCAGCTTGTTCTTCGAGGAAGCGATATCCTGTGAGTATTCCACGACTGTTCTTACATCACGTCGACGTAGGGATATTAACGTTTTGGAAGGCTTCAAGAACCCAGTTTAGGCTAAACTTGTCGTTCGGAGAGCACAAAACCAATTTCGAACTCATCTTTCGTGAGATAGAGCCCCAATTATGGAAAATATACAATGAAATCATAAACAAGTTTTTCATATTTTACTTAAGTGAATTCGGTGAACACCCAATTTTGAGAGCCCCGACATCCAGAAATTTTTATTTTTCGAACCGATTATTTTAGTGAAACTTTTAAAAATCGAAATCCGCAAAATCAAAAAAAATGTACACCATGAAAGCCGATTTTATTGTGCGTATTCACCATCACAGAACTCCCTTCGATACTGAAATAAAATAATAAAACATTTTTTTAGTTCGCAGGTATAGAAGCCATCGGCTTAATTCTGGATCTTGACGTACCTTTCAAAATAAACGATTTTATTCTTGATTTCAATAAAAATTAGGGCGTTGATTGCAATGATTTCCGATTTGGATTACTATTGCTTTAAAACTATGCAAAAATGATCCAGCTATATATTAATAAGCCAATTAAAAAAATTGTTTTCATAGTTATTATGAAATTAAAACAACGCCCTAATTTTTTTTTCTTTTTTTTCAAAATAAATTTTGTATCTGGATCTATAAGGATGATTTTTTGTTAAATTTTGAGAATATGTCCAAAACAAGAACTTCAAGTAGCAGTTTGGAGTGGATGTTTGCTTCGGTTGACCTTAGGCGCTCGATTGACTTGTTTTTATAAAATTTAAGTTTGATGAACTTATACGATATTAATTACATTCGATTCAAGTATATATACCAAAAGGATGGTATACTCTTTTTACTAGCACCTTAATTATCTCTAATCACATTATTGAAATGGCAAAAAATAAATTAAAAACTGTCTTCCATTTTCAACAAGCACTTTCGAAAAACAAGAAAATAAATTTCTAATTATAAAAAATTAATTCAATTTTCTTTTTCAATCTCTTAAGATTGTATGTACTCGTATGTATGTATAAGGTGAACAATCTTTTTTTGTACACACATATGTTAAAAAATTTAGCAATTTTCGTACATGCGATATACATTTAAATTGACATTGCAGATGGGTCATATGCCATAAATCATGAATTTTATGTGTAAATATACATAATTTACTTGTTTTGTGCCCACATACGTTTAAGATGACATTGCATGAACATAAATCTTCATAAAAATGTATAGTGTCAAAATCATAATAAACCAATCAGCCTTATATATACAATATACATACATACGTATATACATAACATGATATGTATGCATGTATAAAAAAAGTTCTACGCTTTCTCAAGACCAAACAACTTGATCATAATAATTCCAATGTTATACATATACATAAAAGAAAGCATACACATAATACGCCGAATATACTCGTAATACATAAAACAAATAATAATTTTGTCTTCCAATTTCTTTTCTTGTCTTGTTCTGAAGATTGTGCTTATTCTGTAACATGAGCTTTTTACGTACATATTATATTTAAGATTTAACCCTTATTGTGTCTGTCACAATTTTTTTTTTCTTTGTACGTACATATATCTTTGTTCTAAAACGAATATGTGTACGTACATGAATATCGTCTTTTTGAACAAAAAAGAAGTCAAGTTATTTCAACTTAAACAACATAATATGTATTCATATCCATAACATACAAATTCTAAGTAGATTGGAATTAAGTCATATCACATGTGTGGGTATTTTTGGATGCCGCATAATATTATAGACTAGAAAGACGTAAAAATGAAATCAATCCGATTAGAATAGCAAATCGTAAAAAAAAAGCCCGAATAAAATAACAGATTTTAGCAGGTTGTTTGTTGTTTGTTTCGCAGAGAGCTATATAGCTGTGTGTGTGTGTGTGTTTATATCTGGATGGGGTGTAATCCGCATTAAAATGAAAAATCGAAAGAAAAAAACTTATTATAATTATTACGAGTTGTTAAAAGAGGAAAAGTGGAAAAGTTAATCTGATTACAGCAGTATACCTGCCACTACACGGGGTGAGCCTACACATACCTATGTATATATGTATATAAAGGAAAGAAAATTATTTTCTTCTAGAAAGGTAAATATTTAATTTATTTTCGGTAAATTTTTTAAAAGGATTAATACGGTTTCCTTTTTTGGTTTAAATTATTAAAATAACATAAATTATTATTTGGAAAACTAATGTTTTATATATAGCAGCAAAAAGCTTGCGGGTGAATATTGTAGTCCGGTTAAATTTAAATTTATCTGCGGGAATGAGAACCATCGACAGTTTACCATATTGTGATGTGTGTTCATCTACTCACAACTGAAATGTATCGAGATATTGAATGTGGCAAAGTTAAGTTCCTTTGTTGCCAATATCCAATGTGCCGAATCTGGGCGAATGATTAATCTGCCACTGCAACTTCAAATTATGAAACAGACGTATAAACAAACTGTTACATGTCAAACTTGAAATTGACAGTAATGTTTTGAATAATATTGTGTATTCTTAAAAAAAAATTGATTTTCTCGAACGTCGTATGATTTCAACAAGGTCATTAGTGTAGATAGCGGAATACGGGTCATAAAATTAAGTTAGACTTGATTGATGATTATACAAATTCCATTATTATCGGGACAAAGCGGGAGTTCCTATCCAAGCCATCGTTGTTGAGTGGAATAAATTAATTCTTAAACGATAATTTCAGACACCTTCTATACACAAAACAAGGATATCATCAATAAATCTAATTTTAATAGTTGTTAAACTATAGCTGACCTAGCAAACTTTGTTTTACCCAAAATAGATTTTTTGATTGAATTAATTTCGAGCATTCACGATTCCACTCGAAATATGTTTTTTTCATCGAAAATTATCGATCGTTAACAGATGTTTCCCAACTAGGTATTGTATATGTGGGTGTTTGATAGTTCTATTGAGGTGTCTGTAGCATCAATCTTGTATAAATGTGTTGTTTTTATACAGAACTATATACACTCTATACGTGTGGGTTTGGGGTATTTTACACGATTGTGAATATGAGCAGATAATGTACTTATGGATGTTATACAGTTGTATGGAACTGTATGTCATGTGGTCATGGTCTATGTTTTTGTTACGTGTTTACTGTCGTCAATGTTGGAATATTTGGACTAACCCCAATATTCTGGAGAATGTAATTAAATGTTAGTTATGAGTAAGTTCTTTATCGACACTTGTAACTAGGGAAGCTTGAGCGCTGAAACACTCTTCCGTCTTCCCCCCTCGCTTTGCCGTACGAGGTTCGTCCGCCAATGTCGTAAAGAACGGTGCCGTGTTATGTTAGTAGGAAGTTTTTATGTTAGAACAATACCCGCTTACCACTGGTGGGGGCTTGGCAGTATTGCTTTGTTTTTATTTAGTGAGAGATACTTACTTGGTATTGGTTATTTCTTCTAGAAGAATATTTTAAATGAAAACTGGAATTTTGGTTTTACTGAACTACTTTTATTTAACTGTTTTAATTATTGACTTCAACTACAAACTTATCTTTTGTTATAAAATTTTGACTTATTTATACTAAAATATTCTTAAAATTTAACTTAATGTGCAATTTTGAATTTAATGACCTGAATAGCTATTTCGAAAATTATTAATTGATATTTTTCGCAGCGTAAGTATTTTGCGCATGCGAGTTTATTTGGGTTATATTTTTGTAATTTCAGCTATTACTTATTCAAAAAATGACATTTGTTAGTTTTTGTTTTAAAATTATTTTGTTCTGAATAATTATTTTAGCCTAAATGTGGAGTAGTTTTATATATTAGTAGGTGTTAACTTAAATTCATAATGGGTGTTATCTTTATGTTTAATCTATTACTACGTTATTTATGTGTTTATTATTTATCAGGGGTGTACAACACCTTCCCCCTTTATTAGTGAAATCTTCTTATGGAAGATTTCGCAGTTATGGGATACATATTGTCTAAGACTTATTACTATTATTATTATTATTATTATTATTTTTGTTTATTATTGTTATGGATTATTGATGTAGGTCTGGTAATTGCTTGTCTTCTGCTGGTCTTCTTGCGTATTCTCTGTATTATAAAATTTAGTTTGCTCAAGGATTCAGTATTCCATTGTTTGCATGTTGTATTATTGTATATGCTTGTGGTTGATGTTCTGGCATCGTTTCTTGGCTGTCTACGGTCCAATCGTTATCCGTATGTGTTCAATTTTGTGGTTTGCTAGATGGTAGGTAGTGTTACTATAGTGATTCTGTGCCAAATCTGTGCTGTTATGGCTGCTTCGTCAGTATCGTTTGTCTTCATCTTGCATTTGTTGTTGCGTTTTGCCTTGTCGTGTGCCTCATAGTTTTGTATTTGTTTTGTTGTTGTTTTGCTTACAATGAATCGTGACCATGAACTATATTTTATTTTTGCTCTGGAATTCTGTCGTGTTGCATTTTATTGTCGTTTGTATTATATTATATTATTATTTCATTAGGTTATTAACTTATATCATTTATTATTGTATAATTATAATTTGTAATCTAAGCTGATTTTGTTTATATTTTTTTTTATTGTATGAATTTGTTTTAAAAAAAATAATGAAATGTATGCATTTTGTAATATGAGCTAAAATTTGAAAAGAATGCATTTTTCTAATTTGTATAATTGTATAATTGAAATTTTTATGTAATATACTTTTGTTTATTTTGTTTTTTTTTTTTTGATTTCGTCTTTATATTAAATTGTAGAAAAAATTTATTTTTAATTGTAATTTGATAATATTTTTTTTTTCTTCCTTAATATTTAAATTGATTATCGTTATGACTTTTTACTTAAAATTTTTCTAATCTATACAAATGATTGATTTTTGTTTTGATAAAATAATTTATTTTTTACTTATGCTAGGTTTGTCTTATTTATGTGTTAGTTTTATGTTTTTAATTTCTTTATTTTTAGCTTGTTCTTCCTCGAGTGTTAGTGTCTGTTCGATGAAGGAAAAGCTAATTAGATTTTTGAAAAATATTTCCTGTGCGCGTAATTTTCTGTCCATGTCGGTCATGGGTAGTTTTAATTTAATATGTTTAAATTGGGTTAGTATTTTGATTTTGATTTTGGATTTTCCGAATTTTTGTGTATATGCCTTGTTTTCTCAATTGGTATGTTTGAAAAGAAAAGTCATTTTGTGGTAATGAAATGTCCTTATATAATTTTTTATTCTTCGTGTCTAATTAGTCTATTGTTGTGTACTTTTACAAGTCGTTTGTTGATTTGGATTGTGGTGTTTGTGGGAGAGTTTATTTCTGTTATTCTGTATGGGCCTAGCCATAGCGGGTCCTGTTTATTCCGTTTCATGTCGTTTTTCAACCATACAAGATCGTTGACTCTTACGTGTATATCGTTCACTTTTTTGTCGTACTGTGCTTTGATTACGTGTTTCTTTTGGATGAGTCTTTGTCTGGCGATTGCATGTGCGGGTCTCAGTCTGGCTTTTAATTCTGAAGCGTAGTCATCGTAGTTGTATGTAGGTTCTGGGTCCTTTTTTATCGCTGTTGGTATTAATGCTGGTCTACCGTAAATTAATTCGTGTGGTGTATAATGTGTAGCGCAATGTGGTGTAGTGTTATAGACGAATATGGCGTAGTGACACATTTCATCCCAATTGTTTCTATCGGTGTCAGTGAAGGATCTTAAGTATTCCTTGAGCGTATTGTGGGATTTTTCAAGTGCTCCGTTTGTTTCAGGATGGTATGCTGTGGTAGTTAAGTGTTTAAGTTTGAGTAATTTGCATACATCTTCAAATGTTCTGCTTTTGAAGTTGGTGCCCTGGTCAGTGAGGATTTTCTCTGGAATGCCGTGTTTGGTAATGTAATACTCGCAAAGTGCTTTTGCTACCGTATTTGCATTCTGGTTTGGGATTGGGATTGCTCCAGAAAATTTGGATAGGTCGTCTTGGAATGTGAGAATGTAACTGTTTCCTTTCTCTGTTGTCGGCAAAGGGCCTACGATATCGAATGCTACTCTTTGAAATGGATATTCTGATGTGGTTGTTATTTGTAGTGGGACTTTTGTTTTTCTATGGTTCTTGTTCCGTTTGCATAGATGGCATTTCCTTATAAAGCGATTTATGTCGGTTAGCATGTTGGGCCAGTAGTATAACATTTTTATCCGTTTGTATGTTCGCCATGTACCTGCGTGTCCACCTAATGGTAAATTATGGTATTCGTCCAGTATTTGTTGACGTTTCTTCTGATCTAGTACTATCTCAATGTTAGTTTTGTTCGTTGTATCTGTTTGCTTCAGTTCTTGTTTTTTAGCTGTTTGTTTGTTATCGTTTTCTTTGCGTTCTGTAGTCTGCTGTTCTATTGTTTCTTGAGCCCTCTGGTTCTGTGCTCTGGTGATTGCTAGTACTTCGTTGTATCTGATTCTGCTTAGTGCGTCAGCGTTTGTATTTAATTTCCCTGATTTATGTATTATTTCGAAATTGTACTCCGACAATTTTAAATTCCATTTTAATATTCGGTTTGGAATCTTTGTTAAATTCCCGGTGAGTGGTTTGTGGTCCGTAACGATAGTAAATTTTTTCCCGTATAAGTATGGTCTGAAATTGTTTACAGCCCAATATATTCCTAACATTTCCTTTTCTATAGTGCTGTAATTTCTTTCTGATTTGCCTAGTGCTCTGCTGGCGTAAGCGATCGGAAATTCGCCTGTTACGTAATTTTGTGAAAGTACGGCTCCTAAGCTGTAGTCGCTTGCGTCTGTTGTTAGAATAAATGGTCTGTTTAGGTCGGGATACTTGAGGATTGGTGGGTTTACTAGACATGCTTTGAGTGTTTCTAAGGCTTTTTTACTTTCTTCTGTGAATTCGAATGTTACTTTTTTACGTGTTAGCTTAGTTAGTGGTTCTGCTATCTCTGAGAATTTTGGGATAAACCTGCGGTAATAGTTCGCTAGGCCTAAAAATGATTGGGTTTCTCTTATGTTTCTTGGTTGTGGAAAGTCTTGTACTGCTTGTGTTGTTTTTGGATTAGGTTTGATGCCGTCTGGCGTAATAAGATGACCGAGAAATGTGATCTCTTTTTTGAGAAATTGGCATTTTGCACATTGGAGTTTTAAATTGTTTTTTCGACAAGTTTCAAAAATTTCGATCAGCTTAGTGTTATGATCATTTAGATTTTTCCCGTAGACGATTACGTCGTCTAGGTATACAAATCCTTTTAATCCTTGGAAACCACGGAGGATATGATTGATGGCTCTTTGGAATGTGGCCTGGGAATTTTTGAGTCCAAAAGGCATTCTTGTGAACTCGAAATGTCCGTAATCTGTGCTGAAGGCAGTTTTGTGATAGTCACGTGGGTTCATTTCAATTTGGTGGTAACCACTTGCCATATCTAGGGTTGAAAAGTATTGAGCATGTCCTAGTTGGTCTAGGATGTCGTTTATGTTTGGGAGTGGAAATGAATCGCCTATTGTTGCTTCGTTTAGTTTCCTGAAGTCAACTACTACTCTCCATTTCGGTATTCCATCCTTTCCTGCTTTTTTCGGTACTGCTAACAGTGGACTGTTGTATGGACTGATGCTTGGTTGGATTTTTCCTTCTTCTAACATTTCGCTGACTTGTTTGTTTATCTCGTTTTTGTGTGTCTGTGGAAGTCTGTATCTTTGCACGTGGATCGGTTTGGTATCCGTGTATAAGTTTATATCATGTTGTACGCCCTTAATGCTTGTCAGTCTGTCTCCTTCTAGGAAAAATATGTCTTCGTATTCTGTGCACAGTGTCAGTATTGACATGTTTTCCTCGACGTTGTTCATTGGGTCTAAATTTTCTGATATCATTTTGATAACTTGCTCTGTTCGGTTATCATTCGAGTTGTACTGTGCTTGTTGGTCGTGTTGATGTGAGTAAAGGCTTAGTTCAGGGTAAAATTCATCTAGTATTGTGTCTTCTGGCAGAGTGTTGGCGATTAGGATTTTGGCTTTTCGATTTTTGGGTTGTAGGAGTATGTGTGGAGTGTGTATTCCTGGTATTATTTCGGATGCACTGGATATGTATTGGTCGTCGGTCGGAGTTTGTATTTCTATCAGTGTTTCGCTCCTTGCTGGGAGTGTGATCGTATTCTTAGAGTCGTTCGAAAAATGCACAAAGTGTTCATTTATCTTCAGCATGTTCTTGCTGTATAGAATGTCAATTTTATGTTTTTCGAACATGTCTCTACCTATTATTCCGTCTTCTGTTATTGGGAAATTGTCTTGTACTATGTGTAGTTTGTGCTTAATAGTTAGGTTGTTGGTAAGTTGTATGTCTGCGTCAATTGTTCCTATCGTTATTATTTCTCCTTCTCCTATTCCTGTTAATGCTGTTTTCATGTCAGTGTTAATTTCTTCTTTCGTTGCGTATTTGATCTTAAGTAAGGATACGTCTGCTCCTGAGTCTATTAGCAGTTTCGGTTTGTGGTCTCCTATTGTCGGTGTGATTGTGTCGCGATTTGTTTTATATTTTGATATTAGCTTTATTTGTTTGGGTTCTGCTAGTTGGAATAAGTCTGCTAGTACGTCTTCTTGTTCGTCAAAGATATTACTTTGTTCTGGTTTATTTGTGTCATTCCTTGTTGCTTTGCAGGTAGTTTTTTCATCTGAGTTTTCGTGTATGGTGTTTCTTTCGTGTAGTTGAATTTGTTCGTATACTCTGGATTTGGGTCCTTGGGGTGGGTTTTGTTTGTTTAGTAGGGACAGTCTGGGAGCTGGGATAGGTTTGAAATTGATTTTTCGAGTTGGTTCGTATTCTTGTGTGCTTGGTTTGATATTTGTATTGTTTATTTCGTTTATTTGGTAAGCGTCTGGGCTTGTTTGGTTTGTGTCTCTTTGTGTTTCCTTAAATTCTAGTATTTGCGTTGGTCGGGCAACGGCTTGGTGTGTCGGGCTGGCGACTGTTTGAGTTTCCTTAATATCTATGTTTTGATTCGTTCGGTTAACGTGAGTGGTTGTACTCGGTCGGTTAACTTGAGAATCTTGGTTTGGTGTCGGGCTGGCGACTGTTTGTGTTTCCTTAATATCTATGTTTTGATTCGTTCGGTTAACGTGAGTGGTTGTACTCTGTCGGTTAACTTGAGAATCTTGGTTTGGTGTCGGGCTGGCGACTGTTTGTGTTTCCTTAATATCTATGTTTTGATTCGTTCGGTTAACGTGAGTGGTTGTACTCTGTCGGTTAACTTGAGAATCTTGGTTTGGTGTCGGGCTGGCGACTGTTTGTGCTTTCTTAATATCTAATTTTCGCGTTGGGCTGGCAACGGTTTTGTGTGTCGGGCTGGCGACTGTTTGTATTTGCTTAATTTCTATGTCTTGATTCGTTTGGTTAACGTGAGTATTTGCACTCTGTCGGTTAACTTGAGAATCTTTGGGATTTTGTCTTGTGTCTTCCGTGTTTGCGTACGGTTTTGTTGGTTTTAGGTATATTCTTGGAATTATACCCATTGGGAGAGAATATTCATGTCCGTTTGTTATTTGCGTTTGTTGTTCATCGTTGTTTGTGGCTGGATCCAACTGCGGCGGCTCTCCTACTGCTGGCTGGATCCTTGGTCGTTTCCCTGGTTTCCATATTGTCTACCTCTGGCATTGTTCTCCATCGGCTGTTGGATGACTGTGTTGAGCTTCATTGTGTTGAATTTGCTTCCTAGGTTCTCCACTTCATTTGGTTGTCGTTGGTTCTGGTATTGTCCCGTGTTGTAGGTTTTGTTTGTATTGAATTTGCTTCGGCACTCGTTGAATGTGTGTCCCTTCGTTGTTTTGCAGTATGAGCAGTATTTAGGGGGTCTGTCTTGGTAATTTGGAGTTGTAGGTTGTCGGTATGTTGTGAAGTTATTTTGTTGAGGTGGAGTATATGTTGGGGTGTTTGAAAATTGTCTGGGTGGTGTGAATTTGTTTTGTGGGAAGTATTGGTTGTTCTGTTGCCTTTGGGCTTGATAATTGATTGGTGTATTTTGGTAGTATGGTTGGTTTGTTCGGTATTGATTATTTTGGTGTTGAATGTTTCTTTGTCCCTGTTCTCTAAATATCCTGGTGCGGCATATATCCCATGTGTGATTTGGTTTTTGACAGTAGTTACATATTATTTGATTCCTTCTAGTTGGAGTTTCTATGTGTTGATTTTGTGTTGATTGTAGAGTTTGTGGTTGTGGTGGGATTACATGTTGATGTGGTTCGCCAGTTATTATTGTTAGTATTTTCTCGATTCGCTCCGTTTCTTCGATTATTTTGTCTATGTTTGTTGCTGCGATTGTTGCTACTTTTTCTTTCAATATTGTATTTGTCAGTCCTCTTTTGAATATTTCCACACTACTTGCGTCTAGGTGGTTTGTGTAGGTGTCGTCCAAGTTTGTTAATTCGTACTTTGATCTGTAGCCACTTTTGTATAGGTCTAGTGCTTCGCTTAGTCTGTAGCCGTAACTTTTGATGGACTCTCCGTATTGCTGTCGTATTTTCGTGTAATTGTTTTCAAGTTCTGTCAATGAGTATACTGGATTGTACATCTTTTTCAGAGTAGTTTTCAATGTTGGGTAGTCTTTTATTCGTCGTCTGTATATCCTGGTGAAAGCGGTTCCTGTTAGCCGGTACTTGATGATTCCGTTGAATTCTTCCTTTTCGTCATTTGTTTCCAGTCTATTATAGATGTTATCTGATGCTCCGAGGAATTTCGCAAGGCTGGTTGCGGTTCGTGCCGGGTCGGTGTCGTCACCACTGAATTCTGGTACTAAGCTAGTTACGCTCTGGTGTATTTGTTGCGGATTCATTTTGTTAGGGTGTTGTGTATTACGGGTCTTGGTTACGTTTTTAGGTTGTGGTGTATGTGGAATTTGGATTGTAGGAGTAGTCGGTGTTCTGTTGTTAGTTTTGGTTGATGGAAGGTCGTCTGTCACTTCGATTTTTATTGGTCGGGGGACTTGTGTATTGTCGTTTTGTCGCGCGGTTTTACTACGAGTATTGTGTACTGTTGGTGTGTCGGTAGCTTGTTTAGTTGGGGATCGCGATGTCAAGCTGGACTTCGAAGCGAATGGTGAACCGTCGTGAATGTGGGGTTTCTGTTGTCTAATTATTACTTAACTAATTCGCCACAGGTGCGAATTTCGGCAGCGCCAATATTGTATATGTGGGTGTTTGATAGTTCTATTGAGGTGTCTGTAGCATCAATCTTGTATAAATGTGTTGTTTTTATACAGAACTATATACACTCTATACGTGTGTGTTTGGGGTATTTTACACGATTGTGAATATGAGCAGATAATGTACTTATGGATGTTATACAGTTGTATGGAACTGTATGTCATGTGGTCATGGTCTATGTTTTTGTTACGTGTTTACTGTCGTCAATGTTGGAATATTTGGACTAACCCCAATATTCTGGAGAATGTAATTAAATGTTAGTTATGAGTAAGTTCTTTATCGACACTTGTAACTAGGGAAGCTTGAGCGCTGAAACACTCTTCCGTCTTCCCCCCTCGCTTTGCCGTACGAGGTTCGTCCGCCAATGTCGTAAAGAACGGTGCCGTGTTATGTTAGTAGGAAGTTTTTATGTTAGAACAATACCCGCTTACCACTGGTGGGGGCTTGGCAGTATTGCTTTGTTTTTATTTAGTGAGAGATACTTACTTGGTATTGGTTATTTCTTCTAGAAGAATATTTTAAATGAAAACTGGAATTTTGGTTTTACTGAACTACTTTTATTTAACTGTTTTAATTATTGACTTCAACTACAAACTTATCTTTTGTTATAAAATTTTGACTTATTTATACTAAAATATTCTTAAAATTTAACTTAATGTGCAATTTTGAATTTAATGACCTGAATAGCTATTTCGAAAATTATTAATTGATATTTTTCGCAGCGTAAGTATTTTGCGCATGCGAGTTTATTTGGGTTATATTTTTGTAATTTCAGCTATTACTTATTCAAAAAATGACATTTGTTAGTTTTTGTTTTAAAATTATTTTGTTCTGAATAATTATTTTAGCCTAAATGTGGAGTAGTTTTATATATTAGTAGGTGTTAACTTAAATTCATAATGGGTGTTATCTTTATGTTTAATCTATTACTACGTTATTTATGTGTTTATTATTTATCAGGGGTGTACAACATAGGGAACATTTTACTTATAGGCCGTGTGAAAAGTATGACATTACCAGATATATGCCGCACACGTCCAGCGACTGCCCTCGTGACCCGTTTATGGTAATCGCAAATGCAAGTTTCACTGGAAACTGAATGCGTTTGAAATGGAACGGCCAATCGGTTGAAGTCAAGGGAATTCGCGGAATTAGGCATTCTTCTCCTTTTGAACGAGCCTTTAAAAATCCTTGCTACTATTACATTTCGTGTTAGCTTCGTCAAAATCAGACAGGTTCGATCGCACAGTTTCAGGGCATGAAAATTTGGTAGCATAATGATTAGGTATGCCAGGGAAATCCAAAGAGTTCAGGAATTCCACTGTATAATTGACGATTTGGTCATCGTTTTCAACGCGATTGAGTATTTAAGAAGTATTTGTTGGAGGTCGCTCGCCAACAATATCATCACGCCCCCAAAGCGACGATTATTGTTGCGGAAATCTTTCAATGTTCGATCGAGTGCTTCTAATGATCGTATGTTCGCCATCGTACACTCATCCCACATTATCAATTTACAATTTATCAACACTTTTGCCATGGCTGATTGCTTTGAAATGTTGCAAACAGGATTTTCGTTGATTTGCAGATTTAACAGAAGCTTCAGTGCTGAATGTGCCGTTCTTCCACCTTGCAACAGTGTTTCAGGAATTCCGGTGTTGCCGCTAATATCAATGATATACGGAACGTTTTCCCAGCTCCGCCGGGCGCATCAATTAAACATCGACAGCCTTCATCAGTTGATCATACGCATTATTTTGCTGTTCATTCAACAGTCGAACATTTGTTTGTGCTTGTTGTTGTAAAGTTGTCGTGTCGTAAGCACGCTCGCGTTCTAATTCACGATATAATACATTTTTAGTTTGACGATTTGGCGCTGGCAAATGAATTTCAGTAAATAGTTTGCCTCTTATAAGCAAACACAAATCTTCAATTAGCATTAGCGTTTCATTGTAGATGTCATCGTGCATTTGCAATTCGCAATTCCCTGTCGCGACTCGAAAGCGATTCAAAAAGTCTTCTACGATGTCATCTTTGTACGTATTCCATAATTGACGTGGGTTTAAAGGCTGACATGTCGAAATGATCATAGCGGGAAGTGTACGAACTGATTGGCAGGCGAAGAAGCTGTTGCACCGTCTAGCGTTTGATTCGTTGACATGATTCTTGAAATGTTGCATACATCATACCATACCGTCCGCAATGACTCAAAAGAAGTTAAACCGCGCACATTAACCAAAAGCAAACGAAGGTAGATGTTCGTCCCAATGCATCAGATGAAAACACGCCTGGATATCCGTCTAGTGATTAGCCTTGTTTTCTGCATAAACATTTCTGCGACGATGCATTCCATGTGTAATATCGAGACATATCCGAGACAAGCAAGGTTCTCGCAAACGGATCACTGCCGCAAATTGAAAAGAAACTCGTTAATGTTGTTGCTGTGTTGAAATATAATCTTTGGCCATTTCCCAAATGAGCTTCCAGATGCACAACAATCGAATGACGTTCATTAATCGCAAATGAAAAAATTCTCTAGAGTGCTTCGTTGCAGTTGACATATCACCCCATTTGAAACTTGCTGATTTCATCTCGTTACTACGCCAATAATCGCCATGTCGCTTCTTTTGGTGATGTATTTGCAAACATACTTAATCGATTTCACCGAACTGCAATACTCAACATTGATATTTGTTTTAAATGCCTTAGACAATATTAACGAATATGGAACGATCCATGTGTTGTCAACCACGATATCCGCTCCTTTCATTTAAGTGATGAATGTTCTGCCATTGTCATCTTGTGAGCGCCGATAAAGTGGATATCCATTGCCACCATGTTTGAGTTTCCGAAATAAAAACACGCGGATAGCGTTTTGTGCATTTATTGTCGAAAATACAAACCGAAGTGGGATTGTGTTGTCCCCATGTCCACAAACGATGTCATTAATTTAGTCTGGTGTAATTTTGCCCACCACCCAAAGAAGAATGTGTGCATGCGAACAGTACTATGTACACGTTGTTTCGCCATGAAGTCCATTAGACATCTGAGTTTTTGTTTTAACAATGGTGTTGTAATGTCGTGACGATCGCTTGTGATTGACCGGGATGCAATAACTACGTAATCTATGGCCATTTTGGATTCCAAGTAAACGTCATAAACAAATCCGCCATCCATAATTGCGCACGATAGTCATCGCGGACTGCCAATGTTTGTCAATGGCAAACTTGTTAGCCTACTAACATCTGTAATATCTGCGTCGCTATTAACCGCATCTCGCAAGTGAATTTATTCTTTCGATCACAACTTAGCCTGATTGAATCGAATGTAATTGAGTCGTTCTATCTCAACCTTAACGTACATATCAACTGCATATTGCTGAAACAATCGGCGATATCTCAGCAATTAGGGTCCAATGTTTTGGCAAATCATCATTCAATATTTGTTGCAATTGCTGGACTATTTCTCTTTTCGTTGTATTAAAGATAGAACAACTGGATGCGGCAACAACGATCCAGCAAGATGAATAATTTGCCCATGAATCTGTATAGTTGGAGGGAAATTCTGTAATTTGTGTATGTTTGTTGGCAAGATAAGTATTAGTTTGTGTTATATCATGATGTATCGCTTATTGTGTGTAGTGTGTTAGTGTATTTTCTGGTGTTAGTGTTGGTGTATTAGCATTCATTGCTGATGTTGGTGAAATCATCTTGAATTTTGGCTTGTAACTTCTTTCATTTACAATATTACTACCAAACGACGTCATTTGAAAATAATGGCTGTGCATCTTAATGTAAGAAATGCGGTTCGAATAAGAAGATTCACTATAAAGCAGCGTGCGCAATGGCTCTGGTGGTAGAAGCAACTCTGGTAATTTCACCTTGCCCTTGGCGCAGCGCAATCCAGGCGGTTTTTTCTCAAATTTAACTGCAATGCAATACTGACAAACGACAGACGTCTGCCCGAATTGAACTGATGCGGGCACTGTATTTAATGTTTGGCTCATATCGAAAGGCAGCACAATAGTCGCAAACTTTGCCAAAATAAAGAAAACAAACGAACGACAAAGATGCAATTTAAATTTTTGAAACTAGAAAAACAAAACAAATCGATTACCGATCTGTTCTAATGGGGCTAGGTTTTCGCTGACAAAGAAAAACAATGAACTCAATTTTTTGAGATCGAAATATCAATAATACCAATCAGAATAATCTATCAAATCAGAAAGAACAAACAGTATGCTGAGCTGTCAAACGATAGAATTAAACTGGAAAACGCAATGTGCGTCTAGAGCGCCACCTGTTGAGAACTTTTCTACTTTTGTTTTTTCCTAAACCTTTGCCAAGCAATTACGAATAAACCCGCAGAAGGAAGTATCCAATTTGGTCCAGCCGTTTTCTAGTATGTATTAAGCATCCGAAACAAACCTCGATCCATTTTTACATAATATAGATGACAAAATTTTCATAAAGGATTATCCTTTCGAATAAGCGATTATTACTTCCCTATACTTAAATTTGTTTGCTACTCCCGACGTTAAATTCAGGGTTAAAACAAATTCAGTTAAATAGTTTTCAGAGAAAAATTCTAAATTCCAAATTGAAATTGATGGTGCAATTTTTGCTAAGAAGGATGAAAAGAGTTACTCCCAACATTTGTTATTTTGGCCATTATGCAAAAATGTTTAAAAATTTTAATTAATGTTCCCGGTAGAATATAAAACTTAAAGAATTTATTCAAGTTTTATTTCAAATGTCGAGCACCAATGAAATGTTTGTACTTGGCATCCTCCTAATGAAATTATTTGCTGTATCGTAAAACAACAATCCGTGTGAACCAAAAATTTGAACCAAGGAATGGATGATAACTGGTCTGTGTTGATTGCTCCAGAAAAGAATACTTGAGAACTAGGTCTGCAAAAATAGCGTAAAAAGTCAGCCATTTCCTCCTGACCTCCTGACATCCGCTAGAGATGAACCTAGCAACGTCCATGGCCAGTAGTATTATGTGCGAAAAGAATTCTCGGCTGTTTTTTTTTAAATGACATATATTTAGTGAACCTCAAGTTGAATTCAATAATGAACCGATTTGTCTTTCAACAGATAGGAGTAGAACGCCCCTTCAGTCCCGGTTAAAATCGAATGAACTTTTCAATTTTTGATTTTCTGATTTGGGATCAACCAACTTCACAATGAGCTGGCACCCACACGATCCTCACTTTAGTATTGAAACAAACTAGGCTAATGTAGTCCTTATTTGCTTTGAACAGCTTAGACACAGTAAAATGATTATTAACGATTTGTGTCTACAAATTGTTCATCTGAATCACATCATTTCATGGCCAGACCCGAAGGACTGCCAAAGTCCCTGTCAAAAAGAAGTTTCCAGAAGAGCTTACCATTTAAATAACACCTAGGTGAGAAGAGACAGGTAACGGGTTTGGTACAGTTCCCCGTATGACAAATTACCGTTTTCAAAATTCCGTATATACATAATACCGTATTACAAAATCCTGTATTCTAAATCAACTGTATTCCAAATCAACGCTCTGGTAAAATTCAGCTCCACGGTACTTATAGGAGTTTAGATGTTAGCAGTAGCATTAGAGGACACAAAGCACAACTGGCAGCCGACCTTTAATATCCTCATCCGCACTGTTATCGTGAGTGATAAGAGAGCCCAAATATTTGAACCCCCTCACTCCCTCAAACGAATAAAATAACTACTAAAACCTGATATGCCATTGTCCCTGTGACAAAAGATCATGTATTACGTTTTGAACTCATTGATCTGGAGTCCAACAGAAGCTGAAAAATCTTAAAGCGGATCATGTATTTATTTCACTCCGTTGCTATTCAGACCAATTACGCATATATCATCTGCATATGCAAGCACCTGATTGGACTGGCGATATAAGATGTTGTGATGAGGTGTTTCAGTTTAACGAAACCTATACTCCAACATTAAATAAAACAGATTTGCGGACAGAGTATCTCCCTGCCGAACACCCGAGTTAACTGCCAAAAATCTTGTTAGCCTCTTCTTAACTTTAACACAGCATTGAGACTGTCTCACTATTATTCTACACAATTTTGTTGGCATACCTTGGTATTCCAGCGCAGACCACAAGCTTTCTCGATTTATCGAGTCATGGGCCTACCGAAAATTCAAGAACACCTGATGCACGGGGACGAAAATCTCAGGATTTTTAGATAGAATCATCCGCATCGAAAAGACCTAATCAGTGACAGATCGATTTGGACGAAATCCTTTTTGATAGTCACCAACCAGGACCTCCGCAAGAGGGGAGTCTCTATCCAATATAATGTAGGACAGTATCTTGTATGTTGTGCAAAGGAGAGCTATACCGCGATAATTCTCACAATTCAAGCGGTCTTCCTTTTGGAAGGCAGAGCACATCGCGGCCTATTTCCATTTGTCAGGCATTACAGTTCGCCATACTAATCAAGATGCCCGAATTAATGCAGTCCACCCCAGGTGAGCGATTTTGTTTTAGTCTCTGCGCATGGCCTTAAAGAATTGTTAGTATTATAGGTGACTCAACTATATAGTCTGTGGCGCATGAAAAACCCCAAGCAGGTCAGTCAAGTGTATATTCTATGCGTCAAGTACTGCGTCGATGTTGACACAGATGTTTCCACCTGGTCCCGGATGGCAGTTGACATGTTCCTGAAGGTATGGTGCAATCCCGTAATTCCTTTGATGTAATTACGCGAACTGCGCTTATTCCTGAGTTGTTGTAATTTTAGAACCTTGGCCTTCCACCATTCTCACTTTTACCCTCTACAAATCCGCTTAGCTGTTTTTCTAATAAGAGTAGCCTTGTATTTCCTCGCGACTGTGAGATGTTGTTGAACTTAAAATGGGCAACTTTCATCTGACTTTCACTATTCCTATAGTCTGTTGTGCAGCACTGACCACCGAAGTTTTCAGTACTTCCCAGACAGAGTAAACACACAGTCAGACTTATTTTTAGCTTCCCTAATGTTGTCGCTGACAAGATCCTGATATCATTTGGTTTGATCGTCATTTATATAAGACCTTCACAGTCCAAACGTTCCATGCGTTTCGCTGTATTCCAGGACCTGTACGAAAACTTCCAACGTAGCTTTGCGGTGACCAAATGATGATCGCTGTCTTCGTATTTGGTTGTTGACCGATAAGCTCTCACATCCCGGATAACTAGAGCTCGCTCTTTTCAAATAAACACACGCTCAATTTGGCTACGGGAAATTTTTGCGAGGATGTGTCCATGTTTCTGTACTGTTTGTGAGGGAATAATGGCCTGATTTCTGCCAGCTCTTGAATTAAAGTCCCAAATTATCATTCTAATATCGTGTTTGGTTATGGATCACATCAGTTCGTCCAAATTGTAAAATAAGTCTATCTTGCGGCTGGCTGATTTCGGTGGCAGTGTATACACAAATTATCGATAGGTTGGTTAGCCTTATTCATCATAGTTTAGGCCCTCCAACGCTCCTGGCTTCTAATGCTCCTGGTTTCCACGTGCCGATACTAAATTTCGTCTCTGGGTACTTGAGCGGGTGTCTGGTGTAATTTTGACCATATCCATTTTTTCTTTTTTGACTTTATAAACAGCTTATTTTTTACGGGTGCAAGTCGTCTGCCCGATCAAACCGTTTAGTCACCTCCTACGACAAGCAAAGGATACTGTGGTTGTATTCTTAGAAAACATGTTCGTGCAATTTAGGCTAACGAGACATATGTGCCCCCTAAAAATCATTAAGCCATCATTTCAATTCCGTTACACCAACAAACCGAATACTCGTCAGTTTTATCATCAGTTCTTAAATTACCGAATATATACACATATAAACCGCATAAAATATGCAAAACAATTATTTGGTGTGTTAAACTAAACCAACAGCAAACTTTACACGCTCCATATCTTCTTGTATCGCATAAAGATGAGAAAAATACTTTCGTTCCAATTACCCCCCATAATAAAACTTCTTCTCGCCCTTTAAATATATTTCTATAATACTCGCATTATATACATCTCTGCGCCAAAGATAAGAAAATAAAAATACTCTTCAACATAAATGTTTACCAAAAATATAATGTTTTGTCTGCGTTGGTTTGGTTTTAGTTTGGTTTGGTTGGTGGCGCACGGTGCGCGGTTATATCTTAAATGAAATCTAGTTTATATAATAAATGGTTCGAATCCAGACCATTAAGATATTCAAATAAAAATGAAACGCGGAAGAAACGAGCGGAAAAAAAAAATCCATCGCACGCGTTTCCCATTTTTAACCAAACCACAATTATATTTAAGGCGAGCATGAAAAATACTTTTATTTTCCTCGTCTTCGTTTTCGTTTTGTATTTATATTTATTTGGTGAAGAAAATTATTTTTCCATTTCCCTGCCCTGCTCTGTATATACTATTTACTAACATTAATTTTGGTTTGTTTACATTTTCGGAGAAAAAAATAAATAAAAAAAGTTTTTTCCAGATATTTCGTTGGATTTAAGCTTTTACTGTTTTTCTTATTTATATGAATAAATAACCAAAAATTTATATTTGTTTATAAGACCAGACCTTAAAAGATTTTGGTTATCTATAAGTGATGATGAAAATCCTAACGTGATAATTTAACAGTCTGTGTGTAGGAAACAAAAACATTAAACCATGTGTACGTCGTGTGAAATATAATTAGAAAATGTTTGCGGCTCGAGACGAAAATTAATAAACTTTCCAGACTCCGTATCGTATTATAACTCGTATTAGGTTACGTTAAATTTCATTACATACATGACAACTTCACCTCGGTAGCTCCCTTGTTTTATATATAAAACCACATAAATATGAAAAATAGTTGCAGAACGAACAAGTTGTAATTAAATTTTTACCAAATACTTTTTTATAGTTTCGCATGGCAGGCGCATTCATAATACAGTGTTGCACAGAGTTAATAAACATAACAAACCTCCTATACATTTACAACATCATTTTCCAATTTTCTATTCATATAAAAAAGTTATCTACATTTTTAACGATTCGTTTGGTTTTTTATTTTTTTAATAAATTGTTCATCATCAAAAGTGACAGAAACCAGTGAGTGCGAAAAAAATAAAATTATAATGAGGAAAGTATTTTATGTAAGTGCGTCGTATATGGATGATACTTGGTTAACAAACCTTTCTAGAAATTTTGAATTTGAGCTTTTTGTTGTGTATTCGTTTTCGATTTATGGAAATTTATTGATAATTATAAAATTATTTAGATAGAATCCAGAATACCACTTTATATATAAATACATAGTTTAAGCCTAGTAAAAAAGCTTTTAATTCGATGTGATAGAAAAAGCACAATTTTTTTTTAATATTCCGGATTGTTTATCATCATTTGCAAAACCTTTCGAAAATTGACAAAAATTTATGTATCCGGAAGCTTTCATGAAACTAAAGCTTGCCAGCTAAAATTAATTAGATAAAAGTTTTAAAATACAATTAGCAAATATAAACGTCGTCCACATCAATATCTTCCAATTCCGGCCATCAAATCATTAATTATAGCTCGGTAGCACAATCCATTCACCGTAACAGTTGTACCTCATTCTTGTGCCCCATATTCGATAAAGTAACTTTCAATCACCCCACCAGCCCAAAAACCAAACAATGTCCAGTTGAGGATGGACAGGCTTTTCAACAGTCATTCTTTGATTTTTTGAGCTCCAAATGCGACAATTCTGCTTATTGACGTATCCTCCGAGGTGAAAATGGGCCTCACCACTGAAGATGATTTTTCGATGAAAATTCTGATTATTTTGATGCATTCGAAGGACCCAATCAGCAATGATACGACGTTTATGGTGATCGACCGGCTTCAGTTTTTGTGTTAACTGAACTTTAAGAGCCTTAAGACCTAAGTCTTTATGCAAAATACGGTGTAATGTCGTTTGTGGAATGTCTAATACCGAAGATCGACAAACCTGGGCTTCCTTCCACACTACGAGCTACAGCAGCAATATTCTCAGTTTTCCAAGAGCGATGCACGCGGTTTTGATTCTTTACATCACTAACTTGTCTCAACAGCTTCAATTTTTCCACCAGTTTTACTATTGCCAGCCGAGAAGGTGCTTCACGACGACCAAAAAGTGCTTTAGTTTTGCGACTGTGACAACTTTGACTGCAAAATTTTCACTATTTTTGTATTGAATTTGTGTTACGCACCATTTTTAGTAATGGCGTAGTATTTACTTGACAAATGTCAAAAGATGACAGCTTCAAAATTGACAGCTGTCCAAATAGCAGGCCAGACAGCTGCCCAAGTAGCAGTTGCAAATCGTCGCCCAAACTGTTGGACCATCCAGCTAATTGTCTGATACATCTTCACTCGATTTATATTTCCCAATATGGGCAACTCGGGTAAAACAGAAGGAGGACCACCATGCAAGAAATGACTCTGAGTCAATGGCTCGAGGTCGTTCGGGTTTGCCGAAAGTGGAGTGATGTGACGGGAATTGATGATAGCCGCAATATGCTTATGGTGTGTAGTTCATCCAGTGATTTTGATAGATGCTTCCCATATAATCCTCCGAAATTTGGTGATCTGGGTGGTATAAACCCCTATTCAACAGAAGACTGACCACAAGCTTGTCAAATGTCATATCCTTTGAAATTTGTCGCATTAACCGAATAAATATTTCGCACCATTCCCCGATCTGAGATAAACCTCTTCACACAGCGAATGAACGCTTCGGTTGATAGATCAACAACGAACTCTAGGTAAACTGTCTTTGTGGAAAAACACACGAAAAGTGCCACATACACTGTTTTCGGTACCTTGCCATGAAAGTGATGACGTACATTCAAAGTTCCTGCAAAATCAACACCGCACTCACTTGAAATGGTCGAACGGTTTTCTAGTCGACTCATGCTGATGGTAAATTACCCATAATTTTCGAAATAATCTTTGGCTTCACACGAAAACTACTAATACACTGACGAATAATGCTTCTAGTCAGGACTGAACGATTAAAGTAATTGAAAATCACGAGCAAGTAGTGCTTGTGATTTTCAATTACTTTAATCGTGGTGCTTGTCAACTCCATAAAGTTTGTTGTAGTAGACCTCTAAAACCGTTTTGATATAGTCATATGTATTATCCCCAAAGGTTAATAACGACTCATACGCAACCTGAAGCTCAGTAATTGGAATTGGAAATATCGCCCGCGTAATCAATAAAATTTGTAATAAAATCGATCAAAATCACACACACGTGCGCTTTCTCCGGCAAATGAAAATTTTATTTACGATAACTTAACCAAGGTGACTAAACTGAATTTGTATATTTGATTGACGATTTTGAAATAATTTATTTATGCCAAAGTTTTGACCAATCGGGTTATATTCAAAACTATATTGGAGGTCTTTTTGAATACCATCAAACGATCAGGCGTAGAAACTTAATTTAATCGCGTGAATTGAACTCACATTAAATATTGATTTGATCGGGATTAGTTAAGGCGAGATAATTTTATGGTCGTAAATGCCTTAATAATAAGTTCAATATTCCATTACACTGCAAAACCTATTTTCAATAATCCAAAAGGCTATTAATAAGCTTTTAAAGTAAATGAGGCTTTTGAACGCTGCTTGATTAGAATTGAATTGGGATGTTATAATAGTCCATTTGGATGTTATAATGGCACCCGAGGTCGGGGGCACTCATATGTCTCGTAAACCTAAATTGCGAGAAGATATTTTCCAAGAATACCACCGCTGTATCCTTTGCTTGTCGTAGGAGGCGACTTAATGGTTGGATCGCTGATAAAGTCAAGAAAATGAAAAATGGATACCGCCAAAACAACACCGGACCCCCGCTCAAGTACTCGGACACGAGATTTACGATCGGCACATGGAACGTGTAGTCACTTAGAATACCAGGAGGTTTGGAGGGCCTAATCACATGAATGAAGTATCGGCTGGAACTCGTTGCTCTTCAAGAAATTCGCTGGCCTTAAAATGGCGACCATGTGTCCCAGGGCTATACGTTGTTATACAGTGGACATGACCTTGAAAATCAAATCTCAAGATAGACTCTTTTTACAATGATTTGAACGATCAGATAGGATCTGTGTCCAAACACAATGCTAGAATTGTAATTGTGTAGTTTAATGCTGGAACTGGCAGAAATTAGGCCGCCTTATGTGAAGATATAGCTCCGTACTCCCGACTCGAAACTGCAACCGATCATGGTGAGAGAATATGATTAACTTTGCAATTGCTCGTGAGCTTAGAGTAGCGTGCACCTTCTCCCCTCATAAACCAATACATTTGGCAACAAGGAAACATTCCCACAAAATGTCCCGCAGCCAAATTGTTCACGTGTTAATTTCAAAAGGGCGTGCTCGGGTTGTTCAGGATGTGAGAACTTATCTTATTTAAAAGAAATTGTCAGTGCTGCTCAACAGAGTGGTTGATAGGCCGAGGTTTTGAAAGTGCAACAACTCAGCAATTTCGCTTAATTTATTTAAATGAATTGCACGATTGCACCATACTTTCAGGCCTGCGTCAATTGCCATTTAGGACTAGGATGGAAACATCTGTGTCAAAACCGATGCAGTACTCGACACATGGAATGAACACATTACGTACCTGCTTGGGGTTCATCATGCGGCACAGGCTGTAGTTGCGTCACCTCAAATACAGACTACGGAGATTTGCATTGAGGATCCATCCTATGAGAAATGCACTAGAGTCATGTGGAGACTAAAACGAAATCGTTCATTTAGGGTGGACTGCATTAATTCGGAGCTCATGATATTCGAAGGGGATACTTTGTGGAACTGTCTTTTCGACCTTATTCGATTAGTGCGGCGAACCGACATAATGCCTGACGAATGGAAAGTGACCACAATGTGCCTAATCTTCAAGAAGGGAGATCGCTTGAAGTGTGAAAATTATCGCGGTACAGCTCTCTTTTGTACATCATATAACTGTCTTACATTATATTGGATCCACTAGTGGATCACTGATCAGGTTTTTTTGCTGCGGATAATTGTATCTAAATATTATGAGATTTTCACTTCCGTATATCAGGTGTTCCTAGATTTCCAGCAGGCCTATGACTTGATCAATCGAGAGAAATTGTGATCTGCACTGGATAAACTAAGAATGCCAAAAAACTGGAACGATTGCGTACGATTCTGTTGTTATGTTTGGATGTGAAAGTTTGGCGCTGATGGAGGTGTATGAGAATGCTCCTTACATTTGAGAGATTAGTCACGTGGGTGATGAATGGCTCAAAAACGCAAAGTAGGTGGGGCATACTGAGCTCTGTACAATATCGAGATCAAAGATCTGATTAAGAGTCCCGATATTGTACATGACGTTAGATTTCAGACTACGCTTGCTTGGTCACGTACCGCGTGCTGATCCGAAACGAATTGTGCAGCGATCTCTGAAGGAGAGCCACAACATGGTAGGCACAGAGGTTGTTACAGGCGACAATGGCTCCACGGTGTAGAGAACGATTGAAATCGTTGGAGTCAGATTACTGACTCAGTAGAGGGCCAGTAATGACCCCTGTATACTGTTTATTACGAAAAGTCCGCACGGTTAGAATACGATTAAACTAATATTGTTAAAGCTTTTCTGGAAACCAACATATAATGTAACATTGAAAGCTTAGCTTAATTTAATAGCATAGAGCTTTTTAGTGATATTTGTACTTTAATTTTAAAAAAAATCAAAATTTTTTTTTTAACTTAACGGGGTTTGATATGACTAAAATCACCCAAAGGTAAAATTGAATGGTTAGTATTCAATGTTTGCATTTACTAAACCACTTTTAATGCTTTGATCGGCTTTGGACCATGATTTACAATCATCAGTCACACTCGAATATTGTTTTATGAATTTATTCTAATCTGAACATTTTATTTATGAAAATCATAGCTAGTCAAATCCAGAATTTCATTTAAAATTTGTAGAATTCGATATAATTTATGTTCGAAACGGCTCTGGGTTTTATATAAAATTATTATGTTGACTTTATTATGATCATTATTATGACTTCTATGCTTATGCTGAAACAGATCAACTTACACAATAGCAAAGCTGCATCGTTTGAGCTAAAGTTGCTGCTCGCTAATTTGCAGGTAGACATTTGCTTAATTCAGGAACCTTATCTGCTTGACGGTGTGGTTTCTGGTTTGGATCGTGTAGGTGGCAGAATCCTCTACAGAGGGTCTAATGATAAGGTAAGAGCTTGCGTGTTTATTTCTAACAATCTTAGTGCTACCATAATTCATAAGTATTCTTCAGCGGATGTTGCAGCTGTGCTCGTTTCTCTCAAATCGTCGAACTCAGTCGGATCACTGGTGGTAGCATCAGTGTATCTGCTTTACGATTCGGTTTCACCTCTTCCCTCGGAGGAGTTTAGCAACCTTGTTTCGTGGAACAGGACAAATCATTTATCTTTAGTGGTTGGATGCGATGCTAATGATCATCACACGTTATGGGATATCATGAATATTAATGATAGGGGTTTATCTCTACTTAATTACCTGAGCACATATGAGCTTGAAATCCTTAACAAAGGCTGTGAGCCTAACTTTATTAATTCAGTAAGGAGAAAAGTGATTGACATTAGTTTGTGCTCCATGTCGATTATCGATTTAATCTGTAATTGGAGGGTTTAATTTAAATCATAGAAGACCTACTCTTAAATCTTATCGTAATAAGAAGCTTACCAACTGGGAGTTATTCTTTATTGAGTTGGAACCTCGGCCGGTTTCGTTGGGTGAGATATGTTCGACTGAGGATATTGAATTGCTAGCCTCATCTTTGACGCATGCAGTCACTTCAGCCTTCGAAAACCCTTGTCCCCTTATTACCAAGCAAACATTTTAGAATAAGCTTTTTTGGTGTTCTGATCCCAAAAAACTGAGAAAAACTGCTTGGAGACTGAAAAACATAGCCAAAAGATCAGACCTTCAGGTTGATTGGGATAACTTTCTGGCAGCTCAAAAAGAATATAAGAAAATGCTGAAATCCGCTCGTAGGACTTCTTGGATTAGCTTCTGCGAAGAAATTAATAGTATCTCTGGGATCGCCAGACTTAATAGGTCCTTGTTAGAAATGATTCCTGCCGACTCGATGTGCTGCGACTTCCTGATGGCAGATTAACCTCTTCCAGGAAGGTAATTGTCAAACTTCTGTTCATTTCTCTGGGTGCAATGTTATCAATCATGACTATGTTGCTGACGCCCAGCCTAATGGTACTGATTATTCACCTGACTGGGACTTAGGTAGGCTAGTCACTCTCAACACCTTGCGCTCGAGCATTTTCTCCTTTTTACCTTATAAATCAGGTGGTCCAGATGGAGTTTTTCCTGCTGCATTACAGCATGGGTTTCCCCTAGTTCAGGAACATTTACTTACACTCTGCCAAGCGTGCTTTGCGTTTGGATATGTTCCACAGTCCTGGAGCAGGAGTAAAGTTGTGTTCATCCCGAAAGCTGGAAACACGGAGTATACCGATCCCAAGGCATTTCGCTCTATTAGTCTTTCTTCAACTTTCCTCATAACTCTGGAAAGAATTGTCGACAAATATATTAGGGATCTTCTCTTATCTGTCATCCCACTCAGCAGCACTCAACGTGTGTACAGAGTTGGGAGATCATGTGAAACTGCGCTGCATGAACTTGTTACGAGGTTTGAAAGATCGTCTTTCTTGTGGGCACTTTCCTCGATATTGCGGGTGCCTTTGATAGTACTTCTTTCGCTTCCATCACTGAAGCCTGCTCAAACTTTGGAATTGAGCAAACCATTGTTACTTGGATTGGATATTTGATGCGGTCGCGCATTGCTTTGGCCGAGCTGGACTCGCTTTCCATTTCGGTCAAAGTTTCTAAAGGTTGCCTCCAGTGGCTCTTAGTTATCAACGAATTACTTGTAAAACTACAGCAATCCGGTTTCACTGCTCAAAATTATGGTGATGACTTAGTCGTTCTGGTTCAGGGTAATTACCTTAATGTACTATCAGACTTAACGCAACGCACTCTCCAAGTTGTAGAAATGTGGTGTCTAGAAAAAGGGCTGTACGTTAATGCATCAAAAACTAGTCTGATACTGTCTCATTCTGGACAGTCAACTCTCCTGGAAATCTCATATTGTACTTCCAGTGTAGAAGAGCATTTGGGAAGTCCTGGGGTCTGACCCCCAAAATGCTGATGTTTTTTAACAAATCTCTAGCTTTACCTATATGCTATCTTACGCGTCTATTGTTTGGTGGCCTATGGTCCAGTCAGTTTCTGTCATTGCGAAGCTTAATAGCATACAAGGTATGGCTTGTCGAGCTATTACGGATGCTATGTCCTCTTCTTCTATACTTGCTTTGCAGGCAATTTTATTTCTGCCCCCACTGCAGTCGGACATCATATAGGCACAGCATGCTCTGCTGCCTTTCGCTTGCGGTGTATTGGTGCGTGAAACGCTCTCGGCCGGGTCACAGGGTATAGACTAATCTACAATTTATTCAGCTCATATATACCAGAAATTAATATGGTTAATGACAAATTGTTGCCAGATTTCTGCTCCGATATCTCTTTCTCGGTGGTTTATCCAACGAGGAACTCGTGGTTGTCTGAAAAGTTCAAGGGCTGGGTGGCTCAGTCGCTCGTGTTTTTCGCTGACGGGTCTCACTCTAGTTTTGTTTCAGGTTTTGGAACCTATTGTCCTGAACATGACCTTCAATCATGTGGTAGTCTAGGCTGAAGGATGGAATTCATTGGACCTGAACCGGTAGTGCCCCTGACCTTTAATTGTAGTAAGGAAGCTATTAAGAATGAAGAACTTCATGTTTTTGCAGGCTAAGCGTAATTGGCTAGCTTCTACTACATGCCGAGTAGCTAAGTACTTCATTTGTGAACTTAATCTGAGGCTCACAAAGTTTACTCTATCTTTGAAGAAAGACCAACTGATAGTTCTGGTCGCTATTCTGACCGGACATGGTCGTTTTAAACTCCATTTAAAAATAATGGGTCTTGTCCAAGATTCCTTGTGTGATAACTGTCTTGAAGATGACGATGACAACATTCACTTTGTCTGTGGCTGTCCCGCTTTCGATGTAGTTAGGTCCCAAATTCTTAATTATAGATCTTTAAATGTAGGTCAATTGTCATCCCTACCCTGGTTTAAGCTGTCTGCTACAGTTTGCCAGAGCAGCCGAGCGGTTTGCACCATGGGCCCAGAGTGGCATTGAGTGCGGAACCTGCTTGGGTGCCAGCCAACTTTAATAATAATTATGTTTTAACATCTGAATTTTGAATCGATCAAAATTTTAAAAAAAAATTCAATAAAATTTTCTGAACACAAATCTTCGGAATATCAACCAAACTCAATAAAATTTCACTACGAAACACTTTAGTTTTCATTCAATCAAAGTTTGAAGAATAATCAAAATTTTGAAACTGTCAATCATATTTTCTGAATTTATTCAAACTTAAAAGATTAATTTATAAAATTTTAGTGCGAAACGGATCAGATTTTTATAAAAAACTTGTATTTGTTAATATTTCTAAATTTTGAAACATTCATAATTTGAGAATACTTATTATAAACATTTTAAACTTTCAATAAAACAGCCAAATTGGGTGTAACACAGTTCATTACATGCTGTGTAAAAAACATAGAGATTGGTAAAATACCGAAGAATTCAGAATTTGATAAAGTTTCAGAAAATTCTAAATATCAACATTTTGAAAATTATAAAAATTAGTTTAACAATATTTTCAGAATATTATTATAAAATTCAAGAATTTTTAGGATTTTACGTTGTCAAACACTTGATCAGTTTATTGTGCCGCCAAAATTTTATATTATTACAGAAAAATGAATAAAGAACCTATGAGAGCTTTAAAGCTCATTATAAATTTGTGTAATTTTACATAATTTTTTTATGTACCAGATTTAAACTTGAATGCCTTAATATTTACTGATGCGCTCAATGTGTGTTGCACATATTATATGTCTGTATATGTATGTTTGTACATAAATACCTTCCCACTAATAATAATTTCAACATAATGGTAATAATTTTCTCTATAAATTATTATAACAACAGGGAATACATTTTTATGGTAATGTTAATATGCAGCAGTACATCGTCTCCGTATGTACGTATATATAGGTTTTACACCATAAGACGAAAGAATTTCAGAGTCGAATAAACTGTAGGTATAATAATGAACGAAAACAGGAAACCAGCTGGAAATAAAATCAATAATCTTAGTGTTGTGATGGCAAAAATTAATGAAAATGTATGTGCGGCATTAATTGAAATATGTTTATGTAAATTGTATAAGCTTATTAAAAATATTATTTTGGAAAATACGAAAATATGGAATATTTTAAGGTTTCATTATATTATTATTTGTGGTTGAGGACTTAAATATTTATCATAATTGTTATCTAATTTAATTAATTTATGTGCCATGTAGATACTTAAAAAATATAAAATAAACGTGGCCTGTCATTTCTTCAAATATTTACTTAATATAACATTACATGTTAACCTATGTACTACTAGTAAAATTAATGGCGCACAAAATACATATTATATCACGAACTTACGTACATAATCGATCAAATCTAGGTTACTTGCAGAATATTTTATTGCATCCCGTCTTGTTCGAGATTTTTAATTTTTTTTTTTCGTGTTTTCTTAAGCCAATTTAATGACTCAGCATGTCTCTATATTTTACAATACCCTTGCTTGTTGAAAAAAAATGGATGTTCAATAAACAAAAAGAATATAATAAGTAATAAAAAAAAATCATGTACATATATGTGTTACCTATAATAATATACTTCTAAGAACTTGTGTACAGAGATTGATTTATAATAAATGATGCATATTGGTTTAACTCCATATGACACACCCTAATCGCAGCACGATATAAAAACGGTTTGTTAGTGAAGATAAAGGCAGTATCTTTTATTTTGCTAGGCAACCGCACAAATAATAGAACGGATTGAGAAATAATTTGGTTTCAGGCGTCCGACGATTTAATTTAGATACAATTAAGAACTCTTCTTGGAACGTCTAAAACTCTAGGCTATTAACGAATATTGATGTTGGTGTTTATTAACGAATAGATTCGTTGTTATCGTCAACACAAATAATTTATTACTGTGCATAACTTTTTAAAAGCTTTCAATCCCATTTTCGACTCAACTTTTGATTATTCTTGTAACTTTCAGAGTTGGATTTCTTGGAAGCTTTCAAGTACAAGCAATCAATAATTGTTTGTTTTTCAACTATTCCCTCATGATCAAGGTTAGCCTATATATAGGTATGTAAAATTTTACATTAATTTGTTTGCATATTTTCTCAAAGTTTGAAAAAGTTTCAAAACAACCGTCTCTTCTAAAAGCTTTCAGATATAATAATCTAAATTTAAAAACAATTTTATTTGAATTTTCGTCTGAATTCCCAACAAATGAAAGCTCTGTATAATGTAAACCTAAAAAAAAATTTAAGAATTTTCAATGTTGCGTTTAAGTATTTTATAAACAAATAAAAATTAAAACCAGGAAGAGACCCCTAACAATTTGCTTAAACCACGACAAAGAAACACAATTTATTTTAAAAGCTCATTTCTTATGAGTTTATAATAGTCATAATGGTTCGAAAGATGTCAGAAATAAATAAATCATCGAAGTTGAACTGATTAACAATTTGTTGATAAGTTGTTTTTAATTATTCTAAAAACTGTCAGTTCAACATTAATAACAATCTTTTTGTAAAAGCCATTACTGGCCTCTTACCGAGTCAATAATCCGGCTCCAACGGTTTCGATCCTGGGTTTGGCCTTCATACTGTCCCACACATCCTGAAGAAGCCAAGTCGTTCTCAACAACGTGGAGCCATCGTCGCCTTCAACGACCTCTGCACCTACCATATGGTGGCTCTCCTTTTAGAGATCGGTGCACAATTCGTTCCGAATCAGCACGCAGAACGTGACCGAACCAGCGTATTCGCTGAGATCTTACTTCATGTACAATATCTTCATCACATTTCTGATCTCGACATGTATACGCCCAACATTCACAGTGAATCATAACAACGGGCCTGATCAACGATTTGTAAAGCTTTAGCTTCACGGTGTTTGACAAGTGTTAAGATTATAGAAGTGGCCTTAGAGGATACAAAGACCGGCTGCAACCTGCCAATACTTTTATATCCTCACTCCATACGTTAGCGTGAGTGATAAGACAGCGCAAATCTTTGAACTACCTCTATTCCTCAAACGTGTAGTGGCCGCTACTAAAATTAGGTGTGCCATTGTCCCTATATGCAGAATCTAACAGAAGCTGAAACTGTGGGGATGACAAACTAAGGAGCAAGTATTACTTTCACTCCGTTGCTATTCGGTCCAATCACGCATAAATCATCTGCATATGCAAGCACCTGATTGGACTGGCGATATACGATGTTGCGCTTATGTGTTTCAGTTTTACGAAAGATATACTCCAACATGAGATTAAAGACCACAAATTATCTCGATTGATCGAGTCATACGCATAGGCTTGCCGGAAATCCAAGAACACCTGATGAACACGAATGGAAGTCTAATAATATTAAGATACAATCATCTGCATCGAAAACCTAATCAGTGACTGATCGATTTGGACGAAATCCTTTTTGATAGTTTTGAACCAGGTTCTCTACATGAAGGGTTATTCAGAAACGTTTGCCCTCCTTGTAAGAGTAGCATTGTTTTTCCTTGCGATTGTGAGACGTTGTTGCGCTTCACTATGGGCTATATTTTGTTGCTCGACTGCTAGACGACACTCGTCATCAAACCAATCTTTTTGGGTCTGGTTTTCACTACACCTAAAGTCTGTTGACCAGCACTGATAAATGAAATTTTGAGTAGTTCCCAGACAGAGTTCACACAGTCAGACTGGTAATTGGCTTCTTCAATGTTTTCGCTGACAAGATCCTGATATCGTTTTTTTTGATGTTCCCGGACCAGTTTTTAAACTTCCATCGAAGCCTATACTATGTTGACTACTTCATCTAAAAAAATTCTAGAAGCGGTGTACGTATATACTTTCAAATTGGTAACATGGGTTTTCCAACTCAGTGATATTAATGCAGTCCGAATCACAATTACTAGCGGTGCAATTTTAAACACTATGATAAGTAAAAACAATTATTAATTCTCGAGTTGATGCTTGAGTTGATCGCACGCATTTTTTCTTTTAACTATTATTTTAAATGAAATTGAACAGTTCTAATTATTACCTCGTGATTATTGTTTGATAGTGAGTGTATGTGGTGTATAAAAGAATTATAGTCTAATTATTTTGTAGTTCAAATTAATAATTGATTTAGTGAAAAATATAATTAAATTGATTTTGGAATGTGTATAAATACTACTGTTGTGCATGATTCATGATTGTGTGTTAATATTGCATATAATAAACAAAAACGCATAAACGATATACATAACGTTATAAACCGTGCCGTTGATGTAAAACTGAAATGTACTCATTTTATAAGTAAATACCTTTGTGTGGGTTAAACATTGTACAATTACAACAGGAAAACTCAAAAACTATAACGTTACATCAATAAATACGACTTGTATATAATATAGATATTTTTTTTTTTTTTTTTGTGAACTGGTTTACACTCTGTGAATAAATTTATTTTCAATGTGTTGTTAAGCAGATTAAAGAAATCTTTACGATTTAATGTTTTAATCTGGTCGAGTGATGAGCAAAAGATTACGGAGCAGTCCGGAATCACATCTTGAACAAGAAAAAAAGAAAAAAACATATATGGGTAGCTCTAAATGTGTTTCATGTGCGGATCATCTTGTTCCGGAAAGATCCATAGCTTGCGTAAGCTGTACGAATGTTTTTGATCATAAGTGCGCATTTATCAACGATAGCCAAGCTGATTATTTTAAATTGAAATCATTTTTGTGGTCCTGTCCGGCTTGTTTTATAAAAAAGTTAAATGATAATGATTCTGCAATTCAGGAAATAAGCATAACACTTAATGGCCTAAAGGCTGAATTATCATCCAGTGCTACAAAAGTTGACGCCTTACAGACCAAGTTAATGACCATGCGTCAAGAAATGGTTAGTCGTTGTACTGATGTGGAATCGAAAATTGATAGTTTTGAAATTAGAATTATAAATATTGAAGATACATTTGCGTCCAACTGTCTTGATGTGCAAGGACTTACGCCGAAAACTTTTGAGAATAGTAATGCCATCAATCAATTTTTTATTCAGATGTTTGAGGAATTTGGTTGCAAAAATGATATTTATTTTGTAACCAAATGGGACTTTTCCACCAACATAGTATCCATTTTATTTTTGGATAAAAATATGGCACTTGCGGTTTAAGAAATACTGTGAAATTGTTGCAGTAGCTGACAATCGTAAGCAAGGGATATTTTCTGCAGATTTTCCAACTCTAAAAGCCGTGCTATATATCTATTTCATACGTTCCTCAGCAGCCAGCTATTCAGCGACGTCTTGATAGTATTGAATACGATCGTCTATCCCGAGATATTAAGATAACTGGTCTGGAATATACTGCAAATGAAAATGCTGCTATTATCAAATCAAACATCTTGAAGATTTTCAAGAGCCTGTATCCTACAATCACCGAATTTGACTTTGGTGTGAATCGACTACGTTTAACTGATACATGCATCGCTACCTTCAATAATTGTACAGTTCGGGATAGTGTTTTCTACGCCTATGTTAATGTGATGGTCAAAGAAAAATCTGGTGGAATTGATCCGAACAGCATAGGAGTTAATTCGTCTACTCATATCGTGCTTAATGACAGCCTAACTGGCTCAACTCGTATTCTGTATAGCTTCGTAAAACACTTGAAGAAAAAGGGTCGAATTGTTAATTTTTCAACAAGACGCGGCAAAGTCGTGATTAAGAAGCTCAATGGTGATCAATGGCTCATGATACACACAATCGACCAATTGTTTAATGCCGTTACACAAAAGTCGTAAGGATTTCCTATTACATATACAACTAATAACTATACATTTTTTTTACAGTATTATTATAATTTTTTTTCTTTGTTTATATTTTTTTCTCTATCATTGAATTAATCTAAAATAATTATTACCTCACTTATACATATATAATTATTAATAGTTCTATTTATTTGTTCATTATTTTTTATTTCTTTATTCTTTTTTTTTTTTTTTTTTGTTTGTCTGAATTTAAATTATTATTATTTCCTTAATCATTACTAATATTTTTGTTTAATATTGTAATTTGTTTTATATGAATTATAATCTACTGAAGGAAGCAGAGAATTTTTTGCGAATTATATTGTCATTTTATATCTCTCATTTTTATATTAGGTTACAAGTCCTTAATTAAATGAACCTTAATCATTCTAGAAAATAAAATAAACTTAGCGGTGTCAATATTACCAAAACAGTTGTTGGAGTGGTTCATTCGCGTTTAACCGGATTTCTTAATCTTTGCCACTTTAATGCTCAAAGCATAAATGCCAGGAATACCGGTAAAATGGACGAGATTCGCGATCTATTTTGTGATTCTAAATTTCATATTATAGGAGTGTCTGAAACGTGGCTTAAACCATACGTTTCCAATGCTTGCGTTCAGATCCCTGGTTACAAAATATATCGCAATGATCGGCCCCGTATAACTGGGGGGGGTGTTGCCGTTTACGTGGAGAATAATATTAAATGTGTTGTTGTGGCGAAATCATCTGACAATCCGCCAAATTCCACTAACAATGGTATTGATTATCAGACATCTGGAGTTCAGTTCCTGTTTTTGGGTATCCATCTAAAGGAGAAACGTCTTTTGGTTGGTGTAGTGTATAACCCTAAACCCTCGATATATAGTCATCGTGCAAATCTTGAAGCAGTGCTTGGAAATATTTCTACTCAATACGATGATTGTGTATTGTTGGGAAACTTTAACACAAACATTTTACAACTTAATAATGCTTGTCTTAACTTTCGTAATTTTTTGACCGAATTCGGTTTATGCTACATATGCTCTCCGACACATTTTTCTTCTGGGCATTCCGAATCGCAGCCATCATGTATTGACCTTGTTATTACTAATCGGATCGAAGGGGTTATGAATTTCTCTCAAATTGATTTACCTGGGGTTTCCAAACATGACTTAATTTTTTTTCCCTATGATATACCTATGTGTGAGAGTCAAAAACATTCCTATTTTATCAGAGATTATCGGAATTTGTCAGTTCTCCATGGGACCAATTCTATAATTCCACCACCTCGGATGATATTCTCCGAATACTTAATACAGCTATTCTAAAGGTGTTAGAGAAATTTATTCCTGTTCTAGAAATTACACCTAAAACCAAAAGTAATTTATGGTTTAATGACGTCATTAGAATAGCTATTAAAAATAGGGACCTGGCATATAGACTATGGAAACATTCCCACAGTTCTGTAAGATGGAAATCATTCACCCAAATTCGCAACCATGTTAATTGTCTGATCAAGAATGCTAAGAGGGATTATTTTAATCATTATGTTACATCCGATCTATCGAACAAAGTACTATGGAAACATTTTAAACAGAATGGGATATCTACTCCGGATAGTGTAGATATTCCGTTTGACTTGAACTCGATTAATTCTACATTTTCAGGGTCTGCTTCTCTGAAAGTCCCTCAACATAGTGATAATACCATGCAAGGTCATCGTTCTCACACCAGTTCATCTTTCTCGTTTAGGAATGTTTCAATTGATGAAGTTGTTTCTGCGATCGAGAGTATAAAATCAAATTCCGTTGGAGATGACCAAATACCAATCAAGTTTATTAAGCTAATTTTACCTGCGATTGCTCGATTCATCATGTATTTATTTAATCACATACTCACAACATCTGTATTTCCTTCGGACTGGAAGATTGCTCGAGTAATCCCAATACCCAAAAAGACCTATGTAAGAACTATATGAATGATTTGAGACCCATAAGTATTCTTCCTGGGTTATCTAAAACCCTTGAAAGAATTGCCCAAAATCAAATTAATGAACATCTAGCTTTTAATAATTTACTGTCACCAATGCAATCAGGCTTTAGGAAAAATCATGGAACCGATACAGCTTTATTACTCATTACCAACGATTTGATTTCTATGTTGGACGAAAAAAAAATTGCTATCCTGACTCTCTTGGATTTCACTAAAGCATTTGACTGAGTCAATCGAGAATTTTTAGCTGGAAAGCTTAGTGAGAAATTTGGCTTCACCTCATCTGCAGTGGTACTTATATCGTCCTATCTTTCTGATCGTCTTCAATATGTAGAAGCTAATGGGAAGAAATCTAATTATTGTGGGATTTTTAAGATGATGATGTAATTTCCTTCCCCTATTATCTAAGTGTACCATTTTATTTAATTATAAGTTGTGTAATTTACTGTAATTTAATTTATTATTATTATTTAATACTTTAACCATAATTTTCATTGTGTGCATCACTCAAATATAAATGTATTTTAAATCGTAAATATGTGCGATTTATAAGGCTAGGCCTTATGTATATATTTTTTTGGAATAAATAAATAAATAAATAACTGGGTTAAAACTAGGCGTAATTGAAATACCAGAAATCGTTTAGATCAGATTTGATCTTGGAGGTCACATCGGCTGAATATTTACAAATATAAGCTAAAGCCAAACCATTATAATATATCAAGTACGATATGCTTGATCGTACTGGATCGCAAATCCAGTACGATCAACCATATAATTTAAGTTTAAAACGCAAGTTTGTATAAATTAAAAAAAGTAAAGTGCCCAACATAGAACCCTGTGGAACACCAACGTTTACAGATCTTGGCTCAATGAAAGTACGATTTATCTTAACCCCCAACGTTCTGTTTTCAAGATAAGAGACGAATCACTTGTTCGATGTGCCTCTAAAATAATGTATAGATATAAAAGACTCTAGTAGCATAAACAAACAACCCAGCACAAACTTTACCGTAGTTCAGCCTATTATAAATGTTATTCAGAAATCTTAACATAGGTGGCTCGGTCCTCATAGTAACTCAATTTTTAACTAGTTTCTCAATGATTTTAAGCATCACGGGTTGGAGAGTAATTGGTTTATAGTTCCCTTTATTATTACGGTCTCCACTTTTAAATAAGGCAATATTTATTGCCGGTTTGAGTCTCTCAGGTACAATCCCTTGGCTAAGAGAGATATTAAAGATATGAGTCATCACGGGCAAACAAGCTTGACTGATTAGGTTCCAATGAATCAATAACGAATAAAACTTCTTTATTAGAAACTGGAATCAAAAAAATGTTTTGCCGCAGTTATCATACGGGAGATTAGCTGGAAAAGCATTCCCAACAAGTTTAGCTTTTAAATTATTGGCCACACTAGTAAAATGACAATTAAGCTCAATCGAAATGTCGGAATTGTACGTCAGCAGAGTTCCATCATCAGAAAAATGTTGATAATCGAACAAGCTTTAATATTTTTGTTAAAATTTCATTGACCAGATCCCAGTTCCTTTTAATACAATCGCGGTTAGCAGAAAAACGATTGACATAATACGCTTCTTTTTCGTTTTGATGTTGAGTGTTGAGAAAAATATCAAGCGCTAGAGAAGAATCATCACAATTTATCAAAAAACAGTTTTTGGTTGAGTTTAACGTTATAATGGGGATGACAAAACATTAGGTAACTTAAATAGTATCTCGATACAATAATTTCTGCCAGCTCTAGAGTTAAAGTCCCCAATTATTATTCTAACGTCGTGCTCGGGTATGGATCCCATCAGATCGTCCAACTCATTATAAAATAAGTCTTTATCTTGGGGCTGGCTGACTTCTGTGGGCACATGTACACAAATTATCGACAGGTTGGCTTACTTCATGCGAAAGCGAAGCTTACACAATCGGTTATTGACTGCTTGGAAATCCAAAACAGCGTTTTCTACCTGCGGCCTAAAAAGAAATCCAGCTTCAAGATTTTCGAGCTTATCTACACTGCGTAACAACGTATAGCTGTGGGACACATGGTCTCCATGAGTTCCAGCCAATACTCCTTCATGCACGTGATTGCAGATCACGATGATAATTTTTTACTGATGCCGGTCGTTAGCCCAGCGTTTAGTCGCCTTTTACAACAAGCAAAGAATAATGTTTACGAGACATGTGTGTGCTCTCCGACCACAGGGGCCAACATTAGCCTATCAATAAAAAGCTTGATCTTATTATATTCGGCCCAATTTCAAAAGGATATTCGTCCTAGTTTTTCTGTATGCATCAATAGTTTGCTCGATTTTTTTATATTTTGAACATTGGCTGTAATCCCACAATCGTGAATTACGGTTTAAGGGAAGAATGGAATCCTGGCTTTACAATATTTTAGAAAAAAATTTTCACCCGAAAAGTTACTAAACCAAATATTTAGTGTATCGTCCTAAATATCGGTTTATCCTTTAACCCTACTTATGATTTAGGTTCAAATTCAATAAAAATTACGGCTTAAGGCGTACATTTCTTTTTGGAGTTAGGTGGAATTTTGTTAGGCACAATTTCACGGGGCAATAACTTCCATAAAATATATCATTGTGAAGTGGACGTCACTACTCGAAATATTTTTTATCATTTCGATCATCTTTCACTCTCTGTTATGACAATTAAACTAAGATGTTATCTCAACCCAACATAAATTATGTTGAACCCACATTCACATACATAAATTCCATATAGTATACAAAATTCCTCAAAATATTCTATAAAACCCAAAAATAAAAAAAAATAAACAAAAATTTTCTAAATAACATTTTTGTGCTTTGTGCTTTTGAGGACACAAAACCATGATTTGATTTAATCAAAATAAATGTTGAAAATTATACATAACTTATGTTTTGAAAATATTATTTATTAGATTTGTTTACAAATATATCATTCGAATGATTTGGATTTGAAAGCTTAATTTGGTTCGACGACCCAAACTTTAATCAAAAAATGTTGATTAAAAATTTTCATAAGTAATTTGTGCCGTTTTTTATTACCGCATCGTTTTATTTATAAGCGCACGGTTACAGTATCCCTTCAGTTAGTTTATATAGGGTGCCGTTCGACACATCGTAAATGTTAAAATATAAATCACGATGTTTCATTTACATAGAATACAATGTACGAAATGTAAAGCCGGAAGACATTTATCAACGGTATACGATATTCGTATATATTTTACTTTTAATATCTCAATTAAAACGTGGCTTCGGGTTAAATTATTCACACTTCATTGTCTTCGTAATTTTTTTAATAATTAAAATCGAGCACAAAATCGGAAAATTAGACATTAATTAGTAAACAGTACTACGGCGCATTGAAAATGGCACATCAAATTTTCTCATGGAATTTATTTATCTGCATTTAACAAAAAACATTTGTATGCAAAAGTTAAGTTCAACATTTAGGATAGTGGTCGCAGTATATGGCTTATATGTTCTCGAGTTTGAAGCCCCCCTATCTCTTTTTTTCGAAATCGGTTTCAGAAACAGATTATGGCATTTCAGGGTAACCAAAATTAATAACCTTCTCAATGTAAAATACAAATTAGGGCGTTGTTTCGCTTTTGCATATTTGAACTAAATATAGAAGGATTTTCGGAAACAGTATTTGAGTATGGTATTTCACCAAAACCATTAACACATTAATTTAAAAAAAAATTAGGGCGTTGTTTTTATTTCGTAATAACCAAAACGTGTAAAACCAAATTTTTATAATTTTCTATTTTATTTAATTAATTATTTCAACGTGTCTTTTAATTTTTTGTTTTTTTACTCTTTTTTGGCTATTCTAATTTAATAACCACGCCCTAGTTTTTATCATTTACCAAAATATAAGTCAATTCATGACCTATTAGTCAAATTCGAGTGAGAAAACTAAAGCATTTATAAAGTATAATTTTGAGATGAGTTCGAGTTCAATTATGGTGACTCTTAAATGTCACAAAAAATACTTACAGTGGCATTACAGTAATAGCTTGTACGAATAATCAAATAAATTAAATAAAGATATTTCCAAAAATTGTTAAGACGTTAACCCTCCAAATTGGAGATTTAAAAGCGCTAAAGTGGCTTCAAGACGTGCGATGTATCGCCGTTAGTTGAAATTACGGTTCGGTCAAAATAATGGAACAGTTCCAAGCGGTAGAATAAAGTAACATATTGCATAAAAATCCGACATGGATTAATTCGAAGACAGTTGTTATTTAGCCATAGCGGAGATGTATTTGAATGACAAAGAAACAAAACATTTATGAAACCACCGAGTATATCACAAGGCAATGCACAAAATATTTGCAAACTGATGGACACGTCGAATGAAGTGAATCCAGGGCTAAAGGCGCTTGGCACAAAGACTACTTGATTGTAAATCAGGGTTTGAGAAAGCACCCCACTCTTTTCCATGAATCGAACAATGATCGAGAGAGTACAGAGCAATTATGTAACCAGCCTTCGACGATTTAACAATCAAAAGCAACCAATAGTATAACAGAATCGCAAACTTGTCTAAATCTGGCATACAAACGACATTCCAACTATGCTACCCATAATTGAAATTGAAAGTATTACTAAACTGTACGTCGCAAGCATCGTTCGTGTTCGAAACGATCGTATATTAGGTCATGGAATGGAACATAGTTTGGTATAACTGTTTATTGACTCATCTACAGAGATGGGCATTAACGCGTCATCTATTATTTTCTCGACAACTTGTAGACAACCTCAACAACGTAGACAACGTCGATAATGTAGACAATTCCTATGGAGTGATTTTATAAATTAATTCTAAAGTTTATAGAATTGCGCCATCAATGCATTTTTTAATCTACACTTTAAAAAAAAATTCTTTTTAATCTGCATTGTCTGCAAAGCGTCGTTAAAATTAGTTTTAATGGTAAAAATGTATTAAAGAATTTTGATTTAGCAAGCGATACGCACTTGTGGACCTAAGAGTCGGTTTTGTCACATTCTCCGCAATGACGTCGATTCTATGCAAGTTTAGAGTAGAAATCGACTAAACTACTAAACTGAATGCCCAGTTGGTACGAAACTAATATATTCAGTGTTGTTTCAAAGGACTTGTAATACATGGTGGAATTGGGAAAATGCCACCCATATTGTTATCCGGCGTCTAGTCCTTTACGTATATGGTTAGATAAAAGGAACAACTTGATAGGAGACCTTGTGACGATTAAAGAAGATTAAACACCGTCACCATTCCAGACCGTTATCCTATACCCCACATAGAACATTTCTCTATGAATTTAAGCGATTATACTATATTCTGTAAAATTGACCTGGTCAGAGCATATCATTTTATACCCGTTGCTACAGAAGATATTGCTAAGACAGCAATTACCATACCGTTCGGCTTATAATTCGAATTCACGCGAATGCCTTTAGGTTTACGCAACGCTACTCAGACATTTCAAAGGTTCATGAACGAGGTAGTTAGAGGACTGGGCTTGAAGCTTCTGTTTAAATGGCAATCGAAGCCATCTTGTAGCAACTCAAATATAGATGTAAGGAACCTCTAGCATATTTCTCCAAAATTTGATAGATAATTACACGCCATAAACTTAGCAGTTAAACATTTAAGATATTTTGTAGAAGGTTGTGAATTTACGATTTACACCTAACCTTGATATTCTCCAAAACAGAAAGAAGTTCACGACAAGCCCGTCATTTTGATTTTATTTCGCAGTTTTCAACGGACATTCAATATATTATAAAGATAATGTTGTCGCTGGCAGACTGTCACTAACAAGCGATAACGCAACTGCATCTATCGAAAAAACTCTATAGATCTCATATCTATTTCGGAATTACAGAAGCCTGACGAAGAACTTCTGAAAATACTTTCTGGTTCCACTCGTCTCACAACTAGAAAATTAATAATAGATCGTTACTTATGTCCAAACATGAATAAAGACGTTAACATCTGAGAACAGTCCTGTATTTCATGCCAAATCTCTAAAATTTAAAGGCACATGAAGTCGGAATTAGAACAATTTAAACAATTTTTGGTTGTTTTGAACACATTCATTTGGGCATCGTTGGATCACTTGCACCACTATATGTATAAATTTCATTCATACATTTTGCAAATGTTGCAAAAACTTTTGTGGAAAACGAAATATCAAGATTTTGGGTACCTGTAAGCATAACTACAGATCAAGTAAGCCAATTCCAATCTAAGCTATTCTCAGAATTAACGAAGCTGCTAGGCACACAGCGATTTTGGAAAGCTCCTCATCATCCGCATTCTAATGGAGTGGAACTTTTTCATCGCCAACTACAAGCATCTCTAAGCGCGAGAGGCGATACGATAAATTGGAGTTCACATATATCTATAGTTCTTCTTTTCATAAGAGCTACACCAAAATATAATATTAAATGTTCCCCGGCAGAACTAGTTTATGAACAACCATTAAAATGGCAATATGCATTTTTTATGGAAGTGCCAGATCAACATATTCTCTGAAAAGCGATATGTTTAATCCAAATAAGCTGGATAAATGTGAGTTCGTTTTTATCCGGGTTGATACAATTCCTACTAGGCTGACATCTCCTGACGAACATTAAGTCCATATAAGCTAATTCGACGATTCAAGACAGATGTAAGAAAGATTATAAATCAATTCAGTTAACAATTGAATAGTAATAACCGATAAGAATTACAAGCCCACCGGTTTTTGAGTTATCTAAAAATATTCGGTAGTAGTGAGAAGAATAGTGGATGCGATAAGGTTGTTGAAATATATGCTTTTCAAATAAAATAATATTGCTACCAAAGTACCACTTGAAGTTGTGCGGACACTCGCGTGCATGATTTTAAACGTAACAACATAATTTGAAATTTAGACCAATTCGAACGTTTAGTGCAATAAATATTCTTTAATTAAATCTATTGTTTGTTTGTATTTACGTACGGCGTAATCTACCTCACCCATCTCTGCTCATCTACCAAACACTGAAAAACAAATAGCAACGATTTATTCTGTGTTGTCGGGGTAAATATGTTTTTGGCTGGATGGCTGGTGACTGGATTACTCCAACATCAGATAAAGAGTTGGTTCCAAATGTGAATATTTTCTTTGATATTGACCGTAGTCTTCGTCGATTCTCCCAGGTCAAGAAAAGGTCTAAGATCAATCAAAAGTTTTAGAGCGAAGATAGATGCAAGTCAATATTTTGTAAACCAACAATATAGTATCCTAGTTGAATTACCGTTTCGCCAATCACCAATTGATAAAAATTCCTATAATAGAGCATTGAATAGATTACGAGCAATGGAGAGGCGGTTCCAAAGAGACGTGCATTTCACTGAGCTGTAGATGTGCAACTAACTTATGAAAGAATGCAAATCTTTAGGATTACTCGAAGTTAATCGAAGAGTGTTAAGAAACAAATACTTTGTACCACATAATGGAGTGCTAAAGACATCCAGTAGTACGAGGGGTCTGTTCGATGCATGCACCAAATCTAATATTGGAATATCTGAAAACGTTATACTGATGGTTGGCTCAGTGGTCTAGTCACCTTTAAATATTCTATTACGATTCGGACAACACGAGCTTTTGGTTACAGAAAACATTGGAAAAATGTATATGCAGTTAAGTTTAATGAAGCCAACGCAGTACGCGCTTTTTGAGAATTCAAGTCGGAGCAGACCTACAATCAGCATCATGAAGCAGTATATGCCTGAAAAAATAATGTCTCTTTCGACGATTTAATGACCGGAGGTATAGAGACATGGAGCAACTACAAGCTTGATTCAAAAGCTTGATCAAAATGGAAAACATATTATTGAAAATCATAGTTGAATACTATTATACTATAGAGTTTTCGACCAAAATATTTTAATACCGGAGTGTTGTACCAACACTTCTATGCAAACATAAGATTCTGAATTTAAATATTTAAAATTTGGACTTTATCTAAAATAAAATTTCTTTTTCTAAAAAAGCCAAACTCAGAACTCCCTTGAAGTTTTCCCAGGATTTCATTCCAGGATTTATTTAAAATACCTCTGACAACACAAGCATAAATAATCCATCCCAGACTTTTTAAATATGTAAAATTATATTGGTGGGGAATAAATTCTTATGTGCAAATCTTTTAAAGGACGGCTATTTTCTCTTTGCGATTAGGTTAAAGACCCTGTTAACAACCATTACGCCAGCTTTAATAATTTTGTGACCGTTGAAATTTCCGCAATATAAATATATGTGGCGCCTTTGCCAACTTTTCTATGACAAATAAAATCGAAAAATAAATCGTATGCACAGGATTTTATAGGGTCGGCTTTTTTCGCATACTAATTGAGTTTGGAACCGTTTTGGCCACCACTCTGCCATCGTTAAACCGTTGAAATTATTTTTTGAACCGTTGGAAAAGCCGACCCTATAAAAGTTTGGCCAAACTTTTTTTTAAGTAGTAGCTTTCTTGGAAAAGTTTGCAAAGGCGCCACATTTATTTATATTGCGGACGGTTAAACAAATATTAACCCTGGCACAGTAGTGGCCAACAAGGTCCCATACTCAATCGATATGAGAAAAAAGCCGATCCTACAAAAGCTTGGCCATACGATTTTTTTTCAATTTTGCTTTACTTTGAAATGTTGGCAAAGGCACAAAAACATCAACAATGATCGCACAGTGGTGCCAAACTCAATAGAAAGTTGGCAAAATCGCTACATATATTTATATTGCGGAAATTCCAACGGTCACAAAATTATTAAAGGTGGCGTAATGGTTGCTAACAAAGTCCTTAATCTAATCGAAAAGAGAAAATAGCCGTCCTTTAAATGATTTGCCCAGAAGAATTAATTTTCCACCAAATTAATTTTATATATTAATAAAATCTGGGATGACTATTTTGGTATCAACTGTATATTTTTTTGTAGACGTATCTTAAAATGTCTGAGATGGATTATATACGGTTATGTTGTCAGAAGTATTTAATACAAATAGCTTTAATATCATACAATTTTATGCTAAAGCGTTTGTCTTATCAAGTTTTAAAAGCTATTCTTGTAGTCGCCAAACTGGTAAAAAAAAAATTTACCAGACAGTTCTGTTCATCAAGCGACTATGCTAATAACTAGGGCAATCAAAAATATGCAAATACATATTTTTTTCCAGTGCACGAATTTTGGAAAGAGCAAGATACAAATCCGTTTCATGAAAAACTAAGCATTTTAAAGCCTACTTGTTAGTGCATATTTTTACATATTTTACCAAAAGTGCATATTTTTGCATATTTCGCCTAAAAAAGCATTTTTTTAAAAATATTGTTCTCACAAAAATATTTTTACGAGTCAGTCAAAATTTTAGGCGAAAATTTTGATTAGGATAAGATTTTACTTTTTTTATCAGATGCAGCACCCTATAAGACAAAACGTCACGTGAGTTCTATTTTGTCCTACCGACCATTTGCAAAATTTTACAGTATTCGAATTTCAAAGTTTAAATAAAAAAAAGGTTACCTTCCATATGAAATATCTAATGTTAGATAATTTCTAAATAAAGACTCAGCATTTCTTTAAGATTTCCAGGGATAAAAATGGAGCTAGCCTTACTACTAGACAAAGGAAAATTTTTTGGAGCAAAAATGACAAAAATGGATGTAGGACAATTCCCATAGTTACGTAAAATGGATTTTTTTTTTTTATCAATTATATTGAAATGTATGGGATATAGGACAGAAGAAGTAAAAGAAGAAGAAACACGTTATAGAAAATGCGCAAATTTATTTAATGTATTCAAAAATTCAATTTATTTTAAATTTATTGCGATTAATAAAAATATAATAAATAAAAGCGTGTATTTTATATACATAAAAAATTCAAATTGTATAAATAAAATTAAAAAATATAACAGTTCAGTCAAAGCTTTAAATCACGTTTTACTAGGCGAAACTAGTCTAATTTCGTTTTTGGTGTGGCAGTTTCAAAATCACCCTATAAAATTCCCGATCCTCGTGTGGCATGTAATCGAACATAGAAACAATATCCTTAATCTTTTCTTTTGAAAGTACTCCGGGCGAGCTTAGCTGAGTTGGATTAGGTAATTTTGTTATAGTGGAAGCTGTTTTAGATTTCGCCCGCCTGTTTGATTTAACAATCAGTGGTACCGTATTCTCGGGTTCCATTTCACCGTACTTCTCTCTATATTTAACTGTTAAAGTATCAGTTTTTGAATATAATATTTCGGTTGCTGAAGTGAATTTTAAATTACTAAAATTTAACCCCAAGGAAGCTTGATTATAATTATAAAAATCACCAGGCTGCATTTGCATTATTGTTAAGTGCACTTTTGCGTACTGCATTGACTTTAAATGCCGTATTAGTGAAATAGGACTATGATAACTAACATGTTTTAAATGTCTATCTATGACGCTGTGCACAGCATCGAGTTCTTGAATCCTGGAATGACCAGGGGTTGAAAACCTTTGTGCTATACTTATAACGTTAGTAGTCTCGCAGAATTTGAGTAATGCTAAACTAGTGATGCGATTACGGTTTTGGGGAACACAAGCGTCTGACCATAGTATAAGCTTCGTAATGTGCGGATTATTGTTTAAAATGGCTTTTAATATTTTAATTAGAGCACTGGCAATGTCGTTTCCGGTTCTTCCGCTTTGGCTTTCATACCAAAGAGAACAGTAGGTAGTTTTGTTTGTGTGGCAATATCCGGTTAAATTGTAAACATTAAATTTTCTTTTATAAAAAAAATTTGATGTATTTCCTTTAGGTAAAGAAAATACATTTTCTAGATCATAGGCTATTAGTGCTATCGATTTATCTTGTAGCGCAAGCGTTTTGTCAGCTTCTTTACGCCTTTTTGCATCTTCGTTTAAGTTTCGATGTTTCTCAAATTCATTAATTTGGTTTTCAGTAGGATCGTTTATATTTTTAAATTTGCTGCAAGTATCGCAAACATCTTTCTTTGGCACAAAAAACGATAAGTTATATTCTGTGTTGAATATCTTCCTGTACATGTTATATTTTAGTTCTCTCGATCCTGTAGCCTCTATATATAAATCATACATTTTTTTGATAGATAACCCAGCTTCAAGGTACTGGCGTTGTGTACCAGCACGTAAATAATGGGAGTCCATACACGGAAAACTCTCAATATGCCTTCGAACTTGTTGCAAAAGTGTCTCATTTGTTGATTTTTTAATATGTTTTCCTCTAATTGAAGGTTTTGGAACGCCGGAATCTGCATGAAAATTATTTTTAAAAAAATTGTATATCGTCCTCTGCGGTTTTCACAACGTCGCCAAAAAAAAAGATCGACAAACTCTCATTTGCTCTTTTCCCAGTTGAAAGAAATACTGAAATGTATTTTGTTTTCTCGAAGTTTCTGCGATGGTACGTTTCCTTTTCACTGAAGAAACCGTTACATATTTTGCGTAAAATATTTTTTTTTCTTCGTCATTCAAATTCCAGAAATTTCCATGAATATCTTTGCGTTTCGTTTCTGAAAATAAAACGACACAATCGTATGGGCACGATTTGTCACACGCAGCTGGTTTAACAGATTTAGCTGGAATAATTTTTCCGCTGCTATTAGTATATTGCTCCCCAAATTGCCGTTTGCGCTTTAATATTTCTTTCTTCCAGTGTATTTTCTTTCTTATTCTTTTTCGTGACGGTTCTCCTGTGCCAGTTACCGATCTTGGTTGAAGAAGCGTATTTTCATAATACACTGGGTGTATAATATTTGATTCATCAACTGGTTCATATGTTGGATCATCTAATGAATCATCATTACAAAAGCTTAAATTAGAACTGGAAGTTCCACTACTAAAAGAATTATTAGCACCTTCTAAATCTTCATCCATCGCTGCTTCTAAAATTCTAAAAAAAACAGTTACACAAAATAATATTAACCAATTCATGTTAAAAATTTAATTACCGTTCAATGGCAGGGTCGATAGGTCGGACTGGTGAGGACTCTGTAGTGTTATCTGACATTTTTTTTTGTGATAGTTAACTTAAAATATTTAAAATGATTCACATAACACGACGTAATGTCACTTTTACAGAGTAGATTAAGTAATTTAATAAAAAATATTGCATGTGTTCACGCTACGAATGACTAAAGAGGACTAAACATAAAAAATATTTAATCGAAACACGGCGTATTTATACTTTTTTTTTAAACACAGGTTGTTCAATTGGATGTAGGACAAAGCTAAAAACATTAAATTTTTTAGGAAATATAGTTTTGTCCATGTATTTTGTGTTCTATATCCATTTAGTTTGGATATAGGACACAAAAGAACTGAAATGCAACTTTAAATAAATTTAGTTTGTGTCCTACTTGGTTAATTTTACAAATAGGTCACATAAGAATAAAATCGTGCGTAAAAATAAAATTTTTTAGGTTTATGGGACATAAAAAAAAAAAAATATCTTCAAAACTATAAGAGATAGGTCAGTTTGTACCAAAAATTCAGAAAGAGCGTAGTCGAAAATATAAGAATCCATTCATAACTCATTTTCGAAAAAAATGGTCTATAGAACAAAATAGAACTCACATGACGAAAAGCAGCTCGGGCAATTCAAATTTTTTACCCAAAAATTACACATTTAACATGTGTTGCACACGGTCTTCATCGTGTATGTGAATATATTCGGTGATTTTATCCTAAAGTGGATCGTTTAATTTCCAATACTAAAAAAGTTTTCTTAAAAGCTCCATCAAGAATAGAAATTTTTAAAGAAATAGCACCCGGCATCGCACTTCCTCCACAACCAATAACAACACGATGGGGAACATGGCTTGCAGCTGTGAGATATTATTCAAATAATTTTGAAAGTTTAATTTGTGTATTTAACGCATTGGACCACGAGGAGGCAGCCTCAATCAAAATCTCAAAGCAACTATTATTTGACGCCTCTGTAAAGGCTGATATAATCTTTATTGCAGCGAATTACTGTTTTCTTGAGACATCAATCACTAAGTTGGAGACTTCCGGTCTTCCGCTTCTTGACCAAATTAAAATTGTTTCTGATGCTGCAAAAGAAATAAATAATGTACAAGGAGAACCAGCTGACGCTATCAAACGAAAATTTACCAGCGTAATCGACAAGAATTACGGGTTTGCTGTATTAAGTAATATTTCTGCTAATATTGCCACACCTTCCATGGGCAGCGCACCAGAAACATATACTATTGAGGAAATGCTATCTTTTAAATTTGCACCAACTACTTCTGTTAATGTGGACGAAGCTTCTCAATGTATAAAAGTGTTTTCCGTTCAAATAGACAAAGCTTTCTTTTTGAAAATTTAAGCCAGATATTTGTGATTTATTGCAATGAAAATTTAAATTAAAAAATGTAAAAATACACTTTTTTAGTTAACTTTTAATTTTATTATTTTTTTAGCATGGAGCTTTTAGCATTTTTGTATAATTTTTTAGAGCATATTTTTAAAGCATATTTTAAGTGCTTAAAACAATTTTTTTAGTGCATATTTTTGGTTGCCCTACTAATAACCATAACGATAAGTCGAGTTGATTACAAATAATGCACAACATGTGTACGGTACAACGAATTATTAACAAAACAACATAGTCTATCTTATGATTTTCCCAGAGAAATTAGTCACATCACTAACCGGATTTTCTATATAATGTATAATCGAATTTCGATCAGATGACATACATGGCACACAGATTTATCCATAAATAGCACAAAATAAACATTCTTAAGTAAATTAGTGCAATAGGTAGCCCGTTTACCGATTGCGATAGGTACAATAAATAATTAATCTATACGTACCTTTCTGCCGTGCACTCGAATACCATATCCTGCGTATAAACCTTAACATATACGTATACTAAACCTTGTAAATATTTCATCATGTAAAAGCACTCAACTTTTAAATGTTTTAATATTTTTACGGCTGAATGAAGACATTCCCACCAAAACAAATACTCTAAAATGATATACAGTCGTTGTTTATCGTGCGCCATATATACACATACATATAATTATGTATACGCATACACATAAAATATCAGCAAGGAAGTTATCTTAAAAAAAATATAAAAATTTCTTCGTGAACGGAGAAGTACACACAATAAAAGTATAAACATATAAAACGTAAGAACAAAAAAGCTTTTCACAAAAAAATTAAATTAATTTGTTCTGTGCTTTTTTGTTTTGTTATTTAATATAAAAAGTAAAAAAAACAATAGAATAATAATTAACGCAAAATAACTTTACTTTTAACAATTTTTTGTTTTGTTATTATTTACATCTTAAGGAAATAAAAAAAATAAAAATTAAAAAATTAAATAACAACAAAACAAAAATAAAAGCTTTTGTTTTTTGTTATCTTTTTATATTTTTATTTTATGCTGAGATTATTCTTCCTCCTTATTTTTTTTTCTTATTGTTTTAAAAATTTATTTAATTTTATACGCAGGGCCAAAAAAAAGTTCTTAATAAATAAATAAGCGCGAAGAGTAAAAATGTTAAATTTTTATATTAAGCAAGACGGAACGTAATTTAGTAGGTCGCGAATTCAGAATATTCGTCACATTTGTTGTCACTGTGACCATAACGTTGTCAATTTTATAGTCTCTCGATTGCCTGAATTTCTTTAAGATTTTATTCAATTTGATGCGGTTCAACAAACCTTCCTTTAAACTTCAATATATTTAAAGATTTTAAAAAGAGGTCTTAGAACATGACTCTTCCACAAGCCCAAGCTTGTCTTAACGGCTCTTAATTCTTTAAAAAAATTAAATCCCAGTTTGCTTTAACAAAAGCTAAATACTCTTGTATATAGATAGACTTTCAACTGGTTGAACCTAATGTTAAAATAAATATAAAAAGCTCCACTTTGAGTGGATGCCACTCCAAAGGAAGAAGCATTTGTGCAATATAAGCAGGGATGAGCGAGGTAGAAATCGCCGTGTAATCTACTTGGTAAGTGATGCGTAAAATATAACGTAGATTACTTGGCAATATTGTTTGTTAGCGTCGACCATTAAGAGAATGTCAACAATCTTCGATATATTAGCGATGTGAAATAATTTGCAGGTAAACCGTAAGAAGAAATGAAAGAATGATTCAAGTTAAATCAGAAATCACACACCACAAGTAAAACAAACCAAACGATCAATTAAAGAAATATTTATATTGCCCTAAACGTTCGAATTGATCTAAATATCAAATTTTGTTATTACGGATAAAGTAGGGGATATGTTGTTCAATGCTCTCCGTGAGATTCTATAGACAACTTTTGATGTGTTACCGTATCCGCCATTCTTATTTTCACTATTGCTATATGTTTTTGGATCGATCGTACACATTCCACGTCACTGTAGAGGGTGTGACATAGGCCTGGCTCCAGTGGCGGTTTTAAGCATAGGCAAACAAGTCGGCTGCTTTTGGCCTCACGCTTTTGGTGGCCCCGCTAAATGGAACTAATTTAACATTTTTTTTTCTTTTCTTTTTCCAGCCTTACTATAAATCACATAAAAAACATCAAGCAAATATTAATCTTCTTAAATTATAGTAAATGGAAATCTATAAAAAAACAAAATTTCAATACAAATGTTTAGCCCCCTTCTCAAGCACTTACATAGTAAAATACACGAAAAATACCTTTACTATCTCTCACGTGACTGTGGTCGACAAATCATTTGCAATTGGCGATTTAAACCAGAGATAGTTAAATTTCGCTAGACGACGGCTACGGCCACAAAGCTTTACACTGCGAATGTTTCTTTTAAAAGCTTTCTTTCGGTAATATCCATTATTCGATTAATTTAAAATTTTGAGTGTTGGTACGCTTCTAATTTCTCACAATAAATTAATGTTGTTATAATGCAACGTATATTTGCGTGATGTATCAATGGTCACGCTACAAATTGTTAAATTGGGTAATCAGATAAAAACCTGGCTCATGACTACGGACTATCACTATAGTTCCGACTCCTCCTTTTGATGTACATATTATTGGGTTATTATACTCCATTCAAGTTTAATCGGATTAGCCAGCACATAAATCCATCTTTTCAGAATATCTAACACCTGCCCGATGAGATCTAGTTCATTGTCACAATGTGTTCATTTCTAATGAACTTCATAGGGACCTGGGATCTTAATCGAGTTCACATACCTTTATAGTCCAGACCTAGATCCTATATCAGGATCTATTATCGAGCTCTGCTTTGCCTCCCGATCAAAAAACTACCCCCAAACCATTATTTTATCTCCATCAAAACGATTGCTTTCTTGAATACAGCTAATACTCAGTAAATCACCCTCCAATGCTCCGATAGACTTGATTTCGTCTGTGGCGGTTCTTTGTTAATCGAAATCGCGATTCGTCCGTATATATAGTACAAGCCACCAATATCGTAATTGCTAACGCCTATGAATTTGGCAAAATGTCTGTCGTACTATGAAGCAAAATGAGGCATATGGATGCTCTACTCAATCTTGATATTTGCTTTTCTTGAGGGGATTATGAACAGATTGATTCGATATCGGGGGGTTTAGTATAGAGTCTGGAATTCATTTCGAATCGATTTGGGTGTCCGTTTGCCGTCTCTCGAAGAATACAATGCTATAAGTTGTAATGTTTATAAAACCAATCCCAGATTTCCTTTTGTATGATCCCGTCACCCAAAAACATAACTAAACGCTACTTAACCGATGAACACTGACAATTAATTTGCAGCATTTCAATGATCTTTTAAAAGTAACTGATTTTACGACAATGTCTGCTGCAATTTAGAGGTATTAGATTAGAATCCCAACATTCTTATTTGAGTAGTATATACGTCGAAAATTGGCCTAGGAAAAATGGCCTAGAAAAACTGGCCTAGGAAAACTGGGGCCAAATTTTTTGACGTTACAAATATATTATATCGTATTTTAGCTCACTGCGCGTTTATGTAAATTAATTAATTAACCCAACCCCTTTTATCATCCAAACAAACCGCTCGGATTCGAACTGGTGACCTATACTTCAGAAATAAAATATATTAATGGCGATATTTTAATATGAGGTTTCAGGCACTGTACCATAGTAAAGGTTCCTTTAAGTTTTTATATTCAAAAGCACTAATCTATGCAACTTTTATTCAATACTGGAATAAAATGCCAAAAGAATAAATAAAGCTTAAATAATTTAAGCTTTCAGAAAAGCCGAAGTTGTGAAAAACAGATTCAATCAGTTTTACAATAATACATAAAAACTAGCGAACTTCTAAAAAAATGTTTCTGAACTTCTTTAAAGAGCTTTACAACTTAAAGTGTAATGCTTTTGAACTCAAACATTTAAATTTACTTACTTATTCCGTATTTATAAGCTTTAAAGTATAATTTGTTTTGTTCCAACATCCATGACCGGTCAAATTTAACACCAAGTCAGAAATTCCAGTTGAAAGATTTCCGGATGAAATACTAAGAGGCCTTAAGGCACTTGGCAAAGTAGCAGAATCCGTAGATTCAAGGATCATCAGGCTTCTTTTACAAAAAAATTGGATAATGTTACTCGTGAAAGATGGGCAGACGACTCTAAAAAAGAGGAATTTCCTTCGATATAGCAATTTTTTAGTTTTCTCCAGTATAGAATTGATGCGCTTGAGTATTTGAAATCATAAGGAAGTTATGAAAAGTTGAAGGTTCGTAATGGGTTTTCAATTCACGGGCCCTCATTTCGAGCACATGTGTCAGCAACTATGGATTGTCCTTGTTGTCGTAAGTAAGCCCACAAGTTAACAGAATGCAGCACATTTAAACAACTATGTGTGAGTGGTAGGCGAAAAATAATTCAGGATCAACAGAGATTTTCAATTGTTTAAATTAAAATCATCCAGTATTCAGATGACTGATGCGGAGTAGTTGCGCAGTTTGAGGGAGGAATCATCATTCATTGTTACATTCAGACCCAGTTATAGAAACTGAGGAAGTTCAAAATCGAATAACCATCGGGGATTCCAATGATCCAACAGCAACAGTAGTCAATACGCAAACCAGCCGGAAATCAGTTGTTTCAGGCAATTGTGAATTCATGGTCGAATCTAGGGAAGCTGCAGGTTATTATTAAATAATGGCTCATAGGTGTCCTTCGTATCAGAATCATTTATTCAACAATTCAAAATGCCAACGACCAACGTTTGTATGTTGCGGGACTAGGTGAAGTCAATGTGGGTTTAACCAGAGGTGCAACCGAGTTATGTTTGTTGAATGAATTAAAAGATCCTGTGCTACTTCCAAAATATTTTGTTGGCCTTAGATTACGTCGAAGTTACCGCAAGTAAAATCTAGTTTAGATAATCAAAAATACTTATTAAAGATTTATTGATCGGTGCGGATCATTTTTTAAATGCGTTAGTGGTCAGGCAAATAATGAACAATAAAAACGAAGTAGTAGCCTATAACATTAAAGGTGGATGGGTTCAAGCTAGAAATCAGTCAGTAGATGGTTACAATTATCACATAGCCAGTTGGCCAGCACTTTCTGTTATCGAATCGTATACATGAGAGCTATGTATAGTGAAACCGAGTCTGCGCCAGATCGGTCACATTTGACTGTTGAAGAAGAGTTTTGTGAATCACTTAAGAAACAAACTACGATAAAAAATTCGGATGGCCGATTTGTGGTACAATTATACCATTTAAGGAACCATCAATCACTTTGGGTAATTCAGTAAATCAATTAAACAACGATTCGCTAAGGACCTATAGATTGTAAGATGTTATACAAAACCTTTACGGAAGAATATTTAACATTAGGCTACATAAGGGATTTATCCCGTGATGAAGTTCGTCAACAAGGCTATTAAATCTCTCATGTATAGGTGTTTTTAAGTCATCTAATGGATAAATTAAAATTAGAGTTGTACTCGATGGATCAGCGAAGGATGGTCCTTAAATGACATTTTAAGAAATTGGCCAACGGTGCAATCAACGCTATACGCAATCTTACTAAGATTTAGATTGCACAAATATGTCTTTACCACCGATATCCAAGTAATGTATCGGCAAATGCAGAAGAAGACCGACGGTGGCAACGAATTGTTTGGCGAAGTAGCAGGAGTAGTCACCTAAAGCGTTTTGACCTCGTTACTGTGACATATGGTACAAAACCCGTTCCCTGTTTAGCAACAAGAACAATAAAGGTAATCTCAAACAAAAACTGCATAGGATGTATCCGGTAACCGAGCAAATGCACAGTTGTTAAAGCTGTGACGTTTGGATCGGGAGGTACGGGGTTCGAATCACCATAGGAACGGCATGCAAAAGGGATTCTTCATCCTTGATTTTGATCGGGATGATGATGAACACATCTATGACCCTCTGTTGAGCGTGCAGAATCCATGGGCCGAGCTATCGTTCAAGTCAGTGCAGGCTGGCATGGAGCTATATAAGGTGTAGATGGTCAAACAAATCGGACCTGTGACCGTGCGTCCTATATTGCTGAAAATGGGCGTAGGACAAGGACGAAAATAAGCGAACTATGTTATACTAGCCGGGAGAGCCTTAAGCCCCAGAACAAGTAGAGAACATAAAAAATAGAATAAAAAATAAAAATATAAATAAAAAGTATACATGAGCTTTTCAAGTGTCCACTGTGCTTTTTTGTTACAAATACCCAGGTTTCCTGCAAAAGCTTTATATACTGAATCGCTACCAAGAACATTCCGATTGTCAATATTTATATTAAAAATAGCGCAGTGGTTAAAGCTGCGACGTATGGATCGGGGAGGTACACGGTTCGAATCCCAACAGAGGCGGAATGCACAAATGATTTTTCATCTCCCGATTATGATCGGTGTTTAAATTGAAAACATCTATGACTCTCTGTTGGAATGTAGAACTCATGGGCCACTCAAGGGTGGCATGGAGTTATGCAATGCGAAGATGGTATACTGTACTTGTGTGAATGGGATGAATGGGTTGAATGAATGGTCGTGTGAATATGAGGCAAGACTATGGACCAAAAATGTGTTTATGCCACGCCCTTTAAAAAAAAAAAAATTATTTAATTTAATTAAAAAACTGTGCCTTACTTTTAATTTTAAACAGTTTTTTTATATTCTAAAGTTTCCAAACATAAAATAATTTTCCTAATAAATTTTTCATTTTTTTCATTACAGGTAACTTAGACGAGTCAAACGCACTTCGGATATCAGGTTGTAAACATTTAATAAAAGAAATCAGTACTGTGCATACTGACTTACATTGAAGGTAAATCATATACTAGAAATCTAATTCAATGCCAAAAATAAAATTCGTTCTGGGAAAATTTTACGTACACGTCATACACACACATACATATAATATATATAAGTATAACAAAAAGGTAATATTCGTTTAAAAATATTTCTCATGTTTGCGATTTATCAACATATTCCTAGCATGAATAATAATCATATATATATGTATAACAATAATAATCTATTCAATAGCTTTCTCAAACACAAACATGCGTGCGCTATTCGGATATATAAATCATAAAAAGCCGTTTAATCATGTCTTATTAGTCAAAAATTTAATGTACATATATGTATATACGGTTCATATCAACAAGGATCAATTTTTCGTTATTTTTCCCCTCATAACTCCCATTTTGTTTAGATACCGCATATATATGTGTATATGACAAATTTGTATATATGTCCTCTAAATGACACCCGCTCGCGCCATACACACATAACATTAAACCATTTTTTGGTTGACTTTTCGGCGTATTATGGGAACTCTGAGTATATACAGTGACTGAATTTGTGTATATACGTACGTATATATGTACCAGCAAATTATGCCGTTTATAAAAATCACACAAATACCAGGGACATGAAACCGCCCACGCATTTTTCATCGCCTATGTTATTATGTTATGATTTTATGCTGTGGAAATTTTTGGTACATATACCATTATGAATTTATATAAACCAAGAGAAAATGATGATGATGATGATGATGGTGATTTAAAATAACAAAAATATAAAATTATATTTTTGGCATTTTTTTTTTGTGGCGAATACTACAGTGAATCCACAAAATATTTTGCTTGAACTTAAGATATAGAAGGTTCGTTCACGCAGTTGATGTTTTAATTAAATTTGAAAGAATGGAAAATTATACAGGAATTGTACATATGTAAACAGGCAAAATTGTTTAATGGCAAAATTTGTATATGGCCCATGCCATGTCATCCTATTTTGATGGATATATACGCATTTCTGTTTCATGTAATTTGTACTATGGAATTACAATATTTAGATTTATGTTGTGGAAGATGCGTATAACAAAATGGACAGTCAATTTTGAATTTATTTAAATTTTTTCCAAAATCTCTTCTACCAGCCTAATTTAAATATAATAATTGGGATAAAGCTTTTTGAACTGGACATCAGAGTTATATTATTGTTGGTCTTGGATCACCAACTATATGTACTTTCTGAATTAGAAACACGTTTAAAACTAATACGCATTTTACCAAGCTTAATGCTATATGTGCATGAAACTCAGTTGAAATACTTCGTGCCATTTTATTCAGTTAGTTCCCAACATTACTTTAAGTCTATGCAACATTTTTAAAATAATTATTTTTCTTAAAGCTCAAAACAAAAGCTTTGCCATCGGAAATTACCTTTATGAAATAAAATTTAATCTATAGAGCTTTGTTCTCTCTTTTCTTATGATATCAAAAAAGAAGAATGACATAATATTAAGTAAAAAAGCTCTAGAATTTTTAAATTTCTCAATTTATTCGGAGAATACTTTTATGTTGAATTATTAGCTGCAATAAAGTATTATAAAATTTAGCAAAGTGCGTTTGGTACCTAGACCACGTCTTCTTTCATCGAGCTCTCATCGATAATGTATCATAGTTCTGATGGTTACAGTTTTAAATTTCATGGTGTCTGGCCGATAATTTAAAAGTCCAACATAACTTTTCGAAGTGTGATATCTGTTAAGTTTGTTTAACAAAAGCTTTTATTCTCTGTGGTAGGTTGCGGTTAAGCCGAAAGCTTTTAATTACAAAGAAAGTATTTTTTCGGCAAACAGCCCAGTGCAGCCTGGTGTAACCGTCCACATTTTGCACCATTAAGTTGGTATCACGATTGAAAGGCCGATTATACGCTGGATGAAGAATCGTACATCGATATATCAGCTGGTCACATAATTAGTTCCCTACGTTACTTTGAATCTTGATATGTACAATTTACAATTTACATTTCGATTACGCCCCCAATCAGGACATCAGATATTTTCCGCAAATCGCCTGTATACTCATACTCGTGATCGATAAGACCATGCAGATATTTAGGCTTTCTTAATCTTGGCAGATAAATTTCTATTATAAATAATACCGAGCAAATAGTACAGTGGTTGAAGCTGTGGCATTTGGATCTGGAGGTACTGGATTAGAATGTCAATAGAGGTAGGCTATAAAAGGGATTCGAATTAAATCGGGCATGTAATCGATGCAAACTGCGAGAGATTGGGGCCGCAAATCATGTGGAAAAAAAACACCAATTGGTTAATGATTTTTAGTAGAAAATGGTATTCGCACAGCCACCGTTTAAGCCATAGTGCCTTACCTAGCTCTTACGTCACTGTAGTCGACAGTCGCTAGACGACGGCCTACAGCCACAAGATTTATTACTGTGAATGTTGTTTAAAGCTTTCTTTCGGTAAAACTCATTATTCGAGTAATTTAATATATTGGGTGTTGGTATGCTTCTAATTTCTCACAATAAATGTGATGTACGAAGGGCCATGCTATACAAATTGTTAAATTGGGTAATCAGATAAAAAGCTTTCTCATGTCAACGGTAATCACTACAGACATTATTTAACTGTTTTCATCGAAACAGTACCGACTCCTTATCAGCCTTTTATGTAACTTCATATTATTGGGTTGTTTTACTCCGTTCTTGTTTAACCGGATTAGCCAGCACAGAAATCCATCTTTCCAGAATATCCAATAATTGCCCGATGGGTTCTAGGTCTGGACTATTCACTGGTCAGTTCATTGTCACATTGTTTTCATTTCTAATGAAGTTCTTCGAGACGTGGTGGTCCTAATCGAGTTCACATACCTTTCATACATAATCGATCCTCAATCAATCACTACGAGCTCTGTTTTGCCTCCCGAACCATAAACTACCCCCAACCCTCTATTTTATCTTCATCAAAACGATTGCTTTCTTGAAAACAGCAGTCAGTAGATCGCCCTCCAATGCTCCGATGGACTTGATTTCGACTGTGGCGGTTAATCGAAATCCCGATTTATCCGTGCGAAGTACGAACCAAAAGAAGGCATGTTAAGGCGATTTTGAATAGATTGATTCGATATCGAGTGGTTTAGTATAGAGTTTGGAATTAATTTCGAGTCGATTTGGGTGTCGGTTTGCTGTCTCTCAGAGAATCCAATAATATAAGTTATAATGTTTATAAAATTCATCCCATCTCGCGAAAACATAACCAAACGCTTCGTACTAAACATGAAGCCTCATTACAAAACGATGAACACACGATGAAGTGCGTTTGATGAAAATCAAAAACATTTGAAAACCTTGTAAACCTGTTTTCCACCTACACAAGGTCATCTTTTATCGAGCTCTCATCGATAATGTATATCGTAGCTCTTTATTTAGCTGTTATTTATATAGCAACCGGCCGATAATTTGAAGCAACTCCAAAGAATATAATTTTTCGAAGTGTGATATCTATTGAGCATGTTTAACAAAAGCTTTTATTGTCTGTGATATGTTGTGGTTAAGCCGAAAGCTTTTAATTTCAAAGAAAGTATTCTGGGCAGTGGAGTCTAATGAAAACTGGCCAGTGCAGCCTGGCGCAACCGTTCACAACTTGCACTATTCAAATGGTATCAGAAAGAGCTCATTTATACGCTAAATCAATTATCTTACATCTATATAAGCTGGTCACATAATTAGTTCCCTACTTTACTTTGAATCTTGATAAGTACAATTTTAAAGTAACTGACTACTATTCTGCTCATTTTCTTAAAGCTGGAAATTAAAGCTTCGGCTTCGAAAATTAGTTTCATCAGATGACGATTTTAACATGAAATTCGATTAGGCCCTTTCGTTCGGTGACTGAGTTCGGCTAGCCCGATTACATTATATTTCAAAGTCAGTATACCTTTATACAACTGTTATGCCCACAATATATACTCATATTCGTTACCGATAAGATCATGTAGTCATTTACTGGTTTCTTGGGCTTGGCAGATAAATTGCTACCATTGATGTAAACAATTTTGTAATTTCAACTAATACAATTTATGCGTTGAAATTCGTTAATGTTGGATTGCAAATTGGAATTTTAATGAGAGCACAACCAATTTGGTACCTGAAGCGATATATAAATAGTAATAAATAACCAAAATTAAGGACAATTGGTCACCATATTCTTCTGGGTGAAAGTGTTTCTGTCAACATTGTATCCTTTTCGACATATGTCAGACACACACACGAATACCGTGCTTCTGAAAGATATATAAAATATTTAAAATTTACAATTTTTCTGGTGTTAAAATATTTGGAATTATAATTGTCAAAGTTTTCAAATTTACGGAATTCTACGGATTTTAACCTCCCGTGATGAAGTCACTACACGAGAATACAGCACTGCAGCAAAGGTGTCCTTGGACGCATTTGTAAAACCATAAATTTTCCATGTGTCAGTCGAATATAGAAATTTTGTAATCAATTTGTATAGATCCATTGCACCAAATCCATTCCTGAGCCTCATCCACTTCGTTCAACATGAGCCAGGCAACCATCATCCAACTCCAGTTTCCCCATCCATAATTCTTGGATCATGACCTTAATAGATATCATAATTGGAGATGTAATGATCTCAACGAGTCGTTAATGTTGTTGGCTTGAACTTAAATATGTATATCAGAACTATACCTAAGTATTTCGTCGATATCCATTTCATCGTATCTATAAGGCTATCGATTTATCTTGCGCCAGTTCCTCACTAGCTATTATTTGTCTGAAACTTGTGTTTTGCGCTACAATATTTTATTGATCTAATGGTAACTTACCATCTCCAATATTTCTCAGGAAATGGTCACTACAACTAACAGGCCAATTGGGCTAGGTTCGTTGAATAAAGGATCGCCCAAATTAGGCTCAGTCTTGTTTGTTATAGGAAAACATCCACTATATGCTGGAACTCGGCATACAAATTGACGATTTACTCTTGATCGTATACTGTCAGGATAATGCCTTAGATACGGCCGCTTACTAAAATTATTGCATTTGATTTGCTTAAGTTCAAGTAATTTATGAATGAACGATCTTGAAAAGTTTGAATGCAACAGACCTTGGATGGTATGGCAATTTTTCTGAATATCTTGCACTTCTACCATCACGGTAGGTAATATATCATTTGCACTGACAACATGGCTAACCACAGCTGAGGTATGGTTTGCTTTGGTGTAACATAAGTTGAAGTTGGCTGAATATTAATTGTGTTGTCTTCAGGAACTAAATGGCATGTTTTCCGGGTTCTGTATTGATAAACACTGTTGTTTGGCCCAAGACAATTGAAGCATTGCTTTGTTTTTTTAAGAAACCTCTTCATTCAGCCGCAATGTTATTTAAACATTAATACGTACGATTACGCTCTACGTTACATAATATCCAAAGTGATGTCAAAATGTAAGACTTTCGATAACTTGCAGATTTAACCTCGTTAAGAAGATCGACTAGGTGCTTAAAATTATGAAATTTGATGGATGAAAGCAAGTGCACATTGGCGAATAATATTGTTCCTTATAATTAACGCAGATGACGGTGTCGATCATACGAATCGGAAATTGTATTCGACTATGTTATAGAATTTATCTGAATACAATAACGATGGCCAACTACGAAAATTTTGTAAGTACAAATTATCTTTTTTTTGATATAATTACAATTCAAAATTAACAATTACCTGGCGATTATAAATTTCACGTTTTCTATTGTTGAGTTTAGAATTCTTGCATTTGAAAAATTAAAACTGGGAAATTGTAATTATTATTTTATTTAATCGTGTTAAAGAATAACCTTTCTGCACTTGCAACATTTTTGCACTTCGTTGGTGTATTTAACACAATTCTGCTCTAATATTTTTGACGTTTGTATAAGATAGTAATGTTAATAATTATCTTTCGATTGAATGATTATGACATTTTATAAAGGGAAAAGACAAAAATCTATTTTTTGTTGACAAAATAACTTTTTATTATAGTAATAGCTCGTAAAAATATTCGTAACCTCTAAGAATAATGCCGACTTGCATCACACTACCCAAACCCTTTTTTTCTCCTGGGAATACTAATTTTGTTGGGATATTTCGGTAATAAAGAAACTAATCCCCAAACTAAACTTATTTCCATATTTCTTGCTATCAATGTCGATTTCCAAAAATTGCCCAAGTCGAAAAAATTTTAATTTAATAGAGTGTCCACAATGTACAACCGATGATTTTGTTTTACTCCAAATGTTAGTAGAGCCCACTCACGGGTTTTATACAACTTTTTATGTTTTCTGACTCGTTCAATTATTGAATGCATCGAGTCAGCCTCCAAATATGAGTCACCAGATTCCATGAACTTTAAATCGATGACATCAATATTGAATTTAATTAACGCATAAAGCATTGCTACCCTAACGTTTTTATAGTGGTTTTGCCCCGAAAACGTAAATAAATGTTTTACTGATTCGGGTAGTGAAGAACGATATTTTTACAGCAATGTTCCTATTTCAGAACTCCGATTTCCTCCAAAGCTGTCCTGATTATAGCTATCGTAAATAGTTAAATCATAAACATTAAGTGCCCACTTGTAGTAAAGTTGGTTGTCAGCATATGGCACATTCAATTCAGCTTGAAAATCAAGCGTATAATGGGTCAGTACGTTGAACCATCTCGTCCAATCGATGTTTTTTGGTCAAGTTCTTTCGTACTTAGCGGTACACTCTCAAAGAAACAGCAGACAAGTTGGATTTAGGGCAGAAAACTTTATGGTAAAGGCGAGTCATTGTAGAAACATTTAAATCTGGTGATAAGTATACACCTTATTTGTGTCCCGCCGGCAGTAGTATGTTTCCAATCTCGGAAACGAGTCTATGTGCCGCTCAAGAAAATGTATGCAACTTTCATTTGTTTTATTTGGAAGAAGTTTGCCTCTTATTGATAGTCCATAGTCAACAATTTGCCACATACACGTTTCAATTACTCGATGACTTGTATTGAAAGTAGAAAAAAAAAAATTTTAAACAAACTATTTCTTTTGCACCTCCAGAAATCGTCAAATAATAAATTTTGCAGGTTGGTTGGCTTTTTTCAGAAACAGTTTTTTTCTTGCAACATTACTAATGAGCGAGCTTAGCAACATTTTTTGACATCTGTTGACTTCATTGATTTTGGAGTTACAATGATATCTGAAAAAAAGATAATTTTTCAATTTTATATAAAGAAATAACTTCAATAAGTGTACCTGCATTTGGTGCACTGGGTAGGTTTATAATAGTCTCTACACTAGAATCAGAAGAGAAAGATCTTTCTGATTCATACATTTCAGAGCTAACTCCTGATTCAGTACCACTAATGTAAGGTCTACGGAAGTTTTAATTAATTAATTAATTAATTCTCTAGATACATGTCGTCACAATCTATAGGAAAAAAAAAATCTAATCATTAGGAAATTTTAAGCAACCTGATAGGTTTTCAGGAGGAACTCACCAGTCATCCTTTATTGAAGTATGATCATCGAGGAGTATTACACTGCTTATTACGTTCGTACCTAGCTTGCCGCTAATTTCATCCAGTGGGTTTTCACCAAAATTTTCATTATTATCGGTAGCACTGAAAATTAAATTAAATTTCCAATAGTTACAGCAATCACGTGTCAGTCGCCAACCTTGGTGGCAATCTCTGTGATCGGCGCTATAGCCGGGACGGAATGCATATTCCAAGTACCTGATAAGTTGCTGCAGCTTAACACTTTGTTGATTCGATGACGTCGCTTTCTGTTGACATTTTACCGTTTTCTAATACAAGGTTAACGTCTTCATTGGATTTAATGGTGATTAGCAGCATTAATTGTGACAATATAATTGCGCTGGGGCAAACGGCTATACCAGGGATCCCGGATCATAATTTGATTTTTATGTGCTATAGATACCGACATCCTCGTTGTAAAATGAAATATCAGTTCGTTAGAGATTTTAGCAAATTAAACGAGGCTGATATCAACAGTAAAGCTGATTACATTAATTTCAATTTTATTAAACAATTTAATGACCATGTTCCAATTAAAGCCAAGTTATGTAGAAATAAGTCAACACCATGGTTCAATAATTTCATTTAAGTCCATTAAAAAACAAGATCGTACATTACTACTCTGGCACAAGAGTAAAAATCCTGCAGATCGGTCAACCTTCACTAAATTACGGAATAGAACTACAACTTACCTTATACGGGATGCTATAAACGAAAGTACTATTTTGATAAGCAGAACAATGGGCATAAAAATGGTAATATTTGGAAGTTTATTAAGAGTTTGAGAATGTAATGAATTTAATTTTACTGCATTTAGTGAAAGTAAGGTTGCATTGGCGATCAACCAAGTTCAATCAAATGCTACTGGTCATGACAATATAGTTCCTAAATTAATGGAAATTTTATTGCCAGTAGTTTTACCCTATACTGTATTCACAATTTTGAATCACATACTAACAACATGCACTTTCCCAGATTCGTGGAAGAAGGCTATCGTGATTCCTGTATCAAAAATTTCAACGCCATTTCAAGCATCAGACTTTCGCACAAATAGTATTTTACCCTATTTCTCCAAGGTCTTTGAGAGTCTTGTCCAGTCTGGTTTCAAGAGTAATCACCCCACTACTACTGCTTTAGGAAATGTATGTTATGTTCTACTGCCGAGTATGAATCAGTCTTACTTTTCTGTTCCGGTATTACTGGATGTTATGCGCTATAACATATATATTCAATATACCATTTTTGATGACAACAGACTTTATAATTTTATTAGTTTTAATTGTATTTTGTGTACTGACTATGCAATTCCAAGTTTTATATAAATGATATAAATGCGTATATAGTCAACATTTATTTTGTATATAACCAAACACGAAATAATAATAATTATGAGTTTTAACTCAACTACCAACGTGTTTTAATAAAATAAATAAATGGTTAAGCCCCACCAGCGGTAACCTAATCCATTTATATTAACTCAACAAATCATTTATCCCAACAACAACACTGAGATAAACATTGGTCCTTCGAGCCATAAAAATCAAAGTCTATCAAACAAAATCTATAAAATGCACGCCATGAAACAACCGCCAATCAGCCCACACCGTACAATATTCGGTGATAATACCACGTTCCACAACGAATTCGCCATTAATTAGCCAAAAACCAACGATCAGTGAAACGTGCCGTGCTTTCTAACTGATACACAACTATGATGGATATCTTAAACGACAGCGCAGAACGAAATACTAAAAAATATCTGGAGACCAGAATAGCAGCTTTAAAAATATTAAACAATGAGTACGTCGACGGTGACAGCAAAGTTCGGAATTTCCAACCCACACTGGAATTAACACACCAATACTATAAAGATAAACCACTAGTATTGGAGAACTACTCAAAAGGTATTGAGGACATGCGTCAACGTCTTAACGAGGCATACTTACCATCAACCCCAATTCTATCAGCGCAAGAACAAATCCTCAATTTGAATTCGGATCGACAGCGGAAGGTAGTAACAACGTCACCAATAAACCAACAACTATCGAAAATCCGCACAATGAGTATTCAGAGCCAACAAAACAGGAATCAGCCACTGAATTTCGGCTCAGTCAGTTGCCGAGATTTAATCAGCAATTAAGGTATCAAGACATCAAAATACGCAGCTTGTATCGAGAACTACGAGCAGCTGAGGATGTGATGACAAGCAACAACAGATCCAGATTAGTTGTAAATCTTAAATTAAAAAATATAGAGAGAATAATGATGCAAATCATGAATCTACATGTGCAAATAAGTACGGAAGCTTCAAAAGAACAAGAAGCAAATGTAAATTACTTCGTAGAACAACATTACGAAACTCTTAAATACGAAGATATCGTAATAAGTTTAACAACATTATTGAAAGACGACCAACAACTATATCAAAAGCAAAAACAATGGAGATTCGTCTACCACCAGTAGAAATCCCACATTTTTATGGGGACTACATGAAATGGGAAGGTTTCGCCGACACATTTCCAACGGGTAAAAATTACGAGGCAGCTTGGGAAATCCTGGAAAATCGGAATAACAACAGGAGGTTACTAGTAATTAGCCATGTATATACGCTATAAAATCTGGCAATACTAATTCCAATAGTATTGAAGAAATTGGACAATGAGACATTTTCTAAAGTTCCTAGAAAGCCGTTTCCAATCGTTAGAAGCAACCAAACTATCAGCAAGGGGATTTCAACAAACAAGAGTCGTTTCAGATCGCCCAAATGCGGTTTTATCACAAGCACCAAGAAGAACTTTTGCTGGAATAAGGAAAACATGCCTTGTTTGCAAGACATCACACGACCTAACGAAGTGTCCCATACTTTTGTGAAAATGCCAGTGGTAGAAAGTCCAAAATAATAACAGGAAACAATTTATGTAGAATTTGTTTAATTGCCTCACAATGGCAAATGAATGAGTAAGGAAACCTGTGGATTTGTATGGGGTACCATAATACGTTACTACATACAAGGGAAGTTAAAACTTCACTGCAAACCGCCAAGAGCAACCCGATAGTAAATAATGAAGTACCACTATTAGCTACAGCACAGATAAGGGCAACTAGTCGTATTGGACCTCCAAAAACCTCCAAAGAATAGTTTGGAGAAGTGATCCACAGGCCCCAATAAGGGAGTACAAATTAAGAACAATACGGTACATCTTCTGCCCCATACATGGCCATAAAACCCTAAGGCAACTCGCTGAAGATGAGCAAAACACATATCCCATTGCTTCAGAAATTCTTCTGAGAGACTTTTATGTTGATGACGTCGTCTTTGGTGGAGAGGCCATAGAGTACGCAATAAAATGTCAGCAACAATTACGAGGTTTCTGGAGGTTTCAAACTTCGAAAATGAGCAACGAATAACAACTCTGTCATGAAAGGAATATCGGAAGAACAACGGGAAACCAAACCAACGAGCATAAGTATAAGGAGCACGAATCCATAAAAACTCTGGGTATTATGTGGAATCCACAAAATGACGAATTCAAGTGCCAGTCAACATGAGTTCTGATACGGGTCACCAACGAAACGAACCATTATATCAGAAATCGTCAAAATTTTCGATCCATTAGGTTGGTTCTCCCCTACCATTATTATTGTAAAACTCATGTTCCAGGAATTATGGATAAGGGGAGTATCATGGGACGACGAACTACCTGACGAAATAAAGAAAAGATGGATGAAATACAAATCAACATTTGACCAGCTGCAAAACATAACAATTCCACGTTGGATTAATACAGATGATAATTGCCAGGAATTGGAAGTGCATGGATTTCGCTATTCATCCGAATTATCATATGCAGCAGCTGTTTATTGCAAGGTTCAAGGGAAGGAAAAACTACCATGACTTTAATATCAGGGAAAACTAAGGTGGCACCAATCAGTCAAAGGCAGAGTCTTCCAAGATTAGAATTGTGTGGGGTTGGTTACTAGCTAAGCTTCTAAGGAAAGTTTCCGAGGCCATGGGCATTCCAAATATTAAGATGTATACCAGGACAGATTCAACAATAGTTCTAGCTTGGTTACAAGGACACCCTAGTAAATGGAAAATTTTGTAGCAAACAGAATCTCACAAATTCATTCTATTCTTGGGCCCGCTCAATGTAAGCATGTAAAATCCAAAGACAACCCAGCGGATTGCGCAACACGTGGGATAGACCGTGACAAGCTGTGCAATCATAATTTATGGTGGACAGGCTCAGCTTGGCTAATAAGCAGTGCTGAATATCAGGAGGTTTTATCATCCCCAATGGTTATTTCATCAGGTGTACCGCAGGGTTCTGTTTTGGCTCCATTGAACATTAAACATCATTGAGCATTCAATACTCAAGATACCATGTTTATGCTGATGATTTACAAATATATTTAGCTGGTCCTTTGGATAGCATGTATGATGTTTGTAGAAATTTGAATCAAGATTTAGCGTCAATTTATCGCTGGACCGCGGCTAACGGCGAAATTTTGAATGCAAGTCCCAATTACTTTACTAATATATAAAAAGAAGCTTAATGTTCAGTTACCTCCTATATAGTAATTAACGGTGTAAACTTAACGATGTCTGGTACGGTTCGGAACCATGGAATGTTCAATAATACCTTAACGTGGAGTGCATAACTCCTGTTACAATAAGGTTATTGTTGGTGAAGAGCCTGGTAATGCCCTTTGTTACGTATGGTGAGATATTTGTATATAAGGCCGATTATCAGTCAAAGTATCGTTTGACGTTGGCTTATAATTTGTGTATCAGATACGTTAATTTTCTGCGGAAGTTTGATCATGTATCTTGTGTTCAGAAAACTATACTATTCATGACGTTTCTTTTAATTAGAGTTCAATGTTTTATATTTAAGCTATTGCTTTGAGTTTTTTCAAGACAAATAACAGTATAGCATACTATTGGATCATAATGTCAATGTAATTTTTATTAGTATATTTACCATAGTACTAAAGCTTTAATTGTATTGTATACTGAGGCATACAGCGACAAGGCTTTTGGCCTTACGTGCCTTGGGTGTGATGAATGTTAATAAATAAATAAAAAAAATAAAAAGTAGAGATAGGCATAATGTGGATGGAGATAGAAATTGAGATAGGCATAATGTGGATTAAATTCCAATTTTTAAATCCAAAATTTTTAAACAATATTATAGCTCTGTATAGTGTAAAGTATTTAACCCTGCTCTTGTATCATAACTAGTGGGAATTCTCAGAAATCTAAAGAGTATTTTACAAATACTTATTTACATAAGATGAAACCGAAACCAAAGTTTTGAAAATTTTACTTTCAAGGATATTTAACGAACAAGTAGCGATTTCATTTGAAGAACTAATTAAAAACTTGTTAAGAACGTAGTATCAAAAAAAATTAAATTCCTAGAAACAACCGAGAAAATGATTTATACGAGAACTCTTTAAAATACGAATAAAATAATTTTAAAAAGGATAGAAAATGATAAGTGCGTTTTCTTCGATTTTATAAAGGGAGAGATCAAGAATGTTCACATCAAAACAAAAAGTAAGTTTGAGTGCCTCTATTCCCACCCTGTCTGAGAAAAAAAAATCCGTATTTTCAATTAATATTATAAATGGAACGGCCTAAATTTTAAATACAAGAAAAAACTATTGTCGTCTATAAAACCAAAAACACTATAACGAAAAAATAAAAAGGAGAATTGGGAGTTCAAGAATCGTCCAATTAAATTTTTATTTCATCACAAAAAAAAAAAGTTAATACAAAATCTCTTTGGAACAACCAGAATACAGTAAAAACAAAAATCTTGACAGTTTTTAATAGTTCCTTCCAAATTAATGTCCTTATCCATGCTGCCTAATCTTAAAAACCAATTTCTCATTAGTTTTGTTTTATTTGTAATTTTTTACTACATATATTATAATTTTATATAAGGAAACCATAAAATTTAAGGACTTCTCATTATCCTTTTTTTTTGTTCCTCGAACTAAATAATTTTGAAGTCATTCAACAAAAATCTAATTCAACTATAAATTTTTATTATTTTGCTACTACATACATATATAGTATCTACATATGTATGTATGTGTATATAGTTTATAGGAACTGACGAAGGAATTAAAATTGTATAAAAGAAAAGGCAAACACAACTTTAAAAAGCTCTTAAGAGAAAGGATTAAATTTTAATTTTATTTTTTTGTATGGTGTGTATAGAACAAAAACACAAACAGAACCTGATAAGGAATTTTCTTTTTATTTTGGGTTACATTTTTGTTTTCAGTAATATTTTTTGGGAATGATAAGTATTTTTTGAGCTTTTTTTTTTCTCTCTCTCTCTCTCTCTCCCTCTACGTAAAAAGCTTTCTTATTTATATTTACATGAATAAATGTATATACATTAGAACAAAAAAATAAATAATTTCGTATTTTGAAGAATTATGTCAGGGTTAAAAATGTATGTGATTGATGATATTTCATTCGGTTCTGTACTACTCGCATGTACACCAGTGTGGTATAGCTGGAGAGACCCCAAAGTCATTGAAAGAATATAAATTGATGCAAGGAGTTAAGTTCATTAATATAACATTAAATTTTTTTTTTGTTTGGTATATCCTTCTAAATTACTTATGGTTTAAGGATATACATAAACAATAACAAAAACGTAGTTTTGTTGTTTGATTATAATATATAAAATAATCTAGAATAAATAAGACGATGAAAAATTAGAGCAGAATCGAATACTGAATTGTATAAATATATATATGTTTATGTTATATAGCCGCAGCATCCATTATTTGATGGGATTATAAATCATTCGGTGCGGTGCCAATAAGTCTATGTTTTATTTATATTTTGAAGAAAAAAAATGGAATTAGGATTACGAATGGCATAAATTTTAGCTGAATATAATTTTTTTCTTGTTTATCGCGAGTTTTACTGATTTCTTTTTAATTTGGTGTATTACGTCAAATTATGCCCTGAACTATACATCGCGACCGAAATGATTTATTGGGATGTTTTTTTTTGTTGATACAAAAACACTTTAGCAATCAATATAATATTACAGCCCAGTTTGAAATGTTTTTTTATAGATAGCCCTCTATTAGTCTGGATCAGGATCTTTGAGAGAATGCGATCGGCTCCTCTGGCTAGGTAGGGATGACAATTGATCTACATTTGAAGATTTATGTTAAGAAATCGGGACCTAACTATCTCGAAAGTCGGACAACCACAAACAAAGTGAATAATGTCATCGTCATCTTCTAGACAGTGGTCACACAAAGAATCTTGAACACGTCCCATATTTTGTAAATGGAGTTTAAAACGGCCATGGCCAGCTAGAATAGTGACCAGAACTCTCAGTGGTCTTTTTTCAAAGATAGAGCAAATATTGTGAGCCTCAGATTAGGTTCACAAATGAAGTACTTAGCCGCCCGGTATGCAGTGGAAGCTAGCCAATTACGCTTAGCCTGCAAAACATATAGTTTTTAATAACTTTCTTTCCACAATTAAAGATCAGGGGCACTGCCGGTTCAGGTCCAATGAATTTCATAACTGAGCCTGCTTTAGCTAAAATATCAGCTATCTGATTAACTTCATAATACCACAATGAGCCGGAACCCACATAATCCTTACACGATTATTAGAGCAAAGGACGTTTATAAAATGTTTACAGTCCTTGACTAGTTTGGAAGTGATCATAGGATTTCGTAACTAAGCACAGGTTTACTATCACTGCATTGAATAATGTCCTTTCCGGAAACAGCGAGCTTATAGAACCATAAATCGCACAACGTGTGAGTGCAATCAGCTCCGCTTGGAATTCCGTACAGTTCCGGCCTAGAAGCCCACATGAACGTAGGGCATGTGCAGGACAATAATTTTCGAAACTTGCACCAAAATTAGAGTGAGGCCCGTCAGCGAAAAACACGAGTGATTGAGTCACCCAGTCATTGAATTCTTCAGACCACCACTAGTCCATTGCTGGATAAACCTCCGAAAAAGAGGGAATTTTGTGTACAAAGCAAGTATAGAAGAAGAGGACATAGCACTCGTAATAGCTCGACAAGCCATACCTTGTATATGCTATTAAGCTTAGCAATGACAGTAACTGAATGAACCACAGGCCACCAAACAACAGACGCGAAAGATAGCATAGAGAAAGCTAGAGATTTGTAAATGAACATCATCATTTTGGGGGTCAGACCCTACGATTTCCCAAATGCTCTTCTACACTGCCAGAATAGGGAAGTGTGCTTTTGCATGCGAATTTCAATATGAGTTTTCTAGGAGAGTGTACTTTCCAGAATTACACCCAGATGCTTTACTGTGTCGGATCTAGTGTTCATGTCTTCAAAAAGAGAAGGGGCAGATAGCTCTCCAGTATTCCTACGTCTGGTAAAGACTATCAGACTAGTTTTCAATGCATTAACGTACAACCCTTCTCTAGACACCACATTTTTATAACTTGGAGTGCGTGCGTAAAGTGTGATAGTAAGTCATCAGCATAACTCTGTGCAGTGAAGCCAGATTGCTGTAGTTTTACAAGTAATTCGTCAATAACTAAAAACCATAGGGGAGGTGACAGGACCCCTCCTCGGGAACAACCTTTGGTAGCTTTAACCGAAATAGAATGGAGGTTCAGCCCGGCCACACTAATGCGCGACATCATCAAAGATCCAATTCAAGTAACAAATTGTTTGGTCAATCCCAAAATTTGAGCAGAATTCAGTGATGGATGCGAAAGAACTACTATCAAAGGCACCCGCAATATCGAGGAAAGTGCCCACAAGATACTCCTTAATACTAAGTGATCTTTGAATCCTCGTAACAAGTTCATGCAGCGCAGCTTCACTTCATTTATTCATTTATTAATATTTACAATGAACAACAACAGATTATCCAGTGGATTGATTGTCCCTTGAAGGATAATCTGTGTTGTATGGTGTATATATATAAATATATATATATATATGTATATATGTGTGTGTAAAATAATTATTCAACAATTTATATGAAATAAAATATTTAAATAGATATGAACATAAAATTAATAATCACAGAAATACAACTTATAAATAAATTTCAATATTAGACTTATAGTAATTCTTAACATTTCTCTTAAACTTAATAAATGTTTCAGATTTTTTAACATATTCAGGTATTTGATTGTATATATATGGGCCTAAAAACGTAATCGATTTTCTTCCAAATTCTGTTTTAATTTGATGGTAATTTATTCTGTTACAATTTCTAGTTGCATAGTTATGATGAATACAATTAAATTTGATGTTAGATAAAACTGAAGATACATTTAATGTTTTATACATATGAGGGTTAATTGGAGTTTGTGTAATATGTTAATAGGGAATACTAAATTATTTTCTTTGCAATATAATTCTTTGGTAGAAAATAACACTGGTAATCTATATACAGCTTTTAAACTTTTATTTTGCATTACTTGGAGTTTTCTTAGCCTAGTTGCAGTGGCTGTTCCGTATATAAGAAGACCATAGCTAACTCGTGAATGAATAAATGAGAAATAAATCATTAGTAAAACCCGAGTAGGAACAAAAAATGATAATTTCCTGAGTAACCCAACAAGCGGAGCAACTTTATTACAAATGATATTAATATGATCCTGCCATAACATATTAACATCAAAAGTTACACCTAAATACTTAAATGAATTAACTCTTTCAATATTAATGTTATTCATTTTGAATGGACACTGCCTTGTGGAATACCACATTTAATGTCCAAAGTTTCACTTATAATTCCATTGACCATGACATACTGTTTTCTATTTGATAACTAGCTTTCCATCAAATTAAAAGCAACTCCACGTATACCATAACAATATAATTTGCTAAGGAGCAACTCATGATCAATACTATCAAAAGCTTTCTGTAAATCTAAGAAAAGTGCTCCAACATACTTTTTGTGGTCAAAAGCTGTGTAAATCATATTTGAAATTTCAACAAGGGCTAGTTCATCCAAGGACACATTGTATTCTTAATCTTATCTTCATTATAGTATTTTACGAAAGTTACAATAGTGCTGTTTGGATAGCGGATATTAAATTGAGTTGACAGTAGAAACTTATTATGTAAACTTTTCATTTACCTTATCAAAATTAACAATTTTTTTTATCAGCTTTACCTTAATATATTTGGACGAATAGCAAAAATTGGAATAAATAAAATTGTGATCACTAATGTTCGAAAATATAGTAGAATTAAAAACTTTCTTGATATTTAAAAAACTACATGCGACATGATCTAAAATATTTCCACTAGCAGACCGAGTAACATTTGTGTTGGTAGTAATCAAACCATGACTCATTAACTGATTAATATAGTCAGTTACAACAATGTCATCTGTTTTGTTAACAGGAATATTCAAGTCGCCAAGTAATATATTGTCAGATAAACAACTTTCAGATAGCAAGGAATCCAGCCAATTAGAAAAACATTAAATATCAGAGCTCGGAGGCCGATAAATAGCACAAATGTTGGTTCCAAGAAATCGAGAAAGTTTTATTTTAATAAATTGAAAAGGGTGTAAACCGTCATCTTTAGTTAGTAAACTAAATTCAATATCATTTCTGATATATAATGCAACACCACCACCAGATCTATCATCTCTACACAAAAATATACTACTGTAATTATTAATAGTATACCCCATTGTATTGTGGCTCTGAATAAAAGTTTCAGAAATAACTAAAATATGTACATCAGATTGTAGACTATATCAATGAACTCTAACACATTATCAAATTTATTAATATCATTCATTCCACGAATATTAATTTGTAGAGTTTTCAATTGTTGATAATTTGTTCCAAGATAACTGTTTGAATTAATTTTAAAATTATCCACATTATCGAAATAATCATTATGACAATATTTTTTTAACGTCATGCTAAACTTATTCATCATCTAAACAACTGAATAAATACAAAGACCAACTACCCTTGATAATCATATTTGAACGTACAAAATTAAGTAGATTGAAGAAATCAACTAACAAGAATTTAATGATATTCCATATTGAACAAGCAAATGAAATTGAATATAAAATTACTAATGGTATAATAATTACCCGAAAACATAATGTTGTCAAATACTTGAAATAAATAGACCATCTAAAATCGATGCATACAACCCAAAAATATACAAAAACAAAAATCTGAATCAGCTGATATGTAAACATTAAAATCATAAAAAAGTGAAGAAATATTAATAAATTACAAGAATAAATTGAAAGTCAATATAAAATAATAGTTAATAATAATAAAGCTTTGTAAAATAAATATTTAAATTTATAACAATTAACAATGGAAAATAAAAAACATAAAAATGTTAAAATTAATTCAATGAGTAAAAATGCATAAGCAAAAAAAGTACGAAACAGGCACAAACTATGGTAGTGTGATGTAACCTCTATAGTACTGCAATGATACGTATAAAGTATAAATACCAACTTATCAAAATAACATGCACAAATGTCAAAAAAATTTATAAACAACAACAATAAAAGTTGTAAACAAAAATAATAAAAAATATAAAAATATTGTGAAAAATATGGACTCGAAAAGATAAGTATAATATGACATGTAGTGTTGTAATAATTCCAGTTTAAGATGGTGATGCAATGTCCAGTGAGATGTGGTGCAACAATTATGATCTTTCGAAGTCGGAAAATTCTCAATCCGTAAACTAGTGGAACAGCTTATCAATATGTACGAGGTATGGAATTCAATCTGTTTGAATTGGTGTGATGTGTTATAAAAAAATGTTGCAGGCTTAGTCCCAGTCGGGTGAATAATCAGTACCATTAAGCTGGGGGTTAGCAACATAATCATGATGGATAAGATTGCAACCAGGGAAACGGACAGAAAGTAGTAGTGCGACAATTTGCTTCCTGGAAGGGGGTAATGTGCCATTTGGAAGTCGCAGTACATCGAGTCGGCGCAGGAATCCTTTTTAACCAAGGACCTATTAAGTATGGCGATCCCAGAGATACCATTCATTTCTTCGCAGAAGCTAGTTTAAACGAAATCTGATTTGATTTCTGAATGTTTACTTAAAATTGTTTTCAAATTCTGAAACTATAGTCTGTACCTGGAGGAAAGAAATATAACATTGCATTTTGAAATATACATTAACGTATTGGCAGGAAAACGGTTGGTAGCTATTAGAGGCTAATGTCTATTGGATAGCTTGGAAGCAACTTATTCGTTTAACAAATTATCATTTAATTTAAGATTCTTTCCCTGCTTTTAAACACGAAAGCCAATTTTACAAGCACCAGTTTATTCACATCGACAAATTTCAAATGTATCATTCTAAAGGGATAATTTCTCGCTTCTCTCCAACATCGTCATTCCGTGTAAAAAGGAATATAGAAAATAGTCCCATTTTGTCGAAGCTACTGTCTATGTCTATTTCCGTTTCTTGTCTAATATAACCGTGATAACTATCGTCTTCGAAAAATAACATTGTTGCAAAATTTTTAGATAGTTACGTATGTATGTATATCCAAAACCACTAAAAATTTGATTTTGCTAAATTCGTTGCACGGATTCGTTTTGAATAACCTCAAAATAGCTACTCAATGCCGAGATAGCATCGGTTACAATGAAAGTACGCAACCAATGCTGCACAAAATTAATAAAAGCCTAAAATAAAATTAGAATTAAAACTCACCCAAATGGGTGGATAAATTTGATGAAGTCAATCCCCCAGGTCGGCTGATATAAATAACGTGCAATATATATGAAACATGTTGCAACAAAATTCAATGAAGAATTCTGTTAAACACAAATCAAATTAAGATTGACGTAAGATTGTATAGTCTTTGAACAGAATATTTGAAGTGATGAATTGCTATAGAGGTAGGCGATAATGTGAAACCAAAATGAGAAGACTGACATGCGGGTATAGGTGTTATATAGGTGGCCTATTGGATATACTTTTCCGAAACCCTCATCCACATGTCATCTACTGATCCTTGACTAAAAAATTTGGTGCATGTCAATTTCTCCTATTATTAATATCATTGAATAGTTTACGGTAGATAAGTTGGTTAGTGATGAGAGTCACTATTTTTATGGTCGTTTCCTGCATATGGTACTCATAATTTTTAATTATAAAACTAATTTTTCCAAATATATGCAACATTCCATTTTGATATTTGCCATACTGACATATAAATTGTTGGCTACTCGGCTCTATCATTTACGTCGAAAACTACAAACACTATGTATCTAAAAAAATGTATGTTCATAACTGATCTAGAGAGGAGATGATATCCGTTTATATTATGTAGAAGAATAATCATGTTCTAGAGTTATGTGGTGCTAAAGTTCAAGGTCACATGGGAAAATTAAATTGTTGTTGACGTCGATGGCTCGATGGTTAGAGTAATCAAGAAGTCATCGATGGTGCGTTGAGAAATTAATGGTAAGATTTACGATAGGTAAGAATGGTAAGACCTCCGAAGAAAGTATTATGCAGCCTCGACGTCGTCGAAAATGTCGAGTTCAAAACGAAGAGATATACTTTTATTATACAAACTACCGTTTTATGGTATAAATATTTGCATCAACCTTGATACAAATTATCTATAGGGTAAAATATCCTTCTTTTTTCGAGGACTATGCGAAATGGCAATCATTTCACGATCCATGAGACAACGCATTTCGTTGTTTGTATTCCAAATTCAACCAATACAAAATGGCTAATGGGCATGTCTAAATTTAGCTTCCAATATTTCCAAAACTAGATACGTTGGATGAGCTCATACATATATGTTCAATTGAATGCCTTATGGATTGGGATCAGAATATTAGCAGTTCCAGTTAGAAAATGCCTCGCGGTACTCGCATCACATTAATCGATACCCTTCGATTTGGCAAAGTATAGTTGTTAGCTCCTCACAAGTGAGTAGACCTATTTCGTTTTTATAAATTTACTGGACCGTAGTTTGCTGCATTTTAGATGAATTGGTCCATGAATTCCTTTCAGCGAATATAAAAGACCGTGTGCGGGATTATTCCACTCGAATCGGTGTTATTTTTCAATGATGAAAATTTTCCTGTATTTGACTCTTGCAATTCTAAGGGTTAATCCCGAAAGGCTTAAAATCTTATCGTTCACTTCATTACTCAAGAAAGCTAATAATTGTTCGATTGTTGGAAATGATCTTTCTGTTGAAGATATTGTCCATTTTTATCTATAATCGTTTCATCAACCTGGCGAACTAGATTTTATAACGATTGTTTGATGACTGTTCTTTATATTTACCCGAAACCACTGATAAATTTTGATATGAGAAAGTTTTACTACCTGCAACGAACAGTTTGAACTTCAAGCGTACAACGAAGCTAAATCAATAGGACAGTATCGGGAGTTCATGTTGTGGATGTAAACAACCAAATGGAATGGATTGACTCACTGAAATTTCAAACATCCATTATTCAAAAATACCTCTAAAAATGTCTCATTCCAGAACATTCTATATACAATATGTAGATGTCTAGCAATGCAGATGTCTTAATTGAAGTCAATTATTTATTCAGGTTCTTGGAAGTTGGTCAAATCAAATTAAACGATTAAGAGTCCGTACTCCAAAAAACTTGGTCCAGTTGAGCTATTTCTGGAAGAACCGGGTTTTCGACTACTCTAACGGAATTGGTGTAAATACCTTATGGTCCGTGTAAGATTAGGAATGAAAACCATACGAGAGTGTGATGTTGTTATTAGTCCATCTTAAATAATCGCGCTTATTTCCAGATTGCCCGTCGCTTAGAAAAACAATAAAAGCTAATATCGGTGTCTGTTAATTATAATTATTATTATTAAAATTGGGTGGAACCAACGAGGAATCCGCACTCAATGTCACAAAGGCCCATGGTGCAAACCCAGGATTCTATCACAATTCGCAAATGCGCACTTCGCAAATTGAATAAGTTTAGACCAAGGCAGGGACAACTGATCTAAATTTACAAACCTAAAGCTGAATACCTTAATTCGTATCGAACTGAAAGCGGGACAATTGCTCACGAAGTGAAGGCAGTCATCATCTTCCTCAAGGCAGTCCTCGCAAATAACATCATGAGCTAAATCCATACGATGTAAATGATCTTTAAAACTGCAATGTCCCGTTAGAATCGCTACCAAGATTCTTAACTGGTTATTTTAAAAAAAATAAAGCATATTCGTTGACCTCAAGCCACAGAGACCTTAGGGCTTACAAAGCGTTGTCCACTAGAACTTTCTTCTCGTAGTTGAAAGATACAGGAACCGCTGGTTCAGGACCAAATAAAGTCAATCGGGTGCCAGCCTTACCTAAATAATCCGCGATCTCATTGCGTACGATGTCACAATGAGCCGATACTCACATGACCGTAACATTATTGTTAGAACATCGAAGATTCATGATATGTTTGCATTCTTTGACGAGTTTAGAAACAGTGAACGGATTTCTTAAAGAGTTAACTACAGTTTTAATATCTGGACACAGTAGAATTGTTTTGTTTTTAACAGCAACATATAAAGCCTCAATAACACTATACGTGTCAGCGCTATTAGTTCCGCTTGAAAACAGTACAATGCCAACCAAGACTACCGAGAAATCTTAGATCCGTCCAAGGACAGTAGATTCCAAAACCTGTACTGAGGTTAGAACAAGACCCATAAAATAATACTCTGGACTGATCTAATTTGTTAAGAAAATCCTGCAAACTCTACAAATCTCTCGAAGAATAAGCCACCAAGAAAAGAATTGTCTGTCAAGCATTGTCTGTCATTAACCATATCGATCTCTGGTAATCATGAAGATTAGTTTATAAAAATTTGTCGATGTCCCACAATAGAACCGAAATCATTCCATGCAATTGAGGCACGGAAAGAATGTGGAGTCGAGGATATAGCCCCAGTTATGGCTGTGCAAGCAAGAATATGCCGACCATTAAGTTTGTCTACCGATGCCTTCAGGTCAACCACTGGCCACCACAAAATATAAGAGTACAATAGTAGCGGTATAGGACCAGTGATTTACAAATGAAAGAAAGCATCCTAGGGCTTAATCCCCAGGAGTTATCAAAAGCTCTTCTATATTACCAAAAAAAACGTGTAGCTTTTTGAAACTTGTAGTCCAGGTGATTCTACCAGGAAAGTTTGCTTGGAAAGTTTGGTGAGTGCACACCTCCGTAAGGACAGCCTTTGGTAACCTTAACAGAAACAAACACCCCATCCAGCTCCGCCTCCACAGTGCGAGACTTGAGCATGGATTCAATCCATAAGATAATGGTGCGATCAATATCAAAATTGGTACAGGCAGTAGTGATCGTAGCAAACTGCTATCGAAAGCTCCCGAAATATCCAGGAAAGTACCCACAAGACCCTCCTTATTATAAAGGGATTTTTCAATCCTGGTTACAAGTTCTGGTTACATGTAGGGCGGTTTCACAGGACTTACCGAGTGGGGAGGTGATTAGAAAATCACCTCTATTGAATCTATCGACAATTCTTTCCAGAGCTTTAAGAAAAGTTGGGGATAGACTAATAGGCCGAAAGGACTTGGGATCCGTATAATTGGACTTCCCAGTTTTCGGGATAAAAACAACTCTTCTTCTGCTCCAAGAATTTGGAACAGTACTACACGCTGGGAAATTAAGGGTGCAAATGATCCTGAATTATAGAAAAGCTCTGCTGTTGTTCAGCAGGAAAACTACCATCACGGGCGCCAGCCTTATAAGATGCAAAGGAAAATAGGCTCAATCGCAAAACATAAGCTTGCGAGATAAATTCCAAACAGCAAAAGACGTCCTAGTAAGTTCGCCAACAACATCATCCGAGTTGACGATTGTAATAACCAGAGAAATGAACAGCAGCTCACTAATTTCCTTGTTGGAAGCTGTCTGTCCGGTAGACGAAGAGAATTAAGTTTACACATACTGTTCTTAGCTAAAGCTTTATTGATTCCACGTTCAACCACGAGGCTCTTAGAGTGGATCTTAGACTTCATTTATATTCCTTTTGTGTTAACAAGAAGTTATCCCAATCAATCTGTTGCTTAGACATTTTTGCTTTGTTCTTCAGTAGATTTGTTCAGTAGATTTCATAAATTTTTTAAGGTCAGAGTACCACAAAGCTTTGTTCCGAATCTTTTGATTAGTGATAAGAGGACACGAGTTTTCGAAGGCTAACGTAATTTTTTTTTTTTTTAAATTGTGGCCCAAGTCTTTACTGGGAAACCTAGATAAAAACCTCAATCACCTCCTGCCGGACAGAGTTGACAAAAGTAGGGTCGCTTCCAGTATTGAAAATTTAAAGTTCAGAGGAGCTTATATAGTTAAGCAGAGAAGAACCCGTATGGTACTACTATTCGTACTACCCCAGATCGAGTGATGAGCATTAGCATCACAGCCAATCACCAGAGAGGTATGCTTATTCTTACACCATGTCACAAGATTAATGAGTTCCTCAGAGGGAGGAGGTGAAAAAGAGTCATACGCCAAATACACTGAGGTGATTACTAGTTTAGTGCAGGAGTAAGTGGATACCAGAGTAATGAGCACAGCCGTAACATCGGCCGAGCTACACAGAACTACATTGATATTATTGCCAATAAAAATACACGCTAGACTTTTATTGACAGAACTCTTACAGAAGGTTCTGCCAATTAATAAGTTCAATCCAGAGACAGCATTATCAAGAAGATACTCGTATGGTTCCTGGATTAGACAATCTGTTTATCTTAACATTCTCAGGAAAGTGAGTACTGAATGGCAACTTCAAGGTTAACATTGTACGATGTGTATTTCACGCTTCTAAAGACGTAACCTATCAAATTAATTAATCAGTTTGAGTCAGTCAATATATGACTGCTATAGTTAATCTGATTAGATTTGATCCGTTTATGAATCTTGGAAACATCCTTTATACTTCTCTCCGCCAATGGCAAGATATGGGAATGTACTATTGCTTTGTTTTCCCCGATATAACTTTTTTATATCCACAATATTGAAAGCTTCCACAATATATGAAACAGTACGTTGATATATTGTAGTTAAAGAGATTTCCACAGAATCAAAAGTCTACCATTTACAAGATTCGATTTTCGAATCATTTGGCTGGTTAGCACCAAGCTAGCCATATCTCATGGGAATTTCACGCGACATCCATTTGACTTTGTCATCTCAAAAAAATTATTTTCAGTCTAACTAAAAATATTTCTCCGCAGACAAAGCAAACATAATTTTTGGCTTTCAGATATTCTTGAAGCATAACGAAAAAGAAGTTCTCAGAAATCTAAACGGTACACAGAGCACATTAATTCTGTTTGTATGGATAAATTATTAATTTAAAATAAAATTATTTACAAAAGTTTAAGAAACGGGGGTGACTACTAAAGAACAACTGAGTGAACATCATATAAATTAGCCAAAGTACATAATATAATAAAAACAAGCAATTCACCAAAATTAAACGCTAATGAAAACGAAAAGCCTCGCGCTGTTTTCCAGACACAAACGTAATCATTTTATATCATCTGTATATGGCGAAAACAAATAATTTTATGTTCTGGGAAAAAAAAAAATTAAATAAATGTTTCAGAATTTATCTCAGACGGAAATTTATTTCTTGTAATCAAAGCTGAACCAAACCATATATGTACATACATACATAGCATAATATCAGCAGCAAGCGGAAAAGTTTGAAGCTTTATATGCGATAAAACGTAATAGTAGCGAACAGAATACTAATAACCGTAAACACAATTTTCATACATGAGCTTTTTTGCTTGATACTTATTGTTGTTGCTCTACGTTATCTTAATTTATCGTTTTGTATATGCGGCTCGATATATACGTATATATATATATGGCTTTTGGCAACTTATTTACAAATGAAATTCTGGAAAATAAATTGATTCTGTGTGGAACAGTTAAATTGAACATATATACGAGTAGATATATAGAAATAAGGACACCTATACATTATGCTATACTGTCATAACACATTTATTTCGATAAGCTTACATAATAAATTTTTTTCAGGTCTTCTTGGAATCGACAAAACCAATAAAAGTTATTTTTTGCACCCACACAAAATGGTACTTGTTAATTAAAACGAAGCTTTTCGTATTTTTCTTGTTTATAAAATATATTTTCATAGCCGCATAGAAAATTTTTCACTTTGTGCTATCTGTTGCTGTGCGCATATAAAGTTTTAATTAATTTTTTGATAATTTTATTTGAAATTCTCTTTCAAGCTTCTGCAATTTATTTAAAATTTTTAATTAGTTCGAATAATTTCCGAGACGATGTTTTAGGGTATAAGACAAAAACTAAATTCAAAGTTGGTTCGTGATACTGACTTATCGATATCACGTACGGTGAATTCTTTGTTAATTTCTTGAAAACGTAGAAACCCCAGAGATGGTTGAAAAACATGTAAATGTGTTGTTGGAAGATATTCCACATAATTTTGAGGCCGTGTAAGTGCATAATGTAAAAAATGTTGGTATATAAGGTGAATTTATATTAATTGTTAGTTGGGACTATTAGGTTGCAACATTCATTTTACTCATAACTAAAGGATGTTTTTTTAGATGTTTAATTGACAACCCATTTAACAGCTGATAGTTGCGTTTTGTTTAGTTTGATTTGACATTTTATTATGGATAGATTTACATCAGAGCAACTCCGTCCATTTTATGGCGTACATAATCGTCCTTCAGAGCAGCTAATTCGAATAACAATAGATCGTTTTCGGACCACGTTTACTCTTAATGATTATGTGCATCCCATGAAGCCGCCGAACAGTGCGCTCTGAAGAAGCTGTAGCCGCTGTACAGGAAAGCAATGAAGGAGATCCAAATCAATCAATTTCTCACAGTTCTCAGCAACTGGGGTTGTGTCCTTCCACTTTATGGAAGATTTTACGAGAGAATCTTGGCTTAAAAGCTTTCAAGATTAAACTTGTGCAGGAATTAAAGCCAAACGACCATCGTATGCGTCACCAAATCGGCGAATGACCTGAAGCACAAAATGATATTGATGTTGAGTTTCCATTCAACATTTTTTTCTCCGATAAAGCCCATTTTTAGTTGAATGGGTATACGTAAATTGCTTTTCTCGAAACACCATAACATTCACAGAAAAATACTGTTTGGTACACTTTATGGGCTGGCGGAGTCATTGGTCCATCTGTCTTCATAAACGATCAATAGTGAGCGGAATAGGGACATGATAAGAAATTTTTTCGATACCAAACTTGAAAATTATCCATCAATGGAGCAGTATGTAACAACAATTACATGTGCTTCACAAAAATTAAACGACATTGGTTTTTAGTCGATGAGGAATGGATTGGCACGTTTTTGCTTGTGGGTTTACCTGAAAAATTTCATTATATGATTATGGCGATTTACCGAGCAAATATCGCAGTGGAATATCGCAGTGGTTAAGCTGCGACGTTTGAATCGAGAGGTACCAGGTTCGAATCGGACCAGAGGCGGGATGCAAAAGGGATTTTTCATCTCCCGATTACGATCGGTGATTAAATTGGAAACATCAATGACCCTCTGTTGGAATATAGAACTCATGAGCCGAGCATGGAGCTCAGTGTGCAGATGGCCAATTAAACGACGGACCGGTAGCCGTGTACTGTTAAGCTTCCGAAGGACAGTAAATCTACTAGCCGAACAATCTCTAAATAATGTATGTATGTGTTGGTATTTTTTTTTTTTTTTATGGAAAGTATTGAAACGAGGGTTACAGGGGAGAATGAAAAGTCAAAATTACTCATTAGTAAGTACTGTGATACCAAAATGGTATATTGATTCTGGTGCATCATCGCAACAAATAATGAGCAAATCATTACAAATTGTTCCAAATTGTCAACACCTAAAGAAGTTATCATGGCTAACAATGAAAAGGTGCCAGTCAACTGTAAGGGAACGTTTTATCTGGACATTATCATTGACAGTAAAAAAGCAACTGTCACAGCTGGTGTAATGTTTGTGCCCGAATTATCAACGAACTTACTTTCTGTGGGTCAGATGGCAAAATATGGTAAAGTGATAGTTTTCGATGACCGCCTGGATAGAATTTTTGACAATTGCAAACAGCTAATTGCGAAGACAGCTCTAGAAAAAATATGAACAAACTTCGTTTGGAAAAAAGTGTGTGTTGTTTATTCTGGTTAGTGGTCAAGGACAGTATTAAATTGGCCAAGGACAGTATATGAAAAGATTACAAAAATCAGCGAGCATAGACATTGTCGAACCAAGTGATAACAATGATATTTGCGTCGTTTGTTGTAAAGGGAAGCAGTCAATCACAGTATAGCAAATCATCGTCATCATCGAGCCATAAATTAAAGTTGGTTCATGCAGATTTGTTCGGACTCATGGAAGAAAAATCGATTAATGGATTACGTTATTTTTTATCTTTGGTTGTTGACTACTCGCACAAGCCATTTGTATATTTCTTAAAATTGAAAATGTTTAAAGCATTTGTCGAAAATCAATGTGGAGAAAAACTAAAACAATGGTGGAACAAGATGTTGGTAGAGTTCCGCATGACACGATCTAATGCTGATATTTGTAGCTATACCATTAAATCGACGTATATTCCAGGTTCTGATTTTAAGTATATACCAACAAAGCACAAGGCACGGGTTTGAAAAACGAACTAGCCAAAAATTTTCATATGAAAGATATTGGAGAGGTTCAAAGCATTTTGGGATTACGAATTTCAAGGGACCGAGAAAAGGTAATTTTATAGCCGGATCAAAAAGTTTACACTACCAGAATTTTGGAAAAATTCAACATGTCTCAATCTAATCCTGTTGCGACAACAATCGGTTGAAAGTCAAGCTAGGCAGAAATATGTCATCATCCAGCAAAGTCATAATTTGGTACATGCGGGAAATTCCATTTGAAGAAGCGGTAGGCAGCCTTCTGTATGCAGCCCAGAGTATACGCGACCTGATATTACCTACGCAGTGAATTTTGTGAGTCATTTTTCCAATAATCCCGGCAAGCAACATTGGGTTGCATTGAAACGGATTTTCCGTTATTTGAAAGGCGCAGCAGGTGCGAAGCTGGAATATCGGAAATCAGAATTGGTAGACATTACTGAATTTAGTGATGCAGACTGGGCGCGAAATCTTGATGAAAGAAAATCCACCATTCTGGTAATATTTTGCTCAAAGGCGGTGGAGCAATAACATATGGTAATCATGCAAGCAGCACACTGTTGCCCTTTCTTCAGCTGAAGCCGAATATATGGCTGCCGCGGCAGTTGGTCAAGAAACATATGGCTGCGGACATTGGACGTGGAACTCAGCCGACTGTGATCTTCTGTGACAGTCAAAGCACAATAAATCTTACGAAGACAGATTCCTACCATCCTCGTACGAAACACATCGATGTCAGACATCATTTTGTAAAACAGAAAGTAGAAGACAGATTCCTACCATCCTCGTACGAAACACATCGATGTCAGACATCATTTTGTAAAACAGAAAGTAGAAGACAGATTCCTACCATCCTCGTACGAAACACATCGATGTCAGACATCATTTTGTAAAACAGAAAGTAGAAGCATCTGTTATCACAATAAATCTAATCGGGACAGATCAGTTGATTGCTGACGCATTAACAAAGGGACTTCCCAAGTCCAGGGTGGCATTTACGAGTCATTTATTATTTTCTACGTCGACTTGTTAACAACCCGTCGACAATGTTGATAATGTAGACAACCCCTACAGTAATTTTCTGAACTAGGATTAAATTTCGGGGACCAGATTTTATTAAAGTCAATGCGATACGAGCGGTGGTTGACAGGTTTAGAATCGCCTTCAAGTAATTTGTCACAATGGGAAAGGAGCAAAAATGAAAAATAAATAAACTATCGATAAACTCACTTAACAGATTTTATTTTCCCCATCATTTGTTGAGCCACATCAATGACAACACCATTTTAACATTTTCATCTTGGTAAGGCTACCGGATACGTAGGGAGAAATTTAGCCAGACTTGTCTTGCTACACTACATGCGTGATAGTGTTAGTCCACCAATCGTTTGCTGAGGCTGCTGCCTCTTTATAAAGCGCTGTCTTGAGCGCCGTAATAGGCTTCTCCAAAATTACCCTTTCCGGTAGAAGTTGGAGAGTTGTATCATGCCGATCTAGTGCGATCGCTCTGCAGGTCCTCATGACGTTCGAGTGGCCGGGGACCCAGACTATCCGAATGTTGAAATGCTGATTCATCTCATTTAGATACAAGTGGCAAACTAAAGCCATTCTTGTTGTCCTAGAAACTCATTCCAGCTACTTGATTGCCGCCTGATTGTTCACATAAATTGCGATATCAATCGAGGGTACACATTATGTCTCAACTATGTCAAGACCTCCTCAATCGCTATCATCTCTGCTTGGCACACGCTGCAGTAATCAGGGAGACGAACTGATATATCTACTTCCAATTTATCACAGAATCCTCCAGCTCCTACTTTACCTTGCAGCTTGAAGCCTTCCGTAAAGAACTGTAATATTTCGATTTTCGATATCCAGCCTCTCCTCCAAGATGCTCTTGAAGGACACAGGGTTCGGAACCCTTTCACGAAGATTTTAATGTTGGTGTAGCGTACTCTAGATTCGCCAGTACCTTCATTAGCGATATGATTATCGTCCAGTGTCCTATGTCTGAAAACATTTCCACTGAGATGTGGCTGATAGTCGGAATGGTCGTATTTGCCGCAATCGGCTTACCATAAATATCAACAGGGAGAAGGTACAGCTTACTCTCTATGGCGCGAGTTGGTATTGTCCTCAGCACCCCGCTTAAAAGCATACAGGCTGTTCTTCGCACCTTCGATCCCCGTCCCGTAGGCTACTTTTTCAAGAGCTGGCCACCACACGTTCATATGTATGGGTCTTACTACGGCAGTGAACAGTCAGTGTACCAACTCCGGCTTCAGGCCCCATCTATTTCCGATGGTGTTGCTGCACGTACACGGCTATAGTAGTCTTTTTTACTCTTTCCATAAGATGTTGGGTTTCCAACTAAGCGTACTGTCCAATATTACTTACAGAAATCTTGCCTTATCAGTAAAACCCAGTCCTAAGCCGTTTAAGATAGGTGGGTTACCGAATTTTATAATTACTGGTAGAGACTACCAGTTCAGTTTTAGATGAGCTGATTGCCAGTTCACATCTGATGACCGAGCAAATAGCGCAGTGGTTAAAGCTGCGACGTTTGGATCGAGAGGTACCGGGTTCGAATCCCAATAGGGGCGGGATGCAAAAGGGATTCTTCATCCTTGATGTCGATCGGGATTATGATGAACACACTTTGACCCTCTGTTGAGAGTGCAGAATCCATGAGCCAAGTCATCGTTCATGTCATTGCAGGCTGGCATGGAGCTATACATGGTGTAGATGGTTAAACAAATAAGACCTGTTGCCGTGCGTCCTCGATGGCTGGCCCCAGATAGCTGGCAACGGCGTAAGGCAAGGAAGCAAATAAGCCAAATGCAAAAGAGACGGGAGAGTCTTAAGCTGATGGCCCACTTCGTAATGATTATGAGGGCATTTTGGAAAACCTCCTTAACTGTGTTTAAATATTTGCCAGAGGCAGCTACCTGTACCTCATAAGCATAAGCAATCACTTCATTCACGTCTCTCTCAGCTCCTTCTTGCTCCCCAGCATATGATTGGTTAGCCCACTTACAGGGTCGTCCACCTAAAGGAGTGAAAATTCCTCCAGAATTGCCTCCGTACTTTACATTGTTAAAGCCGCCCTCAATATCAAGGAACGCCACCATAAAAGACTCTTGCGAGAATATGGATTTCTCAATCGTACGTACCAAGGCATTCAGAGCTGTATCCACAGATTTCCCTTTACAGCCACTAAGCTTTATTTTTCATCATATATAGACATCTATCAGCATTTCCCAGGTTTTCAACGGAAAGATAGAGTTATGGGTCTTAAGTATTTGATGAGTTCTATTCTCTGTCGAGTGGTCAAAGCTTTCTGGAAAGTGGGTTTCAATAAGAAGTTTCAATGGTTCCTCACTAGAAGCAATCCAAGGTTCAACTGGTTTAATAAGATAACTGGTACTAGTTGGATTTGTAGACAGTATCTTTCTAAGACGACAGGTCTCCACGAACTCCTTTGTGCCGTCCTTAATTTTTTTTTGTATACTTTTAAGTCCTCCTTAAAGGAGTTCCAATCTTGAGCCATGTTTTGCCGGCCGTAGTTTAAAAAATAGTAAATGGTATAATTTTTGAAGTTAACGAACGCTCGGCCGTTTTTCAAAATCATTAACGACTTTTTTTTGCCGTGACTTTTTTTTCATGTGTCATTCGGACGGATTTGGCGTTTTCACATTTGCTTGTGGGATCGACTTTACTCATAACTATAGTCGTATTTTTATTTCTACGTATACCATTTCTTATATACCGTAAAGTTTATTCTATAAAAGCACAGCGTTTTCACGAATTAATCAAAAAATAATTGGATACAATAACAAAATAAAATCTCTTTGCAAATCTTTTTACTTGTGCTTTGCGGTATATATACACATGAGAATTGGTTCTGTTTTTACTGCTTGTGTGTTTGGGTGGGTGTTTAACACATTATTTTTGTAATCATGTTGTAATCTGGGGCGAGTGCTTTTATCGTGCTGATTATTAATCGAAAGTAATCAATAATTTTTGGGTGGAAAAAAATTAGAAAATGAATTAATTTTATATTTTGTTTTCAATTAAATATTATCGAAAAAATTAGTTTCTAGGGAGTTTGATTTTTTTTTGTTGTACTTTTGCATGAATCACCAATAAAATATAAAGTGGCGAGCGGATGTTGAACCTTTAATTAAACTTAAAATAAAGTGAATAGCTTTATTCATAAGATTTCCAATCATCATCAAACACGTAATATAATGTGATGATTTCTATACCACACCATCTTAATATGTATTGAGATTGAATGCTGAATATAAAAATAAATTCATAAATATTTCTTTGATTTATTTGAATAACAAAATACTAAAAAAAAAAAAGAAAAGCTCAACTTAAAAATTCTCAAATAAAAATATTTATAGAAAAAAATTTCATCGCATTTTTATCTATTCACAATAATTTCATATAAACAGAATTTATTTTATTTGAACGAATATTTTATTTTTAAAGAGCTTTTTTATATCTTATATGCTTTAATATATTGACACAGCAACTATATGAAATATTACATTTCGATCGAATTTTTATACAAAGCACAAATTTAAACAGATTGTTGCAATTGGATTTAGTAATCGCATTTCATAAATTACGTGAATTAATATTTTTGAAATAATAATATATTGACATGATCTTATGTTTACACATGAAATAATCGAAACATTGAACTTTGTATAAAATTTCTATGAAAGCTTTTATTTTCCACTTCAACAAGCGTACATTTTTTTATGGAAAATCAAATCTCAATTAGAAATCAAATCCAAAACCATACTTAGAAAATTCAGGAATCTAGACTTTCTGTACGTTTGAACTTTAAAAGCTTTGAAAATTATTTTCTCATCAAACCGTATATTTTGTTGTAAAAGAGTTGTGTCTGTAAATTTGTTTGAACTTTAAACGCGCTTTTCTGATTTGGCGCTTGAGTTAACCATCAAACAAACTTCGAATAGAAAATTTAAATGTTGAGAGAGCCATTAATTGTATCAAATCAAAATAATGTTGGTACACACGAAATCAAATATTGGAAAATTTAGAAGTGCTTCTTCTAAAAAATCCTACATCAACAGCCAATGACCAGGTTTTTATTTTTAGTGGCGAAAAATATATTTACAACAAATAAAAGTCGTTAGTTTGAAAATTTATTGACAAGTCTTCAATGTATACATGACCAAAAAAACATGTTATGGCTGTTACGCCGAGTATAGTAAAGTTAATTTTTCACGAAAAATTTATAAATGTGAACTCCGAAATGTTTTAGCCAAAATATGTCAATCAAATAACGCGTTCATTCCATACGCAGCTGGTTTGCGATTGTCGTGTTCAATGGATATGCCTGACAATTCAAAATAAACGAAGACGTGTTAAAAATGATGTGTGCATCACATGACTTTATCTCCCAAACGTGTCTAGACGGAGGTTAATTTTTCGTGCTCACCAAATATTTTAGAATTTTCAAGAGACAATTACTCTCTGTCAATTGCGAGTTTTTTTTAGAGCTGTTCAAACTTGCCATTGTGATTAATTTAAAATTCTAAAAACCATCTGGATGTAATTTATACAAAGTTCTTTTATATTATCTCGTTCAAATCCTTGTTAAAATCGTACGCTTAATTGAATTTTTTATAATAAAAACACTATGCAATTGATTATTTAACTTATAATTTTCATAATTGATCAAAAAATGAGTACCACTATAGTGCTTATAAAAATACGTTTTATTTGATATATCACATGCGATAATCCAAATTAAAAATGTTAATCCATCATCGAGCATCTATGGTCCAAGCGATTTCATCGAGAAATTTCTTTCCTCTGTTCTATTTCTACAAAACTTCACGAATATTTGTGAAAAAAAGTTTCAAATTTATTTTGTGTGCTAAATCTTCAAAAAAAAATTTCTTACTTGGAAGTTATGTAAAAAAAATCATCTGGACCAAACAAAGATGCTGGATGATGGATCAAAAATTTTAATTTCAGTTATGTCATGTGACATATCAAATGAAACGTATTTTTATAACCAATCTAGTGGTATAGATTTAATGATCTATTACTATTCTAGCGTTTTTATATTTAAAAGCTTAATTAAAATTAGAATTTTAACGATATATTATAAAACAGCCTTTTCTAAATTATGTCCAGGTGATTTTCAAGAAATTTAAATTATTCTAAATTCTTAATTTTGACGGCTCTAATGAATTTGCATTTGTCGGTGAGTAGCATTATCCTGATATTCCTGAGATATTTGGTGATCAACTGAAAATTAACTTCTTTGTAGACACGTTTGTGTGATAAAGTCAGGTGGTGCCCATATCAGAATTTTTTCATATACCTTCATTAACGCCGTCCTCTTATTAAACACAAAAATAGGGCGTTGGATTTGAAAATGCTAATATTATTGTAGGTTATTGCTGTTTGAGTTTGATCACCGGATTATATGCCAATGGATGCTCAAGGTATTTATGCACAATTAGTTTTCGATTATTTAATTTCATTTTTGATAAATGTTTGCTATTTACACCGACACGCTTGGCAGACAATGCAGGTTTTTAAAAATCACGTTTATTTTATAAAATTGTAGATTAAACGTATCACATTCACCCGTATCACATTGATCCCAAAGAAATTTGGTCACCGTAGTTATAAAAACACTTTAGAAATTGTCTACATTATTGACGTTGTCTATACGTTGTCGACGTCATCTACAGGTTGTCGACACGTCGACGTAGTAAATAATGGATGACGCGTAAAGTCCCGACCATCCCTGGTAACTGTATATGGACCTCTGGTATGCAGCTGAAAATTCCTTGTTCTTGGACTGGTTTCTGATATCATATTTTGTAATAATGATGCCGTTTTGAGATTGCAGATGGTTAAGATCAAAATTATAATTCCAAAGTCTATGAGTCCTGACTTTGTAGTTTCTGCACGTTATTGATGTGCAGGTTGTGGAGATATTACGTTATACCTTTTTCTTTTATGTTTGATTGAAACACAGATGGTAAAATCTGGGATGTGTGTGTTTCTTGGTTCGAGAATATCATGTTGTCAATTGTAATGGTCTCATTGTTGTATTATATTAAAAATTTCTCTCAAGATGATTGTTTGTGGTGATTTCGTAGATTTTTCCATTAAAGTTGTTCGGGTGGATTGGGTTGTCGTTCAGCGATTCAATGATCTGGTTTTGGATAAAGTGATAGCTACAATTCGCATGAGTACTCCTTATAAGTTGGATGATGATCGTCTTTTTGATATTGATATTACGTACAGGATTATGGAACCCATCACAAGCATCGTAGGTTTGATTTCATTTTCATATGGGGGGGTTTCGATTTCTGCAATGGCACGTCAGATTACTTTCTTGTTTATTAGGTTTGTGTTGATTATTTTGCTTTTTGTCAATTCTTCGGCTCTATAATTATTTCTTTTATTTCCTTGTTGATGATTGCAAGTTTATGAAACATAATTTGCCGTGTTCTCTGTTCCATATATATTCATGCAATGAGTCGATAGTTGGGTTGTACTCACTAAGGATTTTATTTGCTTTTTCCATCAGGATGGTGTTGATTTGGTATTGTTCATTATTGTTGTTGATGTTCTGGTTATTGACAATTTGGTCCTAATCGGTAGCGTCTAGAGTTCCTGCCACCCATTTCCATGCTGTTCCAATCCAATTGATTGATCGTTAAGTCAGTGTATTTTAGCCATTTAGTTCTGAAATTAGTTAAGTGATTTGTTCGACTTGGTGAGTCAGCTGAGGCTTAAGAATGTTTCTCAGATCGATATGAAATTGATTTCTGGTAAAATTCTTTGAACTTTATCTTCGTACGTAGTTAGATTGTTGACGTGTAAGATCTTGAATTTGCTATTAATGTTTCGTCCGGACCCTTGCTTAACTGTTACTAGTGAATTGGAGTATTCAATGATTCTTATTAGTGTTGCTATGGTCCAAATAATGATTTGTTTAATGACCTGGAAATGAATGTAATAGGTCTATCCCTGCCTTGTTCTCCTTGTGATAATACTGCTCCTATTGCAGTATCTGAGGCATCGGTTGTTAAGATGTAAGACCGAGAAATAATTTTAAATTTTTCAAGTTTTCCGGGATTTTTATTTTCTGGATTGCCTAGACTTTCCTTTCATCGGGTTTGATGCCATGACTGGTTATATGATGTAACCGAGAAACTCGGTTTCGTCCCTGGCATTATCCAAGTGTTCTTTTTCTGTATTTCCTCCAAATATTATTATGTCATCTATTCATACATAGCAAATTTTTACAATGTATTCCTTCAGCACACGGTGTATCATCCTCTGAAAGATAGCTCGTGCATTTTTAACTCGAAGTGAAGCCTTAGGAATTCGTAATTCCTGTTCATTGTTCATAATGATATCTTTTTCATATCTGTTTCCTTCATTAATTTGGTGGAATCCGAAGGTGAAGTCAATTGTAGTGGAAAATTGTGAATTTCAGATTAAAATGTGTATTTTTGAAATATCTGGATACTGTTACAGCGTTGACTCTTTTAAAGTCAATGACCATCCGGTTTTTTTCTTATACCGGAAGCCTCTAGCTTCTTTTTCACCACCCATATTAGAGAATTATATTTGCTCTTGTTATGATGCCATCTTTCAGTAGTTGTTCGATTTGGTTTTCTACTTCGCCTCACATGCTTACCGGGTAAGATTTGGAATAACTAGGTTCTTCTGTGGTGTCGATTGTTTCATGACTGTTGTCCGAATAGTTTTTCAAATTTTGACAGTATACTCTGTAGAGATTGTTTAGAGTTCTACGAAAGCTGATCGTCTCAAACTTCTAAGTTATTGACCTGTATTGATTGCTAATCTTTCAATAGTATCTTTATGTTTGGCGTTAAAATTACCGTGTTACGATAATGGCTCCTATAGTTCTTTCAGGTTGTCGTCTCCGGTGATTCCATCGAATGATAGAAGTTTTGTATTCTAAGGTACACTAGAGAGGTGCCCATCATAAAATATAGTTCGATGTTTTACAATTTTTGTTCCTCCTCTTGGTTCACTTCCGACATCTCGTTAGTTATTTGGTTATATTGTTCTTCTTCATCTTGGCGTTCTAGGTGGAAAATCCTCTGGTTTTTGCCAGTATGTATAGTATGTTCTAATCGGAATGCACGTTTTTACATACTGGTCGATAATTTTGTTGGTTTGGATATAATTCCTTTGATTATTTGGTGGATTTATCTGGTTATCTTGTTGATTCGTAGGACGGTTGATATAATTGACCTGCCTTGTATGAATAGATGGATCGACCGACATTGGTGTTGGTGGTTTTAGGCCTGTTGGTTGGGGTGGCAGTTCTCTTCTAATTCTATTGTTTTTATGCTGCATGTTGCATACCATACTTTATTGTGGTACTGGGATATTGGCGCCCTTTTTGTGGATTGGTATATTTCGATAATTCAGATTTTGGAATTCTAAGCATGATGTATAGGGCTTTGGAAAAGTCTGTGGGCTTTGGATAATCAGCATTCTGCGTAATTCACTATCTTATAAATATGTACCCATCAGTACCTCTACTATATCTGTTGAATATTCCTCCATTTTGATTTTGGTTCACAATTAGTGGAAATTGACGGTGGATGTTAGCATAAAATTCATCTTTGTTCGTGTTGCCTTTTATCAGCACTTTTCCATGGCTATTCAATTGTCGCTCAGTTGTTAGTTCTTCGCGCACCTAGGGCTTCTATTTTTGGGGTGATTGGGCTTCCGAGTTTAGATATGCATTATTCTAGTCTTTTTGATATTAATATTTCGGCGTTGACTGTTCCAGTGAGCTGTTTTATTTGGTCTACTACCGCTTCGAATGTTGTCACTTCTATTAAGAGTTTGCACTTTTCACTGGTTTTATTATTTTATTTCAGTTGGAAATACTTTTACTGTGTTTAACTGTTAATTTATTATTTTAATTTTTTTAAGGATTTCCACTTATTTGAAATATAATTTTTACTTAAAAACTAATAATTTTTTTATTCATTTGAACTATTTGGAGTTAAAGTTCGCCCAAATTCATTGAAAACACTGAGTATGGAAATATTTCAAAAAAGATGGAAATGGAGGAAAAGCTTAATGCCTACTATGCTCAAATAAAGCATAAAGATACAAAAGAACTTCTACAAGCGGATTAGACGACATCTAGAACGCGTGTACAACATCAATCGAAGTGACTTGAGTCAATTGTTGGTTCATTAATGGTTCAAAACATTGTAAACCCGTCGAATAAAAACGAAATTTCAAATAAGCTTTTTGATGTTTTAGTAGCGCAAATTAAAGAGCTCGATAAGCTCGTTGCAGAAATTTCTATATCTCTGAAATTGGAAGATGAAACCGAAACGGAACAACAACTGATATATTGGAAATATCGAATTTAAAGGAAATGCTGGCCTAAACGATTACAGCTTCGATGATGAAAAACAATCGTTACTTATTAAATAGTATTGACTGTTACTGACTGTAAAAGTTACAGTGGGTATAACACAATATATATTCCGGGAATATGACAAAATAAGAGTAAAATGAGGAAAATCTTGTTAAAAATGAGCTAATGTTCAGGAATGTTGTTTATATCCCGGGAATAACATTTCATAATTCCCGTTTCCCGGAAATAGTGACCTGCTTACTTGTGGTTGAAAAATTCATGTTTCTTTCAATTTTAAATGTACTTGCCGGATAGAAGTACAGTTCAGGGTCGGTGTGACTTTTGAATGAAAATTTCGTATGATACGTGTAACTTCTAGTTTAGCATTGATTGTTAAAAATTGAAAAATGCCTACTTGTGGTATGATTCACTCACGGGTTTTCACTACTTTCACAATTTTTTTGTCAAAAATGTTGATGACTGTTCCTGTTTCGGCGCCAGTTTTATATTGAAAATAAATGTAAACGTCAGCATTGTCGTTGTGTAAGAAGAATTTTAATTAGAACGTTGACTTATTGCTTTACGTTCCGTTGATGCAGCATTTTGTTACATAAAAAATAGGGGTATATAACTATGTCTGGGAATATGGTTGATGCAGCGTTTCTAGTGTGTAGCATGTTGTTAACTTGGAAAAAATTAAATCATCTCGGGACTATTAAACTATCCTTTTAAACCTTAGTGACGCTATTCAAACATGAGACAAGATCATTACCCTATTTATATACTTATATATATATACTAACACATACACATACAAACAAATAAAAAATTACAACCCAGTTATATAACGAACACAAGTTGAATATGATGTTTATATTTTTTCGTTATTCTGTTAATCAAACAACATAAAGCTCTACTTATATACGAAACATACATAAAAGTTTTAAAAAAATAATTTTTATTTAACAGAAGTACACGCGATGCTGTCATTTATCTTTGTGTCGTATATAATTTTCAATTTCTGTTTTTTAAACTCTTTACTTTGAAAAACATTAGTGTTGAAAAAAAAATTATTATATTTTTAAAGCTAACAAGCTTATATACAGTAGAAAAGCTATGTTTATAATTTTTAATGCATTATATTCAGTAATTATACATTTCAACGATGTTAACATAAATTATAGTTTGTACGCGAAAAAATAACAAAGTTTTAGTCATATACTACTGTGTATACTATTTAATCCAACACAATATTTTCAAAATATTTAAATCTGTCACATTCTATTATATAATAAAATTATTTCAAGATGTACATATGCTTCGTCGCCTCGTATAGATAATATGTTTATCGAGGAAATGCGCGCTTTTGTTTTTATGTTTAACTATCATTAGTAATTATGTTGCTTACTACATTAAAAAAACCACTGTCAATACGGATGACACAAAATTTAAAAAAAATATATATCTCAGAATAACATCACACAAGATTCCAAGAATTTGTAAGCAGAACATTAAAATTTGAATTACAAATTATGTTTCTGCTTTCACAAAAAATACACGAAAAAATTGTTGGATTATTGAGAAGATTTATAACGAAGGCCCCCACACACAATATACAATAAATATATAAAATATATCAGCATTTATATAACATTTCAATATTATAATAAACTTCCCACGTGATTTAGTATATAGTTAGTATAAACTTCTCACACCTCTGAAACGTTTTTTCTGTAAGGCCTTTCATGGTGGGGTGGTGCTTGTAAAACTGGAATCACCTCGCTCCACATTAGAAACATACGGGAACTGCATCAGCGGAAATAACATTGTACATTATACCCAGACCGTAATCTTTGTCTAAATAATGGTTGAAATAAACTTGGGATAATATGTATGAGATACTCTTCTCAAGTGTAAGGCTGGATGTTGTATTAATTAATTAATTAATTATTTAAATGAATACTAGCTTATAATGATATACAAATACAATGCTTTAATTTTGTTGAGTTTTGTATATTAATTTTTTATGTTAAATTTGAATTATTTCAAATTTTACTTTATATCTTAATAGTAATGGTTTAGAGTATATATAAGTACATCTCAAATTGTAAACAAAATTTAAAATCATAAATTCTACACTAAACCCTAATTTTTTTATGAATTTCGCTACTTTAAGGGATGGGCATTTACGCGTCATCTATTAATTTTCTACGTCAACGTGTTATCAACTCGTGGACAACGTAGACAATGTCGATAATATAATTTGTCCACAACTGAGAGCATTCATCTAAAAAAAGAGGATTTTAATTAAATAAAAAAAAATTATTTCACATAAAAAAAATCTAATTTCAAAATAAATAAACTATCAGCAGAATGTATTGCAAACTGACATTTTGTGGAAGGGCCAACATTTCTGTAAGGTTCAGAGGATTTCGATTCATCATATTTATCCGAGCTTTGAATGGCCAATGAGACTTGATTGGTAGATTTATTTTCTCTAAAAACGTAATTGTAATGCTCAGTGTAGCAAAGTACTGTAGGTACTTTGAAGCTATCACGCTCATTGGTTCATTGAGCCTCATCAAGGTCCCAGCTAGCGGATACTCAAGCTTTACTCGTTTTATTTTTCAATCGAAAAAGGGCAGGTAAAACCAGTTTACAAGAATCTAAATCAGAAATTATACATAGGCTTGTAGAGCCCGATCTGGCCTAGGTGAGGTACTGAAGATACTGGAACGCCCAAGTAATTACTTAATTTCAACGAAATTAAAAAAAACTGTATTTTCTGTGTTTCCAATAACCTTATTATGAAAATATAGAATTTCGATATCCCCAAAATACGAAGGAGTTAATTAAAAGCTCAACTGAATTCACAAAATTTCAATTTTCATGGTTCTCGACTCGTATTCCTCTCTGGGTTGTCAACGATTTTCCACCCAGGAAAATGGAATATATTTCTTTTTTATGTAGCCATCTAGTGAGGTGCCAATGCTTTTCAGGACAAGCAAATGGGAATTGCTTCAAATAATACATTTTCTCTATAATAAAAGTTTAATCCAAATAATTTCCATTTTCATTTTGTTTCCCATATGAACACTGCTTCAGAAAGTCAAAATGGAAGGGGATTTACTAGGTTTCCAACTCGGTTATCGGATCAAAAAATAAATGTCTTGTGTTCATTTATATTTTTTTCCGAGTATAGTAATCATGCATAATTGGTACTCATGAGATGTAGTACCTTCATACCTTCAAATATTACGACTAAGTTTCTGTACTTGTTTTAATATTTATCCAATTTTTCAGTTAGAAAATTCAAGAGGCCATTCATTATTATATATATTTTTTTGTTTTATGGTTTTGGAAACATATTTTTAATTATTTATGTATTATTTATGCAAAAAACCATTTGTTCCAAAGAAGGACAGTCAAAACGAGGCATGTGGCAGCCTAAATTTTGGTAAAGCTAGCTGAAAAGTGAGTCATTTTCCGATTGCCATAAAAGTTTCATCCATTTATCAGCCGATAATAATCTCAGATCTTCTCAGGGCCCTACTATGCAATTTGCCAACTTTTTTCGACAGCCATCATTTTGCAAAACAAAGGAAGGAAAAGGTAAACAATCGGATTTAAGGCTTTGGTTCAATTCACTTCTTACTTTGAGTAGACTGACTTTTTTAAATTGTGTAGACTGACTAATTGTAAATTTTTCTGTACAAAATCGAAATTAGAGATCTGATAAAGATCCCCGATATTGTACATGAAATAAGATCTCAGCGAGTATGTTGGCTCAGTCACGTTCTGCGTGCTGATCCGGAACGAATTGTGCAGCGATCTCTGAAAGAGGTATAGAAAATGACTTTGTTTCTTCAAATTGTCTAAGACAGACCGTTGGAGCAAAACTGTTGATACATTATGGGACCAGTAATGACCTTTAAAAACTGTTATTATTATTATTTTTGTGTTGGTTGTTGTTTATCATTTTGCCTACTGTAATTTGCTTACTCTGGTTTAAGACCCAGTGGTTTAAATCCGCTACTGCATGTAATCACTATAACTAAGTATACTGCATTTAACGGAAAGCTCTATCGTTTAATATTTAGTCTAGAATTATGGAAGTTAACACCTATTAAGGGTGCAAAATAAGTAGAACTAAAAGTGGTGCGATACCAAACGTTTAACATTTTCTATCGGCTTCATACTTAGCGAAAAATAATTTCGAAATCGGACTAATTTCTAAATTCTATTTGAAAATATTAGTATGAAAGGCTCAAGAAATTTAATTTAGAATGAACTGTGGGTTTATTTATTGTGGGCTTCTCACGTTGCACAGCCTCTCGCAACGCGGAGTTTGCTTTCTTGTTGTTACCCCACTGCATTCCCTAAAGAATGGCACCTGCGGAGTACGTGGTATGTGACTAAATATGAAAGTTTTTCGCTAATAATTTTTACCATGCATACTAAAGAGGACCTATCATGATATATTATCTTTAAGAATGAAGAAATTCTTGAATCCACAACTGAAAATCGTTTGACATCATAATGTTTTACTTATCTAAATTGATGTGATTATATATTTATCCGAAGCATTGTTACTATTTTTGCCAAGCTACAATTTTTAATCTGCTAACCTATTTCAAATATAATTTCACGTACGTTTCGTCATCCATCAACATACATATTTTGTAAAAACGTAGTCATAGACCAGACTGGCACGTTCAGCGGACAAGCTCTGGTTATCTGTTCCATTTGGTTTTTAATAACTCAATAACTGATATGCGTCTTACCATGGAACGAGATATTCTCGATTTTATGGCACGGTCATAGTCAGAAGTCCCCGGTTTATTTTTAATTGAAGTTATTAAAGCTTTTAAAAGCACGTTTTTAAAGCTTTATATCGTAGTTTTGGCAGATGTAATGTATAAGCCTGGCGCTAAAGAAATCAAGGTAAATTAGCTGAAAGAAGTAGCTACCTAATATGACCGCTTCTTGAAAATTGTAAATAAAAATTCATTGAAGAAAATTCTATTAAATTATCACTTCCCGTATCGCACTGAACCGAAACAAATTTGTTCATCTTAGTTTAGAACAGATTCACAAAATCATTCCAGGAATTGTCTACATTATCGACGTTGTCTTCGTTGTCTACGTTATTTGCAGGTACATCGTACGGGTTCACAACATCGTAGACCAATAGTTTTATGGTTAACTGGCCAGATTTCTTTCGGTTTAATGTAATACTCTAATTGAGTCGACAGCAACGTGAATTACATGGCATAATCTATCTCGCCCATCCCTCAATAGACATATAAAAAAGACAAAGGTTAGTGCTGTTTCCAAGTTATTGGTTTTAAAAGATTTGGAAATATTTCATTTATTTTACTAGGAACACCCAATTCTTCGGATTGGAGCAAATTTAGAAACATTCCAGATTCTGTATAATTGAGTTTAATATCACAAAATTTCAAAAAATCTGTCATCTCCAAAAATAACATTTTTTTTTGTACACTTGTAACTCAAATTTTATTTAATTTGTTTGGTTCTGAAATTTTAAATTAGCAATAATTCTTTGTTTGGCCACATTTAATTGGCTACTGCTGGTACATTGACGGCTTTATAATTGAATGTTAATCTGGCATTCAAGTTCTGATTATTAATTCGGGAAGCTTAATATTTTAAATTTCAAAAATTTAATTTAAATTTCAGCTCAAGTCGATAAACAATAGAATTCCCCTTTTCTCTGCTCTTAAATTTGCTATACTCCTACTCCTATCGAGTTACAAATTTCTATGCACTGAACTATAAATATTTACATCTTCGTCGCATTAAATTTCATTTTGCATCTTTTGGTGGAGTATAGAAAAGACTTCCATCGCGAAATCAAAATAGAAAAACTATTTTTGTCACTGTCAGTTTTAATTTTGGGTAACCGACTCTAAATTCCTATTGCACGGTTTTCAAAGCATTTCAAACTTTTGTCGTGGCTTGGATCAATAATATTGTATTCCAAACAAATCTTTTATCACTGTTTCTTTTACATGACCTTAATTTATAGAAATGAATTATAAACCTGAAAGTTGAGTTGAAATGCACCGCTAAAAGGTGCTGGATGATGGATCAAAATTATAAATTACGTTATGGGCGCTGAACGATATATCAAATAAAAGGTAATGTTGTAAGCAATTCAGTGGCACACATTTTTTTGAACAGCGATGTGAATTATTAATGAAAATTTAGTTTGTATAAAGAGCTTAAAGGTTGTGTTAATTTACCCTGATTAACAACTTTAGTACGTAATTAAATTAAATTATAAATCTCGATGAAGATTATTTTTGCAACTCTTGCATTTTTTAAAATTAAGATTTAATTGCAATAGAGGTTATACCGCTTGGTGTGCGTTTAACTGTATCGCGTTATCTATGTAATGAATTACACGTTGTAATGAATGTTCAAATATGATAAGTGGAACAGAGTGAAGAATTATAATTGGGATTTTAACAAGCTGACCAAATTGATTTGTATGGTCCCTATGCTAGATTATGAATTTTGTTGTATACAACTACGATTAGTTAAAAACGATATCCAAGATAATATGAAATCTGCTAAGGCCAACTCTTTTTCAGCTGTAGTGAATATAAATCAAACTTAGTTTGTTCTGCTGCAATCGAATAAATTGATTCGAAGAGTATACGTATTGAAGTGAAAGATAAATCTGTACGAAGCGAAGTGGCGACATATATTTTTATCTTATTTTGTAACCACTTATTTGCCATTTGTCCGTCCAGTATTTAAGTCTGGTAACAAAGCGGCATAAATTATTCGTCTGTGTGATACCAAGACACTTTGAAATGATGGATAAACAGAGACTTGAGTCTATTTAAACAAAATGGAGTTGATTTAATTTACACGGGTTTGTCAAAAGCCTTTCATAAATAAGATTATTATTGTTGGGGAGGCTGGATCGGATGAATAATGAATTTATTGTATAATACAATCATATGCATGTGATGTGTCGGTGTTTTTATTTGAATAATAAGTTAACTACATAAATCCAGCTTGGAAAATTATCTCTGAAAGATGATCGATGGTCGCCGAGTGCGTTGCACAGTATAGAAAATACATGGCTCCATCAGGTTGTCTAGGACATTATGAAAACCAAGCTCGCAGGATCGAAATCGCTGGAGTCAATTTTTTGACACAGTAAAGGGCCAATAATGGCCATTAATTTACCTCGCTTTCAAACATCAAGATGGTAATTCACCGATGGAAAATTTTTATAGAAGAGCAGATCTCTATTCTTCACCCTACTAATTGGTGGACATCCATCGATTCATTAATAGTAGAAACTTAAAAAGTAAATCGTAAAATAAACTGCCTCCAATCTGGTGGATGATAAATTTTTGCTGTCCATTTTACTCGTACTATGTCGGATCACTGATTAATATCACACTCTAGTTGAGAATGGTCAGCTGGATAAATTTGTGGTTTATGTTATCTCAACATTTCCAGCTTGAAGGTTAAGCAAGTACATAAATCGAACGAACAAAATAATTTTACTCTGGCAAGAGGAATTATCAGTGTAGAATACTACATGTTTTACATTTGATAAGATTTCGAATTTTACGAGAAATCAGAATACTTAGATGATACAGGCTTATCAATGGATGTTACGTACAACTCGTAAGTTTTCAATAAGATATTTTTTGACATTAATTGATTTATGTGATCCACAATTTTCCGCACTTCATCTTCTGGTAATTTTTTACGATATTGATGTCGTCCTTTTAGTATAGAACTAAACGATTTTCGAAAAAAAATTCACTCACAGTGCGATCGATTCCAATATGTAATCAACCAATTTTCCTCGGTGCATTGAATTAAATTTTTTAATTATTCCCATGTCCATTGACTGCAATAATGATGGTGTTAGGAGGGAAAAATTCCAGCTGTATATTTTTTAAGTTGTCTAAATGAGGATGTCCCACACAGACAATCAGTACAGTTTTGCTTCGCTTATGTTTTAATCTTACATTCCAAGTCGTAAGTCAACTATTTTTAAAAATTTCAGACGTCATCCACGCATTCTTGTTAGCATGGTACTCTACTGGTAAACTTTCAATTCTGATAGTCCCTTAAAGCAACGAGGCTTACTACTTTTTCCTATGATGAGTATAGCTTTTATTTATCATTTTCTGTCATATTTCAACAACATAAGACAGTAATACGGTCCATTACTTTATTGAAGCCCAACAATGCTATGTGTTTGTAACATAAAGAACCATCTGATGTGGTGCGATTAGAGACCAGATGTTATCTGGTGTATAAGTACTTAGATAAATAGGAAGTTTAGTTTTTTCCACTCTTCAGCGCTTGTTTTATCGGCACTGCTCTTTTCACCGCATGATTTTATTGGATTTGACTATTATTTTAATATTGGACCGCTGATACTCACGTCTCGCTGAGTAACTTCAGAAAACCATCGTTCAAGAGCCTCTTCTATATCTGGATTCTAACAATCTCGTATTCTTTTAGACATTCCTAGCTTTTCTTCATGTAGCCACCATTCGTCCCGTAGTTCTACTTCTCTCTTTAAAAGGCGCCATATTGTTACTTTTGGCACTTTTATTATCTCTGCAAACTGACAAATATATATAAGTATATAAGTATATATGTATATATATATATATATATATATATATATATATATATATATATATATATATATATATATATATATATATATATATATATATATATATATATATATATATATATATATATATATATATATATATATATATATATATATCGCTTATGATATATTGCGTTTTTATTTCATAATTCATCTCTGTCATATAACATCATGATACGCATTATATAATGTATAATGCTAGGCACATATAAGTATTAATTGAATAAAATAGTAAAAATTACTTTAATTTCAGGGTGTGCCAGAGTAAGATAAAATAAAAATTAATAGTTTTATTACATGCTATTAAATATAATATATAACCTAGAATTACATATTTAAAAAAAAACTAACAAGTGTTATTATACGTTATTACAAATATAAACACCTTAGAAGTGAATAATATTTTAGTTTTATCTAGATAACAGGTTTTGTGTGTTAGTTTTCGACCCTCATATGTAATCGTTTATCATAATTAATTTTTGATGTTTCATTTTTGATGGTTATGGTAGATAATAAATAGCAGATCACTTTTATATTTATGAACAGAAAATATATTAGACAGCAATTTTTTATTTGTATAGTTTGATCTGGTTTCACAACAGTTCACAGAAATAAAATTCACCGACATACTCAATTCACCGAGAACGCAAATCACCGAAAACAAAAATTCACCGAAAACGATTGGCCTAGTTCCGGTCCAACGAATTCCAGAATATTATCCAAAAATAATTTTCCAATCCAATCCCATATATATTGAGCGGACCAAGGCAGTCCCATATATTGAGCAATAGGAAGAATGCATATGAGTCATTGAGTATATTTGACTATTTAGAGTCCACTCCCATATTCAACCACATTGGTTGGAAGGAGTGTGCCATTCTATTCAACCTATATTCTTTGTTTGTACTAAATGAAATGTTGTTGGCTTTTTCCGTTCAATTTACAATCTATCTTCTGAGAGAGATCATGTCTTATTTTGCTATCCAACATGTTCCACTTTATCAAAAGCATGAGGTATGTATTAATGTTTTTATTTTAAATATTACAACTGATTACATAATATATCATCCAGTAATTTGTCCATCTATCTTATATTCATTTTGCTGAGATATAACCCATTAGTTACAGTCTCCAAAAATTTTGCCGCCCTATTGTGGTCTGCCTACCTAAAGCGGTTTCTATCTTTGAAGTTTTCATACTCCATTTGTGTTACTCAGCATATCTCCATCTGGAAGTTCCTATGTAGGTCATCGTTTCTTATGTCGTTACATCGTTTTTGAAAAGGTTGTATTATTTTAATGTTGGTTTTCTGAGTACAGCCCCAAAGCTGAATACTATAAGTCCATATAGGTTTTAACATTTTTTGGTTTAGTTGCAACTTATTAGGTATTGACAGCTCTGAATATCTTCCAATTAGCAAATACATATTTCTATATTTAATGTTAAGTTCCTTAAGTCTACCTTACAACCAGTACCTAGAATTGCAGTACCGCCCACGAATGTTGCTATTGTTGTCCCGCTTGTGTTTGGTAAGTCGCTTGTGTAAAGTAAATACAAGACTGGCCTCAGCACGCTACCTTGAGGAACCCCTGCAGATACCCTCTTTAGATCGGAAAATTCTTCTTCACACCTAATGCGAAAATATCTGTTAGCAGCTTATATTCCAATCCAAGGTGCCATGTTTTATCCAAGGCCTGTGCTACGAGTACATCCAGAAATATTGTTAAGTGGTATTGGGTTTCTGACAAGTATTATAGGTTTCATCCTTTTGTATAACAGTTACTCAAAATTTTTCGAAAGTACTGAAAGCAGAGAGATTGGCCTATATGACTTTTTATGATTAGATGATTTATGCGGCTTTGGTATCATGATTATTTCTGCTGCTTTCCATTTTATTTGTGTGCTTTATTTTGATCGCTGTTCTAATAAGTTGGTTTTCCAGTAGGATGCCAGTAGCCGTTGTATTTAATTATTGCTTAATGAAGCTCTTTCCCTTTGGTTGTTGATCCCCAGTCTGTATGTTTAGCGTTGAAGTCACCCCCGATTGCGAATTTTTCATCTATAGCTGCTTGAAAAAGTGAGCATACCATCCTCTTTGATGTTATATCTAGGTGGGTAATATATTGCGGCTACCACTACTTTGTGGTTGCGGGTAATAATGCTAACGCTAATTCCTTGTATTTCGTCACTTTCAAGTTTTTGTTGGAGATCGTATACTGCCTCATCGTACTTCTCAGTGAACTTCGTAGCCACGGATTTTTATATGATTTTGATACCATTGAAGTCCCATGCAAGAATTTTTAGATTATGTGCTATGTTTAATTGTGCCTCTTTCTTGCTTTTCTTCTTGTGAACTAAGTATTTTAAGAATATCTTGTAGTATTTTATTATTTTGGTTATTATTTGATTCATTAACTAAAACAGAACTATGTTGTTTTCTTGAAGTTCCAATAGTGAGTGCATCCGCATATGTTACATTCGGATTAGTTTTTGATACCTTGTTCAATGTTTGGTGTGGCCTTAACTTTATGGATATTCTTGTTGAGGCTGAGTTGATTGTTGACCTCTCCACATTGTTTCGCAGATTCAGCCGTACGGTGTTTTCCTACACATTTCACGCATCTGAGCTAGTTATTAGTTTTGGGTGTGTCCGTAGACTTGGCTTGCATAAATATTTTTAATGTCTTCTGTTCTTTCAAAAGATAACATATATAATGGAAGAGGTGTTTTGTCACCTCTTCTTAGCAGCTGTGTAACTTCGTTAATTTTAGCTCTTCTGGTTTGCATGAAGCATATAGTTTCTTAACAACAACTTTGGTTTACCTTGCCTGCTTATTTTTGTAGGAATACCATGTTGTCTTTTCTTCATTAAGTGCTCCTGTTAACTTTCTATAGCTTTCACCGTCTGGGACTTTTATTTTGGTATCACCACTATTTATGAAATTGTATCCGCTTGCTGTCCATGATATTTGTAATACTGCAATTAGATTTAATTATTGCAATTAGATATTATAACTGGAGGTGATCATTGCACTTTTTTGTGTAGTTCCTACTTCCGGTTGGAATTAATTGTTCCAGTTAGGGTGAAACCTGTGGTGATTTACTCATCTTGCGTTTCTTATTTTTTTTAGTTACGGTTCTGTTGAGTTCTTACTCGTCTGTTTCTTACATAACCTCTATATGATCATTGGTATCGTTCTTTTACTGTACCTTAGTGATTTCTTTCCCAGATATTACTACATTTAGAGCATCTTTAAACTCCTTGTTTTCTCGCTGTGAGTTGTTGAGATCATTGTTTAGATTTAACATTAACTTTTCTATTTCGTAAATCTTGTTGCGCAGTTCTACGTTATCCCCTATGGTGGTGGTGATCTTGCCAACCTGGGTTTTTGTCTAAATGGGTAAATGGGTTGGGTTGCCCAAAATGGATTTTAAACAACGATTGGCTCACCCCAGAATCCGTTGAGCCAACCCCGTTAGAGGGTGAATTTGTCAGCTGCTTAGCCGGGTTACCACCTGCAGTGCAATTACATATCTGAATTTGTTGTACTCATTGTTTGTTTCAGTCATTTGTCATGGAGCATCTACTACTCCGACCAGTATACGAGTTGGTAGTGGGTCTGGTTTGAGTTTCTCGAATTCTCGATAGTCCATTATACCACCGTGTTCCGGTAGCTAGACAGGGATAGGGGTTTATGCGTCATCTTAAAATTTTCTACATTGATATGTCGGCCACCGGTAAACAAAGTATACAACGTAAACAACGTTGACAATGTTGACAATTTCTAGAGTGTTTTTGTGAAGTAGTTCTAAACTAGGTTGGTCGCAAATTTCATAAGCAGCTGCTGTTTTAGTCCTTCGTTGTCTAATATATCGTTAAGTCCGCATGATTTGTTCTATAGAAGATATTGCAATTTCAAACGGTTATATGAAAAGGAAACTCACGCTTTTCTAATTGGTGTGCCTGCTATTTTTATATATTTTTTCAAGACAAGCCAATTTAAAAAAAATTATTTTTGGCATTTATCTGAAGTGCAGAGTATAAATCGAACGCCGAAATTATCTTCAGTATAGCTTAATTATGCGCTGTGAGCTTTTATAAGTTATTAATTAGAACATGAAAAGGAATTTGTTAACAAGGTGCACTATAATCAGAAACCTTTTATTGACATGAACGGTGTTGCTAAATAACTGTGAAAACATCAAACTTAATAGAGGGATAATTGAGCTTTTTTGATGTACTCAATGTTACACACCTCACTTGGGTATTTTCTTTAGAAAATTATAACTGTTATAAATAACGTTCCGTTAAGTAAAATTACTGAACCTTCAGCCAGATTTAATTATTTAAATAAAGCTTTTTAAATATTGACTACAAAATAATAATTTTAATAATCTGAAAGCTTTCAGTAAAGAACCGAATAATTTAAACATTTTAAAATATTTTTCAACTCGTAAAGCTTTGTTTAATGAATATATCAATTTTTTTTTTAGATCGTTAAAAGCTTCTAATTTGGCAATATTATAATATATTTATATATGATCAAAGCTCAATTGCTCCGTTTCGAAAAGCTGTGAGTGATAAAATTTTGTTTTAGTTGGTGCTCTTTCAGACTTAATTATATACAGACGGAATTAACTTTAAAATAACTTTATTTTTATGGTAAGGTTAAATATTAGCTATAAACTAGCTAACTATACATAGTTTTTATGCTAAAGAATAGTTTAAATAAAATCAGGAATATCATAACATAACGTTATGTCTTGTTTGAGTTATAGTTACATATTTCCAAGGTGTTGTTAAAATCAATTCTAATATAAAAATTTATTAAAGATATAGAATTAAATAATTGAAAGCTAGCTGTGCAGAAATACCTTAAAGCTCCTTCAGCGTCAGGTTTAAAAAAATTTCTATTGCTAAATCCTTCAAGTTTCCCAAAGATATAATAGCATTATAAAATGGTATAAATAAAGCTCACAGTAATCACAAAATATAGATCTACTGATAAAAATCTTTACAAGTTAACCTTTAACACTTCCATCAAAAATAATGCGGGGATCTCACGGAAAAAAGAATTTGAGATCTGAAACCAAAATTTGTCCACTTAAAACGTGCCAGACTACTCCATGACTAGTTTTGATAAAATTTAGGAGGATGTGTTTCAATGGATAACGAAAGGTATACGTTAAATTTGAGATTTGAAACAATTACCAGGTGTAAAATTGTATCTTAACCTTTTGTCAGTTAATTTGTCTGCTTCACACGATTCTAAATACCCCAGAAATTGGAACGAGTTTAATAAAATCGATGTTATGTATCGAAAAATATAGGGATATGGTGAAAAGAATGCTGAAGAAGAATGGCAGATACGTTAATGGAACCATTTGGTACATCGGAGGATAATTTAGAATCTCATGGGAGGCATTAAACAACATGTGCGTGATTTTATCAGTAATAACGAAATTTGAAATTTACGTTTAGTGCAATAAACTATCTTTAATTAAAGCTATTGTTTGGTTTATTTCAACATATATTTCCAATTAGTTATAGAATGTCGCATATGTCATTCATTACCGATGTAATTTGAAATATATTTTTAATTTATTCCTATTCGGCCGTTTTACACAACGACGAACTAGCGTATTTGATTTTAAATCGCTAAAATAACGTAGCATGTTGACATTAATTTAATTGTTGACGTTGACAAAAACCATTGCCAAGTAATCGTGTAAATTACATGGCGTAATCTACCTCGCCCATCCTTGTCGCCAGAGCCTCGTTAGTTATCTAGCAGGGTGCACCACTTGCAGGTGAGGATGACATTTAAGCTTTTTGTAGACCATTTAACTTAAGCCACCTTTGCCATCTTAATAATCAAGGTGAATTCTGATTTCTAAAAATATTTTTTGTCCAACCTGAAAAATTAAATTCTGGAGAAATTTATTATTTACTGAGTAAATTTAAGTAAATTTTGATAAGGACATTATTGTGCAGCTTTGCAAAGTAATTAAGAATTATAAACCAACAACATAAATATCTCATCAAGGTTATATAATTATGTGTATCTTATATGTATATACACAAGGAAAGGAAGTTTATCAATAATATTCAACACAAAGTATATATGTAGATATATACGAAGAAAGGAAGAAAATCAATTTTCCAAATGAATAAATTTTCAATAATTATTTCAATTTCCTTACTGCCTCTATACTGTACATCTATATACATACCAGTTTGTTAATTAATTGATTTTCTAATTTTTTATCTTTATTATTGTTAAGAAAAATATTGTTTCGAATAATTTTAAGCTTTTAAAATATTTTAAGCTTTTTTGTTTTAAATAAATAAAATATTTGCCTTGAAATGATTTTAATACATACACACACACAGAATATAGAGAAAGTTTGTAATATCGATTAATGTTTTATAGAAAATATTTTGTTCTATATTATGAATCGGGTATAACATCTGTGCTTTTTGTATACTGTGTGCAAAGTTTTCTCATTGGGATTGGGAGGGTTATTATATATGCTAATTTCAATTTAATTGCATATACATGTACTATATGTTTGCTTTTTGTATCAACAAATTTTTATTAATGTCTTAATTATATACGATTTATATAAATTGAATGATTACTATTTAATTGTGGCCTGTAAACTTTTACCAAATATATTGATAAATAACAATTAGGGATTTTATTATAAATTTGTTGTTTGTGTCTATATATGTAGATATATTATATGTGTGTGTGTGTGTGTGTGGTTTTCATACCCCCAGTAGAGAAAACATAATTACCATTCGGTGTATTTAAACGAAAAAGTGATGGTATATTTATTATTGTTTGTTGTATGTTTATATATAAAAAAGCTTTCAGTAACTTTTAATATACGACCGTTTGTACATATTTTTTCTTCAAATAACACAACAAAAGTTAATAATAAAATGTATAATCAGCCAGCACAACCAACCGACCATTAAAGTATCTCTCAAATGACTATAATTTACATTCATTAAAACCAGAGAAATGAACAAATTTCAAAAGTTCAAAAAAGCTTTATTTTCGGTTTGCGTTATGTGTATATGCTTTCAATTATATTTCGATTATAATGTATCTCGCTTTCACTCTATCACTGTATATGTACGCACGATAAATGAAAATATACGTACACCAACATGTAAAATTATTATTGAGGAGCGGGAAAACCAAATTTTCATTTCTCTATAAAATATCGGTCGTGTATTGATTTTTCTCCCCCAAAAATACGAGAGTTTTGTTTTTTTTTAGATATTTAGAGAGAGTCCAACCGAAATCCTTCTAAATGAGGTTTTGTTTATTTATGACCATGCGTGATGCAACGTAACCTTGAGCGATATTCGTTAGGTATATGTATGTACCTATATATAGAGAGACACAACACAATTATTACGCACGTATATACTGTTTTTGATGTTTTTCCAAATTTATGGTTTCTTTGTTTTGTGATTTTCATCTCGATTTGAAAATTCACTATCTACCATATCATGGAAGGAAATTAAAAATTGAATTTATATTGGGGCTTGTTTAAATGTGTACAAACAGTTCCCGATGAGAAATATTGTTAATTATTTTGATAATTTATCGCTTTTGTAGCAACTAACCGTGACTTTATTGGTTGCTGCCGTTACGGTCTTTTCTGATTTAGCTTGGTGAATTTGATGAAATTTTCTTTCTTCCATCGGGTTTCGCTGGTATACTCGTCAAAGTTCAATTTTGGAGCCCTCGATATTCGGTCACGATTCTAATGCACACAAAAAACATATTTAAGAGATTTGTAATTATACATTGATTGGCTATATATAAATTAGGAGAGATAGAGAAATTTAAGATGAGTTATACATACAACAATCATGATAAGATGCGGAATACTTTTATTTGTTGGTAATTCTGAGAGTTCAAGCTGGTATTTTGAATCGAGAGCATCAATTTGTTTTTTGGTTGTAATTAGAACATAAATCTAAATTTTTTGTTTGATGTGAATATAATTTATACTAAGAAATAAAATATATACAAATTTGAGATTTGAACTTGGTCTTGTATATATACTTGAATAAATATTAAATATGGTGAGTGATGAGTTTAAATATGTATAAAATAATTAAAACTAGTGCGGTGTGTAACCAAAAGCAGAAGTAATCCGGCTACAAATTCAGTGTGTCAACAACAATAAAAATAAAAATCAAACGCTAACAAACTGCAGTCCTGAACTCCGCAGATACTCATTTTTTTCGTACAGCTTTTCAAACTTTATAGTGAGATCGAAAATAACCCCTCCAACCACAGCTACCTAGCCGGCAGAAACATTGCTGTTTTTCAAAGCAGGTTATACAGTCGAAATACCCGTTAAATACCCGTCTGCCTGCTTTTGTTGATTAACGAAGTACTTTCACTAATTTTTGAATAAAATTAAGATTCAAATACTCGGGTTTCTCTATACAATTTTTTGTATGTGAATTTTGTGAGGATGCAAAAACCACAAAATGGAAAGTAAGATAAGCTTGAATTAGCGTATGCAATATATCGAGTGTGTATAAATACCGCATATACCGGATTATAAACTCAGTTTCATGTTTCCGGTTCTGAAAAGTTTTAAAAAAAAAATTAACAAAATATGAAAAGACAAAAGCTCACGGAATGTAAAGTGATTTAGCACCCTTCGATACAATTGTACATTCATATAGTCAAATATGTTTATTTAATAGAATTTATCCATTGAGTTTCCAAACAAGTGAATACGAATAATAAAAGGAAGAAAGCTTTTAAAGTTTCCAAGAAAGCTTTCAGTTTCGATTCTTATTGATTAAGTTTTTTATTGACTACTAAATTCTTGAACAATATCAAATCACATAACGATAGTTTACATAAATAAAATCACAAGTGGTAGAAAGCTTTCAAAATTTCGAGTACTCCAATTGTGAATAATCTTTCTTGAATTTTTTATTATTATAAAATATAAAAGAATCATACAAAGTTTTATTAGTGCTCCACAGCAATTTAATTGTATACAAAATTGATAAAATCATTTAAGCATGTTTATAAACTTTCACAAGAGCTTTTTTAAAAAACAATTCCTAGTTTGACTATAGCACAACAATATCGGATCTACAAATTAAAATAATATGTCGGATCGTAACAGTGTTTCCAGAAAGCTTAACTAACAATTTTATGTAGGATCATAAATGTTTTTTCAGAAAGCTACACTTAACTTACTCCTATCGGATCAACTTACAAAAACTTAGGAGCTTATAATAAAACACGAAATAAAATGTTTTAAATGTACATACATAGTATTCCTTCTACTGAAGAATTTAAGGAAATGTAAAATGCCTTGGAAAGCTTTAAACTATTTTTGTTTTGATTTAAAATTTTAAATGTAGGTATATTATCCAATTTTTAAATATGGTATCATTGTGCTAGCATGTTCTTTTGTTTTGATTTAAAATTTTAAATGTAGGTATATTATCCAATTTTTAAATATGGTATCATTGTGCTAGCATGTTCTTATACACACACGATGATAAAGTTTTTCAAAGGAAACTTTAAATTTATAAAAGCTTTAATTAAATTTAATACATAAGGGATTAAAGTGCTTACATAAAACTATTTGGCCCAAGAACTTGTAAATTTATTTATAGTGCACCTATAACAAATGTCAAAATATTGATTTCCTACTTTCACCACAATATTATCAAAGCTTTTAAATAAATTGAATTTATCATACATATTGAACCACATGGAAAAGTTATGGTTTTAAACAAATTTTAATTTATTTACGTATGATTTTAATTAACTCTTTGTGTGCTAAAAACAATACAAAAAAGTTGCCAACTAACTAGGAGAACATGAAAGCTCACAATAAAATGTAAAGTGATATTGCATTTTGTCTCATAGTGTAGTGATATTGTTTTATTAAGTATACCGAAAAAAAACAAAAAAAGTTTAAAAAGTAAGCTTTGAGTATAAAGCTCAATTAATAGCTTTTTTAATAAGTGTATTATAAATGTGAATAATGAAAGCTTATATTAAATTGTCTGAAATAGGACACTACAATAATAATAATACAAATATAAAAAATTGCAAAAGCTTTATTTATTTTATGATTGAGCTTTTAGTGTTATTTTGATAACGGTGAGGATTTGAAAGTAAAGTTTTTAAAAATACTAATACTGGAATACAACTATTTTGAAAGCTCAATAAGGAGAAATGATGTAATATATAAATGCTTTAAGTGAACAGAGTATGAAAAAGCTCAAACAATGTTTGAGCAGTTGTGTATATTGATATATAAATTAAAATAAACGAATATTATTAGAAAATTTTGAAAGATGCTTTCAATAATTCGGAATAAAGTTAAATACAAATTTCATAAAAGCTTTAATTATCAATTCGGTGATTGCTTTCATATACACACGATTTTTCATTGTTTCTAAATAAATGTAGTTTGGGGTTTTCAAATTTAGCTTGATTTTTAACCAAGTCTTGATTTAATTTAATAAAAAAGCGGGACAGTTCAACAAATTATTTGAAACATTTACTTAAAGTGAGCAATTTTTTTATTAAATTAATGCTTTTAAGCGATTATAAATACAAATGTATATTGAAAGCTTTAATGAATCAACAATTTTCTTTATGAGACATAAAAGTTGATGTTAAAGAATCATGTTGTCAATCAATAATTGGAATAATTAAGCAACTTTTAGATCTTAAACAATATAAGCTTTTAAATAAATCAAATTTATCGAATTGGTTAGGAAAATGGTATTTTGCTAGGTTTCCAACAATATGGGCCAAAGCACGGTGTTTTGTTAGGGCTGCTCTCTGTAATGTATCCCGTTTAGCAATATTTTTTGTAGTTTAAGCAGAATTAAATGCGGAATTTTTTCAGTACCAGTTAAAATCAGGAGGAATCGTATAATTTATGTTGCAAAATTTAGTAATAAATTTAGTTGCCATTTTTTCAAAACGCTAAATTATCATTTTCTCTTAATTGCCGTTTTTGATTTTTTGCTAACTATCTTTACTTCTAATAACTTAATATATCGAATATAATGAATTTTAGAATTTTCTTGAGATAGTTCTGGGATGAGGTGATATCCAAATGACGCTGACTCATTGGTCTAAAACATCAAAGAAATGTTTCACTCACGAAAAACGGAAGAAATTTGTTGCGTTGAGGACAACCAAATTTAGTATGATCTTATATTTTAACGTACACGCCATTTCGATAGACATTGAAGCATCCATGCATTTTCCCAAGAAAATTCGAAAAATCAAGTATTTGAGATAATGCATATGAGGTTGTGTCAAATTTGATATTGATATGCAGGAAAAATTCACAGAATCGCAACTGTGAAGTTTATCCTAAAAACAAATCCATTTTTTTAGTACAGATTTCGGACTGTGACGTCTGGTTTAATGCGTTTTGTACTGCACCCTTATTCTATGATTTAACATTTCAACATAGGTATTCAACGAATTTTTTTTTCATGAATCATAAAACTTGTTGGTCGAAGAGTGTGATTGATTTTAGACAAATTCAAAATATTCCCGATGATTAAAAAAAAACTAAAATCCTTAAAACTTAATTAAGAAAAGGTAAAAGCTTACTTTAAAATGTAAAGTGATTATAACGATTAAAATCGATTAAAGTTAAACATAAAATAATATCTTCACCATTAACCGCGAAATTAATAGCTGTAATGGCACAGCGAGTAACCGCGATTATTTCCGCTTGAGAAATAGTACAGTAAGTGCACCAAATGTTCTCAGACACAGCGAGAGCCTAGAAATTCGTAGCAATTAAAATATACGCTTGATAAAGTTTGGTGAGAACCACATATCAATCGATGGGTAAACCACCTCGAATGATTTGTAAAAGTTAAATTCAGGCAACAGCCTGTAATTAAACATGTCAACTTCCGGCACAGCTGGTTTAAAAACACTAAGAAGTAACCTATGTACCGATAAAGTACCGAATGCGTACCACGCCCCAACATATTTCAAGCACAAAACGCCGCTGAGCAAGCTGTGCTTAGAATAAATGTAGCTGGGGCAGAGATCAAATAGACTCCATAGCTGGAAGCGGAGCCGAAGACATTATTTTGCAAACTACCTATCACAGATGTACATGTTAGCATTGTTAGAGCCAGTGATTTGTATATAACAAGAAAGCATGTTGGGTGACAAGCCCCAAGAGTTACCAAAAGCTCTTCTGCATTGCCAAAAAATCGCTGTGGATTTTTTTAGTTTGTAATCCAGATGATATTTCCAAGAGAGTTTATTATCAAAATAATAACTAGGCTGAGCTATTAATCTTACACCCAAAAAGAGATGGCACAGAAAATGCATCAGTATTCATACGTCTAGTCTATACAACTAAGTCAGTTTTAGAGGGGTTCACATGTAAACCCTTATCAAGCCACCACTGTTCTACAATAAGAAGGGCGTGTTGCGTTAAATCAGATAAGACATTCAAATACTTACCAGAAACTGTTAGAACCAGGTCATCAGCGTTACTTTGAGCGATGAGACCGGATTCCTGAAGTCTTACAAGGAGCTCGCCAATGACCAAAAGCCACAACAGAGGTGAAAGCACTTTGACAATGGTATACCAAGAAAGTACATACAATAAACTCACTATTACACAGTGATCTTTCAAACTTAGTTACAAGTTCATGTAGTGCCGTTGACAAATCCAGTGAATTTGTCAACCCTATAAGCATTTTGAATATTGCTGAGCGGAGCGGTAGTTAAATGGGGATATCTGATGAATCTATCAACAATCCTTTCTCAAGATTTGAGAAAGGTTGATGACAGGCATATAGGCCGAAAAGACTTGTGGTCGATATAGTCCTACTTGCCAATTTTCGGAATAAAATGAACTCTACTGAAAGCAGTGCAAGCCTGGAACAGATGCAGTAAATGTTCCTTTATACGGCGAAATCCATGCTGTATTTCAGAATATACTATGCAACGCAAAACCTCTTGATTTATTCATCTGCAATCAGGAGTTTCAACAATAACGTTAGTGGTTTCGACAATAATGTCGAAATTTATAGTGCTACAACCCGGAAAATGAGTAGAAACAAGTAGTTAACCTTCTTCCATTTAAGAAGAGGGTAGGGTAGTTACAGTGAACCGAGTCTACACGTATTATGTCTACTCAAGGTTTAGTATAGTCTATAGCTACAGAAGATAAGCTATTCATCTTAACGCTTTTTTTCTTCAGCCTCCTAGTGGTTTTCCTTAACCTTTTAAGATCAGAACACCAAAAAGTTTTATTCCGAGTTTTATGATTAATGATAAGTTAACACGAAATAACGGATGCAGTTGAAATTGCTTTCGACTGTGCAACTCGATATCCACATTTAAACAAATTTCCTTACGTGATTTAAGTATGGAACCAGGCTCAAGATAGAATGAATCCCAATCGGTTAACTTCCTATTACGGTAAAGTTTAAGCGACAGTCTTTTACAATTGATATTAAAAGAAATACATACCTATGATCAGAGGTGAGAATGTCATTCGACATGGAGCTCAATCATCTCTATGAACTGAGTTAACAAAAAGTTGGCTGGCACCCAACATTGAGAATATCAACATCAGAGGAACTTATATAGTTGAACAGAGCGGATCCCTTGTTGTTAACATTCGTACTTCCCCACAGAGTATGATGGCCATTAGCATCACAACCCATTAGTAGAGGAATATTCCTAACTTCTTATACCATTTTACAAGGTATGTATATTCCTGAGAAGGAGGAGGTGTTATGGAATCGTAAGGCAAATAAACTAATGTAATCACCAGTTTAGTGTGGGAGTTAAAATAATGATTAGTAATTCGTGCAGCTGTTTTAGGAGGTTTCAACCACTCCAAATGTCACCTAATTTGGGCACCTCCTCAACAAATCATTTGTAGGTTTCTTTGTAGGTGCCTTTACAGATGAAGACGCCATCAGCTAGATAGCAGCCTCACATCTATGTCACAAAACCGGTTGGTAGCAGCTTCAAGAATGCGATGACCTCATCCAGCGAATTGTTAACATTCTTGTCACGCATGCAGAACTTCTTGATCATTGCCTCAGCGACGATCTGAGACATCGTGCGTGATTTTTTGGCTAACATCTCTGGAGTAGTAACAGTTGAAATATGCGTCCGCTTGGGTGTGAACAATGAAGGTAATTTCGACTCCTCAGTAATCGAATCGAGCACAAGCCCTGAGAGCTTCCTTTGCAGTAAACATTAATAATAATAATTTTTTATTTATGAACTTAGTACAACGCCCTAATTTTTTATTCTTCTTTTGTTTAAGAGTGGTAATCAATTTTGATTTTAAATCACACGCAATATATCACCAAGTATGTGGCGACATTGCGGTTACAAACATATTGCCAATAAAATAATAATCGAAGGGCCATCTTTAAATATGTCGTTGCCAGTTAAATTTATTGCAACTTTTTTATTTGCATTAAGAAAAGCTTTAATAGCGGCTATTAAAACTAAGAATATATAAAAGCTTTATTGTAATTCATTCCGCTTAAATAAAATCTCGTTTAATTTAAATTTATAAACAAAACAAACAGCTCATTTCCTATCTAGTTCTTATCTGACGTGCTTTACGAGCAACCCAGTCTTAATTTATAAAATATACATACACATAAAATCCTTCAGGTAGTGATCATAAAATTATCAAACACAACACATTTTATCATTTTATTTTTCAATTAAAAACATAAAAATCCATCAACATAATTTTCATGTTACCAATTTTTAGATTCCTATTCTAGATATACCTAAATACATTTTGTCTTGTTCACGTTATTTTCTTAATTCCCAAAGCTTTAAGAATCTATGAACAAATAAAATGTATTTTTAGTTAACTGTATACTAGCACATGTATATAGAGACGCAAGCTCGTAATAAATAATCATAAAATCAAAGTCATAGTCGTCACATCACACAAAATAATAAAATTTCGTCGACAATTTTATCATAAAACATAAAATTCAATTTTTCACTTTTCTGCAAGGCACTCGAGTATATACGTATGTATACAAAAAGCATTTTTTTTTTATGTTTGGGAGCTTAAATTTTTTTCCCAATTTGGTTATTTTGTTTACTGGTATACAGTGTTTTATGGCACAGTGTTTTGAATGTACATACAAAAATGTTTACCTAGTTTTTATGATTTGTTGTACAGTGGAGCTTTTTTATTTTTGATATTGTGCTTTTATTTTTTCGTACCTGTAACAGGATATTATTCTATTTATATAGACATTTTTATTTGTTTGTTATGTATATATATATACATAATTATAATTTTCTTGTATATAGGCGCCTAAACATAACACCCAGCATAAAATAAAAAAAAGCGATTATCGCTCTACTAATCGTAATAGAAAATACATTTTTATGATCTGATGATTTTTGGTTGCTTGGCCCTTGAAGGCAAAAAAAAATAAGAAGGAATATGTGCTTATATATGAATGTACATAGCTAGACAGTAAAAATGTTTTTTAATTTAACTTTTCATGGAGCAGAAGAAACGGTCACGTTTATATTGTATATGTAGACATACAGTCGAGTTTATTGAAATTGAATAAAAAATTATTTTATTGGAAAATATTTTTATTAATTGAAAGTTAAATTTTATGGTTGTAAGATTTTTAATTTAATATTTAGTTCATAGCACTTTTTTTTTAGTGAAGGCGGAATGGAAAATATATAGGTCACAGTTCACAAATGGGGATAAATTATTCAGGTGTTAGATAATCAACTGATGCAACGTGGATCAACCATGATTGCTTCTCTATATATACCACCATTTGAATGCCAAAAACGATGACTTCTATTTATATGCACTCAGTTTTATTTGACTAAATAAATTTGACTTCTAAATGCACTCATTTTTATTTGGCAAAATTTTTGAGTAGGTACATATATGCTTCATGTATACGTAAAACAATCGAAGCAAACCAACAACGATACTTAGTTAAAGTGTGTGAAGTTATCCCAGTATTCCATCTGGTAATACTATTCTCATCCCAAAATTTGATATCATCATTTTAAAAATTTGCAAACGTCGTGTTAGCTTATATATTCTTGTCGTAAGAAGTAATTGGCACAATAGGCACAGAAATTCATATGAATAAGCCATATTCATATGAATTTCTGTGCCTATTGTGCCAGTTGCTTCTTACAACAAGGATGTATAAGCTTACTCTGAATGAAAGCTAAAATGATATCAAATTTTGGGATGAGTTTTAAAATCCTGGGATGGGATGGGAATAGTATTACCAGATGATTTTTTTAAAAGTTTTCTGGGAAAAGTTTTCATACATAAAATTAGGAGTTTAACTACTGTTCACTTGTTGTGCTAAATCGTTGAACACTAGCCGTATATTGTAATTTTTTGTAACCATTAATTAAAATCCGTATTTCTTATATGTGACCAATTACAACATACGACTGGACATTATGTCAAGCCAACCACAAAGGAAACTATTTCCGGCAATCATTGTTCTCGAAAACCAGTAGTTAAACTCCTAATTTTATGTATGAAGCCAAAATAATTTGAATTTCTGTGCCTATTGTGCCAATAACTTCTTACTATGATACTGCCATATAGTGGCTAAATTTGATGGTATCAAATTTAGCCACCATATGGTAGCCGCAGAGGTCGTTGCAGCCGACGATGGCTCCACGATGTAGAGAACGACTTGGTCTCTTCAGATTGTCTTAGACAGTATGAAGACCATGCTCAGGATCGAAACCGTTGGAGCCAAATAGTCGATTCAGTAAGGGGCCAGTAATATCCTTTAAAAACTGATTATTTATCAAATTTTAAGATGATTTTTAAAATCCTGGGATTGGATGAAAATTGTATTATGAGATGAAGATTTTATTATTGGAATTTTAGTAGACATTAAATTATAATTTTGAGTGGATTTTTTTAAGTGAAATTTCCAGCAGATTTGTACTATGCGGAGTTGAGTTAAATTTTAAACCTGTTTTGCAGACTATTTAACGGACAGCAAAATTTATGTGCATAATTTAAATATTAATTAAAACTCCAACATTGATTAGGAAATAATTTGTTGTTATATTTGTTTGTGGTTGAGTAGAATTTGAATTATATATTTTGAGTGGAACTTTTTAAGTTAAAGTTAGGATACAATTTGTACTATGAATTTGAGTAAAATTTTAAAAGGAATTTATAAATTATTTGATTGCCATTTAAATTATAAATATTTACTCGAATTTGAGTTTGCATAGACTTCGAAGGATATATTTTTTGAGTGGATTTGCTGATTTTAGATGTTATGAGTTACCACCTCCATGTTGGTCAAGATTTCCCGTAATATCCTTGATTAATGATCCTTGTCCATTAATAAGTCCTATTTTGAACAGTGATGGTTTTAAAGGTATGATATTCTGCTCTAATTCCTCGGCTTTGTGTTCAAGGATTTCTACTTTGTTTTAAATGCGTAACTCCTTGTTAGTTTTTAAAGAATGGTCTAAGAATTCGATGATCTCTTGAATAGTACGACGGTTTTCTTCGTAGTGTTTGATCTGGATTAAATGAATGACTCTTTTATAGTTAGTAATTACTCGGACTAGGCCCAGCCAGGCCGGTATTAATACCGTATTGGTATCCAGATTGGTGAATCTGAGGGTTTCACCAAAGGTTAGAGTACACCTGAAAAGCTTTTTATAGCGATATCGTAGTCAAATATTCTTCCAATTTCAATATCCATCGAATCAACCTGGATTTGGATTCTTTGATATTGTAAAGCCACGTCAACGGGTTATCCGTTACAATTTTGAATTTTTGACCGAATAAATATGGTCGGAACCAGACAATGGCTAAGAGTTCTTTCTCTATTGTAGAATAGTTATGTTCTGTAACGGTTAAGGCTCTAGATGCATCTAGAAAATAGGTTTATACTTCATGGCTACATTACTCGCGTCCGTGGTTAGAATAAACTGTTTGGAAAAGCCGAAATATTGCAAGATTGGTTCATTACACAACAGCTCTTTGCAATATTGCTTTGCTTTTCCTCAAGCATTAATCCGTTAAAGGTTTGGTGATGTCAGAGAAATTTTTTGTAAATTTACGGTCATATCCCAAAAGACCCAGAAAGCTTTAAATTTGTTTCTTCGTTTTAGGAACGGGGAATTCCTTAATAGCTTTGATTTTATTGGGGTTGGAGTTAACTCCGTCAATATAGTTATACAATGTGGCCTAAAAAGGCAATTTCTCGATGGAGAAATTCCGATATGTCCATTTGAACCTTGAGGTTAGCCTTTCTTAGTAAGTTGAACACTTGTATCAGGCTCTCGAAGCTTGGCCGTATAAGATTCCATCTTGTAACATTATATCAATTTGCCGTTTTAGCTTTTCCTTATGAATGTGGGGTATCGATAGCTCTTTGTGAAGACACATTTATCAATGATTAAAACGGAATTTAAGAAATAATTCTTCATATGGATGCTCAATTTTTATCAGGTGCGATATTTTTTCTTTATATCGCAATCTTGAATATTACAATGGTTGGATTGGGCTCGATAAATTTTCCTGAATAATTCGGCTTTAATTGGTGGTTCGATAGCGAAAGTGTGTGACTTATTACTATAATTTACAATTTCCAGAACTGCATTTTCTACATGAACTGGAAGTTCGACGGTAAATTTACTTCTTGGTAATATGGTGTACACTTTCGAAGAATAGTTAGGTTTAAACAATAAAGGGATCTCGACTTTATCAGTTTTGAGAACACATTTACCAAGGTCTAACGTTATGCCAAGGGGTTGCATGGTTCGAGGCTCTTCCTCATAACTTTCAGCTATTACTGCTCAGATCTTAAAAGGTCCTGATGCTTTGAATTGATTGTTGGTTCTATTGAAATTTGGGTGTTGCTTATATTAATTCGCATTGCTTATATTAAGTGGCATTAGTTTTGCTCGCCCTGGTGGAAGGTGATTTTGAAGCAAACCTGTTAAAATTAATTGATTATTTTAAGATTATTGTTAAGATTTGTTAATGGCCTGTCAATATAATATTATTGTGTTGGTCGATGACTCTAGTGAGTTCTTCGATTGAAGCATAGGTGGACCAATAGGGTAATATTTCCGTGGCGGATGTCTTATTTGAAGAATGGGTGGACCACTAGAGTAATTCCGTGAAAGGTAATTTTTCTCTGATTTTTGTGGTACTGTCCGCTGTCATGTATGCCATATTTTGTTCCTTTAGGCAATTTGTGAATGCCTCACCCAAACTGGGGAGCCACATAGGTCGAATCATAAATCCAACGGGTTCTTTTAACCCACAGCCAGGAATGTGTTATTTCTCTGGGTATCAATTATCCGAGCGAAATATTTTTCCAGTGTATCGTGGACCTGGGAGATATTGTACAAATCTCTCAGTAAATTTGTTTCATTCCGCGAGTCAGCGAAATGTGTGATAAGATAATTTTTTATCGAATACTATTCTAACGGTGTCCTGTATACATCGCTAAAACCTCGTTCGCTTCTTTCACTATTTGATTTTGTATTGCTCGAAGAAAAATCTTCGAGCATGGGTGTCCATCGATATCGTTGCATAATGTGAGTATTTCCTCAACATTCTTTATGAACTCATAGAGAGTATGCCTGCTACCAGCGGCAGATATTTTATAGCGTCACTAACGTAGTATTTTATTGAGTTGCTAAGCTTCTGTATTTTTCTTGGATTTGGAATTTATTGCAGATATTTTATAGCGTCACTAACGTAGTATTTTATTGAGTTGCTAAGCTTCTGTATTTTTCTTGGATTTGGAATTTATTGGGTTTGAACATAAGTTATCAAAATACGCTTAAAAATCACTCGGGTAAGCCTTGTGCATAAACTAAAAATAATATTCTTTTGTTTATTAATTTTCGCTTTTTTTTTAAGTTTATTTTTATTTTATTTATTTCATAGTTTTTAACATTCAAGATTAACTTAACAGCTAACTTAAAAATATATTTGATTTATCACGTGGCCTAAAAGTGCATTTCTGCATATTGTGCATTTAATAGTGAGCGTGGCTTGAATGGTGTTACTCCGTGCCCATTGAAAAGTACTTCCCACGTTGTATGTTAATTTATTGTGGCGTCACGTGCATAGAAGATCGTAACTACGCCTCATTTGTTAACCAACTAGTAAACTATTTTTTTTTTTTTTTTTTTTTTTTAAAGGACTTGGCATAGACACTTACGGTCCATACCCTTACCTTACATTCACACAACATTCATTCAATCCATTCATTCATCCCATTTACACAAGTACAGTATAACACCTGCGCATTGCATAGCTCCATGTCACCCTGTACAGTGACATGGAAGATGGGTCGGCCCATGAGTTCTACATTCCAACAGAGGGTCATAGATGTTTTCAATTTAATCACCGATCGTAATCGGAAGATGAAAAATCCCTTTTGCATTCCGCCTCTGTTGGAATTCGAACCCGGTACCTCCCGATCCAAATGTCGCAGCTTTAACCACCTTTAGAAACCTTTAGTTTCTTCGTATATGATTTTTAAAAAAACACAACCATAAACTTGTGAATTCAAGTTTAAAATGGTAAATACCACAGGTTGTTAACGTTGTCTTAATTGTCGATGTTGACACAAACTATTGCCAAGTAATCTACGTAATATTTTACGAGTCGACCCTGATAATGAGGTTCTCAATGATATTGCTTCAGAAACTGATAGTTTGGACGTGAGAAGCTTCGTTTCCCCATATTTTGACCCCCTTGAAGTTATCCCAGGATTTCATCCCATGATTTTTTTAAATTACCTCTGGCAACACTAGTGTAAATAATCCATCCCAGACATTTGTATAGTTGTTTCATCCCAGGATTTTTTACATTTATGCTATCCTACAAAATATGTATGTACGTATACCACAATACTCATCCCAACCTTTTTTAATAAGTAAAATTGATTTGGTGGAATATAAATTGTTATGTTCAAGTCTTTTTCAGGACGGCTAATTTCAATTTGCGATAAGGTTCAAGACCCTGTCGGCAAAGGCGCCACATTTATGTATATTGCGGAAATTCCAACGGTCAAAAAATTATCAACGCTGGCACAGTGGTGGCCAGCAAGGCCTGGCTCAACTCAATCAATTTGACAAAAAAGCCGACCCTATAAAAGTTTGGCCATACGATTTTTTCGGTTGTAGCTTTCTTAGAAAAGTTGGCAAAGGCGCCACATTTATTTATATTGCGGAAATTCCAAAGGTCAAAAAATCATCAACGCTGGCACAGTGATGGTCAACAAGGTCCTTAACTCAATCAATATGAGAAAAAAGACGATCCTATAAAAGCTGAACATTCGATTTTTTTTTCGATTTTGCTATACTTTGAAATGTTGGCAAACAGCCACATTTATTTATATTCCGGATATTCCAACGGTCAAAAAAATATCAGCGTTGGCACAGTGGCTGACCAGCAACTCAATCAATTTGACAAAAAAGCCGACCCTATAAAAGTTTGGCCATACGATTTTTTTCGATTCTAGCTTTCTTAGAAAAGTTGGCAACGGCGCCACATTTATTTATATTGCGGGAATTCCAACGATCACAAAATTATTAAAGCTGGCGTAATCGTTACTAACAGGGTCTTGAACCTTATCGCAAAGAGAAATTAGCCATTCTTAAAAAGACTTGCACATAACAATTTATATTCCACCAAATCAATTTTACATATTAAAAAAGTCTGGGATGAGTATTTTGGTACTAACTGTATATACATACATATTTTGTAGGATTGCATAAATGTAAAAAATCCTGGGATGAAACAACTATACAAATTTTATATGTATTTTTAAAAAGTCTGGGATGGATTATTTACAGTAGTGTTGCCAGAGGTAATTTTAAAAAATCATGGGATGAAATCCTGGGATAACTTCAAGGGGGTATATTTTGTTCCATAAACCGTCATTTGAAACAACCAATTGCTGCTGTAATTTTTAACTTTTTCATCGTTTATCGTGTTCATTATTATGCATTAAGTTAGTTAATATATTCAGATCTTAAAAGCTTCATTTATTAACAATACGTTTTATTTTATTTACAGGTAACTTTAAAAGGAAAATTGAATCATTTTGTGCTACGACTATTTTATTTATACGTAAGTACACTCCAAACATGATCATACATATATTAAGCATTTTTATTTTAATTTAATCAAACATAGAGAAAAAATATCTTCTTTAAAGATATATCAGACATTTTATATTCTACAGCATACATACATTGTATTTCATATATACTTGACATAAAAATGTTAAACAATAAAAAGCACAAAACAATTTTCATCGAGACACAACATGAACAATAATTTCTTCCATATATGTATGTAATATAAAAATTGTTGTCTTACTATATATACATAGTTTGTTATACACAATATGTACATATATACATATTGTATATAAAAAAAAAGCTTTCATAAATATTCATTCGTTCATTGTGAACGATGAGAAAAACATGTTACAATGTTACATAGTCAAAAAACTGTAGGAAATTGGAAAACTTTCAACTTGAATGAAATTCATCATCAATCAAAAATTTAATTTTATATGTAAGACAAAAAAAAGAATTCTGGATCACATTCAAAAGCTTGGATTTTATATGCATTATCGATTATTTTCTCCTATATACGTGTATGTATATACATATACGAGACGATAAGCTTTCTACGGAAAATAGCACAAAAATTAAGTTATTTACCCTTAGACACTATATTTTGTATGGTGAATGGTTATTGTTTAAAGCATTTTATATAAAAAAAAAAAAAAATTTAATTTAATCTTTCGAAGCTTTAAAGTATATGTATGGGACGATCCACATACAAATTTTTTTTTATCTTTTTGGAAAATTATTACGGTCAAAGAATTTATATTTTTCCACTCTAATTCATTTTTATTTATATACCAAAGCCATTTTTCTATATATCTAGAAAACGATGAGCCCATACAGGCGCACACACAAATGTTGTCACACCAATAGGAAAATAAATAATAATATCTTTGAGATTTGTGTTGTGATGCCGAGATTTTATTTTTATTTTGTGGGCAGAAAATTTATTGAAAGTGTCATGTGAACTTTAATGGTTTGTGTATATTATGCGTGTGTATGGGTGCGTGTTATTTTATGCGAACAACAATATAGACCAACAAATATAATACATATATAAAACTAGTCTTCATACAAATTCAAATAACATCTTAAACTACAAAGCAATAAAAGCTCCATGATTTTTTTTTTCAAAATAGAAAACCACAAAAGTTTTTTTAAAATGCCGCCTTTTAATAATAATTCCATCTTATGCCATGTCATGCCTTTCGGAATAATTTCAATTTTTCGTTTTCCAACTCAAGCTCTCGTTTCGCATTCATAATGCACAGCAAAATTGAAAATCTTTTTTGCGAACTTTTTTTTATTATTCCGTTTAAAGTATTTATGTATATATGTATGTACAAAAGAATCAGTTTTTATTTAGAATAAAATAATACAAAAAAAAAATTAATGCATGAGCTTTTTTGTGCTTTTATACAGACGAAAAAATTCGGATATATAAAATTGGACAAAAACAAATATTTGTATACATTAACAATACGAATAAAAAAAAAACTTTTACCAAAAAACAAAAATCAAAAAAGTTCATTATTTACATAAAAAGCTAAAAATGATAAAATCAATTTTTATGATTATGTAAATTGTTTTTTTCCAGATAACAATTGTGCGCTAATATATACAAAATAATAAAAAACTTTCTTGATGTGCTTTAAGTTGTTTATATGCGGCATCATTTAATGCAATTCAAATGCTTTTTTATTATAGCGAATTTCCCTGTTGTCGTTGTTGTTCGGTGTAAAAAAATATTCATGTGTGTCTGTGCAGAATAAAATTTATGATGCGATATGCAAATTGAAACTGCGGTGTCACATTTAGTTGGTGCAGTTGAACGTATAATTTGAACTGAAATAAATTTATTTTCAGTTCGATAAGCGATTGAAACTTAGAAAAATGAGTATTGGAATATATGTGCATAACAGTTATAGGCAATTTCTAAGTATTAGATGGTTAAATCGATATATAGCCTGAGTTTAGATGGAATATAGTGGCATATAGTGGATATAAATATAAGCTCGACTTAAAAATGAAAACTCTCGATATCAAACTTTAGTTGCCCTTTCTAAGTACTCACATAGTAAAACTCACGAAAAAGTGTCTTGCATCAGTGCTACACAATTTTTCGCGTATTTCACTATGTGGAGCTTGGTAAGCTAGACAAAAATTTGCTATTGAAAATATTTTTTTATTTATAATGATCGATAGGAACAGTTGTTTGTATTCAGAATCATCTGGTATACTGCGACTCTTGTTCCAATCTGATTTTGATGTCGCTTCCATATTCCTCTGTTGGTTTTTACTAAGCCGACACATTTGGATATGGGACCTTTTTTCCACCTGGTGGTTCCTCTAACAAAAAAATCTCTGATATAAACACTGTCGTTAATTTTAAACTTCGTTGACGGTATGTCTGAATCTCGAATACGTTAATGTTCTGCTAAAGAAGACAGCAAAGTTCTTGGCTGCGTCCCATGTAACATCTCAGCAGGAGATTGATCGCAGCTTCTAAGTGCTTCTAAGTGGTGTAATGCGATATGTTGACAAAAACTTTGTAAGACCAACATCACTCGAGGTTCCATCAAAACAGTTCTTTATCAGAGCTGTTTTAAAGGTGCGCACAAACCTTTCAGCCTCTCCGTTGGATTCAAGGTGGAATGGTGCAGACATCAGATGTTCAATGTTATTGAGACGACAGAAATTTTTAAATTCCGAAGATGTGAACTGCGGATTAGCCACATTTTTGCCATCAATTGAACAACTCTCACAGGATTTGACCATGTTTTCGATATCATTGTCTACCGTTGGTCACCACCAACAATATTTTCAATCGACCTGCTTCATTCGGGTCAGGCCCCAGTGTCCATGATGGAGCAATTCAAGCGTTTTACTTTGAAGAACTTGTGGAATAACGACTCGTGCATTAGCTGTCTGTAAAAATATAACATTATTAAACGAGGTAATTGCGTCTTGACGTCGATAACAGGCGAACAAGTAAGACGTTTTATTTAAAGATTGTGGTAAACTTTTTGGCCAACCAAATTTAATGTATAGGTAGTCTGGATAGTGCATCTGCATTGCCATGTTTATGTGTTGGTTTGTATATAATTTCGTACTCATAGCCCATCAAAATAATCGCCCATATTTGCAACCTATTGATTGTGTGCACAGGTAATTTTTTATGCGGACCAAACAGTGTAAGCAGCGGTTTGTGATCTGTCACAAGCTGAAATTTTTGTACCATAAAGAAACTGGTGAAACTTCATAACGCCATATATAATGGATAACGCTTCCTTTTCAATTTGGCTGTAGTTTTGTTGAGCTTTATCGGTTTTGGATGCAAATGCAATAGGATATTCTGTTCCATCCGGGAATCGGTGTGATAATACAGCGCCAATGCCATATGCAGATGCATTTGTCACTAATATGAGCGGGAGATCATCGCGGAAATGAATTAATTGAGCAGTGTTCGCAATTGCTTCCTTTAGTTGATTGAAAGAGTTTTCTTGATCCGTTTTCCATTGAAAATGTGAATTTTTAGAGCGATGGCGATTCAATGGAGCTGCTAATTCAGAAAAATTATTAATACATTTATTATAATAATTCACCTTTCCAATAAAAGATTCCACTTCTTTCATGTTTTGTGGACGGTGCAGTTTCTTAATTGTGTTCAAACCAGTGGTTGAAGGTTTAATGCCATGTTTGTCGATTATGTATCCTATAGGTATTCTATCTCGAGTTTTGCGAATTCACATTTTTCCAAGCAGCATTTAAAACCATTTTCTTCCAATCGATTTAGCAGCATTTTAAGATTTTTTAAATGATCTTCAGGTGACTTTCTGGAAACAATTATATCATCTAGATACACTGCGTAAAAATCTAAATCAATTGTTAGCTGTTCCATTAATCGCTGAAAAATCCCAGGGGCACTGGAGATCCCGAATGGTATTCGTTGAAACTGGTAAAGCCGAAACGGTGTATTTATTACCATGAATTTTTTTGTTTCTTCCGAGAGCTCAAGTTGAAAATAGGCATCCCTTCAGTCTATTTTCGTAAATTGTAATCGTCAATCCTCGTTGTAATCGGTAAAATAGATAGATGAGGAATCGGATATCTATCGGCTTCGATTTGTGGATTCACCGTCACTTTAAAATCGGCACAAATACGAATTTCTGCACTTGGTTTTTTGACGGGTACAATGGGAGTTGCCCACTGCGTTGTTTGAATAGGTTTCAACACTCCTCCATCGACAAGCCATTCCAATTCTTTCTTAACAGCTGTTTGGATTGCAAATGGGATAATCCTTAGTTTAAAATAACGAGGCTCAGCGTCAGGTTTTAACTTAATTTTAGCCTTATACGATGAACATTTCCCCATTTGTATTTTCAAATAGCAATTCAGTGCTGTCACAATTAACGACCGGTTGGCTAACTTCATGTGCAAGCGAAGCTTACACAATCGGTTATTGACTGCTTGGAAATCCAAAACAGCATTCCTTACCTGCGGCGCAAGAAGAAATCCAGCTCTAAGATTCCTGAGGTCATCTCCACTGTAGAGCAACATATAGCCCTGGGACACATGGTCTCCACTATTAGGCCAGCGAGTTTCTTAAAGAGCAACGAATTCCAGCCAATACTCCTTCATGCACGTGATTAGGCCCTCAAACGCTCAAGGTTTTCTAAGTGATTACACGGTCCACATGCCAATCCTAAATCTCGTGTCCGGGTACTTGAGTGGGGGTCCAGTATTAGTTTTGGCGGTATCCATTTTAATTTTTGTTTACTTTATAAACAGTTTGCAACATCCCTGTGATCCAACCGTTTAGTCGCCTCCTACGACAAGCAAAGGATACTGTCGTGGTATTCTTGGGAAACATGTTCGTGAAATTTAGATTTACCGGACATGTTAGTGCCCCCCGACCACAGGGGCCACGCATTTTAAAATAAATTAATAAATAAAATAAATAATAACTTCTCTAATTCAAGTTCTTTAACTTATTATCGGTGGCTCTTACTATTCAAGAGATTCGTGTTGGTTTTGGAATCTACAGTCTCTGGTCTGATCTGAAATCGTTCGGAAGTCTCAGTTCGCATTGTATAGTTTTTGCGGAATTATTAAAAATCATACATAGTCTTACTGAGGCGTTAAATGTTGCTGTTAAAGACAAAAATAAGCAATTCGTTAAAACATCGAAGTCACAGGTTCCAAACTTGTCAAGGATTATAAACATTTCAAGAATCTTAGAAAATGTGTCAAACGTAGAGTTTCAGGTAAAAGGTAAAATGTATCAAGGTCAAAGCTAACCGAGAAGTTTTAGCTTAACAATATTTTCATTAACAGGGGCGGTCCGCGAACATTTGAGCGCCTGGTGCATTTCATGCAAATTCATGAATATTTTATTTTGCCCTTTACATACTTCTTTACCCAATGTCTAATAATAATTTAAATATTTTCTATTCCACACACCCACAGTGTCTTTCTGTTGCAAGAGTTTCTTTTAGGGAAAAATTATTCAAAAAGGATGAAAGCTAAGTGCCTTGGATAAGAATCACTCAAAGAGGTTATGCTAAAAAATAAAGAGATTGTGAATTCAAATAATTTCTTTACTGTAGAAAATTTATATTCCTTGCTTTAATTTTTGCAAATTTTTCAGTTAAACTACTATAGTCAATTTTCTTCGACTAACTCCTTTTCGATTGAGATAACAGGTAGGCCATTTAACCTTTCTTGTGACATGGTGCTTCTCAAATAATTTTTACTTATTTTTAATTTAGAAAAACTTTTTACCCAGATGCCACAGAAATATGTATTGTTAATAAAATGTTAATACAAATTACAGTATTTGGAAATATGGCTTCTAAATTATTATACTAAAAATGTAGTTAAGAACATCATTAGGAATAATTAGATGATCTAGCAAAGTTGATAACATTTGCAGTTCTTTAATTTTAATCATCAATATCAGAATTATTTCCATTAGTTAGCACCTTTTTATAATTCGAACATTTTAATTTTAAATCTTCAGGAGACATTGTTGAATGTCATACAATAAGGAAAAACTATTTGTATGTTCAGATAATTGCTGATGATACTGTAATTGATGATATAGCCTGATCCAGAACTTTAAAAAAAAATTATTTTATATTGTTGCGTATAGGTTCCACAATAATATCATCAGCACCATCATATTCAAATAATGGTTTCTTTCGGCGAGATCGTAATGCATTTGAACTCGGAAAACAACAAGGAACTTCAAATTTGTCAGCAATCGTTTTTGCTAATCGTAAAAACTGTTCAAATTCTTCGTTTGTTGCCATCAAAATATTTATTTGGGGATTTTGAAAATACTTACTCACTATATTAATATAGTTTCCAAAATTGTATACCAAATGGTTAATGCGTATATAAACTTGAATTCTAATATTTTACTTCTTAAAGTTTCAGCTGTATTTACAGTAGATGCATCACCACTTAATGACATTTCAATAAATGCTTCATTAATATCATCCAACTGTTCTTTTAATGGTTTTAGTACATCAATTCTACTTTCCCATCTTGTAGTGCTAATTGATTTGACAGTACTAATATGTTTCTTTAATAATAGACCATCTTTTAACAGAACGGGAAAGAAATACATAAATTCTTTAAACAGTATCAAATAATGCAACCGAATCGCGTGAACATTGGGCAGCGTCGCTTATGACTAAATTAAGTGTATGAGACGTTCAAGGTACGAAAAATGCTCTTAGTCCTTTCCCTCGCATAAGATTGTGAATACCAAGGTGTTAACCTTTCATGATAACCCTGACTTCTATAATTTTCAATTGACATACCCATTTCTTTTAGTTCGTTTAGTACAATTTCAGTAAGACCAGTACTCTTGGAATCGTTGGCCTCTAAAAATGTAACAAAATGTTGTTTTATTTCAAAAATATTATTTTCTTGGTTTAAAAATCGAATAATCAATGTTAATTGCTTCTCGTGGAGTAATGCTCCTCATCCGGAGTACAATCAACGATTATAGAAAAATACTCGACTTTCAGTATCATTGAAATAATTTTGTCTTTTACTCACCGCGAGATTATTTTAATAAATTCGTTCTGGATATTTTTACTCAAATATTTATTTTGAGTTTAATGGTTGCTTATCCTTCGTAAATGTTCTGAAATTACTCGATCAAATTTACTGACAAATTCAACTAATTTTACAATGTTCCCATTATTCGAATCATACAGAACTTCCAATTTCCCCCCCGAAATGCAAGAGACTGTATTTAGGAACTCTACAAATACTATTAATCATTTTAGCACCTCTCTCCAGTGTCGAACCGTTTTTCTAATCCCTTCCAAGTTTTACAATTTTGCATATGTTTCAAACTGTTCTAATGTGACTGAGTTATTCAGGCCAAATGGTTCCAATCTGTGAATCCTAAACTAATTCGAGTCGTATTTTCACAGTGAAATGTAAACAGTTCACAACAAAAACACTGCGTCATTTGCCATAACTCGCACTGAAAAAAATGTTGCCTATGTATTTAATGTTTTTGTAATTACTATCAATGTTTTTTTGACTTCGTTTCCAACTTGTGTTTTTTTGGCATTGTTCTAATGACTGGATGATCACAATTAATGTTTCAAAATGAACATAAACCCAAAGACATTTATTCATATATTCAAAGTCTAAACTATATATTTGACGTTAGTTGTATGCAGAGGGGACATAGTTGTTATACCCAATGAACATTAAACATTGGTCTATGTGACATACATTTAATGAATTTATTCTTTAGTTTAAGTAAATTACGCCTTGGTAATACACCTTTATCCATATATTGATGTATCTATATATACACACATCGACGTCCAATAAACTTTAATTCAATGACAATACATGCCATTTTAAACATAAATTTAATGTATTTTTAATATGTTCCAGATAGAAGAATTAATCCTTAAAAAATTGTACATTAATCATTAATATTTGGAAGCAATAGCCATATTTCAAGGTAAAATCATAAGTCGATTTCATTAAATAAATAAAAACAAAAGTTTTTAATTGACCGAGCAATTAGCGCAGTGGTTAAAGCTGCGACGTATAAGGGATTTTTCATCTCCCGATTACGATCGGTGATTAAATTGAAAACATCTATGACCCTCTGTTGGAATGTAGAACTCATGGGCCGACCCATCTTCCATGTCACTGTTGAGGGTGACATGGAGCTATGCAATACACAGGTGGTATACTGTACTTGTGTGAATGGGATGAATGAATGGATTGAATGAATATTGTGTGAATGTAAGGTAAGGCTATGAATCCAAAAGTGTCTATGCCAAGTCCTTTAAAAAAAAAGAAAAAAAAATCTTTTAATTTAATTCAGTCTATTTTATAAATATTAACTTAATACTAATTATTATTATTAAAACAGTTTTAAAGGCCATTACTGGCCCCTTACTGAGTCAACAATTTGGCTCCAGCGGTTTCGATCCCGAGCATGGTCTTCATACTGTCTAAGACAATCTGAAGAGGCCATGTCGTTCTCTACACCGTGGAGCCATCATCGCCTGCAACGACCTCTGCGCCTACCATATGGTAGCTCTCCTTTCAGAGATCGCTGCACAATTCGTTCCGGATCAGCACGCAGAACGTGCCCGAATAAGGTTGAAACGACAGTTCCACAAAGTATCCCCTCCGAATATCAAGATCTTCGAATTAATGCAGTCCACTCCAGGTGAACGGTTTCGTTACAATCTCTGCATGTGAATTCCTCATGGGATGGCTCCTCAGTGCAAATCTCCGCAGTCTGTATTAGAGGTGGCTGAACAATACTAATTACAATTAACAAATACAATTATCAAATAACTCATTTACACTATAGGTGGTTTAAAACAAATTTTAGACTCGGACAGTTTATACAATACAAATGGTTTTACGTGAGTTGGACCCAATTTTTTAGTGTCATATTCTAATATAAAGTTTCCGACTATAAATGCCCTTAAATGTTAATTGTCGAAAGTTTCAATAATGCGACATTGTGTAATCAGATAAGCCTCATTATTTTTAATAAATATGTTGTTAATTTTCATTAATTTATTTCTATCTTTGTCGAATAAATAATATAGTTGACTTTGTATAAAGTGTTACGAAAAGTAATAGAGGATGCTATCTGGTATGAAACGGAATCTACACAAAGCTTTTGTTTAATTGAAGCAAAGTAAGGTTTTTCCATGATTTGTGAATTATTTTCAACTTTATTAATTATTAGTGGTTCTTTAAACCCAACATTTCCTAATATTTTGTATGCAAATTTCAATAAACACTTCTTTCCTATGGAAACAGGAAGATTTTTTCTTATTGCTGTTGAAGTGTTGATTCAAACCTCATACACCAATATTGGATGGGTGGACCAGAGTTTCTAATAAAAGATGGATAGTGCGTAAGAAAATGGTGGTTTGGCTTTACATTATTATGTAGAGCGATTTTATTTGCTAGTATATTTAATATATCTTCATTAAAAGAGTCAAACAATAAAATGTTAACAACCTCTTCAAGCAAACAAATATATTTCTACACTCGATCATATCTTGGTACTCTATCTCAAACAAAACAAGTAAAAAAGTATAACAATTTAACGGATTCTCGAGGAGCTTCCGATTTTTGTACATAATCGAGCTTTAACGGAGGTATGCGGTTATTGTTTTCCATTTCACCATAATCAAAGTATAGAATGCGGTTATTTATTTCAGCCAGAGTGAAATACCTTTTATCTAAAACAAAGTAGTACAATGAATTAGATAGACCATATTTAATTACTCCTTCGTAACAGTCCTGCATTACATATACACAAAAATTTTGTGTCACATGAAAACTTGATAGCGTATTAAAAGCAGAATCAATTCCTGTGTTTTGCTATTCATCTATACCTAAATCTTGATTGTAATTATAAACATTTCGAAGTATATTGTCAATATTATTATAATTGTCATTATTATTTATAAACATTGCTGAAAAAATAGTTGATAAAGATGAAAATTCGAAAGGAAGTACTGGAAAATTGAAATAAAATGCTGCTATTGATTGGCTACCCGCATGACTACCAAGTGAATCTCCTGTTTCAAAATCATCATAATATCTGTTAAAAGGTATGACATCCTTATTTTCAAAAATTTTCAATTTATTTTTCCAATTTTTACCTTGCACTAAACTGTATATATTCGAAGAAAGATTTTCATTAAGAGTTTTAATACTTTGTAAGGTTTGTGTTAAAACATCGAGTATTTCAAAAAACTTTCGAATTTGGAATTCTATAGGTACTATGCCAGTTGTAACCTTCTTATACCTTTGTTTGTGATTTCAGAGGTTTCTGTGTGGATAACAAAAGATTTGCTTGGTTTATATAAATCCAAGTCCTTTAGATGTTTTAGTAATGAAAACTCACTATGAATTTCTGCAAATGGTTTTTTCCAAACATCGAATTAAAGATGTCATTTATTTTTATTAACTTCATTTGTTATGCATGGCAATTCTTGCTGTTTCAATTGAACGATAATTTTATTGAGAACTAAATTTGAAACATATCTATGTTAAAATAGTGTTTAACAGCGTGGTTGTCATACTGTTTAAACTATTTAACTTACAAATAAATAATTGCACATGATGAAAAATTGTTTTTTTTTAAATCGGAAGGACTATTAATTTGAAAATCTAAATTTGAAAGAGTCTCAGCAGTAAATTACCTTGTGCTTCAAGATCTGTATTATAATATGTCTTGGGTTTTTATATCCCACGAATTATCCATATTATATTTTTTACAACTGTTAAAGTGACGTTTTACTCGGCTCGAGTCAGAAACTATCGAAATACGTTTGTTGTTTGGGCATTTATAACTGGAATAATTGGGTTTAAATGAATGTACTAATTTTAAATGTTCGACATAAATATTATTATTTGAACAAACAAAGTTACACATTTTACAATACATTTTTATTTTAAATATAAATGAAAAATTCGAATTTCATACAATATATGTCAACCGAATACCGACCTTAGTTATAGTAGTTTTTTTTTATGTACATTCGGAATTTAATTCTGCAATTAACCCTGTTATGTCGCTATCTGGTCTGTCCGATGCAGTATGTATATTGAAAAAATATTGTTTGTAGGAACAGCCAAACTTTATATGATTCTACTGCATAATTTAGGTTGAAAGCAAAATGTATTTCAAATGCAGTTGTCAAACAATCCAAAATGTTATTGAATTTATAAAATATTTCATCATAACAGGTGGCGAACTCATCATGCCCTAATATAATCATGAAAGGTTGTAGGGTCATCCCATATTCCAAATAAGTTGTCGTTTTTTTATTGATAACACTTCGTAAGTTGCTTATTTGTTCCACTTCCATAAAAAAGGATTCAATTGAGTTTTTAATGGATATTTTTCATATTTTCTTGTCAGTTTTTCGGATAACCCGACTGGTTGGTTTTAATATATGATATATCCCTTTTAAAATGGTAATAGTTTTAGAGTCTGAAAATAATAAAAATATAGCGGAAAAGTTAATTAGTAAATATATAGTGAGATATCTGATAAATGAGGTAAATAAAGTGAGATATCTGAAGTTTATATATGAATGTATATGTGTACATATATTATAAATTTAATTAAAATCAATGTTTATGACCACGTTCTGTTTGCAAAAATTCTTTCAAATCCTGGAATATTAAAAGTAACTAGTTTAGCTCTGAGTAAAATTTAGTTAATTTATTAGTCAACTATTTTTATTGACTGTGAGTATGAAAGTATAATATACAAATTCATATACATAATACACAAATAATCAAAGACATGCTACTTTTAGTAATATTGAAAAGTGCGAAATAATTATTAAAATTAATTATAAAACTAACCTCAAATTGTAATCAAAATAGTTTCAGCCAAAACCAACCTAAATCAATATTGCATATTACCACGAATTTAGGGAATGATATTAAAGCTCAGTATACAATTTATTCAACACATTCCACTTTTTAGTATCTAAGCACTTAATCACAAACACTTATTTGTTTTTTAATAATAAATTTTTAATTTTATTATTTTGTACTTGTTTCACCATATAACTTCACCAGCTTACATACACGTTTGGTATTAGAATAAACTGACTTAACCCAATGAAACATAGGATTTTTTGAATCAAAGTTGACGGATCATTGAATTTAAGTGCAAAAATTCTTTCAGTGGCGTTCATAAATATTAGGACTACATTTTTCTTTATTTTTAATAAGAAACTTTATATAAGAAATTTGAACCGGACCATTTTCTACTATAAGTTTTAGTCTTTTTTTTGACAAAATGTTACTATAAAAATGAAAATGTTACCATAAAATATATTCAGAAATTCCTATGTATTTTAGCGCCTGGTTGTAGGTGCACAACTTGCTACTATGAGAGGATCGCCCTTATCCATTTCCATGTGTATAAAAGCTCTGTCTTCTTGAAATTAAAAAAACTCAATGTTGTTTGCTCCAAGTGTATAGTACATATTATATCGAAATTTGGCCTGACCGAGTGTCTATCATTTTAAATGATAACAAAATGAATAAAATTTACATATAAAACCAATCAAAAAATAAATATTTGCATGAATATATCATTTTGAATATTTCCCTTAAAAGTACTCAACAATAATAATTTCAAGAAAATCAATTCCCAAACTTTTTGATAAGTCAATTTTTTTTTTTGTGTTTCTTTTCTTTAAATCCAAATTTATGGTTTCTTTTCATTATAAACTTACTATAAAATATAATAATATATTCCAAAACATGTTAAAAAAAATAAAAATAAAAAATGTTGCCAACAAATTGAATGAAAATTCAAAAAAAATATAAATTTTTTTTTATGATTATTTCAAATAAAATATCCGTACACACATGAGTTTGTACCATCAACACGATATTTTTAAGATGCCATCACAAAAAATTTTTTTTTTTTTTTTCAATACTCATAAGCAAAATTATGATTATTACATAACAGAAATACATAATCATAATAATATGTAATAACAAGCCATGCAAAATATGAATTTTATATACATATACATACGAAGAAGACAGAGGGAAATCGAATACATTTTTCTTGTAGAGGCATATATATGTACGGTTATGTTAAACTTGAAAGTACCACGAAATTTTAATACGAATATATAAAATGAAACACAAAAAGCTGTCATGCTCGTACATATACATAAAAAAGCAGGAAAAATACTGAAAAGCGATAAATAAAATGTGTTACGTATCGCGCACAGTATATTATACTTACATTCATATATATACAAAACGAGAAAAGTGGTGAAATGTTTCCTTGTTTTGCTCCGGTGCTTGAACGAACAGAACAACAACAACGACAACAAAATATGTCATTTTCGTTCGATTTTCCATCGCTCCAAATTTTATGCGAATTAAAGTATATATTCTTCTTACGAACATTCCACAACATTTTATTTATGACTTATGAATTTGTTTATGCGAACATACTCATTTATATACATACATATCGCATCCCGACGTGCTTTATTATCGTTAAAAGCTTTATCAAATATTAACTTTATCCGCCCACACATACATATAAATTGTTTTCAATAATAATTATTAAAAATCGACTGCAAATTGCGTTAACAATATTTTGGTAAATACGCGCAAAATAAAAGCTCACGCGCACACAAAACCTGTCATTTCTAATAATAATTATCATTCAATTAATTACAATAATATCCAAAAATATGAACGAACAAAAAATATTATATTTATTTATATATATAGAGCATAAAACATAATCATAAATATTTATGAATGTAATTATTATTCAAAATACATTTTTTTTAATTTTTTGTTCTGAATTTTCACAAAATGAAAATAATTTATTTGAATAATGTGAAAAGCTTTTAATTGAGTATATAGTTAAATAATTTTAATGTTTTTATTTTACAAAACCAATTGACTTTCTATTACTAGACCATACATATACATATTTATGCTTATATTATACAATAAATTATTTGGATTTTGTTAAAAGAGGTCGCAATTTGGTGAACTTTGATTTAAAAATAAATTGTTAATTTATTGAGCTTTAATTTAATTTTAGGTTTTGCTTTATATTTAACAAAAAAAAAATTCCCGCTGGACCTCATACCTATAGAGTTCGACTCTGTTTACTTGATTTTATTTTTAACACATTATGCATTAAATTTTTCAGTTTATATATTTGGCCATGCCAGCCAAGGTTCCATCACTGGATTGTGAATTAAACAACCAATTCAATTCTAGATAACACTTAATTTATTTATTTCCGAGTTATAACACCATTAATAATAAAAACACAGCTAAAACACTTCTATCATTTTATCTCGTATTTATACCAAATATTTAAGCTACTAGAATATTCCATTAAATTCTTTTCCTAAATAGTCTAGATACATACTTACATGTACGGTAGTTTCTCTACTGAAATAGAGATGTCACCACAATCGTAACACTAGCTCTGATTTGCCCCGTTTCTGAGTTCGATGGACGCTTTTCTCGTTGCTCCTCTTCTACTCCCCTGATTGTTGTTTCGACATCATCTATACGAAGTGGCAACTAGAATATATTGCAATGCAATGATTCTCGCCCAAGTCAATCAATTAACTAGAATATGGGAGCTCTGGTTGTAGTTTTAAATTATCTCCATGAACATGTTTTTTTAAGCCCGATAGAACTTGAAATTGTAAAAAATAACACAAAAAAGTAAATTGCAATCCAAAATTTTTTTTATTCAAAAAACCGCTGCTCTTCTCAACAAAACGCATTCTGGAGGTCCAATTTTGGGCTACTTTTTCGAGCACTGCTGGCCGTATCTCACGAATAACGTCAATTGTTGGTGTTTTATCAGCATAAAATAATGACTTCAACTTATTGCCATATTTTGATTTTAATAAGTCGATGGTTGCGGTTGCCGTATGGCCCTTAGCACCATCCTGTTGAAATCGCATCTCGTCCGGATCAATGTCATCCATATTTTTAAACAAAAATTCATTGATCATGGTGCGGTAACGATCTCTATTGACCGTAATGCGATCCCCCACCTCGTGCATAATTCTGGACATAATGGAATTTGTAGGGTCTTATTGCATCCTCTACAGAGTATGTATAGAACGAAAACTATCAACAGTTCGATGGATGGCTTGCTCGACGGAATAAAAATCACGAAGTTGTCTATAAGTTGCGCAAATCGACGACTGATTTTCAAAATAAATTTTAATAATTGCGTAGGTTGTTCAAATGTGAGACTATTCATGATGATTTGCCGTGATGATTATTTGGATACTCAAATCTACTCAGATCTGCTAGAGTATATTTTTCATAAAAAAAACACCTTTTAGAAGCTCTATGTCGAAGCTTTTTCACATCCTCCTCCGAACTTTGCACTTTTCCAGTACCGTCATGCCAACTTCTAGATTGTCTTTTTAAACTCTGTAAACTTTCAGTTTCTTCGAGAAGTCTTCCTTCCCGTTTTAAAATATCTGCGCCCATTTGAACCTGTTGAACCTTCGGTTGTATTATCTCCAAATTTCCCTGTAGAATAGTGCGCATCTTCTGAACTCCCTTTCCCATTATTTGTTCCCGTTCGTGACGTAATTGTCCCGTTTTCTCAATTCCCTGTTTAATTTTCTGATTTGACTGCTTCATTCTCATCATAACAGCCATTAACTGCGTCATATTGAAGATTCCCGATGGTACTGGCATATTCTCAACCATTGCACCGTGCTCCCTTTCGTCCCCTTCTGCTTGGTCTTCTTTCTCTAATTTTAATTTGGAAATATTTAACTTGTCGAAAATCATTTCTTTATTCACAATCCCATCACAATTGTCACCATTTGTTACGTTTCAGCTTTGTCAAACAAGGTTCAATCACTCAATGGCGAATAAAACCACCAATTTAGTTCTAGCTATAACACTAAATTTTTAATTCCCGAATTATTACACCAAACACTAGTTTACTTAATTCACTATAACTACTTTAATTCACGCTAAACACTTTAATGACAATTTATTTCACTTTTGTTAATTCTTAACTTTCACTGTATACGTTTACTATATCACTGTTAAAATCCAACTAACTAACTTCTACAATATTCCACAATATTCGAGTGTGTCTAGACTATTCCTAACTAAAGTATTGAGCAATTGCCCAAGATTTGTAATATTTGCGGTTGTCAATGAGGGTTGCAAGATACATTTTAAGACAATAATGCGTAAATGCTGTATTTTTTCGGTCATATCTGTCTTGATGTTTTCGAAGAACTCTGAGGTTTAATATAATTAGCCCCGTATCGTGCAAACCCTTCAGAAAGTTAGTAGTATTGCCTGTTATATGGTTCAAATGATAACCATTCTCAGAATGGGCAGGGGCCGGAGTAATATGAGTTCTTCAGTTTTGACTCCGGGGATAATTTTTCAAAGCTATGGCTCTGGCTCTGGCTTCTATATTTAATTTTTACTGTGTAAACTATTAATTCATTTCAATTTAAAACCATCAAACTTGGATAGGCTTCGTCTTCAACTCCGGCTATGGCTTATCAATCCTCAGATCTGCTGCTTCTTGCTTCGCCTCCTCAGGCCTTCCATTACTGAGAAAAATGAAATAATTATACGGTACCGCTCAACGGTCTTCTGAACTGCCGATGTCAACAATGTGATGAATTCGGTTTTTAATCTTAATCCTCTGAAAGAAGGTGAACTGAAAATTTTGAAAAAAAAATATATATAAAAGACAAACCCCTTTGCTTCTTCTACAATTTAGCCTTGAAATACAAAACAAAATATGTTGGCGAATTAAATGAACTCAAATGTTAAATTTTATGCCAATTACGATTGATTTGGTAGGCCTTCAGAAAGTGATTTAGATTTGGAGTCGCGCTAAATAATCGCACTCAATACTTTTTCCGTAGGAATGCCACGACTCGTTCTTCCATGTACATGCGATTATCTTTGATGGCTAGTTTGAAAAAAAATTAAGTTTCACCTGTGAAAAAATGTAACGTGAGAGGGAGCTGGGAAAAACTTTTATTTATTGCGGAAATTTTAGCGAGCAAAACTATTTGATTGCCGATGGTACAGTGGTAGGTTCTAGTGATTTATTTGTTTAAATCTAAGCTGGATTTTTTGCGCTTATGTCGACCACTTCATTTTTACTTCATTAATTAACTTAAAGGTGGTGATTCTGTAGTAGAAATATAGTGAAACTTTTAAGTTGGAAAACCGTTTCTTGGCATGGCATTATACATATTTCCGTGTAGAACTTATTTAGTTATTGGCTTGTAGAATTTTCAGCTTCAGTTTGAGTTCAGATCAATGAGTCCAAAATGAAATACTTGATCTGTAGTTATAGAGATCAAGTATTTCATTTTGAAGAATCATGCGTGTGATTTACGGCCCGAGCCTTGTACAATATCGAGATCAGAGATCTGATAAAGTTCCTCGATATTGTACATGAAATAAGATCGCTGAGAGTACGCTGGCTTGGTCATGTTCTGGAAATAATTGTGCAACGATTTCTGAAAGGAGAACCAGTATATCTCTTAGACAGTATGAAAACCATGCCCAGAATCGGAACCGTTGGAGCTAAATTATTGACTCAGTAAAGGGCCAGTAATAGCCTTTAAAAACTGATTATTATTATTTATTATCGTTTCCAAAAATGATGATAAAACTGATGCAGGAAACTCCGACGAATAAAGTGGCCCATTTTAAACTCGGTAACTTCAAATAAATAATTTGTTTCAAGTTATTCCTAACGAAGAATGTTTGTAATTATCAATTTGGTCGAGTAATATGCATTGAGTATAATCTGCTCTCCTGCTTTTGATTTGAAACGCTAAGCGAATGTAATTTTCTTAAAAGAAAATGAGAAGTTTCTTACCTTGAAACGCAGTGAGCACCAACAAAAACTGGTAACATTATCAGAATGCACTTATGCGATGAAACTTCTTTTACTACGATTTTCGTTAAAACGAGGAGCATATTGTTTGTGAGGTCTCCAACCAGTTCTTGAACGGCTTTGGTACTCAAGCGACCAAATTACACCGAGCAAATAGCACATTTTGACGTTATAGATCAGCTGCGTACACCATAGATTACCCAATTTTCACAACACACAAAATATGGAAAATAGAAATATTTGACAACAACAACAATTTCATGTTGACAACAACAAAATTTTTTATACAATATTATAATTTTGGTGTTGTTGAGTCGATTAAAAATGGAAGTTATTTTGTTAAATCCTTTTGCTATATACACACTACTACAGGTGTGTAACCCGAAGCAATTTTGGCAAATAGTTTGCTTGGACCAGTGAACCTAGGATAGGTCTTTGCAAGTTTATCATAATAATTCTGATTTGTAAGTTTATCATAATATCTTAGCATTTAATACATTTGCTGGAATTTTATCCTTAGTTCATTATTCTGTACAGTTAAACGAGAAACTTCATTGCCGTCTTGTCGCAGACGGTGTTTTGTAATTTATTAGAGGTAGGGGGCTTATACTTCTATCTGCTGTAGTAGCTAAGCTTTCTACTACTAAAGTATTACGGTCGCTAGAAGTCGACGACTGGAAGCCCATTCGCTCACTTTTCGAAGTCGCCGGTACTGGGTATCCTAATCCCAGCACCGTAGCATTTTTCTTCTGCTGATCTTTAACGGCTGGTTTATTATTCGAGGCACATTCCCCTATTCAGATTTGCTCCACGGGTAGTATTTTATTTTATTTTTCTATCCACCGGCCAGCCAGTTTGGGCATTCCCTGATCCGCTACCTGGTGACGCCCTCGACGGGAGTTCGGCATCTTCACACGAGTGGATAGAAATAAAATTCAAATAATAATTATATCGATTTGGTCCACTAAGTTAAAGACTTTAAAAATTTTGTTCGGTAACTTTGAAATATTTTAAAACACTGTCGAGACTATACACGCGCACCAATAAAAAAATAATTTGATATTATTTTTCCAATCAAAATGTAATTATGTAATGCCAAATATGAGTGAACTTGAGTATTCACGCATCAACAATTCATATAAAAATTCACATAAGGCACAACAAAATTGCAACTTATTTTCATTTTAAAAAATTAATTAAAAATATCTGTCTCGTAAGCTTTTTCATATAGAAACGTATAAGCTACGTTATATGAATCCTGAAGGCCAGTACAAATTTATTTGTTTATACCCACATTGTATCCAGACAGATTAAACCTGATGATTATTTAGGAAAAAGCTCTAAGCTATGTACATATGTATATATCGATTTCCCGTTCATTACGCTGTATATGTACGTACACGCATAAGTCGAGTAGGCTATTTTTGCTATGTACGCATATATATATACATATTATTGAAGGGGATAAAGTATTTTAGTCTGAAATATTATATCATTAAAGTACTCTAGAAAAGCAAAAAGCACACACACACACACATACATACAGAATGGCAAAAATCTAGAATAAACCATAACGTAATAACTATTTAGAACCGCACATCACGTTTTCTCAAACATATGTCCATTTCATATATAAATTTAATCCTTAAATGTACAACGTACGAATGTCCTATATACATACTCATATATAGAAAAAAAATTTATACCAATTTTCATGTTTTTCCAATATTGTTTTCTTTATTTGTGTGTATGCGTGTGTATCTCTTTGTGCTAATATAATGTTCAAAACCAGAAGACGAAAAATCTTTATTGATTCTGTGTACATCTATACATACTGATGTATATACGGAAATTCATTTCTAATTTAAGTTGAAAACATTTTTCTTGTTTTTCCGAATTTTCACTAATATGATTTTTCCTATTTGGACATGTCTTATATACCATAAACCAAATACGGAAGAAAAGATCTCGTTTATATACATTTAAGAAGGAAAACTCATGTATGTGATTATCAATTATCACTATATATCGTATGTCCGATTCAACTATAATAACTGTATATAAACGGACAATCGGACATGTTGTGGGAGCATAACCGGATATAAGAAAGGTGGGAAATTTTTGTTCTCGCAATTGATTAGGTTTTGTGACCTGTTTTTTTTCTTCTTGTGTTCGCACCGTTGAATTGATTGGAAAATTGATGGGGTTTATGATTCTATAGATGATTTGTCCAATTCATCTATTTAGTTGATTAGGTGTAATAGAGACATATATGTTTTAATATAAGCTGTGCAAGTGTCTGTTTTCTGGCAAAGCTAAAATTTAAAAGTTCTGTATATGAGATTTTGAATAATTTTTGAAGAATTTCAAATGATTTTTCCTACAAGGAAGAATTTTATCAACGCATTGACAATGTCGACATCGTTTAGGAACCGCAAATGGCTTCCTGAAATTCATGTATGGAGAACAACAAGGAAATGGCCAGGAGTTAAAATTGCATAGGCTTGTCTGAATAGTTTGTGTCCATAGGTGCAATTGGTCGGCAATTCAGCGAGCATTCTATCTGACACAATACTATGGAGTACTCCTCGAAAGTAAGGGCAGATTCTCCAACTGTATACGTATATAAGATGTCGTTTGCAGGTTGTAGATCTACGAGCTAGATTTTTAACACCGATTATGAAGAAATTTTGTCGGATGATGGCGAGTAATTGTTGTTGATAACAATGTAAGTGTCGTACATGTAAATTTCTTACGATCTCCCAGAACAAATGGCGTAGTTTAGGTAACTGGGTGTCTTGTATCAAATGAGCAGCATAGGTAGTCAAACCAAACAGCCCTCCAACTCACAGCGTTCCTTGATCATCGATAAACGGAGCTAATTAACGCAGTTTCTTTCGCGTTTTAAATCAGGACCTTTGGTGATTCGACTGATATCTTCTGAAAAGCTTTCATTTTGAGACCACGTTACAAGCATTGTGGCCCGTTTAATTTGAGAACCTGTCAAAAATAATGAAAAATTTTTAGTTTCAAAATTATCATAAAAGCGATAGCACTGAGCAAGTATTCGAATAATGTAAATAAATGATGACGATCGTTGGAATAACTTTGCAAGTGATGTGAAATCGGTCGATACAGCATAAGTTGACGTATATATAAATAACTTCTTTGCTTCTAACTTCCCCTTTAACTATTTTTGACTGAATAGATTTGGCATTTATGACGTTCGACGAACTTGAAAGTAAATCAGCGAGGCATAAAACTGATTTTATTTTTTGTTTAATATCACAAAAATCTGGCGGTAAGTCATCTGCTGTCTGATGAAGGGTTCGAGCTGCTAGAAATGTTATACAGGCCGTACTATAGGTGATAGTGTAGAATAGGAGAATTTGAGCTGTCACGTCAAACGCAATGCATTGAAAATCACGGCCTTTTCCGTTCATAATGACTTGCCGAAACATCTTCTCCACGTCAACTGCGAATGCAGTTTTATGTTTCCTAAATCGAATAACGATATAAAATAGCTCTTGCAGAATTGAGCATCCAGTATCTAATTTATCATTTAATGGCACACCTGACGAAGATTTCGAGGAACCGTCAAAGACTACTCGTTACATGGTTCTTCAACTAGAATCTTTCATCACAGCATGATGTGGAAGATGGAATATCCTTGAGGTAGAGCTATTTGAGGTTTCATGTTGAGGAATAAGATACATTTTACCCAACTATATTCAATCATACATTTTTTTTTTTTTTTTGGGAATTTTTGGAACCAAAGCTCCATTGCAAAAAGCTTTAGTTTGGCTATGTGTAATGACTCTTATAGTTCAGGAGAGTTTTGTTTAAATATTAACCGCACAACCTATTTACCTGATTCACGGTTTTTACATGTATTTTCCTTAAAATGAATCTAACACCTATATTCGCTTTTGATTGTTAATAGCCCGATATCCCCGCAGAATTTTTGGTGGTCAAGGCAATAGTAGAGATTGGAAGTATTTTTCAGTAATTAAACAGGATTCTAACATTGCACGGAATTTTTGGTAAGATTCTCTGGAATCCTGCACCATGATAGTTGCTCACGAATCAGAGTAATTTAAATATATAAGATCGGGGGCGTCAAACAATTAAACTATAAACTTCAAAAAATAATAATAATATTGAGATGTCCCAACATCCTCTGCCTAGTACAGTCGACCAGTTAGGAAAATCTAATTATTTCTCGATCTTAGATCTTGCTGATGGACATCATCAAGTATCAATGAACCCAACAGATAAATTTCAGACTGGTCTTAATTCTGATGTAGGGCATTTTCCCTTCAACCGCATGCACATTTCATTGTATAATCTCTAATGAACTTTAAACAACTGCTATTTTTTATATCACGAAATTGTAAATCATGGGCATAAATTTATCCCAGAAAGAATAAAACCTGACTAATCAAAAATTAATGCAATTCAATATTTCCCCATTCCTACAACACTGTCTAAGAAGTAAAGGCATTTTTTGGATTATGCGGCGATTTATGAATATTTTTTTAAAATTTGCAGAACCTCACTAGAACCTAACAAGAATTGAGTATAAATCGTAAAAGGCCAATGTTAATGGCTATGTTCTGTAATCCGACTTATCATCCCAAATTCTGATGTCAAACTTTAAACGAGTTTAAAACCAAATTTCAAAATTGTATAGATCATGACAATTCGTTACCACAAAAGAATACATCCAGATCAGATGTTTAAATGTGTAAGGAAAATTACAGTCTCATCCTCGGCGATCCCTTTCTAAAATTTTGTTTTTATACCACCAATTGTCGGACCATTTGGTATCCTTCCTTAGCTGTATGATAATAATTTCTATGTAAGTATCAATCTCCAAAATCTGTTCTGACCGACTAAGGATCAAATGTGTTCATGAGTGCGGTTGCCTCCAAGCCCATAGACTGATCACTACTGATGTGCTACAATAGAGGATTTTCTCGTTTTCACCGATCAAATTTAGTGATTTTGACGGCGTTTTAACTGGTGAATTGCAGAATGGTTTTCTACCCATCCGTACTCACCTGCTCAATCTGTTCCAGGCGTGCATTGCTTTTAGTACAGTACCACGATCCAGGAACAGGAGTAGAGTAGTTTTCATACCTAAAGTGGCAAGTCGGATTATACTGGCCCATTAGTCTGACCTCTTCTTTTCTTAAAGCTGTAGAGAGGATCAGGGTTTGGTTTCTTTTGTCCAAAGTATCTGCTCAGATTCTCGGATAGTCTGGGTAAACACTGCACGGTTTTCCAAGCTGAATTCAGTTTTGTGATTTAGGCAAGGATATTATTATCTGCACGGATAGTAAAGCCGTGATCAATACCCTTAAAAACCCTTTTACTACATTTAATTCGTTAATCTCCTTTGCTCTAATTAGAGAGTACGGGTCATGTGGATGCCTGCTCATTGTGGCGATGTGGGAAATAGGGTTGCCAATTTTTTAGCGAAAGCTGGATCGAGCAGTAAATTGGCCCCTAGCCAGCAATTCCTCTATCCATCAACGGTGGTAAGGATGCTATTACGATATTCGCTTTACTTGAACTGGCACAGAAGTGGCGTTCTACTCCTAGCTGTCGAAAAGCAAAACGGTAAACATTTAACTTAACATGAGGGTCACCAAATATGAGTTATTATTAAAAAAGAGCCAACTCAGAATTCTCATTCCACTTATTACGGGCCATGTACGTTTCAAGGTTCATCTCCAATGCATGGGACTAGCTCAGGATGATCTTTGTGTCGACTGTCTGGAGGAAGTTAAACACCGTCTATACTACGTTTACAGCTCTACGGCCTTTGTCAAGCCAGATCCTAAGTGTTCTGGTATACGGATCTTTGAACGGGGAACAGGTTTTATCCATCTCTTGGTTCAAACTTTTACAGTTTGCTAAGGCTGCAGTGCGCTTATGCGAGTTAGAATAGATTCTCAAGGTTTGCACCAAAGGCCCATTGTGGCATTGAGTTCCGGACCTCTGTAAGTTCCAACCGTTTTAATCAAAAATAAAAAAAGGATCAAGATTTAAAAGTCAAGTTTTGGTGAACGTTTGTTTGCAAGATCCCAAATATCAAAAATTTGAATACAATTACCTACCAGCCCCTGTTAAATGAACACACGGCATATTTCCGAAATTACAAAATTGAAATACACTACTGGGATAAATGGGTTACATTTGCAATGTTTGCGTATAATTATACTCCAAATTCATCGACCTCGATATGTGGTCATTACTATGTTTAAAGCTTCGAAATTAAAAATAAATTACAAATTGCTTGGAAAGAAAGACAGAGATTGATCTAAATGATATGCTGGTTCCGTCACGTTCCGCGTGTTGATCCGGAATGAATTGTGCAGCGACCTCTGAAAGGAAAGCCATCATATGGTAGGCGCAGTGGGCGTTGCAGACCACGACAGCTCCACGGTGTAGAGAACGACTTGGCTTCTTCATATTTTTTAGCTAAATTGTTGATACAGTGACGAATCAGTAGTGGCCTTTAAACACTTTTTTTTATTATTATTTACATGAACTGAACAATTGATTTGAATCAAGATTGTACAGTAAGTCATATGCAGGACAAACATATCATAGGATTTTAACAAAAATATATGTGTGATCTTCAGAATTCTAATTATCATTAGCAAATTAAAAAATGTCGTAAAATTATATTTTACAAAAAGAAAATGAAGAATGTTTCGAAGCAAAGATTGAATGAATAAACCAAAATTGTAAAACTCAAATTGGTTAACGATTGTTAGTTCAATTTGATATTTTACGTCGTATTCATGTTATATTTTCTAGTCAGAGTTAAAAATAAATTCTTAGTCAAACTTAGTCGAATCAGAAATTCCGAACGTAAAACATAACTGGTCATATCTTAAATAATCTTCAGAATTAATTTGGCAATAACATATTTATTGTTCATCTTAGATTAAGTTTCGAAATTATACAAATTCCACACTTTTAATTTTATAAAGATTTAACCTCAAATTGAAACTCAAATTCGTTCACAATAATATACGAGATGGTGTAGTTCAAGTAGGATTTGAGCACATTTCTTACTTAGCAATCTACACTGAAAATAACAAAATTAACTAGCATTGGTCGCTTTCAGTCAACACTGACAACACTGATGACCTGATGACATCAATTTCGCCATCGATAAATTGGTAAAACAATTAATGTTTTATTAAATATAAAAATAACTTAATAATTTAATTTAATACAGATCAGTTATGTAATTTTAATTGAAGAACAAATTTTATAAGTGATGACAACTGGCTGGGAGACCTTAAAGTACCCCATTGTCAGGGATGTGCATTTACGCGTCATCTAATATTTTCTACGTCGACGTGTCAATGACAATGTGTGATTCAGTGAACTAGTTCATAACTACTATGGCCAGATTTCTTTAGATTTAATGCGAAACGGGTGGGGACAGTTTTATAATCTCTTTCAATGCATTTTAATCTGTTTCCAACATAAGATAGGTTAGAAAAGTTTTAAATTAAAATACTTTTATATACTGTAGCGTGCCAAAATTTAATAAATAACAATAACTTTAATAACCCAAAATGGGTATAAATACAAATATAATATTTATTTGAATAAAAAAAATTTATAATTATATAAAAATAAAATAAGCGAAAAAAAAAATTTTTAATTTAAAATTTATAAGATATAATAATTAAATAACCATACTAATTATAATTATTATATATAAAAAAAATTGTTCTTAAATTTAAAATTATCATTGAAAAATTTTTTTTTAATGATGGCGTGGTTTTCTAGTCATCCGCAATGAATGTCCGTTACATCGAAAAACACATGGAATAAAAATAAAAAAATAAAATAAAAATTAGTAATCATATAATGTAATCATATATGTATATAAACAATGGAAAAATCTCTTTAGTTTTTTTATTTTTTTTTTATTTTCTTTATAGATATCGATATTTAGTTGTTCCTTTAATTATTTTTTTTATTTTTATTATCTTATATTGGGCGCCAGATATCCAGCACGCTTACCGGACAAAGCTCAGCCTGCAGTCCACTCCCGCGTGAGTTCGTGAGAAAAAAAAAAATTAAATTGATCTTTCCGCGAAAAAGAAATTGTTTGAATCATAAATATTCACCAATTTATGAGAAAAAATATTTATAGTCAAACACAAGATTACTTTAAATTTTAATTAAGGATCTTTACTTAAAACTGAAACAAGAGTTATTTGAAGAAAGCGACATGGACAAATCATAAAGAAAATTTACTTCAACTCACCTGATCAATCCAGGAACATGTGGCCTTCAATGGTTAAGAAAACATCCGCATCCAAACAATTTGCATTACTTCCGGAATATTTCACGGTAGTGCCAGGACACAAAAAAAAGTTGTAATACCCACACACTTAATCTTTTATATAATAATTAATCACAGTCCAGGGGTAAATCACATATATATCTGATCACTTTAAAATTTAAGAGGCATAATATGTTAATCGAGTTCTCGAATTTATGATTTTATAACTTATTTGTTCCTTTTTTTTTTTCTTTTCACATTTCCACGTTATGCCCTTAACTCAATAGTTAGCAAAATTATTATAAATTATTATAAATTTAACCAATTAATTATGCTTAATTTATTTAATTAAAGTTAAATCACAATCATGTTAAATACTTAGTTCTTATAACATTACTTTAACATATCACTTGTTCACATATAAAAAAAAATATATATATATATCACCTCTTCAAGAATAGAATATCGGCCCAAGCCTCAACTGCATATCCAAAAAAAAAAAAATCCAAATTGCCTCCAATACAACAATAATTCATCTGCTCTGAATCGTCTTCAAATCCAAACACCAAAAAAAAAAAAATCTGCTCTCTCGTATCGCACACGGTTTTCGTTTCTTTTCTTTCTGTCTGTCCCGCACACGGTTTTCGTTTTTCTGATCTGATCCGCACACGGTTTTCGTTTTTCTGATCTGATCCGCACACGGTTTTCGTTTTTCTGATCTGCCTCCCACGCACACCGTTTTTTTCTTTTATACCCATTTTCGCTGAAGATGCCGGATGTCTCGCCATCTGCCATGTTTTTTCCATCTTTCAGCCAAGTCGAAGTTTTCTACAATTTAACCATCAAGCTTTCCAAAAGTATAACCGAAAATTCGTGTTTCAAAGTTTTATTTTTATTCTGGTCGCAAACCGGGCTTAAGCTTTGAACGATTGGCATCTAATGACATCTATACAAATGTGCCATCAACAAAATATCAATATCTCCAAAGCAAATTAATGAATCATCATTGTCATTGATGCATACTAAATAGAAAATTCGCAAGCCTATAATACAACCATATTACAGTGCGTATACCAAAATATGATTACCGTGTGTTATCATAAAAAAAAAATCGGAACCTTACAATACACCATTTCGTCAATAAAAAAAAATTAATTAATTATGAAAATTAATTAATTAATTTTTTTTTTCTTTTATAATTTACTAAAATTAACTCTAAATTAAACTAAGTTATATATTAAAAATTTATGGAAAAAGAAATATATCTTTGCAATTTTCAGCAAAAGAACAAAAAAATACTGAATCCAAAATGAGATTCAAACCAAATAGCCATATTTATTTTTCCAACAAATCTTATAACAATAATAAAAAATACCACCACCAAAAATATATATTAAATCTAACTAAAACTAAACATGAAACGCAACTTTCAGAATTCTATCTAATTCCCTTTTCACTAATTTCCGTACAAGATGAATGAAATGTTCTCATTAATTGAGAGATGGCAATAAAAGTTTGACTTCCTTAACAATTTATATGACGGTTCAAATCAGGTATAATGATAAATAATAATAAATTAATAATTAATATTAAATTAATACAAGAACCAAACTCATATCTACCCACAAATCTGGTATTGAAGAAAACTCAGTGTTTGAAATGGCAGTATAAATTTCGTTCGTGTTATAAAATAAATGAAATAAAAATAATATGGAAATGTTACTCTCATTCCCTTAAAATTTCGTCCTGGTGTTGATGAAAACTCAGTGACAAATTTTAAAACAAAAGAAAATTAAACAAAAAAAATATAGAGATGTATCTTTCATCTCCTCTTACATCACTCTGGTGTTAAGAGAACTCAAAGATGATGTCGGAATTATAAAAAAACTGATGAACCCTTTTAAATTTTTACCTGGTTTTAAAGTAACTCAGAAAATCAATAAACTGTAGGTGATACAAAGCAAACTGAATGAAATCATTCACCGAAATTAGCGAAAGTCGAATTTAAATACTACTTTTGACTGATATTGTTGGTTAAGATCAACTAGTGAACTTTCCTGTAGTAGAACAACTCTACATCATAGCTTTACCAATTCATTATACAATAACCTATAATCTAAAATACTACCTATAAAAATAATTTATAAAACATATCTTAGGGACTAATTCGAATAATAGTTACTAGTACAATTTCATGATCCAAACTAATAGTTATATACCCACGTTCAATCAGGTGCGAAATCTTTGGTATGGAAAACTCCTAATTCTTTTCCATTCATGTCTTCCAAAATATACACATTACAACCAATCTGCTGTTTGATTTTGCATTTTATACGTTTTGCTAATTTAGACGAAAAATTTTTGGTTGCATCTGACAATTTAAAATTCTTCTTCCAAACTATATCTCCAACAGAAAATTTGCTGGGGCGCGTTCTAAGGTTATAATAATGAGAAGATTTTTGATGCGCTTTTTCTAAATTTTTCTGAACGATGGTTTTTAATTTAGAAAAATCTTCCAATTTCTTTATTCTACCAGGGATATTAATTTCATCCGTATGTGAGTCATGTTTTTGGTTTGATGCACCTCCAATATCGTATCCATAATGATACATCTCACGACCAAAGTTTAGAAAATAAAAAAAAATTAATTAATTAAGAAAATATGATTACCGTGCGTTCGTGAGAAAAAAAAAATTAAATTGATCTTTCCGCGAAAAAGAAATTGTTTGAATCATAAATATTCACCAATTTATGAGAAAAAATATTTATAGTCAAACACAAGATTACTTTAAATTTTAATTAAGGATCTTTACTTAAAACTGAAACAAGAGTTATTTGAAGAAAGCGACATGGACAAATCATAAAGAAAATTTACTTCAACTCACCTGATCAATCCAGGAACATGTGGCCTTCAATGGTTAAGAAAACATCCGCATCCAAACAATTTGCATTACTTCCGGAATATTTCACGGTAGTGTAAGGACACAAAAAAAAGGTTGTAATACCCACACACTTAATCTTTTATATAATAATTAATCACAGTCCAGGGGTAAATCACATATATATCTGATCACTTTAAAATTTAAGAAGCATAATATGTTAATCGAGTTCTCGAATTTATGATTTTATAACTTATTTGTTCCTTTTTTTTTTCTTTTCACATTTCCACGGTATGCCCTTAACTCAATAGTTAGCAAAATTATTATAAATTATTATAAATTTAACCAATTAATTATGCTTAATTTATTTAATTAAAGTTAAATCACAATCATGTTAAATACTTAGTTCTTATAACATTACTTTAACATATCACTTGTTCACATATAAAAAAAAATATATATATATATCACCTCTTCAAGAATAGAATATCGGCCCAAGCCTCAACTGCATATCCAAAAAAAAAAAAAATCCAAATTGCCTCCAATACAACAATAATTCATCTGCTCTGAATCGTCTTCAAATCCAAACACCAAAAAAAAAAAAATCTGCTCTCTCGTATCGCACACGGTTTTCGTTTCTTTTCTTTCTGTCTGTCCCGCACACGGTTTTCGTTTTTCTGATCTGATCCGCACACGGTTTTCGTTTTTCTGATCTGATCCGCACACGGTTTTCGTTTTTCTGATCTGCCTCCCACGCACACCGTTTTTTTCTTTTATACCCATTTTCGCTGAAGATGCCGGATGTCTCGCCATCTGCCATGTTATTTTTTTCCATCTTTCAGCCAAGTCGAAGTTTTCTACAATTTAACCATCAAGCTTTCCAAAAGTATAACCGAAAATTCGTGTTTCAAAGTTTTATTTTTATTCTGGTCGCAAACCGGGCTTAAGCTTTGAACGATTGGCATCTAATGACATCTATACAAATGTGCCATCAACAAAATATCAATATCTCCAAAGCAAATTAATGAATCATCATTGTCATTGATGCATACTAAATAGAAAATTCGCAAGCCTATAATACAACCATATTACAGTGCGTATACCAAAATATGATTACCGTGTGTTATCATAAAAAAAAATCGGAACCTTACAATACCAAATCTAGAATTTAAAATTATAATGTAATCTGAATGTTCACAAATTTAGTTTTATCTGTTACACATTATTTCACAACTAGGCAAGATAAAATTAAAACTAAACCAGTACAATTAATTTACTTGAATTTTGTCCTAAATTTGTCTTAGGATTTTTTTTTAGGACAAACATCACAATTCTATATAATATAAACGGTTGAACTTTGTCCTATCTCAGAAAATTATAACTTAATTTAACCGATTATGTAACTTTTAGTTGCTAAACTATGTTAATAACTCTGGAAAGCTAAATCCAAATTATTATTTGTCGTATAGTTTGACTGAATCGGTCACAAATAAACTAAATAGCATAACTTACATAGCATCTTATAGCAATAAATATTATGCTTACATTCGGTATTTTATCGCATTTAACGACCGATTAATATCTTAATGTAGCACCTAATTTAGATGATTCATAAAGCCAAAATCCGTGGTATTCGAACAATCAGCTGTTTTAGACTAATATTTGTGATTTGATTAATGCATCGCTTTAAGTAAACGGAAACCAATTGCGTATAATTTTTAACGATCACTTTTAATCCATAATCAACAACCGCCGGGCAATCGGTCAATGCTAATATTGAAGCAGCAGTCTTCTATTTGCAATTTGAACATGTCAAAATATCGTAGGTTGTTGACGATGTCTTAATTGTCAACGTCAAATTAAAATATAGCCAAGTAATCTACTTAATACTATACGTGTCGAAATTCGCGTAGATTACATGGCGTGCTTAATATGTAAGCTCATTAAATTCTCAGTGAATGTCGGGCTCTTCGATAATATAAAAATATTCTCAACTTTGTCGACATGATATCTCTCAACAAAGTATTATTAAACGCGAGCTTTTTTTAATGAAATATTTTATTATTAGCATCAAACTTTTTAGTTGCTAGAATTCTTATTGAAAGATGTATTTACATAGTTTTTAGTTTATTCAAAGACAAACAAATTTTACACTGGATAAATAAAAAGCTCATTAATTCACTATTATGTTAATATCAATCACATATTGAACGATAAGACATATCAATAGCATCGTAATTTAAATCAAAAAGCTCTCTATGAATTTTGTATGATTTTTTCAACATTATTAATTCTATGTATATACGTATCACATACATATACACATAATAAAAGCTCCCCTTCATAGCTGTATTTCCGTTTTAGCCCCACATTTCTTTTGTCATTTATATAATATTTATAAGATTTAAAGAAAGGAGCAAATTTTTTTTTCATCTTGAATATTAGGTCACCACAAAAGTTGTTCTCCCTCAAAAAAAAAAGAAGCTTTTCAAGCTTTTTTTTTATTATCACTTTATAAACATTAACACCACTTAATTTGCTTTTTATTTTCAATTTTTGAGATTTTTATGTCATTTTTTTGATGGTTGATGACAGGAATTGACATTTATAGATAACAACAAAAAAATGTTTGCGTGTACATACAGCTTAAGATGCTTTTTGGATTTTTTTATTTTATTTTTATTTGTTTGAAGATGATTTCAATCGTTTATTGTTTTTTAATGATTTCTCGATATGTTACGATACGAGAACGATGCCAAATAAATAAAAAATAATCTTTTTTTTTTTATTGGTTTTATCAATAAAATCAATTGATTTTGGGATATAAAAAAAAAATCAAAAATCAAAATTTGAAAATAAAATCAAATTAAACATTTTTGAAAGCACTTTGCCAGGAAAAGTACATCATCGTTACGCCATCCAAATATTATTTTTAGATAACAACCATTATGAATCCGATATTTTCATCAAATGTATGATTGATTCTGATTATTGAAGGAAAATAATCAAATTTAGTACGCACGCATATGGAAAATAATAATTGTTTCCCAATTATAAATTACACAACCAATTTAGATTTTCCACTAAATCGAAAACAGAACATAATTTTTTTCGATATAATATCGCCGAGTGAAAATTAATAATTTATTATGTGTATGCGAATACACACATATTGCAAAATATTGTTTTGAAACAATAAACCATCTATAAATGTATGTACATATATAAAAGCAATAAACATAAAAGCTTACAAGACAGAATATATATTTAAAAAAAAAAGCTCCGAAACAAAATATATGATTCGATAATAAAATTCAATTGGAATAGAAAAAAAAACTGAAATAAAAATTATATTTATGTTGTTAATTTATGGTATATATGTAGAGTATATACATTGCGAGTGAGCAAAAAATCCCATACGGGAATAAATAGGCGAAAAGCTTTTGAGCATTTTGGGATATTTGCATGAAAATTAATTTTTTTATTATTATTTTTATTTAGCGTTAACTAAATAAATATAAAACTAAATTTTATTTATCAGCATATATATACTTATACCTAAATTAAAATAAATATTTAGTCAAACGCGCTGTGCGCTATATACATAAACTGGATAAATATGTATACGCGCGTACATATTATATAAATATTCACATGAACTCGATTTAACAAACATCCTTTTAAATTATTAAAATTTGAAACCATATATACATAAAATCATCCCTCTCCATCCTATATATATATACATACATACATATATATGTATATACATTAAAAAGCACAACAACATAAAAAATGTATAAACTTACGGAACACAAAATAAAAAGTTTTTTAATTTAGATCTGCGGGCTTTTATTTAATTTTATTATTAAACATTGTTTCGAGCTTTTTTTTATTCCACATATATAAATATTTTATATAGTTTTTTTTTATTAATTTAAATAATATATACAAAAGCTCTTTTTCCTCCGTATACATATAATACACATGAGTGTGTATAGTATTTAATGTAGCACAGATACATACATAAAATAATAACATTTAATCATACAACGCTTTTTATTATTGTATGCTTGTGCGAAATAGAATGTGTGTTGAAAAAGTTTCAATTTTATGCTTTTAACAGTTTGAGCTTTTACACATATTTGTTTTGTTGGAAGTTTTGTAATACAATTCTTTTTAGTGTGAATTCCGACTTTCAATATTATTAGTTTATCACGAACTATTATTCCACCTAATCGAAAAAGCTGAACAACCAAAATTATGTAATTGAATACAAAAACCATATGAACTTGATAGACCTTACTCCGACGAGCTTTACATCGATTTTACATTTATCAAGGCAAATAGATTCTAATCACATTCAAATCGTTATTTTTTAAATTGAATGCTTCTTTGAGCAAAAACTAAAACTTGATAATGTCCAAAACTTCAACAAACAATTTCAGTTTATTAGGATAACAGTTTAAACTACGTACAAGTTTAAGCTGTATAACAATTTTTCCAGGAAATTTGTTCACGTATTTTTAGCTATAAAAGTTAACGTATCACCATAAAAACACAAAAACATGTCATATTTACAAAACAAACAATCAGCAAATCAGGAAAGTTCCTATTTATCGCTAAGTTCTATTTGAAATCTTAGATGCATATCTGCTGTTAAAGAAATGTTATGACTTATCCTGATTACAAACATTTTTAAAATTTTTTAGATCTAATTTAATATTTTATGTAATTTAACATTTTATTTATTAAGCTTTCATCTGATTATTTTATTCATAAATATTAAAGCATTTCAGACGAGTATTAACTTTACGAAACAAGAATTTTAAACTTCAGAATGGTTAGCTTTTATTTCCAAAATATTAATATCATACTCATCACTAATTTTGAGCATCATTAGAATTAATTTTTAAAAAATCTAACTGTGGTTTCAAAAGCTTACAAAAAAAATCTATATGAGAAATTTTATAAATTATTGACCTGCATTATTGATTATACGCCTTTCTATAAACTTGATTCAATCCCACAAATTAATTAATCAAATGAGTCAAAGCTTTTAAGAATTAAGCGTCACCTAATTTTATAAAACAAGCTTTTTTATTAAAATATTTTAAAGAAGAAACTGCAAAGTTTTCAATGCAGTTATTTGATTTGGTAGATTTAAAGAATTCGTTGGCATAAACAATTTTTCATTAGCTATTGAATCATATTTGGTAGAATAGTCCATGAATATTAATTATAAGCTAACAGCAGACAATAATAATTTGTCTTGATTTATTAAGCTTTCAACTGAAGTTATTTAAGCGCCTATCCATTTCAATATAGCGGGTTAAAATAAATCTTATTATACGACGTAGATCCGAAAGCCCCTGTGAAAATGAATTTTCTACGAACGGTGTTAATAAGTTCTATAAATCAATGCTTCTATCTGATTATTTTAGTCAGACATATTAAAGATTTTAATTTAAGTGACATTTAAAGCACTACACTAAAACTTTAAGATTTATAGAATTGCTAAATAATGAGAGGGTCAATCGTAATTCATGATCCAACAAGATTTGTGGTAGTTCTATAATGATCTTCTACTAGCTTTAAATACCACAGCTTGTTATATCTATGATCGTGAGTTTTTCATTATTTGATGTACATCTGATTTTTCCATACTTCAAATAACAAACTTTTACATTTTTACAATAATCCAAAGTTTTGTGAATTATTGAGCTTTTCGATTCCAATCGTAACTGCATCCTTCAGCTTTAAAGAGAATTTATACGCGGTGAGTAGAAAACTTTCTTTTGAAAATATTTATTCTTCTAGGCAGAGTGGGACGTTAAAATTGTTCATCATTTGCAATACTCCTGATATTCCTTACAAGATAGATGAAAGCTTTTAAATTATTTAAAAAAATTATAGAAAAGTAACGTTACTGTCTTAGCTATTATTTCTAAATGATCATTTATTTCGATTAGTATGGCGAACCGAACCGCTTGGTTGGTGACTATCAAGGAGGATTTCGTCCGAGTCGATCAGTCATTGATCAAGTCTTTTCACTTCGGATGATTCTATCTAAATATTATGAAATGGATGTCCATCAGGCCTATGACTCGATCAATCGAGAGAGTCTGTGGTCTGCGCAGGAATTTCTAGGAATGCCAACAAAATTGGTACGACTGTGTAGGATGACAGTGACGCAGTCTCAATACTGTGTTAAAGTTGAGAACAGGCTATCGACAATTTTTGCAGTTAACTCGGGTGTTCGGCAGGGAGATGCTCTGTCCCCGATACTCTTTAATCTCATGTTGGAATACATCTTTCAAAAAACTGAAACACTTCAGGCCCTTTGTTATGTTTAGATGGGAAAATTGGGCGCATTTGAGAGAAGAATCATGCGTGTGATTTACCGAGCTCTGTACAATATCCCCTATATTGTACATGAAATAAAGTTTTTAATTTTTTAAGGTAGTTAGCGGTTATTCTCTACCCCTAATAATAAGCATTCAAATTATTAAAGTTTTAATTGATAAATTATTGAGCTTTAAACATAAATGTTTATTTAATTATCGCACGATGGATCCAATCAAGATTAATATTTGTTCGTTTTCATCCATAAAACTATTGAATAGTTGGCTACGCGTTCTACATTTAGAGCATTACGCGATAAAATTATTAAGTTTGACCTAAACCATTACAAAAGGTTTATGATGAAAAATTAATTCAATTTAAGTCTTTTAAAAGCTTACCAGACAAGCATGAGGTTTATATTATTTGAGGTATGGCATTACTCTTCACCAAATATTCGGTAATTGAATTAATTTAGTTTATTTGTACAAATTATTGAGCTTTTTGGGTAATAATGACAGCTTTTAAAATGAATATAGTAATTATTGTAACAAACATCAAAGCTTTAGTTAAGCAGTTAAGACACATGTATTTGAAAAATATAATCATTTAAGTGAAACTCAAATAAGTATCACGACCTACTAATCCACCTAATTGAAAAAACATAACAACCAAAATTATGTATTGAATAGGAAAAGCTAATTTTTGTTAGAAAAAACACTAAAAACTATTACAGATGGACTTAACGGATCTAACTCCGATGAACTTTTCAAATATCGTTTATGTCAGAGTTAAATCGATTCTAATCACATTCAAATCGGTTTTTATTGAATTGTACGCTTCTGTAAGTTTCTATATAGTTGAATAATAATTTTAGTTTCTTTTTGACAACCGTTTGGATCCCGTACAGGTTTGACCTACAAAACAGTTTTCCAAATTATTATAGCAAATTTGTTCACGTATTTTAAGCTATAAAAGTTAAAGTAGCATCATAAAATACAAAAAATGTCTTATTTGCAAAACAAGCAACTAGCAAAACAGTAAAGTTCTTATTTATCGCTGAATTCCATTTGAATTTTAGATGCATATCTTTTGACTGTTAAATACATTTTATGACTTAAGCCGATTAGGAAGCTTTCGTTAGATAAAATTTAATATTTTATGCAATATAATATTTTATTAATTAAGCTTTCATCTGATTATTTTAATCATAAATATTAAAGCTTTACAAACGAGTATTAATTTTATAAAGAAATTGTAAAATTCATCATTGTTAGCTTTCATTTCCAAATACATATTAAAATTTTACGTAATGCTATACGCATTAAAAATTTTGAGCTTGATAAAAATTGTTCTTAGTTGGAAATATTGCAAGGAATCATTAATTATGCGAGTGTCAGTAAAGCCATTATCGAGAAACTTTTTGATGATGAATTTAATTTGTACAAATCTAAGAGTATTTGGATATTGTGTTTGATCAGTTAATTAATCTAATAAGTTAAAGCTTTTAAGAATTAAGTGTCAACAAATGAATCATGTTAGCTTTCATGAGTAAGTGAACTAATTTTCATTAGATTCATTTTTTGTGCTTTTCAATCCAGTTTTTCGAAGTTTTGAAAAATTGGTTCATAATTCGAAAGAGAACTAAAGTTGTTTATATATTGAGAAAGGTTATGAAGATCGATTTATTTGGCTTAAACAATATTGCATTAGCTGTTGATGTAGAATAGTCCATGAATATTATACGCTAATCTGACGAAGCTTTCCATTATTTGGAACAGCAGACTGCGGTGTTAATAATTTCTATAAATTAAAGCTTCCATCTGATTAATTAAGTAACCTTTAAAGCACTACACTAAAATTTTATGATGTTTCGAATCCAAGATCCAACTATATTTATAGAATCTGATGGTCATAATTTCTAATTTTTTATTGTTTCTTATCTGCTACCTAAAAATACTATATCATGCCATATGATCATGAGCTTTTCATTATTTGAGGTATCATTTGATTGTAACAACTCCAAATAACAAACAGTTACATATTTAAAATAATTCAAAGTTTTGTAAATTTGTGAGCGTTTCGATGCCTACTATCAGTCGTAGCTACATCATTCAGTTTTTAAGTAATTTTGTATTCCCGGTGATTAGAAAGCTTTCATTAGCAAATTTTTATTCTCCTACGCAACATAACACATTAAAACTGTTCATCATTTCCATTACACCTAATAGTTCTTATTAGATAGATGGAAGCTTTTAAAATTCATTGACATAAATACTATAAAAATTATATAGAAAGAAAGTAACGTTAGGGTCTTAGGTTTTATTTTTGAATGACCATTTATTGCGAGGAGTATTCATTAATCAAACTAGTATGAATACTGGTCCAGTTCAGCTACAAATAGTTAAAGCTCTGTCTGCTTATCTAAAGCTTTATATTTTTTTAGGTAGCTCGTGCCAACGGTATTCTTCCTCGAAAAACAGAAATTTGAATTATTAAAGTTAAATTTTATAAATTATTAAGCTTTCCAATAAGATTTTTTATATAAATGTTTATTGGATTATCGGAAAACGGATAAAAACAACAAAGTTAAGGTTTCGAGTTCCACTCTTCACCAAACAAATATGGTATTTTAGTTCAATTGTGTAAATTATTTAACTTTTTGGATAATAATATGAGAGCTTTTGATCAAATTACAGTTTAATTCTATTCATATGTTTGTAACAATTGTCAAAGCTTTAGTTAACCAGTGGCTTGAGGAACACGCACCTGATTGTATTTGTCTGTATTTGTAGCAGATTTTGTACACACAATAATTGCTCACTTGAGTCAATAACACAAAATTGTAAAACTATATAGGAAGAGGCTTGGAAATGATTAATGATTTAAGTGGCAAAAAACATTGAGAATACTGTAAGGAAGTTCCGAGCAAGATTAGCGGATCATCCAAGTATATTTTATAACTGAAAAAACAATGTTTTGCTGCGGAGTCATGAAATTTAAATTTGTAAAGAAAATATAGCTTGCAATCCTAAGAATAATAAGTAACTTATTAAAATACTTGAAAACAAAATTACTTCTCGCCTTGATCCGAAAAATTAATACATTTAAAAAAGAAGCTTTTGCAAGAAATCATTAATTATGCGACTGTCAGGTATATCTAGAAGCTATAAATGATAATTAATTTTGCACAACAATATTTATCTAACTGCGTTTTCTTATTTATAGCTACAAATACCAAGAGCTTGCCAAACAAAAATATAATCTATAATCGCAATATTAAATATTATTGAGCTTTTGCTAACTTATAAGTCTTTCTATACATTTTATTCCATCACTCATGGGCGATTAAACAACAAAGCTTTCATGAGAAAGAATTAAATTAATTTCAAAATATACCTTTTAACATTTTGAGTTTTCGTCGCAATTAGATTAGATATTTCGTTTTGTTGTCTCAAAGCTTCATGAAGATCGATTATGTTCGTATAAACAATATTTTATTAGTTGTCAAATCTTTTTTAGTGGAACAATCGACGTATATTAAAAGTTTTCCGGACAAACTGCAGCTTTCCCTTATTTAGGGTAGACCCTGAATTGTTGAGCTTTTAACATAAGTTAACATAGTTAATTAAGCACCCAGCCATTTCAATACAGCGTATACATTAGAAAGCACTCGAAAAGAAAGGAATTTGTAATTTTCTACGAGAGGCATCATATTATATGAATCCATGTTCCAGTTAAGCCGCGAATAGTTAGGGCTTGGTAAGCTGAAGCCTTACAGTTTTCACGAAGCGTCTTTAATTTATTTAAATTCTAAAAATTGAATTGGATAACTGAGTTTTTCAATAAGATTTGTTATGTAAATTTTTATTGAATTATCGGAATTAAACGGATCAAACTAAGATAAGTTTTTGATAATTTCATTTTTTAGACAGTCGAAGCTTTTAAAATGTTAATAATATTTATTTGATGTACTATATTGAAGAAATGGTTAAATATTTAATTCTACGATTTCCACATTTTCGGCTTTACAGGGATTTATCAATTAGTTTGACTGATTTTAAGAAACTTGTAAATCCATGTCCAAGCCACATTTAAAAGCTTTATGATGAATAATTTATTTTGCATACATCTGAATACATAAAATTTATCAGAAAAACATGAGTTTTCCAATATTTGAAGTATGACATTGCTCCTAACCAAATGCCCTATTTTAATTCATTTAGATTATCCGTATTAATTAATGAGCTTTTCGTGAATAATTACAAACAATAATTGTGTACTCGAGCCAATGAGCCAACATTTTAAAAGGATAAATGAAGAGATTTTGGGATTAATGATTTATTTATGGCAATTTAGAATGAAAATATTAAAAGTTCGCAGAGGGATTTCAAACAATATTTCATTAGCTGTCGTATCATATTTAGTAGAAAAGTGCATGAGTCTGATAAGCTGGACAAGCTGAAGCTTTCCATTTTTTAGAGCAGCTCTTGAGAGTTACTCTTTGTCAATAACAGTCACTTTTCGTTTTATAATTTATTGATATTTCTACTTTAGTTAACTTAGTGCCTAACCGATTTAAAAGAATCTCATTATACGGCGAAGATCAGAACGCTCCCTAAAAAAAATATTAATTTTCTACGAAAGATGTTAGTAAATTCTATCAATTAAAGCTTCAACCTAATTACTATAATCAGACATATTCAAGCTTTTGATTTAAGTAACCTTTAAAGCACTACTTTAAAGCATTTAGATTTCATTTACTATTTATGAAAGCTCTACGATGATCAATTTATGTTGCATCCATAATTTTTAATTCATTTTTATTCAACAAGTACCGCTAGCTTGCCGTAAGATCAGCTTTTCTTTATTTGAGGAATCATCTGACTATCAGTCGTAATCCATCAGTACATTCATTAGTTTTTAAAAATTTCATCGCATACATTACACCTGATAATTCTTAACAGAACGATAAAAGCTTTTGGGAATCATTTGATATAAACATTATTGAAATTTTTTATAGAAAAATCGTTAGTATTTTAACTTTTATTTCTAAATGATCATTTATGGCGACGAGCCTGAATTCAAGTTCCAGTTAAACTATACGAATAGTAAAAGCTTTGTAACTCCAGCGACCGTTACTCACCTCCGAACAACAGACCTTTAAATTAGTAAACTACAGTTCAATAAATTATTGAGCTTAAAGCTTTTTTCATGAGTTTTTCCATCAGAAAATGGATCAAAACTAGATTAATTATGTTAGTTTTCATCCAAAAATCTATTAAATAGTTAAGGCTACGAGTTCAACATTTCGAGCTTTAACACGGTAAAATTATTTAGTTTGACAGATTTCAAGAAACCATTACACAAGCTTTATGGTGAACAATTTATTCATTATAAGTCACCTACGACAGTTATTCTTACCCGAATAACATATATTTAAAATATTAAAGTTTAATTTTATAAACTATTGAGCTTTTCAATAGAAAGTCCATCCTTTTTTTAATTTTAACTGAATTATCGGAAAACTTATCAAAATAACATTAATTTTGTGAAATTTCATACATAAAACAATTGAATAGTTACGGCTAGCAATTACATATTTTGATGGTTAAATTATTTTGTCAAACAATAATTAGTTAACTATGTTTTCTAATTTAAAGTTACAAATACCAAAAGCTTGCCAAAACAAAACATTATCTATATAAGCGCAGTTTTATAAATAAATGAGCTTTTGTTAACTTAAAAGTTTTTCTATAAACTTGATTCATGAACTCGAGTGTGGTTCAAAACTTTTTGTAACTTACGCTAATTAGAAAGCATTCATGGGAAAAAATGTAATCAATTAATAAACTTTTTAAGATTCAGAGTTTTGGTCGCAAATAGATAAAGCTTTTAAAAATTAAGTGTCTCCAAACTTTACGAACCAAGGTTTTTTATTAAAATATTTTATTGAAAATGTGTAAATGTATCTTTGAATCCATCTTATTTTAATCACTGATATTTGGTTTGATTGTTCCGAAGCTTCATGAAGATCGAGTGTTTTCGCATAATATTTCATTACCTGTAAAATAGTTTTTAGTGGAATAATAGACGTTTATTAAAAGTTTCAATGACAAACAGCAGCTTTTCATTATTTCGGGTAGAACTTGAATTGTTGAGCTTTTAACATAAGTTAATTAAGTACCCATCCATTTTAATAATATCTCATTATACGGCGTATACATTAGAAACCACTTGAGGCAAAAGAAATATGTAATCTTCTACGAGAGGCGTTATATATGAATGCATGTTCCAGTTAAGCTGCGAATAGTTAAAGCTTGGTAAGCTAAAGCTTTTTATTTTCGAATTAGCTTCTGAAATATATAAATTCTTTGAATTTAATTCGATAAGTGAGCTTTTCAATAAGTTTTTTTTTACATTTTTATTGATTTATCGGAAAACAGATCAAAACAAGATACGTTTTTGATAATTTCAGTTTATAGACAGACGAAGCTTTTAAACTGTAAATAATATATATTTGATGTACTATTGAAGAAATGGTTAGTTCTCATCCATAAAACTGTCTGATACGCTGGACAAGCTAATACTTTACATTATTATGGTAGTACTTGAGAGTTACTCTTTGTCAATAATATACATTATCTTTTTATAATTTATTGAGGTTTCAGCTTAAGTTAGTTGAACACCAATCCGTTTCAATATAACCGATTTAAAAGAAAAGAAATTAAAGCTTCCATCTGATTATTTTAACCAGACATATTCAAGTTTTTAATTTAAGTAACCTTTAAAGCACTACATTAAGCATTTAGGTTTCATTTGTTTCTCTACGGTGATCAATTTATTTTGCATCCATCATTCTTAATTAATTTTTGTTTCTTATCTGCTAGCTAGAAGTACCACAAGCTTGCCATATGATCATGAGCTTTTCATTATTTGGGGTATTACATTACACCGGGTAGTTCTTATCAAAACGAAAAAAGCTGTTAAAAATCAATTGATACAAATATTATTGAAATTTTTTATAGAAAAAAACGTTGGTACCTTAACTTTTATTTTTTAATGAAACGTTATTTCGACGAGCATGAATTCATGACCTTTAAGTTATTAAAGTTCAGTTGAATAAATTATTGAGCTTATCAATAAGTTTTTTTAATAAAATTTTATTGAAGTATCAGAAAATGGATCAAAATAATACAAATTTTGTAAGTTTTCTTCCATTCAACTTTCGAGCTTTACACAGTAAAATTATTTAGTTTAACAGATTCCAAGATACCATTACACAAGCTTTATCATGGCCAATTTATTTATTATAAAACCTTTAAAAGCTTACCGGACAATCATGAAGTTTCTTTTATTTGAGGTATGACCTTGTTCTTCACCAAATATATAGGTACAGTACATTAATTTATTTCAATTGGAGAAATTATTGAGCTTTTTGGAGAATAATGATAGATTTTGAAATATATCGTGCAATTCAAGTTTTATTTTATTCATATAAGATTGTCAAATCGTCAAAACTTTAATCAACCAGTTAAGACATATTTCGAAAATATAAGCTTAACTCATGAAAGCTCCCACTAAAGTAACTTTTTGTTCTATGTTTTAATTTAATTTGTCATTCGAATAAACTCCAAGTGGTTTGTGTAACATGCACCTGATTCTATTTGTCTGTATTTTTTACACACAAGAATTGTTCGCCTGACCCAATAAGCCCAAATTTTAAAAATATATACAAAGGGACTTGGGGATTAATGATTTATGTGGCAAATGTGAATATTGCATTGCAATGAGAATATTACTTATAAGAAAGCTTTAAACCATAATATAGTTTCTATAGAAAATAAAAGCTTAAGGAATAAATTACTTCTCGTGGTTCGAGAAAACTAATAAGTTTTAATAAAGAATAGAGGTTGTTCAAAAAGATCCATTATTCATTAAGTTGTATCGCTTCCAAGAACAATGCAAGTCAAATTTTAGTAAAGAATAAAGGATTTATGTATATACACAACTGGTGGGGAGAACATAATCATTCCGCCAAAAATATTAGAAGACTAACGAACAAAATTTATTAATTAGTTTTCTTTAAAGTATTGTGCTGTTTTATTTATTAATATTGTGCTTTTTTCACAAACCAAACTTTTTAATAATTTCTATAAAACTACATGTACATAATACACGAAACGAGTACACATTTATTATTCCATCCTTCCCATGTACCCGTATATTTATAAATAGAATGTACATGGAGCAATAGTTTTTGTACAAAAATATATCAAAATAATTGTTTTTTAGTTCGACGAAACTCTATAACTAGATATTTATAAGCTTTATTTAGTAGTTTGTTATTTCTATTGTTTTATTCAGTAACTTTTAACAATGTACATACATATACATATATAGAATCGGATAAAGTTCAAATTATAATCGCTTTATGTTTTCAAAGAGCAAGTAACTTTATTTTCAATAACATAAAAGTTTTAAATTTTAGAGATTTATAAATAATTTTTATTTTTTGGTTGTGCTTCATAAATATAATGTAATAAAAGCTCAATAAATGATAAAAATTAAAAAACATAAATCGTAATTTATATGTTTATAGTGTGAATATTTCAAATACACATAACAGGATATTATAAAAATATCATCCATCGGAATTTTTTTTCCTATATCATCATAAGCTAAGCTTTTTTATCCGAAGTTCAGAAAAACTTTTTTGCCTGAATTATTTTTTTTATAGATCAAATAACAATTATTAAAATTCAAGAGAAAAAACTTTGTGCTGCGTATCTTTTTGGTGCTATGTTGTGTATAGCAAATTTAAATAATTAGCTTTAGGCTTTTGTGCTAATTTAACTCGGTGCGCTTTGTTTGATTTAATTTAATTTAATATGAAAATTATTTTATTTTTCATATTTTAGACAAAAAAAAATTAATAAAAATCCCATCAAACATATTTTTGTAGATAAATAATTAGCAAATTCTAGATTATCCAGTGGAATGGATAAATTTAATTTTTTGTAAAAAATTTGTTTTAAAACTGAGTGGGTTTATAAACTTTTATAAGCCTGTAAAAGGTTTTGGATAACAACACTTGTGTCTATAATTATTATAATTGTATTCGGATTATGTTTGCATGTAACATTATAGGTCGTACATTGCTGGAACACAAACTATTGTATCTGAAATAGGTATGTAAATTGCTTACCAATAAGAAGTTTCATTTTGAATAGCCTGCTATTTGGGCAGCTGTCATCATTTAACATTTGATAAGTAAAAACTACGCCATTACTAAAAATGGTACGATACATGCTTCAACAACGCATTTCAGTTGTTAAAATTCACTACAAAAATGGTGAAAATTTTGCAGTTACAGTTCGCAAAACTAAACCACTTTTTGGGCGTTGTGAAGCAAATTCTCGGCCGGCAATAGTGAAACTGGTGAAAATTTGGGCTGATGGGACAAGTTAGTGATGTGAAGAATTGAAACCGTGTGCATCGCTCAATAACAACTGAGGATATTGCTGCAGTAGCGCGTAGTGTTGAAGAAAACCCAGGTTTGTCGATTCCTCGTTGACCTTTGGAATTAGACATTCCACAAACTACATTACACCGTATTTTGCATAAAAACTTAGGTCTAAAGGCTTTTAAAGTTTAGCTAACACAAGAACTCAAGCCGTTCGATCACCATAAACGTAGTATGTTCGCTGATTGGGTCTTTCAAATGCATCAAAATGATCCGGGTTTTCATCGAACAATCATCGTGATTAAGCCCATTTTTACCTCGGAGGTTACGTTAATAAGCAAAGTTTTCGCATGTGGGGCTCAGAAAATCCAAGAATGATTGTTGAAAAGCCTCTCTGTCCTCAACGTATCACTGTTTTGGAGTGCACTACCGAGCTAATGATTAATGATTTTTTTATGGCCGGAATTGGAAGATGTTGATGTGGACGACGTTTATTTTTAAGCAACGAAATAATCGCAATTTTGCAAGAAAAGTTCCCTGCTGTGTTATTTCACGAAAAGGTGGTCACAATTGGCCACCGAGATTTTGTGATTTAACCTTTAGACTTTTTTCTTTGTAGCAACGTGAAAGATAAGGTCTATGCCAATGCTTCACAATCGATTCAAGACCTTAAAGATGGAATTCGTGAAGTTATCGAACATACAGCCTTAAATGTGCGAATTGGGCAAGGAAAATTTCATGAAAGGATATGCTGCAAGCGTAGCCATGGCTCTCATTTGGCTGATATCGTTTTCAAATGCTAATTGCATACCTTCCTCTTTACAATGAAATGAACATTCATTGATTTCTCGTAACTAATACGCGTTTTTTTAAATATCAAAATGAAACCTCTTATTGGAAAACCCTATACATGGGCTCAATTCTAGTATTTGTATTCATATTTAAATCTTATTGCGACCCTTGGGCCTTTAGATGAATTTATTCGCATATACCAATGATGACGAAGGTTTAAACATTTTTTATCAATTTTCAATTATGACTTAAATAAATTAACTTTCAAGTACCTACTAATAGCTTCTCAGTATATTACTTATGCCTAATTAAAAAATTAGGATTTGTTATTTCTGACGTCATTAACGAAATTATTATTATTTTCTGTAATCACACTTACCGTAATTATTTGTTCCTTATACTCTTCTTAAAGAGCTTTCATCATAACAGTCGTAATTAAGCTGGCCTACAACCATTAGGATATATAAATATAATTTTATACAGCTTCCCTCTTCTTTCAGGCTCTGAATAATTTTCATAATTAAAGTTTAAATCGGAACCCTGAAATTCTAAAACTAAAACTTTTTATAATTTTTAACTTATTTTAGCCAACATAGACATAGAATAGTCAAGCTTCTGCATTCTGACACAGCTACTGATACTTAAACTTTTGAATCAGATTGCTCATACTTTCAAATAAAACGTTGCAGCTTGCTTCATTGACAGGTGTTACTAACTTTAATACATTCAAAATTTATGAAGTTGTGCCAATTTTGGTTTGGGTAAGATTTCTAAATGAAAATGAATGAATGTTGAGTTTATTTGATATGACCTTTCTAATCAATTGTTGATCTGAACTCAACAAGGAAGAATACAGCCATCGGGTTTGGGAGGCGGGGAGGGCGATACTAAATTCATATGTATCTCGCCTAAATGAATATTTGCCAGATTCGTTTTGATTATAAAATGTGGCGGGAAACTCAAAACTGCTTGTAAAACAAATTAGTAGCTTTTTTGATAAATCAGGAGCAATAGGTTGACAGTAGCAAATTTAATTTTTATCTGCAGTGTCAGTATTACTGTGCAAATACTTTACAAATAGCTAGTAAAACTAAAGCGTCTAGATTAGAACATGGTGCTGATTAAATACCTCTCGGCAATACATTTTCTAGCTTGGAGTTGGATGGCGCCGATCAGCTAAAAAGGCCGAAAAGCCGCCACCTATTTATTTAATAGAGGCATCAAATAATGAACTCGTCAATATTGTCAACAACTTAACTGACTCAAAATTTTATATTCCGCCGCTTAAAAGGCATCAAACCGGAAAGCGATATTACCCTTATGTACCATCTAAAAAGTCAAAAGGCGTTGACTGTTGTTTTAAAAGGCCTAGAGAGCAGCGTAAAGGTAACCACATTCATCCGGCTCACGCCGCACAAGGCGTCCATGCCAAATCTATTGCAAACATTTTAAATCGGGAGAATGGTTCCTCAACCGATGTTTCTCGTAGACCTAGAGCCAGATGAGAAAAACAAAGGAAACCACAGTATAAAAAACTTGAGATATTTACTGCATCGCAAAATCACTGTAGGGGAACCGAAAAAGATTGCGAGCTTACAAAAGCTTATTGGACAATGAGTGAAGTTTGCGTTATATGTCGTGAACTTCATAAGACCAATCCAAAATTGCGATCTGAGCAACGAATCCTTAAGTCACATTACAATCAAAGAAATATGACTTCAAGAAGTACAATTGTCCAACAAGCTAATGCACACTCAACCTCACAAGATGACCTGCAGAATGTTACAAGCAGTTTTGCACAACCAGTAGTTTCCTCTGCCAAAATTCTAAAAGGAACCGTCCCAAAAACGAAAGCTCATTTCAACGAAGAAGAATCAAATATTCATGCAATTGTAAAAAAATTGACCACAACGATCCAAAGTTTCATGATGATGACGGAAAGTCAAATGAAGATGATGATGCAAAATATGAACACACTAATGCAAATTATTGTCAAAAGCCAAAATTGACGCTCCTAAAGATAACTATATGGAATGCGAACGATTTTTCACAGCACAAAGCTGAGCTGACAAACATTTCTTGTCGATCAAAATATAGACATCATGCTAATATCAGAAACGCACTTTACTACTTTACTACTTTTGTAGCACGAAAGAGTAAATGCTCTGTTCGATTCATCTCGCGTGACTCTTCAAATAATTATGCGATAAATTAAATTAATGTTTGACATTCAATGTAAAGTATAGCTTAAAATTGTATCGCAGAGTGGTCAGTTTACAAGTTTACAACTATTTTCTTGTTAACGTTTGATGTGGAATTTTGGAATGAAATATTGAGAAAGCTCCCTTACAATACTTTTAAACACCTTTTGATTTACTCAAAAAAATCATAAAAAATAAAATAAAACCAATTCCAGTATTGAAGAGAAGACAAAATTTCCATCAATTAAAAATAAAAAAAATTTCTGAAAGGTGTTATTTCAGCAAGATGAAAAATCAGATGCGTTCAAATTTGGGTACTTTTTCGACGAAAATTTCTGTTCAATTTATAAATTTTTCTGTGTTTTTTGTTAAATTATAAACTAGACGCTTAAAAAATATTATTCAAGTCATTCGTTTAAATCTACAATAAAACTAAGAAAAAGTGACAAGCGAATTTATTCCTTTTCACTGAATTGAAAACGCTTATACATTTTGTTTAGTTGCTAGATCTTTAAATAAAAGTTCCTATAGATATGGGAATCAAACGATCGTTTTTAACATAATCCGTTTTTAGCATAATCCTATCCAGGTCTCTTTCTATCGGCCCTTTTTCTTCCGCAAAAATTTTCTATCAAGTTATCATTTTGCCACGAATCTGAACCTGTTATAAAACCTAATTATGTAATTCCTTGTAGGTCCTTGAAAACTTGCAAATTGCAATCCACGAGTTATTAAACTGATGATTTTTTTGAAAAATTGTATTTTCGAGTAGTTCACCGATTTTAAAAAAAATTATCAGTTACCAGAAGAATCAATCATTATTTTGAATGAGGGGTCGATTCGCGTTTTATGAAAAAACGGAATGAAAAAAATCTTTCCATTTGTATTTCACCATATCATTCTCATTTTCCCATTCCACGCACTAAAATTATGCGATTCACTTTGTCATAATGAAAATAGATGCTGAATATAATGCTGAATAAATTGTTCACATTTTGTACTAGATTGCTGAACAAATTTTGACGTTTTCTAGAACATTTTACCGAGCAAATACCGCAGTGCAAAAAGGGATTTTTCATCCTATGCCGATTACGCGGAGACGATTAATTTAACTGTAAAATACCGTTGGAATTTAGAACTCATGGGCCGACCCATCTTCCATGCTATTATACAGGGTGACATGGAGCTGTGCAGTGCGCAGGTGGTACACTGTACTTGTGTGAATGAGTTGAATGAATGTGTGTGTGATAAAAATGTGGTATCACAAGGGACCGTCACCGGTCTAAGTGTGCTGTAAAAAGCAGCCATCTAACCTAACCTAACCTAACCTAGTACATTTTAATGTTATTTTGTATAAGACTGTCAAATTTGTGTGAAACATACTAAACATATTAAACATATTACAATTAGTTGTACGATTCAAATTGTTTGGCAACATGCGAGTTATAGGAAGGAATTTAAGAGATACCCATAACCCATTCGAAATACTGACCGGCACACAATTATTTATTTTATACCGGTTTCCGAAAACCATTTGCACGGAATTAATAAATAAATTATTGCAATGTTTACCAGAGACAATCAAGCCATGCAATTCCATCCCACTTGAAAGTGCTGTGTGCATTACGATTTTTTGCAACTGGTAGTTATCGAGCGAGCAATTGGACAAGGAATAATGGCAACTATGCCACAGACTTCTGTAAGTCGTATCATAAGTGTAGTGGCGGAAGCGATTAACTTAATAGCAAGAATATGTGAAAGAGTATGTGAAATTTCCAACTGTTTAGTTTGGAACGGCAGTTTTTTTAAATGGAAGGATTTCCTGGTATATTATTGGATTAATTGGCGGAACCCACATTCGAGTTTGCGCACCTACTACGGATATCTACCGCATATTTACTATTGTAGAAAAGGTGGGCACTCGAAAAATGTGCTTATTGTGTGCGATGCAAACAATATTATTTTCAGTGTAAATGTCAGATTTGGTGGAACAGCACATGTTGCCTACATATGGCGTTGCTCGAATTTCCAACAAATATAACAAAGTAAATATTCTACCGGAGAACGAAACTCGATAGTGGGTACCCCTTACAACCATGGATAATGACCCATAAACAAAGTACAATTTCGGCTAGCGAAGCGAAATATAATGCAGCACACAAGAAAATCAGATGCTTGGTAGAGAGGATGCATCGATATCTTGAAAAGTAGAATGAGATGTTTATCCAAAGAGAGGGTACTGTTCTACAAGGAAAAAGAGGGGAAAATAATAAATGCTTGCGTTCTGCTTCACAATATTTTGACTAAAGCACGTGTGCCTTTACCTGATTTATTTGAGGAAGATGACAGAATCCTACAGTCATTTTTGATTGAAGGACGTCCAGTTCAGTCGAACATAGTGGCTGAATATTTTTATTAAATGTTTGCTTATTTTTGATTTTTAATAAATAATAATATTTTCAAAATACAATATTTATTTTTTATTTCGCTTAAATATTTTGCAAAATACCAATTTTCTTCTTTTCTATGACAGTGAAATTCATACTAAAAAAATAACAAAAAATTGCACTGTTAAATTTAGCAATTTTTCCAATTGGAATTTTATTTATACGAAATTTGTTTGAATTTGAGGTGTTTTGTAAATTGTATGCTGCCGATTCTAGTAATAATTACATTCTCTCGAGTAAATATTCGAATAGCTTAGAACAATTGCGACCTTTGCGTCCATAAAAATTAAATTAGATTAAGCGGTTAGATTTTCACAGAATTTTGAAGTTTCGTGATTTTAAACCAATTTTAATCATTTTTACTGCCTATCATAGAGATGTCCACGGCAACTCCTGTATATTTCCGGATAGTTTTTATAGTCACCTAGGATTTTTGTGGTCAATCAGATTAAATTCTGAACTTTTCTATTTGTTTATGGAATTTAACATTTCTTGGTTTTGAATGATTTATAAAATTTTGTACCGCTGATCCTACAGATGTCTCCAGATACTGACCTATCTTTTCAAATAGTTTAGGCTATTTTAAATCAGTATGATCAAGAAAATTAACTTATGCTTTACTATTTATTTTACATCATTTAGAAGTTTCGTAAACGATTTTATTTTAAACGATTTTTAATAATTTGTACCGCCGACCCTAGAGATGTCCACGGGTATTGGCATATATTTCCAAATATTTTAGGCTATTCCAAATCGGTATGATCAAAATTAAATTCTGATGAACTTTACTATTTATTTTACATCATTTAGAAGTTTCGTAAGTAGGCGAAGAAGCCAATACTAGGATCGATCCAATGTTTGTTTTTCAAAGGTGTCGGTGTCTTCTCGTTTTTTCGGCTCATCGAGCCGATGGTCGTGTGATAACTGATATCCGCATTTGCTCACCAGCCGGACTCGAATGTGAAGTGAACGGATGCGGATATTTGATGGACGCATAACGCCTGGTGAAATAGGAGTGTGTAACTTCGGAATGGCCTATGTAGGACATTTATCTGATCCCTGTGAGGCCGATGGTCGCTGACTTAATGATTTCACAGAGATATTGATTGAGTGGATAATGCTGGATCGATCGTTTGATTGTTGTCGTCTGATGGAGGTAAGTAAGTTGGCGGTTCAAAAGTCTAAAAAACGATTTAAAGTCATTACACATACTTTAGTTTTATGGAATTATTCATTACAATTATTGCCCCATGTTCCAGTAAATTGGTGTCGCCGTCAACCGCTTGTGGCATCATTATTGCCAAAATCCTTTGCTCGATCTCAGTCAATGGATTCAGTTTTCTCACACCATTAACGCCACTTCTTTCAGCAGCACACATTATTTAAAAAAAATTAGTACGTAATTTAAAAGTATTTAAGTTGTGAAACAAACTTTTGATCCATCCAAAATGTACGCCATTTGGCCCCATCTTTTTTTGCTCCTCCTATTCCATTTAATTCATTTGCCAATGATTTCCACGCAATATCTCGAGTTCGCGCCCTACAATTGAGAAAAATCTAGAAATCTTATTCATTCGATGCTCGTAAATGAATATGTAGAAAACAACATTGGAGCTCTTAAATGGATATGTAGAAAAACCGTTAAGACAAATGTCATTCACATTTTGGTTTTTTTCCCCTAAATAATTTTTGTGATTTTTTATTAATTTTTTATTATTTATTATTAATTTTATAAACAATAATTACCCATAAAAATGTGAATTTAATGATTTTTTTTTTCCTTAAAAATTATTTGTATTCTCACCGCCAAAATGCTGGGTGAGAAAGTTTTCTTCATATGAAAAGAATCTGACGTCATTTTGTTCCTTCTCATTAAATAAAAATCGGAAATGTAACTTTCTCACTGAAAAAGTTTTCATCGTGACTTTCACAAAACGCGAATCGACCCCCAGAATTAACTAAATTTTGAAAAACTTCAAACGAATTTTAAAAAAAATGTCAAAATTTTTTTTTAAATTTCAATTTGATCTAAATTGATGTTGATGTTCCAGAATTTTGATTTTGAAGCCACGTTTTGAAAATGGTTGATTCTATTTGTTTTTAGGATTCAGAAATATGAAAATGTTGAAAAATTTTAATCGAATTAAATATTTTGCAAGGTGCTGTATATTTTAAAAATTCAATCCGCAAGATATTAAAATTGATGATTGTTTGAGAATCAATCACTATTAGGGATCAGATTTAACAAAATTTTGTGAAACTTTAATCGAATTCTGAAATATATTTGAAGTTTTGAAAATTAGTGATTCTGTTGAATTTAAGGAATCAGAATAATGAAATTTCTTACGAATTTAGCAAATTTGGAAAGATCCTGGGAATTTTCAATTCGGGTTATGAATATGGTCGATGCTTGTGAAAACTCTCATTTCGATGTAATTTATTGATTTTTAAAAATGTGTGGCTTTCAAGAAATCAAACTTTTTAGGATTCAGAATTATCAAAATTTTGAAAAGATTTAATCGAATACAGAAGTGCTTTTGATGAGAATCGTTCAGACAAATTCCACAATTTTTAAAATATCTTAAGAAATTTGAATCCGAGTATAAAAATTATAGATTTTTTTTAAATTATAGAAATTTAAAGCTTTTTGATATTTTTTATTAATAGCATAAACAAAAATTTAAAACTCGATTTAAAATGTTTGAGAAAAAGGAAGAGAGAGAGAGAGAGAGAGAGATTTTGGCAAATTAGAAATCGGTATCGGAATTTTGATTGAAAAATTGGTATTCGGGATTCTTTAGCAAATAACCATTTTGGAAATTGAAGGCCGAAAATTACCAAATGTACACTGGAGACTAAAAAACTAATTGTTCGAGTTTTCAATTCAAAATCAATTATTCATAGATGGTAGCAAGCAAAGAATCCACCTCTATAAAATCCTTTTAATACTGCAGCTATTTTCAATATTTAAAGTAAACATTATCTCTTTGTGAATCATCGCTATTTTTTTTTGTACTCAAAAGTTAAAACATTTACCTAAATTAGGGTTTCCATTATATTTAGCCTATACCTAATAGAATCTATCAAAAATAAAACCTTATATATTATGCTTTATATTTATGTTATTCCATATATAGTTAGTATATACATACCTTTAGTCCGGTTAGGTACCCTAATTTATTATAGATGAATTACCCTTCTTATAGCTTCTTATAACACAATGGACCAATATTTTATTTTTTTTTGTCTAAGGATTGTTTTTTTGTACTTGCTGTTATTGTTGTTGTTAATATAATATTATAATAAGCAAGGTATACATCATCTCAATTTAGAAAATTAGAATAAATTGAATGGTCTTTGAAGAAGAAAAGCTAATGGAAAATCAAGTACATCATCAAAAAATTTTGTTAAAGACTGCGCCATTAGATTAAAGAGTTTTTTTTAATATTTTTTTGAACAAAACATGACGGATCAATTACTCATCATCATCAGGTATGTATAAGTACATATATCGAGTGTATTTTGTTTACGTTTTAATCATTTTAAATTTCCCAAAAAAATAAATAATACATTTTCCAGTTAAAAAAAAAATTGTTTGTATTTTTTAACAGTTGGTTGAGTTTGTATATATACTTAAATGCGTATTGTATAGACATATTTTTATGTAATTCATGAATTACATTTCACATGCTATATATACAATACATACCTGTATACCAAAAATAAAAATGTTTAAATAAACAACCGATCCCTAAAATACAAACAACAACAAACATCCCCTCGCGTATACATAAAATATATTTCAACATTCATTGCAAAAATTTTTGTTAAATAATATTTATACATAAAACATATATTTCAATGCTAATGTTGTGTACCACCGCGTATATAATACTCGGAATAATCACAGCATCTCGTCTATATATGATGTATATTGAGTATATAATGTACTGAATACAAAAAATGTAATATCTTCATATAGCTGCTCGTCTATATACGGGCGCGTACATTTTTGACATTCCGGTGTATATATAGGAAAAAGCGCACATCAGCCCGAATCACTTCTGTGAATTTATTCGCCTATTCAAATATTTATATGCGCATACTAAACGGAACGCTATACACGGTTCGTTAATGTGCGACAAACGAACCAAAAATATCAAATAAAATTCAGATGGGAAATGTAAATACATAGTTTTTATGATTGTTGTTGGAAAAAAATGCCAGAACCCTTGGTATACACGTATAGCTAACCGCATATAATACAAAAATAGTAATAATCATAGTCATAATCGTAATAATAAAAATCAAATATATACAATCATGTTTGTGGATATTATTGTTGAATGGTTGCTGGTTGTTTTGTACACAAGAATTTTTTTATTTAACATTTTTTACTCGGTTCGAGGTTCGAACAATAAATGCATTTACGATCTTTCCAACACACACACACATGGACACCAAGGTCATTTTCATTGGAACTCGTATACCCACCGCATATATCCTATATATATGACTATAAAGTGCCAAAAATGCGGCAAATTTACTGCTATTTTCTCCTCGACACACATACTTGTATACCCAATCATTTCGTTTAATTTTGATTAAAATCATAAAAATGCGAGCTTTGCTGTGGTTTATCGAAATCCATATATGAGTATGTTTTTTTTTTATAGGCCTATAAAAAGTTAATTTAGGTAATTAGCAAACCACAATACAGAGATGATAAATCCTCAGCGGTTTTTTGGTATGTGGTTTTGTGTTATATGTATACGCGCATATAAGAAAGGGTTAATGCCATTTTTGAATAAAATATGTGTGCGGTGCAAATTTTGATTTCCGAGCAAATTTTAACTAATCGGTGTAAATCGGTTTCGATTTCGACGCCATGACCACACGGAGTAAAATCTCACAGCATTTTAGTAAAACGTGTTCGCTCTCTAAAATGTCAACAGAAAAAAATGAATAACAAAATAATGAAGTTTTTAATTTTTTTCAAAATTGAGAGTCTTAAATCCACCTATCCTCCTATTGAAAATTCAAAAAATTAAAATGCTCGGCGAAATAAAGCTATGAACCAAAATCGTTGAGACCAGATAAATCCGTACATATGGATATTACATTATGTCTGTTCTCTACAGGGATGGGCGTTTACGCGTCATCTGTTATTTTCTACACTGACGTATCGACAATCCGTAGACAACGTCAATAACGTAGACAACGTCGATAATGTAGTCAATTCCTGTCAATTAGTTCCAGACCAAATTTCTTCAGGAACAATGAATATCCGATAATGCAAGTGAAAACTAATTGTGCTAATTTGAGTCCCATAAAATTGAACACACCCCACTCCATGATAAAACGAATTCGAGTTCAGGAAAGCTTTAAGAGCTACGGAGTTATTAAAAATCCAAGTCATACAGATAACCAACACTTGTTCGGTAAAAAATGTGCCAGACTAATGGTCAAATTTTCAAAAATTGGATCAAACAAAAATCCGAGGCAATTTCCTGCTAACTATACGCACTACAAGTTAAATACATTTGCAATAAAATGTATGATTTGACCAGCAATTTGATGTAGTGGAACCAGGTTTTTGTCACATTTTTCATAATGACGCATTTTGACGCTAATTCTTCAACACGATTCAGCAGTAAAAATTTGATCATTTATCTAGTTCACACGACTCTAAAGTAGCAATACTTTGTACGAAATTAATCAAATCTATATTATCTGAGTCCACAGGTTCCCGACCTATCGAAAAATATTTATTTAAGCTTTCACGTAAAAGGTACTTCAATTCAATCCGTTAGGATTGTCAGCTTGCTGGAATCCACATTGTTAGGGTTTGAAAAATTTAAATCATCGTAAAAATGATTTTTGGAAACGTCGACAATTAAAATAATGTAACAACCTACTATACTTTAGCGATTTTAAATCAAATGCACCAGTTCACGTTTGTGTGAAAGGGCGATTGAATTAAGCCGTGTAGGAAAATATTGAAAAATTATTAAAATTAAATCGGTAATGAAATACATAAAACAAGAAATACTTTCAATTAAACGTTCGAATTGGTTTAAATTGCAAATTTCGTTATTACGGATAAAATCAGGCATATGTTGTTTGATGCTTCGCCATTCTTGTTCAGCATTCTTTTCACCAGATTTTGTGAGATAACATCCCTTTGATTAATCTCGTATATCAATTTATTTGGTCTGTAGAGTACATAAATGGCTGAAACGAGTAGACTTTAAATTTATTCTTCCTGTATAATTATATTAAGTCAGAAAAAGCACCTTCTAAAAATGTATGAGCTTTATAGAAGCTTTTAATGATTCATAAAAATATTGATATTCATTAAACCAAAGCTTTTTGAATTGTAAAATTTTATAAAACGTTTTAATTTTTCGGTGTTTGACTGAAAGCTCTCAGAATATATGTAATATTGCATCAAAAAAGATTAACATAAATAATTAAATCTGGCTGAAAGTTTAATAATTTTACTTAGAGGAAACTTATTTAGCAAGGATATTGTTTTCTTAAGAAAATATCCGTTGGCGTTGTTAACCATTGAGCACAGTAAAACGCTCTGTTACCCCTTTATTAAGTTTCATGTTTCTTTTATGTCAATAAAAGCTTTCTGATTATATAATTTTAACAATAAGCTTTTAATTAATACAAATATCAGGTCAAACCAAAATTCCTGTTCAGCAAAAAAAAGTAGGATCGGGGTCAACAACGTTTAAGTTTCTCTTTACATGACTGGTTGAAATGTATGGGTCGTTGTATTTCTGTCACTCCCTAAAAGAAAACAAATCGGGGGAAACTATGCCAAAAAATCAAAATTGTTGACGTTGTATACGGGTTAACGCGTTACCTGGAAATACCTTTTTCAAAGTTTGATTAACTGAATGTATAACATTTGATTTAAATGAAAAAGATAAAGTTCTTGGGAAAATTGTCAATGGCCGAAGAATTGAACTTGGCAATTTAAATATTATAAATTGATTCAAAAATGAGTGATCTGTGTGTGTCGCAGATGAAAGAGTTTAAAACTGGGAAAGGCTTAAAAGTTCGCTAACAATAAAGTCAACATCGACCAATTCGCCATTGTGGAGGAGTCCACAACTGCAAATCGCTTGCCAAATCTTTTACACAATTTTTGTGTAAAGACGATCAAATCGTAATAGTTGGGGATTTTAATTTACCTAAAGTTAATTGGATCCATATATTGATGGGGCATTCAATGGATCCTCTACTGATTTGATATCTCACCATCATATTGGACTCCCTAATAAGTTTTGGTATTCAGCAAATTAGCACCAATCGTAGTAACATGGGTTGTATTCTCGATTTGATTTTCATATAACTAGAATCGGCTCAACTGACTGCTTGTTCTAATTTGGGAGGCAGATCTGGAGTCTAGGAATATAGCATAGCCAAGTAAATTCTGATATTGTGTCTCTTGTTAATGTAATGGAAAATGAAAATCTGTTGGTTACCGAAAAGGTGATTCAATCTTGAGGTCCAAGTCATACAACGCATTTGTAAGTTTTTTTCTTCCAACTGGATTTTTGTTGAAGATATGGAAAACCGTTGGACTGAAAGTGTAATATTACTGACAAAAGATAAATTAATATGCTCTCCGTTATCCTAAAATTGTTTTAGATTGTAGTGAAGCGAAGAGTTAGCTTACTTTTTACCATAACTAATTTAATGGTATTTTCGAGCTACTTACGATATTCTAAGCCTAAACCAATTCTTAACAATTTATTTAACAGTCTCAAATCCCTTCTTAAAAAAGTTAAGTTAGCCTGGCTGATGAAACAGTTTCTGATTACTTATTGTAAAAGACGACAAAAGGACTAAAAAGGTCCAAAATGTAAGTGCCTCCTCTTGAAAATGATGATGGTAGCTGGGCAAGAGGTCCCAAAGAGAAAGCTGATCTGTTTGCTGAGTATCTCCAGAAAACCTTCCAACCACTACCAAGACCAACTGCCAACGAAAATATTATGTCAATTCACAAGCTAGATGAGCTTGATTCCTGTAACTCTGAAAGAATTAAGAGAAGAAGTGAAAAGTAGCATGAATGTTAAAAAAGCCCCAGGTATGACTTAATTAGAAGAATTAAAGAATTTCGGCAGCTATAACGCATAATCAATGCGACCTTTGGTTTAAAATATGTTCCGCGGCAATAGAAAATAGCAGAAGTAATCAAGATAGCAAAACCTGCTAAACCACCTAACGATAAAAAATCAAACAGGCCAATTTCTTTGCTGCCAAAATTTGTCAACAATTTTTGAACAATTATTACTAAAGTAAGTCTCTTTAATCTAGTCTAATCAATAATTTGGATTTAAAAAAAAGCATTCTACAATTGAATAGGTCATAAGACCACATACATAGTTGAAGCAACGTTAGATCGTGGAAAATTATGCTCAATCATATTCCTGGACGTCGCCAAAGCATTCGATGGTTTGGCAGTGGTATAAAGTTCCTTTATTGATCTGTGCCATACTAATTTATCCAAAAGACATATTCGTGTGAAACATGAGGATGAATACTCCGAACTAAAGAAAATCTCTGCCGGGGTCCCTCAGGGGAGTGTCTTAGGACCAATCCTGTATTTACTATAAACAAAGGATTTACCAACAAATGAAGGAATCAATAAGTCACCTTTGCGGATGATACAGCAATTATGGCGATTGAAAGTAATTAGAGCAAACTACAAAAGATTAACAATGCGATTTGTAACTGGACAAAACGTTGGTGAATCAAGCTTAATAAGACGAATTAGCTAAATATGGCATCGAATTCTGGGTATGTACTAAGCAAACAAACGCCAAAATGATACAACAGGTTTAATCAATTATGGGACTAATCACACTCGAACAAATCTGAATTGTATAAGAAACATAAATTTTGTATTTGAAAGATAATTTGTAAGATGAGTGTATAGTCTCAGTCGCAATAAAAAAAATAGAAAGAATCGAATCACTTTAATATGCAATAAATCAAAATGTCCAGTGAAATACAAATTTTGTCGCAATATTTTAAGTTTCTTGCAACAAATTTATCGGGCAAGTAACAAATTCACCGATTTAGAAGAGTAGGTTAAGTATTGTGAGAGGAGTTCTTTGAAGTTGACCACAATGAAATTAACGATGGATACTCTGAGCTTACATTTCACTACAAGCTGTTGCTCGAGTAAGCTGATCTTTCTACGCTGTTAACTCTTGTTAAACATTGGATAACATGACGCCAAACGATTTTTTGACATATACTCACTCAACCAATTGTCTTCAATATATTGACGGTATCTACGTTGTCGACACGTCAACGTAAGAAAATAATTTATAACAAATAAAACCATTTTGGACGTTTTCCCAATTGTAAAATGTTAAATTATCTCGTCTGATATAAAATATAATCTATTTTTGTATTTCTGTTGCATGTTACCAAACATTTAATTTCATGCTGCTATAATTTTTGACGAATTAAGACGCAACACAAAAAATATTTCAAGGAAAGGTCGTTACAATATAAACTCGTCACACAAATATCATATACATTTTTTGAGACGATAAATAACGCTGAAGTAATAAAAGTTGATGATCTTTATTTTATTTTATCCATAAAAACTATATATATATATATATATATATATATATATATATATATACAACGTAAACAACCACTATTGTTCGGAAAAATAATAAAAAATAAAAAAAAATGATTTTCAATTTTCTCTTTGCCGCATGGAAACAAAAAACTATTATTTTGTTGGTTTTTGTTCGAAGAGTGAACATGAGCTTTTAAGCTTAATACTTTCTTTCCAAACTTTATATAAGTATTCATAAAAACAAAATTTATAATAAAAAAGTTAGTTTTTGCTTAAAGCGACATTTCAAATATTGGAAAATATAATTTACTTGTGTACAGTGGTGGAAACTGTATATATAGGGTATACCTACCACGAAAATCAATAATAAGAAATTTTATATTCAAGAGTTTCCGTCTATTTGAGCGCGCGTATAAAGATACAATGATTTTCCACGATAACCAACATAATTTTTTTTGTCTGATGCGCTATTAATAAATTTGATTACCACTATTATTTAAGTATAGATACGACGAGTGGTGTAAAATGTTTATATAAATTATGAAAGCGTGTAAAACAGCTTGTGATTTGAGAAATTATGATTGAAGTACGAAAAATATTAAAAAAGCGCACATAATATGGTTGTATATAGAGTATGAAAGTGTAATTTGTAACAAAAAAGCAAGAGAAAAGCTCGCAACTGTATATACATAACCGACATAATAGGATTTTTTTCAATTTTCCATTTCATGGTGTTTTTCCTATTTTCCTTTATAGTTTTTTTTTTTTGTTCTCTGGTACCAAAAAGTGTGATAAGAATCTGCATTGCAGTCATATAGTATTACACGAGTATAACGAGCGATGATAAAAATGTAAATGTATCTTCTGTTTTTTTAGTACTATTTATTCCGAATTCACATACATAGGGAATCTCGTGAAAAGCGGAAAATTTTAAAAAAGAAAAATGATTTTCATTTTGATGGAAATTTTACGTCTATTTGGAATTCATTTCCAAAGGTGTACTTACCTGCATACTTATATAGGTATATAGTACCACAGTGAAATTTAGAATTGTTTATGAAAATTTAAATTGTACGGAAAATTATTTTCATTTTCTTACCTAATGGTATCCGATTTAAGTAATTTTTCATTTTTGGAATATCGTATATGTTATGCGATTTAATGTATATACGGGAATAGAACTGAACTTTTATAGACGCTGTATAATAGTGTGTCAGCTGGTTGACAAATAGGAATCGTTATTAAAATGATTAGATCATTTTATATTCATTGTGACGGATAAGATTTGCTTTTAAAACCTGTTTTGAGATCCTCTAATCCGAAAACGTTTTATTGTATTACACAGAATTTGCGAAAACAAAAAATTGGTTTATGGTCAAGAGTTCACTAGAAACGATAATTCACTGTAAAAGACATTTCACCGAAAATCACAAATCGCCAAAACGACATTTGATCGAAAATGATTTTTTTATTCTTATTTTATAATTGGATTTCCGTTGGCAGAAACCTTTTCTTCAAGGCTCGTTAATAACTGAAAAAATTAGTACCGAGGTGTCCGGTAGATATTGAGGATAAGAACAACATTAATGAAGCTGATTGCCCGTCTGACTGCTTGAACTCTGTCTTGGAGGTACTGAAAACTTCGGTTGTCAGTGCTGCTCAACAGACTTAAGGTATAGTCAAGGTGAGATCCAAGCATGATTGTAAAAAAAATGTTTGATGATGAGTGCGTCGTCTTGCAGTCGAGCAAAAAAATATAGTCTATAATGAAGTGTAACAACGTCTGACAATCGCAAAGAAAAAAAAGGCTGCTCTTGAGGAGGGCAGGTTAGCGGATTTGCGGACGAAAAAAGCGAGAATGGTGGAAGGTCGAGGTTCTGAAAGTACAACTACTCAGCAATAAGCGGTGTATGTAAATGTAATTTCTTTAAAGGAATTACTAGATTGCAACTTACTTTCAGGCCTGTGTCAAAAAGAGGATTTCGTCCGTATCGATCCGTCACTGATGTATAATGAAAATTTTTCCATTTTCAATGTTTTAAGTTTCAAAATTCTAATTCCAGTTGATTTGAAAATGAGAAGTCTATTCGATTTGATCCAATCTAACATATAGAACAGGTTTCAAATTTGTGGTCTTAAAACATATTGATAATGTTTATCCCATTCTGACATTATGCAAGTACGAGAACGAATACAAATCACGCGAAGTTAGTTTATAGCGTTTCGAATTATTTGTCGAGTTTCCTTCGTAAAATTTTATAAATAAATAAGTTTTATTCAAAAGTAGATAAATAAATTATAGAATTTATATTTCAAGTGTCTTTTGTTAATATAAAAAAATACAAATTTACATGAATTTTGTCCTAAATCTGTCCTAATAACTAAAAAAACAAAAATTAGGAGTTTTTTTAGGACGAAATTCACAATTCTATATAGACAGATGAAGTTTGTCCTAAATCCTATAAATGTTTACATTTATCATATTTTATTCGGATAAACCGATAAATCTAATAATTTACCCGATTAAGTGAATTTTTTAACTCATTTATGCCGAATAAATAAATTTTCAAATTTTCCTGTAAAATCCCTAGAAAGCTAACACCATTTTGATGTATTGCTCAAGATGTCATTGAATCTAAGGTATCCGAAAAATATTTCTATTTTGGAAAACGTAAGGGGGTTTATCTTGTATGACCTCATGGATGTAATGACATATAATGACCTATATTTGAAGATATCGTTGGGTCTAAGCAATCCAAAAGACCCAATGAGATTTTGGAATATATGTCATTATGGTGCTAGCTTCCTAGGATTTTCGCAAGAAAATTCGGAAGAATCTTATAAACGACATAGATGAGGTCATACCAAACTTGGTTGTCCTAAACCCCCTAATCCCCAATTTTTTCCAAAATTGAAAGATTTTTCGTATATTATTATTATTATTATTAAAATTGGCTGGAACCCACAAGGATTCCGCACTCAATGCCACAAAGGCCCATGGTGCAAAAACAGGATTCTATCCCAATTCGCAAACGCGCACTGCTGCCTACGCAAACTGATGAAGTTTAGACCAAGGCAGAGAGGACAACTGCTCACGAAGTGGAGGGAGTCGTCATCCTCCTCAAGGCAGTTCTCGCAAATAACATCATGAGCTAAACACATACGATGTAGATGATCTTTAAAACGGCCGTGTCCCGTAAGAATCGCTACCAAGACTCTTAACTGGTTCTTTTTTAAAGATAAAGCATACTTCGTGGACCTCACATTGGGCTCTCCAATGAAGTGCTTCGCCTTATGACAACCAAAAGTCGCAAACCACTGAGACCTTAAATCTTTCAAAGCGTAATCCTTAATAACTTTCGTCCCTTAGTTGAAAGATATAGGAGCAGCTGGTTCAAGACCAATTAAGGTTAATTGGGGGCCAGCTTTTGCTAAACAATCCGCGAATTGCCTATCATGTCACAATTAGCCGGAACCGACATGACCGTAACTTTATTGTTAGAACAAAGAAAGTTCAATTGTTTGCATTCCTTGACGAGTTTAGAAACAGTCAAGGGATTTCTTAAAGAGTTAAGTACAGCTTTACTATCTGTACACAGTAGAATACTTTACTCAAAGCCTCAATAACACTACGTGTCAGCGCTATTAGTTCCGCCTGAAAAACAGTACAATGCGAACCAAGACTACCGCAAAGTCTCAGATCCGTCCCAGGACAGAAGATTCCAAAGCTTGCACTGAGGTTAGAACGAGAGCCTTCAAAATAAAAGACAATGGACTCATCTGATTTATTAAGAAAAACCTGCGAACTCCACAAATCTCTCGAGGGATAAGCCACCGAGAAAAAATTTGAGAAATGGAATTCGGGTAGTAGTCTGTCATTAACCATATCGATTTCTGGTAAACATGAATAATAATTACTAAACATTTGTCGATGTCCCACGATAGAACCGAAGAGATTCCATGCCCCAATGCACCTCAGACGATAAGCTGCAGAACAGGCTATTCCTAGAATAAAGGTGCGAAATTGAGGCAAGGAAAGAATGGATTCCATAGCAAGAAGTAGAGTCGAGGACATAGCTCCAGTTATGGCTCTGCAAGCAAGATTTTGTAGACCATTAAGCTTTTTCGGATAGCTTAGACCTTAAGATATCTTGGTGTTTGCTTCATTATGTCCGCTTCCAAGGATTTTCCCAAGAAAATTAGGAATAATCAGATACATAATCGACATACATGAGGTCATACCAAACTTGGTTGTCCTAAACCCCCTAATCCACTTTTTTTTCCAAAATTGAAATATTTTTCGGATAGCTAAGACCTTAGGGCATCTTGGTATATGCGTCATTATGGTGTCCGGTTCCTAGAATTTTTCAAAGAAAGTTCCGACAATAATGTGTTCGACGTACCAAATTTGATTGTCCTTATGATAAAATTCGTTGTAACGAGACATTCTGTTTTGCACACTAACACCTATTAGAGGAAATGGTTTTTGTTGTTTTTTAGGACAGATTTAGGAGTAATTTTACATACATAAAATACAATTATTTACTAAAAATTAATTTGTTAATAACAAGTTGTTTTATTTATATAACAATATCAAAAGATGAAGAATTTTCTTTTACCTCAAATTCATAATCATAACAGAAATTTTTAATTGATCGCATTATTATTATATCAATCCACTATTTTGAAATCTTATCCCTCTATTGATAACTTTAATCGCCCCGATTATAAACTGAACGTCATTTTCAATAGAAGGCTCGTGACATTCTGATATATGTTACATATACGGATTGTATTATACGCTACAGATTAAACGTACAGATTGCGTGACGATGCCGAATGACGTGAAAAGCAATTAAACATTATGTTGCAACTGCTGCTTTAGAAGTGAGAAATGTATTATTATGTTACCTGATTTGCTGATTATACAAAATTCTTCCAAATACGTTGGGAACATTGTATGTATTCATAAGCAGTATTGTTTTGTTCAGGAATATGAAAATGTTATAATCTTGTTTCCTGCAATTCAAAAGAATCGAAAATTTTAAAATCGTGTAATTTCAAAGAAAGGATAAAAAAAATTTTAAAATTCGATTAAAGTTTTCAAAATATTTTATAATCCTGGATTCTAAAATTTAAAAGAAAGTTTCCATAAAGCTCTCTTTTCCAAGTCTTTTCAAAGAAAAATTAAAATTTAGATTTTGATAGTTAATTCAAATTCCGATTGAAGGAGTTTGTAGATTTAGGAATTTGAAAATTTAGGAATTTCAGTTTTAATAAAGTAAATTTTTGGAAATAGTTGTTTCCCCATATCCTATAGTTGTTTCCTCTATTTTTGAATGACATAACATGCAGTAAAAACTTCCAATTTCAGATTGATGCTGATGCTGATGATAGCCAACTTTATGTGGCCATCATATGGTGTTTATACATATCATTGTCTAATCACACAACTTAATATGAGCCGGACTACCACATAATAACTGCTGTTGATTTACATTGTCGTGATATCTTTTCGAAAAGGTGTGAAGTACCAAGGTCGTAGAACCAATGTATGTATATGAAAGCATACTGATAGATCTCGATTAAGATATTAAGTGGTCGAGACACAAAGATTTGTATGTGTATTGTTGATGTAAAACACAAGATGCCTATTGCATAATTTAAGAGGTCAGGATTTATTATACTTTATGTGAAAGATTTCATAACATTTGTGTCTCTGATCAACTAAGTTACCAGCATTTTTATACCGATCACTCACATCACGCATTTTATTATTACTTATAATTAATCTACTTACTTACGGTAGCCAACATTACTGACAAATGCTTGGTCATCCAAGGTGATATTTGGCATTTGGCTCCGTAAGTTGTTATAGTAAAGCAGTTCATACATTAACCCATGTTTTATTGAACGCTGTTCAAAAATAAGAAGTTTTTTTTCACAATAACGCAGAAACAAGAAATGCAGAAGTTTTAAATTGATTTTATGACTCTGCACTGTATTTGTTAAAGGAACAACTTTAATTTTCGATTCATTATAAAAGAATCTTCGGAAAATAATTCGGTATTGTATTTATCTTTATTACTGATAAAATAATTGTTTCAATTGGCGGTCATAAGACCTTGCTACATAAAGTTGGGTATCATCAGCATCAAGCTGAAACTAGTAGATTTTAATGCATGATGATGTAATATTTCATTCAAAAATCGAGGAAACAACATGGGGAAGAGACTTTTTCCAAAAATTTTAATTTATTTAAACTGAAATTCCTAAATTCTCAAAATCTTAAATCTGCAAACTCTTTAAATCGAAATTTGAATTAACCTCAACATCGAAATTTGAGGTTTTCTTTGAAACGAGTTAGGAAATTAATTATGCAAACTTTATTTTAAATTTTAGAATTCACGATTATAACAAATTTTGAAAAGTTTAATAGAATTTTGAAGAATTTTTGGAAAAATCATGTGAAATTGTTGATTCCCTTGCAAATTCAAAATTTCTATTTTTATTGATTGTTTATTGATTTTTGAAAATTTCGGCTTTTAGGATTCAGAATTTGAAAATTTTGAGAAACCTTATTCGAATTTTCAATTTTTTTTAAAACTTTTTTTGAAATTTCAATTTGATAAAAATTTTTGATTCTTATAAAAATTTCGATGTGAATTTTAAAAATTTTGAAAACATCAAACGGATTGTAAAGTATTTTGAAACTTCAAACCTCGTTTTTAAAATTGTCAGTTCTTTTCGAAATTGTAATAATTTTGGAAAATTTTTAATCGAATTTTGAAAATATTTTTAAAAGTCCTTGAAAATTTTCAATTTGGTATAAAATTGATAATCATTTGAAAATTGTAATTTCGAGTAGTTAACTGATTATTAAAAGTTAATTCCGCAAGAATCAATTTATTATTAGTAATCAGATTTTACGAAATTTTGAAAACCTTAATGGAATTATAAAATTTTGTTTGAAATTTCTTTTGCAATTTCAATTTGAGTTATGAAAATTATTGATTCTTTCAAAATTTCCAGTTTCAATGTAGTGTCATCGTTTTGACGCAGACATTTCAAAACTTCAATCCGAGTTTTGAAAATTGTTGATTCATTTGGATTTAAGGAATAAGAATACGTAAATTTTTAAAAATTTTAATTGAATTTAGAAATTTTGGGGAAGATACTCTCAAACCGTTTAATGAATTTGATTGATGCTTTTGAAAACTCTCATTTCGATATAAATTAATGAATTAAAAAAAATTATGATTTTCAAAAAATTAAAACTTTTTGGGGTTCAGAATTATCAAAAAAGCCTTAATCGACTTTGTAAATGCTTTTGAAAAGCCTTTTACTTAATGAAAACTATGAGAATCGTTCATACAAATTCAACAATTTTTAAAATGCCTTTAGAAATTTGAATCCGAGTTAGAAAACTGTTGATTCTTTAAAAAAAAAATAGTTAAATGTTTTGAAAATTTTAATTTCAGTGTAATTTCAAAATTATGTAAAATTTGTGAAATTTCAATTGAATTCTGAAAAAAATATTGAAGAGGCTTTTTAAAATTATTCAAAATTGAAAATTTTTTGATTCAAAATTAAGATAATTTAGTATATAAACACAATCATAAGGCTGCCTGTGTCACAACTATGCAAGAGCGGAATCCAAGGTTTTCCTGCAGATCAAACAAAAATTATATTAAGCAACCTGAGATTAGCATAAGAGAAAGAACCATATGGGAATAATTGTCAATAACATTAATTTATTAAATAATCTGAAATGTTCCGAATTTGATCTATGGTTTCGAAATTGGATTAAAATTTTAAAAAATTATTAAATTTTGTGTTTTAATAAGTTTATTCTATCCCACATGATCTGGGAGGCTGAGGTGACAATTACAACTATACAATTGATTCAGTATATTTGCAATTGAATTATACATACATACAATCAACAGACAATGTTCAACCAAGCATATATTCACGTTTTGCACATTTAACTTAAAACACATATATGTATACACGTTTTGTTGACATACTATATAAAACTAACATAACTATATATTTATATAAAAAGTATTTTGCTTCTATAATTTCAGATGTTGAACAAAAAAAATTCCACGATGAATAATTTACACAAGAAATTTAAGATAATGGGGCTGTAATTAAAAATTCACGAAGACTTCATAACATTATATAAGTACAAGGTAAATTCACTTAATATTATAAAGAAAAATATACGCTTTCATAATGTAGGTATGTACGTATGTATGTATATATGTGTACAGGTATAGATATATAGACAAAATTGTGTATTTTACAAGAACATGAACTTTTTTTTGCTAATTAATTTTCTAAAAAGCTAAATTTTGTTTTTACCATTCATTTTCCATCTAATCATGTTAATTAAAAATCTTAAAAAATTATCTTCTGTATGTATGTATATGTAAGAAAATAGGAGATGTCTTACACGAGTACTTATATACCAACTCTAACGAATGTATATAAATAATTAAATTATTTATTTACCTATTTTTTCGGTGTCGATGCTATTTGAGGTGCTGTTCTGTTACCTTGAGATTTTTGCATAAAGTGTGTTTACCTAATTCATTTTTACTAGAAAATTAAATTCGTCTCGCGGAATTCATTTTCTCGATTAAACCGCACAAAACGTCGATTACAAAATGTAATCATAATAAAAATCAATTTAATTTATGAAACAAAAATTATTTGGTTTTATGTAGATTCGTGTGTTCGTCAAAATATATTTTCCTGAGTTTATACATTTGTATGGCTCCGGGGAGTGTATACATAATAGCTATATGCTGTGTGTGTTCTTGTACTCAATAAAATTTTACTGTCTAATAAATTTATATAAATACTCGTGTATTTTTCCAATTTCACTATACTGTTTCAAAGCAGTTTCGGTATCTCCATCAAAAAATATATCCACACAAAACCTCATACTCTTATGTCTAACAATAAAAATCATACTATTCAAACTGACAGACAAGCTGAAACTTTCAAATATCTCGGAAAATAAGCCTTTTACGATTTTTTTTTATTGCACATTCGGATTCTACGGCTAAAAGTACGTAGGATTTCCTTGAAACATTTTTATTGATTAATGATAGATGGCACTGTAACACGTTTACGTTGAATTAACACGTTTTCTATGTAAATACACGAAATTAGTTTTAAACAAATTGAATTTCTTAAATTTTTAATTACTTTTATTAATGACATGTCAAGAATCTACTTTTAGCGTAACCCAGGAACAACAACGTGGACATCATCTTTTAATTAAATTAAATGCTCAAAATGATGGCCTTCGACTTCAATGCACTTATTAATTCGCATTTCAAATGAATGTACACAACTGAGAAGCGTTTATGCTGAAATGTCAGCACACGCATTTCGTATTCGGACCAGCTCTACCATTGAAATAATCCGCCGACCATTGAAATAAAGAACAAGTACTTCAGGTGCTACCAACGAATAGTGTGATGGACAACCATCGTGTTGTAACCACATATTCAGTCGCAATTATAAGCTCAAGTCTTCAAATAATGTTGGCAGTTTATTTTCTAAACTGTCTCGGGACATTTGAACATTCAAGTTGACTTCACTGATATGGGGGCCAATGAGTTGGTTGCCAATTATTCCACACAACACATTGACAGTCCAACGGCGCTGATGTTCAATTTGGCTAAGCCAGTGTGGATTTTCGGCACTCCAGTAATGCATGTTGTGTCGATTAACCGTTCCATGGTTTGTAAAAGACGACTCATCGGAGAACAATATATAGCGAAAAACACTGAGATTTTCCTGTATTTGTTCACGGGGCTAGTGACAAAAAGTTATTTTGAAATACAACGCCATGAAGATCTTGGTGTAAAACCACATGATACAGATGACACTTATGTCAGTAGACGGGTCCTTTTCTTCGGTCGAATACTTCCATTAGCATGGTATTGTTTGATAGTCCAGTAAAATGAACAACGTGACCGAATCCTATCTGGAAAACGTGAAACATAGAGATTGACCGCATTATCAAGACTACGGCCAGCTTCTTCATAAACCAGGACCATTTCAATTTTTTCTTTCACATTTAACTGTAACTCCATTTTGAGTTGTAATAGCCTAATTCGCAAACAGGTCTTACTGTTTTCGAAATAATCTTTGAACTGAATCGATTTAAAAAAAAACTTATTTGAAAGCAAATTTAGTCGCATCTTCCTATGCACAATTATCGCAGAATCGTATGCATAATGTTCTCAGTATCATGAATCGAAAAAAATGTGTCAAGAAAATCCTACGTAATTTTAGCTGCTGCAATAAAAAATAGGGGTTCCTATTTTATTTTACAAATGGGGCGGGGATCTTTATTTTAGCACTAATGTATTTCCCTCCCGGAATGATTTATTTTTGATAATGGTCATCTTTATCGAAGAGGGCTTATTTTCCGAGATATTTGAAAGTTTCAACTTAAAAAGAACACCCGGTATAGCTCTTCAAACTATACAAGTGCTGCTCGTCCTCTTCAAATGGCTTCTGAATCTCAAAATACATTAAAAAGCGACGTTCTTCATTATAAGCATACGTTTAATTTATTAACAAAAAATTATTGTGACCGGCGGATACCTTCTTCTAAAAATAATCACTTTTTTTGGCTCTAAATAGCAAAACCTATGCATGTTCAATATCAACTCTAAACAGCCCGTCTATCTAAAAACATAGTGGTTAAAACATAAACGAATCGGAAATCCTCGCCGATATATCGAAATGCGTTGATTATTTACGTTAAGACCTATGCCATTTGAGGGCTTATAGTTGCGGAGGCCATTCAACCATACATTGGACCTTATAACACCATATTAATCGTTAACTTGTTATGATCGTCAAGTTCTGGTGTTACGGCCGAATATGTTTAGTGTCGATGTCACTCGATTTTTGATGCAAAAGTCACTCGGTTTCTGACAAATCGATATACCGACAAGTATAGTGCGCCAATCGAGAACAAGATGGTTGAATGGTTGTCAATTCTGTAATTGGCGGCTTTCAGTATTACTGCGATCTGATATTACTGTACAAATACATGCGATTTCATACGTAACAGTGTATATAGTTCAGCAATTTTTCTTCTGCAATTAGGTTTTCCATTATTGTTGACGCCATTCAAATACGTTCAATAATGAGAATATATAAAACCATTGTAAAGGGAAACTGATAAGATATTTATATATGGTTTTTTGAAACGGTAGATGATTTATTGAGATCTACCAACAATTTGGAAAACTTATCATGATTTAAACCTTCTCGCGCTTTGCTGTTTTCAATTAAAACATAATGGCCTTAAGTCGCGAGAATGTTAATTGTTAATAGATAATAGTTAGTTAGACACAAATAGTTCAAATACCTATATGGATATGTTACTTCGTAGAAAAAACCTAATTCTCTTTTTAATCTTGAAATAACTGCACAAAAGCAATTCCGACGAGCGATTAAAACTTCAATTTCTATGTGTGAATTTCTTATATATATTAGCAACAATATGATTTAAGAGTCAATTAAGAGTTGCCAAAGACAACATCTGCTCGTTGGCCAAAGAGATGATTGTGTAAATGATGCAGCTGGTAGAATTACTCACATTAGTCTTCTGCTGGTATTATTGATGGTAAAACCGACATCAACATAAAAGAGAGAAACTTCTCGGACGAGTTTTAAACGCCGAGATATCTCGGAGACGACAATATTTTTAGCGCATTCTCGAGAGTAAACATAATCGACGACGATTTGGAGAATTTTACTGCCAGGAGATCCGCGAGTTCCAAGTAAGTTTGCATAAAATAAACACAAGAAAAACTACAATAGACAATTGCTGCGGTATCTATAGATTTTAATTGATGAAACGCTGTCAAATTGTTGCAGAAGCCAACACTTTTAATTCCAAAAAAATCATTACCCGAGGTGCACCGTGAGGACGTTAACTCATGGTCGCCCTTCTTCTTCGTTAGCTATAAAACTGTTTTATTTTATTTTCTCGGGTTAAAATCAGTTTTTCTCGGTAACTCAGTAATACGTTTGGCTTTTGTACAAAGCATTAATAAGTGAAACTTAAATTATAAAATGTAACAAAAATCACATAACAGCTGAAAATAGGCAGCGACCAAACTGTTTTGAATTTTTTGTACTTGTAACTTGCAACTTGTTTCGACAGAAGAATAAATTCTGAAAAATCTGTCAGAGTTTCTTGTGAACGAGAGGAGTTTCTTTCTGTTTAGTGGTCCAAAAAGCAACATAGATCATGTTTAGTCAGTGTGCAGGCTCAAAATGGATTTCAAGAAATCTATGGTTTAAATTTTAACGATTTAGAGTTACGAAATTTTTACACGTTTTCAGATATTTTCCAAAATTTCTTTCCATTCATAAGATAAAAAATTTTGAAAGTGAATAACAGACACATAATAATTTTTGTATAAAATTGATAATTAACGAATTCTTCGACAAAATAACAAAATTAACAAAACGTAAGTACAAAATTATTTAAATTATTTGTGTTGGTAAAACAGAGGTCAAAAGCAATATTAGCGAAACTACAAATTAAGAAATGCAAATAAAAAGTAAAGTACTCTATAACTTGCTTGTAAAGAATCCACGAGTTAACTATTCATATACATTGTATTTGGTACCGGCCAATAAAGTTATCATGCAAAACGACACCCCCTATGTGCCGGTTATACTCTTCTACTATTTTCGGCCATTGAGTGTTAACCGATTTCTTTTCGGTTTTGACCCATTTGAAACATCGTAAAATGTGGATGAATACTTCTCGTAAAACCCTCTAGCATTTTTCTGCATTTCTCTCTCAGTTTTTAATTTTGAGTTTGGTATGCGGCTCCTTCTGATAGTACCAATACTATGAATACCATCTTTCAGTAAGTACATAATCAGTGGTACTGTAGTGAAATAACTATCACAAAATACAGTGTCTTAGTATGATTCGACATAATCGAATAATGACATTAGCCGAGGCTCCTAAATTGCCTCTATCTGGCGATACATGTATTCTTGCCCCGGGTATATCTCGAAATTGTACATATAGCCTATGATAATAAAAAAATTAATTAGATTCTAGAAAATATACTTTTATATTCCATAATTGAATATAATCATGATATTTACCAGAAGTACTAAATAAGTATACGGTTAACGCAAATTTCTTGAATTCCCACTTATGCGGCTTTGATGGGACATACTGCTTCACATGACTATCATGATTCGGATGATCTCTTGGCAAAATTATATGGTTGTCGACGAATTGTAAATTGTTTTATTTTAATAAACGTCTTTAATGACATTGAATTTTGCAGAAATTTGTTGCCAACATCTGGATCCCAGGACAGTCTCGTATTCGGTAATTGTTGAATTGACGATAGAATACAAATGCCTAAACAATTTTTTAGTTTCAATTTAGTAAATGTGTATGGTATTCTAACTAGCGCTGTACATTTTGGTTTAATTTAGAATCATACCTATCATTTCATCATCAAAAATGTTATTCAAAATTGAGAGCGGTGTGGTAAGTTCTAAAATATTTTACGGTAATGATGTATCACCTTTGAATTGGGCTGAATTTTTCCATAACCATTTCTTAAATCTTACTGTAGCGATCGAAAAACAGCAAGAAATCTGATTGAATTTGTTTATTTAAACTCAATTGACGATACTGTATCGATAAACAGCCGGAAATCTCATTTAATTTATTTATTTAAATTCAATTAACGATGCTGTACTGATCGATCATCAGCCGGAAATCTAGTTGAATTTATTTATTTAAAATCAATCGACGATACCTTAGCGATCTATAAACAGCCGGAAATCGCAATAAATTTATTTATTTAAATTCAATTAATTGGACAATACCGATCGATAAACAGTCAAAAATCTCATTAAATTTATTTATTTAAATTCAATTGACGATATTGTAGCGATCGATAAACAGCCGGAAATCGTAATAAATTTATTTATTTAAATTCAATTAAATGGACAATACCGATCGATAATCACCCAGATATCTCATTAAATTTGTTTAGTTAAATTCAATTGACGACACTATACTGATAGTGGTATAGGTATGTTGTTTCTACGTCGTTTCTTCTTTAAGCCTATGTAATTTGGCTAATCTTTGAAACAGTGAATCTTCATATGTATTTCATTTGTTTCAAAAATTGAAAATTGTTACAAAAATGGTTATTTATTTATGATGGATTCAAAATAAATAATTTTTATAGATGTATAAGAAAATATAAATTAAAATGATTTCTGGGCTGGCCAAAAAACAGGTTTGATCTGATGGTAAACTTGCTCTAAAATTTTTACTAGCGCTGATGCAAGATCATTGCCAGTGCGCCCAGCTGTGTATTCGGTCCATAAACAACAGTAAATTTTTTTAGTTGTAGAATAGTGCGCCGTAAGGTTGTAGGCGTTTAGCTTTGCACTATAAAATAAGGAACCAATATTGGATCTGGGACAATTTATTACGTTTTGTAGATCAAAGCATAATACTGGAATGGTTTCGTTGTCCTGATCCATTTTTCTTTCAGCACGCATATCGTGTTTAAGCCGTTGGTGTTCTTCAAAATCAGCGGTAGATTTCGGTGTGCATTCATTTCCTTTCTGAGCGACTAGATAGGCTTCACATTTACCACAGAGATCGGATTTTGGTTTGTGAAAATCCAGATTAAACTCTCTGCAGAAGACATCACGATAATGGTTTAAGTGGATTTTCTCCATCTTGGCTACATTGAATTTTATATAATTTATACATGCACATAACATTTAAACCAGCCTCGAGATATTTTTTAGATGTTTTGGCCCGACAATAATGACTTTCCATTGTTGGATTTAATATGTTGTTTTATTCTGTTGGTTACTTCCTCCTTAGTTTTTCGGTTGTCTATTTTGGTTGCGTTTTCTTTACAATGGATGACTCCAGTAGAAGCCTTTTTATTGTGCACGTCATAAACAAGTTTTTGTGAAACCTCCAATGTTCCTAAGAAATAAGGTTTGCATACGCGAATCACTTCTCCCTTAATTTCCAAATAGTAACTGAACGCTTTTTTCCTTCGACTTGGGATTGGTTGTGATGGACGTAAAATTTCACTTTCGCCTGTGTATTTTAAAATGAAGTCATATTTGCGATAACGTTCTAACGTATAATAATCTTTGAAAATTATTTCCCGCTCAGCTTCACCAATTTTTTCGGAGCACTTAAATTTACAATTTTTACAGTTTTTTTTGGTTTTAATTTTTTTTTGTATAAGTTTTCCCGTTGAATTAATATACTCCTCTCTTTTTTGCCTTTTCGATTGCTGCTGACGTACTTTCCAATTTGCATAATTCCGTCTTCTTCTGCGTTTTCGACCTTCATCTTCATAGATTTCACTATCAGGCACTATAATTTCATTTTCGTCTAAAACTACAAGTACAATAATTTCTGTCGCTTATATTGGTATAATATTATTCTGCAGGATTTCTTCATTAATTATTTCGATCATTCCGTCACTGGCACATTGACCCAAAACAGTCTGAATCCATTATGCTAAAAGCAATTATATATATAACATTAATATTTCAAATTAATTAGGATATTGAATATTTGCGAGGGCAAGCGTTTTTGCCTCGACCGCTGAAGAAATTGAAGAAGGTGAATTTTCAATCGATGAGCACACCAGAAATGAAACACGTGGCTGAAGTTTTATAATTTTAGTTTATTTGATGTGCCTTCATCGATGGTTGCAGCAGAAGAGAAAGTAATTTATTAATTTTAATAATGGCACAAATACGGTAATAAATATAATAAATAAATAAGTTAGTACATAACAAATACTATGACAATTTAAAAGAACAGGAATTAGCTTATATACATTAAAATGAAAAATATAGAAATACATAATAATAATAGGGGAATGCGGAGTATGGTTGGTATGCGTGTTCATTCTCCCCGCCTTGAACTATCGTCGAGTTCAACATCCAGTGGTAAAGGACACACCTTTGTGATGGCTCGTTGATAAATTCCTGTAAAGTGTAAACACACTGGAATGGATGTGTTGCGTCGACTCGCTCCTTTGGTAGATTTCCCATTTGGTGACATATTGGAATTGGTTTGGCTCTGCGGCATCGAACACAATCTCGAACTACTTGGCTGGCCAATTTTCGTCCATTGATAGGCCAAAACTGCTCACGTACTGCAGTCAATAGAGCCTGTGGTCCAACATGATGATATTTCCTGTGAAAGGAAGTAAGCAAAGTTTTGGTAAACGGATGGGAAGGAGGAAGTAGAAGAGGATGTTTTGTAGCGTATGGAAGTGAAGAGAACTGTAATCTGCCACCGACACGAATGAGACCATTTGCATCCAAAACCAGCGACAAACTTCTCAATTTTTGTGACCGAATAATAAAATTCTTTTGTTGTAGACCATTTTTTACTTCCGAAAAGCATTCAGTTTGAACAAAATTAACAGCCATTGACAATCCGTCAGCAAAGTCTTTGCTTGCTAGAGGACCAGAGAATCCATTAATGTTCTTGTTGCGAATGTTGTGCAAGAATCTGGAAGCATATGCCATCACTCTGGTCAATCGATGTTCATGATAATTATTAATATATTTCATATTGGCAAAAATACTGTCGTCCTTGGGAGACACAACCATCAAAGTCGTAGATTTTTTGAACTCGCTGTAGTTTGGTTCGACTCGTGGTATCTTTGTAGTAAGCCATGGAGACTTAGACGATTGTAGCATTGATGGTCCAGAGAACCATAAATCGCATTTCACCAAAGCAGCAGGCATCATACCACGAGAGACAACATCCGCAGGATTTTGTTTTGATTCAACATGATACCAATGTTGAGGGTTCGTCAGTTCTTGGATATTTGCAACTCTGTTAGCAACAAAGGTTTTCAGTGTTGACGGCGATGACTTCAGCCAATGGAGCACAATAGTTGAGTCTGTCCAATAAATGACGTCACTGATTGGAAAATTTACAATAGCCCGAACTTGTGATACCAGTTGAGCTAGTAATAGTGCTGCACAGAGTTCCAAGCGTGGCAACGTAGATTTTTGTAGTGGTGCTACCCTAGACTTGGAGCACAAAAGTCGTACAAGGAACTGTCCGTTCGGTTGTATACATCTAGTGTAGATTGCAGCGCCAAAGGCAGAGTCACTAGCATCTGCGAAGCCATGAAGTTCGATGGAACTATTCGGAATAACCTCTCCAAACAGAAATCGTGGAATTGTGAGTTGATTAAGATCCCACAAGTTGGATCTGAACGTTTGCCAGTAGGTGTAGTAGTTCATGGGAAGCGCTTCGTCCCAATTAACTTTCAGATGCCACAACTTCTGCATGAATAGTTTACCTAAAACCACAACAGGCGAAACCAGTCCAAGAGGATCAAACAAGCGTGCAACTTCGGAAATAACAATTCGTTTCGTTAATTTATTTTGACAGGAAATCGGCTGTACACGAAATTGAAATACATCTTTTTCTGGTTGCCAGAAAATGCCCAATGTTTTAATATAATCGTCGCTATCGAAGTGCATTAATGTTTCACGATGTTTCTGAGGTATATCAGCAATAATATCTGGAGAATTGGCACACCATTTCCGCAATTCCATGCCACATGTAGACAGAACTTTGATTATTGCCGTCTTTAATAAGTTGGCTTCTGCTATGGAGTTGGCTCCGGTTAACATGTCATCGACATACATGTCATACCGAATTGCATCACTGGCAGCAGGATAGCAATTCTGATTGTCAATTGCACATTGTAAAAGACAACGTGTAGCTAGAAACGGAGCAGCCGAAGTACCATAAGTTACCGTTTTTAAGCGGTAGCTCTGAAGTGGCTCATTTGGATTGTTGCGCCAGTAGATTAGCTGGTAGTTGGAGTCTTCGTGATGAATAAGTATCTGGCGATACATTTTGGAGACATCTGTGCTAAATGCGTATTTATGTGATCTGAAACGACATAAAACGGCTACTACATCGTTTTGAACCACAGGTCCTACCATCAAAATGTCATTCAATGAGTAGACATTACTCGTCTTGGCTGAGCCATCAAAGACGACTCTCAACTTAGTCGTGGAACTGTCTGGCTTTAGCACGTAGTGATGAGGAAGATAATAATTGGATGTTGGTATTTTATCATCTGGTACGTGTTCCATGTGTCCAAGTGCTAAATACTCATCGATGAATGATTTGTAGGCAGCGTGAAGTAAATGGTTCTTACACAATCTTTTTTCCAAATTGTAAAAACGTTTCATGGCGTTTGTTGAAGAAACGCCTAAACTGTGCGGTGGACGAATAAAAGGAAGCCTCACAATAAATCGACCAGCTTCGTTTTGGGTGAATCGCTCATTAAAATGTTTCTCACATGGATGATCCGTTATGCCAAACATTTTGGAGTCAATTGATAATGTTTCGAGTTTTCAAAACCGTTCGATATCATCATTGATAGTGGAAGTGGATGATGCCAAGAGAGCTACATGATGTCCTGAAGCTGAAGAATTGAATGAAACACGCCCGGATACTATCCAACCCAGAACAGTATTTTGGAGACACGGCAAGTTATCGCCTAACTTCACTTGACCCACTTTTAATAAATCAAAATAAATTTCGGCTCCAAGCAACAGGTCGGTTTTTTGAGCTTTTACAAATTCTGGATCAGCCAATCGTATATTTGCTGGAATTGACCAACCATCCGTGTTTATCGAATTTGATGGAGATATATTGGTGATGGATGGCAGCACAAGTACCTCAATATCAGTAGAGAAGTTCGATATTAATGACTGTAGTTGTATCCATCCACTCGAAGAGGATTGTATAGATGAAGTTCCGATTCCACCAATCTCTGCAGTTGTCTTTTCCAGCGGAAGTCGAAGTTTTGAAGCAAACGATTTGGTTATGAAGTTGACTTGAGAGCCGGAATCTAATAACGCTCGTCCAACAACAGGGCAATTAAACTTATCCAATACCTTTACCATAGCTGTAGCCAATAAAACATGTGAAGTTCCATATCATCGTTCAATGGACGTAAGCGTAGTAGACTTGGATTGCGTTGACGGTTTTAGATCGGCAGATGAAGCAGCATCCGAATTATCTGTCGTCGAAGATGAACAATTGGGTGTGCTAGTGCTCAAGTGTAATAAAGTGTGGTGCTTTCTTTGACAAACTTTACATGAATCTGGCACTGGACACTTATCTACAAGATGTCCAGGTTTGAGACAATTGAAACATAAATTTTGTGTTTTCACTTGTTCGCGTCGATCATTCGCTGACAATTTTAGAAATGTAAAACACCGCAAAATTGAATGAGACGATTTATTGCACAAAACACAATGGTAAACATTTGTGCCAACGTGATATGAATTAGAATTGTGAAATCGTCGTAGCCTTGATTGTGTAGAGTTTGGCGTAGATGAAGATGAAGGTTTCATATTTGCTGGAGACGATGACAGCTTAACAGGTAACAATTCCATTTTCGCACATCGCCCTTTAATAAAATTTGAAATGTCTTTGTAGCTCGCAATTTTGTCCACAGTAGCAGCTTCACACCATTTCTCCCTTGTTTCACTGTCGAACTTGCTGGATAGTAAGAACACAATTAAGTCATCCCATTGGTCCGTAGATCGATGCAGAGTTCGAAGAGATCGTAAATGGGAATTAAACCCGTCTAGTAATCCCATTAAGCGGCGTGGACAAGGTTTCTCCAAAGGCTTCACGGTAAACAACCATTTAATATGATGTTCACATATGCGATTTGGTTTGTTGAATCGTTCTTTCAGAAGATTCCTAGCCACCTCATAATTTTCCTCGGTAAAATCCAACGATTCTATGGTGTGGGCTGCAACATCCTTCAAAGCATGTTTTAAATATTGAAATTTGGTAATTACTCCTAATGCAGGATTTGTATGGACCAATGAGTCAAAACACTCAATGAATTCAGACCACTTCATTATATCGCCGGAAAACGTGGTCAGCGAGATTTCAGGCAGTTTCGCTGATAATTTAGGTGCCATCTTGTTCTCGTCGAACTTGGAAATTCGTTGAGCTGCTAGTTCTTCAAGTTTATCTTCTAGCATAGGGCGAACCGTGAAGTATAATGTTTCTATAGTAGCACGAGTTGCCGCAGCATCCGTATCCTCTTCCATTTCAGTGATGGTTTGGTCCTTTTCATAAGGACCATAGTTTCTCGTGACTTCATCCAAGCGAAGGCGCACTTGAGACAGTGTTGCTTCATGAAGCGAGTTTTTGATCCACGTGAATTGGCGTTGCAATGATTCCATATAAACAGCAACACCATTTTTAGCACGTTTAAAATGGGCCATATCACAATCAAATCGTTCTTTACGCTTCACAATTCACAAAATATCCGCGCACTAACACTTTATCACTTTATTAGCACAAAAGCACAACTCACCAAATACAGCAACAGCAGCAAACAGCAATCGAATTGGAGATGAACAATTACACAGCAAAGGCAGCAACAGCAAATGCAGCATATTAAATGTTGAAGAATTCGATATATGAATATTATAATTTGAGGGAAAAAGATCCCACTTCTGACACCATGAATATTTGCGAGGGCAAGCGTTTTTGACTCGACCGCTGAAGAATTGAAGAAGGTGAATTTCCAATCGATGAGCACACCAGAAATGAAACACGTGGCTGAAGTTTTATAATTTTCGTTTATTTGATGTGCCTTCATCGATGGTTGCAGCAGAAGAGAAAGTAATTTATTAATTTTAATAATTGCACAAATACGGTAATAAATATAATAAATAAATAAGTTAGTACATAACAAATACTATGACAATTTAAAAGAACAGGAATTAGCTTATATACATTAAAATGAAAAATATAGAAATACATAATAATAATAGAGGAATCCGGAGTATGGTTGGTATGCGTGTTCAGATATTATTTAGGAGTATATTATAGTAATTTTTTATTGTCCTACTTACACAAAACACAACCATACTTCACAAGTTTTAAACAATAACTGATTCATTGCACATTAAAAATAAAGGGGAAACCCCTATTTCATATGATTTTTTGATAAAAAATAAGTTCTATTTGCAAAGACGGTTCTATTTGTGCAGTTAGAACTTTCTTGAATTAATTAATGTTCATAATGAATTTAAATAGAACTTTTCTATTCTGTTATCTCTGAAACTATAGGAAAATTCTAAATTTTGGCAACGGTTTAGAATTCTTCTACTACGGAAATGTCAAAATTGTTATTAACCTCAATAATTACAAAAATGTCACCTATAGAACCTTTACATTCTTAGGTCGCGATTTATTAAAACCTTTAAAATATATTTATTATCTCTGTGGGATAATAAAACTAACTATCTGCACATAATAAACTTATGTGAATTAAACTGTGATGCACCAAAACTGGTAATTCCTGCCATTTTTTTTAAATACAGTTAAAATCGATAAATATTTCTAAATTATTTGAATTACTTTAATACAAAAACGTATTAGCAATAATCAACATTTACGACAAATTTAAATTGAAACCATAAACAATATGAAATCGAAATTTACAATTGTTCTAGTCTTTGATTATAAATTAAAAATATGACTCACATAAGACCGTGACAAGAACTATTAAAAATGCAGGAGGTTTTGCGACAAATCGCGGGTTTTACGAAGATATGTTTAGTTAAAAAGTGGAACAAAAAAGTAGGGCGTTTTTTTCATTTTATTTAGTGAGATAATTAAATAACAAAATACTAGGTGCCTTATTCGGAATTAAAAAAATATACGAGGAGCAATAGTTTTAAACCTTTATTGATTACCGATTTAGAAAGTGTTAAGAGAAACAACTATGTGTACAATTTTAGAACTAGATTTAGTTAATAATTGGATAAATATCTATGTCGTTTGACGGAATATAAATTGAGTCGAATCACATAAACATACTAAAAATAATAAATTTTTTTTGGACGTATTCCACGACATTGGGTGTTCAGAATTTAAAATAACGCCCTAATTTTTTTTTTTTAATAATCCATAATCAAGCATTTATTGTAATTTGTTGAATGCAATTGATGCTCCAGTATTCGTTTTACAAATAATAACAGACGATGATTTACTCCATTTCACTCGTGGGCTTGCAGTAACGAATAATACTGGTATCGTAAATAATTAATTAGTGTACTCTATGGTTTATTATTATACCAAAATTCTGCATAAATAAAATTAATTTCTACTAGCACAAATTTCAAATTATATTATAATAAATCGAATGGCATGCACTACATTAAATAGCATATATGTGTATATGTAAATGCTTCATCAGAATAATTAATTAAATTTCAAAAATGTTCATCAAAACTAAAATCATAAACAAAAATGTTTTCTAATTAAAATTGTATATTTATACAATTTATATATGTAATTAGATGTACGTTTGCATAAATATTCTACATTTTTTATATAATTAAAATTTCCAATACATAATTATATACAAAATCATATAATTATATGTATATTATGATAACAAAATATTTGAGTTTTCAATTTTTGCACAAAACATAATATTTAATGTAAATATTAATAATATAATTATAGTTTATATAACTGATATTGATTACTAAATTTGAAATGTACCTCTTAAATTTATGTATTATGTTTATACAAATACCGATATACTCACTAAATATTATTTATCAATAATAATTAATAAATCGAATATTTATAGTAAATATATACAACTTGATTTATTTATTAGTAATCAAATTTTAGGCTTAAATCCAATATATGCAAAATGTAGGCCGATAAAATTATAATTCATGGAATCATAAATTATACGAAATGTCGGCTTTTTGTATACGAAGTGTTATCTATATCTGTCTATCTATGTATGTACATAATAATCATAATCATAACAATAATGGTTGTATATATGTCGTTCAATTATTTTAATGTTGTGACTTTTTTCTATATTTACACTCGTATAGTGTTTATCATTAATTCGTACGCACAAAATATTTAATTTGTTTATTTTTATTTCATTTATTATTAGGGACAGTGAAGTTTTTATTAAGTCATTATTAGAATCTATAAGTTTTATGTTGAGGTATATTATATATGTTCATTTAGTGACAGGTGATAAATTTTAATTTGATATACAATAAACAATGATTTTTATGAACAATGATACGTGCGGGGTAATATGTATGCCGTGAGTAGAATGGGCATATACTCGTTCGTAAGTCAATATTTGTGATTTTAACATTAAGTTGTTAAACAAAACTGATTCTATACTGTGATCAATTATACCAGCTTATTAGATTCCAATGGCTTTTGGATCGTTAATATACATATATATATATATATATATATATATATATAGTAACCTCAATAATTCTATCAAATGAAACAGATCATAACCAATTTCATTCGCAATTAGTGAATATAGTGAAAAGTTACGGTTGCACTGGTTGGCTGGTTCCGCTGGAAAAAATATCCCCTTAACCAAATATTATGTAAAGTTGAGCTTATTAAATCTAAACTTTTTTTCTATGCAATTTGAGTCAAATTCGAGGAACTCCAAGAAATTATGATGTCTTATAAACTATATCATAAAAAACAACTAATCTTGCGATTCAAATTATTATGATAATTAAAGTTGGCTGAAACTCGGCACTCAATGTCACTCTGACCTACATTTAAAGATCTATGATTAAGAAATCGGGACCTAACTATCTCGAAAGCAAAGTGAATGTTATCATCGTCAAGACACACAGTTGTCACACAAGGAATCTTAAACAAGTCCCATTCTTTGTAAATAAAGTTTAAAACGACCATGGCCGTTCAGACCTGAATTCTCAGTTGGTCTATCTTCAAAGATAGATCAAACTTTGTGAGCCTCAGATTTAGTTCGCAAATGAAGTACTTAGCCACTTGGCATGTAGTAGAAGCTAGCCAATTACGCTTATCCTGCAAAAACATGTAGTTCTAAATATAGCTTTCTTACCACAAGTAAAGGTCAGAGGCACTGCCATTTCAGGTCCAATGAATTTTCATCCTTGAGCCTGTTTTTATAAACGCTGACACGATTATTAGAGCAATGGAATGAATTGAATTGCATAGAATAATATCTTTTCCGGAAACGGCGAGGTTAGTAGCGTCAATCGCACAACGTGTGAGTGCATTAGACTCCCACATGATTGTAGGTCATGAGCAGGACAATATGTTCCAAAGCCTTCACATAAATTAGAGTGAGCCCGTCAGCGAAAAACACGAGCGACTGTGCCACCCACTCATTGAATTATTGAGACAACCGCCTAGCTGGATAAGCCACCGAGAAAGAGATATGAAAGCAGAATTCTGGCAACCATTTGTTATTAACCATATTAATTTCTGGTATATATGAGCCGAATAAAATGTAAATTAGTCCTGTGATCAGGCCGAGAGCGTTCCACGCACCAATACACCGCAGGCGAAAGGCAGCGGAGAATGCTGTACCTAGGATGACCGACTGCAGAGGGGGCAGAAATAAGATTGCCTGCAAAGCAAGTATAGAAGACGCGGTTATAGCACTCGTAATAGCTGGACAAGCCATACTTTGTATGCTATTAAGCTTCGCAATGACAGAATCTGACTGAACCATAGGCCACCAAACAACAGACGCGTAAGATAGCACAAGTAAGGCTAGAGATTTGTAAATAAACATCAGCATTTTGGGGGTCAGACCCCACGACTTCCCAAATTCTCTTCTGCACGTCCAGAAAATGTAAGTAACCTTTTGCAGGTTAATTTCAATATGAGATTTCCAGGAGAGTTTACTGTCCAGAATGACACCCAGATGCTTTACTGTGTCGGATCTAGCGATCGTTTCTCCAAAAATAGAAGGAACAGACAGCTCTCCAGTATTCCTACGTCTGGGGAAGACTATCAGACTAGCTTTCGATGCATTAACGTACAATCCTTTTTCTAGACACCACATTTCGATAATTTGGAGAGCGCGTTGCGTTTAGTCTGATAGTTCATTAAGGTATTTACCCTGAACCAGAACGACTTAGTCATCAGCATAACTCTGAGCAGTGAAGCCGGATTGCTGTACTTTTACAAGTAATTCGTCAATAGCTAAGAGCCACAGGAGAGGTGACAGAACACCTCCCTGAGGGCAACCTATAGTAACCGAAATGGAAAGGGAGTCCAGCTCGGCCACAGCAATGCGCGACCACAGTAAAGATCTCCTAACTCGCAAGCATGATGAGTGCTTCTGAGTGGGATGACAGATAAATGATGATCCCAAATATATCAGTCAATAAATCTTTCCAGAGTTTTGAGAAAATTTGAAAAAAGACTAATAGGGCGAAAGGACTGTGGAACATATCCAAACGCAAAGCACACTTAACAGAGTCGAAGTAATTGCTCCTGAATTTGGGGAAACCCACGCTGTAATTCAGCAGGAAAAACTCCATCTGGACCACCTGATTTATATGGTAAGAAGGAGAAAATGGTCCAGCGCAAGATGTTGAGAGTGACTCGCGTACAGGCTAAGTGCCAGTCTGGTGAATAAGATGCGATTCAAATACTATTCACCTCTTAAATTTAAAAATTGACCATACAATTGAAAGCAAACAGATTGCAATAACAGATGAACTAAATGTTTTTTTAACATTAAAATAGCTATTGCTTACAACTTAAACTATCAAATCCCATATATGAATAGTCAACCTTTATATAGCCCCATAAAATTTATTATAAAGAAAATTTTAAGAACTTCCTCTTTATGTTGCGAGTTGGTTGTGGTAAGGGCAAGCTTTGATAAAATACCCCACACCAGCCGTGTGGTGCAATTTGCGCAATTGGCCAACTTTCAAATGGCGCCATATAATTTATTATGTAAAAAATTCTTACTCCTAAGAACTTCCGAAGCCGTAAATAATTCTTGCCCATACTATGGCTAACTCGGAACATTAAGGTTTATTTGCGGCCTCGCAAGTTCTTAGGAGTTTATAATAATATATAATGATCCAGATGTGCACTTCATTCCTTCAACTTCTAAAGGAATAGTTACTTGGCTACAACGACCAGTAAGCTATTGGTTAAAATTGTGCCAGTCGTCCAATTTATGGTGGAAGTGCTTGAGTAACAACCAGGGATGGGCGTTTACGCGTCATCTGTTATTTTCTACATTGCCGTGTCGACCCGTAGATAACGTCAACAACGTAGACAACGTCGATAATGTAGACAATTCCTAGAATGGTTTTGTCAATTATTTCTAAACTATAGATTGACCAAATTTCTTTAGGAACAATGCGTTACTTCTGATAATTTTATAGAATGTCCGTCAACGCATTCAAATCTCTTTTCAAAAACAGCAGAATTTACAAATATAATCGTGCTCAAATACCATGAATCTACTTCAGGGTCATGTTTATCCATTACAAAACCATAAAATTGACCCAAACCAACGATATATAGCGTTGTATAAAGTGGGGCCCTCTTTATAACGGTGGAACAGAGTAATTAAAAAACCAAATCTTTCAGATAACCACCACTTGTTCATGTATATAAAAACCAATACCTTTCCTATTATTGTGGCAGCACTGTCCACCAAGACGTTCTATTAAAAACATACAATACACAGAGTTCTTCTAGCGTCTGGGAAAAAGATTCATAATAGGTGGTGACGAAGAATACTCAATGGGGTTCTAGATTAACGACAACTAAAGGAAAAGAATTACTGATTGCCAGAAAGAAAATGGATGTGAATCCATTTCAACTGGAAAACCAACATATTGGCCAACTGACCAAGGAAAAATACCTGACCTGATCGATTTTTTTATAATGAAAAGAATTTCTGCTTATTTGGCCATCGCCGTACATTTTCATTGCTGCTACATCCCTCTTTAATTAATTGGAAAAATTTGAAAATTTTAATAGAAGCTGAGTTAAACTAATTTATGAAAATAATTAAATTAAGAAAACACTAGCCCGAATGCCGCTTGAACTCACGTCCACTAATCAAACGCCCTTTATTTTGCTAACTTGACCATTGCCGTACAATTTCGATTTGTAAGAAGAATCGAGACTTCTGTTTTAAGAACATAAGAAGGAATAGCAAGTCAGATTTTTAACTTCTTCGAAATACACTGCTTGGAATGTCATCGCATTAAATATTGCACCTGGCACTTTGCAGTTCAGTTAAGTTTGAAACGATATTAATGATGGGACGTTTTTAGTTCAACTCAGCTTCTGTTAAACAATTTCTCAATTCAATTGGAAAGTATAAAAGATTTTTATAAGATTTGCATTGACTTTTGATTCGAGGACCAAGGTTCGTGGCCCATTAGCGACGGTATTATTTTAATTTCTTATATATTATAATTTGTTCAATACACAGCTTCTGTTAAACATTTTCATATTTTTCAAGTAGTGGCATGTATACAAGATGGGTATATAGCGATGGTGAAATAAATGAGTCCTTTGCATTTGCTAAAATTTTCAATATTTTCTATTCAAATGACAGATATAAATGATTTGTATAGCAAGAAATATATATGCGGCGGTGGTGCAGTAAGGAAAGTTAGTGAATTTGGATTTTTCAATCTAAGGTCGATTCTCGATCGAGGTAAACATTTTTTGATTTAATTCCTCCTGTCAAATTGGTGATGGTGAAAAATAATCCATCTCAGCTTCAGCTTCTGTTCAAAACTACAATATTCTCCATGTAAAAGTGGCAATTATAAAAGATGGGTATTGAGCGGTAATGAAATTGTATGGCGATGATGAAATAAACCGACTCACCATTTTCATATATTGATTTGCCGCTATCCTCATCCTTGATATTTGCCAATTGAAGGGAGAAATTAAATAAATTAAATTCAAACTTATTTAATGCAAAACCGAGGCTTGAACTCAAGTTCACAATTTCAAATGCAGCGACTCTGGTTACTGGACCACCGCCGTATATGTGAATACTGCTATACACAAATCTTTTATATTTGAAATCTCCTAGTGTCATTACTTTTTAAAACTCCTTATAACTAAAATAAAATTTTCGGGCTATGCCGTTGTCATTTGTTTAATCCCTTAAAACGAATCTTCGATCTTTACCCTACCTACCACAAAGTACAGTGTCACAGAATTTTTTAAGATGTGCGATATTTGCAGGCACCATCAGCACTAGCTTACTTGCTGGCCATTCTGCGTTAATTGCATTAATCATATTTTCTCTAGCTTCAGTGGCCAGAGCGCAGTCGTAAAGAACGTGCTCATCTGTCTCAGCTGCTTGTCCACATTCACACATGCTTGAGTCCGTCAAATTAAGTTTAAACATATAATCAAACAATTTTCCATGGCCAGCTAGCATTTGCGCAAAAGAGGATAGGCACATCTCTAATCTACCTTCGATACTCGGTAAGTAACTAAAGGTAGTTCTGCCAGATCGCCTCCATCTGTCTTACCAGATTTTAATGGATTCTTTACGAATTTCTTTTTTGACGTCTTGTTCGATAGGTTACTTGATGTGCCTTGCCCCTGCATACTGCCATAAATGAACTCCTGATTCTTCCTCAGTTTGTAATTAACCTTTCGTTAAGTACTATGTCCATGGGAATCACACCGGCCATTACAGCCACGGCATTCCCCGAAACCGTATGGTATGCCTTCGTTATCCCAAGAAGAATTGACTTTTGAGCTCTTAATAGAGTTCTGCGATGGTGACAGTACATCCTGTGGGCCCATCTCGCACAAGCGTATGTCATACTTTCAATGCCGCGCTGAGCACCCTCCTGAATTGCTTGTCTAGAATTTCCAGTTAAGATCATAATTTTATCATCCGTGAATGCTACTTCTTGGATCTCGTCATGCATGCTACTGTTGAACACCAAATTCCGGAGATGCGGACCCAGAATGAAGCCTTGTGGATAACCTTTGTTTACACTCTTATGAGAGTGTGCTATGGTTAGATATTACAGTTGCGGTTCTATCAGAGAAGTAACTGTACAACAAGGAGTAAAGAGTCGCTGGGCAACTCATCTGCTTTAACTTCTCCCTCAATAAACTTGGCCACCACAGATTATCAAAAGCACCAGATACGTCTAGGAATACACCAAGGGCGTACTTGTTGCTCGATCCTTTAACTATGTTGACTATCTCAACCATAGCGACCTCTGTGGATCGTCCTCTTCTGAAACCGAACTGCTTCTCACTATATCTACCGCTACTCTGAAAAATGTCCATCAGTCTGAAAGTAACCAATTTCTCAAGTAATTTACCTAAGACTGGCAGCAACATGATCGGTCGATAAGCTTTAGGGTCGGTTGGATCTCGATCGCTGCCCTTCCTTATAATTATGACCTTACCATTTTTCCAAGCTTTAGGAAAAACTCCTTTATTCAGACAAGCATTCATGAGATCGGTAATGCTAGGTCCTATAATAGACCAAGCTCTTTGGACCATCTCGACCTCAACATTGTCAAGGCCGGGTACTTTACCTCTTTTCATTGACATTATGGCGGATGTGGTTTCATCATTGCTGAAAGAAAACTCCTCGCGATTGGTTGACGTGATAAGACCTGCAGCTCGAATCACCCTTTGAGCATTTGTGTCACTTTCAACACTATCATCGGGTAGCAAAACATTTTGCTGATATTTAGTAGTGTCCTCCCAACACGTAGTTGTTTGGCCACCACTGCAAATAAGAGTACTAAGTACCTCTGGAGTCCTCTGGAGTTTTAAGCTTTCCAGCACTATATTTGTGTATACGAAACCCCAAGGTTCTGCGTTACCATGATCCGTATTCCGTAAGTCTCAATTTTTCCACCCTTTTTCATTGTGGCCATACTAAAATTAGTTTGTTTACAATATAGGAACAAAAATTGCCGATATTAAGTGAAGGAATACAATATTTTTTAAACGGCGTAGGATATTTAAAAAACTTTCTTGAAGTTAGTAACTCATCTCAAAACCATATAGCTTTGGTCCAACCAATTTTTAACTGAATGTGGCTCAAGCAAACATTATTAGTTACAAAACATTAATAAAGAAGAAGTAGAAAATGTGACAATAAATTAAAATCATATATTTTAACGGGTTAGTTAATTTGACTGCTAATGTCCGACAAAAAATAAATTAATTAAAAAATTACCGAATTTTGTATGAAATAAAGATTCTTGGATATTTTTTATTTATTTTTTTTTTTTTAAAAAGGACTTGGCATAGACACTTTTACGGTCCATAGCCTTTCCTTACATTCACACAACTTTCATTCAATCCATTCATTCATCCCATTCACACAAGTACAGTATACCACCTGCGCATTGCATAGCTCCATGTCACCCTGTACAGTGACATGGAAGATGGGTCGGCCCATGAGTTCTACATTCCAACAGAGGGTCATAGATGTTTTCAATTTAATCACCGATCGTAATCGGGAGATGAAAAATCCCTTTTGCATCCCGCCTCTGTTGGGATTCGAACCCGGTACCTCCCGATCCAAACGTCGCAGCTTTAACCACTGCGCTATTTGCTCGGTCTCTTTTGCTTCTTGGATATTTGGCCAGGCACAATATAATTTTATAAAAGTCCCTAACTATACATATGGTTATTTTGAAGATAAATTTTAACGCGTGCGCTACTTTTCCGAACGCGTCATTTTTTTTGTTATACCACCCACGAACACTGTATTCGATTTCTAATAATTTTTTTACTAAGAGCTTTCCAAATTTATACCTTTGTCACTTTGTCAATGCATTCGTGCATATATTTTTAACAATAAGCTAATTTGAAATTCTGATTCTTCTTATATGTAAACGAATTACACACTCTAAACACACATATGAATCTTTGAAATTTAATAAAAAAAAATGTATACTGAAAATCAAAAAGCTCCATTATTTCGAAATGAAAGTCTCATATATTAACAAAAGGCAATATTATAAAGTTCCGATGTATACTCATATAACATGATGCAATTAAATTTAATTTAATTAATTAGTTTCCATGTAAGAATTTTATGTTTTCTAAAAACATATTATACTGCATTGTTTGTAATTTAAGCTTTTATTGTTTTCAATATACATACACATATGTGTACATATGATATATACACTACCTACTTAACATATAACATACAAATATGTTGTCGTCTTGCATTTTATATACAGCATACCGTACGTATAAATATTACATTCTCGTATACCACGCGACGACACGCCTCCGGCAACATTTAATTAAGTGTTGAAATCGTAAATTTGCGTTATCATATATAAAAAATATAATAGATAGCTGAGCCCGGTCCGCCTTGCTGGCCCACTTCATGTACTTATCGAAAATTCATTTTTCACATTTTGTTAGAGTGTAAACCTTATAACAGGAACCTAAAACAGGTCTGTCGCGCATACAGCATATCTCGATCTTTTCGAGCTGTCGGAGGTGTGAATGAGCATGATACGTAGTAACTTCATCGATGTATTCCATCTTTAAATCTCGGTGGGGGTCTCCATTTCTAATGTACCATGGAGCATTTACAATTTTCCGGAGTACTTTGCTTTGGAACGTCAGTATCATCTTGATGTTCGTTTTCCTGGTACAATCCCAAAGCTGTAAATCATAGGTCCATACCGGTTTCAGTATTTGCCAGTATAAAAGCAATTTATTGTGTATGAATAGGTTCAGATTGTCTATCTTAGAGCCGATACATCTTCCTATACTTCATATTCAGCTCTTCCTTTTTTTTTTGAAATGTTCTTTATACCGCAATTTGATTGGGATTCTATTAGAAATATTTTTATTAGTAAAGTTCACATCAGCATAAGTTGCTATAGTTGCTTCTTCCATTGGTGGTATATCCCGAGTATAGAGGAGGTACAATACACGGCCCAATACGATACCTGTTGTACTCCAGCTGAAATTTTCATTAGGTCCGAGTATTCGTCTTCATATTTTCAAATTAGGAGGATTTCAAATTTTCAGTATATTGTTTGGGAAGGTCCCGCTTGAGCTTGAACTCCAACCCTATTTGCCAAACTCGGTAAAATGCTTGCGCTACATCCAGGAAAACGCTTTAACATATTTTTTCAGTTTCTAGTGTACGTTCTATAATATCTGTGATTCTATGGACTCGTTCTATAGTCGAGTGGTTTTCTCTGAATCCTGGGTGGTCGGAATCTACCATTATTGGTTTTATTCTCTTGAAGCTCATCAGATTGTACCCACGTATTCTGGCATTTAAGGAGTTAGTGAAATGTGTTTCAGAGATTAGACCAGTATTTCCAGCTCGGTGATGTGCTGGATCAGCCCATTCGCATTCCAAATTACTATTCTAAGCGTTTCTAAATTTATTTTTATTTTTATTTTCTAGTCGCGTCGGGTAACGATGAGGACAAGTTTTTAAAATGTTCAAATATGAGTTTATTGGTGTCAGCCTTCTCGGCAAGTTTTTGATTTGTTTTTAACGAATTTTTTTTTGAAATTTTTCCGGCTTTGCTATCTTTTGCTTTTGCCTCTTGACCTTGGGTCATCTGTGCATATGATATTTTTCACTAGCAAGGTTTCTACGGTTAAGGCTTCACTAGTAGGGTTTCTATAGTTTTAATCAGACTTTTTAGCGCAATTTCTTATATTTTGTAATTCGTTAGTTACCTCACAGCCACGGTAGTTATAGCTGGATGTGTGCCCTTGCATTTATTGCATTTTGCATAGCTGAGGTCCTATCTAATATGCACGTGCTCGTGAGGTGGTTACCACCATATTTATCGCATCCTGCCGTACACCCACAGTATCTCTGAGTATGATTGCAGCCCTGACATTTTATGCATTAGGCTATCAGCAGTGACTTTTTCTTCATTGGTTCAATTCTGACTTTCATATTTTGAATTGCTCGAATATCATGAATTATTTTAATATTTTCCTCCTTGTCAAATGTTAGCACTCTGCAGCTCGGCAACTATATCTTCACTCTCGCATGTTTGATGAAGTCCCCTATAGCCATAACCTTAATTGGTCTTTTCTGCCTGTCCTGGAATACATATGTCCACTGAACTTTCTCACCATTAAGCTTCATAGAGGGATTTCTATAAGTATCTGAGTCTGGAGCATTTACCTTCCAAACATCATTATTTAGTGCTTCGAACTTGAAGTCCTTGTCCATAATTAATGTCATCAGAGCCATGACAGCCGGGTCTTTAATACCAACAATGTTTATTGGTGGAGGCGATTTTTTTTTAAATCTGTGTTAGGAATTTCATCGTTTGTTTCCTTTCCCTGCTCAAAATGTTCTGGCGGTGATTCTGCTTTTCATTTATTTCTGGCCTTTTTTTTCACGATCAACTCAGATTCTCTTTCCACATTTGCTTTTTGATACACAAAATTGTTAGATTTGTTTTCTGGCACGTAAATAAATAGTATTGATGGTTTTCCCACACGGGAACTGGCATCGGCCATGTTAAATCATGGATTTTCAAGATTGATGCCACAAACACTTAACGACTGCCCTTGCGATTTATTTATAGCCACATGTCATTCGGAATCATAGTGATGCGTATTGAATCAAAACGTCTTTGCGTTTTCTATCAAAATTATTGCTTCGACGATGTTCATAAATTTCTTCACCGCAAGCCGGGTGACATTATAAAGACGTGGCTGGTTTATGTTCCGCAACATAATTATTACCGATTCGACTTTTAATTTCAGATTATGAGGTGTTAATCCGGGCAATTCCAGCGAATTTAAAAATTCGTTGGATAGCTCACAACATCACTCTGGTTAGTAATGAAATCAACCAATTTGAATGTCAACAATTTGCCAGTTATCTTATTTTGAATTTGAAAATTCATTTCGGCGTCATTTAACATCAACGTTGTTTGCAGCGAATATAATACGTTCGCTCAACCAAACATGATATTTTGTAATTTTCAGCAATATTTGGGAATACCATCTCGAAAAAAATTGCAGGGAACGTAATATATACGATAGGTCAACAGGAATTTTGCCATTGCCAATGTCTGTAAATGTATGGAAAAAAACTTCTCCTGATCGATCGGTCGTTCTACAATTCGACTCGCATGTTTATATTTTTATATTTAGTTTAAGTGGTTTGACGTATTGCCCCAAAAATGGACGACGTTAACCAGAATTAAGTTCGATCGACTGGCGTTGATCGTGGAATCACTGGCAATCACGTTATCGAAAATCACGTGCCAAAAAAATCATTGCACCACCAAACCGGTTTTGGTTGTTCCGTAAATCTTGCATCGTGCGGTCTAATGCTGAAACGATCAATTTACTTTGGCCACCGCAGAATTCCTCGAAAAGTTGCAAGTTGGAGTTTTATTAGATTGCATGTTCGACGTAGCTGCAATACCTGATGAATCAAGAGTAAGTGCAATTCCATTTTGCGATCGAATCGTTACCCAAAATCAATGTTATTTAAAACGTTTTTCTAGTTCCACCAGTTGCATCTAAGAAAATAATTCCACCAGATCCTTCGTTCACTACTTTCATGAGCGGTGTCGTAGGCATATTTTTGTTGATGATTTAAAAGAGGAACGTTTCTTTGAAGGGTTCTTCTCAATGCTTCAGAGTTGTATTGGATTTCGCGTTCCAACTCTTGATTAAATGTGTGGTGCATTTGGGCAATTTGGCGTTGTAATTCCTAATTGTGATAATCCTTTGTTGTTAAGCATTAAGCACATGTCCTCAATTAAAAATAATGCTTCATATGCAATCATAGGATCTTCGACATATGATGTTTATATTTGTTCCATAAATCAATCGGTGTCAAGCATGTAGACAACTTGCGGCTAACCTGGAACTGGCTGTCCTTTGTTCTCGTCATTGAAATTTCTTTGACGATTGATTTCAGGTATAATGTCTTGGCATTTCGGAGTGAAGCAGCGTTCGGGCAAACTCATCATTTTGGCACATTTCAAAGAAGCGGGTCAATGTAGTCGATGGTATGGCCTGTCAGCTTGTCGTAATACATTCTCCGCTGTTAAATACACCCTTTGACCATTTTCCAAATGTACGGCCAAATGAACAACAGTGGGGTGACTTTCATGTATATAGCGAAGGAAAAAATACGCCACATCGATTATTTGGTTATTTCTATAAGATAACGCCCCTGTTTAAATTGAGTTATTTCATCTTTTGAATTTTTGGCAGCAGCTCCGAACCAGCCATGTCACTACTTCTGTTCACGTATTTGCAAATGTATTTCATAGATTTTACGGAATGTCAAAATTCGACATTTTTGTGTGCTTTAAATGTCTTGGAGAGTAACGGCGAAAACGACACAACCCAACGATTATCAACTTTTGATTCACTTTAACTATTGTTAATCTTCCATTGTTATTAGTTGGTCGGCGATGATAAAGCGGATAACCATCAGTTCCGGGTATAGTTTTGGATTTGAACTTTTTCCGTCAGCCAAAAACGGATAATTGGGATTTAATATTCCACAGGGACCATGAATCATATTTTTTGTAACCACCTCATGTAACAGGGGATCTTTTTCACTAGCGGGAATTTCTGCTGATATCACAATTTCGATTTCATTCTGTCTTATCCTCTCAACCAACCAAATGAGGATATGTGCATGTATTGTAGCAATCCGCGTTTTCATACCACTCAAGTGAATACATCCAACAGCGCGTCTCGCTGAACACGCAATACTTGACAATAAAATCCATGAGTGATTTTAATTTTTTTTTGAACACCCTTGCGGTGATGACCTGGTGATCAATGGCCAGGAAATAATTCTTGTCGAATTTCTGTTTACTATGGATTGCAGGTGAACGTGATAAACAAATCTGGTGTGCCATAATGACGTACACATACGACAAAGCATCCTGCCGATATTCTGAGCATATCCGTCATCATTAATGGCATCCCGAAGATGAATGTAGTCCTCGGAACGTAGATTTTCCTGGTTCAGCCTGATAAATATCACTCCGTCGATGTAAAACAATGTCTCGGTTTTCTAAATTTTCACCCACGACGAAAATAGCGACTTCATCAATTGTTGGCGCATTGAAACGTTTTGCGTGTTGTCCTGTAGGCGTGCTATCGGTTCTGATGCAACCAATTCGTTATGTTGCTGGAAAAATGTTTGGGGTTAGTCCACAATTAGTCTTTTCACCGAGTTGTTGTGTGCATAACGCTGATCAACTTGTCTTGCTGAATCGTCCACCAAATAAATTTGTAAAAACTTGTAGTCACTAACCCGCATTGGCAATAAGGAACCTGTTCGAACCTATTTGACTTCACTTTTAACTTAAATGCCTTGCAATGTGGACACATAACGTTCATTGGTCCTCGTTAATTGGACTGCCACGTTATAATTGAATACAGTTAATTTCTACTCCATCGATTCCGTTCATTTCGTGCTTTGCGTTGTTCGTCAGTCTGATTTGCTTGTATATATCTATAACTTGCAACATTCCAAGTTCTGCGACCTAAGTTGATGGCATTTTGACGAACCAAAACTGAAAATAAAAAATTGACTTTAGTGTTTCAGTATAGCCATGTATACCACGTGTTAGTATTTAAAAACTTCAAAAACCGCTGAATAAACTGAAAACTGGATAAACGTTCCAATCAAATGAACTGTGCACTAAGAATAGAATAATTGAATTTACTGATCGATAGATGCCGACCGATGTACAGACGTACGGAATTATTTTTTTTGTTTAACATTTTCAATCAATTTAATTGAACCACATGCTACTTAATTTGTGCCCAACTATCCTTAATGGTGCAAGTACCTACTTTAATTTAATTCTGAAATTTTCCAAATTTCTGGGCAATTTTATTAATTTTTCGTTCCGTAAGAACCTTCTACAAAACATTAGGAAATTTTAAAAAAAAGATGTATGCAATCGGTAAAGTCGTTCTCAAGTTACGGCGTGACCAAGGAAAATAGGGATTCCTAATTATTGTAATAAGATAAGATGTCGTCAAAATTGTTTGTATATATTGTAATTCAAAATCTTATAATTTAATTTATTGCCTTTCAAGAATCGTTTTATACAATTTATGATTTGAATGCGTCAAAACAATGTTGCCACAACATAAAAATACCGAATTTTAAACGCCAATCACATTAAATTTAATTTAATCGCACAGTAAATTTATGTGTATATACAACCAGAGTAAAAGCTTTTTGAGTGTGAGAACCAATACAAAATGAAAAAAAAAAGCTACATTTTTTTGGTTGCTAGCTATTTTCACTTAAATTAAATTTATTTATTTTTTACATGAATAAAATATTCGGATTTTTTATTTATTTTTTATTTTGGTTGCATATGAATTTCAAATTATCTCATTCCCGCCCGTCTATCTCGTTTCGTACTGTTTCGTAACGTAATACACATACATATGTACATATATTAAGAAAATTCAAATTTTCTATTTTCTATGTGCGTACAAATGAAAATATTTTTAATGAAAATACATAAACAAAAAAAAAAGGTCCTACATAAAACTAAAATGTTATGCCTATTTAGAAGATAGCGCGCGTCGTATACGTCGACGAAAAACCAAATGTCTAGACATGCGATGAACAAAATAAGACACAGAAAGAGATTAGGTCTCTTAAATTGTCTTGTCATAAATTTGATTTTGATAGGCCGCTTTTTATACATGGATGTTGACTTAAATGTTTAACCATCACCACGATCGTAAACAATTATGGAGATTAGTTTGCAAACTAAATGGTACATAAAAAAGCTCTTCCATTTCCCACTTCACTTTATATATGTGTATATAGTTTATGGTTCTATATTTTATCACATCAAACTATACATCTATATATATATTCTCGTATTACATTAGTAACGCTACTAAAGAACTAACTTTATTGTGAAAGATAAAACTTTTTGGCTATGTATATATTCGTACACAAAATACCAACAACAATTTTGAGATAAACGCCAAGAAAAGTCAAAAACTTCCACATGAAGAAGCTCGTACCTTGTCGAATACACAAACTTTTATCCATACATAAAGCCATCATTTACTACTTTAGTTACTTGAATTTAATAATGGAATAATGACGTACGATTATATAGTTAACCAAATAAACCGTAAAATAAAGAAGAAAATCTGGCATTAAATATACACGCCTTATGTACGTAGCTATGGTATCATACCACATACGTACATGTAATTGAAGACGAGTGAAATATGAGAATTTGATAGCCTTCGTTTTGTTTGTGTAAATTAATTTTAGATTTCTTATTTACTCGTACACACTATAAGAAGTGTTACAATGAATGATTCTTATAGTTTCGTATGTATACATAACTATATATATACATACATAAAAGATTAATGTTTTGTGTCACGCAGATATCTAATTTTGGCATAAAATTTTCCATTTTATGCGGCTGAGCTTTCTACATTATAATATATTTTCGTTTTGTGTGCTTAAAGCTCATAAATTTAATATTTAAATATGGATTAGCAAGTTAATTTATTGGGTGCTATCCAAACATTATGTATGGTTGGTTTGTTAAAATTGGTTTGCGTGCGCCTATCTACATATTATACGAGTATAGATATGTATATACATTTACAAAACATTTCCGGTTCCGTAGCAATATACGATAAGAAAAAGTTTAATTTTTTATATAGAGTCGTAATTGATTTGTGACGGTTAGAACTGTTGTTCACATATTAAATCAAAATTACGACTGGACTTAGAAACTATAAAAAATAATTTATTAACAAAATTGTTTACAACTTTCAAATTTCGTGAAATTCAAAAATATATAACAACATATTTTTCTGAAACTCTGTGCAGCCAGCAAGTGGAGAACACAATGGCCTAACAAAAACAAAATCAGTCCAAGTACGGTCACGGTCAATTTCATTTAAAATTATTCCATAAACGGCCCACTTCTTACGAAATTCGTATTTTTTCGGACTTTCGTACATATTTAGATATGAAATATCTCAGTTAAAAAACTGTTGTGTGGCCAGCAAATGGAGAACAAAATGGCCTAACAAAAAAATATCAGCCCAAATGCGCCCATGGGATTTATTTAATTAGTTTAATATAAATTTTATTTCTATTTATGTAACCATTATTTACTCTTTGGATGGATAATTTTAAAAAGCTTAAAATATACAATAAATTTTATTGGCCCGAATGTATGCGAGTGAAATTTGCACTAACCAGCAGCCTGAGCAGTCTTCTACACAACGGTTGGAAAATATGATGAATGCTTTAAAAAGTGTATGTATACCGTATAGTGCAAACAGTGGCCAATTCAATCAATAATATTGTGGTGGTCTGGTGTAATAAATTATTACAGGTGATAAAATCGACTTTTTGGTATTTTTTGTTGAATTGAAATAGATTTGACCAAAAACAATTAAATTATACCACTTTAAAAAGTGTATGTATACCGTATGGTATAAACCGGGGCCAGGACTCTCCATAATATTGTAAAGATCTGGTGAAATAAATTATTACAGATGATAAAGTCGACTTTTTGGGTATTTTTTGTTGATGTGAAATAGATTTTACAAAAAATAAGAAAATCACACTGCATTAAAAGGTGTATGAATACCATATAGTGTAAACAGTGGCCAGTACTCTCCAAAATATTGTGAATGCTCTGGTATAATAAATTATTACAGATGATAAAGTCGACTTTTTTGTATTTTTCGTCGATTTGAAATAGATTTGACCAAAAATAATAAAATCACACTGCATTACAAGGTGTATGTATACCATATAGTGTAAACAGTGGCCAGTACTCTCCATAATATTGTGAAGCTCTGGTGTAATAAATTATTACAGATGATAAAGTCGATTTTTTTGTATTTTTCGTCGATTTGAAATAGATTTGACCGAAAACAATAAAATTATACCTCTTTAAAAAGTGTATGTATACCGTATGGTGTAAACAGTGGCCAGTACTCTCCATAATATTGTGTTGGTCTGGTGAAATAAATTATTACAGATGATGAAGTCGACTTTTTGTGTATTTTTCGTTGATTTGAAATAGATTTTACAAAAAATAAGAAAATCACACTGCTTTACAAGGTGTATGTAACCATATAGTGTAAACAGTGGCAAGTACTCTCCAAAATATTACGAAGCTCTGGTGTAATAAATTATTACAAATGATAAAGTCGACTTTTTTGTATTTTCCGTCGATTTGAAATAGATTTGACCAAAAACAATAAAATTATACCTCTTTGAAAAGTGTATGTATACCGTATTGTGTAAACAGTGGCCAGTTCAATCCATAATATTGTGGTGGTTTGGTGTAATAAATTATTACAGGTGATAAAGTTGACTTTTTTGGTATTTTTCGTTGATTTGAAATAGATTTGACCAAAAATAATAAAATTATACCACTTTAAAAAGTGTATGTATATCGTATGGTGTAAACAGTGGCCAGGACTTTCCATAATATTGTGGTGGTCTGGTGAAATAAATTATTACAGGTGATAAAGTCAACTTTTTGGATATTTTTCGTTGATTTGAAATAGATTTTACAAAAAATAATAAAATCACACTGCATTACAAGGTGTATGTATACCATATAGTGTAAACAGTGGCCAGTACTCTCCAAAATATTGTGAAGCTCTGGTGTAATAAATTATTACAGATGATAAAGCCGATTTTTTTGTATTTTTCGTCGATTTGAAATAGATTTGACCAAAAACAATAAAATTATACCTCATTGAAAAGTGTATGTATACCGTATGGTGTAAACAGTGGCCAGTACTCTCCATAATATTGTGGTGGTTTGGTGTAATAAATTATTACAGGTGATAAAGTTGACTTTTTGGTATTTTTGTTGAATTGAAATAGATTTGACCTAAAACAATAAAATTATACCTCTTTAAAAAGTGTATGTATACCGTATGGTGTAAACAGTGGCCAGTACTCTCCATAATATTGTGGTGGTCTGGTGAAATAAATTATTACAGATGATGAAGTCGACTTTTTGTGTATTTTTCGTTGATTTGAAATAGATTTTACAAAAAATAAAAAAATCACACTGCATTACAAGGTGTATGTATACCATATAGTGTAAACAGTGGCCAGTACTCTCCAAAATATTATGAAGCTCTGGTGTAATAAATTATTACAAATGATAAAGTCGACTTTTTTGTATTACCGTCGATTTGAAATAGATTTGACCAAAAACAATAAATTTATACCTCTTTGAAAAGTGTATGTATACCGTATGGTGGAAACAGTGGCCTGTTCAATCCATAATATTGTGGTGGTTTGGTGTAATAAATTATTACAGGTGATAAGGTCGACTTTTTGGTATTTTTCGTTGAATTGAAATAAATTTGACCAAAAACAATAATATTATACCTCTTCAAAAAGTGTATGTATACCGTATGGTGTAAACAGTGGCCAGTACTCTCCTTAATATTGTGGTGGTCTGGTGAAATAAATTATTACAGATGATAAAGTCGACTTTTTGGGTATTTTTCGTTGATTTGAAATAGATTTTACAAAAAATAAGAAAATCACACTGCATTAAAAGGTGTATGTATACCATATAGTGTAAACAGTGGCCAGTACTCTCCAAAATATTGTGAATGCTCTGGTATAATAAATTATTACAGATGATAAAGTCGACTTTTTTGTATTTTTGGTCGATTTGAAATAGATTTGACCAAAAACAATTAAATTATACCTCTTTAAAAAGTGTATGTATACCGTATGGTGTAAACAGTGGCCAGCATTCCAGTTCAATCCATAATATTGTGGTGGTTTGGTGTAATAAAATATTACAGGTGATAAAGTTGAGTTTTTTGGTTATTTTCGTTGATTTGAAATAGATTTGACCAAGAACAATAAAATTATACCTCTTTAAAAAGTATATGTATACCGTATGGTGTAAACAGTGGCCAGTTCAATCCATAATATTGTGGTGGTCTGGTGTAATAAATTATTACAGGTGATAAAGTTGACTTTTTGGTATTTTTTGTTGAATTGAAATAGATTTGACCAAAAACAATTAAATTATACCTCTTTAAAAAGTGTATGTATACCGTATGGTGTAAAGAGTGGCCAGTACTCTCCATAATATTGTGGTGGTCTGGTGAAATAAATTATTACAGATGATAAAGTCGACTTTTTAGGTATTTCTCGTTGATTTGAAATAGATTTGACCAAAAATAATAAAAAAATACCACTTTAAAAAGTGAATGTATACCGTATGGTGTAAACAGTGGCCAGTACTCTCCAAAATATTATGAAGCTCTGGTGTAATAAATTATTACAGATGATAAAGTCGACTTTTTTGTATTTTTCGTCGATTTGAAATAGATTTGACCAAAAACAATAAAATTATACCTCTTTGAAAAGTGTATGTATACCGTATGGTGTAAACAGTGACCAGTTCAATCCAAAATATTGTGGTGGTTTGGTGTAATAAATTATTACAGGTGATAAAGTTGACTTTTTGGGTATTTTTCGTTGATTTGAAATAGATTTGACCAAAAATAATAAAATTATACCACTTTAAAAAGTGAATGTATACCGTATGGTGTAAACCTTGGCCAGTACTCTCCAAAATATTGTGGTGGTCTGGTGTAATAAATTATTACAAATGATAAAGTCGACTTTTTTGGTTATTTTCGTTGATTTGAAATATATTTTACAAAAAATAATAAAATTACAACTCTTTAAAAAGTGTATGTATACCGTATGGTGTAAACAGTGACCACTTTAATCCATAATATTGTGGTGGTCTGCTGTAATAAATTATTACAGGTGATTTTATTCGACAGTAGGATTCTATTAAACTAAGTTGATTTTTACACAAAATGATTACAATTAATTTTCGGCGTGTTACCAGTGTAATTAATTTGTCATAAATTCTGGCCCAAGTCATATCTCGATAGCACAATTACTTCAAAAGTAGCAAAGTGGCGGTTTAGGTTCAATTTATCTAGTTAGCGATAATAATTTATCTAGTTGCCGTTCGCGAGAAGACCGCCCACGGTCTTCTCGCGAACGGCAAGTATAATAAAATCGGGACCTGGTGTAATAAATTGTAATAAAATTGTAATAAATTATGGGCTAAGTTTCGTTGCAGCTTCATTAGGCACTGAACAAATATACATAATGAAAATGAATTGACGAACACGGTAATTGGAAATAGTGTTTGTGGAAATATTAGGCAACAATATCCTGCGCTAGGTAACCAAACCAAGCTTAAACAAAATTAAAAACCATTGGTGAATTTCAGTCTTGACTTATTATCACCATGGATATTTCTAATTCGAAATTTCAATTTTAAAAATTTCAATAATTTGGCTCTAAATCCTACACCGATTATAAAATTCATTATTACTAAGAAAAGATTTTGTGAACACGCTCGTGGTTTCAGATTTTTGTAATGGTCAAAATTGATACAATTCTTAACCTTTTATCGACCATTGTCTCCAAACCTTTTAATATCCAGAACCCTTAAACTGGCAATCTGGAATGATAACGGCTTGCCACAACATGAACAAGAAGATAAAAGTTTTTTGATAGAACAAGAAATTGATGTAATGCTAATTTCCGAAACGTATTACTCCAGCATTTTCATAAAACAAGATACACCATCTAAGACACAAACCGTCCTGATGAAACAGCACATGAAACAGCAGTTATAATCAAAAACATAATCAAACACCATGAACAATTTGATAATTAGTTACAACGAGAGGCCGAGCGTTATCTAAATCAATTCAAAGAAATAATCTACATTATGTATCAACCTGTGAAAGAACCTACTAGCCTAGTGATAGGAGAAAGATCCCAGACATCATAGATTTCTGCGTCACCAATGGAATCCCAAATAATTCGAACCTGTCTTAATCACTTTGGGTACACAAATATTAAATACACGACAACAACCGATGCTAAGCAACAAATAACTTGAATGGAACAACTTCAGAAATAAGATAACAGAGAAACTAAACGCAAACATTAAATTAAAGACGGAGGGTGATATAGATCAATCAGTGCTATCTTAATGAATGTGTTCAGTCGGCAGCTTGGTAGTCCACACTACTACAAAATGAGAAAGAAACGAATGGGGAATTTTCGACTGCCGTCATGAAAATGATTAAGTAAGAAGAAAAAAATGAATGCAATAATGGCAACGATATCGACTAACGAAAGATAAACGCAAGCTAAACAAAGTGGTCAAACAGAACTGCCATACTCAATGAAAAAAACAATCAATTCAATAATATTTATCCAGTCGTGATAACCAACAGAAAACATAAACTATACTATAGAAAGCGACAAAGTAGAAAAGTGACGGTCACTGTGGACGTAAAATAATGCAGAAAAGGCTGATTTATTTGCAGACCATTTCGAAAAAGTATTCCAACCATATCCATCAGAAGCTACAGACAAACAAAATCATACAACCATACAATCACGAAGTTTTCTATCTTCGAAGTTAAAACAGCGATACAGCGAGCGTTAAACCTAAAACGGCGCCAGGATATGATCTCATCACAAGAAAAGTTTTCCAACATTTGCCAGATAAAGATATTTGATTTCTAAGGAACTTAATCAACGCAATACTTAGAAATGGATATTCCCCTGCAATACAATGGAAGGTTTCACAAGCTTGTTACCAATTATCTCAAAGTTGTTTGAAAAATTACTGCTTAAGCGTCTAAAGCCTATATTGCTGGAAAAGAAGCCAATTCTGGACCATCAGTTTTGATTAAGACCAGAGCACTCAATAATAGAGCAGGTACACAGAATAGTTCTTAAGTAATTCAAGAAGCACTTGAGGTAAAAAGATAATGTTCTGCTGTATTCATGAACATAATATAAAACAACATAACATGAACATAATATACAATTCAAAATTTAGTAATGTTTACCACATGATTTCAACTTTATTATAAAACATCAGGATACATATAAAAGTTTCCACCAAGTATCTGTTGCAACATTTGGAGACGACACGGCCAGTACTTCACATCACATGAAGACCTCAACAAAGCGACAGAAGTTTTACAAGAGAATATTAACAATATTCAAGTATGGACGAAGAAATGGCGCATTAAAATTAATGAAGCTAAAACACGTAACATTTACAATATGTGAAGAGGCACATGCCCACCAGTACATATCAATAACCATGAATATATCTCAAGCTGATAAAGTAAAATATTTAGGTATTCACCTCGAAAAACGTCTAACAACCGGCGTAAACATATTATATTACGGGAGGGTACCATAAATGTTGTTCTGCTGTACGCTAGAATAGGACAGGTGCAGAGCAGATGGAGTACATTTTCCTCCTTCTCCTCATCACCACAGCTGCGGCAGAAATCGTGGGCTGGGACACCCAGTCTGCTCGCATGTTTCCCAATGAGACAATGTCCCGTTATAGTTCCCATTCGACCATGCCAATATCGTACCGTCAAAGCGATATCAGTTGGCCTGATCTAGACCGGTCAAGTCCAGGCCGGATCTGCCTGGTTATTACACACGAACTGGTGTTAGACCATCTGCCGTTTGTTTCTTTTATGGCTTCTTCCTGAAGCAGCACTTTACATGAAGCAAGCGGTACTTTATATCCCGCCTGCTTTGGGTTATTAGGCGTTCTGTATCCTTGCGGGCCAACTCATCTGCCATTACAATTCCTGCTATACAATTCCTGCTATTGAAATGCCCTGGCACCCACGTCAAGTGGATGTCGAACTGATCAGCCATATCATTTAAAGATGCCAGATAGTTCTGGGCTACCTTCGACGTCAGGGAGTATGATTGTAGCGTTTTGATAGCTGCCAGGCTGTCCGTAAAAATGCGAATATTCCTCGTAGATATTACATTATACTTCAACCAGTCCATTACTTCCATTATCGCGATCAGTTCAGCTTGAAAAACGCTGCAAAAGTCGGGAAGACGAAAAGAGAGGTTAACCTATTGTTACAGGCTGCGTTGTTACAGGTCCACATAAATATGGATTTGAGCCGAATGTCTGTGCAAGATGCAAGCTGCTCGGCCACAATATCAAAAGGAGTAAGATGAAAGAGAAGCTCCAGAGCTTGAGTAGGTGTGCTCCTGAGAGCCCCACTTATACACAAGCAGGCCATTCTTTGAACTTTCATCAATAGTTTAAGATTGGCCAAAATTTTTAACGCTGGCCACCAGACGACAACCTCATACTGCAGTGAAGGTTTGACCACTGAGACGTAGTGCCAGTGTACTATGTGGGGCTCCATACTCCATCTCTTTCCAATGGCATTTTTGCAGGAGTAGAGCGCTATAGTAGCTTTCTTTACTGTCTCTACGATGTTTGGTTTCCAGCTTAGCTTGCTGTCTAAAAGTAGTCCGAGGTATTTTGCTCTATCCGTAAAGATCAAGCGAGTACCATTTAATGTTGGCGGGTCACACTGAGGAAGTTTGTGCCTCCTGGTAAAGAGGACCAGCTCCGTTTTCTGTGGGTTTGCGTTCAGTCCGCAGCCACGTGCTCATTCAGAGAGGTAGCCAGGCGCGCACTGCTTGCGCTCACTGAGCGTACTAGGATATTTACCGAAGAGCAATAGCAACGTCATCTGCGTAAGCAACCATCTTGAAGCCTTGCCCTTCCAGGTTTAGTAACAGGTCATTTATGACCATAAGTTCCAAAGAAGAGGGGATAGAACCCCACCTTGAGGTGTCCCTCTACTCAAGTATCTGCAGGCAGACGTCCCACCCAGAGAAGCTGTCACGATCCTGCCTCTAAGTATATGATCTATCCAGCCTCTGAGTGACCTGTCTACTACCCTATTGATTGTCTCCGGTCTGACGTTGCTAAAGGCCCCCTCTATATCCAAGAAGGTTACCATGGAATATTTTTTATATTCAAGTGATTTCTCAATCAGGCCTATAAGGGAGTGGAGAGCTGTTTCTACCGATCGTCCCTTACAGTATGCGTTTTGAGATCCCGACAGCTCGCCCGGCTTGATTGAGCCTCTAATGTGAGCCTCTATTAGTCTTTTCAGCGTTTTCAACAGAAAAGAAGATAAGCTTATAGGCATAAAGTCTTTGGGGTAGCATTGAGAGCTTTTTCCCGCCTTATGTATAAATAATACTTTTACTTCAGTCCACTTTCTAGGAATGTGACAGAGTTCTAGGCTGCCTTTGAAGATAACTTCCAGCCAGGGTAGGGTTAAGTCAATAGTTCGCTGGATATCCGCAGGGATAATGCCATCAGCTCCTGCCGACTTGTATGGCTTAAAGCTGTTTATTGCCCATAGGATATTCCGCCTTTGTACTATATATGACTTACAAAGTCTATACCCCTATTTATCATGGGTCTCTCCGGAGCTAGTACCGAGCACTCCGGGAAATGCGTTTCTAGTAATAGCTCCAGTAATTCCTCACTCATGTAGTACATGAACCATCCGGTCGTTGTAAATAACCCGGGATGGAAGGAATAGAACATTGTACTTTGCGTAGCCTGGCCGCCTCCGAGTATTCTTGTATATTGCAACAATACAGCTTTTAGGCCCTCGTTTTATCTGCTCTCAACTCGTTTTTATAGGTTTTGAGGACTTCCTTATAACAGTATCAATCTGCAGCAGCATTTGTGTTCCTCGCTTTCTTGAACAGTCTCCTGCATTTTATACGAGTACCTTGGAGTTCTCTCGACCACCAGGGTGACCGAGCTTTACCCAAGGGCCTAAAGATAGGACATGCTCCTAATATGGCTTTGTTAAAAGCATCAGATAGCTTGGTTACTAGAGCATCAACCTCCTGTGTAGATGCTAGAGGGTTTGGAACCGATACCGGTAATAACTTATCCAGAATGGCTCTGAAACAATCCCAATCAGATGTCTTCCTATTTCTGAAGGGTGGTTTGCTAGTGGGTTTTGTAAACACTTCGTACTGGAGATAACAATGGTCAGAAAAGGAATGGTCTTCGGAGACTTTCCAGTTCAATACCCTCTCCTTAATGAAATCCGAGACAAGTGTGATGTCCAACACTTCCTGTCTATTTTTAGTAATAAAGGTTGGCTTAAATTTTATATATTACATATATTTAGGTTAGTACTTGAAATAAAATCAAGGAGTAACTCACCTCGCCTGTTTATATCTGTACTTCCCCAGATTGAGTGATGCCCATTAGCATCGCTACCCATTATTACACTGCCCAACCTACCTGGTGGTATATTTTCCTCCTCGTATGGTAGGTAGGCCGATATTAGCCAGAGATTTTGCCCATATATCTCGATGCTAGCCACCACTTCATCAGCGTTGTTAGGAACCCAAGGTTCCTGAATCAGAACCACATCAATGGACTCAGATTCCAATTTTAGCAGAAGGACCGCAGAGGCGGGTTTACAGTGATGGATGTTGATCTGAAGGATCTAAAGTACTAGATATTGCTTCCCTCCACCACTGTTGAGTCAGACTCCTCTGACGTTGATTCGTCCGTTAGGAGCACACAGCTTCGTCCCAATAATCTCGAAATCTCCGAGTCCAGGGATCCTCTGGGATGCTGCGTACTTCTGGGTCACCAACACCAGGCGGGACACCACAAGTGGTGGCAGGTCCTAACAATACGGGATGAAATTAGGGAGTCCCAGTGCCAGGTATCACTCAAGATTGACTCAAGATTCATCCAAATGAATTGGTGAACAAACTTTTCACTACCACGACGAGGGAAAGATTGAAATTGGTCTTAGATATAAGAGTATCGTATCTACCTATAGTATCGTACCTACCTATCAAACCTTTAATGACAAACAATTTACTGAATATCACGTAAGCTGATAGATTGTAAAATAGAAAAAATAAAAAATTTAAATATATTTTAAATTATGACTATTCTAAAATATCTGGTCAGCTTACTCAAGCTCGTGCTTGAACTAACATAGAATATTTATGACTGTTTTATGAAGTTTAGGATCCCTTATGTTGTGAAATTTATGATCCCTTCTATATTCTGAATATGCAATCAATTTGAAAGTGTTCAGAGTATTCAGTTTTATGACTTAATTTTATGACTTTTTTATGACTTATATACAGTTTTATGACTTTATTCGATGTGACAAATTTAACTTGATTTTACTTGCAAATAGAGTAGTCTCACATACTGCAGGATAAGTTAAATGTTTAAAGTCATTGTTGGCTAAGCTATAATATTTATCCACATAACTGAAATACAATTATTCACTGGATATTGAATTTTCCACGTCCATTAGGGCCGACTCCAAAATGAATTATTTTAAAAAATATTTACACATCGTAAATTACCAAATTAAAATTAAATTTAAACAAAAAACAACATAAAAAATGAAACCAGACAAATTAATTATGATCATAAAATAAAAATAATAATAAAAATAGTTTACTATAATACACTAGGTTTTGTATTTAAACAGATTATTCGACTATTAAAACCATAAAAACTGTATATAGATACATACATATACTAGAAGTGTACGGGTACTATCATCATCATCATCATAACCAATAAACATAACAATTAAAATCATAAACTTTATTAGCATAAATCCATTCACAAAAATATCTCCTTCATACATATATGTATACACTATTTATACCAGGTCTGAATTTCTCTGACTCAGATATCATCAAATATACAAGAACCTGGGTATACTCGTATGTATAGTTTCGGTGAATTTCTACAATTTTCATTTATAAAAATTAATTTCATTAAAAATAATTTAATTTTAGTTGTAGTAGTATGTAGTATTATACAATTGTTGTTGTTGTTCGTGAGCTTTTTATTTTTTATAACTCAATTTCACTTGTTAAAATACATGAAATAATTTGGAAGAACGAAATTTATTAGGAAGCATAAAATTCTATTAAGGATATTTTCCGCCTCGTATTCTCGTCCCCGTAACAAAAGTTATACTGGCTAGATATTGTGTATATAGATAGAGTTAGGATAGCAATATAGTTATAAAAAGTTCACCCGAATTTGTATATGTATGTGTACACAAAACATTGTTACGATTATGTATAGTTTTATTGCCATAGAACACGATGGGATATTATAATTTAATGGGACTTTCACATTAAAACTCTTCTTCTTCTTCTTGTTGTTGTATATATATTCTACGACGATTTTTTTTCGAAATGGACATTAAAAAAAGAAATTATTATTATTTTTATTGGTTCGTGTATACGGAAAGTGAGGGTGCGCGGGTTTATAATGGCCATTTTTATATATATGTATGTACCGAAAGGGTAAAAGTACATATTATGCTGCTGTCCAGTACAAATAATTAAAATCTGTTGAAAGTATTATCATTTCGACAAAATGTTCAGTTGTGTATATACGATTATACGATTATTGTCCCATTACTGCACACGAACGATGATTACAGTTTAATTGCAGCCAATGTAATTTATGGTTGTCGCCGAATATAAACCCCAAAAAAAATAAATAATAATTTGATAACACAAATTTTCCTCTCAACTTTCAACAAGTTTGCGCGTTATTGTTGTGTTGTGAGGTTTTGGTTGTCGTCGTCCGTTTTCTTTGCAGGAAATTTATCGCTGATGGTTTAATGACATAAAATATAAAAAATGAAATTTTATGAATACTTAAACGAACGCTAATTTTTATCTTTCGAGTGTTATCTGCTATTTGCGTATATGTAGACAAATGTTTTATTATCTTAATTTGAAGTGTTATAGGTAACTAAACACGAAAATAATGTTTTGGTTTTATCAACTTTTTGGTTTTTTGCTGATATTTTAATATTTTTTATACGACTTTCGGAATGACATAATTTTGAAAGATTGTTTTGTAATGGCATATTATATTTTCATGTTTACTGGACTTAAATTGGGGTTATTGCAAACCGTTTAGATTGAATCAGACATACACTTTTATAGATAATATATAAATTAAAGCTGTTCAAACTAACTAAACTTCAAATATAAACTTATCTCTGTATATATTTATTGTTAAAGCTTAAATAATATTAAATAACTCATTTCGAATGTATCAGCACCGCTAACGCTATAGTCACTACTTCTGGTGTAATCTTATAAACGTATGAAACGAAAACGAGACAAGTGAAAACAAACTGCAAATATAATGTCAATTGATTTTGAATACATACATTTATTGGCCTTCCGAAAAACGATTCATTGGGAGAACTAATGTGTTACATAATGTGGGTAGGAAATTTCGTCTAGCGTCAGATCTTTTGTTGGCATCGACTTCTTTGCAAATGCAAAATGCAGCCAATGCCGCAATATCCAACATGTTGCAGAAAAAAGCAAAGGTCCACCTTTTTGTTGACCTCTTTGATGTGAAATGTATGACCATTTGATCCATGCAATCGACGCCTGCTTTATTTGCATTATAAAACAAAATTGCTTCGGGTTTCATTGCTTGGCCTTGACATAATTTTGTATAGTGCACGGTGGAAAGAAAGTTCACACACTTATTCTTTTTTGGTACGTAGCTGACCAAGTTTGGCCAGTCGCTTAACTCCTTCCTTTTTGCCTGAATTTAACTTCAGCAACTCATTCTCCGTAGTTTTTCCTGCGAGAGAATGGTGGCTATCTCACGATTTCTCTAGACAGTTGTCGGAGTCGATAGTTTTTTTTGCGGATGGCTCTCGTTCGGAAGTCAGTGCAGGGTTTGGATTTTACTGTCCTCAATATGAGCTAAAATGCTCGGGTAGTCTGGGAAAACACTGCACGGTTTTTCAAGCTGAATTAAGTGCACTTACCCATTGTGCGATTGAAGCGTTGAAATTTAACGTTTTAGGGAGGGATATTACTATCTGCTCAGATAGTAAAGCCGCGCTTAATACCCTCATTAATCCTTTGACTAGGTCCAAACTAGTCAAAGATTGCAAGCACTACATTAATCTCCTTTGCTCTAAAACGAGAGTAAAGATAATGTGGGTGCCTGCTCATTGTGGCGTTGAGGGAAATGAGGTTGCTGACTTGCTAGCGAAAGCTGGCTCGCGTAGTAATTTTGTTGGTCCCGAACCAGCTATTCCTCTATCCTTCAACGGTGGCAAAGACGCTATTAAGAAGTTCGCTCTACTTGAGCTGGGACGTAAGTGGCGTTCTACTCCTAGTTGTCGAAAGGCAAAACATTTCATTATTGAACCCATTCTGAGGTTTACTAATTATGCATTATCCCTAATAAAAGAACCAACTCAGAATTCTGGTCGCACTTATAACCGGCCATGGACGTTTCAAGGTTCATCTTCAACGCATGGGACTAGCACAGGACGCTCTTTGTGACGACTGCCTAGAGGATGTGGACGACTGCTTACACTACCTCGGCAGCTGTCCCGCCTTTGTCGGAGCTAGATCCCAAGTGTTCTCTTCCGGATCTTTGAACGTAGATCAGCTAGTATCCATTCCTTGGTTCAAACTTTTACAGTTTGCTAAGATTGCAGTACGCTCTTGCGAATTAGGATAGATCCTCTTGGTTTGCACCATGGGCCCATTGTGGCATTGAGTGCGGGACCTTAGTAGGTTCCAACCGTTTTAATAAAAAAAAAAAAAAAAAATATCCTTCCAAAGTTGTGAAGAAATTGTCAGCAATAATTGTACGGCCGGTGTTATTGTACGGTTTCGCGAGTTGCAATAAAACATTTTCGCCTTTATTCACTTCGCGTTTGGCTCCTTCCTCTCGACCTGTGTATAACTTTCCTTGCAAAGGATATTTTGTTTTTGAATCACAAGCCCAAAAAATTTGTATACCTTATTTTGCTGGTTTAGATGGTATATGTTGAGTGAATTTAGTTTTGCCACGATACGGAAACAGCTGCTCATCAATTGTAATGTTCGCATGCGGGCTGTAGTTCATGGCAAGATTTTGATTCAAATAATTTCATATGTCCCGAATTGGTGCGGCTTTATCGGTTAGCAAACGAGATGGACGAATAAATCGTGTCAATGCAAGAAATCGTTTATGAGACATAGCTGCTCTGAATATGGGCAGGCCATCTGTTTGCCACAAAACGCTAGAGTTTTGCATGTTATTGTGTGAAGCATCAGCAGCCAAAAGTATTGCAAATTCGCTTTCGGTTACATCCTTACAAACTTTTTGTTTTTTGTCGGGATTAGCCACATTCCATTTTTGAACTGAATCTTTTCCATAACGATTTGTTTCGGTGATGATAATGAACACAATGTTTGGAGTAAAAAATTTCTTGAATAACTCAATTGGAATAGAATTTTGTTCCTTGGATCCAGCTCGAAAACGCATAACATTGTGTTGACGCATTCGAACAGCAACATTTGGTTCTATTTTTTCCCATTTTGTACCATCTTTACCATAGAAATAATCTTCCGTAGCACTTTGTTGTTGAGATTCAGATTGTATTTCCTCGTCGTTATCATCACTGTGACATATTTCATTTGGTTTGATGTCTATTTCATTCTCAATATCAACTGCATCGTCTTCGTTTGGCACATAATCTACATCATTATCGTCGTTTTCGTCAGCAAATGGATCGATTTCTTCGCCCTCTTCAGCACCTCTTTCACGTTCTATATCATTGGTTAAAGCCGTCGCTAATCGTTCATAATATGTGTTCATTACTCAATTTCACTAATTCACTCATTTTAAACAAGAATATGGCGCGTCTAAAATAATTAATTAGCACTAACGTGCGTTGTGTGTTCAACGGTCACTAGTCGATAGCAAAAAACAAAGAAAAAATGAAACAAATGGGGAATTCCCCAAAAGGGACAAATTGCATCGAGTTTCACATAAAATGTATATGTGTGTATATGAGTCTAGCCAGACTCATGTGGTACGAAAGCGATGTGTACATCAAAACATTCCTTAAAGTTGTACATGTACCAGTTTTTTAGTCCTTTATTTTTCATTGATCGATAGCTAATAATATTTTAGGAAGGTACACGAAATTAAAAGTAGCTAGCTCAATTTGAAATATATTTAAATTAGAATTAAAATCGAAAAAAGCCTGGCCAGACCCATGTGCCAAACGGAGGGTAAATTGATTTTTTCAAATTTATTACATTTTGCTAATAGTATCAAGATATTTCAACCAAACATCAAAGTTCTAATGCAAGACATCAAACGTCAAATGATTTTAGTACAGACAAACTTTGTATTATTTTGTTCAAATTGGAATCCAACTTATAACATAGCTTAGTATTCGGTTAAGTGTCTTAATTGAAGCAAAATAGATTATTGTTCCAAACTACCCCCATTTTAATTTTTTGTATTCATGGTAGATGTCCCATACCTCCCAGAAGTTCTTGTTGGCAAAGAGTATAACATAGCTTAGTATTCGGTTAAGTATCACATTTTATTTTTACATTTTCGTTTGAATTTAATGTATCCAACATTGCGAGCTGCTGAAAAGCAAATGACATACCTCAACGGGGCCAACGATTGTTGGAGGTATTAAGAAACAACCGGTGGTATAAAAAGCGAATTTGATTTTATAGAGATAAAAAAGCAATTGATACAGTGGGTATCTGTCATTGCTAGTGATGGTATCAGAAACCAATTTTCTTTGATATCGTTTCGTGCATTTCCCATCAGACATGCATGGTGAATTGTTGTTGATAGCGCCACATGGACCATGAATCATATTTTTGGTAATGACGTCGAATAAGTCAGGATCAATGTACGAAACGTGATGCTTGATAATAAAATCCATCAATTGATTTCAATTTTTGTTGAAATACGTGTGCAGTAATGTCATCCCGTGTTGGATTGCATGTAAATGTGGTGAACAAATCTGAACGACCATATGCGCGAACGTTTGTCATCGCATCTTGAGCGTATTCTTCCATGTGCCCTAGGCCCTTCGTGAATGTAGATGGTAATATGATCATTCTTTCCAATTCGTTTGGATTCACGTTACCATCATTTAACGATTAGATTAACGATTGCCTCTCGTAAATGGATGAACTCTTCAGAACGCAACTCGGTTTGATTCAATCGAATATATATAGGAGTCGTTCGGTTTCAATCTTCGTGTACATTTCGACGATGAATTGATGGAACCACTGTCTTCCTTATTCGTTTCCTCATCTGTTTGGTAATTTCTCATTTTGATGTTGAAATGATATCCACCTTCTCCTCGCCAAAAAAGAATCGGATACTGCCATCCGTCGTATGAGCGATGAGTATCGGAGACTCGCTGAACGCCACCACTTCTGCGATTCGAATTATTCGCCAACTATCACGATTGCCACTTCATCGATTGTTGGTACATTGAACTGTCTTTGGTGTTTGCCAACGGGTCTTTTGTCTCGAATTACAACTGCCTAGTCATCGGCTGGCATTTATTGAATGGCGGTTTTCAACAAACAAAACTAATTCATTGTATTGATCGAAAAGGGCTTGTAACGCAGCCACAATTTCCCGTCTAGTACCCGCATTATAATGACATTGTTGTTTAATTTGTTCGTCACTGTTTGCCATGAAATAAATAATAAACTTGTGATTTGCGTTCGGCTATGGTAGAAGCGATCCGGCACGATGATTAATTTTCCCTTGGACTCTGAATATTGGCATGTAGCTTTCGCCATTGATGTTCGTTGCAACGAACGATGTCATTTGAAAATATGAATTTTATTTGTGGATGTTTACCAAGAAATGCTTCGTCTCACGTGTAACACCTGATAGCAACGTTGATAGTAGTTCGGGTGGTGGATGCGATTCTGGCAGTTTAACTTTTACAATGGCCCAGCACATTCCGCTACAATACATGCAAATTTTATCCATTTTTTCAATGACGACACTTGGATGAAGACTGTAATCATTATTACTGTCATAATATAATGCACCGAGATTTAAATCAGCGTACAGTGTTCGTCTTGATCGAGCGGTGCTTATTCGAACATTTTGTAGCTTTCTTTCTCGTTGTTCAGATGAACGGGTCTCAGCGGCATGTACTCGAAGATTTTCCAGCCTTAATGCTCGTTGTCGTCTTATTCTGAGGCTCGTAATGCTCTTTTCTTCCGTGCTTGAGGTGTAGATCGGCCAATTGCTTGTCGCTTTAGAGGCATAATTGTACGGGAACGACGTGAAAAATGCGTTTGAATTTATTAAATGTCAATCAACAATCCGAATCTCACAATGTATCCAATCCAATTGAACCGGCTGTTCACACACGGATGGCAATTTTAATATTGACGGAGATCACCAATTCCATGAGGGAAATTTGATGTGAAAAAAATCAGCATTCGAGAATTGTTGAAATCGATTTTAATTCCACCCACGTTAATATCCAAATTCGATGATCTTCGTGAATTCAGTTTAGAGAATGAATAAAATCAGCTCACGGAAACGACGAAGATTCAGTTCGATTGAATTATTTATCTAAATTATTAATTTAACTCACAATGAAACGCACAAAACTATTCGAAAAACGATTTCAAATATAGAAATACGCACAATATCGTCTGTTCAATGTGATCCTGACATGAATTTCACAATTTACATAAATTCTTATGTCACCCACAAGTCGAAACGTCATCATTCGTTCGCTGTTTTCGTTTCATTTCAAATCAGTATGAACATTCACAGCAATATATGAAATTCATTGGAATGACAGTGGCGCCATCTTTCGAAAATTGGTCGTACCAACTCAGAAACCTTCGTGGCCTCCTACACAACAACTTTGTTAAAGATTATCACATGATGAAATGCATAGTTTACGATTCTATAAAGGACATACAGACAAACATTCATTTTTATATATGTATTATAGATGGAACGACGTTAATATTAGCCTTAATGTTTACCTTAATACTTATTAATATAAGACTACAAACTAATATACATATACTTATAAAAAATTAGTAAAATGTTTAGTATAAACTTCCAACTCGTGCCGGTTATGGGTTTTCGAATTCTCCGTTGAATGGTTTTCTTTGGAATGATTTCCTTCCGATGTATGACTTTTATTAATTGAATCTTTCAGATTCTCCGCACATGTTGCCCCACTAACTAATACTGTTACGCTGGATTCGGATTTGTAGGGGGTTGCAACTTCTGTACCATTTTTTTCCTTAGAGTTTGCTATTATTCCGGATCAGCACCCGGATCGTGCCAGCGCACTAGCTGAGATCTTATTTCATGTACAATTTCGGGAACCTTCATTAGATCTCTGATCTTCTTAGTGTACAGAGCATAATGTTAAAGCTCGTCACGTGCCATAGATCATCTCCAATGTATAACAACGTATAGCCCTGGGAAACATGGTCTCTACTTTTAGGACAGCGTGTTTCTTAAACAGCAACGAGTTCCAGCCGATACTCCGTCATGCATGTGATTAGGCCCTCCAACGCTCCATGTTTCCTAAATGCCGATCCTAAATCTCGTGTCCGGGCTACTTGAGGTGACTTTATAAATAAATTCATTTTTTACGGATGCAAGTCGTCATGGGTAGGTGGTGGTATTCTTGTAAAACATTTTCGCGCAATTTAGGTTTACGAGACATATGTGCCGGACCAAAATCAACTGAACTCATAAATTCCGCGAGTAATTTTAAAATATTTTGGTTGGTAGGATCCGTGAAATTTAATCTCGACGGCATTAAAAATTTCAGCTAATAAAAATGTTAATTAATTTACACTGACACAAGATTCATTTCGACTTATTAAAACTCAATAAAATTTCACAACGTTCAATAATTTATTTAAAATGTATAAGTCTCAATTAACTGAAGACTTTAGTTATAACATTTTCCAAATTAATCTAATTAAATTATAATTAAAAATCTTTGCTTTGTCGATTGGTATATAGTATATTTTAGTCAATAATTATAGTATTCTCTCGAGACTTAACATATACCTACAACTATGTTCATTTACCAACGGATAGATATTAGAAACCAATTTAATTCATTTACGTCATTCCATCTAAATTTATTTCAACCATGCTTGAAATATATTTAGATGGAATATTTCAACCATGCTTGAGACACGAGTAACGTACATATACGATTATTATACAGAACCAAATTGCTCGTTGACATCATTTCTCGTAGACTATTAATTATTGTCTTTACTCTGCAGTCCATGTTATACTGGTTTATATAGAGATGTTTAATAAGTTAAATTAAGAATTTAACAATTTAGTCATTTAAGTTCGAATCAACCGCATATGATTTTATAAAAAACATCGCCCCTCCTGTACCGTTTAATACCCCAGGCACTATTATAATGGCAAATTCTAAAAAATTCTATAGCCTATAAACCAGTTTCTATAATATGTAATATACTCGCATATGTAAATCATATGCTAAAAAATTAATTTTTATTATTTTATTTCGTTTTTAGTTGGAATTAAATAATAATTTTTAAAAAAATATCAAATAAAAAAAAAATACAAACATTTAGCCGTATGTTGAAAACTTCATTAAAACCAATAGGATGGGCGGAAAATTAGGTTTTTTGGATTATTTTTACTCACGCAAATAAGAAGAATTAATTGGAAAATAATTTTTATTTGGTTCGGAATCGTTTAAAAAATAATAATTACAAAACCCTAAATGTTATAGACGTTATAGAGGGCAGCATCTGTATTCTCTAAAATAAAGCTCATTTAAACTATTCTATGTCCAAATCAAAATATGTCGTTACAACTTTAGTTGTTATGCTACATGAAAATATGTTCCACAAATTAAATTAAATTTAAATCGAAAAAAAAATGATTTAGGTTCTACATTTTTTTTTTTGGTTAAATAAATTTTACATAACTATATCAACACATACACTAGTAACGAAAACGTTTATGTATTTTTCCAGATTTCTTTCAATCAGCATCTTCCGTTGATCAGTTCGTTAGTAAACCTTTTCAAAACTGATTTTAATATACAATGTACGTATATATATCGTGGATGAAATATGAATAAAATCTATTGAGGTTCCACAGTTTCATTTCATATTAATCGTCTACCAGTATGTTTCTTCTTGAAACAATTACCTTAATAAAACTGGACATAGGTTCCACACAGTTTATATATCTTTAAAGGTAGTTGAAACTTGTACTTCCAGCTGTATATGATGTGGGACTAGAATTTGTGGGAACTGATATTTAAATCACCATTTTCAGGCAAGATTGATTGAAATTAATAAAGTTAAATGAATTAGAAGATAAAATAAAATTGGTTGGGGTGCATGCGGATTCCGCACTCAATGCTTGATCATTGATACATTTTTGGAATTGTTGTGAAATGTGGGTTTAGTAAGCTGGTATCAAGTTTTTTAAATATTTAAAATACCGCTTGAAAGTGGTTTCATACATACGTGTTAGGAGATCAACTTAACATTCCAACGCTCTTTAGATAGTTTATGAACTTAAACAAATATATTAGCTACTCAAAATTTGTAAAATCCTTATTTAATCGGTTCAATAATTCACCGATATTCGGGACCACCGTTGTTTAATATATTCATTTACGAGTATGACCAACCTCTGTAACCTCTACTAAAGTGGATGGGAAGGTGTGTCGTGACCCAACTGATCAATCTCCCCGCTCAATAATTTGCAAGCATACTGATTTTCAGCATTTCGTGTTTTGGAACGTTTGGTCAAACGAATATTTGCGAACATATCGCTACTAGTAATCGACCACACACTAAATTTCACTGTAGGTCATTTGGTGGTTCTCGTAGATTATCATCAACCTCCACTTAGGTGGAAGCCCGGTCGGGTGGTTCAAATATATACCATGAGAACGATGGTCTAGTTCGCGGACACGAATGGGGTTTAAAAAATGTTTAAGCTCCTTAACCAAATGTTGGAATGGAGGAGACGTTTTAAGTCAACGCATTAACTAAGATTGTGTCACATGCCCAATTTCATGCGCTTCATTTTTTATTTTCAAGTAACACTGGGAAAATTAGAAAATTCAGACTAAGATGTCGAATTTTCAATTCCTAGGTATATGGTGGCTGTTTGTGTAAAATGCCTCTTTTAGAATTATCAAGTTGCTAGGGACGTCATGTTTTTATGAATTTTTCAAGATTTTTAGGGATGAATGACACCCTTCCGGGTCTATATTTTTTATTACTTTAAAATTTGTTTAATAGAGAAGAGCTTTATGGCCATCTCCAATATCGTGCCGCTTTGTGTAAAATGAGATTAATAGAAATTATCATGTTGCTAGTGACGTCATATTTCCCTATGCATTTTCTGTCAGATTAGAGCCTTATGGTCATTTTCTTTTCGTCTAAAATTTGACAACAATCACCCTTAGGGGCTTATATCATAAACCAAGTAAAATTTTCTGCTGACCTTCCTTTATCTCAAGAAATATAACCTCTAAATTGTGATGAACCAACTTTAGAACAATTTTAGTTGACAAATTTTGTTTAACAAAAATGTTTATACCTCCACGGTTACACTCAGTCATGTCAATTCGAACCAAACAAAAACCAGGAAAATGAAACATGGAACTATAGCATGATGGGAACTGTAATATTACAAAGAATTAAAAATTACAAAAACAAATCAATTAACACGTATCGATTTTTTATGGTTTTTCTTCGAAGTATCATGCAACTAGACCTAGTAATTCGCATAGTGACATTTGAATTCTCGAGAAGTTGTTGTTTACTCTAAATAAGATCAATAGCCTAATTATCATATAATTCACTCAACTGTTGAATAATTTTGATCAGTATACGTTTACTGTCCTCCTTCAATATGACATAGCTAAGACTCGTCGTCGCCATTCAATGATTTTTTGGACTTTGTCGGGATTTGGGCTCACCCCATTCTGAGTGATAAGGTGTTTGAGTAATCCCGTTTCTCTTTTTAGGAACTCGCATTTATTGAATTGTATATTTAGGTTGAATTGTGCGAAACGTTTTAAAATCTTGCAAAGATTTTCCATGTAGCTTTCCAGGTTGCAACCTACAATTATGATAAATAATAATAATAATAAACAGTATTAAAGGCCATTACTGGCCCCTTACTGAGTCAACAACCCGGCTCCAACGGTTTCGATCCTGAGCATGGTCTTCATACTGTCTAAGACAATCTGAAGAGGCCAAGTCGTTCTCTACATCGTGGAGCCATCGTCGCCGGCAACGACCTCTGCGCCTACCATATGGTGGCTCTCCTTTCAGAGATCGCTGCACAATTCGTTCCGGATCAGCATGCAGAACGTGACCGAGCCAGCGTACTCGCTGAGATCTTATTTCATGTACAATATCGGGGATCTTCATCAGATCTCTGATCTCGATATTGTACAGAGCTCGGTAGGTACCATCTATTTCGCGTTTTGGGCCGTAGATCACACGCATGACTCTTCTCTTAAATGTTAGGAGCCATCTCTCGTATTCATCCGTCAGCGCCCAACTTTCACATCCAACAATAACAACGGGCCTGATCAACGCTTTGTAAAGTTTCAGCTTCACGGCACTTGATAAGTGTTTAGATTTTAGCAGTGGCCTTAGAGGATACAGAGAACGACTGCCAGCTGCCAGCCGCATTTTAATATCCTCACCCACACTATTATCGTGAGTGATAAGAGAACCCAAATATTTGAACCTCCTCACTCCCGGCTCAAACGTGTGGTGGCCACTACTAAAATCTGGTGTGCCACTGTCCCTAAAACCTGAGATCAGGTATTTCGTTTTGGACTCATTGATCTGAAGTCCAACAGAAGCTGAAAACTCTACAAGCGGATCAAGTATTTCTTTTACTCCGTTGCTATTCAGTCCAATCACGCATATGTCATCTGCATATGCAAGCACCTGATTGGACTGGCGATATAAGATGTTACGCTGCGGTGTTTCAGTTTTACGAAAGATGTACTCCAACATGAGATTAAAGAGTATCGGGGACAGAGCATCTCCCTGCCGAACACCCGAGTTAACTACAAAACTTGTCGATAGCCTGTTCTCAACTTTAACACAGCATTGAGACTGCGTCACTGTCATCCTACATAGTCGTACCAGTTTTGTTGGCATTCCTAGGTATTCCAGGGCAGACCATAGACTCTCTCGATTGATCGAGCCATAGGCCTGCCGGAAATCCAGGAACACCTGATGTACGGGGATGGATGTCTCATAATATTTAGATAGAATCATCCGCAGCGAAAAGACCTGATCGGTGACTGATCGATTCGGACGAAATCCTCCTTGATAGTCATCAACCAAGCCCTCCTCCAGAGGAGTGATTCTATCCAATACAATGTATGACAGTAACTTGTAAGCTGTGCAAAGGAGAGCTATACCGCGATAATTCTCACACTTCAAGCGGTCTCCCTTCTTGAAGATGGGGCATATCGCGGCCACTTTCCATTCGTCAGGCATAACTTCGGTTCGCCATACTAATCGAATAAGGTCGAAAAGACAGTTCAACAAAGTATCCCCTCCGAATATCAAGAGCTCCGAATTAATGCAGTCCACTCCAGGTGCACGGTTTCGTTTCAATCTCTGCATGGCTTTAGTGAATTCCTCATGGGATGGCTCCTCAGTGCAAATCTCCGCAGTCTGTATTAGAGGTGGCTCAACAACAGTCTGTGACGCATGATGGACATCAAGCAGGTCAGTAAAGTGTCTACTCCATGCGTCAAGTACTGCGTCGATGTTGACACAGAGGTTTCCATCCCGGTCCCGAATGGCGGTTGACGTAGGCCTGAAAGTATGGTTCAGTCCAGTAATTCCTTTAAAGAGATTACGCGAACTGCGCTCATTACTGAGTTGTTGTACTTTCAGAACCTCGGCCTTCCACCATTCTCGCTTCTTCCGTCTACAAATCCGCTTAGCTGCCCTTCTTGCAAGAGCAGCCTTGTTTTTCCTCGCGATTGTGAGACGTTGTTGCACTTCATTATGGGCTATATTTTGTTGCTCAACTGCAAGACGACACTCGTCATCAAACCAATCATTCTTGGGTCTGACTTTCACTATACCTAAAGTCTGTTGAGCAGCACTGACAACCGAAGTTTTCAGTACCCCCCAAACAGAGTTCACGCAGTCAGACTGGTAATTAGCTTCATTAATGTTGTCGCTGACAAGATCCTGATATCGTTTCTTTTGATCTTCATTTATCAGACCTTCACAGTCGAAACGTACCATGCGTTTCGCTGTGTTCCCAGACTTGTACGAAAACTTCCACCGTAGCTTTGCAGCGACCAAATGATGATCGCTGCCTACGTATTTGGTTGCTGACCGATAAGTTCTCACATCCTGCACAACCTGAGCCCGTCCTTTAGAAACTAACACATGGTCAATTTGGCTGCGGGAAGTTCCGCGAGGATGTGTCCATGTCTCAAGATGTATGTGTTTGTGAGGGAAGAATGTGCTTGCTACTCTAAGATCATGAGCAACCGCAAAGTACATCATTCTCTCACCATTATCGGTCGCAGTTTCGTGTCGGGAGTATGGACCTATGTTTTCACACAAGTCGGTCTGATTTCTACCAGCTCTAGCATTAAAGTCCCCAATTACCATTCTAACATCGTGTTCGGGTATAGATCCCATCAGATCGTCCAAGTCATTGTAAAATGAGTCTTTATCTTGGGGTTGGCTGACCTCTGTGGGCGCATGTACACAAATTATCGACAGGTTAGCTAACTTCATGCGCAAGCGAAGCTTACACAATCGGTTATTAACTGCTTGGAAATCCAAAACAGCGTTCTTTACCTGCGGCCCAAGAAGAAATCCAGCTCCAAGATTTCCGAGGTCATCTCCACTGTAGAACAACGTATAGCCCTGGGACACATGGTCTCCACTTTTAGGCCAGCGAGTTTCTTGAAGAGCAACGAGTTCCAGCCGATACTCCTTCATGCACGTGATTAGGCCCTCTAACGCTCCTGGTTTCCTTAGTGATTGCACGTTCCACGTGCCGATCCTAAATCTCGTGTCCGGGTACTTGAGCGGGGGTCCGGTGTTGTTTTGGCGGTATCCATTTTTCTTTTTGTTGACTTTATAAACACTATATTTTTTTACGGATGCGGGTCGTCAGCCCAGCGATCCAACCGTTTAGTCGCCTCCTACGACAAGCAAAGGATACTGTGGTGGTATTCTTGGGAAACATGTTCGTGCAATTTTGATTTACGAGACATGTGAGTGCCCCCCGACCACAGGGGTGCGAAACGTTTTAAAATCTTGCAAAGATTTTCCATGTAGCTTTCCAGGTTGCAACCTACAATTATGATATCGTATAGATATACATAGTAAACTTCTCCCACTAAGCCTTTTTGTAAGTGATTCATTGCACGCTGGAAAGTTGCTGGGCCATTTTTTAACCTAAAGGGCAAACGAGTAAATTAGAAGTGGCCCTTGTCTTTGGAAAATGCCAAATTTGCTTGGTATTTTCTGTCCATCAGGATTTTATGAAATCCAGATTTTAGATCTAGGATTGTGAAATACACATGATTTCCAGAGATTGTCAAGAATTTCCGGAATTTGAGGGATTTGAAATTGTTACTTTATCGTTTTTTCATTCAATTTCCTATAATCGATAACGAATCTCACTTTTTGGGTTCTAGAACCATCTGCGTTTTTCGGTACTACCCAAATTGGAGATGAATACGGGCTGTTTGAATTCCGTATAATTCCACTTTATAGCAATTCGGAGAATTCTTATTTGGTCATGCACAATCTTTTTATAAGGTAAGTTTTTGTGTTAACTGCAGTGAACACAACACATCCATTGATTTACGCATCCATGGATTTTCGTCTGTTGTTAATATTTTATGTTTGATTACCGTTGTTGTTGAAAGTTTTTCATTTTGATTTTCGTGGATTTATTTTATTAGCAATTCCTTTTCAATTCCTTTTCCTCAGCGATTTCGTCATTTAATTTTGAATACTCAAAAACTACCCAATCGTCATTTGTTTTGGTATTGAACGTTACTGTATGATTGTAGAAGTTTTTGTAGAGTAATAACGGTAAAAATTTTAAAGTTTTGTTATTTAGAGATATTGTACTATAAGAACCTAAGATACCATCAACAAAATTGTGCAAACTAATTTCGTTGTAGGTTTGTGTGGGTTAATTGAAGGTTTTGTGTTTCAGATTCTAAGAGGTTTTTTGAAATAATGTTTTTGTTGGTCCCAGTATCTATTATTAATGTTATTGTTTTGTTAGTCATTATACTGTGGCATTTCAGGTAAGGCAAAAAATTTAGCCTCCTGTATCTAATTGCTGTCCCTCACAAACATTTTTATTTTCGGAATTTGTATTAGTCGATTCTTCAACAATTTCTGGGACTTCGTGGTTATTTATTATTCTAGTGTTGAAGGTTTTTCTAGATCTAAGTAAGGGATCTACCTCCATTGGGATTGATTTCGAATTATCTAGTGCCGGTCCCAGTGGTTTCTTTTCTGTGACAGGATATGCTGTTTTCTAAAATTTAATTGTTCCAGCGTATGTGGGGCCTTATTTTGGTTAAAGCTCTTGTTTCAGACATTATATCTTGGAATTGTTCGAAATTGTTGCACTGAATTTACATAGAAATGCATAGGTCCCCTCGTGATTTTTAGGTCTTTCTGCTAGAGCATAACCGAAATATGATTTTTACAATCGGCTAGTGCATCCTCTTCGATGAATCCTCTTATTGCCAGCCAAGATTGATTGTAGACTGGGGTTTGTTTTGCTAGACTTTTAATGCTCTGCAAATTTTTTTTTGTTGTATTATTGTTGTCCATTTATTGTGTCGCCCAAAGTTAGGACTTGTAAAAGGATAACTCTTGTTTATCCCCAAGAGCTTCCACTAATATCTGTTTAATACATTAAGAGTGAGAAGTTGCGAAAAAATAAACTAACTCCGCGTCTTATTCAGGTATAAAAAGTTTACTAAATATTTTAGTAAAAAATTCGTAAAAACTTCTCTGACATGAATTCGATTTAATCGATTATAATTGATATTGTAATTAGCACACGTATACCTTAATTGGATGGATTAATTTAACCAAATAGATTAAAATTTTCAATTTTATATATAGTAACTATTCTAAACCATAAATATGCATACATACTTTCTAACTCAACCGCACACAAAAACATGTTTTTATTTATTTATATGCAAACAACATTTTATTTGAAAAATATTTAATCACTAAATTTTACCCGTTTATGTACATAGATTGTTGATTTTTCTCTAAATATGATAAAACCAATCTCGTATGTACCTATATGTAATTGTTTTTGCCAATTGGTACACCTAATAAATACGTTACAAATATGTAATATCCTTTTTATCACATTATACAAATATGGTATGGTATGTACACATCAACATAAAACCATATATTTATAGTTCTGTATATATGTATACGTATATGCTTTTCATAACAAATTTTCTTCGGTTTTTTTAAAAAAACTGGCAAAATACATAATTCTAACATAAATATCATGTTTATATTATGTACATACATATTATATAGACATATATAAAATGCAAATAAATTCAAAAAAACAAATTCGTATACCATTCATAACTATATAATGTATATAGCCTCAGTATATATAATAGAACCATACATATATGTATACGATATATGTAGTTTTATGTTTAGTTATGTTTTATACACTAAAAATGGTGATTACACAACAATTTTTACTGTCCTTTTATACACATACAAGATACAACACAGTATTCATCCTGGAAAATGAATAAATGAAAATTTTCTTCCTCTTTGCATTTTTCCTAAACACAATAATATGTACATACATACGTATATGTGTATGTGTACGTACACATCCAACCAAACAGACCAACTAATACATATAACAAATATTTAAAAAGCTTTTGGTTGATAACAAGATATAGTCATATTTATGTTACACATATATGTACATACATACATTTATATGAGGTTTATGAATTTCTCGTTTTATATATTATGCTGTATGCAAATCTACGTATAGCAACAACCATTTTAAACGACATAATAATTAAACATAAAAAAATAATGTTAATTAATATAAAAAAATTTATGATTTCTTTTTTAGTTTTAATCTCATATGCTCCAATCTTCATAGACGGAGACTTGGAAAATATTTTATGATCCGGAAGAAATTGTATATAACCGCATACTCTTCAGTAACTTGTTATAATATTGTAATATACATATTATACACAATTTTTAGATTTATGTGTATACATACTTGTTGTTGTTGTTGTTGTACATTTTCTTTTAATCAGATTCAAAGTTTTTCATTTAGTTTCGAACAAAATATTGCAGGAAAACTGAATCCAAAATATTATCAAGAATTGTTTTCATGAAAATTATATTTAAGTATACGAGTTAAAAATATGTATAGCAGTAGCAGTTTCGAGTACTCGATTGGCATCCAGACATACAGAAAAGCGATAAGCAGATCTCACATTGCATATTTATCTCATAATTTGATGATTTAAATTTAAATTGTACTTTGATCATGAATTCCGAAACAAAAAAATACGTTTGAACTCTTAAAAAATCCGTCATATCCGTTTGTTACTGACTGTTACAACTCGGACAGCACCATCTTTCCCAAGATTTAATTCCATAGTTCGCCCAATATGCCATTTTTGTGGTGGAATATTGTCTTCGACCATTAACACTAATGTGCCTAGATTTAGTTGTCCATTTCATGCGATATTGTAGTTGTGCAATATATTCTTTCGAACATCTTTCCAGAAACCTTGATGCTAATTACTCACCTTTGAAACACAACTGCGACACATGCGGCATTCAGCTTTTGTGAGATAAACGATTTTGGTCGTTCTTCTCCGGCAGCATTAAGTTTAAATAGCACGCTTCCTATACTCCAGGGGTACTGGCGTCACACTGTATACCGGGTGTTTCTTTTAAACTGAGACGATCAAATATGTCGAAAAATAGCCACTCTACGGAAAAAATGTCCATAATCAAAATTTAATCATACCGCGGGGGAAATACATTAGTGCAAAAAAATTGTCCCCCATCCCCGCTTTGTAGGTGGGGCGGGGGTAACTTTTAAACTAAGATAGGAAGCCATATTTTTTATTGAAAATACGGATTCTACGACTAAAAGTACGTATGATTTGAATGAAATATTTTGTTCGGTTCATGATAGATGGCGTTGTAATCGACGAAATTCGATTTTTTCAATTTTTCCTTCTTAGAACAGACGCATTCGATTCTGCAATACGTTTGAAATAAAAAACATCTCACGGTTTCATTGGAAATACTCGAAACTCGTCATCAAAACAATTTATTCAGTTTTGTAAATCACATTTAACGTTTGTGTTATTTCTTATCTTCATGTTTTTCGTAATTGCAAAATGAACGACAAAATACTTTAGAATGGAGCGTTTAACTGTGCCAGAGAAAATTGAAATGGTTCTGGTTTATGGAGAAGCTGGCAGAAATCTTGAAAATGCTGTTGCTATTTACGCTCAACGTTTTTCGGATAGGATTCGTTCACGTGCTGCATTTGGCCGTACTATCAAACAATTTATTACTGATGGAAATGATCAACCGAAAAAGAGGACCCGTAGAGCAACGGTCGCTGGAGAAATGAAATTGCTGTATTGGCAGCAGTGGCTCATAATCATCATATTAGTACACGAGAAATAGTTCGCGATTCCGGATTGCCAATCACCAGTGTTTGGAGAATTTTAAAACGGCACAAGTATCATCCATATCATGTGTCTTTACACCATGATCTTCATGGCGTTGATTTTCAAAATCTGGTAACTTTTCGTCAATGGGCACGTGAACAAATACAACAAAACACCAATTTGTCTTTTACAAACCATGGAACGGTTAATCGACACAACATGCATTTTTGGAGTGTTACAAATCCGCACTGGCTTCGTCAAGTTGAACATCAGCGTCCTTGGACTGTCAACGTGTGGTGTGGAATATTTGGCAACAAACTAATAGGCCCCCACATTATTGAAGGCAACTTGAATGGTCAAATGTACCGAAACATTTTGGAAAATGAACTGCCAGTATGTGGTTTCAACATGATGGTTGTCCTGCACACTAAACGTTGATGACACGTGAAATACTTGATCGTGATTTCAATGGTCGCTGGATCGGTAGAGCTGTTCCGATAAGATTGGCCCGCCAGATCATCAGATCTTACTGCGTCAGATTTTTTTTGTGGGGCTACCTCAAAAACAAAGTTTACACACAAAAACCAACAACAAGTGAGAACATGATTGAGCGAATCAGAAATGCGTGTGCTGAAATTCAACCAGACACACTTCTCAGCTGTGTACAATCATTTGAAATGCGGATTAATAAGTGCATTGAAGTCGCAGGCCATCATTTAGAACACTTATTTGAAATTTACAAAACTGAATAAATTGTTTTGATGACGAATTTCGAGTATTTCCAATGAAAACGTTAGATGTTTTTTATTTCAAACGTATTGCAGAATCGAATGCGTGTGTTCTAAGAAGGAGAAATTGAAAAAATTGAATTTCGTCGATTACAACGCCATCTATCATGAACCGAACAAAATATTTCATTCAAATCATACGTACTTTTAGTCGTAGAATCCGTATCTGCAATAAAAAATATGGCTTCCTATCTTATTTTAAAAGTTACCCCCGCCCCACCTACAAAGCAGGGGTGGGGGACTTTTTTTTTTGCACTAATGTATTTCCCCCGCGGTATGATTAAATTTTGATTATGGACATTTTTTTCGTAGAGTGGCTTTTTTTCGAGATATTTGATCGTCTCAGTTTAAAAGAAACACCCAGTATAGAAGGGTTTCTTCTTCTTGGTAAGATCTGTTAGTGGTCCTCCCAGTGTCGCAAACTTATGTATAAAACGCCAGTACCAACCACACATTCCCATGAATCGTCCGACCTGCTTCACAGTTTTGGGAATAGGGTATTCATCGATTTCCTTTACCTTTTCTGGATCAGTCCGTAAATATCCATCACCTACTAAGTAGCTCAAGTATTTAACCTCTTTCAAAATAGATCGATTTTTCTCTACGTTAATAGTCAACCCTGCATTTCCAATTAAGCCAGCGTCCTCACTGAGCAGATCGAAATGTTCATTCAGGGTGGCTAACAGGTCATCTAAATAAAAAAAGACTCGATCGTGGAGTCGGTACGGAATCACTCGATCCATAAGGCTGCACATCGTCTGCGGTGCATTGCACAATCCAAATGGCATGACCGTGAAGTGATATAAGGGCCGACCAGGTATCGTGAATGCCGTCTTATCTCTGAATTGGGGATCGAGTGGGATCTGCCAAAACGCATCTTTCAAATCAATTGTTGGTATGAAACGCGTTTGATACAATCGACCCAGCAAACCATCGATAAGCGGCAAAGGATACGCATCCTTGACGGTTACCATATTCACACCACGGGCATTCAGACACAGACGAACTTTACCGTTTGCCCTTTGCACCATAGTAATTGGCGATAACATTCGATCTAACTTCTCGTTCATTATAATCGCTGCTTAATTGGCGACTGGGCGTAGAATCGTTGCTTCAGTGGTTTCGAAAAGCCAACATCAATAACGTGCGTTAATAATGTAGTCTTTCCGAGACACAACGGAGCAGAAGCTGGAAATAATTTTATAATTTCGTTAAGTCTTGCTTGGTCTACTGCACTAAGGTTATGGACGTTGGCCGGTTTTTCAACAGAAGTAGTGGTGGTTGTGGAGTTCATTGTATAGTAGAGGTTGTTCCAGTGAAGGTACGATATATAGGTTTATGTTGTGCTCTTTGTTGTTAAATAAAACACGAGCCTGGATGTACCCGAAAACTCGTTGAGCCTGCCCGCTAGCCGTATTTACGTAACTGGGAAAACCGTGAAATTCTATAGCAGTATCACTCAACAATTTGTCTGACCAAGCACCTAGTACGCTGATAGTGTCACCATTATCCAAGAGGCCGTTATAATCGATACCATTAATTTTCAGCTGGACATAGGGCCGTTTGTCAATCAAATTGTTGTTGATTACAGAGAATGCAATATTTGCTGTGATGTTTCGTCTCATTCTCCAATACGTACGACTTCTTAAGCGGAGCTTTGAATTATAATATTGCTTCTGGTTGTTATATGGAAATGGTCTATTCTCAACCGAATCGCTAAGCTCCGATTCAGTTAAGTGATAGTTGTTATAGTTTTTAGCAGAATTCACAGAATCTACTGATTCTGTAAATCCTTTTTGGGATCGTTTATCGTTCCAGGTCTGGTCATTAATCTCCAGGCCAGTTCTGTATTTGCGGCAGCATCTTGACGGGCCGTACTGGGTTGGACAAATCTTGGGGCACGGTGATTTTCAGTTCTCCACTGTCCCCTTGGATCGTTTCCCGTGCAACGTGGACACTTTGGAGTTACAGTGTCCTTCCTTCATTCCGCATTTGTAACAAAACCACCGGGATGGAGGCATTACACACTCAGTGAACACATGACCAATATCATCACAATTAAAACAAATCGCGTGTGAATGATTATTGTCCGGTTGCGTATTTCTGGCTATCGTTGGTCGGTCTGACCTCTCGGAAAATTGTGGCTTATATGGTTGCATGTTCGAATGATGAACTGCCGCAAATTGAGGAGCTGAGTAATACAGATCCGTGTTTGGCCATGGTTCATTTATCGGCGCATTATTATAGTTGGTACTGTAATCCAATTCATTAATCGTTCTTCGATGGTTTGGGTACCATTCAAAATTATATACGTAGGTTATTCGTTTAATAGGCATAAAGCTGTCGGGATCAATTCTTAAATCTGCCCAGGTACTCTCCCAACTCGTACAACTGCTAATTAGGTCGCCGATATTATCGAACTGCCGGTCGGTCAGCTGATAACGGAATCCAGGGCGCATATTCTTCATCAATACTTTGATAATCTGATTATCCGAATATGGGACGCTTAGTTGTACCGTTAGACTCCAAATCTGCTGATAGAATTATAGAAAAGTTTCGTTTGGATGTTGGTTTCTAGCTTCAATTTTCTTTTCAATGTCTGAGTCCGGCCGACGATGTATGAATCGTTCTACCATGCGATGTCGTAACTGTGGGATTTTACTGCCTGTATGTCAAATACCAATGCTTCTTCATTGGACATCTTTTAAAACTTTTTATCATTCGATAAATTCATTGAGGCTACCACGGTTTCCAATTGAAATAAAAATAAATTTATTGGTATACCAGTTGAAGAGCCATCAAATGATAAAGCTTCTTGATAAACCTCGACTGTCAGGAATTTGATTAGATATAGACGGCATTGGCTACCATAATTGGGCATATATGGCACACGGTTGGGGTGTGGTTATAGTGGGTGGCATGTTATTGAAATTAGCGTAGTAATCCGACATTTAATGTCATATAATGGTAGTCTCATGGAACTCGAAGTAGGATTCGGTGTAAACGCTTGATAATTTATTGTTCTGGAATCCTATTAGTAGGTGGATTTCTTTGTGGAAAGTTCATGGAGACTGGTATAAGCATAATCCGGTGCAGATCTACCTGATTTTACAGAGGTAATTTCGTTTTGTGTTCGTGTAGGGTACGGCGGTATAAGAGCTGGTGTTTTAGTTTCCACTGTTTGTTGTTGTTTCTGCAAATCCTTACACCGCCCACTCAAAGTCAACACTTGCTGAGGTAATTGTTGTATCTGGGACTTCATAAGCTTCATAGCGAACGCTTGGTCAGCATCGTTTGCCTGTTGGGAACTACCTGGCTCGTGATCATCCGGAGCGTCTATATTAGGTGTAATTCGATCGATAGCGTCAATATTAACAGCTTTCGAAGCTTCGATGGATTCGTTAAGTCTTTCAAAATCATTTAAATATAATTGAAGACTAACTAACAGAGCCTGACACGATTGAAATACCTTTTCTGCTTCAATTCCATAAGTTGTAGAAGTCGTTGCGCGTGACAACCTGCCAGCTACATGCATAAGTCGAGATTCAATTTTACGGGCAGATTCAAGTTGATGTTCTACCTCCAATTGGTCTAGCAGCGATATCATCTTGTAATTTTTGCAGTTTGGTCCGACATGATCCAAACTTACCCGCTTTAAAATGCATTTTAAATGGTCTTTCCGGAGTCTTATTATCTTCTGCTAAAACACGATTCTGCAATATTTCTATTGCATTATCGTCTGCAATCGGAACTTCACGCAGTTCGCACTCTATTTCGAACTCGTCACGATTCAATAACAAAAAGTGGAAATTTAAAGATAAGCAAAAAACCCCAGAAAACAAAAGACAAAATAGAAGAACACAACACCTTTTAATCACTATTTAATTTAAGGGAAATCAGCCATTTACGTTTGGGCGCCACTATAACATGGATTCTGAGTTGGAGGAATTATTTATTTTCACTTTTTAGTTTTGATTTATTTCTGCTCCTCCAGCTCAGACAAAGTGTTACAATGGTGCTTAGCAGATTTTACCGCTGCTTCCCACAACCTACCGAAATGTGGCGATCAAAATGGTATGTGGCGATGATGTCCTTCAGACAGGCTGCAACAATGTGATCTCGTACTTCTTGATTGAAGAACCACTGCCAACATTCAGTCAGCTGACGGCGAAATTTGTATAACATTGTCACAATGAAGTGTATGACAAATGCCTCGACGAACACCTCCAAGTGCACTGCCTGCGTCGCGAAGCATTCAAATACAACGATAAACGTATTTGAGGGACGCTGTCCTCGATGTTGCAATGATTTCACAACGGAACACAGAAATCAACACCACTGGTTACGAACGGTCTGGCTAGTTGCACTCGGTGGGAACGATTGCCAGGAGAGGTTGTGGTCCAGCGAGAAAATTTCTAAAAAGATAGTGCTTGAAAAGCGAAAAAACAAATGGTGCTAAATTTGGTAACAACATAGGATGTGTTACGACGTCCTCCTACACGAATAATGCCCTCCTTATCAATAAATGATAGACTGGTTTGTCGTTTCGAATTTGGCTTTATTCCTCGGAGAAAGCGTCTTGCTGTATTGCACGAACAATGAACTGTTGCGCCCTCGATAATTCACTTGGAGTGACACAGCCATCTATCCTCTTCGTTTTCAGCTTCAATAACCGAAGATCGACGAAACGAAGTATGTATGCAAAAACTCTAACTACTCACTCTTTCGTACGAGGTAACAAATTGACAGGACGAAACGATGTGGACATTCTTCTTTAACGCAACCAGGATCATCTCCATCTCCATCTTTCTTCTTTCTGATGCATTTCCGAGGTCTAATGATTTGCGTTGAACAGGCCAATGATTGAACTCGACAGAGAGGAAAGGTGGCCCATCAAACATGTATAACAGTTTTGAATACTCAATCGGCATTCAAACATGATTATGTATGTTGGTGCTCATTTTATACATTCTGATTAAAGTGAAGATCATGCAGAACTTTAAGTTCATTCAGCCCATCTAAATAACCGTAATCATAGATTCATATATAGTCAAGAATTGGCGTGGTAGATTACGCCATATAATCGTGAGATTAGTCTTTATCTTGGGGCTGACTGACTTCTGTGGGCGCATATACAAAAATACCAACAGGTTGGATAACTTCATACTCAAGCGAAGCTCACACAATCGGTTATTGACTGCTTGGAAATCCAAAACCATCTTGTTTACCTGCGGCTCAAGAAGAAATCAAACTCCAAGATTTCCGAGGTGAGCAACGTGTAGCTTAGGAACTCATGGTCTCCACTTTTAGGCCAGCGAGGTTCTTAAAGGGCAACGAGTTTTAACCGGTACTTCGTTATGTAAATGATTAGGCCCTCCAACGCTCCTTTTTTTCTAAGTGACTAGTACATCTTATGAATGACAAAAATTAATCGTGATGGCTAATGCATTATATACGGCCGTTGGGGCTGCCCTACAACAGTAATAATGATTGTTGGGAACCATTGTGATTATTCTCAAAGAAACTCTCAGATGCCTGAAAAAAAATTATATTCATTAATAAATTTTTTTGTATAAATTGTTATAAGCTTCTAATTTGGCAATATTATATATTCACAAAGCTCAATCACTTAATTTTAGAAAACCGATATAGTGGTTAAATTAAATTTTATCTATGCATGCTTTAGCTTTTTTCTTTATCATCTGTAAAAGTATCCAAATGACAATATTTCCATTGCGAACAATTAATTTATTGTAGAGGTTTTGTGTTTATTCTGATTGAACCAGAAAAGCTTTAAGCTTTTAAGTTTCTACCTATTGCGCTATTTTTAAATTTTAATGAACGCTTTCAGCTTGATTTTCAGGAAAAGATGAATTATTAATATTAAATGAGCTTTCATATGTAATAATTGGAATGTCAAAAAGATTTTTGCTTAAAGCTTGCGTTATAATCACAAAGCTTTAATTGGCAAAATAATTGTTGCTAAATATTTGTGATTAATTGATTAATTGATGGATATATATGATTGAGCTTTTTTACTGTACACAAAATGGTTAACAGCTTAAACGGATATATTTTTTTTAGAAAGAGCTTTCAGTCAAGAATTTATAATTAAACAGGATTTATAATATTTTACAACTCATAAAGCTTTAATTTAATGAATATTTAATTTTGATAAATTGTTAACAACTTTCAAATTGACAATACGATATATATTCACAAAGCTTAATTGTTAAATTTCAGAAAGCCGTAAGTGGTAAAATTAAATTTTAGTGGGCGCCATTACAGACATAATTATACAAGTGCAATAAAATCATACTGTAATGTATGTATATATAGAGGATATCTCAACATTCTTATTTCAACAGAAGACGTTCACAATACGGTAATCACGACACCATTTGGCCTCTTAAAATACTCCCGAATGCCAGATTTAAATAATGAAATGCAACACAAACTCCATTTGAAAATACCTTTCCAATGAGTCATCGAGTTTGATTTCCACAACACTATCGGCGCAAGTTCTCTTTTGATGTCCAGCTAGAAGATAACATCTAATAGTATTCTGCATACCCGGAAACGAAGAATGCCAACACGTATTCTCGACTCTTAAGAATGAATTGTCCTATATAACACCGGTAGTACATCCGATGCATGACGAAAAATTCAGGATGATGACTATTCATCATAATGTATTAAATATGGCCGTTGGGGTTGTTCTACAATAGTTTATTAATGATTGTTCGGTAATTCACAATATACACTGACCATAAATCCTCTGACTAGAGCAATTTAGTTCAAAACTGAAATCCAAGGCTTTCGCCCTGCTTGTATTACATTAGTCAATTTACCACGGATATACAGCATGTGAATCACAATTTGGTTATAGATACTCTATCACTCTAGTTTAACTATGAGACTAGAGCGATTTCAGCAGTCACCTGGAATCCCTAGCCCGAATAAAAATACACATAAAACGATTCCAATAAAGCTTATATTTTAACAAAAAAAAATTAAAAAGAAGCTACATGATAAAAACATGCTCCACAGCCACAGAAGGATTTTACTAACAATAGAATTATGGAATGAACGCATATTTAAAAAAGGGATAGTTGAGCGTTAAACTGTATAATCAACCAGATTCTAACACAACATATTATGAAGATTCATCTGAGGGGTTCTAAGAATAATTTTATTTCTGTAAAATTTTTAGGAAACTTTATTTTCCAAACTTGCCTTCTCATGCTGAAAAAGTTCTATTTGGAAAGTAGAATAATCTAATTTTTGCAATAACTCTTTAAGCACAAACTAAATATGCAAGTTTTTTCCTTTATCGTCTGTAAAAGCATCCTTATAATCAAATTTCCAGTATTTTAATGGTTAAGATTTTGAATTTATCGCCTTAGAAAATTTTAAAAGTTTAAAAAGCTTAGCAGATAAAATAAAATTTAAAAAAAGAATATGACAGCGTTTCTATTCGCCGGAAGCTTTAATTTAATTTAATTTCTGGAAAAGCGTAATTTATATTATTGATTAAGCTTTTATATTTATTTATTAGAATATCGAAAGGTTCTAGGTTTAAAGCTTGCACGATACACAAAAAGCTTTTGCTGATATAATAATTGTTGCAAATGATTGTATAAAAACGTAATTTTTATAGAGGGATGATAAAGCTTTTCACTCGATTCAGAAAGTTTAACAGGTTTAACGAATATCTACTTTAGAAATTTGTAAGCGTTATAAATAAATGTATCCTTTCCGTAAAACTATTAAACAAGCCAAATAAACTATTAATTTAAGTTAAGCTTTTTAGTTGGTACTACAAAATAATAATACAAGTAATCTGAGAGCTTTTAGTCATAAACCAAAAATTTAAAAAATTTAGTATTTTTTATAACTCATAGAGTGTTGTAAAAGTTATCAAAAGCTTCTAATTTAGCAAAACGATATATTCACAAATCTCAATTTTTGAAAACCGGTACAGTGATAAACTTATTATTTATATGCTAGCTTTTTTCGTTATCATCTCTAAATGCTAATAACAATATTTCCAGTATAGTTGTGAACAATTAGTTTATTCGTTGAGCTTTTGTGTTTATTCTGCCTAACACAGAATTCTTTCACAAATGTATATCACTTGAAAAGCTTAATTTTCATTATAGATTAAGCTTTTATATGTATTATTTGGCATGTCAAAAGGCTCTGTGCAAAAAGCTTGCATTGTAACCAGAAAGAATTTATTGGCAAAAGAATTGCTCCTAAATAATTGTGAAAACTTTATATTTAATTGATATATAATTGAGCTTTTTTACTGTTCATAAAATGGTTAAATAAAACCATTAAACCTACAGCCAAATTCACTTATTTAAGTTAAGCTTTTAAGCCGCTTGTACAAAATAATAATACAAATAATCTGAGAGCTTTCAGTCAAAAACTTAAAATTTAGAAATTTTATAATATTGTACAACTCATAACGCTTTAATTTAATGAATATTTTGTTTCGATAAAATGTTAAAAGCTTTCAATTATAATATATTCACAAAGCTGAATTGTTAAATTTTAGTAAGCCGTTTGGAGTAAAATTAAATTTTAGTACTTGCTGTTTCAGACATATAACGTTAGCTTTAATATTCAAATCAAAAGCTGTTGGAGAAACATTTTTTATTTCTAAAATAATTTAAAATGCAAAACAATTTAAATCAAAAATTCTATTCGGTAGTAATCGAAATTTTTTGAATTTAAATCGTTTAAGGAATATTCAGGCTTAAGGAATATAATGGTCCTTTTTTTAATTCTTTTTACTGCAGAAAAGGATCTTTCACCTGAACAATTTAAAATGTATGGCGTCCTTGAACCTCAGCCCTAGTAGCCCAATGGTAAGGATGGCATTGTACACAGTACAGAACAGAACAATGAATCTGGTACAACAATTCATTTTTCCTGCTGTGTTGACTTTGAGTCATATCCTTGGAGATACATAGCCAAGCGATCCAATTTCGACTCAGGGTTCGCCAGGTTCCTCAGCTTATTAAATTGAATGAAAAACGGGATATAATTCGGAATAAAGCTGTAAAAATGCAAGTTTCTATAAGATATCTGCAAAAATAACGAGTCCATAAAAATATCAGCTATGAATCCTAGTTTGATTGTGTTGCATCCAATAAATAATTGAATTGGTCATTTATATCGAGTATACGCGACAATAAAAAATAAAGCTGTCAAAATAATCGATCGATTATTTATCAATTCCATTCCAACATATATAAATGTGGACAGTTCTAAATTGCATTGCACGTAAAATAACAACAACAAGATGGTTCATTTTTCAATTTCCCCATTCTAAAGTGGATCGTCCACTTGAGTAAATCGAAAAATCATGATGCTTGAAATTTAATTAACGTATACACCTGTATGTGACAAATGTTATAATATTCAAATGTTGTGAAATGAAAATCGTTTTAAATTTTCAAAAACACCATCACACCGCCGCCACGCTTTCCATACGCGTAATTACATATCTATATACATATGTATATAACGGAAGAATACAAAAACGTTGAGGAAAATAATTTTTATCACGAATAGTGATTTTCCAAATAAATATATATACAAAATAATATAAATTAACATATTTCGGTTGCGTGACTTTTCTTAGTAAACGTAATAATGACAGCAGAAAGTGAAAAATGTATTAAAAAAAAAAATCCAATTTTAATGGGATATGATGTTTTTATTTATGTTCCCATAAACTCGTACCCCGCCCCCATTCCGTGTGCATGTTAATTATTCGGAAAATAATTTTGAATGGAAACGTTAAATTTCGATGTGGCTTTATAATATTTTAAGAGGGTTCAATTTTAAAGTTAACATTAAAGCTAAAAAATCGTAGATTATTCCGTATTTTGTCTGAATGTTTCAACTCGAGAAAGGTGGGCCAAAAATTAACTCACTTTTATGCCCCACGTGTACCCTAATTAGAAAAAAAAATCTAATTCATTCTATATTTTCATCTCTCGTGCAACCATACCACCAATGTCATTATCATTCCAATGAATAAATTTTGATGAAAGCATCATGTACTAAACAAATTCCGTAACATAATCTCAATTCACCATCACATATTTCTTTATAAAATCTTCAAACTCAACACACCCATACACACAGAATTTATCTAAAAACTTTTATTTTTATATTGCGTGCGTGATAATACGTCTAACCTCTTTTTGACTATAAGACATATACACAATACACACACGTCGTATATATGTATAATATATTATAACATTTAGATTCAATTTGACAAGCAAATTTTCTGACATCTCCTTATATGTGTGCACATGTTGTATAGATATACGTACGCAATGAGAGACAGTGTCTTAGGTTTCGTGATAAAATAAAATTTATAAACCATTAACATTCGATAAAATAGCCATTTGATGGTTTTATCATGTTCAAATCTATATATGTTGCCAAACATAGTGTTGTTATCAACATAAAATTGATGTACGTGATTTTCTGTTTTGGAAGTGATGGATACAACTTTTAGGTTAGTTGGTTGTGATCGAAAGCTGATATGTGCGCACCATAAAAAATTTGGTTTCAGTCTATATCTATATCGGGCCTAGAAGGTTATTTAAGTTCAATAAACCATACCTATCCAAATAGAAGAGGTATGTACATAATATACCATAAATTTAAATTTTTTTTAAAGTAAATCCTCCTCGAGGCCTAATCTGATCAGACAGGCATACAGCAAAATAAACAAAAATCGAAAAATATTGAACCAAATTATTTTTGTTTGATTTTATGGAAAAAATGTACAATTTTTGTAATGTACAGTGCAGTAAAAGTTTAACATATCACGAAAAGCTTAATCCTTCCATTGGATGTAATAATAATCGGAAATTTGAATTTTTTTTTATTATCATTTCACTGCTCAACATTTATTACGGACATTTCATTTTTGTCATACACTTGCATATCATTTTTATTTATCGGTATTTCAATTTTTTTATAATCCGTGCATTTGTGCCGATTTGATATTTTCAATTGTACAGCGATATATACGCACAAATTACAAACATATAAAAACATTACTTTTTATTACTTTAATGTATTGTGCATTTACATATGTACATTAAATTGTAACACAAACTGCTCCTCTCGTCTGACAAAAAAATTATAAAATCCTAAGACATTGCCAAGCATACATATAGTAAAACACATGGAACATTGTTTAGCACTGATGCAAGTCATTTTTTTGTGTTTCACAATGTGAGTTCTTGACATGCTCAGCCAAAGATTGGTATGGAGAAATTTTAGAGTACCAACATTTAAATAAAATTGTATGTAAAAGATAGCTTTAAAGGTGTAACTTGACTTATATATTTTTCATATATTGAAAAGGTCTGGAACATTTACAAAAAAAATGTAATTTTAAAGTTCCAAAAAAGTTCACCAAATTTAATTAAAAGTAATTGTAAAAATACCCGAATTGTTAAAGTCGAACAAAATTTCAAGATATGTTAGGAATATTTGCTAATGACTTTCAATGAGTTTTCAGGAATCAAAGTGCATGAATTTTCAAGTTGCATCAAGTTGCGCAAATTTTAGATTAAAATGCTATTAAACGAATTTTAAATTAAATGTAAATCGAAATTGTTAAATCTATTTTAAAAATATTGAATAAATTTGAAATATCCGAACATTTTCCAATTTTTAGATGTTTAAAAAATAAACCCTAAGAAATTTCACGTACACATATCCTTCGAATTAAGGCAATTAACCGAATTATAAATACAATTAATGTTTAAAGACACGATAATTTTAAATTGTGTAAGTTGCACGAAATTAAATAGACTGAAAATAGTCGCAAGAACTAAATTTTAGAAAAATCCAAACAAAAAATCAAACATCAAATGAATTTTTAAATGTTTCTAAAATTTTAAAATTTTGACGACGCAATTATGCATATAACTAGACTATTCACCTGTTTGTGTGCGTCGAATTTTAAAAGCAACCTCGAGTTTTTTAAATAGCTTTTACAATTTATGCCAAATTTTTGAAATAACCTGATGATACTCGCCAGAATATTATAATTTTAAATATTTGTATAATGTTTAAAATAAGTGAACAGTTTTAGATTTGTTTATTATAAATAAGTTTTCGAAATTCAGCTATTCCGGCTTACCTTAAGTATTAAAAATATTTAACGAATTTTAATTTAAAATATGTATATTGAATGTTTTAACTTAAATTAAATATTGGAGAGTTTTAATTATTCAATCAAATTGAGGAATTTCATGAATTTATTAATTTTAGGATTTCTAAAAATTCTTTCATTTGTTAAAATTTAAAATTTTACGGTTTTCAGAATTTCCTGAATTTTGGAAATTTTATGAAATTTAAACATTTGTTAAGTTGCTTTAAATATTATCTGAATATTTTAATAATTTTTAATGTATGTTAAATTTCAAAAATGTATGCGATTTTAAAAATTTAGTTAAAATTCTACTAAATTTTAAAATTGAATAAAATTTCACAAGTGTCAGAATTTTTCGAAATCCTTATGGTTTTAAGAATTTTCAGAAATTTGGTATTTTGTGAAGTACTTTAAAAATTCATTTAAGTATTTGAATGATGTTTTAGTATTTTAAAATTTTTTTAAATTTTAAGAATCTCCGCAATTTTGAGAGTTCAAATAGCTTTAAAAATGTATTTTTATTAGAATTTTGGTGATTTTTAATTGTTTAAAAATATTTAGAATATTAAGCAACTTTAAGAATCTGAAAAATTGCGAGAAACCGCACTCACATCTCTCGTAAACCTAAATTGCACGAATATATTTTCCTAGAATACCACCACAGTATACTTTGCTTGCCGGGCGACACGCATCCGTGAAAAACTGTTTGCAATATCAACAAAACAAAAACTGGATACTGCCAAACTAATACCGAACCCCCGCTCAAGTAGCCGGACACGAGATTTAGGATCGGGACGTGGAACGTGCAGTCACTTAGAAAACTAAGAGTGTTACAGCCTCTTCATGAAACTCACTAGCCTAAAAGTGGAGACCATGTGTCCCAAGGCTATACATTTCTCAACAGTGGAGATGACCACAGGAATCTTGATGCTGGATTTCTTGTTGGGCTGTGTAACCGGTCGATAATTTGTGTACACTCGCCCACAGAAGTCAGCCAGTCTCACAATAAAGAAATAGTTTACAATGACTTTGACGATCTGATGAGATCTGTATCCGAACACGATGTTAGAATGATAATTGGAGACTAAATGCTAGAGCTGGCAATAATCAAGCCGACTTTCGAGTTTAATTTTTTTAGAAACTAGATAGTTTTCAGAATTTTTAGAATTATAAGAATTTCGGAAAGAATTCTTAGACGTTTTGATGGTGGAAGGAAATGTTAAAGATAATGTGCGTTACCTAAGAAAGTTCATCTTAGCATACAGATCAACTTGTACAGTTCCGTAGAAGCAATACCTAATCGACCAATGTAAATTGGTTTCTTATTCCTCATCGAGCTTATGTTTAAATTTATGAAATGAATAATTCTAAAGCTTTAAACTATGTTTTACTAATGTAAACCATAAAAATCCGATTTGGCTTATTCTTTAATAAATGAATTTGAAATATACCTACAGAGCATAACTTAAGCTCATTGAATTCAAAAAGGTCTATTCAACAGAAATAACCAATGAATGAACCGGTGCTTCTAAATGTTTCCAGATTCAAATCAAAATGAAATGTTAATATTGGTGAAAAGCTCTTTTGGGGCATTTTTTTATTTTTTTATTAAAACGGTTGGAAGCTACTAAGGTTCCGCACTCAATGCCACAATGGGCCCACGGTGCAAACCAAGAAGATCTATCCTAATTCGCAGGAGCGTACTGCAATCTTAGCAAACTGTAAAAGTTTGAATCAAGGAATGGATACTAACTGATCTACGTTCAAAGATCCGGAAGAGAACACTTGGGATCTAGCTCCGCCAAAGCCGGGGCAGCTGCAGAGGTAGTGTATTCAGTCGTTCCCTTCCTCTAGGCAGTCGTCTCAAAGAGCTTCCTGTGCTAGTCCCATGTGTTGAAGATGAACCTTAAACCGTCCATGGCCGGTGATAAGTGCGACCAGAATTCTGAGTTGGTTCTTTTATTAGGGATAATGCATAATTAGTGAATCTCAGGTTGTGTCCAATAATGAAATGATTCGCCTTTCGACAGCTAGGAGTAGAATGCCATTTCAGTCCCAGGTGAAATAGAGTGAACTTCTTAATAGCGTCTTTACCACCGTTGAAGGATATGGGAATTGCTGGTTCGTGGTAAACAAAATCACTAATCGAACCAGCTTTTGCTAACAAGTCAGCAACCTCATTACCCTCAACGCCACAATGAGCAGGCACCCACATGATCCTTACTGTCGTGTTAGAGCAAAGGAGATTATTGTAGTGCTTCCAATCTTTGACTAGTTTGGACATAGTAGGATAAACGAGAGTATTAAGCACGCTTGCTTGTGTATAAGTGGGGTTCCCAGGAGCACACCTATTCAAGCTCTGGAGATTCTCTTTCATCTTACTCCTTTGGATATTGCGGCCGAGCAGATTGCATCTTGCACAGCCATTCGGCTCAAATCCATATCTATGGGGACCTGTAACAATGCAGGGCACTCATCTACCCCAGGCAACAGGGGTATTCCGGAAGCTACCGACTACGCTATTTCTATGCCATCTGTTGAGATGAGATTCCAAACTGAGTTTCCCACCAGAGAGGACAGGGTGAATGAGACGGTTATGGACAATGAGGCGCTAAGCTTCTTCACCGATGGCTCAAAAAGGGATAGATGGGTTGGCTGCGGGGTATTTGGTGAGGCACTAGGGGTTAACCTTTCTTTTCGTCTTCCCGATTTTTGCAGCGTTTTTCAAGCTGAACTGATCACGATAATGGAAGTCATAAACTGGTGCCAGGGCATTTCAATATCGCAGGGAATGTAAAGGCAGATGAGTTGGCCCGTAAAGGTACAGCACGCCTAATAACCCAAAGCAGGCGAGATATAAAGATACCGCTAGCTTAATGTAAGCTGCTGCTTCAGGAAGAAGGTATAAAATGAACAAACGTCAAATGGTCTAATGCTTGTTCGTGTGTAATAACCAAGCAGATCTGGCCTGGTCTTGACCGGTCCAGATCAGGCCAACTGATATCGCTTCGACGGCACCATATTGGTATGGTCGTGAGGGCTATAACGGGACATTATCTCATTGGGATACATGCGAGCAGACTGGGCGGCCCAACCTACGATTTCTGCCGCAGCTATGGTGATGAGGAGGAGCAGGAAAATGTACTCCATCTGCTCTGCACCTGTCCTAGTCTAGCGTACAGCAGAACAAAATTTATGGGAACTTCCCGTTTAATCGCTTCTTGGTAAGCTCAGGATGGTTAAGCGGGTGAAGGAATTTTACCGAAGTAAAATTCAGGCAATAGCCTGTCATTCACCGTTTCCAGTTCCGGAATAAGTGACCTATACTTATTGAGAATTTGTTTATGCCCCGTAGAAGTTCCGAAGACATTCCATGCCACAATGATCTTTAGTTGATACGCTGCAGAACACGCTGTACCCAGAATGTGGGACTGCAATTCGGGCATATGTAGAATATACTCCATAGCAAGAAGTGGAGCATATGACATAGCCCCGGTTATAGCCCTACAGGCTATCCTCTGCAATCCATCCAGCCTTGCTACCGAAAGCGTTAGTTCCACAACCGGCCACCAAACAACTGAAGCATATGACAGTAGGGGTAAAACCAGTGATTTATAGATGAAAGTCATTATTTTGGGGGTCAGACTCCAGGAATTGCCAAAGGTCCTTCTACTTTGCCAAAAATGGTCTTTTGCAGCTTATAATCAAGGTCTCTTTCCAGGAGAGTTTACCATCAAAAATGACATCTATGTGTTTAACTTTTTCTGTCCTACCATTGTCTCTGCGCCTCGTAAAGACAACCAGATCAGTCTTTGAGGGATTGACGTACAACCCCTTTTCAAGAAACCAAGCTTCTACCATATTAAGGGCGTTCTGCGTCAGATCAGATAATACGTTCAGGTATTTACCAGAAACTGTCAAAACAAGAACATCCGCGTAGCTTTGTACGGCAAACCCAGATCGGTGCAATTTATCAAGTAGTTCATCGATAACCATGAGCGATAGCAAGGGTGAGAGAACCCCTCCTTGCGGACAGCCCTTAGCGACTTTGACGAACACTGTTTGGGAGGTACGAATAGTTCAAACCTTATACTGATTATGATTAGGGATGGGATTCATGTCAGTACTGCAGGATGACACGTAACTATACAATCTATCAGTTTGGAAACAATTCGGAGTAGTTCTGAAAATTGCTAATATGCTCTCTTCCTTGCTGTGGCTTTTGGTCGTTGACGGATTACTGGTTATGCTGCAGCAATCTGGCTTCATTGTACAGACTTAAGCTGGTGTTCTTGTGTTTACGCAGTTTCAGGCAAACACCTGAATATCTCATCCGACTTAATGCATAATATTGTGAAGGCATGGTGCATTGACAAGTGTCTGCACGTCAACCCTTCTAAGAACATTTCTAGAAGGGCCTTTGGAAAATCCTAGAGGTTAACACCCAGGATGTTGTGTTTCATCTATAAATCGCTGATCTTACCGATATTATCTTACGAAGCGTAATTGTGTGGTGGCCAGTTGTTGATCTAAAGGATTCTACTGCCAAACGTCGTCTTCAAAATACAGCTTGTAGGGCTGTTATTGAAGGTATGTGCTCGACTCCACTACTTGATATGGAGTCCGTTCTTTCCTTGCCTCAGTTACGCTCCTTTATATTTGACACTGCTTGTACTACAGGTTTCGCTTGAGGTGCATTGGGGTCTGGAATGTTCTCGGTTCAATCATGGGACACAAAAATTACACTTCATTATTACCAGCAATCGATATGGTTAATCATAGAGCACTATCTGAATATAACTTCTCCAACTTATTCACGGTGATTTATCCATCAAGGGATTTGTGGTTTTTGCAGGAGTTTCTCCAAAAATTAGACGAGTCCATATTTTTTTTTTCAAATGGTTGTCGCTTTAGCTTCAGTGCTGGATTTCAATTTACTGTCCTTGTTCTAATCAGAGATCTTTTGGCAGTCTTGGTTCGATATGCATTTTTTTCCAAGCGGAAATAATGGTATGGTGACGTATAGTGTTATGGAGGCTTTGGAAAACAAAAACATTATTCAGTGTACTGATAGCAAAGCTGTGCTCAATTCATTGAATAATCCCTTGACTGTCTCCAAACTTGTCAAGGATTGCAAACTCTTCATTAATCTTCTTTGCTCCAATAATACCGTTACGATCATATAGTGCCACCACATTATGACAGCGAAAGGAATGAGATCGCTAACTCTTATTGGACCTGAACCCTTGGCTCCCTTATCTTTTAACTATACCCCAAGAAAGTTATAAAGAACTACCCTTTGAAAGAACTAAGACAACAGTGGCTTGCTACTTTTAGTTGTCGTATGGCGAAGAACTTCATTAGTGAGCCCAATCAACTAACCATGCTCTATCTTTGAAAAAGGACCAGCTTAGAATCTTGGTTGCGATTCTTACGGGTCATGGTCGATTTAACGGTTATCTCCATCGAATGGGTTTATCTCAGGGCATTTTGTGTGAAGACTGTCTTGAGGAAGATTATGACTGGCTGCACTTTGTGTGCGGTTGACCAGATTTCAATGTTATTCGGTTTGAGGTTTTCAGTTGAAGATCTATTAATGTGGATCAGTTGTCCTACATACCTTGGTTCAAACTTGTACAGTTTGTTAGGACTGCAGTGCGCTGCTATGAATTAAGATAGTATCCATGGGCCATCTCGGCATTGGGCGCGGAATCCTTATGGCTTCCAACCAATATAAAAAAATAATAATAGAATAAGAGATTTCGTTCAATTTAAAATAATATTATTTGAGATAAATGGTTTGTTTAATATAATTATTGGGGATAACCTAATTGTTACGCTGGTAATAATGTCGGTTTCTTATAAGAGAAATACTACTCGTATATACTTATACCTAACTATGTATATACGATCTAATCTAATTTAAAACTAATTAAAATTCAAAATTTTATAAAAGCAAAATTTAATTGACAACAACAAGATTATCCCATGCTACGATAACATTTTGACATGGGTTTTATATAATCTTTGAATACATTTCTCATGTTTTTTGATTGATTAAAATTTTTTGGTACATTTATGTACAACAAAAATCGAGCATAAAACTAATTAGCTATGTTCTAAAGATAGAAATTTATTTATAACATTAACAATCCATAACACATATTTAAATTAATAATAGTTTTTTTGTTTAGTATATTATGTCTCTGTGGAGTGTATATATTGTGTCGTGTATATAGTGTAGAGCATCGCGTGCTCAAATCCGATTAAGATTTAAGACATTTGATAATAAACTGTGAGCGGGTATAAATAAATATTTTTAATTGTTTTTGATACGCGTTACAATTTAATTTTACAAAACAACATATTTTATGGTGTTTTGTATAATTTTAATTATTTATGTTCGGCTATAAATTAAAATCATACTCCATTGACTAAATATTTGTGTTTTGCCGTACCTACATATTTACATAGTTAAAAAATTTAATTAATATTTTTTTAGCATAACCCAACATAAAGTAATATTCCATAGGTCATCATAATTTGTAAATATCATTTATTCCATATAATTTTTGAACTATAATTACAACCTTAACTACATATCGCTATATTGGTTTATACATACATACATAGTTTGGAATAATTTTCTCATCCGCACACTATCAAAAATATATATATATACGATTTTGACCTAATTTTAGAGCAAGCTTTTTGGCTATAAAATTATTTAACCCATTGTAACCCCAAACATTATATTATCTATCTATAAATACCACATACTATAAAAAAAAGGATATTATACACACAGAAAGCTATATATGTAGTTTGTATATCCTTTTGGTTTGATTATATCCGATTAAATTGAATATTCCCAAGTTGATTGTACACAGAGATAGGAGGTTTGACTTTAATGAGCAAACATTTAAAAAAAAAAATGAAAATTTAGTGCTATTGTTGGTGCTGATGGTAGTTAAGTTTTAAATTTGTAATTATAGTTTAGTGCTGATTAGGTGACAGCATAATTAACAATGGACATGAATGTATATGTTTATCGTATATTAACTCTTATATTGTATATATGATTTGAATATAGATATACATATATCGTTTGATAATACTTTTAACCTTCTGTAGATGCACAGGGGTCAGACTGACCCCAGCCTAGTTATAAGTGGAATTAAATCCTTTTAGGCCTCTAGTTTAGGCTGATATTTTAGGAATGCCCATTTTGATATGTTCTAACAATTTTGAAAACAAAACCAAAACAAGAGCTGTTGAATTTACTATATTTATTACGGCTTGAATGAATTTAGTCCTAAAACGTTGAACAGGGGTCTGACTAACCCCAACATTTTTTATGTATACATTTTTGTGTGATATGTATTTGAAAACGGGAATTCTATAATATAGAAAAGTAATTCCTGTGTATATAGTGTAGTGTCTTTGTGGTGAATTTATGCAAGGTAAGTTTTTCGTAAAATGCTTCGGTGTCAAACCAGCCAAGAACTACCAGATTTGTTCGAAGAAGTTTCGACAGACAGTTCCGATGATGAAGTAGCCAATGATAATATTGATGGTAATTATTCCGACAACAATGATGATGAGAGTCAAGTTAATCAGTTAGATGTAACGGACAACGAGGAGCTTGGAGGCGATGAAGATTTTCCAGTTGAAGAAGACGAAGAAGAAGATGCACCCGGATCATGGTACAGCTGCCAAAACAAAAAAATTAATAGAAAGTGGAACGCAAATCCTCCTGCTGTAAGAAAAGTGCGAAATTTTCAAATTGGTAAAGAAACCTGCGGACTCCACAAAGTTCTCGAGATATGGAAAGAAACCTTCAGGTACGACAATACTATCAAAATCTAAATTGCAACAATTTTTAATTGATTTATTTCTGTTATTTTAGGTATTTTAAAAAAAAAATTCGGAACCTTTGGTAAAAGCTGAAACTAACCGAAAGGCCCATGAGTTCTGTAGTAGAGAAAGGGCCAATTCAATAAAATAGTACGATTCAAATTCAAATGAATTATATTGTTTATTTGGTATCTTACTATACGCTGGTGCCCATAAGAATTGGGACGAGAGATTGGACCAGTTGTATAGGAAAGACAACCGTCTTTTTTTTCCGTGCTGCAATGGCGCAACAAAGATTGAAGCAGCTTTTGCGATTTCTGCGATTCTATAATTACCGGACCAGATAAGAACGTTTGAAAAATGATAAATTGGCACCATTCCTTGATATTTGGAATATGTTTACGGAAAACATTCGTCTTACATATAAACCGTCGGCGTATTTGACAATCGATGAACAATTGGCGCATCGAGGGCGATGTTCATTCCGTCAATACATTCCGTCAAAACCCGGAAAGTATGGAATTAAATGGTTTTGGGTTTGTGATGCAAAAAATGCTTATCCTCTCACTGGCAACCAAATGCCATATATAAACAAAGGGCGCACCATAACTATGGACAACTTTTTCACCAGTTGCAAATTGGCGGATAAATTGTTACAAAAGAAAACCACAATGATTGGAACAATAAGGAAAAACAAACCAGATATCCCGAAAGAGTTTGCTCATAACTTTCATAAAGAAAAGACTAGAAGGATCCTCGTTGTACACAAGTAAACGAAAGACCAATAGATGGCCAATGGTATTGTTTTTCAATATGATTGACTTGGGAGCCATGGCTGCGTTCAATCATTATAAATTAGCAAATCCCCAACTCTTCGTAAAAGATGTACCATCAGCACGCAAGATATTTTTGAAAGAACTAGCAATGCAATTAGTAAATTCCCACATTTTGGAACGCTTGGCAAAACCTCAGGGTATGAAGAAAAGTGGTAAAACCGCAATGCACCAAATTGGATACAGGGTAATCGAGGAACAAATTCCTTCAAGTGAGGCAGAAGAACGATCACGTGCCACCTCGGTTCTCTCTATGTCCTAGAAATGCAGACGTAAAAACAAGAATTCGATGCCATTTGTGCGATAATCCAACTTGTCCTAAACATGCAAAAACCATTTGCGATGGATGCTTTAATACCGAAGTGCTTGATTCAGAAGAATATGAACTGATGGATAATGCTTCGCCATAATTTTTCTTTTGTGTATTATAATATGATAAAATGTAAATGTATCTGAAATAATTGTTTTCTTTTCTATAATAAAAATAATGAAAATATTAACAAAAAAAAACGAAGTTTTTTGTATTTCCCATATAAAATACAAGGTAAAACGTGGAATCAGTCTGACCCCTGTTCACCAACAACGTAAGAAAATATAGATCACCTACAGAAGGTTAATACATATTCAATTTTTCTAATGCACATCCACACACTTTGTGTAGTATATTACTGAAATTTACGTTTTAATCGTTAGAACGCATCGGTTCCTAATTTATGAAAGAAGGCATTATCAAATCGCCATTGTATAGAATTATAGAATTTATTGTACTGCTCAAATAATACTGTATATATAGATAATAACCAAACATTTTGACTAAATTGGTCAATCATCAACTTTAATTCTCCAGTGCAAAAACTGCCAAGTCTACGGACACACGCAAAACTTTTGTAATAAGGAGCCCAGATGTGTGAAATGTGTAGAAAAACACTGTAGGACTAAATGTACGAAACAGAGAGATACTACAACAAAATGTGTCAACTGCAGAAAGTTATTCAGCACATCCAGCCAATTACAGAGGGTGCATTGTTATAAAAGTTGTTTTTTTTTTTTTTTTTTTTTTTCTCTTTTTATTTATATTAGGACTGAGTCTTGTAACCATTTAGTAATTTACATTGCATAATACAGTATTTTGAATAGTCGGCGTAATCAAGTGATTATCCCCAGTTAGTGTAACTCCTCCCTCAGATTTTTCGCCACAGTAAGTCTACTGACCTCCTGGTCGCGATAAGTCCAGTGGTTTGGTTCCTTGCAGTCTTCTTATTAGAGATGTAGTCAGCATACAGCGTATGTCCAGATTTTGATGCTGGTTTGTTTTGTTGCATGATGCTTAATTTCATCCGCGACAAGCTCAATTTGAGATGTCGATGGAGGTTGTCGTTTCGAATGTACCACGGTGCATTAACAATACATCGTAGGTTTTATTTTGAACTGTTTGTATGATTTTGATATTAATTGTCTTCTTGGCACATCCCCAGAGTTGGCTACCATATGTCCATACAGGCTTCAGAATTTGTTTGTATAATAGCAGTTTGTTATGGATCGCTAGTTCAGATTGTCTCCCTAGGAGCCAATATATTTTTCTAAATTTTACGTTTAGTTCTTCTCTCTTCTTTTTTATGTGTTCCTTCCATCTAAGCTTAGCATCTAAAGTCATACCAAGATATTTGGCAGTGTTTGCATGGGGTACTACTAATAAGGTTATCATTATTGGTATATGGTTATCTTTTTGATTTGTAAAGTTCACTTGGATTGATTTTGCTTCATTTAATTTAATTCGCCATTGCTTTGTCCAATTACATATCAGGTTAGTAGCCCTCTAATTTACTAGTGGAGCCATTGATGTTCTTTGCTGTTGCAAGTATTGCCGTGTCATCGGCAAAAGTCGCCATTGTTTCTTCTTTAATTGGTATATCTCTAGTATATAGGAGATATAGGATTGGCCCAAGAACACTCCCTTGTGGTACTCCGGCTGTTATTCTTTTTAGTTGGAAGTACTCATTCTCATACTTTACTCGGAAGTGCCTCTCTGATATGTATGATTTTAAAATTTGAAAAAATTGCTCCGGCAGATCTTGAGGAAGTTTGAATTCTAGCCCCTGGTGCCATACTTTGTCAAATGCTTGCGCTACATCAAGGAATATAGTTGAGCATATTTGTTTGCTTTCTAGTGATTTCTCGATTACATCAGTAATTCGATGTACTTGTTCAATCGTAGAATGTTTTTCCCTAAATCCAAACTGATGTGAAGGGATAAGATTCCTTTCTTCGATAATTGGTTTTAGTCTTTTAAGAAGAACTTTTTCAAATAGTTTCGATAATGTTGGTAGCAGAGAAATTGGCCTATATGAAGCTTTATCATGCGGAGGTTGTTCGGTTTAAGTATCATAATTACTTCTGTAACTTTCCATTGCCTTGGTACATATCTTAGTCGAAATGCTGCATTAATTATATGCACTAGTTTCCTCAACGCTTTCTCCGGTAACAGTTTTATTATCTGACCTATTATAAGATCATATCCTGGAGCCTTATACGCATTCAGATTATTCTTGATTTCTCATTTTAGTTCTTTCAATGTTACAGGTGTAATATTTACTTCATCCTGTTTATTTATTGGTGTAATATTTTCCTCTTCCGTTTGTTTTGGATAAGGTTGGAATGTTTCTTCAAGGTGATTTGCAAACAAATCTGCTTTTTGTTTAGCATTTCGAGCCCAATTTTCATTATTTTTAATTGGAGGAATCTGAAGTTTAGGTCTTTTAATATTCCTAGTTGCTTTCCATAATGAATAATCAGTATCTTTTTGCCCAGTTAGAGTGCTACACAAATGGTTAAATACTCTTTTATTTTCAGCATTTCGATGTTTTTGCCAATTCTTCCTTGCTTTGCTTTTATTTTTAAGAAGTTCTCTCACTTCCTCTGGATAGCTAGCATTGCGCTTCATTTCCTGCCTATTATTTGGAGTGCTTTTCCACGCAGCATATTGGATATTATGGATGAGCTTATCTAATTCGTCTTCTATTTGGACTGGTCCCTGAATTGGGTTCTGCAGACTAATTCTTTCTGTTAACTGTGTTTGGAAGAGATCCCAATTGGTTTTGAAGCTCGTTAATTTCGGGTTGCTCTCTTTCAAAATAATTGTTTGGCTAAGTATCATAATAACTGGTGAATGATCTGATGATAGACTTTCACTGTTCTCTATATGGATATAATTATCTGAAATCCCTTTTGTAATAAAGAAGTCTATAAGGTCTGGAATGTTACTGGTTTCCGTAGGCCAATAGGTTGGTGTACCGCCTGAGTGAAACTCGCATTTTAGTTGTTTGCCTGCTGCGAACAGTTCTTTTCCTTTAGCGGTCGTTAACCGAGATCCCCAATATGTATTTTTTGCATTATAGTCACCTCCAACTAAAAAGACACTTCCCAGCGTTTTCAGAAGATTAGTATAATCTACTTGTTTGAGATTGTATCTTGGAGGGATAGGGGATATATTGCTAAGATACTGCATGTTTTAATATTGCTTAATTGTATTTTGATTGTTGTGACTTGCATGGAAAGGTTCTCAACTTTTGGTTCTTCGTTATGTTTTATATACTCTTTTATGAGGATAGCTGATCCACCTCTGGCTTTGTTCTCAGGATGTAGTGCATAGTAGCAATTATATCCTTTTATTTTACAGAATGAAGTTTTGGAGAAATGGGTTTCTGATATAAGACATATACATATCTATATTATGCATGTTTAAAAATATATCTAGTTCTTGAATGTGTTGCAATAGCCCATTTGCATTCCAGGTTACAATTCGTAATGTTTTATTCATTTCTTTTGTTTATAATTCGATTTTATATAATTTATCTTCTACTCTTTTATTGAAACTAGTTTGTGATTTCATTTCTTCTAGAGTTTTCTGCAGACTCATTTCCTGCGAAATAAGTCTATTGTGCATGTTCTCTAGATTTCTCAGTATGCCCTGTAGAACGAGATCCACTTTTAACTGTTTCTCCTCTGTTTGCTGAACTACTTGTGCATAAGTAACGTTTTCGTTTACTCTCTGGCTTTGTATGTTATGATTAGCAGTTGACGGTTTAGGCTCCGTGGTTCTTTTTATAGTTTGTACATTTATTGATGTACCTGGTTTGCGTGATTTATCTCTCATTTTTTGTAGTTCTACTGCAACTTCACATCCTCTGTAGTTGGCTGGATGCTGGCCATTACAGTTGATACACTTCGGTGTTGTATCTCGGCGGACTGTGCAGTCATTTCCTGCGTGTTTTCCTGCACATTTAACACATCTTGCTTCACGGTGGCAGTACTTTTGTGTATGATTATAATCTTGGCACTTTTTACATTGTGGTATTAGTCGAGTGACCTTTCTCGGTGTTTCTATTCTAACTCTAAGGTTGAGGATAGCCTTAATATTATAAATATTTTCGATTTTTTCTTGGTTGTCGAAGGTTAGCATAAAAAGTGGGAGACCTCTTCTCATGATTTCAACATTTCCGTCCCTGTTTTCTCTTCTCTCTTTTCTGATGATGTTGACTGCATCGATTATTTTCAGGCCTTTGTTTTGCAGGTCCTCAATAATTTCATCTTTTGAGCAAGTTGGATGGAGACCTCTTGCCATTACTTTAATTGATCGATCATTTTTGTCCTCGTAGGTATACCACTGGTGACCATCAGCATTTAGTTTGTTAGCTAGAGTTTTATAATCTTCAGGCTCTGTTGTATTTATTTTCCAAATATTGGCACGGCACAGTAAAGGCCACACCAAACATTAAACAAACCATCAAGAACTAATCTAAATATAACATATGCGGATGCACTCACTATGGGAGGTTCGACAAGACAACATAGTTCTGTTTCAGTTAATAATTCAAATAATAACCAAACTAATAAAATACTACCAGATATTTTTAATAGACTTAGTTCACAAGAAGAATAGTATGAAAGAGCCCTCATATCAACCTTGGAGAGGCTTCCAAAAGTCGAACAACATCAGAGCCCCTCTTGCTAATTAAACATGGCAGATAATCTAAGAATTCTTGCATGGAACTGCAATGGTATATTATATATCTGAAACACAACTTACTACTCAAAGTCACATAAAAATCCGTGGCTACGTAGTTCACTCAGCAGTATAAGTCCTAATAATAATTCACGAGGGGGCAGTGCCGTGATTATAAAAAGAGATATTAAATACGATCACCAACAAAAACATAAAAGTGATGAAATACAAGCAATTAGCGTACACATTAATACCCGCAACCGCAAAGTAGTAATAGCAGCAATATATTGTTCACTTCTTCAAGCAATAAGTTGAGAAATTCCTAATCGGGGGTGACTTCAACGCTAAACATACAGCATAGAGGATCATACAGACCGAGGATCATACCTAACTACAACCAAAGGGAAAGAGCTTCATCAAGCAATAATTAAATACAACTGAAACTGGCATGCTACTGGAAAACTACCTTATTGGCCCAGCGAACAAAATAAAACACCAAACCTAATTGACTTCTTTATAACAAGAAAAATTCCGGTTGATTATATTCAAGTACAGGACTTGAACTTTGAACTCCACCAGTCCTCTATTTTAATGATAATAAATGATACAATAATTCCTAATGATAAACAATAAATATACAGAATGTTAACAAATAAATATACTGATTGGAAAATTTTTAGGAATGAACAAAACAATAGCATCATTTTAATCATATAAACTTCATCAGAAGAAACATTAGAACAGAGGGTGGAAAACCTCGTCAAAGATATACAGCAAGCAGCGTGGAAAAGTACTAAAACAACAAACAAAAATCATAACTGGCAAATGCTACCCAATGGAAATTAAATCACTAGTTATAGAGAAGAGAAGTACCCAAAGGGAATGGCAATGACCACGAGACCCAGCCGTCAAAAATAGATTAATTAATTTAACACAACGAATACGCAGAGATATACGGGATTAAATAAAATAAAAATAAATCAATAAACTGATACATATAATCTCTCACCTACGATAACGAAAGTGATTATTCATTGTGGAAAGCCACCAAATATTTGAAAAGCCCATAGTTATGCACGTTCCACCGATTACAACAAATAATGGTCGCATGGGTAAAACCAATTTCAGCCCAATTTAACAACACTTTATTAACGGGATACACTGATTAAAAACCATATAACTATCCCGAGGCCGCCCTCGTTAGCACAGTAAGTAGCGTGCTTGCTTTGTTATTCGAGGGTCTCGGGTTCGATTCCCGGTGGTGAAAAAAAAATTCACAAAAATCACGGTTGGGTGTTTTTAATGTGTAAGTATATGTGTTTGTCCGGGTATCGCACCGTGGCGTCTTTAGTGGCATTGAGTGCTGGAGTAATCTGCCCAATTAAAAAAAAATAATTAAAAAATCCTGAGACAGGAAATCCCATTTACTAATGCTAAAGAAGGGAAATAAGAAATAAAGGGCCACGAAGTATTTAAAAAATCACCAGGATATGACTTGATAACTGGAAAGATTCTCAATTACTGGATAACTGGAAAGATTCAGAATTACCCACTAAAGCTGTTAAAAAAATATCAACATGATTAATACTTCCCTCAGAATCCGTTATGTCCCTTTATCTTGGAAATTTGCAGGAGTAATAATGATACCTAAATCAAGTAAGCCACCAAGTGAATCGAGGTTAATTCACTTGGTGCCTTACTTGGGTTAGGTATCATTATTACTTCTGCAAATTTACAAGATAAAGGGACAAAACGGATTCTGAGGGAATATTAATCAAGTTGATATTTTTTTAACAGCTTTATTGGGTAATTGATTGAGAGTCTTTCCAATATCACTTCCTCCACAGGCCAATATAACTTCTTCCAATTATGTCAAAACTGTTTGACGGACTATTATTAAAACGAATTAAACCAGTAATTGTAAAATCAGAAGCTTTTCCGTCCCAACAGTATTGATTTAGAGAGAAACACTCCACAATCGATCAAGTCCATAGAATAACCGATTTAATAGAAACAATTTTGGAGGAAAAAAAAATTTGTTTAGCCATATTTCTGGATATAGCGCAGGCATTTCATAAAGTCTGCATAGATGATTTAATATTACAATTTAAATTGGAGAAAAATCTGCTATTTGAGTATTGCAAACCACTAAAATCGTACCTGAAAAAAAGGTAGTTTAGAGTGAAACAGGAAGGAGTCCCGCAGGGGAGTATTTTAGGCCCAGTCCTTTTCGTACTGTTTACAAACGACTAACTGCAGTCGAACAATACAACTACCGCCACGTTTGCAGATGACACTGCAATTCTAGCTGTTGGTGGCGCAATCGGTAAAGTCACATTCAAACTACAAATAACCATAAATAATATACAAGATTGGCTAGCTAAGTGGAAAATTAAAGTGAATGAATCGAAATCTACTCACATTAGCTTCGCTAATAGATCAATAGAACAACTTCCTGTGACTCTCAATAATATTTCTGTACCACATGCAAAACGAGCAAAATACCTTGGTATGAACCTTGATGTAAAGTACATGTAAAAAAGAAAGCAGAAGAGCTTCAATTAAAATATAGAAAAATGTGCTGGTTAATTGGTAGAAACTTGTGATTTATAAACAATTGGTATAATGATATTAAACTATGGGGATGCACCAAAATCAGCAATCAACAGATAGATCAACATTTTCAAAATAAAGTTCTCAGAGGAATTGGGCACACTCGTAATAGTGACCTTCATAGAGATCTCGGATTAGATACAACAACATCATGAGAGGCTCCATGATCATCCTGACATCAAAGCTGTAGGACTACTTCATCAAGAGGGTATCATAGGAAGACTCAAAAGACTAAAATCTTTTGAATAACCAAAACAACACTTTATGGAAATAACATAGGAGTGCTTTATTATTATTTTGTCAGAATCAAATGCTGTTAGGAAAAAATGACTTGTTACCATGTAGAATAATTATAATAACCTATCTTGCCTGAAAACTCGGGTAGCCTTCTAAATTTGAATGACTCAGTTACTTTGGACCCAGTGTTTTAGAAAAACACCATAATTTCAAAAGTGGTAGGGGCTGACGATGTTTTTATAATTTCGTGATATATGTTATAATTTCACAATCACACAATCTTACGAATTTTATTGGCATTTCTTATAGCTATTCCATGGGAGACGGCAAACTCACTCGATTGATGAAGGCCTACCAAAGACCTTTCATAGCAGCAGATAAATAAAAATCAAGATGTTTCTTAAAACTATCGAACATAGAATTTCGAACAACTGAAAGGTCGTAACCTGTATCTACTTAGTAAGTTAATTTAATTTTGAAATCACTAACAAATAAATGGCGAGTTTTGTTAGTTCCGATCACCTGCAGAACTTATCCGTTTTTTGACTGTGTCCCATTTGCATTGAAATTGCAAGGCTTATCTCCTTGCGTTATATCAAAATGTATGATGGTACCAGGACAATTGATATTTGGTCGTTTTACATTGGCTATTTTTACTTCTCGACCAAAAAGCACTAATCTATCGGCTGCGTCTTCTTTGGTTGTCTGGACAACTAGTTTGATTGAGTAGACTATACGCACAACGGTTTTAAGATCACCTATCACCGAATTTACGCTGGAAGGACTGTTTATCATGGATACTGAAAGTCCAGGAGATATTTCGAATATTTTATTGGCTATGTCAGTGAGGTGTGAAATAGTTTTGCCATCTTTAATAAAAGGAATTGAGGCAATATTAATAACCATGGTGACAATCTACGCAGCTAGAGTTTTCTAATTAAATTTTCACCAAAAGTACCAGAAGTGCCATCTTATTGATTGAAATGTCTATAAAGTTCCGTCGGCTTTTTGTATCCCAACTCCGTATTTTTAACAACAACTCTTCTATACGTTGCTTTTCACATAACGAATGTCGTTCAATGAGATTTACTTTAAGACCTTTATAAATATCAGTCGCATTAAATCGGGAATCACATACCTTACAAAAGGATGATTCAAATAGAGGTGATTTTTTGTAGTAGTGTCAAACGGCCATAGTATTTTTATTCAGTATTGTTTACCGTTTCATCATGGAAAGACCGAGCCCGGCGCAGCGTCTACAATTTTTTCAGCCTTATTTCGAAAATCAGCGTTCATCGAGGAAGGTGTTTTGTGCGCTTAGACCAATTATGGATGACATAATTGGTTTATCGAGTTCACTAATTGGAGTACCATTGAAAAGATCAAATCCTTATTTACGGAATTGGATGACATGCGACCACATAGGTTTGGTGTTGTTTATGGGCCTGTGATGGCATTTAGTTACAAAAATATAGCGATACTTGCGATACAGCTTGTAAAACAATGCACTTATTGAAAAATCATATTGGCGAGCAGTTTATTTCACGCTTCGAACCAATGAATTGGCTATCTATAGGTCGTGTGATACCACACCTCTAGAATTTTTCTTTGGGGCTACATAATGTCCAAAGTCTATGTGGATAAACCAGCTACACTTCAGGCATTGAAAGCCAACATTGGAAGCGTCATCAAAATTAGGTTTTCTAAATTGACCATCTTTCGTTTCGTCATCCATCAAAACACATCCACTAAATTTTATGCAAATTTGTCATCAGTCTAGCACATTTTTTAGCAAACAATTGTTGGTTATATGAACGATTTGGCTTTTTAATAACTCGGTACATCTTATAGCCTTCCTTAACTCGAATTGTGTTAAATTTTATGGCACGGTCATGAGTGCTCTCAGAATGTTTTTAATGAAAGTTATAACCTTTTTGTAAAAATTTCCATCAGTTGTGCCATGTTTCCGATTTGTGAGCAGTTTTTCCCGATTTTTGTGCCAGCTGTTCTTTCCATGGTATTAAGAGAGCCCCCCTCTATATAATGCTATATATCGTTGTTTTTGGTGTCAATTTAATGATTTTGTAATGAATAAACAGGACACTGAAGGTGTTTCATGGTATTTGAGCATACAATTAGTTTTCAATTAAATCCATTTTAAATAACTTTTTGCTATTATGACTGATTTAATCGACACATTGGATAATTATAACTGAAACAATTGCAAACAATGTAGACTTAGAAGTTATGCTATGTGATTCTCGATTTAATTTGAACTATTCTTTAGCTTAAAACCTAGTTTATTAACAAATACAGCACATTTTAAAAATTACTTAAAAAAACACTTATCTTCGGAAAACAGTTTATATCACAAATAAAACTAATTTTGTGGACATTTATATTACAATGAAATTCTATATATCTAAATGTCACCAGTAACGCATTGAGCCTAAAATGATGTGGTCATCCTAGATTAGAACTAATTGACAAAACCACTCAACGTAGAAAATAATAGATGATGCGTAAATGCTAATTCCTGGTTGGCACTTGCACCACGAAATTCGCTGGACAATGCAAAGGTAAAGAGTAATGATCTGCCCCAAAATATTTATTAATTACGAAGAATCATGTTAGTTGTAAAAAATAAAATAATTAAGTTTGCCACATAACCTGCTGATGAAAATCTTTGGTACCTTTAACTGGTTGCTTTCAGTTTTTAATACCAAAATAGAGGCGTCAACATATTCGCACCATACCACTTGATAAATAAGCATCAATTTGTATATCGAGATAATTGTCGCTTAATAGCATCTATTTTATGTATACATACATATATACAGTGTAAGAATATCCTCATTAATAATGACCATCTGTTGCTCCAATTAAGCAGAATAAATAAAATAGTAAATGTATACACAACCAAACAAACAAACAAGCAAGCAAACTCGCCAACAAAAAACACAAATAATGAATATTAAAATATAATTTTTATTTCATATGTACATAAATGTATGAATACTATCTTTATTACACATAAAGCTTTTTTTGTATATACATACATATATATGTATACCACCGGTCGAACCTACCTACAAACATTCATAACTATCATTAACAGAACAACACAGAAATAAAAAGCATTAACTAGATATTCGTATAATGATAAATTCGAGTATACTAGCCAGCTATATTCGAGCAAAATTGACCACACATCCAATAGTACCTATATATACATACATATATACATACATACTCATATTTTATATGTAATTATGTGAATACACCTAATATAATAGTGTTTTTATATTCTTGTATTGCTTAATTGTTTCAGATCCTGATGATTATGATGATGATGATAGTTTTCATGGGTGGCTCAACAACACATCATTATTAAAAACGGACAACAAAACATCGCCATCTAGCTATTTAGTATATACATACATATATTCGACTTGACCATAAAATACGTAATCATATATACATACAAGAGGGTTGCGAGAGGTGTACAAACCGAGAGATATAACTTATGTTTATGTATAACCTAACAGCCATATGGTTATTTTTAACTCATCATGTTTAATTGGAAAAAATGGACTCAATTTTTTATTTAGCAGGTAAATTTATTATGGCCACTATTATATGTAATTGAGATAGTTTTTATAAAATATTTTAATTAAGTATTTTAATTTTAAAATTAATTAGTGATTTTTAATTATGTGTTTTTCGTTTATGGATTTTTTTGTGGCATGGAATTTTAAAATTGTTTTACGGTATAATATTTACCATTTTTCAAATATCCGTCATTTTGGAGGTTAAAGCTTTTGAATTCACACCCAAACATTTCATTGATTAAGTTAATTGCATAAAATCAATCGCAACTTGTTGTGCTTTGAAAATTTGAAATTTATTTATTTATCCAAACTCATTGAAAAGGGTGTGATATTGGATTTAGTTGTTTTACAGAATTTTACCACTAACCAGTTTATGCTGCTTCAAAAGCTCATAATAAATTACTAAACCTTTAGCGTTTGTTGATGAACTACAATTCAATGACAATTACATTTGATGATGTACAATTCAATTAATATTTGTTTAAAAAACCAACTATAATTATTGTTATTATAAAGTCTTTAACTTCCTATACTTGAAATACCTTCAAAACTTTATAAAAGAAATATTTCACACAAAAGCTATTTCGTTTCGAGGGAGAAAAATAATGAAACTTCTTTAAAATATCATCTACTCAAAAAAAATCTTTGTCCGGAACTTTTTTACCTTAAAATTACCGCCATTAAGTTATTCCAAGATTTCGTTCCAAAATTTCATAACAATAGCTTTAATATACAAGATACTGTTAAAGTTAGCCGATAATTCCAAGGCAATGGTTTCCAGCCGATATATGACAATAAATTATATATTTTGATACAATTGTAAGACAATTTATACTATAAGGAAAAGTTCATGTGGGGATCCTGGGAAATTTAAATTTTCCAAAATAATATAATCCTAGAGACTGAACTTTTATAAATTTTCAATTATTTACATTTGATTTTGGGAAATATAAATGTCCCAGGGTCCCCACATGAAACTTGGATTTAAATAATTTTCTAGTAAAAGCCATTGGAAAAACAATTCAAATCAAGCCATCTCCAGACAAAATACTCTAGTGGCTGCACTTTTATAAATTTTCAATTATTTACATTTGATTTCGGAAAATCTGAATTTCCAAAGATTTCCACATGAAACTTGGTTTTAAATAATTTTCTAGTAAAAGCCATTGGTAAAACACTTCAAATCAAGCCATCTTCAGACATACAACTCTAGCGCTGAGTTTTTATAAATTTTCAATTATTTACATTTGATTTTGGAAAATCTAAATTTCCCAGGATCCCCACAACGAAACTTGAATTTAAATAATTTTCTAGTCATAGCTATTGGAATAACACTCCAAATCAAGCCATCTCCAGATATAACGCTCTAGAAACTGAACTTTCATAAATTTTTAATTACTTACATATGAACAGGGATGGGCGAGGTAAATTATTTGGCAGTGTTTTTTTGACAAAGTCGACAAATAAAATAATGTCAACAACCAACGATATTTTAGCGATTTGAAATCGAATGCGCCAGTTCGCGGGAGTATTTTGTAAAAGCGTTCATCTAGAGGTGATTGTTTCATTTGTTTCTTTTTGACAATTGACGCATGAATAGTTTCAAACGGTCATCGTGTTTTTATTTATTCTTTATTTATTCTTTATGGAAATACTAAGACCGGTATAACGGCAACAAATTGTTCAGGTCGATTACGAAAATCAGCGTTCTGTGAGGGATGTTTTTCGTGCACTTAGACCAAGTTAAGATTGACATAATCGAAGTGTCCAGACAACTATTTCCATCGTAAAGTTTGAATCCCAGTTTACAGTATTGGATGATACGCTACGTGTAATACATCTACACTCTTTTCTTTGGATCTACGCAAAGTCCAAAGATTATGTGAATAAACCAGCTAGATTTGAGGTATTGGCAGCCAACATTACTTGTGTGATTCGCCAAATACCATTCGATTTTCTCAAACTTGGCTCCACAGCTGCAAATTGCTGGCCAAATCATACATTTTTTTTTGCAATTGTATCTATCTGGCACATATTTTATCGCACAAGTGTTGGTTAACTCAACGATTTGGCTTTGTAATAACTTGGAAGCACTCATAGCCTTAGTGAACTCGAATTCGTTTTACCATGGAGTAGATGTGTGTTTTAAATTTTATGGCACGGTCATAGTTATAAATTTCCCCGGATTATTGTTAATGGTCATAACCTTTTTGTAAAGATTTCTATCGTTGTTCAGCACCAATTTTTAATACACCGATGGTCGAGTAAGCAGAGTCAATTCTCCTGAATTCGTGGACTCGAGTTCAAGACTCGTCAACGCCAATATTTTTTTAAATTAATTTCTGCCGTAAAATTGGTTCAACACAGCTTCTGTTAAAATCTACATTCAATTTCTGCAAGTATAAGAGCCATCTCTTGTGTATGACCGTAATGAAAATGTAAGAGCCATCTCTTGTGTATGATCGAATTGTTCATTCCTGTTGCTAAACTTTTCAATTTTCTCTATTGAATTGGCAAACATAAAAGATTTGTATAGCACCAAATTTATATACGCCGGTGGTCCAGTGAGCAGAGTCGTTGCATTTGGAATCGTGAACTTGAGTTAAAGCATCGGTATGGCATTAAATAATTTTTAATTTAATTTATTTAATTTCTAGCGGCAAATCTATAGATGGAAATGGTGAGGTAGTAAAGTAAGCGGTGTCATAGGATTTGGAAGCGTAGATGTTGTGCAGTGTTCGAACCTCGATTAAGGGTAAACATTTTAAAAAAATTTAGAGGGCATCCACACATTTCTCATTAAATTAAAAAAAATCGGTTTTTGATTTAAAAATGGCACATTGCAATTAAATTAAAAATATATATTGATAGGCCTGAACTAGTCATGATTAATATCCAATTCAATCACACAGCTTCTTTTACCATTGAGCCACCGCCATTTTTTTATATAGTAATATTCCTATCGTTTATACCTGCCATTTGAATAAAAAAAATTAAAATTTTTTGCAATTTGACCATAGCCGTACAATTTCATTACCGCTCGATACCCATACCCATATTTTATACTTGCCACTTTAACATGGGGAATATGGAAGTGTTGAACAAAAGCTGAGTTGGATTTGAGTAGATTGAGTAGTAGAAAAAAGATTTAAATGCATTGACGAACATTCTATAAAACTATCACCAATAACGCATTGTTCCTAAAGAAATTTGGCCTCCCTTTAGCTTAAAACTAATTGAGAAAACTGGGAATTGTCTACATTATCGACGTTGTCTACGTTGCTGACGTTATATACGGGTTGTCGACACGTCAATGTAGAAAACAATATTTTTTAAAATTCTCTATGTTATTGACTTTTTGCGCTTGAGTTAATCAGAAGAATTTCAAAAAAATCCAAAACGTAAGCTTATTTAATGTGATCGAGACGGACGTTCCAATAAATGAAGCTCTTAAAAGAATTCGTTTGTTTTGAAAGGTAGCTTTATGGAATATTTCGGTCATCATCCCATACAGTTTTATTCAACAAATTTTTTTTTAATACTTTCGATTCTTTTGATGTGCTCATCGTTTATAATTAGAACTTAAAGCAATATACTAATATCAATGTACCGGTTGAATGTAACGTTTACGATGAAAGTGATGCCTATGTGAGTAATCTTACAGACTTTCTACTATAATTCTTGTGTAGGTTGGCAGCATCATGCATTCCTTCAACTGGATGATACAATATTGTTTCTTTACAGCAAATTAGAGCTGTATGTTGTGGTGGCGACTCGTGGTGAAATGTAAACAGATGATTTTGGAAATGTTTTCTGGTCCTTGGTGTTAAAGCGTCATTTAAAATTAATCTTTGGTAAACATCGACATTGATTTTGGCGTTTGGTGGCAGAAGAATTGGCGGTGAATGATCATTTTCAGCGACTGCCGTTCAAACCATCACCTGTGCCGCATCTTGTTTCCGTGTGACACTCCGTGACTTTTTAATCAAACACGATTAGTTTGTTTGTTGCAAAATTACTCAACGCGAATGGTTTTTCATTCAAAAATACCAAATTTATAGAATCCTCACAAGCAAGAAATCGATGTTATTCTCTTGATCTTGGCATGGAAACAAAATTTTCTTTCAGGGTCGGTTAATTTTTAACACTTTTTCTCTAAGGCTTTTACTTTCAGCTTATTTTTCAAAATTCACCCAACACTTCTATCGCTTATGTCGATTTCATTTGTCATTAATTGCTGCTTTACTTGGTTCAGGATTACGATACAACCGATTACGCCCTTTGTTTACGTTTTCTCGACTAGCTGCATTGTCCACCACCATTGAGTTTTGTTTAAATTTAAGTTCCATTGAAAAAAAATAATCGTCGTTTCACCAAGAAATAACGTTTACTACTGATAGATGAAATACCTTAGTTCTACATTCATGGTAAGTTTGAGTATTGCCAGATTAGCCATTTGAATTTTACGGACATTTCAATTGCTGGATCTGGTAGATGCTATCTCTCCTAAACTTATCTCCAAAACTTGTCAAGACTGATAGAATTTTCTTCTAAGAGATGATTGGAGGGTGATTGATATGTGTTATTGCACGCAGTATAAGTATATACAGATAAAAAAATGCAACAAACATTCTCAGATATTTCTTCGGAACTTGCAATTTTAGTATCGTATATGCTAAGCCATGTTGGCGCAAGTATGGCATTTTAAAATATTAAGAATCCTTCATAGTCACCAAATAATCAGAAAAAATTTGTCAACGATTAAAATGTTCATAGCTCTCTGAGCGTCACTCTGGAAATTGCCACATAAAACTCTTCATTCGCATCATATTGGTTTAACAGAACAGTATTGGCAAAGTTGTATGCGCCCAACTCATTCGTTATAAATTAAGCAAATTTTCGATACTGAAAACAATTCAACCGAAGAAAGAACCAAATGAATCAATTAAAGACATCCAAATAACCTAATGGGTGGCATTGGTTCATTTTGGAACATGTTTCGAAGTTTCGAAAAACAGAGTGTGTATTCAACAAATAATTTGCCTTGTGACAACTTTGTGGATCCAGTCCATAAATTGTATCCATTTATACAGTTTAGATATAATACATCTAACATTAGCTGTAGATGATACTGATAGGAGTGGACAAAATTCTCAAATTACCAAATATCTCTGTATACGCAATGGCCAGAAAAAAATAATTTGAGTATATTACGAGTAGGCAAAAACCATTCATTATTTTAGATCTAATAGCTGCATGCCAACTGGATACTGATTGGTGATCGAGTAGCTATAGGCATGGGATTTCCACGACCACGGATTTGGTCATTAATTTAACAAACGTAATTTATAACACGAATAGACTTGGAAAATAGATTTTTCTTAAGCCAAAATCTTTGTTAAATCCCCAAAAAACCTAAGCTCATCGAAAAAACTTTACAGAATCTTTCAATTCTAAAAGATGCTAAACGCTCGTATTTCTGGATGTTTTGCTTTTTCATTTTTATGTTTGGTATACAAAAAATCAAATTATCAAGTCACGGCAATTCCAGATTTATACCCTAACAACACGTTTGATATTTTTACAAATACTTTAGTACAGCAAATTACTAATCTGTGACCGAAGAAACGTATATGTCCGATTTGCATGAAACAAAATCAGACTAATGGGCCTAGGCTAGGCTTTAAATTTGTATTATGGTATTGACGTGTAGGTGCTTCGATTTCCATTATATCGTAATATAACGCTATTGAGCTGATCTTATTTATATTATATAAGGAATCACCAATTACTCTTTTGCCACAACTGTTTAAAATATCAGTTCCTTATGTTTCTTCACCCTTATCACCCTTATGTTTCTTGAGTGAAAATCTAATCTAATCTTCTAATGACATTATTTATTCCTCTGTCTCACTCGTTAATAGTTTGCGTGATAGTGTAGCTGTATTATTTTTCTCGTTTCCATCTAAATATTCTTGTTCCAAACTAGTGATTGCATCAATTTAACCACCCTATAACTTAACTTCATCTAATATTGACGGAATAGTGGCAAATATTTTAATACTTATCACTTTTTTATCAAAAACTATACATTGAAGCCTCTACTTTAGAGATTTTAACACATCTGATTTGAAACAACACACTGCATTGAAATTTATCGTGTACTTGTTTCCCGTTCTAAGACCACCTAATTGGTTTTGTTATATACTAAGTGTAAAAGTTGTGTTAACTGAACCCTCCGTTTTTGAGGGGTTGTCACTTCCAAAATGTTGTATTTAACCTACAATTAGATGATTGGTATAATGTTAATGCATCTTTTGTTGGTGTCGGATTACGAGTTTAATGACTTTTATAGTTAAAAGGTATTCGAATTCTCCAGATAATGTTAATGTTGCGTTAAAAAGTAATTTAGTTATCGCGGGAGTTTCACAAAATGTTTGTGAACTGATCGAAAACGTAGTAAGCTGTTCATCAATAAAATTTGATGATTGGTGACAAAAAGATGAAATTTTAATATCTCAATTCTGGTTTGGTCAAAATCATTTTAAAATGCATGATCAACATAAAAGCTTACCGCTAACCAAGTCTGGAAGATATTTAAATAAATCATTAAATAAATCATAGAACTTTTGAGAGATTTTTTTGTCCCACAAACGCATAGCTTATCAAAATTTTCAAATCAAAGCTTTGAATAAGTATTTCTAAATTACATAACTCCATAATTTACTTTACCGACATTTTTCAGTTACTCGAGCTTTCAAACAAATGGCCTATCAAATTTTTATAATAAGAGAGCTTATTACAAAAAATATATAAGATCAATAAAACTGATAAATTTTCAATTGGAATTACAATAACGTACGAGAATTTGAAAGATGATAGGTTCCACAATTGATCTGTAATTAGCTATTACAAAATGAAAAAACATATAAGTTTCATCAGCTGCCAAGGTCCATTAATCGTAGACAAACAATTTTCAAAAACATAGGTTCCACAAATATTGAACATAGGTTCCACAAATATTAATAGAATGAGCAATGAACATAATTTATGTTCCACATATTATTACTAATTGTTTTTAATTAATTTATTTCATTTCAGTTTTGTATTTAATGATAATACCATCACTGTGTGATGATTGGACAGCAAGTTGTCCATGGAATTGTACATGCAAATGGACGAATGGTAAAAAATCAGCAATATGTAATTCACTGGAAATGAAACGTGTCCCAACCGATTTATCCACCGAACTTCAAGTGTTAGTTTTAAACGATAATGATATATCAATATTAAATTGTGAAGAATTCACAAATCTAGGATTACTTAATTTACAAAGGATCTATTTGAAAAAATCCCGTATACAATTTATCGATAAGGATGCGTTTCGGGATTTAAAAATTTTAGTCGAAATTGATTTGAGCGAAAATCATATCGAAAAAATTGAGCATAACACATTTTATGGTAACGATCGGTTGCGGATTTTATATTTAAATGGAAATCCGATAAAACATTTGCTGGCAGAACAATTTCCAATATTACCTCATTTAAGGAGCTTAGATTTACATAATTGTCAAATATATGAAATTGATAAGACAGCATTTATTAATTTAGAATTATTAGAATTTATAAATATAAAAAATAATTTATTGGAAAATTTAGATGGTACAACATTTAGTCACATGAAAAATTTGAAAACGCTCCTATTGGATGAGAATCCATGGAATTGTGATTGCCATTTGCGCGAATTTCGAAATTGGTTTATAAAGAGTACGCATTTCAATAGTGGGCCGATCCAGTGTAAACAACCGTACGCATTTAAAAATCAAAACTGGGATCAAATCAATGAGAAGTACTTTGGTTGTATGCCAACGATTGATCTGTATCGGAACTATAATCAGACGGATGATATTGGTAGTAATGTTACGTACAGTTGTTATATAGCTGGTGATCCGTATCCGGAGATATTGTGGACGCTGAATGGAAAACCGGTGGACAATGAGAATTCGTTGATTGAACTGAAAGTGGACGAATACAATCGGACGTGGTGTAATGTAACAATATTTAATGTAACCAATTTAGATTCAGGTGTATACACATGCTCGGCCCGTAATATAATCGGTTATGCGAGTCGTAATATTAGTTTAATATTAGATGAAACTGTGGAACATGTTATTGTTGAACCACCAAAAACATTTCTATTTTTTCGTTTAATTATAGGCGGCTTCTGTACGGTGTTCGGTCTTATATTTATATCGATCGCGGTATGCTTGTGCCAGAAACACTTTAAGAAGCGCCGATCACGTAAAAATATTAAGGGTAGTGTTAGTTTTAATGATCAAGAAAAAAAATTATTAGACTTAAGTATAACGACAAATGAGCGACAGGATAGTTGTGAAATTGTGAATATACCGTCGACCAACAAAAATTCCGAATCAATAATTGCGCTCGAGCCTGTACAAATAACAATAGAAAATATATCGCGTAACGATGAATTTCCGCTCAATGTGGGTGTATTTCCACCGCCACCCGAATTCTGTGGATCGAATGTAATACCAAATCCAGCCTATGGTAATATATTTATATCAGTATCTGTAACCCAAGATGCATTAGATAATCCAGATTTAAATATGTATCCAGATTTGCTGAACATACCGAATCGTGTGAAAGGAAAATTTTTACCCGTTAACGTATCATCATTTGCCACCCTGCCGCGTAACAATCGTAATTCATCGCAGTGTATGATGGGCGGAAGTAAAAAAGATGGCAGCGGTGCATCAACGGTGACATCGATGGCAAATAATTTTTTAAATGAAAATCTAGTTAATTATCAAAATTTAGAAACAAATTTTATAAATGGCGTGGGCACAATAGCAAGTAGTATAAAACAGCAACAAGTTCCTGGAACTAGCGGCCTAACCGCATTAAATCCAATACAAACGACAAGCGGTCTAATAGAATGTAGTAATAAATTAAAAATGTGTGGTGCATGCCTAAAAAATCAAAAACTTGGCACCTACATGACCGGTGACGAATTCATGAAATGTGAACGGAATTTTTTGTGTCCGAAATATGATAATATGGGTAGACGGGTGACAGCAAGCGGTAATTCGACGTTATCGCTACCGGACGAGGAGCAAATGGAACGTGATCGAATATACGAGCAAGAGATGAGCGATATAAAAGAAATTCCAACGCCACCGCTGCCACCGAACGGAAGTGATTTTGTTTCTCTGTAAAATAAATCCCTATACACTTATAAAATACATAATAATTAATTATAATTAAATAAAAATAGTACATATATTTATACATTTTTTTAGTATATATATAAAATAAATATATAATTTAATTGAATTAGATAAGAGGATTAAATGTAATAAATATATATATACATACATAAATAATATAAATTAAAATTAATAAAAAAATTATATTTATAAAACCACCACAAAAATAAAATTCTTTTTACCTTTTTAGTCAAATTATAAATTATATGATTAATTGAAAAAACAACAAAACCATAATTATAAATATACTAATTAAATAATTAATGTAAATTAATAGAATATTATACATTTATATACAACATTTTTAATTTCGAGTTCAAATCAAAACAGGTTTTTTAATTAAAATATTTGTTTTCAACATTTGAAGGCTCTGAACGTTGGTCAATGGGGGGCAAATTGTCATCTGACTCTATATTTTATTTTTAAAACACTTTCGAAATTTTATTCCGAAAAATTTTTTGTTTCAAATCTCATTTTACACTTAGGTATATAATAGTAACAACTTTGAAAAGGCGAGTTTTTAAATTTTAACTATTTGCGAAAATAAAATATTCGATATCGAATTCAAATTTAAACGAAATATTGTTTTTTTATTATTAACTCAAAATTCCATAATGCCCAGATTTATGCAATTTTCGAATTTATTTATTTATAATTTATTTAGTGAGTTTGGAATCAAATTTTTACTTTGCGGAATCGAAACTAAAATATTTTCGATATCGAAATCGGTAGTTTCGGTAAAGCATTTAAATCAATGAATTCTAACTTTTGATTTGGCTAATTAAATTTTGGAAGACATGTTTCATAAACTAATTAAATAAAATGCAAAACATTAACGAAAAACAAATGTCAAACTTTGATTCCTTCAAATTGCAAGTTTCGATATCGAAATTCTAAATTTCGATATGCCCTTAAATTTTATTTTGCAAGTTAAAATTAAAACTATTAAATTTGATCAAAAATGATCGATATTAATTAATTAATTAATTAATTAATAAATAATTATTTATGATTTAGGAACCAAAATTAAAGTTTTAAAATTTGAGAAAACCATAATATTTAAACCACTGAATTTTTAATTAGCTTACTTAAAATTAAAACAGGTGTTCAACATTAATTTTAAAAATCTAAACATAAATTAGAATTTCGTTTATTCATAATTAAATTAGAATGATTAAATTTCTTTTAAACAGCGTTGAAAGAAATCGAATTTTGGAACTCTGGTAATTTTCGATATCGAATTTAGAAACCGCGATTTCAATGATGATTTGAGGTTTAAATTTTGAATTGCGACGCAGTTTTTTATGAACTAAAAATTTAAAAATTTTGAAATTTATAATTTTCTTAACCGATATCGGTCGGTGTTTAAGAGGAATAAGTTTAAAATTAAAAGGAATTCTCGAAATTTAATATCAAAGCAGATTAAAGAATTAAATATTTTCGAAATATAAATCAATAAAATTACAATTATGGATATCATATTCAAATTTAAATAACTGGATCTTAACGTCGATTTGCCATAAATTTTTTTTTTCAACATCAATTTTAAATTATTAAATTTTAAATTAAATCTAGTTTTTTAGTTTTAAATTATGAATTTCTTTACACGAATTTCATTATTCTCGGCTCAAATTTAAATAGGTCTCAAAAAAATTATTGATATTATTTGGGTTTTCGAAGTCAAATTGAAGAATTAAAAACAAAATTAATTTTATTTATAATTTAAAATCTGCATTTAAAATTAACATTATTTAAATTAGATTCGGAAAGTCGTACGTAATTCGATATCGAAAATTTTAGCTATGAATTTTTAAAAATCTTTTAATTCTAAATTTGAAAAATTTTCAACACCTGAAATTAAATTTCTCGATATTTATTTAAAAATTAGATTACTGTTTGATTTGAGTATACCGAATTGAGTTTTTCGATATCGAATTTAAATATTTCGAAAACCAATTATTTTTAATTTTTTTTATGGTCCATCTTTTAGTCTATGAGTATCTAAGGACGGATACGAAAATAATAATTATATTTAACTTCCATTCATAAATTGAAAAATCGACTGCAATCAATACAGGTTTTTTAATAAAAATATTTTTTTCCGTTGAAGGCTCTGAACGGTGATGAATAGGGTGCAAATTGTATCGGTACCCGCTTTCGAAATTTTTTTTTTTTGAAATCTCATTTCAAATTTAGATATATTGTAACAGCTTTGGAAAGGTGAGTTCTTAAATTTTAAAATCAAGATTTAAAATATAATTGTCTATATTAAATTCAAATTTAAACGAAATATTGAATTTTTGATTTCTATATTTGGATTTTGAATTTTGTTTTTTATTGAATTGAATTTCGAACTAAGATATTTTCGATATTGTAATCGGTGGTTTCGGAAATCACTGAATTCTAACATTTGATTTCGCTAATTAAAACAAAGTAAAATGCAAAAGATTAACGAAAAATAAATGTCAAATTTTGAATCCTTCAAATTGAAATTTTCGATATCGAAATTCTGAATTTCGGTATGTTCTTAAATTGTATTCACTTGTGGAAAATCAGAAACAATTCTTAGAAGAAGTTTTGAGAAGCCAATCACGGCTAATTGATGAAAGTATGTGGCCCGTCGATCGCGATACCTGCTTTCCGCCCGTTTCATCGTTCAAAAGAATCTTTTGAAGAATATATGGCGCAATTAAAGCAGTATTTTCTAGTAAATTAGGTAGAGGGAGAAGCCTGAATGAAATCGCGTTTTCTAGCTTGGATAGGAGGTGATGCTTATCACAATCTCATCCAGCTGTATGAAGAAGAATGTTACGAGTCAAAATCACTCGAGGAAATTGAAAAAAAACTATTTGCAAGATTCAAATTTCTACAAATGAGAATGAAGCCAACTGAGAAAGGCTGCGTAAAAGTGCGAATTTAAGTACAGTTGTCAGAAATCATATTCTGAATTTGCAATCCGGGATATGATTGTGTTACACACAAGTCATGAAAAGGTTTAAACCGGTAATCTACAAAAGGGAAACCCTACATTGCAGGATGTTATTGTAATTGGAAATGCTTATGAGAGCACGCAACAGGCGATCGATGTTTTGAAAAGTGTTAACGACTCGTGTCAGAGGTGAATGCAGTAAATATCCAGAGACGGAAATGGAGAGTAGGAAGACGATCAAATTTCAAAGAATATCGTTTTTGCTTAACAGGGAGTTTGTTTAGGATATTTAAAAAGTCATGAACGAAGTAAATGCCGATTTCTCTCAGCTGTATGTCACAAATGTCATAAGATTGGACATATCGCCGCCGTTTATCATAATGGTGGATTGTTTAGTGGTAATCGTAGAAGAAATGCAAAGAACCGCCAAAAAAATCGGGGAGAAGAGATCGTCAGAACACTGAAATCACACGGATCACGGTATTCGAGTGTTCCGGTGGATGAAAACAACCCCTGCGAAACTGCAATGTAAGAATTTGCCAGTGTAAGCCCGAGTTTCCAGAGCCTGGAATTAAAACAGTAGGTCTATAAATCAATGAAACATGTTGAAATTGCCTCTGTTAGTCTCAAATACGAACTGGAGATGAACTGGTTCAAAACATTACTGAGATACTGGGAATAAACTGGTTCAAAGCATTCGATTTTCGACTAGCGACGAGAGTGGAAGGGAAATTGTTCAGCATCACGGAGACATGGGTCAGAAATGAAGAAGCTCTTTGTGCAAAGTATGCGGACATTTTTAAGTCGGGAATAGGGCACTGCAGCCTGTTTACGGCACATTTGTCGCTGAAAGAAAATTTCACGCCGATTGCACGGAAAACTTGCCCAATTCCGTTTGAATTGCATTCTACGGTCAAGGCGGAAATTGAGAGGCTTGTCTTGTTGCAGGTACTGAAACCATTACAGTTTAGTGCAAGGGAATCGCCAATTGTCATAGTATCTAAACCGGCTGTGGCGATTTTAAAGTACGTGTCAACCAACAATTAAACATTGATCAATATCCAATTCCACGAGTATAAGAGTTGTTCCAGCGCCTAGAAGGAGGAAATTTATTTTCAAAAGTAGATCTGCGTGATGCATATTAGCAACTTGAATTGGATGAAGAGTCAAAAAATCTGGTTATGATAACTACATCATTTGATCTGAAGCAGTACCAGCGTCTTCCGCTTGGGATTGCTAGTGCTCCAGCCATTTTTCAAAGATTTATCGAGCAGCTCACGGCGGGGCTAGTCCACGTGACGTCGTATCTTGATGATATCATTGTGACGGGTCGAACTCAAGAAGAGCATCTAAGGAATCTGGAAGAGATGTTTAAAAGACTGAAAAAGGCAAATCTACATTGCAACCTAAAAAAATGTCAATTTATCCAAAAGAAAGTTGACCACTTGGGACATATAATAGACGCAAAGGTGATTCGGCCATCAAATAAAAGAGTGGAAGGAATTGTCGAAATGCCTCGACAAAACAAGACGGCAACAGACGCGTTCAGCTATGGAATTGGTGCAGTGATTTCTCATATCTATCCAGATGGAAGTCCATTAGCTTTCACGTCGAAAACATTGGAGAGCCATGAAAAAATGTACTCTCAAATCGAAAAGAAGGTCCTGTCGATAGTTTTTGGGTACATCAAGTTTTATCAGTACCTGTATGGTAGGCTGGTCAGCGATCATAAGCCACTATAGTAGCTCTATTCAATTCCGAGAAGGATCTACCCATGATGACAGCAAATCACATATTCCATAAAATACAAATCGACGAAAAAAACGGAAATGTGGATGTAATATCGCGACTTCAAGGCGCTTATTTCCAATCGACAGCGAGCAGATTGCAGTTGCGACCAAAGAATCAAGTGCTGAAGCTGCTACATGATGGACACTTTGGAGTGGTCCGGATGAAACAACTGGGACGCCGTTTCGTTTGTTGGACGCATATTTGCCAAGACATTGTGGAAACAGTTAAACAGTGGTCGCTGTGCGTCGATAGTTATTCGTGATATCTGTTTGCGATCAAAATGTGTGATACAACGACCAAAACAACGATACGTGCACTGCAATGAATGTTTGCAATAAAAGTCTTGCCTGACACCATCGTTAATGACAATAGAGCATCGTTCACAAGCCATGAGTTTGCATGTTTTTGTGAATCGCTATGGATCGAACATTTGACGGTTGCGCCTTTTGATTTGTACGAACGTTCAAAGGTGCAATGAAACAACATCTAGCGGGAGAGAGGATATCGAAAGATCTAGAGCTATTGAAGTTTTTGGCTGGTTATACCGTTGTCCTTACTATATTTCCGAACGAGTCGAGAGGGAAAGTGAGAGGAATTGGTAAATTTTCACTCGATCAGGCGATATATGCGAAAAATTACTCAGTGAGACTTCAATGGCTACGAAACAAAATAAAATTTAAATAATTTTATTTAAATTCGACCGAGGGCGCCCGATTCTCTCATGGCTGAGAAATGGAATTGGGGCCTTAATAGTCAACCGTCACATATTACGAAGTTATTATCTTGATCATCTACGTAGGGAACTGATGAGGAGCCATCATCATCTATAAGGAGCAGCGGTAAATTTTGAAGGAAAATTTAGATAGACAGTGAACCATTGCAATTACCACGAAGATCGGCGAGAGTAAGGATACCAATCGTTTGATTTGACTAAAACTGGTGGTAAGATTTATTAAATACAACACTAAATTCTGAATTTCAATACAGATCGAATTTGTTAGAATTTCCATGACCAAAAATGGTCGATATTTTTTTTAATCTCTACTTGTTATGGGGCTCAAGGCTCTCCCACCTATTTCGCAGTTGGCTTATTTGCGTCTTTGCTTAATGCCATTTGCCAGCCAAATTCAAATTAAGGAACGATTATTTATGATTTAGGAACAAAAATGAAAAAAAAGAAAGCGAACTTTGTAATTCTGTTAATTTTCGATATCTAATTAAAATTAAATGTTTAGGCTGTTGAAGTTTAGAAACCGCGATTTCAATGATGATTTCAGTTTTAAATTCTGAATTCCGACGCAGTTTTTTAATAAATAAAAATTAAAAAAATTTGAAATTTTTAATTTTTTTCACCTCGGTGTTTAAATTAAAATTTTAAGGAATTCCCCAAATTTGTTGAGTTTTAACTTAATTTCAAAGCAGATTAACGAATTAAATATTTTAAAATTTTAAATCAATAAAATTAAAATTTTGGTTACCATATACAAATTTAAATTACTGGATCTAAACTACGATTTGCCATAACTTTTTTTTTTCAAAATCGATTAATTTTTAAATTAAACCTAGTTTTTTAGTTTTAAATTTTAATTTTCTGCATTAAAATTCATAAGCTAAAATCAGCATTTAATCTTAACGTTATTTAAATTTGATTCGGAAAATCGTAATTCGATATAGAAAATTTTAGTTATCGAATGATGTATGAGTTTTTAAAAATATTTTAATTCTGATTTTCGAAGCAAATTTATGAAAATTTGTATTTGAAACTTTACAATTTTCTAAACTCTGTCTTCCAAATTTTACATTTCTACCATATTTTTTAAATTTCTTAGGCTAATCAAAATTTGCAAGTTAATATCGTAGATCGAATTTGTCAAAACCTGAGAATAAATAAAAATTAATTTTTTTAATTTTAATATTCGAAAACCAATTATTTTTAATTTTTTTTATGGTCTATCTTTTAATGTACGATTATCTATAAGGGGGTCGATTATGTATCTCTCGTATTACGAGTTACGAGTTACGACAACTCGTAATCCATGAAGTCGTAATTGCGACATAGCGCGATTATGTAAGCAAGTACGAGACACAATTTTTTCGGAAAAAAGGAGTTGCCCGATATGTTCATTTTCGGACACATATTTTGTTTTTGTTTTTATTTTGTTTACAAATATTTTGTGGTTATGTCAAAATAAAATTGGCGCGCTAGAAAATTGTTTTTGTTTTAAATCAAAATTATTTGTTTTAAACAAAAACAAAATGAATTAAAATAAAATAAATAAAAATAAAATTATTTTGTGTATTTAAAAATTTATTTGAAAGTAAGTAATCTTTTGGTGTTTTAACATTATAACCAAGCTAATTTGACATAATATCAGTTCTATTTACAAGGAAACATTGTAATGGATTCTGTTGTTGAATTCATTCATCCTTGGCAAAATCGGGATGGTCTTTCATAAAACTAATAATTTTATTTAGTTGCTGTCCATTTCTTCGATTTGCCCTAAATAATAGTTTTTGTAAACAAAATAAAAATTATATTAATTATGTGTTTATATTAAAAATACAAAATAAAGTATTAAATTATTAGTATAAACAAATTTATTTTCATTTTATGTAATAGATTGGAAAATACTTTTTTATTATTTTTATTAAAAAAATTGTAATCACTTCTTCCACAACACTTAAACGATTTTTGACAATTAAATTGTTTTTCGCAAAATCACCACACTACTATGGTTGTCGCACTTTTCAAAATGGAATGAATATAGCAATAAATCAAACTATTAAATTCATGTTTAATAGTAATTTATTAATAAAAAATCATATGTTCGACTATTGAATTACTACTAAATGTCTAAAAACATTATTTGAACAGTTAATTTTGACAAATTTTCCTAAAAACAATCATTTCAACCATAACGAGTTGCTTGTCGTACTCAAAAACTTGTACGAGTAAAACAACAACAACATGTCGCAATTACGAGAACTCGAAATGTCTTGCATAATCGCGTTTGGTCGTAATTTCGAAAAACTAGTAACTCGTAATGCTTACATAATCGACCTCAAGGACGGCAACAAAAATAATATTTATTTTTAACTTCCAATCATAAGTTATCACAAATCGACTGCATGATAAGCTGGAATAACAAATTCTTCATGCAGACAGTCGTTTATACAATTTTATGGTTAAATATTTATTTAGGTATTCGACTACATAAATTTCGGTTTTAAATATTTATGTCCAAATATGTGTCCTTTTTATGTTTTCAAATATTGACAGTGAAATTAAGGAGGCGTGTATCAACAAAGTCGAAATTACTAAAATTGGCATTACTGTTGTTCTCATTGGAAATCCAATAAATCACTGTTTGTTACCGTTCACTTTCAGGGCTATCAATAAATAATCTAAATTTAATTTCATTTTATTTCAACATCAATTAATTTTTATTAACCTTTCAAATCAACAACAAATCAAAAACTTCAATGAAAAATCAAAAATAAAAACGAGAACGTATTTAAATAGTTTTATTTTAAATAATAAGAAATCAAGAAAAACGTAAGAATTTTTTTTTAATTAATTAAATATATTTATAAATATAATAAATTTAAAAAACAAAAACAAATCTTATTTTTGCATATAAAAAAAAAACCAAATCAAATTTAATTCTATTGTAAATATTTTAATTAAATAAAAAATAAAAACAATGAAATCATAAAAATTTTATTTATTTATATTGTAAAATATTAAAAAAAAAAATATTTACAAATTTAAAAATCAAAAATCATTCTTATATTATGTATTTAAAAAAAAATGTGTATAAACATTTTATATTTTATTTACTTACTCGATTATTTTTGACTAATTTTTTTTTTTATTAACTCTTGGCAACAAAATAAAAATTCGTCCAAATTTTCGTTTTATTTTAATTTTTTAATTTTTGTTTAACCAAAACGAATTAAATAAACGAAAAATAATAAATAAATAAATATATTAAAAAAAATAAAATAAATAAAAAATTATAAAAATAAATAATAATTATTACATATCTCAGAAATAAAAAAATACATAAAAATATTAAAAAAATTAAATAATATTTTAATTTGCTATTATTTTGTTTCATTTATAATTTAACGTCACTAATTTAAACAAACCAAAATCCAAAATTGTACATAGTATTTAAAAAATAAAAACCCATGTAAAATAAATAAACAACAACATTTTTATAATCTTTATTATAATTAAATAAAGTTTTATTTAAAAAAAAAATGAGTAAATATAAATAATATATATAAATATTATTAATTATTTTTGTTTTTAGTTTTTAAAATTATTATTATTATTATTATTAATAATAAGTCGAGAATATTATTATTGATAAAGTTTATTTTTATTTTATTTTATTAAAACAAAAATTAAAAAAAGAGAAGGAAAGTAATTTAAAAAAAAAAATAAAAAGACAAACCATGTATCATTGTTAAAAAGTGAAAAATTAATTTTATTTAAAAATTTTAAATAAAATCTGAATATAAATAATTTAAAAAATTGGAAAAAAAAGAAATAGATATTTAATAAAAATTAATTTTTTTATTTGATGAAAGCTGTTGGTAAGCTGTGATGTGATTACATGTGATTTCAGCGAGCAGCGATAATTTTAATATATATAAGGTGAGTGCCTTCTGTGACGGAACAAATTCATGCACAAGTTATAAATTTCTTTGGATACAAGTTAACTTTACCCGAAGTACGTATATTACATAAATTATAGAGTTTACGTAATGGCAAGCAAGTGGTATAATCACAGAGAAAATTTATACAGAGGACGAGAGTCATGCATGATCTGAATCAGGCGAATCAAAATAAAATAATAATTTTGAATGTGTGCAAAGTTCTTCAAAATCAAAACCAACACAAATGTCTATACTACAAATGCATACAGACATTGATTTTTACAAAATAGAAATACATTTATTTGAAGCGCATTGGGCCTATTTAGACGTGTATGCACTACATCATGACATTACACACATTCGTGTTTAGACGTAAAATTTCAAACTGTTGACACCAATTGCGATTTATCTTTGTATGTGTAAAATTATTTTCATTTCAGTATGATGCTTTGAAAAAAAATCCGACCAAAACAAATTTTTTATTGCTTTTTCATTGTATTAGTGTGTAACAAATCGTACCGCAATTATAATTTTTGAAGAAAAAGCGCAACACAAATATCCCCACTCTAAAATTAGTTTATAGGCAAAGAGGTAAAAAACGAGGAGATACATCATGCGCTGTATACATCGTCTAAACAGGCCCATTAGTATTGGTTCCAAAATAGTTATACCATACAGTACCGAATAAAATGCATAGATTTTCTACATAAAATAGACGTTATTGTCTGATGAATTTTTTTTATTTTTTACTGTAAGCAAAATATTATTCCTCATTTCAAACAATATGGTGGAAACAAAACGTAAAAATAAATCAACATACGAATGAAATTTACGATCGGCAAGAAAGAATATTTGTTCTTTGTTGGTACATTTCATCTTTCTATACACCTATTTCAGACCAGTTAATTCGTAAATCACAAATAAATGTACCAACCGCTTCTCGATCATTGTTTTTTTCTTATTCCATTCAAACGCTGTATGTGTTGGTATTTTCCTTCACATTTTTATTAGTTGTTTTCATATGGTATTAATTGTGTTATTTTTTACCACGCTATTATTAGCTCACTCTGTGTGTCTGCTTGTATCGTCAAATTTTGTAATCAATTTTTCAACGACTTGCGATACTTTAATTGAGCTGAAATTTTGCATGGAGCCTTAACTCCGATGGCAATACAAAATTCTAAAACATTTTTTCGGTCGAAAAGGCTTTTTTTCAACCACTTGAGATAGTCGAATTGAGCTGAAATTTTACATGCCGGCATAACTCCGATGAAAATACATACACTACATTTTTTTCGGCCTAAAAGGCATTGAAAAACCTAAAAGGCCTTTAAAAGCCTTTTATGGTTTTCAAAGCGTTTTAGGTCGAAAATTGTTAGAATCTTGTATTGTCATCGGAGTTAAGCCTGCACGCAAAATTTCAGCTCAATTGGACTATCGCAAGTGGTTCAAAAATTGATTACAAAATTTGACAAAGACTTATAAAAGTTGGCTATAATAAAAAACAATCTTATGACAAGTACTCGCGGATCGCACTCTAAAAGGTAAGGTCCAAAGATCTCACCATCTATCATTTAGCAACTTCCTGACAAATGTTAACCTTAGAGCCGTACATCTGACTTACAAAAATAATGATTACTATGATTTACACAAAAATTGGTTGGGTTGGGTGTTTAGAATTGATTTAATTTATTTTTGAAAATATAGTTAGTACAAAACGATTATTAAAATTCTAACATTTAATTCGGTGAATGAGTTCTTGGTCGCTTTAATTGTAAAACCGATGAGAAGGCGGATTGTACGGACAAGTTATTCAAATTACATTCTTCATCTTCATCTGGATCTGCGCTTGTATAGTATAACACTGTTCGCATATACCCTAATATAGTGTTTGGAGCATGTTGCCGTGCGACAGACATCACAAACTGCAGTAGTTTTCGTATCACCCTTTTGCCTTTATCGATTGTGCATGCAGGCTTCACATCTTTGTTTTATTGTATTGTTCAGAATTTCTGGAAGGATTGTTATAAAAGTTTTAACTGACTTGTGTAGTGAACCTTTTGCAATTCTGTTTTGAATATGTGCATCTGCCTGATTTTTCGATGACGTATTCCAGGTTGGATTACTCAGTTGAAAAAAGCGATAGGCAGCAAGGGCACCTACATCCAACAAGTTATAAAATAGTGTGACGGGCCAACGGTTAGTTTTGCGTTTGCATGTATAGATGCGATTCATTTGATCAAATGTATCAACACCACCCTTCGTAGCATTGTAGCCTAAAATAATTTGCGGTTCTTGGGTGTTAGCATCTATAGCATCATCCGCGTGTGCTGTAGAAAGAAGCAAAACGTTTTTTTTTGTGTAACTGGCAAGGCACATGTTATCAGAGAACGCAAAAATTGTGGAACATGCTTCTCTTCGTTTTATTTCATTCGAATCCGTGAACTGTTTCGGTAATTCCGGTTTATTCGATCGTATTGTCCCAGTCGAACTTGTTCTTCTTGTACTCCTTTGCCAAAGGAACACTTTTGAAAAAATTATCCATGGTGATGTTGAAGCCTTTATCGAGATGACGGCCACTGAGCCGAAGCACGAGATCGTGAGCACTATTTCGAGCTCTCTGTTCCTCTGGCTGTGTGCCTAAATATATTTCTCCTGCTAATGGTGAATTAGTATAGTAGCATCAACAAGGGTTGCTTAGGATATATTGTTTGAAGCTACATCTTCCCCGGGTTGTAACCAGCTGCTCATCAATGGTTATCTCTCTGGACGGAATAAAGTGATCTCCAAGTTTTTTTATAACTGTAAGCGAGCTGGTATTGTGCGTGTATCATATGCTTGTGAAGTTTTTCACAAATTCACAGATTTTATATATGTGTTAGTATCACACTGTTAAGTTGAATTCCAATAAGAAAAAATTATGATTCCTATTGAAATGTTTAGTACTAAAATATAAAATATAAAACCAATTTAGACAAAACAAATGAATTTAAATAGGGTAAAACATATCTTAATTGATTTTTATAGGGTAAAACATATCTTAATAGCTCGTTAGGCAAGGAATCAAATAAAATGTTTCAAGTACTACTAGAACTAGAATAAACATAACTGGACAGATGTGTTACTGGCTATTTACCTCAACCAAAGCAAAAGCTTAAAGAAAAAAATTCTTCATAAATTTATTTATTCAAATAATTGATTCCTTATAAGCAAGTTAAACAAAAAACTAAACGAACTATTCCATATACTATCGAAACTAGAGTCCAAATCTCTGGCAAAGGGTGTTAATGGCCATTTATCATTTTCGGCCAAACTCGAACTTTTCAGAAAAAAATTCGTGGCCAATTTATTTCTCGGGATAATGGATTCCTTTAAGTCTTGTTGAACGAGGAATTTAATAAGCTATTCCATGTACTATCGGAACTTAGGTCCAAATCTCTTGCAAAGGGTGTTACTGGCAAATTTTTAATAAATTATTAAATAAAGCCTTACTTCAGATAAAAAAATTCGTGGCCAATTTATTTCTCGGGATAATGGATTCCTTTAAGTCTTGTTGAACGAGGAATTTAATGAGCTATTCCATGTACTATCGGAACTTGAGTCCAAATCTCTGACAAAGGGTGTTAATGGCCATTTAGCATTTTCGGCGAAACTCGAACTTTTCAGAAAAAAATTCGTGGCCAATTTATTTCTCGGGATAATGGATTCCTTTAAGTCTTGTTGAACGAGGAATTTAAATAGCTATTCCATGTACTATCGGAACTTGAGTCCAAATCTCTGGTAAAGGTTGTTAATGGCAAATTTTTAATAAATTATTAAATAAAGCCTTACTTCAGATAAAAAAATTTGTGGACAATTTATTTCTCGGGATAATGGATTCCTTTAAATTTTGTTTAACGAGGAATTTAAAGAGCTATTCCATGTACTATCGGAACTTGAGTTGAAATCTCTGGCAAATGGTGTTAATGGCCATTTATCTTTTTCGACCAAACTCGAACTTTTCAGAAAAAAATTCGTGGCCAATTTATTTCTCGGGATAATGGATTCTTTTAAGTCTTGTTGAACGAGGAATTTAAAGAGCTATTCCATGTACTATCGGAACTTGAGTCCAAATCTCTGGCAAAGGGTGTTAATGGCCATTTATCATTTTGTACCAAACTCGAACTTTTCAGAAAAAAATTCGTGGCCAATTTATTTCTCGGGATAATGGATTCCTTTAAGTCTTGTTGAACGAGGAATTTAATGAGCTATTCCATGTACTATCGGAACTTGAGTCAAAATCTCTGGCAAAGGGTGTTAATGGTCATTTATCATTTTCTGTCAAACTCGAACTTTCCAGAAAAAAATCCGGCGCTAATGCATTTCTCGGGTTAATTGATTTTTTGAGGGCTTATCGGACGAAGAATTTAATATACTATTTCATGTTATATCATAATCTGAGTCCAAATCTCCGGTTAGAGGTGTTAATTGGCTTTTAACGTTTTAGGATTTTGCTTAGTTTGCATCTAATTTGATTTCAAATAATTAGCATAAGCACATTCTTATTAGAATATAAGTATCAAATACACAAACCGACTGAAGATTTTTAGTACCAAGCAAAGATATTTTATTTTATCAGTTTTTACAGCGCCATCTAATATTCTCTTGTTCCGACTAACATAATATTTGGAAAGCATTCTACTTTGACCGTTTTTTTACTAGATGTCAACCAAAGCAATTGTTTTCAATGTTTTATTTAAATATGTTTTTTTTATATTTCGGAATTCATAAAAAGAGCCCAATTATATTTTAGATAAATTAAATGAAAATTGCACAATACGCGCTTTAAAGCAACATTATTTATTTATTAAAGATAAAATAAATTTATTTTGCACAATAAATAAGACGAATCTCCTTTTGGTATGGGTTAAAATAACAATTAAAACTATTACTTAATCAGTTAATTTATTATTTAAGAAAATTATGCTTGTTAATTTATTTAAAGTTTTAACATTAAAATGTAATTTCCATATAAAAGCTTTATCGTAACATTATACAATGACTAATCAAATAATTACATAACTTTATAAAATTTGAATAAATGTAAAATAACCGCATGCGAAAATTTTTATTAAATAATTGAAATATTTCTATGAAAATTATAAAATATTAGAATGTTTTAATAATTTTACTCAAACTATGATTTAAATTCATTCATTAGCATTTTTGTATATTAACGAATATTTTATTTTGTGGCCCATTGCTGCCGCTTGGTGTGTCCTTTAAGGATTACCTATTTACTTATTATGAAAGATATCCATATGTATAATTCTGTTATATTATAATAAATTCTAAAACTGTAAATTACGAATCGTGGTAATTTTCATACAGTTTTATTATAGATGTTTGATCAAACTCCATATAAAAAAATGTATAGAAACCATTTTGACTTTGCTTAGATTGCCATCTGATGGCGAACATCATATCAATAATTATATGGATGAAGTCTTTTTAAGGTATGTAGGTATTCGTTTTGTCGTTTTGAATATACATATATAGGGGTGGACCAACATATCGCATTATGAATAAATAAAATTCAATATTGTTACCAAAAATAAAAACGAAATGCGTATGATCGGCAGATCCCTTTTTAAAACCAGGGAGAAAAAATTAGGGAATTGCCCAACAAACAAATTTTTGTAACTCGTATAAAAATGTGCATACGAATAAAATACTTTTGCCCAATCTGATTTATAATTTCTTTTATTTTTTTTTGTTAAAGAATGCTTCGTAAATTTCTGCGTAAAATCATTTTGCTTAGTAAAATAAATTTATATAAACCTATATGAGTATTTTTTATAATAAAATTGAGTAAGCATTTTAGAACAATATTTGATAGTACTTTAACATTGATAATACTTATTGCCATTTTTCGGAAAAATCATTCATTTGGTAATGTAAATAAATTTGGTTAAATAGTCTTAATTTTCTCCTTAGGGAAGGTTGGATACGAAATATCCATTTTAATTAATATGCACAGTTTTATTATGTGCACTTTGAACATGTGATATTCATCAATTTTTGTTTTAATTATATATATTTAAATGTACATTTTATTTTTACATTTATTTTTACATTTATTTGTTGTCAAACTACAAATTTATTATATTTTAATTTACTTCCAGAAAATATGCATTTATTAATCATATATTTGTTTTTGCAATTGGTCCACACCCTATATATGTTTAATTAAAACCACAAAACGAATACCTACATACCTTTAAAAAACATCATCCATCCAGATGGCAATCTAAGAAAAATCAAATTGGTTTCTATACATTTTTTTATATGGAGTTTGATCAAACATCTATAATAAAACTGTATGAAAATTACCACGATTCGTAATTTACAGTTTTAGAATTTATTATAATATAACAGAATTATACATATGGATATCTTTCATAATAAGTAAATAGGTAATCCTTAAAGGACACACCAAGCGGCAGCAATGGGCCACAAAATAAAATATTCGTTAATATACAAAAATGCTAATGAATGAATTTAAATCATAGTTTGAGTAAAATTATTAAAACATTCTAATATTTTATAATTTTCATAGAAATATTTCAATTATTTAATAAAAATTTTCGCATGCGGTTATTTTACATTTATTCAAATTTTATAAAGTTATGTAATTATTTGATTAGTCATTGTATAATGTTACGATAAAGCTTTTATATGGCAATTACATTTTAATGTTAAAACTTTAAATAAATTAACAAGCATAATTTTCTTAAATAATAAATTAACTGATTAAGTAATAGTTTTAATTGTTATTTTAACCCATACCAAAAGGAGATTCGTCTTATTTATTGTGCAAAATAAATTTATTTTATCTTTAATAAATAAATAATGTTGATTTAATTTATCTAAAATATAATTGGGCTCTTTTTATGAATTCCGAAATATAAAAAAAACATATTTAAATAAAACATTGAAAACATTTGCTTTGGTTGACATCTAGTAAAAAAACGGTCAAAGTAGAATGCTTTCCAAATATCATGTTAGTCGTAACAAGAGAATATTAGATGGCGCTGTAAAAACTGATAAAATAAAATATTTTTGCTTGGTACTAAAAATCTTCAGTCGGTTTGTGTATTTGATACTTATATTCTAATAAGAATGTGCTTATGCTAATTATTTGAAATCAAATTAGATGCAAACTAATCAAAATCCTAAAACGTTAAAAGCCAATTAACACCTCTAACCGGAGATTTGGACTCAGATTATGATATAACATGAAATAGTATATTAAATTCTTCGTCCGATAAGCCCACAAAAAATCAATTAACCCGAGAAATTCATTAGCGCCGAATTTTTTTCTGGAAAGTTCGAGTTTGACAGAAAATGATAAATGACCATTAACACCCTTTGCCAGAGATTGGGACTCAAGTTCCGATAGTACATGGAATAGCCCATTAAATTCCTCGTTCAACATGACTTAAAGGAATCCATTATCCCGAGAAATAAATTGGCCACGAATTTTTTTCAGAAAAGTTCGAGTTTGGCCGAAAATGATAAATGACCATTAACACCCTTTGCCAGAGATTTGGACTCAAGTTCCGATAGTACATGGAATAGCCCAATAAATTCCTCGTTCAACTAGTTTTAAAAGAATCCATTATCCTGAGAAATAAATTGGCCACGAATTTTTTTATCTGAAGTAAGGCTTTATTTAATAATTATATTAAAAATTTGCCATTAACACCGTTTGCCAGAGATTTGGACTCAAGTTCCGATTATACATGGAATAGCTCTTTAAATTCCTCGTTCAACAAGACTTAAAGGAATCCATTATCCCGAGAAATAAATTGGCCACGAATTTTTTTCTGAAAAGTTCGAGTTTGGTCGAAAATGATTAATGGCCATTAACACCCTTTGCCAGAGATTTGGACTCAAGTTCCGATAGTACATGGAATAACTCTTTAAATTCCTCGTTCAACAAGACTTAAAGGAATCCATTATCCCGAGAAATAAATTGGCCACGAATTTTTTTATCTGAAATAAGGCTTTATTTAATAATTTATTAAAAATTTGCCATTAACATCCTTTGCCAGAGATTTGGACTCAGGTTCCGATAGTACATGGAATAGCTCTTTAAATTCCTCGTTCAACAAGATTTAAAGGAATCCATTAACCCAAGAAATACAATGGCCCCGAATTTTATTCTGAAAAGTTCGAGTTTGGCCGAAAATGATAAATGGCCATTAACACCCTTTGCCAGAAATTTGGACTCAGGTTCGAATAGTACATGGATTAGCTCATTAAATTCCTCGTCCAACTGGTTTTGAAAGAGCCTATTATCCCGAGAAATGTATTGGCCACGAATTTTTTTCTTGAAATGGAGTTTGCCCGAAATCAAAAATATCCATTAACACCCCTTTCCAGAAATTTGGACTTAGGTCCTTATAGTAAATGAAATAGCTTATTGAATTTCTCGCTAAAACAACGCAATAGGTGTTTTATATCCCGAGAATAATTAAGCGAACGTATTTTTTGGCGTTTTAATGAAATTTAAACGTGAAAAGCTTAAATTCTAATTGGATTAAATTTGAATTAGTACTAAAATAGGTTGATGTTTTGGCTTAGGTGGTTTGAACATGGGAGTTTAGTACTATGACTTTTGGTTGTGATTTGCCATTTGTTACCATAAAAAAATATAATTTCATAAATTGATTTAATTAAGTTAACTATTTACAAAACTTTTAATATCATTAGGGATACAATATGATACAATGTATGATAATTATTATTTCCAATAAAATGATTAATTATTTTATGCGAGTCTTAGTTTTCAGGTAGCAAACCAATAGCTTAATCATATCATACATTAAAATGTTGAAAACTAAATTTTAATGCATTAGTTTTTACGCTACTTACACAATGTAATTGTAAAATATTATACTTTTTCAAATGCCTTTATGTTTTTTAATAAATAGCAATATTTATTGATTATATTTCTTTCATAAACAATTTTTTGATTCATGACAGTGTACACTACGCACTAACACTAACGAAATCAATTAGAATTCAATTAAATTTTCAATATTCCAATAGGATTTGTATACGTATAGATGTGAAAAAAAGTGTGAAAAACTTCACACGCATGTGTATCATCGAGTCTAATAAAACGAGTTATTTGTTGAAATCTTGCTATATAGAGACATAATAGCTCTGTAGAAAGGCATGTGTGATTCATGGAATAGATCCTTTGCCTTTAGGCATACAATTCATCTGCGTTTACATTGGTCCAATATTGCATGTTCTTGGGATCGTTCAAATGTCGATTGCTTTCATATCCTCGTTTAGCTTTTTTATTTGTATCTAATACAATAGCTTCGACTATTGATATTGGTATAAGCCGTTTGAATGCTTCTGCTTTATTTGAAAACGATCAGTTACACGATGCAATGTGATTTTTTCTACCAGTTTTTGCGACAGTTGCTCTATTTTGCTCAGAATGAAGAAAATATTAAAATTCGATTTTCCGACAAAATTAATTACTTTTAATTGACTTTTTAAATAAAAATAGGTTTGTATTGTGTTAACGAATAATTTTTATAGAATTAAGATCTGTACATACTAATTATATTGGAGTTATAGCAAAAAATATATAATCAGTTTTCGTTTTCGTTTTCCTGTGGGTAAGGCGCTTTACGATACATATCAGAATAAACTGTTCCATTAGTGTTACTAAAAGACTTTACTAAGACTTAACATCGTGTGTCTAGTAGTCTTAAATTACTAATGCCGTAAAGGAGCGCCCCACGCTTTTATTTTTAGTCTAAGTTTTTTTTAATATATTTTATTTTTAAATGTTTTCTAGCAGGATTTCTTCGGGTTTTCCACATGACTGTAATAAAGAGCATTTCTGTTACAAATATGAAAAATGACGAAAATAAAAAGTTCTTTCATTGTATTTCGAAATCGAGATGATCGCTCCTAATTGTTCGAGAACTTTACAATTTTTAATAATTTCGTACGACCTTATTTTCGTTTTTAAATCTATCTGTTGTGTGTGTAGTATATAAAAATATTTAACATTGCGACAAGTCAAAACCGCCCATAGACTGGTTTGGACATGTGCATTTACTCAACGAATATAGACCTTGAAATTGTTTGTTTCTAATCTCTTTTCAAAGAAGTAATCTGGAAGTATAATATGCCTAAATTCAGAAATGTGTAAATAAAATAAAATGTTTAAATAAATTGTTTCAGATAGGCTTCTTTAATTAAAATTTGACCATGTAGTGTCAGAAATTTCAACAAACCGAAAACTGCATAAAGCCAAAACCGGTCACTTGGGTCTCATTTACATTCATTCCGAGATTCTGATATTCGGAGAGGAAATTTTGTATTCATGGTACATATCTCAGCTTCCGTTGGGCTCGAGAAGCTTCATGCGTGATATATATAGCCCAAAATGCGATGATGATTTCACATCTTTTCAGTTTTATTCAACAACGAGATCAGTAGTTTAATGCAAATTCCTGATCTCTTGTAGGAAGTAAAATAACAGCGATTACGCTGGCTCGGTCACATTCTTCGTGCGCATTCCAAATGAATAGATCAATGATCTCTGAGAAGTAAGCCACCGTTTGGTAGGTCCAGAAGTCGTTTTGCGATGACGGCGTATATGTAAATGAGGTAAGGGAACATGTTAAATTTAAAAACTCAAATGGACTTTTAATATCTCAAATGCTTGTCAGGTATATGCACACGACTTTAAATAAAACCGTTGGTATACAAGAATCCTTAAAATAAAATATCAGTTCAGTTAATGAAAAATAAGCATGTTGCATAAGCAACTGTTATATATAACAAAATCGGGTGTAATGCTGTTATTTGTGACATACATTTATCAATTATATATTGATGAATATTCGAATAACGACATTCAACCTAGTAGCATAATTCAAAATTTTGAACAAATGTCCGAGCAATGTTTTCAAAAAGTTGATATGGCGCCTTTAAAGCTCCAAAACTGCTTAAATCATTTTTAAAAAAATTTTGATGCAGAAATGTCTCAGTTACTGAAATATTTCATTGATTAACAACAGTTCAGTACATTTTTCGCAACTTGTTGCTTTATAGGCACAGTAGCCTGCAATATAACTAATGGCGTTCTTACTTGTAATCATTCCTTAAAACATCCCAGTTAATTGCTAAAACTTCGCTTTCATCATTGATACAATTAGAAAATGGTGAATTAAAAACAATCTTCATGCTATATAGTAACATTGGCAAAATGGATACAAGTATAGTGGCTAGTTGAAGTATAATTGACACCACCCTTACCCCGAAGAATTGGAAAAAAAGTTTCTAGAGCGTCCTGATCTGTTTTACCCTTGAGAATCGATTCCAAAATTGTCGCCTAAATACTCAATTGTAAGTTAATCGTCCATTGTGAAAGAAAGGTCAATTCTAAGTCTTTTAAAAATTTCAAATAATTTTTCAAATTTCTTAGATAAACTAACGATTCTACCAAATAATTGTACGTGTTGTCGAAGATGTTATTGAACCTCTCCATAAAGTTGGCTGTTGGAATCGCATTTCCGAGATAGGGTCCAAACATTGACGGGGAAACCTGCAAAACCAAAACCAAAACATTTAATTCATATGCTGGCATTAGTCAAGTTCGGCATCAATTGAATTTTTCGAAGTTTTTAATTTTCGAAAAACCTGCGAAAAACGTTGCTGACGATTATTCCCTATGATCCGCCTAAAAATACCTTCTTTTTATTTCAGGAAAAAAAAGCGTTTATCCGGCATAATGCCAAGATATTTGAAAGCTGCTAAGTTTGGTGCTGCCTGATCGCTTGCGACCATAACAACTTTCAAATTTAGACTTTCTTCGCATATGCTGATATACGTAAGAATTAACTTAGCTAGTTTTTCCGCATTCATTGAGTTATTCAGAAGAATTTATCGTCAGAAGTTTACGTTTCATTTAGTTGGCAAATTGTCAACTGTTTCATCAATGGTCAATCGTTTTATGTAATTGTAGCATTGTACTTTCTTTTTAACATTTCAAAATTACGTTGAATTCTACGTTTCTTAATGTTTAGTAGTTTGAATTCAGTTTTAGCTTTAAGCAATTTGCTTTTGAATATCTTTACGTTTTTAACGTGTTTTTTGCAATTCATACAGTTGAAATCAGAATTGCTGTTTGATTCACAATGATGGTATGCCATTTTATTAATGAGTTCCAAAAATCATACATTAAAATGACGTTCGATTCACCAAACAGTATATTTTATAACGAATAATAAATTTGAATAATTCCGTACTCGAAAATGCGCCATAGAAAAATTTTGATCACTTGCATGGATGTTCTAAATAATTTTACTTTGTAGCGCCGCCCTATACTCGTATATAATACTATGTTAAATAAATAGTGTGTCATGCACTTGCTTTTGTGTAATTGATCAGAAAGGACGTGTCTTTTATTTTTTCCTTAAATAAAATAATCCTTTCAATTGCACAGCCGATAATAATAATTTATCAACAGGTTATGGGCCCAGGGACGCTCAAGCAAGTTTAAAAGTAAAATAAGTTTTACATTAAAGCAAATAAAAAAAAAAAGAAAATAGTGAATATTTGCATTGTTCGAGAACGTTCGTTTTGTTTTTTTTTTCTGTTGAGGAATGACTCGATCGAGTTGTGAAATTGTGTTTCGGACCAATAAACGTGTGTCGTTTTTGGAAATCAATAGTCAAAAATTGATTTAAACACAACGAAATTAATTATAGTTCTAAATTCCTGTGTCGATTTAAAACAAGAAAATTAATTAAAAATGTCGAATGATAGTGCGTGGAATGGAATTGAAAAACTCAAGGGTAGTGAAAATTATCATACGTGGCAATACACAATCAGAAACTTGTTAAAATTAAGTGATTATGAAAAGTGTATTGTGTCCGGTACTGGTGCAGAAACTGTGTAACGATCGGATCGTTACGCACTATGCAGACTGTATACACAAAATATGCAGTTTTTATTTAGTAGTGCCACATTGAATTAATAATCACGCAATCTGGTTATGTTATTGGTTGGTTGCTGAAATCATAGATGGCGGACGTTGAATTGATCATGAATTCAATTATTGGTGAAAATGAACAAAAAATATAATTTTTGTTCACTCTGGCCCAATCCCGCAAAGAAAGCGGTAGATAAAAAAATATATAAAATTAAATAAAAATATATATATATATATATATATATATATATATATATATATGTATATATATATAAAATTTATTACATTGTGTTGTGATAATTAAATAAAAGTAAAAAATAAAATAAAAATAAAATTGTATATATAAATGCAAAAGGTGCCATAAACTTATATACTTATATATATATGTACATGTATATATATAATATATACATATTTATATACGAATATTATCACGATAAACATTATTTACAATCCAGTTTGGGTGAAACGACCTTTGTGGTTGTACCACAGTTAAAACAAAAAAAATAAACAAAAAATTGTTTGCAGCGGAAGTGTCCGCAACTTGGTCCAAGCGTAGGATCGCAAAGTAAAGGAAAATAGAAGAACCGCATGGTGCCGAATATCAGCCAGCAGCAGAGTGGATTTCAAGTTTGGATCACAGAACCGCATGGTGCGGAGTACCGGTCAACTTTATAACGGATGGGCAAATAACTTGTATATGTAAACATATTGTTGTTTTATTTTTGTTATTTTTTATTAATCACTCTAATTGTTGAAAGGATATTTGTATGTATATATATATATATATTAATAATTCTTCCTACAAAGCGCGTAGGAATTTTTTTTTTATATTTTTGTTTGCAGATCGATCAGTTGCGAGTGCGGAGAGCTCTGCGAACTCATCAGCTGGCGAGTATATTGGGATAAACGGAGTTGTATATATATATAAATATATATATGTAGGTTATAAGCCTTCATATTAAAACAAAACAAAATTGTATTGTATAATTTCCTTATATAACTTTTCTTAACATATTATGTTAAAATAAAACAATTAAATGGTTGTAAACAAGAACAAAATTCGTTGGTAATGTGTTATTAATTATTAAGTTTTCAGGAAGTGATCAACGCGTGTGTGAGCAAGATCAATGTGTGAATAAGGCAGCTTAAAAAAACTCCTGGATGGGCATCACCAAACCCTCCACACCCCAAACTGTATCATAGCCGGTAAAAATGCTGCAGGTGATGACTCCGGGTTGAAATCTGTCTACGAAAATAAGACTATTAAGTCACCGCTCGTAACAACTGATGAATCTAAATTACGTCGGGCGAAGGCTAGAATTGAGTTGAGTGTTGATCCATCAGTATATGTTCACATAGAAAAATCAACAACAGCTGCTGAAACATGGACAAAATTACAAGAATTGTTTCAGGACAGAGGCTTATCGCGTCGTATTGGACTATTGAGGAAATTGGTGACGATTCGATTGGAAAGTAGTGACTCCATGAATCAATATATTTCTCAAATGTTTGAAACTGCAAATAAATTGAACGGTATCGGGTTTCCAGTTGATGATGAATGGCTCGGTAGTATTTTATTGGCCGGTTTGCCTAACGACTTTGCTCCAATGATTATGGGACTCGAAAGTAGTGGTACTAAGATTACGGCAGATCTTATTAAATCTAAATTACTTGATTCGGAGTATAACGCAAAATCAAACGGTAGTGGTTCGGCATTTTATGGAAACGGTGGAAAAACGAACAATAACATAAAATGTTTTTCGTGTAATAAACGTGGTCATAAAGCAGACAAGTGTCCACAGAAATCCGGTTCCATGAAAAACGGTAAAAATCCTAACAAGAACGGTAAAGACAATAAAATAGGTAATGCTACAGAAAAATCAGCATTCATTGTAACTGCCGAAACGAATATTAACACAGCGTATTACACCAAACACTGTCATGAGGACGAATGGTTTATTGACAGCGGGGCTTCTCAACATATGTCACCGTTTGAAACATTGTTTGCAGAATTAAAGTCAACGCCAATTAAGCAGATTTCGTCGGCAAGTTCGAATAATATTGCAGTCAAAGGAGTCGATAATGTGCCGGTAGTAATTGGTGAACGTGAAATTGACTTTAAAGAAGTTTTGTGTGTCCCTGACTTGACTGCAAACCTATTGTCAGTGGCACAAATTGTTAAAAACGGGAATACGGTCACGTTTAATCAATCAGGCTGTCATATTTACAACGAGAAGAAACAATTGGTCGCTGAAACCAAAGAAATAAATGGTGTATAAAAGTTAAACGTTCAACGTTCGAAATGTTTTTCGACGATGGCTCAATCGAAGAGTGGTTTAATGTGGCATCGTAAATTAGGCCATATTAACTTCGCCGACATGTGTAAAATGAAAAACGGTATATTTTTCAACGAACGAAATGAAATTGAAATAAAGGATTGCGAGGTTTGCAAGGAAGGAAAGCAAACGCGTCGACCATTTCCGATTAGCACAACGCGCTCCGATCATATATTGGATCTCATCCATTCTGACCTTAATGGACCCATGGAAAATCGTTCGATCGGAGGTGCTAAATATATCCTAACATTTATTGATGACTGCTCCAGAAAAATTTATGTGTATTTTTTGAAAGAAAAATCCGAAGTGTTTAATCGTTTTGTTGAATTCAAAGCGATGGTTGAAAACGAAACAGGCAGAAAGCTGAAGGCTTTACGGTCAGACAATGGCACCGAATACATAAACAAATCGTTTGAAGAGTATTTCAAAAAACACGGAATAAAACATCAAAAATCCGTTGTATATACTCCAGAACAAAATGGTATTGCGGAACGAGCCAACCGCAAGTTAGTCGAGAAAGCTAAATGTATGTTATTTGATGCAAACTTAGACATATCATATTGGGCCGAAGCTGTCAATATGGCCGCATACATCTTAAATCGCTCTGCCAATGCAACTTTGGATAATGTTACACCAGAAGAAGTTTGGTTTGGTAAGAAGGTCGAAATTGGTCATCTAGAATTGTTCGGAAGTAAAGTGATGGTCCACGTACCAAAACAAAAACGCCGTAAGTGGGACAAGAAGTCAAAGAAGATGGTCTTTGTTGGTTTCCAAGAAGGCGTTAAAGGTTATCGTTGCATTGATCCAGAGACAAAAGAAATTCAAATCAGTCGTGATGTTGTTTCTCTTTACGAAAATGGTTTCGAGAAGAGTGTTTCATGGAAAGATCCAGTTGCAGTCGATGAATCAGTTGTATCAGCTGAAGTGAGGGATAATGTTTTAACATTATCAAACAACGACGATAAAATCGTTACGAGTACTCCAACAAAAGCTTCAGGTCGGGATGATTCGTCAAAAAATGAAAATTTCAGCGATGATGATCCGATAATAAATGAGACTGAAACTACGTATGAGGATGCTAACGATACAACGTTTATCCCAGACGACAATGTTGAAGCAGTTCAAAAATTACGACGATCCGAACGAGTACCGAAGCCGCGAAATTTTGATGGGTATGTTATGTATAAGGCCTATGGTTTTCTTGCTGTTGAAGAACCGTCTTCATATAATGAAGCAATTAAACATGAAGAAAATTCAAAGTGGAAGGCGGCTATGAGTGAAGAAATCAATTCCTTGGTGGAAAATGAAACCTGGCAGTTGGTTGAATTACCGGTAAAACGTAAACCAATAAAGTCTAAGTGGGTCTACAAAATCAAACGTGATGAATCCGGTAATCCTGTACGTTACAAAGCCAGATTAGTAGCCAAAGGTTGCTCTCAAATTTATGGAATTGATTATCAAGAAGTGTATTCACCGGTAGTTCGATATTCGTCAATTCGGTTCATTGTAGCGTTGGCAGTTAAAAATGGACTTAAAATTGAACAAATGGATGCTGTGACTGCATTTTTGCAGGGTGATTTAAACGAAGACATTTACATGGTCCAGCCAGAGGGTTTCACAGACGGTTCATAAAAGGTTTGCCATTTAAAGAGGGCTATATATGGTTTAAAACAAAGTGGACGAGTATGGAACATTAAACTAACGCAAATGCTGAAATCATACGGTTTGAAGAAGTCATCAAGTGACCCGTGTGTATTTTTCAAAAGTGATCTATCATTAATCATTACGATCTACGTAGACGATTTTTTAATATTTTGGAAAAATCAGGAAACTTTGAAGAGTTTGAAAGTGGCGTTGTGTAATGCATTTAAAATGAAAGACTTGGGTGTTGCGACGTCATGCATTGGTCTACATATCACATACTTTGATGGGGGTATTGCTCTTGATCAAAAAGCCTATATATCAGAGGTGATCGAACGTTTTGGCATGAAACATGCAAATCCAAGTGCAACTCCGAGTGACACAAATCAAAAATTGTCAGTGTCAATGTGTCCGGTATCTGCTGAAGAAAAACAAGATGTTTCTGAGGTACCATATCAGTCATTAGTTGGCTGCTTATTGTTTATTGCTGGGGGCACAAGGCCTGACATTGCATTCGCAGTGAATGATGTGAGCCGATTCAACACTAATTTCGGTCAGCCTCACTGGGTTGCAGTAAAACGAATTCTTCGTTATTTAAAAGGAACGATGAACTATAAATTAAGGTTCAAGAAATCCAATGTCGACGATGAATTATTTGGTTATTGTGATGCTGATTGGGCATCTGACGTCGACAAAAGACGTTCATGTACTGGATATTTTAACCAAAGCTGTTAGTGGTCCCAAGACGAAACTGTGTTCGGTAAAAATGGGGTAAATAGAGATGCACTGAAAATTAAATGAAATGTATTTAAATTAAATTTAATATTTAAATGAGTGAGGGTGTTCTAAATAATTTTACTTTGTAGCGCCGCCCTATACTCGTATATAATACTATGTTAAATAAATAGTGTGTCATGCACTTGCTTTTGTGTAATTGATCAGAAAGGACGTGTCTTTTATTTTTTCCTTAAATAAAATAATCCTTTCAATTGCACAGCCGATAATAATAATTTATCAACAATGGAAAAAGTCAGAGGGTTCACGGTAAAAAATTATGAATTTAAGAATGACTAAATGTAAAACTTTTTTGACTGCATATAGGTAGTTAACTATTTTAGTTTAAAATTAAAATTTTGAATTGTTAGTACAATAAAAATTAAATGTTTAAAATTTAAGGTTAAGAAGTTTTATTCATAAACCTTTACGTTTTACAATGTAAACTAAATAGTTTTACTTTTCAAACTTTCAAGGTTTTCTTTAAAGTTCTTACTGGTTTGAGTAAAAATGGTGGTTTAATTTCAATACCTAAAAGTTCAAAATTTTTAGATTATAATATTTTATAGTTACAGCCTGTTCAATAAATTCGTCAGTTAAATAAATAATACAAATTAAAATAGTAATATTATAAAAAGATGGATAGTTATTTAAATAATTTGGAAGCGAAATAAATAGCCCAATTCTATATGTAAACCCTCCATAAAAAAAAGGAACTCAATTTAACAATTGTCATTTCATCAGTCAAACTAAAAAATATCTTTAATAAATTTTTATGTTCGCGACCATACCATTAAGCATTATGTTGATGTCTATGTGCCAAAGTCTTTATAACATTTTTATAATTATTTAGGTGGTGAGCACTCTTTGTAAAATTACGATGGTAGCTTTCGTATCGCATCGTCCACAAATAAATTAAAGAACCCCTCCTTGCAATTATGGACGGATTGTGGGTCATCAAATTATGTTTGCGTAATAATCTTAGATTCAGACATTTTAAAATATTTTATTGAGAACTTCTAGTTTCTGCTAATTGTTTAAGGTCTGTTTTAGATATTATATAGGAAAATACCACTCTCATTAATTTTACTGTTGACCATATATCATTTACTTGGTTCAGTAAGTCAGCGAATATGAACGGTGTATATGTAATAACGCACCAACTGTGAAAAGCCAATAAGCCAAGCGAAATTGTTTTAATCTTAATCCAAATTGACATTGGTTTATTTTTCTTATCTCAGAAACCATAGGTACTATCTTCAATTTTTTTTGTAAATTAACTGTTCAAACAAAAACTTTAAAACGAAAGTCCTTCTAGAACATCATGCATGACAGACAAATTCTTAAAGTGTGAGGAATTTCAACAGTATTCATTTTTATTTCCTCTTTTGTACCAAGACCAAACCTACAACAATAATCTGTGTTAAAGGATTGTGTATTGCTCAGTAAAATATGTCTTTGCAAAGCATTACTATTTAATCAGACTTTTAGAAATTTCCACTACAACAATAAAATTGGAAATCTTCTGAACACTTATGATTATTATTAAAATACGCTTCTGAAAAAATTTTGCTTACAAAAATGCTCTTAATTGTATTTACGATTTATATCTATTGAAATGTATATTGAACGTGCACTTGATCATCTTTTCCGATCTTAAATCTAATGAAACTTCCTTGGGTTCTACGATATTTACGATAGAAGACGGACGATATTTCCGATAAATTACTAATATTACTTTCTAAATTTAATAAAGACTCTATTCGAGATTATTTTTCAGGGAGGTTTAAAACACCTTTCAGATTAGAAAAAACAGTTTCAAATAAGGTAAATAAATGTTTACAAATTGCATTAATATTGTCATCTGCTAGCCCTGTTGATGATAAAAATTTTCAACACTGTTCAACACTTTTGGAATAATTACATAAAGAGCTAGTATCTTCTAAATGTGGGTCATTATTTATTGTAGTTAAGTGACTAGTTCAACATTCAACATTTTGATTGAAAGCTAGTTTTCAATTAAAAAATCTCACCGTTCTCATAGTTTTAACAAAGCTTTTAACGCCAAAGTAGGAGTAATCAAAATCTCGTCCTCTTTGATGTTTCCTGTTTCTGTTAGCACTACAAAGATGTGTATCATATAACTCTGGCATTTCTGCAGGTTGTTCACTGGGCGACGTACTATAAATTTTTTTCAATTTTTTAGTTGGTATCCGGAGTTTTCGTCTGGATTAAAAAAGAGGGTGCGGTCAAGAATTCAGCCGCTGCGCAGCTTAGGCTGCAAAAAAAAATTGACAAGCAACCGGTATGCGTAAATTTGAGGCTGCATTTTTATACGACTTGCAGCCGAAAAAATTGACATTTGGAAAATAAATTAGTTTGGCATATGTAAAATAAAAAAACATTCGACTCCTAAGAAAAAGAAAGTCGAAAACAAAACTCCTATTGAGGCTAATTGGCAAACGGTATGTTTCCATTAAATGGAGTATCGTAAAAATAAACAATTATATGGAAATTGTTCACGAATACGATTTAAATACGTTTCAGTCTCATATTCCGTACGAGTAAAGGAAGCTTCCAGGTAAGTTTGATAAAATTATAAGTTTACCATTTTTATTTTATTAAATCTGTTAATATTTTAGAAATGATTAGTGGTTTTGGATAACGCTATTATCTTACCCAGGAGACGTCCAATAATTAATACGGAAAAAGCTTTGTTAATGACCATTTGGGTCTTGGGAAATTTGTGTAGCTATCGGGATGTAGCAGATAGATTTGGTGTTTCGAAGGGTTTGGGAGTGGGAATGGTTTTATTTATATGCCAGGAGCTGACGAAACTGTCGTGAAAATATGTGAACTGACCTTCAGGAGATGAAATAAGGGCAGTTATCGATAAATTTGCCAAATTGCGAGGAATCCATAGCTTCCCCAATGTTATTGGCTGTATCGATGGGACGCACATTGAAATCCCCGCTCCATCTGTTGATCCAGTTAGCTATTACACAACAGGACAGGGTTCCATTCTTTAATTTTACAAGTACATTACTAATAATATAATTATTTTTTTTAGAAGAAGAAGTCATGATGCCAGCGTCTGGAGTAACAGCAGCCTGTGAATAAAGCTTGAAGAAGAGACCATAGGTATAGCAACCGATTATCACTTGCTGGGTGACAGTGCATATCCATTAAAAAAATACTTAATGCGGAACCCTATAAAGATAATGGGATGTTATCTTAACGACAAATAAAATTTAATAAGAAGCTTAGTTCACCAAGAACCATTATCGAACAAGCCTTTGGAAAGTTAAAATCTCGGTGGCGGAGATTGAGATATCTCCATATTTCAAACGTTTTTAACGCGAAATATTTCGTAGTTGCAGCAATTCTATTGCATAATTTTATTTAAGAGCAGAAAGAGGAATTTATGGTACCATTAATGATAACCGAAGCTGAAAATAATCCAGATGACTACTGCGATATTTCGATCACATCCAACGTGGATCCTGCTAGAAAATTTAAAAGAAATTACCTTACTAACACAATTTAAATAAAAAATAAACATTAATTATGTTAATTTCATTTATTTATTAAAACTTAAAAAATATAACAGCCTACAGTTGAGGTACAAATAATTCAGTTCGTTTAAATCAATAAAATAATTCTATCACAGCTTCATAGGGGTAGATAATTAAAGGACATTAATTCTTCATGATTTCAATCATTTCTCTCAAGCAATTAATTTTTTCCTTCTCCAGTTCATTTTTCTCCCTTTTCACCTTCATTAACTCTTCGTGCCTACGGCTGTCCTTCGCTTCTTTTTCTTTTAAGTATTTAATAAGTTCAATAATGTCATCATTAGTTTTCTTTTGTCCGGTGTTTTTTTGGAACGCCGTGCTACACCTTCATTGGACGTGTACATAACCGATACATTAAGTTCTTTTACACTTTCTTCCTCATACCGATTGGCACTAGAATAGTCGAACGTCAGGCCCCTCGGAGGTACGATATTATGGCGAGTACCGTATACTGCGACGAACTCTTCAAAATATTGCCAATATATAGCCCCCTCCCACTTTTCTCTTTCCGCTTTTTTATGCGCTTTATAAGAAATAAGCAAATTACTAAATTTTTTTCTAGCCTCTAATGGAGGAATGGCTAATTCCTGTATATTTCTCTTTATTTCATCTAAACATTTTTTCCACAGAGTTCCTTTATTTGTTTTCGCGTCGTTAAATTCAAGTTCCATTTCTAGTCTTGGGACTATAAGCAACTTTGTTACTTGAGCGTTCCAAATATTCCGGCTATAAAATGCAAGCAGTAAACAAATAAAAACTCACTGCACATCACTTATCTTGATTAAATTTTAGGTTATGTTAAATACAAAAATTTGCAGTCTTTGCACGCTACTATAAGTGGATGAACAAACTGCACAGCCAAAATTTTGTAGCTGCAATTTTGACCGATAGGCTGCATAGTTTTTGCTGCAAGTCTGAATTTTTGACCGACTTGCAGCCTAAGCTGCGCTTGACCGCCCGCAGACTTCCTGAAAAAAATAAAAACAATTACAATGGATATTACTTACATATACAATTTCAATGGATATTTTCCAACCAAGCTACAGAATAAACAAAAACAAATTCCTTTTAGTTGTTGTTTTTGTAATTTTGACCAATGCTGGGTATTTTTGAGCCTGATGTAAAGCTAACGGCATTGAATTGTTTGTCAAAATTATATGTACATTACATTTTCGAAAAATTGATATCGAAAATAAATAGGAAATAAACCCTGTGGTCGGCCACTTCGAAATTTCCAAATATCCAATTGTCCAGGATTATGTGAAGCTATTATGAACCAAATTTAAACACTTTATAAGTTGTAAAAGTTAGTAAAAGAAGTGCTCATCCAATAATACGACACTTCTTTGAACCAGCGGTGCTCATTTTCAAGTTTGAATCGATTTGAAATATGAGTTTTCTGTGATGTGAGAAGGTTGGTTAAAATATATAGTTTCTACTAGCGGATCCGGCCGACTTCGTCCGGACTTTTATTGAATTGTTCTATTAACATCTTTTTTTATTATGAACACTAAGATTCACTTGGATTTTCTTAAACCTAAATCTGTACATTTTTATTTTTATTTTTTTTTGTATTTATTCTTAATTTCAATTTTTTTTCTTACTTCTAAATCATTTTTTTTTATTCATTTATTTTTAATTCTTAAACTATCTTAACTATTTGGATACTTAATTTTTATCTTAATGCTAATTCATGCACAATATTTCTAATAATAAAAAAAAAAAATGTAAAAAAATGTTCGGACAGCATCGCAAACCAAAGTAGTTATTGGTGATATGGACATAATGTGCCAATATTGCGATGCATTAAAATTTAATAACGAAACAAATGGCATGTGCTGCGCGTCTGGAAAAGTTGTATTGCCTGCACTCCATCCACCACCTGAGCCATTAAAATCGCTGATATCCGGTGTTTCAACTCAGTCTAAATTATTCTTAAGCAAAATAAGAAAATTCAACTCCTGTTTTCAAATGACATCGTTCGGAGCTACTGTCAGGGAAAACACAGGTTTCGAGTCAACTTTCAAAATTCATGGGCAAGTCTATCATCGAATCGGATCTATGCTGCCAATGCCCAATGCTGACCCAAAATTCCTGCAGATTTTTTTTATGGGCGAAGAAGAAGAACAAGTGGGTATTAGATTCCATTATAATCACATTGCAGCGGCGAATGAGCGAGAAATTGTTGCATTATTACAAACATTTCTCCATGAGAATAATTTATTAGTAAGACTATTCAAAAAAGTATCGCCAAGATTGGCTAATGATAATTGGTCATAAGACCAGAGAAAGCACCCACCGACCAACATTCCAGATGATTTAATACACCGACCATCAATGACGTAGCCATCGTTATGGTCGGAGAGCAATTTGAACAGAGAGACATAAGAATTATGCGCCGAGACAATACTGTTCAAACAATTCAAAATAGCCATCGCTCATACGACGCATTACAATACCCCATAATCTTCTGGGAAGGAGAAGATGGCTATCAAATTAACATCAAGCAACGAGATCCAACGACCAGACAAGAAATAAATAAAAATGTGAGTGCCATGAACTATTACGCCTATCGGCTAATGATGAGACACAATGAAGATAATCACATTTTAAAATGCAGACAACTGTTTCATCAATATGTTGTTGATATGTATGCCAAAATCGAAAGTGAACGTCTGCGATATATCCGATTTAATCAGGCAAAATTGCGCGCCGAAGAATACATACATTTACGCGACGCTATAAATAACAACATAGATAGCAATTTATACATCAACAACATTGGGCAGGCATATATACTACCATCATCGTATACAGGCAGCCCAAGACATATGCAGGAATACATTCAAGATGCAATGACTTTCGTACGAGCTTATGGACGGCCAGAATTGTTTATTACATTCACTTGCAATCCGAAATGGGAAGAAATAAAAAAATGTATTGTTACCAGGGCAATCAGCGTTACATCGCCATGATATAACAGCACGTGTATTCAGACAAAAATTAAGATCATTAATTGATTTTATAGTAAAACACCATGTATTTGGTGAAACACGTTGCTGGATGTATTCTGTGGAGTGGCAAAAACGTGGATTACCACATGCCCATATTTTGATGTGGTTAGTCGAAAAAATAAGACCGGAACAAATCGACAATATAATATCAGCAGAAATACCAGATCAAAACACCGACCCTGACTTATTCGAAATAGTGAAATCGAATATGATTCACGGTCCATGCGGTGATTTAAATCCGTCATCACCCTGCATGGATAATGGAAAATGTACGAAACGTTTCCCAAAAGACCTCCTGTCTGATACCATAACTGGAGTTGATGGATATCCGTTATATCGTCGTAGATCACAAGAAAATGGTGGTAATACATTTATGTTGGAGAGAACTGATTGTGAAATTAAAATAGACAATAGATGGGTTGTGCCATATTCATCTTTGTTGTCAAAAACATATAAGGCCCACATAAATGTAGAAGTTTGCAGTTCTGTGAAATCCATTAAATACATATGCAAATATGTGCACAAAGGCAGCGACATGGCCGTATTTGAAGTCCAGAACTTGCAAAATCAATACGACGAAATATCAAGGTATCAGATGGGACGGTATATAAGCTCAAATAAGGCAGTTTGGCGAATTCTCAGCTTTCCCATTCATGAACGAGACCCAGCTGTCATTCATTTAGCCATCCATCTGGAAAATGGCCAACGCGTTTACTTCAATGCGCAAAACGCAATAGAAAGAGTACTAACTGCGCCAAAAACAACTTTAACACAATATTTTGAGCTTTGCAAGCAAAATAATATTTTTGGCCAGTTTGCACAAACTTTGCTCTATTCTGAAGTGCCATCCTATTTCACATGGAATAAGCTATTAAAAAAATGGAAACCACGAAAAAGAGGTTCCTCAGTAGACGGTTATCAAGGAATCTTCAAAGTAAATTTTTTAGGTAGACTATACACAGTGCACCCACGACAACAAGAGTGCTTTTATTTGCGACTGTTGTTAGTCACCGTACTAGGGCCAACGTCGTTTGAACATTTAAGAACAGTTAATGGGCAATTGTGCGCCACAAATCACGACGCTTGCTTACAACTAAAATTGCTTGAAGATGATAACCATTGGGATACGACTCTAGCAAAAGCAGCAGCTTTCAGCAAATCAAATCCGGCAATTATTCGCAATTTTGTTGACGACATGCTTCCCATCAAATCCAATTGGATTACGGGAAAAATATAAAGATTCAATGAGTGAAGATATTCTACATGAACAACGTAGAAGATACCAAGATACCACTCTTGAATTTATAGAAAAAATTTACAATCAAGCGCTAATTCTAATAGAAGATACGTGCATGTTGATTGCAAGTGAATCATTGGCGCAATTAAAAATGATCTCACCAAATCGACCGCCACTCGACCTTGCCAATAATGAAATAATGCGTGAACAAAATTATGATCCAGATGATTTGTTGCAATTTGTTTTGTCAAATGAAGAAAAATTGACAAACGAACAAAAAATAATATATGAGAGGATAATGCTAACTATTGCGGCAAAAGAAGGAGGCTTTTTCTTTTTGGATGCACCTGGTGGAACAGGAAAAACCTTCTTAATATCCCTCATTCTTGCTAAAATACGGTCGAAAGGCAACATCGCATTGGCGATCGCTTCCTCCGGAATTGCGGCTACTTTATTAGAAGGAGGAAGAACGGCGCATTCAGCACTAAAATTGCCACTAAACATACAGCACATTGAAAATGTAGTCTGCAATGTGAAAAAGCAATCAGGAATGGCAAAACTGTTAAAATAATGCAACATAATTATTTGGGATGAGTGTACAATGGCGCACAAACACTCATTAGAGGCCTTAAACAGAACACTGAATGACCTCAATGGCAATGATAGACTCTTCGGTGAAGTATTAGTTCTGTTGTCAGGGGATTTCAGGCAAACATTACCTGTTATCCCACGTTCGACTTATGCGGACGAAATAAATGCATGTCTCAAATCATCATCTTTATGGCGGAGCGTTCATACACTGAAGCTCACCATTAACATGCGTATCAGACTGAACGATAATCCATCCGCAGAAATCTTTGCACAACAACTGTTAGACATTGGAAACGGAAAATTGGCCTCCGATCGTAATACACAATTTGTAAGTTTTCCGGAAAATTTCTGCAACATTGTCGAGTCGAAAATCGAATTGATCGAGCGAGTATTCCCAAATATCGCAACAAATCATAAAAACAATAAATGGCTCGGTGAAAGAGCGATTCTAGCAGCGCGGAATGTTGATGTAGATGAAATGAATTACACGATCCAAGATAAATTGCCTGGAAAATCTATCACATTCCGTTCAATAGATACAATGGAGGAAGAGAACGAATGCGTCAACTATCCAACAGAATTTTTAAATTCATTGGATATTCCCAATCTTCCTCCAAATAAGCTAGAATTAAAAATTGGATCGACCATAATATTGCTGCGAAATTTGAATGCGCCAAGACTATGCAATGGGACGAGATTGGCAATAAAGAAAATAATGGGAAATGTAATTGAAGGAACAATCATTAGTGGAAGATATAAAGGCGAAGAAGTATTAATACCAAGAATACCAATGATTCCCACTGATGTACCCTTCAAATTCAAAAGGCTACAATTTCCAATACGTCTTGCCTTTGCAATGACGATAAATAAAGCCCAAGGACAAACAATGTCCGTCTGCGGCATCAATCTCGAAAATCCATTTCACATGGTCAATTGTACGTCGCATGTTCACGCGTTGGCAATCCATCAAATTTATTTATTCATGCACCCGATGGCACAACAAGAAATATTGTGCATGAATTAGCATTAAGATAAAAATTAAGTATCCAAATAGTTAAGATAGTTTAAGAATTAAAAATAAATGAATAAAAAAAAATGATTTAGAAGTAAGAAAAAAAATTTAAATTAAGAATAAATACAAAAAAAAATTTAAAAATTTAAAAAAAAAAGAAAAAATTTAGAATTAATAAAATACAAAAAAAAATTAAAAAAAAAATGTACAGATTTAGGTTTAAGAAAATCCAAGTGAATCTTAGTGTTCATAATAAAAAAAGATGTTAATAGAACAATTCAATAAAAGTCCGGACGAAGTCGGCCAGGTCCGCTAGTTAATTTATATATTAATTTGTATTTTTACGACATAAATTGCTGAACATCGACACCAGCGCCACCTAACGGGGTAGAATATATATAAAAACACGCGCCGGTATTATACAAATATTTTGTGGGCTGGAAGTCGAAAATCGGTTGGGGCATTCAAGAGTTCACCCCTCACAAATAAACGTTCTTTTGATTAATCCTTAATATTCAGTGCATCAGGATTGAAAGTTGTTATCACTCGGTTATACCAATAACTATCTTCCTGCGACATGAAATTTACACATATTTCTAAACAACCATTTCTATAAAAATAAACTTTCTACTATTTGGAAAAGTTTCATCCTTTATACTATCATTGTCATATGTAACGGAAATATTTATTTTGCCAACTATCACCGATGTGTATATAGAAATGGAATTCATAAAAAATTAAATATCCATTTGTTGTATAATCCCCAAACGTTGGCAGACATGAAAGTAAAACACAAAACTAACAATAGTTGAAAATAATAATTTTCACATTTCGAGATACCTCATAAACAACCACCGCTAACACTATTTCAAACTCAAACTATATTTAGTTAGTGGTACCTATAACTAAAAACTATATATCCTGTTAGGCGGTCCTCTATTGTTATTGTATATGCCGCATGTTGTAATGTTGGTTTGGTATTTTGATCATCACATACATTGTTGATTTGGGTTTACATTTTATAAAAACGGAATATTTGAATTCCCTAAACAATAAACTAACCGTAAAAAATATCTAGTATTTAGTATAGTTGTAGATTTAAGTAGCTGAAGAAGGTCTGTACATACATACAGTATTTACTATAACTATTGTTTAAATATAGAATATTATGGCGACACATTTTTCAGGAAATACTTGTAAAAGTTAAAAACATTTTGTTGAAAATTTTGAGCATCCGATTGGGGAAATGGATGACACATAAATTATTGTGGTAGGTCTCATTAGGTTATATGACGTGTATAATAGAGAAATTATATTTTGCAATTTGAATTATAAGAGTTGTCGACGTATCGGCTAAATATTTCAATACTCAATATATGTTCTTTGGCATCTGTTTTCAATAGATCTTTCATAAAATGTCGAAAATATCGAAATAAAAATGTTCATAAGGACTATACGGTACAAATTGTAAATTTATATACAAAAAAATTAGTCAATACAGTGAGTCACGTAAAATTCATTTCAATATTGAAACTCGTGGGCTTCGTCGAATTCTTAAGTGAGTTCTAGAGTTTTTCGTCCAATCAATAAATATTCTTGCGTGAGACTATATCGAGAGAGAGAGAGAGCCAGTCTGCTATTCAGGAGGCGTAAACATCTTATTCAATCTGATCATCATTGCATATTGATTACAGTTCTATTCTTCAGTTGTTCTCTGCCCCAAGTAAAATTTTGAATTTTGAAGAGTAAAAACAACTCAGCATCGACGATATTTGTATTTCTTAGAATTACGCAAGTGCATCGATATTATCTATTGGAGCACATGTCTGGTAGCTTGTTATTTCCGGAAGTATTTGAACGTTCAAAGTGGTGCAAAAATTACTAGTCTACGCAATCTGATGGAAATAGTCGACCTATAGTAGACTATACCCATCAGATTGCGCAAACTAGTAATTTTTGCACCACTTTAAACGTTCAAGTACTTCCAAAAATCACGAGCTACCACACATGTGCTACAATAGATAACATCGATCGAACAAGCAACCACATATACTAATCAGTATAGCGTATAAACTAGAACGAGGATTTGAACATATCCTAAAGGTAATACAATGATAAAGTTGTGTATTTGCAATGAGGTGCATATACAACGTTTGTTTAAATCGAGGACAAGTGTAACACAGCTGGTTGCAAGTTAGTAAATACTTTTATCAACAGGCAGCTGATGTCATATCTATCTATATCGAGTATCTTATGTAAAGCCATTCGTATAATGGACAAATTTACACCAACCATCCTCAGTAAACAGTGGAGTTGATGGTGCAATTTTATTCCATTTGTTTTTTTAAATCAGAATTCAGTTTCGATACCATATGCACCGCGTGAGCAAAGGTGTGATAATAATTTCTTGGAATCCGATTGATCAATCGATTTAATAGAATATAAATTTACGCCTGACTGCCTTATGATAAGATATTTACGGCCACCTAATAATTGATTTAACGCACCACAGCACAGATAGTTTCTAATATTTAGATTTTCTTCAATCACGGTCACCGAAAACATGAATTTGTGTGTTGAGTTTTGAAAGTACCACAATAAACTAAATCCAATCTAGGTGACAGCCACTTAACATCGGGAGCATCGCGATGTGACGCTTGGCGCCGAAGAGGGTTCGGTTGAATAGGCCGTTCCAATCGGCCAGTCGATTCTCTATATATGTATATACATACATATATCTGAATTGGGCTTTTGCAGTTGGATCTAGGAACAAGGCCATTTTATTAATAATTTGTATTGAAGGTCGTATTACTTAATGGTGTATATTCTTTAAAATACTGCCACGGCGATCCGACTAACTGACACCAAATAAAGTTCGTTACTCCAGTTATTTGTATTACCCCCAGGCCATTAAAACTGTTGTTTAAATTTCGATGAATTCATCGATGCGGATGTCTTTTAAAAAATATGAAATAGTGTCAGGTTGTGAAAGAATTTCTTCCGCCATGTTGTATTGGTGGCCGTTTGCGTACATATATCGGTTGCAAAACAACACGAGTGTGTCTTGAATTTCGTTCCACTTTGCAATCTCTATAGTTAGTCCAGTATAGAACTAGAACCGCTTAAGTTGAATTAATGTAGAATCTAGTTAACGTTACCTTAAGATTCATCATGATCGTTTACGTAATGTGCACAAAACTTTGTAACAAAATGACTATTTTTATGAAAGTTTTAATCTTTTTTAAGCGACTATTGCATTTTTTTTTAATTTTAGATGCTTGTTTCGTGTGCTTCACAATATTAATAGTTCTAGTTAAGATGTGACCTCCTAATGAAAAAATGAGCTCGCGAGCTCAGTGAATGGTTAAAATGATTCGTGAAAGGTAAAATGAAAACATTTATCCTCATCAACCCAATCAACATCAATCAGGAACAGACAATCTTCCGCATGATTGTCAGACTGTAACAGTAGTAATCGCTCACATTTTACCGTGACTCATGCTCTAGCTAAAATAAGAATTCGTTCGTTTCTGGTATATGTAAAATATTTTCCAAATATGGAAAATTGTGATCACAATCGACCTTGAGTTATTTTCATTATTTATTTAGTTCCGGGGCATATGAGTATGGAGTGCGGTATCGATCATTCAAAAATTGAGCAAAAGAAAACCTTTGTAAAAATTCATCATCCGAGGAATTGCTACCAGTTTATCCATTCAGTTTATTCGGTTAGTTGGCCCCTTGGTTGGCACTACTAAGCAGGAGTTTAAAATACTAGAAATAAACCAACCGAATTTTATGATTTTTCCAGACCTGTTAAAAATAAATTTGTCTGGGTTCGATATACCAATGAACCATATGGTATTATTAGTTATACAAATACTTAAACAGATGAGGTTGAATCTTTTCAACTTGTTGCTTGCACAGAAATTGAAACTATTTGCAAGCTAAGGTTTGAAAAGAAAAAAGATCTTATGGACTTATTGCCGTTTATAGTAGGAAAAAACTATTTAATTCAATCATTAATCACTTTTTACCATTACGACTACCACCGGTTTTAATGAGGCTTTGCAATCAATGTGGATTAAACAGAAGAAAATTTGAAAATTGTAGAATAAATTGCATTGAAGGAAATGCTATAAACTTGTCACCATCGATTCGTGTAGACGGTAAATTGCCTACCTTCTACGAAATACCTAAAAGGTTTTATTGCTAGATAAATAGCAAGCATTTCTCTGTGAAAGGCTGATTGAAGCATCGGTGGCAATATTAAACTTTCAGTTAGTAAGGGGATGGGCTAACATTGCACGTTAGAAAATGCACATGAAGGTAATATGCCATCTGTGGTATTATGAAGGCTGAGGAACTCTAGAGCGTATACCCCGAATTTGCATTTAGAAACTTGGATGTTGTTTTGCATTCAGATGAAGTTTGTGCTCGTCGTTATTCTTACTAGCCACAACATACACAAAATCTAAACGTTTGTGGTAATGATCGTTTTAGGCACCTCTTCGGGTACATGGGGGAATATAGATGATACGCTTACCAGGTCACTTTTTGAAAAAACTTTGCATCCTTCCAGGTGCATAGAAAAATTCTGGATATGTGGTATCGATTGTAAAATCTCAGCTTAATCCGGCTCGTTGTTTTTATCCGGCTCGAAGGACCATATAAAATCTCAGTGGTGCCTTAATTCTAAAATTAAGTTCGCTTCGATTTATGAGTTTACTTAATAGATTACCACGGGTGGGGTCTATTAAATAAGCGAGAGTAAACACGTTGTTAAGGTTTAAATTTATTCTGATTTTATTATTTCATTTTTCCAGTATATATACAAAATCTTATATACAAATTACACTAACAACAAATAAATTGCAACTCAGCAATTTTGTAGTAAAAAATTACACTAATATAAAATTGCTGAATTGCATTTCTATTGTTGTTGTTGTATACATATATGATGAATTAAATCATATTTCGTCAACATAGGTGTATGAAATATAATAAAATTGTGCATTTTACCCTGTTGCCATTGTGGGATATTTTGTTGCACTGTTGTTCTCAACATCGATTATAGATTGGGTAATTCGGTGACGTTATTTACATAGGCCTTGATAATCTCCACATCACCTCTAATCTGCACCATTTTCCTTCTGAACTATATGTGAAGTGGTGGCGGTCGGCATATTTCCAATTGTACCATATGCTCGAGCTCGGCAAGTATTGTCTTACAGGATCCAGACGGCGTGGTCTCGAAAAAGGCAGCCGGCCTTTTGTATATATATGAAGAACCACAGTATGTTTTGCTGGATGGTTGCAGTTCGGTTCTTCGGTTAAAGAAGGAAACATTTTCATAATTTCACAATATCCATTTTTGGCGGTTAGTACGATAGGCGTATGTGTTTTGACCTTAGCTGCCATTGCGCTTACAACTAGACTAGTCGCTGGATCAAGTAAATGTCTTCCACGTAGGTCGACGAGAAGACCATATTTTGTCAGAAGGTCAGTACCAATGATTGGCCTGATTAAGAATCATTGTACCAATGATTGAGAAATCAATTGAATATAAGGAATATTCAATGGTGACCTTCTTGGATATAGCGGGGACCTTTAGCAACGTCAGACCGGGGGCCATCACTCGGGCCCTTGCGTGTCAGGGGGTAGACGCTTCACTCAGAGGCTGGATAGATCATTTGTTTAGAAGCAGGATCGTGACAGCTTATCTGGGTGGGACGTCTGCCGGCAGATACGTGAGCAGAGGGACACCTCAAGGTGGGGTTCTATCCCCCCTTCCTTGGAACTTGGTCATAAATGACCTGTTACTAAACCTGGAAGGGTCATAAATGGTCATAAATGACCTGTTACTAAACCTGGAAAAACTAGACTGCGATAATGGAAGTCATGGACTGGTTGAAGTATAATGTAATATCTACGAGTGATATTCGCATTTTTACGGACAGCTCGGCTGCTATTAAAACGCTACAATCATACTCCCTGACGTCGAAGGTGGCCCAGAACTGTCTGGCATCTTTAAATGAGATGGCTGATCAGTTCAACATCCGCTGGACGTGGGTGCCAGGGCATTTCAATATCGCAAGGAATGAAATGGCATAGATGAGTTGGCCCGCAAGGGTACAGCACGCCTAATATCCCAAAGCAGACGGGATATAAAGATACCGCTTGCTTCATGTAAACTGCTGCTTCAGGAAGAAGCCATAAAAGAAACGAACGTCAGATGGTCTAAAGCCAGTTCGTGTGTAACAACCAGGCAGATCTGGCCTAGACTTGACCGGTTCAGATCAGGCCAACTGATATCGCTTCGACGGCAACATATTGGTATCGTCGTGGGAGCTATAACGGGACATTGTCTCATTGGGATACATGGGAGCAGACAGGGTGTCCCAGCCCACGATTTCTGCCGCAGCTGTGGTGATGAGGAGGAGGAGGAAAATGTGCTCCGTCTGCTCTGCATCTGCCCTAGTCTAGCGTACAGCAGAACAAAATTTATGGGAACTTCCCCTTTGTACGACCTCTCGGATTTTAGTAAAATCGAGATCCGAGACTTTAAACGCTTCTTGGTAAGCTTAGGATGGTTTAGCGAGTGTAGAGGAGGAATCTCGAATGTGGTACAGCTGCGGACCAATTTTGTGTCTATGCTCGTCCTTTAGGACAGCCACCCTTACCTAACCTGACCTAACCTAATGATTGGCCTGTCGATTAATTACCGCAATCTCCATCGAGTTTATTGATTTTTTGATGGTGGCGAGTTTGTAAATACATAACGATGATGGTGTTTGCCAGGTAAATAACATTTCCTTGGAACGTTGCGGAATTTATGGTGGTAGCAAACTCATTGAGCGGTTGCGTCTCGCTGACATCTATGACGCTCTATACTAACGAGTCTCGCTTTGAGTCTAGTTAAAACTTAGTTAGTAGGAAGCTGTAAACTAGCCGAGGGTATACTTTGTACGGATGATACGCTGGCCCAGTTGCCTTATAAATTCGGTCTGCGATTTCAAGAATATCGTTAATAGATTTGTCACCATTATGTTAGTGCAATGTACAAACTTTTGGGACGTCTACGAAATCAAAATGTTCCAACTAGTTGTTCATCATATGATTCACCCGCCAGATTTCGCATGGACCAGTATACCTGTAAGGGTTTTCTAGCACCCAATTCAATTCCATCAACTATTTTTTCGACGCGACGTTCCGCTGATGGAGTATGCCGGTTTGCAGTGCTTGTATAAGTTTTTCATATTTATTTTTAGGCCGTGGATTTTCTACGATTTACAACACGCTTGCGCACACTTCACGTGGAAGGACGCCAATAATATGAAAAACAATTTTAGTATCAGCACTAACATTCGCTAAGCTAAATTGTGCTTCATCTTGCTCGAACCAAAAATTTGAATTCATTTTTGAAACTAAATTGACTCTACAGAAAAATGACAAAAACTAACTTTAGCGGTTATGTCTCGTGGCCACAGCATTAATGGTTATCGTATATTCGGTCGAGAAAATATCAATACTTTTTGATTCTCATATATAGTGCAAAAGCTCGTGAAATATTTTTGTTCTGGGATTGTAATTCTTTTGGAAGGTTCCCATATGTTGTCATTTAACTGTTTCAATACGCTGTTGCCAACTATATTTGAAGCTTCAGGTTCTAATAGTTTATTGTTTCAAGAGCCATTTGATTTCTGCTGATAGAGCGGTAAGATGTTATTTTAACATTTTAGTATTTTGCAGCACGTGTTAACGAAGCTGTGAATTTTTAATGAGTTCATGAAAAGATGCACAATATTTTTTAAAAGATTCAAAAAATTGTCTGCAAACTATTTGTTATGTTACGAAATTACACACACTCATAGTATATTATCTTTTTGATGTAACCGAATAATTTGGTTTGAACTTTTAGTCCCAATTACATAAATGTATGTATATACGAGTATATGGAAAAAATGTTTTGATTAAAGTCTGAATATCCACTTTAAACATCAATCCTGAATATATAGTAGAACAGATTATGTACACAGACTAAATGAAATTCTCTCCTATTTCATCATCTCATTAAATTCACCTTAAGTACCAAGAATTTTTTTTTAATTTTTTCTCGTTTTCCATCTCAATAAACACACAATATTTTCTTATATTTATTCCATTAACTAAAAATCTTGTTGGGTTTTTCACAAAACATTTTTTCGTTGCTGATTTCCATTATAAAATTTATATCTTCTATATACTTGGTGCTTTCGTTCGTCCCACTATCTCTCATCGTATAGCTTTCGTTACGACCAAAGAAAAAAAACCTATATATAAACGACAACATCATCTTAATTAAGAAAATTCGGTTATTTTGTTTTTTGTTAAATGAAAATTTGTAAACGACCGAGCAACACAAAATAACATCAACAAGTTTTTTTTTTCGTACTTATGTGTGTGGGATAGGTTTTATCGGTTAGCGTTCTCTCGATTTCCACTCTATGTACACAATAGTTATTATAACTAAAATCGTTTCAGCTAATTAAACGTGAATTGTTCAGCACCCTTATCAAAATGTTTGGGTTGCACATATACATATATACATATATATATTTGAAACATGTCTTCGACCGTACATATAAATCACATTCCTAACAATTTTTTCAATTATGTATGTACGAAACTATTATTGTTGCATTATATTAAAGCGCTATCCAGCTTGCAATAAAAATAATAAATAAAAATTGATAATCAATTATCCCCAATTCCAAATCCATAAATTATAAACGAAAATCTCCAAAAAAAATTTATCGGTTCATAGTTTTAATTTCGTTCCATCGTAAGCTTTCTATGATGTACATGTATGCGAGTCTGTCTTTATAGTCTTGTTACATTATCGTTGTTTAGCTCTTTGTGTCTATAAGTCTCGTTACATAGTGTGTATAGTGTTACACCATATAATGGTGTAATAGAAAATTAGTTCGTGTGTTTGTTTGTAAATTATGTACACCAACCAAGTACGAAATTGTAATATTTTATCAGATTTATTATCTACCCCTATAGATATTCGTCGGTATGCGCATAATATATATTTCACATAACCAATTGAATTTATAAAAATTTCCATAAATTATAAATTTAAAAAACAAAATCGATATTGTCTTTGGTGTTGTGAACGACAATTTTAACTTTTAAGATACATTAACTCACCGTATTTTGGTACGACCATACATTTTTAATCATTTCTATATCAGAAGTTAAAAATCAAAACGAAATGCCACGAAAGCCAGCCTTCAGTGACCATACGCTGATCAAATAACGAAAGCACAACAAGTTTTCGATTGGGCTACAAAAAATAAATCGAACATTACTTTTAGATTTTGTACAAATCAAGAGTACAAAAGGGTGGCAAAGGATCACTAGCAAAAAAATTTGATTCAGTAAAAGCCATCAGAGAAACTCACGATTATCAGTGCTTTGTTCCCAATGGTAACAACCACATCACAGCGCATCGATTTTCCAATTCTGATAATTTTTATAATTTTAAATTAAAATAATTTGTAAATAAATTAACTTTATTGAGTAAAACTGTAAAAGTAAGAACCAAAACATTAATTTCGTAGTTTAGAATTAATAATTGTACTGAAATGTTAAATTCCACCGTGATTTGTTATGACGTTTTGTTCTATAAAACTCGAACGCGTTGAGTCTCCATCGTGAAAGATGGCTTATTTGAAAGCACTTGACAATGTGCTTTACGATAAAAAAATAAAAATAAAAGGGTGAGCATTTCGATTTTTCAGCAAAATACTATTAAAAACTGAAATTTAAACGATATATTGTACATTAACACTAACATTTAAAACGCTTATTTGAAAGTATGTACAATTGTCTTTCCAACGAGCTATTATACGTGAAAATCGGACAAGGAATACTTAAGATACACGAATTTAAAGATGTGAACATTTGAGTTTCCGACAAAAACAAATTATAACGGAACTCCGCGTATTTTGACCCCACCGAGTTTTTACTCAAATTATATTTTTTTTTATCTATATCTACCATCTCCCCGAATTTCAAAAAAATTGGACACCTTGCCCCCGGATGGGTGTCTGATTTCGCGTGGAATGGCTGATTGGTGGGTCGCACTGAGGAAGTTTCAGTTTGGGAGTTTTGAGCCTCACTGGCCACCGATGACCCAAGGTTAATGGACCAGAAGCAGCTTTCAATCGTACGGCCGCCGATGCAGCTTTACAGTGATGAAGGTTGATTTGATGGATCTTAAGCATTATGTAGTGCTTACCTCAACCACTGAGTCAGACTCCGTATCTGACGGTAAGTCGTTCATTTGAACCGCACAATGCTCTCGACAACTCCGAGTCAACGTATAATCTCTCCTGAGCGTCATCAGGGATTCTCTGGATATCTCTGTCCCCAACACCAGGCGGGACTCCACAAGTGGTATGCCCCCCTGCTATAGATGCTCCAGATTTGTCGGCCACCCAATTAATCTCTGATGAGGATGATACTGGCTGATCTGTGATCTGCTGTCACTTTCACCTCCTGTAATTAGGCAATCCTTCAAGGGGCTGTTGGCAGATCCGGATTGCTGATTTTCAGCATTTCCAGGATCTGCGTCGGGTTACTTGGTTCAGCAGGGATCCAGGCTCGTGCCCTAGGCCTCCAGGGAATTTCTAATACATTTCCGAAGATAAATTATATTTTTACAAAATTTAAAAGTGTTAAAACTTGAATCTTGCGCTAATATTTCGACGAATTTATTTTAAGAAAAATCTAGAAATTTGAAAACTACAATTTTGAAGTTTTATAATTCTAGAATTAATTACGTGTTGGCATAGTTATTTTCAATTTTCATATGTTTTAAACAATTGCGAAATCTGAATTTTGTGTAATTCTCTAACTTATACCTTGGTACCATAAAATTATCTAGACTCAAAACACAATGCACACAATTCCGCAGTTTATCTTATTTTTGGTTGAAACAAATTTTAAGAACAATTTGGAAATTTAGAAATTCCTAATTTGGAAAATCATAAAATTTTGAAATCTAAATATAGTTTTACAACATTTTCAACTATTACAAACTCAACAATTTTGAAACCAGAATTGAATTTTGAAGTTCAATTAAATTTTAAATCTCAAATTTTGAGAGATTTGAAATAAAAGCCACATTTTATAAAATTGTCAACTTTTATAAATTCAAAAAAAATTGTACTAGAACACAAAATCATAATATTTCGATTAAATATTGAATTTAAAACATTGTTCGATTTTCACTGAATTCTGAAGTTTTTCTAACTTCTAGAGATCAAAATACTTTGACAACAATTTTAAGAAAAATTTAAAAATTTGGTTATTGCAAATTTGGCATACAATTCTGGAATTAAATTTTGAAATTTAAACTTTGCGCTGATATTTAGATGAATAGATATTAGGTTTCAAATTTATTTCCACTTAACACACAATTCTAAAGAATTATATGAAAAAAATGCTGACATTACTTTTATAATACATCTGAAGATTCAAGAATTTCAACGTTGTCACTCTTCAGAATTCCAATATTTAATTACAGTTCAACAAAATATTCAAGTTTTTATGATAGCATTTTTTTGAAATTTAAATTTTGGCCAATTCTGGAATTTGTACAAATATTTCAATGAAATATTAGATTTCGAACAATTTTTGGATTTAGTTCTAAATCTCAAAATTTGGATATACTACAAATTTGGTATATTTGGGATTTCAAATTTTTTTTAAATCCAAAAGTCATCATTGAAACCAACGTGAGGGAAGTGGACAACTGCAGCTGTCAAAAAATTTTTTGCTATTTTTCCAAATTATAAAATTATAAAATTTTGAAACCGTAATTTTGCGCTAATTCGATGAAACCTTGAATTTAAAATACTTAAAGAAATATTTGGCTGGAAATGTGAAATTTTGTATTTTACTGACTTGATTCAAAATTGTCAATTTTTAAACATTTTAAATTTGTTATGATAATTCTCGAATTTATACAAATATTGATTTTCAAACATTTTTCAATTTACACTCATTTCTGATGTTTTGTTAATTTTTTGAGATCTACATATAAATTGTGACATCAATTTTAAGAAAAATTTAAAAATTAGTTATTGCAAATTTGGCATAAAATAGTTTTATAAAATTTAGAATAATAAATAAATCGAATGATAATAAATAAAAATAACCTTTTAAAATTATTTCCGGTTTACGTACAATTCTGAAAAGTGCGCTGAATGACAACAAATTCTGAAATTATTTTTAGAAAATATCAACTAAAAAAAATAAAGAAATAAAAATTTAAAATTTTGTAAAAAAATGTATAAAATTCCGATATTTAATTGCAATTAAAATAAACAAAATATTTAAATCATAAAATTGAAATTTTTTAGAAATTTCAATTTTGTGTAGGTTTTGAATTTATAGAAATATTTCCATAAAATAATGGATTTCGAACATTTTCGAACTTATGCCCAACTCTGAATTTTAGTTACATTTTAAAGCTCGATCAATTTTGAAATCAAGTTTAAGAAAAATCTAGAGTTTTATATTATTTGCTAAAATTTAATTTACATAACTTATACACATTTTGAGACAAACCTAAATTCAAAAATGTTGATACTTGAATTTTGCATTAATATTTCGATGAAATAAAATTATTCTAAAATTGAAATAAATTGTATGAAGATTTAAAAATTCTGAAATTGATTTTAAGAATTAAAAGGTTAACATTAATTTCAAGTTTTCTAAACTTTGAAAATGTTACCCCCTGAATTTTTTGCAAGTTAATTTATATATTTGAAAAAATTGTTTCCATTTATGTACAATTCTGAGGTTCAACTAAATTGTGGTGGAAACAATACAAATTCTAAAATAAATTTTGGCATTTTATAAATTTCTGAAATTGAATTAAAATTTTTCAAAGTGTTCAACTATTATAAATCCAAAAAATTTTGTATCCTCACTTTTGTTGTTACAGTTTACGATTATTTTACAAAATTTAGATATTTTGAAACTTGATTCTTGCGCTAGTTTATCGATGAAGTATTGGGTTCTAAATTTTTTTTCGATAGCCAAACAATTCTGTAGTTTAGTTAAATTCTATTAAGAACTAAAACTTCTGAAATTAATTTTTTTAAATATCTAAAAATTTTAAATATTCAAATTTGGCATTTTATAAACCTCCGATGTATATAATATACAGTATCAAAATTATCAAATTTTATAAATTGAAAACATTTTGAAATTTGTGCTAATTCTTGAAATTATAAAAATATTTTAATTTGGTGTTTACGTACAATTTCTGAAAATTAGTTAAAGTTTGGATTTGAAGTTAAATTTTGAATTTTATCAAATTCTAAAATTTAACTACAGTTTTATAAAATTATCTTAAACTTTCATGGATTCAAACAATTTAGAATCCTGAAGTTTGTGAAACTCTCAAATTTATGCTTTCGGATATATTTCATTAAAGTTTTTATAGATTCAAAATGTCAGAAATCAGTTTTCAGATAATTTTGGAGTTCTAAGAATTGCAATTTGGTCTTTTATAAATGACTAAAATACATTTTATTAAAGTTAAACTTGCGTAAATTCAAATAAAATGTAACCCGAATTTTAAGTCAATGATGACTTTTACAACGTAAGTCCGATGAGAGCGGTCTCTGTGGATTTCCGCATTTCGTTTTAATTCAAAAAAGTTTCGATTGGTTACGGAACACATGGTGTGAGGCTTACTCACGACTTTTAGTATATACAGACTTTACTAATGGAGCTCCAAAGTTATAAATAAATTTAAAATTTAATGCAAAGATAGGCCGAAATAACTAGAGCTCTTCCTTCCTTTTTTGTAGAAAGTTTAGTGCTGTTATATATTTATATATATATAAATATATATATATATATATATATATATATATATATATATATATATATATATATATATATATATATATATATATATATATATATATAAGTTAATATTTTTAATATAGAAGTTATGAAAAAAATATTAAATTTTATTTATTAACATACAAATTCTAATATTGCAAAATATGATATTTTATGCCGGATGCGCCTGCAGACTAAATATGATGTTTATGCCGCGTGAGCAATATCATATTGGTTACTTGACCGTTAACTCTTCCCCCTTTAAATTCGAATGTCCTCATTCGAACTGTTAGAAAAATGGTGTTTCGTAGAATTTCCTTCGTTGACCTGCGTTTCTCTCCAATGTTATAATTTGTGGTGTTATTTTCATTTTTGTTGGTTCTTCAATTTGATTTACTTCGGGATCTATGTTCTCTCTTTTATTGCATGGTTCTGGTATGACTGGGTCTTCTATTTTTGTTGTATTGATAATTCGGATTTTATTATTTTTGTTACATCTCTTGGCTAGGAGCGTAACAACTATAATTACGGATATCAAGAGCAATCCCCCACTTACGAATTGCTGACTATTTTTCTCTGATTTCAGGAGTTCGATGTGTCTGGTGTTATTGATGTGAATCTCCTTCATCATTTGTAGTGACAGTATTTCTCTGTATTTATTTTCTTCAGGACTGGCTTGAAGAATAGCTGGTAATGCCTGGAATGTAGATCTTTCCTTTGAAATGAAGATATTATCATTAACTGCTACTGTGATGTTACTAAATTTGAGCAAGTAAGTTCCATTCAGTTTCTGGATCTCATTTTCTATAGTAATGTTTCCATCAAACTGATTAAGTAGTTCCAGGCCTTCTGAGATTTCGTTGACCGTCGGTATGTGTTGGTCGTTGGTAAGGTTGCATCGTGAAGGGCGGCTTTTGAGCAAGTTGGGTAAGCATGTATTGTTACTTATGTCTAAAATACTATTTTGATTGCAAATTGATAGAGAGTTAACAGTTTTACATTCATTAACAATACTATAGATTTTATCTTGACTTCTTATAATATTTTCAAATTTGATATCTGTAATCTTATTATTTCTTTTAACGGGTTTGACCAATAATTTCTCATATAGTGCCAAAGTTGTCAGAGGAATATAAACGATATAAAGCAAACATAATTTACTACTAATAATTTTAATATTCGCGAAATCTAGTGCCTCCTCTGGTGTGCTATATGGTAAATTTTCGGATTCTATGGTATTAATTGCTAATTTGATTTCTGTGTTAGATAAAATGAGTGAATTTATAATTCCTGCCTTGGCCCAATGAATCGCATATTTGATGTTTACTATCTGTTCTTTCATTAGTCTAAGTTTGTACTGTATGTTCATTGCCAATTGATCGTTAAGTTTGTTTTCTTTTTGAATTGCGTTAGTAATTTCATTGGCCATTCTCGTGATATTATTAATTCTCTCATTGTACATTTGGTTAATGATTATTTGTTTATTATTATTCTCTAATACATTATTAATCTTATCCTTAATTATTTCAAAATCGTCATGATCAGGGTTTCCCGCTATCCACTTCCACGCGCTGCCTACGAAATTCCATGATCGTTTTATTCTGTTCGTTTTCAAACCATCCATGTAATGTTTGTAATTCGTCGAGTTCGTGTTTGAGATAAGGATGCAGTGGGTGGTCAGTCGTCACTTCTTTGTCTAGTATTGATTTCATCCTGTCTAAGAAATTTTGGTGTTTATCTAACTCTATAACATGAATCAATTTGAAGCTTCCATTTTGAATTTTTGCTTTACCGGTATTAATCGATATGACATGGGAGTTTGAATAATGAAAAATTTGGAGTTCTGTGGAAACATTGCTCAAGGTACAACTGAAATTACAAGAAAGGGGTTTTTATGATTTTATATTAGTCTTGTGAACTACTTTTCCGAATTCTGTTAGGATTGTAGTGTTCCTATTTTCCCTTCAGATTTGTATCTATACCTGTTAATTTGGAACCTAATCTCACGTTATGTTTTATGTAAACCGTTTCGCCTATTTGATAATTTTTAATTGGTTTACGTTTTTTATTGTGATATCGTAAATCATATTCTTGTTTATCTTTAATTTTTTGTATATTATTAATGCGAGCTTGCTCGAACTCTTCAGGGCTGATGTTAGGAATCCTACCATAAAATACCTCCACTGGTTTTTTATTTGTGGTTGAATGTATCGAGTGGTTATATTCATTAACAGATCTTTCAAGTAATTCCTCGGATGATCGTTCCACTCTATCAGCTTTAAGACATCTCATTATTTCCGAGAGGGTCGAATGAAATCTTTCGATTTGACCGTTCACTTCGTTCTTATATGGTGGAACTTTGAATACCTTAATTTTAATAGCATCTTCCATCATTGATGTTATGGTGTTTGAACTAAGAGACGGTTCATTGTCCATTACAACAATTTCGGGGATACTAAAGAAAAATAAAATATCCCTTAGGGGTTGTTTTATATCTTCAATCGCCCTGGATTTTAATGGTTTACAGACAGCGAATTTTGTGAGCTTATCAATAGATGTTAAAACTAAATGATTTTCTGTAGAATAGATATCGATATGCAAAGTATGTCCGGGGTAGTTGGGAATTGGTGTGGAATTTATTATTTGTTTGTTAGGATGACGATCATACTTGTTCTCTTTGCATATGGTACATCGCCTAACCAGAAATTTAATCTTCCTACTCATCTTTAAGAAATAGTAATTTTCTATAATATGGTTTCTATTCTCTTCTGCGCTACGATGGACACGCTGATGAACAGTTAGTATCTTTTCTTCTTGTTCATTTTCATCCGTTATATCTCGTACTAATCTTTGTGTGAACCGTACTTTATAGTTTTGAAAATGAACTGGAAATATTTCTTGGACCTTTCCCATTGTCGACTCTGTTGTTTTTAGTCCGTTTATTGTGTTCGGATTTAGGTATCGTTTGAAGATGTTTATAATGTCCGTCTTGGTGAAATCTGGTTGAATGATTGTGTGTCTTGAATAGTTATCGAATGGGTTTTCTATCTGATATGAACTTTCCTCTCCAATTTTTAGAATAAGTTGATTCCTAAATACGTTCAGTGGGGCATCGACACAAGGAATGAGATTGTGTGATGAGCTGTCATCACTATGTCTTGTTGATAGTGCATTTATATCGGGAGATATAGGAATTCTGGATAATGCGTCTGCTACGACATTCATTTTCCCAGGCTTATATTTCAGTTCATAGTTATATTCTTCAAGGATGGCTTTCCACCTTTTCATTTTGGAATTATTGTTTTTATTACTGAGTGCATGAGTTAAGGGTTGATGGTCTGTGAATATCTTAACTTTTCTCGATCCGTACAGGAAATTTCGTAACGTAGTTAATGCCCAGATGATTGCGAGCATTTCCTTTTCATTGGCTGCGTAATTCTCTTCTGTTTTGTCAAGAGTTCTTGATAGGAATGTGATTGGCTTACCATCTTGAGCCAACACTGCACCTAATGCAAAATTAGATGCATCCGTGGTTAATTCGAATTCTTTTTTGAAGTCCGGGAATTTGAGGAGAACTTCACTAGAAGTAAGTGAATTTTTAATTTTTTCGAATGTTGTGATTGCGTTACTATCTAACGCGACAGGTTTTGTTTTTGAGATGGTTTTGGACACATGTCCGTCTTCCCCTCTTAAAAGCGAAGTCAGAGGCTTTGCAAGTTTTGCATAATCTCGAATAAACCTACGATAAAAACCGGCCATTCCGAGGAATGATCTCAGTTCCTTCACAGTTTTAGGTATTGGAAAGTCGGTTATGGCTTTTATTTTATTTTTATTTGTTTTTATCCCGTCTTTGGATATAGTGAATCCCAAGAGTTCCACTTCGTCGCGCAAGAACTCACATTTATCTAATTGAATTTTCAGATTGGAAATTGCCAAAGTTTCGAAAATTAACTCGAGGTTCTCGAAGTGTTCTTTTTCATTCTTCCCGAAAATTATAATATCGTCTATGTAAACAAAACAACACTTCCCTATGTGCTCTCTTAGGATGTCATCAAGAGTGCGTTGGAATATAAACGGAGCGTTCTTAAGTCCGGAAGGAAGGCGTGTGAACTCGTATTTTCCGTGATTTACAGAAAAAGCGGTCTTTTCAATATCTGTTTCTTTTAGTGGAATCTGATGAAATCCACTTTTGAGATCAATAATTGTAAAGATTTTATTTTCGCCTAGATTTGTCAGAATGTCATTAACTTCAGGTATTGGATACCTGTTCGCTATGGTAATGGAATTGAGTTTGCGATAATCGATGACTAATCTATATTTTTTTTCTCCTGATGCATCTTCTTTTTTCGGGACAATCCGCATACTGGAGAATTGTATGGAGACTTGGAAGGCCTGATAATGCCATCTTTAAGTAGTTGTCCGAGTTGTTTCTCTACTTCTTCCTTAAGACAAATGGGATATGGATATGGTCTAGAGTAGACTGGATCTGAGCTATTAGTACGAATTTCTCCTTTTACAGATATTACGAAAGTTAACTTTTCATCTGGATCCGAGAATAGTTTTGGGCATTTATTGATTATCTTGTCTAGGTTGTGTCTTTGTTCGTAATTAAGATGTGTAACTCTTAGACTTATACTGTTTACGGAATCGGAGATATGCTGTTTGAGTGGGATTTTTATATACGGGTTAATCGTCATATACCCTTCATTGGTGTATATCGTGGCGCCAAGTTGTTTCAGACTATCACTCCCAATAATACCATCAAACGACTTGAGACTGGGTAGAATAAAAAATGTTAGTTTCCTATCCGGACCAAAAAGATCTATGAAAGTATGATGTGTGACTTTGATACTACCTGCCACAGAGTTTGCTATGAAAGGATTACGATTTTGTTTTGAAAATTATTTGAATATAATTTTTATTCGACCCCGTATCTATTAGAAATCTAAATATTTTACCGCTCTTCCGTACGTGCTCTAGATAAGGTAGTGAAGAGCTCTTTAATCTAAAAAATTAATGTCATCTAATTGTTCGGTTTCGCCTTCTTCTTCAGGGTGTGTCTCAAAATCTTCTTCATTAGTTAACTCAGGTATATCTTGAGTGTTTGTGTATTCTAAAAGAGTCTGTCCGTACTGTAAGTCATTTTCCGAAATTAGTTCTTGATACTGTTGCAAATTTGTTTCGTCACAATGTTGTTCACTATGATAAACCCTCTGCAATTTGTTTGGTCTATGGAGTTGTTGCGATTGAGTGGGTTGATTAACATAAGGTCTTTTCTTTATCCACTGATTATTTTGAGGTCGATTCATATAATTCACTTGTCGAGATCGGATACTAGCGTCTACTTCCATGGGTTCTGGTTTAAAAGGGTAGTTCCTAATAGGGATTGCGGGCGGTGATTGATTTTGTCTAAGTGTTGAAGGAAATTGCTGATAATTAGAAGAATATTGATGATTGTAAGGATATGGTTTGGGTAAACCTGATGATATTTGGGGGTTATTCACAAACTCCGGGTAGAAATTAGGCAACTGTCGAATGAAGTTAGTGAATGATTGGTGTGTTTTTCTAGGTATGATTGGTGGAGGTGGAGCAAACTGAGGTGACCGAATATTACTATTGGCATGACTATGATGAATACGATATTGTACGTTTTCCAACTTGAGACACAAGTACAGTGCCTCAGGTAGATCTACTGGACCCCTGATGCTTAGCAGTCTCGGTAGGTCACCTTTAAGACCTCTTACAAAAGTATCCAATGCCTTATCTCGGTACGACTGGGTAATTGCATCCATGGCTTCTTGACACATCTCCATGGACGATAATTTGTTTAATATCAGTGATAAGTATACCAACTTGCTGATAAAATTCTTGAATGGAGTATTGTTTTTGAACGAGAGTGGTCATCTGATATTCCAGAGTTCCCAAGTCACGTTTATCTGCATAGTGCATTGTTAAGCACTTAGATATTTTTTCCCAGTTCAAGGGTGTATTGTATGACTCGAGAGCTGTATCGGCTTGACCCGTTATCTTGTTTCGGATAACGCTGAGCATTCCGAAATATTTCGGAGTACCCTTCAGGCTCTCATAGATTTTAAGTATTCGGTCCACACTCTTTTTCCAAGAGCTAAATTCTCCTGGCTGACCAGAAAAATCTCTTAAGCTTTTTACAACATCTGGAATTCTATCCATGTCGTTGAGATTATTTAAATACCTAGTATCTTTATTTTGGTCAACAACCACTGCAATTGCAGTATTTACAGAGGTTTTCAATAGGTCACCACTGCTATTGCAGTACAATTTTCTTTTCTGTTTTTTTGATATTTTGGTTTATATTATGAGAATTAGGTTTAGGTATTCTCATTTTCTTAGCTTACTGTTTAAAGATTATTAAAAAATTTCAGCTATATTGTCTCGTTTTAGTTTTAGGGGGGAACAATGAAGTTTAAAATTCTGCTTATAGTTTTGTCCCCGTCTGGCAAAATACCGGCACAACTGCAAATGCAGTGGTGATTCCCATATAAAATACATTAGAATACGAAAAAGTGTCGTACGAGAAGGATGTTCTTATTGAAAGTGGTTATTATCTGTAAGTAAATTGTAGTTATGTAATTTAATTAATATATGTGTGGTTGGCATTATAGTGGATATATAGATTTGTTTTAAAATTACATTACAATACTTTTTTTACAATTAAAGTTATAAGAATAAAGTTGTTTGGTAGCTTGGATGGTTACGTATAGAAAAACATAAAAGGCTGCTGGCTCTCTTTGAAGAAATGGACAGCGGTTCTGAAAAAGATGAACTCTCGTCTGATTATGATGATAGTATAGTGAACCCAGAGTATATTAATTGTGGCCAAAGTGATGATGATTGTGAAGACAGTCAGGACATTGAAAATAGCCAATATGAAGGTCAAAATGGAAGTGATCGTATTGAAGATAGTGTCGATGAAGTTGAAGAGTTATGGATTTCAACTACTGCCGATATACCAAATATTAATTTTGATGAGTGTTCTGCAGGCTGCCAAATTATCGGAAATTCGCCAAGGGAAGTGTTTGATAGTTTTTGTGGTGATGAACTGCTCAAGATTTTAGTTGACTCAACAAATGCTTACGAAAATAGGCTATGCAGTGGTCAACGCATTTATTTTCCAAGCATCCGTTGTATTATCATCCAGTTTTTCCAAGCACTTAATTCTCAGATAGGTGAAAAAAAATCTAAGCAAAATAAGTTCATTTGTAAAGGCATACAATTTTTTGAGCTGTGTGATCCAAATGGGTATGTTTTTAATCTGGAAATATATGGCGCAAAACAAAATACAGATCCAACATGCTCAAAAATTAATTCTTTGGTGCGTTAAGATTAATGGAGCCATACATGGGAAAAGGGCACACAGTTTTTATGGACAATTACTATAATAGTGTGTTTTTATGTAACGTATTATCATCTCATAAAACCCATACTTGTGGTACTCTACGAAGCAACCGAAAGGAAAATCTAAAGGAACTTAGTGCAAAAAAACTTTAAAAAAATTAGCATATCTTGGCATATAATTCGGCCATTCATTATCCAACTCTTGAAGCCTGAAAATCACATGAGACTTATTTTTTACTAATTTAGAACAATTTTATTTTATTCTGATGAATTATTGCTATTTTTGTTATTTATTATTTAAAGTTTTTTAATAAAAGAATGAAACTGATTACTTAATTTTTTTTAATTTTGATTTTTGTTTATACTTCTAATGCAGTGACAGCGCTTTAAGAGTTACAGAGAGTTTTATTCGTTCAACCACTGCAATTGCAGTCTCACTTCTAATGCAGAATTGTCCTCTAGATGAAATAAAATGAAAATGGGGGAGTCACCACAAAAATACACTAATTATAGCAAAATTCTCTACAAACCATTTAATACAAAAAACTTCAATCAGATTTAAATTATCTTCAAAATTACCAGAGTTACAGCGTGTGACGTTGAGAGTAGCCCTCAATAAACGCATTTTTGCCATTTTCGGGTTAAGACTGTCATCTTACTTAAAAAAATCAGATCTTTCGATTAAGAATGTCAGAATTGTCCTATCTTGTTTCATTCTTACTAGTATGACAAGTGATACGTTCGCTTGATTGAGAACGAAAAGTAAGTATTTATCGGTTACATAAGCTGATCGTATTGGAATGGCATAATATTAACTAAGACAATATTACTATTATGTATTACGCAACCCGATGTAGGGTTTTTTATTTATTTCAAAATCAAGAAAATTATATATTTTTTATTTTTAAAAATTACTGTGATGACGTAACAAGCATTCAACATCTGAATTTCGTCATAACAAAATAATTTCTTTAAATAGAACTATTCGTATTATACTACAACTGAAAATAATAATCAAGGAAGACTTCATACATTGTACATCTTCATATAATTTTCATTTCCGAACACAATCTATTTATCTCTTCTCATATTTTTTCTTTTAAAATAATAATACCTCATCATAACGTTACACCAACAAACGCGCTACTCATGACGTACTGAAAAATTCCAACATCTGGTTTTAGTCAGTACCGCTACCCTACTACTTACGGGCATACAATGAATATGTAACTTAGTCGTTTATGCAAAATATATGTTCAGTTTTTGTGTGATACAAATATACAATGAATGTTCAATTTAACCATTTACCCAAATAGCAAATTCAGAATTCAAAAAGCTCAAAACGGAAGGTCTGGTAATAATTTGGCCAGTGCATTATATAAAATTCAAAATTCCTTTGTTGCTTATCTATCCAATATTAATCAAATTATCCTTTGATCTGACAGTTGTGTTCCACAAAATAAAAACCACGTAAACACGAGAAAGAGATGGAAAGAATATTTCGGAGAGGAAATCGCAAACAGCACAGAAAATTTCGAATTACCCAATAATGCTCTTAACGAAACAATCAACACCCATCCACCAATGAAACGGGTAGGTAGCAGTAGCATTGGAAAAATGAAGAATAACAAAGCCGCTGGAATAGATCACATACCATCCTAAATATCCAAAGGTGACGCATCTACAACTGTGAAGACTCTAACACCGATCATAACGGAAATATGGAATTCGGGTAAAATACCACATAAATGGAAAGAGGGATTATCCATAATGATTCCAAAGAAAGGAGATCTAAGAGAATGTGAAAATTGGCGAACCAAATCACTACTCAATACAACAATAAAGGTGTTAGCAATGATAATCCTCGACAGAATATCACCTACGATCAATTCGAAATTGTGGAAAGAACAAGCTGACTTCAGACCGGGACGTAGTTGCACTGAACATATAAATACGTTCCGCATCATCATTGAACAGTCCAATGAATGGAACTCCCCACTATACCTCCTCTTCGTGGACTTGAGCGTGCATTCGATACAATACATAGCAACGCAATATGGAAGACACTTTGTAAAATGGGCATCCCAAATAAGATTATCGAACTCGTACAAGACATATACCATGATGCAGGTAACCGAGTTCAATACAAAAGCAAGCAAAGTGATGCATATTACAATAGCAATGGAGTAAGACAGGGATGCGTACTCTCCCCACTACTGTTCCTAGTAGTATTAGATAGTCTCAGGCGGCAAATGGACCATAAATCGACCAATAGCATCCAATGGGGACTAACAGGAAAACTTAAAGATTTGGATTACGCTGACGATATATGCCTGCTAACACATAAATACACGTACATGCAGCAGAAAATAGAACAGCTATCCGACTTAGCGAAAGAAGATGGTCTAAAAACAAACATTACGAAAACCAAGACGATGAGGATAAATACTACGATAACCACACCAATAAGCATCAACCAACAAAATATAGAAGATGTAAAGGAATTCGTATACTTAGGTTGTACACTAGCAGAAACAGGCGGAATCGAGGAAGACATTAACAAGCGCATAAACAAAGCCAGAACGACATACAACATGTTACACAAAATCTAGATTGCATCTGTCCTCTCCCGTAACACCAAGATACGAATGTTCAACTCGTGTGTAAAATCAGTACTCCTATATATGGCTGCGAAACGTGGAAGCAAAATAGGCAGATTACGAACAAACTACTAGTATTTGGCAACAATTGTCTAAGAAGAATACTAAAGTGCTTCTGGCCCAATACCATATCAAATGCGGAACTCCATAGAGTAACTAATCAAGTAAATATGGAAAATGAAATAAGGAAACGTAAGTGGAGATGGATCGGACATACACGAAGAAAACCAGCAAGTGACGTAACACGCATGGCCTTAGAATGGAACCCTCAAAGGAAAAGGAAGTTTGGACGTCCACCTGCGTAACATGGAAACGAACGGTGCTAGCGGAAGCGAAACATCTCGACAAATCATGGAAGGAAATTAAAACAGTAGTAGCCAATAGAGTTAGTTAGTCCCACCTAGTAGACGCCCTATGCTCCTAAATTAGAGATATGGATTAAAAAAAAAAATATAAAAAAAACACGACCATGGTTATAAAATGTCTACAACAAAATAAGAGAATAAAGAGAATCACTCACGAATATTCCAAAAATGGCCATTCAAGAAGTTGCAGGAAGTTGAAGCGGTACACAGCGCTATTGATAGACTTTTAAGAGGAATTACAATTTATTGCCCCTGTCAGTTTTCTAAGACAATTAAAAAAACTGAATTATGAAAAAGTACATTTGCGCAAAATGCAAATGGAGGACGTTGATTATCATAATTTTAATTTAGCATCCACCATTTTTACTAATATGATACCTGTTATGCAAGTCAGACTAATAAAACAGCAATCTTATTTATCGGAAACTAAGCCATTTGTAAGAATAGTGTTGTACAGAAACTTTGATCGTAACAGATTTCCAAATATAGTCATTGATTGATATTATGATGAAATGTATGGAATTTTATGAAATATATGGACACAGTGGATATAGTTTACTTCAATACTGTACTGAACAGTACGAAATTAACTAAGGATGGAGAAACCAGCTCTCTAAGAACTTCGAACCAACTTAAATTAACTAAATGTGTAAACATCATCCTAATCGTTAGATGAAATCAAATTCTAACGTTGGGATCACCTGAACATTTTTTGTGGATGCACTTTTCCGAAAACTTTTACAGCGTTTTTTAATGAGTACTTAAGTAATTCATTTGACTGTGAATACGTTAGTACGCTTAATCAGAGTTATAATATGGGCATTCAATGCCATTAAAATTGAATCTGTTCTACCATCTATCCTATATATGGTTTGAACTGCAAACATTAGATTATTTTTTTCGGTGTCTGATTAAATCAACTTATCGAGTACAAATTTATAAATTCAACTAGAGATTTGTTTACCGATTCTCAAAGTTCCTAAAATTGTCTAATCATCAAACCCTAAAAATTCCGTTTAGTATTAATGTTTAATTCTAGCGTCGGTTTCTCCTAAACTATTGTTTAATATTTAATGACATAAACTGTTCAATTTCTTCAATATCCGGAAACTTTTGTGCAAGGACGAAGAAATAAACTTCAATATTTACAAAGCAAAATAGAAAAGTGAAAACCGTCACAAACCGTACTCTAGTTTTCATACAAAGCTGCTAACATGATTTTAGTCCACTTTATATTATAATTATTGGTAGTGTTTTGCTTTATGAGATGTATTAAATAACTGTCTCTAGTACGAAACCGATTAGTAGTAGATTACGATGGTTTGGTGATTCTAGTTCATATAAAATATACACCAGTGCTCAACCAACTATAGTTCTGCCGTGTCTTATGTATACTTGAATATTTATTTATTATACATAATGACTACAAATAGCACTAAATAGCACTATAAATTACCCATTATCGTATTAAATTAATTATTAACCACTATAAAATAAATTATAACAATTTAAATCAATTATCAATATACCGTGTCTCCGCATAATACCTATACATATATCCATGGGAAACAGACTCGTATTCGAACAAAATTTAATTTCTGTAATAGATTGTTTCACATAATCCTATTAATGAAAACGAAAACCCAAAACATTTCGAAACAACTAAACAACGTTAATTATATCAATAATAATAATTATACGAAACCAATAAAAATAAACAATTTCCAATTTGACATAAATCACAGCAATAAAAATTTATTTATTATGGCGATGAACTATCTACCTATGTATGTGCTCGTATATATACACGAGAAGAGACTGGAGAGAGGAATTAAAAAGATGAATCTTCTTAAATAAAATACCTAAAAAGTTTTTCATTGAACAAAACCACTTATGTAACTTTTGTAGTGTTATTTGTATATAGAAGATGAATAAATTATAAGAACAATGTATATATGGCTAAGCGTGAAATGTAATAATTAAAATGTGTACTATCCGCGAAAAGCGCTCCTTACGTATGTATGTCTCTCATCACTTGAAAATTGAAACTAATAATAGTTTGGTATCTCGTATAGTATATAGTGAAGAAGAAATGATTCATCCACCTCTTCATAACTATAATATACATAAGTGACAATTCTATATAATATATTTTATACTATTTATGGAAGCTTTTTCATTTCCCGCTTTTATATACTACTCGTCTGTATATACCACCAGCAATTTTCTAATATAATAGCATTTTTTGATGACAATGAAGTTATTTCTAAGTGGCTTTTTTCGTATTATTATTAATATCTATATATACACAATCGTTGTATATAATACTATAAAAAATATATATAAAAGTTCATAAAACTAAACGTAGTTCAGTTTATTGATTGAAAGCTTCTTTTTTTTTTAAGATGCTCAAAAAACTACTTGACATTTTATGATACTCATTTTATATGATGACGTATTAATTTGTGTATATGATATATAGACAAAATGACATTTTTCAAGTTTATGATAGTTTTTTTTATGAATAAAAGTATTAAAATAATTGTGATGAGACTTAGAACCGCGATAGATGAGTACCTCATAAAGTCGGTATACTATAAAGGTGTATATGTACGAAAATAGAACTACATGGCATTATAAATTTAGTATTTTCGATTTTCTACTGCCTATAAAATAAATTGCCACATTAACCGTTGATGTAAGCTCGTTGAAATGGCTATCACTACGTAAATGAGATTGTCCCCTGTGGTCGGAAACACACATGTCTCGTTAACCTAAATTGAACGAACATGTTTTCCAAGAACAACACCACAGTATCCTTTGTTTGTCGTAGCAGGTAACTAAACGGTTAGATCGCTGGGCTGACGACCCGCATCCGTAAAAAAACAATTGACTAATACGGTCAACAAAACGAAAAATGAATAGGATAGGCAAGTGAAACTAAAAATTGGAATTAAAAACTTAAAATCATCAGTTCTAGCTCAATGATTGAGTTGAATGCTCAAAATAGAGTTATGTGAGATACGCGGTTGTATTTATGGATTTTTCATGCCTCTGATAGATTTCCGAAGCATGCAAATAAGAACAAGCGTTTTTAATATGATTACTTCCTGCTTGTAATTTTTCTAAACAAACTTTGATTTTAATTTAAATTTGTTAGAAATTATGTAAATTTGTTTAAAATAATATTTCGATTTATTACGAGTATTAACATAGACGAAATAAAAACTTGGCATAAAACCATCGGTTTTTGCTCAATCATTGAATTCCATGCTCGAAATAGAGTTATGTGAGATACGCGGTTGTATTTATTTATTTTTCATGCCCCTAATAGATTACCGAAACATGCAAATAGGAACATGCGTTTTAAATATGATTACTTCCTGCTTGTAATTTTTCTAAACAAACTTTGATTTTAATTTAAATTTGTTAGAAAATACGTTTATTTTTTAAAAATAATATTTTTATTTATTACGAGTATTAACATAGACGAAATAAAAACTTGGCTTAAAACCATCAGTTTTTGCTCAATCATTGAGTTGCATGCTCGAAATAGAGTTATGTGAGATACGCGGTTGTATTTATTTATTTTTCATGCCTCTGATAGATTTCCGAAGCATGCAAATAAGAACAAGCGTTTTTAATATGATTACTTCCTGCTTCTAATTTTTCTAAACAAACTTTGATTTTAATTTAAATTTGTTAGAAAACACGTTTATTTTTTAAAAATAATATTTTTATTTATTACGAGTATTAACATAGACGAAATAAAAACTTGGCTTAAAACCATCAGTTTTTGCTCAATCATTGAGTTGCATGCTCGAAGTAGAGTTATGTGAGATACGCGGTTGTATTTATTTATTTTTCATGACCCTAATAGATTACCGTAGCAAGCAAATAAGAACAGCCGTTTTAAGTATGATTACTTCCTGCTTGTAATTTTTCTAAACAAACTTTGATTTTAATTTAAATTTGTTAGAAAATTCGTTCCTTTTTTTGAAAAAAAATATTTTGATTTATTACGAGTATTAACATAGACGAAATAAAAACTTGGCTTAAAACCATCAGTTTTTGCTCAATCATTGAGTTGCATGCTCGAAATAGAGTTATGTGAGATACGCGGTTGTATTTATTACTTTTTCATGCCCTTAATAGATTAGCGAAGCATGCAAATAGGAACATGCGTTTTAAATATGATTACTTCCTGCTTGTAATTTTTCTAAACAAACTTTGATTTTAATTTTTATTCGTTAGAAAATATGTAAATTTTTTTAAATAATATTTCGATTTATTACGAGTATTAACATACCCGAAATAAAAACTTGGCTTAAAATCATCAGTTTTTGCTCAATCATTGAGTTGCATGCTCAAAATAGAGTTATGTGAGATACGCGGTTGTATTTATTTATTTTTCATGACCCTAATAGATTACCGTAGCAAGCAAACAAGAACAGCCGTTTTAAGTATGATTACTTCCTGCTTGTAATTTTTCTAAACAAACTTTGATTTTAATTTAAATTTGTTAGAAAATTCGTTCCTTTTTTTGAAAAAAAAATTTTGATTTATTACGAGTATTAACATACACGAAATAAAAACTTGGCTTAAAACCATCAGTTTTTGCTCAATCATTGAGTTGCATGCTCGAAATAGAGTTATGTGAGATACGCGGTTGTATTTATTTATTTTTCATGCCCTTAATAGATTAGCGAAGCATGCAAATAGGAACATTCGTTTTAAATATGATTACTTCCTGCTTGTAATTTTTCTAAACAAACTTTGATTTTAATTTTTATTCGTTAGAAAATATGTAAATTTTTTTTAAATAATATTTCGATTTATTACGAGTATTAACATACACGAAATAAAAACTTGGTTTAAAACCATCAGTTTTTGCTCAATCATTGAGTTGCATGCTCGAAATAGAGTTATGTGAGATACGCGGTTGTATTTATTTATTTTTCATGCCTCTGATAGATTTCCGAAGCATGCAAATAAAAACAAGCGTTTTTAATATGATTACTTCCTGCTTGTAATTTTTCTAAACAAACTTTGATTTTAATTTAAATTTGTTAGAAAATACGTAAATTTTTTAAAAACAATATTTTGATTTATTACGATTATTAACATAGACGAAATAAAAGCTTGGCTTAAAACCATCAGTTTTTGCTCAATCATTGAGTTGCATGCTCGAAATAGAGTTATGTGAGATACGCGGTTGTATTTATTTATTTTTCATTATTTTGTTTTAAATATGATTACTTCCTGCTTGTAATTTCTCTAAACAAACTTTGATTTTAATTTAAATTTGTTAGAAAATACGTAAATGTTTTAAAAATAATATTTTGATTTATTACGAGTATTAACATAGACGAAATAAAAACTTGCCTTAAAATCATCAGTTTTTGCTCAATCATTGAGTTGCATGCTCGAAATAGAGTTATGTGAGATACGCGGTTGTATTTATTTATTTTTCATGCCTCTGATAGATTTCCGAAGCATGCAAATAAGAACATGCGTTTTTAATATGATTACTTCCTGCTTGTAATTTATCTAAACCAACTTTTATTTTAATTTTAATATGTTAGAAAATACGTAAATTTTTTAAAAATAATATTTTGATTTATTACGAGTATTAACATAGACAAAATAAAAACTTGCCCTAAAATCATCAGTTTTTGCTCAATCATTGAGTTGCATGCTCGAAATAGAGTTATGTGAGATACGCGGTTGTATTTATTTATTTTTCATGCCCTTAATAGATTAGCGAAGCATGCAAATAGGAACATGCGTTTTAAATATGATTACTTCCTGCTTGTAATTTTTCTAAACAAACTTTGATTTTAATTTTTATTCGTTAGAAAATATGTAAATTTTTTTAAATAATATTTCGATTTATTACGAGTATTAACATACCCGAAATAAAAACTTGGCTTAAAATCATCAGTTTTTGCTCAATCATTGAGTTGCATGCTCGAAATAGAGTTATGTGAGATACGCGGTTGTATTTATTTATTTTTCATGCCTCTGATAGATTTCCGAAGCATGCAAATAAGAACAAGCGTTTTTAATATGATTACTTCCTGCTTCTAATTTTTCTAAACAAACTTTGATTTTAATTTAAATTTGTTAGAAAATACGTAAATTTTTTAAAAACAATATTTTGATTTATTACGATTATTAACATAGACGAAATAAAAGCTTGGCTTAAAACCATCAGTTTTTGCTCAATCATTGAGTTGCATGCTCGAAATAGAGTTATGTGAGATACGCGGTTGTATTTATTTATTTTTCATTATTTTGTTTTAAATATGATTACTTCCTGCTTGTAATTTCTCTAAACAAACTTTGATTTTAATTTAAATTTGTTAGAAAATACGTAAATGTTTTAAAAATAATATTTTGATTTATTACGAGTATTAACATAGACGAAATAAAAACTTGCCTTAAAATCATCAGTTTTTGCTCAATCATTGAGTTGCATGCTCGAAATAGAGTTATGTGAGATACGCGGTTGTATTTATTTATTTTTCATGCCTCTGATAGATTTCCGAAGCATGCAAATAAGAACAAGCGTTTTTAATATGATTACTTCCTGCTTGTAATTTATCTAAACCAACTTTTATTTTAATTTTAATATGTTAGAAAATACGTAAATTTTTTAAAAATAATATTTTGATTTATTACGAGTATTAACATACCCGAAATAATAACTTGCCCTAAAATCATCAGTTTTTGCTCAATCATTGATTTGCATGCTCGAAATAGAGTTATGTGAGATACGCGGTTGTATTTATTTATTTTTCATGCCCCTAATAGATTACCTAAGCAAGCAAATTAGAACAACCGTTTTAAATATGATTACTTCCTGCTTGTAATTTTTCTAAACAAACTTTGATTTTAATTTAAATTTGTTAGAAAATTCGTTCCTTTTTTTGAAAAAAAATATTTTGATTTATTACGAGTATTAACATACACGAAATAAAAACTTGGCTTAACACCATCAGTTTTTGCTCAATCATTGAGTTGCATGCTCGAAATAGAGTTATGTGAGATACGCGGTTGTATTTATTTATTTTTCATTATTTTGTTTTAAATATGATTACTTCCTGCTTGTAATTTCTCTAAACAAACTTTGATTTTAATTTAAATTTGTTAGAAAATACGTAAATGTTTTAAAAATAATATTTTGATTTATTACGAGTATTAACATAGACGAAATAAAAACTTGCCTTAAAATCATCAGTTTTTGCTCAATCATTGAGTTGCATGCTCGAAATAGAGTTATGTGAGATACGCGGTTGTATTTATTTATTTTTCATGCCCCTAATAGATTACCTAAGCAAGCAAATAAGAACAACCGTTTTAAATATGATTACTTCCTGCTTGTAATTTTTCTAAAAAAACTTTGATTTTAATTTTAATTCGTTAGAAAATATGTAAAATTTTATTAAATAATATTTCGATTTATTGCGAGTATTAACATACCCGAAATAAACACTTGGCTTAAAACCATCAGTTTTTGCTCAATCATTGAGTTGCATGCTCGAAATAGAGTTATGTGAGATACGCGGTTGTATTTATTTATTTTTCATGCCTCTGATAGATTACCGAAGCATGCCAATAGGAACATGCGTTTTAAATATGATTACTTCCTGCTTCTAATTTTTCTAAACCAACTTTGATTTTAATTTAAATTTGTTAGAAAATACATAAATGTTTTAAAATAATATTTTGATTTATTACGAGTATTAACATAGACGAAATAAAAACTTGCCTTAAAATCATCAGTTTTTGCTCAATCATTGAGTTGCATGCTCGAAATAGAGTTATGTGAGATACGCGGTTGTATTTATTTATTTTTCATGCCCCTAATAGATTACCTAAGCAAGCAAATAAGAACAACCGTTTTAAATATGATTACTTCCTGCTTGTAATTTTTCTAAAAAAACTTTGATTTTAATTTTAATTCGTTAGAAAATATGTAAAATTTTATTAAATAATATTTCGATTTATTGCGAGTATTAACATACCCGAAATAAACACTTGGCTTAAAACCATCAGTTTTTGCTCAATCATTGAGTTGCATGCTCGAAATAGAGTTATGTGAGATACGCGGTTGTATTTATTTATTTTTCATGCCTCTGATAGATTACCGAAGCATGCCAATAGGAACATGCGTTTTAAATATGATTACTTCCTGCTTCTAATTTTTCTAAACCAACTTTGATTTTAATTTAAATTTGTTAGAAAATACGTAAATTTTTTAAAAATAATATTTTTATTTATTACGAGTATTAACATAGACAAAATAAAAACTTGCCCTAAAATCATCAGTTTTTGCTCAATCATTGAGTTGCATGCTCGAAATAGAGTTATGTGAGATACGCGGTTGTATTTATTTATTTTTCATGCCCTTAATAGATTAGCGAAGCATGCAAATAGGAACATGCGTTTTAAATATGATTACTTCCTGCTTGTAATTTTTCTAAACAAACTTTGATTTTAATTTTTATTCGTTAGAAAATATGTAAATTTTTTTAAATAATATTTCGATTTATTACGAGTATTAACATACCCGAAATAAAAACTTGCCTTAAAATCATCAGTTTTTGCTCAATCATTGAGTTGCATGCTCGAAATAGAGTTATGTGAGATACGCGGTTGTATTTATTTATTTTTCATGCCTCTGATAGATTTCCGAAGCATGCAAATAAGAACAAGCGTTTTTAATATGATTACTTCCTGCTTCTAATTTTTCTAAACAAACTTTGATTTTAATTTAAATTTGTTAGAAAATACGTAAATTTTTTAAAAACAATATTTTGATTTATTACGATTATTAACATAGACGAAATAAAAGCTTGGCTTAAAACCATCAGTTTTTGCTCAATCATTGAGTTGCATGCTCGAAATAGAGTTATGTGAGATACGCGGTTGTATTTATTTATTTTTCATTATTTTGTTTTAAATATGATTACTTCCTGCTTGTAATTTCTCTAAACAAACTTTGATTTTAATTTAAATTTGTTAGAAAATACGTAAATGTTTTAAAAATAATATTTTGATTTATTACGAGTATTAACATAGACGAAATAAAAACTTGCCTTAAAATCATCAGTTTTTGCTCAATCATTGAGTTGCATGCTCGAAATAGAGTTATGTGAGATACGCGGTTGTATTTATTTATTTTTCATGCCTCTGATAGATTTCCGAAGCATGCAAATAAGAACAAGCGTTTTTAATATGATTACTTCCTGCTTGTAATTTATCTAAACCAACTTTTATTTTAATTTTAATATGTTAGAAAATACGTAAATTTTTTAAAAATAATATTTTGATTTATTACGAGTATTAACATACCCGAAATAATAACTTGCCCTAAAATCATCAGTTTTTGCTCAATCATTGATTTGCATGCTCGAAATAGAGTTATGTGAGATACGCGGTTGTATTTATTTATTTTTCATGCCCCTAATAGATTACCTAAGCAAGCAAATTAGAACAACCGTTTTAAATATGATTACTTCCTGCTTGTAATTTTTCTAAACAAACTTTGATTTTAATTTAAATTTGTTAGAAAATTCGTTCCTTTTTTTGAAAAAAAATATTTTGATTTATTACGAGTATTAACATACACGAAATAAAAACTTGGCTTAACACCATCAGTTTTTGCTCAATCATTGAGTTGCATGCTCGAAATAGAGTTATGTGAGATACGCGGTTGTATTTATTTATTTTTCATTATTTTGTTTTAAATATGATTACTTCCTGCTTGTAATTTCTCTAAACAAACTTTGATTTTAATTTAAATTTGTTAGAAAATACGTAAATGTTTTAAAAATAATATTTTGATTTATTACGAGTATTAACATAGACGAAATAAAAACTTGCCTTAAAATCATCAGTTTTTGCTCAATCATTGAGTTGCATGCTCGAAATAGAGTTATGTGAGATACGCGGTTGTATTTATTTATTTTTCATGCCCCTAATAGATTACCTAAGCAAGCAAATAAGAACAACCGTTTTAAATATGATTACTTCCTGCTTGTAATTTTTCTAAAAAAACTTTGATTTTAATTTTAATTCGTTAGAAAATATGTAAAATTTTATTAAATAATATTTCGATTTATTGCGAGTATTAACATACCCGAAATAAACACTTGGCTTAAAACCATCAGTTTTTGCTCAATCATTGAGTTGCATGCTCGAAATAGAGTTATGTGAGATACGCGGTTGTATTTATTTATTTTTCATGCCTCTGATAGATTACCGAAGCATGCCAATAGGAACATGCGTTTTAAATATGATTACTTCCTGCTTCTAATTTTTCTAAACCAACTTTGATTTTAATTTAAATTTGTTAGAAAATACGTAAATGTTTTAAAATAATATTTTGATTTATTACGAGTATTAACATAGACGAAATAAAAACTTGCCTTAAAATCATCAGTTTTTGCTCAATCATTGAGTTGCATGCTCGAAATAGAGTTATGTGAGATACGCGGTTGTATTTATTTATTTTTCATGTCCCTAATAGATTACCTAAGCAAGCAAATAAGAACAACCGTTTTAAATATGATTACTTCCTGCTTGTAATTTTTCTAAAAAAACTTTGATTTTAATTTTAATTCGTTAGAAAATATGTAAAATTTTATTAAATAATATTTCGATTTATTGCGAGTATTAACATACCCGAAATAAACACTTGGCTTAAAACCATCAGTTTTTGCTCAATCATTGAGTTGCATGCTCGAAATAGAGTTATGTGAGATACGCGGTTGTATTTATTTATTTTTCATGCCTCTGATAGATTTCCGAAGCATGCAAATAAAAACAAGCGTTTTTAATATGATTACTTCCTGCTTGTAATTTTTCTAAACAAACTTTGATTTTAATTTAAATTTGTTAGAAAATACGTAAATTTTTTAAAAACAATATTTTGATTTATTACGATTATTAACATAGACGAAATAAAAGCTTGGCTTAAAACCATCAGTTTTTGCTCAATCATTGAGTTGCATGCTCGAAATAGAGTTATGTGAGATACGCGGTTGTATTTATTTATTTTTCATTATTTTGTTTTAAATATGATTACTTCCTGCTTGTAATTTCTCTAAACAAACTTTGATTTTAATTTAAATTTGTTAGAAAATACGTAAATGTTTTAAAAATAATATTTTGATTTATTACGAGTATTAACATAGACGAAATAAAAACTTGCCTTAAAATCATCAGTTTTTGCTCAATCATTGAGTTGCATGCTCGAAATAGAGTTATGTGAGATACGCGGTTGTATTTATTTATTTTTCATGCCTCTGATAGATTTCCGAAGCATGCAAATACGAACAAGCGTTTTTAATATGATTACTTCCTGCTTGTAATTTATCTAAACCAACTTTTATTTTAATTTTAATATGTTAGAAAATACGTAAATTTTTTAAAAATAATATTTTGATTTATTACGAGTATTAACATACCCGAAATAATAACTTGCCCTAAAATCATCAGTTTTTGCTCAATCATTGATTTGCATGCTCGAAATAGAGTTATGTGAGATACGCGGTTGTATTTATTTATTTTTCATGCCCCTAATAGATTACCTAAGCAAGCAAATTAGAACAACCGTTTTAAATATGATTACTTCCTGCTTGTAATTTTTCTAAACAAACTTTGATTTTAATTTAAATTTGTTAGAAAATTCGTTCCTTTTTTTGAAAAAAAATATTTTGATTTATTACGAGTATTAACATACACGAAATAAAAACTTGGCTTAACACCATCAGTTTTTGCTCAATCATTGAGTTGCATGCTCGAAATAGAGTTATGTGAGATACGCGGTTGTATTTATTTATTTTTCATTATTTTGTTTTAAATATGATTACTTCCTGCTTGTAATTTCTCTAAACAAACTTTGATTTTAATTTAAATTTGTTAGAAAATACGTAAATGTTTTAAAAATAATATTTTGATTTATTACGAGTATTAACATAGACGAAATAAAAACTTGCCTTAAAATCATCAGTTTTTGCTCAATCATTGAGTTGCATGCTCGAAATAGAGTTATGTGAGATACGCGGTTGTATTTATTTATTTTTCATGCCCCTAATAGATTACCTAAGCAAGCAAATAAGAACAACCGTTTTAAATATGATTACTTCCTGCTTGTAATTTTTCTAAAAAAACTTTGATTTTAATTTTAATTCGTTAGAAAATATATAAAATTTTATTAAATAATATTTCGATTTATTGCGAGTATTAACATACCCGAAATAAACACTTGGCTTAAAACCATCAGTTTTTGCTCAATCATTGAGTTGCATGCTCGAAATAGAGTTATGTGAGATACGCGGTTGTATTTATTTATTTTTTTAAAATGATCTTGATATTAAATCAAACTGAAATTTAATTATTCATTCGAAATCTCGATTGAATTGAATCACCTATGCGCTTAATTAAATTTATGGTGCGATTGTTTTCTGATTGAATAGATACTAAATAAATTAAAAATTAAAAAACTATATCTCTTTATCAATCGTCTAAATTATCGACGAATAGTCTACGTTGTCTACGAGTTGTTGACACGTTGACGTAGAAAATAATATATGAGGCGTAAATGCCATATTCGAAATATACTGGTGGTCATAACCAAATAAATCGATCCTTGTTTAGGCTTTATAATTTGCTTCCAAAAAAATATCGAAAACTTTAACAAAATCAAAATTCTAAAACTGCCCTGATTTTGAAGAAAGAAAGAATAAATAAATTAAATTTTTAATGCATGCATTACGTCCTTCATACAATTTGAACAAATATTTTTCCTGAAGTCTGCCAACAATTTTGTGAGCTTCATACATCAGTGTCTGTTTAAATGTTGTTTGTTTTTTTTTTTAAATATAAGTCGACAAATTATATATCTGCGTATATATGCATGATACGAATACGAAAGTACATCATCTATATACATGAAGAGCTTTTATAACTATACCATAAATAATAGTGTGTTGTAGAGTTGTTAAACAATAAACATTATCATAAAAATAATAATCGTAGTATGTCCTTTATAATTATAATCGTCCTTACATGATGCCATATCCTAGATACTATCATTCGTTATCAGAGAAATTTAATCTCGCATATGATGAGCCAAAATCACGATATTCAATCCTTACATATACATATTCCTATTATCCTTGTATGTATTTTAAATTTCAGGATTTTGGGATTGAGGGCCAGAAATCAAAATAATAATAGTATTATCCTTTATACCGGTATATATACGTAATTTATTGACTGAATGTGTACAAAAATATTAAAAAGCTTTTTGTGAAAGAAAATCTACCTTTTGTATCCCTGTTTTATATGTATACATATATCCTTCCTTATATATACGTATACATACACATATGTATTCATAGAAATTTGATCCTTTGTTTAATGATAAAAATTAAAAAAAAATGCGATGAACGTAAAATATACGAAGACAATTGAAAGTTGATTTTTATCACGCATCACACATACAACACCCAACACACACGAAATGTAACATTAGAAGCATAGAGTCGAATATTATTTCCATTCAATTAAACTTTTTCACAATTTTTGCCAGAACGTTATACTCTCGTAGATATATCACCACCATTTTCATGCCTTATCATTTTACATTTTACACACCTCCCCTGTTTTGTATATACATGTATATACGAGTATAAATGAAAATTAGGGCACCGTACAAAAAATTAAATAAAAAAAGCTCGTTTGGAAAATAAAAAGCTTTGATTTTTTTTTCTGCTGTGTGGTATAGTAATAGAATTGTATAGAGAATTTGATCGATAGAATAAATCAATCAATGCCAAGATAAGATTATTTTTCTATATATGTATGTGCTGGTGTGTTTATGTTTACTTTTTGTTACCTGTCACAAACGGTCATGAGCTTTTTTGTGCTCGTGTAAATAAATATGGGTGAGTATGTGTGTGTGTGTGTGAGTGTGTGTGGGTTATTTATCTATATGTATGTATATACAGGGAGAAAAATATATATGATAAATGGAATCTATATATGTAACACGTATATGTGTATATGAAAAGGAGTGCGGTAATCTGATAACAGATTTATTGTGAATATTTCACCTTAGTCATGGTGTACTGGACAATAATTATTCAGTTTAACCGCACAATCTATATACGTTTATTGAATGTGAGTATATCATATACCTTGGCCCCTGTGGTCGGGGGGCACTCACATGTCTCGTAAAACTAAATTGCAAGAACTGTTTTCCAAGAATACCACCTCGTATCCTTTGCTTGTCATAGACGGCGACAAAACGGTTGGATCGCTGGGCTGATAACCCGAATCAAAACAACACCCAAAACAATACTGCACCCCGCTCAAGTACCTGGACACGAGATTTGGGATTGGCACGTGGAACATGCAGTTACTTAGGAACGTTGAAGGGTCTTATCACATACATGAAGGAATATCGACGGGAATTCGTTTATTTTCAAGAAAGTCGCTGGCCTAAAAGTGGAGACCGTGTGTCTCAGGGCCATACTTTGTTATACATATAGCAGAGATGACATCGGAAGTTTTGGAGCTGGATTTCATTTTCGGCCGCAGGTAAAGAAGGCTGGATTTATACATGCGCACACAGAAGTACAGAAGTCAGCCAGCCCCAAGATAAACACTCATTTAACAATGGCTTGCACGATCTGATAGGATCTATACTCGAACGCTATGTGGAATGGTAATTGGGGACTTTAATGCAAGAGCTGGCAGAAATCAGACCGATTTGTGTGAAAACATCGGTCCGTTCTCCCGACACGAAAGTGCGACCGATAATGGTGAGAGTTATGTTTCTTGTGTCAATGGCGACTACGTCATTATATCGCTGTTACCAAAATTGCTTCCTAATTAGAAACATTTGACATCCTCGATTGGCAACAAGTTTGTTTATGAATATTGCTATTTGGGATCAAACTAAACACACAAAGTAGTTTTTGCGTCTAAAGAGTTTATAAAATAGGTCATTTTTGACACAGTGTGCATTTTTGTGACATGCCGACACATTATGTCACACCATTCCAATTTTTTTTTTAAAGCAAAGTGGAATGTTACAATCAGCGCCGACATTGCGTTTAACAATGTGTCATTCAAGGCGCAACATGATTTTTCTGAAAAATTAATTCATTTATTAAAATAATGCCAAGATAATAGGATATCGACCATTTAAAACAACAACATCGTTTTATGGTAATTTTTTTGATAATTTGAAAATAAATTAAAATTCAGAAACATAAAGTTGAAAGCAAATTCACTACATCATGTGAATTCAACAATTTCGAACCAGTGTATAATCTCCTTGCTGCTACTGTCAGTCATTCTCGGTAAGCTCTTAAATAGTATATTACTTAACTAGTTTAGTAGAGTTTCATGTACAATTTTGAATTGCAAAGCACTTTTGAATCATCAACAGATAATGAAACTAGGCGATTTGGATTTGATCGTAATTTATCCACTGCAACAGTATTTGAATTCATGCATCAGAATCTAATAACCCTGAAGTCGATGAAGATGATGAAGAAAACTGGAAGAAAAACTGGTGTTGCTTGGTGATTTAAAAATGTGATTGATCTTCTTAGCAAATTTCATTCAATATGCAATATGAAGTATTTGCCGAGAGACAGCAGAACTTTATTGGCCACACACATTGAAATAAATGTTTTGAAAATAGGAGGAGGCAGCTATTGGCACAACGGATTAAAGAGCTGTTTAATAAATTCATTTCGGAGTATTAATAAACCAATGAAAATTTCGTTATTTCTTGAATCATGGGCCTTTTCTCAATTTTTTCGTGGATGAGTTCGTTGTAATTTCAAATGCTGGCTTGCCTGTGAATGGGCACACTATCAACCTTAAGATTAATTTATTTTAATTTATATTTTTAAATGACATCTATTTGACGTAAGCTCTGTACAACAAGTGACACAATAACACCTTTTCACGCAAAATTAACACAATTCCAATATTTGGGATTTACTTAAAACACAAATAAAACGCAATTCCGAAATATGCCGGGATGGAAACCTCTGTCAACTTCGACGCAGTACTCGACGAATGAAATTAACACTTTACCTACCTGCTAGGTGTTTATCATGTGTCTCAGACTGAAGCTGAGTCACCTCAAATACCGGCTGCGGGGATTGGTATTGAGGATCCATCCCATGAGGAATCCACTAGAGCCATGCAGAGATTAGAACGAAACCGTTGACCTGTTGTGGACTGTTTTGTGTAACTGTCCTTCCAACTTTATTCGATTAGTATGGCGAACCAAAGTTATGCCTGACGAGTGGAAAGTGACCGCGATGTGCAATAGGGTCACCCCTCTAGCGAACGCCTGGTTATTGACGATCAAAGAGGACTTCGTCCAAATCGATCAGGTCTTTTCGCTGCGGATGATTGTGTCTAAATATTATGAGACATCCATCATTGTGCATCAATTGTTCCTGGATTTTCGGCAGGCGTATGACTTGGTCAATCGACAAGATTATCAAGAATTTATGCAGTAAGCCCAGTTGTGCGACAGGACAATGCTCTGTCCCCGATATTCTTCAATCTCATGTTGGAGTACATCTTTCGTAAAACTGAAACACCTCAGCGCAACATCTTATGCGTGCAGATGACATATGCGTAATTGGACTCAATAGTAGCGGAATCAAGGAAATATTTAATCCGCTTGTAGAGTTTTCAGCTTCTGTTGGACTCTAGATCAATAAGTCCAAAACAACATACATGATCTCTGGATATATGGTCAGTATAGCACAGCAGATTTTCGTACCGGTCACTACACGTTAGAGGGAGTGAGGAGGTTCAAATATTTGGGCTCTCTTATCACTCATGATAATTGTGTACGTGAGGATATTAAAGTGCGCCTGGCAACCGGCAGTCGACAGTCCTGCCTTACTACCGAGCTCTGTACAATATCGAAATCAGGGATCTGATCAAGAACCCCGACACTTTACATGATGTAAGATTTCAGCAAGTACGCTGCAGGCTGATCCAGAACGAATTGTGCAGCGATCGCAGAGGTCGTTGCAGGCGACGATGGCTCTACGGTGTAGAGAATGACTTGGTTTCTTCATTTTGTCTAAAACAATATGGAGACCATGCCCAAGATCGAAACCGTTGGAACCAGGTCGTTGACTCAGTAAGGGGCCAGTAATGGCCTTTATATACTGTTTAAAAATAAAAAAGAATATATCGTATACAAATTGCCTAAATTGAAATGGTGTTGGCCTAGTATGCATATGTACATGATATTATTATTAGAGGAAAAAGCTCTCTTCTAGTTCATGTGTTTTGTTTATGGTCCTGTTTGTGGTTTTTTGATACATCTAAATCTGTTTGATTGCATACTTTTGTATATTAAATATGGCTATGTGTGTTGTGATTAATATTTGTGGTTTCGATATACATTTTATGTGAATTAGGTTTCAACTTGAGATATTTAATTTAGATTATTTGGGGAGATTTATATACCATGGATAATAATTGGTTGTGGTCTTGTATGTCTGGCTCAAATATATGTTTTAAATTTGTAAAATGCTAAATCAATGAAGTCTATATACATTAGAAACCAAAGTTTTTAGTAATACAGGACAGTCTGTCTATTACAGAATGTCGGCTATTTTGAATATTCAAAAAATTGTCTATGCAGACTTTGCCATGGGAAAGAGGACACACCCTTTCATACAATATTCAAAAGAATATAATATTTGCGGCTCTTAATGATCGAGAAATCCTCAAACAATAATAGTGATCCCGAATTAAAAAAAAATTTAATCTAAGCGACAAAGCTCACATTCACATCTGTGGCAACGTAAGTCAAAAAGAAACAAATTTTGTGATCAGGGGCAAGAAAAGCCAAGAGATAATATCAGAAGACATGTCCACTATTGGCACTTGGTGCAATTTTTGGGCTGTAGATAAGATTGGACGTGATTGTCTTAAAAATGATGCTGGTAATCCCGGGATAGTGTTAATGGATTGCGTTACCGTACGTGGCCGATGACGTTTCACACTTCAGAACATCAATTGGCATGATTTAAAACCTCCAAATTTTTTTTCTGGGGCTATCTATGTTAAGGAGAAAGTTGTGCCAAATGCCCAATAAATCGATTAACCTCAATTATGTGAAAGCTTTGTGAAAAAGTTCCTCTCATAATAGTAGCCGTCTGTAAGAGGACTCGAGAGTGATGCTTCGCAGATATTAGTTATAATCCATTATTAGCTGTGGATTGTGCACTTGTGATTAAAATAATGTCAGTTATATTATGTCAGTTCTTGTTGAATAACCGTACATGAGTCAATTAGAAAGCTCAGTGTGTTTTATCGGAAACATTCCATTGATTAAAAAATGACACGTTCGATGTAAGTTATTTGAGTGGGATTGAAAATTTGTTTGGTGAACTTGGATTATTTTAGGGACCTGGTATTTTAGTAAATATTTTGTTTTGATCCATTTTGAGATGATTTTTTGTTTTAGGCATTTACCGTCGTCATTACAAGATAGTAGTTATTTCGAGGTTGGTTTATTAATATAACTTGTTCAAATCCCAGTGTATAGGACGGTTACTGAGTAAGTCATATATATTTTTTTCATCCAACTATAAAGTTAAATGATAACTTTTTTCCCACAAAAATGCTTCACACCATTATGCTTAAAAGGAACGATAATTCTGTGATAATTCTATGTGTCTGAAACAGGTTTAACTGAATATTGATTACAAAAGGTTTGCCCGTAAAATAATTCAGCAGTACTTCTTTTATCGCTGTTCTCATACCTAATAAAACGGCAGGAAGTTCTTCTGACCTGAATTGATAAAATTTGTCCGGGCTCTTTATAAATCTTTGAGTGGTCGTTAAACTGGTTCTATTAAATAATGGCTTTCGGGATGGTTTTGCCGTAGTACGAACTTTATTAGTCATTCTTTGACACTCAAATTGAGGTCTTATGTCAGTAGTCATTTCAAAGCTTAAATGACAATCGGATTTGTGCTGTCTTTAACTGGTATTACTTTCGACCATCTAAAGGAAAACAGTCAATTATGGTTACTAAAATTCGAAATTCTTCGTTTAAATTCTTCGTTAAAATTCTTCGTTAAATTCAACGAGAGCTCTACGGTTTCAAATAGAGCGATATATTCGCAGATTGCTCGAATATACGATCCCCTCGGTCTATTGGGACCCGTGATAATTTTAGGGAAATTATTGATCCAGTCTTTATGGCAGTTGAATCTAGATTGGGACCAGTCACTTCCGCAGCATTTGCAGACCTACTAGGAAACATTTCGAGAAAGTCTCATCATGCTCAACAAATTTACAATTGATCGTCATGTGTTCAACTCCAACCAACCACTTAGCACCACTTCAAAAGACAACGTTGCCGGGGCTACAATTTTCTGCAGTAGTATTACTCGCTCGACTAGCAAACAAAATTCACGAAAACCTACATTTCAACATCGAGCAAACATTCTATTGGTCTGACTCGACAATCACACTCCATTGGATAAGATCCTGTCCATCCAGATGGAAAACATTTGTTTCCAATCGAGAAAATTGGTTACATGTACCAACTGAGTGCAATCCAGATGATCTGATTTCACGGGGTATATAGTACCAGGAAAGTTTATTCAATCTGATCTTTGGCATAATGCACCTAAGTTTCTGGTCAAACTTCATCACATTGGCCAACGCTACATGAAGAATTTCCAGTACCTGAGGTATTGCATGAGATGAAGAAAATTGTGCCAGTCTCCGTCGTAGCAACAAAATTATCAGACATCTTGACAGAAATCAAATTCTACAAAGGTTTCAGAAAGCTTAGAAGAATTGTTGCTTTCATGTTGCGATTCAAGCTGCTACCGAACTTCAAATTTAGCGGACAGCTTAAAATCGAAGAATTGGATCGAGCTGTCAACACCATCGTTCGAGTGGTGCAAAGTCAATATTTTCCTGTCGAGTACAAGGGATTGGAATAATAATTTCGTCGTCTTCAACATACCACATTATCATATATCTCGAAACACACTATTTTTCTATCCAACTTACATCATTTAACAATCACGATAATTGTTTTCTACCACAGGAAACTGCTACATGTTGGCCCCTGAACATTGTTGGCCGCTGTTCGTCAGTACTATTGGCCGCTGTATGGTACTACAGTAAGCAAGAAGGTGTTTCGTGAATGCAAGGAGTGGTTTCTTGTTCGACCGATTTCCATGACGCAACAGATGGGACATTTAGCAACTGACAGAAGACAATGGCGCAAATTTTGTTGGGGCCAATTTAGAGTTGCGCGAGCTCTATGGGCTGCTTTCATCACAGCATTTAAAGGATCAACTACAACCGATATGCGAGGATAACAATATTGAATGGAAATTCACGCCTCCTGCCACACCAAATTTAGGTGGTCATCACAAATTGGAAGTGAAACTAGCCAAATTCAATTTACGTCGCACAATGGCTAAGTTCACATATGAACAATTGATGACTCTTATTAAACAAACTGAGGCAGTTCTCAATTCCTTAGGCCTGGGCATTTTTTGATAGGACGACCCCTTACTGCTTTACCAAACACCTAATCTACCTAAACGACTAATGTTAGACACCTGGAAGCAGATCGATTTTTTCCATCAAAAATTTTGGAATCGATGATCAACGGACTACTTGCGATCTCTCCAACAAAAACATAAATGAACTAAACCGATCAAAAATCTGTTAGTCGGTAGTAGTGCTCCTCGAAGAAAATCAACCCCCATTAAAATGGAAACTTGGTCGGGTGATCGAAGTCTACAAGGGAGATGATGAGATAGTTCGGGTAGCCAACGTAAAAAGCGCGCATGGAAACTGTTAGCGTGGCATATCAAAAATTTGCCGTCTTCAACATTATAATACAATAACAAACCTAATTACAAATAATTGATAAACACCTTTGCCTTGTTTTATTTCATACTACTACGTACATCGATTTCCGCGTTTTATTTTTTATCACCAACACAAAAAAGCATGTGCCCCATCAACTGCTAAAGAAATTCCGACTTATGATGGTTTTCATTCCTTTCTTGTAAAGCGTTCTATGACATTAAAAAAGTTACAATACAAAAGAAAGCAGTGGGATAAATCATAATTAACTTTATCACGAACTCCACCACGATCAGCTAGGACTCCTCATGTACTGACGACTTCCAATTCCAATTGTTGTGTCAAATGCTTAGCTCTCGGTCATACACTACCAAAATGTCCAAAGTTCGTTAAGTTGCCATCGCTGGAATGATATCAGGAGAACAAACACTTGCATATTTGTGTATTGTGTCTCGGGCGAAGCGTTCATCACGGGTTGGCAAGGCAAAGAGATATAGCAAGTGTATGTCAAATACATCATCATTCAGTGCTGGGCCCTCACAAGCTGTTATGGTCGGCGTGGGAATATGTGACGAGGCAGCTTTATTAGATACGGCGGTTATGTCGAGCTTTTTAGACATCGGTGCAACCACTAATTTCCTGTCGGGACGTTTTGGGCAAACCTCAAACCTTAATAGCCAACCACTTCAACAACTACTTCAACGTCTTCAAAAGCTGCGTGTTTTATCAAAATATCGTCTCGCTTCAACAATTTAAAAAAATTCTAAATCTATGCAGCTATTACCTAAGATATCCGAAACTCATCGAGCAATTCCAATTTCAAAGAAGGACCTGGTAATCCCAACCAATTTACATCTGGCTGATGCATATTTTTTCAAACCTCAGAAAATTGATTTGTCGATTGGAGCTGAGCTCTTTTGGCATCTTATTCTTCCCACCCAAATAAACCTTGGCAACAATTTGCCAATACTACGAAAAACCAAATGAGGCCGGATTCTCAGCGGTCCTTTAACCACAAAAATTTAGTCAACATCACATTCTGTGAGGGACCATCAACTATAATTGATTCATCTGAGTCAAGATTGATGCTCTTCCTCTTGTTGAACCCGAGATGAGTTCCAGAGATCAAGAGTGTGAAGACCATTATGCACTGTACACTGTCAAAAATAACATCGTTTCTAGGGCAGTCTATGGGAATCCCTATCAAACGTTTGGAGAAGAGATTAGACAAACAGCCCGCAACAAAGCAGATGCGTATTGCTTTCATTACCGAGAACGAACAATTGCAAAATTAAGAAACTGTCCATGATTTTGATTCGACAGTTGGATTTTGGATTTTTACGTGAAGAAAAACAACACCCAATGTTATTTTGCTTTTGAACCATCAATTCTGTCAAGTTTTACATTCAAGTCTCTTCCAATCAAATTATGAATGTTCGGTCAAATGTTTGTAGTAAAACTGTGCCATGGAGCATGGCAGAGTTTTGATATATTTTTTCACCGCAAACTCTATGAATTCTGCGCAATATAAATGATCGGTGGTACATCATGTGTCGTGTTGAGATAGTTCAACTGTCACTTTATATAATACATAATTGTATTTTACGAAGAAAGGTGCGTATCTTCTAAGTTTAAGTTTCGATTTAAGTTTCATTTTATCCTCTAAATTGTGTTGAGCATTTAGAAATGGTTGATTGAAATAGTTTTCGGATAGCTTAGACCTAATGACATCTTGGAACATATATGTAATTATGGTGTTAGCTTCCTAGGATTACCCCAAGAAAACTCAGAAAATAAGGTATCCGTCGCTCTAAATTTTACATAACTCAATCTCACAAACGTTGTTTATGAATGTAATGAACATTGTTCATCTGCTCCTACTTTAGCTTTAGTTTAAATTTTCGTTTTAATGTTCTCTGTATAAGAAATTATTTTGTGCGCTAAACGTATTTGTTCTTATGGATATATGACGTATACGCGTACATCCACTTGAACAATTTTTTTTGCTCTTTTGATATTTTAATGGATATAAATAGGATATATGTTTTGTATTGGATATACATTAAATATACATACACTAATACATATACAACATATCAATTGATAAAAACAAAACAACAAAACTGGAATCTGTTTGTCACGTTAATTCCCAAATGGGTAGTTTCAATCGCACGTGACAGATGTGTAGTTAAAAAAAAATATTTCGAACACAACAAGATAACTAATAACAAAAACACTCCGTATATATGCTTGGGATGAGCCACAACAAAACAGCAACTAACTTCTTATTAAATTCAATATATAGGATTTTTCCAACAACAAAATTTTCCGGTTGAATTTTCTCATTTCGTTTTTGTCGGAGAATGTGGATGAAACAAACACATACCCATATACAAAATACAAATTTGCCTTTTTGCCCTATATATGATGATTGCTCATGTTGTTGTTGTTGCATTGTTCATATATGAAAACATACATACATACATATATAGGAACTATATATGCTCGTTTAGAGAAATTTGGTTTGGTTAGGGCAATTTATGGAAATGTATGGAATTAAATTAAACCATGAAAATATTATATATAATTTGGGCGGGTTTCTTTTCCAGATTATTGAGGCACTGATTATAATATTATTATTATTGTTATTGTATAGGCGGCTACCACAATTTCCATTTTTGATTTTTTGGGAACAAAATTTTTTTAAATTTAGTTAAGTTTTATGTGATAAAGTTTTTCATAATTATCTAATGTCAAACCTATATGCGTATGGGCCAGTTCATAATTGATTAAAAATACGGGACTGATATAAATTGTATAGTTTGAGCCTACAGGCCTTTATACGATATCGGTTTTAAAATCTGGATATCGTTAGGTCAATTGCAATTTTCAACGAAAATCAACCGAAGCCAAATCGTTCTCTACACCGTGGAGCCATAGTCGTCTGCAACGACCTCTGCACATACCATATGGTGCCTCTCCTTTCAGAAATCGTTGCACAATTCGTTCCGGACCAGCACGCACAACGTGTCCGAGCCAACGTACCCACTGAGATCTTGCTTCATGCACAACACCGGAAATGTTGATCAGACGTCTAATCTCGGCATTGTAAACAATTTTTTCATTGCAAACTCGATATGTACCACCTGTTTCTCGTTTTGGGACGTAAATTACACGCATTACTCTTTTCTCAAATGTAAGGAGCCATCTCTCGTACTCATCCGGTAGACCCCAACTTTCACATCCAAACATAACAAACAAAATCTAACATAACATATCACCAGATTAGACTGGCGATATAACATGTTGCACTGAGCTGTTTCAGTTTTACGAAAGATGTACTTCAACATTTACCGAGCAAATAGCGCAGTGGTGAAACCTGTGACGTTTGGATCGGGAGGTACCGGGTTCAAATCCCAACAGAGGCGGGATGCAAAAAGGGTTTTTCATCTCCCGATTACGATCGGTGATTAAATTGAAAAAAACATCTATGACCCTCTGTTGGAATGTAGAACTCATGGGCCGACCCATCGTTCATGTTAGTACAGGCTAGCATGGAGCTATGCAGTGTGCAGATGGCCAATTAAAAGACGGACCTGTAGCCGTGTACAAATAGGGATACTGTTCAGAAGCTTTCAAAGGACATTAAATCCACTAGCCGAACAGTCTCTAAATAATGTATGTATGTGTTGGTATTTATTTAAAAAAAAAAAAAAAAACATAAGAATAAGGAGTATCGGGGACAGACCATCTCCCTGCCAGATACCAGAGTTAACTGCAAAACTTGTCGATAGCCTGTTCACAATTGTACCAATTTTGTTACCGTTCCTAGATATTGCAGAGCAGAATACAAACTCTCTCGATTGATCTAGTCATAAGCCTGCCGGAAATCCAGAAACACCTGATGTACAGGTATGGCAGTCTCGTAATATTTAGATACATCACCAGCGAAAAGACCTAACGGACGAAATCCTCCTTGATGGTCACCAACAAGGTCTTCTCCTAGAAGGGTGATTCTATGCAAAGGAGAGCTATTCCGCAATTCGAAATATTAGTGGAATTTATAAAGGAGAACGAGGGGATGGCAAAAAACCTGTTAAACGTAACTGAATAAAAAAATAAGTTAAATATGTTGTAGTCTGACCTTAAAGATAGATTAAATAATGAAGGACCACCAATCAAAACGGTCGATGGTTGGAAAAAGGTAGATAATATTTTCCATAATCAATTATAGCCAAACTTATACGTATTTCTAATTTTTAGTTATGGAAAGACTATAAATACACATATTACACATAAAAGGAAAACTACTAGAACAGGTGGCGGACCAAAAAAAAGTCAAAAACTGTCAAATTTAGAAGAAAAGTTAGTCGAATTACTTAATTTAAATACGAAGGTCGGTGGATTTGGAGCCCCGTAAAACACACTTCTCGGCCCGCATCCCCACTAGAAGAGGTTCCCCATGGAGCAACCATTATTGAATATATGGAGTTGAATGAATTTGAAACCAATGTAAATATAGAAATATTAGGAATTAATAAGAACGCCACAAATCAAGCAACTAATGAAGTTGTGCCAAACCTACGTGGAATCTTTACAAATTCAAAAAGACGCTTTAAGATGTCAAAAAGACATAAGGTGAATTAAGGGAAAAAAATTAAATATCTTAATTCAAAAATGTAAGAGTGAAAAAAATGATCGTTTGGAGATTCAAATATTATTGATTATTGAACCGCTTACCTTGGTTTATAATTCAATTCTCTCATTTGTTCCTTCCACAACATTTCTGTAAGGACTATCAGCTGCGGTTGCAATAAATTTGTTTACATATTCTTCTCTTCCAAATACCCTCGCTCTGAGCTCATAGACCATATAAAAGAATCATGCGAGCGGCCTCTATGATTTGCATCGACAGATGTCACCATTAGTTTGTAGTTACATGTCTGAAATACAATAAACATTTTTATTCTTAAGAAAATTATATATTTTAAAAAATGCTTACAGCAATCACATTTACACTATGATTTCCCTTTCGGTTATAAAAATGATATTCATTATTGGAAGGGCGAATGATATTGATATGGGTTCCATCTAGACAGCCAATGATTCCAGGAAACCCAGTCTTTAAATAAAAATGTTGCTTGCATTTCCGTTTTTCATTGTCAGTTTGGTTAAAATTTGTGAAAGATGCACATAAAGATTCTATAATTGTAAGCACCTTATCCATGACCACAGAAACAGTCGGCTGGATCATTGCTATATAATAGTCTTGGCCAACCGAACGCTGGTATGACCCGTGGGCTAAAAACCGAAAGGTAGCGGCTAATTTTAAGATAAGTGGAATAGCTTTACGGTTTTTGGCTATTTTTATTTTCGGTTTTATTTCATCTAATAAAAATTAAAATGATTCCTTAGAAAGAAAGCCTGAAACGACTTCTAAATCTAAAATAGAAATCAATAGTTGAAATTTACAATACTACAAAATGTGGACAAACTGATATGTACATTTTTTCACCTAGTTCTAGAGGGCACGATGTGTTTCTCAATAAATTTCTTTTCAAGAATGACGTGTCACCGCCTTCTTCGTCCTCATAATTTGTAAGGAAATATAAAGCGACACAATCCATTGAAAATTATTTTATTTTATTTAGGTAAATGTTCAATTTACAATGCGAATCGCCTTTCGAAGTTAAAAATATTGACAGAAAATATTGTATTTTGACGTATAGAAAAATTCCCCCAAAAAATGTCCCAGTAGGAAATGCGATAAACGAAAATCGCATTTGGGCCCCCGTATTTCCTTTAAAGACATTACGCGAACTGCGCTCATTACTGCGTTGTTGTACTTTCAGAATATCGGCCTTCTACCATTCTCGCTTTTACCGTCTACAAATCCACTTAACTGCCCTCCTAGTAAGAGCAGCTTTGTTTTTCGCTATTATGAGACGTTGTTGCACTTCTAGATTTCCGAGGTCATTTCCACTTTATAAGAACGTATTACCCAGGAACACATGGCCTCGACTTTCAGGCCACCGAGTTTCTTGAAGAGCGACGAGTTCTAAATCTATTCTCCCGTAGGTACTTGACCAGGGGGTCCGGTGTGGCTTTTGAAGTATTCATTTTTCATTTCAGCGCTCCAACCGTTTAGTCGCCTGCTACGACAAGCAATGGATGCTGTGTTGGTATTCTTGGAAAACATGTTCGTGCAATATAGGTTAAACGACACATGTGTGCCACTCGGCCATAAGGGAACCAATATGAAAGGAAATATTAAATTTAAAATTTTTTGGCTGTAACCGAGAGTGGAACTCACTCCGAAATCGTCTCCGGAACGAAAGCCTTTGACCCTGCTTACTTATTAACCATCGTACAAGTTTTATTAAAATTTTATCAAAAGCTTAGTTGAACCAATTTGAACGAACAAATAAAATAAAATAGTTGTAGGCCCTAACGCCGAAATTTGAACTCTAGTTCTACGAAGCGAAATGACCCTGTCCAGTCCTTATACTAATCAATCAATAAACGAACAAATATATGATGTATTGGCAGGGTAGACTGTATAAAGCCAGTATACTGTATAAGCTCAACGAGAAGGTGCTTTAAAAAAAACAATTAATTGAATAAAATACAGGAAGTTTACGAATTATAATAAGCACGGTGTTTGTTGCAGATTGGGTAAAACGGCATCAAGAAGATCTCTAAAAAGACCGTAGAACCCCTGTATATAGCAGTGGTTTTCAACGTTCATGAATTAAATAATTTTTATAGAAGCTTTAAAAAAAATCGTTTTCTCCACACTAGATAGTGGAAATATTACGCGTGATCACTTTATTTTAAAACTGCTTAAGTGCTTACATATTTCTAAGTAAATAAGTATAAACGTGGCCGTCAAAATGAAGCCAGCGCACGGAGATATTATTCCATCTATTTTTAAACTTAAGTCAGAAGCCATGACACACATCCAATATTAAAACATTTATTTGCAATAATAGCCTTATTGACGCTGTAACTGTCATTATTAAAACCATATATGTATAGCGTGGATATTTCTGTGTGGGGCCGCCTTGCTTATTCCACACTTTCATTCCAGGAAAAGTTCGAATTATCTCTAACTATAAGCGTAAACATACATTCCAATTTATATAGTTGGTTCATCCCAGGATTTTTACACTTGTACAGTTGACTCTAATATATAGAAATATAAACAGTTGGTATCCTAGACTTTTTTCACTGTGAGATATAAAATTAATTAAATTCTAAAAATAAATATTTTACTGGCCAAGCCGTTGAAGGGACAGGTATTTTCTCTTAGCGATTGAGTTTGAAATACTATTGCTCGGTGCTGGTAATTTGTAGATAATTGGGATTGCCACTATATACCTAAATATATATTCGCCTTTCTGAACTTTGCTAATAGATGGCAGAACAAATCGCATGTCTTTAGCAGGAATAGATATTTCCGTAAAACAATTGAGTTTGATTTCCGTAAAACAATTCTCAGGTCCATGTAGGCCACTACTACGCAAGTGATAAAAAATTTTCGTTTGTAGCTCAATAAAAATAGAAACAGGTGGTATCCGGTCCCAAGTATCACATTAATTGTAAATTTTTTAAAATTTTGTATGCGGTAGGAGCCCGTTAAATGCACTGGACCAGTCGAAGTATAGGTCACTCAGTTTTAAAAAGGTCGGGCTATAGTGGTCTATGGTAAGCCGGGCACATCTCATGTAAACGGGTTCACAATATCCTTCTAATAGAATTAATCATAAAAAATGCTTGTTACAGCTGGCAGAGTTAAAGCAATGTAAACAATAGTATTAACAGGGATATAGGTGTGGGTTTAACGTTCAGGCAGGCGATTAGGTCATCTAAGAAGGTTTGTGAATCGAATTACCGGTAATAATCATAGACCCACAACGTCAGAAGCATATATTTTACTGACTAAAATATTCATAAGCACACACTGGATCATAAACACAATTTATCAAAATTGAAAACATTTCAACACCGAATGACTATAAAACGTATATGAAAGCTTCATTCCCACGTATGTAGCGTTCGGTACATTACATCAGTGCAAATATAGTGTTTGCTAAATAAAATATGATATCAACAATTGCAATTGGATGTTCGAGGCTTCCTTGAGTTCGATGGTGATCCTTTGCTGGCGGAAAAATTGGCTTCTTCAACGCAGGTTAGAAGACAAGGAAAACCATAATATGGTGAGATGAAAGGTTGAACACGAAAAGATGTTAACTTTAATGAAATTTTGTATAAATCCATAAATCCAAATACTCCGGATATGTGATAATACAGCAAATAAATTTCTTGTATTTTGATATATCGAATTTGTAAATGCATATTGAAAAAACTTCACACCAATCACAAAATAAATATTCAATGTTGACTGTTGTCTGTTAAATGTATACACGTTGTTGTTGTAAATTAGCACCTCATGCTATATTCTATTGATAGATACACACATAAAAACGTAACAGTCACGTGTTAACCAAGTAATAAAAAATCTGCTACCCAATTAGCACAAATTGTTTACGTATAATACCCATATATAGTTGAATGAACTGCCTAAGTAGTTTGAACAATATTTATCGATGTAAAAAACTATTTTGATTATGAAAAATGAATAAATTATTTATTTGTGTGCGCGGTTACATATAGTTAAAATCCGGATTTTTATATCGGCCCAGCGCCAGGTCGATCATTGAGAATCCGCACTTGGGATAAAATGATGTACAAAATCCTTTGGTTAAGCCACGTCGCGATGCGGCATCGTATTGATATAAGTCCTTGTGCTCGAACGGAAGTACTTTAGTTTTTGGCAGACTAAATACGGTCCGAAGCAGTTCCTCGATTAAATTAGCACCTATTTTCCGGAGGAATTGGGAACTCTCACAGATCGCACGTAATATACACTCACGGCCATTATATCCCATACTGAAATTTATTGATAAATATTTACAGATTGCATATATACACAATAGATCAAAATTTCGACTTACTCATTCATTGCAATTTCCATTTTCCTATATAAATCTCGTCGATGTTCGCGCTGAAATATTGGCCGTGGCATCGAACGTTTTAGTCGGGCAAATGGCCGTATAAAATCGGACGCATTATTTGGTAATTCGTAGGCGATACCCCAATTCAATGCCCAACTGATATATTGAAAATTTGGATTTCCAATCAAACCGACTGTCATGCACACGGCAACCGAGAACGATGAACCTTCGGGAAAAATAACATAACGTTTTTTCCGAGATTTTGGTTTTAAATTTGCACTATGCTCGTTGATTTCGAAATCGGCCAAACTCGTTTCACTGATTCGACTACCATCACTGGTACAATTTTCACGATGAACACAAACTAAATCACTATCCGATATAATTTTGGTTTGATTTGCAGCACATTTACAGTATCCAACTAATAAAATCGTTAGCAGCACAGTTATTTGATTAAATTTCATTTTAAACAACAATTTTCACAAATAAAACTTATTATGACACAGAAGCATTCGGTTTCGACGTTAAAATGTTCTTAGCAAAATGATTAGAATCCAAACTTAACTATAAAGTCACCGAACACTGATCTTAATCATAATGTGCGTGGTGGGGATAACATACATATGGTAAAATCATAACACTATTGTTTTTATTTTGTACTAACTGTTCGTATATATGACTGTTATCTGAACTATATTTTGTGTATTCAGTTGACTTGAACGTGCAGCGTTAATTAAATATAAATGGAATAGTTATTTTGTATAAATTATTTATTTTTATTTTTTCCAACTCATTTCGGTTTCAGTGAATCTCACTAAAAATAAATTGCAGCCAAATTTCTTTTTGAACTACGGCGAGAACAGCTTTGTCGGGGGCAACAATCATTTTAAGCAAAAATAAACTCTTCGACATTCACTGCTACCGCGCATCGACAAGAACTAAAACGTACAATACAGTATTAGTTCGCTGGACGTTTTAGAATTTACATGAATCGATGGACATTAATGGAACATGTTGTGATTTGACTGCGCTCAGTGGCAATGACGGTTCGCTATTCGATCTAGAAACTTACAAGCCAGATATGATATAATATTAGACGATGTGAAATGATATGATATGATATGATATGGGATGAAATGTGATCATATGTTATGATATGAGATCATACGTGATGTTTCGAGATGATATGTGATGAAAGAGATGACATGAGATTTGTGAGAGACAATATGAGATTATTTGAGCTAATATGAGATAATGTGAGATATGTAATGATACATGATGATATAAGATGATATGAGATGATATGAGGTAATTTGAGATAACATGAGATAATAAAAGATGATAAGTGGTGATATGTGATGCTAGAGGTGATATATTACATTATTATAAAAATATTATGTGAGAGGATATGAGATAAGATGGGGTGAATTTATACGAGATGATTAGAGATCGTATTATGCAACAATATGCGATAATATGAGAGAGTCTAATATGGCAATGTTTTTATCATAGTCGTTGGTGGTAAAATGAGATTTTGAGTATATCCAAATAATTTCACATTTCTTCAGAATTGAGAAATACTATATGACCCCATTATTATTTTGAGTACAGGTTATTTATATATGACGTCATTGTTTGATTGGACCAAACATGGTACATTTCATCCATCGACGTAAAGGATGACTTTGGGCAAATCCCTTACGGCGAGAAATCTAGGGATAAAACTGCACTCACTATTCCAGGCCGCCCCCTCTAGCACATCATCGTAATGCCCTACGGCCTATGCAACACTCCACAAACATTATGTAGGCTGATGCACAAAGTAATCCCGTACCATTTGCAAAACCGGGTGTTTGTTTACATAGACGACTTGCTAGTAGTTGGCTAAACTGCAGGAGCATTTGTCTCTCTTAACCGAAGGTACTATAGAGTGCTAAAATTTCCTAATCTTACAATCAATATCGAAAAGAGTATATTCGTTTTAAAGGAATCTAAATACCTCGGCCATGTAATTGGGGCGAGGTTATACGCATGGATCCGGATAAAATAAACGAAATTGCTGACTATGCAACTCCCAAAAGCACACGGCAGCTGTTAGAGTTCTGAGGATAGGCGGATGGTGTCATCGCTTTATATTGAATTTCGCAACAATATGTTTACCACTTACTGATCTTCTGAAAAAGATCCAAAAACTAGCTTGGAATGAACAGGCAGACTCCGCATTTCAGAAACTCAAATCTTCGTTAACTACAGCACCCAAACTTCGCAATGCGAACTATTCACGGCACTTTTTTATAGAATGGGATCGCATGTGGTATAGAAAGTATTTTGTTCCAGAAAACGAATGAGGCGGAAGAATATCCAATCACCTATTACTCGCACAAGCTTAACACTGCTCAGCTTATCCAGTAGTGATGAGCGTCAAAAATTGCAGGCCATATGTGGAGGGGTTTGCGTTCACTATCATGAGAGACCATTCAAGTTTAAAATGATAAATGAACCATCGCGGCATGTCAGGTCGGCTTGCACGGTGGAGCCTGTAGTTACAAGGCTACAATTTTATAATTGAGTACCGTAAGGGATCTCTGAACGATGTTCCGGATACCCGCTCTCGCGTTCACCTAGAAGCACTCACTAAAATGGATCCCCTTAATAATGGTGCCCGCATACTTCGACTGCATGTAGACCTTGATGATTAAGCATTTGGAGATATTAACTATACGTTGGCAGAATTAAGGCTTTAAAGGAAAACACCGCAATCAAGACCAATTTTCGGGAGGTAAATGGCAAATTATATATTTTGCCTCGTGCAAACCAAGATCTCGGTTTTGCGAAAACCTTAGAAGTTTTGCAACGGCAATTCTACTGGAATAATATGACAAAAGTGAAACCGAGCAATTTAATTACGCAGCCGAAAATTGGAGTATGTTTTGAGGTACAATGTCCTTTTCAAAAGATTTTTGTTGACTTCTTAGGTTCATACTCTAGCAGTAAGTTCAGAAACACATATATATTGATCGTCCTCGATCAATAAATAAAGTTCGTGTTGGTGGAACCATTATGAACGGCGACGGATAGTATAATGTAATTTCCTTCTTGAAGAATAGGGTGTTCAATATATTTAGAGTGACGAAATATCTTATATCCGACAATGGAAAACAATTCAAAGCTTATATATTGTCCGATTTTCTGAAAACTTATGGTGTTACACAAATCTTCACCCCCAAGTACTCACCTCAGTTAAATGCTTCGAAGAGAGTGAATCGAACGATTTCAGCAATCCGCACGTATTTAAAAGACGATCACAAGGATTAGAATGTCCACTTAGCTGAAATAGGGTCGGCCTTAAGAAATGGCATTCACAATTCTACGGAGTTTTCCCTCTATTTGCCCACGTTCGGGAAGCATATGGTAGGACATGGTTCAACGTACAAATTAATGCGAGAAGGGGACATATTGGACGATGGGCGAGAGTCAGTCATAGCAATTTACACTCGTCTGTTATTTGCTCAGGAATTAGTCCTATCCCATCTTAAATCGGCGTATCATGGGAATGTTATACGTTATAATTTGCGAAGTAAGCCTCGTGTGTTTAAACCCGGCCAGATAGTGTTTGAAGAATTTTGTACAGAATAACGCTGGTATCAACTTTTCCGCGAAATTGACACCAACATTTGTGAAAGCAACCGTGCTTAGGAGGATCGGAAATGTTTTATATGAGCTTAGTGCAACAGATGGCACGGTTTCGGGACTTTAACACGCAAAGGATATCCGATGAAATGCTTATTCGTGCTCAGGAAATTTTGATGTAATATTTGTGTGATAAGTTTGAACCAAATCGTAAAATTATATGAGATTTTTGATTCCCGCCTTTGCGACTTACTCAGGATGATTGTTCTGCCCACGACTTGTGGTAAATACCACTTGCTATTTTTGAGAAAAGATTTTTTTTTTTTTTGTTCAAAAATTATTATTTATTTGGGACACTGACTTTTAGTATGTAATTAGTAATTATAAATGTTGTATTGTGGATAATTATGGGATTAATGGGTATTGGTATAAAAAAAAAAATATATAAAAATAAAGAAAGACGATGGATGGAAGCGAACAGACAAGAAATTGACTTGTTGAACGGAGTAGATGGATCTTCGGAAGAAAAACAAACTGAATTAATAGAATAAAAGCAAATAAAAAAAATTAAAAAACCGAGCAAATAGCGCAGTGGTTAAAGCTGCGACATTTGGATCGGAAGGTACCGGGTTCTCGAATCCCAACAAAGGCGGGATTTGTGAAAAGGGATCTTTCATCTCATGCCGATTACGCGGGGAGATGACTAATTTTACTGAACATCTACCACAGTTGGAATTTAGACCTCATGGGCCGACCCACCTTCCAGGTCACTATACAGGGTGACATTAAATTAAAATATAATAAAATTGAAAAATAAATATAAATAAAAATTCATTGAAAAATATAATAAAAAAAACACTCAGTGTGGTTTTCCTCGACTATCGTATGTTTCTTTGGCGTCATCAGACAAACAAAAAACAACAACAATACGACGAAGTTTTCGGGACCTTGATAAGTAATCCCTTACCATGATCAAGAAAAAAATATTGATCAATTTTATCTTCGAGATCGGATCCGCAACGGTATGGGCGTACATTATAGTTTGTAAGTAAATTTATATTTGTTAGTGTTAAGATTTAGTAAAGTGTTAAGATTACTTAAGATCATTTCATTCTTTTTGGGAAGGGTAATTTTTAATAATTTTAAAAAGAAAATTATATAATTAATAAATCAAGTTTTTGGAAATTATAATGATTGGTTAAGTTTGTGATAAGCTCCATTGGTGATGACGGTTAATAAATTTTCAGTGCCTTGGGTGTATTTTTGTTAACGTATAGTTTTCTTTCCCTATACAGTTTTTTTTAACAGCAATTTCAAGCTCTCTTGTGGTCCCAGAAAATGACCGAAACCTAGTCGGCTAAAATCTTGCTGTCTGGATGAATCAGAAGAGAGTCTGCCACAGGCTTCACGTACATCAGTTATGATGGACATATATGGAAAACTGTTACAAACGTTTCCTTGCTATATCTATGGTGTTTGCCGTAATTGCCAACATTAATTTAGATAGCATCGTTCAAAACATATAAAGATCATATTGGATCTATTTCTGTTTCAAGTGGTCATTGTATTCTAGAATTCCTAAAAGGAATTCTAAAATTATTACATCATTCTTATGCTAGCTTAGTTAATGACACTTGAGAAGATGGGCAATGGAAAAAGTCATAAATCTATAATCTATTAAAATTAAAGTTAATCCTTCAGTCAATATATGACATAATTATGTGATAATTTATCTGATCAACTTAATATTTAAGTTAAACGGTTTTATAAATCATACATTTTGTCAGATGAATTTGTAGCCATTACAGTATTCTTCAAAATGACATCAAAAAACATCACGTTAAAATTATTCAAATTTAAATTTCCAATTAACTGGCGAGAAGAAATAAAAAAGGAGCAAGTGTCTATCTAGGATGTCTATATACAAGTTAAAAGCATCTGTTAAAATTTTCAATTTTCTCTAATCAAATGGAAAGTATATAAAAGACTGGAATAACTTTAGCAAAATTGTACGGTGGTATGGCCAAGCAAGCAGAGTCATAAAGGCTTGTGTTTTGTGAAATCAAAATTCAACTCTGGGTTAGGGCGAATTTTTTTATTTTTATATTATTAATAAGTGGCAAGAAAAATACAAAAAACAAAGTGATATAATTTAACCTGATCGTTACACGCATATGTCGAATAACCGAACGTTTTCTATTATATGTATAATACTTTGTATCCTAAAATCCAGGTTTAAAGAATTATTTCCGCCTGTTACATAAAAACATATAACCGACGAGCAAAACTATCGCACGTAAAAATTACTAAAATTTAAATTTTATGATGTAGACGAATTCTTCATTCTTTAGACGAATTCATCGAGGATGAAACGCAAAGTCCTACACATATCTCAGATTCAAACTTTCTATTTATTTATTTTCGCCTGTTAACTTAATAAAAATTAAATTCGAGAAATTAAGTTGAACCAATTTGAAAAAACAAATTAAATTAAAAGAGATTTAACCCAAACCAAGAAACTTGAGTCCACAAATCGAAAGTCAATAACTCAGCTTACTGAACCACTGCTGCACAATTTATTTACGGCTTCTTCCATCTTTTATAGTTGCCAGTTGAATAAAGAAAAATAAAAAATTTTATTTGAAAATGAGTTGAACTATAGTTTCAAAGTAATTGCATATGTTGGCCCTAACCGTGACACGAAATCAGGTTCAAGAAATAAAAGGCTGTAGCAGCTCGAATATTCGACTCACCGATATTCGATACTGCCACAACAAAACAATTAGTGAAATTCAAATATAAATCAACTTATTTGAATTGAGAGTTCACTAACCCCATCTTTCCAACCACCACTATCCAATAGCCGAACCACTACTATAAAACATTTATAGTAAAGCATGTCGCCATCCAACCAACATCACCACGAACTAACAAAGTTCGATGATGTAAATCCACATGCACTTAACGCAAGTGCAATGTCGACCGCCGCCGGCGCATCTGTTCCCTCTCCAAAATACGACACGTATTTTGGAAGACGAAGGCGACGTCACACAACACAAGTCAAAAAAACAACTCAAACAACAACCAACAAGACAACACGTTTTTAATACAACAAGTTCGCCATTACAATTTGTTTACGCGTCGCGAATTTTTATATACAAAATACAACACGTATACATATTTTTGGTGACAATATACAAGACAGTGGTGGTGAAAATAAAATAATAAAATAAAAATTTAAATAAATAAATTTAATAAAAGTTATAAAATATCAAAATAAATAAATTATTGTGTGTGTGTTCGTGTCCAAAAATGAATGTGTAAACTTTATTTTAAATTTCTCTTAATTACATAACATAGTATGAGTGTAAAAACCAGTACAATTATTTTGAGTTATAATGTATATAATAATTTTAGGTATGTATGTAATTGAATGTTATAATCTAAATTAATGTTAGTATTTCATTTATTTACTGATTTTCAGCTGATTGGTACATAATTGGACGCACAGAGATGTATTTTTAATTATATCAAGATGGGTATATTAATTACATTTGTTACATTTTCCTAACTGATTTTCATTTGTTTTGCAGGAACTTTGAAATCTTAACATTCTCCCGCCCATGAAGTACCTTGTGCTTCATTCAATTAGTTGGTAGTTTAACCAATTTATGAACTGGTCTCTTCAATGTTGTATTTTTGGTCCTCAGCGTGACAACTCTTACCCTTTCATCATTTCCTGGATGTACTTCGATCACACGTGCCAGGCCCCAACATGCAGCAGGCAAATCTTCCTTGACAAGCACCAAGTCGCCAACTGCCAAATTCTGTGTACCCGACTTCCATTTATTGCGTTGTTGCAACGTATTAAGGTATTCCTTGTTATACTTAATCCAAAAACTGTTAACATGCTGTTGTACTTGCTGCCATCTGGTTAGTCTTTGTGTTGGAATGTTTGTAAAACTAGCTTCTGGTACTGCAGTTAATGGGCGCATCACCAGAAAGTGTCCCGGTGTTATCACTTCTAATGAATTGATGTCTTCTGTAAATTGTGGATATAGCGGCCGTGAATTCAGTATACACTCGATTTCTGCAACAAGAGTACACAACTCTTCGAATGTTAATTTTGCTCGTCCCGTGATAATGCGTAGGTGTGTCTTCATAGATTTAACCGCTGCTTCCCATATTCCACCAAAATGTGGGGCCGATGGAGGTGAAAAATGCCAATTGATGTTCCTTTCAGCACAAAATAGCTGTATATATTCATAATTTGCAGTCAATTCAGCCCTTGAAAATATTGTGCTGAATTTTCTGTGAGCTCCAACGAAATTGGTACCGTTGTCTGTGTACACATCAGACGGAAGTCCACGTCTACTTACAAAGCGTTTAAATGCTGCTATGAATGCTTCAGAACTTAAATCAGATGCTACTTCGAGATGTATTGCTTTGACAGATAGACAGACGAAAACGCATATGTATGATTTGATTGGTTTAGCACCTCGACCCTTTTTGGATTGCAGCTTAAGTGGACCTGCAAAGTCAATACCAGTATGAGTAAATGGACGCGATTGTACTACTCTTGCTTGAGGTAGTGTACCCATCATTTGGGTTGACGTTTTTGCTCGATATCTCACACATTTGATACAATTATGAGATTCTCGTTTTGCAAGATGACTGGCACCAATTATCCAATAACTATTTTTTAAAAGAGAGCAAAGTAACGATGGACTAGGATGTAGGAACAAATTATGTTGATAGGTTACTACTGATATGCTGAGGATATGTGACTGGTGCAAAATGATAGGGTGTTTTGCATTGTAAGTAGCAGCCGAGTTTTGTAGCCTTCCCCCAACTCTTAATATGGCGTCTGAGTCCAAAAATGGTGCTAGTGTTGATAATGGTGATTTGGCCTTGAGACACTTGTACTTTTTAAGTTCAGCAATTTCCGATGCAAAGCTTGCTTGCTTTGCTGTTTTAATGCACATTTTTTCCGATGCTCGTAGTTCTGCTGCTGTAAGCACGCCCTGCCATTTTAAATTTGTATGTTGACAATTATGTGTAAATCGTAGACAGAATGCAATAACACGTTTTAATCGTGGCCAAGATGATATTCGATTGAACAAGCTGTCTATTGAATTATTGACCATTACGGTTGTGTGCAGTATTTTAAGCTTCCTTTGTTCCAATTCGGTTGCATGTATGGACTTTTTCATTGATGACGGCCAGTCACTTTTGGTGTTAATTAACCAGTTGGGCCCAGCGAACCAAAATTTATTAGCTACCAGTTCTGTCGGTTGTATACCTCGGGATGCTAAGTCAGCCGGATTGTCACTCGAACTAACGTGATGCCAATATTTCCGAGGTAAATTATCCAATATTTCTGATGTCCTATTTGCTACGTAGGTTTTCCATCTTTTTGGATGATCGGAAAGCCATGCTAGCACAATTTCAGAATCACACCAAGCAAAAATTTCGGGTTGGTGTTTATTAAAGGCCTGCAACACTTGTTGAAACAGTCGTGAAAGTAAGAGTGCCCCATTCAGTTCCAATTTAGGTAGCGATAAGGTACGAACTGGTGCTACCTTTGTCTTGGCAGTGAAAAGTCTAATTTGTGGACGAGCTTCATTATCATAACTTTTACAGTATATGACTGCCGATGAAGCTAATTCACTGGCATCACAGAACCCATGCAGTTGAACATGGTTGGTGTTGAAGAGACTTTGCCTTGGTATTCGTATCTGCTCTAGAATTTTTATCGTTAGTTTAATATTTTTCCATTTATTAGCTACATCGTCAGGGAGCTTGTCATCCCAAGTAATATTACGCACCCACAAACACTGAAAAAGAACTTTGATATTTATGATTACAGGAGACAACCAACCAAATGGGTCGAATAACCTTGCAGCTTGTGATAAAAAGGTTCTCATAGTCAATGTATCAGTTGAATATTTTTGTACCTTATATTTGAAATTATCTGTTTCGGGTTGCCAATGAATGCCCAGGACCTTAACTGTTTGACTTTCGTTTCTAAAAATTGGAATGCTACGTTCGTGTTCTGATTGATCGAGGTGGTTTATAAATTGTGTTAAATTTGAAGACCACTTCCGTAATTTGAAGCCTCCTGATTCTAGAATCGCTACTATGTCATTCCGTAGTTGAATAGCTTGTGATAATGTATCCGTACCGGTCAAAAAGTCATCTACGTAGAAGTCATTTGCAACTACTTTTGCAGCAGCTAAAAACTTATGTTCATTATCGAGAGACAGTTGTTTTAGTGTACGTGTTGCAAGGAATGGCGCGGCTGATGTTCCGTAGGTCACTGTGTTCAACTGATAATGTTCCATATCGGATTTAGGATTGAATCTCCAGACAATTCTTTGATAGTTCCTGTGTGAAGGTTCTACAAGAACCTGCTTATACATTTTCTCAACATCGGCACAAAATACTATGCTATGCATACGAAATCTCAAAACAATTCCGGTAACATCATCTTGTATGTTGGGACCCACGAGAAGTTTTTGGTTGAGCGAGACACCGGAGGTTGTTTGACAGGACCCATCGAAGACCACACGTAATTTCGTTGAAATAGAATCTGACTTAAGAACGAAGTGATGCGGTAGATAATAATGTTCTGCATCCTTGAGATGTAATTGTTCTGAATTAATTTTCTCCATGTGGCCGAGTGCTAAGTATTCTGACATAAATTCGTGATAATCCATCTTTAATTGAGAATTTCGTTCCAATTTTCGTTCTATTGCATGATTAAGTTTTTTGTATGTGTCGAATGAGTGAAGCAGTTTCATCACGTAGCACTCCCTTGAGAAACTGAAACTTGTGGACGTTGCTTATACGGCTGTTAAATATGTTAAAACGTGAGCATCGATTGTAACGTGTCGCTCTTGATCAACTCTGGATGAGATTGTAACTGATGTTTTGAATCGTGAAGTTGTGTTGGATGAAACTCCGGTAACGATTGTGTTTGATTTTTGCATTGGTATTTGCAACCTTTTAACCAATGATTGAGTTATCAAATTTCCCATGGACCCTGAATCCAACAAGACTCTACATTGATGCAGCTTGCCATGTATATCAGCAACATTCACTACAGCGGTGGGTAGTAAATGTTCATAGGTTGTATGCTGAGCCATATGAGTTTGCTGGATTTTGCTTGGTTGCAGTAGTTGTATGTCCGGTTGGGCAGATGTGTCTGCTGAAGGTGATTGATCTTGGAGACCAGTTGTAAGTGTGGTGGTAGTAGTGGTAACCAGTGGTAAATCTGGCGTTGTTGAGGATATAGTACATAGTTACTGGTAAATGAAGTAATGAATGATGTTTTCCCTTACAGTAGTGGCATAAATATTTTGATGTGCATGACTGTGCTGAATGTCCGAGAGGTAAGCAATTAAAACAAACATTATAGTTGGAAACTAACTCCCGTCGATCTGAAATGCTCATGGCTTTGAATTTTTGACATCTAAACATTAGGTGTCCGCTTTGACAACACTCGCATTTGAAAGATCTGATGACTGGTGAGTTTGTTGAGTGATGAACTGCGATTTTACCTTGTTTGACTAGAGGCTTAGTGGGTTGCGACATACTAGCAACGATTTCACTATTTTCGATAGTATCACAGCGTTCATTGAGAAACTTCAAAAATGAGTCTATGGACGGAAAATCGTTATGCATGGTTTTTTCGGACCACAGTTGGCGTGTATCTGGATCTAGCTTGCTTAATAATATGTTTACTAGCCATGGGTTCCTTCCTTCTGCTTCGGTTCCTAAGACTCCCAAGCCACGAGTCACTTCATCTGCAGTATTACATAATTTTCAAAGATTGGACTGAGTTGACTTTGTAACTAGTGAAATCTCTAAAAACGATTGGATGTATTTAGAAACAACTTGCTTTCTTTTGTCATACCGGTCAACAATTTTACTCCACGCTTCCTCATAATTAGCAGATGTGCACTTAATGTGTCGAATGAGTGAAGCAGCTTCATCACGTAGCACTCCCTTGAGAAACTGAAACTTGTGGACGTTGCTTATACTCGCGTTGTTGTGAATTGATGATTCAAACAAGTCTTTGAATGCTGGAAAATCTTCGTATTTCCCACCAAACGACTGAATATTTATTTTCGGTAGTCGAAGATCCGTTGATTTGTTGATCACATTTTGAAATGCTTCCAGAAAGGTGGACTGGTTTAATGCCAATTGAGCCATCGTTTGTTTTAGATGATGCTCCATGCCTTCGCCATTAACACTGAGTTCCTTAGATAGTCGTTTAAGCTGGGCCTTGGCATCAAAAAACCGTTCTTCAAAGTGAATTATTTCAGACGTTTGGTCTGCATACGACATGATTTTGTCGTCAATCCTGAGAAATTCAGAGATGATTTCACCCAAGGCTTCAATTCTAACGGTACATTCTTCAATAGTTGTTTCGCTAGTAACGTTTCCAATGAAAGTTTCGATGCGTTTCAGGGACTCTACTAATCGTATACGTTTCTCAACCGAACGATCAAGAGCCCTTTTGTCATCTGGGTTCATCACGAAGTGCCTTGATTCTCGATTTGAGTTAAGTCTTTCACGTTTTGGTTCACTTCACACCACTTAATTTTGATTGCACTTTGTTTAATTTTGTTATAATCAAGCAAACTAGAATCTAATTCTACTTGAATAGTTACAACACAATTCAGTTGTTATTGAATTTAGTTTGAGTGTAACTGTTTGGAATAACTCGAAATCACGGGCAACGGTAAACTTTCTGTTTTAATCAGATATTTTTGAACACGCCACTAAACTAAGTTTCACACGTTATTTTAATTACTCACAGTTATTCCGGTAATATCCTAATATACCTCGATTGCCAATAATTAATTGCCAAACTCTATCCTCGTTGCTTGTTTTTTTTCAAACTATGAAATTTTGTTGATTGTTATCTCGGTAGAACCTCCATAAATGTTCGTGTCCAAAAATGAATGTGTAAACTTTATTTTAAATTTCTCTTAATTACATAACATAGTATGAGTGTAAAAACCAGTACAATTATTTTGAGTTATAATGTATATAATAATTTTAGGTATGTATGTAATTGAATGTTATAATCTAAGTTAATGTTAGTATTTCATTTATTTACTGATTTTCAGCTGATTGGTACATAATTGGACGCACAGAGATGTATTTTTAATTATATCAAGATGGGTATACTAATTACATTTGTAACATTTTCCTAACTGATTTTCATTTGTTTTGCAGGAACTTTGACATCTTAACAGTGTGTGTATTTATTTCATTTGAGAAGTCCGGACCGGACGATAATTTTAAATTAGGAGCAACCTCCTAAAAGGCAATCATTCCGCTATGTGTCTATATTTTGTATACTTGCCATTTGAATAGTGAAAATATAAAATTTTAACAGAATCTAAGATGAATCAATTGGAAAGTAGAAATTTAAATAAGTGGAGGCCCTAGGTGAAACTTGAAATCGAGTTCTACGAATCGAAAGTCAATTACTCTGTGCAGTCCTCATACTATCAATCAATAAATGGAACAAATATATGATGTATCGGCAGGGCAGACTATGAAGCTGGTAGACCAACCTAGTTATAGAAGAACTAAGTCTAACGAAAAAGTTTTTTTTGATAGAACTATTTAATCGAATAAAACCCTTAAAGTAATCTGATCTGACAATTCGAATCCTATTAAAATAGGAAACTCATCATAAAGACAACTAAATCAGTCTTGTACAGGACATTACAAATTCTAATAAGCATATAAAGCTTGTTCTAGAGTGGGTAAAACGGCACAAAGAAGATCTCTAATAAATCTATGAACGAACCTCTGTATATAGCAGCGGTTTTTCGACGTACAACTTTTTCCAAATTCAATTTTATAGGATTTATAGGAAGGTTATCGATTACAAGTGTGCCACACCCAATGCTACTAAGTTACTCAAATAATTTCCAAACGACATAAAAAAAATGGATGCATGATTGTGCCTGTTTTGCAGTGGTTCTGCACTGATTGTGCGAAAGGGGTAAATAACACCCTATCCAGTATCACTGAATTGACCAACTAGAAGAGACATTAAAAACATTGGCCGATGCCTTGTCCCCTTCTTCTGTATCACTGGAAGAAATCCGTGTTACTAGAGATATCAAAAACTGAAAAGAACTTAAATCAGACGACCCCTTCACTAACATCACCAGCAGCCATCCAGCGGGAAAAACCAATAGACCATCCAAAGCCATCGAGGATTAATGGTATATTACTAACGCTACAACTGAACCGATTAAACTTATTACAACTGAAGTCTCAACATCTAATCCCAAAGAAACATCAGATACAATTAAATCAACCTTATACTCAGGGTTACTTCTGAAGACAGAAATTATGCTAGTCAAAACCTCGCGATTCCAGACGAGTTTTCGTTTCGTGTCGCACAACCCAGCAGATGGCTTTCTGTCTGCCGGATATACTATTCAGTTACTGATGAACAAATCCGCAAAGTATTAACTCAGATTGTGAATACTGAACATAAATTTTTTCAACGAATAGTGGCAAAACCAAGCTTTGGGATGAAATATGATTGCGTATCATGTAAAATAGATATTCCAGGAGATATTTTTCAAAACACCGTTAACTCCACCCTTCGGCCGATGAAATTATTAGTAATGGAATTTGATTGGTGTCAAAAGCTTTTTTTCGGAAACGTCAAATACAAAAACTAATGCGATACCAAATTTACACCAAGCAGAGCATTCGGATAACTCTTTACAATTCTTAGAGTTACTTCCAACCAAAACCGTTTATTTATTTGAACCGGAAATAATATCTTGGATAAAAGCTACAAAATAACCTGAGGTTGCTGTGGCCTTGTGCAATAAGTCTAAGATAATTGTCTTCTAAAATCACATATAAAGAAATCAAAAACTGGTCTTAAAGAACATTATTTAAACCACAGAAGAACCGTAAGCTTCAACAAATGCTAGTTCATTAGTGATATCCCAGTAATGTCAAATACTTTAAATACTTTATCATCTTTGACACCAGATAAGACTATAGGAAACAAACGTTTTATTTCTATAATGTAAACAAAATGTCTTCGAAGGCTGCGCAATTTCATAATTTTGGTTTAAAAACACTTTTCCTGATTTACACGATCTGTGAAACATCATTGAATTATGGGATTCTAAGTTCTTTCTTATAGCAATAATGTGGTTTATAGATGTGACTGCCCTCACCTCTAGCAAGCAAGAAAAAATCTGGTAGAGGTGTCCTCATAGCTGCCGACACATCAATACCAAATGAACTAATTGGGATAACAGATCAATCAATAGAGAAATTATGTGTAAAAATTAAGATCAATAAAAAGTCAATATACGCACGCTATGTGTCGAAAAATCAACATGGATTTTTGCCCAAAATATCAACATGGATTTTTGCCCAAAATATCAACATCGACCAATCTTATCGAATTTACCAGCTATTCAATTAAAGAAATAGAGAACCACAAACATGTTGATGTGATCTACACCGAGTTTGCAAAAGCCTTCGATTCCATCAGTAACTGTAAAACTCTGGAACACATTTATAAGTTTGGGTTTAATCATTCTTAAGTAATTGCATACAGTCTGTTGAGCTAAGAGGTAAAAGATCAGAAACAATTTAAGTTACTTTCGGTGTTCAACGCTTCCATATTGGTCCATGGTATTTTATAATTTTTATTAATGGCATTACTGAAGTGATACGATACAGACCTGAAATCTATAGAACCGTCGAAACATTTGATGATACCAAGAAAGTGCAGGAAGATATCGCGACAAACTAGTTATTTGGTGTGAGTCTAATTCACATATAGTCTCAACATTAAACTAAAGACCTATAGGGATTACTTTTGTTGACAACATTTGCTTTATAAAGCACATCGAGACATGCGTCTCTATAGCTAATTCTATGCTCTGACAGGCGACCTTTTGGAGTTGGAGACAATTAAGATCTTGTATTGTGCATACGTTGGATTCCAGCTTGAATACACTGTAAATGTGTGGAGTCCGTTTTACGAGGACCCCATTCAGAACATCGAAAAGGTACAAAAGAAATTTATACGCTATTTGACATGGAATGATGGATTTGCTTATGATCATCGCTCCTATTTTCCAATGTTATCATGTTATAGTTTTTACATCTAGTTAAAAATGGTGGCAGTCGCTGAAGATTTACGTGGTAAACCTACAGCGACTGCCGCCATTTTGAACTGGATGTAAGAACTATAACATGATAACATTGGAACACAGGCGGGAAAATGTTAAAGTGTCCGTTTGTTGATAATCTGTTGCTTGACAAATTGATGCGTCTTATATTCTGGAATCAATTAAAATAAATGCTCCTAGGCGGCAGTTAAGGAATCGTGACTTCCTCAACTTAGATAGACATATAGGACGAATTTTAAACAATTAAACACTTTTTATAGAAAATTAAAAAAAATCATGTTTTCTTCACTAGATGGTGGCCGTCAAAATGAGGCCGTCGCACGGAGATATTATTACAAAATAAGCTTTGGTGATGTCCAACCGGTACGTCACGAGCTATTCGCAGCCTTCACAGTTATTGTAGTGAACGCATCTATTATTAAATTCAAGTCAAAAGTCATAAAACAAATCCATTATTAAAACATTTATTAGCAGTAACCTTATTGACGCTGTTACTGTCATTATTAAAACTATTATATAACATGGATGTTTAGATATGTAGGGACCCGCCAAAGTTATTCCACACTTTCATTCCAGAAAATTTAAAATTACTTCTAACAATACGAGCGTAAAAAATCCATCCCAAACCAACTTTTTTTATGATTGTTCAAACTTTTCGTCATCTACAGGGATGGGCATTTACACGTCATGTATTATTTTTTATGTGACGACCACTCGTAGACAACGTAGATATCGTAGACAACGTGGACTATTCCTAATAGTATGTATGGCTTTACTTGAGCCAGATATTTTGCTGACAATGTAGCCACTGTAGCCACTGAACTGTATTAAAAACAATGGCATTTAGAATTTATCAAAGACGACAAAACCGAATTATCAAAGACCCGTCATATTCAGCATGCATAGTTCCAAAATTCACCATTAATATTTGGTGGCGCCACTGCATTGTCAACAAAATGTCTGGCCTCAAGTAATGCTATACCCAATTTCTTTAGGTTTAATGCGTCAGTTTTATAATCCCTTTCGATTCATTTTAATTAAAATATTTTCATAATCGATCTCTAGAAATTTAGAATCACATTTGAATAGTCACAAAATTAGATTTTATTTTTTAAAATTGGTTGACATTAATGTCAACGAGGGAAGATAAAATTAGAACTATACCAGTCAAATTAATACACTTGATTTTTGTCTTCAAGGGGTCTAAAAAAATGATGATTTTTTTAGGACCAAACATCACAAAGTTGGTCCTAAATGCTGTCCTAAATGTTTACATGTGCAAGTGAGAAGCTTATTCGGAAAACCCATCTTATAATTTAACCGATTCGTATTCCCAATCTGATTTCCCAATCTTATAATTTAACCGATTATGTGAATTTTCTACAACTCATGTATCTCAATTAAATATATTTCTAAAATTTCTTGGGAAGTTTACAACAATGACGTATGTATATTTAAAGATGTCCTTTGGTTTAAGGTATCCGAATTTTTTATTTTATTTTAGAAACAATTGGGGATTAGGGGGCTTAGGACAACCAAGTTTGGTATGTCGATTAAATAATTTTTCCGGATTTATTTGGAAAAATCCTAGGAAGCTAACATCATAATGCCGAATATTCCAATATGTCATTATGGGTCTAAGCTAACCGAAAATTATTTCAATTTTGAAAAACACGAGATTGGGAGGTTAAATAAAACAAATGATCATGTATTTCGATTGAAAGACTTTTGCGAATTGTTGCCCTTCTAATCCCCTACATTTTTAAAAACTAAATTAATTTTTGGATAATTAGAACCAATGACAATATGGTCTGTATATCATTATGGTGTTATTATTAAAAATTGGTGGGAACCCTCGAGGATTTCGTGCTCAACGCCACAAAGACCCATGGTGCAAGCATTATGGTGTTAGTTTGGAAATTGTTTTTGTGGCTGTAGAGGACAGATTTAAGACAAGCTTCACATACATACGTGTCAAATTATTAGTTGTCATACGGCTTATCTGAATCGGTGGTCCGCTTCACATTCTCTTAAAATTAAATAGCATAATATATAGCATCTTCTAGCAACAATTTGTAAGCCAGCATCCGATATTTTATCACATTTGACGACCAAGAAATATATTAAAGTAGCACCTAATTTAGCCAAATTATAAAATCCAAAATCCGTTATATTCGAACAATAAGATAAGTTTAATTCACGCAGAGCAACACAAAATATCTGTGATTTGATTAATGCATCGCCTTAAGTAATCCATTATCAACGACAGCCGAGCAGTCTTCTATTTTTAATTTCAACATGCAAAAATATCGTAAGTGGTCGACGTTGTCTTAATTGTCGACGTTGATAAAAAAAATTGCCAAGTAATTTACGTAATATTCAGCGTGTCAAAAATGGCGTGAATATCATGGCGTATCTACCCCGCCCATCCCTGGTCATCTACAAAAGATACAGTTGGTTAGACTTTTTACACAAAGAGATGTAAAATTCATTTTTCGTTTTATTTTAGTTTCATCTAATTCTGCTGGCCTAGCCGTTGAAGGGACTGGTATTTTCTCTTAGCGATTGAGTTTGAAATCCTATTGACCAGCGCAATTTTTTGATAATTGGAATTGCCGCACTATACATATAAATAAATATCCGCCTTCCTGAACTTTGCATTATAAATGGATGGAAGAACAAATGGCATGTCCAATCTTTAGCAGAAACGGTTATTCTTTTAAAACAGTTGACATTGTGATCCAGTTGGCCGTCACTATCGGCTTTGCGAATTTTTTAAAGGAAATTTCAATTGAAGAAAATATCGTTTGTCCAAGCTTTAGGTGTTGTATGCCGTCAAGTACATTACAATGGTCGAATTACCTCGCAGCTTTAGAAAAGTTGGAATGAAAAGTGTCGTAATAAGCCTAGGATCTTTTATGTAAACGGGTCCACATAATGTCCTTCTCAGACATTTAATTATAAAATTGCCGTAGGTTGCATTGTGGGAATCAGAATGGTCGACTAATCGTCCAAACCGCATTTTAAATTGAATTTCAAAGAAATGTTTGGAAATTTTAAATTGCACATTTTTGTGTCGATCAGCGCTATAATATACCTCATAGTTAAAAGACTGTCAACAATAGTATTAACAGGTTTATTATGAAACTGAACACAAGAGAAAAATAATGAGAAATGGAGATGTGGGTTTTGCATCTTAGCAGGTCATCAGATCATCCAAGGAGGTTTGTAAATAGTAGTAATGTAGCACGCATTTGATTAACCAGATGCAAGAAACGATGCGCATTAATGTATTTGGTGGGCTTATGCAAAATGATGAAATGGAAAACCGCATAAGACGCTAAGATGAGGTGTATAATAAATACTACGGCTTATTCCGGATATGTGATATAATTCAGAATACGCATTTCTGGTATTTGATATATAGAATTTGTAAAGCATATAATTAGAATTCACACCAAACACAAAATAAATACAAAAAAATACTGTTGACTGTAAATGTACACTTTGTTGTTCTAAATTAGCACCATATTCCATTGATATAAACATATTAAACGTAAAAGTCACGTGTTAACCAAGTAATAAAAAATCTGTTACCCAATTATCACAAATTGTTTACACGTATTACCCATATATAGTTGAATGAACTGCATAGGTACTTCAAACAATATTTATCGATGTAAAAAACTATTTTGATTTAAAAAAATGGTTGTCTGTACCATGTGTACGGACATATGACGTGAATATGTACATTGTTTTGGGAAGGAAATGGCCTATGCAGTGCATCGTTAGAAGAAAGATCAAACTCAGCTAGCATGAAGTGTATTAACGTTCGTCAGGTTCAGGAAAGATATCACGAAAAAAAGGATTTCATCGAGTTATATACACGGTTGTAACGAAAAAAAATTATTTGTAATACTCTATAAAAATTGCGGTGCTTTCCCCTCCACCGCAAGCGATGCGTCACACTCCTCACTCAACGTAACCAATTCTTTGATCTTTTATACTTATCGAGTGGTGTAATTAAATGTTGGATGTAATATAGATATATAGCTGCAGCATCAAACTGTGTCCCCCGATTTTGTAATCATCAGTTTTCTGACCTCCCTCTCTCTCTAAGAAAGTAAACTTAAAGACGTATATTCACGTCAAAATTTATAAATTATTTATTTGTGTGCGCGGTTACATATAGTTAAAATCCGGATTTTTATACCGGCCTAGCGCTAAGTCGATCATTGAGAATCCGCAATTTGGATAAAATGATGTACAAAATCCATTGGTTAAGCCGCGTCTTGATGCTGCATCATACTGAAATAAGTCCTTGTGCTCGAAGGGAAGTACTTTAGTTTTTGGCAGACTAAATACGGTCCGAATCAGTTCCTCGATTAAATTATCACCTTTTTTCTGGAATAATCGTGAACTCTCACAGATCGCACGTAATATACACTCACGGCCATTATATCCCATACTGAAATTTATTTATAAATATTTATTAGAGATCGCGTATTTACAAGATTTCAACTTACTCATTCATGGCAATTTCCATTTTTCCATATAAATCTCGTCGATGTTCACGCTGAATTAGTGGCCGTGGCATCGAACGTTTTAGTCGGGCAAATGGCCGTGTAAATTCGGACGCATTATTTGGTAATTCATAGGCGATACCCCAATTTAAGGCCCAACTAATAAATTGATAGTTAGGATTACCATACAAACCGATTGTCATGCACACGGCAACCGAGAACGATGAACCTTCGGGAAAAATAACATAACGTTTTTTCCGAGATTTTGGTTTTAAATTTGCACTATTCTCGTCCATCTCGTACTCAACCACATCTCGTATAGCTGGCGGTGGTGATGTTAAAGTCGTTTCACTAATTCGACGCCCATCACTGGTACAATTTTCACGATGTACACAAACTAAATCACTATCCGATATATTTTGAGTTTGATTTGCAGCACATTTACAGTAACCAATTAATAAAATCGTTAGCAGAACGGAATTTTGATTAAATTTCATTTTAAACAACAACTTTCACAAAAAAAAACTTATTATGACACAGATGCATCCGGTTTCGTCGTTAAAATGTTCTTAGCGAAATGATTAGAATCGAAGCATAACTTATTTCACAGATCACTGATTTTAATCATAATATGCGTGGTGGGGATAACATACATAATAAGATCATAACACTAAAGGTGTTATAATTTTTATTTTGTACTAATCGTTGGTATATATGACTGTTATCTGAGCTATATTTTGTGTATTCAGCTAACTTGAACGTGCAGCGTTAATTAAATATAAATGGAATACATATTTCGTATAAATTATTTATACAAAAATATTCAGGTGGACTACAGTTAACGCGAACTATAGTTTTACTTTTATTATAAAGTAAAATTGGAAAAATGTGTTTATGTGAGTTTTGGTGAATCTTTTAACTGCCGCAAAATTTCTTCTTGAATGGGGCAAAAATCATTTTAAGCAAAAATAAACTTTTACTGCTACCCCACATCAAAAAAAACTTAAACGTTCAATACAGCATTATTTTGCTGGACGTTTTAGATGTTACTCGAATCGATGGGCAATAATGGAACATGTTGTGATCGTTAGTTTAAATTTCATTTTCCCAAAACTCAATATTATGAGATACCTGACTGTGACCAGTGGCGGCTCTCTATTTGATCAAGAAACTTACAATCCAGATATGAAATATTATAAGATGATTTGAGATGGTATGCAATGATTTGAGATGATATGAGATTTTTTTTTATATTATTAAAACGGTTGGAACCCATCGAGGTTCCGCACTCAATGCCACAATGGGCCCACGGTGCAAACTAAAAGGATCTATCCTAAATCGCACGAGAGTACTGCAATCTTAGCAAACTTTAAATGTTTGAACCAAGGAATGGATACTAACTGATCTAGTGTAAGCAGTCATCCACTTCCTCTAGGCAGTTGTCACAAAGAGCATCCTGTGTTAGTCCTATGCGTTGGAGAAAAACCTTGAAACGTCCATAGCCGGTGATAAGTGCGACCAGATTTCTGAATTGGTTCTTTTAAGGATAGTACATATTTAGTGAACCTTAGGAATTGAACGCTACTTCAGTCCCAGTTCAAGTAGAGCGAACCTCTTAATAGCATCTTTACCACCATTGAAGGATAGAGGAATTGCTGGTTCGGGGCCAACAAATTTACTAAGCTAACCAGCTTTCAATAAAAAGACAGCAACTTCATTTCCATCAACGCCACAATGAGCAGGCACCAACATGATCCTTACACTCGTATTAGAGCAAAAGAGATTAATGTAGTGCTTACAATCTTTGACTAGTTTGGACACGGTCAAAATATTAATAATGGTATTAAGCACGTCTTTAATATCTGTGAAAATAATAATATCCCTCTTTAAATCGCTAACCTTAAACGTCTCAATCGCACTATGGGTAAGCGCACTAAATTCAGCTTGAAAAACCGTGCAGTTGCTCAAACTACCCGAGAATCTTAGCTCATAGTTAGGATAGTTAAATCCAAACCCTGCATTGACTTCCGAACGAGAGCCATCCGCAAATAAAAAATATCGACTCAGACAGCTGTCTATAGAAATCCTGAGATAGCCACCATTCTCTCGAAGGGAAAACGACGGAGAATGAATTGGTGATTTAAAATTCAGACAATAGCCCCAATACACTTTAGTCGATACGCAGCAGAACACGCTGTACTAAGAATGTGAGACTGTAATCCGGGTAGATGTAGAATAGACTCCATAGGAAAAAGAGGAACAGACGACATAGCCCCGGTTATAGCCCTACAGGCGGTAAAATGAAATCCATCCAGGCTTGCTACTGAAGACGTCAGTTTCTCAACAGGCCACTAAAAAACTGAAGTAAGGGTAAAACCAGTGATTTATAGATGAACGACATTGCTAAAAAATAGCAATGGCCTAAAGCAGCTTATAATCAAGGCGAAACTTCCAGGAGAGTTAAGCATCTATAGAATGACACCTAGGTGCTTAACGTGCTCTGTCGTTGTGATCGTTCTACCAAAGAAAATGGGAACAGACAGATTAACACTGTCTCTACGTCTCGTAAAGACAACCAGATCATTCTTTAAGGGATTGACGTACATCCATTTTTCAAGACGCCAAACTTCTACTAACTTTGACGGACACTAATAACCCATCCAACTCAGTCTCAATTATCCGAGACTAATGGAATCCGCATGGAATCGATGAATTTAACAATGGATTGAGCAATATTAAAATTGGTACACGCACTGGTTATTGTGGAAAACGAAGTTCTATCAAAAGCTCCCGTAATGTCCAGGAAGGTACCTACAAGAAACTCTTTGTAGTTAAGTGATCTTTCGATTCTACTTGCGAGTTCATGTAGAGCAGTTTCGCAGGACTTGCCTCTCTGTAAGCATGTTGCATGTTACTGACGGGGGAGATAGTTAAATAATTATCTCTAATAAATCTGTCGATGATCCTCTCTAAAGCTTTAAGAAAAGTAGAGGTTATACTAATGGGCCTAAAAGCCTTTGGGTCAATAAAATCAGACTTGCCAGCTTTAGGTATGAATACTACTTTACTTCTGCTCCAGGCGCGCGGTACAGTACTAGATCGTCCAGACCTCACTATTTTTAAATCACGGTTCAAACGAGAAAACACTCCACCGTAAATCATCAGTAGTGATCAGGTTTGGAGGCAACCACTTCCGAATAAACAATGTCACACCCAGAAATGTGGACAGATAATAGTAGCTCATCGACTTCTTGGTTGCACCAGGTTAGTTTGCCTGAAGGTAGATTCTTACCCAGAGTTCTGGTGACGACAGATAAGCTGTCAATTTCTTCACAGAAAGCTTAAGCTTATTTTATAAGCCTTTAATGAGCTAATAAAAATCGATTCCAATCCAAAATAAGATTCGTTGTTTTGACTTTATTTTTAATTTTACGCCCACTCTTCCTGAACTGTTTAAGTTCAGAACACCAGAAGGGTTTGTTACGCTTCTTCTGGCTGTTAATAAGAGGGCATGATTTTTCAAAACCATAGTCACGATCGCTTACGTTAGTACAGTTGCCTGCAAATCAAGATCTGCGATAGACCTAATCTGGTTAGGCAAATCTAGTAGTGAAACGAGCTCAGGTTTAACAGGTGTACTTTTAAAGTTAATATTAAATTGGATGCACCTATATGGTCAGAGGTGAGAATATCATCCGTCACTCTCCAATTTAGTATCAGGTGAACGATGGACTTTGACCACAAACTAATATCAATCACTTCTTTGCGAACCGAGTTGACAAACGTTGGCTCACAACCAACATTTAGAATCTCTAACTCCAGAAGAGTAAATGTAATTGAACAGTGGGGACCCTCTATTAGTGATATTCGAACTACCCCAAATGGTATGATGAGCATTAACGTCACAAACAATCACGAGAGGTAGTTTGTTGACTCTATACCACATTTCAAGATTCACCAGTTTTTCTGAGGAAGCGTGGTGGGAGGTGGAATCATAGGGTAGATAGGCTGGTGCAATGACAAGTTTGAAACGTGACTCAGCAAACACGAGATTGATTCATTGGTTGTGCTACATTATATGAGATAATATGAGATGACATGAGAAGATATTAGATGAGATGGGAAGATATGAGAATATATGAGATGAGATGAAATGATTTGTGATGATTTGAGATGTATGATATGATTTGGATCATATGATGAAATGATGATATGAGATGATATAAGTTGATATGACATGATATGAGGTAATATGTGATGACAGAGATAACATGAGATTCATGGGAGACAATATGACATGATATGAGATAATGTGAGGTAATATGAGATGATATGAGATGATATGTGATGATATGAGATGAGATGAGTAGTTTTGAGCATATATGAGATGAGATGAAATGATTTGTGATGATTTGAGATGTATGATATGATTTGGATCATATGATGATATGAGATGATATGAGGTGATATGACATGATATGAGATAATATGTGATGACAGAGATAACATGAGATATATGAGAGAGAATATGAAATGATTTGCGGAAAGATATGAGATGATATTAGATGATTTGAGATAATATGAGATGATATGAAATGATATGAGATGATATGAAGTGATATAAGGTGATATGAGGGGATATTAGATGATATGAGATGATTTGACAATAGATAAATGCATCAAATGATTTTATCACAGTTGTTGGTGGTTAAATTGAAAATTTGAGTGTATAAAAAAAAATGCATATTTCTTCTGAATTGAGAAATATTACGTTTCCATTTTTCTCAAACAATATTGAAATAACTCTCGGGTAAGGGAATATAGCCTTTTGTGATTCATCGTCAAATATATTATATAATATTGAAAACCAACCCCAGTATTTTATCACTTCAGTAATATTATTTTCGAGGTCGATTAAACCACATAAAGTCCAAAGTTCAAGTTCAATATTAAAACGAAATAGCAAAAAAATATTTAGAGTTAAACAAACAACAGCAACATTATATATCGCCAGGTACAAACACCATATTGTCACACCACAATACCAGTATTTAGTCACATATTATAACAGCAATGAAATTGAGCCCATTATTATTTTTGGGATGCTATTTATATAAACGTTCCCTCGCTATATCTGTGGTGCTTCCAGTATATGTGTACATACAACGCAAATAAAAGCCAACAATAATTTTGATAGCATCGTGCAAAACATACAAAAATTATATTGGAATATGATAACACAACATCCATACAACTAAACGTATATATAACGACAGATACCATTTTTTTGTGTCATTTAATGGATTTGAAATTTGAAACCAAACAAAACAACAGAAAAATCCTTGTACGTCGACTAATGGTATACACGCACGTTTACGAAATCAAACTGTTGATATTGTTGAAATGTATATATGTATATAGTGGATAGTGTTTTAATTATTTACAAACTCACACATAATATTTAGAATTTTGTGAATAACTCAAATGTGAAATTTTTAATACTGTGAATTTTTTAGAACCTGATAAAGTTATTAGATTTACAGAATTAGGTTCAATTTTGGGACTTTATGTAGTTCGAAATTCACTATTACATCAAATTATTTGAATTTTTTTTGAAGAAATGGGTGTTATCTTATCTAATTTAAATCAATCGTTGGTAGGCTAATAAATCTTGTCGAGCTTTGAAAAAAAAATGTTTTTTTACGAAAAGGTCAAGTTCCAAAACGAAGATTTGGATCAGTTTAATTTTTTTTTCGAAGAGAAATCTAACTTGTTTTAGTTAAAATGTGTAATTAGAGATTTTCGTTTTTAATTAAAAATGAGATAAAATGTTTATAATATTTTTTCTACCAAAATCCGTCTTATGGATGACGGAAAAACTTTAACCCATTAATTTTCAAAACTTTTGTAATCTTTTAAATTGTTCACATCTATAATCAATCAATAAACTCAAAAATCTCATGCGACAGAACGGTGCTAGCTACGTGCCATAATAATTATACACAAAATACATAATTACAAATCAATAATTAATGTTAAAATTTAATTTTTATTCTTAATCGGATGGTGAGTTAAAAATATTTGACAGGTTAAACATAAACAAAAGTTAAATGTCTCCGGTATACACAATCCCTAGTATTTTATGCATATATAAATATATATAATGTATGTATATATATAAATATATATATATATACATAATTATATATATATATATATATATGTATATATATATATATATATATATATATATATATATATATATATATATATATATATATATATATATTAGTGTGCTTGCTGTGTCCTCCTCTTTGCACTGGGAACCGTTATAGGTGACTCCTTAATATGCATCTTAAAGAAGTAACTATCAAAGCACTCATGTCCCTATAAGAACTGAGTCAAGTGAAAACAGGTATCTCTATGCTTAAGCGCCACCCACTTTTCTACAGTGGGAATGAGTTGCCTTGTCCAAGTGCCAATATCGGCTTTCTCCCACCGGGTCTGCCATTGTTGCATCAGTTGTAGGGGAATTTCCCTTTTTTAAGTGCTTCATTTAAATCGGCCAGGACTTTGCTTGCGTTAGCACTCTTCTTTGTCTTCATTTTTCACCATGCTATTTCCAATTCCGTAGTGAACAATATGGTCGGCACTCGTATATCTTCGTAAGGCATACAGTGATGGACTGAGAAGAGCGCACTCGCAGCTGTCATCATGGTGTTTGCATCTAAGAGAGGTACTTTCCGACTAAATCTTTTCTAGCACTTGTAAGCCCCTGGTAGTAGAAAGCGTTGGTTTGACCGTGGGTACGCCTAGTTTCTTTTTGTAGTCTCCACCCTGGCACGCTTGCACCTGCCATGTAGCTCCTTGATTTTTAAAGTCCACCAATAAAAACTTATTTTTCCTTTCCGAGTTCGTTTCGGTAGAGCTTCCTTGTATGCTTTCCGTCAGGAGACGTTTTTATACTAGATGTGCAGTTGTTCTAATGCTAGAGGAGTTCAGGTAGCAACGAATTACGCTGCGAAGATATTCTTGTTTTGTTGCTCCTACACGACAGCTATTGCTGATAGTATCGTTCTGTAATGATAACAGCATTACATTATTTTGCGTAATTTTAAAACGTTGCTAGTTTTTGAGACAATGTTTAATTCTTCCATCCATACTTGGGCATGACTTCTAATCTTTTTCGCCACCTCTATTGTTTGCTCTTCAATATTGAAGACTAACATCGTCATCTTCATATTGACTAACGCAGCCAATCACCAGTTTACCGATATTTTCTGAGGTTTCGATTACCTCTTCCATTTTAATCGAGTAAGCGCTTTATATAACCGCGAATTCTCTTGGTTTGAGCGTTTTATTATTAAGCAGATGCTCGAGCCCTGGCAATTGCTTCCTCAGATGATGTAGTTCTTGAGTAACCGATTTACACCCATCCCATTTGATTCCTCTGGCTGAGTCTTTATTGTCCAGAATGCTGTCAAGTTTTAGTTTTGTAACCCTAAACACTTCCTGAGGCCAGTCCTGAGCAACCATTTGACGGATTTCTTGGGGCGTCATCTCTGAGTGTATCCGGCTACATAGCTCCTCAAATTGTCGGTTATTTCCCGTCTCTCTGGTCTCCACTGTTTGTGTAGATATCTCTTTTAGCACAGGGTTTTCATCAGTCAAGTCCGGTCCAGTTTGAGTTGTTGCGTTACGCTTTCTATTTGAGGGGATTCCTGAACATGTGAGTTATACACACTCTTTTGCCCATCAATTTGCTAGGCTATGCTCTTTCGCTTCAAAATGCCGTTTCTTTGCAATCTCTATTGGTATATGTGGGAGTGAAACGTGGGATAATCTTCCAATCTTTGCGGTCGTGATCTTTTGGTTATTTTAGTTTCCTCGCACAACCTTTTGTGTCTCATAAATTTTGGTTTAACTAAGGCATGAAATATTTTTAACATTAAGCCAAATTAGAACATATTTAAGAAACTGCTGGAATCTGGGACCCCGACTATCCATGTCAGCTTTTGTCTAGAACACTTATATACATACATGCAAAAAATATTGTTTGTAGCATTGGTGAATTAAATTTAATTGATGATGACCAGGCTCTGACGGTTTCTATTAAGCATTTGAATGTCTTATCTGATTTAACGCAACACGCTATTCTTGTTGAAGAACATTGGTGCCTTTATAAGGGTGAACATATGAACCCCTCTAAAACTGACTTTATTGTATTCACTAGACGTAGGAATACTGATACACTTTCTGGGCCATCTCTTTTTGTGTGTAAGATTAATAGCTCAGCCTACGTCGAACACCATGGTATTATTAAAATAAACTCTCTTGGGAGTATCATCTGGATTAATAATAATAATACAGTGTTTAAAGGTCATTAAGGGCCCCTTCCTGCGTCAACAATCTGACTCCAACGGTTTCGATCTTGAGCATGGTCTTCTTACTGTCCTACACAACCTGAAGAAGCCAAGTCATTCTCTAAACCGTTGCGCCATCGTCGCCTGCAACGACCTCTGCGCCTACCATATGGTGGGTCTCCTTTTAGAGATCGCTGCTCAATTCGTTCCGGATCAACACGCAGAACGTGACCGAGCCAGCGGACTCGCTGAGATCTTATTTCATGCGCAATATCGAGGATCTTCATCAGATCTCGCGTTTTGGGCCGTAAATCACACGCATGACTCTTCTCTCAAATGTAAGGAATCATCTCTCGTACTCATCCGTCAGCGCCCAACTTTCACATCCAAACATATAAAAACGGGCCAGATCAACGCTTTGTAAAGCTTCAACTTCACGGCACGTGATAGGTGTTCAGATTTTACCCCACACTGTTATCGTGAGTGATAAGAGAGTCCAAATATTTGAACCTCCTCACTCCTTCAAACGTAGTAGTGGGCACTACTAAAATCTGGTGTGCCATTGTTCCTTAAACCTGAGATCATATATTTCGTTTTGGACTCATTGATCTTGAGTCCAACAGAAGCTGAAAACTCTATAAGCATTTCAAGTATTTCCTTCACTCCGTTGATATTCAGTCATATCACGCTGATGTCATCTGCATAAGCGCAACCACCTGATTGGACTAGCGATATAAGGTGTTGCGCTGAGGTGCTTCAGTTTTACGAAAGATACTAGATTGAAAAGTATCGGGGACAGAGCATCTCCCTGCCGAACACCCGAGCTAAGCGTAAAAATTCTTCATAGCCTGTCAACTTTAACACAACATTGACACTGTGTCACTGTCATTCTACACAATCGTACCTAGATATTCCAACGCAGATCACAAATTTTCTCGATTAATCGAATCATAGGTCACTTTGCATAGGTCAGGCATTACTTCGGTTCGCCATACTAATCGAATACTAGAATTAATGCAGTCCACTCCAAGTGAGCGGTTTCGTTTTAGTCTTTGCATGGCCTTAGTGAATCCTTCATCGGATGAATCCTCAATGCAAATCTCCACAGTCTGTATTTGAGGTGAATCAACTACAGTCTGTGACGGATGATGAACACCAAGCAGTTCGGTAAAATGTCCTTTCCATGCGTTGAGTACTGCGTCGATGTTGACACGAAGGTTTCCTTCCCGGTCCCGAATGGCAGTTGACAGTAGGTTTGGTGCAAAGTATGGTGCAATCCAGTAATTCCTATTAAGAGTAGCCTTGTTTTTCATCGCGATTGTGAGACGTCGTTTAACTTTACTATCGGGTTATATTTTGTTGCTTAACTGCAAGACGACACTCGTCATCAAACCAATCATTCTTGGCTCTAACTTTCACTATATCTTAAGCCTGTTAAGCAGCACTGACAACCGAAGTTTTCAGTACCTCCTAGACAGAGTTCACACAGCCAGACTGGTAATTAGCTTCCTCAATGTTGTCGCTGACTAGATCCTGATATCATTCCTTTTGATCTTCATTTATCAGACCTTCATAGTCGGAACGGTCCACGAGTTTCGCTGTGTTCCCGGTCCTGTACCAAAACTTTCATTGTATCTTTGCAGCAACCAAATAATGATCGCTGCCTACGTATTTGGTTGCTGACCGTGTACAAATCACTGGTTTTACCAATGCTAACATATGCATCTGTGGTTTGGTGCCAGTAGTCGACTTTAAATCAGCGCCTGTCAAACTCAACAGTTAGCAAAATATCGTATGTAAAGGGCTGTTAGAGGAGCCATGGCTTCATCTATGAGTCTATTTTATCTTTGCCCTAGCTACAGACATTCATTCTTAGCACAGCTTACTCAGTGTCGTTTCGCTTGAAATATGTTGGGGCGTGAAATGTATTATAATAACACATAAGTGTTATATCGGGACATAGGTTAAATCTGAGTGTTTTTAAAACAGCTGTGCTGAAAATTGACATGTTTAATGACAGGCTGTTTCCGAAATTTAACTAACAAATCATTCGAGTTGGTTTACCCATCGAGAGATATGTGGTTCTCACCAAACTTTCTCAAGCGAATATCTACTGCCCATCGCTGGGTCTGAGAACTTTTGGCAGTTTGGGTATTTAGTACTGAACTATTTCTCAAGCGGAATTAATCGCGGTTATTTGTTGTGCCATTACAGCTATTAATTTCGCGGTAAGTGGTGATGATTTGTCCTCAACTCCTTAATATTCGTTTGACCAACTCAAAACTGGTGATGACTTGAATACCAAAGCAACGACGCCACTTATTATGCTAATGAGGGACGCTAAAAGTAGAAGTATGTCGTTACTTGAGCCAGACATTTTGCTGACAGTGCAGTGGTGTCCCCAAATATTTGTGTTGAATTTTGGAACTATGTGTTCTAACTATTACGTGCCTTTGATAATTCAGTTTGCTTCTTGACATTGAAAAAAAAAATTAACGCAGAGGGTTGAACAAATTGGTTTTATAAATTCATAAAAATATGGTGGATACACAAATCTCCATATTTGAATCAATATAGAATTGTTTAATCGAATCAAAATTTGACATTGATCAATTTTAAGTAAAAAAAAACGATATTTTATATAGTCCCGCAAATTGGTGTAAGTCCACCTAAATTCAAATGATGGAGTTACACGAATTTTCGTCCGAAAAGTTTTTACTTTTCCAATTTATCTGAAACATGGTAAGCTTTTGGTCAACATTTTTAACTTAGGCATGTGCCTGACTATTGTTAATTGAAAGATTAATTTTAATTCGATTTTCCTTAAATCTTGAAAATTTTTGGAATAAACAATTGATGCCAATTGTACGGCATGACAACCTGTTGGTTTTACTGATGCGTTAAGCACAACTCTTAACTTAACTGTATAGGAATAATCATCTTTATGATACGAAAATTAATTTTTTCCAGTTTGCGTTCTCACTACATTATATTAAAACTGATTTAATTGTGTTTCAAGTAGTATATACATAAATAATAGAGGCCTACTGCATCATCGACAGAATATTCCAGAAACTATTGTCTAAATAGTCTTGGTTATCGATATTTTTTTTCGATTTTAGCTTCCTTGAAAAGTTAACAAAGCCAACACATTTATTAATATAGCGGCAATTCCAACGTCCAACAAATTATTAAAGCTTAATGGTTTTTTACATGGTCCTTGACTTAATCACAAAGAGAAAATAGCTGTTCGTTCAACGACTCGCCCAGAAATATTTTTGTTCCACCAACAAAATTTTATATACTAAAAAGGTCCGGGATGAGTATTTTGGTACCAACTGTATATATTTTTGTTGACGAAAACGTCGAGAATATTTGGTATTTAAAATAATTTCAATGCCGCAAGCTAACCAATTCATATACAAATGCGTCCATATAGGCGAAGGTTAATGTGGCCACCGTGGCTGGTGCGTACATGGTATAATCTGAAGGTTCAAGTGTCACACAGTTTGCATTAAATCAGGCTGTATTTTGGAAATAATGTGTGAAATGTTGGCTTCCAAGTGCTCGATTGTTTCTGGTTTATCGGCGTAGACGTGCGACTTTTTCACATATCCCCAGCGAAAATAATCTAATCTAATTGGTGAATAAATATTCTTGGGTTCGTTGCAGGAGTGCTCTGTTAGACGCGCTGGTTAATCCACATAACTGAATACCATATGCCCATATGGGTTTGATTATCACTTTTAACATAGCTGAGATTTTATTCCCATCAGCCAATACATTATGAAATTTTTTGTTTTTATTTGTTTGCGCTGTGCTTCAGTATGATTCTTCCACGTTAATATTTAATCCAGGTGCCTTAGTATTTGACCTTGATTTGTTGAAGAATATTTATATCGTTTAATTCCACTGGTGGGCAAGTTCTCCATATCATCGGCAAACATTGATATGACTACCTTGTTGGTTACAGGTAAGTCAGCTGTGTACAACCGGTATAATATTAGTCCTAGAGCACTGCTTTGTGGTATACCTGCGTTATTATCATTTAAACATGTATAGTTACATTATTTTGTTTAACCATGTTCTAACAAATTTACTTTGCTCATCGCCTTTGAAGGAGATAGTTTGCAGAAATGAGTAAATACTTCGGTAGAAGTTCTTTAATTTTGAATATTAGCCCACAATGCCAAACTTTATCAAATGCTTGTGTAATATCCAAGAAGGCCGCAGAACAATATTTTTTTCCTTGATGGTGTTTTTGATTGCATTTACAATTCTGTATACATGTTCTGTGGTGCCATACTGGTTTCGGAACCCAAACTGATGATCTGGAATAATATGCCGTTCTTCTAATACTTTTCAAATAACTTTAAGTTTGTAGGCAGCATGCTTATTGGACGATATGATGAAATCTGTGTTTAATTTTTTTCCAGCTTTATGTATCATTATGATCAAAGATATCGCCCATTTTTGCGGAATATCACCAGACCGCATGATTTCATTGGCTTTTTCTTCATCGCTTGTCGCCCAATTTTTAGTTGGTCTAATCGGGTGATTCGAGTTTGCTGCCTTTTTAACTTTTTTTTGCCTTCCACAAAGAAAATTCTGGACGCAACGGTTTTCTTCTTCCACAACGCAAATCTTAAAGTCTTAATAGCTCGAGTTTATTTCCAATTCAATAACGGTGATCTTTTTTCTTGCCTTCGGTGGCGAATTTTCCACTTTTCCTGGATTAGTTCCTGTATATTATGTGATAGTTTATTAACTTTTTCAGAACAATTTATGAAAGGTGTAGCCTTTTTAGCTGATAATGCAAGGACATCTTTTAGATCTACTGCCGCCACATCAATATCTGTTGGTGGGATAAGAGGGATATTCAGTACACAATTTAGTTCGCCTGGCCTCTTATATTGTGCCAATTATGTAGTTTGTTTACTTGTAAGCCGTTTTGGTGTTTCTATTCTTAGGACGCCGGTGCTCATTCTTACAATTACAAGTGAGTGATCAGAAGTCAGATCATAGCAATCGGTGGCCTTAGCACATGTACTTGGAATGCGTTAAGTTTTAAAAAAAATCAATTAAATCAGGAACTTCCGTTTTTTATGTACGTTGGTAGAACGGCAGATAAGTAATCTGCCGGGACTAAGGAACTGTTCTTCTAAAGCTTTACAAAGTTATTTGGATTTCGGCGATGTTAATGTGGCGCTAATATCTGGCTGAAATAATCTTAATCCTAATCTCTGAAATAAAATAATGTTTTATAGTATTTTTTGGAGGACAGTACACTGCTGATATGACACAGTTTCCAGACCGTTTCTGCAAACAGATGCTCCTTGAATATATGTTCCTTCTCATATTTCATAAATTTTAAGTGATTAATCTGAATTAATCTGTTTTTTAGCAATACACCCGCACCTCCATGTGCTTTCTCATCTGGGTGCTCAGTGTCATAAACGAGTACCCATTAATTTTGAAATAGTAATTTTTGGTGAAGTGTATTTCAGATATTAACAATATGTCAATATTGTGCTCGGTGTGGAATGTTTAAACCTCTGCTTTATGTTGTGCTAGGCCGTTTGCATTCCATATGGCTATTTTGAGGACAGTCATTTTTGATTTTAAACGACAATCTGCATCAATTTGTTAATATTCATGGTTCTCTCCATCAGCGCCATGAAGCTTTGCATCATGGTAGTTACCTTGCTTAAAGCTACTGAGATGTTGCCTTCTTCGCTTGTTTGAACTTTAGGAGCGATACCCTTAAGGATACTTGCTTATGAAACCCCTCGACTACTGTTCACAGTTGCTTTTGGTTGGTTATTTTATGATACTGCGATATGATATGACACTTCTGCTCGTATGTACGTTTGGTTTAGTGCCAAATGAACATTAGGCATTCGTTGCTCTGCTCGCTGCCTTGAATAGGTTCTTCTTTTCATTTTTAGGTAAATTGGACACCTTCTATAGTTTGCAGAGTGATTTTCGCCACTGGTGCTGTATTTTCTCACTGATGGTTCTGTTTTTTCTGTGTTGCCTGCATTGAGTTATGTATATCACCACAGATGACACAAACATCGCTTAAAGCACAATATGCTCTATTAAGTCCATACTCTTGGCACTTAACACTTAACACTGTTCTGGCTAATTTTTTTATGGGTTCCTCAATGGTAATTCTTCTATGTAGTAGTATTTTAAGTCAAATATTGCATATTTCTCTTTGACTCTTTTTCTTATCTGGTTCTAATTCCAGACGAAACAATGACTGAAGCGCCTTCTCATGATTAATAATATTGGTAATTGATTTGCATTGAAATCCTTAGTTGAAGCGAGAGCGGCTCATATATCGTTTGAATCCACGTACCACGATTCTTCCCTCAAATAGATTGGCGGCGGGTTCTCTATTTTTGGAGTTTTAACAACCAATCCCAAGCTGTTCGCTGTACTTGGGCTTCTCCTTCGCTTTGTGCTGACAGTAATATGACTATCCAGCCCTGTTTGCACTTAATACTGACCTACATCACTGTTTGTTTTATTGTCATCAGTTGTCAATGCACTTTCATTGTTTCCATCCATTTTTAATTCACTTGGTATTAGATTACCTGGTATAGTAATATTTGAAGCATTTGCGATTTGTTGTCGTTTTGTACTATGTTGCACATTTTTATTATAAACTCTTGCGGTCGTATCGGCTGGCGACTAATCGCTTGTGGGCATCGCCTTCTCCAGATTTGGCCCGGCCTTTCTTATTTGAGGTGGAGCATATTTGAACATATTTTTCACATCAAAATGTTTATCTATAAAATAAATAAATGCTGATTCAACTTTTCACACAATTAATATTTAAAATATTTTTAATGTTTACTCGGCGGTATGAAAATTGCTACTGGACGATTATGAGCACCGTAAAAGGCATGCAATTTTCAAAATAAATTTGAACAATTTGCAACTCTTGCTCGTCAAACCACACTAACCTTAAAAAAATCGGTAACTGTCAAATCGGCTGTCAAATCTAAAACAACATCCATCACACGATTCAGCAACCAAAACAAAATAAAATATTTTTATATGAAATTGTTTCGTTGGCTTACAACGTGCAATGATACCAACATATGTACAAAGTTACATTCCACAAACATCGTACGTACCTACATACAATATATAAAGCGGATAGAACTCGAAAAAAAAAATCTGATCTTTTAAATTAATTTACTGCATTAAGAGATAGAAGCATATTATAGCACTAAAAACACGCTATAGACAATAAATTTTATGCCATATACATACTCGTATACATAAATTGTTACAATGGCACCATGTATACATACTTTATATGCTCTATCCATAATATATATTTTGTTGCATTAAACCTTAATATACATATATGTACCATGATGTGTGTGTATGTGTGTTCGAGTACTATTCATTTGACCATATAATGGCAACATATAAAAATAAAAATTTGGGGCTGAACATACCTAGGTATCTAGCCCTATATATAGTGTACCTATCGGGCAATATTTTTCTAATGTTTTTATTATTTAAATTTATTGAAACCATTTTTTTTACCACGATGGTTTCTCTATCATATAATACAGAAGGAAGTGTAGGCGCGGTCGGTATGCAAACACAAATTTTAAATTCATCCAGTTTCCGAATAAATTTGGTTGCTTCTGCATTATTAATCGAAGTATTTGATCTTGAAAATTGTATATTTCTATTGATTTTTTTGTATATATCTAAATATGTAGGATATTTCTCTGGAGAGAGCGAACCTATATTACACATACATATATGTACATACAGTGTTCTTAATCGGAAAATTGGGAAAAATAATTTTTAAGGCATTTATTTTGGTATATCCATTTATGCACAAGAAAAACAAAATAATAAATTTTCATTTGAACATCAAAAACATGATAATAAAAATTTCCAAATTCATAAATCTTTTCGGTTTTTTATTTTGGCACCACCCATCCCACAAATGGTACGAGTATATACATATGTATGTATAGTATAGCTATGTGGATAATTCCCAACATAGTTTTTATCCCGCATTAAAGAGTTGTTGTATACGATTATTTTATATTTTTCTTAATTCTTTTTAAGTCGACATACCTCCCCTCACCCCGCAGCCTTACAATTATTATATTTCGATGTTTTAACGCGCTATTAATCATAGAATATGTCATGAGCTGTGTATTATTATTATTTTGATTGGACTGGTATTTTTGCGGTCTGTGCGGTTAAGGCGAGTAAAAATGTTAGCTATTTGTCAGAATATGGCAGTTGGCATTTTAGACTTTTAAATTATATTAACTATACGTACGTGCACCAACTACATAATTTACCACAATTACACACGTACATATATAGCCAAAGATTTATGTATATAGGGTTTAATTAACAATGCAAAACATGTTTTATGTGTAGGTGAAACTACTGGTTTTGCAAACTAAAATTGGTTTAATATTGCAAAATACGTAATTTCTATAAAATTTGTGTGGGCGAGATAAAAATAAATTTTCCTAGGATTATTGATTTTAAATCAACCCTTGTACGTGTATATATAGTTTGTACAGAATCTCGTTACTACACGCAGCATTTATAAACTGTGGTGGGTGTATGATAAATAAACTTTATACATTAAGGTTTTATTTGTTTAAAAAAAACAAACTAATTGAAACTGAAACGTTTTGGCACTACAGCTACTGAATTGATTTCTCCGCTAACGTCGTGCCATTTAAAATCAGTTTTGGTAGCCAAATAGAGATGTGCCCCAATAAAATTCAAATTATCTTTTTCGAAGCTGGAACTAAATGGTACTATTTTATTACCTGCACCTTTCTTAAAGAATTAAAACATTAAATACACAGCAAGTATCAACTCTATTGCATGGAGTTATTCAACTTTAGACTGTCTATCCTTTTAGACTGTCTATCCAATGTTTAATGTCCTTTCTCGGGTTCGCAAATTGAATCTATTGGGATATTTCTGGTAAGCAGTTGCTATATTCTTCGGTACTTCAGCATGAACTACGTTAAGTCGATCAGGCAATTCTTACCAATCCAAGCAATTTTCTACAGTAGGGTTTAATTCAAATAAAAGCTTGTAGTCATTCCCATTTAACATTTTGTGATAGCCAAATAAGAGAAAATGCAGAGAATAACCCGTGGGCTCGTGCCAGGAGTTTCAAAGGGACCTCGTAATTTGAGGAAGATGCTTATCCCAAGTAGTGTGCTTGTCTGGTATATATAGGCCCTATAATTGCAGCAACGATTAATCTATTAGATGCGTTACTCAGCGAGAAGTAACATGCGGTCCTTATATAAGATATTACGTATTCCTTAACTAAGGCCTGAAATTGCATACCATTATAGCTGTGTATGAATTGAGGGAAAATATTTCGCTCTTAAGCGTCCCTCAACCAACAATTTCCTAAAAGGTAAATCTGTAAGAAGCAATATCCCGCTTTTGTTCAATCCGGATTAGTATTTTGTTGTCTTTTACAATATGATTTGCTGATTTTACAGAGGATGTTAAAATAAGGTACCTAATTTTCAGATATGCTTCATCCGTAATAGGCAGTCGAATTTAAATTCTGTAATGCTGTCCCAAGATACTCGGGACAAGGCATCTGCTACTTTTTTATATCTTTCCCTTTTGATGAAAAGTTGTAAAATCAAAAGCCTGGAGTTTTAGGGTTTACCTGGCGAGTCGACCACTATGGTCTTTTTGCGTCATTAATGACTTAAGATTGGCCTGATCGATATAATGGTAAACCTTCAATATACAGCCGAAATTGTTTGACACTAATAACTGCAGCTAGACATTTTAGTTCAATTATTGTGTAATTTCGCTGTGCCGCATTCAGTTTTTGTGATATAAAAACTATAGGCTTCTTCTATAGGCTACTATCATCGTCGTCCAGTTGATAGAGAACACTACCAACACCTTGAGTACTGGCATTGCATCGGATGATGATAGGCTTCGTAAAGTTAGGATAGTGGAGGAGAGGAACACTACTAAGTAGGTCTTTGAGGTTTTCCAATGCGGAATTGGACTCTGCATTCCACTAGAATTTAATGCCTTTACGTAATGAGTTGGTGATAGTATAGCGGGAACATCGGTGCCATTTGGTATAAATCAGCGATACTGGAAAATTTTTAATGGCCTCTACTTTAGTGGTGTCCGTTCCCAATCCACGCTATCTGATGATGTAGATGATGATAGAGAGGACGGTCTGGAACTGTAAAAGCAGTAATTTCCATAAACTCATTGGATAGTGAAATCTGCCAAAAGCCATCCTTGCGATCAAAGCTGGTGATAAAAGTTGTATCTTGCATTCGCCCTGCTAGGGCCATTTATTATTGAAATCGGGTACACATCTTTTTTGGTAACCATATTAATCTTACGAGAATCAAGACATAATCTATGGTTCCCATTTGGTTTCTTTACGAGCAGAACCGGCGAGCTCCAGGGACTAGAACGCCTAGTTCCATCATCATTTCTAATTCGCTATAAACTAGATCTTGGTTAATCGGTTAATCGGAGATAGGTACCTCGTCTCCCACATCTTTCGTATGCTCCCCCAAACTGGTTTTTACAAGGCCCTTTAACGCTGACGAAGGAAATAATTTAATCACACTTAGTTATTTCTCCCTCTGGAACGGATTGAGGATAAGTTCGTTTGTGGAGTTATTTGGCGCCATGGTGATTTCGCAGACAATATCTGGTGCGATATTAAAAGCTCACCAAAAGTCAATACCCAAATAGATTTCTGTTTGCAACGTGAGAACTACGCAAATTTTCTGCTGTCTTATTTAAATAGGTCACAGGTAATGTCACATAGCCCCATACAGCATTTAGTGAACCGCCCGCCTTTTGAATATGCGAATTAAAAAGCTTCATTTTAACACAGAGAGAATTCAAAAGTTGTTCTGAATTTTTCCTTAGTACGCTATTGGTCGCTCCACTAACTAATAAGCCTACGAGTGACCAACCTTTGATGTTAATTTTCGCGTATGGTCTACGATCATCAGGTAAAAATTCTGATACTGAGCTTTTTTGGTAGACCGATGTTCGATCTGTTTGCAGTGATTAGATTTTAAAATTGATTCTGGCGTAGCTTCGAGGCACATGGCTGTGAACGAATCTTTATTACTTCGCTCGTTTCTTGAATAGAGATAAATTGGGGACTTGAATCTTATCCGAATGTGGTTCCCTGCTCTGCTGCACGTTCGGATGGAAATTTCCCATCCTCTTATTCAAACATCGTATACAATTGTTAATTGCTACTCCAGCCAATCCACATTCTAAATGGACAAGTTCCTGGCGAGATATTTGGTCTTGAGTGACATGTTCTTCGAGTTTCATCAAAAAATCGTGAAAATTTTCAATTCTACCCGAAAATCAAATTTTCAACTTTGAAGGATGAGTGCCCCTTCAGTAACATGCATTAATATTTCTGTGTTCCGGCTGAGATCTACGGTTGAACCGATAATTTGCCGAAGAGTTACTGTCCAAATCAGTACTAGAGTTGTCAGTAGTCTGAAAGTCCAATCCTCTACCAACCTTTTGTTTTGAGTTATGTGAGTCATGTCGTAACTTTTGCATTAAATTCGCAGATAGTTCACCCAACTTTTCATAAAATTTATCTTCCCATTAGTGCTCTAGTTACTCCATAGTTAAAGTCAAGTTGATCTTGGTGAGTGTGAAAAAAACATTTTAGTAGTTTGCTTTATTCGAATTTATTTGTCCATCTTGCGATCGATAGTTAATCATATTTAGACGCCTTTTAAAATAATGAACGGTCAATACTAAGCAGTAAATAATGGGATGATCGATTGATCGAGTGGTAACGCTATAGGATGGTGCAGTAGTTCTTGAATTTATGTTACTTTTACGGTTGTTTTGCTCGAGTATTTCATGTGCACACTTTTTTTGTTTAGAACATTTTTTTTTGCACCATGGTAGTAGGCGGTAAGTTTTTCGGTGTGTCATCTCTTCCAAAATAGTTGTGCCATTCTTTATATGGCATTCCAGTTGTGATAATCTGTAGAACGATACTTCAGTGACGTCCGGTTGTGGTATGGTGGTCATCGGATGGCCAATTACAAAATGCGCTGGAGTGAAATGGTCACTTTCATCATCTGATAGCGTACATATTGGCCTCGAATTAAGAAGCACTTCAATGTGGACCAATAATGTATTGAGCTCTTCCTGCGTAAGTGTGTTATTTCCAATTACCCGTTCTAAATATGTTTTTAACGACTTGATGCCTGCTTCCCATATTCCACCGAAGTAGGGCGCTTGTGGAGGGACGAAATGCAGCTATTATCTGATATCTCTTAAAAACAGAATTAAGTTCAATATTGTTTTTAATAAATAAATTAAACTTCTTAAATTGTTGACTTGTGCCTCGGAAATTTGATCCATTATCAGAACAGATGTCGGTACTAATACCTCTTCTTGCAACATATCTGTTCAATGTGACCACAAAGAAATCTATTGTCAGATCCCCTACGAGTTCTAAATGTATTGCTGTCCTACATCGCCCCAGTTTTAAGTATGGACGAATTAGCTCCACCCTTGCTTTCGGCAGGTTACCCAGCAGGGTATCCGGCAGGTCGTTGTTTACCGCAAATGACACATTTACGAAGTGTGGCTGTTATGGTATTTCATGCATGAACAATCCAGAATCGTCGTTGAATAATTCTGTACCACAATGAGAATTCCTTTATCATCCAGGAATGGGTTTAAGGACTTGATAATGCTTTTTGGCGATACATTGTTGGTCTTCTGCTTTGTGAATTTTATTATTTTGGCTTCACGTCAACCAATGCTGGGATTAGACTTCGCGATGGCATTTAATTTAAGATATTTCACTATACATTTTCAAATTATGGCCAGGATACTAATGATTTTATCATAACTGGAGTACTTCGTAATTAATTCCTGTATTATCGGTTTTTCTGTTTTGGTGGTAAAACAAATATATGGTCATAACTTGTATTTTTGCTTTTCATTCAAGTTTACTCATACGTTCTGGTTTCTGGTATACAGATGGTGTTCGGGTTCTGCATTCAAAAATGCAGGCTCGCAGTACATCAAAGCAGATGATTTTTTAAATCGATGGGGTTTGATCCTCTCGTCGCACATCCGGGTTAAATGTAAAGCTCCATTCAACTCGAGGCGTGGTATAATGATGTATTCTTTATCGGTGCAACCTTTGTATTTGCCGCTATCAATGTAGTGGCCATTTGGCCGATATAAACTGTACGAAGGTAGACTGCCGCTGCGAATGCAGATTCACTCGAATCGCAGAATCCGTGTAATTGATATTCTGCATCGTTCATGTAAAGCAATCGAGGTATCTTCAGATTAGAAATTTCGGTTATTTCGTTTCGAAGAGAATCCTAAGAAAATAGCATTCTAAAATTAAAACTGAATGCATTAGAAAAATAATTCGTTGTAGAATAAGCATGAAAAATATTTATCGTAATTGGAGCGTGATAAATGGTTTCACATCCAATGAAGTCCAAGCTCCGTTTGATCGAGTATAATTAAGAAAACTTTTTTTTTTTACCTATAAAGTGGAAAAAATGTTCAAGGTGATAAGTGCCAACTTGCTAAGTGTGATGGTGTTCAAGACCAGGTCCATTATTTAACTGGTCATCTGCATACTACATAGTTCCACACTAGCATGTACTATGGACGATGGATTGGCCCTTTCCTATTTGTATCCTGCCTCTGTTGCGATTTCACTGCATTTTTACGACGGTGAATGATATTTTGAAATTTCTAATTTCCAACGGGTACGATCCTACGCTTTTAAATTTAAAATTTAAATTTGGCGGATTTTACTCCAGCACTCAATGCCACTAATGGGCCCACGGTGCAACACCCACATTCACACTAACATTCATTCAACCCATTGATCCCATTCACACAAGTACAGTATACCACCTGCGCATTGCATAGCTCCATGTCACCCTATACAGTGACATGAAAAATGGGTCGACCTATGAGTTCTACATTCCAACAGATGGTCATAGATGTTTTCAATTTAATCACCGATCGTAATCGGGAAATGAAAAATCCCTTTTGCATCCTGCCTCTGTTGGGATTCGAACCCGGTACCTGCCGATACAAACGTCGCAGCTTTAACCACTGAGCTATTTGCTCGGTAAATCCTAGGCTTTGTCTTCATACTGTCTTACACATCCTGAATAAGCAAAATCGTTCTCTACACCGTGGAGCCATCGTCGCCTGCAATGACCTCTGCGCCTACCATTTGGTGGGTCTATTTCAGAGATCACTGCACAGTCGATCCGGATCAGCACGCAGAACGTGACCGAGCCAGCGTACTCGCTGAGATCTTACTTCCTGTATCTGCATTAGATCTCTGATCTCGATATTGTACAGAGCTCGGTATGTACCATCTACTTTGGGCCGTCAATCGCTCGCGTGATTCTTCTCTCAAATGTAAGGAGCTTTTTCTCGTACTTTGTTGAAATACCTAGGTATAACAGCGCAAACTCGAATCTCTTTCGATTGATCGAGTTATTTAACCCTGCCGGTAATTCAGGAATACTTGATGTATAGGGATGGAAGTCTCATAATATTTAGATAGAATCATCCGCAGCGAAAAGGCTTGATAAGTGATTTTTCGATGCGCACGAAATTCTCCTTGATAGTCTCCTAGGAGTGACTGTATCCAATATAATGTAGGGTAGTATAACTTGGATGCTGTGCAAAGGAGGGCTACAATGCAATAATTCTAACACTTCAAGCGGTCTCCCTTCTTTGAGATAGGGCACATCGCGGCTACTTTTCATTCGACACGCATAACTTTGGTTCGCCATACTAACCGAATAAGGTCGAAAAGACAGTTCCCCAAAGTACCCCTCCGAATATCAAGAGCTCCGAAATAATGCAGTCCCCCCAGGTGAGCGGTTTCGTTTTAAACTCTACTTGTCCCTAATGAATTTCCCATGGGGTAGGTTCAGTAATTCCTTTCAAAAGTTCACACGAACTGCGGTCATTGCTGTTGTTGTACTTTCAGAACCGTGACCTTCCACCATTCTCGCTTTTTGCGTCTTTAAATCTGCTTAGCTGCCCGCCTAGTAATGGTAGCCTTGTTTTTCCTCGCGATTGTGAGACGTTATTGCAATTCACTATGGGCTATATTTTGTTGCTCAACTGCAAGATGATACTTGTCATCAAACCAATCATTCTTTGGTCTGGCTTTCCTTATACTTTAAGTCTGTTGAGCAACACTGACTACCGAATTTCTCGGTATCTCCTAGATAGAGTTTATACAGGTGGACTGGTAATTAGCTTCCTCAATGTTGTCGCTGACAAGATCCGCATATCGTTTCTATTGATCTTCATTTATCAGACCTTGCTTCTCAGTCGAAACGTTCCATGCGTTTCGCTGTGTTCCCGGACCTGTACGATAACTTTAATCGTAGTATTGCAGCGGCCAAATAATGATCGCTGCCTGTATTAGGTTGCTAACCGATAAGTTCTCACATCATGCACAATTTGAGCTCGCCCTTTTGATATTAACACGTAGTCAATTTGGCTGGAGGAAATTTAGCAAGGAATTGTCCATGTTTTCAAATGTATCTGTCTGTGAGGAAAAAATGTGCTTGCTACGCTAAAATCGTGAGTAATTGTAAAGTTCATGATTCACGTATTATTGACAAGTTGGCTTACTTCATGCGCAAGCGAAGTTTACATACATTTGGTATTGACATAAATCTAGCTCCGACTGCACGTTACACGTGCCGATCCTAAATCTTGTGTCCGGGCACTTGAACGAGGGCTCGGTGTTGTTTTGGCGGTATCCATTTTACGTTTTGTTCACATAAGCAGATTCTTTATTCTAAGGATTTGGGTCGATTAAACTGCTACTGATTTTGTATATACTTTAAAGTAAAAGAAATGTATTTTGTAAACGATAGTTCTAAGATGAACATAATACCATTACTTTGTGATAATTTGTGTGGTTAATACAAAACCAAACATAAAAATGTAAATCAAATTTTTATGAACTCGCTTCTTTTGCGCTTACTGTCTTTTTAAAAAATATATTATTTAAATTGTGCTTCGTAATACATAAACATTTATATATATAACTACCCCAGTGAAATTTAATAAAAAAAAGTTCATTACGTTCATAGCGACAAAAAAAACATATTAAAAGTGCAATAAAATTTATTACTACAAGCGCGAAGAAAAAATTAGTTATTGTCATATTAAAGTTTGAGTAAAAGCTTTTTTTGTGCTTTGTCTTAAATTTAAATTGTGTATAATTACCCGCGCGTATAGCTCAATTTTTTATATCTTAATTTTTATTTTATTACTTTTGTGCTTTTAATATATCCGTATGGTGTTTGTAGTATCGTATACGAACTAAAAGCTTAACGATAAAAAAATTTTAAACGGTGGCAAAATCGCGAATTTAATTAATCGATTTTGAGAGAAAAAAATATAGTTGGGTAGCTTTTATTTGTACATAAAATTTTCTAATAATTTAATTTTTAGAATTTTTGTTTATTTCTTAAACAACATTGAGAGACGAAGTAAAACATAATAAATTAGAACGCAAACAACAAGAAATGGGAACTTTTATATTTCTTTATTTGTTCTGTTGTTTTGCTAAAAATCTAAATAAAAATCAAATAAAATTTTTTCCAAATTTCTTAAGGCATTTTGAACATCAACAAAACAAAAAATAAAGTAAATAACATAAAATTTAGTATTACAGATATGCCATATATATACAGTTGATATATAAAAAGTTTATTAGAAAAAAGCTCATCAAATAATAATATATTATGAGCTTTTCAGAAAATAAAATTTAATTAACAGAGCGCAAGGGTAATCACATTTCACATGAAAACGAAAATGAATTTTTTGCTGGGTTTCTTGCCATAATCATATACAACCTGCAGTTAATTAAAAAAGAAGCTTTCATCGACTGTACATTAATAAACACTAATTTATATAAATAAACAAAATAGTTGTATTCATTATTTTTTTTTACTTGAAATTGACTTATTCATATAAATATGTATTTAGAGAGCTTGAAAATAAATTATTTTTGTTTGTATAAGAACGAGCGAGACAGGGATATAAATAAAATAGTTTTGACAAGTTTTTTTTTTTTGTATATAAAATGTACATATACAGTTGAATTGTTTAATGAATATTCAAAAATGTTTATTTAATGTTTTATTAAATTTTATTTTATAAGTTAAATGTAAATTAGGAATTGAGTAAATATTGGATTTTGTTGGTTTATGCTTTGCTTGTTTTATAATAAAAAAGAAAAGTTTTCTAACTTATAAAAAATTATTTAAATATTATAGGCTTAGCCTTTTAATTAGTGAACTAGGTCGCAAAATATACATAAATAGATAAGTTATAGGACAATTCACCGAAAACGACAATTCTCAGAAAACCAAATCACCGAAAACATAATTCACCGAAAACGACCATTCACCGAACACAACCAATCACCCAAAACGACAATTATTTTTGGATAAAATTGTGTTATATAGCCAATCGGAACGGAACTCGGCCAATCCATGACCGGTTATCAATAATCTTGACAAGGTGAATGGAAAATGGTTATAGACAACCTGATCTGAAGTAGACCAGTTCTTGGCCGAATATGATGAAATGACGTGTTGGATAAAAACCAGGGATGGGCATTTACGCGTCAGCTGTTAATTTCTACGTCGACGTGTCAATAACTTTAGACAACGTAGACAATGTAAAAATTGTAGACAATATAGAGAATTCGTTGAAAACGTCGATAATGTGGACGATTGATAGAGTGATTCAGTGAACTTATAGTTCTAAACTACGGTGGCCAGATTTGTAGGTTTAATGCGATTCGAGCTGGATAGTTTTAGAATCTTTTTCGATGCATTTTAATCTCTTTCCAATTTCTAAATTAAAATATATTCATAATCTACCATTAAGAAATTTAGCATTTTGTACATTGTAATCTGAATTTTCAAATAATTAGTTTTACCGACCAATATAGTTTGCGATGTCACAGTTTTGCGTGTGACCTACGCATGAAGCGTTTCGGCTGTGAAGAACTGATAAATGAAGATCAAAAGAAACGATATCAGGATCTTGTGAGCGACAACATTAAGGGAGCTAATTACCAGTCTTACTGTGTGAACTCTGTCTGGAAGGCACTAAAAGTTTCAGTTGTCAGTGCTGTTTAACAGACTTGAGGTATAGTGAAAGCCAGACACAAGAATGATTGGTTTGATGACGAGTGTCGTCTTACAGTTGAGTAACAAAATACTTATAGCTCATAGTGAAGTGCAACAACGTCTCACAATCGCGAGGAAAAACAAGGCTACTCTTACTAGGAGGGCAGCTAAGCGGATTTGTAGACGAAAAAAGCGAGAATGGTGGAAGGCCGAGGTTATGAAAGTACAAACACTCATCAATGAACGCAGTCCACATAATTTCTTTAAAGGAATTACACCATACTTTGAAACCTGCGTCAACTACCATTCGGGACCGGGATGAAAACCTCAGTGTCAGCATCGACGCAGTACTCGACACAAAGGGGGGACACTTTACCGACCTACTTGGGGTTCAACATGCGTCACAGACTGTTGTTGAGTCACTTCAAATACAGACTGCGGAGATTTGTATTGAAGATCCATCCCATGAGAAATTCACTAAGGCCATGCAGAGACTCAAACAAAACCGCTCACCTGGAGTGGACTGCATTAATTCAGAGCTCTTGATATTCGGAGGGGACAATACCTAGGTATGCCAACAAAAATGGTACTATTGTGTAGAATGACAGGTTTCTCAGGACGCAGTCTCAATGCTGTGTTAAAGGTGAGAACAGGCCATCAAGATTTTTTGCAGTTAGCTCGGGTGTTCGGCAGGGAGATGCTCTGTGTGTACATCTTTTGTAGAATGGATACACCTCAGCACAACATCTTATACCGCCCGTCCAATGAGGTGCTTGCATATGCAGATGACATATGCGTTTTCAACTTCTGTTGGACTCCGAATCACTGAGTCAAAATCGAAATACACGATCTCTGGTTACAGGGACAATGGCACATCAGATGTTAATAGTGGCCACTACACGTTTGAAGGAGTGAGGAGGTTCAAATATTTGGGATCTCTTATTACTCACGATAACGCAGTGTGGGTGAGAGTATTAAAGTGCGGCTGGCAGATGGCAGTCGTCCTTTGTATCCTCTAAGGCCACTGGTAAAATCTAAACACCTATCAAGTGCCGAGAAGCTGAAGCTTTACAAAGGGTTGATCAGGCCCGTTGGTATATTTGGATGTGAAAGTTTGGTGCTGATGGATGAGTACGAGAGATGGCTCCTAACATTTGAGAGAAGAGTCATGCGAGTGATTTACATATACCGAGCTCTGTACAAAATCGAGATCAGAGATCTGATGAAGATCCCCGATATTGTACAGGAAATAAGATCTCAGCGAGTAGGCTGGCTCGGTCACGTTCTGCGTGCTGATCCGGAACAAATTGTGCAGAGATCTCTGAAAGGAGACCCACCATATGTTAGGCCCAGAGGTCGTTGCATGCAACGATGGGTCCACGGTGAAGATAATGACTTGGCTTCTTTTGGCTGTCTTAGACAGTATGAAGACCAAACCCAGGATCGAAACCGTTGGAGCCAGATTGTTGACGCGGTAAGGGGCTAGTAATGGTCTTTAAACACAGTTTTATATATTGAAACTGTAATGAAATGGAAAAGATCAAGTCTTCAAATAATAATCTCATAGACTAGCGTTAATGACACAAACTTAAATAATATTGAAAGAATCTTAAACAACTAATTTTACAAGACAATTTGGCTTGATGCACATGAAGCTACATTTGCTCTATAAAAGTCGCCCAATACCGAGGAAAACTAGCAAATGAAAAACATTGCTTGAAATCGAGAGTGGGGATAAAAATTTATTTGAAAATTTCATTTTTTAATATACATATTTAAATATTAGTAATTGTTAAATTATAAACTTTGAGTGGATTTTGTAAGTGAAATTCAAGGTAGAATTGCACTATGGAATTTTAAACGCCTGTTTCAGACTTTGAGTGCAATTTTAATATTAATTAAAGCTCAACCATTGATTAGAAAATAATTTACTGTTATATTTGATTTTGATTATCAATATTTACTCATATTTTAGTTTGCATAGCGATCAAAGTATATATTGAGTGAATTTGCTTAAGTGAAATAAATTTCAGAATAGAATTCTGGGATGAATTTGAGCCAAATGCTTTAATGGATTTTTAAATGAATTGTATGAGTGGATAAAGAAATATATTTTCACTTTAACTTGAACAACATTTGAGTGAATTTTAAATTTTAAATCGAGTGAAAAATCAAACATTGAGTTGGAAAAAATATTTTGTCGTAATATAAGTTCACTAGGTAAATCTAGGTAAATCTGAAAAAAGCTCTTAAGTTAAATTTAACGAGTGATATAAATTGAAATTTTAGCGGAATATGAACTAAAAATGGTTAATCGTATTCGTGTTTGAATAGGTTTTGAACTACGTTGAGTGAATTTTCTTAAGTAATTTTTTATAGAGAATTATTCAGCGTAGATTTGCTACGCAATCTGAAATGATTTAAGCAAAATTTGAAAAAAATAAAAATTATAAGTTTAATTTGAGGATATACTTTGATTTCTATGGCAGTGTCGTCAATGTCTCCCGTATGCGTGTTAAACTTATAAGGCATTATAATAAGATAAACTGTTTGGGGAGTGACGTGACCTAAATCGGCATATTCTATACAATTTCGAACAGTTACCGCATCAAAGAGACTTCTCTTCGATGACCTGCTCGCAATGATCATGTTGGTTGTCACGTTACTTACGTAATAATGCTTTCATCATTCGGGAGTAAAGGCTTAAGCACATTTGATGTTAAGGTAATTGGCCACAATTTCTAAGGTTAGATTATTATATGAGGCAGAGCTATTTGTTATCAGTGAAATTGGTTTATCTCTGTATATTAAAAGAACGAAAATCGAACAGTATTTGTCAATGGGCGATTCACCACAAGTTGTTTTACGCTCTTGTCAAATCTGATTTTATAAATCATGCAAAGAGATAAATTGGCATAACCTGCATGATTGGTTAGAAGTAAATTTTTGATAGCTATACGACAAGTGGAAAAACAACGCCCTGTGACCGCGTTAATATTTAATGTGGTATAACAGATGACAAATTGGTTTGCCCAATTGTATTGCCACGTCAATAACTCGTATAGACTATTGATTTTGTAAACTGTAGTTGTAAACTACGGTGACTAGATTACCTTAGGGTAACAATACGATGCGGAGGGTGACACTTTTAAAATATCATTCAATGCATTTTAATCTGACTTATCCTCTTAGAAAACGAAGTTAGGTTAGAAAAGTTTTAATGTATTCTGGTTGACCTGTTTTATTATCTGTTACGTATACATATACTGTTTATCAATAATATCTCTTATATTATTCCATAGCTAGAGGTTATAAAATTAAAACTATAAACTAGTAAACTAGTTTTTATGATAGTTTCTTCGTGTATGAATTTTTACAAATATATCTGTAAACAGGTTCATTCGAGTTCAAGCGCTAAAATATTCCAGCATGTTGACGTTGTCTTAATTGTCGACGTTGATACAAAACACTGCCAAGTCTTCTACGTTATACTTTACATGGCGGAATCTACCATGCCATCCCTGATAAAAACGGAATATATGTAAAGTTGTTGAGGTCAATTGAAACAGAACTATAGGCTATTCTTGGATTATATGGATGTTAGCTTAAAATAGTATTTGTATTTGGTTTAATATAAATATGAATGTAAACAATAATTTGAATAAAATTTGTTATATTATGATGTATGTTCTACAGAAATGCGATTTTGCTAGAAGTATTTGTTCTGGACGGTTAAACAATCATAAAAAACGATTGCTTATGTATCCACCCATAATTGAATTACCATGAAATGTAAATCTTTAATTAGATTTTACTCTATACAAAGATTAGTGCTGCGGTTACTGCTTACAGACATTTTTAAAAATGAAATTGTAGACCCGGAATGCTATTCCGAACGGTAGCAGTGTGATATATGTTTGTTGACAGTTTAATTGAACTTTTTATTGCAATTTTTAAATTAATATAATATTAATTAAATTAAACGCATTTAAAGTTCACAAGACTTTCAACACAAGCCAAAATTATAATAGTGTCAGTTGTAACGCTTCTTTAGTTTTTCATAGTAGTTTTGCTAACAACACAGCGGCGCACAACTCTAATCTGGGAATTGTTAATTTTGCCTTTAATGGTGCGACCTTTGTTTTTGCAATCACTATAAGATCACCTTGCTATCATCAGCCACTCAGTTGGATTTGTAATAAACTTCAGCTGCATATGCATCTTCCGGTGCGTGCAAGTTTATCTAGCTATATGAGATCCATTTTGTTTCGAGATCATTAGGTAATTGTGTATCTCAGTCTAAGTCCATAGCTACTGCATGGTAATCTTTGCTTTTACGATAACGTAGGCTAATCATCCCATTGGATCAATTCAATGCTTTGATTTTAAATTATAATATGTCCTCTCTAAGATTGCAAATGATATCTAAGGTTTTAATCGGTTCGCCAATCGTATGATTGCATTCGTCCTAATGTTCCTTTTGTATGGTTTTGAGTATTTCTTGGTGGTTGATACTCCATCTGCTTAGGTTAAAACCGCCTTGCTTTAATAGCATTGTTAATTGTTATTGCACTGATACCGCTTGTTCTATTGTATTCAATTGAGTGGCCAAATATGAACCTGCTGCTCCTCCATATGGCACCGTTTTATCTTATAAGTACTGCTTGTACCTTGTTGATCTCTCCATATAGTATTAATTGATAGATTTCATCTCTGGGGTGCATTCTCACCTGTCTAAACATCTTCTCAATGTTGATTTAAATACGAATTTATGTTTTCTCCATCTTAGTAGAATCTCTAATAGTTCTTATTGTATTGTTGGGCCAGTATACATTATATCGTTGAGTGAGACTCCATTTAATTTATTTTCAGAAGCGTCAAAAACCACTCTTCACTTGGTTGGTGAACTGTCTTGTTTCATCACTGCATGGTGCGGCAAAAGATAACCTTTGTCCACATACCATCCTGATTGTTTATTACTTCCGTATGACCGAACATGATGTATTCTTCAATGAAACTGGTGTATTCATAACAGGTTCAAAGCTGCTGCTTTGCGCTTTGATTAATCTAATCTAAAGTTGTCTTCTCGTTCCATCTTGTGGTCTCTCGTACGTATTCTCAAAGTGTTGTTCCACTTTTTCAATTTCCCATAACTCTTTTAAATGGTTTTCTAGGTCGACATAAGATACCACAGATTGTATTCTATTTTTCTGGGTACTGTAGCTATGGTAATTTCTAAGCTCAATCCAACCCAATTCAGTCCTCTGGCTATTGATTGATCTGGACCCCCTTTTATAATATTGTTCAATGTGATTCTTGGATAATACTCGTCCCCAAGTAGAATATCTATTCAACCTGGTTTATTATAATTATAAGGATCTGCATAGTTAAGGTTGTTGAGATGTTGTCAATTTTCAATTTTCAACTCTTGATCTGGAAGTACTTTTGTCAGTTTTGGAATACCAAGGCACCGAGGTGTACTTCCAACTTGGAAGCTATAATTGGTTGAATTTTGAAGCTGACTATCTTTCGTACTCCAATGTTATGATTACCAACTCTCGCTATTGGCGCATGTATATTTTTAACCTTTTACCTTTAGTCTTTGTACTGCTTCTTATCCGTTATAAAGGTTGCTTGGGAGCCATCGATCTATCAAGACTCTTAATGTTGTTTGATTTCCATCATGCTTCACTGCGCCGACTAAAGCTGTTGCTAGTAAGACATCTTCTTTCTGACTATTTATTTTTGCCTCGAGGTTAAAATTTTTACCCTCTTGGCCACTCGACCTTGGTTATTCTGGTAGTTTGAAGAATGAAGAATGGTATGGTCTAGTCCATTACAAATCGAGCATCTTGTGGTATTCTTGCATTATTGTATTTGATGTGTTGTCGCTAGGCACCTCCTACATAAATTATGTTTTAATATAATTTAGCTCCTATCGGACGATGACACCGTTTTGAATTGTTCACAATTTTCTATTGGATGATTTTTTTGACAATTTTCCTGTTACTGTACGAAGTTTCTAAAATCTTTCTAAGAACTTTCATACAGTCGTTATTTTTCAATGTCTATAATTTTCTCAATAACATGAAAATTAGGAATGAATTTTAGGACTCGACGTTTATTCCAAAGTTCTCGATCGTGTGTAGGCACTCGTTGGTCCTATCATGCGCATATTCCTAATTGCAGCTGACAATCATTGTGGCAATGGTTGGTTGGTTCAGCAAAGTATTTAGGTAAGCTGTTCCCGGCTTTTGCATAATTATCTGCCGTCGATTCTAGATGATAAGTTAAATGAGTTTTCAAATAAACGCTGCTCTATTTAACTGAGTTTTCAGATAATTGATTTGATCTATCAGCTTGTTGAAGACTTCTGAGAAACTATCCCATTTCATCTAATCTTTATACAGGTATCCTCTTCTATCGCAGATATCATTTTGGGGTACTCTCTTCTTGAGGTTTTATAATACTCCTTTATGAAATATTCCAACTTCTCTCGATCATTATCTGATGCTTTGACTCATATTTCAGCATGCTGGTCGATAATCTGTTCCATTGCGCGTTTCATGTATCGTAGAGAGAATTGCATTGCTTGTTTCCTTCCTTGAGTTTCAAGAATTTCTTTTGCACTATCAATTTCTCGGTACAATTCCCGCATTTTGACGTCCTGTCTTCTAAGCATAAGATTCAATGAGCTGTTGTTAGTTTGCCTGGTTCCCTTTGATGGTGAATATAAAATTTCACTTGTTTGATGAACATCGATTTTTTTCAATGGTGGAAGGGTAAACTTAAAACTGTATTGCGGTGTTGGCGTAGATGGTTGACCGTCGTGTAGCCCATATCGCATATCATCGATACATTTTTGATGACATGACTTTGATCGAGTGGTGGCAAACTGCTTTGAATGTCTTTATTTATTTTGACGTATTCAACGTAAAGTGCTTTTAGAGTTTCAATTTTATCTTCCAAATATTTTTTGGTTTTATGGCTCTCTCCATCTTTGTGGTAGCTGGATTGTCGGATAATGATTTTGCCTAATGGATAATGGATAATAACTTGTTCTTGTTGTTATGTATTAGGGGTGCGTTCAAAATGCTAATTTTTCGAAAATTATTATGTAAAATAAAAAGAAATGAAAATCAGGCAATTTTTAAAATTTAATGCACAGTTAAATAGTTGTAGGTAAAGGGTGTTTTTTTCATAGAGTAAGACAAGTATAATTCGCGAATTATTCTTCGAATGTTGATTTCCACGTGTTCAATTGTCTCTGGTTTATCGACGTACACAAGTGACTTTACATAACCCCAAATAAAATAATCCAATGTGGTTAAATCACATGATCTTGGTGGCTAATTAATTGGACCATTACGCGAAAATATTCTTTCATCAAAAGTTGAAGACCACTCAAAGAGTCCCAAAACGATCTATTCTTATTTGAATTAGCCGCTCGAAGGACGATTATGCACGCCACAAAATGGACGAAATGCACGAAACACCCTTTGTATGTATAAATGTTAAAAATAGAAAATGGCGAATTTCAAGTTTCATGATAATCGTTCAGTGCTTGGCTAGTTTCGTTTCAGGTGTCCATACCCCAGAATTTTATCCAAAAATCATTTTCCAGTCCCGTTTCCATCAAATAATTCGAATTCATTATAATTGGTATAAGAGTTCCCATGTATTTTCCTTTTCGGTAAATTATCGTTTTCGGTGAATTGTCGCTTTCGGTGAATTGTCGTTTTCGGTGAATTGCGTTTTCGGTGAATTGTTTTTCGGTGAATTGTTTTTATGTTAAGTTATATAGTCATCCATTTAATAAATTACAATTAAAATTCTCTGCTTGCAAACAAACAATACTCTTTTTGAAATAAACTGTTTTATGCGCTATGTACGTAGGTATATACAATGTATATTGTATAAATACATACAACAATGGAATACTCACTCTTGTTGGCACATATACAGTAGAGAATAGAGCTTTTAATAACTTTTAATAAAAAGCACACATAATAAACAACAAAAAAAATCATCCAACAAATGTTATAGAGTACATTGCAGACAAGAGGGATGCGTGGATATTCATCAAGGCGTGTAATATGCGGATGAATTATATATGCGGTAACGTTAATTAGACGTTTATTCGCGCTATCGTTGGATACCTTTTTATAAAATTAATTTCCTTTCTTCCATAAAATATTATTTTAATTAAAATATACTTAATTACGTCCGTTTTTTTTTCAACGTTATTCCCTATTTTTTTAGAATTTTATTTATTTCTCTCCTTTTCGACGAGTGCGCGCATTATACACCCTTTTCTACAAAATGTTTCCCTATATAGACACATAAATATTCTGAAATATTGTATATAAATATATAGTCGAGGGTTGATTCTAAATATATAATTCAAGTACACGTTTTAAAGAACCAAAATCAAAATTATTTTAAATCAACCCAATTATCCTGAATTTTTATTATATTTTTTTGTTCCCTTTCTTAATTATTATTATCAACAAGAAAAGTTTATTTAAATTTAATACTCTTGATTGAATCTATATATACATAGATATTAAAATAATAACAATAGTAATTGGAAATTTTGGGATGACAACAAAAAAGAAAAATGCCAAAAAATCAATTTTCAATAGATGATTTTTGGTCAACAAATTTATTTTCCCCAAAATCTTTTAAATTGGATTTTTCATTACTTTTACCCAATTTCCAACTTTTTTTTTTTTTTTATGTGCGGTTTTAAATTAAATATTTAAAATTTATAAACATAAAATATATAATATTATGGTATACACTCGTATAGATAAAATGAGGACTGGAATTATACGAAAACGTAAAATAATTGATTTGAAAATTGATTTTGATTCAATTTATTAAGATTGGAAATAAATTTAATTGACAAAAAAGTAATTAGAATACAAAATAATGGTTTCATTTGGTTAATTAAATTTTAGTCGATTTGAAGATACTAATTTAAGATAGCACACAGGTTCTTAATTAAGTTAAGTATAAGTATTATGATTAATATGCATATACCAACAGCTCTTAGTATCGTTCCTTTTCTATTAAAATTAGAGCTTTTATTGTAATTCTAACTTGTCAACTATTACTAAATGGTTCTCAATGTATTTTAAGATTTGAGTATTGACGACTGCCAAAATTGGAATTGAGCCTTCCACTGGAAAAATTTTAACTAACTAAATGCTTTAAAATTCAATCGGCAACACTCACGGAACAGCGTTCCGTATCAGGCGCTACTTACATGAATGCTTATTCTGACACTATTCACAACCCAAATTTCATAGTAACCCCAAATTTAGTAGTAAATTTCATAGTATTTAACGATTCTTTTCACACTATTCACGCTGTTTTAATTCGATAACAAGACGAACAGCAATTATTTCTAGTACTTAATTCCTTAATACGTATTGTATGAAAGGTCATTTTTACAATAAACGCCACACTAAATACTACGTACAAACCATTAATTATTTTTCAATTTCACACTATTTACACTTTTTTCATAATATAATAAGACTAATAGCATTTGAACCCCCTCAAATTTCTAGAACTAACTCTTTATCACATATTATTGCGTATGAAAGCTTATTCTCAATATTCGCAGCACTAATTCCTTAGTAGAAATTGTATGAAAAGTCATTCTACCACAATTCATTGTCCCGCGTATGAAAGCTTATTCTCACTTTTTTCACAGTATTTTCATACTATACCAAGTACAAAAGCTTTTCCTTAATGCATATTATATATGAAAGATCATTTTTAGACTATTTGCAACTAATTCGTTAGTACATGTTGTACTGATTCGTACACTCTTCATTCTCACATTACATTCTTACAATATTTATGCGCACCCTATTACCACACGAACAGCTTCTTAAATACATTATTTTCTAGAATTTATGCAAATGTATTTACATATTATATTAAAGCTCATTCTCATACTATTCGCACCACTACTTTCTTAATATGCATGTTGTGGAAGCTTTTTCTTACCAATATTTTCATACTATTACAAGACCAAAAGCTTTTAGAAATCCCCCAAATTTCTAGAACTTATGAAAATTGTCACAATATTTGGTACGCTAAAGCTCATTCTAATATCATTCTTACTGACTGATTCGCACACTTTACATTCTAACATTATTCTCATTCTTGCACTATCCACCACACTAATTCCTTAGTTTAATTTGCATAAAAGCACCTGCCATCACTATTCATTATCAAAGAAAAACCTTTCCAAATACTTTAACTTAGTATTGGAATTGACCGCCCTCATTGGCACAGTAAGTAGCGACCTTGCTTTGGTAATCGAGGGTCTCGGGTTCGATTCCCGGTGGTGACCAAAAATCACGGTCGATTGTTTTTAATGTGTGTTTGTCCAGGTGTTGCACCGTAGGCCCATTAGTGGTATTGAGTTGTGTATTAGTGATCCGCCCAAAATTAATTTTTAGAAGTGAAATTAATTCAGAATAGCTTTCATTGTGTGAATGCTCATTACTCTCATATACTATTCGCAACATAATTTTCATAGTTCATACGCTTATGTTTTTCTCACACCATTCACACTATTTTCATGCTATAACAAGACCAACAGCAAATAGTTCTACGACTTATGCATAGTTCTTTAAAACATATTGTATGAAAGCTTATTTTTACTTTATTCGCTAAATTAGTTTCTCATTAGTTTGGCCCCTGTGGTCGGGAGGCATAAATGTTTCGTAAACCCAAATTGCACGAACATGTTTTCCTAGAATACCACCACAGTATCCTTTGCATAACGTATAGGATGTGACTAAACGGTTGGATCGCTGGACTGACGATCCGCATCTGTAAAAAAATATGCTGTTTATAAAGTCAACAAAGTTTCTCGCTATAGAAATATTATTTAACCTTATTCTGACACCATTCATTATCATACTGTAGCAATACAAAAAGCTTTATTGGAACTTACGCAAAATAATTTAGTTCACGTATGAAACCTCATTCTTACACTATCCGTAACCGTAACTCAACTTAACTCAATCACAGCTCAACTTTCACGGAACACATTATTTGAAACCTCATTAAAAATCTATTCATTCATTATCACACTATTGTAAGACCAAAAGCATTCCAAATACCTCCAATTTTCTGAACTTATTCAAAATTACTTACTATGTGCATATTGTATGAAAGCTCATAATATAATATGTAATTCCTTTCCTCACACTATATCCATACTATGACAAAAAGATTTTCAGATAACAAAAATCTGCCGCATTTTTTGAATGCATTCTGAGACCATTCATTATCACCCTTTTACAAGACGAACAGCTTTTCAAATAAATTCAAATTTTTCATGCACAATTCCTTGGTACATATTGTATGAAAGCTCAGTCTTACATTATACATCACAGTAATTTTTTAGTAGAATTTGGAAAAAAACACTTTCCATTACCATTCATTATCAAAATATTGCAAAACCAAAAGCTTTCCAAACACCTCAAATGTATTACATATTGTATGTTCGTTATCAATCAATTCGAGACAATAATCCTTGTACATATTGTATAAAAGCTCATTGTTACAACACTAATTTCATAGTACACATTGTATGAAAAAGATTCTCAGAAAGCTTATCAATTACGTAAAATTTCTAGAACTAAGCATAATCTCTTAGTATTGAATGAAAGTTCATATTGTATTCATTATGCCCATTCTCAAACCATTTCAAACTATTTCAAATACTATTGAGTTTCCAGGAATTATGTAAATCAACTTTGTACATATTAAAGCTCATCCCCACACTTCGCCACACTAATTTCTTAGTACGCATTTTGCAAAAGCACACTGTATTCTAATACGCAAAAATACCAAAACCTTTTAAAATACCTCAAAATATTAAGGTGCGTATTGTTTGAAAGCTCATTCTTACACTATTCATCACAATAGACTATTCGTCACTTTTCATTATCAAACTATTGCAAGACCAAAAGCTTCCCAAATAGTTTAAATTTTTAGAACTTATGCAAAATAACTTTCATTTCGTGAAAGCTCATTATAACACTGTTCGCAACCCCAAATCCTTAGTCAAATTTGTCTTAAAGCTTATTCTCACACCATTCATAACTACGCATATATAAGAAAGCTAATTTTAACGCTTTTCTCAAACTATTTTCATATTATAACATGACCAAATGCTTTTCAAATACCTCTAATTTCCAGAACTTATACATTAATTGTGTTTTTCATGGCGTGAGCAAACTAAAGCTAAATACATAATATCCCAAAAAGTCGGTGTTCATTCAAGCAATGGTAGAACTTTGGATAACGCACGAATATTTTGACACGGCTTACTATTATTCGGACGTGGGAAAATGTTTGTCTATGGGATGCACTAGCCAATCAATGTAGTCACTCGAAGGCACTCGAATAGTATAGCTTTCACTTTTCCGATTCATCCATTTTCTTGTGCAAAGATCAAACGGTGATACTGGTGGCACTGGATCGTTACATCAGCGAACAGCTCTGGATATTTTGATAACAGAGCCGTAAAACTAGCGGCATATAAAAACTGATATTATTTTCAACTCCTGAAACTGAATGGTACAATACGCTGGACCTCCTTCCTCCGCACCTTCGATCGCAGCGAACAACAAAATTGCATATGAATAACAGCGAGTGTAGCGTACCGACGAGCGACATGACTGAACGGATGACATGACTAAACGAACGACATGACTGGACGAAACATGCAACATCGGTACTAATTTTTACGACCTCAAGCCCGTACAAAACTTTGTACTACGACATCTACCACAGTGATAAATCATACCAGACCAGACAGCTGGACCGAAAAACTCAAGACCACCGATAATATATATGATAACCACAACGCGGTCATCATTCTGTACACGAAAAATTGCAATTTGACCTGAATGGATACCTGAGACCGGACAAAACAGACAAACTTGTTTACTAACTTTCATATCTCGTCGGTTGATTACATTGGCGACGTGATGGACGGTAACATTTTCATTACAAGTGAAACAAAAAATACAGAAGTTGGGATACTCAAACCGATTACATATAATTCGCTAGTATGTATGTATAATGAATACTGTATGAAAGCCGAATCTGCAACTACTTGGGCGTAACACTAGTACAAATTGTAACAATTCCCACGCTATTAATTCAAGTTTCTAGAAATCATGCAAAATTTCTTGGTACATGTTATATTCATAATGCTCATATGCTCCAACAATTCATTCTCACCCTATTGCCAGACAAACAACTTTTGATGCACGTTAAATTTTTAGAAATAATTCTCTGACTGTTTAGATCAGTTTCATGGATGAAAAGAATAGTGAAGTAGAGCTTTCATTTTCCCAAAAGCTTGATATATTAACTGAACATTTTCGTGAGTTAATTTATGTACAGTGAATAAATATGTAAGCTTTTGATCTATTGTGCATATTCTTAGGGCTATTTACTAACAATAGGTACGATAACGATCTGTAAGCTTCCAAAAATTAACTGAAGCTTTAATTTACAAAGAAGCACTACATTGAACGCTGTTGAAGTCATACAAGTAAATAAAATATTTGATGTACTATATAGAAAGCTTCATAATTATAAAAGAGAGATTCTCGAGGGCTTTTAAATTATCATGGTATTTTATTATCAGCAAAAGTTCGTTTTAAATTTTTATGCTCCTTTTTCTTACACGTAATTCTAAAAATCAATTATAAGTTCGGTTGCCCACAATCAGCAAATAGAAATCAACTCTACTGCGTATAATTCTCTGACGATTCGGATATCGTTCATATCGATTTTCTGAAATTCGATTTTTCGAGCTCCTGAAATTGGAAAGCATAAATAACATAACGTCAGTACGAGTACTAAAAGTCGTTTGGGCTTTTACTGAATTTGTTGATTTTTGTTTAAAGCTATGTAAATATTTTCAGGTGGTCGGTTGTGAAGCTGTCTTGGAGTAATCAATGTTGAATGTTGGTACTTGTTGCCAGCTCCGTATCTTGCAGCTTGACACCACCGGACAACTAGTACACAATGTTATGTGATGTAGTAGGCGAAAACACGGCACTAAACAACTCAGCCGGGTTAAGTTGTTAACGGATCATGTATAGCCTTACCTATGCATTGCGGATCTCTGCACAGATGAACTATGGTAGTATCTAATAAGAAACAACAAAATAAAATACTAAAACAGTCCGGTACTATTAAAAACCCGGTATCTAGTGCAGCGGAGACATCAGTCTTTAGACCTGTTCTGAAAATGGCAAAATTAGGCCCGTTCTTAAAAGGATAAAACCGGGCAAAGGCACAAACGCAAATGGCCCCTCAAAACCGAAGGGCATAATGCGGAACGAATGCTAGCTCACAAGTATTGAACTACCAGACCAGGAAGAGAGGCTGGCGCGTGAAGTCTGGCCTGGGGCCAAATTAGAAGAAGTTACGCGGATATCCCAACAGCGCCTTGGAAAATTGCGAAGGTGGTGGAGGTGAAAGCGGAAGCAGACCACATGTCGGCCGTTATCATCCCCCAACAGAGGCTCGTTGGGTGCTCTGGCAAAATCTGGTGGCTTGATCTACTACGGATTTGAGGTGAACAAGCGAGATTAAGCCAACAGATCAGGGGCATCTGCAGCAGGTGTGGATACTACTTGTGGTGTCTCGCCTAGTGTTGGTGACCCAGAAGTCAAGAGCATCAGGAAACATTATCCGTTGATTAGGAAATATCGAGATCGATGGGGCTGCATTGTGCGCTCCGAATGGGCGAATTGGCTGTCAGAGGCGAAATCTGACTCAACAGTGGTGGAGATAAGCAGAATCTAATGCTTCAGATCATTCAGATCAACCTCCATCACTGTAAAGCTGACTACAAAATGTTACATGCGAAAAATGAAAGTATACGTTCCTGCATTCTTACTAGAAATAATTTGAATATTTTTTATTACTAAATTACAGTAACGCTGATGAAGTGGTGGGTATTATCGAGATGGACGAGCAAAATCTCTGGGTAATATCGGCCTACCACCCATACGAGAAGGAGACTATACCACCAGAGGTTTAGCAGTCGTAATAAGCCGGAATGCTTTATTGTCGTAATATAATGGAGTCGGAAGTGGCAGCCAGGCTACGCAAATTACTATGTTCTAGTCCTTTCATCTATAGCGACCGCATGGTTTATTGACTACGTATAGTGAGGAATCTCTGGAGCTTCTATCAGCAACGCCTTTCCTGGAGTGCTCGGTACTAGTTCCGGAGAGACCCGTGATAAATAGGGACGTAGACCCCATAAGTCATATAGTAAATAGGTAAAAAATCCTATTGATAATAAACAGTTTTAAGCCATTCAAGTCGCTAGGACTTAAGGACTGAAGTGAAAGTAATAAATATAGTCCGGAAACACCTCTCATTGCTATCCCAAAGACTTTAAGCCTATAATCTTATCCTCTTTTCTATTACAATCACTGGAAAGACAAATAGAGACTTACATCAGAAGTTTAATCAAGCCGGGAGAGCTGTCGGGATCCGAATACGCATACTGTAAGGTAATATTCAATGAAAACTTTAGTGGACATAGAGGAGGCCTTTAAAAACGTTCGACTGGGGGACAATCACTTGGCCTTTCTCGTGCCTGGGGGTAGACGAGTTACTCAGAGGCGGGGTAGATCAAATGATTAGAGGCGGGATCGTCACATATATCATCTGGGTAAGATATCCGCCGGCAGATTCGCGAGCAGAGATACACGGCAAGGTTGGGTTTTATCCCCCCTTCTTTGGAACTTGGTCATAAATGGCCTGTTAGTAAACCTGGAAAAACAAGGCTTTAAGGTGGTTGCCTACATGGATGATCTTGCAATTTCGGTCTTCGCAAAAATATCCTTTCTCTCGGCCTTCTCTCTGGATGGGCTAGTATTTGCGGACTGAACGCAAACCCACAGAAAACGGAGCTGGGCCTCTTTACCTTAAAGCACAAACATCCTCAGTGCGACCCGCCAATATTAAATGGTATTTGCTTGACCTTTACGGAGATAGAGAAATACCTCGGGCTACTTTTGGACAGCAAGTTAAACTGGAAACCAAACACCTGAAACTATTGATGAAAGTCCAAAGAACGGCCTGATTTGGTATAAAAAGGGCCCTCAGGAGCATACCTACTCAAGTTCCTGAGATTCTCTTTCATCCAATTCTGAGATTCTTGCGGCCGAGCAGCTTGCATCTTGCACAGCTAGTCATTTGAAATCCATATCTATGGGGACCTATACAACTATAGGGCACCCATCCATTCTATGCAACGGAGGCATTTTTGAAACAACCGACTACGCTAACCCTTCGCCATCTGTTGAGGTGTGATTCCAAACTGGATTTCGCAACATTGATGGCTTAGTGAATGAGGCGATTATGGACAATGAGGCTTTCTTCCCGGATGACTCAAAAAGAGCAGTTCAACATCTGTTTGTTGTGGGTGGCAGGGTTCAATATTGCAGGGATTGTAAAGGAAGGTGAGTTGGATTACAAGAGCACAGTATACGCCTTATATCACAAAGCAGGTTGGATAAAAAGATGCGACTTGCTTCTTGTAAGCTGCTGCTTCAGAAAGAAGCCAATGAACGTCAGATGGTCTAACGCAAGATCGTGTGTAATAACCAGGCCTAGACTTGACCAGTCCAGATCAGGCCAACTGATATCGTTTTGACGGCACTATATTGGTATGGTCGTGAGAATTATTACCGAATTTTGTCTCATCGGGGTAAATGCGACCAGGCTGGGTACCCCATCTTATCTGCACTATTCCTATTCTAACCTACAGCAGAATAAAATGTACGGGAACTTCCCATTTTGATGATGTGACTGATCTTAGTCAGATCGCTGTCAGTGGCCTTCAACGCTTCTCAGTAAGCTAAGGATGGTTGAACGAGTGAAGAGGAGGTAACTCAAATGTGGTCCAGCTATGGACCAATTTGTGCCTATCGCCACCCTAACCTACCGTTACCTAAAAATTTTCAAATGATATCCAAAATTTATTATTTCAATTATTGTATGAATCCTCGAGACGTACATATATCCAGAAATCGATTGATACACACCAGACCAGATCATATGTAGCTAATTCCCTTTTATCGCATAAATTAAATTGTTTATAAACCATATAAGTCTATCCTAATATACGTACATAAACATTTGTATACATTGCACATCACATATGTATAATGTATATATGTATATGAATGGTAAAATAAAATTCTGTCCAATAAAATATTTCCATATATTACTGCAGTGTATCGACAGATGTGGTGCGCTATTAAAATTTTAAACAAACAGAAAATCATAATATACAAGAGGCCTATAAAAGTATAATGTAAAGCTTTAAGTAATATATATATATATATATATATATGTAAAAAAAGCTTCGATGTTATTTTTATTATGACAAAACTCTTAACATATATGCATATGTCTATATGTCATAAAAAATAAATAAACATTGCTTTAATATGCTTCGATCTAAATGATAAGTGGTATATGCAAATTTAAAAAAAATTGTGTATGAACTCATTTATTTAAAGCTTTTTTCGGAATTTCTCGGGGGCTGCAAACTTTTATATTTTTAAAAAGCTTTTTATGTTGCAATATTGTCTTCTAAATTCAAAAATAAACTCGCGGATACATAATACGTACATATACATATAATATTAGACGAAAGTTTCGTGAACTTTAAAGGTTTAAATAAATAAAAGCACAAATGTATATGAGCTTTTTTTTTTTTTTTAATTTGGGTTCTGTGTACATACACATTATTAAATAATGAGAATTTTGTGTTGTGTCCACATGCATACACATACACTGCGGGAAAAATGAAAATGACCGCAAATTACATAATATTTTCTCCAATGGGTATTTTACCAGCTAAGGCTCACTAGCTGTATACATAATATGCAGAGGGTCAATTCCAGGAATCACATTTGGCGTACATAAATGTGTAATTATAAATATTATGAAAATTCATGATTTCTTGATGACATGGTCGTATGTACAATATCATAATAATATGGATGATGATGGTGAATGTGGGTAAAATATAATTTCTATTTTATTTTTTTAATTTTCTCCAAAAAAAATAAAAGTCTCATTCAGAGTTACATAGCTACGTATGTATGTACATCCAACAAAAAAAAAACTGAAATAATATTTACACAGAGTAAAGAACGGAGAAAAATAAACTTTATGTTGTCGCATTGCGGTTGGAAAATTTATTTTCGTCTTCGTTTTCCTTTTTTTTGTTAGAAATTGAATTTTTTTTTTATTACGTTATTTTTGTGTGCTGTAAATATAAATAAAAATTTTGGGCAAGATAGTTGTTGCACTCTCTTGCTTTTTTCGTATATATACGGCTACAAATGTTTTTAATTTGTTTGGTACCAAAATATATTTTAAGTTTAAGATTTTTGTTGTTGTATATATGTGGTTTCAAAATGGAAAAACATTTATTTTATTGCTGTTGATGAGCATGATTAAATCAAAAATGGGTTTTTATATAAAATAATTTCTTTACGATTACCTGATCTATGGACTATAGATAAAATCGTTTTCTTTACCATATTTCCAAAAGCTTGTATCTAAATAAATGTAAAGATCGCTTTCGAAAAGCTTAATATATAAGTAGAGTAAAATATCACCATAGAAATACCGGTGTGAAGTTTTTGACTTAAGCTAACAAAAAAAAAATTCTTAACACAAAAATGTGGAGGATTAAAAAAACATGAAATTATTGTTTTAAAAATTAATATTTTAGTTAATGAAATCATTTAAAATGAAATTAAAATGTTAACGATAATATTTTAATTAAAATTCCTAATTAAAATTTTAAATAAACGGCGAACAAAAACCACCAAAAACTTAAATAAATATTTATCGAAATTAGAGTGTAGCAATTACTTTGCCAAATAACAGAAATGTCAGAGATTTCGCCATAAAGTGATTGTGGTCTCATGCTGTATTTGAATTGTTTCACGGGCTGTATAGCATGTTACACCATCTGGTTGAAACCACATGTCGTCTATGTCAAGATCATCAAACTGAGGTTGAAAGAAGTGTGTTATTATGTCGCGATATCTAGCACCAGTAACAGTTACTGCTTAACCAGCCTCATTTTCAAAAAAGTATGGTCCAATGATGCCTCCAGCCCAAAATCAATAAGATATTCCTTAATAATGAAAATACGTTGTTCTATCGTGTAACGCCACATTTTTACTAACCCTTACCTCTCAGCTGTCAAATTATTCTTTTTGGGGTTACTGCACAAATGGCGGCCAATTCAAAACTTGCGTTAATTTTGGGACACCCTTTAAAATTAAAAAATAAAAATAAAACTATGCTTTCCAAAGCTGTTCATGTTATTCTATAGAAATGGGTTTGCATCCAATGACTAAAGAAACGGATAAACTGCAAGAGTGATTTTGATAATGATCGTCGTCCGGTAATGTTTTTACAATTTGAACCTGTTAAGGCGAGATATCGATGACCGGCCTGATGATTGACATTTAACATTAATTGTATTTTAAAGAATTTATTGCAATAAAGTGGTTCAGCTACTTTGGCTAAGTTAAAAGTTAGATGTCACTGTATAAAATCGAATTATTCAATTTTCAACAATAAAAAAGATTCACTCTTTTTTCAGCAGCTGCCAACGAGCGAACATCGATATTTAACGCTAAATCCAACCGAAGAAAAAATAAAAAAATAAAAAGAAACCGAAATTTAACATGGTCCTACGAACTCGATAAAGCGTAGATCAACCAGAAAATTGAAATTGAAGAACCGCGAGTTGAAAAAACAGTTATGGCCATTTTCTAGAAAATGCGAATTTTATGTAAAGGTGACAGCGCCGTTCTGCAATTTCGATGCTAACTTGTGATTTTGTGAAACCCGGTGTATTAAAAATTTTGTGAAACTGTGAATTAAAAACAGTGTAGCAAGTTTTTCATTGGAAGTTTGGTGAAACAAATTGAAGAAGGTACCGAAATTGATGTGATTGTCAATTTGAAAATGATGCAAGTTGAATGGAACGAATACAGAGATGCATGTGATAAGATTCAAGAAACAGACAAAACCGTGGAGATTCAAACTAAGATTGTTTCGGGTTTCGGTACAGATCAATCCAAAAATTACCGAAGTTCACTAACTCTAATATCTGAAAAGTCTTCTTAAAGATGAAACGGCTCAATTAGTAATGTCAAAATGCATTACCGAAAACAACTACACTGAGGCTTATGGGACAAAATCAAAATACGATACGAGAGAAAAAACCAGGTCGTGAAGCAGTTTCTTAATCAATTCTAGATGCTGAATCTCGTGATCTCTGGATGATTCACTATTACTTGAGAAACCGGACGATGAGACAAATCTTGCTTGGGCGTACTTTAATAAAGACGATGTTGCTTCAACTGTCTCAGCAAAACACGCTTTTCAACAGTTTGTCGGTCTAAGTGGAAAACTAAACCACAACGGTTTATGTAAGGCGTGACACCACAAATTGTGACACCAAGCAAATTTCAGTAGACAAGAAGCGATATCTATACCGAATGATCGTGACCAGTCTTTTGCATGTGGTGTTCATGCTCAAAGTTCGGGTGATATTAAGAAGAATATGAGTGTGAGCGATGCTTCAGTCTTCGTGTGTTATTACCAACAGCCGTAGCAATAATTTGCAAATGTGGGAACAACAGAGATAAAACTCCATTCTCGACTTCAGCATCAAAATGCAGCGAATACAAGCGTTCATATTAAATAAATTACCATACAAGATTGCCAAATGCCAATTTTGATATAGATGAAGAAGTTAGATGTTCTCGTTGGAGCCGACGCGTTCTTCCAAATTTTAAGAGAAGGTCATTTGCGGAATATCAGTGACTGATTGGCACAAAATACTATGTTTGGTTGGGTGTTATCAGGACGTTCTGCGACGAGTGCCGAAAACAGTTATGGGTTAGCGTCAACTTTGAAAGTCGATTTAGAAACAAATATTGACAAAACGCTTCGAAAGTTTGGCGTAATCGAGGAACCAAAGAAGCAACAACATTATACACTACTGACGAAATAGCATGCGAGAAAGACTTTGCCCCATCGTTTTCACGTGATTATTCTGGAAGATATACACTTACAATGCTGCTCTTCGGAGGTTCTACAATTTGGAGAAAAGGCTGAATTTAAATCCAAAACTGAAAACAGATTCAAATCATTTATGGATGAGTACATACAATTGAGGCATATGAAGAGATTTTAGGCAATTGAGGCTTATTTACGTGATGACGAATGCTATACTACTTACCACTTGAGAAAATGTTTCGGCAGATCAATATCACAGAGAATTATGAAAACTATCAGCCAATCTTATGAGAAGTTTATGTGAATGATTTTCTTTCCGGTGTGAGTAATAATGACGGATCAAAAAACCTAAATATTGAAATGATTAATGCAATGAAGGAGGGAGGTTTTAACCTACAAAAATGGAAATCGAACTTATCTGAATTATAAGAATCTGATGCTGACAAAGCCATATCGATAAATGATTCTTGCACGATTAAAGTTCTGGGACTTCAATGGAATCCTTCAAACGATGTGTTTCCATTCAAGGTGAATTTGTTAGCTGAATCAATACCTACAAAACGAAAGATGCTGTCAGAGTCTTAAAAAATCTTCGATCCACTTGGATTGTTGTCACCTATCACAATTACATTCAAAATAAAATTTCAATAATAGTGGTTGAAAATACTTGATTGAGGCGACCTGCTACCACAAGAAATGGCAAAAACGATGGGCTGAAGTGCATAGTGAAGTGAACGAGGTAGAAAAAATGTAAATTCAAAGACGAATTTTATACATCGGCGAAGTACAGCTGGCTGGTTTTAGTGATGCGAGTAAGAAAGCATGATGAAAATGCGCAGTTACATACTAACATAATAGCGGGGAAAACCAAAATAGCACCAATGAAACAGATCACTCTACTAAGGCTTAAGCTATGTGAGGCGGTATTATTAGCGAAGCTGTTGAAAAACGTGATAGCTGTTATATTTGGCAAGATTAAAGTGTATGATTGGTCAGATTCCCAAACAGTATTGGCATGGTTATCAGACTATTCATCAAGATGAAAGTCATATGTGGCCAACAGAGCTAGTGACATTCATGAAAGTATACCGTCGGCTAATTGGAATTACGTACCCACAAAAGAAAACCCTGCTGATCCAGCTTCGAGGAGAGTACAACCCGCAGACCAAATAAAATCTTTATTGTGGTGGGAAGGGCAGATCTGGCTGCGCCAACCGAGTGACAAATCGCCAATTACAAACAAACTATAGATGTTGATTTAAATCAACAACAGCAAAAATTATTTCCTACCTGGCAAACAACAGTTGAAACGGGGTTATGTGAGCTTTTACGGAGACACCTTCGTTCCAAAAATTGCGACGAGTTCTTCCATACATATTCCGGTTCGTCTACAATGCCAAGCGAAATCACATTTTAAGCCAATCTGGGGTTCTTTTTGTTGAAGAATTGAAAGAGGCGACAAATGCATGTGTCAAGTGCGTCCAAGAGCAGCAATTTAAAGCCGAACTCAATTATGTACACAAATTCGGCTGTGTCCAAAGAAGAAGTAAATTTGAGTCCTAGAGTCCATTTATAGATCCGTATGGCATACTGCGAGTTGGTGGTCGACTTTAGAAGGCGAATATAGCATACTATCATCAAATGAATCCAATCATTTTACCCAAGGCGCATAAATTGAGTAAACTGAAATTTCAATCCTGGTCTGTCTTAGACGTCACAAATATTCCAACAGCAGTATTGGGAAATTAATAGTAGCAACACGGTGCGACAAATATTACGAAGTTGTGTTATATGTGCCCGAATGCGAGCAAAAACAAGCCAACAAATTATGGAAAACCTACCAGCAAAGAGAATCAACCCATCCAGACCCTTTAGTAAATGCGGCGTCGACTATGCGGGGCGAGAAAGAGAAGCAAAATCAATCAAGGCCTAATCGCTGTGTTTGTGTGTATGGTTACGAAGGCAGGGTATCTAGAACTTGTGAACGACTTATTAAACGAAGCATTTATTGCAGCGCCTAGAAGAGTGGTTCAGCGGGAAGAGGGGTTCCTGGTCATATATTTAGCGATAACGGGACCAATTTCAAAAATGTTATACGCAGATGACTTCAAAATAGTGGTTTCGGAATATTTATCGAATGTGGGCATAAATTGAAACCCGTGAAAAGCCGTTTGTTGGTTGCGACAATAAATGCAAACCTAACCTTCGAAGAAATGAACACGCTATTGAGACAAATAGAAGCGATACTTAACTCTAGGCCCCTGTATCCAATCACCAGGCTACTTTTTAATTGGGTCTACTCCATATTCCATTCCTGATGTAGAATTAATTGATGTACCGGATAATCGTCTTTCAAGATGGCAAAACATTTAGAAGCGACTGCAAGGCTTTTGGAAAAGGTACCAATTGGAATATTTTTGTGTCATCTCCAACAGCAAGACAAATGGAAAAGTCTAGAGAAAAATCTAAAAATTGGTGATCTCGTACTGATAAAAGACTAAAAAAGAAAACTTACCGCCTTGCAAATGGTCTTTAGGCAGAATTGTAGAGATTCTGATAATGATCGTCGATCAAAAACGGATAAACTCATTGATAATGATCGTCGATCGGTAACGTTTATACAATTTGAATTTATCAAAAATGGATAAACTCAAAGAGGGATTTTGATAATTATCGCGTCGATCGTTTATGTTCCTATAATTTGAATTTATCAAAAACGGTTAAACTCAATGAGATTTTTATAATGATCGTCGATCGGTAATGTTTCTACAATTAAAATTAAGAAAGGTTTATCCTGTTTCAGAGTAATTTAGTCACTTGATGGCGAAACCGCTTACATTCGTGTAAGTCGGCAATGTATATTCACAAAGACATTTCCAGACTTTTTAGAAAATTTGTCATCAAAGCGAAACCTTGTTTTCTAAAAAACACGCACAGATTTGGCAAGCATGGTTTATCCTTTTTCCGAGTTATATAACCACTTTATGGCGAAATTTTTACCATTTCTGATATTCGGCTAAGTAATTGCTTACATTCTAATTTCGATAAATATTTGTCTAAATGTTTTTGGTACTTTTGGTCGTCGTTTATTTAGAATTTAACTTAACAAATTTATCGTTAGTAATTTAATTCCATGTTGGTCCGCCACTTTTTTTGAGTGAAGAAATTTTTTTTTGTCAAAAACTTCACAACGGCCATAGAAATTTCTGTCCAAACGTAAAACCAATCTTCTATAATTGATATTTAAAAATGAAAACTCTTATGAGAAGCTTAAAAGCCCCTAAAATACTGAAATATCACACAGCTTTATTTATCACACTTTTAAACTGTTCAATATATAATAGCTAAACAAGGATACTTTTATAAATCTGCAAAAATATAAAATCCAATATAATAACTTGTTGAAGCTGTTCCAAAATTCTATCAATACAATTTTCTGATAGTATTTGCACTCAACTTATCCTATTACCACTTAGTAATGTGATAGATATACATTTTTTTTATATCTTTGATCTTTTTGTTCTCGCACATATCCCATCATCTTTATATACTCGTATGTACATATGTATGTACTCGAAGACGAAAATAAATAAATTTTGATAATATTGCATTTCAATAGAAAAGTTTTATTCAATTGTGAACAATAACAAACAAAGTTCTTTGAAGTTTTAGATACATAGATTTCGATAGTTTCTATATATGCTTTTGTATATTGTTTGAATGCTACACAATTTCATTATGATAGTTATCATCTGTATATAGAGATGCTACATGAGCTATATTGCTATGAGATTTAATGTTCATCATGTCATTCAATTCCACGAAATTTTCAAGTAAGACTAATCCAGGCACCACCAAGAGATTCAATCTACTTATATATTATATATGTTTTGTGTTATTGATGAAAAAGTGAAATACAGCTTTTTTAATAGCTTTAGAGCTTTTAAACGACTTATTCGTACACCACTGAATTGGACACCTCGGAGTTTAAATTAAATGGGCAAAATTTAAAAAAAGCTTTTAAAATGTCCATCAATAATTGAGTGCTTAGTAAAGATTTTACCGAGAAAATGGTCAGGGATGGTTTGATGGTAATTATATATATTCAGGCTGTGAAAGTACAAACAAAAATTGGAGCTTTTAATTTTACTGTATAAGCCTTATTTACGACCTAAATTATAATTTGTGAACAAAAAACTTAGCACGACAAACTTTCAAATCGATCTTGTTTCCAAATACGTCAGCATTTTTTCAAAGCCTTGAATCGCACAAGCACTAGAGATAAATTAGAGAAATTAAACAAAATCTAAAAATGTGAGTCCTTCTGAAGTTGGTTGGTTGGCTATCGTTGATTGATTGCCTATGTGGTACAGTTATACTATTATGTATAATATTTTGTTATTGGTGTGGTGGTGAGTCCAGAGTGGAGTAATCTGTCAACCATTATTTTTCATTCTGTTTGTGAATGATGTCGTCGACTGTTTCCGGCAGGGATGGGTGAGGTTGATTACGCCATCTACAATCTAAGCGGTTGTCAACACGTAAAATATTAAGTAAATTATTTGGCAATGTATACTGGTCAAACGGCCAGTTACTTTTCAATTTGCCGTAAAGCACCAAACCAAAAAAAAATTACTTCTAATCAATAATGCATTTTATACTGATTTATATCTCCCCATGCTTTGAAAAACCAGATTTGACATACAAATAATGCAAAACGAACAAAATTTTCTGTTGAATCATAATTACTCACGAGCCCATTGGCAAAATACCATTAGATTTTCGTTCCTGTAATATACAGGAATACCACCCTCATTGGCACAGCAAAAAGCTCCTTCCTTTGTTATTCAAGGGTCTCGAGTTCGATCCTCGGTGAAGACCAAAAATCACGGTTGGGTGTTTTTAACGTGTAAGTATATGTGTTTGTCCGAGTATTGCACCGTGAGCATTGGGTGCAGGAGTAATCCGCCCAACTTTAATTGTTTTTTTACAGAGATAAACCTATCTCAATGGTTTCAATTCAACTGCATTGACCAACAACTCTGGAAAATATTAAAAACTAAATACATCGAAATCATTTCCAGTAAATAAAATACTGAGTCAACCATTTGGCTCCAACGGCTTATATCGTGAGCATGGTCTTCATATTGACTAAGAATATCTGAAAAGGCCAAGTAGTTCTCTTGATAGCTTGATTCTGTACAGACCATCTCCTTTCGGGTTTTGGGCCGTAAATCAAAAGCATGATCCATCTCTCAAATGTAAGGAGCCATCTCTCGTTCTTATCCGTCAGCGCCCATCTTTCACATTCAAACATAACAACGAGCCTGACCAATGCTATGTAAAGCTTCAGCTTCATGGCACTTGATAGGTGGTTAGATTTTAGTAGTGGCCTTAGAGGTTAAAAGGCACGACTGCCAGCTGCTAGCCGCACTGCCACCGTGAGGGAAAGGTTGAATCATCCGTAGCGAGTAAACTTGATTAGTGACTGATCGATTTGGATGAAATCCATATTATCCATAGACATCCACCAAGCCCTCCGCTAGATGGGTGATTTTATCCTATATAATGTAGAACAGTAACTAAGAGAGCTATACCTCGATAATTCTCTCTTCCATTTGTCAGGCATTACTTCGGTTCGCAATACTAACCGAATAAATTCGAAATGCAGCTTCACAAAGTATCCCCTCAAAATACCAAGAACTCCGAATTAACGCAGTCCACCACAGGTGAATGGTTTCGTTTCAATCTCTGCATGGCCTAAGTAAATTCCTAATGGGATGGATCCTCAATGCAAATCTCCGCAGTCTGTATTAGAGGTGACTAACAACACTCTGTGACGCATGATGAACATCAAGCAGGTTGGTAAAGTGTCAATTCCATATGTCAAGTACTGGATACGATGTTGACACAGAGTTTTCCATCCCGTTCTCGAATGGCTGTTGATGAAGGCCTGAAAGAATGGTGCAATCCAGTAATTCCTTTAAAGAAATTACGCGAACTACGCTCATTGTTGAGTTGTTGCACTTTCAGAACCTCGGTCTTCCACATTCACGCTTCTTCCGTCTACAAATATGCTTAGCTGCCCTCCTATACCTTTAATCGCGATTGTGAGTTGTTGTTGCACTTCACTATGGACTATATTTTTACAGTCAAAAAGTTCTATGCGTTTTGCTATGTTCCCAGACTTGTACGAAAACTTCCATCGTAGCTTTGCAGCGACCAAATGATGAACGCTGCCTTCGTATGTGGGTGCTGTCCTATAAGTTCTAATATCCTGCACAACCCGGGCCCACGCGTTTTAAAAACTAGCACAATTTGGCTGCAGGATGTTCCTCGAGGATGTGCCCATGTCACTAAATGTATCTGTTTGTGAGGGAAGAAGGTGCGTTCTACTCTAAGATCGTGAGCAATTGCAAAGTACATCATTCTCTCACCATAATCGGTCGCAGTTTTGTGTCGGGTGTACGGACCTATGTTCTCACACGGACCTATGTTCTCAAGTTGCCTAACTTCATGCGCAATCGAAGCTTACACAATTGGTTATTGACTGCTTGGAAATCTAAAACAGCATTTTTTACCAGCGCCCCAAGGAGGAATCCAACTACAAGATTTCTGAGGTCATCTCTACTATAGAGCAACGTATAGCACTAGGACACATGATCTCCACTTTTAGGCCAGCGAGTTTCTTAAAGAGCAACTAGTTCCAGCCCAGCAGTATCTTGTCCAGGCATGTTGCTAGGCTCTCCAACATTCCTGGTTTCCTAAGTGACTGGACGTTCTATGTGCCGACCCTTAATCTCGTGTCTAAGTACAATTGAGCGGGGGTCCGATGATTTTTGAGCGATATCCATTTCTCTTTTCGTTGACTTTATAAACAGTTGATTCCTTTACGGATGAGGGTCGTCAGCCCAGCGATCCAACCGTTTCATCGCCTCCTACGGCAAGCAAATGATATTGTGGTGGTATTCTTGGAATACATGTGCATGGTAGACATTGATTGACGGCACTGCTACCTACTTAAGAGATTTTTGATGTATAACTGAATTTAAAATTTAAAAAAGTAAAAGTTATGTTCACGGGCAACTGGCTTAATGATGTATGAATTAGACCGTTCAATAATACAAGTTTTCGGCAGACTCAATTACGCCGTAGTCGGTCAATAAGGCGAGATGCTCCACTAAACCATCACTTGACGACTCTGAATACTCCAGTGGCTACAACGAACCAACCAGCGTCGGAAACCGAATAGTAAACCGCGATCGTATTGATTATAATAGTATCATCTCTATTTATTACCACAATGCTTCTAGATTTCGCGGTGAAGCAAAAGATTTTCCTTTGGGCGTGATTGACAATGATTATGACATCATTATAATCAGCGAGACCTGGCTTACCATTTATATGAATTCCGAAGAATATTTTCCATCTGACTATATCGTACACAGAAAGGACAGATCCGATTTTAGCACCAGGCTTAGAGGCTTCCTAATGGGATGGTGGCCGGTCATTTGACCTCCACGTCTTAGCTGTTTGGGTCAAAGTGGCCAATTCATCAATCATTGTACATTAACATGATCATCAACTTCATTGACTCTGCTGTGATGCGTTTAGTTCGTCCCAACGAACAACTTATCATTGTGGGCGTCTTTGATCTGCCAGACATAGATTGGCTTGACGGTGATGGCATTTTCAGACCATCTTCCACAGACCAAAGAACATTGTCCGTCATCGACTACTTTGCTTTAGCATCTCTACGACTCAGGTAAACCGTACAAGGAACAGTCGGGGGATATTCCTGGACCTACTATTTGCACTCGACGCCATTAATTCAGAGGTTTCTCTTGTCCGGATTTCATCGGTTACGAGAGCATCCACCACACGCTGATCACGATAAATATTTTTAATGTGATTTGTAATACTAATTATCGTCCCAATAATTTGAATTTTGGTTTTAGAAACGCTGACTACGCTTCCTTGAATGATTTCCTCAATATTTCCGATTGGAGCTTTCTTCAACGCGACGCGAATTTAAGTCACATTGTGCCGATTTTTAACGCCCGAGAAACAGGGTATACTACTTTGTTAGAGCCCGTAAAGAATTTAAAAGGTTGAACTGGTTTTTGTACAACCAATATATAGTGCGAATCGCGGAGGAACTGACAACTAAAGAATTTTGGCATTTTACAATATGTACAGCAAGTGTACGAACCACTAGCGACGCCCTCTGTTGAGTTTTGAGGCTCTCGCAGGTCTGTTGATTTCAATCATTTTAAATTTACAGGGAAAGAAGTTAAAGATTGCTTGCTCCAACTTGACCATGACAAAGGTGCTAGTCACAACGGAATTCCACCGATTTTGGTCAGGAAAATGAAACCGTATGCAGTATTTTTTCCCTGATCTTTGGAAAATTGCCTGTATTCACCAAATGTTTAAGGTGGGTAGAAGAAACGTGGTGTTTAACTATCAGCGAATCACCATTCTCTCCGTCATACCCAAGCTCTTTGAATCCATGGTTCAGAAAGTTCTTCTCTTGAATACCAAACAATTTATTTCTCTCCCCAGCATGGCTTTTATCCCGGCCGATCAACAGTTACCAACCTAATTTCGTTTTGCGGTAATTTATTTCACAGTCTAAAGTCCCGACAGCAAATCGACGTTGTTTTCACAGAATTTGCTAAAGCTTTTGATAAGATTGATCACTCAATCCTTATCATTAAGGCAATTTATATTATAAATATTTACTCAAATATGAGTAAATATTTATAATTTAAATTGCACTCAAATAATCAACAAATTGCGTTTAAAATTTTACTCAACTTTATAGTTAAACATGTACCTGAAATTTCACTAAAAAAAATTCCACTCAAAATATAAAATTTAATTTCTACTAAAATTGTTTTACATTTGCAATTTTTCCTCGATATCTCATTTCATGAGCTCGGTATTCTAGGAAAACACCATTTCTTAGAAGAGGCTCATTAATTTCCCAATATATTTTAAAGCAAGTCTAAGTGTTCAGCAATATTGCTAACTTCAACCTACTTATTCTAGATCTGCCGAATTGCCTTGCAAAATTAGTTGTTTTTGATTCTCTCAATTTTATTTATATTTAGGTCATTATCGCTAGCTCATAAGATTATTATTTGAAGTTACAGTTTCACTACGATATCTAACTTAGATTATTTCTAACTCATTCCAAATTCCAAATTAATTTTTGAGTTGGTAAGATTTTGCTATAAGTCTTGTTTTTAGTTTAACGTTACTTACCTTTAAAATTGTCTGGTCTAGTCAAAGTAGGAGCGGAGCACTCTGAACAAACGTGGGTCACACACAAAACCCTGGCATCGCAAACTATGTTCATCGCTAATGACAGAATTTGAATTTAAAACATTCATTGATGCTTTTAAGATTGGCTGCCCATCCGCTTTGTAAATTTCCGGTTAAGCAATACGCAAACATTTTACTCAAATTTTACAGACAATAAATACAGTTCAAATCAAATATATTTTGAAAATCTATAAACTTTATTAATATTTCAAAAATGTTTACACTTTTAAAAGAACATTTAATAAGCAATTTTTAACTGCGCGCACATTATTTCACATCAATAAATTGAACTGCATAATTTACATGCGGCTCTTGGGCTTTATTATGAATTCGGTGGTTGAACATTCTGTATTCTGGTGGTCCGTACGGAGTATCTGTTGCTTCCTCAGTTACCAAGTCAATAACATCCAAAACTTCTTGTACCACAGCCATTCCCAGAGTAGATCGTGCTAGCGCAATGGCCAACAAAAAAACAAACAAAAATAATTTCATGTTCCTTGTACGTTAAATAAAAATACTTTACTGCGCTACATGCTATATTATTATTGCTTATAGTTACGATATGTGCTAAAGAGTAATTAACCCATTATGTACCAAAATAATCTCTGAATAAAATTATGTATATATGAACGGTTGAATAAGGTTAGGTTTGCCCATTTGTAGGTCACCCAGTCGGAGATAAGAACATTTAAATTAGCGATAAGAATATAAATATTATTCAGATCAATGTGCCTGCGTCGCAATCTTAAAGAATTATTCACAGATAAGCCGTATTATATAAATTCTCTATATACGAGTATATACCTTTTGGAAACGATACACAGATTCTCTATATACACACAACTCAAATTTATTCCTTTTAAACCAAAATTAAATAACTATATACATACATAAACCAAACCGAGGCAAAATAAAAAAGCACAAAATCTAAACTTTTTTTTTTATATAAAAAATCATAAGAATGAAGCAAACAGAATACAAACAAAAAAATTAACTTATAACAAAGAGTTGTGACCTTTATAGAAGATTAAAGAAAATTACCATTTTGATCCTATAATCCATTTATCAGACCATAAAGAAAATAATTTTTGCTTCTTTCCATCTTTTGCATAATATGTACCTCCATAACTGTAAAGAAAATTCCTAACCTAAATACACACAATCTATATATACGTATACATACTTATCTATATATAGAGATACAAAAGAAGGACTAAGACAATATATTTATCCATCTGGGAATTTCTCTTAAATTAAAAACAAAATTCCCTTGACTTTGTGTCGTCTGATGTTTTCTAACGACTATATATAAAAACACACAGCAGAGTGAACCAATAGCGTAAGATAACGCGAACTTTATTAGTTTTCTATACGGTGCCCCAAGCCTTCCCATATCTATAGGGCCGTGTAAGATCGCAATGATAAAAAAAATTAATCAAATGAAAATATCTTGATATGTTATATTCAGAGATGGGATTTTATACGCGACATTTCCTATTCACTAGGTTGACGTGCCAACAACCAGTCGACAATGTAATTTGGTGAAGTAGGTCTTAACTACGACGACCACATTTCTTTGAGATCAATAAATATTCAATATTGTACTAAATCAGAAAACTTAGGAAGGTCTCTAATTTCTGTTTGGTTCATAAAAGAATTTTGAAGAATCATATTCATCTGAGCATTGAATGGCGAATAAGACTTATTTATCAGACTTTATTTTATCTACAAATCGTATATAAAGCCGTTTTAAAATTTATTGTAATGTTCAGTTTAGGTCGCACTGTATGTACTTTGTATCGGTCCACTGAACCCCATCAATGAAATCACCCTTTTTACATTGACACCTTGGTAAGGCTGCCTGATATTCAAGCGAGTGAAAAAAGGTGATTCAAATGGTTTTTGTATCCAGAAAAGGACAACCAATTAAAATTCTTTTTACAAACATACAGAGCCTTGCAGAACCACGATAAGACCTAGACTAGGTACTGAAGATTTTGCAAGGCTTAATTTCAACGAAATTCAGAGATTTTCTGAGTTTTTCATGGTTTTCAACTCGTATTTAACTCTGGGTTGACAATGCCTTTAGGCACAGGAAAATTGTAAAAGTGCAAATGAAACCAAAAAATTTATTTTTTGTTGTTGCCTATTCGTGGGTTGCCAACATTTTTCAGGACTAGGAATTGGAAATAGCTTAAAATAATATAATTTCTTTGACCCTCTATGTTTTCCGTAGGTAGATAAGCTGTAACAAGAGTTCAACTAAATTCAAATAATTACCATTTTCTGGGATTTCACTATGAAAAGTGCTTCAATAAATCAAAATTCTTTGGATTCGGGACCCAGCAGTTGCGAGGGGACTCGGCCCTAAAAATTAATGTTTTGTGTTTGTTTATGCTTTCTTCAGGGTATATTAATTCTAAACGGTGCTCATAAAATGGTTGCTCCATTTTTATATATCCAAACATTACGACTCACTTAGAGGTTCTGTTGAGTGTTTATTTGTGAAAGTGCATTTGAACTATTTTTCGATGAGGATGACGACAAAAAAGCTAAAATTGAAATGCTAAGGAAAATAAAATTATTGAGGGATTCATCTAAAACCCTTTAGAATTAGATGAAAACAGGTTAAGTTTCTAATTGTATAGTTCTTAAAATCTGTAAGCTATATGACAAATTTATTTAGTTTTAGAAACTACTTCGGACTCTCCAAACAAGCTTTCAAAGATTTGTTGGACGATATATTTCCAAAATTTAAAGAAACGAAACGATTCTCGTCGATCCCAAATATTTTAAAACTCGCTTCAGCTCTGAGATTTTTCGCAGGAGGTGCCTATTAAAAAGGGCGTAAACAATGATTTTAATTTAAGTCTTGAACAACCCACTTTTCCCTTAATTTTAAAGGAAATGATTCAAATATTAGAAGCACACGTTTTTTCAAAGTGGATTGTGTTTAATAACTCAGAAGAAGGTTAAAAGGAAGCCAAAGTTTATTTCTTTCAAAATTTCCGTTTAACTGTCGTCATAGGTTGTATAGACGGAACGCAGGGGAACAAATAATAACAGTGGAACAGACACAGCATTTATTCTACAATAGGAATGGTTTTCACAGCATCAATGCAATGCTAGTAACCTCAATATGTGTGATTCAATCTTAACTTATTACGTGATTCTGGCTACAGTTTGGATTTGTCTATATTGTCACCATTTCGATCGGTTACAGAGGGAACAAAGGAAAGTACCGGGCAAATAGCGCAGCACCGAGCAAATAAGGGATTTTTAATCTCATGCCGATTACGGGGAGTTGATTAATTTAACTGAACATCTATCACAGTAGGAATTTAGAACTCATGGGCCGCATTGCGCAGGTGGTACACTGTACTTGTGTGAATGAGGGTGATTGAGTTGAATGAATGTGTGTGTGATAAAAATGTGGTATCACAACGGACCGTCGCCGGTCTAAGTGTGCTGTAAAAAGCGGCCACCTAACCAAACCTAACCTACCACATGAAATGTATCACACGAAATTAAAAACATTTTAAATCAATTAACGCATTTGGATTACTTAATTTGCATTGCTTTTGTATTTCCAGAAGATCCACCTTTAGTTTTAATTTGTCATTCGGATGTTTTCTCTTACGCTCTAAGTCTTCCTTAAAGAGTCGAAGAGATTCCTCTTTTATTGCGACTGATTTCCGTAATAATTTAATTTTATCTCTCTTTGAATCATACATTTTATTGCTGTATTTGAGAATCTCTTCCAAAAGTGGTGACGAGGGAAGAAATTCCCTGCAGGCCAAGGGCACGAGCCTGGATCCCTGCGGAGCCAAGTGATTCTAGGGAAATCCTGGAAATGTTGAAAATCAGCAATCCGGATCTGCCAACGGTCACCTGGAAGATTGCCAGGTTAGAAGAGGTAAAGGTGGAGGCCTGGTCAGCTATGGATTTGGAGCAATTACGCTCAAAATCTATAAGCGCGATGAGGCCGACAGACGTGGGGCATCTGCAGCAGGGAAGGGAAGCCACTAGTGGTGTCCCGCCTGTTGTTGGTGACCCAGATGTCCAAAGCATCCCGAAAGACGGGAGATATAAGTTTATTTTTTAATTCGTTAACATAACTGATCACTCGCTGCGTTCCACTTAAATTCAGCGTTTTTCTTCAACAATGCTACTAGAGGTGATGCTTTCTTTGAATAATTGGGTACAAAGCGATGGTAGTGTACTGTAAATCCCAAAAATGACCTTATTTCCTTTTGATTACGCGGAACTGGATAGTTTTGCACGATTTTTATTTTGGATGGATCAGGTTTGACACCATCACTTGTTACACAATGACCCAAATAACAAATTTCCATTTTCAAAAATTGACATTTCTGTGGCTGAAGTTTCAAATTGTGTGCTCTAATAGTTTTAAAAATATCAATTAACTTTGAATTATGGTCTTTCAAATCATAACCATATATGACGATATCGTCTAAATATACAAAACATTTGGTACCAGTCAACCCAGCTAAAATTGTAATCATTAAGCGCTGAAAGGTTGCCGGAGCTCCATTTAGACCAAATGGCATTCGAAAAAAATGATAGTGTCTTGACTGGGTACTAAATGCAGTTTTGGCTTGATCATCTGGATGAAGGGGTACTTGACAATATCCATTGGCCAAGTCAAGTGTACTGAAATAATTAGACTGGCCTAGTTGGTCCAATATCTCTGTAATATTTGGCAATGGGTTATTTGATTGAGTCTACGAAAATCAACTACCACTCAAAACTTTTTATTGCCATCCTGAGATTTTTTTGGAACCACTAACATAAAGGTGAATTAAACGGATTAAAGCTATGTTCTATTATATTTTCTTGGAGTAATTTCTCCACTTGAGAATTAATTTCGGTTTTTGCAGATTCAGGAAATCTATACGGTTTTAGATTAATTGGTCGAGACCCAGATATTAATGGAATTTCGTGATAACATGAATTGGTAGAGGTTAACTTGTCACCAGTTAAATAGAAAATATCGGTGAACTCTTACAAATGTTTAAAATACTGTCCTTTTCTCGAGAGTTCAGGTGATCGGTTTTGATTTCAGATTCTAATAAGTTTAAACGATTTTCTATACGATTTCTATTTTGTTTATAAAAAAGATCAAACTGTAAGATGTTCTGCAATTTAAATGTTTTACCCGTTAAGTTCGCTGGGAAATCATTAGTGTTGACACAGCCAATCGTACATTTACCGTCTTTAATTTCGATTACCGAGTTTGTCAATCGGACTCCAGGAAACTTATATCCGAGAGGATAATTTCATGCACACTTGGAGTAAATGTTGTAAATGGTAATAAGTATTCTAATTTATTGGGTAATTCTATTTTTACAGATTTTTCTTTATAATTTATACAACAACTATTTTGAATGATAAAATCTTTCCCCAATATACCATAACAAGGTAACGGGAAGTCATCAGGAATAATGTGAAATTTCTGGATTATCGTTGAATTGTTAAATTTTACTTTTCCATAGCAAGCACCAACAGTCACAATTTTTTCAGAAGTAATGCCTCTTATAAAACCTTTTTGATTTCTAGACCAAACAGCATTACTCAACAATAAATAACCTTGTTTAATCAAACTGAGTTCGGATCCTGTGTCGACTAAGAAATAAGAACTAGCAATGTTTACTAAGTTAATGTCTATAAGACAAATTTACATTCTGAATTACCTTGAAAACTAGGTGGAGTATAAAATGCTTCTTTAATCACAGTGTTGGCATCTTCATTACGCTTGATATCTTCGGACAGATGTGGAACAGATTTCGAACAAGACTTAGAAGTGAATTGATTGGATACCGAATTATAAGAACCAGAACTATAGGACAAGAAATAGTATTATGCGATGCAGTAAATCATGAGATGAATGTTCTGTTGTAAACGATGAATTGATTATCTGAATGGATTTATTGTTGGAATGCAGATTTAGTTTTCCCCGGCTCGAACCACTGCATTGGAACTGGTTTGTTCGGCCTTCTTGTAGTTTAAAGAATTCTCGTTAATTGTGTTTAGTTTGGAATTTGCTTGACTTTCTACTATTTGTCGCTTCTCATTATTATATTTTCGCTTTCTACAGTTGATAATGAAGCGGAGCGTTTTCCGTTTCGTGGAATAAGATGAGTTTAGAATGTAGAATGTATTTCGTTGCGCTATATGCGGATGCGATTTATAATGATGAATATGAATATTCGCTCTTGACGCGATCTCAAAATGTTTAGTAATTCAGGTAAATAAAAACAATGTGATGGCCACCACTAAATCTGTTGAATGTTGTAAGAAGACTAATTTATTTATTACAAATTTGAATGTACTTTTCCAATACAAAATATAATCTCAGAGAGATTAAAAGCAACAACAAAAACTTCTTAAAAAATATAACATTAATTGTACATAATGAGAGTATTAAAAATGTTTGGCAAGTATATAATGCATGCAAATTATAAATATTGTATATAATGAAATTAAATTATACATAAACAGAGGTGAAATTAGGATAATTAAAATAAAATAAATTAACATAAAATTGTACATGACATATGAATTCTAAATGTATGTTGAATACTGTTTGATGAGCAATTATTAATGCTGCTCATTATCAACAGTCATCAATGACATTTCCAGGTTTTTTGCAATAATAACAAATTATTGACATTTTCCGAACAAAATTAGTCCTAATAAGTGATTTATTTTCCGAGTGTTTGGGTGGATTTGAGTTCAATGAAAAACATTGTCTGGCTCTATATCCCAAACGGAAACATATTTGGCATTTCAAATTTCTTTGACTAGAATTGGAACTAGGAAATGAACTATGATAAGTTATTACCACTCTTCAAGCGATTGGCGTTAATGGATTCTTCTTCGATTGCCTTTTTAATAGATGCATGTTATCAACATGCTTTCACTATTAAACGAATTGGTTCCATTAAGCCTTCCTGGAATGACTTCAATTTAGAGAAATAATGTGATCAAGGCTCTTTGCAGCATCTATACCTTCTTTTGCAACGCAAGCATCATTCAAATCGGATAGCAATTGTTCGATTTTACTAGCAAATGAACGGGCGTTTTCACCTTTCTACTGAGTTGCTTTAATCAATTCCAGTTGAAGTTGATCTATACTACGTATATCAGAGAATTGGGTTTTTAATTCTGATTTCAAAAGCTCCCAAGTTTTAAAAGATTTATATTTAACTAGATCATATGCCCTTCCAGAAAGTATGGCTTTAACAATATCAAGAAACAAATGATAAATCGTTTTTCTCAGTTAAAGGTTTACTGATAATGTCACAACACATAATAAATTTATGTAACATATTAGCGGAACCATCAAACTCCGGTATTAACTTTAACGCTGTTTCTATATTAAAACTCATCTCGAATGAAATGGCCTTTGATTTTAAAACTTTATGTTCAGAAAAATCAGCGATTGAATTTGTTAATGTATTTGAATCGTCTAAAGAATTTTCCGAACTATCGATTTCAATAACATTAATATCAGAAGAATGATGCAATAAATTTTAGCTAATGAATTCAGTACTTACGGTTGGCAGTTCCGACGGAGTGTTAATGATCTCGTTTTGATCGAACTTGTTTTCAATTATATTGCCTTTCCTTAGCTGGTAAAAACTTGCTTCTGAGTTTTCGTCCGACATAAACTTGATTATTTGTTATTGTATTTATATATGCCATTGCTCAAAACGGAAATGAAATATGAAAAGAACTACTTAGTATGTGTATTACATAAATTAGAATAAAATTTGGATTGAATCACCTGCTATAAACTCATAAAGCATTATAATTGTTTTACATTAATTTCAATTAGATTTCGCGCCAATTTGATGATGTAGTACAGGTTTGTGAAATCAAAGATAATATACGGCAATCAAGATGACAAAAGTAAAAATTTTGATTTAGTATATATATATATATGTGTAGTTATCTTCCAAATGGTTAAAAATGATGAAATTTCGGCATCTAGCTGTTTCTAATTTTGATGATTCATGTAGGAGGATCCTATGACGTGATTTGATGATATGTAGTGTACATTTATTATTTAATGAATTTAACGGTCCTATATAAATTGTGACGAAATGTAGATTGTAGCCAATAAAACTTTTTTGAACTGGAGATTTCCACGCCAAGACATATGTGATTGGACATTAAAGTTACCGCAAATTATCGTAACGGTAATTTTATTAATTTTGTGTGCACGCTATTTTATACTTAAAAACAGCGTCCGATTTGTATAATTCCAACAAGAATGCTTTTCACCGAATTATGGAGTGTGTTGAGCTTAAATGTATGCTTGATCCACTCACCCCAAAAAATTGTTACCAATTTGTATTTTATTTATATTGTAATTTCGTGTAATTGTACGGTTTCCGCTGTCACCAAATTTGTGTTAACACCAAATGCTAAACTATCGCTACAGTACTGTTTAAACGCGAGTTAAAATAGGACCAGTTCAACTGACGCAACTCGAGACACATATAACTAAATATTGTTTTCATTTAAGGACCAGACGAGAAATTCTAAATCTAGCATGTAACTAATTCTTAATTTTACTTACAATGCGATATCCTATACGTCGTGGCGTCAAAATAGACATCATCACTCTTATAAATTCTCTTTAGTACATTCCATAAACGGAGTTCACACAGTGGAACTGCTAATAAGCGTTCTCACTGTTGCCATACGATATTGTTTCTTTTGATCTTCATTTTTATCAGACCTTCACAGTCGAAACGCTTAAATGATGGTATAGTATAGGATAATATAGTTTCAGTTTGTTGTTAACGGAATTCAAGTTATCAAGGTGCAATGTTTACACCAACAATTTTTAAATTCATATCTAACACCTCACTAATACTTACATAAAATAATAAACCGCAGCTACCCTTGATTTGAATAAATAAAATTAAAAGAAATTGCCAACAAATAAAAAACCAAATTTGCAAATATGCAAATTTTTTATAATTTTCTTTAATTTTCCGTTAAATTATACAATATTTTCCCCTCTCTTATGTGGTGCCCGCTATTTATAATATATCCATACACACACATTTTATGTTGTTGTTGTGTTCAGAGCAGCTAGTTAGTGCTGTTAATTTGATTTCATAAAAATTCAAGAAAATTGAAAATGAAAATGAATTTTTTTTTCTGGGTGGCGCGCCGTTACTTGATAATTATTATACATAGTGTGCGGTGGGCGGGGTGTACATGGTGTGGGTGTTTTGTGTTGCCTGTTGAGATAAGATAGTAATTGAGATTCTCGTTTATTAATATTTTGTGCTCTGTGTGTTTTTTTTTTTCATATTTAAATTAAGCTTTTCTTTTTTTTTTTATATACATTTACGTTCGTTCTCATATCGGAACGAAAACCATCTAGCTATATACTGTATACATATACCTATTTACCTTAAAATATAATATGTTTCGTGCTTTTGCTTATATATACGTTTATTTATATAAATTTTCTCATTAAATAATATCCATTAAATTCGGGATTCATAAAAAATTTGTATATTTAAATAATAAAAATAAAAAAATAACAAAAAAATAAGAGAAATTACGAAAAATATAAATTTTCTTCTAATCCTCTTAACAAAGAAATAAAAATACGAAACACTTTGTAATAAATATAACTGATAATGCTAATTAAATCTTCTTTTTATTTTTCACAACTAGGTACCTATATACCCACTGCTACCACTTTGGCACACGAAAAATTTGATATTCATAAGAAAATGCTAGAATCGTATATTAGATATGGTTCTTAGAATTTTGCTGACACATTTGTCATAAATATTTTCACCAAATTGTCTTTTAATTTGGGGAAATATTTTTTGCGCTTCTACATTTTATCGTTGCGATGCTGCTTGTCGACCAGTGGAACTGCTATATATATATAGATAATGCTTCAAATTGCAATATTTTCAAACAATATTCCGTTTTTTCAATCGGGCATAAGTTAATTGCGTTCCACCTAATACGTCTTGATTTAAGATCTCTTGAAAACAGCACTTTTTATCAAAAAAAATATTTAATTTTAATTCCTCCGTTGGTCGAATCTTGCAGCCATACTGAAGAAACTTGAATTAAGCCAAGTTAATTTTATATGTATAATTAATGTTTAGCTAAGATTTGCACCTATCCAATGTTTGATTATTTAAAATTATTACCTTAAGTGCATGTCGTGACATCTATGTATCACTAGATTGGAACGATCAAAAATTCTCAAAATTACCGAGCGCTTAGCATATATAGATTCACAATATTTTCTTACTATTTATTTTATTATATTGGTAGCACCCTTTCATTTTTGTGTGCAATTATTAACATGATAATAAATAAATCAATTGCAATTCAAAAGCGGTATCGCAAACATTAAAATAGTAGTGAACAATAAAAAAGATAACATGAACAAAATTACTGTGTTTAATAAAGTATAGCGAAATTCAACCTGGGGTTTCATTGAGTGAACTGTGGTGTTTGCGTGTCAGAATTGTAATTCATCTTCACAAATTTGTATCAAACAAAACAGTTTGCGAAAATATTGATGCAATTTTGTTCATGGTCCTTCGAGCCGGATAAAAGGAAAATTTAAGCTGCGAAAAATCAAATTATTCGGAAAATGGTATATAATTAGTGCGAAATCTGTGATACGTGCATCGTGAAATATCGTAGTGAGTGAAATACCGAAAACAATTACAAGTAACTGTGACAGTTGGGACCGCTAAATCTGTAAAATTTACTGGAAAATTCGGAAATACATTCTAGAAAACATAACCGTAAACAGAAAAACACAACAAGTATAAATTACAGTGTGATAATTATGGCGGCAGCGAGAGAAAATAGAGTTTTAAAAAGAACTTTAAATCGGTTTGAAACTATTAAAACAGAAGTCGACAGATATAGTAAAAATACTACAGCTGGTCAAGTACAAATCCATCTACAATTACTAAAAGAGGAGTGGTCGAAGTTCAAAACATTGGAAAGCCATCTTACAGAGGATTTCTTTTTGGAAAATTTAAAAACAGTTGAAGCTATTGAGCAATTACAATTTGTTCTTAAAGAAAAATTAGTTCGTTATGAGAGAGCGGCTGCAGCCGAAGAAGCACCAGGATCGAATGTTACAATAGATTCCTTTGTTAATCAACAACAGTCGTTTCTGAAGAGTTTTGCAGAAATTCATAACAAAGAAAGAACAATTAAGCTTCCACCAGTGGATATTCCGGTTTTTACCGGTCACGAAAAATTAAAATTTCGATCATTTCGTGATTTATTCCTACAGTTGGTGCATAATAATGAGCAAATTCCAAAAATACAAAAATTTCAATATTTGAAACGTTTTTTGAAGAATGGGCCATCAGAGGCTCTCATATGCCAGATACCACTCACTGAAGAAAATTATATACCAACATGGGAGAAAGTTCTAGATCGTTATGATAAAATTAATCCAATTGTTCGAGAGCTAGTGCAAAAATATTTGGACGTTCCACAGTTATCACAACCGTCTGCAAAAGCACTCAGCCATTTCTATGATACAACCGACCAAGTGATTAGGGGATTGGATGCCTTAGGCGAAGATGGAAAGAAACGTGATCTGTGGTTTATCCATTTACACTTACGGAAGTTGGATGAAGTAACTAATCGTGAATGGGCTAAAGAATCATCGCAAATAGATTTTCCAAAATTGGAACAATTTCTCGGATTTCTGAAACGACGAACGGATGAACTAGAATGTTGTGATCTGCCTGTTTCCAATCGCACTGCTAAATCAAGAGCAACAGCATTAACTACTCAGAGTCATCAAATTGAATGTCCTGTATGTGAGAAGAACCACTATGCATCAACTTGTCAGACCTTTTCAAATTTACCAGTAAATGAAAGACGTGAATTAGCTGTAAAAAAGAAACTGTGTTTTGTATGTTTATTGATCAAACATCGTGCTTCTGATTGTCGCTATAGAAAAAGATGCGAAAAATGTCAAAGAAGACACCATACATTGTTACACGAAACGATAACGACACAAAAAGCAGATGAAACGGTACCACGAGCAAATACGTCAGATACCATGAGTTGTAGTGCAGTTGCGTCACAAATAACAAGTCGACCTTATCGTACAACATTACTGCCAACTGCTATAGTTATGGTATGTGATGTTCAAGAGCAATGGCATGAATGCAGAGTATTACTGGATTCGGGTTCGGAACAGTCGTTTATAACACATGCATGTTCAAGCAAATTAATGCTTCAGCGCAAGAAAAGCGATATGGTGGTTACGGGTATCGCTGAAGGTTGTGAAAAAACCAAAGGATCAGTGAGCCTGTTAGTTAAATCTCGTGTATTCCATTTTGAACCATTAAGCGTCGAGTCATTCATATTATCAAAATTACCCACTAGGATTCCCAGCCAAAGTGGAGAGTATAGTCATCATGGAACTTTTCAGGAGATCGAACTGGCTGATCCTCAGTATGATGTATCGACACATGGACATCATTCTCAGCTATGCCCATACCTTCAATATTTATTTCGAAGACAAAATAATTCAAGGTGACTTAATAGCGAGAAAAAGTGTATTCGGGTGGATTGTCGGTCACAATATTGGAACGCAAATCGATAAATGTATTGTTTCGAATGCATTAAATGTTACTGTGGAGTCAAACGTGGAAGAAACATTGCAGAAATTTTGGGCAATGGAAGACATACCGACATACACTCAACGATTTAACGATGATGAGGAATGTGAGAAATGGTACACCAAAACAACAAAGAGAGATGAAAGCGGGCGTTATATTGTGAGTATTCCCTTTAAATTTAATCGACCCATACTAGGGAATTCACATAGGACAGCCATGCACAGGTTTTTTAATTTGGAGAAGAAGTTGATACGAAACCCGGATTTTCGAGAATCATATTGTGACGTTATGCGGGAATATATAAACATGGGTCATATGCTGCCATTGCCGAGTGAAGACTCAACTATAAGTGATAATGCCGGTTATTATTAACACACCAAGCTGTTATAAAACGAGAAAGTCTCACCACGAAGCTTAGAGTTGTTTTCGATGGATCAAGTAGAACCACAAGCGGGGTTTCAATAAATGACACCATGTTGATTGGCCCTACACTTCAGCCGTCACTGTGGGCAATTTTGCTAAAGTTTAGATCGTACAAAATTGCTGTATGTGCGGATATAGAGAAAATGTACCGGCAAATCAAGTTAAATGAGGCTGACCGGACCTTTCAACGCGTGCTATGGAGAGAAAATCCTAACGACAAACTCAAAACCTATCAACTTAGTACAGTAACGTTTGGTTTAAGCAGTTCTCCATTTTTAGCCATAAGGACCTTACAGCAATTGGGTAAAGATTACGGGAAACAGTATCCAAAGGTTAAGGATGTGATCCACCGTGATTTTTACGTAGATGATCTTTTGTCCGGCGCAGAGGATGAAGAGCAAGCCAAAATATTGAAAAAAAATCTAGAAACAGTGCTAAAAATGGGTCAAATGACTTTAAGAAAGTGGAGGTCTAACTGTAAAGAGTTGTGTGATAGTGATTTCAGCACGGGTGTTGTCTCAGATGGAGCAGTAAAGGTTCTAGGGTTGCAATGGACGCCCATCACTGACACATTCTTCTTCAAAGTCATAGAATTTCAAGCCACCACAATAACTAAGCGAACAATATTGTCTGAGGTATCCCGAATATTTGACCCTTTAGGTTGGCTGGCTCCATCTATACTCATAGCAAAGTGTTTGATGCAGCAGCTGTGGACACTAAAACTACAATGGGATGATCCATTGCCAGAAGATATATGTGAGCAATATTTTAAATTTCGAAACGAGTTAAAATTATTTGAGTCAATAAAAATTCCTCGATTTCTGAAAAACCAAACTAAGGTTGAGTATCATGGCTTTTGTGATGCTAGTTTGAAAGGATATGGAGCAGCGGTGTACTGTCGAGTTTCGATGGGAGATTTAGTCGAAGTTAACCTGGTAGCAGCTAAAACTAAAGTATCGCCTATTAAAAGAGTTACTATACCCAAAATGGAGCTATGTGGCGCGCACTTATTGAAAAAAATTGCTGAAAGAAATTATTGCAAATTATAACATGGAGTCTGAATATTACGCGTGGTGTGATTCTACCATTGTATTGGACTGGTTATCGAAGCATCCAGGTAATCTGCCTTTATTTGTGGGAAACCGTACGGCCGAAATTTTAGAATGGTTACCAAGACAACGGTGGCATCATATAAGATCGGAAGACAATCCTGCCGATCCTGCATCGCGAGGAGTGATGCCTTCGGCATTGGTAAATATGAAAATTTGGTGGGAAGGTCCTCAATGGCTAAGTGAACCAAAAGATAAGTGGCCAAATGCGACATATTCACCAAGATTGATGCACGACACAATCGACTCGTCCATGTGTAATACAATTTCAACGATAGAAAACGATACGATGGACAGATTGATTAACAAGTGTTCATCATTTGATAAAATCATAAGATTAATAGCTTATTGTCAGCGATTTATGTTCAATGTATTCCACCAGGGGGTCAACAGAGATGATAAGCCACTAGTGACAGCAGAGTTGGTATCATCAGCCAAACTTCTCATTAGATTCGTGCAAGAATCGGTCTATAAAGAGGAAATAACCATACTCAACAAAAACTTACAATTGCGACCAAGTAGCAAATTAATAAATTTATCTCCATTTCTAGATAATGATGGTATACTAAGAGTAGGGGGACGTTTGAAAAATTTTATCGGTAATTATGATTACAAACATCCAGTGATAATACCCGGAACTCATCCAATTGCATAACTAATTGTAAATCACATACATAATGTGAATTTGCATCCCGGACCAACGTTAACCTTTCATCTGACGCGGCAGAAATATTGGATCACCGGCGGTCGTAGTCTCGTTCGACAGTTATTGCGAAATTGTGTCATTTGTTTCAAATACAGGGCAAAACCTTCCAATCAAATTATGGGTCAGTTACCAGATGTGAGAGTGAATCCTGCAAGGCCGTTTACAAACAGTGGCGTGGATTATGCGGGCCCAATAATGCTATCGTCAAAAAAGGGTCGTGGTGTAAAATTGACAAAGGGTTGGATTGCAGTCTTTATATGTTTAGAGACGAATGCAGTCCACTTGGAAGTGGTAAGTGAACTAACTTCGGAAGCATTTATCGCTGCGCTACAACGTTTCGCAAATCGAAGAGGTGTTCCCTCGCGAATATATAGTGACAATGGCACTAACTTTGTCGGGGCTCAACGCAAACTTGGTGAAATTCAAAAACTGATGTCATCTAAATTATTTCTATCAGCGGCAACCGCATTTTCAGCCAAAAATGAAATTACCTGGAAATTTATACCACCAAATTGTCTGACGTACGGTGGTATATGGGAGAGCGCGGTCAAATCGGTGAAAAGCCATTTACTTAAAGTTACGAATAGTGTACACCTAACATTTGAAGAAATGGCAACGTTACTAACGCAAATCGAAGCCATTCTTAATTCAAGGCCGCTCTGCCAAATATTATCGAATGATCCTGAGTATGACGTTCTTACTCCAGCGCATTTTTTGATCGGATCTACTCTTTATTCAATACCAGAAAACGCTATCAACGATGGAGTACCGGTGAATCGACTCACGAGATGGGAGCGTATCCGTCAAAGAACTCAATCATTCTGGAGACGGTTTCAACACGACTACATACATAATCTACAACAAAAGGGAAAATGGCAAAATAAAAAATTAAATTTAAAAATTGGTGACATTGTACTTATTAAAGATGACACTACTCCATCAATGCAATGGCCATTAGGGGAAATTACTCAAACACATCCAGACAACGAAGGTATTGTACGAATCGTCACAATTTTTATAAGAGGGAGTGAAGTTAAACGGCACATTAACAAATTAGCCAAATTGCCAATATCATGAATTGACTAACAAATAGTCAATGGGCGGAGAATGAAGAAACTTGAATTAAGCCAAGTTAATTTTATATGTATAATTAATGTTTAGCTAAGATTTGCACCTATCCAATGTTTGATTATTTAAAATTATTACCTTAAGTGCATGTCGTGACATCTATGTATCACTAGATTGGAACGATCAAAAATTCTCAAAATTACCGAGCGCTTAGCATATATAGATTCACAATATTTTCTTACTATTTATTTTATTATATTGGTAGCACCCTTTCATTTTTGTGTGCAATTATTAACATGATAATAAATAAATCAATTGCAATTCAAAAGCGGTATCGCAAACATTAAAATAGTAGTGAACAATAAAAAAGATAACATGAACAAAATTACTGTGTTTAATAAAGTATAGCGAAATTCAACCTGGGGTTTCATTGAGTGAACTGTGGTGTTTGCGTGTCAGAATTGTAATTCATCTTCACAAATTTGTATCAAACAAAACAGTTTGCGAAAATATTGATGCAATTTTGTTCACATACATAAACTAGGCGAAAGAAAGAGGAACCAATTTCATTAGGAATTGCGCTGATATTAAAAAAACCATTGGGCACTATTTAGATTTGGTTCCTTCCTATTTTTAACATCCTATTCAGGATATTCTGCATTTCAATCTTAACAAAGTCTGAACCAAGGAATGGCGGTTAATTGATCTCCGTTAAATGATCTGTAAGAGAGCCTTTCGGATCAAGCTCTGACATGCCACAGAGCAGCATGACACAGAGCAACATCTAGTGACAGACACAGAGCAACCACATGCACATGGGTTCCATGCATTTTGATTTTGATTTCGGCTAGTGGATTAGTTGTTCTTTGAAAGCTGAACAGTATCCCCCTATTTTGTACACGGTTAGACGTCCGTTTTTTAATTGGCCATTTTCTCGGATCATGAGTACTACATACATTCCATTACAGAAGGTCATAGATATTTTCAATTTAATCCCCGATCATATAATCGAGAGATGAAAAATTTATTTTGCATCTCGAAGGTACCTCCCGATCCAAACGTCGCTGCTTTAGCTACTGCACTATTTGCTCAGTAAATGCATTAAAGATGAACTTTGAAATGTTCATACACTGTTACAAGAGCGACCACGATTCTCAGCTGTTTATGAATAGTTACTTCTGACTAGAACATTACTTCAAATCCAAATCAGTAGTAGAATGAAATTTTTTAGCGTGATTTCCACAATTAAAGGATAGAGGAGCCATATAATGTCTTTTTGCATATCATAATGGTGAAAGATCACAACAGGGGTGGCAGTACTTCTCCTGTAGTATTTGGAGGCAGCCATTTTGATAGTACTTGTGGGCAACCATCCACAATTTTGATAGAGAAATTTAAGTAAGGCACGATCAATATCAAAATTGATGCAGACGAGTAATCGTAGAAAACGAGGTAATATTAATAGATCGCGAAACATTCATCAGTTGTACAGTTTACTATAGTTAATGCTAATACATTTATAATAAATTTGAGGCTAATACTCCCTATATACGTTTCATGAAAATTAGTCCTATAACTGGCTAACTACTTCAATCAGGAGTACAAACAAAACTATAAACAGAGCCAGAAAAGTGATCCAGGAAAGTGACAACATTAAGATCAGAAACTTCTAGATTGAAAAAGATAAAACTTCCGAACGGTAGAGATCCATATTCTCAAGTGTACAAGTATCATGCTTAAAGCAAGAAGATTCGTATTTTCGGCATGGTTTAGACCGGTGGTCTTAAAAGTTTAATATTAAAAGAGTACTATACGGTCAGGGTGGGAGTATCATCCATCATCCTGATCAATTTAAAATTAAATAAACGATGAGCATACAGGGATGGGCATCTAAACGTCTACATGATATTGCCAGGTAATCGACGTAGTCGACTTTACGGGTCGAAAGTTGCGTAGACTATATTTAACAGCTGATAGTTGCTTTTTCTTTAGTTTGGTGTGACATTTCATTATGAATAGAATTACATCAGAGCAACGCTTTCAAATTGTTGAAATTCTTTTATCAAAATAATTGTTCTGTTCGTCAAACTTATCGCGCATTTCTCCCATTTTATGGCGTACATAATCGTCCTTCAGAGCGGCTTATACGAATAACAAAAAATCGTTTTTGCACCACGGTTACTCTTAATGATAATGGACATCCCGTGAGACGCCGAACAGTGCGCACTGAAGAAGCTGTAGCCGCTGTACAGGAAAGAATTGAGGACGATCCAAATCAATCAAATCGTCGCCGTTCTCAGCAACTGCGGGGTTGTGTCCTTCCACTTTATGGAAGATTTTACGAAAGGATCTTGGCTTAAAAGCTTTCAAGATTCAACTTGTGCAGTAATTAAAGCTAACCGACCATATTAAGCGCCGCCAATTCGTAGAATGGGCTGAAGCACAAATTGATATTGATGTTGAATTTCCATTCAAAATTTTGTTCTCCGATGAAGCCTATTTTTGGTTGAATGGGTTCGTAAAAAAGCAGAATTGTCACATTTGGAGTGAGGATAATTAACAAGCTTTTGTCGAAACACAGTTTTGTTTCCCTTTATGGGCTGGCAGAGCCATTGGTCCATATGTCTTCAAAAACGATAATAGTTTTCGTACCTCGATTAGCTGACATTAATCTTGCTGACATGCAGTTCCAACAGGACTGAGCCACATTCCACACAGTGCGCGCAACAATTGATTTACTCAAAAAAAACTTTTGACGTCAAATTAATTGGCCACCAAGATTGTTTGATTTAACCCCATTGGATTATTTCTTTGGGGTTATGTAAAGTCACTTGTCTACGTCGATAAACCAGAGACAATTAAACACCTGGAAATCCACATTCGAAGAGTTATTGGCGAAATACGGCCGCAAATGCTGCGAAAAGTTTGTGAAAATATGTATTCCAGATTGCGCCTTGTACGCGCCAGCCACGGCGGCCAAATGGCCGAAATCATATTTAAACATTAATGTCATAAAATTTTCTGTCCAATAAAGCCCGAGTTAATATGGTTGATCAGACAAGATTGTCCATTATGAGAGGTACTATATACACTTAAATTTTGCAAGTAGCCTGTTTCACTCACAAGGATCTGACTGACTATTTTGAAGGTATAGATTTATTTAAATTTCAGCATGAACGTCAACATGAACACAAAATTCTGTAAAGCTAAAAGAAATTAACGCTCAAAGACATCCCATCTGAGAGGAAACCCTGGAGTGCCAAGTCACTTGGCATTATTTCAATGACGAGGCTCATTTATAGAGCGATCACCACCAAAAGCAAGTAGCAGTCTCTAAACCCGAATTAAGCTGTTAGTTAGAGAAAACGTCGGAACTTGATGGAAATCCATGGTGCTTTAATCACAAAGATCCCTTATCCTTATAGATGTCATTTGATTTGAAAGCGTATAGAGAAGTACTATAAAACTATCAGAAACGGTGACGTGGCTCGTGAGTCACAAACAGAACTGAACGTTTAAACAGGAAATGAAAAGTCTAATAAAAATGTGGTCCACCTATGACTTCCACGGCTGGCTTTATAGTACCCCATTCTGTAAACCCAATTTTCCAGAACCTTTTTGGATTGTATGGGCTCCTATCTCATTAATGGCCACTTTCATTTGATCTTACAAGTCTTGGATAGTCTCTAGATGGTTAGCGTAACACTTAATCTTAACGGCTCCCCAGAAACAAAGGTTCAATTGACATCTCCTGTACGGCTGATTATTTGATCCCCGAAAACAGAGTGCAAAATACCGATTGTTTCGTTTGCTGTGTGGCAATTTGCTCCGTCCTTTTAAAAAGCAAATGTGGTGTGTTCCTCTTGAATTCTGGGTAAAATTCAGTTATCATAGCTCGGTAACGCTTCTCATATGGCTCGGTAAGGCTGTCTCATTACTCATTATCGAAAAAATGGACCAATGATGCCACTGGTCCAAAATCCGCACCAAACAGTCTCTCGTTGAGGATACATCGGCTTCTGGTTACACGTGGATTTTCTGAGCCCCAAATGCGACAATTTTGCTTGACCGGTGAAAATGAGGTTCGTCGGATGAAATGATTTTTCGGTGAAATTGCTCATTTTCTTCCAAGCGTTCTACAGCCCAATTAGCAAACCGAAAACGTTGCGAATGATCAATTTGAGTCAGCTCCTGCACTAATACAACTTTTACGCCTTCATACCGAGGTCTTGTTCAAATGTTCAATTATTTGTTGATGGATGCGCTTGGAAACATATTCTCGGCTGTATACGTGCTGTAAATGCATAACGTGCACGTGCTGGATTATCTAATACTTTTAGTCTTCTCTAGTACAATAAAATATATTATGGTTATTTCGTTGGTTATTCATATTTTTCAAATTATCTTGCCTTGACATATCAAGAGAGGTTTTGTTCCTCCCTATAGGTCTCTGGAAGCGCTTTATGTACTTTTTGGCCTAGAACCAATAATTGTTTGTCTCTCTCGTTGTTCAATAGCACCAATACTTCCACAATTCCGATCATAGGCTCACAGTTCCAACACTGCAGGATCCCCAAGGTACATAATTTAGACCTTCCTATTCTTCGGCTGACTTTTTATGACTTTTAGAATCTAGGTTTTATAGTCTTGCAATAAGAAATTTAAAAAAATATAAAAATTCCAAATTGAAAAGAACTGAATTCTGAAATCAACGAGCTTTAGAAAATTCGTTCTTAACGATACGTTTTAGAATATTAATGTTGCTGGATCAGCACTTTAAATTTAGATTAAACAAATCTATCAATTCTGTATCATATTTTGAAAATTTGAAATTGGAAAATTCAAATTTCATACTTTCATTTTTGTTCTTCAGAAACAATATTGTTGTTTCTTGTCATAATATAGATGGGCGTTAACCGAGTTATTACTAAGATAATGTTGCTGCCGAGCTCACGAGGACGTCTGTTGTAAGTCCCGGTTGGAATTTGGCTCACAAGCTGATCAATCGTGATGTCATGCGATAGAGCATATTTTTCTTTGCATCTTATAAGACAGGCGGCCGTGATGGTGTTTTTCCTACTGAACTTCAATAGGGCTTTCCTCTAATTCAGGATCATTTGAACCACCTTTTTCAAGCGTGTATCGCTTTTAGCACTATTCCAAATTCTTGGAGCAGAAGTAGAGTTTTTTTTTATTTCGAAAGTTGGTAAATCTGATTATAGGGATCCTAAGTCCATTCGGCCCATTAGTTTATCCTCAACTTTTCTTAAAGTTCTGGAACGAATTGTCGATAGATTCATTAGAGATCATTTTCTAATCACCTTCCCACTCAATAACATGCAACATGCTTACAGAGTCGGTAAGTCCTGTGAAATCACCCTACATGAACTTGGAACCAGGATTGAAAAATCTCTTAATAATAAGGAGTTTCTTGTTAGTACTTTCCTGGATATTGCGCGAGATTTCGATAGCACTTCGTTTGTTACGGTCACTACTGCCTATACTAATTTTGGTATTGATCGCACCATTATCTTATGGATTGAATCCTTGTTTGGATTGAATCCTTTGCAGCTGCAAAGCTTTACAAAATACCATCTACAACATTAAAAAGACATCTTTAAACCCAATGTGATAAATAACTCTTATTAGGATCTTCCTCTTGTTTAGGCGACGCAAGTAGAAATTTGTCGAATGGCGTACGGGATTGCCGAAAGGTAGAAAATCGAACATCCAATTTGCCGTGATAAAAATAAAGCTGGGAGGGGGTGGTTTGAACTGTTCTTAAAACGCCATCCAACATTGACCATGAGAAAATCAGAAGGAGTTTCGCAAGCTCGTGCACTTGGAATGAACCGTGACGAGGTTAAACCTTTAATCTATTATTAATAGTATTGACAGAAAATGATTTGATGGGAACACCTCGCAATATCTACAATATGGACGAGACTGGATGACAATTGAATAGTCGTCCAGAGCTAGTATAGTCGCAGAAAAAGGGTTAAGAAACGTAGCAGCAATAACGTCAGATGGAAAGGATGATACTATCACAGTAATCGCTTGCTGTAATGCCGAGGGAGTTTTTTTTACCACCGGCCTGAGTTTGTAAAGGTTTGTTGCATATTCCATTGTTTTAATACCTACATAAAGCAATATTTATGTATTTTTAATTTTGCAGGTAAAAATAAAAAAAAAGAGTTTGAGGATGGCATGCCCGAAGTCGCACGTATACATGGGTGAAAAGTCAGCTTAAGTGATTTTCGAAATATTATTCAATTGGTTGAAAAACCACTTCACACCTAGAAAACCAAACGGAAAAACTCAATTAATTTTAGATGGGCACTAACTCACTCATTGTAGCAATGCCGAAATGTTGGAGTTTGCTGCAGAAAATGAGATTGTTTTATTGTGCATCCCACCTCATACTACTCAGTTTCTACAGCCGTTGAATAGAGCTTTCTTTAAAGCTTTTAAATCTTATTATTATTCGGCGTGCAGCCTATTTGTTAAAAACAACCCCACCATGCGTGGTTAGCTCAGCGACAACGAATAACGGAATATCAGCGTTTGCAACATGTCATTCAATCCGGGTGCTATACCTTGTTACGTTTTACCTAGTTAAAAATAAAAAAAAATTAATGTTGGGCGGATTTTACTCCAGCACTCAATGCCACTAATGGGCCCACGGTGCAATACCCACACTAATTCATTCAACCCATTCATCCCATTCACACATGTACAGTATACCATCTGCGCATTGCATAGCTCCATGTCATCCTGTACAGTGACATGGAAGATTGGTCGGCCCATGAGTTCTACATTCCAACAGAGGGTCATAGATGTTTTCAATTTAATCACCGATCGTAATCGGGAGATGAAAAATCCCTTTTGCATCCCGCCTCTGTTGGGAATCGAACCCGGTACCTCCCGATCCAAACGTCGCAGCTTTAACCACTGCGCTATTTGCTCGGTACTGCGCTATTTGCTCGGTACTGCGCTATTTGCTCGGTACTGCGCTGTTTACTCGTTTACCTAGTTACGCAGGATATTCCAAATAATGAAACGAGTCCTCCGAGACAAAATGCACAATTAATAATCAGTTTATAAATTTCCCTGGGCAAAGACCTAACTTTTAATTTTTTTTCATTCCGCCAGGTGGATGTTAATTGATTAATGGAAGGATCAATATTACTCCTGGGAAAATATTTGACATTATTTCTCCGATACCATTTACTTCTAAGCTTTTCAGACCTAATGCCAGAAAATAAACGGCTCGTGTGTTGACGTCTAAAGAAAATCCATTAAATCAAAAATTGACGTTGGCAAAACGGAAAGCAGTACCAAGAACAATGAAAACGGAAAGAAGAGCCAAAAAATGTCATTAAAAACTCTTGATGTATCATCATGCACAGATGAAAACGTATCGCTACACGACAAATCTTTTGGCTCAGAAGATTTTGGCCAAAGCAACTGCGCAGGATGCGGTGATGAATATAGTGGTACCACCAAAAGGGATGACTGGGTACAGTGCTTGTTTGCAAACATTGGTCGCACGATACGTGCACATCATATGCAGTCACATGCAATAAATGTGGCAACGAAATCAACCCCCGAAATCTCCCCCGCATTTACCCTATAGTGTCAAAATTTTAAAAAGTAAGCAAATAGTTTGGGAATCGGCGGGCTATAGAGAGTACCTACATATCTCTTATACCGGGTGTTTTTTTTAAACTGAGACGATCAAATATCTCGAAAAATAGCCACTCTACGGAAAAAATGTCCATAATCAAAATTTAATCATACCGCGGGGGAAATACATTAGTGCAAAAAAAAAAGTCCCCCCACCCCCGCTTTGTAGGTGGGGCGGGGGTAACTTTTAAACTAAGATAGGAAGCCATATTTTTTATTGCAGATACGGATTCTACGACTAAAAGTACGTATGATTTGAATAAAATATTATGTTCGGTTCATGATAGATGGCGTTGCAATCGACGAAATTCAATTTTTTCAATTTCTCCTTCTTAGAACACACGCATTCGATTCTGCAATACGTTTGAAATAAAAAACATCACGTTTTCATTGGAAATACTCGAAATTCGTCATCAAAACAATTTATTCAGTTTTGTAAATCTAAATAAGTGTTCAAAATGATGGCCTGAATTTTGTATTTTTGAAATTTAATAATAAAACTTGAAATTAATTTTGAACACTTATTTAGATTTACAAAACTGAATAAATTGTTTTGATGACGAATTTCGAGTATTTCCAATGAAAACGTGATGTTTTTTATTTCAAACGTATTGCAGAATCGAATGCGTGTGTTCTAAGAAGGAGAAATTGAAAAAATTGAATTTCGTCGATTGCAACGCCATCTATCATGAACCGAACAAAATATTTTATTCAAATCATACGTACTTTTAGTCGTAGAATCCGTATCTGCAATAAAAAATATGGCTTCCTATCTTAGTTTAAAAGTTACCCCCGCCCCACCTACAAAGCGGGGGTGGGGGGACTTTTTTTTTTGCACTAATGTATTTCCCCCGCGGTATGATTAAATTTTGATTATGGACATTTTTTCCGTAGAGTGGCTATTTTTCGAGATATTTGATCGTCTCAGTTTAAAAAAAACACCCGGTATAACTTGATATCGCACACCGCCTTCCATTCAACTTTTCTTTCTGCCAAACTTATTCCCCACTCATAAGAAGCCCCTTACATATATACATAATTTCAATTAATTTAATTCATTCGACTGTAAAGGTGTTTGGAAAATATTTACTTTCTCACCCAAGCACCGTGATGTAGAAAATTAACTCATGCATTAATAGAAAAATCATAATCACACTTCGTGCCAAACGACTCGTCCCAGAATATTAAAAAAAAAATCGCGCACACAACACAAAATGAAATAATTAACTTTATCAATTTCACAATTTCCCACCTGCCATTATTCAAATGGCTTTAAATAATTTTCACTTCTAATTTTGATCTCTCGCATTTCATTATATAATATGCGCGCGGTGAAACAGGAAAATCTACATAAATATTTTCTTATTTTGTCGTTGTTGTTTATGTATGTATGTATGTATATATGGCATCAAGAATAATTGTGTAATCCTCTTAAGTAATTATTATTTTCTAAATTTCACTTTAGTTTTTCATTCGTTCTGTTATTTTTGGTTGTTTCTATATTATGATGATGAGGAGAAAAATTTGGGTATATTGAGTCGTAACGGAAAATAATTTTGTACCGATGATGTTCCAAGTCCAAATTGGTTCGTCGATTAAACCTAATATTGTACATATATAGCATAACAACAACAACAACAACCAACGCTCATAATAATCACAGAAATGGAAATTTTGTGAAAATTAAACTTTTAAGTGTAAATAATATTTATTGTCTCCGCACCGTAGTTCTATAGTCACCCTGTTATTATTGTTACGATATTATATCTGCCTTGTTAGTAATTTAATCAGGTTCATTAATCTTTAACGATTTGATGTTGCGAGCGCAACAACAGCAACAACAAAAAAAAAGAAGTCATTTGAGGAAAAATATGTAACGAACAGAGGGAAAATTAAAATGGGAAAACCAAAAAGGAAATGAGAAAAATGGGATGTAATCAATTATATTTTTGTGTGTCTCTGATATTTACGTACGTTCGGCAAAATTATAGAATTACTGTATACCAGCTATATGCGGTTGGATATATGTAGATGTGTATATGGCGCGGGATGCTAATCAATTTCTGAGTGGGATATTTTTATTGCCTTTCGGGTTTTGAATTATGTTCGAAGTGCGCGCGATGGAACGGGAAGGTGGATGATATTTCCATTCGCCATATAATATAAACAAATCAACTAGTTTGTTCTATATACATGATAAAATACAAAACGAACACGAGAGTATTAGATGCGATATGACTCAAGTGCTAATTTATCACATTTGCGGCCATTTATTATATGTTTAGTCCCTGCAGTGTGTATATAGTCCAGAATATATATTAAATAGAAAACAGAACACAAATACCATATATACAATCTGTTTGGATACGTTTTGATTATTAATTTGCTGGAAAATGTGAATGTCGCTGAAGTGAAAAATATGGGTGGGAAATTTGTTATAATTTATAGTTGTTAGTAGTTTTCACTATATACTCGTATATGCACACTGCACAGCTAGACATTATATATGGGGGATAAAATCGTTTATCAAAAATATAAAATTAGATTTCTTTTCAGCGACTTGCTAATTGGTAGATCAACCAGTCATGATAAAAAATATCAAATGTAACCTATAAACAATGCATTTAAGTCACTCGTTTACGTCGAAAAATTCTATTCATAAATGTAATGATTAAAACGATGTTGTTATTCAGTCACAGCATCTTTGTTAGTGGTTCAGAGACTCAACGGTGGTGATATCATTATACAGTCTGATTTTTGAAGTTCGGTTTAGGCTTACAAATTACGTATAGTGGGTTCCAACTCCTCAATGTTTTATTAAGTGCTTCCATATCTGTGGGTCTCCTAAAATTATCCAAGATTGAATACGATTGACGAACTAAACGTCAAGGGATTCAAACATAAATTCTCTGTACTTTCGTCTTAGGTTTAAATTATTCAATGTGCACAATTTTAAAAATGAAATTAATGTTTAAAAATAACCGTGCTTAAAATTACAGAACCCCAAATGGAACTGGATCATTGTATTTTAACAGATACTTTCATAGACTGCACAAAGTGAAGAACGAAATGAGGCGATAAAAAAAACTCCCCGAGTACTGGAGCATTTTTCAAGCTTAAGTAATTGCGGTAAAAGAAGCCGAAGACAGGTTGAGGTATAATGTATAATATCGGCTAACGATATCCGCATTTTTAATGCTTGTGTCTATAACCAAAAAGTTATTAGTTGTTATAATAACCTGCTACCCGGAGAGCTATTTACGGCCATTCTTAATGTAAAGGGTGGTTAAATTTTAAGGGCCGATGTTAATTTTGAATAAAACACAAATTATTTAGGAAATTATTGTCAATTCTTTTTATTATGATAATATGGTATGGTTCAATTATGTATGGAACAAAATATTGGCCAAATGGCCACCGCGACCTCGGCGGCACACCTCCATCCTATGGTCCAAATTATCGATGACGCTTAGGCATAATTGAAGTTATATGCCGTTAATGTGCCGAATTATCTCAACCTTTAGCTCTAGCTATCCCCTCGGGGATAAGTATTTAGTATTGTCTACTTACTTATAAGCGCTAATTAAACCGATACAAATTACAAACGAATAAAAAATAATTAAATAAAAAAATTAAAACATTGACAATTAAAATAATTTAAGTCCTATCATCCCATCCAAACAGAAGCAATTCTGTTTCCTGAGCTGTTACCTCTACGAGGTCGAGGGGAGGCAACGAATAAGTGGTCACATCTTAAGGGTGCAATAAAAATTCCACTGTACGGCGAAATACAGGAAAAAACTCAGTGTAGATAGGGTGGTGGGAGGCATGGGTGTCGATAGATCACCCGTTGCATCCGTTTCGGGCCGCAGCAAACGTGCTCGAATAGATGACAACGAGGCTGTGGAGGATGGGTCTCGGCAACCCACCACACAGCCTGTAGTCGCTGACTCGGTCGGTGCTTTAAGGGATGCTGTCAAACCGATAGAACTGGAGATAAAGCAGATCTCCAAAATTAACATGAGAGAAAGGGCAAAACTTATGGATTGCCTAAGCGGCATTGTAGAGGCAGGCCATTTGATGAGCCTAGAAATTGCTGGCTTTAAAGGCCGACTGCTCGAAAGATCCGAGATAGTACAAGCAATTAAATCAGAGAAAAAGGTCTCGTACGCGCAGACTTTGAAAAATGCGGTACCTCAGGTCCCCGTCCTTTTAACGGGAGTCAAAAGAAAGACCCAGTGGCAACCATCAAAGGTTGTCACTGTAAAAGCCATGGCGGGTAGGGAGACCTCCTTCACTAATAGTGAGGAGGTCAAAAAAAAGCTGCGGGAAATAATAAACCCGGCAGCGGCTAACGTTTCGGTTAGAAAAGTCACCGCCATCAAGGATGGCGTTCTAATCGAAACGGGAAGAAAGGAAGATCTAGGTTTCTTCCTAGCCAATAAGGAGCTATCAAATGCTGGGCTGGTAGCATCGCTACCAGATAAACGTATGCCCAGAATTATCATCTATGATGTGGATAGGGCTGAAAAGATTGAGACAATCAAAGAAGCCTTAATAAAACAATGTAGCTCTGAATCAGGAAAGATCGAGGACTTGAAACGTAGTTTCATGACTGGACCAAAAGAGGCCAAGTCAGTCCATTGGGTAATCGAGGTGTCGTCAGCTGCGAGGAATATCCTCATAAAAAACCGTCGTGTTTATCTAGGCTGGTCCTCATGCAGAGTAACAGGCTTCATCAGGTTGACAAAATGTGTCCAAATGCCAGGCATTTGGACACATTGCCAAGTTATGTAAGGAACTAAACCATATTTGTGGTCAATGCGGTGATAATGGGCATGACCAAAAATCATGCACAAAAAAGACTGAAGACGCTAAATGCGCTTCTTGTCAGAAGGCAAACAGGGCTTACGACCATTCGTCGCGTAGCAAAGTTTGTACTTCATACAAAACGGCTTTGAACCTTATGATGAAGCGAACTGTCTATGATAGTTAAAAACAAAAATAATTATCGATTGAAGATCGCCCAACTGAATATGCAAAATGCTAAAGCAGTTGGGTACGAGATTAGACAATCTACTGAAAAAGAAGCAATCGATATACTCTGCATGCAAGAACCTTACGCGGTTAAAGGTGTCATAGAGAGAATGAGCACATCCACAAGGATAATCAGTGGATGCAACAATAATACAAAAGCAGCAATTGGCATACTCAATAACGATCTTGAGGTTCTTAAAATTTCACAGTACTGCGACTCATACTGTGTGTGTGTCGAGGTGAGATCTAATATAGGAAAATTTTACTTGGTCAGTATCTATTTCCAATATTCAGACGATCCAGTGGAATATATTAACAAACTTGACAAAATCATGGATGGTCTAAAAAACTATCCTATTATAATTACTGGCGACTTCAATGCAAAGTCTAAACTTTGGCACAATAAGGACGCAAACGAAAGAGGAGTCCTCGTCGAAGAATTCATTGCAAGAAGTAACCTATTCGTTATAAACGAAGAAGGGTAGCCTAGTACATATTCCCACAATGGAGAGTCAAATATTGATCTCACACTCATGACGGGCGGTCTGTTAAGAAAAATTTTAAGTTGGTCCGTCCACAAAAATTGGACATCAAGTGACCACTATCTTGGGCTCGGAGGACACACATAATGATTCCGCACCATCTAAAATAGTTCCTCGGTATGCCTTAAGGCATGCCAATTGGGACGGTTTCTACAGCCAGCTAAGTAGCATCTGGCTAAGCCTGGCAAAAGACCTGGAGGTGATGATTGAAAGCGATATCGATCGAGTTGAACAAACAATAACCAGTTCAATAATCAAAGTCTGTAGCGCTACTATTCTACGTAAACTTGCTCGCAAGTCAAAACTGTCTTGGTGGTCTCCTGACCTAAGTGAATCAAGAAAATTGGTTCGTAAGTTGCGCAAGTTATATCAAAAAGACAAAAACCCCGATTCTCGGGAAAGCAAGAGGCTTAACTATGTGGCTCACCGAAGGGCGTACTTCAAAAATATTAAAGACAAAAGCCAAATGAGCCTTAGAGAGTTCATAACGGAGCATGGAAATGCGGAACCGTGGGACTTTGTCTACAAATTTAGCACAGGCAAATTGAAGACGAATGAGGTACTAAGTACCCTGGTGAGCGGTAGCGGGCTAACAACAATCTGTTGGGAGGACACTACCAAATGCTTGCTTAACACCTTACTACCCGACGACTATGAGAAAAATGACTCCGAGAGGCAAAAAGAAATCCGCCCCGATCGTAGCACTGCACCAACCACACCAAACGTGAGCCACTTCAGTGATGAAGAGGCCACTTCGGCTATCATGTCTATGAAAACCGGTAAAGCGCCAGGCCTAGACAACATCTAAGTCGAAGTGATACAACGTGCATGGCCTATTGTAGGGCCCTGTATCACGAACTTTATGAATACTTGTCTTAGTAAAGGAATATTCCCCAAAGCATGGAAAAATGGCAAACTAGTAATCATTAGAAAAACTGGAGATAGGTGTCAAACCGATCCCAAATCTTATCGACCAATCATGTTGTTGCCTGTCCTTGGCAAACTATTTGAAAAGTTAATTGCCGGCAGGTTAATGGACATATTCCATGGAAGTGGTACCTATAGTGACAAACAGTTTGGCTTCAGAGAAAATAAATCCACAGAGGACGCAATGATCGAGTTGATCAATATGGTCAAAGATTCGGACCAAAAGTACAATCTTGGAGTATTCCTAGATGTATCTGGTACGTTTGACAACCTGTGGTGGCCCAGCATTATGTTGGAGCTAAAGAGATTCAATTGCCCATGCAATCTCTACAACATCCTAAACAATTATTTTTCTGAAAGAAAGGCAACTGTTATTTCAAGTCATGGAAAAGAGTCGCGGAAAATAGTAAAAAGGTTTTCGCTGTCCTAAAAATAGTTGCTAAAGAGAACTGGGGCCTCAAGCAACAAACACTATCCATAATATATGAAGGCCTTGGGCGCCGTTCATGTCTTGGCCGGCATGATACCTATTGATATACTGTTAAATGAAAGAATTGCCAACTACAAAATTAGGAAAAGACAAAATGTGCGTTATGGAAACGTGATAATAGAAGGCGATCAAATTCGGCTGAACCTCGTGGGCTTGCTCAAGAGGAAAACGAGAAAAGCGTCAATAGCAATATGGCAGGACAGATGGTCGCACTCAGTGTATGGCAGAATAACATATAGTTATCTGCCAAACATTGCGGCGAGATTAGAGACAAAGATTCCTCTAAGCGTATGGTTCACCCAAATGTTAACAGGACATGGTAGAATGGCCTCCTATATGCACCGACTGAATCTAGCGGACTCAAGCACCTGTGAATGTGGACAGGGCGAGGATACAATAGAACACATCTTCTATGACTGTGATCTAGCTCAAGAAGCTAGAGAACAACTAATAATAGACACAAGAGTTGAGTGGCCAGCAAGTAAACTAACTCTAATGCTGCCAATCAACCTCAACTCTTTCAAGAAGTTCTGTGATACCGTTTTAAGCGGTAGATAGACAGAGAATAGTACACCAGATTTTTTCTCAAGTTAAATGCTAGTTATAAGTAGACGAGTATGCGCCTCCTCGATGGCAGGAACGGTAACAGGGCAACCTGGCTAAGCATACCGATTTAGTAGTTTTATAATCAAAATTGTAAGTCCACGTTGGAGTTGTTAAAGGCACGACCTCCTGGGAACAGCTTCTTCGATCAAAGCGACAAAATGAATGAAATGAAATGAAATGAACCTTTAGCTCTTGAATTGTTGCTGGCTTATCGACGTACACCTTTTCTTTCAAATAACCCCAAAGAAAGAAGTCCAACGGTGTCAAATCACATGATCTTGGCGACCAATTGACATCGCCACCACGTGAGATAACACGGCCATTGAATTTATCGCGCAAAAGAGCCATTGTTTCGTTAGCTGTGTGGCAAGTGGCAACGTCCTGTTGAAACCACATATCGTCCACATCCACATCTTCCAATTCGAGCCATAAAAAGTTCGTTGTCATCTCACGATAGCGGACACCATTCACAGTAACTGCCTGACCGGCCTCATTTTGGAAAAAATACAGCCCGATGATGCCGCCAGCCCATAAACCGCACCAAACAGTTACTCTTTGTGGGTGCATTGGTTTTTCGACAATCACTCTTGGAATATGATTCGCCCAAATTTGGCAATTCTGCTTATTGACGAATCCACTGAGGTGAAAATGTGCCTCATCATGTGTGCCTGAAGATGATTTTCTTTGAAAATTGATCATCCACTGTTGCCATTTCTTGCCACCATTCTGACCATTGACGACGTTTGGAATGGTCAAGATACTTTATAGTTCTTGAGTCAATTGCACCTTATAAGCGTGTAAATGCAAGTCTTTATGCATAATGTACATCAACGACGAGCGTGAGAGGTGCAATTGTTGGGCACGACGACGAGTTGAGGTGGACGGCTCTTCAGCCACACTATCGCGAACAGCAGCAATATTTTCTGCAGTACGAGCTGTACGAGCATGCACTGGTGTTTTAAAGTTTCCTACAGACCCGGTTTGCTCAAATTTTTCCACGATTTTTCCGATTGTACGCACATTTGGACGATTAAATTGACCGACAAAATCACGAAGTGCACGATATGCATTTTGATTTGAACGCCCATTTTCATAATAGGTATGAATAACTTTAACGCGTTGCTCGATTGTGTATCTTTCCATGGTTCAAATTGAGTTAGTCTGAAATTGAGAAATGTCAAATAAAATGTAGAAAAAAACTTGACGTTTAGGTGTGGTTCACATTCAACATCGGCCTTTAAAATTTAACCACCCTTTATTATAGAGCGCTGTTCTTCACTCACTAAAGCAATAAGGATCATCGCTTACCTAACACGGAGGAAATACATTCACACTAGCTTTTATTCGGCAAAAGTGATTTACTCCTTTAGCAGTAAAATCTTACATCAATAAATCTGCCATAAACAACGAGCGCAAATTTTAAATCATATTATGGGAGATCTGAAAATACCTAATTTACTCACACTGGGGTAGATTATGCAAGGCCTTTCCAACTACGGTGTTTACCAGGTCAAAGACGCAGAACCTATAAATGTTATCCATCCATTACAAAGCATGCATATGCTTTGCGGTAAAAGGTATTAACATATAAGTAGTTAGCGACTTGTCATCAGGAGGTTTCATAGAATTCAAACGCTGCACAGCACGATGAGGCCTTTGATCAGACCACTATAGTGACTGTGGTTTCAATTTCATATAGCCGCTTCAAAAAAAGTATACAAAGTATGATGCAAACCTTGAGGATCTATCCTAACTCGCATAAACGTACTGCAGTCTTAGCAAACTGTAAAAGTTTGGACCAAGAGATAAATAATAACTGATCTACGTTCAAAGATCCGCACGAGAATACTTGGGATCTGGCTTCGACAAAGGTCGGACAACTGCAAAGGTATTGTAGACAGTCGTCCACTTCCTCCAGACAGTTGTCTCAAAGATCATCTTGAGATGTGCATTGAAACGTCCATGGCCCGTAATAAGTGCAATCAGAATTCTGAGTTGACTTTTTTTTAAGGATAACACATATTTAGCGATCCTCACGTTGGGTTCAATGATGAACCGTTTTGCCTTACGACAGCTTGGAGTAGAATGCCACTTCTGTGCCAGTTTAAGGAAAGCAAACTTCTTAATACCGTCTTTACCACCGTTGAAGGATCGAGGAATTGCTGGCTCGGGACCACAAAATTTACTGCGCGAACCACATTTTGCTAATGTGCAGGCACCCACATGACCCTTACTCTCGAATTAGAGAAAAGGAGATTAATGTAGTGTTTGTACTCTTTCACCAGTTTATATGTAGTCAAAAGGTTTTTAAGGGTATTGAGCACTGCTTTACTATCCGTGCAGATAATATAATATCCTTGCACAATCACTAAACTTAAATGCCTCAATTGCACTATGGGTAAGTGCAATTAACTCAGCTTGAAAAACCGTGCAGTGTTTACCCAGACTACCCAAAAATCTGAGCCCATACTTTAGAAAAAGAAACCAAACCCTGCACTGACTTAAGAACGAACTTATTCTTGCGGTAAAACAACTATCGAAAATGGTCAGAATAGCTTGCAAAACATGTTAAATAAACTTTGGGAATCAGCTGTTAAATCTATCAAACACCATTTGATTAGGATAATTGGAGAAGAACATTTAACATTTGAAGAAATGTCTACGGTGGTTTGCCAAATCGATGCATGCCTGAATTCACGACCACTTTTCCCACTGACAGCTTCTTCTAACGATTTTACATCATTAACACCCGGCCATTTTCTGACAGGCAACCTTAGGCGAACAATGCCAGAACCTAGCATCTTGAACGAAAATATTAACCATTTAGCACGTTTTAAGCTCCTGCAAAAAATAATTCAAGAGTATTGGAAAATTTGGGTAACCGAATATACATATATGATATTGCTACAAAAATAAAGCAAATGGACAAGCTAATATATCAAAAGGAGAGCTAATTCTCATTAAAGATGATAACTTACCTCGAGGAAAATGGCCTGTAGGAAGATTTCAGAAGTCCATACTGGAAACGATGGCTAAGTTTATAGAGTTGTAACCAGTAACGAAGGATTGCTTTCGGAAATAAGAACATTTTATGCGGAGTTAAGGGATCAAAATGAAATACTGAACGCCCTAAGTGGCAACAAGTTGATTCGCTAAAGAAGAACAAACTTTGACTTTGTTGGTACAATTATCAATGAGTTATGGTGTACTCGTAGAAAAATTATGGAGTAAAACAATCAAATTCAAACCAACAACACCACCAAAAGCTATTATACAACAGCCAATGTCGATATTAGGATCAACTATCAACGTTATTAAGCACAAATACGAGGGGACAGATAAGAAGTTTCATGCATTCATCAACATAGTGGCCAGCATTATATTTCATGAAGAATTCACCGATTTCGCGCTTCACGCTTTGATGGAAATGATGAGACTTCGTGCGCATTTCAATCCACAATAATTGATACCATCACCGAAGTTATTATCTAGAGACTACATAACCTTCCGTAACAGATTAAACAAATTGTACAGAATATAAAAGTCAATCAACACATTTCGTGCCGTAATTTAAACACAGCAGCCAAATATAAGATAACCGAAGTTAAAACAGTCAAAATTGAAGAAACCATAATTTATTTGAAATTAAAATTCCACTGGCACAGAAATCCTGATACACGTTTTACCACGTTATACCAGTTTCAACGATCCACCAGCAAGAATATGTTTACAACAAGCCATCTTCTAACTACTTGATGGTCGCAGTAAAACAAATATATAGCGCTACTTGCGGATGAGTTTAATGACAATTTGCAGATGTTGCATCCTTTTTTAAATGGTTGCAAACAATGCGCAGCTGTCACAAGGTATTTTGAAAGGGAAGAACGCATGAAAGAGGTCCTCATCGACCACAAATATATTGTCTGTAGGTGAAACATTTAGGTGTGTATTTTCTGACGTAATGTCTAACAGCGTCACCGGAAGTTTAAAGCATACCTAGCTGTATTAATAACTGCTCATCAAGTTTTTTTTTGTAATTTTCCCGACATTTCTCAAAATTTAGCCTTCGGAGCCATAATCTTATTTGGTCTTTCCTGCTTGTCCTCGTACATATTCCTATGAACTTTAGCATTAAGCTTCATAGAGAGATTTCTATAAGTATCTGAGTCTTTAACATTTACCTTCCAAACATCATTATTTAGTGCTAATAGCTTGAAGTTCATGTCCGTAATTGACGTCATCAACAGCTTGATAATCTTTAATACCAACTAGCTATGTTTATTGGTAGAGGCAGTTTTTTTTCTCTGTGTTATGAATTTCATCGATGCGCTGAGTAGTTGGTTTACTCGATGTTGATGTTTGATTTCACTGCTCAACATATTCTGGCGATGATTCTGTTTTTTTTCTTTTCTGGGCTTGTTTTTTTCAAGACCCAATCAGATTCTTTTGCCACTTCCTCTACATCTTTAACTTCCATGTTGAATGTGGCTGTTTTTCTTGTATTTCTTGATCCTAGATCCACTGGGAAGTGGTTCCTAGTTCTCTTCCGAGTTCTTCTTCGTTTTTGTAGTATTTATTATAATTTTCAGGTTATCATTTTCTCTCTTTAATAGGGTACTTTCAAATCTCTGCTTTGAGACCACCTCTTCTAGGTAATGAAGTGTGATTTTTTCTTACAACATTTGAATTAGTTGTTGATAAAGACAAAGTCATATAAATATCTCCTATAAAACTAATTTTTTAATAGTAGGTGATCTAAAGATTTTGTTACCCCTATGAAAAGGATACTCATAATCCACCGTTAAGCTTGTATTAATATGTTAGCAGAGTAAAAAATGGACGGATGATGAAGTTAATTAAATTAAATAACACACGATGTAATTTCAATATTTATTCAGTGCGTGTTGTTATTACCAAAGTTTACACAGGAAGAAGGAAAATGATATAATACAAACTTCTCGCTATAAGGGTATGTTCCCAATTTGCTTGAATGACGCGTTCCTATTTTATGAATTACTATACTATGTATTCAACATAATATTTGTCCCAGCAGCCAAGAAGACCACTGCGGAGACATTGTTTTTTTTTTTTTTTTTTTTTTTTTTTTTTTTTTTATATTTATTTCTATTACGACTGAGTCTTGTACCCATTTAGTAATTTACATTGCATAATACAGTATTTTGAATAGTCGGCGTAATCAAGTGATTATCCTCAGTTAGTGTAACTCCTCCCTCAGATTTTTCGCCACAGTAAGTCTACTGACCTCCTGGTCGCGATAAGTCCAGTGGTTTGTTGTAGGTGTTTTGTGTTTTGTTGCATGATGCTTAATTTCATCCGCGACAAGCTCAATCTTGAGATTTCGATGGAGGTTGTCGTTTCGAATGTACCACGGTGCATTAAAAATACATCGAAGGATTTTATTTTGAACTGTTTGTATGATTTTGATATTTGTCTTCTTAGCACAGCCCCATAGTTGGCTACCATATGTCCATACAGGCTTCAGAATTTGTTTGTATAACAGCAGTTTGTTATGGATCGCTAGTTCAGATTATCTCCCTAGGAGCCAATGCATTTTTCTAAATTTTATGTTTAGTTCTTCTCTCTTCTTTTTTATGTGTTCCTTCTATCTAAGCTTAGCATCTAAAGTCATACCAAGATATTTGGCAGTGTTTGCATGGGGTTCTACTATTGAGTTTATCATTATTGGTATAGTGTTAACTTTTTGATTTGTAAAGTTCACTTGGATTGATTTTGCTTCATTTAATTTAATTCGCCATTGCTTTGTCCAATTACATATCAGGTTAGTAGCCCTCTGTAATTTACTAGTGGAGTCATTGATGTTCTTTGCTGTTGCAAGTATTGCCGTGTCATCGGCAAAAGTCGCCATTGTTTCTTCTGTAATTGGTATATCTCTAGTATATAGGAGATATAGGATTGGCCCAAGAACACTCCCTTGTGGTACTCCGGCTGTTATTCTTTTTAGTTGGGAGTACTCATTCTCATACTTTACTCGGAAGTGCCTCTCTGATATGTATGATTTTAAAATTTGAAAAAATTGCTCCGGAAGATCTCGATGAAGTTTGAATTCTAGCCCCTGGTGCCATACTTTGTCAAATGCTTGCGCTATATCAAGGAATATAGTTGAGCATATTTGTTTGCTTTCTAGTGATTTCTCGATTACATCAGTAATTCGATGTACTTGTTCTATCGTAGAATGTTTTTCCCAAAATCCAAACTGATGTGAAGGGATAAGATTCCTTTCTTCGATAATTGGTTTTAGTCTTTTAAGAAGAACTTTTTCAAATAGTTTCGATAATGTTGGTAGCAGAGAAATTGGCCTATATGAAGCTTTATCATGCGAAGGTTTGTTCGGTTTAAGTATCATAATTACTTCTGCAACTTTCCATTGCCTTGGTACATATATTAGTCGAAATGCTGCATTAATTATATGCACTAGTTTCCTCAACGCTTTCTCCGGTAGCAGTTTTATTATCTGACCTGTTATAAGATCATATCCTGGAGCCTTAAACGCATTCAGATTATTCTTGATTTCCAATTTTAGTTCTTTCAATGTTACAGGTGTAATATTTACTTCATCCTGTTTATTTATTGGTGTAATATTTTCCTCTTCCGTTTGTTTTGGATAAGGTTGGAATGTTTCTTCAAGGTGATTAGCAAACAAATCTGCTTTTTGTTTAGCATTTCGAGCCCAATTTTCATTATTTTTAATTGGAGGAATCTGAAGTTTAGGTCTTTTAATATTCTTAGTTGCTTTCCATAATGAATAATCAGTATCTTTTTGCCCAGTTAGAGTGCTGAGGTATTTATTAACTGATTGATTTTTAATGTCTTTTATAAGGTATTTTAATTTGTTACACAAATGATTAAATACTCTTTTATTTTCAGCATTTCGATGTTTTTGCCAATTCTTCCGTGCTTTTCTTTTATTTTTAAGAAGTTCTCTCAGTTCCTCTGGATAGCTAGCATTGCGCTTCATTTCCTGCCTATTATTTGGAGTGCTTTCCCACGCAGCATATTGGATATTATAGATGAGCTTATCTAATTCGTCTTCTATTTGGACTGGTCCCTGAATTGGGTTCTCCAGACTAATTCTTTCTGTTAGCTGTGTTTGGAAGAGATCCCAATTGGTTTTGAAGCTCGTTAATTTCGAATTTCGGGTTGCTCTCTTTCAAAATAATTGTTTGGCTAAGTATCATAATAACTGGTGAATGATCTGATGATAGAATTTCACTGTTCTCTATATGGATATACTTATCTGAAATCCCTTTTGTAATAAAGAAGTCTATAAGGTCTGGAATCTTACTGGTATCCGTAGGCCAATAGGTTGGTATACCGCCTGAGTGAAACTCGCATTTTAGTTGTTTGCCTGCTGCGAACAGTTCTTTTCCTTTAGCGGTCGTTAACCGAGATCCCCAATATGTATTTTTTGCATTATAGTCACCTCCAACTAAAAAGACACTTCCTAGCGTTTTCAGAAGATTAGTATAATCTACTTGTTTGAGATTGTATCTTGGAGGGATAGGGGATATATTGCTGAGATACTGCATGTTTTAATATTGCTTAATTGTATTTTGATTGTTGTGACTTGCATGGAAAGGTGCACTATACTATGTATTCAACATAATATTTGTCCCAGCAGCCAAGAAGACCACTGCGGAGACATTGTGATCAATTGATTTCGTCGGCTGGGGGCCCACTTGCTCACTCCCGAATGTCGCCGGTACTGGGTTTCCGAGACCCTGCACTGTACATTTTACTGTATTCAGGCTCATCGTTGGTTTTTTGTTTAAGATATCCTTCCTCTAAATGAGAAACAAACGATGTGTGAAGTCGCATCTCCTGGTGACCAGACGCTTCTTACAAGTTTTGGTTAGCGACTGGTATTTTATTTCCCAGTTACTGGCCGGTGTTCCGGTTTTGACATCCCTATATACGCCACCTGGGGACGTGCCCGATATGTAAATTGAAACTCCCACGAGGTACAAAATTAATAAATTATTTATATTTTACAATTTTAGGAAGACATATTTTTTTCTTACGGATTTTATTCAAAATTATATCACAACAAAAATTAAGCTTAAAGCTTAAATCAATACTTTATTTTAGCAATTTTCACTGTTTGTCATAAAAATGGTTTCAGATCAGAACCAAAAGAGAACGCTCGTCCATTTCCCTCTTCTCCTTTTCCATATCAGATGTAAATTTTAAAACAAAACCCGGTTTAAACGTTTGGTAATCAACTAACTACCCTAATTTCAACAACAAAACATTACAAAACACATTGCTGGTAGGTTGGTTAATGATACTTTTTTTTTTTCATACAGTACTACCCCAGTAACAATTATATTAGCAAATTGTCACACTGGTTCTGAAAAAAGTCTTACTTAATTAATTTGCCATAAACTTCACGCCGATATAAAGTTAAAAGGGGTTGGTCATGTTAATTAAATAAAATGGTGCAGTCGAATCGAAGGGGGCTTTTAGAAATATGGTCCCAAACCAATATTTTAAATAAATCGTTAACTCAAACCTCAGATTAAGAAATTTTCGTTATGAAATGACCAAAACACTATTGAATAGCTTAAAGCATAGAACAATTCACAAGATTTCCAACAAGAAAATGGGAACTAAATCAAGGTCCTCGAAATATTCAAACGTATATTTTGAATGATCTAATGTAATTCAAACGAAAGCTTTCAATAGATTGCTTTCTTTTTCTCTCTCTACGAAAGATGGATAATCACCTCTAAAACAGTAAAATCCCATAAACGTTAAAAATTTTATCAGATCACTGGATGTACAACCGCACTGATATTTAATCTTCTATCGTTTAGATTAAAGATTGTTTCAGTAAAACAGATCTACTTTTGGAAAAGCAATTTTTTATATTTTGTGAATGACAGGGTATAGACCAGGCATGCCAAGTATATGCCATGAAAGTAATGATAGGCTTGGCTCTAACATGGTCGAATGTAGTAATGTAAACGACCCATTCCTGAAATTTTATTGTTAAACCAAGCATGTCAGCATATTCGGTCGTCTCACTTCATTTGGGAGTTTTTATTAGATCCTGGATTACTATATACCCATCGCCACATGGGCGTTTTAATTTGGTCCTCAGGAAATCAGCGGGATTTGCTCATATAGAAGGGTTGCGAAATTTTCAGCCTAACAGATCAATCTTAATACGACATATCATTTGGTGATATCACTCGAATAGTCAATCGAATAATCCCCTCCACATCATATATGTCTTATATGTTACGTGTTTGTGTTTATACCCCGGCAAAACAACATATATTTGAAAAGCTTTGATTGATTTTTATTTTATTGATTTTTCTAATTTTTGATATTAACAAATTTTCAGTTCAGCCGTACACATATACCATATGATATTGTGAAGATAACTGTTGGTTTAATTCGTCTAAATATCATGGAGAACATTTTTTAAATTTTAATTGGATTAAACTGGGTGGACAAATAAAATTGTCTATCAATTTAGCTTTTTCGAAACATCTCTTAAACTAACGAAGCCGATAATTTAAATGGATGAGACATCGTCTATATACATATATGTATAGATAGAAACATACATAAAATTCACTTTTGAAATTGAAAAGTTTGTGTCGACTCATCAATACCATCAATATATAACGACTTATATGTTGTGTATATGCGGTGGGAAAATCAAAAGCTTTTCAAGATTAGACATGATTTTCACTGTAATGATAGTATATAGCAATATAATTTTAATTCGATTTAATAGAGACAGACAAAATCAAATTTATAGCCTTCGAGCGCATAAAATGTATGAATATCAAAATGTAATTAAATTCAGTCAACCGCACATCGTTAATAATACTAAATAAAAAAATCACACTAAAAACAGTTAGTTGCAATTTAATTTCAATGTAAAATGTCACCAAAAAAAAAAAAACTATTAAAAAATGTTCATGTTTTAATCAAATTACACTTGCCACCGTGTCTAGACTTTGCGAATGAATATTAAATTTGGTATGAAAAATCATCTTCTTTACGCGGTGATTCTCTAAATAAAATTTATACTGTTAAAGTAATTAAGAAATTTACGAGTATATCGTGATTGTACTAAAAATTTCGTCGTCGATATGATATTTTTTACAAAGGTCACATTATGGTTATAGGTTTTCAATAACTCAAATAATATAAATCAAATAATCAGAAGGATGGAAACTACTGAGGTTTCGCACTCAATGCCAAAAACGGTCAATGGTGCAAACGTATAGAGAATCTACCCTTAATCGCAGGAGCGCACTGCAACCTTAGCAAACTGTAAAAGTTTGAACCAAAAAATGGATAATAACTGATCTACGTTGAAAGAATATCTGGAGGAGAACACTTGGGAACTAGCTTCGACAACGGCTGGACCAGGCCTCAATGTACCTCAGTCATAACGCAGCTGAACACTCTAAGGCAATAATAAATGACTGCCATTCGGGCAACAATAGAATATATAGGAAGCTATTTTGCCTAGCTTTTTCTCCAATTTGTTCCTCAATATTTGGCAAGAAACTCGTTCATCGCGTTGGTCAACCTGTTTTTTTCTTAAGTCTCTTCATTTTATGGGGCTCAAAGCTCTCTTTCGCAGTTAAAATATTTGCTTCCTTGCCTTACACCGTCCATAGCTCCATGCCAGCTTAAACTGATTTGAACAAGTCACCTATTGTGTTTACCTATTTATAAATAAAGACTATAGTGAGCTCAGTTTCGGCTTATTTGATTGCCGACAATTTAAAAGTTTCCGTAGAACACGTGTAACCTTCTCCTTACCTCAAAATTTGCCACTTTTTCAATAATATGTCAATCCGGATTACTCCAGCTAGTGCAATATCACAGTATCGGTCGATACCGTTCTGTTGGTGTTTGTAACCCCAAGCAAAATACCCTCTTTTGAGCTGACTAATGTCTTTCGATGGGGACAATTCATCCGGTATGTCATAAAAGCTACTACTAACCCTTCGTGTATTATAGTGAGTGTACCTTGCTTTACGCCCCACGCTTCCTTCGTTTTTACCAATATACCTGATTCAATTACGAAATATGCGGCACCCCGGACGTCTCTTCCTCGCACCCTATATCCGTTGTTTTAGCTTCATGCTTTACTTTCACAGACAAAAAGTTGATGAACAATCAAAGATGATTTTCTCAAAGCCGTATTATGGCACGACATAGTAAAAACCATCAGTGCAACAACAAATAATCTTTTGCCACAAACTTCTGCCCTTCAATGTTTTGCAAAAAAGATGAAATGTAGATACTCTATTCCTGGTGAAATGTGCACATATACGTTTAAATGACTGATATTTATACGTTATTTCGCTCGGATTATAAAATCCATGTAACACATAAGTTCTTCAATTATTTGCACCCATTTCGAAATTGGTGCATTGATTAATTTGCTCTGGTATATATTATGCTGTGTCATTTTTGCTCACCTCCACTGGAAGCGCTTCCATTAATTTTTTATAGGTTTCAACCAATACCAAGAACTAGCACCACATCTAGATCAACCGATTATGTCTCATCTTCTGTTGTGCCATATATGACAGAGTTTATTTTGGTTAAAGCAGCATATTTTTGCTCAGATGATCTTTGCTAAAATAACAAATCACCTGCCGCACCCTCTTTTCATAACATCAGAAATAATTTGTGTAAATTGTACAGCCGCCTGTAAATTTTTCCCCAACACCTTAGATGATGCAATTTTTCGGACCACCGTGATGTCGCATGCATCATGCGTTCTAATCAATTGCTTTGTTTACTTTGTCCATGGGGTTTATATTCGTTGAAAAATCGAGATAACACGATGCAGTTTGGGGTCTAGCCCAAGTCGCCTTACTTTAGATATTTTCCAGGCCACGTTTATAGAAAACCAAACTAAATATGCTTTAAAACTCTCGCTAAAACATTCGCAATTAAAAGAAGTTAATTCATTTAGCAAATTTCTTCTGAACCATACTGTGACATCTATTAAATCGGTATTGTGTATCAGCCCCCAATGGCAGTAACTGTTAAAGTAGCGGTTGTTTGTTCTCGTTGCTCTTCAATGGGTATGCCTTAGGACACTCTGACAGACGATGGCCTACAATTTTGTAAATTAATCAGAAATTAAACTGTAGTGTTGACTAATATTTTTATAAGTTTTACACGAAAATTTCTGATTTGTTTTTAATGAATTAGATGTTAATGAAAATTTTCTGTCTGACTTGAAACTATCTCTATATATTTTCATTGAATTTCCACCTTTGAGGGATAATTGGAAAAGAGACAGGCATAAACACAAGTATAGATCAATATCACTACCACAAGTTGTTATTCTCGACGTCTACTCATGGAAACCGTGGTCATCAGAAAACATGCAGTACCGTCTCTTCCTCTTCTTCGTCACAGCTGTGACAGTATATAAATGTCAAAAGAAGTCTACTCGCATGCCTGTTTATGAGACGATGCCCTGTAATAAATCGACCACCATTTTAACCTGACATCGATCGGTGGGGACACATCATGTTTTAAAACCTTTACAAGTTCAAATTCTGGCCAAACCTACCAGGGTATTACGCAACACGTACAGTTTGACCATCTGCCGTTCGTTAACTGCTTGACTGCCAGGTAGCAGCAGTTTGCATCATGCAAGAGGCATTACAATATTCCTTCCTCTTTTTGAGATATGACCTGATCAAACAAATCCAACATTTCCCGAATTGCGGGATTCGTCCTATAAATCTGGTTAGCTGCAATGAACGCAACATAAATAATACTAAAAAAGAAAGCAACAGGCCAGCGGTGAGTCCAATTTATGATTGAGTAGCATAACTATAACTTACCCATGTTGTTTTCAACCTAAGAGCAAATTATGATATTGTTGTCACTAAAACCAAACACGGAGGAATAGGTTTCCCGAGATCTCTTAACGGCAGCATATCGTTCGAAACATATGGCTTATTTTTTTTTTATGTACCGACAATACAATTGATAAGGTCTAGGTTGTCAATATTCGAGCAAGAGACAATGACGTAACAATTTTTTCATTCGATCCTTTGAAATGCGCCCACAAATCTCTAACAATCCTATCTATCACAATGATTCATGACTTATCATAACGCTTGTTTCCCGTATAAATTGGACCAGTTATGGGGAAGGAGTAGGACGCATCACTAATTCGTCAAACTTTAACCACGTTTTTTCGTGGGTTTGGACGGCATATATTGCATGAATCTAGTTCTTCCTCTAAAATAATTAAATTGTATATAGTTCACTGATTGCCGCAGCTGATCGATATTAATCCCTGTTTTTCTTGTCGAATCATACTAGTGCGGTAAAGTAAACGTGGTGGTTTCTCATAAACATTTTGCGTGTCGATGTTTGATAGGGAACTCCTGTATGTTGAGACCAATATAAACTCCTATTTCAAAATTTAAAAAACTTGTCATCATCGTTACCCGACATGACTAGAAAATAAAAATAAAAATAAATTTGGAATGCGAATAAGCTGATCCAACACACATCCTCGAGCTGGAAATATTTCTATATAAACAAAAAATTGATATTTGTTTAATTTCTGAAACTCATTTCATTCGGATCTGCCATTCTTATTCAAGAGAATATAAAACACCGAAAAATTTAAAATTGAAAGTGAATCTATGAAAGTTACAACTGTCAAAACTCGCACAAAGTACAACGAAATAAATATACCAGCAATATACTGTCCACCACCACATAATCTGAAAAGAGACGACCATAATGTACTTTTCAACGCCATGGGAGGTTGTTTTATCATTAGTGGCGATTTCAATGCGAAAAACACATACTGGGGCTCCAGAGTTACTACACCAAAAGGGAAAGAGTTGTTTGACCCAGGAAAAAAATTAAAATGTCACTTTCAATCTGGTGGCTCGTTTGGATATTCGTTTGGAAAATAATGAAGAGTTTCAGACCACTCGCCTGTTATGATGGTCAGTGTAATACCAATTGGAAACGTTTTCGAGAATTATTAGAACATTACATCAATCTTCAAGTACCAATAAGTAACATCATACAAGTCAAAAAGGAAGTAGAAAGGCTAAACGAAAACATATAACAAGCTGCGTGGCAAAGTACATCTTTCAAATACGCAAATAACGTCAACTGTAAAAACAAGCTACTTGCAGTAAGAGAGCTTGCATGGCAAAGAAAACTAAAGCTCGAAAGTCTTGGTAAATAAATCGAACCAAGGAAAATAAAACCGTCCTTAATAACCTATATGTTGTCGTCACTAGCCAAAAAGAAATCGAATATTCCTTATGGAAAGCAATGTAAGTACTTTAAGAGACCAACAAATTCGACGGCTCCAATTAGGAAGGGAGCTTGAAATCCAATGTGTTTCTCTACAAGAGCTAAAAGAGAACATTAAAAATTTTAACATGAAAAAGTCTTCTGGGTACGACCTCATATAACTGGACAAAACATTAAAAATTACTAAATAATGCGATACGTAAACTTCTCCATATAATCAACGCAGAGTTAAGACTAAGATACGTTCCAAGGCAATGGAAGGTGGCAATCGTAGTTATGTTATTAATACCCAATAAACAGTAGCGATGAAAAGTCTTTCATACCGATATCCATACTCCCAACCATATCCAAGATTTGTGAAAAATTGCTCCTGAAGAAAATAAAACCCATAATGATGAACAGAAATCTCGTTCGTGACCACCAGTTTGAATTAGAATAACAGATATTATAGAACGCATACTAGAAACTAATAAAATATGTTCAACCTTTTTACTGGAGGTAGCGTAAGCATTTGACCGAGTTTTGCAGAAAAAATTGGAGTTTAAGCTCAAGCGGGACCTTTCCAAACAATATTATGAAACTCTGAAATCCTACATAACCGATAGACACTTCTGTGTAAAATATGAAGACGATCGGACTAAAGAAAATTTCAGGTAGAGTACCACAAGGTAATGTATTAGGCCCTGTTTTGTACCTCCGCTATACTCGGGATATACCACCAATATGGAAGAAGCAAATATAGCAACTTATGCTGATCTTATTACGACATTCTGAACTATCAAAATCAATGGCTCACATGCAATACAATTCACCATTCGCATCAAAATATAGTTTGACATCGGGGTCCCCATTAACCAAACAAGTCGACAATACTCCGACAGCTCACTATACACGCAGTAAGACTACACTAACAAAAAGTGGAAGCCTTGAAAGATTGACTCTAGATAAGACAGACCTATAGCAATTAGGAAAACCAGTATAACACAATTACCCATGACAAACCATACACAAGTCCCTCGACCGAAAAAAATTGAACCGACCGACGATATTTTAACCTATACAGAAACTAACGAGAAAACACCAACCACTCCTACAATCAAATACACATAAACCACAACCTACAAACGTATTCAACACCCGTAACACACAACAACGAAACAAAATGAACACAAAACCATTACATCAAACCATAACTATAGCTTCGTACCGGAATTCAGTGGTGACGAGAACGATCCGGCAAAAACCGCAACCAACCTTGCAAAATGTCTTGGAGCATCAGATAATACTGAAATATAGACTGCCAACCAAAGAGAACGAAGAAATCAACGGAATCATCAAGTACCGGCTAACAGGAACCGCGTCCACAGAGGGGAAATAAGGGACTACCCAACACTGGAAACCACACTGAAATAGATGTACACTCCAACATATGCATTGACGGAACTCGAAAACAATTACACGGGAATACGACAGCAATACGGAAAGCTCATCAAAAGATACGGCTATAGACTGAGAGAATCCTGTAGAAAAAACCTGTACAATATTGGCTGCAGAGCAAAGTACGAACTGGCAAACCTGGACGACAACTACACAAAACACCTTGATGTAAATAGTGTGGATCTGGACCGGTCAAGTCCAGGCCAGATCTGCCTGGTGTGTAATAACCAGGCAGATCTGGCCTGGACTTGACCGGTTCATATCAGGCCAACTGATATCGCTTAGACGGCACCATATCGGTATGGTCGTGGGAGCTATAACGGGACATTGTCTCGTTATGATATATGTGAACAGACATGGGTGTCGCCAGCCCACGATTTCTGTCGCAGCTGTGGTGATAAGAAGGATGAGGAGTAAAATGTGCTCCATCTGCTATGCACTTGTCCTAGTACAGCGTACATCAGAACAAAATTTATGGGAACTTCCCCTTTGAACGACCTCTCGGATCTTAGTACGATCGAGATCCGGGACTTTAAACGCTTCTTGGTAAGCTCAAGATGGTTTAACGAGTGAAGAGGAGGAAACTCGAATGTGGTACAGCTACGGACCATTTTTGTGTCTTTGCTAGTCCTTTAGGACACCCTTACCTAACCTAACCTAAATAGTGTGGAGATATTTCAGAGAGGACTGACAAACACAATTCTGATGGAGAAAGTAGCAAAAGTCGTAGCAAAAAACATAGACAAAATAATCGAAGAAACGGAACGAATCGAGAAAATGTTAATAACAATAACTGGCAAACCAACCCAACACATAATCCCAACTCAACCGCAAATTTAGCAATCGACACAAAGCCAACACATGGGAACGTGGGATATGTAAGAACAACCAATACTTCCCACAAAATCAATACACCCCACCCAGACAATTTCCAAATACTCCCACAAGACATACCACATACACTCCACCTCAACAAAATAATTTCACAAACTACCGACAACCCAGAATCTCAAATTTCCAAGACAAACCTCATAAATACTGCTCACACTGTTTTGCTCATACGTTTGACGAATGCAGAAGCAAATTCCAATTAAATAAAAACTACAACTCGGGATAATACCGAAAACAACCGCGATCAAATAAACTCGAAAAACAAATTCAGCTCAATGAAACTCAATACAGTCATCCAATAGCCGATGGAAAACACTGCGACACACAGACAATACAGCAACCAGGGAAACGACCAAGGATCCAGCCAGCAGTAGGAGAGTCGCCGCAGATGGATCCAGCCACAAATAACTATGACATCAAACGGAAATAGCAAACCGACATTCTCTCCTAATGGGTATTATTCCAGAAATATACCTCAAATCCACAAAACCATGCTCAAACGCAGAAGACACAAGACAAAACACGCAGGGTTCTCAAGTTTACCGACAGAGTACAACTACTCACGTTAACCGAACGTATCCAAACGTATAGATATGAAGAAAACACAAATAGTACATAGCTTTTGGGTTGTACCAAGAAAACGAACTTCAAGATGATACAGAGGTTCCAAAAAAAAGTACTTCGGAACAATGTAAATCCTCCATGGTACATTAGAAATGAAGACCTCCACCGAGATTTAAAGATGGAATATATAGATGAAGTTATTACGAATCATGTTCTAAAGCATGATTCAAGCTTCCGACAGCACGAAAATATCGAGATTTACCGTTTGCGGGACAGACCGTTGGCAGTAAGTCGTCTCCAAAGGACCAAACCAATTGATCTAGTGAATAGAACATAAAATTACTATAATAGGAAATATTTTTTTAAATAAATAATTTTTATTCATGGGACTAGCCGTTGGGCTATATCCCCTTATATGTTAATATAACTATAAATATTTACTGTCAATCCAATGCTAATCCTCCAAGAAACCCGCAAGTATTTTATGGTTGCAGGTAAACACGATAGTTTACATGTATATGAATAAATAAGATTCAGGTTTCACACCTCGACTGTCTGGATATGACTCATATACGAATCACAAAATTATGTATTTCATCTCACTCATCGGGAAATCGGGAATTAGTTTATTTGCCACAATCTTCACGCCGTTTCATATAAGTGCATAGGCACATCCAATCTCTATTTGTCACTTACATATTTTAGAATTATTTATGCAAATAGGTTTTAGAGAATATGCGAAAAACTCTTTGGGACCACACAATTAACACCGTTTGAGTTCAAGGTTGAACTGCCAAATTGAATAGTGAAAAATGATGATATGCAATTATGCTGAGCCTATAAAATATGATTTTGCATGTATAAACGACGAACTAAACTATTACTATAACAAATATTTACCACAGGGGATCAAATTTAATTTGAACATTTATTTTGTCTAAAATGGACATGACACATAATATTTCAGCATTTCCGAACTCATGAGCGGAAAATATGTTTTTGTTTTTAATTAAAAACCATCGATCCAATATATATGACTATGTCGTATATGTATATGTAATGAGACAAACCCATCAATTTGTCCATCGACAAACAACACATATCAATATCCATCAATTTTATAAAATTGTTGTTCATCGAAAAACGATATAAAAACTATAAAACAACAACAACAATATTTTCTATTATGAATAATATTGTAATGTAATACTACAAAAATAAAAAAAATAGTTTTCGCTGTTATCAGTTTATCACACATCGAAAAATAAAACCCTTATTAGTATTCATAGTTTTTGGTTTTTGTCGTTTATGTCTAATTTCATATGTGCGATATTGGGCTGAGCTATATATATTGTAAACGTGAGTCTGACTATTTATTTGTTAAGCCAACTAAATTTTTTTTTATTGATATTGGTTATTGTATCAGCGCTGTTCAACTTCTATATGACTCGGCCAATTAAATGTACCTGCTAATGCCGGATATAGCACCCGTGTCGTCAGTTGAACAACACATTGCATATTATATTTAGACGCGCAGACAAAACCATCGACAACAGTTTTTGTATTATTATTGCATAGCGTTCGTCGAGTAAAGTTTTTCATCTTTGCATATATGTATATTGAAAATACATAAATATGCATTCATATGGGAAAATTTTTATGTAAAAATAAATTTCAAATGCAATTTTGTTGGTGGACATACTATACATACACCATATATACATATATGTATGTTTATGCAAATCAGCTATAACAATATTTTTTTTGCTTGATAACTTTTTGCATTTAGATTAGATATGGATTAGCTATACGGTTCATGCAGTCAATGAAAGTCAATTTTTTTAAATGTATGTTTGTATGTATGCTGGGAAATAAAAATAACATAAAATGCAACAATAATTTTTCAAAAGCTTTCTAATCAACGCTTCTGGTAAATGGTTATATACCATTTTAGTTTGTTGGTATACAGAAATATTATAAATCTGCTGCGACGACTACATTATTGAACAAATTGAATATTGATTCAGTTATTTCTTGTTGCTGATTTCAATTAACATTATGTACATACATGCAATTATAGCTAATCGAGTAAAAATAGTGGTCATGTGGAGTAAATTAGTTTTAAAGTATAATTAATAACTCAATTCTGAACTTGGTGTTTTGTAATATAATTTCGGAAGTTCTATTAATGCCAACACCCGACTTTCTTATACAAACTTGTGTTCGTAGATTCAAACAAGAAAAACTACTATTTACATAGTTAATCTATTGCTCAATAGATGGCAGCATATTGAATGAATTTTTATTTAGTGTTATACCATGAATTGAATTCGAGATACCCAGCTCCTCCGAACTGTTTTCTTTTATTATGAAGGTCATAACTTAAAAAAATTAATATGGGAACTGCCCAGAACAGACTATTTAGGCATTTAAAAACCAAATATGGGAGAATGCGTTTCTTAAACTTATTGAAATAATATTTAAATATTAAAAATTTAAGTTTAAATTTTTTGCCGACAATCGGGAAAATACTTTTTTGACATACCAAACCTCAGAGGGAAAGAATGTTTTTCTATACCAATAGCCTTGACTGCATAATCATGCACATAGAACCTATATACTAACATACCAGATACATATAATTATCATCGATATACATATAATGGTCACCCATACTACGAGTTATTATTTATTGTTAGTTTCACTCGTCCAGTAATTTCAAAATTGCATACAAATAAATTAAAATATGTATTGGTATATATTATATATAAGTATACGGTCCCTGTGGTCGGGACTCGGGGGGCACTCACATGTTTCGTAAATCTAAATTGCACAAACATGTTTCCCAAGAATACCACCACAGTAACCTTTGCTTGTCGTAGGAGGCGACTAAACGGTTGGATCGCAGGGCTGACGACCCGCATCCGTAAAAAAAAATCAAGTGTTTATAAAAATGGATACCGCCAAAAAAACACCGAACCCCCGCTCAAGTACCCGGATACTAGATTTAGGATCAACGTGCAATCACTTAGAAAACCAGGAGCGTTAGAGGGCCTAATCATGTGTATGAAAGAGTATCGGCTGGAACTCGTTGCTCTTCAAGAAACTGGCTGGCCTTAAAGTGGAGACCATGTTTCCCAGGGCTATACGTTGCTCTACAGTGGAGATGACCTCGGAAATCCTGGAGCTGGATTTCTTCTTGGGCCGCAAGTAAAGAAGGCTGTTTTGGATTTCCAAGCAGTCAATAACCGATTGTGTAAGCTTCGTTTGCGCATAAAGTTAGTCAAACTGTCGATAATGTGTGGGCTAAAAAGGGCGGGCTCGGTGTGCAGGTTGTGAGAACTTATCGGTCAGCAACCAAATACGTAGCCAGCGATCATCATTTGGTCGCTGCAAAGCTATACCAAGGAAGTTTTCGTACAAGTCTGGGAACACAGCGAAACGCATGGTACGTTTCGACTGTGAAGGTCTAATAAATGAAGATCAAAAGTAACGATATCAGGATCTTGTCAGCGACAACATTGAGGGAGCTAATTACCAGTCTGGCTGCGTGAACTCTGTCTGGGAAAAACTTCGGTTGTCAGTGCTGCTCTTTAGGTATAGTGAAAATCAGACCAAAGAATGATTGGTTTAATGAAGAGTGTCGTCTTGCAGTTGAGCAACAAAATATAGCCCATAGTGAAGTGCAACAACGCCTCAAAGTCGCGAGGAAAAACAAGGCTGCTCTTGCAAGAAGGGCAGCTAAGAGGATTTGTAGACGGAAGAAGTGAGAATGGTAAAAGGCTGCGTTTCTGAGAGTACAACAACTCAGCAATGAGCGCAGTTCGCGTAATTTCTTTAAAGGAATTACTGGATTGCAGCATACTTTCAGGCCTACGTCAACCGCCATTCGGGGCCGAAATGGGGGCCTCTGTGTCAACATCGACTTAGTACTTGATGCATACGTGGACACTTTACTGAGCTTCTTGATGTTCATCATGCGTCACAGACTGTTGTTGAGCCACCTCTTAGACAGACTTCAGAGATTTGCACTGAGGAATTATTCCATGAGGAACTCACTAGGGCCATGCAGAGATTGAAACGAAACCGCTCACCTGGAGTGGACAGCATAAATTCGGAGCTCTTGATATTCGGAGGGGAAACTTTGTGGAACTGACGAATGGAAAGTGACCGCGATATGCCCCATCTTCAAGAACGGAGACCGCTTGAAGTGTGAGAATTATCGCGATATAGCTCTACTGAAACTTCTCCTAATTGCTATAACATATTGTAGTCGTTCCCATGGTTAATTTTGTGATAGGACGTACATTTACATAGAATACCTCATCCTGTAAAAACTCTACAATCTTCTGGTATGTTGCTTTACATAGCACTTTCAACAAAACCAATTTTGTCAAATGATCTACTACAATTAATATTACCGTTTTGATCCGCTTGTTTCTAATACCAATCGGTATCCATAGTTTCCAGATGGATAAATCGGATAACTCACTGTCCTATTTAGGTTCTAATCGAATACAAATATAATTCTAATGTAGTTTGAATTTTGTTCCGGAGATTTAGATACTATTTGTCTTTTATTACCAAAATTGCTGCAAGTCACTCTAATTCACTAACAGAATAGTTTTTTTGAGCTTTTGATAGCTTTTGAGACATAAAGCTGATTGGTTTTTCATTTCCTTCGCCGCCCTTTTGATAGAGAACAGCTCCGACTCTTTCGGGGCTAGCATCCCTTTTAATATAGAAAGGTTTGTCATAAGAAGGACTTATCAGAACTGGGGCTGAAGTGAGTACGACTTTCAAATCTTCAAGGGCTAATTGTGCTTCTGGTGTCCAAATGAACTTCCCCTTCTTCAAATACACTCAGTGATTGGCGCAGTCACGCTTGGAAAGTTTCCGATAAAGCGATGATACCATCCAGCCATACCCAGCAGTCTCCTAGTGTGTTTGATAGTATTGAGTGGATTCAAGTTCAATATCGTTTCAATTTCAACATCAACTGAATACCTCAAATAACGGATTTATTTCATGATGAAACTACTTTTATCTAAATTTAAGGTCAATCCCGCAAGCGGAACCTGCCAAAATGCGTCTTTATGGTCAAGTGCTGAAATAAATTTTGTTTCTGAAAGACGGGATAATAGTCCGTCAATTAGTGGGAGAGTATATGCGTCCTTTTCCGACACTGTGTTGAGCTTGCGGGCATCCAAGCATAGTCTAGTCTTTCCGTTCGATATCTTTACGATGGTGATATAAGAGCTCCTAGAACTTTTGCCCACTTCAATCACGTCCAAACTCAGCATACGATCTATTTCGTCATAAAGATCTTAATGAAGTGCTGGAGACACTGGATAGTACTGCTACTTGATGGGTTTGGCACCCAATCTCAACCTCGTACTCATATAGAGTATAGTTATGCCTAAAAAATCTCTGGTGAACGACGGAAACATTTGTATTATTTTGTCCAACTCTTTTCTTTCTTTATCCGTTAGAACGTGGGAATTTCTATTTTCAGAAATTTCAATGATTGCAATAGTCGGAGTAATAGTGAACTTGGACCAAAAGTCTATCCCCAAATACAAAAATGATTTTAGTGTACGCACAATACAAAATTTCATCGTTTCCGTTCTCCAATTAAATGTAACAGGCAGCCAAACGTATCCCTATATCTTATTATTGGTGCCATCGACAGTCGTAACATGAGACACAAGATTATGGAGTTTTATATTGTTATGATTTAAATGGTCAAGTAAACCTTTGCCTAACCCTCTAATTGTAGCTCCGCTGTCAAGAAGCGCAGTGAACTGTTTTAACCCGCAATGGTTACTTCAACATGCGGGCGGGGATCATTGATTGATTTGGCTTTTATGAGTGAAGCAATACAATTTTTACGAAGTATACGCGTGTCTCTTAAGTAGCGCAGAACACGACAAAATTTTTACATCCAGGCTTATTAGAGTTTTTAGTGTGACTGAGTAATTCATTATTATTAAGCTTAAAAGTATTCCGAGTTGAATTTATGAAGGATTTTGGGTGTTGGATTCGCTCGATTCCAACTGATGACCGCTTACTCCGAGGCGTGGAACCTTCATTAGACTCACAAAACCTGTTATTCGACTGGAATCTTAAACAATTCGAGCAGTTAGGTTGGCGAACGTTAGCTCATGCTCCACAACAAAAACAAAATATATCTAGGAATGGTTTCACACAATCTTCCGACATGCTGCGTAATTCTTTGCTTGTACATTCTCGGGATAACATCTTTGGTTTTTTAACTTAAATGGTTCTACTGTGGTTTCCGAATCATCCGATTTACCTAAATGATTGTGCGGGGAAGAATTTTGCTATCCATTTTTACACAACGCATCGAAAAATTTGGGGCTTTAGTGGAAAGAGTGCTGAAGAACTATAGACCGATGATTTCAGAGGCCCATAAACTACACCAAACCGTCTATATTTGGTCGCGTATCATCCAATAATGTAAAGTGGGATTCAAACTTTCCGATGGTATTCCAAATAGTGGTCTCGACAGGCCGATTATGTCAAGCATAAATTGGTTTAAGCGCACGCACAATTTGTAGACGCTATGCCGGGCTCAGTCTTTCCATGATAAAATGGCAAACAATACTACATAAATAAAAACACGATGACAGTTTGAAACTATTCATGAGTCATTTGTCAAAAAAGAAACAAATGAAAAAATCACCTCTAGATGAACCCTTTAACAAAATACTCCCGCGAACTGGCGAATTCAATTTCAAATCGCTAAAATATCGTAGGTATTTGACATTATTTTAATTGTCGACGTTGACAAAAAACCCTGCCAAGTAATCCGTACGTTATATTTTACGTGTCGACAACCGCGTAGATTACAACATGGCGTACCCTATCCCGTCCATTGCTGCTTATAGCCTTCCTGAACTCGAACTCCTCTTATTATGGAGTGGGATGTAGTCAAATTTAAGGCAATTTTATCGTCAGAAATTGTGGCTGATTTCTCATTTTTGTGAGCTGGTCTTTCTACGCTGAAACCTTCTTTATGCCGTTCCATAGCGATATAAGTCGTTGCTTTGGCGAAATTTAATGAGTTTGCAATTGCTACCCCAGCCGCTAAAAATATTATTTTCAAAATGGTAGATTAAACTGCATTGAAGGAAGTTCTATATACTTGCCACCACCTGTATCACATTCACCATAAAGAAATTTAGGAATTGTAGTTAAGAATTAATTCACAAAATTATTCTAGGAATTGTCTAGATTATCGACGTTATCTACGTTGTTTACGGGTTATCGGCACGTCAATGTAGAACATAATAAAAGATGCGTAAATGCCCATCCCTGCCTATCATACTTCCATCATATGACAAATTTGGCTCTGGAAAAAAATGTAACAACATTTTGGCTTCTAGACGGTCCGAAATTGGACTAAACTTTTACATTTTGTCTTCGGATTTCCCAATTGTGCCAGAAAGATTGGTATCTTCAAAATGAAGAAATTGCAAAATCTCGTTGCACCAGTTATTTTGCATGCTCCACAATTCATCATCGTTGCTTCACATGTTCTTAAGACAGGTGTGATAATTGTAATCACTGATAAGCAGAATTCCAATGAATGTTCGTAGTTCAGCAATAGTAATTTTTGGATTGGCTTTCTGCCGAAACATTGCTTATTTTCCCAATTCGTTAGCTATAAAAAGATGCATCAACTCATCGTCAATAAATTTTACGAACTGAGTAGTGGGGTTATGGCATTCGATTTAACGTCAATGTTCCCAGTGAAAATTGCAACAATGCTTTTAGTTTATTTACGTTTTGTAGGATTTTTTTTTTTTCGATATCTGCTTTAGGTTTTTACACGGTTGCTTGAGTGAAGCTGAAATCGATGAATCGATTGGTACCGGAGAACTATGGCTCATTCATGTACTTCAACTAGTAAAGGGACACATGATGCATTTTTTTCCTTTAAGTCCAAGTCGGAATCCCATCGGGTACTCCACTCTACTTATCTTCACAGTCATCCTTTCCGCCTATACGGATACGTTATTTCCCGGTGGCCAATATTTCTTCGAAAATTTGGTTAATGGACTACATTTATTTATATTGTGGAAGTTCTAACGCTCAAAAAAATATAAAAATATTATATTTATATAAAATATATATATATATATATATATATATTTATATAAGATGAGCTTTTAATATAACTCACACATTATTTACATGCTGTACCTATAATTTCGTTTGCAATTTAACCTCCAAAAAATCAGTTTTTAGCTTTCGATGGCAACTATATTATCAATGTAAATGCTTACATTGTGAAATAAAGTTGATAAAGTTTGATTGATCTGAAAGCTCCTATGCTAAAAATGGTAATAATGTCAATACAATATTTGGATCTATCCATCAGTTTCTTAAAATGTTCATCTAGTTTACGAGAACTAAATTATGAAGTTATGTAAATAAGTCAGATGAAAGCTTTAATTTACAAAATTGCTTAACTAATTTAAACGAAAATGTTGTAATTCGTTAACCAGTAAAAAAATAAATAAATCTTTTTACAAAAAATTCAGATAAAACTTCCGAAAGCTGTAAACCGTCATTTTAATATTCTTAAAAAAAAAATTTGTTTTTTTAATAAAGTTTTCCTTGAAAATTTTTAAATGAAAAATCTGAAACAATTCATGCTTCAAAATTCCAATTTGTTTTATTATGTGTATACCAATATAAATATATACAATGTACATATACGTACACACCAAAAATGAAAGCATAAATACCATTCAACATCAAGCCTAAATCCCCAACGAACAAAATTGTATCTCGCACGATGAAAAAAAAAAATACCAAAATGGGAAATCAAATAAAAAAGTCTTAATTGTGCAGAAGAAAAGTATTAAAAAGTTTCGCACGAAGCTCAAGCAAAAATGACTTATGCTATATTGAATTTAATAAAATTCATTTTTTTTTGTTTATATCGTAAATTCTAATTATTATTAAAAATATAAAAATTTGTTATTAAAAAATGTTCATACACAGTGAAAAGATAAGCCCAAATAAATATGAAACATTTTTGTGATGTGGAAAATATTTGCGCGCTTCTTTATATACACGACTATCTGTGGTATGTATCTATACAATGAACATGTTCACATCCGTACACAGAAAAAAGAAATAAAAATTTTGTTATGCGTCGGTGGTCCAAATAAAATTTAGGTCAATTAATTTGACATTTGCGGGCATTTTCTAATAATATAGATCAGATACATGTACAAACACTACTTTTACTTCTGGTTTTCAATTGGTACTACGGTTTACTACTAAATTATTACAATAGCCATTTTAAACAAGCAATTTAGATGCTTGAAGCAAACAGTCGAATACTTAAGGAAATTACAGAGATAACAGACGTCTAATTTGGAAATTGTCACCTCAATATATAGGTTTCATTTTCTCCGCCCCCTTCAATACTAATTTGTTCCCCGCTCTATTGAATTTTCATTGTACAAAACAACATGAAATATTTATACAAATTTGAATGTGATTTGCTTTCTAGCATATGGCTTGAAATTTTGACAGATTTGCATCAAACAAATTTAGTAATTGAAGCTCGCAATGCTACACTTGATACTGAGCAAAATAATATTGAAAGTTTAATAATCAAAAATTCAAAATTTAAGTGGAATGTGGAATGAAATATTTGCGAAAGCAAAAATTAAAGCACGTGAATATGGAATTAGATGTGATTTTGCCATTAACAGAACCATATACGGACACAATTGGATGCTGAAAAACATTAAAGGATATTAATGTATTTAACATTATAGTTAATTCCGTAATAGCTGGATTAAAAAGACGGTTTGAATTTTTACGAAATATCTTTGGACATTCCCAAATTTGACTGATGAATAAATTGAAGCTACAGTGAACAGTTTAAATTTGAAATACACGAATGAGCTATTAAAGGAAATACTAGATGAGGTAAAATTCCTTAAAAACATTTCTGCAAGCTGACTTAAGAATATCTTCTTAATAAAAACTTATCTGATTTATTTCCAAATCGTGTCGTTATCTTAAGAATATTAAGAATAAAAGATTATCATCGCTCAACAATAACAGAACAACGGTTAAAGATTTATTTTATTTTTATGAAACCACATATAAATTATTTGTCCCAAGCCCCCAGCTGGCTCTGAATCGGCTTTGAGTGCAATTTAGATTTACGAGACATGTAAGTTACATGTCTCGTAAACTTAAATTGAACGAACATATTTTCAAGAATATTACCACAGTATCCTTTGCTTGCCATAGGAGGCGCTAAACGTTCAATCGCTAGGCTGGCGACCCGCATCCGTAAAAGGAATAACCTGTATATAATGTAAATAAAGGAAACATGATTTATAGGATCGGCACGTAAAATCTGCAGTTCCTTAGGAAACCAGGAGCGTGGGAAGGCCTATAAACACATGCATGAAGTAGCATCGGCTGGAACTCGTTGCTCTCAAAGAAACTCGCTGACCTAAAAGTGGAGACCATATGTCCCAGGGCTATACATTGCTATACAGTGGAGATGACCTACTACAGGTAAAACCAATAACATGATTGGATAAACTTCACTTGCTCATAAAATTAGCCATCCTGTCGATAATTTGTGAACAGGTGCCCACATAAGTCCGTCAGCTCCAATATAAAGGCTCATTTTATAATGACTTGGATAATCTAACAGGATCTATACTCAAACACGATGTTAGAATGCTATATGAGGGATTTTAAGGCTAGAGCTACCAGAAATTATGCCGACTTGTGTGAAAACATAAGTCCATCTTCTCCACCTAAATGAGTAAGAAAATGATTTACGTTGAAATTGCTCACGAGCTTAGAGTAGTAAATACGTTCTTTCCACACAAACAAATTAACCACGTGATTATTTCAATAGGGCGAGCTCGGGTTGTGCAGAATGTAAGAACTTACCGGTCATACGATGGTAGTTTTTGTACATTCTGGGAACACAGCAAAAGGCATAGAACGTTTTGACTGTGAAGGTCTGTTATCAGCAACAAAATTGAGGAAGATAATTGCCAGTTTAACAATATCGACGAAATACTCGATATCATGTGACACAGGTTGTAGTTGAGTTATCTCAAATACAGACTGCGAAGATTTTCCATTAAAGATTCATCCCATGAGAAATTCACTGGGATCATGCAAAGATTCACCTGGGGTGGACTGCGTTAATTCGGAGTTCTTGATATTCAAAGGAGAAACTTGGTGTATCTGTCAATTCGACCTTATTCGATTAGTGTGGCGAAACGAAGTTATGCCTGACGAATGGAAAGTGACGATTAAGATTAGTCAAACTAACCGCTTCTCATAGAAACCATGTTCTTTGATACTTATGATATTCTTTACTTCTTGAAAAAATAGTTTAAGTACAAGTTTTTCAAACAGTTAACTTAAAGCATTCAATATTGATCCGGGCCTATAATTCTCATTGTTATCTTTGTAACCGTTTTTACGAGAAAGGCAGAGTTCCATCTTGCTGGAAATATACCAAAGTTAAACCAATGGCTCTTTTAATTGAAAGATTAAGTAGTTCATTGGTATTTGCAGACTGGCTTATTTAGTCTGGTCTAGCTGCATAAACTAAATCAAAATAGTCTGCAAATAATTTACACATTTCATCAGTTGATTTTTAATAAATGCATATATAAAGCATACTTCTTGAGTAACAACCAGTAGGTTTTACCAATTAGAAAAGATCTTTGTTTGTAGGAAATCATCTTAAAACTGTTGTGATAGTAGTGTTAGTGTTGCCATCGTATTTTTCGGCGATGGTAATTTTGCCACCTTCACATAAATACTATATCACTACATTTATTGCCATTTTAGGTCAAATCAATTGCCAATCAGGTAACTTGGTCTCATGGTAACTCGCACTCTCGCAATCTTTATTGCTTGCTTCGATTGTTATACAAGTTAACAGACGCAACAAACCAATTCCCACAGTTGAAAAGAGGTGTCACATGGCACACAAGCAATATGAGCGATAACATGATTAACATATGCATTCCTCATAATGCAGTGTAATCATATTTTCATTGTAAAATAATTTTATGTAAAGTAATTTTAAGTTAGTCGTAATTTTGTAATCAAACTAATAAAACAAATCTCGTTAATAAAAATAAATAAATAAAAAAAATTAAAATAAAAAAAATATTTTTTTTATATAGAAAATAAAATAAGATTTTATTAACTGGCGCCCGAGCAGGGACCCTTGTAAAAAGTCCAAAATTTAAAAGGTGCTTAACTAAATTTAAATTTACCAAAATTTAAAAAAGTGTTTAACCGAAAATTTAAATTAACCAAAATCTATAAAAAGATTAATGCGTCTAGTTCAAGTGTAACAGCATAAAAACGAACTAAGATTAATCAGTGTTAACCAAACAATTAAAAGTGCCAACAACAAGTGAATTGGGAAAAGAAGCTCCCTAGTAGACATTACCAAACGACAAAATGGTGTTGAATCAACGAATCGATGATAACCAAACCCGATTTCTGATCAACTGCGGCCCAATCGATTGTGAAGGACGGCAAGAGTACTTGGGTTCATAAAATACAAATTGCGACTCCAGATGTACCGACATCTGCTAATTTTAATGTAAGTCAATCTAAAGTTATATTAAGTGAAAAGAGTATTGAAAAGAAAATTATAAGAAAATCAGAGTAAAATCGAAATTATAGTATAGATCAGATTATAGTATAAAATTCATTGATAAAAAAATAATTAAGCTAGATCAAATATAAAGTAAATTACAAGAAAATTCATACTCTATGAATATACATAAAATAAAAATCTAAAATATTATTAATAATATATTATTAAAATATCTATATCCAAACACTACTGAAAAAAAAAAAAAAGTATAAAATGGTCAATCCTAAACTAAGTAATCAAACCAGCAACGTTAAAACCAGACAGTCAACACACAAACGTAATCGACCTTAGCCAATTAAAAGCCGTGATAACCGAAATGGTTATAATCAGCAGAATAAAGAATTAGTCGATAAATTGACACAATGGCCATCGAAAGAAAAATATGATTTCGATCAGCCCATAGACAGTAGGCACGTAAACAACCTAAACGACATGGACAAAATTCCTGATGTCGTCAAAAGTTTACGGGAATTTTCCGGGCAACCGAGTGCTTAGTATTATAAGAAATAAGATTACGGGCCAAGCAGACATCGCTTTGGAATCTTATAATACACCATTAAACTGGGAAAAAATATCGAGATGTCTGACGTCACACTACGCAGACAAACGTGATTTGGGTACACTAGAGTACCAAATGACAACACTAGTACAACGGCATCAGTCAATCCCAGAATACTATCAACAGGTGTACCAACACCTATCACTCATCCTGAACAAACTATCCTCCATGGATATGAGTCAGGAATCCATGAATATCATGACGGAATCGTATCGAGATAGAGCGCTGGATACATTTATCCGAGGTCTAAAAGGTGACCTACCTCGACTTCTAAGTATGAGAGGTCCAACAGGTCTCCCAGAGGCATTACATCTTTGTCTCAAATTAGAAAATATGCAATACCGTGTGCAACACAGTCACGGTAACCTTAATGTGAGAAATCCACCACTTTCATTACCGCCACAAATTCCACCTAGGAGGTATCCCACGCAACAGCGTAATCCTCCAATCACACCAATGCGTAATTTTTATCCGGAATTACTACACAGCCCCCAAATACCACAAAACTTTCAGAAACCATTCCCAAATCAACACCCAAACTTCACAACATCATATCCATTCCAACAAACAAATAGGAACTTTAACAATAACTAACTACCCAAACCAGTACCAATGGATTGGCAATCCATTCATTCGAAGCAAGTGAACTATCAAAATAGACCACAAGGATTCCAAAATAAACCTCGAAGCTTCCCAATTCCGAACAAAAGACCTATCCAATCTGGACAAGTTCACCAACCCACCAAATTTCAAAGAATTTACCAATGTGAACCTCAAGATGTAGAACCTGACTTGACTTATTACCAAAACCAAATGAATGAGTACGATTTACAATATGACCAGTCATTTGTAAAATACACTGGCACACAAGAAAACCCGATCTCTAATGAAGAGATCGAAGACAATAATTGTTACAAAGAAAACGAACAAGACGAATTTATAGATGACGTTAATTTTTTAGATTAAGGAGCTCTTCGCTTCCCTACCTAGAGCATAGGGCGAAGAGCGGAAAGTTATTTAAATTCTTTATCGACACAGGGTCGAATAAAAACTATATAAAACCACAGAACGTACGTAACCCTTTAGATAACGAAAAACCATTCATCGCGAATTCCGTAGCTGGTGGCATCAATATTACTCACCATGCTTGGATAGACCTATTTGGACCAGAAAGAAAACGACAATTCACACCGATAAAGGATTCATGACGATAGATCCTAACATTAAGATTCCATTAAAGAAACACTTATCCAATTCCGTTAATAATATAAACATTCGAGATTCCTATCTTAACCAAGAACAAAAAAGAAAACTAAATAGTTTAATTGGCAACTACCCCCGACTTTTCGCCGATCCCGAAGAGAAACTAACCTACACAACTAGTGTCGTAGGAGAAATCCGTACCGTCAATTCTGATCCAGTCTATTCCCGATCATACCCTTACCCCATATGTTTGAAAAACGAGGTCGAGTAAGAAGTAAATCAATTATTAGAAAACGGCGTAATCAGACCGTCCAAATCTCCATATAACTCCCCGGTATGGATTGTACCAAAAAAAAAAGACGCTTCTGGAGAAAAAAAGTATAGAATGGTTATCGACTATCGAAAGTTGAATTCGATCACCATTGCAGATAAATACCCCATACCAGAGATCAATGACATTCTGTCAAATCTGGGGGAACACAACCATTTCACAATAGTAGATTTAAAAAGTGGATTCCACCAAATTCCACTAAAGAGTTCCGATATAGAAAAGACCGCGTTTAGTGTAAATCATGGAAAGTATGAATTTACACGCCTTCCATTCGGTCTCAAAAATGCGCCCTCCATCTTTCAACGCACCCTCGATGACATTCTCCGTAATCACATTGGAAAACGGTGCTACGTGTACATCGACGACATCATCATATTCGGTAAAACAGAAAGCGAACACTTCAAGAATCTGGAAACAATCTTTAAGGTTCTTGAAGAAGCCAATATGAAGATGCAACTCGGTAAATGCGAGTTTTTAAGGGACTAGGTAGAATTTTTAGGTTTCGTCATCTCGAAAGCAGGAATAAAGACAAACCCTAAGAAAACAAAAGCGATTGACGCTTCCAATTTTGCACTTGGTGCAGTCCTCTCTCAGGAAGGTCGACCAATAAATTTTCTTTCTCGAACCTTAGATAAAACTGAGGAAAACTACGCAACTAACGAGAAAGAAATGCTCGCCATAATCTGGGCACTAACAACTTTAAGAAACTTCCTTTACGGATCAAAAAAAGTGCGTATCTATACCGATCATCAACCTCTTACATATGCTCTGAGTAATAAAAATAATAATTCTAAAATGAAGCGATGGAAAGCGATTTTAGAAGAATACAATTACGAATTAAAATACCAACCAGGTAAAATGTACCTTGTTGCAGACGCATTGTCAAGAGTACAGATCCCTCCTACCATAAATGCAATGTCAACTACGCAACACAGCGACGAAAGCTCGTCACAAGATCTAATTCCCACATTGGATACCCCGGTTAATGCCTTCAGAAACCAATTGCTATTGAATGTAGGCGAAGAAACCTCATACCAATTAGTTAACCCATTTCCAAATTATACTAGGCGATAGAGAGAGATGCCTAAAAGCCGATGGCGTAGAACGAACCTTCGAGGAACTTCTCGAAAGATCAGTTAACGAATATAATCACTCGATTCACTCAACAACTGGAAAAAAACCCACAGAACTCTATTTTGGTAGAGTTCCCAATGCGAATCCCGAACAACTAGAACAAATTCGAATCGAAAATAAGATCAGGCTGGAAACTAAACATAAAAAAGACCTTAAACTTCATAACAAGAAACGTAAATCCATAATAACTTACCAGCCCGGACAAGTAATTTATATAAAACATAATAAAAGGTTAGGGTCAAAGTTAACTAGCAGGTACAAACCTGAAGTAGTAAGGACAAACCAGAATACCACCATCCTTACCGAAACCGGAAAAATAGTGCATAAAAGTAATATTAAATCCTGAATATCCCTTTCAATTACAGCCTCATCCTGGCAGGTATAATGACTGAAATACAGATTCTCGACTACACAAATTCACAAATAATATCAATCAGTACGGGACGCGCTAAAATACAGAAAGGCAACTTTAAACTGATACACATAATTGAATTAGAAAAATATCAAAATTTTTTGGACAGCATACAATCAATATTGGATAAGAAAATGACGGAAGACCATCCTTTACTACCATATTTGAAACACGAACTTGTAGAAATACGGACGTTAATGCAAAGTCTTAAAATACATAGAAATAAGCGCGCAATCAATTTTATAGGTAGTGCTTGGAAATGGATAGCCGGAAATCCAGATCACGAGGATTTCGAAATAATCAAAGATAAAATAAATAATGTGTTAGAGAATAACAATAAACAAGTAATCATAAACCAAATGTATAATGAGAGAATTAACAATATCACAAGAATGGCCAATGAGATTATCAATACAATACAAAAAGACAGCAAATTACACGATGAATTAGCATTTAACATTCAATATAAATTAAGAACTATAAAAGAGGAAATAGTAAATATAAAATATGCAATACATTGGGCCAAGTGAGGAATTATTAATTCACTCATTTTATAAAACTCTGAAATACATAAATCTAGCCATTAATACTATAGAATCCGATAATATGCCATATAGCACACCAGAAGAAGCATTAGACTTCGCGGACATCAAAGTAATTACTAACAACTTGTGCATACTTTATATAATTTATATTCCGATAACTACGCTGGACCTATATGACAAATTAATGGTAAAACCCGTCAAAAGAAATAATAGAATAACAGAAATTAAACATGAAAATATTATTAAGAATCACAATCAAATTTATAGCATTATCAATGAATGTAAAACAATCAACTCTCTTTCAATTTGTAAGCAAGACAATCTTTTAGACATAAGTAATTTTACCTGTATACCCAAGTTACTCAGAAGCCATCCATCCAAATGAAATTATACCAATAGTCAACATGTACCAACCGTCAACGAGATATCAGAAGGGTTAATATTACTAAATCAATACGATGGAAATATCAACACAGGGAATGAAACGCAACACCTAAATGGAACTTATCTAATCAAATTCGAAAATTTGACATTATCATGGAACAACAGAATATTCGTTTCAAAACAAAAATCGACTGTACAAGCTCTCCCCGCCATATTGCAACCAAAAGCTACCGAAGACGAATTCACCGAAATACTCTCGTTACAAATGATGGAAGAAATGCACATCAACAATACCATGCACATAGGGCTTCTGAAGACCGAAAAATTTACACAGCACATTTGGAATTGGGGATCACTCTCACTAATGATCATCATAATCATAATATATCGACAGTCATAAAATGCAAAAAAGACACGAAATTAAGGATCCTAAATACAACTAAAATTAAAAACATAAGTGCAGCTGAACCACACTGTCGAGACGAAGAAATCGGATGTGCAACTCTTACAGTAGAAAAGCCAAAGGAGCAAACATCAAGAACTGCGCCAACTCAAAGACGGAAATTCTACGAAACACCGTTCTTCTAATGGTTCGAATGTGGACATTCGAATTTTAAAAGGGGAAGAGTTAACACACGCAACAAACCAATTCCCACAGTTGAAAAGAGGTGTCACATGGCACACAAGCAATATGAGCAATAACCTGATTAACACATGCATTCCTCATAATGCAGTGTAATCATATTTTCATTGTAAGATAACTTTATGTAAAGTAATTTTAAATTAGTCGTAATTTTGTAATCAAACTAATAAAACAAATCTCGTTAATAAAAATAAATAAATAAAAAAAATTAAAATAAAATAAATATTTTTTTTATATAAAAAATAAAATAAGATTTTATTAACTTACATATACATGAAGCATATATGTACTTACATACTCAAGAATTTAGCCAAATAAAAATGAGTGCATATAGAAGTCATCGTTTTTCACATTCAACCGCCTGCCCTTTGACATTGGCTTATCTTTCGAATTCTTCGAACGGATGGACTACTCATAAATTGGTTTGGTTCAACCTGAAAAACTGCCATTAAGCTTCACCTACTTTTTGCACACACAATTGGTTTTCTTACTATATACGTAACTGGTGAAGGGAAACATTTTCGTGGTATATTCTGTTTCCCTTTGTATTATGAATGCAGCAACATCGCTTGCACAGCAAATCTAGTCAGATTTGTACGTTTAATGCTAAGCAATCCCCTCTATTTTTGCAAACACACACATACACGCATCGCAGCCACAATATATCATGCGTCACAAAATATGACAATGTTAAATTACCGCGCACACCTTTTATAGTTAACACGAACCTTAAACAATAACAAAATATTATATAATACTACAAGCTTTAAAAGAAACCTTATTTGTTAAAAGCTTCAACTCAAAAACACTTTTAGAAATAAAACGTTGGATAAACAATGACATTTCATTTTTATTTCCATGCTGTTACTAAGACTATGAAATAGGAATAATTCGATATCACAATAACAAAACAATGAAAAGCTATAATATTTTAAAAATTTGTTGTTGTAAAGCACCTTTTTAAGTATATATATAGCCGGAACAAACTCTAAGTTTTGTTTGTTGAAAGCGATATATATGTATATATATATATATATATATTCAAGCTCGATAAAAGTTGTAGACGAATAAAATTGTCAAACACATACACCATCGGCTTGATAACCATTTAGCATTTATATACGATAAGTAGAGCCAGGCAGAGCTTTAATATACATATAAATACAACAACAACAATAAATGTATTTATCATTTTCTAAGGCAGAATAAAGTAAATATTTGTTCATCTTGTTTGCCTTTTATATATATTTATAAAAATATAAAAGAAGCTTTTCAGTTCAAAAAGCACATACAAAATTTGTTTTTAATTTTAATAGCATAAATGTTTTATCTTTACAGATATTTAAAAAAGATGTATGTACATATATTTGAAGACCATTTTTCCACTTATTTTGCTAACAAGGTTAAATTGTTCGATTATGGAAGAATCAAGTGCACGCATTGAGACGACGAAAATAAATCGAAGAAATTCTAGATTCTGGCTTTAATTAAATTCGTTTTGAATATAGGTTTAATGCCGTTTGTTTATTATACGAGTACGTCAGACGTTTACACTAGTCTGTGGCATTATGTCTGCCCTTGCTTCTTGCCCTGGTATTTAAATAAACAAAATTTATCAAAAATTATAAAAAACATCAAAGGTGCGCAAGGCAGCTGAAACGCATGACACAGAAGTATTTATATAAATGATAGTTTCTGCCCCGCATCAAGAGGATTTATTACCGCAATAGGAATATGTGCCGAACTCAGAAACGATTCAAAACAAGCTGAAAATTACAACTCAAAATGGACTATTGTCTGTCCAAAGTCCATAACAACATTCGGTACACAGACATGGTGGCCTAAACTTCCACAAAGCAAATAGTAAAACTAATTGAAAGATTTATGGTTTGCCCGGCAGAGAAGCAGTAGAGTTTTGTCATTCTAACTCTTCTAACCCTAAAAATAGAAATTTATGAAACTACGAGAAAGAGTGTCTAAATCGAAATTTGTTGGAGGAGGTTAACCTTCACTTTCCGAATATACGTACATTTATTTATTTATTTAGAAAATTAATTACGAACCAAAAGTTCCAGTATTTCTAATTTAACATTAACCTTCATCCGTCCCTAAAAAAAAGTAACACTAAAGTTCTTTTGGCCAAAAATGACCAAAATAAATTCAACAGGAAACTTACGCTAAACAATACGAAATTCATTTTTGTTTTCAATTTTATTTATTATAACGATAACACAGTAATTTAGAGATACATATTTCAATATTTATTTATTAAGATTAATTCGAGTTTTATTTCATGCACTGATAGCATACATTCTTTGTACATATTGTGTACTTAGATGTGTACCTGTTGTACGAATTTTCGAAGAAAATACAACGGCCTCCTTTCTATGCTCCTGACACTTCTGTCGATGATCCTGGGGTGGAAAGTTCCGCATCGCTTGATTTTAGATTTACTATGAGATTGAGACAATCTGTTGACCGTGGAAGGTAAACTCTTCTACTCATATATGGCTTGATCAACGGCTCACCCAGTGATTCAATAAATAGTCGCCTTCTATGATGCTTCTTATCATTCCATGCGGGGCAAATACTAGTGAATAGCACGAAAGCATTTATTATTGAGATATCCAATATGTTTGTAAACACCACTACATGCCATCTATTTGTTTTGCGTCTACAAGTATAGGAAGCAATCTTTTTGTCTACCGTATCGACACCGCCCTCCGTTTTGTTGTAGTCCAATGTGGGTTTTTTTCGTTGTCGTTGGCAACCTCTTTACTTTTATGGAAGGTACTCTGCAAAATTACAAATTTTTTTTTTTGGGGATATATGATACCAATGTTGTATCCTTAGTAAAAGCGAAAGTAGAGGAAAATATTGTCTTTTTTTTACTTCTAGAAGAATCGGTGGTATTGAGGTTTTGTTCTTTCGAATTGTTCCAATCATTGTAATATTGCGTTTTAGTAGCATTTGTCCGAGTTCGTAGGATGTAAAAAAGTTATCGAAAGTAACGTTTCTACCTTTTAGCTGCGTGGTACATAAATCAAGGACTACACGCAAACCTTGATATCTCTCAGGTGCTGCGCCTGCCTCCTTTCCTATATATGGCTGCACGTTCCAAACATAAGTGCTTGCACTATCGCAGATTACCCAAAACTTAATCCCATGCTTTGCGGGTTTATTCGGCATGTATTGTCGAAAAGGACACCGTCCACGGAATCCAACCAACTGCTCGTCAATTGTGACGTTTTCACCAGGGTTATATATGTTTGGTAATATATCTACCCATTTTGTCCATAATTCTCGAATTGATGCTAACTTATCGGTACATCTACGACTAGCTCGTGTGCTACGATCATCAAATCGTGTGGTTCTAGAAATTACTTTGAATCGTTTTAGAGACATAGTAGCTCGAAAGATGTGTCGGCCTTTTTGTTCGTTCCATAAATTCTCTAATGCTTCGTTGTTCGATTTATAAACGCCAGCTAAAATCAAAAGACCAATGAACGCTTCTAGTTCTATACGATATCCAAAGTTTTCCAATTTTCCTGATATATTTGTTGACCTTCCAAGTTAGTATTGTTGAGAATAATTTGTTCGATTCCATTTGGGATAAGCAACTGAAAGACTGATAATTCATCTGATATTCGAGTCAATGCGTATCAGGTTATTCCTGGTGCTAACTGCATTACGTTTGAAGATTATATGCTCGGCCACTCCGCGTAGTCAGCGGATCAGAATACCATTGAATCAGTTTGTCTTTTGATAAGAATGATGGTACAGGTGACTCTACATCTTCGTCGCTGTCACTAGAATCTACGTGAAGTTCTACGTAATCCGAAATTTCAGAACTTGTATCATCATCAGACCAAAATAACGAGTCCTCATCGAATTCTTCCTCACTTGCCGCCGACATCTTTGAAAAATACTATCAATAAATATTTTACAACAATATAATTGAAATACATACTTTGCACGTACCGTTTTTATATTATACTGCTTTATAGTGCTATCACAAGCAAAATCACTTAGAAAAATTATATAAAATCAAATTCTCACTATTACAATTCTCGAACAAAATGATTTCAAGATAAACTAATTATATTTATACAATACTCGACCACTATCCTTTTGAAATCAGTAAAGGTTACTGAATAAGTAATGATAATTATGTGAAAAAACAAAAGAGGAATCAAAAAATAAAAATAAAATTGGGGATTCCCTAAATGTATGTAGAAAATGATTTTAGTACGATTAGAATGCGAATTTCATCTATTGGTCATTTTTGACCACAGGATCTTTAGTGCAACTTATTTCATAGCAGGAAAATTCCAATTTTTTGAGTAAAACATAACTAGCGCATATAAATTAAAGTCACAAAGTATAACATGCTCAATGGTTTAATTTAATAAGATATTTAAAAAATAATATGCGATTTGGTCAAAAATGACACGAGGGACGGATGAAGGTACAAGAAAAACAAATTTTATTTACTGAAATAGTCCTTTTTCAATGATCGTCTGATATCACACTTATTTATACATATATTTTTTTGTTAACCAATTTTAAAGGCCACTACTGGCCCCTTACTGAATCAACAACTTGACACCAGCGGTTTAGATCCCGAGCATGGTCTTCATACTGTCTAAGACAATCTGAAGAGGCCAAGTCGTTCTCTACACCGTGGAGCCATCGCCGCCTGCAGCGACCTCTGCGCCTACCATATGGTGGCTCTCCTTTCATAGATCGCTGCACAATTCGTTCCGGATCAGCACACAGAACATGGCCGAGCCGGCGTATTCGCTGAGATCTTACTTCATGCACAATATCGGGTATCTTCTTCAGATCTCTGATCTCGATATTGTACAGAGCTCGGTAGGTACCATCTATTTCGCGTTTTGGGCCGTAAATCACACGCATGACTCTTCTTTTAAATGTTAGGAGCCATCTCTCGTACTCATCCGTCAGCGCCCAACTTTCACATCCAAACATAACAACGGGCCTGATCAACGCTTTGTAAAGGTTCAGCTTCACGGCACTTGATAAGTGTTTAGATTTTAGCAGTGGCCTTACAGGATACAAAGAACGACTGCCAGTTGTCATTCGCACTTTAATATCCTCACCCACACTGTTATCGTAAGTAATGAGAGAGCCCAAATATTTGATCCTCCTCACTCCTTAAAACGTGTAGTGGCCACTACTAAAATCTGGTGTAACATTGTCCCTGTAACCAAAAATCATGTATTCTGTTTTTGACTCATTGATGTGGATTCCATCAGAAGCTGAAAACTCTAAAAGCGAATCAAGTATTTCATTCACTGCATATTCAAGCACATGATTGGACTGGCGATATAAAATGTTGCGCTTACTCAACTTTAACACAACAGAATGCGTCACTGTCATTCTACAAAATCGTACCATTTTTCTGGGCATACCTAGATATTTCAGCCTAGACCAAAGACTCTCTCGATTGATAGAGTCATAAGCCTGCCGGAAATCCAGTAACACATGATGCACGGGGATGGAAGTTTCAAAATATTTAGGTAGAATCAGCCTCAGCGAAAAGACCTGATCAGTGACTGATCGATTCGGATGAAATCCTCCAACCAGGCCCTCCGCTAAGTCACCAACCAGGTCTCCCGCTAGAGGGGTGACCCTATCCAATATAATGTAGGACATTAACTTGAATGCTGTGCAAAGTAGAGCTATGCCGTGATAATTTTCACACTTCAAGCGGTCTTCCTTCTTGAAGATGGGGTATATCGCACCCACCTTCCTTTCATCAGGCATTTCTTCGGTTTGCCATACTAATCGAATAAGGTCGAAAAGACAGTTCCACATAGTATCCCCTCCGAATATCAAGAACTCCGAATTAATGCAGTCCACTCCAGGTCAGCGCGGTTTCATTTTAGTTTCTGCATGGCCTTAGTGAATTCCTGATGGGATGGACCCTCAATGCCCATCTCCTCAGTGTGTATTTGAGGTGACTCAACTACAGCCTTTGACGCATGATGAACACCAAGCACGTCGGTAAAGAGTCCATTCCATGTGTTGAGTACTTCGTCGATGTTTACACAGAGGTTTCCATCCCGGTCCCATATAGCTGTTGACGCCGTCTTGAAAGTATGGTGCAATCCAGTAATTCGTTCAAATAAATTACGTGGACTGAGCTCATTGCTGTGTTGTTGTACTTTCAGAACCTTGGCCTTCCACCATTTTCGCTGATTCCGTCTACAAATCCACTTAGCTGCCCTCCTAGTAAGAATAACCTTGTTCCCCTCGCGATTGTGAGACGTGGTTGCACTTCACTATAGGCTATATTTTGTTGCTCAACTGCAAGACGATACTCGTCATCAAACCAATCACTCTTGGGTCTGACTTTCACTATACCTAAAGTCTGTTGAGCAGGACTGACAACCGACGTCTTCTGTGCCTCTCAGACAGAATTCACACAGTCAGACTGGTAATTAGCTCCCTCAATGTTGTCGCTGACAAGATTCTGATATCGTTTCTTTCGATCTTCATTTATCACACCTTCACAGTCGGAATGTTCCATGCGTTTTGCTATTCCCAGACTTGTACGAAAACTTATTAGGTTGCTAACCGAAAAATGTTTACATCCTGCACAACCCGAGCTCGCCCTTTTTAAATTAACACGTGGTCAATTTAGCTACGGGAAGTTTTGCGAGGATGGATCCATGTTTCCAAATGTATCTGTTTATGAAGGAAAAATTGGGTTGCTACTCTAAGATCGTGAGCAATTGCAAAGTACATCATTCTCTCACCATAATCGGTCGCAGTTTCGTGTTGAGAGTACGGACCAATGTGTTCACACAAGTCGGCCTGATTTCTGCCAGCTCTAGCATTAAAGTCTCCAATTACCATTCTAACATCGTATTCGGGAATAGATCCCATCAGATCATCCAAGTCATTGTTAAATGAATCTTTATCTTGGAGCTGGCTGACTTCTGTGGGTGCGCATGTACACAAATTATCGCCAGGTGAGCTAACTTCATGCGTAAGCGAGTCTTACACAATCGTTTATTGACTGCTTGGAAATCCAAAACAAGCTTCTTTACCTGCGGCCTAAGAAGAAATACAGCTCCAAGATTTCCGAGGTCATCTCCACTGTATAACAACGTATAGCCTTGAGACACATGGTCTCCACTTTTAGGCCAGCGAGTTTCTTGAAGAGTAACGAGTTCCAGCCAATAATCGTTCATGCATGTGATTAGGCCCTCTAACGCTACTGGTTTCTTAAGTGACTGCACGTTCCACGTGCCTATCCTAAACCTCGTTTCCGGGTCCTTGAGCGGTGTTGTTTTGGCGGTATCCATGTTTCTTTTTGTTGATTTTATAAACAGATTGCTTTTCTACGGATGCGTTTCGTCAGCCGAGCGATCCAACCGTTTAGTTGCCTCCTACGACAAGCAAAGGATAATGTGGTGGTATTCTTGGAAAACATGTTCATGCAATTAAGGTTTACGAGACATGTGTGCCCCCCGGCCACAGGGGTCCTGCTTAATACATATACATTAAATATGATATGCCAAACGTAAATAAATTATGAATTCTTATTTTAAAATATATTTTGTATTCGCGACAACCAGTCATCCCGCAAATCAAAAAAAAAAAAATAAAAAATTGTACGCGCCACACTTGTGAAAATTGTTACCTACTCGCTCTGAATATATGGATCAAATTAAAAAAAAAAAATTTTGTTGGATCTCTCTCGAAACATAAACTTTTTGTTCCTTGTATCCGAATGTAAAAATCGTTTATTATACCAAGTTATAAATAATATGCTCAATGCCATTGCCTAATTTATTCGTGTAAAGTTACGAGATATATGTGCTCCCTGTATATAAGTGTACGTATATATTATACAAGGAAGGATATGCATAATATAGCTTGAATTTATGATGTAAAAATTAAAATTCATGATTTTTTTGCTTTATCTCTGATGTAAAAGATTTTCCCCATCTAAAGCTCATACGAGTTAAATACGAGGAAAAGGCATTGATATACATACATACATTCTACCATTTTTTGTTATTTCTTAACAACAAATAGACGAATTCTATAAAAGGATTAGAATAAACGACCGGAGATGTGCGTACATGTACATATATATAACCTTCACAACAACATTCCGCAAAAAAGGGTTCAAATTTTTTCGTAAAATTTTTATTCCACGCGGATACCTTTTAGAATTCAGTCCGAAATTTTTTTCACAAAAATGAATCTTTTGGAATAATTTGATTATTCCCACACAAAACATGTTGTGTTGGTCTTTTTGTGGATAAGCGTTATAACTGACATGCGAATTATATATATACAAAAAAAATGTTCTCGAATATATGTATGTAGTCAAGCTTTATCATATTTGAAAATTAACTGAAAGCTTTTAATCTTGTTATATACAGATATATAGATGGCTGATTATATATAGTTATACGTCACCCAATTGACCTTCTGTGTGTGTGTATAAAAATTACCAATCAACTGTATTTTCCAATAGTTCGTTTTTCATTTTAAGCTTTCATTTCGAAAATAAATTTTTTATCGTTATAAAAAATTAAGTTTAGCTTTTTGTGTTGTTGGTATACGATATTTCATTTTCATTCTTTTTGTTTTGTTATTTTTAGTTTTAAGTTAAAATATTGGAAAATTTATTATAACCACAAAAATATAATATACAGACGCTCGTCGTATAATATTTTATTAAAATTGTCATCAAATTTGTAATTTATTTTTTATTTTTCGGGCTTATCTCAAATTTTATAATGATATCAATTTCAAGTTGTGTATACGATTTTATGTGGTTTTTGACATTTTCGTAAATTTGAGAAATCGAAAAGGTTTTTGATAATTTGTTTGTGTGCGGTACATGGAGTTTGACTATATGTTAGAGATAAAAAAAACTAGCTAGTTAATTCGTACACTGTTTCTCATCACGCAAACTGGACGCAATTGAAGCAAGTGGTTACATATTGTTTAATGAATTTTCCAGTTTTGTAGGAACCATAAGACCTATATCCGTTCGATTGCCGAGAATGCAGAATGATTCAAGTTGGCAATTTTCTAGAACTTTATACCCAACAATTGTTTTATTGAATCTCATTTACAAACAAATCATCTCAAATTTCATAATTGAATAAGAAATAGCTTAGTTCAATAGCTAACAACCATCCCTCATATGGTTACAGTCTTAGCTGCAAAAATAAGGAGATGGAAGAAACAGTACTTATGAAATCCCCATCTGAAATTTCATAATTTCGGTTTTCATCGTTGGATAATATCCATGTTACTCTGATTTGGTACATCCCCATAATTTATAAGGGATTGATAGATAATAGTTTCTGCCGAGTAACTAATACATTTTATTGTATGTTAATCTCAACTGGTCCCTTTTCTTTGTGACATGAACTTTCCAGCGAAGCGTACAGACACACCAAGATATTTGGCAGTGTTTTGGGCAATAAACAGTTTTAAGCCATACAGGTCGGTAGGACATGATTTCCAGCAAACTGTTGACTTAACCCTACCCTGGCTGAAAGCTATCTTCAAAGGCAGTTTAGAACTTTGTCGGATTCTTAGGAAATGGACTTAAGTAAAAGTAATATTTATACGTAAGGCGGGAAAACCTCTCACTGCTATCCCACAGAATTAAGACCTTCAAGCTTATCCTCTTTTCTGTTAAAATCACTGGAAAGACAAAAAGAGGCTTACATTAGAGGCTCAATCAAGCCGTGCGAGCTATCGGGATCTCAACACGCATATTGTAAGGAACGATCGGTAGAAACAGCTCTCCACTCCCTAATTGGCCCGATTGAGAAATCACTTGACTACAAGGAATATTCAATGTTAACTTTCTTGGATATAGAGGGGGCCTTTAGAAACGTCAGACCGGGGGCAATCAATAGGGATCTTGCACGTCTTGGAGTAGACGGGTCAATCAGAGGCTGGATAGATCAAATGCTTAGAGACAGGATCATGACCGCTCATCATCTTTAACCCCCCCCCCCCCCTTCTTTGGAGTACACCTACTCAAACTCTGGAGATTCTCTTTCATCTCACTCTCTTGGACATTGCGGCCGAGCAGCTGGAATCTTGCACAGCCTTATCTTATCTAAATGGACCTGTAACAACCGAGCAAATAGCGCAGTGGCTAAAGCTGCAACGTTTGGATCGGGAGGTGCCGGGTTCGAACCCCAAAAAAGGCGGGGGATGCAAATGGGATTTTTCATCTCCCAATTACGATCATTGATTTAATTCACAACATCTATGACCCTCTGTTGGATTGTAGAGCTCATGGGCCGATCCATCGTTCATGTTAGTTCAGCTTTCAAAGGACAATAAATCCACTAGCCGAACAGCCTCTAATTAATGTATGTATGTGTTGGTATTTATTTAAAAAAAAAACAATATAGGGCCCTCATCCATTCTATGCAACAGCGGTATTTTTGAAACTACCAACTATGCTATTCCTTAGCCATCTGTTGAGATGAGATTCCAAACTAAGTTTCCCACCAGAGAGGACTGGGTGAATGAGACGGTTATAGACAATAAGGCGATAGGCTTCTTCACGGATGGCTCAGAAAGAGATATAGAGGTTTGCAGCGGGGTATTCTGTGAAACACTAGGGTTTAACCTCTATTTTGTGTTTTCCCGATTTTTGCAGTGAATTTCAAGCTGAACTTATCGCGATGATGGAAGTCATGGACTGGTTGAGGTATAATGTAATATCTACGAGGGAAATTCGCATTTCTACGGACAGCTAGGCTGCTATTAAAACGCTACACCCAATACTCCCTGACGCCGAAGATAGCCCAGAACTGTCGGGCATCTTTACATGAGATGCCTGATCAGTTCAACATCCACTTTAAGTGGGTGCCAGGGCACTTCAATATCACAGGGAATGTTAAGGCAGATGAGCTGGCATGCAAGAGTACGCCTTACATCCCAAAGCAGGCTGGACATAAATTACCGCTTGCTTCATAAACTGATGCTTCTGGAAGAAACCATAAAATAAACGAACCTCAGATGGTTTAACGCTAGTTCGTGTGTAATAATAAGGCAGATCTGGCCTGTACTTAACCGGTCTAGATCCGGCCAACTAAAATCACTTCGACGGCACAATATTGGTATATGGTCGGGGGAGCTATAATGAGACATTGTCTCACCAGGGTTCTGCCGCAGCTGGGGTGATTGGGAGTTCAGCACCTGTACTAGTTTAGCGTACATCAGAACAAAGTTTATGGGAATTTCCTCTTTGAACGACCTAACGGATTTTAGTAAGATTGATGTCAGGAGCTTTCAACGTTTCTTGGTAAGCTTAAAATGGTTCAACGCGTGAATAGCGGGGTAGCCCGAAAGTGGTACAGCTTCGTATCAATTTTGTGTCTAAGCTAGTCCCTTAGGTCGGCCACCCTTACCTAACCTAACCTATAGCGCTTATAAATTTGTACTAAGTTGTACGAAGTATATGTTCTGTAAATCTTATCTATACGTCTTCGATTGTATCACTATCAATCATCAGGAAAAAATAAATCAAAATAGTTTTTCGTAATTTTGGTATAGGCAATATATTATTCGTCGTTTTGTTAGCTTGATTATTATACGACGTCATAAGTAAAATACAAATATTGATTAAGAGTCATTCCATTTATTTGAAACAAAATTGATTTTAACAGCACCCATGCACCAATCAGCAATGAATATTTTGAGAATTTTCCATTTAGTTTTATATTTGGAAATGCTATTGCTTTAAATACAAAAAAACATACTAATAGTTTCCACTTCATGCTGATTAGTTCCATGAAGGAAACTGCAAAACCACAAATTGAACCACACATACAAAATAATAAATGTGTGGAAAATCATTGCTCTCACAACATTTTGGGTTTCGTGTAAGCCCTGTGCGGCATTGACGTGCATAATCACAATATCATTATTTAAAAATTCAAAAGGTTCGAGATTGTTAACACTATAAATAAAGGATCTCCCGCAAAATAAATATACCGATCAAAGTTCCGGTTTTAAGCTTAGTTGACGAATGCCATCCATCATTACTTAGCTTTGAATGACGTCAAACAGCAATTTACGTTCAGATCGAGATAGTCTATATGTGTTCGCCAACAAATTTGTATTGTGGCAGATTAATAAAACTACCCTGTGTGTCTAATAAAAGAGATTTGGCAAACATTTTTTCCCATCCCCTGAGCTGTAATTACAACTTGGCATCCTCCTGTTGAACCATACAATCCCCGATAATAAAATAGTTCATATAGTTTGATCTGGGAGGATAACAAATTTAAACTTTTGTAAATGCAATTTAAAGTTACATTTCACATCCTTACGGTGGCCACCAGAACATTTCTAATACTTTTTCGTAAATTTTCCAATGTCCATGGGTTTTCAAGGCCGATTGGCAAGTTCTTCCGGAAAACCCATTGGTCATATTTTTAAGCGTTACGTGAGGTTTAACCGAAGAACTAACTTATTCTTATCTGTAATTAATTGTTCAGCAGGTATCCATTCTATCACGCCACCAATATGGCCAAGATGGCAAAATCTCTTGAATCAGCACCACAGAATTTTATGTTTAATCAAATAAGAGATTTTCTGTTTCAATTTGCTTATAAATCCACAAACATACAAGTAATTTAACATACATTCAAGTAAATTTTGAAATTTTATTAATTTTACTAAATGAAAATATATAAATTCCGTCTTATTCAGGTATAAAACATTAACATTAACTAAACTAAATTTTTTAGTAAGAAAATTCGTAAAAAACTTATAAAACTCGTCAAACTAGGTGTTTCAAATATTATATATAAAAAGTAACAACGGCCGAACGAGAACAAATTCTAGGCTCACATCTACTCTTGGAGGAAGAAGTTTAAACTACTTCTAAAGATATGTTATAAACTATGTGGAACCTATGTCTAGTTTTATTAAGGTAATCGTTTCAAAGAAAAACATACTGGTAAATTAACATTGTGAAATGAAACTGTGGAACCTAACTAGAGATGAATAATATATCACAAACCTGGAAAAATACATAAACGTTTTCGTTACTAATGTATTTAGTTAAGTAACATTTTGTTTTACTATAAAAAAAATGTGGAACCTAAATATTTTTTTTTCGATTTAAATTTATTTTAATTTGTTGAACATATTTTCAAGTAGCATGACAGCTAAAGTTGAAACAACATATTTTGATTTAGTACATAGAATAGTTTAGACGAGCTTTATATTGGAGAATATTTTTTTCATCTGGCTCTAATTCTATGCGAAACATCGGTTGGATTAGATTTGGCATGGACACCTTGCGTGGCGGGAGCCGCATGAATGTCGGTCCAAAGGTTGGATTTTCGTTTCTTTGTCAATTATATTGACGAGTTTATTATTTTACACCTCTCTTAAATAAATTGGTGGCGGCTTTTCGGTCTTATTAGGTTTGTGGTATTTGAGGTATTTGATCAGCACCATGTTCTTATCTAGACATTTTAGTTTTTTACTAGCTAACTGCGCTGATTTCGGGGTTTATTTTCGTTTGGTTTGAATAGTTATATATTTGTCCATTCCGGTTTGCTATCTCAATAATTCAATTAATATCGTCATTCACGTTCATTGCACTGAGTTCATTTGCTATTGAAGCATTTATTGTTTCACATGGTGTTCTATTTATATTAACAGGTATGGTATTACGGAATTTGGTAAATCTGATGTCGAAACACTTTTTTCTTTTTGCGTAATTATATGTTTTTCGGGGCTATGTTCAACTTTACTCACTTTATTCACTGCATTATTCTGATTCAATGCTGGTATTGGAATATGGGTTTTTTTTGGGGAGAATAAGCCTCTCATTCTTTTAGCACTAATTATTATTTGTATGTGCACAGTAATACTGACACTGCACTTTTTTATTTTTATTTTATTCTTATCATATTACGCGCAATTTAACGTTCATCTATAAAGAACTATAGGTAATATTAAATCAATTAGACATTAAAGATTTTATTTAAAAATTAAAAATTTAAAACAATTTTGATAATTTTTAGAAGATAGTGAATTTAATGAATTTTAAATATTTGTAAATTTTAACGAATATTCCAATTATATGAAAGTTAAATATTTAGAAGAATTTAAAAATGTTGAATAGTTTAAATTTTTCAATGTTTTGATTTATAAAGTTAGATTCAGAAAAGATCGTGTAAAATGACGGACGAAGTTAACTGTATTTTAAACTGGACCAACAAACACAACTATACTTCGAAACACTCTAGACAATGTCGGACTTGCTCGGGTGTTTCTTAAGTTAAGCTTATACTAACACCGTCCACGGGCTTGAGCGAGGCATTTTAGCTGTGAGCTAACCATTTTATATAGTTTTCATTATTTTAAATTATTTCACCAGTCCCATCGTCTCCAGAGTCAATTAGGTAAAAGTGTGGATTAGGATTAGCTCGGGTGTTTTTTAAGTACACCAATTTTTCCAGTTCGTTTCGAAAAAAATCAAAAATCGCGTGCGGGCCAAATGAGTTTTAAGCTAACCATTCCATATATTTTTCATTATTTCACCAGATTTTCAAATATTTAACACCTTGTATCTTGGGCTATAATTTATTTTATGAATAATTTTATTTAACGTTGGCATTTATTAAAATTTACATTTTAGTTTGGAAATATGTTCACATTATGTTTTTAAGATAATATCTTTCAAATGTTGCCCATTATTTGCTTCGACCTGATGATCTCTTTCCAGAGCATTTTGAATAATTTTTCTAAGAATTTCAGGTCCTAACGCCCTCCCTTCTTCTCGCATATAATGGCTTTAAGCTGTTAGATGGTTCTTGGCTTATTGGCATACACCTTACCCTTTAGGTAGCCCCATAGAGAAACATCGGGGTCAGTTATAGGTTCGGGCAGTGGCCAGTTACAATCAGAAAAAACACGATATTATTCGATCGCCAAAAATTTCACGCAGGAGAGCAATAGTTGAACGAGCTGTGTTAGCTGCAGGTCCATCTTATTGGAACTATTAATTCAATATTATTCTATTAATTATTAATAATAGTGCAATAATATGTCGAAATTTTTTAAATATAATGAGGTAATCTAGCTAATATATAGCTCGAACGGGAAAAATTGGCGTTTGTATGCCAATCTTAAAAATCACCCTTATTGCTAGTTTGAAAGTTTTACGTAATTGACTCTGGATACGATGATTTAAAAAATGTCCACTCATAACGAATGATTGTTCAAGAGTTACGCAGGGTTGCGTTACAGACTAAACAAACGAGTAACAGAGTCGCACCATAAGGGTTGCACTGACATATTCAATTTGCGGACATTTCTTGATAATACCCAGTTTAGGATTGTTCCGTAATATATATTATTGCAATCCAACAGCACAAACCATCTGGACCTTTGAGGTTTTATAATTTTGGAGAGCCATTTTCACTTCTTATTTTTAGTAACCTGAAATTTTATAATTCGGTACCAACGAAAAAAATATACTTGAATCGACTTGCAGAGTTTTCAGCTTTGTTGGACTCCATATAAAAGTATCCAAAACCAAAAACATGAACTCTGGATAATGGCACACAATAATTTAGTAGTGGTTACTTCTCGGTTTGAGGGTGAGAGGAGGTTTAAATATTTGAACACTATTATCACTCACGATATCCATTGTGGTTGGGGGACTGACATATCTCGTAAATCTAAATGTGTTTCAAGAACATGTTTCCCAAGAATACCACCACAGTATCCTTTGATTGTCGTAATCAAACAGTTTATAAAGTCAACAAACACAAAAATGGATACCACCAAAAAAAAAAAACCGGACCCCCGCTCAAGTAATCGAAACTAGATAAAGGATCGGTACATGGAACATGCAGTCACTTAGAAAACCAGGAGCGGTGAAGAGCCTAATCAGGTGCATGTAGGAATGTCAGGTGGAGCACGATGCTTTTCAAGAAACTTGCTGGCCTAAAAGTGAGGACCATGTGTCCCAAAACTAAACATTACTCTACAGTGGAGATGACCTCGGAAATCTTGGAGCTGGAGTTCTTATTGAGCGACACGCAGTGGAAGTTTGTTGAAACGAACAGGATAAATTCGGGTTAGTATGCCAAACTTAAAAAACACCCGAGCTAATCCTACACTTCTAGCTAATTGACTCTCGAGACACTGATTGGCTCGCTCACGACCGTGAATTTTTTTCGAAACGAACAGGATAAATTGGTGTTGATATGCCAATGTTAAGAAACAACCGAGCTAGTCCGACAATTTTACCTAATTGGCTCTAGAGAGGCGATGGAACTGGTGAAATAATTAAAAATATTTGTAATGGTTGGCTTAAAGTTAAACTGGCTCGCTAACGACCTTGAAATTTTTTCGAAACGAACAGAAAAGGTTGATGTTAGTATGCCAAGCTTTAAAAATACCCGAGCTAGTCCGACATATTTACTTAATTAGCTCTGGAGACGATGGAACTGGTTAAATAATTAAAAATATATGAAATGGTTAGCGTAAAGCTAAATCGGCTCAACCGTGGAAGTTTTTTTTTTTTAATCGAACAGGATAAATTGGTGTTAGAATGCCAAACTTAAAAAACTTTTAAGATTTAGGGAACTCACAGAACTAGAGGAGTACAAAAAATATAAAAATAATGATTCTGTTTCGGTTTTTAGAGATAAGAAAGTGGAGTGAAACTCCAAATTTTTAATAAATTGCCAGTCACACACAGAGTTGCTTATAGACAAATTTCGTATGCCGAAAATTAAAAAAAATTGTATTCAAATTTAGAAAGACTATAATCCAGTTAATTTTTGGATTAAAAACAATTTTTTCTAGTTTTTCTAATCCTCAGTTATTAAGTTTAGGCTTGTCAGGTCCTGGGGAGAGACAATATATAAGTTCTTTGCGGAGGTACGTAAAGGCATATAAATCCGACGAATTTTAAACTTGGTATATTGTTGTGTGTGCTGCTTATATAAAGTTCTTTAATAACGAAGAGAGTAATCAGAAAGTTATAATAGCTTTTCAAACTTTTATAAAACGTATGTATGCGATACAACAAAAAGTAAATTAATGAGTTTCTTTTATATAAACTCTATATATACTATACATAATGTACTCTCTCAACTCAATACAATATTATTATATACCAAAAGCTGGAAATATTGAATTTGATCTAGCCCTATATATGCGCAACAACAACAAAAATTGTATAAGAACCACCCCAAAATTATGAATTTTTTTTTTAAAGCCATTTTTATGTGTTGCCATCTAATAAATTTAACTTACAGGTACTAAATTATACTTTTGTACACCATCGTCGTCGCCCTCTTCGGCACTTTAATAACGACATCAACAACCATGTTGATATTATATAAAATTTTGTTTTGTAAAAAAAAAAAAATGTCTGAGCGAAAAGCTTTTGAGTGGTGTATATATAGGTACGAGATATTTTCTACTCTAATTTCTGGTGTTTGGTTGTTTTTCGTTTATGTTTTTTTAGAATTTATTCGATTACTCTGTGTGTGTGTGCGTCTTGTATGTACTTTCCCCAAAAAACACCAACAAAATAAAAGTTTTTGTTTTGTGCTTTTATACATGATTTAAAACTTTTATTTTTTATTTTTTTAAATGAAAAAAATATTATGAGCTTTCAATCTCGGAAGATGAGAAACTATACTAGGAAAATTCAATTGAGCGAAAATAATATATTTTCCAGTCTAGTGGACATAAAGATGGTTTATGGTAAAACACGTTGTATAAAAGTATAGCTACATTCTATATAAGATATAAGCGTCTTTATATTACAAAACGCGCAACGGCACCAAACATATTATATGCCTATCTATATATACAATTGTAATAGATACAATAAAATTAAAGTTAATTGCTCTAAAGAAAGTCAAAATGGGTGATAATATACAACTTAAGAATTATCATAATAAAAAATATACAAAAAAGTTGAATATCCAACCTAAGCTTTATCATGAAAGTGGATATAAAATAATTTCTTCTTCGCTTCGTGTTGTTTCAGCTCTTGGAATTTTTCGTTCATTTTATTGCTATTACGGCTGTGTACATTTTTGTGTTAACTTCTTCTTTTCTCGTGCTCTTATATATTATATATTTATACCATCATCATGTCTCATTATAAAAAGCAAAGAAATATTTTTTTTTAAAACACTTTATTCCAAGTTTTTCATATCTTACATGCATAAAAGGTGAAAGACACAGTCAAAATCGCTCAACAAAATGCAAAGAAGAAGGACCAGAAAATATGCAGAGAGGGAGACCAAAAGTAAAACACACGTATTATATACAAGAAGAATTATGACAACATCGTACCAACAACAATATATTGCTTTAATACCAATACATGTTGTGAAGTTTGTTGTTAAATTTTGTTCCACAAGCAATACATGAAAAAATGGATGGGAAATATTTTATATATACCCCCATAGCGTTAATTATCGGTGTACGTTTGAGTTCTGAAACAATTTTTGTGCGGTAATCATTCTGTATATCGTAATTACCAGGCTGATTGTCCAATTTGTGTTAGACTCATTCCTATAAAGTAGGCTGAAGTTCAAAAAAATGAACAAAAATTCACATTGCCTATATAATGCGGGGGTCAATACAGAGCCAACAATGCTATGCCCGTAAAAAACAACACAGGATTAAGATTTGGAAAAAAATCAAAATTACTTAAAATCGCCTGGAACGAACATGGACTACGATTAAATGATTTGAATCTGGAATTTTAGCTTGCTCTTTATCTATAGCAATTAGCTGTAAGAGCTGGAAAGGGAAAGGATTGGAGTGATTGCCCATGCAGATGACGTAGCGATAACTGTCTCTGGCAAATATTAGGTTAAGAAGATAATCCAAAATGCCCTCCGAACCATTACGAGGTAGATGATCAGATGTAAACGGGCACTGAGATCGTCCAAAACTGAACTTTTACTCTTTACCGCTTAAAATATCAAATCCCGGTAGTAGACCCACCTATCTTATATGGCATAATACTAGCTTTTGCTGATAACGCAAGATTTCGGGGTGTAATCTTGAACAATAAGCTAAGTTGGAATCATAACATCTTGGAAAGAGTAAACAGGGGTAATATAGTCATGTACTCGTGCAGAAATGCCATCGGAAAGAGATGGGGCCTGAAGCCAAAGCTGGTACCCTGGCTACTCACTGCCATAGTAGGACAATTTCTTATGCATGGGGTGAGCGTGTGGCCAGCTCTTGAAAAAGAAACATACAGAAATGGGATCGAGAAGGTGGAAAGAACGGCCTGTATGCATATAAGTGGAGCGCTGAGGACAACACCAACACGCGCCTTAGAGATTATGTTTCACCTTCTCCCTTTCGATTTTTATACAAGCAGATGTTGGCGAATAGGACACAGGAGAAGCTACACTGTAAAGTAGGTGCTGGAGTCTTCTGTGCTATCCTGGATTGATATCGCAATTTATGTGGGCAGTCAGGCGGTAATCATGTCGCTTGAATTAGTTTCTCTGACATCAAGGGTGGTGTTGGTTTGCCACTCGTCTCTAAATGAGATGATTGGGCATTTAAAAATTCGGATAGTCTGGGTCCCCGGCTACTCGAACGTTATGGGGAACTGCAGGGCGGGCGAACTAGCTAGGCATGGTACAACTTTCCAACTGCTTCGGGATAGGGCAAATTTGGGGAGGCCTATTAAGGCGCTCAAGACAGCGCTTTAAAAAGAGACAGTAGCCTCAGCGTACGAAAGGTGGACGAACACTCTCACATGTAGTTTAGCAAGTGAAGTCTGGCCAAAATACCCACAGAAAACTGCCTACTTGGAGAACACGCGAGGAGGCTAGGTAGAAAAGCAAATAATTTCTACAGAAGCTGTATGGAAGAGCAGGAGGACGAAACGGTAGTCCACTTCCTATGTCCGGCCTTACCACACAGAAGGCATAAATATATGGGTAGGTTCTTAAGTGACAGCCTCTCTGATCTTGAAAACTGTAAAATGCGAGATATATATCGCTACATAAGTAGCTCAAACTGGTTCAATTAACGGTAATAACGAAGTAAGATCCTTTGGTATCACAATTGGCTGTCATCGTTGTTTGACTTAAAGTGTGCCGCAGCAGCTCTCAAACCTAACTTATATCCATAGCCATAGATCTAGAAGACGTCCTCAAACAAAATGAGGTAGTGAAAGTTGCGATGGATTTGCGATGGGATGGTAAGGCGTGTATTTCAATGGCCATAAGAAACGCACCATTTGTTGGATGTGGTGAAAACACCATTCAACAATTAATGTATCAAACATTTTTTATTTTTAAAATTCTTTATTAGTACAATATAATTACATGATAATTTATCACCATTTGATTGATAAATACAGCCTCAGAGTTGGATACCATACGTCAAAATTGGTTTAATAATCGTTTCATAGATAAGGTTGATTTCAGCTCGTTTAACTTTATTTACAATCATTGGTCCATTGGCTGATTTTATCGAATGCCTGTTGTAAGTATTCAACTGGTTAGTTCTGCGATTCACTTCACGAAGGGTGTTCCCGTTGTCGGTATATTGCAAGGATAAAGCAGGTATAGGAATTGCCTTAGGCAACAAAAATTACAAAAATAATTAGGCAAATTACCCTGAGGCACTCCTGCTATAGCTGGGTAAAGGTTAGAGTATGTATCTTCATGTGATACTCTAAATTTTCGTTTGGAGAGATACGACCTGAGTTGTTGGCAGTAATTTTGTGGCTTTTTGTGACTAATTTACTTATTTTGTAGATAAGACCACCATGTCACACTATATCAAAAGCCTGTGGGACATCTTGAAATACGGCAGTGCAATCTTTGCGGTCACGCAATGAACTTGATCAATGGTCGAACGTTTATCCCTGAATCCAAACTGGAAATCAGGTATAACGATCATGGATTTAAGTTGTTTCAAAAACAATTTTGAGATATAGTTGGTATAACAAAGAGATCGGCCTGTATGATGTCATTTCCTCACCGGGTTTGTCTGTTGTTTTTATCACGACTATTTGTGCAGCCTTGAAACACTCAGGCTCATATGTAAGTCACAAGCATGCATTATTTATATTTATGTAAACATAATGACTGCTCTCTTGAACAGCCTTGGCCAAATTTTGTCAATTCCATGTGATTTGGTGGGATTAAAATTCATATCTATTTATTGTGCTATTTCTAGTAGGGTGACACTACTGATGTTGAACGTAGATCGATATACTGGTTTAGGATCAATCCTAGATTGTTTATCGTGTGGTTGGAATACTGATGCCAGATGTTGTGCAAAGAGTTCGGCTTTTTAATCGTTACGTCGCTCCTATTTTCAATTTGTGCTGCTTATAGATGTCACTTGGATTATTGGCCTTTTATATCTGTAAGTAGCTTTCCAAAGAGAATAGTTTTTTTCAGCTTCAGGACTTAGTCAGCTTAGCCTCTTAGGCTGATTCACGAATAGGGTTAGTCAAATATCCAGCTTGTATTTCAAGTTCCTGTTTAGTTTTAAAAGACAACCTTTTAACTCAATTATAGATTATCCAGTTTCTCTCTAACTAATTCCCAATCCGTGAAGTTATTAGTAAGGTTAAGTCAATAAGACCGGTGTGTGATTGAAAGTTAGGTCTTTAATACCTTCAACTTCAATCTAATTAGAGTCTATTCCTTTTGAGACATAAAAGTCAATAACAACAGGAACTTTGTCGATATGTGTAGACCAATAAGTTGGCTTACACGATGAGTGATATTTACAACCGGATATTTCTGTTGCATTTAGAAGTTATTTTCGTTTTCCTGGCGTTATAAGTCGTGATTCCCACACAAGATTATTAAAAAATGAGAAGTAGGTCGCCCTGGGCTTAATTCAGCACCACCCATGGTTCATCATTATTATGATAGCATGTATTAATAGCTCTTTAAATCCCTCTTGATGGAAATGTAGGATGTTTTGTTTGATTAAGATTGCTGTCCCTCCTCGAACACACAACATTGACCTTTAATTCTTAAAAATACATCAAGTTCTAGGGCTCTTGCATTAAGCCCAATGGCACTATTTGGTTTGCATAGTCTTTACATTAATACTCACGGTAAAGAAATTCAACTCGTTGATATGCGGCAATGGAAAGAAGCATAGTGATAAGAACCGATATCACATACGATACACACAGTGACCTGATAACGATCTTTTGGGAGAAAATAAATTAAGCGATATCGAACACCAATGCAGGACACCGATCCCTAACAACATCAACAACAATATCCAGAAAGCTTTGTAGCGACCGATACAATTAATTTGGCAATCGCGTTAATTTCAATTGTATCGTAATCATTACAGAGGCCCACGGAAAGCCATCTTCCGGTCTGACGCCAAAAAGTGCATCAAACCATGCAATTTCGGACAACAAACTGAAAACGTGCAAGTTGATAGTCCCAAAAAAAACTCCTCGCTAATCAGGTAGAGTCGGGTAGAGATGAAATGCGTCACAAAGCAGAACTTACAGTATTCTAATATATGGTGGAATTATGGATTTGTCGAACATCGTCATCTCCCGTCTTATGTCCCCTTCACATGGTGAAAAAGAAAAACCACGATTGGGGACCATGTGAGGATTATCGTAGGCTTAGTACACGGTCACAACACCTGACCGATACCCGATACCCCACATTCAAAATTTTTCCATGCACTTGCATGGTTGTAAGATTTTATCCAAAATCGATTTAATCAGAGGTTATCACCGTATTCCCGTCGCACCTGAAGACGTTTTTAAAACGATAATTACTATACTAATAATTACTTACTAATAATGCCATTCGGATTACGCAATGCTGCACAAATGTTTCAGTGTTTCATGAAGAAGTAATTCGATAATTTGATTTCGTGTTCGTCTACATTGACAACATGCATGTGGCATCTAAATCTAAGGAAGAAAACCAACTGCACTTAAACCCAACTATTCAAAAATTTAGTGGAGTTTGATGTACACATTAAGACCGCCAAATGCGTATTTAGAGCAACAACTCTTGACTTTCTCTGCCACAAAATTACTCCTGATGGTATTTTGCAATCAGATGAACAAATCAAGGCCATCTCCGAGTTGCCAGCTCCAGAAACAATCAATCTAAACTCGCTGATATTTTATTTGGCAGATCTAAACAAAATGCCCAAGACAGCCAATAACTTCACTTGGCTCGAGGAATGCCATTACGCATTCACGTCACTAAAACAAGAATTATCCAAAATAACACTGCTTGCACATCCACTGACCGACTCAAAGTTCAGCATCACAACAGATGCGTCAAACACTACTGTCGGAGCAGTATTACATCAATACAACAATGCGGGCAATGGGAACCCTCAGGATTTTATTTCAAAAAACTATCGGATGCCGAAAAGAATTATTCTGCATTCGATAGGGAATTACTCGCAATATATCAGGCGGTCAAACATTTCCGATATTTTATCGAGGATCGTGAGTTTACAATTTACACCGAGCATAAACCTCTGGCTAGAGCAATTCAGTCTAAAACTGAATGCAATCCGAGGCAACCTCGCCACCTGGATTATATTAGTCAATTCACCACCGACATCCAGCATGTACAAGGTAATCCGTGACAATGTGGTCGCGCATACAATTGCCCACACCACAGACAACGAAATGGCCACAGTCGAGTCTCACTTCGACTATAAAAAAAATAATAATGGCACAAAAACATGACTTAGAACTTCAGAATTTACTTTCTGGTTCCAGACGTCTCACTAGCACATCTTATAAGATATAGAGCTCGTACATCGCAGAACCACAGTATTTGTGGCGTCCGTGCGACTCAAAAATTGATTACAGCTCGTTATGTTTGGCCTAATATAACCAAGGACGCAACCAAGTGGGTGAACTCCTGCCAAAAATCTAAAGTACAACGTCGCACAATTTCACCTCACGGACAATTTAAGATTCCACCTGGTCGATTTGAACACATCCATTTAGTCATAGAAGGACCACTTCCCCCATCTATCCATCTATAAGGGATATCAATATCTACTTACTTGTGTCGATCGCTTCACTATAGATGGCCAGAAGCTTACTGCATGGACAACATTTCTGCAGCTACAATCGCTTCTACTTTCGTAAACAACTACGTATCCCGATTCGGAGTTTCCCTTAATATAATGGCATGGTTGAACGCTTTCACCGCCAGTCAAGCCAGCGCTCATGGCTCGAGGAAATACTAGCAATTGGAGTTCTGAGATTCCCATCGTTTTACTCGGAATCAGAGCTACATTGAAATAGGATCTAAAGTGGTCACCAGCTGAAATGGTTTATGGTCAAACCATCAAGTTATCCGGTGAGTTCATTATAGAAAATAATATCTTTGTCCCCAAATCACTATAGACAATTGCGATTTTGCTTTTTATTCGAATAGACATGGTTCGCACCGGTTTTTCACCGCCTTACGAAGGTCGTCCAAAGTTATACGCCGCCTTCGTAAATAATTCACGGTTTCAATTACTGGTAAAAACCATATCATTATTGACTGAATCAAACCGGCATACGGCATACTTACCTCACCTGATAAAATAGCAGGCTAATAACTAAATTACATCGTAAATTGTGTGTGTGCATTTTTTTTATTGGAGGAGTCCGGAACTATCAGACTTTTCAAAACCACACACTCCATTTTTATGTACATACAGATTGGTAAGAACTTAAAAAAGATTTATCGCAGCCATTTTATAAAAAATTATTAAATTTGTTGCATACGAGAAGCATATAAAACTCAAAGAATTTCACCCCATTGAGATATGTGTATGATTGTATTCGCATTGTACAAAATTATCTTTAACTAGCTATAGGTATGTTGAATTTTCAGGTATATATACGACCTATATCTGATACAATTTCTCTATCTGTGAATCATCTACATTGTTCCGAGAATCCTACAAAGTAAAATGGAAATTTTTCAAATTTGCATGCTCTGATTTTATTATTTTGCTTCCATCTTGCTCATACGATATCAAACAAAAATATAAAAAGCTTGATTTCTAAAAAAAATAGGGTGAATAGATTAATAATTTTAACTGTCAGAAAAATAAACAAAATGATGTTCTAACTTTTATGTTTCGAAAGCTTTGATTTCGAGTAGAACCTAGTACGTATAGATATACAATCATGCAGACGTACATATATAATTGCTCATTTGAATTGTTTTTGTGTTTGCTTTAGGCATCGTACGTATATCCATATACAATATTTGTGCATACATGTTTTTTAGAAGCTTCATAAGCTTATTATACGTCTCTGTTGTTAATTAAGGCAGTGACAAAAAATCAAAGCGGGAAAGACATTTTAATTTCATCGTAGCTATATCCATTAAAATTGGCTTTCTTCATAAATGCAACGGCGAACGACTATACCAACAGCCCAAATAAATAAAAAAAGCTTAAGTAGATAAACTTTTTTTGCCTAGTTTGAATGTACGTACACATAGGAGTTGTAATAAAAAAAAGTAAACTTAATGCTAATAAAATGGAATAAAGTTAATATTCTTGATGATGTTTCGGTATCTTAGGATACGATATATAATATACAGTACACAATAATACTAATAATAAACACAACAACAACAACAGCAACAAAAAGGGATAATAGGGATAATAGAAAGTAATATAAAATTTATTACATGTAATGTTTTATTTTACTTTAATGGATTTTAGAAAATCTACAAACATTTGTTTTAATCTGTATATATGTATGCCTGCGTGTGTGTAAGAACGTATGTGTGTATTGATTTTACGGGCTTATAAGCCCATAACAGAATACAAATACAACAACAACAGACATAAAATGCTTTGTGCTTAAATATTTCATTGTGTATTGAAAACGCTGTGCGGTTAACCATTAATTCGTGAAAGCTTAGATTTAAAAGATGTTATTGTGGTTTAGTCTTTTCCTTTTGAGGATGGGAGTGGGGTAAATAATAAAAATTATTGCGATGGGAAGCTTTTTTATATTTAACCGTAAAGGATCTGTATTTAATTTTGGCACGAGTAGATGCAATCTTACAATTATTAAAACTATTAAAATTCTTAATTCCAAAATCGATATGATCTTGAGTGAGACACAGAAATAATTTATATTCGGGTTTATCGCCAGCCAAGTTTGGCTTCGTTTGCTATGTCAGATCGACAGATTGTGGCACAGCGATAAACATCTGTTTAAATACTACGAGAATCCCCAATCGAAGAGACCATAGCTTGTTGATGAGGCCTTCCAGGTTCACTGAAATTCACCAAACATTGAACTGCATCTACAAACGGTGGATCAAGGGATGAAAACATAATTTTTTTTGATTACATGAGCTAGTGGGAACCCGATTACAGGAGGGATAATAGAGGACTGTGGGGGTATCCAAGAGTGTGTCGACAATAATTTATATTTCTATAAAACAAATTCGATAGTTACGGGTAAGTCCATTTGCTGTTTAAACAGTTCATGAACAATAATTGCTTTACAAATACATATATCATAAAGTTAAACTAATATTTTTCTAATTGCTCAAATAATGTCCAAGGAGTACAATTCACGGACGATAATTCCCTTTACTGTTCGGCAAAACCGCAATGTGACATTAACAAGATGATTGATTGGTACAGCAACCATTAAATGGAGCTGCCATCCCCCAAGACGGTTACTATCCAGCTCAAAGAAAAATTCAATATTAGGAAACCATCCTTTGGTGTCTGCTACGGTAAAGACCGTAAAGTCATGAAGAAAGTAGGAAAAAAAACGTGGAATATATAGATATTCGTTATATAATATGCAAAAAACCTATGGTGGTGGCTTCCGTCAATTACCGGTATATAGTGGTCTGACAGATAGAACTATCATTATCGGGGAACATAATAGTCGGCAAAAAATAGAGCAAAAAATGCTCGTAATGGGCTGCCAAGTGGAACCAACCAGATCTACTAATATATGTAGCATAGTATATCTCGCACTTTACAGTTTTCGACATCTGAGAGGATGTCCATTGTGTAACTACCCACATGCTTATGGCTTCTGTATGCAAAAAGGGACATGAGCGCAGGAAGTAAACCAAAGTATCTCCCTCCTCCTCGCATCCATACAGCTTCTGCAGAAGTTATTTGCTTCCAGGCCAAGCCTCCTCGAATTTTCATCGAAACGGTAATGTCCTGTGAGTATCCCCACGATCGTTCTTAAATCACATTGTCGTAAGCAGAATATAGTTTGCACTATAAAGCCGACAGTGATTTTCAATCAAAGAAAACAATTTTGATAACAAGTGTATGGAACACACTTGTAGTAGCTGAAAAATTCAAATCACTCAAAGTCAGATTGTTAACACCGTAATAACGTTAGGAGACAATGGCGATAAAATTCTCGCCATGTTGTAGAAAGTCTCGAATTCATGGCAGTGCTCGCAAACTATGACTTCATTAACAAATAGTCGATCAAGCATTGATAATCATGTTGTACTAATCCATGTCAGATCCGTATATAGAAAGCATACAGAGCCACGACAGCGATCAACTAAATGGCCAGTTGGATACGAACAGCAATGACTCTGAGACATAGGATAACATTACTGATAAGCCGATCACATTTAAATATTAAAAAATAATGCTATCACGAAACTTCCACTTTAAGCTTTTTTGTGTAAGTTTTCAGAAAAATTATTTGGCAGCCCCTGCGCTCTGTACCCCGATCCTCAGTAGTGGGTTCGCCAACTTCACAATTTGTATAATAAAATACGGGATGCCCATAATGTATAGATTATAAACATAATTAACATAAAAACATAATTATATATACATAAATAATATTATGTATATGTATGTATATGTATAATAATTATTAAAAACATGGAAACGGTTTTTTCATAAATTTTATGTGCTTTTTCCGTTAATTCAAAGTGGATTGAAAATATTATTATTAATTAGTTTTCATTATTTTATATGTAATCAACATAAAATTTATTATAACACATTGCTATGAGTGTACACAATATTATGCATGGCGCATATATGTACTGTACGGATAGAAAATTAATTTTCCAATGATTTTCAATTTTATCGATTTTATGCTTAAATTTTATTTTAATGATTTACGATTTAACATTTTACATAGTTATCAATTTAACTCGCGAGGTCTCATACTTTCTAACACATTTGCTGTATCGCGACGAAACGAAATATTGATGGCAGGGAAAGAGTAACAAAGCAGGAGTAATTGATCAAATCGTTTACTTTTAGTGGTAGGATGCGATGCTAATGCTCATCACACGTTATGGGGTAGCACGAATATTAATGATAGGGGTTTATCTCTACTTAATTACCTGAGCACATCTGAGCTTGAAATCCTTAACTAAGGCTGTGAGCCTACCTTTATTAATTCAGCAAGGAGGGAAGTGATTGACATTGGTTTGTGCTCCATGTCGATTATCGATTTGATCTGTAATTGGAGAGTAGCCAATGACATTCTCACCTCCGACCATAGGTGAATCTCGTTTAATTTAAATCTTAGAAGACCTACTCTTAAACCTTATCGTAATAAGAAGCTTATCAACTGAGAGTTATTCTCTCTTGAGTTGGAACCTTGTCTGGTTTTTTTGGGTGAGATATGTTCGACTGAGGATATTGAATTGCTAGCCTCATCTTGTCCTCTTATTACCAAGCACAAATTTTAGAATAATCCTTTTTGGTGTTCTGATCTCAAATAACTGAGGAAAACTGCTAGGAGACTCAAAAACAAAGCCAAAAGATCTAACCTTTAGGTTGATTGGGATAACTTTCTGGCAGCTCAAAAAGAATATAAGAATTTGCTAAGATCCGCTCATAGGACTTCTTGGATTAGCTTCTGCAAAGAAAATAATAGTATCTCTGGGATCGCCAGACCTAATAGGTCCTTGGTTAGAACTGATTCCTGCCGACTCGATGTGCTGGGACTTCCTGATGGCAGATTAATCTCTTCCAGGAAGGAAATTTTCGAACTACTACTTTCTGATCATTTCCATGGGTGCAATATTATCAATCATGACTATGTTGCTGACGCCCAGCCTAATGGTACTGATTATTCACCTGCATGGGACTTAGCCTGTAGGCTAGTCACTCTCAACACCTTGCGCTGGAGCGTTTTCTCCTTCTTACCTTATAAATCAGATGGTCCAAGGGCTAATTCTTTTTTATATGTGGTAAATGTTAGGGAATCACACCAGCATTTGAGAATAGTTTTTTGTTTATATGTACTCGTATATGCGTTTCACAACATTTAATTTAGTTAAATACCTAACTAAAACCATTGCCCGCAGATTCTGATGTTAAGTTTTTCACATTTGGTTCCCCAGTACTACGTATAATCATATTGAAATCAACCAAATCATATTGGATTCTAGCTAAGTTTATATGTGTTAGTGATGTCCATCAAAACGTCCAATAGTTTTAGTACAGACTAATTTTGTATTATTCTGTTCAATTTAAAATCCAATCATGCTGAATTTGAAACCAAATTACACTTACGAATCGGTTAAATTACGAGTTTGGTTAAATACCAGATAAGGGTAGTATTCAGCCATTCCACGCGAAATCTGACAAAAAAAAAGTATTTACGGAGGCAAGGTGTCCAATTTTTTTGAAATTCGTTGAGATGGTAGATAAAGATAATATAAAAATATTATTTGAGTAAAAATTCGGTGAGGTCAAAATACGCGGAGTTCCGTTATAATTTGTTTTTGTTGGAAACTCAAATGTTCACATCTTTGAATTCGTGTATCTTAAGTATTCCTTGTCCGATTTTCACGTGTAATAGCTCGTTGGATAGCTATTACACGTGAAAATAGGACAAGGAATTCTTAAGATACACGAATTTAAAGATGTGAACATTTGAGTTTCCGACAAAAACAAATTATAACGGAACTCCGCGTATTTTGACCCCACCGAGTTTTTACTGAAATTATATTTTGTTTTAATCTATATCTATCATCTCCCCGTATTTCAAACAAATTGGACACCTTACCTCCGGATGGGTGTCTGATTTCGCGTGGAATGGCTGTATTTGGACATGGTGGATTACAAATGTAGTCATCTACCTAGTGCATTGTCAGAACCTGAGTCCAAATCTCTGACTAGGGTTAAATGGTTAGGGTTAAATTCCTGTCAAATTGCAATAAAAGCTTTTCGGTCAATTTATTTCTGCGAGTAGGCGGTAGTTTGTTAGGTTGGTGGATTAGAAATTTAATCATCTAGATAGTGCACTCACTATCAGAATCTGAGCCCAAATCTCTGGTTATAGGTGTTAATGGCTCATCACTAATTTTATTCAAAATCGCAATATACGTTTCCCGATTATATTTATTCCTGGGGGTACGGGGTATAGTTGATTATAGGATTGCAGTTATCTACCTAGTATATACTATCGGACCTTAAGTTCAAATTTCAAAGAGTGATAACATATTTAGTTAGATCTAGTCTCAAAATAATTAATTTAATTATGATTTAAATTTATTTCTGGGCGTATAGAGTTAAAATTTTTCGTGGGAAATAGAGTTCAAATCTTAAACAAAGGGAACGATTTTATTAATTAATTTATTCTAGTAAGTTGATCCTTGCCTTGAATATCCTTCTTTCTAACATCCCATCGTGGTCCACTAGCATCTACTTATTCTTGGAATTTATCCCCACCCCACTCTCTTAGCTTAAGCCGGCAAAATATGACCACGCCAAGGCGCTAAGTAGGTGACTCAAAAATGAAACTCCGTAATGAACGGCACTACATTAAGAGCGATAAGTAATCGACATCCACGCTGCCAATACGGTTCGTTACAGATGGTTAACGACTTGATGACGAAAGTGTTGGTGAGGGGGAACTAACTTCCTTTTCGATTTGGGACGTTAAAGCAGTAACACGACTACCAATTCTTCATTTATATCTGAAGTGTTAGCTTCTTTTTAATTATTTTATATATACACTCCCGGCCAAAATTATTGGCTCGATGAGTTTATTGTCCATTTAAATTAAGATGGTACACCAATATCAACATTGGTAAATCCACGCTTTATTCAGAATGGATTATGAAGAGGACAATAACCCGGGAACATCAAATCCGTTTAAAGAAGACCAAATATAAGAAGATCCCCTACAAAAGAAAATAGTATTAACTCGTTAGTTGATCAAGCCGATGCTTCTAATGCCAGAAGTGGTGCCAGCGGAAATTTTAACTTAGACTTGTTATCACAAGAAGGGCTTTCAAGCCTGATGCCATCATCAACTGGTTACTCTCAGTTACAAAGAGAAAATGCGAATCTTCTCGCAAAAATCAATGAAATTGAAAAGATGACGCATCAGCTTAGTAGCAAAATTATGGTGCTGACGAAAGAAAATGAAGAATTGAGAAAAGGTTTTTTAACCAAAGTCAATGATGAACCTCAAATTAGTAACGAGACTACAGAGTTCTATACTGATGAGGAGGAGTTAACAAAAGAGACCGAATGGATTGTCAAACGGAAAAAACGTCCAAGCAAGAAAAGGAAAGCAGAATACTCTCCGGAAGTAGCTAGTAGCTCGCAGACAGAATCTACTAATAGGAAGGAGGCAAAGGTACCGCCCCATGAGGATCAACGAGATAAAAGTGAAAGCAAACCACCGAAAGAAGAAAAACCACCACCAATTAATATTATTGGTATAACCGAATATGGAGCTGTACAAAATATTTTGAAATCCATTACATATAAGGAATACAGAGTAATATCCTTAAACAACAATGTATGGAAAATCTACACACCGGACTCCGATACTTATAGAGCACTATCAACAAAGCTTAATTTAGAGAAAATCGAATGGTATAAATATGAAAATAAAAGCAACCGCCCAATAAAGGTTATGGCAAGGGGCCTCCATCCAACCTGTGCAATAAAAGATATTATGGAAGATCTCCAACGACAAGGATTGCAAATTGAAAATGCAGCAAATATAATAAAAAGAGAGAAGGTCAAACAAGGGTCCGAATTTAAAGTTACTAAAAGAGGTCTCCCGTTATTTATGTTAACTTTCAATAACAAAGAAAAGATAGAAGCCATCTTTAATATAAGAGCTATTTTAAATAGGTGAACTAGGAAAATCCTTTGGGCTTACAGTGCAATGTAAGAAGTGCCAAGGTTTTAACCATACGCAAAAATACTGTAATAGAGAGCCAAGATGTGTAAAGTGCTTTGGAAGACATCCTGCTCAGGCGTGTCCACTAAATAGAAATTCCCCTCGAACATGTGTTAACTGCAAAGAGTAACATCCTGCAAACTACAGAGGGTGCATAGTAGCTAAAGAACTACAAAAAATTAGAGACAAATCACGGCAAGGTCCATCATATTATAAAACGCCGATAGCCAATAGCGTAAACACCAACCTAGGAAACTTTACCACATCTATATCGAGTAAAGTAACTGATCGCAAGTCGTTTTCACAAGTGGTGGCATCCGGGCTACAAAGTACGACCCCACACAAATCAGTAAATTTCAAAGACTCGAAAGATACATCTATGCTTGAAAAAATATTTAAAAGCATCGAAGCGCTAAATACACGGCTTATAAGACAAGATAGATGCTTTGAACAGGCGACTAGATAGCCGAGAAACAGTGGATGAAATAACATCCATATTATACTAAACTAATATGATAAATAAAACATTAAGAATTGTAATCTGGAATGCAAATGGAATAATCCAACATATTCCAGAGTTAGAGATCTTTTTAAATACTGAAAAAATTGATATATGTTTAATATCAGAAAGCCATCTTACTAGAACCTCATACACCAAAATACGTGGTTACGTTTCTTATCACGCTTTACATCCAGCAGAAAGAGCAAGAGGGGGATCAACAATATTTGTGAAAGAAAATATTCAACATCATGAGGGAATAAAAATTGAAGAAGAAAGTATGCAGGTAGCTACTATCAGCATTCAACTTAACAATAAAAAAATATTCAATGTCTGTTCAATTTATTGTCCTCCAAGATATAATTTAAAAAGAGCTAGGTGAGAGTCTCTCTTCGGACCACTCGCCCGTCATTATGACTGTTAGTTCCACGATTGTTAATAAGGAAAATCCACCTAGACTAACAAATAGCAAAACCAATTGGGAATTATTTAGGAAATTGGTTGAAGATAACACCGATCTTCTTGTCCCAATCAAGGATCCGGTTCAATTAGAAAATGAAGTGGAACTATTAATCAAAAATATACAACAAGCAGCATGGGATAGCACCCCTGTATTCCAAAACAAGGAGCGTAATAATTTCATTTATCCAGTCGAGATCAGGGACTTGGTTAATGAAAAACGGAAAGCAAGGAAAACATGGCAGAGAAACCGAGCACCACAAAGCAAAATAATTTTTAATTACCTCTGCAATAAGCTTAAGCAAAGAATTAGAGAACTAAAAAAATCGGTCACCCGTTATCTTCGTAGTCTTACAGACACTAAAGAAACAGAGTATTCTCTATGGAAAGCTACAAAAGCATTAAAAAGACCAAATTATCAAATACCGCCAACAAAAAATGATGAGGGAAATTGGGTAACAAGTGCCAAACAGAAAGCAGCACTGTTCGCATCTCATCTTGAAGAAACGTTCCAACCATATGCTAGACAATCAGCGGATGAAAATATAATACCAGTGCACAAGGAGGATTGTAGGAAAATACCACCTGTAACTCTACGAGAGTTGAAAAATGAAATTAGCCATAACATAAATACGAAAAAATCTCCTGGCTATGATTTAATTACAGTTGAAATAGTGAAGGCACTTCCTGAGAAAGGGGTGCGAAAACTTCTTCATATAATCAACGCTTCATTTCGACTGAAATATGTACCTCTGCAATGGAAAGTAGCAGAAATAATTATGATACCAAAGCCGAACAAACCATCTAATAATAAAAAGTCATATAGGCCAATTTCTCTGCTTCCAGTACTTTCGAAAATTTTTGAGAAACTGTTATACAAAAGGATGAAACCTATAATACTTGAGAGAAAGCTAATACCACCACATCAGTTCAGATTTAGAGAAAACCACTCCACCATAGAGCAAATTCACAGGATTACAAGTATTATTGAAGATGCACTTGAAAATAAGAAAATATGCTCAACAATATTTCTGGATGTAGCACAGGCCTTCGATAAAGTATGGCATCCTGGATTGGAATATAAACTGCATCGAGATTTGCCAAAAGAATACTTACAGATATTGAAATCTTACATTGATAACAGATATTTTCGCGTTAGATGTGAAGAAAAATTTTCCGAGCTAAAGAGGGTATCTGCAGGGGTTCCCCAAGGTAGCGTGCTAGGGCCAGTGTTGTATTTACTTTACACAAGTGATTTACCAAACACAAGCGGCACAACAATAGCAACATTTGCGGACGATACAGCAATTTTAGCTACTGGTTATAAAGTAGACGAAGCAACCAGAAAACTGCAACGGGCTACGAACCAACTTAGTAACTGGACCAAAAAGGGCGCATTAAGCTAAATGAAGAAAAATCAACGCACGTTAACTTCACCAATCAAATAGTTAACTGGATACCAATAGAACTAAATTCCAAACAAGTTCCCTATGCTAACACAGCCAAGTATCTTGGCATGACTCTCGATGCTAAGTTAAAATGGAAAGAGCACATTAAAAAGAAAAAGGAGGAACTACACATTAAATATAGAAATATGTATTGGCTAATTGGAAGGTATTCAGAGCTGTCAATACCTAATAAGTTGCTACTATACCAACAAGTTTTAAAACCTATATGGATTTATGCTATTCAGGTTTGGGGCTGTACTAAAAAAACCAATATTAAAATAATACAAGCTTTTCAAAATAAAGTGTTACGTGGAATAGTGAACGCTCCTTGGTACATAAGAAACGATAACCTACATAGGGACCTCCGGATGGAAAACGTCAGCGAAGAAATAACAATTAATTCATTCGAAGAAACACATACAACGGCTTGGTCAACATGAAAATATTGAGTTACGTGGTATGCTGAGTAACACAAATGGAGTACGAAGGCTCCAAAGAAAGAAACCACTGGAATTGGGAAGACTACAATAGGGTGGCCAAATTATTAGAGACTAACTAATGGGTTATATCTCTGCAAATTGAACATAAGAAAGATAGAGAAATTACTAGATGATATATGTAATCAGTTGTAATATTTAAAACAATAAAAAAAAAAAAATAAAAAAAAATTTATATCTGAAAATAATTCAAGTAAGGCTGATTCATAACCTGAGAAAGCCCTAGGTAGGTATTATACGATATATTTTCTTTTAAATCATTAGCGCTTGGTTCAAGTTTAGGACGATCCGTGACAGTTGACACCAAAAATTCTTCATCAGAAAATATTTCTCGATTCATTGGCTCTATTCCTATGCCTTTAAACCCATTCATAATATTGTTTGGTATGAGCGCTTAAAAAATAGCTTCTGCTATTAATGGTGGAATAGTATACATATATTGTTATCGGTTTTCCTGGGTCATCTCGCATCGATGCGTCTCGAACATTTGACAGCATAACAATCTCGCTTTCGTCAACTATTTGGTGGTAATGGCCAAATGTGACTCCTGATTATCATAAGAGCAGTAATAAGACTATAGTCGATCCAGAGAAAGCCGAACATGATAAATAAAATGCTGCATTAATTGAAAGAATTCTTCTGTTGTTCTCCAATGAAACTAATTTCATAAACCTATCGTTCCACTTAGAGCATCAAGGATAAAGTTATCTTGAAATCACTTTCGTGGAAAAATAAATTGCGATGAAATAAAGGAACCTGTAGAATTATATTTGTTCCCTTTTCAGCATTAACTTTACTTCTGTCCAGTTTTGATACCTGTACAGTTTCGTCTACATTCAGGATATCACAAGCAGATTCCGGAATATTTTTGTTTACAGAAATGGCATACTGATAAGCGAATTATCAATGTTCTATATTTCGCCAGATTATTTCTTGCGCTTCTTCATTTAACATCGATTTTTTGGCGTATTCAAACCCCAGTGCTTCCATTAAATTTTCCGCTGTATTTGTCTGTCGTGCTCTTTTAACATAGCCCCATCGAGTTTGATGAAAAAAACAAATATACAAGTACTAGCCCAATAAATTTGTTGTAACAAACTGAAATTATTGTGAAAAAGTTTGCATTTCGCTGGACATTTTGATTTATTGCATTTTAAAGTGATCAGACCCTGTGTTCATTGGATTTCCATACAATTTTATAAATACAAAGCGTTCAAAGCTTGTTCATATCTGGTTAAGTATTTGCCGATATAGCAGCAGCTTGTTGTGAATTTAATAAGCGCAGAACCTGTACCTATAAGCCAATACATTTTCTGAACTATGTTATGTTTAGTTTTTCTTTTTTCTTTTTGACATGCTATCTCCACTTAAGCTGCATCGAGGGTATTGCCAAGGTATTAAGCTGTGTTTGCATATGGCACCTGTTGTGAGTGGATTTCGTCTCATTAAGCATGATTTGCCAATGTTTGCTTGTTGCATCGGTGACATTACTTCCAATTGCAATAATTGCTGTGTCTGCTGCAAAGTAGTATTCATCCTCATTTTCACATGAAAATGTCTTTTGGCAGATCTCTATGCAGCTTGTACTCCAGACCACTGCGCCAAACTTTATGGAATGCTTTGGCGTAGTCCAGAAATATTCCTGAGCTTAGTTTTTTACGTTCAAATTATGTGGAAAAATTAGTTGTCGGTCCCTAATTATTGGTTTTAGTTTAGTAATAATTTTCCCAAAATTTTTTGTTATACTTGGCAGCAAAGAAATTGACCTGAATGATTTTTTATAGTTAGGTGGTTTATCAGGTTTTGCTACTCGATTATTTCGGCTACTTTCTATTGCCGCAAAACATATTTAACCGAAAACTTGCCTTGATTATGTGTAATAGCTTACGTAATCCTTTATCAGAGAGAGCCTTGATAATTTGGCAAGTGCTCAAGTCGTACCCTGGGGCTTTTTTAACATTAAGGTTACTCGAATGTCAAACTCATCTAGCTTGTGAATTAACATTATGTATATTCGTTGGCAGTAGGTCATGGTGGTGTTTGGAGAATTCCTGGAGATACTCCCGAAACAGATTACCCTTCTCTTTGGGACCTCTTGCGCAGGTCCTATCATCCTTTTTAAGAGGAGGCACTTGTATTTTGGGCCTTTTGTGTCTTTTCGTCGCCTTCCACAGTGAGTAATCAGAATTTTTATTCATCAGCTAGGCTAACTAGATATCTGTTGAATGATTCATTTTTCACTTCTTCTGATTTGAGACTGCTACATTTTTTTGTTCTCCGGTGTTCGATTAATTTGCCAGGTTTAACGTGCCAGTCGTTTTTCTCTTACCAGCTCTCTAACTTCCATTGTGTAGGATATGTTAAGCGTCTTCTTATTTTGTATACTGGAAAATGAATTGTTCCAATTCGTACCTGGAGATTTTATTTCGGTTGCACCAAATTTGGTGCAATGGTATTGGTAGATTTGCTATCATTTGGTTATTTGACCTCGGGTTGAACCACCTTTGGTTCGGTACTTGTAGTTCTGCTACCATTTAGCTATTCAACCTCAGTTAACGATTCAGCTTTTCTTTTCTTCCTCTACCTGGACGGTTTTTTCTGCTTTAGGATACAGTCCATCTCCCTATCTTATTCATCCTCATCAGTGATGCTGTTGAGTTTCTCTGGCTCAGTACCTCCTATTTTGCTTTGTTCTTTTGAATACCGATTAAATTTTAGGATTTCCTTGGAAAATGCTTGCTTCATTTGCTGTATAGCCACCCCAAAAGATCCATATTTTCCTTTTATAGGCCAATACTACTTTCACTAGATTCAGCTACCCGAAACGTAAAATTTCCGCTGGCTTGACATCTTGCATTAGATAAAGCATCGATTTGATTAGCTAACGAGTTACTACTTTTTTATAGGTGATCTTCTTATATTTAGTCTTCTTTGGAATGGATTTGATGCAATTGTGATTATGCAATTTACCGAATATGGTCTCTTTTTCACTGCGTAATACCTCATTTACACCTTCACTTTCCCCTGTCGCAGTATCTACTGTAGTGGCCAGGTGGTGTATACTACAGTATTTTGGTCGTTGGATTTGGACGAATGGGAGCCCATTTGCTTTCTCCTGACAGTCGCTGGTTCTGGGTTTTCCAGTCACTGCACCATAAAATTCAGGGTATTCTTCCCCTAGGATTTTTTATCTAATGTCAGGTAAGAATTCATCCGTTTCTTACATGAGAAACAGACGCTGTTTGAAGCTTCACCTCCTGGTGAACAGACGATTATTTCACACTTACGGTGAACAAGTGAGGGCATCCTCCTATCCGCCACTTGGGGGATGCGCCCGATAGGAGACTTACAACTCCCACGATAATCTTAAAAATAACATTTAAAAATCAACACATGCCTGATTTTTGATACGAAACCCAGTCTTTCCATTTCCATGGTCGTGATGGATACTGATGTGTAGCTTGTAAATTGCATTCGTTATAATGTTAAGAGACATTATTAGAATCAATTTTTTTTTTTTAGTAATGTCAACTGTCAGAGTCACGAGGAAAGGGTTTAAAACGATTGGGTGCTCTATTAACATCAATCTTCGATTTTCATGATGAGAAAGTAATGTGGCCCCAAATAGGTATGTGATTGGTATGTTGTTTTTATTTATGTTTGGCCCGTAGAAATATATTATTGTGGCCACATTGAAAATAATGTTTGGCACCGCTGCTCTATATCGTCTTAACGATCAACATTAATCCATTTTAAATTATAAAAAAAAAATAAAGTTGACATGAAAATGATTTCCGCCTTCCGCCAAAATATTGAAAATTAATTAATCAATTTTCTCTTTTGTTTGATGATGCGTTTCATCTTTTTAAACATTTCCGTATAGGCAGACGATTTTTTTTTGTATATATGGGGAATACACGGCTTTAATCGATTATTATGTATACAGATGTGTGTATTCTGCTTGAATTTCTATAAAGCTTGTTTATGATGTGTGTACTGTGTGTAATTGAAAAACATAAAATTCCATTAATCTTATGTGTGTGTGTACTATACGTATATATATTTACGTATGTACGTATGCTGAATAATAAGCATAATAAATTGAAAAAAGGAGGTGCTTGATTCATCATCATCAGCTTTCTGGAAAATGAGTTTAAATAAATAAAAATAATTTTCTATCTCGCTATGCACGTATATATACGCTATAGCAAAATATGTTTGGCCACGAACTTTCCTCGAATAAATTTGTTGAGCTTATTGAAAAATTGAATTATTTTTGTGTATATAGGCGGTATAGGTAGATAGTTATAACCATATTAACCATCTCACGTACGCCAAACAAACGAAATAACCACATCAAGTACGGTGAATTTATTCCGCATATACCATGCAATCGACTTAAATGTACCTATGGATGTATATGGAAACAGTAGTGTTACGTGAAAAAACTATATATGAATAGTGTTGCGGTTTTTAATGTAATCAACATAATATTTTCTTGTGCATAATTTATAAAAATTCGCATCAAAACTACATAAATTCATTTACACAACATACCCCGTCTACTTTTTCCTGCTTCACTCCATTTAAATTCAACTAAGCCGCTACGTATGATGATATGCGACTTCATAAACATTTATATAATGTTATCTGTCTTAAATTCAACAACAACAAAAAAAATTTATGATGTTTATGTACATTCGCAACAACTATTATGATATGGTTTATGGCAAATATACACGGTATATACGTTAAACTTTTCAACATAATTATGGTAATACATAACCTTTTGATTTTTCATAATTAATAAATTATGTTTCTCAAAGCTTTTTTTGTTGTTGTTGTGTACATCATGTTATGCTTTTTTTTATAATGCAAAGTAATAAACTAAATTGCAAAATGTAATTCACTTTATCTCAAAGCTTTTTGTTTGTATATACTCGTACATGTACATCTCGTATTATTGTTCTTGTTGTGCATATATCGTTGTTGCTGAAGTTATGTAATGCGCATATTTAGTGAAAATAATTTTTGATATTTACAGAAATACCTATATGTTGAAAGCTTTTATCATTTTTGATGCAAGATAAACACATCAGAGGGAAAATTTATGTATGGACTGAACAGAAACTGAAATTTACATAATATACCGACAGGCACACTGCGTTTTGACAGACATAATTTATGATATTATAATTTAACATATTATAGGGTTAGTGTCTTAGCTAACCCGCTCCTAAATTCAGGAGTGAATCTGGTAAAGAAAATATTTAAAACACTATATGAGTTGGATCTGAATTGCTATCGGTTATCTCTATTCTGAGGTAGTACCCAAAACGGCCTATCTTTTACTGTTTTTATAAGGATTATCGTGCAATGCAAGGAAAATCTAACGATCTTGGCTGAGTATTGTCTTATAGCAAACTAATAAAAATTGGGACAACCATTCAATTGTCACTATTGGAATACGACTACGTCGATACCGATAAGGCATATTCGGTAAAGTATGGAAGCTGTATCGCAAAGAAACGGATTGTAGAAATACGTTTTCAAGTGGGTTGTGCCTTATTAAGGTGACGTCAATTGTAAATTATTTTGGGATAATTAACTGTACAAACTTATTTTTAAAACTCGTTTTTGGTTATAGCGCGATATCCCAATGTTTTAAAATAACTCAATTTGAAATGATTTAAGACCGGAAGTTGTTTTAATTCCTATGTTGGAGACTCAGTCTTGGTTCAAGGTATGTCCTTGACAAAATTCGATGTTGGAGTCGGCGAAAAGAGCAATCGATCACAGTCCCTGTTGACCCTGATTATTTTCATCAGTATTTTGCTCAAAATTTTAATTTTGTAGTTTATAATTTGTAATAACAACTCATTTTAGTTTAAAATGATTTGCACCACAACTGAATATTGACGGGATTAGTTTTTAATTGAAAGACGAGTACAAATCAAAGCGAACACGGCTATCAAGTGTAATATGAAATTCAAAATAGAGGTGGTTCTTGTTATCTACACTCTAATTAAGACAATCAAGCTTACAGTTGACTTTCACCATTGACCGACAAAATGTGACCGAATTAGCTTTTTAAAATCCGATTTACAGTTGTAACTTAAACTTGGCCATCATTAGTAATTGAGTAATGCTGAGGTCTTTTGTCGGTCGTTTTTGTATACCAATAAATAGTCAAAATCCGACACTCTTGTAAGTAACAATTGTTAGCCAATATTGGTCTTTTATCAGTCATTTCTGTATTCCCGTAAAACATTTTTTATGTTTTCTTCCCGTAAAAAGACAGACTGTTGATATACGATCAAATTAAAAATTAAATTTGAACGTCTAATCCTTGTTGGAACATACAAAAAATTTTAAAACATTTGTATTGCCTCGCAAAATACTAGACTTACAGTCTGTTAACTTTTTTTATCAACTGACATATGGTGGCCAAGTAAGCATTTTAAAACCAATACCACCAAAATCTTTTCAAACGTGAATCGGCGAAAGAGATCCCTAATAAATAACAGTTTCTGTACAATAGAGGGGAATTTGGCATACTAGTTTTGAACAATTAAGCACCGACCTAAACTGTTTATAGACGTTGTGAAGGATCATGTGTTGGTGCCACCTGCCAATGACAGGAATCAAGAAGGTGGGAGTTTCATTTCGGAGAGATGGATGCTGGTGTATAATGCACTGGATCAGTGGAAATAAGTCGAATTCCTGGTCCAAAAACCTGTTGACCTCTACTGGCTGGCAATAGCTGAAGTAGGGGAGGTGTGTGGCGCGAGGCTTCAGGCGGTTAGCAGAGAAGATACTTCTAGCAGACCAAGAGCACTCGTTTGGGTACCAACCGAACAGGCCACACAGAAGAGATTCCTAACATGATAAAGACCAGTAACCCAGATCTTCCAAACGCAAGATTAAACAAAAGGGGGCTCTAGATTATCCACTGTGGTTAATCAACAAAGAGCCCTAACTTCTCTTGCTATGTCAAATGGCGTAATCGACTTCGGATTCAGGTTGATTATTCTCATAATTTACAAATAAGACAGAGTTGAAAGACCAACAGGGGAAACGTAGTGACAACCCGTCCACATGAAGTACAGCCGTGTATGGAGAGGAGGAACGCTAGATAATGGAGCCTTCCAAAGTGACGGTACTGAGGAGAGAGATGGTTAGTCCCACTTTCCTTGAGCCTGACTAAGATAACCTGTCGGCCTCGAGGTAGGGGGGAAACTACAGTCTCCTAAGCTCCCAGCGACAGTTCAGAGCTGGACTTTAATGTTGCTTGTCCCATGAAGAGGTTTAGGGGCAATCAAAAAACAAGATGGAAGTCTACGGATCGAAGGACTTAAAATTATAAAAGTCGGAATTAAGAAAGGCACAAAAGAACCGTTGGGACTTTTCTGTGATAAAACGGAGGATGTTTTCGAGACTTCTCACTTTAAGAATACTCTAGTGAGGTATCCTTGAAGAGTAATAGGGAAAGATCGTGAGACCCATATTTATGTATGGAGTGAGTATGTGGTGGCCAGCTCTTAAGAAGATTATATTCAGCTTCTTCTAGTCGATAAAGCAAACGACGGAAGCTGTATCACAGTGGAAAGTTATAAGCTGAATCACAGTGGAAATCTCTTATAACAGGAACCGGCGTTTCTCAACTACACCTAACCAACTTTATGTTCCATGAAGAGCTTCCGGACCATTGTCCCTCAACGGATACTTGGAGCGGGTTATTATCGGAATCCAAAGGGATGAAAATTTCACAAATTGCTCCAAGCTATATAGACGGTAAAGTAGGAGCGGGAGTTTTATGTGATAAACTGAACTAAGCGTAAATGGTTCCTTTTCCTGACTACTGCAGTGTTCACCAAGCGGAAGTGATAGCCATTGAGGTGGTCCTGACTTGGTTGAGACATAATGTGGTACTAAGTGGCTACTTTTTTTAATGAGATGAGTAAAGATTTTAGCATCTGGATAGTCTGGGTCCCCGGCCAGTCGGGCGTCTGGAGGAAATGCAGGGCAGACGAACTGGTTGGGCATATTACAACTATCCAACTCGAAACATAAAGGCAAGCTTACGAAGGCCTATTGCAGCTCTTAAATTAGCGCTTAAGGAAGAGGCAGTTTAGCCTAAACTATGGAGTTGAAGAATTAGGTCGGGACAGACAGGTAAAGAGGAAAAAGAGTACAAATCTAGTGTTATGGTGTCATTGGTATATAATTGGGTGTTATATTTGAGCCATTGAGTAATAGATGTCTCTCCCTTTATCTTTTCTATTTTTAAAGTGAAGAATTTATCAAATTATTTTAATATGATGCGGACTTACCAGAAATGATCATGAATGGTGAAATGGGCTGAAGACATTGTATTAATTTTGATCAACACATTCTGTTGGACTAATGGGATAGAAAAAACAACGATTAGAAAGAGGTTGTACTGGATTATTTTTATGCTGCGAAGAAATAATTGTTTTCGAAAATTTATTGAGAACGAGTTGTGGATAGCGGATAGGGTGCTTGGTGTGCTTTTGGACCTTATAGGTTGGATGATTTGTGCTACGTAAGGTAAGTAGTAACCCGATTATAACTTCTATTTCATTCTCATCTTAATTTTCATAACACTTTGTTCCCCTTCCCGCATCTATTTGCACCAATTTTATTTGGGATCTACGTCCAATCTACACGCTGTGGCAATTGATAGCCGGGATGAATCGTGGCGCCCAACAAATGACTTTTTGTTCAAGTCTATGCTAATACAAATAAAAGATCAGTTAGGAGTACACAAACATTCATGTTATTTTTGATAATTTCAATTTTTGTTTTATTTTTTTTATATATTTCAAACCGCCATTTTCATATTAAGGGAGCGGTAGAGAAAATGCCAAACCACTCTGAGGTCACTGTTTTCCTGCATGATGTTTTTTGGGAATAAATAAGTTTGTAACGTTATTCAAAAAATAAAGCCATCTTTCGTAGCCCTTCCATGTTCAGGTTTAAACCTGACCTTGCGGTCGCGATTGTGCTCCACCGATTTTCATAAGGTGTTGTGCGGAGAGTTTGGTCTGTTTGGACAGTTTACGTAGATGTTTTTTTTGCTGAGCCTTAGAAACTTTTGCTCATTGAATTGATCGACAAGAATTTGCCCGATGCCTGTTGGATATATATGCTTGAAAAATATTTGTGAATATATTACTCCCTTACATGCTTTATAATAACTGTAAATCCTTCTATAACTCACTGCAATTCCCCTATTTACTAAAACCTATTTGACGAACCGTACTCAAAAAATTATTTTAAACAATCGGCCGTTCCACAACGAAGCAGATTCATAGACGATATGAACCGATGCTTTAAATGGCAGTGTTTGCTTTATGATGATGATGTAATAGTCTTTTGTAATTATACGATGGTAATTTGTTTAAACTACATCAAGAATAAAATAGTTTCAGTGAACGGTGAAACTTAAAAAGCTACGTTTCTAATTGTAAAAGGATACCAACTTTGGAGTTATGATCGAAGGAGTCAATATTTTTCTAGACTTGTGTTATTTTCTCGAAATTGTTTAGAGACGATATTGGCAGATGTCTCCACAAGTCTAATTCAAAGTTTTCGTTTCTTCAAAGATTCCTATGATCCGCGTATAGTCTAGAAGTCATCTTAATTTCATTTGTTCACTCGCTCTTGAAATGTGCCTCAATTGTCTGAAATCCGTACTATAACAATGCCCCCAGCCGTATAAAATCAATGCAGAAGCGTTTTCTGTTGTTTGCATTAAGGCGAATCCCTTGAAAGGTAATCGCTCCTAAGTATGTGGTACCGCCATATTTAGGCTGTAGTCTGTTATTGAATGTTGAACCAATATAATTGGATATTGGGTCGAATTTATTGTTCACAAGTACTTCCTATTAGATTCCATACGTGCTCCTAAACCAGATTTGCACTTCCACAGGTCGAACTTTGGTATATTAGACCCGGTTTTTAATTCAAGTTGTATATTTAATAATGTTTCTGCCGTGTACTGGTGTGAAGTTTATGGCAAAAATATTTTGACAGAAAATATTAATTGTATATGTATTGGTAACAAAACACCTGAAAATACCTTACTCATAATATAATATTTTTAGCCATCAAACGCAAAATGACACTTTCCTTAGTGTTGAGTATTTTTGAAAATTACAGAAATCAGTGCGTTCGACAGATCGCTCAAACATTTTGTTATACGCCATCACATTATTATTTTAACTTCTTAATTTTAAACTTAATGTGTTGCAATAAATTTACTAAAATACACAAATATTTTGAGAAAGCTAATTACCAGTCTGTGTGCGTGAACTCTGTCTGGGAGGTACTGTAAATTTCGGTTGTCAGTGCTGCTTAACAGACTTTGGGTGTAGTGAAAATCAGACCGATGAATGATTTGTTTGATGACGAGTGCCGTTTTGCAGTTGAGCAACAAAATATACCCAAAGCTCTTACTAGGAGGGTAGTTAAGCGGATCTGTAGACTGAAAAAGCGAAAATGGCGGAACGCCGTAGTTCTGAAATTATAACAACTCAGCAATGATCGTAGTTGACGTAATTTCTTTAAAGGAAATAATTTCTTTAAAGGAATTACCGGATTGCACCATAATTTCAGGCCTACGCCAACTGTCATTCAGGACCGGGATGGAAACCTCAGTGTCAACATCGATGCAGTATTTGACGCATGGAATGGACAATTTACCCGACCTGCTTGATGTTCATCAAACGTCACATACTGAAGTTGAGCCGCCTCAGATACAGACTGCGAAGATTTGCTTTGAGGATCCATCTCATTAGGAATTCACCAAAGCCATGCAGAGACTAAAACGAAACCGCTCACCTGGGGTGGACTGCATTAATTCTTGATATTCGGAGGGGATACTTTGTGGTACTGTCTTTTCGACCTTATTCGATTAGTAGGGCGAACCGAAATCATGCCTTACGAGTTTAAAGTATCTGCTGTTATATTCGAACAATAAGATTCGCTTAATTCACTTAGAGCAACACAAAAGCTAGGCAAGTGTTTAAGCTAATATCTGTGATTTGAATGCATTGCCTTAACTAAACGAAAATCAATTGCGGACAATTTTTAACGATCACTTTTAATACATTATCAGTGGTCGCCGTGCAATCGGTCAAATTTTTATATTGAAGCAACAGTCTTCTATTTGTAATTCAAGCATGCAAAAATATCGTAGACTGTTGACGGTGTCTTAATTGTCGACAATTGTACGTGTCTATGTACAATATCGTATATTTTTGTATAATAAAGTTTGTTCGCAGCAATTGAACATATACTTATATACCATATTTTTGTTAATGTTGGTGATGAGCAAAAATACTCGGAAGTGTAAAATTGATATGAAAATAAATTATGTTGGCATAGGAATAGTCGAGAGAAAAATTCAAAATGTATTTTATTTAATTTACAACATAAACTTTTTATAACTTATATTTTTATTTTTTATAATAAAATCTTCTTTACACCTTAAGTTTATTAAAATAAATTATTTATAGTTTAAAATTAAATTAAAAAAAAAAATTGTTGAGTAGTAATTTGAGTAGCACATAGTCTATAGTATACCCAAATAAGTAGGTGCGAGATTTGAAGTGAAACGTAAAATATAATCCGGATTTATATATTTTTTCAATTCAGAATAAAAAGAACTTTTTTCATTATATCTACATAATGTGCAGCTAATAAATTTGATTACATTTTGTTTTGTAATTAAAAAGTTTAGTAAAAATGTAAAGTAAAATAAATTACAAGAATGTGGTATACTGCTGCATGTACGTGCGGTTTGTAATACAAATTGAGGTTGATTAAAATACAAAGTTTGGCATTGTAAATTTTATAATATGACTGATTTTGACAACTTTTTCATAAATTGTAAAAAACCATTTCCCAAAAGCTCACACTAAAGTTGCAAGTACATTGTATACGCAGAATATATGTAACCGTTCCGTTTAATGACGAAAACGGGTACATAAATTTGATATAGACCGGTCCTCTATTGCCCAGCTCAGTCTGGTGGAGGGATTATCGGGGTACAAAAATAGTACACCGGTCTATACACAACATTAAAAAAAAAAAAAAAAATCTACAAGTTTCCCCTTCCTCATCTCACCAAACCAGATTACACATCGTCACCAATCCACAAGAAACCTCCCTTAGCCACTCATTTTCCACAAAAAAAAGTAAATTGACTTCAAAACGACTCTGAACAAAAAAAAACTATGTATGATGTTTTCATTTACAAAAAATTTAAAAAAAATTAATGATATACATATATATAGAAATAAGATTCAAAGAAAAAAAAAAATGTCATATAAATAAAATAATAACATAATAACAAATAAAATAATAATAAAGAAATAATAAAATAATCAAAAAAAAATCCTTTTTTTTTTTTAAATGTCTCCCACACCTCAAGCCAAGCTCCACTCCAAAAATGAAGAAAAATATAATTGTTGTAACTCCATTCCAGTTACTCCAGTAACTCCACAGAACAATAAAATAAACTAGGTTTTTCCTTGTTATTTAATTTATATATATATATATATATAATTTCACAAATTGTTAATTTTTATTTTTGTTTTTATATAATATACATATATGTATTATAAAAAGTTTATATAACATAACTTAATTTTTAATTAATTAATTAATTTAATTCATTTATTTATTTGAATGCAAAATTATTTTTATTAAAGTTTTATTTTTATTTTTTTTTTATTTATAAAAAAAAATTTAATAATGATTTTTGGTATTATAGTTTTTTTTTTTTTTTACTAATTTCTACGAACCACCATTAATATTTTTTTAATTTAATATTTTTTTATATATTCATCACATGTTTAAAAATTTTTTGTTTTTTTAAAATTCAACCACAAAAAAAAATTTAACTTTTTCTTAGGTACAGAGATATGGTTTCTCTAATAAAAACTTAAAAATATTATTTTTTTTGTCTTTAAATTGTTTAAGACTACATTATTTTTATATATTTTTTTCTTTAAAATATTTTATGATCAGATCACCAATTAATTATTAAATATATATATTTTTTTTTATCATATCACTTGATGATTTTTTTGTTTTTTGTTTATCTTTCATCCAAAACAAAACACGAACTGAATATCAATTATCTATCTCCTCCGAAAAAAAAATTACTCGTGCCAACCGTGCAAAAAAAATCATACATTTTATTTGACTTTGACTCACGCAGTTTTATTCCATTTGAAACCCAACAAACCCAACAACCAAAAACAACAGTGTTGTTTCAAATCGTGGGGACGACCCATTAACCCCTGAGAATAGTCTCAATAGCCGGGCTAACGAAAACCACTTATTTACTACGTATATCACGAGCGTGGTACACTCCCATATCTTTCCCCCCTTTACTTATGATTCTATAGGCAACCTTACCAACCTTTTCCCCTACAGTTCCCTCTATGTATTTAGGTGCCAGTTTGGAAAAATGTTTCGATGCTTGACTTTGAGAAAAGTTCCTAACTAAAACTAATTCACCAGATTGAAAATTTCTGATTCGACTGCGAAGATTATATCGATTTGCGTTACGATTGTACGCATCCTTCAAATGGCTTAGTACTAATTTCTGACATATCGTTAACCGGTCAGATTTTTCTGGAATTTGTAAATCACGCTCACTTAACATATGTAATTGTTTTAATAATCGATAATCTTCAGCATGCCGAATATAATGTTGTCCATATAACAAATAATGTGGTGAAAATTTCGTACTGCTGTGAACAGTGTTACGCAAAACATATGTGATTTCAGGCACATGCTGATCCCATAAGCGATGATCGTCTTCGATATACATTCGCACTGCTTGAATTAAACCTCGATTCACTCTCTCGGCAGCGTTTGGTTGGGGTGTGTACTTAGGTGTAAATAAATGACTGACACCATACCTTTGTAAAAGACTTTCGAAATTATGCGACACAAATTGAGACCCATTGTCTGTCACAATAGTTTGTGGTACAGAATGAACCAAAAATATTTCATTTTCCAAATAAGTATTAATTGTAGTGGTTAGTGCATTCCTCATAGGCTTTAAAAACACATATTTGGTAAATTTATCAACCGTCACTAACAAATAAGCATGGCCATTTATCGATCTTGGTAACGGACCCAAAATATCCACGTACAACCATTGCATGGCTCGTTCACTTGTTATTTGGTCACCCATTGGTGGTTGTGTTTGATAATTGACGGCTTTATTCATCTTACATTTTTGACAATTTTGAATGAATGACTTTACGTCCGTTGCCATGTTAGGCCAAAAATAGAAGCGACGGATCAACTCTAATGTTTTTACTATTCCACTATGTGCCGATATCAACGATTCGTGATATTGTTTAACGATATCCTGACGTAATGCAATTGGAACTAACAATTTCCAGAGTGGCAAATCACTTATGGACTCATTTGGATAATGAACTCTAACATAAATTTTATTATCATGAATGGCGTAACGATCATCTTGTTTAATCGAGTCTTGGATTGCCTTAATTAAGTTGACATAATCATCAGATAAAAATTCTGGTGAATTTAAATCAATAGGTGGTACTGGTGCAAATTTACTCACACGATGATGTGTAATAGTATCCATGAATGCTCTGGATAATGCGTCTGGTACAATGTGATGAGAACCTTTCCGATGGAATATCTTAAAAGTAAAGCCTTGAAGTTTCAATGACCATCGTGCTAGGCGACCAGAAAGGTCTTTCTGATTCATCAGCCATTTAAGGCTAGCATGGTCAGTGATGATAGTGAAAGAGTAACCCTCGATGTAAGCTCGGAACTTTTGACACTCAGCACAGCCGCGAAACACTCTAATTTCGTAATTGAGTAGTTTCGTTGGGCTGAGTTCAATTTTTGCGACATATACGCAACGGGATGCTCTTCACCATCATCACCCACCTGACTCAACACACTACCAACACCCGTCGTACTAGCGTCACAGTGAATAATAAACGGTCGATCGAACTTTGGATGTGCCAAAACTGGCGCGTTACATAATACATGCTTAACCGAAACAAATGCTTGTTCCGCTTCAGTAGACCATTTAAATTTAACTTTCTTTTTCAAAAGATCTGATAATGGTGAAGAAATCGGTACCATCCTGACATACCAAGGAACCGACGAAGTTTCCTTACGGTATTTGGTGCTGGGAAATCAATAATTGCTTTAAGTTTGTCTGGATCCACTTTCAGATTACCATCTCCTACAATATACCCGAGGTATTTTATATTCTTAAGCAAAAATTTGCTTTTATCAATATTGATTGTTAATCCAGCGTCCTTTAAAAATTTAGCCAGAAGTCGTAATAAATCTAAGTGCTCGTGAAAAGTTGCAGACGTAACCAGTAAATCGTCCAAATAAACGAAAATTCTGTCATGATATTGTGATGGAACTACACGATGCATCAACCGGCACATCGTCTGAGGTCCGTTGCAAAGTCCAAACGGTAATACGGTAAACTGATACAAGGGACGACCAGGTACCGTGAATGCAGTTTTATCTCGAGACTCCGGAGTAAGCGGTATCTGCCAAAACGCATCTTTCAAATCAATACTAGAAATGAACTTGGTTTGATCCAACCGACTCAGGAGTCCGTCGATAATGGGCAAAGGATACGCATCCTTGATCGTCTTCTCGTTCAGTTTACGCGCATCCAGGCACAATCGCACCTTTCCGCTCGCCCTTCTCACAAGTGTGATAGGTGAGCTCCATGCGCTGTGGGATTCTTCGATGACACCTAATTCCATCATGCGGTCTAGCTCTTTGTACAACTCCGATTGTATGGCAGGTGATACCGGGTAATGCCTTTGTTTAATTGGTGGAGAATCAACTTGAATGTGATGACTTAACAAGGATGTTTTACCCAGTCCAAGTGTAGTACTAGACGGAAATTCTGAAATTATTTTATTAAGTTCACTTCGCTGTTGTTCAGTGATGCTATGTTGGTTATCCAGTAAATCCTTTTTATTTGGATCAACACTAATTCCTATTTCAGATATAACCTGCGGTGCAATTTGAAACTCTCTCCAGAAATCAATTCCAAGTATTAACTGTTGTTGGATACTGGGAATCAAATGAATGCGTAGATGCCTGACAATACCGTTGTACTGAACTTTAGCCCAGATGTAACCAAATGAACGTTGAAATCCACCATCTGCAGTCTGGACTGTTCCAGGTAAATGGAAAATCTTATAACGTGAATCAGACAAAATCCAATCACATCCGTATCCCATTATCGTGATAGAAGCGCCACTATCGAGTAATCCTCGGTAGGGAATATCGTTAATGGATACGTCTAAATACGGTCTGTTATCTATTCTACCAGTAATACATGTTTCCGATATTAAAGCTTTTAAGTAACGCCTATGAGACCAGTATTTGTGAACACGATATTTAGATGATTTTGAAATACGTCTTTTGCGTTGAGCATTATGGTTACAATACAAATGGTTTCTTGAAGGAGATTCCACGTTATTTGAATTAATTAAATTTAGATGAAACGACGTATCGCAATAATTAGTTAAATCAGGTATATATTTAGCGTCATAATTAGGTGAGATATTACAATGATGAGAGTTTACTGTTTCTTTGCTAATTCGTTCTGCGAACCTGGCATTCGAGGATTCGGTCTCGCAGCTATTCGAAACCTCGGCAATGCGTTTCCCGATCTACAACGAAAACATTGGTCAATAATTATTCCACTCCGACCACACCCATAACAAAACTTTGCACGAGGCTTAGGGCATTGGTGAAACGTATGTCCTACATCATGACAATTCCAGCATAAATCTAAGCTGTTAGAAACTTGTTGCTGATTATTGTTATGCTTGGTCGGTTGGTATTGTTGTGTCTGACCAAAAGTTTGAGCTCCTTGACGAGGCCCTTGAATCGTATCGGGTCTATGGCCATATGAATGCAAATCATTTACCACATACTCCTGGGGATTACTAGTTAAGTTTATGTCATTTAATGGCGCATGTTGGGCATCGTTCAAATTCATTTGTTCAAAAAGATCACTATTTGATTCGCTAACTATTTCATTGACAAACCGACGCTGACACATGACTTCAGGGTTATAACGTGTTCTTTCATACGTTTCTTCGATATCAAGACATTTATCGATCAAGACTGCTAAACTATTAATGGTTTGGCCAGCCAGTGCAATTTGTAATTTAAAACGAATATTCTCTTTTATTATTCTTAGAAAATCATCGGAAGGAATCGGCACCTTGAACCTACTCGCGATCGATTTCATATCTGAAATAAACTTAGAGAATTGTTCATTTGATTGTTGCTTTCGAGCTTCCAACATACGTCTAATGTGTATATCACCTCTGCGATCTTGAAATTCACTTTCAAATGCTGCACGTAATTGTTCCCAGGTGGAATTTCGATTTTGAGACAAATAGCACCAGTACCATTCTGAAGCACGGCCCTTCAATACATAGTGGAAACCTGCTCTAATTTCATTTTCACTAGTTTGATTTAAATTTGCTAAAAATTCGAGTTGAAAAAGGAATACCGCTACAGGAGAACCGTTTACGGTACCATCGAAACTAATCTTCCAATGATATAGAGGATTACTGTTCATATGATTAAACGATCTAGACTCATTACGCCCCATATTTTGAACAACAATTGGCGAAGAACAATGCTTGGGTCTCTTTGGGTCGTCAAAATGTACTCCTTGTTCATCTCGAACTACATTAGGACTGTTTAAATCACTAATAGCTCTACCTGGCGATGACTGTTGTGCTTTGGCATTAACGTCACTTGAAGTGCTTAATTTAGCCAAAATCGTATCATTTGAACCATTAGCACCCTCTGTTATTTGCTGAACCTTTTCGTGTTTTAATTCAATATCTTCCTCATCAGAAGAAGACAATTCTAACTCGTCCAAATTAAGGTGTTTACACTTTTCCACCGTTTCATTCAAATTTGGCTCACCAGCAATAATTTGCTCGAATGCTTTTAATACGGCATCACAAGATTTAATTAAACCAACGCATTGAGTTTTATATTTACGACTAGTTTCGTATAAACGCTTAAGACGATCAACCACATGAGTAATTCTCGCAATCCTTACTGTAAGTTCTTCTTTCAGAACTATATTTGTATCGATAGTTGTTAGCCATAATTTATGTTCTACCAATTTGTTATTGCATTTATTTAGTTCACGTTCAGGATTTTTACGCGCAGCGAGATGCGCCTTGAATGGCTTTAAAACAGGATTTTCTGCTTCATTTGCTACCGCCTATTTGAGTATTTGTAATTTTCTAATTGGATCACCTGACAACTTTCGTGCTAGGCATTCGACCTCAAATTCATCAGGTGTCAAATGATCTACTAACATTTTGAATATTGATATATTGTTACGGCTATCGGATCTCCTTCCTCACCACCCGTTGTTTCGCGTCAACAATACATGCAAAAATATGCAATTCATTACCCTTCTGTACATAACATATAAAAATAGTAAGTACATAAAAGAAATATCGTACGATCGAAATACAAATACGATCGTTATATACTACATATATACCATGTACCATGAAGGAGTATTTTGGCGGTATGATTCCATCGTTTATGACTCATTTAAAATAATTAACTAATACAACAATGTTTGTACAGTCAATAAATATAAGACAACTGCATATACGTCATTAATTGAGATCGTATGCACAGATTGTATATTATAGTACTATGATTGTATAGCATATACTCAAATATTGTATACTACATATATATACCTGTGTATATAATAGCTAGAGATTATAGCTAAAGAAATTTTCAAATCTCAGTTTATGTGAGGCCATTGTAGTATTTACACCAAATAAAAAAATTAAATAAAAAAATAAAAATTGTCTAGGCGTGACGCGAGTAAACCAATATCGAGCTTTGGACTTAGGTGATCACTATACAACCCTAGTATAGATATTTGGGTATAGATATTTGAATGAATTTCCGCTGATTGAATGGTAAGTTTTAGTTGGAATTCTTGTGTTGTGTCTAGATTAATTAAATATTCGTCTATACATATATTATCAACCATTTTGTCTAGATTTTCTGAATGGTATAGTTATCAGTGAAGTTTACACATTAGTATAAAAATACTAGAGAATAGTAATTACCTGAATCAGCAGCGAGGTCTCACAAGACGCAGAGTTATCGGCGTTACGAAAACGGTATACCATTTGGAACATTTGCCTTTTGGCGCCAACTTATTCAAACACCAAAAAAAAAAAAAAAAAAAATCCGTTCTCTGACATACTATACTTATGCAAAAATTGTTGAAATTTTCTTATATGCAAAGTATGAAATATATATGTGTGCTTTGTGTATAAGTGGTGCAATTTCGAAGGAAAATATGTGTAAAGTGTGATTTAGTAAAATTTTCACAAATTGTTATAAAAAAAAGTATATATAATAATAATAAGTAAATTATATTAGATAGTGAAATTAGAATTATACATAAAAAAAAAAGGAAAGAAAAGAAAATAGTTCTTAGTTAATTTAGTGTTAAATTCGTTTAAATAATAAAAAATAAAAAAATTTCTGTTTAGAAAAGTGCTTTTATCAGAAAAATTGATATAAAGAAGAAAAGAAAATAATACAGGTTATAAAAATTTTCGGGCATTGTTTAAAAAAAAATAAAAGTTCCTTTACAGCCTCTCATACATGGATAACCGGAGAGTACTCTACGGCAGATCATATATGGGTGAGTGTTTTCAAATTATTTTATGCCCAGGACTAAATAATTTCTTTTCTCTCTTGACAATTAATAAATCACGTTTCTACTTAGTACAATAATTAATAATATTTAAGAAAAATAAAATTTAGTTTTAATGATTTCTGTTCTTAAAAAAAAAATATAGTTATAAATATAGATAAGACCATAAATATGGAATAATCGGTATTTTAATTGGGTGATGGTGATGTGAAGGTCAGTGAGTCCAAAATACTGTGTATTTCGTTTTATCAACACGATGTTTTTGTCGTATCTCGTTCAATTACGATGGCAATGGACCTCCCACAGTCCGACTGTAGCCTATCCGAATATAACGTGTTGGTCATCGTATAGGGGTATGTAACAAAATGGCGCCGAAACAGGGACATGAAAGTCATAGAATTTTTTGAGTTGTTTAACCGTACAATGACATGATTTCAAGGATAACAAAAATGATTGTTTAGTAGTATTAATTCTTAACAGTCTGTTTCAGTATAATTTATAAGCACAACGCGATCAGTGGATAAGGTTTAATTTAGAGTTTCTTTTGCTTTGTCCTGGTAGGCCTAATAAGTCATCCAAGTGGCTTCTCCATTCAACAGCAGCAACCAAACTTGACCACTTTTTAGTTTTAATAATTTTGTTTCCCCAGTTTATCTCATTTTTTTATTTATTTAATTATTTATTCGAGTACATTTTTTTTAAACAGTTTTTTTTATTAAACCTTATTGAATATTGCGCAGAATAAGTATTGCCTTTCTTCCTAGATCACCAATGGTTGACACATGATGATTTCATGGTTTCCTTCTGGTCCTCTTGCGTGATTGAGGTTTACTTAAGTTCCCCCCACCCCCCTTTTTTTGATTTGAAATATTTGTATTGATACAGAGTTAAATTATCAGAAATTGATACATGATGATTTCATGAGTTCTTGACGATAGTTGACGTGAGTTCTACAAAGGAATTTTCAAATTAATTTCCCTTCAAAATCCTTAACATTCCAATCCAAAAGTTTTCGTAGTATGCATTGGATCGGGCATGAATTCATTTCATTTCAGAACCTGTGGTTGAATGTCCAATGAATTTGGATTATATCTCATAAGAAAAGGATATTGTTATGAATTTTAATGAACCGTTTCATTATATACTATGTTTTTTTTTCTTTTTTTTTGTGCTTATTATCGATGAGACATTCTGTTTTGTATAAATTCTAAGTTCCATCGTGACTCACTTGAACACATCACCATCGACCATTATTAAATTTATATTATTTACATTGTATTAATAAATAACGATTTCGCTAATATATATAGATTTGTCTTGGATATTGTTATTTATATTGTTTATCAAAAATTTAAACCATTTGTTTCTCTTGTTATACCTAACGAATTTTAATATTTATAATTTTGAATAAGTCATTAGTAATTACAATTTGTGTTAGTAGTTGCAAATATCTATACATTTAACTAGTTCTTTGAAGGTTGCTATATAATGGATCCTATTACCTATATCCAACGTTTATCAATTCCTGAACTCGAGGTTGAATTTCTTATTAGAGGTCTCTCTAGTAGAACAGTAGACTCTAGAGAGATATTATTAAATGCACTTAGCATAGAACAATCAGAAAAGAATATAATATCTAGAAATTCACACATTAAAGATAATCCAGAATCAGAGATAGTGGAATGTTCCAATCGATATGACGAACTTATAAAAGCAATGGAAGAACAGGGAAGTTCACCCTCCCTCGAATTCGTAACGTTAGCATTTGCCAAAGCTAGGCACTATAAAGAAAGGATTTTCCGATTAATAAATACATTTGGTGAAACGCCAGACGTCACAAAAATGTTTCGTAATTGGCGTTATATTTTCAATGAGTATCAAAAAATGTGGTACACCTATAAAGATACTTCTACCCAGGATGCGGGCATGGCATCTAGCTCGTTCGCTGAAAAGTTAGATCAATTAATGTCTATTAATTCTGTAAATGAAGAACAAAGCTCAGTTCACGATTTAAGAGCCTCCTTATTACCGACACAATCAAATGCTGGTAAGGTTCAGCATGTGCAATTGCAAGAACCTACCAAACAAAAAAACACGGTTGCAGACTTTTTTTCTAAAGTTGCAACTCGCCAAAATAACAATGTTCCTGTATTTCCAACCACCTCGTTTAACCCCATTGAAGCTCCACTAGAGCGTACAATACCACGAACAGCACAATTTCGTTTGGATAATTTTTACAAGATTAGGCAAAAATGGAATTTATCTTTTGACGGAACAGAGACGCTAAATATTCATGATTTTGTGTACAGACTTGAACAAATGGCAGGCAGTGATGGATTTCCGAAAGAACACCTTACAAAAGTTATATATCTATTTTTAACCAAAAAGGCCGAGGATTGGTACTGGGTGTACAAAGCAGATCATCCTGAAGCTACCTGGTTAGACTTGAAAAATGCAATGTTTTCTTATTTTAGTAGCTCTAACTACGAAGAGGAAATGAAGGAGCAGATTTTAAGAAGATTTCAAGGCAACAGAGAATCATTTTCTGATTTTGCTCTCAGTATTCAAAAGATGAATGTTCGACTGCAATCTCGACTAACTGAAGAACAAATAGTATACAGATTGTGTCAAAATATGTACCCTGCATTGAAAAATGTTACACTTCCCTACCACAACAGAATTCGAACTGTAGACGAGTTACGCTTACTATGCCGAGATTATGAAAAACTATGGGAACAATCAGGTTATGACCCGCGACGTTTCGGAGATACTACTATTAGGCGACGTCCACCCATCAATGAACTTAATTTTGAAATGAGAAATCTCAATATTAGCCATAATCAAGAACCCAATTTCAATCCTGTTTCCTCTAATCCACAATATCAACAGTCGGAAAAGCCGTGTTTAGAAGCGTTTCATAAAAGACCCGATCGTCATAATGATGATGCAATTAAATCAAATAGCAACAATTATATTTGCTGGAACTGTCATGACATAGGCCACAAGTACCAGGATTGTGATGAGCCTTTACTTAACGTTTTCTGTTTTGGTTGTGGAGCGCCAAATGTGCGAAAACCAGCCTGTCAAAACTGCCTTTTATTAAAAAAGGGAAACTTGCAGCCGAGTGCGAACTACGTGAGAGGGTTACGCCTCGGGAAGGATGCCAGTCCACCGTTGGAGTTCAAAAATCCCAACTTAAAATAACTCTCAGTGAACAAGCTACCTCAAACAATTCTAATACAACTAAAGTCGACTATGACATCAAAAATGAATTAATAAATCCTTATGTCGTAAAACCAGTTTCCTCTAAATACAATAAATTAAAACGTTCTATTCGATATTTTCGCAACAAACGAGTACTTATCCAAACATGTATTGCTGCGCTAATCAAATGTACTGATAACGACCCGAGACCGCATGCTGACGTTATGATTATATCAAAACAAATGAATGGCCTTTTAGATAGTGGTGCATCAGTTAGTGTACTCGGCAAGGGTTCAATCAAATTTTTATCGGAGCAAAACTTAAAGTTTCATAAACTTGCCTCACACATAAAAACAGCTGATGGTACATCTCAGAAAATTTAGGGGTATTTATGGTTACCGGTTACATTTGGCAATAAGACGGAAAATATCCGATTTTTCATAGTTCCTTCACTACAATCACCTTTGTATTTGGGTATTGATTTTTGGAGAAAATTTAAAATAATGCCAAATATTTCATTAAGTGAAATTTTGAATGAGAGCCAAGCCAAAAATGCAAATTCGCATATACTTAATGAAGAAGACCAAGAACGCCTGACAAAAATCATAAACCTATTTCCTTCATCGGCTAGAGAAGGTCTTGGAAAGACAACACTACATGAGCATGAGATTGAGTTGGTAAAGGGCTGTAAACCGATAAAACAAAGGTACTACTCAGTTTCACCAGCAGTACAGAACGACTTCTACAGAGAAATTGATAGGATGTTGAGTTTAGGTGTGATCGAGGAAAGTAAAAGTTCTTGGAGCTCACCGATAACGATTGTAAAGAGACCAAATGGAAAAAGTCGGCTGTGCCTCGATGCACGCAGACTCAACTCATTGACAGAAAAAGACGCCTACCCACTACCACTCATTGACGGACTTTTAGGACGACTCTCGGAGACCAAATATATTACCGCACTTGACTTGAAAGATGCATTCTGGCAGATACCGCTTGCGGAATCTGCTAGAGACAAAACAGCTTTTACGGTACCGGGACGGCCACTCTACCAGTTCAGGGTGATGCCGTTTGGGTTGTGTAATGCAGCCCAATCAATGTGTCGTCTAATGCATAAAGTTATACCCCATGAACTCCATGATCGCATATTCGTATATCTGGACGATCTGCTGATCATTAGCGGCACATTGAAGGAACACCTTGACTTGTTAGAGTTGGTTGCGACTTTACTACGGACGGCTGGATTAACTATAAACATCGAGAAGAGCAACTTTGTAATGAAGGAAATTCGGTATTTGGGCTACTTAGTGGGAGAAAGTGGCTTAAGACCTGATCCCGGAAAGATCGACTCAATAATTAATCTAGCAGCACCAACGAATACAAAACAGGTACGACGACTGATTGGGATGGCTGGGTGGTATCGACGTTTTATCGTTAATTTTGCAGGCGTGACCACACCTATAACAGATTGCTTGAAGAAAGGAAAATTTCAATGGACGGAAGCCGCACAACAGTCTTTCGTAAAGCTAAAAGAGTTACTAACTTCAGCGCCAGTCCTCATTACACCTGATTACTCTAGTCCGTTTTTCATTAGATGCGATGCTTGTACAGAAGGGGTAGGAGCAGTTCTATTTCAAAAGGATACAGATGAAAACGAGAGACCGATTTCATTCATGTCGCAAAAACTGAATAAAGCGCAGAAAAACTATTCAATCACGGAACTAGAATGCTTGGCAGCAATTCTAGCCATAAAAAAATTCCGCGCTTATGTCGAGGGTCATGACTTCACTCTGATCACAGACCACGCCAGTTTAAAGTGGCTAATGAGCCAACGTGACTTGACCGGAAGATTGGCCAGGTGGAGTCTAAAACTACAAGGGTTCCGTTTTAACATAGAACATCAGCGTGGTAAAGATAACGTAGTGGCAGATATGCTTTCACGCATTCACTGCGATGAAATAGAAGAGTTTGCCGATTGTGTCCCAAAAATGTTCCAACATCCAGAGCGTATGAATATCTATGAAGCAAAAGAGTTCGGGGAATCAGATTATACAACGTTAAACCTAAAAATTTCCAAAAATCCAGATAGTTATCCCGCTTTTAAAATTGATGGCAAATATATATACATACGTTTGGAACCAAAAAAGCGTGATGAACTGACAGATTTGTCAATATGGAAATTGTGGATCCCGAGTGGCCTGAGGCAATCTATAATCCAGAGAGAACATGATAACCCATTGGCATCACACGGCGGCATTGCTAAAACTCTCGAAAGAATTAGGAGATATTTCTTTTGGCCAGGAATGGCGAAGCAAGTCCGGAACTACGTAAATCATTGTGAGTTATGCAAAACGACGAAAGCTCCAAATAAACAGCAGCGACCACCAATGGGCAAACCATACCCCATTGAGAGACCATGGCAGCGAATTTATATTGACCTACTTGGTCCGTACCCACGATCAACCAATGGCAAAACTATGATATTTATTATTTTGGACCATCTAACAAAATTTGTGATACTTAAACCAATGAATAAAGGAACGTCTAAAAACATTGTTGATTGCCTTAATAACGACGTCTTTTGTATGTTTGGGGTCCCTCAGACGATTCATTCGGATAATGGTTCACAATTTCAGAGTGCTGAGTACAAAGAACTTCTAAAGCAATATGGAATAATAGACTCGAAAACTGCAGTATACTCTCCCCAGTCTAATGCCTCTGAAAGAGTGAACCGTTCCGTCATATCAGCTATCAGATCATATATTTCTAGCAAACACAATACCTGGGATAAGTATATTCATGAAATCAGTGCCGCCCTCCGAAATGGTGTTCACGAAACAGTACAACATTCTCCCCACTTCCTACTTTTCGGTTACCATCGGATTAATAATGGGCATGATTACGAAATATTGAAACAATTAGGTAGCATTTCTGAAGGTGAAATTTTACTTCCCTTACCGACTAGACTAGCGTTACTGCATGACACGGTTAAACAAAACATAGCAAAAGCCTACGAAAAAAGTGCGCAGCGATATAATTTAAGAACCCGTCCAATAGAATATAAAGTTGGCCAGACTGTATATGTAAGAACGCATCCACAGAGTGATGCAGTGAAGCAATTTTGCTCCAAATTTGCTCCACAATCCATTAAAGCAACAGTTTCTCGAAGAATTGGTACAGTTAATTATGAAGTAAAAGACCAGTCGAATAAAATTTTAGGAGTTTTTCATGCAAAAGATATTCGAGTATAGAGTTCACAAAAATCACATAAGTCACAAACTAAAAGTCTGTGATATATGTATAAAAATGGGCAAGTCATCCGATATCCATTTATTATTTTTCAGCTTCGTTGTCATACGCTTATAGCGAAACAGCGAACCTGTCCTGTTACGGCTATCGGATCTCCTTCCTCACCACCCGTTGTTTCGCGTCAACAATACATGCAAAAATATGCAATTCATTACCCTTCTGTACATAACATATAAAAATAGTAAGTACATAAAAGAAATATCGTACGATCGAAATACAAATACGATCGTTATATACTACATATATACCATGTACCATGAAGGAGTATTTTGGCGGTATGATTCCATCGTTTATGACTCATTTAAAATAATTAACTAATACAACAATGTTTGTACAGTCAATAAATATAAGACAACTGCATATACGTCATTAATTGAGATCGTATGCACAGATTGTATATTATAGTACTATGATTGTATAGCATATACTCAAATATTGTATACTACATATATATACCTGTGTATATAATAGCTAGAGATTATAGCTAAAGAAATTTTCAAATCTCAGTTTATGTGAGGCCATTGTAGTATTTACACCAAATAAAAAAATTAAATAAAAAAATAAAAATTGTCTAGGCGTGACGCGAGTAAACCAATATCGAGCTTTGGACTTAGGTGATCACTATACAACCCTAGTATAGATATTTGGGTATAGATATTTGAATGAATTTCCGCTGATTGAATGGTAAGTTTTAGTTGGAATTCTTGTGTTGTGTCTAGATTAATTAAATATTCGTCTATACATATATTATCAACCATTTTGTCTAGATTTTCTGAATGGTATAGTTATCAGTGAAGTTTACACATTAGTATAAAAATACTAGAGAATAGTAATTACCTGAATCAGCAGCGAGGTCTCACAAGACGCAGAGTTATCGGCGTTACGAAAACGGTATACCATTTGGAACATTTGCCTTTTGGCGCCAACTTATTCAAACACCAAAAAAAAAAAAAAAAAAAATCCGTTCTCTGACATACTATACTTATGCAAAAATTGTTGAAATTTTCTTATATGCAAAGTATGAAATATATATGTGTGCTTTGTGTATAAGTGGTGCAATTTCGAAGGAAAATATGTGTAAAGTGTGATTTAGTAAAATTTTCACAAATTGTTATAAAAAAAAGTATATATAATAATAATAAGTAAATTATATTAGATAGTGAAATTAGAATTATACATAAAAAAAAAAGGAAAGAAAAGAAAATAGTTCTTAGTTAATTTAGTGTTAAATTCGTTTAAATAATAAAAAATAAAAAAATTTCTGTTTAGAAAAGTGCTTTTATCAGAAAAATTGATATAAAGAAGAAAAGAAAATAATACAGGTTATAAAAATTTTCGGGCATTGTTTAAAAAAAAATAAAAGTTCCTTTACAGCCTCTCATACATGGATAACCGGAGAGTACTCTACGGCAGATCATATATGGGTGAGTGTTTTCAAATTATTTTATGCCCAGGACTAAATAATTTCTTTTCTCTCTTGACAATTAATAAATCACGTTTCTACTTAGTACAATAATTAATAATATTTAAGAAAAATAAAATTTAGTTTTAATGATTTCTGTTCTTAAAAAAAAAATATAGTTATAAATATAGATAAGACCATAAATATGGAATAATCGGTATTTTAATTGGGTGATGGTGATGTGAAGGTCAGTGAGTCCAAAATACTGTGTATTTCGTTTTATCAACACGATGTTTTTGTCGTATCTCGTTCAATTACGATGGCAATGGACCTCCCACAGTCCGACTGTAGCCTATCCGAATATAACGTGTTGGTCATCGTATAGGGGTATGTATATATATATATATATATATATATATATATATATATATATATATATATATATATATATATATATATATATATATATATATATATATATATATATATATAAAAATTAATTCATAAACCTCCGTGAGTCAAAATAAAATATATATATATATATAAAAAAAACAAGAGGAATACTACTAAATAATAAAGTAATAATAGTAAAAAAAAATTCAATTTAACCGCAAAAAAAAATCAATTATGGTATGATAAAAGGTATCGATCTCACCACAATGCATACATACATATGTGTATAAAGAATATACGAACTATACAAAATTATTTAAATAATACACACCAAAATATTTTAATTTTTATCTTTAATATGTGATTGGTACGACACGTGATCCGGTTCAGGGAAACAAAAGGGCAAGACTTTACGGGACTATGTTTGAGATACCTCAACCCAACAACTAATCAACTCAATAATAGTAAAGGTAGTAAATTTCGTTGAACCATCTCAAACATAGCTAAATAAACATTTTGCAAATACTACCATAACCACTTCTAATACAAGAATCAATTCACATAATGTGAAGCAAAAATTAGCGTGGTCAACGCAATACATGCAAAAATGCAAAAAAAAAATTCTATAATTACATTTGAATAACAGGATTCCAGTACTTAAATAAATTCGGACATTGCTGCAAAACCAATACCGCAAATCATGACATTAACACGTGGTATCAATTGAATCAACGGTTAAACATTATGCGTCTATCCATTTTACATGGAGTAATATGTGAACCGAAATTTCAAGATCTGATTAATATTGGAGATTACAGCAATTACAAAATCCCATTTTTACCATTATCACGTTGGGCGCCATATGTAACCGTTCCGTTTAATGACGAAAACGGGTACATAAATTTGATATAGACCGGTCCTCTATTGCCCAGCTCAGTCTGGTGGAGGGATTATCGGGGTACAAAAATAGTACACCGGTCTATACACAACATTAAAAAAAAACAAAAAAAATCTACAAGTTTCCCCTTCCTCATCTCACCAAACCAGATTACACATCGTCACCAATCCACAAGAAACCTCCCTTAGCCACTCATTTTCCAAAAAAAAAGTAAATTGACTTCAAAACGACTCTGAACAAAAAAAAAACTATGTATGATGTTTTCATTTACAAAAAATTTAAAAAAAATTAATGATATACATATATATAGAAATAAGATTCAAAGAAAAAAAAAAATGTCATATAAATAAAATAATAACATAATAACAAATAAAATAATAATAAAGAAATAATAAAATAATCAAAAAAAAATCCTTTTTTTTTTTTTAAATGTCTCCCACACCTCAAGCCAAGCTCCACTCCAAAAATGAAGAAAAATATAATTGTTGTAACTCCATTCCAGTTACTCCAGTAACTCCACAGAACAATAAAATAAACTAGGTTTTTCCTTGTTATTTAATTTATATATATATATATATATAATTTCACAAATTGTTAATTTTTATTTTTGTTTTTATATAATATACATATATGTATTATAAAAAGTTTATATAACATAACTTAATTTTTAATTAATTAATTAATTTAATTCATTTATTTATTTGAATGCAAAATTATTTTTATTAAAGTTTTATTTTTATTTTTTTTTTATTTATAAAAAAAAATTTAATAATGATTTTTGGTATTATAGTTTTTTTTTTTTTTTACTAATTTCTACGAACCACCATTAATATTTTTTTAATTTAATATTTTTTTATATATTCATCACATGTTTAAAAATTTTTTGTTTTTTTAAAATTCAACCACAAAAAAAAATTTAACTTTTTCTTAGGTACAGAGATATGGTTTCTCTAATAAAAACTTAAAAATATTATTTTTTTTGTCTTTAAATTGTTTAAGACTACATTATTTTTATATATTTTTTTCTTTAAAATATTTTATGATCAGATCACCAATTAATTATTAAATATATATTTTTTTTTTTATCATATCACTTGATGATTTTTTTGTTTTTTGTTTATCTTTCATCCAAAACAAAACACGAACTGAATATCAATTATCTATCTCCTCCGAAAAAAAAAATTACTCGTGCCAACCGTGCAAAAAAAATCATACAGTTTTATTCCATTTGAAACCCAACAAACCCAACAACCAAAAACAACAGTGTTGTTTCATATATTTTTATTATTATTCTCGTATCAATAGTTTTGATCCGCAAATTAATATATTTTATAACTATTATATAACGTCCAATACATATATCGTTCAATTAGTGATTGTGACGGTATTCGTACTGTGTAGCTTTAAAATCTATAAAGTGGAAAATTTAAAATACTTGTTGTCATAAATTTTGCCTTGACATATTTTTTGCCCAATCAGGAAGTCAGTCAAGTGTTTATATTTCACACAAATATATTATTTGTTTGGAATATACGCATATTACATCACTTTCTGAATATTCCAGATACTTCGTACATATTATTGTTTGAAAAACAATCTATTCGCATTTAGAAAGCTTTCCACTATTTTATAATGGGGAGCTCCCGTTTCTAAGGTTAAGTCCAAGATTTAAAAAAATTTTTAAACAGCTCATGAACAGAAATATAACTACGAGCTTTAAGAAGTTTTAAATTTAAAACCTTGAATTAAGATCCTCTATTAGAATAATATATGTATGTACATTTTCCAAGCCATTAGTTCACAACAGTTTACACATTCAAGCATAGAGAGCTTTACCTTTTATTTTAAATAAATTTAAAAGAGACTTTTTTACCTACGAAACTGTTGATTTTAAAACTAATATTTTTGTGAATGGTATTCTAGCCCCAGTGTTTAAATTAAAATGCTGAGCGTCAAAGTTAATCTCAAATTTGAAGTACTTCAGCTAATTAATTTCCACCATAACATTTTGTAGTTTGTTGAGCTTATATTTATTAAAATCGGTAATATGTGTAAATCATATTAGCTTTCCGAGTCAGTAGAATCGAAATTTAATTTTTTGATCGATCTCGGCTACTAAGCTTGGTGATTGAATGCACCCTTTCAAGCTTAACTTGCTTTACTGAAAAGTTCATATCAAATTTACATTATATCAATTAATTTACCTTAAACAAAATTATTATTGCTATAACGATGATCCGCTTTAACGCTTCAGAACGCTTATAATTTGAAATTATAAACTTAAAATTTAGTTCTTTCTTATAAACTTTATAACTAATATAAAGATCGTCTAGTTCACGAAAGCTCGCACTTTAAAATTTTATTTATATTTTTCAATAAAATCAAATAAAGCTTTCTCACTAGACCGCAGCTTTTAAGTGGCAATTTTTAAACGTAAATGTTGAACTTAAAAGTTGTGCTAAACTCTGTTTGAACTTTGAAATATGTCTAGTTAAGCTTTTGCTTAAAGCACACAAAAGTTGAGAACAAAAGTATTCCGACACTCATATTTTCAAAGCTTATTTATTTTTGTTTGGTCTGGGCTTAAAACTTTTAATAAATTTGTTCTATCTAAATTGAAGAGAAAACTATATATGTAGCTGGTTTTTTATTGGTATAAGTTTTGCTTAGTATTTATAAAAATTCAATTTGAAAGGTACACCAATCATATGAGTTTTAAATGTTAATTGGAGCTTTTCATTTTAAAATACACTAGGAAAGCCGTGAGTTTTAAAATTGTTATAAAGTTGGCATGCTTGAGGAATGGACATTCTGAAAAATTACCTGACTCTCAAAGTATAAATGTCTGAATCTCTAAATATAGACCTGTTTCATTCAGCTTAATCTTTTAAGCTTTATGTAGTTTACTTTAAACTATTAAACTTTCGTGAATTATATTTTATGTGATCATGATAAGAAATTTTAGCTGAAAGCTTTTATGTTCTGAAATTAAAATGTTGTTCAAATTTTTTAAGCTTTTGATAATGAAGCTTTTAAAGTTTAAGAAGTGGTTGGGGGAGAATTTTAAGAGCAGTACACAAACATTACACATTTTGTATAGCTCATTTGGATTATAAAAGTTTGAAATCTTCTGCGGTGGTTTATAATTGAATATTCACATCATACACGGTAGCACTATCAACTTGATCAAATTCCTTAAGTGAATTTTATATAAAAGCTCAACATTTGTGGCTTTACATAGGTAGCTTAGTAAACTATCCAGCCTTAGAAACACATGAAGGAATTTTTATTTATTAAAAATAAATTCTTTCTAAATTATGTAAATAAATTTCTACTTCAATCTTTAAGAGCTTTTTAAGCTCAAATTTTTTAGTTAGGGGAATAGCAGATGTATCATCATGTTAAATGATGCTGCGAAGAAGAAGACAATCGTCATACTTTTGCACAAATTAAATAACTCAAAATTGTAAAGGGTTTTATTGTGATCTCGCTCTGAAAATCAGAAGTTACTCTTCATTTACCACGCATTGGATAAATTAGTTGTACGATTTAACAAATAGTTTTCGATTGTCTTGTTGTAAGACAGCGTTCTTGGAAACATTTTCAAATTATTAAAGCCTAGTAATTGCTGTTCGTGGTGACTTTAAATGCTATTTTCAAGCTGAGGGAGATTGATTTGTGACGGTTATAACCAGGCCAAGCATACCCGCCCTTGTGATTTTGGTACAAAACCTTAAGGGAAGTATTCATCTGAAAGAAAACTACAATTTGCCCACTTATAAAAGTTAACCACGAAGAGCTAAACATAATCATAAATAATAGTTCTCAATGCCGATAGAATTGTTCTCAGTAAACCGATAACCCATTTGGCAGCCGGGCTAATAATTGAGGAAAGCACCGATAACTCAAAACTGCTTATTACGACAAAAAGTACGAATTTTCTCATCATATTTAACTATTTTTTAACAATTTAATAATTTGTTTAATAATTTCAATATTTAATTTTTTTATTGGTCGAGCCTTCTTAACCTGAAACCCACATAGTATTTAACTCGAAGAATTTACTTTCATAAATTTGTTTCCAACTGTTAGACGGACGACATTTAATTGAGATGTTTAGGAAGGCATTTCGACTACAATGACTGTCATTATAAGACCAACACTTAGTAGTTTCTCGCATCATCAGCCAACATTAAACAATAGCACGAGTTCGATCTGGGTTCTTGGTTTATATTATCTCCTCTAGTTCAGCACTTTATTGATCCACTAACAATCATTTATCATTGTGTAAAAAATATTTTATTGCTATTTTAAATTTTCAAACGCGCGAAAAACCTCAGCTATGGTCTATGGTTTATAATTTGCGAAAACTACTTTTAGAACTATCATGCGGCACGTGTTAAATGGACGTCACATCGACAATGTTTTTCCAAATAACGAGATGTTTCTATTCTCAAGCTCGAGTTATTATTTAAGGTGGCTGTGCAGAAACTTATTAGCAGATACAACTCCAAATTAATATACTTCATGATCCCAGGTAAAGTGATGATTTTAAGCAGATGCGGATTCCATTTGAAAATATGGATTTAATATTCAAGAATTTCATCACGCGTTGTAACAATTAGATTTATACATGCTCGCCGAGCAAACATAATAATGATTAAAATTATTGAAGTTCTAATGGGGGCGCGATGCAGAAATAACTGTTTTTTTCTTTGATTTCGATTAGGATGGTGATGAACATATCTTATAATTCCATGATGCGAATGCCAAGATTGTCCAAGTAATTATTTATTACAGTACTACAGGCTGGTTTAGAGCTATTTGTAAAGTGACATAAATAAACCATCTCAAAGTGTCCGATATTTTTTCGAAATTATGAAATATGTTAGTCTTAGGAATATGCCAATAAATAATATAATTTGACAACTGTATCAAGCTGCGCCTTGGGGGAAATTTGCCGAGTTTTGGTAAACCTGTGGACTCGCGTTTGAAATTCAAAATCATCTTAGTATTCGGAAAGTTTAAGTTTATATATCAAGCCATCGGGTAAAACTCTTTCAAGGACTTGTGTAATATTCAAGTAGACGGCACAACAGTGACCTCCAGTGAGAGATTGTTTACATTGATAGCTGTGTGTACTTGATCTGTGGCCCCGTGCTGGTGTCGCAAAAGAATTTAATTAATTGTTTAAAATTACATTTATATATCTTTCATCATTTCTTGCCATAGGATCTGACTGGTTGCCTATACTGTGTAATTGGTATAGACGTAAGTTTACTGGACTCTTTACTTTGCTTGATGCTTTTTATAATGTTTAATCCGTTTCCAGTGTTGCCGTAAAACCTTTGTGTTCTTCCTCACCATTAGCGAATCTCAGGACTGTAATAGAAAGATTTAATTTCCACTGTGACCATTGCCATACAATTTATCGGTGTTCTGAAATAAATTGCTGGATATAATGAGAAATTTGGTCACAATACTATGGTGTAGTTATTCCTGCCGCCTCTTTCAGAATTTAATTTAAGGTATCTGCTGTTACCTCATTATCAAGTTTTGACATTTGATATTTAGTTGGTTACTATAAGCGTTATTACTTATAAAACTCATTGGATTTTGCGTTGTAATCATGTTGCGCATGCTTATGAAGGGCTGATGATACACAGTAAATTCATTCCTCCTTTCATTGCCTTGACTTCAACTTTCATTTAGGTTCCAAATAGACCAAATAGCCTCACGCTAAGCAGCATGATTTCTGTCAGATTTTTGGTGTTCAGACAATCGTTTTTGTAAACATCTATAATACATCTCAAGCTCATTAAATTCCAGCAACTTATATAATGTTGAAGTGTACATAACATAAACATTTATAAATCATATAATCATATTATGTCTATACCTAGAATTCCTTAAACCAATATTTATGCTTAAAATATGTTGTATATACTCTTCTATATATGTATAACATATGTACTTATATACATATTATATGTTTTATGTTCAGCATTATTATTTTGGAATTTTGCAATGTTTCCCAAAAAAATAAAAAACCGAAACCGAACCAAAAACAAAAATGTTGCAAAGTAGAATATGTTATTTTTCCAGTAAAGGTTATGTAAAGGGTTCACATTTTAAAAATGATTGCAAAAATGTTTTTATATTTTTTTATGTCGACGATACATAAATAATTTATGTTTTAGATTATTTTAATGTTTCATATATAAATTTAAAAAGCAAAATACAAAAAAATTAATAATACAACATTTTCATTGTTTTCATAAAATTGATAGGAAAGTACTACAGATGTATGTTATGCACATAGATATGTATCCGTTTATGTTGAACATACAATACGTCTATTTATGTATATATGTATGTATTATTTTTCCAGTTATGCTCGTAAATACATATAGATATTACAACATTTGTATTTATAATAAAAAGGATGCAGTGCTATTGATTCATTGGTCGAAATAGGTAATATTACCTGCATTATCTCATTACACCATCTCACAGTGCTGTAAAGTTTATAATTTATGGCACTGGCATGTATTTTTGTAAATAAATTTTTAAATTGCTTTGATTTCTTATTATACCGATAATTAGATGTTGGTAATTGTGTTTAATGCTTTCTTGAACCAAGTATAAAGAAAGCATAGCTAAACAGTCGTGATAATTATGCAATTCGATTATTGAGCAGAATTAAATGTTCATATAGTCTAATAGGTGATGGGTGTGTTTCAATAACGTAGGCATTTACTATATATAACGATGGTTTAATGGTGTATGGAAATCAAAATTTGGCTAGAGTATACCTCCAAGTGGTAACACCCGGGCAACGATTTTAAACATCTGCTAAATACTAAATGCGAGTGCAATGCACTATAAATTAAGTTGCAATGGAAACGAATGTGAAAACAAATATACCCCAGGTGGCAGACCTGATTTTCTGGAAAATCCATCCTCGTCAGTGGCTCAAAGATTCTGGAGGGAGTATCTATTCCATTACTATAATCAGAAAAAATCCCAAGATACGTTGAGGAATCATAATACTCGAATGAGTGAACCAGAAATGGATAATATCAATCCTTCCCAAACAAATCGAATTCTACTGAGATCTCCTACGAGAGCCTGTATTGCACATTCACCATGAACAATAATTGTTCTAAAAAAGAAGAAATATTATATCAGGAATTGCGTAAGGCCAAAGATGCATTGGTTGAATCTAACAATTAAAACAAGCAGTTAAATGATACAATTGCTTGGATGCAGAAACACATACGGATTCTTGGAAATGAGCTTAAAGCCCTTAAAGCAAAGGAAAACGTTGATTCTCGTCCTACCCGAAAAGTAATGGAACAAGAATACCATACGGATGAAGAAGTATTAGCTCACCAAACCAAGTGGATAAGAGTCAAAAACCAAAGAAAAAACAGGAGAAGGAATGATACACCTACTCCTCAACTGAAAAAGAGAATTCCTAAAATAATGGTGAAACCTACAGAGAAATGGCAAAAATGTTAAGCGAAGGGGGTTATTCTTGGCATACGGTTGAAAACAAACAAATCAGACCAATAAGAGTAATGGCTAAAAATCTGCACTCTACATGTAAACCAGAAAAAGTAATTGAGGACCCGAAAGGGATAGGTTTTAATTAGGAGCCTTTGAACATGTGTTTATGCTGACATTCTGCTCAGATGATGATATTGAAAAAATATATCAAATTCTTGGGTTGCATAGTCAATATTCAGACCCTAAGAAAATCTAGGCTTAAACCAAAATGTAAAAATGTCAAGCATTATATGGACATACTCAAAAATACTATAACAAAGAACCCAGGTGTGTCAAATATCCAGGTAAACACCATACTAGAGATTGTGTCTAAACCAAAGATTTACAGCCTAGATGCGTACATTGTGAACTAAATCATCCAGCCAACTACAGAGGATGCAGTGTTGCTATTGAATTGCAAAATATCAAAAATAAAAACATAAATGCTTAAAATACAAATATAATAAAGAAGCAAACTGTTAGAATTAACAGACTTAAATCTCTCATGCAGATGTGAGCAAAAAAACTTACGCTCAAGCAATGATGAGAAACGAAAACAGACAAAAAACTCCTGAAACAGACGACATAAATCAAACACTTGGCTGATATTAAGCAAGCTTAATAATTTTGATCAGTGATTACAGAAACTAGAACACAGCACTAAGGGAGCCATCCCAAAACAAAACCATGTCTAAAAAATTTATGCTGGAATGCCAATGGACTTTAGCAACACCAACAGGATTTGCGAATGGTTCTGGACGTAAAGAAAATCGATGTCTGCCTCATCACTAAAAAACATATTACCATATTACCATAATTGCAGATTTTAATGCAAAATATATCCACTGCGGGGTTCTAGAGTAACAACAACTAAACGTAAAGAACTCCTCAACGCTATCGGAAAATACGATTGCGAAGCCTTATTAAATGGTAAACCGACCTACTGGCCAACTGAACCAAACAAATTACCAGATCTGATTTATTTCTTTATAGTGAAGAATATATCTGTAAATTATATACAAACAGATAAAAGCCATGACTTCAGCTCTGTTCACACCCCAATACTTATGAAATTAATTATTATCCTAGTTTTGTAAATAAAGCACACAAATTGGGAATGCTTTAGACTTTCTTTGGAAAGAAAAATTAACTTTATGGTTCCGCTAATGAGTGAGGAGCCATTATAAAAAAAAGTTCACAAGCTCAAATGCGACATACAGCAGTGAGCTTGGGAAAACACCCCTAAAGTTAAAAAGAAAATTAAGGGAAATAACTACCCTACAAAAATTAGAGAGCTCTTCGCAGAAAAAAAAACGCAAGGAGAATATGGCAACAAACTAGAGTCCCTCAAGATAAAACTGAGCTAAACAATCTGACTCAGCTACTTAAAAGGGAAATCAAAAATCTAAAAACCGAATCTGTCAGCTACTACCTTTGAAAATTATCTAATGATATGAGTAAAGATGTTTTTCTCTGGAGAGCAACCAAAAGAATTAAAAGGCCAATAATGCAGATTCCTCCAATCAGAACAGAAAATAAAAAAAAAGCCAGAAATAACCACATGAAGACCAATCATTTGAAGCAGAAGCGCCTTATCACAGCAGATATTTTAAAAGAACTACCAATGAAAGCTTTATTAAAGGTCACCTAGATTATAAATGCCGCCTTTCGATTGAAATATCTACCCAGCCTGTGGGAAATTGCAGAAGTAATTATGATTCCTAAACCTAGGAAACCACCACCTAATACTGGATCTTACAGGCCAATATCGTTTTGAGTTCATTCCATTCCATTGCAAGACGAACTGACATTCAAAAAGCCTATAAAAGCTACCGAGTCGAAAGCCAAATCCTTCAGATAACCAGAACTTGTTTGCCAAAAAACACTACAGAAATGTAAATTTTGCATCTAGTGCGTTGAAACGATTCAGTAGTAAAATTTTGGTAACCGCAGTTCAGTGCGACAGTTAATTGTTAAATTTATATCAATTTCCACATGGTGGATGCATTTTTAAAATAAATTGTGACCATCCACTGGAAAATAGGGCCCACTTGAACGGAACTAGGCTTAACCTTTACCGACCGATTATAATGAAACTTGATCTGTTCGATAGGCACTAGAGCATCCAATACCGAATCATTTTTTTGAAACCGGGATTTCGGTACTAGATTTTTTCAAGACCGGGTTCGCGGTACTGGCACCGGGACTGAAAGGAAATCAGAAACGGAAAGATATTAAACGAAAAACAAATAATTCAGAAAATTTATTATTGCAAATAAAAAAATTAATAAAGAAATATAAAATTTAATACAATTTAGTAGAAAATTAATAAATTAACAAATTCAGTTGCTGGTAAGTTTAAAATGTGACCGAAGAAAGCACAATATATCCAAGCTTTCATAATTTAATGACGATCTAATTTTAGTCGCAACTATTGCACATCCTGGAAAACGCGCTCCGATTCTACGCTGGTAGGCGGTACAGAATTCAAATACTTGTAAGTTTATTCGAGTGTAGATCCGCGACAACCTTCTGCCTCAAAAACTACCAGCTCTTTTTTGACAATATTTATAAGATCGTTTGCAGTTTTTGCCATTTTTGGTGCAATTTTTGAATTTAGTTCTTGACTGATTGCTCTGTCAAGTTTTTCTTGTAGAGACACCAAAACTTCATCATCTTCATTAATTTTGTTGTCTAATTCGTTATCTGATTCTTGCGATGGTTCATTTTAACTTGGTTTTGACATACGAGTACTGAAGCTAACAATCAGGTTAATGATCTAAGTTTTTGTGAGGCGTTCAAAGTTTAAACACAAATCTAGCTCAAAGTCGTCGTAAACTTGATTACCTTTGTGCAAGTATTGCATCAAGCTAGATAAGTATGTTCGGCGTTCGTTCACTCGACGGATTATTGCTTCTTTAAGATGAAGACCTAAATGGTTGTGGCCCAAATTATTGATCAAAAAATAAATCGTTGCATCTACTGTCAAAAGTGTTGAATCGCGACGGCATAGTGCTTCAATAGCTAATTTAACTGGTTCTAGTGTTGACAGCAAATTCTTAATCAATTCCGCTTCTTCTTCATTGAACGATAACGTTGATTTGATATCAATCAATGATTTGAGTACACAATTTTTTATTTCAAAAAAACGTTCTAGAATAACATAAAAACTTTTAACATAAAAGTTGTCAGTTCCGTAATCCCTTTATTCTAAAAATCTTATTTCGGTATCCAAAAATGTCCGGTATTCCCGGGATCCCGGTTTTCGGGATTCCGGGATTGGATGCTCTAATAGGAACAGTATCTTAAAATAATTCGTGAACTGATTTTGATGTAAAATGTAAAATGATTATTGAGATAAGTCTTGGAATATGACCTTTCTTTTCACTGATTAAGATTAAATTTGAACAGATAGTTCGATTCCAGTTGGCCATTTTCCAAAATATCATACTCTGGAACTTTATCCAACAATCACTTAATAAACCCATTTCCATCCAACATGTCGGATTTCAACATAATCGGTCAAGAAATAGCCTTATTCTCATTTAATAGTCCAAATTTCATAACTTTAGCCTGATAAGCGGCGCCACAATGGTTGCGATGAATTACTTGCAATAAACTAGTCCACACTACTCTAAAGTAGTAATAAATTGGTTCAAGATTAATTATCAATATCTTATCCCAAAGTATCTAGCCCGAATGGTCGGGCTACGATTTATCCAAAATTGTTTGGCAATTGTGAAAAGAAAGGTGAAGAAGAATGGCGGATGCGATAAGGTTGCCGAAAATACGCGTTCTCAATGGTAGAATATTGCTGCTAAAATATCGCAAGTTACTGACATTGTCCTTATTGTCGACGTTAACATACAATATTGCCAAATAATCTACGTAATATTTGACGTGTCGGCAACCTCATAGATTACACGGTGAAATCTACCTCTGGTTATAATCTTTTCATTTGCATAGTCGGAAAAATCCAAAATGTACACACTGTGCTCAAACGGTTTGAAAATCAATAAAAACCACCGAAATATTTCAATGCACACATCTCTACTGGGGTTTATCTAAACTGACATATGTGGGTTGAGGTTAGTTACATCATCCTGTTGAAACTACCAATAGCAAGCTTCGACGAACGACTAGTCGCATTTTTATGGCTCGGTCTGGTGAACAACACTATCACTTGTCGTTTGACTATTAAGTTACTGTATGTGGAGGAACAGAAAGTTTATATTTTGTCAAATGAAATTATATTCTTCACCATAAAAAATAACATTCGATATTTCTTCATCTATAAGATCTACATATATATTATAATCATCTATTTGCCACAAATATCTTTCATCGTTCAGATCTTCTCGAATTTTATTTTATTTTTTTATAAGCACCGTACCAAATGGAGTTATTTTATCGGGATTAAGAAGAATTGCAAAGCAGTCGCCGCGTGTCTTATATGATATAATTCAAAGTTAATTTGATAGACAAAACATTTTAAGACCCCATGACCTTGAGCTCAATTTCTCTATTCCTACTCCATAAACTCTCAGAAATAACTTTATTACGTTCAAAAATTCAGAAATACATTGTTATAGGGTTTGAGATGTTCGGACAAAGCCTGAACTGATTTGAAACCCAATTTTAACCTTATTCAACCATAGTTATTAAACAGCTTATTAAATTATCGGAAACAAACAATCATAATTCCTAAGCGCTCACGGTTGTAGACAACCAAAAGTTTGCTGTCGTAAATAGTTTGTAACAAACAGAAAATCAACCTCCATCAATTCGAAATGGTTGGAAATATTGTAGTTTTATAGGAATGTATGTAAATGAATTCTGAAGAATGACTAATAATGACAAATCGATAACAAAATGATAAATTTTAAATGAATTTTCTAATCTTGTTTCTTATTTGTTTACTTACTTATCATCTTAATTTTGTTACTCATGCAGCAACTTAAAAAATTACGTTAAAACGCAAATATGTATAGAAACTATAATCATGAAAAGATAACACATATTATAGTTTTTTTGGGGTGAGTATTTAAGAGAAGCAAAACAACCGTTAGCTGACAGTTGCTATTGAAAAGTTAAAAATTAAAATCGTTAAAAATACAGTGCAAGTTAGAAATAAATTTTAATTAGTGAGTATATATAGATTATATGAGATTGTCAAATTAAAAATAATTACTACTCCCTTGCATCCGCAGATTGTTAGATGGATCGTGAATCTAAAAAAATAAAACTTGACGATTCAGTGTCAATCGATACCGCCCGCGATCATTCCATATTACATCTGACGGATGATTGCATATACCAAATATTTTCGTATCTCAGCCTCGTTGACTTGTGCCGCATCGGATTAACTTGTATTCGCCTAAATAATATTGCACAACACTTTTATTCACGGCACGCTGCTACAGTTAGTGTTAATACGTTCGGTGTCTATCACCAAACCACAGTTAAAATGGTACTCGAACAAATTGGTAATCATGTTAAATCATTTCATATCTCTAAAGCAGATCTCGCTTATAATGGATATAATTATTCGGCAGCCGTATTATCAATACTTAAATTAATTTTACAATATTGTCCAAATCTAAGCGAATTCAAATGTGATTGTAAATTGGGCAAAGGTTTGGATGATTTTTGGAATGAACCTGACTATGATGCTGAGTTCACAAAACTTTTTAAATCGCACGTTTTTCAAAATTTACAATCAATTCATTTATATTTTAATAGTTTCGATGCGTTCGAAACACTCGTTGCGATAAAAAATTTAAAAAAATTTGAATTTAAATCAGACAACGGATATATTATTAGTACTGACCATTTATTAAAATTAGGTAATTTGGATAGTTTATGCTTAGATGTCCGAGCACCACTTGATTACAATATGTATTCACAAATTTTTGACAATAATTTAGAATTACAAAAATTACGCTTAGGCCAGTCACTAAACGATGAAAATATATTAAATTTGATTTTCGATAAGCTGACCCACCTAATCGATTTTGATATGAGCGCAGCTACTTCGAGAAAAATTCCAAAGCGGACCATGATGCGAATTGCGGAAATACAAAATCTTAAACACTTGTGTACCGATTGGATTCCCAGCTGCGTATTGGAAAAACTAGCGTTTGCCGATCAGCTTGAAACACTTGACTGTATTGTCGACAGTTCAGGAGAAATCATAAAATTCACAAAACTTAAATATTTGAGCTGCCGTAAACTGGATGATGCCGCACTTAATTCGTTGAAATCTCAATGTTCATTGGAAAAACTAAATCTCGATCACAATGGATCGTTGATAACCGAAGGTGGTTTATTAAAATTCATAAGTGGTGCTGTAAATTTGATATTTTTATCAATTTGTGGTTGTGAATTTGGTGAACAAACGCTACGTAGTCTGAATGGTCTGATTGAGAAATATAATCGCGACAAATTAACGGTCCGCTGTAATTTTCTCGATGACGATTACGATTCCAACGATTACCAAAAGTTAATTATTTTATTGAATGAAACGGAATCGGATGATGAGGACTCGGATGAGGATGATTGTAATTATTTTTATGACGGAAGTTCTAGTGATTACTCTTACTATTAAGATTAAAATTAAGTATGAATAAAATTTGACATTTTACGATTGTAAAAAAAGGATTGAATTTTCTTTATGTTGTACGATAGCGCAGGCTACGCTCGCTACGCAGCGCGACTCCTCTAGATACATTTAATAAAGTGTTGACATCGTAATTGTGTTAATATAATAAATAAATTATATAGATGAGTTCCAAGGAAAGACATTACACAAATATTAAATTCATTAAGAGTCATTTTTATGATTTTGTTCATTTCGAAAAAATTGTGACATTGCAGTGTTGTGGGATCCACAATAGTTCTTCTTTTTCCATCTGGTGCGTAAACGAATAAATCAGAAAGTTTTCCGATGTGTGAGCAGGCCACATAGAGCTGCCCATGTGAGAAGCATGGATTCTCCAAATTTAATCCACACACTTGCAACGTCCTTGTGCTTTGTTGATAGTTATTGCGAAAGCGAGTCGCACCGGGAACTGCCAACGTTTGAATTCGAATGGCATATCTGTCGGGATCATTGCGGGATAAGTGGCCACAGTACGTCTTCACCTTTGAATTTTCCAGTCAAAATTGTTGCCTCGATAACATTGTTCATCATTTTCTTGACTGAGAGTCTGGTTCCGTTATAAAGTCGTGGTGGATTTATGTTTCGAAAAAGAATGATGGGTACGGAAATTTTCAATGTAATAGCGTGCGGGAAAACTTGTTGCACCAATTCGTCTATGCTTTCTGTGATCTTACAGAAGTTTGCTTGCAAGGTGATACATTGCGTAGATTAATCAATTTGCATTCGCCCATTTCCAATATCCATTAATTGTCTTGCAAAATTTCCAAACGATGCATCCCGTTGTAGTTGTACACGCATGTTGGTTTTCAAAGTCAATTTCTATAAATGATGCCATAAAACTGAAACCATCAGACAATAAAATGAGTGCGCCACCGAAGATCCGTTTCCTCTCACATCTCACAGTGTACGATCAAGCGCTTCCAATGCTTTCTTGTTAGACATTGTTAGACATTCGTCCCATATGACAATTTGACACGTTTGGTGCATACTTTGCCCATTCCAGATTTTTTGTTGATGTTGCATGTTGGTCCCTCAGTGTAAATTAAACGGCAGTTTCAATGCTGAATGCGCAGTTCGGCCACCATCCAAAAGAGTTGCCGCAATTATTCCAGATGATGGATGTGGATGGCCAGTGCAATATTATTTTGTGATCGTATGGTTGCCAAAATGAGTGAAAAAAGAAAAATCATGCCTGTACCGCATCTACGAAAAACAGTCCACCGCTATGTTTTGTAATTACACGCATAATTCTGTCATACGCAATGCGTTGTTTTGGAACCAACTGCGGAAGATTTGTCTGAACAAATGTCCCCAGTTCGTCAGAATCAAACTGTGTTTCGTGTTGCAAATCACGATCGAAAAGGTCGTTCGCTGGTCGGTTCGGAGCAGGCATTCCCAGTGACACCAGTGCTTCATTAGAGATTGCCAAACATATATGTCTTCAATCAAAATCGATGCCCCATTATACACGTTTGGTGTGAATTGGATGTCCGGATTCTGATTCGCAGCTCGCAACCAATTTACAATATCTTCACTCATGTAGTCCTTGAATTTTTCCCAAAAATCTTTTGGATTAGATGGGAAGCAGGTTATCAATATTATGGCAAATAACGTGCGTATTTGTTGTGGTCGAGCAGTATTCGATGAATCAGCGACTGCATTGTACCAATGTGAATCATTCTTAAGAAGATTTAGTTCCTGTTCCGTTCACTATTCTTAAATCTTGGAAAGATGACGGTCCACGTACATTGATTAACAGTAATCGCTGATAGAAGCATTCTATATTGTTCGGGTGAACAGTGTTCAGACGACCCATTGCGTCACTGGAATACAAATTGGGATGTCCTTCAACTGATTTACCTTGTTTGCGACGTTAAAACTTTTTAGCCGATGCATTCCATGTGTAGAATTTCGGTACCTTAGAATAAAGTAGAGTCTTTGCAAAAATATCATCTTAGCACAATGAGTAAAATGCAGTTAAAGTTGTTGCCGCGGTGGAACCAATGCTCTTGCACGTATACATTATCTGCTGTGAAGTACGCGCGAGTTACGTACTGCAGAGTCCTCCACATAATAATTCATCATATAATTATCGCATCCTGTTGCTCATGGCAATAAGTGGGATGCGAACGAAACCCTAATTAAGTAGTTTAAGTAGGATAAGACGTATAATAAAAGAATAAAGTAAGATATATATAATATAAGACAATAAAGTATCAATAAGACAATAAAGTCTTATTGATGACAATAAGATAGTATAACCCTAACCCTAACATATAGCATGAGTCACATCCTGTTACTCCTGCTATAAATAATAAGGTACCAGGTAGAGTAAGACCCTTATTTTAGGAACCATATAACTGTGAATAAGGAAAAGATATCTTTCTCTTTTCTTTAGAATATAGATCTTCCTTTTACATAGACTATAAGTAGAACTAAAATTAGACTTAAGCAATCAGAATTATTGTGAACTCGAACTTGGGAACATATAAAAATAAATATAAAATAAAAGTAAAAATTTAAATTCTTTTATTCAAAAACATAATTCGCGCTGTCCATTCTCGAGATGCATCGCTAAGTGTACTACTGTTAAATGTCGTCCATGGATTGAGAATGATAAGATGTATATATACTGCTTCATTGCATATTTGATCGACTTCACTGTGTGCTTTGAAGGTCTTTGAGAGCAACGGTGAATATGCGACACAACCCAACGATTATCGACTTCGAAATCAACGTTTCGTACTTTCAGAAAGATGGATTTGCCGCCATCCTCAACTGATCGTCGACGATATAGTGGGTATCCGTTATTGCCAGTGATTGTATCAGAAACCCATTTTCTTGGTTATCGTTTCGTGCATTTCCCATCAGATATGCATGGTGAATTGTTGTTGAATGCGCCATATGGACCATGAATCATATTTTTGGTAACGACTGAGATGATTTGGTCAATTTGATCTGGCGTTATTTTGTTGATTAACCTTTAATTTCATCCATGTTGGATTGCATGTAAATGTGATGAACCAAACTGGACGACCATATGCGCGAACGTATGCCATCGCATCTTGTGCGTATTCATGTATGTGCCGTGGACTCACCGCGAATGTAGTCGGTAATATGACCATTCTTCTCGGTAATATGACGGTAATATGACCATTCGTTTGGATTCACGTTACCATCATTAACGATTGCGTCTCGTAAATGGATGCACTCTTCAGAACGCAACTTGGTTTGATTCACTCGAATATATAGGAGTCGTCGGTTTCAATCTTCGCGTACATGTCGACGATGTAATGATGGAATAATTGTCGGCATTTCACAATGTGGTTTTAAGCGTCTTGATGAATCATCAATCGATACGAATAATAATTCATGACACAGACTTTCTTATTCGTTTCCCCGTCTGTTTGTGAATTTCTCATTTTGATGTTAAAATGATATCGATCTTCTCCTCGCCAAAACAGAATTGGATACTGCAATCCGTCGTATGAGCAATGAGTATCGGAGAATCGCTCAACGTCACCACTTCTGTGATGAAGAATTATGTCGTGCGATTCGAATTCTTCGCCAACTATCACGATAGTCAATTCATCGATTGTTGGTGGTGCATTGAACTGTTTTTCGTGTTGGCCAACGGGTCTTTTGTATGCTCGAATTACAACTGCGTAGCCATCGGCTGGCATTCGTTGAATGGCGGTTTCAAACAACTGAACTAAGTCATTGTGTTGATCGAAAAGGGCTTGTAACGCAGCCACAATTTCTCGTCTAGTGCCCGCATTACAATGACGGCTCACGTGTAACACCTGATAGCAACGTTGATTGTGGTTCGGGTGGTGGATGTAATTCTGGCAGTTTAACTTTTCCATTGGCGCAGCAAATTCCTGGCGTTTCGTTCTTAAATTTGAGGGTGCTACAATACATGCAAATTTTATACATTTTTCCAATGACGACATTTGGATGAAGACTGCAATCATTATTACTGTCATAATGGAATGCACCAAGATTTAAATCAGCGTACAGTGTTCGTCTTGATCGAGTGGTGCTTATTCAAACATTTTGCAGCCTTCTTTTCCGTTGTTCAGTTGTCTCAGACGAACGGGCCTGATTAGTATACGTATTCGATCAGTTTCTAACCTCGCTTCTCGTTCTTCAGATGATTCAGACGAACCGGTCTCAGCAGCATGTACTCGAAGATTTTCCAGCCTTAATGCGCCTTGGTCGTCTGATTCTGAGGCTCGTAATGCTCTTTTCGTCCGTGCTTGAGGTGTAGATCGGCCAATTGCTTTTCGCTTTGGAGGCATAATTGTACGGGAACGACGTGAAAAATGCCTTTGAATGTATTAGATGTCAATCTGCTATCCAAATCAGCATTCGAGAATTGGTGAAATCGATTTTAATTCCACTCACGATGATATCGGAAAAAAAACTGCACAGCAAATGTGTTCGGAATGTCAATCAGCAGTCAAATCCTTCACATACACATTCGATTATCTTTATGAATTTACTGTGGAGAATGACTAAAATCAGACAGATTCTGCATTTATTCAGGGCCGCTACGGTACCGCCCTCGCAGTAAGATACCCACGCGTTCATTTAATGTGATATTTTTTACAATATTATTCGATAAAATACCATATGCTGGTTTGAGGCGATCAATTGAGATGGATTGCTGTCTCCCGTTAACGTCAACTATGGAAAATTTCCGAAGCTTACGAATAACTTTGAATGGTCCTTCGTAAGGAGAGATTAGGCTTGGTCGTGTTTTGTCGACACGAACAAAAACGAATTCACAATTATCTATGTTTTTGGGAATAAAAATATTGGACTGAGTCGATTTGTGAGTATCGATGGGATTAAATGTTGCATCTTTGTGCGAAGCTGTTGTATAAAATAGTCAGTCGATGGAAGGGGTTGTTAACTGGGCCCGCAAAATATTTCGCCAGGTAGTTAGAGGCTCTGGCCGTATAGTAGGTCTGCTGGGCTGCATTTAAGGTCCTCTTTGACACATGCTCGTATGCCCAGTAAAATTATGGGTAAGTCGGAGCTCCAATACTTGGTATTACCTCGAGCTCTAGGCGCAGTTTTTAATGTTATGTGAAAGCGCTATACCATTCCATTTGCTTAAGGATGGTAGGCAGTGGTGCGAAATCTATGTGAACCTAGAATTTCTGTTAACTCGGAGAAGAGTTTTGACTCAAATTGGCGGCCTTGATATGTCGTAATTTCAAGGGTAACGCCAAACCTTGATACATAGCGCTCGACGATTATTAACATTTTGATTCAATTTTCCGCGATGTTTCCGCGGAGCGCGAATTCCCGGATGCGAAAGACCATGCAGTGAATCGGAAACTATACACATAGTTTTGGATGACGAATGTTTACGCGATGGTCGCCAGAAGAAATTTCGCAGTATAATTCGTAGCCAGCGAAAGTTTATACTTGGTACTTGTAGGACGAGTTTTGTTTATCAGAGTTTTTAATTCGTCGTCCGTACGTTGTAACTCTGATATTTTATGTATATTTGGGATTTCAATTATTGAGGCAGTTTGTTGGTCTAAATTGGGATATAAAATCCAAATGGTAAGTTTGCCGCGGACTGCGTTGAGTGGATTGCATTAATCAAGGACTTATCGGAAGTGTTTAAGGGATAGATAAATAGCCAACAGTTTTCTGTCGAATGCGGAGTACTTGATGTCAGTTTGTGACTGTGGGACAAAGCGGTGATAATAGTTCACCATCCCGACGAATTTCTGAATTGTTTTAATTGATGTAGTTTGTGTGAACTGATTTATGGGTTCTACGCGCTGTGGCGAAGGTTTTACGCCATCTTTAGATATGTAGTGGCTGAGGAATTCAAGTGATGGAACACCAAAAACACATTTGGATGTCTTTATTTTGTCATCGGATTCAGCAACTCGTTGTAAAACTGGCCTTAAATGACATAAAGGTTCCTCTTCAGTTGTGCTTGTCAACAATATGTTATCAATATAGACGAATAGGAAATCAAGATCATTTAACACTTCATTCATGAAGCGTTGAAAAGTTTGAGCTGCGCTCCGAAGACCAAAAGGCATTCGTTTATATTCGAATAACCCAAATGGTGTGGTTATTGCCGTTTTAGGTTCGCCTTCGGAAGCTACTGGTATTGCGTGATATGCTCTGATTAAGTCAATATTCGTAAATACAGTGCACCCTTGCAGAATTATTGAAAAATTGTGAATATGTGGTATCGGATAACGATTCGGTACCGTAATGGCATTCAGTCGACTATAATCTCCACATGGACGCCAATCTGTACTGTCCTTGGACATGTAGTTAAATATAACATTTGATTTGCATTCAAAAAGTATTGATTTTCAACCTGTCTTGAATATGAAGCAATAAATTGTAAAAAGTTTCTACCTTTAGTAATTTCCCGTATCCATTTTCAACCACTAAGTGTTTTGGAATGGGAGTAATAACGGAAACTGGCAATGCACTGACAGTTGAATTCGTGGCCGGGTCGATGATTCGTCTTCCACGAAGGTCGACGAGTAGACCGAATTTTGTTTAAAAAAAAATCAGCTGGGATATTCGTAGGTTCACTGATGCGAGCACGAAAGGATGTGAGTAAAGGTGCGCCGTACCCCAACATCGACAGAAAGTAATTTAGTCCCAAAAGTATTTATTGTTGTACCATTCGCTACCGAAAGGTACAACACTGGATCATGAGATCGATTTCCTTGGAAATATTTTATTGGAATTACAGAAAGATCAGCCACAGGATCCACAAGAAAAAGAAGATTATTAATTTGATCTCTTAGAAAAAGACGGCGGTTCGCTTGTTCTCGACTATCTGCCGTATGGATAGTCGAATTTGATCGTTTAAAGAGTTTGGAATTGTGGATCCATCTTTTTGGGCTATAAACTGGCACGATTTTGAACATTTCTGTGTTCTGCAACCGTACTTATGGTGATACCAGCAAAATCTAGAGCTACGTACAGAATTGCCGCGACTCCTTGGTCTAAACCATGACGATCTTGAAACCGTGAGGGCTGAGAATGATCTCTGGAGCTGGGAAATTTGCTTCTTCAATTTTGCAATCTCTGTTTTGTGTGTTGGCAGTAATTGATTGCATAACGTTGATGTTGAAGGGGAATCCGTTTTAGAAATGTTGGGTATTTCCGTTGCTTCAAACATTCGACCCGCTTTGTTAATCAGGTCGCTGGTTGGTTAGTCTTTGAACCCACTCAATGCAACTTGAATTATCTTTGGGATCGAGCAAATAGTACAGTGGTTAAAGCTGCGGCGTTTGGATCGAGAGGCACCGGGTTCGAATCCCAACAGAGGCGGAATGCAAAAGGGATTTTTCATCTCCCGATTACGATCGGTGATTAAATTGAAAACATACATATATGACCCACTGTTGGAATGTAGAACTCATGGGTCGACCCATCTTCCATGCCACTGTACAGGGTGACATGGAGCTATGCAATGCGGGTGGTATACTAAAACTTGTGTGAATGGGATGAATAAATGGATTGAATGAATGTTACGTGAATGTAAGGTAAGGCTATGGACCAAAAAAGTGTCTATGCCAAGTCCTTTTAAAAAAAAATAAATAAATATATATTTGGGATCCGATCCTGATCTATAATCTCCTCACGATGCTTTCGTTGATGTTTTCACCCGCTAGCCTTTTCATGGCCCTGTAAACCTCGGATGGTTTATCATCGCCGATATCTTTTTTATCGACAAGTTCTTTCAATCGTTTTTCTTGAGACAGCGAATACGTTTCAATTTTAATACCATTCAATACCTTTCGAAAGAAAAATCAATTTTGACCTTATGTTTGGACAAGAAATATTAAAATCACAACTTGCCACGGCTTCGATTGCTTCGATAGTAATACCTTTAACTTCATACTTCCTATCAGGAAAACAAAATGTATCAACATTCACAAAATTTCGTTAAAGTATACAAATATCAGCACCAGTATCGACCAGAAAGAAACAAGATTTAGGCTCTACTATATCAAATTCTAATTCGAAATACTTTTTACCAGGGAAATAAGAGAAATTGAATACGGATTTAAATTTGCAGTATGAGATGTATTATTTGATTTTGATTCTAAAGAAGAATTACTAGAATTAATATTAAAAGATTTGAAATTAAGATCTATGTTAGAATCAAATGAAAAGTTTAAAACGGAATGGTTTATAAGAAATTTTGGATTGGTGTTTTCAACTACAACGACAATGACAACAATGTAGACAACGTCAATAATGCAGACAACCTCTAGAATGGTGATTTATTAAACTATTTAGTTCAAAACTACATTGATCCAATTTTTATAGTGTGAATTTGATACATTGATGGGATTGTAAAAGTTATATGTGGAATAAATGTTTCGGATTTATGAGTAATATCTGAAAATATCGAGAAGCTGTTAGATACTTTATACAACAATATATGAATCAATAAATTGTACAAATCTAAATCTTTTCTAGTGTTATATCTGCAAATGCCAACTTATGATTAAAAACTCACATATGGTTCGTATTGTTGGGTATTGAGTACCCGGCTACTCTCATTTCTGGATTTTTGAGTACCCGAATACCCGTGTAATTACGATGGGTATCTGTGAAATGTGTTTTTAAAGAATGACCGTGGACAACACAAAATTTTCTGATTTGGTGTTTGAATTAACCATCATTCAAACTTCGAGTAGAAGTTTTAAATATTTAGAGAGCCATTAATTGTATCAAATTAAAATAATGGTGGTATACACGAAATCAAATATTGGAAAATTTAGAACTATGGTGCTTCTAAAAAATCCTACATCAACAGCCAACGAACAGGTTTTCATTTTTAGTGACGAAAAATATATTTACAACAAATAAAAGTCGTTAGGCGTTTCCCGCTTAGATCGATGTGGGCAGTTTGTTTGCTGTTCGTTAATTCCTTATCATATTGATAAGTACTAATTTTTCGTTTTGCCAAAATCTCCACCGATTTCTCAGATTGATTTTAGTTTTATTAACTCATGTAATGTGAAACGCAAATGCGTCTAAATTTCTAAATTCCTTGCAATTTCTTTGTGATCTTGACTATGCTTTAGAAAGGATTTCACGTATAGTAAAGTTAATTTTGGGCGAAAAATATATAACTGCGAACTCAAAATGTCTTAGCGAAAATATGTCAATCAAGTAACGCGTTCATTCCATACGCAGCTGATTTGCGGTTGTCGTTGTCAATGAATATGCCTGATGGCGAGTTTATGCATTTCTATCTTGCTGCAAAATTGTCTGCAAAGCGGGGTGAAGTTAGCCGCTTTTTATTCTAGTATGTTGGTACATGGCATTTTGCTCAATTTGCGGTTGTCAAAAATTATGTCAGTTTAACATAATTTTGACATTATTTTGACATAATTTTGAAATAATGAAAATTAATTGATGTTATTTACAAAGCAAGTATAATGATAATATATCACGTAAAATACTAGTGTTGGTAATTTCTTTGCATAAAACTTTGATTCTTGAAATCTTTCGAGAGGGAATTGTACACACTGTAATTTCACAACCAAACCCACTCTAAATACTGAATCATTGTATGTATGTGCGTACCTTGTAAGGATGCACCAGAAAAGGTTATAATAATCAAGAATTAAGACTATATTAGAAAACCAAACGACCTTAGAACATATCGAAATAAAAGTATAAAAGTACATATATAAATAAAATTTTAATTAATTTGATAAATTTTATTTTATTGATCATGTATGGTTTATTGCCCATCTTGCGGATTTCGGCCATATTTCTTAGCTGCTGTTGAACCAACGTGCATTCGAATACAATTAACATGCACAATGTGAATAAAGAATAGTACCAATATTCATCTAAGCACCATAGACCGACAGAAAATATTTGAAAAACAAAAAATGGAGCTGTGGCACGTTCAATAAATAGTTGATAAAATTCTGGAACAACCATTGTCATCTGATTCTTGCCATATGTTTTCTCGGCTAGGCTAATTTCATTCTCATCTTCATGTCCTTTCTTTTTATATTCATCCCAGATGTATTTGGTTTTCTGGAACACAAACCAGTAGATTACATCGTTCTTATAGTTTTTCAACTACGTAGAATTCAGTTTGACCATTTCGGATGATCCATTATTAGACGTTGGTACTACCTTTGCCACCACGGCTGTTTGTGGAGTTTTCGACTATATAATCAATACAAGTATGAATAATTAATCAATTAATTACGTTGAGAGATATTTACTTACTGAGCGACAATTTAAAAACGTATGAACGTGAACACTACAGTAACAGCATAGTGATATAATTATTTGTAAAAATGCTACCACCATAATTGTGACAATTCCGGCTCAATAATATTCTTCGACACCGAAAACAAAAATCCACAGGCTAAACCAAAGGCCATACAATACAAAAATATGTTCCCGTTCATCAATATGATTCGATTTGGTATATGCAATGTGATGTATTGGATTAATTCATCGATTCGATTATCATTTTTTATCGCTGTCATTTTCATGCATTTATACCTATTAATTTATTTAATTTTATTTAATTTAAAATATTCGGAGATTTATAAAACACGGTGATTGTCCAAATTTTGTTTAACTTCCTCGATTTTAGTCTTGACAACGTCAAGACGACAATGAAATTTCGGTTTCTTGTTACTATATCTTGCTTTCTCCAAGATATAGCAACAAAAAAAAAATTAATTGAAAAAGAACTAAAATTGACATAATGAGTGAAAATTTGAGCATATTTTTAATTTGTAGCAGTTGCCAGCCTGCTGCACATTTTGCACCGATTTGAAATTATTTTAATTTGAAAGGGGAAATTTGTTTACGAAATGGCTAGTTTTGATTGGCTCATATATGGTCGGTGAACATTTTGCAGCAAGATAGAAATGCATAAACTCGTCTTGACAGCTCAAAAAATACGAAGACGTGTTAAAAACTCTGATGTGTACATCACATGACTTTATCACCCAAACGTGTTTAGACGGAGGTTAATTTTTCGTGCTCACCAAATATTTTAGAATTTTCAAGAAACAATTACTCTCTGTCAATTGCGAATTTTTTAGAGCTGTTAAAACTAGCAATTGAGAACAATTTAAAATTCTAAAATCCATCTGGATGTAATTTATACAAAGTCCTTTTATATTATCTCTTTCAAATCCTTGTTAAAATCAAACGCATTTTTTACTACGCTTATATTAGCTCACTCTGTGTGTCTGTTTGTATCGTCAAATTTTGTAATCAATTTTTCAACCACTTGCGATAGTCCAATTGAGCTGAAACTTAGCCTTTTAGGCTTTTCAAAGCCTTTTAGGCCGAAAAAACGTTAGAATCTTGTATTGTCATTAGAGTTAAGCCTGCATTTCAGCACAATTGGACTATCGCAAGTGTTTGAAAAATTGATTACAAAATTTGACAAAGACTTATAAAAGTAGGCTATAATAAAGAACAATCATATGACATAGTGCTCTCGGATCGCATTCTAAAAGGTAAGGTCCAAAGAAAGATATACCATCTATCTTTTTGCAACTTCCTGACAAATGTTAACATGGTCGACAAATTGATTGCAAATTACGATGACTAAAAAGTTTTAAAATAAAATATATTTTAAAAAAACATTTTAATAAACCACGCCTATATTTGCTTTAAAAAGGCTTTGGAAAGTAGAAAATAAAATTTTTCTTCCTTACTCCTTACCCCATATAAATTATTGGTATATTTATAACAAGTAGAAATTTAAAATTGATGTGACTAAAAATATAAGCGTGGGGCGCTCATTCTGAATGTATATATTCTATCTCTCAATATATTATCATTTTTACGTTAATACTGAAATGCTCCAGCAAAAAATCTATTCATAGGATACATCAGAATAGACTGTTCCATTAGTGTTACTAAAAGACTTTACTAATACTTTACTTCGTGTGTCTAGTAGTCTTAAATTACTAATGCCGTATAGGAGCACCCCACGCATATATTTTTTTTTAGTCATATTAATTTTAAATTTCTACTTGTTATAAATATACCTTGATAGGAGTAAGGAAGAAAAATTTTATTTTCTACTTTTCAAAGGCTTTTCAAAGCAAATATAAGCGTGGTTTTTAAAAAAAAAATTTTTAAATAGATATTTTTATAATAAAAACACTATGCAAATGATTATTTAACTAACAATTTTCGTAATTGATGAAAAAATGTAGTATAGTGCCTAAAAAAATACGTTTCATTTGATATATCACATGCCATAATCCAAATTAAAAATGTTAATCCATCATCCAGCATCTATATGGTTCAACCGATTTTATCCAGAAATTTCTTACCTCTGTTCTATTTCTACAAAACTCCACGAATTTTTGGTTTCAAATAGTTTCAAATATTTTTTGTATGCTAACTCTTCAAAAAAAAAATTTGTTACTTGGAAGTTTTGTAAAAAATCATCTGGACCAAAGATGCTGGAACAAGATGTTGGAACCGTGCAAATAGCACAGTGGTTAAAGCAGCGACGTTTGGATCGGGAGGTACCGGGTTCGAATCCCAACAGAGGTGGGATGCAAAAGGGATTTTTTATCTCCCGATTACAATTGATGATTAAATTGAAAACATCTATGACCCTCTGATGGAATGTAGAACTCAGGTGGTATACTGTACTTGTGTGAATGGGATGAATGAATGGATTAAATGAATGTTGTGTGAATGTAAGGCTATGGACCAAAAAAGTGTCCAAGTCTTTAAAAAAAAAAAAAAAAAAAAAGATGATGGTGGATGAAAATTTTTAATTTGAGTCATGTGACATATCAAATGAAACGTATTTTTTTAGGCACTATACTACATTTATTGATCAATTACGAAAATGATTATTTAATATTTTTATATTTAAAAACTAAATTAAGATTTTAACGATATAATATAAAACAGACTTTTCTAAATTACGTCCAGGTGGTTTTTAAGAAATTTAAATTGTTCTAAATTGTTAATTTTGACGGCTCTAATAAATTTGCATTTGTCAGTGAGTATCATCGTTCTGATATTCCTGAGATATTTGGTGAGCAACGGTCCAACGGAAAGTTAACCTCCTTGTAGACACGTATGTGTAATAAAATCATGTTGTGCACATATCAGAATTTTTTCATATACCTTCATTAACGCGGTCCTTTTATTAAACACAAAAGAATAGAGCGTTGGAATTGAAAATGCTAAAATTATTGTAGGTTATTGATGTTGTTTACATTACGCTGACATTGTCTACATGACGATATATATTGCCAGGTAAACTACGTAATACTTTACGTGTCGACAACTGCGGTAGATGACTTGGCGTAGTCTACTTCGCCCATCCCCGGTGTTTTCTGAATTAGTAATTAATTTTGAGCATTCTATTTTAAAACTTAATGGGATCTTAAACGGTTTCCCGAAGAGGATGATTGCTCATTTTTACAAGAATATATAATGGCAGTTTTGTTTTGAGAGTTTACATATTGACCTTTTCTACACGAACTAATATGATGTCTCGGTATTTGGCAATTATTATAATCAGTTTTTAAAGGCCATTACTGGCCCCTTACTGAGTCAACTATTTGCTACAGCGGTTTCGGTGCTGAGTATGGTTTTCATACGGTCATAGGCTAAGTCATTATCTACATTTTCCAAGTTGAACAAGTTTCCCAGGACTACAATAGAATGTTTTTATTTTCTGCTATACATTGGACAAATACTCAATGTGGCGATTTATCCATTTTATGATCTAACTGGTTTTAAGGCATGGTCAGATATGCCTATGGTTATGTTTTCGCACGATAAGGTGGCCCCGAAGCGTTCCAGAAATACCGTTATCGTGACTCAAAGCAGTAGCGTCTTAGTTTTATTATTATTTATTCAGATCTGATTCTCAGTGAGCTTTCTTTCGCCATAGTTTTATCGAATACCAAAGCAAGGATGCTACTTACTGTGTCAACGAGGGCGATTTGTATTTTTAGTTTAAAGATAATTAGATATCAATGATTCACCACTTCAAATCGAATTAAATCTTACATGTAGAATTTAACAAATCTTGAATACATATTTAGTATAATTTAATTTAATTTTCTAATCCCAAAAACTAGTACACAATCGATGCGGAGACGTATAACTGATCCAGACGGGTTTGATGTGTGTTTGAACCGAAAATCCATAACTTCAATAAATAAAAATAAATAAATTATTTTTGAATAACAGAATCTAATTCTTTCCTCTGTCTGATTAAATTGATAAAAATAAAATTTGTGTTGCGTTTGGATTTTGAGGGATTGTATGAATAAATTTTCGTTCAAAACATTTTTTTTACGTATTTGGCAGGGAAATTGAATAGAATGAAATTATCAAAATTGTGTATCGATGTTCATATATATCCTTTTATTATAATGTACGCGTAGAGGGACGGGGCTGATGTGACGACGTAATGTGATGATTTTTTTTTTAAAGATATATCGTGCAGATGAAAATGAGAATCAGCTACTCCGCGCATCGTATGTATACATACATATATTTGATCACATGTTAATGTTTTTTTATTGGCGTAATGTAATTTTGATATTATTTGTATGCTCGTGATATGTAATATACATATATAGGTACACATAAATAGAATAAATATCAATTTAATATTCGAACGATTCGTATAGCTTCCGGAAAACGAAAACGACGCGTATATTGAAAATTAATGCTCTTCTAGATACACATGTGCGCGCGCGAAAGAATTAGATTATAATTTTATTATCATTCCGTTATACAGTTTTAACAAAATAAGGAAAGAAAAAAATCAATTTCTTCCTTCTAATCGAAGGATAATGCATCCTATATATACACATGAGTACCTATATTAGAGACACTAATGTTGATTAAATTGATTTTCTTGTTTGTATTATATAGATTGTTTGAAGGTGGATTAATTGAAAATCTCGAAATGTCTTGCAAATAAATTTAAAAATTTTATTATACGTAACACGAGACATAATTTAAAAATCGTATTTCATTTAATTTTAATTCTTTGTTCTTTTGTGTACTCGTATATAGGACGTACGCTGTGTTTCAATTAAAACCTTAAGAATTGAATTAAAAATTTAAATTAAATGTTTTATACAATTTTAATTGATTTTGTAAATGGGGCACAAAAACAACTTATCACAGATTAGGAGTGATCGTAGAACTAAAATATTACATAATCGGTTTTATCGTTGTGATAATTAAGTGATAATTAATAAATTATTTGAAATAATTAAATTCGTATCGTGCGTATGCATGGATTATGTTACAAATATTTGTGTTCAGTTTTATATTTTTTAGGTTCAGTAATCGAAGAATAGAAGAAGAATAGAAGTTTCTTTTTGGATATCCAGCTATTTGGGCAGCTGTCAATTTTGAAGCTGTCATCTTTTGACATTTGACAAGTAAAAACTACGCCATCACTAAAAATGATACGATACACGCTTCAACATTGCATGGAAATTGTTAAAATTCACAACAAAAATGGTGAAAATTTTGCAGTCGCAGTATCGCCATAAAAGGCACAAAAGGCACAAGAGACTGCGGTCTGTATTGATAATGTTAAATACCATGGTAAAGAAAACAAAAATTTGTCGGCTATACGTTTCGAAGCATTTAAAAAAAAATCGAGCTGTTCATATCACATATACGAGGACTGTATGTGTAGTGGGTGACAAGAGGATGCGAATTGACACTGCACGGCTTAGAGACGACGGACCAGACTTTTTAGAATTTCAATCATTCATTTAGAATTTTAAAAATGGATAAAGGGAAAAGCAATATTCTTCTTCTTAAAATATAATATAATTGAACCACCGGTTAAAACTACACATATCTAGTAGCGGAATAAACAGTATTAAAGGCCATTACTGGCCCCTTACTGAATCAACATCATAACCCTAACAACACCAAACTGACAATACTGCAACATCACACAATTATGCAAAATTTCCACATGTCGAATTATATTTTAAATTTTCACCGAAAGTAAAATAATTTTGTTGTTCTATTTATTTAGCTGATCCGCAGTGATGAATGCTTGCCTAGTATATCGTGAAACAGTTTCATCAACATTATTACCGCAGCGAATTTGGAGCTTCCTTCAGTATATTAAATGTGTTCGGATCATTATACAGCACAGCTGCTGCTAGATGCTGCAAAATCCGCGGGCTGAAACTAGTTTTGAACTCCCCGTTTTCGGGAGTTCATTTTCATCTGGTTTAACTTAATCGAGTATTATATCATTAGAAAAGCTAATTTATACCAAATTATTATGATTAGATTATTTTCTATTTTGTGCATATGCAACAAATACAGTATTCAAAAGTCAATGATGATTGTTGCAATAATTATTATGAACACATTGTACGAGTGTCTACATTTGGTTTTTCAAGGTGAAAACCAGAAAAAAACAATGTTATATGTATACATACGTCACAGTATTTTCTGCCTAAAATACTGCCTTAACATTATTATAGTGATATTAAGGCAAATCGGCTCCTAAATGACTTCTTGAAATCTTTTATTTTTGAAAGCTTTAATTTTGAAAGCTCTTACAGTTTAACGTGTGAGTCACAAAATTTAATAAATTCCAATACAATATCTATGCGCGAAGATGGAAATATCGAGACCTCACTGTATTTCTTATTTCCATATAAAAAAAATGACGTAAACGATCGTGTTGTTGTAATTTACATGCAAATTATATTTGGGATTGGGATTATCGTAGAACGCCCACAAAACAACTACTGATATGGGCGAAATCGGCGAATCCTCTGGAACCAACAGACATTAGGCTCATCTTGATATTATGTAAAATATAATACAAATTAACTTGCACCATACGAAGGAGGTGTCGGCCGCCTAACTCCTCAGACTGACTGGATCAGGAGGGGATGTGGTCCTTATTCAAGAACCTTGAATAAACAGTAATAGGATCTGTGGCCAAAGAATGAAGAGGTATAACCTATAATATACTCAGGATTCTAGGAAATTCAGAAACCCTCATTCTTGGAAAAAATATTTAAACATGTATCTACTTTCTCATTACAGCACATGGTGACATAGCTACTACAAGGTGACATAACACTGTCACCCTACAGGTAGACGGCAGCCTATTCTGGCTGGCCTTAGCCTATATAGACCGGGAAAAACAGGTTCCACCGGGAACCTGGGCGATCTGGTTCAAGAAGCGGAAAAAAAAAATAATAATGCGCATCACACAATCTGGGGCAGCCCAGACATCAACGAAAGGGGTGAGTCATTTTTGAAATACTTATTAAATACTAACCTTTGGGTGTGTAATATTGGGCAATAACCAACATATATTACTAAAAATCGGCAGAAAGTTATGGACGTAATCTTCGCCTCAGATAAGGAATGGAAAGTGGCGGGGAACATTTTTCTCTGATCATCGCAATGTAACATTCAGCCTTAACGTTTCCTCTGCTACCCGAAAAGCTTTTAGGAATCCCAGAAAAATAACTTTGAACAAGTATAGGAAAACGATAAAGGAGCTAGTAACGCCGGGGGCCCATGAGCCGGCAACGAACGTGGTGGAACTGAATTGTATAGTGGACACAATCACTAGTGCCTGCAACCGGTCTTTTATCGCTGCTTGCCGAATAACTAAGCCCAGGGGCAAGCATAAACCATCATGGTGGTCCAAGTAACTGAAAACCTACCGAAAGGCATGTAGGAAAGCCTTTAATAGAGCCAAAAGTACGAGAGATGCTCAAGATTGAGACTCCCATAAAGAGGACTTAAAAGTATACAAAAAAGAAGTAAGGAAGGCACAAAGGAGGTCGTGGAGACTCTTTTGTGATAAAATGTAAGAAGTGTCCGAGGCCTCTCGTCTTGATGGCGTCTACTAATCCAACCAGTCCCAGTTATTTAATTAAAGCGGACAGATCTTGGACTGCCTCTTGTGAAGAATCTTTTAAACTTCTCATCGGAACCCACTTTCGACTAGCACTCATCGAAAAAAACATTCACTGTGCACAGAAGAAATCGTAACTTAAAAACCTTATAAATTGGTTGGTCCTGCCCGAATTATACCAGTGGAAATTCAAAACAATTCGTCTATTATTCTCCCCTGGCTGGAAGTTATCGTCACAAGGTTTTTGAAATTGGTCTTTATTCCGCGTAATTGGGCATAGGTCATGGTGAGGTTTATTTCGAAACCGGGTAAAATCTCACATGGCTACCCAAAGGACTTAATATCCAAAACTCTATTATCCTTTCTCAGATGACTATATTCGATCAAAAATAATGACTATAGTGACTGGGCACAGTCTCAACATGCTTATTGTAAAGTATTGCAGTGGAGCAGGATGGATATCTCGGAGCTGGGGAAACCCACCATTAGTATGCGGGTGGCTAAAGGAACCCGCAGCAAGGTGTCCTACCCCCTCTTCTCTGGAACATAGCAATCAATGAGAGCTGGAGAGAGAAGGGAGCGGAGTGATTGCTTATATGCAGATGACGTATCGATAGCTGTCTCTGGTAAATATTTAAACACGGTGATGGAGGAACATTAAAATGCTGATGTGGACTGGCAGACGGCTCGTCCAAAACTGAACTGCTACTCTTTACTAGGAAATGTAAAATCCCGGTAGTAGGTGTATCTATCTTAAATGGTGTAGGACTAGGTTTTACTGATAAGGTAAGATTTCTAGGCGAAATCTTGGTTAGTAAGCTTAGTTGGAAGCCTAACATCCTGGAAAAAATAAACAAGGCTTATATTGCCATGGAGCAAGACCTATACTTACGTATGTGGTGAGCGTGTGAGCCAGCTACGCCAACACGCGCCTTGGAGGTTATATTTCATCTCCTTGATCACTGCAGCTTTACAAAGCAGTGGTGATAGCGATTGAGAAGGTCTTGACTTGGTTGAGACATAATGTTTTATCCTAGATTGATATAGCTATTTATGTGGACAGTCAGGTGGCAATCATATCGGTGGATTCAGCTTCCTTGATATCTAGTGTGGCATTGCGTTGCCAATTTTCTATGAATGAGATAAGTGAGCATTTCAACATTCAGATAGTATGGGTTCCGGGCCACTCGGACGTCATGGGTAACTATAGGTCGGACGAACTAGCTAAGCATGGTACAACTCTCCAACTGCTACCTAGAAAGAGCAAATTTGGAGAGGCTTTCAAGACAGCGCTTAAAAAGGAGGCAGTAGCCCCACCGATTGAAAGGTGGACTAGCACTCTCACATCTAGTTTAACAAGGCAAATCGGGCCAAAGCGGGACTTGAAATGCTCAAAGAAACTGATCTCCCTACGTATAGACGTGAATGAAAAACGATCGTGGGAATACTCACAGGGCACTGCCTACTTGGAGAACATGCGAGGTGGTTAGGTCTAGAAGCAAATGATTTTTGCAGAAGCTCTATAGACTAGTAGAAGAAAGAGACGGTAGTCCACTTCATATGCTCTGATCTCGACAGCCTCTCTTACCTCCTCTAAACTGTTAGGTGCATATAGGTTCATATATGGTCTAAGTGTACCGTAGCAGCCACTCAACCTAACCTCACCTAACCAAAGTTGATATGTGTATGTTTCATGTTTTCTTAGGTATATATATGTATATCCCAAATGTCTACTATAGACCCGCAATTTAACTTATTCGTAATGATGTTTTGAAAAAATCAACCACTAAACAGTCGTTAAAATCCACTATTTAGTATTCGATAACAGCCAATTTATCACGAACAAGCAGAGACACGGGCAACATAGGGTGCATGTGAAAAAAAAAAATCTGCGAGACATAAATTTTTTCATCGATTTGTTTAGTACAGGTTCTTGTACTGGTATTTTTATCACTCCTATACCGAGTTCAAATTTCAAAAAGATAAAGATAATAGCCAGTCTGCATGCTCGTAATGAACAGACTGAAACATGACAGAAAATGGTGACTGAATCGGGTAAATCGAGCCTCATTCATCATATAAAAGTGGTATGAACTAAAAAAAATTGATTTCCTTTACCGTTATATTTAAATTGCATAACAATAAATGATAATAAATGATGAACAAAATACTGACACAGAGAATGTTCCAATTTCCGCCATCAAGCATTAAAATAAATTTACATTACAAAAAGTGAGTGACACACAACGTACCTCACAAAAATCTAAAATTTAAAATTCTAAAATATAAATTATTAATCAGACTCATCGTACGTACATACATATATATGCGGTGACATCCAAGTTTAATATAAAACTAAAATTGATAACGTACAAATAGTTTTTCATGTGTCACATCACCAATAAAGAGCATCTCGATATTCTGGAATGAAAAATAAAAAAAAATTTCAATTTCGATTTGGATCCCACAAATTTCGAACCAAAATAAATAATATATATTATGATATGGTTAGATATGAATCCGGATAAGACAACAATGGAGTAATCGAAAGATGATAGACGTATCAGGTGTTGCACATACATGCTCGTATATATAAAAAGATTGATGTTGTCAATTTTTGGTTTTGAATCCAAAATTATTATAAATGGGATTTTTTGTTTTGGCTATACACATATGTATGTACGTATACATACCCAGATCCCATATTTTAAATGACATAATTTTCCATTTGTTTGTTTTTCATATCGCCCACACCCCTACTCGCCCTTCCTGCAAGATGTTTGCATACTTAAGAGGTTTTATGTTTGGTTTTTGTATTTTTTATTCAGCGATACGACGTTTTATCGATTTCGGTATATATCGCACAATGAAAATGGCTATATTGTTACACGAGATTGGTATACATACATATATTGCTTCGAGACAATTTTGATCCCCGCTTTAATTTCAACGGTACGATATAACGAACGAACGATCGAAATATATAGACAATTTATATTTTTTGTTATATAGACGATTGGTATCAGCTCGCATATCTATATTGTTATTACTGTGTGTTACATTAATATACTCGTACATAGTTATTGTTGTTTTGTATAATATGCGATTATATTGTATTGAAAAGAACTTGAGAATTGAAAATCTATATACGTTTCTTATCAATCGAATTAAATTTCAATTAGATTTCATTGAAAAGTATAAAAAAAATCGATTTAATGAGAAAAGTTTTTACGTTTTGTGTTCTAGCGCTAGCTCTCGTCGAGCTGGGATATATAAAAATGTGTATTGATGGAAATGTTTTGTTCAGGGTTTATTGGCGATTTTGTATTATATATAAAATCTGACATACTCGTATAAATTACGACGAATCCATACTTTGTCTGATATAAAATAAAATCCTGTATGATATATCATTTGATGATGTAGTTTTTATCAATTTATTGTGGAATCGATTTTATAAAAAAATCAACATACGCTCCGGATAATACATTCAATCGAATATCGCCATTTCAATCATAATATTCAAAATTATATCGAATTGTCAAATCATGTTGAATAAAACGTCCTATTAAGGTATATGAGCAAAAGGACGTGAGGGACGTGATATACGAAATATTATAAGAGGCAGGAGAATTCTCCCAAACTGGCATTTAGAATGGCGAATTATCTCTGCTTTCCTTGTTATTTGGTCATAAACAACCTGTTACAAAAACATAAGTTTAAACATAGCCCATAACAATTGTGGGTTAAATGCAAACCCGCACAAAAAACTGAACATTTCCTCTTCTCCAAGAAAATAAGAGACAAAAGCTTTACTCCTGCCAGAAAGCCATCGGTAGGACGTAAGAGCCCTTCATCCTACACTGACTCTTATCCGTAGTAATGAGACCAATTCTACTGTATGATGTTAAAGTCTAATGGCTTTCTCTGGAGAAAAGTACTAGTCTGAAGCTTCTGAAGAAAGCGAACGGGGTCTCTACCGATGAAGGTTGCATACTAAGCAGCAAATGTGAATGTGCTATCCATTCAGAATCAGAAAATCAACTAATCCCACATCTAATCATTTTAAATATATTGAGCTGGCAGCATGCACTCTTATCAGACCACAATCCGCCTTCCTGTGGACCTGTAATAAGGAATGATATTTATCTTCTCTGTGTAACAAAGATTCCCGCAAAATTACCAACTACACTATCTCGGGTCTTTCCTTTGATGTGAAGTTCCGACTATGATTCTTTCCAGAGAAAATTGGCTGAAGTATAGAGGTCTGAATAATAATAACAGTTTTTAAGGCCATTACTGGCCCCTTACTGTATCAACAGTTTGTCTCCAACGGTTTGGATGCTGAGCCTTGGTTTTCATACTGTCTTAGAAAATCTGAAGAAGCCAAGTCGTTCTCTACACCATCGTCGCTTGCAACGACCTATGCGTCTAGCATACGGTGCGGCTCTCCTTTCAGAAATCGCTGCACAATTCGTTCCGAGCAAGCACACTCGTTGAGAGCTTACTTCATGTAAAATGTCGGGGATCTTCATCAGATCTCCGATCTCGATATTGTACAGGGCTCGGTATGTACCATTTACCTCGCATTTTGGGCCGTAAATCATTCACATAATTCTTCTCTTAAATGTAAGGGGCCATCTCTCATACTCATCCGCCAGTGCCCAACTTTAGTTTTGGACTCATTTATCTAGAGTCCAACAGAAGCTGAAAACTCTACAATCGGATCAAGTATTTCGTTCACTCCGTTGCTACTCAGTCCAACCCCCCATATGTCATCTGCATATATGCAAGCACTTGATTGGATTTCTCGATTGATCGAGTCATAGACTTGCCGGAAATGTATGGGGATTGAAGTCTCCTAGTATTTATAATCATCCGCACTGATCGATACGGACGAGATCCTTCTTGATGGTCACCAAGTCCTCCGCAGGTGTGAATACAGGAGTTATGAACTTCTTCACGGATTGTTTGAAATTGGAGGGGAAATTAGGTGGTGGAATCTTCTGTGAAGTCCTTCTGATTTATCTCGCTTTACGATTCCCTGATGAATGCAAAATTTTTCAAGCTGAAGTAACTGGCCCCTGTGGTCGGGGGGCACTCACATGTCTCGTAAATCTAAATTGCACGAACATGTTTCCTAAGAATACCACCACAGTATCCTTTGCTTGTCGTAGGAGGCGACTAAACGGTTGGATCGCTGGGCTGACGACCCGCATCCGAAAAAAAAAATCAACTGTTTATAAAATCAACAAAAAGAAAAATGGATACCACCAAAACAACACCGGACCCCCGCTCAAGTACCCGGATACGAGATTTAGGATCGGCACGTGGAACGTGCAATCACTTAGAAAACCAGGAGCTTTGGAGGGTCTAATCACGTGCATGAAAGAGTATCGGCTGGAACTCGTTGCTCTTCAAGAAACTCGCTGGCCTCAAAGTGGAGACCATGTGTCCCAGGGCTATACGTTGTTCTACAGTGGAGATGACCTCGAAAATCTTGGAGCTGGATTTCTTCTTGGGCCGCAGGTAAAGAAGGCTGTTTTGGATTTTCAAGCAGTCAATAACCGATTGTGTATGCTTCGCCTGCGCATGAAGTTAGCCAACCTGTCGATAATTTGTGTACATGCGCCCACAGAAGTCAGCCAGCCCCAAGATAAAGACTCATTTTACAATGACTTGGACGATCTGATGGGATCTATACCCGAACACGATGTTAGAATGGTAATTGGGGACTTTAATGCTAGAGCTGGCAGAAATCAGGCCGACTTGTGTGAAAACATAGGTCCGTACTCCCGACACGAAACTGCGACCGATAATGGTGAGAGAATGATGTACTTTGCAATTGCTCATGATCTTAGAGTAGCAAGCACATTCTTCCCTCACAAACAGATACACCTAGAGACATGGACACATCCTCGCAAAACATCCCGGTGCCAAATTGACCACGTGTTAATTTCAAAAGGGCGAGCTCGGGTTGTGCAGGATGTGAGAACTTATCGGTCAGCAACCAAATACGTAGGCAGCGATCATTATTTAACATAGCACACACATAGGAACACAGCGAAACGGATGGAACGTTTCGACAGTGAAGGTCGGATAAATGAAGATCAAAAGAAACGATATCAGGATCTTGTCAGCGACAACATTGAGGGAGCTAATTACCAGTCTGACTGCGTGAACTCTGTCTGGGAGGTACTGAAAACTTCGGTTGTCAGTGCTGCTCAACAGACTTTAGGTATAGTGAAAGTCAGACCCAAGAATGATTGGTTTGATGACGAGTGTCGTCTTGCAGTTGAGCAACAAAATATAGCCCATAATGAAGTGCAACAACGTCTCACAATCGCAAGGAAAAACAAGGCAGCTCTTGTTAGAAGGGCAGCTAAGCGGATTTGTAGACGGAAGAAGCGAGAATGGTGGAAGGCCGAGGTTCTGAAAGTACAACAACTCAGCAATGAGCGTAGTTCACGTAATTTCTTTAAAGGAATTACTGGATTGCACCATACTTTCAGGCCTTCGTCAACCGCCATTCGGGACCGGGATGGAAACCTCTGTGTCAACATCGACGCAGTACTTGACGCATGGAGTGGACACTTTACTGAGCTGCTTGATGTTCATCATGCGTCACAGACTGTTGTTGAGCCACCTCTAAAACAGTCTGCGGAGATTTGCACTGAGGAGCCATCCCATGAGGAATTCACTAAGGCCATGCAGAGAATGAAACGAAACCGCTCACCTGGAGTGGACTGCATTAATTCGGAGCTCTTGATATTCGGAGGGGATACTTTGTGGAACTGTTTTTTCGACCTTATTCGATTAGTATGGCGAACCGAAGTTATGGCTGATGAATGGAAAGTGGCCGCGATATGCCCCATCTTCAAGAAGGGAGACCGCTTGAAGTGTGAGAATTATCGCGGTATAGCTCTCCTTTGCACAGCATACAAGTTACTGTCATACATTGTATTGGATAGAATCACTCCTCTGGCGGAGGGCTTGGTTGGTGACTATCAGGGAGGATTTCGTCCGAATCGATCAGTCACTGATCAGGTCTTTTCGCTGCGGATGATTCTATCTAAATATTATGAGACATCCATCTCCGTACATCAGGTTTTCCTGGATTTCCGGCAGGCCTACGACTCGATCAATCGAGAGAGTTTGTGGTCTGCCCTGGAATACCTAGGAATGCCAACAAAATTGGTACGACTGTGTAGGATGACAGTGACGCAGTCTCAATGCTGTGTTAAAGTTGAGAACAGGCTATCGACAATTTTTGCAGTTAACTCGGGTGTTCGGCAGGGAGATGCTCTGTCCCCGATACTCTTTAATCTCATGTTGGAGTACATCTTTCGTAAAACTGAAACACCTCAGCGCAACATCTTATATCGCCAGTCCAATCAATTTCTTGCATATGCAGATGACATATGCGTGATTGGACTGAATAGCAACGGAGTGAAAGAAATAATTGATCCGCTTGTAGAGTTTTCAGCTTCTGTTGGACTCCAGATCAATGAGTCCAAAACGAAATACCTGATCTCTGGTTTTAGGGACAATGGCACACAAGATTTTAGTAGTGGCCACCACACGTTTGAGGGAGTGAGGAGGTTCAAATATTTGGGCTCTCTTATCACTCACGATAACAGTGTGGGTGAGGATATTAAAGTGCGGCTGGCAGCTGGCAGTCGTTCTTTATATCCTCTAAGGCCACTGCTAAAATCTAAACACTTATCAAGTGCCGTGAAGCTGAAGCTTTACAAAGCGTTGATCAGGCCCGTTGTTATGTTTGGATGTGAAAGTTGGGCACTGACGGATGAGTACGAGAGATGGCTCCTTACATTTGAGAGAAGAATCATGCGTGTGATTTACGGCCCTAAACGCGAAATAGATGGTACATACCGAGCTCTGTACTATTTCGAGATCAGAGATCTGATGAAGATCCCCGATATTGTACATGAAGTTAGATCTCAGCGAGTACGCTGGCTCGGTCACGTTCTGCGTGCTGATCCGGAACGAATTGTGCAGCGATCTCTGAAAGGAGAGCCACCATATGGTAGGCGCAGAGGTCGTTGCAGGCGACGATGGCTCCACGATGTAGAGAACAACTTTGCCTCTTCAGAATGTCTAAGACAGTATGAAGACCAAGCTCAGGATCGAAACCGTTGGAGCCAGATTGTTGATTCAGTAAGGGGCCAGTAATGGCCTTTAACACTGTTATTATTAACTGCGATAGGAGAAGCCGTAGACTAGTTGAGGTATAAGTTAAAACATTCATCTAACATGAGTGCTTGCGTATTTCAATAGTACAGGGAACATTTAAGCCGACGAGCTAGCACTACTTGCACTGCAAGTTATATCTGAAAAAGAGGAAAGAATATTGAAATGTCTTTTGTAATTTGCAAACTCCTTCTCCAGGAAGCAACCACTAAGTGAGCAAACCACAACTAGTCAAGTAGTACCTCAAGCGTAATAGCTCGCTAGGTTTGGCTGGGATTGGACTGTGCCATAGTTATGGAGTTATGCCTGTCTTTTTTGGACTATCGCGTCCACCTAAACTAACCTTACTTAATTTATATGTATGTAACTTACGTTGAATGTTGGTGGCAGTCGCGGATGCCACATCTTGATGCAATACCTGTCTACAATTTTGTCCTTATAATCATCGTGAAGTGCTGATGTAGCTATTTTCGAGATTTTTTAATTTTATTTTTATTTTGATGTCGTCGGCATAATATCATCGAGTTTTGGATGGCATTATGGTTATTAAGGGTTATTAATTTGATTAAGGCTAAAATAATTTAATAATTTCGTGTGGAGTCATGAAATTATGTTTCAGGCTGGAATTTCACGTTGTAAGGAATACTGAAATTGAGGATAGGAGCAAAACACAAGTCGATTGGGATGTGATTGTTGTCACTATGTATATATTCAATTAGACGGGTTTCCCAAACATAATTTTAACAATGCTCAGGGATGAATTTGTTTGAATCTGAGCGTGTTTATTAAGCTCCGCGTGCTCAAGATCTGGTCACCGTATGATTTCTCTAAATTTTTCTGTCGTGGTCTCCAATCAAATTCTTTGATTCAAGTATATGGCCACAATGATTAATTATCTGGATTGGTCAATTTTTCTGCAGGAACTGTTTCGAAATAATGTGTACAGTTCTATACTCTGTAAACTGCGCTCTATATGACATTTTATTCTGCGCGATCCTGGTCACGACGAACAATAATTGGTATTGGTGTTGGCTTTTAATTTAGGATTGTTGGTAACGTTTTATAAGATGCCTCAGCTGTAGATGATGTTATTGCAAACGATTTCGTATTTGTTGACAGCTGTTTTCATAAGTTGGAAGTGCCAATAGTAAAACCGATACACACGTATCAAGACAAGACTTATTAGAGATACCAAAGGGGGAGTTCTTCGTATTAGAGGTTTGTTTTGAGATATCCTCTATATTGTTTAAAGTCACGGATAATGCATGAATTATATTCAAGATCTCTTCAATTTTTCGACAATTTTAACAATTGTTTGCAATTTGCAATTTAGAATGTGGAATTCTTTCATATTTTACCTACATCTAGACAGAGCGACCTAAGCACTGGTCATCCATCGAGTATAGAAATTTCATATCCCTTTTCACTTTATTATGAAATTTAAGGGTAGATCCTCGACCGACTAGTAAGCAAACCTATAACTAGTCTAACACCGGAACAACAAAATTGATTCGAAAACCATTTAATCGATTCATATAAACATTTAATGTTTACTAGACGTTTGAGCATATGTAGGCATTATTCATAAATGGTTTAGCGTAGCTGCCGCATGCTGCTGGTCCCTTTTCTTTATTTGTTCGGTATCTTGCGTATGCGTTGCAGTATTTGAACTTTCGTAACTAGCTGTTTGTGGCCACATGAGCCATTTAAAAATAGTTTCGTAAAAATATGTATAATTTCGCGCTAAACGATAAAATGGGGCTGCAGCTACATAAATCAACAACTGCTTTGGGTAACTATTGGGTTTATTAATAAGCTTCTATTTCTGTAGTACTATAATAAAATCGGTATCGAAAATAACATTTGAGCTTTTTACCCACTTTGGAATAGTTAACTGGTTCTCTGCTAGTACGACTTTTGTTTTAGCACACACAATCGACACTTCCATACCATCACATTTGTTGTGGTTCAAGCAGCATACGGCAGCATAGGAAATTTGAGACACATCTGAAAACCCAACAAAATTTATAGCCGTTTTGATATGTTGGCAGACTCAATTAGTTTTAATTGATCTCGAACTTTGCTTCAAACATTAAAAATATCTTGTGGCAGAGGATCATCCCAATCTAAAGATTTTCACCGCGTTTTTTGTAATATCGTTATAGAATTAAACCAACTATGAAAAATAAAAAACCTAGAAGACCTTCTGATAACATGCCTCGTTTGGTGTACGTTGAGTCATATGAGTGTGGTGAGCTGCTCCAGGGTATCCGTTCCGGTCATCAGGTCGTTATCGTAAAAATTCTTCCGACGATATGGGTACCGCCATCAGAAACGTATTTTGATGGTCATCGGCAATCGGTTTTAAAACTCGGTTGGACCGTCATGATGCTGATGCTATTCCACACGTGACGGTAAGTAAACGAAACTCTAGTATTGTTACAGATGGCTGTTTTCTCCACAAGATTCTCTGAAAATTTGTATTTTGCTTATACGTAAGCGGAGTAGTATATTTATTGCAGAGTTGGCTGAATTTATGATTCAACAAGCAATATTTCATATTTGTTTTGTCCGAGCCATCAAAAACGACTCGACCGTTGGTTGTGGTGCTTGTTTCAAGATATCTCTTTTTTAGAGTGGGATTACTTGCAAGTCTATACGTTCTACTGATTGTAGTCGTATGTCAGCTTGTGATTTGGATTCTACGGTGGTGTCTTGGGGTCAATTGGTAAAGCGACGATGCATCTACCATCACGGTTTCTTGAATTTCTAAATTGCTTAAAAAATTATTCTCACAATAAATTGTTTCTGTGGGTTGGAGTGTATTAAAGTCTTCAATTTTCCAGAATTTGATGAAAGGTATGTCTATGTCGATAGAAGTACACAAGTTTGTTATTTGTGATAGTTGTTTGTCACTCAATATTCCCAAAATTGTCCAACTTAGAATTGGTTATTGTGATATCCGATTGAATGTGGCAGCTTCAATATGACTTGATAAAATCTGGTGACATCCAATTTAAATGTCTATATAACACCTGGCTCTCGTAGAACGTCGAGTCAATGCTAATGGAATATTTTTGAATTCCACACATCGGTAATATGTTGGTAATCGTTGACAGAATAAGAGCGTTTATGTAAAATTATGCCCCTCGAGTATTGTCCGATGACTCGGCATGACTTTTTATTATTATTAAAGTTGGCTGGAATCCAAGCAGGTTCCGCACTCAATGCCAGTCTGGACCCATGGTGTAAACCGAGGATTCTATCATATTTCGCAAATGAGCTCGGCTGCTCTGGCAAACTTTAACAGCTTAAATCTCGGTACAGGGATGTCAATTGACCAACATTTAATGATCTATTATTAAGAAATCGGGACCTAACTACCTCGAAAGCGGGACAACCACAAACAAAGTGAATGCTGCCATCGCCATCTTCTAGCCAGTTGTCACACAAGGAATCTTGTTCAAGACCCATTCTTTGTAAATGGAGTAAAAATAAAATGGCCATGGCCGCTCAGAATAGCGACCAGAACTCTCAGTTGGTCTTTCTTCATAGATATAGAGCAAACTTTGTGAGCCTCAGATTAGGTTCAAAAGTGGAGTACTTTTTCACCGAGAAAGAGATATCGAAGCTGAATTCTGGCAACAATTTGTCATTAACCATATTAATTTCTGGTATATATAAACTGAGTAAGTTGTAAATTAATATATGCCCTGTGATCAGGCCGAGAGCGTTCCACGCACCAATACACTACCGACTGCAGTAGGGGCAGAAATAAGATTACCTGCAAAGCAATTATACAAGATGAGGACATAGCACCCGTATAATAGCACTCGACAAATCATACATTGTATACTATTAAGCTTCGTAATGACAGAAACTGACCACAGGCTACCAAACAACAGACGCGTAAGATATAGCATAGATAAAGCTATAGATTTGTAAATAAACATCAGCATTTTGCGGGTCTCTACTAAAATGTCTAAATGCTCTACTTAAACTGCCAGAAAATGGAAATCACCTCTTACTTTACTGTGTTGGATCTAGTGATCCTTTCTCCAAAAAGATAAGGAGCAGACAGCTCTACAGTATTCCTACGTCTGAAGACTATCAGACTAGTTTACGATGCTATAACCTACAATCCCTTCTCTTAACACCATATTTCTATAACTGGAGAGCGCGTTGCGTACATTAAGGTTTTTACTCTGAACCAGAACGACTAAGTCATCAGCATAACTCTGAGCAGTGAAGCTAAATTGCTGAAGTTTTACAAGTAATTCGTCAATAACTAGGAGCCACAGGACAGGTGACTGGACACCTCTCTGGGGTTTGGTCAATTCCAAAATTTTAGCAGACTTCAGTGAAGGAAGCGAAAGAAGTACTATCAAAAGCACCCGCAATATCGAGGAAAGTGCCCACAAGAAACTCCTTAATACTAAGCGATCTTTCAATCCTCGTGACAAGTTCAGACAACTTGTATGACTTAGTGATAAGTATGCAAGAGATTATTATAGTTCCTAGAATATTTGCGAGTGCTGTTTGTTGGAGCCGAGCGTTTAATGTTGGTGACTGCGATTGGTGGATGTCGTCAACAAAAATGATGTTTTGATCCAGCGTCGCTGGAAGTTGCCTTCTCAACATTTTCATCTGGAAGCAACATATTGTGACGCCTATGGCATTTACATGATCTTTCTGACTTGCATCTTGAAACAAATTGAGTACTACACAAACAATTCAAACAACAGTTGGCGTTTATCTTGAATTTACGCTTTATGCTATTACAATCATCTCTACAATCATTTCTGACGGCTATTGTATGGTTATGGATGATTCACGTGAATTTTGTCCTAAATCTGTCCTAAAATTAGGATTTTTTTAGGACAAAGTTAAATAATTCTATATAGAAAGATGAAATTGTTCCTAAATCTTAAAAATGTTTACATGTGCCAGTGAGAATATAATATTTTATTCTGATAAATCGGTAAATCTAATAATTTACCCGATTAAGTGAATTTTTTATAATTACTCATGTATGCCGAATAAATAAATTTTCAAATTTTTCTGAAAAATTCCTAGAAAGCTAACACTATATTGACATATTCCTCAAGATGTCATTGGAATTAAGGTATCCGAAAAATATTTCTATTTTGGAAGACGTAAGGGATTAGGGGGTTTAGGACAACCATATTTGGTATAACCTCATGTATGACGATTTAATGATTTTTCCGAATTTTCTTGGGAAAATCCTAGGAAGCTAACACCATAATGACATATATTTCAAGATGTCATTAGGTCTAAGCTATCCGAAAAATATTTAAATTTTGAAAAAAAGGGGATTAGGGGATTTAGGACAACCATGTTTGGTATGGTCTCATACAATATCTGGTATGACCTCATGGACGTCGATAATATACTTTTTCCGAATTTTATTGGAAAATCTTAGGAAGCTAACACCATACATTTCAAGATGTCATTGGGTCTAAGCATTCCGAAAGACCCAATGACATCTTGGAATATATGTCATTAAGGTGTTAGCTTCCTTGGATTTTCCCAAGAAAATTTTAAAATTCGTATAATCGAGATATAGTACATTAGGTCATACCAAACATGGTTGCCCTAAACCCTCTAATCCCCTACATTTTCCAAAATTGAAATATTTCACGGAAAGCTCAGACCCAAATTCATCTTTGTGGTTGCTTTGTTATGTTGGTATCAATAATTTCAGAAATTTCATAAACATTCAGCTTTGTACACTAACACATATAAGCTGAAATTGTTTTGGTTGTTTTTTAAGACAGATTTAGGACAAACTTCACTTACGTCATAACGTTCCGTTATTAAAGTTCGTCGAAGTATCGTGATCCAGCATCTTCCGTAGGATGTCATGTATAGGTGAAGTACAATACATCAAATTCTAGGGACATTGATTCTGTATTTCCATCTCTTATAAATAATCGTTACAGATTTTGCAATCGCGCTTTAATATTTTCAACGTTCTCCTTTTCGGTAAGGTTGTGTGGTTTCGTTCGTGGCGTCTGAAAAACTGTTTTATCTTTGAAGGCTTGAATAAAAATTTTACTATTTTAGTAAACGAGGAAAACAACATAAGGAAAAATTCAGTGGCTCTTATTTTATATTGGCCTCCTTGATGGTTAACAAGTTGTTCCAATGGCATAGTCTAAAATTGTGCCCTAAAATATTAAACCATGCCATTATATTTTTTTTGAATTTGTCGAAAAAGTTATAGCAAGTAGTTATCCAGCGATCACCATTCCCCGTAAAGGTGATTTATTCAACAGAAAATGATCTAATTAGCATTACCCCAACATACCGCAGGTATAGACACTCATATATAGATTCAATTTTTTTGCCAACCCATTTAATTTTCGAAACCGTCGATAACAAAATTATTAAATCGCTTGTCACACATTTACCTTTAAAGTTCTGTTTTACTGCCACATACATTATAATGTGTGCGATAGATAATATTATTTTGATACAAAATTAATTTTCAACATATTATAAAATATGTAAATTTATTTACGTTTTAAATTGAAATTATTTACATATAATTTATACATTAAACATTAACAAACTACATACATATATATTCACAACAACATGCGACATTTTACATTTCCGTCAGTAAATTAAATAACAAAAATTGTATATTGTTGCTGTACATTGTATTTGATGCTCTTGATATTTAAATCGGAAATTTTTGTCAAAATGGAAAATTATCGTTGTGTAATAGGAAATTGGAAAACATTTTATTTTTGATTAGTTTTCTTCTATATTTATACCTATGTATCAAGCTATGACGTACCTATAGCAAGTATATTTAAATTCCAGAGTCGGGCGCAACCAGCTCTAATTAACTGACAAATAACAGGTAATATTTCTTCACACATTATATATAGAGAAAAAAGAAATCAGTTACGATTATCGTTATAGTTTATGCTCTGTCATAAATAACAATGTGTTGTATATTATAAATAAATGTATATATAGCAGCTCCCTAAACTGATGAAATATGTAATACATAATTATTTCCAATTTACCTAGTCATGGTACCATAAATTAAATGACTATGTGTATAGACGACCAGAGTATATATAGCTATAACCGAAGACGACGACGATGAAAATAATCACACGGGATATTCATCAAAACCAAAGACTTATATCATATCATACGAATGTACCTAGGTAGGTATGTACTCGTATACCAGTCGGATTTTATCTAAAAAAAAATTATAAAGAATGGTTCAACATACATATTTATATAAAGCTTTTTCGAACAGTTTATCTGAGTATGTTTGTGTGTGGAAATGAAACTGAATTCCTATTGGGAATCTATACAACAAAAAAGGTTTTCTTCATTTTAAGAAAATACCACGTTTCTTTTCATTCTCCATTTATGTTTCTATATTATAGTCTCGGTGAAAGACGGATGCATATATACACAAAAAAATGTTGGATTGCTTGTTTCTCTTCAATAACGAAATAAAAATACGTGCACCATATACATCACGAAAATTGGTAGCAAAAACTAAAGTTGCCATCCTCCAACTGTTGCTAAATCAAAGATTTTTTCATTATAAGAAAATTCTTTAATAGTCACTAATATTCTTTGAATTACCTGCAACAATACTACGCACTGACCAACGAACCAGAGGGAAAAGTAAGGGTACACCTCATAGATTGAAGACTTCAAAATTATAACATTCATATGTGGTAAATCGAATTAACCTGTCAAAGCGGATTTCGGGCTCTCTAAAATGACGGACAGAATGACTTTTTATTCTTTGTAAATTTATTTGGAATTTTACCTTCTACCAGCAGTGCATGTTATCATGACCATGCGGTTAAATTTTTCAATTTTAAGCTTGACCAGGGAGTTCACACTTGTAAGTGTATATGCACCGTTTTTAACTTGCTATGGATAAGTCATCACACATTTTAAGACCGCGAGAATTGAGATATTACACAGGCATTGGCCCCTGTGGTCATCTTTTTCATTTATCACTTTTTTTTGTGTTTTACAAAAATTTAAAGTTTCTGTTTCATCAATTTGAGAAAAAAAATTTAAAAAAATATTTCGAGTGCTACATTTTACTCAGTGCTGTGCGTATGTTTTCAGTGCGCTTTGGTCTTGCGAGTTTTTTTTTCTCGGTGGTTTTGAACTTGTCTGCCAGTTAAGTTCAAACTTTAAAAGAGCTTGAAAACCTCGACGCTCTAAGTGTCATTTGTTTTAACTCCGAATTAACGTTGGGTTCTGATGAGGCCCTGCATAATTCAGATGCTGTGGTGACCTTTGGGTTAACCCCATCCCAACGTGAAACTAGGCAAAAGGGCAAAACGGAATCGCAAATTACGTAAGTTACTTGACCCGATAGCCGAGGTGCCTGGCTCTTCCTCTTCTGTGGCTACACCGCAACGTCCTCGTGTCCAATCAAGCATTACTCCAGAAATGGAGGCTAAAAAGCCAGGCACGTTAAGGAAAGCCGCGATACGCGAAAATAATCCTGATATCATTCTGGTTGAGACTAAATTTGACATCTTTTGTTTGGAGCTCTAACGAAAGGTACTAGCTACAGCTCAAACGGGTAATTTTATTTCACAACTGCTGGGGTGCTACCTTACTGATGGCTACATTATCTGTAAATGCGCCAACGACGATTCAAACAAGTGGTTGTGTGAGGTCGTCTCGAGTACCAAAGATATATGGAGTGGTTCACCAACTCTCCGTTGGTGATCCTCATAAACCTATAGCAATATTGGTTTAATGAACCCGTCAGTGTCAACAATTGGATGGAAGGTTGTCCGATATAAGTGCGAGGCTAAGCGTCAAGCTATTGCATTTCGGATTAACCTAATATCTTTTGAAACCATTACTGCTTCCAAATACTCTTTGCAGTACGTATACTGGACAGGATTATCTTTAAGATTATCTCAGTTCCCTTTAATCTAAGGAAACTGCGTGCAGTATCGCAAACAAGTTTTTATGTGATTCAGGATCTTTACCTTCTTGATGGTGTGGTTTCCGGATTGAGGTCTGTTATTTTTTGTTTAACAGAGAACTACAACAAGCGCTGTATTTTGCTATGTAGAAAACATGTTCTTGAATTTACGTTCACCTTGTTAGAAACCTGCGGTAACCGACCGCGAGTCAGTGATATTCGATATGAACAATGTCGTTGGGTCCACCTCGGGTCTTGCTTTGGGTCTAACTTATGTAATTCCGATGTTGAACAGCAAACTGGCTTCCAGTTAAGACCTTCGTCTAGGTTGTATCAGGAAAACGAGTTTGGTTCAAACCCTCGATGGTTTCATTGGCTTGTAATCATTATTATAACTTCTATGCTTGCACTGAAACAGATCAACTAACACCATAGCAAGGCTGCATCGTTTGAGCTTAAGTTGCCGCTCGCTTATTCGAGTAATATTGTGTTCATCCCGAAAACTGGAAAGACGGATTATACCGATCCCAAGGCATTTCGCCCTATTATTATTTCTTAAACTATTCTCAAAACTCTGGAAAGAATTGTTGATATATTAGATATATTGGGGATTACTACTTATCTATCATCCCACTTAGTAGCACTCAACATGCTTACAGAGTTGGGAGATCATGTGAAACTGGGCTACATGAACTTGTTACGAGGACTGAAAGATCGCCTAGTATTGTATTAAGGAGTTTCTTGTGAGCACGTTTCTCGATATTGCGGGTGCTTTTGATAGTACTTCTTTCACTTCCATCACCGAAGCCTGCTCAAATTTTGGGATTTACCAAACCATTGTTACTTGGATTGGATCTTTGCTGTGGTCAGGCATTGCTGTGGCCGAGCTGGACTCCTTTTCCATTTCGGATAAAGTACCTAAAGGTTGTCCTCAGGGAAGTGTTCTGTCACCTCTCATGTGGTTCTTAGTTATTGACGAATAACTTGTAAAACTAGTCGTTCTGGTTCAGAATAAATACCCTAATGTACTATTAGACTTAACAGAACGCGCTCTCCAAATTGTACAAATGTGGTGTCCAGAGAAAGGATTGTACGTTAACGCATCGAAAACTAGTCTGATAGTCTTCACCACACGTAGGAATACTGGAGAGCTGTCTGCTCGTTCTCTTTTAGGAGAAACGATCGCTAGATCCGACACAGTAAGGCATCTGGGTGTCATTCTGGACAGTTAACTCTCCTGGAAATCCTATATTGAGATTAAACTGCAAAAGGTCACTTCCATTTTCTGGCAGTGCAGAAGAGCACTTGGGAAGTGTCTGTTGTTTGGTGGCCGGTGGTTCAGTCAGTCTATGTCATTGCGAAGCTTAATAGCCTACAAGGTATGGCTTGTCGAGCTATTACGGGTACTATGTCCTCGTCTTCTATACTTGCTTTGCGCAGGCAATCTTATTTCTGCCCCACTGCAGCCGATTATCCCAGGCACAGCATGCTCCGCTGCCTTTCGCCTGCGGTGTATTGGTGCGTGGAACGCTCTCGGCCTGATCACAGCAAGGAACTCGTGGTTGTCTCAAGAATTCTATGACAGGGTGGCTCAGTAGTGTTTTTTGCTGACGGGTCGCTCTCTAATTTTGGTGCAGGTTTCGGAACCTATTGTCCTACACATGACCTACAATCATGTGGGAGTCTAGTGTTGTGAAACCACTGCTGACCACTCCAAAGAATACCATAAAGTAAAGAAAACGCCTGAATGTTAAAATAAAATTATTATTTAAAACCTATGGCGGAAACAAATTGAACTTAAAAAAAACGAGCACACATTTTATGGTAATAACCTAAATAATAATAATTAAATATAAAATTGCAAAACGCAATTTGGCAATTATTAATTAATATTAAAACATTAATGTGTGTCAAATTGTAAAAACAAAATAAGTCAATAACAACAATAACACCATATTTCAAGTAAGTATAAACTATAACACAAATTATTATTGATACTGTCATAGCCCCCATCCGTGGTAAGCGAGTATCAATAATTAAATCATCCTACTAACACACAAAGGCACCGATCTTGGTAAACATTGGCGGACGAACCTCGTACGGCAAAGCGAGGAGGGAAGACAGAAGAGTGTTTCAGCGCTCAAGCTTCCCTAGTTACGGTTGTCTACCAAGATCTTTCTCCAACTAACCAAAATATCAATTTGATATTTCTCTCTACCGAATATTTAAGTATAACATTACATATATTTTGTGTTAAACAAAGACATAAAATATAACACTAGGCCGAAACTGCACGGTATTTCAAGCGGAGCTGATTTCACTCACACGTTGTGCGATTGACGCTTCTAACCTCATCGTTCCGGAAAAGACATTATTCTATGCAGTGATAGTAAATCTGTGCTCAATTCATTACGAAATCATATGATCCCTTCCAAACTGGTCAAGGACCAGTCCCTTCCAAACTGGTCCAGCTCATTGTGGCATTGAAGGTAATCAGATAGCTCATGTTTAAGCTAAAACAGGCTCCAGGATGAATTTCATGGGACCTGAATCGGCAATGCCCCTTATCTTTAATTGTGGCGAGGAAGCTATTAAGAACTTCATGTTTTTGCAGGCTAAGCGTAATTGGCTAGCTTTTACTACATGCCTAGTGCCTAAGTACTTCATTTGTGAACCTAACCTGTGTGCTCTATCTTTGATGAAAGACCAACTGAGAGTTTTGGTCGATATTCTATTTACAAAGAATGGGACTTGTTCAAGATTCCTTGTGTGACAACTGTCTTGAAGATGACGATGAAAGCATTCACTATGTCTGTGGCTGTCCCACACCCTGCTTTAAGCTGTTACAGTTTGCCAGAGCAGCCGAGCGCATTTGCGAACTATGATAGAACCTGCTGGGGTTCTTGAGTGCGGAACCTGCTGGGGTTCCAGTCAACTTTAATAATTATAATAATAATCGGCTGGAACTCGTTGCCCTTCAAGAAACTCGCTGGCCTAACAGTGGATACCATGCCTCCCAAGGCTTTATTTTATTATACAGTGGGGATGACTTAGAGCGGGATTTCTTCTTGGGCCGCAGATATAAAAGGCTGTTTTTTTATTTCCAAGCAGTCAATAACCGATTGTGTAAGCTTCGCTTGCGGATGAAGTTAGCCAACCTGTTGATAGTTTGTATAGATGCGCCCACAGAAGTCAGCCAGCCCCATAATAAACACTCATTTTACAATCACTTGGACGATCTGATGGGAATTATACCCGAACACGATGTTAGAATGGTAATTGGGGACTTTAATGCTAGCGCTGGCATACATCATATACCGACTTATGTGACAACATATGTAGGTCCGTTCTCCCTACATGAAACGGCGATCGATAATGGTGAGAGAATGATGGAGCATACACCTTTTCTCCTCACAAACAATTACATTTAGAAACATGAACATATCCTCGCCAAATTCCCCGCACCCAAATTGGCCACGTGTGATAACATTAAGGAAGCTAACTACCAATCTGCCTGTCTGAACTCTGCCTTAAAGCTACTGAAAACTTTAGTTGTCAGTCAAATTCCTTTAGTCATTTTTAAATGTATAAATTCGACGCCATTGTGGGGGATCTGACAAAACCTGCTCTTGAGTTCACAATTACAAATCATAATTCTTTTGGCAAATTTATTTAACTTAAGTTGTCTATATTTAGCGGGAGCATTAGAACGCTTTTTAGTAAGATACCATTTTATAAGATCTGGTTTGGTTTTTAGTCTTAGTTAGAGATCCCCGGATGATTTTTAATAGAAGTTATAACCTTCTTGTAATTTTTTTTTATTTTTGTGAGCTCCTCTTTATATACGCTGAGACCTTCTGTAAACCGTTTCATAATGCTATATATCGTTGTTTTGGGTAAATTTAATGATTTTTGAATGAATAAACCAGACGCCAAATGATTTTCTAGGTATTTGTGCAGACTTAGGTTGCGTTTATTTAATTCCATCTTTAATCATTTTTGACCATTTCAACCGCTGTGGTTCAAGTATCAATTTTGAAAGTTTTTCGAATTTAAACCTGAACTCGTTTAACATAAAATTGAGCCAAATTTATTCACGGACATCTGGCAATGAATTGGATAATTCTGAGGTGGATGAAGATGTAAATCCAGATAGTAATTCCGACTTTACAAGACAATGGAGAAGAAATGCTGGAAATGCTGACTAATTTACATGCAAATGCGTGGCTCAAATTTGTCAGTTGGCAGTATTGGATACTCTTAGTTTGGTTCCATTCATAAAAAAGGTAATACATAGATAAATGCAGAATCGTGTCAAACAAATTATGACCCCCAAACAGAGCAATATAAGCAAAAAAAACTTGGGTTCAAAAAGTTATGCTTTTCATCGTTGGAATACAACATTTGACATGATAAAGCGCTATTGTGGAGTACAGAACATTTTGCACAGGTGTCATGGATCCAGAACTAAGTATGAATAAAACAGTTTGGAAGTTTTGTTTAGATTTTGTCTAAATTTTTGAGCCAGTCAAAATATTATCCCTAACATTACGCAGAATGAATAAATTAATCTGAACGGTTTTTATGCGCTTTGGTTGAAATTAAAATTAGAATCGGAAACCTATAGTAAGCATATAAAATTAGCTGCGAACTTTTATGCAACTGTTATTAAATGACAAAATAATTTTATTAATAATTACTTGTTAAATGCCGCAATATAATATCTAGATACCAGATTTCGAAGTAGACATAAGTACAAAGCGAAGCCGGTGCAAGTTTTAGTTCTATTTCAATCGCAAATACATCGGAAATAGAATCAAACATGGTAGAACTGGTTTTAAAATGTAACAGGGAACTACAATTGATGCACCATCATCATCAAACAATTTGGACAGCCGGATTAGCTTTGAATTTAGCGTGATTAAGGAGTTTTCGGTTTATGGAACATTTCCACGAGTCCCTAAGGTAAATGAATTCCGTTTTTTTTAATGAAGTTGCCCAAATTGCGTCAGCAGTCCCTGCGACACAAGTGCCTCAAAGGATGCATCTAAAGATTGAATCTCTCAGAGATATTCTGAAATTCTCTCTTTTTGACCTTATTCGATTAGTATGGCGAACCGAGGTAATGGCTGACGAATTGAAAGTGTCCGCGATGCTCCATATCTTCAAGAAGGGAGACCACTTGAAGTGTGAGAATTATCGTGGTATAGCCCTCGTTTGCACAGCACACAAATTACTAGCATACAAGTTACGCCCAAAACGCGACGCAGATGGCACGCACCCCGAGCTTTGTGCAGTATCGAGATAATAGATCTGATGAAGATCTTCGATATCGTGCATGTTAGCAACAATATTCCAAAGCATATCTCAATAAGAACATTTTTTGGTAATCAAAGATCAAATGACAGCTTGCCGCAACTAAAATAGCTAGTCTCAAGTTCAGGACGATAATATCTATATTGAACTTAGTTGCCTTAGCCAAGATGCTATTTAAAGTAAGTTTGGCTGATACATCTTTCATACACACATACTAATGGTAGTGGTAAAAATATGTTGTTTACGAAAACCATAAAATCGAAATCTAATTTACTAAAGATACCGCACGACTAAACGGTTAATACCCACAAGACCATAAAAAACTTAATCACTTAACACCACGTTCCATGACACAAACATGAACATAAAAATTATGTTCGCTATAAGTAAATTGAAATCCACGTCAGAAGGAAAACTACATGTACATAAAATATTGTATAGAGCGCACCAAAAAAATCCCTCCAATCTTTGAGAGGAAAAATCTCAATAAAATAAAAAAAAACTTTTAAGTGTTTTATGCAAATGGTTTTTTTTTGCTTCTCATCGTACAGTATATCACAATTTTGTAACGTTTTCTTTCCCAAGTCATCTTCATAATTTTTTTTATTTTATTTTATTGCTTAATTCAATTTATGTTTACAATTGATAAAGAACGTCATAAAAAAAAAATTATTTGAGCTTTCCGTTTTATTTTATTTTTGATAACTTAAGGAACGATGAAAATATAATTGAAGACATGTATAGTAATAGTAGGAGTAGTGTGCTAGTATACTCTATAAACTCGAAATTCGATTTGCCATTTTATGATTTTCATGGTGCAAGTATTATAATATTGTGATGATATGGTGCGACGGTTTCGGTACTAAAATTTGTTTTATATCCATAAGAAAAGATGGATTTAAGATGTTTCTTTAATTTCTTTAAATCTTAAAATTAATTCTTAAAATTTGGTTTCATTGTTAATAATAAACTGTAATATTCTGCGTGAAGAGATGTGATTTAATAAAACTGCTGATTTGAGAAAATATAATGTTTCGTTAAATTACATACCATGCATTTGACTGTGTTCCTAACGTCAACCTTGGGCCAAACTATAAGGATTCGATAGAAGGTCTTCTTGATTTTTGACTTCAAAAGCCAGAATCACGAGCAATTCTAAATAGAAACTTGTACTAATGTAACGGTGTTAATATAATATGATGGAATGATTGACCTTCAAAATCAATATTTTTGAAGGCCATTTTGGTTTTAAATCAAAGCCCTGTAAATATGCAAACTAAGTCGTGGACAGACCAACATGGTCATCTTAAATCATTTTTTAATACCTAAAATCAGCGTCACATTGAACGAAAGGTATAGTTCGCGTGCAAAATGCTACTGAAAAAAATTAGCACTAGTTGGTCTCTGTCTCTCAACAGTAAATACAACATATAAAAATGCAACAATTGAATGCGAGAACAGGAATACAATATTTAGTATCATTTTGTACGAGCTATACGGGATTTAACTATAAACAGAGGCAGCATGCAAATTGAAATTTTCATCTCCCGATTACGATTGGTGATTAAATTGAAATGATTTCTGACGCTCTGTTGGAATGCTAAACTGTGTAGGCTATATAGCATCGAGATATGCAGTATGCAGATGGCCAATTAAAAGACGGGTCTATAATCGTGCAAATAAAAGTTTTTTTCAGCTTTCAAACTAATATTATCACATGATGGGATTCTGATGATACCGAGGAAATAGCACACTGGTTAAAGCTGTGACGTTTGAATAAGGGGGGTACCGGCTTTGAATCCTAATAGAGGTGGGATGCAAATGGATTCTTCCTTGATTTCGGAAGACGTAAATAAGCTAACTAGAAAGAGTCGGGAGAGCCCCATAACAAGTAATGATTAAAATATTTAAAAAAATCTGATGTCGATCCACTATAGAACAAATAACTGCGTCCCTGTCAAGCACATTCTGCAAATCCATAAAATGCATTCAGGGGTATCTTAACCACAGAAAGGGATAAATTATGGGCTATGGAAGGACTAGAGCGTATATACATCGTGACTCACACTTAGCCGCAAACCATTTTTAGTCGTATTTCTGAAAAACAAAAATGTATGAATACCGATTGTATTTCATTTAGTTCAATCTAATCCGCATCATTAAAATGGTGCCCACTCTTGTGTAAGATCCACGGACCGCTAGTGGGTAAGCAAAATTAATTGTTGTTAAGCACATGGAAAAGGTGTTATAAATTTTCTGCGGAACGAACTACTATACAACTAAAAAAAAAAGAAACAAATTGCCAATGAGTTGAATTATAACCTAGGCCCCCAAAACGCGACACCAGAAACAGCTGCCTTGGTTGCCCATGTCTGAACTGCCACTGAAAGTGAACAAATTTATACTGCTGTATGTTGCCCGATTAAACAATAGCTGATCTCGCTTCATTCTCGTACATTCTGGTCCAGAATGAATTCAAAATAATCAACATACTGATCCTTGCTAATGGTTTCTTGCAACCGATCAGATGGCAGCTACAAATTTTGCGACGTTTTATGACAGTAAGGTAAATAAAGTAAAAAATAATAAAAACATAGACTGTTAAATTTTGAAATATTTTCCAATTGTTTACAAAAATGTTGTGCTTAGACAAACTGCTTGTGTTCACATGCGAATTAAGTTCGGATGGCCTGGTACATTTTCGCAGAATTCAGCAGTTTCGTATTTTTGAACAATTATCCATGTTCTTCTGCCGATCCTATAGAGAAGTTCACATATAACTAGCGTTTTTGTGGTCAAGCGGGCTTAATCCTGATGAACTTTATTATTTGTTTTATATTTTTGAATTGCTTTTGATCGACTCTTGTATTTTTCACAGAAATCTGTTCGTATTGTTATTTATAACGACTAAATGCTTTAAAAAACATTGTGATTCATTTAAAAAAACTTTACATCTAAATTCTGTGAAAAATTGTCAAATTCATTAGAATTTACTTTATTTATCCATAAAGATTCATGTTGGCTAAAAAAATTATTAGAACTTCGCATATTTGTTTGGAAAACAAAACTCCTTTACAGTTTGCATGGTGTTTACGGTTGAAGTTGATATCGCCGTTAGTGCTCCACTCCAGCACATCATTTATAGGCAAAAACTTCAAATGGTGACCCCGACGTGATGAATGGTGATATTATAAGTAAAACTTATGTTGACTAGGCAGTAGAAAAACTTAAAACTGTTCGTGCTTCAGTTGATTGTACTCAATTTGTAGCACAAACTGTTCAAGGTTAGTGCAGCAATTAATTGCCAACCAGAAGCTTGTTGAAAGTTTTAAGGGCAGATTATTTTTGGATCAACGATGCGCACTAAAGAACACATCCATTCAGGCAAGGGAATCTCTACTTTACCTACCTACTTAAAATATACCTACCAGTATAAGTAACAAAGATATTCATAAAAACACCGAATGTGCTATTTCGGTACAATCTTTGATATGAAGTTCCTTTTAAAAGACGACTGGTTGAGGGATGCAGGTATTTTAAGGGGTTTCAAACTTCATCATGGATGCTTCAAAAATTAAGGGAATAGTCCATGGCAGGGTGGTCTGTGAAGAATTTTTGATTTATTTCGCTTTTCCACTCCCTCGCCATTGAAGCGTTTTTCAAGCTGAAGTAACTGCTATAGACTGATTGTGGTGAAAAAGAAGCCATTCACTGATTGTGATGAAATGTAATATCGAATCGACCAGCGATATTCATATTATTATGGATAGGCATTAAAACGTTTAAATTGCATTTCCCCACGTTGAAAGATGTTGAGAACTGTCCCTCATCACTTAACGAGGTAGCAAGTAAGTTCAACATCTATATAACATGGGTAGTTGGCTATCAATAGCACAGAGAATATTATAGCCAAAAAAATGAGTACGGCTTAGCACTAATGACCATAAGTAAAAAAAAAGAAAGTAACATTAGATTGCCTCTTGCATCATGCAACCTACTGTTCTGGAAGCTTCCTCTAACTTAGCAAATAGTCAAAATGTACCGCACGCACCAGTTAAAATAATAATCAAGATCTCTATCAAGTGTCCCCAGTTCACGATAGTTATTGGAGTTTTCACAGAGCACTGTTTTATAGGCAGGCATGCGAACAGATCTGGCTTCTTTTCATATGACTACTATCCCAGCTTTCAGCACCCTCGTTAGCGCAGTAAGTAGCGTGCTTGCTTTGTTTTTCGAGGGTCTCGGATTCGATTCCCGGTGGTGACCAAATATCATGGTTGAGTCCTTTTAATGTGTAAGTAAATTTGTTTGCTCGGGTGTTGCACCGTAGGCCCTTTAGTGGCATGTAGTGCTGGAGTAATCCGCCCGATTTTAATTTTTATTTTATCCCAATTGTGAGGATCATGAAGAACAAAAGACTCCATCTTCTCTGTAATCCAGCTTCTCTATACTTATCTGCGTTTTTCACAAAACAGACTAAACCTAGGGACAGCCCTCTGAAATGATCAGTAAATAAATTATAAATAAGAAGTAACCAACGCTCTATAAACAGAGCGTACGTTCGAGGAATAAAAACTTGTGGTATGGGTATGGACTTGCATGGTTTTATTTTATTCTTTTTTGGGCTGCCACCAAAATCTAACCTAACCTAACCTAGTGCTGGAATCAATATTTTGATACAAAAATATAGATTTGGTGTAAATAAAATGACAATTTTGAAAAAAACTTCACCAAATAGAAACTATGTCTGTTTAATCCTTAGCAATGTTAGTGTTTCAAACCTGCGGGTTAGGATCAATATTGGAGCTGTAGATGTTTAGTTTAACGGAAAAACACCAAGATTAATTCACTGTTTGGTAGCTGAATGAACATACTGCAATTAAATTTCCAATTCAATTATTGGAAAGCTTTGGTTCAAGTTTTGCTGCAAGGACGTCTAAAAACGGCATGGCGAAACAACAAACCAAATTCGTCATCATTGTTCCCTAGATTATTGCATAATAAAACATAAATATAATGACTTACAGTCGTTATTATAAAATAAAATAATACAGAAATTAACTTTACAGAAACTTCTATGTTAAAAGTATCATTTATGAGCAATCAGTTGGAAAATTCATTTATCAGAATCAAAAACTGTTTAGCCTCGGCAAAAAGAAGCAATGCTCGAAAACGCCAATATATAAAAATACTAACAAGTTTGATTCTAAATTGCCCACGTTGTTTAGTACTCATATAGCAAAATACACGAAAAAGTGTCTTAGGCCAAGGGTAGAGAAATGTTGCTCCTTTTTACTATGTACATGCTTGGCAAGGACGACTGTAATATTCTATCGAAATTTTATTATTTTATAATATAACATTGTTTCTAATTTAAAAACTAAAACAAAAAATAAAATTCTCGATACCAAAATTTTAGTCGACCTTTCCAAGCACTCACATAGTAAAACACACGAAAAATTGTCCTGCATCAGAGTTATACCATTTTTCGACTGTTTTACTAAGTGAGTGTTTTTCAAGATCGACTATAATTTGGAATAAAATTTTAATTTTTTTATAAAATGCCAATAATAAGAATAAAACAATTATAAACATTTCGATACCAAATATTCGTCGGTCTTTCTAACCATTTACATAGTAAAACACACGAAAAAGTATTCTGCATCAGAGTTAGACCATTTTTCGACTGTTTTACTATGTGAGAGTTTCGCAAGGTCGACTAAAATGTTGAATCGAAATTTTATTTGTCATAAAGAGTAGCAATTTGTATATGAAAAGTACGCTTCCGCCCATTTTAAAAATCAATTTAACAAATTTTTGTAAAATTGACTAAACCCTGAATTTTGTTTATCGAACGAACCATTTTGTCTATATTTATTCAATTCATTCTCTTATACGAAATTGAAATAATTATTTTTGTTTATTCAATTAGAATAAAATATTTTTATAAATGTTTTTTGTTGTGCTAGCTCATCCCAAAATCAGATACAAATTGCTATAGCTACACCGTTCTTTAACTGTTTTATAACTCAATACACCTATGGGTATAAAAAAAATTGTCTTATCTAAATCGTTATTTAGTCTTTCACCAAAAAAAGAAACAAGAAAATTTTAAGTAAATTTTATTTACCCTTAACCCCATGCTTAGTACGAAACATAAATTATTGAGCTTTTTCGTAACCTATAGATAATATACATATATGTATATGTACATACATACATCTATAATATTGATAATAAATAAAAGATGGAAAATTTTAATTAAACAAACGAGTAGCGGAAAAATTTGGGAGGATTGGAAAATTTAATTTTCTTTTAAGGTTATGTATTTCATATTTAACTTTTATCATTCAACAATATTGTGGTTTAAGTAGTTGTTAATTTTATACTATTTTAATTAAATAATGAATGAAAGCTTTTACGTTTTTGATAAGTTTTGCTCTGTTATATTTACGCATAACGCTGCCATGGCAAAAACGTTATAACCAGAACTTTTAGTTTTCTTCTATGTATATAGATGATGATGAAATGATTATAACTGAAAACTGTGAAGTTTTATATTATTTTTACTATATAGATCCCGACGACACTGGTAGTTTATATATGTATGTACATTTCTTGGAAATATAACCTTATCAAAAAGCTCATTTCAATTTACATCAAAAATTTTTTAATGTATTGTCGTGTGCGGTTGCTGGCTTTGTCCGTTTGTTCAAACATTGATAAAACTACAGTAGTTTATTATATAGCATTTTCTTTATGAGTTTGTTTAAAAAAAATCATTTTCAGTTGTGATCCCCCTTTTTGCTCTATTCCACATATATGAAATGATTTTTTGTTTGTTTTACTATGTCTTTTGTCAATGTGAGCTTTTTATAAATTATGTATGTACGTCTATATATACTCGTAGTTAAACCACATCCAATAATAATGAAACAAAAGTACGTATCCATACAATACATAGTATAATAAAAATAAATAGTTCACTGACCATGGGTCAATTTATATATATGATTAATTTTGAATGAGTCATGTACATATCCATTAGATGCATGTATGTCTGGACGTTATGTTTATTTTTGGGGATAATGCATCAATATTGTTAAGATGGTTACGTAGGTTAGGTATACCACACACAATAATATTGTGTATATAACCATGTCATTGTACATAATATATAATATTTATAGTTGAGTTGGGGATGATTATTGTTCACCTATATAATCTACAATGATGTGTTTAATATCGATTTTTTTTTGGGGCCTGAAGTTGCCAAGACAACAGGTGGATTTATATTTTCAAATCATCGTATTTGTAAAACGTCCATTCAGGTAAGAAATGTATACGGAGCAAATGCCTACCTGCTTGCCTGGAATTTCTGTATTTTAGTTTATCTAAGAAGGCAACCTGTCTTGAAGGCAATCAGGCAACTCCAGTTAATTATAAAAAACGTCACATATACGAGCTTTACAGTGGGAGTTCGATTGACCATAAATGATTTCGAGCAAACAAAATAAACCCAGCTCTTCAAATTTTCGAAGCACTTATTAGGGGAATACAACTTTTTCCTGTTGTTTCAATTTTGATTTCTCTCATTAAATTCGTTTAAGATAAAAGATATTCCTTTACAAGTAGACAATGGTTGAGGCATCACGATTAGTTAAATGTTTTCGAGCCGCCAATAAGTTCGTTGGCATCAAAAATTTTCGATAACGAGATGTTATACTATAAACTATTAGAATCTAGTTCAAATTATTAACCAATAATACCAGGATTACCGAATCTCCTTGAAGTTATCCCAGAATTTCATCCCAGGAGGTGTTTAAAATACCTCTGACAACACAAGCGTTCATAATCCAGCCCAAACTTTTAAAAAATACATATATACTTTATACAGTTGGTTCATTCTAGGACTTTTTAACATTTATATACTGTACTTGTTTGTCACCAAAAAAATATACAGTTGGTACCAAAATACTCATCCCGCAGACTTTCTCAATAAGTAAAATTTATTTGGTGGAAAAGAAATTTTTCTAGGCAAGTCACGAAAAATACGGTTATTTTCTCATTGCGATTAAGTTAAAGACCCTGTTAGCAAGCATTACGCTAGCTTTGATAATTTTGTAACCGTTGGAATTACCGCAATATAAATATAGTTGTGCTTTTTAGCCATTGGAATTTCCGCATTATAAATAAATAAATCGCTATGAGAAAATGGGCGACTCTACAAAAGTTTGGACCAACGTTTTTTCCGGTTCCAGCTTTCTTGAGTACCCACAGTTGATACTTGGTTTTTGTTTAGTTTGATCAACGCTTGCAAATTGTTGAATTTTTTTATCAAAATAATGGTTCTGTTCGTCAAACTTATCGTGCACTTCGTCCATTTTATGGCGGATATAATCGTCCTTCAGAGCGGCTAATTCGAATAACAATAGATCGTTTTCGGACCACATTTACTGTTAATGATAATGTGCATCTCGCGAGACGCCAAACAATGTGCACTGAAGAAGCTGTAGCCGTTGTACAGGAAAGCATTGAAGCAGTTCCAAATCAATCAATTCGCCGCCGTTCGCAACTGCGGGGTTGTGTCCTTTCACTTTATGGAAGATTTTACGAAAGAATCTTCGCTTAAAAGCTTTCAAGATTAAACTTGTGCCGGAATTAAAGCCAAACGACCATCGCATGCGCGGCCAATTCGGCTAATGGGCTGAATTACAAATTGATGTTTATGTTGAATTTCACTCCACAATTTTGTTCTGCGATGAAGCCCATTTTTGCTTGAATGGGTACGTAAATAAGCAGAATTGTCGCATTTGGAGTGAGGATAATCCAAAAGCGTTTGTCAAAATACCATTACATCCACAGAAAATTACTGTTTGGTGCGGTTTATGGGCTGGCGGAGTCATCGGTCCATATGCCTTCAAAAACGATGATGGTCAGAATGTTACTGTCAATGGTGAGCGGTATAGGACATGATTAGAAGTTATTTCGTATCTCGATTAGCTCGCAATAATCTTCTTGACATGTGGTTCCAAGAATAATTTCGCGTAATGGTCCAATTAATTGGCCACCAAGATCATGTGATTTAACCCCATTGGATTATTTTCTTTGTTATTGGCGAAATAAGGCCGTAAAAGTTTGTACAAATTAGTCTTTCAGATTGCGCATTGTACGCACCAGCCGTGGCGGCCGCAAGGATAAAATCATATTTAAACATTAATGTCATAAATTTTTCTATCCAATAAAGCTCGTTTGATTGATATTGAAAATATATTTCTTTGTTTTATTATGAATTAAACTTGTGTAACTCTATTTAAAACACCCTTTAGGTATGTCTAGACCCAGTGAAATACTAGTAACTGTATAAGGTTACTTATATGTGTGCGCTAAACTCTTAAAGAGCACTCATGATTTCGTTCAAGCTGGTGTTATTTCGATTTTTCAATTCCAACGGCCAATTATACAATCATTTCAACATCATCATAGGTGACAGCACCACTAACTAGAAACACTACAGAAAAAAGCCGTTCTATTCAAACTTTAATAATATTTTTTAAACTGTACTTTATCTTTCCCAAGTTCTGTCCAAAGGCAAAACATTCAAATATCTAGCAAGTAAAGGCTCAAACAGATTGTATCCGCTCCGTTCCGGTGGTTTCTATGGATAATGAATATTTTTTGAGCTAGTTGGTGGAGAGATTTTTAAATTTTCATGTACTATCAGAACATCAGAGTTCAAACCTCTGGAACGAGGTGTTAATAGCTGCTAATCGCTTTTGACCAAACTCGAACTTTCTAAAAAAAAATTGATAATTTGAAATCCTCTTTTGAGCTATAATTGAACGAAGAATGTTTAGAGCTATTTCATGTACTATCGGAACCTGAATTCAAATCTCTAGAAAGAGGTGTTAGTGGTATTTATCATTTTCGGCCAAACTCAACTTTCTAGAACCAATTTATTTTTATGCATAATGGGTCACTTTGGAGCAAGTTTCGCGAAGAATTAATCTACTATCGTAACTTGAGTCCAAATCTCTAGCAAGAGGTGTAAATAGCTATCTATCATTTCTGGCAAAACAAACCTTTCTAGAAAAACGACGCCAATTTTTTTTCTGGATAATGCTTACCTTTTCAGCTAGTTGTACGAAGAATTTGTTGAAAAATTTCATGTACTATCGGAACCTTATTCCAAATCTCTGGCAAGGGTGGTTAATGTTTATTAATCATTTCCGGCGAAAGTAAAACTTTCTAGAAAAAATTGCAGGCCAATTTATTTCTCTTGAAAATGGATCATTTTTGAAGTACTTGGTCGAGGAGTTTAATCAGCTATTAAATGAACCGTTCCGCTCTGTTTTTATACCAAAATGAGAAATTTCAAATTGTAAGCAGAAATTGAACATGTCGACCGGCTCAGGTTACTGCAATATAATACAGTTTGAATTCTTTTCTACTTAAAACACTGTTTGTGGCTATCGGCAGCTCATATAAATTGACTAACAGAATCGTATAGCGACAAAGCGACTTATAAATCTATACTGTCTTCCATAAATACTATCTATCTCACCATTGCTCTGTTCCACGCTGCGTCCATTGGTGAAGTATGCGGAAAGTTGACTCTAATATCAGATGCGATATTCTCCAATTTTAAATTATATAAATTTGTCGAATAAATCGGCTGAAGTATTATCGGCTTCGATCACTGGACTCATCGGCAGTGGCGTAATGTGGCATTTTCGGACGAATCATGGTTTAACCTTTATGCGTCACACGCGGGCAATCCAGAATCTGCTACGCAACGGAAGAACTATTAAAGCGTGATTGTTCTTTTTAAAAGTTCTTTTTGTTGCATGATAATCCTCGGCCACATTCAGTGCTAAACAAATGATAAGTTTTGAAACAGCAGGTCATTCGTCTAATAAACCATCCTCCGCGAAGTCCAGATTTTAACCCTATAGAGCACGTTTCGAGCGACGTCTAAGCAAACGGGCGAGGTAGAGAGAGATGCTTTGCTAGAAGATTATATGACTAAAATACGGAACATTTTAAATATGCCAAAGCGTATTTATGAAGTAATGCGGGCTACAGGTGGAAACACCAGTTTTTGAATCTTTCTCCCAACATTTCGTGGGGCTCAATTATTTACATTTACAACAACTGAAACAAAATGTCACAGATCATATTATGTCGTAAGTCACACTAGACAATTTATCAAGAAAATTTGTATAGAATAGAAAATTGACATTTAAAAAAAAACCATATATTCTAGCTGTGTAATAATTAAGTTCGAAGGGAGTAATATTACTGAGTGGTGATCTGACTGTCCATTAAAATTACCTATAATATTACCTACAAATTCCATATCAAGCGATCTTTGGTAATCCATATCTATAGAATGACTTCAGACGACTATAAAGAGAATTCGGCTAATAGAATATTTTTCTTGCTTTGCCATAAGAAATATATGTATATCCATTACCTACAAATTCCATATCAAGCGATCTTTGGTAATCCATATCTAGTATGACTTCAGACGACTATAATGAGAATTCGGCTAATAGAATTTTTTTGTTGCTTTGCCATAAGAAATATATATCCATTACCTACAAATTCCATATCAAGCGATCTTTGGTAATCCATATCTAGAATGACTTCAGACGACTATAACGAGAATTCGGCTAATAGAATTTTTTTGTTGCTTTGCGATAAGAAATATATATCCATTACTTACAAATTCCATATCAAGCGATTTTTGGTAATCCATATCTAGAATGACTTCAGACGACTATAACGAGAATTCGGCTAATAGAATTTTTTTGTTGCTTTGCCATAAGAAATATATATCCATTACTTACAAATTCCATATCAAGCGATCTTTGGTAATCCATATCTAGAATGACTTCAGACGACTATAACGAGAATTCGGCTAATAGAATTTTTTTGTTGCTTTGCGATAAGAAATATATATCCATTACTTACAAATTCCATATCAAGCGATCTTTGGTAATCCATATCTAGAATGACTTCAGACGACTATAACGAGAATTCGGCTAATAGAATTTTTTTGTTGCTTTGCCATAAGAAATATATATCCATTACCTACAAATTCCATATCAAGCGATCTTTGGTAATCCATATCTAGAATGACTTCAGACGAATATAACGTATGATTTGTATATTTTTTTTTTAAACTTACGAGTACTTTCTAATTTATAAACGTACAAGAATTGTATTTAATATTTTCAATCGACATAAAGTTTTTGGTACTATCGATATAGTTATAGTTTTTAAATGATGCTATAGTTACATTTACTAGATATTTTTATAAATATATATTAGTGTTACCACATTTAACTATAATCATTTTTCGGGAAATATTTTCGGGCTAATTTCACAGAGGTTCTGAAAATGCGAAATTTTTCGAAAAAATATTCTGTTTCGTATTTTATTTTGCGCAGTGTACTTACGATAGCGTTACCGCCAGTTGGTATTCTGCATTAAAAAGGGCATCGAGCAGGATTAGTAATAAATCATACACACTTTGATTCATTTGACTGTTAATATAATATTTTTGAGAATCTTAATGGGGCAGATACATTGTGTTAGAGCCGTCAAGTTTATTAAAACTCTAAATTTGTATATGAAAAAAAAAAAGAAGTGAGCACAAAGAACGGAGAAAAAAAAAAGCGGAACGGACACTAAAACGTTCCTTTCATACACATCTATAGTGTCTTTCATAAATTCTACTATTTCACAATTTGCTCTGTTCCAGCTGCGATGATTTTTAATTTTAAATCGTACAAATTTTTCCGATATCACATGCGCCGCAATAATTTACGCTTCAGCTAAATTTCACAATAGTTCAACGACTTTTCAATTTAATGGAATATATTTTCCTAAATTATTTTCCTGCAAACAAAAAACCATAAAAACTTGTCTTAGCTTAGCAACTATATCATGCTCCGTATATACCACAATATTTTTTTATTTCTTTTCTGTATCATCTATAACTGTATAATTTTATTTAGAATAAATACGAGAAAAGCTTTTACTGAATAAATTAAAAAAAATATATATTCTTTATTTCTTGAACAAATCTACTAAACCAACAGAATAATTAAAAATGTCAAAATTTATCAAAAACATAACATTTTCTTCTCATTTCATTCTGTCTTCACAAAAAAAAAAAAAATTATTTTATTACAAATAGCAAATGAAACAATTTTCCATTTTCCGCTATTCCCCCCTTCATTTTTTTTGTACGCGCACAGTTGAAAAATTTACTTAAAATTAGATGCGAATAATTATTAAAATACACACACACCCACAATGGGAAATATTTTTTTTTCGCTGCGTGTGCGGGAAAGCTATTTAACCCCTTTTGCTATGGGGTGTGCGTGCGCGGATCGCGGGAAATAACTTCGAACAATAATATAAAATATGTAATGTGGTTAGACGTCATTATGTTTTGTATACTATATGTATGTATATCCGAATGTATCGAACAATGTTCTGTAATATTTCCATAAATACACATTGGCGGGCTAAAAAAGATACACATTTTATTAAAGTGTTAGCCAATTCAATAATGACGTGTGATTTATCATCGCAATAAAATGTTAAATTGGAACGGCCACCGGCCTAAAATTTTATGAAATCCATCAGAGTTGGAACATACAGCAACTCACTTATCAAAGGCGGAGTTTATATTAAAATTTTTTTTTTCAATAGTAAGCTGTGATGGGCGAGGTAGATTGTGCTGTGTAATCTACGCGGTTTGTCGACACGTAAAATATTACGTAGATTAAGGCAATATCGACAACCTACGATATTTTTGCGACTTATATATTATTTGCGACACATATTATTTGATGCTCCCCATGAAATTCTGCACAAGTTCCGGTGTGGCTTAGGCACCAATATTATTCCATTTAGAACGCATATTTTCAGCAACCTTATCGCATCCGTTTTCTACAGCATTCTTTTCAGTATTGCCAAATATTTTTGGATAGCTCGAACACCAGTGGGCACAGATCCTTTGAGATAACATTGAATTGATTAGTTGAATTGAAAACATGTACAAACATTTGTGTTCTTAATATAATGTTTGCTTGTTAGATTTGTTTTTGTATATAGTGCGGGGCTATTGATCGCCAAACTGCAAATTACATAGAAAATAAAATTATGAACTTCGAAAATTTAGCCTAATATATTCAGTGACTTCCGACAACGGGAAAAATATGTTAAAAGCGGCGAAACTGCTAAAAAACGAATTGGATATTTCTGAGGTGGATGAAGATGAAGACGAAGATAGTAATGCCTACCTTAGACTAACAATGGAGCGGGGAAAGGCTTATATTGCTGACTAATTAACATTTAAATATACTTGTCAGTTGGCAGTAACGAAGAATCTTAGTTAAATTCATTTAATAAAAAAGTCAATGCAGAATGGTGTCAACAAAATTGGGAGTGCCTATAAGGGCTATAGCAAAATTGGGGAAAAAAAGCTAGGCTTGATTGTCTAACTCGGTAGAATTCAACGTTTGACATGATTAAACGTTTATTGGAGTGCAGAACGTTTCAACTATAAGTGTGGATGAAAACTTTGGGAGTTTTGCGTAGATTTTGCCAAAATGTTTGAACCAGTCAATTTTTATTTGGATTCCCAGACTTGTACGAAAACTTCGATCATAGCTTTGCAGCGACCAAATGATGATCGTTGCCTAATGCCTACGTATTTGCTTGCTGATCGATAAGTTCTCACATCCTGGTCGATTTGGCTGCGGGAAGTGCCTGCTACTGTAAGGTCGTGAGCAATTACAAAATACATCATTTTCTCACCGTTATCGATCACAGTTTCAAATCGCGAGTTCGGACCTATTTTCCCATAAGTCGGCCTGGCCTGATTTCTGCCACCTCTAGCATTAAAGTCTACAATTACCATTTTAACGTCGTGTTCGGGTATAGATCCCACCAGATCGTCCAAGTCCTTGTAAAATGAGTCTTTATCGTGAGGCTGGCTAATTTCTGTGGGCTCATGCATATACACAAATTATCGACAGGTTGGCTAACTTCATGCGCGAACGAACATGACAATCGGTTATTGAATGTCTGGAAATCCGAAACAGCTTTCTTTACCTGCGGCCCAAGAAGAAATCCAGCTCCAAGATTCCCGAGGTCATCTCTATTGTTTAGCAACGTATAGCACTGGGACACATGGTCTCCACTTTAAGGCCAGCGAATTTCTTTAAAGAGCAACGAGTTTCAGCCAATACTCCTTTATGCATGTGATATTAGGTCCTCAAACACTCCTGGTTTCCTAATTAGTGCCTGCCGCTGTCCGGGTTCTTGAGCGAGGGTCCGGTATTAGTTATTAGGTATTCAGTTTTTCTTTTGTTGATATTGCAAACAGTGGTATAGTTAGCAAATGATATTGTGGTGGTATTCTTGGAAAACATGTTCGTGCAATTTAGGTTTACGAGACATGTGTGCCCTGTGGTAGGGACAGGGTCCATACTAATAATAACTTGGTTTTTGTTTTATTTGATTGATATCTAATTAATGAAAGCGTAACTAACGGATTTCAAATTATTTTCAGTAGTTGGTTTTTTATTTATACTTTTGTAGGCCTGGAGTAACTTTTTACCCCCATACACAGATTGTAGGTATAATAAATAAAAAATACAATCGCCCTGGTGAGAAATCAACCGTATCGACGACGATTCTAATGGTGATTAACGTTACGCATAATACTGCTCTAATATTATATGGAAGACAAATATTGACACATTTTTTTAATCAACCGTTAGGACCTAGAAAATGTTGATGATAACCATAAACAGTGTTAATGGAAAATTTATTAGACTATACTAAACCGATGCATCAGACCATGAAAAATGCATTTTCTCCAATAATTTATATAAACGAATATGAGTATACGACCAGACATTAAAACTGACATCCATTTTGGTTTTATTAATTTTAAATTATTCACAGCTTTTCCATGTCGCATTAAAAACCAACAACAACAGATTCGTTTGGTTCAAAAAACTGAAAACAAATTATAGTTTTTCTGGCTAACATAATACACACACATACACGTAAAAAGTGATAAGCCATAAAAATGGACGACAATGAAAGTTGTAGTTAAGAATTTTTATTAACATTTTTTGCATATTTTAGTGGGTTGCTGGTAGAAGCTGGGAAAAAACTTTTTCTTTTCCTTATTGTTATTGTTATTGTTATTACTGCTATACTATTCTTGCTACCATTATTTTACTCTGGTTTTTTTTTTGTAAACAGGAAATGAAAGTCTCTGCTTCCTTTCAACAGTTTCTTTAAAATAAAATAAAGTTTCGGAAAGAATATCACCAAAAGCTTTTCTTTTTATCCTTCTTGCGATTATTATTCGTCTTTTTTTTAATTTTATAGTTTTTTGCACGGTGGAAAATATATAAAATGAAAATTGAAAACAGGATACAAATAAATAAAATAAAATAAGATTTCTTTTTAACTTAAATCCGATTAACGAAACGCAAAAAATGTGAAGATAATTGAAAAACTCTTTAAAAAAAAAAATTATGTTCTGGGTGTAGCAACACAGAATGGGAGAAATAAAGATAAAAACAAAGTTCAGTCATGCACTTTCGAGGAATTATAGATTATCGGTGAATAATCTGGAATAATATTACTGATTATGGAATTTTTTTGTAGACTAAATTATGTTCGATTATTTTTGAAGGATGAGGCGGCAATAAAAAACTGGACCGTAAGTATAGAATCTATAGTTTCATGGAAGCTAGAAAAAATTGCCAAGAACTTATAGATGAGGCAATATACTAATGCGATGGAAAAACAATAAAGAGATAAAAGACTAAGATTATCTCAATCACAAATATTGACAACAGAGGATGGACGTACATTAACAATGGTTTTACTTCCAAAAAGGCTGAGTTTAATCGGTTTACTGTAGCTTCTCTGTATCCCGTGTACGGAATCGCTGAATGAATGTGAAGTTTATAGTAAGTTTAACTAATTGTCAAAAATTGTAATATTTGTACATAAAATCGTATCAGTTTGTGCTCTAGGAAGGCTACTGCAAAAACAGATAGTATAGTGCGATTTGTATTGGGCAACATAAACAAAACCTTTGCTCTTATTATAAATGGCACAATTACCGTGCTAATGGTAAGCTTGATTTGGTTCTGATTCCTTAAGTTGATTGACAACATTCACATTGTCCAACGCTGAGCTTCGCAGACACATGCTATTTCGAAGTGTCAGAAACGAGTTGTATGTTAATTGTAAAAGGCACACCGATTTTGCCTATCTTCACTAAGATACGGACCAATTTTGTTAAATTTACTGAAATTCTTGAAACATATGTTGTAAATGTGATTCAGCACAACATACTTGACTTATAATCATTCATCTTATCGTACACTTCAGAAATGCTAATGGCACCTATATCTTAGACTTGCTAAATCGTACCTTGACATAACAAAGCTTGTTACAATAACAGTTTTTATGTACCTGTATCATAATTTTTAACATACGCTAACCATTGAAGTTGGTGTCATGCTAATCATGCATCCTTAATATAGTTATCAGATATACATAAAACCAATCACTGAAAATTGTATTTACTGGAACTATGCGGCAAACGATTACTTATAAAAAAGGACCACAATTAATAGATTACGACCGGGAGTATACGAAAGGTGGGGTGGGTTCTGAAAAACTCATTAATCGTAATTTTGGGAAACAAATAAGGAACAAGGCTTTCGATCGACCACCGAAAGGTATCTACTGAAACGTGAACAATAGTTACGAGCCATACTGTTGTTATCACAATATTTTTGAAGTAGATAAGTCAATAAATTAGACATTTCCTAGAGTGATTCCGTGAATTAGTTCTAAAAAAGGTTCTTTAAAGGCTATCATGGGCCTTCTACTGAATCAACAATCTGGCTCCAGCGGTTCCGACCCTGGGCTTGGTTTTCATACTGTCCTAGACAACCTGAAGAAACCAACCCGTTCTATACACCGTAAAAACATCGTCGCCTGCAACGACCTTTACGCCTACCATATAGTACTTTCAAAAATCGGTACACATTTCGTTCCGGGTTAGAACGCAGAACGTCACCGAGCTAGTGTACTCGTTGATTCTTATTTCATGTTCAATATTGGGGATCTTCATCAGATCTCTCATCTCGATATTGTACAGAGCTCGGTATATTTCGCGTTTGGGCCGCAAAACACACGCATGATACTTTTCTCAAATGTAAGGAGCCATTTATCGTACTAATCCGTCAGCAACCAACTTTCACATCCAAACATAACAACCCGCCTGATCAACGCTTTGCAAAAATTCTGCTTTATGGCACTTGATATAGGTGTTTATATTTTAGCAATGGCCTTAGAGAATACAAAGCAAGACTTCTAGCTGACAGCCGCACTTTAATATCATAACCAAAACTGTTTTAGTGAGTGATAAGAGAGCCCAAATATTTGAACCTCCTCACTCCCTCAAACGTGTAGTGGCCACTACAAAAATCTGGTGTGCCATTGTCACTATAACCAGAGATAATGTTTTTCATTTTGGACTCATATTCAGTCTAATCACGCATATGTCATTTGCATATACAAGCACCTGATTGGACTGGCAATATAAGATGTTGGGCTGAGGTGTTTCAGTTTAACGAAAGACGTACTCCAACATGAGATGAAAGAGTATCGGGGTCACAGCATCTTCGTGCTGAGTTAACTGCAAAAAATATTGAACGCCTGTTCTCAACTGTAACACAGCATTGAGACTGTTTTATTGACATTCTACACAATATTGGCATACCTAGGTATTCCAGTGCAGACCACAAAATCTCTCGATTGATCGAGTCATAGGCCTCCCGGACATCCAGGAATATCTGATGTATAGTGATAGATGTCTCCTAATATTTTGATATAGAATCATCTTCAGCGAAAATACCTGATCAGTGACTGATCGATTTAGACGAAATTCTCCTTGATAGTCACCTATCAGGCCGATCGTAAGAGGGGTGATTCTATCAAATATAATGTAACACATTAACTTGTATGCTGTGCAAAGGATAATACTCATACTTCAAGCCGCGGTCTCCCTTCTTAAAGGTAAGGCACGTCTCCGCCATTTTCCGTTCGCCAGGCATTACTTCGGTTTGTCATACTAATCGAATAAGGTCGAAACAACAGTTCCACAAAGCATCCCCTTTGGTTGGCTTACTTCATTCGCCAATATCTGATGATTTTAACAAAGCTTTTATAGATCTATGTCCTTTCAGTAGGCCTTTGGGTAAGTCTCGGCCACCGGTGATCGAGAAAGCTCCAAGGTACGGTACTCGTACAAAATGCAGGAGACTGTTGAAGAAAGCGAGGAATACAGATGCTGCTGCAGATCGGGACTGTTAAAAGAAAGTCCTCTAAACTAACAAGTACGAGCTAAGAGCAGGGCCTGGAGGCTCTACCGTGGTAATATACTGAAGTCCACGTAGGCGGTCAGACTATGCAAAGTGATATGTTCTAGTCCTTCCACTTCGAGTTATCTACAACTTCCGGATGGATCATGGACCTCGTGTAGTGGGGAATTCCTGGAGCTACTACTGGAAACGCATTTCACGGAATACTCGGTACTTGCTCCGGAGATACCCGTGACAAAAAGGGGTGTCGGCCTCGCAAGTCATGTAGAAAATGGGCGAAAATTTTTAACGTTAATAAACAACTTTAAGTCATACATGTCGGCAGGCCCTGATGGCATTATCCATTGGCAGCTTAGAACTTTTTCACATTTCTAGTAAATGAACGGAAAAAAAGTGATATTTATAGTTAGGGTGGAGGAAAGCTATCAATACTCCCCCAAACACTTTAGGTCTATATAAGCTTAACCTCCTTTCCAATAAAATCACTAGAAAAACCAATATAGGCTTTGATCAGGCTCAATGAAGCTGGGGGGGCTGTCGAAATCTTAATACGTGTAGTATAAGGGACGAGCGGTGGAAACAGCTCTCCATTCCGTTATTGATTGAGAAATCACTTGAATATATGGAATATTTCTTGGTAACTTTCTTGGATATATAGAAGGGACCTTTAGCAACGTCAGACCATAGGGGCAATCTCACGGGCTCTTGCGTGTCTGGGGGTAGATTGGTTTCTCAGAGACTGGATAGATCGAATGCTTATAGGCTGGATCGTGACAGCTCATCTTGGTTGAGTGTCTGCCGGTAAATACGTGAGCAGAGGTACATTGCAAAGTGGCGTTTTGTCCACTCTTCTTTTGAATTTGGTCAACTTGCTTCAAGGTGGTTCCCTACGCGGATGATGTTGCTATTGTGGTCTTAGGTAAATATTGTACGCAGAGTGAGCGCATGCAGTACGAACTCGGCTATCTCTCTGTGTGAGCCAGCAGCTGTGAAAAAATACCTCGGGTTACTTTTTGACAGCAACCTAAGCTGGAATCCAAACATCTTAGAAAGAGTAAGGAAAGCTACTTTCGTGTTCTATTCCTGCAAAAATTGGAAAGAGATGGGATATGGTGTCATACATAGTATACTGGTTTAACGTTTCAGTGGTCAAACCTATACTACTGTATGGGGCGTTGTCGTTTGGTGGACAGCATTAAAAATTATGGCTTACCTGAAACTATTGACGAAAGTCCAAAATACCGCCTGCTTGTGTATAAGTGGGGCCCTCAGGAGCACATCAACTCAAGCTCTGGAGATTCTCTTTCAAATAACTCTCCTGGATCTTCCGGTTGAGCAAATTGCATATTGCACATGCATTCTACTGAAATCCATATCTATTTGGATTTGCAACAATATAGGATACTACTCTATCCTGTGCAACAGGATTCAGGAAACTTAGGTTTTCTTGAATCTGTAGCGGTCACAACAATATGTAAAATACTTCGCGACTGCACAGCAAATAATTCGCGCGCACAAAATACTAGGCGCAAAATTATTATATACAATAAAATTGTATAAATTAATGTGTTCCTGCTCTCGAATTCCTCAGTCACCAAATTACCCCAGATGGCATAACACCTTCGCTACGGCGCGAAAGACTAGATCTTAAAAATCTTCCTCAGATACAACTGTCTGACGATGAATTACTCCAACTATTGAATAATTCATCACGCCCTGATAGTTCCAAATTCAAATTAGAACTCACCATCCTTCCAGACATAAATATTTATTGCGAAACATCAATAGTTGTAAAACGACCATTTGTTCCAGCATCTCATAGACTAGTAGTGCTCGATGCTCTACATGGGTTATCACATCCGAGTATACGAGCATCACGTCTAGTAATTTCCAGTAGGTATTTTTGGCCGAAAATGAACGCGGTGCACGGTTCATCAACATACAAAGTCCGAACGCGGACAATTTAACCTGCCTTCTGAGCAGTTCGAGCATATACACATGGATATAGTAGGACCATTGCCACCATTCGAAGCTTTTGTGTATATGCTCACCATTGTCGATCGCATTACTCGTTGGCCTGAGGAATACCTTATTCAAAATAGCACCACTGCCACTATTGCTAGGACGTTTGTCGAGTAATACTTTTCAAGATTTGGGATATCACTTGAAATAACGACAGACAGTTTGTCCGATTTCAAATTATTCCTTAATTACTTTTTATCCAAACATCCCCACCACTAACCTTATAATTTGGGGGGATTATACTGTCTTATACATCACTCCCCATGTAGCGGTCGCAACTATATCTGAAATACTTTACGACTGCATGACACATAATTCGCGCGCACAAAATATAAGGCTCAAAAAAAACGGCGCTATTCATTCGCCATCTGTTGAGGTGACATTCCAAACAGTTTCCCACCAGAGAAGACTGAGTGAATGAGTCGGTTATGGATAATGAGGCGCTTAGCTTCTTCACGGATGGCTCAAAAATTCGATGGTCAACCTCTCTTTTCGTATTCCCGACTTTTACAGTGATTTTCAAGCTGAACTTATCGCGATAATGGAAGTCGTGGGCTGGTTGAAGTATAATGTAATATCTATTGGGATATTCACTTTAAATGAAATTCCGTTCAATTCAATATCCGCTTGACGTGGGTTTCAGGACACTTCAATTTCGTAGGGAATGTAAAGGTAGATGAACTGGCACAGCACGCCTTTTATCACAAAGCATGGATATAAAGATACCGCTTACTTCCTGTTAATTATTGCCTCAGGAGGAAGCTAAAAAAGAAATGAACGACGGCACCATGTTGGTCTGGTCGTGGGAGCTACAATGGGAAGTTGTCTCATTGGAGTACACGCGAGCAGACTGTGTGATTTGTGTCGTAGCCATGGTGATGAAGAGGAGGAAGAAAACTTCCAAGTTGGAGGACCTACGGGATTTTTGTAAAATCGAAGTCATGTGCCTTAAACGCTTCTTGGTAAGCTTTAGGTAAGATCATGGTTCGACGATTCAAGAGGAGGTAACAAAAATATGGTACAGATACGGACCAAAGTGATTGTATGGTAGTTCTTTAGGGCGGCACCCTAACCTATACATTATAGTAAATTCAATGTTATAAAGCTTTAAAAATTCGGTTCTTTATTTTAGTCGACTTTTCCAAGCAATCACCTAGTAAAACACACGAAATATAGTCTAGCACTGATGCAAGATGTTTTTTATGTGTTTACTGGGTGAGTATTTGGAAAATTTGTTGTGTTAATAATCATGGGATCTCTTTTATAATGTTAACCAGTCATGGTAACAACTGCCTTCGCATATCTCTTATCGGCCTCTCAATGACTGTTTTCAACCATTCCATGGAAAACAGCATGTATATATATATATGTATATATATATATATATATATATGAGTGATGTCTGTCTCTGACTAAACGGTTGGATCGCTGGGCTGACGACCCGCATCCGTAAAAAAATCAAGTGTTTATAACGCCAACAAAAAGAAAAATGGATACCGCCAAAACAACACCGAACCCCCGCTCAAGAACCCCGACAAGATATTTAGGATCGGCACGTGGAACATGCAGTCAATTTGAAAACCAGGAGCGTTGGAGGGCTTAATCACGTTCATGAATGAGTATCGGCTGGAACTCGTTGCTCTTCAAGAAATTCGCTGGCCTAAAAGTGAAGACCATGTGTCCCAGACGTTGTGTCCCGTACGTTGCTCTACAGTGGAGATGACCTCGGAAATCTTGGAGCTGGATTTCTTCTTGGGCCGCAGGTAATGAATGCTGTTTTTGATTTCCAAGCAATGAATAACCGATTGTGTAAGCTTCGCTTGCGCATGAAGTTAGCCAACCTATCGATAATTTGTGTACATGTGCCCACAGAAGTCAGCCAGCCCCAAGATAACGAATCATTTTCCAATGACTTGGACGATCTGATGCAGGATCTATACCCGAACACGATGTTAGAATGGTAATTGTGGACTTTTAAGTCATAAGTCCGTTCTTCCGACATGAAACTGCAACCGATAATGGTGAGAGAATGATGTACTTTGCGGTTGCTCATGATCTTAGAGTAGCAAGCACATTCTTCCTTCACAAACACATACATCTAGAGACATGGATACATCCTAGCGGAACTTCCCGCAGCCAAATTGACGATGTGTTAGTTTCTAAAGGACGGGGTCAGGTTGGGCAGGATGTTAGAACTTCGATGTGAGAACGGTCAGCAACCAAATACGAAGGCAGCGATCATCATTCGGTCGCTGCAAAGCTACGACGGAAGTTCTCGTACGAGTCTGAGAACACAGCGAAACGCATGGTACGTTTCGACTGTGAAGGTCTGATAAATGAAGATAAAAAAAAAACGATACGGATATTGTCAGCGACAACATTGATGATGATAATAACCAGTCTGACTGCGTGAACTCAGTCTGGTAAGTACTGAAAACTTCGGTTGTCAGTGCTGCTCTACAGACTTTAGGTATAGTAAAAATCTGACCTAAGAATGATTGGGTTGATGACGAGTGTCGTCTTGCAGTTGAGCAACAAAATATAGCCCATAGTGAAGTGCAACAACGTCTCACAATCGCTAAGAAAAATAAGGCTGCAGCTAAGATGGTTTGCGGACAAACAGTCAAGCTAACCTGGGTGAGTTCTTTGTGGAAAATCTTCTTCCACCTTTACCAACCGCAGATCAATACAATTGAAAATAAGGTTGTTGATAATTTTAAGGCAATTTTTCATTTCGTGAATGTTAATAATCGTATTGAAGCAATAGTTGATTTTAAAATAATTTACATAATTTTTAACAAATTAAAACTAAAATAAAACCTTGTTTGAAAAAATTGCAAGCAGGGAGTAATGATAATTAAAACGCTTGTTCCTATTTACATGCTCCTGTAATCTATTAGAGGCATGATAAATAAATAGTGTGAACGAGCTTTATGGCCAAATTTTTACTGCTGATTCGTGTTGTAGGATTAGCGGCAAAATACGTCATTATGAAAAAGTGATAGAAACACCTACAAATTGCTGGCAAAAATCTTCCATTTGCAAAAAAATGTATTTAGCTTGAAGTGCTTATACTTAACAGGAGCATTTTACCTCGGTTTATGGTAGGATACAATTTTTGACCAAATTAATTGTTTCAAAACGAATTCCACGTACGTTTCCGTTATCCATCAAACTATTTCCACTAAATTTTGTGAAAATTTGGTCATTAGTCTGCTACATTTTTTAGCGAACGATTATCTAAACAATTTCGATTTTTCAAATAACTGGGTTACTCTTATAGCCTTCCTGGAGCGGGGTTTTTAAAATGTATGGCACGGTCATGGTCAAAGTTCCCCGGATTATTTTTAATGAATATGTTATGACCTTTTTGTAAATATTTCTATCGTTATGAAGAGGGCCCCACTCTATATAGCACTATATATCGTTGTTTCAGGTCAATTTAATGATTTTGTAATGGATTAGCATGATGCTGAAATATAGATTCATGGTATTTAATCACAATTAGTTTTCAATTCCGCTCTTATTAAAAATAGATTAAACAGCATTGACGGAAATTCTACAAAACTGCCACGAGTAACGCATTGTTCCTAATGTAATTTGGTAACCCCAGTTACTAATTGACAAAACCACTCTATAGGAATTGTCTATTGCCTATTATCGACGTTGTCTACTTTGATGACATTGTCTACGGGTTGTCGACACATCAACTTAGAAAATAATTGATGGCACTTAAACGTCCATCGCTGCTCATGTCTCGTGGGTTATAAATTTATCTTCAGCTCCTCGTTCTGTTCAACACTTTTGGTTTATAAATGATCATCATATTGCCGATCACGCATTATCATAGTTACACTTAACGTTACATACAACAACTAGGCTTATTGATAAATTTCCACGTTCAGTCAAAATTGTAACAGTTTGGTTTTTTAATTCGTAGAAAACCATTCTATAGTTTTGATATTTTTCGTTATGTCACCAATAACGAAAAATACTTTGTGTGCGTTATAAAGTTCCAATTTTGGTTATACAAATCAAAATTTCTTTTAAGTTGTATGTATAAAGGATCGCAGCATAGACATATTGTTGCAGCCACCGTTTTTGTGAAATTTAGTGGCAGATGACCAAAATCACCACATTCGTAACATCTCGTACCTTTCGATTTATTTCTGCATTTGAGGACATATCCTAGGAAGTTGAAGTTTTGCCTTGAATGCACTTTCATGAGTTAACACCTTTTATACATATCATAGTCGAATATCTTGTATTGCTTTAGCTTACGTTTAACAGTTGCCTTTTGATTTCGTTTAAACCGTACATATATACCATACACAATTAATTATTTACTTTAATTTCGAGCGTATTTTTGGTTAATTTAAGTTTTCGAATTAAAGTTTGAATTCAAAATGGTGACTCAATGGAAACGATATTAATTATTTTCAATCTATATTGGTTCGAAGCAAGGAAATTATTTTCGAGTTGTAATAACGTTAAAAATAGGCAATAACACCGAATAGCGTCTACGGTGGTCAATTATAATAAGTGGTTATCAGTGAAATTATAGGTATGGGACTATAATATAGCCCGTTAACTAAATTAACAATTTCCCAAAGTAAATTTCAATGTTTATTTATACATTTTACAAATATTTCTGTATAACTTGTAAATATTCATTATACCATCTGTAATGTTCAAAAATGTGAATTATTTTGATTCTAATAAATATTATTTTTCACGACATAAATAATATAATTTATGATTACAGGAGACAGTATTCCATAGCAAATCATAATTGTAATGTACACAATCTTCATTACCATCAGGATTATTTTTTTCCCAGTTCGTATAGGTGAACGGTGTCCTGTTGTATCCCAATAAAAAGTGTTTCCATTTTTCTTTTTTCCGGATGTCCAAAATGAACTCGATATTAAATGGGACATTGCAATTAAATCAACTACCTTTCTAATTCGAGTATTTTCTTCAGAAGACGGAACATCAATCAAGTTCATTCTAAGGTTTGCGCAAGCTTTTTTAGCTTGGTCCCAATTTAACTATAATACATATATGAAATATAAACAATATGTCGTAACTGTTCATAAAATTCGACTGAAATAATTATATTTACCTCTTCCGGAACACTCGAATAGTATGTTACGCCCTCGGTGCTATATCGTTGACCACAATTTACGATCGCAATAAAGCAGCTCGAGATAACCAGTGCAGTGAAAATAAAATTCATTTTTAAAAGCGCTACGCGTTTATTTACAACTGAATTTCTGATGGATTCTGATCCACAGATTTATACCGTCTGCAATTATTACCGGTTAGCTTATCAGTATTATTTTTTTATATCAAAAATTTAATTAAATCAAGCATTACCATACACAATTAATTATTTACATTGGGCTTACATAAATCAATTTGTTTGAGGAGATGTCAACGGAAACAATATTAATTCAAGAGAAGATAATTTATTCTGGATCTCTATAGATAATTCCGCAGAGTTTCTGTCGAAGTGACCGTTTTTCTAGGATACGGTGAAATGTTGTTCATGTTGCCTTCTTCATGGTACACTATTATTACAGATCTTTCAATTGTTCTGTGGACCATCTTGAATAAAAATCTTTTATTAGTAAACTCACTTTATATTAGTCATGAAACTCACCTGATTTTAACAGCTAAAATTTTCTTACCAGAAAACGTGATTTCATTTCCCTTTCGCAGCATGTCAATGGTTAATTATTTGGCGATAATGACGTAGCCGCCTAGACATTTATTTATATAGTGATATGTACGTGACTGACCAAAATTGAGAAGAGCTGTTTCCGTAGATTCCCCAGCTGTTAATCTAAACTGCTTTAGGGATATCAATAATCGCTTGGACGGAATGCAAAGGATACGCATTCCTAAACATCATAAGGATCAGTATTCCATATCTTCCATGACAACTGGAGATCGCAATGCAAGATTATGTTCAATGCAAGAATGAAAATTTCAAGTGTTCACCATGAGAATGGTGGAAGGCCGAGGTTCTGAAAGTCATTGTCATTGTCTTTGTTGAAGTCTATATCCAATTCTAAGCAGTCGTATGTCAGTACTGTATAGTATACTTAGCCAGGTCCGAGACCTGTTACCATCCCTGCCGCGTGGAGGCGCATACTTTTCTACTATTGCTTATGCTTGGTTAATTTACTTGGATATAGAAGTATATCCAGCGTCAGTTGTTAAAATACTCATAAGCTTAATTCAGCTTTGTGTTCCGTAGGCCAAGAACTAGATTCAATTATTTAAAAATATTTAGGTTTGTAACCTAGTGTCATTACTTTTTAAAACTCCTTATAACTAAAATAAAATTTTCGGGCTATGCCGTTGTCATTTGTTTAATACCTTAAAACGAATCTTCGATCTTTAGCCTACCTACCACAAAGTACAGTGTCACATAATCTTTTAAGATGTGCGATATTTGCAGGCACCATCAGCACTAATGTGAATGCTCATCTGTCTCAGTAGCTTGTCCACATTCACACATGCTTGAGTCCGTCAAATTAAGTCTTAACATATAATCAGCAAATTTTCCATGGCCAGCTAGCATTTGCGCAAAAGAGGCGCTTATAGATAGGCTTATACCTAATCTTCCTTCGATACTCGGTAAGTAACTAACGGTAGTTCTGCCCTTTTCAGATTGCCTCCATCTGTCTTGCCAGATTTTAATGGATTCTTTATGAATTTCTTTTTTGAGGGATGTCTTGTTCGATAGGTCACTTGGTGTGCCTTGCCACTGCATACTGCCATAAATCAACTCTAAATTCTTCCTCAGTTTGTACTTAACTAACCTTTCGTTAAGTACTATGGCCATGGGAATCACACCGGCTATTACAGCCACGGCATATGTGTATGTCATGGTCGCAACCACTAGGCCTTCGTATATCGTTTGCGAGTGTGCCTTGTTTCAGGCCCCACGTCTCTTTAGCAACTCTTCTTAGTGCGTAGAAAACTTTTTTGCTATTTTCTGCCACCCTTTTCACGTGAGTAGTGACGCCAAGTCTTTAGTCGAAGTCGACTCCCAACCATTTTTCAGAGTTCACCATTTTTATCTTTTCGGTTCCGACATACACCAAGGGTGGTCTCCTTATGTCGAGTGAACCTTTCAATTGGATCATCACTGTTTTGGTGGAAGATAACTCCATCTTATTAATATCACACCACTTAACCATACTGTCAATGCCGCGCTGAGCAGCCTCCTGAATTGCCTGTCTAGAATTTCCAGTAAAGATCATAATTTGTTCATCCGCGAATGCTTCTTCTTGGATCTCGTCAAGCATGCTACTGCAGAGATGCGGACCCAAAATGGAGCCTCGTGGGCAACCTTGCGGTTCTATCAGAGAAGTAACTGTACAACAAGGAGTAAAGAGTCGCTAGGCAACTTATCTGCTTCAACTCCCTCATTATACTTGGCCACCACAGATTATCAAAAGCACCAGATACGTTTAGGAATACACCAAGAGCGTACTTGTTGCTCGATCCTTTAACTATGTTGAACATCTCAACCATAGCGCCCTCTGTGGATCGTCCTCCTCTGAAACCGAACTGCTTCTCACTATATCTACCGCCACTCTGAAAAATCTCCATCAGCCTGCCAGTAACCAATTTCTCAAGTAATTTGCCTTAGTAATTTGACTGGCAGCAACTAGATCGGTCGATAAGCTTTAGGGTCGGTTTGATCTCGATCGCCGCCCTTCCTTATAATTTTACTTTACCATTCTTCCAAGCTTTAGGAAAAACTTCTTTATTCAGACAAGCACTCATGAGATCGGTAATGATAGGTCCTATAATAGGCCAAGCTCTTTGGACCACCTCGACCTCAACATTGTCAAGGCCGGGTGCCTTACCTCTTTTAATTGATATTATGGCGGATGTGGTTTCATCATTGCTGAAAGAAACCTCCTCGCCAGTGGTTGGCGTGATAAGACTTGCAGCTCGAATCACCCTTTGAGCATTTGTGCCACTTTCAACCCTATCATCGCGTAGCAAAATATTTAGCAGATATTTAGTAGTGTCCTCCCAACACGTAGTTGTTTGGCCACCACTGCCAATAAAAGTACTAAGTTCCTCTGGAGTTTTAAGCTTTCCAGCACTATATTTGTATACGAAGCCCCAAGGTTCTGCGTTACCATGTTCCGTTATGAATTTTTCCAAGGTTTTACGGCTTGTTTCATTTATGTCTCGTATGTATTCATTACGGTGTACGGCATAATTAAGCTTTTTGCTCAAACGAATTTGCGGATTCGTTTCTCTTTGGTAAAACTTCCTTAGTTTGTGAACCGTAACTCTCTTCTTGGAGAGTTCAGTCGTTCACCAGGACAGTTTCATTTTGGCAGCACGTTTAAGTGGTAAACTCTTATTGCAGGCCCTTATGAGTGAGGCCGTGATATTACTCTCAACTCTATTTACATATTCTTGAGATGAAATGATAAGTTTTGCTTTCTGATCTTGCCATATTGTCTCCAATGTGCTATGGAATTTATCCCAATTTGCGTGTTGAAGAACGTATCGTGGAATTTTGTCAGCAGCTCTTACCTCATTCAGTAAAACTGATTTGTTCAATTTAAATGAAATGGCTCTGTGGTCACTAGAAGTCCAGTTTTCTTTAACTGACCAGTTATAGAAACTATTCTCAACAGTCCCTCCGTGATTAAGGTTAAGTCAATATTCGATTCCCCATTGTCCTACTACATTTAGCAAGTAGGGGCCGCTCCTTGTCAGAAACTCTTCAACGATAGAACCTCTATCATTGGTTTCCCTGTCATGCCAAACTTTGGACCTGGCATTGAAGTCACCAGTTATTATTAATGGATGGTTCTTTAGACCATCCAGAATTCTTTCTAGCATTTGAACATATATGACTGGTTCGTTGAGATATTGGAAGTAGATGCTCACTAGATAAAATTTGCCTATCTTCGATCTTACTTCAACACAGACACAATGTGTGTTACAAAACTATGAGATTTTGACAACTTCTAGATCATTATTAAAGATGCCTATAGCTGATTTACTATTATTATCAGCACCGGTAAAGATCCTAGCGGTGGCCGCCATTCCAATTATTTTACTCTTTGCCGCATGTGGTTCCTGCATACAGAGTATGTCTATATTTTCATGCTGAATGCATTGCATGATTTCGCGTCCGACAACTTTTGCAGTCTGCATGTTTATTTGGACAATCCTATAAGATTAGAAGTATCGGTCTTATTACTTCTCATATGTGGTTTTTCTCATTGTTAGGTCCAAGGCCAGTTTATATGCTGTTCACACTTTACTACGCAGTGAGTGGTCATAAGCTTTGTTTGCCTTTTTACACGAGAAACACTTTGCTCTCTCTGTCAATTTTGGGCAGACCTTCTGGTCATGACCAGACTCACTGCAGTGTCCGCATATCTGATGTTCTTCTTTACAATATCTTGCGATATGTCCGAAGAGATGGCATTTAAAACACCTTGTGACCCTAACAAAGTCCGCCACTCTGCATGCAGACCACCCAATATAAATAGTCGATCACCCAATTTACGTACTTTCCTTCTTTTGGCATCTAAAACATCTAGGCCTACTTCATTTTGCTTAACAATCGACTCCTTAATTTCCTCGATTAAAGCACTTCTTTTCACGTCGTAGATTATTATTCTTGGCAGCTTTTTCTCTGGTAGTGATGGCACCAGATCCGCCTCTGACAGTTCTTTATTTTGCATGAAGAAAACAAGTCCTTCATTGCTTGCTGTCTCGATTAGAATACCCTTATCGCGGATATTGCTAACCTTTTTAACAGCAACTTTTGGAACTACGGGCTTAATCAGTTCTCGTAGTTTGCTCTTAACCTCATCACTATTTTCAAAAAGGGATTCCTTGCCTGCACCTAGTTTGACAGTGACAACCCTAGAGGGTTGATGCCGGATCAGATACAGAAGCTGTAAGAGCCTGAGCATACGACTGCTTATAGATAGAACGTTGACTATCTCACTCCTTTCAAGTAGTCGTTTTTTAAGACCTACTACTTCAAGACAGATATAGTGGCTTGCGTCTTTAATTTCGCTTAAGCAATTTTGCAGCTTATTTCTTTCAGCCACAGTGACCTTAGAGATGGATTTTATCTCCAACTCCAGTGTTTTGACTGCTGCTGACAACATCCCTCTTTGTAGTCAGGTTTGTTCGCTACCTGACTAGGAACATCGCCCATACTATTAGTACGCAGTCTCTTTTGTCGCGCCATTCCCGGCGTTGACCCTTCAATCGAAATAATCGACATCCCACCGTCCCAACTACGTGAGTACCTATTTATACATAGGCACACTTTTATTCTGCGTCTGTGCTTAGCCGTATAGTGGATTTTTATTACACCCTATAGATGGGACCCCCATTTCGTTGCCTCCCCTCAACCTCGTAGAGGTACACAGTCCGGTTTTGCATAGTTGGTAATTCTTTATTTTGTTCTTTCGGTCCCACATACTTTTACAATGACAATTTCGACCTCGTTTTTCATTTCACAATAATTAGCGCTTTTAATAAAATAAGTAGTGAAAATACAAATACTTAGCCCCGAGGTTCTGAAAGTACAACAACTCAGCAAAGAGCGCAGTTCACGGAATTTCTGTAAAGGAATTACTGGACTGCAACATACTTGCAGGCCTACGTCAACCGCCATTCGGGACCGGGATGGAAACCTCTGTGTCAACATCGGCGCAGTACTTGGCTCATGGAGTAATACTTTACTGACCTGCTTGATGTTCATCATGCGTCACAGACAGTTGTTGAGCCACTCCTAATACAGACTGCGGAGATTTTCAGTGAGGAGCCCTCCCATGAGGAATTCTATAAAGCTATGCAGAGATTGAAAGGAAACCGCGCTCACCTGGAGTGGACTGCATTAATTCCGAGATCTTGATATTTGGAGGGGATACTTTGTGGAACTGTCTTTTCGACTTTATTCGATTAGTATGGCGAACCGAAGTTATGCCTGACGAATGGAAAGTGGCCGCTATATGCCCCATCTTCAGGGAGGGAGACCGCTTGAAGTGTGGGAATTATCGCGGTATAGCTCTCCTTTGCACACAAGTTACTGTCATACATTGTATTGGATAGAATTACTTCTCTAGCGGAGTGCTTGGTTGGTGACTAGGAGGAGGAGGATTTCGTCCGAATCGATCAGTCACTGATCAGGTCTTTTCGCTGCGAGTGATTCTATCTAAATATTATGAGACATCCATTCCCGTACATCAGGTAAGGAGATCCACCATATGGTATAGGCGCAGAGGTTGTTGCAGGCGACGATGGCTCCACGGTGTAGAAAATGACTTGGCTTCTTCAGGTTGTCTAGGACAGTAAAAAGACCAAGCCCTGGATCGAAACCCTTGGAGCCAGATTGTTAACTCAATAAGGGGCCGGAATTAAATTTTCAAAATTCTGAATGCCTATATATAGTGTAATCGTGTTAACCCTAGGTATATATTGTACTGACATGTTTAGATTCATAAAGTACACAATTCTTGATATTTAAAAAAATACTACTAAACTAAATCTAACATATGCTTATCGCACAGAATAATATTAAATCTCAAACCAACATAACATCATATAATGGTTTAAAGCATCTCACACACACAGACACAGACACAGACACATGCAGAAAAATATAATGAATATTCAAAAAGGAAAAACTGGATGTGTCAAAGATTATTCTATTATCTCTTATGTATGTACATATATACATACATATGTATACGTATATAGCTTTGTTGTTCTGTTAATTTAGAATTTATAATTTATTCCAACATTTTTTTGTTATATACTCGTAGAACCATCCTTAAAAACAATTTCCGCACATACAAGATTTTCTTAATTTTTTTTCATTCTTTGTACTCGTATATAAGTACATATATATGGAGTACCAAAGAGATACTTAATCGAGATACATTGTTTGGTTAAAATTATGGTGTTGTGTATATACCATTTTGGTGGATTGTATTATAGGTGGAGAGGGCGGGAGGAGGCAGAAGAGATGGCAAAGCAAATAATTAAAAATTAGAAATGTTGGAATGTATATACGTATGTAAGTATACGTATGCCGATTTACTCTACGAGTATAAATGTACGTACGCTCACAAAATAAATGGGATTGTGAAGTACGTGAGTATGAAAAATGTAATTACAATTTTCTAATAATTTTTTTGTATTTTCGAATTTTTTTTTTGTATCTTCTTCTCACATATACATACATATATGGATGTGCTTTTTGACTGTTTCGTAACATCAAACATAGATTAAAAGTTATAGCGTTTCGTATTCTCAAACACAACAGTTTTAATTATGTTCTGATTATTGGGTAAACTTATGGTAGTGAGGTATTTCATGGTTTTGAATTAGCTGTCATTGGATTGATGGTTCAACGTACGAGTTTGTTGCCATTAATCACCGTATATATGTATATACAACAATGCACATAATTCAACATTAAATTGCAGCTAACCGCACTAATGGCAAATAAAATTCATTTAATCATACATACATACTCGTATATACAAACCATAATACAAATTATATAGAATTTTCTGTTGTTGTTGCTTAACTTTAATTATCACAATTAGTTCATAATTTTATTCTTCAACTTTTCTGCTGTTATACGACTACCACTATTTCTACTACATATAATATAGCTTGAAGTTTTCAAAAGTTGAAAAGTTTTTTTTTTTTTTACTTTCTATTGTAAATATATGCGATGTAGCAGCAATGTTGCTGCAAACAAAAAAATAATGTGTATAGTCTCTAATTTAACATTTAATTCCCATTTTTGTTGTTATGTGCGGTGGTTAAATTCTCTTGAGTACAGCAAAAATATATAAGAGTTCTATATTTATATAGAGAAGGAGACAAAAAGTAAAATTTTTTTACTGTCAGCCGAAATAAAAGTTATGACACTGATTTTATTGTTAATTCGTAAAACGATGGTTGACCTAGTTTCTGGCATACTATTTTATATGTCACATAAAAGGCGGTTTTATTCATATAACGCAGACATTTTATCTATATAATTATTAGTGTTCAAAAATCATTCCATATACATAAAGTCGTTCATCATATTTTCGTCTGTCGGCCATGACATGCAAAAATTTAAACCCATTAATACTACTCCTGATGTTGTATTTAATTGTACGTAGATGTATCTTTATGTATTGAGATTAAGCAGAAATTATCAATCTCAAACTAAATCGATTTGCTAAATTGCTCTATGCATACCCAAATATATTTTACAGATTATCGTGAATACATACAATCTGTTTAAGTCGTTCACTTGTAATAAAATATAGGAGACAAATTTATTAGCTAGCTCTATTGTATTTAGGACAAATATTTCTGATGGCATGGCCTGAATATAAGGTTCTTGATTAAGTTGACATTTATTAATTTAAATTAAGCAAAAGATGAAAATTTCAAGAAAAAGATTTAAAAATGAAAATCTTTTAATGGCTATTTAAACTTTTTAATTGAGAATTTGTTTCAACTACGCAGTAGGACAAGGTCCTAGCTGTTTGCTCGAGGCTGGCTAATTAATACCGATAATGTGTTGTCCCTCTCTATATGTTATAGTTAATAATATATAATTAAGTAAACTATACATAATTGTTGTTGTTATGAAGGGTACTTGAAAGGTGGAATTGGTTTTGTAGTCTACCAAAGTATGGAAAGACAAAGCATATGGAATGAAAATAACCCCTTATGGAGGTATACTTTCAAATAGTTTATATTTTCGAAGTAAAAGTTTATTAGTTTGACCTATATAGGGGCGCTGATAAAACACTAATTTTAGAAGACTAAGATATTGGTTCTGATGTTTTCTGACCTACAAAACTGGTTTCAGCAAAATCCGCCCGTTAATAGCTGAATTACCGTCTATTTCATTTTCAAGATATCCTTGACAACAACAACATTTATTGATTGACAACAACAACAATTAGCGATTTAATTTTATTTTGTTTAGTGATTTAAATTAATTGTGAGGGAATTAATGTAATCCTTGATGATCTTTGATCCTTAAAATGATCCTTGATGGTAGACAGGGTGTAGTGGATATAAGGAGCTTTAAGCTAGTTTAAAATTCGGAAAAACAATTTTTTTAAATTTCAGTACAATTTATACTTCGGTGAGAGCTTTTTAATTAGTATTAAAGAGAAACGTAGAAAGCTTCAGGATTCTTATACCATCTGTAACAGCTTCGTGAGATTTCGATCGCTTGGGGTGGACTGTTTCAAGTATGGCATTAATTAAATTTAAACGCATTATTACCGCTTAACTAGTTTGACCTCGTGGGATTGAAAATAAATAGTTGAACAGGAATACCAGACAGCAAAATAATATTTTATATAAATCTGCGATAAGTAGCACCGATTATTTTATTAACCCCGAATCATATTACCCTGATGATTAATGTAATCAGTGCCTGTATTGTGACGCAGTTTTTTTTTAAATCTGAAAATAAAAATAGTGGTTGTCATCCACTGTCTAGTTTACCGATAACCACAAAATTCCCAAATGAAATTAAAAGAAAAAAAATTAACCAGGATATTCGACAATTTAACAATGCTTATGAATTTTCCTCTATGGGTACAAGAATTGAAGATATGCCGGGAAGCGTTTATTCATTAAAAATATCTGGAGAGGTACACGATCGTTTTTCAGAAAATATTCCGATCGGTTTATCGTTAAATGCCGATAATTACCAAGAACGTGGTTTATGTTTATCTTACGCCGAATTGTTTATGTATGACACCGACACAGCTTTAAAAATTCGCATTATGCATACTATATCAACAGTACTTCAAACTGTTTCTCCATATGCACAAAGTCACAAGAAACTGCTAGATGCGCATGAATGCGAGGTTGCAAATGCCAACAGAAATGATTACACCGTAAATAAGGTATCATCATACTCGGAACCTTCAGGACGACCAACGTATTTATATAATGTTCCAAGAAATACTGACGACGTTGCAATAGTATTTATACCAGATAGAGATGGTAATATCCCTGCAAATTTAGATTTTGCCATTTATCACAGTAACAGCAAAACTATGAAACAAATAACGAATAAACACGTTATCTTAACATTCGGATCCAATGATTTACCCCCTTTTCTTCCCAAGTGGAGAATTCGGCTGGACCACAAATGTGTATCACATTGCTGATCATACTACCGCCATTCGAAATTAAATTACAAATTAAATTAATTCGTCGAACAATTTTTATTCCTCTATAAGCGACACATGTGGAATCTTAAAGAGGTCTCTTAGACTAAGTAAATAACATAGGTCGTGATAATAGTGTACGTGTTGCCAATATAAATAATCTACCTTTTACGTTTGACGATGGTAAGAAAATTCAGTGATGGTAAGAAAATTCGGTCGTTCTGATTTGTTTATTACATTCACATCATCCTTCTGATAGTCGGGATATGGTAACCCGCGTTTTAATCTAAAACTAAAAGAATTTTTAAATGACATATCAATGAAGCATATATTCGGAACTGTTTTCGGCTATGTTTACATAATCCATCTTCAAATACGTGAACTTCCTCATGCTCACTGTTTGTTAACAATGAGCAATTCAGATAAGATAAAAACATCTCATGATGTTGACCGAATTATTTCTGCTGATATACCTTCTAAGACCGAAAATTTAGCTATGCATGAAATAATTCTGAAACACAACAATCATGGTCCATATGTGGACCACTAAATCCCGACTGTCCTTGTGTGGCGGAAAGAAAATATTCTAAACAGTTTTCTAAAATATTTTGCACTTAAACTGACATATCTATGGATAGTTATCCAAAATACAAACGGTTTCGTCCACGAGTCCTGAGACTCTGCTAATTGATAATCGGTTTATAGAGCTTAAAGTATAACGCGTATATTAATATGGAGTTGTGCTCAACCGTAAAGGCCATTAAATATATCCCAAAAGGACATGATTGTGCTCGAATTGGCTTTCAGGTGGATGATGTTAATAACTGTCTCGATGTTGTTCAATATGTTACTTAATTTCTAATTGTCGTTATATTAGTTCATAAGATGCAGCATGTCACCTTCAAGGGCTTTTCATACATGATCAGTCGCACAATTTTGTCATGTTGTCCATCCACCTTAGAGAGGGGCAATCATTTTTTTTTTAAAACCACCTTAGAGAGGGGCAATCAATTTTTAAAAAAATAATGATTGCCCCTCTCTAAGGTGGATGGACAACATGACAAAATTGTGCGACTGATCATGTATGGAAAGCTCTTGAAGGTGACATGCTGCTTTTTATAATTAAGATAATAAAGAAAACGTATTACGACGTGAACTGTTAGAAGAACAATCCTAACTGCTTTTTTCAGGGTAGCGCCGAGGACAGGGATTTTCTAGCTGCGTTTATTGATGAAAAGATCAATGTGAGGTATCAAGAGGAATAGACATTTACGCGTCATCTATTATTTTCGGCGTCGCAACAATTCGTAGGCAACGTCGGCAACGCAAACAATGTAGACAATTCCTAAACCTAAGGTAAAATTGACCTAGTCAGGGCATATCATTTAATACCTGTTGCTATATACAGAAGATATTAGATAAGATAGCAATTACCATTCCGTTTGGGTTATTCGAATTCACGCGAATGTCTTTTGGTTTACGCAACGCGGCTCAGACTTTTCAAAGTTTCATGAATTTGGTGGCTAGAGTACTGGACTTCGTGTTTGGATACATACATCATATTCCTGTAGCTCCAAAATCAATAACAAAACTTTAAAATACGCTTTTGGTGTTAATTCTCTCAACTTTCTAAGTCCCAAAATTATCCCTAAGATAATATTCCCATCCGAAGAAAGAGTTGAAGTTGTATTGGTATTTCCAGTGCCTATAAATTTTATCGACAAATTTAATAATTTATTGGCATGGAAGCATTTGCTTAGAATATAAGTGCGCTTGCTCATGCAACACTTTTAGGTCATCCGTTAGATAACACAGGGTTAAGTATTACTACTGATTCCTCGAATATAACGCAATCGGAGCCGTTTTACAGCAGCTCAAAATAAGTTTCAACGATCAGTCGAAACGAAATATTCAGCATTTAATTGAGAATTACACCCCATGAACCTAGCGGTTAAACATTTCCGATATTTTGTAGAAGGTTGAGAATTTACGATTTATACCTAACCGTCATAGATTGGTTTTATACCTAACCGTCATGTTCCAGAATAGCCAGAAGTTCACGACAAGCCGTCATTTGATTTTTTTATGGCTGTTTTCAACGGAAATTCAATATATTGCAAGAATAATGTTGTCGCTGACAGTGTGCCACACACATAAGCGATAACGAAACTACCTCTTTCGAAAAAATAGAATTCAGGTATTACTTTCTGTTACCATTCATCTCGCAGCTAGAAGAACCGATCGTTACTTTTCACCTAAGATAGACAAACACGTTAACATCTGAGCACAGTCCTGTCTTTCATGTTAAAGATTTAAAATTCAAGGGCACCCGAAATCGAAATTAGGACAATTTACACAGCCTTTTGGCTGTTTTGAACACATCCATTTGGACATCGTTGGATCACTTGGACCACTATTTGGATACAATTTAACTGCCGTTTTGGTCGTTTCACTAAATGAGTAGAAGGTTAACCTTTGACGGATATTACCACCGCAACTGTTGCAAACACTTTTGTGGAAAATGATATATCAAGATTTTGTGTGCCTGAAACATAACTACAGATCAAGGAAGCCAATTCAAATCTAAGCTGTTCGTACAATTCATCGAACACATTGAATATGGAAAGCTCCTCATCACCCTCAATCTAACGGAGTTCAACGTTTTCATCGCCAACTAAAAGCATCTATAAAAGCAAGAGGCGATATACGATAAATTGAAGTTCATAGAGGTCAATAGTTCTTCTTGGCATAAGAGCAATACCAAAAGAAAATATTAACTGTTCTTCGGCAGAACTAAGTTATAAACCATCACTAAAATTATCAGGCGAATTTTTTATGGAAATGCCAGATCAACAACCAGCAGACTCCGATCAGGTTATTAAACATCTACGAAATACTATGCGCAATCGTGTTCCAGGTGGGCCATCACATGTTCTGAAAAGCGATATATTTATTCCAAAAACGCTGGCTAAATGTGAGTTCGTTCTTATCCGGGTTGATAAAATTCATACTAGGGTGACATCGCCTTACAATGGTCCATATAAGGTAATACAACGATTCAGAAAACATTTTGTGGTGGACAGCTTTTGGAGTCTCGATCAATAATTGAAAACCAAAATGTATTTCAGAATTTAGAAAAAATTATTACATTTTTTCTCGTAATATTTACTCGAAGGCGGATGATGTGGGGTCCATCTTCACAATGTTGCAACCTCTAACCGCGATGAATTATACACGATAATCAAGGAAAACAATTACAGATTATAAATCAATTCAGTTAACAATTGCATAGCAAGATCCGCTAACACTTACAAGCCCACCGGTTTTCGAGTTATCCAAAAATATTACGCAGTAGTGAGATAGAATGCTAAACAAGAATGGCGGTTGCGATAAGGTTGCTGAATTGTTATGCTTTCCAAATGGAATAATATCAAAGTATCACTTGGAAGTTGTGCAGAATCTCACGTGCTCGATTTTAAATGTAATAACATGATTTGAAATTTAGACCAATTCCAACGTTTAGTGCAATAAACATTCTTTGCTTGCATTTCAACACCCCAAGTGGATTAGCAATTTAATTTCAATAATATTTTAATTTCTTCGTATACGGCTTAACTGAATTGCCCTTAAAAAACACCTGCAAACTAGCGCATTTATTTCAAATTGTAAAAATTACGTAGTGGTCGACATTGTCTTAATTGTTGACGTTGACAAAAAACCTAGCCAAGTAATCTACGTAACAGTGGTAAAACCTTGCCATGTAATCTACGTAACCGTCTACTTTTGCACCGTGGGCCCAATAGTTGCATTGAGTGCTAATCCGCCCAATTTTTTTTTTTTTTTTTTAATCTTCGTAACGTATAATGTGTCGACAGCCGCGTTTATTATCTACCTCGCCCATCCCTTGGTTGTTGTCACTATTACCATTGAATCTTTTCATTTTTCATATTCGTTTCTCGTCCATCGAAAAATAAAAAAAATAAATCATCAATCCAAAAATACCCAGCCAAGACATTTAAACCACGCCGTTTGATCAACCGTTTTCTTCCCGCACAGGTTGATCATAACAGACAACTGCCATACGCGCTACCAAATCAAGAGCAATCGTACGACATTACGAGAAAGCTCTATACATATCACCAAAGGTTAAACCATTCGTTTAAAGCCTAACAAGCTGTCTACGTCAAATATTTAAACATTCAAGCGCTTGTTACATCCCACAAACAAACTCACACAAATATCCATAGAGATAGTGTACACAGATTGTTATTTTCCACACTAAAATATTTAAAGCCTAACACTGCCTTCAACTCTGTTACTTAATGTGACACGTTAATGTATGAATATGTATCTGAGTATATATATCCATTTACACAACCTTATACCTAAGTAGTTCTCGATTCCCTCTATTTTTATATTTACCTTTTTTGTTGACGTTAAGTTTTTACTATTTTCCTAATGAAAACAAAATAAATGACAAAATATTTGATATGTCCAATAAATTCTAATCTATATATACATAGATGGGGAGGTATATACCATATAGTTTATCGTGTCTGATTATTTTGTTGAGGAAACATAAGCAAACATATGAGCAGAAAACATGAAGTCTATATAAAAAAAAATAAATAAAAAAGATGTACCATAAAAATTTGAAATTTCCCTCGAGGGAAAAATATATTTCGGATTTCACCGGTAAAGTCTACAAACGAGATCTACCTCCACATAATAACATCGTACGATATAATCTTTTAATACATTGAGTATAGAGAAAGGTACATATTTGGATGGTTTATGGACTTTATTTCGATATACATATACACATAACATACGTATGTACATATGTACATGTATGTATATAGAAGGAACGCAACAAGCACCAAGCGTCTTATTGCAATCAACATAAAACCGCGTATACCGACAAAATAATCAACCAAACTCAACATGTTTCTTGCTTCGTTCAAACAATGTAAGCTAAATATTTAAACTACCAAGTACAAGAACCAAAAAAAAAAAAAAAAAAAAAAAAAAAAGATACACGAGAATAAAATGTAAAAGCTCGGAACATAAACTTTTTATTAAAATTAGCTTTTTTCCCTCCATCATCTCTGCTTATGCACGCTGAGTCTTTTGTAAATAACAAATACAACATCTTAAATATATTTTCTCATTGTTTGGTTCCGATGTACATATACATATATATAGTAGGTATAGGGGGTTGGGTTTTTATTTATTTTTTATACACACGAACAAAAAAACTATATACTATACACAATTCATATATGTATATACGGAAAGCAAATAGCGCTTAACTTTTAACTTGGTAAAGCAAAAAAAAGAAAAACTTTTGACAAAATTTTAAAACTTTTTTGTTCGTTCGGGGATTTTTTTTTAGGGAGAAAATTTACATAAAATATATAATAAAATAAGGGTATTTACTATAAAAATATAAATAAGTTTATAGTTTTTCTTCGTGCTTTTTGTTGTTGTTTACTTATTTTTGGTATTAAAGTTATTTAAAAAAGTTTCCAAATAATTTTGAAGCTTTTACTATATACAATAACATATACAGGAATACCTCGAATGATGCTGCCTGAACTCCAAAAAAACCTTTCCAATTAAATCAGCTTTTAAGTTGGAAAAAGTGTACGGGAAAAACCATCTCTAATTAACGAAACGTTTTTAAAAATGGTAAAATAAAATGTATAATAAAAGTTTACTACAGAGCGTGTAGTTAAAGCTTTTACAAAATTTAAGTTTAGTTAGAATATTTATTAAACCTTTTCATTTAACATTCCAATCTGTCGGGCTGTTGTAGTTTGTAAAATTAGCAAAAAGCTCATTTACAATGTTTCCAACTGAACTTTTGTTGTGCTTTTACACCGTGCTTTAAAAGTGCTCAACGCATTTGTTCAATTATTGGTTAATGTTAGGTATATGATAGGTTCAATTGTTGAACATTGTACAAACTTAGTTTGGTAAAAAAGCTTGTTCATAAAATCTAAAATATTGTGCTTTTATTTGGGACATATGCCAAAACTTGGTTTATAGAATTGCGATCAGGTAACTGGACAAATTATATTAATTAAAGTTTTAAGTCAGTCTACTATTGGAAAGCTTTTCTTAGAACTGGCTGAAAATATCAATACAGAAATGATGAAAAATATATTTTGTTTTGAAAAGCTCCCTTAACTGTACGATTTTTGATTATAAAACAAAATCTTACATTAAAATTTGGATAAAGTCATAATTTAAATACAAAATTCTAAAAGGTGTGCATTTTCTATAAATATCCGAATCTCTGTTCCGAAGAACTCACACATATCGCTATATACGAGTTAAACCTGTAAGAATCAATACGTTAAGTTTTCGTAAAGTTTTTGCGGTATTATTCGATTATGATTTATGCAGCACTGAAATTTAATAACCTTAAAAAATATTTACGAATATTATTTTGTGTTTATATTTATACATAATACAGCAGCTGTATGCATTAGTTATCAAATTACAACATTGACTTCTGCAAATTTGCCACAACAAGTCAAAACTATATTGGAAAGGACCAACTTCATTGTATACGTACATCTGTAAACAAGAGTTTCTTTCGATTATATAGCTTTTTACCACCCAAAATATTTGTAAATTGTAACTTTTTCCTTTATGTCAGGCTAGTTCACTGTTTAAACAAAACTTTCCGATCGACGCTATCTAGAGGACCGGTTTAATATAATTCTTTCTTACCGTAAAAGCTATAGCTGTCTATAGCTTGGCCGTTTTACACAAATAAAGGAACGTTTTCTAACCTTTTAATAAATTGCTAAGTGTTGACTTGGCTTCCAGCGATTGTAAGAATTAAATCGAAAGCAAAGTATTGGATTAGCCCTTTTCGATTAAGTAAAATTTTTAAGATTCGATAATATCTTTTCCAGGTAATCACTTGATCGCGACTGATTTAAACAACTGTAACCAGAATGTTTCCTTAAAAATATTTAATCTATGTTTTTCAGTTGGATTGGCTTTCACCGATTGGAAGAGTAATAACGACATTCAATCAAATTATATGCGATCGTTAAAAAATGGGACTGGCTTCGAGGAAAAAGTATATGATTGGATATGTGTTGGCCTAACAAATGTGTTGTTTAAATAAAATCTGAATGCACTTAAAACCTTTTCTATATGTTCTACGATCGCTATTGGATTGGCTTGCAGCGATTAAGTTATATATTTAAAACCTAGGTTGATCGTAAGCGATTAAATTAAATCTTCTAAATCGAATTACTCGATTGCTAAGAAATCTGTGAAACGTCAGTGAATGAGTAAAACAAAAACGTTTTTTTAAACCATTTCTTCAATTGCCATGTATACTAAATTGGATTTTATACGATGCCGTGGACTAAATACAGTTTTTTTAAGCAAATCACTCGATCTCTTTTCTGATCTGATCGGGACTTATATATCCCAACACCAAAATCAAGTCGGCTTGCGTGAAAACATAGGTCCTTACTCCCGACACGAATCTGCGACCGATAATGGTGAGAGAATGATGTATTTTGCAATTGCTCACGTCCTTAGAGTAACAAGTACATTCTTCCCACACAAATAAATATATTTATAAGAAACATGGGTCTAACCTTGTAAAACTTCCCGCAGCCAAATTGGCCAACTCAGCAATGAGAGCAATTCTCGTGATTCCTTTAAGAGATTAGTGAATTGCACCAAACTTTCATGATTGTGAAAAAAGCCATTCGGCATGGATACTTCTGTGTCAACATTGATGCAGTTCTCGATGCATGGAGTGGACACTTTACCGACCTGTTCGTTGTTCATCATGCATTAAAGACTGCAGCTGAGTCACCTCAAATATAGACTGCGGAGATAAACAATAAGGATCCATCCCATGAGGAATTCACTAGGGCCATGCAGAGACTAAAACGAAACCGCTTACGTGGAGTTCACTGCATTAATTCGGAGCTCTGGATATTCGGAGAGAATATTTTGTGGAACTGTCTTTTCGACCATATTCGATTAATATGGCGAACCAATGCTATGCCTAATGAATGGAAAGTGGCCTCGATATGCTCCATATTCAAGAAGGGAGACCGCTTGTGGTGGTAGAATTATCGCGGTATAGCTCGCGTTTGCACAGCATACAAGTTACTGTAATTCGTTATATTTGATAGAATCACCTTGCGGAGGGTTTGATTGGTGACTATCAAAGAGGATTTCGTTCGAATCAATCAGTCACTGATCAGGTGTTTTTGCTGCCGATTTCTATAGGAATGCCAACAAAATTGGTACATTTGTGTAGAATGACAGGGACACAGTCTCAATCTGAATACACATGTTGACACTCGGCGAACTTCTTAAGCACTTTGTACGACGGGTGTTTGTTAAATATTTCCAAAAACCAATACCCAATATTAAAGTATTCGTTAAATAAGGTATGATTAGAGTAGGGGTGATCCCCGTTTTCCCGTTGTGTATATATGGAATGTTAAAGTATCCTTTGGTTGCATGATGGGTACCATTAGTTGTAGCTACAGATGAGTTAAGATGAACAATGGTAAAACCCAAACAATCAAGAATTGGCTGACAACAGCTGTTTCCAAAAAGTGTGCAAGAAGCTCCAGTATCTAAAAAACCCATTATGGAAATATGCAAAATTGTAGCTTCTAGGGTGGATCTCCCGTCTATAGCGTAATTAATTAATGAATTTAAATGAATAATTTTTGGAAAATACGAAAAAGTTTTTAAACTGGGGTGAATAGGAGTTGAAGTTATAGATTTGATCGGAGTATTAAAATTTTGACGATAGGCCTGACCCCTTAAGCCAACCCGCCTTATTGCTTTGAATGCTGATTGATGGATCCATCCATTCCACATTTGTAGCAAAAGATCCGGTTTTTCGTTGAAGATTTTCATAGAACGGGTGTCTCGCCTGTAAGCAGTTCCAGCATTTAGGGGCTAACTTTGACTTTTTATAGCCTATTGTGAGGTCTCGCAAAAGAGATACTTTGTTTCCTTCTGTTGTTAAGATAAACGCTTCTTTCTCAATGGAATCAGCTGAATGAGAACAACTTTGAACTCTATCCATTACTCTAATTTTTATGTTGTTTTAGGGATGGAATTGTCGATAAAATTTTGAGTCTGTTTACTAGAACGCCGATCTAAATTAAACTTCAGGTCCTCAATCTTTCTACAGTACCGGCTTAGATGGTCAATTGCTTTATATTAATATAATTTTCATCTTGACCTTGTAACCTCTGATAAATTTCTTGCATGAACCAGTTGTCATGTTCTTCAGAGACAAATGTTTTCATTAGAGACCGAACGAGGTCATTCCAACTAGTAAACTGTTTGATTTTCACAGTAGAACGAAACCAAAGCCGAGCTGGCCCTTCAAATAAATAAATGACTCTTCCAAGAAATACTGTATCATGGATGCCTTCAGCTCCTGCGATCATTTCAACGTCAGCAATAAAATCATTCACTTTATTGGTTTTTTCATCATCGCGAAACATAATACCGCGCACTTGTGAATTGGGATATAGCAGCTTCTAGATCTCATCGTTCGCCTCGTCCTATAATTTTCAAAGTTCTTGATACGCGAAAAGCTAATAATTTCCGAATCGTCATCTTCAGAAATTCATTAGGAGGAATATACAATATTTTGAGATGGAGTTACCGAACGGCTTCGAGGTTTCCAGCTTCGAATGACACATGCTCTTGAAGGATGATAAGTGCTTGGTCTAGCGTGTCACCAAATATTTGTCCCCTCTTGTTATATTTAGGAAGTGATAGTTTCATTCCAGGCGGACCTAGTTTAGAAGAGTCAGAGTGGACAGAAGACTCTTTATTTTCGTCGACTAATGTGAGGGTGCGTGAAATAGAACAAAGGCTATGAAAGTACAATTTCAATATTTTCCGTTAATACATTGGATAATCTTTGCAAATGAAACCATAAATGTAGTACTAGAGTCTGAAATCGCTTCTGAGGGGTTCTCTGATTTTCAAAAGGAATTGCTTGAACCTCTTGGTATTTCGCCTGACAGATATCAAATTCTGCAGTAGCGTTCGAAACTCCACTCACCGATGTGGCTTTCCCTTCCTTTAACTAATTTCTAAGTCTGTTCCGCAATTAACGAGTTGCAGATTCTCGGAGAAGATTCACATCAGTACCACGAATAAAACATTCATGTTTAAACTCACCACCGCTTAAGTATATTCATGTATAAAATATTTTTATATTGTTGTTCTTCTAATTTTTTTATTTTTAATATTGGGCGCCAGCTATCCAGCAGTCTACTCCCGCTTGAATTCATCAGAATAAAAATTAAATTGATCTTTCCGAGATCATAACAAAATTAGAATCATAAAATTCACCAATTTTAAAAAAAAAATATTAATAACAAAGCACAATATTAACTTTAAATATAAATTTGGATTTTCACTTAAAACGAAAAACAAAATTTATTTAATGAAAGGGACATGGATAACCCATAAAAATTACTTCAACTCACCTGATCATTCCAGTTCAATTTATAACTAATCCTGCTCAAATGGGACATTTTTGGTTCAACTCTGCTTTTGTAAAGAATTGTGTAAAGTTTCTCAATTCAATTGGAAAGCGTAAAAGATTTGCATAACATCGAATATATACGGTGGTGGCCGAAGTAGTAGAGTATTTGACTTTAGATTCGTGGATTTCTTCTGTATTCAAATAATGAAATAAACGCAGAGTCCATTGCCATTACTAAAATTTTCCATATGTTCTATTCAAATGACAGATATAAAAGATTGGTATAGCATGTAACCAAAGTCAGTGACTTTAGATTAATGGATCTAAGTTAAATTCTCGATCGAGCCAAACATTTTTTGATTTCATTTCTCTTGTCAAAATGGTAATGGTGAAATAAAAATAATCCAACTGATCTTTAAAACATTAATTATTCTCCATCTTAAAGTGGCAATTTTAAAAGATGGGTTTGGGTAGTAAAATTGTATGGCGATGGTAAAATAAGCAGTGTCCATTGCCGTTGCAAAATTTTCAATTTTTATATTCTAATGACAGCTATAAACGATAGGAATATTTATTTATATGTATGGCGGTGGCCCGGTGGTAAAAGAAGCTGTGTGATTGGATGGTAATCATGACTAGACTAGTTCAAGCTTCAATATACATTTTTAATTTATTTGCAAATAGGTCATTTTTAAATCAAAAATCGTAAGTAAGAGTGTGGATGATCGCTAAAATGGTTTAACCTTAATCGCGGTTCGAACACTGCACAACATCCGCATGATTCCAAATCCTATGACACCCCTTACTTTATCACCACACCAATTCCATATATTGATTTGCCCCTATATTCATCCTTTATATTTGCCAATTGAAGGGAGAAATTAAGTAAATTAAATTAAAAATTATTAAATGCCAAACCGAGGCTTGAACTCAAGTGCACAATTCCAAATGCAACGACTCAGCTTACTGGACTACCGGCGTATATATATAGTTAGTGCTTTACAATTTTTTTATGTTTGCCAATTCAATAAGGACGGCCATACACAAGAGATGGCTCTTACATTTTCATTACTGTCATACAAAAGAGATGGCTCATATACTTGTCGAAGAAATAATATCAAAAAAGTATTGACGCTGACGGGAATTGAACTCGAGCCCACGAATGCAAAAGCAGTGACTATACAAATCTTTTATATTTGCTAATTCAATAGAGAAAATTGGAAATGTTAACAACAAGAATTGACAATGTATATTTGACCATCATCGTATGTTTTCATAACGGTTAATATGTAGATTGCAACTGAAGCTGTGTTGAACCAATTTTACAGTAGTTTTGGCGATGACGAGTCTTGAACTCGAGTCCACGATTTCAAGAGCATTGACTATGCTTACTCGACTACCGGCGTATTAAAAATTGATGCTGAACAACGATAGAAATGTTTACATGGTACAACTGATAGAAATTTTTACAAAAACGTTATAACCTTCATTAAAAATAATCCGGAGAAATTTAACTATGAACGTTGCCATAAAATTTAACACACCTCACTCCATGGTAAAACGAATTCGAGTTGAGAAAGGCCTTAAGTGCTACCGAGTTATTAAACCGATACTTCTTCGATAAAATCTATGCCAGACTAATTTAGTGAATGTGTTTTGATCGATGCCGAAACGTACATGAAATTGGTTTTGAAACTCTTCAAGTTAGAAACATTTGCCAGGGTTTTGTCACATTTTTTCATGACGACATATTTTGCCGCTAATTCTTCAACACGATTAAGCTGTAAAGTTTTTGCCATATACATACATGACTCTATTTCCAACAGGAGATTAATCAACTCAATGTTATCTCAAAGCGTCCACAGGTTTTCAATGTAACGAACAATTTTGGGCTATAGTGGAAATAGTGCTGAAGTTCAAAGTCATACCGGCAGTTATGTCAGAAACAAGAAGCATCAAACACACGTGCATGATTGTATTAATAACGAAATTTATAGAGGTGATTTGGGCAAAAATTAAAGTGACTCAAAAAATTCAATTTAATGGTATGGTAACTCTATTATCATTCAATAGAACATTTTTTGCCATTTATATTTTAAAGATTACTTCTTTCAAATGATGGCCGCAACTACGATGGTCCTTTTCCAAAGTCCTATTTTTGATGACGCGTTCGAGAATATCGATGGTATTTAGTGAATGACACGAGTAATGTTGGCTTCCAATGTCTCAAATCTAGCTGGTCTATCCTCATAGACTTTGGACGTTGCGTAGCCCAAAGGAGTCTATAGACTGTCTAGAGGTGTTATACGATCTAAATAGCCAATTCAACGATCCGAACCGTGAAATTAATTGCTCGCCAACATGATTTTAAAATAAGTACATTGCTTCGCGCGCTATATGGCAAATAGTGCCGACTTCTTGGAACCAAATATCGCCCAGGTCAGGCTCCAATTTCAGACAGCAAATATTCCGTTATCATGGCGCAATAACGAGCACTATTCACAGGTTCGTCCTGGCCGTCTTCTTTTTTAAATAAATATGGGCTAATGATTTCATTGGCTCATAATTTTTTTTAGGCGCGAATCATCCAATACAGTAAACTGGGATTCGATGGTATTCTAAATAGTGGTCTCGACAGGCCTATTATGTCAACCGTGACTTAATTATGTCAACTGTAATTTATTTAAATTCACGAAACACATTCCTCACAGAACACTGATTTTCGTATTAAAGCTGACCAATTTGTAGACGCTATGCCGCGCTCAGTCTTTCAATGATGAAATGGCAAACAATAATGAATAAATAAAAGCACACAGTTTGAAACTTTTCATGCGTCATTTGTCAAAAAGAAACAAATGAAAAACTCACCTCTAGATGAACGCTTTTACAAAATACTCCCGCGAACTGGCGCATTCGATTTGAAATCGCTAAAATATCGTATATGTTGTTGAATTGTCGGCGGTTATTTTAATTGTCGACGTTGACAAAAAACACGGCCAAGTAATTTACGTTCTATTTTACGTGTCGAACTCTCAGTTTTGGATTATTTGTTTGTGGGATTGAATAAATTGTAGTTTACACGAACATAGCGAATGGGACGAAAAAAATCGTTTCAAGCAAATCACTCGATCGCTAGAAAATCTATTGATTGTCAGAAATTGATTAAATTAAGTGAGATTATTAAGGACGTTTTTTAACGTTATAATCAATTGCTTAGTACAAAGAATTTGGCTCTTTGGTATTGAATGGAATGTGTGTCAGCGAAGAAAATATTTTTGAAGCGAATATTTCAATCGCTCGCAGATCCGTCAATCGCTAGTATATTTATTTACTAGTGATTGTCTGTATAATCGAATAAGTTAATATTTAACATATCGATTGCGTAAATATACGATTATTTTAACGAATGATTATTAGTAATCTGTTTTGAATGCGTTCAGATGCTAACGTGCACATGACCCAGATAAATAATTTAAAAAACAAAATACATTTTCCACTCATCACCGTCATTTTCATATAATATTTCAAAAAATTAAATAAAAAGCTTTCACCATCTCAAGTCTTAATTATCTCTACATTAAAATCTCATTAACTTTCATTATAATCGCGTTTTCCCGGATACACACCGTAATATACATTTTCAATATTCATTCTATCATATTATGTATACAATGTAAATAACGGGAAAACTGTCTGATTTTTCCAACACTTTAACAAAACTAAAGTTAAGCTTTCAATTATATATTTTTATTATAAATTATATAAACTTTCTATTTTATTACATATTTTGATTTAATTAATTATTGTCACACAGACAAAAAAAAATTAAAAATAAAAACTTTTATAATTAATTTGAATAAAAAAAAAATTTCCCGCTTTTCCACACACACCTGTGAGCATCCGACTGCGAAATATTTATTAACATAAATAAAAAGCTCGTAACTCGCGTAACTATTTTTATTTACAACAGTTTTGTGTTAGATTATGTATTTTTGATTAATTTATATATTATGCCTGAATGTTTGATTTAACACACATGTGATGGGTGTGAGAGAGCTTTTATTTGATATTTTTATTTATTTTTTACAACTATTGTTGCTGCATATATAATTTATAATGGCGAAAGCTTATTCATATTGCAAACGATTTTTTTTTGTGTTGTGCCGCTGAAGTTTTATGTTTGCGATTGATTGAAACGAGGATATTATTGACATGTTAAATTATTATTGCAAATGAATAAATCATGATATATAATATTGTTTTGGATCGAGCTTTTTTTTTATATATAAATCATGCATAAAAAATGATGAGTGCATGTGAGGATGATGTGTTTTTTCGAGATTTAATTCCAGGCTCAGTCGAATAAATTAATTGGGGAGAAATTTGAGTTCGAAAAAATATTGCAGCCACAAAATAAATTCAGGTTGTAAAATAATCCATACGATATCCCTTTTTAAGGATTGCAGTTCATTGAACTTTCAAAATTAATTTCAAATTTGAAGGATAACAAAAACTAAATTGTACATATATTCACAAGTTAAAAGCTTATATGAAAAATTTAAATAATTTTAGATCTGTTTAAAGCATTCATTGAAACCACAAAGAGTGATAATTTAGAATTTTACTAGAAAATGTTAACTGACATCCAACAAATGGATTATCTAAGCTTTGTTATAAGCTTTATAACAATTCCAAAAACCATTTTCCTTTGAGATAATAAAACCGATATGGATATCAAAAAAATATATTTCCCTTCCCATCCCAAGCCAAATTATATTGCGGGCTAATATCGTCGACCGATTATTGTGTTATATTTATATGTTTGTATTTTTCAGTATTAAGATCAAAATAATAAATAATTTGTTGAATCCATGTATATACATATATAGTATCTACTAGATACCAACCAAAAAAACCAAACCAACAATAACAATCAATTTATCTAGATATGAAGATACTTTATATATACAAAAACCACTTTGTATTTACAATGAATATAATATTGTAAACAGCAGAACTCAATTCAAATAAAAATTATTTAGTTACGAGTATATATATATACATATATGGATGATATTTCTCCAGTGATAAATTTGTTGATAAACAACGGATTGGGTTCTCGAGAGATTCATTGATATACCCGCAGTATATATATTGTTAGATCGAAACAAACATTTGAATTTAAAACGTTTTTTTGTATATTTTTAGGGTTGTTTTGTATTAGGCGAGGGTATCCCAACAACATATACTTATTATGATGATTGATAACATTATAAATTTTATCTGAAAATTAAATTACACTATAGGATTTCATTAATATTTTTATGTGGAAATTAGTCAAACTCATAATTTAATATGTGCGCCATATCGCCACAAACAAATATGCCAGATAAAATTCAATTCTATTCCAAATCATAATTTTTGTTTCTTAGGATTTTAACAATCAACGGAAAGCGATAAAATTGTACGAAATGTTTCTTGTCTGCCATAATTAAATTTAGTTTTAACATAAAGCTTTGTTATTTTAATTTTCTTTAAATCAGTTGAAACTTTTTACAGAAAATGAAAAGCTTTTTAAACTATTTTATTTGATAAAAAGTGAACTAGCTTTCACTGTTTTAAGATTTTAAAAATATATTGAAAAGCTTAAAAATATACTGGTGTGAGCTTTCAAGTATTATAACTTTGTTCTAAAGTTATTGAGTATAATTTAAAATTTACCTGTTACTGCCGTCAAAATTAAGCCTGCATGTATTACTTAAATTAACTTAAAATCAAAAAAGCTTTAAAAGCTCTTAGATTTTATTGAAAATAAAATGGTGGAAAGGCTCTTCAAGCTTTTGTTAGGTTAAACCGCATAGTAACTAATACTTTGTTCATTTATTGACACAAAAGTATTGCTTTTAACAAAAATTAATAGTACCTTCGGAATTAAAAGCTTAAAGCTCGTTATTGCCATCGGACCTTTTTCGTTAAAACGGTTCTCAGAATCCGCAATTCAAACAAACTTCTCATTTAACATTATATTTCATTTAAAACCATTAAATTAAATAAAACTAAAACATTAGGTAAAATAATTGTTGTTGTTGTCAAAAATATATCGCGATTCCGAAACAATCAGTAATTCAGCTATTTATGGACGAATTTTGATGAAAATTGATTTGCGGGTAGAGAAACCTATAACCAAGATTAAGGTTCATATTTTTTTAAATTACATATGTATAGTAGGGAAGCAAATTTCTTGCTAATTGATTTACATTACAAGTTTAAAAAATTTAATTTTTTGCACTTTTCTGTAGAAAAATTTAAATTTAAAGTTTACTTCACATCTCGATTTTTATGTAGCGAAGCTATTAATCTCTCATTATTTCTAAATGTTGTAACTAATGGTAGATGTATTAGTGTTTATATATCAAATAACACACATTCGGGTAAATTCATTTTATTTTATAATTTAAATGTTTAATATATCAGACCAATTAATAAATCACACTAAATTATTAGAAAAGCTTATTTAATTATATTCAATATACAAAAATTAACAATGTAAGTAATATTTGGTTTACATATTATATAAATAAGTTGCTTCATAGAAAGTAAACACTAACTATAGATGTCGTCGTTCTTATCTTGAATTTTATTCGACATAGTTTTTTGACAATCAACAAAAAGTAATAAAATTGTACGAATATTTGTCGTGTGCCATAATTAAATTTAGTTTTAACAAAATTTAATTTTCCATTAAATGAGTTTTCAGTTTTACAAGAAATTGAAAGCATTTTAAACTATTTTAATTTGCTAAAAATTGTACCAGCTTTCACGGTTCTTAGATTAAATAAAATACATTGAAAAGCTTAAAAAATAAGATGTCAGTATACTCAGGCAAATCATTATGAATAGTCTTTCGCTTGAACAACGCTAAGAAATTGTAAAATTTACATTGAACATCAGTCGTCGCAACTTATTGATGACTTCGTAATTTTTTTGGCGCTTAAAATTCGCCATCTGAGTAAGCCATCCGTTAAACTGTGGATAGATTTCATACTACATAATCTCTAGAAGATGCAATAACCGCAACACCACACAATAACCTCACACACAAGATAATATCACCGTTGTAAACGAAAGTGTTGATTCGTCGTCGTTTCTCAGGAATTGGGGCTCAATCACTGATTTTTTGTGTAAAAATATGGATGTGGTTTCAACAGGATGGTACTATGTGCCATACGGCGACCGAAACCATCGACTTACTAATATCAAAATTTTGCGATAAGTTGATTTCGAGAAATGGACCTGTCAACTGGCCTCCAAGCTCGTGCAATTTGACACCTCTCGATTATTTGCTGTGGGGCTACGTAAAGTCACTGGTTAACGCTGATAAAGCAACAATTTACGCCTTGGAGGCCAGCATTGTTCGTGTTATTAGTTACATACGACCAGTATTGCTCGAAAAAGTGGCACAAAATTGGACGACCAGAATGCGTTTCGTCAAGAACAGCAGCGGTGCCCATATGCCCGAAATCATTTTCAAATATTATTGCCATATATGGATCTTTCGAATAAAAAAAAAATGTTGATTACAATTTAATGTTTTGTGTTATTAATTACAATTTCTAGTTCGATCGGGCCTAAAAAACACCCTTTATAATGGTGTGAGCTTTCAACTTGTAAAATTATTATAACGTTGTTCTAAAGTTATTGAGTAATTTAAAATGTATCTGTTAACGCCGTTAAAATTAAGCTTCCATATATTACTTAAATTTACTAAATATCAATAATGCTTTTAAAGCTCTTATAACTTACTGAAAATTAAAATGTAAAAATAGTTTTTGGAAATAGTCGCTTTGAGTAATATTTTATTATTAATACAATTTTAAACTTTAGAAACGCTGTGGTAGCTTTCAAAGTTAATAACGGTTGAACGGCTTTTCAAGCTTTTGTTAGGTTAAACCGCATAGTAATCAATACTTGATTGACAAAAAAGTATTGCTTTCAACTGACCAACAATTAATGCTAACTTCGGTACTAAAAGCTTAATATTAACTTCGGAGTTAAAAGCTAAAAGCTCGTTATTGTTATCGGACCTTTTCCATTAAAACGATGCTCAGAATCCGCAATTAAAAACACATTTCTCATTTAACATTTTATTTCATTTAAAAGTAAATTACAAAAATTCTTGTTGTTGTCAGTCAATTATTGTTGTTGTTGTCAAGAATACATCGCGATTCCCAAACCAACAGTATTTCTGCTATTTATGGACGAATTTTGATGAAACTTGATTTGCAGACAAAAGAAACCCGTAACCAAGAATAAGGTATACACGTTTAAAATTGCAGATAGTACGAAAAATGTTTTTGCTATCTTTACGAGATACTATTACAATTTCGATATGCCTCTTTCAAGCATTTACATTTTGCACAGCACAGCAACATATTAAATAATAATGAGCCAATTGACTGACGAAATTTCATGAAAAAAAATTTCATAAATAATAACATTTTAATGAATTTATATTGTATTGGAATTGGTGGAAAATAATTCACAACAATAGACCAACAAACCATTTCAAAACTCGAGTGATTTTTAGAAATTTTACAGTACAGAACTCATTATTGAGATGTGCGATTTATATGCGATTAAATATTTATCTTGGCGTCTATACTGTATATATGCAAAATATCAACATAAACAAACTATAATATACGGGATAAAGTTATCCCTACCAAAAGTCATCATTATACCTTTCGCAAATGTGTTTTAATTTTATTGAAATAAAATTAATTTTTTTTTTGAAAACACAACCTGAGAAAAGAAAAGGACGCTCCTGAATTTCTAAGTAACTGAACGTTCCAAGTGCCGATCCTTCGATCAAGATTTCCACATGAGCGGGGGTTCGGTAATGGTTTGGCGGTATCCAGATATTCTTCTATTGATATTGTAAACAATTGAGTTTTTTACAGATGCGGGTCGTCATCTCAGAGATTCAACCATTTAAACGCCTCCTACGACAAGTAAAGAATATTGTGGTGATATTCTAGGAAAACATGTTTGTGCAATTAAGGTTTATGAGACATGTTTGTGCCTCCCGACCACAAGGGCAATACCATACTTTCAGGCATGCGTCAACCGCCATTCGGGACCGGGCTGAAAGCCTCTGTGTCCGCTTGAAGTTTGAGAATTATCGCAGCAAAGCCCTGCTTTGCACAGCATACAAGTTACCATACATTAGATTGGATATGGAAATTAAGGAAATACTTGATCCGCTTGTTTTTAAATTCTGTTGGACTGCAGATCTATGAGTCCGCAAGAATTGTCACAAGTATTAGCTTACGCTGGATTTGTGCTAAGAAAATAGCGTTCAAATATGCCGTGTCTTAGTGATGGTAACAACGCTTCCCTAATTGTAGATGAAGGTCATACATCAAAATTATTGGGCGTATATTGGAATTCAATACAAGATGTGTTTTCATTTGAAGTTATGGACGTTTTTTGAACTATTCACTTAAAATAAACATTCAATCAATTGCATCACAAATATTTGACCCATTAGGATGGTTAACACCTTTATCACTATCTGTGTAAAAATCTATCTGCAGAAATTATGATTGAAAGAAATTTCTTGGGATGAGCCGTTTTCTACCGAGCTCTGTCATATATACCTCGAATACCTCGATTCATATGCAATTTTAGAGATGAGTTTCCGCGTTGCGAGTGAGCCAGTAAAAGTATAGCATCTATAAAACAGGTGAGCCTTCCTAGGTTAGAATTATGTGGAGCTAATTAATTGACGAAATTAGTGAAACAAATTCTTCACATGTATGGTCTCAGTAAAATTTCTTTGTGGCTTTGGACAGAATCTTTGGTAGTATTATCGTGGTTGTCGTCTCATCAAATGGACGACATAATGAAGCAAGCGCATAAATTTATCTATATTCATCAGTTATTACCAGATTCGACAAGGCGACACAGCAAAGGAATCAAAATCCAGCCGATTTGGCAACTCGCGGGGCTACTGTCGTGAAATTAGAACACAGTAATTTATGGTGGAAGGGTCCAAATTGGCTGAGTTTGAACAAGAATCGTTGGCCATAAATCGCAGTCGAAATGTTATAAAAATATCGGAACAAGCAGCTGCAATCACTTCAAAGAAAAAAAATCAAATGATAATCACCTGATCATTGAACTATGCGAACGAATAACAACTTGGATGAAACTGGAATTAAAAATCATGGACATTGTGCAACAATTTACTACAGATATTAATTCGATAAAACCATTTAAACGAGTGTTGTCTTATTCGAGGTTAAGTTGTACTATTTCTACACTCAGAAGGAATATTGCGAGTTGCCGGACGTCTAGAAATCGCATATAGTTCGTATGATATGAAGCATCCGCTAATAATGCCAAATCATCACGCAATTACAAAAATAATTGTGATATGCCTACATAACAAATTCTTACATCCAGGTTCAACCTTACTACTTGGACTGTGTTGCCATAAATACTTGATCCAAGGTGTACGTGATTCAATAACTTCAAGGCAACCGTTTTTAATTGTAGGTGTGGACTACGCAGGGCCACCGCTCTTATCATCAAACAAAGGACGAGGAGCAAAACATACCAAGGGCTTCTTAGTCGTTTTCGTTTGTTCTTCTACCAAGTCATTACATTTGTAGATTGCGTAGAAATTAACAACAGACCCATTTCTTGCTGCCTTGGATCGATTTGTGACACGGAGAGGAGCACCAACTGAAATCCATTCTGACCATGGTACTAATTTAGTGGGGACTAAACGCAAACTGTATATGAGCATTAAAGTACGAATGTCACAAGAGTGCAAATTTCAAATAAACATGTTCGCACTCCCTAAGTGAATAAAATTGAACCTTATCCCAGCAATTCTTACACATTTCGGTGGAATTTGGGAACAATCGGTTCAATGGAAAAACACATTTAATTAACATCAGCGATAATTGCAAATTAACTTTCGAAGAATTTATTGCAGTAATGGCACAAATTGAAGGCATTTTGGAATTCTAGGCCATTAAAGGTCAATAGAAGCAACGACTCAAGCAACATTGATGCATTGACTACATCACATTTTTCAACAATTGGTCCAAGAAGAGCTTCAATATGTCACAATTAACTTGATGGTAACGAGTTCAGAAAATAGTTCAACACTTCTGGAAATCTTATTCAGTAAACTACAACAAAACCAAAAGGATCTTAAAGTGATAGACATCGTGTTGATGCATGACAGCAAGTCACCGCCCTGCATCCGTTCAAGCAAAACCTTCAACATGGAAACGACCGATTAGTAAATTATTCAATTTACCATTGGATGATGAAAATTAAAATATTTAGTTTGGAGGAAAGTATCTTCAGCATCTACACTATCCATAATAAATCAATTCAGCAGATTTAGTTCAGTGCGTATAAAAAAAATAAAAATAAAATTATATAGTTATAGTCGTCATCTATAGCTCCTATGTAATCGTCACATCAATTAAAACCAATAAGAAAAATGAATGTCTTTTTATATTATAGAGAATCAACAAGCAACAAGAAGCAGATAAAATTAAAAGACAGATTTAAGTGAAAACAATAACAGTTTTATTTTTACTATGCAGAAGCTATTGATTTCAAAATTCTTTAAAACAAAGTCACTTGCATACTATATACGAATTTAAAACGCCTACCCAAGTCTCGGTTTAAATGTTTTTAATCCTATAAAAGAAGTTTCGTCAAAATCCGCCTATAAATAGCAGAGTTATCGCTTATTTCGTTATCGAAATATATGGTTGACAACAACAACAATTATAGACTGACAACAACAACAACCTATGATTTTTTATAATTTTTTTATAATTTTAATTAAATAATATGTGTAAAATGCATGATGTGAATAAGCCATCTTAGAATAAAGAGGCTGCGCAATCCTTGGAGGGTCAACATAGCTCATTAAGAGCTTTAAGCTTTACATAGACCATTAAAAGCTTTAAGCTTTACCTCAACACTTGTTTTTTTTTTAAACAAAATTAAATAAAATGTTCGTAGTTACTCAATTTTTTTAAAAGAATAATCGGTTATGGAGTTTTTTAAGTTTATAAAGCCAACATAATTATGTCATTATAATATTATAGCATTTTGAATTGTGTGTGACTTGAGTTCGTAAATTACTATGTGCGAAGAAAGAAAATCATAAATATCACATGAATTATGTCTTTTCGAACAATAAGTCAAGTATTTTGGCTAAGGCACATGAATAATGAACTTTCTATAAGAATAATTATCATAATTTTCGTATAACGTATATATTGTTGAAAAGTAAATTTTGAAATTTTATTATGATTATTAATGGATTAAAATGAATCAAGATTATCCTTATAGATGTGCATACAAATCCAACATAATAATAAATAATGTAAGAAATCTCCTTTATACGCACATATACACACACACAATAAAGGATTATATGATAATTTATAACTACAATTTCTATTGTTCGTATATATGTACTGATACTCTCGTACGTATCTGTACAACATGATTGCTTCTTATGCTCTTCTATATATAGTCATAATTCTAATTTTAAATCTTAATTTAATTTTTTGTGTATTGATATAAAAATGTAAGATGACTTATGTCTTGAACATCGTACCAAATGTCTGTATATATTATGTATACCCATAAGGTAAATAATACCCACCTGCAAATCTCTAAATAGTTTTTCTCAAATCCTATTATTCGTTTTTTATTTTTTTGTATAGAACGAGCAAAAATAAAAATCTAATTTCCATTTATTTCAATTATTTATTTATGTTGTATCAGAAACTAAACTATGCTCTATATAAATGCTTGTTACATATACATATATACATACATATTTGTATAGAGATAATAAAAGACCAAAAAAAAAGCATAGAGTATAAAATTGGATAAACACAGAGCACAGCATATTATACATAAAAGGTAGACAAAAAAAAAGCTCGACGTATGGAAATTTTTTGGAAAATAAAAAAAAGCTCCATTTTATATTTTGTTTATTATTTTTATCAATATTTATTTTAGGATCATATATAAGTATATATATACGATATTCACGGTTAGTAGACATTGCATTTATATAAGAGCAGAGGAGTAAAGCACAACAAAAGCGTTAAAGGCGTTGAAATAATAAAAACAGTTTTAGTTTTTGTGTTTATCAGCTTTTAAGTATATATTTGTGTTACTACTCTATGGTATATCGCGTTCCATATAATTGAAAAACGGCAAATAACAGCTTTGAATAATATTTTTGCTATTGTCAGCTTTCGTTTGAATAATAATACTTTTTTTATGTAAGATTATCTCAGTTTTATCGTGCGGATGCCGAAGTATTCGAATCAAAAAACACAGTTTGTCCATTGAACTTCTTACTAACCGATGACTGTAGTGTTGAATGTAGAATGACAACCCCTAGAAAACATACATATAGACAACGTAGATAATGAACTAATTCTAACCTAGCAGATAGTTTTTTAGGTTTATTGCGATTCTCTGTTGTAAATTAAAATATTTTCATAATCCATATCTTTAAGAAATTCAGAATTATGTAAGTACATTGTAATCTGAGTGTCCACAAAATGATAGTTTTGTGTGTTAATCTGTTATACATTTTTTTGATTTCACACCAATAGGGGATATAAAATTGAAACAGAGACCGTCAAATTATTATTTGTCATACGGCTTAACTGGATCGCCATTTTATAAATTAATACAACACTGTAAATTGTGAATATTCAATTTCAACATGCCAAAATATCGTCAGTTAATGATGTTTTCTTCTACGTAATACTCTACGTGCCGACGACTGCGTGGATTACATAGCGTAATCTAGCTCGTCCATCCCATAACAAAGCGGAGGGCCAGCTTTTTAAACTTTAAAATAACAATAATGTTTTTATATTTCATTGATGCTAATAACAAACCGCCAAAAGGAATCCACTTCCTTAAATAAATTTTGAATTTGGATTGAGTTAGAAATAAACTAATTTAGAAATCGTATTGAAACTGTAATGTATTGGAAAGATCAAATCTTCAAATAATAATCTTATGAATGCTAACGCATGACCTTATGTAAATTCGACTCAGCTAAGTTTGCAAGACAATTCGGCTGATTTTAAATTTGCTTTAAAATATTTAAATATATTGAGAAATCAAATGAAAAACATTGCTTGAAATTGAAGGTGGGGAAAAATGCAAGCTTCTCAAATGTCAGTTTTTATGTTTATCTGAATTTTAATAAATGTTAAATTATATATTTTGAGTGGATTTTTTTAGTGAAATATTCATGATAGAATTATACTACTATGGAGTTGAGTTAAATTTTAAACGTGTCTTACAGACTTTTTAATGTTTTTTAGGAGTTATCTCCTATTTTATACTTTTGTTATCCGGTTCGGATATCCACGTTAAACAATATCGTAACACGTTTTAATTTTAATTATATTTATTTTGTTATTTATAAATTTTAATTATTTGTTTATTTATTTATAACTTTATTTATTTATTCAATTTGTTCAATTTGTTATTTATTTATTTATTATTTATACAATTTGATTATTATATTAACTAATAATATTTTATATATATTTTATGTATTTAATTATATTCACCACCACAAAATTTTTTACTTGCACCAAGATAGAAAAAACGTAATGGCGAACTTGTTGCCTCGCGTGTTGCTGTTTGTTGTATTTTTGTAAAAGCGAATGTATATGTTGTGACGTCGCCTTCGTGTTTGTTTTGTTGAGGGAACACTTGCGCCGGCGACGGTCGACATTGCACTTATGTTAAGTGTTGCATCACCGCATTGTTATTGCGTGGTGATGTTGTTAGATGGCGACATGCTTTACTATAAATGTTTTATAGTAATGGTTCGGCTATTGGATATGTGATGGGGTTAGTGAACGCTTAATTCAAATAAGTTGGTTTATATTTGAATGTCACTAATTGTTTTGTTTGTGGCAGTATCGAATACCGGTGAGTCGAATATTCGAGCTGCTACAGTTTAATTTGAGTGCAATTTTAATAATAAACATTTAGAATTTGTTACGCAATCTTAAGTGATTTAAGCAAAATTGAAAGAAAAATTCAAATTGTGTTTGAACTTGAGCAACTTCATAAAAGGTTCCTCATGGTTTCTCTTCTAGCTCACAACCGTCGTTGCGATGATGGTTATGCAATAATGTTTTGCTCATTCCGGCTGGAAAAGTTTGAGCACATTTGATGTTGTGGTAATTGGACAATTTTCAGATTTTATCACTTGAGTTGTGACCTGTAATACTATAACGTAAGTAAAGGATTTACTGAAAACGAATCTCGATATGCATTTAGTTTCTAATATTATCCAAGGCAGAACTATTGGCACCAGTTACGTTCTGCATTATTTGTTTGTCAAATCAAGTTTTTAAAGCATGCGGATGAATAAATCGGCGTTATTTCTCTGTCGACGTGTCGACAACCCGTATACAACGTCGGTAATGTAGACAATTCCTAGAGTGATATTGTGAATTAGTTCTATAATCTACAATACCTATAAATTTCTTTATGATGAATACAATACAGATGGCGACTTTTTTTTGAATTTCCATGCAGTTTAATCTTCATTTTTAAAAAAGAAAATATTTTCTTTAGCTTCTGGTTTATCCTTTGCCCGCAATCATTATATTTATTTAAAGCAACGTTGGATAATGGGCATTTACGCGTCATCTATTATTTTCTACGTCGACGTGTCGACAACTCATAGACAACGTATCTAACGTAAGTATCGTAGACAACGTGGACAAATCGAAGAAAACATCGATAATGTAGACTATTGATAGAGTGATTTAGCCTTTTTTCAATTAAGGTTAGGTTAGACAAACTGTTAATTAAAAGAAATTTAGAATAATGTACATTGCTATCTGAACGTTTACAAAATAAGTTTTGTCTGTTAATCTGTTATAAAGTTGTATGAATTCATAACTATAGGAGAGATTCAAAATAAACGGAGACGGTCAAATGATTATTTGTCATACAACTTTACTGAATTACAATTTTATAAATTAATACAAATGTGTTGACAAAAAATATTGCCCAGTAATGTTTGTAAATTATGTGTCGGGCAAAGTGCATGGTTTAATAAGCGGATGGGCAGCCAATTTTTAAAATATCAATAAATTTTTTATATATTATAGAAACGTATAACAGACAGCCAAAAAAAAGCGTTTTGCATGCAAAACTTATTTTGCAAGATTTAAAATAAAACTTGATGTTAGCAATACCTGCTGTACTTTTAAATTTGGCTTAAATAAATATATTAAAATATATTGGAAAATTAATGAACATCCCCTAAGCAACGACGTTAGTTACCATGTCAAGCAAGGGCTAGACGCACATGAGACTAAACATTTCCTCTATAACGGTCGTACAGAATACCGAGCACAGGAAAAGAGATACCAAAGAAATCTTGAAAACGAAAAATATTCCTTGATATCGAAGGGTGGGGCTTAAAATGTCCGCTTTTCTAAATTTCATACATTGAACGGAACTTTTTAAGTTAAATTCATGGTACAATTTATAGTATGAAGTTGAGTAAAATATCGCGTTTACAGACTTTTTAACGTTTATAGTCTACACAATTTGACTGCAATTTATATTATAAATATTTAATCATATTTGCTTAAGTGAAATTCGAGATAGATTGCTATTATGAATCTGAGCTAAAATCTGTAGTCCTTTTAGATTAATTATACGAGTGACAATAAGGTAATTTTACCAAGTAAATTTAAAAAAAACTTGAGTGTCTTTTAAATTGTGAAAAGTAAAACTATCAAATTGCTTTTTGTTAATTTCTAACGTTGTTTTTAACATTTTGTTGGAATGTGAGAACATTAAAAAATTTGCTGTATTTTTTATTAAACTATGTAAACTAGTTTTTAAGACATATATAGTTTCTTGGTATAAGATTTTTTACAAATATAACTTTGATTCATTGGAGTTATCAACACTAAAAGATCGTAGGTTGTTGAGGTTGTCTTAATTATTGGCGTTGACAAAAACACGGCCAAGTAATCTACACAATATTTTACGTATCAACAACCACGCAGATTGCCTGATAAATATTATCGCCTTCAGGTTCACGATCGGTATGAACGGCTGGGTAAAAGTAACTTAGGCGTAGGGCGGGTCACGTTTACTCGTTGGACCGATTTAATGTGTTGCGCGACCCGTGCCAACAAACTTCCAGGCTGGGGCCCATTTAACAAAGCCCTGTCTCAAACGGAGCTCTCTCCAGTTGTAAGTAGCCTTACAATGACTCGAGGGAAAACTCGAATCGGAAAAGTGGAGCTCCACAACACCAGAAGGGGTGACTCCATGGCACCAAACCCAGGAACAAGCAGAACTCAAGGTAAGTCCAGCACTGCCGACAAAGAATCGAGTAACGTCTCTCCATCAAAGCACCACTATAGAAATAGACGTTCGGCATTTAGAAATTATTGCCAAGTGGGCTGCAACCCGTGATGGGCAGCTCATCGCTGAGCAGATAGAATCCGTGGTATGGGCCAAGAAAACTATCTGCTGCGACAGCCCCGAGAGGGATCAACTGTCAAAAAGACAGCGGTCTCAGGATGAGTTGGAAGCGGTTGACCGTAAACGAGCTAAACTTTAGGCGGAAAAGGAGACTATTCACAAGGTGCCTAAATATCAGTTGTTTTGCAATGTTGTGAAGGAGTGTGTTGGTTCTAGCCGTCATTGACAGGAGTCATGAAGATGGAAGCATCACTATGGAAAAACGGAGATTAGTGAATAACGCACTATACTCGATTTTTCTTAAGGTTCTAGTAGATAATTCAGGATCACATATATTCTGTAGATTTCAGATCAGTTAATCTATATAAGAAGGCAGTAGCGTAGGTAGGGGCGGTTTGGCATGGCGGGAGGCTGTCAGCTGTGAACAGGGAAAAGATTCCTAGCAGGCCAAGAGCGCGTGCCTGGCTACCAATTTAACCGGCTAGCTCATACGAGATCCTGAAAATAATTAGAATCAGCAATCCAAATCTTACTAATAACTGGAAGATTGCAAGACTAGAAGACGGCTAGACAGGCTCTAGATTATCCATTATCGTAATCAACAAAACAAAGGGAGTAATTGACGCAGTTTCGGGTCAATTACTCTCAGAGTTTATAAAAAAAACGAGAATGAAACTCATACTGGGGAACCTGGAGAAGATGGCAACCTGTCCACACAAGAGGAAGATGTACCAAGAGGGAAGCAATCTAACCACTCGAGCTTTCCATGGTAGCTGCACTAGGAGAGGAGATGGGTAGAATCCTTTCCCTAGTGTTGGACGAGGACTACCTGTCAGCCATACGGCAGGAGGAGGCTGCCAGCATCTCGGAACCAAATACCGGGGAAGGCGATACGGGCGACTGGAACCAACAAATATTAGCCTTCGGCAGCGAAAAGTGAAAAATGGTAAGTAGGTTCAACATGATAATATGCTAAATATCGTTCAAATCAACCTGCACCAAACAACGGCGGCGTTGACTGCTTTACTCCTTAGGCTGACTAGTTCAAGAGTGGTTCTTATTCCAGAAACTAGGATGAACAGTAACAGGATCTGTGGGCTTAAACTGAAGGGGTATAACCTAATATATTGAAGCAATTCTGGGAAAATCAGATCCTGCATTCTTGGAAAACATAATTTTGACATATTTCTACTCTCTCAAAATAATAATTTTAAAATATCTGCTGTCAGCCTAGAGGTTGGCTGCAGCCAAATCTGGCTGATCTCAGCCTATATGAACTGGGACAAACAGTTCTGATGGATAACCTGAGGAATCTGGTTCTCGAAGTTGAATGGAGAGTGACGGGAAAACATTCCTTCTCTGATCATGGGTATGTAACATTCCGTCTTAACGTTTACCCTGCTACGCGGGAAACCTTTAGAAATCCCAGAAGAACCAACCACGGAGCAAGTATAGAGAAATGGTAAAAGATTTATTAACGCCGAGGGCTTCTGAGCCGCCAGCGATAATGGAAAAACTGAACTGAATAGTGGACACTATCACTAGCGCCTGCAACCATGTTCTTTAATTCTACTTTCCAAATATTTAAGCCCAGAAGCAAGCAAATGGAACTGGGAACCTTACCAAAAGGCTTGTAGGAAAGCCTTTAAAAGACCCGAAATTACGAAAAAAGATCAGTATAGGGAAAATATCCAAAAATGATGGAAGGAAAGCACAGCTTTTGCTCTTCTTTGATAAAATGGAGAAAGTCTAAGGGACCTGTCGTTTTAGTAAGATACTGTCTACTTATCCAACCAGTCCCAGTTATCCAATAAACCGGACGACTGGACAGGGACTATCGAAATCGAAGTCCTTACAAGAATTTATTTAATTGCATTGCTTAATATTGAGGGCACCTTTAACAATGTAAAGATGGTGGAAATTCTGGAGGGATTGTCACTCCTTGGGGTGGACTACCCTGTAAGAGGGTTAATCAATCATATGCCGGGTAGCAGGATGGTTATTTTGGGGCTGTAGAAATCCATCATTAGAAGACGGGTGGTTAAGGGAACCCCGAATGGAGGTGTCCTATCCCATCTTTTCTGGAACACAGCAATTAAAGGGTTGCTGTTAGAGCTGGAGAGAGAAGGGATTGGAGTGGTTGCTTATGCAGATGACGTAGCGATAGCTGTCTCTGAAAAATATGTAAACACGGTTAAGGAGGTATCCCAAAATGCTTTACTAATTATAACGAGGTGAGCCAGAAGATGTGGACTGAATCCCGGTACTACACTCGCCTAACTTAAACGGCATAGGATTAGGTTTTACTGATAAGGCAAGATTTCTGGACGTAATCTTGGACGAAAAGCTTAGTTGGAAGCCTAACATCTTGGAAAGAGTAAAGAAGGCTAAGCTATATGCCCGGTGCAGGAACGCCAGTTGAAAGAGATGGGGCCTGGTGCTGGAGCTGGCACACTGGCTATTCATTGCCGTAGTAAGACCTGTACTTATGTATGGGGTGAATATGTGGTGGGAAGTTCTTGAAAACTAACATACAGAAGAGCGGCCCGTATGCTTATTAGCGGGGCGCTGAGGACAACACCGACACGCGCCATAGAGGTCATGTTTCACCTTCTTCCTGTCGATTGTAAGGTAAACAGATGGCGGCGAATATGGCCACCCCACTATCAGCCGTATCTCAGTTGGATTTCCACTAGTCTCTTAATGAGATAAGTGAGCATTTCAAGCATGGAACAACTCTCCAACTGTAGTGTAGCCAAGGTTGCACTTGAAACGCACAAAGACTCTGATTTCTCTATGTAGACGTGAATTAAAAAGGATCGTGGGAATTCTCACAGGACACTACCTATTTGGAGATCATGCAAGGAGGCTAGGGCTTTAGAAGCAAATGATTTTTGCAGTAGCTGTATGGACGAGGAGGAGGAAGAGACTTTAGTCCACTTCCTAAGCTCATATCCGGTTGTAGCACACAGAAGGCATTAACATATGGATAGGATCTTAATGAACAGCCTCTTTGATCTCGAAAACTGTAAAGTGCGAGATATATCACGCTACATACGTAGCTCTAACTGGGTCAAATAAAGGTATAATAAAAAAGAGATCCTGTGGTATTACCATGGACCGTCACCGGCCTATATATGCTGCAGCAGCCATTCTAACCAATTCTAACCGCGCAGATTACATGGCGTAATCTATACGTAATCTTTAATCTTGCATTAATCTGCCTAAATGATTTAATAAAATCTTGAGCTACTCAAACTAACTATTGACACGAAAATACAATGTACACGTTACTGCCGAATCAATTTATATCTATTCTAAAAATACCCGAAACTTATAGCCACAAAAGACAAATGATGATAATTCCCAAGGATTTCATTTGGTCCATTTTTAAGATAAACAAACCGCATCACAAATTTTTGTTTCCATTTCATCCATCCCAAATCACAAACCGTGTGTACACATTCCTACATCAAAAAGCATTCAAAATAAATATAAAACATGTACTCAAAGATAAAAATCTCCTAGAACTTCCATTCCATGTCAATTTAATGTCATTCAATTTATGAAGAAAAAAAAACATTTTTTTTGGTTTGGTTTGAATCCGTATATGGTAGGTTGTGTCGTCTTATATATAGAAATACTTCTTGTAATACTGTTGTTTTGCAGTTATTGTTATGAACCATATGGGAAATCTGATTTACAAGAAATTTGTTGTGTGTACACTTGTTGCTCTGCTTACATTTTCAGAAGAATATATTTTTAATAACGAAAGTGAACATTTTATATACACAAGCAAGATGCATATTTCGGTGTACACGACATTCATGGTTATGTGTTATGGGAAATCATTTTTTTTTTGTAAATTAACATGATGAATATTTGATTGGTTTTTGTGGTAGATTCTACAAAAAGACAGCGCAAGCACGATGAGATCTCGTGATTTTATATAATATATGTGGATAAATCTTACAAAATTCCTTCGAAAATTAAGACGCATTATAAATCACTTTCATCTCTGTCTATATATATACGGGGTACTTATATTTTATAATATAATTTGCTTACGATACCAAACCAGTTTTTATATTATATTTTTTGCCACGAGCAGATCCTATTTCACCAGAAACCGAAATCAAATAATATCTCATCTCTCATATATTCGGAGGACATTTAGAACGAAAAAAGAAAAACTTAAACATCAACAGATGCTTCAAATCGAATTTATATTACCCATTTGTTGATTTATTTCTCTACTGTCGACTCATAACGACTTTGTATTATGATGATGTCAGAGCTTCTTTATTTTTTATATTTTTTTGTGGTGTGTGTGTGTGTTTGTATATGACATGCGATAGATTCACGATGTTAAATTTTCTAAGAAATATTTATTACTCCAAATGAATATCTATCATATATCTATGCCAGAGTTTTGTAACCTTGCTGTCATTATGTGAAACTTACAAAGCCTTAACCTCAAAATTAAGTTTCAGTCCTCCATTCCAGATTACGCTCCTATGATTATAATTTATATAACAACTAATTGGATAATTAAAGCTCTTACGATCAGCATATATGATCAAAAAAGTTCCTGCACCACTGATCAGTATAAAGTGGGGCCGTAAATTTTTGTGATGCGGTGTAATTTATATCAAACTACATATAGGTAGCGTTAACGAATAATAAAAATGTTGCAGGCCAATCAAAAGTTCCATCACTAATTTTACGATTGCCGACCATAAAAAATTTTTTTATGTCACGACTGAATTTGAAGAGGATATTTATATATAATAATATTTTGATCGAACAAAAGGTCGTCATCTTCAAAACATTATAACCGCATGAAAGGTGTAAATGAAGCAATACATATGCTAATATACGATGCTATACCAAATATATGCAGAAAAAGGGATTAAGCGAGAACATCTCATTATAAGCGGATAGTGTGTCTAGACTTTGTATATAAGTATGTATATAGCATCATAAAACGATTTTGGAAAATCTTGTAAACTATAACAACATGCTGCTTATGCATATTATGTGATCATGCATGCATATCAAACAGTTAATTAATTTAAACACACACACACAGCGTATAACAACTTAATTTTGGAAATTTTTTAATTTTATTCAAACAGCTAAGTTAATTTTTGGGAAATGAAACTTGTATCGTCTGCTATACATATATGGTGTAGAAAATTATGCAGATGCCATGCATATGATACGTATTTAAAGTTAATGAGGTTCAGTCGTTTTGATTGAGTTGGATAAACGAAAAATGGTTTGTTGTTTTTTGAGATCTGTGTAGATAATGAAAATGTGTGGTAATGTTAAATCAAGCAGTTTGAATTTAGTCAATGCTTAATGGCTTCGTAGATTCCAAAATATTTTTTAGAAACAATAACAAAATCTTGTCGATCGATATTCTTGAAATAATTTATGATGCATTGTATGTGTGTTGGTCCAATTTAGTGGCGGCCATGTGCGAGTCTTAAAACATATTTTACCAGAAAATTGCTGTTAAGCTTAGAGACCCGCAGAATGTAATACTGCCAAAATATATCTAAGGAACAACTATCCTCAAAATTGTGCCTGTTTTTTTTTTTTTAAACCATGTTTTTTTTTTTTTAAATTAGAAGCATTGTTTTCAACTATTGAAAACTTAAAATGTTCTGGAGTCCGTAGAGACATTTTCGTAAAAAAACTTCAAAACTAAAATTTAACTGTCATAAGAAAATTTGAACTAATTGACAATAATAATAATAATCAGAGGCTGTTGCTGGCTCCTTATAGTGTGTCAACAATCTTGCTCCAACGATCGGATCAGCCAAATCGTTCTCTATATACAGTGGGACCATCGTCGGTGGCTCTCTTTTCAGAGATCGATGAACAATTCTTCACGTTTTGAGCCCTAAATCGCACGCATGATTCTTCTCTCAAATGAAAGGAGCCATCCCACGTATTCATCAGTCGGTGCCCAACTTTCACATCCAAAAATAACAACGGCCATAATCATCACTTTGTAAGGCGTTCACGGCACTTGAGAGGTATTTCGATATTAGCAGTGGCCTTAGAGGATAAAAAGTACGACTGCCAGCTGCCAGCCGGCTTTTTAATATTATCACTCACTGTAATCGTGAGTGATAAGAGAGCCAAAGAATTTGAACCTCCCCACTCCCTCAAACGTGCAGTGGCCACTACTAAAAGCTGGTGTGCCGTTGTCGCTAACCAGAGATCATATATTTTAATTAAGACTCATTGATTTGGAGTCCAACAGAAGCTGAAAACCTTCACTCCGTTGCTGTTCAGTCCAATCACGCATATATCATCTGCATATGCAAGCACCTGATTGGACTGGCGATATAAGATGTAAAGCTAAGGTGTTTCAGTTTTTACGACAGATGTACTCCAATATGAGATTAAAGAGTATTACATAGCATCTCCATGCCGAACACCCGAATTAACTGCAAAAATTGTCGATGGCCTGTCTTCAACTTTAACAAAGCATTGAGACTGCGTCACTGTCATTCTATACAGTCGTACTAATTGTGTTAGCATTCCTATAGGTACTCCAGGGCAGACTTCAAACTCTCTCGATTGAACGAGTCATAGGCCTGCCGGAAATCCAGGAAAAGCTGATGTACTGTATAGACGTCTCAGCAAAAAGATCTGATGAATGACTGATCGATTCGGAGGAAATCCTGGTCAAACATAACTTTGATTCGCCATTTTAATCGAATAAGGTCGAAATGGCAGTTCCACAAAGTATCCCCTCCAAATATCAAGAGCGCCGAATTAATGCAGTCCACCCCACGTGAGCTGCGGGGATTTCCGCGAGGATGTGTTCATGTCTTTAGATGTATCTTGTGATGGAAGAACGTGCTTGCTACTCTAGTGTCGTAGCAATTGCAAAGTACATCATTCTCTCACAATTATCGGTCGCAGTTTTGTGTCAGGAGTACGAACCTATGTTTTCACACAAGTCGGCCTGATTTCTTCCAGCTCTAGCATTAAAGGCTCCAATTACCATTCTAACATCGTGTTCGGGTATAGGACTTGAGTCTTGATCTTGGGGCTAGCTGATTTCTGCGGGAGCGTGGACTCAAATTGTCGACAGGTTCGCTACAGGTTATTTACTTGAGGCCCAAGAAAAAATGCAGCTCCAAGATTTCCGAGGTCATTTCCACTATAGAGCAACGTTTAGCCCTGCGACACATGGTTTTCACTTTTAGGCCAGCGAGTTTGTTGAAGAGTAACGAGTTCCATCCGATACTCCTTCATGCACATGATTAGGCCCTCTAACGCTCCTGGATTTTGAAGTGAGTGTTGTGCCGATCTTTAATCTCGTGTCCAGGTACTTGAGTGGGGGTCTGGTATTTTTTGGCGGTATCCATTTTTATTTTTGTTGACTTTACAAACAGGTTGTTTTTTTACGGATACTCGACGTCAGCCGAGCGATCCAACCGTTTAGTCGCCTCCTACGACAATTAAAAGGATACTGTGGTGTTGTTTTTGGTAAACCGGTTCGTGCAATTAGGTTAGATTTACTAGACATGTGAGTGCCCCTCGACCACAGGGTCCAATATTGCCGCATGAAACTTCCTATTTTCTCGGAATATCTAAATGCAATAGGCAACTTGTACAATATAGTAGGATCTGTCCAAGTTAATTAGCGATTATTTTTAATATCCAGCAAATTCTTATATTTTATTTTAACGAAACCACCTTACTTTATATTTAATAGCCTAGTATCTCATTCTCTGAACAATTGCCGGTGCCAACGAATCCGATAAAAGTTATGAGGTTAATTTAGACAAACCGTTGTAACTGGTGCCCAAAATCCAAACGGGTTTTAAATCTACGAAAAATCATTTTTTGGTTGCCCAACACCAACCTTAATTATTACGTTGAGAATAATTCAAAACAAGAATGAAGTTCAACCTATACAATCACGATTCATAAATCCTTATTTATAGTTGCATTTGTTTCAGAGATAAGCGTTTATCGTTTTCAAATAACACACAGTCCGGTTTGTACTGTTCTAAAGGTTCCACTTAATTTTAAGCGAATTAAATTTAAAAAAAAAACAAATATTCAAATTCCTATACAAAGATTTTTGGATAGAGCGTGAATAGCAGCGTGAAGACCAAATGATTCAAAGATTTAAAGGTTCTTCTGTGTGTGCGTCGTTTCAACAAACCAAGAATCAAATCGAATCACTCATCCATATATCCGTTTTACCTTGGCCGGTTAAGTTTATTTTCATCGACACTGTTCATACGAGGAAGAAGAAACATCAAAAATGCTAAATGCAATAATTTCCGAGTCAAAGCCGTTACTCAAATCCGTCATTCGACCTTCAATAACTATGGTTAGTCAAATGGCGACTCAATGCGAGATCAGGCTAAACAATCTTGACGCGAAGAAAATAGGAATCGTTGGAAATGCCATCTTTGACATAGTTGCACAATCAGTGCAACTGCGTTACTCGACGTACAAGGTTGCGAGTTTCCAACTGATGGCAAAGCTTTCGTAGAGTTCTAAGTCGCAACAAATTCAGTTTTGAGTGTTTTGGGAAGATATTGGATGCCGATAAGAATCAATAAAATTAACAAAACAATGATTCCAGTAACAAAACGAAAAAAGTACACACCAGCGACAAAACAGCTCCCAAATACATGAAACATGTAATAACAGAGAATAAAGACGGGCCAACCGCCATGACAAATAGACGGGCAATCCATAAGAAAAATATTAAAAGGCAATCTATTATTCCAGGATCGCCACAGGTTCAATCGAAGGCACAGACTACACAGAAAACAAAGGAGTAATCTCAATAGTTCTAGGAGACGCAAGAATATTTGAAAAAAAAGGGCAATTCTTGCCCGTAATCAACACACCAGCCGACCTACAGATAATTTAGATAAAATAGACAAACACAATAGATCTAACGAACGACACGAAGATAGAAAGATTAGAAAGAAGCAATACTGGCATTACGGCCCAATACACTATAGAAAAAAGAAGTATACATATTATCTTAGGTTAGGTTAGGTAAGGGTGGCTGTCCTAAGGGTTTAGCATAGACACAAAATTGGTCCGTAGCTGTACCACATTCGAGTTTCTTCCTCTTCACTCGCTAAACCATCCTGAGCTTACCAAGAATCGTTTAATGTCCCGGATCCCGATCTTCCTAAGATCCGTGAGGTCGTTCAAAGGGGAAGTTCCCATAAATTTTGATCTACTGTATGCTAGACTAGGACAGGTGCAGAGCAGATGGAGCACATTTTCCTCCTCTTCCTCATCACCACAGCTGCAGCAGAAATCGTGGGCTGGGACACCCAGTCTGCACGCATGTATCCCAATGAGACAATGTCCCGTTTTAGCTCCCACGACCATACCAATATGGTGCCGTCGAAGCGATATCAGTTGGGCTGATCTGGACCGGTCAAGTACAGGCCAGATCTGCCTGGTTATTGCACATGAACTGGAGTTAGACCATTTGTCGTTCGTTTCTTTTGTGGCTGCTTCCTGAAGCAGCAGTTTACATGAAGCAAGCGATATCTTTATATCCCGCCTGCCTTTGGTTATTAGCCGTGCTGTACCCTTGCGGGCTAACTCATCTGCCTTGACATTCCCTGCGATATTGAAATGCCCTAGCACCCACGTCAAGCGGATGTTGAACTGATCAGCCATCTCATTTAAAGATGCCAGCCAGTTCTGGGCTACTTTCGACGTCAGGGAGTATGATTGTAGCGTTTTAATAGCAGCCATGCTGTCCGTAAAAATGCGAATATCCCTCGTAGATATTACATTATACTTCAACCAGTCCATGACTTCCATTATCGCGATCAGTTCAGCTTGAAAAACGCTGCAAAAGTCCAGACTAAAAGAGAGGTTAACCCCTAGGTTAACCCCTAGTGCCTCACAAAATACCCCGCAACCAACCCCTCTAGCGCCTCATTATCAATAACCGTTTCGTTCACCCAGTCCTCTCTGGTGGGAAACTCAGTTTGTAATCTCACCTCAACAGATGGCAAAGGAATAGCGTTGTTGGTAGCTTCCGGAATACCCCTGTTGCATAGGATAGATGAGTGCCCTGCATTGTTACAGGTCCACATAGATGTGGGTTTGAGCCGAATGACTGTGCAAGGTGCAACCTGCTCGGCCGCAATATCCAAGGGAGTAAGATGAAAGAGAATCTCCAGAGCTTGAGTAGGTGTCCTCCTGAGAGCCCCACTTATACACAAGCAGGCCGTTCTTTGGACTTTCATCAATAGTTTACGGTTGGCCATAATTTTTAAAGCTGGCCACCAGACGACAACCCCATACAGCAGTATAGGCTTGACCACTGAAACGTAGAGCCAGTGTACTATGCGGGGCTCCATACCCCATCACTTTCCAATGGCATTTTTGCAGGAGTAGAGCGCTATAGTAGCTTTCTTTACTCTCTCTACAATATTTGCTTTCCAGCTTAGCTTGCTGTCCAAAAGTAGTCCGAGGTATTTTGCTCTATCAGTAAAGATCAAGCGAGTACCATTTAATGTCGGCGGGTCACACTGAGGATGTTTGTGCTTCCTGGTAAAGAGGACCAGCTCTGTTTTCTGTGGGTTTGCGTTCAGTCCGCAGCCATTGAGTTTATCAACTTAGGGTTACCTATTGTTGCTCTCAAAAAGATAAAAGTAATCGACAGGTCCTAACATAGATGATATCTATCTGTGGAGAGTTATACTGTTTTCAGCAACATTGATCTGCCGACGCATTTTTGCAGTTGAAGCTTGATAATAATGTAAAGGACCGTTCTAAATCGACCGGTTGCGGCCCATAATGAATAAGAAGACATTTTTCAGGAGCTGTTCAAATCTACAAAATGCAATTTCAGTCAAAAGTTTATACCTGGGCCACATCGCAACACAAATGGATTGCACCCTGATAATATATTTGACAACTCTCCTATACTTAGGTATAAATGTCAATAACTCGCACTCTCTCTAATGCTTCCTACATATACTAATAAAGTATGGTATTTTGCGAGTGAGAGATTCCAAAATTCACCATTTCACATATAGTTCATCTCTTGAGATGTTCAGTGAAACATATTTTTGACTATTTCATTTATTGACTGATTGTTATCGCTACCTAAAACATTATGTTGTACAGAGCCATCCTTAAACAAATCCCCCATTAAGGGGTTTGGATTGTAATTTGGTGTTTTGGCAGATATATAAAGAAATATTGATTGATGGTTTCTTGAAAATATTTTATGCATTAGTCTCGCTCCATCGACTTCAAAACTGGTTTAAAATTTGTTAGCAAAGCTTGAGTGCTAAATAATTAGATGGAAACGTAGAAAAAAAAGTGAAAATCGCAAAAACTCGATACTAAAAAATTACAAATTTAAAGATAAATCACAGCATCTACCATCATCATCATCATCGCGAGTCTAATAAAAAAAAATATCAAAATTCAGCAGAAATAAATTGAAGAGAAATCAAAAAAACCATCATCTCATCAGCGTATAATATAAAGTGTAAAAAATTGATACCCAACAAGCAACAATAAAACTGACATATCATATTCTATCTTGTAGATTATAGCACGAGAAGAGCATACGAGTATGATTGTATATAGAGCTGAATTCTAACCGCACAATGTACTCGTATTCCCTTGAAAATCGCGTATTACTACAGTAACATAGAAACTTTTTTTAGAAACATGTGGCTTATGTACTCGTGTATATGTATAGAGCAGCATAACATATTACAGTTTATTTATATTTTTAATTTTCCACCGACAAATATGAAAAATTCTAGTACCTCCACATATTATATATATAGACGCATGGGATGCTGTTAATGAAAATTTATATTTTCCTATATGCATGTATTTGCACATGGAAAAGGTGTTTCTATAATGCAGATGTATACCACCTCGTAACCAACACTGCATTTATGTACGATATGTGAATATGTATTTGCGAATAGATATATAGAAAACCTCGAATGCATATAAAAGTTGAAATACCGTGTGAGGTGTAAAAATTAGTTTTATAAATTAGTTTTGCGATATTGGATAAACACGTTCGTATAAAGGTGCGGTTTTTAACATTTTGAATTATTTTAATGGTTTTTGATTTTTAATTTTTAATTAAGTTATTCAATTTATTAGTGTAATTCTTCTTGGCATTTTCATCTGCAGTGAAACTGTGTACCTATATATTTTATGTGGGGTATAAGATGCAACATGTGTAATACGGTTGGTATAAATATACATAGATGAGGAATTTGAGGTATTTCGTGGCCTCGTTTAAATGAGAAATCTCGATTAGAATCTTTTTTGAATGTTAATTGAATTAAGACTTATTTTATGACTAATTCAGCAACCCAGCATAATATAAAATCAAAAAACCAAAAACGAAGTCCGTCCAATAGAAACATGAACCTAAATTTCTTAAAAACTTTTCAACATTGGATACGTTATTAAATGATACAACGATTTTAATACCGTCCGCGTAAAAGAAACGATCTATAAAAATAAATGCCTTATCAGGTGTAGCATGGAAAAAATTTGTAGTCCTGTATCTTGAATTAAGATATTAGCTACCTAATTGATATGACAATTTAATCTTTAAATCGATGAAAATGAATTTTAAGAGTCATCATGTTCCTGCTTACCCTTTATTATGGATGGGCGTTTACGCGTCATCTATTATTTTCTACGACAATCTTAGTTTTTCCAAAAAGAGCGGTTATATTTTTAAAAAAATAAGAGTTGGGCGGATCACTCCAGGACTCAATGTCACCAATGGGCCCACGATGCAAGACCCGAAGAAACACACATACTTACACATTTAAACACGCAACCTTGATTTCACCAACGGGAAGCGAACCTGAGACCCTCGAATATCAAACTAACAAAGGTTCCGGTTTCACTCATTATTCGTCTGTCTAGCCTACCAGAGAGTCATTACTTTTGAACTATGTATGTAAAAGCATTCAACGAGCAATGCAGTCTAAAACTTATAGATTATATTAGTCAATTTAACACGTATATCCATCATTTTCAAGGTACCGATAACGTTGTTGCAGATCAAAACGAAACGGCCATTTATCCGGTCAAAAATCATAAGTAAGTTTTTGAAGCTTTTCTCAGAGTTAACGAAACACCTCGGCAAACATAACCATAAGGCAATATGGGCGAACGCCCACACCGATAGATCAAATCTGCCCTCAAGGTTCGAAGCAACACAATTAATTGGATCTCAGAAGTACCAGCCGTTTTACTTGGTATCGGTAATCAAATCGATATTTTTGTTCCGAAATCACTCGACAACTGCGATTACGTCTTGGTCATGGTTAATAAAATTCGAACTGATTTGCAGTATAATACCTCAAATTGATTGGTTTTCTGTCTGCCAAAGGAGTCATGTAATATCACGAAATATCACGACTTACTGCAGATATTCGAAAGTGTAACAATAACTAAATTAGAGAAATTCAATGGTTAATATTCAATACCTAATTTTTAATTAATTTACTTAAGGTTTTTCTGAAATAGTAGTTAAGTTATCTGTGGAGTAAAAAATAATAAAAATTCTCGACACCAAAATTTTATCGAACTTGCCAAGCCTTCACATAGTAAAATACACGAAAAATTATCCAGCGTTGATTCAAGACAAGATTTCGTGTGATTTAATATGTGAGTGTGGCGTCGAGAATTTTTTTATTTTAATCATTATTTAAATTTTATTAATATAATACAATTTCTTTACCAAATTTTAGTCGCCCTTGGCCAGCACTCACATAAAATACGCAAAATTATAACTTTCATTAAAAATAATCCAAGGATCTCTGACTATGACCGTACCATAAAATTTAGTACATCCCGTTCCCCATGGTAAGATGAATTCGAGTTCAAGAAGGCGATAGAAATTACCGAGTTATTAAAAAGTCAGATAACCAGAACTTGTCCGCTAAATGTGCCATGTGTGTGTCCGAGTTCTATTACCAAGTGTTGACAAAATGTTTGGAATATGTTTTGATGGATGACGAAAGTTAAAAGAGGTTAGCAGGTCAAAAGCTATTTATCTTACCAAATATATTGACACGGACGCATTGTCTTACCAAAAATATTGACACGGATGCATTTAATATATAAGCACTACAAAGTTAGATAAATTAAAAAAAAAAAAGCGATTTGCAGTTGTGGACTCAAAAGCCAACTCTTGATCTCTTCCTTCAGAGTATCGTCGAATGTGTACGTAAAAAAATTGACGACAGAAACGTGTTTTGTCTCTAGTTGGTTGACACGATTCAGCAGTAAAATGTTGTCCTGATTAAGCTACATTTACACTACTCTAAAGCATGGAATAGAATTTTTTATCGTTCTGGTTTTGGATTCTGTTCCAACGGATGTTTTGTTCCGGTTGCCTGCGCCGGTTTTTGGATATTCTTTTTGTTTCGGTTTTGTTCGGGGACGGAACCGGATGAAAACCGGTTAACATTTTTAGTGATGTACATCTATTATTTTGCTCTTTTAAATTAAAATTAATGCAAAATTGTAACGAAACTGTTCAATATATGCTCTAAAGACACTATAAAGGAGACTAATCAAATCAATGTTATCTCAGAAAATCTAAGCCGACTGGTTACGACCTGTCCAAAAATATTTGGAAATAGTGAAAAGGAGAGCGGCGGATGCGATAAGATTGCTGAAAATATACGTTTTAAATGGAACAATATTGCTGCCAAAGTCACATCGGAAGCTGTGTGGAATATCATTGAGAAACATCAAGCAACATGTGTTTGACTTTATCCTTAATAACAAAATTTGAAATTAAGATCAATCCGAACGTTCAGTGTAATAAACTATCTTTTATTAAAGCTTCTGTTTGTTTTATTTCAGCACATATTTACAAAATTACAGTATATAGTATGTGATTTCCGATTTAATTTGAATGATTCTTTAGTTTTTCCTGACGGCTTAACTGAATCGCTCCATTACAAAATTCAACTGCGCAGCGGTGCATTTTATTTCAAATCGTTAAAATATCGTAGATTGTTGACATTGACTTTACTGTCGATGTATATTGCCAAGAAATCTACGTATTATTTCACATTATGTCGATAACCGAGTAGATTACACGGCGTAATCTACCTCGCCCATCCCTGCCCTTTATTCGACTATAAAAAGCAGACCATAAAAATATCCAAGTTTGTATACGTAGATAATATACCAGATGTTAAGAAAGCACTTTCAAATTTAAATTTCTGCACCATGGCCCCGAAAAGTTAAGAATAGGAGCATAGGCAATGGCAATTGCTAACCACACCAATTTTTAACAGCTAAGAAAATTGCCCAAATAAAATAAATATTGTAAGGATCTGGAAAAAATACAGTCCGGAGAATTTCATTGAAGATGGAGGTTAAGAGAACAGTCAAGGCGAATCCTTTACCAATATCCAGTTGTGGGCGAGCAGGCAATTATATACTTCATCTACTATAAAATTGAGCATAATTCATGGTGATATTGAAAATAAGAAAAGAATTACAAATATCGGAGGCCATTTTCAAGAGTCTTTCGATTTAGAAGTTAACACACCGCCTACATCTAGCATCAACATAGATAACGATGGTTTAATAGGTAATATATAGGACGAGGTCTTATGATGATAGCGTTGATGACCCCCATTATGTACCATCCGATGATTCAGAATAAATTTCAGAGGCCCTTTTCAGTTGAGCAGAATTAAGAATTATTCAGAGGCCCTTTTCAGTTGAGTTGAATTAGGAACCCCATATCACATCGTACTGAAATCTAACAAACAATAAATTTAATTAACGAAAATGGGCTGGTATAAGTGTAAGCGGGTATTGCTATGCAATTATTAGCCCAATCCGATAATATGTTCAAAACACTCACTTAACTTTGGTAATATTTAACACTCTTGAACTTTATTTTGATATTTAGATTTTTTATTTACAAAAAATAAAACAATTTACATAATATTTAGATAGAATAATCCGCAGCGAAAAGACCTGATCAGTGACTGATCGATTTGGACGAAACCCTCCTTGATAGTCAGAGTCACCAATCAAGCCCTTCGGTGGAGGGGTGACCCTATCCAATATATAATGTAGGACAGTAACTTGTATGCTGTGCAAAGGAGAGCTATACCTCGATAATTCTCACACTTCAAGCGGTCTCCATTCTTGAAGATGAGCCATATCGCGACCAATTTCCATTCGTCAGGCATAACTTCGGTTCGCCATACTAATCTAATAAGGTCGAAAAGACCGTTCGACAAAGTTCTCCTCCGAATATCAAGAGCTCCGAATTAATGCAGTCCACCCCAGGTGAGCGGTTTCGTTTTAGTCTCTGGATGGCTTTAGTGAATTCCTCATGGGATGGATCCTCAATGAAAACTCCGCAGTCTGTATATTTGAGGTGAATCAACTACAGTCTGTAACGCATCATGAACACCCAGCAGGTCGGTAAAGTATCTATTCCATGAGTCGAGTACTGCGTCGATGATGACACAGAGGTTTCTATCCCGGTCCCGAATGACAGTTGACGCAGGTTTGATAGTATGGTGCAATCCAGTAATTCTCTTAAAGAAATCACGTGAACTGAAATCATTGCTAAGTTGTGGTACTTTCAGAGCCTCGGCCTTCCACTATTCACGCTTTTTCCGTCTACAAATCCGCTTAGCTGTCCTCCTAGTAAAAGTAGCCTGATATCGTTTATTTTGATCTTCATTTATCAGACATTCACAGTCGAAACGATCCATCCGTTTTCGCTGTGTATGGTAGATTTGCAGAGACCAGATTTCATTGCTGCCTACGTATTTGGTTGTTGACCGATAAGTTCTCACATTCTCCACAACCCAAGCCCGCCCTTTTGAAATTAACACGTGGTCATTTTGGCTGCGGGATATTTTGCGAGGATTGATCCATGATTCCAAATGTATCTGTTTGTAACGGATAAATGTGTTTGCTACTTTAAGATCGTGAGCAATTGCAAAGCACATCATTCTCTCACCATTATCGGTCGCAGTTCCGTATCGGGAGTATGGACCTATGTTTTCACATAAGTCGGCCTGATTTCTGGCAGCCCTAGCATTAAAGTTACCAATTACCGTTCTAATATCGTGTTCGGGTATAGAACCCATCAGATCAACCAAGTCATTGTAAAATGAGTCTTTATCTTGGGGCTGGATGGCTTTTGTGGGCGCATATACACAAATTATCGACAGGTTGCCTAACTTCATACGAAAGCGAAGCTTACACAATCGTTTATTAACTGCTAGGAAATCCAAAACAGCCTTCTTTACCTGTTACATCAATAGTGTTGGCAATCTTGTTCCGGAACGTAAATTTAAAAAACTTGGTATCTGTCGAAATAATTGTAATGATCAATTTCTATGAAAAGCTATCAAATTGAAGAGACTATTTTTGAACAATATTGGTGCTTATGGATAGCTAAGACCTAAGAACGGCATTTGTTAATGGATTTAATCGAAATTGTATAGATGAAAAAGACTAGAAAGTACTCGAAAGTCCACAAGTTAAACATCATGATGCCGCGGAACACACATAAATGCAAATCAAACGACAAGGAAGCAGCGAAAACCAATTTGTCACGAACTACATTCGAACGTCTATAACTTTCTACGGGAGGCAGTTGTGGACGTTTAATCTCACAATTCATGACTGCATATTGAATATTCCGTATAATCATATGTGGCATGAGGCAATAGACTAACGTCGAGGGAATGGAATCGCCTCTTGTCTACAAACAAATGTATATACAAACAAATTACCAACATCGGTAAAAAGTATTTTTTTTTATAGTGATTCATGCCCAGGTCAGAAATAAGATTTCGTATATTTCATCAATGTTTCTTTTTAATATGCAATCGAATCATAACGTTGAAGTATTTGACCACAAATGGTCGTATGTATCACTCGCACGTGACTTGTACACTTTTGTTGCAACTTTGGGGCAACCAAAAACAGAAGGCGTTAGAAATCTCCCAGACCAATTTGTATATGGCCAATGTGCTATAATACACCAATTAGCATCAGTGCTGACAAAAAAAAGATCTACTTTCCATGCTAGATCTAATTGATCGTATATTTATAGTATCATGCATTTTATCGATAATTAGTAATGGTCAATATGCCTGATATTCATCCCAATTTGACGGAGAATGATGCTGAGTAACTGAGTTGGATGATTAATCAAAACTATACAAATTATGATTAATCAAAACTATACAATCTTCTGACGAATAACCAGCTAATCCACAACTTATGCAAAAATCGTGTGTTTTTTCCAAAGGACATTTTGAAAATCGGTGACCTAGTTCTTTACAGTTCCAGCATACAATGAACATTTGTGGGTGTAATGCATTCACTTCATTCGGTGACTCTGGATTTGATTCATCATCGCGATCCCTATATTCTGCATCAATCACGGGCTCCTTGTTATATACTGGTTTAGTAATTTGCTCAACTATTGGAATGCGTTTCGAGCGTGATTCTACAAATCGGCGTGGATCAAATCCAGATGTTGACCATAATTTTTCATAATTATCACATACTTTGCGAAGCTTTTCGATTGTTTTAAACCGCATATTGCATGTGACATTTCGCAAGGCTGGATTCATGTTTTCTAGTAAAGCTTCCAGCAGTTCTCCGTCCGGTAATGGTTTTTGAAGTCGACCATTAACATTTTCGATATCCAAAACAAAGTCGTTGAATGATTCTCTTGGGCCTTGTGTTCTATGTCTAATATGACGCCGCATTGTTCGCTCACTTTCTTGGTTGCTGAACCTATCCAAAAATGCTTCCTTTAGTTGTTTCCAATTAGCAGTTTTGTTTTTTCGGAGGAATATGTAATAGAATTTTTCGGCCTTATCTCTCACGTAATTGCGCATCAAGAAGACCAACTCTTGACGGGGTATCTTGTCTTGTTTTGCGAGTTCTTCTAATTTCATTAGAAAATCATGAACATTATCATCTTCGAATTTTTTGTCGCTCTTGCCTGAAAAGTTGATTTTCCATTTTGTTGGATCTGAAGTCTTCCTAGTCCAATGCCTTACCTTCTCCTCTTGTCGCTGCGGTTTATATAAATAGGATCTTGCCGAATCAGTGGAAGTAGCTGTTTCCTGTTCACTTTCATCTGAAGACTCATAAGTTGTATGTACATAACTTCGTTTATCCGCTTTATTCTTTTTATTTACTCGAGGATTGGTGTGTAGTTTGGTAAGAAATTCCTGCGAGAGTCTCTCTAATTTTTCAGAAAATCGATGCCCAGCCTCAGACTCCAGTTCAGATGCTAACTTTGGAACAGCGCCTTTGTTTGTATTTGTCTCTCCTTCTTCGACGTTCACCTTTCTTTTAGACTGACCAGCAGCAGACGTTGAAGGTTGCCTTAGATCGCAATTTTTTAATGTTTCGAGTTCACTTTTACGCACATCTCGACCTGCATTTCTCGAGATTCGGTTCAATGCACTGACCACAAAAGAAACGGACGATAAATCGGGGAAGGACTTAGCTAATCGTTCTGCCCGACCTTTCCAGTGAATAATTTTTATCATCACCCTTTGTTTATGTCTTAAAGAGGCATTATTATCTAAATTCTCTAACAATTCGTCAATTATTGACAGTTGTTGATGAATTCTAGCCAATTCGGACTCTGGGTTTTCGTTAATATGTGAATCAGTAGGGGCTAATGAGGGCTCTTTAATCTCCTTTTGAATTGATTCTATTAATTTCTTTTCAGCTCCAACCTGATCCCCAGAGATATCACGAATTACGTATTCTACTATTATCTCGTCAGCAGTTAACGACTCCGAGAGTAAAGTAAAATTCATTTTTATTTTTTTTTTTTTTTTTGAAATGTACTAAATTATTATTTAAAAATGATTAATTTATTAACAAGAGTTATAAATAAAATATGGTAACAAACCAATGCAATGCAACCAGCACCTGTATATTTTGCAGATATAATAATTTTTTTTTTTTTTATCCGCCGAATTAAATATTAATAATATAATACCAAATTAAAATTAAAAATTAGACTATTAACAAGAAATTAATGTTAATAAATATAATTGATTGATGATGATTCTAAAGGAATATTCAAATATTTCTCTTTTTATAACTTTTTTTTTTTTTTTTAATTTCATATACTGTAAATAAGGGATGACCGTACGTAGGATGATCTTTTAAGTTGCCTTATTCACAAATAAATAATTAAATATATTAACACAGATATATTATCACTTATAAGGTAACTTAGCTTGCCTTACCATAACATAAACTTTTAAAACTAATTTTCTCAAAGAAATCAAATGTTGAACTAAATAGACACAATCTCATTTAACATAATACAAAATTAAAATAATTTAAATCAGAATCTAACATGCAAATTAAATTGCTTATAACAAGGAATGTATCAGCTTTAACTGAGGAATTTGGAATTTCTGATGTCGACCATCAAACACGTGATACACCATGAGTTGTTGAACACTGCGAAACAATTTTGAACGAGATTATGAAAATTTTCGGTAAACTAAATTCACTGTAATTAAAAGTTAATTCAACACCACGAGTACATTACCGCAAGATTAACTTAAGCGGTTTATAACCGTTACTCGCTAAACAAAATTAGTGGTGAAGCCACATGGATGCCTTTTTAGGGCTACCAGACATAAATATTATAATAGACCCTTTACGGTCCCTGTTTCGGCGCCATTTGTAACCGATGGGTTTGGGTCATTATTGACATAGCGTTGCACACTTTTCTTTTGGGATAGTTTTCAGTGGCTGGGAAGGTTCGTTAATTACGCTATGCTAATATTCCCATCTTACAAAAATAAATGATTTCTTAAATTATAAGGACAGTGTGCGAGAATCCACAACCAACAAGAAAAATTGAAATCTTGCAATCAATAAAGACATTAATAACAATAGTAATGCAGGTGCTACGGTAAGGCTTGTCATCGCATACTACAATCATCCCTCCAACAGCAATCTCCCACTACTCCATCTTACCCGAGGTTACTTAATCATAATGTAATAATATACAACGAAGAACAATGTGCATATTTTAGGACCACTGAAGTAAAATATCTTAAACGAATATTAATAACAAATCGAATATTATAAGTCAAATGGAATATGGACACAAATAATACAATCAACACACATAATCGTTTAATGATTAAACTTCTGAGAAAAAAAAAAATTAATTAAATTAAATTTTTTTGATACTTCACCGCTACATAATATCTGGCATCCTTGATTCAGATGTCTTCTTTATGTCAGCAACACCGCTCATTTGCTGAATTTCCTTTTTGTTTTTCTTTTCTTTACACCAGCCCAATATTTATAAGTTAGGAAAAACGAAACCAACAGAAAAAGATCGAATGAATTGGTATGAATTGGTATTGAAATTATGCCCATCTTCACGATATCGTTGGATGGAAATAATTTATCAAAAGCCATTCGTATATATTAATTATAAAATTCGCACCGATATTTTAGTTTCCCATTAATGCTGGAGGCATTGTCGTAGAAAACCGAAGTATAATTGCATATAATACGTTGATCCCTTCTACAATGAAAGCGATCGGAATGTTCGACACGAATTGACTTTAAATCAAACTCTCTTTTACAAAAACCTTTTCCATCAGTACAATTTCTACCCCGATTTTAAAGTTGACAAACATCATTTCACCAAATAGCCTTCCTTTCACATTAAGTTTCGAGATACCAAAGCTATATAGAATTAACCAGAATTGACTATATTCACTATATATATAGTGAATCTATCCCAAATATTCGAATGTCAGAACTGACTATAGAGGTGATTACACGGAGGAAATGCGTGAACAATTTTAATAAATGATCGAAACAGGAGTCTAAATAAATTTGGAATATTACCTAGAAAATATTGCACAATCTGTGGCTTACTAAAATTTTTTCAAATTCCTCTATTTTCAACTAACGTCAGGTGGATTATGTAGCCCTTCATTACTATATACACGAGCAGCGAATAAATTACGATTGTTATTATAATTAATGGTTGGGTTACCAGCTAAAACAATTATTTTGGACGTAATAAAAATATGCTAATCGTAATTCCCATAAGACCAAAAACTCTGATTAGCGGATAGAACAAAGCATTTTTATAATCAGCCTTAATAAATGTAAAACGAGCGAAATCATTTAAGTCGAAAAAGGAGGGAGAGATCCCAACGTCTTAACACGCATTCATATACTTATGATAAAATTTTCAATTTTCACACTTTGGTTAAATTCTTACGTTTTCCATTAAAATTCACTTTCCTTCAATTATATGAAGGCGGTAATCCTTTTTCCTACGTAATGAGCAATTTAGCATCTCTTTGGTATGTATATAGAAGATAATTCGCCCGAATTATATTAATTTTGCAAAAAAGGGTTAATAATTAAAACATATATATGTATTCAAATTTTGTAGCACCTTTCATATAAGAATGGATATTGATATCTTTAGACAAATACTTCCCAGAATAGTTTACACCAGTTTTCTAAATTTATGAACTTTTAATATTCTGCTTCGGTTGTAGTTGTTGTCCAAAACTATTAAAATTTATTGAAAACCATTTTATAGTCGTATGTATACATTAGATACATGTACATAACAAACAAAAATTTCCTTTACATGATTGTAAATACTAAATTTACAAGGAAAAATCCTTTTCTCTGACACACAAGCACCCCCTAACCTTATGTACAAAAAAAAATTTAAATTTTTCCGAATTTCTTATATTACTTATTCATGTTCATTTCCTGGAAAAAAAAATTTGTGTTTCCATAAATCATTTTATTGTGTTATGGTTATGTACGTACATGTACATATACACATATATATAGGATGCATAAGTGTATATACAGCTTGATCTATATGTGGGAAGGAAAAATAAAACGTTAATCGAAATTTAGATTGTCCGGTGCTCTGGAACATTTCTTTACCTCATAATCAGTGATTTCCAATAACGATTAACAAAAAACGCTTGGAATTGCAAACCATACATTGGTTTATTAATATTCAATAAAAGCTTCCTAAGAAGTGTGATATTTGGGCATTGAGCTTTCATATTATGTTGGCTTTATTCATCGCTATATTCAACACACACTCATACATTAAAGATTTTGAAAAATTGTCGGGAGCTTTGGAAACTTGTAAAAGCTCTATTTTAATGTTTGTTATAGTTATTTAATCAAGTTGAATGAAAAAGTTCATATGATGATGAATTCAAATCTTTTTAATTAAAAGCTTCTTTTTTTTCATTTTAACGTCACGATAAAGTCGTGAATGCTTATGACAAATTAATCTTCCTAAGCTAGATTAAAAACTGTGTCATTAAAATTTTAACTAAACAGATCAGAGCCTTTTTAAAGTATTGTTTAGCTTTTTTGTTGAATCGATTGAAGTTATGAGCGAATTAAGCTTATTTATAAGGTTTAATAAAATCTTACAAATGCAGCTTCAGCTTTGCGTGAACGGTACACAATATGGACCTTTCATATACAAAAAGTTAATAACAAAAATAAAGCTATTCGGTCTTATTTGTAAATTATTTCATACAATTAGCAAACGTTAATTAACGTTAATTAAGATTTAGCATTAATAAACAAAATTTTAAAAATAGAATTTCTAAAGCTCAAATTAATCATACTTTATTTACTAGGTTTCACAAAGAAATAACTGGTAGTGAGAGTGGCGTTTTTAGGTTATCGAGCTTTAAGGGGTAATTAAGATTTTAAATTAATTGAAAGCTCATTGCTTTCCTAAAGCCTCGTTTAGTTTTGGCAATCAATATGTTTTTACTAAACGTAGTATGTACGTTTAGTAAAAACCTATTTAAATGTTACCTTCAACTTTTAAATTTTTAAAGTAAACTAGAGCTTTACGCATCATGGAGATTTTATATACAATAAAAGTTACTAATAAAAACATTGTTTTTTAGATGATTCGTTAAACGTGACCGGAGGTCTAGCTTTTTAACTTCATTTTGAAATAAGTACATTCAATAAGCAAAAGCTTTCCAGGAAAGCTCGAGATTTTCATTATTTATATTAGTATTTAGCGTTATGTTGGGTAAGGTAGGGATAGAGTGGCTGCTACGGCACACTTAAACCGGTGACGGTCCATTGTGATACCACAGGATCTTACTTCCATATTAACTTTATTGGAACCAGTTCAAGCTACTTATGCAGCGTGAAATATCTCGCATTTTATACAGTTTTTGAGATCAGAAAGGCTGTCTACTAAAAACCTACTCATGTATATGTATATGCCTTCTGTGTGTTAAAGCCGGACATGAGCATAGGAAGTGGACTAAAGTCTCTTCCTCCTCCTCGTTCAAACAGCTTCTGCAAAAACCATTTGCTTCTAAACCTTCTAAGCCTCCTCGCATGGTCTCTAAACAGGCAGTGTGAGGAGATTAGTGTAGTCTACGAAGAAAGATTTGTGTATTTGATCGTTTCAAGTCCAGCTTTGGCCGAATTTGCCTTGCTACACTACACGTGAAAGTGTTAGTCCACCTTTCATCCGCTGAGACTACTGCCTCAACTTTCAAACACTGCCTTGGGAGCCGTAATGGGCCTCGAAAAATTTGCACATTCCGGTAGCAGTTGGAGAGCGGTTATATGCCTAGCTAGTTCATCCGTCCTGCACTTCCCCATCACGTCCGTGTCTCCGAAGACCCTGACTAACCGAAAGTTGAAATTCTCACTGATCTCATTAAGAGACAAGTGGTAACCCAACACCACTTTTGATGTCAGAGAAACTGATTCCAGCGACTTGATTGCTGACTGTAAATTGCGATATCAATCGAGGATACCAACCAAGTCAATACCTCCTTTATCGCCATCACCTCTGCTTGGTACACGTTGCAGTTATCAGGGAGACGATCTGATTTATCTACTTTCAATTTATTACAAAAGACTCAAGCTTCTTCTTTACCGTGTAAGAGCTTGAAGTAATCCGTAAAGAACGCAGTAATGCTTTTGTTTTCTATAACGACCCGCCTTTCTAAAGTCCTTTTGAAGGGCACGTGGTTCGGAACCATTTCTCGAAGCATAATATTGGTGTATCGTAGTCTAGATTCGCCAGTTTCTTCCTAGCGAACTTATTATCTTCCTTTCTGAATACATTTACACTGAGTAACGGCCGATCGACAAGGAGAAATTGAAACATAACCTCTAGCCTCAGTTATAAGGCCGTTCTTTGCACCTTCTCGATCCAATTTCTGTAGGTTACTTTTTCAAGAGCTGGCCACCACACACTCACCCCATACATATAATGGAAATTGCAGTAAGAGATATGAGAAATGTTACCACAGGGATAACTGGTTTGTGTCCGCCAACCATTCATATAGCGACATCGCTTTTTGATATAAGTACAGGACTTATACGGCAGTGAATAGTTAGTGTACCAGCTCGGGCTTCACGCCTCATCTCTTTCTGATGACGTTATTGCATGAGTACATAACTAGGGTTTTTATTTCCTGGTTAAGAGTACCAGTTCAGTTTTGGATCCAGTACACATCTGATGGCCCACCTCGTAATGATTAGGAGGGCATTTTTGATTACAGATATTGCTACATTATCTGCCTAAGCCATCACTCTTGCGAGAATATTGATTTCTGAACATTTCAATCGTACGTACCATGCGGTGCTGTGCTCACCGATTTCCCTTTACAGTACGCATTTTGAGATTATGCCCAATCACTTGGCTTTATTTTTCATCGTATATGAACATCTATCAATCTTTCCAAGGTTTCAACAGAAAAGATGATGGAGTTAATATATGTCTTTAGTCCTTTGAGTAGACATGTTATTCTTTCAGAATATAGATCACCCTGACCTCTGTTCACCTCTTAGGAATACAGACCAATTTTGAATTCCCTTTGAAGATTACTTCCAGCCAGGGTAGAATAATCGACGACTTGCTTTGAATTCCCTCTGGTATAATTCGGTCAGGACCACCCGATTTATAAGGTTTGAAACCTTTAAGCGCAATGAATGTGTTTCTCGATGAGTACTAGTCTCTGTCGTGTCGTCAAAGCTTCCTGAAAAGTAGATTTCGATGAGAAACTTCAAAGATTCCTCACTAGAAGCAGTTCAATATCCGTCTGGTTTACTAAGGTAACTGGGACGGATTTGATTAGTAGACAGTATCTTTCTGCGAGAGGACTCGGAAGCTTTCTCCATTTTATCACAGAAGAGACTCCACGACTTGCTCTGTGCCTTCCTTACTTCTTTTTTGTATAATTTGGAGTCCTCCTTAAAGGAGCTCAAATCCAAATATTAGAGACTTTATTATTAGCCTTTCTGTAGGTCCCCAGTTCCTTGAACCACCATGTTGGTTTATGCTTGCCCCTAGATTTGCCAGTTCCTTCCTATTGGACAAGCAGCATTAAAGGATCAGTTGTATGCACTAGTGATAGTGTCGACCATGTTGTTCAGTTCATCCGCTGTCGCTGGTGGCTCAGAAGCACCTGGCATTAATAAATCTATTACAGTTTCTCTATACTTGCTCCAGTTGGTCCTTTTGGGATTCCTAAAGGCTTTCCGTGTAGCAGGATAAACGTTAAGGCTAAATGCCACTCTTCATTCCCTGACTATAGGATAAATATTATCTAAGGCGAAGGTTTCGTCTAGAACCTCCTGCCGATTTTTAGTAATAAATGTGGGTTCTTGCTCAATATAACTAACAAAAAGGCTAATATTTAATAAGTACTCAAAAAATAACTCACTCCTTTCGTTGATGTATGTACTTCTCCTGATTGTGTGATGTGGATTAGCATCACATCCAAAAATCACACCAAACTTCCATTTTTCAGTTTCGTGAACCAGGTTCCTCAGGTTATCTGGCGGAACCTGTTTGTTCCGGTCCATCTTGGCTGATACCAGCCCGATTTGGCCACCGGCAACCTCTAGGCTATCGGCAGTTATGTCACCATTGCTGTATTGAGACAGTAGAAACGTATTTCCTCTCCTGATCCGGTCAGTCTATACAGTAAAGCGGCCGACACCGCCTTTGTATGGTGCAGGTTGATTTGAAATATATGTTTCGTATTATCTTGTTGAAAAATCTTACCACTTTTCACTCTCCGCTGTTGCAGGGTAATGTTTATTGGCTCCAGTGGATTTGCCGGTGTTGGATTGATTACCCTTTTAGGGCATCTGCGTCTTGTGTGGAGAGGTTGCCAACTTCTTCAGGTTCCTCTGTGGCCCTGTGGGTATCTCAACCTCGTCTTTTTTGAAGGCTCTGAGAGTAATTGACCCGAAACCGGAGTCAATTACCCCCTAGTCACAGCATGAGGAGCCAGGGACTCCTTGTTGATTACCATAGTGGATAATCTATAGAGCCCTATTGACGCCCTTTTACCTTACTATCTTCCACTTATCGATTGGAAGATTTGGAATACTGATCTAATATATTTCCAGGATCACGTCTGGGCTAGCCGGTTGATAGCCAGACGCGCACTTTTGGCCTGCTAGGAATATCTTCATTGCTTAAAGCTGCCTGCCAAACCTCCCCTACCTCCACTACAGCCTTCTTGTACAGATCCACTGATTTAGAATCAGAGCAAGCCGTCAGCTTCACGTGCCCTTGATACCATCCCGCATCTCTACAGGAAGCATTATCTCCTAGAACCTTAAGATAAACCGAGTTCAGTGCGTAATACAATAGTCTTAATTTTTCCAAAGCGATGCTCCAATCTGCATGACTCCTATAAATGACGGCTAGCACTAATGAACGTTCCTTCACAATATTGCTTAACAAGTTATGTTTAAGCACCTTGTGAGGAGTCTCTTTATCCGCCTGTAGTTTGGCCCGTTTGCTATCGACCGCTTCCAGCTCATCCTGGGATCGCTGTCTTTTCGACATATGGTCCCTCCCCGAGCATTCACAGCCGACAGTTTTCTTGGCCACGGAATCTCTTTGATCAGCTGTGAGTTGCCCCTCAGGATTTTATCAGAGGGAGCGTCCCTCTGAGCCCCACCTTTACGGTTCGAGTTCTACCTTTACGTTTTCGGCCTTTGAGAGTGCTGGTCTCGGTTTTTTTGTTTTTGTTTTTAATCAGCTGACATTGTGGTCTAATGAGTAATGGAGAAATATTGATCGCGCAGAGATCCGTATGCGCAGGTAAAGCTTCGTACAACAGGAGCTCGCCAGGTATCCAGGGGGACCTGTTTGCGACTGGGTTTTGTTAAATGGGTTCCCAACTTGGTAGTTTTTTGGCATGGGTCTCGTAAAACACCCTAAACCTGCCCATCTGCCGTCGTAAATGTGAACTGCACTACGGATAGGTCACTTTTACCCACCCGTTCATAATGAACGTTAACTTGGAGACGACGAAATTTGTGAGGCAGGATTCAAATTTACTTAACGAAAAATTTATGATAAATAATTTAACGGTTTTCAGTAAGCTTTGTAAAAGCTCATTTTACTTAAATTAAAAACGGTTTATTTAAATAGAACTCATGACAATTGTTTTGCAAAGTTGTAACACATATTGAAAGTTATGAGCTTATTTTATAATTAATCAAGCTTTTAGTAAATGGTTATTCATTAACATGAATTCATCCTACTTCAGCGACTTATTAATTCGATATTTACCAGATTTTTTTATATTTTGGATAATAAGTTAGCACAAATGAGATGCCCATGGAATTTGAGAGTACTGATAAACGCTAAGTTTAGCTACTAAATTTTAAAGTAGTTCTCGAATATTTAAGAAATCCTCGAAATTTGGAAGATTTCGCTTTTTTGTATTTCCAGCTTCAATCTTACCTGTTAGATGAATAGGATCTGCTTTTGAATCGTGAAAAAACCCTCAGTTTTTGACGGAAATGTGCGTTTCTGGATGGAATTGAATAGATTGCAAAATTTTGGCGGAACCCCAAATGTTTTTTATAAAGTAACTAGAATTAGAAAGGTGATCAAAATTCGAAAAAAATTAGAAGCCAATTACATCAGATTTCTTGAATTTTAAATATTATTGTACTGCTTTAAAAATATTTAAAGCCTTCATTGGCGGGAAGCTTTTCTTCTTATTCGTATTTATAAAAATCGTTGGCCAGAGTTTGTGATAAATTAAATTCCGTTCAGATTTCATGCATTGGACTTTACTTTGCTTTTTTTTAATCAGATCAAGAAAGCAAGTAACCCTTTATAACGTATGTGTCTCCATATCATAATGTCAAAAGTCACCCCAAAAGCCTAATTTTTAAAATAATTTGTATATACGTAAACATAATTAAAGTGCATGAATATTGTCCATTGAACTATACCCAGATAAAAAGCTTTATTGAAATTATAAATAAATTACATTTTTTTAAAATATAATATTGATCTTTTGAGCTTTTTTGTATTCGAAATGTATAGAATAAAAACATAACAACAAATGTACATGTAACCAAAAAAAAAGTAGTTTTTGTTATTTTGCATTCTCGGTACATTATTAATTTTGGAACTATACCAATTTACTTCCGTACATACATACATGCATATACACAAAGTACAGTGTACATATAAAAAAAAAAAAAGTAAAAAGCTCGCAGTACATGAAATTGAAAATGTACTAAAGTTTGTTTTTCCATTACATTTTTTATATCATCGTATAATGTTTTTGTTATTTTGGTTCGTTATTTTTATTTCAGTTTACAAAGATAAAAATATTTTTATTTTTTTTATCAAACTTAAAGTTTGTTTTTGTCTCCCGTTTCTGTTTTTGATGTTTTGCCAAAATTTATTTTGTTTAATAAAATTATAACAATATTTGTATATTTTTATTTTTTGGTAGTTTCGCTTTTTTATTTTATTTTAAATATTAAAAATATTTAGTAATAAAATTTGTTTTTGGTGGATATTTTGGAATATTATAAATTTGGTGGTTGTGTTTGGTGGGAAGGTGGTCAATTTAAAAGATGTTTCGAGAATTTTTTTTTTTTATCGAATTAATTTTGTTGGCAACTGCGGGAACCTTTCTTTACTACTATATACTTAATGGTGTAATAACCAAATGATTGCTTTTGTTCAAAAATATAATTGGTTCGCTTGTTTTATTCTCTTTCAGTCTGTTCTAAATACGCATAATCACGTAAACCATCATCAGCTAAAACGAATACGAGGAGGGCGAGAGACTTAACTGGACATCTGACTTTTAAAATATTTCCACAGAAGTTAATGAAATGCATCATACAAAATAATGTCCAATAATATTTGGATTTTTAATATTTTAGTTTCTGACAATGCCTTCCTTGGGGCCCCGTAAAAAAATCAAAATATCTTCAGCATTTTGGTATATAATCGCTTAGATCAGTTTTATCAAAATCACAATTTACTTAACCCATCATCTTTATCAAATTACCTGTAGAACAGTTTCTGAATGAGCCAGAAGGGAAGGGTGCAAAAGTGTAGTCTGAGATGAGATGTATTTTTATTAACGAATGTATCTTCTGTTGAGCATCGATAAATAAGAACAAAGCCAGATTATACGGATATGAAGGCCAAAGGTATGATGCACAGTTTACTGATTTTTTCCTACTATAAACGGTTCAGTTTGTCGAAAGCCTTACCATAATTTTAATAATACATACCTACTACATCAGCTTGAGCTTTAGGAATTACAAATTTTGTTAATTGACTTTGAAATATTGACAAAGTAGTATATAGATATCGCATCTTTAGGAGGTTGCTCCTAATTTAAAATTCTCGTCCGGTCCGGACTTCTCAAATAATAAATAAATACACACACAATAATTTATTTATTTTTATATAATTTATTTCTAACTTATTATTATATTTAATTTTATTAATTTATATATTTATAATTATTAATTAATTTTATATATTTTTAAACACCACCAGTATTAATGTTATTATTTATTATTATTTTATTTTGGTGCACGTTGCACTCACACCAAACGTTGGACTTAGAGAAAAATGTAATGGACGACTGAATTGTTGTTTTAGTTGTGACGTCGCCTTCGTGTCCAAAATACATGTCGTATTTTGGAGAGGGAACACATGCGCCGGCGACGGTCGACATTGCACTTACGTTAAGTGTTGCATCACCGCATTGTTATTGCGTGGTGATGTTGTTAGATGGCGACATGCTTTACTATAAATGTTTTATAGTAGTGGTTCGGCTATTGGATATGTGATGGGGTTAGTGAACGCTTAATTCAAATAAGTTGGTTTATATTTGAAGGTCACTAATTGTTTTGTTTGTGGCAGTATCGAATATCGGTGAGTCGGATATTCGAGCTGCTACACATCCATACAGATTCCAATTTCTAATTTTCTTCGGAAATTAGTTACATCCAAACGTAGAAGGCAGACTATCATGGCCGGAACCGTATAAGCCAATGTAAAGTTTGTTAAATCCTTAACAGATAACAGAACATTTGGTTTTGTATCACTGATCGTCAAGGTAGCTGGTATAAGTACTTTGAATTGTTTGTGTAAGACGTTTTCCATTCATCACCTTCTAGGCTCTCTTAAGTGTATATTGTATGTTTAATTCCAACTTTTTCTGTTGCTCTTTGTGATGCCAACTACCAAACCAGCTTAGGCCCTTTTAACATAACAACGGTATTTGGAGAATACAGTTCCCCAATTGAGTTTTAATTAACAGTAGAACCATCTTTTTCATACACCGAAATATTTTTTAGTATAAAAATTGATATTATATCACATTACTTTTCAAAAACGTTTAGAACGTTTCGACTGTGAAGGTCTGATAAATGAAGATCAAAAGACACGATATCAGGATCTCGTCAGCGATAGCATTGAGGAAGTTAATTGCTAGTTTGACTGTGTGTACTCTTTTTGGGAGGTAGTAAAATCTTCAGTATTCAGTATTGCTCAACAGACTTCAGGTATAATAAAAGTCAAACTAAAAACTGATTAATTTGATGATGAGTGTCGTCTTGCAGTCGATCAACAAAATATAGCCCATGGTGAAGTGCAACACCGTCAAACATTCGGGAGGAAAAACAAAGCCTCTGTTGCTCAGAGAACAGCTGTTGATTAGTCACCTGAAATACAGACTGTGGAGATTTGCACTTAGGATCTATCCAATGCGGAATTTATCAAGACAATGAAGAAACTAAAACAAAACCGCCCACATGTGGTGAACCAAATCGGAAAACATAAATTGTTTCCCATTTTTTTTTACCATTATCAATGGTTTTTTGAATTTTATAAGCCAATTAGACTTTTGCACTAGAACATTCATAACTTTCGTTCCAATTAAATAATTTGAATGCGGTTTTTTGTGTTATATTATCCTTCCTATTGTGTTTCGGGTCTATAAAACTCGTCTTGCATTTTGGTTGCTTGCAATATTTTAAGTAATAACGCTATACAATTGAAGCTGGGCGACTTTTCATTAAATTTGGTAATTAACGATTAGCATAAGAAAGAAAATTGATTTAGTCATTGCTAAATACATGTTTCTTACAAATTTGGTGTCCGGGTCAATATGACCCGATCAATTATGTCAGCGTATATACAAAATCAGAAACATGGTTCATCTTGCTTGTTGACAAACGTTAGTAGTTCTTCTCTTCTCTTTGTATTTCAACTCATGCATTTGTGCAGCATGTTCAAACTAGTTCAATCCACAATTTATTTTATAGTTTTTCCCCGAAAATCGGGTCCCGTTCTTTTCTGAATTGAGTAAATGGTTTTTGAATTTTTACAAATCATTATGTCTTTTGTTGGAGCAGCGAACGGTGCTGTTATTAGAACGAATATATAATATTAGTGTATAAAGTTGTAACAAATTATTAGTTCAAACTCGGCGTAATGAGTAGTGAATTAGATGAACCTGTGTACTTGTCTGATGGTGATGATAGTGTTGTTTCCGAAAACGAAAATAACCTATCTGTTTTCCTCACTGAAGAGGAATCTATTGATAGTGGAGAAAATGTTGATACTTCGGAAAGGATGGAGGAATTTGTTTTATCGAAAAACGGCGCTATTCAATGGAAAAAATTCGCTCCTAACCAACAAGGACGACGTTCAACTAATAATATAATAAATGTAACACCGGGACCTGCTTAGGTTCCAGCCAACTTTAATAATAATTAATAACACCGGGACCAACCAGGTATGCATTTTCAATGATAAAGGATATAAAGTCTAGTTTTATGGTATTTTTTGTACGAAATATATTACTCACAATAATAAAAATGTCAAATAACGATGGAGAAGCAGTATATGGTAAGAAATGGAAAATAATCACAGAGGAAGAATTTTTAGCCTCTATTGGTGTCTTACTGCTGGCTGGTGTGTATCGATCCCGCAATGAAGCAACTGCCAGCTTGTGGAATTCAGAGCGACTATGTCTTGAGAAAGGTTTTATTATATTTCAAGGATTGTTCGATTTGACGATGAAACATCAAGACATCAACATTCGTAAAATATGGGACAATTGGGTAGAAATTTTCCCCGTTTTCTATAATCCTACGGAAAACGTCACTGTAGATGAACAGTTGGTTCCGATTCGAGGACGTTGTCCTTTTCGTCAGTATATTCCTAGTAAACCAGTTAAATACGGGATAAAAATATGGGCACTGTGTGACTCAACAAATGCATATAATATGCAAATTTATAAAGGCAAAGAGCCAGGAGCAGCACCAGAACAAAAAATCAAGGATTGAGAGTAGTACTGGAACCTCACGACTGGATTGACAAAAGGTTATAACATCACATGTGATAATTTTTTTACATCATATACATTAGGACAAATGTTGCTAAAAAGACAATTGACAATGTTTTGCACGATCCGGAAAAATAAACCGGAATTACCTGTAAATATTATAGACAATAAAAAGGATGTTTTATCATCAAAATTTTATTTTACGGACAATGTAACGGTTGTTTCTTATATTCCGAAGAAAAACAAAGCAGTTACATTTTTGATTACAATACACCGAGACTTGGATAATGGATAAACTTACTCTCACCTAAACATGCAGGAGGCAATTCAAAAGGTGGCCAATGACAGTGTTTTACAACATTATTAATGTATCAGCTTACAACGCCTTTGTGCTTTGGTGCCAAATAAACCCGGAATGGCAATCTGGAAAACTAACCAAGCGGCGAATATTTCTAGAGGAGTTGGGTACATCTCTTGTAAAACCACATATTCAAAACCGATCAACTATGCTCCGCTGTGAAAATGCTGCTAAAGTAGTTCCTGAAATACAAGGTAACACAACCTAATACTAGTAAGAAGAGAAAACGATGCAACTTTTGCCCGTCATCTAACGACAATAAAACAAACACTACTTGTTGTAAATGCTCAAAATACCTTTGCAAAGCACATATGCAAAATTTTTGTCCAACATGCGAAGGCATCAAATAAATTGTTGTATGCATTCTAATTTTTATTTTGTATGTTATCTTATCTCTGAATGAATTATTTTTAAATGTACATATTAAATTATTTTAATTAAATGAATATTTAAGTTTTGATTATTATATTAAATATTTTGTTTGATTTTATAAACATTAAAACCGTTCGATTCTATTCTAAAATAATTCGGGTCATATAGTATGTTCTGTTAACAATGCGCAAACCAATACGATGGCACTAAATTGGAAGGTCTGTAGCATATGTGGGCCAAGTTTAAACCAAATCGGAAACATAATTTTTTTTCCTTTTTTTATTACCAGGACAATGGTACAAAGTATCAATAAGCAACCGGTTTTCGAACTATCCAAAAATATTTGAAAATAGTGAAGAATGGTGAGTGTGATAAGGTAATTCAAAATATGCGCTCTAAATGGAACAATATTGCTGCCAATGCCACATCGGAAGTTGTATAGAGCCTCATGGAGTGCATCGAACAATATGTGCTTGACCTTTATTCTTGATCCTTATAATAAAATAAAATTGAAATTTGGTTGAATTCGACCGTTTTGCGCCACTGACTTTCTTTAATTAAAGAAGATACATATTTCCAAAATTGTAGTATGTAATTTACGAACCATTGTTTAATTTGAATCGCTCTTTTACAAAATACAACTGCGACGTAATTTAATTCAAATTGCTGAAATACCATAATTTGTTGACATTGTCTTAATTGTCGACGTTTACAAAAAATATTGCCACGCAATCTACGTAATATTTTACGAGTCGACAACCGAGCAGATTGCACGGTGTAAGCTACCCCGCCCATTCTTGGATAAAATTCGGGGATAACTTAACATGAATGTATGCTTTTTCGGGGTTCTGATAAAACTTCTTTCAGCAATTTTATAAATTTACTAAGCTTTCCGGTTTTTCCTTTTCCAAATTTTTACGCAAGCTTAATTTTTTAATTAATCTGCACATTACATTGATCCTACTGGAGTACTACTAGTAAGGCTTCAAAAGATTGTAGCTAAATGATATCACAAATCCTTAATTTAATAATTTTGAACATAAATTTGATTGCGTACACTTTTATATACTGAAATTTTTTACAATACCTAAATATACTGCATACATTATAAATATACCCAATGTCATTAATAATAGAGGACGTGTTATAAAACCACTGTACTATCCTAGATTGACCTAAAAATCAAATTACCAAAGTAGATAGCTTAAATGTATATAAATCTAATTTATAATTTATGATTATAAGAGATCCGATTCAATTATAACACAACAACACCAGCACAAAAGTTGGGTAAAATTGGATTAAATTAAAATTTTATAGAGAAAACGATGAAAAAGGATTCAAACTGCGTGAAAACTCTCTCGTATATACATACATACATAATATACAGACATATACATAAAAAAATAAATTTTTCAAGATTAATAATAATAACAATAATAATGAAATACTAAGATATATGAAGATGGAATGGATATATATTTGGTTTATATACGGAAACATAATCCTTCCCTTGTTCTTGTTCTTCTTTCCGCACCTTAAAATATATCGCCGGTTTTTGGTATATAAATTACACAAGACCATCAAAAATAATATATTTCTAGATCCACTATATTCTAATAATAAATTTTTATAAATATTTATGTCAGTATAAAATGTGTATGTGTGTATGTATGTATCAGGATTGTTCGTTTTAGCTCCTGTATACCCATCGCACCATTTCCACATTTTATATTTATTTTTTTTTTTCTGAGGAGGCTGCTTGCGGGAAGAAAACATATAAACGTAATGATAACATAAAAACACACAAAAAAAAAAATGATATTTCATCATCACCTGATGGTGTGCGGTTATGAATTATAATTTTTTACTGTGCTCTATGCCAAGCGATACACTCCCAGCTATATATACCCACCATAAATACCAACCAGACTTTCGCTTCACATTTCAAACTGGGTACGACGATGGCAGAGTTGTCGGTGTTGTTTTATTTTAATATTGCCATCATATGGTTGGGTTATTATTTTATTATAAATTTTTTTTATTTTGGATTTGTATCCTGGAAAACTAATTTTTCTTTTCATATATTTGACTGTGTGGATGTGTTTGTATGCGTGCGCGATGTTGCTGTGTATATGATGAATGAGAGTTGAAATTAGATTTAAGAACCAAACCAAAAAAAGAAAAAACACAACAAAAATGTTTAATCAAAATATTTATTGTTGACGAATTTATCTTCCTATGTTTTTGGTTACCGGCTTTTTTATCGAATCGAAAATTTTATTAAAATCGCCGCATATACCTTTTAAGCTTTTAATAATCTTTTATCAAATTTACAACTCAAATCCAATCCATCATTCTTTCCGTCTATTCGACCTTAATATTGCTGCTATATAAAGTTTAGTTTTAAAAACAAAAATGTACAAAAATTCTGATTCAGGGCTTTTGAAAGACCCTGCAAAATCATAGCATAACATTTATGACGGCATTATGAAACGATAGATGAGAAAAAACATGCAAAAGACGTGAATAGCAGAAACATGGTGTAAATTTATTAATTTGTAATTAATTTATTTCAAAGGTATTTAGAAACAATGGGCTCTGTGGCCGGAGGCATTCACATGTCTCGTAAACCTGAATTGCACGAACATGTATTCCAAGAATTTCACCAAAGAATCCTTAATTGCTTGTCGTAGGAGGCGACTAAACGGTTGGATCGCTGGGCTGACGATCCGCATCCGCGTAAAAAACTCAACTGTTTGCAATATTGACAAAAGAAAGACCCCAACTCAAGTGTACCCGGACACAAGATTTAGGATCACTTGGGAAACCAGGAGCGTTTGAAGGCCTAGTTACATGAATGAAGAAGTATCGGCCGGAACTGGTTGCTCTTGAAGAAAGTCGCTCGCCATAAAGTGGTAACTATGTGTCCCAGGGCTAAACGTTGCCCAACAGTGGAGATGACCTCCGGAATCTAGGAGCTGGATTTCTTCTTGGGCCGCAGATAAGGAAGGCTGTTTTGGATTCCCAAGCACTCAATAACCAATTAATAACCGAAGCTTTACTTGCGTATGAAGTTAGCTAACCTGTCGATAATCTGTACACTCGCTCAAAGAAGTCAGCCAGCCCCAAGATAAAGACTCATTTTAAAATGGCTTGGGCGATCTGAGGGGATCTTTACCAGAACACGATGTTAGCACGGTAATTGGGGTCGTTAATAGAGCTGACAGAAATCAGGCCGACTTGTGAGAAAAGATATATCTGTATACTCGACACAAAACTGCAACCGATAATTTTTCTACCGAGCACATTTTTCACTTACAAACGTACACATTTGGCTCGCTTTAGTTATGCAAGATGTGAGAACTTATCGGTCAGCAACCAAATACGTTTAGGCAGCGATTATCATTTGGTTGCTGCAAAGCTACGATGGAAGTGTTTGTACAAGTCTGGGAATTCAGCGAAACGCATAGAACGTTTCGACAGTGAAGGTCTGATAAATAAAGATCAAAAGAAACGATATCAGGAAGGTGTACCGAGCAACTATTACACCATGTGGTGTAATAACGGCGCTAAATAACTGGGCCGGGTTAAGGTGTTAATCGTACCGTGCTAATAACCGGCCAGGCTGGGGGCCCAGTCTAAAATCTAGGCCAGTCTCTAACGGTGTATCCGGATACTTGGCGCCCTCCGGATCATGTAGCCTTACCTGTGTATTGCGGATCACTGCACAGGTGGACCTCCTTTCTCCGCTACTCGTGGGACCAATTATGGAAGATCCAGATAAAAAACAAGAAGAGACCGGTGCTCTTAAAAAACCGGAATCTAGTACTGCGGAGACATCGGCCTTTAGGCCCAGTCTCCAACGTGCAATTAGGGACATAAGACCGAATGAGGCTGGCCCCTCGAAACCAAAGGGCAAAGGCACGAATGCTGGCCCTCCATCAGTGTCAAACTATCAGACCAGAAAGAGAGCCTGGCGCATGATCTCTAAGATCTGTAACATTCCGTTGGAGCAGAGAACGGATAGAGACAAGGATACGCTTGCGTGGGCAAGACGTATCACTGAGCCAAAGCAGGAGGGTTCCGTTGTGATCTCACAGCCGAAAAGGCAGAGATCTGATGATGAACCGCCTACGGAGGCTAAAAAGAAACGGGTTCCGGACAATGTTACCAGGCCCTTCAACGAGGTGCTAAAGGATCACCTGATCATGGCAGTCGTTGACAGGGCACAAGAAGATGGGAGCATTACGACCCTTAACTGGAGGAAGGTGGAGAAGGCCTTAGCCGCCATCTTCCTAAAAATCATGAGGGAGAACCCAGGATCTGCTCCGTCCTGCCGAGATGGAGGGTGGCACCGGGGTCACGTAAAACTGACTGCCTGTGCCGATGAGAGGTCTGTGACCCTCTATAAAAAGGCGATCGGCAGCCTGGGGGAAGTCTGGCCGGGGGCCAAACTAGCAGTGGTTACTAGGGAAGAAATTCCCTGCAGGCCAAGGGCACGAGCCTGGATTCCTGCGGAGCCGGGTGATCCTAGGGAGATCCTGGAAATGTTGAAAATCAGCAATCCGGATCTGCCAACGGCCACCTGGAAGATTGCCAGGTTAGATCAGGTAAAGGCGGAAACAGATCACAGATCGGCCGTCATAATCATCGACAGAGAATCCGTGGGTGCTTTGGCAAAATCTGGAGGCCTGGTCAGCTATGGATTTGGGCGATTACGCTCAAAATCTATAAGCGCGATGAGGCTGACAGACCTGGGGCAACTGCAGCAGGTGGGGAAGCCACTAGTGGTGTCCCGTCTATTGTTGGTGACCCAGATGTCCAAAGCATCCCGGAAGACGGTCAGGAGACACTATCCCTGGACTCGGAGATATCGAGATCATTGGGACTACGCTGTGCGCTCCTACCGGACGAATCGACGTCAGAAGGTTCTGATTCAACAGTGGTGGAGGTAAGCAATATCTAATGCTTAAGATCCTTCAGATCAACCTCCATCACTCTAAAGCCGCCTCGGCGGCCCTCCTGCTCAAAATGGAATCTGAGTCCATTGATGTTGTTCTGGTTCAGGAACCTTGAGTCAATGGTGACCGGGTGCTGGGCCTCAGAACTTCCAAATATAAAATACTACATGCGAAGAATGAAGGTAAGATACGTTCCTGCATTCTCGCTAGAAATAATCTGAATCATTTTATACTACTTAGTTACAGCAACGCTGATGTAGTGGTGGCTAGCATTGAGATGGATGGGCAAAATCTCTAGCTAATATCGGCCTACCTACCGTACGAGGAGGAAAACATACCACCAGGTAGGTTGGTTAGTGCAATAATGGAGGCTCAAAAACGAAAAGTAGGAGTCATCATGGGTAGTGATGCTAATGCGCATCACTCAATCTGGGGAAGTACAAATATCAAAAGGCGAGGTGAGTTACTCCTAGATTTTATTTTAAGTACTAACCTAAATATATGTAATATCGGGTGCAAGCCAACCTTTATTACTAAAGATAGACAAGAAGTGCTGGATATCACACTTGTCTCGGATTTTATTAAGGAGAGGGTATTGAACTGGAAAGTGTCCGAAGACCATTCCTTTTCTGACCATTGTTATCTCCAATACGAAGTGGATACAAAACCCACTAGCAAACCACCCTTCAGGAATAGGAGGAAAACTGATTGGGATTGTTTTAGAACCATTCTGGGTAACTTATTACCGGTATCGGTTCCAAAACCTCCTGCATCTACACAGGAGCTTGATGCTCTAGAAGCCAAGCTATCTGATGCTTTTAACAAGGCCATGTTAGGTGCATGTCCTATCAGTAGACCCTTGGGTAAATCTCGGCCACCCTGGTGGTCGAAGGAACTCCAAGGTACTCGTATGAAATGCAGGAGACTGTTCAAGAAAGCGAAGAACACAAATGCTGCTGCAGACTGGGACTGTTACAAGGAAGTCCTCAAAACCTATAAGTACGAGCTGAGAGCAGCCAAAACGAGGGCTTGGAAACTCTACTGTGGCAATATACAGGAGTCCTCGGAGGCGGCCAGGCTACGCAAAGTACTTTGTTCTAGTCCTTCCATCCCGAGTTATCTACAACGACCGGATGGTTCATGGACTACATGTAGTGAGGAATCCCTGGAGCTATTACTAGAAACGCACTTCCCGGAGTGCTCGGTACTAGCTCCGGAGGGACCCATGATAAATAGGGGTGTAAACTCCGTAAGCCATATATTAAGCAGGCGGAATATCCTATGGGCAATAAACAGCTTTAAGCCATACAAGTCGGCAGGGCCTGATGGCATTATCCCTGCGGATATCCAGCGAACTATTGACTTAACCCTGCCCTGGCTGGAAGTTATCTTCAAAGGCAGCCTGGAACTCTGTCACATTCCTAGGAAGTGGACTGCAATAAAAGTAATATTTATACCTAAGGCGGGAAAAAGCTCTCACTGCTATCCCAAAGACTTTAGGCCTATAAGCTTATCTTCTTTTCTGTTGAAAACACTGGAAAGACTAATAGAGGCTCACATTAGAGGCTCAATCAAGCCGGGCGAGCTGTCGGAATCTCAACACGCATACCGTAAGGGACGATCGGTGGAAACAGCTCTCCACTCCCTTATTGGCCCGATTGAGAAATCACTTGAATATAAAGAATATTCAATGGTAACCTTCTTGGATATAGAGGGGGCCTTTAGCGACGTCAGACCGGGGGCAATCACTGGGGCCCTTGCGTGTCTGGGGGTAGACGGGTCACTCAGAGGCTGGATAGATCATATGCTTAGAGGCAGGATCGTGACACCTTATCTGGGTGGGACGTCTGCCGCCAGATACGTGAGCAAAGGGACACCTCAAGGTGGGGTTTTATCCCCCCTTCTTTGGAACTTGGTCATAAATGACCTGTTATATAACCTGGAAGGGCAAGGCTTCAAGGTGGTTGCTTACGCGGATGATGTTGCTATTGTGGTCTTCTGTAAATATCTTAGTACGCTGAGTGAGCGCATGCAGTGCGCGCTTGGCTACCTCTCTGAGTGGATAAAAATACGTATCAAACTCCTTTAAGTATGGAGTTTGATTGAAAATCAGTCAGCTCCATGTATAGATCAATGTCGAACGCGACAAACTCTATTTTAACCAATTTCAACATAATATGAAAAACCGTTATAATGTGCAATATTTTTGTTTTAACATGATTCTGGTCCGTCCTTTGTAGATCTTGACAGTGAGCATACGTGTTTCTTTCGAAAACATTTATCAGTCCACCTTTATACCCGCAGTGCGATCACCTATAATCGGATACATTGTACAAATGTAAAACATTAAATATGCTTGACAACCAAGCTTTTCAGAAACATTTTTACGCAACACTAGATGAACGTTCATCCATTACCCATTGAACAAGAAGCAACCCAAAACGACGATGGCCCAGAAACGAAAAAATGCTTCAAAAACCACCCACATTAATATGTTCTGTGCGCGTGATCAGAATAAACAAAAGCTACCAGTGTGCCAAAACACATTTTCAAACATTTTGGATACAACTAAACATCGGTTAAATTGAGTCATGAAATCTCATTATTGCAGGCCTTATTTTTTTTTTGGGTTGTGTAAAGTGTAGATGAGATTGAAAGGGTAGAAGATTTTCTTCGGATCGGTGGGATAAACACTTCAGCAACAGTCGCAGATACCGACCACCTAAAAACCACACACCCACCGCTTTCCCATCCTCCATGTGGAACAATTGTTGAACAGTACTTCACATGGAAGTGATTAGCCAATTGGCTCTTTGTTTTCCCTGTAACGCCTCAATCATAGATAGAGTTTATCACCGCTAGCAATCCCATCGAATTTGCCATTCTGTCTTTGCTCTGCTTCCTGGTTGTCCAGGATTGGGGTACAATTTCTTATTTTCCTTCGCAAGAAGTTGAATTGGGATCATCCCCGGAATAACGAGTGTCGTGTCATATCATTCTTACAGGACTTAGGCGGTACACCGATACCAATTTGCGTCTATATGTTTCGAAGTCTATCGCATCACCCCTTACTTATCCATAGAAAATAATGAAGGTTACGACGTTTGCCAGCAGTATTCTACGATACTGTCTAGACCCTCTAGTGTTGGGCATAATACGAGAGAGAGAGCTGCGTATACACTGGCAGCTTTCCTGCTCACTATCCATAGGTGCTCCTTAAAATTTAAACGCGCATCTATTTCTAAACCCAAATATCGTAATGAAGGTTGTGAATGGATTAAGATTCCACCTACATCAATTGTTACGGTTTGTTTCACCTTCTTACTGCTAACTAAAACTGCTTCGGTTTTATGACCAGCAAATTCAAGCCCAAATGACATCAACCACTTTTTAATAATTTTGATATTCAACCTACTTAACTGTACTATTTCATCTGTGTTTTTTGCAACCACTACGACTGCAACGTCGTCAGCAAAACCTACGATTTCCACATCATCAGATACACGGAGCCTCATGATACCATCGTACATGATATTCCACAATGGCGGCCCGATTACAGAACCTTGAGATACACCATTTCCATCTATCGCGTTCTTGGCTGTTTCAACGACGTGTTGGGTAGCGTCCGTGGTCGATCTAGCCTTCCGAAACCCGTATTGCCTCTCAGCGAGATTTCCAACGTTTTGCACAGCTTTCTCCAGTCGGTTGTATATAATAGCCTCCAGCACTTTGCCAGCCGGATCAGACGCTGTCTCTTCCATCGTTTGGGGAAAACTCCCTCTCTGAGACAGGAATTTAATAGTTCCATAAACTCATCTGGACTGGCTTGTATTGCAGCCATTAGTGTAATATTAGGGATGCGGTCGGCCCCAGGAGCCTTTAAACTCCCAAAACATTGACACTCATTGGTGATTTTTTTGTTGATACTGGCGGGATCACATCATCTTGCTGCGGTCACGATCTTCTTCAAGAAAGATCTTTCCAGCATTGGCGTTGATGATCGGATTCACAATCTGGGCCGCTTTTGGATTAGCACACTTCGAGAGGATTGGTTTATCCAATGATAGCATAAATAGGTCCTCCTCCATCATATTTGCCTTCCAGCCCGCAGATTTTCATGTATGTTTTTTCCGTTTCGTTTTCTCTTCCCATTTGGTTAACACGCTCATCAAATGTAAGGTAAATTACGTATCAGGAGCCACCTTTACGAAAGGTCGGTGTATCACCCGTATTGTACGGTGACACGCCGACCTTCTGTAAAGGTGGCTATGCAACCAACGTCTATGGAAGAAAATGCCTCTAGCAGAGCTATTTGTTTCTTTGCTGCCCCTATCAGTTGCCCAGGCATTGAAATCATCAGCAATCATTACCGGGTTTCTCGTTTGGACATCAACGACCAGTTGGTACAGGAAGTATTCAAACTGCTCAATTGTAGCACTAGGTAGTGCATAGCAGCTATAGATATGTAAGGCGTCAAATTCTATTCATACGAATCCTACGGTGAGATTACTGTTGTTCTTCTACATGGTCCGTCTGTTACAGGTTCATATGGCAGCTATATTAGTTTCATCGGTTGCTCAATTGCATTTCTCCATATTTATGTGCTGTTCGCACAAAATGACGACATCTACTCTTGTTTCATGCACAGTTTGGAATAATACTTCCTGTGCAACTTCACGGTGGCTTAGGTTGAGTGTTCATAGGTTGAGGGTTCTAAGTGACAACCTGTAGGCCGTGCACCGGCTACTCCCTGCTATGTGATTGTGGTTCGTTTTTCCTGGCAAAGCATACAAATTGCTTCTTCATTGCATTCATTTACTTTGTGACCATTTCCTCCGCATTTATTGCAGAAGCCAGAACGATCAACATCACTTTTGCATGACTTGGATAGATCACCCATTCAATTCGTACCTTCCCATCATTTTTCATAATTTTGGCTGTCGAAACTGGCACAGCCACCACAGCTATTTGGATGCCTCTATATAGGCAGCTATCAGTGACTTGATACATTTTATCGGGAGGTCTTTCGCGCCCTCAAACTTGGATGTACATTTTAAATTTCGATTATCACCTCGTCAATCTGCGTAAATGTTTGGATTTGTGCATCGCTACCAAGAGCGTTTTCTATTGTCAACTAACTCTAGAAGAAAATCGCCTTTTTCGGTTCTACGAATCTGAGCCACCTCGCCAGCGAGGTCATTAAGATTTTTGTCCCCTCTCATTTTATTTAGCAACTCCATTTTGAAGGTATGGAGTTTGAACGAATAAGATTCACGATATTTAAGGTAGAATGTACGCGTTAATCACTTGAATATTAAACTACCCGATTCATGTAGAATGTACATCGCACAAATTTCTAAGATAAATTAAAATTATTAAAAATTTATTAGACGAAAGATTAAAGTTGAATGCACAAACCCAGTTCTTTAAGGCACAATGCTTATAATGTTAAGGTAGAATGTATAATAATTTTTATTATTTAGTCCAGTTTACGTTGCGACGAATTGTAATTCGCTTAATTTACATGGCATCCATATATTCGTCGCGCAAGATACCGTCAAGAGTAATTTTGAACCAAATTTATATATTTCGTTCGAATTTCCATTGTCAAATGATTGCCGTACCATATACTTGAAACTGGGTTGAAAGGCACAACAATTTTATGTAATATATTTATGTAGAGAATACATTATAAATCTGACTTATTGGTACTCTGAATTTGATACGTATGTTTTTGTATTCTGCCGCATGTGTATGGCAACAAATCTTCATATAATATTAAGATTTACGTTCTTCAGGTTTTTATACAATAAAAAACTTTAGGTTCTGTATATATCAATGCCAGTTAACATGTTAATAAAATGTGTTTTTTTTTTGGTTTTTGTTTATTTCAATTGAAAGGAAATTGAATTTTTATGTAAAACCGTTTAAACGTAAATGGAATTATTTGTCGATTGATTTGTACATTTATATCCTTATCGGTATGCATGTCTACTCTATATACCTATATATAGTTATCATGTACATGATGAATCCAGCGATGATTTGTGATTTTTAAATGTTTGATATTTACATATCGATACAATTCGCGGAAATTTATGTGTATATATACCTGTTTACACAATAAAAACCACTTAAAGCTTCTGTTAACCTTTTTATTTGTGTATGCGATATTATTTAAGATGTTTATTCATCTTAAAGTATATATGTATGTATACGTATTCCGTGTGCGATGATATATAATGGCAGTAAAATGCTTTTATATATTTTGTGATCGGCCGAATAAACAATCCTACATTTTTTTTGTGAAAAGCTTTTCTATATATCATCAGGTAATAAAACAGAACTCTCTATGTGTTCTGAAAATTTATTGTTTTCAAAGTTCATTTCAAATTCATGTATGTATGTATATTATATAGGTACACAAATTTTTCCCGGAAATTTTTGAATTATGGATATTTGGAAAATTCATTTTATTTTTGTGTGTAATAAAAATACAGCAATACTAAATAAATTGGATAGGTTTGGATAGGGATGGAATTCAAAATTGGAAAATTGGGGCTTACGGCATTTTATTCACTATATAATATGTGAAAGATAAATTTTGAATTTAAATTCATTAAATGTGCAAATGATATCATCGACGTGTGTATATTGTATTTTCCAATACCGAAATGAATTGAGTGGACGCATTCACGGCTTAATCCAAATACAAATATATGATCACTGTATAGAAGAGTAGCTAATCTAAGTAGTGGCTGAATTATTGTTCGGCTCCGTAATTACGTCGCCATGTTTGATATCGATCCGAACCCATCATCTGAAATGGATTGCAATCATTCAACCGTGCAAGTCTAGAGGCCACCTAGATCTTAAACACGATCAACATACCGATACAATCTTAAGCAATTCATGCTCTTTACGTCTCTGTCGAATGTAGATCATGCCTTCATTCGATAGAGACGAAAAGAGCATGAAAATGCGTCACTCATTCATAAACGATACGAGACGGTTCAACAAGAGGTAAAGCAATATGCTAAGCAAAAACCTATATCATTAAAAGCACGCCGCCAGTTAACTTGTGACATTTCACGACCCCATCAGACATAAATGAGATGAGTTCTAAATGTCTTAGGCATGACCCGTGACCCTTGATTTTTTTTATGGCAATGGGTCATCCCAATGACGAGACGAGAAGATCATTGAGATACCATGCAACGGACGCAGATTTCATTACGCTGCAAATTTTTTTAGATGTTTCGTTAACCCGATTCGATGCACTTAGTGGAGTTAAATCGACTTCCAATATATCAGACAACAAATCCCACCAGTTGCCAACGCGTTGTAATTAATGGATCTCAGCATATCATATCATATCAACCGGACAATCACTTAATTATGAATTACTTGTCAACCCAATTGTAGAACATACCGCATATGCAACAACCAATTTATATTATTTACTACCGACATTGACAAAATAGTATGACATTGAGTAACGATTCGTCAAAAAGATAAGGACTATCAGCAAATCCTTTTGAGAGAATCTCTGAGTCCTCAACTACAGCACTACCGATTACGGAACTTAATACGCTTCATATTCAATTAACTTCCTTGCGAATAAATACCAACAAAAGTCTGGAAACAGACGATTCTTAACTCGACAAGATTCAAGCTAGGGAAATGGTTAGCGAATAATCCCCTACACTTATAGAACAAAATCGAAGACACCGATCTACAATCATCTGAAAGAGAATTTGCAACCGGTAATGCGGTAATAATTGTAGCGACAAAACATAGTTTACTCTATGTATCATCCAGGATTTACGATCCATTGGGATGGCTATCTCCGATTATTTTGGGTCATATACCAAAAATTATGGTTGGTGGTAGCCCATGAGAACATGAGTTACCTAACTCATGTAGAATGCATTGGCCGAGGCTCAGAAATGAATTCAGATCAATCACAAGATGGCTTCATTTAACAGACACGTTGAAAATTCACGGGTTCACCAATTTTCCAAGGACATCAACATGGAAGTTGTTATCAATATTGTTACAGGAAAGCGAAACTTTGAGCTGGTACGTTGATAGTAAAGTTAATGGGAATAGTTACTGCCGCTTTATACTACAGAATTAAACCAAAACAGTTATATTATAATGATGCATCCATATAGTTAGGCTGGCTCTCTAAACCACCGAAAATTTGGTTAACCTACATATATTGCAAACCAAACGGAACTTCTTTCCTATATTCCTTCCTTTATACCACGTTTAATCAACAAAAAACCCCGTTGACCGAGCAATTCGTCGCGTGTTTGAGCTCATCCATATACCTTACTTTGGTAATCTTAAGAACGCGAATTTTACCAAAAAAATCTTAAATTCTGTGAAAAGTCTGAAAATTTATATGACGTTCCAAGAACAGTTTGCTTTTCTTTGAATCATTTGACACTTAATTTGAATGTTTCATACTTTGCCACGTTATCTGCTCTGCTGCGTTGTTCCCCAATATGTGATATTGATTCTTTTTCCATGCAGTTTACATAGAAATTAAAAGCCGCGGTAGTTTTCAAACGTGTACCTTGGAATTCCAATCCTCATGTGGTTGCCTTCTGGAAATCACCATGTATTTGGTCTTCGCTTTATTGATCTGAAGGCCAATCTGTTGGGCTGTCATTTCCAATGGAAGGAGGACTTGTTTCACGGAGATAATGTTGCGACCCAGAATGCAAATATTATCAGATGTTATCTCGAAGGCATCCGAAATTTTACCTTTTATTTGCACCTTACATATTGACCCATCCAATAAAACCTGACACAAAGCAACCATTTTTGACGGTATGCTCAGATAGGACCAGACGTTTCATAACGTATTCCTCTTATAATTCTATCATACGCCTGCTGGAAGTCTACGAATAGACTGAGCTCAGGGATGTCCTTTTCATAGCATTTTTCTAGCACAATCCTCAGAGTGAGAGCTGTTTGATCGATTGTTGATCTATTCGGGCGAAAAACGCATAACTTTGCCGCGCCTACTTTGGCCAAAATCTTGTAGCCTGTATTTAGCAAAGCTATACCGCGGTAATTGTTGCCGTTTAACCGGTCTACCTATTAGATGAAATTATTGATATCAGTTTCATCATGTGGTAAAACAAATAATCGCCGCAGTATTTGAGCATTTCGTTGCAGATACCATCCTCTTGTAATTTTTAATCTGCGATATCACGTTCCGCACTTCGTCATATATTGAAAGGAGCGAAGAAGACATCTCGACGTTAATATCGCGTTGAAGTAAGAAAGGTTGTTCTTCCATGTCACTGTACAGGGTGACATGGAGCTATGCAATGCGCAGGCGGTATACTGTACTTGTGTGAATGGGATGAATGGGTTGAATAAATGTTAGTGTGAATGTGGTTATTGCACCGTGGGCACATTAGTGGCATTAAGTGCTGGAGTAAAATCCGCCCAATTTTAATTTAATTAAGAGAGGTTGTTGCTCGGAAGGTGGTACCTGTTCGTCCTCGAGGACAGTTTTAGTGTCCATCATGAATTCACCGAAAGTTGGTAGCTAGTTCTCTTATGGGGCGATATCTATCTCTCAGGCTAGAATTTTGGATTCCAGTTTCTTTCGTGTGTAGTTGTGAGATTATGTAGGCGTTGTGAGATTATCTGGTTCTTTGACATAGATTTCGTCGACGTGCCGTTCTGTCTCCCGAATGGCACCTAGCCAATCATAATCCACTGGTGGTGAACTTTTAATTCAGCAACTGCCAGGAAGTGGTTCGAGCCGATTTTAGCTCCACGTTTGTTTCAGATGTCATTGAGGCTAGAAAAATGCCTTTTGAACAAGAGGATGTGATCGATTTGGTTGACCGTTGTCCCGTCTTTAGATTTTCATGTGACTTTATGGATGTGTTTATGTGGGAACTATGTAGTAAGGGTCTTTAATTTATTCCGGCTTCTCCTCAGTAGGAGCATGAACGTTCATAAATGTGATGTTAAAGTGACCCCTATGAAACCTGAGTATACCGTGTCCCAGGTCACTATAGAAGGACCCCAGCCCCCACACTTAAGCCTACTCCTGTAACAGAGCGCAATTTTTGCAGTAGCGGAATATGAAGCGAGTCTGGTGTTTATCCCTCTGCATACACATAAGCTTGGCCCCGCTGAACGTGTAGTGGCCACTTTTAAAACCTGGTGTTCCATTGTTCCTATGACCAGAGATCATGTTTTTATTTTGGACTCATTGATCTGGAGTCCAACAGAAACTTTAAACCCTTCAAGCGGATCAAGTATCTTCTTCACTCCGTTGCTATTCAGTCCAATCACGCATATGTCATTTGCATATGACAGCACCTGATTGGACTGGCGATATAAGATATTGCTCTGAGTTTTACCTATGATGTACTCCATGAGATTAAAGAGTAATAAGAGTATTGTTTTTAGTTGGTCAATAGATTTTTCTTTATTATGACCTTGAATCTTGCCGCACTGGTCATTTGACAGTGCGCTTAAGATTGTCAGATTTGTTCGAAAAATTGCGATTATTGATTTCATCACAATTATTTAAAATGCTGTTTTCTTAACATACTTTTAGCTCATTGAATTTGCAGTATAAGTTCCGACACCACGGGAGATACCTATTTCTGCAGTTTCTCTGCATTTTTCGATATGAAATCTATGGGTTTTGCTCCTAGAAATTCACATGTGCTAATTCCAGTGTACAAGGTAATACTAACTCATGTATTTTAACTTTGTGTGCATATAGCAGCGTCACACCAAAGAAATGCAAATAATTACAAAGCACTTTGCGCGCGGGGTTTTTGAAATATGAAAACCAATTTTAAAATACTTCAAATAATCGTAATCCGCAGTTTTTTTTATTTTATTTAAATTCAATTCAAATCACGTTAATCTCAAAAATTTGAATACCATTTTTATTATACAAACCTAATCCAAAATTGTCAAACCATCACTGCTGATTGTTAGTACTTGATACTATTGACATCACAGCGCACCAACAAAAAAAAAAAAAAAGTAATTTTGTCGCGCTAAACCAAAATCGCTTTGAATTTATATATCCAAACAAAAAAAAAATTATTTTATGATAAACTCAATCACCAGCTTAATTGATTATTCGTGTCAATACAGCAGCCAATTTTTGAACACAAAAAAAAGCAGCAAAAAAAATTGGAAATTGGTAAAAAGAGGTTGGATTTTTTTGTTTTTTTTTTGTCAAAGAAATAAAAGAGGAAAATAATCCCGCTGTGGTGTCAGCAAAAAGAAAATTTATCTTCCTTCGTTATTTCGTTGTTGTTGTTGTTGTCTGTGTACAAATTATTTTTTTATTACAAATTTTATACTTTTTGTAAACAGAGCACAAAAAAAACACCGGATAAAAAATGGGGAAGAAAGTTTTCTTTTATAAGAATTTTTTTTTGTTTTGTTTTTGATAATAAGATAAAGTAGAAAGTATTAAAAGATTTTGATATATGTATGTACAAACGTATATATGTATACAAAGCTTTACTCTGTAGGAAAAACAGAAAGTTTAAAAAACAATTTTTTTATTGATTTTTTGTACAAAAAATTAAAATTGGATCAAAAAAGGATTCAATTATAACTACATTACAACATGAAGGATATTTTAATATTGTATCGTGATACGTGGGATGATGAGCTTTAGGTTCTATATTTACTGCCTATCATTCCTTATTTATTTACTCCACTGAATTAGCAAAGTGTGTTACATATAGCTAACTCTGATTTAATTGAAATTTATTATTACTTCTATGCAATCTTAACCAAGTTATTGGCACACAAGCATATAGAAAATATATGAATTTGATATGCTAACTTCCTGTTTGGTTCAAAACGAGCTCCTGAACCTGTTATGCCTATACGAGGTCACTTTTTTTCACTATAGACGCAACTTATTTTTAGCCACTGTGGTCGGGGGGCAGTCATATGTCTCGTAAATCTAAATTGCACGAACCTTTTTCCCAAATATAACACCACAGTATCCTTTGCTTGTCGTTGGAGGCGACTAAATGGTTGGATCGGTGGGCTGACGACCCAAATCCGTAAAAAAAATTAACTTTTTATAAAGTCAACAAAAAGAAAAATGGATACCGCCAAAACAACACCGGAACTCCGCTTAAATACCCGTCCATGAGATTAAGGATCAGTCACTTAAAAAACCAGGAGCGTTTGAGGGCCTAATCACGTGCACTAAGGAGTATCGGCTGGAACTCGTTGCTTTTCAAGAAACTCGCTGGCCTAAAAGTGGAGACCATGTGTCTCAGGGCTATACGTTGCTCTACAGTGGAGATGACCTCGGAAATCTTGGAGCGGGATTTCTTCTTTTCCGCAGGTAAAGAACGCTGTTTTGGATTTTCAAGCAGCCAATAACCGATTGTGTAAGCTTCGATGTGCATGATGTTAGACTTATCATTTGGTCGCTGCAAACGCATGGAACGTTTCGATTGTGAAGGTCTGATAAATGAAGTTCAATAGAAACGATATCAGGATCTTGTCAGCGACGAGAAGCTAATTACCAGTCTGACTGCATGAACTCTGTCTGGGAGGTACTGAAAACTTCGGTTGTCAGTGCTGCTCAACAGATTTTAGGTATAGTGAAAGTCAGACCAAAGAATGATTGCTTTGGTGACGTGTGTCGTCTTGCAGCTTAGCAACAAAATATAGCACATAGTGAAGTGCAACAACGTCTCACAATAGCGAGAAAAAACAAGGCTGCTCTTGTAAGAAGAGCAGCTAAACGGATTTGTAGACGGAAAAAGCGAGAATAGTGGAAGGCCGAGGTTCTGAAATTAATTTCTTTAAAGGAATCACTGGACTGCACCATACTTGCAGGCCTACGTCAACCGCCATTCTGGACCGGGATGCAAACCTCTGTGTCAACAACGAAGAAGTACTTGACGCATGGAGTGGATACTTTACTGACCTATTTGATGTTCATCTTGTATCACAGACTGTTGTTGAGCCACTTCTAATGCAGACTGCGGAGATTTGCACTGAGGAAACATTCCATGAGGAATTCTATAAAGCCATGCAGAGATTAAAACGAAACCGCGCTCACTTGGAGTGGACTGCATTAATTTAGAGCTCTTGATATTCGGAGAGGATACTATGTGGAACTGTCTTTTCGACCTTATTCAATTAGTATGGCGAACCCAAGTTATGCCCGACGAATGGAAAGCGGCCGCGATATGTGCCATCTTCAACAAGGGAGACCGCTTGAAGTGTGCGAATTATCGCGGTATAGCTCTCCTTTGCACAGAATACAAGTTGCTGTCATACATTGTATTGGAATAATAGAATCACTCCTCTAGCGGAGGGCTTGGTTGGTGTCTATCAATGAAGATTTCGTCTGAATCGATCAGTCACTGATCAAGCCCTTTCGATGCGAGTGATTCTATCTAAATATTATGAGACAGTCATTCCCGTACATCAGGTGTTCCGGATTTCCAGGAGGACTATGGCTCAATCAATCGGGAGAGTTTGTGGCCTGCCCTGGAATACCTAGGAATGCCAACAAAATTGGTACGACTGTGTAGGATGACAGTGACGCAGTCTCAATGCTGTGTTAAAGTTGAGAACAGGCTATCGACAATTTTTGCAGTTATCGGGTGTTGGGCAGGGAGATGCTCTGTCCTCGATACTCTTCAATGTCATGTTGGAGTACATTTTTCGTTAAACTGAAACACCTAAGCGCAACATCTTATATTGCCAGTTCAATCAGGTGCTTGCATTTGCAGATGAAATATGCGAGATTGGACTGAATGGCAACGGAGTGAAAGAAATACTTGATCCGATTATAAAGTTTTCAGCTTCAGTTGGACTTCTGATCAATGAGTCAAAAACGAAATACCTGATCTCTGGTTTTAGGGACAATGACACACCATATTTTAGTAATGGCCATCGCACGTTTGAGTAAGTGAGGAGGTTCAAATGTTTGGGCTCTCTTTTCACTCGTTAAAATTACAACTTTTATCAAGTGCCGTGAAGCTGAAGCTTTACAAACCGTTGATCAGGCCCGTTGTAATGTTTGGATATGAAAGTTGGGCGCCGACGGATGAGTACGAGAGATGCCTCCTTACATTAGAGAGAATAGTCATGCGTGTGATTTAGGGTTTAAAACGCGAAATAGTTGGTACATACCGAGCTTTGTACAATATCAAGATCAGAGATCCGATGAAGATCCCCGATATTGTACGTGAAGTAAGATCTCAGCGAATATGCTGGCTCGGACACGTTCTATGCGTGCTGCTGAGGTCGTTGCAGGCGACGATGGCTCCACGATATAGGAACGACTTGGTCGATTCAGATTGTCTTAGACAGTATGAAGACCATGCTCAGGATCGAAACCGTTGGAGCCAAATTATTGACTCAGTAAGGCGCCAGTAATGGCCTTTAGAAACTGTTTATTATTAGACACAACTTATATATGTTAATTAAACTTTGTGACAGTGTATCTTTTCTTGTGTGAATAATTTTCATCTCGATCAGGGATAGAAAATATTGTGGAGTCGGACGTCACCCCCTGTTGAGAAAATAGGTAATCCGAAAAGTTAAATATGTAAGAGTTAATAATAATAATGAACAAATCATAAAAAAAAACAAGATTAGAATCGATTTAGGTGGTTCAATGTTAGTAACCGTGACTCCAAATGCTGGTTTAACTCAGTCTATTGATATGGAAGTGATTTCTCCGTTTTTGTCAATTAAAAAATATTTTCTGAAACGTCCAATTATTTTATATGAGCCTTCATATGGCGGTGTCAAACCAGTGCAGATTTTATCAACTCTGATGAAAGCATAGTCACATTTATCCAGCGTTTTTGGAATAAAAACGTTAATTTGTGGCGTATGTTACGGCACAGCTGAGACTAGATTGCGCATGGTATTGCGTAGATGCTCAATAATTGGTCATAGTCTACTGGTTGTTGATCGGGTCTTTCCATGAACATTTCGCCTGGTAATTTGAGTGGTTGACCGTAAACTAACTCCGCTGGTGAACATTTGAGAGTCTCTTTTGGGGCAGCTCGTATGCCAAGAAGAACTATTGGCAGTTGCGAGCTGCAAATCACTATATCGCCTCTCGCTTTAAGAGATACTTTTAGTTTGCCTAATTGCGTGCCTAGAAGCTTCGTTAGTTCCGCGAACAGCTTAGACTCAAATTAACTTCCTTGATCTGTAGTAATGTTTACAGACACTCCAAATCTAGATATGTAATTTTCAACGAAGGTTTTAGCAATGGTTGCGATACACGTATCTCTCATAAGGTCTATGCTTCAGGCCATCTGGTAAAACGATCCATAGCAGTAAGGATGTAGGTATATCCATTTGATGGTGGGAGAGGTCCAACGATGTCCAAGTGAATGTGCTTAAAACGACCGGATGGCGGTATAAAATGTCGAAATACCGATTTCGTGTGTCTTTGTATTTTGGATTTTTGGCATGAAAGACAGGACTGTGTTCAGAGGTTAACGTTTCTATTCATGTTGGGCCAAAAGTAGCGATCAGTTATTAACTTTCTAGTGGCGCGGACACTATAAGATGTGAAATTCTGTGCAGTGCGTCAAAGCCTGTAGTTGTTGTGGAAGGTAAGGGCGATTCCAGTCCTTTTCCAGTTTCACAATAAATATCTATATCTGGAAATACGAAGTGCCCAAGTTTATAAGATGAGCTTGTGAGACGAGTGGAACCAGAAAGTAAATTCTGTAGTTCCTCGTCAGATTTCTTTAATTTCGAAACTGATTTAAGAGCTAGCTTTTCTTCAAAAGAGGCAGCTTCGTTCTCGCTGATGCGTGACATAACTGTCAGTGACAACGTTATGTTTGCCTGCAATGTGATGAATGTCCGTAGAAAACTGAGAAATGGAATCCAAATGTCGAGCTTGTCGTGGACTTCTTTCCGTTTTGGAATTGATTGCACTAGTTAGCGGCGTTTATGATCGGTGTAAATCATGAATTGTCGACCTTCTACAAAATATCGAAAAAGTTTAATCGGCTAGTAATTCTCTATCAAAGGTGGAATATTTTATTTCGGTTGGTTGTAACTTTTTGGAGAAAAATGTAAGTGGTACTCTACAACCTTCTCTACAACAAAACAGCTCCAACTGCAGTATTTGATGCGTCAATAGTAATACTGAATATTGCGTCGTCTAAAAGATGAGGCAAAAGTTTTGCATTAGCGAACGCACATTTGGTTTCAGAGAAAACTTAACTGCAAATTTCTGTGGTTCCTTGAGTAGCGATGCTAGGTGTGCATGAATTGGTGATAATAATTCAGCTAGGTTAGTAACGAAGCGATGGTAATAATTAACCACTTCACGGTTCACTTCAGCTAGAGTGAAGGCATGAGTGAAATTACGCCGCAGTCCAATATTTAGTTTAAGAAGTTTGATGCCATATGTTTTAATAGCACTGCTATTTGCAGCAGAAAGTGTAAATTCGATATTAGCGGATGTATTTTCAAGTTAATTTTGGAATGGAATAACAGACAAATCGGCACCAGTGTCAATTAGAAAAGTTAAATTGTTGTGGTTATATCTTTAAAAAATTGGCGGCGATTGAGTGAATCCTGACTATGAGCCGCTTGCACATCAGGAAAAACTATTTTGCTTGTTCTTTTTAACCTTTTTAAATTGCGCTGCTTTCAAAATTGCAAGGGTTTATACACTTTTAAGCGCGTGCCCCGAAACGGCTCAGACTTCTGCTTGGATTTTTCCAAGAGAACTTCACTGTCCAGTGAAATTATGTCTGGATCTCGATTCGAAATTAGCCAACATTGATTGTATGCGAGCTAATCGCGTTTCGACCGCAACAGATGAAGTGGAAACTGCTGCAGAAAATGATGAAGATTGATATCTTTACTTCTTTTCCGAATTAACACTATATAAACTGATTTTTGTTGGATTAATTCCATTTTTTTGACTGTTTTTTTATACTTTTGTCACTTTGATAATAATAACTGTAAAAAAGAAACCGTAGAAGGATAATATCCGAAATCGATATTTCTAAAAATAAAAATAAAAACAAATTGTCACAATAAGGAAGGTTTTTTACTAATTTCAAAATTCATAACTATATAAACATATAGTTCAATGAAGCTTCAAACAGTTTATCAGCCAGTGTCGTTAATTTTTCAGTAGGCTTTTCGCCCATAGCAATCAATGAAATGTATATCATTTGAAGATGTCACCGAAGCTATAAATTTCTAACTATAGTTCCGACCAAAGTATTGCCAGCATAATATTGAGGCGGACTCCACAAACCATTAGTACACCATCCCTTATAATTTATCATGTAACTCTATACTCCTGCTATAATTAGGAAAATTGCCGTAAATAGGTATATAAATTTGCCGTAACTATGTATAGATATCTATGGTAAGCTTTCTGCTGCATACTGTACCTGAATGTCTGCCTTTAGTGCTTCAATCTCTGCAGTAAAGTTTATTTGTTCCAAAGGGATGTTCAATTAGGACATGTTCAAAATATTTAGGGAAGGTATAATGAATTTTTCCAACTGGTAGCGCCACCAACCTTCGCTGCTAATATCATGGTTGGATCTATTACGATGCAGTCAGAATCTACCATCAAAATTTCATTATCCTGAATCTCTCTTAGCATTAACTGAACTCCACATATAACATCTAACCTTTTTCGCCCATTATCCCGTATGTCCATGTGTTTGAATGATGCAGCCTTACCCAAACATGGTTTAGGTGAAAGGCTGATTAATTCCCAATTTGCGTTCATTCAATCCCAGCATATGTATTGGTTCTGGTAGTTTACATAAAAGATTTCCGTTCGTATATGCGGAACAAACACCTCGCAGTATCTCTATTGTAGAAAAATATTGATCATTCGCCAGAATTTTGGGGATTATGTATACTGGCTGGACATTCTGCGTTAATCATATTAATTGAAATACCTGAAATGTACATTGAGTTGATACAATACAATTCGGCATAAACCCCAATTCCCACTTTCGCCAAATTTCTTGGCCCAGTCATTATACTAACTTTCTTCAATCAGGAAGTATCCCGGTGTTAGATCTTCTATGTCATCAGTAAGAAGGCACAAAACGTTGAACTAGAAATAATCTGCCGCCCTTTTAAGGTGTCTTTTGGTTTGTTTCATACCTGCCTTCCACAGTCCCGAAAAGTGCCGTGAACATGGTGTTGCATTTAATACGTTTTTATTACATTCCTCTTGACCAGTATTTAAAATTTTGTTGGCCGGATGGTTATGAGATGGCTAACTTGGTTACGTGAATTACTTTAGTAGCAAAGCAAACGAATACCCACACATATTTGTAATATTTATTCCCTATTCTATTTGGCATGCGTATATCGATTGGACCAGCATAATCAACACAAACGTGCGAAAATGGTCGACTAATCTGTATTCTTGGTCTGGGTAAGCTGCCCATTGAGTGATTTATGCCATTTTGAACCCGTAGACCAGCGGACTCTGTCTAGCATCGTTATTTTCCAGGTTATAGCTGGTTTTCCCATTTTAGGTTTCCCTATTGGAATCCACTCTAATGACATCCCGTGTTATGCGTCATTCGGATTTTTCCTCACTGTGTGCCTGATCCAGCTCCACTAGCGCTTTCTTATTTTGCTCTCAATGTTTGTTTGCTTTGTTTGCCGCAGAAGTACTTAGTTGCTGATGGTGTTCGGCCAGCAGCATTTTATCAGTCTCCTCAGGCATTTGTTCGCAAACACCTTGGGTATTTGCATGTTTCACCCATACAGCAGTGGTGATCTTACACATGCATTGAACATTCGTAGCTTTGTGTTCCTTGACAGGCTGAATGCATTCCAGATCTGATGAAGCAGTACCGATTGTTTTTGCTACAGTACAACCAAGGTAGACGAATTTTTCAACTTCTTCGATTGGCGTGATGTGGATGGTAATTGGTGTACTAATGTTCGTGTTCAGTCTCATTGCTTTTGTTTTACTGATGTTGATTTTGAGACCTATTTCATGTACTAGGGGTCTGATAGGTTCTGTATTTTCTGTGGTATGTCGGTATACTTGTGTATATATGCGTAGGTTAGATCATTGAACCATTTTTGGGTCCCCATTGGATATACTATTTGGTATTTGTGATCAAGTTTGCGCATTACGCTGTACAGTACTGGAGATAGTCGAGTAAGTATGCATCCTTGCCTTATTCCTCGTGAGTTGAAGTATTTGTCAGTACTTTGTCTTGAACCTTATGTATCCGGCATCCCGATATCTTTCTTGTTTATAAGTTCAATTATTTTCTTTGGTGTGCGCCTATTTCACAAAGTGATTTTCAGATTGCGCCTCTGTTAATTGAGTCGAATGGGCGCCCAAAGTCCACTAACAGAAGATATATATAGTGGTGAGTCCCATTCATTTGAATACTCTATGATGATACGGATCGTGTGTTCATATGATCTGTACAGCTGTTACCTGGCCTCGAGAATGATATCGCTAATACTTTTATTGAGATTGTTATGGTCTAATTCTTTCCATTTCTGCGGAATTTTTGCTGTATTCTCCATATGTCAGCTAATAGTGGTGTTGAATATCACCCTCAGCTGGTAAACATTTTCTGTGCCAGCGGCCTTATCGTTCTTTAAGCTTCTGAATAGCAAATATAACTTCCCGCTCCGTTGATGGATGGATGTTGATTGTTTGGTTATAGTTGTGGCTTGTATAGTTAGTTGTTCGTGGAATTCATCTTTTGTTATGTCATTTGCATATTTTTCATCTTAATTTTCGAACAATTATTTTGCTGTTATTATTCTGCCACTTATTGGTTTCGAGTAGCGCCTTCTTTCATTTAGCTGTTGTTATAGTATACCCTACACGCCTTGTTCGTGTGTGTGTGTGTGTGTGTGTTTTACAAGGCAACATCAGAATTCTCCACTATTTTTCCATCTTACTTTCACTGAGGCCTAGTATCTCGTTGTATACCGTTTCATTCCCGGTTTCTGTTAGAGTTCTGATGTTCAAGTTTCTGATTCGTCCGCTTCTGTAATCATTGTGATTTCGGATAGGGTTAAGGGCTCCTGGTTTAGGCATCCTGGCCGGCCAGGGAGGAGATTTCGTTATTTGTTTGATCTTTCTTTTTCCTATGATGCTCCCCATCATCCATTTCTAGGATACCATATGCATATGGTTGCTTGACTACGTTGATGAGGTTATTGCAACTTAACTGACCCTGCCACTCGCCCCCTTATAATTGGAGAATAGTGGTACAAAACAATTTGAATTCCCGGGCTGGAGAGTTAATAATTATAATCGATGTTGATGGACCCACAAAATTCGGTTTACTGGAATATATTTGGTATAAATACTGTGCGCGACAAAAAATAATAATTTTCGATATATTATTTAATATAAAAACGTCGTGCAGTCGAACGTGGATTCTAACCGAGTTTTTGGCTGGTATACTATACACAAAATTAGAAAATATTGATAAAAACTGTTGGATGGTATCGACGATAGTGTTTTAGCGGTTTTTTTTCTCCGAATTTAAAATAACTAAATAAATAATAAAATGACAATAAATAAATCGGATTAAATAATTTTATTAAAATTTCATATTTATGTTTATGTATTATATTAAATTTAACACTCTATTAAACATACCTATATATAATTATATTCGCCTGAAAATTGAAAAATTATTATTTATGTTGATTTGCATTTTTAAAAACCAAAAAAAAAAACTACACACATAAATGATTAGCCTCACACTCTAATTTATTAATTTGGTTTTTATATTGCATTGGAACTACTAATTGAATTTAAATTTGGTTAATATTTCAACCAAAAAATATATACTCTCTAGCTGCATGGCTAGTGCTCAACCGTATAAAGGCGCCGCGCGCTATATCGAAGGTATATGGTATTTGCTATCCTTACTGATCATAAACCACGTCAGTTAGACCATACATATCACAATTTACATGATATATTCAATTTATTAAAGGCGTAGGCAATGTGGTAGCCGATGCATTGTCTAGACACAACGAAGATGAGATATCGCCCATCAATCATACAGGGTTGGATATGGAACGACTCATCTAACTACAAAAATCGGACGACGAGTTAAAAAACGGGTGCCAAATTAAAACTGGAACAAATTCGCCATCCTTCCTCCGAATCAGATATCTGGTTTGACACATCAATAGGCACAAACCGTCCGTACATACTGACCGAACTACGCATCAAGTGTTTGGTCTTATCCCACCTCGGAATTCGGTCACCGCGTAAACTGATTTCTTTAAAATATTTCTGGCCTATCATGAATTTAGACACGGGATGTGGCCCAAAGCTTATCTCGCTCGCCAGAACTCAATGGTGAAGCCATTTAGTTGGCAGATATGCGAACAACCACGGTAGCCCGAGCATTCGTAGACTAGTACACATCTGTATAAGGTTCGGTGTACCGCTCGAGATTACGACTGACCAAGTCATTTTGAAAGTAAACTTTTTCAGGAATTTAACCAACTGTTAGATTCACACAAAATACGTACAACTACTTATCATCCACAGGTAAACGGTATATGGTGAAGACATTCCACCGTACTCTTAAAGCTTCTTTGCATGGTAGTGAAAACACCATGCACTGAAGCACAGAGCATCAGAAGTTTGGTCAAAGCACTCTAGCCCATATCTTGTCTACGGGCAATCACTAAAGGTCACTGGAGAATTAGTAATGCATTCTACATCTGCGCCATCGATAAATCTCACTTCACTGGTCGATCGCCTAAGAGAGGCAATGCGCAACGTTGTACCTCAAAATACCTGGACTCTTCCTCAAAACACATTATCATACCTAAGCACTTAACGGACTGTAATCAAATTTTTGACAGAGTGGACAGAGTTAAGATCGGATCATCTCCTCCATATGAGGGGCCATATAAAGTAGTCAAACAACACTTTGCTGGCATTTATGATTTGTCGTATGTTTTGTTGAATTTGGATTACCATCCTAATAGAGAACTTCCATATCTCACCTTACATACGTATGAAATGGTACATATTTTAAAAATCAGGTAACTGACACTTATGATTTGTCGTATAAGCAGGCTAATAGAGATCTTCCATATCTAGTACGAAATGGCCATATTCGTATTTTTTTTTTGTGTGGCTCGCATATTTTCTAGTTTGTCGGGTGAGCGGGCTATACATTTAGTTTATCATCAAACAAAAGATCATTGATTTGAATGAACGTGTAGAACAAAAGTCATCTTTGGTAATTTAATTTAAATTTTTAATTGTGATTCACCACCCCTGTAAACCAAAATTAAATTTCCCGACCGTTCTAGCAAAATCAAATAAAATTTCAAAAAATCAAAGGTGAATCAAAGAAATCACTCTCATGTGCACGGCAAAATTTAAGATGTCGCATTCTTAGTAGATGTCGCTCGATATATTGAATATCATATTATGAAACCCCAAATCGAGAACTAGCGTACGTATTTTCGGCCCATATAGAAAGGAAGAATGTCGAAAACAATAAATTTATTGTTATAACAACAGATTCGTTAATTCTTAATTCAAATCAGCAAAGTTATTTGTTTATTTAAATTATACACAACTGATGCTGCCATCCAAAATCTACCCACACCAATTCCCACACAATTCCATTTGTCTTAACTCAAATGATTACCAAATTAAATATATATCTTACATTTAAGAACTCTTATAAATAATGACAGAATAAATCACAAACAAATTTTTGTCTTCGTTCTTATTCGCACATGTGGTGCGGTTGTCGCCTTTATTCATTCCCACCCACATAACTATTATGTATGGCATTAATTTATTATGTCGATACATAGAAGCTTAAAAGAAATCAAATTTGGTGATAATGAAATGTCAAGTAAACACATTACTTAAAAGCAAGGATTAACAGTTTGACGAAAACCCAGAACATTGCAACGGAATTTTCATAATCCGTGTGATATTTTTACGCGCCGTACACATCCTATATGTATACATGTGTGTATATATACATATGTATATAGTGTCATTTTCCAACTTCTATGTTCTTTTCACTTCTGGCTTAATTATTTTCATGACATGAATATCTAATTAAAATTACTAAGTACAGTGTATATAGAGAGAGAGAAAGCCAAAAGACGAAGAATATCATCTTGAAATACAAGATTATTTTTATTTAAATTTCTTTTATGCTCGATTTTTTTTTTTTTTTTGTATTCTTAATATGTTTGTGTACAAGCATAAATTATTTAAAGTTTTCCATGGAAAACAGATACCGAATAAATAAAATTAAATGGAAATGAAAGAAACGAAAAGAAAATCATCTCGTTGTATTTATGTATAAGATTAGAACAGAGATAAGTTAATACTTTTTTTGAAAAGTAAATTAAAAAGTTTTGATTACATATTTACGATATGTTAGGTTTTCTTATATAGACGAGCATTCTTCAGGTACGTATATATAGAGTAAAATGTATTGGAAAATGTATTGGAAAAGCTCGATCAATCGTATCCAAATAATCGTGTTATATGTAGGATATTTCCAGAAGCATTTTCTTCTAATATCAAACATAATATAAAGCACAAAGCACTATACACATACATACAAATAATACTAATATATAAAAATAATAAGGATTATCCATCGGACAATGTTCAGCAAGACATAATTCATAAAAAAGATTCTATTTACAAAAAAATGCGATACGCAGCCAGAGTTATCTTTATGTCAAATTGGATTAATGGAGAATAGAAAAAATTTTCAAAATAAATCATCATCTTTTCAATAATATACTTTGTATTGTAGTCTAGATTCTTTGATATGGTAACTGTTGCAGATTCAATATTGGTGGTCGTCCTTTCTGCGCTACTCTATTCAAAAACCTGAAGACTCTACTGTGGTAACATACAGGATTCCTCGTTGGCTGTCAGGATACCCAAAATACTATGTTATAGGCCTTCCACCCCGAGTTATCTACAACGACCGGATGGTTCATGGATTACGTGCAGAGAGAAATCCTTGGAGCTGTTACTAGAAATGCATTTCCCGGAGTGCTCGGTACTAGAGAAATAAATCTCTCCGGAGAGAGATAAATAGGGGTGCAGACTTTGTTAGTCAAATAGCAAATAAGCGGAATATCCTATGGGCCATAAACAGTTTTACGCCATACATGTCGGCAGGACCTGATTGCATTATCCCTGCGGACGTCGGCAGACTAGAACTCTGTCACATTCCTAGAAAATAAACTGTAAGTGTAATACAATAAATGTTATATTTATGCCTAAGGCGAGAACAAGTTCTCTCTGCTATCCCAAAAACTTTAGGCCTATAAGCTTATCCTCTTTTCTATTAAAATTACTGGAAAGACAAATAGAGACTAACATTAAAGACTCAATCAACCTTGGCGAGCTGTCGGGAAGTTAACACGCGTACTGTAAGGGACGATCGGTGGAAACAGCTTTCTAATCCCTTATTACTTGAATACAAGTAATATTCAACGGTAACTTTATTGGATATAGAGGGGCCGTTTAGCAACGTCAGACCGCGAGTAATCACTCGGGCTCTTGTGTGCCTGAGGGTAGACGGGCCACTCAGAGGAATATAGGATAGATGAAATGCTTAGATGCAGGATCGTGACAGCTTATCTGGGTGGGACGTCTGCCGGCAGATACGTGAGCAGAAGGACACCGCATGGTGGGATTATACTCCCCCCCCCTTCTTTGGAACCTGGTCGTAAATGACCTGTTACTAAACCTGGAAATTCAAGGCTTTTATGTGGTTGCCTTCGCGATATTGCTATTGCGGTCTTCGGTAAATATTCTTGTACGCTGAGTGAGTGCCTGCTGTGCGCACTCGGTTATCTCTCAGAGTGAGCACGCAGTTGCGGACTGAACAGAAACTCACAGAAAACGGCGCTGTTCATCTATCTTTACCAGGAAGTACAAGCTTTATCAGTGTGACCCGCCAAAGTTAAATGGTATACTCGTCTAATTATTAAGGATAGAGCGAAATACCTCCGACTACTTTTAGACAGCAAGCTAAGCTGGAAACCAAACATCTTAGTAAGAGTAAAGAAAGCTACTATAAAGCTGTATCCCTGTAAAAATGCCAATTGGAAAGAGATGGGGTATGGAGCGCCACATAGAACACTGGCTCTACGTCTCGGTGATCAAGCCTATACTGCTGTATTTTACTGTCGTTTGGTGGCCTGCGTTAAAAATGATGGCCAACCTTAAACTATTGATGAAAGTCCAAAGAACGGCCTGCTGATGTATATAAGTGGGGCTCTCAGGAGTGCACCTACTTAAGCTCTGGAGATTTTCTTTCATCTCACTCCCTTCTCTTTAGCCGTTCGGCTTAAATTCATATCAATGTGGACCTGTAATAATATAGGGCACTCATTCATCATATATGCAAAAATAGTTTGAGAAACTACGCTATCCCTTTGTCATCTGTTGAGATGAGATTACAAACTGAGTTTCCCACCAGAGAGGACTGGGTGAACGAAATCGTTATGCACTCAAAGAAATTTTAGCTGTAAAATTTACAAAATCGTTTTGTAAAATACCCTACAAAATGTATTTATAAAATTAAAATTAAATTGATAATTTTCACAAAAACATTTTAAAAATTAGTTAAAAAATTAATAATATGATAAAGTTTTGTATATTTTACAGATTATTTTTATTGATTGTAAAATATATATATTTTTTTCAATTAATAATAAACAAAAAAACATTTTTGTTAAAAATATATAATAACTTTGTTAAATTTATAATTATTTTGTTAATTTTAGCAGGGTTTTATTTAATTTAGTTAAATATTTTATTATCTTCACACAATTAGAAATAATCTAAACAAAAATGTTATAATTATTACTTATGAAAATGAGCGGAAAAAAAAACACTATACAAAATTTTTTATTAAGTTTAAAATGGAAAATCAAGAAATTTTGTAAATAATATAAAATTTCTGTGAAGAATTATTTTGGTTAAAATAAATTTTGTTTTTCAGATAAAACATTTTATTGAATATGATTAAATTATTGTAAATATTTCAGTTTTTTGTACAAATTATAAAAAAAACTATCATATTTATTGCGAAATTGTTTTGTAAAATTTATAAAAATTAAATGCATTTTACATTGGCGATTTTTATTTGAACAAATGTTTTTATAAATTAGACAATTTTATTTGTGTAATTAATCAAGATTTTAAATAATTACAAAACATCTGTAATTTTTACAAATTTTTTTGTTATCAATACAAATTTTATTTTAAATGTACAATTTCGTTTTTTTAGATAACATTTAAATTTTTATCATTACAATTTTAAATTTCCAAGACGATTAAATTCTGTATAATAATGTTGATAATAATATGGATTGATTTATGAAAACCAAAGACCAAAACTAATACTGCTGTACCTTTGTTCTAATTGTTCTTTGTTCTATCATTATCATCCTGTTTAATCTTCAAAAATTTAATTGTTATAAAGCCTCCATCAGCCAAAGTAGAGGACCCTTAAACTTTTATATTTGGAATTCTTGTTACATGAAGTCAATTAACTTGCCTAATGTTATAAGGAGGTTTTACACAATTTTGGATTACGATAGTAACTTTTAGATTTCTAAAATTTTTTGTTATCTTGCATTATGTATATTGGTTTTTTAAACAAATTCAAACAGGAAACGGTGACATAGATTTAATACTTCTAATCCCAAGGTATAGATAACGTCTAAAACCCAATTAAACTGTACGATTATCTATATTATATACATATGTACATATTATTTCTTTTAAATTTGAATATTTTGCTAATTGTATTCCAAGTAAAATGGTCAATTGAAAAACAAATCATGTAGAACAAATAACAATGTGCTTAGCTAATTGAATCTAATCCTATTAATAAACGTTAAGTAATGTTGTAATTTATATGTCTATCTTTTGAACTTACATTAATATGATTAAGTTTTAATATTCAGGTAATTTACGGCGAAGATATAGCCGTTCATGTCTTAACGACCGGGTGTTTGAAATGTGACGTCATTTTTTAATAAATATGATTAAATTATTATAAATATTTCAGAATTTTTGTACAAATTATAAAAAATTTATCATTTTTATTGCGAAATCGTTTTGTAAAATTTATAAAAATTAAATGCATTTTACATTGGTGATTTTTATTTGAACAAATGTTTTTATAAATTAGACAATTTTATTTGTGTTTAATTAATCAAGATTTGTAATAATTACAAAACTTCTGTAATTATTTACAAATTTTTTGTGAAATATAGAGTTTGTTTTGTTAATTTTAAAATTATTTTTATTAAACTATAAAAATAATATTTTTGGATCCTTAAATACGAGTTAGTTCTAATTTATCAGTGATTGAATAAACAGCATAGCTATTAGTTAAGTGACAAAAGTTTTATAATTAAAGTGAACAGTAAAAAAAAAAAAGGTGCAACGTGGTGAAAAAGTATATAAGTGGTTTAGTTAAGTAAAGTATAAAGTTAATAAATAATAATAATAAACAGTATTAAAGGCCATTACTGGCCCCTTACTGAGTCAACAACATAAAGTTAATAAAAGGGTTTATTATTATTATTATGGAGCAATTTTTAATAAAAATTGGAATAAATAAACAAATTTTAAAAAAATACGATGTTGTAAAAGCACTAAAAGGTAAATATTTATACTAGTTTTATTAATAGTTTTACTTAGGTCGTGAGTGAAATATGTAGTTAAAAAAATTAATAAAAATTAAAATTTTAAAATGACTGAAAAACTAATTTAATTTTTGTTTGTTCATCAAGGAATTCATAAATTAATCAAAAAATTTGAATTTTCCGTTAAAAATTTAAGTTTTAGCAATTTTTTTAACTGTTTCACTCACGAGTCACGGCCTTAATTAAATATATGTTAATTATTTTTAAGTTAAATATAAGTTAATATAAGTTAATATGTAATTACATTTTTAATTAATTAATGCACATTTTTTTTTGTTTGGGCTTGTTTTTATAATTATTAAATCGGTATTTATTTTTAGAGTCTGACATCGACTTTGAGACTTTACTTTTGGAATCAGAGCATTGGGAATTATTTTTTAAGAAATTCGAATTACCCATTGGGACCCAAATAAAATTAAAGCATCAAATAAGCATCTGGCAAAAAATAAATGTAAGTATAATGTGTTATTATATTTCTCAAAATAAGGTTAATTGAATGTTATTTTATATATAGGGTTACTATCGTGGTTAATTGACATCAAAGCGTAATTAAAGTTTTGACTGGTTCTTTGTTTTGTACTAATTAATTAAACTCGCTTTGTTTTTTCGTTTCGTAAAAATTTATAATTTTGCCGATTTGAAAAATATTAGAATCTCGTAAGGTATATATTTTTTGGTATAATTTTTTTTATTAATACATTCTTATTTTACATTAATAATAATGATATGCTTTATATGCAAAAATGATTTTTATCGCATGAATCATTAATTATGCATTTAAAAGTGTTTCATGGGCTCGGAAAAAATAGTCAATACATTTGTCTTGAAAGTAGTTGCAATAAGTATTTTTCAAATTTAGATAATTTTAGAAGACATATCAAAAAACATAAAAATGAAGATATCGTAAACCCTTTATCAAATTTAATAAATAAAAAAACTGAAAACATTGCCTCACCTTCAATTAGCGAACTTCGAGGTAATTTAAGAGAATGTCAAAGTATAGATTGTCAAATTATACCAGTAAGCCCTTCGCATACTTTAGATTTAACAAAACATAGGAATCAAATAATTGAATCTGCTGCAAAATTCATAGTAAACTTACAGAATACAAACAACTTTAATACAAAAAATTTAATTGATGTTCAAAAATCTGTCATTAATCATATCACTCAACCTGTATCTGAACTCTTACAAAATTTGTTGTCTTTACGTATCATTAATGATGAAGCTAAATATGAGGTGCAACTAATATCAAACCTTTTAAAAGATCCATTTCAATTAGTTAGTTCAAATCATAAACTCCTTAAATGGTTGAAAATAAATAATTTTATGTCACCAATGCAACAATTTACTATAAATGATGAAATTAAGATTGTTTATGATTATGGTAATGCAATTTTTTCTGAAAGTAAAACAAAAGGTTTTTTTTTTTTTTTTTTTTTTTAAGAAAAAACATTTACGGCAAAGCAACTTTTTGAGCTAACCAATAATAAAATGGTTTTTAATGAATATTCAAATTTCTTAGAAGCAAAATTATGGAGTCAGAATATAAAAAAATTGAATGATAAAATTTGTATTCCAATTTTCATTTACTTTGATGACTTTGAAATAAACAACCCTTTAGGGTCACATACTAAACCAATAACTGACATCTACTTTAAATTACCAATTATAAAAAACACTTCCAAATTAGATAGCATATTTTTCGTTGGTTTTATGAAATCAGAGAGTTTTAAGGAACATGGAAATGATTTATGTTTGCAACATTTGATTAGTAAAATAAAATCTCTTGAAACGGTTGGTTTAAAGCTAAACTTTCCTGAACAAACAATTCATGTTTATGTATTATTAGGATTAATAATAGGAGACAACTTAGGGGTGAATCAGATATGCGATTTCAGTAAGTCATTTTCTAGTAATTATTTTTGTCGTTTCTGTAAGGTTCATAAAAACGAATCACAAATTTTATGTGAAGAGAGAGTTGATTTGCGACGTACAATTCAGAATTACGAAATAGATTTAAACAGTGATTTTAAAACTAGTGGTATATACAAAAATTCAATATTTAATGATATCGATTCGTTTCATGTTGTAGATAACTATTATGTTGACCTATTGCATGATATTTTTGATTATTATGATTTATGTCATGTGATAAAATATTATACAGAAGAAGTTTAAATTTTTACGTTAGATACTTTAAATAGAAGAAAGCAAAAATTTAATTATGGTTCAATTGATATAGGTAATATTTCTCCTCCTATTACAACAAATCATCACAATAAATTGAAATTCAAAATGTCAGCTAGAGAAATGAAATGTTTTATTCATTATTTTACTTTAATGGTTGGCGATGTAGTCCCTGAAGATGATGAAGTTTGGCAGTTTGTTATTTGCTTGGTCAAAATAATAGATATTTTACTCTCCCTTTCGTTTAATAGTGACAAAATTTATCTTCTAAAAGATTTAATCAAAACGCATCATTCTAAGTATATTTATCTATTCCGTGATACTTTAAAACCAAAACACCATTTATTATTGCATTACCCGGAAATTATTCTTTATTCAGGCGCTCCAATTCATTACTGGTGTTTTGGGTTTGAAGGTAAAAATATGGAGCCAAAGACTTTTGCAAGATCTACTAACTCACGGAAAAATATTTGCCTAACTTTAGCCAAAAAGGCCCAATTGAAATTCGCCAACTACCTTATAAAACCTCTTTCATCAGAATGTATTACTTTTAATAAAGATATACTTTCACTATAAGATCGAGTAATATTTAAAGGAAAGTTAGGACTTAATGAAGAGGAATTTATTTATTATTCTCAAATAAGATTCAATGGGACACTGTATAAAAAAGGTTTTTATTTAACTAAATTTGAGGATGAATTAGAATTATATAGAATTGAAGGAATTTTTGTTAGCTCCAAAGAAGAAATAAGGGTTTTAATATGGGTTAATCAAATTAGTGTTGGAGATCTAAATAGTCATTATTTAGCATATGAGGTAATTGACTCTAATACCATTATTCAGGAAAATATTATTAGGCCTATTAGTGTCTTCAGTGGGTAAACCAGTAAATTTAACCAAAACTATAAACGGAAACCAGTTACTTCGCCTTAAAGAATATTTTTAACTTGTTTTTCTTATTCAATAAGATATTTATTTACATAATTGTATATTTGTATATAAATATGTAGTACGAAAATGAAAATCTATGTACTATAGGTGTACTTTATAAATAATATTCATCTTTTCTTTCTGAACCAAAACAATACAAAATTTTTATGTATTTTGCTGTTTGCATCCTTTTCATATAACATGTATATTGTATATGTATGCAAGTGTTTATGTTTTAACAATTATCTTTGTTTATCATCTATCCTTGTTTATCATCCATAGTATTTATAGAAAATATATTATTTTTTTATTATCCCTACCTAAAAATATATACATATTTGCTAATTTGTTATGTATTAAAAATTAAATAAAAAGGCCGGTTTTTTTTTTTAAACATTCAGTATCGACAAAATTTTCAATAATCAAAAATACAAAAGTAATTTGTAGTCGCAGATACCTATTAAAGTTAATTTAAGTAATTTTCTCTCGGGAGATTATTAAATTATTCATTTAATTTTTTTAATAATTCAATTATTAAAAACTAATAAGTATAAATAATATATTACCATGGCAAAACAACAATTTATCCTGGATTTGGATTTAAACGAACAATGTATGTATTTATGAGGATAGTACTGATATCACATTTCAAGACCAGTCAGATACTTCAATTCAAAAGTTACTCCCAGAAGAAACTCCAGTCTCTATTTATCCGCAACAAAATGATCAACAATATTATACAATACAAGAAGCTTCAACATCCTCACCTTTAAGCGATGGGCAAACGGAACTTCAAAAATTACTAAACTCTTGAGGTTTGGAATCAATGTTTCCGAAATGCATTGTTAAGGAAATACGTAGATTATTTTTACACAACAGTTAATTTTGACGCATTTTCGGGATCGGATTTTGTTTTCAGTACTAGATATGGACATTACATCACTAAGGGCACTGGATGGTGATTATAAACATCAATTTATGAATCATTTTGGATTTGGAACCCAAGTCAAATTTGCGTCAAAGTTTAAAGAATGGATTGCCACCATAAGTTCAATGCCTTCGACAGTAAGCTCCGAATTAAGCAGCATAAGCAATTTAACGCCAATTGACACATCACGAGATCCAGATACTATAAATATATTAAATATTTTAAAAGAATCGATAGACGGGCAATATATTATAAAATATTATACAACAAATACTAGCCTTAATGAGGGCCATCGGTCAATGTTGATTGACATAATAATAAATTTTATGATAAAAAATAACATTAAAATGTCGGTGGGATTGGCGGAAATAATAGCAGATAAAATCGTTTTAGAATTCAAAACGGAATGTAAGGTAAAAAATAAAAAAAATATTATTTAAAAATAAAATTTTATTCTAAAAGGATTTTATTCTATGCAGGTGATATACTTCTTCAAAGAACGTGGGAAAGCCCCAATGGGCAAAATATATGCAAAATATTTTAATAAAATAAGAAAATTACGGAATGTTGGAATATTACCCAGGAAGCCAATTCCAGTCGTCGAGGAAGCAGAATTGCATAATAATACAACAACCACAGGTATGTATATGTGTGCATTTACAAAAAAATTAAATAATCAATAAATTTATTAAATATTATTAATTTATTATTTCTTTATTTATTATAATCAAACACCATCAAATAATTTATTATAATCAAATATTTCTAATTTTCTATTTCCCAGAAAATCACGAGGACAACAACTGTCAGGAGAGTATCGATGCTCTAAAAAGAGATAATTGCACTTGGGCAGAAACAGAAAACCATTGGGGCAACACTTATGGTTTGAGGATTCAGGCAATAAAAAATGCAGATTCAACCGCGGAAATTGTAGCAAAATGGCCATAATATAAAAAAAACCTAGGTTATAAATTGGTACGTAAGTTTATTAAATAAAAAAAATATATTGCAAATAAATAAAATAAATTAAATGTGTTTTCGGGATATAGCTATAACTAATAAAAATATCAAAAATAATATTTATAGATTGAAATGGATTATCACCGAATACATTGTATACCAGCTATTCAAAATACATTTCCGGAGTTTTTAATAAAAATTATTCCATTATTGGAGGAGAAGGTGAAGGGATCAGCAGACTTAAATTTACTCGCGGTGCTTAAAGCTAGCGATAATTACAATGAAAGTAAGTGTAAATATTTCATCATTCAAATTTAAAATTTAAATTATTTAGGCAAATTAAAGCAATTTTTTATTATTTAGTTAATGTATTAAGTTAAGTAATTATATTTTCAAATTTTCTTATTATTTACAGACGGACAAGCAGCCATATTATTTTATTTAATACATCATGTCTTACAGCCAACCTCCAGAGAAGTTCGTCAGGAGAACAATAAAAAAGTCCACATTAGATTCAGCGTGCAGGATGCACAGAAAAGTTTTACTTTAATTGGGGCAACTGCCTCGGAATTAGAAGAGAAGCTGCAGTTCCAGCTTAGCCGTAACAAATCAATACAACCATTTATTTTAATAACTGGTACTATCTGCAACCCAACACAAATAATGGTGTACTTCGACGGCATTAAATTTAAAATGTTTTCGGTACTACGGGCAATCGACGTTTTATTTTGCTGTTTCAATTTATTTAATCTTAAATATCCTCTAGAATCCATACATGTTTGGATGTTTATTCAACACTATTTCTATAAAATTAAAACCAAACACGACGTGCATAACACAGCCGTCACATTTCTAATTGAAAGACTGGAAAAATAAGGCATATAAATATAATTTTTAATTTTAATTTTTTTATTTAATTTTAAATAACAACTTAATTATATATTTCTTATTTTATTTTTTACAATATATTTTGAATTTTTGTATTTAATACATATATTATATTATTTTACTTTTAGTTCTTATACATCAATATGTACATTTTATATAAAATAATGAATGTTCTATTAAAATAATTTTTATGTTCCTTTTATTATATTATTATTTATTGAAATATAAGTTTATTTTATAAAATAAATGTTTAAAATTGACATTCTTTGTTTTTTAATCATTCTTTATCATTATAATCATACATATATATATATATATATATATATATATATATATATATATATATATATATATATATATATATATATACAATATATATATATATATATATATATATATATATATATATATATATATATATATATATATATAAATATATATATGTATATATATATAAATATATACATATATATATATATATATATATATATATATGTATATATACATGTATATATCTATATATATATATATATATATATATATATATATATATATATATATATATATATATATATATATATATATATATATATATATATATATTGTGTATACAAAAAAATCACTTTCAATTTTACAAAAATCGCTTTCAATTTTACAAAAATCGCTTTCAATTTTAAAAAAATCGCTTTCAATTTTACAAAATTTTCTTTAAAGTGTAACAAATTTTTTGTTAAAATAATTAAAATTATTTGAGAAATTTATAATTATTGTTTTATTTTTAAAAATATTCTATTAAATTAAAGGAAAGGATTTGTTGAATTTATAAAGGTTTTATATATTTAAACAATAGATTTTTTGGATTAACAATTCTTTTTGTATTAATTACCCTGCGTTTTCGTAATTGTACAAAATCTTTTATTAAGTTAACTAATTTCTTTCATTACTTTGACAAACATATTTTTCATATTCATTCATCAATTTTTGTAATAAATACAAATTTTTTTGTTAAAATTTTTGTGTGCTGTATATTGTTCAAATTTTTGTTAAATTTACCTGTAATTTTATCATTCTAACCTAGTTTTTTCTTTGAGTGTGGGCAATGAGCCGTTAAGCTTCTTCTCTGTGGCATTCTGTGAGGCACTAGGGATCAACCTCTCTTTTCGTCCTCCCGACTTTTGAAGTCATGAACTGGTTGATGTATAATGTAATATCTACGAGGGATTTTCGCATTTTTACGAACAGCAAGGCTGGTATTAAAACGTTACAATCATACTCCCTGACGTAGAAGGTAGCCCAGAACTGTCTGGTATCTTTAAATGAGATGGCTGATCAGTTCAACATCCGCATGAAGTGGGTGCCAGGTCACTTGAATATCGCAGGGAATCTAAAGGCACATGAGCTGGCCCGCAAGGACATAGCGCGCATTATATCCCAAAGCAGGCGGGATATAAAGATACCGATTGCTTCATGTAAACGGTTGCTTTAAGAATAAACCATAAAAGAAACGGACGTCAGATGGTCTAACACAAGTGCGTGAATAATAACAAGGCAGACTTGACTAGTCCAGATCCTGCCAACTGATATCGCTTCGACGGCACCATATTGGAATGGCCCTGTGAGCTATAACGGGACACTGTCTCATTGGGGTACATGCAAGCAGACTGGGTGTCCTTGCCCATGATTTCTGCCGCATCTGCGATGGTGACGAGAAGGAGGAACTGTGCTCCATCTGCTCTGCACCTGTCCTAGTCTAGCGTACAACAGATCAAAATTTATGGTAACTTCCCCTTTAGATGACCTCACGGATCTTAGTAAGATCGAGGTCTGGAACTTTCAACGATTCTTGGTAAGCTCAGGATGGTTGAACGAGTCAAGAGGAGGTATGCTTGAACGTGGTACAGCTACGGACTAATTTTTGTGTCTATGCTTGACTATGCTACCTTACAGATTCAATAGGTAACAGGAAATAATCATACTATACAGAATCATATGACAACTTATATGCATTCATAATCTGTTTCGTTTTCTTGTCTCTCTCTGTCTGTTTCATTTTAATTGTCGAATTTGTCAAAAAATACTCCCAAGTAATAATACGTATCGATAACCGCATAACGTAATCTCACCCATCCTTTAGTATCCGGTGATTTTAGCATTTTTCGTGTATTCGATAACCCGGATTTTTCTATTCAAAAGCCCAGACAAACGTTGAAGGGTATTTACATCATCCATAAATTTAATATGAATAGTTTGAAAATGGTAGAAGAAAATATCGTCACATTCAATGGATATTAATGATCAGCTAACTCATAATTATTGACGATCTACATCTAACCATTTTCAGAAGGCCAAAGAAAGCAGCAGCGTTTGATATTTTCTTCCTATTGAGATGAAATTGGTGAACTTGTAAGACACGCAGTGATATCGGATCAATTTCTGGACTGCAAACGGATTGTTGAAGCATTTGACCTTAAATAAAATATCCGGGTAACCGAGATATCCGGATAAACTGGAGTTTGTTTCTTTACATAAGAAAAGTTGTCGTTAACGGGAAACTCACTCAAATATTCTAAAAATAATTAAATATGCCGTGGAATCTTAAGTGGATATTTATCTATCTTAAACTGAAGTAAATTTGAGAAGCGCATTCAATTTGGTCTTAGGTTTTAAGTAGTACTGAACTTCAGCCCTCTTGAGACCACTAAAAATTTAAATGGTTTAATCTAATTTTTTTTTAAATATTATCGAGTAGGGTCGATTAAAATTTGATATTCAATTTTTAATTTTTTTATATAAAAAATAAATAAAAATTCTCGATACAAATTTTATGGGTCTTTCTTCACACTCACATATGAAAACACACGAAAATTTGTCTTCCATTAGTACTAGACAATTTATCGTGTGCTTTACTATGTAAGTGCTTGACAAAGTAAATATAATTTAATATCAACAATTTGTTAACTATAATTTAAAAATAATAATAACAAATAAATAAAAATTCTTGTACCAGATTTTAGTCGACCTTTCGAAGCACTCGCATAGTAAAACACACGAACACATCATCTTGCAGCATTGCCATAGTTTATTTAATTGGATATTGTTTCGAAGGATATTACTCTTGATTTAAAGTTTATAAGTCATTGGTTTGATGATACTGTTAAAGTTAGCCGATAGTTTCCAGCCGAAAGTTACAAAAATTGGTAATGCAGATTATAATATTAATATGACAGCCGATAAAAAATGTGTATAGCGGAAAGTTCTTCACCGATGGTTTCCAGCCGATAGTTTCCAATCGATATAAATAAAGATAAAAATAATTAAGTAAATGTTGGTCAAGATAAAAAGATAAAAATAATTAAGTAAATGTTGGTCAAGTTTCATGTGGGGACTGTGGGAAATTTAGATTTTCCAAAATCACACGTAAATAATTGAAAATCTAGAAAAATTCATAAAATAATTTTCTAGTCATAGCTACTGGAACAATAGTTCAAATCAAACCGTCGCCAGACATAACACTCTAGAGGCTGAATTTTTATAAATTTTGAATTATTTGCATATTATTTTGGAAAATCTAAATTTCCCAGGAACCCGACAAGAAACTTTTCCTACCAGTACTAATAAAAATATTTCACAAATGTATCGAAATAAATCGTATCTCTTTTGTACAAGAATTAAAGATCTTCTTTATCGACATACATCAGCAAGTAACTATCGGTAATTTTTTCAGAATGGTAGAAATAGAAAATACATATATGTATATACTTCAACTCTAATGTTCAATTCAAACAAAAAATTAACTTCATTATCGATTATTTTCGGCTGGAAACTATTGGCTAACTTGAACAGGGTGGTTTCATAACCTTAATCTATGATCGAGAAAATTAATGATCTTTTGTATGTAAACGGCTTTCCAATAAGAGGTTTCATTTTGAATAGCCTGTTATTTGAGCAGCTGTAAATTTTGAAGCTATCATATTTTGACATTTGACAAGCTAAAACTACGCCATTACTAAAAATGGTACGGATACACACTTCAACAACGCATTGAAATTGTTAAATTCACTAAAAAAAATGGTAAACATTTTGCAGTCACAGTTCGCAAATCTAAAAAGCACTTTTTGGTCGTCGTGAAGCACCTTCTCGGCCGGCAATTATAGTAAAACTGATGGAAAAATGTAAGCTGTTGAGGCAAGTTAGTGATGTGAAGAATTGAAACCGTGTGCTTAGCTCAAGAACAACTGAGAATATTGCTGCTATAGCCCGTGGTGTTGAAGAAGACATTCCACAAACGACATTACACCGTATTTTGCATAAAGACTAAGGTCTTAAGGCTTTTAAAGTTCAGTTAACACAAGAACTCAAGCCGGTCGATCACCATAAACGTTGTATCTTTGCTAATTGGGTCCTTCAAATGCTTCAAAATGATCCGGATTTTCTTCGAAAAATCATCTTAAGTGATGAGGCTTATATGTATTCACGTCGGAGGCCACGTTAATAAGCAGAACTGTGCATTTGGGGCTCAGAAAATCAATAATGATTGTTGAAAAGCCTCTCCATCTTCAACGCGTCACCTTACTTTTTCGAAAATGAGGCTGGTGCAACTGTTACGGATAATGGATTGCGCTACCGACCTATGATTAATGATTTTTTATGGCCGGAATGGGATATTGATGTGAACGACGTATATTTTCAGCAAGATTGCGCCACACAAGCAACGTAACGATCCCAATTTTGCAAGAAAACTTTCCTGACCGTGTTATTTCTCGAAGAGATGTCACAATTGGCTACCGAGATCTTGTGATTTAACACCTTTAGACTGTTTTCTTTAGGCCACGAGAAAGATAGGGTCTATGTCAATGCTCCACAATCGATTCAAGACCTTAAAGGTGGAATTCGTGAAGTTATCGAGGACAAACAGCCGCAAATGTGCGAATTGGTCATGGAAAATTTCATGAAAATGATATGGTGCTGCAAGCGTAGCTTGGCGGCCATTTAGCTGATGTCGTTTTCAAATCTTAATGGCATACCTCCCTCTTTACAATGATTTTGCTAAGTATTCGGCATTCTTAATTTAATCAACATCACAAAAAGCAAGTGAGGTAAACTGAAACTGTGTAACAATGTTTCCGGATGATGTGGAATATCACCAGTTAAAGAATATATATTTTATGTTTGCCATTCTTTGAAATATATCACAATCGATAATATAAATTTCGAAATGTCGGAAAATGAGGAAATCGAAAAATGTATCCTATCCAGGTGGTCTTATGTAAAAGAAAAAAATTGGAAAATCTGAATGGGTAACTCGGAAACTTGAAGTTTCCGAAGATAATTGTATTTTGTTTTCTATGCAATTTTGAATTTTCTGCATGTTTTGATGATTTATACATGAATAGTCGATGCAAAGCAGACCTTGTGAAATTTGACACGTGTCCTTCTCGCATTGCGTCATTAATAATTTGAAAATTTGATGAAATTCGATCGTTAAGTTCATTTTTGTGGATTATTGACTTTAAAGTAAATTATTCAAATGAATCATTGTAATTTTTGGGAATTGATTTTTTATTATTTAATAGCCAGGTAACACGACAAATCAAAAGTATCAGCTACCCGAATTGGTGAATCTGGACCATTTCATACGAATAAAAGTTTGATGGGGATTTTAATTATTTTTAACCTGATCCCACATAAAATATGACCTGATACGAAGCCTAAAAGTTCTGTATTGGGATGGTAACCCAAACTAATAGCGGTGAAACGACAAATCTAACGAGTCGGCTACCCAAATTTTAGTATATGGGTCTACTGAAATTTTTCTGCTAACTTCAGTAAGGTTAACTTCAATAGATGTTCAGTTGACACATGTAATTCATGTTTGATCGGACTTTTTTAATTGTTTACTTTATGCAGATAATATAATTCTACAACTATTTAATACCAATAACATTTGTAAAGTGTTCACTCACTTACTGTTCTTTTATTAAAGTATAAAATCGCTTCTGGGTTTTACAGTCCGCACCAAAGACCTTATGTCATAATGTACCCACAAAAACTATACACCAATCTTCATAGGGCGCTTACATCATGGTTAAAATACGTTTCTGGTTCCTGAATTTCTTTAACAGATCGAACTATTTCAGTAGCATATAGCTAATAATATTTACTTAATTTCACGCGCACGTCGTTAATTCAACTCCGGATATAGTGTATACCATACATTTGCTGTGGTTAATAAATTACCCAAATGTATACTGACATTTTGGCATAAACAAGTGTATACCGCGACTCACACCCGTAACCATCGTGTCAAACTATATGGGGAAATAATTTTGCATTAGATCATATCTCATATTAAAACTCCTTTATTTAGGTGAATATACGGCGGACTCCCTATCACTATAGATATGTGTATAAAGTTTCCCACCTAAGACATTCGTAAAGGTATATGGTGATTTATTACTACATAATATATTTTTGAGGTAACATTTTTTAAATCTCGTCCAACCGAAAAACAATGTGAAAAAGGTTAAGATTTTCTGTACGACATACGCTCCTCATTCACAATACTAATCCACCACATTATTATAAGAAATGGCAAGAATTCCTTGATTTTTATGGTTGTAACAGTTTGCATTTTGTAAAACTTAATGATTTCAGAGCTTCCGTGCAAACTACACGCACGTATGAGTAAATTTGGTGAATTTACATAAAAAATACGTTCAAACTCAAATTGGAAGCAGTTGATATTGTACCTGATTTGAACAGGTATTGAGCTATCTTATATATGAATAGCAAATTGTTTACAACCGGTTTAAATTTCATTCGAGGCCTCCATAAAATAGAAAGTTACCGAAAAAATCAAAAAATTTATTATTAGAAACAATTCTGTTTAAAAAATTGAATTTTCAATTTTGACGGGTGATGCAGAAGTTTAAAATTTGACAGATAGTTAACAATTTTAGAATACGAAATGTTCAGCTTCATTAGTTCAAAAGTTAACAAATTACTTGAAATTTTCAAAACTCATTAATTTTTTATTTTGGAATTTGGTTAAACGTTATTAACCATAGAAGGGCAAGGTTTCAATGTGGTTGATTATGGGAAAGATGTTGCTATTGCAGTTTTCGCGAAACATGTCTGTACCTTGAGCGCATATACAAAGTTTTCGCAGATTGACCTACACCAATTTTCGGCTTGCCTTTTACGGATAATGCGAATTTCATGAGATTACCGTCTGAAGTGGCAACTTTTAAATATTATAGCCAACCTGGAACTTTTATAAAAGATCAAACACCATGCTGCTTATGTATTAGTAGCAGGGGCGGTCCTCTCATAGGAGCAAGTGGTGCACTGCAACCAGGCGCTCAAATAAATCAATATACAAGAGGCGCAATTTATATGTTTAACTGAAACACATATCTTTATAAATATGTTTTTAAAGTAAAACTAAAATTACTTCAAACATCTCCAATTGTATATTTTATTAAGTTTAAATTAATAAACTCAAGTATCATACCACGCAAAACTAATTCCATAAAAAATATTTAATGCATCAATGGGTTATTTAAAAATTCCATATAAAACAATCGACGTGCTAATGGGTTATATAATTAACTTTATTTGTGTCCAAATTCAAGCACAAAATGCATCTCTCATATTTGCATTAAACCAACTATACTACTTTATAGAAAAAATTACATAAAAACTCTCAGAGATAAATCGCAATGAGCGATATTATATTGGTAAACATTTATAAATACAGTAAAACCTCCAAAGTTGGACACCTCTTTAACTTGGACATTTCTATATCTTGGACAAATTATAAAGTCCCTTCAAAAACCTATGGATTTATATTTTTTAAAATCGAATTTACCTTTCTAATTTGGACAACCTCCGTAACTTGTATGTTGGACAGATTTTGTTGCCGATATAAGAATTTTGCTTGGTACATTTACTCTATATGTTGGTCTGTTTTTGCAAAATGCATTACATTCACATTTCCATAATACAAAATAATTTCTATTGTGTAAAACAAAAAAAATCTTCTATATTAATAATACATACATAGAACGAAAACGTTCTAATTGCATTAGTTTTAGTTTTGGTAGAAGAGTATTGAGAAAAAAAGATTTCTTGTGTTTACATACTCTCTATAGGTCAATACTAGCGGGTTTATTTTATTATTCAAACCCGAGCAGTATAGTACACATGGTTTCCCTTGTTTATTCAATAGAAAACAATTAAAGCTGTGCTGGGATGTTCTATCATCACTTCGATTCGCTTCGATAGACATTTGTGTCTCTTTTTTTTACGAACAAAATTATATTCTATTTCGCAATTTATATTGTGAGCATAGCCTACTCGATTCTATTTCTATAAATTCATGCGATAAAATATCACCAATATTTTTATTTTCGATGACAAATGAAAATAGGAAAAAGAGATAGTTTGCAAATTTAGTCTAACAGGCTGAGATCGCAATAGACAAAACGTAATTCAAAAAACGCAATGGAGCACAATTTTGTTCGTAAAAAAAGAGACACAAATGTCTATCGAAGCGAATCGAAGTGATGATAGAACATCCCAGCACTGGAAAGGAAAATAATGAACTGCACTGCATCGTGAATAAAAAAATATGCACCAAAAAACTTAGTATGTATGTATTGTTGTTATGTTTTATTTCTACTGAGCAGGAGGAGACGTTGTTTTGGCGTTTTATCGAATTTTCGATATGAAAACAATTGATGGGCACAAAGTGATAATGTTTCCAATCTATATTTACATATGTATATAGTAAACGTCATTTTTCAATTTTTAAGATTGTTTCTGTAACTTGGACAACTCTGTATGTTGGACACATTTTTTCGTCCCTTGAGTGTCCAACATACACAGGTTTCACTGTATATTTATAAGTATACTATGTGGTGTAGAAAAAAAATTTCAACCAAAACTCACACATTGAAACAATAAAAAAAAGGATTAACTTCTGTATAGAGTATTTAAAAAATATCTTTTGTTTCGTAGTATATTGTGAGATTTGGTGCAATTTATTTTTGTAAACCAAGTCGAAATAAATAAATATAATAATAATACATACATACATACATACTATTACTAGTTCATAATATCTAAATAATATACGCACCACGGAAATTGTGCATGCGTTTATAATTATGCATAAAATTGTGTATGCGTTTATATTATTATTGTATATAATGCGTTTATAATTTTGACAACTAAATTAGTTTATTTGAGCGGGTGATGCAATTATAAGCAAATAAATTGTGATTTTGTGTGATATTAATTAAATCAATTCTAATTAATCCTTTTGTGTTATACATAATTATCAACATATGTATATATATAATAATTATTTATATACATATACATATATTAATTTATATATATTATACTCGTTTAATATTTATATTTAAAAAATCAAAATGAGTGTAAATAAAAAACTTTCGGGATGCGAATTTCGAAAGCAAAAAAAAAATCGTGAACTTATGGACAAAGCACAGGCAAGTTCGTTAGTTAAGTTTTTAGATAATAATAATAATTCTAAAGCGGGCACAGAAAGATCCGTAGTTGATTCAATTGCGCTTTGTACTGCGGGCGTATCAAATTCAAATAGTGCGTTACATGTTCCTTTAGTATCATTAACCAATAATACTGATCCAGAACAATCAGCTGTTCTAATTAATTCTTTTGAGCAAGGGAATAAACCTAATTATAATTTAATAGTTGAATTTAATGATCCGGCAAAATGGCCAAAACTGACTGACAAGATCATTCAACTTATAGTAGAAAATGGTCCGGTCCAAATTTCTAATATAAAGTTTCCTATTAGAAATAAAAGAAAATTTAATCCTAATATTTATCAACGGGTTATGGCAAATGGTGAGACTATTAAACGAAATTGGGTTATTTATTCTACCACAACAGATGCAGTATATTGTTTTTGTTGTAAACTGTTTACAGCTCACTGTGAAAATACGACCCTAATTAGTTTAGGATTTACAGATTGGAACCATTTGGCCAGAATAACTCAGACACATGAAAACAGTTTGAAACATATGCAAAATTTTAAAACATGGAAGGAATTAGAAAAACGGTTGAAATCAAATTCAACAATAGATTCTGACCTTCAACGAGTTATGGATGCAGAAGTTCGACACTGGAGAGAGGTGCTCAAACGATTAATTATATTCGTAGAGTTTTTAGGAACACAGTCTCTTGCATTTCGGGGAAAATCAGAAGTTCTGTATGATTCAAATAATGGGAACTTTCTAAAATTAGTTGAATTTGTCGGTAAATTTGATCCAGTAATTTCAGAACATCTTCGAAGGATAAGCAATCATGAAACTCAAAATAAATATTTGAGTAAAAATATTCAGAACGAGTTGATTCAAATAATCTCGCAGTCAGTAAAAGACAAAATTATTTCAATGATACTGAAAGCTAAGTATTTTTCTATAATCGTTGATTGTACTCCAGATAAAAGCCACGAGGAGCAATTAACATTGATTATTCGATTTTTAAATCAAGAAAATAATGTTTTTGAAATAAAAGAACATTTTGTTACATTTTTAGAGGCCAACGATACCAAGGGTACTGGTCTTACTGAAATTGTACTAAATGAATTGAAAGAAATGGGTCTGCTCATTGAAAATTGTAGAGGCCAGGGTTATGATAATGGCTCAAACATGAAAGGTAAACACCTTGGTATGCAAAATCTTATACGAGCGAAAGAACCAAGAGCATTTTTCGTACCTTGTGCGTCTCATACACTTAATTTAGTCGTAAACGATGCAGCCCAATGTTCGCGCGATGCGGTTGCATTATTTGATACTGTACAATGTCTTTATGTATTCTTTTCCAGTTCTGTTAAAAGATGGTCTATATTAAAGAAACATATTAGTACTTTAACTGTCAAATCAATTAGTACTACAAGATGGGAAAGCAGAATTGATGCACTAAAACCATTAAAAGAACAGTTAGATGATATTAATGAAGCACTTATTGAAATTTCATTAAGTGGTGATGCATCTACTATAAATACAGCTGAAACTTTGAGTAGTAAAATATTAGAATTCAAGTTTATATGTGCATTAATTATTTGGCATAAAATTTTGGAAACTATTAATATAGTGAGTAAGTATCTCCAAAATCCCAAAATAAATATTTTGATGGCAACAAAACAATTTAGTAGTGTACTCAAGCTCTGGAAATTCTGTTGTTGCGGCTAAATATATAGTGGTGAGCATTTGAGTTATATAAAGTTTAAATCCGTCCTCATATGAACCTGCAATAATATAGGACACTCACTCAATATGCGCATTAGAGGTATCTTTGATAATACAATTTTTCGTGTTAAAGTTTATAACTGAGATACTCTCCATAGAGGACTTGGAAAGTGAGTCAGTTTTATCAATAATGAAGTACAGAACTTCTTCACGGCTGGTTTAAAATGGTATGGAAGGGTCGGATGTGAAGTTTTCTGTGAGGCCCTGAAGTTGGACTTATTGTGATAATAAAAGCAGAATATTGATGCAATCAAAATTGTTTATGTAAAAATGTAGCCAAGGATTGTCTGTCTTATATAAATGCGATGGCCGATCATAACAACATCCACTTGATGAAGGTATCAGGATCCCGTTCGACAATTTCCCTCATTTTATTAAGCAGAATAGATATAGAAATACCGTTTGGTTAATGTAAATTAGTGTACCCGAAGGAAGATATGAGATCAACGAATGACAGATGATTTATTACCACCAGGAAGTTGACTGTTTATTCAACTACACCTGCTTTACAACTATTTCCATCTAGCGCAAAGTAGAATGAAATTTATGGGAGCATTCCACCTTGTGACAAAACGGATCTTACCGGGATTGACGTTAAGAGTTGTAACGGTCGGGTTTTTAATTTTAAAAAAATTTATCCCTTCAACTAAATTTATTTCCTCTTAGTTCCTGTCTTATCACTCATCATTTAATTATGTTTTATGTTAATTTACAAATTAATTGAAAACAAAATATTCCTAATTTGACAAAATATCTAGTGCTGTACCCAATTTTAATGCTCATAGAGATTACTAATCGCTAAGCTGCCCAGGCCCAACCCATAGATTATTCAAAGCATTTAATTTATTTATATCGTGTCGTTTTCGTGAACCGTCCTGCCTCGGGCACTTAATGTGGATTTATTTTATTTATTTACAGTGTCTACAAGAAATCGCAAATGTGCTATATTTGACGTTCCAAAAAATTTGGTGTTTTCAGTTATTCACAACTAGCGCGTGGAGGGACAATCGTTAACACTTTGTTGACAGCTCAGGTTTCTTCAGAGAGTGGGGAAGACAGCCACCCTTACCAAATCTCACCCATCCTAATTGATTTCAAAATTCTTATCTTGGTATATATGTATGTAACCTTTGTGTCAACCCCTCAGAGTTTAACCATTAAAAAACATCGAAAACATGATAAATGTGTTCGACATAATTAGATGAGGTCATACAAATTTTGGTTGTCCTCCTGCATAGTAACAAGGTTTGGAGCTACACAACAACAGCACCCATGAATTTCAAACATTTTAATATTGTTAACATCCATTACAGAAATTAACTTCTAAAAATAAAATTTTTTTGTTAAAATTATCATCCAGCAAATTTTAGCCAACCTTTCCAAGCGCTCACATAGAAAATTAAACAATAAATTGTCTTGGTTCAGTGATAAATAATTTTTCGTCTGTTTTACCATGTAAGAGCTTAACTAGGTCGACTGAATTTTAGTATCGAAATTCTAGTTTTTCATAAAATTCCACAAGCAATAATTTAAAAAAATAGAATGTTCGACCACATATTTGTAATATAAGGTTTAATTGATCGTCAGATTCGATTCAGGTAACGAACACATGAATTTCACATTATAAATGAAAATAAATAATTTAAAGTTCCACAATTCATTCACAGAAATTTTGAATTCCCAGATATTAAATTTTAATCGTAAATTAATGTCGAATGGCGAAAAAAATTTCATTGTCTCCATTCTTATCGGCCCGCACACATATTCGGTTCGAAATTATATTTCAACCCAGAAATTCTCTCCTTTTTGATCAGATTTATTTTAATTTGTTGCGCCACAGTCTGGAGTTGAATGACAATTGATATTGTATTCCAAATCAAATTGATTTCAGGAAAACCTTAATTTTCAAAACACGACGTAACCTAAGTAAATAATTAATTTTTTATGGATTACCATAGAAAATTAATGATTATGTTTGCTCGAGCAAACCACTTTAAAAAAAACACTAATAAGCTAACCGGTAATAATTGCAGATAATACAGTATAAATATGTAAGTAGATACCGTGGAATGCTTGTAAAAATGAATTTCATCCTCACTGCACTGGTTATGACGAGCTGCTTTTTTGCGGTCGTCAATTGTCTTGAACAATTTAAAATTAATGGCCACGTGTACTATTCGAGTTATCCGAAAATGGTAAATATATATAATTGTTGTCATTATAGATATTTGTTAACAGATACGACATATTGTTTCATTTATTATAGGCCAATTGGTTTCAAGCCAAACGTACATGTTTCCTTCGTGGATTGAAAATGATTGATGTTACATCCAAATCAGAAAATGATCGAATTAAAAATGTAATACTCAAAATTGAAAAACAATATCGTATAAATAGAGCTTCTACTTTTTGGTGGACATGCGGAACAAATTTGGGAACTGGAAGCTTGTTCTATTGGGATATAAATGGCAAAGCGTTTACCTATACGAACTGGGAACAAGGTCAACCTGATAATGATGATGGTAATGAACATTGTGTACATTACAATTTAAAGTTGCTATGGAATGATTTCGACTGTATGGATAAAACGTATTTTATTTGTCGAGAGTAAGAGTTATAGAAATATACAAAAACCAAAATAGTTTACAATTTTAAACATTACAGACAAATAAATGATAAATGTAATAAACAAAATTTATAAATGCTTCACTACTGACTCGGTTCATTTACAACTGGTGATGAATCTGTCAACTGAATCGAACTTAATTATTTATCCTCTCTCTTAGAAAAAGCTACTGATTTTATTGTAATTCGATCTAAAACTCGTGAACTCTAAGAAATATTTTTGTCTCTGTAGTACATCGCTTAGGATAGGCGAGCATAGATGACGCACCAAATATTTCCAGGACGTGCTCGTGAATGTTTCATAATTGATGCTAAGATTATATGTGTTGACTTTCAAGACATGCTTCTAAGTTTCCGCACATATACCGGGTGTTTTTTTTAAACTGAGACGATCAAATATCTCGAAAAATAGCCACTCTACGGAAAAAATGTCCATAATCAAAATTTAATCATACCGCGGGGGAAATACATTAGTGCAAAAAAAAAAAGTCCCCCCAACCCCGCTTTGTAGGTGGGGCGGGGGTAACTTTTAAACTAAGATAGGAAGCCATATTTTTTATTGCAGATACGGATTCTACGACTAAAAGTACGTATGCTTTGAATAAAATATTTTGTTCGGTTCATGATAGATGGCGTTGCAATCGACGAAATTCAATTTTTTCAATTTCTCCTTCTTAGAACACACGCATTCGATTCTGCAATACGTTTGAAATAAAAAACATCACGTTTTCATTGGAAATACTCGAAATTCGTCATCAAAACAATTTATTCAGTTTTGTAAATCTAAATAAGTGTTCAAAATTAATTTCAAGTTTTATTATTAAATTTCAAAAATACAAAATTCAGGCCATCATTTTGAACACTTATTTAGATTTACAAAATTGAAAAAATTGAATTTCGTCGATTGCAACGCCATCTATCATGAACCGAACAAAATATTTTATTCAAATCATACGTACTTTTAGTCGTAGAATCCGTATCTGCAATAAAAATTATGGCTTCCTATCTTAGTTTAAAAGTTACCCCCGCCCCACCTACAAAGCGGGGGTGGGGGGACTTTTTTTTTTGCACTAATGTATTTCCCCCGCGGTATGATTAAATTTTGATTATGGACATTTTTTCCGTAGAGTGGCTATTTTTCGAGATATTTGATCGTCTCAGTTTAAAAAAAACACCCGGTATAGATGTCTTGTTTGACAGTGTATACTCCCATTTCTAACCATTTTTCACATTTTATATAGCAGAAGAACTCTGTTTTGGCACATTACAGGGAGCGTTATGGTAAGAGAGATAATAACGTTAACGACTGCGATTTCTTTTACTGATCAGTTAATTGATCAGCCCGATCGAGATAGAATTTAAAAAGTCCAATTTGTATCAAGCAAAAAAAAAACAAACAGATAAACTTTCTGATTTGTTATATAATATAGATATCTACAGATAGCTCCGAGCCCAAGAGAAAAAAGGCATGCACAATGGTGAAATCTTGATCAAAAGCAGATCAAGCATAAGGATACTCAACTTATACTCTATACATGCATATATACTTGTTCATTCGAGTGACTAATTTAAACTCTTTCTAGTAAAATAATTCAGCATTTGAGACATTTTAAACAATGAAAATTTGGAATAAAACGTAACATCAAAAACATGAGGACGGCAACAACATCTTTAAACTCACAGTAAGCAAACCTACCCGGGACAAAACAAAACTTGTTGAATCTTATTTTTTAGCTTCTTTGGTATAAGTAACGCGTTTAATGAATATACCCTTCTGCAATCATATCATTGTATTGGATAGAACCAGTTTAGTAATTTCGAAAACGGTGTCAGTTTTGCAGGTTTTAATTGAGTTCTAGGCCAAACAGTAATTACTAATTATTGTGGAAGTAACCAATTTCAATAAATTCGTAGATTTGACATTTGAATCCAATTGGCAAGCTTCTAAAGCAAAAAATGAACAGTGTACGCGTGAATAATGAAATTAGTATGTCAGTCCACGGTTCGTTATACGTGTTATAAAAATTGATTTTAAAAATGACATGCTTTCTTGACAATTAGCTGAATGCGGCTGGAATTTTCAATTGCATGGCAAGTTTAATTTGATTTCAAATTAATCTATTAGAGCTTTTTCGAAAACGTCGTCCTACTCGTTATATTATATATGCAACATTTTCATTCCCCGTCATATTACGGTTGATGTGAGTAAACCTGAGACGTGTTGATCTCGAGTATCAGAATTTTTTTCAACTCATTGGTACCAAATCTATTTATGCATGTTGATGGTTTTCTGGCGTGTAGTGTTGATTTTTCAGCCAAAGAGATTGACATATTCAGCATAATTAAACCGCGGTTTGCAGTAAAGTATATCGTTATATGATGCAAAATATAACGATATACTTTATATTATTTTTATAGTTAATCTATTGCTTAATAGATGGCAGCGAATTTCATAAATTGTATGTATATTTTATTATTGATAACGTACACGCATTTACGCGACGACTCCAAATCCTCGTTCGTTATGAACAGGTGGGTAAAAGTGACCGTGTGGTGCAGGTTACACAAAATGACACCAGATGGACCGGTTTAAGGTTTAACGCGGTCCGGGCCATCAAACTACCAGGCTGGAGGTCCATTTAACAAAGCCCAGGATTCTGACCAGGTGAGCTGCAACCCCTGGGAGGCAGTAACAAATCAACCATTTGTCGAAGAGACAGCGGTCCTAGGATGAGGTAGAACCTGTCGACATAAACCGGGCCAAATTGCAAACGGAAAAGGAAGCTCCTCACAAGGTTATGCCGAAACACAAGTCTTTCTGCGACATTGTGAAGGTGTTTTGGTGCTAGCCGTCATTGACAGGAGTCATGTAAACGGGAGCATCACCATGGAAAAATGGAGATTAGTGTATAATGCACTAAATAATACAAAAATATGACACAAATTAACCCACACCATACGAAAGTGGCGTCGGCCGCCTTACTCCTCACACTGACTCGATCAGGAGAGGACGGGGTCCTTATTCAAGAACCTTGGATAACAGCAACAGGATCTGTGGCCTTAGAAAGAAGTGGTATAACCTAATATACTCAAGAAATATCCTGCAATCTTGGAAAAAATAATTTAAAGATGTTTCTACACTTAGAGGTTGGCGACAGTCTAATCGGGGTAATATGGATCAGGACAAACAGGTTCCGCTGGATAACCTGGGGGACCTGGTTCTCGAAGCGGAAAGAGGATTGGGGTGCTCCTTGGATGTGATGCGAATGCGCATCACACAATTTGGGGCAGCACTCATATCATCGAAATGGGTGAGTTATTTTTTGATTACTAAATAAATACTAACCAATTGGTGTGTAATATTGGGCAGGAACCCACATTTGTTACCAAGGAATGGAGAGTGGCGGAGTAGAACTACTGTCTTAACGTTTCCCCTGCTACCCGGAAAGCTTTAAGGAATCATAGAAGGACAAACTGGAGCAAGTATAGAGAAACGCTAAAAGAACTAATAATGCCGAGGGCCCCTGAGCCGCCAGAAACAGTGAAGGAACTGAATTGCATAGTGAACTAGAGACCTACCGAAAGGCATGTAGGATAGCCTTTAATAGAGCCAAAAGTACGAGAGAGGCTCAAGATTGAGATTCCTATAAGGAGAACCTCAAAGTATACAAAAAAGAATTGAGGAAGGCACAAAGGAGGTCATGTAGACTCTTCTGTGATAAAATGAAAGAAATCTGAGAGTCTACTAATCCAAACAGTCCCAATTATCTAATTAAACCCGACGGATCTTGGACTGCCTAGTGAGGAATCTTTGAAACTTCTCATCGAAACCCACTTTCCAGGAAACTTCCACGACTCGACAGAGATTAGTACTCTTCGAAATGCATTTTCATTGTATTTGGAAATATCATAACCAAAAACCGGATTCTATGGGCACTTGAAGGTTTCAAACCTTATAAATCGGCTGGTTCTAACCGAATTATTACAGCGGATATTCAGAACAACTCGTTGATTACTCTCCCCAGGCTGGAAGTAATCTTCAAAGGGTGTTTAAAACTGGTCTGTATTCGGCGGGGATGGGCAGAGGTCAGAGTGATCCTTATTCCGAGAGCGGGTAAATGCTCACATGGCTACCCAAAGGACTTAAGACCAATAACTCTATCATCCTTTCTGTTGAAAATCTTTTTTTGAAAAAAAAGACTGATGGATATCTATATACGTACAAAAATAAAGCCTAGTAACTGGGCCCAGGCTCAGAATGCTTACTGTAAATGGAAATCTGTGGGCTCAACTCTGCACGCTCTGGTAAGTACAATTGAGAAATCAATATGCTCACAAGAGTTTTGTATTATGGCGTTCCTTGATATTGAGGGCGCCATTTAACATTGTAAAGAAGGGATTCCTAGGAAAGGATTACCCTGTAAGTGGGTTAATCAATCACATGCTGGGTGCAGGATTGTTAACTCAGAGCTGGGGGCATCCACCATCAGGGGTTATGGAGGTTATGTTATGGTCCTGTTATGTTTGACCTTCTCCCCGTCAATATTTATGGTAAGCAAATGGCGGCGATTACGGCCACCCGACTATCAGCCATATCTCAGTGGAAATGTCTACAGACAGGACACTCGACGATTATAAGATCGCTAACGAAGGAACTGGTGAATCTAGACTACGTTACACCAACTTTATGCTTCGAGAAGAGGTTGCGAACTTCCTGCCCCTCAAGGGAATCTTGGAGAAGCAGTTCGTCTCCCTAATCAATTTCCCACAATATATCCCAAATATTTTAGTTCTCGCAGTACAAACTTACTTTTTTTAACATAATTGTCAGATTTGCTTTGAAAGTAAGCCAGCAACTTTATTACAAAGCTCTAGGTGTTCATCGAATGTTTCAAATGTTATACCAACAAGTCTTTTAAGTATACAAATACTTTGTGATGGAGCCTCGTGAGGTATGACTTTATCCATGACACATGGTTTGGGGAGCATTACAAAGCCCGAATGGCATGATGGTAAACTGATAGAGAGGTCTAAAAAAGCACAACCGGGCCCTGCCATTCTCTCTCCTCACCAATGTGACAGGCGAACTCCACGAATAAAAGCTCTCTTCAATGACACCTAGCGCGAGCATACGATCTATTTCTTTGTAAAATTCTTTTTGTTCTGTGGGAGATATATGGTAGTGCCGTTGTTTAATCGGTGTTGTCGAGTATATGTGTCAAAATATGCGTTTTCCATAAACCAAGTATTGCAAATGAAGGGAACTCTTTTATTACCATGTCGAGTCTGAAGTTTTGTAATGTTGACAAATAGTGAAATATTAATTCAGACAGAATTTTATTTTCCGCAGGTGGTAGCTCATTGATTTCGAGACTTTGAACTGACTTACATGATGGAACATGTATTTTGAATCCAAATGCTTTCCAGAAATGAACCCCTAGGTTAGAGTTTCGCTTAATGTTGGTGTATGGTTAAGTACTGGTTCTCAAAAGAACCGCTTGCGGTTTTAATCTTTGAATCTTAATGACGAAATCGTACATTCCACATGTTGAGATGTTGTTCGCTTCCACAACCTAGCACTGACACATTAGCACCACTATCTAATAAACCACTAAGCTTTTTGCCAAATATTTGAACCTCGGCATAAGGACGACCATCTGTATAGAGTCATATATTAGGTATTCAGTTAATTGTTTTTTATGTTTTCTTCGAGCGTGCCAATAAGTATGAACTCTAGTGGATTTATTGAGAATCGGCATGACATGACGTGATTTTGGAAATTATTTCAGATTGTATTATTTTGGATTGTGATTCACCTCGTTCGAGTTGGATGCTTGTTTCTTTGAAGCCATCCTTGGAAGTTTCGGTTGCTCTATTTTGGCTGTGGATATTTTTGGGGCCACGTGCAGCCCGTTCCTGCCCTTTTGTTGGTGTTTCCCGACCTATATTTGCAAATTGAACAATATGGCTTATGAACTCTAGGAATGCCACAACCGAAACAAAATTTATGTTTAAGGGGAACCAAACAGTTCTTAAATATATGGTCCAGTTGGAAGCAATTCCAACACCCATAATTTGAAATAGTTCTCTGAAACGTTGCTTTCGCGAATCTAAAATATGTCGTAGATCGTCATGCGTTTGACGGTGTTAAAACCGCTTAATTATATCATCTTTTAACTTCGACCAATTTTCACCAGGGTTTTTCTCAATGTAAATCCAAAACCATTCTTGAGCTATCTCTTTTAATACATAACTGATATCAGTAACCAGCTGGTTTTGCACCATGGGCCCACCTCTGTAGGTTCCAACCGTTTTATAAAAAAAAAAAAAAACAAATCTGGTCAACGGACAGTTTATTATTGTAGCTTCAGCCAAATGTTCAGACTTAAACATAAATCTTTTAATGGGAGAACCTTTTGGGAAACCATCAAATGATATGTTCCATTTCATCAGATTACGCTGCTGATAATTGGAGTTAGATTGCAATTAGATGGCAATTCATTAACTTGATGTAGTATTTGCAAGATTTACCCTAGGATTTTTAAAATCATCCTGCTTATCGAAAGTCACAGCTCTTGCTGCAATATCTTTCCTTCTGGTATCATTATAGATTTTGTGGAACAATGTTTTGATTTCGAGTCGACATTGTTATTATCTGGAACTGAAATTGACGAACTATTAAAAACATCATCACTATCTCGTACAGTGATTGTGATTGGGTCTAATTAACCTTATGAAATAATTAAATCAATTGCTTTTAGTACGGTTTTGGAATGATCATTTTGCTTGTTGTATGTTCGGAAGATCTTCAACGTCACCCAATATTACAGCATTAATAAATGTAATACGCTTTAGTCGATTATTTAGATGTTCTAAGCTAGAGGATAGCCGTGATAATAAATTTTCTTGAAATTCTCTAGAATATGCCTCTTTATTAATCAACGAATAAACACTAATACTGGATGTTGATTTTCGATGTGGAGTAGTTAATTTAGCGATCTAAGGGCGAACCATCAATGGAACGCTGAGAACATTCAACGCGAATAAAATTTGGGAACAAGCAAAATGAGATCCAAACAGTTGAACGTAATTAATTTCAGGAGAACTTTAATTTTCAAAACACGACGTAACCTAAGTAAACAATTAATTTCTTATGGATCGATTACCATAGAAAATTAATTATTATGTTTGCTCGAGCTAACCACTTTAAAAAAACACTAATAAGCGAACCGGTAATAATTGCAGTTAATACAGTATAAATATGTAAGTAGATACCGTGCAATGCTTTTAAAAATGAATCTCATCCTCACTGCACTGGTTATGACGAGCTGCTTTTTTGCGGTCGTGAATTGTCTTGAAAAATTTAATATTGATTGCCATGAATTTTATTCGAGTTATCCGAAAAAGGTAAATATAATTGTTGCGGCATTAGATATATTTTGCTAACAGATACGGCATATTGTTTCACTTATTATAGGCCAATTGGTTTGAAGCCAAACGAACATGTTATCTTCGTGGAATGAAGTTGGTTGATGTTACATCCAAATCGGAAAATGATCGAATTAAAAATACAATACTAAAAATTGAAAAACATTATGGTATAAAGAAAGGTGCTGCTTGGTGGTGGACATGCGGAACAAGTTTGGGAAATGGAACCATGTTCTATTGGGATACAAATGGCGAACCGTTTACCTATACGGACTGGGAAAGAGATCAACCTGATAATCATGAAGATAATGAACATTGTGTACATTACAATAATAATTTGCTATGGAATGATTTCGACTGTATGGATAACAATTATTTTATTTGTCGAGAGTAAGAGTTATAGAAATATACAAAAACCAAAATAGTTTACAATTTTAAACATTACAGACAAATAAATAATAAATTTAATAAACAAAATACATAAATGCTTCACTACTGACTCGGTTCATTTACAACTGGTGATGAATCTGTCAACTGAATCGAATCCGAATTAGATCTCCTTTCTATATATACTTAGAAAATGATACTAATTTTATTGTAATTCGATCTCTCGTGAACTCTAAGAACTATTTTTGTCTGTATAGTACATCGCTTAGGATAGACGAGCATAGATGACGCACCAAATATATCCAGGACGTGCTTGTGAATGTTCAGGACATGCTTCTGAGTTTTTGCACACAGATGCCTTGTTTTGACTTATTATTTTAGTAATAACATAACAGTTCAACTCTGTTTCGGCACATTAAGGGGAGCGGTAAGGTAAGAGAGATAAAAACGTTAATGACTGCAACTTATTTTACTGATCAGTTGATTGAAGCCCGATCGTGATAAAACTTAAAGAGTCCAATTTTTATCACGATCAAGCAAAAAAATCAAACAGATAAATTTTCTTATTTGCAATATATAGAGATCTACAGATTGTTCGGAGCCCAAGAGAAAAAAGACATGCAATCATCAAACAGCGTGTGGAATTAGGCCGAACCAATAAACAAGCAGAATGATACTCAACTTATACTCTATACACGCATATATACTCGTTCATTCGAGTGGCTAATTTAAATGACCCTTCTGCAATCATATCATTGTATTGGATAAAACCAGTTCAGAAATTTGGAAAACGGTGTCAGTTTTGCAGGTTTTAATTGAGTTCTAGGCCAAACAGTAATTACTAATTATTGTGGAAGTAACCAATTTCAATAAATTCGTAGATTTTCATTTGAATCCAATTGGCAAGCTTCTAAAGCAAAAAATGAACAGTGTACGCGTGAATAATGAAATTAGTATGTCAGTCCACGGTTCAATCGAATTGTCCATCCGTGAACTTCAATTAGTTATAAAAATTTATTTTAAAAATGACATGCTTTCTTGACAATTAGCTGAATGCGGCTGGTATTTTCACAGTTTCATTACATGGCAAGTTAAATTTGAATTCAAATAAATCGATTAGAGCCTTTCCGAAACCGTCGCCCCACTCGTTATATTATATTCAACATTTTCATTCCCCGTCATATACGGTTGATGTGAGTAAACCTGAGTGAGTAAACCTGAGACGTGTTGATCTCGAATATCAGAATTTTTTTTAATTCGTTGGTAACAAATCTGTTTATTTATAGGTTCATGTTTTTCGGGGTTGGAGATTTTAAATTCATGACATAGTGTAAACAGGATGTCACTTACAGAGATTGACCCAAAAATTAGGATAATTAAATCGCAAATTGCCAAGGATATGATGCCAAATATAACTACAGAATTCTATTTATATAGTTAATCGTTTGCTATCTATTAATTGGTTGCCAATTTAATAAATTTTATTGTTGATAACGTGCACGCCTTTATGGGGCATTTTGTAATAAATCAAAATCTTCAAAATGCTTAGTAACTTATGCAAGAGGTTCTATTTTTAAAATAAAAATATTTTTTCAACGTTAAATCAAATTCAATAATCAAGCATCGCTGAGTCATCTTCAGGAATCATCAGAGATTTTCTATCCTGCTATTCCTGCAATAACGTGTTGTATGAACCACATCGTTTTGTTTTCATGAGCGTAAATGAAATTAACATATGATCTTCCTATTTGCATGTCTATGACGTTTTGAATCGAATATCGATTATTGAAAAACTTTAATTTCCAAAACAAGGCCCTACATTTTATTTAGTTTAAGTGAATAATTAATTGTGTATGGTAGGTAATCCACGACTAAACCAAATTATTGTAAATGAATCGCTGATAAGCGAACCGGTAATACTTGCAAACGGTGGAAATATTCCACCATTAGAAGTTCATTCACAAAATATATACGCGAAGTGGTTTTAAAAATGAATTTTAATTTGCACGGCACTGGTTACCTCGTGCTGCTTTATTGCAGGTATATATATATGAACTATTCGCGTTATCCGTTAAAGGTAAATATAATTGTTGCTGCAGAACTTTGTAAACAGATACCATTTGCATTTTTATTATTGCATATTATATAGTCCAATGGGTTTCAAGCCAGACGATTGTGCTTATTCCTTCAAATGGTCTAAATTGATGTTTATACTTATGCTCAATTTTAAAAAATCATATCACTCCATGGTGGAAAAGCGGAATAAATTTGGAAACTGAAGGCAATTCCTATTGGAATACAACCGGAGACGAGCTTAATGTATACTGACTGCGGGAAGCAAATGAAATCTAACAACTGAAATGGCGTATAACACTGTTTACATTTCAGTTGGAGAAAACAATGGAATGGCCTCTGTAAATAAATAAATGTTTGACTGTCACAGACACATGTGGCAAAAACCGCTTAAGTTAATATTTTGCGTATTGTATTACTCCTGTCCACCTAAAGCCCAAATTGGGAAATGCGAAAAATATCGACTATTTGGTTGAAGTTAGTGTTGTGCACGTAAATTACATTGCGTAATTTACACTATTATTCATGTGTAAATAATTGTATTTTTTACCTGAAATTTTTTACGTTACAAAGTAAAAAATTGTAAATAATTAGTGACATCTGTGCGAAATCTTTCAACTCAAGAAGATTTAAAAATGTATTAGTGACATCTGGTGCCATTTAAATGAAAACTCTATCTATTGAAAATAATTTGAATAAAGAATGTAGTATGTGTTTTAAATAAAATATTTAAAATAGGAATAATTTATTCTGTTTTTATGTATTAAAATTGTATCTATTCGAAAATATCAAATAACTATAACTTTATCTGCGTTATCTCACACTTAGGTACCAACTAAAAAAAAAATTCTATTTGATTTATAACATTTGACTGTGTATTTTTACTTATCACCACTGCAATTATGTTAGATTGTCAAACAAATTTTGTTTTGCAAAATATAATTTGAAATAAATTAAAATTATAGAAATATTCCATAGATCTAATTACATCAATATTAAAAATATACGAAAATCTAATTTTCCGAGTATGGCTTTAAATTATCTTAGAATTCATAAATTTCCAATAGCATTTCAAATTAAAAAAAACTTCCTACTAAAATACCGACATCACGTGATTCAACGTTACCGAATAAAACTTTTAATTTTTTTTTAACCCCAGTGATTTTTTTTAGCAAAGATTGGTAAGATCGTATAAAACTGACTCAATTCCTGGCAGAGGGCAGGATAAGATAAAACAAGATTTGGGTCGAAACAGGATATTTTAAAACCGGATCTGGTACGAAATAGGATATGATTCAAAACAGGATATTTCAAAATAGTATATTTAAAAAAAACTGGATATTTAGGAGTATAATGAATTCGGATTATAAACTTTTAGATGATCTTCTGGAATATGGCCAATTAGGATAATACTCGGCTATTTCTTAACTGATTACGGAGAAATTTGATATTTTGAATGAAAATGGGATTATAAAACGATTTTTAAAGAATCTTCTGGAATATGGTCAATCTGGATGGAACTAGTTTATTTCTCAACCGATTGAGTTGAAATTCGATATTTTGGATGAAAATGGGATTTTAAAATGATTTTTGGATAAGTTCTTGAATATGGCCAATTGTGATGGAACGAAATTCTAAAATGACTTTTAGATGATGTGGTGAAATATGGCCAATTAAGATTTTCAAATTAAAAAAAAAAAAAAAAAAAAATTAAATTAAAGCGTTTAAATTGAAACTCAGTGGATTATTTAAATTTTGTCCGGGATTTCCTGTGGATTTAGTCCAAAAGCCTATAAATTCGGCATAATATATAAATTAAATTATGAGAATTCCATCAATAGTTTGTGTTGCATAGGTGGATTAGGCATGAATCCATCACTACCCCCAGGATTCTTTCAATAGGCCATATTATTCGATACCATTTGATTTCAACTACTGCTGCTACTTCCACCGCTTACATTTATTTTACTTTGGTGAATTTAGTTTAATCAATATGACTGATTATTCGTGCTGGTTTATTGAACATATGCAATATTCATTATGATAATTAAGTATTAATAATTATAAATTTTGCATTGTTATTTTATTATGATTATAATTTTCGTTAATATCGATTGAAAATTTTTAGAGAGGTTTGAGTATGTGAATGGTACTAGTATTTCTTAATTCTTTAAGATGGCATCACTTTTAATATTTTTTACATTTATTACAATATTTTACACTAATTACAATTTTTTACCTAATGTATGTAAAAAAATATTTTTTACGTGTAATTGCACAACACACAAGCGGCTTGAAGTGAATATTAACCAAAAAACTTCGTAATCAAGAGGCAACTGCCAACAAATCCTAAAACATCCTAATAGCAAGGTTGAGAAATGCGCTCAACTACTTATGAAGAGATCTGTATTTAATCGTTAGAAGAAGATGAGGTATGGTAACATCATCATAACCATATAAACCATTTGAAAATACGGCTACAAGCCATAAAGTCTAATACTTCAACAGGGTAGTCTAGATGTTAGCCATTCTGACTACCGATTGTACCAGAAGTAGAAGCCCTAGCCGTTTTCGAAGGATATCTCAAAGGATATATAGCACGAAAACGCGTCTCATTGATTTTGGGTTATAGGAATTTTTCCACTATACACTTTTATTTTAGCATCAGTTGGTAGACACCAATTATTGATGCTGATTCTCTACCAGAATATGATCTTCGCGGCGACCTCCGGTGAAGACGCTTAATTGACACGGCCACTTAACTTGCTTCTTCATCGCGTGTAGATACCCCCAACCATACCATATAAAGTTAACAATGGGTACAGAGATCTTCTAACGATGGTTTGTATGCTATTAACACTCTCAATTATTGCCGTCCAGTCCATCAATGGTCAGCTCTTGATCGGTATTCCCCATATTTAGAATTTGTATCACCGACATATGATAAATTGAAGGTAACGGTATAACGTATAGTTGCTGACATTTCGACCTTTAACCGGTTTTATGAACCAGTCACACTAAGGCTCGCACGTGCGTCACGTAAATACATCTCGTCAAGACAGTTTTGGCCGAAAATGCACCTAGACGTAACAAAGTGGGTGCATAGTAGATCAGAAGGCAAAAGTACAACGCCATACAAAATCACTATGGGGCGAATTATATAGTCCGGAATAGGTTTGGGCATATACATATATACATATGTTTAAGGTTTATCCTGATATTCTTACGTTTGTTGGCCGTACCACCACTGCTGTACTAATGCTAGGTTATCTATCGAGTAATATATTTTGAGGTTTGGGTTAAAACACTTTTCTGAAATACATATTGTACTTCGTGAGTGATGGGCTCCATTAGGAAAGCGTTACAATAAATGTATTTATCAAAATAAACAAATTTCTTACCGGTGTTAATGTCGGTTAATGTTATAATATGCCGGGGTTATATGCGTCGGTATATTTGCTTATGTAACGGTTAGGTTGATGTTATAATTGTTGAGGTGGGTTTTATGAGAAATGTATTAATTGTTATGGTCCGTATATGAACGTAGGTGTCTGTGTATGAATGTTAATATTTTATCATGTTAGTAAGAGATTTATTAGCTTAATTATCAGAAGGGAGTCTGCGCGGACACGGACCCGCTTCACATTGGGCAGGTCGGCATCAACAGTTTAGTTATGGTTTATACTCACTTGCTATAACTGGATTCTCTAGATAAATAAGAACAGCGACTGTTGGTTTGTACTATGTTTTATTAGTGTAACTGTTGGTTAAAGTCAAAAACTGAATCTTGCTGACTGCTTACTGCTTAATTTAGTAACCTAGATAGCTATTGCAAATTGGGTGTTATTTCGTACAAATTTTGCGTTCTTGCAATTTTAGCTATTTATGTTAGTTATTTAAAGTGACATTTTGGCGTTTAAATCTAATTGTATTTATAATTGTTCTCGCCTTAATTTATGTTTAAAATTATTTTTATGCGGGAGATTACATTTGTGCATTTTATATTTTTGGGCGGTTAGTTTGTTTTAATTGGGTACTTATTATTAGAGAATTATTATTAGGGTAGTTATTAGAGAATTCAAAATAAATGGAAATAATGACGTTTTTAGCAAATATTTTAAAAAAAATATTCAAAACCGAACTTGATAAACAACAAATATAAAAAGAAAAAGACATTTTAAAGAAAAGTCAGTTAAAAAACAGTAAATCATAAATTCAAAATAATTAAAGCGGTACCGAACCAACCAGAGTTCGAAAAAAATTGGTTCGGATAGCTTATTGAAAGCATTGAGTATTGTATATACCCAAATTGCAAGTTGGTATAAGATATTAGGCGATCGTTTGCAAAAACAAAAAGAATTTGCTCTATGAAAACCGGAGAAAAATTCAATATTTATGGATTCGCCACTTAAAGAATAGTTTTCGGACAGTTCAAAGTCAAATAACTTCAATTATAAATATCTCAATACATTCTGCAATGACTTCGATGATATGGATCACGATACAGGTTATTCACCACATAATATTCAAAACGACATTTTCCAATCAGAAGTAGACCGTATAATCTCCTCTTTGGACCCCTGTGAACGAGGGGCACAAACATGTCTCGTAAACCAAAGTTGCACAAACATGTTTCCCAAGACTACCACCACAGTGTTATGTAATTGAAAACGCCATTTAATACATAGCCTTAAAATCCAATTTTGTACTAGATCAAAATTAATAAAAAGCGTTTTGACAGTAAATAAAAATAAAAAATAAAACAAATAAATGCAGTAGAGCAGTTGAAATGTGGATCTTGTGTGAATAAGAGCAAAAGAAAAATTAAAATTATTATTAAAAATATAATTTAACATATAAAATAAAAAGTTTAAAAATAAAGCGTATTAACGCAAAAATTTGATCAGTGGTGTTTAGTTTTTGAGTTCAGAGTTTTTGGCTGATAATTGCGGTTGACGGAGCGGGTCGCGTGGATCACAAAAACCCTCAACAAATTTGGTGTCAGATGTGGGGTTATCTCAGCACGTGTTCGACTTGTTACGTCGAAAGTATTATCCTCATTAGTATCGCCATTGTATTGGTTAAAAATCACCATATCCACCGATTACGTTATCATTGAATAATCGCACCACAATTATTATCACCATTGTTTGATGTTGATGATACGTTTTCTAACGGTAAAGCAGCACTATTTTTCGTTTATCAAAGATAACCGAATATGAAAATCGTATACTGACACCATGGTAATTAATAGTGAGCTTCTGCATATACTTTTGCTAACGAAATAAAATATCGAATATATCATCGATTAATCACACAAATCTACAATAAAAGCTCAATTAACATCAAAATTTCAACATCAAAATTATAATCATCAAAATTTATAACCATCGTGTGTATTGATCAATAAATATTAATAATATTGAGTATAAGCAATGATAGCGAGATCAAAATTATAATGATCAAGCTACGATTATAATCATTAAATTTTTATTAAAATTTCCAAATTATAACCATCAAAGTTATAATCATCAAGTTATAATCATCAAAAACAAAAAAATCATCAAAATTATATTATATTCATCAATTTGTAATCACCAACATTTAAATTATAATTATCAAATTATAATCGAGAGACATATTACCATCATCATAATCACCGTCACCATCGAAACGGCATCCTGGAGCGAACATCCACGTGAAAAAAAAAATTATCTGTGAGTTTAACCAATCGTTTAAGATTTATATTCTTTTCATAATATATTGTTTGTTCCTACAGTTAAACACGGTGAATCATTTAATACATAAATATCTTGTATCTAAATAATACAACCATTTGTGACCTCATTATAAATCGAGTAATCTATTTTAAAAGACTTAAATTTTTTTTCTCAATACCGCAAATAAATTTGGTTTCGTGGTTTAAAGTCTAGTCATATGGTTTCGAAGACAGAGTGTTACAATTTGCGCCATCGAACGGTTGTAAAACAAAACCTCTTCTAGAGCATAAGCTAAACAATAAAATCTTATTTCAACATAAATCAAAATTTCGGAACGTTAATAAAATGGGTGAAGATTTGGACATAAATTTAGCATTGAAACTCATACCCGAATTTAACGGAAATTCAAAAGAATTACATCGATTTTTAGCATGTTGTGATATGTTAGTAGAGCCATTGAAAAAGTCAGAAATTCCTAAATTCTTAAAAGTTTTAAATACCAAACTAGTGGATAGGGCGTATGATGTCGTAAAATTCGGATCATTTGAAAACTGGGTAACACTTAGGTTAGAATTGAAATCTCGTTTTGCAGAAACTAGCACATTTGAACAACTCGAACTAGAACTGACTACACCTAGACAACAAAAATAATGAGTCCGTTAGATGTTTTGCAGACCGGATTGAAAATTTAGTTTCAAGCTTAAACGATGTGTGTGTTGATACCCTCGGAACAAACTCAAAAGAGCATTAGGGCATTTCAGGAAGGGCTTATGGAGCCCGTTCGTTTGTATGTAAAAGCATGTCAGTTTACCGATTTAAAAAACGGCATTGCTAAGGCGTGCTAGGAGGAATTGCTCATAACGCGTCCAACTTCTCAAGAGTCGAACATAGTTCCAAATAGAAATGTTGATAAATGCCAGATATGTAAAAAGCCTGGTCATACGTCCGACAAATGCTACCATAGGTATACAAATTTGAACTCGATTCGTGGCAATAGAAATATGACCAACAAAAGTGTTCACCTATCATTTTCTACAAAAGTTTGTGCTTACTGTAATAAGCAGGGTCATTTGATTAGCGAATGTGTTAAAAAAAGAAATGCAAGAAACCGTAATTTCGAAGAAGCTAATTTAAATTCTAATAATCCGGGAAACTCCATTCAGCCAGTGCAGACGAACACTCCTGTGCGGGTACAAGAATTGAAGTAGAGTGTTCCAAGAACGTAAAGAAATCAATTTCTATCAATCTATCATCATCATTACCTAATCTTTCCGAAGAATTTAACCGTAAATTTGTGTACCTAGACATCGATATCATTGAACACGGTAACCAATGTTTAATAGTAGATAGCGGCGCCGATATTAGTTTGTTAAAAAAATTCAATTAAAGTCGATACATACTGTCATCCTGAAATTACATTTGCGATCCAAGGAATATCGGAATCCACCATATCCACTCTAGCCTCAGTTGATGCAACCATATCATTCGGTATAGGCGAACTGAATCATACATTCCACATCGTTAATAATAATTTTGTGTGCTGGGATACTAGGGAAAGATTTTCTCAGTAAATATAAATGCAACCTTGATTTCTCGACCAACAAGTTAGCAATTTTTATTAATAATCAATATGTCTTGATTGACATTTTACCATTTAATCATGTAGAGATTCCACCGCGTTGTGAAAAAATTGCTAAATTATATTTTCCAAATATACACGAATCGTCTATTTGCCTAAACGATGAATTAGCACCTGGTGTCTTCATAGCTAATTCATTAATTTCACCGGTAAACAATTCAGCGCTAGTTTGTTTGATTAACACGAATGAGAATTCTGTTAATCTTACAAATTTTATACCAAATACTGACAATATTAGTAATTACGATATTTTAAATCTAAATCTTAAAATTAATCCAAGTAATAAGGATCGAATACCAATCCTCGAAAATGAGCTTAATCTTGACTCATTAAATAATGAAGAGCGAAATTCTATTGTATCCATATGTCGAAGTTATAATGATATTTTTTATTTACCTGGCGACACTTTATCGTCTACTGAAACTCATAAAATACCTACTTTACCAGGGACAAATCCAATTTACGTCAAACCTTATCGCCTCCCACAATCCACGAAAAGTGAGATTAATCAACAGGTTTCAGAGATGCTAAACAATAATATCATCGAAAATTCAAAGAGCCCTTGGATCTTCCCATTGCTGATTGTTCCGAAAAAATCACCCGGCCTAGAGAAAAAATGGCGAGTCGTGGTGGATTTCAGGAGACTGAATGAGATCACTGTTGGAGACGTGTTTCCTCTGCCCAATATTACGGAGAGCCTGGACCAGTTGGGTAGATCAATGTATTTCACTACAAGTGATCTGGCCACTGGTTATCACCAGGTTTGTTTGGATGAGGGCGACAGAGAAAAAACCGCGTTTAGCACCAACCTTGGCCACTACCAAATTATCAGTATGCCATTTGGCCTCAAAGACGCACCGGCGACATTCCAACGCCTCATGAATCATGCATTAATCGGATTGAACGGCATCAAGTGTTTTGTTTATCTTGATGACGTAGTTATATACGCTCATAATCTAAAAGAGCATACCGAACGTCTTAAAAGTGTTTTCCATTGTTTCCAGTTCCTTCGAAAAGAAGTTGTCTATTTAGGTCACATAATAACGCAACAGGGAATAAAACCTGATATGACTAAAGTAAATGCCGTCTTTAACTATCCCAAGCCTACTAATAGTACCGAAATAAAATCATTCTTGGGTCTTTGTGGTTATTATCGATCGTTTCTTCCCAATTTTGCAGAGATCGCCAAACCGTTGACCACACTTTAAAAAAAAATTCGAAAAACATGTGGAATGAATTATGTGATGAAGCTTTCAATAAACTAAAAAATGCTTTAGTAAACGAGCCTATATTAAAATACCCAAATTTTGAAGAACCTTTTAAATTAACTTGTGATGCCAGCGATGTTGCAATTGGGTCGGTTTTATCACAAGTATTTGAAGAGCATGACTTACCAGTAGCATATACCAGCAGGACGCTAAGGAAACCAGAAATGAATTATTCTATACTATACAAAAAGAACTTCTTTCTGTTGTCTGGTCTATTCAAAATTTTAGCCCTCGACAGTTTGTTGTGGTTACCGACCATGAGCCATTGATATTTCTAAGAAGCATATCAAATCCTTCATCTAAATTGATTCGATGACGATTGGAACTCGAAGAGTATAACTTCGTAGTAAAACATAAACCCGGAAAAGCTAACAGAAATGCAGACGCATTAAGTCGAATATCTCTTAATAATCCGAAAAGTGAAGCTTGTGAACCGGAAGTATGTGACATTTTTGTAACTACTCGATCACAAACACAAAATCAGGAAACTCATAATTCCACGGTTGTTAACCGTTCTTTATTAAATGATTCTTGTATATCTTCATCCCTAAGCCAGTTATATTCTTCAATGGAAAATACATCGTCCGTAGCGGGTCCAAAACATATTATAAATAATTGTAATAAATCTAAATCAGTTACCGTTTTAGACAACGAGAATGACATTAATAGAGCAATTTTTGAATAACACTCTAGTCCTCTTGGTGGTCACTAAGGAATTCAACGTATGTACAAAAGACTAAAATAATTCGTATATTTCCCAAATATGCTAGCTAAAATTGAACGATACATAAAGAATTGCACGTCTTGTCAAAAAAATAAATCAAATAAATCTTTGAAAATGCCTATGGTTACCACTGCAACTTCAGAAGCTGCATTTGGTAAGATATTTGTGGATATAGTAGGTCCCTTGCTTCCTACATATATTGGAAATAAATATATATTGACAGTGCAGGATGACCTATCCAAATACTGTTTAGCGGTTCCAATATCAGATCAAAAATCCGATACAATAGCCGAAGCATTTGTTCAAAATTTAATTTGTGTGTTTGATTGTCCAAACTCTATACTTACTGACCAAGGTGCAAACTTCATGGGAGAAGTGTTTACCAAATTTTGCAAAATGTTGAAAATATACAAATTAAATACGTCCGCGTACCATCCACAATCTAATGGAAGCCTAGAAAGATCACATCGAACCCATAGTTGAGTATATTCGCTAATTCGTAGATATAAAATATATATTGCATATGCAATGTTTGTATACAATACAACACCTCATACAGCAACCAAATTTATGCCATTTTACATAGTGTTCGGCAGACAACCACAAATGCCGAATAAGTTAAAAAATAATGTTGATTTAGTCTATAATTATGATGATTATGCAACGGATTTAAAATTTCGTCTACAAACCGCTTACATAAAGAATTGCACGTCTATAAACAGGTAAAGAAAACTTAATCATTGCTAAGAAAAAATCAAAAGTGTATTACGATCGAAATTCGAATCCGTGTACATTTATCATTGGCGATTACGTTCTATTAAAAAACGAAACCAGAAAAGGAAAGGAAGATGAAATTTGGAAAGGGCCATATGAAGTAGTCGACGTTCCATCAGACGTAAATACAGAAATTAAAATAGGACAGACTAAAAAAATCGTGCATAATAATCGAATCAAGTTATATCACTCAGATCTAGAAAATTAGAATTCAGTAAAATAGGTCTAATCTATAATAATAACTTAATTAAATAATAGATAAAGAATAAAAATAAAAATAAAATAATAATATTATATTTAATTTATGAAATATTGTAAACGGAGTGAATTGAAATGAAGATTTATCGGTTGGTTAATTTATTGGTTAAAGCTTGATTTACACTTGACGACTTTCGACGTCTACAAAAAACCTGAGATACAATGATTAAAATTTATTAAAGCGAGAACGAGAAAAATATATCGTCTGCAAAAAAAATCATACCAAAACGATCCCAGTAAACCCAAAAAAAGCAGATGCAAACGAAAAAAAGATGTCGAGCTTCATCTGCTACTATAAACAGACGTCAATTCATGTACTTAAAATGTATAATATACTAAATTTCGTACACACATTGAAAATAATTTAAAATATTATAGTTATTTTAGTTATTATTAGTTATTTTTGACGTTTCTTGCAGATCTGCTTAATCGTTCAATGTAAAGCAAGCTTAATTCTAACTATATATATAAATAATTTATTATTATCAAGTGTGTACTAACAAACGAATCATTTGTAAAGCATGTCTTATATATATATATATATATATATATATATATATATATATATATATATATATATATATATATATATATATATATATATATATATATGTATATATTTACACATATTAACAAATATCCATTATTTAGTGAGATAATAATAATATGTTAGTTCCTAATTCAATTTAAAAAAAAAAAAAAAAAAAAAATATAATGATAATTGTTAAATCTATTTTCTTAGTTTATTAAATTTTAAACATTCAAATTAATATAGTAAATATAATATGTAATTAGATGTTATCCATAACAAAACCCATGTTTCAGACATACCTACATGCATGTTTATTTTGTAGTAGCTCGAATATTCGACTCACCGATATTCGATACTGCCACAAACAAAAACAATTAGTGAAATTCAAATATAAATCAACTTATTTGAATTGAGAGTTCACTAACCCCATCTATCCAACTATCACATATCCAATAGCCGAACCATTACTATAAAACATTTATAGTAAAGCATGTTGCCATCTAACAACATCACCACGAACTAACAATGTTCGGTGATGCAACACTTAACATAAGTGCAATGTCGACCGCCGCCGGCGTATCTGTTCCCTCTCCAATATATCACGGAAAGAAAAAACTACTCCCCTAGGACTTAATTCATATCAATTCACCACTAATATGGCACTAAGAATATTATGTATTAAATTATGATTTTTTGTCTTCAAATTTCACTCCAAGTTTTAATCGTAAATTAATAGTTAAATTTGTAAGATTTGTTATTTTTCATTCTTAAATTTCGTATTTCACTTTCCTAATTTAAAACATTCGTTCTTACATTGATAACTTGTTCTTCTTGTACTCAAATCTACTTACTCCTATTATGCACTACTATTCTCATTTTAAGACGTAAACTCTTTAAAATTAATTGGAGTAAAGAACTATTGTCACAAATTGAGAACTTTCTCATTATAAACTAAGAACATTATATTGAAACTAGACATTAATATTCCCTATTTAAGCCGTTGGTGCTTATTATGATTTCTTGGTTTGTATAATTAAAGTACGCTATTCATAAAGGCAGAACTTGGTCTTCTTGAACTAAGAACCGTATATTGATAATAAGCACTAACTTTCTCAATACCAGATCGTTCCTTCTTTACATATAATTTAAACTTGATTTATTTGAGAACTGCAATGCTTAAATTGCAAATTAAATTTTCATAAACAAAGCTTTGGTATTCCGGATTTTCGTTCCATTATCTCGAATTTTTATATGGTCGATTTTGATGTTACATTGATATAGTGGAATTCAATATTATTTGATTTGTATTGATTTTTCATGTGAATTGAAAAACAAAAACATAAGAAAAATATATATTTTATTTTGAGGTTATGGTAATTATAATTACATTACCTGACAATAATTAAAACAATTGCGTTTTTAAAGTTTTTTTTATTTATTCACACTTACATGACAAACAATTTTATAAATATCTTATTTTAAAAAAATCTTTTAAATTCATTTTATATAATTGAAATGGCTTATATTTAAATTCATGAATACTTTTTATAGCGCAAGGAAACTCTGCAGAACTATGTATTTTTTGGAAACAATTAAAGTGCCTATCCCAAATAATTTTGCTTTTTTCTAACACAAAAAAAAAATTATCATTATTAAAGTCTAAAATATCTTTTATTTCGTACAAATATAAGTCTTTAAACAAATAAAACCCATTTTTATAATCAGTTCCTTTGTAATGAAGTTTCTCAATAAGAATCAAATTTTTCAAATCTTCTTCAGAGAACATATTTTTCAATTCATTAAAATATATTTGATCGGCAGGGCGCTTCCTGCTGTTCCTATTAAGTTTTACGTTCTCTAAAGCTAAACTACTTTTTAAAATGAAAAACGAAAATTTAATAGCGCTTTTCTTTGCAAGTGAATATGATAAATTTTTTCTGCTACTAGTAGAATTCGTATACAATTTCATTTCCCTATTTTTTGACTCAAAACGCATGCAGAATAGATGCCTTATAGGACCCGACTTTATTGCAACTTGTGGATAATGTGTTACAAGATGGTGTTTTGGTTTAAGGTTTTCCTTAAACACTTTGATGTATAATGAATGATGCTGTTGTATTAAGTGTGACATTTTTTGAATATCGGTGTCAGAAAAAGACGGCATAAGCATACAGTCAATTAATTTTTCTAACAGACATATATATTTCCGCACGTTATCATCTTGTTGAACCAACTCGCCAACAAAAAATGTAAAGAAATGTAGCATTGTGTAACTTTCTCTTGCAGAAAGGTGCAATTTTTTCTTTTTTAAGTGATCTAATTTTATTGGTTCACATCTATTACGATATTCAATTTCACCATAGCCAAAATGAAGCATGCGATAGTTAAAAGTTTCTAAATTAAATTTTTTTTTTATATTTATAAAATATTCTAGAGAGTTCATTATACCAAATTTAATTATACCTTCAAAAGCGTCATGCATAATATCTACTGAATAATTAAGCGTTACATGAAAAGATGGTATTCTGTTAAAAATACAGTCAGCCAATATTCCTGTGTTTTTGTAATTGTTTTGAATTAAATGTTCGTTGTACGACGAAATATTTCTCATTAGATTAACTTTTTCTAATGTTGAGCTATGAGTTTCTGTTTTCGGCATTATACAAAATCTGCAAAATAAATTGTGACTGAAACTTCTGGCAAAAAGAAATAGGTCGTTCATTGTTTTGTTGTCACCGATTACTAATCCTAACGCGAAATAAACATGTTCGGGACCGCTTTCAGTTTCTATGACAACACCCTTTGTTTCTAAACGAATAATAATATCAATTAGATTATATAAGCATTTATTAGGTCCAAATTTTTTTAATATTTTTGCATTTATAAACATTGCCGTAAATATATATTCTAACTTCGAAATTTGATGAGTGGGAATGGTTGGAAAGTTATAATAAAAAGCAGATATAGCTTGAGTACCCGCATGACTGCCTATAGCATCATTCACCTCAAAATCATCATAGTAAAGGAAATATGGGATCACTTTTTTCCCAATAAACATAGATTTTCTTGATTTCCATATGTCGCCCTGTACGAAATTTTCCTTAATTTTACTCTCTGAATTTTCTAATTTATCAATATATTTTAGAGTATCAATAAGCATATTTGGTAACTCAAACATTTTTTTAAATTGATATTCAACTGGCAAAATAGTTGCGGTAAATTTCTGTACGTCAAGGGATGGAATTCCTTTTGTCATAACCTCTCCTATCTTATTGTCAATTGTAAATTTTGTTGGCGAATTGTAAAGGTTTTTTCTTTTAAGTGTTTGTAAAAGTTTATATTCCGTATAGATATTAATAAACGGATTAGCACAACATTCCAACAGTTCCGAAATTTCTTGTTTCTTCGTAGTGGTAATTTCTTGAACTACGATATCTTTTACTGAATTGTACACCGAACATATATATTCCGTAAATCCATTCATTAAAAACTCAATCTGTTGGTTAGTAAGATTGCTTTGGCTATTTAATTTTGATATAAACAAAAGTGCACCATTATACAATGATTCCTTTACCTCTTTTATTGAATCATTAGAGTTTTTAGCATTTGATGATAAGGGCGCTGTTTGGTTTTTTGTTTGTGTAATAGGAGACACCGTTTCATTGACCTCTTCTATATCTCGAAAGTCTAAAACATTAATATGTGTTAATAAATGCCGCTTTAAGCTTTTCAGATATGAGAAACCTTGAAAGCATGAAGCTTGTGCGCATTTATAACTATCGGTTGATTTTAGAAAATGAACATTTTTGTAATGGGCAATTAAGCTATCGATGGTTATTAGGTGTTTCGAACATACAAAGCAAACGTACATTTTAAAATGTATTGATTTTATATAAAAATAAGTTTTAAATTAAATTCAATGAATATATATTTGTTTTAATTCAATGTTTCTTAAGATTAATAAGGCATTTATACTTAATTTAAATCACAACACAAATATGTAAAATGTATAATAGTAAATTCGGTGAAAAGAGAAATTGTAAAAAATTACGTATAGCTTAGATCTATTGTAATGATGATAGTAGCGTAGACATAGTAGTGGAACTCGATTGACAATTAATTTCAAAAAAGAATTGTTGAATAAATTCCCAAATTAGTTTACACTGAATTTGGTATTTTAACCCAAAGACGTAATGCAATTTAAATGCAGTAGTTATCGCATTAGTTAAATTGCAAAATTTATAAAATATATTATCATAGATGGTGTAGTATACAGGGTTGTATTCGTTGTCATCTATAACGAAAATGGTGGGCTGAAATGTAATACCATTTTCTAAGTATGTTTTGTTAATACCTGCAATATCATCTTGTAATTTATTAACTGATTTAATATTTCTAATGAAAGCTTCCTGTCCATCTAGAATGCTAAACTTCCATAGTTTTAGCGTGTGTTTATTTTTTGTTGAGCCAGTTGGAACTAATAAAGCATGAAGTAATCTAAATATTGCGATATCAAGGTGAGGATCTGTAATAGTATATAAAATAAGCTGTAGTATTTAAAAGTGATTTAAATAGTTAAATTGTTACTTTTTGGGTTATTACGGTATTGACCAACCAAATCATTTAACACCTCCAGGTTTTGCTTATCTTTGATTCTTTGTTGAAAAATGGGAATAATTTTACATTTAAAATCGTCCCATTTTGATAACAGCAAATGGCCTTTATTGGGATATATAAAATCAAAATCAATGTCAACCTATAAAAAGAAATTTATTTAATAAATAATATCCAAATTCAATTAATATTATTTGGCTTACAAGTTGTGCTCCTTTGGAATGTGTGTATCGCGGCCATGCATTTACTATTGCCTCAATGTTGCGGCCAGCTTGTTGGATTTGTTCCTGTCTTAAAATGCACGTCTCTTTCCAACGGATAATTATTTCTTCCCATTCATCTGTATACACTTGCAGCCAAACCTGGTTTGGGTCGTCTGTAATGAGAGTAATTGTTGCTGGATTACTTGATTTTACAACAGCTTCGAGTTTCCGCTTGGTACCGGAAGTTTTCTCACGAGGAAACAAGTTAAGTTTTCTTAACCTGCCTATGGTATTTTTGTATGCGTTAAATAAACGGCCTGCATTGTGTGTACCATTCACAGAAAAATATGTTTCCTGATACAAAATAAAATTAGTTTCTGGTTGATTAAGCAACTATTTTATATTTACATATATTATATATGTGTATATATATATATATATATATATATATATATATATATATATATATATATATATATATATACATATATATATAAATATATATATTATATATATATATATATATATATATATATATATATATATATATATATATATATATATATATATATATATATATATATATATATATATTAGGGTTTCTGAAAACTCGGGTTTTTAAGACTCGACGATTCCGAGTTCAAAATTTAAAAAACTCGTCGAGTCCGAGTCGAATCCGAGTCCGTTGTCTTTAATAAAAAATATTACAAGAATCTAATAAAAAAAATATTATATGATTTTAAATATTATATGATTTTCAATTCAACTGAAATTTGTGATTTAATGGTCGTGCCAAGAAATTAAAAAGAAAATGTACTCAAATTTATTAATTAATTCATTTATTTTCAAAAATTATAAAGCTTTCAATTCATTTATTTTCAAAAATTATAAAACATTACCGTAATTTAGGTAATCATTAATTTATTTTCAAAAATTATATATCTTTTAATTCATTTATTTTCAAAAATTATAAAACATTACCGAAATTTAGGTAATCATTTAATTACTTGTTTTATTTTTTTGTTTAAGGTACAAATATTTCAAAAAAACCAATGAATTGAGAGATTTGTCAGCAAGTCTTGATCTAATTTTAGTGCAGAAGTTGCCACTAATTGAAAACGTTCTTTCATTAGACGTTGAAGTTGGTTTTATAGACGAAAGTGCGCTGCACAGATCATCAAGATTACTAGTTCGTTTTCCAGTATTTCTGAAAAGCAAAAATTCTTGTTTTAGTTTGCTATAAATCGCGCACTCTTTTGGAGGTTGCGGCTCAGCTGCGTTTTTCAAAATTAATTCAAGCTCTTCCTTCATTGTCAAAGTTTCAGCGTTTTGATTTTCAACTATTATTAAGTCTTGGTCTGGCGAAGTATTCGTTGATTCATTATTATCATCTACTTGGTAAAGTCTTTTTAATAATTGTGTGGCTAAGTCTAAAGCCTGTTTAGAAGGTACACATTTTGGATCTTTAAGCGCTTTGAACAAATTTATTAAATTTAAATTTACTCGCTCATCAATTCTCTTCTCCATATTTTCTAATAATTCACACGCTATTTTACTTTTACAGTTCGAAATTTTGCTTTTCATATACTCCAATGTAATATCAGCTGAATGTAGAGTCGTATCGTTTCGGCTTAAAACCTCAATTGCTAATTTGGCAGGTTCAAGCGCATTCTGGAGATCTTTGAGCTCGTTAAAATCGATGTGATAAATCATGTGTGAAAAGTTGAGATCCACTAAAGCTTCCTCGATGAATTTTTGTAGTTTAACAAATATAATTATCATATTAGCAAGAGAACTCCAACGAGTTTTACAATCTAAACATAACTCAAGATTGTGGCCCAGTTTAGCTCTGATTTTTTGTTGTAATATCCCATTTCTGACAGAAGGCAATCTAAAAAATTTAACTACTTTTCGAACATTCTTAATTATTTCATGGATACAATCGATTTCTTGAATACTCTCCTCTGTTGTTGTTTCAATTTCATTTTCAATATCAGCTCCTGCTCCATCACAAAAAACATCTTCAAACACAATGGAGAATTACATTGACATATTTCTTCGTACGTGAGCTGGTTCACTCATCGAGTGTTAAGCTAAATCTCAGGTTATTTTTAATTTTTTCTGACAATTCGACAATCATTTTCTCTTTCATTACTTTAAAATGGTCATGTATTAATTGCATTACATCGGTTTCATTTTTAGGCAACTTATATCCACGATTAGAAATAGACTCCCGTATAAATTCAGATCTAGTAATCGCTCTTATTGAAATCCCATCTACTGCTGCCAATTTCGAAATAATTTCTTCTAAACTTGAACGTTTTACAAAATCCATAATTGTCCTTGGTTTTTTAATTGAACATCCAAATTCAGAATCAGCATCCTCCAGTTCACCTTTGTCCAAATTTGGATGAATATTATGAGTTTTAAGATGCTTGAATAACGATGTTGTGCTTGAATCAACAATACCTATAATCTTTTTACATGTATTACATTCAGCTGTTTTTTCTCCACTTGAGTGAAATATTCCCAAACTTTTGATGTTTTTTTTTGTGACATCGTTTCTAACTAAGCTGAGGAGAAAAATAAATTTAAAATGTATAATAAATTAATTTCAATAATTAATTAGTAATTACCTTTTTTTCATACATAAAACAGATTCGTCAATTATTATAATAATTGGCACAACACAAAAACAAAATAATATTGAATTATTTTTTGAAATTAATTTTATTTTTACTGACTTACTAATTTACACTAACTACACTCTTACCACGTTTTTTATTTTCAATTTCATTCAATATTGAGTTTTAAAGCCTTCTATGATCGTTTTTTTTTTGTTTCTTTCGTTGAAAAATAAAAGTACCGTTGTTCTGCGAATTCGTACAAAAAAATCATCATTGTAGAATGAATATTAATATAGAGACTCAACCGACAATGAAATTTAATAAATCGATTGACATTTTTTTTGTTTAATTTTAAAAATTTGGACTCTCGGGACTCGTCGAGTATTAGAGCCGAGTCCCGAATCCGCGTAACTACCCAAATACTCGACGAGTTCCGAGTCGAGTCGAGCCGAGTCCAGAAACCCTAATATATATGTATATATATATATATATATATATATATATATATATATATATATATATATATATATATATATATATATATATATATATATATATATATATATATATATATATATATATATATTTTAATATATATATATTTCTTAATAAATAATCCATTTTAACTTTTATGTGATCACGCAAAGTTTAAACTAATCAATGAGGAAAGTACGATATTTTCATCCAGAAAATAAGTTTTGCTCTAAAAGAGTGTGTGTGCGTGTAAGTGTTTATTATAATATGTATATAATAATCATAATAGTATACCTTTCTTTCGTGCTGAAACGTCGAACAAATAGTTTCAGTGATTTTTTCGAAATCCACCCGATGCATGAACTGCTTACAATCTACGTAATGCTGTACAATGTCATTTATCAGCTGATTTCGCATTAAAATGGGCAGACAATTATTATTATTAATATAACTACTGAGCACAGTTTTGCCCGATAGTGATTGTAGGTAGTTGTCTAAATTCTAGAAAGATTATATTTAATAATTATTTTAAAAATATTAAAAAATACAAACAAAATGTTTACACTTACAAACGATTGTTGGTGTAAAAAACTGTGTGGTGGAATTGGTGAAGACGATGTTGAGCATGTTGGTGATGATTCAACTGACGATGTAGTTGATGGTGTTGTTCTCTGTTCATCTTGTTAGCCAATCCTTTAAGTCACTTATTTCGAAGAAACCGGTTTCAATATTCTAAAATATGTATAGTCGAGGCATTAAATATAAAATTAGCAACTTTAAATTGTGCGGTTTTATACGAACATGTGACCGTCGCCAGTTTTTCAAATTTTCCCTAAATTGAACTTTATATCCCAGATTTGATGACGGTGGAATGGGAAATATATCTGCCAGGTCAATTTCTGTTAAAACTTTAAATGAACTTATGTCCAAACACATATCTGTAAATAAGTTTCACTGGTTATTAAAATCGTACTTATTATAGAACAGAATTATTCAGAGCAACTTGGTCAACCATTAGACCGAAAGAAATTCTAAAATAATATTGTGTCAAATCATTTCTTCTGCACATCTTGATTATTCATAAAATATCGTCCCGTTAGGTTGGCCGACCCTTTATATGACCGTTTTATCAAAACGCAAATTTGATATAAGAAAAATTATACTTAAGCATGTTGAAACTGCATCACCCATGTTCCAGCTATTTAATAGCTCGATCATTTGGCGTTGACCATCCGTATAAACATGTTCCTCCATTTTATGCACAGCGTCACTTTTAAAATTCTTATAGAATGCACGTGTACGATTTTTTCAATTAATTATTTTCGATTAGTTCCTTCACTGTACTGTTGAATTTAGTACTTTCACAATTCACGTAGCACTTTATAATATAATTTGGTACTTACAGTTATTAGAAATGATTACAAATTACAAGTACATAACCTAAAATTTGAAGATTGTACATATCAAAAAACAAACACGCGATTTTAATGCTTTCTCACGGCAACTAAAAAGGAAACTGAAACTCATTCCTAAATAATTTTAATTACAGCGCAACTGCGCAAGTGCCAATATGAAACAAAATGATCAAAAGTGATCAGATATTACGTTTTAAACTCATAAATTGAGCTAAAAGGGATTAAACAAAAAATTAAAATATATTGCATTATTGGTTGACGAATTTATAATATTATTTTAAGAACTAAAAGATTGAAATACACTTATGAAATTTATGAACTGGATTTTGCAATTTTACTGTTTTAATAAATGATAATGAATCAGCTTAGAAATAAAAATGTTTCTCGGTTTATATTTTAAATCAAACACAATTTTATTTTTAAATTAAAACACAACTTTGTGTAGAATCCTATAAAGGTGTTAATACCGGAGCGTTCGCTCGAATCAAAACTATTATTTTAAACAGTTTTTTGACAAATTAATCATACATTACATAGTATACATTGATAATGGATAACTTTTTAAATCATGAAAAACTTTCATATGCGAATATTATGCAATATGCATAATATATACAATAGAAATTGGAAAAATTAACGAATGCGTTCAAACAAGCTGATTTATGAATTGAGTTCTGTTATTAGGAATAATATGTTTCTAACATAGTGTATGTAAGGATTAAACCGTACTTTAAGATTTAATGCTAAATTAAAACGATTTTCACAATTTGAGAGCTATATTCTTACATAAGGAACTAAAGGTTAAGGTTATTTTAACTACTGTTGTCACAAATCGAATTTTCAAACTGAGAAATAAGCATTTACGGATTGAAAAAATCTCTTAGTTCTAAATTTTTGATATTAAATTGGGATCTCGTTATTCATTAATTTAGAACAATATTATTTTCCGTGTACGACATGTATATTTGGACACGAAGGCGACGACCATTGCGATTTTACCTCTACGAACAACAAGTTCATGTGTAATGGTGGTTGATCTATACCAATAGGTTAGATTTATAAACTCAATTAACAAAACTTGGTATAGATTTGATGATGCAATAACTTTGTTGGTTGATTTGATATTTAAAAAAAAACTTGGTTTTTATCCGTACAACTAAGTACTATTTAGAATAATAATTTATTTTATTTGATTTGATGTGAACATATCTTTTGATGGTTTTTTACATAAGAGAAAAATATATTGTGTTAACAAAATGACTTTGAAAAATGTAGTTTACATTATTTAAGATAGATTTTATAATTAAACTTAAGCTAGTTAATGAACGAACGTATGCATGGTTTACTTTTATATAATTCAAATAGATGGATCTAAACTTAATACATGTATACGTATTGAACGCACCTATAATTAATTAGAGTTAAGCTAATTAACATTTATAAGGTTTTGAATGTCAATTGGATTGACATTTTACATAATTAATCAGATGTTTTCTTTCTAAATAAAGTGAAGTGAATTAAATTTATATAACTTAGATAAGTATTAATTTTGCATAGTTTAATATTAAGTATAAATAATTGTGGTATAATAATAATAAATTGGTTTTTAGTTCAATGTTGTGTTGTGATACATGGAGAATTAGATTATTCTTATGGAATTCAAGATAAGTCTTATGAAATATTGTTTTGTGATTTGAAATGAAAAATTGATTTGTTTTATATAACTAATTGTATTTATTTTCGTTTTATGTGTTTGCTGTCTTCAACATACCGGCCGCCTTGAATCGGTTGATTCAATTTATTGGTAGCAGGCATAATTTGTGGATTGGTCTTTTTATAACTCCGTTTGATGTTTTGATGGTGACAACTCTGATAATGTTTTCTGCTCCGGAATGTACATCTGTAATTCGACCCATCAACCATTTTGTTGGAGGTAAGTTGTTCTCTTTAATGAGAACGATATCGCCAATTTTAGCATTAGTTTCCTATTTGTACCATTTGCTTCGATGTTGTAGGTTTGTCAAGTATTCAAGATGCCATCTTTTCCAGATGTCATGATTCATCTTTTGCACTAGCTGCCATCTGGATAGTTTGGATAATTTGATATCTTGTAGATCATCGCCAGGAAGTTTGGTTGTCGGACGCCCGATCAGGAAATGCGCTGGCGTTAAATACTCGAGATCATCACTTGACAGCACACAAATTGGTCGGGAGTTCAGGATTGCCTCAACTTTAGCCAGGAGCGTCATCATTTCTTCTATAGTTAGTGTATGACCGTCGGTTACTCGTCTGAGGTGATGTTTAACTTGTTTTTACAGCAGCTTCCCACAGTCCGCCGAAATGAGGTGCACTTGGTGGAATAAATTGAAACGTTATCTCATCTGTTAATAGAAATTTGGAAAAGGTGTCATTATTTTTCTTTAGGAATTGATATAGTTCGTGAAGATGATTGCGTGCTCCAATAAAATTTGTACCATTATCACAATGTATTTCTTTGCATATGCCTCTTCGGGCTATAAACCTTCGGAGAGCTGTAATATAGGATTCGGTGGTGAGGTCGGAGACTAATTCTATATGCACTGCCTTGGTTGCTAAACAAACGAAGATACATATATAACTTTTGTATATCTTTTGGCCTCTTCCTCTGACTAAATATGTTTGAAAGGGACCTGCATAATCAACGCCAACTTTAAAAAACGGTCTCACTAGTTCGACTCTCGGAATCGGAAGATTGCCCATTTGCTGCTTCATGTTTTCTCCTCTATATTTTACGCATTTGACACAAGCATGGACTACTCTTCTTACTAATTGCCTGCAACCCAATATCCAATATTTATGGCGCAGTGTGGCGATCATCAGGGTTTGCCCAGCATGAAGATAGCGTAGTGTGATGTTCCATTACAATTAATTTAGTTAATTCGTCTTTGGCTGGTAGAATTAATGGATGTTTTATTGTATATGTTATGGACGCATTTGTAATTCTTCCTCCGACGCGTAGGAGGCCTGATTCATCAAGAAATGGTTTAAGATATATTAATTTACTAGAGGCTGGTATCGGTTTGTTCGCTGCTATTAGGTTGATCTCCAGTTCGAAGTGTCTCAACTGTAAGTATTTAAATGTAAGGTACTGCGCTTTCTGTAATTCTTGACTAAGAAGATATGCTGGTAAGGTTTTGGAAATGTGTTTTACTTTAACGTCGATGAATCGGAGTACGTAAGCAAATATTCTGATAATCTTGCTGAAGCTTGAGGTTCTTTTGATTAGCTCGTCTATTATGTTCGGTTGTTGAATTTGAACATGGATTGATTGATGCTTACGCATTTCTTCGGTTAAATTATGATGTTTTTCTGGATTTTTTGGCCAATTTGCGCGGTCTAGAATCCATTTTGGACCATTCCACCATAGACTGAAGTTCAGTAACATGTCTGGTTCGATTCCTCTTGATGCGCAGTCCGCTGGATTATCCTTTGATTCTACGTGTTTCCATTGCGACCTGTTCATGAGTGAGAGTATTTCGCCGGTTCTATTTCCAACAAATGTGTTCCATTTTGTTGGAGGTGCGGAAAGCCAATCCAACACGATAGTAGAATCAGTCCAAGCTGTAGTTTCAAATACCTCGATTTTAATAGCCCGTTTGATTGTCAGCAGAAGCCTACTGAGCAGCAATGCCCCACACAGTTCCAATCGTGGGATGGAAATTTGCTTGACTGGGGCCACCTTAGTTTTTGCTGACAGTAATCTGGTGATAGACTTTCCATTAGGCTTTACTATGTGCCCGTATACCACTGCTGAATAAGCATGTCTCGACGCATCTGAAAATCCATGTAATGAGAATTGGTTATTGGTATCGGTGTGCATAAATCTTGGTATTTTGATTTCTTCGATTTTAGGTAATTTATGACGAAGTTTTCGCCATTCATTTTCTATGTCAGAGGGCAGTTGTTCATCCCATTGTATACCCTTAGTCCAAGAGGTTTGGAAGAGGATTTTTATGCCTATGGTTATTGGGGAGAGCCAGCCTAACGGGTCGAACAAGCGACTTGCTTCAGACAACATTTCTCGTTTTGTCATTTTTGGGCATTCATTAAGATTCACTTTGAATTGGAAGCAGTGTGTCTTTGGGTTCCAGTGCAAGCCCAATACCTTGACTGAAGTTGATTTTTCTATTTCTAGGTGATCTCTTGATTATATGTTTTGGTTAGTATTTGTTAAGATTGTCTCTTCGTTGGTTAACCATTTCCTAAGCGGGAATCCGGAACGTGAGAGTATCGTATCTATGTTGCGTGTTAGTGTTATTGCTTCATCTATTGAGTTTGCTCCTGACATGAGGTCATCGACATAGAAGCTATTTCTAATGTGTTGTGCTGCTTCAGGGAATTCATCTTTGCATTTGGCTGCTGCCTCATTAAGTGCGCGTGTGGCTAGATAGTTTGCACTTGCTGTACCATAAACAACTGTTTTGGGCTCATATGTCGTAAACTGTTTATTGGTGGAATCTCGCCATAATATCCGCTGGTATTTGGTGTCATCTTTTGCCATCAAAACCTGCCGAAACATTTTTTCAATATCAGCTGTAAATGCTATTTTGAACAATCGAAAGCGGCATAGGATTTCATACAGGTTGGATTGCACTGTAGGTCCAACTGCAAGACAGTCGTTTAACGAAGTTCCTGTTGTGGTTTTTGCGGAGCCATCGAAGACAACTCTTAATTTCGTTGTGGTACTGGATTCATTTATGACACCGTGATGTGGTAGGTAATACCCATTACATTGATCTTCATTGACGGCTGTCATATGCCCCAAACTAATGTATTCCGACATAAAATTTTTATACATTGTTGCAAATTCTGCATTCATCTTAAATTTTTTCTCTATAGAATACATTCGTTTGACTGCTGTACGGAATGAGTTACCTAGGTTCGATGGAGGATGTTTAAATGGCAGGCGTACTATAAATCGGCCATTCTTATCTGTGGTTGTTGTTTTTTCAAAATGGCTTTCGCATAAGCTGTCTTCTTGCGATAGATGATGATTTGTGCTTTGTACTGCCTCAATCTCCCAGAATCTTCTTAGTAAGTTATCCAGGCTGTCTTCTGGATTACTTAAGGTGGCTGTAATTGCTTGGCTTGATTTCGGTTGGTTGGATCTACCCGCTACAATCCATCCTAGAATGGTTTTTTGCATAGTGTAATGATTAGGTGTGGTAATTTTCCCTTCTCTTAATAATTCAAAAAAGATCTCTGCACCAATTATCATGTCTATCTCTCTTCCCTGGTAGAAATAGGGATCTGCAAGTTCGTAGTTCTTGAAATACTCCATATTTATGCGATGTGGTACTGGTGGTTGTCTAGCGGTTAGTTTTGGTAGGACAAATGCTTCTATTTCTAAAGTTGGGTTATCTTCGTTCCGCGGTGATACTTCTAGCGTTAGTGATCCCTTAGTACAACCTCCTGATGTTGCTCCAATACCTGTAATTTCTAATTTGGCTCTATTTCTAGGTAATCGCAGTCTTTATGCACAATTTTCACTTATAAAGGATACTTGAGATCCAGAGTCTAGTAGTGCTCTACATAGGCATTTTTGGTTTAGTACATCGGTTACACGTACCAAAGCAGTTGGTAAAATGGAGCTTCTTACTTTGGTATTGATGGTATAACTAGATACATTCGGTTCTGTTGGTTCTACAGACTGGATTTCCGATTGAACAGCATTTACTTGCGATGATGGATTTACATTTTCGTGTAGCAGACTGTGGTGTTTTCTGTTACACAGTTTGCAGCGAAACTTCGATTTGCAGTTGTAAACGCTGTGGTTATTGTTGAAGCAATTGAAACGCCGGTTTTGCTGAACTATCAAATTCTTCCTATTAGCCACTGATATTTTTTTAAATTGTTTGCACTCAAATAGTTTATGCTCTTCGTTACATAGTGAGCATAGTTGATTTTGGTTTGTATGGCTTGCGATAATATGGCTTCTAATATTTGGTTTTATGTGGTTTGGTTGAGCTAGAGGACGTTTAAATTGACCTTTCATTGATTCCAATGCGTCGATTCTTTTTGCGAGAAAGTCAAAGAAATGCTTTATAGTTGATAGGTCATATTCTGCTGAAGTGTGTGCCCATAAGCTGTTGGTCTCGCTGTCTAGTTTATTCACTAGGATATGAATTAACCAGTGGTCTCTGGTTTCTGCTTCATCACCCAGTGCCTTAAGTCCTCCAATGATTTCATCTGAAGTGTCCAGTAATACTCTGACATTTGTGCTGTTTGGTGTCGTTACCGCTGGTTGAAACATGAACTCCTTTATAAATGCGTAGATGGTGTGCTTTCTACGGTCGTATCCCTCCCTCAACTTTCCCAACGCCTCTATATAATTTGCATCGGTAATGCTGAAGTGTTTTAATAACCCTGCTGCTTCTCCTTTCAACGATCCCTTCAAATATTGCAGCTTTTGTGATGGAGTTAATCTTGGGTTATCATGAATAGTTGAGCAATAAAGGTCGTGGAACGATTGCCATTCGGTATACACGCCAGTGAAAATTGGTATTGATAGCTTTGGCAATTTTACATCAATGTGGTTTGCCGCCGTGGAAGCATCTAAGAATGTATCGTTGAGTGAGCGTGTTGGCTCCATCTTTTTTCTTAGTGCTAGATTTAATCCGGCTACAACTTTATAATAATTAACTTCAAAGTCTTGATCTAGCTCCTCTTCGTTGTCCTTTGCCACTATTTGATTTTCCAGCTCGAAAAACTCATTTCGGTAACGCTCGACATTAGTTAACCTCACCTTTATTTCTTCCGCGTTGGTAGTTTGGTTAATAGATTTAATAAAGTTTAGCAATTTGGTTATGCTGCCCTTAATATATGCACGTCTTTTTTTTAATGATATGATGTCCGCCATTGAGTATCACTATTTATATAACAATCACTATTTTCACTGATTTTCAAATTTATACGTTTGCCAAATTTATTATTTATTATGGAATTTGTAAATTGAAGCCAATATATATTTTGAAAAAAAACGACAAATGTTCGCAAAGGTGAAATTATTTTCAATACGGAGTTGCGTTTATAGTTAATTAATAAAATTAGTTAATTGGTGTTTGTTTTTTTTTTTTTACTTTTATTTAAAAAATTCTTTTATTTAGATAAATAGTTTTGATACTTGCGGTTTTCATGTGATTAGGTTTTCCATGCGGTTTTGTATACCGTTTGGCTGTGAATTGTATTTTATCCAATTTGATATGCAAATAATAAAATTAAAATTAATTAAATATACAATTAAATAAACATAAAATTAAATAAATATATTATTAAATAAATAAATAAATAATTAAAATAATAATTAAATATATTAAAATTTAATAAACTAATTGTACATATAAAATTACAATAAAAAATTTACTTTGACAATTAAATTAATTCAAACTGTAATTAATAAATATTGCTTGTGTTCAATTTATTCATTTTTGAGAAGTCCATATCGGACAAATTAAAATAAATAGGAAACAAACCTATAATTTCCATCTTTTTTTTAAAGAATGAACTCTACGAATTCATTCTTTTCTTAACGATGGGGGTGTTATGTAATTGAAAACGCCATTTAATACATAGCCTTAAAATCCAATTTTGTACTAGATCAAAATTAATAAAAAGCGTTTTGACAGGAAATAAAAATAAAAAATAAAACAAATAAATGCAGTAGAGCTGTTGAAAGGTGGATCTTGTGTGAATAAGAGCAAAAGAAAAATTAAAATTATTATTAAAAATATAATTTAACATATAAAATAAAAAGTTTGAAAATAACGCGTATTAACGCAAAAATTTGATCAGTGGTGTTTAATTTTTGAGTCCAGAGTTTTTGGCTGATAATTGCGGTTGACGGAGCGGGTCGCGTGCATCACAAAAACCCTCAACAAATTTTATCCTTTGCTTGTCGTAAGAGGCGACTAAACGGTTGGCTGGCTGGGCTGACGACCCGCATCCGTAAAAAAATCAAGTGTTTATAAAGTCAACAAAAAAGAATAATGGATACTGTAACGACGCGCTTTTCGGTCGTTCCAATCTGAGTTGGTTTAACACCCCTGGCATTATTTTTTTAAATTTTTTTCCGCACTTATGTTACCGTTTAGACCAATTACCGCCAAAAATCAAATTGATTGGGGAATCAATATTGGACTATCCAGTTAAAAAACATTTTTTTTTTGGTGGGATAATCCATTGTAGTGGTTAACTATATAAACAATTTTTGGTATCACGCGGTGATCAGTTCTTAACGAGTTCTTAATCAGCCGATTTGTCGAGCAGTTTTGATGATCAGTCGCTCTTTCATTTTTGTGATAATAAGTTCATATTATGATAAAAAAATTGTGTAATGGATGATTTTTAATTAAAATTAAAATAATTTAAAACAAAGTTTTTTTTTCTATTCTTCTGTAAAGAGGCAGTTCGGTTTTTTTTTTATAAATAAAAAATATAAATTAAACAAAATGTTTAAAAATCTAAAAATTTATAATTTAGAAATAAAATTATAAAGGCGGGCATTATAACATTTTTTTTTTTTGTTGAATAATTAAAAGTTTCTTGTGAGTGAGAAAACAAAAACAATATTGATTTTTCTTATTATTAATAATTATAAATTATATTAGTTATACTAGTTATTATAAATAAGTAAATTTATTAATTATATTTTAATTTAATATAAAACTATAAAATACCGTTAAATAAATAATAATTTAATTGAATAAATAAATAAATAATAATTTGACTGTTATAATAAAACCTGTGTAATGTGTGTGAAGTTAGCCCGACAATTATCCCGAAAAAATACGATGGCAACACTAACATACCAATATCACGCTATTTTTTGATATCATCCCGAAAAAAATAAATCTTTCATGATATTTTTGAATATCATTCCGAAAAAAATATTTCTGTCACGAATATTAGGTTGTTACACACCACCAAAAATAATTCATTTTTAGTATTAAATAGCTTGATATAGAATTTGTGGGTAATGGATATATCTTTCTTATGACAAAGCAAGAAAAAAATTCTATTAGCGGAATTCTCGTTTTAGTCGTCTGAAGTCATACTAGATATGGATTACCAAAGATCGCTTGATATGGAATATGTAGGTAATGGATATATATTTCTTATGACAAAGCAACAAAAAAATTCTATTAGCGGAATTCTCGTTATAGTCATCTGAAGTCATACTAGATATGGATTACCAAAGATCGCTTGATATGGAATTTGTAGGTAATGGATATATATTTCTTATGGCAAAGCAACAAAAAAATTCTATTAGCCGAATTCTCGTTATAGTCGTCTGAAGTCATACTAGATATGGATTACCAAAGATCGCTTGATATGGAATTTGTAGGTAATGGATATATATTTATAATGACAAAGCAAGAAAAAAATTCTATTAGAGGAATTCTCGTTATAGTCGTCTGAAGTCATACTAGATATGGATTACCAAAGATCGCTTGATATGGAATTTGTAGGTAATGGATATATATTTCATATGGCAAAGCAACAAAAAAATTCTATTAGCCGAATTCTCGTTATAGTCGTCTGAAGTCATACTAGATATGGATTACCAAAGATCGCTTGATATGGAATTTGTAGGTAATGGATATATATTTCATATGGCAAAGCAACAAAAAAATTCTATTAGCCGAATTCTCGTTATAGTCGTCTGAAGTCATACTAGATATGGATTACCAAAGATCGCTTGATATGGAATTTGTAGGTAATGGATATATATTTCATATGGCAAAGCAACAAAAAAATTCTATTAGCCGAATTCTCGTTATAGTCGTCTGAAGTCATACTAGATATGGATTACCAAAGATCGCTCGATATGGAGTTTGTAGGTAATGGATATATATTTCTTATGACAAAGCAAGAAAAAAATTCTATTAGCGGAATTCTCGTTATAGTCGTCTGAAGTCATACTAGATATAGATTACCAAAGATCGCTTGATATGGAATTTGTAGGTAATGGATATATATTTCTTATGGCAAAGCAACAAAAAAATTCTATTAGCCGAATTCTCGTTATAGTCGTCTGAAGTCATTCTAGATATGGATTACCAAAAATCGCTTGATATGGAATTTGTAGGTAATGGATATATATTTCTTATGGCAAAGCAACAAAAAAATTCTATTAGCCGAATTCCCGTTATAGTCGTCTGATTTCATACTAGATATGGATTACCAAAGATCGCTTGATATGGAATTTGTAGGTAATGGATATATATTTCTTATGGCAAAGCAACAAAAAAATTCTATTAGCCGAATTCTCGTTATATTCGTCTGATGTCATTCTAGATATGGATTACCAAAAATCTCTTGATATGGAATTTGTAGGTAATGGATATATATTTCATATGGCAAAGCAACAAAAAAATTCTATTAGCTGAATTCTCGTTATAGTCGTCTGAAGTCATACTAGATATGGATTACCAAAGATCGCTCGATATGGAGTTTGTAGGTAATGGATATATATTTCTTATGACAAAGCAAGAAAAAAATTCTATTAGCGGAATTCTCGTTATAGTCGTCTGAAGTCATACTAGATATAGATTACCAAAGATCGCTTGATATGGAATTTGTAGGTAATGGATATATATTTCTTATGGCAAAGCAACAAAAAAATTCTATTAGCCGAATTCTCGTTATAGTCGTCTGAAGTCATACTAGATATGGATTACCAAAGATCGCTTGATATGGAATTTGTAGGTAATGGATATATATTTCTTATGGCAAAGCAACAAAAAAATTCTATTAGCCGAATTCCCGTTATAGTCGTCTGATTTCATACTAGATATGGATTACCAAAGATCGCTTGATATGGAATTTGTAGGTAATGGATATATATTTCTTATGGCAAAGCAACAAAAAAATTCTATTAGCCGAATTCTCGTTATATTCGTCTGATGTCATTCTATATATGGATTACCAAAGATCGCTCGATATGGAGTTTGTAGGTAATGGATATATATTTCTTATGACAAAGCAAGAAAAAAATTCTATTAGCGGAATTCTCGTTATAGTCGTCTGAAGTCATACTAGATATGGATTACCAAAGATCGCTTGATATGGAATTTGTAGGTAATGGATATATATTTCTTATGGCAAAGCAACAAAAAAATTCTATTAGCCGAATTCTCGTTATAGTCGTCTGAAGTCATACTAGATATGGATTACCAAAGATCGCTTGATATGGAATTTGTAGGTAATGGATATATCTTTCATATGGCAAAGCAACAAAAAAATTCTATTAGCCGAATTCTCGTTATAGTCGTCTGAAGTCATACTAGATATGGATTACCAAAGATCGCTGGATATGGAATTTGTAGGTAATGGATATATATTTCTTATGGCAAAGCAACAAAAAAATTCTATTAGCCGAATTCTCGTTATAGTCGTCTGAAGTCATACTAGATATGGTTTACCAAAGATCGCTTGATATGGAATTTGTAGGTAATGGATATATATTTCATATGGCAAAGCAACAAAAAAATTCTATTAGCCGAATTCCCGTTATAGTCGTCTGATTTCATACTAGATATGGATTACCAAAGATCGCTTGATATGGAATTTGTAGGTAATGGATATATATTTCTTATGGCAAAGCAACAAAAAAAATTCTATTAGCCGAATTCCCGTTATAGTCGTCTGATTTCATACTAGATATGGATTACCAAAGATCGCTTGATATGGAATTTGTAGGTAATGGATATATATTTCTTATGGCAAAGCAACAAAAAAATTCTATTAGCCGAATTCTCGTTATATTCGTCTGATGTCATTCTAGATATGGATTACCAAAAATCGCTTGATATGGAATTTGTAGGTAATGGATATATATTTCTTATGGCAAAGCAACAAAAAAATTCTATTAGCCGAATTCTCGTTATAGTCGTCTGAAGTCATTTTAGATATGGATTACCAAAGATCGCTTGATATGGAATTTGTAGGTAATGGATATATATTTCTTATGGCAAAGCAACAAAAAAATTCTATTAGCCGAATTCTCATTATAGTCGTCTGAAGTCATTTTAGATATGGATTACCAAAGATCGCTTGATATGGAATTTGTAGGTAATGGATATATATTTCTTATGGCAATGCAACAAAAAAATTCTATTAGCCGAATTCTCGTTATAGTCGTCTGAAGTCATACTAGATATGGATTACCAAAGATCGCTTGATATGGAATTTGTAGGTAATGGATATATATTTCTTATGGCAAAACAACAAAAAAATTCTATTAGCCGAATTCTCGTTATAGTCATCTGAAGTCATTCTAGATATGGATTACCAAAGATCGCTTGATATGGAATTTGTAGGTAATGGATATATATTTCTTATGGCAAAGCAACAAAAAAATTCTATTAGCCGAATTCTCGTTATAGTCATCTGAAGTCTTTCTATATATGGATTTATAGACAAGTGTAGCCTTTTCAGCCGAAAATGCCCAGACATCTTTTAGTGCTGGTGTGATAAGAGGGATATTCAGTACACAATTTTGTTCGCCTCTTATATTGATCCCATTAATTTGCTTGTTTGTAAGCCGTTTTGGCGTTTCTATTCTTCGGACACCATGCTCACTCTTACAATTACAGTAGAGTGAAATACCAACATTTTGCTCGAGCAATGGTGTATTATAATGAATGAATATATTGTGGTCCTTCGAGGTTTTTTTTTTATATTTTTTTGCAGTCTAGTACCTATAGTTTCATCACTTATAATAATGCTGTGGCCCAGTCGAGAACTAGGTTGGTAATTTGTAGTGTAGAAGTAAACATCTCACCTCATCCCCAATCAGTCATCTAAATCTCATATTTAATCTATAACTGTAGCTGTATTCGATAAGAAATAAGAAATATATATCCATTACCTACAAATTCCATATCAAGCGATTTTTGGTAATCCATATCTAGAATGACTTCATATGACTATAACGAGAATTCGGCTAATAGAATTTTTTTGTTGCTTTGCCATAAGAAACATATATCCATTACCTTTTACCTACAAATTCCATATCAAGCGATCTTTGGTAATCCATATCTAGAATGACTTCAGATGACTATAACGAGAATTCGGCTAATAGAATTTTTTGTTGCTTTGCCATAAGAAATATATATCCATTACCTACAAATTCCATATCAAGCGATCTTTGGTAATCCATATCTAAAATGACTTCAGACGACTATAACGAAAATTCGGCTAATAGAATTTTTTTGTTGCTTTACCATAAGAAATATATATCCATTACCTACAAATTCCATATCAAGTGATCTTTGGTAATCCATATCTAGAATGACTTCAGACGACTATAACGAAAATTCGGCTAATAGAATTTTTTTGTTGCTTTGCCATAAGAAATATATATCCATTACCTACAAATTCCATATCAAGTGATCTTTGGTAATCCATATCTAAAATGACTTCAGACGACTATAACGAGAATTCGGCTAATAGAATTTTTTTGTTGCTTTGCCATAAGAAATATATATCCATTACCTTTTACCTACCAATTCCATATCAAGCGATCTTTGGTAATCCATATCTAGAATGACTTCAGACGACTATAACGAGAATTCGGCTAATAGAATTTTTTTGTTGCTTTGCCATAAGAAATATATATCCATTACCTTTTACCTACAAATTCCATATCAAGCGATCTTTGGTAATCCATATCTAGTATGACTTCAGACGACTATAACGAGAATTCGGCTAATAGCATTTGTTTGTTGCTTTGCCATATGAAATATATATCCATTACCTACAAATTCCATATCAAGCGATCTTTGGTAATCCATATCTAGTATGACTTCAGACGACTATAACGAGAATTCGGCTAATAGCCTTTTTTTGTTGCTTTGCCATAAGAAATATATATCCATTACCTACAAATTCCATATCAAGCGATCTTTGGTAATCCATATCTAGTATGACTTCAGACGACTATAACGAGAATTCGGCTAATAGAATTTTTTTGTTGCTTTGCCATATGAAATATATATCCATTACCTACAAATTCCATATCAAGCGATCTTTGGTAATCCATATCTAGAATGACTTCAGACGACTATAACGAGAATTCGGCTAATAGAATTTTTTTGTTGCTTTGCCATATGAAATATATATCCATTACCTACAAATTCCATATCAAGCGATTTTTGGTAATCCATATCTAGAATGACTTCAGATGACTATAACGAGAATTCGGCTAATAGAATTTTTTTGTTGCTTTGCCATAAGAAATATATATCCATTACCTACAAATTCCATATCAACCGATCTTTGGTAATCCATATCTAGAATGACTTCAGACGACTATAACGAGAATTCGGCTAATAGAATTTTTTTGTTGCTTTGCCATATGAAATATATATCCATTACCTACAAATTCCATATCAAGCGATCTTTGGTAATCCATATCTAGTATGACTTCAGACGAATAGAATGTATGATTTGTATATTTTTTTTTAAACTTACGAGTACTTTCTTATTTATAAACGTACAAGAATTGTATTTAATATTTTCAATCGACAAACAGTTTTTGGTACTATCGATATAGTTATAGTTTTTAAATGATGCTATAGTTACATTTACTAGATATTTTTATAAATATATATTAGTGTTACCACATTTAACTATAATCATTTTTCGGGACACTTGGCGAACATGATGGATGCCTATTGGCGAATACAACGGTTGCCTATTGGCGAACATAGCGGCTTACATTTGGCGGACACCGCGGATGCCTATTGGAGGATATGGTGGATGACATTTGGCGGACACAGCGGATGCCTATTGGCGGAAATGGCGGATACCATTTGGGGGACACAACTGATGACATTTGGCGGACATAACGGATGAAAATTGGCAGACACGGCAGATAATATTTGGCAGTCGTTATATGTTAAATTAAAATAAGCATTTACCGAATTTCAATTCATTTGCTTTCATTTGCATTTATTTAAATAAAAATCAATCAATAAAAAAGTAATTATAAATTTAATTTAATTTTTCGCTCTCATCTCAATGGCTTTTTCTAATTATTTTTTTTTTCGTGGAGTCTTCTAAAAAAGTCATGAACTGCTACACGAACTAGCTCGATGTTTGTCAAGTACCTTTTCTAATTTAACAAACACGAGCGACTGATTTATTTCATTTTTTCAATTTTTTTGCCACAGACTGGACACGACCGATCAGCGATCAACAGAATAGTACGAGAACGAAAGAGGAAAGTAGTGAGTTGGTCTGGGTCACAAAAAATGTATATCACAGAAAAGTAAAGCTATATGATTGTTTTATATTATTTTAAAAAAAATTACGTCGTTTCTACAGCCGTACCAAAAAAAAAAAACAAGTAGCTAATACATAATATCATCTAATTTATTTTTTACATTCTGAATAATTTTGGGTACGGCTGTGTAAATGAAGCAAACGAACGAAAAATGTTACAAAGAAAACAAAAATTGCACTTTATTTGTATGTACCGTGACGTGATACAAAAAATCTCTTAATAGAGAAATTGTTGTATCATGTTATGTACTATGTATACTCTCAGTCTGTCATTGGCCATATCCCAGAATTGTCGACTGCCATTCGGCACCCGTTCCGCTTGGTTTCCGTTCGCTGCCGAAAAACACACTTTCCAACAGCCATTCGGCACCCCTTCCGATTGGTTTTCGTTTGCTGCCGAGACATAGACTTTGCCGAGTGCCATTCAGCAGCCGTTCAATTTGGTTTACGTTTGCTGCCGAAACACAGAATTGTCGACTGCCATTCGGCAATTCTTCCGGTTGGTTTTCGTTTACTGCCGAAAAACACACTTTGCCGAGTGCCATTCGGCACCCCTTCCGATTGGTTTTCGTTTGCTGCCGAGACATAGACCTTGCCGGGTACCATTCAGCAGCCGTTCAGTTTGGTTTTCGTTTGCTGCCGAAACACAGACTTTGTCGACTGCCATTCGGCAGCCGTTCCGTTTGGATTTCGTTTGATGGCGAATAGTAGACTCGTCGACTGCCATTTGACTGTCAAAAATCAGACATTAGGGCTCTCTGTCGTATCGACTGCTTTTCGGTTGCCGTAAAACTGCCGCCTATTTAAAAGCCGGCGTGGTTTACCGGGTTAGTGTTCATTGCTATATAAAAATAAAAAAAATAAATATTATAATCAAATGGTAATCTGGTGCCTTATTTAAAAAAAAAAAAAAAAATTAATAACCTAGTTTTCCCTCCTAATGTGGTCAAGCAGGCATTTTTGTATCTTCAGCAAACCCCACCCCAATCCCTGAGCCTTAGCTGGCAATAAAGACCTCGCTGAAGCTCTACAATTATGAATATACAATTTCAGTAACGAATGGCATTTCCATTGGGACCTAGTTTAGCTAGGTACCATTCCGTCCAAATTCGTTACAATACCGTTACAATACAAAAAATTGCCAGGTGTTAATACATCTATGTTGCTTGGATCGTCTGATTTGAGTTGACATAATGGGCGTGAATTTAATATCGCTTCAATTTGAAAAACTATGCATCAGCTGTTAAATCCGATACAACTTCTAAATGTATTGCTTTGGTCATCATCCATACATTACTGCCCCTCTTCCAACTGAGGGGACTTGCCATAGGGACTCGAGATGTCGGTAATGTACCCATTAATATACTGCTTGTAGCCGCTCGTTGCCGTACACACACTTAACATTTGTGTGCAATTCCTCTTGTCATGCTTCTACCAGTTACTATCCAGTATTTTTGTTTCAGAAGAGAGAATAATAGGGAGAGACCAGGATGGAAATATTTTAAATGGTAATATGAAACTATCATTTTACTTAAGATATGTATCATATGCACATTGTGCATTCTGCAACCGGCCGCCAACTCTTAGAATGCCATGACCATCCACAAATGAAGCCAGAGTTATTAATTTACCCTTATATGATAGAGAATTATTCGATTTTAGATTTTCTATCTCTTTCGCATAATGTTTATGCTGACACCATAGTATACAGGCTCGTTCGGCGGATTGTAACTTATTGCCTGTGAGTGCACCAAACTCCCTTTTCTGAATGATTTTTTAATTCTCATTTTTGAAGAACCGTATACCGTAGCCGAGTACTCGACGAATTTTTCGCCATGATGAAATTCTCCCGAATAACATTTCGTTGGGAGTTTATAGTTTTGAAATGGTTTCGTTGGAAGTTTATAAATGTAAGTGCAGTTGAATCCAGTTTTTACGCTCTTCTTCTTCTTGACCCGTTTCGCAGGTGAATAAAGGGTGTTTGGTTTTCCTCCAGTTTGTTTTGTTATCTTTTAGCCAGTTTGGTCCATGCCACCATAAATCGAACAATTTTAGGACCTCTGGAAGTTTGCCTCAACTTGCGCAATCTGCAGGGTTTTCAGCAGATTTAACATGGCTCTACTTACTTCTTGGCATTGAATTAAGGATTTCAAATGTTCTATTGGCAACATAGGTTTTCCATCGACGTGGTTGGTCCGATAGCCGATACTATGGTACTATCTGTCCACCCTAATTCTTTGCTTTTTACTTGTGGTAACTCGATTTCGACCTTTGTTAGTCATCTGCTCAGTAATACCGCAGCGCGTTGTCATTGCTAGTTGAAATAATGTCCGAATAGCTTATAGAAAAGGTGCTCCTGAAGTACCATAGGTCACCGTTTTCAGCCGAAAATGTTCTATTGGTAAATCAGGAGATTTTCGCCAAACTATCCGTTGAAAATGTGTATCATTATTTGACGGTACTTTTTGTTGACATCGGCACTTAAAGCAACTGGATGTATGCGGAATCGCATTAATATTAACCAAAGTGTTGGTTGAATCGTATGACCAACCATTAAGTTTTCATTTAACGACATTCCATTTGAAGTTTTACATGAACCGTCGAATACTGTTCTTAACTTGGTTGTCGTGCTGGAGGTCTTGAGAACTGCATGATGGGCAGATAGCAATGGTGAGTATTGGTAAGTATGATCTGATCTTCCTGAATTTTTTTCAATCTGGTTTAGTTGTACATATGTATCCAACTCCGAATATAACATTTTATATTTAGGATCTTGCCTCATTTAATTAAACAGAATAGATATTAAAATATCGTTTGGTTAATGTAAATTAGTGTTTCCGAAGGAAGATATGAGATCTGGCCAAAACTAGACCGGTCTATGTTCGGCCGCAGCTGATATTGCTTCGGTCTCCTATAAATAATAATGAGGGTAGACTGGGAATCTCGTCTAATGAACAGTGTCATGTTGGGATTATCAGGAGGTTAAATAAACAGAACTACACCTGCTTTACACCTATCTCCATCAGGCAAAAAGAAGAATGAAGTTTATGGGAGCATTCCACCTTGTGGCAAGACGTATCTAGCGAGATTGACATTAAGAGTTGTAACGGTCGGGTTTTTAATTTTAAAAAAATGTATCCGTTCAACCAAATTTATTTCCTTTTAGTTCCCGTCTAATCACTCATCATTTTATTATGTTTTATATTTTATGAGACCGATTTCAAAAAGGAGTCATTCTAGTACCAATGATCATCGAAATCAGTGGGCTTTTGAACCAAACTTCAAACAATAATGTTTGCATGGTTGCGTAGTAATGCTTGTGGATTATACCAGCACCATCAAAAAGAATGAAAGAAATTGCTGCGGAGTACCGACCACCTATGGTGGGTGGTATGACTTAAAGTTTGTAATATATCTGGAGTATTGTCGGTACAATATGGAGAGGATGAGGCATGGAAAGCTGTGTTATAGGGGACAGTAATATAAGGAAGCAGCTTTAGAAAAAAACACCGACAACGGAGAGCTGACGAGGTTGTGGAAGGAGCACGGATTCTGAAACACACAAAAGGCACAGGCGCGCATAATGTTCAGGTGAGTGACATAATTGTTATGCTCCTTCATTTCTCGGGATTTGTTTTAAAGATTAGTTTCATTTAAACAACTATCAAAATATACAAAAAGTCAAGCAGAACATGGCAGATGTAATGCAACAACCAAAAGTAATAATTTTTAATGCGATCGAATTATTTCGAGTTGAAGTTCGCCCAAATTCGTTGAAAACGCTGAGTCTGAAAAGATTTCAAAAAAGATGGAAATGGAGAAAACGCTATATGCCTGCTATGCCCAAATAAAGGTTTTAGTTGTAAAGGAACTTCTATAAGCGGATTAAGACGGCAACTAGAAAGTGTGCACAATTTCGATCCAAACGAACTTAAAAACGACTGCAATATTATAGGCTGTACTAGTATTTTGGAATCCCTTAATCATGGCGATATAGTGTAGTAAAATTTGTTAAAGTTGAGCAGCCGTCTGTTATATCTTTTATGAAGCGCCAATTCATGGCGGAAATTATTGCGAGGCTTGCTGCTAATGATGGTTTTTCGATTCACGCATTTATAAAAGTGAATTTATTCGTGGATCAGTAAGTGCTCGACACTATACTTTGCCGAGAGGCATCCACATCGGGTGATGAATCTTATATATTAGGTTTATGATATTTCAAAAAAGAAAATAATTGAAACCATAAGGTCTCATCCATAAATGAATGGACGAATGTAAGAAATCAACGATATTAGATTATTAACCAGAGATTGCACAACATGCCAAAATGCACATTCGCAGTGAGTTGAATGGTTTTAGAACATTTTCGATGCAATTCGTGCGGCATTAATTGATTTGGAATCTAATATCAAACTCGCACATGTGATTTGCACATTGCTTTGAAACCCGCCGAATAAAAACGAACTTTCAAATAAGCTTTTTGATCTTTTTTGACCGAATTTGCACAGAATGTTATGAACTGATTATTTATTGTAGATAATACATCGGAATCGTACTCAGGTTACAAGGCAAACGGAGTGTTTAGAGACGGCAGAAAAAGATGACGAGCAAGGAAACCGGTAGTACAGACATATCGAATTTAAAGGAATTCTGGCCGCAACGATTATTGACTGTATAACTTACTGTAAAAATTACAGTTCATAATTCCAGTTTCCTGGGGATCTAATAATCCCGGGAAAAGTGACCCTCTACCGTCTGGCGTCGGGGACTTACTGTGGATCTATTTCATTCATTTGTAGTGTCGTGGAAACCAGAAATGGTAAATCTGCTATATTTGTAATGAATCGTGGGCAGAGGTTACTTAACCGAAATTAATAAAAATTAATGAAATAAAATTTACAACGTTTCAAGAAATTTTGTATTTTCAGTTACGCGCAACTAGCGCTTGGAGAGCCAAGCGTCAACACTTTGATAACAGCTCAGGATGGTTCGAAGAGTGGGGAAGTGGTTATTTAAAATTTGATATAGGTACGGACTAGTTTGTATCTATGCTAGTCCGTGAGAAAGCCACCTTTACCCATTCTAACCTATCCTAATTAATTTCAATATTTGTATTTTGGTATGCACGTAAATTTGATAAATACCTCTCAGGGTTTAACCATGAAAAAATATCGAAAAAATTATAAATGTGTTCCACATAATTAGATGAGGTCATACAAAATTTGGCTGTCCTCCTACTTGTATCAAGGTTTCGAGTTAAATAAATACTAACACAATTGTAGCATCCATGGGTTTCAAACATTTTCAATATAAATGTATATGTACGTCTATCAATACAACATAAAAATTAGACTAAATTTTAGTTAGTCCATAAAATTCCACAAACAATAAAATTTTAAAAAATAGAATGTTCGTATTTGTAATGTAAGGTTTAATTGATCGTCAGATTCGATTCAGGTAACGAATACATGAATTTCCGAATTAATTAAATTAAATAATTTAAAGTTCCACAATCCATTATGTATAGTTTTGTAAATTGAGACAAATTTTTAATTCGCGAATTTTAATTGTAAATTAATGGCAAATGGCGAAAAAAATTTCATTGCTTCCATTTTTATCCACCTTCACACACTGACACATGCGCTTCTAAATTACATTTTAAACGAGAAATTCTCTTCTAGTTGATCAAATTGGTTATAAAACAATGATTTGAATTTTGGTGCGCTAAAGTCTGGAGTTGAATGAGAATTGATATTGTATTCCCAATCAAATTGATTTCAGGAAAAATTTAATTTTCAAAACACGATGTAACCTAAGTAAATAATTAATTTTTTATGGATTACCATAGAAAATTAATTATTATGTTTCCTCGAGCAAACCACTTTAAAAAAAACACTAATAAGCGTACCGGTAATAATTGCAGTTAATACAGTATAAATATACAGGGTGGCCCAAATAAGACTGAAGGGTTAAAAATATTCATAACTCTTTTGTTTTCAGTTATTTTTGGTTTTTGTTTTTTTGAGGTTATTTACTTTTTTTTGCAGATATATGATGTCTAGATATGATGTGCAGCAACACGTCAAAATTATTGAATTTTTTTATTCTTCTGGAAGGTCTATTATTTCAACTCAAAGAAATTATCGTCGTCATTTTAATGTTAGAACAGCACCCAGTAACAACATGATTAGGAACTTAGTCTCCCGTTTTGAGGAACAGGGATCAGTGTCAGATCTTCCAGGAAGAGGTACTCATCGGTCTGTGCGCTTTGAAGCAGTTGTGGAGGCTGTACGGCAGAGTGTAAACGAAGATCCATCTGTCTCTACTCGTCGTCGTTCTACTCAATTGGGAGTCTCCAGAACATCGTTACAAAGAATTTTGAAACTGAATCTTAAAATGTTTCCGTATAAAATTCAAATGGTACAGCAACTGCTTCCCCAAGATCTTCAGGCACGCCTGCAATATGCTATTCGTTTTGCACAAATAGCCAGAGAAAATAATAACTTTTTAAACAACCTTATAATGAGCGATGAAGCTCATTTTCATTTAAATGGCTATGTGAACAAGCAAAATTGTAGATTTTGGGGCACTCAGAATCCTAGGGCATTACGTCAACGTCAATTACACCCCTCCAGATGTACTGTTTGGTGCGGTGTTATGGTTGATAAAGTTATCGGTCCTTATTTTTTTGAAAATGTTTATGGAAACCATTTGAGAGATGTAATATTTCATACTTAGCTGTAAAAAATGTACATAAATTAATTATTTTGAGAAATTAAAAAAAAATTAATAAAAAATAAAAACAAAAAAGATACAGTTATTTTTAAACCTTCAGTCTTATTTGGGCCACCCTGTATAAGTATATACCGTGCAATAGCTTTTAAAAATGAATTTCATCATCATTGCACTGGTTATGACGAGCTGTTATTGCGCAGTCGTGAATTGTTTCGAAAAATTTAAAACTGATGACCACGAATACTACTCAAGTTATCCAAAAAAGGTAGATATAATTGTTGCCATTAGATATTTGTTAACTGTTACGGCACATTGTCTCATTAATTATAGGCCAGTTGGTTTGAAGCCAAACAATATTGTTATCTTCGTGGAATGAAGTTGATTGATGTTACATCCAAATCAGAAAATGATCGAATTAAAAATACAATACACAAAATTGAAAAACAATATGGTATAAAGACAGGTTCTACTTGGTGGTGGACATGCGGAACAAATATGGGATATAAAACCTTTTTCTATTGGGATACAAATGGTAAACCGTTTACCTATACAGACTGGGAAAAAGATCAACCTGACAATCATGGTGGCAATGAACATTGTGTACATTATAATCATCATTTGCTATGGAATGACTTCGACTGTATGGATAAAACGTATTTTATTTGTCGAAAAAGAAGTAAAAGTTATAGAAATATTTAAAAACCAAAATAGTTTACAATTTTAAACATAATACAGATAATTAATAAATGCTTCATTACTGAGGCTAATCATTTAGAACTGGTGATGAATTTTTCAGCTGAATCATTTTACTCCACTCTCTATATATACCAAGAGAATGCTACTAATTTTGTAGCATGTACCGCGTGAACTCTGAAAACTACTTTTGTCTCTATAGAACTTTGCTTAGGGTAGATGACGTACCAAATATTTCCTGGAGGTAAATATTCTATCCAATATAAGTATGACAGTAACTTGTATGCTGTGCAAAGGAGAGCTATACTGCGATAATTCTCACACTTCAAGCGGTCTCCCTTCTTTAAGATGGGGCATATCGCGGCTACCTTCCATTCGTCCATTCGCTGTGTTCCCAGACTTGTACGACAACTTCCATCGTAGCTTTGCAGCGACCAAACGATGATCGCTGCCTACGTATTTGGTTGCTGACCGATAAGTTTTCACATTCTGCACAACCTGAGCCGGTCCTTTAAAAACTAACACGTGGTCAATTTGGCTGCGGGAAGTTCCGCGAGGATGTGTCCATGTCTCTAGATGTATTTGTTTGTGAAGGAAAAATGTGCTAGCTACTCTAAGATCATGTCGCAGTCTCGTGTCGGGAGTACGGACCTATGTTTTCACATAAGTCGGTCTGATTTCTGCCAGCTCTAGCATTAAAGTCCTTATTACCTAATAATTTCACTATACATTGGAGAATAATGACCGTAGATGATCTTAACAAACGATTTTCCTATTTGCATGTCTATATATGTGACAGAATTATCTGGTTTTAAATTTGGTGCGCAAAACTCTGAAGATGCATGTGAATTGATGTTGTTGCCGTTGACGTCCCCAAACGAATATTGATTATTGGAGGAAAACTTTAATTTCCAAATCAAGGCCCTAAAATAATAGTTGAAGTGAATAATTAATTTGGTATGGTAATCCACGACTAAACCAAATTATTATACAAAAAATAATGATAAGCGAACCGGTAATAATTGCATGTGGTATAAATATGTAGGTATTCACCCATTAGAAGTTCAGTCACAAAATATATACGCGGAGTGGTCCTAAAAATGAATTTCATTTTCACGGCACTGGTTATCTCGTGCTGCTTTATTGCAGTTATAAATTGTAAAGGAATTCACTATACTACAACCGATGGCATGATTTTTTATGCGAGTTATCCGGAAAAGGTAAATATATAATTGTTGCTGCAGAACTAAGTTAACAGATACTGTTTGAATTTTTTATTTCATATTATATAGGCCAATTGGTTTCAAGCCCTACGATCTTGCTTACTCCGTCAAATGAATTTAATTGATGTTGATAGCTCTAAAGAAAATGCTCGAATTAAAGAAACCATACAGGCAGTTGAAACAAAATATGATGTAAAAAAAACTCAATGGTGGACAAGCGGAACAAATTTGGGAACTGAAGGCGCCTTCTTTTGGGCTACAACCGGATATGATTTAACTTATACTGACTGGTCCGATAATGAACCTAACAATAAAGGTGGTGATGAACACTGTTTACATTTTAATTGGAAAAAACAATGGAATGATAACACTTGTGATTTTCAGATTTATTATATGTGTCGTTTTAAATAAAAGAATTTCAAAACAATTTAGATTGTTAATCACAACATATATAGTAATAAACAAGACATACATACATGTCTGTAAAATGTAAACATATTTATTGAGAAATTGTCAATTTAATTAACGAACTATTTCAATCCGCATACAGCTTTAAATTTCAGCTATTCTAAAAGCATGTTATGAAATCAGATGTAAAAATCTGTTGAAGTGAATACAACCCCGCAGAAAACAACGGCATTATACCTCATGATATAAACCATGAACAGGATGATGACGCAGTTTATAAATCTTCCTCAAGAAATCTGCATTTAATTTTCAAAAAATGAGGATATAAGCCATAAGATTTAACACTTCAACGGGGTAGTCTGTTGTCACAAAGTTGATGGTTGTGTAACAGTCCTAAAAGGTACCCGCACATAGTTGCAAACGCTCTAATTAGATAGCATTATTGATCCTCGATTATCGATAATTAAAGAGATGTTAGCCAATCTAACCTCCGATCATACCAGAAGTATAGAAGCCGGAGTCGTTTTAGAATTAGACCACGAAGTTTTAGCAGACGCCGTTTTTCCGGCAATCGTACTAGCTAGATACTCCCAATAATAGCGCTGTATATAGTCAATCTATTACAAATCTACCATATATCAACCACGAATATTGGATCCAGCCAAACACAAAATTGCACTTGCCTAATTTGAGCTTATAGTTTAATTTTGTGTTTGCAGACCGTTACATTGATTTAGTCGTATCATATGATCCCATTGGCTTCCAATTACGTGCATAAAATGGCAAAAATATACCTTTCGGGCAACTCGAGTTCACTTGAACGCCTTTCGGGCTTCGTAATGCAGCACAAACTTTTCAGCGCTCCATGAACGAATTGGTCAAATGACTTGACTTTGTGTTCGTTATACTAGTGGCTATCCATCAAGAGGAAGAGCATTAACTCCACATTTATGCATCTTGTTAGTTTTGGTATCAATATATGAGCTTCAAATGAGAATTATTACCCGCTGAGATCAAGTAGACAAATTGAAGGCAAGGACAACGTGTATAGTTGTGAAATGAGACGTCGACTCTGACACACTTGATTTATATAAAGTCGCTCAGTCTCAAAAGTCGGATTACAAATTGCAGAAATGGCCATTTGGTTTGTCGCACCCGTCGAGCTCGATTTGTCCGTCTTTTGTTGATGTTTCTTAAAAGATCAACAAGAGCTCTTTGGTCTTTCCCATCAAAAAATTCGAGCGTCACGTATACTCATCTTACCAAGACATGTTTGGCAAAAAATACACCAAAACGCGACAAAATAGAAGACAAAGGTACAATGCTATACAAAATCACGAATAAACGATTTTAATATATGCTAGTTGGTAGGTTTGAGCATAAACTCATAGATGTATTTGGGCCCATTACCTCCATGTAAAGGTTTCATGTACATTCTGGTATCACGACTCTTGGCCGTTTTTTGCATTCGCGACTACACACTGCTATATACTAATGCTAAAATATCTATCGAGTAATACATTTCGGGTCTGGGCACACATCGTATCCGATAAACTTATATGCGATCTAGTGTGTTCGTAGACAGTTGAAATACTTCAGTACTGAAGGCTCATGATAGTATACTCCACATTGGAGCTCCCAACTACCCATTATGCTACTGGGAATATGAGCAGCAATCAGTGATGATACCAACTGCTTCCCAGCTGAACTTATGTACGGACAGGGCCTTCAATTACCAGAGGAAATATTCACCGAAAATGTCAAATATCTTACCGATTCAACCGGCTTAATTGAGACAATTAATATGACAATGCGCTATTATTCCAACTAACACTCACAAGTCAGTTTCGCCCTTAATCTTCATACCGACAAAGTACGTCTGTCTATCAGCGCCATTCGAAGCACCGTTTAATCGAAATCTGCTGGTAAAATTACCCAATGGTGGTTTTAAAGGAAGAGCAATACAGTCGCTATATTGGATTTTAACCCAAGGAGGGACATACCCACAATGTATACCGCTGGAACACGGTTGGGGCCTCACAAATTACAAATGGTTCTTTGGCGGACTTATACTGATTCGTCATTCGGTGTCATGAAAGCTGAGTACTTTTGGATTTGTTTCATAACCGAAAGGTGATGGATCCCATTATCCAAATCAAAAGTGGTGAAAGCACTTTAACATGTTGAAACTGACCTTGTTGATATTCGATCAATTCTTAATAATTTGACGATTTAATTTGCAATAATCCACACTTACCATATGGCTCCGATGCTTCTTTTTTGTTTAACATAAAAAAGCAACATTTCGACAAGGCATCGTGGTTAAAGGCATTTCGCTGGTAATTTCTTATGATGATCGTACATTCTTATACGCAATATATTCTGTGTCATTTGTAACTTTCTTGTCGTTCTTCTGTGATATTATGTAACAAAACTTTTATTCAGTCTTTATCAATAACAAGCACCGCATTATAGGTTGTTGTCAAAAGAGTCTATTCTTCAATACTGATGCATGTGGTATCACTAACTGTATATCCACCGCAGTCCATTCTTTAACGACGGTTGCACATTTTTTGTTCATCTCTTCTATTTTGTGTTGAAGAATTCATAAAATTTGTCGGCAAACTGGTTGCATTTGAAAGATTCAGGATTCTTAGTCTGAACATATTTTTAAATGTACTGCCGAAAAATACTGATGGAATGATCCTTTATTTAATTTTTTCCGTTCGACATTTTTTAATGAAAAAAATCGCAAATATTTGTTTTGAACTCGAATTCACCTCTCAAAAAAATGTACAAGGTCATTGGGTACGAAAAAACATTTAACTACTATGTGCGGGTCATGATGACGTATGTGAAATTTGTCCTCAACTTGGCCTAAAAAACAACAAAAAAAATTTCGGCTTATATGGGTTATTCTGCACAGCGAAATGTCTCGATAATAAAAATTGTATCCATAGAAAACCAATTTTTGGTACGACGAATACATGATTTTCTGAAAAACGAATGAGAAAATCCTAAGAAGCTATCACCAAAACAGCGTATATACTACAATGTCTTAAGGTCAAAGGTTTCCGAAAACCTTTAAATTTTGAAAAAATCCTGGTGGTCAAGAGAACTCCAAGGTACTCGTATAAAATGTAGGAGATTGTTCAAAGAAAGCGAGGTGCACCAATGCTGATTGGGACTGTTATAAGGAAGTCGTCAAAATCTACAACTACGAGCTAAGAGCAGCCAAATCGAGGGCCTGAAGGCTATACTGTGGTAATATATAGTCCTCGGAGCCGGCCATACAACGCAAAGTACTATGGTAAAGACCTTTCATCCCGATGTATCTACATTGACCGGATGGTTCATGGACTTCGTAAAGTGAGGAATTCCTGGATTCTGTGCTCGGTACAAGCTTTGGAGAGACCCATGATAAATAGGGGTGCCACTCCGTAAGTCATATAGTAAATAGGCCGAATACCCTGAGAATATACAGCAAACTATTGACTTAACCCTACCCTGGCTGGAAGTTATCATCAAAGGCAGCTTAGAACTCTGTCACAATCCTAGCAAATGGACTGAAGTAAAAGTTACATTTATACCTAAGGCGGGAAAAAGCTCTCACTGTTATCCCAAAAACTTTAGTCCTATATAAGCTTATCCTCTTTTCTGTTAAAATCACTGGAAAGACAAATAGAGGCTTACATTAGAGGCTCAATCAATGTCGGGATCTCAACACGCATACTAAAACAGACGATCGGTGGAAACAGCTCTCCACTCCTTGATTGCCCCGATTGAGAAATCACTTGAATATAAGGAATATTCATTGGTAACTTTCTTGGATATATAGAGGTGGCCTTATGTCTCAGATGTTCGATAGATAAAATACTTAGAGGCAGGATCGTGACAGCTCATCTGGGTGAAATATCTGCCAGCAGATAATTGAGCAACGGGACACTGTAAGATGGGGTATTTATCGCAGACCGCTATTGCGGTCTTCTATAAATATCCTTGTACGCTGAGTTAGTGCATACAATTCAAGCGCACTCGGCTTGAACTCTGAGTGGGCATGCAGTTGCGGACTGAGCTGGTCCTCTTTATACCAGGAAATACAAACTTCTTCAGTGTGACCCACCAATATTAAATGGTACTCGCTTGATCTTTTCGGATAGAGCAAAATACCTCGAACTACTTTTGGACAGCAAGCTAATCTAGAAACCAATCATCTTAGAGAGAGTTATGAAAACTATACAATAGCTGTCTACTCCTATAGAAATTATATTGGAAAGAGATGGGATATTGAGTAGCACACTGGCTGTACGTCTCAGTGGTCAAACCTATACTTCGTAAGGGGTTCGTATTTGGTAGCCAGCGTTAAAATGATGGTCAACCTTAAAATATTGATGAAAATGGAAAGAACGGCCTGCTTGTGTATAAGTGGGGGCTCTCACGAGCACACCTAATCAAGCTTTGCATCTTGCATAGCCATTCGGCTCAAATCCATATCTATATGAACTTGTAACAATATATGGGGCACTAATCCATCCTATGCAACAGGTGTTCCGAAAACTACCGACTACGCTATCCCTTCGACAGCTGTTGAGGTGAGACTCCAAATTGAGTTTCCCACCAGAGAGGTCTGGGTGAACGAAACGGTAATGGACAATGAGGCACTAAGCTTCTTCACGGATGGCTGAAAAAGGGATAGTGGGGATGGCTGCGGGGTATTCTGTGAGGCACTAGGGGTTAACCTCTCTTTTCGTCTGCCCGACTTTTGCAGCGTTTTTCAAGCTGAACTGACCGCGATAATGGAAGTCATGGACTGGTTGAAGTTAAATATAATATCTACAAGGGATATTCGCATTTTTACCGACAGCCTAACTGTGATCAAATCGCTTCAATCATACTCCCTGACGTCGAAGGTCATCTTTAAATGAGATGGCTGATCAGTTCATCCGCTTGACGTAGATGCCAGGGCACTTGAATATCGCAGGGAATGTGAAAGCGCAGATGAGCTGGCGAAACGAAGAAGCCAAAAAATTGGTCTTACGCTAGTTCGTTTTAATTTACCAGCAGATCTGGCCTCGACTTGACCGGTCCAGATCCGGCCAACTGATATTGGTTCGACGTTTACATGAAGCAAGTGGTAAAGCAGTCCGAGGTATTTTGCTCTATCCGTAAAGATCAAGCGAGTACCATTTAATGTTGGCGGGTCACACTGAGGAAGTTTGTGCTTCCTGGTAAAGAGGACCAGCTCCATTTTCTGTGGGTTTGCGCGCACTGCATGCGCTCACTCAGCGTACTAGGATATTTACCGAAGACCGCTATAGCAACATCATCCGCGTTAGCAACCACCTTGAAGCATTGCCCTTCCAGGTTAAGTAACAGGTCATTTATGACCAAGTTCCAAAGAAGGGGGGATAGAACCCCACCTTGAGGTGTCCCTCTGCCCACGTATCTGCCGGAAGACGTCTCACCCAAAGCCCAGCCTCTGAGTGACCCGTCTACCCCCAGACCCGCAAGGGCCCGAGAGATTGCCCCCGGTCTGACGTTGCTATAGGCCCCCTCTATATCCAAGAAGGTTACCATTGAATATTTCTTATATTCAAGTGATTTCTCCATCGGACCTATAAGCGGAATGGAGAGCTGTTTCCACCGATCGTCCCTTACAGTATGCGTGTTGAGATCCCGACAACTCACCCGGCTTGATTGAGCCTCTAATGTAAGCCTATATTTGTCTTTCCAGTGATTTTAACAGAAAAGAGGATAAGCTTATATGCCTAATGTCTTTGGGATAGAAGTGAGAGCTTTTTCCCGCCTTAGGTATAAATGTAACTTTTACTTCAGTCCATTTACTAGGAATATGACAAAGTTCTAGGCTTCCTTTGAATTAACTTCCAGGCAGGGTAGGGTTATTAAAATTAAAAAAAATTAAATTAAAATTGGGCGGATTTTACTCCAGCACTCAATGCCACTAATGGCCCACGGTGCAATACCCACATACACACAAACATTCATTCAATCCATTCATCCCATTCACACAAGTACAGTATACCACCTGCGCATTGCATAGCTCCATGTCACCCTGTACTGTGACATTCAGGGTTAATTTCATCAGGTCCTGCCGACTTGTATGGCTTAAAACTTTTTATTGCCCATAGGATATTCCGCCTATTTACTATATGACTTACGGAGTCTATACCCCTATTTATCATGGGTCTCTTCGGAGCTAGTACCGAGCACTCCGGAAAATGCGTTCCTAGTAATAGCTAAAGGGATTCCTCACTACACGTAGTCCATGAACCATCCGGTCTTTGTAGATAACTCCGGATGGAAGGACTGGAACTTAGTACTCTGTGTAGCCTAACAGCCGCCGAGGTCCCTTCTATGTTGCCACAGTAGTGCCTTCAGGCCCTCGTTTTGTCTGCTCTTAGCTCGTACAGCATTTGCGTCCCTCGCTTTCTTGAACAATCTCCTGCATTGTATACGAGTACCTTGGAGTTTTCTCGACCACCAGGGTGGCCGACATAACATGAGTTTGTTAAAAGCATCATATAGCTTGGTTACTAAAACATCAAGCTCCTGTGTAGGTGCAGGTGGCTTTGGAACCGATACCGGTAATGAATTGCCCAGAATGGTGGTTCTAAAGCAATCCCAATTTGTTTTCTTGCTATTTCTGGAGGATGGTTTTTTAGTGGGTTTTGTATCCACTTCGTACTGGAGATAACAATGGTCAGAAAAGGAATGGTCTTAGGACACTTTCCAGTTAAATACCCTCTCCTTAATAAAATCTTAGACAAGGGTGATGTCTAGCACTTCTTGTCTATTTTTAGTAATAAAGGTTGGCTTGCGCCCGATATTACATATATTTAGGTTAGTACTTAAAATAAAATCAAGGAGTAAGTAACCTCGCCTGTTGATATTTGTACTTCCCCAGATTGAGTGATGCGCATTAGCATCACTGCCCATGATGACTCCGACTTTTCGTCTTTGAGCCTCTGTTATTGCAATACCCACTTACCTGGTGGTATATTTTCCACCTCATATGGTAGGTAGGCCGATATTAGCCAGAGATTTTACCCATCCATCTCGATGCTATAGCCACCACTACATCAGCGTTGCTGTAATTTAGTAGTATAAAAATATTCAGATTATTTCTAGCGAGAATGCCGGAACGTATCTTACCTACATTTTTCGCATGTAATATTTTATAATTGGTAGTTCTGAAGCCCAGCACCCGGTCTCCACTGACCCAAGGCTCCTGGACCAGAACCACATCAATGAACTCAGATTCCATTTCCGCCGAGGCGGCTTTACAGTGGTGGAGGTTGATTTGAAGGATCATAAGCATTATATAGTACCAATTTTGTGTGTTAATACGGCCACCCTTACCTAACCTAACCTAACCTAACCTATGACCTCATGTATACCGATTATATTATTTTTCTGATTTTTTGTGGGAAGATCATAAGAAGCTAACATCATAATGACGTAAATACCAAATTGTCATTGAGTTAAGGACAACCAAGTTTGGTATGACGTCATGTACGTATGTCGCTTATAAGATTTATCTGAATTTTCTTTTGAAAATCCTGGGAAGCTATCACCATAATGACGAATATACCAAGATGTCTTTGGGTCTAAGCTATTCGAAAAATGTGTCAACATATAGAGGATTAGGAGGTTTAGGACAACAACAACCAAATTTTTATTGGGAAAATCCAATAAAGCTAATACCAGTAAAACATATATATTATCAAGATTTTATTGAGTCGATGCTATCCGTTTGGCCTATAAACTTCATTATAGTGTTCGCACCCTTGGACTTTTCCGAAAAGTTCGGAAAAATCATATAATCGCTATACCGATCACTCAAGCTTGGATGTCCTGAACACTCTTTTACAGAAATTGAAATATTTTTTGAGTAGCTTAGATTTTGGGAAATCTTGGTGTCATTATTGTATTAGCTTCCTACGGGTTTCCCAAGAAAATTAGAAAATTAATTTATTTGGCATACATTAGTTACAAAAAGTCACATAATCGGGTAAATAATATGATATTCTCAATTCAAAAAATTAAAAATAAATTAGGACTTTTCTTAGGACAAAATTTACAATCGTATATAACTGAGTGATGCTTGTCTTAAATCCACAAAATATTTACATATGTAAATATTATGTGGATTTAAGATAAACATCACTCGTCTATATACGATTGTAAATTTTGTCTTAAAAAAAGTCCTAATTTTTTTTAAATTTTTCTTTTATTACAGATTTAGGAATAAATTCACGTGAATGTCATGTGACATATCAAATGAAATGTATTTTCATCAGCAAATCAAATTATTATTGGATGATTTACTTGTTAAATGTTATTATGATTGTGTTCCTTGCGCATACATTTTTGTTTGTTGAACCGAGTTTATAGTAACTACGCTAAGAATATTTTCTTGAGAGATCCCGTGGAGCTGGTTAAATAGCAAAAAATCGCTTGTTTGAAAGTATCAAGACATTTATGAATTTTTATTATAATTAAATGGATCAGAAATACACAAAATATTCTAATCTCGTACAACATATATTGTTAACATTTATATATATATACATATGTGTATACACGCCAGCTCATTGATGGTGCGAGCGAGTTCATTGGAAAATAAAACGAGAAAAATGAAATTTATTTATTTATTATATTTGGAAAAATTGAAAATTTTTATAATTTAATACCCCGTAATAAAATATGATGTTATGTATTTTATGTTTGCATAAATAAAAATAAGCATAAATATATCGGCTATGTATGTAAGTATATAATATATATGTATATATAGGTATGTTATGTTGTGTACACATTGTACAACATGCAAGGTTATTTTACATATATACATACATTCATACGTATATTTGCTGATGTTCTGTGGATTAAATATTTCATTTTTATTACATAAATATTGAAATGAATGTGTTATACTATGTTGTTTAGGTGTTTTTATTAAATAAACATTCATTTACATATATCCGTAAAACAATAACAACGCTAAACATAATATTAAATGATAAAATATTAAATTTTATAATGTTTATAAATATACATTATTTTATAACATAACAACATATTCAGTTTTTTTCATTTTGATCTAATTAAAAATTTAATGTAATGTAACATATACATATACCATGGCTTGGTACATTGATTTAAATAGCTCAACAAGAGGTACGCGATGCTACCTACAATATATACAATGTACATGCAAATTGAAAATATAATTTAAATAAAATACAAAATTTTCATCTCGCAGTTTCCAAACGATAAATTATATTTTTTTGAATTTCTAAACAATAACATGAGTTATGTATGGACGTCAACATAAAATATGTACATATACGAGTATGTATATATTGTGTAGCAGCATATTGGGGCGCGCAGAGACAAAATGAAATATGAAAATTGATTTCCTTGGAAACATCGATATTGATGAAATTAAAAATTATATTTGTCATGTACACATTGCTCTTCATATATGATAACAATTGATATTCTGTTACCTTTTGAATATTACAGACACTATTATAGCAAAGTACTTAACCCATTTGTGCCCACTAACAGATGCAATTCCATTTATTTCACTTTTGGTTAAAAAACAAAATTGATTTAACCCGTTATATTATTTACGGTTATCCCAGACGATATATAGAGCAAAGTTCAAAATAGGATTTTTATCATTTTACGTTTTATTTAGCAAGTGGTTTGACGACAAAATAGTGTATGATTTTTATAATTAAAAAATTATGGACTCCGAAACTGCAAAATATTGGTAAGTATATATATATACATATATAAAGGGTGATTTTTTTGAGGTTAGGATTTTCATGCATTAGTATTTGACAGATCCCGCGGGATTTCAGACAAGGTGTCAAAGAGAAAGATGCTCAGTATGCTTTAACATTTCATAATGAATAGACTTACTAACGAGCAACGCTTGCAAATAATTGAATTAAATTACAAAAATCAGTGTTCGGTTCGAAAAGTGTTTCGCGATTTACGTCCGATTTATGGTCTACATAATCGACCAAGTGAGCAAACAATTAATGCGATTGTGACCAAGTTTCGCACTCAGTTTACTTTATTGGACATTAAACCAACCACACGGGCAAGGCGTATCACTGAGCCACATCAGGAGGGTTCCGAGATCTCACAGCCGAAAAGGCAGAGATCTGATGATGAACCGCCTACGGAGGCTAAAAAGAAGCGGGTTCCGGATGTCACCAGGCCCTTCAACGAGGTGCTAAAGGAGCACCTGATCATGGCAGTCGTGGACCGGGCTCAAGAAGATGGGAGCATTACGACCCTTAACTGGAGGAAGGTGGAGAAGGCCTTAGCCGCCATCTTCCTAAAAATTATGAGGGAGAACCCAGGACCTGCTCCGTCTTGCCGAGACGGAGGATGGCACCGGAATCACGTCAAACTGACTGCCTGTGCCGATGAAAGGTCGGTGACCCTCTACAAAAAGGCGATCGGCAGCCTGGGGGAAGTCTGGCCGGGGGCCAAATTAGAAGTGGTGACTAGGGAAGAAATTCCCTGCAGGCCAAGGGCGCGAGCCTGGATCCCTGCTGAGCCTAGTGATCCAAGGGAGATCTTGGAAATGTTGAAACTCAGCAATCCGGATCTACCAACGGCCACCTGGAAGGTTGCCAGGTTAGAAGAGGTAAAGGCGGAAGCAGATCACAGATCGGCCGTCATTATCATCGACAGAGAATCCGTGGGTGCTTTGGCGAAATCTGGAGGCCTGATCAGCTATGGATTTGGAGCAATTACGCTCAAAATTTATAAGCGCGATGAGGTTGACAGATCTGGGGCACCCGCAGCAGGGGGGGAAACCACTTGTGGTGTCCCGCCTGGTGTTGGTGACCCAGAAGTCCGCAGCATCCCGGAGGATGCACAGGAGACACTATCCCTGGACTCGGAGATTTCGAGATCATTGGGACTAAGCTGTGCGCTCCTAACGGACGAATCAATGTCAGAGGAGTCTGACTCAACAGTGGTGGAGGGAAGCAATAACTAATGCTTAAGATCCTTCAGATCAACCTCCATCACTGTAAAGCCGCCTCGGCGGCCCTTCTTCTAAAAATGGAATCTGAGTCCATTGATGTGGTTCTGGTCCAGGAACCTTGGGTCAATGATGACCGGGTGCTGGGTCTCAGAACTCCCAAATATAAAATACTACATGCGAAAAATGAAGGTAAGATACGTTCTTGCATTCTCGCTAAAAATAATCTGAATATTTTTATACTACTGAATTACAGCAACGCTGATGTAGTGGTGACTAGCATCGAGATGGATGGGCAAAATCTCTGGCTAATATCGGCCTACCTACCATACGAGGAGGAAAATATACCACCAGGTAGGTTGGGCAGTGCAATAATGGAGGCTCGAAAACGAAAGATAGGAGTCATCATGGGTAGTGATGCTAATGCGCATCACTCAATTTGGGGGAGTACAGACATAAACAGGCGAGGTGAGTTACTCCTTGATTTTATTTTAAGTACTAACCTAAATATATGTAATGTCGGGTGTAAGCCAACCTTCATTACTAAAAATAGACAGGAAGTGTTGGACATCACACTTGTCTCGGATTTTATTAAGGAGAGGGTATTGAACTGGAAAGTGTCCGAAGACCATTCCTTTTCTGACCATTGTTATCTCCAGTACGAAGTGGATACAAAACCCACTAGCAAACCACCCTTCAGAAATAGGAGGAAAACTGATTGGGATTGTTTCAGAACCATTCTAGGTAACTTATTACCGGTATCGGTTCCAAACCCTCCTGCATCTACACAGGAGCTTGATGCTCTAGTAACCAAGCTATCTGATGCTTTTAACAAGGCCATGTTAGGTGCATGTCCTATCAGTAGACCCTTGGGTAAATCTCGGCCACCCTGGTGGTCGAAAGAACTCCAAGGTACTCGTATGAAATGCAGGAGACTGTTCAAGAAAGCGAGGAACACAAATGCTGCTGCAGATTGGGACTGTTATAAACAAGTCCTCAAAACCTATAAGTACGAGCTGAGAGCAGCCAAAACGAGGGCCTGGAAGCTCTACTGTGGCAATATTCAGGAGTCCTCGGAGGCGGCCAGGCTACGCAAAGTACTATGTTCTAGTCCTTCCATCCCGAGTTATCTACAACGACCGGATGGTTCATGGACTACATGTAGTGAGGAATCCCTGGAGCTATTACTAGAAACGCATTTTCCAGAGTGCTCGGTACTAGCTCCGGAGAGACCCATGATAAATAGGGGTATAGACTCCGTAAGTCATATAGTAAAAAGGCGGAGTATCCTATGGGCAATAAACAGCTTTAAGCCATACAAGTCGCCAGGACCTGATGGCATTATCCCAGCGGATATCCAGCGAACTATTGACTTAACCCTACCCTGGCTGGAAGTTATCTTCAAAGGCAGCCTAGAACTTTGTCACATTCCTAGAAAGTGGACTGAAGTAAAAGTTATATTTATACCTAAGGCGGGAAAAAGCTCTCATTGCTATCCCAAAGACTTTAGGCCCATAAGCTTATCTTCTTTTCTGTTGAAAACACTGGAAAGGCTAATAGAGGCTTACATTAGAGGCTCAATAAAGCCGGGCGAGCTGTCGGGATCTCAACACGCGTACTGTAAGGGACGATCGGTGGAAACAGCTCTCCACTCCCTTATAGGCCCGATTGAGAAATCACTTGAATATAAGGAATATTCAATGGTGACCTTCTTGGATATAGAGGGGGCCTTTAGCAACGTCAGACCGGGGGCAATCACTCGGGCCCTTGCGTGTCTGGGGGTAGACGTGTCACTCAGGGGCTGGATAGATCATATGCTTAGAAGCAGGATCGTGACAGCTTATCTGGGTGGGGCGTCCGCCGGCAGATACGTGAGCAGAGGGACACCTCAAGGTGGGGTTCTATCCCCCCTTCTTTGGAACTTGGTCATAAATGACCTGTTACTAAACCTGGAAGGGCAAGGCTTCAAGGTGGTTGCTTACGCGGATGACGTTGCTATTGCGGTCTTCGGTAAATATCCTAGTACGCTGAGTGAGCGCATGCAGTGCGCGCTTGGCTACCTCTCTGAGTGGGCACGCGGCTGCGGACTGAACGCAAACCCACAGAAAACGGAGCTGGTCCTCTTTACCAGGAAGCACAAACTTCCACAGTGTGACCCGCCGACATTAAATGGTACTCGCTTGATCTTTACGGATAGAGCAAAATACCTCGGACTACTTTTGGACAGCAAGCTAAGCTGGAAACCAAACATCGTAGAGAGAGTAAAGAAAGCTACTATAGCGCTCTACTCCTGCAAAAATGCCATTGGAAAAAGATGGGGTATGGAGCCCCACATAGTACACTGGCTCTACGTCTCAGTGGTCAAACCTATACTGCTGTATGGGGTTGTCGTCTGGTGGCCAGCGTTAAAAGTTATGGCCAACCTGAAACTATTGATGAAAGTTCAAAGAACGGCCTGCTTGTGTATAAGTGGGGCTCTCAGGAGCACACCTACTCAAGCTCTGGAGATTCTCTTTCATCTTACTCCATTGGATATTGCGGCCGAGCAGCTTGCATCTTGCACAGCCATTCGGCTCAAATCCATATCTATGTGGACCTGTAATAATGCAGGGCACTCATCTATCCTATGCAACAGGGGTATTCCGGAAGCTACCGACTACGCTATCCCTTTGCCATCTGTTGAGATTAAATTCCAAACTGAGTTTCCCACCAGAGAGGACTGGGTGAACGAAACGGTTATGGACAATGAGGCCTTAAGCTTCTTCACGGATGGCTCAAAAAGGGATGGAGGGGTTGGCTGCGGGGTATTCTGTGAGGCACTAGGGGTTAACCTCTCTTTTCGTCTTCCCGACTTTTGCAGCGTTTTTCAAGCTGAACTGACCGCGATAATGGAAGTCATGGACTGGTTGAAGTATAATGTAATATCTACGAGGGATATTCGCATTTTTACGGACAGCCTGGCTGCTATTAAAACGCTACAATCATACTCCCTGACGTCGAAGGTAGCCCAGAACTGTCTGGCATCTTTAAATGAGATGGCTGATCAGTTCAACATCCGCTTGACGTGGGTGCCAGGGCATTTCAATATCGCAGGGAATGAAATGGCAGATGAGTTGGCCCGCAAGGGTACAGCACGCCTAATAATCCAAAGCAGGCGGGATATACAGATATCGCTTGCTTCATGTAAACTGCTGCTTCAAGAAGAAGCCATAAAAGAAACGAACGTCAGATGGTCTAAAGCCAGTTCGTGTGTAACAACCAGGCAGATCTGGCCTGGACTTGACCGGTCCAGATCAGGCCAACTGATATCGCTTCGACGGCAACATATTGGTATGGTCGTGGGAGCTATAACGGGACATTGTCTCATTGGGATACATGCGAGCAGACTGGGTGTCCCAGCCCACGATTTCTGCCGCAGCTGTGGTGATGAGGAGGAGGAGGAAAATGTGCTCCATCTGCTCTGCACCTGCCCTAGTCTAGCGTACAGCAGAACAAAATTTATGGGAACTTCCCCCCTGAACGACCTCTCGGATCTTAGTAAAATCGAGATCCGGGACTTTAAACGCTTCTTGGTAAGCTCAGGATGGTTTAGCGAGTGAAGAGGAGGAAACTCGAATGTGGTACAGCTACGGACCAATTTTGTGTCTATGCTAGTCCTTTAGGACAGCCACCCTTACCTAACCTAACCTAAACCAACCACACGAATGCGTACAGTGCGTACAGAAGAGAATATTGCGTCTGTTTCTGAGAGTGTTGCTGAAGACCGTGAAATGTCGATTCGTCGCCGTTCGCAGCAATTGGGTTTGTGTTATTCGACGACATGGAAGATTTTACGCAAAGATCTTGGTGTAAAACCGTATAAAATAGAGCTCCTGCAAGAACTGAAGCCGAACGATCTGCCACAACGTCGAATTTTCAGTGAATGGGCCCTAGAAAAGTTGGCAGAAAATCCGCTTTTTTATCGACAAATTTGGTTCAGCGATGAGGCTCATTTCTGGTTGAATGGCTACGTAAATAAGCAAAATTGCCGCATTTGGAGTGAAGAGCAACCAGAAGCCGTTCAAGAACTGCCCATGCATCCCGAAAAATGCACTGTTTGGTGTGGTTTGTACGCTGGTGGAATCATTGGACCGTATTTTTTCAAAGATGCTGTTGGACGCAACGTTACGGTGAATGGCGATCGCTATCGTTCGATGCTAACAAACTTTTTGTTGCCAAAAATGGAAGAACTGAACTTAGTTGACATGTGGTTTCAACAAGATGGCGCTACATGCCACACAGCTCGCGATTCTATGGCCATTTTGAGGGAAAACTTCGGAGAACAATTCATCTCAAGAAATGGCCCGGTAAGTTGGCCACCAAGATCATGCGATTTGACGCCTTTAGACTATTTTTTGTGGGGCTACGTCAAGTCTAAAGTCTACAGAAATAAGCCAGCAACTATTCCAGTTTTGGAAGACAACGTTTCCGAAGAAATTCGGTCTATTCCGGCCGAAATGCTCGAAAAAGTTGCCCAAAATTGGACTTTCCGAATGGACCACCTAAGACGCAGCCGTGGTCAACATTTAAATGAAATTATCTTCAAAAAGTAAATGTCATGGACCAATCTAACGTTTCAAATAAACAACCGATGAGATTTTGCAAATTTTATGCGTTTTTTTTTAAAAAAAAGTTCTCAAGCTCTTAAAAAATCACCCGTTATTAGAAGTACTTATTTCTTTTTGTAGTATTTTTGGTGCAAAATATCTGTGGTCACAAGTGTTGTGCACCCCTGATTAAGAAATTCATTCAATTCATTACCACCTTTTATAAAAGTAATTTCAAAAGTAAACGCCCATTTATAAATCAAATTAAAGAAAACACCTAGATATAGCTTAAATTAAATTAAATCACCTAAATGTAGACTAAATACAACACGCGCACTCTTTTTTTAAAATACAGTGCTAACCTCAATAATAAATCGAATAGTCAACAGATTAATACAAAACACAAATTTTGCAATCAACATTGAAAATTTTAGTATGTCAATTACCCAATACATAAAACTACATAAAATGCACATTTGATAAAATTAATTATAAGTTCCGTTAACTCAAAAATTAACCCAAAATTTTAGTATATATAGTCCAAAAATTTGTGATCAAAACCAGTTGTAGCAGTTGTAGTAGTTGTAGCAGTTGTAGCAGTTGTAGCAGTTGTATTCCAATTTTTAGTTGGTAAATTTAAATCAATTGTAGTAAAAGAGTTTTCCAGTAAGTTGTAACCAGAAATAATCAATTGAATTCAATAAAATAAATAAACTACTAATATCAAATCAAGTGTTCTCAATTATCAAAGAAGACCCAAGAAGAGCCGATTAAAAAACTAGTAAGTATAATCTTAAAAAAACAAGCAATACTGCCAAGCCCCCACCAGTGGTAAGCGGGTATTGTTCATATATAAAAACATCCTACTAATACAAAACGGTACCATTCTTTACGACATTGGCGGACGAACCTCGTACGGCAAAGCGAGGGGGGAAGACGGAAGAGTGTTTCAGCGCTCAAGCTTCCCTAGTTACAAGTGTCGATAAAGAACTTACTCATAACTAACATTCAATTACATTCTCCAGAATATTGGGATTAGTCCAAATATTCCAACGTTGACGACAGTAAACACGTAACAAAAACATAGACCATGACCTCATGACATACAGTTCCATACAACTGTATAACATCCATAAATACATTATCTGCTCATATTCACAATCGTGTAAAATACCCCAAACATACACGTATAGAGTGTATATAGTTCTGTATAAAAACAACACATTTATACAATATTGATGCTACCGACATCTCAACAGAACTATCAAACACCAGCATACACAATACAAGGCAAAACCGCCTAAGTCGACTTATTAAACAAAAAATGAGTTATGACTGCGACTGTATTCTAAATAAAATGTTTTTTCTAGAAGGAAGAACAGATTCTGATATAAATGATTTGTTGAATTCGTTTCACGAACCACAAGAATGTTTCGAAATTGAAAATGAACAATTCGATGATTCTGATGTAGATCCAAATTATATGTTCCATCACAATCTGATGAATCAAATATTTTAACGAGTGATTCAGGAATTGAGCTTATGGCTGCTGAAATTGAAAACAATTTACAAAACGATACTCAACCTAAGCTGAAAGAAAAATATTTAACCTTCAGTCGGTGCACCATATCTTTATTTCAAACCATTTGGACCAGATAAAACACAAATCATTATGGGAATCCTTGTTCTGTTTGTATCTTTTCGTTTACGTGCGTTTCATCATTCGCAGCCTTTCAACATAAACTCGACTTCAAAATTTATGAACTCAGCTTGAATATATATATTATATTTATAACGGTACTTTTACCGTTCAAAATTCATCGACAAATGTGTTTGATAGATCTACATCGTAGTTTGTGTTTGAACCTATAAAGGAATTATTCGTCATTACTGCAAGGAGTGTAACTATTTTATTTTGTGTAAGTTTGAACTTTTTGTATAATTGTATTTGTGATTTAGTTTCTGCATACCGTTTATTACTGTTGTTCCGTACAAGTATTTTTATCGACTTTGAGTTATGTGAGTATTACACAATAGTGTTTGAAGTAATTTTCATTTTAGTTGTTTGCCAGTTTATCTTTTTTGTTAGATAATGACAAAACGACAGAGCAGTCAAGAACTAAGAAATTTGTTCGATGAGATATCCGTTTCGTTGGATAATTCACTAATAATTAATTCTTGTAATGATTTACAAGAATATAACGAAATTCCTCAGGAACAAGATGATTTAGATGGTGATTTCTCGGATTTTGATGATGATGATGAATATATTCCGGACATTCGTGACCGTATGCGCAACGAAGATTTGCAGGAGGAACAAGAATGTTCATCCAATGATGATGAAAACGAGACTGATGAACAAGAATTATTTTATAACTCGCAGAATAAGAATTATTCTCGAAAATGGAGCGTCCAACCACCGAGCATTCATAATTTCAAATAGATCGTGAGACACCGGGATTGATTGGAATTGCTAGACATTTCAATAAGGAAGAAGAATGTTTTAAAAGTATGTTGCCACCTACGATGATGTGCACTATCGCGATTGAGACGAATCGTAAGGCGAAGGATTATTTTGATCGTCACCGTTATCCAAGCCAACATTAACAACCAAGAATATGGTATGACGTGGAAATTGATGAGCTCTACGCCCTCATTGGGATTATTTTATATGCCGGAATGAGGAAGAATTGGGATGAGCGATTAGTCGAATTGTGACATAAAAAGAGCCGGCCCTTTTTCAGATCATCGATGTCGTTGCAGAGAGTGGAGCAAATTCTTCGCTTCATGCGTTTCAATAATCATCGAACTAGAACAGAACGATTGCAAATTGACAAATTAGCTGCTTTCAGAGATGTTTGGCTACTTTTTTAGCATATAGACCAGGAAACTTGAACAACTAGTAGCAACAAGAGGGCGGTGTAATTTCCATATCCCTTCCAAACCAGGCAAGTATGGAATCAAAATATTTAGGGTCGTCGATGCGAAATACTCCTATCCATTTAATGGAGAAATTTATATTGGTTGTTAACCAGGAGAGAAGAGCGCAAAAGACTACGCATTCAACCTAGTGAACAGACTAGCTCGTCCTTACGTCAAGAAAGGACGTACTATAACAATGGACAACTTTTTTACGTTGTGCTCTTGCCGAAGATATGATTCGTCAAAAAACCACAATCTTAGGGACCATTCGAAGTAATAAACCCGATTTACCAGTCGAATTGGCAGCACATAAGGCACAAGACAAAAAAATATATATCAAAAATCGAGAAGTTGGTTCATCACGCTTTTGTTTTGATAGCTATCTCACTTTAGTGAGTTAAATACCAAAACCAAATAAAAATGTGCTATTATTATCGACTCTTCATAATAACGATGGCATCGATGAAACTTCCGGCAAGCCGAATATAATTTTATACTACAATTCCAGTAAGGGAGGAGTAGACACTATGGATAAGTTGGCCAAGACTTATACATGTAAACGTATCACTCGTAGATGGCCAATGGTGTTGTTTTTCAACATGATAGATGTTGCAGCTATTGCTGCCTTTAACATACATAAACTAGCTCGCCCAGATGCGAATGTACAAAAGAAAAGCAACACCCGCGTAAACTTTTTCTGGAGATCCTTGCAAAACAGCTTGTTGATCAACATATTCGAAAGCGGCTATCAAATCCAAACGCATTAAAAAAAACGTGATGCAGTTGATGGGTTATAACGTGAATATTATAAGACAGCAACCAGATGCTGGAACTAGTTCGCACATTACCAAAAATCGGTCTCGTTGTTAAACAAATATTAGTTGCCATATCTGTACTATGCCCGCATGCAAGCGTCATCATAAAATAGTTTGCAATGCCTGTTGTGCCATAGAAATCCAAGAAGTAGAAGTTATCGCCAGCTGTGAAGATCTTGATGACGAATTTGATTATATATTGTTCCTTTTTTAAATAATTTACATTTATTATAACATGAAACGTGAATTAAACTATATTTTCACTGTATTCCAATTAATTAAAATAAATTTTATTGATATATTATGTTCAGTTTTATTTAAATAAATTAACCAAATATAACTTTTCCCCTTGTATGGTATAATAAACTAGTGGGGTAACATGTTACCCCCATGCACAGACCGTGTGTATAAAATACGTGCACCGACGGAAGGTTAAGAAAAACTAAACAAAATAAATGGAATCACGGCAAACCCTATGATACAAAATCCGGCAAAAAAGTTTCTGAAAGAAGATGTACACCACTGGAAAAATGCAGAAAACTTTGCCAAACGAAAATTTCATTTGAACAACAGAAGGCTATTTTCTATCAGTACTAGAACTTGGGCTCTTATAAACAACGAATATTAGTTATATCTGGAGTGCTTAGAGTGGAAGACAAAAAGACCCAAAAGATGAATAAAAGTACAACGGCAATTTAACATTGGGAAAAATTTATCAATTATATTGTGAGAAACAATCTGATCCTATTAGTCTTTCAAAATGTTCAAATATATTTAATGGTAAACATTAGTATTTGTTTTAACAAATATTATTCTAACTCAACTGTAAATTTTATAATTTCACTTTTATAGAAATGAATATTAAATTCAAAGCACCGAAGACCGATACGTGCAATTAATGTTCAGTCCTAAAAGCTAAAATCAATATATCAACGGATCAGCATGAAATCGAAATCTTAAAAATGGAACAAACGATGCACCACATCGAGGCTGACTTAGGTTTTAAAAGTAAAGAGAACGACAAAAAATTATCAGTTTTGGATTCAACTTTAAAAGTCTACAGTTTTGATCTACAACAATGTTTGCAAACACCTTATCTGCAAACCTCGATATCTTTGTACAAACGCCAATTATGGACATACAATTTAACCGTGCAAGATGGTGCCACAAATGTTCCTTATTGTTTCATGTGGCATGAAGCAGTAGCTGGGCGTGGTGAAAATGATATCGCATCGTTTGTATACAGACATTTGGCAACAATACCCCAAAATGTGCGATCTGTCACTCTCTATAGTGATAACTGTGCAGGACAGAATAAAAACTCATTTTTACACATGGAGTGCGATTCGGACCATTCTGTAATCGAAACAAAAAAGAGAAAAACTGGAGTCAAAATTCACCATCCGCACGACTGGTATCAGTTTGTTAGAACATGTGGCAATCAACTATTTTTGAGATATGCTCCCGTGGAAATGAATGTATCAGTGGATGAATCAATGATACCGTATTATTGAAGACACCCATGTAAGCAATTCATAAGGAACAAACCAGTCCGTTTTGGTTATAAGGCTTGGGTGGTAGCTACTCGATTGGCATACTCTTATCAATTTGATATCTACCAAGGACGACATTGCACAAAAACAATTGTTCCCCAGACTATCATCTTCAATTAGCCTAGTTTGGTAATTATTTTATTACAGTACCTACATTGAACTACATTGGTTGTGAATTCGTGAAATATTATATTTTTTGTTTTAGTGATGAAATAGTTTTAGTTTTGCATTTATAATCCAAGAAATAAAAAACATGTATATAAAAAATTAAAAACTACAAATTGTTGTTGTACACCCCATATCTGAACCCCTAGCTAATTTTCACCCAGTTTTATTTTGTTTTAGGTTTGATATGAACGTCGTGAATTCAAATAAACAAATATTACAACAATATCTCGGACAAAAATTAATTGAACAACATAATTTTAAAAAAATAAAAATTATTTGCAATCAATTTCTAATTTTTTGTACATACTCGTACTTAGAAACAACCAGAAACATTTAAGACTATTATTGTGTATACATAAAATATACTGGTAGTAATTAATTCTAATTTAATTGGTGATAAATTAAAACGAACTTGCGACTGGACATTCTATCGTTATTTTTCTATGTTTCAGAATTATTGAGAGCATATAAACGTTAGCCATAATTTGTAACGTGCTGTCCCAACTTTGTTGGGTTTGGCAGCTTGGATAGACGATATCAGATAAAAAGTTATCGTTGGACACCAGTCTCCCAGCACGGCTATTCTCAAATTCGAGCAGGTGGACTAGGGCGGAGCGTGAATAGCACAAAGTAAAGCTACCAAATACAAACCAATTTTTCTCATTTTTTTCCACACGCGGTTCACACTATATCAACTACTACAAGGATTCCTTTTTTTTGGTTTTTTGGGGATCTAGTGTTTTATTTTGATTTCTATAAAACAGTGTTTAAAAGCTATTACTGGCCCCATACGGTGTCAACAATCTGGCTCCAACGGTTTCGATGCTGGGCTTGGTCTTCATACTGTCTTAAACAACCTCAAGAAGCCAGCCATCGTCACCTGCAACGACCTCTGCGCTTACCCTATGGTGGCCCTCCTTGCAGAGATTGCCGCACAATTCGTTCTGAATCAGCCCACAGATCGTGACCGAGCCAGTGTACTCACTGAGACCTTATTTCATGCACAATATTGGGAATCTTCATCAGATCTCTCATCTCGATATTGTACAGAGCTCGGCATGTGCCATCTATTTCGAGTTTTGGGCCGTAAATCACACTCATGTGTCTTCTCTCAAATGTAAGGAGACATCTCTCATACTCATCCGTCAGCCCCCATCATTCACATCCAAACATAGCAACGGACCTAACGCTTTGTAAACTTCAGCTTCACATCACTTAATACCAGCTGTTTAGATTTTAGCAGTGCCCTTAGAGGATATAAAGCTTGGCTGCCAGCTGCCAGCCACACTTTTATATCCTCATCCACACTGTTATGATGACTGATAAAATAGCCCAAATATTTGAACCTCCTCACTCCTTCAAACGTGTAGCAGCCACTACTTAACTCTGGTGTGCCATTGTCCCTATAACCAGACATCATGTATTTCGTTTTGGACTCAATGACCTGGAGTCCAACAGAAGCAGAAAACTCTACAAGCGGATCAAGTATTTCCTTCCCTCCATTGCTATTCAGTCCAATCACGCATATTATGTCATCTACATATGAAAGCACCTGATTAGACTGGCAATTAAACATGTTGCACTGAGGTGTTTCAGTTTTACGAAAGGTATATTTAGGAGGTTGCTCCTAATTTAAAATTCTCGTGAAATAAATACACAAATTCTCAAATGAAATAAATACACGTACACAATAATTTATTTATTTTGATAATTGATAATTTATTATTAAATTTATTTATTTAAATTTTATTTTATTATTTAATTTTCACCACCACTGTTTTGTATATTGCCACCAAAATAAAAAACGTAATTTGTATATAAAAATTCGCGACGTGTAACCAAATTGTAATGGCGAACTTGTTGTATATTAAAAACGTGTTGTCTTGTTGGTTGTTGTTTTGAGCTTGTTTGTGTCGTCGCCTTCGTGTTCGTTTTGTTGAGGGAACACATGCGCCGGCCACGGTCGACATTGCACTTATGTTAAGTGTTGCATCATCGCATTGTTATTTCGTGGTGATGTTGTTAGATGGCGACATGCTTTACTATAAATGTTTTATAGTAATGGTTTGGCTATTGGATATGTGATGGGGTTAGTGAACGCTTAATTCAAATAAGTTGATTTATATTTGAATTTCACTAATTGTTTTGTTTGTGGCAGTATCGAATATCGGTGAGTCGAATATTCGAGCTGCTACATATACGACAACATGAGATTAAAGAGTATCGGAGACAGGGCTTCTCCCTGCTGAACACCAGCCTGTTCTCAACTTAAACACAGCATTGAGACTGTGTCACTGTCATTCTACACAAACGTACCTATTTTGTTGGCATACCTAGATATTCCAGCTGACCACTAATTTTCTCGATTGATCGAGTCATAGGCCTGCCGGAAGTACGGGATGGAAGTCTCATAATATTTAGATAGAATCATCCGCATTGAAAAGACCTGATCAGTTACTGATCGATTCGGACGAAATCCTCCTTGATAGTCTCACCAACCAAGCCTTAAAATTTATAAACTACGGCTGGATGAATAGATGAATTGCTTGGTTATAACTTACGACTCCGACAATATATTTCGTTCATATTTCTGCATTATTGAAACATCGTCATGTATCGAACCGACTGTATCAGTTTGTAAATCGAGATCTAATTTATTTAATTTTTGTTCAACCAGCAACTCCAATAGTCTATTGCAGCTTCACATGACCCTTTAATTGCCACGAGTCTTAAAACATTCGCCAACAATGGTAATGCTTAAATATTTGTTTCAACTGATAGCACTCGATTATCTGTTGAGATATTTCTTGAGTTTCCTCCTTTTTTGTAATCGTAAAATATAAGTAAATCATTTTATTACAGTATATGTCTGGATTTAGGCATTTTAAATCCCCTAATTGACAATTAGAATCGCATTTTTTATAGTGCGATATACTAATAGGCGAAACGGAAATAAAAAAGCGAATAATAACGAACGTCATAGCCGAATCGGCGGTAAGGACTTATTCACGTATTAATATGTAATATATCGGCAGAGGCAAATTGTTATCCTAAATCCATTTCATAATTCTTTTCGCTGGATGCGGCCGATTAGTTAAATTAAATCATAGTGTCGACCTTTTGTTCCATATCGGGTTAGGTAAATTCTGTGTCGTTCTACCGCTTCACTTTCGAAAGTATCTTAATTTGTGGCAATTTTTTTTTTTCAAATTGTGGGTAACTACGAGTATAATAAGAATAACATTAGTCACTATATACACATAAATATTTGTTCTTTTCCATTCCAGAATTTCTTTTATTGGTGGCCCCAAAGCATATATTTTTCCAAATCTCATTTATATTTTAGTTTTCCCGTCATTTGGAAATCATCGGACTATATCCGGGTTTGGTTTCGTAACCCCAAATTATTCTTCCCAAACGAATACAGGTAACTGGTAATCACGAATCTACATTCGATTGGAAGGCATGATGCTTTAATTATTTAATAAATGTTTAGTTTGAGAAAATGTTTTAAATTTTAAAGTTAATTATAATTTGCCATAATATTCTTTACAATCCCCCATTATATAGCTTTGCTCGAAACTGTTGTTTTTTACGGTAGAAAGTTATTAATTGTGATCTACAAACTGTCTTTATTTTTAATTTTCTTATACAATTGAAAAAAATTCGTTTTAAATATTTTATTTGGCAAATGTAATACAGTGAGTTACAAAAGGTGCTATTTTGATGTTAATAACTTTTTTTTAGAATAACATTGTTTAAAGGGAACTGACTGTCGTTGTCTGATATCAAGACTAAAGGTACGCCAAACACAAGGAATACGCTCTCCCTCAAGTATTGGATAAGCCGACTCAGCCCTTCTAACAGACTTCAACATCAAAAATTTACTAAACATGTCGATTACTACCAACAAATATTTGTTTCCGATTTTAGATTTTAGACCGAGAGTACGGCTCCATGTAATCGATGGCAATCATTTCCCAAGGGCGAGTCAGAAATTGTCCGCTATTACCCGCGCCAAACCATAAATTTCTTATGTTAACACACCACTAATTCCAGTATTAGATGCATGTCTGGATGGTAAACATCTTCTTGAAATCTGGATTGACTAAAATTGTAGCGGACACCGAAATTATTGGAAATTATTCAATTGGGTAAAATTGTCTTGAGCAGCGGAGGTTCATTCAAACTTTTCCTCAAAAGGGTGGTGATTGTAGGAGTTACTGTAGAGAATACGGGATAAACCGCCGATACCAACAACCACCCCAATGAACCTCCGTACGTCTTTAACAGTTCTGGGTGTTGTGAAGTTCACGATTCCGGTAATCTTCTCAGAGTCTATCCGTAGTATGTGCTCGTCGAGGATATACTTGATCTCCTGGGGACAGAACCGTAACTTCTCTAAACTCCATTTGTCCATTTGTTCTTCAAACATTTCCAACATCAGCATTATATCATCAAGGTAAACAAATACCCTAGGCTCCAAATCAACCCCGAGAACCTTGTCCATCAAACGGCAAAGAGTTTGGCTATCATTGCACAGCCCGAACGGCATACGCATGTGATGAAAAAGTCCTTTTCCAGGAACAATAAACGCCGGTTTTGGTCGACTTGCAGCGTTCAACTCAATTTGCCAGATAATAACTGTCCTAAAATCCTGTTTATATTTGGTAATGGACGACTGTCTTTCACTGTCGTTGAGTTTGTGTGCATCTAAGCAAAATTTAATTTTACCTGAAGGTCTTTGCACGCAAACCACAGGGTGTGCCCATTCAACAGGACCAGCACCTCGTCCATTTTATGCTGAATTATTTCCCCCTTTTCGTTCATCACATGTACACAATCAATACTGATTCAATTGTCTGATCTGTCTATACTCTGAGCCAGATGTTGAGAGCCTCTCAAAAATCGATGCCACAGATCAGATTGCAATAAATGGTAGTACAAGTGACCTGATCACTTAATATTTATCATCATTTACAAAAGGTTTGTCAACAGCATGTTTCACGAAATGAATCGTTCTATCCGCAATCTTAATACGGGATTTTGATTGAATCAGTGGGTTTACAACTGATGTTTGTCAAACCTCGCAGAGGTGTTAAATCCACCGAGTATGGTACAACTGGCACCAGAGTCCAATAAGCCAGTCAATACCCCAACACTTCGACGTGTACGGGTGGTCGATTGTCACCTTCTACGTTAACATTCTATTAACTGTTTCTAATAATTGTAAAATTTGTGTCTAAATTTAAATCTTCATAAATATCTGGATTACTTACTGAATCTCTAAATAAACTAGTTTGTTGCTAATTTTTCTCTGTTTGTGTTTCTTTGTCGATTCTGTTTGGGATCTGTTTGTTATAAATCAGACAAATTTGATGCTTTATCTGCCCGCTGAACAGTTTTAATCAATACTAGTATAGCTTCAGTCTTTGAAGTAATCGAACATGTGAAAGGTTTCCGCCTAAATGGTTTGGTGGACATCGGTCAGCTGTAACACCTTCTATACCACAGCACCAACAATATAAGCTACTGCGAGGTTTCGTACAATCAAAGTGCCGGTGACCTACTACCTTGCAATTCCAGCATACTACCGCGCTGTCATTGATCTACTATTCGTAGTCACAACTTCTGCTGCTCCCTCTACCACTTCATTACATTTTGGCCATCCAATCCCTATTACCCATCATTCTGGTTTCATCAATGTTTCGGCAAAGTATTGAGTGTAACTGTATTCTGTATTATGGGATCGTGTTTCTTTGCAATACATATACTTTGTATTACTCTTCATCCGGTGGATATATTCTTGAGAACATCTTAGACATATTCAATAGATAGTCGGCTATGCTTTCGTTCGGGAGTTGATATCTCTCGAGTAGCACTGTTTTCATTATGAAATCATAATTCCTGGATTGAATCTGTCAAATAGTTTAGAGAAGTCAAATCCCCGATTTCTCTACAGTAACAGTTGCAATCACTACCTTTTTGAGAAAAACTGCCGGCATGAAGTTTGGATGGGCCTTCGCCGCTCAAGTCGCTTTTACCCAATTGAAGACATTGTTGGTGTCCGCTCCAATTTCAGTCAATCGAGATTTCAAGAAGGTGTTTGCCATCCAGACAAGCATCTGATACTGGAATTGGTGGTGTGTTGACACAAGAAATTTATGGTTTGGAGCGAGTAATAGCATATATATGAGTCAGAAGGTCACACCCACGAAAAGAAAGTATCAAACCACGGCGTGAATGTTTAGCAGGGGTGTTGGCCATCGAGAAGTTTAGGCCTTATATCGATGGCATTAAATTCAAAGTGGAACATGAAGAACCCTGCATCGCGGTTGGTTTGCTGGTCTATGCGTCTTCAGGGGTATAAACTCCATCACAGAAAGGGAAAATTAAATGTAGTGGCTGATGCATTGTTCCGCGTGCTGTGAAGTGCATTCAGGTCGTTACTGAAATGCAGGAAGACATGGTCTACCAAAAGGTCAGGCATGGTATTTATGAGTAGCCCGCCAAATATCATCATTTTCGTTTACAAGATGGGAAGTTGTATAAATATTGTACGAGGCGATGGAACATACACCTGGGATTGGAAGTTATATGTTCCACTTTTGGAGAGGAAAACGTTTCTATACAACTACCACGATAGCGTTGAGTTGCGCACCTTTGATTTTTCAAGACACTTCGCCGCAGACACAAACAATATTTTTGACCAAACATGTCAGTAGATATGCGTGAGTATGTAAAGGTTTGTAAAAAATGTCAGCTCAACAATCTTATATGTGAGATATCGAGGGTACCCATGGTAGAACTACGAGTTCCGACTCGCCCATGGGGAATGATTGACATCGACTACATGGGGCCTTACCCTCGGTGTAAAATCTAAAATCGGAAACATTAGTTGCTAGTAATAATCGACCTGTTTAGAAAATTTTTGATGTTGAATTCTGTTAGAAAGGCTGAGTCTGGTCCGCTTATCCAATACTTCAAGGAAAGCGTATTCCTGTTTTTGGCGTAAGGCTTGATATCAGACACCGGCAACCACTTCCCTTCAAACAAATTTAAAGATTTTCTGCAGCAAATACAAAGTACGTACGGCATTGCCGAAATGCCTACTACCATCCAGATGCTAATCCAGCTGAAAGAGTCAATCGGAGTATCCTATCTGTGATCCGTAATTATATATGCGACGATCAATGCAACTAGGATGAGAAGATTGGCCAAATATCTTGTGCACTGAGGACTGCTGTTCAAGAATCTTTTCGATACACTCCAAACTTTGTAAACTTTGGACGCAATATGAAAGTGTGAATTGAATACGTGAAAGAGTAGCAGAATCGAGAAGAGATTAGCAACAGATGGAGAAAACACATTAAGCTGTACGAAACAAATTGAACAAAGCTTACAAAACCTATGCTTAGAGATAAAATATCCGTGGCCGGCCATTACAATTTAAGATATGCGAGGTTATTCCCTAGATGAACTTGAAACAGTCAAATGCCGCAGATGGGTACAATCCAAATGGTTTGGACCAAATGGTATTTCACAATACAAATGATCGAGCTTAAAAAAAAATTAGAAAATCAGATTGTAAGATTACCATTAGGGCAACAAAATATGTTGGACTCGATCGGTATTAATTTGTAGCATTTTGTGAAAATAATTTGTACGTTCTACGTATGAATGACACAAAGTCTTTAACGAAAATTTTGTTAAAGAAACTTTTAATTAAATTTTCGTTGGTTCAACGATGAATGTAGCGTGGCGTTCGCTGGTGGTCAACTTGACTAAAAATCCACCAAATATTGCATTTTTTTATTAAAGTTGGCTGGAACCCAAGCAGGTACTGCACTCAATGCCACTCTGGCCCCATAAAAAAAATATAGCTTTAATTAATAAGTGATATTTTGGATCTAAAATTTGTGTAAACAGTTGTAAATATCTATTTTGATTATTTCATTATTTTGGTTACAATTTAAGTTGCTAATAGTGGGTATATAATTATAGAAGTTTGTGTAAGCAACAATAATAGTGTAGTGGGATTAAGTATTGTTAATGTCATATTCTTTGGAAAAAAAAAGTAATGTCGTTTTCGTTTGAACATAAAAACTTGCACTGAGTGCAAGAAATAACTCGAAAACCGTTCCTTTGAACCAAAAAAAATTGTCTGACAGCTAAATTTTTTGCACTCAGTACAATTTTGTCTACTCTGGGTTTTTCGACAGTGTTACCGCTCTTTTACACCAATACTATTAACTATCTGTCACTTTGCTGCCATTTTGACTTTTGTGAACAAAACCGTCTGTCTATGTCTACTCTGCCAATGAGGGGAAAAAAATCAAATGAAAACGACATAACCTCTGACAGCTTAAAAAGTGCTCTGACAACTGAAAACATGAGATACTTTGACATTACATGTTCTTTGGAGAAACCAGAGAGCATTTTTAACTTGCCCGAGTTTACATTTCAAAAATCGCGATTTTTCATAAATTTCTTTAAAAAGAATAAACAAGTCCACGAATACATAGAAATATTAAACGTAAATATCAACAAAAACAAGTCGCCTTTCCCAATTTCATTTGTGAATTACATTTTGGCAGTGCTTGTTTGTTTGTAACAAGAGCATTGTTTTTCTATACATCTACGAAAAAAGAGCATTCTTTTTTCTAGTTTTTTTATTGAAAATCAAGTTGCTGTTTTTTTCTAAAGACCAAAGAATATGGCATACATAAGTAATGCAAAACAAAAGTTATTAAAATCTAAATAGACTAAAAGACCAGATCCCCAAAAATAAAAAAAAAGGAAACCTTATTTCAATGAAACAAGTTGTTACAAGTATAGTGTGTAAACCGCGAGTGCAAAAAGAAAGACAAAATTTGGCTTTTGGTAGCTTCTCTTTGGAGTGCTCATGCCCCTCCCGAGTTCACCTTGAATTTGCATAAAGCCGGACCAATAAAGTGTGCTGGTAGACAAGCGCCCAACTATAAATTTTATATCGTTTACTTGAGTTGCCGAACCCAACAAAGTTGGAACAGCACGTTACAATATGTATACAAATTTTTGTAACATAATAGATTAACTGCAGATATCAACATTTAGACTGTGTCCGAAACCTGTGGTAAATATTTTTTAGTGCAGAATTTTGACATTATTTGATAATTATTCCCCTACATTCACAAATTTTTATTATGCCGTCCGAAATGTATAATAAATCTTCCCACCTCAAATGCCTCACCACGTTATATGTTTTTTTTTAAACGTCAAATTTTTGTGAAAATGAACGCCATTATTCAGTCGTGTTTTTCTTGTTATTAATAAATTCGTGTCGATATTTTTATAAAATAAAAGCTAATTTAAATAAAGTTTTATTAATATTTATTTTAATACGGGAATAATTATTGTTATTAATACAAATTTTGTTGTGTTGGGTGTAAAATTGTGTTTGTGATAAAAAATAAAATGGATCCAGAAATAGCAATGCAAAACCAAGCATCAAAATATTCATCAAAATATTTATATACAATTAAAATCTGAATTAATTAGTTTAAAAAAATGGCTAATGCTGAAACAGCTCAAGTAATAGCATTACCATTACCTCCGGCCCAGAGGAAAATATACGTAAACATCGTGCCCCGCGATTTGGCAATTCGTTTAACAATGATGACACTATAATCAGAGCTCTTGAAAGTCAAGGGTTCAAGCGATTATATCCACAGCATTGTGATCGACGGAAAGAATTAAAGAAGCCGAATCATTTGTTATTTGTAAATTTCTTGGACCTTACCGACCTACTCATTCCATACCCGGACAGCCCGAGGCGAACAGAAAAGGTATCAAGGACTCCTTTAGTTTATATAAATCATGATCATATTTCTAAAAGTATATATTTCATTTAGATCGAAGATTTAAATCTTCTATTCGCCCACATCGACCACCACCTGCTAAATGAATTTCGGCCACATCAGGCGCGTGAAACCCTTCGCGTCATGATGGTGATATAAAAGAGGCAACGACTTGAGACTGCTCAACGATTCCAAACACATTTAGAGAAGGTGAGAGAGATTGTCAAAAATCCATTCGCAGCATTACCAGACATATATACATTTGGACAATAAACTGCCCACAATAAACTGCTCGGCCCACAACACAATGATATAATTTATTTGCACGGATCTGTCAAAAATTATGATAGCGATAGACTATAATAATTTGGGTGTCTTAGGTTTTTGCATGTAAATGTCAAAATTCTGTACTAAAAATATTTACCACAGGTTTCGGACACAGTCTTAAACGAGAATATACTGACTTTTTGTGATAATACCAAAAAAACTTAGATTTTCCACAAAAAAAAATGTTTCTACAAATAACATGTAATTCAAATAATAATAAACAAAGATGGTCTACAAACGACCGATTTTAGGAGCTTACACATTTTCCAATTTCATCCAGTATGGTGCATACAATCATAGCCGGAAATTCCACACCACACCATATACAATTCCCAACTGTTGCATGTCAAATAAACTTTTCAAAACCAATTTTTTTTGTTTTTTAATTAATTTCCAATTTGCATGCACAAAAATTATTCTTTATATGAATTACATCGTATAAATAATTGCTAATTAATTATTCATGTTCTACAATTTTGTATATTACTATTTATAATTATTTTCATTATTATGACAGTTTCAAATATTCGCAAACAATATATAAAATATCTGGTACATAATGTACGCGCACAGTGTTTGTGTTTTATTAATTTTGTGGAAAATTTAATTAAGCTTTTTGTTTGTTTATTTTTTTTTTCATATTTTCACAAAAATAATATGTACATGAACATTTTTCATTTGATTCGCTGCCGATCTCTCTGTGGATAAATAATAATTTTTTCCGCATTTTGTTGCGGCAATTTACAGTGACAAATATAATTTGTTTTGCGGAGAGCTTTTTGATTTAGTTTTTTTTTTTGATGAGGCTTTTTTTAGTATTTAAATTGTATAGTACGTTTTATAGTCATCAATCATGTGTCGTTTAATTATTTAATTCTTTTCCGCACTCAAATTATGTTTTTGTTTTTGTTTTAGTTTTATAGTTGGATTTGAGCTTTTTTGTGATTTGAATGAATTTAAAACAATGTAATGTGGCGTAAAATAAAAATGGCATGGCTTAATTTCATTGTAAAGTTCGTGTATACAACTAGATACATACATACATAATATAGCGGTTAAATAATATAAATATATAAAGATGTACAGTGTGATTTTATTATGTGCTTTTTTATGATCAGCGAAACTTTAAATGAACTTAGTATAGAGTTTTATTACCATAGATATATAAAATGTATATAAGTATGTACATAAAATTTATATATGGGTCGTCAAAAAAATTATATTCGCTATTTAGTAATACAATGTTACAAAAAATATAAAAAATAAATTTTAAATTCGTGATTGATCATATTTCATTAATAATTTATGTACTGTGTGTGATACCAGGGAACGTAAAAGTTTATAGTTTAATGGATCAACCGCACTCATACTAAAATTTTAATTTCCAGCTATATCGATTGGACTATACATTGTACAAATAATTAGTTTGCTCGTGCTTGCAGTCTATAAAAGCGAATACCATAAACCTAAACAGAACAGCTTTTACAAAATGTAATTTTAAATTAAACAAAAATTTATTTGTGTAACTTTAATTAACTTTATTTATTTAGAATATGATAAATTTATTTGTATTGTATCGATTTATTTAAAAAATGACGTTTTGAATAGGAAAAAGCTATGCACACAAATAAAATGATTGCATAAACTAATAAAGCAACATTAACAATAAAAAAAGCTTTTATGTTTTAATTACAGTATTTGAAATGTAATTGAAAAATATTTCTGCATTAAAAAATACATTTTATGGTTTTTATTAGCTTAAAGTAATTATATTTGAACAGCAGGTTTGATACATGCAATGCGAGCATGGAAATATTGGAGGGTAATCAGATTTCGATGTTTCCAATTATGATTAAACACCAAAATTATGAAAGATTTACTGTGATTATGTCCGGACTATGAAATGGATATTATTTGACATGAAAACATTTCTTTAAATTTCTAGCCACTTCAAATGTGTGATCAGGGATAGGTATTTACGCGTCATATATTCTTTTCTACGTCGATTAAGGAATTATTATTTAGCTGGCGATTTGCAGTTGGGAACTCAATAGTCGGTTTTGTCACACTCTCCTCAATGACGACGATTCTACTCAAGTTTAGGTAGAAATGGGCTAAACTACTTTATAGTCAGTTGTTTTATTCTTTCAACGATTAATTTAAAAAATAGTATTGAATTCCCAAATAAAATCAAACAATCGTCAATATAATTTTTATTTTAGTAAAAAAATTGTATACTTTTACTGAGTTAGCTAGTTCACAGTAATCTATAAAGGCACAATGAATTGGTATGAAACTGATCTACTCAGTATTGTCTGAAAGGAGCTGTATTTTACATGGTGGAATTGGGAAAATGCTAACCATTGTGTTCTCCAGTGTCTAGTCCTAGAAAAAAATTACAACTTGATTGGAGACCGAGTGGTGATTATAGTAGATTAAACACCGTGACCGTTACCTTATACCTCCATACAACATTTTTCTATATGAACTTAACCGATTGTAATATATTTTCTAAAATTATCACGTGACTTATAAACTGTTGCTATATAGAAGATACTATTAAGACAGCAACTACCATTCCTCTTGGTTTATTCGAATCCACGCGAATGCTTTTTGGCTATAATGCACCGCTGCTCAGACATTTCAAAGGCTCATGAACGAGGTAGTTAGAGGACTTGGTTTCGTGTTTGCATACATAGATAATATTCTTGTAGCTTCGAAATCAGAAGAAGGGCACATATCGCATTTGCAACTACTGTTTAAAAGGCTTGCCGATTTTTATATCAATATCAAAAATTCAAAATGCGTATTCGATGTTAATGCTCTTAACTTAAGTCATAAAATTACCACTAAGAGAATATTCACATCCGAGGAATGAGTTGAAGCTATATCGGAATTTGCAGTGCCTACATCCATTCAAAAAATCTAACAATTTATTAGCATGTTTCATTATTACCATTGTTTTGTACCAAAAATAGCTTAACTGTTATCGCCGATTCATTTGTTACCTAGAAAGCCAAAAACTGAAAAAAATTGTTCAGTTTTACTGTTGTATCAAACACCGCAGTTGGAGCCGTTTTGCAGCAAATCAATATTGGTAGTAAGGAACCTCTAGCATATTTCTCCAAAAAGTTACATCCAGCCGAAACGAAATACATATTCATCATTTGATAGAGTCTGTCACGCACAATCGATAACGAAACTGCCCCTATCGAAAAGACACTAGACCTCTAATTTATTTCGGAATTAAATAAACCTAGCGAGGAACTTCAGAAATTACTTTCTGGTTCCACTCGTCTCACAACTAAAAAGTTACAAACGCATCGTTTCTTTTGGCCCAACAAGAACAAAGACGTTAACAACTGAGCCCAGTCCTGTCTTTTTAAACAGCCTTTTGGTCGTTTTGAATTCCTTCATTTGAACATCGTTGGAACACTTTCTCAATAAAATGAATATGTATACATTTAACCGCCGTAGATCGTTTCACAAGATGGCCAGAAGATTGCCTTATGAAGGATATTACCACCGCAACTATTGCAGAAACTTTTGTGGAAAATGATATATCAAGATTTTGGGTATTTGTAAACATTACCAAAGATTATGGAAGCCAATTCCAATCAAAGCTGTTCTCAGAACTAACGAAGCTTCTAGGCACACATTGAGTTTGGACAACTCCTTATATCACCCGCAATCTAACGGATTATAACTGATATAATTAAATATTCCGCGGCAGAACTAGTTTATGACAACCACTAAAATTACAAGGCGAATTTTTAATGAAGCACCAGATCAACAACCAACAGACCCCGATCAGGTTCTTAAACATCTATACGATATACTATGCGCAATCTTGTTCCAGCAGCCCCACAATATGCTCTGAAAAACGATATATTTATTCCATAAACGAAATGTGAGTTCGTTTTTATCAGAATAGACAAAATTCGTACTAGGCTAACATCGCCTTACGAAGGCCCATGTAATGTAATTTGACACTTCAGAAAAAATTTTATGGTGGATGGAAAAAACAATGGAAAAAACACATCCATATCTATCGATCGTCTTAAACCAGCTTTTCGAGTTTCGATCGCAAAACCAAAATGTGTTCAGCTTTCAGTTCAGGAACATTTTTTTTTCTCGTAACATTTGCTCGAAGGAAATCCATCTCCGCAATATTGTAACTCCTGACCGCGATTAATTATTCACAAGAAGTAATGAAAACAATTACATATGCACATAATAATCCGGTTTGGAAAATCCATCCGTAAAATTCGTGTTTTTAAAGAAAGAGATTATAAATCAATTATACAACAATTGCATATAGCAATACCCATTAACACTTACAAGCCCATCGGTTTTTTTGTTATCCAAAATATTCGGCAGGAGTGAGAAGAATGCTGAAGAAGATAGGGGGTTGCGACAAGGTTACTGAAAATATTCTTTCCAAATGGAATAATATTACTAGCAAAGTTAGTTCACCTGAAGTTACGCGGAATCTCACGTGCGTGATTTTAAACGTGAAACGTATAATAACACAATTTGAACGTTTAGTGCAATAAATATTCTTTAAAATAAAAAAAAATTAAATAAACTCAGAAAGTGGCCATCCTAAACGATAAATATTGCTGAATCACAATCCAATTCAATGACTTACATGACACAACGTTTCACCGTTTCAGGTATAGATGAATCAAATTGTTTAAAGTTTTATGAAACGAATAACTATAGAGTAGTTAAGCAACCAAATGGCTTCCATTACGCGGCAATGTTAATCGATTTATTCGTCTAAGTCGCAGACAAATTTCGAAAAATTTTATTTTACGATATCTCTGTCTAGGTTCGAAACTATAAATGCATCGACGTTTTAAATCTCAACATGCGCTATTTGAAGCTATAATAATTTACGAAATTCGAGCGAATAGAATGCATCCGTGACGTGTTTCATAAAATAACCAATAATATTTGAACACCATCTAAAACGCATCAGAATATGTGGATGATGGCTTTACTACATTAACATTACTGGATCCTTTATGGCCGGCAGAAACTTTATTATTTTAAAATCATCCAGGGCACTTCCTTAATAACCAACCCAACTAACCGCAAGATGTAATAACGAATATTTAGCAAGCCTTTGTAGTAAAGAAATAAATAGCATACATAGAACAATGACAACATAAATATTAGTGGCATCATCGTTATTTATAAAAAAAAAATTGACTTCGCAATGGCTGGCAAAAGTAATAAAATAAATCGATTGATGTAAATACTGCCAAATCTTTCCAGAAGCGAAAGAACCGATACGATGGTGCGTCGTCTAAATGTTGAGGTACAATATCATATTTAACAATAATTAACCAAAGGCGGACTCCACACGCTTACATTTACGAACCTAACTAATTCTAACCATTGGTCACTATAACAATAAGCGTGCCGAAACGTAATTTCCAGAACAGTTAATTTGCTTTCACGTGAAACATTTATCCGATGTTCTGTTACTTACCACTCGTGAATGATTGTATAACGTTGAACCGTATTTCGTTAACATTAAAGGCAGATCTTGACATAATTGGCGATGTACTTGTTCATTGGGATGATTCATTTTGGTCCGTAAACCAACGATCTGTAATAATAATTTTGTATATACTACTCATCATTATTCAGAGATATTAGGAAAGCTCCAACATTTTTTTATTTCCACTAATATGTGACTTATATTAATTATTATAACATAACTTTTATAAAAGAGTGCAAAAGCTCATTGTTTAAAAATAAATTTACTGAGTCGGAGCTTTAATTATGAAAAAGAAAAAAATTATACAAAAAGACGCTTTAAATATTTAACATTTTGAAAAAGTTTAGCTCTAACATTGCTAAAAGTTGGGTTTCAATAAGGCAACGAATTGTAGAAGCTCAAGCTTTTTTGCCATATAGATATTTAACACAAAGGATTTTATACTCAGAGTGTGAACCAGTAAGGGTGTCTTTGTATCTTAAAGATGAAAAATCTCCATAATATTTGACCTTTATGTTTAAAATTGGTAAAAAATAATTGGTCGATGAGCTTTTTCCGTATTTCTATGCTTTATACTCTCAATATCAAAATATATCAAAAATAAAAGGATTTCAACAACAAACAAGACTAAAGACGTGAAAGTCAACGAAAAAAATTTATGATATGGAAATTCAAATTCTACATATTTCAGCTTTTACGATTTACCGACCATTTTCAAATACATATTTCTGATTCCATTTACCTACATAAAAGCTCAAACATAAAACTTCAATTGTACAGATGGTTTCTTCCCGCGAGGATCACATTGATGAATGCTTGTTGCACTGCCATCCGTTCCATATTCGCTCATTCCTGCAAAAGTTTACGGTTTAGAAATATAAATTCTTCATATTTGATCGTTTAAGCTACAGTTTTGCAACCAATCATATCCGATCAACATATCAAAATGTAAACACTCTAGAGTATTTCAAATACATATTTTTAATTCGACTTACCTACATAAAAGGTCAATCATTAAGATAAATTGTAAAGATGGGTTCTTTCGTCGAGGATCACTTTGATGAGTGCTTGTTGCACTTCCAACCATTCACTATTCGCTGATTCGTTTAAAAGTTTACATTTTGGAAAGACAAATTCTACATATTAGAGCTATTACGATAGTTTTGTCCGTATTCGACCAACACATCAAAATGTTGACACTTTAGAGTTTTTCAAATAAATATTTCTGATAAAAGCTCAATCATCAAGCTTAAATTGTACAGATGCTTTCTTTCCTCGAGGATCACTTTGATGAATGCTTCTTTCACTACCATCCATTACATTTATGCTCATTCCTTCAAAAGTTTAAGGTTTGGAAATATAAGTTCTTCATATTTGAGCTTTTACGATAGTTTTGTGCGCATTCGACCAACGAATCAAAATGCTAACACTTTAGTGCGTTTCAAATATTTATTTCTCATTTCAATAACCTACATAAAAGCTCACTCATCAAGCTTAAATTGTACAGATGGTTTCTTTTCTCGACGTTCATTTGATGAATGCTTGTTGCACTGCTACCCGTTCCCTATTTGCTCATACTTTCAAAAGTTTACGATTTGGAAATATAAATTCTACATATTTGAGCTTTTACACTAGTTTTGATCCATATTTGCTCATTCTTTAGTTTTCTTTATGCCACATTCAAATTGCGTATACAACACCATTTAGTCTATTCTACAAAAATAGTTATAGGAGCAAGCTTTTCCCTCTATTCGACAACCAACCCTCTCTTGTATTTTTTTCTCTTTCTTCTATCACCATAATACCACCAGCTTAAGCCATGGCTGAGCATTAACTCAGCTTTACCTTTATAAGGCATTTGAACGGAAAATATTTTTGAATAAATTTAGAATTGTGATATTTTTAGTTCTCGTCAGTTCCCTCCTTGTTCATTGGTTTATTCATGTTATACGAAGTCGGTTGTTGTCTATAAATCCATGCGACGTTATCGTAAAAAAATAACAAATTAAGTAAACGAACATGAGCACTTTGGGAATTTGTCAACTTTAAAGCTTTAAAAAGTATTACGATGTAACTGTTTTCGTATATTTTATTTAAACCGTAAATTTAAAGTAATATAAACCAAAGAACATTGGACAATGTGTACTTTTTAACATTTAAGATTTAAGCTTATATTATGAAACTTTTGAAATATTTCAATTGGTTTTGATTACTTAAAACATTTATATGGTGTTGTGGTTATTTGAAGCTAAACCCTAATGAGAAATTGATTCGCAATCCGGGAATATTTATTTTTTGGTATGGAAGTTACGATGTGTGAAATATATTTGGAAAATCGAGCTTTTACCTGATCAGCTTTCTTATAATATATTTGCTGGTAACATGTACAATGTATAGTGTACATATAACTTAAAAGCTCTAAATACTAGTTGATTTGAGCATAAATGTTTTTTTAAATACTCCACTCACTCGTGTCGAAAGCTTTTACCGATGCATATGTTTGGAAATTGAAAAACTGTGTATATACCTTTCTGTATTCTTCTCTTCCACCAATATGATGCAAACAATGCAAATATTTTGTTCTACAGCTCAAAACATCTTAACATTTTCTAGTTGTGCGGTTTTACAACGATTTAGTTTTAGACACGAAATACAAAATACATAAAAATTCCTCAAAAAAAAAGTTTTCAGAAAATTTATTTTCCATTTTCCTTTTTATACCAAACGTGCGTTATTGTTGTTGTTGTTGTTGGTGGTGTTATATTTTATAGAAATAAATAAAAATAAACTTTAGAACATACAAAAAAAAAAAAGAAAACTTTATGATTGTAATTTACAATAAGAATAAAAACTTATAGAATTTAGATTTTCATTCCAAGCAAAAAACTTATATACAAACATAAATAAAAAAAATCTTGGAAATTTATTTATAAACATAGATGTGTACAAATAAATAATCGAAACGAGACAGAAGATGAGAAGGAAAAACTAATAAAGCAAAATCATGATACTTTGGGGAAATAGAATTCGAGAAATTTTATTTTAAAGTTTTTCTGTGTTTTGATTTTCTTCTTATATGTGCTGTTGCTGCTGCCGCTGCCGCTGCCTCTGGTAACGTTTTTATTTTATTTGGTGTGGAAAATTACATGTTTTGTTGTTGTTTCGTATTTTATATTTACTTATATTATATCAATGTTTAAGTTGATTTTATTTGTTTAGATTATTTGTGTTGTCTTTTGGGTATTCGAAATGGTTTAGTGTACATAGAAGTTTTTGTTTTGATTTTAAGTACTTTAAAACGAATTTGGGGAATTAAATTATTTAAGGCCTCGGTGATTGTAGCCTTATTAAATCGAACACCTCGCACTATCATATTGTATAGTTTTGTTACACACAATGGTAACCTTTGAATAGCCCGTCATTTAGCTTAACTGAAAAAAAAGTCGAGCGTAAAAATACGAATTGATCTGAAAACAACGCTCTAATTTATTTTTACTTCAATTCCTGTTTTTTTGAAATTGTCTTAGTAGTTGTTATGTATTAACTTAAGTATTTATTCTATTTATTTTTTTATTATTCTTGTGTCATTCGTCCTCTGCTAGTAGATAAGTTTGAAGAACTTGCAGCCCAGCGAGTTTCCAAGTTCGACGAGAATAAAATGGCACCTAAATCAGCGAAACTCCCTGAAATCGCGCTGACCCCGTTTTCCGACCATATAATGAAATGGTCTGAATTCATTGAGTGTTTTAACTCGTCGGTCCACACGAATGCTGCATTAGGAGTAATTGCTAAGTTCTAATATCTAAAACATTCTTTGAAGAATGTTGCAGCCCACACATAAGATTCTTTGGATTTTACCGAGGAAAATAATGAATTGGCTAGGAACCTTTTGATAGAACGATTCAACAAACCAAATCGCATATGTGAACATCACGTTAAATGGTAATTTACCGTAAAAGCTTTGAAGACGTCGCTAATTGGAATTACAATTAAGTCTTGTGGACAAAATTTCAAGTTATACAAGAATTGCGAAATTGAAATTCTTATCTGCTAAGTCGTCATAGACTTAAGCGTGAAACCTTCCTCTTCAGATACGCCAAGCTCTACACAATCAAGGCTACGACGATTTCACAACTCTTATTCATATCACGTTGCCACAAATGTTTATCATTGTGTTTTGTGCGATAAATCGTCTCATTCAACTTTGCGGTGTTTTATATTTTTAATGCGAACAAGTGAAAAATCAAAATATTATATGTTTCAACTGTTTTAAACCTGGACATCTTGAAGATAAGTGGCCAGTATCAGATTGAATTAAAGTTTGTCAAAGCATAAACACCACACTTTAATACTTTTGAGCACTAGCGCACCCAATTGCTCATCTTCGACGTCAAATAGTTCGGATCATCATCTTCCAATCTCAAGCGGTCAATGCCGTCCAAGTATACCACGCTTACGTCCATTGGACGAGGATATGGGCCTTCACATGTTTTCTTGGCTACAGCTATGGTGAATGTATTGGAGAAATGGTGGAATTGGCGCCTCAACTGTACAATCCTCATCTAGTGGATTCAATACAGTATTAGAGTCGAACTTTCATCAATCACGAATATTTCACCATCAATGTCGATAAACGCAAATGGCTGGTCAGTTCTGATCTATATCCGGGCATGTTTCGTGCAATTTTTCAGCTTCTGGACGGGAAATATCTTTGTTGGCATCATCCACTTACACAGTCAATGACGATATCGAATGGTTTTGGATACCAGAAACCTTTACAGTTGGCTGCAAAATGTTTGTCACAATAGATTATTGATGTGAGAAATATTTTAATGAGCGGTTCTCTCGAAATGAAGCTGGTCATTTTATTGTCAGGCTTCCTTTAATTCTTTCTCCGAACAAGCTAGGAGTTTCTTCAACAAACGCCATGAGACGTTTCTACAATTTGGAAAAGAGATTGTTTAAATAAAATAAAATAAAATTTCAATATCAAATTATTACCTTCCTCAGCCAGACAGTTCAACGACTTAGTTGATGAACTAACTCAGTCAAGACGTTGATCGTTTTATGTCGTTTTAGATGACCCATTTAGCAGAGATGTATCCAAAATGTATCGCCAGATATATGAGCCGTTTGAGATCTACCGCTTGAAAACGGTAACTTATGGTTCTTCTGCAGCTCCGTTTCTAGCTTCACGTTGTCTTCTTCAATGTGTAATTGCAAAATAACTGTCCTGATATGTTAACTGGGGCCAATTCCACAATATAAATTAATGAAACGAACGGTTATTTTCAAAGTTGCACACTTATCCGATCCTCTTGGACTGGTTTCTCCTGTTGTGGTTTTAGATTATCTATTCATGCAGAAGTTGTGGCAGCTGAAAGTGTATTGGGACAAAGCGCTTCCCATGATATACTACACCTGCTGGCAATCGTTCAGATCAAACTGCAAGTTTCAATCAACTTCATGGCTTCAACTCAACGGAACATGTGCAACTTTTGTGGTCCAAGTTTAGGGTAGCACCACTGCAAAAATCTACGTTGCCCCATTTGGAAATCTGTGCAGCACTATTCTATTAATACTGTCAGAGGTGTCATTTATTGGACAGACTCAACTATCGGGCTGCATTGGCTGAATTCTTCGGCGTCAAACCTGAAAACCTTTATTGCTAACATAGTTTCAAATATCCAAGAACTGACGAACCCTAAATATTTGTATCATGTTGAATCAAAACAAAGTCCTGCGGATTGATAAGTTGCACGATTTATGGTTCTCTGGACTACCAATGTTAGAATTGTCTAAATTTCCATGGCCTACTACAAATATGATGCTAGTCGAATTAGAATGCAGCGAGTTAAAAAAATCTACGACCCTGATGGTTGTGTCTCCCAAGGACGACAGTATTTTTTCCAATAGTAATTATGTTATTAATTATCATCGATTGACCAGAGTGATATGCTTCCAGATTCTTGCACAACATTCGCAACAAGAACATTAATTATAACATTACTCTGGCCCTGGCAAGCAAAGACTTTGCTGACGGATTATCAATTACTATTCATTTTGTTCAATCTGATTGCTTTTCGGAGATAAAAAATGGTCTTCAATAAAAGAATTTCATCATTCGGTCATACAAATTGAGAAAAGTTTATCACTATTTCTGGATACTAATGGTCTCATTCAGGTCAGCGGCAGATTACAGATCTCCTCACTTCCATACTCTACAAATCATCCTCTTCTACTTCCTCCTTTCCATCCGTTTACCAAAACTTTGCTTATCTACAGGCTGTATTTGGTGCTGTTCGTGAGCTGTTTTCGCCTCTCAATGTACGAAAATTGGCTACACCGGTAGTTCTAGATTATGTTCGATGGCACCGAGTCAAACCAATTTCAATACATCAGCAAATATGAGAAATCCACCAAAGGAGCGAGTTGACGCAACACATCCATGGCAGTGTGTCGGGATAGATTATAGTGGCCCATTTTAAATTACACAACAAATACATGGGCAAGCACCAACCAAAAAATACCTCTTCATTTTCGTCTGCTTTGCAACAAAGGCTGTCTATTTGGGGCATTCAAACGTTTTTGTGCTACTACAGCTCTGTGCAAGAAGGTAGTCTCTGACAATGGAACAAACTTCGTAGGTGAAAATTCGGAATTAAATCAATTAAACCGTCCTTTATATAAGACTCAGATTCGAACCGTGACATCAAACATATGTGCCAGGAAGACTGAATTGATTAGATTTTCGCTCCACCACGGTCTCTTCATTTCGGGGGCCTTCATCAAGATGTTGTAAAATCCGCCATAAGTATAATCTACGTCGAGCTTCGAAGAAGTCAGTGGGCACAGGAGATGAGGAGAGATGAGTATCCTACCGTAAAAAGCTTTTTGAATTTCTCGGTAAGCGAATTGATGCTCTTTCGCTGAAATATGATCAATCATGAGCGGTAAAGCCAACCGTGCGCTAAACTCAAGGGAAGCGTTCACAACATTTACAAATTCAACAGGAATTGCATGCTACATCAAAGATCACAAACTAATCGACTGTGATATATTTAAAAAACTGTATGTATAGAAGAGCGGAAAGTACTACTGAGGAAAAATGGAAAATGTTTTAACTGCTTTAATCCTAATCATATCGTTTACGATGGCCGGTCCAGAAATAGATGTCGCCAGTGTTCACACAAACATCATTTGCTACTGCATATACTGATGAAGGGGTGCCGTCTGCATCCAATGCACATGTAGTTAACTTACCCATCTTAAATGATAAAGAATCATCCATATATTGCTTCTTGAAAAGTAATCAAGAGAAGTCAGATGAATCTGATCAAGTAACAATACTGCCTATACCGCCGTAGTCTTTGCGCAGTCGACAATAACAGTAGCCGTAGATCTTTTTTTTTTAATTTTTTTTTTTTGAAAAAAGGACTTGGCTTAGACACTTTTTTGGTCCATAACCTTACCTTACATTCAATCAACATTCATTCAATCCATTCATTCATCCCATTCACACAAGTACAGTATATCACCTGCGCATTGCATAGCTCCATGTCACCCTGTACAGTGACATGGAAGATGGGAGATGAAAAATCTCTTTTGCATCCCGCCTCTGTTGGGATTCGAACCCGATACCTGCGCTATTTGCTCATTATCCGTAGATCTTGCAGGGTACTACTATTGGATACTGCTGTTTAAGCCTATTTTGTGACCGAGGCTTTTGTGCAGAAGTTGGGCTCACGACTTACCATAATGGAAGGACACTCATTATGTGAATTGGGCAAACGGGTGCAGTTTAATCTCACGGAATTACTCAAATTTGTCTAACATCACGTTTCTGTTATTAGCATCGATAATGTAGTTTATCATCTCCAAAATAGCATCGTTACTGCCAGCTAACAAAGTGAAAATTAGCCCACTCGATGGCTGGAATCGAACTAGCCGATCCGAATTTTTACAAACCTGAGATAGTCAATATGTTGGTAGGTGCTGACAATATCTTCGATCTTTTGGGAGATGGTCGGAGACAAATGACACATGGCAATCTCAAAGCACAAAATAATAAGTGGGGATGGGTATTTGGTGGCGTACATATAGGACTAATTCAACAGTTACCATTAAGGCATTCACCACAGTAATGGACTTTGATGAAACATTATGCAAATTTTGGGAAACCGAAAATGCTCCCAAATCTGAAGCAAAATAAACGGATGAGGAAGACATGTCTGAAAACTTGTTCAAATCCACCACAGCGAGGGCAGAAGATGGCAAATTTGTAACAAGGCTTCCGTTTAAGGAAAATCGAACCAAAATTTACTATTTAGCATCGTCCAGATTATTTGCCATGGAGAGGAAATTCCGGGTTGAGTAGATTTCATGAAAGAATAGCGCGAATTGGGCCACATGACAAAGATGAATCTAAATGAACAGGAATAACGAAAAATGTATATTCTACCTCATTATGGAGTAAAGAAGGAGAGTAGTCTGACCACTAAATTGCGAGTAGTATTTGATGCATCTGCAAAGTGCCGTGAGACTTTCTCAATCCAACTTTTTTGAAATTGTGCTACGATTTCGGCAATATCGATACATACTGGTTGGGGACATCGAGAAAATGTATCACCAGATTCAACGGATTAAACCTTGTGCTTTAAACACAGCGACATATGGCACGGCTTCGGCATCGTTTATGGCAACCATATACTTATAATCGAGCTATATCTATATTGCATTATTAGGAGTCTCTAGAAGCAGCCCAAACATCGTCAAACGAATGCATGAGCAATTTTCGAAACCAGATCGAGATAGAAAATACATCCTAACCTGAAAATAAACGACTTAATCGTTCACGAAAATAATTTACCACCAATGCAGTGGTGGTTGGGAAGAGTAATAAGATCTCGGCAATGATAGCAAGGTCCGTATGATCCAAAAAAGTACAAAAAATGGAGTGCCACCTTCCTGTTCTTATATCGAACGATTCAAGGCCGGGAGTATGTTCGAATTCCAGTGTACCGGAACATTAAATAACTTGTAGAGAAAAAACATTCCCAATCTGTCAAATGGTAGATGGATTGCAATGTTTTTATCTATTCAAAGCGGAAACTGATTCGAAATTATTGATCGATTGCCTCATCTATGAATCGATGTACTAATTAATCGTAAGCTTTTGCTTAATCAGACATCGATGAATATTTGTGTTAATACGTATAAGTTTGTTCCCGAAAATATCTCTTGTCATGACGAGAAAAAATATATAGAATCTGCCATTACGAATATAAACGCTGCCGTGTATACAACTTAACTATTACACAGTATAATTTTATAGTATTTATTTTACAGTGATTGATCGAATCATAGGCCATGCCCAAAGTGCAGGAATACCTGATGTACGAGGATGGATGTCTCATAATATTAAGATAGAATCATCGCAGCGAAAAGATCTGATCAATGGCTGATCGATTCTGGCGAAATCCTCCTTGATGGTCACCAACCAAGTTCTCCTATAGGGGTGATTCTATCCAATATAATGTATGACAGTAACTTGTATGCTGTGCAAAGGAGAGCTATACCACGATATTTCTCACACTTCAAGCGGTCTCCATTCTTAAAGATGGGGCATATCGCGGCCACTTTCCATTCGTGAGGTATAGCTTCGGTTCGCCATACTAATCGAATAAAGTCGAAAAGACAGTTCCACAAAGTATCCCCTCCAAATATTAAGAGCTCCGAATTAATGCAGTCCACCCGAGGTGAGCAGTTTCGTTTCAATCTCTGCATGGCCTTAGTGAATTCCTCATGGGTTGGATCCCTAGTGCAAATCTCCAAAGTTTGTATTAGAGGTGGCTCAACAACAGTCTGTGACGCATGATGAACATCAAGCAGGTCAGGAAAGTGTCCACTCCATGCGTCAAATACTGTGTTGATGTTGACACAGAGGTTTCCATCCCGGTCCCGAATGGCGGTTGACGTAGGCCTTTAAAAAAATTACGCGAACTGCGCTCATTGCTGAGTTGTTGTACTTTCAAAACCTCGGCCTTCCACCATTCTCGTTTCTTCCGTCTACAAACCCCCTTAGCTGCCCACCTTGCAAGAGCAGCTTTGTTTTTACTCGCGATTATAAGTTTCAAAATATAGTATCCGGAAATATGTTAAACATAGTCGAAATTTGTTTTTTAATTAAAATCGATTCCAAGCGGTAGGTATTAAAACTAAAATCCAAACAATAAATATGAAATTATAAAATTAGCTTTTTTCATATTTGTATGAAGATAAAAATTAGGGCGTTGCTTTAAAAAAAAATACTGTAAAAGCAACGCCCCAATTTTTTTTACACTTCCATCCTTACTTTAGTTTTGTTCAATCATCAGAAAAGTTAAAATCGCTCAGTTGAAAGCGTCCAGTGCAAAAGCGTTCATAAATGTTTAAATATAGAAAAATCACAATCAAGTTGACCCCACGCACCCAATCATGATATGAATACGTTAAAAAAAAACTACCGATACATAAGATAAAAATCTTAGTGTTCACTATAAACTCGTATACGTTATATAGAATAATAAAGCTAAGAACCAATTTCTTATTTATATAGACCATATACTCATTTTGTATTATTTCTTGGTCTTCCATATCCTCGTATATATACATACATATACATATATGGATCCTTAACAATAGCAAAATTGTGTTATATTGTATTAATTTTCTATGATGTGATTCCATTCAATTCCGTTCATTATTCTTAATTTTGGTTTTCTTCGGTATATATAATGTTAGTGCAATCCAAAAAATACCACTGAGCATTTTTTGACCTGATGCGGAATGGCAATATATATAGTATAGGTATATAGACTTGTCGTACATTAATGAATGTATATAATACATAACATCTTAAATAGATTCCACAGGATCATACATGTATTTATCGCAAGAAATGAAACACGAAAAAAAAAATTTGTTGAAGTTTTTCGATCAGAAACGTGTCGCGAATTACAACATGAATCACGGTGGCTATGGAATGTCTTATATGTATTTACCATTATATTCACTCCATATATACACAACTAATATCTTATTTATTTTCTTGTAATTTTTTATAAAAGAACGTTGTATACAGCTAACAATTGTGTTGTTGTTATTATGTTCTTGTATATATACTTATACACGTATGTTCCGTTCCGATCGAAAATAATAAAATTTCGAGTAAAGTACAATAAAAATCAAATTGATTTGTAATGTAGAAATTTAATAGAGAATCTAATAAAAAAAATAACTTTCTTATTTGTGTTGTTTGCCAATTTCTTATCAGGTCGAGTATTGTGTACTTATATGTATGTATATGTATACCAAAAACATAGTATTATATAGTTGAATGTAAGATGTGAAGATATAAATTTGAGTTTATTAAGCAGCAGTAGGAGTCGCTATCGTATACAAATGGTTTGGGGATGTATAACACACATGACACAAATGAGTATTCAATTTATTATATTGTTTACATTGGAGACAAAAACTTTAAGCATTTTCAGTATTAAATAAAGCTCTGACGACAAGCAACAGCTATTTACGTATAAACGTATGTATGGTAATGTATTCAAAAGAAATTAATTTTGGAAAATTAATTAAAAACAAAAAATAAATATTACACTTTCGATAATTAAATAGGAAAAGCTCTCTTTCGTATATGCCAATAACAGATATTATGTACATAGATACGATGCGTGAAGATACAACATATCCATGTATATGTATGTACATATATACATACATAATACGATCATTCTTAGTTTATTTTTGCGCAATTTTCCAATTATTTTTCGGTTTGCGATCCTATCAAAACATTATACAAAACCAAGTGTATACGTATATACATGGAGAAAAGTCTCGAACAAATACATAGTTGTTGGTATACACAATATATAAAACATGAAAATTAATTATAAATTTTGTGTTCTGTCTATTGATTTTCACTCCTTTCCACCGTGTGCTACTATACTCCTCCTCAATCGACGTTGTTGTATGTGTATCCTAAATCAATAATCAATTTGTAATTAAAACTTAAAAAATATTTTTTATTCTATGATACCACTGCGTACTTTGTATATACAGTGGTACCCAAATAGTACGTTGCGGGACACTTGGCTTATGGCATACATTACATTTTGAGTTTCATCGGAATCAAGAAAAATACTTGGGTCAGTTGTGATGAGTGATAGACTACATATATTTTGATGATACACTAAGCAAATCATACAATAGTACACTTATGAAGACAAAGGGCCTCCATCCCACCTGTAAAATAGAGGATATAATAAACGATTTAAAGGGCAAGTGGTTGAAGATAGAAAACTCTGTAAACATAATTAAAAAACCAAAACAGGAAACTGATCAAGGGATCAAAACTAACAGGAGAGGACTCCCATTAGTAGAAAAAGTAGAATACATCTTTACCATTAAATCTATTTTCAATAAGCGGGTTAGAATTTAAAACATGAAAAAAGACCACTGGTTTAATGCCCCAATGTAGAAAATCCCAAGGCTTTAAACATACCCAAAAATATTGTAACAGAGAGCCTAGATGTGTAAAATGCTCCAGAAAACCTCTAGCACAAGCGTGCCAACTGGGGAAAACTATCACTCCTAAATGTGTAAACTGCAAAGGAGATCATCTCGCAAACTACAGAGGGTGCGATATATCTAAAGAACAACAAAAACTGAAGAATATGGAAACTCAGTTTAAGCAAAACCTTCAAATACCATTTCGAATCCCTTGCAGCAGCGAGCACAAAGATATACTCGCAGATTATCCAGCAGCAACAGGAGTCATTCCATACTAAGGAAAATCAAGAAATTCCAATTCTTGAAAAAATACTTAGGAGTATATAAGCTTTAAACATGCGGATAGCGAAAACTGAATGGAGCATAGAAGCCGTGCAGAATGACTTGTTCACAATTTTACTGCGATTCAGATCCCATCGATATGTTTTTAGTGCAGACATATCAAAGATGTATCGACAAATTGAGGTTCATCCCGAAGACACCAATTCCCAATTAATTTTGTGGCGTGACAGTCCTAGCGATGAATTGCAATTTTTTCGACTGTGTACAGTTACATATGGTACGGCAGCTGCACCATTTCTGGCGACTCGCTGCCTCAAGGAATTAGCAATTACTTCTCTTCATCATATCCACTAGGCTCTGATGTCGTGAAAGATGACACCTATGTGAACGATATTTCAAGCGGAAACAACAGTTACTTCGGTCTGCAGGTATGGAACTTCGAAAATGGTACTCCAATACTACTGAACTACTCAAAGATGTACCGTTTCAAAACCAAGAAACTTTACTACGGTTAGATGAAGGTGACTTCATTAAGACGTTAGGAGTTTAATGGTAACCTAACAGCGATGAGTTCCACATAAAAACCAATCTGTCCCAGAATACATCAATAACAAAGCGGTCAGTGATCTCAACCATTTGGATTTTCGGCACCAGTAAATAACAATGGGTAAATTATTTATGCAGCCTTTATGGAATTTGAAATTAGGATGGGACGAACAATTACCATCAAGGCTTATTGATCAATGGACAAAGTATCGTGATGATCTACCTAATTTAAAATCGTTTCATATTTCACGACACTTGTTCAAAATAGACTCTCCAACAGATATTGAATTGCATGGCTTCGCAGATGCGAGTGAAAAGGCGTATGGTGCTGTAATCTACACAAGATGTTGCTTATCGGATGGGAAATTCTATACATCGCTACTTTGTGCCAAATCTCGAGATGCCTCTCTGTGTAATACTACATTGCCACGGTTAGAACTATGTGCTGCCCAGCTGTTGGCTCAATTTATGAAGAAAACTAACAACTCCATAAACTTTAATGTTTCAAAGATTTACTACTGGTCAGATTCCACAGTAGTGCTGTATTGGATTCGAGCACCATCTTCTATATGGAAGACATTCGTAGCTAATCGAGTGTAGACTATCCAACAGTTAACCGAGATTTCTTCCTGGAGGCACGTCGATTCAAAAAACAATCCGGCAGATAGCATATCACGAGGATTATATCCATCACAATTGTAGCATTCAGAAATATGGGTCAATGATCCAAGGTTTCTGTCGAGATCAGTTGGCGAATGGCCAAATGATATAGTCAATAAATCGTCGAGTGATTTACCCGTGAGAAAATGAATTGTGTGCCTAGCTTCGCCATCTGCTGAAATGGTTGACACCATCAGATCTATCAAATTTTACAAATCATATGGTCGATTACAAAGAGTATTGGCATACGTGTGTCGCTTTATCGTGAACGTTAGACTGAAAGGAATTGATGCGAAGCTGCGAAAACTTGGACCATTGTCTACAACTGAAAAGGAGTCGGGCTTGTTGGCAATAGTGCACATTGTGCAAAAGGAACGATTCTCCGATGAGCTTCAACTACTACACAAAGGGAAATCGATTTTGAAAAATCAATTAAAATCATTGTCGGTGTTTCTGGATCAAGAATGAATAATACGAGTGAGTGGCCGATTACAACAATCAACACTACCTTATACGATGAAGCATCCAGTTTTACTCCCAAAAGATCATTGCTCCACTTTAACAGTTCTTTATTATTTTCACTCCAGGTACCTCCATGCTGGTCCTCAGGCTCTTCTTGCTGCAACTCGCGAGGAAGAGTTCCTGTTAAAGCATATGCCTGTGTGTTTGTATGTTTTGCAGTAAAAGCCGCTCACCTTGAACTAGTGGGTGATTTAACTACCGCTTCATTTTTGGGTGCGTTGAAACGATTTGTATCAACAACAGGATTCTGGCAAGTTATTTACTCTGACAACGGGACAAATTTTGTTGGAGCAAATTCTACGTTAAAAGAACTACATAGACTATTCCAGTCCGATGATCATCTGCAACAATTACAAACCTGGTGTTTTGAGAGCACTGTGACATGGCGCTTTGCTCCACCTGACTCACCACATTTTGGTGGAATATATGAATCAGCCGTCAAATCTACTAAATTTCACCTTCGACGTATAATTGGTGATGCTCATTTAACTTATGAAGAACTACTAACCACTCTTAAGCAAATTAAGGCCGTGCTCAACTCAAGGCCGCTAGTTCCAATGTCGTCTAGTCCAGATGATTTTCGTGCATTAACTCCAGGTGATTTTTTGATTGGTTGACTTTTAATGTCACTACCGCATCCAAACTATAAAAATGAGAAGTTATCATTGTTGAAACGATGGGAACTAGTCGATGCTCTTGTTCAACATTTTTGGTCTCGCTGGAGCAAAGAGTACGTCACTTCATTGCAACATCGTCATAAATGGTCACATGAGTCATCTAACTTAAAAAAGGGACAATTAGTGATCTTAAAGGATGAAAATCTTCCACCATGTAAATGGTCACTTGGTAGGATTGTCGAAATACATCCAGGTGAAGACAACAAGGTGAGAGTTGTTATACTGTTATTACCAGTAAGGGAAATTTCAAGCGTTCGATAATGAAGCTATGCCCATTACCTATAGACGAAGAAGATATAATGTTGACGAATGATTCCGTCAAGGTGCGGAGAATGTTCACTCTACGCGATCAATTAATTGATTGTGGTTCGACTGTAAATTTATAATTCGTTTTATACAAGTGAAGCTTTATGTAAAATGCAACTTTATATATTAAATCGGGTTTTTGTTAAAGTAATGTTAAGTTATAAATTATATTATGTAATGTTCTGTATATAATATGACTCATGTTAGACTTGTTTATGTAAAAATTTAAAAATTAATAAAATGTTAGTTCTCGATCGATCTTTGGTAATAACAGTTGGTAAAAATGTTAATAAAAATAAAATTATTGTGAATACAAACAATTTGTTTACGTGGCTTTTCTTGACCATACCACTGTTAGTTCAAGGCTATTCACTATTCGTTCTGGAAAGCAACAATAGAACTTAAACGACCGAATATTCAGGTGCCTCCTATCAAAAAGGATGATGGAATTTGGCAAGAAGTGCTAAAGAAAAGGCTGTCTTGTTCGCAGCCCACCTTGAAAATACATTTTTGTTTCTTCCGAGGCAATCAGCGGAAGAAAATATAAACAGAGTAAAAAAAATGAATATAATGAAAACATCCAACCAGTTACATTACAAGAGCTAGTTTGTATAGCTAACCACTGGGCGAAACTCCATTAAAGTTAACACATTTACTATCGATAAGTTACTAGAGGATTTATAATTCAATGGTATCTCTATATGCAGACAACATTTCATGAATCATTTTGCGGAATATTACACGCACCTGTGTAGATATTTTGCTGCATAGACTGTGTGATAAAGTTGATTGTTGTCATTGTAACTGTTTTGATGAATGTAACTGTGTTAGTAGAACGAACGACCGTATATAGTCTAAAACCTTTTGAATAACCCGCAAATGTTGTATAGGAATGTATAGAATTCGCAATAGTCAATCGATCAACAATAGTATCCATATCACAAGCAAAACTCTACCTTCCACAGATACAATTTTCAGATTTTCTGTTAAAGACTATAGACTATTGTATTTAACAACGCAATGTACTAGAACTTTGGTTTATTCGAAAATGTTGGCTCTTTTGAGTATATAAGATAAAAATTCACGGATATACAAATCTACGAGCCATTTGACTTGGTTCAATTCCTCTCGTTCCTTTGGCCGGAAGTTTCACAGCTGTACCGCGAATGAACTCTAAGCACTCGTTATCTAGATTAAAAATCTTGGATCCGACGGTCACCTCGAATAGTTTCAATTGAATTATTCATAATGGGAAGCTAATTCACCCTAAGGAGTTTCAGGCCTTGTAGCGAGGGATGGGCGAGGTAGATTACGCCATGTAATCTACGCGGTTGTCGACACGTAAAATATAACGTAGATTACGAGGTAGTAGTTTTTGCCAACGTCGACAGTTAAAATAATATCAACAAACTACGATATTTTAGCGCTTTGAAATCAAATGAGCCAGTTCGCGGGAGTATTTTGTAGTAGCGTTCATCTAGAAGTGACTTTTTCATTTGTCTCTTTTTGACAAATGACGCATAAATAGTTTCAAACTGTCATTGTGTTTTTATTTATTCAGTATTGTTTGCCATTTCATCATGGAAAGACTGAACCCGGCTAAAGGCCAAGTTAGACCAAGTTAAGGTTGATTCTTAATTTTTTCTTCTTTCTCAGAAATTCTTGTCTATACTAAGTAACAGTATAAGCAGCTAGTAAAATGTATATATGCAAATATGTATATGTCCGGCTGTCTGTAGGTTCTTTAACCAAAAAATAGTTTATATAAACTAAAGCAAAATATCTTACTTAACTAGTTTCGTAGCTCAGTTTTTATAACACTTTGGATGTGAAACTTCCCACTTTCAAAGCTCCAATAACACCACGTCCTATTAAAATATGAACGTTAATAGACCTCTGGAGGGTTAAGAGCTCTCATACAATTTGTTGCTCGTTTAATTCAAAACTTTTATAACCTTCACGACAACAACACGTTAAATTTTTATAAAAAATCGGGCCCTGCTCCTAGAGCTGATAAGCGTCTCAAACTTTATACAATTTGTCTTAACGTTTTAAAGTATGATCGTATCTCGTGGGGCCACATTTTTGTAATTCAACATAATAAATCTAAACTGCTATTGTACTGGTGTAATTTGAAAGGGACGTTACTATACTTTAAGTATGATGGATACAACGTGCAGAAGATGGAAAATATAAAAAATTTCCTTGAACTTTGATGATTTTCGATTCGAGCCAAATTCTATGAAATATTTTATAATTTCACCTTTTCAAATCCCCTGCCATTCCATCACATCGCAAACAAACAAAAACAAAACAGAAAATTCGGAAAAATATTTGGTGTTGTCGCTGTTCGAGCACAACAACAATTTTTTTTTTGTATTTTCCAATCAATTTTGATATTCTATATACGGTTCAATTGATTTTGCATAAATTTCCAAACTTTAATTTTGCTTTTATTATTTTTCTTTGTATACGAGTGTGTGTGTGTGTGTGTATATGTGCGTGTGTGTATGTGTGATAACAAAATTATTTATTCAAAATATTTACCCTAATCATCCTAAGTTTACATTATAATACACACACACACACACACACACACACACACATACACAACAACAACAAAAAAGGTTCAGATTTATTTTTTTTTATGTTTTTAGTATCAGAAAAAGCTTTTTTAAGCTTTTGCCTTACGTCCAAAAATAGTACACATGTATTTATTGTATATACATACATATATGAAAAATAAAAATCAGACAGATGAAATCATGTAAACAAAATTTGGATGCGGAAAAATAATAAAAATTTTCCAATCGCTCCAAATCATTCTGAACTATATGTATTTGTGTGTGTGTAAGCCTTTATACTGTGTTCGGTCAATGTGATGTGTTTTGTAGCAATTTGATTGCTATTTGAATATAAATTGCGAACATTTGATTTGATTATGATTTAGAATATAAAAGGGCAGTCCTAAATGATTGAGTATAATTTACAAACTAATACGTCACGGAGGAACGATGCCAAAGAACAACCTTTTTTCGAAAGTACTTGCATCTTCCCTATACTTGGCAATTTTGTATAAGAACTATGTAAACTGCTTTCATAAGTTCCCACGTTACTTTTGAAATAATTTATCCAACGAAATCCTATATCGCAATACCTTACTGCAATCATAGCAAACGGTAAAAGTTTGAACCAAGGAATGGTTACTAACTGATCTACTTTCAAAGATCCGGAAGGGAAGAGTTGGGATCTAGCACCGGCAAAGGTCAGACCGCTGCAGAGGTAGTGTAATCAGTCATCCACTTCTTCTAGGCAGTCGTCACAAAGATCATCCTGTGTTAATGCGTTGAAGGTGAAACTTGAAACGTCCATGGCCGGTGTTAAGTGCGACCAGAATTCTGGGTTGGTTCTTTTTTAAGGATAACACATATTTTATGAACCTCAGGGTGGGTTCAATAATCAAATATTTCGCCTTTCGACATCTAGGAGTAGAAGACCACTTCAGTCCCAGTTAAAGTTGATCGAATTTCTTGTACTTCTTGCTCACAACCAACATTGAGAATCTTTAACTCAGAAGAGTAAATGTAATAGAACAGTGAAGATTCTCTTTTATTAGAATTAGAACTGCTCCAAATGGTATAGTGAGCGTTTTCACCACAACCAAACCCTATACCACATTTCAAGAATCAGCATTTCCTCTGAAGGAGGGGATGAAGTGGAATCATAGGGTAGATAGGATGATGCAATGACAAGTTTGAAACATGAATCAGCATACACGAGAGTGATCAGCACTGCCGTAAGATCAGCAGTGCTACATTCATTAATTAGAGCGGCATCAATAGCATTAGAAATATAAATGCACGCTCTAATTTAACGACAGTGCACTTATGAAAGATCCTGCCTTACTTCGAATTCAAACCAGAAACCGCACCATCAATAAGATACGGTTCCTAGATTAGACAAAAACTATATGCGATATAACAAGCAGTACCCTCAACTCATAGGAAGCTGGCTTGCTATGTTGCACGTTTCTGCAACTACCTTTTTTAATTCAAGCATGGACGTCATCATGAAGACCAGATATAAACAAAATATGATAATAAAATAAAATCCTACGGCCCTGAAATAACCCTGAAACGGATCCTCTCAAGGACATATTGTAGCAGGGCTCTAGATCTACTAAGTTCGAAGGACTTCTGATCAACCCTGATCACAATCGTTTGGCGGTTAGCCTTTCGCTTGTATCGGATAACCTTCCATCAAGTAATCGAAACATTTGGATCCATAATGACGATGTTAGTAATAATTACACTCGGATTCTCAGGTGGCCCAGGAATCCATGAATCCAGTATAAGCTCTTCGGAGGCTCACCAACCGAAAGTTGACAACCCTCGCAGACGTCCTTGATTGTATCGATCTCTCCACAGAACCAAACGTACGTCTCATCATTGTTTGCTTTGCAAATGATCACACCATCAGCCAGGTAGCAACTCAGCAATTGCGGTACAAAACTGGATGAATTTACCGCGTCGAGAATACGACGATCAAGCTCTTTCCGGAAAAGTTGCAAATTTTCCTCATTCATCGGGATGGCCGGTTCATTTCCCGCACGCAAATTTTTTTTACAATATAGCATTAATTACACTTTCTGCTTAAGTGCGTGCTTTTTAAGAGGTCATTTCTGAATAGCCTTGGTAAATTGACTAATTATTAAACAAATATAAGATTTTTGATCTCGCTGACCTGGACCGCGTTTTAAATATGTTTTAATAGGGCCCGCAAAATCCACACGAATTTTTAAAAATAGACGAATGAATTGAACTCTTTCTTTTGGCAAGTTACCCATTAATTGTGTTTCCGTATGTGGCCGGACTTTAACACACTGGACGCAGTTTCGGATTAATAATTTTATCATGTTTCGTCCTCGAATAATCTAGTATTTTCTTCGGATGAGGCTTAATAATAGTAACGCTCCGCAATGTAAAGGCTTACGTATTATTTGGATACTAATTGTTTGCCTACTTCGGATTTGGCTGACAATATAATTGGATGAATTGTATCATATGGTGGTATCGCCTTCTCGATACGACCAACCACTTGTATTAGAGGCCTTTCTCGTCCTAGAATATTTTATCGATACCATGAATTTCATCTTTAAAGTCTTGGCGTTGGATAAATCGTAATAATTCGGTTTCTGCTGCTTGCCATTCCCAACTGATGTTATATTCTGATACGGATCTTGATTTGCGACATAGTGAAATAAATTTGCGAACGAGCATGAGAATACGCACGATTTTATCATAACTGGAATATGTTTTTAATAATTAGTTCAACAATAATTTTCCTGGTTCGACACAGGTAGCAATCAGAACTTGCAAATTGTTTCTTTGTTTATGATAATTGGAGGATTCTGGTTTTCGAGATATACTGGCCAATGTTCTTTTTTGTATTTCAATTCTGGGCTACTCCACCATAAACTATGGGTTTTCGATCATTAGGACTTAGTCTTGTGACACAATCTGCTGAATTTATTTTCGAGACAATGTGACGCCACTTATTTCTTGGTAACACTTCTAATATCTCGTTCGTACGATTCGCCATGTATCGGTTTTCCATTTGCATAGTGGTTCCGAAAACTATAGTCCAGTACTATAGTGGAGTCGCTCCATCCAAATAAGAGATGATCTGGAATATTTAGTACTTGCTGGATATGCTTCATGAGTCTGGCGATCTGGCTCGAGTCACAAAATCCATGGAGTTGACATTCGTGGTTGGTTATAAACAGCCATCTTGGAATTTCAATAAATGTTATGTCACGTATTTCAGTTCTGATTTTTAATCATTGTTCTTGAGTTTTGACTGGTAATTTGTCGTCCCAGCCCAACTCAGCAACCACTGTGCTTGAAAGATACTTTTTACATTACCAATGAACTGTGCTAATAGGCCTAGTGGATGAAATATCCTACTAGCATCAGATAAAATGGAACGCTTTGTATTTGAAATGGTATTACCCTGAGTGACATGGTATGTTAATTTATCAATAGTTGGCCGCTTGTCCTTTGGCCGAAATTTGTCTAAAGATTTGTTCTCGTAAGAATTTGATGACGATTTGCGAAGGTTAAACCCAGATTGAGCCATCAAATTTGATATTTACTATAAGTTAATTGCTTCAGCTACTGATGATGCCCAAGTCAATAAGTTGTCCATGTACATGTCCTTGTATAGTAACGATTTTAATAATTCTGGATATAAGGATGCATTTTCTTGAGCTATATATACTTGCTGTATATCTGGTTGCTGAATAAGGCGCAGGGCACCTCCCGTTTCTTAGTGTTTTTAATTCCAAATGCTTTATGTTCTCATTTGGAGTTGTATGCCAGACTATTCGTTGAAATTTGCAATCACTAGGATGAACCCACATTTGGCGGTATATATTTTACCAAGCTGGGTATTGTGGGCGTAAATCATATTATTGGAATCCTTAAATTGTGCTGGTTTTAAAATCTGGAAGAATCACTCTGCTTCGATAAGTAGGCCGATTTTATATGTTGCTTTTAAATCGATGTCCACTAACGACAATGTGGAAATAAACTCGCATGCCATCCAATAAGCCATAATTGTGTAATAAATGGTACAACAAACGCTGCAATTTTGCACGTGAAATCGGATCGAATGTCTGGTGATACGACTACTACGTCAACTATTCCCTGGGTGGTTACTAGCTTCTGGTTGGCAAGACCTTGAATATGAATTTTTACATTCTTGCGCTCTAGTCCCAATCTTTGAATAAATTGACTGTTGCGGTAGGTAAGATGGCTTGGAGACTATCATTGATCGAATTAAGACATGACATTTTAACGAATTGGATAGATGAACTTGGATAGAACTATCAAGAATTGTATGGAATGGATTAGGATTGACAGTAGCTAAACAATTGGCTATTTTGCTTTTCATTCGAGGGCTGGTTATGGTTAACATCGGCGGCAAGATGTAACAATGAATTGTGTCTTCGATTACAGTAGTGGCTTCTTCCTTTGAAACTACAATCGTACACTGTGTGCGACTGACTAAAACATTTGAAACAACTTTTTACCGCATCGACACCCACTCTTTTCCTCAAAAAATTAATGATTTGGCATGTCGGCAACTCCAGATCACCCGTTCCATTGGCCGATTTATCTCTAGTGAACTCATCTAATTTTTGGAATTAAAAGAAATAACAACCACGACTCTCTCGATTCAGCCTCTGGTCCAATCGCCTCTAAACTTTTCGGTGGTGTCCATTAATTTACGTTTGCCTTGTGAAGAAGGATTGCTTATTGCTAGTAAATCCATAAAATGAACTGACGTACCGATTTTTTTATTTGTTCAACGCTTCAATATAATTTGGATCGGACATCGGATGATGGTTTAGAAGATTAGCTGCTTTATCTCGCAAAAATCCCTTTATGATACTGGAATTTTTTATTGCGCCTGAATGTTGAGATAATAAATTTTCATTACATATCAATGTTATAAAGCGGTTTTACTCCGTGGCTAAAACAAGTATGTATATATTACTCTCACTACTAAATATATTGTATTAAACTACAAAATGACGAGTATACAGTATACTTATTAGCCGCCCTATCCACCAGCCAATATTTTAGTTTTCAAGATAATTTGTCTTATAAATATATGATAAAATTATCCGAACGACGATTGCCCCATAGAATAGAAAACTTTTTTTTTTTCTTTTATTATCTAATACAAAAAACTTTTCATTTACATCATCCAAAAACTAATTTCATAATGTGGAAAACTTTGCAAAAGCACATTCCCTTCAACATTTGTATACGGTAGAATACTTATAGAAAAAGCAAAAATTTTATTGATGTGAAACCGGAGAGATGAAAAGAAACCAAACAAAGTGTTCCCATTTCCATGTGTACAATAGTATATAGAGGGGATAGCGGAAAAATGAACACACAAACACACCCACCAATCAAAATAAAAAAGGTTAAAGTTTTTTGTCCTTCATAACAAAAAATACAGAAACGCTTTTTTACAAGAAAAAACTATACCAATTTGTTGTTATACTTTTTTTGTTGACTTCAATTTTCATTTAACAAAAGCTTTTCCGGTATTCTGTTTCTCTTCGCATATTAAAATATTACGTCCATACATACGTATGTATACGAAAGTTTTTCATTTGTATCTAATAAATTTACGAAATTCAAACATATTTTTTGGGTGTTGTTGTACTTTTTATTACCAACATTTTTCGTGTATATGGTAACAAAAAAAATGAAAAATAAAAGGAAAATTTATTAGTCACTTGAGAAATGGAAAATTAATAAGGATAAAAATTATTATTAGTATTTTCCAAAACTTTATGTATACAGATATATTTTATTTTAAGACAATATGCAAAATTGGATAATTTATTGCCGGCGTAATTGGAATACGCGTTTAAATATTTCGAGGCAAGTAATGTAAAATGGACGTACATATGTATTTTATATATAATGTGTTTGTTGTTGTTGTTTTTTAAACAACTCCCATTGGTGGATATATGTATTTACATACACGGTTGCTGATTAAACCGTATAATTAACTGGGATAATCAGAAAATCTCAGTCTCATTTTAATTTTGCTGCCTGAAATAACCTGATAATTAGATTTGACCGGTACTATTTGATCCACAGTGTTAATATTCTGTTGTATCTCTCCTCTCGATAATAATAATAACAGTGTTAAAGGCCATTACTGGCCCCTTACTGAATCAACAATCTGGCTCCAACGGTTTCGATCCTGAGCTTGGTCTTCATACTGTCTTAGACAATCTGAAGAGGCCAAGTCGTTCTCTACATCGTGGAGCCATCGTCGCCTGCAACGACCTCTGCGCCTACCATATGGTGGCTCTCCTTTCAGAGATCGCTTCACAATTCGTTCCGGATCAGCACGCAGAACGTGACCGAGCCAGCGTACTCGCTGAGATCTAACTTCATGTACAATATCGGGGATCTTCATCAGATCTCTGATCTCGAAATTGTACAGAGCTCGGTATGTACCATCTATTTCGCGTTTAGGGCCGTAAATCACACGCATGATTCCAAATGTAACAACGGGCCTGGTCAACGCTTTGTAAAGCTTCAGCTTCACGGCACTTGATAAGTGTTTAGATTTTAGTAGTGGCCTTAGAGGATATAAAGAACGACTGCCAGCTGCGAGCCGCACTTTAATATCCTCACCCACACTGTTATCGTGAGTGATAAGAGAGCCCAAATATTTGAACCTCCTCACTCCCTCAAACGTGTGGTGGCCACTACTAAAATCTGGTGTGCCATTGTCTCTAAAACCAGAGATCAGGTATTTCGTTTTGGACTCATTGATCTGGAGTCCAACAGAAGCTGAAAACTCTACAAGCGGATCAAGTATTTCTTTCACTCCGTTGCTATTCAGTCCAATCACGCATATGTCATCTGCATATGCAAGCACTTGATTGGACTGGCGATATAAGATGTTGCGCTGAGGTGTTTCAGTTTTACGAAAGATGTACTCCAACATGAGATTAAAGAGTATCGGGGACAGAGCATCTCCCTGCCGAACACCCGAGTTAACTGCAAAAATTGTCGATAGCCCGTTCTCAACTTTAACACAGCATTGAGACTGCGTCACTGTCATCCTACACAGTCGTACCAATTTTGTTGGCATTTGTTCGCATTCTCGATTGATCGAGTCGTAGGCCTGCCGGAAATCCAGGAAAACCTGATGCACGGAGATGGATGTCTCATAATATTTAGATAGAAACATCCGCAGCGAAAAGACCTGATCAGTGACTGATCGATTCGGACGAAATCCTCCCTGATAGTCACCAACCAAGCCCTCCGCCAGAGGAGTGATTCTATCCAATAAAATGTATGACAGTAACTTGTATGCTGTGCAAAGGAGAGCTATACCGCGATAATTCTCACACTTCAAGCGGTCTCCCTTCTTGAAGATGGGGCATATCGCGGCCACTTTCCATTCATCAGGCATAACTTCGGTTCGCCATACTAATCGAATAAGGTCGAAAAGACAGTTCAACAAAGTATCCCCTCCGAATATCAAGAGCTCCGGGTGAGCGGTTTCGTTTCATTCTCTGCATGGCCTTAGTGAATTCCTCATGGGATGGCTCCTCAGTGCAAATCTCCGCAGACTGTTTTAGAGGTGGCTCAACAACAGTCTGTGACGCATGATGAACATCAAGCAGCTCAGTAAAGTGTCCACTCCATGCGTCAAGTACTGCGTCGATGTTGACACAGAGGTTTCCATCCCGGTCCCGAATGGCGGTTGACGAAGGCCTGAAAGTATGGTGCAATCCAGTAATTCCTTTAAAGAAATTACGTGAACTACGCTCATTGCTGAGTTGTTGTACTTTCAGAACCTCGGCCTTCCACCATTCTCGCTTCTTCCGTCTACAAATCCGCTTCGCTGCCCTTCTTGCAAGAGCTGCCTTGTTTTTCCTTGCGATTGTGAGACGTTGTTGCACTTCATTATGGGCTATATTTTGTTGCTCGACTGCAAGACGACACTCGTCATCAAACCAATCATTCTTGGGTCTGACTTTCACTATACCTAAAGTCTGTTGAGCAGCACTGACAACCGAAGTTTTCAGTACCTCCCAGACAGAGTTCACGCAGTCAGACTGGTAATTAGCTCCCTCAATGTTGTCGCTGACAAGATCCTGATATCGTTTCTTTTGATCTTCATTTATCAGACCTTCACAGTCGAAACGTTCCATCCGTTTCGCTGTGTTCCCCGACCTGTACGAAAACTTCCACCGTAGCTTTGCAGCGACCAAATAATGATCGCTGCCTACGTATTTGGTTGCTGGCCGATAAGTTCTCACATCCTGCACAACCCGAGCTCGCCCTTTTGAAATTAACACGTGGTCAATTTGGCTCCGGGATGTTTTGCGAGGATGTGTCCATGTCTCTAGGTGTATCTGTTTGTGAGGGAAGAATGTGCTTGCTACTCTAAGATCATGAGCAATTGCACAGTACATCATTCTCTCACCATTATCGGTCGCAGTTTCGTGTCGGGAGTATGGACCTATGTTTTCACACAAGTCGGCCTGATTTCTGCCAGCTCTAAGTCCCCAATTACCATTGTAACATCGTGTTCGGGTATAGATCCCATCAGATCGTCCAAGTCATTGTAAAATGAGTCTTTATCTTTGGGCTGGCTGACTTCTGTGGGCGCATGTACACAAATTATCGACAGGTTGGCTAACTTCATTCGCAGGCGAAGCATACACAATCGGTTATTGACTGCTTGAAAATCCAAAACAGCCTTCTTTACCTGCGGCCCAAGAAGAAATCCAGCTCCAAGATTTCCGAGGTCATCTCCACTGTAGAACAACGTATAGCCCTGGGACACATGGTCTCCACTTTTAGGCCAGCGAGTTTCTCTAAGAGCAACGAGTTCCAGCCGATACTCCTTCGTGCACGTGATTAGGTCCTCAAACGCTCCTGGTTTTTTAAGTGACTCCACGTTCCACGTGCCGATCCTTAATCTCGTGTACGGGTATTTAAGCGGGGTTCCGGTGTTGTTTTGGCGGTATCCATTTTTCTTTTTGTTGACTTTAGAAAAAGTTAATTTTTTTTACGGATGCGGGTCGTCAGCCCAGCGATCCAACCGTTTAGTCGCCTCCTACGACAAGCAAAGGATACTGTGGTGGTATTCTTAGGAAACATGTTCGTGCAATTTAGATTTACGAGATATGTGAGTGCCCCCCGACCACAGGGGCCTCTCGATAATATTACATAATATTACAGACATAAGCGTGACATTGAGTCAGTATCAGTTTCAAGGTCATTATTAAAATCAAATTACGCATAAATTTTGATTTGACCTTGAAACTTATACTGACTCAATATCACCGCCTATGTGTGATTTTCTATACCACTAGCTTATCAAAACGTTATTATTACAAATACATATTCTGATTCTAAGCTAATAATTTTAATACTAATAGGAACATATCAAATCTGTGTTCGTGATAAATTAAGATACATAACCTTAACAAACTGGAGCTATACTGATATTTTCAATTGTTCATCTCTGCGACATCTCTGTTTGAGTAGCCAAACCATCATAAAAGAAAATCTGTTATAAAGTAGATAGATGTGTCTAGACTAATCTAGACACTCTCGAATATGGTGGGCATGTTTTTGATATAAATACGTGATACACATATGCAACGAGCAATAAGTAGAGAGCGAACTTTGGCCAAGGAAGATAGCCAAGAACAAAAGTAGTCGTTAAACTACAACGAGTCAGCCTAAAGGGGCAGAAGTTGACTCCCACAACCAATTGCCCAATAACCTCCATCCCTATTTCAAGATTGGGACGAGGCGGTGAAAGCCTTACAATTAAAAAAGAGCTGTGTGACTACACTGGATACAGGGAGCGGTGCGCACGTTTCTCCGTGATGATCTAATGAAAGGTAGAGTACAACCAGCCAAAGGGTGGAAATTACGCACAGCCACAGGAGAGCGTGCAGACATAGAGGGCAGGAAGCTTGTGAGAATTAAGATAGGCAATGCTCAATTCCAACACGAAATACTGGTTACAAAGATAGTGGTTGAAGTCATCTTCATGAAGGCGAATGGCTACGTGATGGACGTTGGAAGAGGAGTATTGGACTGTGATAATTTCGAGTTACCACTGCGAATAGCCGATGTAGAAACAAAAACTTGGCGGGTAATAGTAGATCACTGGGAAAAGCCGCCACCGAAATCGGAAACAATTGTGTGGGTGAGAGTGGAGGGAGGTTCTGGGTGTAACGTACCGTTCTAGTTGCAGACCCTGCACATGCTTGCTACTCTTTTGATCCGGGGAGCTTAGTCTGGGCGGGTACATAGTTTAGCAACCAACATTGTTACATAACTTTAAACTAATCATGTGCAAAAAAAAAAAATAACCCTTAAACACCAGTTCAAACCTACTCCCATTAATTTAATTCATACAACCATAAAAGAAAAAGTCCATCACCAACTTATTGAGTTATTCCCCCTCCCCTCCTTCCGCGATCCTCTTAGCGAATCATCGCAACAACCCAAAATTGAAACATACAAAAATATACTTTTTTAAATAAATAATTCGTAAATAATTTTATTATTATAATATTTCTTATAAATATAAGCAACAAAAATGATTGGTAGATGTATTCTACGGTAAACTAACTGTATTGTATAATTGATAAAAAAAAAAAAAAATAACAAGATAAATGTAAATTAACTAGGCTTTTATAATAAATAAATAACAAATTACTGTCAATGAGATGGAACAGTATAAAGTAATTCTATTGACCTTAAACCAAAAAAAAACATGTGATCTCACGCTACACTAATACAAATATAGTGACTCAGATCTCGCGTTTCTATTCTTTTAACAGGAAAAGCAAAATTTTTTTACAGACGACAGGAAAATTTATTCATAAAAAGAAAAGATTCAATAATAGTACTCACCCCAATGCCTGCAAAGCGCTTCGCGACGTTGAGGATCCTGAAAAGCAAGATTTATCGCACCAGCAAAAAGCTAATGTGAAATATAAATTTTCCTTGTTCTGCTCAATTCACTTATTTGATTTCACTCTTTTGAGATAACTAAAATTTATATATTTTTTTTGTGCAAAGGCCATAGAAAACACTTAACTAATACAATATTCATATTTTTAAATAAATAATTAAATTCTTAATGATTCCTAATATATTAAATCACACTATACACTGTCACTATCCGCCGGTTGAGCAGACAATTTAAAGGCAAAGCTGCGGTATATGATAGCGTGTTGTGACGTCCGTTTATGTCAAGGACGATGACTGCACACACGTTATACGGTATTTTTATCTGGCTGCTTAAGAAGCCGCTTCAAATTTCAAGAAGTGTTATCCCGTTCAGTTGGATTTAGTATATTTTTTCCTCTCTTTTTTTTTTTTCTTATTTTTTTAATTTTTAATTTTTTTAGGGCTGACGGAGGATAGATTCTCACACAGAGACGTTAAGTTCCCCTGGTATTACCGTTGCGGTACACAACGAAATTGCGGGACCACCCGTCAGCTGGAACTATTCACACAACAAAATAACACAAAAATACAACCAATTAGATAAAGCCGGTAGAATCTCACCAAAAAAATTAATTATTTAATAATTAAATGCTTACCTCGATTAATCGAGTGAGATATTTAAGATTATGTACAGATGTACGAATGGAAATCACTTTCGGCCACTATTATAATGCCGCTTGAATTTTTAATTTTTAATTTAATTTATGTTTTACTGTTCACACTCAAATTTCGTAAACGAATGACTGAATGACCACGACCGTATTATAGCTCATCAGCTGTTAAAATTTAAATTTCCCAAGCCGGGCAATTATAACAAAGAATAAGTTTTTTTTCTGTACTAAATTGTTTTATAAGTATGTATGAGTAATACAGGCTGTCATACAAGTAGACCAACGTTACAGCACAGCTTATTTTGACAAATGCCAAGCGCCAATTCAAAACAGGCTGAGAAAGATAAACGAGGGTGATATGGATTTCTCACAGTTTAATATCTTTGGCATGATATAGGCCAATGAATTTACCCTGTTCGTCCTCAATTTCATAGTTAACGTGGCCAACCTTTCGGCGAATTCGCGCTTTACGAAACTTTGGAGCAAATTTTGCACAAAATTTGTTGTCGGCGTTACTTTGAGGATGTTCTCTAACATATACTACTTGTTCTGGTACGAAGCTTACATACCTGGTGCGAAGATTATAGTAGGAGGAATATTTATTATAGGCAGATGTTAGATTTTTACGCACAACATCATGCAAGTCGCGGATTCGCTGTGGTAAAGCCTCAACCTCTATTTCATTTTCTTCAAAGCAATTGATATTGCGTAGAAGTTTATACTCATCAGCATGGCCCACTCTGTGATAGCCGAATAATGTAAAATGGGGAGAAAACCCGGCCGATTCATGTACTGAATTGCGTAAGGCACCGCTAATTGCTCCCAAGTGTTGGTCCCATGTGCGATGGTCTGTTTTAACATAGGGTCTAATGGCTGCCACGATTGAGCGGTTTACCCGCTCGGAAGCGTTCGATTGGGGCGAGTAAATGCCTGTTTTTACGTGGTTAATCCCAAATTCGTTAAGCAGATTTTGGAATTCTTTACTGATAAATTGAGCTCCATTATCACTGTGGACCACCTCTGGTACACCATACAAAAAGAATACTTCGTCTCGTAGAAACTCCGTAATTTTTTTGGCTATTCCTTTGCTGAGAGTTTTAAGAATACAAAACTTTGTGAGACGATCCAGTATTATTAATATTGTTGTTTTACCATTTTTGGACCGTGGATAAGGTCCCAATAAGTCTATATAAATTTTCTGAAATGGTCGTTCAGTGAAATTCGGTCTATTCATTGGTGGACGGAGAAGTTTGTTGGCAGCTTTTGTGGTGTTGCATATGTCACAAGATTTGATGAATTGGTGAACTTGGCGACGCATCCCTGGCCAAAAATATAGCCTTCGAAGCCTTTCAAGAGTCTTTTTTAGGCCGCCATGTGCTGCGGTAGGCATATCGTGCTCTTGCCGAATTAGTTGGTTAGTCATTGATTGGGGAATCAGCAGTTTCCATAAGGGTAGATCTGTCAAGGTATCATCCCGTTTAGGTTCAAATCGAACATATATTCTATTGTCGTGTATTCGATGATTGGGATAGTTTTGCGGACAATCGGAGATCTTCTTTCTAATATCCAAGTAATCGTGGGCTAAGAATTGGTTAGAATGAATATCTATCGTATTCAGTAGGAATGGTAAATTCTGTTGCAGTTCGTCCATGGAATCGCAGTATATTCTTGACAGTGTATCTGGGACAACATTTAACGCTCCCTTTTGGTGTTCGATTACAAAATCGAAGGCCTGTAGCTTTAGGCTCCACCTAGCCAGTCGCCCACTGAGGTCTTTCTGGGACATCAGCCACTTCAGGCTAGCGTGGTCCGTGATAACTGTAAAGTGAAATCCTTCAACATATGCGCGAAATTTTTGTATGCTTAATAATGCGGCCAAACACTCTAGCTCGGTAACGTTGTAGTTTTTCTGCGCTCGGTTTAATTTTTGCGAAAAAAAGGCTATGGGTCTTTCATCGTTAGCTTCATTTTTCTTGTATAGTACACCGCCCACTCCTTCCGTACTAGCGTCACAGCGGATGAAAAAAGGGTTTTTGTAGTCGGCGTTAATCAATACTGGTGCCGTAGAAAGGAGGGTCTTTAAATTTTGAAAAGCCAGTTGAGCTTCACCATTCCAATGAAATTTAACACCTTTTTTAAGGAGATCAGTAATAGGGGCTGTTATTTCCGCGTAATTGGGGATGAATCTTCGTTACCAACCCGCCATACCTAAAAACCTGCGAGTTTGCTTCACGGTGGTAGGATTCGGGAAGCTGCATATAGCTTCAACTTTGGCCGGATCGGTACGAAGGCCATTTTCGCCAATCAGATATCCCAAGTATTTAATCTCACGCATCATGAAGCGGCTTTTAGTGAGGTTTATTGTTAGGCCGGAGTCAGTTAAACGTTTTGCGACAGTTTCTAATAGAGAAAAGTGCTCTTCTAATGTTGCCGATATGACGAGAAGGTCGTCTAGGTACACAAACACACTATCATGGTATTTATGAGGTATAACTCGGTCCATTAAGCGACACAACGACTGAGGCGCGTTACATAGGCCGAACGGCATTACGGTAAACTGGTACAGGGGTCTACCCGGTACCGCAAATGCCGTTTTGTCTCGAGAATCTTTTGACAAAGGGATTTGCCAAAAGGCTTCCTTAAGATCAATTGAGCTAATGAATTTAGTTTGGTGTAGTTTTCCTAGTAAGCGATCAATTAAGGGTAGCGGATATGCATCCTTTACGGTTACAAGATTCACTTTACGGGAGTCCAAGCAGAGCCTAGATTTACCGTTGGATCTTTTAACGAGAACTACTGGAGAACTCCAGGCGCTAGTGCTATCTTCTATTACTCCCAGTTGAAGCATTCGGTCTAGTTCCTCGTAAATTAGGTCTTGCACCGCAGGTGAGACATTATAATGTCGCTGTTTTATGGGTTGTGTTTGCCCTATGTCAATGGTGTGCTCCAGAAGGTGAGTTTTACCCAGACCGTTGGCTTCGAAAGATGGAAAAGAGTTTATGATCACTTGTAACTTTTTATGTTGTTCATCGTTTAGTTTATGATGATTAGATTCTAGAAGAGAGTGCGATAAGCCACTTACTATTGAGGGGGCAAGGTTGAACTTCGACCAAAAGTCGATGCCGAGGTATAATTCACCCTCTAAACTCGGGACAACGTAGAATCTGATGTTTTCAGACTTACCGTCGAAATTCACTAACGCCTCAACAAAACCTAGAATTTGATTTGGAGTTCCATCGGCTGTCTTTATTTGAGATTTTACTTTCTTTAAAGTTAGGTTCAACTTGTCAATCAATGTAAGGGCATTTTTGCCAAGTATACTGATGGAGGCTCCACTATCTAACAAGCCAGTCAGTGAAACGTCTAGAATTGTGATAGAAACGTGTGGCCGTGGATCGTTTTTTTGTTTGATAATGATGGTACTACATAATTTGTCGAGCTGCTTCCGTTCTTTCCAGTAGTTAAAAATGCGAGTTCTTTGTTTGTTTCTATAAATCTCCATATTACTATTATCTACAGAAGGAGTGCATGCTTCGAATTCAGTTTGAGTATACGAGTCAACCTTAGATAAATTATTTATCGTCTCAGGACTAGTTCGAGTAAGTTGCCCTGTATTAAGGTTGCTTGATGTGGGACTATAACTAGTTATTTTCGGGGCAAGATTTGATTCACTCCCGAACGAGGTTCCCCCGGGCGAATCAAGTTCGGTGCTGAGTTTCCCGATGTATAATTTTTACAATGTGGACAATTGGGCTTTCTAATTCCTGCTTTACCACATCTAAAACAAAATATATCCTTAAATCCTTGAATACAGTCATGATAACGGTGTCCTATATCACGACAATTCCAACAAATTAAATAGTTAGATTTTTCAACATTCTGACTCTGGGGTGGTCTAACAGCTGCTAGACTTGGTGAATCAACTGAATCAGATATTTTTAGTGACTCGATTGCTGGACCATCAGAATCGTGGTCTGCTGTCAACTCATGCACATTATGCCGATTGGATGAGTGAGTTCTTTGGACCCTAGGATCATATCCCGTCTTCGACCAGACACGTTCAAATTTTTGACAGTCGAGTCTTAGTTCTTCAATGGATTCGTATCGATATTTCAAAGTAGCGCATTGAAGAGCTGGATTCATATTATCACGTAATATGTCGATAAGTTCGTTTTCCGGAAATTTATTAGTCAGCCTTCCGTTAAGGACCTGTACTTCGAGTGAGAAATCGCTGAATGATTGGGATTGCTTTTGAGAACACTTTTGTATTATCCTGCGAGTCTCCTTCTCCGATTCGTGACTAGAGAAGCGTGTCAGAAAAGCGGCTCGCATCTGCCTCCAATTTGAGTCAGGTGTGGTCATAGTATAGACCCAAAACCATTTCTCAGCCACTCCGGAAATGAAGTGATGAATTATTCTGGACAATTTATTTTCTTGGTAACCATCACGCTTCGCTGACATTTCGAGACGAAATAGGAAGTCGTGAACATCCAGTCCTTGCCCGCTACCATCGAATGAAAGTTTCCATTTCGGGTAGTATGGACGATGTAAGTCTTTCCATGAGATTCGTGCGTCGGCCTCCGGATAATCTAAAGTGTGATCTCGGAACGGTCGATTTTCGTTCTCAGCTTGAATGTGTGGATGGTCAACGGTGTTATTTGTTACTCGGTTACTACCTGATGCACGCTGAGCATCTTCATCGAAATAAGTACCAATAGGCTTTGATTTTGATATAACAGAGATTTCTTCGTATGAGAGATTGAGACGATCTGACGCAACACCGTCGGTGTTGGTTGTATGTAGTACGGGTGTCGTTGTGACATACTCATCTTCCGTGGGATTACTTGGTGGTATTACTGGTGGTTTTTCGTTGATTTTGGGTACGTTTAATCGAGTTAAATCTTCCAGCAGAGAATTTGCGTACTGGACTAGACGTCGGTATTTAGTGATGACATTGCTTATATTCACGATATCTCCGAATGTGTTCTTAAGTCGTTCCAAGCGTCTTCTCCAATGGATGGCTCTGGCCAATACCTTTGAAACTGTGTCGATAGATAATGGTTGCACGGGTTTGTATATAATTTTATCAAATTCCTCATATACGTCACGAGCGGTCCCAATATCTAACTCGGGGTAGGCTGATGTGTGTGACTTTATTGGTATTAATGATGCATCCTCTGACTCGCGATTAAGCGCTGCCGCTAATTGATCATTTGCCTGAGGATCTTCGGGTACAATCCCACGAACTATAAATTCCACTGCACGTTCTTCTTCCGACAGAAGTTTCATGTATAATCGAACGTCCATTTTGATAATTTGATTCCCGAATTGGTGTTAATTGGGAAAGTTGAGCGATAATAAATTGCTACAATATCTACTCGATAATATAATTTTTTTTTTAAGTGTCTTTTGTATTTTTTTTTCGATATAACTATTGAAATAATAAGCTTCTGAATATTAAATTCGAAAGGGAGAAGGGAATAACTATAAGTTTCGTTGAGATGGAAAACTTAAACAATAATGGGTAGGTTTGATACGATCATGAACTGGTCTTTCTTATACTAAACGAATAATAAAAATAAACAGAATTATAAATATCCAACTAATAGCTTTTGTGTAAATATGAACTGCATGAGCTAAGATCAATATCGCACGAGAAGACAGGAATCACCTGGAATCGATCCTACGTTATATCGCCTAGCACGCGAAATTCGCCATGGTAATTAATGCTATATACGAACAAAATTTGGGAATATATGGTAAACTAAAATCTTGATTACAATAATCGAAAACAAACTACGAATTCAGAAATCGTTTATCGTACGGTATCAGAGGAAACCAAAACAAAGTATCATCGAGAAAAGCCGAATCACGACCAATCAATCAACGATAGATAAGTTCGGAAGTCAACTCTGGGTTCTTTCGGATAAACAAATGAATGAAAATTAATGAGTAATGATATACATTAAACGTGACCTCATCAGGTCCCTGTTTCGGCGCCATTTTTATGTAACGTACCGTTCTAGTTGCAGACCCTGCACATGCTTGCTACTCTTTTGATCCGGGGAGCTTAGTCTGGGCGGGTACATAGTTTAGCAACCAACATTGTTACATAACTTTAAACTAATCATGTGCAAAAAAAAAAAAATAACCCTTAAACACCAGTTCAAACCTACTCCCATTAATTTAATTCATACAACCATAAAAGAAAAAGTCCATCACCAACTTATTGAGTTATTCCCCCTCCCCTCCTTCCGCGATCCTCTTAGCGAATCATCGCAACAACCCAAAATTGAAACATACAAAAATATACTTTTTTAAATAAATAATTCGTAAATAATTTTATTATTATAATATTTCTTATAAATATAAGCAACAAAAATGATTGGTAGATGTATTCTACGGTAAACTAACTGTATTGTATAATTGATAAAAAAAAAAAAAATAACAAGATAAATGTAAATTAACTAGGCTTTTATAATAAATAAATAACAAATTACTGTCAATGAGATGGAACAGTATAAAGTAATTCTATTGACCTTAAACCAAAAAAAAACATGTGATCTCACGCTACACTAATACAAATATAGTGACTCAGATCTCGCGTTTCTATTCTTTTAACAGGAAAAGCAAAATTTTTTTACAGACGACAGGAAAATTTATTCATAAAAAGAAAAGATTCAATAATAGTACTCACCCCAATGCCTGCAAAGCGCTTCGCGACGTTGAGGATCCTGAAAAGCAAGATTTATCGCACCAGCAAAAAGCTAATGTGAAATATAAATTTTCCTTGTTCTGCTCAATTCACTTATTTGATTTCACTCTTTTGAGATAACTAAAATTTATATATTTTTTTTGTGCAAAGGCCATAGAAAACACTTAACTAATACAATATTCATATTTTTAAATAAATAATTAAATTCTTAATGATTCCTAATATATTAAATCACACTATACACTGTCACTATCCGCCGGTTGAGCAGACAATTTAAAGGCAAAGCTGCGGTATATGATAGCGTGTTGTGACGTCCGTTTATGTCAAGGACGATGACTGCACACACGTTATACGGTATTTTTATCTGGCTGCTTAAGAAGCCGCTTCAAATTTCAAGAAGTGTTATCCCGTTCAGTTGGATTTAGTATATTTTTTCCTCTCTTTTTTTTTTTTCTTATTTTTTTAATTTTTAATTTTTTTAGGGCTGACGGAGGATAGATTCTCACACAGAGACGTTAAGTTCCCCTGGTATTACCGTTGCGGTACACAACGAAATTGCGGGACCACCCGTCAGCTGGAACTATTCACACAACAAAATAACACAAAAATACAACCAATTAGATAAAGCCGGTAGAATCTCACCAAAAAAATTAATTATTTAATAATTAAATGCTTACCTCGATTAATCGAGTGAGATATTTAAGATTATGTACAGATGTACGAATGGAAATCACTTTCGGCCACTATTATAATGCCGCTTGAATTTTTAATTTTTAATTTAATTTATGTTTTACTGTTCACACTCAAATTTCGTAAACGAATGACTGAATGACCACGACCGTATTATAGCTCATCAGCTGTTAAAATTTAAATTTCCCAAGCCGGGCAATTATAACAAAGAATAAGTTTTTTTTCTGTACTAAATTGTTTTATAAGTATGTATGAGTAATACAGGCTGTCATACAAGTAGACCAACGTTACATGGGTCACCCAGGTTATGAGCTGTAGAAGCCAATAAAGAAGAAAGTGAAACCAAAGGAATTATGATAGGTAGGACGTTAGTAACAACAGCTAACGATGTTGGGTACCGGTTGAGACCCTAAATCTCTCGGATAAGACAAAAACCCTTAAGAAAGGCACTGTTGTATCGGTAAATGTGAAGAGGTGTCAACAATTATGAAATGCGAACAGAACAATCCGATAAGAAACATCGATACGCAAGGACAGAAACAAATAGTAGAACACCTCATGCAGAAATGAACTGGGGATCAAACCATGAACCAGAAAAATTCAGCACGACAACTGTTCGAACAGTATAAGTCGATATTCTGCAGTACGTCGGATAATAATGGAAGGGCTAACATGGTGAAACATTGCAAAACAATGAGGAGGTGAATCGAATGGTAACGGATATGCAGGCAGCTGGAGTGATTGAGTCATCAAACAGTCCATGGAGTTCACCAGTAGTGTTAGTCGAGAGAATGGACGGGAAAATGCGCGTTTGCCTCGATTACCGAAACTTAAATTCAGTGACGAAAAAGGATAGCTACCCATTACCAAGGATCGATCACACGTTAGACACATTATCAGGAATGTTTTCAACATTGGACCTGCAAACTGGCTATTGGCAGTCGTTATCAAAACCAGAACGTAACAATTGTGTGACTCATAAGGAATTATTGGCTAAAGTGGAATGAGTGAAACATTTTCATAAGTACCTCTATGGGCCAAGCGCGTTGGATTGAGCGACTATACAGAGTTATCATTATCAGATCGAACATCGGAAAGGGAATACACATGGAAATGCCGATGCATTGTCAAGACGACCATGTCAAGTAGAATGAAAGCATTGCGGGCGTATAGAGGCAAAGGTAGACGTTATCGACATCAGGCTTATGCAAATACTACCGGATAAGGAGTGAACGGATGGAACGGTTGGAGACGAGCAGTTAGAAGATCCGGATTTGGCAGTAATCACGCAATTTAAGGAGATAAGAAATCGTCCAACTTGGTGTAAAATTGCAGATATGAGTCCTACAGTAAAGGCTTACTGCGAACAATGGGATAGTCTCCAAATCGAGAAGGGATGCCTAAAATGAATATGTGAAAACTTGGATGGTAATGTGGGATTTCACCATCTGGGATTTAATAAAACACCTGCCAAAATACCTAAACGGTTTTACTGGTCAGGATGTAGACAATCTGTAGTGGAGTGGTGTCAAAAATGTGATCAGTGTGTGGCGGTAAAAGGTCCCGTACGGAAAAATTGGGGACCAATGCAGCAGTATATCGTTGAAGCGCCATTCGAGAGAATTGCAATGGATGTGGCAAAACCATTTTGCACTACAGATGTTGGTAACATGTATGTGCTAGTAATAATGGACTATTTTAGCGAATGGCAAGAGGTGTATTCCATACCCAATCAGAAGGCAACCACGATAGCTGTTAATAATTGGATTGGTCGTTTTGGTGTACCAATGGAGATTCACACGGACCAAGGAAGAAAGTTTGACTCAGTTCCTGCAATACGGAAGTCTGTCAGTTGCTCGGTATAAATAAAACAAGAAGAACGCCTTTGCATCCGCCTTTGTATGGTGGAGAGATTCAATGGGACATGGGAAAAATATTTTCCAAAGGTCGTGGAAAATGACTAACGCAACTGGGATCGACATATTCCGATGTTCCAGACGGCATATCGATCAGCAGAACGGGAATGACACCAGCGAGAATATTTTTTGGAAATAATCTGCGATTACCCGGAGATCTAAAGTTTGTAGCAGTACTGTCATCTGCTTGAGATAGGCAGAATTATGTTGACCAGATGAGAGAAGAACTCGACGAGATACATACGAGCAAATAATAAAGGTTTCGAAGAAAGAGATTTATTATAGCTTTACAACCCACAACGGAAAAAGGGTTTATCAACGAAGCTGCAACCATGGGAAGGGCTGTACACCATCATCTCCAAAATAAATTACGTGGTCTACCCGATTAAGAAAGGGCAGCGAGGAAAGCTGAAGGTTGTGCATATATAGTGATTAGTGCTTTACAGGGGAGGTGTGTTGGATACTGTTCGGGTCGAATCAGGATTAGGTAGGGTAATGTTACGATCGTGGCGACATCTCTGTTTGATTAGCGACACTATCGTAAAAATAAAACTGAGATTTCCAGAAAGTTTATATTTATTTTTTATATTTCGTATGCACAGATTGCATTGCCAGAAATTTTGTCAAAAATGCAATTTGACATGAAAAAGTAAACGGTTAATTAATATTTTCTTGCAACCGGGCATTAGTAGTTAACTGCGAATAAAAATGATAGGAATTAAATCAAACTGCAATTAGGGTGACCCAGCTAAAATAACTAAAATGTTGTATTCAATCTGTGATTGGGTTCGGCTAGAAAAAAAATGCTGTGAATCGAGCTAGAATCTTATTTTAACACGTTTAGCGCTCTATACGTCACATATGTGACATTTAGTTGTGACATTCAGTTACTTCACGAGATTGATGTCACACAGATTATAGCATTACTGTAGTTTCCTTTACGAACTGTATTAGCCTTGGGTGTTGGCGGTGGACGAGTATTGCTGTCTGGAATAAAATATAAAATTTGACGTGAAGCCTATATTGAAAACGGTAAAAAAAATTATTCTATAACAATGAAATTTTTGATAATTGTGTTGTATGTGTACAGATACAGAATGAATAAAAACTGAATATATATAAGAAATAAAATTAATTTTATTAAGAAATAATCTAATAAATAGAACGCTTCTTATATACAAAATATATTATAAGCAAAAAGCCTATAATTTTTTTTATTAAAAAGCACAATTATACATGAATAAATGTATATGTCTTTCCAAATTTCCGAAGAATACATATATGTATATGTACATAACAGTGAAGAAGAAAATCTACTGTACTGTTGTACACATACAGATTATCATTTCTTGATAATTTAATTAAATAATAAGTAAAGTATGTATTCAATACTCGTACATATCCACACAAATACATTCAGAAGGCTGAAATAATTCAATTTTAGTATATGTACGAGTATATTGAAATATGAAAATTAGTTAGATGTTTCTAATATGTGTTATCGTGATTATCTAATCATAATCCACTATAGAATTCGATGGGTTAGTATAACGACAAGTATATTTCATACTTCCCCAACATAACTTTTTGTGTATAAACATATGTACTCGTATGTACGTATGTATGTATTTATATGCTCAATGGATTCTCTATTTATTTAATTATTTGAGGAGATAACAAAATAATTGGATTTTTTTTTTTATCTCTCTACCAATTGTACCAAAATTATATACTTTTCATTTTCTTTTGAGAATTTTCAGTGAAACGGAAAAACCGATTTTATATATGTATCTATTGTTGATAATCATAATACATAAATTTATTATTGTATTTTCATAATCCAATTTTAAGATAGATAATCGATGCGGATTTAAAATCGAAAATAGATTTTTGAATTGATCGCGCAAACAATTCACTGGGAGATTATTTTATTATATTCAATTGGATTGGATATTTTTATTGATTAAAGATTTGCCAGCGAAGAGGACTGTCTCATATATTTATACACCTAATCCTGTTTTTACACGGTCTTTTTTTACACGATTTTGAAATAACACGGTCGTCAAAAATAAACTTATCCTGTTTTTACACGCACTTTTCTTTTTACTCGGACAAACATTTGTATTTAGCGGTTCCTTGTTTTTTTTCTTACCTTTGTTCCGTTAAAAATCGTTGAATTTAAACGAAGCGATAATTCGGACAATTAAAAAAATGAAAATCGATTATAAAAGACGTGATTTCTGGTCGCAAAGTGAGTGCTAAGTCCTCTTAATAATAATAATAAACAGTGCCTAAAGGCCATTACTGGCCCCTTACTGAGTCAACAATCTGGCTCCAACGGTTTCGATCCTGGGCTTGGACTTCATACTGTCTAAGACAACCTGAAGAAGCCATGTCATTCTCTACACCGTGAAGTCATCATCGCCTGTAATGACCTCTGCGCCTACCATATGGTGGCTCTCCTTTCAGAGATCGCTGCAAAATTCGTTCCGGATCAGCATGCAGAACGTGACCGAGTCAGCGATTTCGCTGTGATTTTATTTCATGCACAATATCGGAGATATTTATCAGAACTCTGATCTCGTAATAGTACAGATCTCGGTATGTACCATCTATCTCGCATTTTGGGCCGTAAATCACACGCATGACCCTTCTTTCAAATGTAAGGAGTTGATAAGTGTTTAGATATTAGCAGTGGTCTTAGAGGATACAAAGCACGACTGGTAAGAGAACCCAAATATTTGAACCACCTCACTCCCTCAAACGTGTGGTGGCCGCTACTAAATTCTGGGATGCCATTGTCCCAGAGTTAAAACCAGAGATCCGGTATTTCGTTTTGGACTCATTGATCTGAAGTCCAACTGTAACTCAAAACTCAACAAGTGGATCAAGTATTTCTTTCACTCCGTTGCTATTCAGTCCAATTACTCATATATCATCTGCATATGCAAGCACTTGATTCACGATCTATTAAGCATCTACCTGCCGAACACCCGAGTTAACTGCAAAAATTGTCGATATCCTGTTCTCAACTTTAACGCAGCATCGAGACTGCGTCACTGTCATCCTACACAGTCGTACCAATTTTGTTGGCATTCCTAGGTAGCCCAGGGCAGACCACAAACTCTCTCAATTGATCGAGTCATAAGCCTGCCGGAAATTCAGGAACACCTGATGTACGGAGATGGATGTCTCATAATATTTAAATAGAAACACTCGCAGCGAAAAGACCTGATCTGTGACTGATCGATTCGGGTGAAATTCTTCTTGATAGTCACCAACCAGGCCCTCTGCTAGAGGAGTGATTCTATCCAATACAATGTATGACAGTAACTTGTATGCTGTGCAAAGGAGAGCTAAAATAAATTTGCTGCTAGTAATGGATGATTGCAAGGATTTCTAGAAAGGCATTCAATTCATAATATCACGATCACAGATGAAATAGCTTCTGGAAATACTGCAGCTGCCAAAGAATTTTCTTCGTAATTGGCCAAATTAATTAACGAAGGTGAGTACAATAGTGACCAAGTTTTTGACGCCGACGAGACGGGTCTTTTCTGGAAAATAATGTCAAGCCGAACGTACATAGCAAAACATGAAAAAAGTGCTAGTGGCTTGAAGGTGCCAAAAGATAGAATGACGTTTTTATTCTGCAGTAATGCATCAGGAGGCCGCATACAAAAAACCTCTGCTGATCAATAAATCTCTCCAACCACGAGCATTGAAAGGTGTCAATATTAAAAGTTTGCCAGTCCATTGGATGGCATCCGTTTCCTTTCTTGTGACTATCTTCTCTATCCGGCCAAAAACTTTATCGGGCGGTATAAACGAAAGCCTTGGTGTAGGAAATATTATGGTTACTTTTCTAGCCAGGTTTTTATTCTATACCCACCACATGCACCACAAAATAGTTTTACGGAATTCATATTTCCGTCAAAATTTGCTAATGTTGGATGGCTGATGGTAAACGCAGCTGACACGATTTTGTTTGACCCCTTTGGTCGTTGTGTTTCATAAGTATAAATGTAAATACTTCATCCCATATGATTGTTTTGATTTGGATGGTCTTTTGCAGATTGAAAAGTTGTATTGTTAGAAGGGATGGTCGTTTACGTGTCATCTATTATTTTCTACATTGACGTGCCGACAACCCGTAGGCAACATCAACAACGTAGACAACGTCGATAATAGGCAATAGTAGGTAATTCTTGGAGTATAGTTTAGTCAATTAGTTCTAAACTGGGGTGACCAAATTTCATTAGGAATAATGCGTTACTCCGGGAGAGTAAAAAATCGTATGAAAATTTTATTATCATTGGAAAGAACATTTCCTGCCATTTATTTTTTTAAAATTACTTCTACAAATGATGCCCGCAACTGCGATTTTTGATGACGCGTTCGAGAATATTGTGGGGTATTTAGAGAATGACACGAGCTGGTATTTATTCACATAGACCTTGGACTTTGCGTAGCCCCAAATAAAAGAGTCTAGAGGTGTCACACGATCTAAATAGCCAATTTAACGATCCGAACCGTGTAATTAATTGCTCGCCAACATGATTTTTCAATAAGTACACTGTTTTGCGCGCTATATGGCAAATAGCGCCGACTTCTTTGAATCAAATATCGTCAAGGTCGGTGCAATAATGAGCACAGGTACGTCCCGGCCATCTTCTTTTTTAAAGATAATATGAACCGAGCATTTCACAGGCCCATAAACCGATTACACAGGCCCATAAACCACACCAAACCGTTTATTTTGTCGCGTATCATCCAATACTGTAAACTGGGATTCAAATCGTTCGATGGTATTCCAAATAGTGGTTTCGAAAGACCGATTATGTCAACCATAACTTGATCTAAGCGCACGAAACCCATTCCTCACAGAACGATGATTTTGGTAATAAAGCTGAACAATTTGTAGACGCAATGCCGGGCTCAGTCTTTCCATGAAGAAATGGCAAAACAATACTGAATTAATAAAAGCACGATGACAGTTTGAAACTATTCATGCGTCATTTGTGAAAAAGAAATAAATGATAAAATCACCTCTAGATGAACACGTTTACAAAATACTCCCGCGAACTGGCGCATTCGATTTCAAATTGCTAAATCTCGTAGGTTGTTGATATTATTTTAATTGCCGACGTTGACAAATAACACTGCCAAGTAATTTACGTTATATTTTACGTGTCGACAACCACGTAGATAACATGGCAAGACCTTGCCCATCCCTGATTGGTAGAGCTACCAAGAAATATAATATATTGATTGATCCCTTATTTTCGGAAAAAATGAGACCTACGAGTATTTCAGAAATAACATGGTTAGGAAACTTTTCTTGCAAAATTACGATTGTCTTACAATTCCGGCCATAAAAAATCATTAATCATAGCTCGGTAACGCAGCCCATTCACCGTAACAGTTGCACCAGCCTCATTTTCGAGAAAGTAAGGTCCAATCACACCGCCAGCCTAAAAACCGCACCAAACAGTGACACGTTGAGGATGGGGTGGCCCAATCAGGACCCAATCAGCAAAGATACAATGTTTATGGTGATCGACCGGCTTGAGTTCTTGTGTTAACTGAACTTTAAAAGCCTCAAGACCTAAGTCTTTATTCAAAATACGGTGTAATATCGTTTGTGGAATGTCTAATTCCAAAGATCGACGAGGTATTGACAAACCTGGATTTTCTTTAACACTACGGGTTACATCAGCAATAATCTTAGTTGTTCTGAAGCGATGCACACGATTTCGATTCTTCGCATCACTAACTTGTCCCAACATCTCAAATTTTTCCACCAGTTTCACTATTGCTGGCCAAGAAGGTGCTTCACGACGATCAAAAAGTGCTTTAGTTTTGCGTACTGTGCCTGCAAAATGTTCACCATTTTTGTAGTGAATTTGAACAATTTCCATGCGTTATTGAAGCGTGTATCGTACCATTTTTAGTAATGGCGTAGTTTTACTTGTGAAACGTCAAAAGGTGACAGCTTCGAAATTGACAGCTGCCCAAATAGAAGGCTATTCAAAATGAAACCTCTTATTGGAAAACCTTTTATAAAAGAGCTAATGTAGCTCTAGAACAAAGCAGGAGCGATCTTAGGATCCAATATGTGGAGCACTAATAGGACACAGTCCTTGGACCTCAAAAAAATAACGTGCTAGATTGATACATACAAGTTCTGCTATGAGAAGAGGAAAACTTTCGGTCACATACCTAATGTACGAAAATACTCAGTTCTACAACAACAAAGAAGGTAGTATCAGTCGATTCTTCTCGAATTCGAATTTATTACGAATTAAATTTGTATCCTTTCTACGGAACGACGCCTCGAAAACCCACTAGAAAGGGCGGAATTGGGTGTTCGAAAACTCAGTGATGTGTATTTTTCAATGAAAACGCTTGCAGGTAAAACTTTCCACAGCAAACACAAGTCACCATTGTTGCACTTACTGCTATGGGAGATAAGCCCATTGATGATCTGCTACCAGTAGCAGATGAGATTTATTTAATCACAACACCTAGTGTGGCGACAATTTCTCCCTCAACACCATCGACCTCCTGCGGGCTGGAATTATCAAAAGCTGTAGCAATCATTAATCAACTAAGCGAACGACTTGTTAATATCTAATCGATGTTGTCAAAGCTACAAATGGGTTGGAGCCGATCACCAGTTTCGGGTTATCAATCAAAGAACCCTTGGAGAAAAGTAGCGGTAGCAGACATCGTTACAACGACAATGGCTTCTGCTACTTTCACAAGAAATTTGGATGTGCTGCAAGGAAATGCAACCAACCTTGCTCTTTCCATAACAGCAACAAACCGGAATCTACCAGCATTAATAAAAAAAAGAATAAATCCGATAGCGAGTGCGGCTACTAATCGGATACAACTTAATCTTCACATATGTCTTACAGACGCAACCAATAAACTCCAGTTTCTCGTAGATACCGGTGCTGCCGTTTCGGTCCTCCTCCTGACCTGGTCCTATCCGCCGCTAATGGTTCAGTATTTCAGACATACGAGACTTAATTGCTGAATGTTAACATGGCTTACGACGGCAATTTCCACACGTTTTTACTTTAGCGTCAGTTGACAGGCCGATATCGGTGCTGAGTTCTTGACAAAATATAATCTTCTCGTCGATTTCCGTGGAAGCAATGGTCAAATCACCTACACCAATCCATCAGTTTCCTTCTTTGATTGAAACGCCAGATTACGACCATCCACCAAAACATAACGTGGTTCACATTTACAATGAAGGTCGACTTCCTTGTTCAAGACCACGTAGGCTGGACCCAGTTAAACATAAAACTGCGCTTACCCAGTTCGAGCATATGGTCCAACTAGGCATATGCCGGCATATATCTTCTGCGGTATCATCACCTTTCATATGGAAAAGAAGAAGGACAACGCCGATAGGCGCCCAAGTGGCGATTATCGTCGACTGAACGCCGTAACCACACCGGATCGTTATCCGATCCCACATATCCAAAATTTTCAATGAACCTTGATTCGGAGTGTTTTCAAAAATTGATTTGGTAAGAGCTTCTCATATTATCCCAATTACGCCAGAAGACGTATCTAAAACGGCAATACCTACCCTCTTTGGGTTATTCGAATTCATCCAAATGCCCTTTGGTTTTTCAAACTGCATGAATGAAGTAGTCAAAGGATTAGATTTTATATTCGTCTAACATCGACGATATACTTGTGGCTAGCAAAACTGAGGAAGAGCACAAGTGTCACCTCAAACTACTGTTTGAACGCCTCATCGAATTTGGGGTGAATGCTTTCAAAATGCAATTTCGGTGTTCCTGCTCTCGAACTCCTGAGTCACCAAACTACTCAAGATGGCATAACACGCTCGCAACGGCGATTTGAAGCTATCGAAAATGCCCCCCCCCCCCCAACTTTAATCCAATAAATTCAGCAATTCGTCCGAATATTCAATTACTACTATCGATCCATTCCAAACTTAGCCGAATCATTGTCCCTAATTTATGCTCATTTGGCAACATTAAACAAAATGTCCAAGAACAAAAATTATTTTTTAGCGAATCACGCTATAGCATCTCCACTGATGCGTCTGGTAGTGCAGTAGGAGCGGTCCAACAGCAATGGAATAAAAATTATTGGCAACCTTTGGGATTTTTCTCACGAAAGCTCTCAACAACAGAACATAAAATACTCAGCCTTTGACAGAAATCACCTCGCTATTTATTTAGCCATCAAACGGTTCCGCTATTTCCTGGAAGGTATACAATTTACTGTCAATGCACGGATAATAAGCCTTTAATCAAAGCAATAGTCTCCCTGAGCGGATAGAGTCCACGCCAGACTCGATATTTCGACTATATTTCTCAGTTCTTGACGGACATTCAACGTATAGAAGGTAAGCAAAACGTGGTCGCTGATACATTGTCACGGGCTAGATCTCATTTATATATAATAGACTCCGTCAATCTTGATCTTAAAAATCCAGCTCAGACACAACAATCTGACGAGGAATTACTCAATTCATCACTCCCTGAGAGTTTCGAATTTAAATTGGAACTCACCATCCTTCCAGATTTAAAAAATTTATTTGCGAAACATCAACAAGTGTAAATCGACCATTAGTCCCGGCATCTTATAGACATGTAGTGTTCGATGCTCTGCATGGTCTATCTCATCTCAAGTATACAAGCATCACCCGGAAAATTTAACCTGCCTTCTGAGTGATTTGAGCATAAACACATGGATATAGTGGTACCATTGCCACAATCCGAAAGTTTTGTGTATATGTACAATATGGTGTGTGGATCGCTTAACTAGTTGGCCTGAAGCATACCCTATTCAAGAAAGCACCGCCGCCACTACGCCACTATTGCTACGACGTTTGTCGAGCAATACGTTTCAAAATTTGGGATACCACTTGAAATCACGATAGAACTCATAGCGCTCATAGAATTCGTACCACTGCCTATCATCGACAACTTAAAGCTTTGCTCAAAGCTCGAGAAAATACCATTAAATGGAGCACTGAGCTATTTATCGTCTTGCTGCGAATATACGAACAACAATAAAGGATAAATTAAAATGCTCGCCAGCTGAACTATAGTCAAGCTTAATAGTCAAGCTCTAAGATTACCAGGAGAATTTTTCGAGACAAGTGAAGCATAGTTTCTATCCACATGACTATTTCGAAAGGTATTGCGCAGCCATGCGCAACATAATTCCTATAGACACTCGCAAGTCAACTAATCCGCCTATTTGTATTCCCAAGTCCTTAAACAATTGCGAGTACGTTTTCACTCGAATTGACAGATTACGAATGGGCCTAACACCTACGTACGAAGGACCTTACAAAGTCATTCGTCGTTTTCGTAAATATTACATTCTTGATGTAAAACGCAAGAACGTAAAAGTTTCTATTGACAGACTAAAGTCGGCATACGGTATCCTAGCTGAGTGTAAGCTAGTATTTAACCAAACAACTCCTAGAAAGTCTGTCCGATTCCAAATTATTCCTTAATTACATTTTATCCAAATATCCCCACCTCTAACCTTATAATTTGGGGGAATTTTACTTGCAGGGGGTGATGTAGCGGTCGCAACAATATGTAACATACTTGGCGACTGCACAACAAACAATTCGCGCGTGGAAAATACCACAAGTTCATTCACAGGAGTACAAAATGTATGACTTTAGTGGTAAACCTTACTCGAGAGTCTAAAACTTTATTGATTATTTCAGAACATATGTTAATATGTTAAAAAAAGATGTGTTATTGTATGCGACTAAAAGCTATGCACACGCATTTCCAATGTCACTTTCATCCCCTTTCCACTCAATTTAAAAAGATTAATGTCTTTTGGTTACAATATTTCAAGCTTTTTTTTTTGTTTATAAATTTTCATTGTTTTCGATTTTCGGGGTTTTTTCGAAACAAAAATATTTCATTAAATTTCCTTCTCTTACACAACCCGCGTATACCCGCGCGTCCACTTTATTTGTCACAACAACATAATAAGTGAACTAACAAAAAGAAGACATAAAATATTAAGTTCCACAATTTTTTTGTTGTTTTGTCACTTTACGAGCTTTAAGCTTATCTTTAACAAAATTATGTATATCCATCATTAAAATATTTGAACGTTTCTGTATTTTTGTTGTTGTTGTTGTTTAAATTGTGTTGTAATTTTAATGAGCTTTTTTGTGTCTTATAAGACGTTCACAAGAATTATGTACAGACAAAAAAATAAAATGGTACTTCATTTAAAGTTTGGAGGATCACGTAGTGCAAAACAAAAACAAAAAAGGAGAGCAAACGAAATGGTTTATTCTTGGTAATATAATATTGTATACATAAAGAGCTAACAAGGCTAGGGAATTTAATTTGAGGGGTTTGGTTGTAAAATATGCGGCGAGGAAGAATTTTCGAGTGGAATGACTAATGAAAATTATGTGCTAATTAGAGTTAATGTTCCAGAAACAAACAAAACAAAACAAAAAAAAAAAAGAGGCAACTCAACGGTCTACAATATACTCGTATATATTTCTAGAAGAAAAGGTAAACAAACGTGAGCTTTATGTATTTTAATTTCTGTCAAAGTAATTTATGTTTGCGAATACCATATTATACCAAAATGGTTTCTTTATTGGATTAAAATTGTATATACAACAAAAATTTAATTAATTGTTTATTTATTGTTTGGCTCATGTTTTTTGTGCATAAATTTCGTATAGGGCCTCATAAATTATTAAATACGAAAACGAAATTGGAGTAATAAATGAAAATGGGTTTATATATTTTCTGTACATGGGTATACAAATTTAATGCGAGAATCGCTATATAGCTTTAATCTCGGCACATATAAGATTAATTATAGCCCGAAATTAGGTTTCCGTACACCGAGATGTATCCTTGAAGATTTAAAAGTATATAAAGGGTTTTCCAATAAGTGGTTTCATTTTGATATTTCAAAAAACGAGCATTTTTTAAGAGAAATCAATGAATGTTTATTTCATTGTAAAGAAGAAGCTATTCCATGAACATTCGAAATCGATATCAGTCAAATGGCCGACACGTCTACGCTTGCAGCACCATATCCCTTTCAGGAAATTGTCCATATGACTCGATAACTTCACGAATTCCATCTTTAAGGTCTTGAATCGATTGTGGAGCATTGGCATAGACCTTATCTTTCTCGTGGTCTCAAAGAAAAAAGTCTAAAGGTGTTAAATCATAAGATCTCGGTGTCCAATTGTGATCACCTCTCCGAGAAATAACACGGATAGGAAACGTTTTCCTGAAAACAAATATCTTCCACATCAATATCTTCCAATTCCGGCCATAAAAAAAATAATCAATCATACCTCGGTAGCGCAATCCATTTACCGTAACAGTTGCACCAGCCTCATTTTCGAAAACTGAAGGTCCAATCACACCGCCAGCCAGGGATGGGCGTGTGGTAGTTTACGCCATATAATCTACGCGGTTGTCGATACGTAAAATATAACGTAGATTACTTGGCAGTGTCAATAACTTACGATATTTTAGCGAGTTGAAATCCAATGCGCCAGTTCGCGGGAGTATTTTCTAAAAGCGTTCATTTAGAGGTGTTTTTTCATTTGTTTCTTAGTGACAAATGACGCATGAATAGTTTCAAACTGTCATCGTGTTTTTATTTATTCAGTATTGTTTGCCCTTTCAACATGGAAAGACTGAGCTCGACATAGCGTCTACAAATTGTTCAGCCTTATTACTAAAATCAGCGTCCAAGTTACGGTAGACATAATCTGCCTGTCGAGACCACTATTTGGAATAACATCCAAATGTTTTAATCCCGCAGTTTACAGTATTGGATGATACGCGACTAAATAGACGGTTTAGTCGGTTTCAAAATAGAAGACGACCGAGACGTATCTGTGAAAAGTGCTCGCTATTACACCATGATAACGGAACATTTGCTGCCTGGAATTGAAGCACGACCTCGACGAGATTTGGTTCCAAGAAGTCGGCGCTATATTTGCCATATATAGGGCGCCAAACAGTGTACTTATTGAAAAATCATGTTGGCGAGCAATTAATTTCACGGGTCGGATCGTTGAATTGGCTATTTAGATCGTGTGATACCTCTAAACTCTTTTCTTTGGGGCTACGGAAAGTCCAAAGTCTATGTGAATAAGCTAGCTGGATTTGAGGCATTGGAAGCTAACATTACTCGTGTCATTAGCCAAATACCATTCCGACAAAATTGGACTTTGAGAAAGGACCAAATGGCAAGAAATGTTCTTTCGAATGATAATAAAGTTTCCATTCGATTAAATTGAATTTTTTGAGTTTATTTTAATTTTTGCACAAATCTGCAGCTCTATAGATTTCGTTATTACGGATAAAATCAGGCACATGTTGTTTAGATAACAAATAGGTATAGCTGAGTTTAAGTCTCGATTAGGGCTAAAAAAAAATTTAATTTAATTCTGATTCTGGTAAATTTTCATTTTTCTCTATTCAAATGGTGAGTATAAAAGATGGATTTATCAGTAATGAAAATGAACGGCGATGGTCAAATAAGCAGAGTCCAGAAATACTTTTGGTTATAAAAATAATCGATCAGTTCTGGTATTTTTCGTGGGTCAGTTGGCCAATATGTCGATTTGGTTGTCCATAGTTGAAATGGATTCACATCCATATTGTTTAATGGCAATCAGTAATTCTTTCCCTTCAGTTGTAGTTAATCTAGAACCCAGCTGTTCTATACCGTTCCACCGTTATAAAGAGGGCCCCACTCCATATAACGGTATATATCGTTGTTTTGGGCCAATTTAATAATTTTGTGATGGATAAACATGACGCTGAAGTAGATTTATGATATTTGAGCACGATTAGTTTTAAATTCCGCTCTATTTGAAAAGAGATTTAAATGCATTGACGGACATTCTATAAAACCACCACCAATAACGTATTGCTCCTAAGGAAATGTGGTCACCCTTTAGTTTATAGAACTAATTGACAAAACCACCCTAGGAATTGTCTACATTATCGACGTTGTCTACGTTGTTGACGAAATATACGGGTTGTCGACACGTCAATATAGAAAATAATAGATGACGCGTAAACACCCATTTCTGCCGCCAGCCCAAAAACCGATCCAAACAGTGACACCTTGAGGATGGATAGGCTTTTCAACAATCATTCTTTGATTTTCTGAGCCCCAAATGCGACAATTCTGCTTATTAACGTAGCCTCCAAGGTGAAAATGGGCGTCATTACTGAAAATGATTTTTCGATAAAAATCAGGATCATTTTGATGCATTTGAAGGACCCAATCAGCGAAGATTCGACGTTTATGGGGATCGACCGGCTTAAGTTCTTGTGTTAACTGAACTGTAAAATCCTTAAGACTTTTTTATGCAAAATACAGTTGTACTGTTGTTTGTGGAATGTCTAATTCCAAAGATCGACGAGGAATCGACAAACCTGGGTTTTTTCATCAATACGGGGTACAGCAGCAATATTCTCAGTTGTTCTTGGGCGATGCACTGTGACTGCAATATTTGAAGCGTGTATCGTACCATTTATAGTAATAGCGTAGGTTTTACTTATCAAATGTCAAACGATGACAACTTCAAAACTGGCTGCTGCCCAAATAGCAGGCTATTCAAAATGAAACCTCTTATTGGAAAACCCTATACATATATACCTCGTATAGTAAGTATATAACACAAAAGGATTATGAATTGAAAATGAACGTGATCCCCGCATATAATAGCACCGCAGCTGGAACAAAACATTTATTGTGCTACTTTATTCACGTGTCCAACGTATTAAATAAACAGATTCCATATGCGATTATAAAGTTTTTCTTATACCGTTTATACCCACCCAATACAGAATATTTTTCTTGAATAAAATACTTAGTCTTTTGTGTTAAAATTCTAACAATAACAAAAATCCCTTTTGATGTTTACATACACATGTATGTATGTATATACGTATATATAAAATTTTATTATGTTAAGGATACCGGATTTCACCAGCAACAAAAATCTTCAACAACAACAGAAAAATTCCATTCTTATATTGAAAGAAAAAAATTCTTTTAATCGTATTTCGCCATAATCTCCGATTCATAAATAGAATATTGTGTAATGCCCAGTCCTTATGTCCATTGTATTTATCGAACAAAATCAAATCCTTATTAATATATTTTATTAAAGGAATTATGAAATGTGTGGATGCGAATTATCGTAATCGATACAACTATTGAGACTGTAACACACAGGCCCCCATTTTGTTACCCTATTTGTTAGCAGAATATCGATTCAACATCTAATCCAATTTAGTTTGAAATCACCTACTTACATTAACCTAAGTTCCCATGTTGTAATTTATTCTACTCCATATTATCTATCTCAATATTTTTTTTGCTTTTCGGCCTTGTCACGCAACCGAGGCCGGGTTTTATACCTTTTCTCGACAAGAGCTTACCAATACCAAAATCCTCCCGAAATTGTATAAGTCAACATTTTGAATCGCAAAAAAACTTACACGAAGGCCTTGGTGATTGATTAGTGCTTTAATGTTTGAAATTACGTAGAGCAAGGGCAATCGAACTGAAGTGATTGTCCCAATTTTGATGGTTTTCTTGTATTTATGATCGGATTGCCGTCCAAATGGAGCAATTAACTCTTTACTTTGAGGTGAGTATTTTGGTGTTCAGATATGTTGTACACCAAATTCTTTCAATAAAAGTCTTAAAAGCGTTCGAGGTGAACTGAACTCCATTATCACTAATTATACACTTGGGGACAGAGAACATATCGAAAACCCCTTCGTTTAAAAATGTTTAGATATCGCGTCCCTCATCGGTTCCAACAGGGTAAACCTTGAGTATTGATCAAGAACAACAAATTGGAAACAATTCCTATAGGTTTTGACAGAGGATATGGTCCAAGGAGGTCAACATTAATTCACTCCCATAGGTGCGAGTTGCTTTTACGTAATTACGCAATGTTTTAGATATTCGGATACGTCTTTACACATTCCGGGCCAAAAAAAAAGTCTTCGTAAATTTTCTAGGGTCTTGGCCACACTAAAGTGAGAAGAGGAAGGTCAATGAGCATCTGCTATGAGTGTAGTAACCAATGGTTTTGGAACATAAACTTTCCATTGAGGAATATCATCATACAAGTCAAATGTTCCAAAATAGGGATTATCAAAAATACGATCATTGAACATTCTAAAATTTAGATGGCCTTTCGTTTTTAGAGTTTCTAGAAGTTTTTGGTATCCAGAATCCTGAAAAACATCGGAATTGAGGTCTACGCAGCATGTCTCAATCACATGGCCATCAGGAGTGAGGTTTATATAAATCTCATCTGCATCTTTTCGGGATAAAGCGTCTGGAACAATATTTTCCGATCTTTCCTTTATTCTATTTTAAAGTGAAAACCTTGTAATTTTAAACACCGCCGTGCCAGTCGTCCAGTTAACTCATTTAGAAACATTAACTAGGTCAAACTGGTGAACTTAGTACTGCGGCGTACCATTCTAACTCCGTCGTACTATAGTTCCGTTGCGCCAAATTTAATTAAGCAGAGACATATGCTATTGGGCGTTCCTAATTCGTTTCTGATTTTTGTAATAAAACCCCACCTATTCCGGTAAACTGGTGCAGAAGATAATGCTTTCTTAAGCGTCTCGAAAGATTTCTGGGCTGCGGTACCCCAAATAAACTTGTGAGTTTTCTTAAGCAGCTCAGTTAGTGCCGCAGTTAAGTCTGAATAGTTTTAATAACCCGTCTGTACCAGCCAGTCATACCTAAAAATATTCTTAGTTGTCGCACGATTTTCGGTGCTGGATACTCTGCAATCGCTGCTACTTTATTTAGAGGCGGTTCAATTCACGCAGCAAAATTTTACTCTTTTAAACATTGATTGTTAAGTTTCCTTTGCAATGTAGGTGAGCAACTTTACTCAAAAGATCTAGGTGTTCGGTGAACGTTTCAGAAGTAACCAACAAATCATCTATTATACAAATACTTTGTGATGAAGTTCGTGGGGAATATCTTTATCCATAAGCCTGCAAATATCAGAGCCTACCAGGTACGGCAAAAGCCGCCTTAGCTCTGGAGCTCTCGTCTAAGGGGATCTGCCAAAAGGCATCTTTAAGATCTATATACTAGATATAAATTTTGTTTTACCTAGCCGATCAAGGAGCCCGTCGGTGATAGGCAAGGGACAAGCCGCCTTTACCGTAACTGCATTTACCCTTCTAGCGTCAAGGCACAAACGGACCTTGCCATTTGCCCTCCTCACCAATGTGATAGGCGAACTCCATGAACTAAAGCTTTCCTCTATCACACCTAATGCGAGCATGCGATCTAGTTTCTTGTATAGTTCGTTTTGTACTGCGGGATATATAGGGTTAGTTTAACCGGTGCTGCGTCACCTTCGTCGATCACGTGTGTCATAATTGTTGTTCTCTCCAAACTAAGAATTGCAGTTGATGGAAACTCTTTTATTACCAGGTCGAGTCTGGATTTTTGTAATGGATATAATTCGTGATATATTAGTTCAGATTTAATTTTATCTTTCACTAACTTCACAACTTGGAACTGAATCAATTGGTGGTACGTGAATTTTAAATCTCATTGTTACCAATGAAATCACTCCCAAATAAAGAGTTTGACTTAATGTTGGAGCTAGATGTAAGATTGAATAGCGGGTTTGACCCATAAACGTTACTGCTACTCTAATATGGCCTAAAATAGTCTCAGAAGAGCCACTTGCCGTTTTAATCATTGAACTGGAATGACGGAATCGTACATTTCACTTGTTGATGAATTATGAACTGCCACAACCTTACAATTCTATAATTGTTTCGTCAAATATTTGAACTTCCGCATAAGGACGACCATCTGTAGAGTCATTTATTAGAGACTCAGCCAGTAGCCGTTTATGCATTTGGGAGTTTTCCAATACGTTTGAACTCTTCTAGATTTATTCCCGATTGTTTCTGGCTGATTGGAAGTTTGAACAGTTTCGGAAGTTAAGTCAAATACGGTTATTCTGGATCGCGATTCATCTCGTTCGTGTTGGAACCGTGTTCCCTCTAGCTCGCTGTTGGAGGTTTGTGTTGATCAATTCTGGCTATGGTTATTTTTGGGGGCCAGGTGCAGCCTGTTCCTGTCCTCTTGTTGGCATTTCCCGACTTATTTTGGCTTGAGAACCCCAGGAGTACCATGCCTAAAACAAAATGTATGTCTAAGAGGGACCAAACAGTTTTTAAAAATATGGTCTGATTGGTAGCAGTTCCAACATCCATTTGTCACTTCAGATAGAGAGTTTCTATTTGTAAATAGGTTAGTTACCGGTTACTAATTTCTTTGGTTTGTATATTAAATGCACATAATTCTTCTTCATATTCCAAAGGTGGTGAAAAATCAAGACTTTGTTCGTTCAAAGCTTGTAATTCATTAATTTGACGTCGTTGACACATCATCTCTGGGATAAAACCAGTTCTTGCCCAAGTATCCTCGTACGTTTTACATAACTGTGCCATTTGTTTTAATGTTGCAAAATGCTTGTCTACCAGTTTCTCCTGAAGTCCTGCCCTCATGTTCCGGTGTATCGTATACATTAACTGGGTATCAGCCAAAGGAACTTCAAATAGAAGAGATGTGGAAAGCATCTCACTATAATAATCTTGAAAAGGTTCTCGTATATTATATTAATATTTATATATTTTTTTTACTTAAGGGATCCTTTTCTATGGATATATAAACATTACAGTAAGTTTTACTTTTGGCACACCTCGGTCGATCTCGTAAAAATTGCGAGCCCGGCTTTTGCTGCAAGTATACCGTTTTATGTTTGGGACAAAGTAAAAAATCGGTTTCGTCCACATATTAAAGATTCTTGTCGGGTCCTCCAAAATCAATCAAAACAATTGGTTTATGGTTTAGAATTTTGAACCTACGGTTGCGCTATATAGTGTTCTTAACGAAATATACGGATTTCTAGCCAGGAATGCTCGAAACCATCCATTTTCTGGCATATTACTGCGGCCAGACGGATGTTCCCTTTTATCGTGATTAGTCGTTATTATCCACTCCTCAGTTTTAGTCGTTATTATCCACTCCTCAATCACATTTTCCTCGGCGTTACGTGAGATTTGAAAATAACAAATAAAATATGATGTACTTACATAACGTATTCATTAACAAAATTGAGTTCATTCACACGAAAAAGAAAGCGACAGGTTCTACGATGACTTAATCGAACAAAATGCCTAGTGCAACTGAATATTAAAAAATCGGTAGCAATCTCGGAATAAGAAATTAGGTACTACCGAAAGAGAGAGAGAGAAAATAGTGTCAAATTTTGGGATACCAATAACTATATCGCGATTCCGCTATGTATGTGCAGTTCCAACTCAACCATAAACTTCCTATATACCCGCATATAGACATTATTCGAATACCTCACACATAGTTTATTGATTTGTTAAATAAATACATTTGTTTAATTGTAAAATTTCAATATTATTAATAATAGATTTGCACAAGATTTGTTTACAATTTTTTTTGGAATATTCGAAAAATGTAAACAGATAAGTTTATCGAGCTGATCGATTGCATAATCTGAAAAAAAAAAATCTTTTTTTAAATATTTTGTTCAAATATTTGAATTTGGTGTAATATGTGTTATAGGGTGGGCCATATAAAATACGACAACTACCCTGTAGATGGTCTGTTTGGTTTTTATTGAGTTATATGTGCGTCTAGGAAATTGTAAAATTGATACAATTTTATTTTTGTGCTCACCCTGTAAGTAATTTTTATATAATAAACATAGATATTTAAGTACACATATCAATGTATAATAGATTTTGGATAACACTTAGTAGCTGATAAGATTATGTAAATATATAAATTTGAAAGTATTAACTTAGGTTAAACAGATTAATTACTATATAAGTACTCGCAATCGTTCACCATTTTTTTTTCATTAATTTATCTATCATTCCGAGGATGTACAGTACCGCTCTAGTTTATATTAGCTTAGTTTAGCTCGCATAGCTACAGAGCATCTCCTTGCCGAATACCCGAGTTAACTGCAAAAATTGTCGACGGCCTGTTCTCAACTTTAACACAGCATTGAGACTGCGTCACTGTCATCCTGCGCATAGTCGTACCAATTTTGTTGGCATTCCTAGATATTCCAGGGCAGACCACGAACTTTCTCGATTGATCGAGTCACAGACCTGCCGGAAATCCAGCAACACCTCATGTACGGAGATGGAAGTCTCATAATATTTAGTTAGAATCATCCGCAGCGAAAAGACCTGATCAGTGACTATGATCGATTCTGACGAAAACCTTCTTCATAGTCACCAACCAAGCCCTCCACCGCGACCAAATAATAATCGCTGCCTACGTATTTGGTTGGTGACCGATAAGTTCTCACATCTTGCGGGAAGTTTAGCGAGGATGGATCAATAAACCGAACGAGGATGATTCAATGATCATTACAACTGACAACAGTTCTTCAACTGACAACAATTCATTACAACTGACAACAATAATTCACACTACGTTTATGCCATTATAACCCCACAAAACAACATTCAAAATGTTAAAAATGGTTCATTAATTTGTTTTTTGAAATCTAATAAATCGGCACACTCAAAATCATTAATTTGCCGCTGTAATGTTGTTTGGCTCCGTAAATAATTATGAAGGACACAAGTGGGCTTTAATTATTTTATCGATTTTTCTAAGGTTAGCTACAAATGGCTTTTTGTATACACTAGAACGTGCACTCAAAATCTGAAAAGCGCATTCTACTGTCTATGGGTTGGTCTGGACAATCTATAATTGAAGATTTTGCAATCTGTTTCGTATTTGGTGTGGCAACCAGGATATGATCTCATGAAGTTCTTCGTCAACTGAAATGCTTCATCTCCGATTAAAACAAATGGTAAAGAGTTGATTTGAACAACGGGTATTTCAAGTAAATTATTTCGAAGTTATTTGCCAAAATTACTATTTGCAAAAATGCTACCATCACTGAATGTACCTTGCGAACCGACATCAATAAAGGTAAACTTGTACCTAGCACCTACAGCAGCCATGAGAACTACTGAACAGGTTTTTTTTGTAATTAAAATACGATGGTCCCGAATGCATTGGACTACGGATCACAACATGTTTTCCGTCGACGGCCGAGATACAATTCGGAAATTGCCAAACTTTGCTAAACTCGTTCGTTTTTTCACGCCAAAATGCTTCAGTAGGTTCCGGCATTTCTTTTTGTTGCATTCTGAGCCATATACCGTGCTCTCACCGATTCGAAAATTGAAGCGCCTCCAGTGGCAAAATATCTAAAACATGAAGTGAAATTAATAAATAATTGTTCACCATAGTTTTGAATTATTTATAAATTACCTTAAACAAACAACTAGTTTTTCTCGTGTGGAAATTGTAGTACGATAAAATGATTTATTACCTCCTATACTAAGTTCTTTTCGATTAGTGTATGCACTTCCTCAAACTGCTCCTTAGTTAATCGCATATATCTGATAAGCTCCTAATCCGTTAAATCTGGTAATAGGCAGTGAAACTCGCCGTATAGCTGACGTAGTAAGGCAAAGACAACTTGAGCTCATCTTTTCTTTATAAATTTTTTTATTTTTCATGGTACATGATTGACCATGAATATTTTGATTGAAACAAAATTGAAAAATATGGTTCATTTGTTTCGTGGGGCTTAGAGCGGCAGCCTAGAACTGAATGACCTTGTAAAACAACAAAAAAGATAGATTCAATCATTGTTAGACAATCACTGGCAAATCCGAGACTGTCCGCTCCAGCGATTATGAACAATTTCAATGTGAATCACTACGAAAAACTTTCAATGAGTACAATAAAAATTCGTCTAACAGATGCTGGATTTCATTAAAATTGGACCTCGGAAAAGTGGTCCAAAATTGTATGGAGGAGTAAGTTCAACATGGTATCTTTGGATGAAATTCAGTATGTTCGTCGCCCAGTCCATAAAGGAAGCAACGAAAATATCAAGTTAAAACTTTTGTGCACTGTTTTGGGCGTGTTATGGTTTCGGGTTGCTTCTCTCGAAAGATTGTTGGACCACTGAACTAAATTAAAGGAACGATGAATCGGTGTGTCTATAACCAGTTATTACAGACAAACATGCTTCCTAATGCGCAGCAAAAAATGAGAAAATATTCAATTTTTGAATCAGGCAAGCCTATGATCTGAGATTCCCATCGACAAGTGTCGGTAGAGCTCGATAGGCGTTCGGATTCAAAAGTTAACAGAAAGAAGACGCATTTAAACAAATTTTAGAGTAAGAGTAGAACGATCGTTTAACAAAGCTGGTTGACTCCATCAATAAACTCCGCATAAATACTAAAACTTATTAGGAACATTTCAGAAAGTTCAATATTTTTATAGGACATACTCGTAGTTCGGGACATTATACTACAGTTCCAACAATTCTTCAAGGATATTTTCAATCTATGTATAAAAGCGGTATACCGAACATTGAATTAAATAATAAATAGAAAAATACGTTTATTGGCCATGAATGTGGCTTTATTTTAAAAGATAAACAAATTCAATACCGGTCTCCGTTGACTGTAACACTTTCTCCAGCACATATGGTTCGAAGATTCCTTCGCCCATGAAGCACACCAAACGGTAAATTTTTGTGGATGTTATGGTTGGTTACTAATTATTAATAATCACTAAAGATGCACCTTCCGGTTTATTTGAGTGCTATTTTTGCACTCCGCAATTAATCCGCTTGATATAGCGATTATTTTACGATTACGGTTCATCGGTTCACATAACTCAATGAACAAGATTCAACCGTTAACGATCCACATATCGAACACATTGTTTTTTTCTCATACATAATCATTTTGGTGTCAGAATTTTATTATCGGACTTGAATGTGCTGTCGATGTTTTTGGAAAAAACAGACATGTGTTGCCAAAAAGAAATTTTGTATATAGCATTCTGTCCTCAATTATATTCCTATATTTAATCATTTCAAATCCGTTATGTAATAAATCGACACTTTTATTTGGAAATATTCTAAATCGTTCAGAGTTCATTTTCGGTGTGCGATATAGGAAAATAATCATCCGGTTCAACTTTCCAATAATTCCAATTGTAGTAAATCCTAAATTCATTATAAAAATGGCATCCTAAAAAGATATTTTGAATGGCTGAACTCTGGTTAGTATTAGGAAGGTTTACTATGTGCCCTGCCATAGTAGTGAGGACAGTGAATGATAAAAAATCGTCTGTGCTTCATATCTTCAGCTCAAAAATCTTTCGAAACACTTACGGAAGTATTATCGTATGCACCTCAGTATACTGTGTCAACCAAATTTTACACGTCCTTTCGACATTCAGTATGATGTTAAAATCGGAATAAGATTGATGCGCTGTATAGTTGTCAGTAAATAAAAAAAAATTTAGGCACTAGGTATGTTGAAGATTTTGGGCTTTAGTTGATAATGAACCACGTCATTTTAACTTAGTTAAGAATCGAAAGAGAGGTTTTAAGTTACGGGAGTTCATAATAGAATATAGAAGAGGATCGGAATATGTTGTGCCTTAAATCCATTTTAACGTAACTCATAACGAGAACACTTAAATTATGGTGCTTGTCATGATCATCCTGATTACTAAGACTTTCTGGAAAATCTAAAAACTAATCTCAAAACTGGTCATCGAAATTTTAGAGATACTTTTTATAACTCCGGATATGATGATGTACCAGTGGAAAGTTCATGTTCCAAAATTTTTGGTAACTGTGCTCATTTTCTTACTTCAGCTACTCACGTTGTGGTTGCCAAAATGCTCCTAGATTTGAGAAGAGATTTTTATTGACCTATCATTGCGAAATATGCAAGGCTTCCAAACCTGTATATAATGAAATTTATATTGGCTTCTTCGAAAATATCTCCTTTCCAAATCTGGAAATTATTTTTTGTTTGTAATGTGCTTGAACTACGAAGCACTAATCGAACGACACAGTATATAGGTGCGATGCTGCTTATGTTAAGGGAATATATTCGCCAAAAATAATGAACTTTAGCAGGAATATAGGATCACACGCTCGCTTGTTAAATTTACCTTTCTCTTTTCAATCATGATGGATTCTTGTAATTTTTTTTTTTTTAAGATGCAAATGTTTGATAGGAATATGCGCAACATTTAATTTTTACACATTTTATATTTATTTCAGATTTTTCTTTAATAAATTCTTGGTATTTAAGATGTGAAATTAATTTTTTAAGTACATCGTTTGATTCATTGCAAAAATAACAGAAAAACAAGTTAACGAAATATAATAAAATAAATTGTGAATACTCTTGAATGATCCCTTCTACCTAAACGTCATAGAAATAATTTGCTGTAAATGCTCAAAACGTCTATAATTAAATATCAAAATGTTGCCCAAATTTATAATATGATTTATATAACAAATCAAAAGCTTCAACAATATTAATTTAATAATATTTGGAAATGGCTTCCTTATTTTGTCCCGCACCAATAAGGCAAGGATTTGCTAATTCTTGTACTAAAAGTTCTCCGGGTATTAGATTGAGCTGTAACGTAAATATTTTGGAGACATAAAAATATTAATTCGCTTTTACTTTTCCGAAAACAATTATTTGTCTAATCAGTTTTCTAAATAATATCTCCCTTGGAACCTTTGCAGATGGTTATCTAGCTACAACTTGAATATAATAGTTCTTTCATTGGTGGCAAAAATAAATAACATTTCTATATAAAATGGAAACTGTGAAACCGTGAAATATCGATACTTGCATAGGTGTTGACGTAATATCCTGTCTGATACTTAAGATTTGTAATAATATTAGTTAAATTAGTTACTTCTTCTAGAAATCTTTAAAATTAAAAAAGTGTCATCATTGTTGAAGTCAACAGTATTATTTGTTATAGCCGGTGTAGTTTTGCATCCCTCCGAATTACTTCTCGAACGATCCTTTTTATTTTTAATTTTGAGTTGTGGGAATAATACAACTACCGCTGGTGCTAATGCAGCCAGATATTAAATAATCAATGCTCTCTCAAATTATGGCTTGTACTTCCAGATGTAATAAAAAATGTCCAAATCTTATAACAAAAAAATCTAAAATTCATTAAATTTAATAGAGCTTTATGTTTGCATCTTGAAAGAAATATTACCTGCATACTTATATACCTCACCAAATGGATTATTCTTAAGAATTTATTTTTAATTGAAAATCAGGATGGCGTCTGTATTGGTTAAAAATAATTTTAAAAATTTCCTCGGGAGTTTTAACGTCCTGATAGTCTGTGAAAAATCAACGTCTAAGGCTTAAACTCTGCTCTACTCCGTATTACTTGAGTATATTGAATAGAGTAGCTTAAACGATGTACAAAAATATACAATCAATACAATAATAATAGAAAAAATGCATCAACATTTTTCGATGGCAAATTTTAGTCGACCTTTCCTGCCACTCGCATAGTAAAATACACGAAAAATTATCATTCATCAGTGCAGCACAGATTTTCGTGTATTTTACTATGTAAACACTTGGCAAGGTCGACTAAATTTTAGTATCGAAATTTAATTTTTTTACTAAAAAGTAAATATTAACTAAAAGTGGTGCCATGACGTTGTGTCGTGTGTATAATGACCGAAACACCTATATGTTTACGGAATTAATGTAAAGTTAGGAAATGTAATTTTATTATAATTTATAATCACGTTTTGTTTACACGACACATAACGTTTATCACAACTACCTAAACGCACTCAATGTTCATTACTATGCCAAAATTACCAGATTTTTGGAGTAAGTGCACAGAAATATATGTATATACCGTAATATATACCTACAGAATCGCCTGGGTTTATATTTACCGAATCTTGGCAACTCGTTAAGTAAATCCTTCGGTTCAAGAAATTAATTTTTAAAACTACTGCGTGTAACTGGGTGGAATTCTAATGATGTGGTACATTATATAGTATACACAAATGTCCACCGTTTGCAATTCTTTCCGGTTCGCTTATCAGTGTTTTGTATCGGTGCGATCGTACATTACCATACATTATTGTATTATTTACATTCGTTAGGCTTTGGTTTCGTAAATTAAGTTTTTTTATTGATTTTTTCTATCGGCGTCTTTTCTCTTTGTGCAATTGAATAGTATTGCTTTGTAATTTTTGTGAACTGTAAATAAAAATTATTAATTGAAAGAAATGTTGAGAAATATTATAATTCGACATAAAAATCATCGTTAATTAAATTTATTTCCAACATTTAGAATTTATTTTCTATTGATTTAAAAAATTATTATTATTGCGTTCTAATTGAAACGACAACTGATTTTGACGATAACTTTTTGCGTTTGCGCATTTATTATTCACTGCATTCCCAGAGAAAAGTATTTTTCTTGTGCAATTTTAAAACTTAAATAAGAAATTAAATTATATTTCTTTAGTTTTAATTTTCATTTCAAATTACATTTTATAAAATAAATCAAAATAAAGTTTTTAAAATTATCAATATAAATAATTATTTGTGTTGGAAATAGATGCGCTTTTCAATAGATGTCATGATTTAAATTAAAACTTAATTGGAAATTTGTTTGTATACAACTTTTTTGAAAAAGTTGGTGTTCAATATATTAATGCTTGTTGTGATGGCAATATTTTTCAAAAAAGTTTATAAATAATATTGGGGATGAGATGAAAATCTATATAAATATATTTTTTGCCAAATGAAAATGTTATTTTCAAATCAATTTTGGTTTAGTAATTATTCTGTAGAAAAAAAAAGTTATGACATGTAAAAGTTATGAAATTCCGAATAGTATACGTATATACTGTGTTGGCAAAACTAGCGTGTAAATCGACTACTGTTGAGGTAATAGCTATATCTATATCGAGTCTTACAGTTTCAATGGTTGCGTGAAGTTTTTACTAAGAAAAAATTAGTCGTATAGTTTGGGGTTCCTCAATAAAATAAACCCTGTACAAAATGAAGGTGCAATATTATATTAACAAAAATATTTGACATCTCCGGCAGAATAGAAGAACTTGATTTGCTAGCATCATTTTGTTTAAAATTTAATGTCTAGAAAATGTTAGTAAACATTTCACTCGAATAATTTGATTCAAAATTCTTCCAAAATTCGAAAAAATTAAATTTGTATTGAAACCTGGTAACTCAACTGAATGCTATCTTAAGTTAATTCAAAAAGTTCAAAATTTAACAAACTCCACCATGCAAGGAACAGTTATTCTTTTAGGTTAGGTAAGATAAGGTTCACAAATGAAGTACTTAGCCACTTGACATATAGTGCAAGCTAGCCAATTACGCTTAGCCTGCAAAAACATGTAGTTCTTATTAGCTTACTTACCACAATTAAAGGTCAGGTGCACTGCCGGTTCAGGTCTAATGAATTTCATACTTGAGCCTGTTTTAGCTAAAATATCAGCTATCTGATTTACTTCAATACCACAATGAGCAGGAACCCAAATAACTCTGACACGATTATTACAGTAAAGGACGTCAATTAAATATTTACAGTCTTTCACCAGTTTGGAAGTGATCATAGGATTTCGTAATAAATTGAGCCCAGATTTACTATCACTGCATAGAATAATGTGCTTTTCGGAAACAGCGAGATTAGAACTATCAATCACACAACGTGTGAGTGCAGTCAGCTCCGCTTAGAATACCGTGCAGTTCCGCCCTAGACTCCCACATTATCGAATAGGTTCCGACATCTGCCCCAAAATGAGAGTGAGACCCGTCAGCGGAAAACACAAGCAACTAGAGCCACCCAGTCATTGTTCTTGAGACAACCACGAGTTCCTCGTTGGATAAACCACCGAGAAAGAGATATCGAAGCAGAATTCTGGCAACAATTTGTCATTAACATTATTAATTTCTGGTATATATGAACAGAATAAATTGTACATTAGTCTAAACACCGCTGGCGAATAGCAGCTGTACCTAGGATGAATGCAGTCGGTCATAGGAGCAGAAAAAAGATTGCCTGCAAAGCAAGTATCGAAGACGAGGAAATAGCACCCGTAAAGTCTCAACAAGCCATACATTGAATGCTATTAAGCTACGCAATGACAGAAACTGACTGAACCACGGGCCACCAAACAACAGACGCGTAGGATAGCATACGTAATGCTAGAGATTTGTAAATAAACATCAGCATTTTGGGGGTCAGACCTCATGACTTCCCAAATGCTATTCAACAATGCCAGGAAATGGAAGTGACCTTTTGCAGTTTACTTTCAATATGAGATTTCCAGGTGAGATTACTGCCCAGAATGACACCCAGATACTTAACTGTGTCGGACCCAGCGATCGTGTATCCAAAAAGAGAAGGAGCGGACACCTCTGCAGTATTCCTACGTCTGGTGGAGACTTAGCAGACTAGTTTTCGATGCATTAACGTACAATCCCTTCTCTAGACACCACCTTTCTACAACTTGGAGAGTGCGTTGCTTTAAGTCTGATAGTTCATTATGGTATTTACCCTGAGCCAGAACGACTAAATATTCAGCATAACTGTGAGCAGTGAAGCCTGTAGTTTTACAAGTAATTCGTCAATAACTAAGACCCACAGGATAGGTGACAGGACACCTTCCTGGGGCCACCTTTGGTAACTTTAACCGAAATAGAAAGGAAGTCCAGCTCGGCCACAGCAATGTGCAACCTCAGCAAAGATACAATCCAAGTAACCATGGTTTCTTGAATTCTAAAATTTGACCAGGCTTCAGTGATGGTAAGCAAACGAAGTACTTTCCAAATCACCCTCAATATCGAGGAAAGTGCCCACAAGAAACTCCTTATACTATGCTATCTTTTAATCATCGTAATAAGTTCATGCAGCGCAGTTCCACATGATCACCCAACTCCGTAAACATGTTTCGTGCTTCTGAGTGGGATGACAGATAAATGATGATCCCTTATATATCTGTCAACGATTCCTTCCGGAGTTTTGAGAACAGTTTAAGAATGACTAATCGGGCGAAATGCCTTGGGATCGGTATAATCAGTCTTCCCAGCTTTCGGAATGAACACAAATCTTCTCCTGCTAAACGCTAAGCACGCTTGACAGAGCCGAAGTAAGTGTTCCTGAATTAGCAGGAAAAACTCCATCTGGATCACTTGATTTATAAATTATAAGGTGAGAAGGAGAAACGCTCCAGCTCAAGGTGTTGAGAGTGACTAGCCTACCGGCTGGGTGAATAATCAGTACCATTGGGCTGGGCGTCAGCAACATAATCATGATTGATAACATTGCACTCAGGGAAATGAACAGGAAGTAGTAGTTCGACCAAATCCTTCCTGGAGGAGGTTAATCTGCCATTAAGAAGTCGCAGCACATCGAGTCGGCAGGAATCATTTCTAATCAAGGACCTAAGTCTGGCGAGCATAGAGATTTCAGATTTCTTCAGTTTTATAAGATGGTGTTCTGATATTAAAATAAAGGCTTATTCTGATAATTGGTAAGGTATAGGCTCACAGCCTTTGTTAAGGATTTTGAGCTCAGTTGTGCGCAGGTAATGAAGTAGAGATAAACCCCTATGATTAATATTCGTGCTACCCCATAGCGTGTGATAAGCATCGCATCCTACCACTAAATGTAAATTATTTGTCCTGCTCCAAGAAACAAGGTTGCTAAACTTCTCCGATGGAGGAGGTGAGACCGAATCGTAAAGCAGATACGTGCCACATAATACCTGATTTTTATAAACCGTATCGTGTTTGCGTTTAAAATCCATTTTCGAGTTCTCCAAACAATTCTGCCTGAGGTTGTCCTTGATCATTAACAACATAAGATGATGTTTCAAATCTGCAAATCCAGTCACGATATCTGCCTTCTTGTCAGGCAAAATAATGGCCTCCTTCAATGCGTAAATCTTTCAATGATAGTGAGAAAATAACATTGACTTTTTGACTCGATAAGTGCGATATGTCCTGAAAGTGATTTTACATGACAACTAACCTTACGTTTTTGGCACAATAAACAGGGTTGCTCTCATATTCTAACGTAGTTTCAAATCAATGGATAGCCAAACATATTTTTAAGTTGCCAGTTTAACTGAAGATCGTATTCCAGGATGTGCCAGTTCATGTATGCTTGAAAATTTTGTTCCGAGATGTCGATACTGACGTGGTATCGATAAGCTGTTGAACTACAGTGTCGGATGTTTCATCTATAATGGCTATAGAGGTGCATTACACGTTGGATGAACCAAAGAGCTGATGTCTTGTGACAATAAATGTTGTAATAGGTCTAGTATTCAAATAAATTTTTTGTGTGTCATAATTCTTCAAGTGCTTCAGGAATTCGTTGAGAACAAGTTGGTTACCAAGGTTTGGTATAAAGCGCCGTTTGAAATTATGCAAACCGAGAAAACGTCTTAAATCACGTACAGTCAAAAGTGGTGTATTCTTTATTTTATTCTTTATTATCGTGGAGATGCGGAATGGAACATACAATACATCAGGCAGAGTTACAGTTGAGTACGATATCCAATTTCGATCAATTGCTCAAATTTCAACCAGTGTTTTCTTTGGCAGAGAGCTAACGACTTCGCTTTATCCGGTGGGCCTTTAGTTACAGTGCGATCGATAACGTGATGTTTCAACGGTTTAATTGCAGATGATTCAGTTATAACCATGTGTTTCACTAAAATTGGGCATGCATCGGAATTTTTCACAGCATCTGAAATGACCGTTCAAGACGATGATGCAATTAGTTAGTCGGGTAAAACGTGATTACTTTTCATATTGACTCGAAATGTGTCAGTAAATCCGAACCATAATGATGAGTTCTGGAAAATCAGCAATTCTAAGGCTATGTCTAATTTATGAGTATTGTTTACCTCTGATCATATTACGAAGAAATCCGCTCCAGTACCTATAATAAATGACGTTTACAAATAAGCTACATTTTAGCTGGCCGTCATCACATGTCGCTTGATGTGATTGGTCTAATTGCTTAGAGCGTTTCACTGGATTTTGCAGATTTCTTAGCTTTGTCACCAAAACGGTAATGCTATCAACAAGATTTAATATTATGAGAAGGTTTCGCGAACGACATCGTTGTCGCCAACGATTTTTAGATACTTTTCGTCTAAACAACCGATAACATAAAAATAAATTTGAGATGCTGTCGTTTCAAAGTCACTACGTAAATTAAATTTTCCGTGGGCCCGAAAATGTAAATATTGCCTTTCATCGAGTTGCTTCAAACCAACAGTTGCCACAGTTAATTGTATCCATAGGTTTTATTAATTTAATCTCCCAGATTTTAAAAGACAAACAACCCCAATGGGTCACACCACTTTGAAATCACAATTCTGTAAATTAAAAAAATCAGAACATAACGCGATACCTTGAACTGTGTTATGTATATTTTTTTTTCCAGAATTTACGAATATCGGTCATCACCGTAATAAGCACATAACATAAACACAGTGAGAGTCTTTGGTGGTATTTTGTTTACAAAATATACATAATGGCACACACATTTTGTCTAGATCGTAGCAGGATTGAATTCCTAAAGAGACCGTGATTTATCATTACATAACTTTGTTGGGTTAGATAAGATTTTTGGGCAACTGCCACATTAATTGACGATTGCGTGGTCTGCTATTATTGCTATACCAACCAATTTCTGAACGCATTCTGTTCTTTCAACAATTTCCAATTTTGAAGGTTCATACTCACATGTGGCTCGGCTAAATGTTATAGGTTTGATACATAATAGACTAATTAAAAGCTATAGGCGGTAGTGCCATCTCTGAGTCACCATTATATTTACACTTCAACACTTCTCATTCTATTAAATTTTTGATCAATTGAATGGAACGATTTTTTTTTTGTAAATCAATTAAAATTAATAATAAATACACTGCAACTATATGTATGCATTCAAAATTCATTTTAAATTAATTTATTAAATAAAAGTTTAAACTTCCTTATTTTGTATAATTGAATTCGATTGATTTCGAGAAATAAAATAAAATAATTTAAAATATTTTTTTTTTCAATTATGGCAAAAAATGTGGTATACATGAGTGTTTATATGTCTGTATATACATATGTATGTGTGTAGTATATAAAACATGACAAATCATTTCCAATAAAATTAAATGGTTTTTTGCTATCGATGTTTTGAGAAGCGATGACGGTTATACATCGTTACAAATTAATTATAAAAATTGAACACGAAGTAGTACAAAAATATTTAAAATAAAATTAATTAATTTAAATTAAAATTTATTTATTGATTTAATTATGTATAAATGAATCGTACACAATGTTAATGAATCGCAACAGTGAAATGTATGAAGAGTTACAGGTGGAGAGCAATACATTTTTCGTTCGTTAACAATATTGTTGAACATAATAACCATGTATTTAAATTACTTAAGCCAATCACCTACAAAGGCCAAAACCATGAAAAACTTCCTCTCGAATTACGATATTAATAGAACGAATTTTAAAGATTAGACCTCACCAACACATAAGGTGTGTAGAAGTTTTGAAATAATAAGTAAAGACTAGGACTCCATCCATATATACAAACATGTGAAGTTATCCCAGGTTTTCATCCCAGAAAAAAACAAAATATTTATCAGGCAACGCACAATTACATCCAATCCCAAAGTTTCTTGTAAATACATAACAAGATACATAAAATAAAATTCGCAAAGTTCTAGGAAGTTCTAGGAGATAGTAGTGTAAGACAATATTCCATTTACATTTTTTATATGGGAGCATTGGAAATTGACCGATCGTATGAATTTGGTACACTGACCTGGTCTGGTCATTTAATTATAATTTTTCCTTACCTTAATGATCTCATTAAAAATTGGTCGATTGCCAGAATTTGGTACATAGGCCTAGTCTGGCCATTTGATTATAATTTTGTCCTAACCTTAACCTTCTCAAAACAATTCGCAAAATTCTAGGCACTTCAAGTTTATAGGAGAGATATTAGTGTAAGTCAATATCCCATTTTAAATTTTTATATGGACCCATTAGGAATTGGCCGATTGCAGGAATTTGGTACATCTATACTTGGTCTGGATTAAAATTTTCTCCTAACCTAGACCATCTCAAAACAGTTCGCAAAGTTCTGGCACTTGAAATACTTGTGTATTTGGTACATAGACTTAATAAATATTTGATAAATTTGAAATCTTAGGTGCGATAAAAAATAAAACATTATTTGAGTCGCAACATTAACTCACCCCGCAGTAAAAACCTTACTAAATTATATGATGTCTATACAAAAATTTACTTTTCTTTTTGATTTTGAGCCAAGTGGGTTGTTATTCACGCGAAAGTAGTCCGTCATGTATGCCGGTTTAAGTCGTTCTAAGGAAATAGAAACGTTCTTTCCATTCATTTCTATAACAAAATACTTGCAAAGTCGTTTCACTACTTCATATGGCCCCTCATATGGGGGAGTTAAGCCGACCTTAACTCTATCCACTCTGACAAAAACTTGGTCACAGTCTGTTAAGTCCTTAGGTATGAAAATGTTGTTTTCAGTGGGACTCCGTGTATTTGACGTACGTATTTGGCGATCGACCAGTGAAGTTGAATCCGTCGAGGGCGCAGAGCTGAATTGGATTACTAATTCTCCAGGGACCTTTAGTGATTGTCCGTAGACAAGATTGATTGGAGTGCAAGTCTTGGTTGAATTTCTCCACCATACCGTTTGCCTGTGGATGATAAGTAGTTGTACGTATTCTGTGTGAACTCAACAGTTGGTTAAATTTCTGATGAAGTTTACTTTCAAAATGACTGCATTGGTCAGTCGTAATCTCGAGCGGTACACCGAATCTAGAGTTATACTGGTCTATGAATGATCGCACTACCGAGGCTGTTCGTATATCTACCAACGGAATGGCTTTCGGCCACCGCGTTAATCTGTGGATTATGGTCAAAATATGTGAAGAACCGTTTGACGGTGGTAGTGGTTCAACCAAGCCGATGAGGATGAAGTCTAGCCGCATATGACGATTCATCTTTAACTTCTGGAAAGCGAGACAAGCTTTGTGTCTAAATTGACAAATTTATGGGCCAGAAATATTTTGAAGATACCAGTTTACGTGATTACCGAATTCCAGGGTGGGATAAACCGTGCAGTTTCTCAAACACTTGATGGCGTAGTTCGGTCGGTATGTACGGGCGATTTGTGGTTGATGATGTCTCTCACCAGATATCTTATCCGGAGGAAGGAATGCCAATTTGCTCCAGTTTTAATTTGGAACCCGATTTTTGGTTGATTTTTGAAGTAAGATGAGTCTTTCCATATCCAACCCTCTATAATTGATGGGCATGATATGTCATCTTCGTTGTGTCTAGATAATGCATTGGCTATCACATTACTTACACCTTTGATAAATTGAATATCTGATGTAAATTATATGATATGTAGTCTAACTGGCGAGTTTGACGAGGACTTCGTTCCGACTTTAAGGACGAAATACCCAAATGCTTGATGGCGCAGTAAATTGCAAGCAACTCACGGTTTAATGCAGAATATTTACTTCGGGTGGGGATAGCATTTTTGAAAATTATCCCAATGGTTCCCAACATCCCTTGTTGATCTGCTCCAACACAGCTTCGAGCGCGGTGTTGGAAGCATTCGTTGTTATTCGGAATTTTCCACGCTCAACGGGATGTGCAAAAAGTGTTACTTGACCCAGGGCAGCTTTGGTTTTATCCATAGCTGTTTGACATTCATATGGCTAATTGAAATTTTACTTCTTGCCTTTTTGTATAGTATCGAATGTATTGTTCGCTAAGTGAGGAATGAATCGGTGATAGGATTCGGAAAAAGTGTATAACCACGATTCTCTCTGAAGATGGTCAAATCCCATCTTTAGAGATTTCATGACTAAGAAAATTCAGCGAGGTTACACCGAACACACGTTGGTAAGGCGTTGGAAAAAGATTCGAAGGTGCTTAAAGTATTCGGACTCTGACCGGCTTGCCACCAAAATTATGTCAATATATGTATAATCGAAACTAAACCCTTCTGTGACTTTATCCATGAAACGTTGAAAAGTCTGCGCAGCGTTTTGCATACCACATTCTCATGAACTCAAACGGTCCAAAAAGGAGTTGTGTTAGCTGTTTTATATATATTTTCCAACGCTACTGGTATCGGGTGGTATAGGCTCGGTTCAGGTCTATCTTTGAAAATATAGTACAATCCTGCAAATTAAATGAAAAATTTTGCAAATGGGGAAGAAAATACCTGTCTGGTACTGTCACCTCGTTGAGTCTACGATAATCCCCACAAGGTCGCCAACCATTACTATCGCGTTTGGTCACAAGATCTAACTGCAGTATGTCGTGTTTAATGTGCACATCATATCTAAGTACCCATGTGTTAAGCCAGGAAATGATCGAACTATCTCTCCGAATGGCTCGTTCACCATAAACAAGCGAACAGATAGTATCGGATTGAATATGTCGATATAGTATTAATTGTTAATGTCTGATTCAAGTCAATTAGCCGATTTATATCTTAAACCCACTGCATGTGTTACCGAATTTAGTAAGAAATCTGCACCTATAATAAGTCGGGTTACTGACGCTAATGTAAAAGGATGTTTAAATTCGCGGCGGACACCAAAGTCAATACCGAGTAATCGTATCCACCAAATGTTACTAAAGTTGAACCGTTTGCTGCGAATATTGTGTTTTGCGAGTCGCGTGTAGTGTTTTTAAAATAGCTTAGTGGAACCACTGAGACGTCAGCCCCAGTATCAATCAGAAAACTAAATTAAGTTTTGTTACACTTGATAAATAGGCGACAAGTTATATGTGTCCCACCATTTGTCGCGACAGCTTTGGGACGTTTTGGTTTTCCGACTTTCCTTTATTATTATTACTATTACTATGGGATTGACCAACAAATTTTCATGCGTAACATTTTCTAGCAGCGATACCAAATGTAATAGCATAAATTTCGTCTACTTGAAGAAGAACGGGTACGTGAGTTTGAAGATGGTGTATTGCGCGACTGAGTGCGAGAGAAGTTTCGAGCTCTAGACCGCTCCTGTTTGAAAACATGTTGACGAAGTTCATTAATTGCTATTGCAAGGCTCTCTTAAGTTACCCGGTCGTGGGTTTTTCGGTTGGATTAGAGACATTGCAGATAGCAGATGATTAGGTTGAAATAGTACTCTTGTGATAGTACCCGACTATCGATCTTTATTGTTTCGGTAATCGTTTTAACCGCACAAGGCTTTAATAAGATCGTCGGTAACCGCAGTCGAAACACCTGCTAATTGTTGAAGCCGGCGATAAAAAGCGGAAGGCGTTAAATCCCCCCGTACGGTGGGTTTTTCTAGGAGTTGGGTTTCTGATAATTCGTCGCTATTATATCGACGGGTAATGCAGCAATCGTTAGCAAATATATAGCTGTTTGTAGGAAGTTATTGAAGATGTTGAAGCATCTACACTATATACGCGGTTCATTTTTAACGTTTGTATCTTCATTATCTGACATCGTTTTTATTCTACTTCTATACAAAAATCATTCTCAACGATACATAACGATGATTTTCGATGCTCCTTTGGTGTAAATGCAAGATGATACTATAAATAACTCTCTACGATCGATCACACTTCGATCTTGTTTGATGAATTGCATTTTACTAAGCTGGAATAGGGTGCACTTGGATTAGGTGGGAAATGGAATGGCAATTATAAATTTGAAATATTTTGTGCGATCTAACAGTAAGTAAGACAATACTCCATTTACAGTTTTTATATGGAGCCATTAAAAGTTGGCCGATTGCAGAGATTTGGTACATAGATTTGGTCTAGAATATTATGACTTTACGTAACTTGATATGTACTCGTATTAACAAGAAAAACTGGGATGGGATACAAATGTGTTGCTTCATGATTTTTTTTTTCTGGGATGTAAAACTGGGATAACTTCACATGCGTCTATAAACCGTTTTTTTAAAACAAACTAAAACTTTTACCAAATTTCTATCAATTTTTATTCAAACATAATTTACAAACTTATCACAACAGTGCGCATACTTTTTAACATTGTCTTAAACAATAAAAGCCTCCCAAGTCCAACACGCAAAGCTAATATTGTTTTGATCGACTAAATTAAACGTTAGAATTGGAGCAAAAAGCGTTGGTGATGCAGGATCCACTAGAACTTGTAATTTGTAAACAATTTCTCGACCGGGCTGTAATGGACAGGGCCCACCTCCAATAATCCAATTGCAACCAATTTGTATATCGTTTGAAAACGTATAATTGATTACGAACAATCCAATTTTTGATTTAAGCGTTGGTGTAAATGTAGTAACATTCCGTGCTAAAAAATTAATTGTAACGAATATAATTATAAATGCAGCTTCAAATCCTAGTCCAATCGATTTATACTTACGAACAGCAAACTTCACAAACGTAACATAATATTTGCCACGGTATAGTGCACACGGTGCACTATCGCATCCTAGTATTTGCACGACTTGTGGTAAATTATGATCAGCGCCACAATTTCTCACATTCTCGGTATTATAAAAAAAGTTATTGCAACTGCTAAGCACGAGCGCGGGTAGCAAAGTAATCAAAATTAATGTGTGATACATTGAAGAGCTAGTACGGTTATGATTGTTGGTTCATTGTATGGAAAATGGCAAATGTAATGTTAATGTCAACAATTCAAGTGGTTCTAATCTATATATTGTTTAAATTAAATGTCAGCTTGTATTGCTAACAGCTTATCAAATGCATAATACGTATTTTGTGTAACTTGATAAAATTTAAATTTTGTATAAAGAAAACATTTTAACAACTTGAGATAAAGAATTTGGTTTTGACAGTCAATATGCTGACCTTATCTCGCGGAAACGGAGCAAGGTAAGACAAAATTACTTATAAAGAAAATTGTTCTGCATCGTGAAGGTAAAATGCACGGGATGCGATTAGGTTATACGCTGAATAGTATATATTCAGATCGCCGGCATTTTGGAAGAGGTGTATTCATTAGTTTAGCAAATAACCTCTGCACTATATACCGGCATTATAAAAAATCCAACGAGACGCCGTGATACTCTTGGTGAGGAGGACATTGGTGAAGATGTGCTATATGGTTCGTCTATATAAGAAAACATAATCAAATTGATTTTTTCACATATTATGTTATATGCACATATTATGTGCAAATTTTGCTATTTATAACATCAGAATTACTATTCAAACAATTCTAAATAGTCTTGAAGAGCAAAATAAATTAAACGAGTTAAAATTTGATAACTCAAATCACTAGGACAACCTACGAGTAAAACCAAAGAAATCACATAGCGAAAGCAAATATTTTACCAAAATCAGGTAAAATACCCAACAACAATCATTTATTAAGAATAGCCACATATTATGCAAGCCATCCATTTCAATTTCCTCCGGTTCATCGTTGTCTTGAACATCGATACGAACTGGACAGTTTTTTGTCGAACTATTTTCGATTTCGATAGATCTCTTATATCTTGATCAGTTTCATCCTATTCAATTTCACGGATAATCTCCAGTAGGTTTGTGTCATTATCTTCCTCGCAATTTGATAGAGTGGTGAAAGACGTTTAAAATTTGATTGATGATAATTTAGCCACCAAAAAACTAAATTCTTGAATTGAAGGGTTAGAATTATAAACTAATAAGCGCAAATATGTTCTCCAATGCGTCTTGTTTCAGCCTATAGAAGTTAATATATATTGAGTACGTTCTTGTACCAGCGACTTTAGGATGTACAGAATTCCTTTTATGGTCTGTATCATTCCATCGAATGAGATCAGTGTTGTACCATTTGCCAATTTTATATTCTTCAAATATTGCACCATGATTGTAATAGAAAGTTATATATTTCACTTGTGTGATCATATCTTAAACCCCGGTTTATATATATTTACGTCAAACATGTGTTTTGAATTTAAAATGTCAAATAATTTACCTAATTTGTCGAATAAATTCAATGTGGCATAAACCTTAGAATTCACCGAATCAGAAAACTTATTTAAATCGGCAACACTTTTAATTCTGGGCACAACACTGCGTCTAAATACCTGTGTTGCAAGATTAACCTTCATTTTGTCGAAATTAACAGGATTCACGTTCTTTTCATTTAACTTGGAGCACATTCTAGTTAAAAATGTTTGCTCTAATTTAAGGAGCTCTCTCACAACATCCCAACTTGCTCTGCCATCGAAAGGATCGATATCGGATGTGTGCCAGGCGTTTCGGAAAGACTTAAACAAATGAGGCGAATCAAACATTCCTACTACTTTTGTAGGGCCGTCGTAATTTAATATTGGATTTTCTCGCGTTGATCTCAAAAATCCTACAAAATGAACAACGTTACTAAATGGACCATTGATTGGAAAATCGCGCCTAATGAGCGAACATCAACCCGTGTGCTATTTACTCTCCGACCCAAAAATATCAACCAGCACATATACATCAACGGAGTACCAGTGCCGCAGGCTGAATCAGCCAAATACCTTGGTCTGCATTTAGACTCAAGGCTAAACTGAAAATATCACGTGAGACAAAAAGCTGAACAGATACGATTAAATCAAATCTCTAAATTTTATCGATCCGTCATAAAATTATATGCTTTTGGCAACTGGGTTCCATATGCGATTTTGTTGCTGTAAATTCTTCATCGGTTTAATTTTCTGTATAAACCTCAATATTTTTTTCGGACCTCTCACAGTATATATGCACGAAAATGAACTAGATGATTCTGAATTTTAGTCGAAATAAGGATCCGGCAAACCGGCAATTTGTTCTAAATTTATATTATCAGTAACGGCTGATTTGATTTAATTGTTCATTGACCTCCATAGAAACATTATTTTGTGTAATTGAATGTTAGAATAAACCAGCCCGCTTGATATTAACGCAGATATTTGGTTTCCTTGCGGCACAAATAATGTGGGGATGGCATTTCTTTTTAACAATCGCTTCAAGAAACATTATGGATCGAAATTCGTTAACCACAACTCGTGCTTCTCATAAACTTGCGATTATTTAAAGAGACGCGCTCCAATTTTTCGTTTTCTTTCGTAATTTATCACAGCACATTTATGACCAGAAAGACCATCCAAGAACAGAAATATAAAATTCACAAAACTCACAGAAATTGTATTCAAATTTGTACTCGTATCAAACAATAAAATTAATAAGTCACCATAAATTTAAACCAGTACATGTATCTATTTGATGATTGGCTTTGTCAAGCAGTTAGTGGCAAAAAATACTGAACTCCAAGTACCAATCAAAACCTGTTATCGATAAAAGACTAATCAGTAATATATGCAATAGATGTAAGAGAACTAGTCCAGAAAAAACTAAAAGCTCGAAAAAAATGACAAAGTAGTCGTGTCGGATTACTCGCTCTGGAAAGCAATATTTGGTATAAAAAAAGCACAGATTAAAACGACCAAAAATACAGGTTCCTCCAATCAAAATAGACGATAGGAGCTGAGGTAAAAGTGTAAAAGGGAAACCTGACATATTTGCTGTACACCGTTAAGAACCTTTCCAACCATTAAGCAGACAAACAGTACATGAAAATGTTTCCAATATGACTTTGGTATAGAAATGATTCTCGATAAAAGGCCTACAACACTGAAAGAACTAAACGCTGAAATCAAATTAATGCCGCTTTCAAGAAACCTACATAAGGTTCCCAGACCGTGGAAAGTAATGGACGTGATAATGTTTCAGAAACCAAACTAGCCGCCTAATGATAGAAGGTCCTACCAACCAATTTCACTTAAAAGAAATAACATCAGTTTGGATTTACAGATAAGCATTCAACCAAACATAGGTCAGGTCCATTGAATTACTGATGGGATAGAGGATACATTGGAGTAGTAAAAAATATGGCAGATATGGTACAAGATCTGGCATCTTTCTATATGTAGTGCTGGCTTCAGAAAGTACCAAGGCCTCGCAAATAAAAAACAATTGAATGGAATTTTAAAACAAACTAAAATTCCCATCCGATTTTAATCAATTTGTCTTCAAACTTAATTTACAAACTAATCAAGACAATTCAAAAAAAGACTGCCAAGTCCAGCACGCAAAGCTAATATTAGGTAACGTATGATCGATTACGAAATATCCAATTTTTGATTTAAGCGTTGGCGTAAATGCAGTAACATTTCGTTCTAAAAAATGAATTGTAACGAATTTTATTATAAATGTAGCTTCAAATCATCGTCCAATCGAGTTATACTTATGCACAGTAAACTTCACAAGCTTATTTACAAATCTCTAACTTTACCTATATGCTATCTTACACGCATGCCCCCACTGCAATTGGTAATCCTAGGCACAGCATGCTCCGCTTCCTTTCGCCTGCGGTGTATTGGTGCGTGGAACGCTCTCGGCCTGATCACAGGGCATAGACTAATCTATAATTTATTCATTGGTAGGTGGAACGCTCTCGGCCTGATCACAGGGCATAGACTAATCAACAATTTATTCAGCTCATATATACCAGAAATTAATATGGTTAATGACAAATTGTAGCCAGCAAGGAACTCGTGGTTGTCTCAAGAATTTAATGACTGGGTGGCTCAGTTGCTCGTGTTTTTCGCGCTGACTGGTCTCACTGTAATTTTGGTGAAGGTTTCGGAACCTATTCTCTTACACATGACCTACGATTATGTGGGAGTCTAAGCCGAAACTGCACGGTATTCCAAGTGGAGCTGATTGTACTCACATGTTAGGCGATTGATGCTTCTCAGCTCGATGTTTCCGGAAAGGACATTATTCTATGCAGTGATAGTAAATATGTGCTCAATTCATTACAAAATCCTATGATCACTTCCAAACTGGTCAAGGAGTGTAAACATTTTATTAACGTTGTTTGCTCTAATAATCGTGTCAGAGTTATGTGGGTTTCGGCTCATTGTGAAATTGAAAGTAATCAGATATAGCTGAAGTTTTAGCTAAAACAGGCTCAAGTATGAGATTCAATGGACCTGAACCTAATCTGAGACTCACAAAGTTTGCTTTATCATCTTTGACAAAAGACCAACTGAGAGTTCTGGTCACTATTCTGACCGGCCATGGCCGTTTAAAGTATGCAAAAGTAATGTGCGATACATTCGAGAGCTAGAACGTTTGTGATTTATTTCTCTTTGTTGATTCATTTCAAAGTGGCGTATGCCAATAATGGAAGTGGTCCTATATTGTTTAAATTAGGTCGCTCATCAAATGCGGTATCAATAGTTCGTGTAACTTAATAATAATTTAAAATGTATACAATGTTTTTTTAACAATCTGAGATAAGAAATATCTATCTATTTTCAATTAGTGCAGGTCCACTTTAAGTTTAATAAACTGTAGAAATATCTCAAAAATTTATAGATTGGGTCAGCAGTTCTGTAGCTGCAATTTCCGCAGAATGTTTTGCACAAAATTTTGATACAATTTGATAAGCTGATGTACATGACAAAGTACATATAGATTGCAATCGCACTTGAATATTGTTGACAATAAAATTATCAAATTTTCGTGTTTCGATAAAATGAACAAACAAACGTAACATCATAATCGTACTAGCTGTGCAATGTATCGCACATTGATTTGGGTAACTCTGCTACCCGCGTTCGTACTGGGCAATTGCACCTATTTTCAAAATACCGATAATGTCAACCGTTGTGATGTCAATTCTAATTTAATAACCGGCGTTCAAATATTAGGATGTACAAGTGCACCGTGTGGATTACACCGTGGCGATTATTATGTTACATTTGTGAAATTTACAGTGCGTAAGTATAAAACGACTAGAGGTGATAAGCTATAAAAAATTCTAATAAAATTGGTTATATTTTATTTTTAGCACGAAAAGTTATTTCATTTAGGCCAACGGTTCATTTCACAGTTGGACTTTTCACGATCGAGTATGTGCTAGGACCTGAAATATTTGGTTGCAATTGGGTTATTGCAGGCGGACCTTGTCCCTTACAACCCGATCGAGAAATTGTATATAAAATACGATTATATGTGGATCCTGCATCACCAACTTTATTTAGCCCTGTTCTAACATTTGATTTAGTTGATGAAAACGATATTAGTTTTGCTTGTTGGACCTGGGTGGCTAATATTCAATAAAATAAAATAAAAAGTTTGGTGAAATTTCGAGCAACAGAATTGAAATTTTATTTTCTAGAATTTGTGGAGCTCTAATTAGTATTTGCCCTTTCGTACACTCAAATGTAATATTTCTGAAAAACCAAGACGTTTTTTTAACACAAAATTAAAAATGTCGAGCAGATAGTGTGTGGTGGCTAAAGATGTGACTTTTATATTATAGGATAAATGGATCTGCTAATTCCAAATAAGGATAACAAAAATTCATCAAAAGTTTTTCAAATACTTTTTAACTAATAACAACGTCATAATTTTTACATCATAATAACAATAATAATACAGTGTTTAAAGGCCATTACTGGCCCCTTATTGCGTCAACAATCTGGCTCCAATAGTTTCGATCCTGAGCTTGGTCTTCATACTGTCCTAGACAACCTGAAGAAGCCAAATCATTTTCTACACTGCCGGCTGACAATCGCACATTAATATCATCACCCACACTGTTATCTTGAGTGATAAGGGAGCCCAAATATTTGAACTTCTGAAAACTCTACTAGCGGATCATGTATTTCTTTCACTCCATTGCTATTCAGTCCAATCACGCATATTTAAATTTTACGAATAATTCACTCCAACATACGATTGAAGAGTATCGGGGACAGAGCATCTCCCTGCCGAACACCCGATCCAACTGGAAAAATTCTTAACGGCCTGTTCTCAACTTTAACACAGCATTGAGAGTATTCTACACAATCGTACCATTTTTGTTGGAATACCCAGATATTCCAGTGCAGATCCCACACTCTCTCGATTGATAGATTGAGACATAGGCCTGCCGGAAATCCAGGAACACCTGATGAACCGGAATCGTCGTCTCATAATATTTAAATAGAATCATCCGCAGTGGAAAAACCTGATCAGTGAATCAGGGGTGGTTCTGTCCAATATAATATATGACAGTAACTTATATGCTGTGCAAAGGAGAGCTATACCGCGATAATTTTCACACTTCAAGCGGTCTCCCTCCTTGAAGATGGGGCATATCCATTCACTTTCCATTCGTCAGGCATTACTTCGGTTCGCCGTACTAATCGAAGAAGGTCGAAAAGCTAGTTGAACAAAGTATCCCCTCCCAATATCAACTCCGAATTAATACAGTCCATTCTATGTGAGTGGTTTCGTTTTAGTCTCTGCATGGCCCCAGTGAATTCCTCATGGGATTAATCCTCAATGCAATCTCCGCAGTCTGTGTTTGAGGTGAATCAACTTATATAGTATGTGATGCATGATGAACACCAAGCAGGTCAGTAATGTGTCCATTCCATGCGTCAAGCACTGCGTCAATTTTAACATAGAAGTTTCCATCCCGGTCCCGAATTGCAGTTGACGCAGGCTTCAAGTAATTCCTTTAAAGAAATTACGTGTACTGCGCTCATTGCTGAGTTGCTGTACTTTCAGAACCTCGGCCTTCCACCATTCTCGCTTTTTCCGTCTGTAAAAGCGCTTTGCTGCCCTCCTAGTAAGAGTAGCCTTGTTTTACCTAGCGATTGCGAGGCTTTGTTGCACTTCACTATGGGCTATATTTTGTTGCCCAACAAAAGACAAGACCGCACTCTCCATCAAACCTATGATTCTTGGGTCTGACTTTCACTATACCTAAAATCTGTTGGGCAGTACTGACAACCGAAGTTTACAGTGCCTCCCAGACAGAGTTCACACAGTCTGACTGGTACTTAGTTCACTCAATGTTGTCGCTGACAAGATCCTGATATTGTTTCTTTTGATCTTCATTTATCAGACCGTCACAGTCGAAACGTTCCATGCTTTTTGCTGTGTTCCCGGACCTGTGCGAAAACTTCCACCGTATCTTTGCAGCGACCAAATAATGATTGCTGACTACGTATCTGGTTGCTGACCGATAAGTTCTAACATCCTGCACAACCCAAGCTCGCCCTTTTGAAATTAACACATGGTCAATTTGGCTACGGGAAAGATTACGAGGATTGAACCATGTTTCTAACTGTATCTCTGTTTGTGAGGGGGAAATGTGGTTTCTACTCTAAGATCGTAAGCACCCACAAAGTTCATCATTCTTTCACCATTATTTACCTCTTAGATTTCCTAGGTCATTTCCAATTAATAACAACGTATAGCCCTGGGATACATGGTCTCCACTTCTAAGCCAGCCAGTTTCTTGAAGTGCAACGAGTTCCAGCCGATACTCCTTCACGCATGTGATTAGGCCCTCTAACGCTCCTGCTTCACGTGCCGATCCTAAATCTCGTGTCCGACTACTTGAGCGGGGATCTGGCGTTGTTTTGGCGGTATCAATTTTTAGTTTTGTTGACTTCATAAACAGCTTATATTTTGTACGGATGCGGGTCGTAGCCCAGCGATCCAACCGTTTAGTCGCCTCCTACCACAAGCAAAGGATACTGTGGTGGTATACTTGGAAAATAAGTTCGTGAAATTTGCGTGCGTGACTGGGAAAACTATGGGGAAAATGATTGCTCCACATTACGTTCCACAGTTTTGTTGAAATAATACTAAAACAAGTTCCATATGAAATATTCGAATTATGTGATAAAATTACATATCAACGGTGTAGAACTTAAAATATGTTCCACAAATATTTACTCTACGCAATAAGAACAATATCTTTACTACAACCATGTTTTATGTAAAAATTGCAAATAACTCTGTTTAGCATTATTTATTCTTTATGCAAATTTATGCGACTCACACGAATATATACGGCCAAAAGGAAAATAATTGTGGAACTTAATGTATTATTTATTAAAGTTTCACTTAGTTTTTTAGTTTATTTTTCCATGCCAGGCAAGAAGCGCTACACCACTGAATACATCAAAAATAAACTATACAGACGAAACATAACCAACTCATTGAACTAAAAACCAAATTAAATTCCTAGCCGAACTCCATTTCAATTTTCATTACACATAACAGCCAAATAAAGTTTCAATTTAAAACCAATCATAAAATACCAAAACCCAAGCATATTCACAAGAATATCAAAAAGTTTTCTTTAGTTTTTTCATTTCGGGATATTTGGACTACACACGAATAAAAGAAAAGTTTCTTTTGCTTCTAACTTTTTTAATATCTTTACAAAAAAAATGAATTATCTATTGTATACGATGAAGAATATCATCGTTGTCTAAAGTCAAAATAATTTGGATCACAACTATTATTTTAATGTATATCGATGTACGGCCAAAAGAAAAAGGTTAAACTGGCTTTATACAATGTATTAATTTTGCTAACTCTACTATCCGTACCGTGCTACCGACAATGTTGATCGTTGTGGTGTCAATTCTAATTTAATAACTGGCGTTGATTTAAGAAGATTGCATTTCACCGTCTTTTATAATTAATTATGGAAAACATCAGTCAAACATTTAATTCATGCGAAAACTTGCGGCTGTTAGCCTTGATTCATATACATATATTTCTTATGCATATAAATTTGGCAATCACCCAACTATTATCAAATGGCCAACCGGCCCAGAAAAAAATAATTTTTTAATCTCGTATTGAATATAAAAAAAATTATGTTCCACAAAATTAGCTTTCTTTCAAAAAAGAAATAGGCGTAGTGAAATACATTCCACACATAAAATAAAAGTCGTCCCACAAAAAAATACATGCTAAAACATGATTACGGTGAAAACATTACACTCATTGCATTCAGTAAATATTTGTGGAACATATTATTGTGTTTCACTCCGTTTGTATATAATTTTGCCACAGATTAGGAACATTCAATACATGGAGCATCTTTCAGAATTATTTAAATAAAACTGTGGAACGTAATATCGCACTCATACACAGGATCATACAAGTTTTCTAGGTTCCATCAAAACAAATTTTATTTATTAATCAAAACAAAAACTATACAATCGAAGCAGTCCATCGCCAACATGCCAACGTTTGATTATTATGATCCAAAATATTAAAGGTTAATTCTGGTTTAGCAAGTGTTGGGGATGCGGGGTCAACTTCTTGCCTTAATTCGTAAAACACTTCGGTTCCACCAGTAAGCGGACATGATTCGCCGTTTAAAATCCAATTGCATCCAATTTTTACGTCGTCCGGTAGTTTATAGTCCAAAACGAAAAAACCAATTCGGGCTTTAACCGTGGGATAAAATGATACAATGTCGTGCGCTGAAATGGTTATAAACTTCTAATATTTCATTTTTAGTAGATATAATATGTATATATATATAGTACTTACGGACAACCCATTTAACATGTGTAATACCCAAATCGCCTCGTCTTAATTCACAGGGCGCCTCATCACATCCCAGTACGTGCACTTCGGTTGGAAAATTATCTAGTGAGCCACAATCGAGTATATTGGATGTGGTGTAAACCACAATTGGTAATAGGGCGATCAATAAAATTGCTCGACACATGTTGTTCGAAAGCTGAATAAGCGTTAATGGTGAAAATGAGTTGAACTTAGTCTTTATATATAAATCTAAATTGATTGTGATTATGAACATGCGTCAGTAATAATTTGGCACCGGAAACTAAACATAATTTTTAATTATAAATTTTAACATTCTTGGCTATTATAAATCGCCCGGAGTTACGGACATATTTTTTGACTGCTATCATTTTTAATTTACGTATTGCAAATAAGTCAAATGTGACTTGGACAGATGTGTTTGATTATTTGGAAATTATTTAATGATAAGGCGCATTGAGTGGTGGACTCACAAAAACATGTTTCTTTTTTAACGGAAATTAACGTTTTCTATGTTATCGAATCACTTGTGTTTTGACAACAGTACAACAACATTGATTGACGTCTTATTGATTAGAAGTTCCAGATCAATATTCAATATGCTTGTGACTATATTCTACCCTATTTGCGCAAAAAACTTGCGATCAAAAATTGGGAAATTAAATTTGACAAATGTCACTTATGAGTACCTGCATGTACCAATTTATAAAAGGTGATCAGAGTGTTGAAATGCATTCTACAAAATTAGCAAGTCGTAGCAGAATTCTGATAACTTTGTTAGCTTGTGGAACATGTTTACAATTTTAAAATTCTATTCAATCTCGCCGTACTTAACAATTATAAATGAAATATATACAAATTTGGTGCCAGTGAATTATGACTTAATGAATTATTAAAGAGAATACAGAATATCAAAAAGTTACCAATATTTTTCGGTTTGCACTGTACACATTGTCTTATTTGTAAATTGGGAGTGGGCTATGTTAGAAGTGTGTTTATATCAGGTGATAAATACGATGAAATGTAAGATAATATTTATAATTATGGACGAGATTTTTACTCAAGATATCGCGTGTCAAAATTGAAGTAGATGGTTGTTAATGGCAATAATTGAAGTTTCCGCTCTTATCTTATGTAAATAAATTTAGTAATTTTTTATTTATCGAACAAATTTTTGTAAACAATCGTGACATCGAGTGAATCGTGATGAAAATAATTCAACGATTACCTATTGAAGTTGGACAGTTCAGATTGTTTAATTTAAAATGAATCGATTAGATAGCAATCAAATTGAATAAACTTCAGACACACACAAACAAATTTATACTTAACGGAAATTAATGTTTTCTTCGTTATCGATTCACTTGTGGTTTGACAACTAAATAGCTTGTATTGGCTAATTCAATCTTATCTAGTTCTTATAATGTTTTCTGGTTAATCATAAAACACAAACAATTTTTATCATCTAAATATCACTTAATCATTACCTGTTAAATGGGGCACCATAAAATATCAAAAGGAAATTATAGGTTCCACAAACAAACAATGGATTTTAAGGGTAAATAGCAACATACCAATATAGTTTGTGTTAGATTTTACATTGGCAAAAACTGAAGAGTTCTTCCAGTTTTTTTCAATAATATGATACTAGGCTTCATTTAGATCGAATGGTGAACGTAATATTTAGCCGAAATCTATTCAATATCATGCGATAATGATATTGTTATTCTGTTACTTCGAGATCACGAGGAGTATAAAGATAATAGGTGATAGTAAGTTTTGTGAAGGTATACGATTTTACAAACAGTTTTATTGGTTACACTTTTAGTGGCGCTTGTAAGTAGCAGCTGTAGTATATTTCTGCGTTTGCTGAATGATTTAACAATATACAAAACTGATTAGATGTAAATAATTTTGTTTAGTTACGTGTTGAGCTAATATTATTTAATGCATTACCAATAATTCATCAAATGTGGAACGAAACTTACACATAATATCTCAAAAATAGGAATATTGCAATTACCGAACACTTTCAGGAAAACAAAAATTATAAATAACACAATAAATTACGTTCTACACCTAACTAATTTTATTCTCTTTTAAAGACTTACTCTTAATTGTTATTTCCAGTTAATTTCTTGTGGAACGTAATTTTATTAACTGGATGTATTACTTTTAAATTCAAGAGCCCGACTGGTGTTGAAGTTATAAATATTTCTAAAAATGTGGAACGTACATTTTTCAGAGAATCTTTATTTATATTCAGTCATTAACAATACATAATATTGCTCAGTAGCTACAAATCAAGCAATTAAATTATTCTAAAATTGTGGAACGTATTATGTAATTAAACATACATGTGGGTAAATAAATTACGTTCCACTAGTTTGGCTTATTAACCTTATCGCCACACGATTATAAAATACATCTTCTCTACAATCAATTTGAATGACAATAAATCAAATCGTATGAGCTAAGAAGGATAACGAAACAGCAACAACAACAGCATCCAAAAATTAAGTACACAATTTGATCAGATAATTTATTTTTGTTGTAAAATAAATTTTCCATACCATACATGCTTATGTATATACACAACCAAGATAAAATGAAAATTCATTTTCTTTTCACTCAAAAAATATTTTTGTAAATCGGATGTCGTTAGATAAGAAAATCAAAATTAATTTTCTGCATAATTTAAAATAACAATCTCTTAGCACAGAAATATTCATTCATATGTACGTACATATTTGGGAGATAGATATGAATTCCTGTTTCTCTACCTATACTCATGAAAATGGAAAAATCTAATTTTCTTAGAGAAAAAATAGAAAATATTTTTCTTAATTTATACATTTGGTGCATATTCAATGCAGATGATTATCGTAATTTTTTGAGCTCCGCTAAAGCTCTAGTTTAAGATTCTATGTTGATGAGCTTTCCATTGTTGTGTGTTTACGTTAGATACCTATCTTTTAAATACATATATACAATCTTTTGCTGGTAAACCGAGTTATATCCACCCACTGGCACAAAAAAAACTTTTTTTTTTAACAATATCTCAAAGTTTTCATTTTGTGTTTTGGTATTGTGCTTTGAAATGAAAAAAAAATGTTTTTCTTCTTTTAACAGGAAAATCGATTTTCCTGTTATAATATTTCAGTTCGTTTTGTATTTCTATATATAAAGTATTAAATTTGAAGCTTGTTGTTACAAAAGAAAAGTTTATCTGGCTTAATACTAAACAAAATAATAATAGAGCTTAAAGCTCATGTTTACGTCGGTAAATGAAAGTTTCATAAAAGTGTAAAACTTGGATCATATAGGATCATATAGCTTGTACAAAATTGGACAGTGTGGGTATTTTAGAAGACCGTTTACACGTCCATAATTATTTTATTGTGAATGGCTCATTTGTTAGTTAATGAAAGCCACATTGAGCATGAATATTTTAAAAAAACTAATCGGAATGTTCAGAATTGCTGTAATAATGGTTACTTCTTGTTTATGTAATTTGGCTGAGGCATAGTGACCTGGCATTTATGGCCAATCAAAAACCACCTGGAGGAATGGGTACCACAAATACGCGATATGGCCAGACAAATTGTTCCTTCGGCGACTTCCAACATATTTCATTGAGATAACTGGATGCATAAGACAGCACGTACCGATGATAATGCTTAAAACGGGAGTGTTGCTTCACAGTATTAAACTCCATACCCTGAAAAAAATTTACAACTGGTCATATGAGATCCAATTAAAGCCGTGAAGCAAAAGATTAAACTGATTTCTAAAATAAGTGCTGTGGGAAGAGGAAAAGTTCAAGACTATGCCGTAAGGTTGGCTATCAGAACGTATGGAGATAGTGTAGCACTGCTGTGGTTCAGTTAAAATCGTTAGTTACATAAAATATGTGTCCTGATTAAAATTAATAGAAGTGAAGACCTTAAATTCTTCCTCGCCAATAAAAATCTGTCAAATGCTGGGCTGGTAGCATCGCAGTCAAAGAAATGTTTGACTAAAACAATCATTTACGTTGTTGACAGAGAAAGAAAGATTGAGGACTTAAAAAAACTGTAGATAGATAAAAAATGCTTTGAGTGTGTAAACACTCAGAACATGAAACGTAGAGTAGTAGACCACTCGTCACATAGCAAGACATGTTTATCATATATAATGATGAACAAAACTGAACATTTTATTGAAAAAGAAAGCAATCGGCATGCTTTACATGCGGAAACCATACGCTGTTCTGGAGGTAGTTTAGCAACATCAATTAAACTTCTCATAGGAAATGATGATAATGTTAAGGCAGTTCTTTTGCACCATAAGGACACGAATGAGAGGGGAGCTCCCTTTCAAAAAATTATAGCATGAAGTAGCCTCTTTGTAATTAGCGAAGATAGCCAGCCGCAAGCACTATTCCCACAATGGCAACTCGAATATTTATCTTACACCTATAACAGTCAAAGAAAGCTGGACGACAAGCGACCATAGGGCTATTGTTGTTATCTTGAGTTCAGAAAACACGTTAAATGATAAGCAATCGTCGAATAAAGTTCCTCAGTCTGCCGCACAGCATGCCAATTGGGAAATATTCTATTATATAGCACGAGGCAAAACCTGATGAAAGATATGAATGTATCAAACGGAAATAAGGTCGATAGAGTTGCGCAAATAATATCAAGCTCAAGCATCAAAGTTTGTGGCTCTAGTATACCACGTACGCGTGCTCGGAAAAGTAAGCTGTCTTGTTGGTCCTCGGGCCTGACCAATAAAAGAAAAATGGTGCAAAGTTTGCGCAGGGTATATTGAAGATGTACTCATACCGAACCCCGGACAAGCAAGAACATAATTTCCGTATCACGCCGTAATGCGTATTTTTAAAGTATTAATGACAAAAGTGAAATAAGTTTAACCATGGGACTTTGTCTATAAATTTGTAAAGTGGCTTAGATGTGCAAAGAGTAATCCTCGCCGATCGTAACTCTAATAAGGCGCCACGCGTAGATAACATCAATTATTACGGCCATTATGAATACTTATGATTACAAAGGAATTTTTCGCAAAGTATGAACGAACAGCAAATAAGTGGTCATCATTAGGAAAAGTGGGGATAGGTGGCCAATCGATCGTATGGATTATTGACCTATCATGCTGTTACCTGTTTTAAGTTAATTAGTTGATAAACAGTTTGGCTTCAGTGAAAATAGGTCAACAGAGGACACAATGTCAAAATGAGCAGCATTGTAAAAATGTCAGAACAAAAGTACAATCTGTAAGATTTATCTGTATTTGGCGTGTTCGATAATTTGTAGCGGCCAAGTATCATGATGGAGTTAGAGAAAATGAATTGCACTGCAAACCTATATATAACAACATCATAAACGACTATTTCTCTGAAAGAACAGCCATTATAACTACAAGCCATGGCACACTCCCAAAGAGTTTCTATAAATGATACCCACAAATCTTCAGTTTAGGCCCAGATTATTGGAAATTGTACAGAACCAGAAGTCTGAAATAAGAACTCAAAGAAATAGCATTCGCGGATGACAAGATCCCTTTGCTAAGAATTCACGACAAAGTCTTCAGGAAAACCGCTACTGGCCAGACAAGATGATATACTGGTGCAATAGTCACAAAATGATATCCTAAAATGGTAAAAATTGTTAAGTGGTTTGGAGTGTACTTCGAGGAAAGGCTCAAAGTACTTAAAATGTGAAAAGAGTTGTGGCAAATAGTAGGAAGGTTTTTCCCGTGCTAAAATGAGTATAGCAATAGAGACATGGGACAAAAGCAAGAAAGCCTGTGCCAGATGCGTATCTTGCTCGGAATTTCAAGGCGTTCAGAAAATATCAGGTGGTGTTTAATAGAGATCAACCACACGTATGTTGAGTGGCCAGTATGTTTGATGATGCCAAACAACCTCAACTATTTCGAGAAATTGAGTGACACCGTACTATGCGGTTGGTAGTTACTATATTGAGTTTGGTCGTCGGACTAATATTAAATTAAACTAAGCGGGTTAAGTAAGTAAGGGCATCAAACAAGACTAATTCTTAGTGTAAAAATGTCAAAATACACAATCACACCGTCAAAATATGTTTAAAAATAAAATGAAAGACTAAATCTTCTCCACCATTTTGCAATCCTCGCAATCATTTCATTTTTCTCCTTGTATCAGTCAGAATATGGCGACTATAATACATGACCGGCTGCCATGTTTTACCAGCCGCAGTTTGTAATGAAACTAGAGGCACACTTGTTCCTCTGGTTTACTCCTATTAAAATGTTTATCCACGAATGTTCATAATAAATTTGTAAGCGGCTTTGAAATTAACGAATAATAGCCGGAGACCCAAAAATCAGCTGAAAACATAGTGAAGAATTTATGTAATCATGAATTCCCAAATTCACAGTCCTATACATGGGATCATCATCTTATATTGCCATTATTCTTTTGCTTGATGGTTCCGCGCTGTTGTCATTTTCATGTTTGGTTCGTCGTAATTGAAATCATATCATAAACGATGCGTATATCCAACTATGTATATCTCATAGGCGATATTAAAAGCGTCTCTATCGCACGGAACACTCTAACGATTAACGAATTTCTTATATTCGTCCCTAATTATGAGCGATAGATAGACGGTTGGGGAATATAATATAATACATTAAAATGTTAAATAACAATCAACAATGACATTTTGATTAACATAATAACAAATTGACATATGTATATACATACACACGCACACAGCATATAAAAAGCGAATAGCAGGCAAATTTACCATTCTTGTTTATTTTTTATTTCACATAAGTGCATTTATCATTTTAATTTTTGAGGTCGGTCTACATATAGGCCTGGCCGCATACCACGTTTGATTTTGAACCCTAATCATTAAAATACAGACCGTTGACACTTTTATTGAGACATTTTCACCTTTTTCTGTTTTTCTAATTAACATTTTTTGTTGTATTTACATTGAAAGCAAATCAGTATACTTAAATATGATGTACTAAAAGGGACTGTGCTATGCTATACATGTTTTAAAATTTGTAAAACGCATTTTTATATGCCACAGCAGAATTAACGAAAAAATTAGAGCAGGTAATTCAAAGTTGAGACAACCGAATGACTTAATCAACGAATATCAAACCTTGGGTCAAAGGTTTTTAAAAATTTTTCAATCAACGACCAAGCTATAGTACGGTCCAGTTTAAGGCACCACACATTTTGGTTGAGGGACGGGTATTTTCGCGTCATATAATATTTTCTACCCGTAGACAACGTCGATAATGTAGACAATTCCCAGACTGATTTTATGAATTAATTCTAAACTAATGTGACCAAATATCATTAGGATCAATGTGATACGGAGGGCGACAAGTTCAATGAATTTTAATCTGCACTTTAAAAATAAAAGTCATGTAATCTGCATTGTCTGCAAAGTGTCGTTAAAATCGGTTTTAATTGTAAATATGTATGAAAGAATTAAGATTTAGCACGCGATATGCAGTTGTGGACTCAAGAGTCGGTTTTGTCGCATTCTCTACAATGACGTCGATTCTATGTGATGTTAGTAGGAATCGACTAAACTACATTATAGTCAATTGTTTTATTCTTTCAACGATTAATTTAAAAATAAGTATTGAATGCCCAAATGGTAGAAAACTAATCATATCAGTGTTGTCTCAAAAGAGCTGTAATAAATGGTGGAAAGTGGAAAATGTTAACCTTTGGGTTCTGCAGTGACTAATCATTTGCATATAGGGTTAGGAAAAAGAACAACTAGATTAGAGACCTAATGGTGATTCAAGGTGATTTAACACGATTAGCTTCGAAATCAGATGGCATTTGTAAGAACTGTTTAAAAGGCTTGCCGATTTTCATATCAATAACAATATTTCAAAACTCGTTTTTGGTGCTAATCATCTTAACATTTTAAGCAACAAACTTACCTCTAAGGGATAATAATATGTTTTTACAATTTATGCTTATCAATTATGCTCGTATATGAAGGCGAAAACTGCATTGGAAAACTATCAGGGCCTTATTTAATTTTTTTAGTAATGGATATGTTGTAGCAATATTGGTGTCAAACATTAACATTAAATTAATTGTTTGAGCATAAAATAATATGTTTTTACAATTTATGCTTGTCAATTATGTTTGTATATGAGGAGGAAACCTGATTTGGAAAACTGTCAGGGCCTTATTTAATTAATTAAGTAATGGATATGTTGTAGCAATATTGGTGTCAAACATTAATATTAAATTAATTGTTTGAGCATAAAATAATATGTTTTTACAATTTATGCTTGTCAATTATGTTCGTATATGAGGAGGAAACCTGATTTGGAAAACTGTCAGGGCCTTATTTAATTAATTAAGTAATGGATATGTTGTAGCAATATTGGTGTCAAACATTAACATTAAATTAATTGTTTGAGCATAAAATAATATGTTTTTACAATTTATGCTCGTCAATTATGCTCGTATATGATGGGAAAAACTGTTTTGGAAAACGTTCAGGGCCTTATTTAATTTATTAAGTAAAGGATATGTTGTAGCAATATTGGTGTCAAACATTCACATTAAATTAATTGTTTGAGCATAAAATAATATGTTTTTACAATTTATGCTTGTTGAAATGTGTTGTGCCGTTTCAATATTTATTTTACATCGGATTCTCTCAATTAAAACAGGACACAATTTAATCCATTTATTTTATAATTAAATTTTATTCATTTTTATGTTTATGAATGAACGCACTATTTATTATCTTAAATTTTATTCATATAATTTATATTACAAGATAATATTAAACTGATTAATTTTAATTTCATTTACATTTATTTATTATTAATTTATTATTAATTATCACCACCATTTGTATATTATAAATTTTCACCACAATTTATTTATTTATTGAGATGCGTTGTCTACCCAAAAAATTCGAGAAAGCAATGGACGACTGGTTTGTTGTTTTTTGTTTTTGTTGTGACGTCGCCTTCGTCTTCGTTTTGTGAAGAGGGAACACATGCGCCGGCGACGGTGAATATTGCACTTACGCATAAGTGTTGCATCACCGAACATTGTTGTTCGTGGTGATGTTGTTAGATGGCGATGGTTTTACTATAAATGTTTTATAGTAATGGTTCGGTATTAGATAGTGGTGGTTGGATAGATGGATATGTGATGGGGTTAGTGAACGCTTAATTCAAATAAGTTGGTTTATATTTGAATTTCACTAATTGTTTTGTATGTGGCAGAATCGAATATCGGTGAGTAGTATATTCGAGCTGCTACATGCTTGTCAATTATGTTCGTATATGAGGAGGAAACCTGATTTGGAAAACTTTCAGGGCCTTATTTAATTAATTTAGTAATGGATATTTTGTAGCAATATTGGTGTCAAAGATTAACATTAAATAAATTGTTTGAGCATAAAATAATATGTTTTTATAATTTATGCTTATCAATTATGCTCGTATATGATGGGGATAACTGTTTTGGAAAACTTTCAGGACCTTATTTAATTTTTTTAGTAATGGATATGTTGTAGCAATATTGGTGTCAAAGATTAACATTAAATTAATTGTTTGAGCATAAAATAATATGTTTTTACAATTTATGCTTATCAATTATGCTCGTATATGATGGGGAAAACTGTTTTGGAAAACTTTCAGGACCTTATTTAATTTATTTAGTAATGGATGTGTAGTAGCAATATTGGTGTCAAACATTAACATTAAATTAATTGTTTGAGCATAAAATAATATGTTTTTACAATTTATGCTTGTTGAAATGTGTTGTGCCGATTCAATATTTATTTTACATCGGATTCTCTCAATTAAAACAGGACACAATTTAATCCATTTATTTTATAATTAAATTTTATTCATTTTTATGTTTATGAATGAACGCACTATTTATTATCTTAAATTTTATTCATATAATTTATATTACAAGATAATATTAAACTGATTAATTTTAATTTCATTTACATTTATTTATTATTAATTTATTATTAATTATCACCACCATTTGTATATTATAAATTTTCACCACAATTTATTTATTTATTGAGATGCGTTGTCTACCCAAAAAATTCGAGAAAGCAATGGACGACTGGTTTGTTGTTTTTTGTTTTTGTTGTGACGTCGCCTTCGTCTTCGTTTTGTGAAGAGGGAACACATGCGCCGGCGACGGTGAATATTGCACTTACGCATAAGTGTTGCATCACCGAACATTGTTGTTCGTGGTGATGTTGTTAGATGGCGATGGTTTTACTATAAATGTTTTATAGTAATGGTTCGGTATTAGATAGTGGTGGTTGGATAGATGGATATGTGATGGGGTTAGTGAACGCTTAATTCAAATAAGTTGGTTTATATTTGAATTTCACTAATTGTTTTGTATGTGGCAGAATCGAATATCGGTGAGTAGTATATTCGAGCTGCTACATGCTTGTCAATTATGTTCGTATATGAGGAGGAAACCTGATTTGGAAAACTTTCAGGGCCTTATTTAATTAATTTAGTAATGGATATTTTGTAGCAATATTGGTGTCAAACATTAACATTCAATAAATTGTTTGAGCATAAAATAATATGTTTTTATAATTTATGCTTATCAATTATGCTCGTATATGATGGGGATAACTGTTTTGGAAAACTTTCAGGACCTTATTTAATTTTTTTAGTAATGGATATGTTGTAGCAATATTGGTGTCAAACATTAACATTAAATTAATTGTTTGAGCATAAAATAATATGTTTTTACAATTTATGCTGATCAATTATGCTCGTATATGATGTGGAAAACTGTTTTGGAAACTTTCAGGGCCTTATTTAAATTATTTTGTAATGCATGTTTTGTAGCAATATTGTTGTCAAACAGTTACATTAAATTAATATTTTGAGCATAAAATAATATGTTTTTACAATTTATATTTATCAATTATGCTCGTATATGATGGGGAAAACTGTTTTGGAAAACAATCAGGGCCTTATTTAATTTATTTAGTAATGGATATGTTGTAGCAATATTGTTGTCAAACATTCACATTAAATTAATTGTTTGAGCATAAAATAATATGTTTTTACAATTTATGCTTATCAATTATGCTCGTATATGAGGAGGAAACCTGATTTGGAAAACTTTCAGGGCTTTATTTAATTAATTTAGTAATGGATATTTTGTAGCAATATTGGTCTCAAACATTAACATTCAATAAATTGTTTGAGCATAAAATAATATGTTTTTATAATTTATGCTTATCAATTATGCTCGTATATGATGGGGATAACTGTTTTGGAAAACTTTCAGGACCTTATTTAATTTTTTTAGTAATGGATATGTTGTAGCAATATTGGTGTCAAACATTAACATTAAATTAATTGTTTGAGCATAAAATAATATGTTTTTACAATTTATGCTTATCAATTATGCTCGTATATGATGGGGAAAACTGTTTTGGAAAACTTTCAGGACCTTATTTAATTTATTTAGTAATGGATGTGTAGTAGCAATATTGGTGTCAAACATTAACATTAAATTTATTGTTTGAGCATAAAATAATATGTTTTTACAATTTATGTTTATCAATTATATTTGTATATGATGTAGAATACTGTTTTGGAAAACTTTCAGGACCTTATTTAGTTAATTTAGTAATGGATATTTTGTAGCAATATTGGTGTCAAACATTAACATTAAATAAATTGTTTGAGCATAAAATAATATGTTTTTATAATTTATGCTTATCAATTATGCTCGTATATGATGGGGATAACTGTTTTGGAAAACTTTCAGGACCTTATTTAATTGATTTAGTAATGGATATGTTGTAGCAATATTGGTGTCAAACATTAACATTCAATTAATTGTTTGAGCATAAAATAATATGTTTTTACCATTTATGCTTATCAATTATGCTCGTATATGATGGAAAAAACTATTTTAAAATCTTTCAGGGCCTTATTTAATTTTTTTTGTAATGGATATATGTTGTAGCAATATTGGTGTCAAACATTAACATTAAATTAATTGTTTGAGCATAAAATAATATGTTTTTACACTTTTTGCTTAAACGTAATAACACAATTGGAATATTTTGATTCAACACATATTTCTAAAGTTATAGTATGTTATGGGATTCCCAATTTAACTTGAATAATTCTCTAATTTCCTCGTCTAAACTGAATGGCCTTTTCACAAAATTTAGCTACAAACTAGCTCATTTTTTTCAAATCGTATAAATATCGTAGATTGTTGAAATTGGCTTAATTGTTGGCGTTGACAAAAAGCCTTGCCAAGTAATATACGTATAACGTTTTTCGAGTCGACAATTGCGTATTTTACACGGCGTAAACTACCTCACCAATCCCTGCTTGTTGCATTTGATATAATAATCGAAAAATGAAATCCGTGATAAGAATATACCATTCAAAGAATGTCATAAATTTTTACAAGACAATAACAACAGAATTATGCTTGCGTATATAAATAATATCTGAATGGAAACTAATTTCCCATTTTAATGAACTTCCGCGTGAGTAATAAAACATTTCATCGAATTTCTGTACCCGGACAGATACACGTAACGAGAGTAAACAACCATTTAATGTAATTATCTCCCACATGCACATATACGTATATACAGAGACACACATAGACTGCTTAACTTATCATATACTTGATATCGTAAAATTTTATGGATATTATTAATATAAAGCTTTTATTACCGAACCATTAACTTATTCTAACGTTCATATACCAAAGAACTCACTTCGCGTATATATACGTACATAACGATATAAATACATAATTATGTATCGCTCTATATATGTTTATACGTTATGTACATATGTATATTATCCAAAAATATACGAAAACAACAAAAATAATTTACCCCATGGGAATATTTCAGATATATTCTTCTCATTTTCCTACAAATTCATTTTCATTCACCGCACACACCCGCGCGCAGCAACCAACAACAATACCATAACCATATATATGCATAATACACCAATCGAGAAGAAAATTTTGATTTTGAAAATTTTTCCAAATTAACTTCATTCAAAATATGTATAGCAAAAACGGATTTCATAATATTGGATATAAAGCTAGGGACGAGCACAGTGTAGATCCAAAATTGATGGGGTGTTGAAAAATCGTGTCGCCGGTGGCAATCTGTTTTTACTTAAAATTTAATTTTTTATTTTTTGTAATATTTGAAAAATTCATCCTCGAAAACTATACTGTTTTATATAATACATGCGAGATTTAAAAAATTACTAAACATTATGACGTTGCATGCATAATCAAGATAGTTAAGTACGAAATATTTAAATTATCAAATTCTATCTGTACAGCAACATTTTTGAAACTAATAACATACAGCCAACTTGCTCTCTTACTGCTAGTTCACCGACTGGAACGATCGAACAGAAATAAAATATAATTTGTATAGACGTTACAGATCATGGCCACTAATTAAAAAAGCTCTTATAAGTAACATTAAATAAATGAATGTCAGCCGTAAATATTATTTGGGCACACCACACGTAAAAGCACGTTGATAAATTCACAACTGATTTAATTTCCATCTAAATAAAGTTATCGAAACTTTTTTGAGCGAACATTTTTAATAAATCACAGCTTTTGATAATTATGTTGATCACATATCAAAAAATTAATTAATCTTTCAATTTTTATTTAATTTATTAACTATAAAAGCTTTACTATAAACAAAAATTAAAAGTTCTATTAAAAAACGTACAAATCTTGATAAACTTCAGACATTTGTATAAACAATTAAAATTGAATATAAAATTATTTATCAAAGCTTTCAAATAAACTTCAATTGTCGAATGAAATGAACCGACATTTGCTATATTCAAGATAATCAAACGTACGGAGCTTTTAGGGTATAGTTATAATTTAATAAATTAAACAGACATAAAAGTTGTGTTTTTAATCGGGATGGTCCGAGGTGATACTAGAATTTATGTAGAATTTAGAATAATTTTTTGAACATGATAGATTCAAAATACTTGATTTGCCATATGAGAGCGTCGAACTCTCGATTGTCGCGTTATTAGCAATCTTTTTGGACGAATTGCCAGTAAAAAACAGTAAAAAGTTACAGTACGATTATATTAGCGTGGCTGGCATAGAGAGAACACTCTGAAACGCTATCCCAACTACCATTTACTATGGGAGCTTTTGGCTGCTGGTTTTCACCGCTGACCCGTTCCACCCCTCCTTAGCCAACATGGCCACCTTGGACTCCTCCATGGCATCCATATTGATGATGAACATAGTGCGGACGTTTCGTCAACATGACCTCGACAATACGCAGAATTCCCAACCTCAAATCGACCTATAACTTGAACGCTGAGATTACAGGATGCCACCTCCCAGTCGAAAATCTGTATATTATTCTTGTAAATACAGAATTATGGTTATATAGTATAGGGATTTAAAATTTCTGATCAATTACATTATGGGCCCATTAGCTCAGTTGGTTAGAGCGTCGTGCTAATAACGCGAAGGTCGTGAGTTCGATCCTCCCATGGGCCAATATTATATTTTGAGGATCCTCATTTATTGCCTTTATAAATTCTTTTATTTATTCAATTACAGTGCCACGATGAGACTCTTTTAATTTTATTTAAAAAAAATGCTATTCAACGTAATCTTAGTTTAAGAATTTTGAAAATGTGATTGAATTCGGTTTATGAAGGTCGTACGCCTTTTTACATAGGCACAATAGAGAGATTTACAAATTCTATAAAAGTTTTGTACATATTATGAAACTGTGCGAAGTCGAATGCCATGACTGCAGATATAAATTGTTTTTGAAAAAAAAAATCATCATAGCTTTAAAAACTTTCAAACTTTCTTTAAAAAATATTTAAAAAGGCAGAAAATAGTGCTACCCGCACTTCCTTTACTAGTTTTTCATTTATTTGAATTTATCTAGGCATCTGTTACAGAGATAAAGAGTTATCAAGAGTTGGCCGTGAGTATTTATGCTCACCTATTCCGCGAATTGCCATTCAGACAGATTTATTCCGCCCACCATCAGCTTGCATGACTGCAGTTTATTGTAATCGTGAAACATATAATAGTAAACTTAAGGCGCTTGACTAAATAATAATAATACAGTGTTTAAAGGGCATTACTTTCCCCTTACTGCGTCAACAATCTGGCTCCAACGGTTTCGATCCTGGGCTTCTCTGATCTAGAAATTGTACATAGCTCGGTATGTGCCATCTATTTCGCGTTTTCGACCGTAAATGACACGCATGACTCTTCTCTCAAATGTAAGGAGCCATCTCTCGCACTCGTCCGTCAGCGCCCAACTTTCACATCCAAACATATCAACGGGCCTATGATCAACGCTTTGTAAAGCGTCAGATTCACGGCACTTGATAGGTGTTTTAATTTTAGCAGTGGCCTTAGATGATACAGAGCACGGCTGCCAGCTGCCAGCCGCACTTTAATATAATAGCTTGACTAAATAGTACATTAAAATGAATCAATGAGGTGCAAGAAATTACAACTTTCTGTGACGCAACCAGTGAGAACTGTATATATAACTCAATGTCCAAATGACTTGTTTTCCTGTGCAGTTCTGTGTTGGTTATGGTGATCGGCATGAATCATCTCAGTATTTTTCTGAGACATTTGTTAACGAACACCTGTAACTTTCTTGTGGTTCGCTCAGAGGGTTTCCACGTCTCACACCCCTATACAATAGGACCGCTTTTACACACGAGTTGAACATACGTATCTTGGTATTGTGTGTAAGGCCAGAAGTATTCCAGATTTTATGCAGTATGTTGATTGAATATCTGGCTTTGGTTATACGTTTGCTTATGGCTACTTCTGTTTCACCGGTTTTTGCTACTGTCCAATGAATTCGTTTACATCTTCGATTTGTTCCTGGTTGTTGTGCATCAATGAGATTATATTTGTGCTAGATCTGATATATATATATATATATATATTATATATATATATATATATATATATATATATATATATATATATATATATATATATATATATATATATATATATATATATATATATATATATATATATATATATATATATATAGCATATCGGAGTGTTTATGCGGGAACAGGCGTATGTCTTCTGCATTGTCTAGATCAACCAGTTTACCTGTTAATCCGATTGGATGCCATGAGTTCAACTACTTTCTATGGGATGCCAATTTCACAAACCGTCTGCCTTATTATGTCCGACGAAGAAGAGGTATAATGGAGATTTTCCTTTTGCTGGATTATTCTATGATGATACAAATAGAGTTGATGTGATCAGTGCAGCTTTTTCCAGGTCTGAAACTTGCTTGGTAATTTCTTAATTTTGCCAAAGATCGCAGATGAGCTTCAGTCAAGGATGATCATTGCGAGTAGTTTTATTGTTGTGTTGGGGAGGGAGTCAAGCCTTCTTTCCATTTCTGTGGTAACCTACCCGAATTCCAAACTTCTTGTATTAATGGTGGTAATGCGCTTGCAGTTGCAGATGTATTGAATTTGAATATTTCGGTTATGTTGAAATGAAACAAGGAAAGAATATTTCAAAGAAAACAGCACAAGCAATACCAAAAATCTCGGACTATCAATTGGTCCGTCCCAGCAGCCTTATTATTATTCAGCTTCTCGATGGCATTTTAAGTTTTCCGCTCCGTTGGTGGATGGGTATTGATTGTTTCGTTATTGGTACCAGTTGATAGTCCAAGATTTTTGGGGTTGGTTGTGCTGTTTTCTTCGAAATATTCTTTCCATCTCTTTTATTGTGCTGCATCAGTTGTTAATACTTGGCCAGAAGTATCCCTTATAAAAAAAATGAAAGTATTTTGTTGAAAAAAATTGCCATTCCGTGCCATTTCTTTCACCTCAGCCGTGTTGTGTTTGCATGTTTGTAATTTAGCTGACGACGTTCCTTAATTTTCCTCCGTGTATCATTGTTTATCTATGGTTTTCGATTGTATACTCTTGATAACCGAGTTCGCTCGTAGTAGTCTTGATATATACTTCTTCAGTTTTATTCCATCCCTGTTCCAGATTGGTGGCTTCATTTCTTTGGAGATTGGGTTGGAGCGTATCATTGAACGTGTTTCTTGCTTCCGTACATTTTTTCATCTTTCTGTATTTAGTTTCCACCAATGTGTTTTGGTGAATTTTACTGTAAGTACCTTGATTTTGAATTGTGCTATCACCAGTTGATGAGCGCCCTTCATTAATAAACTCTCTTATCTACATATTATTACGTTCTGAACGTTCCATGCAAGTTATATGTACACCTTCATGTATTTCTGTTTGGGAAACCTGTCTGCCTATTCGGGGTGTACTTCGATTGAAAAGTCCAGCGAAAACTACAGTGACTGCATTATCATCAGTTCTCGGATGTCTCAAAAACCTCTGATTGTCTTGTCCTAAGCCTAATAAGATATTACACAAAGTTCTTCCACAAAATTTACGGCACATTGTGATCACCACCCAGTAAACCTAAGGTCATAATATAATATTTTTGTTCAATGATATGTCTGCCCTTAAGCAGTTAGCTTGGATCTTAGACATCACAATTTGGTCATTGGGTGGTCCATTTGCCAGTAAAATATCGAATATTAGTTTTTCGTACGACACGAAGTCATGAGGTCTCATGTTTGCGTTTTGAATACCATTATAGGTATAAGGCGCTCCGAACGTTGGTAAGTGATCATACAGTTAAGCGATATGCCATTAAAATTAATTTTAATAGTTTTATTCGTGCCATAATGAATCACATGCGTACACTATTTTCAATCATCAGTGTTAAACCACATTTATACCTACCACAAAGGAGAAAACTTATTTCAATCAAAATATCAGATATCAAATAAGAAGTGAAATGATGTAAGTAATTATGACAGCCATTTTAGCTATTCTTTAATTGCTCATTTGTGCGTGGTTTGGAACCTATAAACATTGTCAAAAACTTGCCAAAATAATTCTAAATTAAGTAACACACTTTTCATATACATGAGTTGTCCTGAGATAAGAGATAATATATCTACAACAAAGTTCAATTGGTCAAACAATTTATCCTAAAAGTCATCCAGTTACCAAAAATAATTGTACCTTCACATCTACCGTTGTGTATTTTTGTCTGGCTCGAAAAATTCTCTGAACATTATTGATATACACCACATCCAAATCGACAGACGTTGTGTTGATCTATAAAAGCTTCCCAAAGCTATAAAAAAAAACTAAAAATTGTATTCAAAAAATATTTGTTTTGAAATAAACTTTTATTATTGGTTAAAATATGCCGACTTAACCTTTGCTGAAAAGCTTTGTATTGATTCATTAATCTGTAAATTTTGCTTAATCCGAGAAGTCCAAACGTACAGAGCTGAAAGTAATTTGACATCAAAGTTCGGTTTTTAATTGGGTGAGGTGACACTGGATTTTATGTAGAATTTAAAATAATGTTTTCAATGTGATCAAAAGAGATGCCTGGCCCATGGGAGGATTGAACTCACGACCTTCGCGTTATTAGCACGACGCTCTAACCAACTGAGCTAATGGGCCCATACTTTAATCGAACAAAAATTTTAAAACCCCAAAATTCTGATTACGTGTTACGAGTATTAACAAGTATAATATATAGATTTTCGACAGAAGTGGCTTATTCTGTAAACGGAGGGATACTAATAGGTCGATTTGAGGCTGAATATGAATTGACGAAACTTCCGCACAAAGCTCATCATCAATATAAAAGCAATGGAGGAGTACATGTTGATCAAGGAAGAATGAAAACCACTTGCCATTGTGAATGGTATAGTTGGATAGCGTTTCACAGTGTGCTCTCAATCGGATAAAATCGGATAAATACTTGCCGAGTTAAAAGTATTAATGGCAGACAGACAAATGAACATTGAAATATCTATGTGGTTTTTAACTGATCGTCTGCTTTGAAATTTTTCTAAAATATCAGTGCATACAGTTTTAAGTCGTTTTCAAATACGCAAAACCTAAGAATAAGGAGTTGAATTTATTAAGCCTTGTATACATGATTTAAAAATAGTGAATTGGTCTATGGAAGAATCGATCTCATAAACGACGCTATAACCAATTGCAGTAACGATCGGCAAATATTTAACTTAATAAATTTCAGGAAGACGATATCATAAATTTATTAAAGATAATCGTACGATAAATTCAAATCAATCAGTGAAAGAAATCTTGAGCACCCTTCGACAAAAACTTGTAGCTACCTTTTCAACGAAACACGAATTAAAAATAGTATGTATCCATATACTCAAAAAGTTATAGTACGATTATATTGGCTGGGCTGGCATTGAGAAAACACTCTGAAACGCTATCCCAACTACCATTCACCATGGGAGCTTTTCGCTGCTGGTTTTCACCTCTGACCCGTTCCGCTCCTCCTTAGCCAACCTGGCCACCTTGGACTCCTCCATGGCATCCATATTGATGATGAACTTAGTGCGGACGTTTCGTCAACATGACCTCGACAATACGCAGAATTCCCAACCTCAAATCGACCTATAACTTGACCGCCGAGAAGCCGGATTACAGGAGATGCCACCTCCCAGTCGAAAATCTTTATATATTATTCTTGTTAATAACATATAAGCATAATTATCATATATCTTATAGGGTTTTAACATTTCTGATCGTCTACATTATGGGCCCATTAGCTCAGTTGGTTAGAGCGTCGTGCTAATAACGCGAAGGTCGTGAGTTCGATCCTCCCATGGGCCAATATAATATTTTGAGAATCCGAAAGATTTATTTAATTGTCACGATATTTTTAAGCTTTGATTTTATATCGAGATAAATTAAAGTGTCACATCACCATCATGATTAGCAGCAATTAAGATGTCCGTTGTGTTGCTCTTTCTTGACAAAAAATACGATCAGCGAAGCACAAAAAAAACCCATAAAAAATACGATGGTACATGCCGCAACACCACGAAAATTAATTATTAATTTAGTGTGCTTCCCATTTTATGCGAGCATTTACAATGTATTATCCGTCAGACGTAATAACAGTCCCACGTCCTTGAAACATACAATTACATATTTACAATGTCATTTGTGATGGTTTAATTTTAATTGTCCTTATAACTATTACATTTTTAACCATAAATGACTTTTAACTAGCGGGTTGTTTTGGATTGAAAATGTTTCGATAAAAATAGTTCTCTGAGTTCACGAAGTTCTGAACGAGCTCCAATAAAATTGGTAGCGATACCTGAGTATTTTTTATAGCACATTTCGCAACGAGAGGCGAATCTATACGAAGACACGAAATAAACGATTCAGTCGTTTATCACCAGTTCTAAATGAAGAGCCTTAGTTGTGGAGCATATGAATAGGCAGATAAATGTTCTGATGCTCAGCTTGGATCTTGTATTCGATTTGGCAAGGAACGGTCGGCAAAAGTTGATTCCTACGATTACAAAAGGTCTGGCCGATTCGGTTACCCGATCTATTGGCAAATAAACCAAATTTGATTTATTTTATGTGAACGAGCGCAGGAACATCGTATACATTGATTTACTACTGTGCTGCATATGATTTCGACCTTTCGACCAATTTTCGACAATCCAATATACTAAGCAAAAAGGATACAATAAACCTTGCTGACTTGCATGAAGCACCCTCCTATGTTCATGTTGAACAATTAATTTGGAAAGTACGTGGCTTCTTGGCAATACTATATTTGATATTTCTGGTCGTATGAGATCGGTGCATTTTGAAGTCGGCCATCCAGTTTTAATAACGCGTCAGCATTCATGAACGGATAGATATGTTAAGAATACTCAAAAGCCTATGTGTAGTCTAAGCCAACAAGAGTGTTGCGCAAAGCTCTAAACGAGGAATACTTTGTTTTTTAAGTGATGCAACTCTTGACGATCTATTAAATCCGTCACTCGGATGTAAATTACACATCCAAATACCATTTCCGGCGCATCGCAATTACCATGCAACTCAACTCGTTTAGCATCTGAACACATCGTGGTACTAGAAACCTTCTTCAAATTATTTAACTCGAGCTTAAAGTTAATCCAATTGTGTGCAATATTATCTGGAATAAGCTCATCCCAACTGTTCTCTTGAAGTGTCCACAAGTGTCTCTTATTGGTACACACAATCAAAACGAATCGAAGAGCTGGCATATTTTCGATACCATTTTTCTTTTTTAACAATACGTAGAGTTCATCCAAATTCGTCTCAAAGTTCCGAAATTCGTCCCAAGGACATTTCTAATATTAACGAAACTTGAGATTGTGGCTGATCATTTGATGATTGTGACGGATGGTTTGTACAAAATGTTTGTAGTTCAAAACCTCCCAATTTCAACAAATTTGTTAATTCAGATTTTAATTTCAAAGCATCATTAAGTGTCGAACAACTAGCTACAACACCATCAACGTAAAAATCACTAACTAACTACCGTTGAAGCGGCTGAAAATTTATTGCTTAATTTGCTCATCGATGGGTTTTTGTTTAAATGTCCGCGTAGCCAAAAACGATCTCGCCATCAAATTATTTGCAGATATTGTTGGTTGTGATGGACGGGGATCTCGCGGTATATTTTTGCATTGCCGCCACAAAATGCATAAAAATGTTTACAAAAGCGAAGAATTATAGAAAAAAGATTCTGTTGAATAGTATGCCCGACCATTAGACAGTCATTTAATGATAACTGTGATGACGTTTTAGCTGACGCATTGACCACTACCCGGAGTTTCATAGTGGTACTACTGTCTTTGACCACATAAATATCCTCTCTCAGACGAAGAGTTTTTCTAATGAGAAGAACTGATGACTAGAGTACAGATTTGGGGCTCCTAAATCATCTATAGTATGTTAAACTTAACGGGTTGTGCAACGGAGTACTTTTTAACGTTCTTAGTATAGTGCTCTTCACATAATTTTTCTTCCGAGGAATATGTCTTTTTGAGCGAAATGGTTTCCAGTCCCCAAAACTTTTTTAACTGTGATCCAAGAGTTTCAATACTACAAAGAACAACATATAATTGCTTTAATGTATGCTTCACAGATGCGGATTCAGCCTTACCACACAAGACGAAGCCTAACTAGATGTTGTTAAATGCAGGGAGCCCTTGAATAATTTAACAGAATCCTTTAGAGTTTTGAAAATGTAATTGAAATCGTTTTAAAAAAAATTCGAATCAAATCGAAAAAAATTCAATTCAATTCAGAAAGCTTTTATTAAAATTGACAGGTAGAGTTTCTGAGCTTTTAGCAAGATTTTAAAAATTATTGAACCTAAAACTCAACAGTATAGTGAAAATCTAAAGTGTTTTACATATGAAAAAGTGGCAACCATGATTTTATGATCCCCACCTGGAATCGAACCGAATACCACAACAAGAGAAATTCTTGGATATTCTGCAAACCTAGCCGGGTACCATTGTTGAGGTTTACTATATTCTATCTCTTGAAATTTTCTCTAATCTGAACATAATTAGTTTTTAGAACTTTCTAACTTGGTGCGTAAGCGGTGAAAAGCTTTCATGATTTTATGTATTGTACATTAACTAGATTTGGTGCTATACCGATTCGGTAATTTTGGTGAACAAATTATATGCTCATTGCTAACTCGAAAACCAAAAAGGATTTGGTATGTGCTCTTTCTAAATACTTTATTTGTATTTACCTAATCAAATGTATAATATTAGCATACAAAAAAATTGTATCTCATACATTCTTGTGATATACAAAAGTTGCATAAGAAAACCAAGCCAGTACGAATGGCACAAACTATCACGTAACAATATAAATATACAAATATACAAAAAGCATGCATGCACGTTACAAAATTGTTTGTGTAAATGTCACATACAATTTTATTTTCATATGATATAAAAGCTGATATGCAATCTGAATTTTAAAACAGTTTTTTTTTTGTTATTTGGGAATATAAACGACGGATTCTGGCAAAATGGAATAATTGCACTTATTAAAATTATTATTTTTTGATATCACAAATTACTGGATAATGTATAGTGATTATTAAAGTACGATTTACGTTGCAGCATTAATGAACTCAATATGTTAAATATTACAACCGATTACATATACATATCATCCAGTAATTAGTCAATCTTTCTTAGGTTCATTTTGCAGAGATATAACCCATTAGTAAGTCTTTAAAAATTTGGCCGCCCTATGAACCCCATTTGTGTTACTTTGATGTTGACCAAGTCGTTGTGACATCTTCGCTGACGTATTCCATCCGGAGATTCCTATGTAAATTATCGTTTATTATTCATTTAAATTTATCAAACCAAAATAATGGTGGTACTCACGAAATCAAATATTGGGCAATTTAGAAGTGCTCCTTATATAATAATCCTACATCAACACGTTGGCTGTTGAACAGATATTTTTAGTGGCGAAAAATATATTTACAACAAATAAAAGTCGCTAGACACTAGTCGCTCGATAGTTCTTTTTCAGATTAAGTAGATCAAATTTTTCGACTTACTAAAATCTACGCTGATTTCTTAGATTGATTTTTGTTTCATTAACCCATATAATGTTAATAGCAAATGCATTTAAATTTCTAACTTTCCTGCGATCTTTTTGCACACAACTTGCGTTCTTGGAAATGCAGAAAGGATTTAACGGATTAGAATTTGATTGAAAACGCCGCAATTTTTTCCGAAAACTCAAGTATTGTATTTTTCAAAATGCAATTTTTTATAAAGGAGGTGCAAATTCAATTTATTTACCTCTTGAAACTCGATGGATAACTATTGTGATGCATTTGACAATTTATTGGCTTCAATGTATGACCAAAAAACATATGTGGATGTCTAATAAATTGTATGCTGAGTATAGTAAAGTTCATTTTTGACGAAAAATTTATAAATCTGAACTCAATATGGATTAGCCAAAATATGTCAATCAGTATAACGCATTCATTCCAGACGCAGCAGATTTGCGGCTGTCGCAAAATATTCCAGACAATGTGTGCAAATTTTATAGAGCTGCTAAAACTATAACAATTTGCAAAAAATTTAAATTTCTAAAAAATCATCTGAATAAATAATTTATTTCGAGCCAAACCAATTTATATTAATAAAAACGCAATTCAAATGAATATTCAATGAATAATTTTCGTAATTGATCAAAAAATTGCTTATAAAAAGACGTTTCATTTGATATATTATCACATGACATAATCCAAATTAAATATGTTAACCCATCATCCAGTGTATATGGTCCAAGCGATTTTATTTCTACAAAACTCCACAAATTTATTTCAAATTTTTTGTTTGTATGTTAAATCTTCAGAAAAAATATTGGTTAAATGGATTATGTAGATCGGTAAAAAAAATCACCTGGACCAAAAATGCTGAATGTAGATGGATTAAAATTTTTAATTTGAAGCAATCTAGTGTATACATTTTTTGATCAACTACAAAAATTATTAGTTAGAATAGCAGATAACATGAAAGAGTTTTTTTTAAATTACGTCCAGATGGTTTTTAAGAAATTTAAATTATTCTCAATTGTTATAATTTTGACAGCTTTAATAAATTCGCATTTGTCAATTAATAGTATTGTTTTCTGAAATTCCTGAGATATTTGGTAAGCAACGAAAAATTAACCTCCTTGTAGTTTGTGTGATAAAGTCATGTGGTACACATGTCAAAAATATTTCATTATAGCTTAATTAAAGCCGTCCTTTAATTAAACATAAAATTTAGGGCGTTGAATTTGAAAATGCTATAAGTACTGTGGGTTATGGATGTGGTCTACATTATGCTTACATTTTCTACATGACGAAAAATATTGTCAAATAATCTACGTAATACTTTACGTGTCGGCAACCGCATAGATGACTTGACGTAATCTACTTCGCCCATCCCTTACCATTAGCCCATATATATAGGTTTTGACACTTTTTGGTATAGTAACAACTTATTAGGTATTGACAGCTCTGAATGTATTCCAATTAGCCAATACATATTTCTATATATTTAATGTTACGTTCCTCCTTTTTCTTTTTAATGGGCTCTTTTCATTTTAACTTAGCATCGAGAGGCATGCCAAGATATTTGGCTATGTTAGCATAAGGAACTTGTTTTAAATTTAATTCTATTGGTATCGAGCTAACTATTTGATTGGTAAAGTTAACGTGCGTTGATTCACTTAGCATAATTTCTTCATTTACCTTTATGCGCCATTTTTTGGTTCAGTTACTTAGTTGGTTGTAGTTTTTTTTGTTGCTACGTCTACTTTATAACCGGTAGTTAAAATTGCAGAATCGTCCGCGAATGTTGCCGTTTTTGTCCAGCTTGTGTTTAGTAAATCGCTTCTGTAAAGTATATAAAAGACTGGCCCCAGCACACAACCCCTGCAGATACCTTCTTTGGCTCGGAAAATTCTTCTTCACATCTAACTCGAAAATATCTGTTACCAATATAAGATTTTAATATCTGAAAGTATTCTATTGGCAAATCTCGATGCAGTTTATATTCCAATCCAGGGTGCCATACTTTATCGAAGGCCTGTGCTACACCCAGAAATATTGTTGAGCATATTTTTTTATTTTCAAGTGCATCTTCAATAATAATCCTGTGAACTTGCTCTATGGTGGAGTGGCTTTCTCGAAATTCGAACTGATGTGGTGGTATTAGGTATCATTCAAGTATTATAGGTTTCATCCTATTGTTAAACAGTTTCTCAAAAATATTCATAAGTACTGGAAGCAGGGAAGTTGGCCTACATGACTTTTAATAATTAGATGGTTTATTCGGCTTTGTAAAACCCTTCCCTATTTCACCCGTCGTATTCATGTTATGGTTAATTTTATCTTTCAACCATCGTAGAGTTACAGGTGGTATTTCCCTGCAATCCTCCTTGTGCCCTGGTACTATATTTACATTCGCTGATTGTCTAGCATATGGTTGAACCGTTTCTTCAAGATGAGATGCGGGAAGTGCTGCTTTCTGTTTGGCACTTAATGTTACCCAATCTCCCTTATCATTTTTTATTGGTGGTATTTGATAATTTGATCTTTTTAATGCTTTTGTGGCTTTCCATAGAGAATACTCAGTTTCTTTATTGTCCGTAAGACTACGAAGATAACGGGTGATCATTTTTCGGTTCTCCAAATCTTTGCTTAAGCTTGTTGCAGAGGTAATTAAAAATTATTTTGCTTTGTGGTGCTCGGTTTCACTGCCATGTTTTCCTTGCTTTCCGTTTTTCATAAACCAACTCCCAAATAGTTCCACTTGATTTTCTAATTAAACCCGATGCTTGATTGGTACAAGAACATTGGTTCAAGAAATAAATCCCAATTGGTTTGGTTATTTGTTGGTCTAGGTGGATTTTCCTTCTTAACAATCGTGGAACTAACAGTCATAATGACGGGCGAGTGGTTCGATGGGAGACCTTCACTAGAGTGATGGGAGACCTTCACCAGGGATTTCCTTGTGTCAGTTGGTCAGTACGTTGGTTTTCCTCCTGAAAGAAATCAAAAATTGTAAGCTCGATCTGTGCCGTATAGTTCTCTATATCCTCTGTTATTGTTCTGGGGGTCAAAAAAATTATTTTTTTGATTAAAATCACCTCCAATGATAAAATTAAATCCTAGCTGGTTCAATAACTTTGTATAATCCTCTTTATTTAAATTATATCTTGGAGGAAAATAAATTGAACAGACATTGAATAATTTTTTATTGTTAAGTTGAATGCTGATAGTAGCTACCTGCATACTTTCTTCTTCAATTTTTATTCCCTCATGATGTTGAATATTTTCTTTCACATATGTTGTTGATCCTCCTCTTGCTCTTTCTGCTAGATGTAAAGCAGGATAAGACACGTAACCACGTATTTGGGTGTATGAGGTTTTAGTAAGATGGCTTTCTGATATTGAACATATATCAATTTTTTTAGCGCTTCGATGCTTTTTAATATTTTTTCAAGCATAGATAAATCTTTGGAGTCTTTGAAATTAACTGATTTGTGTGGAGGCAAACTTTGTAGCCCGGATGCCACCACTTGTGAAAACAACTTGCGATCAGTTTATTTACTCGATATAGATGTGGTAAGGTTTCCTAGGTTGGTGTTGACGCTATTGGCTACCGGTGTCTTATAATATCATGAACCTTACCGTGATTTATCTCTAATTTTTTGTAGTTCTTTAGCTACTATGATGCTTCTGTAGTTTGCAGGTTATTGCTCTTTGCAGTTCACATATGTTGGAAAGGAATTTCTAATTAGTGAACACGCCTGAGCAGGGTGCCAAGGCACTTTACACATGTTGGCTCTCTATTGCAGTATTTTTGCGTATGGTTAAAACCTTGGCACTTCTTGCGCATTGTACTATAAGCTTAGTGCTTCTATTTTAGCCCTCATGTTTAAAATAGGTCTTATATTAAAGATGGCTTCTATTTTTTCTTTGTTATTGTATGTTAACATAAATAACGGGAGACTTCTTTTATTAACTCTAGTTACTAAAACTTTAGTAACACCTTTTGGTGGTTTGCTTTCACTTTTATCTTGCTGTTGATATTTCTGGGGCGTTCCCTTTGCCCTTTTCTTATTAGTAGATTCTGTATGCGAGCTACTACCTACTTCCAGAGAGTATTCCGCTTTCCTTTTCTTACTTGGACGTTTTTTCCGTTTCACAATCTAGTCGGTTTCATTTGTTAACTCCTCCTCATCAGTAAAAAGCTCTGTATAGTCTCGTTCCTGATTTGAGGTTCATCATTAGATTAGGTTAAAAAATCTTTTCTCAATTCTTCATTTTCTTTCGTCAGTACCATAATTTTGCTATTAAGCTGAATCGTCTTATTTTTAATTACATTAATTTTTGGGCGAAGATTCGCATTTTCTCTTTCTAACTGAGAGAAATCAGTTGATGATGGCATCAGGCTTGAAAACCCTTCTTGTGATAACAAGTCTAAGTTAAAATTTCCGCTGGCACCACGTCTGGCATTAGAAGTATCAGCTTAATCAAATAATGAGTTGCTACTTTTTTCTTTTGTAGGTGATCTTTCTATATTTGGTCTTCTTTGGAACGGATTTGATGTTCCGCTTCATACGCAACATCTATTAATGTATAGACAATTCCTGGAACGATTTTGCGAACTAGTTTTAAACTAAGGCGACTAAATTTCTTTAGGATTAATGCAATACGGGTGGTAATAATTTAATAGAATTTTCTTCAATACATTTTAATCTGCAATTTTCAAAAATGAAAATCAATGAAATGAAACGTGAAAACTGTTTTATTTATATATCCAGTTTTTAAGCTAAAGAATAATTCAAATAGAATTGGAAGTCAAATAATATAACTGTTTAGCCTATACAGTGACTGGAATTAAAATTATCCAAAGCGTTGTTAAAATTGATCCATATTGTGCACCTTTGAAAAAGAGTGTAAGAGTAGAAAGAGAAGCTCACAAAAATCGGAAACATGGCATCATGTTACAAATAAGATTATAAATAATACGGAGAATTCTGACTATGACCGTGCCATAAAATCGAGTACATCTCAATCCATGGTAAGACGATATCGAGATCAGGAAGGCTAAAAACGTTATCGAGTTATTCAAAAGCAAAATCATTCAGATAACCATAACTTGTCCGCTAGATGATCCAGACTGTATACTATGACTAGGTTTAGACAAAATATAGAGAATGTGCTATGATAGATGACGATACATACGTGAAATTGGGTTTGAAACAGGTAAGCAGATCAAAAATTATGGACTCAAAAGCCAAACAATGGCGACTTAAGAATTAGCGGGGCCATGGGTAACAAATATTTATAATAATTGTCCGATTTGGAAATATTAAAACTTTCTGATTTTGCACCACTTTTAGTTCTACCTATTTTCTACGGAGAAGGTGTAAACTCCTATAGGTCCTAGATATATATCTTCCTCGATGTTGTTTCTTAGCCTTGACTAAATATTAAATCATCGAGCTTTCCGTAAAATATAGTATACTTAAACCGTGATTAAATGCAGTACTGGCCTGTGATCTTAAACTATAGAGTCAGCAACATAAAGAAGCTAAAATGATAAAATATTTTACCTTGTGAAAGTCGGGTAGGTTAGGTTAGATTAGGTGTCCGCTTTTTACAGCAAACTAAGACCGGCGACGGTGATACCACATGTATGGTATGCGGTGGTGATACCACATGTATATTTCAGACACACATTCATTCAACTTATTCACCCCCAATCACACAAGTACAGTGTACCACCTTCGTAATGCATAGTTCCATGACACCCTGTATAGTGACATGGAACGTGGGTCGGCCCATGAGTTCTAAATTCCAACGGTAATAGATGTTTTACAGTTAGAATAATCATATTCCCGTAATCGGAATGAGATGAAAAATCCCACAAAAAGAAAAATTGATTCCGTGAAAAAAACACCGGGCCCCCGCTTAAGTACCCGGATACGAGATGTAGGATCGGCACTTGGAACGTGCAATCACTTAGAAAACCAGGAGCGTTGGAGGGTATTATCACGTGCATGAAGGAGTATCGGCTGGAACTCGTTGCTCTTCAAGAAATTCACTGGCCTACATGTGGAGACCATATGTCCCCAGGGCTATACGTTGCTCTACAGTGGAGATGATCTCGGAAATCTTGGAGCTGGATTTCTTCTTGAGCCGCTGGTAAAGAAAGTTGTTTTGCGTTTCCAAGCAGTTAATAACCTATTGTGTAAGCTTCGATTGCGCATGAAATTAGCCAACCGGTCGATGATTTGTGTACATGCGCCCACAGAAGTCAGCCAGCCCCAAAATAAAGACTCATTTTACAATGACTTGGACAATCTGATGGGATCTATACCCGAACACGATGTTAGAATGGTAATTGGGGACTTTAATGCAAGAGCTGGCAGAAATCAGATCGACTTGTGTGAAAACATAGGTCCTTACTCCCGACACGAAACTGCGACCGATAATGGTGAGAGAATGATGTACTTTGCAATTGTTCATGAACTTAAAGTAGTAAACAGGTTCTTCCCTCACAATTAGATACATCTAGAAACATGGACACATCCTCGCAAAACATCTAAGTTAGTTTCTAAAGGATGGGCTCAGGTTGTGCATGATGTGAGAACTTATCGGTCAGCCACTAAATACGTATAGGTATATGGCAGCGATCATTATTTGGTCGCCGCAAAGCTACGATGGAAGTTTTCGTACAAATCGGGGAACACAGCGAAACGCATGGTACGTTTCGACTGTAAAGGTCTGATAAATGAAGATCAAAAGAAACTATGTCAGGATCTTGTCAGCGACAACATTGATGGGAGGTACTGAAAACTTCGGTTGTCAATGCAGCTCAACAGACTTTATAGGTATAGTGAAAGTCACACCCAAGAATGATTGGTTTGATGACGAGTGCCGTCTTGCAGTTGAGCACCAAAATAGAGCCCGTAGTGAAGTACAACAACGTCTCACAACCGCGAGGGAAAACAAGGTTGCACTTGCAAGAAGGGTAGCTAAGCGGATTTGTAGACGGAAGAAGCGAGAATGGTGGAAGGCCAAGGTTCTAAAAGTAAAACAATTCAGCAATGAGCGCAGTTCACGTAATTTCTTTAAAGGAAATACTGGACTGCACCATACTTTCACGCCTACGTCAACCGCCATTCGGGACCGGAATGGAAACCTCTGTGTCAACATCGAAGCAGTACTTGACGCACGTAGTGGACACTTTACTAACCTGCTTGATGTTCATCATGCGTCACAGACTGTTGTTGAGCCACCTCTAACACAGACTGCTGAGATTTGAACTGAGGAGACATCCCTTGAGGAATTGACTTAAGCCATGCTGAGATTGAAACGAAACCGCTCATCAGGAGTGGACTGCATTAATTCGGAGCTCTTGATATTTGGAGGGAATACTTTGTGGAACTGTCTTTTCGACCTTATTCGATTAGTAGGGCGAACCGAAGTTTTGCCTGACGAATGGCCGAGATATGCCCGATGTTCAAAAAGGGAGACCGTTTGAAGTGTGAGAATTATCGCGGTATAGCTCTCCTTTGCACAGCATACAAGTTACTGTAAAACATTATACTGGATATAGAATCACTCCTTTAGCGGAGTGCTTGGTTGGTGACTATCAAGGAAGATTTAGTCCGGATCGATAAATTAATCAGGTCTTTTCGCTACGGAGGATTCTATCTAAATGTTATGAGACATCCATATCCGTACATCAGGTGTTCCTGGATTTCTGGTAGGCCTATGGCCGATCACTTGAAAGAGTTTGTGGTTTGCCCTGTAATGCTTAGGAATGCCAAAATTGGTTCGACTGTGTAGGATGAAATTTTTGCAGTTAACTCGGCTGTTCGGCAGGGAGATGCTCTGTCCCCGATACTCTTTGATCTCATATTGGAGTACATCTTTCGTAAAACTGAAACACCTCAGCGCAACATCTTATATCGCCAGTCTAATAAGGTGCTTGCATATACATATGACATATGCATGATTGAACTAAATAGTAACGGAGTGAATAAAATACTTGATCCGTTTGTACAATTTTCCGCTTCAGTTGGACACCAGATCAATGAGTTCAAAACGAAATACATGATCTCTGGTTAAAGGGACATTTGCACCCCAGATTTTAGTAGTGGCCACCACACGTTTGAGGGAGTGAACAGGTTCAAATATTTGGATTCTCATATCACTCACGATAACTGTGTGGGTGAGGATATTAAAGTGCCTGGCAGCTGGCAATCGTGCTTTGTATCCTCTAAGGCCACTGCTAAAATCTAAACACTTATTAAGTGCCGTGAAGCTGAAGCTTTACAAAGCGTTGATCAGGCCCGTTGTTATGTTTGGACATGAACGTTGGGCGCTGACGGATGAGTACGAAAGATGGCTCCTTACATTTGAGAGAAGAATCATGCGTGTGATTTTTGGTTCAAAACGTGGAATAGATGGCACATACCGAGCTCGGTACAATATCGAGATCAGAAATCTGATGAAGATCCCCGATATTGTACATAAAGTAATATCTCATCGAGTACGCTGGCTCGGTCACGTTCTGCGTGCTGATCCATAATGAATATTGCAGCGACCTCTGAAAGAAGAGCCATCATATGGTAGGCGCAGAGGTCGTTGCAGGCGACGACGGCTCCACGATATAGAGAACGACTTGGCCTTTTCAAATTGTCTTAGACAGTATGAAGACCATGCAACGGTTTCGATCGTTGGAGCCAAATAGTTGACTCAGTAAGGGGCCAGTAATGGCCTCTAAAAACTAAATATTATTATTATTTAAACAAAATTTAAAATTTTGATCAATTCGTACTTTTAATGCAATAAACTTTCTTTGATTTACACTTTGGTTGATTTTATTTGTTGTGTGTGATTTCTAATTTAAATTGAATCATTCATTATTTTCTTTTTACGGCTTAACTCAATCGTCCTTTTACAAAATAAAAATGCGAACTGGCGCATTCGAACTGTCGCATTTTCTTTCAAATTACTAATATATCGGATGTTGTTGACATTCGCTTAGTTGTTGAAGTTAACAAATATTATTGTCAAGTAATCTACCTAATAATTTATGTCTCGACAACCACTGCTGTCCAAACCCCGCAACGATTTGAAGCAAGCCAATTGAATAATAATCTTATATTTTCTTCAATTATACAATTATATATGCAAGATTTGGTAATATTTGAATTGCAACATTGGGTGCGGGTACATCAATATTGCATTTAATGATATAAAATTTCGATTGTGTGTCTAATGTCACATCCCCGCACAAAAGCCTATATACACAAAAAAATATATTACCACCTGTATATATAAGGTAATTTTTTCAGATTTATACAAATATAATATAACTAAATACATACATGTATATACATTTTCCTAGTCGATAGAAAATTTTATTTCACATTTCAAAAGAAAATTTAATCAAACCAAACCAAAAAAAAATAAAAAATCATTGATTTGAATTCAATATTTTTTTTTATTGTTGGATCGAAATGAGTTTTTCCAAGGTTCCGGAGCAAAAAAATAAGAAATACGGAAGATATTAGGAAAATCAATATTTTATTTCGGTTTTTCATCTTCAACATTTTTATAATACAATAATATTGGTGTTAGGTTTGGATTCATTCCTCTTAAGAATGGTTTTCATTTATATTTTTTTTTACATTTTACCAATTGATTGGAATTGTGTGGTAAATTTGGTTATAAATTTGATACTTACTAAGACTTTGCACTATATACATATACGAGAGACAGAGAGAGTTGTAAAAACGAGAAGGCAAAATGGAAAATTAAGTTGTAAAATTGAATGAAGAATACTGAATATTGAAAATGGTTTTTAAATTGATTATTTGAGAAAAGTTGTATTTCTGTTAATAAAATGTTTTATGGTCTGGAAGAGGTAAAAATTGGAATGGTCGACTTATCGATTATCGACTAGAAAATTTGTATCTCTATGTGATAACTTGATAATATTATATTTGGTTGTGCAACGGAATTCAAAAGTAGGTCAAACTATTTCGCTTCACACGTTGGTCAAGTAATACAAATTGTGTTGCAAAATACACGCAGTTGTGTAAGTTGGATTTATTATACTCCCCCGAAACATCATTCGAAACCACCTTCGATGGTTGATACCACCTATACAAACCACCACCACATTATAATTACGATGACTCATCTGATGAGGACGCCCCATGTGACATTCCAATGGAACTATCAATGAATGCGTCGAATTTCAGGCTGGACAGAACGGTGTGTCCCGTTTTATATCAAACTGGTAAGGTAATAAAAATCGATTAACTCGAAATCCGTAAAATATACAGAACTTATCTATGTATGTGGGAAATATGCCCGGATCTTGCATGTCAAGACAGTGATTTCCAACCTTACGTTCATTTCTTCATATTATTGATGCCCGGAAATTGAACGCAAAAATCCTGAAATATTCCAGTGAATATTCCATCAACAATTCGTTGAAAAACTTCATGATACTATGCATCCTGATATTATTATGGATTTTGAGCACTATCAAATTGGTAATTTGGTTTTGGTCCAAGTGTGGTATTAAGATTTACCGAAAGTCTACTGGCTGGAAACTTGTTATACTTCGATCGGTACTTCACGACTGACGGTTTGTTAAAAAAGTTACAAGAAATGAATTTTAAAGCTACTGGAACAATAAGGCTTAATAGGCTATAAAACAGGTAAATTTAAAAAAAGACAGACAATTTAACAAAGGATAATCCCGAGGACTCACATTGACTAATGTTACTTCAGCGGTTTCAGCTGTTAACTGCGGAGGGACACTTAGTGTGTAACAGCTATTTCTATTATAAGCCGGATCAACCTTATTAGCAAAGTAGAGCGGTTGTCTAAAAAAACCAAAAACTTTATCAAAATTCGGTGAGCTGATAAAAATTGCACATCACTTTACCATACAGATGCTACTGTGCAAATTTACATAAACAAAAGACAAAAATTCTGAACTTATTGAATTTCAAAATTATGGCGTTGGCTGGTGGTCAACTTGACCAAAAATCCACCAAATATATCATTTAATTAATAAGTGATTGGCTGATATCCGGCTAGTGGTAATTGTTTGTAAATAAATCCATTTTCCACAATATTCCCATATTCCATTACTTATGACTGCTTCCATTCAACAAAGTCCTCCAATTTTCAACTCACCTGTATTATTATGGTAACAGCAGGGGGATATTTTCTAAAATCGAACGTTTTGTAAACGAAGTGGAGGCTCAAACGAAGTTAGGCAAATTGAGCAGTTGAGCTACCTCTGCAAAAGTTATGAGAAAAAAGTTATTAAAATCACGCTACAAAGTGGATTCATCACGCTACAAAGTGGATTCATTATTTCATTGAATATCATTTTACTAGAAGGTAAGAAGAATGGTCGTGAAGATGGTCGTTTCTAATGCATTATGGTGCGTTCACAATACCACGTAAAACTTTGTTTTGAAACCCCAATGCGCCATATCGTTTCCTCTCCAGCTATACATATTGCATAAGTGGCATTTTGTGATTTACCAGTTGACTCTTCCATATGCTATCTCCAATTGCAAGGATTGCAGTATCATCCGCAAATGTTGTAGTTTTTGTTCCTTTTGTATTTAGTACATCTCTTGTATGAAGTAAATACAATATAGCTTGGATCCAAGACGCTTCCTTGTAGAACTCCAGCCGATATTTGTTTTAGATCAGAGTACTCTTCAAATTTAACGCGAAAGTATCGATCAGCTAGATTAGATTTTAATATCTGGTAAATACCTAGTCCTCGGTGCCATACTTGGCCAAAGGCTTGTGCTTCAAGAATACACTTGAACATATCTACTTCTGTTCTAATGTAGTTTCAATTATGTCAGTATTCTATGCACTTGGTCTATAGTAGAGTGCCTCTCTATAAAGCCAAATTGATGTGAAGGAGTAAGTTTTCTGTCTTCTATTACTGATTTTAACCTTCTAAGCAATAGTTTTTCGAACAAATTTGAAATTGTAGGAAGTAGCGAAATTGGTCGATACGAGGTTTTAAAGTTAGAAGGTTTATTCGGTTTTGGAATCACAATCACCTCTGCCACCGTTCACTGGTGTGGAACGTATTTCAGTCGAAACGCCGCGTTTATTAATTGCACCAGTTTTCGGTAACCTTTTTCGGGGAGTTCATTAGCTATTTGTCCTGAAATTAGGTCATAACCAGGAGATTTTTTGTGGGGTTAAGTTTTGAGTAATCTCATATTCTAGCTCTTGTAATGTTACTGGTTGGATGTTTTTATTATCCATTTTTTAAACTGTGTTTATAATTTCTTCCGCTGATTGCCTCGGAAGGAACTGAACTGTATTTTCAAGGTTGGGTGCGATCAAGACAGACTTTTCTTTAGCACTTCTTGCCCAAATTCCATCATCCTTCTTGATAAGAGGCATCTGAATGTTCAGCCGTTTAAGTTCTTTTGTTGCTTTTCAGAGCGAATAGTCTGTGTCTTTTTGGCCGAAAAGACCGGCTAGATATTCAATAAATGAAATGTTCTTAATTTCTTTGATTAGCAACTTCAGTTTGTTGCTTAAATAATTAAGTTTCGATTTGCTTTGTGATGCTCTATTCCTCTGCCAGGTTTTACGAGCCTTTCGCTTTTCATTAACCAAATTTCTCATTTCCAAAGAATAGTTATTGCGCCTCGATATTTTATATTGACTAGGGGCATACTCTGCCACGCTGCTTGTAATATATTATTATTTAATACATCTCATTGGTCATCGAGTTGTGTCACAGTTTTAATTGGTACTTGAAGGATTGTATTTTTTTCGATCAGCGCTCGGAAAACATCCCAATTTGTTTTATTGTTTGTTAATCTATAGACAAATTTTCTTCCTTGATTATGGTTGCACTCAGTGTCATAGTAACTGGTATGTAGTCTTAACATATTCCTTCATTGTATTCTAACAGGACGTAGTTTTCGGATACTCCTTTTGTTAAAAAGAAGTCTATTATGTCTGGAATTTTGTTACGATCGCTAGGCCAATATGTTGTAAAACTCACAGTTTAATTCTTGTCCTGCTGCAAACAGGTCTTTACCCTTACGTATTGATAGTCCCACTCCCCAGTATGTATTCTTAGCATTAAAGTCTCCCCTAATTATGAAGTTGGTTCCAAGCGATTTTGCAACGCGACATAATTTTCTTTAGTCAGTTGGTTCATTTTCATTATTTAGTCGAACGTAAATGGTTGATATACTTGCATAATTTTCGTTTCTATTTTAACTCCTTTGGTGTTTCATATTTTCCCTTACAAATATTGCTGACCCTCCTCTCGCATTTTCCTGCTGGATGGATGGCATAATAGCAGCAGTATCCATGAAGTTTCTTATACTATCTCTCATCTTCTGTAGTTTGCAGGATGATCTCTTTTGCATTTTACCCATTTAGGGTGGTAGTTTTCACTAGTTGGCAGGCTTGTGCTAGATGTCTTCCGGAGCATATTACACCTTACACCTTTTTACACCTTGGGTATGGGTAAAACCTTTGCATTTTCTACATTGGGGTATTAAACTAGTTGTATTTCTTATAATGCTTCAATCCTAACCCTCATATTGAGAACAGCTTTAATAGTAAAGATGTTTACCTATTTTACAGGTATAGGATGAAGATCTCTATCAGTAATTGATTTCATAAGAGACTAAATAGTGCCATATTCAGTTATTCCCATTATATTGATTAAAGGCGGAACCTTATCCTTGGGTTTGTCTATCTCAGCCTCTTGTTCAATTGGCTACTCTTTTTTTAGAACGTCGCCTTTTTCTGTTTCTTTTAAGGAACCAAGTATGTTTCGTCTCGTAATTCATCTTCATCAGTGAAAAATTCTGGTGCAGCTAGGTACTGAATTTCTTTGGTTTGAAATGCTTGTTTCAGCTTTCCATTTTCATTTTTAAGTATGTTAATCTCTATACGTAGTTGAGATGTGATCTTTTCTATTTCACTTAATTGTTTACGAAGCTCTTTGTGTTCCTTTTCATAGCTACTAACTGAGGATGTTGGTGAGCTCGGTGCTATGGACCTACGTGCAACGGGGTTATCATTATTTGGTTTTGACAAATCATTGGTGTCACTGGATATCGACGAATGTGAGCCTGCGTTCCCACTGCACCATATCGCCGGTACTGGGGTTCCGGATCCAATCAAGAGATTTGAAATTAATAATTATTAGTTTTAATTATTAACGAGATTTAAAATGATTGAAGGAAAATATCAAATAACCAGTTTCATAAATTCATAAATATTCATACCCTCTGCAAAACAATCAAAACTTTTTCAATTCAAAGAAAGCTCTTCCAAAAACAATCAAATCAATTTCCAATTCAAACGCAATTTTTATTTGACCAATTCAAACTTTTAAAATTTCAAAATTAACTTTTAAAAAATTAAATAATTCTCTCTTTAATTCAATTGAAACTTTTATTTCATAAATTCAAACATTATCAATTTAAAATTAAACTTTTAAAAAATTAATAGTTTTATTAAGTATTTCAAATTTAAAATAAAATTAGTAACTCTTGATCGGGAGGTTTTGATTAACAATAGAAGTGGGATGCAAAGGGGATTCTTCATGCATAATTTCGATCGGGATGAAGATGAATAAATGTATAATCCTCTGTTGCCCAATTGTTAAGCCCAGGGGCAAGCAAAAACCCGCATGGTGGACCAAGGAACTGGGGACCTTCCGGAAGGCGTGCAGAAGAGCCTTTAACAGAGCCAAAAGCACGAGGGAGGCTCACGATTGGGACTCCTATAAGGAGGACCTCAAAGTTTACAAGAAAGTATTGAGGAAGGCAAAAAGGAGGTCTTGGAGACACTTCTGTGATAGAATGGAAGAAGTCTCCGAGACCTCTCGTCTTAGGAAGATACTGTCTACTAATCCAACCTGTCCTAGTTATTTAATTAAACCGGATGGATCTTGGACTGCTTCTAGTGAGGAATCTTTAAACTTCTCATCGAAACCCACTTTCCAGGAAGCTCAGACGACTCGACAGAGACTAGTACTCATCGGGAGGTACATTCACTGCGCATAGAGGATATCGTAACCAAAAAACGGATCCTATGGGCACTTGAAGGCTTTAAACCCTATAAATATGCTGGTCCTGACCGAATTATTCCAGCGGAGATTCAGAACAACTCGATGATTATTCTCCCCTGGATGGAGGTAATCTTCAAAGGGTGTCTAAAACTGGTCTGTATTCCGCGAGGGTGGGCAGAGGTCAGAGTGATCTTTATCCCGAAGGCGGGTAAATGCTCACATGGCTACCCAAAGGACTTAAGACCTCTAACTCTATCATCTTTTCTGCTAAAAACCTTGGAAAGACTGATGGATATCTATATACGTGCAAAAATAAAGCCTAGTGACTGGGCTCAGTCTCAGCATGCTTACTGTAAAGGGAAATCTGTGGACACAGCTCTGCACGCCCTAGTAAGTACAATTGAGAAATCGATATTCTCGCAAGAGTTTTGTATGGTGGCGTTCCTTGATATTGAGGGCGCCTTCAACAATATTAAGACGGAGGCAATTCTGGAAGGCTTGTCGTTCCTAGAAGTGGATTACCCTGTAAGTGAGCTAATCAGTCACATGCTGGGGTGCAGGATGGTTAACTCGGAGCTGGGGGAATCCACTATCAGGAGGCGGGTGGCTAAGGGAACCCCGCAGGGAGGTGTCTTGTCTCCTCTTCTCTGGAACATAGCAATCAATGGACTGCTGCTGGAGCTGGAGAGGGAGGGGATTGGGGTGGTTGCTTATGCAGATGACGTAGCGTTAGCTGTCTCTGGGAAATATTTAAGCACGGTGAAGGAGGTAATCCAAAATGCCCTCCAACTCACTACGAGGTTGGCCATCAGATGTGGACTGGCAATTAGCTCGTCCAAAACTGAACTGGTACTATTTACTAGGAAATATAAAAGTAGATCCACCTCTCCTAAATGGCAGGAGACTAGCTTTTACTGACAAGGCAAGATTTCTGGGAGTAATCTTGGACAGTAAGCTTAGTTGGAAGCCCAACATTCTGGAAAGGGTAAACAAGGCTAATATATAGCAATGTACTCGTGCAGGAATGCCATCGGAAATAGATGGGGCCTGAAGCCGAAGCTGGTACACTGGATATTCACTGCCGTAGTAAGACCTGTACTTATGTATGGGGTGAGTGTGTGGTGGCCAGCTCTTGATAAAGAAACGTACAAAAAGGGGATCGAGAAGGTGCAAAGCACGGCCTACATGCTGATAAGCGGGGCGCTGAGGACAACACCAACACGCGCCTTGGAGGTTATGTTTCACCTTCCCCTAGTCGATATTTATGGCAAGCAGATGGCGGCGATTACGGCCACCCGACTATCAGCCATATCTCAGTGGAAGTGTTTTCAGACAGGGCACTCGGCGATAATTGGATCGCTAAGGAAGTAACTGGCGAATCTAGACTACGTTACACCAACTTTGTGTTTCGAGAAAAAGTTCCGAACTTCCTGCCCCTCAAGGGAATCCTGGAGGGGCGGGTTGGGTGCGGAAACAGGAACACTGCAGTTCTTCACGGATGGCTCCAAGCTAAACGGTAAAGTAGGAGCTGGAGTCTTCTGTGATAGACTAGAAGTAAACATATCAGTTCGTCTCCCTGATCACTGCAGCGTGTACCAGGCAGAGGTTATAGCGATTGAGGAGGTCCTGGACTGGTTGAGGCATAATGTGGTATCCTCGATTGATATCGCAATTTACGTGGACAGTCAGGCGGCAATCAAGTCGCTGGACTCGGTTTCTCTGACGTCTAGGGTGGCGTTGAGTTGCCACTGGTCTCTGAATGAGATGAGTGAGCATTTCAACATCCAGATTGTCTGGGTCCCCGGCCACTCGGACGTTATGAGGAACTGCAGGGCGGACGAACTAGCGAGGCATGGTACAACTCTCCAACTGCTACCGGAAAGGGCAGAACTGGGAAGGCCCATAAATGCACTCAAGACGGTGCTCAAAAAGGAGGCAGTAGCCTCAGCTAATGAAAGGTGGACGAACACCCTCTCATGCAATGTAGCAAGGCAAGTCTGGCCTAAGCTGGACTGGAAACGCTCTAAGACATTGATCTCCCTTCGAAGACGAGAACTAAAAGCGATCGTAGGGATACTCACTGGACACTGCCTACTTGGAGAACATGCGAGGAGGTTAGGTCTGGAAGCAAATGACTTTTGCAGAAGCTGTAGGGACGAGGAAGAGGAAGAGACGGTAGTCCACCTCCTATGCTCATGCCCGGCTCTAGCACACAAAAGACATGATCATTTGGGTAAATTCTCAATGGACTGCCTCTCGGATCTCGAAAACTGTAAGGTGCGAGACTTATCACGCTACATAAGTAGCTCAAAATGGTTCTCATAAAGGTAATAGGGAAGTAGATCCTGTGGTACCACAACGGACCGTCGCCGGTCTAAGTTTGCTGTAGCAGCCACTCAACCTAACCTAACCTAACCATAATCCTCTGTTGACAGCGGCGAATCCATGGGCCGAGAAAACCAGATTTGGCAAACATGAAGCCCTTTGGAAACATACCATTCGATTTTCGGTCCTACAGATATACAGAGATAAATCAATCGCACTGGTTAAGCCCATGGCCTTGACCAATAGCTCTGCCTTGAATAATTTTAAAAATCAAATGCATCGAAATTCGTTTCCAGTAAATCGTTAACACTTGCATAATCTTCCAGGAAATACTTACACCATTCCAAGTGATAAAATCTGGAAATTAGGCTCAAGCTTTCTCGCACGAGAGATGAAAGCGTTATTACTTACTTTGGTTGCCATCATTGTTGTGAGTAGGTCATCGAAGAAAAACCATATTGCTGTTGTAAATGTTCGAAATTGTACAGAATATGCAGATTTTGCTCGCGTCACTCAGCATTATAGATATAAGTTATTTGCGCATACGGGAGACTGCCATAAAAATCAAAGTATATCCTCAAATTCAACCCATTATTCAAATTCTTTTTTCAAAATTTTATCAAATTTTGAATTGTAGCTGGAATTTTACTTAAGAAAATCCACTCAACATAGTTCAAAAGCTATTCAAATACAAATACGATTAAACATAATGTGAACCACAAAAATTTTTGTTCATATTTTGTTGAAATATTAATTTATATTTACTCGTATAATTTAACTAAAGATTTTGTTTGAAGTATATTTAAATTTCGCTATAAAGTGAAATTAAAACTTTACTTAAATTCTGATACCTAAAATTATAATTCAAAATCTAAATACGCAAACTCAAATAAGACAATTATTTTTTTCAATTATGTTTGATTTTTAACTCAATTTATAATTTAAACTGCACTCAAATTTTGTTTTGAAAAATTTCTTTATTTTCACCCATACAATTCATCTAAAAAAACCATGAAAAATTGACTCAAGTTCATACTAGGATTCTATTCTGGATTTCACTTACGCAAAACCACTCAAAAAATATAAATTTAACTTTAAAAAGTTTCACTCAAAATATACATTTCAAAGTCTACTCAATTACATTCAACTGTAACAAAAATTTTTGAGTTTTAATTAATATTTAAATTGCACTCAAAAAATATTGTTCTAATCTACCCGTTAAAAAATCTGTAACACGCATTTAAATCCCCACTTTAAAATCGAGCATTTTTACCTCCATCTTTACCTGAGCAACCATTATAATGAAATTATATATCAATATCTAACCCTTGACACGATGCCTAACGCCGTTGCTTAGGAGATCCACATTGATTTTCCAAAATATTTTAATGTTTTCATGCAAATTTAAAAGTTCAGCGGTTAAGTTAACATCAAGCTTCATATCTGACCACCGTATAGTTTAGAACTAGTTCACTAAATCACTCTATCAATCTTCTACATTATCAACGTTATCTTTGAATTGTCTACACTGTCTACGTTATCTATATTGTCTACGTTGTCTACGGCTTGCAGAAATTAAAAGATGACGCGTAAATGTCCATCCCTGGTGCTAAGAAATTGTATTAATTTTTTTTAACTGCCATAAATTTGAGATTTGACACCAGCTTATGGTATCATACAGCAAATGCACAGAATTGTATAAATATATTAAATCAGATTTCAACATATCTTTGATAAAGATGCTTTCCATCTATGAATTTCCATTGTATCGTCTTCCAACACTTTTCAATTGATATACCATTCATAATTATCATTATCATAAACCGAAAGCAGTTTACCTAATTAATGTACATTTCAATTATAATTTGTTTTTTGAACACATTAAAATAATTATCGTACTAATTATATTCCGTCAACGTCTACAGGTGACATAAATTATTGGATTTTCGTTTTTATTTTTATTTAAAAATTTTCAGGTTTTTAACGAACATTTTTATAAACATAAATTTACATTTAATTTTATATTTTTTTCAAAAAAACATAAATAAATAAATAAATCTGATTAATGTGATAAAAAAATATATATATTTTGTGTAAAGCTTTCAAAAGCTTTTCAGTTATATATACATTATATGCGATCAATCTTACCCTTATGTTACTCTTTTGCTATAAATAATTTTTTTTTGCTTAACAGGTAAATTATAATAATTATTGTTATAAAAATAATTAATATATTTTGTTTCATTTAATTAAAAATTAAAATGTACGAGTAGATATTTTTAGAATTATTTTTTGTTTTATTAAATACTGTGGTGAAATTCGGTTTGGTAAATAATGGAATCAAATTATTATTTTTTTGAATTTGTATGTGCGCATATAGAATATATTATGTATACATAGGATGATTGGCTTGAATTTCTTCTGGCAGCGCACACACACACACACACTGCAAAATTGACCATCTGTCCCCAAATATCAAAAAGCAATAAGTTTGCAATTTGTATTGGAAACCAAAAAAGGAATACTCATCGATGAAAAAACAAATCAATAATACAAATTTGAAAATTAGAGATGGCAAAAAGGACATCTTATCTTAGTCCAATTTATTTTTCATTAGGTAAATTGTATTAGATGTATGTATGTATTTTTTTTGTTGCTCTGCCTTCAACGGCAATCATGTAACAGATAAAAGCAATAAAAAGCTCGTCTGTATAGAACTACCAAGAATTTTTTTTATTTCTTTCCGATTTTACAAAATGAAATAACACAATATTGCTTATCATTAGACGAGAGATATTTCTTCATTATCGATTTTTTATTTATCCTAAAATTGAAATTTAATTTTCATTTTTGTATATCTACCGAAACAATTTTTGTGTAGCGTTCTAATCCAAAAAAAAAAAAAAAAATTAATCGGGGATGAGCACAATTCAGAACATAAATCTAAATTATTATGTATACGTCGATGTAGGCGTATGTATTTATGTACGTAGATATATGTAGACACACTTCCACCGCATACACATAAAATCAAAAATTCAAACCGAAATGTTAATTATTAAACTTTTAATCAACATTTTAATTATAATATTTCGTCTTTTCGTTTCTGTATCTATGTGTGTATGTGTGTGTGTGTGTGTGTGTGTGTGTATGTTGCCTTCAGTTTATGTATACAGACAGACATACATACAAAAAAATAAATAAGTAAAATTCTTGACATCTAAATAATTATATTTTGTACATTTCAAAAAAGCACACAAATAACATGGAATGAAAAGCTCGTTAAAATATTTATTAAATTTTAATATATTTTCGTTTTTGTAGAACAAAGAAAATAATAAGTTCTTGGCATGAAAAGCCTGTCTATATAGAATTTTGGATTATGGTGAGAAGATGCCTACTCTCTTTCCCTCTTTAGTAGATTCTATAATTAATAATCAACATGAGTAAACCGCAAACTTACCGACAAATTTAACTTAAATTTGTTCATACTTGTGCGTTAGTGAAAATAGCGATGCCTACGGCAACTAAATCTGCCCTATATAAACCAGGACAAGGGTATTCCTTAGCAAATACTAAAAAATTAAAAAATTTAAGTGGGGCGGATCACTCCAGCACTCAAATGCCACTAATGGGCCTACGGTGCAATACCCGGATAAACACATATACTTACACATTAAATGCACCCAGCGTCATCTTGATTCACCAAAATTTGTTAATACATTTTCAGAACATCTCCGGATATAACATATCGGTATCGACGGAATCTAATTAAAATGTCTAGTAACGATGATTGAATTGATGGACCTGTCAGCAGTAAATCGTTGAGATCGATTTATGTCCTTTGATGAACCATCCAATACAACCCTCAACTTTGTAGTGGTACTTGTCTCTTTTATCACTCCATGATTGGAGTATTTTCATTCATTGGCATCATATGACCTAGACGCTCGTATTCCAACATGAAAGTAATATTTTATTCTTTAAATACTGGATTCCGTCTGAAATTTTTTTCCATCGCTTTCAGTCGTTGTTCAGCTATCCTATAATTGGACCGCAAATTCGTCAGTAGCTTGCAGGTAACCTTACGACAAATCTTCTATCATCATGTCTTTCTGTTGTACGCTCGAGCAATCCTCGCAGTATTTTTCCTCATCACCCAGCTCGCATGTGGTAGGTATCTTCTCAATTTCCCAAAATTTACGTAATGCAGCATCTACCTCTATGGTTATATTTATGTTGATTATATCGCTGGTGTTAGTTTGATCGGTAATATGACCTCCAATCACCCAACCGAACTTGGTTTCTTGCACGATCAGATGTAGAGTTATTTTTAGTTGTCCACCTTCAATTATTAAGATGAATACTTCCACGCCGAGCAATACATCAATATGGGCATTTTGGTTGAAATTCCAATCAGCAAGGTTCATGGATTTCGATTTATTTAATTCCAAGTGACCGATTTTGGATGCTGGTTGCAACGTAGTAACCTTTGGCACGACGTACTGGACTGGCCACGTGCCAGTAATAAAAGTAGCTTGTGACGCCGAGTCTAACAGTGCACGACAGATTTTGAATTCACTATTGATGTCTCTTATTCGTACAGTAGCTGTAGGAAGAATAGCTTGAACTTCATACAATAAACTGGTTTGGTAACATTTAGCTTGAGGTACATCTTTTAATACCGTCTTCATGCTGTTCTTGAGTCATATGTGGTGCAACAGTGTTGGACTTGTATTCCTGTGTATTGAACTATGATGTGTCTTGCATGACATGTCGTGCATCTGCTTTTAGCAATTGTAGACGTTGTGTCCTTTATGCAAGCAATTGTAGACGTTGTGTCCTTTATTGAGTACTTCATCCGACTTCATCGGAGTACTTCATCCGACGTATCTCGCAATTTTCTAATGCTTAAGCTGCTCACTTGGTTTACTGATGGTAAATCCATAAATGTTCGGATGAAAGCATTTATACTATATTTTTTGCGATCAACCAGCTTTGAAAATACTTCGTAACAATTGGCTTCCGTAACATTGAAATATCGTATTAATTGTGCTGCTTCCCCTGTCAACAAGCTCTTTAAATACTGGAACTTCTGTACAGCTGGATAATTCTTGTTGTGTATGGACGTGTTATAAAGGTCGTAGAAGCTCGGCCATTTCGTATATTCACCAGAGAAAGGAAGTATTGATAATTTCATCAGTTCAATTTCATTTAATGCTCGGATCCATTTGTTGAGATTTCCCGTTACCGTATAATATTTCAATTCAAACACGTATAATTATGATTCTAGGTTAGAATCCGGCATGTATAGCTTTTCTTCTACATCAAGGAACCGCGCTCTCATACTATGTATATAGTATCCACCCAAACCTTCAGTTCAGCATTAAGGATGTTGTAGCATTTGATGTATATATCGATGAAACGTTGGATTAAATTCACTAGTGCCCAATCCGGCTCGAAGGACCATCATCGATACAACTGAATATAGGGGACAAATGCATTTATGGTTTTACCGCAATGGTGAAATAACTACGGTAAACCTAATGATTGGCAACAACTAAATCTGTCTGGTGTTGGCCAATATAAACTAGGACAATGATATTCCTTAGCAAATACTAAAAAATTAAAAATTAAAGTTGGGCGTATTACTCTCACGGGGTCCACGGTGCAATACACGGATAAACACATATACTAACACATTAAAAACACCCAACCGTGATTAATGATCACCACCGGTAATCGAACCCGAGACCCTCGAATAGCAAAGCAAGTACGCTATTCACGGTGCCAACGAGGGCGGTTAGCAAATACTAACTTTTAATTTTGTAATATTGGGCAAAAACCAACCTTACCCTCAGAGACTTTTCTCATATGGATAAAGCATGGAGAGTGGCGAAGGATCACCAAGGCTATGACCCCGTTACATAACTTATATAGCTCCAACATTCACCTTGCTTCCCGAAAATCCATCAGGAATTCTAGAATGGCAATCTGGAGCACATATAGGGAAATCTTGCAGAGACTTTTACATCCATCGGTTATTGAGCTACCAACGAGAGACGTGGTATGCTATGGTAAAGCCTAATTAAGGGTTAAGCAATATACTATCAATATATAACACTAACTTGGTGGTCTAAAGAACTATCGAAAAGATGTAGAAGAGCCATTAGTAAAGCCGAAAGTAGTACAACTCCTTAAAATTTAACAAAATAGGATTAAGGAAAGCACTACAGAAATTTTGGAAACTCTTCTTTGACGAAATGAAGGAAATCACCAAAATTTCTCTCTACCAACTCGACCAGTTTTTGTTATTTAATTTCACCGGATTGTTCTTGGGAAGCTTCCTATGGCATGTTAACTATTGTACTTGACGAAATTAAATGCACTCACCTGGAACCACATACATTGTTCGTAGAGAACCTGGTAAATAAGATCTAGAGACTATGAGCGCTAACCGGTCTCAATTCATATAAATCGACCAGGCCGGAAATCAAAAACTGTCCGGGGATTATCAACCCCTGGGTAGATTTAATCTTCAAAAAGTGCTTAATACTGGTCTGTATCGCTAGGAAACAGACGTAGGACATACTATTTTATGTATCCCGAATGCAGGAAAATCTGATACGCCTACCTAACGAATTTAAAGACATATAACTTTATCAGTTTTTCTTTTGAATACTTTGGAAAAGCTGTGGGTTGTTTATAGGGCTCAATATCACTCAGTTGAGTTGCCAGATATTTGATGAGGGAGGGGTTGCACCAAAAATTGCATCCGTCGCGAAACTTAGAAAATTTCATTGTCTATTGAGACATCCATTCACGTCCCGCTGAATATTTAATAATACCAATCCCTTGGTCGGTATGAATAATGCACTGATAAGCTTAGAAGAATAATTAGCTCAGGTATCATCTAAATTAATTTAATCGTTGACTTTGCGTATCACCTTGGGCGAACCGTTTTAACATCACAACCCGTGCAATCTTCATCTTCAATTGCTCATGAAAAGTAATTTTTTTTTGCCCTGCAGTTCTATATCATTCCACTCTTTTAAGCGGCCTTTTTTCTGGTTATTTTTGTCAGTAGTATCAGTAACGTTTTTTGACACAGAGGACTGATCAGTCCGTAGGTCTTCAGCCACTTCAACGAAAACAGGCAGATAACCTACATACATTGAACATTTTCTAATGCCTTGTTCATTTGAAAGAGCTCCTAACATTTCCAAATATTTTTGAAGAAAAGAATAACTTTAGTGACTTGCACGGATTCAGTCCTTTGCACCAACGTTACAACCTATTTTTTTTTATAGTAACTCTCGAATATTTATTTATTGTGCTTTTATACCTGGTCATACGACGAAGCAGAATCTACGACTTACTAGGACATAGGTAACTTTTATGACGTTGAAATTAAATTTCATGTGGCGCCGAATATTTTTAAAAGAACATGAAGATCCAAGAAAATTAAATCCTGTCAAGCAACTGATGCGTCATATTTGATTAAATTGTGATTAACTTTTCTATTTTATTTTAGAGATGTTCGAGGTATCGTATTTTCCGTCAATTTTTTCGTCCCAAACAAATTTGATTGTGACGGCCTTTACGGTAAATTTGATTGTGGTGTGTTAGGTTAAGTTGCAATTAGGTCAAACGTTTCCATAAAATAAAATATCTATGACAGTTGATTAGCCTATAGCCTGCATCTGTTCTTTCCAATTTTGTCCAACAAAATTTTATTCCCTTATCATTACAAAGATTCTAGTGGGTCAAAAGCTAAAATAATCTGCCTGCAACAAAATTTTCAAAGTTCGTGAAAATTGGAAAATTAAAATTGGAGAAATGACAAATTTTACCAGATCAAATTTTTAGTATTAGTATTCAATTTGGTATGTTGAAGGTCACATAGTTCATTAGGTTGGGTCTGAGATGGAAAATATTCGATGTCTTGATAGATTGGCCATCTATAGGAACTTCGATTTCCGGCAGGACTACATAGCAACCAACGTTTTACATTTATTAAGATAGTCTAGCTGGCATTAAGCATTATCTGGTCTAGTTTGGGAGAGTCAGTTGTTATTTTCTATCTATCTCTCGCTATTGCTCACTAACTCTTGATATATAACTCTCTTGCTGTCTCTCTTTTCCCTCTCTGATTTCTCTGTTTCTCTTTCTATGTTTCTTTCTTTTTCTCTCTATCACTCTCTCGTTTTTCTCTACTACTCTATAGTATTCAAGCTATAAGAATATTTTAGAAATCCTCATAGGCAAGACGGCTTGGAGGTTTAATTAACGGAGTCTCTTGGAAGATTTAACTTTTCGTGCCGGAATTATATAGTACCAACAAATACCAGACATTCTAGTGCAATCCCTACTTTAATTGACCGGCAAAGCTTGTAATTTACAAGTCTTACAAATGTCATTTCATCAGCATATATCAGGTCCTCATTATATAGTTACATAGTTATAAGATATATGGGATATATGTAAAAGTGACGTTATCGCTAGAGCAAGCAGAAATCAGATAATGATGAGAGAATGATGTACTTTGCAATTGCTCACGATCTTAAAAAGGCATGCACATTCTTTACTCACAAACAAATATGTTTGGAAACATGGATCCACCCTCGTCGCAAAATTTGACGTGTTAATTTCAAACGGGCGAGATCGAGTTGTGCAGGATGTGGGAACTTATCGGTCAGCAACCAAACACATAAGCCCCGATCATTATTTGGTCGCTGCAAAGCTATGATGGAAGTTTTCGGACAGGTCCGGGAACACAGTGAAACGCATGGAACGTTTTAATTGTGAAGGTCTGATAAACGAAAATCAAAAAACGATATCAGCATCTTGTCAGCGACAGCATTGAGGTAGTTAATTACCAGTCTGACTATGTGAACTCCCGCTAAATAGAATTTGAGATTAGTAAAAGTCAGACCCAATTGACTTGATAACGAGTGTCGTCTTGCAATCAAGCAACAAAATATAAAAGTGAAGTGTAACAAAGTCTCACAATCGCGAGGAAAAAGAAGGCTGCTCTTGCAAGGAGGGCAGCTAAGCGGATTTTTAGATGGAAGAAGTGAGAATGGTGGAAGGCCGAGGTTCTGAAAGTACAACAACTCAGCAATGAGCGCAGTTTGCGTAGTTTCTTTAAAGGAATTACTGGACTGCACCATACTTTCAGGTCTACGTCAACCGCCATTCGAGACCGGGATAGAAACCTCTATGTCAACATCGACACAGTACTCGATGCATGGAATAAACACTTTACCGACCTACTTGGTGTTCATAATGCGTCACAAACTGTGGCTGAGTCATCTCCAATATAAATTGTGAAGATTTCCATTGACCATCCATCACATGAGGAATTCACTAGGTCCATGGAGGGACTGAAACAATCAATCGAGAGAGTTTGTGGCCTGGTCTGGAATATCTAGAAATGCCAACAAAATTGGTTCGATTGTGAAAACTGACAGTGACACTGTCTCAATGCTGTGTTAAAATAGGGGACAGGCCATCTAGAATTTTTGCAGTTAACTCGGGTGTTCAGCAAGGGAATGCTTGCTGGTCCCAATTTTCTTTATTATCAAGTTGGAGTACATCTTCCGTAAAATTGAAACACCTCAGCGCAACAACTTATATCGCCAGTCCAATCAGGTGCATCAGGAGTGAAGCAAATACTTGTTCTCTGGATATAGGGACAATGGCACGCCGTAATGGCCACTACACGTATAAGAGGGTAGGGATGTTCAAATAATTGGGTTCTCTTATCACTCAAGATGACAGTGCTGGTGAGGCTGTTAAGGTTGACCTGGCAGACATGCTTTGGATCCTCTTAGGCCACACTGCTGAAATTTAAACACCTGTCAAGTGCAGCGAAGCTTAATATTTACAAGTGTTGATGAGATCTGATGAACAATATACATGGAGTAAAATTTCGGTGAGTATGCTGGCTGGGTTAAGTTCTGCATACTGATCGGGATCGAATTGTGCAGCGATCTCTGAAAGGAGAACCACCATATGATAGGCGCAGAGGTAGTTGTCTAAGACAGAATGAAACCCAAGCGCAGAATTGAAACCGTTGTAGCCGGATTATTGACTCAATAAGGGGCTAGTAAAGTCCTTTATATACTGTTTATTATTATGACATACATGTATATCAAGAATATCGAGAAGCACAAATCTATAGTGGGATTATATCATCTGCGACAATTCAATCAATAAAAAGTTGGAATGCTTTTCTTTGACATTTAAAACGACCGACAGCCTATCTAATTAAGATAGATCCTCTTGGTTTGCACCGTGGGCCCATTGTGGCATTGAGTGCGGAACCTCAGTAGGTTCCAACCGTTTTAACAACAACAAAAAAATCTTTGCCTAGATACAGCAGAAAGATTCGTCTATTTTGTGAAGATTTGGTTCTCGGTTGTTTTGAAAGTAAAGTATAAATGCAGTGGGAGCGGAGACGTCTACTATTTTGTAGAACATATTATCCTCCGGCCATCGAATCATCTCACGTTTTGTCGTATAATGCGTTTGATATCTTATCAAAAGTATCGAGCCCTCTTTTGGTGGCATTGTAATTCAAAATCATTTCTTTCTGGTTTATATTTTGGATGACAATAAGGTAACAATGCGATTCATTTTTGGAACATTTAAGCAAATTCTCATTTTGTTACGTCGCTGAACCCAAACTGGGATGAATATTGCTCCTGTCTTGCATAATTCTTGTAATACATTGGAATGCATATTTTGTTTTGTTTTAGAGTGCCTATACCATTGTAAGCTGCCACGATAACAACAACCTCGCAGAACCTTTAAATTAGTGGTAAGAACCTGCTATCCCTGATCGTGAAGAATCCACACCCCATAAGCACTATGGTGCTGGTGGCGTTGGAATGATGTCCACCCATTGTAAAAAGCATTCCAATATAGGCGCAAAAATCGTTAGAAATCAAACCTTCCAGCTTTTAGCTGGTTTTCTGATATTTTTAAAGTTCTATTCAATTGTTTGAAAGCTTCCCGATGCAATTCGCATTCAGTTATGTCCAATAAAGTTTAATTATAAATTTTAGAAATATACTTTAAACATTTTTGAAATTTTTGCTCAAATTTTGTAACTGTTACAAAACTTGATGAAACTATTCGTTCTTGGTAAGTGAAATTTCTACAAAAATTTGGATCATATATCGCCTAATTCTGATTAAATGTTGACCAAAATACTATTTATGTTTATGTTATTATCCAAAAATTAACCCTAACGAATAAAGAATCACTGACATGAATGTGTACGTAGCTGGTGGTTTCCCACCGATAAATATATTGACATTTCCCATCTCTTAATACTTAATAGCTTCAACGAACAAAAAGGTTTAACCAAAAAGCTATAAACTTATGTACATAAATTAATTTTTTATTACTTTTGTTTCCAATGAACATTTTTATTTCATTAGCATAAATTTGATCGACAATCAATAATACGGGTAATAAATTGTTGATAACAATTACAAACAAAAAGGTATATACATAATACGGTGGGGCCCGACCAAAAAAACCTATTCAGTAAATTCAAAGAAAGTGAACAAAGAAAATTAATTTTTTATTGAATTCTAATTGCTATACGACCAACATTTATTGCTTGGTTTGTTAACATCTATAACACATTTTTGCAGAAATCACTGATTTGTGATGTTTTTGTAAACTCGTATCACACCGTTCATTTGACTATTCAACTCAAGAGAGACCATATTTATAAGAACATGTTACAAAACTGATCGACTTCAGTTTATATATCATTTATACTAAAATTGTACGTGTAATCCTTTGCGCTACAATTCAGTCCAGCACACATAGTGAAACACACGGAAAATTGTCTAGCACTGGTGAAAGGTAACTTTACAGTGTGTTTTACCAAGCAGTTTAATTAAAACTTATTAACACCATTTTTTTTAAAGATTTTTAAGCAAAAAAAAAAATCGATAACTAATTTTAGTCGACCTTGCCAAGCACTCGCAAAGGAAAACACACAAGAAATTGCCAAACACTGATACACGTTAATTTTTCGTGTGTTTTACTATGTGCGTACTTGAGAAAGTCAACTAAAATTTTGGTTCAAACAATTTTAATTTTTTTTTTGGTAATTATTATTATTATTGTATTGATTGCATTTTTGTATGTCGTTTGGATAATTATATTCCTTCTACTCAAGCAATAAACTACAGTCAGCGTTCAACAGTTTTTGGGTTTTGTATGTGAATTTATTTATAAAATGAATAATTTTGAAAAATAATTTAGATGATTATGGAAATTTTTATTTTGTATGGACGCTCTATTTGACGTACTGAAATATTGAGAATCAGTGCCAGATTACAGGTTCCCGAGGCTCTGAGGCCAATATTAAATAATGTTTTAAATAACGTGAAATTCGTTTTCTAAATTTTTCGAATTTCATAATTTTGATTAAGACATTTAAAAACTGCTGTGCATTGGAAAATATCAAAAATTTTAAATTTCTCTGAGCCGAGATAAAATTCTGATTTGAAAATAAAAAATTTGATTTTCCTGCATCCCTGATAACTCATACCGTAATTCTGACATATTGAATTAAAACTGAAGGCTTACAAGTTCTGTTAGAAATGTAAGAAACGTTTATAGTCGAGAATTGGTTGGATGATTTCCTGAATTCTGGAACAATATTCATGTGGAATCCACTACAAAAACTTATTTATGGTTGACATTGTTTAAAAGGTGCCGCCTATTAAGCGAATTTACATAAACGTAATAGCGCTGATATTCACTGGTTATTAATGCAACTGCAAATTATTACAAATTATACGAATACTTTCTACCAGCTATTATTCAATACACATTTGCTGAAATTGATGACCTTGCATCAAATAAAGCTATACTATATGAAGCAAGAACGGTCGCATTTCGAGAAAAGCTAATTATTTATTCAACGTTTGAAATATTACGATCCTGAACATTGGCGATCCTGAATATGTAGCCACGATCGAGACACTGGTGAGCAATTATCCTCCTAAGAGCAATAAAGCCTCCCGTGCGTGAAAATAGAGATTATTTTAAAAAACGAAACACCAGTATACCAATCACCACGGGCATTTCTCACCAGGAGAAAAAAGTGAAGTTGAAACACAAATAAATGAGAGGCTCAAAGCCGATATTATATTACACCAAGCAGCTCGGAGTTTGCTAGTCTCATATAGTATTGAGAAATAAAATAGATAATTCAAAACAGAGGATCACATCAAGCAATTTGACTTTTAACGACCGCTAGATTTAGAAAATGGATTTGTTCACGTTCCTATATTGAAGAAAATAGTATAAAATTTTGTTACACATTGTGGTCACTTCGAATTGAAAAATGTACATTTTGGCTTATGCACCGCTTCAGCAGTGTTTCAACGATACATCAACTGTGTTTTTCGTCCATTGATCGTAAAAGCGTACATATTGGTATATATGGACGATATAATTAAAGAAGTTTTAAAATTGGGTGAATGATATGGACTACAAATCAAATCGTAGAAATGTTCTTTCGTCCACAGTAACATCGAGTATTTGGAATATGAAATCTCCAAGGGTGTTATTAAAACTTCATTATCGAAAACCAAGTGTGTAAGGTCATTACCGGAACTAAATAGCTTAAGAGCTTTATCCCATATTATTCAGTATTTGCCAAGCCCCTAAGCGATCAGGACTGTGAGTTTATCGTTGGCATGAATCAAAAACCAGCATTCGAACGACTAGTAGATCAACCAATTTTAGCAATTTACAAACCAACGTCGGAGATGAAGCTTCATACCGATGCTTGAAATAGCCTGGATTTGGTGTCGTACTTCTACAGAAGGGTGACAATTTCAATTTTTACCCAACGTATTATTATAGCAGCGAGACATCTGCTACACAAGAAAGATACTCTTCATATGAATTGGAGGTGCTTGCACTACTTAGTTGCACAACTATTGGAATACGAACCCTACGAGAACTTTACCATTAAACGAGGTGTAATATTCAAACAAAAATCTGATGGGAGAAAGCTATTTTACATATCGAAATCAATGCAATGTGAGTTAGTTCGGAAGGTGCATGGAAATGGTCACTTTGCTGCAAGAAAAATGGAAGAAATAATTCGACGAGACTACTACTTCCATAAAGTTCGTGAAGTTCGAGATAGACTAATGTCAACCATTCACATCGATCACTTGGGACCACTGGTAAGCACTAAAAAGAAATATAACCAAATCCCTTCTATTGTAGATAGCTTTTCAAAGTACCTTGGCTCTTTCTTGTTAGATCAACGACTACTGTCGAAGTGCTTCAGAAAATGGAGCAGTACGGGGCCATTTTGAAAGAATTCATCGAGTTATAATACCGGCACTCATTAAACTGTCTATTGAATGTGTTTAAGTAAATGAACATCCTGCAACGCTTCCTTAATTCTAACTTCCAAAGAAGAATTAATCGCATCCCCTTCGGGGTAATGTTTGGCACGAAAATGAGGAATCCTGAAGATCTACCTCTGGCGGAAATAATTCAAGAAAAAACTACTACGGAATTTATTTACGAGAGTGAGGTCATTCGAGATCAAGCACGAAAAAGCATATTTTAAAGTTCACCAAGAAAACCGTAGAACATTTAACAACAGTGATCTTCCTTCCTGTCTGATGGAAAATAACATTTAGGTCGTTATGTAAATCATCGTTGGTTACTTAGGGGTAAGCATTCGTTATTGCACATAGAAATTTGATTTAAAACGTTGAATGATTAAACGATTTGATTATTTAGTACAGCCTCAGTATGTGCAGCATACCATACGTCCACATTGGTTAAATAATCGTTCTAACGTGGTGTTTCCAGTTCAATCCTGAATCGAGGTGCAATCCGGGATATTTAGCAGATTCAGCTTGTGGAATTTCCACCCCATTGGTAAATCTATGGAAGTTGCTATTTTTGTGCCGCAACGCATATGTATAACATGGACTGATTTTAGCTCGTTCAGCTTTAAGTGAAGAATTGGTCCATTTGATAACTCTATAAACAGCGTTGGCGCAATTTAGTCAATTCTAAGTGACTCTTTGGGATTCAAATTCATATCTATTTCTTGACCCCCCTTCTTGTGAGGTGACACTTTTCCTGTTTAATGGAGATCTATAGTGGTTGAAATAGTGATGCCAGATGTTGTGCAAACAGTCCGGCTTTTTCATCGTTACGTCGGCCCCATTCTCCATTTGTGTTCCTGATTTAATCCTTGGATTATTGGCCTCTTATATCTTTTAGTAGCTTTCTAAATAGTACAATTTTTGTCAGTTTTGGACCCAGTCCTTCCAGATGATCTTCTGTACAAGCCCGTTTATGTTCTTTAACTAATCGATTAATTTTATTACTTGCTCGATTAAATTCTCTTTTGTAAATAATAATTCTGGTTCTATGCCATATGCGTCTTTTCTTACGCATCTCTTTTATCAGTTCACGAATCACCAGGGTTGATCTCTTGTACAACTTTCTCACCTAATATGGGTGTAGACTCTTTAGCTGCTTTCAGCATAGAGTTAATAAAATATCCAGCTTGTATTTCAATTTTTTGTTGAGTTTTGAGGCAAACTCTTAATTCAATTAGATTGTCCTGGTTCTCTCTAAATAATTTCCAATCCGTGAATTTATTAGTAAGGTTAAGTTTCCTTTCCTTTTTAATGACTTATTTGTACTCAGAGTCAGTAAGACTGGTATGTGATCGGAAGTACGTCTTGGTGGGCAGTAGTCTCTGTTATACGTATAGGAACTTTACAGTCAATTACTTTTTATCTTTTTGTATCATTGGTGGTTTGAAAGAATCTTCCAATTTTTACAGGCTGCTAGAGAGCTGGCTGCAATTTTGTCTCTCTTTCTCCGTGAAATTCACTGAGCATCTTCATTTTAATAGTTTATTTGGCTTTTGTTGTAGGCGTTAATTTATTATTGTTTTTCATATAGCTAATTCTGATACACCTGGCATCCATTATAACTAGCCGGATGACCTTTTACTCCGCACAGTACACAACATAACATTTCGCGGCTATACGGTAGTCCGTTTCCATTATTGGATATTGCTTTCAACTGAGTAGGTTTCTCCGTCACTGCTTATACTTGAGCTCTGAGTATATTGAAATTTGTAACATTGCTCACATTAATTCCTTTTAGGGAGCCGGTTTTGGTTTTTTTGGCATTTCATAAAATATCGATAGAGCTAACCTGGGCGATAGCGTTTTGGAGAGTCTCATCTTTTTATTTACATTTACCTTATTTTCTTTGGGTTGAGTGAGTTCCTTCTGAAGTTCCTTTTCATCCATAAAATATTCATTGTTGAGCATTTGAAGGATCTGGCTTCTAACATTAGTATACATAGAAGGTTTCATTGGCCCCTCTAGTTTATTCTGGTGCTCAAGCGAGACCAGTTTTGAGGTGATCCCATTGCCGTCTGGCCGCAGATGGTGTCTTTGCTCTAATATAGGTAAGTGTTTGTCATCTATTAGAGGTTCAGTAAGTTCACTAAGTCCGAGGTGCTTCAATCCAAGTTGAAAAGAAATCTTAAGGGGACAGCATGCGGTTTTCAAACGAGTAAGCCTATATTCAACAACGAGTCATTGAGTTTCAAAATGCGGGAATTATACTATCAGGCTAAAATCTTGTAACTGGAAAAGGAGTATAAACATCTTTGGGTACGTAATTCTAAAATTTTCATGAGGAAAATTGATGGGAGTGAGAGACTAGAAATCAAGGACAAAGAAAACCTGCTCAATTTATAAATTAAATAACTTAATTTTTAAATGTCTGTTGTAAATTGTATACGTCACGATTAAATGGTAAATCTCTCATCAAAAAAAAATTCCTCTATATCCAAAGATGAGAGTACCTTGTGGATAATCCACCAAAATTCCCGTAGCTTACGAAAAAATAGTGATAAAATATTTGCTTATCTTAATTCATATCCCAACCTGCCGGATATTATATTTTTCTCAGAAATTTGGATTGGAAGTAATGAGGTTTCTAGTTATATAAGATTCCTAATTTTAATTTGGTTGATTGCTGTAACAATTCTTACTTATCAGGAGGTATAATTGGCTATGTGAAATCTGGTCTAAATTTCAATTTTGTTACTAAAATATTAAAAACTGCTGACGTTTTGAGGTTAAATATTTTAATCGACTCTGAGAATTTTTGTGTGGTTTGCGTATATCGTTTTCACTTCTGTTCAATCTTGGAGTTTGTTGATGAATTTTCGACTTAAGCTCGACTTAAATTATCGATTATTATTATTGGTGATTTAAATATTGATATTTCAGAGTGTAATTTTACGAATCCTAATGTTAGTGTATAACTTCAAATGATGTCTTCCTTTGGATTTACTTCGCTAGTCCTAAAGTTCACTAGAGTTACTGATACTACTTCAACCAGTTTTGATCACATTTTTGTACAACTAATGTTAACTCCAATCTGGTCACAAATGAGGAGGGTTTAGATTATAAATTATCTGTGTTGTAGCTTGAAATCACAAAAAATAGCCTTAAAAAATCGAATATACAAACTAATATCCATTCTAGGCAAGTGATTGAGCAGTCTTATTTAAATGAGGTTTTGAGTAGAGAAAATTGGTCTCATGTTTTTATGCAAAAAAATCCAAATGAAGCGTACAACAGTTTTCTTCATATTTCGTCAACTCACATTTCACACTATTCTATTTCGATAGTTCAACGTTCTCACAAGCAAAAAATTAAAAGAATTCGCCCTTGGATTTCGATTTCTTTGTCTAAAACGATTAATTTGAAAAATAAACTCTTAAAAACTCTATGTAAACATCCCAGAGATATTAAATTAATTGGTAGAATAAAGAAGTTAGAGAGTAAAATAAGTGAAGCAATTCCTATAGAAAAAGAACTTCATTATTACCAACGTTTTAATAACTGTTAACACAGGGCCGTACTTAGATACGGGCAAAACGGGCAATCGCGCCGGGCCCCGCGTGTTTTAGGGCCCCAAAATCGAGGCCAAAATGGAGAAAAGGGTAACAATTCGAAAAAATCATTTCATTCATATTTTCGCTCTACTGGTGATGTATCGCCCTGTTTTGCCTTCATGTACATATAGGAAATACGTTATACAACAAAAACATTACAAACAACTTTTTCTGTATGCGCGATGCACCAATACTGTCAAAGATATTTTTAATTTTACAAAAAAATATTTTTGCTTAACCCTTATGTTAACACGATGTATTTATAACACAAAGTGCTGCTCGGTCAGTTCTATGTATTTATTTAATTTGAAAGCGGGTAGGTAAAGTGTTAACAACGTGCGATCAAACTCAACGGTACATTAAAGTAGTATTGAATAAACCATATGAATTGATTTAGAGAGGAAACAGAAAAATCTTGGCAAGCCTTATTAGTATCAAATGCTAATCACATAGCGATTAGTGGTTTTAATTTAAAGGATTTGTGCATATTGAAGTTAATAATTGGTACTTTTTTTAAATTTGTGATTTCGCAGTTTTTTGTTGAATATGGTAATGATAAATGGTATGTAGTGTAAATGTTATTTAAATTTTTAGATAACCATCAAAATTAAGGTAAAATATTTGCAATTATTTATCAAATGTAAGTTAATATTTATACTTTTATAAAAAATGTTAAACCACAGTTAAAAATGTCTAAGAGATTGTATGAAAGCGGTGCACAAAAAAGGGCCAAACAAGCTCGAAAAGCAACAGAATTAAGTAGTCTTGTTGGATCACTAGATAAATTTTTTAAGCGAAGTGAAAGTTCATCAAATTCGACCAACAATTCAATTGAAATGTGTGATTCAAATATTTCTTCCCAACCTATAAACAATAAAGTTGACGAAAATGTTAGTGAACCCCAAAAGCAGAACGAGAATTTAGACGACATACCAGCTAGCACTAATATTGAAGATATTTTATCTATTGATGATTTTTCAGAAATCAATGATAATGAAGAAATACATAGTAGTGCTGTAGCAGTTAAAGCGAAATTTGATATAGCAGACCTTGCAACTTGGCCTGCTGAAATTGACGACAAACTACGGATGTTTTTGATCGAACAGTCACCAAAGAGCATTAAAAGCAGTCAATTTAAAAGAAAACCAAATGGAAGATGTTTCAGTGACACAGAGTTGAGAAACTGGCTTTTTTATTCAAACTCTACGGGAAACATTTTCTGCTTTTGTTGTCGTTTGTTTTCACCATCAAAAATTTTGCTCACTACTACTGGATTTTGGGACTATAAACATACAGGAAGACACTTATCTTCACACGAATCATCAAAAGAACATTTTGAATCAGCGTATAAATGGCGAATGCTAGAATTTAACATTAAATCCAGAGCTGGATTAGACAATATGAATGAAGATGTTTATCTTAAAGAGAAGCGAAAATGGCGAATAATTTTAAAATGCATCATAAAAACAATATTATTTTTAAGCGAACGTAATTTAGCTTTTAGAGGAAGCAATGAAAAATTTTTTGAACCAAATAATGGTAACTTTTTGGGAGTAATTGAGTTACTCTCTGATTTTGTTCCAGAACTGAAGAGCCATTTGGAATCAATAAATGATTCTGACAAAAAAAAGATTACGTCATATTTTTAAGCGAAAATTCAAAACGAAATTATTATACAATTAGCATCTAAGGTTTTAAGTAGTATAGTAAATAATATTAAATCATCAAAATATTTTTCCATAATGATAGATTCCACACCAGATTTTCGAAAAAAGGACCAATTATCCATAATTATTCGGTATGTAAAGATAACATCCCAAAAGCCAAGTATCGTAGAGAGTTTCTTAAGCTTTGTAAATGTTTTGTCTTCAACTGGGGAAAATTTAGCAAACGTCCTTATTGAGGAATTAGAGGTATTAGGCATTAATATTGCTGACTGCCGTGGTCAGTCATACGACAATGCCAGCAATATGAAAGGAGAATATAAGGGAGTGAAAAGTCGAATTTTGGAAATCAACAGCAGAGCATGCTATACTCCTTGTGGTGGACACAACATCAATTTAGTGATAGGAGATAGTGTTAAAAATACTTTAAAAAGCCAGAATTATTTTACAACAATAAATAATTTATATAAAATTTTTGCTGCATCAACCAAGCGATGGGCTATTCAGACGAAATATTTAAAAATAAATTTAAAACCACCTAGCGATACTCGTTGGGAATATCGATTGAAAAGTGTAAAAGCTGTTAAATACCAGCTAACCGAAATTATTCTTGCTCTAGATGAACTTAATATTACCCACCTAGACTGTAACGCTCTTGCTGAATCACTAAAACAACAAATAAACAATTATGAGTTTGTTGTATTGACAACAATTTGGTATCATTTGTTATCAAAACTTCATATTTTAAGCCAATTATTACAGCAAAAAGATATGGCATTAATTGTTGCATTAAGTCACACAAAGGCTACGTTATTATCACTTGAAGATTTTAAAAACAATTTCGACAGCATTTTAAAAGAATCAACTGAAATATCGGAAAAAATAAATATCATGCCAAATTTCAATGTTCCACGTTCCTATAATAAACCGTCTACAACAAGCAGTTCATTTCGTTTTCCTGATCCTGAACCAACCGAACCTTGTTTACTAAAACATAGAACACGAAAACCGAAAAAGTTGGCCGACTACTGTTATTATACTGAGAGTGAAAAAAATAATAATGATAAAGATGACGAAATTGTTGATGCAATTGGAACAGGACGTGTTAGTCATGAAACTGAACAAATTATCGAATGCTGTGATGATATCAACATTTGTGAGTTAATGCTCGAAACAGAAGTTGAGGCAGAGTGTAACCATCTGGCTTCTGAAGAGAAATTTAAAACATTATATTTTGATAAATTAATCAACGTAATGAGAGATTCATTTCAAGAAAGATTTGAATCGTATAATTATTTAAATGAGCTTTTCGGGTTTCTTTTTGATAATGAAAAGTTGAAAAGTATGAATACAAATGAGTTTAACAATCATTGTTCAAATTTGTCCAAATATTTAAAAGACGATATCGAGGAGATGGAGTTCAGAAATGAACTTTTCGTTTTGAGACATATCCTAGAAGATAACTATTCAGTTTTGGAAAATTTCAAATTTATTTTAGATAGAAATTTGGAAGAATTATATCCTAATGTGTGTATCGTATACCGAATAATTTTAACGTTACCAATTTTCGTTGCTAATTGTGAGCGATCTTTTTCAAAGCTAAAACTGATTGAAAATTATCTACGGTCGACGATGTCACAGGAAAGACTCTCTGGATTAGCGATCCTGTCAATTGAAAATGCAACTGCCAGAACTATTGATTTGAATAATATTATCGATGAATTTGCCAGCAAAAGGGCAAGAAAAATTATTTTATAATTTGTTATTCTACTTTACTATCTATTTTTCATTATTTGCTTATTGAATATAAAGTATCTTAATGTAAAACTAACTAAAATTATTGTGATTAGGCAAATGAATTAAACTGTGATTGTTGTGATAAAATTTATGTTTTTTATTTAAATATTTTGAGAATTTTTGTTGTTGTTGTAGGGCCCCCCATTTTTGTTTGTCCCGGGCCTCCAAATGTTACAGCACGGCCCTGTGTAAACACGATGTGAAATCTCAATGGCGACTTGTAAATGAACTTTTAAATGAAAATAGTGAGAAAGCTATTATTGAAACCATCAGATCTCAGAATAATAATATTCTAAATGATGAAGTAAATATTGCAAATGAATTTAATAAATATTTTGCCAACATTGCTGAAGATCTTGAAGATACAATAGAAAACTTTATTCTTTAATCCAACTGACAGCTGTGAGGTACTTGATACCATTAATTCGCTAAATAATTCATTAGCATGCGGATATGATAAAATAAGTAACTCTCTGATCAAATATGTTGGACCGCTTATTTCATCTGTTCTTAGTTATATTTTTAATCTTAGTATGTGAACCACTGTTTTTCCTGATGTCTTAAAGAAAGCTGTAGTCATACCACCACATCAAAAGGGAGATAAACTTAGTTTGGGTAACTATCTGCTTTCCGTTTTCTCTAAACTATTTGAAAAAATAATTAAAAAAAGATTACTTTCCTTTTTGGCAAAATTCAATTTTTTTTTAAATAGCCAATTTGGTTTCAGAGTTGGTAAAAGTACTGAAGATGCTCTGCTACAGCTCACAAACAAAATTATATTTTCTTTAAATAACGATGAATCTGCTGCAGTAGATTTTATAGATGTTACAAATGCGTTCGACACTGTTGATCACAATTTATTATTATTGAAGCTAGATAAAGCAGGGATACGCGGCATTGCAAACGAATGGTTTCTGTCTTACCTTTCTGACAGACAGCAGTCGGTAAAAATTGGGAATTGTATTGGCGAATTTAGAAAAATTAAGTGTAGAGTGCCACAGGGATCAGTCTTAGGACCTATCTTATTCTTGATCTATATTAATTCTTTTTTCGAACTAAAGTTAGATGGGCATTCAGTAGGTTTTGCTGATGATGTAGCGATGTTATATAGCTCCAGGGATAGTGATACTAATGTCCAGAAGATTAATAACGATCTTCGAATTCTGAGACGCTGGTTTGACCTACACTACATGGTTCTCAGTTCTAAAACGAATATTCTATATATTAAATTATCTGGAGTCGTGTCTAATCCAACTGATGTTATATATCATTCCTCAGACTGTTTAAATAATAGTGTTACATGTTCAGAATATTGTAAAGTTTTAGATGTAGTTGAACGATAAGCGTTTTAGTTTTAGGAGTCATGTTAAGTCGTTACAAAATTATTTGTTAGCATGTAATAGATAATTGTACCTTCTACGTGATATTTGTCCTGAACCCGTACTTAGATCAGTGTGTTTTGGCATTGTGCAGTCAAAACTTCAGTATGGTTTAACTTGTTGGGGTGGAATTTACTATTCCAATTTCAACGCCCTAATAGTTGCACAAAATTTTATAATGAGAACGATATGTTGCAAACCACGATTAACTTCTACCCTACCTTTATTTATAAATTTAAACATACTTCCGTTAAGACATTTGTACGTTTATAAAGTTTTAAAAATTTTCTTTTTACGTAGTGGTCACTGGAATTTAAAAGTAACTAACTATACATTACGTAATGCAAACTACGTTAATTGCCCACCACCAAGAAAGGAGCATTTTAAACATTTTTTTAGCTCTGTGGCGCCTAAAATTTATAATCAGCTATCAGATAGTTTAAAACAAATTCTTGTTTATTTGACCTTTATGAAGGATGTTAAATCATGGCTAATGGAAGTAAAGGATATTGAAACTCTCTTTCACACTTTGAAATGGAACCACATTCCTTTTACGTTTTTAGTTATAATTGAAACTAAATTTTATTGATTGAAATTCAAAACTGAATTAGTTTAAATAGATTTTAGAATTTTATTCTTCTTTAATTTTAGTATATTACTCTCGATGGTAATATCGATTCTGATCCTTTGTGATCACAGATATTTCCTAATTCTCGTTAATTTTTTAAGCATATAGAAACATAAGTTTTACCGGATAAGAAACTGATCAGATAATTTCAACACAGCATATCATAATATTTGTATTTAAATCATAAGCTTGTTATATTGTTTAATTTTTATTTTAAAATATTTAAATACTTTTTATATCTTATTTTTAATCCTATAAGTAATAAATCAATAAAGAGAAGATAAATAAATAAAAATAATATGTGATATCTTCATTTGTAAGTACTAGATGTAAGAACCTAGTCATACACATTTTCAAAAGCTGTACAGTGGGATTAGATTAATAGTTGGCTTGGGACTAAAACTCAGTGAAGAACTAAATTATGATAGATACCATACCACTTGATAGTTTTTGCAATGCGTCCACCATTGATCCTGAATTAATAATTTTTTAAACCATAAATAAGTTCATTAGGTGAAGAGTTAATTAATGTGTTCATTAAGTATGTCGAATTGGAGCTTTTACATTTTAATGAACTTTTCGGGTTATATTTTAAAAAAATAAAAATTAAAGCTTTCTGATATGCAGGCATATTTCTGTGTGACTATTCGTCAGACAAAACAAATTTTTTTGTGGAGATTCCGATCGACAAATTACAAAGCTTTTCTTATACGCAAGTGGCCAAATAGAAAACTTTAATAGTTTTGTAGAAAACGACCATTTTAAACAACATACCATCCCGTGAACTTTTACACTGCTGCACATATACACATGTATTTAAATGACTTCTTATATAATTGACAATTTAACAATAAATAATTCCAATTTTCCATTTTATGGGGAAATGTATACATGGAAATATTTTAGTTTACTTTTAAGAACAATATAGAAGAGAATCCCTACATATTTTATATTGATTGAGTGAACAGAGAGTAAATATATGCAAAACATACTTCCAATGTGGGGAAAATATATATTAAATTTGGAATGGAAATGGTGGGGAAGCATTTCCAAAAATATTACTGGAAATCATAAATCTTCATTTTGCGTAGACCACAAAATTAATTACAATCATTAATTTTTTAGTAAAAGCTTCCAACATTCACTGGCATGAGTTTTTTTATTTTTTCAATTCGATTTGATGCGAATTAGGTGTATAAAGTTTGAAATATTCGAAACTTTACTAAGCTCTCTTTAATATATGAGCTTCATATAATTTTTTTTGTTAAAGCTTAAAGCTTATATTTTGGTTTAAATGAGCTTAATGCTAAATTAATAATTTTAATAGAGTTTTTAACTATTTTCTAACAAAAGCTTCACACATTGAATTTCGGTATAAAATTTAAAATTCGTTTATAAAAGCTCACAAACGAACAATTAATAAAACAAACAGAACTATTGACAGAATCCATTCTGAACAAAAATTAAGTAAATCATATTGATTTTTTTATTTTATAATTGAAATTGTTGCCGATACTCCCGATAATATAAGACACGGTATATACTTAGTATGAGAGTCGGTATGGAGGAATAATTCGAAAGAAAATTGAAAAATCAACAAAATTAATTAGTTCAATTAAATACGAATTGGTTGGAATTTTATTAGATAAATTAACTTTATTCTGCTCGTCTGAATATATTTCTCACCCTCACTCTTTCATTCGCGACTGATTCAGTTTAATTAAGAATATATGAGAGTACCGTAAGTACGTATATATCTCTATGTAGTGTAGAATACTTGAGTTGGGAATTTTTTGATATTTTTATTTTTTATCCCAACCCCAAAATCAAATAAATCTTTAAGGAATATTATTAATTCACCATAAAACCATAAACAGTGGAATTTTATATTTCTTGTTGAGATATCTCGTCTCGAATTTTTACGTCTGCAGAATATGTGCTCGTACATGCTGTGTATTATGAATTGATAAAACAAACAAATTGGTACCGATTTTTTTTTTTTGATGAAGTTTAGGGTAAAAAATATGAAAAATGGGAAATATCAGGATGAAGTGATATTAACTTATATTGCAACGAAATATTTTGACAGTCTTTTGAAATTGCAAAAAAATAAAATATTTACAAATACCATTTTTCAATATTATGGGTTGATTGATTGGTACAAGTAATTCCGGAATGGACCATTTTTACACATAAAAAAATCGAATGATTACTTAAATATGAGAGACACGACCCAGTTACAAACACCTAAGTAGTTACCATAGTTAATAAGTTTCAAGTGATCACGATCAATTTAAATAAATTCCCTAGTTTCAGGCATCGTAATCAACAATAATATTTGTAATTACATAAAATCGTATGCCCGGTAATTTAATCCACAATAGTGAAGCGACAATATTTTTATCTGTTACAAGTCTGTGTCGTGCTCATCCCCCAGTTTAAAAATTTTGGATACATCTATCCAGCCAGTTTCCACAATACATCTATCCAGCCAGTTTCCACAATACATTTGTAGACTTGATTGGTGCACTGAATATCTCAGAAACTACTGATTTGAGGAAGGTATGCATCCTAACTGGTGCATTCTCCTATCAACGCTGCCACCACCGAGCAATTAGCCCGGTCCAATGCGTTTGGTTGAGGGCTTGAGGCGAGTAATAAACAGTTTTAACGTGCCAAATCCCGTATTCTGTAACTAATTCTGAACATAGCATGCGGATTGTCTCTGGGATATGAAAGAGCGGAAATAGTCCATTACGTATAAGAAATCAATAATTTTGGATGCGGTACGTAAGATTGTCTAATACAACAAGAATCATGGTTTTTCCAGACAAAGATTAATGTATATTTTTTTCAATGACCTTTTGGATATCTGACAAAGGCATAATGGCGAACATAAGCATTGGTTGCTTTCGTTTTTTTGCCAACCTCACAGTTCGTTACCTCTTCAGACAATCGTGGCCAATAACATAAATGCTTTATAAAAGCGCCTGGTGGGCATTCTTCCCTGAATCGTGGTCTTTCTTCACTCGGTATCCACAATTTCTAATTAAATATACCGATCTGAGCTTTGATTCTGCTTCGAATGTACGCGAAATATTCTGATACAGCTCTGGATTAGTTGCTACTTTACTATTTTCTACTTCCACTATTTGTGTATCGCAATTAATTATGCTTTAAAATCTTTGTGTCAATTGTGTCATGAAATAATCGATAAAAGAGATTTCATCTGCAATCCGCAAATATTGTTCTGGAGAAGCTGCAAGAATATTAATACGATTTTTTTGACGATTAATAATTCTGGGTATACTGGATGACTTAATATTTTTCACTTGACTATTGACAATATCCACGTGGTCGCAACAGCTGCGTTAAGATCACAAACAAATTAGAAGACGTTACCATACTGGTGATAAATTCACTTTAACTAATCTTTTACTTGTTCCAAGTGTTTTAGCAATCGGTTTAAAGTTTTCACAAAACCGAATAAGCCCGTTGTGATTTTCAACCAAGCGAGTTTCACACATAGCTGTTAGCGTATAGCACGTTTAGTTTCAGTACGCATATCTGAGCTATATAAGAAAGTTCTGACAGATATTATGGTTCCAATGTAATTTTGAACACACTGAACATCATATGAATGAGCAAGAGTAAAGTTGAGAGAATGTGCTGTATATTGCGACTTATCACCGTTCAGCCAAATTCGTACGGTCTATTCCTAGAGCTTGTAAAATTTCTAACGTAACTGTTGCCAACAAAATCTACACGCAATACACAATCGTTTAAAAGGAGCACTTGTGTTGTAAGCAACGTATTTAACACAAAGTAACAGCTGCTAAGTACGTGATATCTCTCTTGTTTCCTCCAATGGCTTTTATTCGGCTTATGCATATCATTTAATAAATCACTTCTTGCGTGTTCTATTAAATCTTTGCCGCCACAGAACATGTCTATCATTATGCTTGGATTCAAATTGATCCAAACTCAGCTGACCAGAATCGCAAGTTCCGCGTAGTGCTAATTCTTGCCGACCACACAAAATAATAATTGTTATTATTGGTGTTAACTTCTTTCTAATTCCAGCGATTATCAGCAATTTGCTGGCCAAATATGTGTTTGGTATCTTTCCAGAATTGGTTTTGTAGCTAATGAACTAAATTTTTGATGACTATACCTATTCCAATAAATTCTTTAGCAAAGACTGCACAATATTAACACAGCGTTCTTTGGTCACTTTCACACGTATAACTTAACCAAGGAAAACGTTCCAGCCAAAATAATGGAAATTTTAAATTTTCCTTCTTAGAACCTTATTGGGTTGAATTAGTGAAAAGCCCTCTCCTCTATAGATATGCCTTTGTTCAGAACTAGCACTATTCAACTTATTACCTCCCGATATTTACATAAATATATAACAAGATAGCCCCTGTGGTTCACTCACATGCCTCGTAAATTTAAATCGCATGAACATGTTTATCAAGAATACCACCAGAGTATCCGTTGCTTGTAGAAGGAGGCAACTGAACGGTTGAATCGCTGGGCTGACGACCCACATTCGTAAAAAACTAAGCTGTTTATAAAGTCAACAAAAATAAAAAGGGATACCGCCAAAAAACCCCGCTCAAATACCCGGACATGAGATTTAGGATCGGAACGTGCAGTCACTTAGAAAACCAGGAGCGTTGGAGGGCATAATCACGTGCATGAAGCATTATCGGATGGAACTCGTTGCTCTTCAAGAAACTCCCTGGCCATTTGTAAACATGGATACATCCTTACAAGATTTCCCGCAGCCAAATTGACCACGTGTATATTTCAAAAGGGCGACCTGGGATAGTGCAGGATGTGAGAACTTATCGGTCAGCAACCTAATACGTAAACAACGATCATCATTTGGTCGCTGCAAAGATACGATGAACGTTTTCGTACAGCTCCGGAAATACAGCGAAATGCATAGAACGTTTTGACTGTGGAGATCTGATAAATGAAGATTAAAAGAAACGATACTTTGTGGAACTGTCTTTTCGACTTTATTCGATTAGTAAGGCGAACCGAAGTAATGCCTGACGAATGGAAAGTGGCCGCGATACATATGTACTATCCTACATAATATCGGATAGAATCACCCCTCTAGCTGAGGGCCTGACCTATCAAGGAGGATTTCGTCCGAATCGATCAGTCATTGATTTATTTTTTTTGGTAATTGATTAAGTATTTTTAAGATTGGTACGATTTTGTTGAATGACAGTGACACAGTTTCAATGCTGTATTAAAGTTGAGAAAAGTCTGGCTCGGTCAAGTTCTGCGTGTTTTATTTTAATATCCAATGTGCTTTGTCAAATGAGGCGTGCTGTGACCTGACGAGCAAGCTCATATGCTCTTACATTCTCTACAATATTGAAACAGTCACTGATTTCCACTGGGATCGAACCTCGTACTCTAGTTCTACAAGGAATTTCATCCCTAGTTACCACCTCTAGTTCGGCTTTTTTGTACCAAAAACTGCTGCGGACTCTAATTTATCTTTCAACAGTGTGTCACGATGATATAAAATACAAAAATCATCCAAACAAACCATCGAAAATTTTATACTACGATTGCAGTACTTCTCTTTAAGATCAACTTACCCATTCATTTGTTGTCCAGTTTCAATTGAATAGATGGCTTCCTTTGAAATTGCCAAGCGTTACAATCGCTGTAGTCCAAAGTGTTATTTTAATTCACCGAATTATAGAGTATCCAACAACAATATTCATGTCGCTATATTCATTTTAAACTCTTCTTAAATAGACTAATCAGTTTCAGAGTTTGTTGAATTCTTGTAATTTGGGAATATTGTAAATAAGGAACCAACTTATTTCTTTTATGAGACTTCATCAATGCTTGACCTCAAATATCATTAGATTTCACAGGTCACGACTTCTTGTCTTATATTAAGGGATATTGAAACTTTATAGGATTATGATAAATTATTTAATGAGGTCTTCATCAATTCCTGGAATATTATAGTTAGTTAGTGATGTAAACGATCAAGTCGCACACTTTAATTCTATTCTTTAAAGGTCAGGTAAAACCAATTCTTTGTCTTAAATAACAAGAAAGGGAATCTGATTATTTTGTGATATTTTTCTTTTCATACCTATTGCACACAAGTACGCACTGCCAGGCTTAGAATTTCTTACATTGAACTTAGGAACATAATAGGTTAATCAACGTATTTATGATTAAACTGAATTCATTTCCACATCCATCGAAAAGTATCACGACTATATGGACAAATCTTTTCATAAACTCTAATAGTATTGACCTAGATGGTTCCTCAATTAAATTATTTTTCTGCGTGTGCTAATCATTACATTCTGCCATAAATAACAAAACTGATTTTAAAATTTCAAGATCTGGTTTCAAAAGTAGCTAATTCTCACCATACATTTTATTAGTTCTACTGGTTTAAGTTTAAGTTTGGTCGTTCCACTAAGCTGATAAGTTCTCTGAATCCATAGCAGTTCGCTGGGGTATTACAAATGTGGTCACAGTAATTTACTGTTAATTTTCGATCGAGACAAACTAGTCCGGAGGGTTAAATTTTATTGGTATCCCCGATACAAATTATCGTTTAATGAGTGGGTGTTCAGTTGGTGGGAAACTGCCTATGCCTAACGTTTTTATCACCACACGATTTCAAGGTGACAACTTATTGTTCGTTTAATTTCTTTCGTCGCTTATTCATAGAGATGGTATTTCAATTATAGTTACTTTTGTAGCTGATGAACCTCCTATTTTAATCACCGACCACATAAAATTCTTGCTTATAGGGTATTGCTTCCCTCTGAAAAATTTGAAGTTCACTGTTTTCCATCTGCGATGTAGTGTTCGTACAGGTACAACGAGATAGGAGGTCGCCGATATTCCATAACAGTGAAGGTGTTAGTTTGTAATCTTTTGTATAAACCTTTGATTTTCTCCAGGGCGGTATATTTTTACAATGCCGTATGCGACTAGAATTCAATGTTTCAGGATAATGTATCACAAATTGTTTTGTAAAAAATCTCTTATTTTGTGGTAAACCTCTACCACCCGGATTTTTACTGAATTCTGGCTTTGATTTCTGCGAGTAAATAACATCTAGTAAGTACCTTCATTGAGAATTAAGTTTCATAGTCAAAAATGGGCCACAACACCAGAAAATGCCAACGTTGTTGTAGTTGATCAATCGGTCGTAAAATCAAGTACAAAACTATTCCTCACAATGTTTATTTCAATGTATATTTATACAATTTAAAAACATTTCTGAGTGCCTGCCTTGCTGATTGTATAAAAATGTAAATGGTTTTGATTTTGATTACTTTTTGCTCACACGACAAATAAAATGCAATTTAACATCACAATTCGCATCATTCCATTGAATATGCCACGGTGAGTAATGTACACAGTGTTCATTATCATTATGATTATCTGGTTGATTTCTTTCCCAGTCCATAAAAACAAACTCTGCTCCTGTTGTATCCCAATAGAAAAAGTTTGTTCCAACATTTGTTCCACTTGTCCACCATGCAGTAACACCTTCGCCTGTAAGATACCTACTTTTAATTTTATATATTGTTTTTTTTATTCGAGCATTTTCTGCATAAGTTGGAACATCAATCAATTCCATTCCAAGGAGTAAACAAGATCGTCTGGCTTGAAACCAATTGGACTATATAATATATGAAAAAAAATTAATGTAAATAATATAAATGTCGTTAACAAACTATAAATTTACCTGTAACGGATAACTCGAGTAGTATGTATGGCCATCGGTTGTAAAGTTAGCACCACACTTGATAACCGCAATAAAGCAGCTCGAGATAACCAGTGCAGTGAGAGTGATATTCATTTTTAAAATCACGCCCCGTATACATTTATGTGACTGAACTGCTAATGGCGTTATGTCTACATATTTATACTGTTTGCAATTAATCGTAAAAAACGCTAATCAGTGTTTTTTTTTAACAATAATTAGGTTTAGTCTTGCATTACCGTACAAAATTAATTATTTACATAAATTTAGTTTTTGTTTTGGTATAATTAAAGTTTTCAAATAATCTGGTTTGAGAAGACGTTTGAAGAGCAATACTTTCGTGTAATCTATAGCGAGAAGTAATATGGCATCAAAGCAATAGTTGTGACGTGGAAGCTGACATACATGCTGAGGATTTGTGTTAGCTGCAATGATTGCCTAAATCACATCAGGAGTGGACAGCAAGCCGCACAATAATCTTGTATATCAAGGTTGCCATTTAATTTTATTTTTGCAGATCCTCTATAATGAGCGTATATGGTCTTGACAAATTATCATTCTAATGGCGGGACTTCAATTTAATTAAAAACTTAATTGTATGAAATTGGCCCAATCTCTCTTGAATTGATATTGTTTCCGTTGACGTCTCTCCAAATCAATTGATTATTGAAAAACTTTAATTACCCAAACAGAAACTTAATTGGTTTTGTATGTGGTAATGCTTGACGAAACTAAATGTTTATACCAAAACACTGATAAGCGTTTTACACGCTTAATTGCAAACGGTATAAATATGTAGATATACCGCCATTAGAAGTTTAGTCACTTATTATGTATACGGGAAATGATTTTAAAAATGAATTTCATTAGCATTGTACTGGTCATCTCGTGGTGCTATGTTGCGGTCGTAAATAGTGGTAGAAACTTTAGAACCGATGGCGAGGTATACTATTCGAGTTATCCGACAAAGGTAAATATAATTAATACAGCAGAAATTGCAGTTAACAGTTACAACATATTGTTTACATTCATTATAGGCCAATTGGTTTAATGCGAAACGTAATTGCTTACGACTTGGAATGAATTTGATTGATGTTCCGTCTTCGGGCGAAAATGCTCGAATTAAGAAAATCATTTATAAAATTAAACAAAGTTATAATATAGAAGAAGGTGTTACTTCTTGGTGGACAAGCGGAACAAATAGTGGAACAGGAAGCACTTTTTATTGGTATGCAACAGGAAAAGAAATGATCTTTACGAACTGGGGAAAAAATGAACCTGCCTATGATGATAATAAACACTGTGTGCATTACTCATTGTGGTATAATCTATGGACTAATACTAATTGTGAGGATCAAATGTATTTTATTTGTCGTGTAAACGAAGAGTCATTAAAATCAAAATAATTAACATTTTTGAACGTTACTGCTAGTATAAGATACACATGTTTGTTAAATATATGAAAATACATTGTGAGGAATTGTCAATTGGCCCTGCATTACGTCCCTTTTTAGACCTTCTTGACACTAGAACATATTTTCTTTCATCTTCACTTGAGAGATACGTCCAATTAAAATGTTAACCATGGTAAATTGATAAATTTATCGAAAGAATAAGGCTTGCTATATCAGCTTAGGTAAAATCATTGTGATTTTAATAACTAGGCTTTTGCCAATTTACATTAACAATTTAAGACTAACTTTAGTGCTAAATATATTCAATATATAAAAACTGTTGAAGCTAAAAAACTATTAAACGTGGATCCGAAACCATGGAAGTTTGATAATATGAGTCGACTATAGTCGACCAGAGGCGTCACACTAATCTATTTTTGCCATTTCATATATTCTTGAATTGTTTCTTCTGATGGGATCTAGATTGTGGTATGAAAGAGAGTTCCATATCACTTCTAAATGTCGTGTCAATGGGACTGTTTCTTCTTTCAACACACAGATTGGATCTAGTGTTAGGCTTCCCTATTCTTCAATGTTTCCGTTGCCACTTGCGCCAAGCAGATTAAAACGAACCATTGATTTGATTACAAAGGTCCATGCGTTGTGTCGTATATAATGGAATTCATATAGAGAAATAAAACCCATTCTGTGGATCTCACAACTAGTTCGTTGTTACTACTTTGCTGGAAAATTTGCATCCCATAACTATACTTATATTTGAGCCATACGCATAAATAATAAAACCCATTCTGTGGATCTCACAACTAGTTCGTTGTTACTACTTTGCTGGAAAATTTGCATCCCATAACTATACTTATATTTGAGCCATACGCATTCAGTAGTTTATGTATATCGCAAATATACTCCTAATTGAGGTTGGCACAAGTATTCAGTTCCTCAGCAAATAGGTCGAATATAATTTATAGATGGCGGCTATATATTCTCACATCAGTATGGTATAATTTGACTAAGTTTTAAATTAGGAACGATTTGCTTGATCTATTCCGGAACTTGTGGTTGAGTTAAGATCAATGGATCAAGTGATTGTAACACGTGCTTAAGTTGCCACTGGTTCGCTCGTCTTACACAAAAATTAAATTAACGTTATAAAATGTTGGAACAGGGACAGTTGACGATATAATAAAAATAATTTAAAAAATTAAAAACGATTTATTGTCAAATTTCCAATCCGGGAAACCGGTTGGTTTCAATTTTATTGCCGCTTCTGACTTATAATCGAAGCATCTCTTTTGAATTCGATTTCTTAGTAAACTTTAAATTTACTACTAACAGGCGTAATTCAAATATCGTCAACGTGATTTCAAATTGTGCACGGCACGGATCTGTTTAATGTTAAACGGGTACCATCATTAGAATTAAGAAAGTATAATGGACACTTAATTCATATAGCAATGAGACTGCAATGGCTCTTTAATTTACTGTCATTCGCATTTTTTGTTTACACGATACAAAAAATACATTTTATTATCACAATTAGCATAATTCCATAGTTGGAGTGTTCCGTATCATTAAAATTGTCAGGTTGATCGCTTGCCCAGTCCGTATAGTTTAATTCTATTCGTGTTGTATCCCAATACAATCCTGCAATTCCACTATTTGTTTTTCTTGTCCATCATGAAGTAGCACCAGCTGCTATATAATGTCTAGTTTCAATTTCAAATATTGTATTTTTAATTCGAGAATTTTCTTCAAAAGACCGAACATCAATTTAGTTCATTCCAAGGAGTGAACAAGATCGTATGGCTTCTAACCAATTTAATAAACAATATATCGTAACTGTTAACAAATTTCAGCCGTAATACTTATATATTTACCTCTAACGGATAATTCGAATAGTATATCCCGCATATAGTATATATATATTATTGGTTGGATAATTTTCACTATAAATTACGACCACAACAGAGCAGCACGAGTTAACCAGTGCCGTGACAAAGATATTCATTTTTAAAAGCACTGCCCGGTGAACCCACATATTTATAGTGTTTCTAATTATTACCGGTTCGCTTATCAGTGTTTATGTTATAACAATTTGGTTTGGTTGCTTCAGTGAACTATACATTTCCAACTGACTTTTCTATCAATTGCCCTAATTTGATGAATAATTGAGTGATCTAATTTCAGCATTGTTCAACATTCAAAACCAAATTTAGCAAAATTTCAGTGTGTCCATATAAGGTTCAGTTGAATTTAGTGTAAAATTTTAAAAATGTACATCAATTATAGCCGACACTGATGACTGATGACAACGAGGCTGTAGAGAATGGGTCTCGGCAATCCACCACACAACCTGTAGTCGTTGACTCGGTCGGTGCACTAAGGGAGGCTGTCAAAGCATTGGAACTGGAGATAACGGAAATTTCCAAGATTAACAATTGGGAAAGGGCAAAATTAATGCATTTTCTAAGCGCCATTGTAGACGAAGGCCATTTGATGAGCCTTGAAATTGCCTGCATTAAAGGCCGACTTCTCGAAAGATCCGGGATAGTAGTAGCAATCAAAACGGAGAAATAGGGCTCGTACGCGCATACTTTGAAAAATGCGGTAACTCAGGCCCCGTTCCTTTTAACGGGAGTAAAAAGCAAGAGCCAGTAGCTAACCATCAAAGGTTGTTACTGTAAAAGCCATGGCGGGTAGGGAAACCTCCTTCACTAATAGTGAGGAGGTCAAAAACAAGCTGCGGGCAATAATAGACACGACAGTGGCTAACGTTTCGGTGAGAAAGGTCAGCAACAACAAGGATGGCGTTCTAATCGAAACGCAGGAAGAAAGGAACATTTGGTTTTTACCTAACCAATAAGGAGCTCTCGAATGCTGGGCTGGTAGCAGCGCTACCAGATAAACGTATGCCCTGGATTGTCATCAATGATGTGGACAGGGCCGAAAAGATTGAGGCAATCAAAGAAGCCTTAGTTAAACAATGTAGCTCTGAATCAATTAAGATCCGTGACTTTAAACGAAGTTTCATGATTGGACCAAAATAGGCTAAGTCAGTCCATTGGGTAATAGAGGTGTCGCCAGCTGCAAGAAATATTCTCATAAAATATCGTCGTGTTTATCTAGGCTGGTCCTCATGCAGAGTAACAGATTTCATCAGATTGACAAAATGTTACAAATGCCAGATATTTGGACACATTGCCAAGTTCTGTAACGAACAAGACCACATTTGTGGTCTCTGCGGCGACAATGGGCATGACCAAAAATCACGAACAACAAAGAGTGAAGACGCTAAATGAGCTTCTTGCCGTAAGGTCAACAGGGCTTTTCACCATTTGTTACGTTGTAAAGTTTGTACCTCATACAAAAGGGCTGTGAACCTAATGATGAAGCGAACTATCTATGATAACCTATGATGACCACGTCCTCAAGGATAATCAGTGGAAGCAACGAAAACACTAAAGCAGCAATTGGCATACTCAATAACGATCTTGAGGTTCTTAAAATTTCACAGTACTGCGACTCACACTGTGTGTGTTTCGAGGTGAGATCCATCATCCTATTATCATTACTGGCGACTTCAATGCAAAGTCTAAACTTTGGCACAAAAAAGACGCAAACGAGAGAGGAGTCCTCGTTGAAGAACTCATTGTAAGAGGAAACCTATTCGTTATAAATGAAGAAGGGCAGCCAAGTACATATTCCCACAATGGAGAGTCAGATATTGATCTCACTAGGCGGTCTGTTAAGAAAAATTTTAAGTTGGTCCATAAAAATTGGACATCAAGGGTTCGGAGAATACACATAATGATTCCCCAGCATCACAGAAAGTTCCTCGGTATGCCTTAAGGCATGCCAATTGAGAGGGTTTTTACAGCCAGCTAAGTTTACTCTGGGAAAGCCAGCAAGCAACTACACTAAACGTGAGCCACTTCAGTATGGTGATGAATTTCTCAAACCATGAAAAAATGATAAATTAGTTATCATTAGAAATACTGGAGATAGCTTTCAAACCGATCCTAAATCTTATCGACCAATCATGCTGTTGTCTGTCCTTGGTAAACTATTCGAAAAGCTAATTGCCGGCAGGTTAATGGACATATTTCAAAGAAGTGGTACCTATAGTGATAAACAGTTTGACATCGGAGTGAAAATGATGAATGTATCAAAATGATCAATATGGTCAAAGAATCGGACCAAAAGTACAATCTTGGAGTATTCCTAGATGCATCCGGCGCATTGGACAAGCTGTGGTGGCCCAGCATAATGTTGGAGCTAAAGAGATTCAATTGCCCATCACGCAATCTCTATAACATCCTAAACAACTATTTTTCTGAAAGAAAAGCCAGTGTTATTTCAAGTCACGGCACACTTGAAAAAATGATCAACAAAGGATGTCCGGAAGGTTCCATTTTTGGTCCACAGTTTTGGAATATTGTCTTCAACGGAGACATGAACCAAAGTCCAAGAAGTAGCATTCGCGGACGATAAGGTAATGCTATTTGCTAGGAATTCAAGACAAAGTATTCAAGAAATAGCGCAACTAGCCATAGACAAGATGGTAGACTTGTGCAAAAGCTACAAAATGGAGCTATCCTCTGAAAAGACAGTCATGATCAATCTTAAAGGTTCACTGGCCATTACGAGACCACCATTGGTTTTCATAAATTGACAAAGAATTAAGATGGTGAAAACTGTTAAATGGCTAGAAGTTGATGAACGACTTGGAGTCACTTCACTTGTCAAAAGAGTCGCGGAAACTAGTAAGAAAATTTTCGCTGTGCTAAAACGAGTTGCTAAAGAGAACTGGGGCCTCAAGCAACGAACAGTATCAATATTATACGATGGGCAGACAGAATGGACTGCCACCATCGGCGTACACTAGTTAGTGCCCAAATTAGTATCTTGCTCGGAATTACCAAGGCACACAGAACAGTGTCAACTAACGCCGTTCCTGTCTTGGCCGGCATGATTCCTATTGATAAACTCTTAAATGAGAAAATTGCCAACGGAAAAGACAAAATGTGAGCTACTGAATCGTGATAATAGAAGGTGATCAAATTCGGCCAAACCTCATGGTCTTGCTCAAGAGGAAAACGATAAAAGCGTCTATAGCAATATGGCAAGATAGATGGTTGCTCTCAGTGGATGGCAGAATAACATGTAGTTATTTAAACTAACTATAATGCTGCAGAACAACCTTAACTCTTGCAAGAAGTTTTGTGATACCGTCTTGAGTGGTAGGTAGGTAATAGAACAAGTATACACAAGATTTTTATCTTAAGAAAAAAATTTATAAAGATAGATAATAGTAGACCAGTATGCGCACCCTCGATGGCAGGGGCATACCGATATAGTAGTAAGATTTTAAGAATTGTAAGTCCGTGTTGGGGATGTTAAAGGCACGACCACCTGGGAAGATTTTCTTCGTATCAAAGCGACAAATGAAATGAAACGAAATAAATGAACACTAACAAAAATTTTGAGCTAAATAAAACGGTGTTCAAATGCCAATATTGATTTAAAGTGTGATGGCCAAAACTTAAAATCAAAATAAATCAAATAAATTAAATTGATAATATAAATAAAATAAATTAAAATAAAGTAAATAAATTAAATAAGTTAAACTCATTAAATAAATTAAATAATTCAAATAAATAATGTAAATTAAATTAATAAAATAAAAAAATAAAAAAACTAATATAAATGAAATGAATTAAAATTAATAATAAAATTAATTAATCAAATAAATAAAGTAAATGAAATAATTAGAATCAACTAAATAAATAAAATAAGTTAAACAAATAAAATAATTAATAAAATATAATAAAAAATAACAATAATATCTTAAATAAAATTAAATCAATTAATCAATCAAGTTAAACAAATTGAATAAATAATGAAATTAAAATGAATAATTATTCATTAAACAAATTAAATAAATCAAATAAATAAAATTAATTAAATAATTGGAATAAACTAAATAAATAAAACAAAATAAATAAAACAACTACATTAAATAAGTTAAATATTTTAAATAAATAATATAAATAAAACAAATAAATAAATTAAATAAATAAATAAAAACATAATAAATTAAATTAATAAAATAAATTGATCAGCGAAAAGTCTGTTTAATTCCATTTTCCCGTTTTACATAATTATGTAAATAGTTGAATAGCTACTTATTTCAAGTTTCATTGTATCTGCTTGAGGATGTAACTAGTAACCAGCCTTTGTAACTAGCGATTTACTGCTTTCATAATATGATTAATGTTTTAGTATTTCTTGATGAATTTGACATGTATATGTTCAATGGAACGTATTTTACAATTATACCGGCGATCTTGAACCGGCGACGAAGAAAGTTTTGTTGATTGTTCCAATTTGACTGTCGAATTATTGACAGGTTCTTGAATTGCACGAAATTAAATTTGGAAAAAAAATATTTTTTCTTGACCAAAGTGTTTTTGAGAATTGATTAATATTGTTTCATATGACGTCTCCTCAAACCAATTGATTTATGTAAATAATTATATTTGTATGGTAATGCTTGATTTAATCAAATATTTTATATAAAACAAATAACACTGATAAGCAAACCGGTAATAATTGCAGACGGTATAAATATGTGGAACCATCAGAAATTCAGTCGTTAATAAACGTGCAGTGCTTTTAAAAATGAATTTAATTCTCACTACACTGGTTATCTCATGCTTCTATGTTGCGGTCGTATATTGTGGTAGAAGCTTTAAAATCGATGGCGTGGTATACTATTCGAGTTATCCGATAAAGGTAAATAGAATTATTACGGTAGAAATTTGTTAACAATTACATTTACGAGTATATTATAGTCCAATTGGTTTATAGCCAAAAAATCCTGCTTACTTCTTGGAATGGACTTGATTGATGTTCCGTCTTCTGCAGAAAATGCTCGAATTAAGAAAGTCATTTATAGAATTAAAGACAGTTATCATATAGAAGAGGGTATAACTTCATGGTGGACAAGCGGAACAAATAATGGAGCCAACTCTTTCTATTGGGACACAACAGGAAAAGAAATGATCTACACGGATTGGGGAACCAATGAACCTGCCTATGATGATGATAAACACTGTGTGCATTACTCATTGTGGTTTAATCAATGGACCAATACTAATTGTTTATTTGAAATGTATTATATTTGTCGTGTAAGCAAAAAATGTTAAACCTAAAATAGTTCACATTTATGAACATTATACAGATGTGAATATACATATATTGGAGGAATGGTGAATTAAAATTAAAAAACTATTTCAGTCAAATCACTATATGAGTTTTAATCATTTCCTCAGTTTCTCGTCCTTGTTTCAGACTTGTAAGTTGACCTACGATGAGGTTTTTTGGGGTTGTGGCCCATTTTTGATATTCTTGGAACTAGAAAATATCTTTCTTTGCGTACTGCCGTATATTGTGGAACCAGTTAATAAAGCAAACTTTTACAATTTTAACTCCAAACATCAATTTGGATGAAAAAACTTAAACCTGAGAACTACATATAAACGATATTGATCTTATCACTTAATGCCGATTTTACTTGTTAATGCGATTAACCATATGGTGATAAAGATTATTTTAACACACGAGTTACCAGTGGTTCAAAAAAGTCTTTGTTAGTTCAAAAAGGCTTTTCGTTGATATTCGGATGGCTAAACCAGGTGTTGGTTAAATATCGATACCCACTACCAAGCATCGATGATCAAATTAAACAAATTCAACAAATTATCGTTTACCTTAGATTTGCGTAATTGTTTTGTTCAACTATCCGTAGCAATTAAATATACATCGTATATAACACCGGTCGACCCCTGTGGTCGGAGGGCACTGGATCGCTGGACTGACGACCCGCATCCGTAAAAAAATCAAGTGTTTATAAAGTCAACAAAAAAGAAAAATTGATACCGCCAAAACAACACCGGACCCCCGCTCAAGCACCCGGACACGAGATTTAGGATCGGCACGTGAAACGTGCAGTCACTTAGAAAACCAGGAGCGTTGGAGGGTCTAATCACGTGCTTGAAAGAGTATCGGCTGGAACTCGTTGCTCCTCAGGAAACTAGCTGGCCTAAAAGTGGAGACCATGTGTCCCAGGGCTATACGTTGCTCTACAGTGGAGATGACCTCGGAAATCTGGTAGCTTGGATTTCTTCTAGAGCCGCAGGTAAAGAACGCTGTTTTGGATTTCCTAGCAGTCAATAACCGATTGTGTAAGCTTCGCTTGCGCATGAAGCTAGCCAACCTGTCGATAATTTGTGTACATGCGCCCACAGTAGTCAGCCAGCCCCAAGATAATGACTCATTTTACAATAACTTGGACGATCTGATGGGATCTATAGAATGATGTACTTTGCGCAATTGCTCATGATCTTGGAGTAGCAAGCACATTCTTCCCTCATTACACAAACATCTAGAGACATGGACTCATCCTCGCGGATCTTCCCGCAGCCAAATTTATGCATGAGTGTGAGTGTGAAGGTAAAATAAAAGTTTCGTTATAACGAATTGTGAATTATTAAATTGATAGAAATTAGTAAATTTACTAACTTACTGGATTCACTTTTAAATTAAACTTAATGTAAATTAGGGATCTATACTGATATCTAAACAAATTAAGAAGAATACCTCGAACCATGGCAAACGTATAAGGAATTCTATAATTGTCGGTAGTATTTGAATTTAGAAATATTCGATTAAAGCACACGTAACAAAATGTAGGAAGTTTTAATAAGAGATGGTTCGTGCCCATTCCCAATGATCACATATTAGAAAAACTCGAAAAAATTCGGACACTTAGATATATATATTCCAGTTTTGTTACTATGAACCAAAATTGTTTAATCCTAAGTACCTGAAAGCCTATATTTTGGAAAACCTGAGTGGTTTTCCATTATACCAGATCATAGCCGAAAAATGTTTGAATAGGTCTGGTTTTAGTTTCACAGAATATTAATGTGATTTCCAAAATATAGATTTTCAGTTATTTACAACTGGGTCATTTTTGTTGTTAAGTAATCGAACTGAAATATATCGATTGTTCTTAACATTTTCATATTTCTCTAATAAGTGGCTAATTGGATTGGGGACAAGAAGCGCTTAAATATTAGTAAAACTACTACTTTTTTAATCATACTTATTTCAAATAGAAAATTCAAATAGACGTATAGAATTCGTTACTAGTTTACCTTACTTGTTTAAGTTTTGAGTAAGGCTCCTGATTATGCCTAGACATTAGTAGCAGATCTCTAATTAAATGTGAGTCCGTATAGATGTTTAAAAAAAAATCCACGTGAATCAATTTTCGCCGTTACATCTCAGTTTCCAAGTTTTAAAAATAAAAATTCTGAACACGTCAATTCCTAAAAATCTAAAGTTTTAAAATTTTAATTCCAGAAATACAGTATTTTGGTTCTAAAATTTTTATAATTACATTTCTTAATTTTAAATCTAAAAATTAATTTTTTTTAAATTTAAAATTCACGATAATTCAAACAAAATTTATTTTATTTAATGAAAAGTATTAGTATCAAAATTGTAAAATTAAAACTTCAATGATATAAAAATATTAGACAGCAGATTCTAAATTCTAAATTCGAATGGAATTTAATATTTTAGATTTGTCAATTCAGTAATAAAATCTCCAAATCGTATAATGCCATTGAATTGTAGAATTTTAAAAATAGTTAAAATTTTTAAAAATAAATTAAATTAAATTCGGTACAGATATATTTACAATTGAATTGATGGGGATCACAAGGATAAATCTAAATACTCGAAGCAGTAATTAAATGAAATTTTCTGGCTTTAGTTGAACATTTTAAGGGTCTGCAAGATCGTCAGATCCCGAACCTATCCATGTCCATCTTTTTCAGCATACTCTTAATCATTTTAGGAATGATAAATTCCAAGCATTCAGTTCGGTCAAATTGTACAGCAATTCAATTCTTCAAATGTATAGTATGCCCTTTAAATTTGAATTTAAATTAAATTAAAATTTTAATTTATTTTTATTTCATTATCAATTTAATTATTTTGGGTTGACATTTAAGTGGACTTAGTCTGACAATAAAATTAAAATAAAATAAGAATAAAATGTTTCCTTATCACTGCGGTTAAACCAAAACGGTAAATCAACAGGATTTTAAATTCCCATCGAAATGGAAAAGATGTCGTTCTCAGTTCTACTTGCATCCCACTGATGTAATCTTTGAAGACATCAACAAAATTAATCGCACTATCGCTTCTTCCCTCTTAAATGGCCTCAAGAAATATGACAAGTTCCATATTGATGACTGCATAATGCTACATGCAGTAGACCCTAGTAGCTTTGTAAAGTGACAGTCGGAAAATTGTAATTTTGTGTGATGAAAACCAAATATTTAAGATGGACAGAATTAATTACGTCAACATGCTTTATTTTGATGCAAACAAATTCCAACAATCTTAGTACAACGTATAGGTGTCCGGCGGACATATGGTATTATGGTATTGTTTTAATTACGGGAGAATTTAATCGACCATCATTTACATGGACTCATGACGCTCTCAATGCTAATTCGGATATGGAGTGTCTAGTCATTGATACAAAACGTTACTCCTATAATTTTTAGTAATACTACAAAATTCTTTATAACGGACGAATCTTCATTGGCATTTATTGTTAACGATATTTCTGACATATTTGTTTGAGGTGACATCAACGGAGACAATATCAATTCAAGAGAAGATAGATTCATTCTGTATCTCCAGCTTCTGCAGAATTTCTTTCCAAGTCACAGGTTTTGAAAGATTCAGTAAGATGTACTAGTTTTGTTTTGTAGAAGTCTATAGGCCTCACAAATATACAATGTCATGGTAAGTGGCTAAGTGGGGTTTTCCGCAAAGGATTTAGCAGACCATACAAAATAGCCACTCTTAGGGTTTTTGGAAATTAAAATTATTTTCAATTTTTGGCGGCTCTAATAAATTCACATGTGAAACAGAGTAATTATCTCATGAAACCTTGGCGTCCATAGGAAATAAATTAGCTTGAGTGGTTAAATTTTCACAGAATTTTGGAGTTTCGTGATTTTAAACAAATTTTCATAATTTTTATTGCCGTTCCTAGGGATGGCCACTAATGAATTTTACTATTTATTATACGTCATTTGCAATATCAGTGTTTTAAATAATTGTTAATATTTGCTTTATTGGATTGTTTGTTTTTTCCAATTGAAATACTCAAACAGGCGACAAAACGCGTATATTGAGTTAATGGAATAACCAAAATTCTAGAGATGTCCTCACTCCACAGGTTCTAGTAAGATGCATGCAGGTCTAATTGTAAAGACATGTAAGAGTAGTTTGCTAAAGCACTTAGCTAATCATACCTATATATATTTGGGTACATACGGTAGTATGACTAACTTTGATACAACAATTTAATTCAAACTATGTTTTGTGAAATGATGCCAAGCTACCTTCGGGCAAAACGCTTCTCTTAGTGTGTATATCTCTTTCAGGTAGACGAACTACCCAAGTTCGTCTAGGTATTCTATTTGATACATATAACGCAGTTCGTTTCTGAATCGTCTGCTATATTACGCATTGGTAGATGGTTGAATGATATTTTGCGTAAATTGAAACATCCATTCACTGCTCAATATATCTGAGACGTCGTTCTTTAGTTTGATCGATATCTTGATGATATCTTGGCGATACAATTATTCTATATCGTCAACTAAAACATTGGAAACGGATGAAAATATCAAAGGGGTTGATTGAACGTTTGAACCTATGTGTAGATTGCAATTGAGCGACTGACCTCTGTGGATATGGCAGACATGCCAAACACTATACGTAGTTTTGTAGTGCTGCTACTGCTATTCATTACACCATGATATGTACAGATGAAGGATTCTGTAACATGATGAAGGATCTCTATTTCATAGCTAACCTCGATGTTCGATCCAAAAGCATGCGCTTTTTTCCTAAATGGAAGGTTTGTTACGAAACAGGTGTGAACTAATCTTTGGGTGGTGGTCTTGATAATTAAGTTGCATCGTTTTCTAATACTTGGTCAATTTCCCCCCAAAAAATGCAAAGAAATATTTATATCCGTAGGAAGTGAATGGATACTGTAAAGGCTTGAAAAATAAAAATGAAAAGAAACGATATCAGGATATTGTCAGCGACAACATTGAGTAAGCTACCCAGACTGACTATGTGAACTGGAACTGAACACTTCTGTTGTCAGTGCTGCTCCACAGACTTTACGTATAGTGAAAGTCACACCCAATAATGATTGGTTTGATGACGAGTGTCGTCTTGCAGTTGAGCAACAATATATAGCCCATAGTGAAGTGCAACAACTACACTTCCCGGCTACTCTTACTAGGAGGGCAACTTAGTGACCTTGTAGACGGAAAAAGCGAGAATGGTGGAAATTAGTTCGCGCTATTTCTTTACATGAAATAACTGAATTGCACCACACTTTCAGGCCTGTGTCAATTACCATTCAGGACAGGGATGGAAACCTCTGTGTCTACATCGACACAGTACTCGACGTATGGAATGGACGCTTCACCGACCTGTTTGGTGTTCATCATGCGTCACAGACTGTAGGTTAGTTACCCCAAATACAGACTGTGGAGATTTTCATTGAGGATGCAGAGCCTTAAACGAAATTATTCACCTGGGATACTTTGTGGAACTGTCTTTTCGACCTTACAGCATACAAGTTACTGACCTACATTAAATTGGATAGAATCACCCTACTAGCGGAGGGCCTGGTTGGTGACTATCTTGGAATTGATCAGGTATTTTCGCTGCGGATGATTCTATCTAGATATTATGAGACTTCCATTCCTTTTGTAAAAGTGAAACACCTCAGCGCAACATCTTATATCGCTTGCATGTGCAGGTGACATATGCGTGATTAGACTGGATAATAATGGAGTGAAAGAAATACTTGACCCGCATGTATAGTTTTCTGCTTCTGTTGAACTCCAGATCAATGAGTCCAAAATGAAATACATGATGTCTGGATATAGGGACAATGGCACAACATATTTTGGTAATGGCCACTACACGTTTGAGGGAGTGAGGAGGTTCAAATATTTGGGCTCCTTTATCACTCACGATTACAAAGTGGGTGAGAATATTTAAGTGCGCCTGGCAGCTGGCAGCCGTGCTCTGTATCCTCTAAGGCCACAGCTAAAATCAAAACACCTATCAAGTGCCGTGAAGCTGAAGCATATCAAAGCGTTAATCAGGCCCGTTGTTATGTTTGGATGTGAAAGTTGGCAGCTGACCGATGAGTACGGGAGATGGTTTCCTACATTTGAGAGAAGAATCATGCGTGTGATTTACGGCCCAAAACGCCAAGTAGATGATACCAAGCTCTGTACAATGTCGAGATCAGAAATTTCATGAAGATCCCCGAATTGTACTGCGATCTCTGAAAAGAGAGCCACCATATGGTAGGTGCGGAGTTCGATGAGAACAACTTGGCTTCTTCAGGTTGTCTAAGATAGTATGAAGACCAAGCTTAGGATTGAAACCGTTGGAGCCGGATTGTTGACTCAGTCCGGGGCCAGTAATGGCCTTTATATACTTTTTATTATTATCAGTTAATAATTCGATAGTATTTGACGTACTAATCTCAAGCCTTCCTCCTATGCTCCAGCCTTTTTTGATATTGCATTTGACGTAGTGCAGCCAACTTGCTAATTTGAAATAGTCCTGAATAATAAATTATTTTTCAAATAAATTTTTTTTTGATTTTGTAAGGCGTTAACTCTTACAAAATCAAAGAAATGTATACCTTCCAACTATACGGTGATAATTGAATTACAAGACTCAGAGCTGCTCAACGAGAACACGAAACTCTAAAGCAAATTTTCCAACTGTTTTAGACAGGTGAATTTCATAACTGTGTTGTATAAAAAAATATTTTATCCAAGATAATTCGATTAGTCGTACCTCGGACAATGGAAAGAGCAGTACATATACTCGGTTATGAATAAGAGATTTTTCCGTCAGAAAGACCACCAAACTGATGCAACGGAAATACTAATATTCCCAATTTGACTAGAAAATCTAAAGGGCAATATAAAAGTAGGTAGAAAGTATATGGTCTGCTGAAAAGTTTACTTACCATGACACTGACCATTTGGGAGTCCAGTGGACTTCCAGAAAACAGTACATCTTGTCGTATGCCAAAAAAAAATGTCTTCTGTTGAATTAACATTGTTTCCGTTGACGTATCCTAAAACAAATTTATTTATTTAAGCCTAAGGCATGAGTGCGGATTCCTCGTCGGTTCCAGTCAATTTTAATAATAATAAAGCCTAATGCATTATGCAAGCCGGTAAATTACGTAAATAATTAATTTTGTGTGGTAATGCTCGATTACATCAAATTTGCATAAAAAAAACACCGATAATCGAACCGGTAATAATTGCAGAGGATATAAATGTGTGGATATACGACCATACAAATTCAGTCGTAAATAAACGGGCAGTGCTTTTGAAAATGAATTTCATTCTTACTTCACTAGTTATCTCGTGCTGCGCTATTGCGGTCGTAAATTGTGGTAAAAACTTTAGAACCGATGGCGTTATATACTATTCGAGTTATCCACTTCAGGTAAATATAATTATTTTTTGCCGAATTCTAGTAACAGTTATGACATATTGTTTACATTTATATATTACTTCTTATATTACAACAGGCTAATTGGTTTGAAGCCAAACGAGCGTGCTCACTCCTTGGGATGGAATTGATTGATGTTCCATCTTTTGAAGAAAATTCTCGAATTAAAAAAACAATACTTAAAATTCAAACAAGTCATAGTACAAGTAGTCCTACTATATGGTGGACATCCGGAGTAAATTTTGCTACTGGAAACCATTTCTATTGGGATGCAAGTGGAATACCTTTTGTCTATACGGACTGGGACAAAGACCAACCTAACAATTGGGGTGGTAATGAATATTGTACACATTTCAATACTAACCATCTATGGAATGATACCAAATGTGACCGCAAATTATATTTCCTATGTCGTTTAACCAAACGTCGTTAAAATAAATCAAATTTAACATTTATTTGCTTTTTTAAACATTACAGCTAGTTATGAATTTAAAAGACACACAGAAATATTTGTAAAATGGATAAATAAACATTGAAATTTACTTTGGGAAATTGTCAATTTTGTATTCGTAGCTACATGAATTTCTTCCATTCGTTCAATTTCCATTTCATTGTAGGGCTACTATTCCCTTCGTTTGATAAACACTAATGATAGCTGTAGAAAATATTTTGTTTGATCCACCCAAATGAAATCGAGCATTAAGAATAATTAAATAATAAATAACAGCGATATCATAAACCTGCATCAATAATGAAACGGCTGAAATGATGAAGAGTAGAACCCCCAGAACCCCCATGAATCAGCATCAAAATAATAACATTGAGGTATGGTGTAATACTATTGAATTCTGGTTCTCTTATACTAAAAAGTTGAATACTGTGTTGGCTTCGCTAGAGCCAACCGTAGTTATCAACGCCGCGCCCCACATACACAGCTCCGTTTTTGCGTTCAATCGAAGAAACTACTAGAATTGCTGACGCTATTGTGGATGCAAACATTAGTAGCCATTTCATCATGAGGTTGTCCATACGATGGATTAGATCAAATTAAAATGTAAATATACGTATATCGATATACTAAAAGCTTAGAGAAGCTGATGTCACGACAGGGTCAAAGTAGAAATCGGAGTCGAAGTCAGTCAAGAACAGGGATGGGTGCGTAAATACGCGTCATTTAATAATTTCTATACGTAGTAAACATCGATAATGTGGATAGAGTGATTTAGTGAGCAATAGTTAAAAATTATGTTCGCCAGATTTATTTTAGATTTAATTTCTTTCAATTAAGGTCTAACCTAGAAAAGTTGTAAATTAAATTATTTTCATAATCTATCTTTAAATAAATTTTGTCTTTTAATCTGTAATATATTGTTTAGATTTCACAACTAGAGGAGACATACAAATAAAACTGAGGTGGCCAAATTATTTGTTGTCATATGGCTTAACTATACGCTTAAAATAGTTCCGCTCCTACTTTGGCCACACCAGATAATATCAAAGGTAAGTAATGTCGGTTCCAACTAAAAACAAGATTCATTGCAAAATCTTGCCAACAAATTTTAAGGAATTCCTTAAATAAATTTTAAATTTTAAAAAAAATTTAATTATTTTATGAACTTTAGGTTAATGGCCTAAACTTAAATAAAATCGAAAGCATCTAAAACTACTAATTTTGCAAGATAATGTGGCAGATCTAGAATAAAGCTTTACGTTAGCAAAACTGCTGAACTTTTTAATTTACTTCAAAATATTAAAATATATTGCGAAGAATGGACATGAGCCTATATACATTATCTCTACAATGGTTGCCCAGAATACCTAGCACATGGAAAGAGATACTGAGCAAAAATAGCAAACGAACAACATTGGTTGAAATCGAAAGTGGGAAAATTCACTTATTTGAATTAGATATTAAATTATAATTTTGAGTGGATTTTTTTGAGTGAAATTCAAAACAGATTTGTACTATGGAGTTGAGTTAAATTTAAACGGGGCTTATAGACATTTTAACGGATAGTTTTCACCAAATTTGAGTACAATTTAAATATTAATTAAATCTCAAACATTGATTAGAATTGAGTAGAATTTAAATTATGTATTTTGAGTGGAACTTTTTAAGTAAATCTTTGAGTAAATGTTTAACGCGATTTGTAAATTGTTTGAGTGTAATTTAAATTATAAATATTTACTCATATTTGAGTTCGCAAGACTTCGAGATATACATTTTTTGAGTGGATTTGCTTAAGTGAAATTTCAGAACAGAATCCTAGTATGAATGAGCCAAAATGTTTAATGATTTTTTAGATGAACTGTCTGTTAAATAAGAAATCAAAGTAGTTTTTTAACTAAATTTGAGTACATTTTAAATTTTAAATATTAAAAATTAAGTTGAAAGTAATATTTTGTGTTATTTAAGTTTGCGAGTTTAAGTCAAATTTAAATTTCACTTTAGAGCGAAATTTAAGTAAATTTGAAACATAATCTTTAGTTAAATTAAACGAGTGATCTAAATAATTATTTCACAACACAAAAAGAGTTTTAAAAATTTTAAATTATGTTTAATCGTATTTGTATTAAGCTTTTGAACTATGTTGAGTGAACTTTCTTAAGTAAAATTGCAGCGAAAATTTTAGTATGGGCTTGAATCAAATTTTAATTATAATTTTAATAGTATTTCAACGTAGATTTGTAGAAATTGTGTTTGAACTTGAGCAATGAGTGGAATGTAAGTACATATATACTCTGATTTCTATTGCAGTGTCGTCTATGTTTCTCCTATGCGCATTTAACTTATCTATAATGCTTATAATAAGAAACAACGGTTTGACGATTGACGTGACCCAAATCTGCATAATTATTCTATACAATTTCGAATAGTTATCAAAGTGGCTCACAACCATCATGGCAACCAATGAAAGTATCATAATGCTTTCATCATTCGGGATGACAATCTAGAGCATATTTTGATGTTGAGGTGAGGTAATTCGGCCCAAGTTTAAAGGATTTACTGAAAACGAATTTCGATGCATTTCGATAGTGACCAGTAAGATTGGTTCGTCTCTGTATAATTCAGGAACGAAAATCGAAAGATATGTTGCCAATAGGGTCGTGCGAACAATTATGATTCCACAGAATTTGTTTATCGTTCTGCATTATTTGTTTGAAAAATCTGATTTAACGAAGCATGCGGAACGATAAATCGGCATAATGCATGCATTTTTGATAAGAAGTAAATTTTTGGTTGTTACGACATGTTGAAAAACAACGACCTTTGGATTACAGCTGAAATTGGTAGATAATTTATTGTGTGATTTTGTAAAATAGTTCTAAACTAGGGTAATCAGATTTGTTTAGGATATCATTACGACACAGACGGTGGCAGTTTCAAAATATCATTCAATTCATTTGAATCTATATCTTATCCTCTCAGAAATTTGATTTAGGTTAGAAAAGTTTTAAATTAGTGTATTCTGAGAATGCAATGTAATCTTAATGGCCTGTTTTATTCATACATATACAATAAAAATAAAACTAAAACTATCAAATTATTATTTGTCAATTTTTATCGTTGTTTTTAATATTTTGCAAAAAAGTGATAAATTTAAAAAGTATGCTGTATTTGTTAACACAAACTAGTAAACTAGTTTATGATATAGTTTCTTCGTATAAGACTATTTACAAATAACACTGTGAACTGTTTCATTCGAGTTCAAACGCTAAAATATTATCGACGTTGACACAAAACCGTGCCAAGTAATGTACGTAATATTTAACGTGTCCACAACCGAGTAGATTACATTGCGTAATCTACCTCGCCTATCGTTGGTCAAGAAGGAATGTCGAATGCTCGAAGCCGTAGCTCAATGTTAGGGTATTGTTGCGGAATCGCACTTAAAATTTAAGCATCAATCAAATCAATGACTTGCGTCTGCTGCCCGTTGCGGGTGTGTCTGATTATTTACAAGCAGGCGTAAGCAGACTTTCGATCAACGACCAAAATACTGCCAAATCGATGCTTATCAACACTGGGTGCCGATATTTCAGTTTGACCACCATCCAAAAATAAATCAACTCCGCAGGAGCTATATCAAACTTTATGCTATACAATTGAATCTCGAGGTCTGTAAAAACTATTGACAAAACAGAACTCTGTATCATTCTACGCAATTGCCATAGATTACTGGCAATTTTTTTTGTCAACGTCGACAGTTAAAATACTGTCAGTAATCCTTGATCTCTTAGCGATTTAAAATCGAGTGCCATTTCGCAGTTGTATTAAAGGACGATTCAATTAAACTGTATATTATTATTTAAGTTGGCTGAAATCCAAGCAGGTTCCGCACCCAATGTCACTCTGGGCCCATGGTGCAAAAGCCGTATATAGAAATAAAAAAATGCTTCAAATTAAATCACATAACTTGAAAATATATAAACAAACAGTAGCTGTAAAATTAAAGATTGTTATTGCACTAATCGGTCGAATTGTTGTAGATGTTGCAAATGTTTTAAACTTGAAGTGCTTATAGTAGGAGCAATGCCCTGTTTTTAGTAAGATATACAATATTTGACCTGGAAATGGTTTCAAATCTCATTTTACGTTCGTTTCGTCACTCATCAAAACATATCCACTAAAGTTTATCAAAAATTAATCATAGATCAGTTGGACACGTCTTTTGACGAATTGGGTTTTAATAACTTGGTAAGTTGCGGTCATAGGCAAAGATATAACCTTCTTGTAAACTTTTCTATCATTTTTTATTTTTTTATGTTTCCGATTTTTATACAATAACATTTTACAACCTTACAAACCTTAAGCCGAATTCTTAAGATATTTGTGCATAATTAAACGAGATGAAGAAACGAGCCAACTTCAAAGAGCAAAATATTGGCCTACCATAGTTATGCGAAACTTGATACTTCCATAGGGGTACACCCCTAGCAATCAAATATACGGCGTTTATATAACACCTGTTGGTATATACGAAAAAATATTTTCTCCTGCAGTTTTACAGCGGTATATGCAGCGCCATATTTTTGATCCATGTTACTTACAATTAATAACAAGGATAAGGCTGCGCTCAATCAGAATACGATACTCTGAAGCCAATTTTAGAACAGTTAACGTCGGGCAAATTTCATGACTATGTTACAAATAAAAGACCTTAATTCAAGATGGTCCACAGACAAATTCAATGACTAAAAATAATACGATGCTAGACCACGAAAGCCTGATAAATTGCTTATACAACGATATTGAGTTGGAAGGCTGACGCGTTTCAGAAAACAATACATTTTATCAAATCCTATATAGAGAAACGGTCGCTTTGACAGAAACTCTGCAGAAGCTAAAGATACAGAAGAAATAATCATATTCTGAATTGATATTGTTTCCGTTGCCGTCTCCTCAAACCAATTGATTTGTGTAAGCCTAATGTATTATACAAGCCGGTAAATTATGTAAATAATTAATTTTGTTTGGTAATGCTCGATTACATCAAATTTGTTTTAAAAAAACACCGATAAGCGAACCGGTAATAATTGCAGACAGTATAAATATGTGGATATACGACCATACAAATTCAGTCGTAAATAAACGGGCAGTGCTTTTGAAAATGAATTTCATTCTCACTGCACTTGTTGTATCATGCTGCGCTATTGCGGTCGTAAATTGTGGTAAAAACTTTAGAACCGATGGCGTGATATACTATTCGAGTTATCCGAGTTTGTATACATTTTCTTTCATTTCATATATTCTAGGCCAATTGGTTTGAAGCCAAACGATCGTGCTCACTCCTTGGAATGGAATTGATTGATGTTCCATCTTCTGAAGAAAATTCTCGAATTAAAAGAACAATACTTAAAATTCAAAAAAGTCATAGTACAAGTAGTCCTACTATATGGTGGACATCCGGAGTAAATTTTGCTACTGAAAAGTCTTTCTACTGGGATTCAAGTGGAACACCGTTTGACTATACGGACTGGGACAAAGATCAACCTAACAATTGGGGTGATAATGAACATTGTACACATTACAATACTAACCATCTATGGAATGATACCAAATGTCACCGCAAATTATATTTCCTGTGTCGTTTAACCAAACGTCGTTAAAATAAATCAAATTTAACATTTATTTGCATTTTTAAACATTACTGATAGTAATGAATATACAAGACACACAGAAATATTTGTAAAATGGATAAATAAACATTGAAATTAACTTTAAGAAATTGTCAATTTCCATTTCATTGTAGGGCCATTATTCCTTTCGTTGATAAACACTAGTGATAGTTGACCTACGTAGACGTTATTGGATGTTATTGGAACTAGAAAATATTATGTTTGATCCACTCAAATGAACTCGGGTGTTAAGAATAATTTCAGCCGTATCATAAAGCTGCATCGATAATGAAACGGCTGAAACGTTCAAGAGCAGAATCCCATGCATCACCATCAACACTTTTACAAAGTGAATTTCTTCGGTACAATATACCGATGCCGCGACAACAAAATAATGACATTGAGGCATGGTTTTATTCATTAGAATTCTGGTTCTCTGATACTACAAATTGGAACACTGTGTTGGCTTAGCTACAGCCGTCTTTGCTGCCTCAACTATTCGTAGTTATCAATTACATCAAACAATAATTAACGCACTTTTTGCGGATAGTAATCAGCGTCATGTATAAACCAACGATTCAAATCAGTGACTCTCATCCACCCGTTGCCATTGTGCAGATTATCCACAAGCAGAATTTCGATCATAGACCGAAATACTGCTAAATTATTGCTCATCGACACTGGGTGCCGATATTTTAGTCCTACTACCATCTCAAAATAATACAGCTCCGCAAAAGCTTTCAAACTTTATGCTTCAAATGAATTTCCAATGTCAACTTAATAGTTGCAGTTGTTCAAACACCAATATTGGAATCAAATTTTATCACAAACAATACGTTTTATTAATCGACTTGATAGATTATGAAACAATTAAGGGCGAGTTAGAGGCAGATCAATATTATACATCAGTAAAAACTATTGACGAAACAGAACTCTTTATTAACTTTATTTGATACTGAAGATGACGAATCCAAACTAAAAAGTTTATCACGGGAGTTTAATTTAGAACAAATTTTACAATGGCATGACACTTAAGCAATTAAATGAATTCAAAAAAATCTAGCAGCGACTCAGGAATGGGCGATGTAGTTTACGCCTTGTAAGGCCAAGTCGTTCTGGAGCCATCGTCGCCTTCAACGACCTCTGCGCCTACCATATGGTGGCTCTCCTTTTAGAGATCGCTGCACAATTCGTTCCTCAAACGTGTGGTGGCTACTACTAAAATCTGGTGTGCCATTGTTCCTAAAACCATATCAGGTATTTCGTTTTGGACTCATTGATCTGAAGTCCAACTGAAGCTGAAAACTCTACAAGCGGATCAAGTATTTCTTTCACTCAGTTGCTATTCAGCCATTGCTATTTAATCACGCATATGTCATCTGCATATGCAAGCAACTGATTGGACTAGTGATATAAGATGTTACGCTGCGGTGTATCCATTAAATATTGTCAAAATTTAGTCATAGAGCAGTCTGACGCGCCCTTAAGTGAAAAAATTTTGATTATCTGAACTATTTGGGTTTGAATTACTCGGTAGCTCTTACAAGTATATCTTCATAGACAATGAAACCCAGATACTTTTTAATGAAAGTTAAATCCTTCTTGTGTATTTCTTTATCATTTTTATTTTATTGACACATTATTATTGCACATTAGACGAGATGAACGAATAGGCCAAATACAAAGAGCAAAATATTTGTCTACCGTAGATTTGCGAAATTGGCTTTTCCATATGTACCCCTAGCAATGAAATATAAGGCATTTATAACACCTGTTGGTATGTACGAAAAAATATTTTCACTTGCTGTGAATTTAAGCCATATTTTTGATGCATGTTACTTATAATAAATAACAAGGATAAGAGCTGCGCTGAACCCAGAATACGATTCCCTGAAACCATTTTAAGAATTACTGTTAAAGTCGGACGAATTCCATCCCTATGTTACTAATATAACACTTTTATTCAAGATGATCCACAGGAAAATTCAAAGAGCAGTAATAATAGCATACCATGACCAAGGCCATTTTTCTATCAAAAAGGCTATCTGCTTATATAAATTATATACAACAGGAATTCCACATTTATTCCTTATTTCACGACAACAGTTCAAAAGGCAAAATAAATTTGCATCAATTACATCGTGGCAGAGAGGAAAGCGGGTATAGAAGGATGGTCTACCAAATGGTCTACGGAAAAGCTGATAAATTACTAAATAAATTACTTCGACCACGATTTATTATCAAAAATATTGTTAAAGCGATCCAGACATAATCGTAAAGGAGCATTCAAGTCAAAACTTCTACTCCGAGAACATGTCTTGACAAGGCTGCAGCCTCACGAACAGAAACAAATCAAAAGGCCCGAGATGTTACGAATCTGGGGATTTTAAATTTCACAAGTGGCTGCGAGATGCAAGACACTGTGTCTATGCTGTCATTCATTACAAAAGACTTAAAGGAGATTATGATTTGTTCAACCAAAATGAATATACGCTATGGTATAAATAATTTGATGGAATGAACGTTTTTAACGCACAGAAAATATTCTTCGTTATAGGCAACATACATCATCGCTAGTTTTAAAAACTTCAAAACCATATAGAACAGTTTTGTACGAGTTAAAAAACGAACTATTTCAATTTTAACTGAAAGTGTAAATTTACCAATCAGCCGTCTCAGTTTTGTATGTAACGATATGTGTAAATATGGCGCAATATGATGATCATATGTATACTCTGAAAAGTGATTAAACCGAACGAAGAGCTGAACATAATTTAATAACTCCCGAGATCCCAGTGGCACAAAACGGCCGCAAAAAATTAAAGTATCATCCATAACATTTGGTGACTGCGGAAAATGACAACCTAATCGACATGTTAAATAATCGGACCAGATGCAGTGTGCCCAAAATTAATAAGACTGCCCTAAAACGTATACCGTAAGTGTTATCAAGAAACGTGGTTAGAACCACGTAAACTTTTTGGTACTGTTACGAACTATCCCAATAAAAATCCATGAAACATGGAAACAACTAAAAAAAGAGTTAATAACGCAATTCAAAGAAATTTGAATGAAGCAACTGCATTTTGATCATTCCAAGATGGCTTAAATCATTCAAATTCTACTATAGCCAAAACTTGTCGATTCACAACACTAAAGGATACGGAGGATAAAGCGATAGTAGAAAAGATGAATCTGTTGAACAAAACTAGACCCTAATTAGCACCGAGTCTTAACAACAATTATTAAAAGTGTCAATCGTCCTTCAAACAATAACAAGTTAGCAACAATTCTATGCGTCGTCAAATAATCAATTAACCGCAGCCAATACTAAATTTGTGTCTATTAAATTAGACTTAACAGAAACTCCCGACAGAGCAGATGTTGGTTTAGTAAAAAAATCCTCGGTAAATTAAAATTTGTTCACCTGAACATAAGTGTAAAATCAAAGGGAGTACATTCGAAATGTTTGCACTTAGGTGATTCAAACATTATCCAACAATTTTAATTGGTCCCAGACTCATTCCCAATCCAGTTGGACGGTATATTGGGAAAAGATTTCTTACAAGGAAATGTGTTATTGGCTACGATAAATCCGTTATCGAGTCATGGTTTGCAGTATCAATTACCACTTTGTAATTTACCTTAATTGATTGTTGAGCTTGAGATTCCTGTTTATTCATATAACTAACAAATGTTGGAAATTGGAATCCAAACATAGAAAGAAGATTGGAAAATTTTAATCAAAATCTAAATCTCAAGTCACTTGAATGAAAAGGGAAAATATTCGATATTGAAAATTTGTCGAGAGTTCAACGATTTCTTTTATTTGGAAGGCGATAGATACTCTGTCTACCGCATAATATCCATATAACATAATGTCTTCCCGAAGCTGTAATGAATGAGATTAATAAATATGTCGAAACCTTGCTAAACGATAAAACAGGAAATGTTATCGATGATACCGTTGTAATTATCTGCTGCTCCGAAGGAAAAAAAAAAGTTTATTTCCAACCGCAAGGTGGTCTTGCACAAATTTTCGAACTGTACAGTGTAGCAGAGGGGAAACCGGGTAAAAAGATGGCCTGTTAAATCCTTTTGAATTTGCTTCCGCTGACGTCTCCATTGATTTATTGTAACCCAGCCTAATTTATTATGCTACCCTAATTTATGTAACTTATTAATTTTGTATAGTAATGCTTGATTTGACTGATAAGCGAACCGGTAATAATTGCAGACTGTATAAATATGTGGATATACAACCATCAGAAATTCAGTCGTAAATAAACGCGCAGTGAAATTGAAAATGAATTTCATTCTCACTGCACTATTTATCTCGTGCTGCACTATTGCGCTCGTAAATTGTGGTGGAAACTTTAGAACCGATGGCGTGATATACTATTCGAGTTATCCAATGATGGTAAATATAATTATTTCGGCCGAACTCTAGTAACAGTTACGACATATGGTTTACATTTATATTATTTCATATATTACAGGCTAATTGGTTTGAAGCCCAACGATCTTGCGCACTCCTTGGGATGGATTTGATCGATATTCCATCTTTTGAAGAAAATTCTCGAATTACACGGACAATTCGTAAAATTGAAAAAAGACACGGTGATATAAAAGACGGGTGGTGGACATCCGGAGTAAATTTTGCCACTGGAAGCGCTTTCTATTGGTTTAAAACAGGAATACCATTAATCTATACGAACTGGCAAACCAATAACCCTGACAATTGGGGTGGTAATGAACATTGTGTGCACTACAGTATATACCTTCTATGGAATGATATCAAATGTGACAGCACATATTATTTCATGTGTCGTGTAAATAAAATTTAAAATTTATTTACATTTTGAGCATACAGATAGCAAAGAATATACAAGACCCACGGAAATATTTGTAAAATGGATAAATAAACATTGAAATTTACTTTGGGAAATTGTCAATTTAGTTAACGGACTATATTATAGTCACATACCTATCATTTAACCCCATAACCCCCTATTATAGTTGACCAACGAAGACGCTATTCGGTGTTACTGCCTATTTTTAACTATTACAACTAGAAAATAATTTCACTTCTTCGAACCAATATGAAAGCGATTTGGTTTTGCATTGTGAAACTACTTTAGATTTGGCGCAAAACAAACTCACCTCAAACTTAATATTTCATCTGTTGCCTATGTGTTTGTACCTGTAATTTGTTCTGAACTGTATGGAATTGAATTAATTTTGTGCGAATCTCACAGTTGTGGAAATCCGCATTCGGTATTTAATTACAGATTGGTATGAAAGTGATTCAGTGTACAATAAATTCGTGAAAATATTGACAATAATTTATATTGTTTCCGTTGAGATGTCATTTTGAATCTAAACTTTCATTCGTTTTATTTATTTATTTGTTATGCGTCTAATAGATTACAGGAGCATGCAAACAGGAACAAGCGTTTTAAATATCATTACTTCCTGCTTGTAATTTTTCTAAACAATCTTTGATTTGAATTTAAATTACGAGTATTTACATACACGAAATAAAAACTTTGCTTAAAATCATCAGTTTTGCTCAAGCATTGAGTTGCATACCCGAAATAGAGTTATGTGAGATTCGCGGTTGTATTTATTTATTTTTCAGAGAGCATCGGGCCTTACAACAAGAAAAGATCAAAATACTAAAAAAAAAAATTAATAAAACTTCCTACAATTTGTCACGGAAGGGTTTACAAGATGTCTGTTGCGCCATATCTTAATGTCATGTTATATGTATATAGTCTTAGTTCCTCTTTATAGAAGTCCCAATCTCAAGCTTCTCTCGTACTTTTGGCTTTATTAATGGCTTTTCTACGAGACATTCGATACTTGCAAACCAGATCCTCTATTATCGCTGGGGGCTCAGAAACCTCATGTGGCTGGAATTATTCATTTCTCTATATCTAGTTTAGTTCGCACCAACCTCCAGGCTTACCACTATTATATCACCATTGCTGTATTAAGAAAGTGAGAAAAGGTTTTAAAACAAGTTTTAAAAGTTTTTCCCAAGAATACAGGATCAACTTTTCCCAGGCATTCTTGAGTATACGAACTTATACTCTGTAGCAGCTCGAATATTCGACTCACCGATATTCGATTCTGCCACAAACAAAATAATTAGTGAAATTCAAATATAATTCAACTTATTTGAATTAAGCGTTCATTAACCCCATCACATGTCAATCTATCCAACCAACACTATCCAGTAACCGAACCATTACTATAAAACATTTATAGTAAAACCATCGCCATCCAACCAACATCACCACGAACTAACAATGTTCGGTGATGCAATAAAAACCCACTGCACTACATAAGTGCAATGTTGACCGTCGCCGGCGCATGTGTTCCTTCAACACAAAAACGAACACGAAGGCGACGTCATTTTACAACAACACAACTCAAAAAAACAACACAATATGGTCGTCCATTGCGATATTGAATTTTGGAGTGTCAAGTCAAGATTAACAACCAAGTGCATAAAAAATTAAATTAATCAAAATAACGTGGTGGTGAATTTAAATTAAAGTAAAATATAAAATAAAATTTATAACAATAAAATTACAAACAAAAATTATATAAATAAATAAACATAAATAAAAATTATAAATAAAATATATATACATAAATAAATAAAAAAATATGTGTTATAAGATAATAAAAAAAGTTTAATTGTTTTATAAACACAAAAGTGGTGACCTCCGATAGCGGTTTTTACCGCAACAAAAAAAACACGCATCCGCGTAGGAAAGCAGTAAAAACGTGGTGTAGGGAACAAACCACCCACGCAACGCGGGAACAAATTACAAAAAACAAAAAAATTAAAAAACGTGGTGTAGGGGACGACCCACACACGCAACGCGGGATAAACGGTGAAGCGATCCACCCTCACCGCAACGACGGGACAACTCAAACGGTGAAGCGATCCACCCTCACCGCAACGGCGGGACAATTCAAACGGTGAAGCGATCCACCCTCACCGCAACGACCAACAACAACAGCAGCAGCATCATCAGCATTGTACAAAACCCAGATAAGAGTTTTTTTTATTTTTATTATTAGTAAATATTTTTTCTCTATTAAAATTTTTCCTTTTTTATTTTTTTCATTAACAATATTTCAAAAACATTAACGTAGAATCACTTTTAATTAAAATTTTTTAACGTAGAATCACTTTTAATTAAAAAACATTAACGTAGAATCATTATTTCTGTACAATTTTATATATATTTTTTCACCACCACGTGCACACCCATCCATAGTCTCACACCCTGGTCGTTTTCTCGCTGCAATAATTCACCTCGCATGAATTAAATTTATTTTTTACATCTATTTTTTTAAATTTCAACGAGCCCCCTCAATATAAGGTAGGACGCAAAGGAACTCCATATTCGGGGGTATCTCGCATCGGGCGTTAAAAAGAAGGAGCATCCCGGCCTTCAAACCATTCACTACACGGTAACCATTCCGCTTAATTTTTCATTTTTGGTCAACTAATTTTTTTACACGGTAACCATTCCACTTTAAAATATTGTATTGTTGTATTTTGATTTGTTTTATTGGTTTGTGCAAAAATGTCGGACGATGAACAAGATCAACAAGGTCCAAAAATAGAGATCGCGGCATCACATCAGCGAATAACAATACAACCTTTCTGGCCACAAAGAGCAAACACATGGTTTCAGCTCGCCGAAATACAATTCGGACTGCAAGGTATAACAGCTGATAAAACAAAGTACCTGCAAACATTATCAGCCTTGCAACCAGAAACGTGCGATGTGATCTCGGATCTCCTCCTCAATCCGCCGACAACCAACCAATACAACACATTAAAGCAAACGCTGCTAGAACGACTAGCACCATCGGGCGAACGTCAGTTGGAACAATTGCTTTCAGGCCAGCAATTAGGCGACCAAAAACCATCTGACGCTTTACGGCACATACACACACTAGCTAACAACAGTTTTAATGAAAATATCATTAAATCTTTGTGGATACGTAAAATGCCGGAGTTGATTCGCATAGCGCTGGTAGCACAGCCCGAATCCTCCACGACACAAACGTTAGCCAAGATAGCCGACAAGATGTATGATGTCATAAACATCACATCTCAAAGCGTCAGTCAAATCAATAATCCATACCGGCAATCACGTGAACGCAGTGGAGACAGAACTCCCCGTTCAACACAACCACCAAACACACTCGAACAAAGACTGTCGAGAATCGAGTCCAGACTCGACGGGTTACTCAGAGGTCGAAGCCGTTCGCGTGGACGACGAGCTCCCTCACGCAATCGAACCCGCAGTCCCAGCAACAACACGTACCAACATGGTAAATGCTGGTTCCACACAAAGTTTGGTAGAGCCGCCAGAAAATGCACGCCACCGTGCAATTTCACCACGTCGCAACCATCGACGTACGCGGCCGCCGTAAAGATGGACATTGACCACCAAAAAAACTGTTAGAGTCACGGGTTGAGAGCAACATGCCTCCCCTGACCACAAACACACCCTATACGTCACGTTTGTTTGTGTACGATAGACACAACAAACTCACCTACCTAGTCGACACTGGCGCTGACCTTTCGGTTATTCCAGCAATGAATTTCAAAATGAATTACACATTGTCAAATCGAAATTCAAATCTAGTCTTATCGGCTGCCAATGGTTCAATCATCCACACGTACGGCACAAAATTGCTTAACGTGGATATCGGACTCAAACGAACCTTCACGCACGCTTTCATACTAGCTGCAGTGAATCGTCCGATCATTGGCGCCGATTTTCTAAGCAAATTCGGACTTCTTGTTGATGTTAAGAACAAACGGCTGATTGATCCAGCTACAAAGCTGTCAATAAACGCCACAATGGTTCGTGTTAACACACCAACACCGATCCATTTTAACATCGACAACGGCTACGGCACTCTGCTCAAAAAGTACCCACTACTTACAGCAGAGCCGAACTACAAAATGCCAGTCCGACACAACGTGGTACATCACATCGTCACGGAAGGCCATCTGCCCGTGTCGAGACCACGCAGACTAGATTCGGTGCGTCACAAAGCTGCACAAGCAGAATTTCAACACATGGTGGAATTAGGAATTTGTCGAACATCGACATCTTCCGTCTCTTGTCCATTACACATGGTCAAGAAGAAAGATCAAGACTGGAGGCCATGTGGGGACTATCGGCGTTTAAACACGGTTACGATACCGGATCGCTACCCGATACCCCACATTCAAAACTTCACCATGCACTTGCATGGCTGCAAAGTTTTCTCCAAACTTGATCTCATCAGAGGTTATCACCACATTCCCGTGGCACCTGAAGACGTTTTCAAAACGGCAATCACCACACCATTTGGCCTCTTCGAATACACCCGAATGCACGCAATGCCGCACAAACGTTTCAGCGCTTCATGAACGAAGTCGTTCGAGATCTCGACTTCGTTTTCGTCTACATAGACGACATTCTTGTGGCATCTCAAACTGAGGAACAACACAAACTCCATCTGGAAACACTTTTCCAACGACTTGTCGAGTTTGATGTACACATCAAGAGCTCAAAATGCGTCTTCGGCGCATCCACTCTTGATTTCCTCAGCCACAAGATTACCGCTAATGGCATCCTTCCTTCACAAGAACGAATCAATGCCATTAAAGAATTCCCAGCTCCAACCTCAATCAAAAGTATTCAGCGATTCATCGGCATGGTCAACTACTACCACCGATTCATACCAAAGCTCGCTAAAATACTCAACCCAATTCACAGCCACCTGGCAGTACTACTACGTAAGCCCAAAACCGCCAAGAACTTCTCTTGGCCTGACGAATGTCAACACGCATTCACGTCACTCAAGGCTGAATTGGCACGCACAACACTCTTGTCTCATCCACTGAGCGACTCAAAGCTCAGCATAACTACTGATGCATCAAACACTGCTGTCGGAGCAGTCATGCAACAGTACAACGACAAGTGTTGGGAGCCCCTGGGATTCTTCTCAAAGAAGCTCTCGGATGCCGAAAAGAAATACTCTGCATTCGATCGGGAATTACTCGCAATATATCTATCAATAAAACACTTCAGATATTTTGTCGAGGGTCGGGACTTCACAATTTACACCGACCACAAGCCTCTCACTCGAGCAATTCAGTCTAAAACTGAACGCAATGCAAGGCAAGCACGCCACTTGGATTATATTAGTCAATTTACCACGGACATCCAACATGTTCAAGGTACCGACAACGTTGTCGCGGATACACTTTCGCGCACAACAGCAAACGAAACGGCCACAGTCGAGACTCACTTCGACTGCAATAAGATCGCACAAGCGCAAAAAGCAGACTTGGAACTTCAGAATTTACTTTCTGGTTCTGCTTGTCACGCCAGTTCATCACTGCAACTGGAGCTTTTCACACTACCTGGCCTCGACATCTACTGCGAAACATCTACGGGTGCAAATCGCCCGTACATCGCAGAGCAACTACGTCGAACCATCTTCGACACACTACACGGTATCTCACATCCTGGTGTCCGCGCAACTCGTAAATTGATTACTGCTCGATACTTTTGGCCCAGCATAAACAAAGACGTGACCCATTGGGCACAATCCTGTTTATCCTGCCAAAAATCAAAAGTCCAGCGACACACAAAATCGCCTCTTGGACAATTCGCAATTCCACCTGGTCGATTCGAGCACATTCATTTGGATGTCGTAGGACCACTTCCCCCATCCAATGGATACTCATATCTACTCACCTGTGTCGATCGTTTCACTCGATGGCCAGAAGCGTACTGCATGAGCGACATGTCTGCAGCAACCATTGCCACCACATTCGTACAGAACTACGTATCACGATTTGGCGTTCCACTTGACATCACCACTGATCAAGGAACCCAATTCGAGTCGAAGCTTTTCACGGAGTTAACGAAACTCCTCGGCTCGCATCGGATACGTACAACGGCTTACCATCCGCAAGCCAATGGCATGGTCGAACGCTTCCACCGCCAGCTCAAAGCTGCTCTCAAGGCCCGAGGCAACACAATTCACTGGAGCTCCGAAGTACCAATCGTTCTACTTGGTATTCGAGCAACGGTTAAAGAAGATCTGAAGTGCTCACCAGCTGAAATGGTTTACGGTCAAACCATCAAGCTACCCGGTGAGTTCTTCGTCGAACATCCTCTACCGTCTCCATCCACAACCGACACAGTCATCGACCAACTCCGCACCACCATGCAAAATCTTATCCCCACGGCAACAAGACCAACGAATGAAAGCAACATATTCGTTCCTAAATCGCTCAACAATTGCGATTACGTCTTTGTCCGGGTTGATAAGGTTCGTACTGGATTACAATCTCCATACGATGGGCCATACAAAGTTATACGCCGCTTACGCAAGCAATTCATTGTCTCAATCAAAGACAAGCACCACTCAATCTCCATCGACAGATTGAAACCGGCGTACGGTATTCTCAACACGGCTGATCAAATATCAGCCAGCAAACGATATAAAACCGTCCGGTTCACCGTATAACGCCTCAAAACCTATGGTTTCTCATCTGGAGAGGGGGTACTGTAGCAGCTCGAATATTCGACTCACCGATATTCGATTCTGCCACAAACAAAATAATTAGTGAAATTCAAATATAATTCAACTTATTTGAATTAAGCGTTCATTAACCCCATCACATGTCAATCTATCCAACCAACACTATCCAGTAACCGAACCATTACTATAAAACATTTATAGTAAAACCATCGCCATCCAACCAACATCACCACGAACTAACAATGTTCGGTGATGCAATAAAAACCCACTGCACTACATAAGTGCAATGTTGACCGTCGCCGGCGCATGTGTTCCTTCAACACAAAAACGAACACGAAGGCGACGTCATTTTACAACAACACAACTCAAAAAAACAACACAATATGGTCGTCCATTGCGATATTGAATTTTGGAGTGTCAAGTCAAGATTAACAACCAAGTGCATAAAAAATTAAATTAATCAAAATAACGTGGTGGTGAATTTAAATTAAAGTAAAATATAAAATAAAATTTATAACAATAAAATTACAAACAAAAATTATATAAATAAATAAACATAAATAAAAATTATAAATAAAATATATATACATAAATAAATAAAAAAATATGTGTTATAAGATAATAAAAAAAGTTTAATTGTTTTATAAACACAAAAGCTCATTCATATTGTTGCCACATATCTTGATATTGTTAATCCAAGGATCTAACATTTAAATCTTGTCCTCTCCTGATCCAGTCGATTTGAGAAGTAGGTTCTTCTGTGCGCATTTCAACATCGTCTTTTTTTATATTTTGAGAGTTATCGAGCAGATTCCAAAGCCAATTACCAATACAATAACAACCTTAATTTCAATTGTATTGATATCACTATGACGAATATAGTATTTTGTATAGTTGTTCCAGGCGTTGCCGGAACAAGCTGGTCGACAACTGTATCTGCGGTTGGTAAAGGTGGAAGAGGATTTTCGACAAAGAACTCACCTAGGGTAGCTTGATAGTTTCACCGCAAACCATCTCAGCTGGTCAGCACTTCAAATCTTCGTTCACTGAACCTCTCATTCCAAGTAAAGCAATGGGAATTTCACAGCTTCAATTATTGGCATTTCCTCGTGCTCTGAGTGCCGATTTAAGCTGGCGGTGAAAACGTTCAAGCATGCCGTTTGCTTGAGGATGATAGTCCGTAGTACGTAAACGATTTCAGCCAAGGAGTCAGACTCAAATTGTATTCCTTGATCAGTTGTTATATTCTGTGGAACTTCAAATCGGGATACGTAATTACTAACAAAAGTGAAAGCAACAGTACCGGCAGACATACTCTCCGCATGCAGTAAGCTTCCGGCCATGTAGTAAAACGATCGCTACTGGTATAAGTATATAAGTATCAACTATATAAGTATTCCGAATTTTGTGTAACACGAATTCTTTTAATTTTTAAATTATCACATATTTCTTCTGCTATGTCTCTCGTTAAAGTATATCAGCAAGAATTATTGTAATGGAGGATATCCGCCTACTACGTACACCAATAATTTTCTATTCACCATATTACAGATTTTAGCAAAATTCATATAACTTTAATGAGCCCAAAATCACTATTCCTGACCACAGGAAATACAAATTTTATGAAAATAAATCTATATCGTATTCCTCAGTGAGGTTCAAAGTGTTTTTAGTAGGTACTTTCTTGAATAAAAGGGATCTTTTAATAGTTGTTTATATGTGCTCAAGTTTCACATAATTGAGACTGAGCTGGATGGCTCATTAGTGTCCGTCATATAGTCACTCACCCTTGCTATGGCTCTTAGCTTTTGGTGAATTACTTATTAAATTGTGGTGATCTGCGTTAATCGTTAATCTTGGCAAAGCGTGTTCTGTTGCAATGATGATTTGAATAATTTAAATGATGAATGACAGGCTGTTGCTTGAGTTTAGCTTGCCTCGAACGTATTGCAGCTCTCTCATAATTTCTATAAAAAGTGGTCTGAGTCGATTGTCTTTTTTGCGGATGATTTTCGTCAAGAAGTCATTGTAGGGTTTGGACTCTGCTGTCCTAATTATGGGCTAAGATTCTTCGGTAGTCTGGGTGAACATTGTACGGTTTTTCGACCTGAATGAATTGCACTTACACAAAGTACGATTAAGGCGTTTGAGTTGAGTGATTAATTGATGAATATTATTCTTAATATAGATAGTAAGGCTATGTGATTAAAACCGTTAATAATCCTTTGACTCTGTTCACACTGGCCAACGATGAAAATGACTACATTAATCGGCTTTACTTCAATGCTAGGGAAAGAGCCATATGTGACATTGGGAGAAATGAGGCTGCTGATTTCTTAGCAAAAGCTGGATCGCGTATATTAAGTTTATTGGTACCGAACCAACACTTCGCCTATCGTTCACTTTATTTGACCTGGGACTGAAATGGAGCTCTCCTTTTAGCTGTCGAAAGACGAAGTTAAGGTTCACTAAATATGAGTTGTTTTTAAAAAATAACCAGCTGAGAATTCTGGTCGCACTGGCCATGGACGTTTTATATTTCATTTCAGCTTATCGGTTTTTTCCAAAACTTTCAAAAACTGCCCTCTCGATGTTATCCCAGGACAACACAAGCGTAAAACATCCATCCCGCGATATTTTCAAAATATTTAGTTTATACAGTTGGTGCATTCCAGGATTTATTCATAGTTGGTTCAGCCGACTGTAATCACTCGTGAAATAACTGATCACTTTTGTTGGCATATTTAAGTAACCTCAACGGGTATCACTTTTAGGATTACTATTTCCTTCTAAATTGCGTTCACTATTATCTACAATATCATCATTGCTGTAAAGTAATGTTTAAATAATTTTTCCCATAGAATGCAGGAACTCTTCCTGCACGCTTGAATAAACGATCTTATACTCAGTCATACCACAGCAGAGAATCTTGCTTTACGATTTCAGTTGTCGGTTGGAAGATCCTTATCCTTATTACTTTGAAGATCTTTTCTAGGCTGAGGGTTCGGTTGGTAGTTAAGAGCGTACCCTGGGTATGCTATGGATCTCTCCGGTGCTACAACATTCGTAGCGGCATTACGTTAACCTTTACTAAATGTTAAATGGTGGATTTAAACGATTTGAATAAAGAACCAAAACTGTTTGGTCCTCTAAAATCTTGTTCAAAGATGAAATAGTGTGATGGAAAACACACAATTAATAATATCTATGTACCTGTTTCCTATCACTCCCACTATACATAAGACTAGTACAATCATTTTTGTGCATTACTAGTACAATTTTTTTGATAATGACTAACAATATATTAAAATATATAATGAGTTGATTGTAAGATTCCAACGAATAAACAATAATATAAATTTATTGTTAGTAAAATTAAAATGAAATTTAAATAAAATTATAAATAAAATTTAATAAAACTTAATAAAATTATAAAATAAATAAAATAATAAATTATTCTTGTGTAATTAGTTTTATTTGGACGAATTGCTCGTACACACTACAAATTGGTGACAGCGGTAAAATAGTTTTTTATTTAATATATATTTTTTTCTAATCAAAAAAAAAAAAATATAGAAATATTTACTATCATAAACATAGTGATTAATTTTTGTCTACAAAAAAAAAATCATTTACAATTTAAATAATTTAATTAATTACAATTAAAACACCTTATAAACTATATATTAATAATAATAAGTGAAAAGTGCATATATATATGTATGTATATATAAGTAATAAGTGTCGAAAAAAAAAAAAAAATCATAATTGTGAAGTTAAGCGTCTATTTAGAGTTGGCGCGAAAGTTATAAAAAAAGCAACACAATAAAATTCGTCCGTTAAATAAAATCTCCGTTTTGGATGGCGTGATCACAATCATCAATCAACCTTGAAGTGACCGTTAATTACCAATAACCACTACTAAAAATAGATAACGTACACTTAATTAACTTAAAAACCTCGTGCGTTGCTGTTCATGTTAAGCGGGAAATGCGGGTTATCATCAATATCTTCTACCATTTTATCATAGTAAATTGAAGATCATTTTCATCTATATATAATCACATATACACATAATTATAATCGATATATCATTTCCATACAATCATGCACATGTAATCATCATGTACATATAATCATCATCTACCATTTTTACATCATCATCATTTCATCTACCATTTTTACATCATCATCATTTCATCTACCATATTGGGATCAGAGATATAACATTATTTTTCGTCATCTGATAGTTCATCATTATAAATTTACTACCATTCATCATGGATACACATCAGCATTTTCATCATCATCTCTGTTCAACGTAACTGTAAGTTATTAACCAGTAATATAATTTTAACAATTACCGGAAACTAACCACGTAAATTAAGAAAATAGTTAAGTCAAAAAAAAAAAATAAAAGAATTTAGTTGGCTCTTTAACATACATATGTACTTACGTACGTAGCTTATTTCCTAATTCTTCTTCAAATACAAATTTTTTTAAAATATTTTTCTAAGTACACATTTTATGAGTGAATCAGATGAAGAAACAGATCCTAAAGAGGTTCAAAATAGTTCGTTTAATTTCATACATCTCCGAAACAAATTAATTGAAAAGTCAGACCCAAAATCTAAAATAAAAATTATCACGACTGATGGTACCTTTCTGGATAGTCATTTAATTTTAAAAGCTTCGCCGGAATCAAATCTTGATATAGATCAGAGTAGTCCGAAATCCGAAATTGAATCGTTAATAACAGAGTGTGATAATATGGCATCATTAGATCCAAAACTAGTTTTAAAGTTAGTTCCCAGCTTTTCTGGCAATCCTCGTGAATTACATAAATTTATTTCTTGCTCAGAATTAATTCATAAATCTTTAAAGGAAACAGAAAAACCTCAATTTTTAGAACTTGTAAAGTTGAAACTGGATGGTAAGGCTTACGATATAATAAAATACAGTCAAATAGATTCCTGGAAAAAATTAAAAGAAATTCTTAACTCTGAATTTACGGAAACTCGATCAGTTGGTCATTTACAAATGGAACTTGCCACTTTACGGCAAAAGAAGGGTGAAGATGTCCGAACATATGCAAGTCGTTTGGAGTCAATTTTGTACAGTTTAAACGAAACATGTATAGCATCCGAAGGTGTCGATGCTGCTCAAACGATTAAAAATTTAAATGAACATATAGCATTAAAGTCATTTCAAGAGGGTTTAAATGATTCCATAAAAATTATTGTCAAAGCTTGTAGGTTTACTAGTTTATCGGAAGCCATAAATCGTGCGAATGAAGAAGAAATGGTTGTTAAACATTTTTCAACATTATCGACTAACGAAAGACCTTATAGTTCACGTGCACCTGGAAAATATTGTAACATCTGCAATAAACCCGGGCACCTAAAAGATGAATATTTTAAGCGACAGCCAACATCCTCAACCAAAGTTTATTCCCCATTTCAAGCTTCATTGAAGCCTATTACCACTATTCGATGTGCGTACTGCAAGAAAATGGGACATCACATTCAAGAATGTTATAATAAAAAACGAAGTGATGCTCGTCGGGAACAAACAACTTGTCAACAAAATTCTTCCTCAGTTCAATCAACATCGTTTTCGGGAAACGAAGATCGACGCTTGAAGTTAAATTGGGGCACTCCTTCAAGAGTCCAGAACGAGTAGAGTGCACCACTCAAAACAAATCAATCGTTTTTAATCAAAATGTTATTTCGAGTTCATCAATTGATTCTACATCTAATAATATCGTCACCTTATCGAACACTTCTTCAAATAATGAGTGTAAATACTTATTCTTAAATATTGATGTTTGTAAATTCAATAATATTCCTTTCTTAGTCGATACAGGTGCCGATGTGTGTATAATAAAAAAGAATCTTTTAAAGAACGACACATTGATATACAGGGATATTAAATACAAATTAAAGGGAATTTCCTCAGAACTTTTAGAAACTTATGCCGAATGTGATATCAAAATAATACTTCCTAATTCTAAAGAAATCGAATACGTTTTCCAAGTAGTGGAAGACTCTTTTCCCATCTCGTACAGTGGAATTATTGGGCAAAACTTTCTTAATCATTATAAGTGTAACATCGATTTTTTAAAACATCAAGTAAATATTCCGTTTACTAACGACATTGTGTCTTTAAACTTAACATCAAATTTGAATCTTGAAAGTAACGATGTCGTGTTACTACCACCACGGTCCGAGAAAATATCAACAATAAAGGTGAATTTTCCTGATAACACAGAGTTTCTTTCCTTTTCACAAGAGATAATTCCATCAGTGTTTATACCTAGTTGTATCTATAAAGTAAAAAATAATGAAATTCAAATTTCTCTTTAAAATATCTCCGAAGAAACTCAAACGTTAAACAAATTCAACCTTAACGTAGAGCCATTACATCATTTTGATGTTTATCATTTCCAATCATGGCATGATAACTTTGATCAAAGACTCAAAAAATTAGAATCCTGTATGGAACTAGATCATTTGAATAAAGAAGAATATAACTCGTTGATACCTATTATTCATGAATATAATGACGTATTCCATTTGGACGGTGATTCTCTCAGCTCTACTAACGTTAGCACCCATAAAATTGAAACTTTACCGAATATTTCTCCTATCAACAGACGTCAATATCGCCAACCCCATTCTACGAAACTTGAAATTCAACGTCAAGTTAATACAATGTTGGACGATCAAATAATAGAGGACAGCGTTAGCCCATGGAATTTTCCATTACTGGTTGTTCCAAAAAAATCTACTACGAACGAAAAGAAATGGCGAGTTGTAGTAGACTATCGTAAATTGAATGAAATTACTGTGGACAATGTATTTCCTCTTCCTAATATTTCGGTTATCCTCGATAAGCTAGGAAACGCCCAGTATTTCAGTTCATTAGATTTATAATGCGGATATCATCAGGTAAACCTTCATGAGCCTGACCGTGTTAAAACAGCATTTAGTACCGACGAAGGGCACTACCAATTTATACGAATGCCATTTGGTCTTAAGGGTGCACCTGCAACCTTTCAACGTATGATGAATACCGTGCTCTGTGGTCTCAATAATTTAAAGTGTTTGGTTTGTCTTGACGATGTCATAATATTTGGCTCTTCCCTGGTTGAACATAACAAACGATTACGCGATGTATTATCTCAATTCCAAGATCATAAACTTAAATTAAATCCATTAAAATGTCAATTTATGAAACATGAGATAAAATATTTAGGTCATATAGTAACATCGAATGGAATCCGACCAGATGAAAGTAAAATTCTAGCGGTCGAAAACTTTCCTAAACCTAACAGCCAAACTGAAATAAAATCATTTCTTGGGTTCGTCGGCTATTATCGACGTTTTATTCCCAATTTTTCAGGTACAGCCAAGCCTCTTACTAATTTATTAAAGAAAGGCAAACCATTCGAGTGGTCCTGCCTATGTCAAAATGCGTTCGATGAGCTTAAATCAAAACTTATTAATCCGCCAATACTGCAAATTCCAAATTTCAGCAAACAATTTACATTAACATGCGATGCTAGTGATTTTGCAATCGGTTCAGTGCTCTCCCAATCGGTCGAGTCAATTGATTTACCAATTGCTTATGCTAGCCGCATTCTTAATAAAGCGGAACTGAATTATGCTACCATTGAAAAGGAGCTACTTGCCATAGTTTGGTCAGTCAATCATTTTAGACCTTATCTGTATGGAAACAAATTTGTAATAATTACAGATCACAAACCACTAATATGGCTCAGCAACTTACAAAATCCTTCTTCACGTTTAATGCGTTGAAAAATTAGATTAGACGAATTTGACTACATTATTTTGCACAAACCAGGATCCCGAAACAAAAATGCAGGCGCCTTAAGCAGAATAAAAACGAGCATATCCAATGATCCAGAAAATATGGAGTGCAACATAGTTACACGATCTCAGTCAACGGCAATCCACGGGTTTGCAACCACAATGTTTGACCGAAGGAAACTGTCAATTAAGTTTGAATATTTTTATTTTTATTGAAACTGTTGGAACCTACTTAGGTTCCGCACTCAATGCCACAATGGGCCCACGGTGTAAACCAACAGGATCTATCCTAAATCGCAGGAAGTACTGCAATCTTAGTAAACTGTAAAAATTTGAACCAAGGAATGGATACTAATTGTTCTACGTAGAAAAATCCGTAAGAGAACACTTAGGATCTAGCTCCGACAGAGGACGGACAGCTGCAGACGTAGTATAAGCAGTCGTCCACTTTCCCTAGGCAGTCATCACAAAGAGCATCGTGTGCTAGTTCCATGCGTTGGTGATGAACCTTGCAACGTCCATGGCCGGTGATAAGTTGGGTTCAATAATGAAATGTTTCGCCTTTCGATAGCTAGGAGTAGAACGACACTTCAGTCCCAGTTCAAGTAGAGCGAACTTCTTAATATCGTCTTTACCACCATTGAAGGATAGATGAATTGCTGGTTCAGCGCTAACAAATTTACTACGTGAACCAGCTTTTGCTAAAAATTCAGCAACCTCATTTCCCTCAACGCCAAAATTAACAGGCACCCATATGTACCTTACTCTCGTATTAGAGCAAAGGATATTAATGTAGTGCTTAAAATATTTGACTAGTTTGGACACACCCAGCTATTTTATAATTTGTTATAGAATAAAATAAGTTCGATTTTAAATCCACGACTGTATAAAAGAACTTACGTATATCCCATAACTCGATATGTGTAAATATGGCAATGCGATCAGCAATATGTTGTATATGATCAACATTCACTCTGAAAAGTGATTAAACCGAACGAAGAGCTCAACATAATTTTATGACTCCCAAGATCCCAGTGGCACAAAACGGCCGCAAACTTGGCACAGAAAATTAGAGTATAATCCATAACATTTGTTGACTGCGGAAAATGACAACCTAATCGACATGTTAAATAATCGGACCAGATACAGTGTGCCCAAAATTAATAAGACTAAAAAATTAATAAACTTTTTGGTAGTGTTTACGAACTATCCCAATAAAAATCGATGAAACTCTTTCTCTATTTCTCGTTCTGTCGAGCAATTTCAAATTGAATTAATTAAACTCTTTCATGGGGCAAACGAAGATGTTCGTTCGTACGCCCTCAAAGTTGGACCAACTATTACAGCTGTAAATAGTTCATGTATTCGTCTTGGTGGTGGGGAATCTAATGATTTCGTAAGAAATTTGAATGAATCAACTGCATTACGATCATTCCAAGATGGCTTAAATCATTCAAATTCTACTATAGTGAAAGGTTGTCAATTCGCAACCCTAAAGGATACGAAGGATAAAGCGATAGTAGAAGAGATGTTTCTGTTGAACATAACCAAACCTTAAATAGCACCGAGTCTTAACAACAATTATTAAAAGTGTTAATCGTGTTTCAAACCTGGTCAGCGAAAACATACTTACAGCACAATAAGCCAAGTACTTTGTATTCAGCGTCAAATTATCGAGACTCGTCAACTAGAGATTTTAAAGATATCTATATTGCATAAATATGGGCCATATACTGAAAGATTGTAGAGAGTGAACACTAACCACCCTGTTACCAATAATGTACATGTTGCGGCAATCCATCGAACTCGGTCTTCTGTTTCTACCTCAATTTATCCACACACGATGAAAAACTGTTCGAAACTAAAACTGGTTGTACTATAATTCCACTTTTAGACAGATGCCGCAGTCAATCAAACAATAACAAGTTAGGAACAATTCTATGCGTCGTCAAATAATCAATTAACCGCAGCCAATACTAAATTTGTGTCTATTAAATTAGACTTAACAGAAACTCCCGACAGAGCAGATGTTGGTTTAGTAAAAAAATCCTCGGTAAATTAAAATTTGTTCACCTGAACATAAGTGTAAAATCAAAGGGAGTACATTCGAAATGTTTGCACTTCAAGGTGATTCAAACATTATTCAAAAATTTTAATTGGTCCCGCAGATTCATTCCCAATCCAGTTGGATGGTATATTGAGAAAAGATTTCTTACAAGGAAATAAATGTGTTATCGGCTACGATAAATCCGTTATCGAGTCATGGTTTGCAGTATCAATTACCACTTTGTAATTTAAATTAATTGATTGTTGAGCTTGAGATTCCTGTTGATTCATATAACTAACAAATGTTGGAAATTGGAATCCAAACATAGAATGAAGATTGGAAAATTTTAATCAAAATCTAAATTTCAAGTCACTTGAATGAAAAGGGAAAATATTCGATATTGAAAATTTGTCGCGAGTTCAACGATTTCTTTTATTTGGAAGGCGATAGATACTCTGTCTACCGCATAATATCCATATAACATAATATAACTTCATATAACACTTCTCCTCAAACCAATTGATTTATTGTAAGCAAGTATAATTTATTATGCTACCCTAATTTATGTAACTTATTAATTTTGTATAGTAATGCTTGATTTAATCAAATTTTTGGTATAAAAAAAATAACACTGATAAGCGAACCGGTAATAATTGCAGACAGTATAAATATGTGGATATACAACCATCAGAAATTCAGTCGTAAATAAACGCGCAGTGCTATTGAAAATGAATTTCATTCTCACTGTAATTTTTGTATCATGCTGCGCTATTGCGGTCGTAAATTGTGGTGAAAACTTTAGAACCGATGGCGTGATATACTATTCGAGTTATCCAATGAAGGTAAATATAATTATTTCGGCCGAACTCTAGTAACAGTTACGACATATTGTTTACATTTATATTATTTTATATATTACAGGCTAATTGGTTTGAAGCCCAACGATCTTGCTCACTCCTTGGGAAGGACTTGATCGATATTCCATCTTTTGAAGAAAATTCTCGAATTAAACGGACACTTCGAAAAATTGAAAAAAGGCACGGTGATATAACACACGGGTGGTGGACATCCGGAGTAAATTTTGCGACTGGAAGCTCTTTCTATTGGTATAAAACAGGAACACTATTTACCTATACGAGCTGGTACAGCAATAACCCTGACAATTGGAATGGTAATGAACATTGCATGCAATACAATTGGAACCTTCTATGGAATGATATCAAATGTGACAACCCATCCTATTTCCTGTGTCGTGTAAATAAAATTTAAAATTTATTTACATTTTGAGCATACAGATAGTAAAGAATATACAAGACCCACGGAAATATTTGTAAACTGGATAAATAAACATTGAAATTTATTTCGGGAAATTGTCAATTTAGTTAACGGACTATATTATAGTCACATACCTATCATTTAACCCCATAACCCCCTATTATAGTTGACCAACGAAGACGCTATTCGGTGTTACTGCCTATTTTTAACGTTATTACAACTAGAAAATAATTTCACTTCTTCGAACCAATATGAAATCGATTTGGTTTTGCATTGTGAAACTACTTTAGATTTGGCGCAAAACAAACTCACCTCAATCTTAATATTTCATCTGTTGCCTATGTCTTTGTACCTGTATTTTGTTCTGAACTGTATAGAATTGAATTAATGTTGTGCGAATCTCACAGTTGTGGAAATCCGCATTCGGTATTTAATTACAGATTGGTATGAAAGTGATTCAGTGAACAATTAATTCGTGAAAAGATTGACAATAATTTATATTGTTTCCGTTGAGATGTCATTTTGAATCCAAACTTTCATTCGTTTTATTTATTTATTTGTTATGCGTCTAATAGATTACAGGAGCATGCAAACAGGAACAAGCGTTTTAAATATCATTACTTCCTGCTTGTAATTTTTCTAAACAATCTTTGATTTGAATTTAAATTACGAGTATTTACATACAAGAAATAAAAAATTGGCTTAAAACCATTAGTTTTGCTCAAGCATTGAGTTGCATGCCCGAAAGAGAGTTATGTGAGATACGCGGTTGTATTTATTTATTTTTCAGATAGCCTCGGGCCTTATTGTAACAAGAAGAGATCAAAATACTAAAAAAAAAAAAATTAATAAAACTCTCCTAAGGCGAGAAGCTTTGGAGACTTCCTACAATTTGTCTCGGAAGGGTTTACAAGATGTCCGTTGTGCCATATTTTAATGTCGTGTTATATGCAACCTCCAGGCTTACCACTATTACATCACCATTGCTATATTAAGAAAGTAAGAAAATCATTTTTCCTAAGAATACAGGATCAACTCTCCCCAGGCATTCTTGAGTATACGAACTTATACTCTTTCATATTGTTGCCACATATCTTGCTATTGTTAATCCAAGGGTCTTAAATTTAAATCTCGTGCTCTCCTGATCCAGTCGGTTTGAGAAGTAGGTTCTTCTGTGCGCATTTCAACAACGTCATTTTTTATATTTTGAGAGTTGTCGAGCAGATTCCACAGCCAATTACCAATACAATTAATTGAGTAACAACCTTAATTTCAATTGTATTGATATCACTATGGTGAATATAGTATTTTTTATAGTTGTTCCAGACGTTGCCGGAACAAGCTGGTCGACAACTGTATCTGCCGTTGGTAAAGGTGGAAGAGGATTTTCCACAACGAACTCACCTAGGGTAGCTTGATAGTTTGATCGCAAACTATCTCAGCTGGTGAGCACTTCAAATCATCATTTACTGAACCTCTCATTCCAAGTAAAGCAATAGGAATTTCAGAGCTTCAATTATTGGCGTTTTTTTCGTGCTCTGAGTGTTGATTTAAGCTGACGGTGAAAACTTTCAACCATGCTATTTGCTTGAGGATGATAGTCCGTAGTACGTAAACGATTTCAGCCAAGGAGTCAGACTCAAATAGTATTCCGTGATCAGTTGTTATATTCTGTGGAACCCCAAATCGGGATACGTAATTACTAACAAAAGTAAAAGCAACAGACATATTCTCCACATGCAGTAAGCTTCCGGCCATTTAGTAAAACGATCGCTACAGGTATAAGTATATAAGCATTTCCATTGAACTGTGGAAGAGGTCCTACAATGTCCCAATGGATATGTTTAAATCGACCTGGGTGGTCATTCTGTGGTGCTATCTCATATTAGGCGATTATAAAGTGGGGAAATTATAAATTGTCGTAGCTTACGTGGATGAATTGTGGATGAAAAACGTCACGTCGATTATTGATTTGAATGAGAAAGACCACAATATCCTTCCGTCCTACTTTTACTAGTGGCAAAAACAAACAATAAAAATAGTTCAATCCCATTTTGGTAAAAAAAGCAATGGAGAGGTTGTGTTACTGTGTACTATTGGATATATATGGATACACGCCATTGTGGCTTTGTATACTATTTGATTTGTATGGAAACGTAATTTTTTTTCTCTAAAAATTATAACAAAAGTAATCTATTTATATATATATATATATATATATATATATATATATATATATATATATATATATTTATATATATATATATATATATATATATATATATATTTATATTTATATATAAAATAAAATTACCGCATTTATATGAAACCAATTATGGCGAAAAAATAGTATTAAATAAGATAAAATTCAAAATTGGCAAATGTATTTGTTTAATGACGTCACAAAATTATGTGCGAATGTTCCTTATTTGCTTATTTGGTACTTGTCTGTTAATTCACCCCAATTATTTTTAAATTTTATTCAAAAATTTATAAATTAATTATAAAATTTGTATTTCAAGTGTATTTGTTAATAAAAAACACACATTTATTTATTAAACATTAATTTGTTAGTAACAAATTATTTTATTTATAACAATATCAAGTGGTGAAGAATTTTATTTTACCTCAATTTCATAATTTTAATAGTAATTTATAATTAACCGAATAATTATTATTTCAATCCACTATTGTTGATAATTTATTTATTTTTTTAAATAAATAAATTGTTTATAACAAATTCTAATTGCTTTTAATTTTTTATGACAGTTTTTATACAACAAATACAGTGTTTTACTTACTTTTACTTAAGGCTCTACTTTACCTAGAACAAAAATCAAAATGGATGTCGATATTTAAATCGAAAATTACATTTTATATTTATATTATTATATTATATTATATTATATATATTTATATATTTATATTATTTATACTCTTCCTGAGAATCCCCACCTATTTTCATTCCATTTGTTTTCGTAAAAATTTTATTTATCTCTGTCACTCACACCAACCGATTTTTGTTAGCTCGCTTATTTCGAATGTGAAACAGATGCAGTTTAATATGAATAATAAGGGACACGAATAGCGAAAATTATTAATTTCTCATATTTACCCCTAAAAAAATAATGATAATCTTGACTGAGAGTTGTGAAAATTCATGAATGAAAAGTGTGGAAATTGAATAATTTTTCATCTTAAAATGAACGAAAACATATTGTTCCTTGTACTCAGGTACATGAAAAAGTGTCTTTGGGCCTAATTTAGAAGTTATTACAAATCTAAGACCAAAAAATGCAAAAAAAAAAGTAGTTTTCATATGATTTGTATGGAGCGATTTTTGTTTGTTATTACTCGATGCATACATATGCAATTTCAAAATTGACGTAGAAAATCGGCCTATTATATATTTGTATTGGTTTGTCCCAAATATTTTCTTTATACAGCGTTTTTCTTTAAATTTAATTATGTGAAATGGTGAAATATGTAAAAAGAAACGAGCAAATATATTCGAAAAAGGCCAGTTTTACATATATTTTTTGGTTTTTTCTGCGAATATAATTTCCTCGTTTTTAATAAAATGTTCAACATTTTGATTATGGAAAAATGGCCCTTTTTCTAAATGTTAGCTCGTTTTTAACAAGATTTTCCTTTTCAGTCTTGTTACAATCGAGCTAATGTTCAGGAAAAGTGCCATTTTTCCATAATTTCGGATTTTATTTTGCATCTTATTAAAAACGAGGGAATATTCAGGAAGATTGCAGTTTTTCCACATAATTTCGGGTATTTTACTGCCAAAAACAATAATGTCACTAATTTCACAATTATGGACGTTATTTTTGTAGATCATGGAATCCAGCAACCCGCAAACGGTAATGGTAAAAAAATGACTACTGGCGCGGGCAGCGAAATTTGAATGAGGAGCAGAGACAACAGTCTAACTCCTATTTTTTAATGTGATTATAATATGTAAATAAAATAAACTGTTTATTGTAATTTGTTACTTTTGTGTCATAATTCCGTGACAAATTACGTATATATAACTCCGTATAAAAACAATGTTACGTATAACCTATGGTTTCTTCCATTCTGATGGTTTTGTTTACCCAATATAAATTTAAATATTTTTGTTGTTTTTTCCATATATATATAAGTACATATACAATATACATATATACAATATATATATATATATATATATATATATATATATTTATATATATATATATATATATATATATATATATATATATATATATATATATGTATATATATATATATAAATATATATACATATATATATATATATATATATATATATATATATATATATATATATATATATATATATATATATATATATATATATATATTTATATATATATATATATATATATATATATATATATATATATATATATAAAATACACAACAAAAACATTTAAATACGAGTACCAATTTGATTAACAAAACCAATCAGCCATAATTTGGTTTTATGTATATCGAGAAATAAAATTAATAAAAATAAATTTTTCACAGAAAAGAAAGAATTTATTTATATTTTTTTAATAAAACTTAATTTTATTTTAAAATTTTTGAATATTTAATTCAAAAATTAAAAAAAAAAATTATATTTTATTAAAAAAATTATTTTCATAGTGATTTCACTACCATGAATAGCACTCGATAAAAAATATTCATATCTCTTGATTTGAGGTTATAAATAAACGACAAAATACCACAAAATTCATCCAACTTCCCCATAAAATTCATTTCGCAGGGTTGGATTTGTAGACTTTTCCCCTTACTATAATATCGCCAAAAAAAGTCTCCAATTGTGAAATAAACGTGCGAGATAGCACCACAGAATAACCACCCTGAAATTAAGTGTAAAATCAAAGAGAGTACATTCGAAATGTTTGCTCTTAGGTGATTCAAACATTATCCAAATATTTTAATTGGTCCCGCAGATTCATTCCCAATCCAGTTGGATGGTATATTGAGAAAAGATTTCTTACAATGAAATAAATGTGTTATCGGCTACGATAAATCCGTTATCGAGTCATGGTTTGCAGTATCAATTACAACTTTGTAATTTAACTTAATTGATTGTTGAGCTTGATATTCCTGTTGATTCATATAACTAACAAATGTTGGAAATTGGAATCCAAACATAGAATGAAGATTGGAAAATTTTAATCAAAATCTAAATTTCAAGTCACTTGAATGAAAAGGGAAAATATTCGATATTGAAAATTTGTCGCGACTTCAACGATTTCTTTTATTTGGAAGGCGATAGATACTCTGTCTACCGCATAATATCCATATAACATAATGTCTTCCCGAAGCTGTAATGAATGAGATTAATAAATATGTCGAAACCTTGCTAAACGATAAAACAGGAAATGTTATCGATGATACCGTTGTAATTATCTGCTGCTCCGAAGGAAAAAAAAAAAGTTTATTTACAACCGCAAGGTGGTTTTGCACAATTTTTCGAACTGTACAGTGTAGCAGAGGGGAAACCGGGTAAAAGGATGGTCTGTTAAATCCTTTTTAATTTGCTTCCGCTGACGTCTCCTCAAACTAATTGATTTATTGTAAGCAAGTATAATTTATTGTGCTACCCTAATTTATGTAAATTATTAATTTTGTATAGTAATGCTTGATTTAATCAAATTTTTGGTATAAAAAAAATAACACTGATAAGCGAACCGGTAATAATTGCAGACAGTATAAATATGTGGATATACAACCATCAGAAATTCAGTCGTAAATAAACGCGCAGTGCTATTGAAAATGAATTTCATTCTCACTGCAATTGTTGTATCATGCTGCGCTTTTGCGGTCGTAAATTGTGGTAAAAACTTTAGAACCGATGGCGTGATATACTATTCGAGTTATCCAATGAAGGTAAATATAATTATTTCGAACTCTAGTAATAGTTACGACATATTGTTTACATTTATATATTACTTCATATATTACAGGCTAATTGGTTTGAAGCCCAACGATATTGCGCACTCCTTGGGATGGACTTGATCGATATTCCATCTTTTGCAGAAAATTCTCGAATTAAACGGACAGTTCATAAAATTGAAACAAGGCACGGTACAAGATCAACCGAGTGGTGGACATCCGGAGTAAATTTTGCAACTGGAAGCGCTTTCTATTGGTTTAAAACAGGAATACCATTAATCTATACGAACTGGTACACCAATAACCCTGACAATACGGGTGGTAATGAACATTGTGTACAATACAATATATACCTTCTATGGAATGATATCATATGTGACAACACATCCTATTTTCTGTGTCGTTTAAATAAAATTTAAAATTTATTTACATTTTGAACATACAGATAGCAAAGAATATACAAGACCCACGGAAATATTTGTAAACTGGATAAATAAACATTGAAATTTACTTTGGGAAATTGTCAATTTAGTTAACGGACTATATTATAGTCACATACCTATCATTTAACCCTATAACCCCTTATTATAGTTGACCAACGTAGACGCTATTCGGTGTTACTGCCTATTTTTAACGTTATTACAACTAGAAAATAATTTCACTTCTTCGAACCAATTTGAAATCGATTTGGTTTTGCATTGTGAAACTACTTTAGATTTGGCGCAAAACAAACTCACCTCAAACTTAATATTTCATCTGTTGCCTATAGGTGTGTGTACCTATATTTTGTTCTGAACTGTATAGAATTGAATTAATGTTGTGCCAATCTCACAGTTGTGGAAATCCGCATTCGGTATTTAATTACAGATTTGTATGAAAGTGATTCAGTGTACAATAAATTCGTGAAAAGATTGACAATAATTTATATTGTTTCCGTTGAGATGTCAAACTTTCATCCGTTTTATTTATTTATTTGTTATGCGTCTAATAGATTACAGGAGCATGCAAACAGGAACAAGCGTTTTAAATATCATTACTTCCTGCTTGTAATTTTTCTAAACAATCTTTGATTTGAATTTAAATTACGAGTATTGACATACAAAAAATAAAAAATTGGCTTAAAATCATCAGTTTTGCTCAAGTATTGAGTTGCATGCCCGAAATAGAGTTATGTGAGATACGCAGTTGTATTTATTTATTTCTCAGAGAGCCTCGGGCCTTATAACAAGAAGAGATCAAAATACTAAAAAAAAAAAAAATTAATAAAACTCTCCTAAGGCGAGAAGCTTTGGAGACTTCCTATACAATTTGTCTCGGAAGGGTTTACAAGATGTCCGTTGTGCCATATTTTAATGTCGTGTTATATGCAACCTCCAGGCTTACCACTATTACATCACCATATATTAAGAAAGTAAGAAAATCATTTTTCCTAAGAATACAGAATCAACTCTTCCCAGGCATTCTTGAGTATACGAACTTATAATATAGCGGTGAAAACTTTCAACCATGCCATTTGCTTGAGGATGATAGTCCGTAGTACGTAAACGATTTCAGCCAAGGAGTCAGACTCAAATTGTTTTCCTTGATCAGTTGTTATATTCTGTGGAACCCCAAATCGGGATACGTAATTACTAACAAAAGTGAAAGCAACAGTAGCAACAGACATATTCTCCGCATGCAGTAAGCTTCCGGCCATATAGTAAAACGATCGCTATAGGTATAAGTATTTAAGCATTTCCATTGAACTGTGGAAGAGGTCCTACAATGTCCCAATGGATATGTTTAAATCGACCTGGTCCAATTTCAAATTGTCCAAGAGGTGATTTTGTATGCGCCGTTGGACTTTAGATTTCTGGCAAACTAAACAAGATTGTGCACAATTTGTCTCTCATAGTAACTACATTTAATTTAGCAAGATTAGCTGTGGACTCTTTGTTACGGACCAAACAAATAATCTTACATTGCAATTTTCAGTTGTGGGTTGGAAGATATGGATTACTGATTCTTATGATGTTGAGGAATGCATACCCTTGGTATTCCGTTCATGCTATATCAATAATCGCATGTCAATACTCTCTAGTCTTTTGATGCCATGATTATCAAAATTCTCTTTGTAACTTTTCTGCATTTATTAATTTTTTTTTCTTGTCTGTATGGCAAAATACAGTGAATTCTAAACTCGTAATTTTATCCACCTTCCTATGTATATTTCAGAATTCAACATCAATTATTTGGTATACTCAGAAAACGAGGATGTAGGATAATTTTTAAATGAAAAGCAGTATAGATTAACAGCTGGGGTATATACGGAAACAGATTTTCTCAATTTTTTCAGTCACATACATATCACTACATAAATAAATCGGTTAATGTCAGGTGAGCTTCATCATTATGTCTTTCTTTCTGACTTTTATTCAAGATGGTTCACAGAACAGTTAAAAGATCTGTAATCAGTAATGAACCCTGCGGAATTAGCTATAGAGATCCAGATCAAATTATCTTCTCTTGAATTAATATTGTTTCCGTTGACGTTTCCTTAAACCAATTGATTTATGTAAGCCTAATGTATTATGAAAGCCGATAATTTACGTAAATAATTCATTTTGTTTTAATTTTACCGAATTTTATGAACAGTAACGTCATTTTGTTTATATTTCATATATAATAGGCAAATTGGCACCAAGCTAAAAATGCTTGCGCACTCCTTGGAATGAACTTGATTGATGTTCCGTCTTTTGAAGAAAATGCTCGAATTAAAAAGACAATTAATTTAATTGATAAGATCTATAAATTATCCAGAGATAAGTCTATATGGTGGACATCCGGAACAAAGTTGGCCACTGGAAATACTTTTTATTGGGATACAACTGGACAACCGTTCATCTATACGAACTGGGATACAAATCAACCTGACAATTATGGTGGTACGGAAGATTGTGTACATTACAATCACAATATGTTGTGGAATGATGTCGTCTGTAAATATAAAATACATTATTTATGTCGTGAAAAATAATATTTCTTACAATCAAAATAATTTACATTTTTCAACATTACAGATGGTATAATGAATATATACAAGACATACAGAAATATTTGTTAAATTTATAAATAAATATTGAAATTTAGTTTGGAAAATTGTCAATTTAAGTAACGACCTATTCTAATCCCCCGTATAGCACTGATTTTGTAATATTCGTTAAATTACGTAGACGTGTGCGGCTTGTGTTGCTCATTTAGACGTTCTTCAATACCTACATTTCAGGTAACTGAAAATCTAACGAATGAACAGCCAAACCAAACAATTAATTTTCAGTATCTAACTGTTCAGCAAAGGTGAACTCTTGATTATTTTTCTACGCATTTTCATAATATGTTTTCTTAGCTTGTCTAGAAACTAAAGTGCTACGCGTTCTGATCTGCTCATATTGTTACTAATGTGTTAACTTTACAATTTAAAATGAGAAAAAATGAGGTTTGTTTGGAGTTGCTATACCAAAGGCACACATAAACCAGAGACGGTCCATTGTGATACCACAGCATCCTACTTCCCTTTTACCTCTAGTGGAACCAATTCTCCAAAAAGGCAGTGTACATGAGTATCCCCACGACCGCGGTTCTTAAATCACGTCGACGTAAAGGGACATTAAATTTTTGTAGCACTTTAAGCCAAGTTTCGGCCAAACTTAAGTTATGGTGTTAATCGCCATCTTTGATTTGACAAAGCAACTGCCTCCTTCCTATAGGCGCTTATTTCATAGCTGTAATAGGCTTCCGGTTGCAATTGGAGAGTCGTCTCATGCCTAGCAAGTTTGTCCATCCTACCATTCTTCCAGACGATCAAGTGGCTGGAGAAACAGATTATCCGGATATTGAAATGCTCACTCATGTCATTAAGAGACGAGTCAGTACCCAACTCTACCCTTGACTCCAGAGAAACTGATTCCAGCGACTTGTTTGCTGACTGTCCACATAGATTGCAATTTCAATCGAGGATACCACATTATGTCTCAAACTCTCAGCCAAGCCAGTACCTCCTCAATCGCAATCGCATCTGCTTGGTACATATACTGCAGTAGTCAGGGTGACGAATGGTAATATTTATATTCAGTTTATCACAAATGACTCTCACTCCTACGTAACCATCAAGCTTTAAGCCATCCGTATTATAGCTTCGAATTCAAATAGTCAAACAACAAACTTGATTCTCCAAAAATATCTTAAAGATATTTTAGCTATCTACATATCTTCGAGTGGCCTGTATGAAAACAGTTCCACTGCGATATCAAAAACCATGTCGTTATCAAAAACAGCGACTGATAAAGAAGGTAAAACATAACCTTTAAGGTATGTGAAAGTGCCGTTTACAGCGCCCCACTTTTGAGCATACAGGCCATCCTTTGCAACTTTTCAATCGTAGTAATGCTGGCCATCAATAACTCACTTCACACATAAGTATGGACCTCACAACTGTGGTGAAAACCCAGTGCAAAATAAAATTCCAACTTATCTTATTGTTCAAGACCACGGCCACAAATCTTGGTTGTCAGTAAAAGCTAGTCTAACCCCGTTTGAGATAGGAGGATCCACTACTTGAATTTTCTATTTCCTCATAAAGGGTATCAGCCCAGGTTTGGACGGGTTGATTCCCAGTCTACATCTGCTGGCCCATCTCGTAAATATTGATGTCGTATCACACCAATTCTCTCTATCCCATATAGTTCCAACAACAATCGATTAATCGCTATATTCCAGACATGGGGACATATTATGCCTCGACTATATGCTCTCTGCCTAATGAATGTGCACTCGATGAGTACTAGACTTCGTCGAATCATCAAAGCTTCCGGGGAGGTGGGTCTTGAAGAGATGCTTCAAGAATTCCTTAGGAGCAGCCGAGCAACCGTTCGGTTATATTAAATAACTGGGGCTACTTCCTCCATCTTGCCACAGAATGGTTCTAGGAATTTCTAGTTGGTCCCTCTGGTAATGTTTTAATAATTTTTCCCAAGAATGCAGGAACTTTTCCTGCATGCTAAAGTATACGATCTTATACTCTTCCATACTGTAGCCACAGATCTTGTTATTGTCTCGAAACTGGAGTCGATTACCCCGCTTCAGTTAGCAAGAGGAGCAAGGGACTATTTGTTGACTACCACAGCAGATAATCTTGCTTTCCAATCTTCCAGTTGTCGGTTGGAAGATCCGGATCAATAATCCTTATGACTATGCAGATCTCTTTTTGGGGTGGGGGTTCGGTTGGTAACCAAGCAAGTTTCTTGGGCATGCTAGGATCTCTCCGGTGCTACAACATTTGTAGCGGCATTATGTTAAACTTTAATAAGTGTTAAATGTAATGGAAGTGGCGAATTTAAACGATTTGTTAAAAGAACCCAAACTGTTTGGTCCTAAGATCTTGTTCCAAGATGACCATAAAAAATGGAGAGCTTTATGGTTAATTTTGTTCCATATTATTTTGTAATCTAGGTTTTAAAATGCATTTGTCAAATAAAGAAACTCTTTAGAAAGAACGTATAACACAATGCGATAGAAATCCGATTTGAAAACCTGAATTGAAACTTAAACGAATTAGGGGCCGTCTGTGTCGCCTTGATACATAGAAGTATGTATTGGATAACTGTATACTCGTAGAACAATTTCACAACAACACCGTCTTTCTAAAATATTTGGGATACTCAAAAAACAACGTTTTTGGTTAGTTTTTTTAATGACAAGCAGTTTAGATTAACAGCTGGGGAATCTACGGAAAAAGCACCTCCCAATTTTTTAGTCACATACATTAGTTACATATCACTATATAAATAAATCTCGAAAATCTTCAGCTATATGGCTGAATCTTCAGCTATATGGCATCTCAAACCACCATCTTTCCAACCAAAATATTTGACCGAAAAACACTGTCAATTAAATTTGAATATTTTTTTTTTATTTATTAAAACGGTTGAAACCTATTGAGGTTCCGCACTCAATGCCACAATTGGCCCACGGTCCAAACCAAGAGGATCTATCCTAAATCGCAGGAGCGTACTGCAATCTTAGCAAACTTTAAAAGTTTGAACCAAGGAATGGATACTAACTGATCTACGTTCAAAGATCCGGAAGGGAACACTTGGGATCTAGCTCCGACAAAGCCCGGATAGAGGCAGAGGTAGTGTAAGCAGTCGTCCACTTCCTCTAGGCAGTCATCACAAAGAGCATCCCATGCGTTAGAGATGAACCGTGAATCGTCCATGGCCGGTGATAAGTGCGACCAGAATTCTGAGTGGGTTGTCAATAATGAAATGGTTTTTCTTTCGACAGCTAGGAGTTGAACGCCACTTCAGTCCCAGTTCAAGTAGAGCGAACTTCTTAAAAGCGTTTTTACCACCGTTGAAGGATAGGGAAATTGCTGGTTCACGGCTAACACATTTTCTGAGCAGGCACCCACATGACCCTTACTGTCGTATTAGAGCAAAGGAGATTAATGAACTGCTTTCAATCTTTGACTAGTTTGGCAAGCACAGTCAAAGGATTAATCCGGGTATTATGTTGGTCGCTAAACTTAAACGCCTCAATCGCACTATTGGTAATTGCAATGAATTCAGCTTGAAAACCCGTGCAGTGTTTGCCCAGACTACCCGAGGATCTTAGTTCATACTGAGGACAGTAAAATTCAAACCATGCACTGACTTCCGAATGAGAGCGATCCGTAAAAAAAATCCTGAGATAGCCACCATTCTCTCGAAAGGAAAACGACGGAGAAAGAATTGGTGAAGTTAAATTCAGGCAATAGCCTATGTCATTCACCATTTCCAGCTTCGGAATATGGCCCCGGTTATAAACCGCAGGATAGGCAAAAAGGCCCTTCTGCATTTCCAAAAAATGGCCATGGCCTTTTGCAGCTTACAATCAAGGTGAAACTTCCTGTCAGCGAGAAAGTATGCGGATTAATTCTTAAAAAATTAAAAGAAGCTCACCTTTTATGCAAAATATTTGACTATACCTTCCATTTACGAAATTGGGTTTTCCTATATATGTCGGTTTGTACGCATATTTGAGAGCACCATTTCGGTTACATAATGTACACTTTGCGGTATTACAGCGGTATATTACCAACATTTTTGATCCGCCGCATGTATAAGGAGGATAATGTTAATGGACGACTTGGTTGTACATGCCACCGGCACTCTGGCATTCTAGACGAGGAAGTAGAGTGATAAATCATTAATTGAGAATTCATTAGAAGGATCAGAGTTGCGCTAAACCAGAAAACAATAATCGGAAGCCAACTTTTGGACTGTTAAAGTCAGGTGAGTTTCATGACTATGTTACTAATAAAAGATTTTTATTCAAGATGGCTCAATAATACAATTCCATGAACAAGGCAACATAAACCACATTTCGCCGTATCCCAGAAAAACGGTATCTTCAACAAGAACTCTGCGGAATTAGCTATAGAGATCCTAATTGATATTGTTTCCGTTGACGTCTCTTCAAACCAATAGATTTATTTAAGCCTTATGTACTATGCAAGCCGGTAATTTACGTGAATAATTAATTTTGTTTGGTAATGCTCGATTAAATCAAATTTGCATTAAAAAAACACCGATAAGCGAACCGGTAATAATTGCAAATGGTATAAATATGTGGATATACGACCATCAGCAATTCAGTTACAAATAAACTCACAGTGCTTTTGAAAATGAATTTCATTCTCACTGCACTGGTTATCTCGAGTTTCTTTATTGCGATCGTAAATTGTGGTAAAAACTTTAGAACCGATGGCGTGCTATACTATTCGAGTTATCCGGAAAAGGTAAATATAGTTTTTGGGCCAAACTCTAGTAACAGTTACGACATATTTTTTATATTTTAGGCAAATTGGTACCAAGCTCAACGATATTGCGCACTCCTTGGAATGAGGTTCATTGATATTCCAACTTTTGCCGAAAATTCTCGAATTAAAAGGACAATTGCTAAAATTGATAAATTCTATAGTTTATCCAAAGCTAGTTCTGAATGGTGGACATCCGGAATAAATTTAGCAACTGGAAGCCATTTCTATTGGGATGAAAATGGAATGCCGTTTCTCTATACGAACTGGGACAAAGATCAACCTAACAATTGGGGTGGTAATGAACATTGTTCACATTTCAATACTAACCATCTATGGAACGATACCGAATGTAACAAAACATTTTATTTCCTGTGTCGTGCAACCCACAGATCATAATAATTCACATTTTTCAAAATTACAGATAGTAATGAATATACAAGACATACAAAACTATTTGTAAAATGTATAAATAAAATCCAAATTAAGCTTGAGAAATTGTCACTTTAATTAATGACCTATTCCAGTCCCTTGTCTAGCACGGAATTTCTAAAATTTGTTAACTTTCATGATAACGACTAACGTAGACGTGTGAGGTTTTTGTTGTCCATTTGGACGTTCTTTTTGTTGAACGAGACTCAGGTTTTGATGCGCCTAATTAAAAAACGTTCTGAAGTGAGTCATAAAATGTCATTTCGAGCTCTATATATAGTGGTGTAATACGCCTGAATTTTAAACCCGCCGCGACTTGTTAAGTCAATGTATAAATATTTGGTCGATAGTTTAATTATGCTGTTGGTAAACTATAATTTTGGGTTTGCGCCACACGAATTGCAACATGAGACGCTATTGGTATTAAATTCCCAATTGCTGTCTCTTTTTACTAGATTAAAGTCTGCAGAGTGAAAATAATTGATATTGTTACCGTTTAGTGCACGGTTAAACTAATTTCTTACCAAAACCACTTGTTAACCAAACCATAAATAATTCCAAGCGATATACATAAATTTGTATATAGGTACCCTTTGATGGGCAGTCATAAATTAGTTTTAAAAATGATGTATCATTATGCCATGACTATACTAAAAAATCATTACAGAACCTCATTACAGAACCTCACAACAGCACCTTTTCAATCAGTGTTGATCTTTTTGTGATTTTATTTTCATGTTTTGAAGTGTCAGCTATAGAGATTGTACTCAATAGTCGAATTAGATAAACTGATAGATTTATATAGTTAATATATTGCTCAATAGATGGCAGGCAATTAAATAGACTATATCTTCAACAACAAATCAGTGACATCGAATATATCCGGATTTGTTGGCAGAAGAATTGAAAAATTGAAATAAATGTTAGAGCTTTAAAAAACAATCCAATACTCATGCTGTATGATTTTTGTATGGTTTGCTTTCTTTATTATACCAAGCTAAAAATCAAGAGGCAGTCCATGCGGTTGCCGTAAAACTCCTTTCGACACAGACCAAGGTCAAATATCCTACAAATTTGGCTTAAAATATGAACAATCCGAATCATTGTTCTACATCGAAGTTAGAGATTTATTATACCACGACAACATTATGTTGTAGGACAGCCCAATTTTGAACCTTTGTTATCAAAAGAAACTTTCCAGTTTTCATTGGAATTATTGATGACATCAAAAGAGATAGAAAAACTTATATTTTCTTGTTGGCTATATCACTTTGTTGCATTGAAGAAATTTTTGTATTATTTAGTGCTTAACGCCAACAACTTAATGCAGAAAATACTTGAATCCGATCGGTAATAAATCAAATCGAAGTCATAAACTCACCAGATAATTGGGGGACAAGCGGAACAGCCCAGAGGAATATTGAGACCCAACATAAGGAAACCGGTAAACAACCGTATACATTGTTTTTTTTTTTTGTTTTTTTTGGAGGGAAGCTTCATAAAACCTCACATGTGGACCTAATCCATAAACATGTAAGAGTAACGGATTCTTACCAACTAAACCCTAACCCCCAAATTATGCCTATAGTTGTCTCGTGGAACTACTTCTATGTATTATACTTCGCGAGAACAGGCTCAGCCTTAGCTGTCATCTAACTTTATTGTCTTTGTCTATTTTTTTCTAGGTTTCTCAGTTTCTTAATAATCCATGCACTCATTTTACACACCACCTCCCAAATATCTTCGGACGGTGATAAGTCATTTCTCACAGATCTATATAGTTCCAATCTTTCTTGGCAATCAAAAAACACATGCTCTACGTTCTCCAGTTTTCCTTCACACATTGGGCAATAAGGGGAATCATCTTGCTTAAACGTATGCAAATAAGCGCAACCAACCATGCCATTTAACTACCGAAGGAAATAACCGATGTGTCCACCGATGTTTTCCCGAGCTGTCCCATCGCTGATGCCACATGTTGGCGGTTTCTGTATGAGCCACAATACGATTTCCTCTCTTATCCTCATTTGCAAGGCGAGAATACATTCTTTCGCGCCCCTTAGCCAATAAATCAATTGGAGGCACACCAGCTAAGAGACACACGCCTTCATCTTATACCGTACTAAATACACTAACCACCCTCAAATCGCTTAACCTATAAACATATGCCACTGGTTCATCAAAATAGATACCAGCACTCTACTCAGTAACAGTTTGCGGTACAATTTGGATTAATGCGTTTGGCATAATTCGCAATAACGCCCGGTTCACTTTTCCAGCCAGAGTTAAATGCATTTTCACATCTAATGTAACCGAACAATACTTTTTAGAACCTCCTTTCCTACGAGTTAAATCGCTTATGGTAGAGCGATCCTTACGAAACCCATCTTGATTCTCCGCCAAGTCCCCTTTGTTTTTAATGGCTTCCTGTAGTCTCTCATGTATGATTCTCTCAAATAATTTACATGCAGTATCTAGGAAGCAGATTGGCCGGTATAGGAAGATAGATCATCCTACGTCTTCTTCGCGTTAGGCAATAGTCCTTTCTTTCTTTATGCATGAGTTGAATAAGTTTACAGGCAACTCTGGGTATGAGCTGATTTATTTGCAATATTGGGAATTTTATCAGGCCCCGGAGCCTTGTTATTCTTCAATTTGCTACATGCATTAATCACCTCCTCCGTTGTAATTGATGGGAATATTACTCCGCCGCCTCTTGTTTGTGCAATCTGGTTTTTATGGAAACAGTGACGTGACGATGTTTTCCAACGATCGTGGGCACGATGGGATCGCTACATATGCACCCTTAACCTTTTTCATAACCATTTTATAAGGTCTACCCTAGGGCTCCCAATCAACTTCTTCACACAATTCTTGAAAATATCTTTGTTTGCTTGCTTTAATTGCACACTTGAGTATAGAGCGGGCAACACGGTACTGTTTTCGTAGGTCGTCCCTAGTTTCCAATCTTGCACGTTAGTATAAACGTCTAGCTCGTCCACCAGAACACTTCTTTTTTCCGATTATCCTTCTACTTCCGTGGCATTGCTGATGATCACTATGTGTATATTGTTCACTAACTTTCCAACTCACTATTCTATTTAGGAGACCCTCGCTAATCCATGTGAGATCAACATCCGAGCTAGCGCCACCCCTACGGACAGTGGATGTACTACCAACATTCAACATACCAGAGGGGTAGATAGAAAAAATGCTTCTAGTAGCGCTTTACCTCTCGGAAGTGCATTAGTCTCTCTCATCCCTAGCTATTAACAGAGGGATTCGATTTCGCGGGTCATTAACTAATCGATCTAGAAAGATTTTGAATTCCTCCAGGGTATAGCACTAGGGTGGGCATAACAGCTATAAATATCAATACCATAACAGCTATAAATATCAATACCATCGATTCTTGCACTGTTTTGCAATATAACCTTCTATACCACAGTTTATACACAGTTTAGATCTGTCATTTTCACTCCTACATTTTTGCGCCAGGTGACCAAACTCAAAGCATTTAAAAGATTTTACCGGCTTCACAGCCTCTCTTATACGATAAATCACCCATCCGATCTTTATTTAGCTTCTTGTTAAAACTTAGTCTATGCTAATCACTGCCATTTGCGTCCCACGATAAGATGCTCTAAGCGTCATCACAGTAGTATTACCTTTTGTATCTTCCACATGCGATTCCTAAGCTTGTAGTACATCTTCGGATGTGGTAACTTCATAAATATGCGTTATTTCTATTAGGGTTTGCTGAAACAAGGTTTTAACGTCAGCTTATTGGTCAATAATGTTCTGTAATTAGGATTCGAAAATAGTGGTTTGGGGTTGATCGCCATCGCTTTCCAACTGCAATAACAGATCTTCTTTGACGGTTTGACGTATATGCGTTACCTTTTTCCCCAACCCTTTGAGCTTGAGAGTCTACCTTTACCTTCCATAGCTAATCAACATACGAGACGTCCCCGTTCTTTTCGATTAAGAAATCATCAGGCCGAGACTGGCTTTTCTATTTCCATTTTATTTTTTTCGGCTTGACTTTTTGCCAGTCTGGCCTAGCTTCTAGTGTCCAGTTATCTATCCCCTCCTTTTGTGTTACACTGACTCAGTGAATCACGCTTTCTCTTAATCGGTTCATCCTTTGGTATGTCCGCCGTTCCACTTATTCTCTTACCTTGAATCAGTGATACATTTAAAATTTCACTAATCAACGGGTTGGACTTCGGGGGAAGTGTTACCCGACTTGACACCAACAAGTCCGTCTCAGGTTTCTGGTTTATTGCCTTTCCACATTTTTTATAGTAGATGCCTCAGCTTTCTCCGTTCTCTCTCGAAGAGCTTCGAACTCCTTTCCACCTCAGTATATGACAGTTTTATCATGCGTATCATCTTTTTAATTTCTCCATGCACATTGTTACATCATCTTCTTCCACGAAGTCCCCGAGATCATTAATGTGTTTTTTAGTTGTAATCAACTTGGAAACGTTCGTAACGGGCGCACAAGCCAACTCGAGTGATGCAGCTAGGTTGGGAAGTGATACTGCCTCAAACATTTCACTGCGCGTAGGCGATCTCTGTAGCCTTCCACTGCTTTTGAATGGGTTGAAAACTTCTGAAGTCCCATTCACTGGTTTATCGTTAAATGGGCTTGTAATATTTTCAGTTCCACCAGCCAAGTTTTTTACTGCTGGAACAAAGCGGTCGTTGAATTTCGAAGACTAGGAGCCCGCTTGCTAGCACCCTGATGTCGCTGGTACTGAAGTTCCGAATCCCTACACCGTAGTATTATTCTCCTGTTGCATAAACATTTCGGTTATTTATTTTTAAGGAACCGGCCTTAGCATTATTTTGCCTACTGCCAGGACATTTTATGCAGCCGCTCCTCCTGGAGAACAGACCCTTACCAGGAATCCGCCCACTATGGACCGTCGCGTCTGGCTTTAAATTTAAACCAATTTTAAGGGTGGTATATTATTAGCCCTTGTTGCTTTCTAGGTTTATATGGCCATTCCGCATACACTCCACCTCCACCTTCGAAGTCACACCTCTGTTTTGGTCTGCGAGTGTTAATTGCTTTCCACCGACCCGACCAAAATTTTTCCGGGTTTTCCCTATCCGCCACCTGGGGACGCGCTCGAAGGAAGATCCGCAGCAACTCCACACGAGGCCGTATACAATATATGTATACATTACTACGTCGTGACACGTATGATGTTCCAATGTGTAAGTTAAACGAATGTTTAATTAAAATTCTAAATAAATAGAAAAATGTTTGTAGTATTACAAAATATAATACAACCCACAATGACCATAACGGGTTTTACACGAGCTTTTAGCTTAATGGTTTGGTAATTAGTTTTATATATTCAATTGACTCAAACCGTGTGACAGTTAAGGGATACAAATATTTCTGATGATTTGTTATACCTTTGAGCGGGAAAATTTCGGTATTCTCCGATCAAAGCTATTTAGATAATTTATTCGCATAATTAGCATTTAAGCGTCTTAAATTTAACCATTAAATGTCTATTCGAAAACTCACGGTTAAAGGTCCGTTTAATATCGTGGGTCAAATATGTGTTCATTTGGGACTCAAACCAGCAGTATCCCCCGGTCTTTTATTTGCTCGGTCTGTATTCTTGTTAAGTCGGCCATTTTCCTTAAACAGTCATTTCAGAATCGTACCATGCCTAGCCGTCTCAACTTCTGATGGCTTCATAGCCTTTCAGTCGATAATATGGGTTCTTACTAGTCTAAGCCCTGTTCATTAGGGATGGGCGAGGTAAAGATTACGCCATGTCGATACGTATTACGTATATTACTTGGCAATATTTTTTATCAATGTCGACAATTAAGACATCGTCAACAGTCTATAAAACTCCCAATCCCCTGTTTCTCTGAAAACTGAAATATTTTTCGGATAGCTTATACCAATGACATCTAAGAATATTCGGCATTATGGAGTTAGCTTTTGAGGATTTTTCCAGGAAACCCCCAACTAAATCATATAATTGACATATCGAGGTCCAACCTATTCTCCTACTGTTCCTAAAATTAAAATAAATTTAAGAATACTTAGGAGGAGGAGGAAAATGTACTCCATCTGCTCTGCACCTGTCCTAGTCTAGCGTACAGCAGAACAAAATTTATGGGAACTTCCCCTTTGAACGATCTTAGTAAAACAAAACGCTTCTTGGTAAGCTCAGGATAGTTTAGCGAGTGAAGAGGAGGAAACACGAATGTGGTACAGCTACGGATACGGACGGATTTTGTGTCTATGCTAGTCCTTTAGGATGGCCACCCTTACCTAACCTAACCTAAGCCCAATGACATCGTGGTATATTATGGTGTTAGATTTACAGGGTTTCCTAGAAAATTGGAAAATTTATTTATTTGGTAGACCTATGCCAAAACCAATAATTTAGCAGGAAAAAGTCACCAAATCGGTTAATAATTAGATTTAAAAAATATGATTGGGATGGAAAACTTCAACGGCCAGGTAGGTAATTTTAAATTTATAGAGATAAATTATGAAAAGTATTTTAATTTAAAACTTTTCTAACCTAAAATATTTTGAAGCAAATTAAAATGCATTTTAAGTGATTAAAAAACTCGTCGCCGCCTGTATCGCATTAAACCTAAAGAACAGCAGCTACAGAGCAAGATTCTGGTCACGGTAGTATAGAATTAGTTCAATAAATCGCTCCATCAATCGTTGTCTACGTTGTGTACGAAATGTCGACACGTCGAGGTAGAACACTTCAACAACTTGAAATTTTAGCTTCCCCCACAATCGGCCAACACAGATTCGAGCTAAACAAATTATTGTGTCTTGTAGATTGCACGATATTAGATTTAAAGTAAAAAATATCACGAATTGATATTGTTTCCGAAGACGCCTTCTCAACCCCATTGATTACTGAATCTTTGATTACCGAAACCAATTCCTAATTTCTGTAAATAAATAATTTTTTATGGTAATGCACGCGATTAAACCAAATTTGCATAACAACTCACTGATAAGCGAACCGGTAATAATTGCAAACGGTATAAATAGGCCGATATACGTCCATTAGAAGTTTAGTCATGATATACGCGCAGTGGCTATAAAAATGAATTTTATTCTTAGTGTACTGGTTATCTCGAGCTACTCTATTGTGGTCATAAATTGTGGTACTAAGTTTATAACCGATGGCCAGACGTACTATGCGAGTTATCCGGCAAAGGTAAATATAATTATTTCAGTCGAAATTTGTTAATTTGGTACGACATATTGTTTACATTTTATATCAATATAGTCCAGTTGGTTTGAAGCCAAACGATATTGCTTACTGTCAGGCATGAAGTTGATTGATGTTTGGTCCGAAGAAGATCATGGCCGAATTAAAAAAGCAATATCTTACATCGAAACTAAACATAATATAGAGGCAGGTTCTACTTTATGGTGGACATGCGGAAGAAGTACTGGAAATAGTGGCCGATTCTATTGGGATACAACAGGCAAAACTTTCCACTTTACGGATTGGGGAATTAGGCAACCTGACAGTTTTGCTAAAAATGAACAATGTGTACACTATCATTACTCGTTTCGTCGATGGAATGCTGCTAATTGTGAATATCAAATGTATTTTATGTGTCTCGTGTAAATCAAAATTTATAAAAACTCGACAATTTACATTTAAGGCCGTGTGTAAATTAGTTAAAAAATTTATATTACAAATTAAAATTTTGACTGAAAATCAAATTTTTCGATTTATTTCTTTAATATAAATTTTTAACTAATTGACTCACGGCCTTACATTTACACGCATGACAGATTGTAATGAAACTTCAATGCACATATAGAAATGTTTGTACAATGTAGATGGCAATTTACATTAAGAATTTGTTGTAAATTCTCAGGCTTATGGACTTAATTTGTAAAATTAATTCGAATTGATTTATGATTTACACCCATTACCACGGGTGAGGTCTATTTAGTAAGCGAGAATAAACATCTTGTTTTAGAGTTAAATGCATTCTGATTTTATTCATTCATTTTCTCAATATATATAATAGGTTTTCCAACAAAGACTTGACAATTTTTTTTTTAAAATAAAATGCGGGTGGTGGGTGTGTTTCAATTGGGTAGGTGTTGACCGTATATAACCATGGCTTAATGGTCTATATTCCAATGTTGTAACTATGAGGAAATCACCAATTGTGATTAGTATACCTCCACGTGGGAACACCCGGGCAACGATTTTAAACATCGGCTAAATAATAAATGTGAGTGCAATACACTATAAATTAAGTTGCAATGGACCCAACGAATGTAGAAAGAACTACCCCAGGTGGCAGACCTGATTTTTAGGAAACTCCATCCTCATCAGAGGCCGGTCCCAAGGATTCTGGGGGGACCAACTATTGCATTACTATAATCAGAAAAAATCCCAAGATACGTTGAGGATTCGTAGTACTCGAATGAGTGAAGCTGAAATGGATAATATCAATCCTTTCCAAAAGAGTCAGGTTCTACCGAGATCTCATACGAGAGCCTGTAGCACGTTCACTACGAAGATTAACAAAATAATACCTACAGCAAATGTGGAATTACCGAAAAATGCTTTTCCATAGAGAACAATAATTGTTCTAAAAAAGAAGAAACGCTGTATCAGAAATTGCTTAAGGCCAATGATGCTTTGGTTGAATTTAACAATTTAAATAAGCAATTAAATAACACAATTGCTTATATGCAGGAAAACATAAGGATTCTTGGGAACGAAGTTAAAGCCCCTAAAGCAAAGGAAAATGTTGATTCTCCTCATACCCAAAAAGTAATGGAACAAGAATACCACACGGATGAAGAGAACTAGCTCACGAAACTGAGTGGATTAGAGTCAAAAGCCAGAGAAAAAAAGATGAATGAATGATACACCTACTCCTCCTCAACTAAAAGAGACAATTCCTAAAATAATCCAAAACAATCAAAAAAAATTATCTCCACCACCCCCAATCGTTAAAGATGGAATTAAAAACTATGATCTACTGTATGAAAAAATTAAAACAATAACAAAAACAGATAAGTTTAATACAAAATTAATGAGTGGAAACAACATCAAAATAAAACTACAGGTGAAACCTACAGAGAAAAGACAAAAATGAGTGAAAATAAAACAAATAAAAATTTCCTTTCAGGTCCTCAAAAATAATTGAGGACCTGAAAGAAAAAGGTTTTAATGCAACTGAAGCATCAATTAAACTGAAACTGAGAAGTTAGGAGCCTCTGAACATGTATGTATATGCTGATATTCAGCGCAGATGATGATATTGAAAAAATACATCAAATCAAGTACATCTTGGGATGAAAAGTCAATATTGAGGCCCTAAGAAGATCTAGGCTTATACCACAAAGCAAAAAATGTCAAGCGTATGGACATACTCAAAAATACTGTAACAAAGAACCCAGGTGTGTCAAATTTCCAGGTAAACACCATACTAGAGATTGTGTCAAACCCACAGATGTACAGCCTAGATGCGTATACATTATAGAGAAAACCATCGAGCTAACTACAGAGGATGCAGTGTTGCTATTGAATTGCAAAACATCAAAAAAAAAACATACATGCTAAAAATACAAATGTAATAAAGAAGCAAACTGTTGGAATAAACGGGCCTGAATCATTTAAAGGAGAGTTAACGCGTAAAGCGTTGATAGCCTCTCAAGCAGAAGTGGCCAAAAAATCTTACGCTCAAGTAATGATGGGTAACGGAAACAAGCAAAAAACTCCTCAAACAGACGACATAAATCAAACACTTAAGCTGATATTAAGCAAACTTAATACTTTTGATCAGCAATTACGGAAACTAGAATACAGTACTAAGGGAGCCAACCCTAAACAAAACCATGTCTAACGACTTAAGAATTTTATGCTGGAATGCCAATGGACTCCAGCAACACCAACAGGAATTGCAAATGGTTCTGGACGCAGAGAAAATAGATATCTGTCTCATCTCTGAAATTCACTTCACTAGACAATCAAATATCAAATTTAGAAATTATAAAACATATCACACTATTCCCCCGGGAAATACTGCCAAGGGAGGTAGTGCTGTTATAATTAGAAATAGCATTAATCACTTCGAGGAATTAAAATATGAAACAGAACAAATACAAGCAACAGCTGTTAATATCAAGACCAAAAATAACTCTATTAGTGTTATTGGAATTTACTGCCCACCGAAATACTCTCTAAAAGAAAAAGATTATATTGAATTTTACAGTAAACTAAGGAAAAGATTTGTAATTGGAGGAGATTTTAATGCAAAAAATATCCACTGGAGTTCTAGACTAACAACAACGAGAAAGAACTCCTCAATGATATCAGAAAATACGGTTGTGAAGCCTTGTCAAATGGTAAACCGACCTACTGGCCAACTGATCCAAATAAAATACGAGATCTGATTGATTTCTTTATAGTGAAAAATATATCTGTAAATTATATACATATATGTAGATGAAAGTCTTGACTTAAGCTCTGAACACTCCCCAATACTTTTGACATTAAGTGAAAGGATCATTCAAAAAGAAAGCTATGCTAGTTTAGTAAATTAGCACACAAATTGGGAATACTTTAGACTGTCTTTAGAAAGAAAAATTAACTTAATGGTTCCGCTAAGGAGTGAGGAGCAATTAGGAAAAGAACTTCTCAAGTTCATAGGTGACATACAGCAGTCAGCTTGAGAAAACTCCCCTGAAGTTAAAAAGAAAATTAAGGGAAACAACTACCGTAGAGAAATTATAGAGCTCTTGGCAGAAAAAAGAAGAGCAAGGAGAATATGGCAACAAACTAGAGCCCCTCAAGATAAAACTAACTACTTAACATGAAAATAAAAGATTTAAAAGACGAATCTATCAGTAACTACCTCAGAAAATTATCTAAAGATACTAGTACTGACTAGTCTCTCTGGAGAGCAACCAGAAGAATTAAAAGGCCAATAATGCAGATTCCTCCAATCAGAACAGAAGATAACAAACGGGCCAGAAATAACGAAGATAATGTACGAAGTTTTGCTATATATTTGAACCACATCATGACCAATCATTGGAAGCCGAAATAATAAGTGGGAGAGATTGTACAGGAAAGTGAAGAAATCCTACGAACAACCCCAAAACAAGTCTTGTATGAGATAAAACAAATATAAATCCGAAAAAAAGCTTTATTAAAGCTCACCAATATTATAAATGCCGCCTTTCGATTGAAATATGTACATAGCCTCTGGAAAATTGCAGAAGTAATTATGATTCTTAAACCTGGGAAACCATCACACAAAACTGGATCTTACAGGCCAATATCGTTATTACCAGTTATGTCTAAACTCTTTGAGATGTTATTAGTAAAATGGCTAAATCCGATAATTGAGCGAGGAAAAATCTGATTCCAAATCATCAGTTCAGTTTTCGCAAGTAACACTCAACATTAGATCAAGTACACAGAATAACTAATATTATTGAAAGAGCATTAGAGGAGAAAAAAGTCTGCTCAACGATATTCTTAGACGTTGCCCGCAGGCCTTTGATAAAGTTTGGCACGAAGGACTTAACTATAAGTTAAGAACTGTACTACCAATGCAATTCAATCATACTTGAAAAATAGATTCTTTAGAGTAAAATTAGACAATTCCTATTCTGAATTGAAAGAAATCAAGGCAGAAGTACCGCAGGGCAGTGTATTAGGTCCGATCCTATACCCATTGTACACTAATTATCTCCGTGTATTAGAAAACAACACTGTGGCGACTTTTGCTGATGACACGACATTCTTACCTGTTGGAGATAGCAACGAAGAATCAACTCAGAATTTACAGTTAGCTATTATTCAAATACATAACTGGACACATTAATTTTGCAAACACACGACTCGAACATATTCCGGTTACAATTAATCAAGAAATAATACCGTATGCCAACACGGCTAAGTATCATGGCATGACACTAGATGCAAAACTAGGATGGAAGGGCTTAAATATATAAAGATGTATTGGCTGATAGGAAGGATCTCCGCTCTATCAACATACAACAAGTTTCTATTATATAAACAAATATAAAAAACCGGTTTGGACTTATGGTATCCAACTTTTGGGTTGTACCAAACAGAGCAACGTAGAAATCATCCAAAGATTTCAAAACAAAGTATTAAGGAACATCGTTGATGCACCATGGTATGTTAGAAACAGAGACCTCCATAGGGACCTTAAAGTGGACACTGTTTCAAAGGAAATACAAAAAAATGCATAGAGACATAGGCAAAGGCTCGAACAACATGTTAACACTGAGGCAACTATAACTGTTAAACAACACAGATATTGTACGCAGGCTCAAACGAACTAAACCTTTTGAGCTGGTGTAATTGCTAGTGTAAACAGCGTAATGCTGATGTAAAATAACGATGTGGTTTAATTCAATTTATCAGACCCTATGGAACACCAGTGGGAAGAAGCCATAGATTAATACAACATAGTAAATTAAGTTAGAATAAAATTGTTCATTATAGTCCAGGTGACTAAATTTTAATAATTGTTTATTTAAAATATTAAATAAAAAAAATAAAACGCAAACCATTTGAGGTACCTCCAAAATTTGGCTTGAAGTACAATCAAAACATTTTTGTATGGAACGCGACATCGTTCATATGTCCACCACGGGCACCGGCTTATTGGCATATACCAATGATTTAACGTAGCCCCATAAAAAAAACTCTAGAGGTGTTAAATCACACGATCTAGGCGGCCAATCGACGGGACCATTTCTGGATAAACTACATTCATCGAATTTAGATTTCAATAAGTTGATTGTTAGACCCGCTGCGGATGGCATGCCGCATCGTCTTGTCGACACCACATATCAATAATGTTTTGCTCATGCAATTAACCAAAGAAATAACATTGCAACATGTCTCTGTTGCGATCTCCATTTACTGTCACCAGCATGAAAGCCACACCATACAGTTATTTTTTGTGAATGAAGTGGTGTTTCCTGAAGCGCATGTTTGTTGACAAGGCCGTTTAGCCAGAAATGCTCTTGACCAAAAATTGGAATAAACGCTCTTGAAGTTGCAGTCACCGACTCAGAGTTTTTGTAGTAAATTTTTATTATTTGTAAAAGTTGTTCGTTCGTGTACCTCTCCTTAATGAAAATGTTGTTCTTATTGAATGTTTTGACAGTGACATTATGGTTATTTGTTTAAACGTGCATTTACAGTGAAAGTTCAAAGTTGTCAAATCCCAAATGGGTTTTTTTTTTTAATTTAATAATTACACTAACAACATACAAATGATGTCTTAAGCACACATCCAGCCTCGATTTCTTTTGCCCATGATCGTTGGAGACTGAGTGATTTAATGCTATATGGCCGCGTACTACATCGAATGTTGTTTCATTTGGAATGGAGTATATGCACTGATTCGACGCATGGAGTTTAAGTTTAATCCAATGGTTTGATTTCTTAACTGACCTAATCGTACAGGCCCCTTCGAAATAGTTGGCATTATTTCACTTCCTCTGTTGTTAGAAATGTAAAGTATTCCCGATGATTATCTACTGCTAAGTGTTCCGAATTGGTGGCAATGAACGGCTGCGTGTTGTTGTGCTGAATATTAGGAACTGGAAATACTGCTAACAGGGTATTGCCCCACGTGACTCTATACTTAGTAATTAAATTAGATTAGATTAATTGGAGCTCTTATTCTAATTGAGCGGCAGCAAGTAATGAGGGATGCAATATATTCTTGTGTGCGTGCTGGACCACATTAATTTTGCTGGGTGTCTTCCAGATTTTTAACAGAGTAAATGTCGGTGCATAATCCTCTCCAGGATATAAATCTTTCGTAAGCGACAAGGCGGGTTTCTGTTGTTAAATCGCTTATTATTTCAAAATGGATGGTCTTCGTTATCATGCATATAAACAAAACAAGTTATCCCTTATATGGCTTGTGACCCCTGCCTTGGGCTGATCTCATTTGAATGATTGCACCACATGGTCCATTTTTGTTTTGGCAAACGGTCTTCTCGGCCTGACTCTTGCTGATGGTCTCCCATTAGTTGTTTAAATGAATGTTGTTCATCCTATAGGTTTTTGCTGGAACTTCGGAATCTTGAATTTTGTAGTCTTGAATTTTGTAGAATTTTGCTCTTCCTGCTGATTATTTCAGCTTCATTAGAACGGTTTATTTCCTTGTACAAATCTTGACTTTGTGCGACCTTGAGAATTATTATTTCTGCGCTTTGGAGTTCTGAACCAGTTAATTCATTTCTATATTATTGCTCCTACGTGAGCAGTTGAACCGTTTGCAGTATGCGACAATACATTTCAATTTGTTGTAGTTGGAGCATAGCTCAATGCGTGATCTTCCGTAGTTGGTCATAATTTATTTCGCTTTTTCTTTTCACTCTTCTGGTTTATGCATATTACTTTGCATAATAGGGTTGATTGCTGTCCACCAAATTAGCTTTTGCCGAAGATAATATGAACTTTGCCACCACAATTTGTTTTTATGAGTAGTAATGGTGTTGTACCACGTGAAACTACATATTTTTGAGGTTGTTGATGTTCAAGCTTATTTGTGTGTGTTAAGTAATTTTACTAGTTGAGTTGAATATAGCTTCAATCGAGGAATGGATAGCTTTATTTTGGTTGGCGCTACCCTTGTCTTCGAGGTTATTAATTGTGTTGTTATAATCTCTTCCTTATTTGTTATTCACAATATATTGTAGCTGCTTATGCGTTTATTCTGGTCATCAGCGAATCCGTGAAGCTCCGTTTCGACCTGATCTGTTGTATTTACCCATTTCTGGATTTTTATATGTTTTTGATTTCGCTCAATTCTTCTTTGTAGTTTACAAACTTTATGTTTTCTGGCATGGGCTGATCCCAATCTATTCTTGATGTCCATACTTCTTGCATCATGATTTTTGCTGTGATTGTTATTTGGGAAAGCCATCCAAATAACAATCAAAAAGGGTCATTTGTTAGAGAATCTTGAATTAGGAACCATTTCCTTAAATTTTAGTCCACCTCATTCTGTGAGCATTTTAATTCTTGTACAGCTAGAGTTGCTTCCACTATGTTGTTAGAACCAGTTAAATGATCATCTTCGTAAAAATCGATCAACATGATGCTTGCTTCTATTGGATAATCTTTATCTCCGTCGGTAGCTAGTTGTTTTAAGGCTATTATGGCTTGAACGCTGGCGGCATGTGTTCCGTATGTCACCGTTTTTAACTTGTATGCCGCCATTGGCTTGGAAGGGTTGCTTCGCCATAGTACTCTGATAGTTCCTATCTCGTTTATTAATCCTTGTTTGGCGAACCGTTTTTACTATATATGCTGTCATTACGATCTTGTGTGTTCGCCATCGTAGTAAAATATCTGCTAGATTTTATTGTAGTAGCTTTTTTCCTGGATTCCCCTAGTTCAACTTGGCTATCATTGAAAGGAATTCTTATGATGTCTCTGCCGTCTGGGCCTTGTCGAGTCGATTGTAACTCAAAATGTTTTTCTATCATGATTTCTTCTTTAGTAGGGTCTCTCTCTCCAGTGGTGTCTCTCTCTTCTTCGTGGTTTTGTGGTGATTTACTGTAATGTTCCTTCTGCCCAATATAATCCATCCAAATTCCGTTTGTTGTGCCATTGGCTCTTGTTGTTCTCCCTTGAGGATGTTGTTAAGTATAAGATCAAATGGCTGCGGCCGGTTGTAGTGTGGATTAGCCAGTTGTATTTGGTTGCGATTCGTCCAGCTGCTTGTGGCAAAATACACCACGGGTGATTGTTGGTCGAGTTGGTCGAATATCAAGGGTTTGATATTCATTTGGAAATCTCCATCAAATCTTAACAGATTTTTTAATATTTGGCCTATTGTTAAATACTTTTCTTAGGAAGGTTAAAATAATTTCTTCATGAAATTGATCAGGCGCATCATAGTAGGCCTCTTCGTACTGTCTCGTATTTGGTTGAAATATGATTTCTTGATGCTCTGCACAAATCTTATCGCTTTTAGTTCAATGGTTTCTGGCCCAATCCCGATCCACATTTTTTATAGATGGAGTATGAAGAATTTACTGTGCTCAAATATGCGCTGACAGATTAATTCTTCAGTTTTTTGATTTCTTCTCTTAAGTGTTTTGTGAGATTGTTTCATCTAGTTTTGTCTTGTGTGGTTTGGTGTAACTTTCTGACTTATTTTAGGTAATTATTTCCCATCACCTTCGTTTGGATTTCAGAAGTGTTTTTCCATGCAACGTGCTCAATGTTATTAATAAATGGTTCTAGTTAATTGTTGAGTGACCAGAGTTCATATATCAAAACCGTGATCTTCTTAGCATCAGTAGGCCAACAGGTGTGCCTGCAGAGATTGGTTCATATTTTCGTATTAAGCAATTCATTATTGTTTGTGCTGTGTTTACGCAGATTGTATTTGGGGGAATAGTGTGATACATTACGAAACCTGAGCTGAATGTATATTATTTTCTGCAAGGAAAATACCAGTCCGTTTGCATTAATTTGGGGACTATTTTGTTATTACTGTTCTTTAGTTTAAATCAATTTTTTATAATTTTAATATCATGACTTTGTGAATTTACGATTTTCTGATTAGTGGTGTACCACTTCCATAGAGTAAATCTCCATCCGTAGAGTAAATCACTAGCTGGTTCATCTAGTTTTAACTTATATTATATTGACATCTGGTTCGTTTGTACTAAGCGGTATCTAGGATAACCGGCAGTTAAGCGGTGGTTCCATACCGGACTCCAAAATGATACACAGCCCTTTTCAATATTTAAAAAAAATGGCCATACAAAATTTTGTTATGAGGCCGCCTCGATAAGACACTTAAGTTGCAATAATTTTGCGGGTGGAAAACGAGTACAACCAGTTTAACAAACCAGAGTATTGCATTAAAGATTCGGTATCAGATGACTTATGATGCCGCAATTGCGTAAAATAACTATAGGACTAAAGTAAATGTAGATTCTTTACTCGCTGCAATATTACTTGATCCAACAGGGATTTGCATTTGTAGAATGATAATACAAATCCATAAGTGGTGTGCTCAACAGTACCATACGTCAATTTAATTAAATTTGGCATTTCACGGTTGTTTGATATTTACCACGAACATCTGGTAAAAGTGCTAGGAATCATGTAGATTTGTTTTATTTGCGGCGTTGAATGAACTTCTTCCGGTGTATAGTTCTACAACTAGCTTTTCAATGTGTATACGCAGTATTGCATATTTAAAAAAGGCGGGAATATTATACGAGCGTATATGGTCTTGACAAATGATATTCATATTCTCACAGGAGCTTCAATACCACCGTATTGATTCCGCGATTACACCCATACCTCGTTATACAGCGCCTCGTTTTACGGCCAAACTTTTACGAACCAATCTAGTCCATATATAACGAGGTATTGGTGTATTATGAGGAAACCTTAATTACCAGAACAAAAACCTAATTTCTGTAAATAATTAATTTTGTACGTTAGTGAAAGAGCAAAGTAAATTTTTGTTAAAAACGCTGATAAGCGAATCGGTTATAATTGCAAACGTTATAAATATGCAGATATACGACCGTTAGAAGCTCAGTGATATACGTGCAGTGGTAATAAACATGCGATTCATTCTCACTGTACTACTTGTCTCGAGCTGCTTCATTGTGGTCGTAAATTGTGGTACAAATATTACAACCGATGGCACTGTATACAATTCGAGCTATGCATATTTGGTAGAAAAAAGTATTGCGGCAAATATTGATTAACAATTTCATTAATATTATTTCATATATATTATAGGCCAAACGATATTGCCAGCTCAATGGATGGACGTTTACTGATGTTTGGGCCGAAACAGTTAATTCTCGAATAAATAAAACAATATACAATATTGAAACTAGGTATAATATAGCCAAAGGTACTACTTCATGGTGGACATGCGGAACAAATATTGGACAAAACAGTTTACTTTGGCATGCAACAGGAAAACAGGGGGTCCCTTCGAACTGGGAATCAAATCAACCGGATAATTGTGATGGTAATGAAAACTGGTTACATTCATTATACACATTCTAGTTAAATCAACTATGGAATGACACTATAGTCGTGATGGTAAAATATATCTTCTGTGTCGCCATACCAAACCCAAAAAGACATCAAATCCAAAATAATTTACACTCATTAACTTTGAAAATAGAACAAATTTTGTAAAATATTGTAACATTAGCCTTTAAAATAATTAGCCTCACATATCAACTCATTCAACTCACCTCCCATGGTCGCTTAATTGATTTAATGTCTCATTTAATTAAATAGAAAATAGTTAATAATATAAATGTATACATATAAAAAAAATGTATTAGTTAAATTCAATAGTTTAAATTGGAAAACAAACAATTTTTCAAAAATTCAAATTCAGCAAATTTAATAAATTGCTTTAGTTAATTAAAAAATTATGTAGGATATTAAGATAATCATCATTTAAAAATACTTAATAAATTTACCTGTAACATGTAAAAGAAAAATTCATTCCCCAGATCAAGATGGAAACACTCATTCAAAATTACAGTCGCATCACAGTGTCTCATAAGCCGGGCATCCAACAACGTCTGAATACTAAGAGTTTAAATGGATCTCTATTCATTACTAAGTACGAATATGATTTGTGTGATATATGCCTATTGACTGGCCATCAGTTCGTACGTTACATTGCCCACTTTGTGTACTAATTTTGCTTCGGTAAATTTGGCAGCTGGCTTAGCGGAATAATGCTTTATCGCATCGCTTAATGCAAAATTGCGTACGAATACTGTTTCACCAATAACAAATTCTTGCGTTCTACTCCTCAGATTATAGATGTTCACATTGTTTTGTACGCTTCTTGAAGATGTGATAAAACCATTTGTTGGCATAAATTAAGTCTATTTGCTTTATTTTGTATAATAATTTCCCCATTTGCGATCAGGTCTAATTCTTTAGTAGTTTATAATCGTTCGCATGCACTATATAATGTTGAACGAACATAAGAAAATGTGGAGCAATTTTAATGGCGCTGTGGATCACGTTCCGTAAAGCCGAAGGAATCGAGTGTAAGTGTTGATCCCACGTTCGATGATCATCTTTGACATACGCTCGTATAGCGGCGAGGATCGACCGATTATCGCATTCTGATGCATTGCATTGCGGCGAATACTTTGGTCAGAAAATATGTTTAACTCCATATTTAGCCAATAGATTTTGAAAGCAAACATAATTAAATTGAGTGCCGTTATCAGAGGTTAAACTCTCTGGTACTGAAAAGACACTGAATATATCTTTTTCTAGAAAAGTGCCAACAGCTGATGCTAATGATTGTTTTAATGGTTTGAGAAATACATATCTTGAATAGAGATCTAAGACAACAAGTATGTAATGTATTCCCACTTTTAGATCATGGGTAAGGACCAAAAAAGTCAATATATAATCGTTGCATTAGTATTATTGCCGTAATGTGGTCACCCATCATTGGGTTGAGTAGATGAATTCGGAGCCTTTATTTGTTTACAAACGTGACAACCGGTAACATAATCCTTTATGTCTTTGGCCATTTCTGGCCAAAAATAATGACGCTGCAAACGATCTTTGCAGTCTTTGAGTGTCTTTGATATTCCAAGGTGATCTGATGACGGTGGATTGTGTGCTTCGATAGTAAGCTACTTGGCTAATGTTTTTCGGATATATATAGTTTCTACGGAGGAATATCTGTAGAGGTTTCACTATAACAGTTCGATGAGTGGATGAACACTTTGTTATTAACAACGTGAAGATTGGCATATGCCGTAGGTTTTTTTTTGTATCTTTTCAATGAGCTGTACATAGTCGTTACTTTCAAATGAAATCATTATCTGGAATTAGGTTCTCCATGAAAGCACGCGACAGGGTATCGGGTACTATGTTAAGAGTACCTTTCCGATGTTCAATTTTAAAGTTGAAACCTTGTAGCTTGAGAGACCATCTAGCTAATCTTCCGGACAAATCATTTTGGCTCAAGAGCCATTTCAAGCTAGCATGATCAGTGATGATGGTAAATGGATTCCCTTCAATATACGCTCGAAACTTTTTAACGCTTAACACAGCGGCCAGGTACTCCAATTCAGTGATAGAATAATTCCGATGTGCTATGTTAAGCTTTTGACAAATATTGTATATGCGATTTGGTGCTCGCAACCATCATCACCGATCTGAAAGATAAGGCTTCCAACCCCAGTGCAACTAGCGTCTCAATGGATGTAGAATGGTCGAGCAAAATTAGGACGAACCAATACAGGTGCGGGTGGAGAGCGCTTGTTTCAATTGATCAAATGGATTTTGAGTTTTTTCGTTCCATTTAAATGTTTGGTCTTTTCTCAGTAAATCAGACAATGGAGCTGCAAGAGTAACATACGAAGAAATTAATCTTCGATACCACTCTGACATTCCCAAAAATCTTCGGATTTTCTTTACAGAGTTTGGAACTGGAAAGGCCAATATTGTGCTTACTTTTGCCTGATCAACTCTTAAACAGCCATCTCCGACCACATATCCCAAATATCGAATTTCTTTTAACAAGTATTTACTTTTTGCCAAGTTCGCTGTTAGACCAGATTCCCTCAGATGTGAAGCAACTAAGCGTAACAGTTGAATATGTTCCTCAAAAGTCTCGGATGTAATGACGAGGTTATCTAAATAAACGAATACTTATTCGTGTAGTTGGTATGGTATCACCCGGTGCATTAGCCTACACATTGTTTGCGGCGCTTTGCAAAGCGTAAACTGGTACAAAGGACGGCCAGGGACGATGAACGCAGTTTTATCGCGAGATTCTGGAGCCACCGGATCTTGGTAAAAACAATCGATGAAATCGATGCTCGAAATGAATTTTGTACAATCCAATCGGCTCAACAACCCGTTGATTACTGGTAAAGGATACGCGTCCCTAACCGTCACATCGTTCAGCTTACGGGCATCTAGGCAAAGTCAGAATTTAGCATTAGGCCTTCGGACTAATGCCACCGGGGAACTCCATGAACTATTCGACTCCTCAATTACACCAAGAGATATCATCCTGTCTAATTCTTCATAGAGTGATTTTTGGATGGCAAGTAGCCAAATATACATAAGTAGCCAAACAATCTTTATGGGCTTCCTGACGCCATGTGCACTTTAGTTGGCAGGTGAAATATTTTAAAATTTGGGTCTACTAAGCTTTTCGTATTCAGCTCCCAATGCTGTTATGGTGGCTCCATACTATCAAGCAAGCCTCCATAATTCACGCCATTCAGACTAATATCGGCATAAGGCCGATTGTCTGAAATGTCCATGAGCCGTACTTCTGTAATAATAGCAGCAGATCTGAATTTGGCAGAGGATCTCGCAATTGTAGTAATAACGCTATAATATCGTTATAAAAACTTCAAAAACTTTAATTAGGTTTCTGCTTCCTTGATTCTATGTGCCGCCTTATGTCATGTTCTGTTCTCCGATCTTGGAATCTCTCTATTATATCCACTTTTAATCTGCTCCAGGAAATTTTTGGATTACTTTCAATGTGGCACTAATACCAATTTAAGGTGGCCCCAGTTAACAAAACTACTAAATTGTATACTAGATCTTCTTTTGAAAGTCCAAACGTATCAGTTTGATGTACAACACAAATCAAAAATCGTTCAACTGGCAGATCCTGAGAATCGCCATCAAAAGTTAACTTCCACTTACTCATGTGATTGTCAGAGTGAAAATGCAGAGAAGCTTTATGTTTAGGTTTAGGTTCAGGATTCAGGTTTCCTCGGGAACTCGAGGAATCTTGAGTTTTACTAAGATTTGTACTAGACATCAATTTTGATAATTGTGAATCTTGGCTTTCCTCGTCACGTCCTGTTGGTGAAGATGTTCGGATATGTTTGGCAGTTTCTGGCTTTGTAGTAATTGGATGACCTAATTCTTCATCTTTTGTCAGTCACGCTGTTCTTTAATTTTAAGTGCGCATCTCTGTATAAATACAATGAAAAATTTGTCAGTTTAATTAATAATAATAATAATAGTTTTTGATTATTACTGGCCCCTTACTGTATCAACAATTTGGCTCCAACGGTTTCGATCCTGGGCTTGTTCTTCATAATGTCTATAGACAATCAGTAGAAGGCAAATCATTCTCTACACCATGGGGCCAATGTCGCCTGCAACGACCTCTGCGCCTACGGTGGCTCTCTTCTTTCAGCGACGCTGCACATTTTTTTCCGGATAAGCACGCAGAACGTGACCGAGCCAGCGTACTGGCTGAGATCCTATTTCCTGTACAATGTCGGGGATCTTCATCAGATCTCTGATCTCGATAATGAATTATTTCTCTGCGATGTTTCTATGCTTGTTCTTCCTATAATATCGGTATTGCAGTGACTGCAAATAATCATTTGGCCACCTTGACCAGAATTGTTTGTATAAGAGGTTTACTAATTTCCAGCGCATAGCATACTTTATGTCATCAGAGTTGATTCTGTTTGGCTCAGATATAGTTAAAGGTCGAACTACCAGGAAATGACCAGGTGTTAATATTTCCAATCTATCATCTGTAGTACGAGGAGTGATGGGCGCGAATTTAGTACAGCTTCCACTTGTTTTATCAATGTATTAAGCTCCTCATAAGTTAAGTTACCGTTTTCCATGGTGCGATTAACATAATAATTAGATGATTTTAAAACAGCAACATAAATACCACTGAAATGCAGGTGGTGCGTAAATTTCCACGTAATTTCATCTTCTCTGGTGCATTATTTGAGTTGCTGATGAAAATCTGTATCTTGAAGCATCTTAAACCAATCGTGTAAATCAAAATTGGCTGCTAAAAAATTGGTCCCATTATTTGGGAACACAGTTTTATATAGTAGTCTTGTTGCTATAAACCGACGAAATGCATCGAAGAATGAAGCAGAAATGAGATATGAAACAAATTCCAAATGTACGGCTCTTGTATCACGACAAAAATTGCCAAATATGTCTTAGTCGGAATCTTTCCGCGTATGCAATAATGGATGAACAACGGTCCTGCATAATCTATACAAACATTATAAAATTGTAGTGCCGGATTGACTCGCTTTACCACCAAGCTATCATTAGTTGTTTTGGTTTTAAATTATGGTTTTACACGGCAAACACATTACACACAACCTGTAACCATTTTCGCAAGCTGTTTTCCATTTATCGACCAGAAAGATTGTCGTATACAGCTTCTAAAAGCACCTGTGGGCCAACGTGTAAGTGCTTTCTGTTGATGAAACTCATTATGTATAAGATGTAAAAGAAATTCCGGCAAACTTCAAGCGACCACCAGCTCTAATTATGTTTTATTGATCAATAAATAGGATAAATGGTTGTTGAACTTGAAAACCAGGTTCTAGCAATCCTTTATATTCTATTGGAAAGTTGGTGGATTGAACCAGACGTAGAATTGTATTCAAACTGTATGTTACTTCTTCTGTATTCAGAGATCCAGTTGTTTTAGAATTTATGAAATGCCAATTGCAGATTAAACGAATTGCATAATCTATTGCATTTTGTATTGTTATTCCAGGCCTCAATTGATGAATGAAAAAAATTAGGTTCAAACCACCAAAATTCAGAATTCATTAACAATTCAGGAAAAGTCCAACTTGAAATCAAATCGGCTAGGTTTAATTATGACTCTACGTGAAGCCATTTATTAGAATCGCGTCTTGTTTGAATATCAGACACACGGTTTGCCGCGTAGGTTTTCTATTTGGGAGCTGACGATTTCCAGTTATAGCAAGCTTCGACCTTGAACTTTAAGATACTAAAAACTTTTTGCATGAGCTTGGCTAAAAGTTGTGCTGCACACAACTCAGTCGAGGAAAAGTAAAGTGCTTCAAAGGAGTAACCGGAGACACATTATATTAACAGTGTAACCTTCCTGACCATAAGCCTTTTCGCTAGCATCAGCGAAACCATGAAATTCAATTTCTGGATACTTCTCGCTACCATTAAATAAATGACGTGGAATGTTTAAATGAGCTTATTTTGACATATACATACGATGTTCACCTAGAAAATTACCACATTAGCCGTCCACATAAAAATCATCACGAATTCCTGAACTGGCTGTCGGTTGACTAGATTGAGAATCGAGAGTAAGTTGTAATAAACAGCGTGTTACTAGATATGGTGCCGAAGTAGTACCATATGTGACAGTTTTCAGTTTAAATGTTTTGGTGCTCTTCAGATGAATTGGATCACCAGAAGATGTACTGGTATTGTTGGTCTTTGAAGTGGAGTAGAATCTGCCTATAAATTTTACATATATCAGCAGAAAATGCATGGATATGTGACCGGGCCAATTCATCAATAAATCATTAATAGAGTAACCACTCGATGATTTTGCTGAGCCGTCAAAAACAGCTCTCAGCTTAGTTGTTGGTGAATCGGGTTTCACAAAATAGTGGTTTGATAAATAATAGTTAATAGATTCAACATGTTTCACCATTTCCTTATGATTAAGCGTTTGATATTCCTTCATAAAAGAATTATATTGCATATGAATTTCTGAATTATTATTGACTCGTTTTTCGAGCATTAGATATCTTCGCCTTGCTAAAAATGATTAACCACCCAGCAATTCTAGACTGTGAACGCAAGGAAATCGTTAGTATGGCATACCTCTATGTTCTAATAATAAAATGAAAATTTTTAATTTTCTCGTTTGAATTATCGGGCCTTAATTTGTATTGAAAATACGTACCGACCATTTTGCGTATTGCTGGTCGAATATTTATTCACCGATTTGAATCCAGAAGGCGTTGTAACCAATTTTTGACGTTCTTGATACCTATAGAAAATATTTTACTTGTGCCATTGTGTAATTTTTACACTTGCACCTTTAAGATTGAATAATTATTAATTAAAATTACAAATTTTCCTTTGGTCTTATCGTAACCTCAATCACATTGTCATCGCATGACACCAGCAGCTTTCGATGTGTTTCTCTTAATCGTTGGGCCTGTCGAAGATGTGGAAGAACGGTTCATCACTGCATTCCAACGTCTAATTAACTGTATTCTTGATATATATTTAATTATCTCTCTAGTGGTGGTAGAATGACTTTTGGGAGACATGGATATCATGTTGAGCAAAGCACCATTTCACAAGTTATAGCAGAATCCTGCTTAAAGGTGTGGGACGCAGTAAGTAGACCTCTTTTCCTAAACCCTCCTTTACTATGTGGATGGAAATTGGAGCGCCCGGTCATATAGGAGACAGTACTATATTTAGACAAGGCAGCTTTGGGAGAGCAGTTATCAACGATAGTGCTGAAATAAACTAGCCACCACCAGATATGCCACGACATAACAAGAAATATCGTTTTGTTTTTGTTAGAGATGAAGCATTTCCTTTGTTTCTCAACCCCATGTCCTTGTCGGAACACAACGGTGCCCCCTATAGATAAAAATTTCATTAATTACCCACTATCTCGAGTCCGAAGAGTTCTCGAAAAATATTTTGCCGCATATATACCATTCTGTAAATGACGCATATGAAATGCTGGCGAAACCAGTGATCAATTCAAAGCATATTTAAATAGTTTACATACATATTTTCCTGCATGCTTCCTTTATTAAATATTCCATACTTAGCTGCTTCCCTCCTGGATCTAGTTTGTGATGTTGTCTCGAATTATGATCGAATTAAGAACAAGCATGATTAAAATATCATTTCCCTATTTACATGATCTATTACATACTGCATGAAGTCTGAAGCCCCAAAAAAAATTGTCTAGTTATAGCCATTTCTTACTCATCATCATTTGGTCCTTTAAAGTCCATTTCAAAAATCAACCAGAAATTTTTCTTGCCCGAGGGAACCGCAATTTCATCGTTTTATGTATTCCGTTACCGTTTTGCCAATGCCCTCTGCAATCTCTACGCATACTACTTGCTTTAGTGGATTATTCCTATATTTCATATGCTTCAATTGATATAGAAACTCTCTACCTTCTTTAGCCACCTCTTCTATGATTTGAGCAACAACTCGATTTTCATTACTCGATTCATTCCTAGAATAACAAATTATTAAGCAACTCGTACAACGCCATCCTTGCCGGGGTAAATGGGACCATTTTAGAAGAGGTAGGTTATCTTCCTTAAGTATGACCAGCTGATCGATTGATAGTTCGCTCTTTTTTACTGACCATTTATATCGTTGTTGCATAGCAAATTTAATTATTCAGAGCTCCATCTGTGCTTAAATTGTTGGTGTAGTTTTCATAGATGGGCGAATCTGGCTGTTAATGCAATCTTGACGTCTTTAATGACAGGCCCGATTAGTGCAATTAATGGGCCACTTATACCAAGAAATGACCAGGCGTTAACCCGAATAAATAATGAACAGTTTTAAAGACCATTACTGGCCCCTTACTGAGTAAACTATAAGGCTCCAATGAATTCGATCGTAAGCATGGTCTTCGTACTGTTTAAGACAATCTGAATAGGTCAAGTCGTTCTCTACATCGTGGAGCCATCGCCGCCTGCAACGACGTCTGCGACTACCATATGGTGGCTCTCCTTTCCGAGATCGCTGCACAATTCGTTCCGGATCAGCACGCAGAACATGACCGAGCCAGCGTACTCGCTGAGATCTTACTTCATGCACAATATAGGAGATCTTCATCAGATCTCAGAGCTCGGTATGTACCATCTGTTTCGAGTTTTGGGCCGTAAATCACACGCATAATTCTTCTCTCAAATGTAAGCCATCTCTCGTACTCATTCGCCAACTTTCACATCCAAACATAACAACGGGCCTGATCAACGCTTTGTAAAGCATCAGATTCACGGCACTTGATAAGTGTTTAGATGTTAGCAGTGGCCATAGTGGATACAAAGAACGACTGCCAGCTGCCAGAGTGATAAGAGAACCCAGATATTTGAACCTCCTCACTCCCTACAATGAGTGGTGGCCACTACTAAAATCTGGTGTGCCATTGTCCCTAAAACCAGAGATCAGGTATATCATTTTGGACTAATTGTTCTGAAGTCCAACTGAAGCTGAAAACTCTACAAGCGAATCAAGTATTTCTTTCACTCCGTTAATATTCAGTCCAATCACGCATATGTCATCTGCATATGCAAGCACCTGATTGGACTGGTGATATAAGATATTGCGCTGAGGGGTTTCAGTTTTACGAAAGATGTACTCCAACATGAGATTAAAGAGTATCGGGGACAGAGCATCTCCTTGCCGAACATCCGAGTTAACTGCAAAAATTATCGATAGCCTATTCTCAACTTTAACACGTGCATTGTATTAAATGCACTTCATGTTGTGAATATGACACGGGAAATTCTTTTTAATTTGCAAGTTTTAATTAGACATCTACTTAATTTTAAAATGAAACTCATTTTAAACCTAAAAGAAATTGCACCTTAAAATGATAATAAGTATTACCTATTGAAACACTACGTATTTCCTTTTAAAATTAATAATAATATGAAACTTTACATTACCGTTTTCGTTTAATTAGGAATTCCGATAAAAGAACAAGTAATCTACATGAAAACATTATATACATATATTCCATTAAAATATATTTTATTAAATTATGCTATTAAAACATCTATAAGTATACCACATTGAAACATTATTGTATTCCTTAATAAAGTGAATAATAATCAGAAACTTCATATTAATGAATATATTTAATCGGTGATTCCCCTTATTCAGCCTGAAACGAGCATATAAACTAAACGATCAATGATCGTGAAAAGCCGTTCTTTGTTAGAGTCATAATTTTAAACAAAGGAATTGTTCATTGTTCCTATAAACTTTATGGAGAGTGGTCTCGTGTGTGTAAATATCATATTATAAAGTGTGTTCTAAGTATTTAATTTTATGAATTTCAAATTAATTTGTGTGATTTGGTGCTGAACATATTAAAAAACAAGTGATAGTGAAAAATTAAAACATACTATTTGTGAAAATTATTAATAAAAAATAAGCAACTGGAAATACTTTTAAATTATTTTCTAGGCCGAATACAATTGTGTGAAATTCTATTTGCGTGTAAAATAAGGTTAGTGTTATAATAATATGTACATAGTGTCAATTTCAGTATTTGTTAGTTTATATAGTAAGTACAATTTGCATGTTTTATTGAAATCCACATATTTTCCATGATATCATCACATCGCTTCTTAGAGCAGCCATATTTGGTGCAAACATGCGTTTTTATATGTGAGTTTTAAATGTAACTGTAATATGCTCGTTAGGATTATTCAATATTTGATTATTACGTAATTTATAATTGTTTTTCGATTATCTGATGAAGATTTAAAAAAAAATATTCGCAGAAATGTCCAACATTGGGGACCAGGAAATAAATGAATCAGCTCTTAAGGTTTTTTACCTAAAACCTCTGGAATTTTCTCAAGAGCAGAACAATGAAGTCACCGACATTTTAAAATCCTGGAATTTAGCACAATCAACGTGCGAAATAATTTTATCTGGTGGTGTATTTACAACACAGCATTTAAAAAGTTTAGAGCGAGAGGACGTGAACGAGATTTTCACCGAGTATGGGAAAACTTATATTGGGGAAAAAAGCCTATTTGTTAGGAATTTAAGAGAATGGAGAAAGAGTAAGGTTAGTGTAATATTTTGAATATATGTATATATATATATATATAAATATATATATATATATATATATATATATATATATATATATATATATATATATATATATATATATATATATATATATATATATATATATATATATATATATATATATATATATATATATAATAATAACAGTGTTAAAGGCCATTACTGGCCCCTTACTGAATCAACAATCTGGCTCCAACGGTTTCGATCCTGAGCTTGGTCTTCATACTGTCTTAGACAATCTGAAGAGGCCAAGTCGTTCTCTACATCGTGGAGCCATCGTCGCCTGCAACGACCACTGCGCCTACCATATGGTGGCTCTCCTTTCAGAGATTGCTGCACAATTCGTTCCGGATCAGCACGCAGAACGTGACCGAGCCAGCGTACTCGCTGAGATCTAACTTCATGTACAACATCGGGGATCTTCATCAGATCTCTGATCTCGAAATTGTACAGAGCTCGGTATGTACCATCTATTTCGCGTTTAGGGCCGTAAATCACACGCATGATTCTTCTCTCAAATGTAAGGAGCCATCTCTCGTACTCATCCGTCCGCGCCCAACTTTCACATCCAAACATAACAACGGGCCTGATCAAAGCTTTGTAAAGCTTCACTTTCACGGCACTTGATAAGTGTTTAGATTTTAGCAGTGGCCTTAGAGGATACAAATAACGACTGCCAGCTGCCAGCCGCACCTTAATATCCTCACCCACACTGTTATCGTGAGTGATAAGAGAGCCCAAATATTTGAACCTCCTCACTCCCTCAAACGTGCGGTGGCCACTACTAAAATCTGGTGTGCCATTGTCTCTAAAACCAGAGATCAGGTATTTCGTTTTGGACTCATTGATCTGGAGTCCAACAGAAGCTGAAAACTCTACAAGCGGATCAAGTATTTCTTTCACTCCGTTGCTATTCAGTCCAATCACGCATATGTCATCTGCATATGCAAGCACTTGATTGGACTGGCGATATAAGATGTTGCGCTGAGGTGTTTCAGTTTTACGAAAGATGTACTCCAACATGAGATTAAAGAGTATCGGGGACAGAGCATCTCCCTGCCGAACACCCGAGTTAACTGCAAAAATTATCGATAGCCTGTTCTCAACTTTAACACAGCATTGAGACTGCGTCACTGTCATCCTACACAGTCGTACCAATTTTGTTGACATTCCTAGGTATTCCAGGGCAGACCACAAACTCTCTCGATTGATCGAGTCGTAGGCCAGTCGGAAATCCAGAAAAACCTGATGTACGGAGATGGATGTCTCATAATATTTAGATAGAATCATCCGCAGCGAAAAGACCTGATCAGTGACTGATCGATTCGGACGAAATCCTCCTTGATAGTCACCAACCAAGCCCTCCGCCAGAGGAGTGATTCTATCCAATAAAATGTATGACAGTAACTTGTATGCTGTGCAAAGGAGAGCTATACCGCGATAATTCTCACACTTCAAGCGGTCTCCCTTCTTGAAGATGGGGCATATCGCGGCCACTTTCCATTCATCAGGCATAACTTCGGTTCGCCATACTAATCGAATAAGGTCGAAAAGACAGTTCCACAAAGTATCCCCTCCGAATATCAAGAGCTCCGAATTAATGCAGTCCACTCTAGGTGAGCGGTTTCGTTTCATTCTCTGCATGGCCTTAGTGAATTCCTCATGGGATGGCTCTTCAGTGCAAATCTCTGCAGACTGTTTTAGAGGTGGCTCAACAACAGTCTGTGACGTATGATGAACATCAAGCAGCTCAGTAAAGTGTCCACTCCATGCGTCAAGTACTGCGTCGATGTTGACACAGAGGTTTCCATCCCGGTCCCGAATGGCGGTTGACGAAGGCCTGAAAGTATGGTGCAGTCCAGTAATTCCTATAAAGAAATTACGTGAACTACGCTCATTGCTGAGTTGTTGTACTTTCAGAACCTCGGCCTTCCACCATTCTCGCTTCTTCCGTCTACAAATCCGCTTAGCTGCCCTTCTTGCAAGAGCTGCCTTGTTTTTCCTTGCGATTGTGAGACGTTGTTGCACTTCATTATGGGCTATATTTTGTTGCTCAACTGCAAGACGACACTCGTCATCAAACCAATCATTCTTGGGTCTGACTTTCACTATACCTAAAGTCTGTTGAGCAGCACTGACAACCGAAGTTTTCAGTACCTCCCAGACAGAGTTCACGCAGTCAGACTGGTAATTAGCTCCCTCAATGTTGTCGCTGACAAGATCCTGATATCGTTTCTTTTGATCTTCATTTATCAGACCTTCACAGTCGAAACGTTCCATCCGTTTCGCTGTGTTCCCCGACCTGTACGAAAACTTCCACCGTAGCTTTGCAGCGACCAAATAATGATCGCTGCCTACGTATTTGGTTGCTGACCGATAAGTTCTCACATCTTGCACAACCCGAGCTCGCCCTTTTGAAATTAACACGTGGTCAATTTGGCTCCGGGATGTTTTGCGAGGATGTGTCCATGTCTCTAGGTGTATCTGTTTGTGAGGGAAGAATGTGCTTGCTACTCTAAGATCATGAGCAATTGCAAAGTACATCATTCTCTCACCATTATCGGTCGCAGTTTCGTGTCGGGAGTACGGACCTATGTTTTCACACAAGTCGGCCTGATTTCTGCCAGCTCTAGCATTAAAGTCCCCAATTACCATTCTAACATCGTGTTCGGGTATAGATCCCATCAGATCGTCCAAGTCATTGTAAAATGAGTCTTTATCTTGGGGCTGGCTGACTTCTGTGGGCGCATGTACACAAATTATATATATATATATATATATATATATATATATATATGTATATATATATTTATATATATATATATATATATATATATATATATATATATATATATATATATATATATATATATATATATATATATATATATATATTTATATTTATATATATCTAATATTTATATATATGTATATATGTATTTACGCTTATAATTTTTTCAGGAGATCCCTGTGATGTGTGATTCCGACACAGTATGTGGAAATTCTTCTACAATTTTGGAGTGGCTGCAAAAAATGTCTTCAGAAGTATCAGGTTTCAGCCGACCTTCGAGTGCAACTTGTTCATCATCGTCTGTGGAACCAAATTCTTCAGAACAAACTATAGTAAACGATAAAACTGCACAATTAAAAACATTACTTGACGGCTGTATAAAAGGGAAATTAATTCTTGCGCACTATAATATAAACAATTCGCTCAATTCCAATAATCAAAAAGAGTTATGCCACCTCATATGTGATTTCCACAAATCTGAAGATATTAGAATGTCTTATGCAGAAATGCAAAATTGGGCCAAAAGTATTGAACTGTTATTGAATAATGAAAAATCAGTAAGTATAGCTGTGGGTTTTATTAGAAAATTCGATTGGTATAGTTTTGTTTATTTTATCTATTTACAGTCTACTTACTACATGCCTCGTAAATCGGGAAAGAAAAATCCTAAAGGAAAATTACACTCTCGTTGGGTTAACATACATGACAAAAATACAAAAAAAATGGACGTAGAAAAAGAACTGGTTGAAATACCGATTACCGAAAACTTTGGTTAGTTGTTATTATATTAAATTTAAATACAGTGAAATGACATAAATTTGTTCTATTAGATTAACTAGAAAATATGAAATGTTGGTTGTCGAACAATTTCGAACCATGGACGGAAGTGTGTGACAAATGGGGAAGAACTGCTCCAATTAGGATCCCAACATTTCAAAACTCCTCACAACCGCTGCACGAACTTTTGAAGGAATGGCCACATTTTGATGATCCCAGCGGTTACCAACTGGTATGTGGATTAATTTGTTTACATATATTATATATAATTATATAAATATTTTCATTTGAATAGATTGACATTGATTTTCTGAAGTTATTCCCAGGGACGAAACAGAATTCGATGCTGGCTGAATACGACAATTTTTGCCAAAATTGTACATTTATTCCAATTAGAAATAAAGGACAAACAATCTAAACTATTATTAAAAACTTTAAAAGAGAAGTCTATGGACAAAAGTAAGTAAATAGATAGGACCTGTCTAAACATCCATGAGAATTATTATTTCTTATTCAACTTATAGATTCCCAGCACTGTATTACGGCAATGCTTCTTCACAGCATTTTACTGCCAAAACGACTGTCGAAAACGTACAAGCCGACAATATTGGATGCGCAAACCGATTTTGTAATTCATATCCACACAATTAATGATTTGGAGCCTAAATTGGAGGGTATACGGCAGTATTTCAGAAAAAATAAACAACCAATACAACCAAGGATTATCGTAATCGGGACTGCGCTGGAAAATTTGAAGGAATTTTTTGTATTTTTTGACAATATAAAGTACAAAGTATGTAGGTACTTTTATTAAATGTGTCGATATAATAATTAAGCTAACATATGTATATAAACTAAAATATTCACTTATTTCGAAACTAGTTTGGTCCTTTTTGGAGGAATTCTTTTTTAATTTATCATCTGAAAAATTTTGTGAAGTATCAAATTTGATAAATAAAATAAAACACATCAAGTAAAATTAAAATGTCCCGACTAAACTGTTTTATGTGCGAATATTTTAGTTTAATTCTAAATGACCTTATAAATCATATTAAAAATTTTCATGGTGTCCCAGCAATTTATAAATTTAAATGTAGGCAGGGCAATTGTAGACAAAAGTTCCAAAACATATATGTATTTAAAAAACATAATCAGAAACACGTTTAAAATTATTCAAAGCTCGAATCCAACAATGAAGCTATTTGTTCTCCTAAAATAAATAATGCTATAGAAAATAGTGCCATTGCGCAAACTAATAACTCAAATTTAACAGAGGTTTCATTAGATAATATTGATAGTTTAGAATCAAATTTTGAGACCCTTAAATTAGACAAACCAATAGTTGAATTTATTTTAAAACTACACTCCAATCCATCACTTCCTAGGAAAATTGTAATTGACATTCCAAATAACATAACCGAACTTGTAACAAAACCAATATCTAATGCCGTTTTAATGTTTTTTAATAACCATAGTGCTGATATTCCGAAAATGGAGCTTCAAAACTTCATACAAGATATATCGGAACCTTTTAAAGAAATTGGTTCAGAATATAAGCTGTTAAAATATCTCGAAAAAGAAGGTATCTTTAAGCCACCCTTATGAATATCTATTCATCAAGAACTTTCAAATATTATTGTTAATAGCACGCCAACTTTGACGGAAAATAAAATTGAAATTTGGATGTTAGATTTAAAATTTCAGATAAAATCGTATTTTGAAAATTCAGACATTTTGGATAAAACACTGGCGAAGTTAAATTTATTGAAATCAAAATCTAAACTGTCGAATTTTATAAATGGTAGCTTCTGGACTAACATGAACATTTCACCTGACAAAATAGTATTACCAATATTTTTTTATCTTGATGATTTTGAAATTAATGATCCTTTAGGCTCAAAATCGGGTTTGCATTCGGTATGCGGAATTTATTATAATTTTCCTGTCATACCTAAATTTCAACTATCGAAAATTAACAATATATTCGTCGCAGGATTTATAATGAGTCGGGGCATAAAAGAATATGGTATGGAGCGGTGTCTTAAACCTTTCATTCAGCAAATCAATGTATTACAGTCCGATGGAGTAGAAATAACAACGAAGGAAAGGTCTTGCAAAATTTATGTTCAATTTGGTCAACTTCTTGATGATAATTTGGCGCTGAACACTGCCTTCGGTTACGCAAAGTCGTTTAGTGCTCTTAAATTTTGCAGGATCTGTCTAAGAATGAAACTTCAAACCCAAACTGAATGTTTCGAAATAGCAGAAGCTCTTCGAAATGTAAATAATTATAATTCTGAAATATTAATGATTGAGAGTAGCGAATGTAGCGTAAAAGAGATTTCTATTATAAATCAAATTAATAATTTTTATGTTACACAAAACATTGCATGCGACGTAATGCATGATTTATTCATTATTTCATGACCTGACTAAAATATTGTACTATTTTTTGTATATTAAAAGAATGTTCACACTTGAGACACTAAACTATAGAAAACAAATGTTTAATTACGGAAAAACGGAATTATTATGTAAATAATAGTCCTCCAATTGACAAAAAACATATTCTTAATTCGTCTTTTAAAATGAATGCAGCTCAAATGAAAACTTTTGTCCATTTCCTGCCTCTTATGATTGGTGATTTGATAGTTCCAAATGACCCAGTATATAGGTTTTTAATAGTATTAATACAATTATTTGACATTATATTATTGCCAGAATATGATGAGAATGACTTAAATAAATTGACATTGCTCATTGAAAAACATCACTACCTCTACCAAAAATTATTCCATGATACTCTGAAACCCAAATTTCATATGATGGTACACTATCCTACTATAATTAGGCAATTAGGTCCCATAAAACATCGGTGGTGCTTCAGATTTGAGGCACAACATCATTTATCGAAGCTTTATGAGCATAACATTACGACGAGAAAAAACATTCCACTTACCTTAAGTATCAAAGCCGCTTTAAGCCATTCATATTTAATTACTTCTCAAAGTTTTTTTCAAGCAGAACTATAATAATTAGTAAAAAAATATCACTGTTTTCTATCTCTTCACAACCATATTTTAGCAGTATCGAATTTTGGGTGGAATATCCAAGCACAACTATTAAAACATGCGACTAAATTATATTTAGAGGGACAGAATACAAACCGGGTTATATTTTAACCAATAAATTAGATGTAGGTCTACCTAAAGTTTACGAAATAGTCGATATAATATTAACAAATAACACTCCATATGTCGCATGTCAACTCTGGAGTGTTAATAGATTTTGTGATCATTTTCAGTCTTATGTCGTTGGAGAGCGGCTGAATTATGTATTCAATAGTCTCGTAAATTTCGATGGCCCACCAGTTCATTTTTATGATCTTAATAATGGACTTAAAGTAATTCGGCCAAAACTGTATTTTTAATATTTTATTTATCGATATATAATATATAAATAAATATATATATATATATAATATAATATAATTTTTACCATGATAAAATCTACATATAATCGTATATGATACCGAATTGTTATCTTAATTACATCGAGATATTGTAAGAAAAAAAATGTTTTCAAATCATAACAATAACACTAAACCCAAAACTGTATCGTACATGCTTTATCCAAATATAGCTATACGAGCTTTTTCTATATACATACATATATAATACACGTGAATGTATCGAAATAGCGCAAATTAACATTAGGATTCATCCACAGCACGATAAACGTAAAGTTATCCAAAATTTGAACTACTGCGCGCGACACACAAATTTGTATAGTTCACATGTTGCTGCCATTACCACATATACCACATGACTCGTATATGTACCTTGTAAATGGTAACAAAACTTGTTGCAAAAATGTCTTCATATATGTACATATAATATTGAAACGAGACGTAATGTTTTATTTATAGCGCACGAAAGAACCAAAGAAAGATATAAGATATCTTAACAATATAAATAACAATAAAATGGATATTAAGATAAATGTGTAATAAACAGCTAAATGAAAATCCAAAATAATCGATTCAACAACTTTTTTCTATCAAAGTGTCATAAATTATTTGGTAAGCTTTCTAGTAAACACACACATACACACACAACAACCTAAAGAAGTAACACACAAAAATAAGAAAAGTCACTTGAAAATATCAAAGTGGAAATGTATAAATATGTCATGAAAATTTGTCTCTTCAAATGTGTGTATATAGTGGGTGGTAACATGATAATGTATATTATGGTGTGTGTATGTGCGATAGAATTAATGTTAATTTTATTTGGATATGAAGAAGATTAAATTTTCGTTCGTTTAAGAGGTAAATATGTATTGATGGAATTTCCTTACTGGCCGGATTATAAAGTTAATTTTGTAATGATTTAATATGAAAGCCATCTCAACTTTATTTTAAAGTTACTAAAATAGGTCTCCCATTTTTATGTTAACTTTCAATAACAAAGAGAATATAGAAGCCACCTTTAATATAAGAGCTATTTTAAACATGAGGGTTAAAATAGGAGCACAACTGCTCAGACGTGTCCACTAAATAGAAATTCCCCTCCAATATGTGTGAAGTGCAAAGAGCAACATCCTGCAAGCTACAAAAGCAGCATAGTGCTAACGAATTTAAAAAAAATAGAGACAAATTACGGCCAGGTCCATCATATTATAAAACGCCAGTAGCCAATAGCGTAAACACCAACCTAGGAAACTTTACCACATCTATATCGAGTAAAGTAGTGGCATCTGGGATGCAAAGAACGACCCCACACAAATCAGTAAATTTCAAAGACTACAAAGATACATCTATGCTTGAAAAAATATTTAAAAGCATCGAATCGCTAAATACACGGCTTAGAAAACAAGAGAGATCCATAGATCCTTTAAACAGGCGACTAGAAAGCCGAGAAACAGTGGATGAAATAACATCCATGTTATCCTAAACTAATACTCGTATGATAAATAAAACAGTAGGAATTTTAATCAGGATATTCCAGAGTTAGAAATCTTTTAAAATACTAAAAAAATTGATAAATGTTTAAACTCAGAATGACATCTTACTAAAACCTCATATACCAAAATAGGTGGTTACGTCTCTTATCACGCTTTACATCCGGCAGAAATAGCAGGAGGAGGATCAACAATATTTGTGAAAGAAACTATTCTACATCGTAAGGGAATAAAAATTGAAGATGAAAGTATGGAAGTAGCTGCTATCAGCATTCAACGTAACAACAACTTAATATTCAATGTATATTCAATTTATTGTCCTCCAAGACATAAATTAAATAAAGAGATTATAAAATGTTATTGAAAAATGCAAAAACTACTTTCTGGGGGTCAAGATTAACAACTGCAAAGGGTAGAGAACTATACTATAAAAGCCACCTAAACTAACAAATAACAAAACCAATTGGAAATTATTTAGGAATCATTTATCATTTTGTACCAATCAAGAATCCGGTTCAATTAGAAAATAATGTGGAATTATTTGGGAGTTGGTTAAAGAAAAACGGAAAGCAATAAAAACATGGCAGTGAAACCGAGCACCACAAAGCAGAATAATTTTTAATTACCTCTGCAATAAGCCTATGAAAAGAATAATTAAACCGAAAAACGAATGTGAGGTATCAGACGATAATGAAACTGAGTATTCTCTATGGAAAGCGACAAAAGCATTAAAAAGACCAAATTATCAAATACCGCTAATAAAAAAACATAAGGGAAATTGGGTTACAACTGCCAAACAGAAAGCATCACTTTTCGCATCTCATCTTGAAGAAACATTCCAACGTTTAAATGCTAGACAATCAGCGGACGAAAATATAATATCAGTGCACAAGGAGGATTGTAGGAAAATACCACCTGTAACTCTACGAGAGTTGAAAGATGAAATTAACCATAACATAAATACGGAAAAATCTCATGGCTATGATTTAGTTACAGGTGAAATAGTGAAGGCACTTCCTGAGAAAGGTGTGAGAAAACTTCTTCATATAATCAACGCTTCATTTCGATTGAAATAGCAGAAATAATTATGATATCAAAGCCGAACAAACCATCTAATCATAAAAATTCATATATTTCCAATTTCTCTGCTTCCAGTACTTTCGAACGTTTTTGAGAAACTGTTATACAAAAGGATGAACCCTATAAAACTTGAGAGAAGCCTAATGCCACCACATCAGTACGGATTTCGAGAAAGCACTCCATCATATAGGAAGTTCACAGGATTACAAGAAGAAGGTTACTAACCAACCAAGTATAACTGGACCAAAAAATGGTGCATTAAGCTAAATGAAGAAAAATCAGTAATCAAATATTTAACTGTATAACAATAGAACTAAATTCCAAACAAGTTCCTTAAAATGGGAAGAGCACGTTAAAAAGAAAAAGGAGGAACATAACATTAAATATAGAAATATGTATTGGCTAATTGGAAGGTATTCAGAGCTGTCAATACCTAATAAGTTGCTACTATACCAACAAATTTTAGGTCTTTAGCTTTGGGGCTGTACTAAGAAAACCAATATTAAAATAATACAAGCTTTTCAAAATAAAGTGTTACGTAGAATAGTGAACGCTCCTTGGCACATAAGAAATGATAACCTGCATAGGGACCTCCAGATGGAATACGTCAGCCAAGAGATTAAACTTAATGCAAAGAAATACGTAAAACGGTCTGGTCAACATCAAAATGTTGTGGTATTCTGAGTAACACAAATGGAGTGCGAAGGTTCCGAAGAAATGCTAAAATCGAAAAGGTCTATTAAATTTTAATCTGCAATCGAATAGTTCGGCCATAATTTTATTACTAACACGCCGTTGATATCTGAAACGTGTTGTTGTAAATTCTCTACTAACAAGTCGTAACATCTTAAATCGATTTTTGCTATTTTCCAGGCGAGCAAAAACCAACCAAAATTAATTTCTTAAAAATGTGGTTACGACTTAACTTTCAAGCGTAATTTTAAAGAGACCGGTAATGTATTAGCGGTAGTTCAGAATAATTAAAGTTTACCTTTCTTCAACCCTTATTAATTTAACCAAGCTTTCATAACCTAAGATTTTAAAGAAAAAACATTAAACTGTAATAAATTAATACTTAAGTCACTTAAGATTTTACCGATTGTTTAATAAAATGTTTATTCTTTTATGCGTGCAAACTATAGATGTTTGAAGAAAAAGTCTTTTAGTAAATAACAAAACTTAAGATAATTTAATTCAACAATATTTATTTCAGTCAAAACAAAATTAAAGAATCTTTCAAGAAAAGGTTCATATTCTTAAGATTAATTTACATCCTCAGATTCTTCCGTTAAGTCCGGATGATAATCTGGTCGATCTTTTTTTAGAGCTGCTATAATATTTACTTGTGTAACATGGCTTTAAACTTTTTAAACTTATTCTTGTTTTGACCAGAGCATGAGTTATTGTACAAGGTAAGATGTTTCCAGTTGTCTGAAATTAAGTTTAAGTAACGCAGTAAGCATAAAGCAATTTCATTACCTCCACACTGTGCAATACCTTCGTGCCACGTCATGCATACAACTTCTCCTGAGATACAGTCATGTACACGGTGAGATTATACGTCCACAATAATTTTAAAATCAGACTGATGTTGATAGACTGAACACATCCCAATCCTGAATCCAATTTTATCTTAGCATCTGTTCAGTCATGTACGGTGAGATTATACGTCCACAATAATTGTAAAATGAGACTAGCATTCGTTTTAATTATTTGCTCACTTTCACATATGGTTCGCAAGAAGCATTTTTGTCATACGTTGATTTTATATCCTGAATCACAAAAACAAAATTAGTTTGAGCTAGATTTTTCAGACTCTCCATACAGTACTATGTGATGTTTCCGCAGAATATACCGTTACATCATTGAGCGACACTAATGATTTGGTTTGGCTTGATCCATTTGTACCATATGAGCGGCAGAATTATTATCCAAATCTAGAATGTTCCTTAAGAATGTTCGTCAAGTTTATTTATAACTAAACTTAACTTTTTATTTTAAAACAGTAAATACGTCCCACTCCATATAGAATTTCAGCTTAATACTAAAATGTTTTCCACCTGAGAATGTTTTCAAATGAAACGAGAAAGCCGTGCAACTGATATTTTCTGATCGATTTTAATGGCCAATTTGGTCCAAACTACAACAAACCGTGTTCATTTAATAATTTAACTGATATTTCTAAAATTCGGTAGTTCAATTAGCATGGTTTCTAATGACCTGTAAATCTCAACAAATAACCATCACAGAATAACTTCGCTTGTAGCCATTAATGTCTTGTCGCTGATATACAATTCTACTATTATTTTACATCTATCGGTAACCTTTCGTGACCAATCATGCATCAACTTTATCTACCCCTCACATAACATGCTCGCACGTTTCTCCAACACTGTATTATGTGCGATAATTTGCCTCTTGCAATTTCTAATATTTTCGACAAACCAATGCAGCATATATCTAGGATATATCTGCTGGTTTTGGTGAGTTCCTGTCTGAGATTGCCATCTGTGTCTTTCCCAAAAGTTTATTATTGGAATCGCTCCTATACCGGGTGTTTCTTTTAAACTGATACGATCAAATATCTCGAAAAATAGCCACTCTACGGAAAAAATGTCCATAATCAAAATTTAATCATACCGCGAGGGAAATACATTAGTGCAAAAAACATAGTCCCCCACCCCCGCTTTGTAGGTGGGGCGGGGGTAACTTTTAAACTAAGATAGGAAGCCATATTTTTTATTGCAGATACGGATTCTACGACTAAAACTACGTATGATTTGAATGAAATATTTGGTTCGGTTTAAAAATAATCTGGCGCAGTAAGATTTGGTGATCTGACGGGCCAATTTATCGGACCAGCTCTACCGATCCAGCGACCATTGAAATTACGATCAAGTATTTCACGTGCCATCAACTTGCCATAGTGTGCAGGACAACCATCATGTTGAAACCACATGTTCCGTCTCACTTCTAAGCTCAAATTTTCAAGTAATATTGGCAGTTCATTTTCCAAAATCTTTCGGTACATTTGACCATTCAAGTTGCCTTCAATAAAGTGGGGGCCTATGAGTTTGTTGCCAATTATTCCACACCACACGTTGACAGTCCAAGGACGCTGATGTTCAACTTGACGAAGCCAGTGCGGATTTGTAACACTCCAATAATGCATGCTGTGTCGATTAACCGTTCCATGGTTTGTAAAAGACGATTCGTCGGAGAACATTACGCAACGAAAAAAATTGGGGTTTTGTTGTATTTGTTCACGTGCCCATTGACTTAAAGTTACCCGATTTTGGGTATGATTAAATTTTGATTATGGACATTTTTTCCGTAGAGTGGCTATTTTTCGAGATATTTGATCGTCTGAGTTTAAAAGAAACACCCGGTATACTATATAGTGGTACAATGGTTGACTTCTTTTTCCGAGTCTGTTTTATCTGCTACTTCACATACTCGTGATTTCGAAGACAAAATCCTGCTCAAATTCAGAATAATAGATTATCCACCTCCAACATCACTGAAGCAAATTAGGCAGTAGCTTAGTTTATGTGATTCGTATACAGGCGAATTATCAAGGATTTCTCAACTATCGCATTTCCCATTACAGATCTGTTATAGAAAAAAATATTAATTCAAACACTATAATGATTAAGATGCTTTCGAGATACTGAAGAATTATTTTTTGCTGCAAGGATGCTATTGGAAGTGTGTTGATCCAAGTCGATCATTGGTAGCTTTTATTTCGCAAAAGCAAAACGTTGCCCAGAAAAATACATATTCCATCACAAGTAAGAGTGTTCGGCAGGGGTCGTTAGCTTCAATAAATTGTGATTTTATATCGGAGGCTACCCATATTCATTACGGCGGCTGATGACTCAACGAGACTTTGTAACGCTTGCTCCAAATAAGTAAATTACATATTTGGACCGATCAATATGGTCTAACATATTGATCGGTTCAAATCTATTTGCCAGCGGGGCAAATCTGTTTGCCTTCGTATCAACATATAGAAAGGAACTAACAATTTAGTCACTTACCTGTACATTTATGCACACTGTCATTTGTTCTTATTTCAAATTCTTCCCATGCGCCATCCACTCCAGATTGCATCTTCCAAATCTATTACATACTTAAGTCATACAACCAACATGGTGGTCAGTACCCCGATGCCATTACTCCCATTCTATTTGGTGGTACTACACATATACTGTTTGGGGTTAGGTCCATTAGCCCACTGAACTCTAAGATCGATAGTAAATCCAAGAATGACTTTATTTTTAAATTTGTATGGTCTCGGTATTTTATATAAAAAGAACGAGACCATACACACATACTTTCCTATTCACTCAAAATAACATAGCAATTAAATAATAATATAGCAATTAGGATATGTTATACTTTTTCGCAAATGTCTGCTTCATTGATGATCCGATCTGCACTCGACCATTACAGCCTGTCTGGTAGATTAGCTAAATGGAGCGTAAAAAAGCTGCCTTTTTAATAACATAGTAGCTAATTCACTTTCATCAGAGTTCTGTGAACTGAAATGTAGGAGTTAATTAAGACTGGCTCACATACTACGACAATGTTTGATTAATGACACTATGGACAACCAATTATCTCCTCTAAATTTCGATATCAATGCAGAGGTGGTTCATTCAAATGAATATCACGAATAAATCCAAACCATTTTATGTTCATGAAGGATATATTTCTGTTCGATTAGAATATGAATTGCGTTACACTGAGTTAATTCTACCTCATTAGCACACATGTGAATCAGTAAATCTCTGGGGTTATTACAGCGATAATGTTATTGGATAACCATGGTAAAAGCTGTGCGTGAAATAATAAATTGTGAACAGTACAAAATGAATATGGCTATGTGAACAACTTGTTAAAACCACCAATCATATCCATCTAAGAGATGGTAATTGTATTTTCTTATATATAATTATATTAAACCAAGTTTATTTATTAAAACTCCTACGCGAGGCAACTGCATCTCATTTGAGTAAGTTTGTGAAACAACAGATATTTAACTATGCGATGGATTCTATTCGATTATACCTTGCGGGTTCCCTTAATGTTTGGGATTCTCATATTTGTTCAGGAATTTGCTACCATCATTCAGAATTGTATCCATATGGTTTTTTGGAAATGTGCAGCCATTAAATTTCCGACCAAATTATATCACAAACTTAGGCCAGCTCTTATCCAAAAAAAACCGTGTACATACACATAGTTAAAGCTTTAAATAAACTCTGTTTACACTGTTAAGAAAATAACTAATTAACTAATTTAAATTTAAAAAAAAACTTTTCTTAGTAGAAAATAGTGGAGGAGGTTCGGTTGGGTGTACAATACTATATACGGTGCTCATAAAATACTGAAAAAACAAATTAAAACAAATGTACACCACAACAAATATAACGGTTTTTTTGTTTTTATTATATTAAAACTTAATCTGGATCTTACATACATAAAATTAAACTTTTCCTACGTCATGGTTTGTTGATAGTGTCCCTCTTCTAACTTCTCTTTCTCGTAAGGACACTTTCATCACAACACCCCAGACTAAACATGAATTGACAAAAAATTCTACCGGTGGAGATAACGGCGAATTCGGTTAACGATCCTACCTACCATAAAATCGTGCAATCGTTACAGTCACGAGGTGTTTAAAAAGATTGTAATTTCGATAGTTCTAATAAAGATCGTATACATTGTTGTTACGGCACCATACGATCCTCTCTGTTCCTTTGTTTAATAATTCCATTGTGAGATGTGAACTATGGCTTACTTCGTTTTACAACCTGTCACTTAGTTCTGTGTTACTTGCTAATAATATCTTATTGTCCGGAATCAACATATTTCTATATAGATGATTCAGGATGGCCTGTTCTGTCAAAATCCTGTTTGAGGTATAAATTTATGAAAGATAATTTTTCGTGTATTTTACTATGTGAGCGCTTAGTAAAGTCAACTGATATTTGGTACCAAAATTTAATTATTTATAAAATTTTATCTAACACCAAATTCTAGTCGACCTTGTGAAAGATTCTCATAGGAAAACACACGAAAAATTGTCTTCCGCTGAAACAAACATTTTTTCGTGTGTTTTACTATGTGAGAGCTCAGCAAAGTCGACTAAATTTTGGTATAAATAATTTTTATTGTAATTGTTAGCGCTATTGATGGAGAATTGTGCCCCATATCTACAATCAAAAACTGTTTTGGTGTTATTGCTCCCTAATCTGTACGATCAAACAGTAGTAGTCAACATCCTAAAAATACCAAAAATACTCTAACTCTAAATTAAAATAAATTTCTATAACGATACACCGAACAAAAGTATATCTATGTATGTACGAGCATAAAATGAATTAAATTACAAAATTATTTATTAATTTTATGATTATAAATTTAAATCGAAATTAATTAGTTTATGTCGTATACCGCAGTTAGAACAAACATATACACACATATAATGTTCTCAGTCAGATTGGATTCCATGAAACCAAATACCACAAAATATTCGAGCGAGATACTACAATCATGTACCAAAGAGATAACAATTTTTACATTGCCATATCGGATGATGGTGTGTGCGGTTACGATTTTAAAAATGTTTGAAATTAGAAACGTTTTTCTAACTCTATGTTCGGTATATACGTACATTCTTAATTTTTCGAAAGTATAAATTACAAATTTAATAATTAATTAGAAATGATAAAATATTACATTATTTGTTGATGGTTTTTATTATATTTTTTAAATACAGCACGAATTCGATATACATGAGATGAAAACCAAAATACTTTGTCTGGAAAATCAATACAAAATTAATCAAAAGACACACAAAATAAAATTTGTTTGGCAAAATATTATCGACTAACTTGAATGTTTATGTGGGTGGTGCTGATGAAGGTGGTAGTGATGGTATGCATGGAATAAAAAGAAAATTTAAAGTTTGACGTGTTTTGAATTTATAATTTGTCTTGTACTTTATTTAACAAATATTTGACCTTGTCATTATAAACATAGGTACATGGACATTTTTTATGAAACGTATACACAAAGTGTATCCAGAATTTTAATTTGATTTTTATTGCTGCTGAAATATGTTCCATATTGTTATGCTATGTTGATTCATAATTGATCTCTATTTGTGACGTGCAATGAATATAAGAAGCTAAATTGCAATATAGGAACATATGATATTAGGATCGGATTGATTTATTACAATATAGTCCGATCTACAAACAAATGTTACAGTGATGTTCCTGGATCGAAAAATGGTTAGAAAACCAACCCAAAACCCATTGTCAATTGAATTAAATTTGCCATTTATTTACCATTAGCAGCGAAATTCCACTATTTATTTTCGACAACCTGATTTATAGCCACTTAGCTAAAAAGTCATTGAAATTGTTCCAGCAATATAAGTATTTCAAAATAATTTAAGAGTATATGCTACATATATATGTATTTAATACAAATAATAATTTTTATTTACTTATACAACTTATATATTTCGTGTACACGGTATACACACACAGACTGTGAAATGATTAAGTTATTTTTTTAGAAAAACTATCAGATATAATAAAATAGCTTTTCACAATACATTAACTTTTTCTATTCAGTTTTCTAAAGTATATACAATTTTCACATCATTACTCCGCAATTTACAATAGTTGAGTTTAATGATTTTTATCATTCTGATAGAGATGTTTTGTGTATTAGTATATACGAATTGGAATATCGAAGGAAATCTAATTTTTATTTTATTTTTCAACCAAGTTCATGTTTATTGGTTCAAACTACATATATACACAAATTATAATCAAAAACAACAATGAACTTTTCTCATAAGAAATAGATAAGCACTCCGCCGTGCATGATAAATTAATCATTAGAAGAAATACAGAAGAAATAGATTCAGGTAACTAGTCAATCGGGATCAGAAAAGTCTGGGCAACTATAAAGTCTAAAATATTATTGGCGCTATTTATATAGTTAATCTATTGCTCAATAGATGGCACTATATATATATATATATATATATATATATATATATATATATATATATATATATATATACATATATATATAATTTTGGATTTCACGTTTAATAAAACATAAAAAAAATTATTTATTCACAAATTTCTTTTTTATTACAGAATTTTATTACACGATTAACCCGAGTTTATTACAAATTCGAACTTAACGTTTTTAAATCATAATTATCACTAACTACTTTTTCTTATTTTATCGATTTATAATATTTTGAAAAATGCTTATTCTACATATTTAATTTAAAAAGTATATGAAGTATTATTATTTCTTGTAATTTGGAAAAAATGCTTATGCTTATTGATGACTGTTCATTGGCATGGCGTGATCTATTTGAATTATATGCGCGTGGCGATATAGCATCCGGTTAAACTATGTATTCAGCATATTATGTTATTATAACTCCTCCTGGGGGTGGAGAGAGGGCGTCCGCGTCCTTTGTTCTAATTCCTGCGTTTTTAATTAGGTCTGAATATTTACTTAATTCTTCTGACCATGATTGATTTGCGGTGTCCACTTTTATTGTAGTTGTTCGCTTGTGAATACAAATGTAGAAGATTGAAGTTATTATGCAGAATCATGAGAATGACACTCCTCCTGATAGTGACCATATCCACGTTTGGTGATCTATTTGTCTATAAGGTGCACTTTTTGTAACCGCTTCCTATTTTCTATGTGGTAGCCTCAAGATTGTGGAATGCGCCTTGAATCTCCATAGTTTCACTTTTTATCACGAACGATTGGAATCTTTTGTTTCCGAACGTTATTGTACAATCCTGAAATGATATTAAAAAATTTCCTTCCAACGTTCTGTTGTCGGGACCACAATCTGACGATAGGGTTTCGTTTTTAGCATTACTTATTACCAGTTTGTTTTCAGTCACAAATTGTAATGTTGTTTCTGTTTCTCGTCTTACATTGCAATGACTTTTTGTGCCCATTACTAAAGGTTTGATACAGCTATCTTTAAATTCTTGAATGTCTGAGTGTTTCTGCACAAAGTTGTGGTAATTCGCCGTCGTAAATAATTTCTTGTCTGCTTTGATGAGATGTTGTGGGTATTTACTGATGATCGTATTGTTGATGATTAATGGCATTATCATTAGTGCTGTGGAGGTTTCGTCCTCTAGTTTTGGAATATGTAGGATGTAAAGAAGCACTTCATCATTCATTGCTATTTTGGGAGTAATATATTGCAGAGCTTCATCGGGTAGGGAGATGTTCACACCTTGGTTGGTCATTAAATCCTTTATCAAGATGATCTCGTTCAGAGAAAGGATTTTGTTGCTTGGTAATTCTGATTTTGTTCTAATTATTGCTTCTTGGATGTCTTCTAGGATGCTGTTAACCGTATCGATGTTTATTATTGTTGTGATTGACTCGATTTCGTTCAATATTATCTTGTTAGCCATCGTAGTGTTTGCTAGCGCTTTGTTTACAATATCCGTAATTAACTGTATTTGTTTATTAATTTTTTCGTTTATTTGGAATTGCTGATTGTTTTGGTTTATTAGATCATCCATTGAACTATTGATAATTCTTAAATCTTGCGCGTCTGGGGTTCCGGCTATCCATTTCCATGCTGAGCCCACAGTGTCCCATCTTTTATGCCTTGTAATGTGTGTGGATTTAATTTGATAAAAGTTATCATACAGTTTTTTTAATTTTTGTTTTACTATTTTCTTTATTTCTAACTTATCGTCTACTTTACTATTAACAAACTTATTTATTGATTCTATGGTATTTTCTAGGTTTTTTAAATTTATTGGATATACTTTCCCATTTGTAATTTACATTCGTTTGTTTTTATTATTACAATTGGGTCTTCATACAAATTCCTTATCTCTAACATTTGTGTTCTGCCAAATTTAACGATTATTATTAACATTAATAATTTTAAAAACATTTTTCTGAAATGGAGAAAAAATTTAGTTATCCCTTTTTATCCTCTTTATTTTATTTATATTTCTTTTGATATTTCTGTTTGTTTTGAAAGTTTTGTTTTGTATATTTTTAGCTATCATTTCTATCCCTCTTGGTTGTGTCTTTGTTCTCACATTTGGTTTCAGGTATACCAGTTGGTCTTCTGGTAGATTAGGAGGGTTCTCTTTATGTATATTTTTCTCAATAATTTTATTTCTTGTTTTCTCTAAATTCCTGTTAATTTCGGAGAAAATGATTTTGGCTTTGTCCGTAATGACTCTAGTGTCGGTTGTATTGTCCTGATTGAAGATAACTTCAATTGGGGTGAAACCAGTGGAAGAGTGAATGGAATTATTATAGAGAGCTACCGCTAATTCTATGATATTTGTAGTTGTTCCGTAGGGGAGTTTATTTTTATTTGTATTATACATCTCTATAATAGTGGAATGCGTCTTCTCTGTTTGTCCGTTTGATTCGGACGATGAGGAATAGTCAATTTTAACCTTTAGTTTACTTAAATATTCCCTAAATTGGATAGATTGAAAAGTTGTTTCATGATCAGTAATTATTGTATTCGGTATGCCGAATAAAGTAAAGTATTTGGTTATTGCGTTTTGTACATCTACTAGGTTTTTCGATTTGATTTCTATCATCTGTAGGTGTTTCGAAAATGAGTCAATTATCGACAAAAAGCCACTCTTATTAATAGAAAAGATATCTACGTGTATTCTTTTCAATCGTTTGTGTGTCTTCGATCTTGGGGATATTTTTATATTATATGGCCTTCTATCGTATTTGTGCCTATTACATACCTTACAGGAATTTGTATAGCTTTTTATTACGATATTTGGGAAAAAATATGACTTTCTGATTTGTTTTTCCACTTCTTGTGTCCCTCTGTGAGCCCTTTCGTGTTCTCTTATTATTATTGAATCTTGCCTAGCTTCGCTTGTTACATCTTCTACTATTTTTGTTACAAATACAAAGTGACCTTTTATTGAAAAGTTTTCTCTAAATGATTCTTGTATGATACCGTGTAGGTTTCCTGGGGCTAAGATAGCCGATTGTTTCCCGCTATGATAATTTTTCAGAATGTGTGTAATATCTTCTTTGTAAAATGTTGGTTTTACAATTATTGTGCGATTATATTTTGGGAATATCTTCTCTGTGATAGTTGTGTTGATGTTTGCTATTTTGAACAGAATCTGATTCCTGTAATAATTTACCGGGCGCTCGGATATATGAATAAAGTATTCATCGGAGGTATTTGGCGAGTGCACAGTATCACTATCACCTGTGGTGTTATCTTGGTTTTGTGGTGAGTTTCCAAAATCGATTTTATTCGAACTATCTGTCGTTCTGCCAGATTTACGTGAAGTAGTACTGGCTTTTTCATTAAAATTTGTCTCTGAGGTCCCCTCAACTGCAGGTATTCTACTTAGGGCATCAGCTACGACGTTGGTTTTTCCTTCCTTGTGTATTACCTCGTAGTCGAAATTTTCTAGTTCCAATCGCCAACGCAGTATTTTTGAATTTTTTTCTGATGTCTTAATGAAGGTTAAAGGTTTGTGATCGGTGATCAAAGTGAACTTATTACCGTATAGTTAGGCTTGGTATTTTTTTACTGCCCAGATAATTGCTAATGCTTCTTTTTCATTAGTTGCGTATCTGCATTCCGGTGAATTAAGCGTTCGTGAAGCAAACGCTATGGGTCTCTCTACTCCTTCATGTACTTGTGACAATACGGCACCCAGCGCGAAATCTGATACGTCTGTTGTCAATATAAAATTTTTTGAAAAGTCCGGGTATGCTAGGATTTGGTCTGTGGTAAGAATTCTTTTTAGTAAGTAAGCTGGATCTTTCATATCGAGTACTTGGTCTTTTTTTAAGTATTTCGATATTGGTTTTGCGAGTTTAGAATAATCTCTTATGAAACGTCTATAATATCCTAAGAGTCCTAGAAATTGTTTAATTTCTTTCGGGCTTTTAGGTAAAGGCCAATCCAGGATCTTTTTTATTTTATCCGGATTTGGTTTGACTCCGTTTTGCGTGATTATGTGGCCTAGAAACTCTGTCTCTCTTTTTAGGAATTCGTATTTGTCTAGTTGAATTTTGAGAATAAATTGTTCTAATCGTTTCAAGACTTTTCCGAGATTCTTTATATGGTTGTCCAAATTGTACCCTACTATTATTATATCGTCTAAATATACGTAGCAAACATCCCCCACTAGGCCGTTCAATACATGATTCATCGCCCGTTGGAATGTTGCTGGACCATTCTTTAATCCAAAAGGTATACGAGTGAACTCGAAATGACCCTTATCTGAGGAAAATGCCGTTTTTTCTTGGTACTTCTCGTCCATCTGGATTTGGTGGAATCCTGATTTCAGATCTAGCGTTGAGAAGTATACGGATTTCCTGAGGCTATCAAGGATTTACTCGATTTGTGGAATCGGAAATTTATCATTTATAGTTTTCTCATTTAACTTCCGATAGTCTATCACCACTCTCACCTTCTGGGTTCCTGATGCGTCAGGTTTTTTTGGCACTACCCAAATTGGAGATGAATATGGGCTTTTTTTGAATGGCGTATAATCCCACTATCCAACAATTATTGCATATGATCGGTCACATCCTTTTTATAGTGGTATGGATATCTATATGTTTTTGTGTATACTGAATTTATATTTACTGTTGATTTATATTTACTGTTGACATTATATTTACTGTTGACCTATTGTTTTCAGCTTTATAGATTCCTGGACTCAGGGTGATTTCTTCGTTTAATTTTTTGTACTCGATCACTGCCCAGTCTCCATCTGTTTTTGTGTCAAATGTTATTACGTGATGATAAAAGCTATCCGTTGGATAATACCGATAGAATTTAATTTTTTCATCATTTAAACGTATTGTGCTATTGTCGTAATCTATTTTAGCGTTCATTTCCGCCATAGATTCCGACCCTAATATACCGTCGAAAAATGTATGGAAATCGAATTCATAATAGTATAATCTTGGTAAATTATGACCAAGAAAATTAAATTTTGCCACTTTTGATACAGTTTGTGTTCCCAGTATATTCCTAATTGAGGTATTTTTTGTCTCTAGAAGACTGATTGGTATTACGTTAGGCTTTATGATGTTTTTATTCGCCCCTGTGTCTATAAGTAATTTTATTCTTTTGTTTAATATTTTGTTTTGGCAGATTAGATACGGGAGAAAATTTAATCTTCCGTGTCTGAGTCTTGAACTGTTTGAAAATTTTCCGAGTATATGGATCTTGTTCCTCCTGGAAATTTTCCACGTTTGTTGTTTCAATATCACCTTTTTCTAGGACTATATAATATGGCTTCCTTAAGCCTGAAATAAAAGCGGCTAATGCGTCCTCTTCGATAAATGTCAGGATCGCTTGCCAAGAATTATAATATATGGGATTTTGTTTCGATAATCCTTTAATGTTTTGAACTATCTCTTTCGTTTTATTGTAATAGCTATGAACCGACATGTTCTCGGTTTGCTTGTTCGTCCAAAGCTGGGATTTATAAAATGATAATTCTTGTTTATCGCCCAAGGCGTCTAACAAGATTTGTTTTATTTCTAAGAAGGTCTCCGGATCACCGGCTAGACATAATATTTCTCGTGCCCTCCCCTCTATTTTATTTCTAACGGCCTGGATGTACATTTGAAACTGTTGTTGTGCAACCAGTGGTTGAAATATTTTTAACGTTTCTTCGGCTATTTTCAGCCAAGATGTTACCTGCTTTCGATTACCGTCAAAAGACGGAATTGCTTTTATTGAGTCTGGGATCCTAAAAAGGTCTAATGCTTGCCTATTTTCAATTAATTCTTCTTTTGGGGCTTCATTTCGTACCTCAGTTTTTTGGTTTAAGTACGCCAGTACTTGATCATGTTCAATTTGTTTTAGGCTTAGCTGCTTTAATTGCTCCGCTATCGCCCCTAATAGACCCATGACCTGATCCATTTCTGTCATTTCAGTTGGATCTAACTTTATACCCCTATTAGCTATAAAGTTATTGATCAGTTTCTCTTTCCTTTTATGGAAAATCCTATGATTATCTTATAACTCACAGATATAGTTTACTGATCTGTAAATATATTATTACCTATCTTGTAGTACACGAGTATTATATATGGGTAAGAGAGAAAAAAAAATAAATAAAATAATTTCTTACCTTGTACGGGGTTGAATTTTACGTCTATCCTGTAGTGCGTAAACTCAATTCGTAATGCTGTCGTTGAGAGCTGGCTTTGAGTACTTATATAATTTTGCGCGGCGGAATCACAACTCTATTGAACGGTTAATAAACTAAGGGTTAGATGTCACGTCTAGATGTCACGAAACAACAAAAAAAAACACGGTTTTTCTTATACGAGACGCCACGGATTCTCTTAAGAATTAGTTTTTTTTTCACTAATTTCAGGCACTGTTTAACACGACACTACACAAAACTCTACCGGACGGCTGCGCCAATTTTGGATTTTACGTTTAATAAAACATAAAAAAAATTATTTATTCACAAATTTCTTTTTTATGACAGAATTTTATTACACGATTTAACCCGAGTTTATTACAAATTCGAACTTAACGTTTTTAAATCATAATTATCACTAACTACTTTTTCTTATTTTATCGATTTATAATATTTTGAAAAATGCTTATTCTGCATACTTAATTTAAAAAGTATATGAAACATTATTATTTCTTGTAATTTGGAAAAAAATGCTACTTATTTTATCTAAACAGAGTTTATTTATCTTCACATTACTTTGATGTCTGGTCATTGGCATGGCGTGATCTATTTGAATGATATGCGCGTGGCGATATAGCATCCGGTTAAACTATGTATATATATATATATATATATATATATATATATATATATATATATATATATATATATATATATATATATATATATATATATATATATGTATATATATATATATATATATATATATATATATATATATATATATGTATATAAATATATATATATATATATATATATATATATATATATATATATATATATATATATATATATATATATATATATATGTAATGGCATATATACATATCGATGTACTAGCGATGTTATATAACCACTAAATGAAATACAACTTTAAGAAAGACTAATTACGCCGGTTTGCAAGTTTATTTAGAAGCAATAAATTGGGCTACAGTTTTAAATGAAAATTTGAAAAATGTTTATGATGAAGCACGATACAGCCATTATATATATATATATATATATATATATATATATATATATATATATATATATATAATATATATATATATATATATATATATATATATATATATATATATATATATATATATATATATATATAATATGTTATATTTGTTATGTTCTTGTTATTTGAATCAATTGAAATATTTTTCAAGAAAATTGAATAAATAACAGTGTAACAGCATGATTCGAATTCGAAGCCTTATGTGCCAAAAAGTTTAATAGGAATCAGCAGATTTCTTTTATCATCAATAACCGAAAAAATTGCAGAAAATTGTATTTAGAACACTTTCAATTATTTTTAAGTGAGTATTTATGATAACCACAACTTAATCTCGGGGTCAGTCGTGGACTCGAACCACAGATCGGTGCTTGTGATTTACAACTCCTCAACATGTTTAAATATGATCATAACAATTTTCAATATTTTTAAAAGTCTTACAAATTTTAAGAATTTTTTGAATTAAATTTACAATTAATAGCGTATTTTAAAAATTTAAAATTGTTTTATAATTACTATAATTTTAATATTTATAGTTACTTTAATAATCTCAAATGATTCAAGAAATTTCAATAATATTAATAATTTAAAATATATAAAGAATTTAATTTATATTTAATAATTTGACAATTTTAAAAAAAGGCAACAAATGGATATTGAAGGATATTAAAAGTTCTATTTTTAAACAATATAAAATTAAGAAAAAATTTAATGATTTTAAATTTTTGATTTTATTAGTTAGTTAAACTTAATAAAAAAATATTACTACAAACTCTAAAATCATTAAAAAGTAAAAATCTTTAGAACTTAATTAATTAATTTTTAAAGTTTTATTAATTTTTAAAATAGTAGGAATTCGGGAAATGTTAATAATTTTAATTAAACCACTTTGAATTTTACAAAAGAAAGTGATTACATTGTTACGATCGTGGCGACATCTATGTTTGAATAGCGACACTATCGTTAATGTAAAATTGTTATAAAGTAGAACAGTATAGAGGTGTCTAGACTTATCTAGACTAATCGAATATTCTGGACATTTCTAGAATGGTTAGAATATTTGGTATAAATACGCGACGAACGTTTGGGAGTAATCAGTTGTGTTTTAACCGTCAGAGTGCTCATAGTAATTAAAAGGAAAGTGTTGATAAAGTAAAATAAAGTGTTATTAAAGTGTAATATAGTGTTGTTAAAGTGTAGTTAAATAATTAAAGTGTAGTTAAATAAATAAGTGAATTAATTAAATTAGTGTTTAATCGGAAGTAAATAAATTTAGTGTGTTCTAGAATTTACATCGTTTGTTTTATTCACAATCCAGTGATCGAACCTTGAATTTGACAAGGCAAAAACGTAACAATTGGTGACAGCGGTGGGATTGTGAATTAAAAGATGATTCTAGACGAATTGAAGATTTCCGATTTAAAGGAAGAGTTGGAGCGACGTGGTTTGTCAACGGTCGGCCAGAAAAATGTATTGAGACAACGACTACTTCAAGCATTAGAGCTGGAGGGTAATGATCCGGCTAGTTATAATTTTGATGAATCGACATTTTCCGACCACGCAGAAGGGGACGAAGAGAATGGAGAAAGTAAAGAGGCGGTAGTGGAGGTTGCAGCGGTACCTACTGGAAATTTCGATATGGCGCAGTTAATGGCTGCTATTCAACAGTCCAATTTGGAAATGAAACAGTCTATTGAAACATCAATAGAAAAGTCAGTTGAAAAGTCCAGTAGCCAATTAAAGCAGGAAATGAAAGAAATTAAACGGTCAAATCAGCGCATGGAGCAGTCGGTGGGCGAGATCAATAACAAAATGGATGAGAAATTCAATGAAATGTATATCAATTTACATGAAGAAGTAGAACAAATTGAACAAAAATTACAAAAGGACATCCAAGGGTTGGAGCAGAAAGTTATTGACGGCAACGGAAAAATACAAACAGATATGGAAGAATTACAAGAGAAAGTTCTAGGCTTCGAGAAGAAACTTCTATGTATAGAGGTTAACGGAACAGCATCGCCAGTATCTCAGCCAACTCAAGCAATGAAATTTAAGCCACCGATGTTTGATGGCACAACATCGTTTGCGGTTTTCAAATTTCAATTTGAGACAACGGTTAACCAAAATGGGTGGAATGATGCAAATCGGGGAACAGCATTAATAGTGGCTCTAAAAGGAGAAGCGGCTGAAACACTGCAGACTATTCCGCACTATGACCGTAGTAATTACAACGAAATAATGAAGGCGTTGGAGCGAAAGTATGGAAGTGACCATAAGCGAGAGATGTATCGTATGGAGCTGAAGAGCCGATGTCAAAAGATCGGAGAGACTCTTCAAGAATATTCCGCAGCAGTCGAGCGGCTAGTGCATTTGGCACATGTGAATACATCTCCCGATTACATGGAGAGGATTAAGATGGACGCATTCATCGATGGAATACGGGATCCGGAAACACGTAAAGCAGTGATGTTATCACCTAAGGCTACTTTTGCCGAGACCATCGCGTGTGCTTTAATAAATGAGACTGCGCAGGCTATCATAAAACCGTCGCTTAAGGTACGACGAGTAGAAATGGATAGCAGCACCAACGTCGAGCGATCGGTTCCAAGATACAGAAAGGGTGGTAGCAAAATAAAATATTGGACATGTGACAAAATGGGTCATATGTCGAGAGACTGTAAAGAAGGAAAATGGAGACGTACAAGATCGCGATCTCCTATGCAACGACGAGTATCAAGTAGAGAGCGGACGTTGGTCAAGGAAGAGGGCCAAGAACGAAAGGAGTCGTTAAACTACAACGAGTCAGCCTAAAGGGGCAAAAGCTGACTCCCACAACCAATTGCCCCATAACCTCCATCTCTATTTCGAGATTGGGACGAGTCGGTGACAGCTTAACAATTAAAGGAAGTATTGACGGGAAGAGCTGTGTGATTACCCTGGATACAGGAGCGGTGCGCACGTTTGTCCGTGAGGATCTAGTAAAGGGAAGAGTACTACCAGCCAATGAGTTGAAATTACGTACAGCCACAGGAGAGAGCGCAGACATAAAGTGTAGGAAGCTTGTGAGAATTGAGATAGGCAATGCTCAATTCCAACACGAAGTGCTGGTCACAAAGATAGTGGATGAAGTCATCTTGGGGATGGACTTCATGAGGGCGAATGGCTTCGTGGTGGATGTTGGAAGAGGAGTATTGGACTGTGATAATTTCGAGTTACCACTACGAGTGGATGATGTGGAAGCAACTACTAGGCGGGTAATAATAGAACATCGGGAAAAGCTGCCACCGAATTCGGAAACAATTGTGTGGGGGAGATTGGAGGGAGGTTCTGGGCCACCCAGGTTGTGGGTTGTAGAAGCCAGTGAAGAAGAAAGCGAAACCAAAGGAATTATGATAGGGAGGACGTTAGTAAAATCAGATAACGAATGTAGGGTACCGATTAGGACCCTAAATCTCTCGGAAAAGACAAAAACAATTAAGAAAGGAACTGTTATTGGTAAATGTGAAGAGGTATCAACGATAATGAAATGTGAGCAGAAAAATCCGATTAGAAACACCGATACTCAAGGACAAAAGCAAATAGTAGAACACCTCATGCAGAAATGGACTGGGGATCTTACCATGAACCAGAAAAATTCAGCACGACAACTGTTCGAACAGTATAAGTCGATATTTTGCAGTACACCGGATAATAATGGAAGGGCTAACATGGTGAAACATCGAATTGATACCGGAACGGAGACACCTATACGCCAAGCACCGAGAAGGTTACCTTTAGCAAAACGAGAAGAGGTGGATCGAATGGTAACGGACATGCAGGCAGCTGGAGTGATTGAATCATCAAACAGTCCATGGACTTCACCTGTATAGTATTAGTCGAAAGGAAGGATGGGAAAATGCGCTTTTGTGTCGATTACCGACAGCTAAATTCAGTAACGAAAAAGGATAGCTACCCATTACCAAGGATCGATGACACGTTAGACACATTGTCAGGTGCTAGAATGTTTTCAACATTGGACCTGCAAAGCGGGTATTGGCAGGTGGAAGTCCAAGAGCAAGATCGTGAAAAAACGGCGTTCAGTGTGGGTAATGGGCTATGGCAGTTTAACGTGATGCCATTTGGATTATGTAATGGCGCGGCAACTTTTGAACGACTTATGGAGCGCGTGTTAAAGGGACTGCACTGGAAGACTTGCCTCGTGTATTTGGATGACATCATTGTTATGGGAAAGGATTTCGAAGAACACTTAACAAATTTGTCAGAGGTATGGAAGCGATTACAATCAGCTGGTTTAAAGTTGAATCCGAAGAAGTGTTCATTATTCAGAACGGAGGTAAAATTTTTGGGGCACAAGGTAACGACCAATGGAATCCACACCGATGAGGACAAGATATCAGCGGTAAAGGACTGGCCAAGACCTAAAAATTTACGGGAATTACGGAGCTTCCTCGGATTGTGCACTTATTATAGGCGATTTGTACCAGGATTTGCCAATGTGGCAAAGAGCTTACATGATTTGACCCGGAAGAACAGAGCATTTGAATGGAGTGACGAGCAAGAGGAGTCATTCAATGAATTGAGAAGGCGATTATGTACGGCACCGTTGTTGGCATACCCTATACCTGGTGTTAAGTTTATTCTTGATACCGATGCAAGTAATGATGGCATCGGAGGGGTGTTGTCGCAAGAAATTGAAGGGCAAGAAAGAGTAATAGCTTATTACTCGAAGGTGTTATCTAAACCAGAACGTAACTATTGTGTAACTCGTAAGGAATTGTTGGCTATAGTGGAATGTGTGAAACATTTTCATAAGTACCTCTATGGCCAAGAATTTCATATACGAACGGACCATGGAGCATTACGTTGGCTACTGTAGTTCAAGAACCCAGAAGGACAGGTAGCGCGTTGGATTGAGCGACTACAGAGCTATCATTACCAGATCGAACATCGGAAAGGGAGTGCACATGGAAATGCTGATGCATTGTCAAGACGACCATGTCAAGTGGAATGTAAGCACTGCGGGCGTATAGAAGCAAAGGAGGACGTTATCGACATCAGGCTTATGCAAATACTACCCGATAAGGAATGGACGGATGAAACGGTTAGGGACGAGCAGTTAGCAGATCCAGATTTGGCAATAATCATGCAATTTGAAGAGACAGGAAATCGTCCAACTTGGTGTGAAATTGCGGATAAGAGTCCCACGGTAAAGGCTTACTGGGTACAATGGGATAGCCTCCAAATCGAGAACGGATGCTTAAAACGAATATGGGAAAGCTCGGACGGTAATGTGAAACAATCGGTAAAAGTGGTGCCTAAGTCTAGGGATTGCCGAGATATTGAAGGAGTATCACGGAGGGGCAAGTGGGGGTCATCTGGGAATTAATAAAACACTTGCCAAAATACGTCAACGTTTTTACTGGTCAGGATGTAGACAATCTGTAGTGGAGTGGTGCCAAAAATGTGATCAATGTGCGGCGGTAAAAGGTCCTGCACGGAAAAGTCGGGGAGCAATGCAGCAATATAACGATGGAGCGCCGTTTGAAAGGATCGCAATGGATGTGGCAGGACCGTTCCGTACTACGGATGTTGGTAACAAATATGTACTAGTAATAATGGACTATTTTAGCAAATGGCCAGAGGTGTATGCCATACCTAATCAGGAGGCAACCACGATAGCTGACGCCGTGGTTAATAATTGGATAAGTCGTTTTGGAGTACCAATGGAGATTCACACAGACCAAGGAAGAAATTTTGAGTCAGTTGTATTTCAGGAAGTGTGTCAGTTGCTCGGTATAAATAAAACAAAAACAACGCCTCTGCATCCACAGTCGGATGGTATGGTGGAGAGATTCAACGGGACGTTGGAGAAATATTTAGCAAAGGTCGTGGATAATGATCAACGAAACTGGGATCGACATATTCCGATGTTCCTGATGGCGTATCGATCAGCAGTACATGACTCAACGGGAATGACACCAGCGAGAATCCTATTTGGAAATAATCTGCGATTACCCGGAGATCTAAAGTTTGGAGCTGTTCCATCATCAGCTTTAGATAGACAGAATTATGTTGACCAGATGAGAGGAGAACTCGACGAGATACACCAGTTTGTACGAGAGAGGATACGAGTATCAAGTGACCGGATGAAGGCTCGATATGACATACGAGCAAATAATAAAGGTTTCGAAGAAGGAGAGTTAGTATGGCTTTACAACCCACAACGGAAGAAGGGTTTATCACCAAAGCTGCAACCTTCATGGGAAGGGCCGTATACCATCATCACCAAAATAAATGACGTGGTCTACCGGATCAAGAAAGGGCAGCGAGGAAAGTTGAAGGTGGTGCATATAGAGCGATTAGCGATCTACAGGGGTAGTGAGTTGGATCCTGTTCGGGACGAATCAGGATTAGGTAGGGGGTAATGTTACGATCGTGGCGACATCTATGTTTGAATAGCGACACTATCGTTAATGTAAAATTGTTATAAAGTAGAACAGTATAGAGGTGTCTAGACTTATCTAGACTAATCGAATATTCTGGACATTTCTAGAATGGATAGAATATTTGGTATAAATACGCGACGAACATTTGGGAGTAATCAGTTGTGTTTTAACCGTCAGAGTGCTCATAGTAATTAAAAGGAAAGTGTTGATAAAGTAAAATAAAGTGTTATTAAAGTGTAATATAGTGTTGTTAAAGTGTAGTTAAATAATTAAAGTGTAGTTAAATAAATAAGTGAATTAATTAAATTAGTGTTTAATCGGAAGTAAATAAATTTAGTGTGTTCTAGAATTTACATCGTTTGTTTTATTCACAATCCAGTGATCGAACCTTGAATTTGACAAGGCAAAAACGTAACAATATCAAGAATTTTAATAATTTGACGAATTTAATGAATTACTATTAAACTTTAAGAGTTTCTAGAAATTTAAATATGTTGCAGAGTACAGACTCTTTAGAATTTTTAATTTATGAATTTTACATATTCTTTTAAGAATTACACTTTTAAAATTTTAGACTACTGGAATTTTAATAAAATTAAGTTTATAACTTTAAAACCCGTAATGGTTGTAATAATTTTAAAATACTTAGAATTTCACAAATTTCGAGAATCTGATAATTTAAAAATATTTAAATTTTCAAGAATTTTAATTTAAGAATTGTTTTAATTAAAGATTCAGCAAATTTGAATTTTAAGTTATTGTATTGAATTTTACTTTAAAACTTACATTACTTAACTAAATATTATTAAAAAATTTAAAAATATATTTTAAGAAATACTGGAATTTTAGGTTGTGAGTTTTTATTTTTAAAATTTTGTTAGTTTTATTTAAGAATTTTTATTTTAAACTTTAGATTTTAAAATTTAATAGCAAATAATTAATTTAATAATAAAAACTTTATTGGTTTTTGAAATTAAAATTATTTAATATATAAGATAATTTTACATTTTTGATCTAAATATGGGATATTTGATAATTGAAATTTGAATTATTTAGGATTAGATTGTTAAAAAATTTAAAAATATTAAGAAATATGAAACCGACAATTTTATAATTTTAATAGTTTTAGTTATTTTAAAAATATTAATAATTTTAACATTTTTAGTAATTTTATAACAATTTTAAAATTTTATAATATTATAATTTTTTTTTAATTTAGGATTTTTAATTATCCTAACTATATTATAATTTCTAAAACTGTAATAATTAGAAGAATGTTAAAAAGTACACATATTTTAATAATTTAAAATAGTAAAAGAATATACAATTTTAATCAATTTTTTAAGATATTCAAAAGTTCTAGGTTCTAAATAATTTAGGGATTTTAGAAAGCTAAAAGCATATTTTAATTTCATGAAATTTAAAATTTTAAGAATTTAAAGATTTATTAGGTTTTACTGTTAATATTGCTAATACTAAATTTTAAAATTTCAACCTATAATTATTAGAATTAGAAAAATTCGGAAAAATTTTTAATTTGTAGTTTTAGAATTTTAATAATTTAGGATTAAAAAATGTATAGCTTTATGAACTGTAAAATTTAAAGATGATCGTAGATTTGATAGTTTTAATAGATTGATTATTTTAAGAAATTTGATAGAAAAAATCAGTTTCATCTAGATATTAATTAACACTATTAAACAATAATCCAATATTTCATGATAATATTAAGTACCGATGTAGGTTAAGTCCTAATTAATTGCATTTAATAGCGAACGATTTAAAAACTTCTGGTCAGTTTCCTAAAGAGGAGAAATTCAAGAAGGAAGCGAAAAAACAATAAATATTATTTTAATATTTTTGAGAATTTGAAGCATATAAAAAATTTGTAAGTTGTTAAGAAAATAAAGTGATTTAAACATTTTTAGAATTTAAAATTTTTCAAGAATAAATTTTGAAATTTAAAAAAATTTTATATTTTAAATTTTTTTAAAATTTACAATCTTAAGATCATTAAAATTTTAATAATTTTAGTTATAATTTTTAAAGAAATTTTGAATTTTAAGAAATATCATAATTTTAAGAATGTTAATAATTTTAAAAGTTTTTGTTATTTTAATAATTTTATTAATTTAATTGTAACGTTAATATTAAATTATTGAAATTTTAATAATTTTTCAAATGTTGAGAAATTGTATTTTTTTTAGAATTACAAATTTATACTTTATAATTTATGATTAACTTTCTATAAGTTAAATTATTTAAAATCATAAATTTTTATTTTCAAGATTTTTAATTATTTCAGGATATTTAAGGACTACTTATAATTTTAAGATCTTATAAATTTTAATAATTTAATATTAAGAAATTTGAAATTTTATGAAGTTTCAGAATGTTTAGAATTTTAAGCGTAATAAATATTAAAATATATGAATAATTTAAAGAACTTCAATTACGATTTTATTGTTTTAATAATTTGTAATAAATTTTTTAATTTTTTTAAAAAACTTATTATTGCATTTTCTTTAAATATGTTAAATTATTTAAAAATATGAATTTTGTTCAGATTTGTAGATTTTTTATGATTTTAGGAAGTTTAAACATTTAAAGAACTTAAACAACTTTGGTAATTTTCAAAAAATTAATTATGTATATAAATATAATATATTTAATTTACAAGTTCTGTAATTTACAGTTTAGATTAAAATTCTGAGATAATTTAGTTAATGAAATTAGAAATTTAAGAGAATTAATTTTAGAAATTTAGATAATTCAAATTTTAATAATTTAGGATTACCCGATTTTGAATTTAACAGAATTTTTTGATTGTTTAACAGTTTTTATAATTTTAATTACTTTAATAATAAAATTGTTATAATGTTTAATAAAAATTGCTCAATACTAATTTTGAGTGGACTTTCTCCACACGTAGTAAAACCAACATAAGATTGTCACTTAATGAATGGTATATTTTTAAAAATTTCATTTATTTTAATAATTTAAAAATATCGAAAATTTTAAGATAGGTTGTGTTGGTGGGTTTAAAACACGGCATGGTGATATGGCTTTGGGGACTTCGAATCCAGCCTCGATTTATTATGTTCGAGTATTTTAAACTAGTGGACCCTGTGGTCCTTAAGAATACCACTACAGTAGCCTTTGCTTGTCGTAGGAGGCGACTACACGGTTGGATCGGTGGGCTGACGACCCGCATCAGTAAAAAAAAAGAATCTGCTCATAAACTCAACAAAACGAAAAATGGATATTGCCAAAACAACAAGTTAGAGGAACAGGTAAAGAACGCTTTTTTAGAAGCAGTCAATAACCGATTGTGTAAGCTTTACTTGCGCATGAAGTTAGCCAACCTGTCGATAAAAAAGTCAGCTAGCCCCAAGATAAAGACTCATTTTACAATGACTTGGGATCTTTACCCGAACTATGAAATCAGACCGACTTGCGTGAAAACATAGGTCCGTAAACTCCCGATACGAAACTGCTACCGATAATGGTGAGAGAATGATGTACTTTGCAATTGCTTACGATCTTAGAGTAGCAAGCACATTTTTCACACACAAACAGATACATTTGGAAAAATGGACACATCCTCGCATAATTTCTATATTTCCTGCAACCAAGTTGAGCTCGTGTTAATTTCAAAAGGACGAGCTAGGGTTGTGCAGCATGTGAGAACTTATCAGTCATATCCGAAATACGTAGGCAGCTACAATGGAAGTTTTCGTACAGGTGCGGGAACACAGTGAACCGCGTAGAACGTTTTGACTGTGAAGGTATAAATTGATAAATGAAGATCAGAAGAAACAACATCAGGATCGTGTCAGCGACAACATTGAGAAAGCTAATTACCAGTCTGACTATGTGAACTCTGTCTGGGAGGTAGTTAAAACCGGTGCCGGTGCTGCTCAACAGACTTTAGGTATAGTGAAAGTCAGACCAAAGAATGATTGGTTTGATGACGAGTGTCGTCTTGCAGTCGAGTAACAGAATATAGCCCATAGTAAAGTGCAAGAACGTTCAACAATCGCAAGAAAAAACAAGGCTACTCTTACTAGGAGGGCAGGTAATCGGATTTGTAGACGAAAAAAGCACGAATTGTGGAAGGCCGAGATTCTGCAAGTACAACTTCTCAGCGATAAGCGCATTTCGCATAATTTCTATAAAGGAATAAATGGATTGCACCATTCAAAGGATACTTTGCCGACCTGCTTGCTGTTCATCATGCGCCACAGACTGTAGTTGAGCCACTTCAAATACAAACTATGAGGAATTCACTAGGGCCATGCAGAGACTAAAACGGAACTGTTCACCTGGAGTGGACTGCATTAATTTGCGGCTCTTGATATTCGGAGGTGATACTTTGTGGAACTGTGAGGAAATTGAAGGAGGATTTCATCCGAATCGATCAGTCATTGATTAGGTCTTCTCGCTGCGGATGATTCGATCTAAATATTATGAGACTTCCTTCAGTCTCAATGCCTGTTAAAGTTGGACTCCAGATCAATGAGTCCAAAACGAAATACACCATCTCTGGTTATAGGGACTATGGCAAACCAGATTTTAGTAGTGCCTACTAGCCGTATGAGGTAGTGAGGTAGTTCATATATATGTGGGCTCACTCACGATTACAGTGTAATTGATGATATTAAAGTGCGCTGGCAGGCAGACAGTCATGATTTGTATCCTCTAATGCGACTGCTAAAATCTAAATACCTATCAAGTCCTGTGAAGATAAAGCTTTACAAAGCGTTGATCAGGCCCGTTGTTATTTTGGATGTGAAAGTTGAGTGCTGACGTTACTTTTTCAGGTTGTCTAATCAGTTATTATTATTATTATTATATTAAAATATTAACAAATCAAGTTGTCTCGTCGAGTGGCAGAAAGGGAATGCTGCGATATTTAGCAACCACACAGACACCAGGATAAACTGGATTAAACTTCTCCAAGAAACTACGAGAATAATTTTAAAGTAGTATACAAGCGCGATCGATTTGTTGCTTTGACATAATTTCATTTAACCACGTTAAACAAAGGGTTTAGTAGTAAGGACAAAGTGTTTTAAAGGCAAAACCAAAAATTGAAACTTGTTGAGCACAAAATTATAACAATATTTAAAAATTTCGATTTAAAAACTAAAGAATTTATAATTTTTAAAAGTTTAATTATTTTCATAATTTTTAGAAATTTAGAATTTAAAGATCACAGCAGAAGCTACAACCAAGCATTTGCTGGCAAAAACTTAATTGTGTCACACTTGTTCCTATTTCGTACCTTTGTTATTTCTTAAAACGAGAACTTTAAGTGTCACAATCAATGGGTATGTAGCAAAATGATTTTATTTTATTACAACAGTTGAATTTTCTGCAAATTATTATTGTTTTAATTGAAAAAAATCGATTATTTTAATTATCATGTGTCTATTAAATTATCCGTAATATCCATAAAAATTGTAATTACCACTATACATTGTGTATATTATGCTATACCTATCATATATACAGGGTGTTACAAGTAAAAGCAGACACAAAATATCGACTCAAAATACCATCCAATATGAACAATAAGTAAATATATTAACCAACCGAAGCAAAAAAGCAGCATCGCATTCATCTTACTTGAGCACCCTTTATTATGTCTTAATATGTACATATACGAAGTAGTGTATCGCCTTACTATATACTCATTTACAGAGAACGACGAGATAATTGAAATCGATTTGTTTTGGGATGGTTTGGTTAGCATATGGTCTTATCAAGAAAATTTAAAACATTTATTTTGCTTGGATATATTTAAAAAAAATAATTCGATACCATTTGCAGCAAGGTTATTTGTACCTAACCTATTATATACATATACATATATCGCAAAAACTGAACCAAGAACAAAAGATTTAAAATGCAGAAGATTATAAATTTTAATACAATTTTGTGTACATTTAATTGGTTTTATGTATAAAGTTTCAGAGATAATCCTTTTATGCAATACATGCGAATTTAGACGAAAATCGATTATCCCAACATAACTTATTAATTATATAAATTGTAAAATAATCAAATATGTAAATGTACATAATTGTTGTTTATGCACATATTTACGACCACTATAAACAATATGCATAAATAATTAAATATTCGGATATTGTTTTGACATAAAATCTATATAAACATAATTATGTAAGATTTTAAATATGATAATGTATATGTAATCTACATCCGTCTATCAATTATTTAGAACAATATTGTTATGATTAAATCAGATGATGTATGAACTTATATAACTCATATAATCCTCTAACATTCCAATATTATTCGTAACCACAAAAAAAAAAGCACAAACATTAAATCTATTAAACAACTTTTGATTGGTTCGACATTAATTTAATTATTTGGCGAATCATAAAACTTGAACCGCTATCATCGAGAATCAATAAATTCGGCGAAATTGTCCAAACATAAATTGGACGTATAAAATACATAATAGTAACCCAATCATGTCATAAAAAGTAGCTTATTACCTTTATACAAGCCAGTATCGAAATAAATTGATAGCATTATATTGATAACAACAACAACAATAATAACAGCGCCTAGGAAGCAATTTTAAATTAGTGCTGTCCCAGTTTGTTATAGAAGAGCAACAACTACCTAAATTAAATTATTTAACAATTGAACTGATTACATTTTTATCCCTGAGCTTTTATTTTTTACTATAAAGCTTTCTTTTTATAGTTAGTGTTGATATAACCTCGTTTCATTCTCTCGTCTATAATTAACGAGACAATGACATATTCTTATATACACATAAAGCTTTTATAATTTATATATAAAGATGATAAATGATGATTTTTCACAATTTTTGCGCTCGTAACGTATAGGAGGGAGGACGAGGTGGATTTAAAGAAAATGACTAATTATACAAATAAAACAGTTGGGTGGAACTTATATACACTATACGTTTTTTTGTTTTTTTTTTTTTAGTTTAACTGACAAACCATCCTTTTTCTGCTCGTATACACACGGTTTATGTGTTGGATTCTTTTCTAAATATAACTTAATTTCCATGGAATTGACAATAATTGTAATATTGATGATGATTGTTATATTGATTTTGAATAATTTAATTGACAACAACAACAACTGAAAAAATAAGTTGATATGTGAAGCTTTATATCGTTGTGTCAAGAGGTCGTGCAAATACGTTGCAATTAAATTAAATTTATTTGTGTGTATGTATGTGTGTGTGTATAGTATTATTTGCTGTCATAAACAGTAATTGAATGAATTAATAATTAATTTACACAACACTGTTGTTAAAATGGTAAAATACCACTTCGAATATTTAAACTATTTTGTGACTCTTCAAAATGGCTCGAGTGCCATTTCCCCATTCCATTTATCTTGTGTCCGATTTAAATTGATAACAGAATTTACACAGATGATACCAAACAGTATATATGTAGGTACATAAGACAAAAACTATTTTTTTAGATTAAATTAAGGTAATGTTAGGATTTTAATTTTCGAATAATTTTTTGTATGTTTTATAAGATCTGCTTAACACAAAATCTTTTAGTATTGTATAGCATATCTCATATAAACATTAAAATGCTAATCTTTTAATTGGCCAGACACAATAATACTTTGTGGTCCAAGATAAGTATTTTGTTTACCTTCGAAAATAATCGTATTTATTTTTACTTGAATCATGAGTACACAACATATTGAAGGTGTACTAAACGTCTTACGACATTCAGTTCCAATGAAGTTTCATTTGATCTGACTTCTGGTGAGGGATGGCCGTTTACGTGTCATCTATTATTTTCTATATTGACGTGTTGACAGCCCGCAGATAACGTCAACAACGTAGACAACGTCAATGAATGTCCGTCTAATCATGCTCAAATACTATAAATCTACTTCAGCGTCATGTTTATCCATTACAAAATCATTAAAATAACCTAAAACAACGATATATAGCGTGATATAGTTTATAATGGTCAAAAGGGTTTAGAACATCTCCCAGAAAAATCGGAAAAAACGGCTCACAAAAAATCAGACAAAAAAGTTATAACTTTCATTAAAAATAATCCGGGGAACCTTAACTAAGACCGTGCCAGAAAATTGAATACCCCCCACTCCATCGTAAAACGATTTCGAGTTCAGAAAGGCTATAATGGCTACCGAGTTATTAAAAAGCCAAATCGTCCAGATAACCACCACTTGTTCATATATATAAAAACCCACAACTTTCCTATTATTGTGGCGGGATTTTACTGTCCACCATTACATTCTATTAAAAACAAACAATACTGGGAAAAGGATCATAATAGGTGGTGACTTCAATGTGAGAAATACTCATTACTAGGATTCTAGATTAACCACAACTAAAAAAAAAAATTACTGATTGCCATTAAAGAAAATGGATGTGAATTCATTTCAACTGGAAAATACCTGACCTGATCGATTTTTTTATTACCAAAAATAATTCTGGACTCTGCTCATTTGACCATCGCCGTACACTATTTCATTGCGACCGTACACAAGAGATAGCCCTTATACTTGCAGAAATTGAATGTCGATTCAATAGAAGCTGTGTTGAACCAATTTTACAGAATAAATGAAATAAAACAAGTAATGGCACTGAAAATTGAAAATGTAACAACAGGAATGGACTTACTTGGCCACTGCCGTACAATTTCATTACTGATAAATCCATCTTTTATACTCACCATTTGAATAGAGAAAAATGAAAGTTTATCGGAATCTGAATTGAATTAATTTGTAAGAAATTAAATTAAATTTTTTTAGCCCTAATGGAGACTTAAACTCTTATAGACTTAAGCTATACCTATTTGTTATACTTTCAGTTTGTATAGGGAAATTTTTTATTTGAGCAGTATTCATGTACTGACTTAAACATAAAACTTGTATGGTCAGTGGTCAATATTGTGGCCCGCCTGTTTTATAATTTTTAAAAGAACATGTGGAGGAATAGCTTGTGAAATTTTTAACCTCTTCGGAATACACTACTTGGAATGTCAACGCATTAAATGTTGCATCTGGCACTATGCAGTTCACTTAAGGTTCAAACGGTATTATTATTGGGATAGTTTTGGTTCAACTAAGCTTCTGTTAAAAAATTTCCCCCAAGTTTCTCAATTCAATTGGAAAGTATAAAAGATTTGCATAACATCAACTATTTATACGATGGTGAGCGAGGTAGTAGAGGCATTGACTTTGGAATTGTGGATCTAGGTTCGAGTTCCATTAGCGACGGTATTATTTTAATTTAAATTCTTCTGTATTCAGTGAAGACAGTGACTTTGGTTTTATGGAGCTAAGTTCGATTCCCGATCGAGACAAACATTTTTCGATTTAATTTCTCCTGTCAAATTGGTGATTGTTCACCATTGGTGAATGAGTATGGGTATACAGCGGTACTGAAATTGTACGACGATGGTCAAATAAGAAGAGTAAATTGCCGTTGCAAATATTTTCAATTTTTTTATTCTTATGGCAACTATAAACGCTAGGAATATCACTATTTATATGTATGGGGTGCGGTTCGGTAGTAAATCACAAGCTATGTGATTGGTTCTGAATAGAGACGAGTACAAGCCTCAGTTTAGATATATATTTTTAATTTAATTGCAAATTAGTCATTCTAAAATAAAGAAGCGATTTTTTTTTAAATTTAATGAGAAATGTATGAAAAATTTGTTTACTCTTGTATCGAGGTGCGAACACTAAACAACATCCACGATTCCGAATCCTATGTCACCGCTTACTTTACCACCTCACCATCTCGGTATATAGATTTACTGCTATACTCATCCTTTATATTTGCCAATTGAAGGGAGAAATTAAATAAATTAAATAAAAATTATTTAATGCAAAACCGAAGCTTGAACTCAAGTTCACAATTCCAAATGCCACGACTCTTACTGGACCAAATGCTTACTGGACCACCGGCGTATATAAATTTGGTGGTATACAAATCTTTTATGTTTGCCAATTCAATAGAGTTAATTGAAAATGTTAGTAACTGGAATGGACAATTCATTACGGTCATATACAAGAGATGGCTCTTATGCTTGCCGAAGAAATTAAATTAAAAAAGTATTGAGAATTGCTGGCGAGAATTGAACTCGAGTCCACGAATGCAAAAGCAATAGCTTTTTGTTAACTGCACCACCGGCGTATATAATAATGCTGCTGAACAAATCATTTCTGTTTGCCAATTCACTAGAGAAAATTGAAAATTTTAGCAACAGGACTGGACTCTGCTTATTTGACCATCGCCGTACACTTTTTCATTGCGGACAAGAGATGGCTCTTATACTCACAGAAATTGAATGTAGATTTCTGTCTTGATCCAATTTTCAGCAGAAATTAAACTAAAAAAGTATTGGCGCTGACGTGTGTCTTGAACTCGAGTCCACGATTTCAACAGCATCGACTCTGCTTATTCGACCATCGGAGTATTTAAAATTGGTGCTGAATAACGATAGAAATCTTTGCAAAAAGGTTATAAATTTCATTAAAAATAGTCCGGAGAAATTTAGGTATGACCGTACCATAAAATTTAACACACCACACTCCATGGTGAAACGAATTCGAATTCAGAAAGGCTATAAGTGTTACTGCAGTTACTAAAAAGCCAAATCGTTGAGATAACCAACACTTGTTCGATAAAATATGTGCCAGACGGTTGATAAAATTTTCACAAAAGCAATAAATTTGCGCTAGATTAATCTAATCAATGTTATTTCAAAGAGTCCACAGGATTTCAATGTATTGAGAAAATTTGGGCCATAGTGGAAAGAGTGGTGAAGTGTAAAAGTCACCCCGGCAGTTATGTCAGAAACAGGGATCAGTAAACAACATGTGCGTGATTTTATCCGTAATAACGAAATCTATAAAAGTGATTTGTACAAAAATTAAAAAAACTCCAAAAATTCAATTTAATCGTATATGGGAACTTTATTATCATTCGGAAGAACATTGCTGGCATTTAATAGTAATATTCTGAACACTAATGGCCATTCTATCGCTGTTATCAAAGACAATGATAAAATTTACTTTGGCAAACTAAATCTGATACATTTTATTAATCATTATGTAACATTCTTCGTCGCAGGCCTCTCGGCTACAATTCACAGTTGATTTCATTGATCTTGTAAGTTTAACAGAATCTACGACATCCTTGTGGTGAGTCGAAATTTTTTACCTGTTTTACCTCCACGAAAATTATTAGGAATTATAATTTTTTTAAATATTTATGAATTTGGGAATTAAGAATTTCAATTTTAAAACAATTGGAACATTTAAAATTTTGTATTTCAGTGATTATTTTTAATTTAGAAAAATAAAAATATAATTTAAAAAACTATGCAAATTTTTTTTTTCAAAATATTAAAAATAGGTGCTATGAAATTTAGAAATTTATGGTAAAAATTCTAAGAGTTTATAATTATAGAATTAGCCATTTTAAGAATTTGAATTTATTTTAGAAAATAACTAATTTTGGGCTTTTAGAATTTGGGATTTGGAATTTTATGAGTTTTATGAATTTTACTAAATTGGAATATTCAAGAATTTAAGAATGTGTGTGTTATCAGTTATGACATATCTTGTTTGAGGGAACAAATAAAAATTTAAAATTTGGGAATTTCAAATATTTGGAAATATTTTAAAAAAAATTAGGAATTTAAAATAACCAGAACTCTAAGAATTTTAAGCAGTTATTATAAAATTTTAGACTTTTTAACAACTTAAAATCAATTTATCAATTAGGAATTTAAAGAAGGTAAATAATTTATCGTACTTTTAAAATTTCATGTCGATGTTCTATGAATTTGAAAAAATGCAATTCTATATTTACTATTTTAAATAGATATTGATTATTTAATTAATTGTTTTAGGTCGAGATTTAGGAATGTTTAGAATTTAAAAATTAGGATTTTTATTCTAATTTTAGAAAATTAAAATTTAAATAATGTTATTTAGGAAATGTAGAGTTCGAAACTAAAACAAAAAATTATATAATTAATAATATATTTTCAATAGTTTTATGAATTATATAAAATAGGGGTATTCAAGAATTTTAAAAGAATTTGATATATGGGAATTTTTGGAATATTAAGAATTGAAATAATTTTTTATTTTTTTTTGAACCATTCACCAATATTTAATTTAAGTTAATTAAATTAATAACATTTAATAGATTATGAATTTAGAGAATTAAATATTAAATTTTATTTTAATAATTTTAAAAGTGTTTAAATATTTGAAATTTTAAAATTTTAATAATTTAGAAATAATGAAAACAATTTTAGAATCTCTAGGAATTTACAATTTTGAGAGTTTTAAGAATATTACAATTTCTAACAGATTCACATATTTAAAGGATTCAAAATTTGAATTCTGGATAAAAATTCAGAAAATTTCAAATAATTCAATAATTTTAGAAATATTAAATTTCCAAAATTTGGTGTATAAAAAATTGGAATATTTGAATTTGAATCATTTGGGATTTAGAGTAACAAGGAACAAGGAATTAAATGCTAACTGGGTTTAATAGATTACTATGAAAACTTAATTTAAAATTTTAAGAACATAACTTTTTAATAATATTTTTAAAAAATTTATCTAAAAAATCAAATCGAATTTGAAGCTTTTTGTGAAATTTTAAAATTTATTTAATAAATTTAAATAGAAAGTATGTATTTTAAGAATATGTTTAGTGCTTATTGATTATGCTTATTTCTTGTTTAAGGTATTATAAGAGCTTTAAAAATTTTGTGACTTTTGGGATTAGTTAAAAATTATTTGAAAATTTCATAAACATATTTCAAGAATATTATGGTTTTTCAGATTAATAACTTTTAAAATATTAAGAAAATAATAACATTGTAAAATAATATAATAAATTTTATGAATTTCGTAAAATTAAGTACTTCAAGAATTTACTGAATATTTAAAATGTTTGAGATTTAGAAACAATTAAAAATAAATTAATTATAATTTGTAACATAGAGAAGTGAAAAATGTTTCAATTTAGATTCAAATATTAGATTTTATGATTTTTAATAAAATGTTTAAAGAATTTAAATAATTTAGCATACTTTGAAAATATATGATATGTAACTGTTTTTTATTAATTTAAAAAATTCAAAACTGAAATAATATTATGAATTTTAAAACGTTTCAAAATTTTTAGAGGGCATGAACATTAAGCTTTGAACATAAGCTTACAAAATTTAATGAAATCCAATAATTTAAAGTTTTTTTAAATTTATATTTTAAATTGTAGATGTTTTAATACTAATAATGTCGTAATTTAGGAATTATAAGAATTATAATATTAATTAATTTCTTTTAGAAATTAATTAATGTTGGGGCGATGTAATTCCAGTAATTTGGGGTTTAAAATTTTTAATAAATTAAAATTACTTTAGAAGTGAATGTTTTAGAATTTATAGACATAACTATTTAATTATATAAATCAATTTAGAATTTCAAAATATTAAGCAATTTTAAGAATTTTAAAAGATTTAAAGTTTTATTTAACAATTTTTACTTTAGTTAAAATTCTTTAAATATTTTAAAAACTATAAATATTTTCATTGATCTAACTATTTTAAGAAATTATGAATTTTAATAATTTAGCAATCAGAAATTTTGAGTGGAGAAACGCTTTTCTTTAACATTTTTAATTATTAAAATTGAAATTGAATTCTACTAGTTTGGGAGTTACAAAAATATTAAGAATTGTTACTAATACATTAACAGTTTTAAACGATTTAAAATATTAATAAAGTAAGAGTTATTTTTTGTCAGAAGAAATTTCAAGATATTCAATAATTTTAAGAAATTAAAAGTGTGTAATTTAAAAAATTTAGTTTCTTTTGCAAAGCAATTATGTGTGGAATATTGCAATTTTAATGATTTTGGTTTCAGAGTATTAAAAAATTTAGAAATTAATAAGAAGAAGGTTTATTAAATTATTGTTAAGAATTTAATAAATTAAAAAAACTCAAGAACATAACTCTTTTTAAAAATATTAAAAATTTTAATAAATAAAGAATTTGAAAAATTCAAAGAATATTTATAATTTTAAAATTCTTTCAATTTTTAAAAGATATCATTAAGAATTTTTAGATAATCGGAATATTAATAATTTAGATTTCAGAAATTAAGAAATATTTTTTATATTATAAAATTATTTAATATCATTTGAATTGCAAATGATTATAAATAATTATGATAGTTATAGGCAACTATTTCAAGAATTTAAAAATAAAGTTCGATGTCTCCAGAAAATTCGTTAACTATGTTTGACGCCTGTTAATTATATCATACCTTAATAATTTAACATCATTTTAAAATTTCATATATGTAAATATTTCAAGAATTTTACGGTGTTTCAGAATTTTAAGTAATGCGACAATTTTCATAATTTTTAAAATATTAAGAATTGGATTGTTAAATGATTTAATTAATTTTATGAACTTCATGAAATTAAGTATTTCAAGACTTTAAGGTATATTAGTAATTTTGACGATTTAGAAATAATTTAAAATAAATAAATTAATTCTTTTAACGAAAAACCTTCAGAGTTTTTAGAATTTAAAGAATAATGTTTATAATTATAGTTATAGTGGTTTTAATAATTTAAAATTGTAATATTTTTAGTTGACAAATGTTGAATCGCTTATCTCAAAAATTGTTATAATTTACAGTTGAATAACTGAATATTAAGAAATTGGGATTTTTAAGAATTTAAATAAATTTAAAAATTTGAGGAATTTTTAAAGATTTAACAATTTTATCTAATAAGTTTTTTAGTTTTAACTTGAATAGTTTGAAATACTTTAAGAATTTTAATAAATTAAAAAATATTAAAAACATATGAAACGGGTATGTAACTATTTTTTATTTATTTAAAAAAATACAAAAATGATGATATATTTTAAGAAATTATGAATTTTAATAATTGAGAAATCAGACATTTTGAGTGAAGGAAAGCTTTACTTTATTATTTTTAATTATTAAAATTGTTCTAAGAATATTCAAGAATTGTAAGCAAATAATTTTTTTTAAATTTAATGGAGATCAAGGATTTTAAGAATTTTCAAAATTGTAATTCAGCTATTGGGGCGGCTTCTCCAGAAAACTCTTTAAATATGTATGAAACTTCATAATGAACGACGAGTCGCAGGTAACTAAATATGTGTATGTATGTATCGGTTATATCATATACATATTGGGAATTTTAAAATTTTAAAAATTTTTAGAATTTTCAGATTTTAAAATTTTGGAAAATATTACAAATTTTAAGAATTTACAAATTTAATAATTTTTTAGAATATAAAAAACTGTATTTAGAATTTAATTGGAACTTTAATAATTTATGAAATTTTCAGTTTAAATTTTAAAATTATTAAAGTTTGCCTTAAAAAATGTAAAAATTCACATGTTTTGAATAGTTACAAGAATTTTACGAAACTTAAAAAATTGTATAAGTTTTAGCAATTTTATTTGAGGAAATTTAAATTTTGAATTTAAAAAAGTTTTAGAATTATACAATATATTTAAAATATTTAATTTCAATAATTTTAGGGTAATTCACGATTAATAGAATTTTGTGTTTAGAACGTGAACATGTTTAGCGTGGCCCATATTTTTGTATGGTTTTCATTCGCAATGAATTTTTGGATTAATTGCATACGCTTAGTTCCACAATGAAGACAACCACATAATAAATTTTGGCTCATTCGGATTGGAACAAGCGCTTTTGGCTACTGACCGCCACTACAATTCAGTGTATGAACGATGAGCTCTCTCTATATAATGGTAATTTTGTTTTATTGCGGGGCAGACGAAGAGTAATATCTGGAATGATTTTGGGAATCAGCGTATGTATGATATCGAAAATAAATCCTTATTCAGAAATGTGGATTCCGTAATACCCATTCTGATCCGAAATCCGTAATATCGATTCTGAAAACATAAATCCGGTTAATTTGGTAATTTTATGACTGCCCTAATTCTTGTAATAATCGAGTATTACACACGGTCTACTAAATTTCTGTGTCGACTGTAAATTATGCCAACGCTATTAGGTCTCGATTTCTTGAATTTAGTAAAACAATCTTCTTTTTATAGCAATATATACCAAACCCTTAAAGATTGTAATCTTGGCTATGTAATATATGCGTTTATATATAGGGAAAGGTGAAGGTAAGACGGCGTATATGAATGTATTTATAAATAACTTTCGACCGAGAATTTGATTTTTACTTTGCTGCTTAAATTGTTGTTCTTGTGTGCTTTCTTTTTCTGTTCGGTTATTTATTTTAAGTTTTTATTGAACTTTTTCGATCAGAAACGTGTCGCGAATAACGAAATAATTTTCGACGTATAGAAAATAATTGAGGATGTTCTCCGCTTACATTAAATTTAAGATTTTATTTTTACCAATTTTGTTCTTAATACCTTATTTATTTTAGTTGTTGTTCTTGTGTTGTTGTGTTATATTATGGCAAATACGAGACGAGTAAAATTTATATTTTCTAAGATTTAGGAATTATTTAGAACATTCTCAGAATTGTAAATTGTAATGTGTGTAGGTATAATGTATGTATGTATGTATGTTTGTGTATATCGAAATAATAAATCTGATTGTGTAGAAACGTTTATATGAAGAAAATTGTATTTTAATTTTATCTGTACACATTGTTCGAATTTGGCCACCGTTTGGCCATGAGATTTATCTTTATCTTATATGAAAGAAAGGTATTGGTTCATAAGCGATAAACTCAAGAACTACTGGAAGTGGACGCTTCCAAAACTGGTTTCCGATCGATTAACTAAAAAACTACTGCACCGATTTTGATAAAAATGTATCCGTATGTTCTGTGGGTTAATTAATTTAAAATAATATAATAAAATACCTACAAATCATAAAAACCTTTTCTCTTTTTCCACAATGCTAAACAAATAATAATAAGGTCATTGCCTGAATTTAAGAAAATGTGAATTAGCAGTGAATAACCAAAAATTTGAAAATTTCTTCCACAGTAATATAACAACAAATTCGTAAATTAGCATAATGGAAATTTTTGGACACATGAACAAACTACTATAATAACTACTAAAATAGTTTACCTACATGCAGGTGAGTTCTCTAAATTACAAACAGATTTAAGCAAAATGCCAAGACATCGTGCAAATATTGGTCGTTGTTCACGACAAACAAACCACGTTTTCGCGTTACGGCCACTACAAACATCAGAACGCGCAGCAGAAATAGAATGATATGTCACTTCTACGTGCTAATTTAACGGAAGAAAGGTGCGTATTACGAAACTATGAAGAACGCAATAGACAAATACGAGTACATGGCGCAAGATACAATACGAATCGAATTAATTTTGAACGACTGGCATATTGTACCTATATAACTACAATAATATATATGTACAATATGATTCAACAATTTATTACAATTCACATCGTAATATTGATATTAGTAATATGGATCATGTATGCTTGCATTGCAAAGCATTAAAATATAAAAATGAGCCAGCAGGGTTGTGTTGCGTTACTAAACAAGACTAAAAAAATCTATAATCGCGAAAAATTAATTGGCCACGATTTTTTTCTGGAAAGTTCAAGTTTGGCCGAAAATGATAAATAGCGAGAGAGATTTGGACTCAGGTTCCGATAGAACATGATATAGCTCACTAGATTCCTCGTTCAACAACTTTTGAAAAGATCCATTATCCAGAGAAAACAAATTGTTTTCTGAAAAGTTCGAGTTTGGCCCAAATGATAAATGGCCATTAACACCCTTTGCCAGAGATTAGGACTCAAATTCCAATAAGACATGAAACAGCTCATTGAATTCCTTGTCTAACTAATTTAAAGTATCCATTATCCAGAAAAATAAATTGGCCATGAATTTTTTCTGGAAAAATCGAGTTTTGCCGAAAATGATAAATGGCCATCAACAACCTTTGCCACAGATTTGGACTAAAATTCCAATAGAACATGAAGTATCCCATCTGATTCCTCGGCATAACAAGCTTTGAAAAAATCCATTATCCAGAGAAATAAATAAATTGACTACGATTTTTTTTTCTGGAGAGATGAAGTTTGCTCGAAAATGAAAAATGGCCATTAACACTCCTTGCCAGGGAATTGGACTCAGGTTCTGATAGTATATATAATAGTTCCGAAGACTTTTAAAAATTCATTATCCCGAGAAACATTGTGACCACGAATTTTTTTTTTTGAAAAGTTCGAATTTCACCGAAAATGATAAATGGCCATTAACACCCTTTGCCAGAGATTTCGACTATAGTTGAGATAATACATGATATAGCTCATTAAATTCCTAGTCTTACTAGTTTAAAACGGATCCATTCTCCAGAGAAATAAATTGGCCACGAATTTTTTTCTGGAACGATCGGGTTTCGCCGAAAATGATAAATGGCCATTAACACCCTTTGTCAGAGATTTGAACTCAAGTTGAGATAATACATGATAAAGCTCATTAAATTCATCGTATAACTAGCTTAAAATGGATCCATTCTCCAGAGAAATAAATTGCCCACGATCTTTTTTCTGGAACGATCGAGTTTGGCCGAAAATGATAAATGGCCGTTAATACGTTAAGTTCCGATAGTACATTAAACAGCTCATTAGCTTTCTCGTCCTACAAGCTTTGAAAAACTCCATTATCCAGAGAAATTAGCTTGCCACGATTTTTTTCTGGACAGATCAAGTTTAGTCAAAAATTATAAATGGCCAACAGCACCCTTTGTCAGAGATTTGGACTCAAGTTCCGATAGCACATGAATTATTTCATTAAATTTCGTGTCCAACAAGATTTTATAAAATCAGTTATCCAGAGAAAAAAATTGGCCACGAATTTTTTTCTGAAACGTTCGAGTTTGACCGATAATGATATATGGCCATTAACACTCTTTGCCAGACATTTGGACTCATGTTCCGATAGTACATGAAACAGCTCATTAAATTCCTCATCCAAAAAGTCTTTAAAAAATCAATTATCCAGAGATATTTGTTTCTGAAGGCCATTAACACCCATTGCCAGAGATTTGGACTCAAGTTCCGATAGCACATCAAATATCTTACTGAATTCCTCGTCTAACTATAGCTTAAAACGAATCCAATATATCCAGAGTAATAAATTAGACACGATTTTTTTCTGGAAAAATCGAGATTGGGCGAAAATGATAAATGGCCAATAACACCCTTTTGCCAGAGATTTGGACTCAAGTTCCGATAGTACATGAAATAGCTCGTTAACTTTCTTGTCCTATAAGCTTTGAAAAAATCCATTATCCAGAGAAATAAATTAGCTCCCATTTTTTTTTCTGGAAAGATCAAGTTTGGCCGAAAATGATAAATGGCCATTGCCACTCTATGCCAGAGATTTGGACTTAGGTTGTGATAGTACATGAAATAGCCTATTACATTTTGCGTTCAACAAAACTTAAAAGAATCCATTATCCAGAGAAATTAGTTTGACACGATTTTTTTTTCTCTGGAAAAATCGAGTTTAGTCGAAAATTATAAATGGCCAACAACACTCTTTGTCAGAGATTTGGACTACAGGTTCCAGAAGCACATGACTTATCTCATTAAATTCCGTGTCCAACAAGACTTTATAAAATCAAATTGGCCACGACTTTGTTTCTGAAAAGTTCGAGTTTGGCCGAAAATGATATATGGCCATTAACACTCTTTGCCAGAGATTTGGACTCAGGTTCCGATAGTACAAGAAACATGAAATAGATCATTTAATTTTTCGGCCAACTGGCTTAGAAGGTATCAATTATTCTGAGAAATAAATTATTGAAAAATAATATTCTGTATATTTTCGCTTTGGTTGAGGTCCACAGAACACCTGTCCAGCTTTGTCTACTCTAGTTCTAGTATTACATGAAACACTTTATTTTCCTGGTCTTATTATCCTTATCTAACAAACCATTTATATTCATTTGGTTTGTCTAAGTTCGTCTTATATTTTATATTTTAGTACTAAACATTTCAATATGCATATTTTAGTACTAACACATATATAAAATCTATGAATATGTGAGAAACTTCACCAGCATGCCATATTATCCATTTAAAAGCCATATTATCCATTTATAGGGCCAGCAACGCGGGCCGGGTACTGCTAGTTATTAATCAAACTATTACCTATTTAACTTTATAAACAGGGTACTGATATTATCGTTGCCAGCCATTTGCGGATCTTCGAAATTATGTTGCCACTATCATATCAAAATTTAAAATCATAACTCCGCGCGCATATACGAATGCACAATCAGAACAGGATATTACGTTTCAGCATGAATCGATATGCTGACAAATCATAACTTTTATAATATGTATTCCACAAACCTATACCAAATACATATATATGGTTCAACATAAAAATTCAATTTCCTTTTTAGCGTTTGCAAAACATATTATTATTTATGTATTTATATGTACATATATGTTCACAATTGGTTGATTATGTATTTCGATTACATATTTTATGTGTTTGTATAATCCAAATAAATTGTGTCGAAAATGTATCCACACATTCCGTGTATAAGTATATACAATTTATCCATTATCTGATATTCTAATCCAAAACTCATATATTTATCCTAATCTCACTGCGTATTTTCACAATATTTCCAAATTTAAATAATTTTTTGGTGTATGGACACCCACCCACACACACACACACACAGAATGGTACATATGATATGATATAATTATTTGGCTGATAAAAAATATTAATTATGTGTATATAGAATAGTTTATGTACAGTGAACGAAACTGCATACTGTTAAAATTTAATACAACCCGTAATTATTTCGTTCACTTTACAAAACTATTCAATTATTAACAAATATACACGAACTATTTTAATATTATAATAAATAATATTATGAATAAACATACATATACTCGTACATATAATATTTAGGCAATAATGTGGCGGCCGGCAGTGGTATGGATTTTGGCAAATTTTTAACATCAACATTTTCGAATTAATAGAGTGTTAAATTTTTTGTTAATTATTTAATTTTTAATTTATATAAAAATACTAAAATTAAACAAAAAAACCAATAATTTATTTAGTTTTAGGGTTTTTGTGTCAAATATAGTTTTTTTTATACATCTATGTACGTAATAATCCAAAATTAAATCATAAATAATTCGTTATTTTTTTAGCAGGGTGCGTGCGGTGGGTTTTAATAATGTTTAGAGGTTTCAAATCCATATTTTTGTGGTTTGCATATGCGTGTGAATCATAATAATTTGGTTAGTGTAACACTATATTGTTATAATATTGCATATTTATTAAATATTTGCTGTTTGGTTTGTTTTATTAAATTATAATTTAATTATTAATAAATCAGACACATAAATTATCTATAGTTTTTATTATGTTATGCTCTTTGGCATGGTTCACGTATTAACTTTGGTAATTTAATTAATATTTCACACAAATAATTTTGTAAATCTCGAGAGGGGCTGCTGTATGTTTCCACCAAACCAATCTAGATCACCGTGGCAACCAACATTCGCTCACATTCAAACATTAGCTCAATACACTTAGTCCAACGTTTTTCCAATTTTTCGATCCCTTCCGAATAATACGATTTCTCCAACCCTTCAAAAGGCGTTTGTTGCATCGATGATCTCCTCATTAGAGCCAAATCTCTTTCCGCCGAGCCATTTCTTCAAGTTCGGAAACAGGAAATAGTCGCAGGGGGCTAAGTCTGGAGAATATGATGGATGTGGAAGCAATTTGAAGCGGAATTCATGGATTTTGGCGCCATTACAACTACACACGTGTGCACTCGTGGAATGATGGAAGAGAACTTGTGAACTTCTTACCCTCTTTTGTAGGTAATCGATCTTTATGCCTCGTGCATCCCAAAAAAACTGTGGCCATGACCTTGTTGGTAGATAAAGATGCCTTAGCCTTCTTCGGCGCAGATTTTCCAGTAGAAATCTACTATTTAGACTGTTATTTGGTCTCCGGTGTATAGTGATGGATCCATGTTTCATCCACAGTTATTTCAGACTTTCACTCTGCGCTCTTGTTATACCGTATCATGGATTTTCTCAACCATTTTTGGTGTGGTGCCTTCATTTATGAATCATAATCGATGGTGAAGAATCACAATAATATTTATCAAGCTTTGTTTTGGTTTGCGTAATGGTTTTTCCACCCAAAAAATAATGTTTAATTAACACGCGAAAATCACTTTTTTCAATGTTTGCAAAAAAATAATGAGTTTGGTTTAGTGACAGATGGTATTGACACATGACATTTGGAATTTGCGATTGTGGTGCCTTCTGTTACAATTTTACCAGACTTCTCACTACGCCTACTGTGATGACAGCCGGAAAATATCTATATCAGTGAGGCAATATGGGCCACTATCTCTAGATTCTCATGATCATTAAAGACTTCAGTCTTCCCGATATTTTCCGATCCCAAACTTGGCTGTTCTATAAACCCTCTATTTTACGATACTTTTACAAAAATTATTGTTCGAATAACTTGGACTTTGAACATCTTACATCCTTTGTTGAATCAACTTCCTAGGGTTTTCCTCCGAAGATTCAGAAAAATCATTTAATCAACATAAATGAGTTACAGAACTTCACAAGTCTATATATTGTCCTAATTTTTTTTTTTAATGCCAGATTTAGGTCGAAATTATTTATCCGCATTTCGTACAAAATCTGAAAATTCATCAAAAAGAAATGCTCCATCTATCATCGTAAAATTTCCCCTGAAATCGTCAGCAATTTAGTTCTTCAATTTGAATAAAACAAAAAGCGCACTATCACTCACAATTAGATTAGTGTTAATTCAATCAATTACTCGTCGAGGCCAGAAAATTATGAAGCACTGGTAAGCTTTTTAGAATTTTTATCAAATGAGTAATGATGTTTTTTCTACAAACACAAACTTCTGAGCGACAAATGGTCTTTATGGCCTTTTTTGTATAGTGAAAGTCAGACCCAAGAATGATTGGTTTGATGACGAGTGTCGTCTTGCATTCAAGCAACAAAATATAGCCCATAGTAAAGTGCAACAATCGTCGCAGTTAAGCGGATTTGTAAAAGCAAGCAGCGAGAATGATATGGAAGGCCGAAGTTCTAAAAGTATATACAACAACTTAGTAATGAGCGCAGTTCGCGTAATTTCTTTAAAGGAAGTACTGGACGGCACCATACTTTCAGACCTGCGTCAACCGTGGTTCGTGACCGGAATGGATACCTCTGTGTCAACATCGACACTGTACTTGACGCATAGTGTGGACACTTGTATTGCAGACTGCGGTGATTGACACTAAGGATCCATCCCATATGAGCAATCCATAAGGGTTATTCAGAGACTGAAACGAAACCGCTCACCTGGGGTGAACTGCATTAATTCGGAGCTCTCGATATTCGGATACGCTACTTTGTGGAACTTTCGTTCTTTCGTTCGATTAGTATGGCGAACCGAAGTCAGGCCTGACTAATGGAAAGTGGTCACGATATGCCCCGCACCTTCAAGAAGAGAGGTCACTTGAAGTGTCAGGATTATCGCTCTCCTTTGCGCAGCATACAAGTAACTATCCTACATTATATTGGATAGAATCACGGAGTGAAGGAAATACTTGATCCGCTTATAGAATTTTCAGTTTCTGTTCGAATCCAGATCAACGAATGCATGATATCTGGTTATATAGGGACAACGGCACTCCAGATTATGGTAGTGGCCACTACACGTTTGAGGGGGTGAGGAGGTTCAAATATTTTGGTTGTTTTATCACTCACGACAACAGTGTGGGTGATGATATTAAAGTGCAGCTGGCACCTGGCAGTCATGCTTTGTATCCTTCTACGACTATTGCTAAAATCTAAATGCCGATCAAGTGCCGCAAAGCTGAAGCTTTCCAAAGCGCTGATCAGGCCTGTTATTATGTTTGGATGTGAAAGTTTGGCGCTGACGGATGAGTACAATAGATGGCTCCTTACATTTGAGAGAAAATTCATGATTACGACCCAAAACGTGAAATAGATGGTACATACCTAGGTCTGTACAATATCGAGGTCAGAGGTTTGTTGAAGATCCCTGGTAATCCGGAACGAATTGTGCAGCGACCTCTGGAAGGAGAGCTCCAAATAGTTGGCACAGAGATCGGTTGCTCCACGATGCAGAGAACTGCTTGGCCTCTTAGACAGTATGAAGACCATGCTCAGGATCGAGACCGTTCGAGCCAAATGGTTGACGCAGTAAGGGGCCAGTAATGATCTTTAAAAACAGATTTACTTATTATTATTATTATTATTATTATTATGGGCTCTTTTGAATCTTTCAAACAACCAAGACCTTTCATTCAATATACTTCAGAATTTGAACTGGAATTTTGTTCTTTACTGTGGTGATACTTCTCTGTGTTTTGATTTTTCCCATCATTCTCGCGTTATTTTAGAGCAATGTCACACATAGTCCCATGTTAAAAACTATACCCTTGAACTTATAGAATAATTTGTACACTAAACTACATAAGTTGGAGAACCCATATGATACCAACTTGAAAGTATATAGCTGCATCATATACTTTCGCAGAGTGTCAAAATCTCCTCTACTTTGACCAATCAAAAACCTCAGCCAGGCTTACCGTCGATTTATTTGGAATTTATTCGCTGGATTAATTATTCAATTTAGACATTATAAAAAGGTTGAATATGATGAACCTTCGATCGAATAAACGACTCAAATCGAGTAAACGAAAAGATTAGCAAATATCGAGGGGTAGCTATACTTGTTTTCCATTTCAAAAATATTCGCCAGCACAAAATGAGTTCATTCCTGGCACATCGACAGTTACAAGTGTTTGTGATCATTTTCACTGTAGTGTTGATTTTAAAAAAACAGCTCAACGTTGTCTGTTCTAACGTTTCAAAAGACCTCTTAAATCTTCTTGACAAGTTGCAGAAGATAAACTGTAATTACATTCCAGTCAAGTAGTTGTAGCCCTATGTTTCAGACCGTCAGCAATTTGTAGTGATATATGTTTCGTGCTCCCGTTTGAATTGCGCTTCCTTTGTTGTACCTCAAGGAAGCCAGAAAGGACTACTATTGTTCTATTTATTAATGGCCTGCTTGACCCTTATAAGTTCGCAAATTGTTCGCTTTATCGGATTGCTTCAAGAACTATAGTGACATTTCATTTGACCAAAGAATTGGAATTCAATTTTGGTCAAAAGAAATTACCAACCCCAATTCTGGTGATTTATTTTTGACATGTACACAAAGTTTGTAGTGTTTGACAAATATGAATACTCTGGTGACAAACACAGTAACTACAAAATGGAATTGGAATTGCAATACCATCAATTCAGAATTCATTATACAGCATTGTTGTTGTAAATTGGCAAATGAAATGTCACTTATAATGATTTCTTGCACCCGTTTACACAATTTGCTCTGTTTATGACCCCCCTGTACATCGTGATCGCTGCAACTGATTGGGTTTGCAACAACTAGATCAACGAGATATTGCAGCCGTACTTTTCGATTGTCATGTCTTAACTCTCTTGTACCGATTGTCTCAATTTGCATGCCTCTGAACGCTGCGATTTTTATATACTATGTTACTGTGTGTCTACAAACTTCAGTCTTTTAGAACTTATTTAGAATTAGAAATAATGCCACTTAGTTGAACACTATAAACTGTAACAATTTCGATGCGAGTGAAGTTAGACCTAAATTAGAACTAAATCAAAAATAAAAAAAATAGTTTTAACTTAGTACAAACTTCACACGCCATATATGATTTGTGAAGTTTATACTAAAACTAAAAATTGGTAAATGACAGTCATCATTTAGGCAAATAATAAAACATTTAAAAAGTAAGGTTGAATAATTAATTTACTTCCTTTTATTATAAAAATTTATAAAATAAATAAAGCTAGAGATTCAATATTTATTACAAATCTCACTATATCTCACTGATATTTTCAATATTTAACACAAATCTCCCTATTATTTTGCGATAGGCCTGAAGTAACACTACAATCATTCCAAACCGTTTGAAAAGCTAATGGCTTTCACATGGTCAAATTGACGTTTCAGTAAATTTACATTTTAGGATTTTCTTAAGAAATTGCGTATCTTAACCCTTTCACTATTTAGCACAAACCTAAGTATGATTTTTCGATAGGCCTGAACTAGCAATATAATCATGCCAAACCGTTTGAAAAGCTTTCACATAGTCAAATTGACGTTTCAGTAAATTTACATTTTAGGATTTCCTTAAGAAATTGCGTATCTTAAGATTTTTACTATTTTTACTGAGATTTGTGCTAAACAGTGAAAATCTTTAGATACGCAATTTCTTAAGAAAATCCTAAAATTTATAAATTTACTGAAACCTCAATTTGGCCATGTGAAAGCCATTAGCTTTTCAAAGGGTTCGGCATGATTGGATTATTATTTTTAAACCTTTAGTTTTATATATAGTTGAGAACAATTTGAATATCCAACTTTTACATACTTTAATAATTTACAATAAATAGCTACATACTGTTGTACACCCCTGATAAGTAATATAATGAAGTAATAGATTCAGTATAAATATAACACCCATTATAAATTACCGTAAGTTACCGCCTACCTACATTTAGGCGAAAATAATTCAATTTTAGAACTAGATCACCTAAATGTCAGTTTGAACAAGTAACATGAACAGCCAAAATTACAAAAATATAAAATTTATGAACCCAAATAAACTCGCACGCACGAAATACTTACGCTGCGAAAAATCGAAAATAATTTTCGAAATAACTATTCAGGTTAAAAAAAAACTCAAATTGCGCATTTAGTAAAATCAATTGTAAGACCTAATTTTAAGTTCAATTACCTGAAATATTTTAGTATAAATAATCCAAAATTTTAGTCAATAAGTTAGTTGAAGTTAATAAGTCAGTTGAAGTCAATCTGTGGTAAGCGGGTATTGTAAAAACTAAACTACTAACATAAACGGCACCGATCTTGGTAAACATTGGCGGACGAACCTCGTACGGCAAAGCGAGGGGGGAAGAAGAAAGATTGTTTCAGCGCTCAAACTTTCCTAGTTACGGTTGTCTACCAAGATCATTCTCTAATACTAACAATAATATCATAAATTGATATTTCTCTCAATACTACAAGTTAGTATCCCACAGTACTTAACGCATATAATAGTTCTTACCTCATAAACGATTTCTACATCACAAATAACAAAATATTACAATATTCATACTTCCGTATCATACACGAATCTCACACTCACAACAACCCGCATATACATATAATACTTGACCATACCAAATCCGCCACGTATAAACACAAACCATTTATACAATAATACAAATAATTTAATGTTCGCCTAAATGTCATTTATTTTCGATATTCACTGGTTCATATACATATTACGTGGTTTTTGTTGGTTTAATTCTAATTTAGGATAAACTTCACAAGCGTCAACTTCGAGACAATGGGGAAATTTGTGGAAGTAACGTGTCAAGGGATATACATTTATCAAAATGTTAGAAACGGAACGCTGTGTATTTATTAAAAACTTCTGTAACGAGTTAAAGTAGTGACAAATGGTATTCGATCCACGAATCGGCATGGTGACTCCGCGTGCATACCACGCTTTGCCAGCCATCAATACAATTCTATTGTCAAAATTCTATTTTTCTACACTATATATACATACCCTTGAGAACCGGGTGAAATAAAGGAGCAATAAACTTGAACTATCGTTCGCAATTTCAAAAACTAAGTGCTTAATAAGGCAATTTTAATTTCACAAATGAGAACACAGAATCTGCAAGCAATAGAAAATAAAAAGAAATTTTATTGGTCCAACTACGTATTGTCCTGCCATCATTTAACACAAACATTAAAGCCTATCTTGACCCACCACGGGTTGGGTATAAATCCTATAGTCAACAACTGAAAAAAGGAATCGACAATCAGCAACAATATCTTCAGGTTGAAACTTTCAGATACGTAATTCGAAGCGTATATACAAATAGAAAGTTCTTCCGTTTGAGAAGGTAAAAGCTCGGAAGATATGCCGGACATTGCAAAATAACAACAAGTCCGATTCAACGTTAGGATAAAAGAAGTCGCTATCCTAAAAGGAAAACGCATCTCTGGTGGATGTTTGAGAAAAATTGAGCCAATTGACAATCTGGCACATCGAATCAAAAAACACTTTATAAATGATCTCGATATAGAAGGGTGGTGCCTATCATACGAAGCGTCGCTAAAACTTTGGTATAACGCTTCCATTTTATCTCAATAAAGAAAAATCCAATAAAATCTGTCTAGTCCTAATTATTGGATACAAATTTTTAATGACACGCACTGGTACGATCAATCCTGCTTTATATACTAAAAATCTAAAGAACTCATTTAAAGTTCATCAGTACCAAATTGTGTTCTCTCAAATGTGTTTACACCAAAACTTTTAACCGATTTGTTTTTTTTTTATATTTACCAAAAAGTTCTAATTACCCAATTCAAAAAGTACATAAAACTTTTGTTAATTATAATCAATGCCTTCTGGTAAGAGTAAAAACATAAATAAAAAATGCAACAATAAAAAAGTTTCCAACTTAAAGATAAGACTGAAAAAAAATTAAAAATCCATAATACCGAAAATAATCAAATTTAAATTAAAAAAAAAAATATTTTGTAATGCTTGTTGTTTCCACATATTATGTACTCGTATATGCACATAACACCATAAAAAGTTCATTATTCAAAACTATAAATATGATTTTTGAGCTCAGTTCAAATTTAGTTTTATTCGTCTTAAAATTTGTCTCAGCTGACCGATTAAAATTTACAGAACCAGACATGAATACCATATAAACGTATAGAGGAGTTAATTTTTATGTTTCATTTATGTATAAATTAATGCAGACAGACTATATATGTACATGTTATGACAAATTCGAGATTTTTATGCCAAAATGTATAAACTGTCTGGAATTAAATTTTATCGCATAAATAAAAATGTTGATGTCTTATATGCATTATATGGTAATGAGATTTTGATTTTTATGTTATTGTAAAAATTTTGAGCAAAACTGGGCTTCATAAAAATGAGCGTGGCACAAAAAAATTTGTTTGGCGCAAAATCATCGGTGCGGCCTAAAAACGCTTGAAACAGCCCGCATGCATGAGGGCACAACCCGCAATTCTACGAAGACTGGTAGCGCGCTAAATTTAAATTCCAGCCGAAGCTTGAAACGGAAAATATGTACAATATAGGCGTTTTAACATAACGATGATTGGTTCAATTTCATCAGCTACAGGTGTGAAATTTATCGCAAGTACTATCTAATTCGATATATTGGATGGAAACTGATACGGAACATATCTATTCCATTGTCAAGTATATGAGGGACATGTTGGATGGAAATGGAATTTTCTACGAGCACAAGTTTTCAATATAGAAATTCTGACATGATTATTGAGATAAGTTTTGAAATTGTATCCTATGCCTTCACTGATTAAGATTAAATTGCTTCACATAAAGAATTTTTTGTAAGACAATAAGGATGCATATTGTCTCAATCTAAACAAAAAATAATACTTAAATTCAGGGATTTGGAACGGAGCGTGGAGCTGGTACGCGGAACACTGGAGCACAAAGTTTTACCCCGGAGCTGGAGCGGTTCTTGGAGCACAATAATTTTGATTGCTCCACTGCTAATTAAAAAAATCCATATGTAGTAGATTTATTAAATTACTAAAGTAGATGTACTAAACTAGTACATACATACATTGCGTAAATTCACAAAAAAATCTACTACCTTTTTTTGATTTGATTGATTTCTTTTCATATAATTTTGTTGAGTGTTTGTGAATTTTGAGGTTATGATAAGTTTTTTGTGGCTAATTTATTATAAAACTGTTGGTTTTTGTTATAAGAAATTGTTTTAAGGGCGTCAACAAATGAAAATGCAAAACTGCCCTCCATGATAGATAGCCGATTTACGGAAAAGGATTTAAGAAACAACTTTGAAATTAATAATACGCGAAAGTCGGCAACGTGTAAGGTGGAAAATGAGGTAAATGGCCAACTTAAACGATGCAACTTTAAATTCAACGCCAATGATTCTAGTACCGTGAAAAAATTTAATCTTTGGCAGCATGTCAAGCGTAACCATCCGGAATTTTATATGTCTCTAACGAAAAAGAAAGACCAAGAAAATAAAGTTAAAATTGCAACGAAAGAGCGAAGTGGTCGTGATTGTGAAGGAAATAATACTTACGACGGAGCATCAACAAATAAGAAACACAAAATGGAACAAACGAAAATTGATTCATTTTTGAAGTCTTGAAAAGTCACTTACAGTGAATGTCCAGTTCTACGATGAAAAGAAAAAAAATCAAGTGAAATCAATTTTAGAAAAATTCGATATCACTAAAATGCAGATTTTGAGTATCTGGGTTGACAATGCAGCAAATATGACCTTTAAAGAATTTCAGCAGCTGCGATGAAGATTCTAATTCGGACAATGATATTATAAACGGAACTAGTACTGAATCAATTATGATAGAGGAAAAAATTGAGGAACACGGTTACCAAAGAATTGAGAATCCTAATGCTGAACAATGGGTTTCCAAACCGAGCGTTATACTGCGAGAATAGGTATTAATGATGAATGAAAAAATGAGGTGCGGCATACATACACTTCAGTTGGCAATCTGGGATGGATTAAAGAAAGAGCACGCAACTAAATTTTTGGGAAAAATTCGATAAATCGTTGTTAAGTTACGAACACCAAACATTCGCAGTATTCTGCTTCAATTACATGGAATAACTCAATCCCTAGATACTGTAACTCGTTGGGGTTCAACATTTGCAATGATTGATTGACTTTTCGTGTTTCAATCCTACTGTGAACAAGTAGCTGCAAGTAGAGAATCGTTTTAAAAAAACGCATTTGCTTGCTGGAGTTTATGTTACCACGCTATAAGATTTTACTAAGTTCATCGCAAAAATTGAAAGCTAAAGAAGGACTCTTAGATATTGCCCAAAGGCTTGTGAAACAAAATATCCTTCGACGTTTTAATAAATTGCAACCGAGTGAAGAACAACAATTAATAGTCGTAACAGTCGAATAAGATTGTCAAAAAAATAACTGTTCCACTACCAGTGCCACAAACATAAATTATTCAGAAGAGGATAATTTTGAGAAAGAGCTTGGTAAACAGGAAAAACGACGGAAAATATCAGAATTACACAATTCCAACGAAGAAGAATTTGAACGATTGTTTAATGAAGACTGTGCAGTCGCATGGAAAGCATGGGTAAACTCAAAGTTAAATCAGTCTTCGAGGCAATTAATAAGTATCTGGAACGAATGCAAGCTGCATGTCGAGTTGCATCCAGTATGCCCACTACTCAAGCAAATGTCGAGAGACTATTTTCAGCTGTAAAATTAATTTTGAATGATTTAAGGCAATCGATCAAAGAAGACTTACTCTCAGCAGTTTTATTTTATAGAATAAAAAAAAAATAACGAAAACTAATATTGTTTATATGTAGTTTATTTATTTAATTTAAATATTTGTAGTTTATTTATTTAATTTAAAGTAAAAAAAAATTTATTTCACCTTTTGTAGATTTCTAATTTTTATACTTTTGTACTTGGAGCATGGACCGGAGCAGGAGCAGGAGTATAGTGCCGGAGCGGAGCAGCATAAAAATTATACAGCTTCAAAGCCCTGCTTAAATTTGTCTTTACTTAGCTTTCACAAAAAAGACTTGGTGATAATAGATAATTTGTCAAATTTCGTTATAGTCATCCGAAGTTCATCATAACTAATTAATAAATAGCCATGTTCCCTTCCATTTGGCCATATTCCAAAATATTATATAAAATATGTTGAGTTTCAAAAAAATTGTGGCCAAAACAATAGGTGCCACAGTACAAGTTGATTCCAAACAACAGTTCTCGACATTGAAACTTGTAATTTCTTTCTTGAATTGCAATTTTCGCCCACTGTTATGGTAAGAGGCCAATTAGATGCAATATCTTGAGTTGACTTTAAAAACTATGTAGTGTTCATCCGATTGTCGACGGTTCTGTACCTATCTATATACACACCAAATTATTTACTTCGTAATTTAGAATTTTTCATACTTTCTGTTGAAAACCTGGGAAAGGCTGATAGATGTCTATATACCATCAAAAATACAGCCTAGTGACTGGGCCCAGCATGCTTACTGTAAAAATAAATCTGTGGACATAGCTCCGCTCGCCCCGGTAAGTTCAATTGATAAATCAATAATCTCACAAGAGTTTTGTATGATGGCATTCCTAATTGATATTAAGGGGGCCTTTACACCTTTCACCTATCTTAAATGGCATGGGACTAGCTTTTATTGATAAGGCAAGATTTATGGGCGTAATTTTGGACAGTAAGCTTAGTTGGAAGCCTAATATCTTGGAAAGAGTAAACAAGGCTAATATACCCATATATTTGTGCAGAAATGCCATCGGATGGAAGTGGGGTCTGAAGCCGGAGTCAGCCATATCTCAGTGAAAATATCTTCAGACAGGACACTCGACGATAATTTGATCGCTAAGGTACGAACTGGCGAATCTAGACTACGTTACACCAACATTATGCTTCGAGAAAAGGTTCCGAATTACCTGCTCTTCAAGAGAATCTTGGAGGATCGGGATGTTATCGGAAACAGAAGCCCTCGTTGATCAGTACAGTGTGTACCAAGCAGAGGTGATAGCGATTGAGAAGACATAATGTGGTATCCTCGGCTGATTGCAATTTATGTGGACAGTCCGGCGGTTATCAACTCGATGGATTCAGTTTCTCTGACATCTAGGGAGGGAGGCACTCAAGACAGTGCTTTAAAAGGAGGCACTAGCCTCAGCGAAAGATAGGTCGACCAACTCAGGACTTGAAACGCTCAAAGACACGTAGATGTGAATTAAAAACGATCGTGGGGATACTCACAGGACACTGCCTACTTGGAGAACATGCAAGGAGGCTATGTCTAGCAGCAAATGAGTTTTGCAGAAGCTGTATGGACGAGGAGGAGGAAGAGACGGTATAGTCCATCTCCTACGCTCATGTCCGGCTTTGGCACACAGAAAACATAAATATATGGGTAGATTCTTAATGGACTGCTTCTCTGATCTTGAAGCCTGTATAAGGTGTGAGATATATCACGGTTCATAAGTAGCTCAAACTGGTTCACATAAGAGCAATAGGGAAGTTAAATCCTGTGGTAGTACAATGAACCGTCACCGGTCCAAGTGTGCCGTAGCAACCACTCAACCTAACCTAACCTAACCTAGAATATTTTATTCTATGAATTTAGTGTTCGTTAGTGTTTCGAGCTCTTATAGAGTTTAGTTTCAAACTGTTTGAATTATATAATAGACAGATATTTCCAGAAACAACAAGTTATAATTTATAGGAATGCATAACGAACTGTCAACAATTGAACATATGCTATATAAAACCATTATGGTGGGAGAGTGTTGTTCATACATTTCGAACACTCCCACTAGAATTACCAAGTTTTTCTAATTATCAACAAACCATCAGAATAGATTTATTTCCAGAGGTACTGTATGTTGACGTGTGTAAGACCAACTTATCGCACCCTCTTGTAAAACGATCTGCATTTATTTGGAACTCCTGCCCAGTCAACAATAAATTTTCAACTGCGTGATAAGCAAGATTCTTTGAATTGTTCAGAAATAATGATTAGCCTCTGAATGGAGTGAGATGGTGGCGACACAGAATAAAATAGTTAACACAGCATTTTGTTTCTCCCAATTCCTTCATTATGATTTTGACCTTATCGAGTTCGGTCCGAACTTTCTTTATCATTTAAAACGTATTCAGGTTGAATCATATAACTTTCCTCTGACAAATCTGCTTGCTAAACAGCAGCTACTACATCAATGTCCAATAAACACAACTGGGTCTACTGTATCGATATGATTTTGTAACGATGAGTAAAACCAAAGAATAATAACTAATTAATTAATTCTTGCTCCGTTTTCTCAATGCAAGACATGAGTAAGGATTCGATCCATAAAACAATGTCTCGATCAACACTAAAATGTGTACCAGCAGAAACGATCGTATCAAATGAAGTATTATCGAAAACTCACCTTAAAACTCACCACAAAAGCTCCTTATTATTAAGAAATTTAACAAGTTTGATTACATCTTCATGTTGGACGGTTTCACAAAACTCACCAACTCTGTATAAGTACAATGGTGATTGTTACTGAGTTCGAGGTGATTAGAAAATGGTCTTTATTGAATCTGTTGTTGATTTTTCCCAGAGCTATATGAAAAATTCAGGACAGACTAATATGCCGAAATGACTTAGGGTCTCGATTGTAATACATATAAATTGTAGACTGTCTTCCATGCGACAAGTTACTCGACTTTTGATCCCAGAAATTTGGGGATTATTACTCTGCGGAATATTGTCAGCTACAGAATCATTGCATCGAGGAGACCACTGCTAACCCTAATTTTTATTGAGATATTGGTTTGATTGGAAAATGAACTTTAATCAACAATAATTGTGATTTTGCTAAATATTTTAGAGTTTTAAATCAAACTTTTGAATTTTAAAATTTGTAATTGTGTTTGAACAACTACCTTCCAAATTATATTACATAAAAACTGGACCAACTATGGTCGGGGGGCACTAAATAGTTGGATCGCTGGGCTGACGACCCGCATCCGTAAAAAAATAAAGTGTTTATAAAGTCAACAAAAAGAAAAATGGATACCGCCAAAACAACACCGGACCCCCGCTCAAGTACCCGGATAAGAGAATTAGGATCGGCACGTGGAACGTGCAATCACTTAGAAAACCAGGAGCGTTAGAGGGCCTAATCACGTGTATGAAAGAGTATCGGATGGAACTCGTTTCTCTTCAAGAAACTCGCTGACCTAAAAGTGGAGAGTCCCAGGGCTATACGTCGTTCTACAGTGGAGATGACCTCGGAAATCTTTAAGCTGGATGTCTTCTTGGGCTGCAGGTGAAGAAGGCTGTTTTAGATTTCCAAGCAGTCACTAACCGATTCGCATGAAGTTGGCCAACTTGTCGATAATTCGTGTACATGCGCCCACAGAAGTCAGCCAGCCCCAAGATAAAGACTCATTTTACATGGACTTGGACGATCTGATGGGATCTATACCCGAACACGATGTAAGAATGGTAATTGGGGACTTTAATGCTACAGCTGACAGAAATCAGACCGACTTGTGTGAAAACATAGGTCCGTACTCCCGACACGAAACTGCGATCGATAATGGTGAGAGAATGATGTACTTTGCAATTGCTCATGATCTTAAAGTATAGCCAGCACGTTCTTCCCTCACAAACACATACATCTAGAGACAAGGACACACCCTCGCAGAACTTCCAGCAGCCAAATTGACCATGTGTTAGTCTCTAAAGGACAGGTTTTGGTTGTGCAGGATGTGAGAACTTATCGGTCAGAAAACAAATACGTAGGCAGCGATCATCATTTGATCCCTGCAAAGCTACGGTGGAAGTTTCTGTACAAGTCGGGAACACATCGAAACGCTTCGATTATGAAGGTCTGATAAATAAAGATCAAAAGAAACGATATCAGGATCTTGTCAGCGACAACATTGATGAAGCTAATTACCAGGCTGGCTGACTGCGTGAATTCTGTCTAATAGGTACTGAAAACTTCGGTTGTCAGTGCTGTTCAACAGACTTTAGGTATAATGAAAGTCAGACCCAAGAATGATTGGTTTGATGACGAGTGTCGTCTTGCGGTTGAGCAACAAAATAAAGCCCATAGTGAAGTGCAACAACGTCTCACAATCGCGAGGAAAAATAAGGCTGTCTTTGCAAGAAGGGCAGCTAAGCGGATTTGTAGACGGAAGAAGCGAGAATGGTGGAAAGCCGAGGTTCTGAAAGTACAACACCTCAGCAATGAGCGTAGTTCACGTAATTCCTTTAAAGGAATAACTGGACCGCACCATACTTTCAGGTCTACGTCAACTGCCATTCGAGACCGGGATGGAAAGCTCTGTGTCAATATCGACGCAATACTTGACGCATGGAGCCAACAAATTCACTAAGGCCATGCAGAGATTGAAACGAAACCGCTCACCTGGAGTGGACTGCATTAATTCGGAGCTCTTGATTTTCGGAGGGGATACTTTGTGGAACTGTCTTTTCGACCTTATTCGATTGGTATGGCGAACCGAAGTTATGCCTGACGAATGGAAAGTGGCCGCGATATGCCCCATCTTCAAGAAGGGAGACCGCTTGAAGTGTGAGAAGTATCGCGGTATAGCTCTCCTTTGCCCAGCATACTAGTAAGTGTCCTTCATTATATTTGATAGTATCACTCCTCTAGCGGAGGGCTTAGTTGGTGACTATCAAGGAGGATTTCGTCAGAATCGATCAGTCACTATCTAAATATTATGATACATTCATCTCCGTACATCAGGTGTTATTTGATTTCCGGCATGCCTATGACTCGATCAATCGAGAGAGTTTGTGGTCTGCCCTGGAGTACCTAGGAATGCCAACAAAATTGGTACGACTGTGTAGGATGACAGTCCCCGATACTTTTTAATCTCATGTTGTAGTATACCTTTCGTAAAACTGAAACACCTCAGCGCAACATCTTACATCGCCAGTCCAAACTGGTGCTTGCATATGCAGATGAAATATGCGTGATTGGACTGAATAGTAACGGAGTGAAAGAAATACTTGATCCGCTTGTAGAATTTTCAGCTTCCGTTGAACTTCATATCAATAAGTCCAAAACGAAATCTGGTTTTAGGAACAATGGCACACCGGATTTTAGTAGTGGCCACCACCGGTTTGAGGGAGTGAGGAGGTTCTAGAAGTATTTGGGTTCTCTTATCACTCACGATAACAGTGTGGGTGGGGATATTAAAGTGCGGCTGGCAGCTGGCAGCTGGCAGTCGTTTTATGTTCCTCTAAGGCCACTGCTAAAATCTAAACACTTATCAAGTGCCGTGAAGCTGAAGCTTTACAAAGCGTAGATCAGGTCCGTTGTTATGTTTGGATGTGAAAGTTGGGCGCTGACGGATGAGTACGAGATACGGCTCCTTACATTGGAGAGGAGAATCATGCGTGTGATTTACGGCCCAAAACGCGAAATAGATGGTACATACCGAGCTCTGTACAGTTTTGAGATCAGCGATCTGATGAAGATCCCCGATCTTGTGCATGAAGTAAGATCTCAGTGAGTTCGCTGGTTCGGTCACGTTCTGCGTGCTGATACGGAACGAAATGTGCAGCGATCTCTGAAAGGAGAGCCACCACATGAGAACGACTTGGCCTCTTCAGATTGTCTTAGACAGTATGAAGATCATGCTCAGGATCGAAACCGTTGTAGCCTAATAGTTGACTCAGTAAGGGGCCAGTAATGGCCTTTAAAACTGTGCATTATTACTGGACTAACTAATTTCAACTAAGTTTGTAACAAAAATTTATGATTTTTTATGTTTTGAATCAAACTATGTACAAAATATAATGGTTTTTTCATAACTATCGCAGAGGAAAAACTTTTATTGAAAATTAAAAACTTTTCTTAGAATATTTCCAGAGAACAAAGCTTTTCGTTATCAATTGTGTCTCTAGCTATATTCAGTTTGCAAAAATCATTATATGAATTCGAGATTATTCAAGAGAAAATCACAATTCATAAAGGATATTTGTTTGTGTACATTTATATAGATTTATTGCATCGAACTACAGTACAATGTATATATATATATTTTGCAACAGACGATGAAATCCTTAAAAAAGCTCTTAAATTAATAATTTATATTTTATTTCTCTGTGCGCAATAAAAATAATGAGAAGTTCATCTTAACTTTCATCGATACGTATACCTACATATTTATAAGTATACTTACTAAGATTATAAACATAAAAAAATCACATAAAATTGTGTAAAGTATATACAAAGTTGTAATCTAGTTAAAAGTTAATGATTGTAAATGGTAATTTGTAATGAGTATTGGTGTACCAACATGTTATATTGTTGCAAGTGACGATTAAAATTGATTTAATTTTACGTGCCAACTTAATATTTCGATTAAGTAAAGTTTGAACGCATAGATGGTTGTAAAGTTACATTTGACTATAGAATGTGATATCAGCATCAGCAATATAACTGGGAAGAATATTGTAAAGGGTGTTTTTTATAGAGTTACACAAGTTTAAATCATAATGAAACAAAGAAATATATTTTTAATATCAATGAACCGGGCTATATTGGATAGAAAATTTTATGACAGTCATGTTTAAATATGATTTCGGCCATGTGGCTGCCACGGCTGGCCGTATTTCGCCAATAACTCTTCGAATATGGATTTCCAGGTGTTCAATTGTCTCTGGTTTATCGACGCATAGACAAGTTACTTTACATAATCCCAAAGAAAATAATCCAATGGTGTCAAATCACACGATCTTAGTGGCCAATTAATTGGACAATTACAACAAAATTATTCTTTCATCAAAAGTTTCCTTTCTGTTGGAACCACATGTCACTCCATTCTGTTGGAACCACATGTCAGCAAGATTAATGCCAGCTAATTGAGGTACGAAAAAATGTCTTCCAACGACGCCGCCAGCCCATAAAGCGCACCAAACAGTAATTTTCTGTGGTTGTAATGATGTTTCGACAAAAGCTTGTGGATCATGCTCACTCCAAATGCGACAATTCTGCTTATTTACGTACCCATTCGAATAAAAATGGGCTTCATCGGAGAACAAAATTTTGGATGTAAATTCAACATCAATATCAATTTGTGCTTCAGCCCATTCGCCCAATTGGCGGCGCATACGATGGTCGTTTGGCTTTAATTCCTTGCACAACTTGAATCTTGAAAGTTTCTAAGGCAAGATCTTTTCGTTAAATCTTCCATAAAGTGGAAGGACTCAACCCCAGTTGCTGAGAACGGCGACGAATTGATTGATTGGGATCTTCTAAAATGCTTTCCTATACAGCGGCTACAGCTTCTTCAGTGCACACTGTTTTGCGTCTCAAAGGATGCACATTATCATTAAGAGTGTGTTGCCAACTCAAAGTTGTGCACCTTTAAAAAATACACAATTTATTTATTAGATTGATTTCCGAATAATATATTATTGGAAGCTGCAAAATATTATGGTAACTGGCCTCAAAATTACCGAAAACAGTAATAACGAATGGCGTATTTAAAAGTCCTAAAATTACAAAAACAATAGTTAAGACACTTTTAAGAGAAACTTCACGCGTCCGCCAATAGCGTATATTTTGTCCTTTACCTAGAAAATTGATAATGTTTAATTCGGCCAAAGATGTATTCCTCTTCTATATCATTTTTAAACCACCTCATAAATTTCTAATGGGCCTGACGAGGTGTGCTTTGATTGCTACTTGAAAAATTCAAATTTTATTCTGCTCTCTAAAATGTTTAAGCGATTTTATATTTTTTATTTGCAGTACTCATCAATTTAACATTTAATTATTCTAGCTTAAAACACACCCTGATGAACCCAAACGAATTCCATTAGACGGTTTGTATAGGATCTTTGAAACCTTACCAATTCGGCACTATTCATGAAATTGGTGCTAGCGGACTAAAAATGAGTTAGTATGGCAAGCAAATACATCTTTAGCCGCAATTGAACATTTTAATTTTGCTAGCTCAAAACCCCTTGATAAAAGCATGATGCTCCATGAAATAGATGCTGGCAAGCTAGGGAGATTATTTTCTTATTTCTTTTCTAGTTAAAATTTGAAAATCAGAAGTGAAAAATTATTTTGAAAGTTGGAAATAGGAGACTGACATCAGTTGTCAATTCGAATGGGTACATCCGGATAACAATACAGCTTTTATAAGGCTATTACTGTTGCCTTACTTACTCAACAATGTGGCTCCACCGGTTTCGATTATAAAACTTGTCTTCATATACTGTCTTAGACAATCTAAAGAAGTAAAGTAATTCTCTGCACCGTATAGACCTATTGTCGCCTACAAGGACCTCTGTGCCTACCTATATGTGGTGGCTCTCCTTTCAGAGATTGCTGCATCGTTCTGAATCCGCACGCAGAGCAAGCCAGCATACACACTGAGATCTTCTTACTTCATGTACAATGTCAGGGATTTTCATCAGATATCAGTTCTCGACATTGTAAAGAGCTCGATATGTGTCATCGTCATCATACTTCGTGTTTTGGGCCGTAAATCACACTCATGATTCTTCTGGCCTTAGCGGATCCAATAAGCATGACTACGTACTTCCAGATAATGGGGGTTAATATTGTAATCGGGATTTGGATATACTTTGATTTCTATGGCAGTGTCGTCAATGTCTCCCGTATGCGCATTTAACTTATAGCTACAATGCTTATAATGGGGAATAACGGTTTGATGAGTGAAGTAGCATGGTGGTTCAAGGAACTGGGGACCTACCGAAAGACGTGTAGGAAAGCCTTTAATAGAGCCAAAAGAACGAGAGAAGCTCAAGATTGGGACTCCCATAAGGATGACCTACAAGTATACGAAAAATAAGTAAGGAAGGCACAAACGAGGTCGTGGAGACTCTTCTGTGATAAAGTGGAAGAAATCTCCGAGACCTCTAGTCTTAGGATGATACGGTCTACTAATCCAAACAGTCCCATTTATCTAATTAAACCGGACGGTTCTTGGACCGCTTCTAGTGAAGATCTTCAAAACTTCTCATCGAAACAAACTTTCCAGGAAGCTTCGACGACTGGACAGAAACTAGTACTCATCGAGAAATACATTCACTGCGGATAAAAAATATCGTAACTAAAAAACGGTACTTCTGGGTACTTAAAGGTTTCAAACCTTATAAATCGGCTGGTCCTGAACGAATCATACCAGCGGAATTTCAAAACAACTCGTCGATTATTCTCCTCTGGGTGGAAGGAATCTTCAAAGGGTGTTTAAAATTGGTCTGTATTCCGCGGAGGTGAGCAGGGGGATCTTTATTCCGAAAGCGGGTAAATGCTCACATGCCTACCCAAAGGACTTAAGACCCATAACTCTATCATCCTTTCTGTTAAAAACCTTGGAATGGCTGATAGATGTCTATATATACGATCAAAAATAAAGTGACTGGCCCCATTCTCAGCATGGTTACTGTAAAGGGAAATCTGTGGACACAGCTCTGCATGCCTTGGTAAGTACAATTGAGAAATTAATATTCTCGCAATAGTTTTGTACGGTGGCATCCCTTGGTATTGAGGACACCTTTAACAATGTACAAAGTCGGAGGCAATTCTGAAGGGATTGTCGCCCCTTAGGGTGGACTACTCTGTAAGTGGGTTAATCAATCATATGCTGGGGAACAGGATGGTTAACTCGGAGCTGGGAAAATCCACCATTAAGAGGCGGATGACTAAGGGAACCCCGCAGGGAGGTGTCTTGTCTCTATTCTCTGGAACATAGCAATCAATGGGTTACTCTTAAACTGGAGAGAGAAGGGATCGGATTAATTGCTTATGCAGATGACGTAGCGATGGCTGTCTCTGGTAAATATTTAAACACGGTGAAGGAGGCAATCTAAAATGCCCTCCTAATCATTACGAGGTGGGCCATCAGATGTGAACTGGCAATCAGCTCGTCCAAAACTGAACTGGGACAACTTTTTACAAAGAAATATAAAATCTCGGTAGTAGACCCACCTATATTAAATGGCATAAGACTAGCTTTTACTGATAAGGCGAGATTTCTGGGCGTAGTCTTGGACAGTAAGCTTAGTTGAAACCCCAACATCTTGGAAAGAGTAAACAATGCTAATATAGCCATGTATATTCGTGCAGAAACGCCATCGGAAAGAAATAGGGCCAGAAGCAAGAGCGGGTACACTGGCTTTTCAATGCCGTAGTAAGACCTATACTTATGTATGGGGTGAGCGTGTTGTGGCCAGCTTTTGATAAGGTAGCCTATACAGGAAGGACGAAACCAACACGCGCCTTGGAGGTTATGTTTCACCTTCTCCCTGTCAATATTTATGGTAAGCAGATGGCGGCGATTATGGCCACCTGCCTATCAGCCATATCTCAATGAAAATGTCTGACAGGATACTCGACAGTAATTAGATCGCTTAGGAAGGAACTGGCGAATCTAGACTTCGTTACACCAATATTATGCTTCGAGAAAGTGTTCCAAACTACCTGCCCTTCAAGAGAATCTATAAGGAGCGTGTCGTTATGGAATAGAGAAGCATTGCAGTTCCATATACAGATGGCCCCAAGCTACACGGTAAAGTAGGAGCTGGCGTCTACTGTGATAAACGGAAGTAGATATATCAATTCGTCTCCCTGATCACTGCAGCGTGTACCAAGCAGAGGTTATAGTGATTTAGAAGGTCTTGAAAAAGTTGAGACATAATTGTGGTATCCTCGATTAATATCGCAATATATGTGGACAGTCAATCATGCCGCTAGATTCAGTTCCTTTGACAACTAGGGTGGCGTTGGGTTGCCACTTGACTCTGAATGAGATGAGTGACCGTTTCAACATTCAGATAGTCATGGTCTCCGGCTACTCAGCTGACATGGGGAACTGCAGGGCGAACGAACTATAGCTAGACATGGTACAACACTCCAACTGCTACTGGAAAGGCCAAATTTGGGGAGTTCTATTAAGGTACTCAATACAGCGCTTTAAAAGGTGGCAGTAGCCTCAGCGAATGAAAGGAGGACACTCCCTCATGTAGTGTAGCAAGACAAGTCTGGCCAAAACTGGAAATGAAACGCGCCAAGGCACTGATCTCCCAATGTGGACGTGAATTAAAAACGATCGTGGGGATACTCACAGGACACTGCCTACTTGCAAAACATGCGAGGAGGCTAGGTCTAGAAGCAAGTGCTGTATGGACGAGGAGGAAGAAGAGACGGTAGTCCGACTTCCTATGCTCATGTTTGGCTTTGGCACACAGAAGACATAAATATATGGGAGATTCTTAATAAACAGCCTCTCTGATCTCGAAAACTGTAAGGTGCGAGATATATCACGCTACATAAGTAGCTCAAACTGGTTCATATAAGGGTAACATGGAAGTAAGATACTGTGGTATCACAATGGACCATCACCGGTCTAAGTGTGCCGTAGCAGCCACTCAACCTAAACTAACCTATCCTTTCAAAAAATTTAGTCAGGTTAGAAAAGTTTTAAATTATTATATTTCCATAATTTATCTTTTTAACTGGCAGCTGGCAGTCGTGCTTTGTATCCTCTAAGGTTACTGCTAAAATCATAACACCTATCAAGTGCCATGAAGCTGAACCTATTCAAAGCGTTGTTCAGGATCGTTGTTATGTATGAAAGTGAAAGTTGGGCGCAGACGGAAGAGTACGAGAGATTGCTCCTTATTTGAGAGAAGAGTAATGCGTGTGAGTAACGGCTTAAAGCACGAAATAGATGGTACATGCCCAGCTCTGTACAATATCGAAATCAGAGATCTGAAGCAGATCCCCGATATTGTACATGAAATAAGGCACGTTCTGCGTACTGATCCGGAACGAATTGTGCAGCGACCTCTGAAAGCCACATATGGTTGACACAGAGGTCATTGCAGGCGACGATGGCTCCATGATGTAGAGAACGACTTGGCCTCTTCAGATTGTCTAAGACATAAATGCAGGGACAAATTTCAATCATGGCTCTGAATATCTATTCAGGGATAAATGTTTTTGTTGCCATATCTTTCAAAAAAACATAACTTCATCGATTTGCAATAGTGTTTGACTTTTAAAGGAATTCCACAAAATTTCCTGGGTAATTTAGATTTTCCAAAATCACATATAAATAATTTTGCAGTCAGAGCTATTGGAAAAACGCATCAAAACAGGCCATCTCCAGACATAGCACTCTAGAGGCTGAATTTTTATGAATTTTCAATTTTTTACATACGATTCTTGAAAATTTTATTTTCCCAGGATCCCCGCATGGAACTTTTCTTAGTATTACTATAAATTGTCTTTATTTGTATCCAAGAATTAAAAATCTTCTTTATCGACATAGATCGGCTGGAAATAATCGGCCAACTTTAAAAGTATAATTCCACAGCCCATACCATATCCATTATTTTCAAATACCGTATGTCTTATTATTGTTACTCGTCATTCAATATTCAATTAGCATATCTGACAAAATTAAAAATAATTCCAGAACAAAAAATATGTTTACGTGGCCAGTTTAAATCTGGAATCGAAAAACATGTACGGAACATAAGCTTTTTTCTCGCTTTGGGATTCAAAACATTTTTTTTTGCTCGAAATGAATATTATCCATTTGTCGCTTCATAATATGCAAATGCAAGTGCAAGGACCGAGCACAATTAACGAAGAAATCACAATGATTTCTGAGCTATAAACTATGTTCATGTACATAGCACATTAAAATTTACAACAAAAAACTCTGACAATAATTTTCCTGATCATCCATGCAGAACAATCAACAACTCTATTCAACTGTAAAGTTTTTCTTGAAATTGTTAACTGAACAATATATATGTATGTATATATTGTTATTCAATAACAGTAAAAATATAACAACAGGTTGAATTATTTATTCAAAACATAAATTTTCTTTGACAATTTTTGGGAGAAAAAAAAAATGAAAATATTGAAAATTTCCATTTCTGTATAGTGTGCACTGTACAGACTAAATACACTTTAAATTTATGGATGAATACAGAAATGTATTCTTGTTGGTAAGTGATGACCTGTCTGATGAAATTTATCTTGGGAGAAATTATTGATTACCATCATTCTAGATATACGTATGTATGTATGTATATGGTTAGGTATAAGGGTCTGGATGCATATATATGCAGAATTACATAACTATTTATTTGTCATTGTCGTCACACAAAATTACATACATTTATGTATTATGTACATGTTGTATATGTAAAGCTTCATATTCTTAAATAGTATTACATATCATACAAAGTAGATTTATTTTCTCATAAATACAAAATGTTTACTTATCTACTTTTCATTTTCAGTTTTTTTTTTTTTTTTTTTGTGGAAAATCGGAAAATCTTATTATTTACATAACAATACATAATATATATTTGTATGTAACACCAAAATGATATAATAATATATTCTTGTTGTTCTTTGAATGACATCTTAAGTATCTTTGGTATGTATATATACGGTCTTCTTAACGAGTATACTTTCTGTTTATGTCTAAGTAGATTAGATAACTTATGTGCAATTGTATGATATTTTTTTGGTCTTCGAACTTCCTATTTGTGAAAACATAATTGAATATGATGAGCTATACATGTATAGTAAGGATTCTACTGTTTAGGAAGGATGACCTAATCTAATACCAAGAAAGTTATCATATTCTCATCTATCTATATAGCGTCATGCCAGTTAGTGTATGTCCTAAATTCTGATTTTCCAGAAACTTGATTTTAAGTTTGAATTTCGTGTCCAATTAGATCTTTTCAAAATTTCATTTTAAATAGACCCTGTAAAAAGCATGTTCAATAACCGGCATAAAATTCAGCATCGACTGCGGTAAGTGTTTTAATTTTGCTGGATTTATCTTGTAATTAAACTGGTCTATGGCCTTAGGGGTAGGTAATTCAGCTAAATTAGGGATTTTCTTCTTCCTTGTTTTTTTGAATAATAAATTTATCGAAATGAATTCATCAGTAAATCCTTTCCGGTACTTTAACTGATTTAAGTTTTGTATTTCGTACAACAAATGTTTCATGAAGTTCAATGAAACAGAAGCTGCATTATAATTCCGAAAATCAGCTGGTTTCAATTGAATGAGTTTTAAAAAATACCTTGTTTGATTTTATAGAATTTATGTGCCTTAGTTATGAAACAGGACTGTAAATTATCAAATTTTTTAAATTTCTCTCGATAGTACTGTGGACGGCATCGATTTCCTGAATCTGCTAGTGACCTGGCTCAGAAAATGTTTGCTTAATTTGTATTAATTGTTGGTTGTTCTCTAGTAATTTCGTTAGCGCTAGTGAAGTATTTCGATTTTTATTTTGTGGAATGCACGAGTCAGACCACAATATTAATTTTGTAACTAAAGGATTGTCTTCTAAGGCATTCACTATAATCTCTACAAGCGCTGAATCATTGCCGGTTCTTCCACTTAACGCTTCCTGCCAAACCGCACAATAGGTTACCTTGTTTTTATTGCAATGGCCTGTACACTGTGTACACATTAAATTTGCGCTTATAAAAAAAGCTGGATTCGTTTGCTTTCGGAAGAGCAAACACATTCTGAAGGTCAGAGCAAATAATAGCGGTGTTGTCATCTAGATTGATGCGGTCCTTGTCCCTTTCCAATTTGGCTTGTTCATGTGCTGTTCTGTGCTTGGTAAACAAGTCCTTTTCGCGTTCACTTGGAGTTTTCAAGAGTTGAAATTCAACACAGCGATCGCATTGGTCTTTTTTAGGATGGTGGAATGCGTAATTGAATTCTTCATTGAACACTTTAGAATAAATATTCATTTTTATCGGGTTGTCGATATGACTTTTATACAAATTGTACATCTTGGTAAGATTAAGACGTGGATCTAAATACTGTTTTGCCGAGTTTGCTCGACAGTAATGCGATTCCATTACTGGGAATTTCTGAATAATGTTATCCTTGCGTTACAGAACTCGATACCCCAACGTTTTGATCATGCTTAGTTTTATAATAATAATAAATCCGATTTTAGTTTTATAATAATAATATATATAATGTATTTAAAAAGAAAACTTTGCATACTTCAATTTGGATACAATTCTTCTCAATAAAATACGTATCGGTTCGTCTCGAAATTTCTTTTATTCTCCTTTTTCTAGCGGTAGTTTTTCTAAAGGCGAATTTTGAATAAAAATTAAGTTTGGCATTATCATTCCATCAGATTCCAAAAAGCTGCCAACATTGTTTGTCTGTCTTCGGCACTAAAATTTATTTTACATTTTACATGATTTTATAGTTCTGCGGGGTTGCAACACTCCTCGCTGATTAATGTATTCATTTCCCTTATTTCTTTAACGTTTTGCCACATTTGTTTTCCATTTTAAAACTTGACGTTTTCTTTTATGCGTGGGTGTAGGAACTGATACTGTCGAATCACAAGCAACACTTTCAGGGATTAATGAACTTACGTAAGTATCTGAAAAAATCATCTTAAGAAATACTAGCCACTGATAAGAAAGTTTTGGATATTTACTTTTGTTGAATACTACTTGAGGCATATCAGTGCAAGTAGGGAGTGAAAAATCTGGATCAGCATCTGAGTCGTTAAAAGGGCTGTCAATTTTATTGCTATCTGCCTCGGACTCAAATATTTCATTGATGACGTTCTCCCTGAATAAAAAATGGGGCATTATTATGCATATAATTATGTTTAAAATCTCATTACTATCAATAATTACACTTCATCGGAAATTTCTCTGGGTGAGGAACTTAATTCTTTATTTTCCCTTTCACTCATACTGTTTATATAAAAAAATCAAACGGTTTATAAAAATATTGCACGTGCACCTCTAGTTTTGTAAGAATTTTTTTTTTCAACCAGATTACGTTGCGTTCCCTATGAAAACCTAAATTTGTCTGATTTTAAAAATTCGTATCACTTACTTATATTTATAATATTTGATCACGTGACAAAACTCGTCGATTTTCATTGGTTCTACACTGGAGATACACCAAAAAAATCGTTACGTTTTTTCAAGGAGATACACTAAAAATTTAAATTAAGTTCTGGAGATTTGCAAATTTGCAAAAGCAAAATAATTTGAAAGATAATAATATTTTGTTCAATCACGTGCATCACAACTTTCGATGGCATTTACACCAAAACAATTGGCTTTTTTTTAATTGATACCCCAAAATCACCACTCAGTATTTTTAAAACGAATGGAGATACACATATTCGGAAAGAGAAGACTTAGTTTGGTAATAATCAATATATAACTCAAAATCATCAATTTTGGACATACAACAAGATAGCACTATGTGACGATAGGTAGTATAGGAGGATTTTAAATCAAAACTACTGTACTCAGACTGTAGTATCGCCTAAGTAGAAAAAAAATGAATAAACTAATTATAAAAAAAATATAAAATGTTCTCAATACCAAGTTTTCATTGACTCTCCAAGCGCTCTCATAGTAAAATACACGAAAAATCATTTTGTATCAGTGCTAGACAGTTTTTCGTGTTTTTTACTATGTGAGTGCTTGGCAAAGCCGACTAAAATTTCGTAACGAGAATTTTATTTTTTATTTTTTCAAGAGTGTTTTGATTTAATTAGTTATAAACTTTTTGAATTTTAGTTATACACTTTTCAGGTTAACACAACAACACACATACATAGCCAATTTCAAACAATAAGAAATCAACCAAGTTTTTATAAAACTGTAGATTCTCTTATTTTGATTCTCTTGAACTAGCATCATTACTTTAAGAAAAAGTGTAATTTGTCGCGTGAATATTGTAAGATTGTAGGAGTATTTTATTTCAACAGGGAGTTTTCGTTATTAAACGTTGTTGAAAAATATTCGTTTATATATACTGCAATCTTCTTCTTGTTCATGTTTACTATACTTAAATGCACTCACTCTAAATTGCGGCTTTAAATAGACTAATCGCGCCTTTTCTTTTTTAAATGCTGCCAATGGATTTATACTTGAATCTTTCTACAAAAGAATCTAACAAGAAGTATTCAAATCTCAAGCTAAAATTATTACATATTTTAAGTCTTAACCAAATGTTAATACTTGTTATTAGCGTTCACTATATTTACAGGTTTTCAGTCCAAGTGGATCTGGTCTTCTCAGTCGCCTAACTCGCGGCTGTTTTAATATATCGATGGCCAATTCATTGGGTCTCTAGTTTAGAGTAATACTTCGAAGTGAATTTTCCAATGGTTTCTTTCATATAGTTTTAATTCCAAGATGATCGTGTATATTACTATATTTGGGTTCGTTGCAGGGGTTCTCTGTTAGACACGCTGCTGGATCCCCATAACTGAATACCATATGTCCATATGGGTTTGATTATCACTTTGTACAATAAAACTTTATTGACTAATGACAACTGAGATTTCCTTCCCGTCAACCAATAGATTTTCGTTTGCGCTTTGCTTCGATATGATTTTTCCACGTTAGCCTTCTATCCAGGTGCATGCCTAAGTATTTGACCTTGGTTTGTTGGGAAATATTTATGTCGTTTAATTCCACTGGTAGGCAAGTGCGTTTGTTTAGCGTGAATGTGTCGTGAGTTGATTTGTTTTTGTTTACTTTTATGCGCCATGTCCTCATCCAGTTCTCGATTTTGTATAGATGATTTTGTAATTCCTTTGAGGCAGTTTTGGGATTATTGTATGACACATGGACAGCCGTATTATCGGCAAAAGTTGCCGTTCTCTTAATACTCGTTTCAATGTCATTAGTACCATTTTTTCAAATAATTTTGAGATTGTAGGCAGTATGCTTATTGGACGATATGATGAAATGTGTGTTTCATTTTTTCCAGCTTTATGTATCATTGTGATCAAAGGTCTTCCATTTTTGAGGAATTTAACCAGTTCGCATGATTGAATATGTTGAATATGAATGTTATTAGTTTTATGCATTTGTCTGGCAATTCCATTATCATTTTTCCGGTAATAAAATCATGCCCTGGTGCCTTTTTTGGACTTCGTAACTTTCTTCCAATAATATTTTATGTGTTTGATGGACAAACCATCATTCATTTGGTCGGGTAGCACGAAGTTATTAGTTTATTCGTGTTGTGCGAATACTGTTGTTAGATGAGCAGCAAAAGAATTGGCTTTTTCTTCATCGCTTCTCGCCCAAATTCCAGTTGATATTCTAATCGGGTGATTGGAGTTTGTTGGCCTTTTTAACTTTTTTGTTGCCTTCTACAAGGAATAATCTGTCTTTTTGCCGAGAGTTCATTTAAATAATTCTGAACGCTCTGGTTTTTTTCTTCCCGATATGCAAATCTTAGAGTCTTAATAGCTCGATTTAATTTCCATTTCAACAACGGTGATTTTATTTCTTTCCATCGGCTACGAATTTTCCGCTTTTCCTGGATTAGTCCCTGTATATTATGTGACAGTTTATTAACTTTTTCTGTACTATTTAAGACAGGTGTAGCCTATTCAGCTGATAATGCCAGGACATTTTATAAATTTTGTGCCACCGACCGCCGCATCAACATCTGCTGATGTGATAAGAGGAATATTCAGTACAATTCGACTAGCCTATTATATTGATCCCGATTAATTTGCTAGTTTGTATTCTTAGGACGCCGCTCCTAAGTGCTCACTCTTATAAACACAGATGAGTGATCAGAAGACAGATTATAGCAATCGGTGGCCTATGTACGTGGAATGCCTTTAGTTACACAAAAGTCAATTAAATCAGGAAGTTTCTTTTTATCTGTGGGGCAGTACGTTTGGTGACCGGCAGATTGAGTGTGTTTGGCGTTAAAATCACCCCCCGCAAGAAATTTATTACCTAGGTGGCTGAAATTTTTCTTTGTTGCATGCATTTGAGCTATGGAGTTCACCACAGATAACACAAACATCGCTTAAAGTGCAATAAGCTTTAGTATGTCCATACTCTTGGCATTTAACACACCGTACCGGTCCAGTTCTTTTTCTGGGTTCCTCAATGGCAATTCTTCTATACAATAGATATTTAAAGTCAAATATTGCATGTTTCTCTTTGATTTTTTATTATCTGATCCTAATTCCAGACGGAAAGATGGCTGCGGCAACTAGTCACGGTTAATAATATTAATAATTTATTTGCATTGAAATCCTTTCTCAGCGAGAGCGGCTCCTATCTCGTTTGCATCCATGTAAACCTTTTTACCTTTTAACATGACGACCAATCCTTTCCAAACAAGAAACCAGTAGCTTTGAGTTAATTCAACGTTAGGTGAATTTGATCACGTTCAGATCTAGGGCTTCTCCTTCGCTTTGAGCTGCGACAGTAATTAACCTGTCCAGCCTTGTTTGCATTAAACACTGACCTACCTCACTGTTTATTCTATTGCCATTTGTTGTCGATGCACTTTTATTGTTCAAAGCACTAACTTCATTTACGTAAAGATTCATTTTTACACTGATCAGAAGTTCTCTTTCGTTGTTCATGATCAATGATATCATTCCATAAAAGTCGTATTTTCGTGATGAACCACAGTTAATATTGCTCTGGATTCTTAATCTACTTTAGTTTTGTTTAATTTTAACGTTTACATAAATTTTTTGCTAAATTTTCATAAAATTCGCTATCAAAAACATCATAAAAAATCATCATCGTTAAGAGCTCTTTAAAATGACATATCACACGCCATTTAAAAAAATTATAAATTGTTTTGCGACCTTTTGGTATTTAATTATAAATTAATTAATTTAATTAATTTTTTTCTGAAATAATAGTTAAATCTGTTGAATTATCTGTAAATTAAAATCAAAATTTCCACTCGTTACAAATTATAATTTGGAAGTTATGAGCCTGTGACAGATTAGGTAGGCCGACAACGGAATGAGACCATAAAGATTCCGTTTTACATTTTATGTACGGAACCCCAAAAATTAAAATCCTACAACATGATGTTCACAACACACTCAAATATTTGGTTTGTCATAACCAACCTATGTTGTAACCTAGGTTCCTAGGTAACCATCCCAGATCAAAAACTTAAGAGCACTTTAAATTTGTTGGGAATTATTGTTTCAAGAAATTTCGTTTTTATATTTTATTTACTTGATGGAATTTATTAAATTAATGACTTGATGGGATTAACTAAATTAATGACTTGATGGAATTAACTAAATTAATGACTATGAAATTTACTGAGGTAATGACTTGATGGAATTTACTAAATTAATTACTATGAAATTTACTAAAATAGTGACTTGATGGAATTTATTAAATTAATGACTTGATGGAACTTGCTCAATTAACGACTTAATGGAATCTACTACTTTACTTGATGGAAATCACTAAATTAATAATTTGATGAAATTTACTAAGTAAATGACAATTGGAATTTCCAAAATTAATGATTTCATAGAATTTACTAACTTAACGACTATGAAATTGATGAATGTAATGACCTGAAGGATTTTACTAAATCAATAACTTGGTGAAATTTACTAATTTTTTTTTTTACTTTACTTTACTTCGTCATCAGTATGTGTTGACAGAGCGTTATGGCAAATTAAAACATTTAAACCTTCCATATTCAAACAGCAAAATTAGCATAAGTGTACCATTCAAACAATAAGTAAATAAGTATTCACTTAAAGTTTAACTGAAATTAATTTACAAAATTTAAAAGCTCGAAACTTTTTATTAAGTGGTGGTTTTTTATACAGTACAGTTCATGAAATGACCAAACTCAACACGTAGCTTCAAAAACAACAATAATAATAATAATAATAACAGTGTTAAAGGCCATTACTGGCCCCTTACTGAATCAACAATCTGGCTCCAACGGTTTCGATCCTGAGCTTGGTCTTCATACTGTCTTAGACAATCTGAAGAGGACAAGTCGTTCTCTACATCGTGGAGCCATCGTCGCCTGCAACGACCTCTGCGCCTACCATATGGTGGCTCTCCTTTCAGAGATCGCTGCACAATTCGTTCCGGATCAGCACGCAGAACGTGACCGAGCCAGCGTACTCGCTGAGATCTAACTTCATGTACAATATCGGGGATCTTCATCAGATCTCTGATCTCGAAATTGTACAGAGCTCGGTATGTACCATCTATTTCGCGTTTAGGGCCGTAAATCACACGCATGATTCTTCTCTCAAATGTAAGGAGCCATCTCTCGTACTCATCCGTCAGCGCCCAACTTTCACATCCAAACATAACAACGGGCCTGATCAACGCTTTGTAAAGCTTCAGCTTCACGGCACTTGATAAGTGTTTAGATTTTAGCAGTGGCCTTAGAGGATACAAAGAACGACTGCCAGCTGCCAGCCGCACTTTAATATCCTCACCCACACTGTTATCGTGAGTGATAAGAGAGCCCAAATATTTGAACCTCCTCACTCCCTCAAACGTGTGGTGGCCACTACTAAAATCTGGTGTGCCATTGTCTCTAAAACCAGAGATCAGGTATTTCGTTTTGGACTCATTGATTTGGAGTCCAACAGAAGCTGAAAACTCTACAAGCGGATCAAGTATTTCTTTCACTCCGTTGCTATTCAGTCCAATCACGCATATGTCATCTGCATATGCAAGCACTTGATTGGACTGGCGATATAAGATGTTGCGCTGAGGTGTTTCAGTTTTACGAAAGATGTACTCCAACATGAGATTAAAGATTATCGGGGACAGAGCATCTCCCTGCCGAACACCCGAGTTAACTGCAAAAATTGTCGATAGCCTGTTCTCAACTTTAACACAGCATTGAGACTGCGTCACTGTCATCCTACACAGTCGTACCAATTTTGTTGGCATTCCTAGGTATTCCAGGGCAGACCACAAACTCTCTCGATTGATCGAGTCGTAGGCCTGCCGGAAATCCAGGAAAACCTGATGTACGGAGATGGATGTCTCATAATATTTAGATATAATCATCCGCAGCGAAAAGACCTGATCAGTGACTGATCGATTCGGACGAAATCCTCCCTGATAGTCACCAACCAAGCCCTCCGCCAGAGGAGTGATTCTATCCAATAAAATGTATGACAGTAACTTGTATGCTGTGCAAAGGAGAGCTATACCGCGATAATTCTCACACTTCAAGCGGTCTCCCTTCTTGAAGATGGGGCATATCGCGGCCACTTTCCATTCATCAGGCATAACTTCGGTTCGCCATACTAATCGAATAAGGTCGAAAAGACAGTTCCACAAAGTATCCCCTCCGAATATCAAGAGCTCCGAATTAATGCAGTCCACTCCAGGTGAGCGGTTTCGTTTCATTCTCTGCATGGCCTTAGTGAATTCCTCATGGGATGGCTCCTCAGGGCAAATCTCCGCAGACTGTTTTAGAGGTGGCTCAACAACAGTCTGTGACGCATGATGAACATCAAGCAGCTCAGTAAAGTGTCCACTCCATGCGTCAAGTACTGCGTCGATGTTGACACAGAGGTTTCCATCCCGGTCCCGAAGGGCGGTTGACGAAGGCCTGAAAGTATGGTGCAATCCAGTAATTCCTTTAAAGAAATTACGTGAACTACGCTCATTGCTGAGTTGTTGTACTTTCAGAACCTCGGCCTTCCACCATTCTCGCTTCTTCCGTCTACAAATCCGCTTAGCTGCCCTTCTTGCAAGAGCTGCCTTGTTTTTCCTTGCGATTGTGAGACGTTGTTGCACTTCATTATGGGCTATATTTTGTTGCTCAACTGCAAGACGACACTCGTCATCAAACCAATCATTCTTGGGTCTGACTTTCACTATACCTAAAGTCTGTTGAGCAGCACTGACAACCGAAGTTTTCAGTACCTCCCAGACAGAGTTCACGCAGTCAGACTGGTAATTAGCTCCCTCAATGTTGTCGCTGACAAGATCCTGATATCGTTTCTTTTGATCTTCATTTATCAGACCTTCACAGTCGAAACGTTTCATCCGTTTCGCTGTGTTCCCCGACCTGTACGAAAACTTCCACCGTAGCTTTGCAGCGACCAAATAATGATCGCTGCCTACGTATTTGGTTGCTGACCGATAAGTTCTCACATCCTGCACAACCCGAGCTCGCCCTTTTGAAAAACAATATCTAACGTAAAGCAATAAGCACCACAACAAATAATGTTAAAAGCTACATCAATATTATAATACATTTTGAAAAGGAATTATGCTAAATTAGAATATTTAAATATTTCAAGCAGTAAAATTAATTAACAAAGAAGTAAAAAATTAGCTTTTAAACTTTAATTCAAATCTAATCGTTTTTGAAAGCTTTGTGTATTCAAACAATAAGTAAATAAGTATTTTCTTGATGTCTAAATAGAACACATAGCTTTAGTTTAGAAATATTATTTCTAGAAATTTCGTTTATATTATTTATTTACTTGATGGAAATTACTAAATTAATGACTATGATATTGACTAAGTTAATGACTTGATGGAATTTCCTAAATTAATGACTATCAAATTTACTAAGTTAATAACTGGAAGAAATTTACTAAATTAATGACTTAATGGAAATTATTAAATTAATGACTTGATGGAATTTACCAAATTTATGATGTGATGGAATTTACTAAATTAATGACTATGGAATTTACTAAATTAACGGCTTTATGGAATTTACTAAATTGATGGAATTTACTAAATTAATGACTATGAAATTTACTAAAATAATTACTTGCTGGAATTTATTAAATGGAATGACCTGAATTCTAACTTGATGGAATTTATTAAATTAATGGAATTCATGGAATTTATTAAATTAATGACTTGATGGAAATTTCTAAATTAATAACTTGATGAAATTTACTAAGTAAATGACTTGTTGGAATTTACTAAATTGATAACTTGAATTGATATCTTACTAAATCAATAACTTGATGGAATTTACTTAACTAATGACTATGAAATTGAAAAAGGTAAAGACTTGAAGGAATTTACTAAGTTAACGGCCACGAAATTTACTAGGATAATAGCTTGATAACTTGATGAAATTTACCAAATTGATAACTTGATGAAATATAGTAAGTAAATGACTTGTTGGAACTTACTAAATTAATGACTTGATGGAATTTACTAGATTAATGACTTGATAGAATTTACTAAATTAATAACTTGGTGAAATTTATTAAATTTTTTTTTTAAACAATTTAAAGCAACACATTGTTCGTGGTGCTTAACAATGTGTTGATAGAGAGTTATGGTAAATTCAAACATTTAAAACTTTCATATTCAAACAGCAAAACTAAAAAATTACAGATGTGGAAAAATGAGCTATTGCACTTTTGAATCAAATCAAATTTATGTATACCATTCGAACAATAAGTAAATAATTATTTACTTAATGTCTAAAGTATAGTTTTTACAGTGCACTTCATATAATGGGCTAATTCAAACCGCACCAGCTAATATAAAAAGGAACCAAAAATGAAAAAATTAGCTTTTACAATTGTAAATCAAATCAAAGTGTTTTTAAAGCTTCATATTGTATATTTAAACAATAATTTAATAAGTATTTACTTAATGTCTGAATGGAACACATAGCTTAGTTTTAGTTTTACTTAAATTAACTTAAATAATTTTAAAGCTCACATTTTTTGATCAAAGGTTCGTGCATAATATTTTACAAAAAGCAATAAGCACCACAACCAATAATGTCAAACGTAAAATTTCATATCCAAATAGTAAAATTAATAAAAACACAGATATAAAAATTGAGCTTTTAAAACTTTAAATCAAATCAAAACATTTTAAAACCTTTATAATAAATAAATAATTCTTTTCTTGATGTCTAAATGAAATACATATAGGTTTTGAAAGCAGCTTTTAATTTTTACTTAAATTTATTTACAAAATTTAAAAGCTCGGATTTTTGATCAAATGAACACGCACCAGCTTATATAAAAAAGCAATAAGCACCACAAATAATAACGGTAAAAGCTCTATAATCATGAATGGATATTTTGAAAGTTATCTATGGTAAATTGGAACACTTTAAGGTATCATATTGAAACCATGAAAATAATAAAAAATATTGAAATGAAAAAATGAGCTTTTACAATTGTAAATCAAATCAAAGTGTTTTTAAAGCTTCATGTGTTCCATTCAAACAATAAGAAAATAAGTATTCACTTAATGTCTAATTGAAATTAATTTGCAAAATGTAAAAGCTCGTAAGTTTTAATACAATACAATATCTTAACAACAATATCTAAAAAATGCAATAAGCACCACAACAAATAATGTTAAAAGCTCTATCAATATTAATGTACATTTTGAAAAGGCATTATGCTAAATTAGAATATTTAAATATTTCAAACAGTTAAATTAATTAACAAAGATGGTAAAAATGAGCTTTTAAACTATAATTTAAATACAATCGTTTTAAAAAGCTTTAGGTGTTCAAACAATAAGTTATTTACTTAATTTCTTGATGTCTAAATAGAACACATAGCTTTTGAAAAAATCTTTTAAATTTCAATTAAATTAATTTTTCAATTGGTGAGCTTTTAACCGTTTTTGATAAAAAATGTATATAATATATTGCACTTCATATATTATCCAAATTCAACACGCACCCTCAAAAATAATATTTCTGTTTTAGAAGCTTTCAATTTCCTTGTTCTGTTTAAAACATTTTTTAATCCGTGTGTTTTTGGCAAATAAAATACAGATCAAAGTGTGTCAAAGAAACTGGAAATACAATTGATACCCTAAACGTTCCAATATCCCTATTATCCCGTTTTGTTTTACCCCAGACTACGACCTCCCGCCAAAAACGGAATGGTAATATGCACTGTTGTGTATGATTATTTTTGTTTGTTTGTAACGTTGAATTAATTTCTATTATTCGAATTCACACAAAAACAGGAAATTTGCGCTGTCTTACCCATTTCTTTAAGGAAAATTTAATCCTTTATTATCCGAATTTCGTTGAACAATTATTATAATTGTAGTGCTCGTATATACATACTCGTATACGGAAAAAGGTTTATTTTGACGAAACGATGGATTTAACTTAAAGTGTGTTTTGTGTAAAATTAAAAATGTAGCCTCGAGCATATTGTTAAATTTATAAAGATGTTTTAATCCTTACTCGTATTTATATAAATATTACAGATGGATAGTAGCTAGATATAGTCTCATGTTGCTATCCACCCATCTTTTTAATTTTTTGGGCAAAATCGTAAATTTTATTTTATATAATATATCGTATACTTGTATATTATAGAAATGAATAGAACATCTATCCGATATTGACATATTTATGTATATCTAAAACAAATAAATAAAAAAATTATTTAGATATTAGAAAATATATGTTGTTTAGAAACTATATGTGTACGTACGTATATATAGTCTACAATAGATGTATGCTGATATACCGAGAAGAAGACAAAAAATCTTTGATTTATGAAATTGTAAAGTGAAAATATTTTTAGAAATACATATCCATATACATACATATATAAATTCTGTATAGAACATTGACAAACCAATCAATTTTGTAATTTGGGTATAAATTCCGATTTAACATTTTCGGAAAATTTATGAACAAAGAAAGGAAATTACATATATCCATACATACATGTACCATTTCAATTTTGATGAGGGAAATTTGAGAAAAGAATTGTTTTTCATATCCCAATAGCTCCAAATATTTGCAATTGATGGTGAAGGTCATATTTTAGACTTATTGATCTTTTTATAAAGTCGGAGAAAGTTCACTGAACGGTTGGATAATTGTTGTGGCGCAAATAATTTTCTTGAAAAAGGCACAACAAAAATTATGGATGGTTACAAAAATAGCACTGTCAATATTTTAATGCTTTATTTTCATTAAATAAATAGTAAAACAGAATATTTTCCGACTTGAGGATTCAACCAAAGACATCCGAAATTAAAACAGATTAGGGCTTTTATTATTCTTTTGTTATTTTTATTCATCAATAGCAACACTGCATCTTCTGTAGTTAGCTGGATGGTTTTCTCCACAATGTACGCATCTAAGCTGTACATCTATGGGTTTGACACAATCTCAAGTATGCTGTTTACCTGGACATTTGACATACCTGGGTTCTTTGTTACAGTATTTTTGAGTATGTCCATATGCCTGATATTTTTTACATTGTGGTATTTAACTGTATGTTGTTTTTAATCAAATTATATTTATTTATTTATTCACAAATTTATTTGTTTTATGTTTTATAATTTTGTTTTGTTGATTATAATTTATTTTGAATTTTTTTATTTACATAAATTATTATTATTAAATTTAATTTCTATTTATATATTTTTGTAATTTGTTTTTATTTTTACCACCTCACAAAAATGGAGAAGAAGTTTTATTTTATATTGCGACGTGTTGTCGCTTCGCTTGTTTTTTTGTATCTTGGTTGTGACGTCGCCTTCGTGTTCGTTTTTGTTGAGGGAACACATGCGCCGGCGACGGTCGACATTGCACTTATGTTAAGTGTTGCATCACCGAACATTGCTAGTTCGTGGTGATGTTGTTAGATGGCAACAACGTCTCACAATCGCAAGGAAAAACAAGGCAGCTCTTGCAAGAAGGGTAGCTAAGCGGATTTGTAGACGGAAGAAGCGAGAATGGTGGAAGGCCGAGGTTCTGAAAGTACAACAACTCAGCAATGAGCGTAGTTCACGTAATTTCTTTAAAGGAATTACTGGATTGCACCACACTTTCAGGCCTTCGTCAACCGCCATTCGGGACCGGGATGGAAACCTCTGTGTCAACATCGACGCAGTACTTGACGCATGGAGGGGACACTTTACTGAGCTGCTTGATGTTCATCATGCGTCACAGACTGTTGTTGAGCCACCTCTAAAACAGTCTGCGGAGATTTGCACTGAGGAACCATCCCATGAGGAATTCACTAAGGCCATGCAGAGAATGAAACGAAACCGCTCACCTGGAGTGGACTGCATTAATTCGGAGCTCTTGATATTCGGAGGGGATACTTTGTGGAACTGTCTTTTCGACCTTATTCGATTAGTATGGCGAACCGAAGTTATGCCTGATGAATGGAAAGTGGCCGCGATATGCCCCATCTTCAAGAATGAAGACCGCTTGAAGTGTGAGAATTATCGCGGTATAGCTCTCCTTTGCACAGCATACAAGTTACTGTCATACATTTTATTGGATAGAATCACTCCTCTGGCGGAGGGCTTGGTTGGTGACTATCAGGGAGGATTTCGTCCGAATCGATCAGTCACTGATCAGGTCTTTTCGCTGCGGATGATTCTATCTAAATATTTTCAGGCTATCGACAATTTTTGCAGTTAACTCGGGTGTTCGGCAGGGAGATGCTCTGTCCCCGATACTCTTTAATCTCATGTTGGAGTACATCTTTCGTGAAACTGAAACACCTCAGCGCAACATCTTATATCGCCAGTCCAATCAAGTGCTTGCATATGCAGATGACATATGCGTGATTGGACTGAATAGCAACGGAGTGAAAGAAATACTTGATCCGCTTGTAGAGTTTTCAGATTCTGTTGGACTCCAGATCAATTAGTCCAAAACGAAATACCTGATCTCTGGTTTTAAAGACAATGGCACACCAGATTTTAGTAGTGGCCACCACACGTTTGAGGGAGTGAGGAGGTTCAAATATTTGGGCTCTCTTATCACTCACGATAACAGTGTGGGTGAGGATATTAAAGTGCGGCTGGCAGCTGGCAGTCGTTCTTTATATCCGCTAAGGCCACTGCTAAAATCTAAACACTTATCAAGTGCCGTGAAGCTGAAGCTTTACAAAGCGTTGATCAGGCCCGGTGTTATGTTTGGATGTGAAAGTTGGGCGCTGACAGATGAGTACGAGACATGGCTCCTTACATTTGAGAGAAGAATCATGCGTGTGATTTACGGCCCTAAACGTGAATTAGATGGTACATACCGAGCTCTGTACAATTTCGAGATCAGAGATCTGATGAAGATCCCCGATATTGTACATGAAGTTAGATCTCAGCGAGTACGCTGGCTCGGTCACGTTCTGCGTGCTGATCCGGAACGAATTGTGCAGCGATCTCTGAAAGGAGATCCACCATATGGTAGGCGCAGAGGTCGTTGCAGGCGACGATGGCTCCACGATGTAGCGAACGACTTGGCCTCTTCAGATTATCTTAGACAGTATGAAGACCAAGCTCAGGATCGAAACCGTTGGAGCCAGATTGTTGATTCAGTAAGGGGCCAGTAATGGCCTTTAACACTGTTATTATTATTGTTAGATGGCGACATGCTTTACTTTAAATGTTTTATAGTAATGGTTCGGCTATTGGATATGTGATGGGGTTAGTGAACGCTTAATTCAAATAAGTTGATTTATATTTGAATTTCACTAATTGTTTTGTTTGTGGCAGTATCGAATATCGGTGAGTCGAATATTCGAGCTGCTACAGGTATAAGCCTAGATCTTCTTAGGGGCTGAATATTGAGTTTGCACCCCAAGATATACTTGATTTGATGTATTTTCTCAATATCATGAGACAAATTTCTACGCTGAATGTCGGCATTATATGTTCAGAGGCTCCCTACTTCTCCGTTTTTGCTTAATATGATGCTTCAGTTGCATTAAAACCTTTTCCTTTCAGGCCCTAAATTATTTTGTATGGAGCTTTTAACATTATTTGTTGTGGTGCTTATTGCTTTTTTTTTAGATATTGTTTGCGTTTAGATATTGCGATAAAAGTTGCGTGTTGAATTTGGTCAATTCATAAATTGTACTGTATCACAAACCACTTAATCCAAATTTACGAGCTTTTAAATTGTTTAAGTTAATACCAGTTAGACATTACGTGAATACGTATTAACTTATTGTTTGAATGGAACACATAAAGCTTTAAAAACATTTTGATTTGATTTACAGTTGTAAAAGCTCATTTTTTCATTTCAGTATTTTTTTATTATTTTCATAGTTTCAGTATGAAACCTTTAAGTGCTCCAATTTAACATAGATAACTTTCAACATATCCATTCATGATTATAGAGCTTTTATCATTATTATTTGTGGAGCTTATTGATTTTTTATATTAGCTGGTGCGTGTTAAATTTCGTCATTATATTAAGTACACTATGTAAACAAACATTTCATCAAAAATGTGAGCTTTTAAACTTTGTAAATCAACTTAAGTAAAAATTAAAAGCTGATTTCAAAAGCTATGTATTTCATTTAGACATCAAGAACATACTTATTTATTTATTATTACACACATAAAAGTTTAAAAATGTTTTGATTTGATTTAAAGTTTTAAAAGTTCAATTTTTTATATTTGTGTTTTTATTAAATTTATTGTTTGAATTTGAAATTTTACGTTTGACATTATTGGTTGTAACGACCACAGTGCTTTTTTTTAAATAGAATGAACGAACATTTCATCAAAAAATGCGAGCTTTAAAATTATTTAAGTTAATTTAACTGAAGCCAATAAAATATGTGTTCTTTCTAGACTTTAAGAAAATACTTATTAACTTATTGTTTAAATGTAAAATATAAAGCTTTAAAGAACGCTTTGATTTGATTGAAAGTTTAAAAAGCATATTTTTCAAAACTGTGCCATTATTCATATTATTATTTGAATATCAAAGCTTTAAATGTTCTAACTTTGTATAGAGTCTTTGTTGTTGCGCTTTTTGCTTTTTTTTGTTAAATATTAATTTTGACATTAAGTAAATAATTATTTACTTATTGTTTAAATGCAACACATACATTTAATTGGATTAAAAATTGCAAAAGCTCATTTTTTTACATCTGTGTTTTTTTTATTAATTTATCTCTTTGAATATGAAAGGTTTGAATTTTTTAATTTACCGTAACTCTCTATCAACACATCAATTAATGATGATAGAGCTTTTAACATTATTGTTTGTCGTGCTTATTGATTTTTAAATAATTATATTTGCAGGGCCGTGTTAAATAATCATTTGATCAAGAAATGTGAGCTTTTAGGAAATTTATAAATTAATTTAAGCAAAAATTATAAGCTTTTTTCTTAAAAGTATGTGTTCCATTTAGACAATAAATATATATGTACTTATTGTTTAAATACGTAAAGCTTTAAAAGCGTATTGATTTGATTTCAAGTTATAAAAGTTTATATTTTTTTACGTCTGTGTTTTTTTATTAAATTTACTGCTTGAATATCAATGCATTTAATGTTCTAGTTTAGATTAATAGATTAATTTCAACACATCCATCAATGATGATAGAGCTTTTGGCATTCTTGTTTGTGGTGTATATTTTTTATCTTAAATACTAATATGTTTTGAATTTGGTCATCATTTGAAGTGGACTGTACATGTAATTGAACACTGTCCTAAAATGCAAGTTTTTATAATTTGTAAGTCAATTTAAGTAAGATGTTAAAGTGTATTCTCAAAAGCTCTGTGTTTCGTTTAGACATTAAATAAAAATTTACACACCTCTTGTAGTCTGCCAATGGCTTTATTCACGAATCATTCCTTTTACGAAACTAACAAGAAGTGTGCAAAGCTTACAATCTAAAAAATATATTATCTAAGTCCTTCACTTATGTTAAATTAATAATAATTAATTAGTTTAAATGTGCGTTAGCTTAAATATTTAGTTAAATTAAATGTATCAATACATTAGATCTAGGGGATTTACTCTGCGACGCAGTCTATATTTTGGTTGCCTTAATAGTTGCCTTGCTAATTCTTTGGGGTGAGTTTGTAGTTTCGAAAGGTATCTTAAACTGTGTGCCGGTATCATATCTTTGACATATGGTATTTCCTTTGAAACAAGTAGCTTTCAAGGACCGCACGAATTTTAATTTTATATATAAAGCCGTCATGCCATACTTTGTCGAAAGCTTGCGCAATGTCTAGGAAATATGCCGAGCAATATTTATTTTCATCTAATGCAACTTTAACTGTGTTAACAACTCTGTGGATCTGCCCTACAGTATCATGTTAGTCTCGAAACCCAAATTGATTGTTCATTTATAGTTGTTCATTGGTTCATTTTATAGTTGCTTTCCTTTAGTCGACCCAAAATAATCGATAAATTACTGCTATTTGATTGCGTGTTTCGGTGGACAGTTAACAGCCGATATTACACAATTTCCCAACCAATTCCTTTAGGCAGATATTAGTTACTCTTGGATGTGATGTTTATCATATTTGTTGAGTTCATAATGCTTTAATCTTCGTTTGATCAAGACCGCAGTGAATATCCGTTGATTTGAAAAAAGGTATTTTTTGTAAAGTGTGTTTCTGATATTAGCATGATGTCTATATTTTGATCAAGAAAGTGCTGAGAAAGATCGTTCGCATTCCATAAAGCTATCTTTAGGCGCGTAAGTTTTGGCTTTTGACAATAATTTACATTAGTGTGTTCATATTTTGCATCATGATGCTCATTTGTCTTTCCATCATCATCATGAAACTTTGGATCATTACGGTCAGTTTGTTAACGGTTGCGTGAATATTTAATTCCTCTTCGTGGAAATTAACTTTCGTTTTTGGGACAGTAACCTTTTAGGATGTTGGCATAGGAAACTCCTGGTTATGCAAAACTGCTTGTAACATTCTCCAGGTCATTAAGTGTGGTGAGTGTGCATTCGCTTGTTGGGCAATTGTACTTCTTTAAGTCATATTTCTTTGATTGTAACGTGACTTAAGCATTCGTTGCTCAGACCGTATCTTTGTATTGGTCTTACGCTTCAAATCTACATATACTGGGCAACCTCTGTAGTTTGCTGTGTGATTTTTATCACAATTACTACAGCATTTTACTGATGGATCATTTCTTGTCTTATCGCATTTTTTTTTAATCAGAAGTTCGCCAGAAATAACGCAAACTTTACTCAACGTACAATAAGGTTTTGTATGCCCGTACTGGTTCGGTTCGCATTTTGAGTTCCTCCCTTTTTCTTCCTAGGAACCTTCTCCCGATTTAAAATGTTTGCAATAGATTTGGCATGGAAGCCTTGCGCGGCGAAAGCCGCATAAATGTCACCTCTACGCTGCTCTTCGTTCCCTTTAAAACAACAATCAACCCCTTTCGACTTTTCAAAAATTGTGAGCTTTTAAAATTGGTAAATTAATTTAAGTAAATAAAAAAATTAAAAGCTATGTGCTCCAGTCAAACATAAAAATAGTTCTTATTAATTTATTGTTTAAATGGAATACGTAAAGCTTTAAAAAAACTTTGATTTATTTAAAAATTGTAAAGCTCATTTTTTTACATTTGTGTTTTTTTATAAATTTTGCTGTTTGAATATGAATTTAAGTGTTCTAATTTACCATATATAAATTTAAGCACATCCATTAACGATGATAGAGCTTTTGACATTATTAAATGTTGTGCTTTTTGCCTTTTTTTTGGTCAATATTATTTGTTAAGTAGCGTAATTAATTTAGTAATTTTATGAAGTGCAGTATATAAACGAAGCTCGATTAAAATATGTGAGCTTTTAAATTTTGTAAATTAATTAAAGTTAAAATAAAAAGCTATATGTTCCATTTAAATATTAAGTAAATACATCTTTACGTATTGTTTAAATGAACATGAAGTGTTAAAAGCTCATTTTTGGCATATATTATTCCCTTCCAAATCAATCATTAATAATGATGGAGCTTTAATCATTATTGTTTGTCGTATTGCTTTCTTTAAATTATTTTTTAAGTTCCGTGTTTTATTTTGTCATTATATGAAATGTACTGTACAAACGAACAATTGATCAACTTGCGCGAGCTTTTATATTTTAAAAGTTAATTTAAGTAAAAATAAAAAGCTATGTCTATTGATACATTAAATAAATATTTACTTATTAGTTAAATGAAACACAAAAAGCTTTAGAAAAAAATGTTTTGATTTGATGTTTGAAAAGCTCACTTTTTTGCATCTACGTTTGCTTATTACAAAAATATCTTTTTTTAAGATATATACATATAAACGAACAATTAATAAAAAATGTGAGCTTTTGAAAATTTGAGTCATCACTTAATGATGATATAGATCCATTAATGATGATAGAGCTTTTAACATTATTTTTTGTGACGTATGTATGTTATATAGAATTTTTGTGGCAAATATTTAATATAGATACTAGATAACAAATTTTCTGTCCCGATCATTTGAATTTTAAGTTGTAATTTTGTAAAATGTAGATTTTAATTTATTAAATTTTTTAATCAAAATTCTAATGGGCAATAGTTAAATTTCCAGGAGATTATCCCGTGACTTTAACTTTAACGTGTGAAAAAGATAGACAATAAGTGACACAGCTTTTCAGCAAATAAGAGCCCAGAATAACTCGTATAATAGTCAGCGTAAGAATTTGATGGCTGACGGATGGCTGGCGCGTAATTGGCAAGTGACAGGATGACGAGCTTTGGGGCTTCCTGGGGTTAGTGCGATTTTGTGATATTTCGTTAAATACATTAAAAATTATCGTAATGCAGATCTAATGCGGTGTTAAAGTTGAGATCGCGCAATATATGGACAAACATTAGGAAATATTGCTTGAAACAAAAAGGTAATAGAGGGATCCAGAGTATTTATTCAAAATTCGGATTTTGAGTTGTCGTATAGTATTAGATGCCTTCAAAACGACATTTCGGTATTCACTTTAATTCATTAAATTTTTCTCGTTAAGGACGATAAAATGTATACAACCAATCCAAGAAAAATGTTTCTTTAATTTCCTTTAACAAAAAAAAAAGCAAAATGAAAAGACATCTTGAAGAAAATACTATTCAAGATAATCAAATTCACAGGAAATACACACACACACACATGAAATAAATAAAAAAACAAAAATTAAAATTTAAACTTTTCCAATTAAAAGTTTCTGTAAATAATTTAAATTTTTGGTTTATGCTCTTATTTTTTTGGTTTTTTGTTGAAACTTTAAAAGAAGCTTGAACAACACAACACCATCGCACACACACACAAACAGAAGAAATGTCTCTTCCGCTTTTATGTTTTGTAATTATTTTCAAGACACAAACATTTTGAATTGTTGTATACACAACTTTTTAATTATGAGTTATTTTATAAAAACACCAAGAATATAAAAGCACAAATTAAGCTTAGAGGCTTTTTGCAATGTACGTTCGATATATATATATATGCGGGGTGCTTGGTAGTGTGCTATATTTTCTACAGGCAACAAGTTATATATTATGCAACCTCATTACATTTTTTGCTTGCTGCCTCTGAACAAGTAAACTTGCAACAGAATTTTTTTTTTGTTCGTGTTACTTGAGGTTTTGTTTGGTTGTGCAGATTAAACGAACATGATAAGTTATTGCCTTGAGATCATTACGTATAATATATACTGAGTTTGCCGTATCTATATAAACTGATATATAGAGCACAAAATTAGTTTAATTTAATTTATATCTTTGTAAAAAAAACTATCTCGGAACTATATAATTTTATCAAAACTAAACTAAAAAATGTTTTAATTTATAGTTTTAACTATTTCAAACACACAAAAAAAACATTTTGGTTATTTTTATTTCAATTCAAAGAAATTAATTTAATTTAACTTTGGCTATATATTGGATGTACATGTATGGTATAGTTTTACTAAACGATTTTGCTGCAGTAATAAAAGGAGTGGTTTGAAACCTTAAGATATTCATGTTTTTGGAAATCTAAATATTATTGTTTGATTTCCATATCATGTGAAAAAGCAAATGGTTTTTTTTTTAAATTTTATTAGAAAAACAATTAAGGAACAAATATTAAACCATACAAAAGAAATGCATACCAATAACAATACAGTGCTGCAAACCAATGAAATCTTACATGCAGTTTCCGAAATTAACTTTTGTATCTCTTAAATTCTTTACTGTTGTACTTTTTAGTTGGATATAATCAAACGAACTTTGTATAAGCATCTATCATACAATAAATATGTTGGCATCGAATTAGTCGGCCGTTAAATGCCCCAGGTAATCGACATGATTCGTTCATTAGATTTGTTACAGGTCCGTTAATAGTTGTTTTAACCGTTGCCACTCTGATAATCCCATCGTTACCCGCAGAAGTTTTTTTACTATCCGCCCAAGTATAACCATTGTCATCTTTAACCAAGGCGACATCGTCAACATTGATGAGTGAGATAGTTTATTACCTGATGTATTTAGCAATATTGGTTCAGGAACAGCTTGCAGAGATTCACCAATCAAAAAATGTCCAGGCGTCAACATGTTTATACAATCAATGTCGTCATTCATACGGCCTAATGGTCTACAGCTCAGTAAACCTTCAATTTGTGTTATTATTGTATAGTCATCTCTTCAAAGTTCAATTTGGATTCATTCGTAGCCCTTCTGAAATGGTATTTCATTCATTTTACTGCCACTTCCCATAAGCCTCCAAAATGCGGTGCACAAGCTGGAATGAATTTGAATTCAATGTCTCTCTGATCGGATATTTTTCTTTTCAGTCTTTTCACCTCTTTGACATCTAAGAATGGGTCCAATGAATTTAATATATTACTGGACTCTAACAATTGATTTCTTTTTAGTTTTGTAGTATCGGTCTTAAAACTGGATGCCTGGATTGCTCATATAATGTATAGTTCGGCTGACTGGTACTCCCAATACGACAAATATTTACTATTTGGCTTTCTATATTCTGATTTAAGCAGCTTACAAAACTGAAGAACATACCCCACTATCTTTTTAATTTTGAACCTAGAAGAGAATTTATTAATTAATTGATTTATCACTTCGCTATCGCTTGTTTCTAACAAACAATTATCACATTGATTCCGAGCTTCAATATCCAATTCTGGTGGTGGTGGTTTTGTTGTAGTTCTTGACCATTTTGATTTCTTTTGTTGTAGCCACGTAGGCCCATGCCACCAAGTATTCAATTTTGAAATTAATTGTGGATCTACGCCTCTGGATATATAAGAAAGATCCAGAGATCTACGTCTCTGGATATATAATCGGCTAGATTTTGTCTTGATGACATGTGACTCCACCTTTCCCTATGAATTGAGTCTAAGATCATGCTTGTCCTATTGGCTATGATAGTTTTCGACCTAGCTGGAATAATGGAGTCGGGTCCAGGCATATATACAATTTTATCGGCAACATCAAATATCTCTTTAGAGTATTTTGCTAACTCATCTAACAAAACAACACCACACAGTTCCAATCTAGGTAGACCAATTTGCTTTATGGGTGCTACCTTACTCTTCGAACACACTAAACGACTCGTGATTTCTCCATGTTAATTGCAAGTTCGTTAGTATACTACTGCACCATAGGCTAATTCAGAAGCATCACAAAATACATGAAGTTGAATAGAAGTTGGGTTTGCTGACTTGAATACACACCTAGGGATTTCTATTGCTTGCAGATGATGCAAATTTGTATAAATTTGTTTCCAAGTACAAACTACGTTATTTGGAGCTTCTGACAACCAACCTAACGGATCGTATAATTTGGAACTATCTGACATCATATTTATATGAGTCATTTGATCCAGTTTTTCAATTCCAAGTATTCTGGATTGCGCATGGATTAAGGAATTTCGCAACATCGGGCGTGGTGACCTAAATGGCAGTCTAACGATGAATCTTCCATCTGGTGTTCTGGTCGTAGTATCGCGATATAATTTTTCACATGGATCTTCCATGCGTTAAGTTCAATGTCTGAAGAATTTACAAATGGCTCCTCAACCTTGAGCCAACAGATATCACTGAACTTGGTTTATAAAAATTAGGATCTAACTGGAGTTTCCATATTTTGTTTGATATAATGGTGAATGTTTGGTAAATGTGATGATATTTTGTCTATGATGTGTGCCGTTAACTTTATATTGTAATGTGGAATTACACGTGAAGTTATGTTTAGAATTGTTTTGCCTCTTGGTTTTCCCGCAAAGCTGGATGCTATAGACCGTAAATTGATATGTGTGAGAAATTCCGACGTAGGCCTAGCTGTTGAACGCAGGATTCAGTTATAAACGAGAATTGAGATCCTGCGAGGATTTGGTGGCCGTTGGCCGAAACATTCGGGTTCCAAATGTCCTGCACGCAAGCAGTTGGTGCAACTGTTGGTACAATTGTTCTCCGTGATTTTTATGTGTTGTATATAAGATGCTGCATCTCCTTTCAGTAATCCATTTAGGATTTGAAATTAATGAACTGCACTTAAACCCTTGTTCTCATGAACCGATGTTGTAAAAAAATCATGAAAAGATGGCCACAGTTTGTAATCACCATCGAATGGTTCCATATTGATTTTTGCTAACTGTATACCTTGTGCCTTTAGTTCATTCCTTGAATAAGAGTTTGTTGTTGCCCCATGAACTGACCTAATGTGCGGCATTTAGATCTTGAATGTCAGATTTATGTTCATTATTCCGTTAGTTCTTAATCCATTTTCAAAATGTTCACAAAATATCCTTAAGCTAAATCTGGGTAGTTATAGTGGTGACTATTTTGCTGGGACAAGCTCAAAGAAGTCAGGGTGGCTGCGTGCTCAGAATTACATTCTTCCGCTTGCAATATTACATCAGATGTGAAATCTATATTCGTTGATGAATGCTTTGTTACAATTTAAACCAAATTAATAAAATTTCCTAATAACCGGAATTTTTAGATTTTCAAATGGATTAGATACTTCCACAGTTACTGAGTGGTTCAATCCATTTGTCATAAATTCATAAATGATATTAACCACAGTCTATGGAGATTAGCCACTAGCATTAGATAACCACTCAGATGTGTACGTAAATGTCAATACATTTTATGAAAGCATGTTGTAAGGATTTAATCTTCATGTGCCTCTATATATTTAACAAAGCATCGAGTTTTCATCTTTCATGGTTTGATGACCGACTCATAAAATTAAAGAATCGAAAATCTTTGATGGGAATATTCTATCAACGATGCAAATATTTTGTTAAATCCACTACACGAATTCTTCAATTTCTCGTTAATCACTGGCGTATTTCACGAGTCTCCAAAGGGACACAAATCTTTAAATCCATCAATTCCTATATAATTTGATCTGATTGCAACGCTTTTAAATCGACCTTAATTCATCATAATATATAGGTGAACCAGCATGGATTAAGGTCAACATCTACAAAGTTGGTTGAATTCACCAGTAAAGTATGTAAATGAGATAGAAAAACATCATCAACATCAGGTTAATTTCAACCGGCAGCCATTTGTATTTCTAAAGCAGGCGCTAGATGACGTTGGGAGTCCTAACTACGATATTCACATAAAAAGAACCGAAAGCATTAATTAAAATTGTTTCATATTCCTGTTGCACAAAATTGATTGGGATTCCGACCGAAATATACCATTTCATGAAAATGTGTCTCAATTACCTCCATACAACACATTTAGTAGATGCAAACATTATAAGCATAATCCTGTTAGCATAAGTCATCATCTGAATGTTTGTCCACGCAATTATTGTCGAACTATAAGGATAGCAATCTCTTGTCCTATAGTAACTTGAAAAGGTTGTTCGTTATTCATTGCATTCCATCATCATAGTGCTTGTCTCCTTTATTGGACATCTCACACGGATCGATAAAATGCTGCCCAAGTATCTCAATCTCAATCAACTCTTCTATCAATCAACTCTCGACATCCACCATTTTTATTTTCAAAACATACACGTGCGCTTATTTCCAACTAAACACCCCTGCCAACGTTTTTTCCAGTCTTAATAATATTATTTTACATAATATATCGATAAACTATATGTATACCTAACGCCAACTTTTCAATTTTCTTACCTTTATTGTTGACAATCTATTCATTCTCTTGTGTGACAATAAAATAATAAAAAATTCTATTTGTGTAACAAATCACAAAATTTTGTATTTTATGTCCAAAGTAAATATTATTCTTAAAAAAAAGTTTTTATGTCCGAACTTTTAACAATAAAAGGTTGTTCTTTCTTCTCCCTAACCAGTATACACACGAACCACGTCAATTTAAACGAATAGAAAAAATTTTTTTGGTGAAATGAGGTGAGTAATTCATATGCGTACTCATATAAATATACCTTAATATATATTTATAAGTTTATGTTTGGACGAATAAGATAATGGGCAGATGATCATTATCCGCATAGACGAGCTAGAATTGAAACTTTTGTACATAAAATTGCAACTGAAAAGATTGTTCCACTTTGAAGTTTCTTATCGATTTACTGTCCAAAGTATTCACATAGTTATATCCACTGGTTTGCTTATAAAAATACCTTTCATTTGATATATATACATGACTATATCATTGGAATTAAAAAAAAAAATTATTTTATCACGGACAAATCGACACAAGCACCAGAGGACACAAAACGGAAAAGTCAACAACACTACATGTGTGCATAGCTTAACTTTATCATATACTTACGTATAGTAAGGGTAGAGTATTCCAATCGAAAAAAAAACAAAATGTATCAGATTTTGTTGTTCGCACATACGAGTACCTCTAAGTCCGCTAAATCCATTGACAGTTTTTCACAAATATCTTTATGTGGATGTGTGTGTCGGTATGTCCGTGATAAATTGTATGTCATTAAAAGCTAAAAATCCACCAAAGATATTTCATTTACGCGAAATGGATTAGAGGATAGAAAGCTTATAAAACAGACCAGTACAGATCTGGTGGACCAATGGACCAAATGAAACGTATTTTTATAAAAAACCAGTGGTACAAGTTTTATTAAAACAGTTTTATAATTAAAACAACTTTTTTTTAACCCTTTGAGATTATTTGGCATGCTCTTTCTATAGATAAAGAACTCTGAGATCGGATCAACAAGAAAAAATACGACCTGGACCATCCTGATACGCCAAACCAGGTATGTCGTCCCAAAGCCTTCAAATAAAAAATTCAAACAAAACATAAATAAAAAATTAATTGTTACAGTGATTTAGACCATCATAATGAAAATCTAAGAATTTTTTTTAAATTGGTTGGAACCAATAAAGATTCCGCACTAAATGCCGGACGGCCCATGGTGCTAACCCAGGACTTTATTTGAACCAAAGTATGGAGGACAACTGATCTACACTAATAGCTCTATACAAGTGAAAACCTGAAACTGAATAATATTGCATGTTCCTCAAGACAGTCCTCACAAATAACATCCTGAGATAAACCCATTCGATAGAGATGACCCTTAAATCAACCATGACCCGTAAGAATCACAAGCAGCTCGCGATCTTTTTCCCTTCGATTTCACAATGTTCTGGTACCAACATTAACGGAACGATATTATTGGAGCAATGAAGACTAATGAATTGTTTGCAATCCTTGAGAAGATTGGAGACGGTCAAGGGATTATTCAATGAATTGAGCACAACTTTGCTATCAAAATCCTCGGAAAACCACAAATCCCTTGATTGATAAACCAATAAGTTGGAGAAGTTGTATTCAGGTAGTGATCTATCATTAACCTTATCGAAATCTGGTAAAAATGAAGTGTAATTTTTAAAATTTTGTCTATATTTGGAGTCAGAGACATAGTAACAGCCCTACAAGCCGTGTTTTAAAGACTATTAAGTTGGGCAGTGGAAACCTTTAGATTAACAAAAGGCCAACACACAACATAAGCGTCAGATAATATCGGTAAGACCAGCGATTTATAAATGAAAAACAACACCCTGAGTGTTATACCCCAGGATTTCCCAAGAGCCCTTCTACATTGCCAAAATATGGCAATAGCTTTTTGTAGTTTGGAATCAAGATGGAATTTCCAGGAAAGTTTGCTATCTAAGATAACACCAAGATGATTGACTTGGTTACATCTGGTAATCGGTCTCCCAAAAAGAGAAGGAACGGATAGATCCAGACCACTCCTACGCCCAGTAAAGACAATTACATCTTAGTCTTAGACGGATTGACGTGCAGACCCTTGTCAATGCACCATGCCTCCACAATATCTAAGGCATGCTGCATTAAGTATAGGATAAGACATTGAGCATAACTATGTGCAATGAAGCCGCCTTGCTGCAGCTTAACCAGTAATCCGTCAATGACAGCCTTTGGCCTGGGGACAACGTTTGGTGTATTTTCCAAAAAAATACACTCCATCCAGTTCAGTAGATACATTGCCAGACTTGAGCATGGATCCATTTGACAATGATGTGTGATTAATACAAAAATTATTACAGGCATTAGTAATCGAGATAAAAGAGGTACTATCACAATCTACCGCTATATCGAAGAAAGTACCTACAAGAAACTCTTTATTAGTGAAGGATCTTTCAATCCTAATTACAAGTTCATGTAGGGCAGTTTCACAGGACCTACCAACTCTGTAAGTAAATTGCATGTTACTGAGTGGGAAAGAAATTAAGTGATAAGAAGTCTCTAATAATTCTGTTGACAATTCTTTCTAAGGCTTTAAGAAAAATTGAAGACAGTCTAATAGGTTGAAAAAGCTCCTGGTTCAAGATTTTGAAACAGAGCAGAAAGCAATACCAGCTTCGAAAAGGATTATCAAATGGTCCTGAAAGGAAAGCCGTGCTGTAATTCAGCCGGTAAAATAGTATCAGGCCCTTATAAGTTGCAAAGGAAAAGAGACTCCAGCGCCAATCAATAGAAGTTTAACCACGAAGCTCTGTGAGCGGATCTTAAACATCGTTTATATTCTTTTTGTACCACTACAAAATTATCCACATCAATCAGATTTTTCTTTAAACTTTTCAGATCAGAGTTCCAAATGGGTTTGTTATTGTTCTTTTGGTTCATGATAAGAGGAGCAGAATTTTCAAAAGCAGTCGAAATGTCTGTTTCAAGTGAAGACGCATGTACCTCAATGTCGTTACTTGACCGGATTATTCTTGGTGGGGTAAGTAAAGAAGCCAGCTCGAGAGGACAAGTCCCCAATTAAATAATTTTTTGTTGCGATATGGCTTTCGACCTTTCGAGGTTAGTGTTAAACGAGATACACCTGTGATCAGAGGTGAGAACATCATCCGTCACCCTCCAATCAAAAATTAAAACCAATGTTAGACATGGAGCATAAACTGATGTATCACCTCAAAACGAATGGAATTGACAAAAGTTAACTTGCTGCCTATATTTAGAACTTCAAGCTCTGAAGAGCTTATTTATATAGTTGAACAAAGAAGATCCCCAATGATTAATATTCGTACTACCCCAAAATGGAGTGATGCACATTAGCATCTCATCCGATTACAAGAGACACCACTTACGCTTGCTCCATGACACAAGGTTCACCATTTCCTCTGAGGGACGAGGTAAGACAGAGTCATACGGTAAATAAACTGATGCAAGCACCAGCTTAGTGCAGGAATTGTTAAATATTAAAGTGATAAGCACTGCCGAAAAATCAGCCGAGCTGTACTCATGAATAAGGGAAGCATTAATGTTGTGGCCCCTGTGGTCGGGGGGCACTCACATGTCTCGTAAATCAAAATTGCACGAACATGTTTCCCAAGAATACCACCACAGTATCCTTTGCTTATCGTAGGAGGCGACTTAACGGTTGGATCGCTGGGCTGACGACCCGCATCCGTAAAAAAAATATAGTGTTTATAAAGTCAACAAAAAGAAAAATGGATACCGCCAAAACGACACCGGACCCCCGCTCAAGTACCCGGACACGAGATTTAGGATCGGCACGTGGAACGTGCAATCACTAAGGAAACCAGGAGCGTTAGAGGGCCTAATCACGTGCATGAAGGAGTATCGGCTGGAACTCGTTGCTCTTCAAGAAACTCGCTGGCCTAAAAGTGGAGACCATGTGTCCCAGGGCTATACGTTGTTCTACAGTGGAGATGACCTCGGAAATCTTGGAGCTGGATTTCTTCTTGGGCCGCAGGTAAAGAAGGCTGTTTTGGATTTCCAAGCAGTCAATAACCGATTGTGTAAGCTTCGCTTGCGCATGAAGTTAGCTAACCTGTCGATAATTTGTGTACATGCGCCCACAGAAGTCAGCCAGCCCCAAGATAAAGACTCATTTTACAATGACTTGGACGATCTGATGGGATCTATACCCGAACACGATGTTAGAATGGTAATTGGGGACTTTAATGCTAGAGCTGGCAGAAATCAGACCGACTTGTGTGAAAACATAGGTCCGTACTCCCGACACGAAACTGCGACCGATAATGGTGAGAGAATGATGTACTTTGCGGTTGCTCATGATCTTAGAGTAGCAAGCACATTCTTCCCTCACAAACACATACATCTTGAGACATGGACACATCCTCGCGGAACTTCCCGGAGCCAAATTGACCACGTGTTAGTTTCTAAAGGACGGGCTCAGGTTGTGCAGGATGTGAGAACTTATCGGTCAGCAACCAAATACGTAGGCAGCGATCATCATTTGGTCGCTGCAAAGCTACGATGGAAGTTTTCGTACAAGTCTGGGAACACAGCGAAACGCATGGTACGTTTCGACTGTGAAGGTCTGATAAATGAAGATCAAAAGAAACGATATCAGGATCTTGTCAGCGACAACATTAATGAAGCTAATTACCAGTCTGACTGCGTGAACTCTGTCTGGGGGGTACTGAAAACTTCGGTTGTCAGTGCTGCTCAACAGACTTTAGGTATAGTGAAAGTCAGACCCAAGAATGATTGGTTTGATGACGAGTGTCGTCTTGCAGTTGAGCAACAAAATATAGCCCATAATGAAGTGCAACAACGTCTCACAATCGCGAGGAAAAACAAGGCTGCTCTTGCAAGAAGGGCAGCTAAGCGGATTTGTAGACGGAAGAAGCGAGAATGGTGGAAGGCCGAGGTTCTGAAAGTACAACAACTCAGTAATGAGCGCAGTTCGCGTAATTTCTTTAAAGGAATTACTGGACTGAACCATACTTTCAGGCCTACGTCAACCGCCATTCGGGACCGGGATGGAAACCTCTGTGTCAACATCGACGCAGTACTTGACGCATGGAGTGGACACTTTACTGACCTGCTTGATGTCCATCATGCGTCACAGACTGTTGTTGAGCCACCTCTAATACAGACTGCGGATATTTGCACTGAGGAGCCATCCCATGAGGAATTCACTAAAGCCATGCAGAGATTGAAACGAAACCGTGCACCTGGAGTGGACTGCATTAATTCGGAGCTCTTGATATTCGGAGGGGATACTTTGTGGAACTGTCTTTTCGACCTTATTCGATTAGTATGGCGAACCGAAGTTATGCCTGATGAATGGAAAGTGGCCGCGATATGCCCCATCTTCAAGAAGGGAGACCGCTTGAAGTGTGAGAATTATCGCGGTATAGCTCTCCTTTGCACAGCTTACAAGTTACTGTCATACATTGTATTGGATAGAATCACTCCTCTAGCGGAGGGCTTGGTTGGTGACTATCAAGGAGGATTTCGTCCGAATCGATCAGTCACCGATCAGGTCTTTTCGCTGCGGATGATTCTATCTAAATATTATGAGACATCCATCCCCGTACATCAGGTGTTCCTGGATTTCCGGCAGGCCTATGACTCGATCAATCGAGAGAGTTTATGGTCTGCCCTGGAATACCTAGGAATGCCAACAAAACTGGTACGACTATGTAGGATGACAGTGACGCAGTCTCAATGCTGTGTTAAAGTTGAGAACAGGCTATCGACAAGTTTTGTAGTTAACTCGGGTGTTCGGCAGGGAGATGCTCTGTCCCCGATACTCTTTAATCTCATGTTGGAGTACATCTTTCGTAAAACTGAAACACCGCAGCGTAACATCTTATATAGCCAGTCCAATCAGGTGCTTGCATATGCAGATGACATATGCGTGATTGGACTGAATAGCAACGGAGTGAAAGAAATACTTGATCCGCTTGTAGAGTTTTCAGCTTCAGTTGGACTTCAGATCAATGAGTCCAAAACGAAATACCTGATCTCTGGTTTTAGGGACAGTGGTACACCAGATTTTAGTAGTGGCCACCACACGTTTGAGGGAGTGAGGAGGTTCAAATATTTGGGTTCTCTTATCACTCACGATAATAGTGTGGGTGAGGATATTAAAGTGCGGCTGGCAGCTGGCAGTCGTTCTTTGTATCCTCTAAGGCCACTGCTAAAATCTAAACACTTATCAAGTACCGTGAAGCTGAAGCTTTACAAAGCGTTGATCAGGCCCGTTGTTATGTTTGGATGTGAAAGTTGGGCGCTGACGGATGAATACGAGAGATGGCTCCTAACATTTGAGAGAAGAGTCATGCGTGTGATCTACGGCCCAAAACGCGAAATAGATGGTACCTACCGAGCTCTGTACAATATCGAGATCAGAGATCTGATGAAGATCCCCGATATTGTACATGAAATAAGATCTCAGCGAGTACGCTGGCTCGGTCACGTTCTGCGTGCTGATCCGGAACGAATTGTGCAGCGATCTCTGAAAGGAGAGCCACCATATGGTAGGCGCAGAGGTCGTTGCCGGCGACGATGGCTCCACGATGTAGAGAACGACTTGGCCTCTTCAGATTGTCTTAGACAGTATGAAGACCATGCTCAGGATCGAAACCGTTGGAGCCAGGTTGTTGACTCAGTAAGGGGCCAGTAATGGCCTTTAATACTGTTTATTATTATTATTATTATTATTATTAATGTTGTTACCAATAAAAATGCACGCCCGAGCTTTATCAACAGAATTCTTATTGAAAAATCTGCCATTATTACAATTCAATCCAGAAACAACGCCATCAAGAAGGTATGGTTCCTGAATTAGAGAAATATTTGTATGCATTAAAGAAAGCAGCATCATTTCAAGTTCAGCATAAAAAAAATAAAAAAAAGTAAAACATTTGATGATCTTAAAAGAAATCTTCTCTAGAACGTATTGCAACGATAAACCGGAACCCGGACTTTTCTCAAAGGAGTTTTGGTCAACCCGAAAGACAATCGATTGGCGATTCGCCTCACGCTAGCACCGAACAACTTTTCATCCTAACAAGGTTGGTTGTTATAACTCGAGGATACTCTGGGAGACCAGTGATCCATGTCCGTAAAAGAAGCGGTTTTGGGGGGTGGCCAACTGATAGCTGACAACTATAACTCCAAATGTCTCTCATTTTGTAGACTTGCTCGCTAATCCACTTGTAAGTTTTGTCTTATTGTTATTGCTCCTGCAGATGAAGACTCCGGCACAAAATCAGATGATTTCACTGAGTAAAGCACTCGACGACTCAATTCAAGCCGGAAAATGCCCAACTTCTCCTCGTCGATGAATCGGTGACTATGTTTGCGCACGAACGCGGTTTTTTTTCCGGCAAAGTACCAGTTGTGGTACGACCACGCTTCGGAGTGTCGGAGGAGCCACTGGCCAAGTATGATCTTACTACCACATTATTTCTTTTTGGGGAAGAAGTAGCTATTGTTACATCAGATAAATTCAAGTTTTTGAGGCGGCCTAAGTTCTTCTAAGAAACCTCTGCGTTTTTTCTTGAACTCTTTACCATTCGTAAATTGAGATTTGAAAAAACTTAAAAACAGCTTTAATTGTCACCAAACCAGCAGCGTTGGTCCCCGACTCCTCTAAAATGTTCAACACATGTAAACTGCTGAAGTAGTTGTCCAAATATAAGTTATGGCAGATAGAATCAGTCATTGCAGCAAGATGAAGTACCACTGAAGAACCAAAAACGAAATTTTTAAAATTATAATTAGGATAAACCAGTACTAGGTACCACCTTGATTTAATATGAAATTGTATGGCTGTCCCGACCTTCTACATAAAACAAAAATTGTAATCTCCCACCGGTTAGGGTTGATTAACTTTCTTTAAATGGAATTATTTGCTCGCCAATACACAAATTTTCTTCTAATTTCAGTTGCAAATAACTATTGCGTGCGGTGTTGATTAGTGAAAACATTCCGATTAGTTCTGACTAATTGAAAAAAAAAGATATCGGGTCATTGCATTCAAAAATAATTCGGTACCCATCGCTCTATCCCATGTAAATAAATTGGGCACCTTCATCTTCCGATTGTGATTCCGGTTGCCATTGTACATCATTTTATAAAATTAATATCATTGTGCATAACTATGGCTCCATCCTGCACCGCAGAAGCCAGAACAGTTACAAGCTGGTCATTAAGAAACTCTGCATGTGAGTAGGTAGGGGGGCGATTTGGCCAGACAGACAAGTGGCTCCCCCAATTAATATAATTGGCACTGTCTGCTGACATCAACAGTATACATTTGGGGGGAATATTCCGCTTAATGGGTCATGTCTCGGCTAAATCTAATACTATACATTAGGGAGAATATTCTGTTGAATGGTTCATGTCTCGGTTAAAGCTTTATTAGCTGAATGGTTCATGTCTGGGGGAATGCGTCTCTGAAATGATGGTGTTGTAGTCAGTGGAAATTTTGCTAAATTAATCGACATTTGGAGGCTATACATTTGGGCGTGGTTTGTGTTCAGAAATCTATAACAGCAAAAAGTAGAAATTGTGGTTGCTGAATTCTGCCGCATGTCTTTTAGCGAATAGGTAAGAAAATTAGTGGTGACGTGGCGCTGATAAAAAGACCATACAAACAGAACAACACAAGAAATGTTGGTTCTTTTCTTTACTTATTAAACAAGCGTTAATCGAATTTAAAAAAAAAAAAAAGACATATGGCTTTTAATATACGTCATCTCATCACACTTATAATATAGCAAAACGATAGCTGTCGAAAATAGTTGACGAGATGCTGATCATAATATGAAAAAACGAGAAGACTAGAAGGGTTCGTGATCTTAGTGGTATTAATGTGGTGAGGTAGGTTAAAATTATATTAAAATACAAAGTTCAAATATATCATATTAAACTCATATATCTTGCTGTGTATACCAATAGAGGAAAATGACTTAATAGTATCTTCAACCCAGATCCAAGTATCAGCAAAGTATATATTTCTGTATTCTACAAAAATTAATTGATAATGACCTGCGCAAACTATTCGACACTACAACAAGTTTTGCAAGCTCGTATTACAATAATGTCATTGAATAGTTCAAACTTCCTCATTGAGGAAACCACATTTCTATTAATTTATTGTAAAAAGTGAGTTAATGATACATTTTTAAAACATGCAGTTTGATTGTAAATAAATGTATACTTACATACATACCTACCATTCTGCTTTTGCTGTCGAATATCTGGTATACTACTCGTATCTATAAAGTTGACCTCTCTATATTAAAAAAAAGATAAGTGAAAAATTAGAATAAGTTTAAGTTGTTACACACTTAAACTAAATAATGTTTTCAACAGGAAAATAACCTACCATGATATATGATCAAATGAAAAAAACAAAACAAAAAAAACTAATTAAAAACAATAAATTACGTCTGCTTTATAGGATGCGTACACATCAAAAGTGAACCGACCTAATCAACGATTATGGTATAACTAAACCAAATGAACTTTAATATCGTCTTATATTTAGTAATTATTCTCTTACAATTGATATACTTAAATATGTACATGTGTATATAGAAAATAAGATTGAACGCAATAAATAAAACTAAAAAGAGAATAAAAAGTACAACGATGCAAAATTATATTATAACGTCTCTTTTTATAGTATGTTTCTTTTTTCTTTTTTTTTTGATGAGCACAATCTGAAACACGATTAAACATGATCGAAAAACTTCACGTAGACAAAACGACAAAACTAAAACGCTTAACAACATTGACACTTTTATTTGTAAATGATATTTTATAGGTGTCGATGTATTTCAGATGTTTTATTATGCAATACACATCTTTTAAAGTTTCAGATATGCGTCATTGCGTTTAACTATGCATACATGGATAGTTTAAAATACTCACAGATGTTTTTACTTTTTAAAATACATGTATTTTCATATTTGTAGATGTGTACTCGCAGAAAACAAGATCAAACGTGATTTGTGACCGTCGTTTTTTTGCTCATGCATACTTTATTTATTAACCAGGTAGTAACTTATGGTTATTAAAAATGATATACATACATATGCACATGTATGTACTGTGGCGCCAATTGCAGTAATTAAATTACCCATCTTCGTCAATTGTTGTTATTAAATTTAATCATGTAAGGTTGCGAGTTTTAATTCATGAACGATGACGTTTTGAGTAAATCAAGAACGATGACGTTTTTAAAAAATAATTTCTATTTTCAAAACAATACAGCAATAGTTTTGATTAAGATATCAATCGAAGTTTAGTGTCTTACACAACTTACACAGACTATTAAGATTAATAAAAATCACAACCTTGATTGTCTCGTGTCAAGCATTAAATATGAAATGTGGGTAATATTTACATACACTCACGTAATGGTAAATACCAATGTAAACGCTGGCTGGTAAAAATATTGAAGTGTAAACAAACTCAGTAGATATTACGAGAAAAGCTATAAAAGAACATTGTGTGGGAAGACTTAATCACTCAATATTAACACTTTGCAGTGATTAGTCGCAAGTTTTAATTAAAAGTGCTCAGTGATTAAATAGTTTTTTTTGAACGAAATAAATATAATCAGAAGACTACAACGATGTCTCGTTTTGTAATTGAAAAAGATATTCAAACTGAAGTGAAACGTTTTAATGTACGGGGGCGAAAACTGGAGTTTAAAATAAAAACTGTGCCCGATAATGTGGATCCGATTGAATGGATCAAAGGAGCTGTACAGGACATAGTACACCATGCCTTGCAGCATGTCGAACCTACTGATAAAGTAGGTATAACTTTCTGTGGAGAAAGTTTTAAACAACATGGTCCGGGTTGGTTACCGTTTACTGATGCTAGCAAGCTTACTATGAATGATATTTGGGATCTTATTTCAAAAATCTTTCAGAGTAATTCTCAAGGTAACTTATTTTAATAATTTATTTCAAAAAAAAATAAGTCTAAAATTAAAAACTTACTATAAAGTTTTATAAAATTATTTCTCGTTTTTATTATAGGATTAAGTACGGATACCTTTTGCCTGGGTGTAACAACTGTACGCCTACCAATTGGGTCAGGAAACGAGCGGCGTAATAAATACAACACATTCGTTGAAGAGTGTGCTATGCGTAAAGGAATTGTAACAATAAATAACAAAGACCATTTGTGTCTTCCCCGCGCATTAGTTGTTTCAATTGCTGCGGTTAAAAAGGATCCAAACTATAAGAAAATAAGAAAAGACACCGGAAAACAACAAACGAAACTCACCGTAGAGCTGTTGTCTAATTCAGGTATCATCATTCCGGAAGAAGGCTCAGGTATCTTACAACTGCAATTATTTCAAGATTATCTAAGTGATTTTAAAATAACCGTGTATCAATGGGGTCACAAAGGGCGGGACACGGTATTTGAAGGAGAAAATAAGTTTGCAAAATATAATTTAAATCTATTATATTATAAGGGGCACTATAACGTTATAACCTCTCTAACAGCAGCTTTTTGCTGCAGCTATTTTTGTGAAAACTGCCATTACCCCTATAACAGTAAAAATAAGCATAGATGTGGTGGATCATGTCCATGTTGTCAACAATCTCCAGCATGTGCTAAACATATCTTAAATTATAAATGTACCGACTGTAATCGTAATTTTAGAGGACAAGAATGCTATGAAAAACATCTTGCTTCTGGGTCCCTTAATAGCGGAAATGTTTGCAATCAATTGAGGAAATGCATTGACTGTTTAAAATTATATAAAACCGAAAATACCCATGTATGCGGTGAAATATTTTGCAAAACATGCAATTCATATAAGCCTCAAGATCATCTATGTTTCATTAGACCAGACAAGCGTACACCACCTATGGACAAAATTTTGTTCCTGTTCTATGATTTAGAAACACGCCAAGAAACAATTATCGGTGAAAAAATTGTGAATGGAAATGTAACGCAAGTAAAACTTCACGAACCAAATTTATGTGTATTCCAACAAAGATGTAATCAATGTATCCAAGAAGATATATTGAGATGTGATAGGTGTGGAGTAAGAGAGCACGTGCTCGAAATTAAACCCATTGAAAGATTTATCGAGCACATTCTTAATCAAAGAAAACTCTTTAAAAAGATTGTAGTCATTGCTCATAATGGTCAAGCATTTGATCATCAATTCTTGTTAAAATCTTTACTTGATAGAACTGATTTAAAACCTGAATTAATAATGAGAGGAACAAAAATTATTTTAATGAAACTAGGAAATGTAAAATTCATCGATAGTTTAAATTATTTCCCAATGAGTCTGTCCAAATTACCGAAGGCATTTGATTTGCCAAACATTTATAAAAAAGGTTATTTTCCGCATCTATTTAATACGGTAGAGAATTCAAATTATGTCGGTGTTCTCCCTGATGAAAAGTATTATAGCCCTGATACAATGAAAGCTATAGATCGTGAAACGTTTCTTAAATGGCACGGCGAAAACAGACACATGGAATTTAATCTAAAACATGATCTTGTTGACTATTGTATTAGTGACGTAAGAATTTTGGCTGAAGCATGTGTTGCATTTAGAAAAATCATGCTTGAACAGTGTAATGTATGTCCGTTTACAGAAGCCGTTACCATAGCTTCTGCATGTAACCTGGTGTTCAGGCGAAATTTCCTAAAGGAAGCATCTATTGGTATAATACCCAAGAATTGTTACAGAAATATTGACAATCAATCACAAGTGGCTATTCAATGGATGTTATGGGAGGAAAAAAAACGCGAAATCGTTATAACTCACAGCGCTAAACAGAAGGAAATAGTGTTGAAGGGGGTCAAAGTTGACGGATATTGTTCATCTACTAATCAGGTTTTCGAATTTCACGGTTGTTATTATCACGGACATCCGACGTGTTTAAAATATAATCGTGATGATCCATTATATGATAATCCAAATGATAGTATGAATCAACGTTATGAAAATACGGTAGCTAAAATTGAACGTTTACGTTTGTTTGGATACGAAGTGATAGAAATGTGGGAGTGTGATTTTCATAGACAAATGAAAAATAATAAAGAGATGGATAATTTAAAAACACACAGCTTACTGATCGATACCCCTCTAGATCCACGAGATGCTTTTTATGGTGGGCGAACAGAAAATACGAGAACTTACTATAAATGTAAATCCGGCGAGAAAATCAAGTACATTGATGTATGTTCTCTATATCCTTGGGTTTGCAAGGTTGGAAAATTTCCAATAGCACATCCGAAAGTATACGTTGGGAATGAGGCATGCTCTAAATTAAATTTAGAACATACGGAGGGTTTGATAAAATGTAAAATTTTACCACCACTAGAGCTATATCACCCCGTTCTCCCTATCAAACAGAATGATAAACTAATGTTTACATTGTGTTATACTTGTAGTAAAGAAAAAAATCAGAATGAGTGTGGTCATACTAATGATGACAAAGCATTAACAGGTACATGGGTTCTGGATGAAATTAGAAAGGCTCTCGAGAAGGGCTACCGAATATTAGACATCTATGAAATATGGAGTTACAATGTGGAACAATACGACCAACTAACCCAAACAGGCGGATTGTTCACTGAGATGATGAATAAATTTTTAAAAATGAAACAACAAGCTTCTGGTTGGCCTAGCAGCTGCTCCACTCAAGATAAAAAAGAAGAATATATTGAACATTTTCTGCGAAGAGAAGGAATACAACTAGAATTTGCTGAAATTGTTAACAATTCAGGGTTGAGGTCTATGGCTAAATTAATATTGAACTCATTTTGGGGTAAATTTGGGCAAAGGGAAAATCAGCCGAAAACAACAATAGTAAACCAACCTGCTGAATTGTATTCTCTGCTCATTAACCCATCTGTTGTGGTTACACATATAATTATAATAGATGAAATAAATGTAGTTGTTAACTGGGAGTATAAGACAGAAGCTGCTGTTTCTTTAGCCACTGTAAACGTCTGCATTGCAGGATATACAACTGCACATGCCCGTCTAAAACTATATAGCTATTTAGAGAAACTAGGTGACAGAGTACTGTACTGTGATACTGATTCTGTAATATATGTCAGCCGAGAAGGAGAATATGAACCACCTACTGGAGAGTTTGTGGGAGATATGACAGATGAACTAGAGTCATATGGACACGGAAGTTATATTACAGAGTTTGTATGTGGAGGTCCGAAAAACTATGCTTTCAAGATATTTAGTACAAATAACAACACAATAGAGATCGTATGTAAAGTAAAAGGCATTTGTTTAAACTATGAAGCGTCAAAACTAGTTAACTTTGAAGCAATCATGAATATTATATTAAATTTTGACGAAAATAATAATATTCCTATTATTTCAACTAATATTCGACGCACGGAAAGATATGAAGTGATAACCTTAACAGAGGTTAAGGAGTACAGAGTTACGAGCAATAAGAGGAAGTTTTTGGAAAATTACGACTCACTGCCATATGGTCATAAAAATTGCAAAACAGGTGTATGACTTTCCCAACTTTTTTTTTATTTTTTTTTATTTTGTTATAGTGACCATAGTTAACATAAAATATGTATTAATTTTAAGATTTTAATGTTTCATACAATTTTAAAAATGTAAGCAAAATGTAAAGCACAAGTAAAAAATAAAATTTTATAATAAAAAATTATTTTGTTTTAATTTAAACATTTTCTTTCACGGTTCTCCAGTCGTAGGTCTTGTTATGGTTCTTTAACAGCTTAATCATTTTGTTTATGGTTAATTTTTAGTATTTCTAATTTACAAAGTACTGTTTGGTAATGAAAAAATGTCATAGACGGCTGTGCTCACGCACTAGTCACCTTCTATAATTTCTGAAAATAACATATAACGTGAAATATTTTTTATGGTAGGATTCTAACATTAGCCTATAAAATTTAGATTGTATAGGTCAGAAATATTAAATTAAGGGATCTGGTTTTATTTCACATTGTAAAATAGGTCGTTGCTCCCCTCGACTATAGAATTTTAATTGTGAAGGTCATCATACGAAAATAAGTAATCGGAGAGTCTCTAAATCAGATTGTTTAAATTAAAAAATAGTATTTCTTGCATACTAATAATATGTGTTGTTGTTGTTATTTTGATAAAAAAAAATTAAAAATATTAGGATCTATTCCAGATGTCAAACAGAAATAGTTGTAGTATAATTTTATAATCAAGATATTTTGATATCTACTTTTGTATGATGAACTTTCATCAAATTAATTGCTATAATAATAATAATACCGAGGATTTTTACACTGTTGTTGTTGTTTTGATTATTAATTTTAACAATTTCCGCTGGTCAAACATAAAAAGTATATAAATAGATTATTATGTCGCATTTTCTAATATTAGAAATCGCATAACCCCTTCGCGCAAATGTGAGATTAATGTAATCGTCTATGATATTTTGAATTGTTAAACTTGAAAATTGAGTTTGCAAACTGTTATATCATAATCGTTTACATCTGTATTTGTCAAAAATATAAATTTTGCTAAATTTTGCTTTTGAACATGCCTGATCGATAAAAATTTAATGTAAACGTCTATGATTTAATAAAAATTGATGTAAACGTCTATGATTTATAATTCAAATGCGGTGGGTATCGTACCGGCGCGGAGCGCGGGTACGGTACCCACGGTCATATGCAGTGTCCCCGAAGGGGACACTGCACATTACCGCATTTGCATTATAAATCATAGACGTTTACATCAATTTTTATTAAATCATAGACGTTTACATTAAATTTTTATCGATCAGGCATGTTCAAAAGCAAAATTTAGCAAAATTTATATTTTTGACAAATACAGATGTAAACGATTATGATATAACAGTTTGCAAACTCAATTTTCAAGTTTAACAATTCAAAATATCATAGACGATTACATTAATCTCACATTTGCGCGAAGGGGTTATGCGATTTCTAATATTAGAAAATGCGACATAATAATCTATTTATATACTTTTTATGTTTGACCAGCGGAAATTGTTAAAATTAATAATCAAAACAACAACAACAGTGTAAAAATCCTCGGTATTATTATTATTATAGCAATTAATTTGATGAAAGTTCATCATACAAAAGTAGATATCAAAATATCTTGATTATAAAATTATACTACAACTATTTCTGTTTGACATCTGGAATAGATCCTAATATTTTTAATTTTTTTTTATCAAAATAACAACAACAACACATATTATTAGTATGCAAGAAATACTATTTTTTAATTTAAACAATCTGATTTAGAGACTCTCCGATTACTTATTTTCGTATGATGACCTTCACAATTAAAATTCTATAGTCGAGGGGAGCAACGACCTATTTTACAATGTGAAATAAAACCAGATCCCTTAATTTAATATTTCTGACCTATACAATCTAAATTTTATAGGCTAATGTTAGAATCCTACCATAAAAAATATTTCACGTTATATGTTATTTTCAGAAATTATAGAAGGTGACTAGTGCGTGAGCACAGCCGTCTATGACATTTTTTCATTACCAAACAGTACTTTGTAAATTAGAAATACTAAAAATTAACCATAAACAAAATGATTAAGCTGTTAAAGAACCATAACAAGACCTACGACTGGAGAACCGTGAAAGAAAATGTTTAAATTAAAACAAAATAATTTTTTATTATAAAATTTTATTTTTTACTTGTGCTTTACATTTTGCTTACATTTTTAAAATTGTATGAAACATTAAAATCTTAAAATTAATACATATTTTATGTTAACTATGGTCACTATAACAAAATAAAAAAAAATAAAAAAAAAGTTGGGAAAGTCATACACCTGTTTTGCAATTTTTATGACCATATGGCAGTGAGTCGTAATTTTCCAAAAACTTCCTCTTATTGCTCGTAACTCTGTACTCCTTAACCTCTGTTAAGGTTATCACTTCATATCTTTCCGTGCGTCGAATATTAGTTGAAATAATAGGAATATTATTATTTTCGTCAAAATTTAATATAATATTCATGATTGCTTCAAAGTTAACTAGTTTTGACGCTTCATAGTTTAAACAAATGCCTTTTACTTTACATACGATCTCTATTGTGTTGTTATTTGTACTAAATATCTTGAAAGCATAGTTTTTCGGACCTCCACATACAAACTCTGTAATATAACTTCCGTGTCCATATGACTCTAGTTCATCTGTCATATCTCCCACAAACTCTCCAGTAGGTGGTTCATATTCTCCTTCTCGGCTGACATATATTACAGAATCAGTATCACAGTACAGTACTCTGTCACCTAGTTTCTCTAAATAGCTATATAGTTTTAGACGGGCATGTGCAGTTGTATATCCTGCAATGCAGACGTTTACAGTGGCTAAAGAAACAGCAGCTTCTGTCTTATACTCCCAGTTAACAACTACATTTATTTCATCTATTATAATTATATGTGTAACCACAACAGATGGGTTAATGAGCAGAGAATACAATTCAGCAGGTTGGTTTACTATTGTTGTTTTCGGCTGATTTTCCCTTTGCCCAAATTTACCCCAAAATGAGTTCAATATTAATTTAGCCATAGACCTCAACCCTGAATTGTTAACAATTTCAGCAAATTCTAGTTGTATTCCTTCTCTTCGCAGAAAATGTTCAATATATTCTTCTTTTTTATCTTGAGTGGAGCAGCTGCTAGGCCAACCAGAAGCTTGTTGTTTCATTTTTAAAAATTTATTCATCATCTCAGTGAACAATCCGCCTGTTTGGGTTAGTTGGTCGTATTGTTCCACATTGTAACTCCATATTTCATAGATGTCTAATATTCGGTAGCCCTTCTCGAGAGCCTTTCTAATTTCATCCAGAACCCATGTACCTGTTAATGCTTTGTCATCATTAGTATGACCACACTCATTCTGATTTTTTTCTTTACTACAAGTATAACACAATGTAAACATTAGTTTATCATTCTGTTTGATAGGGAGAACGGGGTGATATAGCTCTAGTGGTGGTAAAATTTTACATTTTATCAAACCCTCCGTATGTTCTAAATTTAATTTAGAGCATGCCTCATTCCCAACGTATACTTTCGGATGTGCTATTGGAAATTTTCCAACCTTGCAAACCCAAGGATATAGAGAACATACATCAATGTACTTGATTTTCTCGCCGGATTTACATTTATAGTAAGTTCTCGTATTTTCTGTTCGCCCACCATAAAAAGCATCTCGTGGATCTAGAGGGGTATCGATCAGTAAGCTGTGTGTTTTTAAATTATCCATCTCTTTATTATTTTTCATTTGTCTATGAAAATCACACTCCCACATTTCTATCACTTCGTATCCAAACAAACGTAAACGTTCAATTTTAGCTACCGTATTTTCATAACGTTGATTCATACTATCATTTGGATTATCATATAATGGATCATCACGATTATATTTTAAACACGTCGGATGTCCGTGATAATAACAACCGTGAAATTCGAAAACCTGATTAGTAGATGAACAATATCCGTCAACTTTGACCCCCTTCAACACTATTTCCTTCTGTTTAGCGCTGTGAGTTATAACGATTTCGCGTTTTTTTTCCTCCCATAACATCCATTGAATAGCCACTTGTGATTGATTGTCAATATTTCTGTAACAATTCTTGGGTATTATACCAATAGATGCTTCCTTTAGGAAATTTCGCCTGAACACCAGGTTACATGCAGAAGCTATGGTAACGGCTTCTGTAAACGGACATACATTACACTGTTCAAGCATGATTTTTCTAAATGCAACACATGCTTCAGCCAAAATTCTTACGTCACTAATACAATAGTCAACAAGATCATGTTTTAGATTAAATTCCATGTGTCTGTTTTCGCCGTGCCATTTAAGAAACGTTTCACGATCTATAGCTTTCATTGTATCAGGGCTATAATACTTTTCATCAGGGAGAACACCGACATAATTTGAATTCTCTACCGTATTAAATAGATGCGGAAAATAACCTTTTTTATAAATGTTTGGCAAATCAAATGCCTTCGGTAATTTGGACAGACTCATTGGGAAATAATTTAAACTATCGATGAATTTTACATTTCCTAGTTTCATTAAAATAATTTTTGTTCCTCTCATTATTAATTCAGGTTTTAAATCAGTTCTATCAAGTAAAGATTTTAACAAGAATTGATGATCAAATGCTTGACCATTATGAGCAATGACTACAATCTTTTTAAAGAGTTTTCTTTGATTAAGAATGTGCTCGATAAATCTTTCAATGGGTTTAATTTCGAGCACGTGCTCTCTTACTCCACACCTATCACATCTCAATATATCTTCTTGGATACATTGATTACATCTTTGTTGGAATACACATAAATTTGGTTCGTGAAGTTTTACTTGCGTTACATTTCCATTCACAATTTTTTCACCGATAATTGTTTCTTGGCGTGTTTCTAAATCATAGAACAGGAACAAAATTTTGTCCATAGGTGGTGTACGCTTGTCTGGTCTAATGAAACATAGATGATCTTGAGGCTTATATGAATTGCATGTTTTGCAAAATATTTCACCGCATACATGGGTATTTTCGGTTTTATATAATTTTAAACAGTCAATGCATTTCCTCAATTGATTGCAAACATTTCCGCTATTAAGGGACCCAGAAGCAAGATGTTTTTCATAGCATTCTTGTCCTCTAAAATTACGATTACAGTCGGTACATTTATAATTTAAGATATGTTTAGCACATGCTGGAGATTGTTGACAACATGGACATGATCCACCACATCTATGCTTATTTTTACTGTTATAGGGGTAATGGCAGTTTTCACAAAAATAGCTGCAGCAAAAAGCTGCTGTTAGAGAGGTTATAACGTTATAGTGCCCCTTATAATATAATAGATTTAAATTATATTTTGCAAACTTATTTTCTCCTTCAAATACCGTGTCCCGCCCTTTGTGACCCCATTGATACACGGTTATTTTAAAATCACTTAGATAATCTTGAAATAATTGCAGTTGTAAGATACCTGAGCCTTCTTCCGGAATGATGATACCTGAATTAGACAACAGCTCTACGGTGAGTTTCGTTTGTTGTTTTCCGGTGTCTTTTCTTATTTTCTTATAGTTTGGATCCTTTTTAACCGCAGCAATTGAAACAACTAATGCGCGGGGAAGACACAAATGGTCTTTGTTATTTATTGTTACAATTCCTTTACGCATAGCACACTCTTCAACGAATGTGTTGTATTTATTACGCCGCTCGTTTCCTGACCCAATTGGTAGGCGTACAGTTGTTACACCCAGGCAAAAGGTATCCGTACTTAATCCTATAATAAAAACGAGAAATAATTTTATAAAACTTTATAGTAAGTTTTTAATTTTAGACTTATTTTTTTTTGAAATAAATTATTAAAATAAGTTACCTTGAGAATTACTCTGAAAGATTTTTGAAATAAGATCCCAAATATCATTCATAGTAAGCTTGCTAGCATCAGTAAACGGTAACCAACCCGGACCATGTTGTTTAAAACTTTCTCCACAGAAAGTTATACCTACTTTATCAGTAGGTTCGACATGCTGCAAGGCATGGTGTACTATGTCCTGTACAGCTCCTTTGATCCATTCAATCGGATCCACATTATCGGGCACAGTTTTTATTTTAAACTCCAGTTTTCGCCCCCGTACATTAAAACGTTTCACTTCAGTTTGAATATCTTTTTCAATTACAAAACGAGACATCGTTGTAGTCTTCTGATTATATTTATTTCGTTCAAAAAAAACTATTTAATCACTGAGCACTTTTAATTAAAACTTGCGACTAATCACTGCAAAGTGTTAATATTGAGTGATTAAGTCTTCCCACACAATGTTCTTTTATAGCTTTTCTCGTAATATCTACTGAGTTTGTTTACACTTCAATATTTTTACCAGCCAGCGTTTACATTGGTATTTACCATTACGTGAGTGTATGTAAATATTACCCACATTTCATATTTAATGCTTGACACGAGACAATCAAGGTTGTGATTTTTATTAATCTTAATAGTCTGTGTAAGTTGTGTAAGACACTAAACTTCGATTGATATCTTAATCAAAACTATTGCTGTATTGTTTTGAAAATAGAAATTATTTTTTAAAAACGTCATCGTTCTTGATTTACTCAAAACGTCATCGTTCATGAATTAAAACTCGCAACCTTACATGATTAAATTTAATAACAACAATTGACGAAGATGGGTAATTTAATTACTGCAATTGGCGCCACAGTACATACATGTGCATATGTATGTATATCATTTTTAATAACCATAAGTTACTACCTGGTTAATAAATAAAGTATGCATGAGCAAAAAAACGACGGTCACAAATCACGTTTGATCTTGTTTTCTGCGAGTACACATCTACAAATATGAAAATACATGTATTTTAAAAAGTAAAAACATCTGTGAGTATTTTAAACTATCCATGTATGCATAGTTAAACGCAATGACGCATATCTGAAACTTTAAAAGATGTGTATTGCATAATAAAACATCTGAAATACATCGACACCTATAAAATATCATTTACAAATAAAAGTGTCAATGTTGTTAAGCGTTTTAGTTTTGTCGTTTTGTCTACGTGAAGTTTTTCGATCATGTTTAATCGTGTTTCAGATTGTGCTCATCAAAAAAAAAAGAAAAAAGAAACATACTATAAAAAGAGACGTTATAATATAATTTTGCATCGTTGTACTTTTTATTCTCTTTTTAGTTTTATTTATTGCGTTCAATCTTATTTTCTATATACACATGTACATATTTAAGTATATCAATTGTAAGAGAATAATTACTAAATATAAGACGATATTAAAGTTCATTTGGTTTAGTTATACCATAATCGTTGATTAGGTCGGTTCACTTTTGATGTGTACGCATCCTATAAAGCAGACGTAATTTATTGTTTTTAATTAGTTTTTTTTGTTTTGTTTTTTTCATTTGATCATATATCATGGTAGGTTATTTTCCTGTTGAAAACATTATTTAGTTTAAGTGTGTAACAACTTAAACTTATTCTAATTTTTCACTTATCTTTTTTTTAATATAGAGAGGTCAACTTTATAGATACGAGTAGTATACCAGATATTCGACAGCAAAAGCAGAATGGTAGGTATGTATGTAAGTATACATTTATTTACAATCAAACTGCATGTTTTAAAAATGTATCATTAACTCACTTTTTACAATAAATTAATAGAAATGTGGTTTCCTCAATGAGGAAGTTTGAACTATTCAATGACATTATTGTAATACGAGCTTGCAAAACTTGTTGTAGTGTCGAATAGTTTGCGCAGGTCATTATCAATTAATTTTTGTAGAATACAGAAATATATACTTTGCTGATACTTGGATCTGGGTTGAAGATACTATTAAGTCATTTTCCTCTATTGGTATACACAGCAAGATATATGAGTTTAATATGATATATTTGAACTTTGTATTTTAATATAATTTTAACCTACCTCACCACATTAATACCACTAAGATCACGAACCCTTCTAGTCTTCTCGTTTTTTCATATTATGATCAGCATCTCGTCAACTATTTTCGACAGCTATCGTTTTGCTATATTATAAGTGTGATGAGATGACGTATATTAAAAGCCATATGTCTTTTTTTTTTTTTTAAATTCGATTAACGCTTGTTTAATAAGTAAAGAAAAGAACCAACATTTCTTGTGTTGTTCTGTTTGTATGGTCTTTTTATCAGCGCCACGTCACCACTAATTTTCTTACCTATTCGCTAAAAGACATGCGGCAGAATTCAGCAACCACAATTTCTACTTTTTGCTGTTATAGATTTCTGAACACAAACCACGCCCAAATGTATAGCCTCCAAATGTCGATTAATTTAGCAAAATTTCCACTGACTACAACACCATCATTTCAGAGACGCATTCCCCCAGACATGAACCATTCAGCTAATAAAGCTTTAACCGAGACATGAACCATTCAACAGAATATTCTCCCTAATGTATAGTATTAGATTTAGCCGAGACATGACCCATTAAGCGGAATATTCCCCCCAAATGTATACTGTTGATGTCAGCAGACAGTGCCAATTATATTAATTGGGGGAGCCACTTGTCTGTCTGGCCAAATCGCCCCCCTACCTACTCATGTGGAATTTTCATCCTTCATATTGCCACTATATCTCTGTCGATTTGGCATATGACATCCTCTGATCGCTCCAGCTCTATTGGACTTAGGTTACGGTGGGTGGTCCGTCTAACGTTTGCAATATAATTAAGCTCAAAATTCAAAGACGAATGAATATTTTTCAAAGCGGTTTGTTTTATTAGAAAGAGTAATGACATTATTTTGATATAATGTAAATAAATTGTTGTAGTAAATTGTAGTTTCTTTGGTAGTTTCTTTGCATAAAATTTTCGAGAGAGAAATTCGTAAAGCCACCACCAAATGTTACTAACTCATCCGTTTTTAATAGTTTAAACACTGTTCCAGCATTAAATTTCAAAAAATGGAGAAACTAATGGCACAGCTGAGCAACGAAGTTGCTGAGCTTGAGAGAGAAAACTCTACACTAAAAGAAAAGTTTAAAAATAACAAATCTGAGTATTCAGCACGAGTATCTTCTAACGAAAATCAGCCATCAACCGTTCAACATGATCATTCAAATAATTCCAACTGGTTGCTGGGGCAATTTCCTGTTTTTCAATAGAATAATAGATTCAATGCTCTGAGTCAAGAGGGATATTGCACGGATGAGGAAGAACTGGAAAACGAAATTGGCAGTACTGATAACAGAAATACCAACAAAAACGCAAACGCCTCCAAAACATACTACACAAAGTGTGAACAATAACAATGAACAGAAAAACAGATATGTCATTTGGCCGCGGAAAGTTCCGCGAGGATGTGTCCATGTCTCTAGATTTATGTTTTTGTGAGGGAAGAATGTGCTTGCTACTCTCAGATCATGAGCAATTGCAAAGTACATCATTCTCTCACCATTATCGGTCGCAGTTTCGTGTCGGGAGTACGGACCTATGTTTTCACACAAGTCGGTCTGATTTCTGCCAGCTTTAGACCCCATCGTGTTGGAGTATAGATTTTATCAGATCTGGCGCATGTACACAAATTATCGACAGGTTGGCTAACTTCATGCGCAAGCGAAACTTACACAACTGGTTATTGACTGTTTGGAAATCCAAAACAGCGAACTATACCTGGGGCCCAAGAAGAAATCCAGCTCCAAGATTTCCGAGGTCATATCCACTGTAGAGTAACGTAAAGCCCTGGTACACATGAGCGGGGGTCCGGTGTTGTTTTGGCGGTATCCATATTGAAGTTTATAATTCTGAAATAATTTTGCGTCCGTTGTTGTTAAGAATTCGTATTGAACTTGCACCACTTCTCAAAGTTTAGGATCTAATAACGTACTATTAAAAGAAACTTTGGAGAAAAAAACGATTGAAGTTGCACAAATACCATTATTTTAGTAAAAGACGCTCTTAAAACAAGAGAACAAAACCCGTATTTTAGGATTGAAAACCCGCATTATTTAGGATAAAGTTTTAAAGAATAAAGGCGCAATTTTAAAACTCCCTTCAATTCAGCCGATTTTTGATCAATTTGTATTGAATCAAAATAAATCGAATAAGATTGGCGTATTTTACAATTTGGGATTACGGAGAGGGAGGGTTCCCTCCGGTTTGCAGCTATCTCTCGATCCCCACACAAATTATTAAATTTCTAAGACTCCAAAGATACATCTATGCTTGAACAAATATGTAAAAGCATCGAAGCGCTAAATACACGGCTTATGACATAAGAGAAATCCACAGATGATTTAAACAGGGAACTATACAGTCGAGGAACAGTGGATGAAATAACAGCCATGTTATACTCAACTAATATGATAAATAAAATACGTGGTTACGTCTCATATCACGCTTTACATTCAGCTGAAAGAGCAAGAGGATGATCAACAATATTTGTGAAAGAAAATATTCAACATTATGGGGGAATATAATTTGAAAAAGAAAGCATGCAAGTAGCAACTTAACAACAACAAAAATATTCAATGTTTCTTCAAATTATTATCCTTCAAGACATCTTTTAAACTAAGAGGTGTATAAAAAGTTATTGAACCAGCTAGGATTTAATTTTATCATTGGTTTTCATACTTCAAGATTAACAACTCCAATAAGTAGAGAACAATGTGAATATCTTTCAGGAGGAAAACCAATATACTGGCCTACTGACACAAACAAAACTCCGGATCTGATTGATTTCTAGAAAATAGTGAAAGTCTCTCATCGGACCACTCGCCCGCCAGTATGTACGTTAGCTCTAACATCCACCTAGACTAACAAATAACAAAACCAATTGGGAACTAATTAGGAAATTGGTTGAAGACAACACCAATCTTATTGTACCAACCAAGCATCCGGTTCAATTAGAACATGAAGTGGAACTACTAATCAATAATATACAACAAATAGTCTAGTAATCCAAAACAAGGAGCGTAATAATTTCACTTATCCAGTCGAGATCAGGGAGTTGGTTAATGGAAAACAAAAATCGTTAGAGAACTGAAAAATCAGCTTCGTATAGACTTTAAAAAGACCAAATTATCAAATACCGCCAATACAAATGATGAGGGAAATTGGGTAACAAGTGCCAAACAGAAAGCTGCACTTTACACATCACATCTTGAAGAAACGTTCCAACCATATCCTAGAAAATCAGCTGATGAAAATATAATACCAGTGCACAAGGAGGATTCTAGGGAAATACCACCTGTAACCCTACGAGAGTTGAAAGATGAATTTAACCATAACATAAATACGAAAAAATCTCCTGACTATGATTTAATTACAGGCGAAATAAACTTCTTCATATAATCAACGCTTCATCTCCACTGAAACATGTGCTTCTGCAATGGATAGTACCAGAATAATTGTGATACCAAAGCCAATTAAACCCTCTAATCATAAAAAGTCATATATAGGCCCATTTCTCTGCTTCCAATACTTTCGAAAATTTTTGAGAAACTGTTAAACAAAACGATGAAACCTATAATACTTAAAAGAAAGCTAATACCACCACATCAGTTCGGATTTCGAGAAAGAGCACTCCACCATAGAGCAAGTTCACAGGATTACAAGTATTATTGAAGATCCACTTGAAAATAAGAGAATATGTCTCAACGATATTTCTAGATGTAGCACAGGCCTTCGATAAAGTATGGCACTCTGGATTGGAATATAAACTGCATCGAGATTTGCCAAAAAAAATTTTTCAAATATTTCAGGGGTTCCCCAAGGTAGCGTTCTGGGTCTTGATTTCACTTTACACATGCGACTTACCAAACACAAGCGGGATAACAATAGCCACATTCGTGGACGATACTGCAATTTTAGCTACTGGTTATAAAGTAGTCGAAGCAACCGGAATTTTTAACGGGCTATACCAACCAACCAAATAACTGAACCAAAAAATGGTGCAGTAAGCTAAATGAAGAAAAATCAAAGGACCTTAACTTTACCAATTAAATAGTTTACTGGATACCAGTAGAACTAAATTCCAAATAAGTTCCGTATGCTAACACAGCCAAATATCTTGGAGTTACTCTTGATGCTAAGTTAAAATGGAAAGAGCACATTAAAACGAAAAAGGAGGAACTTTTTTTTAAAATAATTGTATGAGTTATACATACATTAAATAGAGACTGTTCGGCTAGTGAATTTATTAAACGGTTTTAAGGCCTCTTACTGAGTCAACTATTGGGCTCCAACGGTTTCGATCCTGAGCATGGTCTTCATACAATCTGAAGTCGTTTTCTACATTGTTTAGCCATCGTCGCCTGCAACGACCTCTACGCCTACCATATGGTGACTCTCCTTTCAGAGATCGCTGCACAATTCGTTCCGGATCAGAATGATGCAGAAAAATTTGGACCTCCTCACTCCCTCAAACGTGTTGTTGCCACCACCATTTGCAATTTCTTTAACATCACAAACACGTATAATACGCATGCAGATGATATTTTAGAAATTCAAATTTTTGCCAATTAACAGCTAAGTTTAAAAAAAAATATTACCTCCTGTGGTCTACAAGGCTGTAGATGTTTTTTTACTGTACACGGATAAATAAGATAATCCACGTATAATTTAAATTATAAATTCAACCCATTTTTAATTTGCAATTTGGAAACGAAATAATTATAAAACGATTTACATAATTAAATTAAATTTACGTTCATAATTATTTTCCACCATTTTGCGGTTCATTTAACTATACGTATACGTCTCTAATTGAAACGCCATTGATTTAGTTTGATTGCGTTTAGACCTAAACCAATTTGTTTTACAAAACTACTATCACAAAATGTATTTCAAATCAAATTTATAGAAAATTGATTTTTTTTTTATTGTTTAAGGCCTGAAGGATTTTATTTAGAATAATAGACAAAATAAAAACATAATTCAATTTTGGATCAAATCGATTTTTTAGATTTGATACTTGATGTAACAAAAAAATATTTTAGTCTTCTAGGAAGTACGGAGATAAATATACGTAAATTGAATAAAATGTTTGTTGTTTTTCTACCATTCGCATATAAATACATGCATACTTAATCTAAGCCCTAACCATATAGGATTCCGGATTAAAATTAAATATTTTTACTCCCCCAAATCACTTTAGAATTATACACATAAAATGTGATTATCCTTCTACCCCATATCCATGCGACGTATAAGTACGTACCCTTAATTTTTTTTTTGCGTTCATATACATATAGCAACAGCACAATTATTCTGAAACACTAAAAAATTATTATAATAACATTAATTAATCCTTTTAGAATCCATTAACGTTTATTTAATTACACACAATTAGAGATGTATAATTACACGAATTACGAAAATATTTTTCGTTTTATTTTCTCAACTTATATAACTCTTTACAATTTTAGAACAGTCATCGTTGTTGTTATTGTTGTTGTTGTCGCCTTGTCATTCTGTCATCTTGGCATAGTAATCGTGCGACAAACATTTCTTTAAAAATAATTTGTATAATTTTAATCATTTTTTATTTTTATTGTGCGACTATGATCCCGTCGTATATACCTTTATTATTATTATGATAACTAATTGTCTTACGAGTACATACATACATACGTCTTAAACTGTATAATGTGCGATGAAGGGTAAGCTGAGATTCTAATTATGTACATATGCATATATACTTATATACAGATTTTCTGTGTCGTTTTGCTTCTTATAATTTTATAACATGCACGCTATGTTGAATTGGAAAATTTAACCTTGAGAATTTTTGAAACCCTTACCCAGTCCTTTGTGTATGTTTTTATCTTTTATGCGATTATATATATGTTGGTCCCTCCCTCTCTACTTTCTCTCTCTCTCTCGAATCTCGAATTCTGGGTTCACGACTATTGATCTTTGACTCTCAACTAGCTCCGCTCCCTCATGATACTTACTTTCATTTAGTCCCTATACAGTAATCCGTTACTATAAGCCAGTCATCATAATTCATAAAACAGGAGAGAAAGAAATACCATACCCCATATAGAAAGCTTTATTTAGTAAAACTCTAAAATTACGATAAAAAAATTAAGTTGACCTTGCTGAGCATTACATAGTAGAATACACGAAAAACTGTCTAGCATTGATAAAAGACAATTTTTCGTATATTTTACTATGTGAATGCTTGGAAAGGAAGACTAAAAGTTGATCGTAAAAAAAAATCTACACCGAGCTTTAGTCGACTTTGTCATTTCATAGACATTTTACATACAAGACATTCTTTCGTGTGTTTTACTATGTGAGTATTTGGCAAGTTTGGATAAAATTGGGTATGAAATAAATATTGGGCAACACTACATAACTAATAATAATAATCATTTTTTAAAGCCCATTACTGGCCCCTCATTGAGTCAACTATTTGGCTCCAACAGTTTCGATCCTGAATATGGTCTTCATACTGTCTAATGCATCAACATGATCGGGATTTTCATCGAAAAATTATTTTAAGTGATGAGGCCCATTTTCACCTCGCAGGCTTCGTTAATAAGCAAAATGGTCGCATTTGGGGATCAGAAAATTCAAAATTGATTGTTGAAAAGCCTCTCAATCTGGAGGTGTAATTGGACCTTACGTTTTCGAAAATGAGGCTGGTGGCCCAGAGTAACTGTCACGGTGAATGGATTGCGCTGCCGAGCATCCAGCCTGTAGCCGCTGACTCAGTCAGTCCCCGTCCTATTAACGGGACTAAAAAGAAAAACCAAGTGGCAACCATCAAAGGTTGTTACTGTGAAAGCCATGGCTGGTAGCGAAACCTCCTTCACTAATAGTGAGGAGGTCAAAAATAAACTGCGGGAATTAATAAACCCGGCAGTGGCTAACGTTTCGGTTAGAAAGGTCACCAATATCAAGGATGGCGTTCTAATCGAAAAAAGAAAAAGGAAGATCTGGATTTCTTTCTAGCCAATAAGGACCTCTCGAATGCTGGGCTGGTAGCATCGCTACCAGATAAACGTATACCCAGGATAATCATCTCTGATGTGAACAAGGCCAAAAAGCTCCGAATCAATAAATATCGAGGACTTGAAACGAAGTTTCATGACTGGACCAAAAGAGGCCAAGTCAGTCCATTGGGTAATAGAGGCGTCGCCAGCTGCGAGGAATGTCCTCAAAAGAGAACCGTCGTGTTTATTAAGGCTGGTCCACATGCAGAGTAACAGACTTCATCAGGTTTACAAAATGTTACAAATTCCAGACATTTGAACACAATGCCAAGTTCTGTAAGAAATAACACCACACTTGTGGTCACTGCGGCGACAATGGGCATGACCAAAATTCATGCACAAAAAAGAGTGAATAAGCTAAATGAGCTTCTTGCCGTAAGGCAAACAAGGCTTTTGACCATTCGTAGTAAAGTTTGTACCTCACACAAAACGGCTTTGAACCTAATGATGAAGCGAACTGGCTATGATAATTGAAAATAAAAATAATTGTCGATTGAAGATCGCCGAACTGAATATGCAAAATGCTAAAGCAGTTGGGTATGAGATTAGACAATCTATTGAAAAAGAACCAATCGATATACTTTGCATGCAGGAACCATACGCCAATACGCGGTTAAAGGGGTCATATAGGGGAATGACCACGTCCACTAGGACAATCAGTGGAAGCAACGAAAACAATAAAGCAGCAATTGGCAAACGCAATAACGATCTTGAGGTTCTTAAAATTTCACAGAACTGCGACTCACACTGTGTGTGTGTCGATATATTCCACGTAAACGTGGTCGCAAGTCAAAATTGTCTTGGTGGTCTCCTGACCTATGCGAATCAAGAAAATTGGTTCGTAAGTTGTTCAAGTTATATCAAAAAGATAAAAATCCAATTCTCGGGAAAGCAAAAGGCTTAAATATGAGTGAGCGTTAGTGGACTAGCAACAAACTGTTGGGGGAACACTACAAAATGCTTGCTCAACACCTAATTACCCGACGACTATGAGGAAAATGATTCTGAGAGGCAAAGAGAAATCCGCGCCGATCGTAGCTCTGTGCCAACTACAAACGTGAGCCACTTCAGTGATGAATAGGCCATTTTGGCTATCATGTCTATGAAAGCTGGTAAAGCGCCAGGCCTTGGCAACATCGAGGTCCAAGTGAAACAACGTGCTTGGCCTATTGTAGGGCCCTGTATCACGATCTTTATGAAAACTTGTCTTAGTAAAGCAACATTCCCCAAAGCATGGAAAAATAGTAAATTAGTTATCATTAGAAAATCTGGCGATAGGTTTCAAACCGATCCCAAATCTTATCGACCAATCATGCTGTTGCCTGTCCTTGGTAAACCATTCGAAAAGTTAATTGCCGACAGGTTAATGGACATATTTCAAGGAAGTGGTACCTATAGTGACAAACACTTTGGCTTCAGAGAAAATAGATCCACAGAGGACGCAATGATCAAATTGATCAATATGGTCAAATAGTCGGACCAAAAGTACTATCTTGGAGTATTCATGGTTGTATTTCGCGCGTTCGACAACCTGTGGTAGCCCAGCATTATGTTGGAGCTAAAGAGATTCAATTGCCCACGCAATCTCTATAACATCCTAAATAACTATTTTTCTGAAAGGAAAGCCACTGTTATTTCAAGTCATGGCACACTTGAAAATATGGTCAACAAAGGGGAATTTTGCTGTGAATTCAAGACAAAGTATTCAAGAAAAACCACAGGTTGCTACAGACAGGATGGTGGACTGGTGAAAAAGCTACAAAATGGAGCTATCCTCAGAAAAAACAGTCATGATCCTACTTAAAGGGTCTTTAGGAGGTTGCTCCTAATTTAAAATTCTCGTCCGGTCCGGACTTCTCAAATAAATAAACACACACACAATAATTTATTTATTTTTATATAATTTATTTATAACTTTTTATTATAATTAATTTTATTAATTTATATTTTTACCACCATTATTTACACATTGCCACCAAAAAAAATATGTATGCGTAATGGCGAACTTGTTGCCTCGCGTGTTGCTTTTTGCTAATTTGTGTTTGACTGTTTTGTTGTAGAGTGACGTCGCCTTCGTGTCCAAAATTCATGTCGTATTTTGGAGAGGGAACAGATGCGCCGGCGGCGGTCGACATTGCACTTTTGTTTAGTGTTGCATCACCGAATTGTTATTGCGTGGTGATGTTGTTAGATGGCGACATGCTTTACTATAAATGTTTTATAGTAGTGGTTCGGCTATTGGATGTGTGATGGGGTTAGTAAATGCTTAATTCAAATAAGTTGATTTATATTTGAATTTCACTAATTGTTTTGTTTGTGGCAGAATCGAATATCGGTGAGTCGAATATTCGAGCTGCTACAGGTCACTGGATATTAGGAGACCACCATTGGTTTCTGTAAATGGCCAAAGAATTAAGATGGTAAAAACTGTCAAATGGCTGGGAGTTGACTTCGAAGAACGACTTGGAATCACTTCACATATCAAAAGAGTCGCAGAAAATAGTAAGAAGGTTTTCGCTGTGCAACAACGAGTTGATAAAGAGAACTGAGACCTCAGGCAACGAACACTATCAATAATATATGAAGGCCTTGTGGTATCTTCATTGACATACGGGTGCGCGCGGCATGGGCAGACCGATTGAACTGCCACCATCGGCGTACACTAGTTAGTGCCCAAAGAAGTATCTTGCTCGGAATTGCCAAGGTTTACAGAACCGTGCCAACTGACGCCGTTCCTGTCTTGGCCGGCATGATTCCTATATGGATATACTCTTAAATGAGAAAATTGCCAACTACAAGAGAAGGAAAAGACAAAATGTGAGCTACGGAAACGTGATAGTGGAAGACGATCAAATTCGGCCAAATCTCATGGGCTTGCTAGAGAGAAAAACGAGAAAAGCTTCAATAGCAATATGGGAAGATAGATGGTCGCACTCAGTGGATGGCAGAATAACATAAAGTTATCTGCCAAACATTGAGGCGAGTTCGGAGATAAAGATTCCTCTAAGCGTATGGTTCACCCAAATGTTAACGGGACATGGTAGAATGGCCTCCTATATGCACCGATACAATAGAACACATCCTCTATGACCGTGATCTAGCTCAAGAAGCTAGAGATCAACTAATAACTGACTTAAAATTCGAATGGCCAGCAAAGTAAACTAACTTTAATGCTGCCAAACAATCTCAACTCTTTTAAGAAGTTTTGTGATACTGTCTTGAGCGGTAGGTACACACTAGAATAAGTACATAACATTTTTATCTTAAAAAGTAGTCGAGTATGCGCCTCCTCGATGGCAGGGACGGTAAAAGGCAACCTGGCTAAGCATACCGATATAGTAGTTATATCTTTAAAAATTGTAAGTCCGCGTTATGGAGTTGTTAAAGGCACGTCGACCTCCTGGGAACAGCTTCTTCGTATCAAAGCGACAAATTAAATGATTATGACGATTAAAATTTGCCACCGAAATCTACTAATTTAACACATTTAGAATTTATTTTTTGGGGCCACGTGAAAGATAAGGTTCATGCCAATGCTCCAATATTATTTTATTTTCAAGTATCACGTAATTTTGAGTTGCAGGCTGCTTTATTTTATTTATTTTCATATAAATTTTATTGAACCTAATTTTAGCATTCTATAAAATTTAACAGCCTGTCGTCTTCTTCGGATTACAATCATATCGAAGAAACAAAAAATGTAAAATAATAAAAATTAATTTAATTTCAAATATAGGGAAGAGGCAATATATAGGGAAGAGGCAATCTATCAATATTATGTATATATGTATAGATCAATTCAATATATCTTCGTCTGTTTTCTGATTTTATTATACATAAATAAAAAAGACATCATGTAATCTAAAGATGATAGACGTATCAGGTGCCATCATATCTATATTTATGTACATATTACATTTTTATTTATATTCAATAAAACATAAGATTGATGTTGTCAATTCTTGGTTTTGCAAAATCAAAATTATTCGTCGATATAAAATAATAATAATTTTCTCATTTTCATCAGTGTTGTTGTTGTTGTTATTATTATTATTATTGCTGCCTCTCGTGCATGATGACATAATTTTTCATTTTCCGCACCATCACAAAATCGTATCATGCCAGTACCTATCTCTACGAGTATATGCGATGCGCTATATACAGCGATGGTATATATAAAGATATCATATCAAGATGTTTGAATATATTTTGCAACGATTTATGATTGTGTATATTATGGCACCGGTATCTTCTGTATAATGTGTTGGCTTGATTTCTTTTCGATATCAATATAAATGTACATGCGTACGTATATGGAGGAGTGGGGCCGAGTACCTGGTATATATTGAAATTGTTTTTAATCGAATAATGGATTGTTGTTATTTATAATATTATTATTAAAATTACATTTTCTACTTTTATGAGTTTTTCCCATTCCAAACAATTTACATATATACAGAGCATCTAATGAAGAACCGCACATGTCATCATTTTTGAGTTCATCGTATATGGAAACAACATTTTGATGATGATAAAATATAAAAAAAAAATTGTTGATGTTATTTAATTGAAAATCATTTTCCTGTATGTACGAGTATGTGGAAAATCGAGAAAATGTTATTGAATTTAACTTTACTGTTGTTGTGTTGTGCTGTTGTGTTTTTCGATAAAAATGTAAATCGATGTAATTTCCGTTATGTTGGGGAAAAACAAAGTAGTTTTATGTGATAATTTTCGTTTTTTTTTGTTGGTATTTTCAAAATTTTGTCGAAATAACATAAAAAATGTCGAGTTTATACATTTATCACTGGATAATTTATTGGAAAAACGATATCGATTTTTTTTTTTGTAATTTTAACGAATTGCAATTTAATTTAATCGGTTTTGTAAGCACATTTTTAAGGATACACCAATAAAATATAGTTTTGTATTGATGATTCAAGTGATTTGAGATTTGCATTTGATACGTTTCAATAAAATAAGTGTCGTTCAAATGCAAAGCGCGACATTTGCTTGTTAGACAGTTTCTTATAAAATACAAAAAATCTGACAAGGCTAGGTTAATAATTTTCGTTTTGGTTTCGCTAAAGTAACCTTTTGGCTCAAAAAAAATGATCGCACCTTGTTTAGTTTGGGTTTTAGAGCCCTTTTAAATTTGTAAATAGCGAGTTTTGCAACTGACCATATTTTATAACGCTTTTTGCACCTAATCGGCTTGTATTATCCTCATTAAAATGCTTCATCGGCGATTAGCGAAAACATAATTATTTTAAGTTGAATATTCTATTTGAACCATTTGTGTTAGTGCTAGTGATCACAGCAACTTTTTCAATCATGCCATTAAAAATTTGTGAAACTATTTCAATTAAAACACATTCGTAAATAAAAGAATAAATTAGTAATCAAGTTGTACTCCAAATTTCAGGTTGAAAACTAATGTCTTTCTATAAACTAAACTTTATTGCTTACAAAAAACAAAATAATAAAGAATAAAACAAAATAATATAAAACATAAGAACATCTTCAGCAATATTGGGTCTTGCAACGCGTCTGGAAGCATACTGGAATCGTTTGAATTAATAATACTATTGTAGAAAGCCAGTTCATCCATTGCTGCCCAGCTGTCACCAAAATGTTTCCTTAATAAATTATTGTAAGCAACAAGTAACAAGTATTTTCCTCTTTTAGTAATAGATTTAGAAGCTCCAATATCGGATTTATAGGCCACTTCTCCGCGAACTAAAATTTTTTGAGATATTTTTGAAATGATAAATCGCTTGGCTTCGTTAAATTTAAAATACCAGCTGAAAGGAGGTCGAATTATAATCGAAGCTTCGGTTTTCCAGTCCTTCACTGGGCAATCCACATCTCCCAGCTCAATTACAGTACCGTGTGCATTTTATATTTCGATATATTCTCCTGGTTTAATAATTGTCTGTTTATTGCGTATCTGCAATTTAAAAAATGGTAAAAAATCATCTTTGAAAATAATACTATATTTCGCAGCGTTGGTGGAAATAACTTTTACCTCCTTCTCTAATTTCGCGAATACCCGGTCAGGAGGTATAAACGAATGCCCTGGGATCGGAAATACCAATTCGATTTGTTTGATGTTATCCGGTGCTTCCTTCAACAACCAAGAACAAAGCATTCCAATCATTATAGAATTTTTATTCTGTCCACCGCATCCATCAGCAACTAATCAAACTCTCGCATTTCCGTTAAGGTTTAGATTGCAAAGGCGATGGTGAACTGCTGATGAAATTTGATTGGATCATTTCGAAAATAAATTTTCCGTCCAAGTATATAAAAAAAACACATCCCTTTGATAACGGAGTTTTCGATGATCCCACGACTATTCCAAAATTATAAAAATAAATTTGTCGGCTATAATAAGCCGCTTGATCTGCGACTTTTGGTAAAACCGTGTTTTTTGACAATCGAAAGACATTGTCAATAAATCGTCTGCTTCTTCTCGAGCTAAGCCGAAAAATGCCTTTGCTCGTCTTTTATGTACCATCGATTGAACCATTAAGCCTTGTTTTCTCTTACTGTCGGTTTCAAATTTTATTCGCTCCTTAAGCATAATACACGTTGAGCATAAATCAGTTGCCGGTGTTTTAAAACCGATGTTAAAGAAAATATTGAAAATATTCCGAAAGTAACTTTTTTTTATGTTTAAATCAGCTATCTCTGGATCCGATATAAATAACATAAACATCTTGTTAATATTTAGCTCACTCGGTAAATATAGTCTTTTCGCAATCTTGCGACGGCAGTAGTGTACCTCGATTGTTCTAAATTTTCTGATGAAGTTTATTACAGCATCAGTTTTATATTGGTTTCGAGTGCCAATTCGGTCCCCTCCTTGACGGTCAACTGGTCCGAAACCTGTATCCAAATGCCTTTTTGCAAGACGAACCACTCGATCTTTTTTAATTCTCAATATTCCACAAAAAGCAACGTGGCATACTCTCGAGATGTTCTTATTTGCTTTTCTCACGTAGTATACTACGGACACGGTTCTCTTTAGCGACGAATTTTGGCCCCTGCGTGAAGGGTTTCCTGCACTTGCGTAGGTCAATAGAAACGTACCTTGCAATATTTTCGTCGAGTTTGCGTAAAACAGTTTGGAAAAGTACATAGCATCACGACCGTTAATTGTATTGCATTGAAAAGTACCAGCACTGTTTTTGGTGATTGCAACTTGGCACAATCGGTGGCCGCTTTTGTTTGTATCTAACAAAAATGCAGAAATTAAAATTTATAAAGAAATGCATTGGTGGCATTATAACTAAGCCACAAGGATAGTCTCAGTTCTATTTATTTGTTAACTGAAATGGGGAACCTTCGTCATGTATGCATAAAGAGGAAGTTAAGTTACTATTTCTTTATTATACAAACATAACGGTGATTCTCCGTTTCATTTAGTAAATAAATAGAAGTGCGTTTTTGGTTGTGGCTTAGCACTGTAATTATAAACATTTAATGTCTTACTTGTTTAGTTTTTCTCGGGATCTTTTAGTTTTCGCTTTCGTGCTTTTCCACCATTTAAAATAACAATAGGGTATTCTTCACTTTCCATAATACTTTGAAATACTTTTTATTGTCAAATTTCAATTTGTTAAAATCTAAAGAAGCGATACAAAATACACGTCTGAACACTGAATATATTTTTTTAAACTAAATAAATGTCAAAATTTTCGCGCCAAATCTATTAGAACTTATCTAGTTTTGTTCGAAATTACTACAGAAAATAGCGAGTTTTGCACATTTCCGTTCAATATATGTGTGGTAAATAACGAGTTTTAAATAAAATTTTTACGTGTAAATAGAGCATTTTGAAACAAATTTAATATGCAAATGAAGCTTTTTGCATTTAACTCCTACTTTAAGAACTGAAAATATAAGGTAAATAAACGATTTTGATACTTTTATTTGATTCCATTGCATAGCCCTTGGAAACACGAATCCAACGATATGTCATGTTAAAAAATTTTGAAAATCGTAAATAACACACTTTGCATTTGAACGACACAATTGAGGTATACAGATATAAGGAATTTGTAATTCCATGTAATTCGAAATAATTTCACATAGCTCATCGAACATATGTTTACTTTAAAAAATATTCTATCCCTTCAATGAGAGACTTACAGCATTAATACGATGTGAAGTGGTATACATTACACAATAATAATTACCAAATTCAAATTAGCATATTCTGTTAAGATGTTCTGCCAAAATTAAATTCTTTTATTTGTTTCAAACTCTCGGCGGAGTATGTAAACCGCTAGAGACCGCGTCCTCAGGTGGCGGATAGAGGAGTGCTAATCTGTATCTACGGGTAGCGAAGGGTAGGGAGGAAATAAAATACTCCCCGCGGACCAAACATAAAGGAAAATGCAATGGTAACAACGAAAGGAAATATTACCCCAGGTGGTAATCCAGGTTTTAACTTGGAAATTCCACCCTTCTCGAAGAAGGCCGGTTCCATGGATTCTGGGAGGAACCAACCATTACTAAGGGTAAGATCACGATCGGAGAACTTTACCGAAGAAAATCCCGTTACTAACCCTTTTGGAAAGAGTTTCAAATTGACAAATCCAGTCAGAGGAGGAAGTGCGATAATAATAAAATATTACGGAGAGAAAATATATGAAACAAAAGAAATACAAGCAACTACCGTCAGCATTAAAACTAAAAATCAGTCATTAGCGGTAACGGCAATTTCTTGCCCACCGCGATATAATCTTAAAAAATTACACTACGTATACTTCCTGGAAAGCTTAGGCGATAAGTACATCATTGGCGGAGACTTCAATGCGAAACATACTCATTGGGGATCAAGAATAATCACTACTAGAGGTAAAGAACTTCTTGGAGCAATGACAGAAGTTGGATGTAATTGGCCTTCTACTGCCAAACCGACATACTGGCCAACAGATAATAACAAAATACCTAATCTACTAGATTTCTTTATAATTAGAAAACTTCCAGCAACTTATGTTAAAATCGAAGAGGGGTATGATTCGAGCTCCGATCACTCTTCAATACTACTTACTCTCAGTGAAAAAATAATCTCAAAAGAATGCAACCCGACTATGACAAATAAATATACAGACTGGGAGCGATTCAAAAAAGAGCTGAATAGTAGAATAAAACTTAATGTACCATTAAAAACCGAAGAACAACTAGATGAAGAAATCGTAAAATTCATAAATTACGTACAATAGTCAGCATGGAATAATACGCCGGAGTTCAAAAGAAGAACAATAGGTACAAATTACCCAAAAGAAATCAGGGAACTTGTCGAAGAAAAAAGGAGAGCCAGGAAGAAATGGCAATACACCAGGATGCCTGAGGATAAAAACAAACTGAATAACCTGACACAGCGACTCAGGAGGGAAATCCAGTACATTAAAAATGATACAATAAACTCATATCTACAGTCATTAACATATGATAAGGATACTGACTATTCTTTGTGGAAGACAACCAAACGAATGAAAAGACCAATAACTCAAATACCACCCTTAAGAACAAGCAATGGGAATTGGGCCAGAAGCAATGAAGAAAAGGCAAAAGCTTTCGCTGACAATCTAGAATGTATTTTTCAGCCTAATGAGGTACAAGAGAGAGAGAAGAATTCCAAGAAGTAGAGGAAACTATTGATCAAGAAATCGCTCTGACCGCCCCTGCGGAATTGACTATTGAAATAAAAAAAAATGTAAAACCGAACAAAGCGCCAGGCTATGACCTGATAACAGGAAAAATCTTAAAACAGCTATCGAAGAAGGGCATTAAAAAATTGACAACTCTAATCAATGCAGCTTTCAGGATGAAATATGTACCAAATGTATAGAAGTACGCAGGGGTGATTATGATACCTAAGCCTGGAAAACCACCAAACGAAATAACATCCCATAGGCCGATTTCGTTACTGCCTTTTATGTCAAAACTATTTGAAAGACTTCTCTTAAAAAGATTGAAACCAATAATTGAAAGGCAGGAATTAATCCCCACACATCAATTTGGATTTCGAGATAGACACTCTACAATCGATCAAATTCATAGAATAACAGATATCATAGAAAGATCACTCGAAGAAAAGAAAATCTGCTCAGCAGTCTTCCTTGACGTGGCCCAGGCGTTTGACAAAGTTTGGCACGAAGGTCTTCTGCACAAACTCCAGAACATTCTATCTTCACAATTCTGCCAAATATTAAAATCCTACATTACAGAGCGACACTTTCATGTTAAACAGGAACAATCATACTCAGAAATTAAAAAGATCAAAGCTGGAGTACCACAAGGAAGTGTCTTAGGACCCATTCTATATTTATTATTCACAAGCGATATTCCATTTTCTCAGAATACCACAATTGGCACATTTGCAGACGACACTGCTATTTTGGTAGTAGATCATACCATAGAAGGAGCTACCAATAAGCTTCAAAGTGCGATGAACAAAATTTATCGATGGACGAAGCAATGGCGTGTCAGGTTAAATGAAACAAAATCCATACGTATTGACTACACCAACAGAAAAATAAATCATTTGCCTGTGGTATTAAATAATGTCCCATTACCACATGCTAACTCAGCAAAATATCTAGGAATGAATCTAGATACCAAACATAGATGGAAGGTCCATGTTAAGAAAAAAAGTGAAGAACTCAGACTCAAATATAGAAAGATGTATTGGACGATGGGAAGGAACTCCGGTCTATCAATAAACAATAAATTGATGCTATAGAAGCAGATATTAAAGTCCATTTGGATGTATGGAATTCAGCTCTGGGGTTGTACTAAACCAAAAAATATGTATATCGTTCAAAGATTCCAAAACAGAGTGCTAAGGGATATTGTAAATACTTCCTGGTACATACGTAATAGAGACCTCCACAGGGACCTTAGAGTGGAAACTATCACAAGAGAAGCAAACAATGCTGCACTGAAGCATGAAGTGAGGCTCCAGAATCACCCGAACGTTGAGGCCAACCAACTACTCGACTACAGGGAAGCAGTGAGAAGACTGAAAAGAGTAAAACCTTTTGAGTTAGCACTATAGTCAGCGTAAGGCAGTAACACCAGTAAATAGAACATAAGGAAATCCAATGGGGATACCTTAATTAAACACAAATTAGCAATTAAGGTCAAAAAAGAAATGTTGTTAGTCTATAGACTAGGTACATTGTAAAATTTTACGTGTATAAATAAGATTGTCAAAAAAAATTTTTTTTGATATTTAGAAAATCTAAATCACTGAATTAATATACGGCCGCTGTAAAAATCAGAGAGCTTTTCAGCACTAAAATGCTTTTATAATATTATTATTGGTGTTACGGATAATTTTTCTTATAGCAGTTTCTCAAGATGGACCGGTCATCGTCTTCAAAAATATAAACGAAGTATAATTTACCGGATTAGCAAAGGACAGCGAGAAAACTGGAGATGGTGACTTAGAGCAATAGCGCTCTACAGGGAAGGTGAATTATTAGGGTAATGATACGATCGCAGCAACATCTTTATTTGAGTAGGGACACTACCGTAAATGTAAACTGTAGTAAATTAGATGTATCTAGACTATTCAGGAATAGTCTATATAGACACTCTCAAATATTGTGGGATATTCTAGTAGGTTAGAATATGTGATATGTATATGTAAATACGAGAAGAAATTTTTGGAGTTAGTTAGTTGGGTTTTAACCGTAATAGTGTTAGTAAGAAGAAAAATGTAAATAGTTGGTTGTGTTTTGAAATAGTGAATTAATTAAATTAGTGTTTGGTGTAATAATTCGGAAATGAATAAATTTAGTGTTATCTAGAATTTCAATTGGTTGTTTTATTCAAAAATCAGTTATCGAATCTTGTTTGACAAGGCTAAAACGTAACATTAACTTAACCTCTTCGTGGAGGTTGCTTTTCGTTTTAATTGTAATTTTAGAAAATTAAATTCTGCTGAAAATCAAACTCAAGACTCTGGTCATCAAACTTAATTTTAAATTCTTAAATTTTCAAAGGTTCAGTTATTTAAATTTTTTAGTCTAGTCTCTAATATATTGAAGCGACGTGTGATGTTTCTAAATTACATTATTCAAATAAAGCGAATTCGATTTTACCTGCCGTGCGGTTTAGACTTGAAATCGATGCACGTGATAAAATTTAAATAAAATAGTGAAAAACATTAATTACAATCAATCACGTGAATTTCAACCAAATCTGTTCTAAAAAAACATTATGAATTTTTTTAAAACAAAATTCACAATTCCATATAGCCGGGTGAAGATTGTTCTAAATCCCGATTATGTGACTCTTTTATAACTCATAGATGTCATATAAATAAATTACAAGTTTTCTTGGGAAACCCCTTGGAAGCGGACACCATAATGACGTATATTTCAAGATGTTATTGGGTCTAAGCTATCCGAATAATATTTCAATTTGGAAAAAAGTAGTGGATTTTAACGTTCCGAACAAATATGTTTCGAATAACCTCTAAATTTATCGAATAGATGTTTTTCTCGGTTAGCTTAAACCGAAAGACATCTTAGCTTCCTAGGATTTTCCCTAGAAAATTCAGAAAATCATGTCGTACCAAATTTTGTTGTCCCAATGATAAAATTCATTATATCGAAACAGTTTGCTTTGCACACTAACGTATATAAGCAGAAATTGATTTTGTTGCTTTTTAGGACAGATTTATGAGAAAATTTGCAAACGTATCACAATCAACGTCAAACTTAAGCCAACGTAGAAGTAAACAGAAGTGTAAATAAGACCAACGACCTCTGAAGTCTGAGCTATAAAGTGGTACCTTTCGCCAAATGCACATCTGTCTGTGAGGAAGGATCGAAAGAAAGATCGCCTTCAATATACGTCCATAATTTATTTTTGCTGATGGAGGACATTTTTGTCCTGATGGAGGACTGTCCTCCACAAATGAGGACGGGTGGCAAGCCTAACCACAACCAAAGCCACCGGTAAAAATGAACGCAACTGAAATAAATTGAACGCAACTGGAAGAAATAACTAAAGCTGTAGTGGAATCTAGACAATAGATTGAAGAATTGAATTCAACAATTCAAAAGATGCAGGATCATATCCAATTTCTTGAAGAGCAAGTAAAGCAACTCAAAGAATATATTAAAATGAACTACCAAACTGAACCGGAAGAAGGGGCCAGGATACGAATTAAAAGTTATCGAACAAAAAGTCAGATAACAATCAGAAAACAACCAAAAAATTACAACCACCGCCACCTGTGATAGTTGGTGGAATAAAAAATTATGATTCTCGTTATGAGAAAATAAACAACTGTTCTCATAGATCAGCTTAAGACCAAGCTAATATCAAAATTAATGTGGAAAATGATGAAACTTTTAGAGAGAGATCACTAAGATGCTTAACGAAGACAAGCTTGGCACACATATGAGACTAAACAAAATATGGTGAAAAATTTACATATCATATATGTAAGAAAAAAAAAATTTAAATACAAAAGGTTTGAAAGCAATCGATGCTGCTATTAAACTAAAATTATGTTAACGTTCACTTCTGAAAAAAAAATTGAAAAAAATATATTAGGCCGTAAAGTTGACATACAACAAGTGGGCAATCTTATAGGAACACCCAAGCATATTGCGGAAAAGAACTTCGTTCACAAACAATGTAAACAGTATAAATAATAACAAAAATACTCAAGCTGCATATATAGTCCACTTGTAAGTGGTAAATTTACATTTGAACAAGCAACCACTTAAGGGATAAATCAAGAACAAGGATAAAATGGTGCAAACATCTACCAAACGCTTCAAATGATATTAAATAAACTCAACTCGTTTGATATAAGCAGTAACTACAGCGTGAGTAAAGCAGTAAGGAAGCTATCCCCAAACAAAGAAATGGGTAAGAATCTTATAATAGTATTCAATGGGCTACAGCAACATCAACGAGGGCTGCAAGTGTTTCTATAAGTACAAAAAATATAGATATCTGTCTTCTATCAGAAACCCACTTACCAAAGAATTCTTTATTAAATTATATAGAAAATATCAGATATTTCGAAACGGGAAAATACTCCACAGATGAAATATAAACTACGACAGTTACTAGTGAAACTATAAACTATTCTGTTGCCCTTACAGGGTTGTATTATCCACCAAGATACTCTCTCAAGTAGAATCAATACATAAAATTCTTTAATTACATCGGAAACAAGTTTATAGCAGGAGGTGATTTTATCGCTAAAAACACTTACTGGGAATCGAGACTAACAACAACTAAAGGAAGAAAGTTATGATATGAAGTTAGACCACTCACCCAGTGTAGTGATAGTAAGTGTAAACGCTACAGAAAAGAAAAATATTGCCACTCTAAGTAATAAGTTAAAAGGACGGACCTGTAGCCGTGTACAAATAGGGATATTGTTCAGCTTTCAAAGGACATTAAATCCACTAGCCGAACAGTCTCTAAATAATGTATGTATGTGTGTTGGTATTTAAAAAAAAAAAAAAAAAAAAAAAGTTCATGAATTGGGGCTATTTTAAGATTCGTTTAAATAGCAAAATACGACTGACGAGTCGACTTGAAAATATTGAAGAACTGGATGCTGAAACTGGAAAATTTATTAATCCTATTCAACAAGCAGCATGCAAAAATTACTCAATACCTAAGTTGGAAGCAAAAGCTCAATACCTAAGTTGGAAGCAAATATATACAAAGGTAAATTCTGGATGGTAAAATGTGGAATACAATTATATGAGAGTAAATCTTGGATTTTACTAACAAATGTGTAGAACATAGCCCTGTGTACATCAACGCACAACAGATTCCATATACTAATACAGCCAAGTAAAGGGTTTTCCAATAAGAGGTTTCATTTTGAATAGCCTGCTATTTCCGCAGCAGTCAATTTCAATTGTGAAGCTGCCAATTTTTAATATTTGACAAGTAAAAATTACGCCATTACTAAAGATGGTACGATTAACGCTTCAACAACGCATTGAAATTGTTAAAACCCACTACAAAAATGGTGAAAATTAGCCGATAGATCCTCAAATAGTAGCCGATAGATCCTCAAATAATATCTCCATGAGAAGTTTAATGGCCGATCAAAACTTTAGCCAGAAATTTTCTTTTTATATATTAAGCTTCTGTGGGAAAAATGATGGGCTGGATTTTTTACGCTTGTGTTGTCAGAGCTATATTATAAAAATCCTTGGTTGAAATCCTAGGGTAATTTCAGATTGAATGCCAATAAAAATGACATTCAGTTACCTTAAATGAATTTGCAGCATAGCTGCGTTACCATTAAAGTTAAAGGAGTGGCTTGAACATGGAATAAACTTGGTTAAAGTACTATGCTCTTTAATTAGATTTAGCGACTTGAGATTGTATATAGTTGCAATATATCCTGGTCCACTTTGTATAAACTTGTTCCAGAATATGTGTGTATACGCGGATAAAGGATAAAAAACAATCATAAAGTTGACTTCTAAATACATAACGGATTATAAGGGTAACTTGGTCACTGTAATGTATCCTATGTCTGGTGTGGAACTTATAATGATTGAATACAATTTGAATTCAATAATTTCTATTCAATTATGTTGTCTAATTCTATCAAAACTTATAGTTTTAGGAACTCATCACAAATTGATGATGATAGTAATTAGCATCTCCTTTTCGAAGAATTTAATAATTATTAGTGTGCTCTAAGAGAAGGATCAACGAAATTCTTAATCAGTTGATCTTAAAACCAACAGCATTGGAAACCAGGAATTTAATTGTTGGAATACTCTTTACTATCAAGACGCTGACTGTCACGGTTTGTGATTAGAGCTGAATAAATTGAATCAAGTTCGTTTGACCTGGAAACCAAACAACGAATGTATAACATATGTGCGAAGAGTTCTCTTGGTCAGATAATCATATGTGCCTTGTGCCATATGACTTCTCCTCCATAAAAAAAGTTTACATGCGGAGCAGTACCAATAGCATTATTAGACTTGGATTGTGAGTCCCATTTAGTTTCGATGATCGCTGCCTGACAAACATAGTTGATAATTTTATCTTCTTTCAAAACTGCCTTTTACGTTATGCTACCCAATTCCTAAAATCAATTTTTTATTTTTCGTCCAGTCGAATAATTGTAATCCAAACCAATAATTGTGATCCCTGAATTTTCCATCTCATAAAATACAATTTTAGAGATGAAATAAAATTTAATTTCAATAACTTATAATCCGGGCCCCTAGATATATAGTGCCTAGTAAGCTTTTTCATAAACGCGGCCCTACATTCATTTGTTTGATCCTACTATTTGAAGCTGTTCGCTGGTAAAGCAAGAAAACAATAAACGTACTCGACAGTTGCCAAATATTGTGGCCTTGTTTTAATCCTGCCATAAAGCAAGACAGATTTATTTGAATTAAGGAAAACAAATAGAGGCTTACATTAGAGGCTAAATCAAGCAGGGCGAGCTGTCGGGATCTGAACACGCATACTGCAAGGGACGATCGGTGGAAACAGCTCTCCACTCCCTTATAAGTCCGATTGAGAAATCATTTGAATACAAGGAATATTCAATGGTAACTTTCTTGGATATAGAGGGGGCCATTAGCAACGTCAGACCAGGGGCAATCACTCGGGCCCTTGCGTGCCTGGGTGTAGACGAGTCACTCAGAGGTTGAATAGGTCAAATGCTTAGAGGCAGTATCGTGGCAGCTTATCGGGTGGGACGTCTGCCGGCAGATACGTTGGCAGAGGGACACTGCAAGGTGAAGTTTTATCCTGTTACTAAACCTGGAAGGGCAAGGCTTTAAGGTGGTTGCCTACGCGGATGATGTTGCTATTGCGGTTTTCGGTAAATAGGCTTGTACACTGAGTGAGCGCATGCAGTGCGCAGCCGGCTATCTCTCAGAATGGGCACTGCGTTAAGAATTATGGCCAACCTTAAAATGTGCTCTCACGAGCACACCTACTCAAGCTCTGGAGATTCTCTTTCATCTCACTCCCTTGGATATTGCGGCCGAACAGCCCGCATCTTGCACAGCCGTTCGGCTCAAATTCATATCTATGTGGACCTGTAACAATATAGGACCATGACTTCCCTGGTTGAGGTTTAATGTAATATCTACGAGGGATATCCGCATTTTTAGGGATAGCCAGGCTGCTATTAAAATGCTATAATCATACTCCCTGTCGTCGAAGGTAGCCCAAAACTGTCTGGCATTTATAAATGAGATGGATGATCAGTTCAACATCCGCTTGACGTGGGTGCCAGGGCACTTCTGCTGCTTCAGGAAGAAGCCATAAAAGAAACGAACGTCAGATGATCTAACACTAGTTCGTGTGTAATAACAAGGTAGATCTGGCCGGGACTTGAAACTGTGTTTCATCTACTCTGCTCAAGGGCAAGTCTAGCGTACAGCAGAACAAAATTTATGCGGGAACTTCCCCTTTGGACGACCTCACGGATCTTAGTAAGATCGAGGACCGGAACTTTCAACGCTTCTTGGTAAGCCCAGGATGGTTTAATGAGTAAAGAAGAGGTATGCTCGAACGTGGTACAGCTATACGTACCAATTTTTGTGTCTATGCTAGTTCTCTAGGTCGGCCTAACCTAACCTACTCTAGTTTAGTTGGCAATTTTAATTTGATTTTGGGTCAAAATACGACAAGATATTGTTACTTTACGCATAATTTGATTTAATTATGTTAACCTTTCTATTCCACATATAAATAATCTTCTGAAAACATTGTACGCCCAATAGTTAAAAAAAACCCAAACATGTGTTTGTTGTGATAAAGATTCAAATAATCGTTATGGGAATTTCGTATCACATACACACATACTCGTATATCGCAAAATATTTTTTAATTTTTGACTCAAAAATATTATCACATTCAGTGTGTTTCTATATATTGACTACATTCGTGGATTATCAAAAAAATTGGACTTTAGTGGTCTTTAAAATTTATTATTCTTTTATATAACGTCTAAATTCTACTATTATTATCAGATAATGCCACCTACCTATGCACAAGCAACGGAAAATCCGCAGCAGACGAATACTCATAGTGGCACCAATGAAAACATCCCGTATCAAACCAGGATTGATGTGGAACCATGGTCCCCATATCCGATTCCGCCAACAAATACTCTGCTAAGAGATAGGTCCAATGATACAGTGTGTTCACCTTGTGTAACATTTAAAATAGTTGGAGGTTTAATATTTTTCATATCTTGTTATTTTATACTAATTTATTCTAGTACAACTAGGTAGATCACGTTATTAAATTTGAAAACTTTTGTGTAATAAAAGTTAAATTTGAAGTTAATTGGAGAACATAATATATAATATAGAAAAATCTGTGAAACAAAAATGTGAATTTGTATAGAGTTTGAATATAAGAGGACCAAAAGCATATTTAACAAACAAAAATTTCAATTTGATTTGAAAACGTTTCGATGAAAAAAATGAATTAAACAGTTGAGCTGGATTGCAATAGACTATTAAAATTTGATTGCAATTTGTGTTGTTTACAAATTATTTTTTAAAATAATCGGGAATTTTTCAGAATATCTCTAGACTCTTGATTTCGAGTCTAGTGATATTCTGCAAAATATGTGAATATGGTTTTGTTTATGACTCTTTGAAAATTCCCGCTTATTGAATGTTTGTGTACTGACATCAAATAAAATCTCTTAACTTTACATCTATATTATTTATTTGTTCATTATACAATAAGTGCTGCATTATCCTTTAACAATTACAAAAATATATAATTTTAAATAAATAGGAGAATTCATTGTCGAAACGACAGTTTTAAATTCACCGAATACATACAGATAAATAAAATATTTAAGGAGAATAAAATCTTCTAATAAAATCTGGCAAAGCATTAAAAAATGTTGGAGCTGTAACAAGGAAATAGCGGCGGAAGTGATCACTATAAAAAATAGGAATATTATGTAGAAGATTGTGGTTCCCACGAAGGTTGTAACGATCATCAATTCTAATACTATGTTGACCGCTTCGCTTAAAAAAATGTTTTAATACCTTGTAAACATACAAATGCTGCAACGGCAGAATATTGTTAAATCTGAATAAAGGTACGGTTATAAAGGTTTCAGTAAGGTACGTAAAATCATTTTCTGCTGAATATATAATGGCTTTAAGGTAGTTGTATAAGAACCCCTCCAGCATGATAAACCACATTCAATCTTAGACATTAGAAAATCCGATATTTTAGAAAACATACATTTAGTTTTATTGCTAAGAATTAAGAAATGCTTTTCGGACCATAAATGTAAAATTTTAAGATCAGAATTGATCTTGGAGGTCATATCGGCTGAAGATTTACCAATATAAGCTAAACCCAAATCATCAGCAAATACATTACAATAACCATATAATTTGAGTTAAAAGGGCCCAACGCAGAACCCTGCTGAAAACCAACGCTTACACAGCAACGCTCGCTAAAAGTGCTATTTATCATGACCCTCACCGTTGTCCCTCATTCGATGCGCCTCTAAAACCAATGTCAGATAGTATAGATAAAATACGCTTGTGATCCACCATATCAAAATCTTCCAGTTCAGCCCATTATAAATGTTATTCAGAAATTCTAACAAAGCTGACTCGGTACTCATCCCTTAACGGAATCCGTGTTGGTGATCAATAAGAATTTTGAAGCGATCTAAAAGAATTGTAACTCTATTTTAACTAGCTTAGAGCAATAGGTCTATAGTTCCCTTTAATGTTACGGTCTCCACTTTTAAATATGGGAATAATCGTCGCCGATTTCAGTCTCTCAGGTTAGGTACAATCCATTGGCTAAAAGAGAGATTTAAAATATGGGTCATCACGGGACAAACAAACTTAGAAATAGCTCTCAAAATGAAATTACTTAGGCTGCGGACCAATTGTCGGGTAAATCATTTTTTTTGTACTCGATTTACCCTACTTTTTGATAGGGTAAATGAATTTACCGAATATTAAAGAAAAAGTCGACTTTTACCCGTAAATTGGTCCGCAGCCTATGTCTATTATTATCATTGGACTGCTTAGGTTCCAACGAATTAATAACGAATAAAACTTCGAGTATGAGTTGGTATTTATGTGTTGGTATATATTTAAAAAAATTCACCGAAAACCAATTCACCGAAAAAGACAATTCACGGAAAATACAATTCACCGAAAAAAACAAATCTCCAAAGTCGCCAATCCACCGAAATCGACAAATAATAATAAACAGTATTAAAGGCCATTACTGGCCCCTTACTGAATCAACAATTTGACTCCAGCGGTTTCGATCCTGAGCATGGTCTTCATACTGTCTAAGACAATCTGAAGAGGCCAAGTCATTCTTTACACCGTGGAGCCATCGTCGCCTGCAACGACCTCTGCGCCTACCATATGGTGGCTCTCCTTTCAGAGATCGGTACACAATTCGTTCCGGATCAGCACGCAGAACGTGCCTGAGCCAGCGTACTCGCTGAGATCTTACTTCATGTACAATATCGGGGATCTTCATCAGATTTCTGATCTCGATATTGTACAGAGCTCGGTAGGTACCATCTTTTTCGCGTTTTGGGCCGTAAATCACACGCATGACTCTTCTCTCAAATGTTAGGAGCCATCTCTCGCACTCATCCGTTATCGCCCAACTTTCACATCCAAATATAGCAACGGGCCTGATCAACGCTTTGTAAAGCTTCAGCTTCACACCACTTGATAAGCGTTTAGATTTTATCATTTTCCTTAGAGGATACAAAGAACGACTGCCAGCTGCCAGCCGCACTTTAATATCCTCACCCACACTGTTATCGTGAGTGATAAGAGAACCCCAATATTTGAACCTCCTCACTCCCTCAAACGTGTGGTGGCCACTACTAAAATCTGGTGTGCCATTGTCCCTAAACTCAGTGATCAGGTATTTCGTTTTGGACTCATTGATCTGAAGTCCAACTGAAGCTGAAAACTCTACAAGCTGATCAAGTATTTCTTTCACTCCGTTGCTATTCAGTCCAATCACGCATATGCCATCTGCCTATGCAAGCACCTGATTGGACTGGCGATATAAGATGTTACGCTGCGGTGTTTCAGTTTTACGAAAGATGTACTCCAACATTCGATTAAAGAGTACCGGGGACAGAGCATCTCCCTGCCGAACACCCGAGTTAACTACAAAAATTGTCGATAGCCTGTTCTCAACTTTAACACAGAATTGAGACTGCGTCACTGTCATCCTACATAGTCGTACCAGTTTTGTTGGCATTCCTAGGTATCCAGGGCAGACCACAAACCCTCTCGACTGATCGACCCATAGGCCTGCCACAAATCCAGGAACACCTGATGTACGAGGATGGATGTCTCATAATATTTAGATAGAATCATCCGCAGCGAAAAGCCCTGATCAATGGCTGATCGATTCTGACGAAATCCTCCTTGATGGTCACAACCAAGTTCTCCTATAGGGGTGATTCTATCCAATATAATGTATGGTAGTAACTTGTATGCTGTGCAAAGGAGAGCTATACCACGATATTTCTCACACTTCAAGCGGTCTCCATTCTTAAAGATGGGGCATATCGCGGCCACATTCCATTCGTGAGGTATAACTTCGGTTCGCCATACTAATCGAATAAGGTCGAAAAGACAGTTCCACAAAGTATCCCCTCCAAATATTATGAGCTCCGAATTAATGCAGTCCACCCGAGGTGAGCAGTTTCATTTCAATCTCTGCATGGCTTTAGTGAATTCCTCATGGGATGGCTCCTCAGTGCAAATCTCCGCAGTCTGTATTAGAGGTGGCTCAACAATAGTCTGTGACGCATGATGGATATCAAGCAGGTCAGTAAAGTGTCCACTCCATGCGTGAAGTACTGCGTCGATGTTGACACAGAGGTTTCCATCCCGGTCCCGAATGGCGGTTGACGTACGCCTGAAAGTATGGTGCAGTCTAGTAATTCCTTTAAAGAAATTACGCGAACTGCGGCCCTTGCTCAGATGTTGTACTTTCAGAACCTCGGCCTTCCACCATTCTCGCTTCTTCCGTGTTCAAATCCGCTTAGCTGCCCTTCTTGCAAGAGCAGCCTTGTTGAGAATATAACATCATAATTTTGTTAAATCTGAATTGAGAAATTTTATAAAATCTTCATGGTTGAATGTAAATACAATCAAAATATTTTTTTAATATTTGTATACTCAATTAATTTTAATTTGTAAGGCTTAAGACACATATATACATTTTGATGTACACAAATGCATGTTTACACAAATTTCTAGACTTAAATTAAGATAACGCGATGGGGTCGTTTTGCAACTTTAATTTGGAAATTTTATGTTTTCAGTGATAACGAGTTTATATTTTTCCGTCGCTGCTATACAAAATACAATTCTATTCAGTATTAATTTTATATGAAACATCAAAATTGTTGATTTTTAAAAATTTAATTAATTAAATGGCCGACGTAAGTTAGTGAATATAAATTTTTAAAATGTTTGCTTTGTTGTTATAAAGATAAATCTTTCGTATAATACAAATATTGTCCCAATTGGCTACACACAGGTTGAAAGCATATAAATATAATGGCGATACCAATTTTTAACACCAAATTGTGAAGATGAATTTAAATTAGACGAGTTTGAAAATAAAATAAAAATTTAGTCTAGTACATATATTGATCAAATTTGGAGCACGGAATTTATAACACAAGCGAAAACTAGAGTGAAATTTGAATGCTATTTGAAAATAATACGAATAAAGTTTGCATCCAATATATTCGTATATGTATGGCATGGTAGCACACTTATAATAGTTTCAGTTCAATTTGAATACATTAAAGTTAGATTTTAATAATTAACAAACAATCGAGTTGGATAGGAAACGACATATACAATTTATAAATAGTTTGTGTCAGCAAATTTTAATTGAGATTCGAGTTTACGATATTGAATTTGAATTCACAATATGGAATTTGAAAAGTTCGGAATCGATAAGTCATTTAATTTTATTAATCAGGTTTTAACACAGAATTTGATAGCATTTCAAACTTGTTTGTCACAAGAATTTGACAGAAATTTTAATTTTTAATTTTAGTGTTTGAATTCATTCGAAATTCGTAATTTTAGTTAACAATAAATTTTTTTTAAAAATTATGTAATTCCAAGGGAATCTTGAAAATTCTAAAAATATATATTTTGATGGTAAAGGTCAAAATTTTATATTTTACTAAAATTACGAATTTCGAATGAATTCAAACACTAAAATTAAAAATTAAAATTTCTGTCAAATTCTAATATTTTGAAAAAAATTCCACACTATGACATATTGATAAAATTCTTGTGACAAACAAGTTTGAAATCTATCAAATTCTGTGTTAAAACTTAATTAATAAAATCAAATGCCTTATCGATTCCGAACTATCATTTGTTAAATTTAAAACCTATGTCATCTATAACATTATAGAAATTTTGATTTATACCGAGTCTTTACACAAATTTCCGGACAACTAAGATAACGATGGGTCATAGTAAATAAGCTGGACTTATTTTTATGTTGTTAAATTATTCATTGAGAATTCAATAACTCAAAATTTGATAGCATCGCTTTTCCACAATTTTCAAAATTTTTAAATTATTAAGATCTGGTTAAAATATCACTCAATTTTGTAAAATCCGATCTATAAGACATATATAGGCACTTTGATCTACTCAAATGCATGTTTACAAAAATGTTCGGACAAAAATTTAGATAACGCGATGGAGTCATAGTATATAAGCTTATGGCTTATCTTTTGGTAGATTATATATTGGTAAGTCCGGTACTTTAATTTGTAAATGTTATATTTTAAGCGATAACGAGTTTATGTTTTTCCGTCGCTGCTCTTAAAAATATAATAATATTCAGTATACTAGTTATTTGCTTGCCAATTGAAACATATTAATTGTTGGTTTTTTAAAACTAAATTCATAAAATGGCCGATGTAAGTGCGTTATGTAATACAGCGTTAGTGAATATATATTTATAAAATATTTGTTTTGTTTTTATAAAGATAAATCCTTCATACAATCCAGCTACTATCCCACCTGGCTACATACAGGTTACACACACAAATAATGATGACGTTACTGTCAATGTCGTTCCAGCGGATACGTTTCCATTTTTAACACCAAATTGTAAAGAGGAGGATCATGATTGTACGCCATGGGCTCAATTTAAATTGGTCATAGCTGGCATAGTGATGGTAGTATGTTGCATATATTTACTTTTCGGGCCGAAGACAAAGTACGTGTGAAATTGTTAACAACTTTTTATAGTGTTAAAAATATGTATTGTAATAAAATGTTATATTTTATTTCAGACACCAGCATAAACTTATTTAATTATGCCATGTATAAACACAAAAAACCAAACACGATAGGAGAGCGTCATATTTACCCTCGAATTTTAGATATCATTCCGATAAATAACAATAAGCGATATCGTATTATATAAATATACATAATATCACATATAAAACGACTGTGTTGAAATCTGTAATTTCAGTTTGATTGTAACATTGATCACAAATTGTTTAAATACATTTATAGTTTTCCAATTAAATTTTGATTTTATATTTCCCACAAAATATGTGTGACGTAAGTGTGAAAATTAAAGTGGTTTTAATAAATTATACAACAAATATTTGTTTTAGTCTTTTGATAAGGTGCGCCCTCCACCACCTAGCTATGAACAAATTGAAAATACACAAATTTCAATGAATCCACAATTCATGTATTATAGGATTCCGATACAACTGCCACCACCATCTTCGACAATGGCATCAAGTATAGTGGTTCAACCGCAGACAAACGATTCGAAATGGATCATATACATGGGTATTCTTATTGGTGCATATGCCGTTGTGATGATCACGATTTACATTAAAAGTAAATATTTCTATATATAATTCAGTGAAACTCGTTTTTAACGCCCGTTTTTTTTTTTAATTCCAGTCGCATATACAATCCATAGTCTACCTCTAAAAAAATATTAATTTTAATAATTTACCAGTTCAAATAGTTATATCTAACTATTAAATAAATAATGTTAACGATAATAAAATTGTATTCAATATGAATTTTAAACTAAAATAAAATATTTTATCGTTTCAATGACGATCAGCGAAAGCTTATTTATCTCTATTAAACTGTACGTAATCAAAATACACATCAAAGTACCTAACATTTCTTTCATTCCATTCATTGATTTGACTGGCGATATAAGATGGCGCTGAAATGTTTCACTTTTACGAAAGATGAACTCCAAGTTGAGATTAAAGAGTATCGGGGACAGAGAATCTTCCTGCCGAACCGCAAAAATTCTTGATAGCCTGTTGTTAACTTTAACACAGCATTGAGACTGTGCTCACTGTTATTCTACACATTCGTACCAATTTTTTGGTATACCTAGATATTCCAGCGCCGACTACAAACTCTCTCGATTGATCGAGTCATAGGCCTGTCAGAAATCCAGGAACATCTAAATACCAACACATACATACATTAATTAAAGACTGTTCGGCTAGTCGATTTATTTTCCTTTGAAAGCTGAACAGTGTCCCTATTTTGTACATGACTACAGGTCCGTCTTTTAATTGGCCATCTGCACACTGCATAGCTCCATGAGGTAGCCTGTACTAACATGAACGATGGGTCCGCCCATGAGTTCTACATTCCAACAGAGGTCATAGATGTTTTCAATTTAATCACCGATCGTAATCGGGAGATAAAAAATCCCTTTTTGCATCCCGCCTCTTTTGGGATTCGAACCCGGTACCTCCCGATCCAAACGTCGCAGCTTTAGCTACTGCGCTATTTGTTCGATAATGTGGCCCAAAGTCTTAAAGAGAACTGTTCCGTGAATGGACGTTTCAAAGTAATCGCAGATCAAGCTTGTAGTAGTTTTATTCAAAAGCGTAATTCCCTCCCAACTTTTTTTTTTGCGTTCAAATTGCCTTTCAGGCAGCTTGACTATTAAGTCGTCTTTCATTGATAAAAGAACCAAGTTCTGTTCAAATTGCTCATGTCTCATGATATACGCATACACGTGACCAAAATGATTGATGATCTTGAATAAAGAGCTGGATGGAACTTTTAGTGCTCCCATGGTTGGATTTTCTGTACGGAAAAACTTAAACCACCACAGATCAGCAAATCACTCGTCCCACGAGTCCAAAAGTCAATAATTTTTGCTTGTCGTAGGAGGAGACTAAACGGTTGAATCGCTCGGATAACGACCCGGATCCATAAAAAAATCAATTGTTTTTAACGTCAACAAAAAGAAAAATGGATACCGCCAAAACAACACCGGACCGCCGGCCAAGAACCCGGACACGAGATTTAGGATCAGCACGTGGAACGTACACTCACTTAGAAAACCAGGAGCGTTGGAGGACCTAATCACGTGCATGAAGTAGTATCGGGTGGAACTCGTTGCTCTTCAAGAAACCCGCTGGCCTAAAAGTGGAGACCATGTGACCCAGAGCTATACGTTGCTCTACAGTGGAGATGACCTCGGAAGTCTTGGAGCTAGATTTATTTTTGGGCCGCAGCTACCGCCCACAAAAGTCAGTCAGCCCCAAGGTAAAGACTCATTTTACAATGACTTGGAGGATCTGATGAGATCTATACTCGAACACGATGTTAGAATGGTGATTGGGGACTTTAATGCTATAGCTGGTAGAAATCAGGCCGACTTGTGTGAAAACATTGTACTTCCGACACGAAACTTCGATCGATAATGGTGAGAGAATGATGTACTTCTTAGGCAGCAATCATCATTTGGGCGCTGCAAAGCTGCGATGGAAGTTTTTGACTATGTAGGTCTGATAAATGAAGATCAAAAGATATCAGGATCATGTCATCGACAGCATTGAGGAAGCTAATTGCCAGTCTGACTTTGTGAACTCTGTCTGAGAGGAACTGAAAACTTCGTTTGTCAGTGCTGCTCAACAGACTTTAGGTAAAATGAAAATGATAATCAGACCCAAGAATGATTGATTTGATGACGAATGACGTATTGCAGTGCAACAACGTTAAACAATCATGAGGAAAAACAAGGCTGCTCTTGCTCGGAGGGCAGCTTAGCGGATTTGTAGACGGAAGAAGCGAGAATGGTGGAAGACCGAGGTTCTGAAAGTAAAACAACTCAGCAATGATTGCAGTTTTCGTAATTTCTTTGAAGGAATTACTGGATTGTATCATACTTGGATAGAATCACCCTTCTAGCGTAGAGCTTAGCTGGTGACTATCCAGGATGGTTACGTCTGACTCGATCAGTCAATAGTCAGGTCTTTTCGATGCGGATGATTCTATCTAAATATTATGCGACATCCATCGTACATCAGCTGTTTTTGAATTTCCGGCAGGCAGGAATGGATGAGACCTTTATCTCCGTACATCAGGTGTTCCTGGATTTCCGGCTGGCCTATGACTCCCTACAACCGAGAGAGTTTGTTATCTCCTCTGGAATACCTAGAAATTCCAACAGAATTGGTACGACTGTGTAGATGTCTAGAATGACAGTGACACCGTCTCAATGCTGTCTTAAAGTTGGAGTCTCTATGTTGGAGTAAATCTTTCGTAAAACTGAAACACTTCACCGCAACATCTGATATAGCCAGTAAAATCAGGTGCTTGCATATGAAGATGATATATCGGTGATTGGACTGAATAGCAATGGAGTGATGGAAATACTTGATCCACTTGTAGAGTTTCAGGTTCTGTTGGACTCCGCAGGACCAATGAGTTTAGAACAAAATACATATCTATGGTCATAGGGAGAATGGCACAAAAGATTTTAGTAGTGGCCACTACACGTTTGAGGGAGTGAGGAGTTTCAAATATTTAGGCTCTCTTATCACTAACGATAACAGTGTGGGTGAGAGGATATTAAAGTGCTGCGCTGAAAAATCAATACAACTATCAACTGCCGTGAAACTGAATCTTTATACCTTTGTTATGTTTGGATGTGAAAGTTGGGCGCTGACGGATGAGTACTAGAGATGATTATTGTACAGGAAATAAGATCTCGGGGAGTACGCTGGCTCGGTCACGTTCTGCGTGCTGATCCGTAACGAATTGTCCAGTGATCTCTGAACGGATGCCATCATATGGTGCACGTGACGATGGTTTCCCGGTGTAGAGAATGACTTAACTTCTTCAGATTTTCTAAGATAGTACGAAGACCATCCTAAGGATCGAAACCGTTGGAGCCAAATTTTTGATATAGTAATGGGCCAGTAATGACCTTTAAAATCGTTATTATTTATTTATTAATTTAACAAATATATGCGACTTTAGGTTTATGACTCAAAATCGTCAAAACTCAGTTAAATAGTTTCTCATAAAAACCACAGATACAATAAAAGCGATTATACAGTAATTTTATATAATATTTCTAGATTGGGTGTGGTGATTAAATGATTAATGACATGTTCTCCTTGGGATATATGTTTTTTGTATATAATCTAAATTAGTAAATATTATTGTGATTTAACGCGGCTATGAATCAAAATTATATAAATCATAAACAGCCCAATTTAGTTATAATATTCCATATATCTGCCTTGAGGACAAAAATCAATCATGATTGATTAATTAATTTCCAAAACCAACAACATTATGGGCGGAAATCATTTTTTGCCATTTTTTGTTTTTAGTTTTGTAAATTTTCAATCACAAAATGATGATTTGGAATTGTTGGTATATATACCCACGGCGCGCAAATTAATTCTCGCGGTATTTTTTTTAAATATTGCCGAGTTATGGCATTTTAGCTATTTTGTATATACAAAGTTGCAATTATGTTACGACGTACAGGCAAAAATGTATTTAGCTATATAGAATTTTTCGCCAAACAATTCGTATTTATGACAAACTGTTTATTTTTATTTGAAATGCTAAGCGGATTAAAATTTACAAAATATGTAAATGTATTTCTGAAAATTATATGTACTCGTATAATGATGCCGTGTCGAAATTATCCAAACCAAACCTCCCGCGCAATTCGCGGTATAGTTATAGGTATTTATACCTATACAATGCGGTTTTTACAAAACGTAAATTTTTAAATTATTTAAATAACAAAAAATAAGCTTAATTTAAATTCCAGAGAAAAATATTTTTATTTGTTTAATTCATACCCGGTACAACAATATATAATTGTACATTCTAATACACCGCAACCGAAGAAACTGAAGAAAGAAAAATCTCAATTAAATTATCTCATCGCAACAGGCAACCGCACACAATCAATAATAATTATCAGATATTTAATAAGAAAAATTCTAATTTCAATTTTCGTCTCTCCACGTCATTATATCTAGGTTCCGTGCCTTATAAGTATTTTATAAATTAAGAAATCTGAAATCAAATTAACGCAGATGGGTCGATGAGAAATATAGGGGTTTCCAATAAGTGGTTTCATTTTGAATAGCCTGCTATTTGGGCAGTGTCCTAACTTGTAAAAAAAAAAAAGTGTCCTAACTTGTAAAAAAGTTTATGGAATAATTTTTATTTTCATATATTTTTGTTAGGCCATTGTGTTTTCCATTTGGGGCCCCACAACAGATTTTTAACTTGGACATTTCATATTCAAATATGTAGAAAAGTTCGAAAAAGTACGAATTTCGTATAAGGTGGGCAGTTTATGGAATAATTTTTAATGAAATTGGCCGTGACCACACTTGGGCTGATATTTTTTTGTTAGGTCATTGTGTTTTCCATTTTGTGGCCCCACAACAGGTTTTTAACTTGGACATGAATTTCGTAAGAAGTGGGCAGTTTATGGAATAATTTTAAATGAAATTTTCTATGACCGCACTTAGGCTGAAATTTTTTTGTTAGGCCATTGTGTTCTCCATTTTGTGGCCCCACAACAGGTTTTTAACTTGGACATTTCATATTCAAATATGTATAAAAGTTCGAAAAAGTACGAATTTCGTAAGAAGTGGGCAGTTTATGGAATAATTTTTAATGAAATTGGCCGTGACCACACTTGGACTTATATTTTTTTGTTAGGCCACTGTGTTTTCCATTTTTTGGCCCTTCAACAGATTTTTAACTTGGACATTTCATATCCAAATATGTAGAAAAGTTCGAAAAAGTACGAATTTCGTATAAGGTGGGCAGTTTATGGAATAATTTTTAATGAAATTGGCCGTGACCACACTTGGGCTGATATTTTTTTGTTAGGTCATTGTGTTTTCCATTTTGTGGCCCCACAACAGGTTTTTAACTTGGACATTTCATATTCAAATATGTAGAAAAGTTCGAAAAAGTACGAATTTCGTAAGAAGTGGGCAGTTTATGGAATAATTTTAAATGAAATTGTCTGTGACCGCACTTAGGCTGAAATTTTTTTGTTAGGCCATTGTGTTCTCCATTTTGTGGCAACACAACAGGTTTTTAACTTGGACATTTCATATTCAAATATGTAGAAAAGTTCGAAAAAGTACGAATTTCGTAAGAAGTGGGCAGTTTATGGAATAATTTTTAATGAAATTGGCCGTGACCACACTTGGACTGATATTTTTTTGTTAGGCCATTGTGTTTTTCATTTTCTGGCCCCACAACAGATTTTTAACTTGGACATTTCATATTCAAATATGTATAAAAGTTCGAAAAAGTACGAATTTCGTAAGAAGTGGGCAGTTTATGGAATAATTTTAAATGAAATTGGCCGTGACCACACTTGGACTCATACATTTTTGTTAGGCCATTGTGTTTTCCATTTTGTGGCCCCACAACAGGTTTTTAACTTGGACATTTCATATTCAAATATGTAGAAAAGTTCGAAAAAGTACGAATTTCGTAAGAAGTGGGCAGTTTATGGAATAATTTTTAATGAAATTGGCCGTGACCACACTTGGACTGATATTTTTTTGTTAGGCCATTGTGTTTTTCATTTTCTGGCCCCACAACAGATTTTTAACTTGGACATTTCATATTCAAATATGTAGAAAAGTTCGAAAAAGTACGAATTTCGTAAGAAGTGGGCAGTTTATGGAATAATTTTAAATGAAATTGGCCGTGACCACACTTGGACTCATACATTTTTGTTAGGCCATTGTGTTTTTCATTTTGTGGCCCCACAACAGGTTTTTAACTTGGACATTTCATATTCAAATATGTAGAAAAGTTCGAAAAAGTACGAATTTCGTAAGAAGTGGGCAGTTTATGGAATAATTTTTAATGAAATTGGCCGTGACCACACTTGGACTCATACATTTTTGTTAGGCCATTGTGTTTTCCATTTTGTGGCCCCACAACAGGTTTTTAACTTGGACATTTCATATTCAAATATGTAGAAAAGTTCGAAAAAGTACGAATTTCGTAAGAAGTGGGCAGTTTATGGAATAATTTTTAATGAAATTGGCCGTGACCACACTTGGACTGATATTTTTTTGTTAGGCCATTGTGTTTTCCATTTTGTGGCCCCACAACAGATTTTTAACTTGGACATTTGATATTCAAATATGTATAAAAGTTCGAAAAAGTACGAATTTCGTAAGAAGTGGGCAGTTTATGGAATAATTTTTAATGAAATTGGCCGTGACCACACTTCGGCTGATATTTTTTTGTTAGGCCATTCTGTTCTCCATTTTCTGGCCGCACAACAGATTTTTAACTTGGACATTTCATATCCAAATATGTAAAAAAGTCCTTAAAATTACGAATGTACGTAACGGAATATTTACAAATATACCTCAAATTTTAACACTTTTTAGCTAGAGTACCATCTCAAAAACAAAAGTTAGGTTAGAAAACTTTGAAATTATTATATTTTCATAGTTTATCTCTAGAAATTTAGAACTTCAATATATTGTGAATGTTACCATCTAGATTAGTTTATTACCTATTACATATACTGCTTTTTTAAGATCTCATATTAATTCATAACTATAGGGGAGATAAAATTAAAACTAAAACTGTCAAATTATTATTTTCAATTTCTAATATGTTTCTAACAATTTCCAGAAATGCGATAAATTTAAAAAATATGTTTTGTTATCAAACTAATAAACTACTTTTTACGATAGTTTCTTCGAAAGATTTAGCCGAATTGCTCTTTTTCAAACTAGATAACCGTGAACTGGTTAAATCTGTTACAAAACACTAAAATATCGTAGGTTGTTGACGTTGTTTTAAATGTCGATATAGACAAGAACCATTGCCAATAATATACCTCGTCCATCCCTGCTCGCTGATTAGGACATCTCTGTTTTACGTCTAAATACCACTTCCACTAATATCGCAGCAATATCTCCAAATTTATTAACTGCGATATGGAAAAAATGTAATACAGGTACGAAACCATTTCAAAAGCCAAGGTATGTGCTATATAAAACAGAAATACAAATATCATCTGTCTACTGCGAATAATTAAATACAAAATTAAAAGGTTTTTTTCTATCAAAGCACAACTAATTTTAAATATTTAAGATTTTTTAACCAGACAGAAAGGTATAATTAATTCGTTATGATTTTTTTATTACTTTGAAATTATTTCTAGTTCGAGATCCGTTTGGTCAACGTATATAGGAGGAACGGGTTGATTCATGAAATTCATCGTAAAATTAAAAAGTTCATTGGCCAATAAATGCTTATTTCTTTTTGTGTTGTCGCGTGAATCGTCAGAATACAAGCATCAATATATTTTGTCGACAAGACAATAAAAGATTATTTAAATTACACAAAACAATGAAAAAATTTCCATTAAAGCTTTCCCATCGCGCTATTCATAAAACCAACTTAATTATCTTCCCATTAAAATCTCATTAACTTTTTTATTTTTCCTATGACTATAGCCGGAGACTCGAATATTTTTAATAAAAAATTTAATTTATTTTAGAGCTTTTTATTTTGTGATTTAATTAATTTTTTTTGCTGTTTAATGCTAAAAACCAATTTTCTATATAGCATTTAGGAAATTATCACACCTGTGCACGCGCGTAAATTGTATTTCAATTTATAGACAATGTTTGTACGAGATTTTATTAATACAATTTGAAAATGAATTGTTTTATCGTTTATTATAAGTTTTAATATTTTTTTGAGTGACATCTCGATTTATTGGATAAATTGGAAAAAATATTGTTGATGTCAAAACGTCAAATTCAGTAATTTATTGATGAAATTGTGATTATTAAAATGTTCGAAATTGTTATGAACTAAAAACTATTTAAACGTTCGTTTGCAAAACAATAATTTTGGAAATGTTTACTAATTTGCCAATTTACCGGCTTATTCGCATATAAGATAAGGTTATTCGTCGGTAGAGTATGATTTACCAACTCACGCATAAACCGGAAATTCTGTAATAGAAAAATATCACTGTTTATAAAGCATCAAGTTTGTCCCCAATTCTCGAAAATATGATTGTAACCGGAGTGGTCAGCTTCCCATAACGGGCATTGTGCCGTCTGCTAATGGATATACCAAAACATACATAGTAAAATTAAAAGTAGTTTGTATGGCAGTCGAACCAATTGGCAGCCGAACAATCCTTACTTTATTCGAAATCTTATTCCACCGGTTCAAGCTGTACTATAGGTCGCTGATTTACTGCTGATGTTGAAAACGTATATCGCCAAGTTTACAGAACAAAATCACAATGAAATTATATGACGAGTTTCATCAAATAAGCCAAGAACGTCATGCTGAGAGTATGGCCTCGGTGTAAGAATTCTAATAAGCCTTAGCAAATAATAATAATAATAATAACAGTGTTAAAGGCCATTACTGGCCCCTTACTGAATCAACAATCTGGCTCCAACGGTTTCGATCCTGAGCTTGGTCTTCATACTGTCTTAGACAATCTGAAGAGGCCAAGTCGTTCTCTACATCGTGGAGCCATCGTCGCCTGCAACGACCTCTGCGCCTACCATATGGTGGCTCTCCTTTCAGAGATCGCTGCACAATTCGTTCCGGATCAGCACGCAGAACGTGACCGAGCCAGCGTACTCGCTGAGATCTAACTTCATGTACAATATCGGGGATCTTCATCAGATCTCTGATCTCGAAATTGTACAGAGCTCGGTATGTACCATCTATTTCGCGTTTAGGGCCGTAAATCACACGCATGATTCTTCTCTCAAATGTAAGGAGCCATCTCTCGTACTCATCCGTCAGCGCCCAACTTTCACATCCAAACATAACAACGGGCCTGATCAACGCTTTGTAAAGCTTCAGCTTCACGGCACTTGATAAGTGTTTAGATTTTAGCAGTGGCCTTAGAGGATATAAAGAACGACTGCCAGCTGCCAGCCGCACTTTAATATCCTCACCCACACTGTTATCGTGAGTGATAAGAGAGCCCAAATATTTGAACCTCCTCACTCCCTCAAACGTGTGGTGGCGCTACTAAAATCTGGTGTGCCATTGTCTCTAAAACCAGAGATCAGGTATTTCGTTTTGGACTCATTGATCTGGAGTCCAACAGAAGCTGAAAACTCTACAAGCGGATCAAGTATTTCTTTCACTCCGTTGCTATTCAGTCCAATCACGCATATGTCATCTGCATATGCAAGCACTTGATTGGACTGGCGATATAAGATGTTGCGCTGAGGTGTTTCAGTTTTACGAAAGATGTACTCCAACATGAGATTAAAGAGTATCGGGGACAGAGCATCTCCCTGCCGAACACCCGAGTTAACTGCAAAAATTGTCGATAGCTTGTTCTCAACTTTAACACAGCATTGAGACTGCGTCACTGTCATCCTACACAGTCGTACCAGTTTTGTTGGCATTCCTAGGTATTCCAGGGCAGACAACAAACTCTCTCGATTGATCGAGTCGTAGGCCTGCCGGAAATCCAGGAAAACCTGATGTACGGAGATGGATGTCTCATAATATTTAGATAGAATCATCCGCAGCGAAAAGACCTGATCAGTGACTGATCGATTCGGACGAAATCCTCCCTGATAGTCACCAACCAAGCCCTCCGCCAGAGGAGTGATTCTATCCAATAAAATGTATGACAGTAACTTGTATGCTGTGCAAAGGAGAGCTATACCGCGATAATTCTCACACTTCAAGCGGTCTCCCTTCTTGAAGATGGGGCATATCGCGGCCACTTTCCATTCATCAGGCATAACTTCGGTTCGCCATACTAATCGAATAAGGTCGAAAAGACAGTTCCACAAAGTATCCCCTCCGAATATCAAGAGCACCGAATTAATGCAGTCCACTCCAGGTGAGCGGTTTCGTTTCATTCTCTGCATGGCCTTAGTGAATTCCTCATGGGATGGCTCCTCAGTGCAAATCTCCGCAGACTGTTTTAGAGGTGGCTCAACAACAGTCTGTGACGCATGATGAACATCAAGCAGCTCAGTAAAGTGTCCACTCCATGCGTCAAGTATGGTGAATTATCATTTTAGTTTTAAGATATTTTAATCATTTAAATTCTTAGAAACGCATTTTTATGATCCAGATGTTGGAATTACCGACAATTCAACAAAAAAAAAATTTCCATTTACATTATATACTTAATCCCTTTATATTTACTTGTATCCTTTTATTGGTTTGTCAATACATATCTGTATTAACAAATTTATGTTATGTATCCCTTTTCCCTTTCCTTCCATTTAGTTTTAAAATATAAAATAGATTTGTAATTATTTTGCTCCCTACCACTAATTATGTACTATATAACACTAGAAAATAAATAAAAAAGACACAGTCCACTAAAAATCATTAAACATAAAACTAAAATTGATGTTTCATTTTTAAAAAGAAAAATACGCATTTTTTCCGTACCATTATTTTTGGTCCAATCGAGCCAGATTTTGTATATCCATCCTTAAAAATAAAAAACATAGTGTTTCAAAGGAATATAGAGGTATAATAAACAAACTTTTAAATAAAGTGGCAGTTAAGTGTAACAACAGTGCTCCAGTTATTGTCAACAAGTTGTCAAAAAGCCAATTATCCAGCAACTATTAACCATAGTTGCTCATTTTAACCAGTTTTGTCGGTTAAATTGTCAAAGTGTGTCAACCAGCCAGTTCCCAGCAACTATTAATCATAGTTGTTCATTTTAACCAGTTTTGTCGGTTAAATTGTCAAAGTGTGTTCAACCAGCCAGTTCCCAGCAACTATTAATCATAGTTGTTCATTTTAACCAGATTTGTCGGTTAAATTGTCAAAGTGTGTTCAACCAGCCAGTTTCCAACAACTATTAATCATAGTTGTTCATTTTAACCAGTTTTGTCGGTTAAATTGTCAAAGTGAGTCATCCAGCCAGTTATCCAGCAACTATTAACCAGTTCCAGTTTGTATCCAGCCACTCAACCGAAGTATCAACCGAAGAATCAACCAGCCAATATCATTATCTACAGGTATCAAATTTTAATTTTAGTTTAAGATTATTATTATATATAATATCGTTAAGTTCTCCTTGTAAATTGTGTTATTGTTCATTTGACATTCGGTTATTTTCTTAATTTATAACATTCTCCATCAATATGGTAAAACCCAAAGTGAACCATTTTGAAAAACTTAAATTAAAAATTAAACATTTGAAAGTTAGATTATACCCAATAATAGATTTTTTAGAGGATATCGTTGAACTAAATCAAACCAATTTATCTGAAGTAAAATGTAAAATAGAAATAGTAAATTCCATTTATTCCCAATTTGAAAAAGCCATATCCGATTTTCACGATAATGATTGCGAATTCAGCCCTGATGATTTGGAAATTTTAATCATAGAATTTGAAAATAATATTCAAGATTTAAAAACCAAATTAATGTCAATTAAAGACAGCCATACATCCATAAAACCTGTTAAAAGCGAAAATCTTGACTCAATAGACGTAAAAATTCCAGAACTATACGTTCCAAATTTTGATGGAAAGCCAAGCGAATGGCTAACCTTTAAACAAACATTTGAATCAGTGATTCACAACAATCCAAATTTAAAAAGTAGCATTACAAAATTTAACCTTCTGTTAAAATACCTGAAAGGCGATGCTCGTGCTGCAATAGGCTACATCGACTTGTCGCACAACGGTTATTTAAAGGCTTGGGATGAATTAAACCAAAGGTTTCATAACAAAAATGTTTTAGTAAATATACACATAGATAGTCTCTTAAATTTACCAGTAATTAATAAAGGCACCAACCTTGAATTAAAAGATTTGCTTAATAAAACAATTGGTCACACTTCTTCGTTAGAAGCCTGTGATCAACAGATAGGGAACCTAGGGGAACTGTTTATTGTCAATTGTATTACTCGTAAGTTAAACCATCATTTAAGAAAGGAATGGGAATCTTTGTGTTTAGCAAATATTCTTCCAACGTGGATAAAATTAAAAAACTTTCTTATCGAAAAATCACGAGTCAGTGATATTTTACAGCCATCCACTTCGTCAAAATACCAAAATTCATTTAATTCTCCAAAACCCAACTTTCCAAGGAATAACTCTACTGCTTGTAAATCGAACCCAACTACATCTTATCCTAGTTCTGCTTTTCTAAGTTCCAATTCACAACAACCCATTCGTCATACGCCTCATAGTAATAATTCAAATAGTTGTATTTTCTGTAAATTACCGTTCCATAAATTTAGTGCATATCCCAAATTTTTGGAGATGTCTACGCATGAGAGATACGATAAAATTAAACAACTAAATTTGTGTATTAATTGTTTCAGTTCCAAACATTTCACTTCCAATTGCCTAACTCGTGGATGTCATTTGTGTTCCCTTAAACACAACACTCTACTCCATCATGCTAATAGTTCCAATTCAGCGTCAACCGCTAACACAAATTTGATTCCTAATAATATTCTTAATCCTAATATTACACCATCCTCCGAAACAAAACCAACTCAATCATGACAAACACCAAAAAGCAATTTTTGTGCGCTTCAAAAAAAGATTGTCAAAATGACATTTTTATCGACAGCTATAGTCCCAATAAAACATAGATTTGGAAAAGTTCAGGAAGCTAGAGCTTTATTAGATAGTGGTAGCCAGTCTAATTTTATTTCTTCTAATTTTTCAAATAAATTTAAATTCATAAAAACCCAGTCAAATGAATTTTCAATTTCCGGTCTTAACAATAATCCCACATTAGTTAATGAACAAATATGTGCTGAGATAAGTTTAAAAATGTCGTCTTATAAAGTACTGTGTAATCTATTCATTATAAATAATATTTCGGAATATTTCGCGTTGGAATATACCGCCAGATTTTAAGTTAGCAGATCCATTCTTCAATCTTCCGAGGCCTATTGACATTTTATTAGGAGCCGATATATTTTTCCATGTTATTAGAGATAAAAAATTCCAATTTAAACCAAATTTACCAATTCTCATAGATACAGTTTTTGGCTATATTATAAGCGGAAACTATCAAGCAAATTCAGAACAAAATTTTTATTCAACAAATCGTCCTGTTAATACAGATGAATTACACAAAGAATCTATTTTAAAATTTTTTAGTTTAGAGTCTGTATCAAATTCTCAATTATTATCTAAAGATGAGCAATTTTGTGAATCTCATTACAAAAATTCCACATATAGAGAAAGTGATAACCGATATGTCGTTTCATTACCTTTGTCTCCAAATGCCTTGAATCTAGGTGATTCAAAGGCTCAAGCACTAAAACGCTTTAACTACCTTGAACAACGTTTAAATCGTAACCCTGATCTTAAGTCCCAATATTTTGAGTTCATGAATGAATATTTATTAAATAACCATATGAAAGTTATCGCCGAAAAATTTGATGATCCTAATTCAATCTATTATTATATGCCACACCACGCTATCTTAAAACCCAATAGTTCAACTACTAAATTACGTGTAGTATTTGACGCTTCCGCAAAGAGCACAACAAACCTATCATTGAACGATGTTATGTTAGTTGGTCCAACAGTACAACAAGAATTAATTAAAATCATACTTAGATTCAGAAAACATAAAGTAGCCTTTACGGCCGATATATGCAAAATGTATCGACAAATTTCAATTAACCCAAATAATACGAAACTTCAAAGAATATTGTGGAGATTTGATCCCGCCAAACCAATTTCGACATGTGAATTAACTACGGTCACATATGGAACCGCCTCTGCTCCTTATCTTGCCACACGAACACTTTTTTTTTTTTTTTTTTTTTTAAAATTGGGCGGATTACTCCAGCACTCAATGCCACAATGGGCCCACGGTGCAATACCCGGACAAACACAAATACTTACACATTAAAAACACCCAACCGTGATTTTTGGTCACCACCGGGAATCGAACCCGAGACCCTCGAATAACAAGGCAAGCCCGCTACTTACTGTGCTATCGAGGGCGGCAACGAACACTTAATCAACTAGCAGACGATGAAGCCCAACAATTTCCATTAGCTGCTCATATTCTTAAAAGAGATTTCTATGTTGACGATGTTTTGACTGGAGCAGATAGTTTAGATGATGCAATTCTGTTAAAACAAAATTTGATTAGTTTATTAAAGAAAGGAAAATTTGAACTACACAAATGGTGCTCAAATTCAAAAAAATTATTGGAAACTATTCCAACAAATTTTCGTGAAGTTCTCCATAAAAGTGAAGCTTGCTCAAAGGAATCCATCAAAGCATTAGGAATTGAATGGAAGCCTGACGATGACACTTTTATTTTTAATATACCAAACATACCCATTACTAACGACCAGATAACAAAACGAACCATTCTTTCTGACTTATTAAAAATATACGATCCGATGGGCCTTATTTCTCCAGTTGTTATTACCGCAAAACTTATAATTCAGTCACTTTGGAAGTTAAAATCTGACTGGGATACACCTGTTCCTATTGAATTAAATTCATATTGGTTAGAGTACAAGTCGCAATTAAACCACTTAAATAAATTAAGTATACCCCGATGCTTATTTAATTTTACACCGGTCGTTTTAGAACTACATGGATTTTCTGATGCTTCAGAAAAGGCCTATGGAGCTTGTTTTTATATCAAATCGGTGGATAAATTCAAAAACACCAATATCTCTTTACTTTGTAGTAAATCAAGAGTTTCACCGCTAAAAACCATAACAATTCCACGTTTAGAACTTTGTGCTGCCCATCTGTTAGCAGTTTTACTAAAGCCTGTCCTAGAATCCCTTGAAATTAAATTTGATAAAATAAGTATGTGGTCTGATTCAATGATAGTTTTACATTGGATAAAAATGGAACCTCACCAATTAAAAATATTTGTTGCAAATCGGATTACCGAAATTCAGGAGTTAACCGAAAATTGTTCATGGCGATATATTAATAGCATAAACAATCCTGCAGATATCATTTCCCGTGGAGTAATGCCAAACGAATTAGAATTCAATACCCTGTGGTGGAAAGGACCCGATATTTTAATTAATGATACTTGCCTACTTGTTCCAAACACACCAATTGATTCTAGTCTATTAGAGCTGAAACCAGATAAATCTCTCAGTAATTTCTTTCAACAAAATAATTTCTTGTCTTTAATACCCCGCTATAGTTCATTCAAAAAACTTATTCGGATTACAGCATTTTGTAATAGGTTTATCAACAATTGCCGAAGTATTACTAAACAAATTTGGAATTCTCACCAGTGAAGAATTAGACAAGGCATTGATTTCGATTGTTAAAAGCATCCAATCAGAATATTTCAAACCTGAAATTTCTGCCATAGTTAAATTTGGAAGAGTGTCTGATAAAAGTAATATTTTAAATCTTACTCCATTTTTGGATAAAAATCAAGTGCTCCGAGTCGGTGGTAGAATCAAGAATGCCAACATTCCATATGATTCAAAACATCAAATGCTCCTTCCTAAAAACCATCATTTTACGAAACTCGTATTTAGATACGAGCATGAGAAAAACTTGCATGTAGGTCCAAACCAATTAGTTTCTATCGTTCGTCAACGGTTTTGGCCAATTAGCGCAATGAGTACAGCCAAATCAATTTGCCATTCTTGCATTCCGTGTTTTAAATTTAAGCCTTCTGCATCCCAACAATTAATGGGTGATTTTCCCGCGGATCGTATTACACCAACCAAACTATTCATGTCAACTGGAATAGATCTATGTGGTCCTTTTAACATCAAACAAAAAGCATTTCGAAATAGGTCAACCCAGAAAATTTATTTTGCCCTATTTGTTTGTTTTTCTACAAAAGCAATACATTTAGAATTAGGTTCAAACTTAACGGCTGAGTCATTTCTTAATTGCCTAAAACGTTTCCTAAATAGAAGAGGAAAATGTAGAACGCTTTGGACAGACAATGCCGGAAATTTTCAAGGTTGTAATAATGAGATACAACGTCTGTTAAAAATATTCAACGATACTTGCCCCGATAACAAAATCAAAGAATTTTGTGCACATGAAAATATTGATTGGAAATTTATTCCTCCCAGATCCCCGAATTTTGGAGGATTGTGGGAAAGCAATATAAAGTCAGTGAAACGACACATAAAAAAGGTAGCTTCCAACACGTTGTTAACGTATGAAGAAATGAACACACTTATTATACAAATTGAGGGAATCATTAATTCTCGACCAATCACCAAAATTTCAAATGATCCAAATGACCCTGAACCACTAACCCCTGCTCATTTTTTAACCGGAGGTTCAATAATTCCAATACCAGAACCAATATTACTTGATACACCACAAAATCGGCTTTCAAATTGGGAACGCGTAACACAGTTAGTCCAAGGTTTTTGGAAAAGATATTCCAACGAATATTTGCACACGTTACAACAAAAACAAAAATGGAAAACCAATTTACCAAATATTCAGATAAACGATATCGTTCTGTTAGTAGACAATAATTTACCTCCTTCGAAATGGTTAATGGGTATTGTAGTTAAGACATATCCTGGTCAAGACAATAAGATTCGAGTAGCCGATGTTAAAACAAAATCCGGAATATTTAAGCGAGCTATAACAAAATTGTCGAAGATGCGATTATCAAATGAACTATATGTCAATCAATAATAATAAATCAAATAATGAATTAAGAAAAAATATTTCTATACATAAGAAATGATATATGTATTAGTTAAATTAATTACGTAAGAAATAATTTTAATTAATATACCTAATTATACTTTTTATTATGGTTAAGTTTATTTTCACCAACAATCAGATGTAAATTGTTTTTATATTTTTGAAAGCCTAGCCTTTCAAGAGGGCCGGTATGGTGAATTATCATTTTAGTTTTAAGATATTTTAATCATTTAAATTCTTAGAAACGCATTTTTATGATCCAGATGTTGGAATTACCGACAATTCAACAAAAAAAAAAACTTCCATTTACATTATATACTTAATCCCTTTATATTTACTTGTATCCTTTTATTGGTTTGTCAATACATATCTGTATTAACAAATTTATGTTATGTATCCCTTTTCCCTTTCCTTCCATTTAGTTTTAAAATATAAAATAGATTTTTAATTATTTTGCTCCCTACCACTAATTATGTACTATATAACACTAGAAAATAAATAAAAAAGACACAGTCCACTAAAAATCATTAAACATAAAACTAAAATTGATGTTTCATTTTTAAAAAGAAAAATACGCATTTTTTCCGTACCAAAGTACTGCGTCGATGTTGACACAGAGGTTTCCACCCCGGTCCCGAATGGCGGTTGACGAAGGCCTGAAAGTATGGTGCAATCCAGTAATTCCTTTAAAGAAATTACGTGAACTACGCTCATTGCTGAGTTGTTGTACTTTCAGAACCTCGGCCTTCCACCATTCTCGCTTCTTCCGTCTACAAATCCGCTTAGCTGCCCTTCTTGCAAGAGCTGCCTTGTTTTTCCTTGCGATTGTGAGACGTTGTTGCACTTCATTATGGGCTATATTTTGTTGCTCAACTGCAAGACGACACTCGTCATCAAACCAATCATTCTTGGGTCTGACTTTCACTATACCTAAAGTCTGTTGAGCAGCACTGACAACCGAAGTTTTCAGTACCTCCCAGACAGAGTTCACGCAGTCAGACTGGTAATTAGCTCCCTCAATGTTGTCGCTGACAAGATCCTGATATCGTTTCTTTTGATCTTCATTTATCAGACCTTCACAGTCGAAACGTTCCATCCGTTTCGCTGTGTTCCCCGACCTGTACGAAAACTTCCACCGTAGCTTTGCAGCGACCAAATAATGATCGCTGCCTACGTATTTGGTTGCTGACCGATAAGTTCTCACATCCTGCACAACCCGAGCTCGCCCTTTTGAAATTAACACGTGGTCAATTTGGCTCCGGGATGTTTTGCGAGGATGTGTCCATGTCTCTAGGTGTATCTGTTTGTGAGGGAAGAATGTGCTTGCTACTCTAAGATCATGAGCAATTGCAAAGTACATCATTCTCTCACCATTATCGGTCGCAGTTTCGTGTCGGGAGTACGGACCTATGTTTTCACACAAGTCGGCCTGATTTCTGCCAGCTCTAGCATTAAAGTCCCCAATTACCATTCTAACATCGTGTTCGGGTATAGATCCCATCAGATCGTCCAAGTCATTGTAAAATGAGTCTTTATCTTGGGGCTGGCTGACTTCTGTGGGCGCATGTACACAAATTATCGACAGGTTTAGCAAATACTCCTGATTTTATTTTTATTTCTCTATCTGTTGTTTATAATGTTCCGCTTCACGGTTGTCCAGTATACCAAGTAGCTCATTTGATATAATTCCAACTATATTGATGGCTCGTTTTTTCTGCCTGTTATTTTTACCGAGGTGGAGTATTTCATTCCTCATATATCAATGCTTCTTAAAACTTAAAGCTGGCCCAACTTCCTCACCATAATTCTGAATAAATTTAGTTCCGCGTGTTTAGATGTCTTCCGTGTGATACATAAGTGTATTCAAAATAGAGTCCGTGCTGATGAGAATAGTTATTCAGTTTATGAATTTAGTATTATTTGTTGACATTTCAGGGCGGACACTTGACTTTGCTAGCAAACATAATACAAACAATGGAATTACTTTGATCCTGGAGGGGTTGTATACAAGTATGTCAAAGTATGGGTTTCCATCCTTAACTTGTATCGTCGATAGGAAGAATACTTATTTTGGAGATTGGGCGTTTGAATTTAGCACTTACTCTATGACAGGGATGTTATCCAGCAATCCGTCCAAGTGGCCATCTATAGTGAGTGATATGTCATTATCCTTGATAAAAACGATGTCATCTAATTTGACTTCAGGTTACTTGGAATTCCATTTTACTCGCTGTTGAAAACTTGATCAAATCAGTCGACCATATTTTCTAAAATTGTTGAACCATGAACCAAATGAGATGGTGCGGTATAAAATGTCGTGTAGTAGGTTGCTGAGGTGGCTTGTCCTAATCTATCACGCTTTTCCTTATCAATAATATTGATCGAGTTCAACAAATCTTCTGAAAACGGCTTCAAAGGCTATTACACTCAAATCGCTTACAATTTCTAAATGCAACATATTTTAGTTGTAAAACATATAAAAACAAAAATGTTGAAATCTTAAAGTTCCAGCATTTTTTCTCTAATTTTAGAGGTTATTTTTGATCCCATACATAAGTTTAGCTACTATATAGTGTCTGGTGCGCTAACCATGCTAAAGAGGGTTAAAAATAGTTGCGCTTTCTGAAAGTAGTGGTTTAAACCACTATATTTGAGGGTGTTTTAAAGGGTGTTTTTTTAAGCAAGATAGAACTTGAAATTGTAAAAAAAACAAAAAAAATTAAATTGTAGTCAACAAATTTTTTTATTCTAAAGATATACAATACGGGCATATGGGGATCGCGCCTGTTCTTGACGAAGCGAATTTTGGCCGTCAAATTTTGGCACACTTTTTCACAAATAACATCAATTTATCAGCATAAACCAGTGACTTCAAGTAGCCCCACAGGGAATAATCAAGAGGTGTCAAATAACACGACCTTGGAGGCCAATTGACAGGTCCATTTCTCGAAATCAACTTATCACCCAAATTTTGATATGGCACTTAGCACCATCATGTTGAAACCACATCTAGTCCGGATCAATGTCTTCGATATTTTCAAACAAAAAATCATTGATCATGGTGAAGTAATGAGCTCTATTGACCGTAACGCGATCCCTGGCGTCTTTTTTGAACAAATAAGGTCCGACGACCAGCGTGTAAACCGCACCAAACGTTGCATTTTTCTGGATGTACCGGAGTCTGTAGGGTCTTTTGGCATCCTCTAAATTGTATGTGGTACGAAATCTATACCCAGTTCGACGGATGGCTTGCTCAAATGGACGACTATGTGCGCCATAAAATTCAATTTTACCTGTAGATAAAAGGCAAAATTGAATTTTATGGCGCACATACACAGACAGGCCTTGTTGGTGCGTTGCCTTTTGAATAGGTTTATCGTCTCGCCGAATACAACTTTTACCTGCGGATAGAATTCTTGCATTCGATAAGGATCATTTTTAGGTAAAATATGTATTAATTCGGCATCCAAAGTGCAGAAATTTGAGTGTTTTTCACTGTGGTGCATCCGAATCTTCTTGAGATTGCTTTTAATATTTGTGAATAGCTTTTCAGTAGCAGTATGTTCGCATAAGGCTTTTACCGTATCCATTATCCTTTGTGAGAAGAGTCTCCTTTGATAAGTTCAGATCTCCTTCAGTTCGGGTCTTTAAACGCACGGTTGTTTTTTAGCTCGAAAAACCAATGTTTTGTCAGTGATTTTTCTCGTTTTGCTTACCGTGAGCCAGACAAGTTATAAAACAAAACTTTACATTCATAAATTTCGGTGATTCCATACAATGAAAACGCTCATGAAAATCTCTAATTTATGGCAGACATTTTTTGAATTTTAGAGTTTTTCTCGAATTTTCGTAATATTCAAAATTTACATATTTAATGAAACTTTTATTTTTTTTTTTATTTTTTTCAAATTTCGGGATATCAATCTCTCAAACTACACGAAATTTAAACAAAACTTTTAAGATTTCAAAAATTTCAGTTAATTTTTAAAAGTCACCAGAATATTATGTTTTATTGGATTTTCAAAAATTAATAAAATTTCATGGGTTTTAGAAAAATTAGCGAATTTCCATTTTAAAATTTCTCCAAAATTCTTAAAAATGCGCGCTAATTATTAATCGGTGCTTCCTTATCAGTTTCCATTCTAATCTGTCGAGTGGCATTGAAGTCGAAACGAATGAAACGTAGGAATTTTTTTCCAGAGCTGCGTTATTGGTTCGTAATTGGACTTGTGAGCTCCAATTACAATTAGAAGACCTATATATGCTAAGAAATCGTCCTCCTGTAGCGGTTCCCAGACCAATGGTTGTTTATCAGGATGCACTGTATTATATTTACCATATTCGTTTTGCGCCTTTCTATTGGTATTCCTACAAATTATTGTTTGCATTGAGCTGCTAAATACCTTAGCAAATGTATCTACGTCATTCAAATTTTTTGGTGTTAGGATGAGGACCCATAAATGATGATTCACGAATAACATTGTGAGCATGCAAACGATGTAAACTCGGTTTTGTTTTGCTCCATTTGGTACCATCTTTACCAATATAAAATTCGTTAACGTTTTTCGTGCCACCGACTGAGTTTACGTGTTCACTGTTGTGAGCTGAGATAAAAACACGAATAATTAATAAAACTAAAGTAAAAAACAACACAGAAGACAGGGTAGCACTGCAATATTCTATGCAAAATATATTTTTTTTTGTCGATAAAGTGAAGGTTTAGTACTAACCTAAATATATATAATATCGGGTGTAAACCAACCTTCATTAATAAAAATAGAAAAGAAGTGTTGGACATCACACTTGTCTCGGATTTTATTAAGGGGAGGATATTGAACTGGAAAGTGTCCGAAGACCATTCCTCTTCTGACCATTGTTATCTCCAGTACGAAGTGGATACAAAACCAACTAGCAAACCATTCTTCAGGAATAGGACGAAAACTGATTGGGGTTGCTTCAGAACCATTCTGGGAAATTCATTACCGGTATCGGTTCCAAACCCACCTGCATCTACACAGGAGCTTGATGCGCTAGTAACCATATCCTATGGGCAATAAACAGTTTTAAGCCATACAAGTTGGCAGGTCCTGATGGCATTTTCCCTGCGGATGTCCAGCGAACTATTGACTTAATTAACCCTACCTTGGCTGGACGTTATCTTCAAAGGCAGCCTAGAACTCTGCAACATTTCTAGAAAATGGACTGAAGTAAAAGTTATATTTGTAAAGGGTGGTTAAATTTTAAGGGCCGATGTTGATTTTGAATAAAACACAAATTATTTAGGAAATTATTGTCAATTCTTTTTATTATGATAATATGGTATGGTACAATTATGTATGGAACAAAATATCGGCCAAATGGCCGCCGCGACCTCGGCGGCACACCACCATCCGATGGTCCAAATTTTCGATGACACTTAGGCATAATTGAGGTTCTATGCCGTTAATGTGCCGAATTATCTCATCCTTTAGCTCTTGAATTGTTGCTGGCTTATCGACGTACACCTTTTCTTTCAAATAACCCCAAAAAAAGAAGTCCAACGGTGTCAAATCACATGATCTAGGCGGCCAATTGACATCGCCACCACGTGAGATAACACGGCCATTGAATTTGTCGCGCAAAAGAGCCAATGTTTCGTTAGCTGTGTGGCAAGTGGCACCGTCCTGTTGAAACCACATATTGTCCACATCCATATCTTCCAATTCGGGCCATAAAAAGTACGTTATCATCTCACGATAGCGAACACAATTCACAGTAACTGCCCGACCGGCGTAATTTTGGAAAAAATACGCCCTGATGATGCCGCCAGCCTATAAACCGCACCAAACAGTCACTCTTTGTGGGTGCATTGGTTTTTCGACAACCACTTTTGGATTATGATTCGCCCAAATTCGGCAATTCTGAAAATTCAATCAATTGATCATCCACTGTTGCCATTTCTTGCCACCATTGTGACCATTTACGACGTTTGGAATGGTCAAGAGGCTTTAGTTCTTGAGTCAATTGCACCTTATAATCGTGTAAATGCAAGTCTTTAGGCCTAATGTTCGTCAACGACGAGCGTGAGAGGTGCAATTGTTGGGCACGACGACGAGTTGAGGTGGACGGCTCTTTGGCCACACTATCGCGAACAGCAGCAATATTTTTCCGATTGTACGATTTTTCCGATTGTACGCACATTTGGACGATTAAATTGACCTTTAGGTGTGGTTCACATTCAATATCGGCCCTGAAAATTTAACCACCCAATACCTAAGGCGGGAAAAAGCTCCCACTGCTATCTCAAAGACTTTAGGCCTATAAAATTATCCTCTTTTCTGTTAAAATCACTGGAAAGACAAATAGAGGCTTACATTAGAGGCTTAATCAAGCAAGGCGAGCTGCTGAAATCTCAACACGCATACTGTAAGGGACGATCGGTAAAGAACTCTCCACTCCCTTATAGGCCCGATAGAGAAATCACTTCAATTCAAGGAATATTCATTGTTAACTTTCTTGGATATAGATGGGGCTTTTAGCAACGTCAGACCGGGAGTAATCCCTCGGGCCCTTGCTTGCCTGAGAGTAGACGGGTCACTCAGAGCCTGGTTAGATCAAATGCTTAGAGGCAGGATCGTGACAGCTTATCTGGTTGGGACATCTGCCGGCAGATACGTGAGCAGAGGGACACCTTACGGTGGGGTTTTAATCGCCTCTTCTTTCAAACTAGGTCGTTAATGGCCTGTTACTAAACCTGGAAGGGCAAGCCTTCAAGATGGTTGCCTATGCGGATGATGTTGCTATTTCAGTCTTCGGTAATATTGCGGATTGAACGCAAAGCCACAAAAAACGGAGCTGGTCTTCTTTACCAGGAAGCACAAACTTCCTCAGTGTTGCCTTCCTCAACTTTCCAATATTAAATGGTACTCCCTTGATCTTTACGGATAGAGAGAAATACCTTGGAATACTTTTGGACATCAAGCTAAGATGGAAACCAAACATCTCAGAGAGAGTAAAGAAAGCTACTATAGCGCTGTACTCCTGCAAAAATACTATTGGAAAGAGATGCGGTATGGAGCCCCACATAGTTCACTGGCTCTATGTCTCAGTGGTTAAACCTATTCTGCTGTATTGTGTTGTCGTATGGTGGCCAGCGCTAAAAATTATGGCCAATCTTAAATTATTGATGAAAGTTCAAAGAACGGCCTGCTTCTGTATAAGTGGGGCTCTCAGGAGCACACCTAATCAAGCTAATTCTATTTTATCTCGATCCCTTGGATATTGCGGCCGAGCAGCTTCCATCTTGCACAGCCATTTGGCTCAAATCCATATCTTTTTGGACCTGTAACAATATAGGGCAGTCATCGATCCTATGCAACAGAGCTATTTCGGAAGCTACCGACTACGCTGGGAAAGCCAGACGGGATATAAAGATACCGCTTGCTTCATGTAAACTGCTTCATCAGGAAGAAGCCATAAAAGAAGCAAAGGTTAAAATCTGCAGATCTGACCTGGATTTCACCGGTTCAGATCAGGCCAACTGATATCGCTTCGACGGCACCACATTGGTATGGTCGTGGGAGCTTTAACAGGACATTGTCTCATTGGGATAGATGCGAGCAGATCCCTGCCAATGACTTCTGTCGCAGCTGCGGTGATGAGGAGGAGGTGGAAAGTGTGTTCCATCTGATCTGCACCTGTCCTGGTCTAGCATACAGCAGAACAAAATTTATGGAAACTTCCCCTTTGAACGATCTCACGGATCTTAGTAACATCGAGGTCCGGGACTTTAAACGCTTCTTAATGGTAGGCTCAGGATGGTTTAACGAATGAAGAGGAGGCAGCTCGAATGTTGTATAGCTACGGACCAATTTTGTGACCATGCTAGTCCTTTAGGATGGCCACCCATACCCAACCTAACCTATTTTGGTGTTGACATCGTTGTTGGAGCAAATAAATTTATGGCGTTAAACAAAATATTATAAAATTTACCCACTTCTCAACATAAAGACGAAAGTTGACTCTGTCCTCTTTTAAAATTATAATGGAACTGTTGATTAAGGTGTTTATTATTCGGGCCTTAAACTTCATTAACACCGAAACGTGCCGTCGATACAATTATTCTGAATAGACTATATAGGATCATTGGTGACGATTGGGTTAAGATTTAAATCCATAACGGTGTCCATGGAAAGGCACTTAGTGGAATTTGGTAAGTTGATCGACAGCAAATCAATAGAAAATTGAGAAAATGAGATGTCTTACTGGACATTTTGTTTGTATTCCGGTAATAGATGTAGGTTTTGAAATTTTACTGCTTCGAATTAGTTTCCTGTTTCGAACTGGCAAATGATTCGGAGTTAATGGTCGAATGTTAGCTACTGTCTCCATTCGAACTCCTTTACCAAAAGTTCACTCGGTCACATTGTGGAATACAATGCGTTTATAAATTTTTCTTCCGATAGACTAACACGAAATGTTGTAGTCATACACTTCGCCATACTGTCGATTCTGTGAAATTTTAATGCACACAGCTTTGCTTACCGTTTTTGTGTACTAAATTCAACTCCAATTTTAACAATCAAATATAAGACCTTTAAGTGTTAAAGTTAAACTCTAAACCAAAGTTCAATATGTTAATCATGTTATTGATTAGCACGTATGATATATCTAATAAATCAGTACAATTATAATTCAATTAAACATATCACAATAGAATTTTAAAATCACAAATTAATTCAATAAAATAAATAATTAATTAATAGCATTAATATTTTTCATTACATTGACACCAATAAAATAGTAATTATTTACCAATTGAATGAATCCCTGGTGTGCGGTCGTCTGTCTCTATATATATAAAAAAATGTCCAATCAACTAATGGTTTGAATAATTTTATAAATATAATTACCTACCTGAAGTGTTGAAAATATAATCCACTATATAACGTGACGAGTACAAAATTTAAAAGCACGATTTAATTATTCGAAATTTTTTTTGGTGTACGAATTTACTTCTTGCTCAGAAAAGTTCTTATAAAATATAATGTTTTATTCAAATTATTGTAAAACAAAAGCTATATGTACATGTACAGCCAAAACCACTTGAACAAACTATGTATATGCTTCAAAACTTTTGGAATCAAAATAATAAAACTAAAAACTTTATAAAACGTAAATTTTCCATTTAATTTAATCAAATCCAATAAATTTGAAATATTTTAATTTTTTTTTTGTTTTTGTTTTCTGGATGTGAAAAGCTTCAGATGATTTGAATTTGAATTTCCTTTTAACAAAAAAAAAAAATTCTCTTTCATAATAACGAAAAGTTTTGATTTACAGTCGTATGAGTTTAAAATGTAAATTTAAATTAATTTGAATTCTATCACTTGTATATCTGTTAAACTATGCATTATACGATATAGAGCAATATAGTTCTTCAGAAATTAATTTAATTTGGAATCTACACAACAAAATACAAGTTTACTGAAAAATTATTGTAAAAATAAAACCATCTTGGTTTGAGTTCTAAACATAAACGAATGGAAAAACTACAAGATCCGTGAAATTTTGATTGAAAGTGAAAATCTCTTATATACAAACCCATAATGGTATGTCTTAATAGCATAAAAAATATGGTCGAAAAGCCCGTGTGATCGTTGTCTCGGTTTAAAGAATAGTTAGAGACCGTACCAATGACAGTTGCCACTGCGCGGAAGATTATGAAAAACAACGCGGTTTGATTGAAGATACTTGTGGCGCCCTCCCTCTCTCTCTCTCTTTCTATAAGTCAATAGTTGGCTCTGAGATGTCAGTATATAGGGTTTGGATTCTACTTTCCTTTTTTAAAGCTGATTTTAATGAATAGAATTAACTCACATTTTATGGTTTAGAAAAAATTAAATTCACAGGCGTGGCTTAGTGCCCTAAATAATCATTAGACTGTGTTATAAGACTGGTCCAGGATTGTAAAAACGAATATTTTTTTTGTGCCAATATTAAAGGTGCTATAGTTGACAGCCTCCTCGTGGCGCATCCTGAGCAATGTACTGTAAATCGAACGGTTGAGGTATTTATTTATTTAAACAAAAACATACTTCATGTGGGTCAGAACTTAGATTCTAAATCCCACCCCGATTTATCGGGCTGCTCCACGGATTCTGGAGGGAGCAACACGACATTGCAAAGGAAATGATCGGTGGGCAACCAGGCTGATCCTTTTCTTAGTACTACTGGAAGCAAGGAACAAGCGATACATGAATGACCCTTTGGTGGAAGAAGGACGGCACTCCAAAGAACACCACCATCAACCCCACCGCCAGGGAACACCACACTGCTGTGTGAACTAAACAATGAGGTGGAAAATATCTCTTCCATCAAGCATAAAAATTCCAAGCCAACTGCCGAAGCCACGCCCAGTGCACAAGCAGTTATAATAAATAACGCGGAATTAATAAATAAATTTGAGCAAATGGAGAAATTAATCGCGCAGCTGAACCATGAAGTGGCCGTGCTAAAGAAAGAAAACCTTATGCTAAAGGAAACCGTAAATAAAAATAATAACGCAGGAAACTTAGCAATAATGAACAACCAATTTCAAGTACTCGCGCAGATCAAGCCGAATATCAAACTGAAGAAGATGTACTTGAAAAAGAAACAAATTGGAGACTACAGAAATCATCACCAGAAGTTGAGCCAATGCAAACCCACATTAAAACTGGCAAAGCATTTTCTGGATCAAAAGTGCATGAGGCAGAAAAGAAAAAACAGGTACCACCTCCGATCAATATTCTAGGAATAACAAACCTCGGTAGTATTCAGAAACTGATGAAAGAAGTAGTACGAAATGACTACAAAGTAATATCGCTCAGCAATAATATTTGGAAATAAATACAACAGAGCCTGAGGATTATAAAGCTCTAGCTAACAAACTAAATGCTGATGGTCACCAGTGGTATATACCTACGAGGACAAAAATGATCGATCAATTAAAGTAATGGCAAGAGGTCTCCATCAAACTTGCTGAAAAGATGAAATTATTGAGGACCTGCAAAACAAAGGCCTGAAAATAATCGATGTAGTCAACATCATCAGAAAAGAGAGAAGAAAAAACAGGGACGGAAATGTTGAAATCATGAGATGAGGTCTCCCACTTTTCATGCTAACCTTCGACAACCAAGAAAAAATCGAAAATATTTATAATATTAAGGCTATCCTCAATCTTAGAGTTAAAATAGAAACACCGAGAAAGGTCACTCGAAGAATATAATCATAAACCAAAGTACTACCACCGTGAAGCAGTATGTGTTAAATGTGCAGGAAAATACGCAGGAAATGAATGCACAGTCCCCCGAGATACAACACCGAAGTGTATCAACTGTAATGGCCAGCATCCAACCAACTACAGAGGATGTGAAGTTGCAGTAGAACTACAAAAAATGAGAGATGTACAATGTACAAATAATAATTAGTTCCACATAATGTTTCAAATAACATCTGTTTCACTGAAGAGTAAGAGCACGACTGAAACCAAGCACAAAGGAACAGCCGGAACACCAAGAAGAAATAGTAGTAAGCGGGTTGCCTCGAGCCCCGCTGAGCCAGACTTGATGAAAAGGAAAAAGGGGAGGAAGAGTAGAATTCTTGGATTATTGCCGGGTCTAAATCCCGAAAGTCAAATCCCGAAAGAAAGACCATAAAACGGACGAATTGGATGCCACTGAGAAGGATATAATCTCAGAAACACTTTTCAAAAGAGGAAAAAAAAACCTCGACTACCCATAGCTAGCCCAAAGGCTCTGTTAATCAAGCCTGGGAAAGGGAACACTTATGCACAGGTGCTTAAGAAAATCCGAGAAAATATTGATCCGAAATCATTTAACACGCAGATTAAATCGGTCCGCCGAACTAAGATGGGGGACGTTCTCCTGGAACTAGGTCCGAGAAGAACGAATTTTGCAAGGACTCGAGATCGGAGCTCGTGAGGCTTCTCAAGTTGGACCGTATCAAAATAGGATGGGTAAACTGCAGGATTCTTGACGGACTGATGGTAATAAGTTGCTACTCGTTCGGCTTTGGCCACCTACAGACCAGTTGCAAGGGACCCGACAGAAAGAAGGAGTATATATGCATCCGGTGTGGTGCAAAGGGTCACATAAAGAAGGAATATCAAGCGGATCCAAAGTGATTCCTATTCGCTGAGCACGGAGTTGCTCACGAGCACGTTAAACAAACGATAAAAACTAATAGAGTCGAGAATGATTATTTTATTGTAGTTTTAATCGTTGTTTTTTGTTAGGACGGTGGTGTGTGACGAATTGAAAACTAAAAATTAATCAAATTTTTATTGATTATATAAAAAACTTAAATTATAATTTAAATAAGATTTTTTTTTCACACAGTTCCTCCGCATCAATCATATTTTGATTATTATTATCTACGAGGGTTTTATAAAATTCAAGTTGGTCCTGATTTCGCCAGTGTTGACCAAAATGCTTTCCCAGCAACTTGTCCACGTCCGCCATTTTATTTTTGTTTATATTTATGCCAACCTCTATAGTTGAACAGGAAGAATCATATTTTGGATTTTTTTTCCTTTTTTTGTAAAAGCCATTTCAACCTCCTTGTTCTACGACAGTTGCATACTCTTCAAAAATTTCTTTATACTCCTTAGGAAGTCCAATCCAATTTTTTCCCCACATGGAGAAGAATGATTGGCAAGCCAATACATAAACATAGCTGTCACAATCCATCTGCAGCCAAGCGAATATGATTAATGTTGGAAAGATCTGTATTACACAACCGATGAATAAACAAAGATCTGTATTACACAACTGATAAATAGCCAATGCTATCTCATTATGACGCGATAAATTATCGTGAGAAGAACCCAACACCATTCCAAAATTATAATAGTATATGTAGCTGCCGGCTATAATAAGCTGCTTGATCAGCAACCATAGGAAGTACCATATTCTTTTGGCAGTCGTATTATATTATCACCTCTTGTAGCAAACTGAAAAATGCTTTGGCCCGCAGTTTATGAACACGTTGGCTGATTAAAACATCATTCCTTTTAATAGCGTTGGTTTCCATTTTTATCTGCTCCTTAAAACTTTTGCTGGAGCTTTGAATCCCAAATTAAAATTTGTTATAAATATATTCCGAAAATAACTTGGTTTTACGATTAATTCGGGTTGGTTTAATGCTGTAGTCGTATATACCTTCGGTACATTTTATTAATCGATAAATCCATGGGAAGATATTGGAGTAAGTTAAGTGAACCACCGGTCTCTAAATAGTTTTTGCATACGCGTTTTAAGCGATTGGATGATAGATTTAGAATCCCAATAAAAGCATTTTTGCATACCATTATCACCACGTTCGACTTATGAAAATAATAATGTAACAGCCAACGATTTTGCTTGGGCCTGTTGGAGCTACAGTATTTCTGTAGAAACGCGTCTTGAAGCATCTAGGATCTAGAACCATAAAAAAATTTTGCAAACGCCAAGGCATCACAGCTTATATATATATATACATATATAATACACACACAAGTTGACTTCATTCATATATCAAACTTAAAATAAAATATATAAACCATTTACACTATACATACATAGATGTATTCTATCATGATCGAAAGTCACATTGTGAAGCACATATAAAATAGAAAATAAGCCAACCATCCATAACTTTTTTTGTTCTTCCAAAAAAACTATAAAAAAATTTATTTTAAATTCCTCATGATACATTTTAATTTTGTTAGTATCTTGGTTGTATACATGTTATCAAAAACCTGAGTATATATATATATATATATAAACATACGAGTATGTATAATGTATATGTGTATAGAAAAAAATTTACATTTCAACAATATATATTGTGGAAGAATAAGATCCAAACAAATAATTTATCTTTTACAAATTCAGCAAATATTTTATCCAAATAGTATAACATATATGCAACCATATCACTTATAAAAAAGTAATTTTTTTCATATTTTTGTCTTAAGATGAATAAAGTGTACCACCATGTTAAAAATCTATAATACATTTTATTTTGATGTTTCTAATATGTTTTTTTTATACAGTCTTCTTCATTGTATTTATATATCTCACTGTTCTATTACATTTATACCATACAATAGTATAACGTATTGTTGTTTCTTACATACATATTATGTAATGCAACAGCAACATAATATGCACACACAACATATCATTGGGACATCAACACAACTTAGTATAACAAATATTTATACATGTGTACGATAGAAATTCACTTTGTTTTTGTTTCAAGCGCGTGTATACATTGTTAGAAAAATATACAAGATTACCAATGCTTGTGTATTCATCCGCCAATGAATTTGGATCATGATGAAAATTAAATTATTGTATAAATATAAAAAAAAAATTATGTGGATAGACGTCAATGTGCTTTTAAATATGCCAGACATAAATTATATATACAAACTAAACGAATAAGCCAGATGTATTAAACTTATATGGATAGTTATATATTCACACCAATTAACGTATACGACTATATTATTTACATAAAAATCTAATCATGCAAAAACATAAAATATGTACATTATATACGAGTATAGCAAATAGTTTTTTTTGTGTTCTATATACATACATAAAATTTATATCCAAACAGATTAACTAAACTAAAAATCAGTTTTTTTATCGTTCAATGGACATTTATATCATGTATATATATATATATATATATATATATATATATATATATATATATATATATATATATATATATATATATATATATATATATATATATATATATATATATATATATGTAGATTAAATTACATAATACTGTATGTATATACACAAAAAAGAATCGAATTTTTATGATTTCCATTTTTTTTTTTAACTATTCGCGATGATTAATTATTAGACGAGCTCTATATATAGTAACTATATACGTAAATATACATCCATCGTTATTAAATTGCAAATTTTTATTTGTTTATAACGTTTCGTATGTATATAGATCATTTGATTCATGATGCGCGAGATGAGTATGAAAAATGAGCTTTTCCGATTATATTATTTATATAATGTACATATATATGTACGTATATATATATACACCCAGATACAAGAAAAATCTTTATTAATTAATAAAAAATTATAAAAATTTGATTAAAATTATCGATTTTAGATTTAATAATATAATAAAGTTGATTTTGCGCATGAAAATCGACTGGAAATTAAATTTGACAACAACAACATCTACATAAATATTCTTGACAACAACAACAAATCGAAAATTTTATTACTAATCAACATTTAGGGGTTTGGTTATGTATAATTTAAAAAAAATTTCTGGTTGTTTATAATTTAAAATTTGCTGGTCGTCGTATGCAGTTTCGTATTTCGAGCCATGTTTTGCAACCTATGCGATGGTATATTCGATGATATAAATTATAATTAAAAAAGAGCTTGAATTTAAAATAAACGCATTTTATCGACGCGTAATCAACGTTTCATTAAAGTTAATCGCAACTTAATGCAAATACATTTAATTTTGACTTGTGAAAAAACTGTTTAGTTGTACAATATTTATCTTCAATTAAATATTTGAGGCCATTATTAAGGAAGCGTAGTCATTAGATAGTGGATGACAACAAGTTCAGTCTTTTCAGCGATTTATAGATTCGATTTTTTTTTACTTATATAGATTTTATATCGAAGCTACCTATTGTTACACCACCTGGTGATATATATTATGTTATGCAGGTGTGTCATCAAGCGCTTAAGCGGCCCACGTGTTTCTGGCCATCTGCACAACGAAACTATCTTACTATTTTCTGCTATCATTTTCTCATTTGAGGTGGCTCTCGAGACTTTCATTAAAATTAACTCCATGACACTTTATATATAATTTCAGCCATTAATAGATACCAATTATAGTTGGATCACAACTGTCTTGGCGGAGGATAATTCCATTTTGTTCCTAATCATAATACAATGCAGTCCATTCAACCCTACCATAATGAGTCGCTTCATGCTTCAGGCCAATCACAGAGCTTGATTTTATATTTGCACGAGTTTACATTATTTTCGTTTGATACATTCGAAGCACCATCAATTAACTTTGCTATAGGTACTACAGGTTAACCAATAGGCTGGTGTTGTATAAACATTCAACTCAACCTTATACAAATATGTGCTTGCATCGCTCTCTTTACATCGTGCTATAAATTATTCAATGAAGAACTCTCTCTCTCTCGTTTGGCTCATTGTTATGCCAAAATTTCGACTTAGCTTAAAGTCGCCAGTATTAATATATTCCACTGAAAGTAGACACTGAATCAATTTTGAGCACCTCAAGACCATTATCATCGTTTTCATTGAAAATTTTTGTGTAGATATCGTAAGGGCACCTTTTTTACCTTTAACCTTTAGTATATAACTCTTGCTTCTTTTGCAATATACACCGTCTGATTTTATACCATCACTTCAATCGGCCTGAATTTTTATTTTTAACTATATCATAAACAGTTTGTATGAAAGCCGTTTTGTGGAGGATATATGAAGACTTACTTAGATACACCTTTTTGTTTTAACCACGGAATTTGCGGCACCAGACGACAATTCGATGGCCCATTTTAACATTTTGCAATTGATTGGCTCTGTCTGACACATTTGCACTAGCGTAATTCGCCCATTTTGTAGGAAATGATCAGCTTCAATAAGCAGGTCAATATTGTCTGTTTTATGGAATTGTAAATCAGCCAGTGTTATACACCGGTACATTATTTTAAATTAATGTCTAAATTCTGACATGGAATCTTATTTGTAATCTCAACCCACTAACCGTTATGCGTGCGTTTTTTTTTGGCAGTTGAAGTCGTTGCGCATAAGATTCTGTTATAAAACTTGCTTCCGGGTCAAACGGAATCAAATAGTGCTCTGAAGGCCGGTGACTTTCCTGAAGAGTCTGTTTTGCTTACCATTGCAGTAGAGGAAGTATGGGTATTTTGGGGGTGCATAATTTTGACAATTTATTGTAAAGGGTGCTTTTTATAGAATTACACAAGTTGACATCATAATAAAACAACGAAATATATGTTTAATATCAATGAAACGGGCTTTCTTGGATAGACATTATAACATTAATGTTTAAATATGATTTCCGCCATGTGGCCGCCACGGCTGGCGCGTACAAGGCGCAATCTGGAATACCAATTTTCTTCGAATGTTGATTTCCAGGTATTCAATTGCCTCTGGCTTATCGACGTAGACGGCTTATCGAAGTGATTTTACATAACCCCAAAGAAACTAATCTAATGGGGTTAAATCACACGATTTTGGTGGCCAATTAATTGGACCATTACGCGAAATTATTCTTTCATCAAAAGTTTATTTGAGTTAATCAATTGTAGCGCGCGCTGTGAGGTATGTGTCCTGTTGGAACCACATGTCAGCAAGATTAATGCCAGCTAATTGAGGTACAAAAAAATTTCTAATCATGTCCATATACAGTTCACCATTGACAGTAACATTCTGACCATCATCGTTTTTGAAGACATATGAACCTTTCAACAATTTACAACCGTTGCTCTGATGTAAGTCTATCCATAATGAAATGTTAAACCAAACTAAACAAAAAGCAACTATCAGCTGTTAAATGAGTTGTCAAATAAAACAGTAATGCAACTCAAAGTTGTGAACTTCTAAATGAACCTCTTGTGAAAAAACACCCTTAATAGCGATGTACAACCTCCAATTTTACAATATCCTAATTTCAATAAATAATTTTACGTTACCACCAGGATGATTTACAAAATTTTCTTTGTCAATTCCAATCGAAAATCAACTATCAGAAACCATTGCCAAAGCGATGGTTGAAAATTTTATTTGTAGATTTGGCGCCCTTTCAAAACTTTTTAAAGAACAAATTTTGTAAGTGAACTTTTTTATAATATTTGTAAATTACTAAAAATCAAAAAGCTACAATCTACAGCTTACCATCCACAGACAAATGGAGCTCAGGAGAGGTCGCATCGTACTCTTGTCGAATATTTACGGAATTATGTTGATGACAATTATGTCCAGACAATTGGGACCATTGGTTACCATTTGCCATGTTTACTTATAATTCTGATGCCATTTGAGATAGTACATGGATTCAGCCCCAATATATACGAGTACCTTCCTCACTCAAACATAATTGTATAGTTTTTTATAATCCCGATGACTACTTACAAAATTTAAGAATAAAGACTGCAAATTCGTACGAAATGGCAAGAATATATTTTTCTTTATAGGGTTGTATACCCCTGATTCCTAAAATCATACCTATCATTGTAATTGTAATTAGCTATATAAAAGTAATAATATATAATTGTATTATAGTAATTGTGCTCAATACACATGTACCGAAAATTTATATAAAAAAGTTGAATAGACATGCTTGAGACAGTCAGAGATAAAAAAATTTAAAACATTAAAATACTTTATAATAAATATTAAATTAAGTGAAATTAATAAATTTAATTAAAAAATATGCATTATGCTAAACCTATAAATATTTTTAAGAAATAAAACCGCAACAGTTTGTACTGAACTTTATGAGTTTGAAATATCGTTGCCAGACCGCATTTCATGAGAAAAAATTTTCTAAAATTATAAAATTCTAATTAATTAACATTAATTTTAGTTTCAATTACAAAATAATTTGTATTTTGTACGTAAAATTCGAGATAAATTCTATTTAATTAAAGTTGACAACAACAACAACCAAATATATATGATTGACAACAACAACAATTATAAAGAAATTATGTACAACGAATAATCTACATTTAGGGGTATTCGGTTATTTATCATTTTTAAAGTCCCTTTATTATGATTTTTTTTAAATATCGCAAACGAATAACCTGGATCATGATGTTTCCATCCGGGTGACTGCTTACAACAACAAAATTTAAACAGCTAAAATTTCCGCTACCCTATAGAAATCTAGTTACATCCTTTCGCTCTCAACAAAAAAAAATCCATCTAATATGTATTAAACCAAATTCTAATATTAATGCATAATATTTTACCAGTATTAATTAAAATAAAAAATGTTAAAATCCTTATTTTAGATATATGTATATACTCGTATATCCGCACGTTACGCGATTTTTAATTTACGCGAGCGAATAATACATAAAAAAAAAATTACGTTACATATCCCAAAACTCCGAGGAAAAAGGGTACACGTTCTAAATTTTTCCTCGGCTGCTTTTTTTATTTGGTTCCTGGATGGGATACAAAAATTATCCAACAAAAAAAAAATTATTAATGGGGAATATAATAAAAATGAAACGGACGTAATTAAGTATATTTTAATTAAACCAATTTCTTTTTTTTTTTCAGCAAAAAGGAAATTAGCTTTTTAAGGTATTTAACGATGGTAATATAGAAAGGACGATTACGTATATATCTCGAGAAAAAAGAAAATTCTATATACTTACACGCAAGTTATGTACAATATATGTATATACGTTAAAGGATATGAGAAAATATTTTCATATCACGCTTAAATAATATTTTTGTGTTGTGTTAAACGTAAGTAAATATATAAATTTCCGGTTGGTTTGGTTATATGTCATTCATTCTAATGATCAAAACGGTGGGATTTATATTTTGTGGTAAATAACATGTTCGCTTTTTTCTACGAACCTATATACATTGTGCAACTTATACATGAATAAATGATACAACACATTTCTATATATATATTTATTTAATGTACTTGATTCCATTCAACATTTTAGAAGTTCGTGACAAAAATTTTTCATACATATACATTTGATGCAAAAGTTGTGCTTCGATACGATGGTATGTGCATGAAAAATAAAATTTGCTGTTGCTGTACAAATCGAAATGGAATTCTAACAAATTGCTTTACTTTTTAATAATAGAAAGTACGATATGGTATTGAAGTTTATTCCATGTATATATACTCGTATATACGGAATATAAGGATAGTTAGTATTCAAGTTGATTCAACAAATTTTTGAAATGAAATTCTTTACCTGTATTGCTTGCAGACTATTTCGAAATATCACATAGATTTATAATTTTTTTATTTTTTATTCCATCCACGAAGCGTTTGCGTATGCCAAAATTAAAAGAATCTTTTTGTGTTACAAAACTCTTTTTTTATCACCGTACTGAAGTTAGCAGATACATTTCAGCAGGAAAAAAATCTGCTTTATCGACATATGATTAATAGTATAACTTATAAAAATTAAATATTGTTACGTTTTTGCCTTGTCAAATTCAAGGTTCGATCACTGGATTATGAATAAAATAAACGATGTAAATTCTAGATCACACTAAATTTATTTATTCCGATTATTTACACTAAACACTAATTTAATTATTTCACTGATTTAACTTAATTATTTAACTTCATAATAATTATTTTACAACACTTTAACAACACTATATTACACTTTAATAACACTTTATTTTACTTTATAAACCCTTTCCTTTTAATTACTATTAGCACTCTCACGGTTAAAACACAACTGGTCTACTCCCAAATGTTTGTCGCGTATTTATACCAAATATTCTAACCATTCTAGAATTCTCTACAATATTCGATTAGTCTAGATTAGTCTAGACACCTCTACTGTTCTACTGTTCCTCTATTTTTCTGAGAATTTTACAAATTATTTTGTAAATAATTGTTCAGATTTACGAAACATTTGTCAAATTCGCAACAATTTGTGTAGTTCAAACAAAAGTTTTTGTTCATTTAATTTATTTATTTGTAACAATACCAAAATATAATTCAAATTTACCAAGCATATTGTGTTCAATTAACAAATATTGAAAATGTTATTTGTGTCTTTCTCAAATCTATTTTTGTGAATTATTTTGCTATATTTGTTAGTTTTACTTCTGTGTTTCGTAATTTTGTACATTTAACCGGTAATCGTGGTTGGACGTATAGGAACAAAAAAATTGTCAGTAAAACTAGGAAATTGTTAAAATTACTAGGTTTTTTCTTTGAGTGTACGTTATAACATAGATGTCGCCACGATCGTAACATTACTCCTACCTAATCCTGATTCGTCCCGAACAGGATCCAACTCACTACCCCTGTAGATCGTTAATCGCTCTATATGCACCACCTTCAACTTTCCTCGCTGCCCTTTCTTGATCCGGTAGACCACGTCATTTATTTTGGTGATGATGGTGTACGGCCCTTCCCATGAAGGTTGCAGCTTTGGTGGTAAACCCTTCTTCCGTTGTGGGTTGTAAAGCCATACTAAATCTCCTTCTTCGAAACCTTTATTATTTGCTCGTATGTCATATCGAGCCTTCATCCGGTCACTTGATACTCGTATCTTCTCTCTTACAAACTGGTGTACCTGGTCGAGTTCTCCTCTCATCTGGTCAAACTTTAGATCTCCGGGTAATCGCAGATTATTTCCAAAAAGGATTCTCGCTGGTGTCATTCCCGTTGAGTCATGTACTACTGATCGATACGCCATCAGGAACATATGTCGATCCCAGTTGCGTTGACCATTATCCACGATCTTTGCTAAATATTTCTCCAACGTCCCGTTGAATCTTTCCACCATACCATCCGACTGTGGATACAGAGGCGTTGTTCTTGTTTTATTTATACCGGGCAACTGACAAACTTCCTACAATTGACTCAAAATTTCTTCCTAGGTCTGTGTGAATCTCCATTGGTACTCCAAAACGACTTACCCTTATTAACCATGGCGTCAGCTATCGTGGTTGCCTCCTGATTGGGTATGGGATACACCTCTGGCCATTTGCTAAAATAGTCCATTATTACTAGCACATATTTGTTACCAACATCCGTAGTCCGGAATGGTCCTGCCACATCCATTGCTATCCTTTCAAACGGCGCTCCAACGTTATATTGCTGCATTGCTCCCCGACATTTCCGTGTAGTACCTTATACCGCCGCACATTAATCACTTTTTTGGCACCACTCCACTACAGATTGTCTACATCCTGACCAGTAAAAACGTTGACGTATTTTGGCAAGTGTTTTATTAATTCCCAGATGACCCACACTTGCCCCTCCGTGATACTCCTTCAATATCTCGGCAATCCTAGACTTATACGCACCACTTTTACCGATTGTTTCACATTACCGTCCGAGCTTTCCCATATTCGTTTTAAGCATCCGTTCTCGATTTGGAGGCTATCTCATTGTACCCAGTAAGCCTTTACCGTGGGGCTCCTATCCGCAATTTCACACCAAGTTGGACGATTTCTTGTCTCGTTAAATTGCATGATTATTACCAAATCTAGATCTGCTAACTGCTCGTCCTTAACCGTTTCATCCGTCCATTCCTTATCGGGTAGTATTTGCATAAACCTGACGTCGATAACGTCTTCGTTTGATTCTATACGCCCGCAGTGCTTACATTCCCCTTCGCATGGTCGTCTTGACAATGCATCGGTATTTCCATGTGTACTCTCTTTGCGATGTTCGATATGGTAATGATAGCTCTGTAGTAGCTCAATCCAACGCGCTACCTGTAGTCCTTCTGGATTCTTGAACTGCAGTAGCCAACGTAATGCTCCATGGTCCGTTCGTATATGAAAATCTTGGCCATAGAGGTACTTAAGAAAATGTTTCATACATTCCACTATAGCCAACAATTCCTTACGAGTTACACAATAGTTACGTTCTGGTTTAGATAACACCTTCGAGTAATAAGCTATTACTCTTTGTTGCCCTTCAATTTCTTGCGACAACACCCCTCCGATGCCATGATTACTTGCATCGGTATCAAGAATAAACTTAACACCAGGTATAGAGTATGCCAACAATGGTGCCATTAGCAAATCCTGGCACAAATCGCCTATAATAAGTGCACAAGCCTAGGAAGCTCCGTAATTCCCGTAAATTTTTAGGTCTTCGGATTTAACTTTAAACCGGCTGATTGTAATCGCTTCCATACCTCTGATAAATTTCTTAAGTGTTCTTCGAAATCCCTTCCCATAACTATGATGTCATCCAAACACACGAGGCAAGTCTTCCAGTGCAGACCCTTTAACACGCGCTCCATTAGTCGTTCAAAAGTTGGTGCGCCATTACATAATCCAAATGGCATCACGTTAAACTGACATAGCCCATTTCCCACACGGAACGCCGTTTTTTCACGATCTTGCCATTCCACCTGCCAATACCCGCTTTGCAGGTCCAATGTTGAAAACATTCTAGCACCTGACATTATGTCTAACGTGTCATGGATCTTTGGTAACGGGTAGCTATCCTTTTTCGTTACTGAATTTAGCTGTCGGTCATCGACACAAAAGCGTATTTTCCCATCCTTCCTTTCGACTAATACTATACAGGTGAACTCCATGGACTGTTTGATGATTCAATCACTCCAGCTGCCTGCATGTTCGTTACCATTCGATCCACCTCTTTTCGTTTTGCTAAAGGTAACCTTCTCGGTGCTTGGCGTATAGGTGTCTCCGTTCCGGTATCAATTCGATGTTTCACCAAAATATCGACTTATACTGTTCGAACAGTTGTCGTGCTGAATTTTTCTGGTTCATGGTAAGATCCCCAGTCCATTTCTGCATGAGGTGTTCTACTATTTGTTTCTGTCCTTGCGTATCGGTGTTTCTAATCGGATTTTTCTGCATTTGGAAGATGTAAAATTATTAATTTGAATTTTTTTAAACTATTAACTATACATTTCAACTAATTTTAAAATGTTAACACAAGATTAATGGAAAATAATTCATCTTTAACTATCACGAAATGTCCCTTATACTAAAAGTCGGGTATAGTCGACTCTTTAGATTTGTCATTTCGCCGGCCCATTAGTTTGGGTTACCATCGTAACAGAGAACTTCTATGCTTCGTATCGGGACATAGTTTATGAGGGATCAGGTTAAAAAAAATTAAAATCCCCACCCATCCTTTATTCATATGAAATGGGTCATATGCAAAAGACCGGGTAGTTTGCACTTTTGATTTGTCGTGTTATCTGCCTAATAGTTTGGGTTACCATCCTAATAGAGAACTTCTATTCTTCGTATCAGGTCATATTTTATGTGGGATCAGGTTGAAAATAATTAAAATTTTGTAGAATTAATGAGGCTTTAGATCACTTAGTCTGTATCCATATTTTTTGATTGATTCTCCGTATAGTGTGGTCGTATGTCTATTTAGTTGCTTTCTAGTTCCCTGAACGAATATGTTGGAGCGTACACGTTACGTAATGTGGTTTTAAATGCTTGATAGTCTTCTATTTGTTCCCGTAAGTCTGAATTTAATTAGTTCGGTGAACTCCTGTTTCTTAACCTGTGGTAATGTTATCTATGCAGGTCCAAGAAGTTTGGCCAATAGCTGGTTGTTGCTTGTGTTGGGCCACATCACCGCTGAATTCTGGTTCTAAACCGGGATATGCTTTATTGTATTCTTTGTCCACCCATTTCGTTTGGTTGTTGCCTTCGTGGGCCTTCGTTTTGACTATGTTTGTAGGTTGTGTTTTGGTTGGTGGCTGATCGTATATGGTTTGTGTTTTAGGAGTCTTTACTGTTAAATCGGTAGTTTCTGTTCAAACTATTTCTTGTGTTGCTTGTCGGTTCAGTTTTGATTCTAATTGATTTTGGTACGTTATGTGTTAACTGGAATTTTGTCAGTCTTTTAATTATTGAATTTGTGATGATATTTGTCGGTATATCGTCGTGTTTGGATGGAGGCCGCGGCGTTATTTATGGTTAGATTTAAATGCTAATGAGGAACTATTTGACGTATGAATTTTTACGATATTTAGTAAATTTTGTCATCTAAATTTAAAACTGGAAGTGATAAATATATATAGTCAATGTTACAGAGGATGTGGTAAATATATCGATACGAAGAAGAGAAAACGGCGTCTTAAGGTTTCAGTTTTCTCGCCTTTTGCTAAGATCTCTAGGAGACCTAGAATTAGCGGTGCGTTTAATTTTATCGATATCCGCTTGCCTCTAGTGGGGGCTACTTGAATCTAAGGTTTATCCTTTTATAACCACTAATAATTTAGACACTGGTATTTTCGATTTAATTTTATTTATTAATTTTAAATTGGATATTTATAAATGACCTAGGTTTTAACTAATTCTTGATTTGATATTATTCGATTTAATTGTAATTGAAAATGTCATTTTTGCATTCTTGCAACTTGGCCATTTATGTTTACAAATTTACTATGTTCCTTAAGAACTTGGTTCTTTACTTGCGCCACCGAGGGTTATTCGGTCGAGGAAGGACATTGAGGATCAAGCATCGTCTCTTGCATTGGCAATTACGATAGCCTTTGAAAAATCATGTCCCCTTATCACTAATCAAAAGATTCGGAACAAACCGTTTTGGAACTCTGACCTTAAGAAATTAAGGAAATCTACTAGGAAACTGAAGAACAAAGCAAAAAAGTCTAAGCATCAGATTGACTGGGATAACTTCTTGTTAGCTCAAAAGGAATATAAAAAAAGTCTAAGATCCGCTCAAAAAGCCGCGTGGTTGAGCTTCTACGAGGAAATCAACAGTCTTTCTGCTTTCGCTGGACTCAATAAAGCTTTAGCTAAGAACAGTACGTGTAAACTGGATTCTCTTCGTCTACTGGACGGACAGCTTACCTACTCCAACAAGGAAATTGGTGAGCTGCTCCTTTCGGCTCATTTTCCTGGTTGTGATATCGTCAACTCGGATGATGTTGCAACCGATCTCACTAGGACGTCTGTTGCAAGTCCCGATTGGAGTTTGGCTCACAAGCTGATCAATCATGATGTCTTGCGATGGAGCCTACTTTCCTTTGCATCTTATAAGGCTGGCGGTCCTGATGGTATCTTTCTTGCTGAACTTCAGCGGGGTTTTCCTCAAATTCAGGATCATTTGCTCCACCTTTTTCAAGCGTGCATTGCTTTTAGCACTGTTCCAAATTCTTGGAGCAGAAGTAGAGTTGTTTTTATCCCGAAAGCTGGTAAGTCCGATTATACGGATCTATAGTCCTTTCGACCTATTAGTCTATCCTCAACTTTTCGTAAAGCTCTGGAAAGAATTGTCTATAGATTCATTAGAGATCATTTTCTAATCACATCCCCACTCAGTAACATGCAGCATGCTTATAGAGTCGGTAAGTCCTGTGAAACCACCCTACATGAACTTGTAATCAGGATTGAAAAATCCCTTTATAATAGAGAGTTTCTTGTGGGTACTTTCCTGGATATTGCGAGAGCTTTCGATAGCACTTCGTTTGCTACGATCACTACTGCCTGTACCAATTTTGGTATTGATCGCACCATTATCATATGGATTGAATCCATGCTTAAGTCTCGCACTGTGGAGGCGGAGCTGGATGGTGTGTTAGTTTCTGTTAAGGTCACCAAAGGCTGTCCTCAGGGAGGTGTGCTTTCACCTCTGCTGTGGCTTTTGGTCATTGACGAATTGCTTGTGAAGCTGCAGCAATCTGGCTACATTGCTCAGAGCTACGCTGATGATCTTGTTCTGACAGTCTCAGGCAAACATCTCAGTGTCTTATCCGACCTAACTCAACATGCTTTGACTATTGTGGAGGCATGGTGTGTTGAGAAGGGTCTTCACGTCAACCCTTCTAAAACTGATTTAATTGTCTTTACAAAGAAGAGGAATACTCTTGAATTTTCTGTTCCCTCCCTTTTTGGGAGAACGATCACAAAATGTGACCACGTCAAGCACCTTGGTGTTATCCTGGATAGTAAACTTTCCTGGAAGAATCACCTGGACTACAAGCTTCAAAAAGCTACTGCCATTTTTTGGCAATGTAGAAGAGCCTTTGGGAAATCCTGGGGCTTAAGCCCTAGGATGCTTTCTTTTATCTATAAATCACTGGTCCTACCGCTACTATCGTATGCCTCTATTGTGTGGTGGCCAGCTTCTGTAGCCAAGCTTAATGGTCTACAAAACCTTGCTTGCAGAGCCATAACGGGGGCTATGTCCTCGACTCCACTTCTCGCTATGGAATCCATTCTTTCCTTGCCTCAGTTACGCACCTTTATTCTAGGTACAGCCTGTTCTGCAGCTTATCGTCTGAGGTGCATTGGGGCATGGAATCTCTTCGGTTCTATCGTGGGACATCGACAAATTTTTAGTAATTATTCTTCATGTTAATTACCAGAAATCGATATGGTTAACGACAGACTACTACCCGAATTCCATTTCTCAAATCTTTTCTCGGTGGCTTATCCCTCGAGAGATTTGTGGAGTTCGCATGTTTTTCTTAATAAATTAGATGAGTCCATTGTCTTTTATTCCGATGGTTCTCGTTCTAACCTCAGTGCAGGCTTTGGAATATACTGTCCTTGGACGGATCTGAGACTTTGCGGTAGTCTTGGTTCGCATTGTACTGTTTTTCAGGCGGAACTAATAGCGCTGACACGTAGTGTTATTGAGGCTTTAAATTTTGCTGTTAAAAACAAAAGTATTCTACTGTGTACAGATAGTAAAGCTGTACTTAACTCTTTAAGAAATCCCTTGACTGTTTCTAAACTCGTCAAGGAATGCAAACAATGAACCTTCTTTGTTCTAGCAATAAAGTTACGGTCATGTGGGTTCCGGCTCATTGTGACATCATAGGCAATGAGATTGCGGATTGTTTAGCCAAAGCTGGCTCCCAATCAACTTTAATTGGTCCTGAACCAGCTACTCCTATATCTTTCAACTACGGGAAGAAAGTTATTAAGGATTACGCTTTGAAAGACTTAAGGTCTCAGTGGCTTGCGACTTTTGGTGGTCGTAAGGCGAAGTACTTCATTGGGGAGCCCAATTTGAGGTCCACGAAGTATGCTTTATCTTTAAAAATGAGCCAGTTAAGAGTCTTGGTAGCGATTCTTACGGGACATGGCCGTTTTAAAGATCATCTACATCGTATGCGTTTAGCGCATGATGTTATTTGCGAAGACTGCCTTGAGGAGGATGACGACTCCCTCCACTTCGTGTGCAGTTGTCCTGCGTTCAGCTCTATACGAGTTCGGGTATTCAACTTTAGGTCTTTGAATTTAGATCAGTTGTCCTCCCTGCCTTGGTCTAAACTTGTTCAGTTTGCGAAGGCAGCAGTGCGCGTTTGCGAATTGGGATAGAATCCTAGGTTTGCACCATGGGCCTTTGTGGCATTGAGTGCGGAATCCTCGTGGGTTCCGGCCAATTTTAATAATAATAATGTTCCTTATACTTATAGGTTACAAGTTTTTATTTTATTTTCATTTAGGTTATTTAATTGAATTAGGTTCAGGGTTGTGCAACATTATGTATGAAAAGTGAAAACCTCTGTTTTGACAGACTTATTGAGAGTTTTTCGTAACAAATAACAGACTTTAGGAATAGTGAAAGTCATACGCAAGAATGATTGATTTGATGACGAGTGCCAACTTGCAATCGAGCAACAAAATAGGAACTGTCTTTTCGACTTTATTCGATTAGTATGAACAACTGAAGTAATGCCTGATGACTAGAAAGTGGCCACGATATGCCTCATCTTCTTAAAGTGTGAGAATACTTGCACAGCATAGCATACAAGTTAGTGTCCTATACATTATATTGGATAGAATCACCTCTCTAGCGGAGGGCTTGGTTGGTTCTATCAACGAGGATTTGGTCCGAATCGATCAGTCATTGATCAGGCATTTTCGCTGCAAATAATTCTATCTAAATAGTATGAGAAATCCATCCCCGTACATCAGGTGTTCCTGGATTTCCGACAGCACGATGACTCGATGCAGCCTCAATGCTGTGCTAAAGTTGAGAATAGGCTATCGACAATTTTTACAGTTAACTCGGGTATTCGGCAATTAGATGCTCTGTCCCTGGCCCCTACACTTTTGACGGAGTGAGGAGGTTAAAATATTTGGGTTCTCTTATCACTCATGAAAACAGTGTGGGTGAGGATATTAAAGTACAGTAGCTGGCAGCTGGCGGTCGTGCTTTGTATCCTAAGGCCACTTCTAAAATGTAAACACCTATATCAAGTGCGGTGAGGTTGAAGCTTAAAGTTGGGCACTGACGGATGAGTCATGGCTTCTTACATTTGAGAGAAGAATCATGCGTATGATTTACGGTACAAGATACGAAGTAGATGGTACATACCGAGCTCTGTACAATAACGAGATCAGAGATCTGATGAAAATCCCCGATATTGTACATGAATTAGGATCTCCGCCAGTACGCTGACCGGACACGTTGTGCGTGCTGATCCAGAACAAATTATGCAGCGATCTCCAAAAGGAAAGCCACAATATGGTAGGCGTAGAATTGATTGCAGGTGGCCCCACGATGTAGCGAACGACTTGTCCTCCTCAGATTGTCTTAGACAGTATGAAGACCATGCTCAGGAGCAAAACTGTTGGAGTCTTATTATGTTTGTGTAAAAACCACAATTACCCTATAAGTTTATAATCCTTATATCATTACAGTAAGTCGCCGAGCTTTTTTGATTCAAGCCACTTACGAACTTTGAAAGCTTATTATTATTCTTTTATTTGCATAACAAAACTTAATAAAATGTAGAGAAAATTTCACCTTAATGATACCCATACATATAGGTATAAGGAATAATAATCTTCCAACACCGCATTGTTGTAGTGTGTTGCTCGTATTTTTATGATTTTTTTTCCTTCCTATAGTCTTGAGAGGTATTGCAGGAAAAACCTAATATTTCTAAACAATAATTATGAAATGATATGACACTTTTTCCTATTTATAGAAATAAAATGTCCAACTTATATATGTTTGTACATATAATAGATGGTTAACCTCCTGCACACAGTATATTTTATATAATGATAATGAAAAGACAGACGACCAGGATATGTGTTTACACACATATATGTATTTGTATATACACATATAAATGTTATAATATTTAAAGAATATAAAATGAAATCGTGTGGATTATAAAAATGGATGCAGTAGAGGCAGGATGTGATAAGGCAAATACATACATATATACACCCACAAATAGTAAAAGAAGAACAACTTAAATAAACATCATAAGTTTTGAAATAATTTTGAAATTGTGATAATAATTTTAGTTTTTTTTTTTGAGGTCATATTTGTCACATAATACAGTGATAGTTGAAAGTAAATAATAATTCTTGGATACGAGTATAGTGTTGGTCATTTTAAGGTTTTGTTAACTTTATTGCAAAAAGTCTGGCAAATATTGGATACCATAAATAGATACGTACAGCAGAAATGCAATTGAAATCATGACTGAAGTATTTGGATTAGATCGTTATTGTCCCAAACCGATAAGTGTTCTAATTTTATTTTATCTTAAAAATATTAACACAAAAATGCTGTGACGAAAATAAAAATCAACTGTATGGGTGTTTTGAACTTTGATGTTAAATTCTGAGTGAATCGTATTTTATGTATACATTTGGTTAAACAACAGCTGGCAACGGCGTAAGGCAAGGACGCAAATAAGCCAACTGCAAAAGAGCCGGGAGAGCCTTGAACCCCATAACAAGTAGAGAATAAAACATAGAAAATAAAGATCTATAAGTCTTAATATTTATATTAAGTGAAATTCAGAAGCTTATCAGAAATTGACGATCAGAAAATGTTATTTTGCTTACTATAATATAAATAGTTAGCACTCACATGTCACGTAAATCTAAATTGCACGAATATGTTGTCCATGAATACCACCACAGTACCCTTTGCTTGTCGTAAGAGGCGACTAAACGGTTGGATCGCTGGGCTAACATCTTACCCGCATCCGTTAAAAAATAACCTGTTAAGTAAACAAAATATAAAATCGGATATCGAGTAAGAAACACCGGACCCCCGCTCATGTACCCGGACACGAGATTTAAGATGGAAAGCATGCTGTTTTGAATTTCCAAGCAATCAATAACCGATTGTGTAAGCTATGCTTGCGCATGAAGTTAGCCAACCTCTCGATAATTTGTGTACATGCGTCCACAGAAGTCAGACAGCCACAAGAAAAAGACTCATTTTATAAAAGTTACAGTGACTTGGACGATCTGATGGGATTTATATCCGAACAGGATGTTAGAATGGTAATTGGGGACACATATATTGTAAAAGATGTATATTTGATGCGCTTGTACAGCCCCATTGTTGAATTCCATATGTCCATATAGAAATTAGGATAATTTTGTATAGTGGAACCTTTCATTCTAGGGTTTAAGATAAGTTTTGATTTTCTTCCAATCAGCCAGTACATTTTTGAAAATTTTATTTATATTTGGTTGCGCTTTGATTCAATGTGTTTACTCCATGTCAATCTTCCATCAAGATAAAGACCCAAGTATTTGACATTGGTTTGTTGAGGGATGGTGACATTGTTTAATTTAACCGCTGGACAAGTACGCTTATTCAACGTAAATGTTGTGTGTGTTAATTTATGTTCATTTGCTTTTATTCGCCACGTTCTTTGCCAATCCTCAATTTTGTATAAGTGGCCTTGCAATTCTATTGATGCAGTTTGAGGATTTTTGTGTGGAAATATGATAGCAGTGTTATCTGCAAATCTTGATGTGACAACCTTATCAGTTGTTGGTAGATCGGCAGCATACAATAAATACAATACGGGCTGCCTTGTGGAACTCCTGCGCTTATCTCATTTAATTCCGTAATGGTTGAATTGTGTTTAACCTGGTATTTTCTTTGAAACAAGACAGTATACTCGTAGCTTGCAAGGATTGCACGAAATTTTTTTGGTAGACGAGCTTTAATTTTATATATCAGGCCCTCATGCTATACTTTGTCGAAAGTTTGCGCAATGTCTAGGAAAACTGCCGAACAATATTTATTTTCTTCCAATGCAAATTTAAGTGTGTTAACAACTCTGTGCACCTACTCTACGGTACCATGTTGGTCTCGACACCAAATTGGTGGACTGATATAATCTACCCTTCAAATAATATTGGTTTTAATCTTAGAAATCATCGGAAGTATACTAATTGGCCTGTACCATAAAGATACATGTATTTCGGCTTTTCCAGGGTTCGGCATCAATGTTTTCAGGGAAATAGCCACATCTCGTAATTGCATTGAAGATATAAGTTATGAGTTTTATGCATTTATCAGGTAATTCTCTGATCATTTTTCCGCTAATAAAATCGTGTCCTGGAGCTTTCTTTGAGTTTATACAATTTTTAACTTTATTCCACTTAAATTTTAAGGGAATTGCTTTCGAAGGGAACTACGTAAACTAGTAGTTCACTGTTGTTAGTTTTTTCGTTTGGTGTGAATACTTTTTTCAAGTGGTTAGTGAGTAGTAGCCTTTTCCTACGTTCCTTCTGGCCCGATGTCCATCTGGTTGCCTAATTGGTGGATTCGACAATGTTGGCCACTTTACTTTTTTTGTTGTCTTTCCATCAGCATCATGAAACTTTGGATTGTTTCGGTCAGTTTGTTTACGGTTGCGTGAATATTTAATTCTTCTTCGTTGAAATGAACTTTCGTTTTTGGGGCGGAATCTTTTTGGGTGTTGGCATAGGAAATTCCTATGGTTGTGCTAAACGCTTGTAACATTCTCCAGGCCATTATATGTGGTTGAGTGTGCATTTGCTTGTTCGGCAATTGTACTTCTTGGGGTCATATCTCTTTGATTGTAACGTGACTTAAGCATTCGTTGCTCCAATCGCAACTTCGGATTGAACTTATGCTTCCAATCCAGATATACTGGGCAACCACTGTAGTTGGCTGTGTGATTTTCAGCACAATGGCTACAGTGTTTTACTGATGGATCATTTCTCGTCTTATCGAAATTTTTTTAATATCGTGCAATAAGCTATTGTGTGGCCGTTTTCTTGGCACTTGATGCAGTGTACAGGTCCGATTCGCCCTTTGGGTTCTTCTATAATGATTTTGCGATGCAGTAAATATCTCAAGTTATATATACTGTGGTTTATAATTCCATGCGAAAGATCGGTTGAGGAACCTTCTTCAGATTTAAAATGTTTGCAATAGATTTGGCATGGAAGCCTTGCGCGGCGAGAGCCGCATGAATGCCGGTCACCTCTACGCTGCTCTCCATTCCTTTTAAAACAACAGTCAACCTCTTTTGACTTTTCAGCTGGTAAGTGTAATATCGCTTTCCGGTTTGATCAGAACGAGCGCTCTGAAACCATCAATTCCCAAAGGTTGGATTTTAGTTTCTTTGTTAAGAGGGGCATTTGTCAGTTCTGCTCAACAGACCGTAGGTATAGTTAAAGTCAGAGACAAGAGTCATTAGTTTGGTTATGAGTATAGTTTTGCCGGTTAAAGTCAGAGACAAGAGTCATTAGTTTGGTTATGAGTATAGTTTTGCCGTCGAGCAGCAAAATATAGCCCATAGTGAAGTGCAACAACATCTCACAATCACGAGGGTAAACATGGCTGCTCTTACTATAGGAGGGCAGCTAAGCGTGTTTTTTGTTAATGTTAACTTTAAAAAAATAATAAATTGTTGCAACATTGCCCTGTAATGTTCTCCATTTATTGTTAGGCTTGCAACTTGATCATTTTCATAAACAAATGGGCCGGGATTTTCTGATCCCCAAAATCTGCAGTTTCGTTTATTTACGAAACTGCTCATGTGAAATTGCGCTTCATTGGTTATCATTTAATTTTCATCATTCTCAACCAGGTTTAAAAGTACTCTTTGCCGTATTCCAAGGCAATGCGAGGTATTGTATTTGAGAAGGGGTTAAAATCGTGTTTCAAAATGCACCGAAAGGGGTGATTAGTAAGCTGCAATCCCGTGGGTTGTATGTTTCCGTTTTTTCTGCAATGCTCTGTCTCACAACATCAATATTTTTGGCCGATCTACTAGTTCGAGGACTGCCCATACGTCTCGAATCTCCAACAGTCCCAAATTCAGCAAATTTATCCAGCAGCGAACGAATGATTGGACCAGTTGGAACAGTTCTTTCATAATAAAATCTGCTGTATGCACGTTGAGTATTAATTATTCAACGATAATTTTCAAAGAAAAGAAAAACCGTCATATAGTTACTTTTCCCGCGCACCCGGTACAAGCTCTGCAGATTTCTTGCATCGGGCGTTGGTATCGATAATTCGGGATCCTATCAGCGTAAACATGGTGATTTTAATTAACGGACGTGGTCGATTATTCAATCTAAACGCTTAAATCAAATCGACCCAATTCTCAGACTTTTTCAAAACTGTCCACCAATTTTTAAGAAATTACTCAACCTGGTGCATAAGTTGAGAATCTCTCATGATTCACGTAAACAAGGGTAGAAATCTTGTAAAAATGTAGCTCTCTTAAAACATTCAGCTCTAACCAATCCACGGGTTTTCAAAACAAAATTGGCTTTTTGATAAAAATGTCCCTCTTATATATATTTACATCCGCATCCGAATATTTTCCGTTAAAATTGACTTTAGCGCATGTATGGCTTATAAAAATTGCCTCAATCGAGGATTAGATTAAGTGTGACAACACTATCAAGTGTTTATAGTGCAAGACATGGTATGGGCGCAAAGACAAATTTTATTTTAATTTTTTGGTTATGGAATATGGATGGAGGAGCGGATCGTTTAAACGTTTAAAGAATGAGTAGTGGGGGGAGGGGGCAGATTATGTTTATAGAGAAACTGTTTTAAAGGAAGCAGACGTTTTTGATTTCCTCTTTGGATTTAATAAGAAAAAAAATTGAAGGCGAACAAATTTTCTTGTTGGTAACTTTTCCACACAACTTTTTTGTATTCTTTTGTGACGGATAATTTTATTTAACTACTTTGGTCTAGTCTAGCTGGAAAGCATAAAGATTTTATTCTTTTTTTTTTTTGCTTTTAAAATTTTCATCGTCCTATTATAACGTCTTGTAACTTTAGTTGTGGGCTATCTTTATGGTACAATAGATTTTTTTTTTGCTAATAAAATTAGCTTTTTATATAACAATACTGTTGTACAAACAAGGCAAATACGATAAGCTGGAATTTGTAATACATAACATAGTTAAGTTATATTGAAAGCTACCATCTATATGAGATATAAGAATTTGCGGATAATGTTTTAGGTTAAGTTTTAAGGTTATTACATATTTTTTATATGAAATTACATTACAGATTTGAGTTGAGTTTAAACCCTTAGTATCCCTTAACATTCAAATATATGTAGCTCCATAAACCTTCTAAAATTTCAATTTTCAACAAGTGAAAATAATATTTCGCACACACTCCCTTAATAGCGCATCATTATCATGTATCATCGAATGACAAGAACGTATGTAATCAAATCCAAAATTAGAATTAAATGAAAATGAAAATTGACTTTTGACTTGGGGGTTGTATACATACGCTTCTGAATCTCATATATCAAAATTATTTTTGTTTGATTGATTAACTGTGTTCAAAACATGCACATATCAAGTTAGTGTCCAAATATATGTATGTACATATGTTAAACCAATTAGACAATTATTTTTAATCGGTGATTCCAGTGACCCTTAGCCTATGTTTCGCGGACTATTCATGAACCGGTAGCATCGATTTAGGTGTTTCTATATATTCACCGAATATCTTAACCGAGAAATGTAGGCCTGATCGATCAGAAAATACATCTAGATTTTTCGACAAACGAGCTTCCAGGTACTCATAGGGCTGAACCATTTTGACTGAAAGTAACAACTGAATTTTTTTTTTGGTGATTCTTATAAGCGCCCATTTTGCTGTGTGAAGGCCTGGGACTACTTTGATTATAGGAAAACTTTATATTGTATTTTCTTCTTTGAAGCTGGGATTATCCGTATAGTTACGTAAGGAAGATTTCCAGTCTATCTTCAGGTGACTAGTACTAATTTATATAACCTGTCTGGCCTGAAAACTCTGGTAACCTTCTGGATTTGAATGAATCATCCTTGTTTATCCTGTTCTCATCGTCAAGCGCAAGAGTTCGAAATCAAATTACTGTAGTCTCATCGAGCAGCATTCTATCAAGGAAGTACAATCATAGTCACTACTTTGATTTTCACAGCATCGATCTTCCTTGTGCAGTAGTTTTCCCATGATCGACCCGATGTCCGTGCTTAATTAGTAAACTAATCATTTTATATTGGTTTCTCGTAGACGTTTGGCTACTTTTTTCAGTACAGTATATCATGTAGTGTTCACAAGACTGCGACATCACAAATGCCTTACAGTCTAAGTCAATCCCAAGAACCTTATTCATCAACCGGGTGTTACACATTGGAGCGGTACTCTACCATGAACTATCAAAGCGGTCTTGGGCCGTAGGATTTAACACAATTTATCAGGAGGAATCCCTCAAATCAATACTATAGATAGATGCTTCTTATACCCTAAATCAAATTTATGTAAAGAAGCGTCTAGCTTTTGCTTACAGCTTTTGACACTATCTTCAGGTTCAGCTCGATTCAGAGTGATCATTTGCGTTAAACAGTGACCTGATCCGAACCACCTCAAGCTAGACTACAAAAAAAATTGTATCCAAATCGCTTCTTGTATTTCTAAACAGCTTTTCTTCTGTTTGGTAATTTCTATTTTCGACGTTTGGTTGGTACAGGTTTCTTTCTAATGTCATTTATAGTGATCCATTCCTCAATATTTGAAGTTTCCTCTACTACTTTTGTTTGTTGGTTTTAGGCCGTTAATGTCAATGAGTATATCAATCTCCCAAGCTCCCGATGGCAAGTATTTGCTTTCTTCCATCGACATACAATGTTACTCAAAGGTAATTGTATCGAACACTGCGGTATACAACCATGTCCAATGATGGATAAATCTTTAAAAATAATTTCCTCATTCTTGCTGTTTCCTGACCAGGATTTCCTTTACCATGATGAACTCGTAATTCACAGGTTGTAATCTATCTGGAAGTGTCGTCTTCATCGTAGATGTTATTTTCAATTTGTTGTTGAACTACCCAATTTCATCCATTACTCTATGTCCGAGACGGACTGTACTAACCGACATCTTCTTTGAATCATTTAGACAAACATTTCTCATACCAGCTTGGCTAACTCGACTTCTAGAGTTACGCGATTCTTGGGAAGCCATCGATTGTGAAACCCTCTGCTGAAAAATTACGTTTTGCGAGCTTCAGCTGATGTTTTCGGAGGCGAGTGAACAAAATGTACCTCTCGCTTGGGCTTTACCGTAGTTCCTCACCTACATTGTTTTACCGTTCCATTGCATCTTAATTATTGAAAGCAGTTCTATACCAAATTGTAAATCGTACAACGAAAATGCTGCTCAACTAAATTGCTAGTATACATACGCAATACGTGTTATTGCATTCGAGGACCAAATCCATGACACTGGTGGCTTTGTTGAATTTTAGCGGTGACTTTTCGAGGTTGAGAAAGAGGTTTCTACCCCGGTCCCGAATGGCAGTTGACGCAAACCTGAAAGTATGGTACAATCCAGGAATTTGGAAAATTACGCGAACTGCGCTCATTGCTGAGTTGTTGTACTTTCAGAAACCCTAGTAAGAGTAGCCTTGATTTTCCTCGTGTGGGATGTTGTTGCACTTCACAATGGGCACTTCACTATGGGCACTTCACAGTGTTGCTCAACTGCAAGGCGACGCTCGTCATCAAATCAATCATTCTTGGGTCTTACATTCACTATACTTAAAGTCTGTTGAGCAGCACTGACAACCAAAGTTTTCAGGGCCTCCCAGACTGAGTTCCGATGTGATTCATATTTCCAAATGTATTTGTTTGTGAGGGGGAAATGTGCTTGCTATACTCTAAGATTGTGACCAATTATTGCAAAGTAAATCATTCCGTCACCATTCTAGGTCGCAGTTTCGTGTAGTGAGTATACAAACCTATGTTTACATACAAGTCAGTCTGATTTCAGCCAGCTCTACCTTTAAAGTTCCCAATTACCACTCTAACATCGTGTTCGGGTATAGATCCCATCAGATCGTCCAAGTCATTATAAAATGAGTCTTTATCTAGCCGATAATTTTATATTTTCTATGTGTGGCTAATATCGTGACTGTTTTCGTCGAGCAGGAATTAACGTAGGATAGCGGATTAATATTTCGTTCGGGATTGTGCAGGTGATACATAATATATTTAGCTGTAGAAAATATAATATGTTTGATCCGTACTTTGTATAGAAAAAGAACCTTTCCAAGATTCCAATCAGAGTCGATTTTAATCGTTGCGGGGTTTGGACGTGAAATCGATAAAGTAAGCAATAAAATAATAAAATATTTTATATAAACTCTCGGCAAAATGATGGGGTCGATGAGTTTTTTTTTTCATAATTAAGGCGGTACTCCAGACTGGCCTCTATGACTTCTGAGGAGGGCCATCTGGTGCATAACCACGGAACACCAAACCCGTTCCAAAGAAGACCAAACATAAGAAGATCACTAGAAAAAAGTTAGTTCTAGGAGATATTAATATGACTTTGCCTTCACGAACAACTAATGTTGAAAGCGACAAAAGCACACTTTATAACCAATTAAAAAGCCTAGAAGAGGTGGTCTCAAAGCTAAGTAATGAAATTACCCTATTAAAGAGAGAAAATTAAGTCCTGAAAAGGATCATCGAATCAGGTAAAGAAAAAAAACAAATCTCTAATGATTATTACACAGACGAAGAGGAACTCGGAAGAAAAATAGGAACCAGTTCCCAGTGGATACTAGGATCAAGAAACATAAGAAACACCGCCACATTCAACACGGCAGTTTCCGATGAAGAGGAAGTGGCAAGGGAATCTGATTGGATCGTGAAAAAAAACAAGCGCAGAAAGAAACGAAAAGCGATGATTCGCCAGAATATGTTGAACAGGGAAAGCAAAAATCAACAGCAAGTAAACCAACTACTAAGTGCAATGATAAAATTCCTAACACAGTGAGAAAAAAAACAGCCTCCACCAATAAACATAGCTGGTATTAAAGACTACCCGGCTGTCACGGCTCTGATGACCTCAATTACGGACAAGGATGTCAAGCTAGTAGCACTAAATAATGATGTTTGGAAGGTAAATGTTCCAGACTTAGATATTTATAGAAATCTCTCTATGCAGCTTAATGCTGAGAAAGTTCAGTGGAATACATATGAGGACAACCAGGAAAGACCAATTAAGGTTATGGCTAGAGGACTACATCAAACATGCGATTATGAAGATATAATTGCCGAGCTGCAGAGTAAAGGATTCGACATTAAGGATGCTGCAAACATCATTAAAAAAGAGAGAAAGGTAGATGAGAAAGGCAACAGTGTCGTCAAAAAACGCGGGCTACCGCTATTCATATGCTAACGTTTGGCAAAGATGAAAATATTCAAAAAATACATGATATTCGAACCATTCAAAATATGAATGTCAGAATAGAACCAGTGAAGAAAAAGTCTCTGCAGATAGTCCAATGCAAAAAATGTCGGGGCTTCAATCACATTCATAGATACTGTGGACGCATGGCAGGATGCGTTAAATGTGCTGGTAACCACCTTGCGAGCACGTGTACATTAGATAGGAACTCAGTCAACATCCAGCTAATTACCGTGGCTGTGAGGTAGCTAAAGAGTTACAAAATATAAGAAATCGCGCTAGAAAGTCTGATCTAAACCGTAGAAACCCTGCTAGTGAAGCCCCGACCAATCAACAGACAAATCGGGAATTATATAAATTACGAGGAAATGAATCATATGCACAGATGACCCAAGGTCAACAGGCAAAAGCGAAGGATAGCAAATTTACACAAAACACCGGATCTAACAGATTTAAACAAAACAACGGATCTTATAGACTTTTATGTGACAAAAGGTATATCAGATAACTATATTCGTTTGGAAAATAATGAAGAGCTTACATCGGATCACTCTCCTGTTATTATGACGGTTACCAATTGGCAAAATGTTCGAGAATTATTAGAACACAACATCAATCTTCAAGCACCAATAAGGTTGTTGTGGACCAATCAGCAACCATAATAAATCACCTAAAAAAGAATTAATGTAATTTAGTTAACTAATTTCACCATTATCTTTAATTTGCAAATACTTATCTTGGTTAATTTATATAATTGTAGTAGATTTAAATTGAATCTGATTGCCATCTACGTTAAATATATTTAACTTATGTTGTTGACCAAAGGGTTAAATCTTCACTAATTGGATCATTCAGTATAATTGCGTCTTTACTCAAATTTAAATATAACCGCGATTAACTTAAGCTGAATTGTACGTTTGGCCAATCAGTGAATGACACGATATAATTAATTATGGAACAAATCAGATCGTCGGAATTTTATGGTATTAATTATAAAAAACTATGTAATTGAAAAGATAGCAACAGTGAACATTTATACGTGGATAAAGGCGAATCAATAAAATTTATAAAACCTACCATATTCAACTAATTATTATAAAAATAAAAATAAAATACAGTGAAAATAAGCATTTATTTTTTTTTTAAACAAAATTTGTGAACTACCAAATACAGTCCACTATATCGAGGAAACAAGGTACATTATACAAGTCGAAGAGGAAGTAGAAAGGCTGATAGAAAACATACAACAAGCTGCGTGGCAAAGTACATCTCTTAAATACGCAAATAACAACAACTATAAAAACTATCCACTTGAAGTAAGAGAGCTTGTGGCAGAGAAACGAAAAGCTCGAAAGTCTTGACAAATAAATCGAACCAAGGAAAATAAAACCGTCCTTAATAAGCTAAGTAACAAGTTGAAATCTCTGATCAGAACAGTTCAGAATGAATCAATAAGTACATATTTGTCGTCACTTACTAGCCAAAAAGATACCGAATATTCCTTATGGAAAGCAACGAAAGTACTTAAGAGACCAACAAATTTGACGGCACCAATTAGAAATGAGGATGGAAGCTGGGCTCGAAGCGCTAAACAAAAAGCTGACTTGTTTGCGAGACACCTATAAAAGAAACGTTTCAACCATTACCCAGGCAAACCGCGGATGAAAAAGTTAATCTACTGAAACGATCTGATGAGCTTGAAATACAAAGTGTATCTCTACAGGAGCTAAAAGAGGAAATTCAAAATTTAAACATGAAAAAATCTCCTGGGTACGACCTCATAACCGAACAAATCATTAAAGAATTACCAAATAAAGCGACACGTAAACTTCTCCAAATAATCAACGCTGTGTTTAGACTAAGATACGTTCCAAGATAATGGAAGATGGCAGAGGTAATCATGATCTTAAAACCTAACAAACAATGTAACGATGAAAAAGCCTTCAGACCGATATCCATACTCCCAACCATAGCCAAGATTTTTGAAAAATTAATCCGGAGGAGAATGAAACGCATAATGGTTGACACAAATCTCATTCCTGACCACCAGTTTGGATTCAGCGAAAACCACTCGACTATAGAACAAGTCCATAGAATCACAGATATAATAGAGCGAACACTAGAAACTAAAAAATATGTTCGTTTTCCTGGATGTAGCGCAAGCATTTGACCGAGTTTGGCACAGAGGATTGAAGTTCAAGCTCAAGCGAGACCTTCCCAAACAATACTATAAAACTCTGAAATCATACATAGCCGGTAGACACTTCCGTGTAAAATATGAAGACGACTACTAAGACCTAAAGAAAATTTCAGCTGGAGTACCACAAGGTAGCGTTTTGTGCCCTGTCTTGGACCTCCTGTATACTCGGGATATACTACCAATGGAAGATGCACCTATAGCAACATATGCTGATGATACTGCGATTTTGGCAGTTGGGAACAATGTAGAAAAAGCTACTACCAAATTGCAAAAATCGACAAATTCAGTCAACAATTGGATGAGAAAATGGAGGATAAAACTGAACGAAACTAAATCTGTGCATGTGAACTTTACTAATAAAAATATTTCTAATTGAATCCCAATCATAATCAACTCTCAACAAGTTGCCTATGCAGATACGGCGAAATATTTAGGTATGACGCTGGATGCCAAGTTGAGGTGGAAAGAACATGTCAAAAAAAAAAAGGAAGAGCTGAAAATGCAGTGTAGGAAGAGGTATTGGCTATTAGGTATAGTCATTCTGAACTATCTATACAGAATAAATTGCTTTTATACCGGCAAATACTGAAACCGGTATGGACCTATGGTATACAGCTTTGGGGCTGTACCAAGAAAACGAACATCAAGATGATACAGACGTTCCAAAACAAAGTACTTCGGAGGAATATTGTAAAAGCTCCATGGTACATTAGAAATGAAGACCTCCACCGAAATTTAAAGATGGAATACATCGATGAACTTATTATGTATCATGCTCTCAAGCATGATTCACGCCTCCGACATCACGAACACATTGAGATATGCTGTATGCGGGGCAGATCGTTGGCAGTAAGACGCCTCCAAAGGACCAAACCAATTGATTTAGTGAATGGAACATAAACTTACTATTATAGGAAATATTTGTATAAATAAATAATTTTAATTTTTGGGACTAGCCATTGGGCTATATCCCAACAACTGTTAATATAATTATGATAGAAAAGTTACTAGATGACTTAGAATAAAGTCAGTGCTGGGATGTTCTAACATCACTTCGATTCGCTTCGATAGACACTTGTGTCTCTTTTTTCACAAACAAAATTGTAGTCTATTTCGCAATTTATATTGTGATCATAGCCTACTCGATTCTATTTCTATAAATTCATTCGATAAAATATCACCAACATTTTTATTTTCAGTGGCAAGTGAAAAGAGGAAAAAGAGATAGTTTGCAAATTTATTCTAACAGGGTGAGATCGCAATAGACAAAACGTAATTCAAAAAACGCAATGAAGCACAATTTTGTTCGTAAAAAAAAAGACACAAATGTCTATCGAAGCGAATCGAAATGATGTTAGAACATCCCAGCACAGTTGTAATATTATATAAATAAATAAACAAAATAAAAATAAAAGCACTGTGTTCCAATGATATCCAAATACAGTATTGATTAGAGGACTCCCTATAACAAATTCCTAAACCAAAAATTATTTTAGAATCCCGAATACTCATTCGACATATCGAAATTTTTAAATTATTTTATTTCAGTTTTGACAGAGCAATTTATTTATTTGGGCAACCGCGTTTTATCGGTAAGGTGTATCGCTCCATCATTCATATATAAATTTGCATCTGGTAGTCAAAATTAACATTTTCCTAAAAGCTGTTTTCCACATATACATATATTGTTCTACTCTACCATATGTATAAAGTGAGGGATTTGATGAAAAAATCCTCAAAATTTCAGGAATCACACGTATTAGCACAAAACTCCACAAATTTTGCTCTCATCCAAGAATTTCAATAATTTCAAGGTATTTCGTTCGCACCTTGGTTCATCTATAAGCGAGCTCAGCATAATATTAACACTATACAGGTATGGTACTTTTAATGATCTAACTATATCTTTAGCAAAAACAAAGTCAAAAACTATCTTGGATAGTTGTTATATATACAGGGTGTCCGCCGGGAAGGTAAACTACTATATTTTGCCGCCATTTTAGTAAACGTTAGTCTTGACACTTCATATTTGGCAGTCGTGAAGTAGGCACGTGGCAAATTTATTATGGAAAAATATTCGATAAACCAACGTGTTTTAATCGTTAAAACATTTTATCAAAATCAATCATCGATTACTGTGACGATGAGAAAGTTACGTGAAATTTTTGGGAGAAACAACGTGCCAACAAAACGCCCTATTTATCGTGTAGTGAATGATTTCGAAGAAAGAGGGTCTGTAGGTGATAGGCCCAAGCATGGGCCACAACGTACTGCAAGATCTGCTGAAAACATTACTGCTGCTCAAGAAAGTGTTCAAAACAATCCATCAACCTCAATTCGACGCCGTGCTCAGGAGCTTGGTCTTCAAATAACAAGTTTGGCCACAATTTTACACATGGATTTGCATTTGTTTCCATTTAAGATTCAGTTGACACAAGAGCTTCTTCCATTAGACCATTTACGCCGCCGTACATATGCCAATAGGATATTACAGCTCGCCCATGACAACCCCGATTTTCATGAAAAAATCATAATGAGTAACGAGGCACATTTTCATTTGAAAGGATATGTGAATAAACAGAATAGTCGGTTCTGGGCAATGGAAAACCCTCAAATTATTCATCAGTCACCATTACATCCATTAAAAGTGACAGTCTGGTGTGCAATTTGGTCAGGAGGAATCATTGGACCTTACTTCTTTCAAAATGAAAACGGCGTAACGGTAACTGTGAATGGGGAGCGATATCGTGTTATGATTGAAAACTATTTAACGCAACAACTGCATGCTTTGGGCTTGATTAACATGTGGTATCAACAAGACGGTGCCATTTCGCATACAGCCAGGATTACAATGGAATTACTGCGAGACCTCTTTCCACAACAAGTTATTTCAAAAAATGGTGATGTTGATTGGCCTCCACGGTCGCCTGATTTGACTGCTCCGGACATCTTTTTGTGGGGATATCTGAAAAACAAGGCTTATGCAAACAAACCAGAAACGCTTGAGCAACTCAAACAAAATATTCGTGATGAAATTAATGAAATACCGCGGCGTGAAATTGAAAGGCTGTGTATCGATTACAGGCGTCTTAACAAGGTAGTGGTAAAAGATCGATACCCACTTCCACGTATCGATGACCAGATTGATCAAATTCAGAGTGCAAAATATTTCACAACATTGGATCTGCGGAATGGATTCGTCGACGTACCCATAGCTCCAGAGAGCAGTAAGTATACTGCATTCATCACTCCTGTAGGATTGTTCGAGTTCCTGAGGGCTCCATTTGGGCTATGTATTGCTCCAGCCACATTCCAGTGGTATATCAACAATATTTTTCCCCGCTTAGTTCAAAGAAGATAGTCTGCATCTACATGGATGATTTAGTGGTGCATGCGAGCAGTTTAGAGGAGTCACTTGAAAGGCTCGCGACTGTTTTGAAGACGAGTGAAGATAACGGACTTCAAATTAAATGGAGCAAATGTCAATTTATTTGCAAAACTGTCGAGTATTTGGGATTCGAGGTGGGAAATGGCACTATTAAACCATCAATAAGAAAAAAGGAGGCGATTAGTAAATTTCCGACGCCGGCTAATGTGAAAAATTTGCAGAGTTTTTTGGGTTTAACAAGGTATTTCCGGAAATTTGTAGATGGTTATGCGAATATTGTAAAACCACTAATAGATATGCTACGGAAGGGAAATAATTTTGTTTTTAAGGATAAAGAAGAGAAATGGCTGTTCATTTGCAAAATTGAAAGAGAAGTTACTTGAAGAACCTGTATTACGAATTTACGCAGTAGCAGCCAAAACTGAGCTACACACGGATGCTTGTAAGATAGGTATCGGAGCAATTTTGCTCCAGAAGTCAGACGAAGACATCATATTCCATCCAGTATTTTACTATAGTAAGAAAACGACGAAGGCGCAAAAAAAAATTCGTATATATCTTTTGGGCTTGAACTTTACTATCGCAACCGATTGCGCAGCATTTAAAGCAACTTTGGAGAAACGGGAGCTTACTTCTCGGATTGCCGAATGGGCTCTTCAATTGCAAGAGTTCAGTTTTAAATTGGAGCATCGTCCTGGAAATCGAATGCGGCACGCCGACGCCTTAAGTCGAAATCCTGTGATACTGACTCTTCAATCAACCTTGTTACAAGAATCAGAGCTGCACAATGCATTTAAACCAATATTCGAGCTGTTAAAATCAGGTGAGTTCGATGATTACTCTAATAATGATAGTCTTCTTTTTAAGATCATCAAAGGCCTCTTTCTGGTGGTTCCAAGAGCAATGGAACGAGAAAAGATAGCTTACCATAAACAGGGTCATTTTGCAGTAAGAAAAACTACAGAACTCATAGAGCGTGAATACTTTATCCCGAAATTAAAATCAAAAGTCGAAAAAGCAATAAGGAACTGTGTGCATTGTATTTTGGCCGACAGGAAAGCTGGTAAGAAGGACGGTTTGCTGAATCCACTACCAAAAGGAGACACACCACTAGTAAATTATCACATCGATCATTTGGGCAGCCTAACAACTACTAAAAAGTCCCACAAATACATTCTGTGCGTAATCGATGGATTCTCTAAATTTTTTTTGGCTTTATCCGACGAAATCGGTCACTACCAAGGAGACATTGCAGAAGCTGGATATACAGAAGGCAGTATTTGGAAATCCAGAACATATCATCACTGATCGGGGAACTGCATTTACGTCATCCGAATTTGAAGATTACTGTAAAGCAGAAAACATAAGGCATTCGAAGATAACGACCGGTGTACCCACGGGGAACGGGCAAGTAAAGCGTATTAACCGTTTAATAATTCCAGTGCTTACCAAACTCGCCCTTAGCGATGAGGAAAATTGGTTTAAATATGTAGGGATGTTGCAACGGTACCTGAACAACTCTTTCCAACGAAGTATAGCGATGAGCCCATTCCAGTTATTAATCGGAGTTAAGATGAGATTCCCTGAAAATGTCCAGCTGAGCGAGTTAATCAAACAAGAGGAGGCCTTAATATTTAATGAAGAGCGCAAGCACCTGCGAGATGAAGCAAAGCAAAATATATTGCGAATTCAGAGATTATAACCGACGAAGAAAACAGGCGTATCAGTATAAAATTGGAGACATCGTAGCAATTAAGCGAACTCAATTTGGAGGTGGTACAAAAATCCAGACAAAATATTTGGGTCCGTACGAGATTGTGCACGTAAAAGACAAAGACCGCTATGATGTTCAAAAAATTGGAAGATTTGAGGGTCCCAATAACACTTCCACAGCGGCGGAATTTTTGAAATTGTACTACGACGGTATATCCGACAAAGACGAAGGAACCGAGAATGAAAATTCAGACTCATCCGAGGCGGATGAGGGAGCAGGAGGGCCGTGTGGGATCACCCTGTAATATACTTACCAATAAATCTTCCAGAGGTCTGTGCAATCAATCCACCTATAATAATAATATTTCATGTATACGTACCTTAAATTTCGATGAATTAGTATTGGTATACTCGATCCATATGTATAAAAACGAATATAAAAAGAAAATAAAGGCATGTCGCCGATGCGTTGTTGCATTGTAAATTGCATTTAAATTAAATAAAATCAAATAAAATCCTACATATATGTATATATATATATATATATATATATATAATATTTATATATATATATATATATATATATATATATATATATATATATATATGTATATATATATATATTTTATATATATATATATATATATATATATATATATATATATATATATATATATATATATACATATATACATATATACATATATATATATATATATATATATATATATATATATATATATATATATATATATATATATATATATATATATATACATATATATATATATATATATATATATATATATATATATATATATATATATATATATATATATATATATATATATATATATATATGTATATATATATATATATATATATATATATATATATATATATATATATATATATATATATATATATATATATATATATATGTATATAGGTATCGTCACAACCGGCTCTTTCTATAGATTATCTGTTCATTCCGTAGAGCTATCAATTTCGTTAAGGTTACATCGAATCATATACATTACCATCCATCAGTTAATCAAGCCGCAACATTTTCTCGCGCATTGCGGCCTATATGTTTGCTAGAGATATATATGGAGCCATAAAGTAAAACTGTATCCTACAAATTAGAAAAGTTATTAAAAAATATTCTGGATAGATTGTAAAGTTTTATTTAAATATTATTATGGGATTTCATTTGACACACGTATACATAAATTAAATTTGAACCACTGAGCTATTCTTTGTTGCGTATATACCTTAGGAATTTATCTAAAGTAAAACTTGATTGTATGTTCATCGGCGGAGAGGGGTCTTCAAGATACACCGATTATTTCTTTGACATACTCGTAAAAATAAATTAGATTTGGATTGGTCATTCCTACCGTAATAAAATGAATCGTATCTGCTGTCATTATTTGCACTATATTCCGGTAGATATACATTTTGATCTAGTCCCAACCGTCAAAAAATGAATCGTGGGTTCCATTATTTGATTTATTATTACAATCTGGTTCTTCTTTCTTGTAATCTTCGAAGAAATAATCATACGGATAAATAGTCATATTCTCGTCATAAAATGAATTGAAGCTGTCGCGATTTGGATTACGTAACGGTAGATATAGATTTTGATCTGGTCCTTCTTCGGGGCTACCGTAAAAAAATGAATCGTAACTTTCATTATTTGAATTATTATTACAATCTGGTTCTTCTTTCTTGTAATCTTCGAAGAAATAATCATACGGATAAATAGTCATATTCTCGTCATAAAATGAATTGAAGCTGTCACGATTTGGATTACGTAACGGAAGATATAGATTTTGATCTCGTCCTTCTCCGTTGCTATCTGGTTCTTCTTCGTTGCAATCTGGTTCTTCTTCGATGCAATCTGGTCCTTCTTCGTTCCTACTTTCTATACAATCACGATTTGGATGAGAATTCGGTAGATATAGATTTTGATCTGGTCCTTCTTCGTTGCAATCTGGTCCTTCTTCGATGCTATCTTGGCCTGCTGCGTTCATTTGATCCATAAGATCTTGATACGGAAATTCAATGTAGGCAAGAGATGGATCAAAGCTGGGATGATTTGGATTACAAAACGGTAGATATACATTTTGATCTTGTTCTTCTTCGCTCCTATCTTCAGCACATTGTGCGTTCCATTTATCGAAATAATCTTGATACGGAAATTCAGCGGCGGCAATAAAAGGATCATAGCTTTCATTATTTGGATTACACCACGGTAGATATACATTTTGATCTGGTTCTTCTTCGTAGTCACTATCGTTGGAGCAGAAGTCTTCTTCGTCATAACGGGTACTCTGAAGGCAATCTTTCATATCCTCGAACTCATAGTCATAGTCTCCATAGCAATAATTATTATCATTTCTATAAGCCATTTTGGGGTTGAACGGAAATTTTGAATTTGGCACTGTTGATTCGAAAAAACAAACCTAAAACAAACAATTTTGAAGAAAATAAAAAATTCTGTCAACCAATTTCTAAATGGTGTCGAATACTACTAGGTTTTGATACCAATTAGGTATTTGACATACTAATTTGTGCATGCTATATACTCCAAAATTTTCAGATTATTTGTGAACCGACACCTTATAGTTTTGTTCCACGAAAAGTAAAAATAAAAAAAATTGCAAAACAGCAATAGAGTTGTTATTTCAGTCTGTTTCATATATGTAGTTTTATGGATTTCATCAACATATACAGTTACATTCTCGCTTTACCAAGCACTTCCCAAAAACTATTGGTTCTATAGATATTATTTTTGGTGGTTTGCCGCTTAATACTCTCAGGTGCCTCTAATCAATTAATAACCTTGGAAGTCCAAAACGATTGTGTAAGCTTCGCTTGCATTTACTACGCAAACCAGCTTTCGCTAAAAAGCGAGCAACCTCATTTCCCTCAACGCCACAATGACCAGGCACCCCCATGACCCTTACTCTCGTCTTAGAGCAAAGGAGAGTAATGTAGTGCTTGCAATCTTTAGAATCTTAGTTCATACTTAGGACAGTAAAATCCAAACCCTGCACTGAACGAGTGGATCGATTGGTAAAGTGCGCCAGACAATTTTTTGGAAATTCGTGTCATCTTCCGGTATCCGCACCTGGCAAAACATCTTTTCAATGTCCAATGCTGAAAGGACGATGTGGTGCTCTCTAAACGTTAGTATGTTATGGCATAAAGGATTGATTGTATCGGAAAAAATTCGGAATCCTGAGTGAAACGACGTTCCATGCTTCTTAGTCGTATAATTGCTGAAGTTCATTGAATACCCGATAATATGAGGAGATATTTTGAAAGGTAGTTTTACCATGAACCGGCCTTCTTTTGTTTGGTGAAGTCTCTGTGTAAATATGTCTTCACAAAGCTGCTCTTCTGGAGAAAATAAATTCATGCCGCAGGTTCTAGATTCGATTTCTCAAAATTTAGGTAGGGTTTAAACAATATCGATAATTGATTCATCTGTAAATGCCGTAATTGAAACTGCGCTGGTACTTAACAAGCTGCTTGATTTTCTAGAAGCAATCCAACCGAGAATTGTCTTTTGAAGCGTGAATTGATTATCGGTTATTTTGATTTGGCCATCTCTTAAAAGCTTAAAAAAGTAATCGGCCCCAGTCAAAACATCATTGTTACCGGACTTATTAAAGTTGGGAATGGCCAACTTGATTAATGGCCAACTTTCTATATTGACATGATCTAAATTCTGTGCAGGTATCTTTGATGTGATCTTTGACAGAACTAGATCTTTCATTGCAAATTCGATATTGTTTTCAGCTCCTTTGGTAAATCCTGCTTTGACTTGGCCTAGCGGATAATCGAGCATTTTTCTTTTTAAATGCAATTGTTGGGAACACGATTCATTAACGAAGCGTACTTGTGCCCTGAACCTAGTAGAACTGATTTAGTAGAGATTAACTTGTATAGTAACTTTCTTCATACTGCATATCAGTATCGCTTCTGTTTAGAAGCTATCAATTTTTCAGCTCATACATTAAATGAGTTCTGAATTCTTCGATTGGCGCTTATTCATTAGCATTTTCCAGAAAGTTTGTAATTTGGGTTAGCCTACCCTTAATAAATATGTATACTCTGATGGTTTAAATGCACATAACGTTGACTGTAGGTAGTATTCAGATATTATATTGAGCTTCAGCACGTGGATTGAATTTATAAAATGGTAGACTGAAGGCTTCCGAAAAATGGATGCCAGTTAATTAATATGTACTGAATTATGTACTGACTTATCTGAATATGTTGGTTTATGATGGATAAAATCCGGCTCGAAGGAATGTTGGGACAATTAACTGAAAATGTTGGTTACTATAAAATGTGGAATCTTCTTGGCTTGCAATTGGAAGTATGACCAACTTACTTGTAGGACGCTTCAGTTCTCCTGATTTTTTAATTAGGGTGACAAGTCTAATAATGCCATCAGACCCAAGATGTAGTTTTGTGGCCCTTCCTTACAACCATTGATTTGTTGATAAATTGTCATCCTTTATAACGACAATTTCGTTGACTTTATTGAATGTTGTTTCTTTTATCATTTTGCTCGTTCATGTAGTGAAGTCAGGTATTCAACACTCCATTTCTTCCAGAAGTTTTGGGAGAGCTGCTGTTATTTCCTTCATTGCCAGGACTGTTTTCCCGATAACTCGCTTCAAATGAAATTTTGTCGATTTTACCCCCGCTTCCCAAATACCACCAAAATGTGGAGCACAAGGAGGATTAAAATGCCAGGTTATGCATAAACTCGGAGAAAACTCAGAAATAGTATTTGATTGGTTGATTAATTTATAAAATTCCTCCTTTAATTGTTTGTTTGCTCCAATGAAATTCGAACCGTTGCCCCTGTAAATTTCTTGACAAACACCTCTAAGTGCTATAAATCTTTTTAAACTACCGAGAAATGCTTCGCTGGTCATGTCGGTAACTAGTTTTAAGTGGATTGCTTTGGTACTTAGACAGATGCACAAACATACACACCTCTTGTATGTGTTTTGGCCCCGGCCTTTAACTAAATGTATAGGGAGCGGTCCTGCGTAGTCTACGCCTGTTTTCAGAAATGGTCGGACAAACTCTACACGGCAGCTTGGTAAGTTTCCCATTAATTGATTTTGTATTTGTGCCTTGAATCTCGTACAGATGGCACATTCTTTAATCCCTTCCTGACCCTTTTTTTGCCTCCAGGAATCCAAACTGTCTGCCTTGACAGTGCTAACAATACAGAAGCTCCTGCATGTTTACTGTCTTGGTGAAGTTCTTTGAGAATCCGCGATGTATAGCTTTTGACTTTGCAAGAAGAATGATCGGATGCTTGGTTGAAAATGGCACTGTGCGATTTCTATAGTCGCCCTCCTACACGAAAGATTCCCGATTCATCGATAAATGGATTAACGATTTTAGACTGCTAGTATTTCCGAAGTATGCAGCTGCTATTAACGATTCGACTTCATTTTGATAAAATTTCAGTTGCTAGTGTTCGTCTGTTCGTGTTCCTTTTGGTTTTCAAAGATTTACGATAAATTGATTTATGTAGGCTGGTACTCTTCGAAGTCTACGAAAGGATGAGTACCTCTCTATGAAGTCTATATTGTTTCGATGTTGCTTGTGAATGCAAATAGTTGGTTGGTTTCCTCTTCAATGTACCCATAATTCGTTTGTTGTGAAGGCCATAATGGTCGGATAACTGAGACAACCAGTTAGACTTATTCCCCCATAAACTAGGTGATCTAAGTTGGAGTGGTAATAGACCTCGTGGGGCACAATCACCTGGATTGTCTGATGATAGTACGTGTCTCCAATGCTAATGAGACCAAGAGTTTGATATTTCTGTTGCCCTGCACGAAAGTAATCCACCTTCTCGGATGGCTTGCAAGCCAATCTAACACAATTTTTGAGTCTGACCAACAAAAAACTTGATGAATTTTAGTTTGCGATTGTTTTTTTAATACGTTCAATAGATTGGTTAATTGAACACCACAGAGCATCAGCCGAGGTAGTATCGCTTAATATATCAATATTGGCAATATATCATCCCACCCTAACAGAATAACTAGCTAACCAGCCGAGTGGATCAAAAAGGCGGCTGGCTTGTGACAATATTGTTCTTTTTTCCCCGAAGAAAAAATGAATTCATCAGTAGATGGGTTCCAAAGCACGCCTAGTACCATCACCGAATTATTCTTTACCTCTGTGCTGTCTTTTTCCTTTAGAATGGTCAATAAGTTAACATGATTTATATTATTGCGTATTGCCTGTGAATTTAAAGACCATTTGCGGAGAATTAATCCATGCTTTTCTAGAAGATGCGTAATTACATTAATAACCATTCACCAATGTAGCGGAAAACTACAAGTGCCATAATGAAGCTGAATAATAGCAAAGCCACTGGAACTGATAACATAAGAGCTGAACACTACTAGTAGTTGACTTAAGGAATACTTGTATAATTCCGCAAAAATGGAGAGGGCTTAACCATGACAAAGAAAGGCGATCTAAGAGAATGCAAACACTGGTGAGGCATTTTCGTCCCCAGTAAAATAATGAAAGTATTAGAACTAACATATAAGAAACGAACAAGCTTTTCAGACCAGAATAAAGCTGTATACAGATCACATTAACTTAGTCCGAATAACCATCGAACGAATGAAGCTCACCACTATATCTATTCTTCGAAGTCATTGAAGAAATATCCCGGGATGCCGGAAATAGAGTTAAGCACAAATGAAAGCGGAGTGTAACATACCACAATATACGAGTAGTCAAACAAGAATATGGTAGTCAAACAAGAATATGTACTCTCTCACCACTACTATTCCTCATATATAGTACTTTAGTGGTATGCGCAAGCTTGACAACGGCACGGAAGAATACATCAAGCAACGTATCAACAAAGCAAGAAACACCTTCAACATGTTACATACGATCATATGATATAAAGCACCAAGGTAGGAATGTTCAACGAATTAGAAAGCTGAAGCGAAACATCTCGTAAAAACTTGGGGGAAACTAAAAACAGTATAGCTCCAAATAGAGTTAGATGGTCCAGATGAATGAACATCAGACAGCCACGCAAGAACAAACGTCAAATCTGCCCAGTCAAAAATTAATTTGCAAATTTTGGTTATCCTTAATTCATGGGATAATAATTTGACTATACTTGAAGCGAGCAACCTTTGTTTTGGCAGCTATTCTTCAGATAAACAATGTCGTCTCCCGTCAGAGAATCCATACAACTTATGGTGGAATGTTCTTAAAAAGTTCTCTAAAAAATATGTATGAGGTCGGCACGATTTATAAAGGTTTGGGGCACGTAAAGTAATAAATGAAAATATGAAAAATGACCGCCAACAAAAACCATTCTCAAAATCTAAATGTTGATATATTTATTGGACATGAATTTTTATAAATTACATTTTCGCTCAACTTCTAGTTTATTATTCAGTTATATACGCGTTTCAACACGGTCCACACGAATTACCGTCATCAGCCGTTTGATACATCGACGAGTCCCGCTCTGCGCAAGTATCAAATTGTGAAACTTCGCTTTGGCATTCGTTTTCTAATGCTTCGAATTCATCTAATGAGTTTTCATCATCACACTCATCCGATTCTTGTAATTCGTCACACGCGAACGGATTATAACTATCATCCGAATCATCAAATTCACTTGATTCGGAATATTCTATGTCAAGTAGTGTACTTTGACATTGCGGAACAAACTCCGACTCGTAACTCGATTCAGAAGCCTCGCTTGATACAATTGATTCGTCATAAGTTTCATTTGGGTCACACTCATCATAAAATACGTTATCGCTACCCACGCTTAATGGCCAACCAATTTCATCGAACTCCTCGTCGTATTCATATTGACAATCACATTCACTGTCACATTCAGGTAATGGGCACGCCATTTTATTATTATTGAATTAATTTAAAAAATTTAGAATTTTGCAATGTTTCAAAAAGATTTACCAAAATCGAATAAAAGTTTAAACAAAAAATGCTAAACTAATAAAAAAAAAAGCCGCAATTTCGAACCAAGTCTACTTAGATTTGAATTACTTTTTTTGCAGTTCCCCATGAAGTACGCTCGATTGGCGTCGGCCAAAATTCGCAATCACCAAGTGCTGGAAAGAAACTTCAAAAATTTGGCACCCAATTTCGCACTCAAATTATAAAACTGTGGGGGGCCCATTATGAACACTATTCGAGTCCAATTACTTTTCCGATAACGAAAAAATTTGATCCCGACACGGATTAACCCTATTATGAAACTTTTACCATAACGCCAAAGCAATAGCAAATCACCCAAATCAATAGAAAAATACGATTCGATTTTATTTCATTAACAGGCCGGGTTTTGCCGATAACGGAGAATTATGTTTGTTTTGGGTGGAAAAATAAAGTTAACAAGCCTGCGTTTATAATTTTTAATAAAATATGTTGTACTTTTATTTATACGCTCAACCAATGTGTCTGCGCTCAATTACACATGAACATATTTGCTGGGTTGGACCAAAAACGCACAATCATCGCTCAAATCAAATTTATGTGGGAAAACATTTCAAAGGTAAACGCGACTTTGTATTACTTTTAGTTGCTGCATTATAAAATGCCGAATCTTCACTATCACGTTCGTCAACAAAACCTTTTGAAGGGTTGGAGCATACAGTATCGCAACTACCAGTTTGCTCAACTGCTTCATTAGAACTATCGGTGGAATGGCATTGCTGTCCGTTTAACTCTTCAGTCTCGTTACCCTGTGGTTCTTCTAATGCATAGGTATCACATTCTTGGCCGTAACCCGCCAACTTTTCTTCATTATAACATTCATTGGGCGTGTCCTCCTTACAATATTCCGTGTTAAAATTATTGATTAAACCGCCGCAATGGTCAGTTTTAGGAAATTGGTATTTTGGCTTTGGCGGATTGTCCATTGAAGTTTTCTCGGCTGGGTGGTATACTGAAATTAAATATTTACTGTCACCCATCGGTCGGCACAGATAATAAAGACTTTCTTTTGTTTCAATTTCATGATGTTCCGGATCGGGCTCAGCGTCAGCGCTCTCTAATTTAGAATCATCTTTTAAGCCCTTTTTGGTATGTGTTGGCTCTTCTTTAATTGGTTGGGCACCCGAATCTTTCAATTCGGGATTTTTGCTTTCGTCAGCAATATCCAAACCATTTTCATCTAAGGAATTTTCCATTTGTTCGTTTTTAATTGGCTGATTTTCCAGCGGAGGGCACTGTATATCTTCTTTTGGCTCCTCCTTAATTAGCTCAGGTTGCAACATTTCGTCACAGTTTAAATTAGAAGGGTCAGTCTGAGTAGAGTTTGTTTGAAGATCGGTCGGTTCTTCTTTAATTGGCTGATCTGCAAGACAAGTTTTACTATCCGGAATTTCCTCTATTTGTCCTGAATCTAAATTCGCCAAACCACTTTCATCTATTAATGCATGTTCTATTGAGCCTCTGTCAGTTATATATAAACTGTCTCCAATTGGAGAGTATCGTAAATTTGTTCTTGCACCTTCATCGGAATGGTTTGGATTTTCTTTTACTGGCTGATCTACCGAAATTTTTAAATCAAATTTATCACACGGCGAATTGTTCCTTGTGTTTTTTGCGGCATTATGATTTGGTTTGCCTTTGCCATGCGGGCATACCTTAATTAAATAATCGTTTTTTCCCAACGGAACACACAGTAACATAGGTGTTGTTTCCTCCTCAATTTGACTATACTTCAATGGTCGCTTAGTACCATATGAATTGTTTGGTTCTTCTTTGACTGGTTCCAAATCGAGATCTTGGTATTCATCAGAAGTTGAGCATTCTTCTAGTCGTTGTGATTCATCAGAACTTTCACATTCTTCTACATTACATTCTGAACCATCTGAAGAGGGATTTTCGCATTCATCAGTTTCGAGTTCTTCATTTAAATCCATATCTTCCTCCTCACCGCATTCGTATTCTTCTTGTTCTTCAATGGAATCTTCCAAACAGGAACTTTCATCAACGTAACCCTCATCTTCTTCGTATTCTGCTGGTGGATCATTATAATCAGGAGGCTGATATTCTTGTGAATTAGAATATTCGTATTCGTTTTGTTCGTCTGGAAAATTGTCCACTGAGTACTCTGCCCCAGAGTATGGTTCTTCATCATCAATTAGGCTTTGGCCCTCATCCGTTTCGCATTCGACTACTTGTGAGTCGTTTTCTTCCGCTTCAGATTCGTATTCCTCTCCATAACCTTCGTTTTCTTCAGATCCATCTTGTGAATGGTTCGATGAGCCCTCCTCAATAAAACAGTTTGATTGTGGATTCACTGCCCCGTCTTCCGATTTTAAACAGTTATTGCCTCCGTTTGGCCCACGACCATTGTTCTTTGCTTTCTTAGCTTGATTTATCGCCAACAAGGTGGCGTTCACTTCTTCGAAAACACTAAGTAAATGTTTCAGAGCCGAGAATCTTCGATCTCGGCGATTTTTTCGGTAGGCCTTGATAGCTGTCTCGCTATTATTCTCGGAATGTGTAAATCCATTCCGGTTCTGCAGTTGTCCACATGATATAGTCGCGGACGGATGGGATTCAGACATGGATTTTACGGAGACCTCAGTCTTATCTTCCGAACTCAAATTTTCATCACCACATTGATGCTGTTTCGTTTGGCGGGCACACTTTTTCTGTGGTGAACACGACTTGGTGGTGCCAGGATTTTGCACCGATATTATATTTATGACAACACACTCTTCGTATGGTTTCGATTTATTCGATTTACTACTAGATTGTGGCATAGAGCACTCTGCGGCATCATTGCGCGTATTTTGTCGGCGGAAATTTTTTCGGCATTCGATTTCCTTTTGAGACGTTTGATTGGCACATGCCATTTCAGCTCTGCTAATAATTTTAAATTTCAACCGATGCCGAAAAAAAATCCAATTGGTTTAAATAAACAAAATGTAGTTGAGCCCCGCGAACGCAATAAGAAAAGTGCGACCAAAAAATTGAAATGCAAGGACTACCGAGATATGAATTTATAATTTGGCATGCTGTATGGTGGCTACAAAAGTAGGGTGTCATTTCGGAATTTTGAAAGTGCCTGAATTCAAGTCAACCCAAAAATATAAAATTAGAAATGATGAAAATATTAAATCTAGGTCGGTTACAGCCTACGACAACCAATGATTCGAATTGCTTTATCGGGTTATGGATTGTTTTTTTTTTAATTCTTAGATGGAATGAAAGAGTATTGCCTGATTAACAATTATAATTTTCCTTATGTTTCAACCCCAGCACTTTAACCGTCAGGATGAATGCGTTTGAACTAGAAAGCTATTATACAAACGTTCATAACTTAAGCGTGAATTTGTATATAACTGCTACAAATAACACCACCGATCGTCTTGAAAAACTGTTGAATTTATGTGACCTTAAAGGATCCAATAATTCTTACAAATGCTAGAAAAATAATTCGTTCATGTAACATGTTGGGTGGAAGGGTGTAAGGAGCATCACCTTTTTATTCAATGCCATCAATTTAAAAAGATTTCAACATTAAACGAGCAAGGCTTGTCAGCTCAGCCAACCTGTGCATACGGTATTTAAGCCAGCATCAAGGAAGAAACTGCCAGGCAGAAACATGTGTAATGGGGGACACCACACACTTATGCACTGCAATAATGCAGCATCAACTACCGGAAGTAGCGCCATAACCGCCAAAACATTCGTGATCAGCAAGGACTAGATTTACTTCCACCTGCATTAGTCAGAGCCGCAACTAGCACAGGCGATTTTTTTCACACTAAGAGCTCTAATTGGTCCAGGATAAATATCTTCCGAGGCCGCAAATTTATTCAATTTTAAAAAAGAGAAAGTACACATCTCCATTTCAGGAGTAGGTGGAAAAAAAGCAGGCACCTGCAAGCAAACCATCAATCTAAAAATATCACCAAGACTTGATGGACTCTTCCAAATTAATATCAAACCCTTGATATTCGACAAACTCGACCAACAATTACTCGAGTTGGACTTTGCCACAAGCAGCTGGACGCATCTCACCCAAATACAACTGGCTACAACCATTCACAGCCAATTGATCTTATACTTGGCGCGCATTATTATCCATCAATACTGATCAACAACATCATTAAGGGAGACCCACTAGAGCCGATGGTACAACAAGTGGAATTCGGTTAAATCACACAAGAAATCAGCACAAAACAACGATGATTGCAACTAAAAGTATAGAGGATCAGCAGAGATTACTAATAGAAAACTACTCAATACCTGAAGGGAGAGATACCACTGAAGAAGAAATCATGATAGAAAAACATTTTGAGTCGAATGTATAGAACAAGGCCCAGACGGCAGATATACATAGAATGACTTCCCTTTAAGGATAACCAAGCCGAACTAGGGAATCCTCGAAAAAAGCTGCTACCATTAGAAACTGATTGATACCATTAGAACTGGACTGATACCATTAGAAAAACGATTCAAGAGGGATGCGCCGTTCCAACAATTATATCATCAATCACAAGGCTTAGAGTAGTGTTTGATGCCTCACCCAAAACAACAAATGGACTATCTCTAAACGATTGTATGAATGGTCCAAAACTATAACAAGATTTAGCGAATATTCTACTAAGATTGCGAAAACACAAAAACGTAAAGACAGCAGACATAGAAAAGATGTATCGCCAAACATGGATTAACAAACAAGACCAGAACTATCAATGAATACTATGGCGAAGCAACCCCTCCAAGTCAATGGAAGCATACAAGTTAAAAACGGTGACATACGGAACGACATCCGCCAGCTTTTTAGCTATAAGAGGCTTAAACCAACTAGCTACCAACGGAGATAATGATTATCCAATAGGAGCAAGCATCATGTTGACCGATTTTTACGTAGATGATGTGATAACAGGTTCTAACAACATAGAGGAAGCAACTCGAGCTGTACAAGAATTACAAATGCTCATATAGAACGAAGTGGACTGAATTTAAGGAAATGGTTCTCTAACTCAAGAGAACTATTGAACCACATTCCCAAAGAACTACACGGCACGGGCAGCGTTCAAATCAAGTTAAATGACTGAATAAAACATGAAACTTTTTTAATTCAACGTAGAAACATTACAACTATCACACAAACAGCCAACCAAACGCTCACTGTTATCCGGCTCATCCACAAAGAAGCTTGAACATAAACAACCTCAAAATGTATGCGTGGTCAGATTCGACCATTGCACTATGTTGGATCACAGGGGAAGAAAACAAATTTAAAACGTTCGTGGCAAACAGAATTTCAGCAGTAAAAACTATACTACCAGCAGCAACATGGCACCACGTAAAGTCATGCGATAAACCAGCGGATATAGCTTTGCGTGGTACGACACCGTTAACAACATTAAGAAACAAATTCTGGATCATTGATGGCAAACGAGCTGTAAGCCAGACAATTCAAAAATGTATTATTTGCTTTCGCCATAAACAACATTCAGCTAAACAATTAATGGGAAAGCTACCATCAGCAAGAGTGAGGCCGGGAAGATTGTTTGCAATGATTCATGAGTTTTGGATCACTCCACAGGGATTTACTTCGAAGAAATAGGTGGTAGCTATGAAATGGACATTGACAGTTTATTTCAACATGAGCAATTACTAGGAAGAAATTGAAGCCTTTATGCAAACACAATATGGATTAAAGGCGGCATGCTTGGATATAGCTGGGTTAAATTGCGACCTAACTCTTCAACAAATTCAATGGCAGTACAACAATTTGATTGCAGACAATGAATTATTATTAGCCAGCAACAAGGAGGTACAGTGACCAAAACGAGGCATAGGAGACACTATGGGCCTATAATAACGATTGAAGCCATTAATAACGATGAGCAACAATTAGAGTTTTTGATAAAGAGTCATACCAGCATAATAGAAAATACAGTTAAATGAATACTCCATCAGAGAAGAACCAATTCGCTCGATTTTAACCTCAACAATTGAATTGATCCAGCACGCACACAAGAATATATTGCATCCCTCATTACTTGCTCCCGCTCAACTAGAACAAGAGCTCGAATTAATCAAACGACACATACGAACAACCATAACCAAACCTGGGCATGGCATCTCCGATCTCTTTCACATATATGATACAGAATGAGATTACGTGGGGCAACATCATAATAAAAATCACCACACCTCTATCGTTTGCGCAAGACTATACCCTATTGGCAGTATCTTCAGTTTCTAATATTGAACACAACAATTCGGAATACTTAGCAGTAGATAATCATCAGGAACACTCTAAATTAGTAACAACAGATGAAGTGAAACAATGCCAACTGTTTCAAAATAAACGATTTTTATGTAAAACAGTGGATATACACCTTTCCAAATGAAACAACATTCGATGTAGTATGCGGCCATAGCATTAAATCATTCAATCTCCAAAGTATCAGGGGCGATAGAAATCGAGGCTGGATGTGTGCTGCGCAACACAAATTTATATATCGTCGCCATCGGTTCAACTTCCAACCACATCAACGAATCATTTCGCAGACCACTCAACATATTAAATGCAGCCAACAAGGACATTCATACCACGCAGCTGGAACAACAGATAAAAGTGGTAAGCGAAAAGGAAGAACGACTACATGAGGGAAATTTTACAAATGCTAGAGAAATAATTCGTTCTCGTCGGAAGACAGACCCCAATGTCCGAAGATCATGCAAATAGCGATACGAACAGTCCGCAAATAAAAATGTAATCCATACTCATATATGTATATGTATATACATAAAACTAATAACACGATATTATCAAAAAAAACAACCATCCAGTTTTAAAATATACATCTATATGTATCCCAAATCACTATTACAATATTTAGATTCTAGATAATACAAATCGAAAACTACAAAATAAAACATAAAATGCAAAATTTGTTTGCAGCCCATATATAAACAAAGCGCATCCGTATACCATCCGTATATATTGTAGATATATTCATAAAATCATAAACTAGTTTCCAATAAAATAAAATAAAATCTATAACAAATGGCAACAAACACTAAAAAAAGAAATCTGTTCGATTCAATAAAAATCTCAAACTTCAACATAGTTTATGGATTTGATTCTACATATATACTCGTAAATCCAAAATACTATACATAAACACAACAACAACAAGCGCGCATAAAAAGCTCCATAAATAAATTGAACATAGGTCATTCAATTCGATTAAAAAGCTACAATAAATTATTCAACAATCCAGAAAAACTACTGTACCCCATACACATGCATACCATGTATTAGTTACTCGACTACACTGACTCAGAATTTGCAACAATAACAATAAAACAAACAGAATCGAAAAACAAAATAGTTTTTATCCCCCTGAATTTATGTTTACAGACTTACAGACATACAGTCAAAGGGTGTCCATTTATTATACTATTATTAAAAGCTTATTATTTAGAAAGCTTTTTTCGGTTTGGTATTTTTATGTTCAAAAATTCATGAATCGCCTGACCTCGCCTAATATTCATCTGTTATGGTAGGTACACGTTACATCATAAATTGAAAATACTAAGGCAGCGCTTCGTAACCGATTGTCCGCGAAACATTTGTAAATTAATTCAAGTTTATCGATTCTAAGGTGCTGCCAGCAATACGTCATGATGAACAATTACTGATAATTGGTGATTATAAACTTCCGAGTTAATTGCACGTGTAATCATTGAGGGTTCTTTCTGGGTCTTGTATTCTCAACTGACCATATGTTCTCATTCTCGACCTCTTTTAGAAATGATGGCTATACGATACTCAGAATGAACTTTTCTACAATTCGGATTGAAATTTTCTTCAAACTGGCCAAGATTTGAATGCCATGGTTTCACGATTCAACGAATCTATCAAGACAGGTATCGAAAGGTATATATTCCAACGAATGTTACTAAACCACAATGTTTATCCAACATTAACATCAATAATGGTGCAAATAATGATGGGTGGTAATCTTCTGTGGAAAATATCCGACATACATCTCATACTAAAAGCGAGAACATCAATTATCGCGGGCTTGAATACCAGATCACTCAGTTAGATCTACAAACGGATGAAGAGGATCTAACAAAGGTGATTCATTTAATTACGCAACGCGTTTATTGCATTTGTCCCAGCGGTTGCATAGGGCCACCAAATCCCCTACATATGAAGGTTTTCACTTACCGTCAGACCCACACAATGGATCAAGTGCCACGGAACATAGCAGGAAGCCAGAAAAACATTCAACATGCTGAGGCCCAAACAAAACTGGTCGTATCGGCTTTGGAGAAATTTAACTTAGTATCTCAGCAATTATTGGTGTTAACTCAACGACAAGATGCCCCAAATGAGCAAATAAAACATTAGTTTGCAAGGTTTCATTGCAGAGCCACCTTCCAGGCCTAGTACATATTTGCCAGTCTCTGAATATGGAACTTATCATCAACCGCAACAACAAATGTCAATTCCAATTCCAATGACAACATAAACAACACACAACTACCCCATGTATTTTCCGTCAATTTCTACAAATTTACAACCTCCAACACCATACACGACACCTCCATTCACATTCACCTATATCTTTTGACGGCTCGTCTTCAGGTGCACCAATAGATATGTTCCTTTTCCAAATAGAAACGTTAGCAAGTTCCTTTAATACTGGACGTGTTAAAAGTGAAACGTTCGTTTAGTTTTATCGACCCCTTATATTCTGAAAAGAAACTAATCGAAATACTTATGCAGAATATGAGAGCTGGTCTCCAGTACCAGTTGGCAGATAAACGTTTTGTTTCAGTTAATGATCTGATCGCCAGCTAGAAAAGGAATCAAAGAACTCCAATTCATCGAACAAAGCGAGGTAGTTAACACGAATCAATTTTACAATCAGCATTTCGAACCGGCTGTTCAAGAACAGACAATTGCAGCCTATACCGAAATAATTACGTCGGTCAAACGAAACCTTCAGCTTCTAATGCCATTTATCAGCCAAATCAAATAGGGAAATAATTTGCTACAACTGAAAAAGGTCACACGTTTAACGACTGTCGGTTCCCACCTATGCGTTGGTTTTGCCACAAATGTGGCATGAAAGACATTGTTTACGCCAAATGGTTAAATTGTTCGGGAAACGCACCGAGCGGGCAATGGAGGTCTCGGAACCACGGAACCCCAAAAGGAACAGTTCGCAGTTCATCAATAGAACGGGAGAGACAGATAACTCATACAAATCCAATCAATTTTAGCAGTTAGGGTACTGGTACAATATCATGCAAAGCACCTTCACCAACCCTCGAAGACCAGCTACCTCTGTAAATTTCTTCTGATTCTAAATGCACCTCAACACCCGTTGCCCACAGTAGCCGGCACAAACGGTTCTATAATTCCCATCAGCGTAGACGGACACGGCACATACTGGAAGAATCACAATATACTGTACTTCGGTTTGAAATAGATAATTGCTGAAGTCCTAGTCAATGGAACGGATTATACCGAGATTTGTTAGACAGTTGTACTCTGTCCCGCCTACCATACAAAAACTGCTCTACGCCGAACCTGATAGAATGCTATCATTAGGCGTAATAGAGGAAAGTCAAAGCAGTTGGTGCTATTTGATCAATTTGGTGCGTAGAGCAAATGGCAAAGTTCGGCTCTGTTTGGATGCCAAGAATTAAATAAGGTCACCGTTAATGACGCGTACCCTGTCGATGGATTATTGGGCCGATTATATCAAACCAGGTATATATCTTGTATTGACCTAAACGATGGCTTTTGGCAGATCCCTTTAAACCAACAATGAAAATATAAGACGGCGTTTACCGTATCTGGGAGACCTTTGTATTAATTATCGGTCATACCATTCGGATTATGTAACACCTCACAGATAATGTGCCGCTTGATGCACAAAGTGATCCCTCACCAACTGTACGACAGAATCTTTGTGTATTTAGACGACCTTTTGGTAACTATCGCATCATTTAATGAGCAATTACTGTTGGTAGAAGAGGTTCCCGTGCGATTGAAGAATGCTGGACTCACCATAAACGTGGAAACAACAAATTTCTTAGAGTCAAAATATATCGGCTATATTATTGGTGCTGGATGTCTTCTGACCGCCCCCGAGAAAGTTCAGGCGATTATAGATTTCCCTGTTCCTAAAACTCCCAGACAAATCCGTCAGTTTTTAGGAATGGGCGGTTGGTATCGCCGCTTTATAAAAAATTATGCAATTTGGTCTGCCCCGCTAACCGACCTACTTAAGAAGGGTTCCAAAATAAAATGGTCTCCTTTGGCTGAATCCACTTTCAATCAGGTAAAAACTGCCTTATCAACATCACCCGCCCTGGAAAATTCTGATTATGGTAAACCCTTCTTTATACAGTGTGACGCCAGCACACCAGGGGTAGGTAGTTTTGGTTTCGCGAAAACTAAACGCCACTCAAAGAAATTATTCGGTTACCGAGCTGGAGTGCTACGCCGCTGTGCTGAGCGTCAAGAAGTTCAGACCATATATAGAAGTGTATCCATTTACAATATACACCGACCACGCCACTTTACAATGGTTGATGTCACAGAAGGATTTGTCAGGACGGTTAGAACGCTGGAGCCTTAAACACCAGTCATTTGATTTCCAAATGGCATACCGAAAGAGATCTCAGAACATGGTCCCAGACGCATTATGACATGTTTTTTGTGAACAATTAACTCCTTCTATTTCGACTGCCTTTTTAGATACTGATTACATCAATCAACAACTTACGAGTCCAAAATGGTAAGCTCCGACATACGGATGGCGGTATGAAGACACCGGCATACCTAATTGGAAATTGATCATACCTGAAAGTTTACCGCAAACTCTTATACATCAGGGTCACATACCACCTTCACCTGCTCATATGGGTGCGACAAAAACTATTGATCGAATACAACGGCAATTCCACTGGACGAATATGGCACAAGATGTAAAGACATTTATTAAAAATTACCCGACATGCAAAATAACTAAGCCCGTTAATTACTCCAGAAAGCCGAAAATGGGGAACCACCTTCTTTCATGTAAATCTTTTCATGGTTCTCGGTCCATATCCCAGATCTAAACATGGGAATACATATATCCTAATCATACTGGATCACTATTCGAAGTTTGCTTTCCTCAAATCTTTACGAGAAGTGACATCTTCTTTGTTGCGCCAATATATCAAAGATGAAATATTCAATACCATCTCAGTACCAGAATACATTACCACGGATAACCGAAAACAATTCACATCTAAAGTGTTTCATGAACTGTTGCAGAAATATGGAGTTACTCATATTCGAATACCCGTCTAGTCTCCGCAGAGTAATGCGACAGAACGAGTGAATTGCACCGTTCTGTCCACTATTCGGTCCTATTTATCCGGCAGGAATACCGCGGGGTGGGAAATTCATATTTCTGAAATTGCTGCTACCCTGCGAAATGCGATACATCCTTCTACGACATTTCTTGGTGTTCGGACAACATTTTATATTTCATGGTTCAGATTATAATATTCGCCGACTCCTTGGGGAATCAGAGGACAACTATCTATATATCGCTTCAAAGCCGAATCGATTAAATCTGATTCGAGAAAAGGTCTCACACTATTTGAAGGTAGAACATGAACATTGTTCCCAAAGATACAATTTCAGCAAATTTGGCACCGAAATTCGTCCTTGCTGTTATCAACAATAAAGTGGGGTATGTGGTCTACAAGGTTAAGGATTTACATGGGAAGTCGCTTGGTACATATCATGTGAAGTACATTCGTGTTTGATTGACCCAGAGTCGCCCAACTTTAATTTGTTTATTTTTTCACTCAAGGCAGCCCAGTCATTCTCACTTTTCGTATATGATGTGGTGGACTGTTTTAAATTTGAAAGATGTCTGCTTTCCGCGATGACATGAAAATTTTTGCTTCTGACTGTTTCATATTACAAAGCGATATCTACTTTTATTGTTGGACTCTTAGCAACAATTTAATGTTAAACAAATGTAAGACACTTTCGTTTTGTAGAATTCAATCCCGATTACTGCATCAGTATTTCTTGTAAGGCTTTACTATGTCTATAGATTACATTATGCTGAATCCTGAATTGTATCAAGCGGAATTGTTATGAATTTTCTGATCCATTCACATTAAAATCATTTTTATGTGTCATTCATTCAGCTTCATATCTGGCCAGAAGTGAGTCCGTTTAAAGATGATTTGTTCTGTTTGCCCGTCGACGTCTACCATCCATACGTGCTAACGTATACGAACTTCCACCAATTCCTCATTATTTGCTCGGTTAATCTATCTCCGCCAAAGCCAGCGCTTTTTTTTAAGCGCTGTAATAGGCCTCCCAAGATATTGGCTATCCGGATGTTGAAATACTCATTCATCCCACTACAATTAAGAGAAAAGAGACCACCGAACGCTGTAATCCCTTATACTTGATTGCCGCCTACTGTCCACATAAACTGTAATAACAATCGAGGATATTACATTATGTGTCAACAAGGTCAAGACCCTCGCGAGGGTGGTTGTAGTCATCAGCGCCTCGCTTATAAGCATACAATTCATTTTTTGCACCTTCATCTTGTAACTTACCCTCAAAGGCTGCCCACCATACATTCAGATCTGAATAGGGTGGTCAAGCCAGTGTACCACATCCGGTTTCATGCTCCATATCTATTTCTAAAGGCATTACTGCATGGATGCAGCCTTGTTTACTAAGTCTATAACTTAGCTTACTGTCCAACATTACGCCCAGTAATATCGCATTGCCAATAAAATCTAATCTAGTGCCATTTAAGGTAGGAGGAATGACTACCGTGATTTCCAGTTCACATCTCCTTTCCCATATTAAAAGACAAACGTTTACAATTTCGAGTTCTAGCCGCCCCTAAAAGACACATATTGAAAGAGATTAAACATTAAGCTGGGGTCCATCCAAGTCACGATAAATCTCCAAGCATACGCATGAAAAAGTTAATTTTGCATCGATTAGGACTAGTGTCTGAGAACAATAATTCGAAGAATTAGAAACTCTCTCTCCAACGAAATTTTGTATTACCAGTGGCCATGATGCATATACGATTTATTCTTGCAATGCGTTATAATATTGGCAACAAATACCGAATGTGCTCGAATTTTAGTTAAACAGCTTTGTGCTTTGAAGAGTCGAGTCTGAAATCGGCAATGTGATGGTACCGCTCCAATTTAGTTTTCTATTCGAACCTGTATGTAGAGCGGAGTTGAACAATTATGGTTCGTTTCTTTAATTATGGAGGAAAATGGTCTGCACAATAATTTCGAAAGATATACAACCTCGAGATCTTGAGTTGATTCCAATTTTACTGATGTGGGAAATTGTAATGAAACGAATTTGACAAGGAAAAATGGGAATCGTGCGATGACCATTACATACTGCACACAACATTGCAAGGCCGTATCTTGGGGGAGAGGGAGCGGAGGGTTAAGGATTCAAACTGTCTGAAAAAGAAATTTATATTTTGGATGTCGGTTGTTGTTTTGAGCAAAATAAAATTGATGACAATTTTGAATTTTAAATATTGACGTCAACATGGATTCGGGATGAAAATTAATTTAAGCACAACGATGGAAATTTTAGAGATTTGTTGCAAATGCGTTTGTCCTGTGGGGACAAGCATTAAATAGACCACGTTAAAAGCCTATGATCCGAAATAATTTTCAATTCGGGTGGATGAAACAAAAGACGCACTGAGCAGTTATCACTTGTTTGTTAAATTCGTACATTCTCTGAACTTAACTCGTGCTCATTCACGTAATGTTCAGTATATTCGAAATTGCATTGGAACCATAAAATCTATCGTAAATTTAAAGAACATATTCCGATTACTAAATGGACTAAGCTATGTCCTATGTGTGAAACACGCTGGGCTCAAACCACAACGAATAATTCAGTTTTGTGAAATCTTTAAACCGATTGCTGAAACACTTGAACAACTTGAATAAGTTAAAGATATTGAAACATCTTTAAAAGCCTTACAATTTTATCGTCACTCTGGTAACGGCTTCTACTTTGACGTTAAATTTATGTAAAATGTGTCAAACTGTTAAAAGTGATGTTTCTGCAACTATTGACCACGGGAATATTGGGCATTAGCCAAGTAAAAAATATGAGCTCCAATATAAATGAGATGTTTGGCGATATTTTTGAAAAATCCGTGAAACTTTTGAATTCCATAGACGCATTGAATTCCATTCAACAAAGTACTCAGAATTGTTAATCGCCAAAAAAAAAACAATTATGGAAAAAATTGTGTACCCCAGGATTGTTAATAAAACTAACTATCTGTAGATATCTACTTTATGTGAATTAAACTCTGATACAGCAAAATAGGATATCTGACATACATATTTTCAAACTACAGCATAATAAAACTATTTTTGTATAATAATATTTGGTGATTTTTTCATTTGTTTCTTTTTGACAAATGACGCATGAACTGTCATCGCGTTTTTATTTATTCAGTATTGTTTGCCATTTCATCATGGAAAGACTGAGCCCGGCATAGCGTCTACAAATTGTTCAGGTTTATTACGAAAATCAGGGTTCTGTGAGGAATGTGTTTCGAGCGCTTAGACCAAGTTACGGTCGACATAATCGGATTGTCGTGACCACGATTCGGAATACCATCGAAAAATTGAAATCCCAGTTAACAGTATTGAATGATACGCGACTAAATAGACGGTTTGGTGTGGTTTATGCGCCTGTGAAATCATTTGACCATATTTCTTCAAAAAAGAAGAAGGCCGGGACCTACCTGTGAATAGTGCTCGTTTTTGCACCATGATAACGGATTATTTGCTGCCTGAAATTGAAACCCGACCTCGACGTCATTTGGTTCCAAGAAGTCGGCGCGATTAGCCATATAGTGCGCAAAGCAATGTACTTATTGAAAATTTATGTTGGCGAGCCAATAATTTCATGGTTCGGATCGTTGAATTGGCTATTTAGATCGTGTGATACATGTAGACTCTTTTCTTTGGGGCTACGCAAAGTCCAAAGTCTATTTGTATAAACTAGCTAGATACCACACGATGTTCTCAAACACGTCATCAAAAATTGGACTTTGAGAAAGGACCATCGCAGTTGCGGCCGTCATTTGAAAGAAGAAATCTTTTAAAAAATAAATGGCAAGAAATGTTCTTTCTCTTTTTGAGTCGTGGACCCGAGTTCAAGACTCGACAGCGCCAATACTTTTTTTAATTTAGTTTCTGCTGTAAAATTGGTTCAACAGAGCTTCTGTTGAAATTAACATTCAATTTCTGCAAGTATAAGAGCCATCTCTTGTGTATGACTGTAATGAGTTGTCCATTCCTGTTGCTAAAATTTTTAATTTTCTCTATTGAATTGGCAAATATAATAGATTTGTATAACACCAAATTTTCATACACCGGTAGTCCAGTAAGCAGGGTCGTTGCATTTGGAATTGTGAACTTGAGTTCAGGCCTCGGTTGGGCATTAAACAATTTTTTATTTAATTTCTCCCTTCAATTGGCAAATATAAGGGATGAGTATAGCAGCAAGTGAGGATATGGTGAGGTGGTAAAGTAAGCGGTGTCATAGGATTTGGAGGCGTGGATGTTGTGCAGTGTTCGAACCTCGATTAAGGGTAAAAAAATTGTGTGGGAATCCACACATTTCTCATTAAATTAAAAAAAATCCCTTTTTTATTTAAAAATGACCAATTTGCAATTAAATTAAAAATATATATTTAGGCTTGAACTAGTCATAATTACAATCCAATAACACAGGTTCTTTTACCACCGAGCCACCGCCATACATATAAATAGTGATATTTCTAGCGTTTATAGCTGCCATTTGAATAAAAAAATTGAAAATTTTAGCAACGGCAATGGACTCTGCTTATTTTTGTTTGACCATCGCCGTACAATTTCATTACCGCTCTATACCACCACCCATACGCATCTTTCATGATTCCCACTTTTAGATGGAGAATATTGAAGTTTTGAACAATTATTTTTATTTCACCATCACCAATTTGACAGAACAAATTAAATCAAAAAATGTTTGGCTCGATCGGGAATCGAACTTAGATCCATAAATCGAAAGTCACTGACGTTGCCTACTGGACCACCGCCGCATATTTATTTCATGCTATACAAATCTCTTATATCTGTCATTTGGATAGAAAAGATTGAAAATTTTAGCAAAGGCAATGGAATCTGCGTTTATTTCACCATCGCTATATTCACCCATCTTGTATACATGCCACTAATTGAAAAATATGAAAATGTTTAACAGAAGCTGTGTGTTGAACCAATTTGAATACAGAAGAAATTAAATTAAAATAATAACGTCGCTAATGGGACTCGAACCTACGTCCACCAATCCAAAGTCAATCACTCTACTGTCTCGCCCACCACCTGAGTTTAAGTCTCGATAAGGGCTAAAAAAAACAAATAATTTAATTCAGATTCTGTTAAATTTTCATTTTTCTCTATTCAAATGGTGAGTCTAAAAGATGGATTGATCAGTAATGATATTGAACGGCAGTGGTCCAGTTAGTAAATTAATGGGCGTTTGATTTGTTGACGTGAGTTCAAGCGGCATTCGGGCTAACATTTTTTTAATTTAATTTCATCTTACAAATTAGTTGAAGTCAGCTTCTATTAAAATTTTCAAATTTTTCCAATAAATTGCCAAGTATAAAAGAGGGATATAGCAGCAATGAAAATGTACGGTGATGGTCAATTAAGCAGATTCCAGAAATACTTTTGGTTATAAAAAAATCGATCAGGTATTTTTCCTGGGTTAGCCAATATGTTGGTTTTCCATTTTCTTTAATCAGTAATTATTTTCCTTTAGTTGTAGTTAATGTAGAACCCCAGTGAGTATTATTCGCATTGAAGTCACCACCTATTATGAACCTTTTTCCCAGACGCTTGAAGAACTCTGAGTATTGTTTATTTTTAATACAATGTCTTGGTGTACAAGTGTTGGTTATCTGAACGATTTGGCTTTTTTATAACTCGGTAGTACTTATAGCGTTTCTGAACTCGAATTCGTTTAACCATGGAGTGTGGTGTGTTAGATTTTATGACACGGTCGTAGTTAAAGTTCCCCGGATTATTTTTAATGAAAGTTATAACCTTTTTGTCTAATTTTTTGTGAGCTATTTTTTCCGATTTTTCTCCTAGCTGTTCTATACCGTTCCACTGCTCTAAACATAACCCTATATATCGTTGTTTTGGGTCAACGCCCATCCCTGATTACGATTGGGTGCAGAGAAAAGAAGATTACCTATAATGGAGAATTGACACCAAATTTGACGTTTATAATTCGCAATTTTAACTGAAAGTATTAACTCGGTTAGTTAAGTTGTCAGTACACGATTCTGAAGATAAAATTTTAAATTTTAATTATTCAGTTCAAAATTCACAAATTTAGAAAAGTTTAACTATAAATTTGAGAAATTTATCTAATTATGAAATTTTAATCGAATTTCGGCTGATTTTTCGACTTTCGGAATTTCACTCAAAATTTTGGAGATTTTACAAATGTATCAAAATTTTAAAAAATCACTTAAAATTGAGTGAATTTTACTTAAATTTTACAATTTTGAAACCTTTCTTTAATTTTTAATTGATTTTGTTTTTACAAAGACTTTTTTGGAGAAGGCCATTTTTATCAAGGTTCCTCTCAGGGATGGGCATTCACGCGCCATCTATTATTTTCAAACTCACATAATTTGGAAGGGCCCTAATTTCAGTAAGGTTCACCAGACGGATTCGAAGAATCAAATTTACCCGAGCTTTGAATGGCCAATAAGACTTCATTGCTTGGTAAGGTTACCGGATATTCATGCGAGTAAAAATGAACATTTCTGGTTATATCTGAAGTTATCCTGAAAACGATAGGCAAACACAGTTTACAAGAAACTAAATTAAAAAATTACAAAAAAATTCTTAAATCTTTACAAACAGAGGCTTCCAGTCACGATTAGGCTCTGAACTCGTATTCCTAAGATTTTCCATTTTCATTTTGTTTCCCATATGAACACTGCTTTAAAAAGTCAAAATGCTCGGGAGAAAAGCCTAATTTTGTAGAATTTTTTTGACTTGAGAGTTTACACAAATATACCTTTCATAAATGTTTTGTCTTTGAAATTTATTTTATTGTGATTTGAACAAAATCGACGATTACTTTTCCATTTTTATGACTATTTGATATCTGCCAAAACATAAAACCTAAATTAAACTATGAACATTTAAAGCAGTTCACAGTTCACATATCAATTAAATCCAATGGGAGGTTATATGTTAAAATAAGTTTCGGCAACCACGTAGATTACATGGCGTAATCTAGCTCGTCCATCTCTGGTTGCTATCTGCCAAACCCAATCCTTTACCAAGTTACTTACACCGTGTGCGAATTAGTTTAAAAAAAGATACAAATTAAAATGTTGACCGAAAACTAGAACATAGTTTTGTTTGTTCACCACAAAGTGAACAAATTAATCGAAAAATTTGAGTTACCTGCCAAATTTAAATGTTTAACTATTTTTTTAACCAATTCAGCCAACCGCAATGTTGGTGTCGACAGCGGCATTATCGTCGAACTATTTTTAGAATCTATTTCTAATTTTGTCGTCGGCAATACAGTGGTACCAACTGTTTTGTGGCTCGTTATGTTGGTACCATAATTTTTGGCTTCCATTTTGTATGTACATAAGTACACAAAAGCGATATCGCCGGAAGGCAAATGTATTTTGTATATGAATTTATCAAAATTACAGTATGAAATAACAGAGATGCATTGAGAATCAATCCACAACATTCAATTTATATAGATCGTTAAGGGCTCCGACAATTTAAATTCCAAAATTCGAAAAAAATTATTTAAAAGACAGAATTTTTAAAATTCGGTTCTGAATTGGCAATTTTCAGATCACCTGTTCAAAAAAAATCGATATTTTTGTAAATATAATATCCCAAATCTGAAATTTACCAACTTCAGACAGCGGTTTTTAAATCTCTTAATTAAATTATTAAAATTAGGAAAAATTCAAAACCGAATTTCACTTATTGTTAAATGTTTAAAATTTGAATATTCAACGCTCATGAAATTCACCAATTTTTGGCGGAGATTTTCTTTGAATTTGACAGCATAAACCTCCAATTTATTCTTATATTCAATTTATAGAGAATGGTTAAATTAAGATGGTTTATTATGCTTATAAGCGGGGCGCTGGACAACACCAACACGCGCCTTAAAAGTTAATACGGCTACCTTCCTATAAGCCGCATCTCAGTGGAAATTTATTCAAACAGGACACTCGACGGTAATAGATCGCTAAGGAAGAAACTGGCGAATCACGTGCCCTTCAAGAGGATCTAAGAGGAGGGGTTCGCCATCGGAAACAAAAGTATTACAGTTCTTTACGGATGGCTCCAAGCTACACGGTAAAGTAGCAGCTGGAGTCTTCTGTGATAAATTGGAAGTAGATACATGTATCAGTTCGTCACCCCGAATTATTGCATCGTGTACTAAGCAGAGGTGATAGCGATTGAGAAGGTCTTGACTTGGTTGAGACATATTGTGGTATCCTCGATTGATATCGCAATTTCTGTGGACAGTCAGTCGGCAATGAAGTCGCTGGAATTAGTTTCTCTGACATCAAGACTGGGACCCCGGCCACTCGAACGTCATATAGAACTGCAAGGCGGACGAACTAGCTAGGCATGGTACAACTCTCCAAGTGCTACCAGAAAGGGTAAATTTGGGGAAGCGTATTACGGCGCTCAAGACAGCGGAGAACATGCGATGAGGCTATAGGTCTACAAGCAAATTATTTTTGCAGAAACTGTATGGACGAGGCGGAGGAAGAGACTTTTGTCCACTTCCTATGATCATATCCAACTTTAGCACACAGAAGGCATAAACATATGGGTATAGGTTCGTAATAGACAGCCTCTCCGATCTCGAAAACTGTAAAGTACGGAATATATCAAGCTACATAAGTAGCTCTAACTGGTTCAAATAAAGATAGTATGGAAGTAAGAACCTGTGGTATCATAATGAACTGTCACGGATCTAAGTGTTCCGTAGCAGCCACACTAACCTAACCTAACCTAAAATAATTTATTAAAATCCGGCATATCCCTCAAACTGTACCGAGTAAATAGGTTAGTGGTTAAACACTCTGACGTTTGGATCGAGAGGTCCCGGATTCTCATACAACGCAAGATGCAAAAGAGATACGAGACCTGTATATCGAAGCCAACTGCGAAAAACTTTGAAAAGCATTGAGCATCATCAGACCAAGTAGAACAGAAAAAAACAATTCAACGTACTGGATGAACATGGTAGTAATTTTTGGTTAAGGAGCCTTTATTTATTACTGGTATCAGGCACGAAACATGTGATAAGCAGAGTTCTGAGCAATTTTCCAGTGCGAATTAAAATGTTTGGAAAAATTATGCTACAATTTAGTTCAAAGGAAAATTAAAATTCAATTTTGACCAATCTGCAGAATTGCAAGCACAATTATATTTGGTACAAGTATGGTTTACCGAAACCGTTCCATTATGCGCTCCGGCCATAATCTGATATAGGTTAAGTAACCCTTCTGTAAATTGCATTTATCCAAGAGTGTTATCTATATATACATACTCGTATATAGAAAATTAATTATTTAGGGAATTAAAATCTAAAATCCCATTATGGGGCTATACACACATATGCATTTAGTGTTTCGGGGAGACTAAAAGGATATTAAAAATATTATACGAGTACAACAACAACATAATTTTTAAAACTATATAAGTACATAAACGCATTAATTTTGAATGTGATGATGATGATGATGATGATGGTGATGGTAATATAGAAAGTGATGCTTAGCTAGAATAATTTATTAAACACAAATTTGATTGCTGTTGTGTTCACAGATTACATATTACTACGAAAAGGATATTTTTGATCATCGATTTATCAAATAGACAGAAAATATGAAATATAAAATGGGACAAGCTCTTTTCAAAATAATTAAATTGATTTCGTATACAATGCAATTTTAATTAATTAGAGTATATGCACATAATTGGGAGGAATTTGTACAGAGGTTTGTAAAAATCGATTTAATTCAAATACATATGTAAGTATATGTAGATATACATAATTTTAATTTTGTCAATACATTATATAAATGGCTTTGTAGTTTCAACATCATAGTATATAGGAGATAGCTAGTTTAAATATATATACACAGGCAGACAGTTCTTTGTGCTTTCATAAAGTGTTTCTGGTTAGCTAATTTGCCAATAGCAATGTCACCCGCGTAAGCAACCACCATGAAGCCTTGTTCTTCCAGGTTTAGTAACAGGTCATTAATAGCCAAATTCCAAAGAAGTGGTGATAAAACCCCACTGTGTGGTGAGCCTCCACTCACAAATCTACAAACAGACGCCTCACCCAGACAATCTGTCACGATCCTGAGTGATTGCCACCGGTCTGACATTGCAAATACAGACTTCCTGTATATCCAAAGAAAGCTACCATAAAATATCTTTATGTTCAAAGGATTTCTGAATTGGACCAATAAGGGAATGAAGAGCTGTATCCACCGATCGTCCCTTACAGTACGCGTGTTGAGATTTCGAGAGCTCGTCCGGCTTGATTAAGCCACTGATGTGAGATCCTATTTGCCTTTCAAGTGATTATAGCATAAAAGAGGATAAGCTTAAAAGCCTAAAGACTTTGGGATAGCACTGAGAATTTTTTCGCGCCTTAGGTATAAATATTACTTTTAAATATTTCAGTCCGTTTTAATCATTTAATTTGTCGCTTTGATACGAAGAAGCTGTTCCCAGGAGATGGTGCCTTTAACAACTCCAACTCGGGCTTACAATTTTTAGAATATAACTACTTTATCGGTATGCTTAGCTAGGTAACCCTGTTACCGTCCGTGCCATCGAGGAGGCGCATACTCATCTACTTTTTAACTAGCTTTAAAAAATAATTTTCTTAAGATGAAAATGTTGTGTACTTACTAGAATAAATTACTAAGTACTTACTATAATAGTTATTAAGTCTATTTACCGCTCAAGACGGTATCACAAAACTGCTTAAACCAATTGAGGTTGTTTGGCAGCATTAGAGTTAGTTTACTTGCTGACTACTCAACTCTGGAGTCAGTTATTAGTTGATCTCTAGCTTCTTGAGCTAGATCACAGTCTTAGAGGATGTGTACTATTGTATCCTCGCCCTGTCCACATTCACAGGTACTTGAGTCCGCTAGACTCAATCGGTGCATATAGGAGGCCATTGAGCCACCCCATGAGGTTTGGCCGAATTTGATCGCCTTCCACTATCACGTTTCCGTTGCTCACATTTTGTCTCTTCCTTATCTTATAGTTGGCAATTTTCTCATTTAAAAGTATATCAATAGGAATCATGCCGGACAAGACAGTAACGGCGTCAGTTGACACCGTTCTGTAAGCCTTGGAAATTCCGAGCATGATACTTCTTTTGGCACTAACTAGTGTACGCCGATTGTGGTAGTGCATTCGGTATGCCCATGCCGCGCATGCATATGTTAATGAAGTCCACAAGGCCTTCGTATATTATTGATAGTGTTCGTTCCTTGAGGCCCTTGAGGTTGAATGCTTGAATAGGAATATTTCTGGCTCAATAATCGAGCAACCTGATTTGTTAACAGCAGCAGTTAAATTAGAAAATGAAGGGAATACCCCGTCACCCGACAAAATGCATCCTTCAGCTAGAAAATCTCCTCAAAGGGAACTAACCATTTGTTCTGAAAAACTTAAAAATCTTCAACCCCAGGTACACGAAATTTCCGAGATGAGTCCAGATGCTCGAACTAATCGGCTTGCAATTTTAAGTACTAGAATTTTACACGTAAGTGCGGGTCTTCAACGCCTCATGAATACATCTTCAAATTATAAAATAGCTTCGCAAACCTTTCTTGGCGCTTGTGATAAAGCTTTAGAGATAATCATCAGGTGATGGTTTCGAGAAATCATTTTCTGAAGCAATATCTGATGTACCTCAGAATCCTCGAATTGAAAATCGTTCGGACATGTCAGATATTGATGATTTTGGGGAGAATACAGTTCGAAAAGCAAATAAAACGAGTTCTCCTACTAAAATAAACCCAGTATCTGAATTTTCTACCAAGCATGTAGCCACAGGAAAAACACTGTCCACTACCGAATACTCCACTTTGATGGATTTAATGAACAAATTAAAAGTAAACAGTAACAGACTAAAGATAAATTTAAGCAGACGTCTCCACAAAATTCATCAAAACAGGTTAAATTACACTCATGTGATACTAATAAAATGGAATATAACATTCGACGGTTTATCCGGTGGGCCGGCAATTGAGCGATTCCTATACCGCGTTGTACGACTATCACTCGCCAATCAAATTTCTTCTGAGCGTTTAGTTAATGATGTTTACTTGCTATTACGAAAAAGTGCTCTAGAGTGGTATTGGTGTTTTCTTGAACGTAATAGAAATGTTGGATGGGAAACTTTAAAGAAAGGATTTTTGGAAAGATTCAAAAACCGCAGAACTGATGCAGAAATTCGTCAATCCATTTCATTCATTAAACAAAAAACAGATGAATCTTTTATGGATTTTTATACACGTGTATTAGACTCTACATTACCGCTCAACACTCCTCTTTCTGATATAGTGATCTTTGTTTTATATTACGACGCAATATGAATAGTGCCCTGCAATATAAAATCGCAGGAAGGCAAATCTGACTAGTTTCCGACTTGGTGCATCAATGTGTAGAGATAGAGGATACTTGGCGAAGATTAAATGCTGAAAAATCGGAAAGACGTGTTGGTTTCAGACAAGTTCAAGAACTAATTCATGATAATCCACACTATAAAGAACATCATTTTGAAGGAGTAGAACATTCTACTGATACGAGTAACTGTACGACATATTCACATAGTGAACAACCCAAATCTCTCTACATACCAGGATATTCTGAAATTCATTACAGAAATCGATTAGATAACCAACCTAAAATTGAATATCACAATGATGTATGTGCTCTGCGCACATCTAATCAACAGGTTAATCATAATCTAGATTATTCCAATCGAGATCAGCTATCTCGAGAATCTTATAACTTAAGTAATTCCTCTAGGGTGCGACATTGATATGGTTGTGGTGCTCCTAATGTGATTCGATCAAATTGTTCGGTTTGTAACCCTTCCAACGAGGGACACAGTCGACGGGAGATGAGAACACCTGGTGCTCAAACTCCCAAAGATTCATCCATAACCAGGATACTAACCGAGGAGGTGGCTTCCAACACGTGCCCGGAACTTTACCGAAGACAAATATAACTTTTTCTGATCCAAGTCCTGCAAATCCAATCATACCGACGGCTAATTGGTGTAGTCATTACAATTACCCACCGAATTTTAATAATCCATTTTATTACGACATAATGAATTCTATCACTAAATGTAGTACTGGTTGAGATGACCCTATATTACATTCAAAATCTGCTCAAACTTTTGTCTACTTTCAAACCGCGTCACAGAACCTTTAAGTACTGAACTTTGCGGCGAAACTTGAAAAAAATGATATGCAAATCTGTCTTGATCTCAAATAGGTCACTAAGCCGATAGAGAAATCTGAAAACCAGAATCTTTTGGTATTCGTATTATATGATCCCCGATATGCTCTTACCAAAATTTGTTCATTGCAGCACGTGTCCCAATATTTAAAAGCTTTGTTCGATCAATTGCGACTTCACTATATCTTCATTATTATTCGACGTTCAGCCAAATTAGTTCATCCAACAGCGAAACGATGCAAAGATCGCATATCAATGCTAATACAATTGTTATATATTGAGAAGTCGGGTCGTGCAGTCAACCAATTCAGAAACACGTAAACTAATTGTTTTGTGTCGGTACGCAAACAGAATTGTACCGAATTTCTAAATTTCATAGTGATGTACAGCGACACTTTTCTATCGAACGAAATTGCAACTGTAGTTTTGGTCTTACTGCTGCGCAAGACCCACATTTCAGATCTGTAAGACACAATATAGCATAGAATCTCATCCGAAACGTAAATGATCAAACAGATATATGGGAGCATCGTTTATAATTGTGGTGCATAAAGTACCCGTTTAAAAGCTCTAAATCTTAATTATAGGTGAAAATCGAAAAGCTGATGATCATTGAATTGCGATTTTCTGAAAATATTTGATAATGGTGAAAAAGCTTGCCAAAAAACATAAAAATTATGTAAAAGCTTTAAGAGAGCTTTTTACTGAAAAATTGTAACAACTACTAAGTTTCATACATCATAGTGTGCAATAAGTTTTTCAAGCCTGATAATAGAAAATATCAAAATACTGGATTATTGAGAAAAGCTTTATTCAACTCAAAAGCTTTAGAGAACAAATAGTATGAATACTTTTGAAGCTTGCAATTTTAACCCAATTTAAATGATGGATAATCGTTAAAAAATTGAAAATAAATTTCTAACGAAATACTTAATTACCACGCCGGTGAGTCTTAAGAAATAAACTCCCACAAAATAATTGATTACCAAAATTATTGTTCTAATTTTGAAACAACAACAAAATCAATTTTAAAATATCCTAAATTCAATAATTGTATTCGAATTTTCATTTATCGTTTCGAAACTAACCATAATTGACCCACAGGGAATGATCGATATAATTGAGAATCAATCAAGTAAAGATATTTAGAGAATTGGTCGATATATCTAACCAATTTATTTTCGATTAGACAAATATCTAATAGAGACAAATTATATAAATCATGGTAGATAGATAGATATGGGTGTATACAGGTATATCGGTACTTGGGAGTAATTTAAGGATCTAAAAATTTATTTTATTTTTTGTGTTCTTGACGTCCTTAGAGTAATCGATTAAATAATTACATTTTGATGAAATATAATGTACATTATAGATGTACATAATGTATATACATATATGAAAAGCATAATGTATTGAGAAGGATGTAGATCTATAAATTGCCGATGCGTGACTTAACAACTCTTTAACTATAATCTGGAACGTTTATGATAATAGTATCTTCGTTTTTATTTTGGTCGACCATATATCCCCTCTGGCATAATAAAATTTTCTAAATATTTAAAATCGTGCGGTAACTCCTGTTCTATAATACACATTTTATGTAGTTTAATGTAAGAGATAATTTGCCATCTCGTATATACACAATATTGGAGCGACATTTCTCATTTTTGCCGGCCCATGTTGCGGTACATATGTACGTATGTATATTTCGTAACGTGATTCCGTCTCATCATTATGAACATTAAATTTTCCGATTTTCTATATATGTACATACGGACAGACATATATCTCGTACATGTGCTATACATATACATGGATGAAAACCAATTTCATATGTGTCCTGTATCATTATGGCATATGATTGTTATTTTTATTATTATGATTATTGTTTAACAACTCTATAACTATTATTTATAGTTAATGGTTTTATTTCGGTCGTGTATACACCACACCACCATACCATATACATATATGTACATACATACATTCAAACGTTATTATATGTGGATGGAAACATATTGCTTTTAATATTTATTGCGAGCTATATACGAGTACATATATGTATGTTTGTGTACATGCGACGGTTATGAAGATATAAATTTGATTGATATTTTGATGAATTTGCATATCATTGCAACCTTTAAATTCCTATACGCAATAAATCCATAATATGTGTTACCTATTTTCCTATACATGACATGCAATATCTGTTCAAGTAGGTTTTCGAAATATTCTATTATGTTTATTGGGATATATACTCGAATAGATATTCAGCAATATTCAATGAATCGACAACAGCATCATCGCAGGTAAAATGAAAAATTATAATATCAGTTGCATTTTTGCCTAATAAACAAAATCATTGCCATACGAACAAATGTTTTATTATTATTCATTATTTAAATAGTTAGAGGGCTCCGTACATAGGCGGTTTTACATTCAGTCGAGTTTCTTCAACATCCTCAAATTAGCATATTTTATCCAAACATTGAAATCGCTTAACGGTTCACTTATGTATATATAGGCAATCAAAGAACGTATAGCTGAATCCCTCGCCAGATCAATCATAACCACCGAATAGAGTATTGGAACGGTTTAGTTCAACATCTGCACATTGTGACGTGAATTCAAAAAATTAGTTGTATTTCTAAAAGTATTATACACAACCATTAAAGCTTATCACTATCATGCTACATCGTTTTCCTATTATAGTCACCCAGTACACTGGTTCAGTCTGGTTCACTAATAAATATGTGAGTGTCTTGGGAATCTGCTATCCGTTAATTCCTGTACTAAACTGGTCATCGCCTCAGTTTATTTGCCGTACGACTCTTCTTCACCTCTTCCCTCTGAGGAACTCACTAATCTTGGGACATGGTGTAAGAATAAGCATACTCCGTTGGTGATTGACTGCTAATGCTCATCACTCGATCTTGGATATTATGAATATTAATCACACTGGTTCTTCTCCGCTTAACTATATAAGCTTTTATGAGCTTGAAATTCTCATTACTGAATGCAAGCCTACTTTTGTTATCTCTGTCTGGCTGGCGGTTTGATTGACATTAGTTTATGCTCCATATACATCATTGATTTAATTTTAGACTGGAGTATGACGGATGACTTCCTCACCTCTGATCACAAGTGCATCTCGTTTAATATTAACCTTAAACCGATTGGGGACTTTAACTTACGCCACCGAGGGTTATTCGACCGATTAAGGACATTGAAGATCAAGCATCGTCACTTATTTTAATAGCGTCACTAATTGCAATAGCAATTACGATAGCTTTCGAAAACTTGTGTCATCTTTCAGGAATTCTGACCTTAAAAAATTAAGGAAATCTACTAGGAAACTGAAGAATAGAGCAAAAAAGTCTAAGCAACAGATTGATTAGGTTAACTTCTTGATAACACAAAAGGAATATAAAAGAACTTTAAGATCCGCCCAAAGACCCAAGGAAATCAACAATCTATCTGCTGTCACTGGACTCAATAAAGCTTTGGCTAAGAACAGTGTGTGTAAACTTGATTCTCTTCGTTAACTGAACGCACGGCTTACCTCTTCCAACAACGAAACTAGTGAGCTGCTCCTTTCTGTTCATTTTCCTGGTTGTGATATCGTCACCTCGGATGATGTTGCTGCCGATCTCACTAGGATTTCTATCGCAAGTCTCGATTTCCTTTGTATCTTATAAGGCTGGCGGCCCTGATGGTATTTTCCCTGCTAAATTACAGCAGGGCTTTCCTCTAGTTCAGGAACATTTGCTCCACCTTTTTCAAGTGTGCAATGTTTTTAACACTGTTTCATAATCTTGAGGTAGGACTAGAGTTGTTTTTATTCCAAAAGCTGGAAAGTCCGATTATACGAACCCTAAGTCATTTTGCCCTATTGCCTGTCCTCAACTTTCCTTAAAGCTCCGGAAAGAATCGTCGACAGATTCATTAGATACCATTTTCTAATCATCTCCCCACTCAGTAACATGCAACATGCTAACAGAGTCGGTAACTGCTGTGAAACCTCCGTACATGAACTTGTAACCAAGATTAAAAAATCTCTTAATAATAAGGAGTTTTTGTGGGTATACCTTTCCTGGATATTGCGTGAGCTTTCGATACATCTAATATTACTTACAAGCTTCAAAAAATAACTGCCATATTTAGGAAATGTAGAATAGGTTTTGGGAAATCCTGGGTTTTAAGCCCTAGGATGCTTTCCATCATTTATAAATTACTGGTACTACCGCTACTATGTTATGGTGGCCAGTGGTTGACCTAAGGGCTTCTGTAGCCAAGCTTAATGGTCTACAAAATCTTGCTTGCAGAGAAATAACTATGGGGGGCCTGTTCTGCAACATATCGCATGAGGTGCATTGGGGAATAGAATGTTTTCGGTTCTATCGTGAGACATAGTCAAATTTTTTAAAACTACATATTCTTCATGTTTACCAGAAATCGATAAGTTTAATGACAGACTTCTGCCCGAATTCCAACTGTCAAATTTTTTCTCTGTGAGAGATTTGTGGAGTTCGCAGGATTTTATCAATAAATTAGATGAGTTCATAGTCTTTTTTCTGATGGCTCTCGTTCTAACCTTACTGGATGTTTAGGAATCTACTGTCCTTAGACTGATCTGAGACTTTTCGGTAGTCTCGGTTAGCATTGTACTGTTTTTTAGGCGGAACTAATAGCCCTGACGCTAACACGTAGCGTTATAGAAGCTTAGAATTTTGCAGTTAAAAACAAAAGTATTCTGCTGTGTAATAAAGCTGTACTTAACTCTTTAGGAATCCGTTAGACTGTTTCCAAACTCGTCAAGTAATGCAAACATTTCATGTGGGTACCGGCTTATTGAGACATCGTAGGCAATATGATAGCGGATTGTTTAGCCAAAGCTGGGTCAAAATTAACTTTAATCGGTCCTGAACCTGCGGTCCCTTTGACTTTCAACTACGGGAAGAAAGCTATAAAGGACGATGCTTTGAAAGACCTAAGGTTTCAGTGGCTTGAGACTTTTAGCTGTCGAAAGGTCACGTACTTCATTAATGAGCCCAATTTGAGATCAACAAAGTGAGCTTTAAGTTTAAAAAAGAACCAGTTAAGAATCTTGGTAACGAGTCTTACGGATCATGGCCGTTTTAAAGATAACTGACATCGTATGTGCTTAGCGCATCATGTTATTTGCGAGGACTGCCTTGCGAGGATGATTATCGCCAATCATTACCGCCGAGCAGTTATCCAGCTTTCAGTTCTATTCGGCTTCAGGTATTTAACTTTAGGTCTTTAAATTTAGATCAGTTGTTCTATCTGCCTTCGTCTAATCTTATTCAGTTTGCGAAGGCAGCAGTGCGCGTTTGCGAATTGGGATAGAATGCTGGGTTTGCACCATGGGTATTTGTGACATTGAGTGCGAAATCCTCGTGGGTTTTAACCAATTTTAATAATAAAAATATAAATCGTGAGTTGTCCTACTTATAGTAATGCTATTGAACCTGAATATATGTGATACTAAATCTGGACAATGGAAGAAGATGGTAAGCTAGTTAAATGACAAATTCAGCCTGCCATAAATATATTGTTGCACCACAATGTTGGACATTGTTGCCTATACTCTCTCAGCATATTCGAAACTCATCGAAATCAAATTTAGGAGTCACTTTGTTATGTATGTTTTACTAATTTCCTTTCACCAAAACATAGATTTGTTTGATATGTTTGAGTTTATAGCGGTTTTGTAGAAGAGTCAACTTGAACTTTGGATTGTGATCGTGTAACTCTGCGAGCCTCTGTTACTGTAGGAGTTTTGGTCACTACCTGAATTGCATCATTCAATGACTCGATAGATTTAATTATTGTGTTAATTGCGGTATTGTATCTAATTTAGAGTACCATTGATTCATATTGATCCTACATGCAGGACTGAACCAACTAAGCCCAGGTAATCAGTCGAATATGTGTTTCATATTGAAAAAAATTGAATGGAAAGCGAGGAATATACAAAATTTATTTTTATTGATGAGGAAGCGAGAAAGATGGTGGCTGTGACAACCAAGTGGGCTCAAGAAAAACAGAACACGTAATAAAATTTAGTTAAAATTTGACCTCTTTTAGATTTAATGTTAACATTTATGTTATTTTTGTTATTATGTTTGATGAAAATATTTTCACTAGACACAAACTGAAGCACCAACCAACTGTTCCCAACTGCAACCACAAACGAAATACTAGCGCTTTTCAGTGCAATTCTGCACAAGCAACAGAAGCAAGGAGCTACGCAAAATCGTTTTATGCCACCAACAATAAGCTTAAACAAGATTCGGTTTTGCTAACATATACTAGCGCATTCCATCCCAAAAGCGAGCAAACTTCAACTTTAAAACATTCCGTTTCAGTGGTGTACTACATTACAATAGCAAATAAGAATATCGCTCGGGTATGCCAGATTGCATTCTATGGCATCCTAAGGTGTGAAAAAAGATCAAGTTGTAAGACTGGCCAAACGGCATTTGGAGACTGGGTTGGGTCCTGTCAAACAGTGAGGAGGGGATAGAATTTTATTATTTCAAAATTTGAAACAATAGAACTTCACTATTGCAAGACTGAAACTACCAAAAGGCAACATTTGGCAAGCGAGCTAAATATAAATCAAATGTATTATGTTAGTAGCCGACTCACCCGAATTGAACATTAAAAAATGTTTCTTTCGGAATATTTTTAACCGGAAATTTAATGTTGAGTTTAAAACACCAGCCGCCTGGAGTATAGACTCCAAGTGCATTATGTTCAATGAACGTATGAAATGCGAAATAGACCCCAGAAAAACAAGATTTACTGGTGGTGTGGGTTGGTGCATAAAAGGCGCGCAAACGCATTTTTTAGTCAAATTTATCTATATAATTTCGGGATTGTGGTGCGATCTTCTAAATCTCCGTTGTACAAGCAAAACGTATATTCATACATCGCCTATGTTGTAATTTCGATCTATCGAACAAAACTCGGGTTCGATTAGTAGCTGTTGGGTGCGGTGGACAAAACAAAAATTCCATCATGGTTTCAATATGCTGCGATTGGCTGTTGAAAGGAGCTCCTGGCACCATCTCTAGTTTGGAAGCAGATCGGGTTTTTGCTACATTAGAGAAAGAGGTAAATAAAATCTAACCAATTCTTTGAGATATCGAAATTGAAGTTCTAACGAATATTAATATCATTTTTCACTTAAGGTTCAAAATAAGCAAACCATCATAGAGCCAGAAGAGTACCCTGACATTTACAAAGCGCATGTTACCGTCTTCAATCTTGGAAGTGATGATTGCCCAGTGAATGACTGAAAACAGAAGCTGCTAAAATAATTCGCCCGACTACGAGCTAGCACTTCAAATTTAATGAATAAAAGGGGAAAACATTTATCTCAAATGAACCCATCTGCAATAGAATCCGGTGTTCAACTAAAAGAGGTGAAGTTGAATGATGTTAATAAATTATTATTGTAGGGCTACGGATTTAGTGTTATTATTAAGATAGTAACTATATTCCATCTTAGAATTTATAACCCAAGAAGGGTTGATATTATAATTTTGCGAACATAAGACGGGTTGATATTATAATTTAGTCAACAGTTGTTACTTTCGTAAAATGAAATAAAATTATATTCTGAATCTAGAGGAATTTTTTTTAAATATTTATTACAATTAAAAAGTTGAACGACTAATGAAAATTTAACCGATGCATGCGAGTGAGTATTAATGAAGAGCAAAACTCTATATAAAATAAAGTTAGCAAACTATCACTCGTTCTTTACAATTTTAAATCTGCCCTAGCGCCCAAAGTAAATCAGATTCGATTATTGCATTTCTACGAAATTTACACCTTATCTTAACCAAATCGATTACTTAAATAGATAAAAAAAATTGCGACAGGGTTCACATTGCCCACAGTAAGTTTTATTGCAATTTACAAGAAACAATCTATATTGCAAATAACGCATTTTGCATTTGAACAACTCATATATAAGTTCTAACTTTGAATTATTCGACATTTTGTTAAGGCCACCAAATCGTCAAGAACTCGTCACCTGAGTATTTAAGTGTTATAAACGCATGTTTGCCATTTTCGAGTTAAGACTGTCATCTTACTTAAAAACCCAGATCTTTCAATTAAGAATGTCAGAATTGGCCTATCTTGTTTCATTCAAAAGATAACAGTATTACAAGTGATACATTCGCTTTAATAATAACAAAAAGTAAGTATTTATCTCTTACATAAACTAAATGGCATAATTTCGTATTAATTATTTTATAAAATTAAGTAATAGATAAGTGATATTTAAAATAACAAAAAGTTATATATGCATATGGAAAATTCATTATATGTATGATACAAGCATACAATGAATATGTAACTTAGTCGTTTATGTAAAATTTCTGTTCAGTTCACTCATTTGATCCAAAACAACGGCAGATACTCTATGATGCGTTCTGGAGTATCTGCCGTTGTATTGGATCAAATGAAGGACATATGATTAGAGTTTGCAAGCAATTTTTTTTTTAATACGCTAGACATAAGTTCAAAACGTTTGCAATCATTTTTCGAAAATAAATATAAAGAAATTACTGGTATTAAATTTTATGGACGGAAGCACAAAGCGGGAGGTCTGTGCATTATATAAAATTATAAGTTTTTGGCCAGTGCATTATATAAAATTATAAGTTCCGTTGTGGCTGATCTTACTAATATTAACCAAATTATCCTTTGGTCTGACAGTTGTGCTCCACAAAATAGAAAACCACGTAAACACGACCATGGCTATAAAATTTGTACAGCAAAATAAGGGAATAGAGAGCATCCTTCACAAATATTCCGACTCTGTATATTCACAGCTACAGGAAATTGATGCGGTACACAGCGCTATCGAGACACAGTTGAGAGGAATGTCCATTAAATATACTGAATTATGAAAAATACATTTGCGCATAATGCAAATGAAGGACGTTGATTTTCATAATTTTAATTTAGCATCCACCATTTTTACTAATATGATACCTTTTGTGCAAGTCAGACTAAGAAAATACCAATCGAACGATTTAAGCACGTTACATTATAAAACTAATTTATCGGAAACCGTGTCATTTGGAAGTGTAAACTTTATTCGAAAAAGATTTCCAAATATAGTGGCAAAACCTGTAATTTTTAGTTGGGCTATCAGCAATGAAATGAAAAAAAGAAATTAAGGCTATGATGAAATATATGGAGACAGTGGATATATTTTACTTCAATATACTTCAATACATTTGATCAGTACAAAATTAACTACGGATAGAAAAACCAGCTCTTCAAGAACTACGAAAGCTTTACAAATACCTCTATCACGTAGAACTACCCCGCGATCTACCCCACAATGAAATTATGATTCATACGCAAATAAGTTCAATATTTAAATGATACATAAAAATATGAAATACTGATACATACAGTACATATTCAAACCAAACGATAAACATTTGTGATACCTACATATGCAATTTTCAAAATTTTGGTTTAAACCAAAAATATACGTATGATGAAAAATTCCTTTTAATGTAAGATAAAGCACCTTGAATATTTAAAAAAAAAATTGATTATCTCGATTTCAGGTTTTTATCGTTTGTAACACTTAAATATTCAGGTAACGAACTATTTATTACTTTTGCTGTTCAACAAATTATGTAGAAAAAGCAATTAGCCTTTACTTAACGATTATTGCTAAAACAATACCTAATTGATCCTAAATTTATTATAAAACTCTAATTTATTTTACCTGCAGCATTCAGAGGTTTAATTGAAATTAACTTTTATTGATCTCTAAATAGAAAAATCTACGAATTTTACAAAACCGTCTATTCTATTATGTTAATTACAAACCTCATCTTATTGGCAAACTTAATTATGACCAGGATTGATGACGTTTGTGAAATCCGTTAGGTTATTATTACACTTCTCATAACTATAAACTTTATGGCCGGCCTAAATCAAATAAAACAAAAGCCGATAATTTTCTTTGATTTTTGTTTTTATAATAATAATCATCATAATAGTAAATCTTATAAAATATAAATTAATAATAATAATTAATAACAATATAATGTATAAAAAAATATTTTCCTTAAAATTTTTCATTTTGAAATTATTTTCTCCCGATTTTTATTTTTATTTTATTTATTTGTAAGTTGCCAATTTAAAAAAATAACAAAAAAAAAATTAAAAAATTGTAAATGTTTTTTTGTTGTTTTGTATATTTATAAATATTATGTTAAGCCTAAATTGGATTAAGTGCCACTTTCAAATTTCGCTTAAAAACTAAAAGTTAGTCATAGTTAAAAACTAAAATAAATTTTATCCGCTGAAAGTAAAAAATAAAAAGACGAGAAAAATTTCAAGATTAAATAAGTTTTTTGTTTTTTGTAAATGTGTAAGTATTGTATTTTAATTCATGCGTTCTAGGGCGGTAAAAAATAAATGTCCATCTAACCTTTTATTTTGGCCATTTCTTACGTACGGATTTTGTAGAATTCGTGGATGTGTTTCCATGACGCGCAGTAACAAATTGTCTAAATAGTCTTCTAACTCTTTGATTTTCATTTTTTCCGAGCGGACATCATTCTCAAGATTGTGGGCGATTTTTATAATTTCCTAGATTAAATACAAATATAAAATTACTAAACAAAATTGGTGCTGGTTAAAGTGTACTCACCTCCCTCGATTTTCCTTCATATTTTTTAACCATCTCTTGTGATAGCTCAATCGACTTTCCATGTTTAACGTCATTTTCGTGGCCGATGATAATCCGTTCCTCATATTGTCGCGATAATCCATGCTTTTCATCGCCACCAGATTTATCTTTCCGGAAGTATTTTAATTTCTTGGAGAATATACTCTTCTCACTCTTTTCCACCTTATCATCTTTCTCGATCACCGACTCAAGTGTTAAACTTCTTGGGAGTGTACGTGGCTTCTCGTTTTTTTCAACTTTTGGCGTCGTTGGCAAATCATTAGTATCTTTCGTACTGTTAAGCTTATCCTTTAGTGTTGGCGTACTTGGTGCTGTAATACTAGCTGGTATATTCGAGGTTGACGAAATTTTTTCTTGCGATAGAAATTGTTCGCTAGCATCGCGATCACCGTTGACATTCAGCGGCACACGATTAGTCTCCCAAGATCGGCGCTTCAGTGAATCTGCACTACCGATCGGTAATTGATTCTTACCGTACAATTTTGATTCCCATTCATCTAATTTTGGTTGACTTGATGTGGTGGTGATGGGTGCTGCGACCGCTGCAATAGCTACGGGAGCTGTTACCACCGGAGACGTTGGTGTATATGAATTCCGTAATGGTTTTGGTGGTGGCAATGATGAATCACTTGTGAGATTTTCTTCTTCTAGCGTACCAAATGGAACTGGTTGGTATATTGTGGACGAGCTCTTAATATTCAACGAGTTGCCACTACTTTTGTGTGATAAATTATCCAATGTGAATTCATCCTCGTTCTCGCTTATGACACCCGGATCAGCATCATCAAATGTTTGACGTGAAAATTTAGGACTTTTTGCCGTGCCAATACTCGTGAAACTTTCGTTAAACGAGTCCAAATTTTGGTGTTTTTCTTTTTTAGATTTACCACTGATATGTACCTAAAACAAAAACTTGTGTTAGTAACAAACCCGCCTACTCACTTTCTCGACCGTATATACTCACTTTTGATCCTAACGATTTGGCAAAGTTTTTAATACTTTTGCGCTTTTCTAGTGTGCCTAAACTTAATAAACTTCCGCCAACATTCGATGCCATTTGTCCAATAGATGATCTATGTTTCTCTTTTTTGCTCAAATCCACCAGCGAACCGGCCTTCACTGTGAATGCCACTCGCACTTCTAGTTCGCCTCGCTCTTTTTTCTTCTCTTTACCCGGTTTACTTTGTAATTTATAAAATTTAGCACGTGGTCGCTCATATACATCCATCTCACTGAGCGGTAATGTAACTTGTCCCAAGAACTCATCAATGCCCAAATTATTGTGATGCAAACATGTTAGAACCAATTCTGCACGATTCCCCTGATTGGGAATCGTCCTATATACACACAAAAAAAAAACATAATTAGACACACATATTTCTACAAATTTCTAATCTCTATATAACTTACAATTCACATTCCTCATGCCAATCAACATTTGGTTCGGCCTTCTCTTTAATCGATGTCTGATACTTCTCTTTGCCCAAACTGATCGTAACGAAACAGTTATTTGTTCCATTTTTACCTTTGGTTAAAACATTTTTTGCTTTGAGAACTGTAAAATACAAAAGAAAATAGAAATGTTAAGAAAATTAAATAAATAAAAATCGATATATTTGTATATTACTCGTAATTCAACAAAATACTGATCGTTTATAATTTAAGTACAATGTGTTGTTCGGAATAAATATTTTTATTACTTATATAAGTATTCAATTGATCTTTTCTTAAAATGTCACATGGGTGACCGCGAAAGCGATATTAGATCATCGCCAATATTTAAATTGATCGTACATACACATTCATGACTTTATTTTATAATTTAATTATAAAAGTTAATTGTTGATAAGAAAAAATTAAAATTTCATTGATCGTTGCATCTGAGTTAAACGAAAAGTGAGATCACGAAATATATAAATCAACATTCGTCAGTCTAGTCTAGGTAATGCGAATATTCAAAATTGTTTAGCAGCTTATACTAAGGTCGTACATGAGTCACGATCACTTGATCTCGAATTTGTTTCTTAATTATTTGCTATTTAGCAACATGATCTTTTCAGATTCGAATATTAGACCACATATTAGGATCAACAGATCCAATCTTTATACTTTCTTGGTTGAAATATGGAATTTTATTATGCAGATCGTGTGATCGCTAGTATTTATCAATCACCACTCACGATCTTTTATTTATTTTGTATTAAATTATTCGCGATCATCCATATTTCTCTGCGGGTCGATATTTGGATTAGTTTTTTATAATATGCATCAATAACTTACAAGTTTGTTGCTGAGCTAGACTGAGCTTACGATCACAATACATTAGAATGATGTACAAGAGCATGTGACAATTTCTTTATTCAATGTCATTTATGCACATGATTCAAGGCATCACAATCGTTAAATTGCATTTTGATCGAGCCTCTTAAAATACAGTAAATATTTTGAATTCTCCGTTTTCACCGATCCACCACACACACACAGAATAATTTACCAATTTAATCGTTAAATTTATCATATAAATTAATAAAACTTGCAACTTTTACTTTTCAAATATTTACATTCAATATCGAGGAGAGATCATGTTGCTGTTTAATGATTATTTAACCAAAAAATAATTAATAAAAACGAATCGACGATAACAAAATTAAAATAAAAAAAACTACTTGTGGTATCGTCTTTGGTACACGTTGTATAATGTACAGATTCAAAATTTGTTCATCGTTCGATCGAACTCCAGTGGGAATAACAGTTGCCAAAGTTATTGTTTAAATCGTTTATTATTGTTCCTATAATTAAATTGTAAATAGAAAATATTTAAATTAAATCTAAGCATTAGCATAAGAATTAAGACGCAAATCAAACGAAGCAATTGTATAGTATGATCGCGTAATTATACAAAAAAAAAACAATAACCACACATATTTATACCGCGATTAACGCGATATTTGATTTTTAATTAATTTTCTTCTATTTTCGGTTTAAAATTTAAATAAAAACCAACTTTGCCCGTCCTCATGTATACACTCGTACTACTAAAAATAGAATTTTCGTCATTAACATTAAGATTAAGACTTCACATATTGTATAATTAATATTGTATGATATTTTTTCGGGTGTTTGTTGTTGTTCAAATAACGTTCAAACATCATCAAAATATCTATAAAGTCGTTATACCAAAAAAATGGTCGGACTGAATGGAAAGTTTGTTTATTTTATTTATTATTTCTTTTTATTTAAGATAATGGTTAAGTCGTTAATTTAAATTAGACATGCCCGTTTTGTATACATGTATGTATGTAAATATGCAATGTGGAAATAAATTATCGTTATGAATATTAAAAATGCCGCGGCTAGATAAAGATGCAATCAAAACTTATAGTTTGAGAAATTTGTTTGTTTGTTTTTTAATTTTTATAAATTATTCCGAGTTATTTTATTTTCTAGAAAATTTAATTTAATTCGGTGGTAATAAATTAATCCGTCAAATGTGGCGCGATTGGATAATCTATAAGGTTTATGCCACTTTAAATGCGATCATAGTGTAAGCTGTTATTAATCAAATTGAACATAATTTATTTAAGTGTTGGGGGTATTTGGTATTGCATAATATGATGCCGCTACTGGTAGATGATTTACCGATTAATGAAACGTATTTCGATGTAGAGTGACACAGAGTATATAATACTACTACATATGGTACTTCTTTGGGAGAACTAATTATTTCCAATAAATCAGGATGTAGCTAACCGAATTAATACTGGAAAATTGTATTTCATTGATCATCATTCGGCAAAAAAAAAGGTCACCAAAGGTCACCAATAACTTAAATAGTTTCTCGCAGAGATAAAAGAAAACCTTATTGCCTGCCTAGCACGAAATGTGCAATGAAAAAAATCCACCTAGTTCAAGTTATAAAACATATATTTCGAAATTCAGTATAGCATTGCTCAATTGATGATCAATTAATTTTATCAACGTCTGAGATATTTTATAACATCTAGATTGCAGGACATTAAAAAAAATATTAAAATAACTTTTTACTCTCGAGTAAGTAATTTAAATCGTAAAACTATTCTGCAAGCCTTCGTAGTAACTATTTTGCAAGCCTTCGTAGTTAACATGTATTTATATCTAGTCGTATTTTGAGTTTCTTATGAATGAGCAAGCGAACAATGGGGGGACTTGAGATGAATGCCAACATAGAAATAAAAAAAAATTAAAAAAACTTAAGTTAGTCCTTTGTACTTCACATATGATGGCTGCCGAGATTAAGAGATTTTCGTATCGCAATCAGTAAATAGTTTGAAGATGGCTTGATGTATATCTAATCTTACTGTTATATCGAGTCCTCTCGCATAAGACCGTTCCTTCTATGTTGATGGTTTTGATGCCGGGTGTTTTATAGATGGCGGCTATAAGGTCACTTTGGTATGGCATAGCCTGATTTAGTCTTACGTTGGTGTGGGGCTAAGATCAACGGACCGAGGTTACTTGAAGGTTTGCAAGTTTCGTAGATTCATAATTTCCATGTGTTTTATCGTTTGGTCGAAAGAGTTTTTAGATTTGTTCATCCGTTTTTTCGAATTAATAATTTTTACCTTCGTTTCCAGATACTACTTCGACTTGCGGGTTGGCCAATCTTTGTTATAATTGATCCCAAATTGAGCTATTGTTTTCTTTCTCTATGACTCGCTGATCAAGTAGGTTATCTATTATGTTATGATGATACATGGTTACGTTATAGAAACAATTGAAAAGAGCCAGCAACTCGGGTCTTGCTAAATATACCCAGTTAAATACAACACAAATAGCTTATTAGATATATCAATCACTTGGTACACTGTATAGCGATTTATCGCCACAAATTTATACCAATGACGATTGTATCCAATTGGGAAACATTCTAAACTATTCCTGCTGGCTTATCTGATCTCGATGTAAACAACACTGCCGAAAACAGTCAAGAAGTAGTTATCTGGACCGGCAACGCGACGTCACCGATCAAACATCAGAAAATTGTGGGATGCATTACAGGCAGACGACATTAGCGTCAGTAGCGTTAAATCGTTAGTTGGTCAAAGAATCTTCGGTCTAGATCTGTTAGTGAACGATACCAGCGTAAAATTCCGTAACAGAAGAAAAAATATATTGATTTGATGAGATCGTCAAAGCATCGAGCAGAAACAAACAATCGTAGCTTCGAAAATCAATATTTAGAGGTGTGTATAACGGATGATTTACAAAGTTCTAGGACACGGATTACTTTTATTCAATAAAATAGACTTGTTGCAAATATATTCCTTTTAATTTAATCAGCGAAGAAGTTTTGTCTAGAAACCTAAACTAGTAGACTGCGAAGTCTATTGCATTTGGTGGTTCAAATTGAATCTCTCTCTCAAATGTCAATTTAATAATATCAACTCATTAGAGATTATTGTAAAAAAAAACTAAAGCTAAAAGTGTAACGGCTACCCTGTCGCAGGATAAGGATCGGAACGTCATCAGAAAAAATCGTTGCAAAAAATATTTTAATTTTCGGCAAATAAATCATGTCCATCTAACGTTTACAATTTAATTTGGCTCTAAATTCAAAGACACCGTTGGCTATCTGTCAACCCTAATTTTCTGAATATTTTATGGGCTTCTATCTCATCAATGGCAACTTCGATTTGATCTTTCAAGTCTTAGATAGTCTCTGGTTGGTTAGCGTAACACTTAACTTTAAGGGCTCCTCACAAAAACAATACCACCGGAGTTAAATCGCAGCTGCGTGGTGGCAAATTGACAGTTACAGCGGATTATTCGTTCCTCGAAGATGCAAAATACCGATGGTTTTCTTGGCTGTGTGGGCAAGTTGCGCCGTCCTATAGAAACCAAATGTCATGTGTCCTCCTCATGAATTACAGCTCGGTAAAGCTCCCCATGCTCCAAACAGTCACTCGTTGTGGATGCATCAGCTACTCTATGGTTACGTGTGAATTTTCTGAGCCCCAAACAATTTTGCTTATAGCTTCCGAGACTAAAAATAAATTATATTATAGCTTCCGAGACTAAAATGAACTTTGTCGGAAAAGATTATTTTTCGGTAAAAATGCTCAATAGAAGACTCACCTCTTTGAAAGTAAGCTTTCAACATTTTCAACAATCGTAAAGCGACTCATTTCGTAAATGTTAAACATTAAACTAATTTTCTGTCATAACACGAATGACGTAAGTATTGCCACACTCGAAATAACCCGTTGTTGAAATTGCCAACTCTAGATATTATACAATTCAAAGCTCATTGGCATGCCACGAAATGCTCATCACAGATTTAGATGATTGAATAATGGTTACCAAGCAGCAAAACTCGAAATGCCAGTAAAAAAATTATAATTTAACGGTAAATTCGGTAATTTTAGGTAAAGAAATATCAGAAGAATTTGGAAATTTACTAATATCTGATTAAAAATATGGTTTTGCTGCTAAATATTTAATTTTAAATTAAAATCACACATCCGATCTTTAGATGATCAACCCATTGGTCAGCCAACAAAATATGTCGTATTTACGTGACAACATTGATTCAAATATTAATTAGTCGACAAAAAGTGACAACGTTTCGACCAAACATGATAAAATACAGCAGAAAAATAAAACATGAGCTCGGGATAGAACTCGCAATAATTTTAGATTGCAACACCGCAGGTGGAACAGCCTGTATGGCAATATTGTAAAGATGTTTTGTGATTCATGTTGGCATTTTTAAAAATACGACATTCAATAGCTGGGGAATAATTAAACTCGGACGATATGGCTGCGGGTGAACTGTCCATTAGAATATGCGAGTCAACATACAGAATTAAAATCTAAATTAAATTTTTGAATAAAATAAAGATAATCTGGGCTCTTTCTATTTTGATATCTGCACTAGCTAACTAACACAATAATTCACCATGGAAGAACATTTGCCGCTAAATGATCAAATAATAAAATTTAAAATGATAAAAGTTGCGCCGAAGTCACGAAAGACCTAGTAACTATACTGATGCGTATAGCGGCATCTTTTAACGACCACAAAAGTCTACATATGAACTAGTTTTCGATTAGGTTAACCGGTTTAAATCCTAATTTTTTTATCGTTCACATGGTGAATGAAAATTTCGGTAAATTTGCGGTCCCTATTTGAAAATATAAGCATGACTAATATTAATAATTCATTAATCGTTATTCTTACAAGCGCCACCAGCGTTAAAGTGCATATACTTGGTTAGTTTACACAGCGATTACCGAGTTTTTTTTTGATATAATGTATAGGAAAGCCGGACTGAAAACAATTTGTAGCAGCTCGAATACTCGACTCACCGATATTCGATACTGCCACAAACAAAATAATTAGTGAAATTCAAATACAAACCAACTTATTTGAATTAAGCGTTCACTAACCCCATCACATATCCATCTATCCAACCATCACTATCCAATAGCCGAACCACTACTATAAAACATTTATAGTAAAGCATGTCGCCATAGCCGAACCACTACTATAAAACATTTATAGTAAAGCATGTCGCCATCTAACAACATCACCACGCAATAACAATTCGGTGATGCAACACTTAACATAAGTGCAATGTCGACCGTCGCCGGCGCATGTGTTCCCTCTCCAAAATACGACATGTATTTTGGACACGAAGGCGACGTCACAACTCAAAACAACAAAAACAGTCGATTACAATTTTTCGTGCTTTGCACATCTACTTTTACAACGCGATCATCATATAGTACGTACAACAGCAGCCATTACAAAAAAAGATTTTCAACAAACAATATTTTTTTTTTGGTTAACAAATTTAGTGGTGGAAAAGTAAATAAATAAATAAATAAAACAAATTAAATAATATAGTTAATTAAAATTAATGATAATTAAAAACATAAAAATAAACAAATTTGTAAAACACAAAATAATAAATAATTTAAGTGAAATACATAAATAAATTATAATTTATCAATTTTTAATTAATTCATTATTTGTTGGGAAGACCCATATTAAATAAATATAGAACCCCAAAAATTCTTATTTTTTGCATCGAAATTCCGTCAAATTGTAGGTCTGAATTCATAAAAAACCTAAATGTGAAAACAAATTCTGAAACCATTATCAAAAAATCAAGCAAACTCAGCCAACAAGTAAACAATTGTGTCTTCCAACTGAACAGCACTGGCTTAAAATATGTAAAGGGTTTTCCAATAAGAGGTTTCATTTTGAATATAGCCTGCTATTTGGGCAGCTGTCAATTTTGAAGCTGTCATCTTTTGACATTTGACAAGTAAAAACTACGCCATTACTAAAAATGGTACGATACACGCTTCCATAACGCATTGAAATTGTTAAAATTCACTACAAAAATGGTGAAAATTTTGCACTCACAGTTCGCAAAACTAAAGCACTTTTTGGTCGCCGTGACCCTCTCGGCCGGAAATAGTGAAACTGGTGGAAAAATTTGACCTGTTGGGATAAGTTAGTGATGAGCGTCGCTCAAGAACAACTGAGAGTATTGCTGCTGTAGCCCGTAGTGTTGAAGAAAACCCAGGTATGTCGATTCCTCGTCGATGTTTGGAATTAGGCATTCCACAAACCACACTACACCGTGTTTTGCATTAAGACTTAAAGGTCTTAACGCTTTTAAAGTTCAGTTTACACAAAAACTCAAACCGGTCGATCACTATAAACGTCCTATCTTCGCTGATTGGGTCCTTCAAATGCATCAAAATGATCCGGATTTCATCGAAAAATCATCTACAGTGATGAGGCCCATTTTCACCTCGGAGGCTACTGTTTGGTGCGGTTTTTGGGCTGGCAGTGTGATTGGAGCTTACTTTTTCGAAAATGAGGCTGGTGCAACTGTTACGGTGAATGAATTTCGCTACCGACCTATGATTAATGATATTGATGTGGACGACGTTTATTTTCAGCAAGACCGTGTTATTTCTTGAAAAGGTAATCACAATTGGCCACCGAGATCTTGTGATTTAAACCTTTAGACTTTTTTCATTGGAGCCACGTGAAAAATAAGGTCTAGGCCAATGTTTCACAATCGAAAAATTTCATGAAAAGGATATGGTGCGGCAAGCATAGCCGTGGTGGCCATTTCGCTGATATCGTTTTCAAATGTTAATGGCATACCTTCCTCTTTACAATGAAATAAATAAACATTCTTTCTTATTGGAAAACCGTTTATATGCTCAAACATAATATATTTCAAAATACTGATGATTGGTATATGAACAATACACCAGAGGATGGTAGTAAAATTATATTTCTAAATTATGAATGAAACAGCTACAGTAATTATTTATTATAATAGATTACAACGTACAGAGAAAATTTAATTAACAAGCATTGTAAAAACTGTAAAATATTATTAATTAAGAAATGGTATTACACAAACAACTCATTTCTGGGTCATAATGGAATCAAGCATATACATGGACAAATTTTAGTGTAATCCTTTAAATTTATGCTAAACTATAGTTAGGCGAATTCTAAACTGCACACATAAAATACGACCTTCGTACGCAATACATAAGCCGTTCATATCATTGCCACTTTCAAATTCATTGTCAAATCGATTATAAATTTCTTATATGCATAAATACTTGTATATATATTTACTTATTTCATTCTCACCTCTGGAAATATAATCGTGAGTACGTATATTATCTATATACATACATACCATATTACCTAAATCGTATTCATATGCATAGCTTACAACATCAAAACTATTATAGGTATGTGTACACTAGAAACTATTCTATATGTACATATTTTGATATTTATTCTTACAATAAATAAAAAAGAAATCTAAAATCGTTTTTACTTTCAAATTATTTCAAAAAATTATGATTCGATCGTACGAGTACATAACATAAGAAAACAAGAATTACAAAAAAAATTCTTGTTATAGTTGACATATTTTAATGTTTTTTTATTTTTATAAAGACAATTACGATATCATAAAGACGTATTTTAAACTAGCAATGTATAAAGGGAAAAACTATAGAAGAAATTCTTTACTATTATTGAAAAATATTTGTACAACAACACACAATAGAACAAGGTAGTTAGTCTGTACATATACTTATACATATGTGTATGGATATTATTGGTATTATCACACTAAGTACATGACGTAAACAAATTGTCGTGTTAGATAAGCGCACATTTGTTGTAATAAAAAGCTAGCACAAGAATCGCGATAATTTTATCGCATAATATGATAATGCAATAAGTACTTGATTACAAACAATATATTGTGGAATGCATATAATGAATATATGTTTTTGTTTGTAATGATCAATTGGCGAGATTTTAGCACACGGTTACATATAATTATGTTTACTGCCTTGGACAAGTTTTTGCTATGGTTTTGTCATTAATTTCTATATTTCTAATGTATTTCAAATGAAACTGAAAGAATTATTTCAGGTTTCTGGTATAATTAATGGAGAAAGTGATATTTTTTTAAATTTAGTCGAGTTGTTCAAAACTGATGTCGTAAACAGTGGGGCCAAGGAGCATGTTCAAGTATTTATACATACATAACGCAAGTATTAAGTAAAATTTAAAATTACGACTACAAAATTGTTTGGTCGCATTTGACCCTAGCTCCAAAAAGAAGTGAAAACAGAGTTACAATTCTCTTTCAGAAACCAATTTTGAAATTGAACGACTTTCAACTAAGTATTAAAATTTATCTGGACATATTTTTAGGTCAATTTGATAAGATTTTGGTATATATATGGATTTTTGCGCAGCTGTCAATTTTGAAGCTGTCATCTTTTGACATTTGACAAGTAAAAACTACGCCATAACTAAAAACGGTAGGATACACGCTTCAACATCGCATTGAAATCGTTAAAATTCACTACAAAAATTGTGAAAATCTTGCACTTACAGTTCGCAAAACTAAAGCACTTTTTGGTCGTCGTGAAGCACCCTCTCGGCCGGCAATAGTGAAACTGGTGGAAAAATTTGACCTGTTGGGACAAGTTAGTGATGAGCGTCGCTCAAGAACAACTGAGAATATGGCTGCTGTAGCCCGTAGTGTTCAGGGAAACCCAGGTTTGTCGATCTTTGGAATTAGACATTCCACAAACGACATTACACCGTATTTTGGATAAAAACTTAGGTCTTAAGGCTTTTAAAGTTCAGTTAACACAAGAACTCAAGCCGGTCGATCACCATATCCGCCGTATCTTCGCTGATTGGGTCCATCAAATGCATCAAAATGATCCGGATTTTTCTCGAAAAATCATCTTGAGTGATGAGGTCTATTTTCACCTCGGAGGCTACGCTAATAAGCAGAGTTGTCGCATTTGGGGCTCAGAAAATCAAATAATGATTGTTGAAAAGCCTGTCCATCCTCAACGTGCCACTGTTTGCTGCGGAATGTGATTGGACCTGACTTTGTCGAAAATGAGGATGGTGCTACTGTTACGGTGAATGGATTTCGCCACCGAGCTATGATTAATGATTTTTTATGGCCGGAATTGGAAGATATTGATGTGGACGACGTTTATTTGCAGCAAGACAGGGCTACGTGGCACACAAGCAGCGAAACAAACAATCGCAATTTTGCAAGAAAAGTTTCCTGAGCGTATTATTTCTCGAAGAGGTAATCACCGAGATCTTGTGATTTAACACATTTAGACTTTTTTCTTTGGAGCCACGTGAAAGATAAGGTATATGCCAATGCTCCACAATCGATTACCTATAATATTTTAAATGATCTCATAGAACTTTATATCTTGATTAACAAACATTTTCCTGCAACCAAACTCTACTTTCCAATTCAAGAAATAATTTAAATTCAATTCAAACTCAATTCTATGTAAAAAAAATTGAATTTAAATAAAACAATTTGAAGATAATTTGAATTACCCATTGAATTAACTTTGAAAGCAAATTAAGACAAATGTGAACAAAAGCTGGATATTTGCGTCCTTATTTATTGACCAATTTGAGGTCGGTTATATGTAGCTCCAGATAATAATATGCATCCAAACTCTATAACTTTGAAAGCTTGAACCGTCCGTTCCAACATATACACACCTTGGAAAAAAATTCAATTTTATTATCTAACTCTATTAATTTCGTCAAGCTCAGTTCAAATTCTAGTTTTTCAATATAAATTTCTATTCAACTTGTTGTATTATTCTATTTGAAATTTTGAAAAATGCAGCTTAAATCTCATTCAAATTGTATAAGCTTGAAAAGTGAACTTGGTTTATTATAATTTCAAATTTAATGCATTTACATTTTATTCAAGTTAAAAAGTTTTGAATAATTCATTCATTTCAAATTAATTTGATTTGAAATTTTTGATTACCAAATGTTTTGCTGTAACTCCAATCAAGACTGTATTCACATTTTATGCAAATTCCGTTTAGATACATATTTTACATTATGCCCTAGAGAATTGAATTGGAATAATAGATTGATTAAAATTAGTAAATTTAGTAGTTCTGTATTAAATTTGATTAGAAGTCATGAATTCAATTAGATGCTTCTAATTCTACTTGAAGGGTTTGATATTTAACAACACAAATTTTCTTTCAAATGTTCTTAGATTTAAATTTAAAAACAATTTGAAGATAATTTGATGAAAAAAAAATTTGAATTTGATTCGCTTACAAATCGATTTTTTTTACTAAATGGGAACTAAATTCGCATTAAGACGGATGTGAACGATAGATAGACAAGCTGACATTTTGTGTCCTTATAGACGAACTGAAGGACGGGTACAGCTCCGGGTGACAGCTCCAAGCACAATAGCTTTTAACTACTATCCTATGTGTGTAAGTCGGTTCCAAATATTATCATACACACCGAAAATTGGAAAAGAAATCAATTTTTTTATTTGGAACAATATTCCCACTGGCCCTATCTACTATGTAGCGAAACCACAACCAAGCGATTGGGCTTGGAAAACTACGTGCGGAAAGAAGACCCTGTTGAGCTATAATATCTAACGATAATCAAATTTAAATCAAGACCATCACAATTTTTCATCAAATTCAGTTCAAATTTTGGTTTTTTAATATAAACTTCTTACCAATTCATTCAAACTTAAGAACTTTTTTTTATAAAGTGGCTTCAAATTGTAAAGTAATTTAAAATATAATTTCATAGTGTGTTGTTTGTATACCGAAAACGATATTAAAAAATATATTCAAACTACATTCAAATTTACGTCAAACAACAATTGAAATTTTATTGGGGTTTCAAATTTATTGTGTCAAATCGGTTTCAATAACACGACTCGAAATGTCTGGGACGGTTACAAGGTGATCGGGCAATCATAAACTTCAAACGGCGTGGTTTACGGTCTGTGAGTATAGACCTTTTTCAATATACGAGTATACTACTATGTTTGAAAATTTTAGTTGAACACGAATTTATTGGATTTATTTAAACAACAATTAATTCAACTTCGATTACAGATAATAATAAACAGTATATAAAGGCCATTACTGCCTCCTTACTCAGTCACAGGGATGAAGTCTTGTAATATTTAGGCAGAATCAAACTGATCGATTCAGAAGAAATCCTCCTTGATAGTCATGAACAAGGCCCTCCGTTTTAGGCATGATCCAATCCAATATAATGTAGACAGTAACTTTCATGCTATACAAAGGAGCGCTATACCGGGATAGTTCTCACACTTCTTGAAGATGGGGTACATCGCGGCAACAATTCTAACCGAATAAGATCGAAAAGACCGTTCCACAAAGTATCTCCTCCGAATATCAAGAGCTCCAAATTAATGCAGTCCACCCCAGGTAAGTGCTTTCGTTTTAGTCATGGCATGGATTCTCAATGCAAATCTCCGCAGTCTGTATTTGAGGTGTCTCAGTTACAGATATTACGTCCAAATTTAAACAAAATTGATCAAATAATGAACAATATATTTAGTTGAGTTAGGAGGTTCAAATATTTGGGCTCTCTTATCAGTCACGATAACAGTGTTGGGTAAGATAATAAAGCGCGGCTAGCGGCTGGTAGTCGTGCTTTGTATTCTCTAAGGCCACTTCTAAAATGTGCACAGTGAAGTTGGACCTCCTTCACAGAGGTCGCTGCAGGTGACGATAGCTCCACGGTGCAGAGAATGACTTGACTTCTTCAGGCTGTCTAAGACAGTATGAAGGCCGTGCTCAGCATCGAAACCGTTGGAGCTAAATTGCTGATACAGTAATGAACTTTAAAAACTGATTATTATTATTTTAGTTACATAGAGGTGGTCTGGTGTGAAGCTGTCTTGGGGGAATCAAGTTGGTACTTGTTGCCAGCTCCGTATCTTGCAGCTTCCACAAGTGCGCGTGTTACCTCCCCGTGGTGACCACCGGGCAACTAATACACCATGTTCTTATGTGGTGTATTAGGCGAAAACACGGCGCTAAACAACTGGGCCGGGTTAAGGTGTCAACCGTACCGTGCTGATAACCGGCTAGGCTGGGGGCCCAGTCTAAAAACTAGCACAGTCTCTAACGGTGTATCCGGATACTTGGCGCCCTCCGGATCATGCAGCCTTACCTGTGCATTGCGGATCTCTGCACAGGTGGACCTCCTTTCTCCGCTACTCGTGGGAACTATTATGGAAAGTCAAAATAGTGAACAAAAAGAGACCGGTGCTCTTAAAAAACCGGAAACCAGTGCTATGGAGACATCGGCCTTTAGGCCCGGTCTCCAAAGTGCAAAAAGGGGCATAGGACCAAATGAGGCTGGCCCCTCGAAACCAAAGGGCAGAGGCACGAATGCTGGCCCTCCAGCGTCAGTCAACTACCAGACCAGGAAGAGGGCCTGGCGCATGATCTCCAAGATCAGCAACATTCCGTTGGAGCAGAGAACGGATAGGGATAGGGATACGCTTGCGTGGGCAAGGCGTATCACTGAGCCAAAGCAGGAGGGTTCCGAGATCTCACAGCCGAAAAGGCAGAGATCCGATGATGAACCGCCTATGGAGGCTAAAAAAAACGGGTTCCAGGAAATGTTACCAAGCCCTTCAACGAGGTGCTAAAGGAGCACCTGCTCATGGCAGTCGTTGACAGGGCTCAAGAAGATGGGAGCATTACGACCCTTAACTGGAGGAAGGTGGAGAAGGCCTTAGCCGCCATCTTCCTAAAAATCATGAGGGAGAACCCAGGACCTGCTCCGTCCTGCCGAGACGGAGGGTGGCATCGGGGTCACGTCAAACTGACTGCCTGTGCCGACGAAAGGTCGGTGGCCCTCTATAAAAAGGCGATCGGCAGCCTGGGCGAAGTCTGGCCGGGGGCCAAATTAGAAGTGGTGACGAGGGAAGAAATTCCCTGCAGGCCAAGGGCGCGAGCCTGGATACCTGCGGAGCCTAGTGATCCAAGGGAGATCTTGGAAATGTTGAAAATCAGCAATCCGGATCTGCCAACGACCACCTGGAGGATTGCCAGGTTAGAAGAGGTAAAGGCGGTAGCAGATCACAGATCGGCCGTCATTATCATCGACAGAGAGTCCGTGGGTGCTTTGGCAAAAACTGGAGGCCAAATCAGCTATGGTTTTGGAGCGATTACGCTCAAAATCTATAAGCGTGATGAGGCTGACAGAGCTGGGGCACCTGCAGCAGGGGGGGAAACCACTTGTGGTGTCCCGCCTGGTGTTGGTGACCCAGAAGTCCGCGGCATCCCGGAGGACGCTCAGGAGACACTATCCCTGGACTCGGAGATTTCGAGATCATTGGGACTAAGCTGTGCGCTCCAAACGGACGAATCGACGTCAGAGGAGTCTGACTCAACAGTGGTGGAGGGAAGCAATATCTAATACTTAAGATCCTTCAGATCAACCTCCATCACTGTAAAGCTGCCTCGGCGGCCCTTCTGCTAAAAATGGAATCTGAGTCCATTGATGTGGTTCTGGTCCAGGAGCCTTGGGTCAATGGTGACCGGGTGCTTGGCCTCAGAACTCCCAAATATAAATTACTACACGCGAAAAATGAAGGTAAGATACGTTCCTGCATTCTCGCTAGAAATAATCTGAATATTTTTATTCTACTAAATTACAGCAACGCTGATGTAGTGGTGGCTAGCATTGAGATGGGTGGGCAAAATCTCTGGCTAATATCAGCCTACCTACCATACGAGGAGGAGGATATACCACCAGGTAGGTTGCGCAGTGCAATAATGGAGGCTCGAAAACGAAAGGTAGGAGTCATCATGGGCAGTGATGCTAATGCGCATCACTCAATCTGGGGAAGTACAGATATAAACAGGCGAGGTGAGTTACTCCTTGATTTTATTTTAAGTACTAACCTAAATATATGTAATATCGGTTGCAAACCAACCTTTATTACTAAAAATAGACAGGAAGTGATGGACATCACACTTGTCTCGGATTTTATTAAGGAGAGGGTACTGAACTGGAAAGTGTCCGAAGACCATTCCTTTTCTGACCATTGTTATCTCCAGTACGAAGTGGATACAAAACCCACTAGCAAACCACCCTTCAGAAATAGGAGGAAAACTGATTGGGAGTGTTTCAGAACCATTCTGGGTAACTTATTACCGGTATCGGTTCCAAACCCTCCTGCATCTACACAGGAGCTTGATGCTCTAGTAATCAGGCTATCTGATGCTTTTAATAAGGCCATGTTAGGTGCATGTCCTATCAGTAGGCCCTTGGGTAAATCTCGGCCACCCTGGTGGTCGAGAGAGCTCCAAGGTACTCGTATGAAATGCAGGAGATTGTTCAAGAGAGCAAGGCACACAAATTCTGCTGCGGATTGGGACTGTTATAAGGAAGTCCTGAAAAACTATAAGTACGAGCTAAGAGCAGCCAAAACGAGAGCCTGGAGGCTCTACTGTGGCAATATACAGGAGTCCTCGGAGGCGGCCAGGCTACGCAAAGTACTATGTTCTAGTCCTTCCATTCCGGGCTATTTACAACGACCGGATGGTTCATGGACTACATGTAGTGAGGAATCCCTGGAGCTATTACTAGAAACGCATTTCCCGGAGTGCTCGGTACTAGCTCCGGAGAGACCCATGATAAATAGGGGTATAGACTCCGTAAGTCATATAGTAAAAAGGCGGAATATCCTATGGGCAATAAACAGCTTTAAGCCATACAAGTCGGCAGGACCTGATGGCGTTATCCCTGCGGATATCCAGCGAACTATTGACTTAACCCTACCCTGGCTGGAAGTTATCTTCAAAGGCAGCCTAGAACTCTGTCACATTCCTAGAAAGTGGACTGAAGTAAAAGTAATATTTATACCTAAGGCGGGAAAGAGCTCTCACTGCTATCCCAAAGACTTTAGGCCTATAAGCTTATCTTCTTTTCTGTTGAAAACACTGGAAAGACTAATAGAGGCTCATATTAGAGGCTCAATCAAGCCGGGCGAGCTGTCGGGATCTCAACACGCATACTGTAAGGGACGATCGGTGGAAACAGCTCTCCACTCCCTTATAGGCCCGATTGAGAAATCACTTGAATATAAGGAATATTCAATGGTAACCTTCTTGGATATAGAGGGGGCCTTTAGCAACGTCAGACCGGGGGCAATCACTCGGGCCCTTGCGTGTCTGGGGGTAGACGGGTCACTCAGAGGCTGGATAGATCATATGCTTAGAGGCAGGATCGTGACAGCTTATCTGGGGGGGACGTCTGCCGCCAGATACGTGAGCAGAGGGACACCTCAAGGTGGGGTTTTATCCCCCCTTCTTTGGAACTTGGTCATAAATGACCTGTTACTAAACCTGGAAGGACAAGGCTTCAAGGTGGTTGCTTACGCGGATGACGTTGCTATTGCGGTCTTCGGCAAATATCCTAGTACGCTGAGTGAGCGCATGCAGTGAGCGCATGCAGTGCGCGCTTGGCTATCTCTCTGAGTGGGCACGTGGCTGCGGATTGAACGCAAACCCACAGAAAACAGAGCTGGTCCTCTTTACCAGGAAGCACAAACTTCCTCAGTGTGACCCGCCAATATTAAATGGTACTCGCTTGATCTTTACGGATAGAGCAAAATACCTCGGACTAATTTTGGACAGCAAGCTAAGCTGGAAACCAAACATCGTAGAGAGAGTAAAGAAAGCTACTATAGCGCTCTACTCCTGCAAAAATGCCATTGGAAAGAGATGGGGTATGGAGCCCCACATAGTACACTGGCTCTACGTTTCAGTGTTCAAACCTATACTGCTGTATGGGGTTGTTGTCTGGTGGCCAGCGTTAAAAATTATGGCCAACCTCAAACTATTGATGAAAGTCCAAAGAACGGCCTGCTTGTGTATAAGTGGAGCTCTCAGGAGCACACCTACTCAAGCTCTGGAGATTCTCTTTCATCTTACTCCTTTGGATATTGCGGCCGAGCAGGTTGCATCTTGCACAGCCATTCGGCTCAAATCCATATCTATGTGGACCTGTAATAATGCAGGGCACTCATCTATCCTATGCAACAGGGGTATTCCGGAAGCTACCGACTATGCTATTCCTTTGCCATCTGTTGAGATGAAATTCCAAACTGAGTTTCCCACCAGAGAGGACTGGGTGAACGAAACGGTTATGGACAATGAGGCGCTAAGCTTCTTCACGGATGGCTCAAAAAGGGATGGAGGGGTTGGCTGCGGGGTATTCTGTGAGGCACTAGGGGTTAACCTCTCTTTTCGTCTTCCCGACTTTTGCAGCGTTTTTCAAGCTGAACTGATCGCGATAATGGAAGTCATGGACTGGTTGAAGTATAATGTAATATCTACGAGGGATATTCGCATTTTTACGGACAGCATGGCTGCTATTAAAACGCTACAATCATACTCCCTGACGTCGAAGGTAGCCCAGAACTGTCTGGCATCTTTAAATGAGATGGCTGATCAGTTCAACATCCGCTTGACGTGGGTGCCAGGGCATTTCAATATCGCAGGGAATGTAATGGCAGATGAGTTGGCCCGCAAGGGTACAGCACGCCTAATAAACCAAAGTAAGCGGGATATAAAAATACCGCTTGCTTCATGTAAACTGCTGCTTCTGGAAGAAGCTATAAAAGAAACGAACGTCAAATGGTCTAACGCCAGTTCGTGTGTAATAACCAGGCAGATCTGGCCTGGTCTTGACCGGTCTAGATCAGACCAACTGATATCGCTTCGACGACACCATATTGGTATGGTCGTAGGAGCTATAACGGGACATTGTCTCATTGGAATACATGCGAGCAGACTGGGTGTCCCAGCCCACGATTTCTGCCGCAGCTGTGGTGATGAGGAGGAGGAGGAAAACGTACTCCATCTGCTCTGCACCTGTCCTAGTCTAGCGTACAGCAGAACAAAATTTATGGGAACTTCCCCATTGAATGACCTCACGGATCTTAGCAAGATCGAGATCCGTGACTTTAAACGCTTCTTGGTGAGCTCAGGATGGTTTAGCGAGTGAAGGAGGAAACTCAAATGTGGTACAGCTACGGACCAATTTTGTGTCTATGCTAGTCCTTTAGGACGGCTACCCTTACCTAACCTAACCTAGTTACATAGTTTTCCTGTAAACTGTAATCTTTATACTACTCTATCCAATTTTTGTCTTCTAAATTAAGGACCTCAACCAAGCACATGAACAATTAGTATTTTAAAAACTGCCTATCTAAAAAAAAGTTTGATTAACAAATGTTTTACTGAATTCAAAATACTTGCCGATTCAAAAGCATTAATTTAAATTTCATTTGATTCTTTTCTATCCTCGTTGCTGATCGATACTAAAACCTCCCTCCATTTAGGAATTTTTAATGCAAAAGGATATAATCCTTCAATCAAACGATATTCACTTTCTATTCAAATCTCGTTTAGCTAGATGTTCATCTTTATATTGTAAAATATTTACTTGCTTAAATTTGATTAGAAATTGAATACAATTAAGTAGACGTTTTTAATTCTACTCGAATGGTTTTAAATTTAACAAAAATGAAATCTTTTAAATGCTAGATTTTTATAGATTGTGAATTGAATACAGTTTGATAAATTAAACATCGAATTTGATTAATTGTTTAATTCAAAGTTGATTCAAACGCCTTAATTTGAAATAATTTTGAATGTAAATTAAATCCGTTTTAAGTTTACTTTCCATCACATAACCACTTACGTCAATACTTCGTTTTTAACGACCAAATTCTTTTGACATTAGTTTTCTCCTCAAACTTTATTCAAATTTAAATCAAGCACTTCAATTAATCTTTGAATATCTATTCACGGTTTTTGTTTGTATAACCCAAAAAATATCAAATTTAATTCAAATTACATTCAAACTACTTTCAAGTTTTACTCAATTTTTAATATAATTTGTTGTTAGTTTAAATATAATTTAGAACACGATATACATTGAATTTTATTCGAATTTGAATTGGATTTGACTACTAATAACTTTGTTGGAATTTGAAATTCTTGGTATAACCAAATGAGTTACAAAACATTTTTATAATGGCGATTTGGATTCAGTGAAGTTTTGAGTTCATGATCAGAGTAAATTGGTATGTAATATTTCATAGCACAAATTCTACGATTCTAATAAAAAATACAAAATTATTTTTTCAATTTTATACAAATCCAAAACCAAAGACTTGTTATTAATTATTTGTTAATTATCTAATAATTGAACATGGCATGAGATCGAGTTATACACATCAATTTAAACATTTACAAATATAAATGAAAAAAGTAAAAGTATCAAATGGGATTTCAAATAAAAATCACCTACATTATATTATACTAAGCTTGTATAAATTCGTTCAATGCCACAGTCTCAAATCGCGTGCAATTTCACACTTCAAATACAAGTTGTTTTTTTCGATTTAGAGAAATTAATTAATTTAAAACCACTGCATATCACTGTAAATCACGAAGTGAGATGGGTGGATTTATATACATTGTACCAATCAAAATTCAATCAAACGTAAATTTATATAATAACCGAGCGTATGTATCTCATTCGCCACAAAATATTCACATAACCAAATATTATTATGAAACGATCCACCAAAAAAATTTTCATAAATGATACTTTCCAAACTATTAATAACAACATACTAACAGTTAACATTTATTATTATAGTTTGATTGTTATTACTATAAAAAATAAAAAATTAGAACATAACCATTAATGTTGCAACCAATAAATTTATAAATATTTTTTGTTCGTTCGTTTAATAAAAACTTCTTAAGAAATAAATTATGTTAATAAGATTGTCCATATATATACGAGATACAAAACAACGAAATTTAGGCGTTGCACGTATCAAACACTCGCTTATATACATATCTACGAATATGTACACACAAAACCTTTATTAGGTTGTTAGAAAACAAGTTTGTCGTTACCTTTATTAGAATTAATTAGTTGGATTTCTATTTTCTTGTTATATTCTTTATCATGAACACAGTTGATTTTCTTATAAACAAACAAGAAAACCGTTTTGAGATACAAATATAAACTTTAATAAAATATTTGTTTAATTGGAGAAAGTTGCGGTATTACGTCTAGAATTTATTAGGTTGAAAATATGAAATCTCATTGGCTATAAACTTAGTTTATACATATGCGCCTGATGCCATAGCTGTCTGATATACAATTCAATTAAAGTTTAAATATGAGAACTAGAACTACATAATTGAATAGTAAAAACTGGTATGTCGATTATCTTTCGATCCGGTGTCGAATTAAAATGACTAAAAGTAAAAATTTAATTTATTTTGAATCGTGATTGTAAAATTTGATTGAAATTTGAATACTGATTACTGATTACAGTTTATCATACAGCTTACGTGAAATTTGAAAATAAATTTCCTTTTTTCTTAATTAATTCAACAGGAGGAATCTCGTCAATTGACAACATAAATGAGTATCATGACGTTTACAGATCAACCTGAAAAAAATTTATTTTCCGTTTCACATAGATATGGACATGGTAAGCATAATAATTAATATTCTGAACTGACACGCATCAGCAGCATCTGAATATTTAATTTCAACAAAATTATGATGACCCTAGAGACTGAACCCCATGCATACAAAATTTCTCCATGCTTTTGAATGGTTGTAAAATTTTCTCCAAACTCCAAAGGTAATCACCAGATTTCCGTCGCACCTGAAGACGTTTACAAAACCTCAATAACAACACAATTTGTCCTCTTCGAATACACCCGAATGCTTGGATTAAGAAATGCCGCACAGTTCAGCGTTTCATCAACAAAGTCATACAAGATCTCGACTTCGTTTTCGTCTATACATTGAAGACATTCTGGTGACATCGAAAAATGACCAACCAAGCAAACTCCACCTGGAAGCGCTTAACTTAAATTTCTGAAGTCCATATATCAATCCTGCAAGTTCTAAATTTTAATTTTTAAACAAATTTTAATACCTATACAATCCAAATTACAATCTTCAGATAATACTTTTCAATCTCTTTACTACTTGCCAAAGCTCACAGTCAAATCAATTTGGAAAACAAATGAATGAATTTCTTCACTTTGACCATGTTATAAAATTGTATCGCATTTGTACTTCTCAGAGAGAAGCCTTTGAAGGCGGGATACAGAATCACCAAAATGGAATATTTTGTTTTAATTCAATGTTAACATATTGTTTGTTGTTAGATTTTGATGCAGTGGAAACATAAGATATCGCAGTGTTATGAACAATAATTTGAATAAATGTTACAACTATAGAGTTAATATACGTATTAGAGGCATAATTTATCTGAGACTGGTGTTTTGGGAAGATTGTTTAACATAACAAAATATTTTTGTCACCCACTTACCAATAAATTACAAAGAATTTGAAGGTAATCTCATCCAAAACACAATAGAGTTACGTGGCAGAGTTAATCAACATAAAAAATAATATTTAAAATTATTATTCTGTATGTGGTATGTGTTTGTATAATACATGAAATCCACACACAGATTAAATCTATATAATAAACACATTAGCTGATTATAATTCTGTAATGAAGCATCATGTAATAGTTGGGTGCGCCGAACGTTATATAAAACTATATTATACTTTATGCACGATATGAAAATAGTACACAAGGTTAATAGGGTTACAGAATTTTCAACCGCCGACTGTTTAGTTTTTATATATAGCAGATCGTACATAATTAAGTTTGGATATGATCATATACATATATGTATATACCGCGTGTGCGATGAGCAAAAATCATACTAATGATTAAATGTAAATTACAAAAATTTACTTTGATGGCATTGAATTTTTTTACATGAATAACTATCATAGTTGGCAGCAGCAGACATTTTATTTTTAACACCCAGGTCAATGTTTCACGAGCAGCAAAATATTAAAATATCTTCTTTGACTTTTGTCTTGAAAAATATAAGTAGTTGGGAATATTTTACTATGTTTATAGGATTTCCGGCGATATAAAATATTATCATGTCAACAACTATTCCCTACACAGCAAATACACTGAATATATTGTATGGGGATTATCGGTCTTAATTTAGAAACTCTTAAAAGATTATTTTAGTTTTAGCACTACTTATATGTATACTGTTGTAAGTATTTTTTGTCGATAACCAATTTACTGGGTTAGTCACGGCCATGAGAATAAAACAAAAAATAAAAACTGAAATAATTTTGTAGGGCATCGATTGGAATTAATTTTTAAAAACCACACCTAAAAATCTTGAGAATCTTGCATCACTTTTTACTTTATATGTATACATATATTTAGGTTTTAAAAGGACATTCTAAAATGTCCACAAAACTCTTTTATATTTATGTAAATTATAGGCAACAGTATAACTACTCACATAAGTACTTCAACATCTTAAATATAGAAACGATAAATCAATATGAAATGACGTAACATTTATGTAACTAAATAAATAGCAAAATGTGTCATTTTGATTTATTTTCGTTGAAAATGAATTCCACTTCTAGTAAATTCAGAATAATTTGGAGTGCCAGTAACTGGATCTTTTAGAAAATTTTAAATTTGTACTTCAGAAATATAACAAGGATTGTTAATATTTGTATGTTTAACATTTACAATTCACATCATTTTGAATCGTGGTAATAAATAAATTCTCATCATTCTAAAAATCATTGTACTTTGCAATAAAGTTCCTAAGAAAAACCATAAATAAAATTGTCGGTAAAATCAAATTCGAAAACAAATTGGAGTTGGCGCATTTGATACTAACTTCATCTATATGTATCGTAGTTAAGTAGTTATAGATTGTAAACTTGTACATTTTATTTGAAATCATATTTGGAAATAATTAAATGTTTTGAGATAAGACCCCTTGAATTTCACGTAACAACCAGCGTAAGAAGCAAAGCTGTCGAATAAAAGACTTTAATCTGACGTATTAAGCACCTCAAACCTAATTTTATCGAATATTTGCAAGTTCTATTTTATATAGAAACGATCTTAGAGATTGCATGAGAGATTAGTTACCATGTGTTTTCTTCAATCTGCTTTCATAGGTCAGTCAAGGTAAATGGGGATCTGTGGTTAACACTGAACATAAGCATCATGATTACATAGTAGAGCGATGTCGACTTGGTTCTCAATTAGGACAGTACCTAATCGAATTCGTAAGGATCCTAAATAGGACTAGGTATACATTATACACAAAGGCCAAATTCATAGCCATGATCACAAATAATCTTAAATACGCTCAACGGATTGCAGGGGGCCGAAGCTGAATGATAGAATTTAAACCATACCTTAAACACATTTTATCGAACTAACTATTTTTATGAATACCTATACCTCTGCTATTACAAAACATCACAATCCATTATAGCCATAGTAAAATTATGAATTTCAAACTAACCGACCTTTAAGAAAGAAAAGGTGTCACATCTTAGATTATTATTAATGGTGTACAAATGATGCACACGTGTTGCATAGAAATTCGTTATACTGTTGATTCCAGCCGAAGATTAAAAAAATTGTTGGAATGACAATTTTAGCAAGAATATTATACCAGTAGTCCGAAAAGGGATTGGCAGTTAATAAAGTATAGCATTACGCTTAAATAAATAAAATATAAAGGTTTTACTCCTAGTCAAAAGTTAAGCTTAAGACAGAGGTTGAGGGGTATGACAAACGGATTGATGGGGCAGCTATTCAACTCTTCCACAATTTTTGATATGTTGTGCTATCTCTGGTAGCGAAACATTCCAGAGGCGCAGCTGTAATCAATCGAGCAAAACTTATGCCACGTTTAATTTTAAGAGAACACCTTTCCACACATGTTGCGATTTGTTTCTTAGACCATATCCAAAAAGAAATCAATTTTTTAAATTTTAGGGAATATTTTAAAACTGACGGAATGTTTTAAATATTGTAAAATTCAAGTAATTTCTTTAAAACATAGAAAACTTATAAAAATTCACCGAATCTTAAAATTAATTTCATGCAATTTCTAAAATTGATAAAATCTTTTGAAATTCAGACTAAAATTGTCGAATTCTATTAACAAAATTTTTCAAAATTTTGGAAACCCCGTTAGTTTTAATTGAAAAACTAAATATTTTTAAAAACAAAATTTAATTTTGGAAGTTGTTTTGAAATAATACACAAATTTTAAATGTTCGAATTTCTCAAAAAATCCAGAATTTTTGAATTTTTTGAAATTTCCCAATTTTTCAAAAATTTGATTTTCGCAAAACATTTGGAACTATTGATTATTTTGATATGCAAAAAAATGGGAAATAAATTGTAAAATTCTTTCTAATTTGAAATTATAAAATTCAAAATGAAATATTTAAAATTTGTTTGAAATTTTATTTTGATGATGAATTTGAGAACGAGCTTTGAAATAAAATCAGATTTTTAAAAGTTCGTATTTTACAAAAATTACATAATTATTGAATTTTGATTATAGTCTGGAACCTCTTCACCGTGAAATTTAATTGAAACACCAAAAAATTAGACAGATTTTCAAATACACCAATACCCCGTTTTGCGCTGTTCCAATTTGCGATGTTTCAGTCTGCGTTCATACATTATTGATACCAAAAGTTTCCACTTTTGATTCGATTTGGGTTAATTTTACAAAAAAAATCACTGGTTTTGTTTTCACTCGATTTTTACTTAAACTCGAATTACTTAAAACAATAAAATCATTATAATGGTGACAAGTTGGCTTTCATAAGAAAAAAATGAAAGCGGCCGACTGTGCGAACTATTTGTGAACAGGACGCTAAAAAAATTAAAGGTGCTGTGAGTGCCTCATCAAGTTCTGGTTCTAAAACATTAACTCGGATCAGAAATTCTTTGTTAATGAAAATTGATTGAAATTCAAACTCAAAGAAAAATGCCATTAAGTCAAACCATTTTATAAGCAAAAGATCATTCGAGGCAAGTCGAGGATGGCTTCAACGGTTCAAAAATTCAAGCCTCTGTTAATCTAACATCCGAAAAATTCAAAGGCCTTGAAAAATATGTCGAAAAACGATCTTCCGCTTTACTGGCGATTGATATCTATTTTATTCGACGATAAGGCTAAAAACTGCTGCATTCCAGAGATAAAAAGGTATTGTATGAAGGAAAATCTAAATTTTAGCATTCGATAATGCTCCAGGTTTATATCAATGAAATATCAGACAAACTGAAATGCGTATTTATGCCACCGAATACAACCTCCTTAATACAACCAATGGATCAAGACGTAATTTCCACGTTCAAAAGTTATTATTTAAACTTCTTGATATCACCGATTCAGATGACAATATGACAATGAAGCTTTGGAAAAGTTGGCTTTGGGAAAAGGTTCTGCCGTGAATTTTGCAGGCATGGAAATTACGGACATCGAAAAAATAATTTAAAGACCCGAAGATATGTCTAACGAGAATTGAACTGCCAGAAATGAGGATTGTTGTAAATGAAAATGACGAGAAAGATAGTGTAGCGGTAGGTAGCAGAGGAACAGTTGCCAATTTAAAAAAAAAGACTGGTTCTGAAAATTATCAATAGAGCTATTTTCGCTGAGGTTGGCGATATCGAATTTTCTAAGTTTCGTAGAGATATTTCTATTAATTTCTAAAGGTATGGAGAAATGCACCTTCGAAATTAGCCAGTTCCAGAGTTCCAGCTACATTAGAAAAATGTGTTTCCCGTATAGTACGAGAAAGAAAAAATATTATATTCAGCAATTTATACATTTTTTTTAAAAAAATTCAGAACCAATCTATGCATTTTTCATACATTTGTATGAACAAATTTGAGTCGATTTGCGTCGTTTCACTTTGAGTGCAATTTTCGAAGAACTAAACACCGACGGAAACGACGTTCCGTATCCGAATTTCATGAAAATTTTCAAACTACAGAAAATTTTATTCCATACATCAAAATTCAAGAAACATTGTAAATTCGTTTAAGCATTAAATTCGATTATTTTAGCGAAATTTGAAAAAATTTCTAAATTTCTAAAATAGGAAATAATATTAAATATTAGTTAGAATTTAGAAATTAAAAATTATGATCTATATAGGATTTCGAAGGTGTAGCGTAATTATATTTAAACAACAGCAAAACATTTCGGAGACAAAGCTCTACTAAATATAGTGACAGTTTTACGAGACGATTCTTAGCCACTTGTGGAGTGGCTTTTTTGGCAATATCCAATGAATTTTAAAAATTTAGGAAAAATTAGTCCTTTAAAATTAATTTCATACATTTTCCAAAATTAAAGAAATGTTTTAAAACTCAACATATATTCTAAAATTTTCAAAAATTCGTTTTAATATTTAAATTTGATTAATTTTTCAAAATTCGATACATTTCCTCAAATTCTATAAGTTACGTTTTAAAAATTCTTGAAAATTACAAAATCTTTATGGAAACAAGATACTCGTAAGTTGAAAAAGAATTTTGAAATAAAAAATGTTGACCTACGATTATTGAAGATTTAAGTAGATAATAGAATTTTCTAATAGTTTTTAAAGTATAGGTTTGTTCTACTACGCAAATAGAAGCTATAGAAGCTTTAAAAAAATTCAAATGTGTCAAGCAATGTTTTCTCACATGAAAGTGTGTTTTGAAATTTCGGCCTCACACTTTCCACATTACAGTGTGATTCTTAATTTTATGCAATGAAGTCATTTCATAAAATTGTTTACAGTTCAAGACTCTTTTATCGTTGCACTAAATGTAGAAGACCAACAATGTTCATGATCAATTAAAACCAAAAATACCAGCATGCCAATATTCACTTTTTAAAATATTAGGCGTTCCCTAGCACAGATTAAATGGAATGAAGAGAATATCCAAAACAAGCCATGGATATATGACATTTAACAATAATTAAAAAATATTTTGGAACTACTACCCACTTAAATTACGGGACGTGGATGCTCAATTAGATGAATTAGATGCTCAAATATTTTAGATCACGATGCGTTATTCAATCATCAAAAGGCTTGCTTAGTACATAAACCGAATTATTATTGATGAATCTCCTAGAGACAATATCTTTGAAAGAATGTGATTTCGTTCCAGAACCTTGAATTTAACGTTATAAGTAATGTAGCCTTTCTGCCATCTATTGAGAAATAAATCAAGTATAATCAATAAAGTTGGTTAGTTTTGATGTCAGCATTATAGCTCATAGTGCTGGAGATGTGTATTCAAAACTTGATGGGCCATTCATGGTTTTTTTCTGCACATCAAGAAGTAAGCACTAGTTTTTACAATTAAAAATATGTATACTGTTTGCACTTTGAATAGAAGTTGACAAGCATCTGAATTCAGTTTGAAATTTGAATAAAATCTGACACAAATTTGCCACGAAACAGTTTTTTAAAGTTCAAAAGAAACATTTTTGGTTCTAAAAAATGTTTTTAATGGGCACTAGTGCCATTGGAATAAAATGTAAATGTCAACAAATAATTAATTCATATTGTCATCTACAGTGATTAACAATTTTAGTCATGTATAGATACACGGTGGCCCAACGCGTTAAAATTATCGACGCCTATTATTAAAATGGACGTTTAAAAAGAAATGCATATTGCGCATTACATGATTTTTTGATCACCAACTGAGCGTATACAAAATTGAATATCGTGCCCAAATTCCAAGAAACTGGGTAAGTACTAAGTAGTAGGTATTAGCAAATCATCAATGCTTGTTCGTACAAGTCGTTTAGCCGAAAACATTGTTGCCATACGTGCAAGTGTGGCCATGTGGGGCCCAAGCATATAAGTCCCGGGAAACACTATCTCCGAAAAAAAGCGAGGTCAATTGGCCCCCGAGATCGTGCGATTGACACCAATGGAGTTCTTTTTTGCGGTTATTTCAAAAGAAAGTTATACGCCAATAAGTCAGCAATAAATTCTAATGGACGAGATAATAAGACATATTGGTGGAATAGAGACGCAATTATGCAAGCGTGTTATCCTACATTTGAACAAACGAATTGATATGTGCCACCGAAGCCGTGGTGAACATTTAGCCGATATTGTTTTGAAAGAAATCAAAATCATTATAACTCAATAATTTTTTATTTACTATTTACATGTTGAAACCATTATTGGCCCACCCTTATTTAGAATATTAACCAAAGTAACCAAAGAACTTTGGATACTTTCTTTCAAACAAAACTGGATAAAGAATGCATAACTAAAATTGATAATGTAGTTTATCAAGAATTTGATTGTCAACTTAATTGGAAATTTGAATATTTAAATGGAACGCTATACTCGACTCGAAGTTTAAGTTATGTTTTAAAATTGAATGCAGTAAATTATTAATAACAAACAGTTTTAAAGGCTATTACTGGCCCCTTACTGAGTTAACTATTTGGCTCCAACGGTTTCGATCCTGAGCATGGTCTTTATACTGTCTAAGACAATCTGAAGAGACCAAGTCATTCTCTACATCGTGGAGCCATCGTCGCCTGCAACGACCTCTGCGCCTACCATTTGGTGGCAGTAAATTATTGAATTTAGTTCAAAATGCCGGCAAGACAAAATTGTATCACTTTGCAATATAAAGTGGGAAAATTAGTAGGTCTGCGAGATCCAGTTCGTTTTATCGGAATAATACAGTGTGTACAAATATAAAATATTATCTTATCGTTGACATTTTGATTGAAGTACGTTATCTACGCTAAACACATAAACAAACAATACAACAATATTTTATTAAACTTGTGTGTTTAAAGAGAAAAAAATGAGGTGCTAACCGTAAAATATAATATATTGTAATTAGTAAGAAATAAAATGAGTCACATGTCCACAGCACATCAGATAAGATTTGTAGGTATGCGCACAAATATGCAATGCTATATATGTATATGAGTCAAACTAAATTACAAATTTTATTATTCTGTGTCATAAAACGTATAGATCATAACATTGAACGAATACTAAATTTAACAATCAAAACCACAAACCATATACCATACACATCATAATGCAATAAACTCATTATACAGATGGTTTACAAAATGCTCGCTATTTAACTCATAATGCTTTGTTCAAGTAGCAACAAAGAAATTGAATTACAATAATTATTTAGAGTATACGCATACATTACAACTAACTACCATCTTAGCCTTGATGGTCGTTAATTTAATTTTTAATTTTTTAATTTAGTTAGCTTAAATTAAATGTCAGTATGACATACATACATATGCTAAATTCAATAATTTTTGTTTTGTTCAAATGAAAATTTATACATAAATAAAATTTATACATAAACATTCGCAATTTATGCATGTATACGTATAAACGAGTAGCCAACAATCATAAATGTGTTGTTGATTATTATAGTTTCATGTTACTTACTATATAAATAATAAATAGTGTAGATCATCGAAAAAATCTAGTACACAAAAACTATTTCTCCCCTTTCACCTCAAACTCAACGATCCAAGGCTGTATATTATTTTAACAAACCAAAAGTAATCTATAACTTCACATCTAACCAAAATCTATACAAAATTCTGGATGCTGTGGAAATACACTATAAAAAGCATTGAATCGAAATTAAAAATAGTTTTTTGTTTTTTTTGTATTCAATTCGCGCTTACACTATACAAGTAGGGTACACATACAAGTACAACTATACATACAATGAAATTCAAAACTATTAAATCGTTTTGAATTATGAGAACTTTTTGAACTTTATGTATGTATATTCATATAATTAAAAATCTGTGTGGAACTTTTGTAAACAAAAAACCAACAAAAATATATGGGATACAATGGAGTGCGGCGCAGCGATCGCACAAAATATCAACAAATATTTTGTCGCCGATTGTTTGCTAATTTTAATCATGCAGATTTGCATGATTAAAATATTGTCACAAAACGCGAATCATACGAAGGTTGCAATTTTTTTCAGTTCAGTTTATTGAAATTTTTCATGCGTGCAAAAATAATTTCACTCGCTAGCTCTAGTGTGTGTGTGTGTGTGTTTGTATGTTTGTATATACAAGTATGGGTGTAGTGTGGAATGCAAATTTCGCGCGGTGAATGTAATTTTCATGTAATTTTAATTTTCTTCTTTTGTATTTCCAATTGAATGAGTTGTGCGCATCGAATTTTTGTGCTGTTTGTATTGGGCCGCAGTATATACTCTTTTCGATGTTGTTTAAAATGTCACAATACAAAATTATAACAGGCACTCAACTGAAAAAAAAACAATATTTCGTCAAATATTTAATTAAATACAAAAAAAAAGTCTTTAAACTTATAATCAAAAACCAACAAGGTAGTTGTGCTGGTCAAAAGTTAGCCTTGATCGAAATATTCGGTTTAAACATTGACCTAAATAAAATTATCGGGTTTACGATTTAAATCTTGCTGCGTTATCGATAATTGAATTGCCTTCGAATACATTAAATTGTTTGGTAAACGTTAACTAACCCATAGATTCTTCCTAACTGGAAGAAAATATCAATGAAATATTGACTAAGACCAGGAAAATGCAAAAGTAGCTAAGGCCCCCATCACACGAGTATTTAATTTTTTTTTTATCAAGTTATTTCACAATTTCAAGACAACTAGTCATAAGCACATAAAATTTAAATTAAGAATTCTTTCACTTGAGCAGTTCTTTTCAACTAAGTATACTTAAGATTATTCAAATGATAGCCCTCATTTTAATAATCTGAAGTATAGTTGAAAACAACTGCTCAAGTGAAAGAATTCTTAATTTAAATTTTATTCTAAATCTGATTCGTCAAAATTAAAAATAATTTCTTTTAAATTGCTAAGCCATGTTGTATCATTTAAACTGAAGTTATACACGAAAATTATCTATATGTTGGCTTATAAAGGGCTCTAAACTGGTGGCCTTTCGACAAACATTTTTGCCTCAGATATATACATTTGGATTTTTTGGTTCTTAATATTGTATTAGACGGTCTGATCAGGCGGCACCAAACCCATTTGGTTTTTTCGATTTTTTAATTGAAATTTTGATTCGTCTGACCAAATGATGTTGTATTAATACAATATGGAATATTAAGATACCTTTTGGCTCATGCGAACAGCCCATACTAAGGCGTCCAATTGCTAGCATACCTTTAGTTTTTTAATGGAAATACTTGGATTGGTGTAAACCTTTCCATTTTATTAATGTCCAGAAATTTGGGGTTTCCGACCTCCTCCAAATAATGTTTCGCATGAACCTGTTAACTGTCTCCTGGTATTTCTGATAAATCTTGCGGGCTCCGTCTATAGCAATTTCGTATGGGTCTGCAATTTACGGTATTTTCCCTGTTTCTCAATGGCGTACAATAAGAAACTGATTTTCACATTGTGGCTAAATTAATATTTTGTATTATCAAGCTTAAATTAACATAAACTCACCAACTATTAACTCAAACATAAAAAATATAAAAATCTAGTTGAAGCGGACATACCTGCGGGAGTGAGTCGAGAAATTTGTGTGATTGCGTACTTTGATTAGTAGAGACTGAAGTGTGATGATTTTTTCGACTCGAATGGTTGATTTTCATCTTGCATCTTAGAAGTGGAAAGTTGTGCCTTGGCGGGCAAGCTGATCTGCACGTTAGGTGAATGTTGAACTGACGGAAAATCTTATTTATAAGTGAGAAAGGGACAATTGTGGCCTTTCTTCGACGTAAGGTAAGGAAGTGTTATTGTAGGGACCAAACCCGTGATTTTTTTAATTCGAATTTTGTGGAATATTAACATACTTTTTGGCTCATGCTAGTCGTTTGTCTCGTGCTCGTTTGGAGATCATAGATCATTTTTTGAATGTAAAACTATTTAAGACCATTTATTGCGAACAGTTCATACAGAGGCGTCTAATTGCAAGCATTCCTTTAGTTCTTTAATCGAAGTACTTGGATTAGTGTAAAACTTTCCATTTTATTAATGTTTGTTAGTGTCCAGAATTTCGGGTTTCCGTCGTCTTTCAAATAATGTTTTACATAAACCTGTTTCCTGGTATTTCTGATAAATGTTGCGAGCTCCGTCTATAGTAATCTAGTATATGTCTGCAATTTATGGTTACTATTAGTACCCATAATAAAATTTTCTATTCCCTATTCATCGAACCATCATCACCATTAAAATACCTTTGCAGTCAATACCACTAAGATTTATCACTTCATCCAGGGGTGGGTGACTCCCATAAATCGCATTCTAATTTGCGCCGGGGAAGACAAATGGGGTGTCGGCTTACTACTAAATTGCTCCTGCAACAGTAGTTTACATGAAGCGAGCGGTATTGCAGTATTCCAACCAGATTAGTGAGATGAGGTAAGTTGGGTATTGGCGGGCAAACTGATCTACTTTTATACTTTCCGTAATGTTGAAATGCCTTGGCACCAATTGAACTGATCAGCTATCATATTTATAGATAAGAAAGAGACAATTCTGGCCTCCCATCGAAGTAAGGAAGTCTGATATACAAGGGATACCTTTAATGAGTGTCATATAGTTTCACATGAAGACGAATTAGACGCCTTATGGTTTTGCTCGCTGCCACTTTACTGATCATAAGATCTAGGAGGCTGTGATGATCTCCAAGGCTTGACTAAGTGTACTCCTAAATGATCCATCAATCCACAAGCAGGCTACACTTTTAACTTTCATCAGAAGTTTCAAGTTGGCTACAATACTTAAGGTATTCTTGGAATTATTTTAAAAATAATTTCGATCAATTTATAAGATGTCAGACCTTGGCCGATGATATCACTGTGTTGCAATTTCAAAATATTTGAATATATCGTACAACCAACTAAACGCCAAATTTCTATTTACACGAAAACATAATCATGATAAATGATTTTTTTTTTTGTATAACCGGTATTTGGAGGGAATTTTTAGCTAAATCAAAACATTCCTCAATCATCACATACAATAACCATAAATCGACTCACTCAGCAGAAATTTCACTCAATATATATATAAATAAAAATGTATATGCGACAACCGACAACGACAATAACATAAAGTTATTTTTGTATATATAAATAAAATATCAAATCCAATTTTGTGTGTACACAAAAATAAACGTACGGCTCGGCAAATTCACACAATCAGTCTTATAATATTTATAAATACAATATTATATATTTTTAGTTTGGTCGGTAGATAAGGACGCGTGATATGCAGATGATTCACATACATATCAAAATATATTGACCTGTCGTCCAAACAAAAAAATATGTTAAATGATCGAGCTCCAATCGACAAATTCTAATTAAAAGATTACCAAACAATTATCAGTTGCTGAAAAAATCACATGAATTATAATTCATTAAAAAATAAAACGACAAGTGTATACAAATTACAACACATTTGTCGAGTGTACGTATACATTGTTATCGCACGAACGTAAGCAAATACTGATAACGAGATTAGGGTACATTCTGACTAAAAAAAAATTCAGCAGATACCATATTGGACTGAAACGGAACACCCTCGCACTTATAACCGCCAAAAACCAACTTTCATTATGCGTTCGCACCATAAAATACGCGAAAACGAAAGAGTTATGAATGCGGAATTGAATAATAAATTTTATTATTTGATGATCAACGAAATAGGTGCGCGATTATGCGATATAGTGGTATAGTATTTAGTTTTAGTATATACAAATATTTTACACAAAAAAACTAATACAATCACATACGCAGCGGTGAATTATTCATGCATACGACGTAAGAATACGTCTGCTATATACTAATCATACAGGATTCTGTAGTTTTCTAAATTTACACTACAAATCGATATTGTAAATATGCCGTACCTACTCCAATTGAATCAACAGGTGGAGCATGTCTATATCTATATAAATCGATCGATCAACACATTTCCGTTTTATATAGCTAAGTAGAAAATCATTAGCCATATGATTTGATTTAGTTTTCGATGAGACGAAAATATCATATATTTCTATATAACCGATAATTAATTAAGAATCAAGACTATATGGCGTCTAATTTACAATTCTTAATTGGTAATTACTTATTTATTTCTAATATGTAAGTGATTTACAAAAAAATTGAGGTTGATGAACTTATCATGTGTACGAATTATATAAGAAAGAATAGAGGAATTTTTGTTTGTTTCATTTCAACTATGAAATATCATGCGATCATTCACACGTAAAAAAGAGATCGTAACATTTTCAAAATAATAATTTTGAATACAACTATATTGGATTATTTCAGAAGGCCTGATTAGTTTATATATAAGTACGATAATTACTTACTTACCAATAAAAAAAAATTATTTATCGCATGATCTTGCATTATTCATGTACATAATCAGTAAGTAGTCCAGCTTTACCGAGCGATTATAAAATACTTTCATGGATCACTATATAAAGCAATTTCAGTGAGATCACCATTACAGAACTGAAATGAATGATGTTATACGATCGAATTATCGTACTAATATTTTGATGTATCATTTGTAGCGAGTTTATCAAACTTCGCGTTTTGGGATCAATTTCAAAGATCACCAAAATGTTTATAGTTTATATCAATTATTTGAAAAGACACAGCCAAAAGCTAAATCATTGAAATTTACATAAAAAAAATAAGTATGAACAATCTATATTTTAGTGGCACATCAAATACGAATTCTCCCGGAAAGTAATCATGTTAACTGTTTTATTTCATTAAAAAGGTTGGAACCTACTGAGGTTCCGTACTCAATGCCACATGAGGTTCCGCACTCAAGGCTCATGGTGCAACCTTGGAAGATCTATCCTAAATCGCAAAAGAGCGCACTGCAACCTTAGCAAACTGCTAAAATTTGTACAAGGAATAGATGATAACTGATCTGCGTTCAAATATCCGAAAGAGAACACTAAAGACCTAGCTTTAACAAAGGTCGGGCATCTGCAAAGATAATGTAAGAAGTCAGTCATTTCATCCAGACAGTCGTCACATAGAGCATCTTGAGGAAGTCTCATGGGTTGGAGACGAACCTTGAAACATCCATGGCCAGTAATAATATAGACCAGATTTCTCAGCTGGTTCGTTTTTAAACTTAACACATATTTATACACGAATAATATCCTTCCATAAAACACTAAAGTTACACGCCTCAATCGTAATATGTGTAAGTGCAATCAGTTCAGCTTGAAAAACAGCGCAGACTATTGATTCAAACAAATGTCTATATGGGAATTCTGAGAGAACCATAATTCTTTCGAGGGAAAAACGATGGAAAATGGATTGGTCAAGTTAAATAAAGGCAACAGCCTGTCATTTATCATTTTAACCACCGGAATATAACACGTCGGGCCAAGAATGAAATTCTGGCAAACACATAGTATGGACTCTATAGCATAAGAAGAGGAGTAGAAGACATAACATCAGTTATACGACTATAGGCAGTTATGTGTAATTAACAGCTTCTGTAGCGAAGCTGGATGTACTGCAGCATCAAGCCTTGCTACACAAGTCGTTAATTGTTAATTTATTGACCAATCCGAAAACAAAAAGTGAGATGTTGATCAAAAATATTAAAGCTTTCGTTATTAAAGTTACAATCAACTTTGTAATGAATTTGTTAGAATTAATTTTTATTAAGAGCTTTTCTAACCAAACAAGCCGACCGCTTAATACAGTTTGAAATTTAGTTGAGAAGTTTGTTGTAGATTTGACAGATTTCCATCGGTATGTATTATGTTGACACGAGTCATACACATACACATGCGACTTTCGTAATGAAGATTTTCGTTTGATTAATTTAAACAAAACGTCGTTCCCACGCATAACCTCTCGCTTCTTTCATCTCAAAAGCTTCAATAAAATGTAAAGACTTCATTAAAGAATTTTAAAAACCTCATGATTATTTTCATAATATTTTCCAAATATCTGATCAAACACCCATAACTTGTAATTGGATTCGTTGTGATTACAACAAAAGTATTTAAAATAAAAATTCATGAAAATACTTACGAAAACTAAAACTTATTTTGCACTCGTTTTGAAATACATACTCATAACTATTAAAGCGTTAATTTTTCACAAGTTTTCACGTTCACACTATTTAAACAATGCATCTTAAAAACTCATATGAAACCTTTCCAATTTATTTGTAAAAAAAAAAAAATCTTCGCTTCTAGTTACGAGTTCATGTCTAGAGCAGTTCCGCAGAACTTGCTAGACCTGTAAGCATGTTGCATGTTACAGAGAGAAGAAAAAATTAAGTAATTATCTCTAAATTTATCGATGATCCGCGAAAGGTTTTTGGGTCAGTATAATCCGAATTGTCAGCTTTAGGTATGAAAGCTACTACATTCCTGCTCCAATAGCGCGATAGAGTTCTAAAAGCATTGCATACCTAGAACAGATTGAGTCCTTAGTGATGGGTAGAAAATCCATGCAGCAATTCAGCAAAGGTAAATTTTCTGAAATGTAGCCGAAGTTTATAGAGTCCAAAAGTGCCATTATTAGCCAAATTTTTGTTAAGTCTGACAAAAATAGATAAGCTATCAATTTCTTTAGGTTTTGTTATATCTCTTTGAGCCACTAAAAATTGATCTTCGCCGAAATTATATTCTTTTCAGTCCAGAACATCAGAAGAGTTGATTACGCTTCTTCTGGTTGCTGATAATAGAATATATACATATATCAACTGTCACAAATTATTTTGCTAATAGCAGTATTTTTGTATTGCGAGATTAAATATATCGGTATGTACAAAATTTTCAAAATTCTATAATTGGAAGTTAAAATTCTCAAAAAAAATCAACAAAAAAATGGGCTAGGTTTGGTTAGAATGGCGGCCAAGGCACACTTAGACCGGTAACGGTCCATTGTGATACCACAGGATCTTACAGGATCTTAATCAGACCCTACTTATACATCGTAAAATATTTCGCAGTTTAGAGTTTTCGAGATCCGAGAGACTATCTATTATGTATCTACCCACATGTTAATGCCTTTTGTTTGCTAACGCCGAGCATGTTTAACAATGAGTATATAGACAATGAACTAAAGTCTCTTCCCCCTCCTTCATGTAGTTTTTGTAGTAAAAGTCATTTTATTCTGAACATATCCTCCTCGCATGTTTTCCCGAGTATCTTCACAACTGTTTTTAAATCATGTCGACGAAGGGAGATTAAAGTTCTGGAGCGCTTTAAGTCCAGTGAGGGCTAAAATTGTCGTGCTGGAATATCTTTGATTCGCAAAGGAAACTGCCTCTTCTCTAAGCGCTGTAATTGCCATTTTCGGTTTCAGTTGGACAGTCGTATCCTAGCTAGTTCGTCCGCCAAAAAATGGGTTGCAAATGTTCGATTTTCTACATACATGAGCTAGCTTATAAAATCTAACTTAAATTTTCTAAAATTGAATCCAATTAAGTCCAAGATTAAAAGTCGAAGAATGAAAATTCAAGAATTGATAATTTATTTAAATATTTTAAATAGTTTTTTGTTAACTTAAAGAAATGTAGGTGTTAGGACATTTAAAAATTGTGTTTGGTTTGCGTAGTTGCACACCACTGGTCTAATGCACATATCTATGAGAAATATAACCTAAACCAATTATAGATTAGAAATTCTCCGTCATAATTTTCATAAATCAAAGGGAAACCATAAAAACTATAAAGAACTATATTTTTAGTGAATAATAAAACCGAAAACTACAAAACTGGAATAATTAGTTGCCAATTTATAATCAAAATAACAATTTCAATGTGTTTATGTAACAGTAATCGCTCCGATTAGGTAATCTAAGAGATAAAAAAAAACTAAAATTTCACTCGCAACATTTTTGGTTTTCGATTTTGTTTTGATTAATAATCGAGCCCCATAAAATTGGTTTTATTATCAGCTTTTTGTCATCGATCGATCGACACACACACAAATATTTGACAAGTGAGTCATCTATCATCAAATAGTAGAATAACGATCGAGCTCAGGTGACCGAATCGTGTATTTGTAATTACGAATGTAAAGATATTCAAACAAAACAATCGAAGCCAAGTAATTACTGGTTAACTGTTTTATGAACTAAATAATGGTTATATCGTTGTTATTGTTGTATTCCAATTATGATGAGTATCGTCTTCACATTATACAAATTTTAATTTTTTTTTTTTGCTTTTTAAACAAACAAAACACCACACAAACACTAACGGATGAAAATCTTACCTGTTACTTGCGTATGTGTTGGGCTCCACATAATTTATATAAAAAAAAAAATACACCACGAATTTGAACTTTAAAAACTTCACTTCACAAAATCACACAAAACTTATTTTAACAATTTAAAACTTAAGAAATTTTTTTACAATAATCACTATTTATGCACACAAAAATTATAAAATACAAAAAACAAAAGGAAAACCTTCTGACTACTAACAACAAACTCTTCTCACTCACTGACAAAACAAAACAAAATTTAAAACAAAAAAAATTTGCACAAACGTCACGTCATACGATCATTTTACTAATGCGAACGAACATACTATGATGTTGATGATGAATGAAAACAAAAGCCACACAAAATACAATACAAACATGATTGATTTTATTTTTTGTGGTTGAATGTACTCCGCACGTACAAGATGGTGAACGATTATACAAGGTGTGCTGTATCAAAATATAAACGATTTTTTTTGAGTACTGACATCTGTATGAATAATTTTGAAGTACGCACATAGTCGAAATAAATAATTATGTGGTGCCATCTAATGTATATAAATATACATGAATAAATACTACTAACAGTAGTTAGTGGTTCCATCTAACGAACTAATTCAAATCTAAAATTATTGACGGTTTGTCATCTGGGTAAATATTAAGGTGCGATACCAATATAAATAAAGCACACAAAATAAGTTGGATACATATTTCAAAATGTGAATGTTGTTGGAATGAACTAGTGCTTAGTGTAGATTGTCTCATTGTAACTTTTATTAAACAATTGGTTTAATTCATATTCAATCAAACTCTACTGCGAACCACTATTTCAACCAAAATTACAAATTTATAATGGCGGTTGGGCTTGAGTATTGTTGTGATCTATGTGAGAGAACTGTTTAGCGAGATTATGACAGCGGACGTTTTACGTCCTTTCAAATACATGGGCTTATATAGCTCCTCGAGGGATAAGTAATTAGAATTGTGTATTATTTAAGGCAGGTGTGACTAGGCCACCAACACCCGAGATGTCTGAACGCAAGAGAGTTCTGTGGCAACAACATCAGAAGATAAGCCTAAAGAGAGACCATAAAAACTATAAAATTTAGAAACGCAACAAGAGCTCTCGAACAAGAGATAAATTGATCTCACAGATCAATAATTCGGACCTAGGTAGGCTCCAGGACTGTTTCATCTCCATTCATGACGCGGGCCACTCGCTGAAAAGTGCTGCAATACAGGTACCACTCCATGGCCGAAATGTGAAAGCAAAAAGTACAGTTAGAAAGGCCCAGTATGGCAACCGTCCAAAGTTGTCACTGTAAAACCAATAGAAGGTAAAGAGGCCTCCTACGCAAATATCCAGGATATGAAAAGAAAACTATGCAGTAAAAAAGGTCAGCAATATCAGAAGATCTTGAATTCTTCCTGAAATGATCGGCCTTAACCGAAACTGGTCTGGTAGCATTGTTACCAGAAAAAAGATTACCGAGATGGAGCTTTAAAAAGATCAAATATAAAGCAGAGCAGCGGTGAGATCAAAATCAAGGATCTTAAACAAGATGTCATGACATAACCATTAGGTATGTCCGAAGCTCACCGCTTATGCAAACTGTGTTTCAAATGGGTATGCAATCATTATTCTCGTAGCAAAGTATACACAGCATACAAAACGGCTTTGAATCTAATAATGCTGAAAACTGCCTATATGATGATATACGTCAGCTAAAGATTGTCTATTTCAACAAGTAGAACTCAAAAATTGCGATACATGAGATAAGACAAAAAGTATTGTACAAGTGCAAAATATTGATATCCGATGCATTCAAGAACCTAACGCGGTTAAAGGTAGGGTAGAGGTCTGGCATTCTCTACAAGAGTTATCACCCGAACCGGCGAAAACATTAAAGCAGCCATATACATCGTATAAAAATGTTCTAAAGCCATGAGAAACTAAGCTACTTGAAAAATTGATTACTGGCAGGTTAAATCGAAATACGCAATCTAATCGCCACTATCAATAAAGAAAATTGTATGTTGAGTATTCTAGAGCGCTGTTCATCACTCACTAAAGCAATAAGGATCATCGTTTATGTGCTTTGATTTACAAGAATAACAACCAAATCTCTACCAAGATATTTGACAACTAAGGAACTCCATGCTAGCCAAATATTATAGCATTGACATGGGTTAAGTATTAGTACAAAGGAAAGACCTCCTAGTACAAAGGGAAGACACTCACTCTAGCTTTTATTCGGTAAAGGTGCTGGATAATTAAAGGTCCATTCGCAGTAAAAGCTTACATTAATAAATGTATAATCTGCCATAAACAACGAGCGCAAATTTTAAATCAAATTATGGGAGATATTCCAATAGCTAGGGTAACTCCGACATGACCCTTTACGCATACTGGGGTAGATGATGCTGAACCTTTCCAACTATGGTGTTCACCAGGTCGAGGTAGCAAAACCTATAAAGGTTACCTAGCAGTATTCATATGCTTTGTGGTTAAAGCTATTCACATAGAAGTAGTAAGTGACTTGTCATCAAGAGGTTTCATAGCAGCATTCAAACGCTGCACAGTACGCCGAGGTGTTTGCTGGTACCTCTATATTGACTGTGGTTCCAATTTCATAGCAGCTTCAAAACGTATACGGAACGAACTGACACGTGCAGTAATATCACTATCGAGAAAATGGTCAGAAGAGCTTGCAAAACATAGTACACAATGGCATCATATACCACCAAGAGTACCACATGTTGATGGACTTTGGGAATCAACTGTTAAATTCATGAAACATTTTGAACGAAAATATCAACCATTTAACACGTTGTTAGCTCCTGCAAAAAATAACCTAAGAGTATTGGAAAATTTGGGTAACCGAATATATTTTACTGCTATACAAAAACGAAGCAAATGGACCAAAAGACAAGCTAATAAATATATCAAAAGGGGAGCTAATTCTCATTAAAGATAATAATTTCCAGCAAAATGGCCTTTAGTAAGATTTCAAGAAGTCCATACTGGAAATGATGGCTTAGTTAGAGTCGCAACCATAAAAGCCAGTAACGGAGGATTGCTTAAAAGGCCACTTACCAAAATCAGCCGTCTTCCAATTGAGGATAGTGCGGCCAGTTGGAATAAATGGGTCTGCCAAAACCTAATGACGACACCACGGAAGTAAGGGAGGCAGCACCGACTGCTGACGGTTGTAAAATAGACACTTCGAAACGAAAATAACCGATACAATACGGACGAAACCTCACCTTTCCAATAACCCTTGGGCTTCTTGGTGGCCAAGAAACTTTACAATTTCTTAAAATTATGCGATCAGCAAATTTTGTTGACAATAAAACGATTGTTGTGGAAACTAAAAGTCGTTGACACGCAATCAGTTAACATGTTACGATAACGTTCCCCATTCACTTTAAAGTTATTTTATTGTTCGTTTTCAAAGAAAAACGGCATAATGATACCACCAGCCCATAAACTACACCAAACAATGAATCTTGGAGGAAGAAGTTCTGCCTCGTAAATAATATGAGGATCGTCCGCTCCCCAAATTCAACAATTTAGCTTATTGACGGACTCTTTAAGATGAAATTGAGCGGCATCGCTAAAGATGGTTTTTGATGAAAAACCTTCATTTCGTTCAAGCATCCAATTAACAAAACGGTGACGATTTAAATGGTCTGGTGTCGTCAATTTTTGGGTTAGTTGACTTTTGTATTGTATGGATGTGAAATACGAAATTTACTTGAGTCTAAAAGCTGTTCAAAAGACAGTCCAAAAGACAGTTCCACAAAGTATCTCCTCCGAATAAAAAGAGCTCCGAATTAATACAATTCACCCCAGGTGAGCTATTTCATTTTAATTTCTACATGGTTCTATAGTGAATTCCTCATTGGATGGATCCTCAATGTAAATCTCTGCAGTCTGTATTTGAGATGACTCAACTACAATCCGGGACGCATGATGAACACCAAGCAGATCGGTAAAGTGTCCCATCCTTGCGTCGGGTACTCGCGTGAATGTTTGACAGAGGTTTCCGTCCTGGTCCCGGATGACGGTTAACACAGGGCTGAAAGTACGGTGCAATCCGGCACTTACTTTAAAGAAATTACGCGAACTTCGCTCAATGCTGCGTTGTTGTACTTTCAGAACTCTCGGGGTTCGACCATTCTCGCTTCTTCCGTCTACAAATCGATGTACAACAACACAAATTTTTTTTTAGGTTCATAAGCAGCCATCTACTTTGTTCGAAAGAACGACAACGTCATAAAAATCCCCAATATTCGTATTGTGGGCTACATAAAGTTGATTAAAGGTTCTTGGTCAGCCCCTTAACGGGTCATTCAAATTTAAATGACATTTTTGTACTTCTACTAAGAGTTGCACCATCTAACTTTATTTAGGGCTACTGTTTTTATTTCCGGTCATGATTTAAAAACCTCGTTTGCTTCGGCTTACATCTTGCGGATAATAAATATACGGTTCATTACACTTTCGTGTAATGTTCGAAGTTCTGCCACCTACATAATCCAAACCAGAAACCACACCGTCAAGCAGATAAGCTTCCTGAATTAAGCAAATGTCTACCTGCGAATTAGCGATCAGCAACTTAAGCTCAAACGATGCAGCTTTGCTATGGTGTAAGTTGATCTATTTCAGCACAAGCATAGAAGTCATAATAATGATTACAAGCTAAGGAAACAATCGAGGTTAGGAATCAAACTCACGGTCCTGATACAACCTAGACGAAGGTCGTAACTGGAAGCCAGTTTGCTGTTCAATATCGGTATCACACAAGCTAGACCCGAAGCAAGACACGAGGTAGACCGAACGACATTGTTCATATCGAAGATCACTGACTCGTGTTCGGTTACTGGAGGATTCTAACAAGGTGAGCGTGAATTTCAGAACTTCTTTTCTACATAGCAAAATACAGTGCTTGTTGTAGTTCTCTGTAAAGTAAAAAGTAACAAACTTCAATCTAGAACCTACACCATCAAGAAGGTACAGATTGTTTGTTTTTTTTTTTTTTTATTTATTTATTTTATTGATTTATTGATTTCCGGGAAACATTTGTTTGCGATACTGCACGCTATTTCCTTAGAATAAAAGAAACTGACTTGCAGCTGTGCAATTTAATGTGAATAAACATAAGCATGGACATCATAAAAGAAACCAGCAAAGAAGAAGCAAATAATCTACGGGCCAGAGATAATCTTAAAGATAATCCTGCCCAGTACATACTGCAAAGAATATCTGGAACCAGTAATGGTCTCAAAAGATTTCTTTTCAGATATCTTTGGTCCTCGAGACCACCTCACACAACCACTTGTATGTGTCGTCGTTGGCGCATTTACAGATAATGTAGCCATCAGTTAGGTAGCACTCCAGCAGTTGTGAAATAAAATTACCCGTTTGAGCTGTATAGCTAGTACCTTTCGGTGGAGCTCTAAACGAATGATGTCGAATTTAGTCTCATCCAGAATGATATCAGGATTGTTCTCGCGTATCGCGGCTTTCCTTAGCGTGGACCCAGCAACAACAAGAGCCAGCGTCCGTGGCTTTTTAGCCTCCATTTTTGGAGTAATGCTAGATTGGACACGGGGTCGTTTCGGTGTTGCCACAAAAAGGAAGTGCCAGGCACCTGGCTTATCGGGTCAAGCAACTTACGTTATATTCTGTTACGTATAGGCGCATGCAATTCCTTTTGCCCTTACGCCTAGTTCCGCGTTGGGATGGGGTTACCGCAAAGGTCACCTCAGCATCCGAATTAAGCGGGGCTTCCTTAGAACCCGACGTTAATTCGGAGTTGAAACCACAGACACTTAAAGTGTCGAGGTTTTCAAGCTCCACGTCGGACACAGCAGTGCATTTGCGAATTATGATAGAATCCTCGGTTAGCACCATGGGCCCAGAGTGGCATTGAGTGCGGAACCTGCTTAGGTTCCCAGCCAACTTTAATAATAATAATAATAATAATAAAATGTTCGAAGTTAGTTTATATGTTCATCTATGAATCAGTTGTTCAGAAATACTTCTTGATACATCACCTGCGTGTGCGGATCCACGTTTCATAACCGTAAATCATCACGTCTATTTCTTTTTGGTTGAACTCGTCGTTTGCATGAGGCTATTTAATACTACAAAGAATAGAATCCTTTATGAGTTCGATTATTTTGTTTGTGCCGCGTGGTCAAGTGCTGCTGGTTTTTCCTGGTCTGAAATGGGCTTATTCACTTCCTAATGTTTAATTGATTTTAGGTGAGATTCTATCAATTCAATTATGATTATTGCTAATATTTTTATTGTTGTATTAAGGACGGATATACCTCACCAATTTTTATATTATTTCAGGTCACCTTTGTAATGGTCAATCCTTCTTTCCATTTCATTGGAATCCTTTGAAATGTGTCGATCTGTTCCCAATTTTGGATCAGTTCGTTGAAGCGTAAATCTGGGTAATATATATATTGTCACTTATGAACAGTTGATTTGTGGCACAGAAACCAATGAACCTTTCAGAAACGTGGTTTTATATTTTTGTAAGACTTCAAACATGTTTAGGTATGAAGAAAACAAATGCTTTAGGAAATTGTTATGGAAACAGATTATAACTTCAAAGATGATGATGTAGAATATTAATGGCAAATCTTAGTTTGCGGAATTCATTTCATTTGCAAAATTAAAGGATCATCATCAGCTGATAGAGAATAATAGATTATGATAAAATTATTGTTCAATACAGTGCTCAGGGTGAATAACCCAAGAAGAATAGTGAATCATAATAATCATTTGATATACCTACCGCATGTATTTGTTTGTACTAATTCACGATCAAATCGCCATCGATTTATTAATGCGTGTTCATCGATTACTATAACCGCAATAAATTGAACCTACCGCGCATAAGTCCATTCAAATATAGGATTTGTAATCAGCGATCATGCATACAACCAGTAAATTCCAATGTCGCTCAGTTTGAAGTTTCATTGTGCTTTGAATGGCTGATAAGACGTCTGTTCAACTTCAAAAATTATCATTCGTATAAGTGTCTATGGCTGCGTCTACATAGATAACGTATTGTAAAACTAACAATAAAATGAATATTTAATTGCTTTAGTTTGATTCGCATGAAAAGCTAATAATTGACACCACCGATTCCACTTTAATTTTTTAGCATTTTGTTGATTGTAGAATCTAAGAATTTGGTTTGTTTATACCTCGCCTGTTATCTTATAATCCTCTGAACACCTGTGTAAAGACACAACACTATAATAAGCACTACGATTTCTGTTTGCTCATAATAATGGATACGTGGGGGACCTAACGTAACCTATATATACTCCTTATCAAATACACACACGGACGTGATTAATACTGCGGTAAGCGAATCTTATCATTTCAACATGTGGGTGTACATACAGCGATCACAGGTACAAATCATTTCTATATTAAAATTTACAATATTATTGTTTAGCCTAATGCGTGATCGATTATCGCTTTCGGTACTATATCGAACAACAAAAGTTTGTGTTTTAAATTGAATGCCACTTGAAATGAAATATTTTTCAAGTGGATGACTATGCAAGGTGAATTATTACTGTGGTAATATATTGCGGTATATACGCGAATTGGTAAATCACAAAATTATCGAATTAACGATCTATACAAATTATTAGTCATATCGATTTGTATTTTATCTAATCCAATTCAATAAATTACTGATCGAGTCAATATACTCGTACATACAATTTAAACAAATTAACGTAACTAACAAACAATTTTACATATTGAACGACGTTATCAATCGGTATTGTAAACATAAAAATTGTGTTGAACATACAATCAAATCAATGTAAAACTTAACACATTAGATTTATGATATGGCTAAAATTATGATCAACACACAAATTATCGATTATATATTATATAAAGTTGAACGCTGAAGAGGCGAACATACCCATCGGCTCAAGGAATTGTAGCAACATTTCTTCCATTTTCCACATCATGGGAGGCAGATTATCCTCTTTGTCATGCATAAACAGGTGCGTTCCTTAATATCAAAATGTAGAGCCGCTACAGTACCCCCCTGCAAGTAAATTCCTCACGAATACTGAAAAAAGAAATCATAATAAAAAAAAGGAAGGAAATTTTAGGAAAAGGAAATTAGTTAGGAATTTGGAATCGGACTTTCTTTTTTGGTTTAGTTTGGTTTAAGTTTGCTAAGCTAAGGATACCATGCGCCGGCTTCAGTCTGTCGATGGAAACATTTACATTTCGACCATTTTGATGTACATATAATGAAATGTTTCCTAAAACGACGAATGACTTTAAACGGCCCTTCGTACGGCGTTGATAGGCCAGTTCGTACCTTGTCGATACGAACAAAAACGAACTCGCAACTTTCTAGAGTTTTCGGGATATATATTGGCGTGGAAGTTGACTTGCAAGTGTCAACAGGAATAATCTTGAGCATATTTGCACGAAGTTTGCCTACACAGTCGGATGAATCGGGACATGGATCAGAAGAGCTGGTCACAAAAAATTCTCCTGGGAGCTTGAGGACTTGTCTATATACTAGTTCTGCTGGTGACCAATTCAGTTCATCATTGACTGCAGCTCGTATTCCCAACAAGACGAAGGGTGGCTCAGTGCTCCAATGAATAACGTTATCACGAGCTTTGAGTGATGCTTTCAGTTGTCGGTGAAACGTTCAACCATACCGTCGCTGTTCATATTCGGCCAAAAATACCTACTGGAAATTAATTTTTGGGTAGCCGCTGGAACAAATGGTCGATGAACTCCTGTCGATGTTTCACAGTATATTTTCAAATCGGAGAGGATGGTGAGCTCTATTTTAAACTTAGAACCCGCAGGACGAGATGAATTATCAAGTAGTTCTATCAATTCATCATCAGACTCTTGAGCCTTAGCTAAATCATCAAGTGCGTTAGCTTCGAAATCTTCTCTATATTATCAACGTGATCACATGGTCGTGACAAAGTGTCAGCGACCACGTTGTGCTTGCCCGAGATATGTTGCACGTCCGTCGTAGCCTAAGCAATGAAGTCAAGATGACGAGACTGCCGTGGACTCTTTTCGCTCAGTGATGTGATTGCGGTGGTAAGAGGTTTTTGATCCGTGTAGACGGTAAATTGCCTACCTTCTACGAAATACCTAAAATGTTTTATTGCTAGATAAATAGCAAGCAGTTCTCTGTCAAAGGCTGAATATTTACTTTCCGCTGTAGACAGTTTGCGGGAAAAGAACGCTAAAGTTTGCCAACATCCTTCATTCATCTGTTGTAACACTAACGGCAATGTTTGAAGCATCTGTGGCAATACTAAGGTTCGAGTTAGAAAGAGGATGAGCTAACATTGCTACGCTAGCAAGTGCACCTTTTATTTTGACGAACGACTCATTACAGTCGTCAGGCCAAGTGAAAGTTTTACTGTTCTTTGGCATTTTATTCAAAGTTACCAGGTGTGCATAAATCGGAGACAGCAATTCGGCTAGCTTGGGAATGAATCTATGATAATAATTGACCATTCCCACGAATCGCTGAATTTGCCTTATGGATGTTGGAGCAGGAAATTTTTTTATGGCTTAAACTCGCCGTGGCGAAGGTAATATGCCATCCGTGGTAATATGGTGGCTGACGAACTCTAGAGCGAATACTCCGAGTTCGCATTTTGAAACTTGGATGTTTATTCCAAATTTAACTAATCTCTCAAATAACTCTTTGAGATGAAATTTGTGCTCGTCCTCATTTTTACTAGCCACTAGTATATCGTCTATGTAGACATATACAAAATCTAAACCTTTGACCACTTCATTGATGAAGCGTTGAAAAGTCTGCGCAGCATTCCGAAGACCAAAGGGCATTCTCGTAAATTCAAATAACCAAAATGGTGTGGTAATGGCCATTTTAGGCACGTTTAGGGCGCAATGGGGATTAGATGATACGCTCTTACCAAGTCAATTTTCGAGAAAACTTTGCAACCTTCCAGGTGCATAGAAAAATTCTGGATGTGTGGTATCGGATATCGATCGGGTTCGGTGACGGGATTTAGGCCTCGATAATCTCCACATGGCCTCCAATCTGTCCCATTTTTATTCTGGACCATGTGAAGTGGTAATGATACCGCAGAAGATGACGGTCGTCATATGCCCAATACCATACCATATGCTCGAACTCGGCAAGCGCTGTCTTCTGTCTGACAGGATCCAGACGACGTGGTCTCGAAAAAGGCAGCCGGCCTTTCGTATAAATATGATGGACCACACTATGTTTTGCTGGATAGTTGTAGTTCGGTTCTTCGGTTAAAGAGGGAAACATCTCCAGAATTTCACCATATCCATTTTAAGCGGTTGGTAGGATTGGCGTAGGTGCTTTGACCTTAGCTGTCATTGCGCTTACAGCTAGACTAGTCGCTGGATCAAGTAACCGTTTTCCACGTAGGTCGACGAGAAGACCATATTTTGTCAGAAAGTCAGCACCAATGATTGGCCTGTCTACTGACGCGATCGTAAAAATATGGGGAAATTGTCGCCGTAAGCCAACGTCTACATTCAATAATTTGGTCCCGTATGTGTTAATTACTGAACCGTTGGCGGCGGAAAGTACCAAGCTAGGATTTATTTTTGATGCGTTTCCACGGAAACATTTTACGGGTAGAACGGATATGACGGCACCAGTGTCTACAAGAAAAAGTGTATCGTTTGTTGCATCTTTAATAAAGAGGCGGCGATTATAATGTATCCGATTAGCTGCCGCACTCTCAATCGGATTTATTGTTTTTTTTTGAAGATGACTGGTTTGTAGATACATAACGATGATGGCGTTTACAAGGTAAATAACATTTCCTTGCCTCATTGCTGAATTTATGGTTGTAATAGCAGATTCCCTGATTGTCGATTAAACGACGTCTCCTTCCACTCCGTGGTCTTCCTGAAAAATGGCCAGATTCATTTCGTCCTACTGACATCTGCTCGAATCTTGGCTCTATACTAGCGAGTGTAGCTTCGAATCTAGTAACAAAATAATTTGCCATGCATAAACAGGTGCGTTCCTTAATATCAAAATGTAGAGCCGCTACAAAATCACTTCTCCTTCAATGAATTCCATGGTGGTCTCGGTAGCTCCACTGTCATCTTGACATATTAGGTTACCGATTTTTGATTTCATTATAAAAATCCACGCATTGTTTCTACGTAATCCAGCTTTTCGGAATTTCACTGTTTTGTTTGAGTAGTTCTATTTCACAGCTAGTTGTGTAAGTGTTGCACACATACACCGGCTGATGAACATCACAAAGGTATTATCCGTTAAGGCACTTACATGTATTAAACCCATCCGCAGTTAGCACCATATATTGACTTTGTTGTAGTGCGACCGTCAAGTAGTTAGAAGATGGCCTAATGTATAGACATATTCTTGCTGGTGGGTCGTAGGAACTGGTATAACGTGTATCGGGATGTCTGTACCAGTGGAATTTTAATTTCAGATATTATGGGTTCTTCAATTTATAGACTGTTTTGACTTCGATTATTTTATATATGGCTGCTGTGTCTAAATTACGACACGGGAAAACCTAATTGGGGTTTAGATTCTATACGACTTGTTTAATCTGTTCCTGACAACATATCAATTGTCACGGTAAATGGATCAGGTTTGCCTTGATGAACTTTGGTGATGGTGTCAATTATTGTGAATTGAAATACGCGAAGTCTCATCATTTCCAGCATAGCATGAAGTGCCAAATCGGTGAATTCCCCATGGGAGATCATGCTGGTCACTATGTTGTTGAATGCCTGAAGTTTCTTATCTGTCTCCTCGTAACTGTACTTAATAACGTTGATCGTTGATTCTAATATCGACATTTGTTGTGTAATATAGCTTTGGGTGGTGTTGTTGGTTTAAATTTAATTTGTGATTGTCTTATTTGCGAAGCAGTTGCTCTACAAAAGCGCTTGGCCGATTTAATCAAAAAATTAAAATTGGGCGGATTTTATTCCAGCACTCAATGCCACTAATGGGCCCACGGTGCAATACCCACCTACATTGACACTAACTTTCATTAAACCCATTCATCTCATTCACACAAGTACCGTATACCACCTGTGCATTGCATAGCGCCATGTCAAGCTGTACAGTGACATGGAAGATCCAAACGTCGCAGCTTTAACTACTGCGCTATTTCCTCGGTTTAATCAAAATAAATGCCAGGATGGCAAGTGAACCGTGCTATATTGATTTTTAGTGCTATTGTCCATCAAATTATTGCGAGCGTGCAAAATAACAGGATTAATTTGCTGTTCACTCTTGTCGTTTGTGTTTTATTTATAAATAGAAAAAGGACTAACCTAGATGGCCAATCCTGTATTTCGAATCGAAGTTAAAAAAAACGATATCAAAATCTTGTCAGCGACAATATTGAGAAAGCTAATTACCAGCCTGACTGTGTGAACCCTGTTTTAAAGGTATTGAAAACTTCGATTGTCAGTGCTGCTCAGCAGATGGGTTTTTTGATGACGTGTGTCGTCTTGCAAACGAGCAACAAAATTTTTATTGAGGATCCATTCCGCACGAGGAATTCACTAAGGCCATGCGGAGATTAAAACGAACACGATCACCTGGGGCGGGCTGCATTAATTCGGATCTCTTGATATCTGGTGGGGGGGGGGGGGGGGGCTATGCGGAACTGTTGCTTCTGTTGGACTCCAAAGCAATGAGCCTAAAACGAAATGGACAACAATATTCAAAATAGTTCAAATATTTGGGTTCTCATAATCACTCACGATAACAGTGTTTTAGGTTAGTATATTAGAGAGCACTTGGCACAAGGGACTCGTCCTAAGTATCCTCTAAGATCACTGCTAAAATCTTAACACCTATAACGATCAGCCCCGTTGTAATGTTTTTTTTTTTTTTTTTTTTTAACCTTTATCTCCAATTTAGGAGCATAGGGCGTCTACTATAGGTGGGACGATCTAACTCTATTGGCTGCTACTGTTTTAATTTCCTTCTATGATTTGCCGAAATGTTTCGCTTCCGCTAGCACCGTTCGTTTCCACGTTACAGGTGGACGTCCAACCTTCCTTTTCCCTTGAGGGTTCAATTCTAAGACCATGCGTGTTACGTCACTTGCTGGTTTTCTTATTGTATGTCCGATCCATCCTCACTTACGTTTCCTTATTTCATTTTCCATATTTACCTGATTAGTTACTCTATGGAGTTCCGCATTTGATATGGTATTGGGCCAGAAGCACTTTAGTATTCTTCTTAGACATTTGTTGACAATTTTTTTTTTTTTTTTTTCGCAGCCATATAGGAGTACTGATTTTATACACGAGTTGAACATTCGTATCTTGGTGTTACGGGAGAGGACAGATGCATTCCAGATTTTGTGTAGCATGTTGTATGTCGTTCTGGCTTTGTGTTTCTGCTAGTGTACAACCTGTTCTATATTTTGTTGGTTGACGCTTACTGGTGTGGTTATCGTAGTAATTATCCTCATCGTCTTGGTTTTCGTAATGTTTATTTTTAGACCAACTTCTTTCGCTAAGTCCGATAGCTGTTCTATTTTCTGCTGCATGTCCGTGTATTTAGGTGTTAGCAGATTTCATCAGCGTAATCCAAATCGTTAAGTTTTCCTGTTAGTCCCCATTGGATGCCATTGGGCGATTTGTGGTCCATTTTCCGCATGAGACTATCTAATACTACTAGGAACAGTAGTGGGGAGAGTACGCATCCCTGTCTTACTCCATTGCTATTGTAATATGCATCACTTTCCTTGCTCTTGTATTGAACTCGGTTACCCGCATCATATGGTACATCTCTTGTACGAGTTCGATAATCTTATTTGGGATGCCCATTTCACAAAGTGTCTTCCATATTGCGTTTCTATGTATTGTATCGAATGCACGCTCAAAGTCCATGAAGAGGAGGTATAGTGGCGAGTTCCATTCATTGGACTGTTCAATGATGATGCGGATCGTATTTATATGATCAGTGCAACTACGTCCCGGTCTGAAGCCAGCTTGTTCTTTCCTCAATTTCGAATTGATCGTAGATGATATTCTGTCGAGGATTATCATTGCTAACTTCCTTATTGTTGTATTGAGTAGTGATATGCTTCGCCAATTTTTACATTCTCTTAGGTCTCCTTTCTTTGGAATCATTATGGTTAATCCCTCTTTCCATTTATGTGGTATTTTACCCGAATTCCATATTTCCGTTATGATCGGTGTTAGAGTCTTCACAGTTGTAGATGCGTCACCTTTGAATATTTCGGATGGTATGTTATCTATTCCAGCGGCTTTGTTATTCTTCATTTTCCCAATGATACTGCTAACTTCCCGTTCCGTTGGTGGATGGGTGTTGATTGTTTCGTTAAGAGGGTAAGGGTAATTCGAAATTTTCTGTGCTGTTTACGATTTCATCTCCGAAATATTCTTTCCATCTCCTTAACAGTCCCTCGTCTGTTGTTAGAATTTGACATTCTTATCTCTTATAGGTGGTATATTGGTATATTTTCCTGTGACCTTTCGTACGCATTGGTGTAGAGTGCGCATATTTCTGGTTGCTGCTGCCTCTTCGGCATCCTTGAGAATATTTTCAGTGTATTTTCTACGATCATTTCTTGCCATCTTTTTTACTTGTCTTACTGTGTCTTCATATTTCCTTCTCACCTCCGGTGTATTTTGCTGGTTCATTTGCAGCTTAAGCTGCCGACGTTCTTCAATTTTCTCCCATGTTTTCTCACACTTACTGTGTCGCTTATCCATGGTTTGCGACTATATTCTTTGTACCCGAGTGTGTTCGCAGCAGTTTCGATATAGGCTTCTTCGATTTGCTTCCATCGGTCTTCTAAACTGGTGACACTGTTGCTAGTAACCAACAGTGTCACCAGTTTAGAAGACCGATGGAAGCAAATCGAAGAAGCCTATATCGAAACTGCTGCGAACACACTCGGGTACAAAGAATATAGTCGCAAACCATGGATAATTGAAATGGAATTGCATCGGGATCGTTTAGCCTTTCGATTTTGAATTTTCGTCTGTTCGTCTTAGTGCATCTCATAGCTACAGGCTTGATCTTGAATTGTGAAATTACCAAGTGATGGTCGCTGTGAATGTCTGCACCTCTCATTGCTTGGATGTCTTGTAATGATGTGAGAAATTTCTTGTTGGTCATTACATGGTTTATTTAGTTTCTTGTTCTGCCAACAGATGTGATGTCCATGTATACTTGTGTATATTCTTGTGTGGAAATTGACTGCCTCCTATGAATAGCTGGTTTGTGACACAGAACGTACGTTCTTGCTATTGTGGATTGTAGTTGTTCTTCTTCTTCTTCTGTTGGGCATAGCACTGGTGATGGTTGTGTTTCTTATTTTTGAGCGGAATCTTGCCACAATTATTCTACTATTGCCTGGTATCCATTCCATTAATGCTTTCTTTGATTTCGCTGTTGTTAATATGCCCACGCCTTGTTCATGTGTATCATCTCGTCCAGAGAATAATCAGGTAGTTGCCTTCGCTTGTGTTAATTTCGCCACTGTTTTTCCATCTAACTTCACTAAGTCCTAGAATTTCGATGTTGTAACGTTTCATTTCCTTCTCTACTTATGAGAACAGCCTTGATGTTTCCGTTAGAGTTCTGATGTTCCAATTTCCAATTCGTGTCCGTGTACGATAGCCAAGGGTCAAGCGGTCACCCATCCAAGTACTAACCCTGCACAATGTTGCTTGACTTCTGTGATGATATCGCCTACCGCTTAACTGTCTCTGCCACTCGCCCCTCCTGTTATATATGGATGTAAAAATTGAACGCTGACGTACGAGTATACGAGAGATGGCTCCTTACATTTGAGAGAAGAACCTTGCGTGTGATGGTCCTTACTGAGTTCTGTAGTTCTTTGGCATCATATACATCATGCGCAAATATTTTTAAATAAATTGGATAACCACAATGTATCGGGCACATTGTATGTATTCCACTATTTCATTTATATACGTCTATTGTTAATGGCAGATTTGAATTAATTTTTAAATTACCAATATGTAGAGTTAATTAGTATTTACATATGTACATTTATTTGTTTATAATATAGTGCCTGGCTCTCGCATTCTCTCAGTATGTGGGTGTTCGGCAAGTGTATTATAATAGTGTTTCCCATGTGTCTGACGGTGCACTGTTATTGCGTAGTTAATTAAATTACGCGATATACCTATAAGATAAGCGAACTGATTCTCATTAAAATGTAAATTAAGTAACTTACGTTATTCTCCCCTCCCGAAATGCTAACAACAGGTGTCTTTTAATAATATAATTTCTAAGTTACTTATAATTAGAATATTGTATTTGAACGCACAATATATAGAATAGGAACACAATCACAGTTTGCAAAGTTGTATAAAAATTGGGGGAATTGCGTAAAACACATAAATACAAATCATGAGATTTGGAAAAGTGAAAATTTAGAAAAATTATTAATTTTACTTTTCTTTAATGATATCATTTGGATGCTGTGCTGTGTGCATGCGCTGGTCTAAAAATAGGAATTCGTGTGTAAGTGAATGAAAAATGATGAAATGTTAGAAATTTTAAAATAGTTTTTATATTCAACCGCACATCAGTATACTGTATAACGTATACTCATGGCCATGAAACAGAAAGCCAATTTTAAGGCTTTCCATTATATAACAACTCATATCGTCTTATAAATATTTCATTTTTCTGATATTATGTTTTTATGACTTTGCTGCGGACAAAAAATAAGCGATCAGTACGCATTTTTCCATAACTTTCTCTAAAATGATGGGTACGAAAGATGGTAATGATCCTTGGTAAACTCTCTTAATTTATTGTTAGAAACTCTGCTTGCTTTCCTCATTACACAATGTTCATCTGGTATGCCATAGCTGTCTAATAGTTCTCACAAAAAATCGTGGTCCAGCCAATTTAAAGTCTATTGGAACGCTGAAAAAAAAAAAATTAAAGTTGGGCGGATTATTCCAGCACTTAATGCCACATGGGCCCACGGTGCAATACCCGGACAAGCACATATACTTACACATTAAAAACACCCAACCGTGAATTTTGGTCACCACCGGGAATCGAACCCGAGACCCTCGAATAACAAAGCAAGGACGCTACTTACTGTGTTACCGAAGGCGGCATTGGAACGCTTACGCATATATGATTGCCGCATACATATTTGTTGTAATCGATATATGTGATCTTTCACATCTAAAGGACCATCTATTTATTTATTTATTCTGAAAATAGTAAACAGATTTGACAGATTTGACATGAGTACATACATTAAAATAATAAACACAGAACATTAAAAAAGTGAATAACATTAAAATATTTTCATGTTGGCGCATAATGTTGCTTTAATCTATACATTTCTTTAAAGCTATCTTTACTTAAGCAAAAGTCGAATAGATGGTCAATTTTATTAAAACTCTTCGACATCATGTTTTTCCATAATTAGTTCTGTGTTGGTACAGATGAAAGAACTCATGATCTCTCAAATTCATTTATTTTAATTGATTCTTGTTGGACTTTATTTGTCTCGGGGTCATAAATATTTCCCGTCCACCGCTTAATAAAACCAAGCGCATGGAATTAGCTCTATAACGAAACGAACCACTAGTTCTTTACTTTCGAATAATTTTTGTAAAAGTATGCCATGTATTTGATATTGATGTATGGGTTAACTGGGTTAACTTTTCGATGGAACGATAAACTTTTACACTGGTTATAATGTTGAGGCTGGGAAGGCTAGACTCACACCATTTCGCTAGATTGTCGATGTCTTCCTGTAGTTTGTTGGTATCAGCGATGTTTGCGACAGTTCTGTAGATTTTGAGACGATCCGCACATATTAATACTTTTACAATACCGTTGATGAAAATTATAAAGATCCAAGGACCAATATGGAATCCTTGTGGTACTTCTGAGTTACCTTCAATTATTTCCGATCTTCTGAACTACTATTTCCAAGCTCAATATATTGAATGCGGTTGCTTAAATATAATTTAAACCAGGCAACAAACTGTTTGGAGAAACCGAATTTATATAAGCGTTCCAATGTCTTACAATAACTGATGGAGTCAAAGGCTTTCGCAAAGTCAGTATAAACTACATCAACTTGTTTGTGTTTTTCAATTTGTTTAATTGAGTTGCTGGTAAATTCAATGGGATTTGTTGATGTTGATCATGAAACCGTGCTGATACTGTGAGATAAATTGAGGTACCAATGATCTGAATGAGTTGCACACTATACCAGTTCAAATAATTTGGGTATTGAGGAACATCAGTTCTTGCTCCAGTTTTGAAGGCATATGAATTGCTGTCATTGTGAAATCTTTCAATAATGAAGCTGGAATGCCATCAGGACCGCATCCATCTCCAAATACTTCTAGAGCTCGATGAATATCCTCGGGTTCAATCCATAGTGTTAGTATGGTTACGTTGTTTTAACCATTGCTAGGGTTTTCATACTTATCGATGTCTTCCGCCTTATAAACTGATTGAATAACAGCGAGCAAACATGTTTGAGATAACCTGCGGGTCACAAGATTTATGTTCCTTGAACATCTGAATGGGTAACCATTGATTTCACATTTTTCTTTAAAACAAGCTCTAAAAGTGTTTTGCATCCTTTCATATTTTTTCCTTCATATGCGGCTAATGTAGCTCTTATATACTTTAACTCAAAGGAGCGCTCGATATTTTGAATTTATCACCCAGTGAAACAAAACAGTTTGAGATTTTCTTTGTAAGTCTGGCCTTTCTTGTTTTTATGATTGATAAGTTTATCATCGTACCCTGGAGAATATTTGTTAGGTTTGGCTAAACTAGTGCGAACAAATAATTCTGTACCCTTGAAAATGATTTTATACAATTTCTCAACGTTTCGTTAACATTTTTGTTGCTGCTGATAAGTTCCTTCGCCCAGTTAATCTGCTCGAGATATAGCTGAAGGTTTATTGTGTCGGCTTTTCTATAGTTGTAATACGGATTGCGGTTTGTGTGATTATTAGTCACATTATGGCTATTGCATTCTAAAATGTATCGAGCAAATTTGACTTAGATTTGTATCAAAAACAGTATCGATCAACAAACACTCGGTTTCTGAACACACGTTTAAAGGGAACACTTCATCCAATTCTTCGTCATACGACCAGTTAATAGATATGGAACATTAAAATCCCCCGTGATTAAGATGGTGTCAGATGGATTAGCAGCATTATTGTTTTCTATTATTGTGCCGCAGCAGGGAGCGCAAGATGACATCGGTGAGGCAGGTGGAATTTATACCACGTAGATACAAATTAACTTTTTGTTGATTATAATTTTAATAGATAATTGCTCGACAGATAGGTTGGATATTTCAACTATCTCACTTGATAATGATGCATGGACGGCTATAAGTACTCCTTCACCAGTTTCTTTAATGCTTGTTTGGAGCGAACGTTCACATCTATAAACCACATACTTGCTTGGAAAGAATTCCGAACTCAGGGTCCCTTTATTGAATGATGTTTCTCAGATGATGTAAACGTTTTTAACACAAAATTGTGAAATTGGGCAGCTTTCGAAGACATTTTATTTACATTTTGGAAATAAAATGATTGGTTCGTAGTATTTTGTTGTTTGGCCATTGAGGTGGTGTTCATACAGTTCACTGTTTTCAGGTTATGTTCAGTAGTAGTTGATGATTTATAAATGTTTGCGAGTAGCTTGATAAATCCGATCTGCAAGCTATTCAGTCAATCCCTAACCACCGCCGTGTTTCCCGAAAAATGGAAAATTTCAAAGATCACCTGTCCTAAAATCAGGAATGCGGGATGATGTCTCATGGTTACCGGGAAATATCCACATCTTCGCCGATTCCAAAATTATTTGAGCTGATTGTATGCAATGCTTTTAAATCAACATTGATACGTCATATTTCTATCTACCAACACGGGTTCATGTCTAGAAGGTCTACATCTACCAATCTGGTCGAATTTACAAGTAGAGTGTTAAATGAGATAGAAAAACATTATCAAGTTGACGTAGTTTACACAGATTTTAGTAAGGCATTTGATTTTATCTGTCATCATAGAGCACACCAAAGTCAAGTTATTAAAGTGACATCTGGTGTTCCTCAAGGATCACATATTGATCCATGGATCTTTATTGTTTGCATCGAACTTGATTATTCCAAGTTAATAAAACTCTGAAATATTCTAATATTTGTCGATGACGTAAAATTTTTTCATTCTATTGAACAAGAACTTGATGCTGAAAAACTGCAAGATGACCTCAGTAGACTTATTCAGTGGTGTGTCCACAATTCATTGCACTTAAATATTAAGAAACGTAAAATTATGTCGTTTCATCGTAAAAGAAACCCAATAATTACGGCATATAAAATAAATGACACAGAAGTTCCTAGAGTACGCGAGATTATTGATCTAGGCGTCACATTTATCGAGAACGTTATTTTCATCCGTTATAGCGATAATTGTAAGCTAACTCCATGTTTGGCTTTGTTTGGCCACTAACTTTACGTACATTATATTACGCTTTTATAAGATCTGGTGAAATATGCTGTAATCATTTGGAAACCCTATTATGTTGTCCAAATCAATAGAAAAAATTTCTAATATTCCTGTTGAACAAAACTGGCTGGAATGATGATCATAACATACCAAAAAACACTTAGTCCAACGTTTTTCCAATTTATCGATCCCTTCCAAATAATACAATTTCTCCAACCGTTCAAAAAAGCCGTTTGTTGAATCGATGACCTCCTCATTAGAGCCAAATCTTTTTCCGCCGAACCATTTCTTCAAGTTCGGCAACAGGAAATAGTCGCAGGGGCTAAGTCTGGCGATTATGGCGGATGTGGCAGCAATTCGAAGCTTAATTCATGGATTTTGGCCATAGCAACTTCACACGTTTTTCTTTCAAACGTCAGTGAAACGGTCCAATAAGTTGCAGTAATATTCGCCGTTGACTGTTCTCACCTTTTGAAGGTAATCGATGTGGATTACACCGCGTGCATCCCAAAAAAACTGTGGCCATGACCTTGTTGGCCGATAAACCCGCCTAAGCCTTCTTTGTCGCATATTCGCCAGTAGAAATCCACTGTTTAGACTGTTCTTTGGTGTCCGGTGTATAGTGATGAATCCATGTTTCATCCACAGTTATGAAACGACGCAAAACTCCTTTTTATTTCGCTTGAACATCATCTATCTCGCGCACTTTCACTCTGCGGTGTCATGGATTTTGTCAATCATTTTTGGTGTGATAACTTCATTTGGGCATATCTGAACGTTCGGCATCAGTTGTGTTTGTACGACCACAACCAAAATCAGTAAACCACTTGTGAATCATTTTAATCGATGGTGAAGAGTCCCCATAATATTTATCAAGCTTTGTTTTGGTTTGCGTAATGGTTTTTCTACGCAAAAAATAATGTTTAATTAAAACACGAAATTCACTTTTTTCCATGTTTGCAAAAAAACAATGGGTTGGTTGTCTGTTTTCAATGGCTGTCAAAACTGAACTAAATCACAGATCTGATTGGAAATTTTAATTTGGTCTAATGACAGATACTATTGACACTTGACATCTGGGATTTGCGATTGTGGCGCTCTCTGTTGAATTTTACCAGACTTCTCACTACGCCCTCGTACACACCGCACTGACCAACTGCACAACAACAAATTTAGTTAAAATTGCTGAACTATGTATACGGCGGCGACAAAACTGCCAAATCACCATTGTGTGCTAGATATATATAGTCTACATATTATACCTTGCCAAGCAAATTGTATTTTACCTGTTACACTTAGTTTTGTTAGAAATATGTGTATACAGAATTTAGCAGAAAATATGCAAGTCACGCAACCGCCTGTTGGTTTCATAATCTATATAACCAATATTACAATATTCCATAATCAATAGGAAGTTCCGCCACATCAAAATATTTTTATTGTGTCATCATATCTATATACGCATATCTGTATGACGTTCATCCCGTAATGCTTTATACATGATTGGTATATACGAACAAATATATAGGATCGAGATGAAAATTCTTTTGTAAATGTCAACTAAACAAAAAAATAAAATTTAATTTCTTAAAATCATGACTAGGATATTTGGAGCCATAAAACCACCCCTAAATGTTTATAAACAGCACAATACATACCCACACACACACAAACACATATATAACATGCGGAAAAATCGAATTCAAATGACATCATTTTCATGGTTTTTGGTATGTATACTCGTACATATACTCTGTTTATGAACCGGCTTGCGTGTTAATGGTTTTGTTTTGTGAATAAAATTCTTTGGCTTGTTTGTTTATGTGCGCGTACGATGTTAATCTAGAACTGTGCCCTTCTTCGTTTTTAAAAATAATCCAACTTCATTATACAATTTAATGTGAGCGCGCGAAACATTCATCCATATACAGTTGTAAAATTTACCTTCATTCATTTTCGTCAACGTTTTCTTAATTTTGCTTCATTTTATTTATTTATTTTCTTTTAATTTCTAAAAAACAACACAACGAAACGCTAAGATGATGTCATCATGTGTTGGTATATTTCTTTAAAATATTTTCTTTCTGTCTTGTGTACGATTTATAACCTTGGCTTGTCAGCATAATTCCCTATATAACGTGATGTATTATGGACTATAAATTACAAATTACGGGACAGAATAATTCGTTCCGCATCACATAGTGTATTGGTTGGCATAAAATCGCGACATGTGTCTGGCTTGATGGTAATCCTTCTTTATTTTCTTACAATTCAATTTAAGTTAAATGTTGGTAATTATAGATCAAAGCATGTAACAAAATAAAATGTTAAAATTTCTCACCCACCAAAATTTAGGCGGCCCCGTCTCACATAGAAAAATACACGAAAAACTATCTTGCATCAATGTTAGACAATTTTTCATACGTTTTACTGTGTGACTGCTTGGTTTGGACACCAAAATTTGGATTGTTGCTCTAAATACTTTTTATTACAGCGAAATCTGACTTTTGGGCAGACTGGTACTGATGTCATTCGTTCATCTTGGTTCTTGTTGTAGTTCTGTATTTTTCGTATCCTTCGAAAACAAACACAACCAGCTTTATCGATCTTATAAACTCTTTGTGCTTCTGTTCAGGGTTTCAAGTGCACCTAATTTACGCGATTATTACTGTATACGAAATTAATTGAAAGATGAACAACTGCCATCAATATATCCGTCTGATGCAAAAGTTTTGTTCACTCCAATGTTTTGCTTTTGGTATCTTACAATTTCATTTAACAACCTTTTCGTCATTACAGCAGGAATTTGCACAAACTGTGTAGTACATGTTTACTCTTTTTTTCAAATATACTTAACTCCAATATTTTCTCAATGTGGTTCGAGAATTTTTGAATTTATCGTTTATCAACAGATTTCTTGCGACTTGCCATGAATGTTGAAGCTCTGCTTTGAGTTCTGATAGATAATCGCCGTAAGTATATATACTGTACAAACCCAGTACACGCCACAATCAGACTTTGGCGTAATCTGTAAATTAGTCACTTGCTTGTTTTGAACAAATTTTCCCTATCATGGCGGATTAAATGAGTGATGATTGTCGAAATTTGATTGAACTATATGTTTCGCGTGGACATTTCCAGACTTCTTCTAGACAAGGTCAACATTATTGGTGATTCGCCTGCTTGGCTTAATACATTCTCAATATTAGATTTGATGTTTACACAAAATTATCTATAGACGGAGCAGCACGGTTTTCTCATATGCCGTAACGCAAATTTATATTAAAGTTTCTAAAGTTACTTTTTTCGTGGAAAATCTTTGGTTTTTTGCTCGGTTCTACGATTTCTGCTAATAATTAATGAACTAACAGTGTTTTTGTCCTGATGTTCTCATTAAAATTTTCTTTCAATAAATCAATGGTTTGGCCTGCTGTGTGTCACGTTGCACTATCCTGTTGAAACCACAAGTCGCCTACCCCAATATCTTGAATTTTTGGGAATAAAATTGATCATTGCTCTGGAGTATGCGCCATTGACGTTTACACACTGTCTTGCCACATTTTTAAAGAAATACGGTCCAATGATGCCACCTGCCCCCATAAACCGCACCAATCAGTGCACTTTTCAGGATGCATTGGAAGCTCTTGAATCTCTTCTGGCTGAAATACGACAATTTTGTTTGTTGACGTATCCATCTAGCGAAGAATGAGCTTCATTGTTAAACACAATTTTTCGATAAAAAAAACGGATCATTTTGGAGATGTTCCAACACCCATAAACCAAATTGATGACACAAAGGACGGTCAACCAGCTTCAATTCGTCAAAAAGCTGTATTTTGTATGCCTTCAACCCAAGATCTCTCTTCAAAATACGCCACAATGTGCCATATGAGTGACCCAGAGCTTGAGAACGGCGACGAATTGATTGATTGCGGTCTTCATGTACACATTAGATCGACTTGTATGCACTCTAGTCGGGTGATGAATATCCAATAATGAAAAAGTGGTTCGAAATCACTGAACACTGATTTTTGAAATAAATTTCCACAATTTGTAAACGTTGTACTCGCGTAACTATATTCATGAAAGAATGTCAACGAATACTGAACACAAATCTCATATGAACATGGCAGGAAAAAGTACCTCCTATTGGATCACTCTTTAGTTTCCAACTCATATTTCTCTATACCGTGCCTACCCGTTTCTGGACCCGTAATTTTTGAATTAAATTCAAAGTTGAAACAAATCGAAAATTTTAAACTTGTATTACTTACTCTCTGTCGTCTGGGTTGCAAACTTGCAAACGCTTTGAGAACCACATTTCAAATTACATAATTTCTATATGCGAAGAATGGTTTCCAACTCGCATATTTCTCTGGCTTGCCAACCGAATTCTGGCCCAGAAAATGGAAAATTGTTCTAAATATATCATAAAATATCTCTCTGAATTTCTAGCCTCTCCAGATAGGCGAAGGATTAAATTTTCATTTTCCGAGTTTCCAATACGATCATCGGTTCAAAAACCGGAAGCAGCCTTCATCACTCAATATTTTGAGATTTAATTTTGTTATTTAATTTAGCATGTCGGCTGTCCTAACAATTAACCACTCTATTTCACGAATAACAGCTCTTATATTCTCCAGGAAATTTTGAGTTGAGTACAATAGTGCGACTATGTTACGAGTTGTGTGGCATGTAGCTAGTATTTGTAAGCCTTTAAACCTATAAGATCTTTATGCAAAGTACGATGTAGTCTAGCGAAAACCCAAACTGCTATTATTGTCTTCCACTATTGACAAGCGAGGTTGTTCTGTAGCACTTTCAAAACATAGAAAATTCGGGAAACTTAGAAACCCAAGCTCAATAGTGCAACAAATCCACGCAGCAAATTTTTGCACGTCTCTATCTCTGTTTTCATCGATATTAGCTTCCTGATATCCATTATTTATCGAGTTTGTATATATCTAAACGGTAACTACCAAAGCTGTTACAGGCCTCCAAATCAAAATTGTCGATAACTTTTCCAATAAAAGCAGTTGAGTGGCCCCAAAACCAGCTCAAATGTTGTTCTTAAGATAGGACGTCCATTTTAACCAAAATCATCACGTAATTTACAAAATGTTTTTTTCTGGATAGCGGTAGAAAGATTCGGTTTAAATCCCAAACGAAGTTCGATTGCCATATTCGTAGTCGAACTATGTGAAATTGAATTAAAGTTAAAAATAGCATAAGGTATTAACGAAATTCTTTAGGTACTCTGTCCGTGTTCGGTGTGGTCGTTCTAATGCACCATTTGGTTCAGGGTGGTAAGCCGTATAGTATTGAATTTTTTTAATTTTTAGCATTTTACAGAGAATACTAAACATTCCAGACATAAAATTATCAGAAAATGCTCCAGCTACTGTGTCAGTATCTTGTGAGGCTATTGGAATTGGAGACATCATCTTGCATCGTTAACAAATATTTATTACCAGTATGTCAGACTTTATTTTTTTTGGCAAGACAAGCCTTGAACAACACCAAAAAGTGTAATATGAAATACCATTATAACTTCATTTATACCTTCTTCAGATGACAGAGATGGTAATGGCTGCAATAATTTTATCTGCATTAGTTGTCTTGTTGTCTACAGAAATTCTTATACGGCTAAGTGCATCTTCACTTGTTGATGTGTTCACATCTTCACTCTTCTTGATTGATCTTTCCAGGTTTGAATTCAATCTCGTAATTATATTCTAGCTTCAACCGCCAGCGGATTAATCGCGAACTTGGTTTTGGATTTTTATTATGTCAAACTAATGGACGATATCCACTGTAGTCGAGGGGCACTCATATGCATCGTAAATCTAAATTTTCCAAGAATGCCACCACTTTATCCTTTGCTTGTCAAAAATAAGCTGTTTAGAAAGTCAACAAAAAGAAAATTGGATACCACTAAAAAATACCGAACCCTCGCACAAGTAGCCCCGGACACGAGATTTAGGATCTGCACGTGGAACGTGCAGTAACTTAGAAAACCAGAAGCGTTGGAGTATCGCATGAAGGAGTATCGGACGAAACTCGTTGCTCTTCATGAAACTCGCTGGCCTAAAAGTGGAGACCATGTGCTAAGGGACGTTGTTATACAGTGGAGATGACCTCGGAAATCTTGGAATTGGGTTTCTTCTTGGGCCGCAAGTAAAGAAGGTTGTTTTGGAATTCCAATTAGTCAATAACCGATTGTGTAAACTTCGCTTGCGCATGAAGTTAGCCAACCTGCCGATAATTTATGTACATTCGCCCACAGAAGTTAGCCAGCCCCAAGATAAGACTCATTTTACAATGACTCGAACGATCTGATGGGATCTATACCCGAACACGATGTTAGAATGGTAATTAGAAACTTTAATGCTAGAGATGGCAGAGATCAGGCCGCCTCGTGTGAGAACATAGGTCCGTACTCCCGATACGAAACTGCGACCGATAATAGTGGGAGAATGATGTATTTTGCAATTCTTCCCTCACAAACAGATACATTTAGAGAAATAGACACATCCTCGCGGAACTTCCCGCAGTCAAATTGACCACGTGTTAATTGCAAAAGCCCGAGCCCGGGTTGTGCAGGATATCAGAACTTATCGTTCAGTAACCAAATACGTGAGCAGCGATCATCATTTGGTCGCTGCAAAGCTAGATGGAAGTTTTCGTAAGTCTGGGAACACTCCGAAATGCATATAGGACGTTTCAACTGTGAAGGTCGGATAAATGAAGATCAAAAGAAACGATATCAGGATCTTGTCAGCGGCAACATTGAGGAAGCTAATTGCCAGCCCGACTGCATTAACTCTGTCTGGGAGGTACTGAATACTTCGGTTTTCAGTGCTGCTCAACAGACTTTAAGTATAGTGAAAGTCAGACCCAAAATGATTGGTTTGATGAATAGTACTCGTCGTGCAGTCGAGCTACAAAATATAGCCCACGGTGTAGTGCTCCAACGTCTCACAATCACGAGGAAAAACAAGGCTGCTCTTGCTAGGGAGGCAGTTAGCGGATTTGTAGACGGAAGAATCGAGAATGGTGGAAGCCCGAAGTTCTGAAAGTACACCCACTCAGCAATGAGCGCAGTTTGCGTAATTTCTTTAAACCGTCAACCGGGACCGGGACATTCGGGACCGGGATGGAAACCTCTGTGTCAACATCGACGTAGTACTTGACGCATAGAGTGGACACTTTACCGACCTGCTTATATGGTGTTCTTCATGCATCACAGACTAATGTTGAGCCACCTCTAATACAGAGATTGAAACGGAACTGCATGCAGAGATTGAACCGGAACTGCTCACCTGGGGTGGACTGCATTAATTCGGAGCTCTTGATATTCGGAGGGGATACTTTATGGAACTATCTTTTCGACCTTATTCTATTAGTATGGCGAACCGAAGTAATGACTGATGAATGAAAAGTGGCTGTTCCATCTTCAAGAAGAGAGACTGCTTGAAGTGAGCGAAATATCGCCGTATATCCCACCTTTACACAGCATACAAGTTTCTGTCCTACATTATATTGGATATGATCACCCTCTAGCGGAGGATTTAATCCGAATCGATCAGTCACTGATCAGGTCTTTTCGCTGCGGATGATTCTATTTTAATAGTATGAGACAATTTTTGCAGTTAACTCGGGTATTCGGCAGGAAGATGCTCTGTCCCCGATTCTCTTTAATCTCATGTTGGAGTACATCTTTCGTAAAACTGAAACACCGCAGCGTAACATCTTATATCGCCAGTCCAATCAGGTGCTTGCATATGCAGATGACATATGCGTGATTGGACTGAATAGCAACGGAGTGAAAAAAATACTTGAACCGCTTGTAGAGTTTTCAGCTTCTGTTGAACTCCAGATTAACGAGTTCAAAACCAAATACGTGATCTCTGGTTATAGGGTCAATGGCACACCAGGTTTTAGTAGTGGCCACCACACGTTTGAGGGAGTGAGGAGGTTCAAATATTTGGGTTCTCTTATCAGTCATAATAGTGTGGTTGAGGATATTAAAGTGCGGCTGGCAGCTGGCAGTCGTTCTTTGTATCCTCTAAGGCCACTGCTAAAATCTAAACACTTATCAAGTACCGTTAAGTTGAATCTTTACAACGCGTTCATCAAGCCCGTTGTTATGTTTGGATGTGAAAGTTGGGCGCTAACGGATGAGTGCAGATGGATACTTATACATTTGAGGGAGGAATCATTCGTGTGATTTACGGCCCAAACCGAGCTCTGTACAATATCGAGGTCAGAGATCTGATGAAGATCACCGATATTGTACATGAAATAAGATCTCTTCAGACTGTGTTAGACAGATGCTCAGGATCGAAACCGTTGTAGCCATATAGTTGACTCAGTAAGGGGTCAGTAATGGCTTTTAAAAACTGATTATTATTATTAATGGACGATGATCGGTCCTAATCACAAATTTCCTGCCGTAAAGATAATGATGAAACCTTTGAGTGGCCCATACTATGGCCAAGAGTTCTTTTTCGATGAATAGGGTAATTTCTTTCGGTGTCTTTAAGGTGTTTACTGGCAAATTTTATTAAGAGATTTTAACGGATACAGGTCCGAGTTTTTAATTGACCATCTTACACATTGTATAGCTCCATGTCAGCCTGTACTGACATGAACGATGGTTCGGCCCATGAATTCTGCACTCCAACAGAAGGTCATAGATGTTTTCTTCGGTACCTCCCGATCCAAACGCCACAGCTTTAACCACTATGCTATTTGCTCGGTATTAAATTGGTAAATCTAGCTCATCGGATACCTGCGGTAGTGATTAACTTTTTTTCGAAGTTTAGACGTTGCAAAATAGCGGATGATATAACAGAATTTCGTAATTTATTGAAAGCTTCACCACAATGAGCGTTCCATTTAAATTTAATATTTTTACGCAATAGTCGACTCAGATGAGGTTCTGAAATCTTAGAGATATCTTTGATAAATTTTCGGTTAGAGCCCGAGAAACCAAGAAAACATTTGATATCTTTATCAGTTTTCGGTATAGGGTATTTCAGTATCGCACTTACTTTGGATGGGTCAGGTTTAATACCATCCTTCGTCACAATGTGTCCTAAGTAGCAAACTTCGGTTTTTATTTCCAAATTATAAAAACGTTAATGTTTTAATACATTGACTAACTTTGAATTGTGATCTTGAAGGTCATAACCGTAAATTACTTAGACGTCGAGGTACACAAAACATCTGAAACCGTTTAACCCTAACAATATGTTATAGGTGCCCCGTTTAGACCGAATGGGATACGTAAAAATTGAAAATGACCGGTTCGTGTCTTTTCCTTATCGTTAGAGTGTAACTTAGCCAGATGATAGTCGGTTGCCAAATCCAAGGTTGTAAAGTAGTTTGCTTTACCTAATTGATGTAAAATCTCGGTTATGTTTGGCAAAGCATAAAATTGGTCCAATCTATTATTAAGCACCATTTTCGGTTGCCGCAACAATAGATTTTTTTGGAACGATTAACAGAGGGAAATTCCATGGACTGGTACTGGGTTCGATTTGTTCCTTTTACATTTCATCAACTTGTTTATCAATCTCGTCTCTGGCTGCTTCCGGTAAGCGCGGTATGGTTTAAGGTGGATCGGTTGTAAATTTTCAACAATGGGAAACTTTTGGTTGAAATCGCAACCAATTTTCCCAATCCCATAAACGTTTGTGTTAACTGTATATAAGATCTGTCCAGATTAAGCGATATACGTATATTTAGCATTGACGGAATTAGTATTTGATGACTGGCATAGTGTTTTTGGGCATTTATTAGGCATTGCTTCATTGGCTTTAATGTTTCCATTATTAACTGAAGCAGAAGAATGAAATTTTTTTATTTTCATTAACATAAGCTCATGGGCCAAATTAGGTTTAGAGTTGTTATAAAAGTAAACAAATTTACATAAATATAGAACCCAGAAGGTACCACAATATGGAAGTATGCGCAGAAAACAAAACAGTGAAAGGCTTAATTAAATAGGTCATCTTAATAAGTAGGCCTGACGATAAGGGAGTAAAAGTCTATTGCTGCCCACACATTAAACAGTAATGCAGTTGCCATTATTAATTTTCGCGAGAGCCACATGACATAAACTCAAATCCCGTATACCGTTATAAATAGAATTAAAATACCTATCAAATGAGATAGCATTCGATCTCCTGCCCCATTTAAAAAAGTTGATCTCCCCTTCCTTGGGTGCAACAGCGGATTCATACGCCTAAATTTTTCTTGAAACAATTTCATCAAACTTTTCTAAAAGTTTTTGGAGCTAAAATACTTTTTAAATTTGTTGATTTCTTATGGCTAATACTGCAGCTCTGCAACATTCAAAACCGGATTGACCGAAATCAGCAAGTTCATCATCTAGGCCGGAGTCTTCAAGTAATTCGCAAAACTGTCCCCAAGCTCCAAAAACGTAATATCCTTACGGATAAAATAGGGCTCCCGACTCAAAAAGCGCAATGTGTTCCTGAAGCGGTTCGAGTCATAAAATACAGAAAATTTAGTGGACACTCTAAATCGGCTATGGTTAGGCTGAATTTATCGCTAATTTAGTGTCCACACTGGAGTGAAATCAACAAACAATATTTACAAAAACCTAAATCGGTATCAAACAAGTATTAGTCTAAGTTGTACTGTGAATTGTGTACTGAAAATTTACGCTGAATAGGCCTGAATTTGTGGGCCTTAGGTTAGGTTAGGTAATGGTGGCCGTCCTAAAGGAACCTAACCTAACTGCTAAACCATCCTGAGCTTACCAAGAAGCTTTTAAAGTCCAGGATCTCGATCTTACTAAGATCCGTGAGGTCGTTCAAAGTGGAAGTCCCCATAAAGTTTGTTCTGCTGCACGCTAGACTAGAACAGGTGCAGAGCAGATGGAGTACATTTTCCTCCTCCTTCTTATCACCCACAGTTGCGGCAGAAATCGTGGGCTGGGACACCCAGTCTGCTCGCATATATCCCAATGAGACAATGTCCCGTTACAGCTCCTACGACCATGCCGTCGAAGCGATATCAGTTGGCCTGATCTGGACCGGTCAAGTTCAGACCAGATCTGCCTGGTTATTACACACGAACTGGCCTTAGACCATCTGACGTTTGTTTCTTTTAAGGCTTCTTCCTGAAGCAGCAGTTTACATGAATTTCCCGCCTGCTTTGGGTTATTAGTCTAACACTGATGCAAGACAATTTTTCGTGTATTTTATTTACTCTGGTTTAAGTATTTTTACTCTGGTTTAAGACCGACCGGTCGCTACTGCTGATCACTGTATTACTGTGTATAAGCTTGGGTACAACTGTTCTTTTGAGGTGGTGTTTAACTTGATTTACAGTAGCTTCCCACAGTACGCCGAAATGAGGTGCACTTGGTGGAATAAATTGAAATGTTATCTCATCTGGTAATAAAAATTTGGAAAATGTGTCATTATTTTTCTTTAAGAATTGGTATAGTTCGTGAAGATGATTGCGTGCTCCAATAAAATATGTGCCATTATCACTATGTATTTCTTTGCATATGCCTCTTCGGGCTATAAACCTTCGGAGTGCTACAATAATGGATTCGGTGGTGAGGTCGGAGACTAATTCAATGTGTACTGCCTTGGTTGCTATAAATCGCCTGTTTCTCTGACTAGATAAGTTTGAAAGAGACCTGCATAATCAACGCCAACTTTGAAGAACGGTTTCACTAGTTCAACTCTCGGAATTGGAAGATTCCCCATTTGTTGTTTCATGCTATCACCTCTATATTTTACGCATTTGACACAAGCATGGACTACTCTTCTTACTAATTCTTTGCAACCCAATATCCAAAATTTATCGCGTAGTGTAACGATCATCAGGGTTTGCCCAGCATGAAGATGCGTGTGTGATGTTCCATTACATTTAATTTGGTCAGTTCCTCTTTCGTTGGTAAAATTAACGGATGTTTTATTGTATACTTTACGGACGCATTTATAATCCTTCCTCCGAAGCGTAAAAGGCCTATATTAATTTACTTGAGGCTGGTATTTGTTTGTTCGCTGCTATTAGGTTGATATCCAATTCGAAATGTCTCAATTGTAAATATTTAAATGTGAGGTACTGCGCTTTCTGTAATTATTGACTGAGAAGATAAGCTGGTAAGGTTTTGCAAGTAGGTTTTAGTTTTACGTCGATAAATCGGGAGACGTAAGCAAATATTCTGATGATCTTGCTAAAGCTTGAGGTCCTTTTGATCAGTTCGTTTATTATGTTTGGTTGGGTAATTTGGTTACGATATGATGGTTTTCTGAATTTTTTGGAAAATTTGCTCGATTTGCTATCCATTTTGGACCATTCCACCATAGACTGAAGTTTAGTAACTTGTCTGGTTTGATTCCTTTTTATGTGCATTCCGCTAGATTATCTTTTGATTCTACGTGTTTCCATTGCGACCTGTTCATGTGTGTGAGTATTTCGCCAGTTCTATTTCCAACAAACGTGTTCCATTTTGTTGGAGGTGCAGAAAGCCAATCTAATACGATGGTGGAATCAGTCCAAGCTGTGATTTCAAAGACTTCCATTTTAAGAGCTTGGTTGATGGTTAGCAGAAGTTTATTGAGAAGCAATGCACTTCACAGTTCCAATCGCGAGATAGAGATTTGCTTAACTGGGGCCTTGATTTTTGCTGATAATAATCTGACTATCGACTCGACATTAGGCTTTATTATGTGCCCGTATACTACTGGTGAATAAGCATTCTTGGCGCATTTGAAAATCCATGAAACGATAATTTCGTATTGGTATCGATGTGCATATATCTTTCTATTTCGCTTTCTTCGATTTTTGGTAACTTATCACTAAATTTTCGCTATTCGTTTTCTAGATCAGAGGGTTCCATTTTATGGTTTTAGCCCACGATGTTTGAAAAAGGATTTTTATGGTTAACGTTAATGGGGAGAGACATCCTTACGGGTCGAACAAGCGACTTGCTTCCGACAACATTTGTCGTTTTGTCATTTTGGGATATTCATTGAGATTCGCTTTAAACTGAAAACAGTCTTTCTTTGGATTCCAGTGCAAGCCTAATACTATTACTGAGGTTAATATTTCTATTGCTATAGGTTGTCTCTTGCTTCGGTGTCTTGGGTAGTATTTATTAAGATTGTCTGTTCGTTGTTTAACCATTTCCGTGTTAGTGTTACCGCTTCATCTAGTTTTGTGCTGCTTCAGGGCATTCATCTTTGCCTTTGGCTGCTGCCTCATTAAGTGTCCGTGTGGCTAGATAATTTGCACTTGCTGTACCATAAACAACTGTTTTGAGCTAGTATGTGGTAAACTGTTTGTCGGTGGAATTTCACCATAATATCCGCTGGGATTTTGTATCAACGTCAGCTGTAAATGCTATCTTGAACAATCTTAAGCGGCATAAGATTTCATACAAGTTGAATTGTAGGTCCCACTGCAAAACAGTCGTTTAAGAAAGTTCCCGTTGTGGTCTTTGCGGAACCATCGAAGACAACTCTTAATTTCGTTGTGGTACTAGATTATTTTATGACACCGAGATACGGTAGGGGAAGAAGACCAAGGTAATGGGGATTACCCCATTACATTAGTCTTCATTGACGGCTTTCATATGCCCCAAACTAATGTATTCCGACATAGAATTTGTATACATTGTTGCAAACTCTCAATTAATCTTACATTTTTTCTCCATAGAATACATTCGTTTGACTGTTATTTGAATCGGTCAGTCTTATCTGTGGTTGTTCTGTTTTCAAAATGACTTTCGCATAAGCTTTCTTCTTGCGATAGATGGTGATTACGGCTTTGTACGGCCTCAATCGTCCGGAATCTTCTTAGTAGGGTTGCCAAGCTGTCTTCTGGATTGCTTAAGGTAGCTGTGATTGCTTGGCTTGATTTCGGTTCATTAGATCTACCCGCTACAATCCATCCTAGAATGGTATTGTGCATTGTGTAGTGATTTGGTGTGGTAATTTTCCATTCTCTTAACAACTCAAAAAACCACCAATTATCATATCTATCTCTTTTCCCTGGTAGAAATAGGGATCTGCAAGCTCAAGGTTCTTGAAATATTCCATATTAAAGCGATGTGATACTGGTTGTCTAGCGGTTAGTTTTGGTAGGACAAATGTTACTATTTCTAAAGTTGGGTTGTCTTCGTTCTGCGATGATGCTTCTAGCGTTGGTGATCCCTTAGTACAACCTCCTGATGTTGCTCCAATACCTGTAATTTCCAGTTTGGCTCTATTTCTCGGAATTACAGATTGTAGTAGTGCTCTACATAAGCATTTTTGGTTTAGTGCATAGGTTATACGTACCAAAGCAGTTGGTAAAATGGAGCTTGTTACTTTGGTACTGGTTGTATAACTGGATGCATTCGGTTCTGTTGGTTCTACAGACTGGATTTCCGATTGAACAGTATTTACTTACGTTGATGGATTTAAATTTTCGTGTAGTAGACTGTGGTGCTTTTTGTTACATGTTTGCAGCGAAACTTCGATTTGCAATTGTAAAAGCTGTGGTTATTCTTTGAAGCAGTTGAAACACCGGGTTTGCTGAATTATCAAATTTTTCCTATTAGCCACTGACATTTCTTTAAATTGTTTGCACTCAAATAGTTTATGCTCTTCGTTACATACTAAGCATAGTTGATTTTGGTTTGTATGGCTTGCGATGACATGGCTTCTAACGTTCGGTTTTATGTGGTTTGGCTGAGCTTAAGATTGAGCGTCGATTCTTTTTGCGAGAAAGTCAAAGAACCGTTTTATAGCCGGTAATTCATATTCTGCAGAAGTTTGTGCCCAAAAACTGTTGGTGTCACTGTCTAGTTTATTCACTAGGATATGAATTAACCAGTGGTCTTTGGTTTCTGCTTTCTGACATTTGTGTTGTTTGGTGTTGTTACCACTGGTTGAAACATGAATTCCTTTAGAAATGCGTAGATGGTGTGCTTTCTATGGTCGTATCTCTTCCTTAATTTTCCCAACGCCTCTATATAACCCTGATGCTTCACCTTTCAACGATCCCTTCAAATATAGCAGCTTTTGTGATGGAGTTAATCTTGGTTTAACATGAATAGTTTAACAATAAAGGTCATGGAACAATTGCCTTTCGGTGAACTCGCCGGTGAATGATCTAGGTTATATGATATTATTACCAACAACAAAACCTAAATTAAACCAAAGATAATGATTTAAATTTATCTTATTAAACCAAGCATCTCCGATCTCACAACCTTCTTATCTTGCTTCGAGTGACAGATTTTATTACAAAACACATACGTAAATTATGAAATTATTTTTTAAACGAAACAATGTGTCACAACAATAATTGGCTGTAGAGTAATTAGGTATTGTACGTACTTCATAAATACGTTAATTGTGTAACCGAGAACGTGTATGATGTCATATGTATATCTATATATATAAAATGAAACTACATCCATGTCATTGAATTTAGAGAGACGACTCACGTTGCATTTCCACTTGTATTTGTAACCATATGTTTGCCCTTTTGCTATAAAGAATTATGTCATTGCTCTATATAGGTATAGTGAGGCAGCTTCGAACTAAATTTATGTCACATTATAAAATTTGATTGTGATTTTTTTTTTAACCCTTCCGGACACAAAGTAGATATACAGTTACAACGTGGTAACATGTTATCAAATATTATTATTGATAAGAATTTCAATTTTATTTATTACTCTGCAAGTCTCATGTTATACCAATACCTGTGCCTAATACAAAATTATTATTAATTTTGTAATATATTCGAATTAGTCATGGATGTGTACAGTACGCGTGCAATTGATAAAGAAAACAAACGAAGTCAAAATGACACATTTAACGCGATAACATAGTTTGTGTTGTTGCGGACTAAATTTAATCAATAATTTTCGTATCTATCGTCGTCTGACTATTATGAGGCTCGTTTGATTCATTTTTTTTTTGTATTTTTTTTTTGGTAATCAAACAATTATATTGTTCAGTATCTGGTTTTTGGCGGTTATGGAATCGATGAGATACACTGGGTGATATAAATCGTTGACATATCGCGGTGACATTTTTTCGGGTAGCCATAATATCTTAGTTTTGAGTTCTATGTATATCGAGGGGTCCCTTATATGTTTCTTCCAAAATTTATTTGAAGTATAAGGACGCCACAGTAACGTTTCTGGATATAGAGGGAGTTTTTATTGAATAGAATAAATGCTAAGGGGCAGGAGTTCTCCCCTAGAAAATTTGTAATTTAAATGACACGGCAAGGTGTTGTATTATTCCGCTGACTTCATCATTTGGTCATTAATAACCTGTGGCTATAACACTGGAGATGATGTCGCTATTGGCAACTTTGAAATATTCCAGTAACCTTAGCGAACTCATTCAAAACTTAACCCTAAGCCAATGGCTGCGGGCTAAATGCAAACCAACAGAAAATTATATAGGTCCTCTTCTCGTACTTGCCAAACTGTGAAAAAATAAGAACTGCAACAACTTCCCTTTGGATTAGTGTTACACTGAGCCATTGGAGAATCTTCTACATTTGACTCTATAAGATATCTTGCGCCCCCTGGGACAGACCTTATAAAATGGAAGGAGTACTCCCAGAGCAATGGAAATTACAGCGGTTGGTACTATTGCCTAACGCGAAGAAGGCGCTAGATGATCCATCTATTCCTACCGGCCAATCTGAGAGACTACAGGAAGCCATTAAAAACAAAGGGGACTTGGCGGAGAACCAAAATGAGTAGCGTAAGGCTCGCTCTACCATTGAAGCGATGAAACTCGTAGTGGATACGGCGCGAGAGGCAATATCTGATGATAGATGGAAAGGAGGTTCTAAAAACTATTGTGCGGTATCAGATGTGAGAAATGCATTTAACTCGGTGAGCTGGGATTGTGTATTAAACGCGCAAATCGATAAAGAGGTCCCTCTATATTTACTTAAAATGGTGGCTAACTATTTTTGGCAACGAGTTTTGCAGTATGAAACCGATGAAGGTACTAAATATACTATCACATATTTGGAGGTGTACCACAGGGGTCTGTGCAGGCAACCACATTGTGGAATGCCATGTACGATTACATTTTTCGACTGCTGATACCAAAAGAAGTAATGGTGTTTTTTTTTTTTTTTTTTTTTTTTTTTTTTTTAAATGGTGGCTGGTTTTGCCGATGATGTTGCGATTGTAGTTGTTGCAAAGTACAAAGAAGAGGAGGAAGAAATCTGCAATTGGAGTAGAAGTGTAATTCAGATGGTTATCATCTGTGGGTTTACTGCAGTTGTTGGAGCCCAAAACAGAAGCAGTGCTAATAAGTAGGAAAAGGTTGAAATTCATGACGGTGGAAGTTGATGGTCAACTGATTTCGTCTCGTCAAAAACAATTTATTAATAATCTAGAGCCGCAAACTGATACTGAGTAGTGTGGTGACATATATTTTGATGTATGGAGCAACAATTTGGTCCAGTGCTATATGGACAAAAGTACTCACAAACAACCGGTGGCATCTGTTTATAGGATAAGAGCTTTGAGAGTGGTTAGTGCATTTAAAGCGGTATCAGATGAAACCGTGTGTCAATTGGTCGGTATGCCTCCAATTGACTTATTGGCTAAGGAGCGCGACTGAATGTATTCTCGCCGTGCAAATGATGATAAGGAGAAAATCGTATTGTGGCTCGCATATAGACCGTCAACATGTAGCAGCAGCGTTGGGACAGCTCTGGAAAAGGTCGGTGGAGACATCGTTTAGTCCCTTCAGTAGTTAAATGGCTATAAATGGAAATACTAGGAAACATGGACAGATTGACTTCTATTATTTACATAAGTTTAAGCAAGATGATTTCCCTTATTGCCCAATGTGCCAAGGAAAACTGGAGAACGTGGTTCATGTTTTTTTTGACTGCCCGCGCTTTGAGGAAGAAAGATTGGAACTATATAGGTCTGTGAGAAAAAACTTATCACCGTTCACAGTTGTTGATTGTATGCTGCAGTCCGAAGAAATTGGGGAGGTGGTGTGTAAAGAGTGCAAGGATTATTAAGAAACGGAGAAGTCTAGAAAAAAATAGACAAAGACAATAAAGTTAGATGGCAGTTAAGGCTGAGCCTGTTCTCGCAAAGTAATAAATAGCAGTAGCTCCACGAGACAATTATAGGCATAAGTATTTGGGGGTTAAGGTTTGGTTGGTAAGAATCCGATACTCGTACATGTTTATGGACTAGATCCACATGTGAGGTCTTATGAAAATTCCCCCCTCCACGCATTTGCTTTGTTTTACGGTCAACCAGGCTGCCATTATACCTCATGCTTAGCCACCTTCATAAGCAAAGTAAGCAGCGTCCTTGCCTTTGGTGACCAAAAATTCTAGTAAATTCGTGTATTAGTATGTGTGTTTGTCCGGGTATTGCACTGTGAAACCGATTGTGGAATTGAGTGTTGGAGAGATCCATCAAACTATTAATTTTATCTTTTTAATACTCCGGCAAGTTCATCTAAACAACTGATATCATTTCAGCGGTGTCAGGTCAGGATGCTAAGTTATGTCAAATATGCAGGCTTGCTATAGTAAATTTAATTTCATGTGACTAATACCGCAGCTGTAAAGACGCAGAGAGGGACGATATAGATGTATACTTATTCTTCTTGGGACCTGTCCACCTCTGGTTTAACGCAGAGTCAAATTTGAAGTAGAAAATAAGTAGTATAAAAAAAAAAATTGTGGTATTGCTATATGGACCAGTTTTTGTATATGCAGCTGGCTTATTTTAACTGCCACCATAACTTGACCTAACTTACCCAAAGAGGTAGCGAGAATGTTGTTGTATAGGAAGCATAAAAACTTCTACTCGCAATCTGAGAGAATTACTCTAGTACCTCTTCTTATTCTCTCAACCTGTCATGGTATTTTAGTGTTGACACTAACAGATTCCAAGTTTTTTATCATAGTTCTCATATTACGCTAGTTGTCAACCTATAGAAAAATAGCTACCATATTTGTGACTGTTTTCGTTTCTGGATTGATGATTGCTAAGGGGAACCAAATTCAATCCAAAGATAATAGTAAAGACAAACTAAATGTTTTGTAGCTCGAGGCTCTATCAACTATACTCCTGTACTCCCCCATACCTTTTAAACTTCCTGTTTCTTTTACAAAACTGACATACTTACTTCAGCAGGTGTACAAATGATTAATAAACTGATAACGATACGATAAACTTGTCTGAAATTCAGAATCATTTGCGTTATCATTTTGATAACAATAATTAAGTTTTATCAATAAGATCCATGTATCAAAGCCGACACCTGCTATGCAGGAGGGCAATATGAATCATTTTTCAATTTATATAGTCGAATACTAATATAGCCCGATGACTTAACAAGTTGCTACCCTTATCAAAGCTAAAATATATTTTTATCGCCTGCAAATTGATTATTAATTGGACGTTATCGCATAATGCATCAAATTAATGAATATTAATCGTTCGTATACACGTAACCGTCTTAACATAACCGACTAAAGCTTGGCTTAGCTGATAAATAATTTGGATTGTTATCGCACTTACATAAATAAAATCATATCTAACGGACATGATACGATTATAGTTATCAACCGTGTACACATTTATGTATTGATTATCAAACCATCGCGCAGGGATGATGAACTATTAATTCAAAAAAATAAATTAAATAAATAAAAACTAAAGTAATAACAATGCGGGTCACAAATTAAAACTATTAAGTTGAATAGTAAACACGCAATCTTATATTTGTATATACTCGTATACAGACAATTATGAAAACATGAAATTAATAAACCAATCACAACTATAAAAATACTGTTTATAGTTTTGTATTCTGCAGGATTTCATGTATAGAATACCGCGCCAAATACGCTATAGAGTTCAACAAATAATTTTCAGGTATTTGAATATTTAAGAAAATGACTCTGTAGAAACCGACAAAAATTGTGACTATGTTAAATAGTAACAGACGGAAACATCTCTTCCTTTGATTCCCTGAAGATTGAAATATTACGGTTAGAAATGTTATAGTGACTAACTTTTAAAGGTGGCAGTACGTCGATTATCGGTTCTGTATCACCTCCTCACAAATCAAAAATATAAGTGAGAATAGTAAAAAAAAACTCAGTGCTCAAAAGTATGGGCACAGTGATCTAGAACAAAGCATGGCTTCCTTAAAATATGCAGCCGCGTTCTCAACTATTAAAAAACACTTTGTGCTTGAAGAGGTGAGCCACAGAAAATGTTTAAGTTCTATAGGCAATTAGATAAGACAAATCTTCTTGAATATAGTCCATAGTCCTTTCGAAACAAAATATTTACGTGATTAAGTTGGTTCGGGCTGTGGCTATTTTGCTAAAAAACCAAAATATTTTTTCTCGGTGGTGATTTCCACAATTGGTCAAAGTATGTGTATTGATTGGCTGAACATGCGGATCTAAATTTTGTGAATTTATTTCTACACTCGAGTAGTCGCCTCTAAAATGTCAAATTGATTCCTAAATGCATTAATACTGAAATTTAAATTCTAAAAATGATTTTTCAATTTCTGAATGATTCTCAAATCATTGACACTGTCTGCACGGTGTGTGGTGTGTGATTGATCTTTCTTTTTTATCTTAAAAAAAATACCAATTGGGCGAAACAAATGTAAACATTGAAAGATATCAAATATCTATTGCCATTTGCTTTCTGTTCACACGATTCAATATTTGTATAGGAAAATTGCCATTCTCACAAATTCCTAGTTCTTTCAGTTCTAGAAGAACCATTTCTTAATTCTTGAATCCTATATATAACTCAACCCAATTTTCATAAAATAAACTCCGTCAATATCAAGCTTCCAAATCGTTTAGCTCGTAAATTCTGTAATATTTCAATTCAATGCTACAACAATCAAATTAAAAGGCAACAAACCAATGAATGTATTTGTCCAAAACTCAAAATAAAAGTCGGAAGGACACATGAGCTGATAAAGTCATGAAACACGTGAGACTGAATGAATACCAATATTTGGAGCTCTTTAAGCTACAAATTCATGATATCGGTTTTCCATCTGAGACTAGTTAGTTGTTTACCATTTCAAATCTTTATCTCGATTATTTGCAAAAAGCTGCATAAAAGTTTGATCAAAGAATGAATGAATGGAGTAGAACCGTTCAAAGATCTGTTATAGAGATCACTTGCATCCTGTGCTTAGGGTTTATCTTCATACGTTGGATATAAAACTTAAAGCGGCCATGGACCTGTAATGCAATCAGAGTTTTCAGCCGTTTTTTTAAACCTCAAGTTAGATTCAGGGGCGGATTATATTATGCTGGGAAGGTACTCGGGCCACAGGTCCTGTTTTACTATAACCATATACTTATGATTCGAACGTGGTGTATATACTTATGATTCAAACGTGGTTCATATGAATTTTAACTCGAAATATTAACTCGATTTTAAACACATGGACTACAAATTAAATGGTAGAAATGTTCTTTCCTCCACAGTAACATCGAGTATCTGGAATATGAAATCTCCGCAAGGGCGTTATTAAACCTTCATTATCGAAATCCAAGTGTGTAAGGTTATTCCCAGAACTAAATAGCATAAAAAAGGTACAAAGTTTCTTGGGCCTTACCGGCTGTTTTAGAAAGCAAAAAAATGAGCATTCGAAAGACTAAAGGAGTTGCTAGTAGATCAACCAGTTTTAGCAATTTAAAAACCAACGGTGGAGACGCGACTTCATACCAATGCTTCAAAATTTGGATTTAGTGCCGTACTTCTACAGAAGGGTGACGAATTGAAGTTTTACCCAACGTATTATTATTGCCGCAAGACTATCCTCTACATAATAAAAATACTCTTCATATGAATTGGAGGTGCTTGCAATAGTTTATACACTTAAAAAACTACGCGTTTATACTTGCTTGGGATAAGTTTTACAATCTTTACTGACTGTAGCGCCTTTAAATTGCAGTATGGGCTCTTCAGCTACAAGAATTTCAATATACATTAGAGCACAGACGCGGCGATCAAATGAAGAATGCCGATGCCTTCAATCGTAATCCTGTGATGATGCTGATTGAATTGAGTTCCTTGGAAAAATTAAAATGTGCACAAGAGAAAGACATGCTTGCAATTAGTTGCACGTCTATTTTAGATACCGAAATCAATGCAAAGTGAATTAGTTCGGAAGGTTTATGAAAATGGTCACTTTGTTGAATGGAAGAAATCATTCGACGAGACCACTATTCTTCCCTAAAGTTTGTAAAGTTTGCGAATCGTGCAGGAATAACTGTATAATGTGTATTTTAGCCGAAAAAAATTTAGGTAAACAAGATGGATTTCTTAACCTTTTGCCAATATAGGAGATACCATAGTCAACCATTCACATCGATCACTTGAGACCAATGGTATAAGCACTAGAAAACAATATAACCATATACTTTCTTTTGTATAGATAGCTTTTCGAAGTACGCTTGGCTCTTTCCTGTTAAATCAACGATTACCACCGAAGTGCTTCAGAAAATGGAGCAGTACAAGACCAACTTCGGAAATCCAACCACAATAATTTCCGACCGTGGAACTTTGTTCACATCAAACAATTTTCAAGACATCTGTAGAGAGCAAGGAATTCATCGCACACTAATAACGACCGAAGTCCCTCGTGCAAATAGACAGGCTGAAAGGATTCATCGAGCTATAATACCGGCACTCACTAAACCGTTCATTGAATTCTACAGCCATAGCTCTTGTGTGGACAGGTTTGCCGTCTTCCCCAGGTTCTCTTGTGTACATCTCAACAAAGACTCTGAGAGTAGTTGACCCGAACCGAAGTAACTTACTCCCTTAGTCACAGCAAGAGGAGCCATGGACATCTTGTTGCTTCCCATAGTGGATAATCTAGAGCCCCCCCCCCACCCCCTCTTGCCTTTCTATCTTCCAGTTATCGGTTGGAAGACTTGGATTGCTGATCCTAATTATTTTCAGGATCTTGTCTGGGCTACCCGGTTCGGTTGGTAGCTAGACGCGGTTTGTTAAGAATCTTTATCCTGCTTACAGCCGCCAGCCTCGTGCCTTGCCACACCTTCCCTACCTGCGCTACTGCCTTCTTATAAAGATCCATTGACATGGAATCTGAACACGCCGTTAGCTTAAAGTGCCTTTGATACTATCCCGTCCCGAACCATACCGTCCTGGCGTCATTTCCCGATCCTTCAGAAAAACCGAGTTCAGTGCGTTATTCTCTAGCCCATTTTTCCAAAGTGATGATCCCATCTTCTTGAGTCCTGTCAATGACGGCTAGCATCAGCACACGCTCCTTCACAATATCGCGAAACGACTTGTGTCTAGGCACCTAGTGAGGAGTCTCCTTATCCGCATGTAGGTTGGCCCGTTTGGTGTCGACCGCTTCCAGCTCATCCGTGGACCGCTGTCTTCTCGACACGTGACCCCTCTCCGATCTGTCGCTGCCGACGGTTTACTTGGCTCATACCACGGATTCTCTCTGCTCTGCCTTGAGTTGCCTTTCAGGGGTTGCAGCCCACCTGGCCAGAATCCTGTACGCCAAGCGTCTATTTCTATAGCGCTGCTTTGACGGAGGGACGTTAATCGACCTAGCGTCGGTAGCGCTGGATTTACCTTGGGTTCTGCTTGTTCCTGGCTTTGGTGCCATGGAGTCGCCCCACTCTGGTGTTGTGGAGGGAGCCCTTTTTTATGTATTTTTTTAAAATTAATTGACATTGTAGTCTCACGAGTAACGGAGAAATATTGGTCCACCTGCGCAGAGATCCGTATGTGCAGGTAAGGCTACTTACAACTGGACGTCGCCAGGTATCCAGAGGGCTCCGTTTACGACTGTGCGTTGTTAAATGGGCCTCCAGCCAGGTAGTTTGTTGGCACTTGTCGCGTAACACCTTAAATCGGCCCATCATTTAGCGTGACCCGCTCAAAACCTAGGTCACTTTTGCCCAACCGTTCATAACGAACGTGAACCTGGAGGCGACGACAATAATAAAATAATAAAATTGTAGCTATCAGTTTATCGGATGCCATTAAACTTAAGCACCATGTTGGACTGTATAAGTCTGCTTCCTTCCAATCAGTATTGCATACATTTATTCAAACCTTCGTTGAGAGAACGTATTTGCTTCGAGTTTTCATCTTATAAATTTTTATCACACACTGTATAGTCGTGGCCCGCGAACCTAAGGTATCGTATATAGTGCAATTACAAATTCATCACACTGCTGTATTACTATACTATTGTGTAATCCAAGTTTCAAGTGGGGATCCTGGGAAATTTAGATTTTCCAAAATCATATGTAAATAATTGAAAATTTATAAAAATTCAGCCCCTAGAGTGTTCTGTCTAGAGACGGCTTGATTTGAAGTGTTTTTCCAATAGCTATGACTAGAAAACTATTCCCATCCAAGTTTCTTGTGGGGACCCTGGGAAATTTAGATTTTCCAAAATCATATGTAAGAAATTGAAAATTTATAAAAATTCAGCCTCTAGAGTGTTTTGTGTGGAGACGGGTTGAGTTGAAGTGCTTTTCCAATAGCTATGACTAGAAAACTATTTTCATCCAAGTTTGATGTGGGGATCCTGGGAAATTTACATTTTCCAAAATCATATGTAAATAATTGAAAATTTATAAAAATTCAGCCTCTAGAGTGTTATGTGTGGAGACGGGTTGAGTTGAAGTGTTTTTCCAATAGCTATGACTAGAAAACTATTTCCGTCCAAGTTTCATGTGGGGATTCTGGGAAATTTACATTTTCCAAAATCATATGTAAATAATTGAAAATTTATAAAAATTCAGCCTCTAGAGTGTTTGGAGACGGCTTGATTTGAAGTGTTTTTCCAATAGCTATGGCTAGAAAACTATTTCCGTCCAAGTTTCATGTGGGGATCCTGGGAAATTTAGATTTTCCAAAATCATATGTAAATAATTGAAAATTTATAAAAATTCAGCCTCTAGAGTGTTTGGAGACGGGTTGAGTTGAAGTGTTTTTCCAATAGCTATGACTAGAAAACTATTTCCATCCAAGTTTCTTGTGGGGACCCTGGGAAATTTCGATTTTCCAAAATCATATGTAAATAATTGAAAATTTATAAAAATTCAGCCTCTAGAGTGTTTGGAGACGGCTTGATTTGAAGTGTTTTTCCAATAGCTATGACTAGAAAACTATTTCCATCCAAGTTTCTTGTGGGGACCCTGGAAAATTTCGATTCTCCAAAATCATATGTAAATAATTGAAAATTTATAAAAATTCAGCCTCTAGAGTGTTTGGAGACGGCTTGATTTGAAGTGTTTTTCCAATAGCTATGATTAGAAAACTATTTTCATCCAAGTTTGATGTGGGGATCCTGGGAAATTTGGATTTTCCAAAATCATATGTAAATAATTGAAAATTTATAAAAATTCAACCTCTAGAGTGTTATGTGTGGAGACAGGTTGAGTTGAAGTGTTTTTCCAATAGCTATGACTAGAAAACTATTTCTATCCAAGTTTGATGTGGGGATCCTGGGAAATTTAGATTTTCCAAAATCATATGTAAATAATTGAAAATTTATAAAAATTCAGCCTCTAGAGTGTGTGGAGACGGCTTGATTTGAAGTGTTTTTCCAATAGCTATGACTAGAAAACTATTTCCACCCAAGTTTCATGTGGGAACACTGGGAAATTTAGATTTTCCAAAATCATATGTAAATAAATGAAAATTTATAAAAATTCAGCCTCTAGAGTGTTATGTCTAGAGACGGCTTGATTTGAAGTGTTTTTCCAATAGCTATGACTAGAAAACTAGATTAAAAGTTAGATTTTTTTGAATTCTTGTGAAATTTCTAACAAATTTCAAACCATTTCTAAGATTTCCCGAAATTTTATAATTTTACAAAATTCAAATTTTGTTTTAAATATATTTGAAAAGATTTGTGAACAAAATTTGTCGACAATGTTTCCTGATCAGTATTAGTATGCCGGATGCTATTCAACTTAAGCACCATGTTTGAAGGTATATAAGTCTGCTTCCTTCCAATAGGTATTGCATACATTTATTCAAGCCTTCGTTGAGAGAAATTATCGTTGCCTTCGAATTTTTTTTCTCTTAAATTTGTATCACACACTGTATAGTCGTGGCCCGCGAACCTAAGGTATCGTATATAGTGCAATTACAAAATAATAATCTAATTCTTCATCACATAACTTTATTACTATGTTATTGTGTAATTTAAGTATATAGTTTTCGGCTTCTTTTTCCTCTTCATTTTTGAACGTTTCTATGTATGTACTCGTATATGTCTATATAGTTTCTTATACATCATCTTCCAGTATTTCTTATAGTTTTTAATTTTATTTTGTTTTGTTGTTGTTTTTTTTATATTCGTGAATTCGGCATTTCTAATTTTTCTGTTTTCTCTAACATTTTAATAATAAAACCGAAAAGAAAAAAATAATCTTATAGCAACATGCCGTGCGCGCCGAAGACGAATAAAAAATACAAATAAATGGCCGAATATTTTTGTGTGCTGTGTATAAAAAAAAAAAAAAAAAAAAAATGTGTGTTTTGAATTTGATAATACGCGAAGGGAATGAGCAAATGTGTGTTAGAAAAAAAAATTTACTCAATTACACGAGTTGTTGTTATGTTGGTTGGTTGAAGTAGTAGCTTCGTTGACTTCCACCGGCTCAGACGTGAATTTAAACGTAAACAATTTAATTTTAGTTTTTTGGTCGTGAGTTGGAAAAATTTCGAAATATATTTACAAAAAATTTTTTTTTTTAGTTTTGGTTTTCTAAATATTAATCCAGTGAAATTTATTTAGTGACTAATTTTATAGTTTCGCGGCTGCTGCGGTTAAATCGCGCGCGGTTTTGTTAAATTACAGTGCTCGTTTTTTATTATCTGGTGAATTTATTGGACAGTTTATGTATTGAAGAAATGTTGCAAATGCTGTAAATTAATTGAATACAAGTGATAATTTATTTTAATAATTTTTTTTTGGGTGTACAAAGTGTATATTTAGTACGGATACTTAAAGATCTCCAGTGTTATCTAATTTACTACTAATTTTGATAAGTTTATATACATTGTCTGAAACCGGAATTTTGTTCGTATTTTTGAAGAATCGTCCAGAAAAAGGTATGTTAGTATTGTTGTCGATTTAATAGTGGGTTACACCGTAATCATTAATTTATGTACGTATACATAAATTTGAGGCTTGTACGTACATAGTGTATATACTGTGCCCTTTTTTGTTTTGTTTTTGGTAAACATACAATTTTGGCATTTAAATCAACTGTGTGTGTGTGTGATACGTATCTATCACGGAAATGCTTCTTAGCGGTTCGCTGGTTTAGTTATGATGATGAATCGATTTAGAATATTCTTCTAGATGCTTTTATTTTTATCGCGATTTGTTTTGTGCTTGAAATTCTGTCTAAATAATTCGTAATTCTATGTGTGTGTGTATATGTGTTTTGCATAATATTTGATTCTTTGCGATACCGAATGTTTTTCGGCAATTTATTGGTACATTGCACGCACGCATAATTTGGATTAGAATATAAAACTAATAATTTGGTGAGGTGTGACAGCCTTAAAAGGTCGTGTTGGCCTTAAAACCATATCAATTTTTGTAGCGCGCGATTATTAACTTAAAACTTATGATTTTAATTAGGTTAACTAATTTTGGAACTGAATTGTAAATATAATTTAAATTTTTTTGATTTTAAAATTACTGAATTTTGGAACATTTATATTTTGATTGATAAATAAGACAGTATATTTGATTGATAGAGATCAAACTAAAGAGTGATCCAATAGGAGGTACTTTTTCCAATTGAGATTCTAATTGGGATTAATGCGTCAGAAATCAGTGTTCAGTGAAAAATTGTTTTCGTGCGCTCTTCGACCATTTTATAGTGTTCATAATCGTCCAACTTTTTCATTATTGGATATTCATCACCCGACTAAAGTGCGTATACAAGTCGATCTTATGTGAATATTGCTGTTGTAGCTGAAAGTGTACGTGAAGACCTCAATCAATTCGTTGCCGTTCAGTTTCGGCACAAACTACAGAGCAATGATCAATGAGTTTTTATTGCCAAAATTTCAAGATATTGGTGTCTTTGCCGACTTGTGGTTTCAACATGATGGTGCAACGTGCCAGACAGCAGGCCAAACCATTAATTTATTGAAAGAAAATTTTAATGAGAACATCATATGAGTGCTCGAAAATTGAATCCATAGAATGGAGCCATCTATAAGAGCCAGTCGGGGACAACATTTAAAAGAAATTATTTTCAAACATTAAATGGCATAAACCGAACTTACGTCACAAACACAATTATTGATTATTAAATTGATTTTAATGCGTTTTATTTCAAAAAAACTTCCGGAAGCTCTTATTGGATCACCCGTTATATACTTTCAAATTTAGAAAATTTGGGAAATGTGTAAATTTGCGCTCTACAAATTTTGAAATAACTTTGGAGATATTTTTTATTGTCTTTGGGCTTCTAAATTGCATTATTTTTTAATTAAATTATAATCGATCTTGGAAACATAAACTAACCTATATTTATAGCTTGGCCCAATCTATGAGAAAAATGAATTGACCTACTGTTTGTAAGTTTGAAAGAATCACGCTTAACTATGTCTATCATATGTCTACCAGCCTTAGTAACTAATGTAAAGTTTCTGAAATTATTTTCATTAATTTCACTAAAATATGAACAATTTAAGGTTTTGCACAAAATTGAATGCATTTTTGAAATTTTAAAAATCATGAATAAATAACCCAAACATTATTTAAGAGCAAGCCTTACAATATTCCTTACATTTTCTAAAATTCGATGTTTCTTCACAAAACTATAGAATTTGACTTAAATTCGCAAAATATTATAAGACAACTTATTTGCTATCGATCTCGTCAAATTCCTAAATTCGGAAAATTCTAAACATCTGTTAAATTTCGATGCAATTTTACAAATTTTAGAAAACTATTCAATTAAAATAAAATTTCATGATTTACTTTTAAATTCGGAGAATTTTGAGAAATCTCGTTTTATATGTTTACTTGAAATTTAAGTAAATTCTGAAATTTTACTCGCAATATTATTCTACAACCTTATTAAAATTAAAATTTTCAAGTTAAATTCACAAAATAACTTAAGTTTAGTCGAAAAAATTTATTTATAAAATATTAAATTAAATTTAAAAATAATTTTTTTTAATTTAGAAGTTTCATAAATTTCTAAATTCTAATTTCATATTAAAGTTGTTGTATGAACTAGCTAGGTAGTTTAACTACGCTGGTTCATTCTTTTATAAAAAATTTACACATTTCTTAGAATCTGAATTTGATTAAATTTTTAAATAAAACTCTGAAATTCTGTAAATTTTTTAAACATTTTATAAAATTCTGAACATTTTTTATCAGGCTCCTTGATTTTCTTCACAAATTCTGAAAATATGATGAAATACTCACATTTACATATTACGTGTTATTTCATACCCTCCAGCATCAAAACTTGGTAATTAGTGGTTTATAGCTTATATCGTCTAGCCCCCAGCCGCTGCGCAGATAGTGAAAAATAATTTATAAGTTAAGCTAAGAGCTTTAAAATTATTTGGATTTATTTCACCAAAATTAGAAGGGTTTAAAATTTTTTATTTGATAATTTTAAAAATCTTGAATAACCCAAACATTATCAATCTTTGCAAAATTCCTTAAATTTTCTATAATTCGATGTTTCTCTATAAAACTCAAGAATTTGCCTTAAATTCGCATCGCAATATATTAAAAGACTCATATCAATCTGGTCCCCCAGCCCCCAGCCGCTGCGCAGATAGTGAAAAATAATTTATAAGTTAAGCTAAGAGCTTTAAAATTATTTGGATTTATTTCACCAAAATTAGAAGGGTTTAAAATTTTTTATTTGATAATTTTAAAAATCTTGAATAACCCAAACATTATCAAGCTTTGCAAAATTCCTTAAATTTTCTATAATTCGATGTTTCTCTATAAAACTCAAGAATTTGCCTTAAATTCGCATCGCAATATATTAAAAGACTCATATCAATCTGGTCAACTTCAAAATTCGGAAAATCTGTAAAATTTCAATGAAATTTTGAAAATTTTAGCAAATTTTAAAATTCATGTTTTTTTTATAAATTTAGGTAATTTTGAGAAATATTTTGAAATTTGTGTCATCTTTCGAAATTCTACTTGCGTATATGGCTATCTACAAATGTTTCCTTGAAATTCAAGTAATTTTTAATCACTGTACGAGTGAGTATCTATATCGGTATCTCCAAGTTATCAATTTAGATGTAATAAAGTTTTTTATAGAATTACACAAGTTTAAATCATAATAAAACAAAGAAATATATTTTTAATATCAATGAAACGGGGTTTATTGAATAGAAAATTTTATGACATTAATGTTTAAATATGATTTCGGCCGCCACGGCTGGCGCGTACAAGGCGCAATCTGGAACACCAATGTTCACAAACTTTTCGCAGCATTTGCGACCGTATTTCGCCAATAACTCTTCTAATGTTGATTTCCAGGTGTTCAATTGTCTCTGGTTTATCGACGTAAAGTCACTTGCATAGACTTTACATAATCCCAAAGAAAATAATCCAATGGGGTTAAATCACACGATCTTGGTGGCCAATTAATTGGACCATAACACGAAATTATTCTTTCATCAAAAGTTTCTTTGAATAAATCAATTGTATAGCGCGGCATGTGGCTCCGTCCTTTTGGAACCACATGTCAGCAAGAGTAATGCCAGCTAATCGATGTACGAAAGAATGTCTAGTATCGATGTACGAAAAAATGTCTATGAATTCTGCTTATTTACGTACCCTTTTAACCAAAAATGGGCTTCATCGGAGAACAAAATTTAGAATGGAAATTCAACATAATTCCAAGATCCTTTCATAAAATCTTCCATAAAGTGGAAGGACAAAACACCAGTTGCTGCAGAACAGCAACGAATTGATTGATTTGGATCTTCTTCACAGCGGCTACATCTTCTTCTCTCGGCACTGTTCGGCGTCTCACGGGATGCACATTATCATTAAGAGTAAACGTGGTCCGAAAACGATCTATTGTTATTCGAATTAGCCGCTCTGAAGGACGATTATGTACGCCATAAAATGGACGAAGTGCACGATAAGTTTGACGAACAGAACCATTATTTTGATAAAAAAATTCAACAACTTGCAAGCGTTGCTCTGATGTAAGTCTATCGATAATTAAATGTCAAACCAAACTAAACAATAAGCAACTATATCATCTGTTAAATGGGTTGTCAAATAAAGCAGTGTTGCCAACTCAAAGTTGTGAACCTCTAAAAACAACACCCTTTATAAGGTCCTATAAAAAGTCTCGCGGTTTTTTGGTACATTTTTGAATAAAAATGTCTTTATTGAAAATAAGTTTTAATCAAGTACATATCGACCATTAATACCTATGACCTTTTGCCATTTTTCGGGTACCTTCATAATTCCATCGGTGTAGAACTTCTGTGGTTTATCGTCAAAAAACTTAGCCAAGTGATTTTCAGCGGCGCTTCGGTCTGCCAATTTTTTACCATCATGAGAGTTTTGCAGAGACCGAAACAAATGGTAGTCAGACAAGGTTCGGGGTATACGGTGGATGCATCAAAACTTCACAGTTGTGCACAGTACAGGACCGAATTTATGGTTTCGCCACGTTGCAGCAGCTCATACTGGACAATTTCCACCAAACACTCAACATAACCTTGTTTGCCGTCAATCCAAGCTTTAAAGTCGTTTGTGGAGGTCTCCTTTGACCACGAGCGCTTACGTTAGATATTCTCGTATTTCACCCATTTTCATCGCCTGTAATGATTCGCTTCAAAAATTGTTCGATAGCATTTCACTAATGTCTATGCGGTTCATCAAATTTCTTTGCGTTATTTCATGTGGCACTCAAACATCGAGCTTCTTTTTGTAGGCTGCTCTTTTCAAATAATTCCAAACTGTCATCTGGTTGATGTTTATGCCTCCGTGGTTGATGTTTAATGCTTGCGTGGCGGTCTTACTCCGCCAGTTGCAAAATTTCATCGTCTTTTTCAGTGACTGGAAAACCGCGGAGACTTTTTATTTGAACATTATATTCTGAAACCTTATCAAATTTTTAAATTTTACAAATTAAAATTAAATTCTGAAATTTGTAAAATCTGAAATTTGTACGTGATTTTATCCACAGATTCAGACAATTATACTAAGTAAGGTTATTATTCCTTCTATTACATCTATTTGACCAAATTATGATGCATGAAAATCTTTAAATTCTGAAATTTCTCGAAATATTTATTGTATAAACGGTTAAATTTCTAGACACCAACCATATAGTATTGATAAAACGTTATACAATCTGCTTCTGTCTATAAAAAATTCAATAATAAATTATAAAAAAAAATAATTTGTATATTTTCGTAATTCCCAAAACAACCTGACGTCTGATGTAATATACAAAATGTACGTGACACACGCCAATTATTTGTGTTCGATATATTAAATGACGGATTTTATCGCCAAATTAGTAGAATTATTAATTTCGTGGAATACATTATTTGGCATCAAATGCTACAGGTTACAAAATATGCTGAGTTTGATATGCTTACACATATATTCCACACATTTAAATCGATATGTTCTTATCAAATTCGACCCTCTAGAGCTGTGTAAACATATGTTCCACAATTTTGTGTCCTTTGATCAGACACGCTCCTCTATTATGTATCCCAAATATTCGCAATGGTAATAAATTCGATTATTTTTTGTCAAATTCGGATTATGTTCCACAATCCAACAAATACAATTAGTCCCATCCACACACATTTGGTTTATCTTCAAGCATGAACATTTTATAAATTTTAATCGAATTGATTAACCCATATACCTAAATGAAGTACTGAACATAAGTTCCACATTGGTTTGCTTCACGTCTCTAATACGATATACGGCGTATGCGTGTACCAAGTTAATCTTTCCTGTTCCATCATTTCCTAAAAAAACAAAACATAAATAAAAAATTGTTAAATGACATTTTATCTGTCCTGCGGCACTTTTATGCGTGTGTATATATTTATTTATTGAAAATGTGATGAGGTAATCGCATTTATGATCCAACATCTAACCAAATAAACTTATAAATGAATCAACCGGTAATTTAATATTCAAGAGAAGATATACGTGAGAAAATATGAGCTTGATTTGCAAAATAAACTAAAAAAGATATCGAAAGTGTTTAGCTGTCATATACATATACTGAACCCGTGTAAATAAATATTTAATCATTGGAATATAATGTGACATAATTTTGTTGGAATTTGGTATCATAATTTTATAAACTAAGCTAAAATTTTGTTGTTCTGTGTTCACGGGAAATGCAGATTAGAACATAAAAGCGCGATAAATTTACGACTGCAAAGTGTAAACAATTTTTGTTATGTTTGCTAATGATATTGACCTTTGGATAGGAGTTTTTTTTTTTTTTTTGACAACATGTATTATTCAACAACCACAATATATTTTCTACATATGTATGTATGTAGTTGCTAATTTATAAAATATCTCTCAATTATGTGCGTGCTTATTTGGTTTCTAAGCAGCGAAGTGCTTTTTTCAATAAGTCTATATGTATATATGAGCGCGTAAACAACAATAACAAAATTGTACTTTACGAGTATGACCCACAATGCATGATATCATTTTCTAGATTATGTACATATATATAGATGAAATAATAAACTTCAAGATGTTATGTAAATGAAAATCTATTTCGGTTCTTAATAAAAATAAAAAATGTGTTTTCTTAAGAAAATGCGAATTTCTTTTTCTTGAAAATACTTCTTGGTGCTGGTGCACGATGCGTGAACGCATATTTATTTATTTTGGCTTGAGAACATGTTTATGATCGTCTAAATAAAATACAAAACGAATTAAGGTTAGACGGAATATCACATAGTACATCGGGCTATTAGGCTTTGTACTGCTGTACGTTTCAATTTTATAATTGAAATTCGATGGCTGATCAATTTCAAAACTGTGTTTGAAATTATTTTAGTCGTATATATAGCCGGATAAATAGTTTTTGATCCAAATTATAGTGCTAGATAGATATCTTTCTTTACATGATAATATGGATAAGATTGGGATCACAAACCAAATAATTATCATTTTGATCATAACAAAATACATTGGTGGACTTGCGATCACTTCGCTCAGCCAAGTGAGTTGAATAGAAAAACGATGGCCTAAGATGACCTATGTGGGAGGCAGAAACAGTGCAATATACGCATTTCATTAGTATATCTATTGAGCTAGCCTCCCCAGTTACTTGGAATACGGCTTAATTCATGATCAAACTAATCATGGATACAAATGAATAATGAATTCTTTCGAATTTTAAGTTTTCGCGGAAGGTATATGAATGGGTATATGTAGTTGGTATTCATAGGTTGGAGGGAGGGGGAAGTAAAATAGGGCCACTTGTACATTTGTAACTTGTACATTTGCAAAATGAGCTTCAAAATAATTTAATAATATATAATAATTTAGTGTGTTTGTGAATGTCAAAAAGGCCTTACAATGAGAAACATTTGTTTTTTGTGTTGCAAGAAGATCACAAAGGAACGTTCTCCTGGTGTAAAATGTGGAACTCAAAAATGGTTCTGCTAGTTGGCTTTACCCTGTATGCCGGACTATACTACAAACAGTTCAATTATTGGTGGAGAGAACCTGGTGTTCCTAAGTGCGCTGATAACCCTAATTTAGGTGAAATTATTATAATTCTAAAAAACATGCAGAAACAACTTGATGCGTTAAAGGGACTATATGGCTAGTTTAATTAAAGATAATCAGCGTATAAACCAAAAACTCGCTGTATTTGAGAAGAAATGTGAAACTCAAGAAGCTAAACTCAATTTAATGAGTCAGCCTTCATAGACCGACCAAATCAACAACGAAATAAAAATAACCTTGTTATTTGTGGTTTACCAGCGAAGTTTGTGGATATTCTAAATTTTGTGATCGAATTTACAAAGACTTACAAAGAAGACATTTTTTCAATGAAACAGACGGTGCACAATTATTATTATTAAAGTTGGCTGGAACCCAAGCAGGTTCTGCACACAATGCCACTCTGGGCCCATGGTGCAAACACACGATAAGGATTTTCCAAATAACCGCATCTACATTTTACAGCATCTCACCAAATTCCAATCCCGATTATGTAATGCGAATGAAAATGGTATTATTTATGGTATAAAGCATTTTGTTTATGCAATTGGTTGCATCCAGAATTTTTTATTTGTTTAAGTCCACATTTTTTATCAGTGTTGTATGTTCTTGTAAATACGTACGGGCATAGTTTGAGCTTTGCAATATATTTTTTCTTTGTTTAATAATGGATAATTATAAATTTTGCTTTCAGAGCTCATTTCAAGCTAATTGTAATGACCATTATAGATCTAGTGGTGTGGCTGTGTTCATTAGATCCTCACTTAATTACGATGTGTGTTCAGTTAGTCTTTGTGAATATGTTAATTTGTAAAATTTGTTTCATAGATTTAATTTTTGTGCATTTGACACGTTCTTGGTACAATTAGCGGATCTTTTATACAGTGATAAATCTTAACATAAAATTTTACTTGGTCATATAAATTTGAACTTATTGAAGGATTCGCGTGCAAAGATGATTATTTACTATTGTCTTCGTCATTTGTGATGGATTCTCGTCTAAACAGTGTGACTAGACCAAGTTCAGGCACTTGTGTGTATCATGTTTTTCAGAAACCCATTACCAACAATATTCTGTTGAATTACGGGTGTGAAGTTTGTCCTAAAATTGTCCTAACTTTTTTATCTGAGAATGTATTAGTAAAAAATTATAAATCTCTCGTTATTATGAATTTTTTCACAAACTAGTATTAATTTTGCAATAAGATTAATTGAAATATAATATTGCCGTAAGTTTACATAAAAAAATTGAGTAGAAATTCAAAATCTGAAAGTTAAGTGACATAGGGCATGCGTGCATTTAGATATACACGAGAAAAATTTCTCCTACTCGTACATTTTTGGTGAAAACTTTATCTAACTAAAAAATACTACAGCTTTCTTAAATCTAAAAGATAAATGATATAGGACAGGGGTGCTTTATCACGTAGTATGTTAGTACAAAATTGAAATTTTAAAAAAATCCTCCTACTAAACCAGGGATGGTACCCAGATAGCGATATACATTTTTGGGTAGTAGTAAGTAGCAATATGCCTATTCTATTGTAAATAATAATCGTGCAATAACTATGTTTGCTGAAGATGATAGAAAAAATATGGTTTTGTCTAGGTACAGTAATTTAAACCTTTTCTTCTTTCCAATTAGCGAATCGGAAATTGTGTCAGCAGCTAGTGAATTGAAAAATTCTAGTTCGGATCTCGAATTCACTAGCGAAAAAGGTTATTTTTACTATAACACTTATTCTGTAGAATTTATCTTCAATTTGGGTCTTGAAAAGGGTTTGCTTCCTGGTAAATTACAATTAGGAATTGTAAAGTCACTATTTAAAAAGGACTCCCGTGTGATAATAGACAGTATGGTTTAAGAAAAAATGTATCGACCGAAAAAACACTTATTTCTTTTCTAACTCCAGTTAATCATCTTTTAGACAACAATCTAAAAGTGTCATGGATATTTCAAAAGCATTTAATACTGTCAAATATAAAATTTTGTTAGATAAGTTATCGGATATAGGTATCAGAGGATCGTCACTTTCCTTGTTTAAAACTGTCTGCGTGAATAAAATACTAACGTTGGGGTCCCGCAAGGCTCTGTTTTAGGGCGCTTACTTTTTTTGATATATTGTAATTCGATTTTTGATATTAATTTGCATGGAAGTCCTGTTGCTTTTGCTGATGATGTGGAATTTCTGTACTCCAGCTCAAATATGAATTCATGAAATTGCGCCATTAAAGATGACATAAGATTGCTAAAGAGATGGTTTCACGTTCATGATTTTGTTCTTAGCGGTAAGTTCAAGTTTATGTATTTCAATGTGGGTTGTGCCATTCAGGATTCCAATCCATTGTTTTATCATTCGCTTTCTTCTAATGAGTCCAATTGTAATACTCGTGTGTACCTATTGAATCGTAAAATTATTTAAATATTTGGGGCTAACCTTGAATTATCAGCTAAATTTTAAAGAGCACGTGGCCAACTTAAATAAGAAACTTGGACAAACTGATATAAGATGCCTCTGTTATAAATTGTTTGGTCCACATCTTCAGTCTGAATTGTTCTGGAAAATAACCGTAAATCTTGTCTTTGCACAACATCAGACTTTATTAAATCGCACAAAATAGACATCGTCCAAGTTCAAAGCTTCAACATCTAGTCAAAAATGTTAGTACGCATCGATCGTCTATTCATTGTACCGATGGTGGCACCACAGATCTGCGCAAGCTCTAATTGCATTTACTAAGCCAGCCCATATTCCAAAGTCTTTGTGCAAAATACGGTGCACAGATAAAAATAGCGCTGTTTTTTAAATGCCGGTTCCTGTCGAGACCACCTTTACATAACATTAATTTGATTAGATGACAGCTCACAATAAAATGCACATATGTATAGTTGCCGTTTAGTAAATGTGATTCGCAATAATTTCTTTTACTGATAAGCACCCGTAATATAATGTGGGACTTCCACATTACGTTTTCACAGAATAAGTATGTATGTATGTACATACATATGGTACTAGTATATAGGCACACGAGTTAGATCAAATCTTATCAATTGCACAGTCTTGATTTTATATAAGTGTACGTATGTATGTCTGTATATAAAATAGTGTCAATATTTAATTGAAAATGATATCTTGTTTGCTTTATAGCGATGTATGCAAATATTAACGCGATTTGTTATCTCAAAATTTAGTAAAAATTATATATTGACATAAATGTCTACGTGCGGAAGTGCAACAACGTTATGTAATACCTTAAACCAAATATTTCATTGGCACATGCGGTTTTGGTATTACATATCGATCGTTATATGTGAGCACGCGAGTTTCATATGTACGTACATGAAATAAGATCAAACGTTGTTAAGTTTCGACCATAGCACCGCATCCGTATGGTTACTTTAAAATAAACGATAAATATGACAAGCTGTTAAAAATAAATTAACTAACCGAAATATTCATTGTGGTCACACGACTCAGATACGTATTTTTAATTTTCGTCAGTCTCTTTTCTAATTTAAGATTTTTTTTTTGATAAAGTATTAACGTTCTTGAGATAAAAACAGTCATAGAAATATGGATTTTTCCTAAATAGATTTGACGACACATGCATATTTAGGCTACGCGTTCTCTAGCTATCTTAACACTACAAGTAAAATAATAAAATTACGAGCGAAAACTGCTAAGCATTTTTTGTACAAGGCGAAAATTTAAATTTGAATGTAAATCATTTCATTGGAACGTGATTGATGTTTAGATCATTTTCCACGCTAAATGCCTTAAAAGGACCCGGCACTACTAACAAATTATGTTAAGTGGTTTAGTTTCTAGAGAGAGAGAGAGAGAGAAACAACAAGACTGGCTACTTTTTAATTTATGGGTATCATCAAGATTATTTCAAGGTCAACCTCTTAAATAAAGTTACGACCAGGAATGGGCGTATACGCGTCATCTATTATTTTTTACGTCAACGTATCGACAACACGTCAACGTGGATAATGATTCTAGAGTGATTTTGTGAATTATTTCTAAACTACCTTGTGACCTAGGATCAATGCAATCCGAAATGGAAAAATATTGCTACCAAATTCACATTCCTCAGCCAGTGCATTTGACGTTGATTTAATCGTGTCTGTTCAGCTTTTTGTCTCACGTGATGTTTCCAGATTACCCGTGAGTCTAAATGTAGACCAAGGTATTTGGCCGATTTGGCCTACGGCACTTGCACTCCGTTGAGGTATATGTGCTGGTTGATATTTTTGGGTCGGAGCGTAACTGCCACATGGGTTGATTTAAGCTCATTAAGAGCGATTTCCAATCAATCGTCCATAATAACAGTGTCGTCAGCAATCGTACCGATGAATGTTTTGTTCCTTGTAGGTATGTCTCCCGTGTAGAGAAGGTAGAGGAGGGATCCTAATACGCTTCCCTGCGTACCTAGCATTAGATAACAGTCAGAACATGTTTGTTCATGGATGACTCTGAATTTGCGATCAGAGAGGTATGATTCAAGGAGCTTGTTTTGATATTTCTATTATCAGCACTGCCAACTTCGTTTTCCAGTTCTTCCTCAGCTGTGCAATATCCCTCTTGGCTCAAAGGATTGAATCTATTATTCTGTTGAAAATCTGGAAATTGCCGAAGCAAACAGTTGGAATAATTTCAATGATCATGTTGAATGGTTGATGGCTGAATATGGTTAGAAGACAGAATTTTAACTCGTGCTGAATCCTCAGCTTTGTTATTTTTAACCTTTTCTTTTAGTGTAGAGTTTTCTCTCTTAAGCTCAGCAAGTTCGTTGCTCAGCTGCACAACTAATCTCCATTTTTGGAAATTTATTCAACAAATCCTCGCTGTTTCTAATATTTGCTGATGTACTCGGAATTTGTTCTGACACTGAGGTTTTTTTTCAGTGGAGATTGCGTCTTTTGCAAATATGAATTTGTTATTCTTTATTGGGGATCTGAGCGTCATGTTTATAGCGTAATTACACTCGCCTCTAGAAGTTCAGCCGTTGTGATACATTAGTCATACAAAACAAACGTTACCCAGATGCTACCACGGGGAGGTAAACTAGAGACAGTTTAAGATTTTTACATAGTTGCAACAACCAACATAGAAACTTTAAACAACATGTCCTTGACTTTTTCCGTTATAACAAAACTTTAAATTTAGACCAATCCAAACGTTTTAAATAAAGCAATTGGTTGTTTTTTTCCAACATTATATTCTCAAGGTTATGCATAGTATGGTATGTGATTCCCGATTTATTTGTGATTCCCGATGTATGTGATTCCCAATCTTTTCGGCGTTGACATTGACATTCTTTTCAAGTTGTTGACATTGTCTTAATTGTCGATGTTAAAAACAAATATTTCCAAGTAATCTATACGTAATATTCTACGTGTCGACAACCGCGTAATTTACACGCCGTGACCTACCTAGCCCAACCCTGGTTATGACCTATATTTTCCAATGGTATCGTATTCTAGGCAAAAAAAATAAACATTTTTTCGAAATTTTAAATACTTTACCTGAATTTTATAAGTCTTGTGATTGTCTACTGTCTAACCAAAATATTGAGTATTTTCATATACGATTTATTCCAAGTTAGATATTAAGTTCTTAAGGATTTCAGTGCAATAAGAAGTTTTAAAAACAGGAATTTGATCCAAATTTCTTAAAGATTTATAAAATTCGTACTTTCTTACTTGGTAAAACTTAAACATTTCTGACTCTCTCAAATTTGATGTTAACTCGAATTTTGAATATTATATCCATTGTATATTTGTAATTCTGAATTTAATGTAGAACTCATCAGAAACTGTGCGGATATTTTTTTCTTCCAATTTATTAAACGTAACGTGAAAAAAATTTTAAAAAATTTGAACTCTATTTTTTGAAACTCTGCGGAAATAAAATTGGAGTTTACCGAACTTATTGAACTTTTCTACTTTTCTGACTGCATTATTGAATTTTGAAAATTGAAAACCTTTGAAAATCTTCGAGCCTTACAAAATTCGGTTTTAGCGATATGAATATTTTAAAAATTTTGTGGATTTCCGACAATTAACAACGATTTTCAAAATTAAATTTGAAAAGCGAGTTTGGTATATTGGAATTTCAAGTTTCAATTCGAAATTTGGAAATTATAGTTCTGAATTTTGAATTATAACTTTGAATATCCGAATTTATGACATTCAATCCTTAGACAATCTGAAGAAGCCAAATCATTCTTTACACATCCATCGTCGCTCTGCTTTCAGAATTCGCTGCACCATTAGTTCTGGATCAGCACGCAGAACGTGACCGAGCCAACGTACTCGCTGAGAGCTTACTTCCAGTTCAATATCAGGAATCTTCATCAGATTTTTGGCCGCAAATCACACGCATGATTCTTTTCTCAAATGTAAGGAGCCATCTCTCGTACTCATCCGTCAGCGCCCAACTTTCACATCCATAACAACGGGCCTGATCAACGCTTTGTAAAGCTTCAGCTTCACAGCACTTGATAGGTGTTTAGATTTTAGCAGTGGCCTTAGAGGGTAGAGCATCTACCTGTCGAACACTCGAGTTAACTGCAAAAATTCTCGATAGCCTGTTCTTATCTTTAACATATCGTCACTGTCATTCTACACAGTTGTACCAATTTTGTTGGCATTCCTAGATATTCCAGGACAGACCACAAATTCTCTCGATTAATCGAGTAATAGGCCTGCCGGAAATCGTGGAACACCTAATGCACGGAAATAGAGGTCTTGTAATATTTGGATAGAATCCTCCGCAGCGAAAAACCATAGTCAGTGATTAATCGATTCGGGCGGAATCCTCCTTGATAGTCACCAATCAAACCATCCGCTAGAGAGGTGATTCTATCCAATATAATGTAGGACAGTAACTTGTATACTGTGCAAAGGAGAGCTATACGAATATGGGGCATATCGCGTCCACTTTCCATTCATCAGGCATAACTTCGGCTTGCCATACTAATCGAATAAGGTCGAACAGACAATTCCACAAAGTATTTCCTTGTTTTGTTTTATTCTCTGTATGGCCTTAGTGAATTCCACATGGGATGGATGCTCAATACCAATCTCTGCAGTCTCTATTTGAGGTACAGTCTGTGACGCATGATGAACACCAAGCAGGTCGGTAAAGTGTTCACTCCATGTGTCGAGTACTGCATCGATGTTAACACAGAGGTTTCCTTCCCGAACCTCGGCCTTCCACCATTTTCGCTTTTTCCTTCTACAAATCCGCTTAGCTGCCCTCCGAGCAAGAGCAGCTTTGTTTTTCCTCGCGATTGTTAGACGTGTTGGCATTTCACTATTGGCTATATTTGGATGCTCGACTGCAAGACGACACTGGTCATCAAACCAATCATTTTTGGGTTAACAGACCTTAGGTATAGTAAATGATACCTAAAGTCTGTTGAGCAGTTCTAACAACCAAAGTTTTTGCTACCTCCCAGGCAGCAGGCAGAGTTGACACAAGTCGTGTTTTTTAATTCAAAAAATTTTCTTATTGGAATGAAGTTCTGGATAGAATTTTCTCATTTTTTCAGTAAAATCCCAATGAATTTAATTTTTTATCAATAAATAAGATACATTTAATGTTAAACCATAAAGTATTACATAAGAGTAGTAACTTTCATATACTAAATAGCAATCAACTTTATAATGGCAATCAACTTTATATACAGCTCACTGTAAAATAATTCTGTGGCTATTTTAACCAAAAGAGACCATAATAATTGTATAAAGGCGTTGCCACATGACAAAAATATCGGCGAAAGCCTGGGACCGATTTTTTCTTTTATAATTAAATGATTGCATAATTTTGACTTAAATTATTGAGAAAATATATAAAATAACTACAATTAGTAATTAAAATCATAAATTTATAATAATATAACAATTTTAATTGAATAATAAGAGTTTTTCTAATCTGTCGGTCCGACAACCGATTTTTTACGTAAATGGTATAAATTTTGTCGGTTCCGAACGCTTCCCAATATAAATTTTGTCGGTTCCGAACGCATCAAATATCACCGATATTTATTTTCGTTGTGACCATAACCTCACTTCGGTGATAATTTGGTTTGTTTACAAACGTAGCTGTTAATCTGTACAATTTATTGAAAATTAAAAATGAGTATTGTATTAATTAGATAAAATATATAAATTAAATGTCAAAAACAAATGACAAAAAAAAAAAAAACACAAACAAAAATTTTGTTGTTGTAAAAATCGGTCGGATCATTGTTTTGTTCATGTGGCGTGTCTTATCATATTTTCTACCGAATCGGTCGGAAAGACAACTGCATGTGGCATCGCCTTAACTGTCCTTATTTATAAAAAAATTATATATAAACCGAAAAAACAGATCCCAGTAGGCTTAGTTTGTATGTATTTATACATAACAAAATAAAAACAAAAAAATTATCAAACCCGGTTTGTAATACCACCATAATAGTCTAGTCTAACTAAACTTATATAGAATTGGGGAAAAACCTGCACTTCATTGTGTTAAAAATATTGAATTGCTTGATTCATACATAATTTTATTATTTTGATTTTGCTTTGTAAAATACATAAAAAATAGGCCTACTATGATATTATTTTTCAGTTTATCAAGATTTTTTTATAAATAAGGATAGTTATACAATTGTTATGGTCTCTTTTCGTTAAAATAGCCACACAATTATTATACAGTGAGTGAATTTTCGATTCATATACCATTTTAATGTATGAAAGTTACTACTCTTATGTAATTCTCTATGGTTAAACTACACATTTTAATTCACTATTATCGAAATAAAATCAAATTTAACTTTATTTTTCAATGTTCTGGATAAAACATTGGTTTTTTCAAGTTCGCGATAAATTCATAGTACACGAACTCGAAAAAAAAGGGAAATTTTAAACAAATATTTTTCATTGTTTTATGCTTGATACCTGTATTATTTCACAATAGACGTCAAAAAATATAGTTAGAAGTTGAAATTTATTCAAATAAATAGAACTTAAATTAAATATATTGGTTAAACTAAATAAAATTTCCCAGTATTATTCCCGATGTTCTTATAGAACTTGAAGTTCTGTTAATAAAAAAACGCACCTACAGTCAGACTGGTAATTAGCTTCCTCAATGTTGTCGTTAACAAGATCCTGATATCGTTTCTTTTGGTCTTCTTTCTCTTACCATTATCGGTCACAGTTTCGTGTCGGGAATACGGACCTATATTTTCACACAAGTCGGATCCCATCAGATCTAGCGTATGTAAACCGGTTAAAACCGAAACCGGTTATTCAGGTTTCTGTTCATTCTTACGAAAACTATAAAAACCGAGTTAATATTATCAAAATTGCCTCAAGTGCTTTAAGAGAATTTATAGCAAAACGTGTCTATGAAATGCCTAGACTAGTTGTATTGCATTTTCAACAGGATAGTAATAAATTCGGGTTTATTGTCGTACAGGGTTCATGTGATGCGTACCAGGTTCAGTCATAATACTTGAACAAAAATGGGAAGAGTATAAAATTTTACCATATTTTGGAATTGAACAAAAATGTGAAAATTAATTTTTCATGAATCATGCAATTCATTTGGCTGTTGTAGACACTTTTTATAACAAAAATACTATATTCGATGAAATTTCAGATTCTGAGAATACTGGTGAGGAAGTGGAAAATCAGATGAATTCTTTTGCTGTGTACAAAAATATTAGGTACAATTTAGAAAATGTAAATATTAACGAAATACTTCATGAAATTTTGAAAAAAACTTAAACTTCTATTGGACTGTAAAACAAGATGGAACTCCCTTATTCCTATGATGGACAGGTTAGTACAACTTAAAGATTGCATAAAAAGCCCATTGGAAGAAATCGAGCGTGATGATTTATATAATGAAAACAACTTTAATGTTTTGGTAAATTTAATAGAAATGTTAAAGCCGACGGAATTGGCAGTAAAAGAACTGAGTAAAAACACTTCAACCTTACTATCTGTGGAAGGAGTATTTACATTTCTGTTTAATCAAATGAAACAAAACACTGCTGCTTTAGGCAAAAAAATGTATAATGCTTTGAAAATAAGAATTTCCGAAAGACGAAATAAAATATTAACAAAGTTATATAAATTTTTAGAAAGTGGAACTTTCCCACAAACGAATGTCTTGAAACTTCCATATTCGACTAAAGCGACGATGCTAAGATTGTTTTCACCAAACATTGTTGTTATTGCTACTTTAATAGAACAATTACTATACATTCAATTTCTGCAGTCTTGCATGGTTCTATCGAAAGTGCCAACGATATCAATTTTTGAGAGAGTCTTTTCGATCGCAGGTAATTTCTGTACTAGATTACGTTCATCTATGAAATTTGAACAGTTGGACGCATAATTTTTCTTAACTATTACTTTATTTAAAAGGAAGAAGAATAAGTTAAATTGAATTGTATATTTAAAGTCGTACTCAAGGTGTTTTTTAAAAAACTAAAAAACCGATATAAAAAATGTTCCGCATTTTTACATGCCCTAATCAGTTCGTCCAAGTCATTGTAAAATGAGTCTTTATAGGGCTGGCTTCTGTGGGCGCGTGTACACAAATTATCGACAGGAAGCTTAGATAATCGATATTGACTGCTTGGAAATGCAAAACAGGCTGTTTTACCTGCGGCCCAAGAAGAAATCCAGCTCCAAGATTCCCAAGGTCATCTCTGTAGATCAATGTATATAGCCTTGGGACACATGGTCCCAGGCCCACAGGGGCCATGAATGTTTACAACTTTTAAAAGATCAAATTTCGAGGCAATTTCCCATATTTGGTAAATATATTTGGAATCGCTGTTTTCACCTCTGAGATTCAAAATTCCTTAATTGGGAGGTATATCTGTGAGTAGTGATGTTTCCAAATAGCTATAACTTTTTTATTCGTCAGTTTTTTCTGGCAAATATCTCTCTTCATCTCCTTTTGTTCGTTATTCCTTGCCGAGCGACCATCATTTAATTTAGTTTTGTTTAACGATAATAATCTGTATTTTTTTTCTTCTCATTTTAGGTAAGCTGCAAAATGTTCAAATGGCACAACGATAAATATAATGTCACTACTCCTGAGGTTCAAGGGTAAATCACATATTTTTTGTGTGACACACCCCGTGCATCAATATAATTTTATAACCTTTATATCCTTTCTACATTGTTGATACTATTCCGTATTCACCTTTTAAAAATTTAGTCCCAACGAATGTTATTGTTATTGTCCGTATTTTAATGTTTATGTTTACGATTTGTGTATTATGTGCCTATAGGTGAAATTGCGCAATTATTTTTATGTGAAAACCAACTAACTATAAACGAAAGAGCTTTTTATTTTATATGTGTAAAAGCTCTTTTTTTGTTGTTGTATATTTGACATTTAAAACATTCAGTTTTATTTTTAACTGTCTGTACTCTTATATAGCCGCAGTATATAGATTTGGACAATGCTATTTGCGGTTGTTAAAGTTTCTTCATAATGGAATACATTATGTATTGGCAAATTCCATATTTGAATTTATTTGCATTTTAATTAATGTTATACAGACTTGGCTCGTGTGTTGAATTTTAATTAATTTGTGACGCATGCCGCAAACATGATGGAATGGGTGTTAAGTTTATAGATGAGATAATAATTTTAATTTATTAAGTTCGCTTTTGTATACAGATGTGTACTAGGCAAAAAAAAAAAGTCCAACATGTTTTATTTGTGAGATAAAATCTCAGCTGATAACAATCAATTTAAAGAAATACTGTATATTCCTGGTAATAAATCGTTATTGTATATAAAACCAAACCGACAATCAGCTTATCAATTGCTGTTGAAATCGTAATTCCAGTTGTATTCGGTTAAAAATATTTCTTATCAATGCATATAAATTTTTAATTACAATTAATGTTAATTCACGTATCAACTCCCGGCTTATAGAAATATAACTCGGTCAAAATGATAACGCAGCAAATTGAACTAGACTAAACGTTTATTATTTATGTATGTGACAAACACAAGCTTATCTGCGGTTTTTGTAACTAATATACAAATTAACATAAACAAAGTTTTAAATTTCTGTTATAGTTTGGAAATTGTCAACTTCCTATATGTATAGGGCTATATAATACTAAAAATAATTGTCGATTGCAAAATGCCAAAGCAATTGAGCATGAGATCAGACAATTTATTGAAAAAGAAGCGATTAGAATACTCTGCATGCAGGAACCATCAGGGATGGGCGAAGAAGATTACGCCATGTAATCTACACAGTTGCCGACACGTAAAATATAGCGTTGATTACTTGGCAGTATTTTGTGTCAACGTCGACAATTAACACAACGTCAACAATCTGCTATATTTCAGCGTTTGGGCTCGAATGAATCAGTTAAAACAGGTCATCCAGATTACATTGAATTATGAAAATTCTAAATTTCTAGAGATAAATTATGGAAATATAATAATTTAAAACTTTTCTTTCTGTCACCGTCCGTATCGTATAGTGTTATCCTTATGTAATCTGGTCACCGAGGTTAGAACTAGTTTACAAATTATAAAATTGTCTACATTATTGACGTTGTCGATATTGTCTATGTTGTCTATACAGGTGGTCGACGCGGCAATACAGTAGGGCAAACCAATTTGTCAACTATAATCCCACACCAAAGATTAACGCGGTCAAAGGGCTTTGTTTTCATGCCTGTAGTAGCCACCAACAGTTTACTTCTAATCAATAATACATGCGCGTTCTGCCGATTTATCTCTCCGCATGTTTTGTAAAATCAGATTTAACAAACAAATAATGCAGAACGTAATAACTAATTCTGTGGAATCGTAAATGCTCCTTTAGCAACATAACATTCCAATTACGTCCCTGTACTTTATAGAGATAAGTCAATGGCCTTCCTTCGTATAAAATTAAAAACTAAATGCATCGAAATTCTTTACACATACATAATCTTACAAGTAATACTAATTATACACCATTCCAAGTGATAAAATCTGAAAATTGTGGCCAATTACCTAAACATCAAATGTGCTCAAGATGTTCCTCCCGAATGAGAAAGCATTATTACTTACTTTGATTGTCATGATTGCTGTAAAAGGTTATCGAAGAGAAGCCACTTTGACGCGGTAAACGTTCAAAATTGTATAGAATATGCTAATTTTGGTCACATCACTCGTCAAACCATTATTTCAGATTATAAGCATTATAGCTATAAGTTAAATGCGCATACGGGAGACATTGATGACACTGCCATAGAAATCAAAGTATCCTCAAATTCAACTCATTGCTCAAGTTCAAACACCATTTCTTATATTTTCAAATTTTACTTAAATCACTAAATATTGCGGAACAAATCTACGTTGAAATACTCTTTAAATTAAAATTAAAATTTGATTCAAGCCCATACTAGAATTTTAAAATTCGAATCAAGAAAATTGGTTCGTAAGTTGCGCAAGTTATATCAAAGAGATAAAAAAAACCGGAACTCGCCTAGCTATGTGGTACACCGAAAAGCGTTTTTTAAAAGTATTAGAGACAAAAGCCAAGAGCTTAAAAGAGTACATCACGGAGCATGGTACCGCTGAACCGTGGGGCTTTGTCTACAAATTCAGCATAGGTAAATTGAAAACGAATGAGGTACTTAGTACCCTGGTGAGCCGTGATGGACAAACATCAAATTGTTGGGAGGACACCTTGCTACCCGACGACTGTAAGGAAAACGACTCTGAGAGGCAAAGAGGAATCTTATCATGCTGTTGATTGTCTTAGGTAAATTATTTGAAAAGTTAATGGCCGTCAGGTTAATGGACATATTCCAGAAAAGTGGCACCTATAATGACAAACAGTTTGTCTTCAGAGAAAATAGGTCCACAGAGGACGCAATGTTCAAAATGATCAATACAGTCAAAGTAGCTAATCAAAAGTACTATCTTGGAGTTTTCCTTGATGTATGAAGCTAAAGAGATTCAAATGCCCATGCAATATCTATAACATCATTAACAACCATTTCTCTGAAAGAAAAGCCACTGTTATTTCAAGTCATGGCACACATGAAAAAATTGTCAATAAAGGATGTCCGCAAGGTTCCATCCTTCGTCCACACCTTTGGAACATTGTCTTCAACGGAAGCATGAACCAACAAGTCCAGAAAGTAGCATTCGCGGGCGATAAGTTAAAATGCTCTTTGCTGGGAATTCAAGACAAAATATTCAAGAAAAAGCGCAATTGGCCATAGGCAGGATGGTGGACTGGTGCAGAAGTTACAAAATAGAGCTATCTACAAAGCTCTACAAAGACAGTTATGCCGCAATTTAAAGGTTCACTGAACATTAAGAACCCACCATTGGTTTCCACAAATGGCCAAAGAATTAAGATGGTGAAAACTGTTGAATCCTATTGAAGCACGTGGTTTGGAATCCTTTCTCGAAGTATAATGTTGGTGTAACTTAGTCTAGATTCGCCAGTTCCTTCCTTAACGATCTAATTATCGTCGGGTGTCCTGTCTCAAAAGACATTTCCACTGAGATACGGCTGATAGTCGGGTGGCGGTATTCGCCGCCATCTGCTTATAAATATCGACAGGGAGAAGGTGAAACATAACATTTAAGGCGCGTGTTCGTGTTGTCCTCAGCTCCTTGCTTATAACCATACAGGCCGTTCTTTGCACCTTCTTGATCCCATTTCTGTAGGTGGCCTTTTTCAAGATCTAACCACACACTCACTCCATACATAAGTATATGTCTTACTACGATTAGGCTTTCAACTAAACTTACTGTCCAAGATTACGCCCAAAAACCTTGCCTAATCATAAAGAGTTAATCCTATGCAGTTTAAGGTAGGTGAATCTACTATCGTTGTTTTATATTTCCTGGTAAAGAGTACCAGTTCAGTTTTGGAAGAACTGATTGCCAGTTCATATCTGATAGCCCATCTCGTAATGATTAGAAGGGCATTTTGGATTACCTCCTAACCTGTGTTTAAATATTTTCCAAAAACAGCTATCGCTACGTCATCTGCATAAGCAATCACTCCAATCCCTTCTCTCTCGAGCTCCAACAACAACCGATTAACTGCTATGCTCCAGAGAAGGGGAGACTGGACGCCTCCCTGCGGGGTATCCTTAACCACCCGCCTCCTAATGGTGAATTCCCCCAGCTCTGGTTTAACTATCCTGCTCACCAGCATATGATTGATTAACCCACTTACAGAGTAGTCCACCCCAAGGAGTGATAATTCCTCCAGAATTGCTTCCGTCTTTCCATTGTTAAAGGCGCCCTCAATTTCAAAAAACGCCACTCTGTCGAGTCGTCAGAGCTACCTGGAAAGTGGGTTTCAATGAGAAGCTTCAAAGATTCCTCACTAGATGCAGTCGAAGATCCGTCCGGTTTAATTAGATAACAGGGACTGGTATGATTAGTAGAGAGTATCTTTCTAAGGCGAGAGGTCTCGGAAACTTCCTCCAATTTAACCCAGAAGAGTGTCCACGACCTACTCTGTGTCTTCCTTACTAATTTTTTATATAATTTGAAGTCGTCCTTATAGGAGTCCCAATACTGAGCCTCTCTCGTAATTTTGGTTTTATTAAAGGGTTTCCTTCAAGCCCCAGTTCCTTGGACCACCATGTTAGTTTTTGCTTGCTTTTGGGCTTAGCTATTGGGCAAGCAGCATTAAAGAACCGGTTGCAGATACTAGTGATAGTGTCCACCATGCAGTTCAGTTCCTCGACGGTCATTGGCGGCTCAAGGGCCCTCGGCGGGTAAACGTTAAAGCTGAATGTTATATATCGATGGTCAGAGAAAGAATGTTCTCCCGCCACTCTCTATTCCCTGACCATAGGATAAATAACTCACACCCTGATGTCTGTACTACTGCAAATTGGGGTACATTGCTAGCACAGATATCAGGGTGTGAGTTATCCCCACAGGTCTCCCAAGCTATCTGGCAGAACCTGTTTGTCCTGGTCCGTATAGGCTGAGATCAGCTAGACAGTCTGAGGAGTAAAGCGGTGCAGTTTGAATTGAATGATATTTAGCATATTATCATGTTGAACCTACTTAGCACTTTTCAGTCCCCGCTGCCGCAGGCTAATGTTTATTGGTTCCAGTTGGATTCCCCGGTGTCGCCCGTATCGCCTCTCCTGGTACATGGTTCTGAGATGCTGGTAGGCCTCTCCTCCTGCGAGTCTGACAAGTTGTCATTCCTCGTCCGACACCAGATAAAGGCGGCTGCCCATTTCCTCTCCTAGTGCAGCTTACTCGGAAAGCTCCATTGGTTGGATTTTCCTCTTTAAGTACATCTGCCTCTTGTGTGGGCAAGTTGCCGTCTTCTCCGGGTTCCCCTGTGTGCGTCTCAATGTCGTCTTTTTTAAAGATTGAAAGTAATTGACCCCAAACTGAAGTCAAACCCGAAGGAGCCAGGGACTCCTTGTTGCTTACCATATTGGATAATCTACAGCCCCCTTGGCGGGTCCTACCTTATTATCTTCCAGTTATCGGTTTGACGACCGCCAGCCTCGCGCTCTGCTAAACCTCTCGTATGCGCCCTTGATACCATCCCGAATCTCTAAAGGTTGGAGGGGATCCTGGATTCTCTCCTAGAACCTTAAGAAAACCCGAGTTCAGTGCGTTATATACTAATCTCTATTTTTTCAATCTGATGCTCCCATCTTCATGACTCCTGTCAATGACGGCTAGCACCATCGTACACTCCTTCACAATATCGCTAAACAACTTATGTTTAGACGCCTTGTGAGGAGTCTCTTTATCCGCCTGTAGTTTGACCCATTTGTTGTCTACCGCTTCCAGCTCATCCTAGGACCGATGTCTTTCCGACACATGGTTCCTGTCATCTATTGAGCAATAGATTAACTATATAAATAGCAATGAATATATTTTTTCAGCATAATACTATACATACAGTAATACCTAATGAGACACCACTGGTGTGCGGTATTAACTTGGCCTTAAGTTTTAATATTATGTATACATAATATCAAATTATACATATAACAATATAATAATAAACAGTGTTAAAGGCCATTACTGGCCCCTTACTGAATCAATATAACAATATAATAAACATTTATACTTCGATGATAAGAAATTTTTGTATTCTATTTTGGACTGATAAAAGTGATTGTCATATTATTATGTACAATAAATTCGTGATTTGAATTTTATGTAATCCACGTGATTTACATGTGATCACTTCTATAACTCGTACGCTCAAAGTTCATCTACCTTATACTCGTATATATTTAGTTGTTTGTACTTCGGTATCCGTCTCTAACTATATTCAAATATCGTAATGTGTTAATTATATTCAATGAATTTTGATTTCATTGTATGTATATACATATGTATCCCCATAATACCTCGAATATATTATTATTTACTGACTGGCTTATTTAATGTAAATATACAATTTACTCAATACACTACGTCGTTATAGTATATACATATGTAGTATGCTGTCTCCATGTAGTCGAGATAGAGAATTTTATTGATTTTTTGGTTATTTTTTGTTGTAATCAATTTTTAGCGGTTGCTGTTTTGTTATCTTTGCTTGCGCGAATACACGAACAGACAGAAAACACAAACAATTTTTTATAATTTTCTAACAATCTATACTCTATTGACTTATAAAGGCTTGTGTTGGTGATAATACATAATATGACCTGATCAACGCTTTGCAAAGCTTCAGATTCACGACACTTGATATAGGTGTTTAGATTTTAGCAGTGGCTTAAGAGGATACAAAACACGACTACCTGTTTCCAGTCGCACTTTAAAACCCTCACCCACACTGTTATCGTGAGTGATAAGAGAGCTCTATTTGAACCTTCTCATTCAATTCAGCGTCTAGTGGTCCCTACTAACATCAGGGGTGGCATTGTCCCTATATCCAGAGATAATGTATTTTGTTTTGGAGTCATTGATCCGGAGTCAAACAGAAACTGAAAATTCAGTAAAATCAGGCATATGTCATCTGCATATGCAAGCACCTGATTGGGCTGGCGATATAAGATGTTGTGCGGAGGTGTTTCAGTTACACGAAAGATGTACTCCAACATGAGATTAAAGAGTATCGGGTACAGAGCATCCCATGCATAACACCCGAGTTAACTGCAACAAGTCTTGATAGCATTTTCTCAACTTTAAAACAACATTGAAACCGCGATAATTCTCACACTCCAAGCGGTCTCCCTTCTTGAAGATAAGGCACATCGCAGCCAATTTCCATTCGTAAGGCATTAATTCGGTTTGCCATACTAATCCAATAAGATCGAAATTACAGTTCCACAAAGTATCTCCTCCGAATGTTGACACTGAGGTTTTCATCCCGGTCCCGTATGGCAGTTGACGCAGGCCTGAAAGTACGGTACAACCCAGTAATTCCTTTAAAAAAATTGCACGAACTGCGCTCATTGCTGAGTGGTTGTACTTTCAGAACCTCGGCATTCCACCATTCTCGCTTCTTCCGTCTACAAATCCGCTTAGCTGCCTCCCTAGTTTCGATGTGTTCCGGGACTTGTACGAAAACTTCCATCTAGCATTGCAGCGACCAAATAATGATCACTGCCTACGTATTTGGTTGCTGACCGATAAGTTCTGACATCCTGTACAACCCGAGCTCGCCCTTTTGAAATTAGCACGTGGTCAACCTGGTTGCGGGAAATTTTTTGAGGATAGGTCCATGTTTTCCAATGTATCTGTTTATGTGGGAAAAATGTGTGCAATTGCAAAGAACATCATTCGCAGTTTCGTGTCAGGACGGACCTATGTTTTCACACAACTCAGGGTTTATGCCAGCTCTAGCATCAAAGTCGCCAATTACCATTCTAACATTGTGTTCGGGTATAGATTCCATCAGATCGTCCAAATCATTGTAAAATGAGTCTTGCTTGATCTTGAGGTTGGCTGACTTCTGTTAGCGCCTGTACACAAATTATCGACAGGTTGGTTAACTTCATGCGCAAGTTCCTTTACCTCCTTTACCTCCGGTGTTGTTTTGGCAGTATCCATTTTTCAATTTGTTGACTTTATAAACAGATTCATTTTTTTACTGATATGGGTCGTCAGCCCAGCGATCGAACCATTTAGTTGCCTTCTAGGACAAGCAAAGAATACCGGATGCCCCCCGACCACAGCGGCCAATAAAATGTAGGAATATATAACATGAGATTTTGTATCGTGGTGATGTACATATATACACAGTACAGATAGACTAAAAATTATTTTTGATCTATATAATCTTACATCTACATAAACTTTATGTCGCCGCATATACATATATACATAAGTATATCACGGCATAATACATGTTTAATGAGATTTTAAATTGTTTTCGTTCCACAATCGAACACAAAAATACCAATTAGTTAATCGATATTTTGGGCAATCGATGGTAGACACTCTAAGGATTGCGATGTAATTATCGATGAGGAGTAATTTATTATTAAAGCGATATTTGATTTAATAACAAATTAATTTATAATGGGTTTTCTGGTAGGTGAACTTTAATTAAAAGACGGACCTGTAGCCGTGTACAAATAGGGATACTTTTCAGCTTTCAAAGGACAATAAATCCACTAGCCGAACAGTCTCTAAATAATGTATGTATGTGTTGGTAAAAAAAAAAAAAAAAAACTTTTCGTCATAATGGAAAATCCTATAGTTATACCACCATAACACCTCTAGCCTTTCTATTAACAAAGCATACGATGATTCGTCCCACGCACAAAAATATGCTTAAATACGCGAATACATATACATAGTTGACTCTTAACTCATCTTATTCATCTATAATAGACATAAATTATCATGATGTCACCAACAGTATAACCATGACCTAATCCGCATTAAAAAAATTTTTTTCTAAGAACTATATATCCTCCCATCTGATCTCATACTATAACCGGCATTTGTTGCTATTTTTTGACATTAAACATTTTAGTTAGTACTAATAAAAGTTAATACAATTATCTTGATTGGTTTTCCATTTTCCTAAGTGAAAATCTATGTTTTTGTTATATAAAAACGTCGAGAAAACTCCAGTTTGTCCCCCATACACTATATATGTACATGTATAGATAGATATACAAGAATATTCCACCCGCATCCACACTAACAGCAAGACCACGTTACACCAAATTGTCATGAATTTGTATAGATATACAATCGTAAGGCGACGACAATCAATTACTAAAATTCCAACCCTGCATGTAAGACTTACGTTATAAATAAACATAAAGTTGAGCTGAGTCCAAAGAATTTCTATGGTTGATTGATACTAATTTATTTAGCCTTTTCGTTGTAAAATATATATGCTTGGTGTATTTGTATAGTACAGGAAGGCTTTGTGTAACGCCGTATACGAAGTACCAACTAAACTATATAACTCCATCAAATTAAATTTTTTATGTTAATTCATACAACTGAGAAATCTGATTTCTGAACATATGTTCCACAATGTTACTGGATTCGAAATTATAATTCATCTTATACAATAAAGTCAGTAAATATATGTGCACGTCTTACAGCGCCCGATCAATTTTTATTTCTATTATATCAGTTCACAGAATATACGATCCACAATAACTACCCAAAGCCGTTTTTAAATTTCAGTTTGTGGAACATGTGTTGACTTTTTAGTTTGTATCATATCTATCGTTCGTTTGTAAGTTTTAGTTGTTTACGATTAAGTTTTAAATTGATAGGCCTATAGTCGAAGATTATTGTGGGACCTAAAAATTGTGGAATATAATATGTGCAACAATCAATCTGTTTTAAAAATAATGTTAACAATACTGAGTCACGTAAACTCATATGTTACAACATTTCTCGAGCAAGAATCAGTACATTCGTGAAACGCGGCTGGCATTCGTAAATTACTCGATACGTTGGATGAAATATTAAGAGGTCTCAAAGCACTTGGCAAGGCAGCAAGATGCATGGATCATCAGAATTCTTTTAAATAAATTGGATAATGAAACGTGTGAAAGATGGGCAGAAGATTCTAAAGATGAGGAGTTCCCTTCAATAAAGCAATTGTTTAGCTTTATCCAAGGAAGAATTGATGCGCTTGAGGATCTGTAATCGCTACAAAGTCATGAAAAGGTTAAGGTTCGTAAGAGGTTTTCAATTCATGGGTCCTCAATTCGAGCACATGTATCATCAACTATGGATTATCCTTGTAGTCGGAAGGAAGACCACAAGTTAGCAAAATGCAGCACATTTAAACAAATAAATGTCAGCGCTAGACGAAAATTAATTCAGGATCAACAGAGATGATTTAATTGTTTGAATATAAATCACCCAGTGTTCAGATGTCTGATGAGGAGTAGATGTGCCGTTTATGGAAGGAAGCATCATTCGCTGTTACACTTGGACCCAGGTATAGAAATTGAGGATTCCCACAATCGAAGAACCATCGGGGATTCCAATGATCCAATAACAGAATTCAGTTGTTTCAGGCCACTTTAACTGTAGAGTTCAGACGATCCTTCCAACGGCAGTTGAGAAATCTAAAACAATTGATAATAGAATCAAGGGAAGCTGCAGGTTGTTATTGAATAGTGGCTCACAGTTATCCTTCTTATCAGAATCATTTATTCAACGATTCCAAATACCAAATACACAAAAGCATGAGGTAATAGATTCTGTGTTCTGTGCTCACTGTTTAAGCAAACTGGTTGCCTAAGATTACATCAAAGTTACCGCAAGTGAAATTTAGTTTTGATGACAAAAAATATTTATTAAACATTAAACTACGATGAAAAATTTTGGATGACAGATTGGTGGTACGATTACCATTCAAGGAACCACCAATCACATTGGGTAACTCAGTCAATCAACCTGTTTCCCGATTTCATGCAATTGAAAGACGATTCGCTAAGAACCCAGATTTTAAGCTGTTATATACCACTTTCATGGAAGAATATCTAAAATTACACCACATGAGGGAATTATCCCGTGATGAAGTTCATCAACAAGGTTATTATATTCCTCATCATGGTATTCTTAAAGCAATTAATGGAAAGATGAAAATTAGAGTAGTATTCGATGGATCAGCGAAGAGTTCTACTGGTTTATCATTAATGACATTGCAAGAAATGGGCCAACAGTGTAATCAACGGTATATTCAATCTTATTAAGATTTAGATCGCATCAATATCGTTTTTACCACCGATATCCAGAAAATGTATCGGTAAATTTTAGTAGCGGAAGAAGAGTGACAAAACCCGCTCCCTTTTTAGCAACAAGAACAATATAGGAAATTTCAAACGAAAATTACAGCATGTATCCGGTAGCGGCAAGGGAAATTGATCAAAACATCTATGTCGACGATTTAATGACAGGTGGTGAATCCATAAATGAATTCATGCAAAATGTGTCTTGGAAAATATGTTTCGAATTGCCAGCAACTTTTAGATGATATACCAGAGGCCCAAAAGGAAGTGTCAAATATAGAGATTACTGAGCAATCAGATATGGTAAAGGTCTTAGGATTACTATGGGCACCGACCCTAGACACCTTTACTTTCACTGTAAATGTACCAGAACCATGTTGAGCGAAGCCAGTCGAGTATTTGATCCGTTGGGGTTGATCGCTTTATTAAATTGGACTGGGATGTTGAATTGCCGACGGAAATGATAGACCAGTGGACAGCATTACGCAGCAGTCTAGTTGACTTACAAGCCCTTTCGATTCCAAAATGGATATACACCACTAAGGAGATGGTTGAGCTTCACGAATTTTGTAGCTTACGGAGCAGTCGTATATCTGCGTACGATTGACAGCAATGGTGTAAAGGTATCATTGTTAACTAGCAAGTCAAAGGTAGCCCCGGTGAAGCCATTAACCATCCCGAAACTAGAATTGAGTGCGGGTGTACTAATAACAATATTAGTAATTATTGTAAAGGAAAGTCTGGACACCACTTAAAAATCATCTATTAGTTGTTGGTCAGATTCTACAATTGTGCTAGATTGGTTGTCAGCATATCCAAAAGGAAAAGATATTTTTGTGAAAAGTCGAGTAGACCTGATTCTGGATATCTTCAGCCGCAACTGCTGGACCCACCTGGTTGTCTGAACATAGCTCAAATTTGCCGCAGCAATTAGTAAAGCGAATGGTGGTTCACTTTTGGCTTCGATGGCATAAGGAATACCTAGTGACACTTTAGCATCTGTATTCATATATACTTCATTAAATGTTGTTTCGCATATATAACGCATAGCACAACGTTAAACGTGGTTTATCTGTATATTGATTTTTTGTATTTCATTTGTCTTACATAAATGAGTTGGAATTTAAATTGAAATAAATTTAATTTATATTTTTATGATATTTATAAAATAAATATTGATTTGTGTTCTATATACTACTTGATGTATAGTTTTTGCCCTATATAATTCGGCTTATACTTAAGCGCGCGCGTGTTGCGCGTGGGCGTATTAATGTTTAAACTATGTTTGTACATGGCCCGTAACTATAGGTGCAAATTGTGTAAGTAAGCGAAGATTCCAAGTAAAAAAACTTGTGAGATCACACGATCGCACTCGACAAAAGTTATCAGGCTAGATCACTATAATACTGGTAAAGTTAAATACTTTGCGGTTATAAATTGTTGAAAGTTCGTATAAATATAGATTAAGAGATTAGATAAAATAATCATGATGCAACGTTCAAAGTCCACAATATTGTGTTATAATTTTTCGATTTTGCTGCGATCGAAATAAATTATCAGATAACACTATATACAAAAAAAAAAAATTGTCTTCCGTTCTAACTTAATTTCAGCACACAAAATTTCTTGACCTTCATAACATTATATAAGATATTTATTAAGAACAACAACAACTGAGTCACAAACGAATATGTACACATAATATTATAATGTGTTTCTTGTTCAGCCCCCACACACAATTGAACTATTGCTTGTTTGTCCATATATAGTTTGTATGTATTACAACACCTTCAAGCTTCGACAATTTTACAATATGACACCCTTTGCACAAACAATCGAAAAAACAGAGCCTTGATACCGCGTTGTAACACGTTGAGCAAGAACTAAACTAACTCTACCATCGTGCTAACAAAATTTCGTAACCTAACAGTGTAACACAAAATGTATTTTTAAAATTTTAACACAAAAACCAGTTTGTCTCAGTTTTGTTTTTTAAATTTTTTAAATCATTTTTTTTAAATCTCATACACCGAGCATATTGTATTTATACACATCTCTGATCATTGTACGATCAACCTTGGCGCACACAGTGAAAATAAGAGTTAATAAATAACGTAAAAAGTTAAAATTCTTTGTGTATATATACGTATATAAGATCGCCATATCTCTAGGTTAAGGTTATGGGAAGTGTAACACAAAATGTAATAACACATGACGCGCGATCGATTTGTGAATATATTTTTTTTTTTGTTTTTTTTGCACGATCACATTATATCAAACAATTTGTCGGTCGTGTAAATATCTAATATCTGTTCTAAAATGTATGTGCGGCACGCGAGATAAATAGGTAATGTTAGAGCATCACTTTCGGTTTCTATTTATATATAGAGTTTTGGATATACATTGAAATGTGTGTAAGACAAAATAAAAATGCGCGATCGCGCACATAAATTAATTTTTTTTTGCAGTACATTCATGAATTTTTTGTGTTTATATAATAGTCCGAAGTCAAAGAACGTTGAAAAATATACGACATGGGGATTAATATTTATATGCGCGAATAAAAAATATTTGGTTGCTAGAATTTTATTGCAGGTTTGCGCAAAATATTTTAGATATTTTCAAAAGGCTATGCACTCTTAGATAAATCCAGATTTTTTGACATGAACATTTTGAACATTCGCTTGTTCTTCTAATACGCAGTGTCCTGTGAGTATCCGCATGACCATTCTAAATTCACAGCAATTTTGACCAAACTTCTCTTGCTATAGGCTTATACATGTGAGGGTTTTATTCCATCTTTCATTCGCCAAGGTCACTGCCTCTTTTTTAAGTTCTGTACGTATATTTAAGCCTCCCTAGGTTTACTCTTTCCGGTTGCAGTTGAAGAGTCGTACCATACTTAGCGAGTGCCTCCGCCCTGCGGTTGCCCATGACGTCGGAGGTACCATGGACCCATACTATTCAGAAACTGATTCCAGTGACTTGATTGCCATATGACTATCCAAACAGAATATAATTGTTTTGGTTTTTCGCCGATATGATCGAATCCGAATCAGCCGATTTATATACGGGTTGAACCCCTTGCTTACAGGATGCTCGTAAGATTCGTTTTTATGTAGTTACGATATAATATTTGCGCAATGAATGTGTTTCTCTATGAGTACTACTATCCGTCGATGAGTCAAACCTTTCTGGGAAGTAGATTCATCCTTATTTAAGTTTCAATTCCGAGCCTCTCTCATCAGGGATGGGCGAGGTAGACTACGTCAAGTCATCTACGCGGTTGTCGACACGTAAATTATTATTGATCTATACGATTACCTGGCAATATTTATCGTCTTTATAGACAATGTCAGCGTAATGTAGACCACATCAATAACAAGCAAAAATCTTAGCATTTTCAAATCCTATTGTGTTGGATAGAGTTTGTGTTTAATAAAAAGACGGCTTTTCATACCTATGTGAAAAAATTCTGATATGTGCATCACATGACTTTATCACACGAACGTGGCTACAAGGAGGTTAACATTTAAATTAAAGTTAAAATCACTCCAGCACTCAATGCCACAAACTGGCCCACGGTGCAATACCCGAACAAACACATATACTTACACATTAAAAACAACCAACCGTGAGTTTTGGTCACCATCGCCGAATCAATCACCGCTTCGAACCCGAGACCCTCGAATACAACATGCGAATTTATTAAAGTCTAATTTAGTTTTTAAATATAAAAACGCTATGCACATTAATATTTAATAATAATTTTCGTAATTAATCCAAAATTCTATACCACTAGGTTGCTTATAAAAATACGTTTCATTTGATATATCACATGATATCATAAGGACATAATCCAAATTAAAAATTTTAGTTCATCATCCAGCAAATGTGGTCCAGATGATTTTTTACCAAACTTTACACTCTCTAATCCAATTGACAACACTCCACGAATACTTGTGAAATAAAATTCCAAGTAACAAATTTTTTTTTTGAAGAATTAGCATAAAAAAAATTTGAAACAAAAAATTCGTGGAGTTTTGTAGAAATAGATTGGAGGAAAGAAAGTTCTGGATAAAATCGCTTGGACCATAGATTATGGACATCATTTTGATTATGTCATGTGATATCTCAAATGAAACGTATTTTTATAAGCAATACAGTGGTACACATTTTTGCTCAATTTATCAATGTTTTTTTTTTTAAATTATAAATTATAAATTTAAATTATTTTCAATTGCTATAGTTTTAACAGCTCTATGAAATCGTAAAGATCAGAGAGTTATTGTATCTTAAAAATTCTAAAATATTTGGAGAGCAACAAAAAATTAACCTCCGTCTAGTTTGTGTGATTAAGTCATGTGATGCACACATCAGAATTTTTAACACTTCTTCGAATTTTTGGAGCTGTCAGGCATATTGCAGCTGCGTCTGGAATACTGATTGACATATTTTTGGGCTAGTCCATTTTGAGTTTTCATTTACAAATTTTTCGTCAAAAATAAACTTTACTATATATACTTGGCATAACTTTTATGGAAGAATTATTAGCATCCACATATGTTTTTTGGTCATACATACATTGAAGCCAATAAAATTTTCATCGAGTTTCACAACCTGATTTGGTTACCTCCTTTTTAAATAATGGCATTTTAAAAATCACCATACTTGATTATTCTGAAAAAATAATTGGCTTTGCCAATCAAATTCTAATCCGTTAAATCCTTTCTAAAGCATTACCAAGATCGCAAGTTGTGTGCGAAGAAATTGCAGAGAAGTTGCGTTTAAAATTATGAGTTAATGAAACTAAAATCAATCTGAGAAATTGGTGTAGATTTTGGCAAATCAAAAAATTCGATCTAATCAATCTGATAAAGAACTAACGAACAGGAAACAAACTGCCCATATCAATCTGAATGAGGAGTATCTAGCGACTTTTATTTGTTGTAAATATATTTATCGCTACTAAAAATATCTGTTCGGCTGTTCATTTTTTTTAATTACCATCATTATTTTGTTTTGATCTCTCAACATTTAAACTTTCTATTGGAAGTTTAAATGATGGTTAATTCAAACATCCATCAGAAAATGTTGTGTTGTCCACGGTCATACACTTATTACTTTGAATTGGATATAAACGTATTAATAGCTGTTTGTATGAATAATTTTAAAACACGTTGCGAAATTACCCGGGTATTCGAGTACTCAAAAAAACAAAGAAATATCCGGGTACCCGAGAACTCGATACCCGACAACTCGCGCTTTATGTGCGATTTTAATCATAAGTTGACATTTCCAGATATAGCACTCTTAAAGTTTTAGATTTGTACAATTTCTCAGCAAAGTCCATACATTCATATATTGTGATATAAAATATCAAACAGCTTGTCGATATTTTCACTTTTTCAGATATTATTCAGACATTATTTATATCCAATCAAAGTATTAAATTCACTCCACAAAAATTGGATCACAGTAGTTTTGAACGAGTTAAACAAATCACCACTATAGAGGTTGTCTACATTATCGACGTTGTCTACAATATTGTCACTGTCGATGAGTTGCTGACAAGTCGATGTAGAAATTATTAAGTGACGCGTAAATGCCGATCCCTGCGTCGATTCGTCAAAGCTTTATGGGAAGTGGATTTCGATGGGAAGATTGAAAGATTCCCTTCTAGAAGCAGTCCATGAATCGTCCGGTTTAAACAAAAAACTTAAACTACTTGGGTAAATAGACAGAATCTTCCTTATTTAGGTCCCAATTCCGAGCCTCTCTCATGCTTTTGAATCTGTTAACGGCTTTCCTACAATGCTTACCCCTAAACTTTACCATAAGACAAGCAGCAGTAAACGACCGGTGAATTTTGAGGCTTTAAGTTACATATAAATGGTTAAACGAGGAGTGCTTCCGCACCACCTTTCATCCCCTGAATATATGGTAATTATGGTTTGAAGCAGAGTTATGTCTCCTAGTTTAAGTACAAAAAATTTAGAACAGTGATTTTCAACAAGAGTGCTGGTTCTCGAGTGCCATGAAAATTATACTAAACCGCATCCGGTCAAGGCTAAGATTATTTCGGTGCGTTACTTTTATTTATTGACGCTGGTTCTTTCAAATGCTCACTGTCCTTCTAGAGCATTTATTAAAATAACCTTAAAATTATTTTAAACGTGTTTTAGGAATCTGAAATTAATAAATTCAGTTAGAATTTTCAATATCGAGGAGAACATCACCTAAAATTTTAACAATCATAATATTTTGTATGCAGTTCTTGGGGTTTGCTATAAGGAAAGCTCCATACACATTAAAGTTCTGGCAAAGCTTTGTGTCTTCAGCTGATTATTAGTTTTATTATGATTATTAATTTATTTAAACTGCCTACATAACATCGAGTTGAAGTTAGGCACTGTCGGGTTTTGCTCAAAATGTCTACCTATTTTGTTTGACATTAGAGTTGTCAAATTTTTCAATTTTGCGATTGGCTGTGTTAACACCGAACTGTTTGTTATTGTGTCTTTTGTGATTTAATGTGCGATTTTTAAAGTTTTTTTTCTAATTTTTATTGGCTATTACTTCATTTTATGAACATAGAATTGTGAAACATAAACAATCCGCGATCTCATTATCTACGATGTCATAATGAGCCGGTACCCACAAGGTTCCATGAACTGTTTGCATTTCTTGACGGGTTTAGAAACAGTCAAGGTATTTCTTAAAGCGTTAAGTACAGCTTTGCTATCTGTACACAGTAGAATACTTTTGTTTTATCTACCGAAAAGTCTCAGTCCGTCCAAGGACAGTAGATTCCAAAACCTGCACTAAGGTTAGAACAACAACCATCAGAAAAAAAAACTATGGACTCATCTAATTTGTTGAGAAAATCCTAGGAACTCCACAAATCTCTCGAATGATAAGCCACCGCGAATAGATTTGGGAAATGAAATTCGGATAGTAGTTTGTCATCCAAGGTATTGTTTTATACAATAATTATGGCAGTAATACACTGCGCACAAATGTTATATAAACGATTTAAATTTATTTCAGTTATCGACAAAACATTTTAGATATTTCAAAGAAATTTAATGATCGCCCATCGAAACCTCTGGATACAGCTGTATGGTGGATCGAATACGTAATGCGGCATCCACAGTCGGAAAATCTTTAATCACCAACCATTATATTAATTGCGTTCGTTTTGATTTCAATTGCTTAAAAGAAAATACGGTTTTCTGATACTCTGATGTTATGTGGGACAAAAGTTAAAAAAATAGAATTATATCGTACAAATTTGAACGGATTTATCCTAATTTTAGTGTTGGTGAATCAAGATGTTTGCGCAATCTGGATGCCGTATAGAGCGCATTCAATCCACCACACAGCTATTTGTCGATCTCTAAAGGTTCTCGAAATATCTAGAATATTTTGACGATAACCGAAACAATGATATACACACGTAATTTATTAAACATTACACCTCTAATTTTAAAGACGTACCCCGAGTCCTCTAGAACCCTCTGAAGTGTAGATTTAACTGACGTTACATCAGAGAATAAAATCTTTTCACCAATTCCATATTTGACAATCCGAAACGAATTTCGATGTTGATCAGCTAGAAAAGGGATAGCGATCTCCGTCACCAAAAATACGATAATAGTCCGTTGCACTTTTGGTAAATGCTTATTTACCCGCTTATACATTCAAAGATATTCAAATATGAATATTTGTATTTTATAAAGTTCTAAATACAACATACTTGATTCTACATTTACCTTCAAGTCTATACATATTCTACCGTAATGTCATCTATAAATGTCTCTAAATGTGTATAGTTGGCGCAGTGCGTGAATGCTTCATCTTTATCCTACGTTAACATTCCGCCGCCTATGAATCGGTTGATTCATATGATTCTACTGGAAGTTTGCACAATTTGTGTATAGCACACTGAACTATTTTGTTGGTATTGGCTAATCCCTCGTACTAATCCCCAACAACTTGATGGTTAGTTTGCTTTAGATACTAATACGTCTCCAGCTGCTATATTGACATACTCTTTGGTCCATTTTGTTCTATTTTGTAGGATGGTTAGATAATCCCTATATGACAACGGTTCTAAAAATGATGATGCATTTTTAATTACTAACTGTCATTTGGCCAACGGTGAAATATGTTGCTGCTGCAAATCTTCATCTGCCATGTATCGGTGAATGTACGCCCAATTAAAAAATCAGCCGGGGTGGAACAATCATTGTCTTCTGACTGGATCATTGCCAATGTAGTAAATTCTTCTATAGAGTTAGTAGTGTATTACCAATTAGTCTCCCCGATTTCAAGAATTGGAATAACCTCCTCAAATTGTTGTTTGCTCCTGCAAACGGTTTGTACCATTGTCGGAATACAGTGTGTGATAGCTTCCTCTTCTTGATATTAATTTAGTGCTTCTAGAATGCTTTCGGTTGTGTGATTACATTCAGCCTCTATGTGTACCGCCTTCGTGCTTAAGCACACAAATATACAGATGTACATCTTTATAGGTACCTGTCCTCCCCGTCTGGTTGGCTGCACCTTCATTGGTCTGCAATAATTTACACCCACCTTGTAGAATGGATCTATTTCGGTAGGCTTCCCATTAATTTTACTTATTTACTTGGAGGCTTCTACACCATATGCGTGTCTCTCACTGAGCATTTTTACTACAAGGTGGTTTATTGGTAGGATGATAGGATGTCTGGTATTAAATATAACACAAGAATTATGAATCCGGCCTCCAACTCGAAGAATACCCTTGTCATCTAAAAACGGATGCAAACTTATAATATTGCTTCGCTTTGGTGTTCCCTGGTGTTCCCTGGTTGTGCAATTCAACGATCTTGTTGCGATTTGTTTCACTCCTCCTTTGTCGGGTTTTAAAGTTGTCGATCAATCTTCTTATGAGCGCCAATATTTTGGCCATTTTGCTGAAGCTGTAATAGCTTTAGTCGAAGTTGTGAATAAACTATAATCGTTTGATGTTACTACATAAGTATCAATCATTGAAGGGCGAAGTTCTTCAGTCGTAATAATTTGTGGTCGTGTGCCAGCCGGTATATCCTTGTAAATAAAGATTATCAAATTTTGAGATTTTATGAAATTCTAAGATTTGACGAAAATGAGTGATTGAAAATTTTGAAATATTAAAACTATTATGGAAACTTGCAATTTCAAAATTAATATCAAAATTTGATAAAGTTTTGAAAATATTCTGATTCTAAATTTTCGTCAAACTCGAATTTTAAATTCTGTCCCAAATAGTCTTTTTATTAATTCTCAAATGGGATAATGCTTTGAATTTTTAAAAAATTCTGAAATATTGTGATGTTGAATTATGTAGTTAAAAATTATTAATGTTTTGATTGCTGGAACTCATCATTCATGGTTAGAAACATTATTGGGGCGAATTAAATAAAACAAATGATCGAAAGTCGAAAACGGAATTTTATTAAAATTCGAAATGGCCCCTGTGGTCGGAGGGCACTCACATGTCTCGTAAACCCAAATTGCACAGAAAAGTTGGCATAGAATACCACCACAGTATCCTTATTCCTTTGTTTGTCGTAGGAGGCGATTAAACGGTTGGATCGCTGGGCTGATGATCCGCCTCCGTAAAAAACTCAACTGTTTGCAATATCAACAAAAGAAAACCTGGATACCGCCAAACCAATATCGGTCCTCCGCTCAAGTACCCGGACACGAGATTTAGGATCGGCACGCGGAAGGTACAGTCACTAAGAAAACCAAGAGGGCGTTGGAGGGCCTACTCACTTGCATTAAGGAATATTGATTGGAACTCGTTGTTCTTCAAGAAACTCGCTGGCCTAAAAGTGGAGACCATGTGTCCCAGGGCTTTACGTTGCTATGAAGTGCGTATGACCTCGGAAATCTTGGAGCTAGACTTCTCCTTGAGCCGCAGATAAAGGAGGCTGTTTTGAATTTCCAAGCAGGCAATAACCGATTGTGTAAGCTTCGCTTGCGCATGAAATTAACCAACCTGTCGATAATTTGTGTACATGCGCCCACAAAAGTTAGTTAAAATGGTAATATTAAAGCTACGGTGGAAGTTTTCGTACAAGTCCGGAAACACAGAGAAACGCATAGAACGTTTCGACTGTGAAGGTTTGATAAATGAAGATTGCAAGAAACGATACCAGGATCTTGTCAGCGACAGCATTGAGAAAGCTAACTGCCAGTCTGACTGTGCGAACACTTTCTGGGAGATACTGAAAACTTCGGTTGTCAATGCTGCTCAACAGATTTTAGGTATAGTCAGACCCAAGAATAATTGGTTGGATGATGAGTGTCGTCTTGCAGCCGAGCAATCAAATATAGCCCATAGTAAAGTGCAACAACGTCTCACAATCGCCAGAAAAAACAAAGCTGTCCATACTAGGATTGCAGCGAAGCGAATTTTTAGACGGAAAAAGAATGGTGGAAGGCCGAGGTTCCGAAAGTACAACAACTCAGCAATGAGTGCAGTTCGCGTAATTTCTTTACGGGAATTACTGGATCGCACCATACTTTCAGGCCTGCGTTGCCGTCATTCGGGACCGGGATGGAAATCTCTGTGTCAACATCGATGCAGTACTTGACGCATGGAGTGGACACTTTACTAAATTGCTTGATGTTCATCATGCGTCACAGACTGTAACTGAGTCACCTCAAATACAGACTGCGGAGATTGGCATTGAGGATCCGTGCCATGAGGAATTCACTAGGGCCATGAAGAGACTCAAACGAAACCGCTCACCTGATGTGGACTGAATTAATTCGGAGCTCTTGGCTGTGAAAGTTGGGCGCTGACAGATGAGTACAAGAGAAGGATTCTTACATTTGAGAGAAGAATCATGCTGATTTACGGCCCAAAACGTGAAGTAGATGATACCGAGCTCGGTATAATATCGAGATCAGTGATCTGATGAAGATCCCCGATATTGTACTGGAAGTAAGATCTCAGCGAGTACGTTGCTCGGTCACTGCTCGGAATTGTTCAGCGATTTCTGAAAGAAGAGCCCCATTTGGTAGGCGCAGAGGTCGCTTTAGGGTGTAGAGAATGACTTGGCTTCTTCAGAGTGTCTAAGACAGTATGAAGACCATGATTAAGGTCGAACCCGGAATTTTATTTAAATTTTAACAAAATTTTAGAATATTTTTAACACTTTCCGCGCTACAATGGTGCGAAGTTTTATTCGACTATAAACCGTCAATAAAATGTCATTATGTTTTTAACAATAAACATTCAATTAAAAATTAGTTAATGCTCACCCACCATGTACATTAAAACTCTGCATATACCCATATGTCCCGTACTTCGACTATTCTACATTAAAGTAAATTTTATAATTCAATAAAAGTTTTTATTGATTTCCTCATTAAACGCCGTAATAATAAATAAAAAATATTATTTACGATGAACAAATATAATAAACAGGCACCACCAGCTACTGGTGCGCTATTCAACATTTTGCATTTAAAACAAAAATTAAATAACGCTCGTTTAATTACAAAACACTTGAGTGACAATTTGTCACGTAATTCTATCATACGTACATTTTAAATTCCATACTGCTGCTATTGAATTTTTAATTATTTTCTACATAGAAATTATTTATGCGAACAAACTTTCATTTTTAATTTTAATTATCGGAATATATACTCGTTCTCGTATATAGTCAATTTTGTAAATATTTCATAGAATTGTTTATTCAGCGAATGATATTTTAAATCAACAAATAATAATGTTCATTAGCTGTGCCAGAATAAATTTTGTAATCTAAATAAATAGAAAAAAAACCCATATCCCCTTCCCTATAAGTTTGTATAAACACAAAACTTTTTTAATGGTATAATTTTATTCCGATTTCCGGCGAAATATTGTACATACATACGATGGTTTTCAATTAGATTATCAAAATTCAATTATTTACTCGGAATTAAAATATACAGATAGCAAAAATATTTGTCAGTAGTTTTCCACTTTTGAGCACAGTTTTTAGATTGTTGTGCGCGACCGTATAGTTTAGCTCTGTGCGATAAAAATATTTGTTATTTTCGTAATTAATCGATTGGGTTGATATAATATAGGAACATATAAAAAATCTCCGCAGTTTGCCAGTTACTGAAAAAGTCGATGAAATGTTGCAACTGGTGGAGCAAGACCGGCACGCAAGCTGTCAGGAAATAGCGGATACATTAAACATCATCACCGAAAAGATCGAAGCAATTAAAGAAGCTTTAATAAAACAAAGCTCTGAATCTATTAAGATCGAGGACTTGAAACGAGGTTTCATGACTGGGCCAAAAAGGGGCAAGTAAGTCAGTCCATTGGGTGACAGTGGTAACGCCAATTGCCAGAAATAACCTCATCAAAAACCGTCGTGTAGAGTCTCAGACTTCGTCAGGTTGACAAAATGCTACAAATGCCTGATATTTGGACACATTGTCTAGTTCTGTAAGGAACAACAACACATTTGTGGTCTCTGCGGCGACAATGGGCGTTATGCACCAAAAATACTGATAACGCTAGATGCGCTTCTTGCCGCAAGGCAAACAGGGCTTTTGTCACGCAGTAAAGTTTGTACCTGATACAAAACGGCTTTGAACCTAATGATGAAGAGAACTGTCTATGACAGTTAAAACTAAAAATAATTATCGATTGAAGATCGATCGCCCTGAATATGCAAACTGCTAAAGCAGTAGGGCATGAAATCAGACAAGCTATTGAAAAAAAAGCTATTGACGGAACAAAATTAAAAAGCAGCAATTTACATCCTAAACAACAATTTTGAGGTTCTTATAGTTTCACAGTACTGCGACACACACCGTGTGTGTGTAGAGGTGAGATCTTACTTAGGAAGTTTCTATCTGGTTAGTATTTACTTCCAATATTCAAACGATCCAGTGGAATATGTAAGTAAACTTGATATTCATGGATGGTCTTAAAGACCCTCCTATTATCATTACTGGCGACTTCAACGCTAAGTCTAAACTTTGGCACAATTAGGACACAAATGAGAGAAGTGCCCTTGTTGGAGAATTTATAGCAAGAAGTGACCTATTCGTTATCAACCAAGATGAGCAGCCAAGTACATATTCCCACAATTGGGAGTCGAATATTCATTTCACTCTCATGACGGGCGGTCTAACCACATAATGATTCAAGTGACCACATACTGATTCCCAAAAACTAAAGAAAGTTCCTCGGTATGCCTTAAGGCATTTCAATTGGGAGTGTTTCTACAGCCAACTAAGTAGCATCTGGTAAAGTCTGGCTAATGACTTGAAGGTATCGATCGATAGCGATATCGATCAAGTTGAACAAATAATAACAAGTTCAATTATCAAAGTCTGTAGTGCTACTATACCACGTAAACGTGGTATACGCAAAACTAAATTGTCTTGGTGGTCTCCGGACTTAACCGAATCAAGAACATTGGTTCGTAAGTTGCGCAAGTTATATCAAAGCGATAAAAATCCCGAAACTCGGGAAAGCAAAAGACTTAACTATGTGGTACACCGAAAAGCGTATTTTAAAAGTTTTAGAGACAAAAGCCAAATGAGCTTAAAAGAGTTCATAACGGGGCATGGTAATGCTGAACCGTGGGGCTTTGTCTATAAATTCAGCATAGGTAAATTGAAGTACTTAGTACCCTGGTGAGCAGTGGTGGACAAACAAAAATTTGTTGGGAGGGCACTACAAAATGTTTGCTTAATACCTTGCTACCCGACGAGTCTAAGGAAAATGACTCTGAGAGGCAAAGATAAATCCGCGTCGATCGTAATTCCGCACCAACTACACCAAACGTGAGCCACTTCAGTGATGAAAAGGCCACTTTGGCTATCATGTCTATGAAAGGCCTAAACAATATCGAGGTTGAGGTGATACAACTTATAGGGCCCTGTATCCCCAACTTTATGAATACTTGTCTTAGCAAAGGAGTATTTCCAAAGGTGATAGGTGTCAAACCCATCCCCAATTTTATAGATCTATCATGCTGTTACTTGTCCTATGTAAATTATTTAAAAAATTAATTGCCGTCAGGTTAATAGACATATCATATCCACAAACAGTTTGGCTTTAGAGAAAATAGATGCACAGAGGACGCAATGATCAAAATGATCAATATAGTCAAAGAGTCGGACCAAAAGTACAATCTTGGGAATTATCCTAGATGTATCTGGCGCGTTCAACAACCTGTGGTGGTCCAGCATAATGTTGGAGCTAAAGAGATTCAATTGGTACCATTTATTTGGTACTGTTGAATAACACGATTCTTTTTACGATGGCAAGTCATGGTCTTGCACTTATTGAAGTTGAGGTTGAGCAGATTGAAGTCACACCACATCGCTAGGTTGTCGAAATCTTCCTGGAGTTTGTAAGTAGCGTTGATACTCTTTACAGTTATGAATATTTTGAGGTCATCGGCAAATATTAGGACCTTGGAATAATGAATTACTGCATTGATTCCGTTAATGAAAATGATGAAAATCCATGGGCCAATATGGGAACCTTGAGGTAGGTACACCTGAGGTGGCATTAATTGGTAAAGATATTTTGTTTCCCATTTCGATATATTGAACGCGGTTGGTCAGGTACGATTTAAACCAGGTGTTAAAACGGCTGCAGAATCCAAATTTATACAAGCTTTCTAGTGCTTTGCAACGACTGATGGAGTCAAAGGCTTTGGCAAACAAATTCTGTGTATATAACATCTACGTGCCTGTGCTGCAGCTTTACAAGTCACTCGTCAATGACCAAAAGTCACAGCAGAGGTGAGAGCACAGCTCCCTGAGGACAGCCTTTGGTTACCTTAACAGAAACTAATACCCCATCCAGCTCCGCCTCCACAGTGCGAGACTTGAGCATGGATTCAATCCATTAGATAATGGTGCGATCAATACCAAATTGGTACAGGCAGAAATGATCGTAGCAAACGAAGTGCTATCGAAAGTCCCGCAAAATCCAGGAAAGTACCCACAAGAAATTCCTTATTATGAAGAAACTTTTCAATTCTGGTTACAAGTTCATGTAGGGCGGTTTCCCAGGAGTTACCGACTCTGTCAGCATGTTGCATGTTACTGAGTGGGGAGGTGATTAGAGAATGGTCTCAAATAAATCTATCGACAATTGTTTCTAGAATTTTAAGAAAAGTTAAGGAGGGACTAATAGGCCGAAAAGACTTAGGATCCGTATAAAAGGTTTTACCAGCTTAGGGAATAAAAACAACTCTTCTCCTGCTCCAAGAATTTGGAAGAGTGCTAAAGCAATGCACACTTGAAAAAGGTGGAGCAAATGATCCTGAATTAAATGAAAGCCCTGCTATAATTCAGCAAGAAAAATACCAAATACCCGCCAGCCTTATAAGATGCAAAGGAAAAAAGAATCAAGCTTACACGCATTGTTCTTAGCCAGAGCTTAATTGAGTCCAGCGACAGCAGATAGGCTGTTTATTTCCTGGCAGAAATTCAACCACCAGGCTCTTTCAGCGGATCTTAAACTTCTTTTATATTCGTTTTGTGTTAACAAGAAGTTATCCCAATCAATTCTTCAGTTTCCTAGTAGATTTCCTTAATTTTTTAAGGTCAGAATTCTTAAAAGGTTTGTTCCGAATCTTTTGATTAGTTATAAGAGGACGCGAGGTTTCGAAGGCTATCGTAATTGCTTGATATTCAATGTCCTTACTCGAATAACCCTAGGTGGCGTAAGTAAAGAACCTAGTTCGAGAGAGAAAACACCCCAATTTCCGATTGCGGTAAGGTTTAAGAGGCGGTCATTTAAGGTTAATATTAAACGAGATACATTGGTGATCAGAGGTGAGGATGTCATCCGTCACCCTCCAGTCTAAAATTAAATCAATAATGGACATGGAGCATAGACTAATGTCAATCACCTCCTGCGGGTCAGAGTAAACAAAAGTAGGCTCGTTTCCAGTATTGAGGATTTCAAGCTCAAAGGAGCTTATATAGTTAAGCAGAGATAAACCCCTGTGGTCAATGTTCGTAATGTTCGATTATTGTTAGTATTCTAAGACTTTAAAATTTAATTAAATACTTTCGGTGGGATTTTTTTTTATAATTTCATAATTGAGCAATTTATTTATTTATTTGAAGCTATACTAAATTAATTCTGAGAAAATTGTGGATTAGTAAAATAATTCGCTAGTACAGCATATACAACGTGTTCAGTCGCCATGGCTTAATGAGAAGACTGATTTTTTTCATATATTTATCGGCTCGAAATTGGTCATTGTGTTCTGTTACAATTTTTCAGAATTGAGGATTCTTAAGGATTCAAGTACATATTACGGAATACAGTTTTTAGAACTTAGAAATTTTTAAATAATTTCAGAACTCGAAATTTTAAAATTTACAAATATAAGAAAATTTACTTTAGAATATTGGTACAACTCTAAAATTTTGGAAGTTGTTTTTCTTTACTTTAGAAATTTGGATATTAAAGATATACAAGCTTATGAATTTGTAATGTAACGATTTTGAAAATTTTAGAATTTTATCAAATTTTATAATCTGGGAATTTTCCAATTTAGAACTTCAAAATTTTCAATTTGAAATTTGAAATTTTAAAGCTTCGGAAATTTTGGGAATTTTGAAATTTTAAAATTTTACAATATCTGAGAAGTTTAGAAATTGTTTTGGAATTCAGAATTTTGTTGAATTTAATTCGAATAAATTTTTTAGAATTTAAAATTTTTAAATTGTAGAATTTCAGAATTATAAAATTTAAGAATATAACAAACAAATTTTTAACAGAACATTCGAATTTTAGGATTTTAGATATTTATGATCAAAACACTTTTAGATTCAAAATTTTAGAATTTATATTTCGAAAATTGAGAATTTAGATATGAAATGGTTTCAGAATTTTACAATTTTCAATTATTAAAAATTGGTGATTTTAAAATTTGCAGAACTTTAGAATTATAGTACTATTTTAGGATTTTAAAATTGTTGAGGTTTAGAAACCTTTTATTTTCAATAAGTTTGGAATTTGAAATACAATCTTTTTTTTTTGGATTAAAATTGTGGCATTTCCGAATTCCACAATGGGATTAGAATAGAGCTAGAAGAATATAGAATTTCCAAATTTTATAGTTAAGAAAATTTAAATATTTTAGAATATTTAAATTAAATAATTTTAGAATTTAACTACATTGTTTAAGAATTGAAAATATTAAAGTATGAAATTTTGGATTTTGCATTAATGCCAGAATTTAAAATTTAAAAATTTGTAAATTTGTAAATAATAATCAAAGTTTTAGAATTTTTGAATCTTACAATTTTATTGTTTTCGATTTTCAGAATTTAAACATTTATTTTTTATTATTGTTAAAATTTAAGAGTATCAGAATTTTTCAATTATTATGTTTTATAGATTAAACATTTGTTAGGGCTAACAAACTACATATGTACATGTTGCATGATAGCGATATCTTCCATGCCGTTTAATTATGAGTGAAATCAAAAACCAGAAACCAGCCATGCTGAATATAATATGAGTAATAGTTATTTGGCAGACGATAGACCGACCGCTTTGGTAAATAAATTATTGATTTCTTCCAATTCCATTACATGAGCGGTTTGGATATTAGTCTGACCATGAAAGTTTTATTTGTTTGTCTAAACAGCATATAATTTAGAATATTCTCCCATTTAGCGAACGCAAGCACAACGAAATGTGCTAAACAAACCAAAATGTCACGCACTTAGAGTAGCAATTTAATTTTTATATTTAAACAATATAATTATATGTTTTTTTTATTTTTTATTATTACAGAGCATACCAATGGCGCCCGATATAACAGAAACAGTGGTGATAACGGCTGAGCCACAGACAAAAACATTAATAAACGATGACAACAATAACAATAATAACATAAGTAATGGTGGAGTGAGGCAAAGAAATCAATCACAAAATCATTACAGTCGTCATGATAGTAATGATATATTGCGAGTGAAAAATGGTGGCACTACATTAAATGGCAGTACCTTACATAGTACAACAAACAATAACAAAACGAATAAATTGGTAGAGGAAGAAAAATTTCGACCACAAATTAGATGGCCAGATTTTCTAGTCCAAATATTTATACATGGAGGTGCTATATACGGATTATATTTATTGACACAAGTTAAATTTTTAACAATATTATGGTGTAAGTCGAGAATTAATCTATAAAAATAAATATTTTAATAATTAAGTTTTACGATCAAACATAAATTGTGTTTGAATAAGATAACCGAAAAAAACATTAATAATAATTCAATTAATGTTTAAATTAGTTATAAATAAACTGGTGGTTGGTATGCGGTTTGGTTTAATTACGATGTTCGCATAATATTTGAATTTGTAATTACATTTTTTTTTTTCATTTCGGCTTATGTTCATACAGTCGAGTTGATAGGTTAATTAAAGTATGTGCAATTATGTTAATATTCCAGTTTAAATACTGAATTGTACTCTTCTATATCTAAATTAACAAAATTTGGTTCACTAAACGACTTAAGTCGTCCTTTATGGTGACTTAATTTCTTGCAAAAACTAGGCCAATCTTGGTACTCTTCATTTAAGAATATGCAATATACAGTTTAGTAATTTGGAGATTGGAGCTATAATTACTTAAATATGTAATTTGTTGGACAAATGATACCCGTGATACCGCATTCCATAACCAGAGAAATTGTCATTCATCACTGTCGTAACTTCTAGATGTCTAACCTTTTACAAACCTAGGCACCTTTATCCTTAACAACTGGCCAAATCTAGTTTGATTTCAACAAATATTGTATTTTGAAAGGTTTGAATTAAGAATGAAACCTTGTTGTCCCCATAAAATAAGTTATTCTGATCAAGGGTGGAGGAGTTAAATTACGCAATATAATTTACGCGGTTGTCGACACGTAAAATGTAATTTTTATTTTATTTCCTCTATAGTTATGGAATAATATCAGAGCTTCGAAAAATCGTATATGCATATGTAACAGATAAAAAAACAGGCCATTCAGATTACATTGCATTACGGATATTCTAAATTTCAAAATCGTAACATTACCTCCTACCTAATCCTGATTCGTCCCGAACTGGATCCAACTCGCCTCCCCTGTAAAGCGCTAATCGCTCTATAAGTGCACCACCTTCGGTTTTCCTCGCTGTCCTTTCTTAATCCGGTAAACCACACCGTTTATGTTTTTGACGACGATGTGCGGTCCATCCCATGAAGGTTGAAGCTTTGATGATAAACCCCTCTTCCGTTGCTGGTTGTTACGCCTTACTGAATCTCCTTTTTTGAAACTACTGTTATTTACGCGCACATCACTTCAATCCTTCATTCGATTACTTGACACTCGTATTTTCTCCCGTGCAACTGTTTCTGAGTTCGATGAACGGGTTTCCCGCTGATCCACTACTACTCCCCTGATTGTTGCTCCGGCATCATCTATACGAAGTGGAAACTCGATTCTATAATAATCCACTACTCTCTGCCTCACATCCATCACGAAGCTATTCGTCCTCATGAATTGCATTCCTAAGATGACTTCATCCACTATATTTGCAAACAGTAATTCGGGTTGGAACTGGCTTAGAGAAATTCCCTTTTCTTCCCTTAATTCCCTTAGTTTCTGCTGCTCCTGTACCTAGGGTTATAACACAATTTTTCCCGTCCACATCACCTTTAAATATTCAACCGTCTCCGCCTCGTCTCAATCTCGTTACAGGGATGGAGTAATAGCAGACTCTCCGTAGTACAACTGCTTCTTCATGCTCGTGATATGTGACCCATCTTGTCACATGTCCAACATCGTATTTTCCTAATTTTCCTTGGTTTCATGTTCTTCCTCCTTGGCCAAAACTTAATGTTCGGTGCGTAGGAGATCGCGATCTTGGTCGTCTGTATCTTACTTTACGGCAATCCCGTGAGTTGTGACCGATCCTGCCACATGCCCAACACCTTATTCTACTGCCATCTTCCCTTAATCTTGGTGCCGACCACTCAATGTTCGTCTTCACATCCATCTTCGCTCGTCGCACTCCAAATGACGGTTTTATGATACACCGAGAAACGTATTCATGTGTGCCAAATGCATCAGCCGCTCGATAGCTGATCAATATTCTTGAAGAGTGAGTCTGTTCGAGTTTTTGCTATCGACTCTTCAGTTTAATGCGATACATCTATCGTTTATGGTCACTTCCATACTTTCGATCCAGCGCCTTCATTATTTCGTTGTATAATTATTTCGGTCATGTTCCGCAATAGTCTGCAATGTCTCAGACGCTTCACCTTTTAGAGCCACTATTAACGCTGTTGCACAATTTGCGTCATTCCAACCATTTTGATTGACCGTTGTCTCAAAATTGAAATTTGAAACCTGCAAACGACATTGTGCCATCAAATACCAGTGGCTTAAATTTCATTGAGGTTCCTGGCTGGCCTACTTGCGCAGATATTCCGTTAACTTTGAGGTGTAGAAGTTCTTTCTCAAATGCTAGGACTTTCTCTTCTAAATTTTGCACTTGTTCACTCCCATCGAGAACTTTCTGTTCTAACTCTTGGACGTCCTTTTGAAGTTTTTATTCAGCCTCATGAACCGTTGATTGAATTTGCTCTACTTCTTCATGTAGATGAGTATACATCTTTTGAAACTTCTCGTCCATTTTGTTACTTATTTCGCCCACTGACTGTTTAATTTCCAAGTTGGACTGATCCATTTCCTGATTTAATTGATGATTGGACTGTTTAATTGACTGTTCAATTTTCATCATTAGAGCCATTATTATTATTAAAATTGGCTGGAACCCACGAGGATTCCGCACTCAATGCCACAAAGGCCCAGGGTGCAAACCCAGGATTTTATCCCAATTCGCAAACGCGCACTGCTGCCTTCGCAAACTGAACAAGTTTAGACCAACCCAGAGAGGACAACTGTTATAAATTCAAAGACCTAAAGTTGAATACCTGAACTCGTATAGAACTGAACGCAGGACAACTGCTCACGAAGTGAAGCTCCTCAAGGAAGTCCTCGCAAATATCATCATGAGCTAAAATCATACGATGTAGATGATCTTTAAAACGGCCCGTAAGAATTGCTACCAAGCTTCTTAGCTAGTTCTTTTTTAAAGATAAAGCATACTTCGTTGACCTCAATTTGGGCTCCTTAATGAAGTACTTCGCCTTACGACAACTAAAAGTCGCAATCCACTGAGACCTTAGGTGTTTCAAAGCGTAATCCTTTCTAACTTTCTTCCCGTAGTTGAAAGATGGTTCAGGACCAATTAAAGTTAATTGGGGGCCAGCTTTGTCTAAACAATCCGCGATCTCATTGGTACCGAAATGACCGTAACTTTATTGTTGGAACAAAGAAGGTTCATGAATTGTTTCCATTCCTTGACGAGTTTAGAAACAGTCAAGCAATTTCTTAAAGAGTTAAGTACAGCTTTACTATCTGTGCACATTAGAATATTTTTGTTTTTAACAGCAAAATTCAAAGCCTCAATAACACTACGTGTCAGCGCAATTAGTTCCGCCTGAAAAACAGTACAATGCGAACCAAAACTACCGAAAAGTCTCAGATCTGTCCCAGGACAGTAGATTCCAAAGTCTGCACTGAGGTTAGAACGAGAGCCATCAGAATAAAAGACAATGGGCTCATCTAATTTATTAAGTAAAACCTGCGAACTCCATAAATCTCTCGAAGGATAAGCCACCGAGAAAAGATTTGAGAAATGGATTTCGGGTAGTAGTCTGTCATTAACCATATCGATTTCTGGTAAACATGAACAATAATTTTTAAAAATTTGTCGATGTCCCACGATAGAACCGAAAACATTCCATGCCACAATGCATTACAGCCATTAACTGCGCCATATCAAAACTTCCAGTTTGCGCCGGTGCTGCTTCAACCACTGCATCCTCATCCTCTTCGTCCTCTTCTGCGTGGTCGGAAAATATTGATTCGCCAAAATTGTATTGTAACTAGCCGAATCAATACGAAAATAATTGTTGTTTCAATACATTTTTCCGACCAGCCTTGAATCCAATTTGAAAATTCGACAATTCGATGTAGTTGATCATAAAGGGGTTTCCAATAAGAAGTTTCATTTTGACATTAAAACATTAAAACGAGTATTTTTTAAGAGAAATCAATGAATGTTTATTTCATTGTAAATAGGCAGGTATGCCATTAACATTAGAAGACGATATCAGCCAAATAGCCGCCACGGTTACGCTTGCAGCAACCCATATCCTTTTCATGAAATTTTCCATGACCAATCCGCACATTTGCGGCTGTATGTCCTCGATAACTTCACGAATTCCATCATTAAGGTCTTGAATCGATTGTGGAGCATTGGCTTAGAACTTATCTTTCACCAATAAATTTGAATCCCAAAAAAAACATTTAAGGTGTTAAATCACAAGATCTCGGTGGCCAATTGTGATCACCTCTTTGAGAAACACGGTCAAGAAATTTTTTTTGCAAAATTGCGATTGTTTTGTTGCGCCAAAATGCTGAAAATAAACGTCGTCCACATCAATATCTTCTAATTCCGGCCATAAAAAATCATTAATCATAGCTCGGTAGTGCAATCCATTCACCGTCACAGTTGCACCAGCCTCATTTTCGAAAAAGGAAGGACCAATCACAACGCCAGCGCAAAAATCATACCAAACAGTGAGACGTTGAGGATGGAGAGGCTTTTCAAGAATCATTCTTGGTTTTTCAGAGCCCCATTCAGCGAAAATACGACGTTTATGGTGATCGACCGGCTTGAGTTCTTGTGTTATCTGAACTTTAAAAGCATTAAGACCTTCGTCTTTGATATTAAATCGTAAAATTGCCAAAATTGTTTAATCAAATTGCGATGTGTAATTCGTTAGATTTTTAAAATTGAATTTTATTAAATTTAAATGTTCAGCATTTCTTTAATTTAAAAATGATAAATTTTAACGAATATGAAAATTTTGAAACAAAATCAGGGACTAATTTAATAGCGAGTGAAATAATTATCTGGGCTGCAAGAACTGCAAAAACTGTTTGTTGCGTCTTCAATCATTAAACATTTTTAAAACATACTCTTTGGCGTTCGAAAATATCTGGTCAGCCTACCTCTTAATCTCCCCAATGGATCAATTAGTATATATAGGAAAACTAAATAATCGAGCAAACCACTATAATCAAATTTATAATAAACTAACCAATCAAAATATAACCAAAAAGTGTATTAGTTATAATGGCCGGCCATCAAAATCATAATAACATACGACTATATAAATGTATGGCCATTTTTTATGTTAAAATTAAAATGGTATCGATTATCTTTATAATTGGAGCAGGGCGCACTATATTTCAACATTTTTAATAAACGAAACTTTATAAATCTATTATTTCGGAAAGTTTGATGTACGCGCGTGTATATACAGTTTAGGGGGTGGACTATAAAATGTGTTGTTTATAACAAAACAATAAATATTCCGATGATTAATTATGCATTAGTTGTAACACCGCGTATATACATTGCAAGTGGAATATTAAAATTTAATCGGCCGAACTGGAAATCATTTTCACTTTCCAAGAATATGTACGTATGTACATAAGCTTGTATCGGACATAACGTGTGATGATATAATTTGTTGAATAATCATATTTAAACTTCATATCACGTCATATATTATTATTTTCTATAAGCATTTACGATAATTTTGTAATTAAAGTTGTAGCCTTGGATGAAAATATGTAGATCAGATACAATTATTTATGTCATAAATTATATAAATTTGAATGCTGACTAATTGAAATGAAAAGGTTGTTGTGTTTCTAGAGATTTTCTCAATTTTGGTTATACCACGTAAACCCCAAAAAATTAATTCACGTGAATTTTGTCCTAAATCTGTTCCAAAAACTAGAAAATCAAAAATTAGGATTTTTTAGGACAAAATTAATTAAAAAAATAAAATGTGAATTTTTTATAACTCATGTATGCCGAATAAATAAATTTTCAAATTTTCCTGAAAAATCCCTAGAAAGCCAACGTCATATTGATGTATTGCACACGATGTCATTGGATCTAAGCCATTCGAAAAATATTACTATTTTGGAAAACGTAAGGGATTAGGGGGTTTAGGGCAACCATGTCTTGGATGACCTCATGTATGTCGATTATGCGGTTATGTATATGATTTTCCGAATTTTCTTAGAAACATCCTAGGAAGGATGTTTTTCGAAAATTGAAATATTTTTCGGATTTTCTAGATCCTATGACATCTTGGAATATATGTCATTATGGTGTTAGCTTTCTAGGGTTTCCCCAAGAAAATTCGGAAAATAATGTATTCATCGCATTAAATTTTATATTCTTACTGATAAAATTCGTTATATCGAGACATTCTGCTTTGCACACATATAAGCTGAAATGGTTTTTGTTTGTTTTTAGGACAGATTTAGGATAAATTTCATCTACGTAAAAAATTAATTCAAATTTCAAGTACAACTTGTTTAGTCTAAATACTAAATTAAATTAGAGTTTGATATATACAATTTGAACATGGTACTAAGAAGGTGAACAAATGAATTTTTTTTATTTATTTACGCTGGCGCTACATCCCATGGAGGGATTTGGCCGCCTCAACGATGCTCTTCTAAATAGTTCGACCCACTGCAAAACGCCAGGCACGATGACCGAGTGTTATCAGATCCCCCTCGACGTCTTCTATCCATCGGGTATTTTACGCTCTGTAACAGCAAGTTCTTTGATGTATTGCGCTGTTAGTCTCCAAGACTCGCAATCAAAGGTGATAACTGGCCTTATCAGCGCTTTGTAGATGTCCAGTTTCACTTTGCGCGACATATGGGGAGACTTGAAGACCTTAATGTTGGCGTAAAATGCTCGGTAGCCTGCTGCAATCGTCGACGCGTTGTCGACAGAAACGGAGTTTTGCTCACTGATCGGGGGATCCTAGATATTTGAGCTCTTCAACTTTTTCATACTGTGTGTCTCCAGAAATAAAATCCCCACGTAGCTGCCTTCTAGCAATCACCATGTATTTGATTTTCTCTTCATTTATCTGAAGGCCAAATTGTTGGGCTGTCATTTCCAACGGAAGGAGGACTTATTTCAGGGAGATGATGTTGCAACCCAGAATGCAAATATCATCAATATATAGGCAGCTGCGCTAGGCTATATTAAGCTGACGAGTCTCCTTGCCGCACTCCGAAATTTTACCTTCCATTTGCACATTACATATTGAGCCATCCATTAAAAGCGACACAAAGAAACCAATTTTGACTGTATGCCCAGATAGAACAAGACGTTCCATAACGTATTCCTCTTAATGCTGGCGCACGCCTGCTGGAAGTCTAAACGAATAGACTGTGAACAGAAATGTCCTTTTGATAGCATTTTTCTAGCACCATCCTCAGAGTGAAAGTTTGATCGGTTATAGATCTATTCGGGCGAAAACCGCATTGATAATCACCCAAGATCCTCTCGGAGGATGCTGATAACTTTGCCGCAACTACTTTGGCCAAAACCTTGTAGCCTGTATTCAGCAAAGCTATACCGTGGTAGTTGTTGCAGTCTCACCGGTCTCCCTTTTTATGAAGGGGACAGATAAGAGCTGTCTTCCACTCTCCTGGGATGACTTCTGTAAACCAAATTATTAAAACAAATAATCGCCGCCACAAATAATACCATCCTCACCAGGTATCTTGTAACTTTTCATCTGCGATATCACGTTCCGTAATTCGTCATATGTTGGAGAGGGCGGTGGAGTCATCTCGACGTTAATGTCGCGTTGAAGTAAGAGAGTGTTGCTCGGAAGGTGGTGCCTGTTTGTTTAGAAGTGAAGAAAAATACCTCCGCCACAACTCACCGGATTCGTTGCGAATAGCGCTGCTACGCTGATGAAAGTAGCGTAGCTATAGCTCTCTTATGCAGCGATATCTAACTCTCAGGCTAGAATTTAAAATTTTGAGCGCCTATTGTTCATGCCATTCTCGTTTCTTTTGTCTGTACAGCCGTTGGCAATTTTCCTTGCAGTCATGTAGACGTTGTGACATTGTCTGGTTCTTTGAGACAGATTTCGTTGACGTACGCGATATTTCTCCCGAATGGGACCTAGACAATCAATATGACTTCCAACCAAAGATTTTTAGGTCTGTTGTTTGAGATAGGGTACAAGGAATATGGGCCGATAGTGCTACGATAAGTGCTGCCCGCACTGCCAATTTCAGCATTGAAGTCGCCCAACACAATTATAATGTCATGTTGCGGTATTTTGCTCAAGACGGTTTCAAGCTCGTCATAGAAGTAGGAGCATGAACGTTCACAAATGTGATGTTAAAGTGACGCCCATGGAACCTGAGTGTGCAAAACAAGAAACCAACGCCCAATTCATGTTAATTCATTTTATTGCTGCGGCAGAGAGTTAGTCCGTAGCGACTGTAATCGACGATGCCGTGCCGATTATTCTTGTTTCCTGCAGCGCTATGAGGTTCAGCTTATACTTGGATGCTTGTTCGAAAAGTTGATCGAGGCCGGTCGATTTAGGCTAAGTGCGTTCCATGCTCCAAATTTAAAATCGTTGTCTATTAATCGTGTCCCAGGTCGTTGTTGTGAATCTAAAAATATCCGAATCTCATGTTAAGTTTTCGTAAAAATAAAATATGACAGGTTGGGCTGTTAACCCAACGCTAACCCCCTGACCGAGCAAATAGCGCAGTGGTTAAAGCTGCGACGGTTGGATCGGGAGGTACCGGGTTCGAATCCCAACAGAGGCGGGATGCAAAAGGGATTTTTCATCTCCCGATTACGATCGGTGATTAAATTGAAAACATCTATGACCCTCTGTTGGAATGTAGAACTCATGGGCCGACCCATCTTTCATGTCATTGTACAGGGTGACATGGAGCTATGCAATGCGCAGATGGTATACTGTACTTGTGTGAATGGGATGTAAGGTAAGGTAAGGCTATGTACCAAAAGAGTGTCTATGCCAATACCTTTTAAAAAAAAACAAAAAAAAAACCCCTGTAGGAGGATCACAGCCCTCACACTTTAGCTTACTCCTGTAACAGAGTAGTTTCTAGCGCCCGCCACGAACAGGCAGTGAAAGCACTTGCTGAAGTTGTACGCATTTACGGCACATGATGCGAGTCTAGTGTTTATCCCCCTGCATACACAGCAGCCTGACCACCCCAAACAAAGGAATTACAACTAATAAAATTACTTATTTTTGATTCAAATCAAATCCAACTGTTTTGATTCAAGTCGAACACCTCATGTTGAGTCAAAGTATCAAAACGGTTTATGTGATTAGACTTAATTAATAAATTGAATTGATATATGTTGTGATTCGTTGTTTGAGAGCCGTGTTTGTATACAATTTATTCTCAATCGTTCAAAATTGGAGTACATATGGACATAGAATTTGAAATTTATATTAAGACACGCGACCGAGGTTGACTGGCCTGTTACAAAAGATAAATTCAAATTTGTTACTGGTATGTTTGTTGCGTGTAAATATAGAGAGCACAGTGTACATTTTTGTATTGATGTGTTATATGTTCTACATAATTAGTATAACTACATACTCGTACAAGTGTTAAGAACCAAACCCACCGCAACAATAAATCATAATTTTTTCATTTTGGTTTTAATTTACGATTATTATGATTCCAAAACTATTCCAATTACTGTTATTAACAATATTGGTTTCCACTTAATATTCGATTTCCAATGAAAATCAATATATGTTGAATTTTAATTAACAAAATTGTAGCTCCCTTGAACATAATTATATGATAATTGGTGTCATGTTCATAAGCATTCAAAGATTTTTATACATATGCGTCCAAGACAGTGGTGCCCGTATGTTAGAAGGCAATCGATTGGTGAATATCTGTATAGATTTGACGTAAATGTATGTTTGCTGAAAAAAATTATGGTTGATAGTATGCGTTGGTATAGTAGGATCAGCACGCAGAACGTGACCGAGCCAGCGTACTCTTACGAGATCTTACTTCATGTACAATATCGGGGATCTTCATCAGATCTCTGATCTCGATATTATACAGAGCGCCGTATGTGCCATCTATTTTTGGGACGTAAATCACAAGCATGATTCTTCTCTCAAATGTAAGGAGCCATCTCTCGTACTCATCCGTCATCCATCTGAAGGAATACTCATAGTTGTGAAGGAATGTTATTGTTTTAACAATTAAAAGATACATTAACTATAGTTTGAGGTTCCAATTTGAACTGAACGTGGGGTGGATAGGGCTGGAAAACAAAAAAAAACCTATTCTGGTTTTTTGCTATATATAGAAACTTAAATTGTCAAAAGAATTACATTTTTAGAAAATTGAAAAACAATTGGCGAGGTTTTTGGGATGATATTTTTTTTTTTAGTCGCCACACTTTTACCTAACAGACGAGTCCTCTATCATAATTATCCGATAACTAGTTTTTATTTGACAGCCACAAATACATTAGCTTGTCCGCGAATATTCCATATATTTGACACCCTGTATCTAGCGCAGCAACAACAACAAAATTGTATTCCATAAAAATTTTCTATTTGCCTTTTAACGGGAAAGTGTCTGACATCTCGTCAAATATTTTCAACCTAGAGTGGAACGTGATCAAGCCATATAAAATAAAACAAATGCAAGGTAATTTATACACGTATCACCATTCGTTCGGATGGCACTGGAAAGGCCAATAGTCAAGTATAATAAGCAATAAAAAAAGAAAAATCACCTAATTAAAATATAAATTCAACAAATTTGTGAGTTGACGTATATACGTACATATGCTCCATTCTAAAACGACAACCAAAATTTCAAAATAAATGTGGATTTCTTCAATATGTTCGCGGTTTGTCAAATTTACATATATCCAGTCAATGTATATCTATAAGCTTTGCGTTCAAGTTGTTTTATAAAATTGTTTGGACATATATTAAAATGTCCTATTTAAAGCGACTTGTTTACATAAAAGCCAACTTATGCATTTGAAATTATTAAATTTTTAAGAACAAATTTTTTGTATTCGCTGCAGTTCTAAAATTTAAAGTTGCCCAATTTTAAAATCGAATTTTGATGTGTTGGATTTTTTAAACATTTATTTAAATAGACAAATAAAATAAATTAAATTTTAGTCGAGTTTAAAAAATTTAGTTTATACTCGTAGTTTAATTAACACAGTGAGTGATAGGGATCACTCGGTTTGATTTCTTATAGATGAAATACCGCGTTAAAGTTCAAATAAAATAATAATTTTTTGATCACTGTATAGGACCACAAATCGGTTAAGGGATTGATTTGGCCCAAAATCAGGAACTGATTGTAACGAATAAAATACAATTGCCTGTATGAACTGCAAAAATTGTTTGTTGCTTGGCTAGAACTAGGCCAGTCGGATTACTGGTATTGGAACCTAATATAGCTCATTGTATACCAACCTATACGACACGATATTAAGGATCGACACGTGGCACGTGCAGTCACTTAGGAAACCAGGAGCGTTGGAAGGCCTAATGACGTACATGAAGTAGTATCAATAGGAACTCGTTGGAACTCTCTTCAAGAAACTCACTGGTCTAAAAGTGTTCATGTGTCGCCGGGCTATACATTGTTATACAGTAGAGATGACCTTGGAAATTTTGGAACTGAATTTCTTCTTGGGCCGCTGGTAAAGAAGTGTATTTCGCTTGCTCATGAAGTAAGACGATAATTTGTGTACATGCGCCCACAGAATCCAGCCGGCTCCAATATAAAGGACTTTTTTTACAAAAACTTGATCGATGATCTGATTTGATACTACTCGAACACGATGTTAAAATGGTAATTGGAAACTTTAATGCTAGAGCTGGCAGAAATCTGGCCGACTTCTGTGAAAATATAGGTCTGTACTCCCGACACAAAACTGCTGTTGATAATGGTGAGAGAATGATGTACTTTGCAAATGCTCACGATCTTAGAGTAGTAAGCACATTTTCCCCTCACAAACAGATACATCAGATACAAAAAGATAAATTAACCACGTGTTATTTTCAAAAGGGCGGCCTCGGGTTGTGCAGGATGTGAGAAATTTCTGCGAAGCGAATATGTAAACGAATAAAGCGAGAATTGGTGGAAGGCTGAGGTTCTGAAAGTACAACAACTTAGCAAAGCGAAGTTCGCGTAATTTCTCTAAAGGAATTGTCGGATTGCACCATACTTTCAGGCCTGTGGCAATTGCCATTCGGAACCGAGATGGAAACCTTTGTGTTAAAATTGACGCACTAGTCGACGCATGAAATGGACAATTTACTGACGTAAAGTCCAGGAGGATCCATTTAATGAGGAATTCACTAGGGCCATGCAGAGACTAAAACGAAACCACTCACCTGGGGTGAACTGCATTAATTCGGAGCTCTTGATATTCGCAGGATACTTTGTGGAACCGCCTTTTCGACCTTATTAGATTAGTATGGCGAACCGAAGCTATGCCTGACGACTTGAATGTGGCCGCGATGTGGCTTATCTTGAAGAAAGGAGACTGCTTGAAGTGTGAGAATTATCGCGGTATAGCTCTCCTTTGCACACCATACAAGTTACTGTCCTACATTGTATTGGATAGGATCACCCCGCTAGGGGAGAGCCAAGTTGGTGACTATCAAGGAGGATTTCGTCCGAATCGATCAGTCACTGATCAGGTTTTTTCGCTGCGGATGATTCTGTTCAGATATTACGATACTTCCGCCAGACCTACTCGTATATATCTATGTCTGGTCTGAAATATCTAGGAATGCCAACAAGATTGGTACGATTGTGTAGAATGACAGTGACACAGTCTCAATGCTGTGTTAAAGTTGAGAACAGGCTATCAAGATTTTTTACAGTTTTACAGTTAACTTAACATCTTATATCGCCAGTCCAATCAGGTGCTTGAAATCAATTAGTCCAAAACAAAATACATGACCCCTGGATATAGGGACAATGGCACATCAGGTTTTAGTAGTGGCCACTACACGTTTGCGGGAGTGAGGAGATTGAAATATTTGGGCTCTCTTATCACTCACGATAACAGTGTGGGTCAGGATATTAAAGTGCGCCTAACCTATCAAGTGCCGTTAAGCTGTGGCTTTACAAAGCGTTGATTATTCCCGTTGTTATATTTGGATGGGAAAGTATAGAGCGCTGACTGATGAGTGCGAGATGGGTCCTTGTATTTGAGAGAAAAATCATGCTAAAAGCTAAACACCTGTCAAGTGCCGTTAACCTAAAGCGTTGATCAGGCCCGTTTACGGCCCAAAACGCGAAATAGATGGTACATTCTGAGATCTGATTAAGATCTCCGATATTGTACGTGAAGTAACATCTCAGTTACGCTGGCTCGGTCACATTCTACGTGCTGATCAGAAACGAATTGTGCAGCGTTCTCTGAATAGAGAGCGACTATATGGCGTAGAGATCGTTCCACGCGACTATGGCTGTACGTTGTAGAGAACGATTTAGCTTCTTCAGGTTGTTTAAGACAGTATGCAGACCAAGTACAGGGCCAGTAATGGCTTTTATATGCTTTTTATTATTATTATCTTTTTACCAACCTATAGTTCTGCTCTAGTTAAAACAGTCCTATCTTATTTATGATCGTCTATATGGTCTAAGGACCGGTGACCGATCTACTAGTACCCTCATCCAACCAAAAACCAATCGATTTACATAAATGCTTTAGTTAAGTAGCAAAAGAAAAAAAAAATTTAAATTCATGAATTCTTTTACTCAATAATAACACGGTTGCAACACCTATTACATCGGCACATCATATACCTGACAAACAACTATAGGATTGATACCAGGCAGATCAACTTCCACCAATTTAGGGGAATTTACTAGTAAAACGATTAACGAAATGGAAAAGCATTATCAGATGGATATAGTTTACATGGACAAAGCATTTGATTCTATTTGCCATCGTAAGGCCGTCGATAGTCTTAATGTATTTAAATCTACTCATAATTAGGAATATGTCATCTGGTATTCTTTAAAAAAGTACCGATTAGCTTGAATGTGGATCTCAATTATTTTTAAACTGCCAAATGCTTTATTCTTGAATCTTGCTTTATACGAAACTAACAAGAAGTGTGCAAAGCTTACAATCTAAAAAATATATTATCTAAGTCCTTATCCCAAGGTCTCTATGAATCTTACAATTTCGGATACAATACGAAGCATTTGTAATGCAACGAAGTATTTTTGATTCCGTTCGTTGTAAAAGATATATATTTGATGCGCTTGTACAGCCCCATAGCTGAATTCCATATGTCCATACAGGAATTAGGATCAGTTTGTATAGTAGAACCTTGCATTCATAAGGAAAGTTTTGAATTTTATTTTTATTTGGTTGCGCTTTAATTCAATGTGTTTTCTCCATGTCAATCTTCTATCAAGATGAAGACCCCAAGTATTGGTCCGTTGTTTGTTGAGGGGATGGTGACATTGTGTAATTTCATGTAAGCTTATTCAACGTAAATGTTATGTGTGTTGATTTGTTTTCATTCGCTTTTATCCGCCACGTTCGTTGGCAATTCTCAATTTTGTATAAGTGATCTTGCGATTCTCTTGATGCAGTTTGAGAATTTTTGTACGCAAACACGATGGCTATGTCATCTGCAAATGTTGATGTGACAACCTTATCAGTTGTTGGTAGATCGGCAGTATACAGCAAATAAAATGTACAATACTGGCCCCAGTACGCTGCCTTGTGAAACTCCTTCGTTTATATCATTTAGTTCAGTAATGGCTGAATTGTGTTTAATCTGGTATTTTCTTTGAAACAGCATGCAATTTTTTTGGCAGACGAGTTTTAATTTTATATTTCAGGCCCTCAGGTCATACTTTGTCGAAAGCATGCGCAATGTATAGGAAAACTTACGCACACTATTTCTTTTCTTTTATAATTCAAATTTAACTGTGTTAACAACTCTGGGCAGGTGCTCTACAGTAATGTATTTACCAAGTCGATTTCTTTAAATTATAAAATAAATAAATGTGATCGGTATTTTTACTCAAAGAGTGCTTTTGATATTTAAGCTTAACATATTTGTTAAACATATTTCTGGCCGCAACGTACAGTAGTAATTATATATAGTGTAACAAATATTGTCGGATGTGTGCAATTAAACGTGTAAATTTGCATTTAATCTTTGGCGTTCTATGGAATTAATTATTAATCTATGTGTGATTCATATATGCATACATATTTGCATAATTATGTAATTTACTTACAATTGTAATTATACAGTACTAATAATAATTAAATTTTAGATAACGCCCTAGTTTAACTTCACATCGTGATAATATTTTAATTTATTCTGTTTTGAATAATATTTGTTGTGTTGTGACCTACACTAATTAGTCATATACCTGGTGTGTTAGATTAATACTATTCGCACCGTTAAATTCACCAAAGATACTTTTGACTTTACGTTGTAATGAATTCATTAAAGTTTTCGGTTAATCTTGCTCAGTTGCATAGTAAAATGTGTCTGCTTTGTAGCCTTTTTTCAGCAATATTTCAAACTTCTTTTAATCAACGATTTTACTGAATAGATCAAAATTATTATTTTGTCTGTCGATTGCCAAAAATCTTAAAATTGGTTTGGCAATTGTTGTTCCACAGCATAATGATAAAATCCATTTACTGCATACGAGTAGATAATAAATTAAAAATTTTACATATACAGATATGAGGATTATTGTTTTAATATTCCTGTCCAAAAATCTATAATAACATCCCTTGAGTATACTATAACATTTTACCACACAGTGTGTGAAACGAAAAGTCTGTCATAGAAAAAAAATACTGTTGTGCACTGAACTACATTTTTTATGTTTTTTGAATCGTCCAAATTTTCAAATCATTAACGAAAAGCTTACAGTGTGTTGGAACCAAAATTCGGAATTCATAACAATACCCGGTGATTATGTCGTTAATGTCTGAATTTTGTTTTAGTAGAGCTTAAAAAGAGATTTTCAATTAGTGTATTATCAAATTTTAGTTGAACCAGCTCAATTTAGGTCAATCCGTCATAATTTTGGTTAATATCTAATGAGAATTTTGTGTTAAATTTAATTTAAATTTATTTTTTTTTTTTTTTTTTTTTTTTGGGGGGGGGGGAGGGGGAAAATCTTGAAAGAGACCCAATGTGGGTACTGTGGGACTCACACCCACTAAAAACCTCCTCCCTTGTTAGTATTAAAACTAGTCTTGATAGGCTAACTATTAATTTTCGTGTCAGTTCTTATTAAGTACTAAATAATTTTAAACAGTTGGAAAACTAATTAGTTTTCCAGCGCTACTAAAATTTTTTAAATTTAACCCAACTCTAACGAGTTGGCCCGTTTAAGTCGCCTCACAACATTTTGATTGTGAAGCAAACTTGAGGCTTCCACATTAACGTGTTGGTTTAGCCGAGCTATATGCTTTGCAGCAAATTTCTTTATTTCCTCCACCACTGATGGGATTTTGATGTCTCTATGAATATCAGTATTGCGAACATACCAAGGTGCATTCAGTATATTACGTAGTACTTTGTTTTGAAAAGTTTGGATACTTTGAAGATTAGACCGCTTAGCACAGCCCCATAGTTGAATACCGTATGGCCACACCGGTTTTAAAATTTGGTTGTAAATCAAAACTTTGTTGTATATCGATAATTTTGAGCGCCGTCCAATTAGCCAATACATATTTCTGTTTCTGCAATCGAGCTCTTTCCTTTTTATCTTGATGTGTTCTTTCCATCTAAATTTTGCATCTAGTGTCATTCCTAGATATTTTGCTTTGTTATCATGTGGAATTACAACGTCGTTTATTTTAACAGGAAGGGTTTCGATTTTCCTATTTGTGAAGTTTACGCGGGTAGATTTCACTTCATTTAGTTTAATTTTCCATTTATTGCACCAATTAGAGATCACATTAACAGCTGTTTGTAGTTTATCCGTAGCTTCATTGATGTTTGGGCCAACAGCCATTGCTGAAGTGTCATCTGTAAATGTTGCAAGCATTACAATCATTATCTGTTTGTGGGATATCACTTGTGTAAATCAAGTATAGAACTGGGCCCAATATACTGCCTTGGGGTACTCCTGCATTAATTTCTTTTAATGGAGAGTATTCATTTCCTTGTTTCACTCTAAACGATCTTTCAGATAAATATGACTCTAGGATTTCTACATAACCTTTAGGCAAAAAGCAATTAAGTTTATGAATGAGACCTGGATGCCAAACTTTGTCGAAGGCTTGCGCCACATCGAGAAAAACTGTGGAGCAGATTTTCTTTTCTTCGAGTGTTTTTTCTATAACATTAGTAATTCGGGGAACCTGTTCTATGGTAGAATGTTTTGCACGGAACCCAAATTGATGGTTCGGAATAATATTACAACTTTCTATTATAGGCTGTATTCGATTAAGCAATAGTTTTTCAAAAAGTTTAGACATCGTGGGAAGCAGCGATATCGGTCTGTACGATTTAGCTTCATACGAAGGTTTTCCAGGTTTATTTATCATGATAATTTCAGCAACTTTCCATATGCCTGGGACGCACCGTAACTTTAGGGCCGCATTCATTATATAGCTTAACCATGTTAAAGCTTTGGATGGGAGATTCTTTAATATGTCTGCTGTTATTAGATCAAAGCCTGGAGCTTTGTTCAGTTTCAGATTTTTAATTTCTTTCTTAAGCTCCTTTACTCGAATTTGAGGGATGTTACTTTCACGACTGTTTTCTACTTGCTCCAACACAAAATCAGAGTCTATATTATTAGGCGTAAAGATTTCAGCAAGATGACTCCTGAATTCTTCAACTTTTTCTAAATCACTCCTCGCCCATGAGCCATCAGCTTTTCTGATAGGTGCCATGTGAGAAACCGGTCTTTTCACATTACTTGTAGCTTTCCATAACGAGTAGTTTGATTCTTTAGTTGTAGACAAGTTTTCCATGTAGCTAACAAAAGAATTCTCTTTTAGCCTTTTTATTTCTCTGGTCAAAATCTGTGTTTTATTATTTAGCATTCTCTTATCATCAGGGTGACGTGACTGCTGCCATTTTCTTCTAGCCCTGCGTTTCAGTCTTAACATCTCAATGACATGAGCTGGGTATACTTATTACTAACGTTTCTATGCTCTACCACTTTTGAGTTGCTCCATGCTGCATTCTGAATATTCAGCATAAAGACTTCGGCCGCATGCTCTAGCTGTTCAATATTATTTAGTGGGACTGATAAGTCTATTTTTCCAACTAAGTCTCTCTCAAAGCCCAACCAATTTGTGGATGAATTGCAAAGAGTCGGCTTACTTGCTGTTTTGACAATTTTTTCACTTAACGTTAGCATAACTGCAGAGTGGTCAGAGTTGAGGTCATAATTTTCATCAATGCTAATGAAATTTTCAGCTATCCTCTTTGTTATAAAAAAATCCAGCAAATCAGGAATTTTGTTTGTATCAGTTGGCCAATACGTAGGCTTTCCTGTTGAATGATAACGGCATCCTAGATCTCTAATTGCTTCTCGTAGTTGTCTACCTCTTGTGAGCGTTAATCTGGAGCCCCAGTCGGTGTGCTTAGCGTTGTAGTCACCTCCAAGAATAAACCTATCTCCGAACTGGGCTATTACATCTTTGTATATTTCTTTTGTAATTTTTGGTCCGAGCGGACAATATAATGCACACACATTAAACTTTTGTTTGGCTGAATTGATTGTGACTATTGCAAGTTGCATGTCTGGGTTCTCCACTTTTCCAAACTCGTAATGAGCTATGTCATTCTTCACAATTACAGCACTGCCTCCCATACCGTAATTATTTGGGTACGCTGCGTCGGGCTTTCCCCTCTGATTTTGCTTCGTATTTATATTTCTCTTTTTTTTCAATTCCTTGGCTACCAAACAACCACGGTAGCTGGCTGGGTGCTCTTCATGGCAGTTTGAGCACTTGGGTTTGTTTGTTTTCGGAATCGTGCAGTCAGCCGTTAAGTGCTTACCTGCACATCTGACACAATTAGCTTCTCTTTTGCAAAATTTCACTGTGTGGCCGATCTCTTACATTGAGGAATTGCTCTGTTCCTTCTTTTGGCTTCCATTTTAACTTTCATATGAAGAATATGTCTAATATCAAATATTTTCTTACTATCCTCCATGTTATCAAAAGAAAGCATAAAAAGTGGTAATGGAACTAGTTGGCTTCCATTTTCTTTCACTTTCTTCGTGACATTAACCACATTAATTATGTTGAACCCTTTATTACTAAGCTCTTTCTTAATCTCATCGGGCTTACAAGTCGGATGGAGTCCTCTTGCCATTACTCTAATTGGCCTGGTGAGTTTATTTTCATAAGAATGCCATTCAATGTCAGTCTTATTAAGCAGTACACTTAGATTTCTGTAATCGTTTTCATCATCCACGTTGATCTTAAGTTGCTTATTATTCAGCAGCTTTATTTCATGCGTTTAATGTTTTTTTCGCTCAGCATTTTTTTCACTACGTTGAAGTCATCTACGTTACTAAGAATTACCGGAGGAGGTTTAACTTTCCTTCTTGTAGGCTTTTCATTTTGGACAGATTTTTCTACTAGTATTTTGTTCCTTATAGGTTGAGGTTGCCCGTTATTAGTTTCCTTCTCTGAAGTACTGCTGTTAACTTCTGGTGAGCCGCTCGCTTTTCTTTTCTTATGATTCTTTTTTGTTTTCTTCAAGATCCAATCAGTTTCACGCGTAAGTTCCTCCTCATCAGTAACGTACTGAGGATAAGTTTCAACTTCCATTTCGTTGCCTGATTCATTTCGTTGCTGAAGTTCATACGAAAGCTTGAGATTATCAGCTTTCAACTGAGCAATTTCTTTTTTAAGCTCTTCAACAATCAGCTCCAATGCACTAATTTTATTGCTTGTAGCAGAGTTTTGTGCTACATTTACTTTCTCCTGAGAAGTCACAGTCTCATTTAATTCAATCCCATCAGCTTGGGAAATTCGATTTAAGTTTTATATTCAGAAATGGTATTGTCGATTATCCGCCTAGAATTAGATTGTGTGATTTAACACCTCCGTCGAAATGTGTGGCCGAGTCATCAAAAATTGGGTTCAACGAATCGACACCTGCAAACGTACTCGTGGTGGACATATGAACAATGTCGAATTTCATACATAAATAAAAATAAATTTAAAAAGCAAATAAATTATGTAGGTACTTAGACCCAATTCAGCTCATCGATCTACTGAGCTCCCTTCAATGAAAACACCATTTTCATTTTGGAATCTTGGTAAGAATGCCATGATTCACTCACGCGGGTAAAAAAGATGCGTTCCTGGAATTGTTTGTATCCCAGTAACGGACAGGCAAAAACAGTTTACAAAAACTAATTTCTAAAAAATACTTAACCCTTTACAAACATACAAAGCCTTCCAGGGTCACGATAAGGCCTGGGAAAAAAATGAATTTTTTGTGGTTCCAATAATCGTATTATAAAAAAAATTGAATTTCGAGGCTCCCAAAATTACGAAGGAGTTACATCGTCTAAATTTAGAAAATTTCAATTTTGTTGATTCTCTATTCGTACTTAACTCTAGAATGTCAACGCTTTTATTTTATGCACAGGAAAATGGACAATGTGAGAAGGATTTAATCAAAAGTTCAAATGAAACTAATAAATTTGCCGCCTTGTGCGTTGCCAACACTTTTCAGGACTAGGGAATAGAAATTGCTTCAATTAAAAAACTCCCTGTATTTCTAATAAAAGTGAAAATTCTCTGGAGTTTGAGGTCCCGCAGTTCCGGGGCGATTTATTAAGTTTTCAACACGGTCATCGGCTCAAACAAATTAACAAAATCTCGCAATCTCTGGAGGGCCCGAATAGATAAGGGCCTGAGAATAATTTTTTTTCGCTTTAGTGTGTTTCTGAAATCTACTTTATATTTTTGTACCAAAGTAATTTTAAAGTTGGAAAAGCGGGCAAAAATGAAATATAGGGAAAGTTCATCATTTTTCGATTGCAATGATCTCAGATATTATGGGACCCTATACTGGGCAATTTCCTACTATTTTCGACGTCTATCGTTTTGCAATGGAAGAAAAATGTAAACAATAATATATTTTCGTTTCTTTACTTGTTAAAACGACAGCGGTCGAAAATATTGGACTAAATGCATAGTAGGGTCCCTAGTTTCTCAAGTTAGAAAATATAGAAAATTAAAACAGAGAATAAAAGATAATATTTAAAGTGAATACCAATCAGATTTTGCGAGGTTGACATCTTTCTCGCGTTGTTTTCCGTTAGTTCTACGATTTGTCTGTACTCGAAATGAATTTTTTTAGAGTTCTGTGATAGTCAAGATTACCTCTTAAAATCTTGATTATGATTCAGTTCAATTGCACAATTTTTATAAAATATAACTTACTGCGATTTCGGGGCAATTATTGGCCAATCCAGAACTATGATAAAAATCTAAAAAAAACGCATGATTGGGCAATCACTGGTACAAACGAAAAATCATGGTGCGATAGATGTCCACTCCCTAAAAATCTGATTAGTATTACGTTGAAAATTATGAAATTGCAACAGAAAAATTATCTCTGTATGTGTAGTATTTACCTGACCCGTGTGGTCGAGGGCCACTCACATGTCTCGTAAATCTTAATTGCACAAACATCTTTCTCAAGAATCTTTCCCACCACAGTATCCTTTGCTTGTCGTAGGAGGCGACTAAACGGTTGGATCGCTGATCAGAAAATCAACAAAAAGAAAAATGGATACCGCCAAAAAAACACAGGATCCACGCTCAAGAAACTGGATACGAGATTTAGTCACTTAGAAAACCAGGAGCGTTGGAGGGCCTTATCACGTGCATGAAGGAGTATCGGCTGGAACTTGTTTCTCTTCAAGAAAATTGCTGGCCTAAAAGTGGAGACCATGTATTTCAGGGCTATACGTTGCTCTACAGTGGACATAACCTCAGAAATCTTGGAGCTGGATTTCTTCTTGGGCCGCAGGTAAAAAACGCTGTTTTGAATTTCCAAGCCGTCAATAACCGATTGTGTAAGCTTCGCTTGCGCATGAAGTAAGCCAACCGGTCAACAATTTGACAATTCGGCTCAATTTACAATGACTTGGACGAACTGATGGGATCTATCCCCAAACACGATGTTAGAATGATAATTGAGGACTCTAATGTTAGAGCTGGCAGAAATCATGCCGACTGGTGTGAAAACATAAGTCCGTACTCCCGACACGAAACTGCGACCGGTAATGGTGAGAGAATGATGTACTTAACAATTGTTCTTCCCTCACAAACATATACATCTGGAGTCATGGGTACATCCTCACGGAACTTCCCGCAGCCAAATTGACCATGTGTTAATTTCAAAAGGGCGGGGTCGGGTTGTACAGGATGTGAGAACTTATCGGTCAGCAACCAAATACGTAGGCAGCGATCATCATTTGGTCGCTACAAAACTACGATGGAAGTTTTTGTATAAGTCTGTCTAGGAGATTCTGAAAACTTCGGCTGTCAGTGCTGCTCACTATACCTAAAGTATGCTGAGCAGCACAGTTCGCGTAATTACTTTAAGGGACTTTCAAGCCTGCGTCAACCGCCATTCGGGACCGGAATGAAAACCTCAGTGTCAACATCGACGTAGTACTTGATGCATGAAGTGGACACTTCACTGATCTCCTTGAAGTTCATCATGCGTCACAGACTGTTGTTGCGCCACCGCTAACATAGACTGCGGAGAGGTGGACTGCATTAATTAGGAGCTCTTGATATTTGGAGGAAATACTTTGTGGAACTGTCTCTTCGACCGTATCCGATTAGTATGGCGAACCGAAGTTATACCTGACGAATGGAAAGTGGCCACGATATGCTACATCTTCAAGAAGAGAGACCGCTTGAAGTGTGAGAATTATCGCGGTATACCTCTCCTTTGCGCAGCATACAAGTTACTGTCCTACATTATATTGGATAGGACCACCCCGCTAGCGGAGGGCCAAGTTGGAGACTATAAAGGAGGATTTCATCCGAATTAATCAGTCACTGATCAGGTCTTTTCGCTGCAGATGATTCTATCTAAATATTATGAGACATCCGTATATCAGGTGTTCCTAGATTTCCGCCAGTCCTATGACTCGTTCAACCGAGAGAGTTTATGGTCTACCCTGGAATACCTAGGAATGCCATCGAATTTGGTACGGATTTGTAGGATGACAGTGACACAGTCTCAATGCTCTGTTAAAGTTGAGGACAGGATATCGACAATTTGTTCAGTTAACTTGGGTGTTCGGCAGGGAGATGCTCTGTCCCCGATAATCTTTAATCTTATGTTAGAGTACATCTTTCGTAAAACTGAAACACCTCCACGCAACATTTTATATCGCCAGTCCAATCAGGTGCTGCTTGCATATGCAGATGACATATTCGTGATTGGACTAAATAGCAACGCTTGTAGAGTTTTCAGCTTCTGTTGGACTCCAGATCACTGAGTCCTAAACCGTGGGAGTCAACTAGTTGACTCAGTAAGGGGCCAGTAATGGTCTTTAAAAATTGATTATTATTATCTATGATGTGTAGTTAGGTACCAAATTAGCAAATTGTGTTTCTGCCTATATGCTGCTCTTATTATTATTCTCAAAAGGCGTGTGAAGCTTTTCCTAAACATTTCCTAAACGTGTATACTTAGGATTGTTTAGAAAACCTTCACTCGCATAAAAAAAAAATATTGTTTCCACGATTTTAGATTTTTCGTTGAATCGATTTATTTTGCAATTGTGATTCTCAATGTACTGCATTATGTAAAAACCATATAAATAAATAAAATACGAATATACACATAAAATCTTATCGTATACGGCTAAACCAACCATAAATTTTAATTTTATATATACGTACTAACATTTCATTCAAATTTCATAATATTTGATTTAATTCCCAGCTCTGCCGCAGCACTTGAATGTAATTAAAATAAATTGTAACATCATGGCTATTAACTTCATGCGTCAATTTCGACTCGCGTTATTATATTATGTTGGTCGGCTGGTTTTCAAGTTACACTTATTACCTATTAAATGTCTTCTGACGAGAAACATCTGATTACGATTTGATTACATGAAGAAATTTTGTAACATTCATTGTTGGATTTGCTGCATTTTATGGTAAATTAAGAACGAGGCCGTGTGTGAATCAAACAAAAACAGTTAAAAATGGATTGACCCACCACAAACTTTTGTAAAGAGAATTTTTTTAGAGAAAAATAAATTTCGATACCAAATTTTATTCCACCGTTCCAAGCACTTACATAGTAAAATACACGAAAAATTGTCTACCACTGATGCGAGACTAATTTTCGTGTGTTTTACCATGTGAGTGAATAGAATTTTCATTTTAAAATTATAAATATGGAGTTTCTGGAATTAAATTTTCGTGAATAAAATTAATTCTCGTAATTTTCGTCGTTGTATACGTGTTACATTTGGAATTTCCACCTGAATATGTAATTTGTGTATGGTATTGCCCAATTAGACATACATACATGTTGTATATGTCCTTACGAGTATTACCTTGGTACTACAATTTCATGTTGGAAAATTTTCCAGTTTCACTTTGTTTTTGTGCGTTCGGTTTAGTTTTGGACGGTGAAAAAAATGGAAATAAAAAATTTGCGTGCAAACAGAAAATTAATCATCGCGCGCTATTCATTTTTTTTTTCATTTTATCGTTTTCCACAGAATTTTCACCTTTAATTTCCTTATGGATATTTCTATGTATTAGTATAGCATAGTATATGGTTTGGTATGTTTTGAATTTAGTGTATCCAAAAATGTGTGCGTCGCCTAACACGACATATGACTCTATAGACCAAAAGAAAGAGAATTGGAATAAACATTTCTATTTGTTTTGTATTTTCTGTTAGAATTAGAATAAATATTTATCTAAGTTATTTAACTCTATTGTTAGTTTTTTGAATGTATGTGTTATGTTTTTTATCTAATCAATCATTTTTGTTTATTATACATTTAGTTTAGTTGTTATGCGTTTTATCTGAATATACAATGTATAGGTATAAGTCACTCTGTATATATATGAAATGATAGTGTGGTTTCAAACTTCCTATAGCCAAAGAAATCTGTTCTACCATTTCCAAAAATTTCAGTTGAATAAATGCGTTTAAATTCAGTGATGCCAGGAGTGTGTTCATAAACTCGACATTGTAATAATGTTGTTACAATATTGTTACGACTGTCATTTTGACGTATAGAAAGGCAGTACCGAGTAGAGTTGGTAATGACGTTTGTAACAATAAGGGGAAATTTTATTGTTACAATGTCGAGTTTATGAACACACTCCAGGTGTCAGTATGCCGGACGTCATGCTATGTCATCAATGAATTAACATTAAAATTATCTGTCAGCATTGAGAAATGTGTGGAGCTCTCCATATTTATGCCACTCCAAAATAATATATTCGTTGCTCAATTGTTTTTTTTTTTCAATTACTACTAATGATAATAATAATTAGTTTTTAAAGGCCATTACTGGCCCCTTGTTGAGTCAACTATATGGCTCCAACGGTTTCGATCCTGAGCATGGCCTTCATACTGTCTAAGACAATCTGAAGAGGCCAAGTCGATCTCTACATCGTGGGGCCATCGTCGCCTGCTGCGACCTCTGCGCCTACCATATGGTGGCCCTCTTTTCAGAGATCGCTGCACAATTCGTTCTGGATCAGCACGCAGAACGTGACCGAGCCAGCCAATTCGCTGAATATATGTTTTATTCCATATGATGTCAATAACTTTTGTAGGCATTCTGCAGTGAACTGACTGGCATTATCTGACGTAATCGTTTGTGGCGTACAAAATATCTAAAATATCTCCTTTTCCAAATAATTACATAGAGTGTGGGATACCGCTTGCTTCATTGGTTTAAGAAATATATATTTCGAGTATCGATCTAATACAACCAGTAAATAGGCATTCCCACTTGAAGACCTAGGATACGGCCCTAGAAAATCGATAAAGAGATGCCCTTACATTCTTGGACATCGTTGACCAATAATAATACCGTTGTAACCGTTGTAACCGTTCTAAAGTCTTGATGTGATGAAGAAGGAGGATCATGTGCCAACATAATCAATTTATGCGTTAATTCTATCGGAGCATACAGTCTCCACAACGGAATATCAGTACAACTATCACTATGGCAATTAGCTGGGATGAATAGTTTATGGTTTTCGATTCGAAAATTCTTGAATTCTGACTGGTCCTTTTGCACTCTTTGCCAGAACTGAACATATTCACCAATGTCACATGCTGTAGACTCTAAATCTATATTCGGTCTGTCTTCCTCAAGTTGGGATGCTACTTCTTCCATAAATACTCGGGACAGAGCATCTAGCACGACGTTCTGGAAGCCCTTACGTTGAAGAATTTTAAAATTGAATCCCTATAGTTTAAGTTCCCACCTTGCCAGTCTACTACCACATGAATCCGTTTGATTCATGAGCTATTTGAGACTAGCATAGTCGGTGATGATGGTAAACGAGTACCCCTCAATATAAGCTCGGAACTTTTAAACGCTTAACACTGCGGCCAGACATTCCAATTCCGTAACTGAATAGTTCCGCTGTGCTGCGTTAAATTTTGGGACATAAACGCGATCGGATGCTCGCCACCATCATCCCCGATCTGGAATAGCAAGCTACCAACGCCTGTACTGCTAGCATCACACTGAATGTAAAATGGTTCCGAAAAATCTGGGTGAACCAATACGGGAGCTCCAGATAGAGCTAATTTTAATTCATTAAAAGCTCTCACATTCGTCAGTCCATCTAAAAAGTTGTGCGGCTTTCTTTATTAAATCTGATATTGGGGCGGCCAGGGTTACATAGGAGGGTATAAACCTACGATACCACCCTGACATACCCTGGAAATAATCGCCTGATAATAATCGAAAGCTGCTTTCTCTGAGGATGAAGGCTCCTGCTGACCTGGAGAGATATTAGTTGAAAACAACCTTTCTGACATATCTGCTTCTTCTCCTTCGTTTAGTATACCAATCGAGGTGCTCTTTTATTTTTAACGCACATTTTCTAAATTCTGTTACTTAACGCTAGCTGGAGAGTTTGTAGTTTAGCGAGTGGGGTTCCCTTAATGCTTCTAGCAAGGCATTCTACCTCGATCTTATCAGGAAGATTCACGGAAGTGCTCCGAATTAATGCAGTCAACCCCCGGTGAACGGTTTCATTTCAATCTTTGCTTATCCTTAGTGAATTTTTCATGGGATGGATCCTCAATGCAAATCTCCGAAGTCTGTATTAGAGGTGACTCAACATCAGTCCGTGACGCATGATGACACCAAGTGTCCACTCCATGCTTCAAGTACTGCATCCCGGTCCCTAATAGCGGTTGATGCGGGCTTGAAAGTATGGTGCAATCCGGTAATTCCTTTAAAGAACTGTTTGTACTTTCAGAACCTCGAGCTTCCACTATTCTCGCTTCTTCCGTCTACAAATCTGCTTAGCTGCCCTCCTAGTTAGAGCAGCCTTGTTTTTCCTCGAGATTGTGAGGCGTTGTAAACCAATCATTCTTTAGTCTGACTTTCACTATATACCTAAAGTCTGTAGAGCAGCACTGACAACCGAATTCCATCAGATCGTCTAAGTCATTGTAAAATGAGTCTTTATCTTGGGGCTGGCTGACTGTACACAAATTATCGATCGGTTGGCTAACTTCATGCGCCAACGATGCTTACACAATCGATTATTGACTGCTTGGAAATCCAAAACAGCGTTCTTTACCTGCGGCCCAAAAAGAAATCCAACTCCAAGATTTCCGAAGGACACATGGTCTCCACTTTTAGGCCAACGAGTTTCTTGAAAAGCAACGAGTTCCAGCCGATACTCCTCCATGCACATGATTAAGCTCTCCTTGAGCGGGGGTCCGGTATTTTTTTGGCAGTATCCAATTTTCTTTTTGTTGACGTTTAGGCGCCTCCTATGACAAGGAAAGGATACTGTGATGGTATTCTTGGAAAACAGGTGAATGCCCCCCGACCACAGGGACTACCATCACCATTACCATTACGAAGAAGCTGACAAATTATATATTCACTGGCCCCACCGCACGCATTGTCCACAAGTGCAAGGGAGCAAGTAATTAAAGCAGTAATGGTTTTGAGGGGCAGTAAACAAAGTTTGCATTAGTTACAGTACATTTTCGATGTATGAATCAAGCCTTTTTTATTAACCAACGTCTTCACGTTTATCTCGTTCAATGATTTTATTTATTCCAGTTTTCAAAATGATTACCCATGAGCTCGAGCTTCGGGTTCAAGAAAATTCCATATACGTTGTTGGCTATTTTTCTAACAAACCTTTACATCTTATGGCCAGTTTGACATTATTAAACGAAAATTAAAAATTTAGTTTCAAAATTCGGTAAGCTGCCGTACATTTTGATCCAGTTATACTTGAAAGCGACCTAATCTCGACGTCACAGCTCTGTCATTTGTATTAAGAGCGGCAAAACTATTACCAAATCTGATCAACCTTAATTTAACTTGATTTAGGCTTGAGCTAATGCTAAATTTGGTCTTCTTAAGCTCAAGCATGAATACTTTGTTTTAAAGCGGTTTGCAAGCTATATACTATTCAGTTTCATTTAAGTTTATAACTTAACATAAATAATGTCTCAATCGAACAATAAAATTTGACACTTTACAATTGATCGTAATGAAACTTTAGAAACGAGCTTAAAAAAACATCTAGACGACAATATGACCATACATAATTACCACCCCCCAGCCCAACTCATAAATTATAAACCAATATATGTACATAGTTTGTGTTTATACAATTCCATAAACTACATTTTTATTAATACATCATAAATGATTGATACATAAAGTGGGCCGTCACCGCATTATGGTGTGTGCACATATTAGGAGTCAACAACGGCCAAGTAGCGCGTGTCAATCATAAATAATAATAAAAAAAAAACGTCGATACTAATTTACTAATCCATATGTTCTTTCTTGGTTTAATTACAGTTATAGTTTTAGTTGTTGGATCAGGTTTTGGTATAACTGCTGGTGCTCATCGATTATGGTCCCATAAATCGTATAAAGCAACATGGCAATTACGATTGCTGCTCGTATTCCTATTTACGATTTCGGGACAACGTGACGCGTACACATGGGCACATGATCATCGTGTTCATCACAAGTATTCGGAAACGGACGCCGATCCACATGATGCACGTCGCGGATTTTGGTTTTCACATGTGGGTTGGTTATTTTTAACGCCACACCCGGAAGTTGTGGCCAAACGGAAAATTATCGACTTAAGCGATTTGGAAGCCGATGAAATTGTTATGTTTCAGAAAAAGTGTGTATATACGATTGAAATACCAGAAATTGTCGATCCACTAACAATATTCAATTTTTTTATTCAGATTTTACATTCCACTATTTGCCTTAATAGTTATTGCATTCCCAATCGTTGTGCCTTATTATTTATGGAATGAAAGTCTTTGGTTGGCATTCTGGACCGTGTTCGTGTGCCGTTTTTGTACAACACTAAATATTGCATTTTTCGTGAATAGTGTTGCGCATATGTATGGATCACGGCCGTATGATAAGTATGTGTGCCACAGCAAAATGCTCTGTCGGCTCGAGTGCTAACTAAATTTTGGGTTTTCATTTCAGAAAAATTAGCCCGGCTGAAAGCTTTCCAGTTGCAATTGCTGCCTTCGGTGAGGGATGGCATAACTATCATCATGTGTTTCCATGGGATTACAAGACGAGTGAATTAGGTGACTACAGGTATAATGTATCGACATGGTTCATTGATACGTTCGCCAAAATCGGATGGGCTTATGATCGTAAGTATAGAAATTTATTATTCATGATTAATATATAACCTGGATAATAGGCGCACACTACTCTAGTTCATTATATCCCGATTTACGTATTTATCCAGTTTACGCGACAGCCTGATTCAATATTTAAATAAAAAATTAGTTCCGTCTTATACGGGTGTTCGATTATTGTTACGCCTCAGTGTTGATAATTTTATTATGTATTTAAATCTTATAGTTGAGACTCACACCAAAACTTATAACAGTTATTTATTTAAACTGTTATAATCTTTGGTGTGAGTCTCAGTTATATGTGTCATGGACGTAAAGAATTCTCAACACTCAGGCGTTACAATTATCGTATAAGACGGAACTAATTTTTTATTATATTTTATTTAATTATAGAATATATAATTTTTATACCATTTTCTATCGTTTTAGGTAAAACAGTATCACCCGATATGGTGGCGAGACGTGCCGCAAAATGTGGTGACGGGTCACACATTTTGGCCCATGAGAATGCTCATAAAAATGCTGTCTGGGGTTACGGCGATAATGATATTTCGCACGAAGATATTACAGAATTAAAAAATATGTGTGGTTAAACCACGCGTCCCAATCAATATAAGCATATAGTTAGTTAGCGCCACAACAAAGTTAATTTTAAAACGTCTTATACATAGTTATAAATATATATTTGTCCGCCTAAAAATTTATATTTTTGTAAAAATATATATACAAAAAATATATAATTAATTAATAATTATATATTTATTTATTATTAAAGCCATAAGAATTTATTTACAAAGGAAGGATACATCTAAAACTACTTTTAATAATAAATCAAATACAATTTTTGTTATAATTTATAAGTAACAAAACATGAAATCTATTTATTTATAATATAAACTATAATTATATTTTATCTTATTACTACTGATTATAATTTTTAATTAATTTGTGAATTTTTAAAATTCACTTTTACAAATAAAATGTTCTATTATATGCATAAGTTAATTTTTTGTTAGAAATTAAATTTACTGTTCTGCTTAAAATTATAAATGTTTTTGGTTAACTAATTACATAAATATTAAAAAAAAATTAATTAGATGTGAATTGATTAGAAAAACTATATTTTTTTTGTTATGTCTATAAAACTAAAATTGATTGAAACCGTCGAGACAACAAAATAAAAAACTATTTTTAAAAAATATTACAAATATTATTACAAATAAATTAATGATCAAAATGATGAAAAATGAAATTATAAATGACTTAAAAATATATAAATTTTGAATTTTATTTACGAAACGAGATATTCATATAACAATCCTGGGATTGGACACTTACGAACTAGCTCTGTCAAAATCAACTGATAAAAATACTTCTTAACATTATTTAAACTATTTAAAGATAGAGAATACTTAGACCATCGTTCTGTGAGGAATTAACCAGCTCTATTTGAGGCATTAGAAGCCAACATTACTATTGTCATTTGCTAGATACCACTCGATATTTTCGAACGCGTCATACAAAATTGGGCTTTGAGAACGGACCATAGCAGTTGCGGCCAACATTTGAAAGAAGTAATCTTTAAAAAATAAATGGCAAGAAGGTATTACGGATAAACTCACGCACCTGTTGTTTGATGCTCCCTGTTTCCGGCATAACTGACTTTTGCACTTCAGCACTCTTTCCACCTTAGCCTAAAATTTTTGGAAACATCGAAAACCTGTGGACTCTTTGTGATAACATTGATTTGATTAATCTTGTGCCAATTTATTGCATCTGTTGGAATTAGAGTTGTGTGAACGAGCTATATGGCCAAAACTTTACTGCTGAATCGTGCTGAAGAATTAGTTACAAAATACAATTCCAAATCATACATTTTGTTGCAAATATATCTAACTTGAAGTGTTTCAAAACCAATTTCATGTACGTTTCGTCATCCATCAAAACACATCTACTAAATTTTGTGAAAATGTTGTCATCAGTCTGGCAAATATTTTATCGAACAAGTGTTGGTTATCTCAACGATTTGGCTTTTTAATAACTCGGTAGCACTGGAGTGGGGTGTGTTAAATTTTATGGCACGGACATAGTTAAATTTCACCGGATTATTTTTAATGAAGGTTATATCCTTTTTGTAAAAATTTCTATCGTTGTTCAGCACCAATTTTTAATACGCCGATGGTCGAGTAAGCAGAGTCAATTCTTTTTTAATTGAATTTCTGCTGTAAAATTGGTTCAACACAGCTTTTGTTGAAATCTACATTCAATTTCTGCAAGTGACCGTGTGAAAATATACGGTAATGGTCCAATGAGCATAGTCCATTCCTGTTACTATAATTTTCAATTTTCTCTATTGAATTATCAGATATAAAAGATTTGTACATCATTTTGTATATTCGACGGTGGTACAGGCAACAGATTCAATAGTTTTGCATTCGTGGTCTCGAGTTCAATTCTCTTCAGCGACAATACTTTTTTAATTTAATTTCTTCAACAAGTGTAAGAGCCATCTCTTGTGTATGACTGTAATGAATTGTCCATTTCTGTTGCTAAAATTTTCAATATTCTCTATTGAATTGGCAAGCATAAAAGATTTGTATAGCACCAAATTTATATACGCCGGTGGTCCAGTAAGCAGAGTCGTTCCATTTGGAATTGTGAACTTGAGTTCAAGCCTCGGTTTGGCATTAAATAATTTTTAATTTAATTTATTTAATTTCTCCTTTGAATTGGCAAATATAAATGATGAGTATAGCAGAAAATGTAAATACGGAGATAGTGAGGTGGTAAAGTAAGCGGTGTCATAAGATTGCGAATCGTGGATATGTTGTTCAGTGTTCGAACATCGATTAAGGTTAAACATTTTGCGGGCATCCACACATTTCTCAATAAAATTAAAAAAAAATCTCTTTTTGATTTAAAAATGACCAATTTGCAATTAAATTAAAAATATATATTGAGGCTTGAGAACTAGTCATGATTATAATCCAATTACACAGCTTCTTTTACCACCGAGCCACCGACATACATATAATTACTGATATTTCTATCGTTTATAGCTGCCATTTGAATAAAAAAATTTGAAGATTTTAGCAACGGCAATGGACTCTGCTTATTTGACCATCGTCGTACAATTTCATTACCGCTCTATAGACCCATACCCATCTTTTATACTTGCCACTTTTACATGAAGAATATAGAAGTTTTGAACAGAAGCTGAGCTGAGTTGGATTATTTTCATTTCATCATCACCAATTTGACAGCAGAAATTAAATCAAAAAATGTTAGGCTCGATCTAGAATCGAACTGAGATCCATAAACCCAAAGTCACTGACTTTGCTTACTGGACCACCGCAGCTTATTTATTTCATGCTATACAAATCTTTTATATCTGTCATTTGAATAGAAAATATTGAAAATTTTACCAAAGGCAATGGACTCTGCGTTTATATTCACCAATCTTGTATACATGCCACTACTTGAAAAATATGAAAATGTTTAACAGAAGCTGTGTGTTGAACTAATTTGAATACAGAAATAATTAAATTAAAATACTACCGTCGCTAATGGGACTCGAACCTAGGTCCAAGAATCCAAAGTCAATCACCCTACTACCTCGCCTACCCCCATATATATATTTGATGTTTTGCAAATCTTTTATACTTTCTAATTGAATCGAGAAATTTGGGGATAATTTTTTAACAGAAGATGAGTTGAACCAAAAATGTCCCAACATTAATATCATTTGAAACTTAACTGAACTGCATAGTGCCATGGTGCAACATTTAATGCGATGACTTTCCAAGCAGTGTATTTCAAACAAGTTAAAAATCTGACAAGCTATTCCTCCTTATGTTCTTAAAAATTATAAAACCTCCATTTCAGTCGATGATGTTTGATGCGATTTTCTAGGCGGGCCACAATATTGACCACTGACCATACAAATTTTAAGTTTAAGTCAGTACATGAATAACGTCTAAATAAAACATTTTCCTATACAAACTGAAAGTATAACAAATAGGTATAGCTGAGTTTAAGTCTAAAAAAAAATTTAATTTAATTTCTTACAAATTAATTCAATTTAGATTCTGTTAAATTTAAATTTTTCTCTATTCCAATGGTGAGTATAAAAGATGGATTTATCAGTAATGAAATTGTATGGCAGTGGTCAAGTATGCAAAGTATTAGGCGTTTGATTAGTGAACGTGAGTTCAACCGGCATTCGGGCTACCGTTTTTTTAATTTAATTTCATCTTACAAATTAGTTCAACTCAGGTTCTATTAAAATTTTCAAAATTTTCCAATTAATTGCCAAGTATTAAAGAGGGATGTAGCTGCAATGAAAATGTACGGCGATGGTCAAATAAGCAGAGTCCATGAAATACTGCTATGGTTATAAAACAATCGATCAGGAGAGGTATTTTTCCTGGGTCAGTTGGCCAATATGGTGGTTTTCCAGTTGAAATGGATTCACATCTTTAATGGCAATCAATAATTATGTTCCTTTAGTTGTAGTTAATCTAGAACCCCAGTGAGTATTCCTCGCATTGAAGAATTATGAACCTTTTTCCCAGACGCTTGAAGAACTCTGAAGTATTGTTTGCTTTTAATAGAATGGCTTGGTGGACAGTCCAATCCTGCCACAATAATAGGAAAGTTGTTGGTTTTTATATGCATGAACAAACGTTGATTCATAACGTTCAGATGATTTGGCTTTTTAATAACTCGGTAGCACTTATAGCCTTCCAGAACTCGAATTCGGAAGTTCCCCGGATTATTTTTAATGAAAGTTATATGACCTTTTTGTCTGATTTTTTGTGAGCCGTTTTTTCCGATTTTTCTGCGAGCTGTTCTATACCGTTCCACCGTTATAAAGAGGATCCCACTCTATATAACGCTATATATATCGTTGTTTTGGATCAATTAAATAATTTTGTAATGGATAAATATGACGCTGTAGTAGGTTCATGGTATTTGAGCAAGATTAGTTTTAAATTCTGCTCTTTTTTAAAAGCGATAACAATAAGCAAGAAATTCGGAAATCAACATTTGGGGGCGGCAATCAAACATTACATTAACAACCATCCTCACATCGCGGTGTGATGAAATTTAGTACATAACTTTTCCTTGCCGAATGCTTTGACTTAATAAGATTACAAAGCGATTTAGAGCCCGATCACTTGGTAATTGTAACCCTTTTTCTAACTAACTTTAATAAAATATTAGATGTGTAACTGTAAAGGGAAATCTGCGCACACAGCTCTGCACGTTCTGGGAAGTACAATTGAGAAATCAATATTCTCGCAAGAGTTTTGGATAGTGACATTCCTTGATACTAAGGGCGCCTTTAACAATGTAAAGGCAGCTGGAGAGAGAAAGGATCGGAGTGATTGCTTATGCAGATGACCTAGCGATAGCTGTCTCTTGTAAATATTTAAACACGGTGGTTCAAAAATGAACTGGTACTCTGTACTAGGAAATATAAAATCCCGGTAGTAGATCCACCTATCTTAAATGGCATAGGAATAACTTTTACTGATAAGGCAAGATTTCTGGGCGTAATTTGGGACAGTAAGCTTAGTTGGAACCCTAACATCTTGGAAAGAGTAAACAAGGCTAATATAGCCATGTACTCATCGGAAAGAGATGGGGCTTGAAGCCGGAGATTCATTTTCCTTAAGCACGTTAAATCAGCGAAGATCGCTGTTTTTATGAGAAGAAGTTACAATCATTCATTTGGGAAAATTTAATATCTCTACTGGTGGTGTTTCCAATGATAGCGAAAACATTGTCGCCCTGCATTTACAGATAATATAGTTACATCCACATCCAACAATCCCACGGTATAGCAGAATAGGCTAGACGTGTACATGTCCAGAAACATAATCAATAAATATTAATATTAATATATTTTATAATCAATACAAAATAACATAATTTAACATACTATGTATTTGATATCAATAAAAATTGATATAAAAAATAATATTAATCAGCAGATATTCTATTTCATATTTTGTATAAAACATTTATTTAATGTAAACAGAATTAAGATAAATTGTATTTATAACATAAACACTAAGAATTGTGCATTCAGCACAATTCACTACATTTCACATTTTATACATTTATTAATCCATTCCGTCGTTCCCAAAATAAACCCACAACATACAATTGTATAATAATTGTACAACATATAATTGGCGCAGTTGAAAAAGTGTAAAATCAGTGTAAATAAGTAAAAATAAATCGATAAATAATCGTATCGATAATAATAATAAAAGTGAAAGTTAAAAAGAAATTTTAAAAAAAAAAAGTTCAAAAAAAAGTTCCAAAAAAAAATAAATAAAATTACTAAACAAAAACATTAACTAAATATAAAAGTGACTGATCACCACGAAATATGAAGTTGATTATAATTTTCATGTAAGTAATTTCTATTTCCTTTCATTAAATTTAAAAAAAAAAAATGTAATAAAATTCTGGGAAAAGTGGAATCCGACATTAGATTAAAGTCGTTAAAACTAGGCGTAGTATTTTTTTTAAATTTTGACGCGTTTATAAATTAAAATTTAAAATTTATATAGGCCTGCGAAAAGCAGAATCACCTATTTATAGAGCGGTAAGAAAATTACCACCACTCTTAAAATTACCAATTTAATAAATTGGAACTCAAATTCTTTGAATTATTAATTAGTTTTTAAATTAAATGCACGATCCTCTAAAAATTAAATTAGAGTTATTAAAGAATCGTTTGCAAAAACTAAAGAAAAAATCATTATCCAAACGAACAGTGGAAAATATTAGTGAAATTAATAAAATCGAAAATATAATAAATTTGAAATTAAAATTACACAAATAAATCCAAATAAAAACGTATTAGCCATGGCACCCACAACAAATTCCTCAAATCAAGAACAATCTAGTGTAGCTAGTGATAATAACAAAAGTGTTGATGAAAGTATCACACCAATTAATAAAGATGAAGAAGTAGTAAATATATTTAAAGTGAATAGTATTACTAGGGAAATACAAGTTTTTAACGGAAATAGGACTGAAGTTTATTCTTTTATTCAAACTGTGGAACAAATTTTAAATCATTGCAATTTAATTCAAAATACACAATCTTATCAAATAATTTTGAAAATATTAGGAACAAAATACAGGGTAAAGCTAATGAATCGTTAATAACGTATAATGTGCCAACAATCTGGCAACAAATAAAAACTCACTTAATCAACAAATACTCTGATACTAGAGACATTGTCACTCTAGAATTAGAATTATTCAGTTTAATTCAGCAAAATTTATCACCACTAGTTTTATATAACAAAATTGTCGCAATTAATGCACTTATCGCAAATCAAATAACAATGCAATATGATGATGAAGAAGTCATCGAAGCATTTCTCTCTACATATAGATACAAATGTCTAAACATTTTAATAAATGGAATTAAAGAACCATTTAAAACCGCACTGTGTGCAAAACCCCAGATTCTTTACTTGCTGCGAGCAATATAATTCACGAACAAATTAACGTTCAAAATTTATTAAAATATAAAATTGTTAATTATAATCAATCCTCTAGGTATCAAACTCCTCAATACCAAACTTTTAACACAGGTTTTCAAAGACCTCAATCTCACAATAATTATAGAAAAACACAATTTTTTAATCAAAATCATACTCCACGATTTATGAATCATAATCAAAATCGTTTTCTACAATATAGGAACAATTATCCAAATCAAAATAATTTTTCTCAAAATCAAAATCATTATAAAAGTCCTAACCATCAAAATACTAATCATCAAAATAATAACCATCAAAATAATAATTATCGTAACAATCAAAATAATAAATATTTTAATAATCAAAATAATAACTATCGCAATTTACCGCAAATAAAACAGGAACCAAATAATGGTCCACAAAGAAACTTTCAATCAAATTATAATCTTGATCAAAATATTCCAACAATTACATATCCCCCCGAGGAAAATTTTCCAGTACAAGCATCGGAACCAAATCTAAATTAAAAAATTTACCATTTATAATTGTTAGAATTAATTCACAGCAAATACGTTTATTGATCGACACAGGATCAAACAAAAATTACATAAATCCAGATTTCGTAAAAATTCAAGATATAATCCCAAAAATAAAAATGATAAAATCAATTAATGGTTTTTCCCAAACTGAAGGAAAAACAATTATTAAATTTATTGAATTTCCAATTGCTTTAGAATTCTATATTTTAGATTTAAAAAATCATTTTAATGGACTATTAGGATCCAATGGAATTCAACAATTAAATTCAAATATTTTATACACCGAAAAACTATTAATTAGTGATAATTTTAAAATCCCCTTACTAGATAAAGTAACTTAATGTATTAAAAATCAAAAATCATTTGTTTATTCAAGAAGGAATATACTCTACTAAAAATTATAAATCATACGTTGAAATCACAAATATTTCAAACCAACCTCAACAATAATTGAAACTCTCGAACAAATATTCTCTCGTGAGGGTATACCAAAACAAATTGTATTCGATAACGCAGGAGAATTTACCTCAAACAAAATCAAAGAATTTTTTTCCATATTTAACATTGAAACACATGTTACAACAGCAAAATCCTCAACAGGAAACAGTCCTATCGAACGTTTTCATTCCACAATTACGGAAATTAGCCGTATAATATTTTACGAAAACAAACAAATGCAAATTATACCATTATTAAATAAATCTCTTTTAATTTATAATAATTCAATTCATTCGTCAATAGGAGTTAAACCATTCGAATTACACCGCGGTTATCAATTATTAAACAATCTACCCGATATAAACAACGTTCCAACTTCAGATTACCTGAAAGAAATCAGAGATAAATATGATTCAATTAAAAATATTATTAGGGAATTTAGTTTTAAGAATAAAAATAAAATATTAAATAGAATAAATAAGGATAGAATAGATCCCCAAACTTTAGAAAAAGATGATATTATATATGAAAAAACAACTACCAGGGATAAGGTAAAACCATTAAACATTAAACATACATATAGTACTACAAGATAACTGAATAACCGTTACAACCAATAAAAGAAAGGTACACAAAAGTAAAATTAAAAATTAATAATATCATTCCAGGTTACCAATTTGTATCCTGTCACAATCAATCGAAATATTTGACATGATAAACAATAAAGGATTAATAACACTCGAAATAGCCGATGCTAGGATAATAACATCATATAAAAAACTTATCCATTTAGTAGAATTACAAGATCTCAAATCAAATTTAGAAAATATTAAAATTTCAATAAATTGGTTAGAAGATTTCATATCAATACATAATGACATTCCAAAAACCATAATAAATATAGCAAAACAAAAATACATACAACTTGAAAAAGATTTAAACTCAATATTACCAATAACATTAAATAGACCTAAACGAGGAATATTTAACCCTTTAGGCACGTTTATTAAAAGTATAACAGGAAATCTAGACAATAACGATTTCGTTTATTTAGAAAACGCAATAATAAAACTAGACAATGATTCATATACAATACACACAAAATTTCAGGAGCAAATAAAATTAAATCAAGACATGATAAACAGATTTGAAAACATTACACAATTTATAGACAAAGCCTTAATAGCAATGAGACATAATATAGCAATAGACTCACAAAAAACAAATTTATCAGTATGGATAAACCATAAACTACAAGACTACGGATTAACATTAGACTTTAATATAAACTTAATAAAAGACCAAATTAACAAAATACATGAGATAATTAGATTCGCTAAAATAAATGTTATCTCAACACACATATTAGACAATCACGAGCTATATGACATAAATCAACATCTAATTAATAATTCAATTAATTTAATATCGGAAGAACAAATTTATTCATTATTAGAAATACAAGCTTATTACAACGATACAAATCTAATTATTATAATCCAAGTACCAGAATTTTATAAAGAATCACTAACATATTACTACATAAAACCCATACCAATCCAAAATAATCAATTAATAAAAATAAATACTAATCAAATTATCCTTAATCCGAAAACCTATATGGAAATTATCAAACCATGTTTTATAATTGAACAAATATATTTTTGTCACAAACAAATTTTAATAAAAAATCCAAATTTATGTATACCAAACATGATTTATCATAACGAGACAACATGTGAATCGAAGGAAATCCAACAAACGAATAAAATCGATTATTTACAACCAGGATATTTATACCTATCAACCAAGAATGGAACAAATATTTTATCAACGTGTAAAAACGCACCTAAACAAATACTAGGGCGAAAATTAATAAAATTTGAAAATTGTACAATTACAATTAATAATAATAATAATAATAATAACAGTGTTAAAGGCCATTACTGGCCCCTTACTGAATCAACAATCTGGCTCCAACGGTTTAGATCCTGAGCTTGGTCTTCATACTGTCTTAGACAATCTGAAGAGGCCAAGTCGTTCTCTACATCGTGGAGCCATCGTCGCCTGCAACGACCTCTGCGCCTACCATATGGTGGCTCTCCTTTCAGAGATCGCTGCACAATTCGTTCCGGATCAGCACGCAGAACGTGACCGAGCCAGCGTACTCGCTGAGATCTAACTTCATGTATACAATATCGGGGATCTTCATCAGATCTCTGATCTCGAAATTGTACAGAGCTCGGTATGTACCATCTATTTCGCGTTTAGGGCCGTAAATCACACGCATGATTCTTCTCTCAAATGTAAGGAGCCATCTCTCGTACTCATCCGTCAGCGCCCAACTTTCACATCCAAACATAACAACGGGCCTGATCAACGCTTTGTAAAGCTTCAGCTTCACGGTACTTGATAAGTGTTTAGATTTTAGCAGTGGCCTTAGAGGATATAAAGAACGACTGCCAGCTGCCAGCCGCACTTTAATATCCTCACCCACACTGTTATCGTGAGTGATAAGAGAGCCCAAATATTTGAACCTCCTCACTCCCTCAAACGTGTGGTGGCCACTACTAAAATCTGGTGTGCCATTGTCTCTAAAACCAGAGATCAGGTATTTCGTTTTGGACTCATTGATCTGGAGTCCAACAGAAGCTGAAAACTCTACAAGCGGATCAAGTATTTCTTTCACTCCGTTGCTATTCAGTCCAATCGCACGCATATGTCATCTGCATATGCAAGCACTTGATTGGACTGGCGATATAAGATGTTGCGCTGAGGTGTTTCAGTTTTACGAAAGATGTACTCCAACATGAGATTAAAGAGTATCGGGGACAGAGCATCTCCTCCTATTGATATAAAAAATAATATTAATCAGCAGATATTCTATTTCATATTTTGTATAAAACATTTATTTAATGTAAACAGAATTAAGATAAATTGTATTTATAACATAAACACTAAGAATTCATACATTTCATATTTTATACATTTATTAATCCATTCCGTTCTCAGATGAGACATTGGTCGTTCCCAAAATAAACTCACAACATACAATTGTATAATAATTGTACAACATATAATTATATGTCCTAAGTTATCCCATTCATCCTCTCGTTGGGAGCTACGAAAAAATTATTTTCTAATGGCTTTGAACCTTAATAACATCCTTTCAAAATATCATTATGTTCTTATCTCAAAGTGCCTTTTCAATACCCCATTTTACATAAATGCGGGAGGGGGAATTTATAAACAATCGCTTATTAGTGAGCACCTCTACTAAATTTCAATGAAGTATTTGGAAGTGTTTAAGAGAAAAAAATGGTTTTCCACCCTCCTGCTCGATTCATTCTTTTAGAGGGCCATTCGAAAAACTAACGGACGAATTTGACACCTAAAATACATTAATTTAGTCCTTTCAGTTTATTTAGTTGGGGTGCACTTTTAATCTCCCATTTTACCCTATTAAAATTGAATTCTTTTAGTGAGCATCCCCACTAAATTTCAACATTGTAGCTACTAGTTATAAATGTTTGGCACAAACAATCCGGTCTGAATGTGTCCCTCTTGTAATCCTCAATTAATTAATTGTAAAATTTATGTTAAAAATTTGGTAACAGACAAATGTCCCTAACATCCGTGATGTGTCCATCCAAACTTACTTAACATTTAATTGTTTACCTTGGTAAGTGAAACATAACAATTCTAAGCTAAAAATGTTTCTATTTCTAACGTGTATGCGGCATAATGTGGTATCCTCGACTGATATCGCAATTTATGTGGACAGTCAGGCAGCAATCAAGTCGCTGGACTCGGTTTCTCTGACGTCTAGGGAGGCGTTGGGGTGCCACTGGTCTCTGAATCAGATGAGTGAGGATTTCAACATCCAGATAGTCTGGGTCCCCTGCCACTCGAACGTCATGGGGAACAGGCAGGGCGGACGAACTAGCGAGGCATGGTACAACTCTCCAACTGCTACCGGAAAGGGCAAAACTGGGAAGGTCCATCAATGCACTCAAGACTGTGCTTAAAAAGGAGGCAGGAGCCTCAGCGAATGAAAGGTGACGAACACCCTCTCATGTAGCGTAGCAAGGCAAGTCTGGCCAAAGCTGAACTTGAAACGCTCTAAGACACTGATACACAGGACACTGTCTACTTGCCGCTGTGGAGACAAGGAGGAGGAAGAGACAGTAGTCCACCTCCCATGCTCATGCCCGGCTTTAGAACACAAAAGACATGAATATCTGGGTAAATTCTCAATGGACTGCCTCTCGGATCACGAAAACTGTAAGGTGCGAGACCTATCACGCTACATAAGTAGTTCAAACTGGCTCTCATAAGGGTAATATGGAACTACATCCTGTGGTATCACAACGGACCGTCGCCGGTCTAAGTGTGCTGTAGCAGCCCCTCAACCTAACCTAACCTAACGTGTATGCAAAATTCTCAACAGAAAAAATGTATTTTTTCTACTCACCACCAGGAGCAGTACTATAAATAAGGAGAATTTTTTTCTGCTGTAATTTTATTAAAAATTACGAATTTGTCCATTTTTTTATAAGAATTTTTGTAAGAATCAATTACACGTTAGAAGAAAATTTCTAAAATTTTAATAAATTATTTTACGAAACGATTACCATCGTCAAAGTAAAATTTACAAAATCGCTAACAAAAATATTACAGCAGAGATATATTTTATATTTTGAATTACATGCCAATTATTATATAAATAATTTCTCAATAAAAACCCTTATGTAACCAAAATGCAGTGTTGTTTTTCTGGTAGCTGGGATCATAACACACCTACAGAAGCAGTTTAAGAAAAATCGATGGGGTCAGAAGAGCTCCAGAATTTTTTGAAATCTCGGCCATATTAAATTTTTCTGTTTTTTGACCATAATGTATGGAAATACCTCCCTGTAACCAGTATGCCATTTTATCTTTATGGTAGCTGGGATCATAGCACACCTACAGGAGCAGGTTAAACAAATCGATCGGCTCAGGAGAGCTCCAGAATTTTTTGAAATCTTGGCCATATGAAATTTGTCAGTCTTTTAACCATAATGTATGGAAATACCCGCTTGTAACTAATAAACTGGTTTGTTTTTCTGAAAGCTGGGATCATAACACACCTACAGGAGCAGTTTAAGATAAATCGATCGGGTCAGAAGAGCTCCAGAATTTTTTGAAATCTCGGCCATATTAAATTTTTCTGTTTTTTGACCATAATGTATGGAAATACCCCCTTGTAACTATAGTAAACTGGTTTGTTTTTCTGAAAGCTGGGATCATAACACACCTACAGGAGCAGTTTAAGATAAATCGATCGGGTCAGAAGAGCTCCAGAATTTTTTGAAATCTCGGCCATATTAAATTTTTCTGTTTTTTGACCATAATATATGGAAATACCCCATGTAACCAGTAACCTATGTTGTTTTTCTGAAAGCTGATATCATAACACACCTACAGGAACAGTTTAAGCAAAAGCGATAGGTTCAGAAGAGCTCCAAAATTTTTTGAAATCTCGGCCATATGATTTTTTTCAGATTTCTGACCATAATGTTTGGAAATACCCACTGGTAACAAGTATGCCATGTTGTTTTCTGGTAGCTGGGATCATAATACATCTACATGAGCAGTTTAAGAAAAATCGAACAGGTCAGGGAAGCTCCAGAATTTTTTGAAATTTCGGCCATATCAAAGATTTCAGTTTTTTGACCATAATGTTTGGAAATACCCCCTGTAACCAGTATGCCATGTAGTTTTTATGGTATAATGGGATTTATATAGTAATTTATCTCATATTGGCTATTATCTTTCTATATCTGATAATTTTTATCTCAGAGGTATACGAGATCATATCATAATATAATAAAAAAATTGTTGCGGATATGCGCAGTAAGCGAAAATGAAACATTGCGTGAATTTGTTTTGTACATTCAATGTATTTTACTAATTTTTCTTTGTTATGATCATGAGAATAATACTATAATTCAAATGAGGAGACAAAATTTGGTTTTCTAGACAATCTGAAGAAGCCAAATCGTTCTCTACATTGTGGAGCCATCGTCACCTGCAACATCCTCCACGTCTAATCAACGTACTCGCTGAGATTATTTCATGTACAATGTATACCAAGTCCAAACCACATTGAATGTTTATTTATTTATTGTTTGTAATTTATAACTCGAGCTTGTAGCATTATAATCTTACGCTCCAAAATCGCCCGAAGTAAGAACCCGGTACCAGAAATGAAATTAAATATTTTACAGAGCAAACCTTATATTTGTTCAAGATAAAGGCTATGCCAACAAGCAAAACCAATGACTGTACAGTTTATCAATATATAGGTGTTTGTACTTCTTGAAATTTTGGAAATGAATAATCGCAAGCTAATCAAGTATATACGAAAAAAAAAAATTAAATTAAATTAATTAACCTTTCTGATACACAAATAAAATGTATTACTACCAAAAAAATATTGATAGTTATTACACAGTTCTAATCATATACATTCAACTATATATTAAAATATATTTGTCATTGTTGTTCAAGAAAATGTATGTACATATCAATAAAGGTCAATGCTAAGAGTTCACATCCGCATATACATTATTTATGAATATAGAATAATTATAGACGACCAGTGCGGAAGCATTACAATACATTTATCTCCAGTATTTTAGATCACACATTAAATTTCCCAAAAAAATCATTATTTACCCAAACCATTAGCACCAACTATAAAATATTTGTTAATAGCCTATCGCTGTATGTATGTACACAAACATATAACGAAATTTATAGTGCGTTCGTAGGTAGTTACCGCAACTGTCTACTTCTTTTGTAATTCTGTGTACATACTCGTTTATGTGTACTTCTCCAAAATAAATACTTTGAGTCAATGAACAAATTTACATTTATTGTTTGTCATCGTCCAATTACAATCGGACCGAAAAGAATTTATAGAGTTTTGATTTAACTTAGCAAAGTTAATACTGTAATATTGGGGCAGGGCCAACCATTTTTATGTATTTATTTATCTTAAAATTTGGTAGATGGTTTTATACATATATATGTATATATGTCTGCAAGACTCTCTTGTAAAACCATCCCAACTTTGAATATATATTTTTTATATGTATGTACATACGAGTACATACATACACTGACGAATACTATAAATAAATAAATTTTTAAAATTTAAAAATATTCAAGAAATTAAAAATAAAAAATGATTATGTACATACGTCGACTAATATCAACCTTCTTAATTATAAATGCAGGTTAATAGATTCACGACGACACACCGTACTGAAACAATACTAGAGGAGTGCGCACCAGTAGTGAATATATAGAAATAAAATTTGAATCAAATATAAATAATTTTAAAATTAGTTTTAATTAAATCAAAAAAAATAAAATTGTTGCGCTTACTTTTCATTTGTGTAACAGAATTTGGAGTTGAATTTAAGGCACATTTGGTATTCGACTATCAGTTTTTGTGTGGACTTGGGATTAGCCACTTCGTTTGCTTCGCTTCGCATAAAGTGTGTATATAGAACAAAATAACTATTTTGAATTCTATTTGGGATTACACGTTTGTGTAGGTATGTCAGATCGTATTATATATTTGAAGTGATTTAAGTTTAACAAATCTAAAAATAGTGTGAATTGATGATAATAAATTTAGTTAGCAGATAACTGAGTGCGGATAATACATGAGTGAAAATATTGCGCAGGCTTAAGCTGGGGAAGGTCTCATGTAATTTATAACATTTAGTCTAAAGTGCAAAAAATCTAGACTTAATAATTAAAATTCAATCAGTGAGGTTCATAAAGTACTTAAACCTTTATTATAGAGTTAGAAATTCTAGACCTCTAAAATTCTTAAAATTTTCTCTCGCAAACACTTAAATTCCGTAGTACTCAAATTATCAAAATTCTATATATTGATGAATTTTTACTAAATTTCTGAATAAAACTTGAAAGAGTTCATCATCTCTGAATTCTATCGTTGTATTTCTAAATTCTGAAATTCAGTATCTACTCGTAATTCGTTAATTTATAAAAATTTTAAATTTGTAAATTCTAAATATGTTCTAAAACCAACTGACCCCTTAGTTCTTATAGCTCGTTAGCACAGTAAGTCGCGTGCTTGCTTTGTTATTCGAGGGTCTCGGGTTCGATTCCCGGTGGTGACCAAAAACTCACGGTTGGGTGTTTTTTAATGTGTAAATATATGTGTTTGTCCGGGTATATTGTGGGTACCGTGGGCCAGTTAGTGGCATTGAGTGATGGAGTAATCCAATCCGCCCAATATTTTAATTTTAATACGCGTACAAATTTAAAACGAATTTTAAAGTACAAAATTAAATATATGTAAAATCTTGAAAAATTCAAAACTCGTAGTTTCACTAAATTACTAAGTTCTATAAAATTGTAATCCAAATCGTACAAATTTATTAAATTTCTAAAGATCTGAATTATACTTAAACCGCAAATATCTAAATTCCTTAGCTATATTTCTTAACAATTTGTGATTCGCAAATTTTTAATTCCAAATCGTTAATTTTTAGTTACATAATTAACTTCCATTTGACAGTCATAGCAATATCACAATTTCTAAGTGAATTTAGAATTGCAAATTTACGTACCTACGTATATTCAAATTATCGTTTTAAAAACAAATTTGGAATTTAGCTACTTTTAAAATATTCTAATTTAAAATTAATTTGTAAAAATTTAAATTTTTTAAATTTTATTTCGAATTGATTTTCAGAAAATTTCAATAATTAGATCGCTTTTATAAAGAAATACTGCTTACCAAAGCTCCTTACGAAGATCTCGATTGTTTTAATTGATAATTTGATGGTCAGGCTAAAACCTTCTCAAGATTTAAACAATTCTTAAATTGGGATAGCATGATAGCCAAATTTTGCCAAAATCGAAATTTAAAATGTTCTAGCATTCATTGATAATTTCCCTAAAGATAAACGAACCAGTTTCAGTATAGATCAGAATTCTCCATACTCGACCGCTGACAAGGTCGTTTTACAATTTTTGTTGCGAGATGATCTTGTAATTAACATGATCAGCTGCTTATAATTGAATTACACGATCAATTGATTTATCTGGAAATATGACATAATGTTTTCATACATAAACTCTATACATAGTCGCAATACTCGCGCAACCATAAATTTATATATTCTACAATTTTCTTTTTAGAGCAACATTTTATTGAGCTGTGACACGCACATTTATAATATTTAATTTGCAAAAATGTCTAACCAGACTGGATCAAGCACCCAAACCGTCACCGAAGAAAATTCACAAACGGCTGAAGAGGTCGTCAATCCAAAAGATCGTAAACGAGAAGCAAGTTGGCCCGCTGTCCTATTTTTCATCCATCTTAATATTCTAGGGTTGTACGGAATTCTGACTTTATTCACACAAACATCACTTACAACCATAGTATTTTGTAAGTATATACATAACATCGATCGTTCAAATACAACCAACAAAAAATATTAATCAATCGATCCTCTTTTATATTTCAGCACTATTTTTAACATTTATTGGTAGTCTCGGTGTAACAGTTGGTTCCCACCGTCTATGGACGCATAAAACGTATACCGCATCACCCGGGTTAAGGTTATTTTTAATGTTATGCCAAACGATGGCTGGCCAAGTAAGTTAATCATTTGTTAAAATAAGTAGTCAGTTTAAAATATAAAATGTATTCTAAGAACTAACCCCTGATCCATACACTTCCGGCTATCACGTGTATATATGCATTGTCATGTGTCAAATTGTCGAATAAATTATCAATTTTATTTTTATATAACATAGGGTCCAATATACAATTGGGTACGTTTACATCGGCTACATCATTTAAAATTCAAAACACCCGATGATCCCTTCTACAGTGATAAAGATTTTTTGAGTGCCCAGGTATTCGCCCAGATTAGAAGCTTAAGTCCGCGGCAAGAGAAACTTCTAGAAAGTATTGATATGAGCGATATTGAAGAAGATAAAATTGTGATGTTTCAAAAGAGGTGAGTAGTGTAGATTACAAATTGGGCACGCGACTTAATAATTAATTGCCATGCATACATTTAGGCGAGCTTAACAATTTTTATTTTTGTAGATTCTATTGGATTTTATATGTCATTTTCTTTGTACTACTACCAATCAATGCACCACTAGAATATTGGAATGATACCGTCCAAGCTGCGGTATTTGTTGCTTTCTCATTGCGATACATGATTGTTATCAATATGGCATGGCTCGTGAATTCGGCTCACTTTATTTGGGGTTTAACGAAAGATTTCAAATATTCGGAATCGAATATGATTTTCGTGGTAACAAAATCGTATTGGCCACAATATCACTATTTACTACCATGGGATTATCAAAGCGGTGAATATGGATCGTACGGTAAGTTCAAATGTTTGTGTAATTTGTGTTTGAAAATGCGTACATTTCTCTACACTTAATTATCTAAGTTTTTTTTTTTATTTATATTTCTTGTTTTATGATCTTGAGTTGTGGAATGCTTGTAATAAACCAAAATCTATATCGTGCTAATGAATCTTAATGTGAAATTGACTTTTAAAATTTTTAATAGTATTTTGAGCAGAGTTTTTGCAATAAGTAAATCCCGAGTGTATATGATGCGTAAAATAGATGAATGGATTGCGTGTACAAATATCTCATTTCTAAATTAAATCAAGTTGTGTATAGTACGTTACATAGTTTAGGTTGAAGTTATGTGAATCTTATTTACAAGATATAAATCTTAAAAATTCAGTTGTCATGACGAACCGAGCAAATAGCGCAGTGGTTAAAGCTGCGGCGTTTGGATCGGGAGGTACCGGGTTCGAATCCCAACAGAGGACGGGATGCAAAAGGGATTAAATTGAAAACATCTATGACCCTCTGTTGGAATGTAGAACTCATGGGCCGACCCACCGTTCATGTTAGTGCAGGCTAGCATGGAGCTATGCAGTGTGCCATTACTGGCCCCTTACTGAGTCAACTATTTGACTCCAACGGTTTCGATCCTGAGCATGGTCTTCATAATGTCTAAGACAATCTGAAGAGGCCAAATCGTTCACTACATCGTGGAGCGATCGTCGCCTACAACGACCTCTGCGCCTACCATATGGTAGCTCTCCTATCAGAGATCGCTGCACAATTCGTTCCGGATCAGCACGCAGAACGTGACCGAGCCAGCGTACTCGCTGAGATTTTATTTCATGTACAATTTCGGGAATCTTCATCAGATCTCTGTTCTCGAAATTGTACAGAGCTCGGTATGTACCATCTATTTCGAGTTTTGGGCCATAAATCACACGCATGATTCTTCTCTCAAATGTAAGAAGCCATCTCTTGTACTCATCGGTCAGCGCCCAACTTTCACACCCAAACATAACAACGGGCCTGATCAACGCTTTGTAAAGCTTCAGCTTCACGGCGCTTGGTAAGTGTTTAGATTTTAGCAATGGCCTTAAAGGAATCAAAGAACGACTGCCAGCTGCCAACCGCACTTTAATATTCTCAAGCATACTGTTATCGTGAGTGATAAGAGAACCCAAATATTTGAACCTCCTCACTGTCTCAAACGTGTGGTGGCCACAGAACAAGCCAGTTCTCGATAGCCTGTTCTTAACTTTAACACAGCATTGAGACTGCGTCACTGTCATCCTACACAGTCGTATCAATTTTATTAGCATTCCTAGGTATTCCAGGGCAGACCACAAACTCTCTCGATTGATCGAGTCATAGGCCTACCGGAAATTCAGGAACACCTGATGTACGGAGATGGATGACAGAGTTCACGCAGTCGGACTGGTAATTAGCTCCCTCAATGTTGTCGCTGACAAGATCCTGATATCGTTTCTTTTGATCTTCATTTATCAGACCTTCACAGTCGAAACGTACCATGAGTTTCGCTGTGTTCCCAGCCTTGTACGAAAACTTCCATCGTAGCTTTGCAGCGACCAAATGATGATCGCTGCCTACGTATTTGGTTGCTGACCGATAAGTTCTCACATCCAGCACAATCCGAGCCCGTTAGAAACTAACACATGGTAAATTTGGCTGCGGAAAGTTCCGCGAGGATGTTTCCATGTCTCTAGAAGTATCTGTTTGTGAGAGAAGAACGTGCCTGCTCCTTTAAGATCATGAGCAATTGCAAATTACATCTCTCTCACCATTATCGGGCGCAGTTTCGTGTCGGGAGTACAGACCTATGTTTTCACACAACTCGTTCTGATTTCTGCCAGCTCTAGCATTAAAGTCCCTAATTACCATTCTAACATCGTGTTCGGGTATAGATCCTATCAGATCGTCCAAGTCATTGTTAAATGAGTCTTCATCTTGGGGCTGGCTGACTTCTGTGGGCGCATGTACACAAATTATCGACAAGTTGGCTAACTTCATGCGCAAGCGAAGCTTACACAATCGGTTATTGACTGCTTGGAAATCCAAAACAGCGTTTTTTACCTGCGGCCCAAGAAGAAATCTAGCTCCAAGATTTCCGAGGTCATTTCCACTGTAGAGTAACGTATAGCCCTGGGACATATGGTTTCCACTTTTAGGCCAGCGAGTTTCTTGAAAAGCAACGAGTTCCAGCCGATGATCTTTCATGCACGTGATTAGGCCCTCCAACCTTCCTGGTTTTCTAAGTGATTGCACGTTCCGCGTGCCGATCCTAATCTCGTATCCCGGTACTTCAGCGGGGGTCCGGTGTTTTTTTGGCGGTATCCATTTTCTTTTTGTTGACTTTATAAATAGTTGATTTTTTTACGGATGCAGGTCGTCAGCCCAGCGATCCAACCGTTTAGTCACCTTCTACGACAAGCAAAGGATACTGTGGTGGTATTCTTGGAAAACATGTTCGTGCAATTTAGATTTACGAGACATGTGAGTGTCCCCCGACCACAGCGGGGGACACTCACATGTCCTCAAAAACCCAAACTTATTATAAATTATGTGTTAACATAATGAAAATTCAGCTAACCGACGGGACTTACCGAAAATATATCCCTCACATCTAATGGACTAATTTAGATCAGTCCATACAAAAATGTGACTTAAGCTCAGTAACTATTGTTTACAACATACCGCTAACTATGAAGTTTAGGACTAAATATGATGGTGTAATTTACCTCGGCAAATTGAAACTCGAAATGTTTGTTTGAAAAACCTTTTAATACAGATTTATACTTATTACAAATTGTTAAAATCTTGTGAATAAATCGATTTAAGAAGAAAATGGGCGATTTCAGCTTTTCAGTAAAATCAAATTGTTGAGTTTTAGATGCAGTTAGTACCTCGAATACTTCAAGGCAACCAGTTGCGGCCATTCATATTGAGGTACCGCTCAGTTAGTTCCCACATAGTTCATTCCATATTCCAAGAAAAAATTATTTATAGCACTTATGCATGACAGTTCATGTTTTAATTAATTTATATATAGCACTTATGCATGACAGTTCATGTTTTACTATAAGAGTGCTAGAAAAAAAGGACTATTATATAAATTAAAGTAAATGGAATTTTATAAAAAAAATAAAATTTGAACATAATTTTAGTTGACATTGTCCAGCATTCACATAGTAAATCAGACACAAAATGGTCTAGCACTCATGCGAGACATATATTCATGTGTTTTACTATGGGAGTGCTTGACATGGTCGACTAAAATTTGGTATCTTTAATTTGTTTTACTATTATTTATAAATTCTAATAAATGGACCTTTATAAAAAAAACATTCTCGATATAAAATTTTAGTGGATCTTGCCAAGCACATACATAGCAAAGCACACGAAAAATTATATTGTACTGATGCAAGACAATTTTTTGGTTGTTTTACTATGTGAAAAAATTAAAAATGTATGTATGTATGTACATATATCGATTGTATTTTTCGATTTCAACCTTTAATATTAACATCTTGCACCTCATTCCAGACTTTACTTTACAGATGGTTACTTTAATGGTTCCAATGTTATACAGTACATAATGCCAAATTAAAAAAAATTTAATTTATTATAAATAGAGGAGTAAAGTACACCCAAAAAATATGTACATATGTATATAATATGAAAGTGTTCGTTTGTTAATTTAAAAAAATCTTCGTCACTATTTAGCCGATGTATAATTTTTTAATAGAATAAACTCGATTTAAACAATCATTAAAAATTCGAATAAATAATTTTATTAAATCTTATTATTTTGTCGTAAAACTAAATTTTAGATTTGATGAATCTTCATCTTATTAATTAATGCTCTTTAAATTATTTATTTAATACAAATTACTATTCCTTATATTAAGAAAATATATGTCTTAATTTGATTTTTGTAGACAACGATTATTAATAATTTCAAGTTCGGAAAATCAATGAAAATTATTAATCTTCTATAAATTTCATACTAATTTCCTTAAGGTGCTGGCATCTGCAGAATTCTAGGAAAACTATTTCGAAAATATTTTTAAGTATTAAGAAATATTAGAATTAGGTCATTTTTTAACATCCCGGTAATCAAAAATATAATTTCTAATTCAACACAAATCCATCATTAATATAATTATCCTTATAAGTTCTAAATAGTTAATTTTTTGCAAACGAACACGTGATCAATTATTATTCCAATCTTTATCAATTCAAAAATGCAAGAAGTACATTATTTAATAAAATTTTAATAATATGAATAAAAATTAATGTATATAAAAAGTATACTTAAGAAAAACCACGTATTTTTCAAATTATTAGTTCAAACTACTTTCAAATAACACGTGAAAAAATACTCAACAAACGTCTAAAATAAACATGGTCAAAGGCTGTTTTTTTTGCGCATCGCAAACGATTATATCACTATTTTCCCATCTCAATTTTTTTTGATTGTTTTCATATTTTCCTAAAAAATTTGAATTTTAAAATTAAAATTTATCTACCAAAATCGTAATATCATGGATCGCGTGCGATTACTATCGCAAATAAACAACCCATATGAACGTGTTTATGTTTGACGTTTATTGAGTATTTTTTCACGTGTTTTAAAATTAATTCGAATCAATTAAAAACGACGTCAAAATTTCGAAGTTGCGCAAATGCGAAGACATGCAAATAAGAAACAGACCGTGAATGGCCCTACTGATTTTCAGGAGAAATTCTATTGCCTATCATAGGCCTAGAATATGTTATATTATAAATCAGAAGGAAGTAAATTGTATTCCAAAAAATTTTTATTTTTTGGAATATAATCTCCACCCAAACTAATGCACTTATTACACTTGTCAATTAATTTATGCAAACCATCAAAATAAAATGATTTCTCATGTTCTTCAAAATATTCTTCTATAGCGGACACTACCTCACTGTCATTTGAAAATCTTAGCCCACTTAATTTTTTCTTCAAATTTGTAAAAAGGTAATAATCACTTGCGGTTCGATCTGGACTTAAGGTGGATGCGGTGATTTGACTTCATCGTTTTTCGCTGATAGCATTTTTTAATTTATTCAAAAGCCCCTGTTATTGTGGTCTTTTGAGGTAGGTTAGGTTAGGTAAGGGTGGCCGTGGACTAGCATAGACACGAAATTGATCCGTAGCTGTACCACGTCCGAGCACACATCCTCTTCACTCGTTAAACCATCCTGAGCTTACCAAGAAGCGTTGTAGGTCCCGGACCTCGATCTTACTAAGATCCGTGAGGTCGTCCAAAGGAGAACTTCCCATAAATTTTGTTCTGCTATACGCTAGTCTCGAACAGGTGTAGAGCAGGTGGAGGAAACTTTCCTCCTTCTCCTCATCGCCGCACCTACGGCAGAAATCTTGAACAGAGACGCCCATTCTGCCTGTATGTACCCCAATAGTGTTAGACCATCGACGTTCGTTTCTTTTATGGTTTCTTCCTGAAGCAGCCGTTCAAATGAAACTGCTTTGGGATATAAGGCGTGTTGTTCCCTTGCGGGCCAGCTCATCTGCCTTTACATTCCCTGCGATATTGAAGTGCTCTGGCACCCACGTCAAGCGGATGTTGAACTGATCAGCCATCTCATTTAAAGATGCCAGGCAGTTCTAGGCTAACTTCTACGTCAGGGAGTATGATTGTAGAGTTTTAATACCAGCGTGGCTGTCCATAAAAATGCGAATATTCCTCGTAGATATTACATTATACCTCAACCAGTCCATTTCTTCCATTATCGCGATAAGTTCAGCTTGAAAAATACTGCAAAAGTCGGGAAGGCGAAAAGAGAGGTCGATACCTAGTGCCTCACAGAATACCCCGCAGCCAACCCCTCTATACCTTTTTGAACCAATTTCAAGAAGCTTAACGCCTCATTTTCCATAACCGTTTCGTTCACCCAGTCCTATCTGGTGGGAAGCTCAGTTTGGAATCTCATCTCAACAGGTGGCAAAGGGATAGCGTAGTCGGTAGTTTCCGGAATACCTCTGTTGCATAGGATGGATGAGTGCCCTATATTGTTACAGGTTCACGTAGATATTGATTTGGGCCGAACGGCTGTGCAAGATGTAATCTGCTCGGCCGCAATATCCAAGGGAGTGAGATGAAAGAGAATCTCAAGAGCTCGAGTAGGTGTGCTCCTGAGAGCCTCACTTATACACAAGCAGGCCGTTCTTTGGACTTTCATCAATAGTTTGGCCATAATTTTTACCGCAGGCCACCAAACGACAAACCCATACAGCAGTATAGGCTTGACCACTGAGACGTAGAGCCAGTGTACTATGTATGGCTCGATACCTCATCTCTTTCCAATGGCATTTTTACAGGAATAGAGCACTATAGTAGCTTTCTTTACTCTCTCTAAGATGTTGTTTTTCTAGCTTAGCTTACTGTCCAAAAATAGTCCGAGGTATATCGCTCTATCCGAAAAGATCAGACGAGTACCATTTAACATTGGCAGGTCACACCGAGGAAGCTCCCTGGTAAATAGGACCAGCTCCGTTTTCTGTGAGTTTGCGTTCAGTCCGCAACTACGTGCCCAATCTGAGAGATAGCCGAGTTCGTCTTATGAGGTAAGTAGTCAATCATCAAAATTTCATCAGCATCCCAAAATTGTTGCCATTAACTTACCCGCAGATGGTTGAACCTTAAACTTTTTCGGTGGTGGATTACCCTGCGCTATCCATTGTATGGATTCCTGTTTCGACTTTGGATCATAGTGATCAATTCACGTTTCATCACCGGTGACTATTTGGTTTATTAATTTAACCGGATCGTCCACGCATTTCTAAAATTACCTTCGTAGGTTCGGAACGAACTGCATTTTCTTTGAAATTCTGTTGTTGTGCCTACAATAAAGGTGACCTTTTGATTTGCTATAGAGCCTTCGTTGAAAGTACGGATATCAACTGGAAATATATATGAATAATAATATTTTTAACGTTAATTAGTTTTAATTTTCAATTTCCAACTACATATACTTACACAAATTCCTCGTACAAAGCAATATTCAATGCGGGTGTCATCAATATATTATACCATTTTCATCAGATATGCGAACCCTATTTTCGGAAAACGTTAAAAGACATCCCAGGCACAGCTTCTATTTATATTTCTTTTTAGTATACCATGATATAAATAAAATAAAAGGTGTGTAGTGTAATAAAAGAAGATTTAATTTAAAATTAAAATGTTTACCTATATAAGCCTGGTCGCATTGCTTCATTTTAAAACAGTTCATGACCATCATTGCTTTCGAAGTAAGACGGAGTTTCTATAGATCAATTTTTTGTCCTAAATGATTATATGTAAATTATAAATTCAAATTACATTTTATTTTTGAACTTTATAAGTATATTTTAAAGAGTATTATTAATGATGATTCTTACTGTGTAAAATCGAGTATAAATCGGATAGCCCTCAACAATTCGATTATAATAATTGTAAATTATAACCTCAAAGTAATTGAAATCAAAATTCACAAAATGTTAAAAAATTCTGTCATGTATTATTATTTATTTCTCGTTATAAATTTCGACAATAATTAAAACATAGAAAAGGTACATACACTTGTATGAAAAATTGTGATTAATTTGATGAATTAATTAACAATACATCCTATTAAATAAAATTGCATTGAGGGAACCATTTTCTCTTTCTATTAACCAACTAATTCATTAATTTATTTACGAATGTGTCGTCGTTAATAGCATTTAAAAAAATGTTCGGTGTATTTGTCCTTTGAAGTACCCGTTCGTCTTTTTCCAGGGACAAACTTAATTATTCCACAGATAGTTCCACCAGTATCGCACTATGTTACGAGTTTTATAAACATATAGTATAGCAATCTAAGATTAATACGATTTTTTTCTCGATCTCACCTGTGACATTTTTTTCCTGGGTGCCAGACTGATTTCGTGGGTGCCAGACTGATGTAAAATAGTGCTAGGTTGACAATATGGAGTGCTAAAGGATTATGAAAAATATTTACATAGACGATGATTGTACTCTTGATCTTTAATTAAAGAATCCGACGATTGCAAATATCAAAACTTTAATTACCTATTGGTAGGACAAATACAAAAATGTTTTCCCATAGCTCCTTTTGTCATAAAAGTAGTTTTACATCAAATCGAAAACAAATATTTGCTTAAAAATTATAAACACAGTTAATTACAAAAATCAAGATTTCAATTTGGAATTCGAATGACAATGTTGTGAAACTGATTTTCAAAAACTCTCACTTTTCATAAAATAGCTTTTATAGTAAATTAGAGATAAATAAAATATTTTCATTGGGTTTTAATTTAAAAAAAAACGCTTAACTTTCTGTCGGATTGGAATCTATCTAACAAATGATATTTATGCACTCTTTAATAAAAGAAGCTTTATAGAAGAATTGTCAAAAATTTAATTTACGATACACACTTTTTGACAAAAACCTCATCTTTTCATAATACAACGTTCTTGTCGGATCGGAAGCAATTAAAATTTAAAAAAAAAAATAATTCCAATTGGAAGAGACTGTGAAACCTATATTCTCAAAAAAGCTCAGATTTTCATAAAAAACTTTTATGTTAGGAATCAATAACAATAAATTAGGATATTATTGAATTTAGAGAAACAGATTTACAAAATATAACAACTGTAAAACATTTCTTTGAAAAGTTCATTTGTTCAGAAAGAAGCTTTTATGTTTGATCATAATTAAAAACAAAATGTACAAGTGTTATTTAGTTACAAACACAGATTGCAAAATTAATTCTTGATTTCCAATTAAACGGACAATTGTGGAACATTTTTACAAAAAGCTCATTTCATCAATAAGAACATTTACGCTTGTTCTTTAATTTAGAAGCAACTGATTATGAATATTACAGATTTGATTTAAAATTGGAAGGGTAGATACGACATTTTTTTCAAAAAGCTCACTTTTTCATGAAATAACTTTTATGCTTATTCGTTCTTTTTAAATAAACAGATAATTGAAACATCGAAAATTTGATTTCCAATTCGAAGGACACTATTGTGTAAACCTCACCTTTTTTAAGATATAGCTTTTATGTAGGATCAGAGCGAAATAAAATATTTACACTTGCTTTTTAATTATAGAAGCATATGGTACAAATACTTTAAGGACAATATTGTAAAACCATTCTTAAAAAGCTTATCTTAATCATAAGTATAACGTTTATCTCGGATCAGAAACTAATAAAATATTTACACTGATTCTTTAATAGCGGAAGCCAGATTCATAAAATTATTAAAACTTAATTTCCATTTGGAAGCACAATTTGTTACCAAAAAGCTCAACTTTTCATTAAATGAGATTTTTGTCGCATTGTAATCAAATATAATATTTTACACTTGTCCTTTAAAATGTGCAGATAATTTACAAATATCAAAAATGTAATTTCCAATTGTGAATGTTACGTGTCAAAAGCTCATCTTTACATAATAGAACTTTTACAAATACTTAATTCAACTCGATTCAATTATTTGGAATCTACTTTATGTATACCAAAAAGTAGTTATGACCGATATTGATCCGAAGTTTGAACCATTGAGGTTACTCCGCGAAAAGGAAAAACTGGGTAGGAGATAACGAAAATGGGGTTGGCGCTCAATATGTTGGCAAAAATGAATAAAGTATAGAAATGAACAACTAATCTCAAGTATTTTTGAAATTAGTGCTAAAAAGATTTATACAATGCGAAATTGTAAATTTGATTGTTACAGTGCTAAAATAAATTGGATAGTGCTAAATCTGGCACTGAAAGTACTAAATTGGCAACACTGCGTCTATTTACTCTAACTATTTACCGACTTTATGAATATTTGAAATTTTGAATTTGTCATGTATTTATTTAATTTTACACATCTGGCAAAAAAACAATTCAAATTCATCAGAATGGTTTTAGTTTGTTAATTTTCAAGCAATTTCTTCTGATATGTATTCGGAGTTTTTTGGACCTACAAAAATCTTTTAATAACTTCATCCATGAACTTCTTCCACGTATTTATTGATATGGTTCTTGTGGCATTTAAATGTTATACTCGTAGGATATCACTTAAGTACTAATGAAAACAGTTGTTAATTCAATTAGACAATTTGTTGATGAAGGATGGTGTCATGAATATCAATTGTCGGGTTTGACAGAGTACTAGCCCTTAGACTAGTATTATTTTTTATATTTACGGTTTTGCCGATTTCATAGGCCATAATATATTATAACATTGGATGGTATTGGTATCCATTTTTGTGCTTAATAACACTGATTTTAGTTTTAAAATATTTTTGGTTTTAAAGTTTCGTTTTTGTTGAGCTCTTTATTTAGTATTGATCGTCCTGTGGTAGGATTGGTGGGCCGTTTGTACTAAACATTGTTATTGATGTTTTGCAATTGTTGGATCGTTAAACTTCCTAATGTGGCGTTTATTGTTAAACGTTTTGATTTTAATGTTTCATTGGTTTGTTGTTGTATTTTTAGAATGTTATATTTGATTTGTAATATTTTCTAAAGATGTAATTGTGCGTTTTATATTTGTAGAATGATTATGTTAATTCTTCCATGTAATTGCTGGATTGATTGTTTTAGCCATAATCTTTCTGCTTTCCCAATTTTTATGAAAATATATATTTTAGGCTTATTGGTTATATGTTTTGTTGATTTGCACGTTCATTTTATTTCTTTTTTAATTTCTTAGTCCTGGCACTATATACAAAATAAGTGTCACTAAAAGGAAAAATCACTATCTTTAAAAAATGCTCGAACAAAAAAAATGTCATTGGGTTTTCCATTTAACCGAAAAATTGGGTTTCTCGGTTATATGCAGATATGCAACATCGATCATATTAGATCATAAAAAAATGTAAAATAAAAAAACATAATTTTCCACACTTTTTAACAACAAATACAAATACATAATATGTGTCTACATAAAACAATTCAAAATTCATAAAATAAATTAACATTTATTAAAAATAAATATCATAATTCATTTCATGTCACATTGGTATACATATTTCACGATATTGCATTGCAAAACAGACAAAGAGCAGTCATTCCATTCCATTTAGTGCACTTGATTAACGTAAGGCCAACACAATACAGTAATTTCCATTGCAGACGACTGCATTCATGACTATATCAATAAAGTTTAAGCTAATTGCTATTGAGCCTTATAATCAGTAGATCACAGAAATGGTGTCTCAATGACTATGGGATAATTCTCAAAATTCCGCGACGGGATTTCACACACTTCATTAATTATAGTGCCGGTATAGTTCAGCAAATTGGTATGTTGCGAATTTCTCTTAAATCTTTTAATCATTAGGTATAACTTTTTATAATAAATCAACAAAAAATAATAATAATTGTCGAAGCGGGGGTACGTTGTTGTTATAATTGATGCATTCTAAATTGACTCACTGTTCAAGTATTCAAAACTATCATTATCATCAATTTATATAAATATTTAATTAGTTTTTTTAATTATTTAGGAATATATAATTAATACCAGTATATGCCCTTCGCACATCCATAAAGTTTAATTACACGGATAATATTAACAATTTAACGCCCATAAAATGACCTCTTCGATTATCTTCCATCTTATGTATTGTAAAGATTATATAATTTAATTTTTATTACATTCCAATATAACATTTATATTACCTAACAAGAAGAAACATTTTTCATTAGACCCTATATACTCGTAGATGCGTAAAGCAGATAAATCAATTTAATTTTCTCGCGCATGATATAATTGACATGCACCAATGAAATTAAATCACGGTCAGTGGGTGACAGCACACAGTATCGCATTGATGATTTAATTGTGACAATTTCACAAGAGGAGAAGGTGAAATAATTTGGTTATAATTGTCCTAATAGAACAGTAAACATGTCAAATTGTTTTAATTTTGTTATTAAATTAAAATATACGCAGCTATTATATAGGTAAAAGGTATAGTAAAAAATAACCATGCTCCTAATTAAACAAAATTTCTTCATATATATTAAAACACACACAATCTAAAGCCATTCAAAGATTATCAGCTATCATTTTCTTCTATTCAATATATACATATATATATATATATATATATATATATATATATATATATATATATATATATATATATATATATATATATATATATATATATATATATATATATATATATATATATATAGAAACAAACCTATAAATAATTTCATCACCATCGATTTTACACGTAAGTATGTATAGCTAAAGCTATGTATACACTTTGTAGTTTGGTTTATAGAGTAAACAAGTTGCAATAAAATTCTTCATTGCCACAGACCATCTATATAAATATGTATATTGATTAATTCCATTGTGAAAAGCTTTAAATCAAAAACGATAACATAATAAAACAAAAACATGATCATCTTTTTACACACTTTTTTTTGTTTTTTATCTTCAAAAATTTGGTGTTTACCAACTTAGATCTTATACATATTATCTTTTCTATTTAGCATTTCTCGTATATTGGACGCACGTCATTTGAAAGTGTGTATGGTAATCGCATGCAGTATAATAAAAAGGTATAACGCAGTAAATTATCATAAAAGCCACCATGCGGGATGGAGAATTCAGGGTTGTTAAGAAAATAAGTGTGCAGATTGTGGTCCAATAAAAAAATTCATAAAACTATTTAATATATGAAAAATATTGGCAATAATATGGGAGTTGATCTATCGATTAACCTTGTTCTATGAGTTTATGGTATATTAAATGAATTATACTTTCTTTAATAAACACCAATCGGTTGTAAGCAAATATTTCGTTTGGTGGATATACAGATGTTGGGTGGGGAAAAATTTTGTTTTAGTTGCTAAAAACATTTAGTAAACTTCTTATACGATACCGTTGAGATAAATAATAATTTGTTCTCTCCACAGATCGCATATACGTATACATATAAAACCATTAACATTAAAAGCTGAAATTACAAAACCTCTTAAAAAAGAAGCTCTATAAAAAAATTATTGTCATTCACGACCGTCTTTGTTCAATACGTATATGGATGCTTTAACCGACTTTAAGTGAACGGTTTATTAGATGATGGTTATTTTGCTGTCAAATTAAGCTATTCACATTTTATTATCACCCCAAAAGCAAATTTTATTTGTATTTGTATGTATACTGAAGAAACATAACAATTTATATTTCATAAAATTCAAGGAATTTTCAAATTTGAAATTTGTTGATGTACTATTTTGATCTTATTAGTAAATTCTACTTTAATTCCCTGATTCCTAAATCCTGAAATATCTTGACAACCATATCTAATTCATAATAAATTTCTAAATTTCTCTATAACTTCTAAAATTCTTCTCAAATTTAATAAATCCTTTTATCAAATCCAAATAATGTCGTATTTTAAAACTTGGTATTTACAAATTTTAATTTTCGAGTATACAATTTTAACCTTTTAAAACGACGAAATGACTTTCGACATTTGTGATTGTAATAGTGTACTTTCTACACTATAGTTTTACCCAAATTCTACAAAATACGCATGATTCATACAAAGATGTGTACGATATGTAAAAAGTTGTTCCAGATGGTTCTGGATGCAAAATTTTCCTACTCTTAATAAGATAACAAATTCAATTTAAAACGTAAACAAAAGGAAAATTATTTAAGTTATCTGATCAATAACAATTCAAAGTCCATATTGTTGTCGCTGTTACTAATTTCCCCGTTCCCCCTTAATTGTTGTATTTTTAAAAAACAATTTGAATAGCAATAAATCTACCTCTATTTTTTTAATTTAAATCGAGACATTTTTTAAATTATGCTACTAACACTCGGTTGCTACATGGGCGGAAAGTATTTGTTTATTAATGCAATATATGGACAAAAGCAAACAAAATACATAGACCCCAAATTACCCTTTTGAAATTTACTTCGTCGGAAAATTTTAAAATTTTCTTCAATTTCAGGAAACTATATAACTAATATTATAACTAATATTATAACATATTCGAAATTTGAATATGCCCAAGCCATTATTTGGTAAAATCCACCACTACACTATTTTACTTTCTCTATAAAGCTTAAACTAATAATCATGCTCGTAAGTATATGTCGTAACAATAAACCACATATATACAGATTTTTGATCATCCGCCTGATCGTTATATAACCCAAAGATAAATTTACCGGCATATTTGCGAAACGATAAATTATTTTGACTGCGGTCATTCAACCAATATTAACTATTAATTTTTTGTTTTATTCTCTAAAGATCAGTTATATAACTCAACCAACCTTTAAGTAGTGAAATTACTAATTATTCAACCAGGGATGTATTTGTTCCTCGCTGCTATACTTGATAAATGTATTTATGTGCTTCGGAATATATTGAAATTGTCACTAAATCAAATAAACAAACAACTTATACATTGTACCGTATATTCTTCATAATAAATTAGATTTACGAGAATATGCTACTTCTTTTTTTAGATCTTGATTATAAATAAATTCAAATACACCACTTCCTAAATTAATAAATTTTATTTGTTTTAATAGTTTGCAAAAAATGATTAATCAAATTGGTTTTTTTATCAATTTTAAGAACTGAAAAAGAATACATATTCGCCAAAAATTTATTGAAAACTGGTTATTTGTACTAAAAATGCTAATAAAAATTGTTTGGTACGAATGCAACCAACATAATATTTTACGAGCAGATTACCAAATTGTGTTTCAAATATGATTACATAACTTTGTGCATAATCTGCTATAACCTCTGTAATAAATCAACACCAGTCAGATGAACCGTATGCACGCATAAAAAAAATCTCATAAACTATAAATGTATGATATATTTGACGTGATATGTATAGTTTACACTAGCGTTCTTGACTTAAATTCAAAGTTTTTGATATTTTAATTAGCTTGCCAAATTGATAAATTGCTAAATGTAAATTATTAATAAAATTAACGCTTATTATTATTTTTTAACTCTTTTAACAGGTGCTGGATGTTCTACCGCCTTTATTCGTATATTTGTAGCGTTAGGCGCAGCCACCAATCTAAAAACGATTACATCAGAAGCAGTACGTAAAGGAGTTACAGTATCGGTTGAAAGTGGACGTCCATTGCTCGACTGTTTGTCGGAGGCTAGCCAAATTGAACAAGAAAAGTTACCAGCCGACCATTATCTGTATGCGGATAAATTCAAATAAAATAACAACAACATAAATTGGTGCACGATCAAACCAAAATTATTTTTATTTAAATTAATCGATTAAATACAAAATTATTAAATCACAAAACAAAAATCTTTAACATTTATATATAAAACATTTAAAGTTCGGAACCAAAAAAACCAAAACATGTTTTATTTATTTGATTTTAAATATTTGTTGATGTTTCCAGATTACTTCCAGAATCACTGTAATGTACAATTTTCAAAAAATTAATTAAAATCTGGGAAAACATATATAGATAGTGCATGCAGAGATCATACTTATAGAAGTCGATATACCAAATATGACAAGCATCATACCAAATGCGGTAAACACATCCGATATTGTGGCACTACTGAATACGACATCATCCTCGCAATGAGGTAAATCTGGTACAATAAAACGACGAATTTTACTCAGCACACCAGTTTCACGCATTTTTAGTAAGCTGTAATAAAGCATATATAGGATTTTAGTTTGTTTTTTTTTTTTTTTGATTAATTATCATAGTGCATATACGAGTATTATGTAAACATATGTGCAAAAATTGCGTACTAAAATTAGTTTTATAACGTATGAGTTTAGAAAGCCAACGCATAAAAAAGTGTGTTATTTATTGGTGTCATGATAAACAACGAATCGCTACAAAATGTCATAATGCAGTTTTCATGTTACGCATCTTTTGTGGCCGCAGTAAGAATGAATTGTGTTGACAATCAGTTTCATCTATGATATTTGTAAAACTGTTAAAAGATTTATTATTTAACGTTATATTGTTAAAAATGGCAATACAGTTTGTTAAAAATTTATTTGCCAATACTTTACTCATATCTCAAAAAAAGTAAAACTTTATTAATCAATATGTGTATTGCATTAGATTAGATTAGATTTAACTTTGGATTTACATTTTAACAAAGCAACTGCTTTGCATTTATTTTTTGAAGTAGTTATTTGTTGTATTTGTTGGAAAGGAATCGTCTACTTCTATAATAATATACATATGTATAAAAATGATAAACCGGATTACGATTTATTAATCCAATTTTTTTTTTTTTTTTGATTTACCCTACATCTTTTCTGGATGTAATACAATACAGTTGTTTTTTTAATTTATCAAAGCAATACAGCTATTATTTAAATTAGCTAGAATCCAAATGAGCATAATTTTGTTGAGGACAATTTAATTCTAATCAGTTTGGTGTTATTTTTTCCCTACAAAATGCACAAGAATTAATGTTTGAACTTACTATTTATTTTATGCGTTGGCAATTCGAAAATAATTATAATAATAAATTATATACTTATTAATAAGATTTTCAAATCAATTAAAAGCTCCATAATTTTTAAACTTCATAACAAACTCGATACTCTCTAAAATGTAATTTATTAATTTCTGCTGAGGAATTCAGTGCAATTGTTTAAAAACTCCAAACGGCATGAAATTAAATAATTCTCAATAAAATATGCCGTATGTTAGAACGAAACGTATATTGCTTGGGAATGTATTCTTGTTTTTGAAATTCCAGTTGTTTCTCATCCTGAAAACCCTGATTTCAGATAATCGAGATTTTGTTACCACTGCATTACAAAATGTTGAAAATAATTTTTTAAATACCACTAGTATTTATGTGTATATATCAGGGAGTGATAACGAAATGTAACGTTAACGAAATAACGTAACAATAACGCTAAAATTGCAATGGTTTCCTCAATAACATAACAAATTTAATTACGTTTCGATATAACTTAACAATAACCGATAACCTTAAAAAAAATTAAATAACCAAATAAAATAACGTTAAATAAATTTTTGTTTCCACATTTTGTTGTCACAGAGCGTCATTACATATACCAAATGCATAATTGACGTTTAATGAAATGAAAAGTGCATGACATTGTTTAGGAGTGATAACCAAAAATGGAAGACCGTTTCTTAAGCATAAAATTGTAATTACAGCAAATAATATCAAGATCCATATGGTAGATGTTGCCACAGCTTTAAAAATATGAGTTAAATCTGAATAACGTGAACGACTTTTATCAGTTAAACTTGATTCTGCGACGCGACACACAAGGTGTTATTATTATTAGGACGTTGAAAGAGAAATATTAAACCTGTATGAAGTCGAATTAAAAAACTGAAATTCTTAGTGCTGATAAATTGCATAGTAAATGCGATGCTAACCTAGAGTACTGGAAACAAAAGATGAACAAGAACCCGTTGAAGAAGAAGTCGTGGAAGATGACACCATAACTAGCTCAACAAATTCACGATTGTTAGAAAACTATAGCAGCAACAATTATTAATTCCACCATTAGATTGCTTTACTCGATGGACGTCCACCTTTCGAATGCTTGATATTATTATACGAAATCAAATTGAATACATTTAATTCAGCACGTTCAACATTAAAATTGCAAGCTGAGCACCACGTTTTAACTGATATTTGATGTATAAAGAATGGCTAAAGTATAAAACAGCAAAAGTCATAAGTTTTAAAGTTTTTCTACAAAATTTAAATTGTAGAGAAGCCAATATATTAAGTACATTAACATTGAAATCGGCTATTTTCATGGATCCAAAATTTCAGGCAGTGTTATCTAGTACGGATAGACGGGAAGTTAAACTCAATTTGTAGGAAATTTGGATTCGAATTGAGTTAGTATTAGTATCACACCAACAAACAGAAATCGGTAATACTAATACCAAGCCTGCAGATCAACATCACCTAACTTTAGACGATTCAACATGTTCCGATCAATAATTTGATGGCCACTTAAAAGATTATCTGGACATACAACACCTTCCTCTACTGGCAAAAACTTATTATCGTTACTCGAGGCTTCCGAAAATGTGCCTGTCATTTCTGCCAAAACATCAATTTTCGAATATTGGAATTCAAAAAAATAGATCATCCTGAGTTGTAGGTGCTGTCACAAATCGCATTTGGAGTTCCAGCCACAAGTATCAGTCGAAAGATTTTTCAGTGCTCTTAAATTTATCTTAAGTTCTGTTAGAGAGAACCTCATGCTTGAAACTCTTGAGAATATTCTTCTTATTCGATTAAACCACACATTTTAAACTATAAATTTCGACAAATTTAATCAACTATTTGCCATAATAATACTCTCGTTAATATTAATATTAATATACCGTTATATAACTTTATATAACTTAACGCTAAAATAAGTAGTTGAAGGTTTTAACGTTATAACATTTCAGTTCGATTTTGGAATAATTTTTCAAATAACGCAACGAAACTGTAAGGTTAATCACTCTCTGGTATATATGCGCGTACTAGCTATTTTTTCTTTATCAATATTGACCACTCAATATGCTTAAAAGTGAAAACATCCATTTCGATTAACAACATAAAAATAATGAATAAATTTTGGTGATAGATTATGTGTAATTAAAGCGATTCCAAACAATAAATAGTTTGAGCTTACTAATGTCAAACTGCACGTTACTCTTTTGAAACGTAAGAGATAAAGATTAGAAAAAGAAGATACTCTGGTATCTGGAAGAACTTCTACAAACATTATTTATTGATCTATAATATGAGTTTACAAAATACATGCACGTTGTGTTTTACGCTGCAACCCCTTCAAAAAGAGAACTGTAATTAGAACAGCCTTAATACATTTATATTTTCGTTACGTTTCTCTTATAATTTATCACTCAGAAATAAAAAGGGTGTATTAAAGTTATTAGTGCGTCTGAGTACGATAAATAAAATGCAGGTTTAACGTTGACAACATCAAAAATAGCACGCAATGACCACACAGGGAGTGGACAATGCTGCAATTTTAACAATATTCTATATTTTTAAAATTCTGGTTTTAGTAAAATTCTATATTACAAAATTCTTTATTACAAAATTGGGTACTGCCCCAATTCAGGAAATACAATATTTAAAGGGTTCACAGTTAGTGGCTGCACCTTTCCTACTTTTTGGTAGCCTGGGCTAACATTTGGCTTTTGAAAAGTTTATTTAAAACACAATAATTATCTTTGTATACTGTTTCTGATCATTACGATGCACGAATGCGCACATGTGCATTTATTTATTTTATACATAGAACTTTATGATACACATCGTTCTAGGTCAAAATCCGCAATTCACCAAACCGATTAAGTTTTATATTTGGTATTTTACTGTTATGCTAAATGGAATTTTGAAACACCGGATATTTTTTTTAGGTATAGTGTTGGAATATGACGAGAATGAATTTCAGAAGGGATGTACTTCAAAATCAATGGATTTTGTTAAAAGAGGATTTTATATTTTAAAAAAATGAATACGTAGAGATTTATCCCATAATTGGAATACTTGATGACCTTTAAAGTTCAATTCACGATGTCGGTATTCATGAACACTTTTTTTATTTATATAAAACTAATAGAATATCGTTCATATGGGACAAGCATTATATATGGGCATCGCTTCTAACTGGTCTCCTATAAAAGCCACCCGACAATATTTGATTTTGACATGAAAACTTATAAGCTTCACGATGTTTGAATAGATGTTTAAATCCATGTAGCTAGAATATAGATAAATAGGACTGGTAAAAATATATTTAATGTAATCAATTACAATAGAAAAAGTGTGATTGTCTACAAAATATTACCACATAATTTAATTTGAAAACTTGATCCTTTATACTACTATGCTTGCAATCATTGTCTTCTACAATAGACTATATATTTTAAATCAGACCTGCCAAGTAGCAGATGCAAGTATATATTATGTACTTCAGCTTCTATACTATTAAAAGCTACGAGCTCTGTACTTGAAAATGGTCCCGTACTATTTAAAACAAATAAATATTACTTGGTACAAAATCTCAAAAAAGTACGTAAACTCTGATATATAGAATTTATATTGAATAATCTTTAATTATCGGTTTCATGAAGATATTTACTTACATAATTGAGACTTTTTTGTAAAAAATATTTAAATTGAAGTATATTGAATATATACGCAGGCACACAAAAAAATTAAATTAAGTAATAAAACTTATCGAGCAGATAATATACATAAATTTCAAAATGAATCTGTTTGGTTTCGACAATCTGGAATGTGTGCCTACGTGCAGGTAGTCTCTTACATACATATATACACGACTGATTGTACGCGGAAATAAAAAAAACTGATTTGCTGTTTAGATGATTGGGCAAAATTTCTTTAATGACATTTATCAACTACTATTTTGTTGAATTTCGTAAGGTATTCAACATTCGTATTCAACAAAATGAAAGTTTTAGTAATTAAAAAGAATACATATATATAATAATTACATATTGTAATAAAACACATTACTCAAAAAATATATGTTCGATAGTGATCAACACCCATAATGATAAATACCCATAATACACACACAGTATATTATACAGCTGTAATTTATTCGGCAACTAATAGGCAATTACCATTTATATAAGCCCTATAATATACCAATTTATAAAATTAATTTAAATATTAATGTTGTTTACATGAATAAATTTCAAGATCAAAATTGAATCCAATTTGTTAGATGTTATCCGATAGTACAACAAAATTTGTATATATGTGTCATAAAAGACCTTTCCCGCGATCAATTGGTGATTTGGTGATTTATAAAAATAGATTTTTTATTATAATTTCCTAATTCTATTTATAAACATTTAATCGAAGTTATAGAATTTTCTGTATAGAGACGTTAATCTTATCTATATCGAATATGCATATATTTAAAAAAAAGATTATAAAAATCGATACGTTCACCTCTTTTGTAGGCTAGTTAGTTTACACTGGTCCAAACTATTCAATTTTGAATAATAAAAGATATTGACGTATATACGAGAATTTTGTGATAAAATGATTACTAATTAACATAATTTGAAAATAATTTGTCGTATTTCGTTTGGTTGGTTTGCTAATATTGCGATGATATTTCAGATTATAATATGACATGTTATCGCGATGTAAATATGCATCCATACCTACATGTATTCAAACAATATAATATGTATACAGCATGTGATTTTTAATGTTTTCCAGCTATAATTCATTTATTCGAGTTAGATAATAATAAATTAAAATAATAGATCTGGTTTGAGACTTGAAAGTAATTTGGATGGTTTTATTTATACATACATACATATACTTATAAATATGATCAATTGTATATGTGTAAACAATTGATTATATTAAAGCGATTAGTAAACTTAATCATAGTGCAGTTTGAATCAAGGCTGTTTGACTGCATTGTGCAATGCAATTTATCAATAACTGATATTTTTCTTCGGAATGTTGTTATCCTTGCTATCCTTGTACTATATAATATATGACGTATATAGCCATAATCTCCCCTATTGACAAAATTATGCAAGTTTGCGGCATGAGTATTCCTAACAAATCTAATTTTGTGTTTCTCCCATAGTTAATTAATAGTTTATATAACTCAATTGTAAAATTCCTCTAGATCTTGTTATAGATTCAAAATAATTAATTACATATTTTCTTCATATTCTTTTCATTTTTTTCATCAGATCAAATTTTGTATAATAAATAGATTAGATCCAAATTGACTACAATAATTCAAATGAATATGCAAAATTTTATAATATTCAACTTAATAGTTTTATATTTTTCATACAATATATTATGCAACTATGTATCATGTAAATATATATTCAAATTTTATTGAAAGATGTTTGGCGCTTTAATTCTTTCTCGTTCTGGTTTGTTGATATTGATTCGACAATAATTGTTCTACGTTATGTGATATAAATCTGCAAACATAAAACGCTATTAGTATAGTGAAGTAAAGAGCACCACGTAATCGGCATTTCTACGGTAAAAATTTTCTTAAGTCGATTTTCTTCTTCAGTCGAATTTGCAAAATATCCAGTTTGTAAAAGTTTATTTGATTACTCAAGAAGAAATATTTTAAGTTAAGAGATTATCTCAACCAAAGATTTCAGATATAAAATGCCATATGTTTTTGTCAAAATTGATAACCGCTATCAGATCCCAAATTTGGTTAAAATCATTTTTTAACACATTTTTTCAATACCCTGTAGCACAAATATTGAACATTTATTTTTCGCTTTAGTTTTTACCACTCTATTCACTTTCCAGACGTTTTTCAAAATGTTGGACCTTATACTTTCAGAGTTAATGGGAGATTGCTACAATTTCATAAAATTCGCTATCAAACAATTATTTAAATAAATATTTAGAATTATTTATTTATTTATTTCTGAAAAAATAGTTCAATTATCTGTGAATTAAATGACTTAATTTGAATGCGAAATTTCCCAGTTAAAACGAATGGTATTTCAAAAGTTATGAGTTTATAACAGACCGCACGGACGATATCGCACCATAAGAACCTCTAAAAACAACAACACTATAAAAAAGAAATATTTAGAAATTGAATTATAACATTTATAAATAATTTTCGAAATACTTTCACTGGGCGAGAAATAATGAAGAAAAGGCTGAAATATTTGCAGACCATTTTGAAAAGGTATTTCAACCATATCCTTCAGAAACTACAGACGAAGAGAATAACAACATTCAAAGCTATTTGGAATCACCATTGCAAATGAATCTGACAATTATGAAGTTTTCTATCTTAGAAGTAAAAACAGTTATACAGAGAGAATTAAATCCTAAAAAGGCGTCAGGATATGATCTCATCACAGGAAAAGTTTTGCAAGAGTTACCCGATAAGGGTATACGATATCTAACTTACATATTTAATGCAATACTTAGAACTGGATATTTCCCAATACAATGCAAGGTTTCACAAGTAATATTAATACCAAAACCTGGAAAGCCCGCAGAAGAAGTTACGTCCTACAGACCTATAAGCTTGCTACCAATTATTTCTAAATTATTTGAAAAACTACTGCTTAAGCGTCTAAAGCCCATTTTACTGGAGAAAAATCTGATTCCGGGCCATCAGTTTGGATTTAGGCCAGAACACTCAACAATAGAACAAGTGCACAGAATAGTTCAAGCAATTCAAGAAGCTCTGGAAGAAAAAAGATATTGTTCTGCTCTATTCATGGACATAGCACAAGCTTTTGATAAGGTGTGGCATGTGGGATTACAATACAAAATCAAGCAATGCTTACCAAATGATTTCTACAGAATATTAACATCGTATCTAATGGACAGACACTTCATTGTAAAACATCAGGATGCATACTCAAATATCCGTCCAATTAAATCTGGTATACCACAGGGCAGCGTGCTTGGACCAATATTATATCTAATATATACCGCAGATATACCTACAAGCAATCAAGTAACTGTAGCAACATTTGCAGATGACACGGCAGTACTCTCATCACATGAAGACCCCAACAAAGCAGCAGAAGTCTTGCAGGAGAATATTAATAATATCCAAGTATGGATGAAAAATGGAGAATTAAAGTTAATGAAGCAAAATCTAATCATGTAACCTTTACAATGCGTAGAGGCACATGTCCATCAATATAGATGAATAACCAGGTCATACCTCAATCTGATGAAGTAAAATATTTAGGTATACACCTCGACAAACGTTTAACATGGCGTAAACATATATGGGCAAAAAGAAAGCAATTGGGAATGAAACTGTCCAAAATCTATTGGCTCATATGCAGAACATCTAGTTTATCGATTGAAAACAAACTATTGCTTTATAAAATGATAATAAAACCTATCTGGACATATGGTATACCGCTGTGGGGAACGGCCAGCAACTCGAACTTGGACATTCTTCAGCGGTTCCAGTCTAAAATTCTAAGAATCATAGTAGATGCACCGTGGTTCGTGTCAAACGATATAATTCATCGGGACCTAAAGATACCAACAATACGTGAAGAAATTAGGAACTCCAGTGCCAGGTATCAGTCAAGATTGTCAATTCATCCAAACGAGCTAGCGAACAAACTACTCAACTCCACAACGAGGAAAAGGCTGAAACGTCACAAAATTTTGGATTTGCCAAACAGATCCTAGTCACAAGCAAACATATTAAATTTTAAATTCTCTATATTCAATCGACCCAATCGTAGTTAAATGTGTTATATCAATTTAAACTAATTATAATGTAAGGAGATTTTATCAATGGGTAAAAATACTCCGATCAAGACAATGTAAAAAGACACAAAGTTTACTGAATGTCTCTTAAAGAGATAGATTGTAAAATAAAGGAACCAAAAAAAAAAAAAAAAAAAAAATACTTTCCATTTTGTAACAAACATAGAGGTCAACTCAGCGTTCTATAGATAATTTTTATATAAAACCAATTATGAATAATTAAAAATATGGATGATTAAAATGGTTGATAAAATGTTTTTTTTTCCATTATTCTATTTTTATTGGGTACTGCGCATTATAAAAATACACCCGAAAAATATTAAAATAGTTTATCCTAAACTTATCCTAAGTAACTTTTTGATAGGTCTATTATTATTGGGTCGTAGACATACCTAATTTACTATCAATAAGATTTTTAAAATATATATCAAAATATCTTAAAATCCGAGTTTTAAGTATATTTGGAAAAACTAAATGTCAACTTTAGTTGCCCTTAAGGAGATGAATGGAAAAAAATATTAAACTTTCAATGACAACAGATTCTTATATGATTTAGCTCAATGTGCGAAACTTTTTGAATAATTTCTATATGAACCACATTTCTTTCTGGGTATTGTGAATCATCAGCAATTTTTAATGGTATTAGAAAGACTTTACCGGGCAATTTTATTTGCGAACATTCTGATGCTGATGTTTTGTCGATTCAATTCGCGAAAATTTCGTTTATTATTAACCAATAATTACACACGATCCGATAATTCTGGTGATCGTTTTTGTTCTCATCATCATATATTGAAAGCTGTATTTCAATATCGTCCGCATGATCAATTTAAGTTCGGTATGTGGGTGCATCCGCTTGTGTTTCTAATTGAACCTTATAGTAGGTGGAAAGAATGAAATAGATTATTTCAGATCTTGTATGACACCAAAGAACATCATTCTACATCTCTATTTTCAATTAAATGCAGAGAATACGGACCTATATGTGAGCATATAACTTATATATCTAACATATAGCATTAAAGTCACCAAAACTAACTATGGTGTCGAGTTCAGATAAAAAAAAATAATAATAATCTAAAGGCCACTACTGGCCCCTTACTGAGTCAACAATCTGGCTCCAACGGTTTCGCTTCTGGGCTTGGTCTTCATATACTGTCCTAGACGCAACCTGAAGAAGCCAAGCCATTCGAGCTAATTCGTTCCGGATCAGCACGCAGAACGTGACCGAGCCAGCGTATTCGCTGAGATTTTATTTCATGTACAATATCGGGGATCTTCATCAGATCTCTGATCTCGAAATTGTACAGAGCTCGGTATGTACCATCTATCTCGCGTTTTGGGCCGTAAATCATACGAATGACTCTTCTTTCAAATGTAAGGAGCCATCTCTCGCACTCATCCGTCAGCGCCCAACTTTCACATCCAATCATAACAACGGGCCTGATCAACGCTTTGTAAAGCTTCAGCTTCACGGCACTTGATAAGTGTTTAGATTTTAGCAGTGGCCTTAGAGGATATACAAAGAACGACTGCTAGCCGCCCTGTTATCGTGAGTGATAAGAGAGCCCAAATATTTGAACCTCTTCACTACCTCAAACGTGTGGTGGCCACTACTAAAATCTGGAGTGCCATTGTCCCTAAAGCCAGAGATCAGGTATTTCGTTTTGGACTCATTGATCTGAAGTCCAACTGAAGCTGAAAACTCTACAAGCGGATCTAGTATTTCTTTAACTCCGTTTCTATTCAGTTCAAACACGCATATGTCATCTGCATATGTCGAGTTGCAGTTATTAATCTGATATCATCCAAGTCATTGCAAAATGAGACGTTTTTAGGCGGTACCAAATTTTTTTTCTTGGATGTTAAAATTGTGAAACCAACCCTTTAGTCGCCTCCTAATCTTCTTCTTCTTGTTGAATGGTTATTTACATCATACAACAATGAAATTGAATATTATGCATCTAGTATGTACATGAAACTCCCAATTCTCAAATATCATTTACCCGGGGTCTGGGTCTACCCTATGCAAAATTGCTGAGATTTTCTCTCATGATAATTTATATTTGTATGTGTTTTTTTCAATGTATTGATAAATATTTGTTAAAAAATTATCATATCTGGGCATTTTACTCTCATGATAATTTCTTCAAATTTCAAATAGTATTTTCTGTATTAAATGCCATTGCGAAATATTTTTTTTATTCAGCTATAACCATACGTCTCAACACTCGGAAAAAAATGAAAAACATAACCTTAAAAGTGCATTTTAATGTGACATTTCGTAAAAATTTCAGGATAATTTTTTCGTGAAATAGCCTCCTGATAATTTGCTGACAATGCCAAAATATGTATAATTTTATATCATGAGAAAATCTCAGCAATTTTGCATAGTGTAGACCCCGGGTAAACAACCAAACTTCTTGTCCTGGTTCCTATATGGTTATAACTTTACGTTATACGAACATGCCCCTGACCTCAGTGACCAAGTGATAATTTAATATAATATCAATAATAGATTTGAAAAGCTATTAAATATTGCTAGTTAAAGACGTCATTGAATTTAACGACCGTCAAATAAAAAAAATATCATTTTTAAAACCGCCGTTGCGATAAAGATTTCAGTTTATTTCTCTGTGTTTTTATGTCAATAATAAATTATTACATAACTTAGAAACTTGCGTAGCTAAAAACTGGATTAGAAGCCTCAAATATTCAAAGCTGCCAATTTAAAAACAAAAAAATTATTTTAACGACTCCAACTCTTGAAATTTGTGCCACCTACAAGTATAAAACTCTGATTTTCAGAGATGAAACCAGAACTAAAGATACACCTACAAGCGACAACCTCTATCAAATTATAATACCCCAAAAATATGCGATGCTCACATAATCAAGGTTAGTTGACATTAACATTAGCTCTGTTTCTTGACGTATGATGTGATCCGGATCAGATCATATCTGCTTCCCTTTCATTTGTATAGCCGCGTTTCATGAAATCAACACAAAAATTGTACTATTTTTTGTTTTTGTATAAAAATGTTGAACCAAAATGCTACTAGGATCAAAATAATAACCAAAAAACAAAAAATAATACAATTTTTGTGTTGATTTCATGAAACGCGGCTATACAAATGAAAGGGAAGCAGATATGATCTGATCCGGATCAGATCATTCGTCAAGAAACACGGCTATTATCGCGGAACATTCTTTAGAATCTATTTCTCATTTTGCCGAGAGAGCAGCACGCTGGTATCATATTTTATGTGTAAATTCTTAGGTTACTATGTCTCGAGTACACCGACCACTATTTGTACAATCGTATAATAAATATTCGAATATTTTCTATATTAAACACCGAATGCAGCCAACAAATTTTCTGAATTTTATCCGGGATTTTTTGACAGTAAATATACAAACGTGTTATTGAAGTTCGTTAATAAATAAATAAAATAAATGAATTTGTAGTTTCTTAATATCTGTTTGAATTGGAGTTCTAAATTAACAAAATACATATTACTTATTGATGTACAAAAATCTCTCAAAAATCCACCTAAAATAAAAATGGGGTAATCTCGAATCATAAAAAGAACTCGAATATTTTATTGCGGGGTAAAGTTAATGGCATAAAATATATCCGTACGAAGACTGTCAGTAAATATGGTCAATATTCAGAATTTTTGCAAATTTGTAAATTGCGGCTGAAACTTGGAACCTATATTAACACTGCTCGTCGTATATTTCTCCTTCTTTTCTGATTCTTATATCAGAAAAGAAGGAGTTACTTTAATTTTTTAAAATTCTTTCTAAGGTAAAAATTAGCCAGTTGGATTCAAACCAGTAAGTTCCAATAATAACATTTCACTATTGATGAGCCATTGAATTTCAGAAACCAGTTCATAATTTTAAATAAATTTTGATAATTTATAGATCGTCACTAAACACTGTTATCTGGGATTGCTTTGATCATATTACAAAAATCTTAACCAATATATTTTACAGTATATATATATTTCCATTTGAAAGATACCACCTTTCAAAGTTAAAAAAGCAGCATCTTTGTTTGTTTGTTATTTATTTTATTAATTATGGGGATATATCTGCAATTCTCTTCGTATCTCTAAATTAAAATATGCAAATTTGAAAATTATTGAGAATATTTTTGTATATACATAGATAGCATCCTGGAATATTTATATTTATGTTAAACCACATATTATGACATTTTCAAAATATAGATTGGAACTCTCTACGTAAGCATTATATTTAAATAAATTATTCGAAATTCAAATGCTAACAAACCGATTGAACGATTTTAAGTCGTCGTCATTGTTGAGTAGGTCTTGTCGTGAATTCTTTATATGAAAGAATAGTTGTTTCGAAGCAGCATAGCACCACAAATTTTCATCTACATATCTACAGTTGTACATATTATAATACAATACAATATTATCTTAATGCGGTTAAGGTGAAGGTTGTCTGTATATTAAAAAATAATAATTTTGTTGGCTCTCTTAACTGATTAGGTTCAATTTATCATTGTTATTTAAAATATATTTTAAACAAACACAAACCATAATTCATAACTTACCTTAATATAATAATCTTCCGATAAGGTGAATCAAATGGCATGGGGAAAGATATTTGTGCGTTCGCCTCTAATACCTGTACTTCATATATCTGAAATTAGAAAATTAATAAAATATTGCAAAACAATAGATAGACGTTTTGATTTAAATAGTATATAGATAAAATTTTCACGAGATTTGGATTTTATTGGCACAAACAAATATTTACGTCAAAAATATAGTATTTGTTACCATTCTACAAAAGTATCAAGACGTGATTTCGTGCTCAATAATCTTTATAATATATTTAGCGCGATTCTATATATATAGATAAAAACTAAGTAAGTGGTTTTATAGTAAAAGTTGTTATCTTTAATTAAAAATTTTAATTTTTATTTAATTGAATAACATTCGATAATCTATCCGGAGGTGTGTTCCTAATGAAAATAATAAATATGTATATATATAGAATATTATCATTAGTAACCTTGTGATATGAGCATGATGTGAACGTGAAAAACATTAAAATTAATTTCGATGGGATTCTTTTGATAACAATTATAATCTGTTATTATTTTTCTATGTCTCAGTAATATCGTTAAAGCTTATTTAAAGCTTTATATTAAACAAAGTATGTTTTTTAATTATAAGATATCATAATATTCTCAAAGCTGTTAGAAAGTGATGCTTTTATAGTAGATTTTTCTTACAAACCAAATTTATTTGTTATATAGTTGAATGTTTTGGATATTTGAAAATTGTTAATATTACGTATTACCTTACTTCCAAAACGTGCAATTCAAATTTTTTTAATCTCCAGTATTGCAACTTATTGAATTCAAAAGAGCACGAAACAAACAATATGACATGAACGAGCGAAGTAAAAGCTTCCATATTAAAATGTAAACATGTAGCACATCATCACCAAAACAACATAAAATATTTCTTGTTCTGAAATTGAAAATGAATTTAAATTTTCCCCAACTTAGCTCAGTATCGTAACCAATTGAACTTTTCTTAAATATTTTCATATCAGAAAATATTGTGAAATTTGAAAAACATGGCAAATTCGGTTTAAATCTCAATAAGTAACTTATAATAGAAATTTATATTTAAACTGCTTTTACATCAAACCTAATTATTGGTTAACAGAAAATTGAAGCTTTTCAATATTAGCTCTTAGAATATAAAAAATATCAGCTTTGGATATTTTTTAAGTGCAGTATAGCTTAAACTTTGAGTTTTCTTTTCATTATAAAGGAAACAAAATCCACCGGATAGTTGATTAACATTTTTTCATTCCACATATTATCGCAAAGCAAAACATCCCACTTCAAATCATTCATAAATTCTTATCAATCGTGCTTGCAACACAAAATTTTATCAATAAAATTACAAAATTCATTAGCTCAATCACACAATTTAAAATCGTAGCCAACAAAGAATACACACTTAAATCATGCCGATCACTCATGTACGTAATATGAAAGTTCAGTTGGTCAAAGATCGGCTATATTGTTAATATGAATTTTAAAAAAACTTTTTAATTTAGCAAAATTAACAGAAAATATATACGATCACACTTAATTAGATTGATAAGAAAATTTTTAAATTGATTATAGAACACGACTTACCTCACATTGTTCTGCTTTTTGTAACCGAAGTATTGAACGTCGAGTACTCGTTTGCGTACCAAAATGTGCATGTCGTGAATTTAATGCTTTCAATAGACCGTTTAGATTACTGTCGACCATGTTTTTGGTACGTTTCATTGCACGACGTTTTAATTCGATCAAAATTTTTTCATTCGTTTCATTCAAGAGGCGCTCATCACTTCCACCCGGAATGTACCCAACCGATAAATCAGTCGTGAATAAATCTTGTAAGCTGTGAACTTCATTAAATTGAATCGATAGCGTTGATGTAATTGAAGCAGAATATGCATTAAATACAATTAAACCAAATAGCAGTGCAACAATTGCAAACGCTTTAGTTGACATTGTGTTTGGGTTGCATATTGTGCCCTGCATGAATAAAATTCCGGCACACCATAATATTGTATCCGACCAGTTCAGTTCTTCATCCTCAGTCAAATGATATCCCATTTTAAGCATTAGTGCCATTATAAATGTAAGAGCCACAACCATTCCTAAAAGTAGTGGCGAGAATGGTGTCATGTAAATATCTCGGATTGAGCTGGAATCTGGCTGACGGAAGTAAATGCTTAGGCTGTAAAGAATAATAATATCACAAATTACTTGATAAAATATAAAAAATGATGCGATACACCTACAAAGTATTTGCCACTGGAATCGTAAAACTCATAGCCATTGCACGTTCAAATTTATTTACCACAGTTGCCATTCCAATATCTGACTCACCACTAACTATAGACGCAAATAGACCAGTCCATGTACCATTTACATATTTGCCATATTCGTCAAACTCTTTTTTAATCAAACTAGCATTGAATAATGTTAAAAAATAATTAGTTAACGAATTCATTGCGTATTTTTCATCCGTCATATTTTCCGCATTCACATCGTAAATAGCATAATTAATACCAGCCACCTTAATAGGAAATTGATACATATTCGTGCGATGTTCAGGATTGATAAATCGTTTGGCAAGAAAACCAAGAAATCCTTGTCCACCCAAATTAATCGATGTACAACTTTCATCGATATCGGTTCGAACTTTAAATAACTGATTTATTTTATAGTTTGGTGGTTCTGATCCGTGAACTGGTTCTGAAATATAATTAACCGATACTCCAATCACTTGATCGTGATTGTACATACTTTTGATATAAGTCGGTGCGATAACAAATCTTTCATACATCACCGGCAGTTGGACGTTAGAATCGTTAAATAATACGGTCAATGTCTTGTTGGCAGCGTTGAATTGGGCAATTTTTTGATTTATATTATTTATTTGAGTAACCGCAATAATTATATCGGAATCGAAACGAATTCTTAATTTACATAGTTGCGATAAGAATAACATTTCATATTCTGCGTCCACCACAAACAGCCAATTGATGCCATGATGAAAACTTTTTTCAAATGAAACCTGAAAATACATGAAATATGAAATATTAAATATTCGGACAAATTCGAGAATATATATTACATGCGCTCACCGTGCTTATCACCCATTCAATATTAGTTGGTCGCACCGGAATTATTACACCAACTCGATGGAGTTTGATTAAATTGTTTAGTTGCTTTGGTGGATTAAATGAAACAAATTTGTCATTAGAGTTAAGAGTTTTGGCGAGAATTATTTTGAGGCTAGTTATGTCGGGACAATCTGAAAAAGCAAACAATCCATATCCGCACTTTTAGTATAAGAAAATATGAGTATAATTCAAAATTTACATACTGGATAAGTATAAATCTGTCCCTATATTAAATTGAAATTTTGAAAAATTCCTTTTCAAATTTTAGTTGCGCGATTTATAAATCCCCACATTAAAGTTACGAACAATGAAATTTAGGACAGGGTTATTATGATTTAAACCAAACTAGAAGAGAATTAATTTTTATAGACTTATAAAATTTGAAATGAACATAAAAATTCAAATTGAGATTTAATTCAAAACATCGCACATAACTATAAAATAATTGAAAAATTCTTTCAAGTTTAAATATTGTGGTCCTATCGATATAAATTAATAAGCCAATAAGTTTATTACAAACGATTCAGTAATTGGAACAACATCGAAAAAATTTAAAGTGTCAAGATTGTTTGTGTCAAGATTATGCCGTTTGTACATATTTTTTGCAACCATCGCGCAAATAATGAAACATTTTTGTTTATAATATGTACATACCTTAAAGAATATCATAAAGGGAGTCCACCTCGGCCACAGCAATTTGTCACCGCTGATTAAATTGAGCAAATTTTCATTAAATTAAAAATAAATCATAACTGACCATCCGTGCTTTAATGTTTCTAGTCAATTAATCATCTTTATAGTGGTAAAGTGCACAGTTTTTGTTGAATCATGTAATTTTTTTATAACTAGCGCAGTATTATTTATTTGAAATAAATTCAATGTTTTGATAGTAATAAAACAAATAAACATTAACTGCCATTAGCAGCATCGATTATCGATATGTCTCGTTGTATCGTCGAGGAGCCTAAAAAAATACACTATAGACTTTATTTATAAATTTACAACTTTATACTCGGAACTATAGTAGCGGGAGTACAGGTACGGTTAAGCTATCAGCCACAAACCTTTAAATATGTTTAACTGACCACATAGCAAATGGAGTAAAATCGGTTGAGAGGTGCATGGAGTAATGGACGAAGAGTTAATTAATTAATTAATTGGTGTAATTTTTAAGATACCACCCGTCGTACAACAATGAACATAAAAACTGAACAGTAACAGTTCAATTATTGTTTTTTTAAATAAAAGTGATAGTTTTCACGTAACCAAGAATTTCATTGTTGTTGTATTATTTAGCTTTATGTTAATTAACTAATTTATTTGTTTAAAACAACAATAAAGTTTAAATAAATATTTTAATTTGAAAATAAATAAATCAGCAGAATAAGTAATATATACAAATACATGCATACATTTTATGTATGTACGTTGTTCAAGTACAAAAAGATCTTAAAACGAAATACTTTCGGTTGTTTCGAAAAAGGTTGATGGCGATTGATTCATATACAATTGTGATAGATTTTTAGTTTTTGTTTGCTTGTAAATATTATATACGGAGAAACATCGTTTAACGCACCCTCGTAAGAAAATTCAAGATTTTCTAACACGTACAAAATTAAATCAATTATAAGCTTCCAAAATTTATAATGGACAATAGAAAGTTTGTCGAAAATGTCAAATGATTATACATACAGTGAAACCATACTTTCATAACAATAACAAAAATTGGTTTGACAAGAAACCACTTTAACAAACGCATTATTATGCAGTATCTTATACAATGACGATAGATAGCTTGCTTAAGAAAAAATTAAGCTTCTATATTTGAGTTATAATTCACAATTGAGTTCCTCTAGTTTGGTGAGACGAATATATCGCGTTATTCGAGGCATTCCTATAATTTGACTATAACAACATACGAGTATTGTATATAATATGTATACTCACGGTATACTGACGATTCGGCACTTATAAGCATGTTGTCCAAGAAAAATAATTTATTTTAATAATATTTTGGTTTACATAGTTGTTTGAGATTTTATTTTTGCGCTGCATTTTGTAATATACCTGACTTTTTTGTTATTACGTATTTCAAAATGTGGGTCAAATGTTTTGGCCTCCAAAGTGGGATTGTGTTGCGTGCAGGTAGCATCGATTTAAAATTTTGAAATGGTGTTTTTATATTCCCGACGCTCAGCCCAACGGTACTGATTATGCACCTGACTGGGACTAAACCTGTAGGCTGGCACCCTCAACCCCTTGCGCTTGAGCGTTTTCTCCTTCTCACCTTATAAATCAGGTGGTCCAGATGGAGTTTTTCGTGCTGAATTACAGCAAGGGTTTCCCCTAATTCAGGAACATTTACTTCGACTCAGTCAAGCGAGCTTTGCGTTTGGATATGTTCCACAGTCCTGGAGCAGGAGTCGAGTTGTGTTCATCCCGAAAGCTGGTAAGACGGATTATTCCGATCCCAAGACATTTCGCCTTATTAGTCTTTCTTCAACTTTTCTCAAAATTCTGGAAAGAATTGTTGACAGATCTATTAGGGATCATCATATACATATATCTGTCATCCCACTCAATAGCACTCAACATGTTTACAGAGTTGGGAGATCATGTGAAACTGCGGTGCATGAACTTGTTACGAGGATTGAAAGATCGCTTAGCATTAAGGAGTTTCTTGTAGGCACTTACCTCGATATTGCGGGTGCCTGTGATAGTACTTCTTTCGCTTCCATCACTGAAGCCTGCACAAACTTTGGAATTGACTAAACCATTGTTACTTGGATTGGATCTTTGCTGGACTCCTTTTCTATTGCGGTTAAAGTTACCAAAGGTTGCCCACAGTGAGGTGTCCTGTCACCTCTAATGTGGCTCTTAGTTATTGACGAATTACTTGTATAATTACTGCAATCTGGCTTCACTGCTCAGAGTTATACTGATGAGTTAGTCGTTCTGGTTCAGGGTAAATACCTTAATGTACTATCAGTCTTAACGGAACGCGCTCTTCAAGTTGTAGAAATGTGGTGTCCAGAGAAGGGATTATACGTTAATGCATCGAAAACTAGTCTGATAGTCTTCACCAGACGTAGGAACGATAGCTCTCTGCTAATTCTCTTTTTGGAGAAACGATTGCAGTAAAACATCTTGGTGTTATCCTGGACAGTAAACTCTCCTGGAAATCTCATATTGATATTAAATTGCAAAAGGTCACTTCCATTTTCTGGCAGTATAGAAAAGCATTTGGGAGGTCGTGGGGTTTGACCCTGAAAATGCTAATGTTAATTTACAAATCTCTAGCTTTACCTATACTATCTTGCGCGACTGTTGTTTGGTGGCCTGTGGTACAGTCAAATTCTGTTATTGTGAAGCTTAATAGCATACAAGGTATGGCCGGTCGAGCTATTACGGATGCTATGTCTTCGTATTCCATACTTGCTTTGCAGGCAATCTTATTTCTGCCCATACTGCAGTTGGCCATCCCATGGTTAATGACAAATTGTGCCAGAATTATGCTTCGATATTTCTTTCTCGGTGGTTTATCCAGCGAGGGACTCGTGGTTGTCCCAAGAATTCAATGACTGGGTGGCTCAGTCGCTCGTGTTTTTCGATGACGGGTCTCACTCTAAGTAATTGGCTAGCTTCCACTGAGAGTTTTGGTCGCTATTCTGACCGGCCATCGCCGTTTTAAACTCCATTTACAAAGAATGGGGCTTGTTCAAGATTCCTTGTGTGACAAATGTCTTGAAGATGACGATGACAGGATTCACTTTGTTTGTGGTTGTCCCGCTTTCGAAGTAGTTAGTTCCCGGTTCCTTAATCATTGATTTTTGAATGTAGGTCAATTGTCATTCCTACCCTGGTTTAAGCTGTTACAGTTTGCCAGAGTAGCCAAGCGTATTTGCGAATTGTGATAGAATCCTCGGTTTGCACCATGGGCCCACAGTGGCATTGAGTGCGGAGGATTCGAGCCAACTTTAATAATAATTATAATAATTTCTTATTGGAGCTACAATTCTCATAATTCGATTTAATACTTTCGAAAGCTTAATTTAATATCTACATAAGAAATTGAACTTGAAACTTAATTTACTGATCTAAAATAATTTTAAATTCCTAATTTGCCTATATGTAACAACCCAAAATGTCAATAGTGATCGTGCGTGAGAATTTAAGTGATCAGATATATCGTTTATCTGGGTTAAATATGATTAGGTCTGTCCTGTATTTGCCAGAGTATTTACACTGGGTACCTATTTTTATTTAGAAAGTCGTTTAAGTTTCTCGGAATATAATTTACTATACAAGTTACAAGTAATAAATAAATGTTGGGGTACACATCATATGACGCACTGAACTATTTGATTGTTGACATGCATAATTAATTCGAGTGGCTCTCAATAATAAAGTAATTCTACAATGGTCCCCCTTCCCTTAGTTTTTATTTTAATTAATTCGATGTATGTACCAAATAGTATATTACCTAAATCAACAAGGTAAATTTAACAGGAACCAAACCCAGCTAAACAATTATGAATACATGACCCTCTTTATACTAAACTTACCAAATCAGATTGTATATTAATTTATGTACCGATTAAAACTCAAACTTGTTCAAAACTATCGAAATTTGTGTATACTGTGACTTTATTCTCCAAAGGTCCGATAACTGATCAGCTTCAACTATGTAAGTAAGCGGTAACGTTGCATGCCTGTTTACTTCAAAGTCTTTTCATAAGTATGTAGGGTAGGATATAGATATTAAATTCTGAGTTTAGAGTCTAGATTAAACGAATTAGAGCAGGCGACTTACAACCCCGTACAAACTTCAACCTGTGAAACATAAATTTACCAACTATACTCACCGAAATTAGGATCATCGAATCCAATAATATTTAGCTGATCCAATTTTCGCCAAACCGAGTAATCAATTATCAATTTTGATAGGGCAATAGTTTGATTAAATTCACGACATGGCGTTGGATTTGACTGAGCCCAGGCCACATGAAATTCATATGCCAAACATAACAAAAATAAAATGTTCCATATTTTGTGTAGATGCTTCCTCATGAAGTGCTAAAATTATAAATAAAACAAATTTTTTGTAGTTTAATTTCACCATAGATTTGTTAATATTTATATAATGCATAATATTTTTTAAAAATAAGCAAAAATATATGTTGTTGTTTTAATTATAACTAAAAATAAATTTTCCGGTTAGTTATTCATATTTTTATAATTAATTTTTAAATCGATAACACAATATTTTTTGTATAATCCTACTAGATCTTTCAGTATGCAAACATTCGCGGGCTTTCGATTTAAAAATAGCAAACTTTTATCAATGTCATTGATTAACGTCAATACGAAACTTATTCCTATGTAAATTAATAAAATAAATTACGATTCTATACATATATACATAAAACAAATGTGTTTGAGTTGTTTACTAGAGAAAGATAGATTCAGATGAGTTTTTAATTATCCAAAGCCTTGGACTAGTTTATGTGAACAATGAACTTTTATGTGCAACAATGTGTATTTGTGTGTTTCGGCATTCTAAATATTTTAGATTTTAATGCAACTAAACTATTGCAAAAAAAAATTATTTTCTGAAAGGTCAGCTTAGCGAAATTATAGTTCAAATTTTAAACATTTCTTTACTTGAAAAAAATATTTCAATTTTAAAATGGTAATTGATTGAGCTTTCATAAAAATATAATTTAAAAAATCTCACACTAAAACTTAAATAATATACGTTAAGACCAAGAAGGGGGGTATGATTAAATGGAAAAAAAAGATATTTTAAACTTTTAAAGCTCGAATTTCTATAATTGTTATTGTAACTCATCAAATCACATCATATAGTGTATATAAAACCATAAAGCATAGCGTCTATTTAAAAATTTAGTTAATTACAAAGAAAAGCAAGGCAAATTAAAAAGTAAAGTAAATTATTTAATTAAATCTGTATAATAAGACAATAGATTTTTAAGCTTTCAAGAGTATTCATATTTGCGATTTAGGTTACGATGGTCCTTACTATCCTGTGTAAAATCAGAGCCACCTATATATACAGAGCCGTAAGGATCAGCCATGTTTTTTGTCGAGCTTTTTCTAGAGGAACTACTTTTTGCATTATCCCATAAGAATCAATGTAAAAATGACCATTTTCGAATTACTTTTCATCAATGAAAAGATAAATCGTTCATTTCGATAAACACTTTGTGGAATTGATTCTATATTGAAGCAGCACATATCTGAAAGTCAGAACCTTAAACCTTTTATTAATTTAATAAACATTAAATCAAAATTAAATATGAATTTATCATATTTATGTAAACATGAATTTATTTGAATGTGTAGGTAAAATGAATAAATAAAACATATATTGTCATCCTTTCGATCGATGATTTTGTCTCTTTTTTAAGAATTAAATCTCACATTTTTTTTTTAATTTCGCTTTTGCGATCGCAGCATGCTCGTATAAAGCATTATTCTATTTCCTTTTATACATTTGAAAATGTATCACCACATATTTTTATTTCATTACCTTGTAGCGAAATCGGAAAAGGGATAGAGTGCAAAATTATTCCAATAGGCTGAGATCGCAATAGAAAAAAATCAAAATTGAATTCACGAAATAGCGTAAAATTTAAAAAGAGAACATAAACATCGATCGATAGAAAAAAAATTGTGATATTGACAACTTACAACATGTCATAGGGGGTTCCAATAACAGCTGCACAATTTATTTAGAACCATAATTATGCACAAATGCGTAACAAAACTTTACCAAAATAAAATAGAACCGTGCCAGAAGAACTGTGATAGTCATGGTGTTCCATTTGTAATCTAAAATCCAAAATTTACGTTGAAATTGAAGTGAAATTAGTTTGAGATTTATTCAAACAAAATCATGCAGCTTTTATTGAAATACCCTTTAAATATTTTATTTTATTCACAAAAATATAATTCAAAAGGAAACATAACCACACTTTTACTATTTTCTCTTTTCCTCTTGCAGTTTAATTTTATTGCGTTGGTATTTGTGTGTATTTATATCAATTCAATGGAGAAATGCTTTTTTTTCTATAAATTTTATTAATAAATATATCAAAAATTAAACAACTTCATTGATCAAGCTTTGAATCAATTATAAAATGATAATTGTAGATTCTATTTCAATGTTAAAATACTTAATCCATCGACATTTTCATTGAAAAATATCGCACCGAAAAAAATTGAATTTTTCATATGTTTTGTATGGAAAAAATGTTTTTTTCGTCAATTTTAGTTCCTCTAGAAAAAGCTCAATTTTTAACCTTAGGGCTCTGTATATATAGGTGGCTCTGGTAAAATACATCGTCGGACTGACTACCTACAACGCTTCTAAAGCTCATATCAGAAACGCCGTAAGGGTAACAATAGAGTTTATCGAAAAATTTTATGATCAAATGCGGATATTATCAAATTGCTGTCTCCATAAAACAGGATTTCATAAGTTGGTTTAGGATCAATTTAGAACGAACAGTTTCATAGTTTTTGATTGTGTGGCCTACCACACGATCCAGCAGACAAAACCCAAATTTAAATAGTAATGATATTACCTGGTGATCCTTGTAATCTGAAAAACAAGAATAACTCGAAAAAAAGCTCAGTTTAAAAAAATGCTGAAGCACAAAAGCACAACAAAAGTTTGTAGCGATCGCAACAATTTGAGTTGCAAAATACTTGGCGACTGCACTACAAAAATTCGCGCGCACAAAATAATTGGCGCAAAATTATTATATACAATTTTATTTTATATAATAATTTTGCGCCAATTATTTTGTGCGCGCGAATGATGTAGCGGTCGCAACAATTTGAGTTGCAAAATACTTGGCGACTGCACTACAAGTTTCTTCATTTCAAAGCGATGGTTAAAATTTTTGTTTAATTTGGTGGAGATTTAGAAGGTTAAACCAGGGATCCTACTATGACTTTCGACTACGATTTTCGACGACGGTCGTTTTCCTACAGTAGATAGTAGGCAAAGGAGGAAAAAGGTAAACAATAGTAAATTTATAATATTGTTTCCTCTTTCTTCCTTTGCCTACTATAGGAAAACGACCGTCGTCGAAAACCGTAGTCGAAAGTCATAGTACGGCTCCAGGTCACATTTTTATTTTTTAAATAGAAATCAGATATTTTTTGTAGATTCGTTTTCTACATGAAAACTGAGGAGAAACTGAAAAATTTCAATTCAAAGGCAAAAGAGTTAATCGGAGAAATTAAAAATCGGAATAACAAGTCACACAAATCAAACTTGAGCACAAATCTTATCAACTATGTATTCTTTTTTGTTTGAAAGTTAAAATTGGAGAGGATTTTAAAAAATCTGCGCAGAAAGTTTTTTTAGAGAAAACGAATTCTAGCTTCTGGAGAATTCGAGCCAAAAGATAAATCGACAATACAATTTAAAATTACTTATTTCTTCTCGGATTCGAGAAGAAAGTTTTTATAATAAATTTATTATATAAACTTAAATCAATTCAACAGTGATTCAACTTAACGTTCATATTTTTTACAAATATTTTAATACATATTTTACATACCTATATACTAAATTCATTTTAATCATAGAGTATATTTAACTTAATTTAATCATGTATCAGTTATTTATGTGCAAATACCACATGACTATAATTATATGTTGGTCGTCAGTCGTCATAATCAATTTGAGTTTCCTTCACCGACATTCACCAAAAATTATTTAAATCAGAAATGGCTTTAAATTTAATTTTATTTCGTCTATCACGATTCACTATAGCTACATTAACATTAAGTATAATAAAATTATAATTTTGCATCTTATTGATGTTAGATACGAATGGGAGAAGCCATGAAATATATATCAATGACATAGTAATGCCATGGTTATAATAATCATCGGTTTTCTATTAAATCTGTGCATTTTTTATCAAGTTCAAAATAATTTGTATTGGAACTGTATAGTGGCCGTTATGCGAATGTTTCGTATCAACAGTTTATTATATTAATTAAAAATCTTATAATACTCGTCTGTTTTGAATAGTTTGCATCCGGTGAAATGTTAAAAATTATGTCAGGAAGGCTAAGTCATATATAATATATTTCCATATAAAAGATAAATGTCAACGTGCAGATATATTGTTGTTTGATTATTGTTATGGTAAGATTTAAATATGTACATATTAATGCATAACATAAAATGGTTCTAAATGAAATAATTATATGAATATGCAGCACGCCTTTCAATTTATAAATGCTAAAACTAAAATCTGTTTGTCCCACAGAAATAACAAATAAGGGCGTTTAGGTAATAAGAATTTATAACTTGTAAATCTGAATAATTGGGATAAACGATTTTAAACATATTAATTCTATCAGCTTCAGCGACTGATTCTAATAAATAATAAACAGTATTAAAGGCCATTACTGGCCCCTTACTGAGTCAACAACCCGGCTCCAACGGTTTCGATCCTGAGCATGGTCTTCATACTGTCTAAGACAATCTGAAGAGGCCAAGTCGTTCTCTACATCGTGGAGCCATCGTCGCCGGCAACGACCTCTGCGCCTACCATATGGTGGCTCTCCTTTCAGAGATCGCTGCACAATTCGTTCCGGATCAGCACGCAGAACGTGACCGAGCCAGCGTACTCGCTGAGATCTTATTTCATGTACAATATCGGGGATCTTCATCAGATCTCTGATCTCGATATTGTACAGAGCTCGGTAGGTACCATCTATTTCGCGTTTTGGGCCGTAGATCACACGCATGACTCTTCTCTCAAATGCTAGGAGCCATCTCTCGTATTCATCCGTCAGCGCCCAACTTTCACATCCAAACATAACAACGGGCCTGATCAACGCTTTGTAAAGCTTCAGCTTCACGGCACTTGATAAGTGTTTAGATTTTAGCAGTGGCCTTAGAGGATACAGAGAACGACTGCCAGCTGCCAGCCGCACTTTAATATCCTCACCCACACTATTATCGTGAGTGATAAGAGAACCCAAATATTTGAACCTCCTCACTCCCTCAAACGTGTGGTGGCCACTACTAAAATCTGGTGTGCCACTGTCCCTAAAACCTGAGATCAGGTATTTCGTTTTGGACTCATTGATCTGAAGTCCAACAGAAGCTGAAAACTCTACAAGCGGATCAAGTATTTCTTTCACTCCGTTGCTATTCAGTCCAATCACGCATATGTCATCTGCATATGCAAGCACCTGATTGGACTGGCGATATAAGATGTTACGCTGCGGTGTTTCAGTTTTACGAAAGATGTACTCCAACATGAGATTAAAGAGTATCGGGGACAGAGCATCTCCCTGCCGAACACCCGAGTTAACTACAAAACTTGTCGATAGCCTGTTCTCAACTTTAACACAGCATTGAGACTGCGTCACTGTCATCCTACATAGTCGTACCAGTTTTGTTGGAATTCCTAGGTATTCCAGGGCAGACCATAGACTCTCTCGATTGATCGAGTCATAGGCCTGCCGGAAATCCAGGAACACCTGATGTACGGGGATGGATGTCTCATAATATTTAGATAGAATCATCCGCAGCGAAAAGACCTGATCGGTGACTGATCGATTCGGACGAAATCCTCCTTGATAGTCACCAACCAAGCCCTCCGCCAGAGGAGTGATTCTATCCAATACAATGTATGACAGTAACTTGTAAGCTGTGCAAAGGAGAGCTATACCGCGATAATTCTCACACTTCAAGCGGTCTCCCTTCTTGAAGATGGGGCATATCGCGGCCACTTTCCATTCGTCAGGCATAACTTCGGTTCGCCATACTAATCGAATAAGGTCGAAAAGGCAGTTCAACAAAGTATCCCCTCCGAATATCAAGAGCTCCGAATTAATGCAGTCCACTCCAGGTGCACGGTTTCGTTTCAATCTCTGCATGGCTTTAGTGAATTCCTCATGGGATGGCTCCTCAGTGCAAATCTCCGCAGTCTGTATTAGAGGTGGCTCAACAACAGTCTGTGACGCATGATGGACATCAAGCAGGTCAGTAAAGTGTCCACTCCATGCGTCAAGTACTGCGTCGATGTTGACACAGAGGTTTCCATCCCGGTCCCGAATGGCGGTTGACGTAGGCTTGAAAGTATGGTTCAGTCCAGTAATTCCTTTAAAGAGATTACGCGAACTGCGCTCATTACTGAGTTGTTGTACTTTCAGAACCTCGGCCTTCCACCATTCTCGCTTCTTCCGTCTACAAATCCGCTTAGCTGCCCTTCTTGCAAGAGCAGCCTTGTTTTTCCTCGCGATTGTGAGACGTTGTTGCACTTCATTATGGGCTATATTTTGTTGCTCAACTGCAAGACGACACTCGTCATCAAACCAATCATTCTTGGGTCTGACTTTCACTATACCTAAAGTCTGTTGAGCAGCACTGACAACCGAAGTTTTCAGTACCCCCCAGAAAGAGTTCACGCAGTCAGACTGGTAATTAGCTTCATTAATGTTGTCGCTGACAAGATCCTGATATCGTTTCTTTTGATCTTCATTTATCAGACCTTCACAGTCGAAACGTACCATGCGTTTCGCTGTGTTCCCAGACTTGTACGAAAACTTCCATCGTAGCTTTGCAGCGACCAAATGATGATCGCTGCCTACGTATTTGGTTGCTGACCGATAAGTTCTCACATCCTGCACAACCTGAGCCCGTCCTTTAGAAACTAACACATGGTCAATTTGACTGCGGGAAGTTCCACGAGGATGTGTCCATGTCTCAAGATGTATGTGTTTGTGAGGGAAGAATGTGCTTGCTACTCTAAGATCATGAGCAACCGCAAAGTACATCATTCTCTCACCATTATCGGTCGCAGTTTCGTGTCGGGAGTACGGACCTATGTTTTCACACAAGTCGGTCTGATTTCTGCCAGCTCTAGCATTAAAGTCCCCAATTACCATTCTAACATCGTGTTCGGGTATAGATCCCATCAGATCGTCCAAGTCATTGTAAAATGAGTCTTTATCTTGTGGCTGGCTGACCCCTGTGGGCGCATGTACACAAATTATCGACAGGTTAGCTAACTTCATGCGCAAGCGAAGCTTACACAATCGGTTATTTACTGCTTGGAAATCCAAAACAGCGTTCTTTACCTGCGGCCTAAGAAGAAATCCAGCTCCAAGATTTCCGAGGTCATCTCCACTGTAGAACAACGTATAGCTCTGGGACACATGGTCTCCACTTTTAGGCCAGCGAGTTTCTTGAAGAGCAACGAGTTCCAGCCGATACTCCTTCATGCACGTGATTAGGCCCTCTAACGCTCCTGGTTTCCTTAGTGATTGCACGTTCCACGTGCCGATCCTAAATCTCGTGTCCGGGTACTTGAGCGGGGGTCCGGTGTTGTTTTGGCGGTATCCATTTTTCTTTTTGTTGACTTTATAAACACTATATTTTTTTTACGGATGCGGGTCGTCAGCCCAGCGATCCAACCGACTGATTCTAAACCATCTATATAATTCAGTATTATACTCGATATAATTTGGCAACTGAAGACCAAACTGCAAAACTACTCTGGAAATGTCCTGTCTATATTTCTTCATAAACTGCTGCCTATATACGTTCGATCAATAAATTATGTTTATGTAGCTCAAACCAGGGGTCAGAAAAACTGTGAACAAAACTATATGGCCCATTTACGTTTATCGGATTTTTTCAAGTTTTCCATCCCATAACTAACTAAATATGAACTAACTGAAAATTATTAACATACCTGCAAGTTCACAGCAATTCATCTCCATTCTATTATTGTAGCCGGAATTTGAAAATATTTTGATCTTAGGTATATACATATGTCAGAATCTGAAGAAAAAAATTTAATGAATGTTTCAAAATTTAGAAAAATATAATTATCCAAATTTTTCTTTTAAAATTATCCGTCCTCCAAATTATAACTCCACCACTGGCTCAAATTCATTCAAAATGTTTAATTTTCTATCAAAAGACATCAAATTTTCAAGCAAATTTCCTTGGCATTAAATTATGTCATAATTAAATGGAACTTAAAGGAAATTGACCTTAATTACATTTTGTACTTTAATTGAAAACTGTAAAATTGGTCGCTTGTTATTTCAAATTCAATAATTTAAACATCACCATTTGATGTGGATGTTATTGGACAAAATACAAAAAAAAAATAGAATGTGGTGTAATAAAATTAGAAATAGAACCTTTCTAATTTATCAAAATTAAAATTTTATATTGATGTTAGAATAATGCCTAACCAACTGAAATCATAAAAATTCATCTCCCGTATTAAATAGATTTTATTAGTTGTATAACTAACGTCATTGTCAATTTTAACACTACTTTGCATCATTTTTGTATGTTGAAGGCCAATTTTGAATAAACATATATTTGCCGATCAAAATATAGATAATTTATCATTGCCATTTTAAACACGATATGGATCGTTTTTCAATGAATAGGTTTTATTACATTACATACATTAATGTTTCGCACATAATAATAATATTAAAGAATATATTGGTAGGCAAAAAATTAAATAAAACAATAATTAATAAACGGAGCAGCAGAATAATGGATAACCTGTGGTAAGAAATATACCCAATATCGTTTAACATTGTCAAGTTGACAAAAACTGGCCCGAACGGAAAATGATATTAATTTTCGAAATTATCATTTTGAACTTGCAGTTGGCCTTACATAAAAACAAATCATAATTGAAATAATGAAATTGAATTCTTCTTTTTCGATTTTCTTTTAAATTACTGCGAAGGTTGGTATGTTTGTCTTCTTTGTCGGTATTAGCATTTTTATTGTTTGAATTTTATATGGTGTGAAAAGTATTTGTATTATATTTGATTTTGCTATACAACTCGTCTTAAAGGAGTGGTAGATTTTGCATTAGCTCCACTCGTATAGACACTCATATCTGATTTCAAATCTTTCTTCTATCATACCTTTGAGATGTTAGCCCAAAATTCTATCACAAAAACTATGATTTTTTGACGATGGCAATACCATCGTATTCACTTTAAATAAACGAAACTATCACGATACAAATCACATTAAAGAATATAATGACTCAATAAAATTAAACAAATGATTTCATTACTAGTTAGTTAGTTAATACTTAAATAACTAGTAATGAAAGCTTTCCATTCTATATAGTCACTATATGAGGCAATCTCTAAGATTTAAATTATTTGGCATAGAACGGAACCACTTCAACAAAATATTCGATGATTATGATAGAAGAGGAAAATTTGTCACTAGAGCCCAGTTCTTTTTATGGAATCATTAGTATCGATTTAGAAAGCCACCATATAAGAAAATCTCTGAGATAGATTCGAATATCAAAGCGAGAATCCTGATACTTAAAAATTCGAGGTACTCGATAAAAAATTGAAGTTTCTGAATGCCTTAGTTTAGCAATCCTTATTGAGATTAGTACTACAATTATATTTTTACAATTTAAAACCAGAACGAACAGAAAACCATATTGGAAATTAAATTGCAAAGTAGATTAAAAATAATTATTATTTAGATTAATTGTAGATAAATTAATGTTTAATACATAATATGAATAATTATACCTTAGTTAATTAATGAGTTGAACTAATTCATTTTAAATAATTAACTATGTTTTTAGAATAAAATTTAAACATTAGTTTTTGAGATATAATTTGGGCTATCTTCACATACATTTCTATCATCCACAATATTGACACATATAGCATCATTTGGTTCTCACGTATACTGCATTTATGTATGTGTCATTTGGGACACATCCTTTTATAATTTGCCATTGATTATGCCATGATTCCCATCTAAATTTTCTTCCTCTATATTCCAGGTCATTAAAGTATTGAAAACGTAAACTGATTGCAATATCGATAAATAATTAGTCGATACACATTAGCTACACAACGGCATTAAATTTTTATCGCTGGGCTGACCTTAGAACGAGTAGTTTTAATTATGTTATTAACTTTTAACGATAGTTAATTAAGAATTCCTTAAGTACTTGTTTATTCAGTTTTAATGAATACTTTTCTGTTTTTGTTAGCATTAGTGCAGATTTATTAATATTAGTGCTGATTTATAAATAAATATCAAATTTTCTAGAATCAATAACAAATTTTATTTTCTTTCAACCACTTCTTGACTTTATAAGTTAAACTCAGGTAATGAATAAAAACGCGGGTCGGAAATGCCTAAATGATGTATATACAGAACATTTAACAATTTATTGATAACATATTTTCAAGATTATAATTAGAAATTAACGAAACAAAATAATTCAAAAAGATTTTGTTTTTATGTAGTCATCCGCGACAGTTTTATAAAATATAAAATATAATTTATTATTAGCCTTGATTTGTACACTCATATTTTGGTTTTATGGTATAACTTAAAATTCAAAACATCGTTAAACCAAAACTTATTTTAAAAAATATCCATAAAATCTATCTAGCGAAATTACCATTTTTCGATGGAAACTGCAAATACTTAACCACCATAGAGTTTTGCTGTCTAAAGATATCCATGTTTTCGTAATCATGATATTAATAATAATAAAATGTATTATTTTATAGCATTTATTGTTCTTAATAGATAATTAAATTCTGATAGAAAATATTCGCTATACATATTCTATAAATTTAATTTCGTTTTATTACTTTGTTAAACGTAAATCATCTTGGATGACACAGCAATTTTATTTTATTGTATTGGAAATAAGACACTTAAAAATAAAATATAAACATCTTCACTAATATGAGACATGGGCATTCCATTCAGCTAATTCCCTAAAAAACCTTCAACCGTATATGTATATAAATTTTTTGCATTATATATGCACAATGGACAGATTATAAAATCACGACACCAATGACTGACTGGTTCACGTTGACGTATCATATTCGACTGCGCACCAAATTATTTTAAATGGAAATTAAGTATAAAATTAGTTATATTTAAGTAAATGTTGAGCTAAGCTAAAAAAAATTTTGTTATTTGTATTCAAATTTAAAAGAAAAACAACAAAAAAATACATATTAAATTCAATTTTAATTATTAAAATCAAAAAGGTTTTCTGACACAGTGGTGAAAATTTTTTTGCAACGTGAAATTGTAATTTAGTTCAAAACAAGTAGTAATTAATTGTTTAATTTTAATTAGTATTTTAATAATTTTAAGGAAAAGTTAATACAAATGTTAAAGTGGTTATCGGTGGAAAAGGATTTTAAAAGGTAAATCATGTATTTTTATTTTTAATATTCCGGATTAAATTATTAATATTTGAAATTAATAATTTATTAAAAAATTGGTATGAACTGTAATGTAATGAGTGAATTTAACAGTGTCGACGTGTTAAAAAAAATTTAAATGGTGTTTAAATAGGTGTGCAAAGTAACTTTATATAAAAAGTGATTTCAATAATTCAAATCAAAATCCAAAATCAAATTCTATGATAAAATTCTGTGACGTAAAACGATATTCTAGATTTTTCTTAACAAACTGTAACTGTTCTGCTCTATAGTGGGAGGTTGTTTTAATACACGTGACCAATATATTTAATACGTAATATACTCAGTCGTATAGCCATAAATTAGGTGCGCATATTATAAATATCACATTTAGAAAATACTGCAATGGAATGTTGTGCCAAATAATTGAATTGTCTCGAATCTTAATTGTTCAAACTTAAGTTCATACCACTGTAGTGATAAGCACAAATTTGATTTTATATTACCATTCCGTGTAAACGTGGGTTAAATAATTTTGAATTATAGTCAAAATATCCTGATAACAATGTGTGAATATCTAGAAGTGTATGCTGTGTGTTATGCTATTAACCACCAGGCGGCTGCTAATTGGCTAATCATCCGCCTCGCGCGAGATTGCTTTAGTTTAGTTATCAATTTAATTGCGTTCCAATGCTAAAATATTTTAAAAATTATAATCATAGTTTATTTTATTGATACTAGCAATCATCTAACCAACTATTTAGAAAAGTCATTAAATTCGGTATCACGCATAATCAAGTCATTAATCATAGTCAAATTCACATAAGATTACTGGGTCACCTCCTTTATTTTGAATCCAGACCCCATAAAGTTGTATATAGTAAATTTGGGTACCTTTCACAAAATCATCTAAATTTTTTTTAAAAAGTCCTACCAGAAGAAACAAAGTTACTACATATTTATAATTTAAAAATTCTATTTTTTGTTGGAATAATGAAATTAATATTTATTCAACAACCAAACCATGCAGCTATTCTTGAAACATAATTTGTGCATTTTATTTTATTCACAAAAGGAAACAAAACCTCATTTTTTTGGGTTTATCTCATTTTGTCTTACAATGTAATGTCTTAATGTATTTTTTTATTAATTTTGTATAGGAAAAATGTTAAAAATCGTTCTCGATTAATCAGAGTGTGCGTTTTTTAGAATCCACCTTTCAATTGAACTTAAAATAATCTTAGTGGTTTCCGTGGTGTAGTGGTTATCACATCCGCCTAACACGCGGAAGGCCCCCGGTTCGATCCCGGGCGGAAACATCTTTTGGCCCCTGTGGTCGGGGGGCACTCACATGTCTCGTAAATCAAAATTGCACGAACATGTTTCCCAAGAATACCACCACAGTACCCTTTGCTTGTCGTAGGAGGCGACTTAACGGTTGGATCGCTGTGCTGACGACCCGCATCCGTAAAAAAAAAATATAGTGTTTATAAAGTCAACAAAAAGAAAAATGGATACCGCCAAAACGACACCGGACCCCCGCTCAAGTACCCGGACACGAGATTTAGGATCGGCACGTGGAACGTGCAATCACTAAGGAAACCAGGAGCGTTAGAGGGCCTAATCACGTGCATGAAGGAGTATCGGCTGGAACTCGTTGCTCTTCAAGAAACTCGCTGGCCTAAAAGTGGAGACCATGTGTCCCAGGGCTATACGTTGTTCTACAGTGGAGATGACCTCGGAAATCTTGGAGCTGGATTTCTTCTTGGGCCGCAGGTAAAGAAGGCTGTTTTGGATTTCCAAGCAGTCAATAACCGATTGTGTAAGCTTCGCTTGCGCATGAAGTTAGCTAACCTGTCGATAATTTGTGTACATGCACCCACAGAAGTTAGCCAGCCCCAAGATAAAGACTCATTTTACAATGACTTGGACGATCTGATGGGATCTATACCCGAACACGATGTTAGAATGGTAATTGGGGACTTTAATGCTAGAGCTGGCAGAAATCAGACCGACTTGTGTGAAAACATAGGTCCGTACTCCCGACACGAAACTGCGACCGATAATGGTGAGAGAATGATGTACTTTGCGGTTGCTCATGATCTTAGAGTAGCAAGCACATTCTTCCCTCACAAACACATACATCTTGAGACATGGACACATCCTCGCGGAACTTCCCGGAGCCAAATTGACCATGTGTTAGTTTCTAAAGGACGGGCTCAGGTTGTGCAGGATGTGAGAACTTATCGGTCAGCAACCAAATACGTAGGCAGCGATCATCATTTGGTCGCTGCAAAGCTACGATGGAAGTTTTCGTACAAGTCTGGGAACACAGCGAAACGCATGGTACGTTTCGACTGTGAAGGTCTGATAAATGAAGATCAAAAGAAACGATATCAGGATCTTGTCAGCGACAACATTAATGAAGCTAATTACCAGTCTGACTGCGTGAACTCTGTCTGGGGGGTACTGAAAACTTCGGTTGTCAGTGCTGCTCAACAGACTTTAGGTATAGTGAAAGTCAGACCCAAGAATGATTGGTTTGATGACGAGTGTCGTCTTGCAGTTGAGCAACAAAATATAGCCCATAATGAAGTGCAACAACGTCTCACAATCGCGAGGAAAAACAAGGCTGCTCTTGCAAGAAGGGCAGCTAAGCGGATTTGTAGACGGAAGAAGCGAGAATGGTGGAAGGCCGAGGTTCTGAAAGTACAACAACTCAGTAATGAGCGCAGTTCGCGTAATTTCTTTAAAGGAATTACTGGACTGAACCATACTTTCAGGCCTACGTCAACCGCCATTCGGGACCGGGATGGAAACCTCTGTGTCAACATCGACGCAGTACTTGACGCATGGAGTGGACACTTTACTGACCTGCTTGATGTCCATCATGCGTCACAGACTGTTGTTGAGCCACCTCTAATACAGACTGCGGAGATTTGCACTGAGGAGCCATCCCATGAGGAATTCACTAAAGCCATGCAGAGATTGAAACGAAACCGTGCACCTGGAGTGGACTGCATTAATTCGGAGCTCTTGATATTCGGAGGGGATACTTTGTGGAACTGTCTTTTCGACCTTATTCGATTAGTATGGCGAACCGAAGTTATGCCTGATGAATGGAAAGTGGCCGCGATATGCCCCATCTTCAAGAAGGGAGACCGCTTGAAGTGTGAGAATTATCGCGGTATAGCTCTCCTTTGCACAGCTTACAAGTTACTGTCATACATTGTATTGGATAGAATCACTCCTCTAGCGGAGGGCTTGGTTGGTGACTATCAAGGAGAATTTCGTCCGAATCGATCAGTCACCGATCAGGTCTTTTCGCTGCGGATGATTCTATCTAAATATTATGAGACATCCATCCCCGTACATCAGGTGTTCCTGGATTTCCGGCAGGCCTATGACTCGATCAATCGAGAGAGTTTATGGTCTGCCCTGGAATACCTAGGAATGCCAACAAAACTGGTACGACTATGTAGGATGACAGTGACGCAGTCTCAATGCTGTGTTAAAGTTGAGAACAGGCTATCGACAAGTTTTGTAGTTAACTCGGGTGTTCGGCAGGGAGATGCTCTGTCCCCGATACTCTTTAATCTCATGTTGGAGTACATCTTTCGTAAAACTGAAACACCGCAGCGTAACATCTTATATAGCCAGTCCAATCAGGTGCTTGCATATGCAGATGACATATGCGTGATTGGACTGAATAGCAACGGAGTGAAAGAAATACTTGATCCGCTTGTAGAGTTTTCAGCTTCAGTTGGACTTCAGATCAATGAGTCCAAAACGAAATACCTGATCTCTGGTTTTAGGGACAGTGGTACACCAGATTTTAGTAGTGGCCACCACACGTTTGAGGGAGTGAGGAGGTTCAAATATTTGGGTTCTCTTATCACTCACGATAATAGTGTGGGTGAGGATATTAAAGTGCGGCTGGCAGCTGGCAGTCGTTCTTTGTATCCTCTAAGGCCACTGCTAAAATCTAAACACTTATCAAGTACCGTGAAGCTGAAGCTTTACAAAGCGTTGATCAGGCCCGTTGTTATGTTTGGATGTGAAAGTTGGGCGCTGACGGATGAATACGAGAGATGGCTCCTAACATTTGAGAGAAGAGTCATGCGTGTGATCTACGGCCCAAAACGCGAAATAGATGGTACCTACCGAGCTCTGTACAATATCGAGATCAGAGATCTGATGAAGATCCCCTATATTGTACATGAAATAAGATCTCAGCGAGTACGCTGGCTCGGTCACGTTCTGCGTGCTGATCCGGAACGAATTGTGCAGCGATCTCTGAAAGGAGAGCCACCATATGGTAGGCGCAGAGGTCGTTGCCGGCGACGATGGCTCCACGATGTAGAGAACGACTTGGCCTCTTCAGATTGTCTTAGACAGTATGAAGACCATGCTCAGGATCGAAACCGTTGGAGCCAGGTTGTTGACTCAGTAAGGGGCCAGTAATGGCCTTTAATACTGTTTATTATTAGTAAAATAAACAACTCCTACTAATGTAACATGATGTTAGCTGCAAAAGATGATAGGCAATTATAAAAAATTTCAAAATATTTAAATTATTCAGAATACATAATCTAAATTTGATATTTAATTATGTTCATATGCGAATTTAAAAGAATTATACAATTATAAAATAAAATAAAAATCCATTACTACCCAACACATTATTGTGTATAATATATTTTCGCAGCACGTTATCATTTGAATTTACGGATGTATAGTACCAAGATCTATAGTTTTCTGCAAGAATCATCGTGGTAATCCATTTTCAAAATAAGTTATTGTAGTTTTTAATTACGTTATCAATTCTTCATATAATAAATATAAAAATCGACTGGAAATATTTTTTGGCGGACGTGATTTGTTCCACGATTATGCCAGAGATATGTCTATATACAACAACTTTGGTTTCTATATAACAGAATTAGAATGTGAACAAAATTAAATTTTGCATCTATAATTATTAATTGCCGAAAGTGTGGTGAGATTGACGTCACTCGACAATTTACGTAAATTGTTGCTTTTTTGTTGTATTGTTTAGACCTCGTATAACTAAAAATTTTTAAATTTATTTAAACGTGTTTTTATTTGCCGCTTATTTCGATATTTCTTAATTTATGTTTGAATAATTTAAAATTAGCATTATATTTTATCTTGTTTAGCGGGTATCTTCAGAATCTGCAATAATTTGTCCCAAATTTGGATTATCGACACTAAATATATAGTATGTACTGTCTAAGTTTTGGTATTTATAAATTGATCTGAATATTAAAAATATTTATACCTTCATAAAAACAAGTTAAACAAACATTAATTTCCCATTTCTATATCTTCCATACAATTGAACGATCACAATATGAATGATAAATTCTAATATGGTACGAATACGAATGATCCTCCAAAACAGCAAACTAAGATAGTAATAATTCTTAGAGCATTCATTTCTTCTTTTCATTTTGATATTTCTACTCAAATGGCGTGAAAAGTAAAGAAAATTGACCTTTCTTTTTTTTTAATTTTCAACATATTATGGTTAAGTTACATAATTAGATTAAGCTTAGGAAATTTTAAAACTCAGTTAATAAATTTGTAAAATTTGAGAAACTGTGGGTGGCCCCAAAAAAAACTAAAACTGTTGACACGATTTTGTATTAAATGTTAATTGAAAGCTAAGATAAAAATCTAAAAAAAATTAAACTACTAAAGTAAAAACTTAAATAGCATGTTAGTAAACAGCACTGCTTACATACAATGGTAGTTCAATTATCGCAAAAATTTATTAATTATCACATCGATTACCGTATATGCTAGTCTTGTTTTCCGTACACTTGACAAGTGTAAGGAGAAACAAAATTGTAAAATTTGGTTTGATAAATTAACTTTTTTCCGTATAAACTAAACTACATACATATATTACACACAAAATAAAAATTTTCATTATTCAGATTGAAATTTTAAATTTTGACAATTACTTCAAAAATCTATTTTACTTTTTAAAAGAGGTTTTTCGATTTATATTAGAATTTAAATATATAATATACATATAAGGAATTTTATAAAAAGTTTAATTAGAAAAAAATTGTATTTTTTAAAAAGTAAAAAAGGGTAATTGAAAGTTGCAATTGATAGGCGACGTGAATCTATATAAAAATGTTCGTGACTTTATGAACTTAAGAGTTCGTGTATTTTGAAATTTTGGATTAAGAACTTAGAGATTATAATATATTATATGAATTTAGAATTTTTACAATTTCCACATTTAAAAAGGTTTACTTTTAGTTTGAAGAAAATTTTGTAATTTAATTTAGTTACCTGTTTCCTTTCGGTATTTTACAAAACCTTTTTAATTTTACCAGAATTACTAGGTGGTAATCAATGAGAATTTTTTCGATTGATCTTTTGAACATCAGCATTGATCTGTTTGAGACCTCACTATATACATTTGAATAGAAAAAGAAATTCATCTACATTCAAAATTGTTGAACATAAATATTCAAATTATATAAGAACTCTAGTGAATAGGAATATATTTAAGTTTGGAATCTGGAATAGGATACAAAATTATCTACTGCGTTGGGACCGCATTACCAGTAAACGATTAATCGATTAACCGGTTTTACCGTCCAATTTGGGTTACCGAAATACCGGTAAAAATAATTTGAACACATCACATCATCAAATGATCAACCCATTAACCAACATAATACTCACGTACTCACGTGACAATATTGATTCAAATATTAATAAAGCCGACAAATATAGCGACAATAAAATAAAATACAGCAGAAAAATATCATAAATGGGATACACCGCAGGTGGAACCAATCTGTTAGGGCAACGGAGTAAGCCATTTTTTAGGTTAAAGACTTATGTAGGTATAAAGTGATATTAGACAACTTATCAAGATAATTTGTATATATACAATATATATATATAGAAAAAGAAATTGGCATTTTTAAAAATAGCTGTGGAATAATTAAGTTCGGACGATTTCATTTTACTGAGCACATTGATCTCGCTCTTGGTTATGCGGCGAATAAGCTATCTATTAAAATATGCAGTTCAAAACAGAATTAATATTAATATTTGAAATAAAACAAAAACCATTATTATAAAACAAAGGCTATTCTGTATTTTTGATCCTCTACATTTTCTACACAACCCAATAAAATGACAAACAGATATTTCAAGACAACCAAATTATGGTACTCGTAATAACTTCTTAATACCAATACCCATTTTAACTCTTGCTAATTGTGATGAATATTACGTTTAATGCAACAGATTAGTAACAATAAATTTATCAACAGATTCTTTCAACCATGAAAGGACGTTTTCTATAGTGATGAAATAATAAAATGATAAAAGAAGTTGCACGTAGTAACCAAAGATCAAGTAACTAAACCGTTGTCTATACCAACCTTTTTTAACGGCTAAACTTACAAGTGTAGATTTCGAACTTCTGTCATGACATCTGAAATATAGTTATCAAAGTATATACGTATATGTTTTTATTCAGAAATTGTTTATCTGTATAAGATTTTACCTATTTATAATAAATTTTCGATTTTCCGGTCAACCGGTTTTCATCATAATATTTTACCGTTTACCGGTAAATGAAATTTTCATTAAATTTGCGTTCCCTATTGTATAGGAATTGGCAAAATTTAGGTCTCCACTGAGAGACTCGCAAAAATTATGATTTTGAAACATATATTTATAGTACTCAGAAGCTTTATAGTATTTGAATCTTTTTAAGCCCGAGAATATATCATTTTTCAAAAAATACTGGCAGCATAAACTGAATCAAGCTTGTTATAAATACATATATTATACGAAAATTTCGTATACCAAAATTCTACATAATTTTAACCAAATCTAATATTTAATTTAGCCCAATATAAGAATTTAACGGTGCAAATTTTGAAGATAGCCAAACTCACGGTTTAAAATTGGGCAAAACACTAATATATGTATGCAAATTTTATAGCATATTAAGCCATTTCTATGGCATACAATCACACAATGTGTGATTGCAAGCTATAATATTCCGGATGTAAAAGTAAAATATTCACATTTTTGACATGGACATTCAGTGTAATAAGACATGGATTGCGTCACATTTCTTGTACATTGCCACGTGATTCATGCGGAGAATATCGATTGCTATATTTGTAAGGCATGTTATAATGATGTAATGCGATAAATGTTTCCTAATTGATGTAAATTATTTTAAATGTTTATATTGAAATCAAATTAGTAGATTGATAACATTACTACAACGGTGAACAGCACTATTTAACTGGAACTATCACAATCACAATAAAAAATCAAAACTTCGTTATACATACTTACCGATACTCATTATACACTATTTAATAGTTAATTACTACATTATTCTAATTAAATATACATTTACATTATAAATTAAACACAATTTTTTGTAAATATAAATAAAATGTTTGTATACAAGAAACGCACTATTGCAATGACAACTGACTTTTGTTTTATTTTATAAAATGTAATTGTATCGGCCGGTTTTACAAAACACCATAGTAATATAATATTAGATACTGGAAGCGATGAAATGGCGTGTCAAGTGAAGCATAATTTTGAAAAAACGGATTTATGAAAACCGTAACACGTTACATTCTCATACGAGTCGAAACTTCTAATTATTTGTGAATACGTTTTTTTTCAAATCAATTAAATTTAAATTGTTCAAAGTATAATTAAATCATAAATACACAATATAAACTTTATATAATTCGAAATTGTTATTTATAATTTAAAATTGATAAGTATACATAAAAATTATGCATGTATAAAATTTGCATGTGAAGTCTTTGACATGCGGTAATGCCGAATGTATGTACGTACATATAATAATGTACTTGTTTGGATAAGTTGTAAGTTTTACTTGTAAATTTTGCAATTTTATAGTGTGGAACAGCGATGTTGATTCCAAACTAAATTGAAAGTGATTGGGTTTTCGATTGACAAATATAATCGTAAATAAATTCTGTGAAAGGTTCGACGAATTGAATATGTTAAATACGAATAATTTGGCTCGATTTGAAAGTAATTTAGTTTTCAACTTTCCAGCATTAAATATTTTTGGTTTAACTGTAGGGCGTTCTGTTTCGAAAAGCATTGGTCAACATTTAGCGGAATATACCAAATCTATCTATAGATTAAATTATATGGCGATACAACAGCGCATGCAGAAATTGAAGACTATTGATTATTGATTACAATTGAATGTGTTCATCAGAAGTTGATTGAAAATAGATAGAAACATTGTTGTTTAGTATACTAGAGCGTCTAAAGCCAGCACCCCTCCACAATACAAAGTAATGCTTTTTTTTTTTTTGCGTCTTAACTTTTCCCGGCCAGGTAATTTTACTTCTAAACATAGACATGAAAATGACACTAAACGGTATTTTGGAATAACGAGTTAGAATCTTTTCTAAATTCAAATAGAACAATGATAATGTAGTTCTGATCGATCCCAATTTTATACGAATAAGGCACAGTTAACGCACGAATAAGGAAAAAATATTGCAACTCCCATTTGACGTATGGTCACATCGCAGTTAAATCGGTCTCCGGAAAAGCCTTACATTTATTTTATTGCTCACAAAAAATAATACAGTGGTTAAAGGTGTAACGTTTGGATCGGGGGGTAACACATCTATGATCTCTGTTAAGAGTGCAGAACCGTTCATGTCAGTGCATGCAGGCATGGAGCTATACAAAGTGTAGATGGCCAATTAAATGGGACCTGTGGCAGTGCGTCCTCGATTTTATTCAAACGGCGTAAAGCAAGAATGCAAATAAGGAAACGGTGAAAAAGTCGAGGGAGCCTTGATCCCCTGAACAGTGAGCAAAATATTTAGACGAAAAAGATATTTTCGAACAGATTCTATATACAATATTTTAATTTCTTATTTTAATTGAGTTTAAATGAATGTTATTCATTTTAATGTTTTTGTGTAATCTTTTGTCACTATATAACTTATTTTAAATAAAAAACTTTTATTTTTGATTTTATAGTTTAATTCTTCCTTATGGTGACAATTTTTATTTTTGATTTTTTCGGTAAATCGATTTCGACTTGCGTCTTCCTCAGTACCTTGTTAACTATTCGAAGAATACTACGAAGGTACTGAGGAAGACGCAAGTCGAAATCGATTTACCGAAAAAATCAAAAATAAAAATTGTCACCATAAGGAAGAATTAAACTATAAAATCAAAAATAAAAGTTTTTTATTTAAAATAAGTTCTTATTTTATTTTTGGTTGTCGTAGTTTACAATCATATTACATATATGTATGTATATATATATAAAATTATAGATAGTTAGATTCTACATCCAATTAGGAATACATGAATTCTGCCATCAGATACAGATCACTGCCCTTATCGGACATGACCAAAAAAATCGCTCGAAATTCATATCTATACATACAGGATAAGATACACATCTTTGATTTTCTTTACTTCTGTTACATGATTAATAACCAATATTTGTGTATGTATATATCAAACTTATTACTTATAGTTGTGGTAAAAAGCTAATAAAAATATCTTATAACTTTCTGTCAGAATTACAAAAGAAAATTGTGATTGTCATTAAAACTAAAATCTAGGTTGTATATATATGTATATTACAATATATAAATTGTAAACTATTGCATTTATTATATTTTTAATTACTATTATTGATCAAGATTATTTATTAATGATGATTGAACGAACTACCATTAAAATAATTATTTTATAGTTTCGATTGTTTTGCAAAATATTAATTTACTTCGTTCACACTCAATCAAAAACTCTTTAGAAATATTTGTGTGATTTGTATATATGCATACAATATTTTTATAGTACTACCACCATTTTAGAAAGATATGAGAATATACGTTACATATAGTTTTGTAACTATAAGTAATGACCGGTATAACCTTTAAGATGTAAATAATAATTTACATAACACACTTCATTTATATATTATGACTCAGAAGTGACTATATCATCAGATCAATTATTACTTTAATGCATTTAATTTAAATTAGACAAGTATTGTTGGCTTGGATAATGCGGACAATTATTAAATATTGTCAAAAAATGATCGACTTCACCTTTGAATTGCATTATTGCATTATTTGATTCTTAAAAATTCTGCGATAGCTATCTTTTGAAAAATATTATTATTCTTTATTTATCATAAATAAGCCTCATTTAGTATCAGTAAGCCTCATCATCAGTTTCTGAATTAAATATAATGAATCGCATCTTAAGTGCAATAATCTCCAATAAAAACGTTGACCTTCAAAATTTCTCAAAAATATTATGTATTTACCTATATCTAAAGACATAGTCAATAGTTCGTAAAACATAATCCCGATACTTAATATAATATTTATATACTACATGGATATGTACTTATATGAGTTGCTTTGTTTGAGATTTTAAACAAACAATAACCATAATTAAATAAATAAAGCTAAGAACTGTCGTATATAGCGCAATACGACTAATCATATTTCAGTTCCATAACCTTCATAAATTACCACAATATTGTGGCCTATAATATGTATTTAAATCAGGTTATTTTATGAAATCAATAAATTTTTATGAAAAATGCACTCACATATGCACATACATATGTATGTATATATATATAATTTTAATAAATTAATAATATTGTCTTGGTCGATTCGACACATCAGCGCGTACACGTATATATATATATATATATATATATATATATATATATATATATATATATATATATATATATATATATATATATATATATATATATATATATATATATATATATATATATATATATATATACATATATATACCGGGTGTTTTTTTTAAACTGAGACGATCAAATATCTCGAAAAATAGCCACTCTACGGAAAAAATGTCCATAATCAAAATTTAATCATACCGCAAGGGAAATACATTAGTGCAAAAAAAAAAGTCCCCCCACCCCCGCTTTGTAGGTGGGGCGGGGGTAACTTTTAAACTAAGATAGGAAGCCATATTTTTTATTGCAGATACGGATTCTACGACTAAAAGTACGTATGATTTGAATAAAATATTTTGTTCGGTTCAAAATTAATTTCAAGTTTTATTATTAAATTTCAAAAATACAAAATTCAGGCCATCATTTTGAACACTTATTTAGATTTACAAAACTGAATAAATTGTTTTGATGACGAATTTCGAGTATTTCCAATGAAAACGTGATGTTTTTTAATTCAAACGTATTGCAGAATCGAATGCGTGTGTTCTAAGAAGGAGAAATTGAAAAAATTGAATTTCGTCGATTGCAACGCCATCTATCATGAACCGAACAAAATATTTTATTCAAATCATACGTACTTTTAGTCGTAGAATCCGTATCTGCAATAAAAAATATGGCTTCCTATCTTAGTTTAAAAGTTACCCCCGCCCCACCTACAAAGCGGGGGTGGAGGGACTTTTTTTTTTGCACTAATGTATTTCCCCCGCGGTATGATTAAATTTTGATTATGGACATTTTTTCCGTAGAGTGGCTATTTTTCGAGATATTTGATCGTCTCAGTTTAAAAAAAACACCCGGTATATATATTTATACCTTCTGGTTATGCTTTATGTATGATTTAACAAGAACATTCCCGTGTTATGCAATAAGATAATCAATATTCATTACATACGTATACATTTATATGATTTTGAAATCACAACATAATTGAATGTTAATGTTTATCTGCGTGTATATAAAATGATGAGGATATATTAATTCCATAAATTACCGGTAAGCTTTTGATCTCCTTGCGTTTTAAAGTTCACCGCCTTATTTATTTCGTTTTGTGTTATTTTGTGTAACAAAAGCGACAGCCGCGAAAACCTATAATTATTTGAAAAAAATCGTTACACTATTTAATTTTAATTTAATTTTATTTTTTACACTATTGTTGCACGACTTTCCGTCACAACTACATAAGCTAAAATTATTGATGAGTGGAATGAAGGTGTACACAATTATTAATGTTTGCAATTCTGAATATTCTAAATTTTATAATTTCGATTCTAAAATATTTACTTTTAACAATTTGAATTTTTCTCATTTTTGAACTCTAAATTCGAGTTCTCTGAATTAACAATCACATTTTGAAAATGTTGATTTTTTCCAATGTACTTTGCATAGTATTTTAGGCCCTATAAATCGTTTTTTCTAGATATATTGTATTCGACTAATTGACTGCGAACCTCCATTTTCTGGTTCAGAAAGAAGATGGCAACACATAGGAAAATACAAGTTGAAAAGGTGAAGACCAAGAAAATTAAAAATTCAATTAAATTGAAGTCAGTTGAGCTTTTAAGTAAACCCTTCGTCTTTGCAGAGAAATATTTTTTTTTTTTTTGAATAATCGTAATTGGTGGGTTTCTATGGGAATTTCTGAATTTTCTTGAAATTCGCAGTTTAATCTCTCGCAACTTTGGAACGTCTTCAAAATTTTATAGGTCTTTAAAATGTTCGGTATCCACCGTGCATCATGGCTTTGCACGTCGCAGAATGTTTATAAATAACGTTTTTAAATTTAATTCTTATAAATTGTCTTTCTCTGTCTCTACAGATAAAAGAAATAACCGAAGACTATGAGTGCCTTGAAGCTGCACCAGCCAAATCAGCCCGCCACAACGAAACCCAGCCCATAATTTATTACAATTTTATTACAATTTATTACACCCGGTCCCGATTTTATTACACTTGCCGTTCGCGAGAAGACCGTGGCGGTGTAACATCAAATTGAACCTACACCGCCACTTTGTAACTTTGATATGTTTCTTTGAATTTCAGTAGGTTTCTATTAAACTAAGTTGATTTTTACCAAAATAGTTAAATTTCACCACTTGACACGGTGTATTAATACCGTATTGTGTAAACAATATCCAGTTCTATCCCTAATATGGTGGCAGTCTGGTGTAATAAATTATTACAGGTGATAAAATCGACATTTTGGTATTTCTTTGAATTTTAGTAGGTTTCTATTAAACTAAGCTGATTTTTACACAAAATAATTACATTTTATTTTTCGGCGTCTTACCAGTGAAGTGTAATTAATTTGTAATAAATGTTGGTCCAAGTGTTATCTCTATAATACAGTTACATTAAAAGTTATAAAGTGGCGGTGTATAGGTTTAATTTGATGTTACTCCACCCACGCTTTTCTCGCGAATGGCAAGTGTAATAAAATCGGGACCTGGTGTAACAAATTGTAATAAAATTGTAATAAATTATGGGCTGGTGCAGCTTCAAGGCACTCGAAGACTGTCATATTTTACTCATATGAGTATCTAGGAGCCTTTACTTCGAACAGCTGCAGATCTCAGCAATACATTTTTTTAATGCTCATCGACGTCTATTTGCTGACGATTAACCAAAAATCAAATAAATAATTTTAAAGTTAATTAAGGATCACAGACAATGGCCAAGCGGCAATAACAACAAGGTAATTTGAAATACCTAAAACTAGAATATGAGCGACTAAGAAACTGTTAAGAAACTGCAAAACATAAATTAATAAAGCCCAATTCATGGTAGTTAATAGAAGAGTGTGATGAATTTCTCTGTTTGAATTGCAAAAATTGAGTTTTATCACTTAACAAAAAGTTATGAGCTTTCAACTATATATCGATAATAAATCATGCTCAATACAATTATTAATATATGAGATATCAGGACCGGATGCAGTAACGGATCCATTGAAATTCTGTTCAATAATTTCATTTATATAAATTAAAAAGAGCAATGCTTCTAACACCGACCCATATCTTTATCATTACTCAAATGTCCGTTTACTCTAACACATTGAGTTCGACCAATTCGACCAATCAACTTTCGTAAACCCCAGCAGAACAGTTTCTTTAATAAGATAGAATGATCAACTCTATATGTAACACATTTATCTGTGTAGCATAGCATGAAATTATAGCCACATAAATATAATATAATAGGATATTGTTATATATAACCGAAAAGGTCAAACTATACCAAAGTTCACAAATAAATAACATAAATATCATAAATTACCTACAATAGTGTCATAATTATCAAAAAGTTTAATAATGTTAACTGAAATTTCCAAATCCATAATTAAATTATCCATTACAATATATAGTATTTATCATAAGTACCTCGAGGCCATTGCGACCTAATCGCAATATTCCACAACAAAATACCAACCAAAAAAAAAAAACAATAAATTTTCATTTAATCGAAACGTGCCAATAAACTGTTTATAAACATGGCAGAAAAATATTCATCCAATTGACGTAGTTTCGAGCCATCCTTAAATCTTATATTCTACACAACTCTAAATCGTTTTCACGTGTAGTATTTAATTTTATAGATATCAAGAACCAAATACAAATATCTATACCATACAAATTTACAAACTATACATCAACTTGTAAACAATAATCTACGTAAGTTTCTTATGTTAAATTTGGTTAAAACCGGGCTTGATCAAGATATACACGCGCCGATCTAAATAACTCGCAACAAAACGATATAACAGTTTCTTCTATAAACATATTCTAAAATAATTTATACATACGTATAGGTATTAATGCATACATGGATATAACATAATATGAGTGTCCGCCCGATCAAAGACAATAAAATTCAAATATTTTATCGTCTTCAATGTTAAGAAGATAACTTGCATTGACGTCTTTTCGTTCGACGAGCAGCATATTTAAGTAAGCGAATTGAAATAAATAATAATAAAAATATTCGTGAAAGACAAGAAAATATAAATATTCTAATCGCATATATGTTGTTGTTGTTGTTGCCATGTGAAATGGGTGATAAAGTGACATTCGAAAATACCCAAATGTATACACAAACAATTCGAGTTCAACATATATTTCAATAAATTTGAATAGTTTATAGTTGTAGAATAGAACATTACAAAATTTTCAAAATTACGAAATTTAAGGAATGGATCACAAAAATTGAAACCTGGTATATATTACAAAACTTTCCAAAAATTTTGAAAATGTATTATTATTGAAATATTTGAATTTATAGAATTATTTGAACTAGGGCACCAGTAGAAATGGAACTAACATATTTCGGTACAGAGTTGATATTTACTTAATATTCTCCTAGTTTCTGCCAAATCAATGAATAATCGAAAAATCATAATGTCAAACTGCCAAAATTCATAAATATTAACAATCAAATCAGTACTCTATATAGTTTGTTGTTGGGTTTTGTACAAAATAATTTAAGAAACATAAATTTATTAACAACAAATAACTTGCCTTGGAATTTTGTACATACATTTACAATATAGTCATAAATCATAATCCCATAAAGAAGGTTAATGTTAAAAGAAATTTCCAAAAACCATAATTAAACTTTCCATTATAATATTTAGTACATATTTATAGTTACCTCGAGGCCATCGCGACCAATTCAGAATATTCCACAACAAACTACCAAAAAATAAAACCATAAATTTTCCTATATAAATCGAAACGTGCCAATACATTAAAACCATTAAAATATATAAACATCGCAGAAGAACATTCATCCAATTGACGTATTTTCGAGCCATCCTTGATTCTTATATTCGTAACTCCGCATAACTAAATCGCTTCCACGCGCCGCGTCTTATTTTACAGATATCAACATCTAGACGCATACCAATTAAAACCAACTCGCAAACGATAATATACGTCAGTTTATTTTTTTTATAATCTTTTATACATTTCGTCATAACCGGGTTAAGATCCAATACACACGCGCCGATCTTATTAAATCGCAACAAAACGATATAACCGTTTTTTCATTTTCTACTACATTATTAGCTATATTATGCATCCAAGCAATAAAAAAAAATTATTATCTTCAATGTTAAGAAGATATTTTGCTCTGACGTCTTCTCGATCGAAGAGCTGCATATATTTTTGTAAATCTCACGAATGTTGAGATAAACAATAATAAAAATGTTTAGTGAAAGAAAAGAAAATATCAATTCCGTTTTCGTATATTGTTGTTGTTGTTGTCAAAAGTTTTATATTTAGTTATTTATGCTCGTGCATCTTAAGAGTTAAAAATGGAAAAAAAAAATTATTTTTATTTTTGGTTGTTTGGTTGGTTGGTTTGGGGTGGGAGATTTTCTTAAACTATAATGTATGCAATTAAGATGGATAAAATATAATGGACAAAATTTTAAAATTAGGGTTTAGTTTTCGTTAAAATATTGAACAGTAAACTATAAATGCATATATTTATAAATAAATAAATCAGTTATTAGTGAATAGTTTTTAATTAGTGAAAAAGTTATTAATTAATTATAGTAAAGTGAGTTTAAGTTTTGTGAAAAATGAACGTTTCCTATTTTTTATGGATTTTTAACTAGAAAAGGATATTATATAAAGGACATAAATATTGTGAATTTTAATATATTAATTAAAATTTTGTGGAATATTAAAAAAATAATTAAGGTAAAATTAAGATAATTTTTTTTTTCTTGTAGTATAAAAAAATATTTGTTCATAAGTAGTGTGATGTAATTGCAAAAAATTGCATTACGTTTCATAATTATTTACAATTTATTCTTACTTCATTGTTTAATACCGTTAAAAAAAAATGTAAAAAAAAAGATTTAAGAAATAAAATAAAAAGTTAAATGTTTTAAGATTAAGCAATAGATTTATACTTTTGTCTTATTTATCTATAAAATATTCATTATATTTGACTATATTTGAATATAAATTCAGTCAGCGTTGAAGGGTTAACCGGTCTTTTTTTCAGAAATATTAATTTAATGGAAAATTAATTCACAAAAAATATGCTATTAGTTTTGTCTAGACCATATCTAGATACATACATATCGGGGTAATTCACTGACCTGAGCCATGACTAATTTATGATCAAATAAAAAAAATTATGTGAATGAAATAATTTGATAATATTATGCAAATTTTATTATTAGTTTAATTAGATGTTTGACTTTATTTGGTATAGCGATCGTCATTACAATAGATTTATTATTGATCGTGAGGTAGTTTTTTTATTAGATATTTTTATGTACATTTTCGAAGTATTACCAACTTGATCAAATTTTTATCGAGAGAGCAAAGATTAGAACGATATAAATATCGTGTGAGATCGAATAAAATCGTAAATTTAAAAATACTGAATAACATTTAAAAATAAGTAACTCTGAATCCAAACCCCAAGAGTGATATAAAAATATTCACCAATAAATACTCCCATCTATTGTGAAGTAGCACAAACTAACATATTTTTTTCTTTTTTTTATTCTAGAACAACACCCAAGAAAATGTTGGACGTCAATCATATATCGAACGTCACCATGATGGAGATGACAAAACCATCTACAAAAACCCTAAGCACCGAAACAATAGACAGCAGAGAATATCTATTACATTCCAAATTAATTATTAACAAAACTATTAATGATAATAATAATTATTTTGATAGTTTTAAAGATTTAAACAACAATCCCGTAGTTGATAGTAATAATAATAATAATAGTGATAGTATTAGTGATAGTATAAATAATACATATAGTGAAAGTGATGTAGAAAATAATAATGTAAGTGATGTAGATGAAATACCAAAAAGCTCAAGTAATGCCACCACCGCCGCCGAAGATGTTGTATACAAAGTATTCGGGATTGATTTTAAAGCTCCATTGAAATGGGTTAATTTAATATCGATAAGTTTATTCCATTTATACTTTTTGTATGCCGCGGCATCGTTATGGGGTCACCAAACATCATTTCTTACATCAGTATGGGGTTAGTAAATATTTTTATGCAATTATTTCATAATTTCTTTTTTGTTTAACTACTATATACATAACTGAGAAGACATATTGACGTGGGGTCAATAGTGAATCACTTTAAAAAATATAAAAAAACTATTGTTAACAATTTGATTTTATAAATTTTTTGTGTCAAGGCGTTTATAGTTAACACTAATTATTTATTTTCTTTGTATATAACATAGGATTCATTGTTGGTATATCGGCTGGATTTGGTGTGACTGGCGGTGTACATCGTTTATGGAGCCACAAATCGTACAAAGCTAAAATACCGTTGCGTATAATTTTAGCGATTTGCTATTCAATAGCCGGCCAAAATACTATATACGATTGGGTACGCGATCATCGTATCCATCATAAATTCTCCGAAACCGATGCTGATCCGCATAATGCAAATCGTGGATTTTTCTTTGCCCACGTCGGCTGGTTAATGATGAAAAAACATCCAAAAGTTATCGAGAAGGGTAATCAAATTGATATGAGCGATATTGAAGCAGACCCGGTTATTAAATTTCACAAAAAGTAAGTTTTAAAATTAACATCGATTTTTTTTTTTTAATAACTTTAAAAATATTTATTTAATATTCCTACCTTAATATATACGAGTCGAGCGCACACAAGTCAATCACAATCCAAACACAAAACTAATAAATCTAAAATGATTTTATTAAATCTAATAGTGTTGCGTTATATATGGAGAAAGCAAACTAACAAAAGCACTATAAATACATATGTACATAAGTACAAATAATAGAATATATATTCTGTGTAATTATTAATTATTAAAATTAATAATTACTTACATACATGTCAGCAACCAACTAACTATTTATTATTGTTACTATATTTTAAGTAGTTTTTGTGTTATAAATGATTGATTTTTTATTGTTTTACTATTATTTTGTATTACAATAAATGCATATATAGCCTCTATTAATAAATGCTATTTATATGTGCTAATGGACTTATAGTTTTGTGTGGATATGACTCCCAGGTGATTTAAATTATTTATCAGATTATCTCGATATATACATATATATATATATGTATATATATATATATATATATATATATATATATATATATATATATATATATATATATATATATAGATATATATATATATATATATATACATATACATATACATATATAAAGGTATAGTCCTTGACCTTAAAATGCACTCGTACTAATGCACTCGTTATAATAGGACAAACTGATTTGAAATATATATTATAGCCCGTGTACTATATACGAAACTCTGCTCTGAGTTTGGTTCCACACTTAATATTAATGGGTTATGGTTCCAATTCCTAGAGATGATTTATTTATTTTGACAGTACAGACGTACGTATTATGTCGAAATTTGAATGAGAGTTTTTTTTTGCCGAAAATCGATAATATTTTTGCAAATTCTATAACCTTACTCTATAAAAATTTGCATTTCTTTAATAAAATTATCACACGCATATCCGATGATGTCATATTGAAATTTGAAGGAGATCTCTATCGTCCAAGTAAACTTGGAACCAGGTATTCTGAAAATTAATTTTTGCTTATTTACAAGATTATTGAATTGAATTTAAATATCTCCCTGAAAGATTTAAACGGTGCCAGCTTACGTACAATTTACTTGAAAGCAGAATTATATAAGTAACCGTTCTTCTAGCTATTATCTAAATCCTATATAGTATGTGAAAGCTGCATAACATACAAAAATTTATGTATTGCCGTGTGGGCTTCAATTAATGTCTGCAAAATTTGTATTACTGTATGTAGTTACATAATAGACAATACCAAAATATTAAACTTTAGCCATATAAATCTTATATGATCAAAATAATCAAAAATGGTCCCGAAGTTTATTTAATTTTAACATATAGCTATGATCTGATGTTAAAGTCGACACCGCAGCTATTATTAAGAAACCAATCTTACAAAATTACCACAATACAAACTTATATAACCGCTATAACCTCGAAATGTTTACAACTTTTAACTTACAAATTTAATTTAAAAAAAAAAATGTCTTATAACTTTTGTCGTATTTTCTTCTCTTACGTATATGGCTCCATTCATTTCGGATATCTTATTATAAACAACAAATAAAACATTTTTTTTTCTTTAGCTCATACGCAACATAATAATACATAATATGGTATATACTATGTTGCATAAAACAACATCAATCAAATCAAAAAATCTCACAAAAATTATGAACTTAGAAAATGGTTAGCCTTCGCCATATTATAAGATCGCGTTTAATTATAAAAATTAAATAATTAAAATAAATAGATCATGGCCGATTGAGTCTTATAGAATTCCTCTAATATATCAAGTACATGGATATATTGTGTAATAAATAAAATAATAATTTTGCCGAATTGCACATTAGCCGATATACAATTGACATCATTATTTATTTACTTATTTATGTATATACCATATGAAAATGTTAAGTAGACGAATTTAAATAATTAATAATAATTTGTATTAATTATTGAATTACACGTGAATACGTATAAACACACATACATATTAGTCAATAAGACGCCAATTCACTTTCTATTTCATCTTATGGGTGAATGTATTTTTATTAACACAAAAATTAAAATAAAATTAAATATTTTGGTGTGCCCAAAACCATCCACATCTCATATATTTCACATTTTGTTTTACATTTTATGACGGTGGTTCATATAATATAAAACATATAAGCAAACATTCTTATAAATAATATTAATACGTATGTATAAAACATATCTATGTGTATAAGATTTGAGACAAATCGATTACCAACCGACGAAATTTTTTTTGAAAGTTTTTTTCTTTTCATTTTTGGGTTTTTTTTAAATTAAAAAAAATTTCTCAATATTTAAGAAATTTATTGGTTAATTGTAAAAATATAAGCTGCGTATTCCCAGTGTACAACAAGTGGTGTAATTTTAAACGATTTCGATCATGACATGCCCATACAACTCTATTGAACAAATTATTTTTTAAATGAACAAACACAACATTTGAAGGTTATAGAATATATAGAGAAAGCTCTTCTTACGCTTGTCTTATAATAACTATAATAATTATAAAATTTCTTACGAAATTGTTTAAATCTCTTCTTTTTTGTATTCCATCGACTTCAATTAAATTTATATATTTTTTTGTTGTACATTAAACTGTTTCAAGGTAGATTTCGCCGAATAAATCGCGCACGCACGTAAAAGTAAGAAGAAAAGTTACATAATTGAAGAGAATTTAATGTTTAAAATGATAAGTCGATGTATCATCCGCATCTTCTTGGGAATTACGATTATACAAAATATAATTATTGTGTGGTATGGTCAGTTATATTGCTGACACATTGCATAACCGCGGTTTAAAAGAGATTACATCAATATATAGTCGTCAAAATATAATTCAATGCTAAAACTGTAATTTTTGATAAATGTCCATTACAATTCATTTAAAAAGTTATCGTTTCAAGTTCAAATCGATCCCATATATTATGTACATTTTTGTCACCTAACTATTAATTATGTTGCACAATTAAATAATCATGTTATATATTTTTATTTCTTTACAGATATTTCATCCTATTGAAACTCTTATTTTGTTTCATAATCCCAGTCGCTGTGCCAATATACTGTTGGGGCGAAACATTCTATTGTGCCTTTATAACACAAGCTGTACTTCGCTATGTACTTTCATTGAATTTCACATGGTTGGTGAATAGTGCGGCACATATGTTTGGCGCACGTCCGTACGATCAACGTATTAATCCGTCGGAAAATTTAACCGTTGCCATATTGGCACTTGGCGAAGGATGGCACAATTACCATCATGTTTTCCCATGGGATTATAAAGCAGCTGAATTAGGCATCTACTCGGTGAATTTGACCACACTTTTGATTGATATGTTTGCAAAAATTGGTTGGGCATACGATTTAAAACAACCATCGAAAGAGTTGGTAAAACGAACGGTCGATAAATACGGTGATGGAACACATTTTAGCCATGATCATGCGATCGAAGTGCCACATCCAGAAGAAAATCAGTTGGATGAAAATGGAAATATAATTATATTGAAGAAAGATTTATAATTTTAAATTGATTTTAACGAAATATTTTGTAATTTATTTTATACATACATATATATATATAAAATTCGTAAATATATTATTACTGTTATTATTGGTTTATTAGATACTAGTTAGATGAATAAATAAAATAGTTATTGTAAAAAAAAAACTTAATTGATTTTACATAATGAATTATAAAAATTTGATTGTTTACTGTTATCGATATATGAAACGCGATCTGACCCTATAAATTTCCACCAAAAATTATGTATACAATTTTTACAATAACTTAAATTTTATAGGAATAATTTACATACGAAATGCCATGATCGTTTATTTCTAGCCGATCATGATCTTCAAAATCAAAAATGTCATGGTATGTAATTTAAATAATGTGATCATTATGATTATGATAATTTATACAATGAGGGATCAGCATAATACATTTTGCAACATAATTACATGCACCGTGGAAACAAACCAATATGTAAGCGCCATCTATGAACAAACACCAGAAACCAATTGTCATTCGATTAAATGGCACCACCAACGGTAAAGAAATTTATAAGTATATTACATACACAATTAATAAAATCGAAACTAATGAATATATATTTTTAGGAATTTCCTTCTTCTAAATCATGTCGCACTGTCAAAATTATACTTTAAACGCTAACATGGCGATCAGTTAGAAAACAGAAACTAGATGTCATTAAAATATAGTGCAATACAATGATGATGCCGCACTTGGCATTACTATTAGTTAAACGCCTAATATTATTATTTATACATTTCTTAATCGCTGCCATCTCTTAATAAACGTAATTATATTGTTTGATTTCTAGTGTAAACTAATAACTATAGAGTAGCAAATGTCCAATATATACTATGATCGTGCTGCCCCTTACGGAAACATAATCTATCAGTATACTTTGAACGTGCCATCTCTGTCGGAAAACAAGATCTATTAGAAGATCAGCAGAAGTTTCATTTTTTCTTGGATTTAATCCTGAATGTTGACTGCAGTACTTTCTCTACTTAAACAGAGATGTAACCGCAATCGTAATAATTCAAAAGCGAAAAAACCGCTGGCAGCCGAGTAAACAAATTACTTTCGTTTCTTGTTGAATCAATAGTCATTCAATTGATAGACTGAACACACGCAATAACGATATTGTTGAAACAGAAATTAAAAATGTGGCGATGCACGTGATCCTGGATTCGTGAAAACGATATCAAAAATGCATCAAAATCAAGTAACGCCCGCTGTTGTAACAATATTAGAATGTGGTAAAAGCAAAAATATCAAAAGCGGTAGAGGTTGACAGTTATGGTAACTTCCAATTTATGTATATAGACGGTATAAGGTAATTGTTGCACCAGACAAAGAGTATTTGTTGTCTAATTTACTAATTCTAATAATTCTAATTCTATTAAATTTTATGATTTTGGACGTATCGTTAAATTATGGACGTCGTCTTTTACTTCAAATTGGATAACATGCAACGATCTTATGACATAATAATTATTTTATAATTATTAAACCCGAAATTCTTTGAAATGACGTTGGCTCTTAAAAGAAAAAGATTTGCGGTTTGACGATAACGATTGGAATTCTTTAATTTTATATATTAGTCCATATAGTGGCAAACTTTGGATTAAAATAGTTTTGAGATTGTTATTACCATGTTTATATGGTGGGTATGACAAAACAAGTATTTCATTAAACATTTGGCAAGTTTAAGTATCGTTATAATTTGTGATATCTTCCAGTTAAGAAGAACTGCAAAAAGCGCAACAAAACACGGCGATGTGATCTTATTACCGGCAAAAAATTTTGTGTTTGGGCAGTAATTGATTTTATTTCTGCATCAGGCGCAACTTCTTCAACTTTAAGTATATAAGCTTTGGAATCCAACACCCACCGTCTGCTTTTTATAGTAGCATGTTATAATTAACTACTTTATGTGACGTAAACTCTTGCACTTGCTTTAAGTGAGAAGCAAACCTATTAGCTTTCTCTTTATAATATCTCGCCCACATCCATCAGGCAGCCTAGTGGGTGGACTCTAACGGTCAAATTTAGTGGAATTCTCGAAACATGGTATATAGAGGTGATTGAGGGCAATGCTCAATTTGATGTAATTTATACGGAGTTCAGTAAGGCATTTGGTTTAATCAATCATTTTATTGTACTGCAATAATTAAAATCGTTTGGTATTATAGCGATAATTTAATATTAAATCACCTGAATCATTTTTTATTGGGTGTTTGCTGTTTGTAATAATGAATAACAGTTTATCTAATTCAATTGAAGTTCATTTTGGAGTTCCTAGAAGGGCTTGTATTTATTTTTAAAAGTTATTACAAAAAGTTATACAATTTGTTCATATCGTGATAATAATTGTCTACAAGATTATCTACAAGAGTTTTATGAATGTGGGACGAAGCAAGCTCTTTTAGATGCAAGCACTCCAGAAAAGAAAACTGTAACAAGCTTTCAAATAATAAAAGTTTAAAACCACTTCAAAGTTTTAAGCCTGCGTATTCAATCATAGGGAAGACATTTTGAACACCTTTTGAAACTCACTGTATTAATTTTAAAAACTAGATTTTAAAAAAAATTAAATCATCATTCCTCTCAAACGGATACAAATACGAGATCAAAACACTTAGATCTTAAATAAAACTTTAGCAATTACAAGTAAAATATGTCGGCTGCTCTTCATTCCACACTGCAGTTTATAGGAAATAAAAATTTGCACAGTTACTTTCAATTTGTCATATCACATGTCTAATATAAATGCAGGCCATTGAAATTAGCATATTTACGATATGTAAATATTCTAGTACGAATCGATTACAGATGTTAAATAATAACATTATAAATCGATTGTAGGTTTGTTGGTATCGTGTCGTTCACGTGTGCAATAATACATCCGACCCCTAAAACCTATCGCTATTCAATTTACCATATTCCATATAGGCATACGTGTAATCTATATGTAAATATCTATAGTACACATGTTAATCCGGATAGATACCGATTTGACATTATAATACAATAAAATTAATAATTTGAAATATTGTATGAGTCTTGTATGGAAAATAATGACATTTAAACGACATGCAGTAAACTAGGATCGTGTCGTAGCTCAGCTGCCAAATAGATAGAGACACTTACATGTTGAGTACCTATATGTATGTAGCACTCGTGCCACGAGTACACAGTCCTTATTGCATAGACTATGCTACTAGATGTTCACTAAATTTTAAAAAATAACCTTAAGTTTACAGAGCCTTGCCATGAACATTTCTGGTTACCAACAAGATCATTACTTCAACAATGAAAATTTTATGGATATCAAGGACCCTACATGCTTGAAAATGTACTGAAATGTTTAAAAATTAATCCAAACGAAATTGTCTATAGGTTTTCAATACGACAATCGCCTCAACAAAATATCCTGCATTATGCTTCCGGGTATAGTATAGACCTATGTTTCTGGAAATATATTTTTAAAACGTAATACATACATAGTCTTTTTAAAAGAGTAGTTTAGTTTTCAAATTATTAAAAATGGATAGAGAAGGGCAGTCCTTCCTAATACCGGTTGGCTAACAGCTACCAATATTATAATCTAGAGTAATACTGAGGGCTCATACCAAATTTTCCATAAAATCGGCTTCTCTTCGTCTACAGCTGATTCAGTCTGTTCATTTCACCATTATTGATCATAAGATTATATTGTAAACGCGTGGTTGGGGAGGGGGAGTGGGTGGTTCTGATATATTGTGATATTGACGATTAAAATTAATTGACCCCGTAAGACTGCAATCTTCCGATTTTAAGTGAAGTCCCACACATACATATATAGTTATAGCTAAAATTTATTCTTTACGTCATTTAACCAACAATTCAACTAAATACAAAATCAAAAGCATTAACTTCATACGAATTCGTATTCGTAAAAAAACACGTGATCCCGATCTAACAATCAATATAAATATCATTTGCAAAAACAATTTTAAATCCATTGTTAAACATAGTGTACGATAATAAACAAATAAATAATAGTTAAAAATACAAAAATTTATTAAATGCGAATAAAACATTCATATTTGAATTACATTACACGAAAATTAAAATATCCAAGAAAAAACATTATTTTGAAAGTGCTACAGCCTTACAAAGTGTAATTTTGAATAAGTTAGTTAAGGTGTAAGTAAAATATATTAACAAGTATAGGGAATAAAATGGAAATTCTTGTGAGTGTGTTTATTTGTCTTATATTAGAATCCAACATCCTTTCTATAAAAATGAGTGTACATATTCAATAAAATATACTCATGTCTACTAAACAGCTAGTGAACGTACTCCAGATATTTGTATATCGATACATTTATAATGGCTAACATTTGAACTTGTTCTGCTATCATAACGGTAACTGCCTTGCGGCACGAGGCCAACTATATCTGTCCTAATGTTTACTTCCAATTACCTCTAATTATTTCTGAAAGTCTTGTCAAACACAGATTATCCTGTTGACAGCTCCTTGCTTATACACAGAGAGAAACATGCGATGCCTTTATTATCGATAATATCAGCTGTAATACAATATATTTGTTGTAACAATTGATGACCGTTTTTGGATCTCATATTTTATTAATTTTACCACATTTCTTCAACGAATACTTAATTTCACAAAATTCATTCATATACCCATACCGTAAATGCCACAAATATCAAGAATTTACATGATTCAGGAGATGGCCATTTTAACAACAGCCAAAAACCCACTATTAATATACTGAATGTTAAACAAACTATAGATGATAAGAGCAAATGTATATGTGCGAATATATGATTTTTTTAATGTTTGCAAATTAAATAGAATCGACGTTCAAGAGTCGATACTCTTTTTCTTGATATAAAAGGGCATATAGCACTTGAACCAGTTGTCTATGCATGTGAATAGGTGTAAACATCATACTTTGGGTCTGGTTAAACTGAAAATCCAGCACAAACTATTGCCAAAACTGTTCGTCTTTTTAAAAAAAATTTTAAATACTAAGTACCATTTGGAAATAAGTAACTATGAATTCAAACCCCAAAAGAGATAGCATTCCAGAATTCACCGATAAATACTGCCATCTATTGTTAAGAAATACAATTTAATAATTTTTTTTTTCATTTTATTTATTCCAGAATAATATTCAAAAAAATGTTGGGCGTCAACCACGTATCAAGCGTCACCTCGATGGAGATGACAAAACCATCTAAAAATATCCTAAACACCGAAACAAAAGACAGCCGAGAATTTCCATTAAATTCCAAATTAATTATTAACAAAACTATTAATGATCGTAATCATAATTTTAATAGTTTTATAAATTTAGGCGCAGTTGTTGATAATAAAAATAATAATAGTGATAGTATTTTAGATTGTATAAACGAATTGTACAGTGATGTAGATGAAATACCAAAAAGTTCAACTAATACCACCGAAGATCTTACATACAAATTATTCGGGATTGGTTTTAAAACTCCATTTAAATGGTTTAATTTAATATCGATAAGTTTATTCCATTTATACTTTTTGTATGCCGCGGCAACGATATGGGGTCACCAAACATCATTTCTAACATCAGTATGGGGTTAGTAAATATTTTTATGCAATTATTTCATAATTTCTTTTTTGTTTAACTACTATACATAACTGAGAAGACATATTGACGTGAGGTCAACAGTGAATCACATAAAAAAAAACTATTGTTAACAATTTGATTTTATAAATTTTTTGTGTCATATATTTATATATTCCTTCTTGTATATATGTATATATAGCATTAGTTGTTGGGACAATCGGCGGATTTGGTGTGACTGGCGGCGTTCATCGTTTATGGAGTCACAAATCGTACAAAGCTAAAATACCGTTGCGTATAATCCTGGCGCTTTGCTATTCAATGGCCGGCCAAAATACTATATACGATTGGGTACGCGATCACCGTGTCCATCATAAATTCACGGAAACCGATGCTGATCCGCATAATGCAAAACGTGGATTTTTCTTTGCCCACGTCGGTTGGTTAATGATGACAAAACATCCAAAAGTTATCGAGAAGGGTAATCAAATTGATATGAGCGATATTGAAGCAGATCCAGTTGTTAAATTTCACCAAAAGTAAGTCTAAAATAAAATCATATTTTTTTTAATTTAATATTTCTACCTTAATATACATATAATAAAAGGCAGTCGCCCTATAATGCTCATGAATGAACTATAAAGCTAACCAAAACCCAATATTTATAGTATTTACCAAACTATGCGTGCACTTTTATTTTTATTGTTTTCACATTTAATCGTAATGGTTTATGGTTCCAATTCTTTAAGGTTATTTATATATTTTCATCTGTAGCGTGCAGATTCGTAATATGAAACATATAATCCGAATTAAAAATATCCTCGATTCAATGCTAGAACTGTATATTTATTATGTCATTTAGCACAATTTCTATGATTTATCGTTTCAAGTTCAAATCGAACACATATACATACATTTTTATCACCTAGTTATTAATTATGTTGCACAATTTATTAATCAAGTTATATGTATTGATTTCATTACAGATATTTCATCCCATTGAAACTCTTATTTTGTTTCATAATCCCAATCGCTGTGCCAATATACTGTTGGGGCGAAACATTCTATGGTGCCTTTATCATACAAGCTGTACTCCGCTATGTACTATCATTGAATTTCACATGGTTGGTGAATAGTGCCGCACATATGTTTGGTGCTCGCCCGTATGATCAACGTATCAATCCGTCGGAAAATTTATTTGTTTCCATATTAGCATACGGCGAAGGGTGGCACAATTACCATCATGTATTCCCATGGGATTATAAAGCAGCTGAATTAGGCATCTACTGGGTGAATTTGACCACACTTTTTATTGATATGTTTGCAAAAATTGGATGGGCATACGATTTAAAACAACCACCGAAAGAGTTGGTAAAACGAACGGTCGATAAATATGGGGATGGAACACATTTCAGCCACGATCATGCGATCGAAGTGCCACACCCAGAAGAAAATCGGTTGAACGATAGTGGAAATATAATTATATTGAAGAAAGATTTATAGAAAAAACTTAATAAATTTAAATTAATTTTAATAATATTGGTTATTACATATAAAATTAAAAGTTATTTATTTTAACCAATTAATTAAAATTATGTCGTTATATACATTATTCCTGTTTCTATTATGGTTTATTAGATATAATGTAGTCAGATGAATAAATAATAAAGTTGTTGTAAATAAAAATTGATTTTCCATTGTGAATTACAGAAACTGGATTGTTATAGATTTCCCCAAAAATTATGGAAATAATTTATGCGCGTGAAATATTTCTTAAATCAATCCTAGGTACAAAAACAACGTTTAGGATTGGTTTAGAAAAAATTTCACTCGCTTGCGCAGGGCAGTGAAAAATTTCCTAAATTATTCCTAAAAAAAAAATTGTGAATATTGAAATTTACGCAGAATATCTAAACATTTAAATAATTCCTGGGTATTGACGATTGATAGAACTAACAGAGAAACATAATGGCACCGATGTCTACCTCGCCAATTCTAGATTAGTATTCAGTTGAAGTGAGAAAATCAAATAAAACAATAACCACGGGTTTCGCGGCCAAGTTTGACCAATCCAGAACAATGACCTGTAGCAGCTCGAATATTCGACTCACCGATATTCGATTCTGCCACAAACAAAACAATTAGTGAAATTCAAATATAAACCAACTTATTTGAATTAAGCGTTCACTAACCCCATCACATATACATCTATCCAACCAACACTATCTAATAACCGAACCATTACTATAAAACATTTATAGTAAAACCATCGCCATCTAACAACATCACCACGAACAACAATGTTCGGTGATGCAATAATAATCCACTGCACTTAACATAAGTGCAATGTCGACCGTCGCCGGCGCATCTGTTCCCTCTCCAATATACGACATGTATATTTGGACACGAAGGCGACGTCATTACAACCAAAACAACTCACAACTCAAAAACAACAATTCAGCGTCCATTACTTTTTTTTTATATATAACAAAAAACAACACGTAATAATAACGCGTAACAAGTGGTGGTGGTGCAATAATAAAAGTATATAAAAATAAAATCAATAATATTAAGTTAATTGTAAATGTAAATAATAAAATATAACAATAAATAAATTATAAATATAAATAATAAATTATAATACAAAAATAAAGTTTTGGTGTTAAACATTTATATTGAATAATAAAGTTTATAAAAACTAAAGACCAAAATCTAAAAAAACATCCTGAGTATCGTCAGTTGATAGTGCTTACAGTGAAACATAGTGGCACGATGTTTACCTCGCAAATTCTGGATTAGTATTCAGTTGAAGTGAGAAAATCAAATAAAACAATAACCATGGGTTTCGCGGCCAAGTTTGGCCATCCAGAACAATAACAAAAATCTAAAAAAATTCCTGAGTATCGTCAATTGATAGTGCTTACAGTGAAACATAGTGGCACGATGTCTACCTCGCAAATTCTGGATTAGTATTCAGTTGAAGTGAGAAAATCAAATAAAACAATAACCACGTATTTCGCGGCCAAGTTTGTGCAATTCAGAACAATGACAAAAACCTAAAAAAATTCCTGGGTATTGACAATTGATAGAACTAACATTGAAACATAGTGGCACCTCGCAACTTCTGGATTAGAGCTTACAGTGAAATATAGTGGCACCGATGTCTACCTCGCAAATTCTGGACGATTAATCCAAATTTTATAATTAATGAAAACTCATAAATTTTAATAATATGTAATTCATAGTTTTAACATAATGAAATATCGACATGAAACTTTAAAACTAGCATTTTTTACTTATTATGAGGTCATTGTTTTACTTTTGGTAATTTATATAACTAGTAGAACGAACTATTTCATTATATCAAAGAATATATTCGCCTAAATGTTTACATAGTCTGGATTAATTTAAGTATACACAAATACATTCACAGTTTCTTTTACTTAGAAGAAAGTTAAGAAATTTTTCACTGCCTTAATAATTTGAACTTAAAAGGAAAATTTATCATACGAAATGCCGTAATCGTTTATTTCGAGCCGATAATGATCTTCAAAATCAGAATTATCATGGTATGTAATTAAAATATTGTGATCAATATGATTATGTTAATTTATACAATGAGGGATCAGCATAATACATTTTGCAACATAATTAAATGCACAATGGAAACAAACCAATATGTAAGCGCCATCTATGAACAAACACAGTAGGTTAAAAAAAAAAAATGTTCAACCCACGATAATAGAATAAATCATGTCGCACTGCCAAGATTATACTTTAAACGTTTACATACCGATCAGTTTGAAAAACAGAAACTAGATGTCATTAAAATATGGTGTAATATAGTCATACTACTTATTAGTTAGACGCCTAATAATATTATTTATAAATTTTTTAATCGCTGCCATCTCTTCATAAACGTAATTATATTGTTTGATCTCTAGTGTCAATAATAGAGTATCAAATGCCCAGTACTAATATACTTTGATCGTGCTACCTTTTACGGAAATATAATCTATCATTATTTTTACGTTTTAGCCCTGTCAAACAGGTTCAATCACTGGATTGTGAATTAAACAAACGATGTAAATTCTAGATAACACTAAATTTATTTATTTTCGAATTATAACGCTTAATACTGATTTACTTAATTCGCTTATTTAACTTAATTATTTAACTTCACAATAATTACTTTATTACACTTTAATAACACTGTATTACACTTAACTTTCACTTGTTCCTTTTTAGTACTACTATAAGCACTATCACGGTTAAAACAACTAATTTACTCCTAAAATTGTTATTTCGTATTTATACCAAATATTCTAACCACAATGTTCGAGAGTGGAATAGTCTAGACACATCTAGTTATTACAGTTTACATTTACGGTAGTGTCGCTACTCAAATAGAGATGTCCCCTCGATCGTAACATTACCCCTACCTAATCCTGATTCGTCTAGAACAGGATCCAACTCACCTCCCTTGTAGAGCGCTACTGTACTGCTTTCCCCGCTGCCCTTGCGTAATCCGGTAGACCACGTCGTTTATTTTGGTGATGATGGTGTACGGCCCTTCCCATGAAGGTTGCAACTTTGGTGATAAACACTTTTCCGTTGTGGGTTGTAAAGCCATACTAAATCTCCCTATCTCCGTGCCATCCCCGTTGAGTGTTGCATCGCTGATCGATGTGCCATCGGAATATGTCGAGCCAAGTTGCGTCGATAAGTCGATCCAAGTTGCGTTGATTATTATCCACGACCATTGCCAAATATTTTTCCAATGTCTTACTGAATCTGTCCACCATACCATCCGACTGTGAACCATACCATGCAAAGGCGTTGTTCGTGCCTTTTTTATACCGAGCAACTGGGATACAACTGACTCAAAATTTCTTCCTTGGTCCGTGTGAAGATACATCTCTGGCCATTTGCTAAAATAGTCTATTATTACTAGCACATACTTGTTATCAACATCTGTAGTCCGATATGGTCCTGCCACATCCATTGCAATTCTCTCGAATGGCGCCCCAAGGTTATACTACTGCATTGATCTCCGACTTTTCCGTGCGCAACCTTTCATCGCCACATACTGATCACATTTTTGACACCACCCCACTGATTTGTCCCTCCGTCATACTCCTTCAATACTTCGGCACTCCAAGACTTAGCCATCGCTTTTACTGATTGTTTTACCACATTCGCATTAAGCATCCGTTCCCGATTTGAAGGTTGTCCCATTGTTCCCAGTAAGCCTTTACTGTGGGACTCTTATCTGCAATTTCATCCAAGTTGGACAATTTCCTGTCTCCTTAAAATGATCATATTATTGCCAAATCCGGATCAGCTAACTGCTAGCCCCTTACCGTTTCATCTGTCCACTCTTTTCATCTGTCTTCCTCTATATGCCCGCAGTGCTTGCATTCTACTTGGCATGGCCGACTTGACAATGCATCGGCATTTCCATGTGTACTCCGTTTTCGATGTTCGATCTGATAATTGTTACGGCTGCATAGAAATTGTATTTTTGCTAATTGCATCAGCTGATTCTATTTAGGGAATACCTGAGTACGTCTATTTGTTTTGTTTAAAATATGGGTCAATCAACTACAAAAAATTTGTATATAGTACATCTCTTAGTACATAAATGAGTCATCATAAGCACAATAATAATACATAATATTTTTTTTTGGGTACAGTGACTGAAGTGTTTATATCATGTATATGTAACTTATATATACCAATACATATTTTAATTTTTTTATATACAATTCTGGAATTACTGGACGAGGGAAACAAACAATAAATAATAACTCGTAGTATATGTATATGTAGTATATGTATATCGATAATAATTATGTATATAATATGTTGGTATATAGGTTCTATGTACTTGATTATGCAGTCAAGACTATTGGTATAGAAAAACATTCTTTTCCTCTGAGGTTTCCGCAAGCGCGCATCACGATTATACAAATTAAATATTTTTATAGAATTATATATAGTCGCAGTGGTGTAAAATAGCGCATGTTGGGATTAAAATTAAAGTCCTCCATCATAAATAAAACCAACATAGTTTTATATATTTTCTTTTGTTTTAAATCGGTAAGTGATACAAATTATTTCTCTTACAACATACAATTGCTTCAACCACTTTCCCTTTAAATTATTTGCGCTGTAGGTATATTGTTGTACCACATAAAAAAGGAGAAGGTTCATAAAAATAATTACACTGTTATCGTTCCTATCCAAGCCGGTATAATCGACAAACGGAGCCTCAGCCAAGGCTGCCAGTGAATTATAATAGGGAGGACTAGCGTCTATCATCTCATCTTTGTGGCCGAATAAAAACCATACCGAATTTACCTGCATGATAGTGCGTGTGTTTTTACGTGATAATAGTGAGCACTAGCTACAACAAAAAAATTTATAAAAAGTTGTCAGGAAAGTTTTTGTTTTCAATTAAAGAAAAAAAAAATTCAAAAATTAAGAAATAAAGAAATAGAAAAAAAAATAAAAAAAAAAATTATATATATACGTATATATAAATATCGTAGTATCTAGTAGCAAGTGTTATTTGAAGTGAATCAGTGTAGGGAGTATAAATTTAATAATGTTAAATTTTCAGTCACCCCAGTAACACCTCGGAGTACTCTAAGGACATTTGGGATTGGTGAGTTATTTTTTTTATATACATAGTGCTCCCAACATTGTTTTTGTTGTTTTGTTCTTTTTTATCAATAACACTGCCGAAGTAAATTTAAAAATTTATTATTTAAATCATAAGTTTTATTCTTATAAATATATATAGAGTGAAAATTACAAAAAAAAAAAAAATATGTTTTTTTGTTGTTATCTATATTATTTAAATTATGTTATTAGTTAAAGAAATAAACATGTTAAATTAATTGATTTCTTTTTATGGGATGATGATATTGGGGTATGGGAGTGCTGATGCTCGTTTTACGTTTAAAGATCACGTGTAAAAAAAAAGTTTGTTGGATCTTTTCTTTTGATTAACGGCGGCTAATAACCCTCCCAAACCAACTGTTTGCTACCTGAAATATTATAATAAAATACACGTGCAAGTCGTCGTATAGATCCGTAACATAATGATAACTCTGTAGTCGTTCGATCCAATACGCTACTTGCCCTTCAGTCTTGAACTGCAGCAGCCAACGTAATGCTCCATGGTCCGTTCGTATATATGAAATTCTTGGCCATAGAGGTACTTATGAAAATGTTTCACACAATCGACTATAGCCAATAATTTCTTACGAGTCACACAATAGTTACGTGCTGGTTTAGATAATACCTTTGAGTAATAAGCTATCACGTTTTCTGAACCTTCAATAGCTTGTAACAACACAGCTCCGATACCATCACTACTGGCGTCGGTGTCAAGAATCAACTTAACACCGCGTATAGGGTATTCGAATAATGGTGCCGTACGTAATCGCCTTCTCAATTCATAAAATAATGAATTCTTGCTCGTCATTCCATTCAAATGCACTGTTCTTCCGGGTCAAATCATGTAAGCTCTATGCAACGTTGGCAAATCCTGGCACGAATCGCCTATAATAAGAGCACAATCCAAGGAAGCATCGAAATTCCCGTAAATTTTTAGGCTTTGGCCAGTCCTTTAGAGTCCGCAGATATCTTGTCCTCATCGGTGTGAATTCCGTTAGTCGTTACCTTGTGCCCCAAAAATTGTACCTCCGTTCTAAATAGAGAGCACTTCTTCGAATTTAACATTAAATCGGCTGATTGCAATCGCTCCCTTACCTCTGACAAATTTCTCAGGTGGTCCTCGAAATAATCTCCCATAAATATGATGTTGTCCAAATATAAGAGGGATGTCTTCCAATGTAAGCCCTTTAACACGCGCTCCATTAATCGTTCAAAAGTTGCCGCGCCATTACATAATCCAAATGGCATGACGTTAAACTGCCATAATCCATTATCCACATTGAATGCCGTTGTTTCACAATGTTGCTCTTGGACTTCCACCTGCCAATACCTGCTTTGCAGGTCCAATGTTGAAAACATTCTACCACCTGATACTTTTCCAACGTGTCGTCTATCCTTGGTAATAGGTAGCTATCTGTAATCAACGCAGAAACACATTTTACCATCCTTCATTTCGACCAACACTACCACTGTTTGATGATTCAATTACTCCAGCTGCCTGCATGTCCGTTACCATTTGATGCACCTCTTCTCGTTTTGCTAATGGTAATCTTCTCGGTGCTTGGCGTATAGGTGCCTCCGTTTTGGTATCAATTCTATGCTTTACCATGTTAGCCCTTCTATTACTATCCGGTGTACTACAAAAGATCGATTTAATACTGTTCGAACAGTTGTCGTGCTGAATTATTCTGGTTCATGGTTAGACCTCCAGTCCATTTCTGCATGAGGTGTTGTACTGTTTATTTCTGTCCTTGGGCATCGGTGTTTCTAGTCGGATTCATCTGTTCGGATTTCATTATTGTTGATACCTCTTCACATTTACCAATAACAGTTCCTTTCTTAATTGTTTTTGTCTTATCCGAGAGATTTAGGGTCCTAACCCTAAATTCGGTATCTAATTTTAGTATTGTCCTCCTTATCATAATTTCTTTGATTTCGCTTTCTTCTTGACTGGCTTCTACAATCCACAATCAGACAATTGTTTCCGAATTCTGTGGCAGCTTTCCCGATGATCTAATATTACCCGCCTATAATTGTTGTTTCTACAACGTCTATTCGCAGTGGTAATTCGAAATTATCACAGTCCAATACTCCTCGTCCAACACCACCACAAGCCATTCGCCCTCACGAAGTCCATGCCCAAGATGACTTCATCCAATATTTTTGCGACCAACACTTCGTGTTGGAATTGAGTATTGCCTATCCTGATTCTCAAAATCTTCCTGCCCGTATAATATACTACGGAGCATTTCTAATACTCTTTGCTATTTTCTTGGTTTAAAAGCCAAAATTCTATAATTATTTATATATTGGTCCATCGCGGCAAACTTTGTCAAGGACAGTTTGGCACGATAGATTAACATAGTAATTAGATTGTTATCAAGTTTAAGTATCGTTATAATTTGTGATATCTTCCAGTTAAGGTCTTAATCGCGTAGTCTGGTAAGGAACACAATCAATAACTCCAAAAACCGCAAGAAAACACGGCGATATGATCTTATTACCGGCAGAGTGTTTTCTTGCGGATTGGGCAATGATTGATTGTATTCCTGCATCAGGCGGATCTTCTTCAACTTGAAGTATATAAGCTTTGGAATCCAATACCCACCGTCTCCTATTTATTGTAGCATGTTATAATTAATTACTCTATTTGAAGTAAACTTGGTTTAAGTGAGAAGCAAAACCATTAGCTTCCTCTTTATAATATCTCACCCACATCCATTAGGCAGACTAGTGGAGGACTCAAGTTTGTTGGTTCGCCTCTGTATAATACATTAATTCCATCAAGGCCGAATCTCAGGGTTTTTATAGCACGATTTAATAATGTTCACTTAAGTAACGATGACTTTTGCTGTAGATGACAACTTTATTGACTTTTCAGAAATACTACTGATATTAAGGTGTAGCTATACCTGCCAGATCTTACAGAATTTGTTTTAAGTTTTCTGCTGCTACATCAATATCTAAGATCCAGATTTTTCAGATGAAAGTGTTATTGTATCCGGCGGTTGATTGAAAGAGAAGCATGTAATTCCTTTTGTTACGCAGAAGTCTATTAAACCTGGTATTATCTTTGTATTAGCAGAACCATATGTAGGATGCCCGAATTAAATAAATTTTACAAATATTAATATTGACGGACTGATATCGATAATGATCAATATGAAAGTTATGTGCCTAATTATATCAATATACTAACTTCATACGAGTATATCTATTCAGGTGATATCATTCAATTTAATTTAAAAGGTCACTTTATTGAGCGGAGTTTTTTTAGTTCTCTGAAATCAAATTGTAACATATAGGTAGTATGTAAATAAGCAAGGATGGTCGATTTTCATGGACGTTCTACTCGGTCAAATTTAGTGGAAATGCCCAATTTGACGGAAATTATACACGGAGTTCAGAAAGGGTTTTGGTTTTATAAATAATGGTATTGTTCTGTAACAATAAGAATCTTTTGGTATTAACGATAATTTAATATTAAATCATATTTTATTGGACGTTTGTTAAATAAATATCAATTTATCGAAATATCCAATTGTAGGTCATTTTGGAGTTCCTAGAAGGGGTTGAAATTATTTTTAAAAGTTATCACAAAAAGTTATACAATTTGTTCATATCGTGATAATTATTGTCAACAAGATTATCAGAGTTTTATGTATGTGGAACGAAGCAGGATACATACTCCAGAAATGAAAAATGAAACAAGTTTTGAAATAACTAAAGTTTAAAGCACCACTTCAAAGTTGTAAGCTTGTATATCGTAATCATAAGGAAGACATTTTGAACACCTTTTGTAACTCACTGTATTAATTTTAAAAACTAGAATTTAAAAAAAATTAAATCATCATTCCTCTCAAACGGACACAAAAACGAGATCAAAACACTTAGATCTTAAATAAAACTTTAGCAATTGCAAGTAAAATATGTCGGCTGCTCACCATTCCACACTGCAGTTTATAGGAAATAAAAATTTGCACAGTTACTTTCAATTTGTTTAACATATCACATGTCTAATATAAATGCAGGCCATTGAAATTAGCATATTTACGATATGTAAATATTCTAGTATACGAATCGATTACAGATGTTAAATAATAACATTATAAATCGATTATAGGTTTGTTGGTATATCGTGTCGTTCACGTGTGCAATAATACATCCGACCCCTAAAACCTATCGCTATTCAATTTACCATATTCCATATAGGCATACGTATAAGCTATATGTAAATATCTATAGTACACATGTTAATCCGGATACATACCGATTTTACATTATAATACAATAATTTGATATATCGTATGAGTCTTGTATGGAAAATAATGACATTTAAAGGGCATGTAGTAAACTAGGATGGTGTCGTAGCTCAGCTGCCAAATAGAAAGAGACACTTACATGTTGAGTACCTATATGTATGTAGCACTCGTGCCACGAGTACACAGTCCTTATTGCATAGACTATGCTACTAGATGTTCACTAAATTTTAAAAAATACTACAATGTTTACAAATTTACAGAGCCTTGCCATGAACATTTCTGGTTACCAACAAGATCATTTCTTCAACAATGAAAATTTTATCGATATCAAGGTCCCTATATGCGTGAAGATGTATTGAAATGTTTAACTTAACCCAACAAAAATTGTCTAAGTTTCCAATACGACAATCGGCTCAAAAAAATATCCTGAATTATGCTTCCGGGTATAGTAGACCTATGTTTTTGGAAATATATTTCTAAAACGTATTAATACATACATAGTCTTTTTAAAAAGAGTAGTTTAGTTGTCAAATTATTTAAAAACGAACAGGGAAGGGCAGTCCTTCCGAATACCGGATGTCTGACAGCTACCAATATTATAATCTAGAGTAATACTGAGGGCTAATACCAAATTTGTAATATGCGTACCGATCTACTCCAAAGTTTCGAATGTTGCATGAGGTCTTAATATGATATTTTAATGTAAAGGCTTTTTAATGTCAAAAACGGCTTTTCTTCGTCTACAGCTGATTCAGTCTGTTCATTTCACCATTATGGATCATAAGATTATATTCTAAACGCGTGGTTGAAGGCTTCTGGTACATTGTGATATTGACGTTTGCAATCTTCGGATTTCGACCGAAGTCCCACCCTTTATCCATCAGAACACACATGCAGTAAACATAGCACAATCCATATTTTAAGTCACCATTTACGAATAATAATAAACACAAGTATAGTTATAGCTAAATATAGCGATAAATACAAAATCAAAAGCATTAACTTCGTACGAATTCGTATTCACAAAAAACACGTGATCCCGATCTAACAATCAATATAAATATCATTTGCAAAAACAATTTTAAATCCATTGTTAAACATAGTGTACGATAATAAACAAATAAATAATAGTTAAAAATACAAAAATTTATTAAATGCGAATAAAACATTACATTACACAAAAATTAAAATACCCAAGAAAAAAATTATTTTTAAAGTGCTACAGACTTACAAAGTGTAAGTTCGATTAAGTTAGTTAAGGTGTAAGTAAAATATATTAAGATTTTAAGAAGTATGGCGAATACAATAATGTACAAACCTATTTAGAATATCTTGTGAGTGTGATTATTTATCTTATACATATTAGAATCCTACTCCTTTCTATAAAAATGAGTGTACATATTCAATAAAATATACCCATGTCCGCTAAACACCTGTCGTGCGGCACGAGGTCAACTACATCTGTCCTGATGTTTGCTATAGATCTCCACCCAGGATTAGCTTTAGTAGTTGAAGGGCCGTTACCTCTAATTATTTCTGAAAGTCTTGTCAAACAAAGATTATGCTGTTGACAGCTCCTTGCATGTACAAAGAGAGAAACATGCGATGCCTTTATGATTGGATCACGTCAATATCGGACATATGTTTACGGAGTATGAGACTGTTTGATTTTTTACACCAAAACGTCGATTATCTCAACTGTAATACCATATATTTGTTGTTTCAATTGATGACCGTTTCTGGATCTCATATTTTATTAAAATAATTTTTACCACATTTCTTCAACAAATATAGATCATTTCATTTTTTTTTTTCAAAATTTTGGATTTTCAACTTTCAGAGATAAGAGCATATACATTTGCAACATTTTCAAAAAATTTGCTCTCAAAAGTACATCAATAAAATTATTTAAAATTATGTTTAGAATTGTCAAAGCTTAATTAATAATTAATTTAATTATTAATCATGAAATGGAATTAATTTTTTTATCAGAAACAAAAGTTGAATTATCTGTGATTCAATGACTTAACACTCGGAGTGGAACCATTTTATGAATGGATCACAAATATGGTACCTTGGCTATCAAGACATACTTGGTACTTTGTTGTCTGATGAGTGTTTTATAAAGTGCTTAGTTTATTATTTGTAACTTAAGTAGATAAGTACTTCAGTACAATTTCACAAAATTCATTCGCATACCGTATAAGCCACAAATATCAAGAATTTGCTTAATTCAGGAGATGGGCTTTTGATCAACAGCCAAAAACCCACTATTACTATACTGCATGTTAAACAAACTATATGTTAATAGGTGTAAACATCATACTTTGGTTCTGATTAAATTGTTTATTTTCTCAAACTAGTAATTCGAAACTATTACTTGATATCTTTATACAAATATCGTGAAATTGAGTAGAATCCTTAATTTTGTGTAGTTGATCATTGCAGAAACGATTGCTAAACTGTTCGTACTTTTTAAAACTTTTAAAAATACTAAGTGCCGTTTAAAAATAAGTAACAATATTTATACAAATCCCAACAAAGATAGCACCCCAAAATTCACCGATAAATACTGCCATCTATTGTAAAGAAATACAATTTAATATAATTTTTTTCCATTTTATTTATTCCAGAACAACATTCAAAAAAATGTTGGGCGTCAACCATGTATTGAGCGTCACCTCGATGGAGATGACAAAACCATCTAAAAATATCCTAAACACCGAAACAAAAGACAGCCGAGAATTTCCATTAAATTCCAAATTAATTATTAACAAAACTATTAATGATCGGAATCATTATTTTAATAATTTCAAAAATTTAAACGCAGTTATTGATAATAAAAATAATAATGGTGATAATAGTGATAGTATAAATGAATTGTATAGTGATCTAGATGAAATACCAAAAAGTTCACATAATACCACCGAAAATCTTACATACAAATTATTCGGGATTGGTTTTAAAACTCCATTTAAATGGAATAATGTAATATGGTTAAGTGTAATTCATTTATCATTTTTGTGTGGCGTGAAATCCATATGGGCGCACCAAACATTATTTCTTACAACAGTATGGGGTTAGTAAATATTTATATGCAATTATCTAAAAACTGAGAAAAACTATTAACGTGAGGCCAATAGTGAATTATTTAACAAAAAAAAAATTAACAATATGATTTTTTAAATTTTTTGTGTCATAGGATTCGTTGCTGCTATAATGGCCGGATTTGGTGTGACTGGCGGCGTACATCGTTTATGGAGTCACAAATCGTACAAAGCTAAAACACCGTTGCGTATAATCCTAGCGCTTTGCTTTTCAATGGCCGGCCAAAATACTATATACGATTGGGTACGCGATCACCGTGTCCATCATAAATTCACGGAAACCGATGCTGATCCGCATAATGCAAGTCGTGGATTTTTCTTTTCTCACGTCGGTTGGTTAATGATGAAAAAACATCCAAAAGTTATCGAAAAGGGTAATCAAATTGATATGAGCGATATTGTAGCAGATCCGGTTGTTAAATTTCACCAAAAGTAAGTCTAAAAAACTATTTATTTAATATTCCTACCTTAATACACAATTTTTTCGATCCTTGAACTTAAAACGCAGTCGTACTATAATGCTCATGGTATTTGTCAGATATGCGTTTATTAATATATGTTCACCAGTAGCGTGCAGAAACTTAATGTAAAACATATAACACAACATTCAAATATGCTGCGATTTTCTGCAGAACCCGAATTAAAAATATCTTTGATTCAATGCTATAACTATAATTTATAAAAACTTTACGATTTATTATGTCATTTTGCACAATTTCTATGATTTATCGTTTCAAGTTCAAAATCGAACCCACATAGGTACATATACATTTTCATCACCTAGTTATTAATTATGTTGCACAATTTATTAATCAAGTTATATATATTTTGATTTCATTACAGATATTTCATCCCATTGAAACTCTTATTTTGTTTCATAATCCCAGTCGCAATACCAATTTACTGTTGGGGCGAAACATTCTATAGTGCCTTTATCACACAAGCTTTAGTACGTTTTACACTTTCAATGAATTTCACATGGTTGGTGAATAGTGCGGCACATATGTTTGGTGCACGCCCATACGATCGACGTATTAAACCATCGCAAAATTTAATAGTTTCCATATTAGCATTCGGCGAAGGATGGCACAATTACCATCATGTATTCCCATGGGATTATAAGGCAGCTGAATTAGGCATCTACTCTGTGAATTTAACCACATTTTTTATTGATATGTTTGCAAAAATTGGTTGGGCATACGATTTAAAACAACCACCGAAAGAGTTGGTAAAACGCACGGTCGATAAATATGGGGATGGAACACATTTCAGCCACGATCATGCGATCGAAGTGCCACACCCAGATGAAAATCAGTTGAACGAAAGTTGAAATATAATTATATTGAACAAAATTTTATAGAAAATGCTTATATATCGACATAATTTTAATTAGAAGATTTATAGAAAAACTTAATAAATTTAAATTAATTTTAATCATATTGGTTTTTAAATATAAAATTAAAATTTTTTTATTTAAAAACATTTTAATTTTATATGTAAAAACGAATATTATTAAAATTAATTTAAATTTATTAAGTTTTTTCTATAAATCTTCTAATTAAAATTATGTCGATGAATAAATAAAAAAGTTATTGAAAAAAAAATTGATTTTCCATTGTGAATTACAAAAACTGGATTCTTATAAATTTCCCCAAAAATTATGGGAATAATTCGAAATGCCTTAATCGTTTATTTCTAGCCGATCATGATCTTCAAAATTGTCATGGTGTGTAATTTAAATATTGTATATCAATATGATTGTGATAATTAAGTGCACAATGGAAACAAACCAATATGTAAGCGCCATCTATGAACGAACATAATAGCCATGCATATTTCTAGGCCTTTTGCTATTAAATTCAACCAATGAGAATATAACAGATCATATCGCACTGTCAAGATTATATGTCCTTTAAATACTTAATTGCCAAAACAGATACTTTTAGATCATATCACTAGATGTTACTAAAATATATAGTACAACACAATCTAGATGGCTCTAGTTGTCACTATACTATTGGTACGTTTTAACTTTATCAAACCAGGTTCGATCACTGGATTGAGAATAAAACAACCAATTTAATTCTAGATAACACTAAATTTATTTATTTCCGAATTATTATATCCAACACTAATTTACTTAATTTCACAAATTAAACGTATTCACTTTATTTCATTTTAATAACTCTTAACTTTCATTTTTTACTTCCTACTAACTTTATCGCAGTTAAAATCCGAATAACTCCTACCATTTCATCTCGTATTTATACCACATCTAACATTCAAGTAAATAAATATTCCACAATATTCGAGAGTTTCTAGACTATTCCTGAATAGTCTAGACACATCTAATTTACTACAGTTCACATATACTGTCATTTCTCAAATAGAGATGTCGCCACCAGACAATACTTGGAATCTTTTAGATCATACAACTAGATGTCCCCAAAATATATAGTGTAATACAACAATCTATACTATTATTACGATTGTGGTGACATCTGTATTTGAGTAGAGAAACTACCGGTAGATATAAAAGTAGATTAGAGATGCGTCTAGACTATTCAGGAATAATCTAGAGACATCTCGAATATTGTGGAATATTCTAGTAGCTTAAAATGTGTGGGATAAATACTAGCTGAAATGGTATGAGTTAGAGTTTAACAGTAGAGTACGCAGTGGGGTTAGTTGTGTTTTAACCGTGCTAGTAGTAAAGGGTTTTCCAATAGAGGTTTCATTTTGAATAGCCTGCTATTTGGGCAGCTGTTAATTTTGAAGCTGTCAGCTTTTGACATTTAACAAATAAAATCTACGCCATTACTAAAAACTGTACGATACACGCTTCAACGACGCATTGTAACTGTTAAAATTCACTACAAAAATGGTGAATTTTGCAGTCACAGTTCGCAAAACTAAAGCACTTTTTGGTCGTTGTGAAACACCTTCTCGGCCGGCAATAGTGAAACTGGTGGAAGAATTTGAGCTGTTGGGACAAGTTAATGTTGTGGAGAATCTAAACCGTGTTCGTCGCTCAAGAACAACTGAGATTATTGCTGCTGTAGCCCGTAGTGTTGAAGAAAACCCAGGTTTGTCGATTCATCGTCGATCTTTGGAATAAGACGTTTCGATTTTGGAATTGAAACGACATTACACCGTATTTTGCATAAACACTTAGGTCTTAAGGCTTTTAAAGTTCAGTTAACACAAAAACTAAAGCCGGTCGATCACCATAAACGTCGTATCTTCGCTGATTGGATCGTTCAAATGCATCAAAATGATCCGGATTTTCATCGAAAAATCATCTTGAATGATGAGGCCCATTTACACCTCGGAGGCTACGTTAATAAGCAGAGTTGTCGCTATTGGGGCTCAGACGTTTATTTTCAGCAAGACGTAGCTACGTGCCACACAAGCAATGAATAAATGAATCTAGGAAGAGTTAAAGATTTCCAAATTAGAGGCGGAGTTGGCGCGGCATGGTTTATCAACTGCCGATCAGAAAAATGAATTAAAACAACGGATTTTAAGGCTATGAGAAATGATGGTATTGATCCAGCCAATTATACGATTACGATGAAACAACAATTTCGACGTGAAACAGAAGAGTATGGGGAAGATAAAGAGGCAGAACTGAAGGCTAAACGCGTTCAGTCTGGAAATTTCGATTTGTCACAGTTACTAGCTACTGTTGTAAAGTTTATGGAAGATTGGGTTCAGGAAATGAAACAATTAATTTTGGAAAGGAGCCAGTTATTTGGTTAAATATGGAAATTGGACAGACAGTAGACATGTGATATCAGGCGATGGGCACTGCACTACAGGGAAATGTTGAGATGATGCAGTCAACCGTTCAGCAGGTTAAACAGAAATTACAAACAGGTATTCCATAATTCAAGCAAAAAGTTCTCGAAGAAAATGAAAATTTTCAAAATGTGGCTGAGAAAGTTCTCGATGATAATGAAATAATGCAGAATTTGGAGTAGAAAGTGGTTAACAATAACGGAATCATGCAAAATTTGGAGGAGATCTTTGATAAGTTAAAATAAATGGAACAGCCTCCCAAGTAGCCTAGGTAGTATTAGCGACGGAGTTTAAGCCAATATCATTCGAAACGGTGATTAAGCAAAATGGTTGTAACTAGGAAAATCGGGTAAACAAGTTTATAGTGGCTCTTATAGAAAATACGACTGTCAGGTGGCCGGATGAATGTCCGGTATGGCTTGCGAGTCAATTACAGTGGTTTCAAAAAATGAGATTCAGTATGGCGGCACAACATGCAACGAAAAGTTTATCATCAAAGCGGTAACCACCATGGGAAGGACCATACACGGTCATTAACAAACTAAACGATGTGTTCTATCGGATTAAGAAAGAGAAGCGAGGAATACCAAAAGTAGTGTATTTATAGCGATTAACACTATACAGGAGAGGTGCAATGAATTCTGTTCGGGACGAATCAGGATTAAGTACTGGTAATGTTACGATTGTGGTGACATCTCTATTCGAGTAGAAAAATTACCATAGATGTATTATTCAGGAATAGTCTAGACACTTCTCAAATATTGTGGAATATTCTAGTGGGTTAAAATATGTGGTATAAATACAAAGTAGAATGGTAAGAGTTAGTTCGTTAGAGTTTAACAGTGTTTAGACCGTGATTTAGTGCTAGTAGTAAAAGGAAAATGTAAAAGTTACGGATTATTAAAATATATCAAAATTTATAACGAACACTATCAAAGACGAACAAAACTTAATTAAGAAAAAATCTTTTTCTAGTGTCAACCAGCGACTTACCAATCATAGTAGGTAGTAAGAGGAACATAAGCAGTTTTTCTTTTACTTGTATTTATACCATAAATGTAGGCTGCAGTAGTTTCTCTACTTAAACAGTGATGTTTCAATTCATCGTAACAATTCAATTTGGCAAAACACTCCAATTTCTTCACGTTTTTTGTCCCGATGGTGGATATGATTTTTAACAAATACAACGGCATTGCCCCGTAAGGCCAGAATTAACTTGATTCTATAGTAGTTCACTACTTCCACCAGCTTTTTTTCTTGAAATATTTATCTTGTTCTGCGGAGTGAGAGTACCGGTGGTACTTTTATACTACATCTGTATATAAGAACCACTGCTCTCACTCATTCAACTTGCTTGCGGCAATGGTTTAGCAGCTTTCTTTGAATCAGCATCTCACATTATGATCATATTGTCGTTTTGCCATGTATAAGTATAACTTAGTTGCGCTGATTTTCTCTAATTAGAAATAATTAAAAGAAGGAATCAATAGAAACATGTGTACACTACCAATGTGTAAAAAATCACTGAAAAATGATGTTGTCAATCAACATAGATAAAAAATGAACAATATGATTTTAGACTCGGGCAGAGTTGTAGAGGTATTATCAACATGATCCCGTATCATCACAAAACATTTAAATTAATCTAACTTACTACCTACATCAAGAAAATCCAATCCAGACAGTACTTTGTAAAATGAATATACGGGAAAAAATATCTAAATGATTCCAAAGTAATCAAGGTACGTTACTTGCCAGAAACATAGTTCAATTCGATATAATTTCCACTACTGTTCCTGTCATGGGTCCCATTTGCCGCTTCAGCGAATCATTTGAATGGAGCAAATCCATCCATTCGTATAAGGAGGCTTTCTTTAAAAATGAATTTTGTAACTGCGGTTTATGTCATTCCACAACCTTCAGACGATAACTTCTAAAAATCTACATCCAACAAAACAAACATCATTTCAGCACCGCTTTAGGGTAAACGTATATTGGCGATACTTTATAATTGGCACATTCGTGCTACCATCAATATAATACAATTTTTAGAAAATAATTTGCAGGACTTCCTAAATGATGTCGCTATAGTTCAATTCAAGAGCCGGCAAGATCCCCAGAACTAACTACATATTATGTATATTTTTCTGTATCTGAAATACAAAAATAAGAAATGGAACAGGAATAAATAGTACGGATAAACAAATAGCAGCTCAACAGATAAGGCAGGATTTGGAAGCCCGTATTCAATCAAAATGAGGACATTTTGCAACTCATTCTATTATTTTTTCAAACTGCATTTGAAAAAATCATCATTCCTCCCAAGCGGACCCAAATACGAGATCAAAACACTTAGATCTTAAATAAAGACTTAGCAATTACAAATAAAATAAGTTGGTTGCTCTCCTTTCCACCCTGCAGTTTATAGGAAATAAAAATTTGCACAATTTCTATCTATTTGTTTAACATATCACATGTGTAAAAAATATCCAGGTCATTGAAATTAGCATATATTTATATACGATATGTAAATATTCTAGTCCAAAACGATTACAAGCGTATATAGTAGTAACATGTAAAGATGTGCTGGTATCGTGTCGCTTATACTCGTGCTATAATACATCCGACCCCTAAAAACCTATATCGGTATATTCAATTTACTATTTTCCATGTGTTAATGCGGAGTAATACCGATTTGTCATTATATTACAATAAAACTAATAAATTTAATAAATGTCAGTCTTGTATTTTAAATAATGGCATGTAGGATGATGTAGTATAGCTCATAAAAGTAAAATATTGACTAATCATGATTGCGCTACATTATGAGGTTCAGCGCTGTACTGTATGGATGTTTATTTGGTCCCGAAATTGATTTCCAGTACTGTTGTAGTAAAACGAATTAATTTTGAAGAGTATTCATATCAGTCCAGTTTTTTAATAATTACCAAGACATATACATACATTAATTAGAAGACTGTTCGGCTAGTGGATTTATTGTCCTTTGAAAGCTGAACAGTATCTCTATTTTAATTGGTCTTTTAATTGGCCATCTGCACACTACATAGCTCCATGAGATAGCCTGTACTAACATGAACCATGGGTCGGCCCATGAGTTCTACATTCCAACAGAGGGTAATAGGTGTTTTCAATTTAATCACTTATCGTAATCGGGAGATGACAAATCTCTTTTGCATCCCGCCTCTGTTGGGATTCGAGCCCGGTACCTCCCGATCCAAACGTCGCCGCTTTACTACTGCACTATTAGCTCGGTCAGTTTCAAACAAAAGGTTGTGCGTGGGTTCCACTCATTGTGATAATGATGATAAAAATTAATTGGCCACGAATCAGCTGCTCGAGGATTCAAATGTGTAATCTTCGAATTCGGAATCTCCCTTATCCATTATATATATATATATATATATATATATATATATATATATATATATATATATATATATATACGTATATATAAATAACAAACTTTTTAAGCCGTCATTACTAAATAATAAACACATGTTTAGTTATAGTTAAAACTCATATTCTTTACGTCATTTCATAAACAAACTCAACTAAATACAAAATCAAGAAAGCAAGTACTTCGCACAAATTCGTATTCGAAAAACGACCCGACGATCCCGATCAAAAAATCTATATAAAAATCATTTGCAAAAACAATTTTAATTTAATTGTTAAACTTAACCGTTTGTGTGAACGATAATAAACAAATAAATAATAATTAAAAATTTAAAAATTAAAATTATTAAATGAATAAAACATTTGAATTTTAATTAGATTACACGAAAATTAAAATACCCAAGAAAAAAAAATTTTTTTTAAAGTGCTTCAGACTTGTAAAGTGTAATTTCGATTAAGTTAGTTAAGGTGTAAGTAAAATATATTAAGAAGTGTAGGGAATAAACTGATGTACATACATACATATAAAGTTTAAATTCTTGTGAGCGTGAATATTTATCTTATATTAGAACCCTACTCCGTTCTATAAAAATGAGTGCTATTGTATTTAGTAGAAACATTTACTTTATCATACGAAACATTTACTTTATCATACTTAAGGTTTTATTCCATGAGAAAAATTGACTAACTTCTTGTCTTACATTAGTGAACGCTTAATTCAATTAAGTTGATTTAGATTTGATTTTCACTCATTTGTTTGTTGTGGCAGTTTCGAATATCGGTGAGTCGAATATTCGAGCTGCTACAAGTGTATATGACTCTAACTATACCTCACATATCTATTTCGGCCAATAATGGCAGCTCCATGCAGGCTTATACACCAAACAGTTCAATGCATATCAGTGTACCCTTCTACTCGATATTACTTGATTTTAATTAAGCTGAAATATAATCACCAAAAATGAGTATAACACATTTCACTGGTGATTGCACTGAATCTGTTCTCCACCACTATTCACTCACCAGCATTGAATAAACTTAAGGATAGATATGATCGGAAAGACATATCACAATTTCACTCATATATGCACATATATAGAACGTCTACCTTTCCGCATGCCTTAAATGCCACAAAAATAAAGAAGTTTTTTGATTCAGCAGATGAAATGGTGGGTGCTAATATACCAGATTGCTAATATATCTGATTGTGAAAAATCTATAGATGGTAAGAGCAAATATGTATAGGGGAAGAAAGTTCAGCGGAAACAAAGAATCTGTCTAATGATTTCTTTACATTTTTGTAAATTATAATCAACGTTTTGGAGTCGTTGTCGTTAGGCTTAAAGGCATATGTAGTCATGACCCGTTGAAAATCAAAATCATTCTTTGTACGACTGTTAACAATTTAATAATTTGGATGTGCTTCCAATGATATTGTACAAATGGATCAAAAATTGGCGACGAAGTTTTAATTGCTATATAGCAGCAGACATCAATCAAAATATCGTTTAACATATTCCGGTCAACATCATATTTAAGATCTGTTTGAACTGAATTATATTTACCTTCCCAAGCTATTACCGATGTTTCATTGAGCATATGGAAAACACTTCAGTTAGCTAACCCACTTAATGAAGCGGATATATAGATTCATACACTCTGAAACGTTTCTGGTAGCATTAAATCAACCGAGGAGTTATGTGTACGATATTTTAAGAAGAATGTGATGCGGAACACGAATGAAAGATTTCTCGCAAGCTTACTATTTAAATGACGATTAGAAGGACTCAGAAACACGAATGTATCCACATGCGTGCTGGATGCAAAAAATCTCACTCAAAAATATGTTGAGTCTACATGCTTTGAGTAGTCTAAAAATTTCGTATGTAGACAGTTGAAAAAATTTTGATAAAAATTTGAGAATTTTTTTTATCCAATACAAATTACTATATAACGCAGTAAAGTAGGTAAGTCTTATAAATGTTGAATTGCACATCAATTTGACAAGTTGCATGCAAGACGAAATCCCAAAAAATATGTGTAAATTACATGCATCGCTTTTAGAGTTTATAATGTGAGATTAGGCTATATTTGAAGCTACCTCCGTTGTAGACTCTAAATGCGCTGGATGTACCGCTAGCAAATTGCGAATAGTTTTTGATGGTTTTGCAAGGTGCTGTATAGGTTTTTAAATATTTTTTTTTTTTCATTTTCACTCTAAAATACATGCGATGTCATTTTAATTTAGAATATTTTTGTTTCTTTTGACAGATGGAATCTTTTTTAACACGTCTACTTTCGTTAAACAAATTTAACGATAGCTGATACACTTTTCCATGACGACTTAATCCGAGTTAATACTGATTAACTCCACCAGGGAAACAAGGTACTAGACTACATGAAAGCGATAAGTTTTTCACGCTGTAAATATAATACCTTTAATAATTATTTTATTGAAGCGAGAGTTTAGTATGTTTCTTGTACTAGAAATCGTAACACTTTTTGTACCATCTAGCACCTCCCCCGCTTCAAACTGATATTAACAAGACAGATGTCTTTATAGGCTCGTTTCCTTGTATACAAACCGATTAGTAACAATACAAAAAAATCTGCATGCACGATTCCAATTTACCCTCTCTTTCCTAATTTAATTCAAAGTTTCTTTAAAGGTAATCGATCTACTTTCATTTTTTATGGAACTTGATAACGTTCTTGTTTCTTCTAAAACTATTAAAATGTTCGAGACCGTCAGGATTAGATAAATATTTACATATTACTTTGTATACTATAACAATAATTAACTATAACATTGGGGTTCCCATACAAGAATTTCTACAAAAGCGTGGGGCTAGTAACTATTATTTATGTAATATGTATATTTAAAAATTATTAATAATTTCATTTTTTTAAATTATTGTTAACAATAACAATTTTTGTGTTTTCAATATTAATGTTTTTATTTATTTTATTAAATTAGCGTTCTTTATCGGTGTTCATCGTTTATGGAGCCATAATAATGAGGCACATTAATGATGAAAAAACATAAAACAGTTTACATGAAGTGACGTAAAGTTTAATGGGCGATGTTGAAGCAGACGTGGTTGCCAGATATCACCAGCAGTAAGTTTTAAAATTAATACATTAAATATTTTTATATTTTTTTTACCATGAGGTGATGGCTCCTTACTTTCCTCCTTTCATCCACTGTATACGCGCCAGATTTAGGCCAACCGTGGGAATTAAATGCCACAAAAAATGCAACTCATTCTTAATTATAAACCAACATGGGGTTCCATAATGAGGTTAAATCACACGATCTTGATGGCCAATTAATTGGACCATTACGCGAAATTATTCGTCATCAAAAGTTTCTTTGAGTAAATCAATTGTAGCGCGCGCTATGTGGCATATGACTCCGTCCTGTTGGAACCACATGTCAGCAAGATTAATGCCAGCTAATCGAGGTACGAAAAAATTTCTAATCATGTCCCTATACCGCTCACCATTGACAGTAACATTCTGACCATCATCGTTTTTGAAGGCATATGGACCAATGACCAAACAGTAATTTTCTGTGAATGTAATGGTGTTTTGGCAAAAGCTTGTGGGTTATCCTCACTCCAAATGCGACTATTCTGCTTATTTACGTACTCATTCAACCAAACAAAAATGGGCTTCATCGGAGAAGAAAATTTTGAATGGAAATTCCACATCAATATCAATTTGTGCTGCAGCCCATTCGCCAAATTGGCGGCGCACACGATGGTCGTTTTTTGGCTTTAATTCCTGCACAAGTTGAATCTTGAAAGCTTTAAGCCAAGATCCTTTCGTAAAATCTTCCATAAAGTGGAAGGACACAACCCCAGTTACTAAGAAAGGCAACGAATTGATTGATTTGGTTCTTCTTCAATGGTTTCCCGTACAGCGGCTAGAGCTTCTTCAGTGCGCACTGTTTGGCGTCTCACGGGATGCACATTATCATTAAGAGGAAACGTGGTCCGAAAACGTGGATCTGTTTTTTTTCGAATTAGCTGCTCTGAAGGACGATTATGTACGCTATAAAATGGATTAAGTGCACGATAAATTTAACGAACAGAACCACTATTTTGATAAAAAAATTCAACAATTTGCAAGCGTTTCTCTGATGTAAGTCTATCTATAATGAAATGTAAAGTCAAACTAAATAAAAAGCAACTATATCAGCTGTTAAATGGGTTGTCAAATAAAGTAGTATTGCCAACTCAAAGTTGTGAACCTCTAAAAAAAACACCGTTTATATCTCGTTGGTCTGGAAATTTCTGTTGGAATGTTTTTTGTAGTATTGTCAGATTGATTCTTTTTTTCTTTGAATACTGTCAAATCGTAAAAAAAAAAATATTTGGTCATTTTATTAAAAAAAACAGAGTTTGCAAATGTAACACAATTATAGTTTTGATTCGTCCTATTTTGTTTAACTTGTTTCTATTCCGTGTATCCTTGAGCAAGGTCAGGATTCTCCCACAGAAAATCCGTCAGTTTTTGTTGTAATTATTTGTTATAGCTGTATTAAACTACCTACTAACAATTACGCAAATTTAAATTAAGACAACCGAATTTATTTTTTCCAAACATGTAATTGTTATTGAGTTTATTATACTGAAGTCAGCCGTGCATACTACTAATCCAAAAAAAAAATTATGTTGGCCTTACTTACTAAATAAATGCACTTGTGCCGTATAGAGCCGAAATTTCACAAGGCATTTTGAATGATACAACTTCAGGAGTATCAAAGGAAGTTAATTACAAATTAAATGTTTAATTTTTCACCGGCAACGGTGGCAGTGGGAATGTATTCGTTGATACACCACATGAATACGATGATCCATATTATGGAGGATATGACGAACCATTTGTGAAAGTTATTGTTGGGTTGCTCGTCTGTGATGGTGGCGATCCAGTATTCATTCCACTGAAATGTGAATTACTATTTGTTGTATTATCATAGCCATATGAATATGAATTTATATTTGGTCTATTGTAACCGGATTGATATCCTCCGTTTTCATTACTATTACCGGTAGAATTATTGTTTTGATATCTATTGTTATTGTCGTATGAACGGATGTTACTTCGGCTTCTATCTCGTCAATCATAATTAGGTTTTGAGGAATTTTGATTTCTGTTGCGATCTTGATATGGTTTATTTAGACCACCATTTCTTGTATCACGATTATTTATGGGCATAATTATTACTTCGTTGACATCTTCAACATCTAAGCCATGTGCAGTTACATCTGTAGCACAGAGTATTCCATGACGTCTGTTACGGAGCGCGTTCTACACATAATGTCTTTGTTGTTGTGATTTATCACCGTGTATACCAATGGCTTTCCATTCATTTCTGTTGATTGCACGAGTCATTTCATCAACTTTCACTTTGGTTTTATTGAGCGAGCTGACCACATCATTTGCTATTACAAACTACATATTTCTTCATAGTGAAATGTATAAATAAATTTTGATTTAATGATAAAAATAATTTTGTTTTCAATAAATAATTATTTTTCAACAAGTCCGTCTATTGTTTAATTGCGAATTCACCTTCACGATTTTTTGAATTTTTGACATCCATTTTTACCTTGTCCAATTTTTATGTTTGCAAATATTTAAAAAAAAATTGAAATACTGAAGAGAGTAAGAATACTGGCTAAAATTAAGCTAGTCCCTATCACGGCTAATAAATGTATCTCAATACGGCTAACAAATTTATCCCAATAGTTTCACTATGTGCAAATAATTATTATACGTATAATTTTAAAAAAATAAAAGGAGTTTTACGCTATACATACATATCTCGGAATATTATTATTCTATTTAATTTAATAAAATTTGTCGTCAAACAACAATACCAGCCGCCAAAGTAAATTAATATTATATATTGTTAAAGCAAAACATATATATTTTCTACTAATAATGCAATTTTAAAGAATTCCACTACGGAATTTTTGACGGAATTTTTCTACAAAAATAATCAAAAATTCCAATGGAATCAAGTTACAGAATAGCAAAATTCCAACAATATAAAATTCGAAGTCAAAATGTTAACGTGCTGGAATTTTTTTCCGTTAGTTCGTACCAAATTTTTTTACATTTATATCACAAGCTTTTCGTCATCTATAAATGTATCGAGTGGAAGAACAAATCCAATCACACACTGCGAGCGCTGATATTGTTTTGATCAATGAAACTGCAACATAAAAAAATGTCTTGTCTTTGTCAACTTTTGAGATAATACTAAAATCATAGAAAAATTCGTATGTCGAAGCTTTTGGTCGGACGGCTATGTTCTCATAGCGATTAAGTTTGGGACCCTGTTGATCACTACTCCCAAGTGTCGTAAAATTAAAAAAAATAATTTGCTTCGGTTCAAAATATCGTTCAACATGGAGGCTTTAAATATTAAGATGGCCTTGCATAACTAAATTTAGTACAAATGACACCATTTCAAATTCTTGCCATGCACGTATGATTATTAACGTCGAAAGTATGTCATAATAAACATATTACCCAATTACTCCATCATTTCAAGTTCAAATCCAATACTAATTATTATTAACTAATCAATTTATTTATTTTTCTTTACAGACATTCCATTCTATTGAAACTCGTTATTTAGTTTCATAATTCCAGTCGCTGTGCCAATTTACTGCTGGAGGGAAATATTCTCCTACCCTTTCATCACACAAGTTGTACTTTCATTCTTTTTAAAAGAACCGTCGAAAGAATTGATGAAATGCATATTTCAGGGATATATTTCAGTGATATGCATGCGATCGAAGTGCAACATCCAGAAGACAACCAACTGGCAAAAAAAGTATACTTTATGTATTTATAGTCAATTTATGACAATAAAAACCTGAGGGGTGAAATGAGAAAGTGTATGTAAAATTACATGAAGAGTTGAAAAAAACTTTATATTTAAACTCTATAACATGTTCATGATTTCGTATTGAAATACTAAAATTTATCGTAAAATATAATATCACCAAAATATTAACGGCGCCAGTGGTGAAAAATTACATGCCACACACGTAACGTTATTATTGCATATTAGTGATAAATGATCTATTGCAATAATATTATGGTGGTCTAACACCTTAAAAATATTCAACTCTATCTTGCTTGCTTAATTAATACTTCACAAAAGCTGACAAAACTTATACAAATTGAGGTGTAAATGACGACAAACTTTTAAAATTTGGGCGGAAATATATCATCAAATTTTAAAGAGAACTAAGGTCAGAAAAGGGGTACGGCTGACGTATACCTTATATGAATTTTAAATTGTCTATTAGCATAATGACAGTAGTCGATAGTGTTAACTAGTTCCATTATGTACTTAATAGGTTCTGCAAATGTTCTAGTTCCAATCGATTTTCTGGCATCGTGCGTCATCTCAAACCTATTGCGGAACTAATAATATTACAATTATAATGTAAATGCGATTAATACTATAACCGATTTGTCATTAATCGCATTATTATTCGAATGAATTATTAAATTGGCCCCTGTGGTCGGGGGATACTTACATGTCTCGTAAACCTAAATTTTACGAACATGTTTTCCTAGAATACCACCACAGTATCCTTTGCTTGTCGTAAGAGGCGACTAAACGGTTGGATCGGTGGGCTGACGACCCGGATCCGTAAAAACCAATCTGTTTATAATGTCAACCATAAATAAAAAACGGATACTACCAAAAAAACACCGGACCCCTTTGAAGAACTAGGACACGAAATTTAGAAAAGCACGAGCGTTGGCAGAATTGCCTTTAATAAGTGTTTACAGAAACCAAAAGAATTGGCGGGCTAATCTTAATGTTGACTAATTATGATCGCGCTATATTACATGAGAAGCAGAACTTGTTTCGCAAAAGAGCAGGGTGCCAGGAACCAAGAAACGAATGGCAAGGCAGATAACTGAAATTTGTCGCAGAACAAGAACTACGAGTTCGTAACAATTTAAAAAGGATCATCAACAGATTTACGAGAGATTGTAATTTACTAAATGGTATTGTACAGAATAAAATAAAAATATAAAAATATAATATAAAAATATAATTCGAATTCGACGACCGTGACAGGACTCGAACCTGCAATCTTCGGATTCGAAGTCCGACGCCTTATCCATTAGGCCACACGGTCACACATAATCACTCTACATAAATTTTAAATCACATGTTGTCAAAACTGATTATTTAGGTCATTTAATAAACAATTCTGCAAAACAAACCGAAACCGATTAAACCTATAGATATATATTTGTAACAAAATACTTCCGATCAATTATATTTATAAACAAAGCGTCAAATTGGATCGAAATTTGTAACCAGATAAATAATAACTCGACTAGATTATAATCGATTTTATATTTTTTGCAATTATTCCACACGGCAATTTGTAATGAAAATATTAGCACAATTATTTCCGATTTATTCATATCTCGAATCTAGAAAAAATACAATAGTGTATAGGTCATTGTGATTAGCATACAGTAAATATTCTATATAGTTTCGATCAACTACATATAATATTGACATTGAAAACCGATTATAAATTTGTTGATCTCGTGCCACTTGTGAGTGCAAGCATGGCGCGATAATGTAATCATTGAACCATACGCGGAATTAGTAATGTAATTGTAATGCAAATACGATTGACATGCATGACCGTTTTATGTGAATATAACATATATGTAGGTACATGTGTCGTACACACATATTAATTAATTCGGATTCATTACATAATACAATTATACTAAAACAAATTGGATTCACATGAACCATTTAAGTAATGCACTAACTTATAATGTCATATAATTGCAACAATTACCGACAAAATACCTCTCTCAAGTACACTAAACTGTCTTAAAACGCGAATGTCATACATAATTGCTGTGTGACTGATAACTTTTTTTGTACGAGTGGCATCACTTATTTATAAAATAATTATAGTCAAAACATACAATTAATTTAAATTAAATAATCAGCTGCAGGCCAAAAAGTTTATTATTTTTATTTTAGCACTGTCGTCTGGACCATTTATCGACGACAGATTAAATATTATACAAATATGTTTTAAATTTCATAGTGGTTCACCTGGTGGAGGTGTTGCTGCATCTGGTGGAGAAGCATCTGTAGCTGGTGGAGCCGTTGCTGCAGGTGGTGGAGTCGCTGCTGCGGGTGGTGGAGGCGCCGTTGCTGAAGCTGGTGGTGCTGATGGTTCAATAGCCTTTGTTCCACCGTCTTCAGTTGCTGGTGGTGGATTTATGACAGTACAACGGAAATCACAACTTCGATCACCCTATATATAAAAAACATAAATATTAAATCATAAATGTCATTTTGGACTTTAAAGACATATATGTACATAAATTAAAATCGTTAGAAACAGGGTGATAAGTCCAAAAAATATTGTCCATAAATTGAACGTTGACTTGATGAATACTGTAGTCACGACGAGAAGCGATTCTATAAAATCGAGTGACAATTTCGAAAATATATATGCAGAATCACATAATGATATTAAAAATTCCACCAGTAGCTTTATCATTCTGGCCGCAATTTAGATAATTTTTATACTGGCAAGGCACTAATCTATAACAATAAATTTTTTTGAGTAATTTCTGACTGAAATGGAAGTGATAGCTAGATATGCTCGAAAAGTGCTCATATTTTTTTATACAGGATTTGTAACGTTCGTTTATCAAAAGTTGTAATGCATTGAGACATTTTGATTGATGATATATATTTTCATTTCCAAAAAATCATATTAATGCTTATGCTTAAGTAAGAAGTCATCTACTTCAGATACAAAACAACAATGAGAACTGAACGATCGCAAAAATGGTGATATTCTGGCGCCAACATAATATATGGTCAAGATGGCTAAGCGGCGATATTCGCTTGAACCATTGAAATTTAGTTTTAAAATGTTGGTGAATTTGGATGTCCCAAATTGAAAACGACTCTTAAATTCAAAAAACTATTCTTAAATGGCATAGAACCGACAAAATTAGTATGTGACCGTGTGGTCTAACTATAACGGATAAGACGTCGAACTTCGAATCCGAAGATTGTGGGTTTGAGTCCTGTCGCAGCCGCTTGTCTGTACATACATGCAATAATTATACAAACATTATTTCCGCCTAACAAGATACATAGTTATAGTCGACTCTAAAAGCATAAATGTTGGCGAATTAAAATAATTTTTAATCTTGTGGTTCTGCTTTCAGTTTCACCAACTGATCGATTCGATTGGTTTTATTTTACGCATATCATCACATTAGATTTGCATACATTAGTTTAATTTAAGTTCAATATAAAAAAAACGATCAAGTTCAATATCAAATTTATAAATATTATGCATTATCGAGGAAATTACAAAATGTACATACATAATATGAATTTTAATATTATGTAAAGATAAAAAAACCTTTATCGATTTTATAAATCGTATTTATGTTTTAAATTGTTCCATTTCCGATGTCAACAATGTCAATATGTACATGCATATCGAATTTACACAAAACTACAAGAATCCATCTACACATTTTATTATAAAGAGCGATACACATACATAAATTTATAAAAGAGATATATTGTTTATGAATGAAACGAAACCTCTATGTAGTGAGATGAAAAAGATAAAATATCACAAAAAAACGAAACAAAAAATGAGAATACAGAACATGAGCATGACAATTGACAGCATAACGAATAATAAAATCACGCCATACGATCTGCTTCTCTCGCGTATTCTTATTCGCGAATTCAAAATCGCGTGATTCACACGTGAGAGAGATATTGTTTAAATCTTTTTTTATGGTATACATTCGCTCTTTCTCTCTCAAGCGCGCGCACGTTCTCTCGCTATATTTGCTCATTTTAATTTTAGTTTTTTTCGCAAACAATAATGACCTTGACCGTGTACATATCTCGCTAAACCATATGATACGTTATATAATTTCACGGTTATTTCGCTATTTTCAGAATTACCTAGGAACAAAAATAAATTTTCGTAAAATTACGCCATGATAAATAAAACAAATAAAAATATTTTTTGATCAAAAAAATATTTAACAAATGGAACGCGGGAGGGGAAATTGTGTGTTTGGGTTTTTATCGCAAACATTTTTTGTGGTAATGATGAGAGAAAGAGAAAAATATTCGCTCAGCGTATTTGGCAAAAAAAAAAGAAAAAAACAACAACGTGTCGATAACGTGGTCGATTGCGTTTGATGTTTGATATGGTATGGTTTTATGTTTAATGATACGACAGTATTCGTGTATGATACGATTGTTATTGTAAAAAAAGCCGGCTGGTATTTTTAACGCCGCGTTTTTTGATTAAATTAAATATTTTGTGTATCGTTCGATTTTTCACTGAACGGTCATCATCGTTCTATTCTTGTTTGTTTGTCTATTTTATAATTTTTACTTGAGTTACATCACTTTTTTCTGTATTTCGTATTTTAAACTATAAGACAGTACGTGGCATTTAGATTATAGTATTGTGTGTGCATAAATGTATGCCGATTTTATCGCGATGTTTCATTGATGATGCCATGATTAGCCATTTTATAGAATTAGTCAACATAGTACGGTCTAACTAGGGCCTTACCACGATGGAACGAGGCCACTTGTAAATCAATAAGGTTTGGATATAAACGCAAATCGATCAAATTTTGAGTATGGGGTTGCCGGACTGACAATAAGGATTTTACCTTCTTAGCCCCCCTTTCTCTATTATTATAACAGTGTATAGTAACATTTTTGTGAGATAAGGTCCATTTGACTACAAACTATGCGCAGCTGAGCAAAAATGCAAAGTCGTAAAATTAAGATCAACATCGTCAATGAATTTACCCTTGTAACGAAAAACATATTGAGGCATAACACTAGTTTTAACCATGCAGATTGCAGACTGGTTTTTCGTATTGTTTATGACTTTAATTAACAATTTTGTATAAAGTTTTAAACCTGTTTAATTTAAAACAACAAGCTACATTACTTTCATATTTGGGTTTGCCTCTAAAATTTTGGATTCAATTCGAACGAAAAGAAAAAAACTGAAAACCCCTTTAATTATTTACAGAACAAAGTTCCATGTCGAATCTGATAATCCTAGTACATATGTTATCAAGGTCCCTGAGTTCGCCAATAGTTAGGCCAAGAGCATTACTTGAATGTTTAATTACATGACCTTCTAACCACATGTCATAATGAGGTATGGTGATAAGGAAATTATCAAATAAACAATTTCTAACATATTTCCACCCACCATATGGCTTAGAACAAATAAACAACAATCGATAATCAAACAATAAAAAAGTACTTCAGCTTCTACTATAATTACCCATAATCTATAATTTAACATATTTTTAACCTCTAATCCAAAAAACTTTATTAAATTTAATCAATTTTTTATGGAGCGAATACTTGCGTAATAAAAAGTATTGCATGTGCAGCTGATTCATCAGGCAAAAAAAGTACTAGCAACTCTTAAACTTTCTTAGCACAACATTCTCTTTCCGAATAAAGACAGCAGAGAATTGATTCGCAAAAATCTTACGTGGTTTTCCTCTATTCATTTATTTTACTCTCTTTCGTCACAAAAACATACGATATTATTCATTTAGTATGGCAAATTCTCCTTTAAGTATTTGTTAGTTTTGTTTTTCTACTCAACTCATTGTAATCTTAAAGTATTTTAAATTTTTAAGATACTAGAAAAAACGGTTATGTAAATTAATTCTTACGTCTTAGAACTTTATAAATAATCTTCTGATTTTGTTTGATGGTGCGTATTAGCCGAAAATGAAAAATCAGGTGACACCGAGTGTGGGAATTTATTAAAAATTATGGATATGAACAACGTTTCACCTACAATAATTATTTCCAACCCCCATAAATTCAAATTTATAGAAGAGTATTAGAATACACCAATTACATATTTGTACAATCAAAAATCAAATTGACAGAAAATAAATTCGTTGGTAAAATATTAAAATTTTCATAGATAATAATAATATGGAAATATAACTATTTTTAAATTTATCAGTTAGTGAATTAGTTTTATAAGTACATTCATATTAGATTAATTTTTGTAGGCTTAAGATGTACATAAATAAAAACAAGTGTTTGTAGAGCATGTTCTACTGGGCGCCGCCATGTTTTCTGCTCAATATATTGTCTATTATACATCCAGCTGTGAACTTGATCACAATAATCTATGATTATTAAAATAACCAATTTTCCCATCTTACACAGAGTGTTAGTTAGGAAATATGCAACTCGTGTAAGTAAATTAAAGGATGATACCTTGATTAATTTTGAACGAATACTACTAAGATACAGATCTTACGTTTTACCCTTATTGTTGTATGCTTCCGTTGTTTGGTGCCCGGTTGTGAAACTGACGTCTTCGGTGAAACTGACGTCTCCTCTTCTTGCTATGGAGTCTACATCTGCCCGAATTGCAGTCCCACATTCTTAGTACAGAGTGTTCTGCTGCGTATCGATTAAAGTGCATTGGGGCATGGAATGTCTTCGAATGTACTTGTACGAGGTATAGACAGATTCTTAATAAGTTTAAGTCACATATTCCGGAGCTGGAAATGATGAATGACAGGCTATTGCCTGAATTTAACTTCACCAATTCATTCTCCTTCGTTTTCCCTTCGAGTGAATGGTGGGTATCTCAGGATTTTTATAGACAGTTGTCTAGGAAGTCAGTACAGGGTTTGAATTTTACCTTCCAAAGTATGAGCTAAGATTATCGAGTAGTCTGGGCAAACACTGCACGGTTTTTCAAGCTGAATTAATTGCACTTACCCATAGTGCGATTGAGGCGTTTAAGTTTAGCGATTTAGGGAGGGATATTATTATCTGCACAGATAGTATACCCGTGCTTAATACCTTCATTAATACTTTGTCTGTATCCATATTAGTCAAAGATTGCAAGCACTACATTAATCTCCTTTGCTCTAATACGAGAGTAAGGATCATGTGCGTTGAGGGAAATGAGGTTTCTGACTTTTTAGCGAAAGCTGGTTCGCGTAGTAAATATGTTGGCCTCGAACCAGCAATACAGCTATTAAGAAGTTCGCTCTACTTGAACTGGGACTGAAGTGGCGTTCTACTCCTAGCTGTCGAAAGGCGAAACATTTCATTATTGAACCCAACCTGAGGTTCACTAAATATGTATTATCCTTAAAAAAGAACCATCTCAGAATTCTGGTCGCACTTATCACCGGCCATGGAGGTTTCAAGGTTCATCTCCAAATCATGGGACTAGCACAGGATGCTCTTTGTGACGACTGCCTAGAGGAAGTGGACGACTGCGTACACTACCTCTGGAGCTATCCGGCCTTTGTCGGAGTAAGATCCCAAGTGTTCTCTTCCGGATCTTTGAACGTAGATCAGTTAGTATCCATTCCTTGGTTCAAACTATTACAGTTGGCTATGATTACCCTCCCGCGATTTAGGATAGATCCTCTTAGTTTGCACGAAAATACAGATCGCACTGAGATGTAGAATCAAAAAAAATGTAGTCCAGGTGGTACTTGTCTACTCTCACATTTTGCTTAATAGCTCCTAATAAAATATTTAATCCCTAAAATCCTTAAAATTTGATTAGTTAAAGTTTCTAGTTAATTAGAATAAATATTATTAAAACATGTTTTAGGATGGACTATCGCTCTCAAAGATTCAGGTATCACAAGAAGATGTCAATGGAATCCGAGTTTTGCAGTTCATTTGTACAAATAAAAAGTATCGATGAAATCAATAAAGTAGTTAAACGACCGATTCGAGGATAATTTACGGAAAATATTAATGTTTTGTAGACTAATCATTACTAGTCGCAATTATCGATATTTGGTCTGGGTGCGCGGGCAAGTTTAGAATTGTCTAAATTTAACACATTATATATAGGCACTTTCAATTGATATAAATTAAGATAATTGAGTTATACGAGATAATTAAGCTACCGAAATGAATTGGGCGTTCGATTGATACTCTTTAAGAAATATGAATAAATAATTCTTAATTTTTCACCGTTTAATATATGAGTTCCAACTTTTATCGAATTTTATAGGAGTAAACTAAAGAATTTATATTAGTAAATTTAATCTATACACACAAGACCGAAACTAATAAGCATATTAGTTTCCTATACCTATTAGGCCAGCTCTGGACACACCAACATTTAACCTTTGAAATTGCAATATCTTCATTCTATTCGATTCACGAAGGACCAAGAGCAGCCCTGCAGCACATATGATGTATTCCATGCTCTATAGATTTGCGGTCGTGGTTGCTACAATTTATTATGTGAGAAAGGAGGCATCAAAAGGGACCATATGAACCATTATTATTGGCAAATCATGGAATAGCTAATAAATAATTGAAATACAGTTAAAAACCACCAACATTGGACATCTCTGTATTTTTAGACACTCCTCTATTTTGGACACGCGGTGCTCCGTAATAGGATGGTGGAAGCAAATGTGCGTCATAGCGAAACCAATTGTAACGATGGAGAAAATGAAAATATCGAACCGCGCCATAATTGTTTAGAGCATATTAAAAATATTTTAGGTTATAGGAAAATCAAATCAAACTATATATGTATTGAGTAATAAATTCATCTTGTCTATATAACAAAGATTTAGCATTTTTTGTAATTTATGTTTATGGTCTTGTATCGGTATCAGAATCCCATTTCCATCAAACAAACCAAAATTCATTATAATAGCCTTGTTCCCTTAGTCATATACCGGAACCCTAACCAAACATGATGGTAATTTGAATTTGTACGTTAATTAAAGAATACAGCCAATCTTGGACAGACACTTATCAAAGCAATTAGAATTTTCGAATCCCAATAATTTAAAACATTTACACAATTTGATTGCAATTCCATCTCAATCAAACAAAGCGATGTTCATCATACCCTAGTTACATTAATCTTGGCCGCATTCCAGAACAAACCGATTTAGAATCCCATTTTCACCGAAACAATCGAATATCATAGTAATCGATTAGGAAATTCGATAATTTCTCCATCCGATAAATTGTTTACACTCAATTTTAATAAGATAATTACTAAGTTCTAAACTATAACTATATTAACTATTTTATATTTGTGCTAACTTTCGGCATTGCAATTAAAGAATATTTTGCGAACCAATACAATAATAGGTTTCATTTTAGGTTTCATTTTGAATAGCCTGCTATTTGGGCAGCTGTCAATTTGGAAGCTGTCATCTTTTAACATTTGACAAGTAAAAACTACGCCATTACTAAAAATGGTACGATACACGCTTCAACAACGCATTGAAATTGTTAAAATTCACTACAAAAATGGTGAACATTTTGCAGTCACAGTTCGCAAAACTAAAGCACTTTTTGGTCGTCGTGAACGATCTTCTCGGCCGGCAATAGTGAAACTGGTGGAAAAATTTGAGCTGTTGGGACCAGTTAGTGATGTAAAGAAAACTTAGGTCTTAAAGCTTTTAAAGTTCAGTTAACACAAGAACACAAGCCGGTTGATCACCATAAACGTCGTATCGTCGCTGATTGGGTACTTCAAATGCATCAAAAAAATCCGGATTTTCATCGAAAATCATCTTGAGTGATGCGGCCCATTTTCACCTCGGAGGCTACATTAATAAGCAGAATTGTCGCTATTGGAGCTCAGAAAATCCAAGATAGATTGTTGAAAAGACTCTCCATCCTCAACGTGTCACTGTTTGATGCGGTTTTTGGGTTAGCGATGTGATTGGACCTTACTTTTTCGAAAATGAGGCTGGTGCAACTGTTACGATGAATGGATTGCGCTACCGAGCTATGACTAATGATTTTTTATGGCCGGAATTGGAAGATATTGATGTGGACGAAACAATCGCAATTTTGCAAGAAAATTGACCTTGTTAATTCTCGAAAAGATGATCACAATTGGTACCGAGATCTTGTGATTTAACACTTTTAGACTTTTATCTTTGGGGCCACGTGAAAGATAAGGTCTATACCAATGCTCCACAATCGATTCAAACCCTTAAAGATGGAATTCGTGAAGTTATCGAAGGAATACAGCCGCAAATGTGCGAATTGGCCATGGACAATTTCATGAAAAAGATATGGTGTTGCAAGCGTAGCCGTGACGGCCATTTGGCCATATCGTTTTCAAATGTTAATGGCACTCCTTCCTCTTTACAATGAAATAAACATTCATTAATTTCTCTTAAAAATTACATTTTTTTTTTAAATATCAAAATGAAACCTCTTATTGGAGAACCTTTTAGTTAAAATAATTGTACCGAACAATTGGCACGGCGATTAAAGGTATGATGTCTGGATCAGAAGATACCGAATTCCAATTCCAAATACTTACAAATCGGATCGGTAGCTTTTTAGGCTGATAACAGCGTAAGGCTTGGAGATAACTGCGATACCGGGGAAGTCTCAACTTTACGAGGTCTGAATTGATAACAATAAAATTCAAGTCGTGAAACTTAAATCGATAAATTTTTCGAATGTCGTAACATGCATGAAACTACATTACACATTCAACATTTCATAATTAATTCAATGTCACAGTCATTACATTTGTATAAAACCGAACCATTACGTCCATTTGAAATTTAAAAACTACTCCATTCATATGTATTGCATCGCATGAGACCGGTATTTTGTTTTTAAATTCTCTTTAATTTTTCTCGTTGTTTTGTATACAAAATTCATATCAATTCGCGCATTTAACTGTTCTTATAAAACAAAAACAGTAGTTTTTATTCTACGGTTAAGTATCGTCTAAAATCGTAATAAAATAAGAGTTTTTTTTTTGTTATTTATCAAAAAACAAAAAAAATCTATTTAACGTGTGCGTGTTAATTAATAAAAGGATAATCGCTTCTAGATTACATCAATAATCTTATCATTCGTAAATACGACGTGGAAATAGAAAATAATTTGTTGCCATAATCTGTCAAAGTTTCTTGCTATAAAATTATTATATTTTTAATTTTTTTTTGTTTTTAATTTAATATCATTTAATCCCTCCCCGCCATATAAAAACAGTTTGCAATTCTTTTTTCAAATTCAGTTAAACATGAGCGTCTGTGCGGTAATGAATAAATACTAATTAAATATTTTAAAATTGTTGAAATTAATTTAAAGTGGATTCTATTTATATAATATGTTATATATAAAATATATTTTAAATTATTAGTATTTTTTTTTTAAATTGTTTTTCGAATACATCTCGAAAGGTTTATAATTTTATATATACACCCAAGAGAGAAAAATAATTTCCACCGTGGAAGTGAATTATTATATAAAGAATAAAAGTGCATAATCGATTTTTTTTAAGAAAAATATAGATATTATAAGAAGTGAAGTGAATAAATTTATTAATTTATTTTTTTTTAAATTTAATTTATTACTAATAACATTTTTTTCTGGAAAAGAATTAAAAATTAAGGTGAGTTTCTTTAACACATAATATAAACAAAAGAGATTCTAGAATCTCTAGAATATATGGGAGTGAGTGTGATTATATAATATAGAATTAGAATCGTACTCCTTTGTATAAAAATGAGTGATTTACGTTTATGGTAGCAAAATTGTCACTTTAATTAGAGAAATAACGGTTGGATACAGATTAATCATTATTGTACAAATTCTAATTGTTTTGTGTTTAGCCGTGTTCGCGGTTCAATAAACTTTGTGTGTGTGTGTGTGTATGTGTGTGGTGCAAGCAAATTGTATGTTCTATATAAATTCTGAGTGATTTTATTATTTTGTTTTATTTCTTTGTTGTTGGGCTGTAAATTGTAAGTTGTTTACAGCTTACCACGCCACACCACCTGGATTTGTATCAGGTTATACATTTTCATATTCTATCATGTGTTTATCGTATGATTTTTCGTTATTTTGATGAGGTCGTTTTTGATTGGTTCCAATTTTGGTTATTTTATGAGAGAAATATGGTACGTTTTGTTTGTTTTGGTGTATAAATTATGCAAAAGTTTTTGGCACGTATGTATTTAATGGGAATTACGTAGTTTTGCGGTTTTTGTTTTCGTACCGCAATAAATGAGTTTATCGTGTATTACATTACAAGTATGTACACACAACACTTTTTTTTTTACGGGAAACTGATAAACCTGTTAGCATCATTATGTGTGATATTTGCGCATCAATTGATGATTTAAGGCTAACTTTTTGTTTCCAACCGGAAACCGGAGTTTTAATAGGTTTTTATCAAATGCTCATTTGCCATTTTGGTTAGCTCGCTATTCTGTTATACATGTTACTAGTTCAAAATATACAGTCGATACACAAAGAATTTGGTGTCGTTCGACTGGTTTACAAATTAACGGTAGTGAATTAATTTACCTCTCAAAATTTACACAACATAATTTATTGATTAGGTATGTTTGAGGATTTACTTGATAGTCAGGTCAGTTTGTAATCATCGAAAGTACCTACCTGTAAAATTTTATATAGCGTATGTAGTGAAGAATATAAGAAAATTTAATATTTTTGGGCCATAGCCAAAAATATTTTTCAAGTAAATCGATAATTCAAATATTAAAGCAAATTCGAAATTTCAAATGCTATTGAAGCTAATGCAGGATTTTAATGCGAAGCTAATATTGCTGTATAGTCATATCATCCTATCAAATATTGCGATTTCTTTTACATAATTTGATGTTTGTAGATCTGCTGTATAAATCAAATATAATACAGAACTCAGTACACTGTTTCATATTTACCAGATTGTGGAATGATAATTATCTGTATCGGTAGGTAGCAATTCAGGGCTTCCAATTTGCTATTTAGATTTACTTAAATACTTTACTTCAAATATGAAGACTATCTGCATCGTTTCTTAGAGAATATGAACGTTGATTTATTAGTAATTTAAACTGTAGGTTTAAATTTTATCTGCTTTAAAGCTGGTGAATGACCAGAAGATAGGCCATAGTACGTTCTAGCTATTATGTGAGATCCAGCAATGCGTTTTCTTACACAAAAATTTATTAAATCGGGGATTTTTAGCCTGTCTGTTGGTCATTAAGTCAGACGTTCAGCAGATACGTGATCTAGTGTTTCGATTTGCTTACATGGCCACATCCCTTTCAGACATATTTATTATGAACCACATTGGAAATGTATAGCGTTGTAGCAACTTCGTGCAAGGGACTTATCTCCAAGAGGTTTGAAGTAACTTATATACTTCGATGAAATAACTTGTATAGTTTGGATGGTTAATTTTTATTATATGATTTTTTGAAAATAATTAATCGTGTAATTACGTGATACCAAATATAGGTACTCTATATCATAAGCCCATAACATTTTTCAAATTATTTCTTAATTCGGTTTTATGTAAGTTTGTTTTATAGCTATTTGGCATTCTAGTGATATTTTTTTCAAGGTTAAACTTGAAGGGCGAGCTAAAAATATAAAAAATTGTTTTGGTTCTAGATTAAATAATTTTTTGTTGGATTGAGGCTTGTTTTATTTTGAAGTGCTAAAATATGATCACATAATGAATAAAATTCATTGCTATTCAAGCCAACATTAATAAGTATATGGCCATTCCTAGTTTCTACAGATATCGCCAGCGCCGTTTTGACCTTATAAAATTAACCACAGAATTCTGTATTATTCTTCAAACTGACTTACTGCACTGTAATAAAATGTTAAAATATAAAAACTAACCCATTACGTATTAATTAACATTCATCACCTTTTAACATAGAAACTTAATTTAATCAAAGGTTGAAGTCTGATTTAATGAAAAAATTGTCAAAACCAAATTTTGACCAAAACCTTTGGAAATGACCCAAACAAATTCAAATTATATGTAAGTAAGTATGTATATGTGAATGTGTATCTAATTCAGCCCCGAAAATTATTCGCGACTTTAAGTATTGTTTGCCATTCTAAATAGATTTTGAACTTGTATTTGGTTCTTGTAAGATCAATTGGTGAGGTTGAATAGACGTATAATTTATTTAATTTACAGAGTAATAAAAATGGCTATTTAAACCCTTTCTAAAAATTCTTCACATCCTAACATTCAAATGTGGTCTTACATCAGTTACATAATATAACTAGATTATATTTAATGAGGAACATAAGTACCACAACTATTTCACCAACATACCCATAATTATTTGTGTTAGTAAACAAACATTAAAACTTTATCTATAGTTTTGTGACCACGCATAGCTCTCGGCTAATTAAGATCACATATGCGATTATCTTACCACAAAATATATCATAACTGATAAAAAAAAACATACACGAGCAAGTTTTTTGTTCGCATTATCTTAGTAAATTATTTTTCATACATATGTCTTTTCACTAAATATACATATATGTACATACACATTTCCGTACAGTATATACACATATGGAGGAAAAACAGCGACCGGTTAATGAATTTAAATGAAAACGATATTTTTGTTATAAATACTATAACGAGTTAGTTAAATAATCAGTAATAGCATTTATTATGATAACCATACATAAAGAGAAAAATATCTAAAAGAAAATAGAAAGTTTTGCCATGCTATTTGGAAGGAAACCTCTTTAATATCTATAGAATATAAAATAATTTAAAGAACATCTAGAATTTTCCAAATATATTTGATAAATATTATAATTTCCGAAATATATTGTCATATTTATACAGTATACAAAACATTCAGTTATATAAATAAGTTTTACTTACTTATTAAAATTTCTATGAAAACTTTCTTAAAGGTAATTTGAAACCAGTTTTCTTATTTTAGATACATGCCGAATTGATTTTATTTTCATAACATATCGGAAGTTACCATATTATATTGTGCATACGTGTTTAATTGGGATTATATCACACTTGATGTAGTATTAATCTTAACTTATCAACTGTGTAGTGTACACTGGTAGCGATATACAGAGTATTATGAAAACTATCCAAAATTAGCAGATACTAATAATATACGAGTACATACTTTTCAACAGCAAATTTGTTATTCTGGATTCTGGTTCTTTATACATATGTATGTACATACAGTGTATACATTATATACAAATAAGATCATCTAATAAAAAACATTGAATCATTCTCGCGATTGTTTTGTTTATGCATATTATTTTTCAAACAAATTTAAATTCCTCTTTGTTAAATAATTAACAAGATTATAATAATAAATATGATAAATAATAATATTAATGCACAAGTTAACAACAATCATATTATTTACTTCAAATATCATGATCCATAAGGCATTCTTTAGCTGAGCGGCTTCAAACGACTAATTATGTTTAGATTATTATGAGAAAAAAAGAATAAGTAAGTATGTAATCGGCCTGAGTAAATACGATATAAATTAGCGCGAAAAGTATTTAAATGGTTAAATTAATGATTATTTGAATATTTATGATAAGATACCAATCCGTTTAGTGTTGATAAGAATATTCGTGTCATTATCAAAGGAAATTTTTGGAAAGTGATCTACATTAAAGAACAAATCATTTGTTGGGTGTCAAGTGGGTCGTTTTAGTTGTTGAATTAATCGGTATTGTTTGTTGGATTGTTTTGGTGATATCTTATCGATTAGAGTGTATGATCGTGTGCAGCTGTTTGTTTAGATATATAATATTTTCATGTTATAGATTCATGCAATAAAGAGAATATGATTCATTGGCTTTATCTTATAGTTGTAATTTTATAGAGGCGTTACTAGCTAGTGAGAATTGCTAATTTATAATGATCATATGTTACACGTGGAGTTGGAGTATGTAATTGTCTCAAACCAACCTTTTCGTAAACAATTTTTCTTGGCAATATCGGATATACTAATATTATACTTTATCGTGGCGAAATACTAGTTAATTGTTAATTACTTATCAATGCAAGTGTTGTGTATTTATTATGCAGTTCACTTAGCTAGAGTGTGTTTTGTAAAATTCAATTTGTTTATTTATTGCAGCGATGTTTAAATTGTATATCATCGCGGATCATTTTTTTGTTGTTGGTTTTTTGACTTTACATCATGGGCCATATCAACCCCGCCCCACAGATCTAAAGAAATTATTCGGAAATTCGCCTATTCTATCTTCTCATATATCGATATTCTAATGATGCTAAAAATTTCCTCCAAAAACTCTTAGACCGGCACTAGCCAAATTTGTGCTCATTCAATACATTCAAAAAATATAGATCTGAATCGAAAAAATTTTGGTCATCTAAATTTTCACCGATTAGCAATATACGAGTCTGAGAACATTGTCAAATTATTTTCAAGCTTAACTCATCAGATAATGTGGGTTTAGTAGAGATTTGAGTGGTTAAAAAGGGTATAAAATTGCTTGGTTTGAGGAAGGTTTTAACTCTTGAATATTTTTATCTCAGTTAAGTACTTAGATATTTAGTAACATATTTTGGTTTTGATCACCAGTGCGCAATTTTACTGAAATATTCTCTTTTTTAATCCTTTGGTGGTATACACCAATCAAGAGTGAATTTTATTTTATGTTATAATTAACAAAGGCGACATTTTTAATATGGTTTTTAAAGCGACACAATTGGACATAGACCTTCCACATTCTATTGTGCATGGCTTTGAGCTCAAGCTAGCTATTATTTAATACCACCATTTATGTTGATCTCTTGAAGAAACGATATGTCCACATACATATATTACAATTTCAAAACCGCACATGTGACCATTGACCATTGTACTAATAGTCCATTGTTAATTTGTTACAATGTTAGAACGATATATGTATTTAGATTTTTAATTAGTTTTTATTTGTATTTTAAACTGCAATGTGGAATATATCTTTCCGTTAATGTTGAGTAGTTGTGAACGAAATCTACTGAAAACGAAAAATTGATTTTCTTCAGTATTATTTTTTACTTGCATGTTGAATTGATCATAAACAAATTTTACAAATTAGTAGCAGTTTTCGGACCCAGCAATAAATCAATTAAATCCCCTTGACCGTGACCATTTATTTTATAATTTTCTCATCTGAAAGGAATTGAAAATTTTTAAGAATTTTATTATTATATTGCGTAAATGGTAGTTATTGATTAATTAATCACACATGAATACAAGTATTGTCAAAGTAAGTAATTGCGGAGATTAAAGATATTATTAATAAAAAGTTGTAGCTGACCTTGAGCCAAATACGATATGGAATTATATATGATGTCCAATTCATGGTCACATGATTTTGTTGGGGCTATACATTTATAAGTATTAGTCCAAACCAAAATTTAAAATTTATAATAATTTTTTGGTGTAGTACCGAAAATTAGAATAGAATTTATAAAAATAAAGATGGTTTAACGCCAAGAGACAATAGTTAATAAATAGTTTTGGCACTAATCCCAAATTGTGTAATGAGAGAGGCCACTAGTTATTTTTCGAGACGTATTGTATAAAATGTGGCGATGTCATCGATTTGATAGTTTTTCACGTTTTTTTTTTTTTAGTTTCATTTGCACTTGGATGAACCTTGACGAGAGACACGCGCGCCGAATGAAAATCCAAGCAATTTTTGTTATGACACTGATAACCTTTTCTTACTTTTTTTGTTTGTACATGGTTTGATAACATTTTACTTAGAAGCACGCGTGATAACGTGCTAGACAATAAGACGTGTGGCAAAATTATGTGATGGTAAGGTTATCAAACATTGACTTTATGGTGTGGTTGCCTAGTGGAAGAGCGAATTTGGTACGTTCGGGGTTAGATCCGGTTCTAATGAGTGTGAAGTCTGTATATTCTAATCTACTATATGGACTAGACATCTAAAAATAATTTATATTTTGTTAATCGCTTATAAATGTGGTTAATGCTGGGGATACATAATCTTAATTCATTACAAAGTCGGGATAATCATTTATTATAAAAAATAATAATTTATAATTTATGGTAGACAAGTTTTTTAGTTAAAGCACCTTAGGAGTTTGTAACGTGCAGTCATTTTAATTCAGTGCGGACATTTTTTTTGAAATACGGAATATACAATACTTTATTTGAGGTAAAAAGAAAATACATTTTATGATGTTAATTATATATTAAATTTAATTTTTTTTTGATTGCGTGATAAAGTGAAATGTTTGAATTTTTTAAATCGATAATATTATTTATGTTTAATGTAAAATCATGAATTTTTTATAATGGAATTGGTCGGATATGTTGGAAATTCGATTTTGAAAATTTGATGGATTGTATACAAATGTATGTGTTGAAAGTGACATTTGGTAAGCTTGTAGTGGGAGTGAGAAGTGAAAGTTAATAAAACTGATAAAGTGTTCTCGCATGATTTATGTATAAAAATGTGAAAACTAAGTACATATTTTCAGAATTGTCCAGAAGCTATACATTTTATGATTCAGTAAAAAAATAAAAATAATTTTAAAAAGGCGATATACTCCAATCTTCATAGAATAATGCCGAACTAAACTGTTTATCGATGTTAAAGTTAACAAATTTATTGGGGAAATTGGGGATTATTACTATTTTGATTTTGTACTAGATCTAATGGAATTTTTTGTGATTTTTAACTCCGCATTTCTTATAGTTAATATCATTTCGCACATTTTTCAGTCTCAAATTTCTAAAGTTCGTTAAATCTAATTTATGTATTTATTTAAGATGTTTTACATTGTATTTAGATTAATATGATTGGTATCATTAATACATTAAATTACGTATTTAAATCAATTGAAAACGTGTTTCAAGCTTATAGTAGCAGATTAAATGAATATTATCATTTCCATTCATAAACTGTAAGTATGTATAATAAAACGTGATCCAACTTTTTTGTTTTATATAAGTCAGTAAATATGTATGTATCATCTGTTTATTGTTATGCGTAATTTCTTGACGCTAGATATAGTAAATACCCACTATCAATTTTTATATAGCGAAATGAATATAACTGTTTATAGTCTTGACCTTTTCTTAGTTAATACGTACATAGTGCTGAGCCGAATAAGCATTATTCTATTTGGTATTTTATTGAGACGTATAATACTTACAATTAAATGCGTGGTCATTTTTCACATTTCTATAAAATAATTTTTTCCCAAATTAGATTTTCTTTTGTACGTCATGTTGTATTGAAAATATCTGTGTACTGTAGTGCAATTACGTAATTTTGTAAAAATTTTCAGCTGGAGATTTCTTGTTTAAATGTATGTGAGATTATTGTGTATGACAAATACAGAATAGAATGATTGTCTTTTTCGTACAAATGAATCTTTAAGAATTACATAATTTACAGATAAAATTTGGAATTTTTTTATTTGAAATACCTTTGTCTTTGACCAATCATTCACCAAATTCATATTATGTTAAAATTAATATTGAAATAAAATGTCATTATTATTAATGTAGCCCTCCATTGGCTGACATAAAATGTTTTTTGGGGTTTTCTTGTCCAACCAATTTCAATAATTGACTAAACTTTAGAATAAATTCAAAATTGTAGAACTTGATAAAATTATGTAAATTTTAAAGTACAAATAACTAAACTTTAAATCTTTTATCAAATTTCTGAATATGTATAAAATTTAAGAATTCGATTAAAATCTAATTGGCCACACTAAATGAAATTATAATTGAGAAGAGTGTGGCAACAATTTTGACAGACAACACATTCTAGTATTAATACACATTGAGCAGCATACACTAGTTTAATCTTAGTGTGGATCTCAAGAATTTCAGTCCAAAGTTAGCAGATTCTTTTCATTTTATTTTAGTATTTAAAATTCTTGTATATAGCTTATCCGAGCTTTATTCTTATTTGACCTGTTCAATTGCATCATTTCACATAATACGATCAACAATCTCACAAAGTGGATTTATTTTATTGAAAATGTTCAAACTGCTGACATCAGAACACATTTTTCCTTAAATAAAGCAGCAAATATTTCCTATGTAGCAATTGGTTTCTATTATTGTGGTTTCTATGCGTTCAAAAATAACTAACATTAAGACGTACTTAGTTGGTATAGTATTTTATTGCAATTGACATAAACAGTGTTGAAAAATAAACTGCTAAGCAATGATGTATCTACATAAAGAAATCTTGCAGTATGACGCGTCTAAGTACATCAAGTTTGTTTACAATTTTAATAGAAATGGCAACAAAAACAAATAAATTTTCAAAATTCATGAATTTCCGCCGTTTAAAAATAAATAATCAATGATTAATTTATGCAAATTATTTTAATTTGTTAACAATTCTAAATTTATATACATATATAAAAAATGTATGTTTGTGTGCCTAAATAATACGAATTTCGTGTGTAACATTGTATTTATGTTATATAAACGTTGATTATTTTCCCCTTGGAATTAAAACTTATACAGTAGATTTTTCCAGTTTTTTTTTGGGGGGTTTTCTCTTATTTTCCATCCAAATACATATTTCAGAGAGGAGAAACACTCATTGTAATTTTTCTTTCTACGTCTAAATACAGATATCCTTTTTTTTATACTATTTCGATTTCCACGACGACATATCACATCGCATATTAAATAGAACTGTCCAGATGAAGTGTGCCGGCTTCTTAGAATTTTATTAAATAAAATTGTTAGAAAATTTACAACAAATTCTATATAAATTAAAGCCACTGTGATGTTTTTTGTTATTATTGTATTGTTGTGAAAATAATTATTCTATTGTGGTGCTTACTTATAAAATAAAAAAAAATCTAGAGATTACATTTTGGAAAAATTATTATTGATTTCAACCAAAAAAATTACCAAAAATAATTGGTTTTGGCCAAATCGGAATGGGTGTTTTTGATAGTAGTAGCAAATCAGTGACATTGCTAAAAAGGTAAATAGAATGTGCTAGAATTCGCCAAACGCCAAGTTTTACACGTATCTGTTGAATCAGTTCTACTACATTCATTTTGAAGGTCATAATGTATTTTTATTGGAAAATTATTTTACTGTATATGAAAAATGTAATGGGAAAATTCTCATTTTTATGTTGTGAGGTGTACCAGGATAATTTTGTTGTTTGTTTTAGCAACAAATCGATGACCTAAATAAATAATTTTAAAATCCATGTTAAACTATTTGTTATATAAATAAATTGCGAAAGTATGATTTATTGATAAAGGAATTGAATCGTATTTAGTTGTGATTTATTTAGTATATGTATGTGAAAATCTGAGTTATGAATGTCTTATTTTATTTTTTTGACAATTAAGAGTTTATTAACCTGTTTTTTATTTTTATTTATTTAGGATATACAACATGCCGCCAAACGCTACTAGTGAGGTTACTGGCGTACTAAATGAAACCGATGCTGAAACAATTGATGGAGGACTGGTTAAAGATATCACACCGCTAAAAAAAGCCGAACATCGTAACTTAAAATTAGTATGGCGAAATATTTTAGCATTTGGGTATTTACATGTAGCTGCATTTTATGGTCTATGGTTGCTATTAACATCTGCTAAATTGGCAACATCTGTATTTGGTAAGTCGCCTTAAATATAAGTTTATTTATTGTTTTACGTAATTAATGTATTGATATAATTTTTATTTAATCCATATTTAATTTTTAAGAATTTTATGTCATTTTTGCTATTTTCCAAATTCATAGAATTTCGAAATATGATATGTTTGTTATGATTAGTTATAGTCAACATGTTAGTTAGACGAGTATATACGTTTTCAATATGTATACATATACAGAAATTTGGTATCCAATCCACATATGAAATCTAAGGTGGCCTGACAAGTGTTAATTTAATTTTCTCTACTCAGTAAACACGTAGCAAATTAATATTAGATCATTTAAATTGATTTTATTTAGAAAATCATTTTTTATTTGAAATTCAACATGTAAATCTAATTAATTCAACTTAAATAAATATTTGTAAAAATGAGCATCTGGTCCCTCAAAATTCAAAATATATTCCGTTGAAGTATGTATTTAACTCTCCTATGTATTTAACTCTCCTTGTGTTGTACCAATTTACCGAGCAAATAGCGCAGTCGTTAAAGCTGTGACGTTTGGATCGGGAGGTACCGGGTTCCCATTACAACAGAGACGGGATGCAAAAGGGATTTTTCATCTCCCGATTACGATCGGTGATTAAATTGAAAACATCTATGACCCTCTGTTGGAATGTAGAACTCATGGGCCGACCCATCGTTCATGTTAGTACAGGCTAGCATTGAGCTATGCAGTGTGCAGAGATGGCCAATTAAGAGACGGACCTGTAGCCGTGTACAACAGATAGGGATACTGTTCAGCTTTCAAAGGACATTAAATCCACTAACCGAACAGTCTCTAAAATAATGTATGTATGTTTTGATATTTATTTAAAAAAAAAAAAACTCCTCTGAGGTGCATATGGCTTTTAAATTTGAAATGCTGTTTATTGTTTAAACTTGTTATGCATTCAATTATTTATTACTTTTATCTCAATTTTCAAGAATCAATAATTGACAGGTTAAGCATTCACAACTATTTCTCGAACTTTAAGTTCAAGGTTTACCAAACATTAATATTTTAATTCGTTTAGCTAAGTATAACTAATTAATTCGTTAGCAATTTCTATTCTATTTATGGTTTCATCCTGAGTAAATAAGCACAGAATAGTAAAAAGCACATTCAAAACATAAAAAGAGTATAACGCTGAATAGAAACGTGACATTTATTAGGGAAGGTTTCTTATGTTTTTTATTCTACAAATAAATTATAACCAGCTTTTGGGCTTTATATATGAACTTAAAGAAAACCTCTAATAATATTAAGTTTAAGAATAATTAAAAAACATTTTAAAATTGAAAGAAGCCTAATAAGAAATCGTATTATTTGAAATATAGGTAAACTTATTAAAGAATTTATTATGTCATTATGATAAGGATAATTTTGTGTTAACGGTGGCATATTGACTGAACAGAATAGCTAGATCGAAGGTAGTTTGATAATTCAATTCAGTCGAGCATTAAATTATTGTTTATTTTTTATGAAAATGAAATGTGAAGCAATTTATTTTCTCACATAATTAATTAGTCTTATAAATGACTAATTAATCCGTGTTTTATTTATTGTTTAATAAATGAATTCTTAAATTTTAATTAACATCAATGCATCCAATTAATACATTGTATGTATTCATCATCTGGGCTAAAGTTATTTACCTATGAGAATCAGATTTTGGTGGTTCCCAACAATTATTCGGCTATTAAACATTTGTATTTGCGCTACGAACGTTTTATATTATGGTTTCAGGACCTTCAACAATGTTGCTTATGTTTAGTTCATATGTATTAAAATTTATTTTTTCACAAGAAAGAACGAAACCGAAATTAAATGAAACTTTTGTATGACGAAATTTAGAAATACTATCCATTATATAAAACGTGACTAATAAATAAAATGGCGCGTTATAATAATTCATGATAAATTAGAATTTGGATAACTTTTGACAGCAAAAGACTTTCAAGTTTAAATGATAGTTAATCGTAAAATCGCAGAACGATTAAATAGATTTACCGCTTCTTCTGGCAAATAAACCTTTGTTAATAAATTAGATGCGCTTCAGATATTGATTCTACAAACAAAACTATACTTTCCTTCAATTTTATTTTTTTTATTTTGCTTTTGATGCTGAACTTAAACTATGTACTAACCGTAAATTTTTTTTTCCAGCAATGACCATGTACACCGTATCCGGACTAGGAATTACCGCTGGTGCTCATCGATTATGGGCCCATCGATCGTACAAAGCAAAATTACCACTTCGAATTATTTTAGCCATATTTAATACAGTCGCCTTCCAAGATTGTGCAATGCACTGGGCCCGAGACCATCGGGTACATCACAAATTCTCCGAAACTGATGCAGATCCACATAACGCCACACGAGGTTTCTTCTTTTCACATATTGGTTGGTTACTGTGTCGTAAACATCCCGATGTCATTAACAAAGGTAAAGGTGTCGATATATCTGACTTGAGAGCTGATCCCGTTCTACAATTCCAAAAGAAATACTATATGCTACTCATGCCAATTGCCTGTTTTATTATACCAACTCTTGTGCCCGTATATTTATGGGGTGAAACATGGAAAAATTCATGGTTTGTTGCGACAATGTTCCGATATACATTTATATTGAATGTAACATGGTTAGTAAATAGTGCGGCACATACATGGGGACAAAAACCATACGACAAGTTAGTATACGAAATTTTTTAAAATCTAAATTAAAGGTAATTTATTTTTGTTTTTATTAATTTTCAGATCAATAAATCCATCTGAGAATAAATCGGTTGCAATATTCGCATTCGGTGAAGGATGGCACAACTATCATCATGTCTTCCCATGGGATTACAAAACAGCTGAATTGGGCAACTATCGACTTAATTTAACGACTGCGTTTATTGATTTCTTTGCAAAAATTGGCTGGGCCTACGATTTAAAATCGGTGTCAAATGAAATCATTGAGAAACGTGTTAAACGAACCGGAGATGGATCACATAATTTATGGGGCTGGGGCGATAAGGATCAGGATAAATTAGAAGTAGAATATGCGAAAATAACGCATAAGAAGGATATCTAAATATGTGTATTATTAAGTGAGAGAATATTTGAGAGTAAATTAAAAATTTTGTTGTATGCATGTGTCTGTTATAATTTTTTTTATTCATTAATTATTATTAATTATCATTAGGTTTTTTTTATGTATGTAGCGATGGGAGCGCATGATAATTATTACATTTAGTAATTATATAATTATATTTACCAACATTACCTATAAAATACATTTATTATTATTATAACAACAACAAACATATTATTATAATATAATAATAATTATATATTTCATATAAATAAATAAATTAACAAATATTATATATGTGTAATATGTATAGCTTAGGAACTCTTATCAAAGAATTATCCAAAATTGTTGTCAATTTATATCATCTATGTATTCTACTATGTGTATAGAATGTCGTCTAAATATCCGTGTTATTACACCCCTCCACCCCATTAACATTTTTGTTGTTGTTGTATGCCCTTAACGTCTTCTCATTTTAAATAAATTGACAACAGATTAGAGAATTAACAAGAAAAACAAAAAACGAAAAAAATAATCATTATAAATGGGTTTATCTTATCTACGTATATATAAAATAAATACATAACTATTTGTTTCAGTTTCTTAATTTGTATCGATTGGGGTTTTTATTTGTTAAGTTTTGACGGGGTATAAAATGAGGCAAATTAATTTAACCTATATAGTACGCAAAATGTGATTATTTTTATTAAATAAAATTAAGAAAGTTAAAAACAAAATTATGAGACTGGAATTGGTGACGTAAAAAGACTTGATAAAAAAAATTTGCTAATTTAAGATTCGTTTATTATATCGATATAATATTTACAATACATACATTTTTATTTTATTAACGTACATTTAAATGTGTTTAAGAGGATTGCTTTGTATTTTTTAAATTTTTTTAAAATTAATTAAAAAATATATAAGGATATTTCTAAAATGCGGGGATTTATATATAGCGGGAGTAAATACTGGTTCTCGAATGATTTTGTGTCTAAAAAGTAGAATAAGTGCTCTTAATATAATCCAAACTTTTGTCCAAACCAACTTGTTGCCTAAACTTACTAACTACTTTTTTTAAAATTACTAATTTTATTAAAAAACAAAACCTTATGTGCACTAAGAAAATCATTGAATACTGACTTTGGCTACATAGGTTTCATTTTCTGTACGCAGTATATGAAATATGGCCTGACTGTGTTGCTTGTGAAGTTTTCGTTAAAAGTTCAAAATGAGGTTGTTGAAAAAGAAAAAAAAAATTAAATTTGTGTATTAATCATAATTAGAGAGAGAATATTGGTGTATAACATCGAAAGTTTACTGATCGAAATATGGATCAATATTAGCTATTTACAGAGACATTTTATACGCAAAACATCATTCAATTTTACCTGATCAAAAGAACTTAGTGCAGTTTAAAATTAGTATTTCCCATTTTAATGTACTCCCATCAGTTTTTTTCCTTAAATTAACAATCACTTTAATACTATTAATTTTATAATCCAATAATATAATATCCATTCTGCTTAAATCGACACATCGCACGAGAGAACCTTTTTTAAACAGAATTCTAAATAATCACTAGGAAAATTCAGGGGAAATTTTGTAATACTTAGAAATTAAAATTAAATTAAAGCAGGATAACCGCCCGGAGAGATTAAAAAAGGGTTAACTGAAAATTGACGTACTTTATACTTAACACACAACACGGTTACAAATAAAAATCATCCAAAGAATGTTGATAACCGTAATATTAAATATATATTTTTCACAACCCATTTCACTAATTTATTATTAAATATTATTATCTATCTACTACATTCACTAAATAATTTTTAATTTTCTGTGAATTAAAAACTACTTTTAATATTGAAACATCAAATTCACAATTTCCATTTAAAAAAAAAAATTAATATTGTAACCTAATAAATAAAAAATCATTTTTTTAATTTATTTAAAAAAAGTAAATGTAATGAATATTACATAAAAATAAATAAACTAAGAACTAAGAACAAATTTATTCTGTGATAAAAAAAAATATAAAAAAAAACAAATAACAAAAAATAAATAATTAATTTATTTTTTTCATTTTTCATTTTTTTAAATAATTGTTGATTAAAATTTACAAAATATTTTGGTTAAACTAAAATTAATAACAATCGTTTTTTACTCTCTCTCTTATTAAATTTATTCAAATCCAACAATTTTTAATAATTATATAATTTAAAAAACATTATTTATGAACAATTATAGGAAATTGATGAATACATTTAATTTATATAAATTAATGAATGAAAAATTTATTTTTACTTTGGAAGTGAAAATAAGAAATAATAAAATTTATTATAATTAAAAATCTAATTTATGAAATTTTAATACAAATAAAATATTAAATATTTAAAAAAAAAAAACATCAAAATAAAATTAAAGTTATTACGATTTGTAATAAAATTAAACAAAAATTTATAAATCGATTTATTTATCAAAATGATATAAAAGAATAAAATCAAAATGAAAAAATTTAAAATGAACAACAAACCAATGTTTTAATTTTTATAAAAAATAAAAAAACAAAAAACTAAATATGGGAATGGAATTGCTGGCGTATCACACGGTTTTTCACATTCCGATACTAATTATTACAAATGACACTTGACAAAAGGTCTTACATCCATAGCCCCATATTGTATTGAATTGTAGGTATTATTTTATACAAAATACTTCACAACTGCAATGTTAGATGGCGTCTGAAGATGAGCCCTGACTACTGACATGAATTGAATTGTTACGTTGGAGACCAAGTGGTAGACTGGCGACTAGAAGGTAACTTTAGAAAAACCTAGTACAGCCTCGTTAAGAACATGAATACAGTTTTCCGAAAGGCACAGTTATGAATGATGGCCCAGAGTCTCAAACAGATTTATTGAATTTTTTTCCAAGTTAAGTGCCTTACCCACAGGAAAACGAAAACTGATTTCATATTTTTTGCTATAACTCCAATATCATTAGTATGTACAGATCTTAATTCTATAAAAATTATTCGTAAACACAATTTTTTTTTTTTTTTTTTTTTATAAAACGGTTGGAACCGCACTCAATGCCACAATGGGCCCATGGTGCAAACCTTGATGATCTATCCTAGCTCGCATAAGCGCACTGCAGCCTTAGCAAACTGTAAAAGTTTGAACCAAGGGATGGATCTACATTCAAAGATCCGTACGAGAACACTTGGGATCTAGCTTCGACAAAGGCCGGACAGCTGCAAAGGTAGTGTAGGCAGTCGTCCACTTCCTCCAGACAATCGTCACAAAGATCATCCTGAGCTAGTCCCATGCGTTGGAGATGAGCCTTGAAACGTCCATGGCCCGTAATAAGAGCAACCAGAATTCTGAGTTGGTTCTTTTTTAAGGATAACACATATTTAGTGACCCTCACGTTGGGTTCGATGATGAACCTTTTGCCTTTCGACAACTAGGCGCAGAACGCCACTTCTGCGTCAGTTCAAGTAAAGCGAACTTCTTAATAGCATCCGTAAACACAATACAAGCTATTTTTATTTAAAAAGTCAATAATCAGTTTTCGTTTTCGTTTTCTTGTGGGTAAGGCACTTAAATAAAATAATTGATGAAATTTTTTTTTACACAAAAAGGATTTTATAAGATTTCTACTGGAACAAAAATAAAAATACCAATCTAGTTTTAAATATTTGTTTACGAGCATTTATAATTATTTAATCATAAAGACGTATAATACTTATGATTCAGACGTGGTGGATTTCGTGGAATGACCAGTTAAAAAATAAAATTGCTTACATTTTGATATCTTCAAATTCTGAATTTTACCTCGAAATTTTAACATCGGTTTCGTAAATCCAAATTTTTTTAAAGCTTTTAAATTTCTTAAGCAAATTTTAAAAGTTCGAAACTAATTTTCACGAATTTACGATTCTGAATATATAAATTAAAATATGAATATTAAACGCTTATGAATATCTCCAGTTTATGGAGGAAATTTTTTAAAATTTGGGATTGTTTGTTTCTCCGAATTTAATATGATTTTCGGAATTTCGAAATTAATTCACATCGTGCCAATCCCGTTTCATTGGATTTTCAAAAATTCATCAAAATTTATAAAACTACATAAATTTTAGAATGGTTTTAGAACGACATTTTAAATATTAGAAAACTTCTCAAATTCCTCAAAATATTTAAAAACTGATCAATTTTGAAAAATATTTTCTATGGATTTTATAATATTTTTCAAAATTAAGCGGAATCTAAATTTTGCAAAATGTATTCGATTCTAGAATATTTCTCAGAATTTTGGCAGTTACATACTTAAATTTTTAATAAGACTTTTATGATTTTAATATTTCTCGTATTCAATTTAAAATTGAATAAGTTTTGAAAAAGTCATTTTCATTAAAGTTGCTAAATACCAAATAAAAACCCTTGCAAAATTGTTAGTTAATTATGAAAGGTCTTAGGGTTGTCGTTAAATATCTTATTCCACATCCTCATTGTGATTGGCAATGATTTTGTAGATGTATGTGATTGGATTCTACTTATATACCAGGTTATTGGAAAGGGCGAATGTACGTATGTTTATGATTCAGAATAAAAAAAAATTGTATTTTTGTAAATTTAATTTCCAAATTCAGAAATTTCTCAATTTCAAAAACCAAAATATGAAATCAAATGTCAATTTTGAACTTTAACTGGGTGTTGAAAAATTAAAAATTCTTGCCATTTACACAGTATAGTTTTTATATTTCTTAATTAAATTTTAAAATCTAATAAATTTCATAACCCAATTTCACGTGTATGATTTTGCAGATAAAATTTAAAATTTGAATTAACAAATGTTAAAAATTAGAATATTAAACGAAGGATTTGGTTTTATGATTTGTGTATACATACTTACGATAGCCAAAAATATAGTACCAGCATAGAGAGCCAGAAAATAGTTGGTACCACTGCAGCGCCGTCGAATTAGAAATAGATTCTAAAATAAATTCGACGATAATGACGTAGTCAATCTGGCATTGGTTGTGTGCACATTGCTTATTTTCTGTGTATTTTAATTTGACAGGCGTGGTCGCTTTGCCATGTATCTTTCGCTCTGTTTATACCTTTAGCCATGCGTCCTCGATTTGGTTGTAAATGGCGTAAGGCAAGCAACCAAAACAGCAAGACGTGAATGACTTAGGGGAACCTTGTTCCGTGGACAACAAATTCAAGAAAAAACAAATGAAAAATTTAAAAATTCGGTATGATGGATCAGATTCTAAAATGATTTTTGATTTAAATTTATTAGGGGGCCCTTTATTTAAAAAGTTGGGAAGTTAATTCATTTTGATAATTTTCTCTTCTAGAGGTATTGATGAATTAGGCTTCGGCTATCATTGCATCATTCCATCATTCTTTGGAACGTTCTTAATTAAGTTTTATGATGTTGCGATCGAAGAACCCAATTATCTTTATTAGTATCATTTTCGATGATACGTGTGCGTCATTCTTATTTATTGCTTCATTTAATCTAACCCTGAGTTTATCATTATTTCTAAGTTCTACAGCTTACGTATGTATCAGCTTAGTTGGTTATAACCTTCATTGATTCATAAAAAAAGTACATACTTGCTATTTTGAAAAGCTATAGTTTGTGACCGAATATACACTTAGCAACATATTCGTATATTCTGAAATGTTCTCTCCGAATTAAAATTGAATCAGTTAAAAAGTAAAAGGCAAATAGGTTTGCCCCGCCCATAGAGTGGATTGCACATCGCGCAAGATGGTGTCGGTCTATCTCCAATCCATGGATCAGTCCAAATATTTAATTTATTCATTTCGTTTAGTTTTCGTGAACCTCATTTTCGTGAACCTCATGCAAATTGCTGAACAAAATCTTAGTTTGTGGCAAACTCCATACATATCCTTGATTATCTGTGGAAAGTGATAATTAGAATAGTTTATGATGGTAACCAAATTCCAGAGTTAAGAATTCTGATTGAACATGATTGAAGTAAATCATTAATTCATGTCCCATCGAATTTTAGCGTTCGTCGAAAATAAAAAAGGGGTCACAAAATATTAATTTTTGCTTATGTCTATACTTTGTGCTAAATCTGTCCTAAAAAACAACAAATCAATTTCCGTTTATATGTTTTAGTGTGCAAAGCAGAATGTCTCGATATAACGAATTGTATCATTAGGACAATGAAAAATATTACATGATTTTCTGAATTTTCTTGGGATAATCTTAGGAAGCTAATGCCATAACGACGTATACAACAAGACGTTTTTGAGTTTGAGCTATCCGAAAAAGGTGTAGGACAACATATGTAGTTTGGTATGACCTCATGTATATCGATTATATGATTTTTCCGAATTTTCTTGGGAAAACCCTATGAAAACCTTGGGCTTATGCACTTATCGCAAATAAAGTGGGCACTAATTCTTAATCTGTTGTTGATGTGTTGCCATCCAATAACGCACTGCTGCATATTGGTGGATCATAAACGACTACTGAACACGTGCCATAACATATGTATACTTGTAGCATTATACCGAATAAATTAGATCCTCGGAGTGCTATTTGTGATAACTGGACTCTGGGCCTCCAACTTTCGGCCGGATTCATCACAACTTCAGATCTCGAGGCATAGCATGTCTTAGGAATTCAATCCCATATACATATAGTGTTAATCTTGATAATAGTCAGTTATCCATTTGATAATGAAACTTAACTTTGTAGATGTTATAAAAATAAACGACCTTGCCATTGTTGCTAACATAACTTATAAGCTAACAACAAACAATTAAGTCAATTACGTAGATTTTATACTCGCACCAAAGACTATAAAAATCATGTTCCTAACATCAAATAATTTGTCAAGAACAAAATTAATTAATGTAATAATAAAATATTAAAGTCACGTTTAATCAATTACAAATGTTATGACCTTCAAAACTATTAGTTCCTTGGCACATTCGAACGATCGCATCGCGCATACATCTGCACCAAAAGCATCGCGTCAATCGAGAAAATTTGTGTTGCGTTTACATAAAATATAAATGAAATAACAGCCGATGATTGACTTTATGTCTATGGATTTGAAAAGTGCGATAAGCGATAAGCTGGGCTTTTACGTATAATAATACTATGACAACAGGCAGAATTTTATTTTATTATGTGTGTATAATCACAGCTGAAAATAAACATAAGACAACAATATTGTTATTCTACTTGAAGTTGTGCGTTATCTATAATGGAAACGAAAATGCGGCTAGCGATTAAGTGAAATGGTGGAGGCAAACGTGACAAGCAAATTTCTGTTTATTATATCAGCGGATATTTTTGTTAATTTATTTACGCGACTAGAGTTATCTGACAGGTTATCTAAATCGTATAAAATTGGTTGATTGTGTCTGTGTGCCTCTCGCATGTTCATATCGTGCCAGAAAGTCTATTTGGAGGCGCGGCTTAATGAGTTAATTTTTTGTTTGTCTAGTAACATGCGGTGTTGTGGTGATCTACATCATGCTATTTTTGATAAAGAAATGTAATGCCACTCAGTCTATCTCTGATAATATATGGCAATTTCGAAAGAGTCATTTAACAAGCTTTGTTTGTAACCTTGTAGACCTATCCGAGTTCTGCACAATTCCAGATATGTTAGCTGGTTATTTTTTTTGATGAGATCCCTAATATGAACCGGTATAGTCGAGCCAATCATGTAACAGAATCAAAATAATTTAAAGATGGATCTCAGCGAGCTGGTATTATAACATTCTTGTTTTTTATATACCTGAGACCAAAGATTATTTATATATAAGATAGGAATACACGAACAAAAAAGTACGGATTTCTACTTTTTGATTCTAAATCCACAATTGAATAGAGCCATCTATAACAAGATTTATTAATTGTAATAGCTAAGTTCAACACCTGTCATAATTAGCTACATCTACAAAAGACAATCTAAGCTTGTATAATAATTTTATCTTTTTTTTTTTGTTTGATAAATTTAAAATGAAATGGTAGTTGAAATAGAAACAATTCAGCCTTGAAATATATTTTTGTTGTTTTTGTTTATTTATTTACTTTTCGTTTAATTTTTCGTATTTTTCCATTCACAACTCTTCTATGTTTTTATTAAGTACATATTACAATTCGCAAAGGGCTTCAATTTTTAGTAAGTTAATACTTCGCTAAAAAAAACTGAGTCGATTCCGTTTTTGATCGACGATATTATCATAATAACACGGGAGATTATCTCTTGAGTAAATATATGAAAATAATTACATACATATACTCGACCTTGATTAAGTTTATTTTTAAAATTATTTTTGATGAAAGTCCATATGCATAAATGGTATTTAACTTTTTTTTTATGGTTTTATTGAACTATCTGATGTAATTCTGTCTTAAAATATTTTATTATTAACCAACGTGTGATTTCCTTTGTCAAAATAGTGCAATATTGCAGATATATTAATTAAAAATGAATAGAATTGTTTTATAATTTTATTTAATATGTTTATATGTATTCATATTATGGTTAGAAGGGGAAAAGCCATATGGAAGTTTATTATATACAGATAAAATCTGCTTCCATTGGGCGTAAAAACCTCTTCTTTATATACATACCTATATATATATGTAAGTATTTCAAAAAATTCATTATTCTTGCGAGTTATATAATATAATAAATATAAAATAATAATAAATAAGTACATAAAATTCCATAAATATAAATAATTTCATAATATAACTATTTAAATAATTATATAAATCATAGTAACGATAGTGCATCTTAGTGTAACACAAAATTTATATAAATCACAGGAACGATAGTGCATATGAAGTCACACAAATTATATATATCACAGGAACGATAGTGCATCTTGTGTAATACCAAATTTATATCACGATACTCATTTACAATCTCAGTGCCAGAGAGGTGGTTACATGAAAATAAAAAAATAATTCAGTTTTAAATATAAATATTTTATTAAAAATGTATGTAAATATAAAAAAATAAGAATAAATGTCTAAATCTGGTATTTTGTCATAGGCCGGTTTAAATTTTATAGTACTATTACTATTTTTTGGTATTTTTACGAGTGGATATTAACATTAACTCAAATTAAATGTATAACTGTATGATTTTGTTTTATTGATAATTCATTGATTTAAAATTCTTAGTCTTCGATTGCGTTTTTCAATACGATCTGGTTCATTTGATTTTTTCTTTTGTCCAGATTTCTTATCATTTTTAATTTTCTCTAGTTGCCATATACAGTTTTTCCTGATTAAAACAAGAATTAAGAACTTTAGAGCATTTTCCTTGTGTACCTTACAAGTTCCTGTGAACCATGAGCTATATCTATCATCTATATTAGTCGCATTTAAGCATTTGTCAAATATTGTTTGTAGTAATCTTATGTTATGCAAATTTTTGATAAAATATTTTGCAAAAATTGATACATGAAGCGTAGTAATTTCTAGGAACAAGTCAGTCGGATTTCTTAAGTATAAATCATTAGAAGTATTTATATAGTTTCTACTTTTTATTAAATATTCAGATGGTAACGACAAATCTTCATTTTGCTTAACCATATATTCCAGGCAAGATTCACAGTTCAGTTTTTTTGTCAACTTATAAATAATATATCCTAAAAAATATCGAAGTGCTGGCAAGTCAATCTCAAACTTCTCATTAATGAAATTTCCAACAAAGGCAATTTCGTTAAAATCATTGTCTTCAAATTCGTTTACTCCATTATTATCATTTTCTCTTTGAGAATCTATAAGTTCGTTTTCCTTCTCGTTTCTTAAATTTTCAATTTCTTGTGTAGTATTATTTGTAATATCAAACGGGTCAGTTTCCAAAAAAGTGCAATTATCTGGTTCATAATAAAAAATCGACGAATGAAAAATTAACTAACTTGATATAATTTTAGCAATAATAAAATTAAACTCATACACCGATGGATTAAAATTGTTCCCTCCCTTTGAACAAATTTGAGAGAATAAATTTTCTACTGCATCCGTTTGTAATTTTGACGTTAAGATGTATGAGATATTGAGGTTTGTATCACTTATCGCAGAAGTTAATTCTAAAATACCTCTTATTGTGTGAATCAGACCGTTTATACAAAAAATATTATTTTTTGTTTGAACCTTAATGTTTTCCAAATACTCACACATATCTTTCAAGATGATATACGGTTCATTATTACTGTTCAGGAATGGAATGGATGGAAACCTCTGTGTCAACATCGACGCAGTACTTGACGCATGGAGTGGACACTTTACTGAGCTGCTTGATGTTCATCATGCGACACAGACTGTTGTTGAGCCACCTCTAAAACAGTCTGCGGAGATTTGCACTGAGGAGCCATCCCATGAGGAATTCACTAAGGCCATGCAGAGAATGAAACGAAACCGCTCACCTGGAGTGGACTGCATTAATTCGGAGCTCTTGATATTCGGAGGGGATACTTTGTGGAACTGTCTTTTCGACCTTATTCGATTAGTATGGCGAACCGAAGTTATGCCTGATGAATGGAAAGTGGCCGCGATATGCCCCATCTTCAAGAAGGGAGACCGCTTGAAGTGTGAGAATTATCGCGGTATAGCTCTCCTTTGCACAGCATACAAGTTACTGTCATACATTTTATTGGATAGAATCACTCCTCTGGCGGAGGGCTTGGTTGGTGACTATCAGGGAGGATTTCGTCCGAATCGATCAGTCACTGATCAGGTCTTTTCGCTGCGGATGATTCTATCTAAATATTATGAGACATCCATCTCCGTACATCAGGTTTTCCTGGATTTCCGGCAGGCCTACGACTCGATCAATCGAGAGAGTTTGTGGTCTGCCCTGGAATACCTAGGAATGCCAACAAAACTGGTACGACTGTGTAGGATGACAGTGACGCAGTCTCAATGCTGTGTTAAAGTTGAGAACAGGCTATCGACAATTTTTGCAGTTAACTCGGGTGTTCGGCAGGGAGATGCTCTGTCCCCGATACTCTTTAATCTCATGTTGGAGTACATCTTTCGTAAAACTGAAACACCTCAGCGCAACATCTTATATCGCCAGTCCAATCAAGTGCTTGCATATGCAGATGACATATGCGTGATTGGACTGAATAGCAACGGAGTGAAAGAAATACTTGATCCGCTTGTAGAGTTTTCAGCTTCTGTTGGACTCCAGATCAATGAGTCCAAAACGAAATACCTGATCTCTGGTTTTAGAGACAATGGCACACCAGATTTTAGTAGTGGCCACCACACGTTTGAGGGAGTAAGGAGGTTCAAATATTTGGGCTCTCTTATCACTCACGATAACAGTGTGGGTGAGGATATTAAAGTGCGGCTGGCAGCTGGCAGTCGTTCTTTATATCCTCTAAGGCCACTGCTAAAATCTAAACACTTATCAAGTGCCGTGAAGCTGAAGCTTTACAAAGCGTTGATCAGGCCCGTTGTTATGTTTGGATGTGAAAGTTGGGCGCTGACGGATGAGTACGAGAGATGGCTCCTTACATTTGAGAGAAGAATCATGCGTGTGATTTACGGCCCTAAACGCGAAATAGATGGTACATACCGAGCTCTGTACAATTTCGAGATCAGAGATCTGATGAAGATCCCCGATATTGTACATGAAGTTAGATCTCAGCGAGTACGCTGGCTCGGTCACGTTCTGCGTGCTGATCCGGAACGAATTGTGCAGCGATCTCTGAAAGAAGAGCCACCATATGGTAAGCGCAGAGGTCGTTGCAGGCGACGATGGCTCCACGATGTAGAGAACGACTTGGCCTCTTCAGAATGTCTAAGACAGTATGAAGACCAAGCTCAGGATCGAAACCGTTGGAGCCAGATTGTTGATTCAGTAAGGGGCTAGTAATGGCCTTTAACACTGTTATTATTATTATTACTGTTCAGAGACAACCCTGAGTTTGCCTTATTTGAGCAGAATTGACTTTTACTATTTAACGCGTCAAATAGTTTGTCCAGTTTTTCAATAAATATTGCCGTTGCTAAAGCATGCTGTTTTGTTTTATTGGTCTTAAATTTCTTTAAATGGTCGAAAGTTCGAATTCCATTCGCGCAACTACGGCTTAAAATCTGTGTAGCTAAGTTAACTCTCATTCGCTCAAATGTGTTGGAGTATATGTGCCTTAAAGTTAACTTAGGGCAAACTCTTGTAACCGATTGACTGTCTATTTGGTATAGCTCACTAACTACACTTCACGTAGCTAACCCTTCCGCTGTAACTATATCATATGCTAGAACAGTATTCCGAACTGACTTAAACAAATGTGGTATATCGAACAAGGCAAACAATTTTTGGTTATCCACAATAAAGAATGGTTGAGTTTTACGAACTCCTAACATCTTGTACGCACTGCGGTTATTTGTACCTTGATCACACACAATTCCTCTAATATTTAACCCCAATTTCTTTAACTCTGTGATATTTTTTAAAATTAACTCCTTTAGTTTTTGTCCACATATGGGACCTCCAGTTGCAAAATAGCTTAAAACAAATTTATCTGTGCTAAATAATCCCCGTGACATAAATACACATATGTATTCAGCGATTTTATGCTGTCGTTCACCATCTCCAAAGTCGACTACTCCTATAATTTGATCACTTGCTCGGTTATATTTTAGATCAGATCTTATCTTAATTTCGTCGAACAGTAAAATATGCTCTTTGTCTCGGTTAGACATTTTCTTAACCTTATTTTCAATTTGCTCAATTAGATTTTTATTAAACCCCGGTTGTAACTGGTTTAAAATATTCCAATTGGAAATTGTCCTTACGGCGGGTAATTGCAAATTAAGAGTATTTCTTAAATACTGATAAGTTGAGTGTGATCGAAATTCTATACTTTGCGCCAAGCGTCGTTCGTCATCTGTATATTTAGAATTTTTGTGACGCTTTCTCAATAACATCTTACATAATTGTTTAGTGTTATTATTTAGGTAACTTAGATCGTCAATTTGCTCAGAGATTGATTTTTGCTTTAATTTTTTGTATTTATTCATAACCTTACTTTTAAATTTATTTTTTTCATTATTATTTCGTAATTTAGATTTTAATTTTTTATTATTTATTTCTAGAACCGTATATCTTTTTTTTAGCAAAGTGTTTTGTTTTCTATAGTACATGGTATTTCTTTCATTACGGATACAATTTTCACAATCAGTCGTTTCATTATTATTATTAGCAAAATTATCGTTCGTCTTTGGATTGCAGTTGAACAACCTTTTCCCCGGAGCAGGAGGGTAAGTCTTTAAAATGTTGGTCTTAAAATTTGTGTCAAGCACGCACTTATTATTAAAATAAATCTTACCTGAATTATCAGTACTGCAAATCTCTGAGGTAGGTTTAACGGCAGAAGCTTGTGTTGTTTTCACTTTTCCTGGGTAAACTTTAACCGGATTTCCTAATCTTCTATTAGTAAAACTGGTATTTAAAAATAGAGTTGGTGTGGCAAATCTTTCTAAGTTGCGATTTTTAATATGTTTATTTTCGAAATGAAGATCACATATAAATAAATTTTTCTTATCACTTAAGTTAATTTTACATATCTGTAACCACTGTGCAAAACGTGCAGAATTATTTTTCGGAAATCCAAATAATCTACAATTTTTATCTGTACGTTTATTTCGTCCACAAACTACACACTTTCCACCAAATTTTAAATTTCTAATCATTTTGAATGAATTACTTTCTTCCACGATATTCAGCAAAATAATGATAATCGAAAATACGTTAAAAATACAAAAACAAAGGTCTTGTATATATGTTATGTACGAATATAATAGGTATATAGATAATATGCATATAATATAATTCTTTCTATTTTTCTTTTGTTTTAAATGGAATAGTAAACTAAAAAAAAACCAATGTACAGAACATAGACAGGTTTTAGCACCAAACGTTGATTATATTGGGTATTTAAAATAAGGAAAATTCATATCCATACAAATACATACCGTTTGTGTATTTCGATTCATGGGATTCAAACAATTCAACCTTGAAATACTTTTTTGTTGTTTGTGATTGAAATATGCATGTAGTGCGGAACTACATGCATATTTCAATCACAAACAACAAAAAAGTATTTCAAGGTTGAATTGTTTGTATTTCATTTACCATTTCATTTTAAATTTTTCGAACGACAAAACAAGAAGATAAAATTACTGTACAAGCTTAGATTGTCTTTGGTAGATGTAGCTAATAATGACAGGTGTTGAACTTAGCTATTACAATTAATAAATCTTGTTATAGATGGCTCTATTCAATTGTGGATTTAGAATCAAAAAGTAGAAATCCGTACTTTTTTGTTCGTGTATTCCTATCTTATATATAAATAATCTTTGCTGAGACATTTCGAAGGTCAAAATCAAATCGTACTCCTTATTTTTCTCAAATCGCGCGTTCCAAAGCTTCGCCTAATAATATCGACGATTTACTCTTTAAAGTTATTCAATCTTAATTGAAATACATAGAAATTCGAAAATTCTAGCTGAACACCATGATTCGAAAAAAGCAGAAATGCACTAAAAACAAATTCACACAAAAATCGCAACGATCAAATAAATTTAAATTCAACATGAAACCATAATCTGCAATACCACAATTATACCATAAAATATTATATTCATACTAGAATCTCACTACATTTTGACATTTCTGATTATAGTTAGATATTCTTGTCTCAGCTACATAGTGAATAGTGTGCATTTTGCATAACATTTTTATGAATAAATAGTTGTATATATATTATAAAAATTATGTTTAAACTAATAAATAATAGTATAATAACTAAATCGTTAGTTGTAAGCAAAAGTCTAACAAATTTAGTTCAATTATCGGCTGTAAAATGTAAGTTGAAAATATTTGATGTTTTTTTTGTGTTTGGTTAAGCTAAGACATAAACCGATTTGATAACTTTGAAATTGTTAGGTTCCACAAATAAGCCGGTGGAAATAAAACCGGCTGCACAGGAAGTAAAACCAACGCTTATTATTGATACAGATGGTCCAATCACATTGATCGGAATTAATCGATGCGATCAGAAAAATGCGATTGATACCGAAACCGGGCTTAAATTATCTGTAGCTATATCGGCGTTTGAGGACGATCCGAAATCAACAGTTGGTGTCTTGTATGGTGTGGGCGGGACATTTTGTTCCGGCCACGATGTTAATGAGCTGCTCGAGGGAAAAATACGACCCGAATTGTTTACATTGTCTGAGGGTACCGTTGGGCCGACTAGGCGATTTATCCGGAAACCAATGATTTGTGCTATAAACGGGTACTGTGTCGCAAATGGATTGGAATTAGCGCTTATGTGTGATCTTCGGGTGATGGAGGAAAGTGCTATTTTAGGGTTTTTGAATCGGCGATTTGGTATACCGGCAATGGATGGTGGAACTGTTCGATTGCCCGCTTTAATCGGTTTATCACGGGCGCTCGATTTAATCCTAACCGGACGATCTGTCGATGCTAAAGAAGCGTTTGAAATTGGGCTTGTAAATCGAATTGTTGCCACAGGAACTGGTAAGTGTCCCTCCGTAAATCCTAAACTGGGTCTAATCATTTTTCGTTCCTAGCTCTCGGACAGTCGGTTAATTTGGCTCACTGTCTGGCGAAATTTCCTCAAGCCACGCTACAACACGATCGAATCTCAACATATAATGCCGTTTACGATGCCACCTCGTTTGATGATGCTATCCAATTTGAAATTATGAAAACCACCAAGGAATCGTTTACAGAGGCAATGCGGGGTGCGGCCAAATTCAAAGAAGGTATTTACGTTATTGATTAGAATTGCTCCCATGCACTATTTATATATTTGGGCTTTTTATTTATTATTTATTGCACCGCAAAAGGGATTGGTCGTGGTGGCAAATCGTATAATATACGGGAGCGTGTCTTAGCCGATTGGGAATTGGATGAAATCAATCGGGAACGTGACAACAAAAAATGAATTGATGAAGACGAATAGTTTGTTTCCTGTGTGCAATCTGTGATTTAGTTATTATTTGCGTTTAGAAAACACATTGAGTTCCACATCCTTATCTTATGTACCTAAATAATTATATAAAAATTGATTTTTGTCAAATTCATTTGGTTGTTTTAATTTGACCTTTACCTTTTTATCTCAAATACGATTTCAAAACTATTATCGTCAACTAAAACGGAAATCCACTGACACTTTGGTACCCTTAGATAAAGATTCAATAACTTCCGTTCGTTTAAGGTATTTTGTTATATCATCAACCTCGATTTTGTTTTATAAATCGTTTCGAAATATTGAATTTGGATTAGTCTTGATTGAATCGTCTCGGCGATGGATACAAAAATACTATGTCTTGTTATTGGCGCATTGGTCGCACAAATTGTTTCTGGTGGCCATTATATCGATGGATATTACTTCAGTTTTCCATTGCTGGTAAGATACATATGCTAGTATGTATAACGAAATTCGATCGTTTTTAATATCGGAAGTTATATCTATTTCAGATGAATTGGTATGAAGCACAACGATTCTGTGCTTATCAAGGCATGTATTTTTTGGACATTCCTAACAATAAGGAGTACGATAAATTCGATACAGCTTTAAAAAAATCGAAGGAAATGACTAATAACACTTCGGAAATGTTCAATTGGATCGCGGGCACAAAATTAGGTTCGGATAATGGACAATTTTATTGGATGACAACGGGCCAGCCAATGTGGTATCAAAAATGGGGCGAAGGTGAACCAAGTAATTTACCCGGTGAATTATGTGTCGCACTTACCACGGATGGTTTATTTGCCGATTCGGATTGTAAAACTAGGAATAGTTTTGTTTGTCGCGAAAAATATCAAGAACCGGCTAAGCGAGACCTTGTAGATTTAATTTATTCGAATGGGAACTATCATGGATTTCCGTAATTTTATGGAACAATACCGAAATATAGTTTTTTTTTAAATTTGAGATGTTGTGAATATTTTATTGTGGGTCGTGGTGTTTCTTGAGGTTGCAAAATCTTGATTATATTATTACTCTAATCTAGTAGATAGTTTATTGAGAGGTCCACGTGCATTTATTTGAGCTATTGAATGTTAAAGTTGATTTAACTAACCGGAATTTGGCAGCCGAGCGTTCTAAAATTGTGGACAAGTGAAGTTTTGTAATGCAAGCCAATCAACGAGGAATCGCTTAATTTTATGGATGACCTAGGATGTGATGAATAAATAAAACGCCATCTACGTAATTTTCCATTGAATTAGTACATTTATTTCTCATTGTTTGTAAACATAAATGTAATTAATTTGTTTTTTAATAATTTTAAATTTTTTTATTTATTGTAAAGAAATCTATCTATTTTTACTTAAAAAAAACAAATAATTTAATTTTATTTAATAATTAGCCATTTTTAAAACTCTCAAACGTTATTGGATTATTGTTTATTTTTATAGAGTTGTTTGAAAAAGTTTTTTTGCTGTGGAGTAGACGCATGTGTTGGAGAAATAGATAGAAAGCTTACAATATTCTTTGTGTCTTTAATGCTACAAATAGTATGAACGGGCTAAATAGAACAAATAGTTTTTTTTTTAAATTTAGTTTTCTTTCATTAGTTTCATGGATGGAATATTTTTATTAATTTTTTAACTGTTAATTTTGTCTACTGTCTAATGTGTTTTTGTTTGCTATAGTGTATAGTAAATAATGTCCAGTCTTATTATTTTTGTAACCCTTTATATTTGTGTTAGTCCATGCCAATCAATCTAATCGATATTCTGTGAGAGAGCGTTGGCAAATAGTTTATGTATTTTTATTTAGCTTCGGCGCATTTATATTATATTGGAGATATGTTGCAACTATAGCAGAGTGACCATATTTATTTATAAAACATTAAAACATGCAGAACCCAGCTCTTGTGCTTATTACTTATAGATTATTTCTAATTGATATTCACAAGGGTAAGCTGGTTTGATTGTAAGACAAATTCAGAATTTTAAGGAATTTAAGAAATTTCTGTAACTTCCAAATTTAATGATATTTCAGGGGAATTCGTAAATTTATAATTAAGAATTTATAAAATATAAAAATTTGTAGAAGTTTTAAGAGAGGTTTGTGAAATTTGTCTGAAATTTTTATGAAATTTGTCTGAATTGTGAAATTTTAACAAATTCCGTAGTTTTGAATTAAAAAATAACGAATTTGGCTTAAAACTGGAGCCTGTGCTAATATTGAAATCATTTGTGAAATCCCGAATATTCGGAGCTATCAAATTCTAGTTTTCTATTACATTTTAAAGTTTTATTCCCTGAAAATTTTGTCAAATTGCAATTTTATTAAATTGTCAATTTTTATAAACTTTTCTGAATTTTGAAATTTGAATAAGTTTCGTAAATTTCAATTTTCATTTGTTTTTACCAAATTCTGATACTCAATTCGTTTCGAAAGTTTCTTCAAACAAATTCTGAAAATTTTGAATTTGAAAATATTAAAAATAATAAAATTTGATGAAAATTGAGACTTGAAATATTATATTTTTTAATGAAATTCTGAATTTTGTAAGGTTAAAACTCCTTAGCTTAACAAAACTGAATGATACATTCAATTTTATCGAATTTTGATTTTTTACGTCGATTTCGATTTTTTTTTAAAGTTCTTAAAAGTTTTTAAATTGTCAAATTTGTCTGAATGCTAAACTTTTGAGTATAAAGATAATAAAATTTGACAAAAATTGAAGTTTGTTTCAAGTTTCGACATTTTTGGTGAAATTCTGAGAATATGTAATCTAACTGAACTTTATCAAATTCTGATATTTTATAAAATTGATCAATTTTCAACATTTCTACTGATATTTGAACAAATTATTAAAATTTTATTGTAATTTAGTGAATTCTGGTATTTATTCGGAAATACATATAAAGACACATTTCCAAAATATGAATTTAAAATTTTACAAAATTTCGATAAAAATTAAAACTTGGATAAATATTAAAATTATTTGTGAATTTCTGAGTTTTGTTTTAAGCTGCCAAATTCTCACTTTCTTACATATTACTCCGTACTTCTATAAAATTATGAAATAGTACAAAATTTCTTTGAATTCTGAAATTTGGATAAGTTTCTTAATTTTTTTAAAGATAATAAAATTTGACAAAAATTGAAGTTTGTTTCAAGTTTCGACATTTTTGAAGAAATTCTGAGAATATGTAATCTAACTGAATTTTATCAAATTCTGATATTTTATAAAATTGATCAATTTTCAACATTTCTACTGATATTTGAACAAATTATTCAAATTTTATTGTAATTTAGTGAATTCTGGTATATATTCGGAAATACATATAAAGACACATTTCCAAAATATGAATTTAAAATTTTACAAAATTTTGATAAAAATTAAAACTTGGATAAACATTAAAATTATTTGTGAATTTCTGAGTTTTGTTTTAAGCTGTCAAAATCTCACTTTCTTACATATTACTCCGTACTTCTATCAAATTATGAAATAGTACAAAATTTCTTTGAAAACTTGAAATTTGGATAAGTTTCTTAATTTTCAAATTCTGATATTCAATTCAATTCGGGAATTTTTGACAAATTCTGAACATTATAAATTTGAAACAAGTGATAGTAACAAAATTCGACCAACATTCAGAATTTCATAAAATTTTTTTTATGAAATTCTGAGTTTTGTTAACCTATGATATTTTAAAATTTTAGCAAATTCCGAAAGTTTGAATAAATTTAAAAATAGTAAAACAAAATTCAACAAAAATTAAAATTTGTTCAAATATTGACTACATATTTTATAATATTCTGAGATTTTGTAAGCTCGTTCTATCTAATTGAAACGTTGAATTTGATCAAATTCTTAATTTTTTCCAAATTTTAAAATTATATTCTCTAAAATTTGTACAAATAATTGACTTGTACAAATATCGGATTTTTTTGTAAAATACTAAATACTAAGTCTTATCAAAGTCTCAATTATTACCAACGTTAAATTTGCTAAATTGTAAAATTTTATGAAGTTTTATTGAATTCTGAAATTTATGTTTTTAAAATTTTAATTTTCCTATGATTTTATCAAATAATGCTGATATATTTATTTATATCAAATGCGAAAATTTGAAAAATTACGAAATTTGATATATTGAAATTATTTGTGAAATTCTGAGTTTTGAGTTTCATTTTACGATTTAATTCACTGCAAAATTTTATCATATTATGAAATTTTATAAAAGTGAATTCTGAAAGTTGAACTGAAATTTGCCTAATCTTCTTATCAAATTATAATATTTAATTTGAAAATTTTCGAATCACCTTACTTAATTAAATTTTTAAAAAAAAATTTTAATTCAATTTTTTTTTACAGAATTACGAAATTTAACAATTGAAGCTCGTACAAATATTGATAACTTTTGTGAAATTCTGTAATTTAGTAAGAATTAATTTTTAATGAAGCGTTGAATTTTACCAAATTTTATAAAATTGTGAATTCTGAAATTTGAACGAGTTCCACAAATTTTAATTTTCCTATGACCTGATTAAATTTCAACAAATTTAAAATTTTAAAATTAGCGAGATTTTATTAAAATTGAAACTTGAAATATTACAATTTTTTATGAAATTCCTTTGTTAGTTAAGTTGTGTTAGATTTAAATGAAACGGTGAATTTTATCGAATTCCCATTTTTAGTTTCCAATATTTTTCTAATTGTGACAATTGTTTGAATTCTGAAATTCTAACAAATTTCGGGATTATGAATTTAAAAATAAAAAATCTTGAAACTTGTACAAGAATTGCCTTTTGTTGTGATATTCCGGGATTTTGTTGTCTAATTCTAAATGATGCGCTGAGTTTTATCAAATTTTGATTATTTACCAAATTTTATAAAATTGTGAAATTTTATAAAAAAAATTTTTTCTATGAAATTCTGAAATTTACAAACTCTGAAATTTTGTTTTTTAAAAATTTAATGATATTGAATTTTGACAAAAATTGATACTTGTAAAAATATAGAAATTTTTATAAAAATTTTCTGAATCAATTCCCGAATTATACCAAATTCCGGAATTTTGTACAAATATAGAACTTATTAGTGAAATTCTGAAGTAATTTTTCAAAACAGTCCAACTCTGACTTTTTCTTAAATTTACAAAATTTTACTCTCTTAAATTTGAACAAAATGTGAAATTTTATGAATCTTTAAATTCTGAAGCAATCACACACAACTCTTAAAATTATTTTGTGTATTCCTTACGCTTACAAACCGAAGAGAATTGGTTTGTTCAAGGGGTACCTATAAATGAAAAATTTTGATCTGGCCATACTACTAGTTGCAACGTACAAGTGGTTTAGTACTGTATGTTTGCTAAAAACGTAAAAATTGTTATAAGTTGCATGCAATGTTGCGTGCAACCGTGTTTGAAATTTTTATGTTTTGTACCATTGGTTGAATTGTGGATGTAATTAATTTTTATTTTGTATGTTGTGTGACTGTTTTGTATGTTGTTTAATGATATGTGAAATTATTATTATTAATTTAAATTTATTATATACTTAACGATACATGTAAAATTTATTCTAAATTGTTAATTAATGGACTAAATTTTTATTTAATTATTTATATAGATTAATTTTTTTGTTGCTTGGTTGCTCTTTATAATAAATATAAATCAATTATTTTTCATAAATGTAGAAATTGGTTCTTAAACATTAACCCGAGTTTAATTAATTAATTAATTAATAATAATAATATTTATGTATATAAAACAATAAAACTTAAACGATTTTATATATTAAAAAAAAAAAAAATGAAGAAAGCTTATTCTTAGCGACTGTGTGTTTGTAAAAATTAATTTCTAGCCCTGGAAACAAGACCGCATTAACAAAACAATATTTATAAACAAATAAAACAAAATAAATATTACAACAATTATAATAAGCGGTTTTATTTAATAATATATATTTTTATTCATTTAATATTTAATATGAGGGGGCCGGGGATGGGGTGCGACTTAAACTTAAGCAATTATTGGTTTATATAATTAATTTTAATTTTATATTTCAACTATAACACGTTTAATTATTGCACATTAATTTAATTATTTTATATAAATATTTCCAATTTTTAAATTTTTTGTTTGTTTGTACACATTAATAATTAGTTTTGGTTAATAAAATTTATTTTATGTTTTTTAAAAAACATTTCGCATTTCATAATATCTTAAAAATAATAAAAATTAAATTAATAAATTAATTCATTTTTATTTGATAAGTATAAGTATATGGATGGACATTTTTAAACCGTTTATTTTATAAATTAAATATATATATATATATATTTTTATGTTATTATTACGATGATCGATCGTCTTTCGGATTTACATATGATGTCGCATGCTTGCTAATGTATATACGAGTATGTATGTATGTAGATGTATTTGATATGAGCTGATTAAAATTTATTTGAGACGTTGCGTTACATTGGCTAATGCAACGGCGAATGCTTGGAGTGCTGAAAATGGATATTGAAAATCGAGTGTGTACGCGTTACCATCGATTCGGCCGAATTGCATAACCTGGAAATAAATAAGATAAAATGTTGAAATTGTTAAAAATTTTTAGCCATAATATGCTCATCCGACTAATGAATCGTATAGATGAAGTCACCGAAAATTGTTGAAATTTGGTGGCGAGGAAATTGCTTGGCTCTATTTTACGGCGAAATTTGTCAAAACGATTAATGGTGGAAATGGGAACGTCGATGGTCAATGTTGCAGATTTGGGTAGATGTTGCTAGCGGATTTCTTATCTTAATTGACAGCCGTTCAAAGACAAGCAAATTTTATAACCAAAAAAATATGTCAATTTCTGTAAGCTAAGAAACAAATTTAAACTTTCGTTTTCTGAAATGACTAACATTAATGGCTAATCTTTAGCGGTTCCCAATTAACTCTATAAATTATGCTTTATATTTGAAAACGGATCAGATAAAAACCTTGATATGAATCGTAACAGTTTAACTCCGGATGTTATATGCGAGGACTGCCTTGAGAAGAAAGTATTTTCAACTTTAGGTCTTTAAATGTTGGTTAGTGTCACCCTCTCTGCGAATTGTGATAGAATCCTGGATTTGCACCATAGACCTTTGTGGAATTGAGTAAAAAATAATAATATAAAATATTCAATTATAAGTGGACATCTCACCTATTAAAATGGATTAGGCTGGGACATTTTTCAACTTTGGGTTCGAATCCTACTAGAGGCAGGATGCAAAATTGATTCTTCATCCATGATTTCGATCAGGATGATTAAGAACACATCTATGACCTTCTTTTGGCATATGTGGACGGGGGCACACATGTCTCGTAAACCTAAATTGCACGATCATGTTTTCCCAAAAACACCACCACAGTATCCTTTGCTTGTAGGAGGCATCTAAATGGTTGGATCGCTAGACTGACGACCCGTATTCGTAAAAAATAACCTGTTTATAAAGTCAACAAAAAGAAAAATGGAAGCCGCCAAAAAAACACAGGACCACCGGTCAAGTCCCGGACATACGATTAAGAAGCGGCACGTGGAACCTATAGTCACTTAGAAAACCAGTAGCGTTGAAGGGGCTAATCACGTGCATGAATGAGTATCGGCTGGAACTCGTTGCTCTTCAAGAAATTCGCTGGTCTAAAAGTGGAGACCATGTGTCCCAGGGCTATACGTTGTTATACAGTGGATATGCCCTCGGAAATCTTGGAGCTGGATTTCTTTTTGGGTCGCAGGTAAAGAAGGCTGTTTTGGATTTCCAAGCAGTCAATACCCGATTGTGTAATCTTCGCTTGCGCATGAATTTAGCCAACCTGTCCGTAAATTGTATACAAGCGCCTACAGAAGTCAGCCAGCCCCTGGATAAAGACTCATTTTACAATAAATTGGACGATTCTTACGATGTTAGAATTGGTAATTGGGGACTTTAATGCTATAGCTGGAAGAAGTCAGACAGACTTGGAAAATATATGAACGAAAACGGATGATGAAAACTGATGACAAGCGAATCTAGATGACAAGGACGTGATTCTAAAAACTCTCGGTGATGAGCTAACTGACAACAATGAATATAGATAAGCTGGATGCAATATGCAATAGCTTAAATATAAACATAGAACTTTCTGAAAACAAGATACATGATCAAACTTCCGCAGAGAATTATCGTATCTAATAGACGAATTAAAAGCCAACATCAAACGATACTTTGACTGATAATCGGATAAGTGAATACAACACTTTTCTACAGATCAGATTAATATGTGCACTTCACGTTAAGGTATTATTGAACATTACTCCAAGATTTCGAACAGTATCAGACACCGTTAAGTTTACACCGTTAATTATTATAGGAGATAACTGAACATTAATCTTCTTTTTATATATTGGTGGTAATTGAGACTCCACTGCATTCAAAATTAAGCCAAAATCAAGACTCGGTCCAACTATAAATTGACGCTTAACATTGGGGATGATAAAACGTCCTGATACTTAACTACACATTGTCTGTCTGTTAAGTATGAAATGAGACGTGTAGAGTAATCATAAAACTTGAAGAAAAACGTGATCCATGCAATCAAACGCTTTAAAAAATTTCAGTAATACCAAAACAGAAAAGTAAGACTGATTCACACTTTGAATAGATCATAACAAACTAAAGCAGTAGTAGTGGAGTGATTACTCTTGAAACCAGACTGGAATGGGTCTAAAAGATTATTTTCATATAAATATTGGATATGCTCGCCTAAAAGACTCTCAAAGACCTTGGATAAATAGGGTAAAATACTAACTGGCCGAAAGTCTGATGTTTGAGATAGCGTTGAAACTTTTGGTACATGAATCACGATATAGCCTTCTTCCACGAATCCGGGAACGTGCATGTTGTTAGTATGTGATTAAAAATATGAGTAGAGTAGGGTAAAACTACTTGCATTATCACTTTCACTAAATGCAGTAAAATTAAATTCATTACTAAACTCAACATTATTGAGTCCATGGGCCAAGCAACAGGCAACTACCATAAACTGTTTCTTAAGCTCTTCATTAGAGAAATTTACTGCACAATTATTTGTAGGCATCATTCCCAAACTCTTAAAAAAATTCCAAATGTTACCATTTTTATGCTCATTGTTCAGTTTATCAAAGTATAGTACTTTCGTTTAGCATCCCGTAGTTCTATTCGGTAATTTAGTGAAGGCCGACCAATCGGCAGAATTTATAATTGTGAGAGAATGATGTACATTTCAATTGCTGACGATCTTAAAGTAGCAAGCACATTTCCCCCTCACAAACAGATACATTTGGCAACATGGACACATCCTCGCAAAATTTCCCTCAGCTAAATTGACCACGTGCTAGCTCGGGTTGTGCAGCTTTGAGAACTTATCGATGGAAGTTTTCGTACAGGTCCGGGAACACAGCGAAACGCATGGAACGTTAATTGCGACTGTGAAGGTCTGATAAATGAAGATCAACAGTCTGACTATGTTAACTTTCTGGAAGGTACTGAAAACTTCGGTTGTCAGTGCTGCTCAACAGACTTTAGGTATAGCGAAAGTCAGATACAAGAATGATTGGTTTGATGACAAGTGACGTCTTGCAGTTGAGCAATAAAATATAGCCCATAGTAAAGAGCAACAACGTCTCACAATTGCGAGTAAAACAAGGCTACTTTTACTAGGAGGGACGCTAAGCGGATTTGTAGACGGAAAAAGCGAGAATGGTGGAAGGCCGAAGTTCTGAAAGTACAACAACTCATCAATGAGCGCATTTCACGTAATTTCTTTAAAGGAATTACTGGATTACACTATACTTTCAGGCATGCGTCAACTGCCATTAGGGACTGGGATGGAAACCTCTGTCTCAACATCGACGCAGTACTCGACGCATGGAATGGACACTTTACCGACCTGCTTGGTGTTCATCATGCATCACAGATTGTAGTTGAGTCACCTCAAATACAGACTGCGGAGATTTGCATTAAGGATCCATCCCATGAGGAATTCCCTAAGGCTATGTATGCAGAGACTAAAACTAATCCGCTCACCTGGAGTGGACTGCATTAATTTTGAGCTCTTGGTTATCGGAGGGGATACTTTGTGGAACTTATTTTCGACCTGATTCTTTTAGTATGGCGAACTGAAGTAATGCACGACGAATGGAGACCGTTGAAGTGTGAGAATTATCGCGGTATAGGTTACTGTCCTACAAGCTGGGCGCTGACGGATGAGTGCAAGAGATGGCTCCTTACATTTGAGAGAAGAATCATGCGTGTGAATTACGGCCCAAAACGCGAAATAGATGGCACATACCGAGCTCTGTACAATATCCAGATCAAAGATCTGATGAAGATTCCCGATATTGTACATGATCTCAGCGAGTACACTTGCTCGGTCACGTTCTGCGTGCTGATCCGGAACGAATTGTCTAGCGATCTCTGAAAAGAGAGCCACCTGTTAGACTGAAATTCATGTGATTTGTAGAATTTTGACTGAAATTTAATAAAAAACTATTAGGCCTAGTTCCGGACTATATTTTATCGTATGTTTATTGATAATTGAAAGAGTGGTGGTTTAAAATTTTTAAATTTTACCAAGCTTTTTAGAAGCTTTAATTCGCTTTGCTTTAGAATAAATTAAATCCTTTGAATGCTTAAAAGCTTAGTTCGAGCTTTTTAAAGAGCTTAACAACAGTTTTATTAGAGCTTTGGGGTAGTAAATAATTTTACGATACACTACATAACACGATAGAATCGGGTCTACACGAATACATTTGCGATATCAGTAAAATCAAAATCTCTCATTAGAGTACATCAAAATTCGATTTATTTACATAAAACGTTTTAAAATTTCGTTTGAGGAGTCACATCGGAGCTCCCATCGTTTGCGATGTAGAAGTTTTGTGACAATTAAGCCATAACCCCCCTTCCATCAACATGTTCAACTCAGTCGCATCTAATTTAAGTGGCTCTTGCGTTTTTAAATTAACTGTGAACGAGAATGAGGTTATCATTTCGGCAATACCAAATCGTGCCTCAAGCAAAACAAACCACATGCCAATACAGTTTCGTGGACCTTCACCGAACGGCAGAAAACTATACTTATGACGTTTCGCCACATTTTCCGGTTTAAAACGATCGGGATCAAATTTATTCGGTTGTTCGTATATATCGTGATCGCGATGTATTTGATAGATGGGAATTAAAACTTCGGTATCTTTTGCCACCACAAGATCTCTGCCAGGAATTTCATAATCTGTTAAAAATGAAAACAATTATGATTATTGGGGCGGAATCTAACATATCATCAATGATTTGTCCAATTTAGTCCATCTCTATCACAGATTCGTACGTAAATTTCCCGTCGTGTCGTGCCAAAATGCGGTTCACTTTGTCGCGCGCTTTTTTCTGTATTTCTTGATTGGCCGCCAACTCGTACATGGCATACGACATTGTGGTCACCGTTGTTTCGTATCCCCCAAAGAAGAATACAAACGACTCTGCCAAACGTAATATTTGTCTATCTTTTCCGAGAACAATCGTAATTTCAGGAGTCGTGTCAATTTACGGAAGCCAATCGAAAATTAAATACATCATTTCCAATCTCGATCAACCCGGAAGTATCACTCTTCAAACCGTGACATTTGAGTCGGCCGAAAAACATATACACATATTTCTCATATCGATCGGCGCCCCAATCTCTGCCAAATTTGTTAAACATTTTTTTAAATCCACCGTCGTTTCAACTATGATCGGAAACATCGTTTTAATTTTACCCGACGTAAACGTGGGACTTAATTTCGTTAGCATTTCCTTCCATTTCTCGCCCTCCAAATTAACCAGGTGTCCGGCCATTGGATCAACTTCTACATTAGTAAATAATCCACAATCATGGAATTTATTAAAATCTTTGACGAGCAGATCACGCACTATATCCAAATCGATTGGCACAAAGCGCGGCGATAACACAAAATAGAATCCAGGGAATCGATCTGTTTTTTTGAATTCCTCATATAAATTGGTGATACGTCCCTTCTACGACTAGAAAAAAATTAGTTCTAAGCTTTATTCAAATCGAAATATCTTTTTGTTTAGAGGTTTCGAGGTGCTCGAAGTTTTTAAAATTTTAACATTCGTCCCAAGCTTTTAAGAATTTTAAGTTTTAATTTTATTACCAGCAGTTACTCGTAGTTCGAACAATGAGCAACAACAAATTTCAAAAGATTCTATTAATTTTGCTGCCAACAACAAATTTCACAAGAGCCAGGAAATATCTGAATTTAAATTGTTATTAAGGACAAATGGATTGAGTTCAAAACAAATCGGTGGAGAATACTTTGAATATAGGGCTTGGTGGCTCTGAAATAATTCAACCTGTCGAAAAAGGAAGGATCACATTCATTGGTCAACAAAGTTTCAGGGAACATCGAGACAATTCTCTGCTTCTATAGGTCAATATTACATGTAATGGCAATATCCAACATATGTGAATCACTGGGATGTGATCATCAATTCAATACCAATGCTAAGTGTTGATTTAGGTAAGCGGCTAATGAATAGAAAAGTGATTGCAAAAGCTCACATATAGTCAGCGATTAATAAATTTGGATAAGCACTTAAACGATTTGCACGGGAGTTGCTTGACTCCCGTGCTATCAGAATGCTTTATATATTCAAAAGATCGAAACGTACAGGAACCAGGAAGATACAAATTTCCAAACAAAGTTTCTTCAAAAATTTCTATAGAAGCCCTTTACTCCGTGAATTTCAAAAGATCAAAATGTATCGGGTTGCACATTTTCAGACAAAGTTTTAAGTTGAACAAAAAAAACCTATGGCAGCTACATTGGCCCCAGGGTCGGATCACTTTGATACATGTATAGATGTCCAAATTGACTTCTTATAATTTTTAAAAGTTCTTTAAGAGGTCCTTACATTTATTAATATTAGAATATTGGTAAGTCCCTTGCACCTTAAAGAAGAAGTTGGTGTAATTTAACTTTTCTGATGTATAGGAAAGTTGGTTAGAAAGGGCCCAAGAAGCACCCAACATGCATCGAAAATGTTCTAAAATTTTAGCACACGGAATCATTCCACCTTAGCAGCCTCTATATGAATTTTGAAAACTCAAAACAGGGTGATGATATCTAGAAATTGATAATTAGTTTGGATTTATTAAACGAGGATGGTCCATGCCAAATCTTACAATAGAAAATTCCTGTGGAGCCCCTCTTTTAATGAAGCCTTGAGCAAATTTAAGTACCTTATGGTTCATTGATACTTCGCGTTATTTCGTTGGGCCTTTCTAAAGTGAAAACTCAAAGACAGTTTTGTCATTAGATAAATTACTGTTAAACTGATAGTGCGAGATTAGTTCTACATTTTTCACCAGTTTTCAACGATGGGTTTGGTCTGGTGTGGTAATATTGAAAGACAATCCTTTTTATCCGCTAATTCTGGACGCTTTACCTGAAACGATCTTCAAATTTTCAAATCTTTGACTTTTGTAGGGCATATGCCTTCCCAATATTTTTACTTCGACGGACTTTCTGAAAGACGCAGTTCAGATCTTCTGACTTATCAACGTATTGGCGGCAGCTATTGTGCAAATTGAATGCAAGAATTCGTGACCATGTCCAATGACTGACCTGATTTGAATTGTTTGATACTTGGCCATTTTATTCGGGGTCAATTATTGGATCATGTACCTACAATGTTGCTACAATTTTTGAAATGTTGGTCAAAAGTATATTTAAGGGTATTGCTGGGTCACTAAATATCAAACTTGGCAATTTAGTTTTGCAGGAAGATATAATCTTCCGTGTGTAGTAGTTTCGGGTGGATCACTATAGTTGTAGTCGTTAAAACCATACCAAATAATAGAATCATTGTACTAAAATACTGGTTTAATGGCTAAAAATCAGCGCGCACCGGGATCACAATGTGAAGCTTAACATATTCTCACTCCGCGCTATGTCTTCATCATGTAGAGGAATAAGATGCTGCCACTGGAAAATTGAACAATGCCAATGCACCCGATCTCGATGCAATCACTGTAAAATTAATCAAAACTGAAGGACTAACTAATGATTCTAATCTATGAAATCTCATCCTTGGGGCCGAGAAAACCTATTCGTCTTTTCAAATTTGCAAAAAATTAGACGAATCAAAATGACAAAATTTCAGACTGGTCAAAAATTTGGCCAGACGAATTTTTCTTCTATAGGATTGTATACAAGATGAGCCTGTCTACGATGAAAGTTAAAAAGTTTGGGATACCTTCATGGAAATGTTACAACTTACAATAATAAAAGCTAGCTGTATGCACTTACTTGTTTGCCGCGAAATTCTATCTGAAAATTTTTGGCCGATTCCTGTGTTACACGTCCACCAAAATCCAATTGGTACACCTGACTGTTCTCGTTCCACATAGGCGCCTTATTGTGCATAACAAATTCTCTGCGTAATGGTGCTGGCTGCGATGTACTTGGTACACCGTTCGGTTCAATTTTACCCCGTTTTAGCTGCGTGGAGTATACAAAAAAAAAAAGTCAGAAAAATCTTATCAAATGCGCGTTGTACTTATATAGGGACATACTACCTTCTGTCGCAACTGTGCTTTCTGGAATGTTTCTAAATCACGATACTGCTTTGAATTGGAATTAATCTCTTCCGTCCCATTGCCATTAGTTGCGGCCGTACCATTCGATTGAATCTCATCGTCGGAACTCTCGATCGATGGCTTCTTTTTTTGACGGCGATTGAGTAGCGGCGAATTTAAGATATGTCGAATTGGTGAAGCACTTTGATTTCGCTTCTTTTTACTAAGGGCTGGTGATGCGGGTGAGCTTCGGGGAAGTCTTTGGGGCGACGACGGTGGTGTTAGGCGACCTTCGTCCAAATCTCGAATACGGCTTATAATATTTTCTAGTGTGGTTAACGCTTGCGTGTGTAGTGAGACGGAAGTTCTTTGTTCGACCTGAGTGACCTCGACTAATTGGTGTAGGCTGTCGATATCGTCGTCGGTTTTGGCGCCCGCATTTATCTTATCGAGTTTCTTTTTATTCGATTCCGATTCGGCTTTCTGGTATCGGTATTTTCGCGAGAAGAGCGGACTATCTGTGTAGCTGGTAATCACTTCGGTTTTCTTTTTCGCCACGTTGCTCGTCAGACCGATATTATTCAATAGCTTTTTATTATCCGGTATGGAATTTCGATTAAAATCTCGTGACGTTGGCGGTGGAGACGGAGTTGACATAATTTCCAAGCCATTTCCATTTTTCTCTTTCTTATTATTGTCACGAGTCATTCCGCGGAATGGATCTTTGTTCGGAACGCTGGCCGAACTGCTCGAAGTTGATGGCACATTTCGTGATGGCGAGGGAGGTGGCTTACTATCTAAAGATGCGTCTAATTTTTTGTGGAGTTCGTTACGCCGGCACGTGATACAACAAGAGGTTTGTGTCGTTGGGCTACTTGGCAATGTGTTCTTCTTACAAATTGGGCAGATCTTATCGTGGTTGCGCACCACATTCAGCTTCACATTATTGTTTGCCTGGTCGGACGCACTCGAATCGACATTTTTGTGCTGGCTGAAATTGTAACGTTGATGAATGGGCGACATACAGTCGGAATCGGTTTCCGATGTTTCATACAATTTTGGCATTATATTGGGGTGATTGGTGGCGGAAATATTTTCGTTCGCTTCGCTCAACAGGTCGCACGAGTCCAAGCTGCGTGACTTTCCACTATGCGTCAACCGATTTTTACGATCATCATCGTTGAATCCATGATTTCGTTTGTTCCGCCGCTGATGTTGCTTCCGATCGATCAGCACTATACGTTTTGTCGTGTCCCGCCGTATTATAGCGAACGCCTCTTCCGACGGTGCCATTTCCACTGAATCGAGATATCCAGCACTACAACTTCGGATCATTGAGTCGGGGATTGTGTTACGCCCACTTTGTGTAAAAACCGTTGGTACACGACGAATACCGACTAGGCCCACCTCTATAATTGGACTCACCATTGCAGCGGTCGGAGTTTCGGCATCGATAAATTGAAAATCGCGTCGCTTCGAGTCTTTGGCATTCGCCGCATTCTTATCCGACTTAGACGTATTTGTCTTATTGGCCTCGAGCTTTTCTAAATTTAAATTGAGATTCAGCGGGACGGGATTTACGTGAGAATTATTTGATGAGCGGTGATTCGAAGAATGCTGATCAGAATTCATAATTGCATTCTTCACCTGGATCATATTGTTCGAGTAATCATTGTTCGAAGAATAATTCATGAGCGTGGTTTGGCCGGCGGCCGGTGGTCGATCGAATATAATATCACTAGGGGCGACGGCATTCTTTGGCGATTGTAAAGTGGGTACGGATCCTTCACAGCATAATGGTGAAATAGCATGACGTGATTGGCCACTGGAACTGGTCGACGATCGACTGTATTGAGTTACAAGATTGCAGTAGCTTGGACCTGGACGGGGTGAACTTGATTGGCTGTGTGTGTCAATTATAGTTTGTTTTGAGGGACCGGCACATTCTGTTATTTCTACAGCTGGCACTTCATCATCGTACGATTCGGCACGAGCCAAAGGTCCGATACCCGAAGAAGAGCTACCGGTAATTGATGGCGGTGGTGTTGGTGGTGTTTGATTCGATTTTAGTCGTGAAGTGAATCGATTTGGACGAGGTGACATGGGTGCAATCGGAAACGATCCACCATCGATGGTGCGACGGGGCCCACTCGGTACAGGTGGCGGTGAAGAATTTTGATCTTCCTCGTCCTCGGAAAATAAATTTGGATTAAAATTGGGATCTGGATCACTTGTAAAATCATCTCGCAGCTCTGTAATGACCAGCGTCATTTGGCGCGGCTGCAGATGTAACAGAGATGTTTTATAAGTCACTTGGCCTAAATTTGATGGGACGGTTTTGGCGAGTCCATGAATCTTGAATTTAGTTCCCCAAATATTTGACGTGACCTCAACCAATTTTATCTCCTCAGGAAGTGTGTCCACATAGGCCAACTCATCGGTCGTTTCACTATTTTCGCCAGTCACCGTCATTTTTTCCACTGGCGGATGATGAAAGTGTTTCCGCTTGGGACGTGTCTTTTTTTTCCGCTGCAGTCTTGGCGATCCTCTACAGCCATCATCTATATCACTATCGGATGTTTCCGAACGACCACCGCCAGTTCCACTGGTCGATTGGCTCGATGCCGATGAACTTTTGTTCCCGCTCGACTCTGACGAGCACTGAGATAATATCGACAGATCATCGACTTGTGGATCGAATATCACAAATTCTGGACGAATTTTTGATGTACGTTTACCCTTGAGGAGCGGCACCAGGCCGCCTAAATATTCTAAATAAAGCGTATAACATGTTCCTGAGCTGAGATTCGAGTCATCATCGTGGCGAATCATTGTGCAGTGTAAACGGGTGGAACATGCTGGTGGACGGGAAACAAATTCTCGTAGTGATTTAATATCTGGGACGCAACATCTTATGGTTTGAGCAAATAAATTTCCGATCAACGTTTTAATCCGCGATGGAAGTGGCAGTTTCGTGAGTAAAGATTCAGAACTTATGCTTGCCTGTATTTGTAGACGGCACAGTAGTTGAAGTGATGCTATTCGACGTGACACCCAGGCGATATGTACTTGAGTTCCGGTTGCGATAAATATACGTTTATCGTTGTGGCCCCAGGTTAGTGCTGATACGGGTGTCTAAAAAGGGCATTCAAATATTTAGAACTGTAACAAATTATTTTCGAACGGCTTACTTACCGAATTGTTCGGAATACGCGTTGTATATAAAAGTGCGCCAGTTTCTGTGTAAAACTTTAGCAAATTTTCATAAGTTGGGTTACCCTGGCCATCGCTCGGCAGCTGAGGTGAACTATACGAACATCCCGCCACTGCCAATAATTCACGTGAATTACTCCACTCCATCACAATTCCTAGAGTACCATTTAGTCCAGTGCTTACGTGGGCCGGTGAAACATCGTCAAACGATTTAAGTAAGTATATAACGCCATTCTGGAAGCTAACCGCTAGTACAAATGATCGCTTAGCTGCGCGAGTTAAAGAAAATATTAAATTAGTAGTTGGTTAGGCTAAACTTGTTGTATATTACTTACAAGCATTTGTAACACCAGGCTCAGTCTCTTCTCCCTCTTCCATTTTAAATTTTTCACATGACCATGACATCGATGTAATACCAACGTCTGAGCACAGCTGTACTTGTGACACCATTGCACCATGCACATCCATCACAATAATTTGTCCTTGGGTCGTACCAAAGTACACTTGTTGATCATCCGGGGTCCATATGCCACACGTTATGGTTGCGTCTAAATTTAACATTGATGACCAGTATCGTTGACCAGCCACCGAACCCACCAATACAAAACCATCTTGGTAGCATATTAGTGCCATTCGGCCGTCGTGTGACCACGAGAAATGTGTTACCGGTGTATTACGATCGTTTATCAATTCGATTGACCAGCGACCTTCGTATTTGATCCAAACGAAAATTATGCCCGAGCTATCACATGAGGCTAGTTTTTGATATGGTTCGTTCCATTTGACGAGGATCACCTGAAAAAAAAGATGAAAAATTGAACAATTATTTGGCACATTAAAATTTTAAACGGTTCTTGAATTAACTAACGCTGGAAATTTGAGTTTAACATTTTTAAATATTCTCAGGGTTTTTTCAATATTCATAGTGGTTAAAACGATTACTCGACGACCTACAAGCGATCTTGGCTTGAAATCAGGAGTTATGCTCAATTCGTCTTTTGGTAAGACAGTGAATCGGGCCAGTCGCACATAACTGTACTGTACTAAATGATTGTAAGGCTATACTTCAAAATTGGTCTAGATAAATAGTGAAACATTAACATCATGTTTGGTCACATCCAGATGGACCAATGCCCTAATCAAATAAGTCGAATCAACAATGTTCACCGAAATCACCAAGTTCCTAGGATCATATCACATTTGGATGTAACAGCGTATAACCTGAAAGTGATTGGTCTTGTTCGATAAAGCAGCTTCGTACAAACATGAGTTTTAATTTATACAAGAGCCATCCACCCAAACGGGATATGCGTACATTGTAAAAGGTCTGGAAAACTGCTCACAAATATCCGTTCTCGTGGACATAGTTAAAAATCGTTACATTGACATGTCAGATTATAACTTTCATTAAAAATAATCCGGGGAACTTTAACTATATGACCGTGCCATAAAATTTAACACACCCCACTCCATGGTAAAACGAATTCGACTTCAGAAAGGCTATGAGTGCTACTGAGTTGTTAAAAAGTCAAATCGTTGAGATACCCAACACTTGTTCGATAAAATATTTGCCAGACTGATGACAACATATTCACAAAATTTAGTGGATGTGTTTTGATGGATGACGAAACGTACATGAAATTGGCCAGCAATTTGCAGTTGTGGAGCCAGGTTTTTGTCACATTTTTCATAACTGCCGCTTACTCTTCAACACGATTGAGTAGTAAAGTTTTGGCCATATAGCTCGTTCACACGACTCTCATTCTAACAGAAACAATAAATTTGCACGAGATTAATCAAATCAATGTAATCTCAAGGAGTCCAGAGGTTTGCGCAAAAGTCACACCGGCAGTTATGCCAGAAATAGGGAGCGTCAAGCAACATGTGCGTGATTTTATCCGTAATAACGGACCTATAGAGGTGATTTATGCAAAACTTAAAAAAACTCAAAAAATTCAATTTAACCGTATCGAAACTTTAATATCATTCGAAAGACAATTTTTTGACATTTAACTTTTAAAGATTACTTCTTTCAAACACGATCTAAATAGCAAATTCAATGATCCGAATCGTGAAATTAATTGCTCGCCAACATGATTTTTTAATAAGTACATTGCTTCGCGCGCTATATGGCAAATAGCGGCGACTTCTTGGAACCACATGTCGTTTAGGTCGGGCTTCAATTTCAGGCAGCATAGGTACGTCCCGGCCGTCTTATTTTTTAAAGAAATACGGACGAATGATGTCACAGGCCCATAAACCACATCAAAACGTCTATTTAGTCGCGTATCATCCAATACTGTAAACTGGGATTAAAACTTTTCGATGGTATTCCAAATAGTGGTCTCGACAAGGCGATTATGTCAACCGTAACTTGGTCTAAACACACGAAACACATTCCTCACAGAGTGCTGATTTTCGTAATAAAGCTGAATCATTTGTAGACGCCATGCCATGTGATCTACGTTATATTTTACGTGCCGACAACCGCGTAGATTACATGGCGTAATCTACCTCGCCCATCCCTGCCTACCAGCCTTATAAAGTGCAAAGGAAAATAGACTCCATCGCAGAACTTCGAGATTCATCAGCTTATAAACCAAGGAACCTTAGTGAATTCGATAGAAACATCATCTGAGTTGGTAATGGCACAACCAGGGAAATGAACAGACAGAAGCAGCGTACCAACTTCTCTATGACAGGAGGTAAGCTGACCGTAAACGAAGAGTATCCGGTCTACAAACACCATTCTAAGCCAAGGCTTTATTTAGTTTTGCCACCGCCAACAGGCTATTATTTCCTCGCAGATGTTTATATTTTTTTTGTGCCACTAAGAAATTATCCCAATCAATCTGGCGATTGAATTTTTTTGCTTTATTTTTTAGTTTCTTAGCGGATTTCCTTAACCTTTTAAGATCAGAGTTCCAAAAGGGTTTGTTATTAGTCTTTTGGTTCGTAATAATAGGACAAGAATTTTCAAAAGTACCTCAATGGGGTAAGTAAAGAAGCTCGAGAGAGAAAAGCCCCCAATTGGTTAATTTTCTGTTACGATATGGCCACATGTAATAGGTGCGGTCGTTTAAGGCTAATGTTAAAGAAGATACTACACCTGTGATCAGAGGTGAGAACATCATCCGTCACCCTCCAATCAAAAATTAAATCAATTTATAGGAATGGAACTAACAAAACTTGGCTCTCTGCCTATATTTAGAATTTCATGCTGAGAAGAGCATTAATATTCGTACTATCCCAAACGGCTTAAGTGGCTATAATAAATGATAAAACACTATCCAACAATTCCCTCACATATAAGCACAAAAAACTTGTTTATTATGATTTTCAAATCGCACCCACAATGTCAAATGGTAAATCGAATATATTTATTGCAATTCACCATCTGTGTGCGCGCTCCACCAAATAAAACGAGTAGTGACTCCTTCTTACCGCACTTAATCAAAAGGTTTTTTTTTTTTTTTGTATTTTTATGTTGTTCAATCCATTCGAGCCATATGTACATTGTACATACATAAAAAAAAATGATTTGGTTGTTGTTATATTTTTGCAATTTGATCCAATTGAGATTTTTTTTATGTATCTTCCACGAATTTATCAAAAAGAAAAGTAAACAAAAAAGTAAAAGAAAATTGGTAAAAAAACGTATTTTTCCTACTTGCTAGCTACCCGTGTATACCCGCGCCGCCACCCCCAAACCAACCCAACAACTTTACAATTTGTTTATTATTGAATAAATTGAAATTGAAATGAAAGAAGTTTGTTTTGTTTTGTTTGGCTGCTTTTAACGTATACGCGCTGGATTTCGTTCTCGTTTATTATAAGATGTTGAATGAAATTTAAAACCTCGCATATTTTTACGTCTTATATATATATTTATATAGGTGCGCGGTGCGTGGTAGATCGTATCAGAGTTTGGAGGCATATACTGGAAATATGTACAGATGGATTGTAGATTTATGTGTTTTCGTATACGCACATTCATGTATATAAAGTATTCGAAGTAACATAATCCTTTTACTGTATGGTATAAGTATCTACCCCAAAATAATTTCCGTTCTTGTGTGAAACGTGATGTATTGAAATTTCTTGAGTTACATTATGGTCTACTCATGTTATTCGTTCTTGACTTTTATTTGTTGAATGGCATAACGCATTTAACAATTTGCAAAAAAAGCATTGACAATAATAAACTAAAATTAGACTACTCTTATTTGCCTATACAGGAGCGTATCTGTAATTCTGAGCTGTATACATCTACGAGGTCGAAGGGAGGCAACGAATTAGTGATCACATCTAAAGGGTGCAATAAACATCCACTGTACGGCGAAACACAGAGAGGAACTCAGTGTAGATAGGGTGAAGAATGACGGTCGATAGATCGCCGTGAAGGTCTTAGAATTAGATATCAGGCAGATCTCTAAGATTAACAATGTGGAAAGGGCAAAATAGCAAGATGGCCTAAATGCCATTGTAGACACAGCCCATTTGATGAGCCTCGAGATAGCCGACCTTAAAGGTCGGCTTCAAGAACGATCAGATGAATATGAAGGATGGCGTTCTAATCGAAACAGGAAGAAAGGAAGATTTGGATTTCCTCCTAGCCAGTAAGGAACCTTTGAGCGCTGGGCTGGTAGTATCGCTACCAAAAAGGCGTCTGCCCAGAATAACTATTTATGATGTAGACAGGGACGAAAACATCCAGGCAATTAAAGAAGCTTTAATTAAACAAAGCTCTGAATCTGTTAAGACTTGAAACGAAGTTTCATGACTGGCCCAAAAGAGGTCAAGTCAGTCCTTTGGGTTATAGAGGTGACCATTTGTCACGCAGTAAAGTTTGTACCTCATACAACACGGATTTGACCCTAATGATGAAGAGAACTGTCTATGACGGTTAAAACCAAAAATAATTGTCGATCACCAACTGAATATGCAAAATGCTAAACCGGTTGGGCATGAGATCAGACAATCTATTGAAAAAGAAGCGATTGACATACTCTACATGCAGGAACCATACGCGGTTATAGGTGGAATGACGACGTCCACAAGAATAATCATTGTAAATAATGAAAATGTTAAAGCAGCAATTGGCATCCACAACAAAGATCTTGAGGTTTTTAAAATTTTACAGTACTGCGTCACACACTGTGTTTGTGTAGAGGTGAGATCTGACATAGGAAGCTTCTATCTGGTCAGTATTTAAGTTCAAACTTTGGCACAATAAGTATACAAACGAGAGAGGAGTTCTCGTTGAAGAATTTATAGCAAGAAGTGACCTATTTGTTATCAACGAAGATGGGGGCCAAGTACATATTCTCACAATGTGGGGTCGAATATTGATTTCACTATCATGACGGGTGGTCTGTTAAGAAAAATTTTAAGTTGGTACGTCTATGAAAGTTGGGCTTCAAGTGACCACAGAGCTATTGTCTCGATCTTGGTTTCGGAGGCCACTTTGGCTACATGTCTATGAAAGCTGGTAAAGCGCCAGGCCAAAGCGCCAGGCCTAGACAATACTGAAGTTGAGGTGATACAACGTGATTCGCTTATTATAGGGCCCTGTATCACGAACTTTATGAATACTTGTCTCAGCAAAGGAGTATTACCTAAAACTTGGGAAAATGGTAAATTAGTTATCTTTAGGAAAACCGGAGATAGATGTCAAACCGATTCCAAATCTTATCATACTGTTGCCTGTCCTAGGTAAATTATTTGAAATATTAATTGCCATCAGGTTAATGGACATATTGCAAAAAAGTGGCGAAAATAGATCCACAGGGGACGCAATGATCAAAATGATCAATACGGTCAAAGATACGGACCAAAAGTATAATTTTGGAGTTTTTCTAGATGTATCTGGAGCGTTCGACAAGATTTGGTGGCCCATCATAATGTTGGAGCTAAAGATATTCAATTGCCCATGCAATTTCTATAACATCATTAACAACTAATTCTCTGAAAGAAAAGCCACTGTTATTTCAAGTCATGGCACACTTGAAAAAATTGTCAATAAAGGATGCCCATAAGATTCCATCCTTGGTCTACACCTTTGGAATATTGTCTTCAACAGAAGCATGAACCAAGAAGTCCAAGAAGTAAAATTCGCGGACGATAAGGTATGTCCTGGGAATTCAGGAAAAAGTATTCAAGTAAAAGCGCAATTATCCATAGACAGGATGGTATATGTAGACTGGTACAAAAGTTACAAAATGGAGCTATCCTCTACAAAGAATGTTATGATTCAACTTAAAGGTTCACTTTACATTAATAGGCCACCATTGGTCTCCATAAATGGCCAAAGAATTATGATGGTACAAACTGTTGGCTGGGAGTTGACTTCGACGAAAGGCTTGGAGTAACTTCACATGTCAAAAGAGTCGCGGAAAATAGTAAGAAGATTTTTGCTGTGCTGAAACGAGTTTCTAAAGAGACCAAGGGACTTAAGCAACGTACTATGTCAATAAAATATGAGAACCTTGTGGTCTCTTCATTACCATCTGGGTGCGCGGCATGGACTGACAGAATGAACTGTCGCCATCGGCGTACACTAGTTAGTGCCAAAGAGGTATCTTGCTTGGAATTACCAAGGCATACAGAACAAAGTCAACTGACGCCGTTCCTGTCTTGGCCAGCATGATTCCTATTGGTATACTTTTAATTGAGAAAATTGCCAACTACAAATAAGAAAAAGACATGACGTGGGCTACGGAAACGTCATAGTAGAAGGCGATCAAATTCGACCAAACCTCTTGGGCTTGCTCAAGAGGAAAACGAGAAAAGCGTCTATAGCAATATGGCAAGATAGATGGTCATGGTCCCATTTTATGGATGGTAGAATAACGTATTTATCTGCCAAACACTGAAGCGAGATTAGAGACAAAGATGTATGGTTTACCCAAATAAAACGGGGCACGGAAGAATAGCCTGATATATATACCGACTGAGTTTAGCGGACTCAAGCACCTGTGAATGTGGACAGGGCGATCTAGCTCAAGAAGCTAGAGATCAACTAATTAGAAACTTAAGAGTTGAGTGGCCGGCAAGTAAATTTTGTGATGCCGTCTTGAGCGGTAGATAGTACTAAGACAGTAGTATAGGAACACAAGATTTTATCTTAAGAACATTTTATAAGTTCGTAATAATAGTAGACGAGTATGCCCCTCCTCGTTGGCAGAGACGGTAACAGGGTAACATGGCTAAGCATACCGATATAGTAAACATTTAGAGAATTGAAAGTCAGCGTTGGATATGTTAAATATATGGCTCGATATATGGCTCGACCACCCGGGAACATATTCTTCGCATCAAAGAGACATCTGAAATCTCAAACAATTAAGTGGTAGCGGAACTACAGACAAGTACCGGATCAAAAGTTATTCAACCCGAAAGAAAAACCACCCCCACCAATAACTATGGTGTGCGTAAGCAGCTACCCCGAAATATAATCACTGATGAAATCGGTTACTAAAAAAGTCTATAAGGTAACAGCGCTAAACATTTACGTGTGGAAAATTCATACTCTGGACTAAGATACTGATGGAACCTTATCTATGAAGTTCAATGCTGAAAAGTATCACAACTACAAAAATTAAGAGCGAAGTCAAAAAATCAACCGGAATATCACGAAAATCAAAAAGATTCAAACATCAAATCAGATGGATCAAAATCCACAACCAAGCAACGCAGCGCAAAAAAGAACAGTTGCTCAGAAGAAGTTAGAGAGCCGGTATAAGAGAAAAACGACGGGCACGTAAAACCTGGCAAATTAATCGAACACCGGAGAACAAAACAATCTAACAGTCTCAAATCCCATCTTAAAGAAGTTAAAAATGAATCAATCAACCGATATTTAGTTAATCTAACTGATGAATAAAATTCTGATTATGCACTGTGGAAGGCGACGAAAGGACTCAAAAGACCCAAAATGCAAGTGCCTCCTCTTAAAATAAATAATGGGACTTGGGCAAGAGGTCCCAAAGAGAAGACTGGTCTGTTTGCGGAGTATCTCCAGGAAACCATCCAACCACTACCAGGCCAAACTGCCAACGAAAATATAATATCAATTCCCAATCTAGATGAGCTTGACATACACCCAGTAACTCTCAAAGAATTAAAAGAAGAAATGAAAGGGTACGACTTGATTATTTGCTAAATCAAGGCTCTACTTGATAAATCTATTACACATACTCAATGCGACACTTCGGTTAAAATATGTTCCGCGGCAATGAAAAGTAGCAGAAGTAATCATGAGAGCAAAACCTGATAGACCACTTAACGATAAAAATTCAAACAGGCCAATTTCTTTGCTGCCAATTATGTCAAAAATTTTTGAAAAATCAATACTAAAGAGACTTAAACCAATAATTGAGGACCTTCAACTAACTCCTCCACATCATTTTGGATTCAGAGAAAAGCATTCTACAATTGGGCAGATGCATAGAATCACAAACATAATTGAAAGGACATTAGAACGTAAAAAAGTATGCTCAAGCATATTGCTGGACGTCGCCCAAGCATTCGATAAAGTTTAGAACGGTGGTCTGGAATACAAGCTGCACAGAAATCTGCCGGGGCAATTCTATGCGATACTAAGATCTTTTTTATCCAATAGACATTTTCGTGTGAGATATGAGGTTGAATACTCCGAACTAAGCAAAATATCTGTCGATGTCCCGCAGTGGATTGTCTTAGGCCCAATCCTGTATTTACTATATACTAGGGATTTACGAACGGCAAATGAAGGAATCATAGCCGCCTTTGCAGTTGACACAACAATTATGGCAATTGGAAATAATATCGCCGATCCAACGAGCAAACTTTAGAAGATTACCTATGCGGTTTGTAACTGGACAAAACGTTGGCGAATCAAGCCGTCTATAGAGACAAAATTCAGGTATATTAACTTTGCCATATACAAACACAGCTATATACCTTGACACAGCTATATACCTTGGCATGACCATCGATGCTAAGCTTAAGTGGGGAGAGCATGTCAAAAAGAAAATACAAGAACTTAACATTTAGTTCAGAAAAATGTATTGGCTCATAGGTAGAGGCTCATAGGTAGAGGCTCGGAGCTTACAATTCACAACAAGCTGCTGCTATAACGGTAAATACTGAAGCTGTTATAGACCTACGGTATCCAACTCAGGGGATGTACCAGGCAACCAAATGCCTAAGTGATACAGACGTTTCAAAACAAGGTTCTTCGTAGCATCCAGTAAATGCTGCATGGTACACAAGAATTGAACATTCAGAGGGACCTATGGATGGAAGACACCAAACATGAAATAAAAATGTATGCCGCCAAACACGAAATAAGGCTAATATAAATATGAGGTCTTCTAAATATCTCTCTTGTAGCTATTTTTAGCACGGGGAAAATTTCTTGCTATTCTCCGCAATCCTTTTAATATGTGAGGTGACTCCGAGCCTTTCATCGAAGTCCACTCCAAGCCATTTGACAATTTTTACTATCTTAATTCGTTGACCGTTCATTGAGATCAATGGAGGTTTTCTGTTGTCACGTGATACCTTTAATTGGACCATAACTGCAGTGTCTATGGCCAGGTATACTTTTTTTTAATGCTAAGTCTATGTTCCCAGCAAATAGCCATTTCCTTAACATTATACTTGGCCACCACAAATTATCAAACGCGCCAGATACATCTAGAAAAACTCTCAGATTGTACTTTTGGTCCGATTCTTTTACAATACTGATCATTTCGACCATTATACCCTCAGTCGATCTATTCTCTCTGAAGCCACACATCAATGTATTTGCCACTCTTTTGGAATATGCCCATAAACCTGTTGGTAATTAATTTTTCAAGTAATTTACGTAAGACAGGCAACAGCATAATATGTGCCTTAGATCGGTTTGACACCTATACCCACATTTCCTTATTATAACCTCTTTGCCATTTTTCCAAGCTTTGCGAACAACTCCTTTACTCACACATAGGTATTCGTTATACTTGAGATACTATATGGGCCCTATAATACGCCAAGCATTTTGTATCACTTATGGGGTTGTATCGCCCGGGTTTCGACGTTGGTGTCTCTTTGATATACTTTGCGCATCCTAATTAGCATGTTTAGTTGCAAATCGAGGAACGTTTTCTGAAGAATGATGATCATTTACCGTGTTTTCTGAACCTAAGATGTGGAAAATTGCTCGTTGGACGCTTGTTGTCCAGCTTTGCACGACCGACCAATTACCCAACTTTTCAACTTGTCAGATCAACCCTAGTATGGCTGGTCTTCTTCGTTAATAAAGAAGAGGCCACTTCGTGCTATAAATTCTTCAACGAGAGCTCCTCTCTCATTAGTATGCTTATTGTGCCAAAGTTTGGACTTTGCATTGAAGTCGCCTGTTATTATAATTGGATGGATTTTTAACCCATCCATAATTTTGTGAACCTTACATATGTACATATTCCTCTGGCTCGTCTGAATACTGAAAGTATATACTGACTAGATAGAAACTACCTAGATCCGATCTTATTACTATACATACACACGCAATGCGAGTCACAGTACTGTGAAATTTTAAGGACTTCTAGGATCATCATTCTCCACGATAACTCTTCTGGATGTTGCCAAACCGCTTATTTTACCTTTAACCCCGTGTGGTTCCTGCATGCAGAGTATTGCAGAATAACAGTACAATAACAATAATTCAATATGGCGTTGAAGTGGTAATTCAATAAATTTGATGTGATACAAAAAAATTATTAGTAAATAGTAGACTAACGAATTAATATATAAAGTTTGCAATTCCTGTTGCATTAAGTATCTATCTAGTCTTGATATAAAATTTTTTTTAATAATTTAGTGGCTAAGAAGGTTAAAACGATCATATTGGGTGACTTGTTATTTGTTAATCAAGTGATAAAAAGACAAAAAAAACAAAAAAAAAAAAAAGTCTCAAACGTGTTTCATCAACAAAATCAATTTACCATTTTTGACCTTGGAATAATTCTATTTTGAAACATTTAATTAAAAACTATCAAGTGCTGCAAGTTGTTTAAAATATATTGTGTAATAAGATTTATTTGAACTGATAAAGGTGTTGACCTGTTACTCATCATATTAAATTCATCCATCTTAACTAGTTTTGCTCCCATCAAAATTTGGTAGTTCAAGTGTATATTGTTGTTTTGATTTACCTACATATACATATATAAAATGCCGCCGAAAAAAGCCTCAACTACGGAATTAACCAGTTTGACCGACTTGGTGAAACTTAAAGATCCAACTATTAAGGATCTTCTTACTGCTATTTCTGTCTTGAACGATAATATTGGTTGCCGAATTGATAAACTGAGTGAAACAGTTAACAGTTTACAGCAAGATACTATAGATAATAAATCCAGTATCAATGAAATTGAAAAAGCTGTTGTTACACATGATAAAGAGATTAACTCGTTAAAATCTGAAATAAATGTTTTACATCAAAAAGAGCTCTCAAACGATGTCATTATTACAAATTTACCGTCGGACGTATCATCAACAAATGAGGTTCTAAGCAAACTGTCGGAAATATTATGTTTTAGATTAGATGACGTAAAATTTTCTTTTCTGACACATAATAAAATTAAAACTGGTCTTTCTTCAACACAACCCGGATCATCAAGTCAAAATGTGAATGTTTCACATTCATCTAAGTCTCTTATTATTAGATTCAAAGAGTTGGATGCTAAAGTTGCAATAATGCGATTCATGCGGACTAACGGACCATTACTTGCACGCCAAATCTTTTCTACTGTTCTGAGTGCATCAAAATTACATGTAAATCACCGAATAACTCCACATAATCTACAAATAATGAAGGAATTACATAATCTTAAGAAACAGGGGAAAATTGCAAAAGTATGGATGCAAAATTGTAATATATTCATTATGCACCATAATAATGATCAACCGGTATTAGTTACATCATCATTGGATATAGAAAAATTACATAATTAGTTGTTTTTTTTTTTTTGACGTCACATCATAATTATATTTCTGGTTTAAGTATATATATATATTTTTTCTTGTTATTAACATTTATTTTTTGAGTTTATTATTGTTCTTATTATAATTTGTATTCATTTTTTAATTCACTTCTATTAAAATATATTTACAGTAATTTCTTAACTCGGTGGTGTTCGTGTAATTTATATATATATATATACATATATATATATATATATATATATATATATATATATATATATATATATATATATATATATATATATATATATATATATATATATATATATATATATATATATATATATATATATATATATATATATATATATATATATATATATATATATATATATATATATACATATATATTGAGTTCAGTTCGGTTTGTCAAATTGTTGAAATGGACAGTAATCATAATAATGTTGACATTGAATATTCTATAATTTTAGATAACACTCATAAATTTAATTTTCGAGTGGTATCCATTAATGCAAGAAGTTTACGTAGAAAAATGGATGAAATTGAATTATCTATTTCGGCTCTTGGTAATCTTCCACAAGTTTTAGTAGTGACTGAAAACTACATTTATCAGGAAGAAGAACAATTTTACAATATTCCAGATTACAAATCATTTCATTGTACAAGAAATAATAAAAGTGGTGGTGGTGTAAGTATTTTTATACATAAATCTTTGGTCGCAAATGAAATTCAAAAATATACAGTTGATCTTAGTAGTTATTTAGTAATAAGGCTAGTTCATCTAAATATTAATATTATTGGCATATATAGGCCACCAAATAGCAATCTTGATAGTTTCTTTACAACTTTAGACTTCTTAATTGCAAATTACAAAAATTCAATAGTAATGGGGGATTTAAATATTAATTAACGTGATCATAACGACAGATCAAATATTCGATTGCAATCAACTGTGCTGTCCAATGGATATTTAATTCTAAACTCTCCATTGGAATTGTATGCCACTAGAATATCTAATACGATTGCTACTGTGATTGATTATGCTATTACTGATATGGTCTTCTTTAAATATAAGCTCACAATACTAAATATATCGTTTTCCGATCATCAAATGCTTGTATTAGATTGCAACAATTATCCCACATCCATGCCAGTACGCGATAAAATTACTTTTAAAGTAATTAATTTCGATCACCCAGATTTTTTTTACATTTTTTGGTTAAACCAATAGAATGTTTTGACCAATTAATTGAAAAGGCTAGAAAAGTAATTTCAGATAACTATATTACAATTCAAAAGCCATATTTCAAACCGTGGGTTAATCAAACACTTATCAATATAATGAGGAAGCGTGATAAATTTAATAAATTGCATCGTAAATATCCGGATAACAATTTTTATAAACAAGAATTTATTAAATTGCGAAACGAAACAGCGAATTTAAATAAAAAATTTAAATTTAAGTATATTTCAGGCGAATTACGTAAATATGAGAAAAATCCAAAACATACATGGAAAATTATTAACAAACTCATTTATAATAAACACATCGGAACACCAAGACTTTTCAACTATTGAAGTAAATAATTCTATTATCAAGGAACCAACCTTAATTGCTAATGCATTTAATCATTTTTTTACAAATATATCACTCAATACTGAAAACACACAAGCAAATAACAACAATCACCTAGTACCTCATTTCAAAAGTTATGAAAAGCGAACTCTTAATGGTCAACAATTAATTTTTGAAGACACTCAATATGAAGAATTAGCTTTGATTGTGAATAGACTTAATAAAAATGCGGCTGCTGGATATGATCGTATTTCCATGAAGTTTATTAATAGATTTAAGATTAAGTTAATCCCAGTGTTGGTAAAACTTATAAATAATGATCTTACAGCAGGAGTTTTTCCAGATTGTCTTAAAATTGCTAAAATAATACCTATACATAAGCAAGGAGATAAAACAAATATGGGAAATTTTCGACCTATATCAATTTTAAATGCTTTTTCTAAAATTTTTGAGTCAGTTTTGCTTGATAGATTGCAAAACTATTTTAAAGAAAATTCAATTATCAATAAAAATCAATTTGGTTTTATAGAACACTCAAGTACCCAATCTGCTATAACAAATGCATTTAATATTATATATAATGCAATGGATAACAAAATATTTGTATCAGTACTTTTCATTGATGTTAAAAAAGCGTTCGATTGTGTAAATCATTCAATACTTATTGAAAAATTTAAAGTTTTGAACCCGATTTCTACAACATTCTCTATTATTAAAAGTTATCTCACAAATAGAAATCAATTTACATCAATAGGAGATTCTCAGAGCTATAATAATATTTTGATTGCAGGAGTACCGCAAGGCTCTATACTGGGCCCCTCACTTTTTAATTTCTATATTAATGATATATTTAATTTACCACTGCATGGAGCCTTGCAGATGTATGCAGATGATGCTATAGTTATCTATAAATCAAGCTCTCGTTTAAAGTTACTTGAATATATGAATTTGGATTTGAGTATAATTAACAACTTTTTAATAGCTCATCAGCTGAGTATTAATCAATCTAAAACCAATTATATTATGTTTCAATCTAAAAGTAAATCAGACGACGGGTTAATTCCTTTACCAAATCATTTCTTATTTAATAATACTAAAATTAAAGAAGTTTCAGAGGTTAAATATCTTGGAGTTATCATTGATTCTGGTCTTACGTGGCAAAACCATATTACATATATTAAAAAAAAAATCTCCCCAATGATCTTCGCAATTAAACGGATCCGTCCATTCATTGATTTGAAGTGCGCATTTATGCTTTATTTTGCTCATGTTCATTCACACTTGTGCTATATGAATACAATCTGGGCCACTGGTGCAAATTGTATAATAGAACCTTTAAGGATTCTTCAAAACAAGTCACTAAAAATAGTATTGCAGCTACCATGGCTTACTCCATCGAAAAACCTATATTCATCGAAAATCCTACCGTTACCGCTACTTTGCATTTATGAAAGCATTATTTTAATTAAAAAAATCAATATGAATCTTATTAAAAGTAATGTAGATTTAATACGAGTAAACCAGATTCACGCGTATCATACCCGTAGACAATCAAATTATTTTATACAATCATATAGAACTAATAGGTCATATAGAAATATTTTTATAAAAGGACTTCAACATTTAAACAGTTTGCCAACGGACATTAAGCACACCATTGAGCTGGAACAATTTAAGAATATACTAAAAAAATTTCTATTTTCAGAGTGGATTAAAATATAATTCTTTAATTGAACATTTAAAGTTTAAAAAATTTAATATTTAAAATTAAAACAATAAACAGGAAAAAAAATATTTCATTACCTAATTAAAATGTTATATTATAATAAGACGACATATTTGTAAACACTATGTATATTTAATGTATTTATACTTACCTACTACAGTCATTTAGTTGACTATCAGGTGAGGATTAACCAATAAAGCAAAAAAAAAAAAACACTGACCAACAGCTAACTGACTCTGACTTGCCCAACGAAAATCTCACTGTTTTTTGTAAAAAGGCCACTGAACACCTCATGTCTCTTCATTTTTGGGAGGCTTGCACTGATATTTTAGAAAATGGGGTAGCCAATTTCCACTAATTCGAAACCGTACCTAAATTTTATCATAAAAAAAATTTGCCTTTAAGCCACTACGTTGAGATCAGAACGTATCATCCCCACCAGTTAAAATATTCTTGAGTCTATAAGCGCCTTAAGAAACTTTGTCACGTGAGAAAACCGTGTTGAAGTGTTTGAAGCTCGAAAACTGAAAAAAAAACTCCCGCTAAATTGTTTTACAGTAAAACGATTTGTGATATAAAAATCAATTTTGTCAAAGCAAAATTTTTGATTTATTTCCAATATTCCACGTTACCCTAAATACCCTATATACAAAGTAAATTGACTCATGAATATATTGGAATATATTTAAATTGTATAAACTGCATAAAACTAAAACAAATCAAGTACCATTTGGTAATTGAACACGAAATCTATTTATGACAGGTATAGGCAGGATATACCTGGTATATAATCCAGTCACAAGTAAATATATCTCCGCCTTACAAAAAAATCCCCCGCCATCTCCCATCATAAATCGTGTGTACATCGGTAAGATATGAAAACGGAAAACAAAAGAAAAACTGGAAAAATTGGAAACAATAGAGAGATATTTTCAAACTTTATGATACAAAGCTTGTGTAACATGTATGTATGTATGTGTAGAGGTACAGTACATTTTTCATATTTTCCCGATAATTTTTTTTCCGTTATGATTGTTGTTGTAGATTATCTACTATAGTAAAGTAACTGATAGTACCCTACCCTTTTTTGGGGTTTAAACCCAGGTGAATAATAATATGTAAATCATAAACATAAATTTTCAATTCAATTCGATTGTTTATTGTTGGTTTGTGTCTCGAAAAATTTTCCAGTGTTTTGAAGTCAAAAACCATATAGATATACATATATGTGTATACGAGTAGATAAAAGTTTCACAACCCAATTACGTTTTCTGAAATACATGAATTTTATGTGTACGACGTCGGGTACATAAACATTAATGTACGAGCATTATAAATAAAACATAAAAAAAAATCATATATTTTCGTCATATGTAGAAAACTGGTTCACCATATCATCATTGTAACTGGGCTAGTCCTCATGTAGAGTAACAGACTTTGTCAGAATTACAAGGTGCTATAAATGCCATGCATTTGGACATATTGCAAGACACTGCAAAGAACCAGATCGTACATGCGGTCATTGCTGTGAGAGTAAAATAAAAAAAAAAAAATACTTTTCGATTGAAAATTGTTCAACTGAATATGCAGAATGCAAAAGCAGTGGGACATGAAATCAGACATTTTACAAATGCCATCGAAATTTGTATAAAAAACACCCTCAGCCCCTATAACTTTTGAAATGGTGGTGTTTTTTTATAAGTCTATAGGTTCATAGTAACACAAAACTGCTTTAAGTTTTTGGTTACTATATTTTTGAGCAGCGGAAACAATTTAACAAAGTATCCCCTGCGAATATGAAGAGCTCCAAATTAATGCAGTCCACCCCAGGTGAACGGTTTCATTTTAATCTCTGCAATGCCTTAGTGAATTCCTCATGGGATATCTCCTCAGTGCAAATCTCCACAGTCTGTATTAGAGGTGACTCAACAACAGTCTGTGAGGCATGATGAACACCAAGCAGGTCGATAAAGTGTTTACTTCATGCGTTAAGTACTGCGTCGATGTTGACACTGCGTCGGTTTCCATCCCGAAAGTATGGTGCAATCCAGTAATTCCTTTAAAGAAATTACGCGAACTGCGCTCATTGCTGAGTTGTTGTACTTTCAAAACCTCGCCTTTCCACCATTCTCGCTTCTAACAAATCCGCTTACCTGCCCTCCTAGCAAGAGCTACTTTGTTTTTCCTCGCGATTGTAAGACGTTTGTGTACTTTACTATGGGCTATATTTTGTTGCTCGACTGCATGACGACGCCTCACATCATCAAAGCAATCATTCTTGCATCTGACTTTCACTATACCTATAAACTCTGTGTTCGAGCCCGCTTTTTAGAAACTAACACATGGTCAATTTGGTTGAGGGAAGTTCCACGAGGATGTGTTCATGTCTCTAGATGTATTTGTTTGTGAGGGAAAAACGTGCTTGCTACTCTAAGGTCGCGAACAATAGCAAAACAACATCATTCTCTCACCATTATCGCTCGCAGATTCGTGTCGGGAGTACGTACCTATATGTTCTCATACAAGTCGGCCTAATTTCTGTCAGCTCTAGATTGCCTAAGTCGTTGTAAAATGAGTCTTTATCTTGTGGCTGGGTAATTTCTGTGTGTATACACAATTTATCGACAAGTTGGCTAGCTTCATGCGCAAGCGAAGCTTACAAAATCGGTTAATAACTGCTTGGAAATCCAAAACAGACGTCTTTACCTGCGGCCCAAGAAGAAATCCAGCTTGAAGATTTCCGAGGTCATCTCCACTGTAGAGCAACGTGTAGCCCTGGACACATGTTCTCCACTTTTAGGCCAGCGAAATTCTTGATGGGCAACGAGTTTCAGCCAATACTCCTTCATGTACGTTATTAGGAGGCCCTCCGATGCTCTTGGTTTTCTTTCTTGTGACCAAATTTGCATAGTACTTAATAAAAAAGATGTTATGCCATCAGATGAAAGCCCTTCGGTGCAATCTGTGGTGTCTGTATCGATACGTTCCAATGGCCGTCACTTAGTTTGGCATATTCTTCTTTCGGCTAAAAAATGTAGGTGCTATGTAGTTGTAGTTTCCTTTTACTATTTCTATAGTTATTCTATTGTAAAATAGATGGCCGCATTCTGTGTATTTTAAATTAATGTTCTGATTTAGATTTTGGTTTCAACGGTTTCGATGCTGAGCATGGTCTAATCTACCGAGCACAGAGCGCAGTGGTTAATGCTGCGACGTTTGGATCGGGAGGTACCGGGTTCGAATCCCAACAGAGGCGGGATGCAAAAGGGATTTTTGATCTCCCGATTACGATCGGTGATTAAATTGAAAACATCTATGACGATCTGTTGGAATGTAGAACTCATGGGCCGACCCATCTTCCATGTCACTGTACAGGGTGACATGGAGCCATGCAATCCGCAGGTCTTGTACTTGTGTGATTTGGATTGAATGAATGTTGTGTGAATGTAAGGTAAGGCTATGAACAAAAAAGTGTCTATGCCAAGTCCTTTAAAAAAAAAAAAAAAAAAAAAAAAAAAGGTCTAATCTGAAGAAGCCCAGTCGTTCTCTACACCGTGGAGCCATCGTCCCGGTATATACAACCTTTGTGCCTACCATATGGTGGCTCTCTTTTCAGAGTTCACTGCAAAATTTGTTTCGGATCCATACGCAGAATGTGACCGAGCCAGCGTACCCGCTGAGATCTTACTTCCTGTACAATATCGCGGATCTTCAACAGATCTCTGATCTCGATATTGTACAGAGCTCGGTATATACCATCTATACCATATCTCGTATTCATTCTTCAGCGCCCAACTTTCTAAAATTTCAGCTTTAAATTTGCTATACCCAATCAAGATATTTCAATAATTCAATAATTGTTGTCCTATAGATAAATGCCCTAAGGAAAGCAGTTCTAGGCACAGGTTATAGTACGTGCGATCTTAGAAATTCTCAGAAGCCATACATTTTATAAAAACAAATTTATTAAAATCACCAACTTACGTCTGATCTGTGTCCGCGTAAATTATAATTTGTCCTTAACGGATATTCCATATTTCGTTTGCAGTGCGACGTTGTGAACGTAACACCGACAATGCCACGCACATTTCCGGTTGCCAACCATCCTTCTTGATAATAATTTGTTCGATTTAACTTCCATCCTTCATCCTGTAAATAAATTTAAGCAAAAAAAAGTTAAATTTGTGTATAAATAGAGGTGAAGTATAAGTGAAAAATATATAAATTTTACGACAAAAAAAAATTTGTAGCTTTTATTGGATTTGCACAAAATTTTGTTGTGCTTTTCGTCTATGTATAGTAGTAGCGCTTCTTCTGCACAAATCCTCAAAGGTCACAATGTATTATATATTGTTTGTTAATACTTATGTGTATATTGTATTTATAAGAAGGAAAACCAAATAATGTCTTAGGCCTCGTGTACGATCTAAATCTAAAAATTTCATTCCAAAGTACGATTTGTTGTTGTTGTTGTTGTTGTTATAAATGTAATTGAATTATTTTGATTTGATTTTGTTGTATTTTAAGAATTTAAGTGAATTTTTGTTGGCCTCGTTGTTTATAGTTAAAGTGTATATATAGTGTTCCGGATGATCTCATCCGAGTATATATACGTATCCAGAAAGCAATAAAAATAAAAACTTATAAATAATAAGTTTAGGGATAAAGTGCTTGCTGTATAAATACATATATGTGGATGTATGTATTGTAATGAGTCATGGTTGTTATGAATAAAATATGAGTAATTCGCATGAAATTATCCTTAATGTTTTTTTATGCCGCCAATTCGATTAAACCATAAATGCGCGAAACTTCGTTTTATTGCATGGCGCGACAGGCGGTCTTTTTTTTTTTTTAAATATTATGACTCAGACAGATAATGAAGGTTGCGTTTTACTCCTTCGATTTACGAACCATGCGCATAACACATATTTACATATATGTATATGTACAAAATCGTAACGATGAATGAATTAGTCTAATGTCTATCCGCGATGTATCCCATATTTTAATTTGCTCAAATGACTCAACAAGTCGGAATTGATAAACAGTATACCTACACATCTGAACTGCGGCTTGATTTCAAAAATGCCGGAGAAGAAGATGAGTAATGAAGTCCATTCCCATCGAAGTGGTTCGAAGATGGCATTCGTAGCGGTGAGCTCACTGTAACCATTTTGATGAGTGCGGCGAGTAATAATTCTTTATTAGAAGTAGTACAGCAAGGCATTTATTGATAATATTTGAGAATTTACTTTGTAGGCCGTGTGCAATTAGTTAAACAAATTCATAATTTCAATCATAACGACACACGGTCTTAAAAGACATTTATTGGCAATATTTGATCATATTTAACATTTACTTTGACACTGATTGACAATAATTGGCTTTAATTAGCAATATTGGTAATATTTGGCATTTGTTTTGACATTAATTCACCATACTAACATTCAATTTGACATTTATTAGCAATATTTGATATTTATTGACAAAATATTTTTGACATTGGACTAACATTATTTGACATTTGTACTTCACATTTAATTATTATATTGTTAGTTACAAAATTGACATTTATTGACAGTACTTGTTATGCGCTATAACATGTAAATTCAATATACCATTATTGATGACAACAGACTTATAGTTTTATTAGTTTTAATTGTATTTTGTGTACTGACTATGCAATTCCAAGTTTTATATAAATGTTATAATTGTCACAGTCAACATTTATTTTGTATATAACCAAACACGAAATAATAATAAATTGAGTTTTAACACAACTACCAACGTGTTTTAATATATTAAATTATTGGTTTAGGCCTCACCAGCGGTAACCTAATCCATTTATATTTAACTCAACAAATCATTTATCTCAACAACAACATCGGGATAAACATTGGTCCTTCGAGCGATAAAAAAAAAAAAAAAAACTACAAAGGTCTATCAAACGAAATCTACACAGTGCACGCCATAAAACAACTGGCAATCAGTCCACGCCGTACAATATTCGGTACAACACAACGTTCCACAACAAATTCGCCATACAAATCAAGTGCAGCTATAGCCAAATACCAGCGATCAGTGAAACGTGCCGTGCTTTCTAACTGATATACAACCATGATGGATATCTTATTGCAGAATCAATTAGAAAAGGCAGGAGAGATAGCACAACTTATCCCTAATTACAAAAAGGAAAGCGCAGAACGAAAAACTAAAAAATATCTGGAGACCAGAATAGCAGCTTTAAAAAAATTGTACAATGAGTACGTCGACGGTGACAGCAAAGTTCGGAATTTCCAACCTACACTGGAATTAAGTCACCAATACTATAGAGATAGGCAACTAGTATTGGAGAACTACACAAAAGGTATTGAGGACATGCGTCAACGTCTTAACGAGCCATACTTACCATCAACACCAGTTCTATCAGCAAGAACAAATCCTCAATTTGAATTCGGATCGACAGCGGAAGGCAGTAACAACGTCACCAATAAATTAACAACTAGCGAAAACCAGCACAACGAGTATTCAGGGCCATCAAAACAGGAATCATCCACTGAATTTCGGCTTAGTCAGTTGCCAAGATTTAATCAACAATTAAGGCAACAAGACATCAGAATACGCAGCTTGTATCGAGAACTACGAGCAGCTGAGGATGTCATGATAAGCGACAACAGATCCAGATTAGTTGTAAATTTTAAATTAAAAAACATGGAGAGGATAATGATGCAAATCATGGATCTACATGAGCAAATAAGTATGGAAGCTTCTGAAGAACAAGAAGCAAATGTAAATTATTTCGTAGAACAACATTACGAAACTCTTAAAGATAAATACGAAGATATCGTAATAAAGTTAACAACATTATTGGACGATGACCAACAATTATCAAAAGCGAAAACAATGGAGATACGTCTACCACCAGTAGAAATCCCACATATTCATGGGGACTACATGAAATGGGTAGGTTTCGCCGACACGTTTAAATAACTAGTTCATGACAACAACCAGCTAACCAATACACATAAAATGAACTACCTGAAAAGTCACGTAGAAGGAGCAGCCAGAAAACTATTGAGCCACTTGGAGCCAACGGGTAAAAATTACGAGGCAGCTTGGGAAATCCTGGAAAATCGGTATAACAACAGGAGGTTACTAGTAACTAGCCATGTAAATACGCTATTACATCTGCCAAACATCACCTCGGAGTCAGCAACAGCAGTAAAAAATCTTCAGGACACGATGGTGGAAAATTTATATGCATTGAAGAACTTGGGCATTGATACTACAACCTGGAACGCAATACTAATTCCAATAGTATTGAAGAAATTGGACAATGAGACACATCGTTTGTACCAAGTAAATTTAGAGAATCCTCGGGATATTCAACCTATGAGTGATTTTCTAAAGTTCCTAGAAAGCCGTTTTCAATCGTTAGAAGCAACCAACATAGCAGCAAGGGGATTTCAACAAACAAGAGTCGTTTTAGATCGCCCAAATGCTGTTTTACCACAAGCACCAAGAAGAACTTTTGCTGGAATAAGGAAAACATGCATTGTTTGCAAGGCATCACACGACCTAACAAACTGTCCCACTTTTGTGAAAATGCCAGTGCTAGAAAGATCGAAAATTACAACAGGAAATAATTTATGCAGAATTTGTTTAATTGGCTCACATGGCAAATGTATGAGTAAAGAAACCTGCGTGGTATGTATGGGGAATCATAATACGTTGCTACATACAAGAGAAGTTAAAACTTCACTACATACCGCCAAGAGCAACCCCATAGTAAATAATGAAGTACCATTACTAGCTACAGCGCAGATAAAGGCAACTAGTCGTATTGGATATGCACTACAACTACGCGCATTAATAGATCCAGGGTCACAGTCGTCGTTTATCACCCAAGCAGCAGCTGAGTTACTAAATTTACAAAAAATTCGTGTTAATTTACAAGTCAGTTGGATTGGGGGAATAAAGACCAGTAACATAAAATATAAGGTGTATGTAACAATATCACCACATTACGCATCGGATTTCCAGCATGTGGTAGAGGCTTTTATTCTACCAAAATTGACTGAACATCTCCCAACTGAACCAATAAGGGGAGCCAACAACAACCCGTGGAGAGATTTTATTTTAGCAGATCCAAACTACGAGACACCAGCATCAGTCGACATGATTCTAGGCACAGATGTATACGCGAATATTTTAGTGGACGGGGTAATAAAGGCCGCGCCAGATCATCCAGCAGCTCAAAGAACGGAATTAGGATGGATTCTTATGGGAATGACCAAAACACAACCAACAGAAAAGTCGGTATCGTTAACCCTGATATCTCATAATAATCTTGATTTGGAGCTGCGTAAATTTTGGGAAATTGAAGAAATAGGCAGATGTAACCAATACTCAGAAGAGGAAGAGTTATGCGAAAGGCTGTATAGAGAAACACATAATCGACTGGCAGATGGAAGGTATGAAGTCACTATACCAACAAAAGAAGAGTTCGCTTTAGGAGATAGCAAGAAGCAAGCCATAGCAAGATGGTTACAAGTAGAAAGGAGATTAGAGAAGAATCCTCAATTAAAACAAGAATACCACAACTTTTTGCATGAATACCTTGAACTGGGACATATGGTTCCAATAAATCCAGGCGACGGCAATAACAACATAAGCTACCTACCACACCACGCAGTCGTAAAGCAGTCCAGTACAACCACCAAGGTTAGGGTAGTATTTGATGCCTCAATGAAGATGTCAAATGGAATAAGTTTCAATGACATCCAATTAGTCGGCCCAACACTGCAACAGGATCTATTTTCCATAATAACAAGGTGGAGGAAACACAAATATGTGTTTATAGCAGATATCAAGAAGATGTATAGACAGATCTTTGTGACCGATAAACAGCAAAACCTCCAAAGAATAGTTTGGAGAAGCAATCCACAGGCCCCAATAAGGGAGTACAAATTAAGAACAATAACATACGGTACATCTTCTGCCCCATACATGGCCATAAGAACCCTGAGGCAACTCGCTGTAGATGAGCAAAACACATATCCAATTGCTTCAGAAATTCTTCTGAGAGACTTTTATGTTGATGACGTCGTCTCCGGTGGAGAGACCATAGAGTACGCAATAAAATGTCAGCAACAATTACGAAGCATGCTTAATTCTGGAGGTTTCAAACTTCGAAAATGGGCATCGAATAACAACTCTGTCATGGAAGGAATACCGGAAGAACAATGGGAAACCAAACCAACGAGCATAAGTAAGGAGCATGAATCCATAAAAACTCTGGGCATTATGTGGAATCCACAAAATGACGAATTCGAGTTCCAAGTCAACATGAGTGCTGATCCGGGTCCACCAACAAAACAAACCGTTATATCAGAAATAGCCCAAAATTTTCGATCCACTAGGTTGGTTCTCTCCTACCATTATTATTGGAAAACTCATGTTTCAGGAATTATGGATAAGGGGAGTATCATGGGACGACGAATTACCCGAGGAAATAAAGAAAAAATGGATAAAATGGAAATACGAATCAACATTTCACCAGCTGCAAAACATAAAAATTCCACGTTGGATCAATACAGATGATAAGTGCCAGGAACTGGAACTGCATGGATTTTGCGATTCGTCCGAATTATCATATGCAGCAGCTGTTTATTGCAAGGTTACAAGGGTAGGAAAAACTACTGTGACTTTGATATCAGGGAAAACTAAGGTGGCACCAATCAGTCAAAGGCAGAGTCTTCCAAGGTTAGAATTATGTGGAGCTTTGTTACTAGTGAAGCTACTAAGGAAGGTTTCCGAGTCCATGGGTATACCAAATATTAAGATGTATGCCTGGACAGATTCAACAATAGTACTAGCCTGGTTACAAGGACACCCTAGTAAATGGAAAACTTTTGTCGCAAACAGAATCTCACAAATTCATTCTACCCTTGGGCCCGCTCAATGGAAGCATGTAAAATCCAAGGACAACCCAGCGGATTGCGCAACACGTGGGATTGACCCTGATAAGCTCTACAATCATAATTTATGGTGGACAGGCCCAGCTTGGCAGCAGTACATCATCAAACCATCAACAACATTCTTGGCAGTGAGCAATTCTCGTGAACACTATTCACCAATGAAAGACGCCGAGTTAAAACGGTGCGTTGTTATCAACCCCGATAATTTAATATGTCACCTTGCTCCGATTTACAACACTAAATCCGAAACCAGTATGTGCGAAATGAATATGTTCCAACACAGTAGTGAGCTTCATCACAGCTGCAAGATTGAACTATTCAACTCTACCAACTATTGGGCAAAGGTTAATGAACACAACAAATGGATATTTAGCGTAAAGAATGAACTTGTGCTTGATCTTATTTGTGGTGACACCAGGCAGTTGGAAACACTAATTGAGGAACAGCATAATGAACTCCATTGGAATGCCAACCCAACTCGTCACGCCGTTCATCATTACAGCATATCGTATCTGAACTGCGCAATAATAGTAGGAATAATTATTATGTTCTTACTATGGAGGAAGAAACAACGGAATCAAGACCTCTCCGAACCAAGAGTGCCACGACGAGGTCACGAAGAATCCAGTGTCTAATTTGTTGACTTCGTCACGTGGGGGGAGAATGTTATGCGCTATAACATGTAAATTCAATATACCATTATTGATGACAACAGACTTATAATTTTATTAGTTTTAATTGTATTTTGTGTACTGACTATGCAATTCCAAGTTTTATATAAATGTTATAATTGCACAGTCAACATTTATTTTGTATATAACCAAACACGAAATAATAATAAATTGAGTTTTAACACAACTACCAACGTGTTTTAATATATTAAATTATTGGTTTAGGCCTCACCAGCGGTAACCTAATCCATTTATATTTAACTCAACAAATCATTTATCTCAACAACAACATCGGGATAAACAGATTGACATTTATTTTAACATTATTTGACCATATTTAACATTTAATTTGACCCTTTTAATGACAACATTTATTGACACTGTTTGCAATTTATTGGCATTATTTATTGTTTGTGATAATTTTGATATTTATCGCCATTTTCAAATTAAATTAACTGACAATATTTGATATTGTTTTTAATATTTAGCATCTATAATTTGACATTTATTTACAATATTTGGTAAATTTTGAGAATTTGCTAAATTGATATTTATTGACAATATTTGACATTTTTCTTTGAGATTAATTATCGATTTCATGCATAACATTTAATTTATATTTGACTTACTACTATTAAATTGGCATTTATTGACGAAATTTGACATTATTTGACCACATTTAACATTTAACTTGACACTTATTGACAATAACTGACTTTGAATATTTGACAGAGTTTCATTTGACATCATTTATTGACAATATTTAAAGTTTGTTGACTTTTTGTTTATTGACAATATTTTTGACATTGGATGAACATTATTTGACATTAATTTAATGGGTCATCCTTCACATTTATTGAAAATATTTCATTTTTAATTGACACTATTTGATATTGTTGACAATATTTGACACTTATTTACAGTATTTGGTAATTTTTGCAAGTGGAAATGGATCGGGCACAAATTGAGGGAAAATCCGAATTACATCCGAACACGGATGTCATTAGAGTGGAATTGGACTGGAAAAGAACAATGCTAGCCGAAGCGAAAGAACTCGGTAACACACGGGGAGCTGAAAACACTAGCCTCAAACAGAGTCAGATGGTCCAGCCTAGTGGACACACTATGCTCTTAAATTGGAGACAAAGGAAAAATAAATTTGGTAATTTTTGACGTTTTGTCGGTAAATAGACATTTATTGACAATATTTGACCATGTTTAGAATTTTATTTAACTTTGATGTTTATGTTTTGGTTGGCAATATTTATTGTTTATTTGACATTTATTGCCAATATTTAGTATTATTTGATAATATGAAATTCAATTGGCTAGCAATATTTGATGTTTATTGACAATATAATTGACTTTAAATGAACACTATTTGACATAAATTAATTTCTATCAAAAGAAATTAATTTCATTGTTCTTCACATTTATTGAAAATAATTGATATTGTTTGTAATATTTGACATTTATTTACAGTATTTGGTAAATTTTGGGAATTTCCTAATAAATTGGTACTTATTCACAATATTTGACTTGTAATTAGACATTAATGTATGTACTATGTTTAGCATTTAATTTGACCCTCATTTGACCCCAAAACTTGTTAGCAATATTTGACATATATCGACAATATTTAATATTATTTGACAGTTTGATATTATATTGGCTAGCAATATTTGATATTTATTCAATCAATTTTTGACTTATTGAATGAACATTAGTTGACATTTGTATTACCATTAATTTAATGGGTTATATTTAATATTTATTGAAAATAATTGATGTTTAATTGACAATATTTGATATTGTTGATCATATTTGATATTTATCTAGAGTATTTGGTAATTTCTGACAACTTGATACTAAATTGGGATCTATTGACAATATTTGACATTAATTGACCATACTGAATATTTAATTTTGTTTAGCAATTGACAATATTTAATATTTAATTAACAATAGGTGACTTTAGTTAACATTACTTGACATTTATTGTCAATATTTGACAGTTTATAAGTAAATAAATTTATATTGACAATATTTGTGGACATACTTTTGGACAATTAATTTATTTTAATCAACAATTTTGATATTCATTTTGACAAATATACCAAATTCAACCAAAGTCTCGTAAACCGAAATTGCTCGAAGATATTTTCCAAGAATACCACAACTGTATCCTTTGCTTGTCGTAGGAGGCAACCAAATGGTTGGATCGCTGTTCGTCAACAAAACGAAAAACGGATACCGCCAAAACACCGAACCCCCGCTCAAGGACCCGGACACAAGATTAAGGATCGGCACGTGAAACGTGCAGTCACGTAAAAAACCAGGAGTGTTAGGGGGCATATCTGGCTGGAACTCGTTGTTCTTCAACAAACTCGCTGGCCTAAAAATTGAGACCATGTGTCCCAGGGCTATACGGTGTTATACAGTGGAGATGACCTCGGAAATCTTGGAGCTGGATATCTTCTTGGGCCACAGGTAAAGAAGGCTGTTTTGAATTTCCAAGCAGTCAATAATCGATTGTATAAGCTTCGCTTGCGCTTGAAGGTAGCTAACCTAACGATAATTTCTCCAAGATAAAGACTCATTTTCATTAATCAGACCGACTTGTGTGAAAACATAGGTCCGTATTCCCGACATGAGACTGCGACCGATAATGGTGAGAGAATGATGTACTTTGCATAATTGCTCACATTTTCTCCTAACAAACAGATACATTTGGAAACATGGACACATCCTCGCAAACTTTCCTACAGCCAAACTAACCACGTGTTAATTTCAAATGGTTGAGCTCGAGTTGTGCAGGATGTGAGAACTTACTGGTCAGCAACCAATTACGTATGGAAGCCTCTGTGTGAACAGCGGCACAGTACTCGATGCACGGAATGGACAGTTTACCGGGCTGCGTGGTGTCCATCATGCGTCACAGACTGTAGTTGAGTCACCTCAAATATAGACTACGGAAATTCGCATTGAGGATCCATCCCATGAAGAATTTCCTAGGGCCATGCAGGGATTAAAACGGCAGGCCTATGACTCGATAGGTGTGTCAACAAAATTGGTGCGATTCTGTAGAATGACAGTGACACAGACGCTATCAAGAATTTTTGCAGGTAACTCGGGGGTTTGGCAGGGAGATGCTCTGTTCCCGATACTCTTTAATCTCATGTTGGAGTACATCTTTCGTAAAACTGAAACACCTCAGCACAACATATTATATCGCCAGTCCTATCAGATGCTTCAGCAGCTTCATGAAATACATGATCTATGGTTATAGGGACAATGGCACACCAGATTTTAGTAATGGCCACTACACGTATGAGGAATTGAGGAGGTTTAAATATTTGGGCTCTCTTATCACTCACGATAGCGCAGTGTGGGTGAGGATATTAAATCGCGGCTAGCGACTGGTAGTTGTGTTTTGTATCCTCTAACGCCACTGCTAAAATCTAAATCTATATCGAGTGCCGTGAAGCTGAGGCTTTACAAAGCATTGATCAGGCCCGTTGTTATGTTTGAATGTGAAAGTTGGGCGCTAACGGATGAGTACGAGAGATGTCTCCTTATTTACATGATTTACGACTCAAATCGCGAAATACTTGGCACATACCGAACTCTGTACAATGGTTTCTTCAAGTTTGTTGACGCAGTAAACGGCCACAGTTTATCATTATTATTTACTAAATTCAACATTTAATTTGACAGAAGTTATTAATTGACTGTTAACCAATGGTATTTGAGATTTTTTGATTATATTTGACAATTTAAAATTAAATTCATTTGACTTTTATTTTGATATGACGTATTCACCAATATTAACAATTAATTTGACGTAATCTGACAATAATTTTAAAACAACTGACAGTATTTGGGATTTAGTTTAACATTTATTTTAACATTAGTTTGTTATTTATTGACTAAATCTAACATTTAAATCACAATATTTGTCATTATTCGCAATATTTCAGATTTTTTGACATTTTTTGGCAATACGTATTTGATAATATTGAACATTTTGAAATTAAATTGACATTTGTTGACTATCTTTGACTGTTAAATTAAAAGTCAACAATAATTAATTGTTTTTGACATTTAGTTTGACATTGAATTAATTTGAAATACCGATTAGATGCAAATTCGCCCAAGCAGGAATTGTATCGAAGTAAAGACAGCAGAAACCTTTTATAAAAGTTTAGACATTTTTTCAAAGGTTTCATGCCATGTTGTAACGAATTTGTGTAAGGACAAGAGGGATAACTTTTTGAATGAACATCTAGAGGTGATTTACAGATCCTTTTGACGAGCTACTGAAATCCACAAAGAAACTTAATAAGTTTGCGCCAAATATAGGGAGACTAACATTAAGTTCAAAATGCTGTTCGACTAGATTTTAAAGCGGTAAACCGATTTTAAGGATACACATTTAGGGTTTGGTATGGCCGCCATAGCCTACTGATCATAAGTTTGCTACCCAGAAGATATCGACGTAATTCGGAGAACGAAAACACGCATCGAAAACGTATGCTTGGGATTATAGAAATTTCAGATACACAAAAATGATTAACTCGATCCAACGCATTGTAACTTGGAACGACAATGGGCGAAACTAACGAGCCCAGGAACTGGAAATATTTCTCCATACAACAATATAGATATTGCGCTGATTTCAGAAACGCACTTCTCCATAACGAAGTTACAATTTAATAACGTCTTCAATAAACCAGGTCCAAGATGTATCATTGGAGGGGACTACAATATTAAATATACAGCTTGGGGTTTCAGGCTAATTTCTCCTGGAAAAGGAAATGCTCTGTTCAATGCCATTCATGAAAACAAATGTGAATATCTGTCTCCAGGGGGGCCAACGTATATCAGATCTACTTGATTTCATTATCATAAAGGGTATTTCATCTAGTTAGACTAGAGCCGAAGGAATTAGCGATTTAACATATGATCACATACCTGTACTGTTGCCAGTAAGCGCTATAGTAATCAAAAAACAAAAAAAACGAAACCTTATTAATAAATTTACGTATTGGAATCTCGGAAAGTTAGAAGAGCTATGTTGAATTAAAAAGTGAGTATCAAAAGTAATGAGGAATTGGAATATCAAACAAAGAATTTAGTTTGATGAAAAAAGAAAAAACAAACATGGAAGTCAAATACCCTGCTCAGGGAACAAATCAAGGGAAGAAAAAACGTAAGGAGAGTATGGCATCTTACCAGAAATCCCATTGATAAAACAGCCTTCAATCGGATAAGTAACAAAGTCAATAGGTTAATCAAAAGCTTTAAACAAAATTTCTTCGACAACTACTTAACCGGGCTAGGTCCATGGATAATAACTACTCTTTATGGAAAGCCACCAGAAAGTTCAAACGGCCTGTCGCTCGGATAGCACCCATAAGAAATGCTCAAGGTAGTTGGTTTGACAAGACAAAGAAAAAGCGGAACTCTTTGCTCAACACCTAGCAACAGTATTTCAAGCCCATGACATTCAATCCAACATCGACGTTACACCTGTTTATGAACCAAGTCATGCTTTAAAAGGGGCACGCCAATGGAAATTTCCGGAGAAATCGACAAAAATTTTAACCAAAAAAAGTCACCAGGAATTGATGAAATATCATATTTAAGGAACTACCACGTAAAGCTATCATCACGATCACATACTTATTTAATGCCTGTATGAGATTGAAGTAACCCAAATGCTTCAAAACGGCCGAAATAATTATGTTGAAGAAACAGCAGGCAAACCAGATCGGAAGAAGAAGAGTAACATCGTACAGACCAATCTCACTGCTTCCGACCTTATCAAAGCTGTTTGTAAAACTACTTCTGAGATGTCTCAAGCCAAAGGGAAACGTTCCTGATTTTCAATTTGGATTCAGGAGTAACCACCCCACAACAGATCAAGTCCACGAGGGATTGACATTCAAAATTAGCAAAATGCTCCCACAAAATTATTGCCAGCTGCTTGAATCCTTTTACCGCATTCTGATCGCAAATTCAGAGTCATCCATGAAGAAACATGTTCTGATTTTATCCGACGTTAGCGGGAGTTCCCCCCTCTACCTTCGGTTCGTTTACTGACGACACTGTTATTATGGCAATAGACGAATATCAACAAAGGGCAGTGGAAAATCTTCAACGAGCAATGAACAACATTACTAAATGGACGATTGATTGGAAAATCGCGCTCAATGAGCTTAAATCAACCCATTCAGTAGGCTGAATCGACCAAACAGCTTGGTCTGCATTTAGAATCAAGGTTAAACTGGCAGTATCACGTGAGACTAAAACCTGAACAGATACGATTAAAACAACGTCAAATGCATTGGTTAATTGGCCATCATTCCAAAATGAACCTGTATTGCAAAAAACTAATTTACCATAAACCCAATAGAGACATTATCCAACGTAGCCAAAATAAATTTCTTCGAATCGTCACCAACGCTTACCGATTTTTGACTAACAGGGAAATACACATTGATTTACAAATACAATTGATAGATGAAGTCTCGAATGTGCCATCAAACAAGGAAATAGGCTTCTCATCCATAACAACGTTGAGGCAGTACAACTACTGGATAGTACAAACGAAGTAAAGCGGCTCAAATGAGCCAAACTACGTTAGCATACCTAATGACTTTCATACCTCAGTGGAACTGGACACTGGTGCAGCAAACTCACACAAGTTTTTGCTTAGCTCATAAGTACGTATGTCAACCTTACTAATGAATTAAACGAATTCGGGTAAAGTGCATTATCCTAGTAAGATAAGTTAACGTATTTATTTTATTTAACAACCCTCGAAATAGTTCCAAGAATTTGGCCCAGCCAAACCCGGTTCATTCTATTTTGAGCATGAATTAGATTTAATTTATTTTCAGAATACCTGCAGGCTTGAAAACTTTTTTTTTTTTAGGATTTTCAAAATTTTGGTTTTGAAATGGGTAAATTTATTTTATGTTCAGCTGTATAACCACAAGAGATTAACCGTTTTGGATAGCCAAATAAATTTATACCAAATCAATATATAATATGTACATAACTTAAAAAGAAAATTAAGTAAACATGAAAATGAATTAAACAAAAATGTGATAAACTTCTACACATCACCATACCACCCTCGAATCGATTCGGTCGCACCAATTTTCACCCAATTTTATAAATTTTTCATAGCACAAATACAAAATCTTTAAAGAAACCATTTCATGGATTTGAGTACACGCAAAAAAACATAAAATTCTTATCGCGTTCTTATCAAATTATTACTCCGTCATTTTTCATTTCGTGTTCGCGCACAGTACACATACGTATGGGCTGGCTGCTGGCTGATCCGGCATAAAACAAACGATACATTTATTATATTTTCATCATTTTCCATTTTTCATTTCAATTGTGTACCTATACCCATCCTACATATATACATATATACGAAACAATATAATCTTCTGAATCCTTACATTTTTATGTGAAGAATTGTATACGCGAGATAGCATATTGGTAAATTTATTTTGGCAACAAATTTTGAATAATTCAGGTACTTAACGTAATTTTATGGGAAATGTGTATATACACTGCTAATTGGATTATTTTATTAGAGGATGCAAACGTGAATTAATTTCAAGGTTATTGATTTTACTATAAATACACGATATCACCTTTTTACATGGAATCACAATATTGGTTTTATTACTTATGTAACTACAAAGCTTAACGTACAAAGCTTACGTGTCAATTTAATTCATGTTAAAAGATCTGAATGCGTTGAGAGCCCACAGAATGCTGACCTCTTTAATACTGTACAATTATTTTGCAGGTTCGGGCTTTTTAATTAATTGTTGCAGATTGTCTAACATTTTGATGTGTTTATAACTGAAAGTTTATGTAATTTGTATTAAATTATAAAGAGCTTTTACTTGATTATATTTCGATTTTTTATAATCTGTCATCTTATGGCTTTATATACACAATTTAAAGCTTCTTAAAATTATGTGTGCATAAAAAAGTAATTTTGTAAAGCTTTTTGTACTCTACCACATTTTTCACAATCGTATAAATACCATTTACAAAGTAAAGCTAAACTGCACTGAATTTTCGATTTTTTTTTATGAAGCACTTCAGCTAAAAGTCATAAATATCTGACCTTCAGATTTAATATAGCAACGTCTTAAGAACAACAATTACATGCGAAAAATGAAGGTAAGATACGTTCCTGCATTCTCGCTAGAAATAATCTGAATATTTTTATACTACTAAATTACAGCAACGCTGATGTAGTGGTCACTAGCAAAATCTCTGGCTAATATTGACCTACCTACCATACGAGGAGCAAAATATACCACCAGGTAGGTTGGGCAGTGCAATATTGGAGGCTCTAAAACGAAAGGTAGGAGTCATCATGGGCAGTGATGCTAATGTGACTCAATCTGGGGAAGTACAAATATCAACAGGCGAGGTGAGTTACTTCTTGATTTTATTTTAAGTACTACCCTAAATATATGTAATAGTGGGTGTAAGCCAACCTTCATTACTAAACATAGACAAGAAGTGCTGGACATCACACTTGGCTCGGATTTTATTAAGGAGAAGGTATTGAACTGGAAAGTGTCCGAAGACCATTCCTTTTCTGACCATTGTTATCTCCAGTACGAAGTGGATACAAAACCCACTAGCAAACCACCCTTCAGGAATAGGAGGAAAACTGATTGGGATTGTTTCAGAATCATTCTGGGTAACTCATTACCGGTATCGGTTCCAAACGCTCCTGCATCTACGTAGTAGCTTGATGCTCTAGTAACCAAGCTATCTGATGCTTTTAACAATGCCATGTTAGGTGCATGTCCTATCAGTAGGCCCTTGGGTAAATCTCGGCCACCCTGGTGGTCGAGAGAACTCCGAGGTACTCGTATGAAATGCAGGAGATTGTTCAAGGAAGCGAGGAACACAAATGCTGCTGCAGATTGGTAATTGTTACAAGGAAGTCCTCAAAACCTATAAGTACGAGCTGAGAGCAGCCAAAACGAGGGCCTGGAAGCTCTACTGTGGCAATATACAGGAGTCCCCGACTCTGTCACATTCCTAGAAAGTGGACTGAAGTAAAAGTAATATTTATACATAAGGCGGGGAAAAGCTCGCACTGCTATCCCAAAAACTTTAGGCCTATAAGCTTAACCTCTTTTCTGTTAAAAGCACTGCAAAGACTAATAGAGGCTCAATCAAGCCGGGCGAGATGTCGGGGTCTTAACACGCATACTGTAGGGGACGATCGGTGGGAACAGCTCTCCACTCCCTTATAGGCCCGATTGAGAAATCACTTGAATACAAGGAATATTTAATGGTACCCTTCTTGGATATAGAGGGGGCCTTTAGCAACGTCAGACTGGGGGCAATTACTCGGGCCCTTGCTTGTCTGGGGGTAGACGGGTCACGAGGCTGGATAGATCAAATGCTTAGAGTCAGGATCATTACAGCTTTTCTGGGTGGGACGTCTGCCGGCAGATACGTGAGTAGAGGGACACCTCAAGGTGGGGTTCTTTGGAACTTGGTCATAATTGACCTGTTACTAAACGGAACGGAAACCCACAGAAAAAAAAACTTGTCCTCTTTACCAGGAAGCACAAACTTCCTCAGTGTGACCCGCCAATATTAAATGGTACTCGCTTGATCTTTACGGATAGAGCAAAATACATCGGACTACTTTTGGACATCAAGCTAAATTGGAAACCAAACATCGTAGAGAGAGTAAAGAAAGCTACTATAGCGCTCTATCCCTGATGGGGTATGGAGCTCCACATAGTACACTGGGGTTGTCGTCTGGTGGCCAACGATCTCTTTCATCTTACTCTCTTGGATATTGCAGCCGAGAAGCTTGCATCTTGCACAGCCATTCGGCTCAAATCCATATCTATGTGGACCTGTAACAATGCAGGCCACTCATCTATCCTATGCAACAGGGGTATTCCGGAAGCTACCGACTACGCTATTCCTTTGCTATCTGTTGAGATGAAATTCAAAACTGAGTTTCCCATCAGAGAGGACTGGGTGAAAACGAAACGGTTATGGACAATGAGGCGCTAAGCTTCTTCACGGATGGCTCAAAAAGCGATAGAGGGGTTGGCTGCGGGGTATTCTGTGAGGCACTAGTGGTTAACCTCTCTTTTCGTCTTCCCGACTTTTGCATCGTTTTTCAAGCTGAACTGATCGCGATAATGGAAGTCATGGACTTGTTGAAGTATAATGTAATATCTGCGAGGGATATTCGCATTTTTACGGACAGCCTAGTTGCTATTAAAACGATGCAATCATACTCTCTGACGTCGAAGGTAGCCCAGAACTATCTGGCATCTTTAAATGAGATGACTAATCAGTTCAACATCCGCTTGACGTGGCTGCCAGGGCATTTCAATATCGCAGGGAATGTAATGGCAGATGAGTTGGCCCGCAAGGGTACAGCACGCCTAATAACCCAAAGCAGGCGGGTTACAAAGATACCGTTTGCTTCATGTAAACTGCTGCTTCAGGACGAAGCCATAAAAAAAACGAACGCCATGTTGGTCTAACGCCAGTTCGTGTGTAATAACCAGGCAGATCTGGCCTGGGTTTGACCGGTCCAGATCGGGCCAACTGATCTCATGCGAGCAGACTGAGTGTTGCAGCCCACGATTTCTGCCGCAGCTGTGGTGATGAGGAGGAGGAGGCGGAAAATGTGCTCCATTTGCTCTGCACCTGTCCTATAGCCTAGCGTACAGCAGAACAAAATTTATTGGAACTTCCCCTTTGAACAACCTCACGGATCTTAGTAAGATCGAGATCCGGGACTTTAAACGCTTCTTGGTAAGCTCAGGATGGTTTAACGAGTGAAGAGGAGGAAACTCAAATATGGTACAGCTACGGACCAATTTTATGTCTATGCTAGTCCTTTAGGACGGACACCCTAACCTTACCTAACCTATCCTAAGAACAACAATTCTGTTGCGGTTCATTGAGCTTTTGCATATATTTTGTTATTGCCTTATTGGATTATTGGGTTAGCAGATATGTTTAGTTAAGACTAAGAGACTTAGACAACTTATCTATATTAATAGACTTACAATAAAAATCTGGTACCGAACTGTATTGAACAACCCAAGACCCTTAACGGTCCCTATCTCAACGATTATGACCTCCAATTGAGCTTGTTAATGAACTTCTTGGCAAGAAGAAGTACTGAGCTATACTGTAGTCTTGAATCTTTCAAAACATTATTTCTGCTTAGTCTCCAGGATACCCCAAAAGCTCTTGTACATTGCCAAAATATTGCAGTAGTTTTTTGAAATTTACAATCGACGTGCTATTTCTGGGAGAGTTTACCATCTTAGATAACACCAAGGGTCTGCTGTGGTGACATCTGTTAATCATTTCCCAGATGGGGAAATAGTGGATAGGTTAAGACTATTTTCACGCCTAGTAAATACGTTTATGTATGTCAGTCTAAGATGGATTGACGAGCAGGCTTAATGCACCATGCCTTTACAATGGTGACGGCTTGTTACGGTTAGTTAGATAAGACATAGATATTTGGCTGAAACTATATTCAAAATATATAAACAGTGTAGCTCTGTGCGTTGAACTTCAATTGCTGCAGCTTAACAAATAAATCGTTACTGAGTTAATATTAAAAAATGGTCTCTAACTAATAATTCTGCTGACGATCATTACCATATCTTTGAGAAAAGTTACCAGCTTTCGGGATAAAACAATTCTACGCTTGGAAAGATGCATCTTTGACTCTCCAAATTTAAGATTCAAAATCAATGATATGCAGACATAGTACATAAACTGATCGCGCCTCACGCCTAACATAATTTACAAAATTTGGCTTGGATACCATATTGAGAAGTTTAAGTTCACAAGACCCCCTGTGCGGTTTCGTACTACCCGAAATCGAATGATGAGCATTTGGGCAACATTCAACTACAAGGATGCGTGCTATATGCTTGCTTCTTGTCCCAAGATCAGAAAGTCTCTATGAGGGAGATGAGATAGAAGCGAGGACAGTTTAGTGTATAAATTAAACCTTTTAATGAAAGGAGCGCCACTAATATTGTTACCAATAAAAATGTAATTTAGTCCAAAGGCAACACAGCTGGTAAATAATTTTTTTCTACGTATTTTGAAAATTCTTTATATAAAGCTTTTAATAAGCTTTTCGTAAATTTAAATATTATTTGTGAAAACCATCAAAGTATAATTACTGAAGGCAATTGCCAGCAACATTCATAATTTCCCTCATGACTTATAAAGTCGTGAGTCATTTTAAAGCTTTTATTTCTAGAATTAATTTAACAAATGAAAGCTTTTTAAAATATCCGAAATCACTATTATGAGCTTCAGAATTGTATTTAATTTTGAAAACATTTTACAAGATACAAGTTTAATAGAGCTTTCTGACTTTAAATTTTGTGATGCTTTAGATCCTATAGCGTGCTTTTAAAAAGGAAATATTTTAAATTTTAAGCATCACACTTGTGTAATATTCTACATCGAGAAATTATATTTCCGAATAGGTTCTAAATTTTGTAAGCTTCTGAGTTTGAAAAGCTAGCTGCTTGAAAAGAAGCTTGAAAACCTAAATTTAATATAATCAGATCGATAGTGTTAAAACCGTTGAAAATAAGTTAAGAGCTTTTTGTGACTATCACGCCCTATAAGCTACTTGAGCTTGTAAGCGTTTTACTTGAACAACACATGAACTGCTGCTTTGACCAATGCTTTTTTTTATTTGAATAGTTTTAATATTTTGAAATAAAATGCAAGCACCTAAGACTATCTCAATTCATTTGATCATTATTGCTAAAATCTCTAGATGGTAAACATCGCAAATGGATCGTAATAATTTTATATCACCTGCTAAGCTTGGTTGTGATCAGAATTTCAAGCTGAAGTACCTCATTGGGCGTGGTAGTCACAACAAGCCCCAAAGTTATTTTCAGCGATCCTTTTTATGTTTTATCATGGTAAGGAATACCATAGTAATGATTCAAAAATCACAAACTAAATTTATGTAATCAAATAATCCGTTCGTAAACTTTACTTTTTTATTTAGTTGTTCTATGAGTAATGAAAGCTCACAACTAAAACCGCTATACTCATGACTTTCATTGACCCTATAAAATCCAAAGCGTCACAAATTTAAAGTTAGAAAGATAATAATTCTTAAGCTCATAATAGTGAACAATTTTGTTGGAATTGTGATATTAGAGGTCACGCATTTATGGATTGTCCTTTACCATTACAGCGCATGTTTTGTTTTGGATTCGAGTATCTAAACGTTTGAAAACTGCATTGTGCTAGATGAATCCTGCGAAATTACAATACGGAAGTGAGATCAGGAGACCCTCATTTCCGCAGAATATTAAATCGAGTCTCCACAGCACATACAGCATGGTCCCAGCATCAATCCGGACTAAAACCATTCATCGCATTAGTCTAGCAATAAAATACTTTAAAAGTAGGCGTCTACTGGTATGATGCAAGACCATATGTTGACGTAGAAATTTGTGGAATATCATTTCGCGGATTGTTAGATAGTGGAGCTACTGCGAACATACTTGGTTCAAACGCAGATAATTTTATTAAAAATGCAAGAGCACGCGAGTACATTCTCGTTCGTCTCACGTTTTAACTGTTAACGGATCAAAGCAAAGAATCGTCCGGTTCATGTTTCTATTAAATATCTAAATATTGAACGGAATATGAAAATATTTATAGTCCCTAGTTTACAACAGCCCTTATACCTGAGTATTGATTATTGGAATGTGTTTGAATTACAACCTGCGTGATCGTTAAACCAAGTATGATTAGTGCCATTGTCGATTCCAGTAATTCTAATACCATAATTTTAACATCTTCTCAGAATCAACAGCACGCTTCTGTAATCGATCAGTTCCCAAGTTATAATAAATTAGGGTTAGGACACACTCAAGAATTAGATAGGATGCCCCACCTAGGAGTCATCGAAGACAGTAATTCGGCATGGTGGCCCTCGATACCTATATGGTGCGGATGCCTAATGGAAAAGTGAGAATCGCAAACCATGTGCAGACTGATGCATATAAGGTTATCAAATATCACTTACACGATCGCTTTTTTGTGTATCTAGACGACTTACTCATGACTTCATCAATCTTCGAGGAACATCTCTCCCTTTTGTGCAACTTAAAATAGCCGGCCTCACTCTTAACATTGAGAAAAGCAAATTTTGTCTAAATGAGCTGGCTTATTTGGGTTACGTTATTAGTGATGGTTGTTTAAGGGTGAATCTTGAAAAGGTTCGAGCTGTTTCAGAATTTTAGGAAAAGGAAAACAATTTCAATGGAATGAGGGTGCTCAAGCATCCTTTGACTCACACAAACCGCTTTGATATCAGCACCCGTCTTGGTGAACCCGAATTTCAATAAGATCTTTTATATCCAGTAAGACTACGCTAGTAAGACAGGAGTATGGGTAACGTCTTGTTCCAAAAAAAAATGACGATGGTTCAGAAAATCGCATAGCCTATATATCGCAGAAATTGAATGCGGTCCAACGTAATTATTCTATTACGGAACTTGAGTGCTTAGCATTAAAAAATTTCACGGTTATGTCGAGGGACTAATACCACATCCTTTTTCGATTATTACTGACCATTCGAGCTTGAAGTGGCTTATGTCACAAAAGACTAGTCTGGTAGACTGACTCGCTGAAGTATGCCACTCCAGGGTTTCAATTTTGACAATTGTAACAATTCAGTACCTGACACTCACACATAATTGTGATAGATCACTATTCGCGGTTCATAACTGTTAATGCTATGCGGCAGTTTGAGTGAATTATGAGATAAATACTGATTATCGGATGATAAGGTTGGTATAGTTCAGTAGTGCAGTGCTCTTGAGTTAATAGGTGAGTTGATCCTGCCTTGTTCCAATCCTGTTAAATTCCTTTAACTTGTACCTGTTTCCGTTGCGGTATAGTAAGTCTTTCAAACTTTAGAAAAACCCACCCCAATACCTGAGCTTTAGCCCGCTAAAACATGACCGCTCTAAAGTCCCTGAATGAATAATTACCTGTTAACAGTCCGGGTTATTTTGTGAATGATCGTAAAGTCTTGGTGATTTTTCTTGCCAGAAAGTGAACCCAGCTGCAAAATATAAATGAATATACGAAGAAAAAGTGTTCCATTGTTGGTTCAAACTAGAGGCCCTATCATGATTTCTGCCGCGAAACAATTTTTATACGATATCGTGAATTTGGTATCACCAAACAGGATACTTTACATATTCGGGCCTGGGACTGTTTGATGTTTTTCTTCTACACAGGCGTCTTATGACCCAGATACCTATGATTAGTATGCCAATCCAAGATATTAGATGGATCATACCATTATGATGCACATGGTGTACGCTCTGACCCGGCGGAAAAGTTTCATTCTGTGCCAACGTCGCGATTTGATTTTATAATTCAGTTGTTATTGGCGCAGTCAACATGCTACGAATGTTTTAAAACAGCTTGGGTCGTTGCATAATATTTTGGACGTGTTTCAATTATTCAACGTGTTTCAATAATTTTGCTAACAATCCCCCTTCCTTTAGCTCGAGACGAGGGATCGCTAGCTTAGTTTTGATTGAAGCGACCCGTGTTTTCGAAGTTAGCAACTGGTTTGTTACCTTGCCGCAAGTATCAATGTTGCGACAATACACAGTTGCTGCGTACGCCTGTTCTGAAGCATCAGTAAATCCGTGCAATTCCTTTTGTCTTTCTGTTCTGGTAATCAGCCATCTCGGTATTTTTATGTTCGAAATATCGATTAGATCGTCCTTGTAGCTACGCCATCTGTTTCGTATTTTTTCTGGTAACTGGTCATCCCAATTTATTCTGGTCATCCACACTTCCTCCATCATAATTTTGGCCATAATTGTTATTGGTGACAGCCATCCTACAGGGCTAAATAACTTTGATAAATCGGATAGCAATGATCGTTTTGTGGGCTGATTGATAGTTAACTGCAAGTGTTACAAGTGGCTAGAGTTTTGATGCAGTCGTTTAGTTTGATTTGAATGTTTCCATCGGCCAGTTGCTCGTTAGAGATATGTCTTGTTATTTCGATCATGTCCATTTTCTTAACTGAAATCCACCTTGGGCTGTGAGCTCTCGTAATTCGTTTAGTGATATTAGTGCCTACTCCACACTGTCCGTGCCAGTGGACAGGTCATCCACGTAATAGTCTGTTAAGATGATGTAAGCTGCTGTGGGATGGGTACTGGCTCCTTCTAGAGCTATAATGTAATAATTCTCTTATGTATGCATTGATTGAGAAGGATCGCTTTTCCATAATATTCGTTGGTATAGTCTCGCTCCCTTTTAGTCGTATTTGACGATACTTTTTTTCTATGTCGGCGGTCATCACATCTTTATGTTTCCGCCAACGTAGTAATATATCGGTAAGCTTTTGTAATATATCGGTAAGCTTTTGTAATATATCGGTAAGCTCCACTCGTTGTTTCGGAGAATTCGTCAAACACTACTCGAAGTCTGGTTGTTGTGCTGCCTTCTTTGATCACACCATGATGAGGTATGTAATATGTGGTTTCAGTCTGTTCGTCGTTCCGTCTTTCCTGGGTCAACTCCATGTGGTTTAAATCAATGTATTTTTGCATGAATTTCAGATAAAGTTTTTTGTGGTTTGAATATTTCATTAACCACCTTTCGATTTGTACTAACCTTGAATCGGCTCTACTTTGCGATTTCCCTAGCGTGTTAGGGTTGTCTTTGAATCGAATGCTTACAATAAATTTTCCATCTGCACTCCTTACTACGGTGGTTTTGAAACCTTCTTCTACTTGGGTTTCTTCTTCGTTTTTCAGGAATGTCGTCGTTTTCCACTATCAACTTCAATTGCTCCTCGATTGCTGTAATGGTCACCATTATTGTTCTATTACTATCAGCCGTGTTGCCCATACTGCCTATTATTATCCAGCCAAACTCCGTGTTTTGCACCATAGGTTCGTGGTATCCTCCTTGATGGCATTATCTTTATGTTGATTGTATGTCTGCAGATTCCTGCCTCGTTTTAGTAGATTGGCAGCTTTTAACGATATTAATGTTGCTTGTGACTCAACACCAATTAGTACCCTTATTGTGGTCAGTTGTCCAGTGCCTTCTTGTCCAGGCCAAACTGCCTTTGTTGTTTAACTATGAGAGTTTGCGCTGTACCCATGTTGATGCCATGTTATTACCATGCAGAAGAGTGTGGTGTTGACCTTGACATACAATACATCGTATTGTGGATGTGCACGAGTTTCTTGATATACCACTTGGATGTTGCGTTAAACAACGTACGCAAGTATAGATGTATCGCTCACTAGTTTATTTCGGTCTAGTGTATTGGCATTAGTTTAAATTGATGGCAGTCTTGCAATTGATGCCTTGCTTGGCATCCCTTTACTAAACACTCGTTATTTACCGTTATTGGATGTACTCGTTTTGTGGTGCCATTGTTTGTGGTGGTGTGTTGGCTACCTTGATGACCCCCATAGCTTCCAGTGATTGAAATCTTCTTTCTAGAAAGTTGAAAAAATCACTCATCTGTTTAATTTCCCTCGGATTTTCCAATGTGGTTTCGTATATAGCCTAGTTGATTCAGAGTCTAGTTTCTTGCCTGGAATGAACATTACAGTATCATGCAAGGTTCGAATTGTTACCGCCGATGCTGCATTTATAGTTGGTAAGGACGAATCAATGAGCTGAAATACTTATTTGCTAGCAACCTATGTTGCTTGCAATATTTCCCAGGCCTTGTTATAATTATCACCCGTTGTTGCGAGATGACTAATTAACTGGGCTGCTCCTTTTTCTTCATTTGACTTCAGGTAAGTAATTTTTATAGTGTCCGATAGCAGTTTTTGGTTGGAGTTTGACAATTCTTTGCTTACACACTTTAGATTGTCATGGTGTTAACGTGTATCCGAACTAGATGATGGTGGCGGTGTTGTTGCTTGCTCATGTTTCATTATTTCCTTGCTAGGACGGTCAATGTGCTTCTGTTTGTCTATACTGGACAATGGTGCTGATGGCACTGTTGGTGTTAGCGGTGGATCGTTGTTCAGCCGCTAACGCATTTCAGCAAGTAGATCTTTATTTATTTCGGCAATTATGTTCCTCGTTGCTCAGTACGGATGACCCTTTTTGATTGGAGGATCCATCGATATTATCTGGTCATCTTTTTTGTCTCTTCTATCTTCTTTTCGAGATACGACTTAGTTTTTCGTATATCTCCATCCTTGTAGCAGTTTCTGGCTAAAATTGTTATTTTTGTGCCAGTCTCGCCATTCTTCTGTAATAATTTATCCCTTTGATGAGTTGATGTGAAGACTCGAATATTTATAAACCGGCCTTATTTGCCGTTTATGTGGTTCTATCCGGCTCGAAAGACCATGTAAAATCTTAGCCTCTGCTAAAACCTGGTTAATTAGATTGTTCTAATTAAAATGATGCGATTATTAAAATTACTACGGGTGAGGTCCTAATACTCGCGAGAATTGAGCTTTAATTTTTGCTAATCTTGAAAGGCCTTGCAGGTTTTGATGCCGTTAAAGCTATATCTATCAAGTTAAAGCCTCGAAGAAGCAAAAAAAAATATGTATACTTGGCGAAGTTTATAGAAAATTTAATTCTGTTTGAACCACCAATAGCTTTTCTACGTATATTCATTCAAATTTTACTGTTAAAGTAAATGTTATTACCAACATTTTTATAAAGAAAATGTAACAACAGCCAACATTTTTTAAGTGCAGATAGAACCAATTTAAGTATAAATTAGGTCTAAATACGCCTCAAGTAAATAATTCTTGGGAATATCCTGTAAAATCATAAAAAATATACCGCACTGCCACAGGCCATATTTTATTCAATTTAACCATTCCATGTCACAGCAAAAAACAAAAAATAATTCTTGACGAAACCATATTTTAAAGATGGCTTAGGATTTTTATTTTTTAATATTCAGTAAATTCACACAAAACTCTAAATCCACCCACATCAAATAGAACATCATTGTACCGCCAGCTTTTTTTTTTTAAATTATATATGGATCCTATATATATGTACATATATAAATACGCTGTGGTGACACTGAAAATGTCAACTGTTATAATATATCGACTCTGCACAGTAGTTTTCACAAATTCTCTATTTTATTTCCAAACATACATATATCCTCCTCCAAAAATAAAAATAAAACCAACTTTAGGACATGCCTAACAAACAAGCAACTTTTTGGTAGATCAAAAATTAATTCAACTTTAATATTTTCGTTCTGCCATTTGCTGTTATTACTGTTGCTACTATTATTTAAGACATATATAAGAAATATTTCTTCAAAAAGTTACCCATTCTGTGTTTAGGAAAAAAAAAACCAAAAACTTTTTCCCGTGTTTCTTCTTATTACTGTGCCATGCCATCGGTTTAATTTCTGGGAGCTTTTAAATTAGAATTTTTGTAATATGTTCTCGTCTATATGTCAGTTTGGTTTGGTTCTTTTCATTTGTTCCAGTTGGGCAATATGCCAAAAAAATATACAAACAAATTCAATGAAAGTATTTTGAGCGCATAGCACAAAGACCATCATCAAAGACCATTCCTTTATTTACATTAATATATGTTCGCTTTTGTCACTCGTGTGACATGGGCAGAATTAATGGAGATTAAATTTAAATTTTATTTTTGTTGGTTTATCAATCTGGGGGGAATAGATTCAATGTTTTGTGTATTGTCGGATTTGTAATAAAATAAAAAGGTTATGTCTTGTAATTGGTATAAGCTATATAGGTCCTAAACCTAATATATATCTACATAATATGTATAGCCATTGAAATCATTGAATTTATTGTTAACTATGTTCTTTATAAAATACATTTTAATAAAAATAATAATTAGGGCGTTATTTTAATTTCATAATAATAACGCTCTAATTTTTAACTGTATGGATTTTTAAATAAATTAATTTTCTTGTTTCAAATTAGTTTCGAACTCAAAGAGTTCTGTTTTAATAGAATAAATATGCAATAAATTAATAAAAATAAAAATTAGGGCGTTCTTTTTAGTTCATGAAATGCCTTGACTTAGTTAGTCCTGAATGCGTGTTAAGTATGAAAGATTTACATTCTAAATTAGATACTTTAATGCTGGAATTGAAGAGACATTGAACAAAATAATTAATCCACTGTCCACAACTCCTAAAACAACTCAAGAACTTCAAGTTACGCGATCTCAATTAGAAACTCAATCTGATTAACAGCCCACAGTTACCACCTTAATGTCTTTCATACACCAGGAGCACAGTTACCTGTTTTAATACCGGAAACTCCGACACTAGAGAATAATAATTTCCAGCCATTATCAACGTCACAACAAGCATCAACATCATTACAAACGTTACTACCTCAACTAACCGCAGCCCCTACGCAAACGTTACCATCACAAATGACACCTACTGCTCCTATACAAATCGTGAGACAATCGATAAAAACGAGTGAATGGTATAGTCATGAGCAGGGATGGGCGTCTACGCATCACTAGTATTTTCTACGTCGACGTGTCGAAGACCCGTAGACACCGTCGACAATGTAGACAACGTCGATAATGTAGACGGGTGATTTTGAGAATTAATTCTAAACTACAACTAAATTTTTGTAGTTTAGTTTAAATTTTTTTAGGATCAATGCGATACGGATAGTGACAATTTTATAGAATTTTTTTCAATGAATTTTAAGTTGAATTTTTCAAACAGAGCGGTCATATTTAAATAAAAATATAGTTGGGCAGATCACTCCACAGGACTCAATGCCACAAACGGGATTTTATGATAGCAAATTGTATGTATAAATAGCAAAAAAATGTTTGTCCTCTCCTTTCCCCTTATATCTGAAAGTTGATGGTTGGAATTTCGGCAATTTGTTACTTTTAGCGCAGAATTCGAGTTGCGAATTCCACGAAAATTTCAAAAGTCCAAAATTTTGAAAAAAAATCTGAAATGTGTTTAAAGTGGAAAAGATTAAAGGACAACTATAGAGGAAACAAAATGTTCAATATTTGTTTAACTACAGGGTGAATCTGTAACCGTAGATGAGATAATTGACGTTTCGCTGTAAAGAACCAAACAGTCAGTCAAATCACAAATTAAATTATCATTCGGCAATTTCGAACAGTGCTGGAACGATTTGCAGGAATGAGATAAACTTAAAAAATTTGCTGACAAACTAGCAAATTAATTTTGAAGCGAAAGTTTAAATAAAATCCGAACTCATGTAGCATAACTTTTTAATCTACATACTATCAAATTACATCCCGTTCCATGGTAAGTCGAATCCGAGTTCAGGAAGGCTATAAGAACTGCCGAGTTTGCTGGTTCTATTACCAAGTTTTGACAAAATTTAGTGAATATGTTTTTATGGATGATGAAAGGTATACGTTAAATTGGATTTGAAACAGGTTAGCAAACATAGTTATAATTGTAAGCGATTTGCAGTTGTGGCCTCAAGAGCCAAGTTTTTGTCACATCCTCCACAGTTACATCAAATGTCTAGGTAAAAGAATGACTAAAGAAACGTATTTTACCTCTAGATGGTTGACACGATTCAGCAGTAAACTGTAGGCCTGATTAAGCTAGTAACACTACTCTGAAGCATTGAACAGATTTTTTTATCGTTCCGGTTTTGGATTCAGTTCCAAAAGATGTTTTGTTTCGGTTTCCTGTTCAGGTTTTAGGAAATTCGTTTTGTTCCGGTTTGGTTTTGGGACGGAACCGGTTAGAAATGAAAAGTAACTAGCCATATAATGATGGTATATTGCTTTGTATAACATTGTATATTGTTGCTAAATTGAAATTTTTAAATTGTATATGGAATAGCATCGCTAGGTTTTAGGAAAGCTATAAAACGAAAGATTTCTTTAAACAATTTTCAATAACGATTTCGGTTAACAATTTTAAATTTTTTTAGTTATATATTAAATTAAGAATAATACAAAATTATAACAAACCAAGTTCTTTCTAATGTTCGAACGATAATTTGTGAAAAACATAACTACTTTTAGTTACTGATTACTCTCATTTTTGTCAAACGATCAGCCTCAAGAATTGAAATTTTCTTGTGGGACACAAGCCTTAATAAAAAAAAATGGTTTTAAATTATAATTAATGTGTGCCTAACTGCCTACCATAGATAGTTAAAAAGGATGTTTCTGTTTATTAAATCTATTACAATTCAGAAAATATTGCGGTTAATTACGGTTTAATGTTCCAGTTCAGTTCAATGTTATCTCAAAAGATCTAAGCCGACTGGTTTCGACCTATCCAAAAACATTTGGAAATAGTGAAAATAAAAATGGCGGATTCGATAAGATTGCTGAAATTAAGCGTTTTAATTTCAACACATTCCGGCTTAACTGAATCGCCCTTTTACAAAATACAAATGCGCATTGGCGTGTTTTTTTTCGAATCGCTAAAATATCGTAGGTGGGTGACATTGACTTAATTGTCGATGTTGGCAAAAAATATTACCAAGTAATCTGCGTAATATTTTACGTGTCAACAACCGAGTAGATTACACGGCGTAATCTACATTGCCCATCCCTCTTCGTGAGACTGTGAATAAGAAGCCTTGTTCATCGTTAACTAACGCTCACGTTTACGCTTCATCTATTATTTTCTATATTGACGTGTCGACAACCTGTAGATAACGTCAACGACGTAGAAAACGTCGATAATGTAGACAATTCCTACGTGATAGTTTTATAGAATGTCCGTCAATGCATTTAAAACTAATCGTTCTCAAATACCACGAATCATTTCAGCGTCATGTTTATCCATTACAAAATTATTAAATTGACCCAAAACAACGATGTAAATCGTTATATAGAGTGGGGCCCTCTTTATAACGGTGGAACGGAATAGAACAGCTCGCAGAAAAATCGTAAGAAACGGCTCACAAAAAATCGGACAAAAATGTTATAACTTTCATTAAAAATAATCCGGGGAACTTTAACTATGACCGTGCCATAAAATTGAACGCACCCCACTCCATGGTAAAATGAATTCGAGTTCAGGAAGGCTATGAGTGCTACTGAGTTATAGAAAAGCCAAATCGTTGAGATAACCAACACTTGTTCGATAAAATATGTGCCAGACTGATGACAAAATTTTCACAAGATTTAGTGGATGTGTTTTGATGGATGACAAAACGTACATGAAATTGGTTTTGAAACACTTCAAGTTAGAGATACATTTGCAAAAAAATGTATGATTTGGCCAGCAATTTGCAGTTGTGGAGCGAGGTTTTTGTCACATTTTTCATAACGACGTATTTTGACGCTAATTCTTCAACACGATTCAGCAGCAAGAGTTTGGCCATATAGCTAGTTCGCACAACTCTAATTCCAACAGAAGCAATAAATTTGCACAAGATTAATCAAATCAATGTTATCATTCGAAAGAACATTTCTTGCCATTTATTTTTTAAAGATTACTTCTTTCAAATGATGGGCGCAACTACGATGAACTTTTCTCAAAGTCCCATTTTTGATGACGCGTTCGAGAATATCGAATGGTATTTGGCGAAGGACACGAGTAATGTTGGCTTCCAATGCCTCAAATCTAGCTGGTTTATTCACAATATAGACTTTGGACTTTGCGTAGTCCCAAAGAAAGAGGGACATCCGCAATTAAATCAGGTCAAGTGTGGTGACATTTTTCGTGTCTCAAGTGAGATCCTCCGGGCCACAAATGTAACGTGTTGCACCAACCCTGTTGGTAGTCAGTCGAACGGCTAATTTTAACACAACCGTTTTAATATTTAAAGTGTATTGTATTGAAGTATTTTGTATAGATGTGGTGGAAGTTGTATTGGTTGATGCAGCCGTCTGAATGGGTATAAATCTGGCAACGGCCACTGTCTTGGATTCCTACGATGGATGTGTCCCGAATAATTAATTGGGTGCACTTTGATTCTTTTGGTAATAGTCTAACCATGTAAGATGTTCTTGATTGTACGTAAGCTAGAATCGTAAGAACAGAACTCGAGTAGTTTATTTAGAAAAAAAAAACTCGTATTTCCTTAGCCGGCGTCGGTTTGCAAAGGTTAAAGCAGCTGTCTGTAAACCATATGTCAAGATAGGGGAAATAACGGAGCGGTACATAGAGATTACCGTCTCATAGGGTACTTGATTTCTATGAATGAATTTCTGCATATGATGAGTTATTCCGAGCTCCTGATGACACCGAGTTTGGAGGTTAAATAAGTACCTAAATATCGCATAGTACCAACACGATTGAAAGTGACACCAAACAACACTAAGCTGGCGGGTGGTACTTACAAATGATGATGAGAGATCTAGGATCAGAGCTATGCATTTATGGGGGTTTAATTCTACAGACCTTCTCTGATGTCTCGTGCGATGAGTATAATGTCATCTGCATATGCAAGAATGAGAGGAAGTTGCAACTCAGCACGCTGATCTTGTTTCAACTCAGGGAATTGGTCTGCCACAGTTAGTAAAACCACATTCAGGATGAGATTAAATAAACGGGAAGATATGAGGCATCCCTGTTTAACTCCTTTGCTTTTCTTTGCATTGAACAATTTAACAGTGTAAACTAATTATCATTCATTACAGTGTCGATCACAGCTCAAATATATAGAATTAATAATGATAAATTGATTTAAATTACAGGTTGTAAGTCCCGATTGGAGTTTGGTTCACAAGCTGATCAATCGTGATGTCTTGCGATGGAGCTTATTTTCTTTTGCATCATATAAGGCTGGCGGCCTTGATGATATTTTTCCTGCTGAACTACAGCAGGGCTTTTCTCTAATTCAGGATCATTTGCTCTACCTTTTTTAAGCGTGTATTGCTTTTAGCACTGTTCCAAATTCTTGGAGCAGAAGTAGAGTTGTTTTTATCCCGAAAGCTGGTAAATCCGATTATACGGATCCTAAGTCTTTACGGCCTATTAGGCTACCCCCAACTTTCCTTAAAGCTCTGGAAAGAATTGTCGATAAATTCATTAGAGATCATTTTCTAATCAACTCCCGACTCAGTAACATGCAACATGCTTACAGAGTCGGTAAGTCCTGCGGGAGCTTTCGATAGCACTTCGTTTGCTACGATCACTATACTGCCTGTACCAATTTTGGTATTGATCACACCATTAACTTATGTATTGAATCCATTCTCAAGTTTCGCACTGTGGAAGCTGTACTGGATGGGGTGTTAGTTTCTGTTAAGGTTACCAAAGGCTGTCCTCTGCGGGGTGTGCTCTCACCTCTGTTGTGGCTTTTGGTCATTGACGAGTTACTTGTAAAGCTGCAGCAATCTGGCTACATCGCACAGAGCCACGCTGATGATCTCGTTTTGATAATCTCAGGGAATCATCTCAGAGGCATGGTGTGTTGAAAAGGGTCTTCACGCCAACCCTTCTAAAACTGATTTCATTGCGCCTTTTTGGGAGAACAATCACTGAATGTGACCACGTCAAGCACCTTGGTGTTGTCCTGGATAGTAAACTTTCCTGGAAGAACCACCTGGAACACAAACTTCAAAAAGCAACTCCCATTTTTTGGCAATGTAGAAGAGCTTTTGGGAAATCCAAGGGTTTAAGCCCTAGGAGGTTTTCTTTCATTTATCAATCAGAAGGCTTCTGTAGCCACGCTTAATGGTATACAAAATCTTGCTTACAGAACCAAAACTGGGGCTATGTCCTCGACTCCACTTCTTGCCATGGAGTCCATTCTTTCCTTGCCTCAGTTACGCACCTTTATTTTAGGCACAGCCTGTTCTGCAGCATATCGTCTGAGGTGCATTTGGGGCATGGAATGTTTTCGGTTCTATCGTGGGACATCGACAAATTTTTAAAAATTATTCCTAATGTTTACCAGAAATCGATATGGTTACTGACAGACTACTACAAGAATTCCATTTCCCAAATCTTTTCTCGGTGACTTATCCTTCGAGAGATTTGTGGAGTTCGCACGATTTTCTTAATAAATTAGATGAGTCCACAGTCTTGCTTTCTGATGGCTCTCGTTCTAACGTCAGTGCAGGCTTTGGAATCTATTGTCCTTGGACGGATCTGAGCTTTTCGGTTGGTTCACATTGTATTGTTTTTGTGTGCTGACACGTAGTGTTATGGAGGCTTCGAATTTTATTGTTAAAATCAAAAGTATTCTACTGTGTACAGATAGTAAAGCAGTACGTTACTCTCATGAACCTTCTTTGTTCTAACAATAAAGTTACAGTTATGTGGGCACCGGCTCATTGTAGGCAATGAGATCGCGAATTGTTCAGCCAAAGCTGGTTTCCAATTGACTTTAGTTGGTCCGGAACCAGCGGTTCCTGTTTCTTTCAACTACGGGAAGAAAGTTATAAAGGACTACGCCTTGAAAGACTTTAGGGCTCAGTGGCTTGAGACTTCTAGTTGTCGTAAGGCGAAGTACTTCATCAAGGAGCCCAATTTGAGGTCAACGAAGTATGCTTTATCTTTATAAAAGAACCAGTTATGAATCTTGGTAGCGATTCTTACGGGACATGGCCGTTTTAAAGATCATCTACATCGTATGTGTTTAGCAGTTGTCCTGCTTTCAGTTCTATACAAATTCAGGTATTCAACTTTAGGTCTTTAAATTTAGATCAGTTGTCCTCTCTGCCTTGATCTAAACTTGTTCAGTTTGCGAAGACAGCACTGCGCATTTGAAAATTGGGATAGAATCCTAGGTTTGCATCATGGGGTTGTGTGGCATTGAGTGCGGAATTCTCGTGGCTTCCAGCAAATTTTAATAATAATAATTTGAGTTGAATTTTCAGGAGTACTCATAAGTCTGATGCAGCAAACTAATAAATTTTATTTCAGAGCCCAGTGATGCTGTTAATTCTCCAATCAAATCAAATCAAATCATAAACTGGAAAATAGACGGTTATTTTTATACTCAGCTTTCTTCGGTAACATCCCTCTTGGCCCTATTGATTCACCAAACATATTGGAAAATTCAGCTATCCATGTTCCAATGGAATCGCTGCGAAACCAACAATTTTTGGAGATAGTATACCCCTCAATCAACCTATGGTTATAACAGCCCAATCAATAAACTTGCAAAATCATTGAAGACCGCAGAAGAAACGTTTGACTTCCATCGCACAAAGGACTGCTTCAAAAAGAAGAACTATTTTTAAAATTTTAAAACTATAGTTTTTAATTCTTCTTAAGTCGCTATTTTTATTTTATATCGTTTAGTTAATTTTATAATTATGACAAAACAACGCCCTAACTTTTATTTAAATTTAATTATTTAGTTTATTTGTCAACACCGTTTAGAACAGTTTTTAATTTTGGATTTGTTGCTTTTTTATGGTTTCAGTTTGAAATTGTCAACGAATAAAAATCAGGGCGTTATTTTTATTTCAAATGAAATTGAAATGTTTTTTTTCTGTAGTTGTTGGCAAATTCACAATAGATTGGATATGAACGTGGGTAAGTGTATTGGCGGCACAAATTGTGAATTGTGATTTTCCTGTGATGCGACGTTCCGACAAACCAATTTTATCGGTTAAAAAATTGAATTATATGCTAGTCAGCTGTATAAAACTGAAGTAATTTATTAATTTCAATTTTTTTCGCCATTTACGTTTCGTAATTGAATGAGATAAATAAAAATGAAAAACGGAAGGAAAATCTTTAAGAAGTGGAAAAATTGTCTATGTGTGTACGAAGTATATTTATGGTGAAGAAAAATAAAAATAAGAAATCTAAGACGAAAGAAAATGATTATATTGTCGGTGTACGCAGTGGAGCGAGAAAATATGAATTTTTGTTTTTCCAGATTTTTAACGTTGGTAGTTTTCGATTCTCGTTTCACCCAACTTATGGGTTTGTTGTTGGTGCTTAAATTAAGCGAAATTTTTTAAAGTTATATGTATATAATGGTCCAGGTACAAACTTGGTAGTCGCATTCAATCCTTGCGCCTGCGACTATATGGGGAGAATAAATTATTATTTGGGAGGGATTTAGTAGTATTAAATTGTATTAAGCACCTTTTGTACACAGAATATAAATGAATGATTTTTGTTTTATTTTCCAGGTTTTCTCTTTTCCTATTGTGATTGAATGGATTTCCCTGTGGAATTTGGTTGATCAATCCTTATTAAATATTAAATTCAATTAATTTACTGTATGTAGGTACATTCGTATGTATGTTGTTTACTGTATTATATGGGTTTTGTTTGGCTTTACCGATTTCACGTTTAGCGATGTATAACGACGCATGAAGGTGTATTATGTACATAAAAATCATATTTTCGGCAAATAAATTGAATTTGATGTGACTTCGATACATTTATCTAGAAAATTGAATTTACGCACAAACAATGCAGCCAGTATGTACATTATACTGAATATAAATTTAATTATTGCGGTACGTTGGCAAGAACACCATAAGGAATACCGTGCGCTATCGATATCAAAAATTCTTTCGGTATCCTTGCTTATAAAGAAAATGTCGAAATAATTCGAAAACTATTACCAAGATGATTTGACCTATATTTACGCTCAATAAAATATCCACCCTTCTCAACGCCGCGTGCATTGTAAATAATAAGAAATAAAAATTCAAAACAGAAAGCAATTTCTTTGTAATAAAAAAAAACTAAATCCATTAATAGTTTTTTTGCGTCTTGTGTATTTGTTACATGCATTTAGATTACATAAAAATTTTTAACTTCGAGTTTAGGTTTTAACTTTTGAAGTATAACCAAACAACATTGATTTGGTGTATGTTTGGTGATTCTATATTGTAAATTTTGGTCACCTGAATATGGAGCATGGCTGGATCTACATGCGAGTGCTGTGTATACATGCGTGCTATGTTATGCACGTTTAACATAGTTTATAGTAAACCTTCATTGAATGCCATCTACATTCAACTTGACGCATCCGCTATTCTCAAAGGATGGAACAATTTAGGCAGTTATATTTCGCTAAGGTCGAATTAGTAGCGACAAAATGGTACTTCGATACAACCTTACCAGTTATTGGAAAGAGCTCCAGAGTGTGGAGACTGGATTTACACTATTGGAGCCTTCACCAACTCAAGCTCTATAAACTTCGGTGGCAATTAAATGACATAAAGAATTTCTAATTCCCAACGATTGATTTCAATCGTCACCGGAGAATAAAACGTAAAGTGGGCAACACCATTTGTGTTGTACACCCCTGTATAAAATAAATTTAACCACCCATCATAAATATATTACAATATTGACGCTGTAGAAATTCGCACCTGTGGCGAAATTAGTTAAGAAACACAAGGTTGAAACTCATACCAAAATACACAGAAACAAGGTCGAAAATCTTAACAAAATCAGTCAAAACTCAAGGTTGCAAATCCTATATAAAATAAACATTGAAACACAAGGTTGAGAATCCTCGAAACAAGACCCTCAAGGTCGAAACACCCCTCTACCAAATCAAAACCCCATAGGTCTAAAAAACCAATCCAAAATTTTACCAAAAACACTCGTACGTGGTCGTAAACCCAATTCACAAAAACTTTCTCGTCTCTTAAGAACAATACCCTTCCTAAACGTGCCAATAAGAGTTAGTGAAAGACTTATAAGTCAATCCAGCCCTACAAAACAAGCAACACAAAATAAAAGAAAACTATCGACAACAAGTACAGCGAGGGACCAACAAATATAGCAGAACAAACCATAGACCGGATAAACAAACAAAAGGAATCAGCAAATACAGATTATCGCGAGTTTCGTACCAAAATTCAGCGGAGAGAACTCAAGCAGAACAAATGACCTAATAAGATATCTAGATACCGCGGATAGCATATACGAAACACTAATCACCATTGAAGAAAACAAATCTTCGACCGCTTGATAAAACTAAGACTGACAGGTGATGCATACATCAGGATCGCGCATAGAAGTATAGAAAATTACCAGGCACTACGAGACGTATACTAAACAATATTTACTCAAAACCGGACACAACACCAATGCAACCGTACAACCCACCACAATTCCAAAGAAACCATATCTAGAATACATATTCAACACATCAAGAACCCCTCAACAAACAATACCCACCTCGAATGAACCAAAACTATCCACTATACACACCAAATCATCCCAACAAAGAGCAAAACAGGAACCAGCAAATTCTAACACACCGCGCTTCACCAAACGATACAGGAGAGATATCAAACAAATTCAGCAACATAAGGATCAACACGATTAACCCTCAGCAAACACAGAATCAAATACAACCGGAACAATACAGGAATCAAGGAAACTCCAGCGGATCCGACCAGTCATAGGAGAGCCACTGTCATCGGATCGCTCACACATAAAGCAAGAATGAAATCAATCCGAAATCGAACCTGGATATTCTCCCCAAATGGATACCATTCCCGAAATTTACCTCAAATTCGCTCAAACAAACAATTTAGCATATAATAAACGAGCCCCAGCCACCCACCCAAATAATGTAACATTTATTCACACGAGTCCAGACGCTCAAGCAAATAACCAAACGAGCCCAAATGTAACCACCCATCATAAATATATTACAATATCGGGAAGGGAAGGGAAGCAATACTATATATGAAGACACTTGGAATCTACTCAAAAACCAGATATCAATCTTCGACAACACGGCACGGTTATCCAAACACAATAACGACATAACGGTTCAACATCTGACATAGCTTCTGGAGGCCCCATCGGCTCGAACTAACCAAGTTAAACGAATACCGAAGACAAAGCAGTATATGAATATCATTTCTGGCCTTACAACTAGGATTAGTCATCAAACATCCTACTGAACTTTTTCAGTTCTTCTTCAAATGCTGATAGGAGCATAAAACCATATAATCCACCCAACATTGTGCTGCCACCTAAAAACTGGAACTGGAAATATCCACCATATTAAAACAGATGCCAAACTCAATCATCATCCCAGGGTATGCATACTTAGAGTAACCCCACCTCAAACAATTGATGATCGTGAAGACACGAGTAACCAATTTCAATCCAATAATCGCACTAGAAATATCGTTGATGCACTCATGGAATTACCACCTAAATGAAGTGAATTTACCACCTGTTCCACTCATCCGCTATAACACTGAAGTCCGGTTCCACCCATCGACCAGGTACATCTTGGTTGACCAATTTCGAAAGTAGGCATTTCCTCAGAGGAAAAAACCGGGTGGCTAGAATGAAACAATCACAGACTACATACCCGGCCAAGAGAATGAACACAATGTGAAGTATCGATGTTATCAATTATTTCATCAAATTATATGCGCCTAACCAGTGGTTTTTTTTGGTCAAGCAGAGTCTGACCAGCTTATCTGTGATACAACAACGTTTCTATAACATTGCAACCAGGAAGTACTCACCGAACATCGATTTACACTTACACGCAATCAACTACTGGGTGAGTAGCTGAGATGAATACTTCATCCCAAAATTTAACCAGAATCCCGTTCGGTATCGCATTTCAGCATAGAGATCATCACTCAAAATACTACTGCCGAGGAAAGGGAGTTGAGCTTGAGCAAGCCGACGAGGAATACACATTAGATGTTCATGAGTCATGACATATACACCATTACGTGGTGTCCCATCTTATTTTATGTACACTCATCGGCATTAGAATCATCATTGCAATTCGTCATGTACGTCGAAAATGTACCCATAAACCAAGACCACCTTTAACAAGGCCTCTTAACTAGCCCAAGAATATAAGTTCATATGTTACTATACCAACGTGATAAATAACGTTTCGTATTCCACGGTGGACATTCCACGTTGGACAGTCTGTGCGTGAATATTAGTTATACATATTTGCTAATTAGGTCAACCGGAAGGACTTCCGGTCATTCGTTGAATGATATAAAAAAAGCACTTATACAACCTATAAGCACGCAACTTGTTGGATTTACATGATGAATTAGCAGTTCTTTGATAAATATTTCTGTCAATTGATTCAAATACTTGGTTAAATCTCCTCCTGCTAGCAAAAAATGGATTAGAAGGAGATTTTACATTTTTGAACACCAGTCAGATGGTCTTAATGCATCAATAATAACTAGATTCGATATTCAATTCGCCTCGGAAGGTATATTGCTGCCAAGTATGAGTAGAGAGTTAAAATCAAAATTTTAGTTTATGTTCAATTTCTTTAAAATATTTTGGATTCTGATTCATTCGATTCGGTATTCGATTCATTATAAATCACAACACCACCTGTACAGATGGGGCTCTATAGTTTCGCAACTACCCTGGACGAAGGATTCATCAGCCCTGTCCAACGAAAACGAAGCCATTAGCGAAAAAACTTCAAGCGGAAATAGTAATGGCTGCTACTGCCTCACCAGAGGAACTGACGAACAGTGGAGTTGTTCTTAACCCCTTGCTGTTACAAATGAATCAACAAAATGAGAAATTTGATTAGCAACAATCGAGGCAACAATATGATCAACAAAATAAGAAGTTGGAGTGGTTGGAGGCAGACATGACAAACAGGATGCAACAATTGAAGGGCAGGATGAAGGAGCACAATCACATCAATAGAACAACCTACTGGACGGGTTTTCAAACCTCCATCGATTGATGACGAAACTTGCAATTTCAAGCAGCTGTGCAACATAACGGATTATATGCAGAGGAACGGCTTAATGCCTTAATCATGGCACTCAGAGACACGGCAATTGATCCGATACACATTACTCGCATCAGAAATGGTAGAGAAACAATTCTGAGGGAATTGGACTTTAGGTATGGACAGAGTCATTTCCAGGAATTATGCAAAATCTAGCTGCATAATAAGCGAAAACAACGAGGAGAACACCTTCAATATGTGGAACGAGAAATTACTAAGTTAGTGCGCTAAGCTTACTGTAAAGTACCTACACCAGTTGAGAAAGAAAAGGGAAAAGCATGAACAAAGTCCTATAGGATTAACGTTAGGGAGATTTCTATCCCAGCTGCTGGAAGAATAGGGCAATTAGACAGTTGCATTAAACCCCCAGAAATATTGCGAGTGAGGTAGATGGTTTAGGCCGCCTCATGAGAGGGGATCAGGAAAACTAAGTCCTACCACCTTTGTGGTATATAGTACTTGAAACACGTTTACACTATTTTTGTATCACAACTATATTTATGTTCCAAAAGATTTAAAATGCCAATGTGTCGTTCTTTGATCAACGCAATAGTTGTAACTGATGTATGTGATATGCGATTTAAAATTCATCAACATCGAAATTTTATTTTTTACAGATATACTCGTACATATACAAAATTATATTATTAATTTAATATATTTACTAAATTTTCGGGGAACCAACTGATCTCCGGCTGTCTCATTAACCAAAGGACTATCACCATCAGAATATGTTATCGGTTGATCCACAAAACCAAATACAACAATATTAACTTTCAATTGTGATGTACAACGCGCTGCAACTTCTAGTATAAAATTACGTTGGAATAGGGGACCGGGTTGGGTTAGAGTGGCCCAAGCCAACTAAAATAGAAAACAAAAACATAAAAATTTATACATTAACTCTATGACACAAAACACTTACACTACTCGTCTCGATATAAGCTTGGGTAAATATTTCCGTATCACTAGACCACTCATGACGCACATAATGCCTACCAAGCGATACCGACTCGTTTGATCTTATAGTTTTTATATAAATTGGACCATCCTCGGGTTCGCGATCATTAAAAGTGAATGTATTGGCAGTGGCCACTGCTCCGATACACAGCAATAATCCAAATACTATGGCGTTACTCGTTTTCATTTTTTGCACTTTGATTTGATTGTCGTAAGTTACAGACAAAACTGATACTTCATATGGCAAAGTTTTGTACATTTATACATATTTAAACAGGGTGCGGATTGATAAAACCACTTACGATTAAAATTTGAGGTATTTCTGGAATATTGTTTGTGCGAGTTATTTATGTAATAGAAAACAAACCTTATCAGTATTATGACTATAGGAAAACAACACGATGATACCTTTAACCACTCCCTTGAAATGTTAAAAACATTGCACAAAACTGCACATAACTTTACACCCTTTTAAAATGCAATATCAATCAAGTTTTGAAGTACAACCTGGCCTCTTAATTTATATCTTAATTTATTTTTTATTTGAATACTATACTTGATTTGACTAAGGGTTCCAGCTTTCGTATTTCCGAAAGATTATCGTTGAAACGTTTTCTTCATATAATTCACGCTTGCACATGCTTAAAGCTCTAGATTTGAAATATTTTATAAACGTTGAATAAACCATGGCTCAGTATAAATGAAGGCCACAAAAATAATATAGTGCATCAGATAAGGCCAATCGTCACTAAGGTATACCAAAATTCACAAAGCTATAACATATCTAACAAAAAAGAATTAAGGAAGGCACAAATGAGGTCATGGAGACTCTTCTGTGATAAAATGGAAAAAGCCTCCGAGACTTCTCGTCTTAGAAAGATACTGTCTACTAATCCAACCAGTCCCAGTTATTTAATAAAACCAGATGGATCTTGGACTGCTTCTAGTGAGGAATCTTTGAATCTATGGGCACTTGTAGGTTTCAAACCTTATAAATCGGATGGTCCTGATCGAAATATACCAGCGGAAATTTAAAATAACTCGTCGATTATCCTCCCCTGGCTGGAAGTAATCTTCAAAGGGTGTTTAAGATTGGTCTGTATTCCGCGAAGGTGGGCAGAGGTCAGAGTGGTTTTTATTCCGAACTTGGGTAAACTCTCACATGGCTACCCAAAGGACTTAAGACCCATAACTCTATCATCCTTTCTGTTGAAAATTTTGGTAAGTCTGATAGTCTCAGCATGCTTACTCTAAAGGGAAATCTGTGGACATAACTCTGCACGCCCTGCTAAGTACAATTGAGATATCAATATTATCGCAGGAGTTTTGTATGGTGGCGTTCCTTGATATTGAGGGCGCCTTTAACAATAATTAATTCGGAGCTAGGGGAATCCATCATTAGTAGGCGGGTGACTAAGGGAACCCCGCAGGGAGGTGTCCTGTCTCCTCCTCTCTGGAACATAGCAATCAATGGGTTGCTGTTAGAGCTGGAGAGAAAAGGGATCGGGGTGATTGCTTATGCAGATGACGGAGTGATAGCTGTCTCTGGTAAATGTTTAAGGAGGTAATAACGGAGAAGGAGGTATCCAAAATGCCCTCCTAGTGCAGAAACGCCATCGAAAAGAGGTACACTGGTTATTCACTACACAGGTGATAGCGGTTGAGGAAGTCTTGAACTGGTTGAGACTTAATGTGGTATCCTCGATTAATATCGCAATTTATGTTGACAGTCAGGCGGCAATCAAGTCGCTGGATTCAGTATCTCTGAGATCTAGGAGGGTGTTGGGTTGCCACTTGTCTCTGAATGAGATGAATGAGCATTTCAATATTCAGGTAGTCTGAATATTGAAATGCTCATTAGTCCCCGGCCACTCGTACGTCGTGGGGAACTGCAGGGCGGACAAACTAGCCACGCATGAGACAACTGTCCAAATGCTACCAGAAAGGGCAAATTTGGGGAGGCCTATTAAGGCACTCAAGACACTGCTGAAAAAGGAGGCAGTAGCCTCAGCGTGACGTGAATTAAAAACGATCACGGAGATACTCACTGGACACTGCCTACTAGCAGAACCTGCGAGGAGGCTAGGTCTAGAAGCAAATTACTGTTGCAGAAGCTGTATGGACGAGGAGGAGGCCGAGACGGTTGTCCACCTCCTATGCTCATGCCCGGCTTTGGTACACAAACGACATAAATATTTGAGTAAATTCTTAATGGACTGCCCTTCTGATCTCGAAAACTGTAAGGTGCGAGATATATAAGGGTAATAGGGAAGTAAGACCCTGTGGTGTCTAAGTGTGCTGTAGCAGCCACTCAATCTAACTTAACCTAACCAAACATATCTAACACATAGGTTAGAAAGGTTATCAGCTGTTTCTGTTGAACTCATCGTCGAATGCGCCATATTTGGCTTTGTTAATAATTTCGAGGCATCAGATCCTGAATACAAAAAATTTCGATACTAAATTTTAATCGACCTTTTCATGAACTCACATAGTAAAACATAAGAAAAATTGTCTTGGCACTAGCAAACGACAAATTTTCATGTATTTGGCTATGTGGGTGCGGGAAGGTCAGCTAAAATTTGGTGTCGAGAAATTTTAAAATTTTTGTATATTGTTTTGGCTACTAGACTCATTCTTCTCAAAATTCAACTGATTGACAGTTGACAATTTTAACAGAAATGTTTTTAAAGTTAAATATTTTAAATTTTATTTTGTATTGGCGACAGTTAAATGGTATCGTGTTTTGTCAAAATTTCCTCTAAATTGGGGCCGGATCCAATCGAAAAGCTAAATTATTCTAGAATCTCCACTGTACGCATCAAATACTAATTACAAAATTTGCCATATCATCATAAGTAATATCATTAGCGTCCCTTAAATGTCATTCGGAAAAAAAAGTTTTGATTTATTTGTGTTTTTTCGTTAAACAATCCACCCTCCGTAATACTGTGCGCATTGTAATAAAAATCCAAACTGTAACAATAATAATTTACGTCAAAGCATATTGTTAAAAAGTTCGTAATAATACAAATCTTAACAAAACTCGATGAATTAACAAAAAAACATTTGAATCAACTTATAATCTGTATACGTATGTACATATATACAATACTGATTAAACCCGTTGTTGTTTTGTATAAGTTGCATAAATGTAGAAGATCAGATTCTTTGAAAAAATTTCTATTTATACGAAAGAAATGATGATGAAGAAATGTGAAAAGTTGTATAAAAGAAAGTGCAGATTAAAAAAACAATTCGAGTTAAGATTTGTGAATTTTTTAATTGGATGTGTGGAAGGAGAACAGCAGAATACTCCTTATGGTGGTGACTATGATGTTTAACTTGATTTTAAAATATGTATCGTCATGATTTATCCTTTTCCAGTTTATATGGTTAAAGCCTTAATTGAAATACATAAATCAATTCAAAAAGCTCTATTTATGATGAAATGATAATTTATTCTAGTTTGATGCGTGCAAAATATCTGGAGAGCTTAAAACAGAAGCCCCCAACAGATAAATCGGAGATATAGGAAAACCAAATAAAAAATTGGAGTTTTCCATTAATCTCAATTTTTTTAGATGATTAGATTTTTGCAAATTTTTGCTATCAAATTTCTTTCAAACTAGTTTCAATTTTCGTTCAAAATGAGTATGATAGATTATTAACTATTTAGAAGCTAACTCATATCAAATTTTAGGTTAGACCCTATGTTGCGCGGTTTGTGTTCCACCATATCATATTCCATTCAAACTCGTCTCAATTTTTATTCCAACATTTTTTTTAAAGATCAGTTCAAGTTTATCATTTTCTATTTATTAAAGTTCCATTCAAATTTGTTTCAAATTCATTTCAAACCACTAATAATTAGCAGTGTTTAAAGGCCATTACTGGCCCCTTACTGTGTCAACATTCTGGCTCCAACGGTTTCGATCATGGGCCTAAGGCAACCTGAAATCGTTCTCTACACCTTGGAGCCATCGTTACCTGCAACGGACTCCGCATCTATCATATGGTGGCTCTCCTTTCAGAGATCGCTGCATAATTCGATTCGGATCAGCACGTAGTACGCGAGCGAGCCAGCGTACTATATTCTCTCGAATGTAAGGAGTTTCACGGCACTTGATAGGTGTTTAGATTTTAGCCGTGGCCTTAGAGGATACAAAGCTCGACTGCCAGCTTCCAGCCACACTTTAATATTAACAAACTCTATTGTCGTGAGTGATAAGAGAGCCCAAATATTTGAATCTCCTCACTCCCTAAAACGTGTAGTGGCCACTACATAAGTCTGGTATGCCATTGTCCCTATTACCAGATTCCTTTTGGACTCTTTGATCTGGAGACCAACATAAGCTGAAAACTCTACAAGCGGATCTAGTATTTAATTCACTCCGTTGCTATTCAGTCCCGTCACGCATAAATGTCACCTGATTGGACTGGCGAAATAAGATGATGCGCTGTTTCAGTTCTACGAAAGATGAACTCCAACATGAGACCTGCAAAAATTCTTGATACCCTATTCTCAACTTTAACACAGCATTGAGACTGTGCCATTGTTATTCGACACAATCGTGCCAATTTTGTTAGAATTCCTAGGTATTCAGTGCAGACCACAAACTCTTTCGTTTCATTGATTTATATAGGTTTTCCGGAAATCCGGGAACACCTCTCACACTTCAACTGGTCTCCACGAAGATAGGCGACATCGCGGCCACTTTCTATTCGTCAGGCATTTCTTCGGTTTGCCATACTAATCAAACTAATCAAACCATTTTCAAACTAATAATAGAAGCAGAATCTAAGAATTCAAATATCGATCAAAATCCTAAACAAAGAACGTTACCAAATTCCATTCAAATTCATCTCAATTTTCATTGAACTAAATGTGGATGTATAATTGTGTTAATTACAAATATTTCAATCAAATTCTCGTCAAGCACATAATCATAATTTGATTTGAATTGTATTCAAACTTTTAGTCAATTTTTGTAAATTTGGGTAAATTAATGTTTTTTCTAGCAAATTGGATTCAAAATACCTACTGTTATGTAAGGTTCGGTTCGGGTAAATTTTATAAATTTTCAAGCTTGAATCAAATCACATGATAAATTGTTAAATGTCAAAATATCATTTTGTATTCATTGCCATTCAAATTCCAATATAAGTTCTTATATTATTCGCTTGACACTGATTTAGAACTGATCTAGACTGAAATTTGAATGCCTTTTATAATTCTGCGTCCAGAGTTATTAATTATTTATTTGAAATTAATTAAAATCACATTTGAATGGAATTTTAATCAAATAGAATAACACTAAATTTTAATTACTATATTTGAAAATAAAATTGAGGTTAGTTTGATTGAACTAATCTGAAATATAAATATATTTCTTTCTAGTTTGAAATGGATTTTGAATCAAAGAAAGAAAGGCCAAATTTGAACAGAATTTGAAAAGTTTGAATGAAATTTGAATATAGAAAATTTGAAAAATATCAATATTCTCGAGGAACATAAAATCGATGTAGCTTAAACACAATTGGTCCACGATTAACACGGAAGCTGTCCTGGATTTGTGAAATCCATTGCAAATTTTCCCTCTAGTTACTTTGAAATGAAGTAAAAATAATTTTGAATAAAATTATATTTTCGAAAAGGCTAAATTAGTTGAAAAAAATATTCAGGCGAGTTCAAACTAAACTCTAAATGAGTGAAATCGCTCTGCCAAAGAAGGATGAATTAAGCCACCTAAGATCTTTAAGTTTGTTTTTGAAAATAAATAAATTGACAAGTGCGACCATATTAAAAGTAGCTAAACTACACTTTGTTGGATAAAATTGTTATTCTTAAATGATTTTTGGATAAAGTTCTGGATCATGGGCCAACTGGAACGGCACTTAACCAATTATGATGATTCTTCTTACAGGATTCTAAATTGATTTTTGGTGCAAATCCTGGAAGATTTCTGGCCTATTGGAATAGAACTATAACAAATCGGTATGTTGGTAGAAAATATGAATCGAAAATGATTTTAAGATAAAGTTATGGAATATGGCCAACAAGTTTTTCTGAAATGGTCAATTTGGATTACTCTATGGAGAAGAAATATGATTTTAAGTAGTATTATGAATTATGAATACATATTTTTAATGGCATCGGATTGTATGTCCATACGTTTTGCATAAACTTCGAGTGATTTAGATCCAAAACCATTGAGATCTGGTGAAAATCTGTTTGTTTAAAATTCTACAGCTTTTATAGTTATCAGTACTGTTCAACTATCACATCTCGATAGCATATTACAAATTTTAAGATTTCTAAGAAATTAAGGAAAAATGTTGAAAATTTTATTAATTTTAAGAATTCCAAATTTTTTATGAAACTTTATTAATTTTAATAAAACAATTTATAGACTTTATGGAAAATTCAAAGAAATTTAAGAACCTAAAAATTTTAGAAATTTTATGATTTCAGAATTAAAAATATTTATTAAACTTAAGAACTATGAACATATATATAACAATTTTATTAGTTTCGTAAATATTGAGAATAAAATTAGAAGAAAATAATTTAACGGAAGAGTAAAAACTTCTAATTTTCAAAAACTTTTAGAATTTAAGTAATTTTAAATATGTACTAATAATTATAACTTTAAGGGTATTAAGAATTCTATCACTTTAGTAAAATATAGTTTAAAGACTTGATTTATTAAGGAATAAGGGAGTGAGTTTATGGTAAAATCCAAAATCATCCTTGAAACTTTCCCCATAAGTTTATTTGGACGCTTTTGGTAGACCTTGCTGGTTATTATTTAAAACTTCAGATATTAAAAAAATAGAATTTGTTATAATTTTAATAGTTTTAATTATTCTAAGACCAATATCAATATTAATAATTTAAAATGATTTTTAATAATTTTAAGAACTATAGAGTTATGAAATTCTCAAGAATTTAAATATTTAAAGAATTTTAATAATTATAATAATAATAAAATATAAATTATATTTATAAAGAGATTAAAAAAATTAAGTTTTTAATTTTATTTATAATTTTATAAATATAATTAAGTGGTTTTCATTGTATTAATTTTAGAAAATAGTTTAAGGTTTTGTAAATTTAAGAAATTTTTAAAATTAAAGAGTATTCTTAATTTTAGAATTTAATAATTTTATTCATTTTTTAGTTTTAAAAATTTTAAGAGTTTAAAAAAATTAAGAATTTTAAGATTTTTATGAACTTTAAATATTTGAATTATCAATTTGAATTTTAAGAATTTTATTTTTGAAAGATTTTATAAGATACAAATTTAGTAGAGCTTTCTATTGTAACTGTAAGTTTGTGATGTTTTGGATCCTAAAGCGTGCTTTTGAAAACGAACATTTTTAGATTTTAAGCATCACACTTGTATAAAACTCCACATTCCAAGCTTCGGAGTTTGAAAGTCATGAGTATAGAGTTTAAGTTGTGAGCTTTTATTACTGAATCGTTTACTTCTAGAACAACTAAATAAAGAATTAAAGTTGGTGGACGGATTATTTTATTACGTAAATTTTCTTACAAGATTTTATCTTAACTTTATAGACTTTGGCTGCAATTGGGTTAATTAGTTTGTACTTTTAGAATGTAATCATCCTCCTTACCATGGTAAAATATAAAAAAACCTTGAAAGCCTAAATTTAAATTATTCACATCAATAGTGTTAAAATCGTTGAAAATAACTTAAGAGCTTTTTGTGACTACCACGCCATTTAAGCTACTTGAGCTTTTAAGCGTTTTACTTAAACAACAAATGAATTGTTGCTTTGACCAATGCTTTTTATTTATTTGAATAGTTTTAATATTTTTAAATAAAATACAAGCACCTAAGACCATCTCAATTCATCTCTAAACATTCGAAATATCAAGCACAACGATGGTGATCGTAATATTTTTATATCACCTGCTAAGCTTGGTTGTGATCAGAATTGTAATAAGTTTGTTTTACTAGCTCTAATTGAGTGGCAAAGCTCCCACTCAATTAGACCAATGTAAAAGTCGGTCAAACGTATTAAAACCGCATTATAGCCGAGATTGGCCCCAGCATCAATCCGGACTAAAACCATTCATCGCATTCATCCTAATCTTCGTTTAACACATCCAAGCTATAATGAAGCAATAAAATACGTTAAAAGTAGGCGTCTAGTGCGAGCTAAAATTTAGGAATCGGTTATAAACACAACGTATGATGCAAGACCATATTATGCTGACGTAGAAGTTTGTGGAGTTCCATTTCGCGGATTGTTAGATAGTAGAGCTACTGTCAGCATACTTGGTTCAATCGCAGGTAAATTTATTAAAAGTTGAAGAGGTCGCGAGTAGATTGCCTTGCGTCTCACGTATTATCTACTAACGGATCAAAGCAAAGAATTGTCGGCTACACCTGAGTATTGATTTCTGGAATTTGTTTGGAATTTGGATTACAACCTATGATAAAGCAACGGTACTATTCGGTTTTTTCACCCGTTCAAAAAGAGATGTGTGAAGCATTAGATATGATGCTCCACCTAGGAGTCATCGAAGAAAGTAGTTCGGAATGTAATGCCTAATGGAAAACCGAGACTCTGCTTAGATGCTAGAAAACTCAATGATTGCACTCGCTAGAACGCCTATCCAATCCCGGTGATAGACGAATTGATAAGCCGCCTGGATAAAACTCGCTAGACCTCACATCAAAAGATAAAACAGCATTTCCGATGGCTGACCTTTGTATCAGTTTGTAGTTATGCCGTTGGGGTTGTGTAACATGATTCTACTGTTGGCACATAAAATGTCACAGCCCATACAACGGGGTTAATTTAATTTTGGGGATTCTTCGAATTGGATGACCGTTACTAATTGGACCTATTTTACGGTTCCATGCGAATTGTACGATTATTTTTGTAATTAATTGCTGTCTCACGAATTTTTATAAATACGTATGTCGAATTTCTTTAACTTTCAGCGTCTAGATTTCATAATATTCAGAAATTTTGGGAATTTAATGATTTTAAAAAATTCATTAATTTGCATTTTTAAACATTTTTAGTGTTTTTAATATTTTAAAATATTTCAGAATTTTAATATTGTTAAAGTGTACTGTTAAAAAATTTAAGAATTTTATAAATTTGAATAATTTTATGTTTAAAGAATTTTTAAAATTTTTTGAAATTTTATGATTTAAAAATTTTTGAAACCTTTAAGAATTCTAAGAGTTATACAAAGTTTACATGTAGACATTTTATGAACTTTTTAATTTTAAGATTTTTATGAATTATTCTTCTAAGAAGTTCTTTAAACACTTAATAAATTTAATAGCTTAGTAATAATCTAGAATCTACACTGTATACCAAATATGTGGTACTAATTATAAAATTTGACATACATGTCACCATAAGTAATAACATTAGCGTCCATAATAAGTCATTCAAAAAAGTTTTGATTTATTTGATTATTTGAGTTTTTTCGTTAAACAATCCACCCTCCGTGAACACTGTGCACATTGTAATACAAAATAAAAATTCGAAAGAAATTCAATTGTTTGTATAAGAAACTAGAAAAGAAATGAAAGAGTTTAAGAAACCTTAACAAAATTTGATGAGTTAGCAAAAAAAAAAAACATTTGGAACCACTTTCGACAATATACATATGTACGTACAAAGTACATATATACAATAAGATTGTTGTTTTTTTGTACAAGTTACATATACGTAAAATGTCAATTCTTTTGAAAAATGTTTGTTTATAGAAATGAAGTTGAAGAAATGTGGAAAGTTGTTTATAAAATGCAGATACAAAAAAGCACTCGAGTTTAGATTTTTCCAGTTTTGATTCGCCTTATGCGGCGGTTATTTGGTTTGATTTAGAAAATATGTATCGTTATGATTTATCCTTTACAAATTTCTGAGTGAAATAATTCAATTCATTTCATGAGAACAAAAGATAGAACAGGATTTTAATTAATTTGACACTGATCCGGAAGTTGTCAACAAGTTAGAGCGAAGTTAACAATAAATTGCCCATTAATAATACTGATAACATTTATATTTTCTACAAATGAAATATTGAAAACACACACACATTCAATTTCAAGTGCCTGATATAGATATTTGGAAATATTTGAAAGTGCCTGTAGATTTTATCAATATGTATCGTCTATGAATATATGTAATATATTTGGTGATACATATTTAAAAGTGGTTCACTTTATCAATACGTTCTGCCGCCTATAAATAACAACACTTTTGGCACATCGAGTATCAGTGTTGTGTGCAATATACAAGTAGTACAATCAAATCACAAGTAAAGTTTAAAATGAATACCAATAACGCATTATTTGTATTATTGCTGTGTATCGGAACAGCCACCGCTCTTACATACTATCCATTCTTTATTGGTGAACGAGAGCCTGGTGATCGTCCAATTCACATAACTACTTTGGAATCAATCGAAACGGAGGATTATACTACCCATGATCTGTACTATGAGTGGATTGGTGATAATGAAATATTTAGCCTAGTGTATGTCGAATTACCACTTGTTGTAAGTAATATCATTAAACTATAAATGTATTTTTATATACGAATTTAAATTTTTTTATGGTTTTTGTTTAATTTTATTAGCATGATTGGGCAATGTTAAGCCACTACCCATTATACAAAAATTCTTTTGAACTGGAAGTTCACGCTAATACAACACAATTGTCTGTTAATGTTATTGTGTATGGCTTTCCGAATCAAACGGTGTCAAATTCTGATGCCAATATTAAATCCGGAATTAAAGTGGTTGAACGCACAGTTAACACATTGTGAAATTGTAAATAAATATTTGAATTAATAAATGGTTTATCGTTGTTAAAAAATAATAAATTTATATGTGTCATCCGTGATTGCCTTATCAAAATACATAGGTAATTATAATTAAATAGAATTTTACGGGAATGTGACCGGAAGATAGAAGGCGACTTGTAAAATGAACAGCTCGAGCATAATATTGCACTAACGATAGACAGTCAACAAGGCCAACCACTATACCAAACGTGATTTTGTACAAACCGGTCACCAAGTATTTTAGTTCGTGAAAGTTGTATAGCAGTCCTCGTAACGCGGTTATAATGGTATTCAACCTTAAACAATCGACCCTAAACACTGTAGTAATGTCGATTAATTTTGTAACTATCAGGGATGGGCGTTTACGCGTCATCTATTATTTTCTACATTGACGTGTCGACAATTCCTAGAGTGGTTTTGTCAATTAGTTCTAAACTAAAGGGTGACTAAATTTCCTTAGGAACAATGCGTTATTGGTGATAGTTTTATAGAATGTCCGTCAATGCATTTAAAACTCTTTTCAAAAAGAGCCGAATTTAAAACTAATCGCGCTCAAATACCATGAATCTACTTCAGTGGGGCCCTGTTTACAACGGAGGAACGGCATAGAACAGCACGCAGAAAAATCGGGAAAAACGGCTCACATAAAATCAGACAAAAATGTAAAAACTTTCATTGAAAGTAATCGGGGATACTTTAACTATGACCGTGCCATAAAATTTAACAAACCCCACTCCATGGTAAAACGAATTCCAGTTCAGGCAGGCTATGAGTGCTACCGAGTTATTAAAAAGCCAAATCGTTGAGGAACTAACACTTGTTCGATAAAATATGTGACAGAATGATGAAAAAATTTTCACAAAATTTAGTGGATGTGTTTTGATGGATGACGAAACGTACGTGAAATTGGTTTTGAAACACTTCAAGTTAGATACATTTGCAAAAAAATGTATGATTTGGCCAGCAATTTGCAGTTGTGGAGCCAGATTTTTGTCACATTTTTCATAACGACCGAACGACGAACGGTCCTTCCTCGAAGCAGTGTTACCAATTTAGCACTTACAGTGCAAGATTTAGCACTATTTAATTTATTTTAGCACCATAAAAATCAGGTTTGCAACCCAAGTGCAATTTGGCACTATATAAATGTTTTTTGCACTTCTATTCTAGCACTTTCAAAAAATTAGCGCTTTCTCGAGATTAATGTTACATTTCTATTTCACCTTATTTCATTTGTTATTTCACCTTATGTACAGTTAAACTTAATGTTCTTGACTATGTATAATTCAACATTCAATAGGGATTTTTATGCGAGCGGAGGTGGCAGGAAATCTTATATACCAACCTAATAATGAGCGGAAATTCAATGTTCGATTTCTTCCACCCGGTTTTTCCTTTTCGCCGAGTAACCTCAATATTTCGGATCAATATCGGCCATAACTTTCCGACATTGAACTTTTGAAAAAAGACATTGAAAAATTGAGGTTTTTTGGAAACACTTTCAATTGTCCTTCCAATTGGAAATTAAGGTTTTAATAATTTTATTCGTCTCGCTTCTGCAATTAAAGAACCAGTGTAAATATTTTATTTGTTTCCGATCCGTAATAAACGTTTTACTTATGATAAGGTGAGCTTTTTATGAAAGGTTTTATAATTGTCATAAAATTATAAAACATGGTTAATCATGTGCTTCTGTAATTAATATACAAGTGCATATAGTTTGATTCACTCTGATCTGACATAAAAGCTATTTCTGAAAAAAATGAGCTTTTGAAAATAAGTTTCATAATATGGTCCGTCGAAATGGAACTCAACTTTTAGATTTTTCAATTATCTGTTTATTTAAAGAGAACAATCATTTGTTTCCGATTCAACATACAAATTATTTTATGAAAAAATTAGCTTTGGGAAAAAAGTTTCATATCTGCCCTTCAAATTGGAAATTAAATTTTTAATATTCATAATGATTTGCGAATTGATTCTGCTCCAACATAAAACTTATTTATGAAAAGCAAAGCTTATTGAAAAAAACTTTCACTGTGCTCCTTCCGCTTTGAAAATTTATTTTCTAAATTTTTCACAAATTGTTAATATTCCAATTGATTCGAATTCAACAAAAATTACTTTTATAAAAGATGAGCTTTGTGTAAAAAGCGTTCACGATTGCCTTTCTAGTTGGAAATTAAGAATTTAATATTTATTGACCATCTCAATTACGATCCAACATAAAAGCTCCTTTATGAATATTATTAATTCTTTAAAGAAATATTTTGCAGTGTTTCTATTTTGTAATTATCTGATTCTTTAAATTAAATAATTTTAATTGATTCGATAGAGGAAGAAATATAGAAACGATGAGCTTTTTTCTAAAAATGTTCCTTAAATGAAATTTTAAATAAAAGCTTCCTTTATTAAAGGGGAAATAAAAATAATTTGTTAGACAGAGTCCAATCCGACAAGAAAGTTAAGCTTTTTGAAAAATGGTAAAAGCTAATTTTTGGAATGCTCTTTTTTTATAAAGTAAGCTTTTCGATGAAAAAATTATGAGTTTTACCTTGGCGTGTCATTAAACATTTAAAATCTTAAAGGTTATTACGAAAATTTTATGAATTTCAAACATTACAAACAATTTTTAAAATGGTTTTTCAACTTTTTGGTACCCAAAATAGTAAAAACGAAAAGTTTATAAATCAGCTCAAAAAATAGTTTTATGGTACGAGGAGGTATACATATTATGTACAATTGTTTATATTATATTCATACATACTAGCTAATTTTTTTTTTTTTTTTTTTTTTTTTTTTTTTTTTAATTTTATTTAAATATTTTAAATAAACAATTATTACAATCTAGTCACCTGGACTAATGAGCAATTTTATTCTAACTTAATTTACTATGTTGTATTAATCTATGGCTTCTTCCCACTGGTGTTCCATAGTGTCTGATAAATTGAATTAAACCACATCGTTATTGTGGATTTTACATCAGCATTACGCTGTTTACACTAGCAATTACACCAGCTCAAAAGGTTTAGTTCGTTTAAGCCTGCGTACAGTATCTGTGTTGTTTAACAGCTTAGTTGCCTCAGTGTTAACATGTTGTTCGAGCCTTTGCCTATGTCTTACTGCATTTTTTTGGATTTCCTTTGAAACAGTGTCCACTTTAAGGTCCCTATGGAGGTTTCTGTTTCTAACATACCATGGTGCATCAACGATGTTCCTTAATACTTTGTTTTGAAATCTTTGGATGATTTCCACGTTGCTCTGTTTGGTACAACCCCAAAGTTGGATACCATAAGTCCAAACCGGTTTTAATATTTGTTTATATAATAGAAGTTTGTTGTATGTTGATAGAGCGGAGCTCCTTCCTATCAGCCAATACATCTTTCTATATTTAAGCCCCAGTTCTTCACTTTTATTTTTGACGTGTGCTTTCCATCGTAGTTTTGCATCTAGTGTCATGCCAAGATACTTAGCCGTGTTGGCATACGGTATTATTTCTTGATTAATTGTAACCGGAATATGTTCGAGTCGTTTGTTTGTAAAATTGATGTGAACTGATTTAGTTTCGTTAAGTTTAATTCGCCATCTTTTGGTCCAGTTATGAACTTGAGTAATAGCTAACTGTAAACTATGAGTTGATTCTTCGTTGCTATCTCCAAAAGCTAAAATTGCCGTGTCATCAGCAAATGTCGCCACAGTGTTGTTTTCTAATACAGGGAGATCATTAGTGTACAATAGGTATAGGACAGGACCTAATACACTGCCCTGCGGTACTCCTGCCTTGATTTCTTTCAATCCAGAATAGGAATCGTCTAATTTTACTCTAAAGAATCTATCTTTCAAGTATGATTCTAATATTGTAGTGAATTGCATTGGTAGTACAGTTCTTAACTTATAGTTAAGTCCTTCGTGCCAAACTTTATCAAAGGCCTGTGCAACGTCTAAGAATATCGTTGCGCAGACTTTTTTCTCCTCTAATGATCTTTCAATAATATTAGTTATTCTGTGTACTTGATCTAATGTTGAGTGTTGGTTGCGAAAACCGAACTGATGATTTGGAATCAGGTTTTTCCTCTCAATTATCGGATTTAGTCTTTTTACTAATAACTTCTCAAAGAGTTTAGACATAACTGGTAATAGTGATATTGGCCTGTATGATCCAGTTTTGTGTGGTCGTTTCCCAGGTTTAGGAATCATAATTACTTCTGCAATTTTCCAAAGGCTGGGTACGTATTTCAATCGAAAGGCGGCATTTATAATATTGGTGAGCTTTAATAATGCTTTCCTTGGTAGTTCTTTTAAAATTTCTGCTGTGATAAGGTCATAACCCGGCGCTTTTCTCGGATTCATGTTTGTTTTTATCTCATACATGACTTCTTTTGGTGTTGCTCGTCGGATTTCTTCACTTTCCTGTACAACCTCTCCAGTTATTATTTCGGCTTCCAATGATTGGTCATCATGTGGTTCAAATATTTTTTCCAGGTATTCAGCAAAATTTCGTACTTTATCTTCGTTATTTCTGGCCCATTTGTTATTTTCTGTTCTTATAGTTGTTAAATACTAGCTAATAAAACTCCATTAGTTGTGTCTATTTTCAAATGATTCCTTTCTTTAGTCCCAAACCCTTTCTACATTAGCATTGTGTCTAAAAATGCAAACTACTTCATATACAAAAAATAATAATTTTCGTTGAAAAAGTTATATTCATTCTGAAAAAAGTCTCATTCTAATTGCAAAATATTCAATTTGTAATTACTTTCTAACAATTTATAAACATAATGGCAATCTAGTAAAATTATCAAAAATAAACCGAATTCGAAAACAGTTTCATTCAATTTGGAAAAGGTTGCGGGCAATTTGGGATTTACCTTCATGTATTTTTGAAAAATTTGCGTTAAACATGGAAAGGTAAGTAAATAGTACCTTTTCCCCATAAAAAGTTTAAATGAAATTAGAGCTGTATAATTTTTACATTTTGTGAACCAGAGCCTAAGTTTTGAAATTGAAACTAATTAGCACTCTATACTGTCAATCTAGCACTATCTTGACATCAATATTTCACCCGCCAAAAATAATAGTTGGCAACACTGTCTCGAAGTCCAATTTTTGATGACGGGTTCGAGAATATCGAATGGTATTTGGCGAATGACACGAGTAATGTTGGCTTCCAATGCCTCAAATCAAGCTGGTTTATTCACATAGATTTCGGACATTGCGTAGCCCCAAAGAAAAGAGTCGATTACAATAAATTATATCAAATAATGCAGAAGAAAAATCCTTCAAGTTAGGTTGTTTCGAATTTCGAATTATTAGTTGCATTAGAGATTTAATAAATATTTAGAATTTCTATTATAAATAATCTTAAAAATAGTTTTAATTGTTTTTAAATTTTCAAAAACTTAAAGAATATGTTTAAAAAATTTAATTAAAAAAATTTTAAAAACAGAAATTTTTTAAAAAATTTAAGAGATTTTTCAAATTTTGTTAATTAACTAATTTATTAACTTTTAATTTTAAAAAATGTAGAATTTTTTTAATAATCTTACGAACTACATGTACAAGAAAGAGTATTTATTTAAAAAATTTAAATAAAGCATGTTAAAAATTTCTAGGCTTAGAAAATTATTAAGAATTTTACTAAGCTTTTATAATTTTTTTTATAATTTTAGAACTTAATAATTTTATTAAGAGTTTTGAGAATCTTAGAAACTTTAAGAATTTTAAGAATATTAAAAATATTAAGTGTCTTTATTAGACATTTTTTAATAAATCTATAATATTAAAAAAATTTGGAAATTTAGCTTTGTATTTTTAACAATTTAAAATATTTTGGAATTCTATTATTTGTAAAACTTTTAAGATCTAGATAATTTAAATTATTGTTTATAGACATTTGAAGCATTTACAATTTTCAATGTAATATAATTAATTAAGAAATAAGAGAATAAATTTATGGTAAAATTCAAAACAGTCCTTGTAATATTGGAAAGCTTTTCTCAGGTTTCATTAACCGGTTTTTGTTTAATTTCAAATTTCTATGACTTGGGGTGTAATTACACAACTTCCAATTCTGTTATTCGCAGTTGTCCTATGAATTTCTATATGTTGATTATTACGACTGCAGTATCTGGACTTTTCCCACTTAAATAATTATAAATTTATCCGTTGAAGGGGTGATTTTTTAAAACGAATTTTAAGACATTAACTTTACGATTTTTATGATTTTTACCATAATTTTCACCGTCGTTTAGTAACTGATAAATCTTACAAACTATATAACGAATTTTAATTTGTTTTATAATGTTTTAATTTTTATTAAATTTTTTTTGAAATTTAGGCAAATTTCTGATAGTCTTAATTTTCTTAATATTTTTAATTAATTTAAGAATTTCAGAAAATTAATATATTTTTATACTTTCATTCAGAATTAAAACAATTTTAAGAAATTTTAGTTTTCTAAAGTTTTAGGAATTTTAAAATGTATTGAATTTAAATTATTTTAAGAATATTTTTTGTTCAACTATTAATTATATTAACAGTGTTAATAAGTTAAAAAATTTTTAAAATTTTCAAAACTCAATTTTAATTGAATTACCTTTTGACATTTGGTCGAAATTTGATCTAAGCAAAATTTTAACATCAAAGCATTTCTAAAGAAATTTGTTAAATTATCAAATAGTTCTAAGTATTAATAATTTTAAGAATTTTTTAGAATTAAGCTGCTAGAATTTTGGAAACTTTGATTTTTAAGAATTTTAGGAGTTTCTAGAATTTTGATTTATATTCAATTTTAAGCGTTTTATTCTAAAAATTCATAGAATTTCGATAATTGTAATAATTTTAAAAATTTTAGAAATTTTATGAATATTCAGAACTTTCATATTTCAACTATGAACTATGTAATTAAGCAACCTAAGATGCTTAACCTTGGTTTAGAGAAATTTGAAAATAAATAAATAAACATGTGCGAAACTCATTAACAGGAGCTAAACTACATTTTGTTGGATGAAAATGGTATTCGAAAATGATTTTAAGATAAATGTCTGGAGTTCTGGCCAACTATGGAATGGAACTAAGCTATTTCTTAACCGACAGTGGTGAAATTCGACATGTTGGCTAAAACGTTTAACGAAACCATTCTAAGTCGAATAGACTTTTGGTGAATTGGACTATCCCCTCACATATTTTTCGAAACAAATTTTTAGGAGCCTCGTGAACCCACGGTTTGATCATAATCAACTTTAAGAATTTTAAGAATTTTTCGAAACATCAATTTTACAAATTTCAAGATTATTAATTCTAAATTTCAAGTTTGAATTTTTTGAAATTAATTTAAAAAATTCACAATTTTAATATTTTAAAAGCTTTATGAAAGATATAGATATACAAGTTCTAAGAATCTAAATAATTTTTAAGAACTGTACAATTTTAAATAATTTTAAAAATTAAAGTTATAAATGATGTAGTTATACTATTGTTGGCACATAAAAAAGCCCCCACAACATGGTTAATTCAATTTTAGGAATTTTTCGAGTTGGATGACCATTAATATTTTTAAGTGATTTTAACTAATTTTAATAATTTTAAGAAATTCATTAATTTGCATAACATTACTTTTTTAATAATTTAAAATATTTTTCTGAATTTTAATATTAGTAAACAATTTTAGGTGTTCCGTTGGAAATTTTCCATTGTAAATAATAATTTTGCTGGCTTAAGTGTACTGTTACAATCATTACAAATCTTATAAATTAAAAAAAAAAATTAAAAATTTTATCAGTATGAAGAATTTTTTTGAATTTTAATAAAATTTAGAATATTTAGAAATTTTAATTTAAAGATGTGAAACCGTTAAGAGTTCTAAGAGTTATACAAATTTAATTTTTTTTTTATCAATTTATTAATTTTACGAGTTTTATGAATATTTTGAAGAATTTCTTTAACTTTAAAGTTTGATAAATTTAAATTTTTTTAAAGACTTTTAAGAGTTTGATGAATTTTAAGATTTTAATTTTTTTTTTTAAATTAAGACATTTTAATTGAAGAGTGATAAATATGTATATTAATTATTCTAAAAATTCTAAGGATTTTAAGAACTAAATATAAAAAGTTTAAGAATTTTATTAAATTAAAGAATTTTAAGAAATTGATGGATAAAAAAATATTTTAATAGAACTATATCAACTGATAGATATAGCCTATACACCCACTTCAGTAATACTTTTGTTGCAATCAGCCACAGAAAAACATTAGAAAGCTTTAATTCCTTAAGCTTTTCAGTATGTTTAATCATTTATTGGTTCTTCTTATACATTTTTAAAAGATTTGAGTGCATTGGACAAAGGTTTGAAATGTTTCTTACATTTAACGTAAATACACATAAAGTCGTGACCCATAGTGGTGTGAAAACAATCAACTTCACCTTAAAACTATAAATCAATGAATTTGGATTGTAATTTTTTATAGCTTCTGTTCCGCTGCCAAAAAGTGCGCAGTTAACAGTTTCCAATTCAAAATACTGATAACATTTATTTTCCACGAATTAAATATTTAAAACATACATTTCAAGTGTCTGATTTTATCAATACGCCCTGCCGGCTATAAATAACAAAATCTTGGCACATCGGATATCAATTTTGTCGGCAACATACAAGTAATACAATCAAACTAGGTAGATTGTAAAATAAATAACGCATTTTTTACAACGCAATTGTTTGCTAATGTTATTGTGTTGGTTTTGTGAATCAGACGCCGATCAATTTTGAAGCCAATATTAAATCAGAGTGGTTAAACGCAAAGTCAATCACCTAGCAAAACTGTCTTAATTAAGTGTCAGGCGTGATTTACTTATCAGAGCCGATTAAATATGTCATCTATATAGCTAATTGTAAATACGCGGACGTGATCTTTTCCTTCCAAAAACACTCTACGAATGATGATTAATAGTAAATTTTGATAACATTAAAATTTATAAATTAAAATTATTTCAGATTTAGGAACTTTAAGAATTGTAAAATATTTGGGACTTCGAGGAATTTTGAATTATTTAATTATAATAATAGTAACAGTTTTTAGAGGCCTTTACTGGCACCTTATTCTCTTAAGTATAGTACACCGTGGGGCCATTGTCGCCTTCAGTGACCTCTGCGCCTTCCATACGGCGGCTCTCCTTTCGGAATTCGTTCCAGATCAGCACGCAGAACATGAACGAGCCAGCGAATAATTTAGAACTTTACGAATGTTAAAAGTTTTGTGATTTTTAACAATTTCAAAAATTATAGAATTTGAATAGTTTTAATAATCTTAAGTCAAATAAATAAATAGTTTAAAAATAATTTAACGTGTTTTAGAATTTGTATTATTGAATTTAATGTTGAAAATAACCATTATGCTGTCCCATAAAATGTCATTGTCCCTCACATTGTCGTTAACGTGTTTTAATTTAGTTTTCTGTTGACTTCTATGACTTAGGCGATATTTAAATATACCGATTTTACGTATTTTACCCACCGTACGTGAATGATCCGTCGAGTTTTGCGTCGTTTAATTTTTAAATTCACAATTTTTACGAGAATTAAGTCCTGTAAATAAGTTTAAGCACGTGTACCACGAAATTTTAGATTGTATAGAATTTTAAAGTTTGTTATAATAGTAAAAGTCTTAATCATTTTAAGAAATTGATCTAAATACTGATCTGAAGATTTAAAATATTTTTTTTTAGAATTATCAGTTTTTTTACATAGTTTAAGAGTATTAAGAATTTTAATAATTTGTTTATTTTAAGAATTCAAGTTTTAAACATTTTTTAAATAATAAATCTTCTAATAATACTAATAAATAGATTTAAAAATTTTCAAAACTTGAAAAGTTCTTAGTTTTAAGAAATTTAAAAGTTATACAAATTTTAAGAGTTCTAACATTTACTGAGAATTTTAAAAATTATAAGGTTTTTAATTATTGAACGGTTTTTAATAATTTCAGAAAATTTATGAATATTCTGAATTTTATGTATTAAATGATATAAAATATTCACAATCTTTAAAGAATTTAAAAAAATGTTAAATTTAAACTTTTTACGGTGAAGTAAATTAACATTTAATTATAGAATTTATGGTAAAACACAAAATCGGATACTTGAAACTTAACAAAATTTTTCTAGGTTGCGCCGGTTGTAAGTATCAAATTTGTTCGCAGGATGCGCATCCCAGAGAAAATTAGATTTACATGTCGATATAACGTTATACGTAAATAATTACTCGTATAATTAAAATATTGATTTAAACGACATTGTTTACAAGCAAAGTATACCAGCTGTTCGAAACGAAGGAATTCTGGCACCACAATGACGGAGTTTGAATAGAATTTGTATAAACAATTTTTTTTTCACCGAGCAAATAGCACAGTGGTTATAGCTGTGACGTTTGGATTGGGAGGTACCGGGTTCGAATCCAAATAGAGGCAGGATGCAAAAGTGATTCTACATTCATGATTTCGATCAGGATGATTACGAGCAAATCTAGCTTCTGTTGAAGTGCAGAATCCATGGGCCGAGCCGTCGTTCATGTCAGTACAGGTTTTCGTGGAGCTATACAATGTGTGGATGGTCAATCGGACCTGTAGCCGTTAAAAGAAAAATCTGTTAATATAAAAAATATTATCAATTTTAATAATTTAAAATAGTAGGAAATTCTAAAATTTTCCAAAATTATATAGCTTAAAAAATTTAAAATTTTATGTTTCCACAAGATTTCAAAAAAATATTAAGATTTTTAATACTAATTTTAAAAATTTAATGAAGTTTAAGAAATTTTAGGTATTTTGAAAAGTTTCATAATTTTACAAATTAAAGAGTTACCACTATTTTCTTTTTAATATTTGCAATAATTCTAATAAAGTTACATTTTTAAAAGTTTAACGTTTTAAATAATTTCAGGAACTAAATATAATAATTTAAATATATTTTGAAAATTTTAAAAATGTTAAATTTAGTGCTTAAACAAACATTTAAGAATTTTAAGTTTTTAACAGTTTTAATAGGTTTAATTTAAATAAATAAAATAAATGCATAATTTTAGAATATTAAGCTAGTTGTATCGTTATGATTTATCCTTTACAGATTTCTGATTGAATTAATTCAATTCATTTCATAAGGACCAAAGATGTACCAGGTAGGATTTTAAATTATTTGACTCTGATTTTGAAGTTGTCAACAGGTTAGTGCGGAGTTAACAAATGCCACTGATTCATAACACTGATAACATTCATTTTCTACAAATGAAATATTAAAAACAAAAACACATTCATTTTCAAGTACCAGATATATAATATAGATATTTGGAAATATTTAAAAGAACCTAGATTTTATCAATATTTTATTTACTGCCGCCTATAAATAACAACACTTTTGGCACATCGAGTATCAGTGTTGTATGCAATATACAAGTGGTACAATCAAATCATAAGTAAAGTTTAAAATGAATACCAATAACGCATTATTTGTATTATTGCTGTGTATCGGAACAGCCACCGCTCTTACATACTATCCATTCTATATTGGTGAACGAGAGCCTGGTGATCGTCCAATTTACATAACTACTTTGGAATCAATCGAAACGGAGGATTATACTACCCATGAACTGTACTATGAGTGGATTGGTGATAATGAAATATTTAGCCTAGTGTATGTCGAATTACCATTTACTGTAAGTATATGTCATTAAACTATAAATGTATTTTTATATACGAATTTAAAATTTTTTATGGGTTTCGTTTAATTTTATTAGCGTGATTGGGCAATGTTAGGTCACAACCCATTATACAAAACATATTTTGAACTGGAAGTTCACGCTAATACAACACAATTGTCTGTTAATGTTATTGTGTATGGCTTTCCAAATCAGACGCTGACACATTCTGATGCCAATATTAAATCCGAAATTAAAGTGGTTGAACGCACAGTTAACACATTGTGAAATTGTAAATAAATATTTTGTATTAATAAATGGTTTAGATGCCGCTGTTATAAAATAATAATTTTATTTTGCGCTGTGTATATGTGTCATCCGTGATTTGGTTATCAAAATCGACCAAAAGTGTTATCTGTATACATAGGTAATTGTAAAATAAGGCCAGTTTTCTCAACATGCGCATCAAGCACTATACCAAAAGTGTTTTTGTACAAACCGGTCACCAAGTAATTTAGTTCGTGAAACTTGTATAGCAATGCTCGTAACGCGGTTATAATGGTATTCGACCTTAAACAATCGACCCTAAACACTGTAGTAATGTCGATTAATTCTGTAACTATCGAGGATGGGCGTTTACGCGTCATCTATTATTTGTGCGCGTCATCTAGAGTGGTTTTGTCAATTAGTTCTAAACTAAAGGGTGACCAAATTTCCTTAGGAACAATGCGTTATTGGTGATATTTTTATAGAATGTCCGTCAATGCATTTAAAACTCTTTTCAAAAAGAGCCGAATTTAAAACTAATCGTGCTCAAATACCACGAGTATACTTCAGTAGCCCTGTTTATAACCGTGGAACGGCTTAGAACAGCACGCAGAAAAATCGGGAAAAACGGCTCACAAAAAATCAGACAATAAGGTTATAACCTTCATTAAAAATAATCCGGGGAAATTTAACTATGACCGTGCCATAAAGTTTAATACACCCCACTTATTCGATAAAATATGTGACAGACTGATGACTAAATTTTCACAAAATTTAGTGGATGTGTTTTGATGGATGAGGAAATTGGGTTTGAAACACTTGTAACATTCAGTGCATGTTACTATATTTAATACCAATTGGTTGACCCAATGTATATAGTCATTATTTTGCTCGATGTAATACTATTGTTTAGATTGCCTCATTCTTCATTTTCATTCATTAATTTAGCTCATTCATCAAACTGCGGCTTGGTTTAAATATAAATAACCCTCGATGCATGCGGTGGAAATTTTGTCATCATAATGCAGTATTGCATTTTAAATGTCATAAACCCTGTCGATGTAGGGTTGGTTATTATGTTGGCGGCTTACCACATGCTAAATGAGCAGTACGTATGTATGTATATAGAATACCGTTCAATTATCGTTCGATTTTTGGTAAGTGGTTGACAACGAGAAAATTCTAGTGTTTCTAGTAGTCGAGTTTTGAAAGTCAGTTCAGCTTGAACAAATATTAAAAAGATACAAAATTTAAGAAATTGTGAAGAGCTCGAAATTATAGCTCATGTGCTTATGATATGTGAATACATATTCGAGTATAGTGAATATGATGTTTTGAATAATATATGATTATTCTAATTTTAGTGAATATTATAAATTAAGAATATTTGAAATTGAAACCAGAACAATGTTATTGTTGGTATATATAAAATTGGCGAAGCTTTAAATCGCTATATTATAAATTTATAAAATTTAATATAAAATATAGAACAATTGTTTATATGGTGCTTGTGTGTTTTATGTGTTAAGCACGAGTTCGGTGAAATTCAATATATAAATAAATAGTCGGTGAACCTGCTATTGAATCAGAAATAATTGAAAACGCGACTATAATATATATATAAACTTCGAGGGGTCATTGTTCGATTGAGAGAGCTCCTTAAAATTAAACTAAAACGTATTTCAACAATTCTGGAGACGCGCTCAACACGCGGTCGGATTGCGGTATTTTGGCCGAAGCAGCACGTGTAGTGGAGCATATCAACAACCATTTTGGGAGACGCGCTCTACACGCGATTGGATTACCGTTTTTCTATCAAAATAATGTTGGTAGTGAACGACGGTTCTTGATAGTTTAGATAAGTTTTATTTCCTCTATATAAAAAATATTGTAATAAATTGTGAATTTCAGGTATATGTACATATGTATACAGATATTGGTCTAAAATCATCTTTACATACATACATATATACATAATATCAGTATAGTTTGTTCTTTTGTTTTTATAAAATTTAATATAACTAATTCTTTTCTTTTCCTATTTTAGTCCTAGTTTTGTTAAATTAATCAGCTTGATATAGGGCTGCTCCATGGAAGCGCTTTCATCGGATCATCTCTGCATAAGGTATACAGACTTATTATTATTTTTATTATTTTGTTAACGGTTAGATCCGTTATTAAGTTAGTTGGAAAAGAGGTGAATTATTAAACTAGAATTTTATAATTATTGTTTTTCATTCTAAATTGCTTTTAATGAATTCATTTTCAAATTAATGTTAAAACATTTTTCTTTTTATTTTTCATTAAATTAAATATTAGTTTTCATCACAATTTACTTAAAAACTAATTAATAAAATAATTGTTAAATTGAATATTACATTTTAGATTGTATTTATTTATTCACTATGAATTACTAAAGTAGAAGTTTACCGTGGATTGTGAGACAGCTGGTAAGTATGTGTAAGTTGATTCAGCCTTTTTTTTTAGTGGCCACGTGAACGTTTGCAGACCAGACAAGCACAAACCCCACGACCAAATTTACCTCCACCGCCTGAGCTCGGGTTATCAATGGCCACGTGCTAGTCTCGCAACGTATAAATATGCTCAAATATTTTTATGCTAACGGATGTCTGATTCCATCTCACATGGCATCCGTTACACACTTCAAGTTAGATATACATTTGCAAAAAAATGTATGATTTGGCCAGCAATTTGCAGTTGTGGAGCCAGGCCTTTGTCCAATTTTTCATAACGACGTATTTTGACGCTAATTCTTCAACACGATTTAGCAGTAAAGTTTTTGCCATATAGCTCGTTCACACGATTATAATTCCAACAAAAGCAAAAAATTTGCACGAGATGTTATCTCAAAGAGTCCAGAGGTTTTCGATGTATCTAAAAATTTTGGGATATAGTGGAAAGAGTGCTGAAGTGCAAAGTCACACCGGCAATTATGCCAGAAATAGGGAGCATCAAACAACATGTGCGTGATTTTATTCGTAATAACGAAATCTATAGAGTTGATTCGTGCAAAAATTCAAAAATTCTAAAAATTCGATTTAATCGTATGGAAACTTTATTATCATTCGAAAGAACATTTCTTGCCATTTATTTTTTAAAATATTACTTCTTTCATAATAATGGCAGCAACTGCGATGGTCCTTTCTCGAAGTCCAATTTTTGATGACGCGTTCGAGAATATCGAATGGTATTTGGTGAATGACACGAGTAATGTTGGCTTCCAATGCCTCAAATCAAGCTGGTTTATTCACATAGATTTTGGAGATTGCGTAGCCCCAAAGAAAAGAGTCGATTACAATAAATTATATCAAATAATGCAGAAGAAAAATCCTGCAAGTTAGTTTGTTTCGAATTTCGAATTATTAGTTGCATTAGAGATTTAATAAATATTTAGAATTTCTATTACAAATAATCTTAAAAATAGTTTTAATTGTTTTTAAATTTTCTAAAATTTAGAGAATATTTTTATCATTATAGAATTTAATAATTAAAATAATTTCAAAAACATAGAAATTTTTTAAAAAATTTAAGTGATTTTTCAAATTTTGTCAATTAACTAATTTATTAACTTTTAATTTTAAAAAATGTAGAATTTTAATATTTTTAATAATCTTACGAACTACATGTACAAGATAGATTATTTATTTAAGAAATTTAAAGCAGTTAAAATTTCTAGGCTTAGAAAATTATTAAGAATTTTACTAAGCTTTCATAATTTTTTTTATCATTTTAGAATTTAATAATTTTAATATCATTAAGAGTTTTGAGAATTTTAGAAACTTTAAGAATTTTAAGAATAATAAAAATATTAAGTGTCTTTATTAGATATTTTTTAATAAATCTATAATTTTAAAAAAATTTCGAAATTTAGCTTTGTACTTTTAACAATTTAAAATATTTTGGAATTCTATTATTTGTAAAACTTTTAAGATCTAAATAATTTAAATTATTGTTTATAGACATTTGAAGCATTTACAATTTTCAATGTAATATAATTAATTAAGGAATAAGAGAATAAATTTATGGTAAAATTCAAAACAGTTCTTGTAATATTGGAAAGCTTTTCTCAGGTTTCATTAACCGGTTTTTGTTTAATTTCAAAGATTCTATGACTTGGGGTGTAATTATACAACTTCCAATTTTGTTATTCGCAGTTGTCCTACGAATTTCTAAATATATGTTAAGTTTTACGACTGCAGTGTTTGGACTTGTCCCACTTAAATAAATTTGAATTTACCCGTTGAAGGGGTGATTTTTTAAAACGAATTTTAAGACATTAATTTTACGATTTTTATGATTTTTACCATAATTTTCACTTACTATTTTTATTAAAATATTTTTGAAATTTAGGGAAATTTCTGATATTTTTAATTTTTTTAATATTTTAAATTATTTTAAAAATTTCAGAAAATTAATATTTTTTTAAACTTTCATTCAGAATTAAAACAATTTTAAGAAATTTTAGTTTTCTAAAATTTTAGGAATTTTAAAATTTATAGAATTTAAATTATTTTGAGAATATGTTTTTTTCAAATTTTAATTATATTAACAATTTTAATAAATCAAGAATTTTTATAATTTTAGAAGTTTGAATTTTTCAAATTTACAAAAATCAATTTTATCTGAATTACCTTTTGACATTTAGTCGAAATTTGAACATAGCAAAATTTTAATTTCAAAGCATTTTTAAAGGAATTTATTAAATTATCAAATAGTTCTAAGTTTTAATAATTTTAAGAATTAAGCTTCTAGAATTTTGGAAATAATGATTTTTAAGAATTTTATGAGTTTTCAGAATTTTGATTTATTTCCAATTTTAAACGTTTCATGCTAAAAATTCATAGAATTGCGATACTATTATCGATTTTAAATTTTAAATTTTTTAGATATTTTATGAATATTCAGAACTTTCATATTTCAACTATGAACTATGTACATTTAAGAATTTGATTAACTTTACCAAAGAAGAATGAATTAGCTGAGATAGAGTCGCTTGATTTAGAGAATTTTGAAAATAAATAAATAGACAAGTGCGAAATTCATTAACTGTAGCTAAACTATGATGAAATTGAATAAAACGTTTAACGAAACCATTCTATGTCGAAAAGACTTTTGGTTAATTGGACTATCCTCCAACATATTTTTCGAAACAAATTTTTGGGAGCCTCGTGAACCCACGGTTCGTACGAAATCAAAAAAAGGCGGAACATGCTGACTTACTTATCTTTACGTACTTATGGCTAAAGAAGTGCTTCTGAAATGGTCAATTTGGATTACTCTATGGATATAAGAAATAAGATTTTAAGTAGAATTATGAATTATGAATACATATCATCGAATTGTAGGTCTATACGTTTTGCATAAACTTCAAGTGATTTAAATTCAAAACCATTGTGATCTGGGGAAAATATGTTTGTTTAAAATTCTACAGCTTTCATGATTATCGGTACTGTTCAACTATCATATCTCGATAGAATATTACAAATTTTAAAGATTCTAGAAAGTTTATGTAAAATTTTTTCAAATTATAATTTTTAGCTATTTTGTGATATTAAATTTTAAAATCTTTAAGAATTTAAAGTTATTAATTTGTTATTTATAATTTTATAAATATATAATTAAGTTGTTTTCATTGTATTCAATTTAGGAAATAGTTAAAAAATTAAGACTTTTATGTACTTTCAATATTTGAATTTTAAGAATTTTAAGAATTTGGTCATTTTAGAATTTAATAACATTAATAATTTTAAAAACTTTAAGAATGTTAAAACTTAAAACTGGTCAAAGTTCAATTTTGCTGATAAATTTTGCAAATTTCAAGATTCTTAATATTTTTTGAGAATTTTTGGAATATTAAGGTTTTATTAATTCTAAATTTCACAAGTTTTAAATTAAATTAATTTAAAAAAAATCACAGTTTTAATATATTAAAAACGTTATGAAAGATATAGATGTATAAGTCTTAAGAATTTAAATAGTTTTTAACTGTACAATTTTAAAAATTGTATCTATTGTGTAAAATATCATTTAAAAATCCAAAACCATCGATGGAATTTGAAATTTTTTCACTAGGATTTGGTGGAAAATTTCATGTTGTAAATGATGTTGTTGTTGGCACATAAAATTGCGCAGCCCCCCTCAACATGGTTAATTTAATTGTTCGAGTTATTAATTTGACATATTTTACGATTCTGTAAAATAGATTCCATTAAATTTAGAATTTTAAGAATTTAATGATTTTCAATAATTTTAATAATTTTAAGAAATTCATTAATTTGCATTTTTTTTATTTTTTTATTTTTAATATTTTAAAATATTTCAGAGTCTTAGTATTAGTAAAATATTAAGAATTTTATTAGTATGAAGAATAGTTTTGAATTTCAATAATTTTTAGATTTTTTTTAAATTTCATTTCAAAATGTTTTAAATCTTTGAAGAATTTTAAGAGTTATACAAATTTAATTTTTTTTTTGAATTTTAGAAAAATTAAGTATAGACATTTTATGAACTTATTAATTTTAAGATTTTTATGAATATTTTGAAGAACTTTTTTAACTTTAAACACTTAATAAATTTAATAATTTTTACATTTTGTAAATTTTTAAGAGTTTGATGAATTATAAATTTTTGATTTTTTTTTTTTAAATTAAGACATTTTTATTGAAGAGTGTTAAATTTCTATATTAATTATTCTAGAAATTATAAGAATTTTTAGAATCTTTATTTTTAATAGTTTTTAAAACTAAATATGAAAGGTATAAGAATTTTGTTTAATTAAGAATTTGAAGGATGAAAAAATATATTTAAATGGTTCAATATCAACAGATAGATACACTACAGTAATACTTTTGTAGCAATCAGTCACAGAAACACATTAGAAAGGTTTAATTCCTTAAGCTTTTCAGTATGTTTGATCAACTATCGATTCTTCCTATACATTTTTAAAAGACTGCAGTTTATCGGACAAAGACTATAAAGTCGTGAGTGTGAAAACAATCAACTTCATCTTAACACCAAAAACGTCAATAAATGAGGATTTTAATTTTTATAGCTTCTGATCCGCTGCCAAAAAGTGCGCAGTTAACAATTTCCAATTCAAAATACTGATAACTTTTATTTTCCACGAATTAAATATTTAAAACATACATTTCAAGTGTCTGATTTTATCAATACGCCCTCCCGGCTATAAATAATAAAATTTTGGCACATCGGATATCAATTTTGTCGGCGACATACAAGTAATACAATCAAACTAAGTAGATTGTAAAATAAATAACGCATTTCTAGTATTATTGCTGTGTATCGGAACAACCGTCGCTTATATACTATTTCCTATTGGTAAACGGGAGCCTAGGGATCGTCCAATTTACATAAATACTATAGAAACAAACAAAACGGAAGAGTATGCTTCTCATCATGTGTATCATGAATGGATTGGTGTTAATGAAAGATTTAGCCTAGTTTATGTCGAATTACCAGTTGGGGTAACTGTAAGTAAATGTAACTACAAATGTTTACGAATTTATAATTTGAGATATTTTTTGTTTAATTTTTTTTAGTTTGATTTGGCACAAATAAGTTACAATCCATATTATAAAACATTTTTTCAATTGCAAGTTGCCGGTAATACAACACAATTATTGGTTAATGTTATTGTGTATGGTTTTGTGAATCAGACGCCGATCAATTTTGAAGCCAATATTAAATCGGAAATTAGAGAGGTTGAACGCAAAGTCAACCACCTTACAAAATTGTAATCAAACATTTGTATAAATAAATGGTGTAGTTATCGCTGTTAAATTATTTTTAATTTTGTATTACTCCGTATATGTGTCAGGTGTGATTTACTTATCAGTGCCGATAAAATATGTTATCTATAAAGGTAATTGTAAATAAAATTGTTTACCATTTTACGCGGACGTGATCTTTCTTTTCCTTCCAAAAATTGAAATTTTTTGAACTTCGAGGGATTTGAATAATTTAATAATAATAACAGTTTTTAGAGGCCTTTACTGGCTCCTTATTGTATCAACAATTTGGCTCCAGCGGTTTCGATCCTTAGCATGGTCTTCATACTGTTTTAGACCATCTGAAGAAGCCAAGTCATTCTTTACACTGTGGAGCCATTATCGCCTTCAGCGACCTCTGCGCCTTCCATACGGCGGCTTTCCTTCAGAATTCGTTCCAGATCAGCATGCACAACATGAACGAGCCAGCGAATAATTTAGAACTTTAAGAATGTTAAAAGTTTTGTGATTTTTAACAATTTCAAAAACTATAGAATTTGAATCTGCCCTGGAATACCTAGGAATGCCAACAAAACTGGTACGACTATGTAGGATGACAGTGACGCAGTCTCAATGCTGTGTTAAAGTTGAGAACAGGCTATCGACAAGTTTTGTAGTTAACTCGGGTGTTCGGCAGGGAGATGCTCTGTCCCCGATACTCTTTAATCTCATGTTGGAGTACATCTTTCGTAAAACTGAAACACCGCAGCGTAACATCTTATATCGCCAGTCCAATCAGGTGCTTGCATATGCAGATGACATATGCGTGATTGGACTGAATAGCAACGGAGTGAAAGAAATACTTGATCCGCTTGTAGAGTTTTCAGCTTCTGTTGGACTTCAGATCAATGAGTCCAAAACGAAATACCTGATCTCAGGTTTTAGGGACAGTGGCACACCAGATTTTAGTAGTGGCCACCACACGTTTGAGGGAGTGAGGAGGTTCAAATATTTGGGTTCTCTTATCACTCACGATAATAGTGTGGGTGAGGATATTAAAGTGCGGCTGGCAGCTGGCAGTCGTTCTCTGTATCCTCTAAGGCCACTGCTAAAATCTAAACACTTATCAAGTGCCGTGAAGCTGAAGCTTTACAAAGCGTTGATCAGGAACGTTGTTATGTTTGGATGTGAAAGTTGGGCGCTGACGGATGAATACGAGAGATGGCTCCTAACATTTGAGAGAAGAGTCATGCGTGTGATCTACGGCCCAAAACGCGAAATAGATGGTACCTACCGAGCTCTGTACAATATCGAGATCAGAGATCTGATGAAGATCCCCGATATTGTACATGAAATAAGATCTCAGCGAGTACGCTGGCTCGGTCACGTTCTGCGTGCTGATCCGGAACGAATTGTGCAGCGATCTCTGAAAGGAGAGCCACCATATGGTAGGCGCAGAGGTCGTTGCCGGCGACGATGGCTCCACGATATAGAGAACGACTTGGCCTCTTCAGATTGTCTTAGACAGTATGAAGACCATGCTCAGGATCGAAACCGTTGGAGCCGGGTTGTTGATTCAGTAAGGGGCCAGTAATGGCCTTTAATACTGTTTATTATTATAGAATTTGAATAGTTTTAATAATCTTAAGTTAAATAAAATAAACAGTTTAAAAATAATTTAACGTGTTTTAGAATTTTTATTATGGAATTTAATGTTGAAAATGACAATTATGTTGGCCCATAAAATGGCATTGTCCCTCACATTGTCGTTAACGTGTTTTAATTGAAACAAATATTACGAATTTTAACAAAAAAATATTATTTTTCTACGATTTTTACGATTGCCAGTTCTATCACTAACATATCTTATGAATTTTATTATATATTTTAAGAATTTTAAAAATTTAAGAATTTTAAAAATATTATCAATTTTAATAATTTAAAATAGTAGGAAATTCTATAAGTTTCCAAATTTATATAGCTTAAAAAATTTAAGAGTTTTATTTTCCAGAAGATTTCAAAAAATATTAAAATTTTTAATACAAATTTTAAAAATTTAATGAATTTTAAGAAATTTTAGGAATTTTTAAAAGTTTCATAATTTTACAAATTTTTAAAAAGTTTCATAATTTTACAAATTAAAGTGTTACCACTATTTTGTTTTTAATATTTGCAATAATTCTAATAAATTTACATTTTTAGAAGTTTAACGTTTTACATAATTTCAGGAACTAAATATAATAATTTTATATTTTTTTTGAAATTTTAAAAATGTTAAGCATTTAAAAATTTTAAGAGATTTAAGAAAGAAAAAATTTCGTGCTTAAACATTTAAAAATTTTCAGTTTCTAACATAAGATTTTAATAATTTTTTGAAGATTTAGTATTTTAAAAGTTTTAAGAATATTAACTTAAAATAGTTAAATTTTCATAGGAATTAATAATTTTCGTAAATTTTAAAATATATTTGTATTATTAATAATTTAAAAAATTTCATCATTTTAATTAAATTTTAACTTTATCGATTGCAGTAAAATTTTTAAATATTGGTAAATGTTAATGGTTAAGAGAATTCTCTTAGCAAAGTCCAACACCATATTTAAAAGTTAGGAATGTTTTTATAGGATTGGTTTGGTACGTTTAACAATTTCATGTTATAAATGATAATTCCGCTTGATAATAAAATGTCACATTTTTTGATGTTAGTTAATGATGTTAAGGAACGTTATATATTTTAAAAATTTTACGAATTTGACGAGTTCATTTTAAAATTAAAGGATTTTAATGATTTTAATTAATTTGAAAATCTTAATTAAATTTATTTAGGAATTTCATGAATTCTAGGAATTTTAAAAATTTTGTATTTTTATTAATTTAAATGAATGAATTTAATGAAATGCGTTGTTTCGAACTTTTTTCACAATTAACATTAATTATTGCTTTAAGCGTTATTAGTTAACATTTTTAAATGCACGAATTTTAAGTCTTATACAATTTTTTAGCATTTTATAATTTTAAGAAAATTATATTTTAAGAAAGTGTTTTATCAATTTTTAAATTATTATAATTTTGATTGTTTGTTTTCATTAGGAAACGCTCATTACTCATAAATAATTTTTTATATGTCAAACATTTATTTTTATTAGGCCAGATGTTGCGCAATCAATCGAATTGTAAGCTAAATAATATTCTAGAATCTACACTATCCACTAAATAAAGTTTGAAATAATTCAATTCATTTCATGAGAACTAAAGATGGGACGGGATTTTAATTAATGTAAGCCTAATCTTAGAGTTGTCAACAAGTTATTCCGGAGTTAACAAATGCCACTGATTCATAACACTGATAACATTCATTTTCTACAAATGAAATATTAAAAACACACACACACACATTCAATTTCAAGTGCCTATTTAAAAGAACCTAGATTTTATCAATATTTTATTTACTGCCGTCTATAAATAACATTGTTGGCACATTGAGTATCAGTGTTTGGTAGAATATACAAGTAGCACAATCAAATCATAAGTAAAGTTTAAAATGAATACCAATAACGCATTATTTGTATTATTACTGTGTATCGGAACAGCCACCGCTCTTACATACTATCCATTCTTTATTGGTGCACGAGAGCCTGGTGATCGTCCAATTTACATAAATACTTTGGAATCAATCGAAACGGATGAATATACTACCCATGATCTGTACTATGAATGGATTGGTGATAATGAAATATTTAGCCTAGTGCATGTCGAAATAAATACTGTAAGTATATATAATTAAACTATATACGAATTTATAATTTGTCTAATTTATGTTTAATTTTATTAGGCATTTTGGGGACAGGGAAGTTACTTCCCATTACAAAGAAATTCTTTTAAACTGGAAGTTCACGCTAATACAACACAATTGTCTGTTAATGTTATTGTTTTTGGCTTTCCGAATCAAACGCTGACAAATTCTGATGTCAATATTAAATCCGAAATTAAAGTGGCTGAACGCACAGTTAACACTTTGTGAAATTGCAATTAAATATTTATATTAATAAATGATATATGTAGATATCGCTGTTAAAAAATAATAATTTTATTTTGTTCTGTGTATATGTGTCATCTGTGATTTGGTTACCAAAATCGATAAAAAGTGAAATCTGTGTACATAGGTAATTGTAATTAAATTGAATTTTACGGGAACTTGACCGGAAGATAAAAGTCGACTTGTAAAAATTGCACATATATTATGCTTGGTCTAACGGTAAACAGTCAAAGCGACCAACTTTCTAATCATTCAATTCTAATCATACAATCAGGCTCAAAACACTGTAGTAAGGCCGATTAATTCTGTAACTATACAAAGTTATTGTCATGAACGAATGAAATAATAGGAATTTATGAATAAAATATATGAAAATATTCAAAAACTAAAATTTATTCAAGTTATTTTAATATTTTTAATATTCTTACAAACAATATGAACAGGAAAATTAAAAATTTAATGTACTCATATGTTAAAAATTTCTAGCCTAGAAAATTATTAAGAATTTTACTAAGCTGTTGTAATTTTTTTTTATCTTTTTAGAAACTTTAAGTATTTTCAGAATATTAAAAACAGTAAATGTCTTTATGCTCGTTATTTTAACTTTAGACATTTTTTAATAATTCTGTAATATAAAAAAAAATTGGAAATTTAGTTTTGTATTTTTATTAATTTAAATTTTTTTCTATTATTTGTAAAACTTTTAAGATCTAGATAATTTAAATTATTGTGTATGGACATTTGAAGCATTTAAAATTTTTCTAAGAATTTTATAAATTGTAATTAAATTTAATATAATTAATTAATAAGATAATGAATTTATGGTTAAATTAAAAACATTACTTGTAATATAAGTACGCTTTTCTCAGGTTTCATTAATCGGTTTTCGTATAATTTTAAAAATTCTACTACTTGGGGTACATTTGCCATTTTTACAAATCGCATTATGCGACTTCCACTTCGGTTATTGTAGTTGTCCTACGAATTTCTAAAAATATGTTGAGTTTTACGACTGCATTGTTTTAACTTTTCCCACTTACAATATTTATGAATTAACCTAAAAATTTATAGAATTTGAAATATTTTGAGAATAATTTAATAGTTTTAAGAGATTTCAAAAATTTTTTTTTTCAAATTTTGAATAATATTAACAATAATAAGTTCAAGAATTTTTAAAATTTACAAAAATTTATTTTAATTGAAACCTCTCGACATTTAGTCGAAATTTGATCTTACCTAAATTTTAACATCAAAGCATTAAAGGAATTTGTGAAGTTAAGTTTTAATAATTTTAAGAATTTAAAGATTGTTAAATTCTTTAGAAATTTAATAATTTTAAGAATAATAATTTTGGAATCTTTGATTTTTATAAATTATAGGAGTTTTTAGAATTTTGATTTATTTTCAATTGATTTTACCAAAACAGGATGAATTAAGCCACCTGAGATGCTTAAGCATGGTTTAGAGAAATTTGAAAATAAATAAATAGAGGAGTGCGAAACTCATTGACAGTAACTATACTACACTTTGTTAGAGGAAAATGGCATACTTAAAAGATTTTAAGATAAAGTTCTGGTGTATGGCCAACTATGGAATAGAATGATACATGGACATAAGAAATAAGATTTTAATACATATTTTGAATACCATTGAACTGTAGACCTATACGTTTAGTTTATGCAAAGTGATTTAGATCCATAACCATTGGGATTTGGTGAACATTTGTTTGTTTAAAATTCTACTGCTTTAATAGTTATCAGTACTTTTCAACTAACATATCTCGATGGCATATTACAAATTTTAACATTTCTAGAAAGTTTAGGAAACATTATGAGAATTTTATCTATTTTGTAACAATAAATTTTAACAATTTTAAAAATTTTAAAAATTTAAAGTTTTTAATTTGTTTTTATAATTTTATATATTTAATTAAGTGGTTTTCATTATATTCAATTAATGAAAAAGTTTAAAAAAATTAAGAGTTCGAAGATTTTTTTGAATTTGAATTTTACGAATTTTTAGAAATACTCCTGGTAACAATTTTTGGTCATTTTAGAATTTAATAACATTAATTACTTTAAGAATGTTAAAAGCTTAAGACAATTAGAAGTTTAAAAAATTTTGAGAAACATCAATTTTACAAAGTTCAAGATTAATAATATTATTTGAGAGTTTTTAGAATTTTAAGGTTTTATTAAACCCAAATTTTAGTAACTTTATTAATTCTTAAACTTTTAGTTTGAATTCTTTTAAATTAATTTAAAAAAAAATTAATAATTTTTAAGAACTGTATAATTTTACAGATTCAAGTTTTACTAGGATTTGGTTGAAAATTACTTGTTGTAAATGATACGAATCTGTTGGCGCATAAAATGTCCTAGCTCCCACAACACGATTAAATTAATTTTGGGAATCCTTCGAGTTGGATGACCGTTACCAATTTGACATATTTTACGGTTCCGTGCGAATTGTACGATTACTTTTATAATTAATTGTTGTTTCACGAATTTTCAGAATTTAAGAACTTAATGATTTTAAATAATCTTAATAATTTTAAGAAATTCATTAATTTGCATTTTTGTTATTTTGATAATTTTAATAATTTTAAATATTTCAGATTTTTAATATTAGTAATGATAAGGTTGCGATTTCTCTCATAAGTGTACTGTCCATCATTAGAAATCTTATAAATTAAAAAAAAAAAAAAAAAAAAAAATTTGACCAATTTTAATAAATTTATGTTTTAAGAATTTTTAAAATTTTTAAAATTTTAAAATATTTGAAACCTTTAAGAATTTTAAGACTTATACACATCTAATTTTTTTTAAGAATTTTAGAAAGTTTAAGTATAGACATTTTATGAACTTTTTAATTTTAAGATTTTTATGATTTAAGATTTAATAAATTTAATCATTTTAAAAACTTAATATAAAAGGTTGATGAATTTTATTAAATTAAAGAGTTTTAAGTAATTGAGGGATGAAAAAATATATTTAGAATTTTAATAATTTCAGAAATTTTAAATTTTTTAATCGTTTAGAATTAAAGTACTTTAATAATTTTAATTACTACAAGACGTTTTAAATTTATGAAAATTGAGGATTTTAAGTATCAAGAATTTTAAAAACTTTAAACCTCTTAAAAGTTTTCCCAATTTTAAAATTTTGAAAAAGTCTAAAATAATTTTGGGAATTAAAAGGTTTTTAATAATTCTAATAGTTTTAAGAATTTTAGAAAATCATGAATTCTAAGAAATTTTTTGAATGACGCTCATCATTAAATCCCAGAAAGGAATATGGAGATATTGCAAACAAATCTTTGTAACCAACCATAATCGAAGAGCTTGTGTTACTGCAATCAATTTAATTAAATTCATTAGTAGAACTGTGAGCTCAACAGATAGATAGGGCTCCAATACCTCAGTTTGCGCTGTTTCGATTTGCGATGTTTCAGTCTGCGTTCATATATTTTTGATGGCAACATTTTTCACTTTGCGTTTTGTTTAATTCGATTTGCGTTGATTTTTAAAAAAAACTCACTTTGCGTTTTATTTTTACTCCATTTGCGTTTTTTCGTAAAAAAAAAGGATCTTTGTAAAGCAAAGGAAAATACGTAAATCGGTAATTCCCCTCTAAACTATATTACTACTGTGTCGAATTTGTCATAATAGTGGTCATTTTATGCTTGTTTGTTTAGCAATAACGTTATATGTATAAAGAAATTTAACGTTTAATTAAATTTGTGTGTACATTACGTTTAATTAAGTGCATTGTTATAGTTTTTCTTAGTTTCATAAACTTTTCGAGTGTAACGTATGTACTTTTGTATTTCTGAGAATTAAATTATTACCCGCTAGTGATATTTTAATTAATTCAGCATTATTTTATCCCAAAAAAAATAGAATTTCCATATTGAAAAGGTATAAAAATAATGGGTAAGCCTAAAAAAACGGAAATTTGTGGAATAAAAAAAAAGAAAATTACTATCGAAATGAAATTAGATGTTCTTAAACGATATCATAAAGGTGAAAAGTTGGCTTTCATAGGAAAAACTCTGAATTTAGCCCCATCGACTGTGCGAACCATTTGTGAACGAGATGCTGAAAAAATTAAAGCTGCTGCGAATACCTCATCAAGTTCTGGTTGCAAAACATTGACTCGAATCAGAAATCCTTTGTTAATGAATATGGAATTATTGCTTACAAATTGGATTGAAATTCAAACTCAACGAAAAATGCCTTTAAGTCAAAATATTTTGCAAGCAAAAGCCAAAAGTTTATACCAAGACTTGGCTAAAAAATTACCGGGTAGTGAAAACGCTTCAACGAGTGATGAGCCTAACATTGAAACCTTCGAGGCAAGTCGAGGATGGTTTCAACGGTGCCGAGCGCTTTAAGGACGAATTAAAAGTTTTAATATCGGACGGAGGTTACATCGCCAAGCAGGTGTTCAACGTTGACGAAACCGGCTTGTTCTGGAAGCGGTTGCCAACTAGGACTTTTATTTCAAAGGCTGAAAAATCGGCTCAAGGCTATAAAGCTTGTAAAGAACGGCTTACCTTACTACTTGGGGGTAATGCACATGGGTATTTTAAATTCAAGCCTTTATTGATTTATCATTCGGAAAATCCGAGGGCATTGAAAAATATTTCGAAACAAAATCTTCCGGTTTATTGGCGAGCGAATAAAAAAGCGTGGATGACGGCGACTTTATTCGACGATTGGGCTAAAAACTGTTGTATTCCAGAGATAGAGAACTATTGCACGAAGGAAAACATAAATTTTAAAGCCTTAGTACTGCTCGATAATGCTCCCGGCCATCCCATTTACATCAATGAATTATCAGACAAAGTGAAATTCGTATTTATGCCACCGAATACAACCTCCTTAATACAGCCAATGGATCAAGGGGTTATTTCCACATTTAAAAGTTACTATTTAAGGCGAACATTCAAACAACTGCTTGATATCACCGATTCAGACGATAATGTGACAATGAAAGCGTTTTGGAAAAGCTACAACGTCGCGAATGCTGTCGAAAATATAGCCTCTTCTTGGGATGAAGTAAAACCTTCGTGTATGAATGGCGTTTGGAAAACGTTATGGCCAGAGTGTCGGAATAAAAGTGTGCTAGGAACGGATACTGAAATAGACGAAAGTTACGATGTTTGTCAGGATGTGGCTGAACTGGCTTCTGCTGCAAATTTCGAAGGCATGGAAATTATAGATATCGAAGAAATAATTGACGGCCCCGAAGAAATGTCTAATGAAGATTTAATTGAACTGTCAGAAATGGCAATGGTCGTAAATGAAAATGAAGAGACAGATAACGTAGAGGTAGTTGCAGAGGAACAGTTGCCAATTTCAAAAAAAATTTCGGAAGGTTTGAAACTCATCATTTCGCAGAGAAATTTCTATTAATCTCCAAAGATATGAAGATGTACCTTCATAGTAAGTCAGTTCCAGTTCAAACTACATTAGAACAATACTTTTCTCCAAGTACGAGTGAAAATGACAATTAAATGTATCTATAATTTATGTAGTTGTAAGATATGTAATTTATTTGAACTAATTAATAAAATAAATTTGAATTAACGATATATTGTTCACTTATACAATATAATTAAACTTTATTTTAAAAAAATTCGTATTTTTAGCAATTTATATGCATTTTTTGCTTAAATTCAGAACCGATCTTTGTATTTTCCATACATTTATATGAAAAACTTTATTTCGATTTGCGTCGTTTCACTTTGCGTGCAATTTTTCCAGAACCAAACACCGACGGAAACCGAGGTATTGGTGTATAAGCCGAACAAATGTTTACAAATTTATAATTTGAACTTACAACCCATATTATAAAACTATTTTTCAATTGCAACTTGCCGCTAATACAACACAATTGTTAATGTAATTGTGTATGGTTTTGAGAATCAGAAGCTAATTAATAATGAAGCGTGATATTAAATCGGTTAAACGCAAAGTCAACCACCTTACAAAATTGTAATTAAACATTTGTATAAATAAATTATGTTAAGCTATCGCTATTAAAAATGTAAATTTTTCTTGTTCTGTGTATATGTATCAGCCGTGAATTACTTATCAAAGCTGATAAAATGTGTTATCTAAATAGATAATTGTAATTAAATGGAATTTGTAATTTTCCCTGAACGTGACCTCTGCCCCAAAAACACTCTAAATTTTGAGAACTCTGTTTACGTCGATAACATTAAAATTTAATAATTAAAGAATTAAATATAAAAATTAAGAAGAATTAATTAAAATAATAAAAAATTTAAGAATTTTAAGCACTTAAAGTTTAAGCACTTAAATTTAATTTTTGTGATTTCGAAGCAGTTTGAATAATTTAATAACTTTAAGAATGATTTTTAAGTTTTCAGAATTTGAATAGTTTAAATACTCTTAAATAATAATATGAATAAAAATATTTTAAAATTTAATAATTTTTATTTTTACAGCTTTGATATTTATGACATTTTTTTTTTAAATTTATAATTTTTACGAGGATAAAGCCCTATAAATGAGTTTATGCACGTTTTCCACGAAATTTAAGAATGTTGAGAATTTTATAAATTTTAATTTTTTTTCAGAATTTGTAGAATTTCAAAGTTTGATCTGATACTAATAGTTTTAAAATTTTTAAGTATTTTATCAGTAGTTAAAGAATTAAAATGCAAATTTTTTAAAATTTTTTAGTATTTTACACATTTTGAGAATTTTAAGTTTCCAATAATTTAAGAACGATATATGTATAAGGATTTTAAGAATTATGTTAATTTAAGAAGATAAAGAATTCAAGTATTAAAAAATTCTACTATAAATAATACTAATAAATATATTTAAACATTTTAAAAACCTATGAATTTTAATTTTTTCCTAGAATTTTAGAAGTTAATAATTTTGATATTTCTTAAAAGTAATTTACGAGTTTAAATTATAATACAGTACAAATTGTAAATACTAAAGATAAAGAATTCAAGTATTAAAAAATTCTACTATAAATAATACTAATAAATATATTTAAAAATTTTAAAAACCTATGAATTTTAATTTTTTCCTAGAATTTTAGAAGTTAATAATTTTGATATTTCTTAAAAGTAATTTACGAGTTTAAATTATAATACAGTACAAATTGTAAATACTTTAAATATTTAAAGAATTTTAGAGAATACTTTGAGAATTTTATGATTTTAAAATTTATTTAATTTTATGGGTTTTGTCAAGTAAAATAACAATTAATTATGGAGTTTATAGTAAAGCGCAAAACCGTAGATTTTATATTCTTAGAATTTCAAGATCTCCAAATATATTAAGAGTAATATAATTAATTTGAAGTGTTTAATAAATTTTAGTACTTTTAATATTTTTTATTAACTTTACGAATTTTGGAGTTATCACTCTATTATTTTTAATATTTTCAATAATTCAACTAATTTTAAATTTTTTAGAAATTTCATGAATTTTACGAATATTTTGAATTTTTTTTAATATCACATATATTTATAATTTTGGAATTTTAAAGTTTTTAATAATTTCAGGAACTTAATATAATAATAAGAATTTTTAGAAATTTTGCAACTGGTAAAAATTCAAGATTTGTAAGAGATTTGAGAAAGAAAAAAATTAAAACTTTAAAATATAAGAATTTAAGTTCTTAACAGTTCTGATAGTTATTAACAATTTTAGGACCTTGCAGAATTAACGATCATTATACTCATTTTAGTATTTAATAATTTAAAAATAATGTTTAAATTATTTTAACATTAAGAGTTTTCAGAATTTTGAAAATTTTTATAAATTTTAATAATTTTATGAAGTTTTAGAATTATGAAGGTTTTAAGATAATTAACTTAAAAAAGTTAAATTTTTATAAGAATTTTTCGAATTTGAGTAATTTTAATAATTTTCATAAATTTTAAAATATATTTGTATTTTTAATAATTTAAAAAAATTTAGAATTTTAACAAAATTTTTAAAATTTTAAGAGATTTATTTTATTCTTTAAATATATTAAGAACTTTATCGATTGCAGTGAAATTTTTAAACTAACATTTAAGGATTAAGAGAGTTCTCATGGTAAAATCCACCACCATATCTCCAAAAAATTGTGTAATGTAACTTTAAAAAATTTAAGAAATTAGCTATTTTTAAATTTTTCAAATTTAAGAATTTTAGAATACTTTTAATACCTTTAAAATTATTAAGTGTAACTAAATTTTAAATAATAAAACAATTAGGTAATGATTTTTAGGAAAGTGAAATTTTTTAAATATTCTAAAATATTTTTGATTTTATTTAATAGTTTTAGAATTGAAATATTTTTAAATAAATTTAAGAACAAAATGCATATGAAAGATTTAAGAATTTTATTAACTTTAGAAATATAACTCAATAATTACAAAAATATTAAAAATCATTAATAAAAGTGTATTAAAATGTATAAGTTAAAAAATTCAGAAACATTTGTTTGCTCTTTAATCATTTAATTAAGAGTTTTAAAATTTACTAATTTTAAGTTTTAAGAATTTTTTTGGAACTTGAAATATTTAAATAATTTTGGCAATTTTACGAAATTTAGGAGTAATTTAATGTGCTGTTAATCGAAAAGTAAGCTAGATAATATTCTAGAATCTACAATGTTCATTAAATATGTGAACTTATTATAAAATTTGACACACATATCACCATAAGCCATAACATTAGCGTTTTTTTTTCGTTAACTAATCAATCCTCCGTGAACACTGTGCACATTGTTATACAAAATAAAAATACGAAAGAAACCCAACTGGTAATTGGATTTGATTTGAAAATATGAATCGTTATGATTTATCCTTTCCAAATTTGAAATAATTCAATTCATTTTATTAGAACAAAAGATGAACCAGAATTTTAGTTAATTTGCCTCTGATTCCGAAGTTGTCAAAAAGTTAGTTAACAATAAATTGAATAAATCCATAATACTGATTACATTTATTTTATACAAATAGAATATTAAAAACACACACAATCAATTTCAAGTGCCTGATTTGAAAATATTTAAAAGTGCCTACAGATTTTATCAATATGTATCGTCTCTATGAATATTTAATATATTTGGCTATACATATTTAAAAGTGGTTCACTTTATCAATACGTACTGCCGCCTATAAATAACAACATTTTTGGCACATCGAGTATCAGTGTTGTGTAGAATATACAAGTAGTACAATCAAATCATAAGTAAAGTTTAAAATGAATACTAATAACGCATTATTTGTACTATTGCTGTGTATTGGAATAGCCACCGGTCTTACATACGAACCATTCTTTATTGGCGAACGAGAGCCTGGTGATCGTCCAATTTACATAAATACTTTAGAATCAATCGAAACGGAAGATTATACTACTCATGATCTGTATCATGAATGGATTGGTGATAATGAAATATTTAGCCTAGCGTATGTCGAATTACCATTTAATGTAAGTATATATCATTCAACTATAAATGTATTTTTATATATGAATTTAAATTTTTTTATGGTTTTCGTTTAATTTTATTAGTATGATTGGGCACAGTTAAGTCACTACCCATTTGAGAAAGATTCTTTTAAACTGGAAGTTCACGCTAATACAACACAATTGTTTGTTAATGTTATTGTGTTTGGCTTTTCGAATCAGACGGTGTCAAATTCTGATGCCAATATTAAATCCGGAATTGAAATGGTTGAACGCAAATTTAACAATTTGTGAAATTGTAATTAAATATTTGTATTAATAAATGGTTTATCGCTGCTAAAAAATAATAATTTTATTTTGATATGTGTATATGTATCATCCGTGATTTGCTTATCAAAATCGACAAAAAGTGTTGTCTGTACACATGGGTAATTTTAATTAAATAAATAGTTAAATTTGCGGTTATAATGGGATTCGACCATATTTTTGTGCTTGAATTGAATACATCTTTAAAAACCTACACGTATAAAAGAATGACGTGATACATTAATACACTTTTGAATTGCTTTGTGGCTCAAAAATACTGTAGTAAGGCCAATTGATTCTATACAAAGTGTGAGTTAAAGTTATTTTCATAAACGAATGTCAAATTATATCAAAAAACCAGAATTTATTCAAGTTAGTTTTTTCGATTTTCAGTGTATTATATAAACATTATGAAAAATGGTTTTGATTATTTTTTAATTTTAATATTTATCATTTTAGAATTTAATAATTTCAAAAAATTTAAAACATTCAAATTTTTTAAAAAATGTAAGAAATTTTTCGATTTTTTTATTTTGATAATTAGCAACTTTTATTTTATTATAATTAAAAGAATTAAATATTTAAAGAAGTTCAATAAAATTTTTTAATATTTAAAAAATTAAAGAATTTTAAGAGTTTCTTTAATTATTATTAAAGAATTTTAAAAATATTATCAATTTTAATAATTTGAAGTAGTACGAAATTCAAAAATTTTCCAAAATTGTAAAGTATTTGTAGCTTAAAAAAAATAAGATTTTAAGTTTTTTCAAAATTTCAAGATTTCAAAAAAATATTAAAATTTTTAAAACTTATTTTAAAAATTTAATGAATTTTAAGTATTTAATTTTACAAATTAACTCTTTTCTTTTTAATATTTGCAATAATTCTAATAAATTAAAACGTTTTAATAGTTTTAAGTTTTTAATAATTCCAGGAACTAAATATAATAATTTAAATTTTGTTTAGAAATTTTAAGAATGTTAAGTATTTAAAACTTTTAAGAGATTTAAGATATTTATTAATAATTTTAAGTTTTTAACAGTTTTAATAGTTTTAATTTACATAAATAAAACAAATTTTAGGAGCTTTAATTTTAGTAATTACAATAATTTTCATAAATTTTAAATATGTTTGTATTTTTAACCATTTAAAAAAATTTAGAATTTTAACAAAATTTTAAGACATTTATTCTTTTTAGACATATACAAAATTTTAAAGTTTAATTTTATACTTTAAATAAGAACTTTTTTAAACATTGGTATAAGTCAGTTAAGGGTGAAGAGAATTCTCATGGTAAAATCCAACACCATATTTAAAAGTTAGGAATGCTTTTCTAGGATTGTTTTGGTACATTTAACAATTTCATGTTTCAAATGATAAATTCGCTTGTCTATAAAATCGATTTTCCAGAAATTCTAATAATTTTAATTTTTTTAATATTTTCAGTAATATTAAGAATTTCAGATTATTAATATTTTTGTGGGTTTATATTATTTTAAGAAGTTTAAGAGTTTATTAATTAAATTTCAATAATTTTATTTTTAAGAACTTTAAACAAATGTCCAAAATTTTTTAATTTACAGAATCTTATTAATTTGAATAAAAAGTCGAAATTTGATTAGAATTTAAGAGTTTTTAAAAATTTAACAATTTTAATAACTCGTTTAAAAAATTATAAAAAAACTTTAAGAATTAAAACCATAATGTTATTAAATAATTGTAAGAGTTTTAGAATTCACGATATATAAGATATATAACAATTTTTAGTTTTAAGAATTTAAGGAATTGTAAGTTGTTATTGAGTTTAAAACTCAGAGTTTTACTAATTTAAAAATTTCAGGGAATTTTAAAAATTATTTAAATGCAAGTAATATTTATAAAAATTTTAAGAATCTTTTTGATGGTTTCAGAATATTAACATTTTTAATAATCTTAAGAACTACGTGTAACAAGAAAGATTATTTATTATACAAATTTAAAACGTTATAAAAATTTCTAGACTTAAAGAATTATTAAGATTTTTAATTTAGGGTTTTTATCATTTTAAAATTTAATAATTTTAATATTTTTAAGAGTTTTAAGAATTAAAGAAATTTAGGAACTTAAGAACTATAAACACTTGTTCAAAATTTAGCCCACCCAAAATTTAGCCATCGTTATATCATTTAATAATTTTAAGAGTTTTGAAGAATAAATTTTAATTTTTTTCAAATTTTAATATTAATAACAATTTTAATAAATTCTAGAATTTTTAGATTTTGAGGTATTTAATTTACAGAATTTTATCAATGTTAATGGATTTACCTCTATATTTAGTCGAAATTAGATTTGATCAAAACCTGAACATCAAAAAAATTCTAAAGAAATTTATCAAATTATCAAAAAGTTTTAAGTTTTAACAATTTTAATAATTATTCGAATTAAGTTTTTAAAATTTCAATAATTTAAAGAGTATTAAATTCTTTAAAATTGTAACAATTGTAATAACTTTGAGATTAAAGCTGCTAGAATTTTGGAAATTTTGATTTACAAATTATTTTAGGGATTTTCAGAATTTACATATTTCAAATAATTTTATTAATTTTGGAAATGTACAGATTGTCAAAAATTTTAAAAGTTTCTAATAAAAATAATATCGACTACTAATTTTGATGAAATTGTTTTAAATCCTAAAACATGAAATCCTAAGATAACTTTAAGGCGGTAAAATTTGTATATAATTATATATCTTAAAATCTTTAAAATTTTAAATTTCATAAAATATTAAATTCCAAAATGATTAAAACTCTTAAAGTTCATGAAATTATAAAAAATCTTTATTAATTTTGAGAGTTTTAAGGATTTTAATGAATTTTATGAACTTTACAAATATTTCGATTCTTCATTTGGCATAAAGCCAAAATTTCATCAGAAGGAATTAGTTTCTATTAAGAATTTTAATACTTTTTTAATTTCTAGTATAAAAATACTAAATCTTGTTTATAATTTTTAAAAACAATTGAAGAGCTTTAATTAAGATTTTTAACAATTGACTATTTTTAAAAATTTTAAGAATTTCGATACTTTCAGAATTTTAATATTTTGAATAGACTACACTTACACTACTTAATAGACTACAACTACACGTACACGAAAGATTATTTATTTAAGAAATTTAAATCATATTCAAATTGTCTAGTTTTAGAAAGCTTATAGAATTTTAATCATTTTAATCTTGTTAGAATTTAATAATTTTAATTTCTTAAAAACTTGTAAGAATTTAAGAAATTTTAAAGATTTTTAAAAAATTAAAAATAGTAAGTGTTTTAATGATTTTAAAAACCTTAGGCATTTTAAGAATTTTTTAAATTCTATTGATATTAAAAATGTATAGAAATTTAGTTTTACATTTTTAAAAAATACAATTTTCTAGAAATTTAATATTTGTAAAAATTTTATGAAATAAAGATAACTTAAATTATTATTTTTACACATTCAAAACAATCCTGGTAATATCGGAAAACTTTTTCAGGTTTAAGTCGCTAACATGTTTTAGTTAAATTTTAAAGATTGTTCGAATTGGGGTACGTTTGCCATTTTTACAAAACGAATTATGCTATTATCACTTCTGTTATTTACTGTTGTCCTACGATTTTTTAAGAAACTGTCGAGTTTCACAACCGCCCTCGTTGGCACAATTAGTAACGTGTTTCGTGTGGTATTCGAGGGTCTTGGGTTCGGTTCCCGATGGTGGCCAAAAATCACGGCTGGGTGTTTTTAATGTGTAAGTATGTGTGTTTGTCCGGGTATTGCACCGTGGAAGTTTAAATTAAATTTCAATAATTTTATTTTTAAGAACTTTCAATACATGTCCAAAATTTAGCGACACGACTGCATTTAAAAATATAAAATTTTTTAAGAGTTTTGAAGAATTATTATTTTTTTTTCAAATTTACAATTTTCAACCATTTTCAAATTCTCATCAATTTTAATAAATATTAGAAATTTGATCAGCATTAGCCTAATTTGAACATTAAAACATTTCTAAAGAAATTTATCAGTTTATCAAATACATAATTTTAAGTTTAAACAATTTTAACAATTATTAGAATTTTATAATTTTAACAATGTCAATAATTTTATTATTTTAAATAATTTTACGAAATTGATTAATTTTTGATATTTACAGTATTATACATATATATATAATATCTATTAAAGGATAATTTACTAATTTTGATAATTTTTTTTAAATTTTAAATTTCTTTATAAATACATCTACATATCTTATAATTTCTTAAATCCTAGAACTCTTAAACTTATTAAATACTAAAATGATCAAAATTCGTTTAAAAAATTATAAAAAAACTTTAAGAATTAAAATCATAATGTTATTAAATAATTTTAAGAGTTTTGAATTCATGAAATTTTAAGAAATTTAAGAATTCTTTGTTTTAGGAATTGTAAGTGGTTATTGAATTTAAAACTCAGAGTTTTACTAATTTTCAAAATTTCGGGCCATTTTAAAGTTTATTTAAATGCAAGTAATATTTATAAAAATTTTAAGAATCTTAAGAATTTTGATAGAATTACATGTAATAAAAAAGATTATTTATTTTAGAAATTTAATGCGTTTTAAAAATTTCTAGGCTTAAAAAATTATTAAGAATTATTAATATACTTAGCTTTTAGGATTTTTATCAGATCAGATTTTAATGATTTTAATATCTTTAAGTGTTTGAAAATATTAAGTGTTTTAATAGTTTTATGAATTTTGGCCATTTTAGAATTTTAAATAATTACAATAATATTGAAAATTTTAAGAGCTAGATAATTTAGCTTATTGTTTCTGGACATTTGAAGAATTTGAGAAATTTTAAGAGTTTTAAGAATTTTAAATATTTTAATAATTACAGAATTGTAACAAAGTGTAATAAAATATCATTTAAGAAAAAGAATTATCTCATGATAAAATTCAAAATAATTCTTGTTATATCGAAAAGCTTTTTCTGGGTTTAAGTCGTAAACAGATTTAGTTTAATTTTAAAAATTCTACGACTTGGGCTACGTTTTACATTTTTACAAAACGAATTATACGACTTTCACTACAGTTGTTCTACGAATATCAAAGAAGATGTTAAGTTTTACGATAGTTTCGTATATTTACGAAATTCAATTTATTAGAGAATGTTATGAATTTTTAAAATTTTAAGAGTTTTATGAATTTTAAGAACCCTTCAACAATAGTTAAAAAATGTTTAAAACTTAATAATTTTAAGAATTATATTTAATAGATTTATTACTTTTTGCAATTTACAGTAATTTCAAATTTTCAAGGATTCAAAGAATTCAACATTTTTAATACAAATAATATCTATTAAATGATATTTTATTAATTTTGTTTAAAATTCTAAAATTTAAAATGATTAAAATTCGTCTAAAGTTTAAGAAATTATAAAAAAACTGTAATCACTTTGGAAATTTTTTTTAACCATTTTAAAATTTAATAATTTTAAGAGTTTCAGAATTAAAGAAATATAGGGATTTTTAGTTTCCGGAATTTAAAATTTTTTGTGAACTTTAAACATTTAAAGAATTTGTACACAATTAGCTATTAAATATTCTTTGATTGATTAATTTGAGAATATCGGAAAGAATGATAAAATATTCTTCAAAATTTTATCAGTAGAAATTAATTTCTTTTAAGAATTTTATTAATTTTAATATTTGAAATTTCAAGAATTTCTAGAATTTTAACAATTTAAATTTCCCTATCAGCCCCCGCTATCTATCGTTTTTATATAAAAACGGTTGGTCAAAGTTTATATTCCTATTTAGACTTACTCAAAAAACGTTCTTTATCTTAATGAATACTCAAAAAACTTGCCTATACCAATAAAACTTACGTCAACGGTAAAATCACGAGTTTTATAATTTTATCCGATTCAAGTGCACACAATAATAACTTCCGACTATAAGTGAGTTTCTTATCGTTCATTTGGTTGCGATGGTGATTCAAATTTTTCCAATCATGTTTATTCGATAAAAGTGAATTGTATATTGATTGATTGATATAAATAAATCAAATCAAATTTATTTTTAAATTTTTTATTGATTGTGTACTAAGCATATAGGTACTATTGTATATTTTGATCAATTTGTGTTTGTTTTGGATCTGAATATGAATTTAGTGTCAACACTTGAAATATTCAACGAATATTATAAATGTGTATTAAGTCATCACTATAGATAGTCCTATATATAGATAACCATTTCAAGTGTCTGATATCAAACAATATTTGGTAATATATTAAGTAATAGCTAATAAATTCGCCATGTATATAAATAACAAAAGTTTAGCATAAATATTATCAGTTTTGTCTGCCCAGAACTTAATTCAATCAAGTGTGAAGTGTGAACATGAATACTTGTAACGTATTATTGGTGTGCATCGGAGCAGTTATTGCTTTTGATTCATTCGCCTTTGCTGATCGTGTAACTACTGCGGACAGCATTGTCCATGGATTCTCGTTTGGTGATCGAGAACCAGGTGATCGTCCAATTTACATAAATACTATACAATCAAACGAAACCGCTGACTTTACGGAGCATTATGTGTCTCACGATTGGGCTGGTAATAATGAAACATTTACCCAAATTTATCTCGAATCGAGTAATGTAAGTATCATAAAAATATATTGACATTAAACTATTTGTGTGTAAAATTTATGATACATTTTTTGTTGCTTTTGTTAGTGGAATTGGGCTATGGTAACGCACGGCGCTTATCCACTATACCAACGTATTTTTACATTGGAAGTTGGCTCTGAAAATTCAACTCAATTGACTGTTAACATTGTTGTATTTGGTTTTGTGAATCAACCGTTAACAAATTCTGGATCATTATTACGAGCAGCCGAAAATAAGATGGTTGAACGACAAACTAATTTCGTCTAATTAAATATTTGGATACATTTTGAGAAAATACAATTTTGAAGTGGAATATTATTATTTTTACTATTCAGTCGAATATTATTAAATTTTATTAATAGTGTCAACGGTTACCAGTTCTCCGTTCCAAAATACCTCGCGAATAAGTTTTATGTAAAATAAACAAAACATTGTTGAACAAAAACGAATTAGTTGTTCTGCAATCTATGAGTTTCAGGTTGAATCCATTTCAAAGCTAATCTTGGAAAACAGCTGCACCAAAGCTTAAGAAAGGTCGGAACCAAAGAGCAAAATTGACTATCGCCTTTATGTAGCCAATGGAACAAATATAAGCATCAGCATGGATATATACATACTCTAATATATGTCTTGACCTACGTAGAAAGTTTGTCCATCCTTTTATAATCGCCTGATCATCAGAACTGATTTTCCAACCAAATTCAACCTAATGGTAGACTTAAGATATAAAAAAATGGCCAATCGTACAGCATATTTCGTCCTCGTCTTTTTCATTCTCATCGCCCGTATGTTTTCACATAACCTAAATTGTAGGAACATGTTTTTCTAGAATATCACCACAGTATCATTTGCTTGTCGTAGGAAGCGATTAAACGATTATATAGCTGGACTGACGACCCGCATCCGTAAAAAAACATAATCTGTTTATAAAGTAAACAAAAAGAAAAGTGGATACCACCAAAACAACACTGGATCCACGCTCAAGTACTCGGACACGAGATTTTGGATCGGCACTCGCTGGCCTAAAAGTGGAGACCATCTCGGAAATCATGGAGCTAGATTTCTTCTGGGGCCGATGTCAATAACCGATTGTGTAAGCTTCGCTTGCACATGAAGTTAGTTAACTTGTCGATAATGTCAGTGCTGCTCAACAGACTTGGGCAGCACTGACAACCGAAGTGAGTTGCTCAGTTGAGCAACGAAATATAGCCCATAGTGAAGGGAAAACAAGACTACTCTTACTAAACTAAGCGGATTTGTAGACAGAAAAAGCGGGAATGGTGGAAGGTTCTGAAAGTAAAACAAGAAATTACTGGATTGCATCATACTTAGAGGCCTGCGTCAACTGCTATTCGGGGCCAGGATGGAGACCTCTGTGTCAACATCGATGCAGTACTCGACGCATGGAATGGACAATTTCCGACCTGCTTGGTGTTCATAATGCGTCACAGACTGTAGTTGAATCCCCTCAAATACTGCAGGTGTTCGGCAGGGAGGTGCTCTATCCCCGGTACTCTTCAATCGCATGTTGGAGTACATCTTTCGTAGAACTGAATCATCTTAGCGCAACATCTTATATCGCCAGTCCAATCACGGAGTGAAAGAAATACTTGATCCGCTTGTAAAGTTTTCAGCTTCTGTTTGACTCTACATCAATGAGACCAATGATTTTATTAATGTTTATAAGACACTATAAGCGGATTGTATAAGACACGGCATTCTATACGGAGTTCGGACGAATGTATTTTGGATTAAAGAAATGCGGCTCAAAACTTTCAATGGTTTATATATGGTGTACGAAGATTTACGAGGTCTACACATTAAAATAAAAATGTTCAGGTGTTCAATCATTAAACTTATTTAATTCCCATCGGTCATACTATATCTTTAGATGCATTATGACACAGCTTGTCGTTTTTTGTTCAGAAGTTTCTGCAATAACTGGGGCACAAAATTTATAAAAAAATTAAATTTTGATACCAAATTTTAGTCGGCCTTGCCAAGCGCTCACATAGTGAAACACACGAAAAATTGGCTGGCACTCATGCAAAATTATTGTTCGCTCATTTTACTATGTGGATAGTTGAAAAGGTCGACGAAAATTTGGTATAGAGAAATTTTAAAATTTTAATTCATTATTATTGTGTTGATTGTTGTATATTGCTACTGTATTACTCAGGCGATATTATACAGTCAGAGTACAGCACTTTTTGATTTGTATATATGAATTTTGCAACTGATTGATAAAATTGATAATTTCAAAGCAACGTTTTCCATTTCTTGCAATTGACCTCCAATTTGTTGAATGTCGTTTCTTGAGTTACCTAAAATCCCTTAATCTCCTACGCAAACAAGGAAGACTTTTACTCAACCTCTTCTCTAATGTAAAGTGGTTTGTTGATGTGGGTTCTATTTTCTTTTTAATTTTTTGAGTTACTAGGATTCTTATCGTTCATTTACTAGGTTTCTTATCGTTGAATTGTTTTGATTGATTTCTATCAATAGCCATGCAGCTATCGAATTTCTTCGGAGCTGTATATATATATATATACATATCTCCCGCTTGGTAATTACATTAAATATGGAAAAGAGATTATAACTGGGAAGTGTTTGTACTAAATACGCAGAATTACATCAACCCAATCGGTCATGTTCTTATCGATACCCACCAAGTATAGTAATTGTATATATAAATAACAATATTTAGGCATATCGATTCAGTTTTGAGTATATACTTAGTACAACTGCAGTACAAATAAGTGTATAGTGTAAAATGAATACGTGTAATATCATATTTGTATTATTACTGTGCATTGGAGCAGCCATCCCATTTGAGGTAATTACATTCGGTAATCGTGAACCAGGTGATCGTCCAATTTACATAAATACCATCCAAACCAACGAAACCGCAGAACTTACTGACCATGTTCTATATTATGAATGGTTTGGAAATAATGAAACATTTACCCAGCTCTATATCGAAGCGAGTAGCGTAAGTGTACATCAAACTTAAAATTTATGGAGTTTGGATGAATATAATTTACAAATGTACATTTTTATTTGATTTTCTTAGTGGCGATTTGCATATTTATTTTACGGCAGTTATCCAATGTATCGGCGGACCTTTGAATTGGATGTTGGCGCTCATAATACAACACAATTGACGGTTAGTATGATTGTATTTGGTTTTGTGAATCAACCGCTTGCCAATTCTCCGCCTTTGGTACGGGCAGCCGGAAACAAGGTGGTTGAACGACAAACTAATTTCGTGTAGTAAAATATTTGTATAATAAAATTTTATTTTAAAGTGTCAGCTTGGTCACTTAAACGATATTCGCGTTCTTTAATTCTTTCGTTTGCCACAAATATGTTAACTATTGCGGTGGGTGCAAAATATCTCCCTAAAAATATGTAGTGGCTACATGGTTTACGTATATGGACTAAAAATTAATTGATACCAGTTACGATAATCCAATTAAATACTTATTTAATAGCAGATAATTTTACCGCCCTGGAATTAGTATATAGGATTTCATTCTATGATTTTAAAAAAACCTAAAAATTATTCTGGCCTAGAAATTGCCTCAACCGAATATAATTTAAGATAGGCTACCTCTGAGCCAAATATGAAAATATTCTGCCCGTTCTAATAATATCCCGTCGAGAAATTTTAGGGTTTTTTAAAAATCCTGAGTAAGAATAAGGCTGGAATGAGCCGACCGTAAACAACCCTGTGATCAACCAAATGTGTGAAGTTATTTCAGAATCCCATCCCAGGAAAATTAAAAATGTTTATCAGGTAATACTATCCTCATCCCATCCCAGGATTTTGAAAATTATCCCGAAATTTGATATGATCGTTCTAAAAATTAGAAAACAACGTGTTAGCTTATATAATCTTGTTGCAAAAAGTAATTGACACCATAGGCTCAGAAAGTCATATTATGACCCCTAACAAAAAATTAGTAGCTTAACTAAAGGTTCTAAAAAACCATGATAATCGGAAACAATTTTCCTTTGTTTTTGACTTGACATGATGTCTAATTGCTGAGATAAATTCTCGAACACTAGCCGTATGGTGTAATTGGCGCAATGGGCTCATATGTGTATAGGCCCCTATAAGAAATATGGATTTTAATTAATGGTTATCGAGGACCATGAATCCCGAAAAAAGTTTCCTATGTTTTCAACTTGACATGAGGTTCAATTTCTTAAATGGAGTCATATACATATGAGCCCAATGCACCAATTACAACATACGGCTGGTGTACAACGATTTACCACAGAAAGTGGACACCATGCCAAGTCGAAAATATAAGAATTTTTTTCCGGCACACATGGTTCTTTAGAACCGTTAGTTAAACTCCTAATTTTATGTTTGCATATGACTTTCCGAGCCTATAGTACCAATTACTTCTTACGTCAAGAATATTTAACCTAGCACGTTGTACTATAATTTTTGAAATGATCATATGAAATTTTGGGATGATTATCAAAATGTTTTGATGGGATGAGAATAGTACTGCTTGATGAACATTTTTAAATTTCCTGGGATGGGATTCTGGGATAACTTCACACACTTGGATGAACTAACTGTATACATTTTATATTTTTGAAAAGTGTGGGTTGGAAGTTATGAACAATTCTGTAATGAAATCCTGGGCCCAAACAATATTTCTTCAAAAAGTAAAGTAGGATATTACAAAAATTAACAATACTCGATACCCAATTACTGGCAATCGTAGATATGTCTAAGTGAACCTGGATATATCTGTATTTATTAGATTATTCATTTACAAAAAAAAAATCCTACACGAAAAAATGTATATGTGAATATTCGATGGCCAATGACAGGCAATCTTAGAGATGTCTGTCACCCTCATTGGCACAGTAAGTAGCGTACTTGCTTTGCTAATCGAGGGTCTCGAGTTCTATTCCCGGTGGTGACCAAAAATCACAACTGGGTGTTTTTAAAGTGTAAGTATGTGTGTTTGTCCGGGTAATGCACCTTGGGCCCACTTGTGGCATTTAGTGCTGGACTTATCCGCCCAACTTTAATTTTTTTTTTAGTGATGTCTAAGTGAATCTGAATATGACCTCGGATTTGTACTGTGCATATTTGATAATTCGTATTGGTCGTTATGTTACCGCGACTCTCAGCTGCCAAGAATCCATTTGAAAAAAAATTCCTTAACCAAAAAATCTATATGTGAATATCAGGCCAAATATAACATCAGATTTGTCTTTATTTACTGGATTACTTGTAGTGGTTATGTTAGAATTACCCGTACATGATTAGTAAATAAAACTGTGAAAGAGTAATATCTAACACCAATATCAGGCCAAATATCGACACTTGGCCATGAATAACCTTCATGCTTGCTTCAGGAAATTGTTTTGCAGTACCTCTTTGGAAATGAAAATGTATCTCCAAATTTATCCAATTTTAGGGTTACTTTCATTTATAACTAAAAATTATCAAAAGTTCAGTTAACTATAGTTTTTTATTGTGCGAAGACCATTTTATGGTTCTCTAGCCAAATCGAGGATCACGATTGATTATCTCTTACACGGTTCTGTTAAGTATTTTATGTATTTTGTATTGATTATTTTGGAAAACCGCACGTACCCGTTGTTCACAGAATTAAAATACATGTCAAGTGATATATCACATGACGCCCAGTGTCATTTGAAAATTAGTATAGCCCCCACTTCCAGAGTTAAACTCGACGCTAATGATTTTAACGTCAAAAAATGTCCCCGCAAAACTAAATTTTTTGAAAATAATTTGGGGTATTTCGTTTTAAATGGAACACTCTGTATTATAAGTACTACCGGTTTTTCATTCGGGTTGTCCGGTCAGAAATTTTCATAGCGTATTGAGAAATTCTAACGGTATTACCTATTTTATAATACATATTGTCTCCCTATAGTATACGTTAATACACGTTTAAGAAATTTTTATCGGTTTGTTTGTCTTATCACTGTTGTTGACATACATAAGACTCACATGACGGTTGAAAAGGGGCTATATATATGAGCAAACTACATTTTTTTTATAACGGTAACCAATATTTATTTACACGGTATTAATTTTGCGTTCGACTTTGCGTTCGTCCATAATCTCTTCAGCAAACCGCAACAGAGGTGTGCTAGGTGCGCCAGGATGTGTTGGTGGTTGATTCACAAAACCATATACAATAAAACTAACAGTCAAATTTGCTGGATCATAACCGGCCACTTCCAATTGAAAATTACGTTCGTATAGCGGATTGACATTGCCGGGTTGGGATAGGCTAGCCCAGGTCCACTAATAATACAAAAAAAAAAATATTATTAATTTATACGCCAGACTAACTATTTTATATGCATTGACTTACACTACTCGCTTCGACATACACATGGTTAAATGTTTGATTAACACCAAACCATTCATAAAATATGTAAGGAACACCAAGTGCGGGATTTGTTTCATTTGTTTCCAGTGTATTAAAATAGAGTGGACGATCGCCAAGTATTCGTTCACCAAATGTGAATGACTCGAATGCGGTGGCTGTTCCGATGCACAGCAATAATACAAATATAGCGTTACTCGTATTCATTTTAAACTTCACTTTGATTGCTACGTATGTTATAGACACAACTGATACCAAAGTATCGAAATTTAGCTTTTTATATGCTAACGTGACGGATGTTGATAAAAATTCGTACGACTTTATATTACAAAATATATGACAACAGACACTTGAGCCGGATTATCAGCGAATTATTAGCAATTGAAATTGTTTTTAATTTTTTGAAACTCACGTCGTACTATAGGAAATAATTGCTATCAGTATCATGGACTTGAGATATTTTGGCAACAAATCCAATAAAAAAAAAAAAATTATCACTTCCAGACCGGTATACACAGTTTTATGAATTTTGACACACTTGATAAAATACATGACTAAATTGTTTTAAACGACCGTACATTATAGTTTATTGCTTATAGACAATAATTCAACAGATTACATTGGCTTATCATTGTTTGTAATTATTAGGTAGAACGAGTTTTGAAACCGTACTGAAATGTTTTTTACTGATTACATTTTAGAGTATTTCATTCTAAAATGAATTGATTAACTATCTACATTGGCATTTCAAAATGCTATGAGGGTACTTGACCAGGTCGACTAAAATTAGGGTTTATAAATTATAAAAAAAATTTAGTCGACCTTCCCAAGTACTCACATAGTAAAGTACACGAACATTTGTTTTGCATCAGTGCCTGACCATTTTTTGTACTAAGTGAATGCTTGGAAACGTCGACTAAAATTTGGTATCAAAATTTTGTTTTTTTATTTATTTCCAAATGATAATACAAAAAAAAATATCGATACGAAATATTGAATTTAGTCGATAAGGAGCATATAGTAGAACACACGAAAAATTGTCTTCCATCAGAGCTGAACAATTTTTCGGTTGTTTTACTACTTGGGTGCTTGAAATGGTCTACTAAAACATGGTATCGAAATTTTAGATTTTTATAAAATTCCATTTACTATAATTTGTATTAATTATTAAAAAAAAAAAAATCGATAACAAATTTTTGGTGGCCTTGCTAAGGACTCACACAGTAAAACACACGAAAAATTGTCTTGCATCAGTGCTATACAATTTTTCATGTGTTTGACTATGTGAATGCTTGACAAGGTCGACTAAAATTTAGTATTTTATTTTGGTATTGAATTTCTATGTTTTATATAGTTTTAAATAATAATACACAAATGCCTGTCGCATTGTAAAATACACAAACGTATGTTTTACATCAGGGCTAGTTTGTTCTAGTATGTCAGTGGTACCGGAGTGAATTGTCTAACGTTAAGAGAAAGTTAACAAGTGGCAAAATAAAGTGACAACTAATAAATACTTTAGTTCGAAAAAATGTAGCTACATTCAAAATAGTGACGGATTAATAATTAATAAAATGATCAAATAAAGTAACGAACCACGAGGTCAAAGAGCTACCATTTAAAATTGATTAGAAAATCTTTACAATCCTTACAATCGCACCATCGATCTTCACCACTCCATGGTCTGTAGTAGCAACTCTAACCATTAGATTAACGACGATACTGATGTGATTGAGTTTAACGTTGGGCATAATCGTTGGGCATAATCATTACCCGCGCACCTTAATTCGGTTTGTCCCGAACAGATTCATCTGTCCTTCCGGCGTTGTAACGTATCAGCCGCTCTACATAACCTGCTTTCATTTTTATCCTGGGGCTTTGTTGAACCCGGTATACAACGTCGTTGATCTGTTTTATGATTTTGTATGATCCTTCCCAACTTTTTTGTAATTTCGGAGATTTCCATTTTCTTCGCTTGGGGTAGTAAAGCCAAACCAAATCTCCCTCAGTGATCGCTGGCCTTTACTATGTTGTCTCCTACTGCAGCGTGAATGTTGAACATCTTTTGCCTCAAATTTGCAACGTACTCTTGCTTAGTGACTTTAGTGACTGGTTCGTTCTCCGGTGATCCAAATTAAATGTCACATGGCAATCGGAGTTCTCTGCCAAATACGACCATAGCTGATGAGTTTCCTGTAGTCATCATAAACAGTGGAAGACACTGATTCCAATTGTCCTGGTTGTCGTGAAGATGTTCTTCCAGTGTTCTGTTGATTCGAATTCGGTCTTGGTCGGAATGTAGCTCTAATGATACTATAAATCTGCATATCCAATTGTTCAAATATACATTCGCAACTGTTTGAGCTTCTTGATTCATAATTGGATATGGTTCTACCCGCATTTACTGAAATAATCTGAAATAATACGAGTATGTACCGATTACCATCTTTTGTCAGGGGAAATCGGCCAGTAATATCCATAGCTATCCACTCGAATGGGGCACTGGCATTGTATTGCTTCATCTTTCCTCTTGTTCTGGTTTGTGGTTCCTTCCCGCACCAATCCTCCACATCACATCTGCAATTGACCCAATAGAACCGGAGTCTTATTTTGTCCATCGTTTTATTGATACCCAAATGCTCTCCAGATTTGCTATAGTGGATTTCCTGTAGGACTTCTCTTATCCGGTTTTCTGGTAGTACGATCTGTTGTTTTATGTTATTGTCATTTTCCAACTTCAATGACTTCCACTGAGCCCATTAACTTTGAACGGTTGCACTTTCCGACGCGATTTTCATGTCATCCAGTGACATTTGATGGTCTGATATAAAATCTAGGCCCAAGATGAATTAGTCCGTGATACCAGCAACAATGAATCCTTTCCTGATCCACACGGATTAAGCCATCTGCCCCATTATCTTCCTGATGCGTGCTTATCTGTCACATTATTTCTGGTTGTTTATCGCTACTGTCTATCTGCGCGGTTTTTAACCCAGCAGCTGGTTACTTACACTCTCTGATATAGTGCCCAGGTTATTGACGTCTAAGACATCTAGATTGAGAGCGAGATCTCATATGCCTGTTATTCTGGAAGCCTTGTACTGATCGGTTTATGTATGCTTTTACCATTACCTCTATCTGCGCTATATATTCTACCTCAAGCTTTCGCAGCTTAACGGAATCGGAGGTTAGGCTGGCACTAGCTGCTTCATATTCTAACGCCAACTCTAAAGGCTTCGTTCATACTTTTTCCTTTTGCTGTCGTCCTCAAGTAAAGCTGCAGCTGGTTGCCACTTACGGCGTTAATGTATGAATCGATTGAATTCAAGACGTCACTCGGAATTTTTCATTTACTATTGTTATGGTTGAAATGGCTTTGTACAATTGGTTTGCTGACATGCTGTCATTTCTGTGGTCGCAATTCAAATCATTCCTCTCATATTTAAAAAATCAATCCACCTCCACAAACCTTCGGTATCACCGAAAATTCGGTGCTCAAGCACAGAAATGCGCAAATCTGAAATCCATTACAAGATAATTCAAAGGTCCTAATTTAGTCTTAACACACATGCTTTCATTCTAGCGTATATGACAGTCGTTGAACCATTGGTGCCGATTTCCTCGGGTAGATTTGGTCTCCATGTTTATCTTAAAAACAAAAACTGATTGATCCCACGACTCAACTTTCAATTAATGCTTCAGTGGTACGAGTCAGTTGGTATGGCACGCTATTTAAGAAATGGTCAATAATAGCAGCGGGGCTCAATTACAATACATCAGTCACGCATATCTTAGTTCATATATGGTGGAATTAGGGGATTCCCAACCGTCGGCATTCTCAGTATCATAACCATTACACACTGTGCGAAAAAAGATCTTGATTGGAGACCATGATGGTATTGTTGTAGATGAAACACGGTCACAACACGTGATCGCTATCCGATCCCTCACACACAAAATTATTTACATGCACTTGCATGCATGCAAAATTTTCTCCAATATTGATCTTGCCACAGAATACCATTTAGTTCCCGTCACTCCTGAGTACGTTCATAAAAAGGAAATAAATCGAATTCACCCGAATGCAAGTTGGTCTCAGAAATTTACTTTCTAGTTCACTATGTCACACTAGTTCAGCACTAAAACTAGAGCTTTTTAGGTTATCTGAATTATAAATTTAGTGTGAAATATCAACAGGGAACAATCGCAAAGCCATTACGTCGAACCAATTTTGATACTCTGCATACAATTTTGCACCCAAGTATCCTTGCCACTCGTAGATTATTCATATTTGGATCCTTTTGGCCTAAAATAAATCAAGTCGTAACCTGATTGGGAATATCTTGTTTATCTTGCTATAAGTGCATACCAAATCACCACATGGGTAATTCGATATTCCACCAGGTTGATTTGAACATATTCATCTAGATAACATATATCCACTTCCACCATCTAATGGATATACCTATATCTCCTAACTTATGTGTCGATCGCTATTCGAAGCAAACATTGCCACCAGGTTTATACAAAATTATATCTCTAGATTTAGGTAACCCATCAACAATACGACCGATCAAGAAAGCCAATTCGAGTCCCGCATGCTCTTCTCAAATTTAACAACACTTTTGGGCGCAAACAAAATTCACAAAACGTCCTATCATCCGCAATCTCATGGTATGGCGAAACAGTGCATTGAAGTTTACAAATTCCAATCACTTTACTTGGAGTCCGAGCTTGATCCAATAATGCATTGTATATATGTGAGTTCACATATGAAGAATGCCAAAGGTGACACTTATCATCATTTTGAGTTTGATGCTCCACCAAAGTTCCAACAAAACCTCTGGTGATTGAATCGTTCGTATTAGCGTGTGATTCAAATTCAAAAAAATTTTTGTTTTGCGGGATCCGCACATCTTTCGAAGTCAAATGAAAAGGAGAACTAAAGGGAGGCTGGACCAAAAATGTCTGCCTAATTAAGTTTCTGGGAAAATATCAAGCATTTAAGATCTTTGCACGATAAATTGTCTTTAATGTTATATGGCACACAAACCGAGATATTGTTTTGAAACAGATCGATCATATGATGCGTTACAATATCCTATCTTATTTTGGCAAGGTGAAGATGAGTATCATTTTTCAATCATGAAACAAACCATTTTTCACAGCCGCCGAAACTAACAAAAAAGTTAATTCATTAATTAATTAATGAGGACAATCACACCTTTAAATGTCGGCGTCTATTTCACCAATATGCTGATGATATGTACATCAAAGTTGAAATTGAGCAATTGACATTTTTCAGGTTGAACCAGGCAAAACTCCCTTCCGATGAATACATTCATCTTCGGGATGTCATCAATGCTGACGGAAATGTCGGCAGAATGACAATTCTCCCAGCAACATAGTGTATAGGGTGTGCAAAAAAAATTAAAATCACTCATGTATTTTATTGTTAAGTATCGCCTGTTCGGCGAGACGCGCTGTTGAATGTATTCAGTCGAGTGGCAAAAACGCGGATTGCCACATGGACATATCCTCATTTGGTTGGTTAAGGGGATAAGACCGGATGAAATCGAAGAAGTGATATCAGCGGAAATTCCCGCTAATGAAGAAGCTCCACTGTTACATAAGGTTATGTTACAAAAAATATGATTCATGGTCTCTGTGGAATATTAACCCCCAAACCCCCAATTCCCCGTGTATGGCTGACGGAAAATGTTCAACACGCTATCCAAGACCATTAGTAGCAGAAACTGTACTGGAAATGATGGTTATCCACTTTATCGCCACCGATCCAATAATAACAATGGAAGGCCAACAATAGTCAAATTGAATTAACAGGATATTATGAAGTTGATAATTGTTGGGTTGTTCCGTTTTCGCTGTTACTCTCCAAGACATTTAAAGCAAACATAAATGTCGAATTATGCCATTCCCTAAAATCTATTAACTATACATTTGCAATAATACGTGAACAAATGTAGTGACCGATATGGCTGTGTTCGGAGTTCCTACCGAAAATTTAAAAGATGGGATAACTCAATTTCAAATGAGCCTCAAATGTTAGCAGTAACGAATCGATGTGGCGTATTTTTTCATTCGCTATATACATCATACCCCACTGTGGTTCATTTGGCCGTACATTTGGAAAATATGGTGAAAGAGTGTATTTTACAGCGGAGAACGTATTACAACAAGCTGACAGGCTGCCATCGAACACATGGACCAGCTTCTTTGAAATGTCCCAGAATGATGACTTTGCGCGAAATGGCAAGATATTATACCTGAAATCATTCGTCAAAGAAATTTCAACGACGGAAACAAGGACAGCAAGTTGCAGGTTACCAACAAGTATTTTTCACCGATGCACTAGGACGTCTTTACACTGGCCATCCTAGCCAAGACGAGTGTTTTTATTTGCGTTTACTGTTATTCAATGTTCGTGGCCCAACACCGATTGGTTTATGGAACCAATATCTTAGAACTTCTTAGAATATCAAATGCAGATTTGGACGAATGAACGATAAATTCACAATGATGCATTAATTTTGATTAAGGATATGTGGTTCAAGTTCAAGCTTACCAACAAAGGAATAACACAATTAGGAATGACACCGCCCAATCGCCCAATGCACGACGCATGTAATCAATAGTTGAGACGCGAAACCCAATACGAATCCGAAGCATTGCGAGAAACCGTTCAATGAAACGTTCCCCTTTTAAATTAGCAACAAAAATATGCCTACGGTACGCTCATAAAAGTAGTGAACAATGGAACTGGCGCAATTTTTTTTCTTAGATGCACCCAGTACAACTGGAAAAACATTTTTAATACCATTGATTTTGGCAACGATTCGATCTCAAAATGGAATTGCGCTTGCACTTGTTTCATCAGGTATTGCAGATACGTTGTTGGATGGCGGTTCGAACAGCTCATTCAAATTAATGAAACTCCAACTTGCAACTTTTGCAACACAAAAAATCTTTGGAGGCATTAGACCGAATGATGCAAGATTTATCAAACAACAAAAACCGGTTTGGTGGTGCGATGTTTCTATTGGCAGGTGATTTTCGACAAACATTGCCAGTGATTCCACAGTCAACGCCAGACGACGAACTTAATGCATGTTTGAAGTTGTCTATTTTAGGGAAATAAGTCAAACCACTCAAACTACATATGAACATGCGAGTCGAATGACAGAACGACCGATCTGGAGAAGATTTTTCCAAACAATTGCTCGACATTAATAATGGCAAAATTCCTGTTGACACATCGTTATTACAATACATACATTACATTCCCTGCAAATTTTGGTCACTTGGCAAATACGTAATAAGTAGATCAATCGCAAGATGCGTTATGCGCACACTTTTAAATAATTAAGCAACACCAGTTTTTCTTCCAGTTGTTCCTCATCATTTTCATCGTCTTCAGGGTTATTTGATCCTGATTGATTGATGATCTGATTCATGCATTCCAAATGCTGTTGCAGTGTACAAATTATGATCAAATACAAATCGCCTAATTTCATTCTCTGATGATAATTCAGAAGTGCTTTGCAATTCAAAATTTTCAATATTAGGAGCTATCGAATCTGAAGCGCTGATATCGCTAAGATAAAAGTGTATTTAAATTTTTTAAATATGAATAGTTAAGTAATATACTATTTAAGAGCTACCCGAGAATGATTGACATGAGCAGCAAGGAGATTATTCACTGGTTCGAAATTGTTTAATTCACATGATGCAGTCCTTTTGCTTTCAAGTTTATGTTGCTGTAGTTTTAACTTTCCGATATAACGATGTTGTTGTTTTGAATGGTCGTTCTCCTATTATCTTTGGCATTTTTTTAATAAATAAATTAATTTCTCATAAAAATCGTGTTGCGCTTTGAACAATATGACATATATGTATATGCACGTACAAGACAGTATTTTTAGATTGACACATTGTTAAACGCTATGCCGGCGCTGAGTGTAACATTCCATTTAGCTTTAAAAAAAATGGATTTATCACAAGTCGATGGAAATTATATTTCATTCTGTGCATCTTATACCTACAAATCCCATACAATTTTAATAAACCTAACTACATGGGTTAGCACTTGGTAACATAAGCAACTTGTTAAGAATTTAGTTCTATTGGTATCGAGTTAATTTTTCATAAAGTTAACGTGTGTTGATTTTTCTTAATTTAGCTTAATGCATCATTTTTTGGTCCAGTTATTTAGTTGGTTCGTAGCCCGTTGGAGTTTCCTGGTTGCTTACTACTTGGAATCCTGAAAACTTGCTCTTTGGTGGAGTGGCTTTCTCGAAAACCGCCGAACTGATGTGGTGGTATTAGCTTCCTTCTGGGGTGTTCCGTTTGCCTCCTTCATATCAGTATATTCAGTCTGCGAGCTACTTCCGGAGAGTATTCCGTTTTCTTTTCCTTGCTTGGACGTATTTTCGGTTTGACAATCCATTCGGTCTCTTTTGTTAAATCCTCATCATCAGTATAAAACTCTGTAGTTTCATAACTAACTTGAGATTCATAATTGGCTTTGGTTAAAAAATCTTTTTTCAATTCTTCGTTTTTCTTCGACAGCACCATAATTTTGCTACTAAGCTGATGCGTCATCTTTTGAATTTGATTACTTTTGGCGCGAAGATTCGTTTTTTCTCTTTGTAACTTGAAAGCGCTTCTTGAGATAACAAGTCTAACTTAAAATTTCCGCTAGCACCACTACTGGCAGTAAAAGCATTGGCTTGATCAACTAACAAGTTGCTACTTTTTATTTTGTAGGTGCTCTTCCTATGTCTGGCCGTCTTTGGAACGGGTTTGATGTTCCCTGGTTATGCACTAAATGGCCCTCCTCAGAATCCATAGAGCGTGGATTTGCCAATGTTGATATTAGTGTACCACCTTAATATAAAATAATTAAAAAGGAACTACTATCACTGCACTTTTCGACTATTTTATTTTTATTTTATCGCTTATTTTATCGATTTCACGTTCAAACCTCGCAACGACTTGAAAGAGAAAAAGTGAAGAAATTAATGAACAACGTCATCGCAGCCACAATTTTGATAGGGAAGTACAAAGACGAAGACGTTTTGATTCCACGCATCCCAATGCTTCCGAACGAAATGCCATTCGAGATCGGTAGTGCAATCCATCCACCGTAACAGTTGCACCAGCCTCGAAAAATTAAGGTCCAATCACACCCAGGATGGAGAGGCTTTTCAATCATTCTTGGATTTTCTGAGCCCGAAATGCGACAATTCTGCTTATTAACGTAGTCTCCGAGGTGAAAATGGGCCTCATCACTCAAGATGATTTTTCGATGAAAATTCGGATCATTTTGATTCATTTGAAGGACCCAATCAGCGAAGGTATGACGTTTATGGTTATCGACTGGCGTGAATTCTTATAACTGAACTTTAAAAGCCTTAAGACCTAAGTATTTATGCAAAATACGGTGTAATGTCGTTTGTGGAATGTCTGATTCCAAAGATCAACGTGAAATTGACAAACCTGGGTGTTCTTCAACACATGATAACTACATGAAGTAGGCCAGCAAGGCGGACCGTGCTCAGCTTTTTCATATATATTTTTTACATGACCGCAAAATCACGATTTCAACACTTTATTTAATGTCGCTGGAGGCGTCTCGCCGAATTGACAAGTGACGCGATAGCAAACAGTCTAAAATTTAAAGAGTTTGAAAACCATTGATATCAAATTCACATTTAATTCAACCCCTCGAGCAATAAAACTAATATCCGTTTTTATAATATCAATCCACTTGAATTATTGCCCATACATTTCTCCTAAATACCTCTGTCAATTTCAATTAAAATCCAAATAGCATGCGAAAAAATAGTTTACTGCCTCCTTATAATATTTTCAATTATAAATCCCCGGATTATATAGGACTAAACTATGGGACCAAAAAAAAAAAAAAAAAACTTCTTTCGATTCCAAAGTCGGAATTAAGGCAAACAAAAAAAAACACTGAAAGGAAATTGAAAATCTCCAATAATAATCCGATGAGTAAAAAAAAATCCGTACAAATTTCGTCCAAGGGTGGAATCGTATCGTGTACATGTTATATAGAATTTAATAGACTCGTATTATGGATTCTTATCGAATTGTCATGTTTACGACGACCGCACAATAAACATTTCCAATTTTTGGCTCAATCCATGTATACATATACACGAACGTAATAATTAAGCCCCCTTATCAATGGCGGAAAATCTAAAATAGGTGATCTCACCACCGAGAACCTATATCTACTTGTTATATATGTATAGTTACGACGACTATAAATATATGCGGGCAATCAGTACGCATGTGCATCACATTATTTTCAAATTTCCGGTATACATACATCGTAGTGTAGTAATCTAAAAACCACAAACATAAAAATTCTATAACTCTAAAAATATTTTTATTTTTTTTAATGTTGTAAACAATCGTCAACATCATTCAAAGAAAGCATAAAATAATAATTTTATGTATTTTGATAGATACTCGTACATGGGTGTGTAAGTGGTTTGAGAACTTATAACAGCGTTCTATGTAAAGTATACGTGATGTATGTAATTGCGGATTGGGGTGGCAAATGAATATATAAATTTTTTGTGCCTAGAATCATGTTCCATAACTTTTATGTATATCGCGGTACGTATAAGAGGTACAACAAATATTCCCCAAGGTAAATGTTACATTATGTACATGTCTATATATACTTACAAGAAATAAAAATTATAGACACAGCATTGTTGAACCCTCGTCGACAAATATCCTCCAGACTGGGGAATTTCGTGTAAAATGAAAGTGAAGCGCTTGTGACAATCATATCGCTATATAAGTATTATCGTGTTTTTCATTCAATTAATTATATAAAATACTTGCTTTAGAATTTACCACCCACCCAGCATGTATATACTTACTTCCAAACAATAACAAAGAAAACGTCTTCATATTAAATTACATCAAAATACTGTTAAGTTTATATTTTAAATCCTTCAAAAACTCGTATCTCATTACATTTTATGGATATGCGGCATGAAGAAAGCAGAACAGAACAGAATTCCTAGTTGAATGGTGTCGCGAATTTTTACTATACACATCATAGGTATACGCTCGCGGTATGAGTGAAAAATGTTAAAATTTCACTTCATAAATTTTTACAAAAGATAATTTTATTTTTGTTGTGAATTGCTTCCTCTTTCGTGAAGAAATTCTTTTACTTTTCATAATTTATCCTTGCTATACTCTTGGTTGCTATATACAGACATACACATACGTACGGTAGCATAAATTCGCGCCACGACGGTTGTTGAATCTTTCAAGGGAAAAATAAAGAAAATATTTTCGTTTAAAAATTATAATTTCAGGCGATGTGGCATCATCATAAATTTAATAGTTTTACATCATTGAGTGAGATGATGCTCATCCAGCAATTTATACAGATATTTTGAAGACATTTAAAAAAGAAATCCTGAACTGATCGTAAAACCGTAAACAAAAATATATTTTACCTTCTGCCATTCTCTTTTACTGACTCGGTTTTTTAGTTTATGCCAAACTAACAAGCTGTAAGGTGTGCCCTCCAATACCACCCCGAAAATTTCGGTTAAGCCAGCAATAAATTCAATGGAGGACGTGTGAAAAAGAAAATCTTTGAGGGAGGATTGAAGTATTTAATATTTGCCATGCTGTCCAATGGGTCCAATTGCGAAACAGACTTACTTATACGCGAGGAATCGGACATATTCATAGTTGGCTCAGTGATGGCTAATGGAGGTACAATATTATGAGGATAAATTACCAAACTTACTGAAAACTTGGCCAAAATGTCATGTAAATTTTATATAGCGGAAATATGAAAATGCAGAGGTTTTTTTTAAAGCAAACTCTGATCGCGGTCCCAGGATGAACTAAAATCGGTCGACAGTAAACGATCCAAGTTGCAAATGAATAAGGCAACTCCTCAAACAACAAACACTAACCTATATTGTTTAGTGACTGTAGTAGACAGTAGTCAAGATGTTCGGAGAGATGGAGACTGATTGAACTCTAAAGGTTGGCTATATCAGAGGTAGGGGAACTGGGGCACGATATTTTCGGCGGTACACAAAGAAGAAATTTCCAGCAGGCCAATGACACACGTTTGACTACCAACAAACCCGGCCAACCCAGAAGAGCACAATAAGGATCAGTAATCCAGATATTACAGCTGGCATTATAAAGCAAGAGGGGACAAAGGAGGTTTCTAGATCATCCACTGTGGTAATCAGCAAAGAGTCCCTAGTCCCATTTGCTAAGTCAAAGTGGAGTAATAAAAGACGAGGTTCAAACACCCACAAGGGAACAACATTAGTCCGCAGTAGCAAGGAATGCAAATGGTGAGCAGGGTTTAAGTAATAACATGCTAAGTATTGTTACAGCGTCACTATTCTCGGGATCACTTTATACCCGGGAAACGGGGATTTGAAATCCTGTTCCCGGGATACATAATGTCCAATGTAATTTTTGCAGTAAATACTATTTACTACTAAAATTTTCTTAGAACACAAGACGCTTAACTAGCGATCCGAAAGAATTTGAATTTCTTTTTGTAGAGTACTCTTTTGGAGAACGTGACAAGAGACAATCATCGAAGCTGATGCAAATTTTCTGAAGCAAAGTTGGTAACTGATGATTTTAACGAATACATCATTTGTTTATCCGTTTCGGTTTCATCTTCCAACTTCAGAGTATTCATAGAAATTATAGCAACGAGGTATAAGCTCGATATTCCGATGCTTTTTGATTCGCGCTAATATAGCATCAAAAAGCTCATTTGAAATTTCTTTACATACGACTTTAATATTATGTAGATTCAATTAGTCGATTGGATTCCAAATCAAATGATGCCGAACGCATTGCATCGATGGTGTTCAAAAACCGTTCTATAGCATTGCGTACTATTTCAGCTGGTTTTTTCTTTTCAATATGTTTGTGTTTTACATGATGTTGCAAAATAAAATTGAAGCACTCAAGTCACTTCGAATGTGCATTTTGCCTTTTTGTGGTTGTTCAACAATGAAATCATTCGGATTCGTCTCATCGTTATCGGTTTCAGAGCAATCTTCATTTAGGTATTTCTATTCTTGATCAATATCACTAATAACCTCTGAATAATATTCTATTATCGTTGATTTCTTTCAGACAAGTAAGACTGAACTTTCCACTAATACTAATATATAAGATTCATTACCCGATGTTGCCCCTCGGCAAAGTATAGTGCACTTGACGAATAAATTCATATTTACAAATGCCATGAATCGAAAAACTATCAGCAGCAGGTATCGCAACAATTTCCACCATGGATTGGCGTTTCATAAAAGATACAACAGACCCAGACGACTGCTCGACCTTACCAAATGTTACACTACCACCCTGATTTGGGGATTCCATAATAGTAAAACATCCTGTTATATTGCAGTCGTCTTTACGTTCGTTTGGATTGATGATGTGCACACTTTCAAAATGCCGTCTTAATCCGCTTGTAGTCATTTTTTGTCATTTTTCCAGGCTCATTGTTTTCAACGAACTTTGCGAACTTCAACTCGAAATAATTCAAATGCATAAAAAATTATTAGTTTTTGGCTTTCGCATTACATCTGCCATGTTTTGCTTGACTTTTTGTATTTTGATAATTGTTTAAATAACACAAAAAAAATCCTGGGAGACGAGAAATAGAAAACCAACCAAATTCCCGGGAATACCCGCCCAAGAATTCCCGAGTGTGAACCTCTAGTTCAGATTAATCTGTGCCATACTAAGGCTGTTTCGGAAAAGATGTATTTGGAATTCAAGAACATTGGATTAACAATAACAGGATCTGTGGCCTCAGTATGAAAGGGTATAACCTCGTTTACTCAAGTTCATCTGGGAAAGTGAGATCCCGCATTTTTGGAAAGAGTAATTTAAACATTTTCCTACTTTCTCAATACATACCGGTTATATGGATCGAAACAAGGAGATTCTGCCGGATAACCTGGCGGTACTGGTCCTCGGAGCAGAAAAAAGGAGGATTGATGTGATACTAGGTTATGATCTAAGGAAACACAGATATCAACGAAACGGGTGAGGTTTTTTTAAATTACTTATTAAAAACAACCTTTTAGTGTGTACTATTGGGAGGGAACTATGTATATTACTAGGAATGAGCAGCAGGTTCTAGATGTAACCTTCGCTTCAGAAAATATTTATCATATGGCCAGGGTATGGAGGGTGACGAGAAAACATGTCCTTTTCTGATTATCGATGTGTAACTTTCAACTTGAACACTCACCCTGCTATCTGGAAATCCTTCGGGAATTTGAGAAGGACAAACTGGACCAGATATAGAGAAATGTTATAGAAAATTTTGCCGCAGGAGGCTCTTGAGCCCCCAGTGACAGTATGGGAACTGGATTGCATGGTGAACGCGATCACAAACGCCTGCAATCCGTCTCTTAATGCTGCCGGAATATGGTAAGGCCTCGGGACGAGCATCAAGGAACATGGTGGTCTACGGATCTGGAGACCTATCTAACGGTTTGTAGGAAATCCTTTAATAAAGCCAAAAGCTCGAGAGAAGTTCGATATTGGGACTCCTTTAGAGATGATCTCTGGGACTCTATTGGGACTCCTTTAGAGGAAATCCCAAAATTAAGTGTTGGGGTCAAGGAAGCGTCTGGTCTCCTCTCCTCTAGAACCTAGTGTGCAATAGATTGAAACTGGGGAAATTACTTGTGCAGATGATGTAGCGATAGCTGTCTCTGAGATATACATAAGCACGATTAAGGAGGTATTGCAGAATGCGTTTTCAAAAGCTATGAGATGGGCATGCAGATGTGGACTAGGACTCAACCCGTCCAAAGCTGAGCTAGTACTCTTTACGAGGCAATACAAAATACCATTAATGAATCTTCCTATACCTTAAACAACATTGTCGGCTAGTATTCATTGATAAAGCAAGTGTTCTAGGCGTGATTTTGGACAGTAAGTTTTGTAGGAAGCCTATTTTCGTGATTTGAACAAGGGTTGATAGACTGGCTTTTCATCGCCGTTGTGAGACCCATACTAATGTATGGAGTGAGTGCGTGGTGGCCTTATCTTGAGAAAAAATAGTATAGGTCTAGGATCGAGAAGGTGCAGAGGATGGCCTGCTTGGCGGGGTACTGAGGACGACACTGAGGTTGATATTTTTTGTACGCAGATGTCGACCAATTCCGCTACGCAGTATCAGCTGTAATCACAGTGGAAATAGATTGCTATAGGGAAAGAACTGGCGAATATCGATAACACTACACCAATTTTATACTTCGATAAAGGCTTCAGGACCATTTGTCCTTCAAAATAATCTAGAAGGGGCATGTTCGGAAACCGAAGCTATACACGGTAAGGTAGAAGCGGGAGTCTTCTGTGTTAAACTGGACGTTTCTGCTGTAGAATGATTTTAACGTAATCAACTTGATCGATATGAACACTCTGTTGTGTATTGTAAAAAAAAGTAACATCCTAGACAGAGAAAAATGTCATGCAATTCAAACTGGATGCAGTCCAATTGGAACCTATCGAGATCTACTGCTACATAGTCTTGTTGGTTATAGCTCGAAAATTATTTTTCGGATATTTAGTTTTGGTCCTTTGGATGAAATTTGCATCCTATATTTTTCTTTGATAAGCTTGTTGCAAGTAAAATATAACAATTTCTTGCATCAAATTAAAAAACCGACAGTTGATAGGTTTGTTCTCTCTTTAGATCTACCTCAAGATCAAAATTGGTCAGCGAATTTGTCCAAGTAATACATCGAAAGCCTTTTCCTAGTTTTCGTTTGCACCACAGGGCAGATCATACGTGAAAATGGAGCCAATGTCAATAATGTGAAATTCGAAAGGTGTCGCTTGAAACCGAACCTTTCGAATTTAAAGAAATGTCGGTCGTTTGAAAAGGATGTTAAATCTTTCATTTGGAAAATGTACAGATGTTTGGAAAACATTTGTACGATTTAAACCGATTTTCAATTTATAAATATTCTAAGTGGCTAATATATTTCTAGTTTGAACTAAATTTGAGTAGATTATAATTTAAGTTCGAGTGAAATGTAGATAATTTACATATGAAATAAAATTTCGACGATTAATTACAAAACCAATAAATTTAAAATAATTTGTGGGTGATTTCATTGAAGCTTTAAAATAAAAATTGTTTTTATTGATCTGTATATTATAGTTTGAATCGAATTTGAAATTATTTTTGTAAATTTAATCAATTTTTGCGAGTGCATTTATAACGAATTGCGAGATTGAATGTACTCGTATGTTGTAGACATTTTTAGAAAACATATTTGAAAATTGGACAAACTTTTAAGTGATGTGATTTTCAACGAATTTGATTAAAGCAGGAATCTGATTTGAATACGAATTAAATAAATTATTTTTTTTATAAAATTATACATCTGAATAATTTGAAACGAATTAGATATTTTTTTTTGGAGTAAAATAAAGATCAATGTGTACAATTTGAACCAACTTTCAACTTTTCTTATCTTTGAAGCGAATTTGATTGAAAAGATCCAATTCATTGTATAAAATACAGATGTAGTTTGAAATTGTCAGTTTGAGTCGAATTTGATTCGATAATAAAAGAAAATTAAAATTTGGATCTGTACTCAATAAAATTGTTTTTAAATTGTAAATTAAGATCAAAGAAATATTTTAAAATTTTATTAAATTTTTCTCATTTCAAACTTAATTAAAATTTTGATCTTATATTCGTGCTTTTGATTTGAAATATAAAATTTAATGGCTAAATTTGAACTACAAGTGAATGAAAATAAATTAAATTATATTTCGTTGGCTTCAATGGATAGTCACAAATCGACGATTCCCATCAAGTCACTAGCCTATTGGTCATCTTCTATCAGATGTGAGGCGTTTACTACATATCTATAGAGTTTGAACTCATTGAATTCTGATTATAAAATATTGACATCAAATTTCTCAACATAAAATCTGATTTATTTTGTCCACTGAAAAATCAAGATGCAGGAGGTTTGATATATTTCATTTGTTGCCTTACGTTTGGCTGCCGGCAAATCAAGATTTACTAGGTTTGGCATGGCTTCAACTTCAAAATAGATTAGTATTTAAAACGAAAATATTTTAACAAAATTGATAAGAATATATATATATATATATATATATATATATATAGTTTCAATATTTTTGAATTAGTTTGATCGGAATTTGATCGAAGTTTGAAAAGAAAATGGAGTAAAGTGTGATTAGAATACGAATATACATAATATAAAAATCGGCTTTCAATTAAATTAAATTACGATATTAAATTTGACATGAATTTGATTGAAGTCTACAAAAAATTGGGATAAACTCTGATCAGAATACGGACGAAATTTAGTAATTTATACAATTGATAAGACCAATTGTAATGTGTAAAATTTAAACCGAATATAATTTGGAAAACTTGAATGGAATTCGGAAATGAATATTTTGAAATAAATTTAATTAATTTTAGACGAATTTGATTGAAGTTTGAACTAATCTTGCGCATAGGTCGTTATATTTCAAACGGTAATAAACAATTTATTTGGTCGAACTTAACTAAAATTTGGACAACATGGATATAATTTAAACAAATGTGTAAATTTGTGGAGAGTTTGAGTGAAGATTGAAAAATTTTGAGTAAAGAGTTTGGAATTAATTCAGGTTTTAACTTGATTCGAATTAGAAAAAATTTTAATTGTGAACTTCAATTTCAATATGTGCCTAATTTGAACCGAATTTTGTATTTACTTTTATATTGTTCGGGCAAATTTGATGAAAGTTTAATCTAAGTGTGATCAAAAGCCGAATGGGAAATTTACAAAGAAGTTGTAATTTAATTTAATAAATTTGAAAAGAATTTGATTGCATTTTAAAAAAAATTTTTTTTTTTAAAATAAGTTTGATCGGAACTTGATCGCAGTTTGAAATGAAAAATGAGTAAAGTGTAATTATAATATGAAGATACATAATTTAAAAATCTGCTTTCAATAAAATTAAATTACGATATCATAAATTTGACATGAATTTGATTGAAGTTTGTAAAAAATTGGAATATATTCAGATCAGAATACGGACGAAATTTAGTATTTTATAAAATTGATTCCACGTCAAGGCAACAATTAATTTGTTCTCCTTTATCACCAAAACAAAAAATCCCGCTAACACCGCAATTATTGCCTCAGCCGGAACAACTTCAAGGGTCAAATGTTCCAAATGTACCCACGCCGTCCACATCTAAGATGTTAGATAACGAAGGATGGGCCATGGCTAACAAAAGAGGTAGAGTCACGAGTCCTTTATTCCCAAATACCAAACGCAAACAGATGAAGATAAACGACTACTGGTTGGCACAACCAGTGTCTTTATCCACACGCTTTAACAGTTTGCCAGAGGAAACCGAAGAACTACCCCAACCCAGTCAAGCAACAAAAAAAATTTTAGCGCCTCCAATATTCGTGTCAGGGGTAGAAGCTATTCTCCCTCTGACTAACCTGTTAAAAGAACTGGCTAATGACAATTACTATCTAAAAGTAATTGGAATTAGCCAGGTAAAAATCCAATTAAAAGACGTCGAGACATACCCGGTTGTCGTAAAAGCCCTGGCGGAGCGAAATACAGAGTTCCATTCGTTCCAAGCAAAATCAAACAAAACCTACCAGGTGGTTATACGGAACCTACATCCATCAATTAACACTGATGATTTAAAAAGTGAGTTAATTGAATTAGGCCACGATGTTGTCAATATTAACAACATTAGACAAAGTGGCACAAAAAAGCCACTCCCACTCTTCAAAGTAGAGCTTCGAATGAGTGAAAACAATAAAGAAGTACATTCGATCAGCAGACTTATGCATTCAGTTGTGGAGGTTGAAAAGCCGCATGTCAAGCGTGAAGTAGTCCAATGCACTAGTTGCCAAAGATACGGGCACACTAAATCGTATTGCAATCACAAGCCCAGATGTGTGAAATGTGCAGGGGAACATCTCACAAATAAGTGTGAAACAAAAGTGTGGGGTACAAATGTGAAATGCGTGCTCTGCAACGGTAGTCATCCCGCCAACTATAGAGGTTGCACTGTTTACAAAGAAGTGCAAAGCCGGAGATTTCCCCCTCTCAGAGAGAAGATAGTGGCGAAGCCGCCGCCCGTTTCAAACCCGAATCCATCGTATCAATTAGTTACCGGGACAACATATGCGCAGAAGCTCAAAAATTCAATTGAAACTGAAACTTCGGAAGGGAGTCGTACCAAAGTAAAGCATTCAATGGATAACTCAAAAAATCAGGAACAACAGCCCGAGCAGTCTTCCACACAACGGTTGGAAACTATGATGGAAAAATTAATGACCAAAATGGATACTATCCTTAACCTTTTAACGACCATTGTGTCCAAATCATTCAATGTCCAGAATCCTTAAATTAGCAATCTGGAATGCCAACGGCTTGTCGCAACATGGACAAGAAGTTAAAAGTTTCCTGATGGAACAAGAAATTGATGTCATGCTAATATCTGAAACGCATAACACCAGTAGAAGTTTCCTAAAAATACCAAGATACAGCATCTATAACACAAATCATCCTGATGGAACGGCACATGGTGGCACTACAGTTATAATCAAAAACATAATTAAACACCACGAAGTAGAAAAGTATGAGAAGGAGCATCTACAAGCAACTACTGTAGTAATAGAAGATTGGCTAGGTCCCATAACCATTTCGGCCATATACTGCCCACCAAAACATACAATAAAAATGGAACAATTTGATCATTTTTTTAATTCTTTGGGTGGTCATCGCTTTATAGCAGGGGGTGATTACAATGCAAAACACCAAGACTGGGGATCAAGACTGGCTACAACAAGAGGCCGTGAGTTATTAAAGTCAATCCAAAAAAATAATCTTCATCATGTTTCAACCAGTGAACCTACCAATTGGCCTAGTGATAGGAGAAAGATCCCAGATGTCATAGATTTCTGCGTCACCAAAGGAATCGCCAGTAATTATATTAAAGCTGCGCCGTGCTTGGACCTGTCATCGGACCACTCGCCAGTCTTAATCACTTTGGGTACAAAGATAGTGAATACAAAGAAACAGCCGATGTTAAGCAACAATAAAACTGACTGGAACCTCTTCAGATATAATGTAACAGAGAAACTAAACATAAACATCAAATTAAAGACAGAGAGTGATATAGATGAAGCAGTTGAACATCTCAATGAATGTATCCATTCGGCAGCTTGGAAGTCAACGCCAGAACAAAATGACAAAGAAAAGGATAGGGGATGTTCAAATATTGTCAAGAAAATGATTAAAAAAAAAAGAAAATTAAGAGAACAGTGGCAACGATATCGACTAGCGGAAGATAAACGTAATCTAAACAAAGCAACCAAACAGTTAAGCGAGTTGCTGCTCAATGAAAAAAACCAATCAATACAAGAATACTTATCTCGACTATCACCAACAGAAAACACAGATTATTCATTATGGAAAGCGACCAAGAAGCTGAAACAACCACAGCAGCATGTTCCACCGATACATTAAAGTAATGGTCACTGGGCGAGAAATAATGAAGAAAAGGCTGAAATATTTGCAGACCATTTTGAAAAGGTATTTCAACCATATCCTTCAGAAACTACAGACGAAGAGAATAACAACATTCAAAGCTATTTGGAATCACCATTGCAAATGAATCTGACAATTATGAAGTTTTCTATCTTAGAAGTAAAAACAGTTATACAGAGAGAATTAAATCCTAAAAAGGCGCCAGGATATGATCTCATCACAGGAAAAGTTTTGCAAGAGTTACCCGATAAGGGTATACGATATCTAACTTACATATTTAATGCAATACTTAGAACTGGATATTTCCCAATACAATGGAAGGTTTCACAAGTAATATTAATACCAAAACCTGGAAAGCCCGCAGAAGAAGTTACGTCCTACAGACCTATAAGCTTGCTACCAATTATTTCTAAATTATTTGAAAAACTACTGCTTAAGCGTCTAAAGCCCATTTTACTGGAGAAAAATCTGATTCCGGGCCATCAGTTTGGATTTAGGCCAGAACACTCAACAATAGAACAAGTGCACAGAATAGTTCAAGCAATTCAAGAAGCTCTGGAAGAAAAAAGATATTGTTCTGCTCTATTCATGGACATAGCACAAGCTTTTGATAAGGTGTGGCATGTGGGATTACAATACAAAATCAAGCAATGCTTACCAAATGATTTCTACAGAATATTAACATCGTATCTAATGGACAGACATTTCATTGTAAAACATCAGGATGCATACTCAAATATCCGTCCAATTAAATCTGGTATACCACAGGGCAGCGTGCTTGGACCAATATTATATCTAATATATACCGCAGATATACCTACAAGCAATCAAGTAACTGTAGCAACATTCGCAGATGACACGGCAGTACTCTCATCACATGAAGACCCCAACAAAGCAGCAGAAGTCTTGCAGGAGAATATTAATAATATCCAAGTATGGATGAAAAAATGGAGAATTAAAGTTAATGAAGCAAAATCTAATCATGTAACCTTTACAATGCGTAGAGGCACATGTCCATCAATACAGATGAATAACCAGGTCATACCTCAATCTGATGAAGTAAAATATTTAGGTATACACCTCGACAAACGTTTAACATGGCGTAAACATATATGGACAAAAAGAAAGCAATTGGGAATGAAACTGTCCAAAATCTATTGGCTCATATGCAGAACATCTAGTTTATCGATTGAAAACAAACTATTGCTTTATAAAATGATAATAAAACCTATCTGGACATATGGTATACAGCTGTGGGGAACGGCCAGCAACTCGAACTTGGACATTCTTCAGCGGTTCCAGTCTAAAATTCTAAGAATCATAGTAGATGCACCGTGGTTCGTGTCAAACGATATAATTCATCGGGACCTAAATGTACCAACAATACGTGAAGAAATTAGGAACTCCAGTGCCAGGTATCAGTCAAGATTGTCAATTCATCCAAACGAGCTAGCGAACAAACTACTCAACTCCACAACGAGGAAAAGGCTGAAACGTCACAAAATTTTGGATTTGCCAAACAGATCCTAGTCACAAGCAAACACATTAAATTTTAAATTCTCTATATTCAATCGACCCAATCGTAGTTAAATGTGTTATATCAATTTAAACTAATTATAATGTAAGGAGATTTTATGAATGGGTAAAAATACTCCGATCAAGACAATGTAAAAAGACACAAAGTTTACTGAATGTCTCTTAAAGAGATAGATTGTAAAATAAAGGAACCAAAAAAAAAAAAAAAAAATAAAATTGATAAAACCAATTATAATGTGTAAAACTTAAAACGGCTATAATTTGGAAACTTGAATGCGATAATTACTTGAATGGAAATTTAATTAATTTTAGACGAATTTGATTGAAGTTTGATTTTATCTTGAGCATAGGTCGTTATATTTCAAACGGGAATAAGCAATTTATTTAGTCGAACTTGACTAAAATTTGGACAACATTTGGATATAATTTAAACAGAGTTTCAATTTGTATTTCAATTTGATATTCTCAGAAAATTAAATGACGAAAGAAAATAAAATTCAAACTAAGTTTGAATATATTTTATATAATTTGAGGAGAATTTGATTACAGCTTGGAAAAAAATTTTTTTTAAAGATTAAATTAAATTTATTTTAATTGATCTCATTTCAAATTTCATTCAAATAATGATTTTATATTCGTGTCTTTGATTTGAAGAATAAAATTTATTGATTAAATTTGAACTATATTTGAATGAAAATAATCCAAATTTCTTGGGCACACTGATTTTTCAACCGATAGTCAGAAATCGACGATCTCCACCAAGTGATATTTGCACTCGCACAATGCATACCATTCTATTCGGGCGAGGAAACGTTCAATATCATATTGGTTACTTTCTAATCTTTCGACTCACACAGTTTGGGAACTAGCATTTGAAATTATGAGTATCAGTTGTGGAGCGTAACCACACTTCGAGTTTGAATTCACTGAAATCTGAATTTTTTTTTTTTTTTAATTTCTAACAAGTTTGAGGGTAATTTGATTGTTTGGACGAAATTTGCGTAAATTTATAATTCGCATTGGACTGAAACTTAGAAATTAATTTTAAATAAATTTGAGATGATCAACATGTTCAAAGTTGATATATTGTATCAAGTATGGATGTATTTGAAAGGGAATTTGATTGAAGTTTGACATGTGGTTCAAATAAACTGTAAATATTTGAATCGAATTTGAATTTATTTTAATAAATTGGAGACGAATTTGATTGAAGTTTGAAATCTGAATGAAATTTAGGACTTTGTTTAAAACAAAAATTGAGCAGCTCGACTTTAAAGTATCTAATTTGAAGTAAGCTTGATTTTATTTTAAATTATAATTATTTTCATTGCATGTACAGTGAGTTTGAATATACATAGGGTTATAAATTTGAGGCGAATTTGACTCAAGTTTGGACATTTGTATAATTTGAATAAAACCCAGTTTTAATTTAATTTAAAATCTTATGGCAATTAAGTTTGCAGTTTGAACATACGTTGAACAAAAAAACCTTAAACAGGTTAAGGAAAATTTGATTGAAGTTTAAAGTGATGTGGATATGTGTTAATTTTGGGCCAATTTTGATTAAATTTAATTTAAGTTAATTTGAATCGAATTTGATTGATCCTTAGTTGAACTATGGAAAAAAATTCAGACAAATCGAGTTTGAAAATAGTTTGAATGGAAATTGATTAAAATTTCGTCTAAATATGAGTAAAGTTTGATTAGAATTTAGAAATTAAAAAAAATTATATGAAGGATCCAAACTTACTCTAAAACTCATTAAAAGTTAAAAGTCAATTCGGTTGCAGAAAATTGAAAAGAATTTTTAAGTTGAATAGAATAGATAAAAGTGGCAGATTTTTGTTAGGATCAAATTCAATTTAGCTAACTGAGTCTCGTACTCATTCAATTTTAATTTTAGAGACGTCCAGCTGAATTTCAAATATCAAGATTATAGCTATGGTATATAAATTCTTGACGATGAACGAGTATTTACAGTGATGTCTATTCATAAAGAAGGTATCTTCTCCTACTAAAGCCGATATAGCAGGTTACAAAAACTAGTTACATTAAGGTTTTGATTATTTTCTAAAATACCTTCTAATCACATTATGTATATCTCATTTAGATTTGATGAGATATACAAACCACAATCCAATTAAATTTGTAAATGAATAAAAACAACGTTAAAATTCTTAAATGTAATCCTTTTCTTATCAGTCGGCTACACACAAATCTGTGTAAATACCCAAATAGGTTTCCATAAATTTTTATTACATTCCCCAAGCAAATATACAAAATTATGTAATTAACTCGATATGTAAATTTTCATCACAATTTTCCAATTCTTAAGGTTTGTACATTCATATAACGATTAAAGAAACATAAAAGTATTAGTTAATCGTGCGATTTAATTTTAGTGCGAGAACCTTTGCCATTGTCAAATCATGTACACGCTGTACTGATAAAACAAGATTAAAACACTATGAACTTAGGAAATATGGAAACTGTGTCATATCAGCAGGGTACTGTCCTTCAAAATTAGCTATAGAAAAACTGCAGTTCATGGACTGTTTCAGCCAGCTAGGTAATATATTTCTTGCGTTGGGTGATTTCAACGCCAAACACGCCTAATGGGGTTCCAGATTAACATCGCCGCCGAAAGCCAAACAATTTTATGAAGCTACTGAAAAACAGTCCCTGGATTACTTATCTGCCGGTCACCCAACTTACTGGCCGACAGATAAAAAGAAAGTTCATGATTTAATTGACTTTTGTGTACTCACCTGTAATTGTAACAGTGAGCACCGGTGTCCTAAGAATAGAAACGCCAAAACGGCTTACAAACCAGCAAACTAATTGGGATCAATATAAGAGGCTAGTCTAACAAAATTCAGCAGATATTGATGCGGCGGAAGAAAATCTAAAAGATGTGCTGTCATTATCAGCTGAAAAGGCCACACCCATCTTAAATAGTACAGAAAAAGATAATAAACTGTCACATAATATACAGGAACTAATCCAAGAAAAGCGAAAAATTCGCCGCCGATGGAAATTTCACTCAGTTCTGGGAAACTATCTTCTTCAAAGGCAGTACTTGGTTAAACAAAATAATGCAACTATACTTGTTTAAATGATATCAACGCAGGTGTTCCACAAGGCAGCGTTCTAGGTCCAATATTATACCCGTTGTACACAGCTGACTTACCTGTAACCAACAAGGCAGTCATATCAACGTTTGCCGATGATACGACCGTCCAAACGCACTTGCCCACTCGTGGAATTAAACGATATAATTATTTCTCAACAAACCCAGGTCAAATACTTAGGAATGCACCTGGATAGAAGGCTCACGTGGAAAAATCATATCGAAGCAAAGCGCAAACAAATAAAAATAAAACTTTCCAAAATGTATTGATTGATGGGAAGAAAATCTCGCTGTCAGTAGCCAATAATCTTGTTAGTTTCTTTTGTATAAAGATTCAAGAATAAAGCCATTGGCAGCATTTAAAAAAAATGTGAATAACATTTTATTTCAGGTACATTGCCATTTCAAATTTGATTCAAATTCCACTCAAATTTTAACTTATATGCGCAAAATTGAGACAATTTAATTAACGAATTCATACAAGAAAAAAAACTAAACATATGTACAGAATAATTTCGAGGAGAGATTTATATTAATTCAAGGTCATTTGAAAGTCATCTTCATTTTTAAAAAAAAGAAACCTTTGTTTTTTTCGCAGATTCGAATTCTAGGGGAATTTATAAGGGTAAATATGTTAGAATTTGATTGAAAGCTCATAAGCCAAGTCTTATAATTACTTGGTGCAGAGGTGTTTTTTGCAATATTGAGAAATGAATTATAGTAGGTTATAATTCTGTCGCAAATCTAATTTATATAGTTTTGAATGTGTATTGTGCGTATATGTTACGCATCTACGTATTTTTCAACCTAATCGACTCTTCTGTTTAACAAATTAAATTTATTTATTGATAAATTAATTTTATAATATTATAACAAATCCCTTATTCTATTATTATTATAAATTCCATTTTTTTGAAAAAACAAAAATAATTTTTTTGCAAGATTAGAAATACAATTAAGACAACAACGGCAGGTAAATCTGTGGAAAATGAGATTTTAAGAAGGTTTCCTTGGAGAATATTATTTAAGCTCATAAATTTGTTTTTTTCTTCTTACAAGATTTGGATAAATTTATTTTTGAAGATACATTTTATATCCGAAGCGTTGAAAATAAATTAAAAGTTTACCTTTAATAAGGTCTAATCATTTTCTAATGTTAATTTATGTAAGATTTATGTCTGCTAATTTATTTGCTTTACATAATAAATTAAATATATACATGTGTATATGTATAGTCATGATTTATGGACCGAACATCTTCTTTTTTGTTGATATTGGCAATTCGATAATACTAGATTATTCCACCTCGATAAAAATATGCAGCGATGCCATCGGGGTATCACTATAAACCGCAGCTAACAGTTTATTCTAAAGAATTAAAAAACGATTCCACTCATAATATTCAGCCGAGACAAAAATACTCGCTACTTGTCAAAATGATGTTACCCGTTTCAAAAAGATCCATCATTAACAAAATATCATAATGACAGTTGTAACCTGTGTAGTTCTACGACGAAATACTAATTTTACTTCTATATATAGATTTTTGATCTTACGAAACCGACACCACATTACAGTTCAAAATAATTTTTTGTGGCCTAGCTTATATACTCGTACATACATAAAATTGTAAACCACAAAAACTTTATAAAATCTTTCTGTTTTGAATTAAATGTATATTAAATTCCACAAAAGAATAACAAATGGTTTTGTTTGAAAAATACAATTTTTCATTTATTTATTTATAAAATTAATTTTTATTTTTTATTTAAAAACTTTTAAGAGATTAAAAATATAATTAAGACTGAAGTATAGCACCATTCTCTATATATTTATTTATGTACATATCACCTTAGAAAAACTTGAAGAAGGCTGCTCAGGGTAGTGGATGGCCGCCGCACAAAATCGTTTATCAATAAACTATTGGTAAGTTTTGCTTAAACCCGGATTGGTTTTAATTTCAATAAAGTCTTTTGGTTGTGATACCCGAAATAGCTTGAAATTTAAGAAATTGAATCAATGCCAAACGTTAATGCAAACTTCATACCCCATATAAGTTGTCGCATTAAAACAAAATACAAACAAAAGACTTTATTAAAAAGTTAACTTAAACTTCTAATCTGCCAAACTACGATATCCAGTTTAACTGTTCAAACAGCAAGTAATACGTTTAGAAGTTATATACGTTACAACCGACATCCAAATTCGTCATATCAATATGTACATTGAAATTAATCAAAAAAAACTTCCACGCTCTCTAAATGAGTATATACAGCTCTCCTATTGAATCAAAAGCTTTTAAGTTATCCATAAGTTCCCATAAATTTGAATTCATCATAACGAGTAAAACGAAAAGCTTTTAGGTATTGATATCGATTTTATCGGAAACTTCACCAAATTTCCAGTCCCTCAAATGGCGATATCCATTTATTTATATCGATTCATCCAAAAGTTTATTCATACTTCCATTCCCGTAAATGACTACATCCGGTTGCTTCATTGAATATTTATCAAAAAGCTCATTGAAACTTCCAGGGAGCGCAAAAGTGATTTAATTAGTGAATACATTTTTTGTTTATGTATTTGTTTTGTTGTTTTTTCAGAATTAACTTTGAAAAACTTGGTAAATTTATAATGGAAAGGCTCAGCACAGGACAAAGAACCAAAGTTCTTTCGATAATACAGACACAAAGATCATTTTTTTAATGTTCGAAATGCACCTAGCGCTCCAACAATTTACCGATTGGTTCAGCGTTTTCGGCAACGAGGGGCTATCTGTGATCATCCGCGTGCTGGAAGACCCTGTGCAATTCGAACATAATGTGAACATTGCTCGGGTGCAAGCAAGTATTGAGGTAAACCCAGAAACTTCCACCAGGCGATGTTCTCAGCAGTTGGTTATATCTAGGCGGTCTTCAATCAATCCAGCATTGTGGTTCCAACAAGATGGAGCCACAGCTCACACAGCTCGTCTAACTATGATTCTATGAATAATCTCTCGATAATCGATTGAATACAGCTCTCGATTTTTTTCTTTGAGAGTACCTAAAAGGTAAGGTGTATGCCAATAAGAACCACCCAACAGCTTAAGGTCGATATCCGAGAAGAAGTTGGGACCTGAAAGTTATGGAAAATGATTTTGAAAGAGCATGTCAGGTCAAAGCAAACGTTGCTTATGCGTCAACCTGTACATCCAAATTTTACCATTGGAGGTAAACGCTTTTGTCGATTTCATCACAAACTTTATTCCAATGTTTGAATAAAACTAAAAATAATTAAATTTTTTTAATCATAGAGCGTACTTTAGCCCTACATCCAAATTCCTTTTATCAATATTCAAAACCCGTTTTTCCTATCGAATTTATCTAGCAATGATCATTTAAACTTCCTAAATGACGTTTTCAAGTTTAGATCACCTATTTTGTCAAGATCAGTTTAGACCACCTATTTTGTCAAAATCGCTGCACCTTTCGTTTCGGATCAGCACGCAGAACGTAATAATTCTCATACTCATCGGCCAGCGCACAACTTTCACATCCAAATATAACAACGGGCCTGATCAAGGCTTTCTAAAGCTTCAGCTAAGGCACTTAGGGGATATAAAGCATGACTGCCGGCTGCCAGGCACACTTCAATATCATCATCCACACTGTTATCGTGAGTGATAAGAGATCCCAAATATTTGAACCTCCGCACTCCCTCAAACGGGTAGTGGCCGCTACTAAAATTTGGTGTGTAAACTTGTCCCTATATGCAGAAATCATGTATTTTGTTTTGGACTCATTGTTTTTGAGGCCAATAAAAGCTGAAACCTCAACAAGCGGATCAATTATTTTCTTCACTCCGTTGCTATTCCTATAAATGCGTTGCTATAAGCACCTGATTGAACTGGCGATATAAGATGTTGCATTGAGGTGTTTCAGTTTTACGAAAGATAAAATCCAACATGAGATTAACGGGTATCGGGGAGTTAATTGCAAAATTTTCGAAAGTCTGTTCCCAACTTTAACACAGCATTGATACTATTGAGTCACTGTCGTTCTACACAATCGTGCCAATTTGTTGGCATTCCTAGGTATTCCAGGAGAGATTACAAACTCTCTCGATTGGTCTAGTCATAGGTCTGCCGGAAATACAGGAACACCTGATGTACGGGGATGGAAGTTTCGTAATATTTAGATAGAATCATCCGCAGCGAAAAGACCTGATTAGTGACTGGTCGATTCGGCCGAAATCCTCCTTGATAGTCACCAATCAGGCCCTCCGCTAGAGGGGTAGTTCTTTCCAATATAATGTAAGACAGTAACATGTATGTTGTGCAAAGGACAGCTATACCGCGATAATTCTCACACTTCAATGGGTTTTTCTTCTTGAAGATAGAGCGACCACTTTCCATTCGTCAGGCACACCTTCGGTTCGCCATACTATCCGAATAAACTCGAGAAGATAGTTTCATCAAGCATCCGCTCCAAATATCAACGCCTTCGAATTAATCCAGTCCACCCCAGGCGAGCGGTTCCGTTTTAGTCTCTTCATGGCCCTAATGAATTCCTCATGGGATGGATCCCCAATGCAAATCTCCGCAGTCTATATTTGAGGTGACTCAGCTACAGTCTGTGATGCATGAGGAACCCAAACAGGTCAGTAAAATGTCCGTTCCATACATCGAGTACTTTGACGGACGCAGGCCCGAAAGTACGGTGTACTCCAGTAATTCCTTTAAAGAAATTACGTGAACTGCGCTCAATGCTGAATTGTTGTACGTTCAGAACCTCGGCCTTCCACCATTCGCCCTTTTTCCGTCTACAAATTCGCTTAGATGCCATCCTAGTAAGAGTAGCATTGTTGTTCCTCGCGAATAGAGAGTCACTTGATACCCGTGAAATTAGCAATTGAAGCGCCGGGGAGACGTAATGCAAATTTGCTTACTGCAGACACTTCCTAAAATTTTTGTTGAAGTCGCTGAAATTGAATAAAAATGAAATTTCAAATGAGTCTTATGATTCTTTATTAGCACGAATCAAAGAGCCTTTGAAATGTCGAGCTTATCTCGTTCCTGACATTTCTACATACTCTGAATTTGGAAGATGAAACCGAAACGGAACAACAACTGATATATTCACCAAAAACATCAGTGACCAAATTTGCAGTCAATGTTACGAACAGATTACTGTATGGACGAAGCATCGGAATCGGACTCAAGATTCACAGCAAATGAGTGTTTGGAAACAGCAGCAGAAGATACCGAGCCAGGAAACCAGCAAAACACAGAAAGACCGACTTTAAAAGAAATGCTGGCCGAAACGATTACCGTTTCGATGATGTCTAAACCTGCCTCTTGTCACGTTCTCCAAAAGAGTTATTTATAGAGTAAATAGAAATTCAAATTAATGAAGCTACCCGGTAACACAACAACAACTATAAAGAAACAGTTTTCATCGTCATCAAATTTTTGGAGTAAACAACGATCGATGCTTTCGGATCGCTCCTTAAACGCTCTTGTGTTTGTAAAATTTTTTTATAAGATTTTCAAATTCCCGTTTCCCGAGAATCAAATGATCCCGGGAATAGAGACCCTCTAATCGCGATGGTGAAGCACTGACGAAGTTTTCAGTACCTCCGAGAGAGATTCCACACAGTCAGACTGGTAATTAGCTGTAATTTTGCAGCTACCAAATAATGATCGCTGCTTACGTATTAGTGTTGCTGACCGATAAGTTCTCACATCTTGCACCACCCGAGCTCGCCCTTTTGAAGTTAACACGAAGTAAATTTGGCTGCTTGTTTTCAAATGTATCTGTTTGTGAGGGAAGAATGAGTTTGCTACTCTAAGATCGTGAGCAATTGAAAAGTACACCCTCTCACCATTATCGGTCCCAGTTGCGTGTCGGGAGTACGGACCTATGTTTACACACAAGTCGGAATGATTTCCGCCAGCTCTAGCATTAAACTCCACAATCAAGATCCCATCAGATCGTCCAAGTCATTGTAAAATCAGTCTTTAACTTGGGACTGGATGACTTCTATTGGCGCATGTACACTAATTATCGACAGATTGGCTAACTTCATGTGCAAGTGAAGCTTACACAATCGGTTATTGAGTTCTTGGAAATTCAAAACAGCCTTCTTCTACGGCCCAAGAAGTAATCCTGCTCCAAGATTTCCACGGAGGTCATCTCCACTGTATAACAACGTACAACCCTGGGACAAATGATCTCCACTTTTAAACTAGCGAGTGGCTTGAAAATCAGTTTCAGCCGATACTCCTTCAAGCAAGTGATTAGGCTTTCCAACGCTTCTAGCTTTCCAAGTGACTGCCCGTTCCACGTGCCGATCCAAAATCTCGCGTCCAAGTACTTGAGTGGGAGTCCGGTGTTTTTTTGCGGGTACCCATTTTTATTTTTGTTTACTTTATAAACAGATTATTTTTTTACGGGTGCAGCTCGTCAGCCCAGCGATCCAACCGTATAGAGCTACCTCCTACGACAAGCAATGGATACTGTGGTGGAATTCTTGGAAAACATGTTCGTGCAATTCAGGTTTACGAGACATGTGAGCAGGGATGGGAATTTACTCGTCATCTATTAATTTCTACGTCGATAACTCGCCGACAACGACATCAATGTAGACAACGTCGATAAGACCAATATACAAATCAATGGTCTTCGCTACCGAGCAAATAGCGCAGTGGTTAAAGCTGCGACGTTTGGATCGGGAGGTACCGGGTTCGAATCCCAACAGAGGCGGGTGATTAAATCGAAAACATCTATGGCCCTTTGTTGGAATGCAGAACTCAAGGGCCGACCCATCTTCGATGTCACTGTACAGGGTGACATGGAGCTATGCAATGCGCAGGTGGTATACTGTACTTGTGTGAATGGGATGAATGAATGGATTGAATGAATGTTGTGTGAATGTAAGGTCCATAGCCTTTATGGACCAAAAAAAAAAAGTGTCTATGCCTTTAAAAAAAAAAAAAAAAAAATTGGTCTTCGCTTAGCAATTGTACAAATCTAAAACTTTCCGAATGCTATATCTGGAAATGCCAACTTAAGATTAAAGTCGCACATATTGTATTATCGGGTATCGAATACCCTGGTACCTGGGTAATTACGACGGGTGTCTCCGAAACGTGTTTTTAAAATACCACGAAAGATCTGTCTGGACAGATTTTATAAGAGATTCCGTGGACAACACACAATTTTCTGATGTGGGGTTTGAATTAACCATAATTCAAACTTCGAATAGAAAATGCAAATGTTGAGAAAGCATTTAAATTTATCAAAACATTCGGTCGTACGCACGAAATTAATTATTGGACAATTTAGAAGTGCTCCTTATAAAAAATCCTACAGCAACAGCCAACGAACAGGTATTTTTAATGGTGAAAAATAAATTTACAACAAATAAAAGCGGCAGTTTGTTTCCTGTTCGTTAGTTCTTTATCAGGTTGATTAGATCGAATTTTTCGATTTACCAAAATCTACACCGATTTCTCAGATTGATTTTAGTTTCATTATCTCATAATTTTAAACACAACTTCTCTAAAAGTTCTTTGAATACAACTTGCGATCTTGGTAATGCTTTAGAAGGGACTTTTATTGACTACGCCAGCAATTTTTTCGTAATGAAGTATGGGGATTTTCAAAATTCTATTTTTTAAAAAGGAGGTAACCAAATTCAATTTATTCAGCTTGTGAAACTCGATGGAAATCTATTGTGATGCATTTGTTAATTTATTGGCTTCAATGTATGACCAAAACAAAATATGTGGATGCTAATAATTCTTTCATAAAAGATATGACTTTACCACAGAAAATGTCCAACAGGGCCCAACTATACTAAGTAGACATTATACATTTGAATTCATTCAAAGAACATACAAAAACCCCAAACATAAAATTCATCCAAGAGTTCATTCAAACTTTTCGTCCACTAAATGACCACTTCCAAGGATTCCAGTGAAACAAATGAGAATTTTACCACTTGGTTAAAATTCGAACGGCTTAGCCCTTTCGTTTTTTTTCCACGCGACTATAGAAGAATTAGAAAGTCAATGTCTATAGGGCGGTAAACCTGATGAAAATAAAGTGAAATTAAAAATATTTACGAAACTGAAAAATTTGACAGCAACAAAATATACAAATCCAACCAATATTTAGGATCGAAAAAATGAGTATTGTAAATTGAGTTGAGCAAAATCCACTAATGTGGGCCTCAGCCAAATACAGCGCGCTGTAAATGTTTGCATAGCCTTTGTAAATCGACTAAAAATTATGTAAATCGACTAAAAATTGGTTTCGCGCATGCTTTTTGTGTGCCGCGCAATAATGTTGACATATAAACTTGTTTGTTCCAACAAAATGTGTATTATGTAGTTGCTGTTGTACCAACAGTAGAGTTGCGACCTTTGAAAGCTTTTTCAAGGGATTATTTACTAATAAACAATTGAGATTTGATTGAATTGTCAGCGGTTACAGAAGAAAGATTATGTCATAATTCGAGTTTTACAATTTCAATGACATAATCAAAATTTGTAGTTGTAGTTTAAAATAATTAGCTCATGCATTTCTGAACTACACTGTTCACCACAACAACAACCTTGTGTTGAATTAATATTTTTATTTGCACAACATATGCGCATACAATGGCAGATGTAGAAAATTCTTTCGATGGAACGATAAGGCATGTTTCAAAACTAAGTCGTACATACATATGTATACATACAATTGTACTTTCATTATTTGTGAAAAAATGATGAAAATTCAAATACATAAATAAATATTATATAAACAGGTACATTTTCCATGAAAATGTATATACAAACAGCAGCATATATAAAATGTACACGTGTCAAAACAAGATAAGAATTTATACGAACAACATTGAAAATTACGGGAGAAAAATGGAGAAAATGGAGAAATAAAATTTAAATATACTTTGTTGTGACTGCGTGTACATGAGATGTACAGCTTCACTTCATATGGCACGATAAGATCCACATTGAGCTTTTAGTAATTATAAAAAACTGTTCCCCTTAAAAAGCTTCTGGCTTAAGTTTATTTTTAAAATTCAAATGGTTTTAACTAAACTCTACACAGTTAATTTAAAATTTACTTTTTCGTAAAAGCTCAGAATTGTGAGCTTTAAACGCGTTATACGAGGTATACCTATATAGTATAATTCCACGTGCGATGTCATATAACTTCGATGCCACCGTCGCACATGTTTTATGTTGAGTTTTTCAAATTATAAAATAAAATCATAATTATTGATAGCTCGCCTTCATACATATATGGTGACAAAATTATTATGTAACAACTCGTGTTGAAAATAAATTGAATTTTCATTTCAACAGAACATAACAATAAAATTTATAGTCAGTCACATGTACAAAGCTTATGTTTGTTTCGACAATATTTATAGTCTCGTATGTATGTAGGCATAAATGTCTATTTACAGAGTACCAAAGTTCAAGCGAAAAAAATATTTTAGCGAGGGGTTTGAGTTATTATTCAATTGCGATGTTTATAAATTTAGAATTCAATTAAATTTTGTTTTGTGTATTATATGTATATGTATATGCATGTTTGGTTATAAGTATGTGTATGGGGAAAAACAACTTATTTACAATTTTCATTTTTTGCATTTGCCTAATTGTATCAGTAAATTGAATTTGTGTGGTTTTAAATGAAAATATGCTTGGGACAGCTTTTCACAAAACCACATATGGAATACTAATAAATTTTAAAGTTTTTATTGAAAAATGTGTGTATGCACGCAAATGCTGGAAGCTCTGACTAAGAGGTGTATGTTCCTCACAAACTTCGTAAAATTGAATTACGGTGTTACTTAACCGCATGTCTGTTTCGTGCAAATTAAAAGGAAAAATTACTGAACTAGAAGCAAGGGTTGGTTTGGAAGTGTGCTACAGATTTGTCAACTTTTGAACATCCTGGAATTCTACTCACAGAAAATATCCCAGTTCAAGGTACTATTCAACCATTTACATGGGAAGAAGATATTTTTTCAGAGAAAGATACGAAAAACTCTTGGTTACAGTAAAGTAGGGCTACTTTAACAATTAGCCAAACTAAGTCGTGCTAGTTTGGCCAATGTTAAATTAGTCAACTTTTTAATGTTTGAATTTTTACCTATATGTTCAATTCTAGAAACGTTGGAAAAAAATTCAATTCTGAAAATCTGAGTTCAGAATTTCAAATGTTCGACATATCGAAAGTTTTATTTTTAAAACCTGGCATTTGCTAGTCTTTGATATTAATTTTTTATAGCAAATTATTACTATAAAAACTTCAAATCACAGACTCGCAAAGGTCAGGTTTTAAAAATTAAATTTTCGATATGTCGAAATATTGAAATTTCAAATTCTGAATTCGAATAAAATTATTATAGTTTTCCGAAACCAAATTTTACAGAAGAAAATTTTTAAATATTTAATCTCAGTAAAATTTGAAATTTCATATACGTATTTGGAATGCCGAATTTACAGTCGAAATCAGTATTTTTAGTGAAAGTTATTAAAACTTGAATTCAGAACATGAAATTTCATTATTCTGACTTTAGCATTTCGCTTTACAGTTTTATTGCAATTTCAATTTTTAAAACATGATTTTTGCAAGTTCAAATTAGTTTTTTGTGAAAATGTGATTTTTCTTAAACGTATTTCCAGTAGAAATTCAGAATTCTAAATTTTGGATCCTGACAATTTCAATTGGAATTATTATTTTTAATAAAGTTACCGATATGGAAATGTTTTGAGATTTTCTAAAGATAATTTTTAAAATTTGATATTTATTTGGAAATGTTGTGAACATTTTCAAAAATTCGTACTTCTAGGTTTTTCTGAACTGATACATCGAAATTTCAATTTTTGTAAATTTTTTGGAATCATTTGTTGCAATTCTGAATTTAAATATGAATTTAAAGGTTTAAAACTTTAAAATTTACAATCCTGAATTTAAATTTGAATTTAAGCAGAAAGCAGCTGCTTTTTAACTTTCATTTGTAATCAATAATTTTCATAATAATAATAATCAGTTTTCAAAAGGCCATTACTGGCCCCTTATTGAGTCAACTATTTGGCTCCAACGGTTTTGATCCTGAGTATGGTCTTCATACTGCCTTAGACATTGTGAAGAGACCAATTCGTTCTTATCATCGTGGAGCAATCGTGGCCAGCAACGACCTCTGCGCCTACAATATAGTGGCTCTCCTTTCAGAGATCGTTGCACAATTCGTTGCGGATCAGCACGCAGAACGTGATCGAGGGTCAATACAATATCGGGGATCTTCATCAGATCTCTGACCTCGACATTGTACAGAGCTCGAGTATCACATGACATTGACAATTTTTGAATTATTTTTTCCAGTCGTTTAAAAATATTCGAAATTCTAAAAATTGGGAAATAATCCAAAATTTATAATTAATAATTTTTTGAAACCAAATATTACGAATGAAATTCGTGATATGAAAATGTTCAATTCGAATTTTGAACAATTCTGAATTTTTCAAATTGGAATTTTATGTATAGAGTTCAAAATGTACAAGCATCACAGCTTTGAAATTTTGAAAATTTTTAATATTTTGAAAACAAGAAATTTTTGAGTTTAAAATATTTTGAATCAAACTTTCCAATTTTGCTTTAGAAATTTCAAATGGAATCAATAATTTTGAAGAAGTAACCATAATTTTCATATTTTGATACATATTTGAAATAATTTTCTAGAGTTTTCAAATTAATGTTTTGTAATTTTAAAAATTTCGGTTTTCTGTGTTTTTCTAAACTTATAACTTCTAACATTGCAAGTCTCTAGGTAATTAGTTTATTTTTTGATTTTGTAGAAATGAAAGAACTTTCCTAAAATTTCTAGATAACATATCTAAACATTTTTCGGTTCATTAATTCAAATTTAAATTATAACATATTGGAAACCAAATTTTATGTATGCACACAAAAATTTGAAAATTCGGATTTTGAAAATATTGAAAATATTTTATACATATTTAGAAAATTTGAAATTTACAATTCCGAATTTCAGCGGTTTGGATTCTAAAATAAATTGAACCAAAATTCATAATTATTCTTTTGGAATTTTAATTGGACACAATAATTACCAAAATTAAAGCTGCCAAAATTTGCAAATTTTGATATGTACATTAAGAATTTTCTGAAATTTTTAAAAATTCCAATATCGTTGATTAGCTGAATAAATACGTTTATCAAAATTTCAATTTTTATAAAACATTATTTTTCCCAGTCTGTAGGTAATCAATTTTTTGTAATTTTGTAGAAAGGATTTTCGAATTACCTAAAATTTCAAGATAACGCGAAATACCTAAACATTTTTAGGTTCATTAATTCACATTTAATGTATGTTATAGGTTTTGAAACCAAATTTTATGAATGCATTCAAAATTATGAAAATTCGAGTTTTGAAAATATTCAATATTTAGAAAATTTAAAATTCACAATTCTGAATTTATAATTCGTTAATTAGAAATTTAGAATTATATAATTTTTGGATTAATTTATTACAATTCTAAATTTGTTTAATTTTGAAAATTTTGAAAAATTTAAAGTTAAATTTTGAATTTATAGTTGAAATTATGCAGAATTTTTCGAACCAAATTGCACAATTCTAAATTTCATTATTAATAATTTTAATAAAATTTTTTAAATTTGCAATGTTTTGAGATTTTCGATTTTGTTTATCGAATTTGGATACCGAATTTAACGTATACAATTCGGCAATTGAAGTTTCGTTGCATTTCGAGTTGCAAGTTTACCAAAATATTAATTATCAAAACATGATTTTGAACATAATTGACAATTTTTGAATTATTTTACCAGTCTTTCAAAAATATTCGATATTCTAAGAATTGCTAGATAATGCAAAATATTTAAAATTTGAAAAGTTGATTAATTTAAATTCAAATTAATTTATAATTCTTTGAAACCAAATTTTACGAATGAAATTCGTGATATGAAAATGTTCAATTCATATTTTGAACAATTATGAATTTTCAATTAGAATTTTATGTATAGCCTTCAAAATTTGAAAGCCTTGATCAAATTTTGAAAATTTTTAATATTTTGAAAATAATAAATTTTAGAGTTTAAAATATTTTAAACTATTGAACTTTCCAACTCTGCTTTTCAAATTTCAATTGGAACCAATCATTTTGAAGAAGTAACCATAATTTTCAAATTTTGATACTTATTTGGGAATGTTGTGATATTTTCAAAATTTTCGAAGTTCTATGTTTTTCTGAACTTATACATCAACATTTCTGTTTTTGCAATATCGAATTTTGAAAATATTTAACATTATAGAAAATTTAAAATTTATAATTCGGAATTTTAGCCGAAATTAATCAGAAATTTAGAATTTTAAATTTTTTGGAATCATTTGTTACAATTTTAAATTTGAAATTTGAATTTTGCAAATTTTAAGGTTTAAAACTTTAAAATTTACAATTCTGAATTTATAGTTGAAATTAAGCAGAAAATTTTTGGAACCAAATTGCTCAATTCTGATTCTGAACTTTCATTTTGTATTCAGTAATTTTGAAAAAGTTATCAAAATTGTCAAACTGGAAAATGTTTTGAGATTTTCTAAAATTCGAAATTCGATTTTGTTTATTGAACTTGGATACCGAATTTAACGTATAAAATTCGGCAATTGAAATTTCGTTGCGATTCAAGTTGCAAGTTTATCGAAATTTAATTTTTTGAAACATGATTTTGCACATGCCGCATCATCCGAAAATTTACGATTTGCCCTTATTTGAATGATCATATTCGAAAATGCCACACTGGTGAACGGCCGTATCAGTGCCTAGTATGTGGAAAACTTATTATCACCGGATCAGTATTATAACAACACAGACTTGTACACCGTGGAGAATGTCGATATGGATGAGAACTGTGTGAACGATTCTATCGAGCAGACGCACTACAAAATCATATAAGAATCTATACTGGCGAGCAATTCTGTCCCTACGAGTATTGTTCGAAAGCATTTCGACAAAACATTTTAGACTGTAATTTCACTAAAATTGTGCCACGGCTCTATCAACTTAAATTAGGTAAGTCGAGGTGCCACACCATATTGGAATATAAGCTACCCAACAGTAAAATGTTTACATCTTGGACGTCTATCTTATTTATTCGTTTGGCTGACATGTCAATGGCACACCAGTTGAAGCGTTGTATATTGAAGGTAGGCTTAATTAATTTTTTAATTGTTTCAATATGATTTAATGCTTCAAACGAAAATTTATAATCTACACAGGACGTCGTAAGTATCGTCTAAAAGAGGAATGCTCTGATTATTATCAAGACGATTTGGCCGATGATGATAGTATAATATTAGAAAACGGGAAACCAGTGTTCCTCTGGCTTGGACCACGTTGCAGTGAAGTTAAAATAAATCGGTCCAATATACAGCACATGAACAATTAGATTAGAAACAATCGGTTCATTCTCGGAAATTTTCAAAATGTTTTCACGGATGGACCGCGTACAAAAAGCCACCAATCGATTTTTTGGTTTTAATTTTTAAAATACTAATATTTTATGTACACATTTATAAAATTTATTAAATAAATAAAATTTTTATTTATATGTGCAGTTATACTTTTATTTTGATATGTTCTGAGGTAGTTTGGTTTTGTGATAGTCTTAATTCGTGATTATTATAACCTTCTTCTGGTTCATCCTTACAAGATACGCACATATAATACATACAATGATTCAGTATTTACAGTGGGTTTGGTTAAATTACAGCGTGTTCAATTGTTCTGAAAAATATAAAAAAAAAATATGGTGGAACAGTGTTTCCAGTATTAAAAAAATGAGTTAGTAACATTTGGTGGTGGCCTTACGAGTTTGATTTCCCTCTCGAAAGTTTTATGCAAAGAAACTACCAACCAAACTGACATCATTTTTGACAACTGCAAATTGAGCTGAAAGCCATGTACCAACATACTAGAACAAAAAGCGGCTAACTTCACCCCGCTTTGCAGACAATTTTGCACCAAGATAGAAATGCATAAACTCGCCATCAGTAAAACACCACAATTATCGAGAAGCAAGGCGTGAACAAAAACCATAGAGCGGGGCGAAACAGAGAGAATACAAATTAAGTGCAATAAATACGTCACAGAATTCTATCGAATAAACACGTATACTTCTACAAGTTTCATGCAACTACGCAATATGAAAGGTTCGAGAGATTGAACGGTATATAAGCGCGACTAGGTTGCAGAGTGAATCAGTTTAAATTCAACCGGTGATTGTAAAGTGAGATTGTAAATACCTTATGAATCCTTAGCAGAGCCCGAAATTTCTAGCAATTTGGTGTCAGAAGTAAGAGTTTGCAATAGCGAAAGAAGATAAAGCACATCAATAGAACCGCCTACTGGAGGCCACAAGGCGGTTTTGAAACCACCATCTACAAACTACTATCGAGATCTTCAAGTAACAATTTCAAGAAGCTGTGCAACATAACGGATGGGGTGCAGAGGAAATTATCTACAATATCATTTAAATTATCATTATAAATTTCGAATTCTTAGTCGTAATTCAACGTAATTTTAAAATTTCAAAATTTTGAAAAATATTCTAAAAGATATCGCAAAATTATTTAAAATTTTAAAAGTTGACGTATTTTAATTTTAGTTAATTTATAAATTTTTGAAACAAAATTTACCTAATGAAATTCGTTATATGAAGGTTCAGTTTATGGAAATTATTGAAAATCCGAATTTTATTTGAAATTAAGTAAAAATTTGAAATTTTAAAATTTTTTGAATCAAATTGGAATTGGAATTTTACGTATTAGTTCAAAATTTGCAAGATCAGATAAATTTAGAAAATTTCTAAAATATTTTGAACCAAAATGCACAATTCGCTTTTGAAATTTCAATTGGACTCAAAAATTTTAAAGAAGTACAAAAATTTTAATATAATGTTGGGAATGTTGTGAAATTTTTAAATATTCGAATTTCTATGTTGTTCTGAACTTATACGTTTATTGATTCTATTTTTGAAACATAATTTTTGCATGCCCTTAATTTCTTTTAAATGTTGACACTTAATTTTCGAATTTCCTAAAATTTCAAGATAACGCCAAATACCTTAACACTATTAAGGTTCATTGATTCAAATTTAAATTATGATATAGATTTTGAAATAAAATTTTATGAATGCTTTGAAAAATTTGAAAATTCAAATTTTGGAAATATTTAATATTCAGAAAATTAGAAACTTGCAGTTCCGAGTTTATAGTCGAAATTAATCAGAAATTTCGAATTAAAATATTTTTGGAATAATTTATTACAATTCTAACTTTGAAATTAAAATTTTGAAACTTTGAAAGTTTTAAAACTTTGAAATTTACAATTTTGAATTTATAGTTGAACCTAAGCCGAACTTTTGGAACCAAATTGCACAATTCTCAGTTTGAACTTTCATTTGAAATCAATAACTTTAATAAAGTTAACAAAAACTGGAAAATGTTTTGAAATTTTCTAAAATTCGCAATTCGATTTAGTTCATGGAACTTGGATACCGAATTTTACGTATAGAAATCGGCAATTGACGTTTCGTTGCATTTCGAGTTGCAAGTTTATCGAAATTTAATTTTTTGAAACATGATTTTGCACATGACAATGCATTGACAATTTTTGAATAATTTTTTCAGTTATTTGAAAATTTTGGAAATTCTAAAAATTGGAAGATAATGCAAAATATTTAAAATTTGAAAAGTTTAAATTCAAATTAATTGACAATTTTTTGAAACCAAATTTGACGAATGAAATTCGTGATATGAAAATGTTCAATTCGAATTTTGAACAATTCTGAATTTTTCCAATTAGAATTTTATGTATAGAGTTCAAAATATGCAAGCTTTGATCAAATTTTGAAAATTTTTAATATTTTGAAAATATGAAATAATATTGTCGATTTTAAAAATATTTTGAACCAAACTTTCCAATTCTGCTTTTGAAATTTCAATTGGAATCAATCATTTTAAAGAAGTTACCATAATTTTAAAATTTTGACGTATTTGGGGATATTTTGATTTTTGCAAGTCTATAGACAATGAAAAATTAGAAAATTCGAATTTTGAAAATATTTAACATTTAAAAAATTTAAAATTTTACAATTTCAAATTTATAGCCGAAATTAATCAGAATTTTAAATTTTTTGGAAACATTTGTTGCAAATGAATTTGAAATTTGAATTTTAAAATTTTATGGTTCTAAAACTTTAAAATGTACAATTCTGAATTGATAGTTGAAATTAAGCAAAATTTTTTGGAACCAAATTGCACAATTCTGTGTTTGACCCTTCATTTGGAATCAGTAATTTTCATAAAGTTATCAAAACTTGCAAATTTAGATATGTATTTGGAATGTTGGAATGTCGAAAATTAAAATTTCGTCGTTTATGAATTTTGCATACGGAATTTCATTTGTAGAATTGGGAACTATTAATTGGAGAATATCATTTCGAACTATCTAAATTATTTATGCTTATCAACTGTCAAAATTACAAAAAGGCTTTATCGAAATTTATATTTTAAAAACTAAGTTTTACATATGGAATCCCCATCTAGAATTAAAATCCAAATTTTATCAAAATACATATTTTTCTTAAATAAGTTTTATGAAGTTAACCATATTGAGGTTCAACTATATGTCACCTATCGAAAATTGATAGCTGGAATGTACATATAATTTAATCAGAAAATGGTAAAAAAAAATTCCCACTTCGTTTGACCAAATAGTACGACGTGTCCACTTAATACAAATCAAAATAAAGTAAAAAAAAAAATGCCTCCAACTTACCGAGATAATGAAACGATACATCGAAAACGAAATAGCTCGCACGAATTGATACAAATAATCAAAAAAAAACACAACCGAAAGCATTTTTATTTGTGTACTATCAGCTATATAGAATATATAGAATCCGACTATCGTTGATAAGCAATCGAAAAAAATAAATTTTTTTTATAAATAATTTGCCATCGCATAATTGTGCAATCAACCATTGGACCATCATGTCAAATTCAATAAAATTATTATTAGTTTTGGTGGTGGTGACATTAAACGCGGTGACATGTTTAAAATTCGTAACATATGGCCTGCGGGAGGAGAACGACATTGAGTTACACCAACAAATTATATTCACCGATCCAACAAATGGTTTTGAAATGCATTCAATTGATTTTGAGTGGTATGCCGTGGAGGGGCAATATTTTACACAAATTGAAATTGGTGCGAATAGTGTAAGTTGGATATAAAATCAAAACTATATAAATTATACGTGTAATTCAAATTTTGATTTAATTTTAGTTCAGCGAAGTTGATTTTTCTGAATACGAAACGGTTGAATTATTTAAGCGTTGGTTTATGGTTCAGCTAGTCGATCATCAGTCCGTATCGATATTGGCCCAATTTAAAGTATACGGGTTTGAAAATATAACCGAAGGCACGCTACCGATTAACACAAAGGCGATCAAACAAACGCGTATGTATACGCAATAAATATGAAGCTTACCTGAAATATTAAAATATACGAGCACGTGCCCTATATACTCAATGTGCAGATTTTATAATTTCCAGTACGTACCTGTAATGATAAGAAAATAAAAATAAAAATTTAATTACTTAAGAATCAATAAATTTTTGATTTGTTTTTGATTACTTAAAGTTTAAGATAATTTTTTTTTTATTGTAAGGTTGTGTATTTTCGCGAACAACTTCTGGTTTTGGTTTTATTACAAGAGTTTTCATTAATTTTCATTTACAATAATCGTAACTTTTTGGCGCTAATTAATTTTACATAATTAATTTCTCATGTTGATTTAGAATTAATATTATATAATTTTTTGGCAAATTGGTGGGTTGATTTCTACAAATCCCCAGAACACAGGCGCACATATTTTGGTAATTAATTTTTGATGACTGTGGGTGTGGATTGATTGCGGCAGTGGTATATATAAAATGTATATACGATACTATAATATTCGAATATAATCTTTGTTGAACTTTATAAAACAAAAATGGAAAATAAATTTGGATAATTGTTTTTTGGTATCGTTATATACGGGCGCGATGGAGTGGGACACAATCTGGTTTGATGGTGAATATATTTGCAACAAAGATTTTAGTTCAAATATTTATGCCAAACTGTTCGTTTTTAAATAATTTAAGACAACGATTCTGAAATTATTTATTATTGCAACCCGATAATTTAAAGAAAATATTGATTATCACATCGACGCTGAACACCTTACAGTTCTACAAAGTAGATCTAGTATAAATCTATAGAAATATATTTTTTCAACTGATTAGAAATTCTATTAACTTCATAAAACTTCATAAAACGTCCAAATGAAATTTCAAAAAAATAATTATTGACGGTCTTAAAAATTTGATCTGAACTTGCAAATTATGAACTCTATACAAAAAACTCCAATTGAAAAAATTCCGAACTGTTTAAAATTCGAACTGAATCATATTACGAATTTTATTCGTGAAATTTGATTTCAAAAAACTATAAACTACTTTGAATTAAATTTATCAAATTTTCAAATTATTATTGTCAATGTCTTGTAAAATCATATTTCAAAAATTTACAAACTTCAATTGGCGAATTCTATACGTAAAATTCAGTATCCAAGTTCCATAAACAAAATCGAATTTCGAATTTTAGAAAATACCAAAACATTTTCCAGTTTGTCTAGTTTGTAATTAAAGTTATTGATTCCGAATGAAAGTTCAAATTGAGAAAGTTCAAATTGCAATTTGGTTCCAAAAATTCCGCTTAGTTTCAACTATAAATTCAAACTTGTAAATTTCATAGTTTAAAAACTTTAAAATTTTCAAAAGTTCAAAATTTCAAAGTTAGAATTGTAATAAATTATTCGAAAAAAAATTGTAATTTCATTTCTGATTAATTTCCGCTATTAATTCGAAATTTAAAATTTAAAATTTTCTAAATGTTAAATATGTTCAAAATTTCGAACTTTCAAATTTTTGAACGCATACATAAAATTTGGATTCCAATAGGCAAAATGAAATTTGAAAATTTTAAATATTTTGCATTATCTTGCAATTCTTAGAATTTTGAATATTTTCAAAGGACTGGTAAAATAATTCAAAAATTGTCAATAAATTTCATAATCGTTTAACGTTAAATTCGGTATCGAAATTCGATAAACATAATAGAAATTCGAATTTTAGAATATCTCAGAATATTTTTCAGTCTGCCAATTTTGATAACTTTATGAAAATTATTGCTACAAATGAAAGTTCAAAATCCGAATTGTGCAATTTGGTTCCAAACATTTTCTAGTTGAAATTAAATTATATAAATATAAATTCAGAATTGTAAATTTTAAAGTGTTAAAACCTTAAAATTTTCAAAATTCTAATTTCAAATCCAGTCGAATGATTGATTCCAAAAAATTTTTAATTCGAAATTAATTTTGGCTATTAATTCGGAATTGTAAAATTTTCAAAATCCGAATATCAAATTTTTAATTATCTATAGACTTGAAAAATTGAAATTTCGATGTGTAAGTTCATAAAAACATAGAAATACGAATTTTTAAAAATGTTCACAACATTCCCAAGTAAATAAATGGTAGCTTCTTTAGAAAATTTCAAAACATAAGAATTTTCAAAATTCAAATTTCAAATTCAGACGAATGATTCCAAAAAATTTTTAATTCGAAGTTTCTGATTAATTTTGGCTAGAAATTCGGAATTGTAAATTTTAAATTTTCTAGATGATAAATATTTTGAAAATTCGAATTTTCAAGTTTTTAATCATCTATTGACTTGCAAAAATTGAAATTTCGATGTATAAGTTCAGAAAAACATAGAAATTCGAAATTTGAAAATTTCACAACAACAGTACCATAGTTATAAAAATTTGAATATTAAACTATAACTTCTTTATTGATTGATTCCAATTGAAATTTCAAAAGCAGAATGGGAAAGTTCTTAAAATTCGAAATGTTGCTTAAATTCGAAATTATAAATTTCGAATAAAATTCGAATTAGAAAAATTCAAAATTATTCAAAATTCGAATTCGCTGTATGAAACGAAACATTTTGTGCGTTTGTATGTTATGTAAAATCGAAAGCGTCGTCAACATCAAATTATTTTCAATGTTGAGCATTTTATAAAATTTCACGAACACCATACATTTTTATGAAATTCTTGAATATGGTAAACTAGTAGTAAACAAATAATTTTCCAAATTCGTAAAAATTGTAAAATTTATTTTTAATTTCATTCACAGTTGTTAAATTTTCAAAATATTCAGAAGATTTCATATTCCTTAAATTTGATAAATTAATCGACACCTGTAAATTGTAAATATTTATTTGAATTAAAAACTATTGCAAATTTCAGAAAATAATTAAAATTGAAATTTAGAGATCAGAATTGAAAAATTCGGTTTCAAAATATTTGAGTACCTGTTAGGAAATTTTTTATTTTTATTTTTATTTTGTCTTATTACAATCTAGTCACCTGGACTAATGAGCAATTTTATTCTAACTTAATTTACTATGTTGTATTAATCTATGGCTTCTTCCCACTGGTGTTCCATAGTGTCTGATAAATTGAATTAAACCACATCGTTATTGTGGATTTTACATCAGCATTACGCTGTTTACACTAGCAATTACACCAGCTCAAAAGGTTTAGTTCGTTTAAGCCTGCGTACAATATCTGTGTTGTTTAACAGCTTAGTTGCCTCAGTGTTAACATGTTGTTCGAGCCTTTGCCTATGTCTCACTGCATTTTTTTGGATTTCCTTTGAAACAGTGTCCACTTTAAGGTCCCTATGGAGGTCTCTGTTTCTAACATACCATGGTGCATCAACGATGTTCCTTAATACTTTGTTTTGAAATCTTTGGATGATTTCCACGTTGCTCTGTTTGGTACAACCCCAAAGTTGGATACCATAAGTCCAAATCGGTTTTAATATTTGTTTATATAATAGAAGTTTGTTGTATGTTGATAGAGCGGAGCTCCTTCCTATCAGCCAATACATCTTTCTATATTTAAGCCCCAGTTCTTCACTTTTCTTTTTGACGTGCTTTCCATCGTAGTTTTGCATCTAGTGTCATGCCAAGATACTTAGCCGTGTTGGCATACGGTATTATTTCTTGATTAATTGTAACCGGAATATGTTCGAGTCGTTTGTTTGTAAAATTGATGTGAACTGATTTAGTTTCGTTAAGTTTAATTCGCCATCTTTTAGTCCAGTTATGTACTTGAGTAATAGTTAGTAATCTCCAACAGCTAAGATTGCCGTGTCATCAGCAAATGTCGCCACAGTGTTGTTTTCTAATACAGGGAGATCATTAGTGTACAATAGGTATAGGACAGGACCTAATACACTGCCCTGCGGTACTCCTGCCTTGATTTCTTTCAATCCAGAATAGGAATCGTCTAATTTTACTCTAAAGAATCTATCTTTCAAGTATGATCCTAATATTGTAGTGAATTGCATTGGTAGTACAGTTCTTAACTTATAGTTAAGTCCTTCGTGCCAAACTTTATCAAAGGCCTGTGCAACGTCTAAGAATACCGTTGATCAGACTTTTTTCTCCTCTAATGCTCTTTCAATAATATTAGTTATTCTGTGTACTTGATCTAATGTTGAGTGTTGGTTGCGAAAACCGAACTGATGATTTGGAATCAGGTTTTTCCTCTCAATTATCGGATTTAGTCTTTTTACTAATAACTTCTCAAAGAGTTTAGACATAACTGGTAATAGTGATATTGGCCTGTATGATCCAGTTTTGTGTGGTGGTTTCCCAGGTTTAGGAATCATAATTACTTCTGCAATTTTTCAAAGGCTGGGTACATATTTCAATCGAAAGGCGGCATTTATAATATTGGTGAGCTTTAATAATGCTGTCCTTGGTGGTTCTTTTAAAATTTCTGCTGTGATAAGGTCATAACCCGGCGCTTTCTCGGATTCATGTTTGTTTTTATCTTATACATGACTTCTTTTGGTGTTGGTCGTAGGATTTCTTCACTTTCCTGTACAACCTCTCCAGTTATTATTTCGGCTTCCAATGATTTGTCATCATGTGGTTCAAATATTTTTTCCAGGTATTCAGCAAAATTTCGTACTTTATCCTCGTTATTTCTGGCCCATTTGTTATCTTCTGTTCTGATTGGAGGAATCTGCATTATTGGCCTTTTAATTCTTCTGGTTGCTCTCCAGAGAGAATAATCAGTACTAGTATCATTAGATAATTTTCTGAGGTAGTTACTGATAGATTCGTCTTTCAAATTTTTGATTTCCCTTTTAAGTAGCTGAGTCAGATTGTTTAGCTTAGTTTTATCTTGAGGGGCTCTAGTTTGTTGCCATATTCTCCTTGCCTTTCTTTTTTCTGCCAAAAGCTCCCTAATTTCTCTAGGGTAGTTGTTTCCCTTAATTTTCTTTTTAACTTCAGGAGTGTTTTCCCAAGCTGACTGCTGTATGTCACAACAGTCTAAAGTATTCCCAATTTGTGTGTTTATTTACTAAACTAGGATAGCTTTCTTTTTGAATGATCATTTCACTTAATGTCAAAAGTATTGGGAAGTGATCAGAGCTTAAGTCAAAACTTTCATCTATATGGATATAATTTACAGATATATTTTTCACTATAAAGAAATCAATCAGATCTGGTATTTTATTTGGATCAGTTGGCCAGTAGGTCGGTTTACCATTTGATAAGGCTTCACAACCGTATTTTCTGATAGCATTGAGGAGTTCTTTCCCTTTGGTTGTTGTTAGTCTAGAACCCCAGTGAGTATTTTTTGCATTAAAATCTCCTCCAATTACAAATCTTTTCCGTAGTTTACTGAAAAATTCAAGATAATCTTTTTCTTTTAGAGAGTATTTCGGTGGGCAGTAAATTCCAATAACACTAATAGAGTTATTTTTGGTCTTGATATTAACAGCTGTTGCTTGTATTTGTTCTGTTTCATATTTTAATTCCTCGAAGTGATTAATACTATTTCTAATTATAACAGCACTACCTCCCTTGGCAGTATTTCCCGGGTGAATAGTGTGATATGTTTTATAATTTCTAAATTTGATAATTGATTGCCTAGTGAAGTGAGTTTCAGAGATGAGACAGACATCGATTTTCTCTGCGTCCAGAACCATTTGCAATTCCTGTTGGTGTTGCTGGAGTCCATTGGCATTCCAGCATAAAATCCTTAAGTCGTTAGACATGGTTTTGTATAGGGATGGCTCCCTTGGTACTGTATTCTAGTTTCTGTAATCGCTGATCAAAAGTATTAAGTTTGCTTAATATCAGCTTAAGCGTTTGATTTATGTCGTCTGTTTGAGTGTTTTGTTTGTTTTCGTTACTCATCATTACTTGAGCGTAAGTTTTTTTGCCCACTTCTGTTTGAGAGGCTATCGATGCTTTACGCCTTAACTCTCCTTTAAATGATTCAGGCCTGTTTATTCCAACAGTTTGCTTCTTTATTACAAATAATAAAGGAAAAATTAAGAATAAATTTCTACATTTCAAACGATTTATGATTTCTAAAATTCAAATTGATATTTCAAATTTTGAATTTTCTACGTAAGAGCACAAAAAATAGTATTCCAAAGCCCGACGATTTTTAAAGTACATATGCGTAATGGCAATTTTTTAAAATTTAATAATGTCAATGTATTTTTAGAATTCGGAATAGTAAAATTAAGTTCAAAAGTTCAAAATTCGATAAACTTAAAGTATATTCCCAGATTATTCAATATTGTCTAAAATTAGAGTTCAAAATTTAAATTTTCTGTTTATTCTAAATTTTCCAAAATTTGGAATTCTGCTTATTCCATTTGAAGTTTTAAAGAACTTAATATCTAAATTCGCAAACCAAATATGAGGAGAAAACGTCCAATCTGACAGCCCCCTTTATGTGACGCCCTTGAAGTTATCCCAGGATTTCATCCTATTAAATTTTTAGAATATTTTTGGCAACACAAGCGTAAGTAACTCATCCCAGACTTTTTAAAAACATTTATATAATTTATACAGTTGAATAATCCTAGGATTTTTTACACTTATACGAATCCCAGAGATTTTCGTCAGCATAAAGTTGATACAAAAATACTCACCCCAGACTTTTTTAATATGTAAAATTTATTTAGTGGAAAATAAATTCTTCTGGGCAAGTCGTTAAAAGAAATAAATGTGACGCCTTGGCCAACTTTCAACGATAAAAAAAAATCGTTTGGCCAAGCTTTTATAGGATCGGATTTTTTTTTATAGCGAATGAGTTTTACACCTTGTTGGCCACAACATGTGCTAGAGTTGATATTTTTCTGACTGTGGAAATAGCCGTAATATAAATAAAAGTGTCGCCTTTGCCAACTTTTCAAAGTAAACCAAAACCGAAAAAATAATTGTAGGACCGAGGTTTTGTAGGGTCAACTTTTTTCTCATGTTGGTTGAGTTTGAAACCTTGTTGGCCACCACTGTGCCAGCGTTGATATTTTTTTAGTTGTTGGAATTTCTGCAATATAAGTAAATATGGTGCCTTTGCCAACTTTTCTAAGAGAGCAAGAACCGAAAAAAATGTTTGGCCAAGCTTTTGTAGGGTCAGCTATTTTCTCATAACGAATGAGTTTCCGGCTTTGTTGGCCACCACTGTGCCAGCATTAATATATTTTTGATCGTTGGAATTTCCACATTATTTTCAAAGTAAACAAAAATCTAAATAAAATATCGTATGACTAAGCTTTTGGATCGGCTTTTTTCTCATATCGGTTAAGTTTGGAACCTTATCAGCCACCACTGTTCTAGCGTTGATATTTAACCTTTGGAATTTCCGCAATATAAATAAATGTGGTGCCTTTGGCCACTTTTCTAAGAAATCTTGAACCGAAAAAAATGTTGGCCAAGCTTTTGCAGGATCAGTTTTTTTCTCATATCGAATGAGTTTTACACCTTGTTGGCCACGACATGAGCTAGAGTTGATATTTTTCTGACCGTTGAAATTGCCGCAATATAAATAAATGCAGGACCTTTGCCAACTTTTCAAAGTAAACTAAAATCGAAAAAAACGTTTGGCCAAGCTTTTGTAGGGTCAGTTATTTTCTCATAGCGATTGAGCTTCAGATCTTGTTGGCCACCACTGTACCAGCGTTGATTTTTTTTTACCGTTGGTTTTGCTGGAACGCAACTCATAGATTTGGAGTAGTGCTCCAGGTGTTACAGCAGGTGGCGACTGACTAGGTGTTACAGCAGGTGGCGACTGACTTACATGTACGTAATTTGTAGGACGGATCACCTATTAAGTACGAATTTAAATAATTTTGACAGACCACTCAATTTTTTCTGCAAAATATCTAGAATCTAGAATCTAGTGATGAACTGTACCTATGTATCTATGCACTTTAATGTGTATTTGCAAAATTTGATTGAAATTTTATTGTTCAGAATTGTTAAATATTTTCATAAAATTTCTGTAGGTTGTAAATATTTATTAGAATCATAAATAATCGAATTAGGTTAAAATATTAGCTATCAAAAATTTGAATACCTAAAAAAATTATTAAAAATTTAAAAATTTATTAAAACAAAAATGAATTCGTTTGAATTTTTGTTGAATTCTACTTTAAACTCAGAATTACAAATGTATTATAAAATCGGACATATCAAATTATTTAAGATTTCCAAAATTCAAATTAAAATTTCAAATTTTATATTTTATGTGTTAGAAATTTCAAAGCTAAAAATTTTTCAATTTTCAAAATTCAGAATTCAGAATTATAAAATTCGGTTCAAAAATTCCAAAGTCGATAAACTCAAATTTTATATTACATAATCCTCTCGTATTCTATACATTTAATACAGAATTATTATTCAAAATTTCAAAATTCTGAATTTTATTCGTTTGACCTCAAAAATCAGTTTGAATTTGGAAATTGATTGAAATTTGAAAATGTTTAAAAGATTTAAAAAACATTAATATCGTTAAAATCGAGCTTTCCAAAGCTCGTAGATTTTCAAAATTCATTAATTAGGTAGTTAAGTTATTTTAATTCAAAACTTCAGAATTCACAATTCTGAAATTCGGTTTCCAAAGTTCAAAATTCGATAAATTCGAAATTTATTCTCAGAATTTTCCAAAAATTTGAAAAGTTGAATTTAAATTTCCGGTTTAAGACACTAAATTTTCAAACAAGCGACCCATACGTTTCGACAGCTACACTACTATATATACTCGTATTGTTCGGCAGAAACAGCTTACGAGGATAAAACGTGTGCACAATACATAAAATGGGGTTTATACAAAACCGTCTATAATACAAGCCGAAATGTGTTGAACACAGTTAAATCTTTTTGCCCCACACGCAATAGTATGTGTCGTATATGTATACGAAAAAACAAATATCGTATATAGGAGAAATAATATAAAAATTGTAACCCATACTAATTGAATTCACTATTTTATATCAGCGAGAATATTCGGTTTTTACGAAAGATGAAAAACATAATCAAAAAAAACTATTTATTTTATAAAATTAAATTCTATTTCGTGAATATTTTTATGTACATAAAATTTTCAAAATAAATGCTCCAAGGTCAAACCTCAAAATAAATAAATAAAAACGCCGCAATAATTATTATTAAATCAAATTAAATTAATTTTATTGGTTTGATTATTATATTTAAATTATAAGCACAATCATATACATAATTTAAATTTAAATTAAAAAAAAAACAAACAAAAACTGAAATCAAAAAATTTTATAACCTTAAAATGTACGTACACAAAAAAAATTGTATTTTGACAACAACCCACATGTAACAGTGTTGGTGTCGTAGATTTACACGAAGCAAAATAAATTGTATCAATTTTCATAGTAACTACTACACTCGCATGTGGGGCAATTTGTAGTGGGATCTGTGATCGATTCATTATGTTTTGGCTTGTATTATAGACGGTTTTGGGTTTATATAAACATAATCATCTTAATGCTATGACGTATTACTGTATTAGTTTGAACGTAAGTTTATCTGCGTAATAAATCTAAAATAGTGCTCTTTTTACCGAGTGCTGGTCTAGAACAGTAAATTACTTAAAATCTTACTGCTTAAAGCAGGCCATTTGTGCCTAAATATTCTCTGCGTGGAATAATGGAATAAGACGTCTGTTCTATTTTCAATTGGTTTTTAGATCAAGACGTTATGCATAATAGAAGCAGTTGGTGGCATTAGTATTACGGGGCGAGAGGTGAAATTCATGAACCGTCGTAAACCTAACATAAGTGAAAGCATTTGCCAAAGATGTTTTCATTAATCAAGAACGAAAGTTAGAGGTTCGAAAGCGATCAGATACCGCCCTAGTTCTAACCATAAACGATGTCAGCTTGCCGCCAAGTGGAGCGTGCCGCTTAATTTGACTCAACACGGGGAAACTTACCAGGTCCGAAAATATTTGAGTAAGATAGATTAATAGCTCTTAGATGAGTAAGACAGATTAATAGCTTTTAGATGCCAGGAGGGTTGTGGTGTAGAAACTTTGCATATGTTTTTGCCTCTGTTATCCATGCTTCTAACGGGGTGTGGTTTTAATACGTAAGAATTGTCTGTAAGTGGAGTCATACCTGGTGGTACATTTTTCTGACAAACTTCCAGAATCCTCGATGGAGAAAACTATTTAAACATAAAATGCAAAACGGAGTTTGATAGCCAAGTGTTCTCATTTGATTCCATAGTAACGAGTATCATTGCTTCGACTGTTCATCTTAGGACTAACCATTTTCAAAATTTTTGTGATTGTCTCCTACTTGTCAGCTCTAACTATTTTTTAGAGTATATCTGATACGACATTATAGAAAACCAAAGTTTTGAATATTATCGATTGGCATTCATTTGGTGGCCCCATCCCAACCAATGAAAGTTTTTGAAACAGATTTCCCTGAAATAGTTGTTGGAGAACGGGTCAACAATATTAGAAATTTTCATGAGCAGTATTGTCCTCCAATTAGAACCTCTTGCAAACTGTCATCATGGAGTGCTGTTTGGAATATGTAGTACTGTGAGTAGTAATATGGTGAGTGGTGGACTGAAAAGGATGACTGAAAATTATTAAAAACATTAACCCACACTTGGGCGAATTGTTGGAGGAATCCGAAATTAAAACGCAGTTTGATGACAGTCATGGGAATAATTATAACAGTATCCGAAAGACGGGATGAAAAACTCTTTATAGGAATTGTAAAGTCTATGTTCCTTGTCCAATTTACTTGGATAACATCAAACATTTTTGATCAAGGCTGCAGAGTCTGAATTAAGAATAAGTTAAAATTGTTGACGCCTATTTTTATAATGAAACTTTGCAAAATCGATACTGTAATAATCATAATAATAAAATAATTAAAAAAGTATTTTTTATCTGTACCGGATTCACAAAAAACATTTCTTTTTTTTTCCAACACACAATTTTGGTTTCAGTTTCACAAAAACAATGAAACCCCATAACCCCAGAATTTTGTGGGTTAGATGTTTGGTTTAGACTATCGATTTGTAATTAAATTTAATTAATATTTTTGTTTGATGTTTTTGGTAATGGTTCGAAATATCGACCCCCAAAAATTGTATTTTTTCAGTGAGTATTAATTCCAAATGTATAAATGTATAAAATCATGTATTTTACGCTTTAGGAAATTTCTAATTATGTACAATTTCCACAACGCCCTTTCCACTTAAGGATAATAACTGTGACTGTATCAGCGGCCCTCGGCAATTTGGTTTAGGTTGGTTTCACTAAAACCTCAAAATTTTAAAATTATTCATTCACACATGTCCGACCTAAATAATAAAATTAAATAACTAAACGATTCAAGCGATTCAAACAAATTGTTATTTTGCTCCATAAATCGTAGCAGAACACGATCGTAAAATTAGAATCACTCTCGCAGATGATTGTGAATCAGAGGCGTTATTTAATTTATGTTTTTTTTTTTTGTGACGGAACTTATTTTTGGGTGGTGTAGCCACTTGTATGTAAATCAGACGAGGAGATGATAGCGGAAGAAATAATAAATAAATAAAAAAAAAACGTTAATTAGTTATGTCAGGGCAATTGTACGCACTTAAATAACAATAAAATTATTTTATTAAACAAAAAATTATGAACTCCACTGGAATCGTAAAATTAATATTTTTTTTTTATGGCCTTTCTCAAAATCTCAAGATGATGAGAAAAATATTTTTTTCGCCGAACTGAATGACGTTTTTCATTTCGTTATGTGTTTCGTCGTTCTAACTTTTGTTGTTTTTCCGAAATACGTAATTTGGTAATGACACATTTTATTTTTATTTATTTGAACGGTAAGTGGAAAATTCTTTTTTCAGTGCGCCATTGTTGTTGTTGTTATAGACGGTATGTTTATATTTTTAGATGAATTTTCTTCTGTTAATTTTTGTTTTGTGTCATTTTTGCCTTTTTGTCTCTCTCAAAATCATTAACGCAGAGAATTTTTATTTTTTTTTTATCAATTGGGATGATGATGATCATAACATTGAAAATTTATTTTTCTTTTTTTTCAATTTTTGTTTATTTGGAATTTTGTTGTGTTTCCGAAATGACAAAGTGGAAAATATTTAAATAAATCAAATTCAGCAGTTGATGAGTATATATATGTATATAGTATAGTGAATATTATGGTAATGGTTCGAGTGTATATAGTTAATTTTGGGGTAATTTCGCAAATTTTCATTTGAATAATTAATTTTTATTTACTGAATGGAGAATTTGATAATGAGTTTATTCATTTATTTAGTTATCTCGCTGCTCTCCATGTGACTTTTACAACTTAATAATTTATAAAATGTCAAACCTTTTTCATCCGCTTAAAACATATTTCGACAAATTTGACTACAAATTGAATCAATAATTTCATTTTAACGAGGTTTGATGTCTTGGATTCTAAATCATTGAGTTTGTACCGAACTATTAAATGCATATATACTCGACAACCTATATTTTAGATATTTCAACGATTTAACAAATAGCGATTTGAAATAAAATGCCCTAGTTCACCCTAACGCACATGTTGTTTGGTGCTCCCAATGAGATGCTGAACGTATATTTTCAGCAACCTTATCACACCCGCCATTTATTTTACGCTGGTCTCAGCTCCATTGAGATAATATTGAATTGCTTAGTTGAATTGAACACATGTCCAAAAATTTGTGTGCTAATGTAAGGTTTGCCGCACACCAATATATGTAATTTTGGGTTGTTGGATTATTTTATATCAAAATATCATTCATTTCTTTTGTAAACGACTAGTAGATTGATCCGATTTATCAAATTCAATATTTTTTTTTTTTTTTTATGTGATTTTAAAGAAAACCCCGCCATCGCCTGTGACGATTATGCCTACCGTTAAGACGTCGCCCAATACACTCAGGAACAAAGGATCTTTCGCTCATTATGTGATCATCTCGTGGGAGCACAGGCGAACGCGGCAATTAAATTGAAGGATTGACCGACGTCTTCGCCATGAACGATGATGATATGGAGAAACCTGATATAGTGCAACATCGGAGCGACACCGGAGACGTTACTCCAATTAGACAAGCGCAAAGAAGATTACCGCTTTAGGTAAGCAAGAAGAGGCTGAACTACTGGTCAATAAAATGGAGCGCGTTGGAATAATCGAGAAGTCTAGCAGCCCGTGGAGCTAGTCAGTGGTGATTGTTCAAAATAAAAACGATTCGATGAGGTTTTTCGTTGACTAGCGCAAGCTGAACGACGTGACTAAGAAAAAGACCTAACCATTGCCACGTATCGATGACACCTTGGATACGTTATCAGGAGCCAACATTTTTAGCACGCTAGATCTCAAGAGTGGATATTGGCAGGTAGCAGTTCATGAGAACGTTAAAGACTAAAGGAAATGGCTTGTACCAATTTTCATTAATGCCATTCGGACTATGCAACACACCTGCCTTAATTGGAGAACAGTTTATTCAGCGAACCTTAAACATGCTGCGGGGCTATTGATCGTCAAACAGCAAATACAATAATTATCGTCATATATCCGTTTGACTAACTTTATCTGACAACGAGCGAAATATTTAAAACGAATTGGATATTTCTGAGGTGGATCTAGATGAAATTATTATGCTTGACTGTCCACCTCAGTATTGGGATACAGAACATTTTGTACAGGTGTCATAGATCCAGAGCTAAGTATGCGAGAAAGCGTTTGGGAGTTTTGTTTAGATTATGCTAAAATTGTTCAGCCAGTCAAAATATTTACCGTCGTATCGTATGGGTTTTGGTTGAAATTTAAATTAAAAGATTTCGCCAAATTTCGCTTAATGTTAAGCATCGGCCATACAATCAACGCTCAGAAATAAGTTAGTAAGGTAAATATTATTCTGGAATGGTGGGAAAATCATAAATAGGAATTCCCATTTTTATATGAAGCTGCCCAAATTGTGTTATTGGTCCCTGCGACACAAGTAAGTGTTGAACGCGCATTCTTCACTTAACTTAATCTCCTGAAAGGATGTATCTAAAGGTCGAATCTCTTGGAGATATTCTTTTGGTACGTTTAAATGAAAGCTTTTTAATTAAATAAAACAAAAATAAGTTTTTTTTGTAACGTTTTATATTTTATTTCTTTGAACCTGAACCTGTGAACATTGAAATTCTAGAGATAACCGTTCTTTCTGAAAATTGTAGACTAAATTGTATTTTAAAAAGTTGTCACCACCCGTAACGGATTATTCCTAACAAAATTTGGTCACCGTGGTTTACAATTAATTTACAAAATCACTCTTGGAATTGTCTAGATTATCGACGTTAACTACGTTGTCGACACGTCAATGTAAAAAATATTAGATGACGCGGAAATGCCCATCCCTGATAAACAGTGTATAAGCCACAAGATACCATAGTCGGCAATTAGCAATAATCATTTATAACATTAAGCTGTGTGAGGGTAGTAACTTTCTTTATTTACCTCCCACACTCATAGTATGTACGACTCCTAGCTTTGATTGAAATTAAATTCGTGCACATGGTAAAATAATGCGATAAGTGAGCTAGGGTTGAACAAAATAAAATACAGAACACAATTTTTTATCGCATATTTAACACGTTTTCGTCGACAATTTCAATGCTTCGCACGTTGCAGGCGGACACGGACATTCTGTAAAGTGGTTCGCTCATTTGGTACATCAGCGTTGCTCTCCTCTAATTCATGACGAGAACAAGGCATAATTTTTTACTATTTTACTCGTTGTTTTGGAGCAACTAACTACCTTAAATGGCGTTTCGTAAACCATCAATCATAGGGTGACCAGCTATAGTATCTTATCAAGAGTATTAGTATTCGAGTTGTTTCGTTCATCTTAAAATGTCAAATTTTAATCGACTACTTGCCAAATAAAAATCGAGGTCGAATTTGTAGGATGCCAGCCTCTGAATTTGAAAAATTGTATTCAATTTCACATTTTGACAGTTCGAAGTAATTCATGAAATATTGAATTTTTAAAAACAATTTTTTTTGTATTCGCCGCGATCCTAAAATTTAAAATTGCGACATTTTTAAAATCGAATTTCGATACGTAATTCGTTAAATTTTGAAATGGAATTTTACTATAGTTCCAGATTTAAAAATAAAATTTAAATATTAAATTTTGTCTAATTAAAAAATTTTAAAATGATAAAATTTTAAAAATCTACAATTTTTGAAACTTTGGATAAATTTTGGATTTTTTAAACACTTTTATGTAAATAGACAAAAGAATTAAATTAAATATTAATTCGAATTTTTAAAATTTTGTTTAATTCGATTTTCGGACGGACAATTTCGCATGTACAATTCTAAAATAACATTTCGTTTTATAAAAATTTGACATTACATGATGTACGATTGAATTTCGATAATTTTTCATAGCTTGAAATGCTGTATTTCAATGTTTTTGAAATTTGTGGACTAAACTGGTACACACATATTTATATAAATTCTGTTGGTGCCCCTGTTCCTCTTTTTAACACAGTAAATTCTTTAACGAACCAATTAAATTTCCAATAAAATTGTTTGATCAGGAAATTGTTTGATCAGGTTATAGGGCCCGAGATCGGTTGAGGGATTGATATGGCTAAAAATCTGGAACTGGTTGGAACGCTTTCAAATATTAAAATTTTTTAAAACATACTCTTTTGTGTTCGAAAATAGCTGGACAGCCTATCTATCATCGTGTCATTAGGGCAGCATATAAGCCAATCGGCTTAGTGCTTACTTACGATTGCAGCCATTTTGAAATGATTTTAATTTTTTGTATGTTTTGTACACTTTCTCTTCCGAAACTTTATGATCTAAATATCGGATAATCTGGAATAATTTGCTCTCCTTTGTGCTCAGTTCTAGGTTGGTCAGCCCAATTCTATCTAAAACTCATTTTTCCGCCACAAAAGATCTTTTAATGCCAAAATTGAATCTTAAGCAAAACTCTAGATCTAGTACTCTATTGGTTCGACATGCTTCCTATATGGAGTGGAGCAGGCTTTCACAACTAAGTTTGTTGTCGTCGAAAATTATAACAGGAATAACAGCCAAAATGTTGATGCCAGTTATTCCAAAACGTTAGTGGGATTTGCTAAAATTGGTGATTTCATGTATGGCGGTAAATCAAGTCCTGATACTAATGATTTCAGGTACATCGGCAAACTAAAATAGCTCAAAATCAGAGCAATCAATCAGACAGAAAAAATGATGGCAGTAATTATCAAACTGTGCGGCGCTTGCGAAATTTGTCGAGACTTTGCGCTGTTTAGTACAAAGAAGGTTTTGGTCAGAATCTATACAAATAAGGTTAAATCAGGTCAATCTCATTGTGTATTTGAAATTCCATCTAGGTACTATTAATATACACCAGACATATGCATGTTTGATAAATTACATATATTTATCAATAAGCAAACAACAATTCGTGTGTGCACAATACAATTAGTCTTGTCGCGTCATTTAGTTTTAGTAGAGTACATATACATTACTATAAAAGTGCTTTTTTTTTTTTTATGTTGTCTGCGCGATAATGATTGTGTTTGGCAATGCACTCAAAACATATATAGTTTTTTGTTCGTAAATTAATTGAATGACAATTTTGAGAGCCCGCGCGCGATTATAATTTACATATCACTTGAAACTGTTGTTTGTTTGTGGTTATTTATAGTACCATTTGAAGCACCATGTGTGTATAGGTTCCCATTTCTAATGATAAACCAACAACATTTGATATGTTTAAAATGGAAAATACGATAATCTATAGAGTTGGGGAGGGGCACGCAAAATCATACAATATGCCTGTATAAAGCAAAACATATTTGTAATGACTCTTGACTCTTGAGTATACAAATTGAGAATAGAAGAGTTTAAATCAAACTTATCGGACATAGGAGTGTTGGCAACTCCATGCTATTGAATAGATCTACTGCAAATCGGTCTAACATTACAGGTTAGGCAGAGCAGTCGTTTTCGGACCATTGCTATTTCCAGTATGAAGTGGTTACAAAACCCACTAGTAAACCAACTTTAACAGGAGGAAAACCGACAGGGATTCCTTTACAACCATTTTTGGTAACTCATTACCGGTATCGGTTCCAATTCCACCCACATCAATACAGGAACTTGATATTTTAGTAAACCAGAAAATCTTGTGGACAATTAATAGCTTTGACCCATATTAGTCAGCGCGACCTAATGGCATTATCCCTGCGGATGTCCAGTTATTGACTTAACCTTAGCCTGGCTTGAAGTTATCTTCAAACGTCGTCTAGAACTTTATTACGTTCCTGGTAAAAGTAATATTTATACTTGGGAAAAATCTATCATTGCGCAATCCCAAAATCCAAAGGTCTATGGGCTTATCCCATTTTCTATTAAAACCATTAGAATTGCAAATATAAGCTCACAGCAGAGGAGTTACAGAGGAGGCTATTAGTAACGTCAGACCGGAGGCAATCACTCGGGTGGTTACATGTGTCTAAGTAAACGGGTCATTTAGAAACTGGGATAGATCAAATGTTTAGAGGCAGAATCGTGACTCCTAATTTGGATGGGATGTCTGCCAGTAGATTTGTAAGTGGAGGCACACTCGCAAGGTGGGGTCTTAGCCCCCTTAGAATTGAGCGTGAATCCACAGAAAATGGGGCTAGCTTTACTAGGTGGCACAAATTTTCTCAATGTGATCCGCAAACACCAACTGGTACCAGCTTGATCTTGGCGGATACAGCGAAATATCTTGAGCTTCTTTTGAACAGCAAACTAAGTTGAAACCAAACATCTTAGAAAGGGTAAAGAAAGCTACCTGTCCTCTGGTGGACAGCTTTAAATATTATGGCTAACCTGAAACTGATTTATGGAAGTCCAAAAAAAGCATGCTTGTTTGTAATTGTAGTACCCAGGAACGCTCCTACTCAAGCTTTGGAGATTCTATTTCATCTTACCTATTCTTATTCACATCTATTTCATCTCATCTTCTTCGAGCTTGCGGCCAAACAACTGGCTAAAATTCATATCTACAAGAGCAGGTCAATATTGGGGGGAATGTAAGAGCGGATGAGCTTGCCCATCAGAGCACAGCACGCCTCATGTCACAAAGCATGCTGCACATAAAAAAAATACTTGCTTCATGTAAACTGAAGCTTCAGCAGGGGAAGCTATGAAATAAACAAATGACAGATGCGGTCTAAACCAATTCCTGCGTATAATATTCAGGCAGATCTGGCCTAAACTTGACCAGATTAGGTTCCTCCGGTCGATATCATTATGAGGAGGATTAAGAAACGTACTCCACCTGCTATTCACTTATCCTCGTCTAGCGCACAGCAGAATGTAATTTTTGGAATTCCATATCAGAATATCTTCATGAGATTAAATTATTTTACCCTCGGCAAAATATATGGTTGCGACAGGTTAAAATAATACCTGCTTGCGACAGGTTAAAATAATACACAACCTTGGATGTTTAAAAAATTGGGAGAAAACTGGCAAAATCTTCTAACTTTCTATAAATTCTGAGGAAAGTCCTCAATTCGAAATTAAATTGAAATTAGTCACCCCCCTGATATATGTAAATTGTTAGCTAGTTTTTTTGCATCAGAGAACTATCCAGTTTCGAAGTCTTACAGCTCCGTTGATTCAAATCTTTCCACATTTCCAGGGCAAGAAGTTCGGGATTCACCATTCTCTCCGACGTACCCAAGCTTTTCGAACCCATAGTTTATAGAGTTCTGCTCTTACCACAAATATTTATATATTTCTCCTGCGACTAACATGGCTTTTATGTATCAAATTTATTTAATTTAAACTCCAGGCAAACGTCATTTATAAGGCTTTTGATAAAATCGTTACTCAATCCTTATCACTAAGAAGAATAATTTTAACTGTTAAATAATTCCTGTTGAGTGATTGCATTCCTACCTTGGCAGTTCGTTATGATTTTTGATTATTTCATGCATCTTCTGGCGTACGGGTAACCTGAACCCTCGCCCAAGTTACTGATTTTGTTAAGATTTTGTAATTGATCAATTAACGATATTTTGACTCTGAATGTGAGCAAGACATTAAGTCTCACCCATTTTACATCAATATATTAAGTTTAGAGCTTAGCATCAGTTAGGAAGAAGTGATCTATAGGTGCTATGGTACATTTTTGGGCGAAACTAATTCCGACTACAACAAAATTGTATACCGGGTGTTCCAAATTTAGTATCAGGACATCAGAAAAGCAAGGTGAGGGTTATTGCTGGAACTATCGACAGCAACACCAAAAACTAGCACCAGTTTACACGCAGCGGTTACTTTAGACTATGTTTTATAGAAATTTTGGTAAGTCGATAACACCCAATACCCAACCTCAATTTACTGTGTTGTCATATTGAATTGTGGAACATTATCAAAAGCATATATATATATATATATATATAAGTGGTGGTCTATTCGACTACCATTTAAAACCGATAACCTGCAATGTTTGGAAAAAGCATAAGCGGCGCAATGTAGCGTCTTGAGAATATCTAAAAATATTTAATCGAGTTGCACAATTTAAAGAGGGGCAAATTTCATTAATTTCATGGCAGAATATGAAAATTTGAGACAAATATAAAAAAACGTCATGTTGGTGGAATAAACAGGAAGTAAGATCGATGTTTTTATTTACTCCACTATGGTGCTGTCAAATTTTCGAGTACTACCTCCAAATTAAGAGTTGTTACCTATGTATCATTTAAATCATCAAATGAAGTTTCATTAAACGATACGTGGTTACTTGGCGCTATCTTATATCAAGCACTCTTTGGCATTTTGGTAAATTTTAGAGTGATTAAAGTTGAATTTTCTGTCAAACCATCCATTGATTAAGAAATTCCGAAAGTTGGTTAAAAATAAAACACTAGAACACGGGTTTGCAGGTGCGTCTAAAAATCTATCGATAATCCAGAAAATTGTTAATAACTGCCAGAACGAAGTTTGCCCCGATAAACCAAATTTCAATACCGTGGCTAGAATTTAGTGCAGCGGTGCTACTGGAGAAATTGTTACTGACGATTAAAGTTTGGTTAGCATCTTCACATAAAATTGTACAATGTACCTAGTCTATATACTAACAACATTTCTTTTTTGACCTAAATTGCTAAATTGTGTTTAATTAAGGTATCCCCATTGGTTTTCCTTATGTTCTATTTACTTGTGTTACTGCCTTACGCTGACTATAGTGCTAACACAAAAGGTTTTACTCTTTTCAGTCTTTTCACTGCTTCCCTGTGGTCGAGTAGTTGGTTGGCCTCAACGTTCGGGTGATTCTGGAGCCTCACTTCATGCTTCCGTACAGCATTGTTTGCTTCTCTGGTGACAGTTTCCACTCTAAGGTCCCTGTGGAGGTCGCTATTACGTATGTACCAGGGGGCATTTACAATATCCCTTAGCACTCTGTTTTGGAATCTTTGAACGATATCCATGTTTCTTGATTTAGTACAACCCCAGAGCTGAAATCTTCCATGACCTTCCATCTAAGTTTGGTATCTAGATTCATTCCTAGATATTTTACTGAGTTAGCATGTGGTAATGGGACATTATTTAATTCCACAGGCAAATGATTTATTTTTCTGTTGGTGTAGTCAACACGTATGGATTTTGTTTCATTTAACCTGACACGACATTGCTTCGTCCATCGATAAATTTTGTTCATCGCACTTTGAAGCTTATTGGTAGCTCCTTCTATGGTATCATCTACTACCAAAATAGCAGTGTCGTCTGCAAATGTGCCAATTGTGGTATTCTGAGATAATGGGATAACGCTTGTGAATAATAAATATAGAATGGGTCCTAAGACACTTCCTTGTGGCACTCCAGCTTTGATCTTTTTAATTTCTGAGTATGATTATTCCTGTTTAACACGAAAGTGTCGCTCTTTAATGTAGGATTTTAATATTTGGCAGAATTGTGAAGGTAGAATGTTCTGGAGTTTGTGCAAAAGACCTTCGTGCCAAACTTTGTCAAACGCCTGGGCCACGTCAAGGAAGACTGCTTAGAAAATTTTCTTTTCTTCGAGTGATCTTTCTATGATATCTGTTATTCTATGAATTTGATCAATTGTAGAGTGTCTATCTCGAAATCCAAATTGATGTGTGGGGATTAATTCCTGCCTTTCAATTATTGGTTTCAATCTTTTTAAGAGAAGTCTTTCAAATAGTTTTGACATAATAGGTAGTAATGAAATCGGTCTATGGGATGTTATTTCGTTTGGTGGTTTTCCAGGCTTAGGTATCATAATCACCTCCGCGAACTTCCATACATTTGGTACATATTTCATCCTGAAACCTGCATTGATTAGAGTTGTTAATTTTTTAATGCCCTTCTTCGATGTTTTAAGATTTTTCCTGTTATCAGGTTATAGCCTGGCGCTTTGTTAGGATTTACATTTTTTTTTATTTCATTAGTCAATTCCGCAGGGGTGGTCAGAGCGATTGCTTGATCAATAGTTTCCTCTTCTTCTTGGAATTCTTCTCTCTCTTGTACCTCATTAGGCTGATGGTCAGCGAAAGGTTTTGCCTTTTCTTCATTGCTTTTGGCCCAATTCTCATTGCTTGTTCTTATGGGTGGTATTTGAGTTATTGGTCTTTTCATTCATTTGGTTGTCTTCCACAAAGAATAGTCAGTATCCTTTTCATATGTCAATGACTGTAGATATGAGTTTATTGTATCATTTTTAATGTACTGAATTTGCCTCCTGAGTCGCTGTGTCAGGTTATTCAGTTTGTTTTTATCTGCAGCCATCCTGGTGTAATGCCATTTCTTCCTGACTCTCTTTTTTTCTTCGACAAGTTCCCTGATTTCTTTTGGGTAATTTGTACCTATTGTTCTTCTTTTGAACTCCGGCGTATTATTCCATGCTGACTGTTGTACGTTATTTATGAATTTTACAATTTCTTCATCTAGTTGTTCTTCTGTTTTTAACGGTACATTAAGTTTTATTCTACTATTCAGCTCTTCTTTGAATCCCTCCCAGTCTGTATATTTATTTGTCAGAGTCGGGTTGCATTCTTTTGAGTTTATTTTTTCACTGAGAGTAAGTAGTATTGAAGAGTGATCGGAGCTCGAATCATACCCCTCTTCGATTTTAACATAAATTGCTGGAAGTTTTCTAGTTATAAAGGAATCTATCTAGTAGATCAGGTATTTTGTTATTATCTGTTGGCCAGTATGTCGGTTTGGCAGTAGAATGCCAATTACATCCAACTTCTGTCATTGCTCCAAGAAGTTTTTTACCTCTAGTAGTGATTATTCTTGATCCCAATGAGTATGTTTCGCATTGAAGTCTCTGCCAATGATGTACTTATCGCCTAAGCTTTCCAGTCAAGTCTACGTAGTGTAATTTTTTAAGATTATATCGCGGTGGGCAATAAATTGGCGTTACGGCTAATGACTGATTTTTGGTTTTAATGCTTACGGTAGTTGCTTGTATTTCTTTAGTTTCATATTTTTTCTCTTCGTAATGTTGTATATTACTTTTTATTATTATCGCACTTCCTCCTCTGGGTGTATTGTATGGTATACTTGATAACCTCTAAATTTTATAAATGATTGTTTTGTAAAGTGTGTTTCGGATATGACACAGATATCAATTTTTTGAATGTTCAAGAATAGTTGCAATTCTTGCTGATGTTGCAATAACCCATTGGGATTTCATGCTAGTATTCTAATGTCGCTATTCATGCTGAAATATGACTGACAGCAGCAGTCCTGATGCTGTTTTCTAGTTTCGTTAGTCTTTGAATGATTGATCAAATAGCTTTTTCTTGCTTTTGTTCCTGCTCATCCATTCGGTTTAGAATTGTTTGCAACATTTCCCTATAACGATCAAAATCGTTTTTCAATTCTGCTCCCCCTTTAGCAACTTCAGCATATGAGATACCTGGAGCTTGAATTATTTGATAATCAGGTTTTTTTATCTTTTCTATTTGATTTCTTGGTTCCTTTAATTTGTCTTTTGGTATGTCCTTTTTGTTGCTATTATTTTTCTCATCTTCTGTAGTTCTCTGGCAACTATATATCCTCTATAATTTGCGGGGTGTGACTTGTGAAAGGAAAAATGTAGCGCAGCTAGAAACCATCTCGAGCGACATAAATACATTTTTAAAAAAACTGCCAGAAACGACAAAATGCACCTACATATTTTGGATCGTATACCTTTTTTTTGCTAGACGTTTGATGTGCTAATATTGCAAAATATTTTGCCTGATAATTTGTAGATTGCAGGACTAAATTAAATTTTAAAGCTATTTTCACATTGTTACATCGCATAATTTTTGTTCGAGTGAATATTTTCTCATCATCATCTTCATCATCGTCCTCACTTATCAACATCGTTATGACAATAAATTAAATTTTATATATTAGCTGAATTAAAATCATGAAAAATACCCTCGAGCACTTATAAAATGTATAATTTAAATAAAAATATATAATTTTAAAAATCAAAAAAATTAAATTATTTATTTATTTTTTTTTTTAAATAAAGTTAATTTAAATTTTCTGTGCTTAACCCCTATAAGTGGGATGACTTTTATTTTTATTCTATTTTTAAATTGATTTTAAATTGCAGTCAAAATTTGATTTATATATTTTTATATGATGTATAACGTTGATTGTACGCGAAGGGGACTCTATATATAGTCAACTATATGTAAACGTATCATGTTACATGGTGAACATATTGTCGTTAAAATCTGATGTCAACAATTGTACAGACATTTTTATTAAGTATAGGGCCAATTTAATATTTCGGAGGGTTAAATTTAGTATAGTAATTAAGAAAGAAATGGTGTGGTAAGTAGTCGTCGTCTGTTAATGATATTCATCCCTAGTTTATGGTGATTTGGCAATTTTTAGTTTCTTGAGAATTCAGTCATAGCATAAGATAAGTATTTAATTCGAAGCATTTGACCTATATACCTGTAAAATAATTTTTCTTTTTCTGACCATAAAAAGACTGAGTTAATATTGTCTATACGACCATCAGAGACAAAATCAGTTAAATGTGCATCTAGTCCTTGTTGCAGAATCGACTTTAATAGAATTTGGGAACAACTGTCGAAATCGACCAACAAAAAGTGACCGAATTACCATTTAAAAATCCGACTAACACTTGTACGTTACAATTGACAGTGGAACAATATGGTCTTTCGTCAGTCTATGGTCTTTCGTCAGTATATGGTCTTTCGTCAGTCATTTCTATATTCCAATAAATAGTTAGAATCTCACCTATATTTGAAAGTTATAATTGAAAGCCAATAGGAAAAGGATTAACAAAAAATCAACATTTCAGTTACCAATTGTAAAGCATCCAGATTTCGCCCTTACAGCGAGTGTGTTAACCAAAATAATTTAGTAAATAAATGGATGTTATGATTTTGGCGGGAGATCCACTCCAATGTAGTGGTACGATTAAAACAAAAAAAAATAAAGACTACGAGACGGGTTTTCATTAGTAATTTTGATTGTGTATAGGTTGCATATTTGCTTTTGTCGTAATGAATAGATTGGAAAAATAATTATTGTGCTGATAAAAAAAAGTCGAAGTAGACATACGGGTAAGAAAATTAAATTTTAATACCAGATTGATCTGAAATTCTAATAAGTATACAAATAATCTATTACTGGTCTCTTACTGAGTCAACAATCCAGCTCCAACGGTTTCGATCCTGGGCTTGGTCTTCATACTGTTTTAGGCAACCTGAAGAAGCCAAGTCGTTCTTTACACCGTGGAGCCATCCATCGTCGCCTGCAACGACCTCTGCGCCTACCATATGGTGGATCTCCTTTCAGAGATCGCTGCACAATTCTTTCCGTATCAGCACGCAGAACGTCCCCAAGGCAGCGTACTCGGATCTTCATCGGATCTCTGAGCTCGATATTGTACAGAGCACGCTATAAATCATCTACTTCGAATTTTGGACCTTAAATCATCCTCATATGATCCTTCTCTCAAATGTAAGGAGCCATCTCTCGTACTCATCCACAAGAGACCAACTTTAACATCCAAATATAACAACGGGCCTGATCAACATTTTGTAAATCTTCAGCTTCACGGCACTTGACAGCTGTTTAGATTTTAGCAGTGGCTTTAGAGAATACAAAGTACGGCTGCTAGCTACCACGCGCACGTTTATATCCTATCCCACACTGTTATCATGAGTGATTAGAGAAAGATTAAGTATTTCTTTGACTCCGTTGCTATTTAGTTTAATCACGCATATGTCATCTGCATATGCAAGCACCTGATTGGACTGGCGATATAAGATGTTGCGCTGAGGTGTTTCAGTTTTACGAGGATGTAGTCCAACATGAGACTGGATCAGGAAAACCTGATGTTTACGTGGAAGGAAGTGTCATAATATTTAGATAGAATCATCCGCAGTAAAAAGACCTGATCAGTGACTGATCGATTCGAACGAAATCTTCCTTGATAGTCATCAACCAGGCTCTTCGCTGGAGGGGTAATTCCATTCAATATAATGTAGGACAGTAGCGTGTATGCGGAGACTTGTAAAAGAGAGCTATACCGCGATCTCACACTTTAAGCGGTCTTCCTTCTTGAATATTGGGTATATCGCGGTCACTTCCCATTCATCAGGCATAACGTCTGTTCGATATACTAATCGAATAAGGTCGAAAAATCGTCGTATATATTTTTAAATAAAATTTGGATCAACAATAATGATACTTATAGATCAGGTGGGGTGATCGTTTATTATGATTTGAATTTGACTTGTTTATCTACCGCCTACAATCTTGCTTCGGCGGATATTGTTAAACTTAAAAGGAGAATATAGGAAGTGATATATATATATAATTTTAGGTGTTTATAGGCTTCATGCAACGTCTCTATTTTATTTTCCAGTGAACTCCGAAGACTATACGTTGCTTATGGCCTCTTCTCGACTTGAATCTTTTATTAATGTCCCGACTCGTGTGACTTCATCTACACTAGTATTGATCATTTGTTTGCATGTCTCAAATATAATGATCTCTCTTGCTTGAGTCTTTAAGTCATTGATCTTAGGATCTCCGATCATTATTTTTTATTTTTTGAGATACTGTTTAAGTTACCTAATGTTTAGTTATCCACGAATTATTTGCAATCAGGGCGTAACGTTGAACTCACCCAAGAACTTTTTTCTCAACACTCTCACATTTATTTTAGATCAATGTCACACAGAGTCCCATCGTTTTTCTGCTAACCGCGGTGATATTTAAAAGAACTGGGATCTGGTCAATGAAATTTTAACAAAACAATCGAAAGCTTGTTCGATTATCTCTGCTAACGTGCAAATCTGATATTATTCGAATGAGCTGATGAATTATGTATCCGGCTCAGAAAAAACCATCTTCTGGGTTGTGCAACACGAAACGTACAATCGTCTGAAATATCGGAGTTTTGACTAGCATAATTTCTGTCTTCAGAAGTAACCCTGGGTAAGGCTGATTTAATTGTATCTGATGTTTGTTTGGGATCAGATGTTACGACTTCAGTATAGGTTCATTTGTTGTGTTAGTAAAACTATTATTCCTAGATGGCTTTGGGTGGTCTATTTATTTTTCCTGTTGGATGGCTGCTAGTGATGTTAGTGAAGGGGTCATCTGTTTTATGTTCCTTTCAGTTTGTGATCCAGCCTGAGCGATGACTTTGGCCATACCTCTTGTAACCCGGCGTTCTTCCAATGATACAGAATAAGGGGGCCCCTTGAGAACATTATCCATTTTCGTATCATCTGATTTTACAATTATAGTAAGCGATTCAGCGATACTGGATAGGATGTTATTTACTCCCAGGCACATCACTCATCACTAAATTCTTCCCTTTCCTTATATCATTCGGAAAGATTGAGCAGTTTAGTAGCATGAGTTGTGGCACACTTATGTGTACCTACTAAAATCTAAACACCTACAAACGTTGATCAGGTCCATTGTTATGTCTGGATATTGGGCGCGAACGGATAAGTACGAGAGATGGCACATACCGAGCTCTGTACAATATCAAGATCAGAGATCTAATGAAGATCCCCGATATTGTATTTGAAATAAGATCTCCGAGAGTACGCTAGCTCGGTCACGTATTTTTTAACGTCGACAATTAAAATAATGTCAACAACTTACAATATTTGAGAGATTTTAAATCTAATGCGCCAGTTCGCAGGTGTAGTTTGTAAAAGACCAATTCAGTTAAGAGGCATATATAGGAAGAAATTAAAAAATGATTCAAATTAAATTGGGAATCACATACCATACTAAAGTGTGATTCATCTAGATGTGATGTTTTCATTTGTTTCGTTTGACAATATTACGCATGAGTAGTGTCAAACTGTCAAACTGAGAGCACTAGTTGGAATACCGTCGAAAAGTTTGAATCCCAATTACAGTATTATTGAATTATTCATCGGTCCATAATTCTTCAAAAATGAAGACGACCGGGACGTAATTGTGATTGTCCATCGGATCGATGAATTGGCTATTTAGAATACCACACCTCTAGACTTTTTTCTGTGAGGCTATACGTAATGTCCAAAGGCTATATGTGAAAAAACCAGCTATGATCTGAGGCATTATGGAAGCCAACATTACTTTAGTCATTTGTCAACTACCATTCGATATTCTCGAACTCATCATCAAAAATTGGACTTTGAGAAAGGACAATCGCAGTTGTGGCCATCATTTGAAAGAAGTAATCTTTAAAAAATAAATGGCAAGAAATGTTCTTTGGAATGATAATAAAGCTTCCATACGATTAAAATCAAAACAGTTTCACTAAATTTTGGTTATCATTCTGGCACATTTTTTAACGAACATTTGTTGGTTATCTGAACGATTTTGCCAGATTCATGGTATTTGAGCACTATTAGTTTTCAATTCCGCTCATTTTAAAAAGAATTAAAATGCATTGTCTGTCCGACATTCTATAAAACTAACACCACTAACGCATTGTTCCTAAAGAAATGTGGTCATCCTAGTTAAGAACTAATTGGCAAAATCACTCTAGGAATTGTCTACATTATTGACGTTGTCTATCTTTTTGACGTTTTCTACGGGTTGTCGACACTTCGATGCAGAAAATAATAGATGACGCGTAAATGCCCAATAATGGCATTTAAAAACTGTTATTATTATTAAAAAATAGTTAATATATAGTTATAAGAAACGGTTGTACTTTAAGACAATGCAGACTAGTCCAAACTACACACAAAATTAACTCGAGAATAAACGACGAAAAATAAATTGGAGATTTTATGGTTTACAATAATAATAATAATCAGTAAATGCACGTCTAGACAGTTCTCGCCATGATGATTGAACTGATTTACAAGTGTAAATCAGATTTTAAAATGCTAGTTCGGCCACATTTGGTCAGCCGATTGCGATAGTCAAATGCAGGTACAACCTTGTTACGAAAAAAATTATCTATTCGTTTCGTCTATTTCCGGCAAGGATTAGACGCACAAATGACTGAACAATTACTCAACTCGTCTCTAAATGATCGTCAAGTCAATATAGTCAGTCTGTTGATAGTCAGAAACACAATAATTGTTATGTACAATTCGTTTCTATTTTGAATTTCAAATTTCCCTTGACGTCTGTAATACTCTTATGTTTTTAAGTTTCGGCCCTTTTAGAGACCAACATATCGGAATGGATGAAAATTATTTTACGGAATAAGGTAAAAACATAACCTTACCTAAACCATTTATTTTTTTTGCGTCTTGGGGACGGTCGAATTAAATTAAGTGCAAAATATTCCATTTGTCTAAAAATCCGGTGACAATAAAACCCAGATGAATTAAGAATTAAAAAAGGATTACAAATGAATTTTAAAGGTCATCATCGTAATTTCGAAAAAATACAAAAAACATTTAATAAATAAAATAAAAAATGCCAATCGATTGATTTGGGTACCAAACGTAATCCAAAAATAAAAAAAAATTGTCTCGGAAGATAAATGGTACGAGAGAAATTGCAGACAAATTTCGATATATAGATTTCAAATTACGATCAATACGAGCTTGATACATACATTCATAAATAAAACATTAGACACACATATTATGTCACGTCATATGTGTATAGTTTATTTATAGATGTGACGTGATTCACCATACATGTATATATGTCACAAAAAATATTTATGATGTTCAAAAATAAAAAGAAGAAAAGTAAAGGAGGAAAAAAAAAATTACATGTCAAAATTTTGAGTTTCCAATCAACAATGGAAAACGATTTTTCTTTTTTTGCATGGAGTTAACGAAATTTTTTCTTTTGATAAACACAACATAAACATAAAAGGTTTTATTTATTTTTTGTTAGATAAATTGCTGAATCAATTGAAGATATGTTATGTACGAGTATGTATACCTGGATTGGATGACGTATAGAGCTTTTGTATAATACGCATATGTAGGTTAAGTGTAACAAATTTGTTGTTATTGTGTGACAGATTTTTTTTTTTTTTGGGGTATGCGAGGGTACGATTGACACAGTTGGTACATTTTGACACGTGATTAATTTAAACTTTGGATACATTATCATGTTATAGATTTGTTAAATTCACAACACGAATCATCACATCGCATGAACGGTTGCGCGAAATTGTTTATCTACAATCGAATAATTCGCTAAAGCAATTGCAGTTTGGCTTATTCCATGTATAGTTGAGGTGATATTCCAGTCACCCTTGGTAATAGTATTATCGCCCATCGGTGTCCAAGAAGTTTATCTGGTCATAGACATCAGAATTGAATATAAGTGATATGCATCATCGATATCGCCCACCAATCATTATGGCAATTTCTCTGAGATTCGCTTTATTTATGTCACTGGGATAGTGTTAAAACTCATTGACTAAATTCACTTTTTCCAGCTCATAATTTAATATATAAAACTACAAACTTCAAACATTTTTGAGCCGTAAATCACAAACATGATTCTTCTCTCAAATGAAAGCCCCCATCTCTCTCGTACTCATCTGTCAGCGCCCAACTTTCACATTCAAACATAACTGCTTCAGCTTCACGGCACTTGATGTACTCTTATAGGTGTTTAGATTTTAGCAGTGGCGTTAGAGGATACAAATCATAGCTGCCAGCCGCACTTTAATATATTCACCCACACTGTTATCGTGAGTGATAAGAGAACCCAAATATTTAAACCTCCTCACTCCCTCAAACGTGTAGTGTACAAACCACTACTAAAATCTGGTGTTGCTATTTCCTTATAACCAGAGATCATGTATTTCGTTTTGGACTCATCTGGAGTCCAACAGATGCTGAAAACTCTACAAGCGGATCACGTATTTCATTCCCTCCGTTGATATTTAGCCCAATCGAACATATGTCATCTGCATATGCAAGCACGTGATTGGACTGGCGATATAAGATGTTAAACTGAGGTGTTTCAGTTTTACGAAAGATGTACTCTAACATGAGATTAAAAATTATCGAGGACAAAGCAACTCCTTGCCGAATATCCGAATTAACTGCAAAAATTGTCGATGGCTTGTCCTTTAACCCAGCATTGTCACTGTCGTCCTACACAGCCGTACAAATTTTGTTGGCATTACTAGGTAGTGCAGGGCAGATCACAAATTCACTTGAGTCATAGGCCTGCCGGAAATCCAGGAACACCTGATGAACGGGGACTGATGTCTCATAATATTTAGATAGAATCATCCGAGCAGCGAAAAGATCCGATCAATGACTGATCGATTCGGACGAAATCCTCCTTAATAGTCACCAACCAGGCCCTCGGTAATTCTATCCAATATAATGCAGGATAGCAACTTGTATGCTGTGCAAAAGAGAGCAATACCGCGGTAATTCTCAGACATCAAGCGGGATTTTTTTTTTAAAAGATGGGGCGTATCGCGGCCACTGTCCATTATAACTCCGGTTCGCTATACTAATCGAATAAGGTTGAAAAGACAGTTCCACAAAGTATCCCCACCAAATATCAAGAGCTCTGAATTAATGCAGTTCAGCCAGGTGAGCGATTTCGTTTCAATCTCCTCATGACCTTAGTGAATTCCTCATGGGATGGATCCTCAATGCAAATTTCCGCAGTCTGTTTTAGAGGTAGCTTTACGATAAATTATAAAAGACAGCTATATGTTGTAATTGGTCTTATATATAGAGGCTAATATATGGCCTAATATATATCTTATATGGATTTTAGTTGATATATCCTTAATTACATACATTCAGCTAATACAAGATAATCGAAACTGTTATGTATAGAAATTTTAAGAATTACCATTCCGAGATGATTTTTATAACTCTATAGGGTGGGATGAAAATAACATCGCCTAACGAACACTTTTATCTGTTTTGGGACGAAATTATGGATTTAGTTCGCACACTTGACGGATATTTTACACGGAACGCTCAGGCCAATGATTTAACCGTTTATGTCAATTTTCTATTAGCCTTTTTTATCCCTTATCCCGTCATATTGAGGAAGGTGAGCAGTATTCTCACACCGTTCAATTCACTATCCAACAAACAATTTATTTATAAAAACATAAATCCGTTAACTTCAAACACACAAAATAAAATTAATTTTCGGTACCATATTTTATTTATCCTCGTCAAGCACTCGCACAGTAAAACACACGAAAAAGTGACTAGCACTGTTCCACGACAATTTTTCGTGTGTTTTACTATGTGAGTGCTAGAATTGTCGACTAAAATTTGGTATCTAGAATTTTTTTGAATTTTCATTATTTTTAAATTATAGTAAATGGAATTTTATAAAAAAATTATATTTCGATACCAAATTTTAGTTGACCTTACTAAGCACTCGCATAGTAAAATACACGAAAAATTGTCCAGCACTGATGCAAGACAAATTGTTGCGTGTTTTACTGAAGTTTTTATTTTATTTAAATTTCATTGAACATAATTTTAGTAAACAAGATGATCTCTGATCTCGCTGAAAATATTTCGCCAGGTGGTTTGAGGCTCTGGCATTTAAGGTCTTCTTCTTATACTCAGTAAAATTACAGGTGAATCAGAGCTACAAAACTTAGTATTACCTCGAGCTCTAATCGAAAGTACCCAGATGGTAGGCGGTGTCTTATAGCAACGGTATGGCTGATTTAATATCTGGAATAGGATGTGCCTCAGGCCAATGGGTGAATCTATCAACGATAGAACTAGTTTCTATAACTTTGAATTTGCCATGTTACGATTTAGTATGTTTCATAATTTTTGATTGGTGGCATCACAAACAGTTTATTACCCATTTTTTAACGTCTAAATTAAATGTTGGGCAGAAATATCGAGTGGAGGGACACCGTGCAGTGTTCATGTAGCAAGCGAAATGAACAACTTCAACATTATATTTGGTACGTGTTAGACGAAACTTATTTATTCGTCGACCGTATACGTTATTTTGTGGATTTCACTAATTGAGGCTGCAGTTTGTGGCTCACAATTTTGGGTAAGGTGTCTGGACCACATTGTTTTTACCTGAAATGTGTCAGATATCAGTCGTAAATTGGGATATACAATTTAAATGTTAGGATTGTATTCTGTAATATTGCAGCTAATACGGTCATTTTTGATGCGTCAGATGTACTGTTGTTAAACTCAATATTTTCTAGGGGATGTGTTAATAATGTTGGACCGTCAACAGTGTGGAATGCACTACGATTATGTATCGTATAAAATAAATATTCCAGGGGATCCTTTTAATAACCCCCTACACTCTAAACTCTGGCCTGCTGGTCTGTTGAAAAAGAATTTCAGTGGGGCAAAAAGAAGTCATCTTTTCAAAAACTCATCATGCTGGATTATGGATATACCTGCACCGTGGGCATTGAGCAATGATAAACCTTCATACGCAGTAGTTCCTCCAACTATTCATTTTTACTATTCTGAAGGGGAACCCGATAGCTACTATCTAAACTCTATGAGAGATATCCTGCATTATATGAAGTATTCACACGCTTTTATTGTTGATGATTTGCCAAAGCTTTATTTCAAATCAATTGATACACTGCCTTACTCAGCTAGCTCATTATCATCGATCTCTTAAAGTTTTTGTATACGACAATGGCTCTAAATAATATGACACCGTTTATATTGATGAGTATATGATGGAACATGCTGGAATACTATAGGGGTAGTAGCCAAAAATTAAAATCCTAATGTAACCTTTAGATCTCCGGCTGATGTGCATGCGTTGCAGCCTAAATACCACGATTTCTGTACTATCAATACCACCACAAAGTCTGTTAGTTTTCATAAAAGTGTATCAATTACGAATATACCAGTTTTACAGACTTACTATAAACAAACTGAAGTTTCCAGATTCAAGTGAATTATTGACTAACCATGAGGCACAAGGTCTAACTTCAACAAATGTTATCTGTGTGCGGTTACTTCGTACAAAATGGGAAGTTTTTAAGAGCATACCTTATGCATTAGTGGCATTAACACGATATACACGAAAAAATGTGTTACTTTCACCAGTGGAAGGCGACGTACACATTTGTGCGTAGAGCTATTCATGCTAACATATACAGAATCTTCAACGAACTTTTGCAAAATCAAGTTCCACTAACACCAGCAACAAACAACTTGATAACAATAAGAATCTAACTATTTACTTCTTCTTCTTCTTCGCTGGCGCTGCATTCCATGGAGGGATTTCGCCGCCTTAACGATGCTCCTCCAAACAGTTCGATCTACTGTAAGAGAACGACAGGCACGATGACCGAGTGTTATCAGGTTCTGTCTCCCACGAGGTCCTACTTTCGTTGGTGCCGACTCTAAGTCCTCTTTGGTGGTCCGATTTTGCGAACGAAGATTGTGTCCGAGCCATCTAAGCCTTGCTGATTTTATGAATCCGATGATGTCAACTTTATCGAGATCATTTCTGATCTCGTGGTTCATACGCATCCTGTAGGTGACCGAGATTTATACGAATTCTATTCCGCTCAGTAACAGCAAGTTTTTTGTGTCCAAGCTTCACTTTGCGCGATATGTGGAGAAACTTGAAGACCTTAATGTTTGCGTAAAATGCTCGGTACAGCCTGCTGCAATCCTCGATGCGATGTCGACAGAAACGGAGTTTTGCTCACTGATCAGGGAACCTAGATATTTGAACTCCTTAACTTTTTCACACTGTGTGTCTCCAGAAATAAAACCCCACGTGGCTGCAATCACCATGTATTTGGTCTTTGCTTCATTGATATGAAGGTCAAGTTGTTGGGCAGTAATTTCCAACGCTAATAACTGGAATGGTTGTAATATAGGCGCATATTAAGCTGACGAATGACATATTCTAATAATAAGTTGAAGAGAATTTGAGCTATCGGTTCTCTTTGCCGCACTCCAGAAAATATCTTGAAGGCATCCGAAATTTTACCTTCATTTTACACCTTACGTATTGAGCCATACATTGAAACCTAGAAACCAATTTTGACGGTATGCCCAGATAAGACAAGCAGTTTCATAACGTATTCCTCTTATTGCTGTCCTACGCCTACTGGAAGTCTACGAATAGACTGTGCAGAAGGCTGTCCTTTTCATACCATTTTTCTAGCACCATCCTCAGAGTATAAGTTTGATCGGTTGTTGATTTATTCGGCACATTGATAATCACACAATATTCTCTCGGTGCATGTTGATAACTCTGTCGCGACTACTTTGGCCAAAACCATGTAGCCTGTAATCAGCAAAACTATACCGCGGTAGTTGTTGATTTAACCGGTCTCCCTTTTTATGAAGCGGACAGATAAGAGCTGTCTTCCACTCTTCTGGGATGTCTTCTGTAGACCAAATTGTTGATATGAGCTCAAATATGCGGTAAAACAAATGATCGCCTCCATATTTCAACATTTCGTTGCAGATACTATCCTCACCAGGTCTCTTGATGTTTCTTTCGTTTGCATAGCCGATTGGAAATTTCCTTTGCAGTCATGTAGGCGTTGTGAGATTGTCTGGTTCTTTGAGATAGATTTCGTCGACGTGCGCGACCTTTCTCTCGAATAGCTATGGATGGAGTTCGGCTTATAGTGGACGTTGAGATATATATCGGTTACTGCCGTTTTGATGATGTCCCACTGTTCTTGAACGGAGTCAGGAAGTGGTTTAACCCCCAAGATTTCCGATAAAGTAGTCTCGAAGGCGGTCCTGGTAACTTTTATTTCGTTTTTCAGTGTCGCTGTGTTCCAACGAGTGGTACGATGAAAACAATAATTGTACGTGGTGGAGAGGCTTAATTTTAATTCAGCAACGACCAGAAAGTGGTCCGAGTCGATATTAGCTCCACGATTGTTGTCATTAAGGCTAGAAAAATGGCTTTTGGACAAGAGGATGGGGTCGATTTGGTTGACCGTTGTCTCGCCGCTAGAATACCATGTGGCTTTATGGATGCGATTTTGTGAGAAGTATGTGCTGGCGACCTTCAAGTTGTAGAGCAAAGCTAGCTCCGTGGTGCGCGTCCCGTTGTTGTTTGAGGTAGGGTGCAAAGAGTTTGGGCCGACGGTGAGCATTTGAGCATTGAAGTCGCCCAAAACAATTTTAATGTCGTTGACCGTATGCCTTTGTCAAGCAAAAAGGAGACTGGCGGTGAAGTACTCATCGCCATTGATAAATCAATATTAAGTGAATGGATTAATCTATCCAACTTATCCATCGAGCAGACTCAACATTATCATCGTATACTGCATGTTGCGATACCATCGTAGAAATTAACAACTTGGCCAACCCAACTGACTCCATTTTAATAATGAGTAATTTTAATTTACTATTAATTAGTTGGACATTTGATGTATAGAATTAGGTGAAATTCTTCACCTTAATATGTTACATTGAATGATGAGTGTCTTTTCATCGATACTCTGTTCAATTGATAGTCGAGATAGAATTTTAGATCTGATTTTTACCAACTCGTCTGTATTAACGATATCCGCCATAAATCGATCGAAATAATTATGAAGAGCGAGATCTGCCTAAAAAGTCACCAGAACGAAACAACTTACTATACAACTACAGAAAAGCAGACACAGCAAACTTGACTTTCTATTTTTTTTTTTTTTTTAACGTTTTAACTGGAACGATGAATTGAATTTCAGTAATCTGGATGCTAATGTAGGCAAATTTTCTACAATTATTTTGAAAGGTATGCAACAATTCGTCCCTACTGGCGTATCTAAACCTAACCGGTATACCCCTTGGTACGATGGGAAACTAATTAAGTTAAAAAATCAAAATGACAAGGCGTACAAAGAAAAACTGAAATGTTATTCTGAGTCTAGTAAACATAAATACACAATCATCAAAAAAAGTTTGATGCTTTTGTCCGCTAGTGTAGACTGACTTTACACAAATATCTCTTGATTAAGCTGTACCGCATTATAATTTCCAATCTTATGTATGCATTAACATTTATTCGTAGCATTTACATTTTTTACCACCAGTGACGTCATTGATTATTATTTTAAAACGGTTCGTATTACATATATTTTTCTAAACCCATCCTGGATGGTATAAGATGTGAGTACATATATTTTCGAAAAAAGTTTAAATTTAGATGTCAAATATTTGCATATTTAAACGCAAATATTTACCAAAATTCTAAGTATATACACACATTGTACATAGTACGTCATCGAAAGGAAATGTGGAAAATTACGTCCAATAATATGGCATAGACAAAGATTTTCACACATACATACATCTAAATTTATATTTTCTTCGTACATATTGGATGGCACACAGTTAAAATCAACAAGATAAGATCCCGCAAAACGCAAAATTTGCATACCCGAAATATCTATATGTACAAATTTAATTGTCGTGTATATGATAAACTGTATCGTAACAGACTGTACATATACTTTAAAAAATACTCTTTCAAATTTATCGTATTTTGTTTGATTTTTAATTTTAGACATCATTTGTGTGCTTCTTCAGTCAGTGAGAATTAAAACAAAATTACGAAATTTACTTAAAATAAAAAAAATTATTTGTAAATAATTGTTTAAGAGTTCGATTAGTTCGACAAAAAATATTAAATTTAATGTTTTAAAAAATAAAATGAAAAATTTAATTATTTTGGTGCTATCAATATTGCTCTTCTATTTAAAATATTATGATTGTACGCTAATTGGACTGGGTCGACGGGAGGAAGGTGCGAATAATAGTGTCATTATAAATTTAAAAAAAAAAAAATGTATTAAATTTAATTTTGTTGATTGTTGTAGGTGATAAAATTTTGTTCAAAACACATTTTCATACCGAAGCGACACGCAAGCAGCAGAATCATACGATTTTAATAAAACTAACAAATGAAAATCCAATTACGTATATACGATTTTTTCCAAGTACGGTAAGTAAAATGCGAGCAATTTAGTTACTTTGTTCGATAACGTAAGTGTTGTACAAAACAAAATTCGTATTGTGTGCGTGTCTTATATGTCTATGTGTATAAGAAAAGTGTGTGAAAAACTATTTGGACGTACGAGAAAATTTGTGTTTATTTATATATATATTTTCGGTCTATTTATTGAATGGCACAGTAGTATTTATAAGACATGTGATGGAAAAATAATTATTTTTATTTTGGTGATACTCGTATGTACATATGTATGTATATAGACAGGAATACCTCGTGTAGCGTCTTAAACTATACTATCTCGGTCAATTGATTAGATTGTCACCAAATAAATTACATTATGATCAAGAAATCATGTTATGTTGTACCATCGGTATTTTTGTGGTGTTCCACAAACCAAACGTGTGGGTCTGGATATGTTTATAAAATGCCGACATTTTATTTGATGTGATGTGATCTAATTTTGATCAATTCGTAATTCTTAAATATTTTAAAACAGTTCGAATTAAATTCTGAATTTTTTTTTTTTTTTATATTTATATAATATTACAGCTGACTTTATTCTAGGTCATCTAGTAACTTTTCTATCATAATTATATTAACAGTTGTTGGGATATAGCCCAATGGCTAGTCCCAGAAATTAAAATTATTTATTTATACAAATATTTCTTATAATAGTAAGTTTATGTTCCATTCACTAAATCAATTGGTTTGGTCCTTTGGAGGCGTCTTACTGCCAACGGTCTGTCCCGCATATTGTAAGCATATCTCGATGTTTTCGTGGTGTCGGAGGCGTGAATCATGCTTGAGAGCATGATACGTAATAAGTTCATCGATGTATTCCATCTTTAAATCTCGGTGGAGCATTTACAATATTCGTTTTCTTGGTACAGCCCCAAAGCTGTATACCATAGGTCCATACCGGTTCTAGTATTTGAATGTCTACCTAAGAGCCAATACATCTTCCTATACTTCATGTTCAGCTCTTCCTTTTTCTTTTTGACATGTTCTTTCCACCTCAACTTGGCATCCAGCGTCATACCTAAATATTTCGCCGTATCTGCACAGATTTAGTTTCGTTCAGTTTTATCCTCCATTTTTTCATCCAATTGTTGACTGAATTTGTCGAGTTTTGCAATTTGTTAGTAGTTTCTTCTACATTGTTCCCAACTGCCAAAATCGCAGTATCATCAGAATATGTTGCTATAGTTGCTTCTTCCATTGGTGGTATATCCCGAGTATACAGGAGGTACAAGGTACTCCAGCTGAAATTTTCTTTAGGTCCGAGTATTCGTCTTCATATACTTTACACGGAAGTGTCGATCGGTTATGTATGATTTCAGAGTTTCATAGTATTCTTTGGGAAGGTCTCGCTTGAGCTTGAACTCCAATCCTCTGTGCCAAATTCGGTGAAATGCTTGCGCTACATCCAGGAAAACGCTTGAACATATTTTTTTAGTTTTCGCTCTATTATATCTGTGATTCTATATGGACTTGTTCTATAGTCGAGTGGTTTTCTCTGAATCCAAACTGGTGGTCAGGAATGAGATTTCTGTCATCCATTATGGGTTTCATTCTCTTCAGGAGCAATTTTTCAAAAATTTTGGCTATGGTTGGGAGTATGGATATCGGTCTGAAGGACTTTTTATCGTTACATTGTTTGTTAGGTTTTAAGATCATGATTACCTCTGCCACCTTCCATTGCCTTGGAACTTATCTTAGTCTAAACATCGCATTGATAATATAGCGAAGTTTACGTATCGCTTTATTTGGTAATTCTTTAATGATTTGTCCGGTTATGAGATCGTTTCCAGGAGATTTTTTCATGTTTAAATTTCCTCTTTTACCTCCTGTAGAGATACACTTTGTATTTCAAGCTCATCAGATCGTTTCAGTAGGTTAACATTTTCATCCGCGGTTTGCCTGTGTAATGGTTGAAACGTGTCTTTTAGGTGTCTCGCAAGCAAGTCAGCTTTTAGTTTAGCGCTTCGAGCCCAGCTTCCATCCTCACTTCTAATTGGTGCCGTCGAATTTGTTGGTCTCTTAAGTACTTTCGTTGCTTTCAATAAGGAATATTCGGTATCTTTTTGGCTAGTAAGTGACGACAAATATGTACTTATTGATTCATTCTGAACTGTTCTGATCAGAGATTTACACTTGTTACATAGCTTATTAAGGACGGTTTTATTTTCCTTGGTTCGATTTATTTGCCAAGACTTTCGAGCTTTTCGTTTCTTTGCCACAAGCTCTCTTACTTCAAGTAGATAGTTTTTACAGTTGTTGTTATTTGCGTATTTGAAAGATGTACTTTGCCACGCAGCTTGTTGCATGTTTTCTATCATCCTTTCTACCCCCTCTTCGACAAATGTATAATGTTCCTTATTGGTGCTTCTATCAAAATTTGGCCGTCGTTGTTATCCTTTGCTTTTGCCTGTTGACCTTGGGTCACCTGTGCATATGATTCTTTTCCTCGTAATTTATATAATTCCCGATTTGTCTGTTGATTGGTCGGGGCTTCACTAGCAGGGTTTCTACGGTTTAGATCAGACTTTCTAGCGCGATTTCTTATATTTTGTAACTCTTTAGCTACCTCACAGCAATGGTAATTAGCTGGATGTTGACCTTTGCAAATAATGCATTTTGGAGCTGACTTCCTATCTAATGTACATGTGCTCGTAAGGTGGTTACCAGCACATTTAACGCATCCTGCCATACGTCCACAGTATCTCTGAGTGTGATTGAAGCCCTGACATTTTTTGCATTGGACTATCTGCAGAAACTTTTGCTTCACTGGTTCTATTCTGACTTTCATATTTTGATTGGCTCGAATATCATGAATTTTTTGTGTATTTTCCTCTTTGCCAAACGTTAGCATGAATAGAGGTAGCCCGCGTTTTGTGACGACACTGTTGCCTTTCTCATCTACCTTTCTCTCTTTTTTAATGATGTTTGTAGCATCCTTAATGTCGAATCCTTTACTCTGCAGCTCGGCAATTATATCTTCACTCTTGCATGTTTGATGTAGTCATCTAGCCATAACCTTAATTGGTCTTTCCTGCTTGTCCTCATATGTATTCCACTGAACTTTCTCAGCATTAAGCTTCATAGAGAGATTCGTATAAGTATCTGAGTCTGGAACATTTACCTTCCAAACATCATTATTTAGTGCTACTAGCTTGAAATCCTTCTCCGTAATTGAGGTCATCAGAGCCTTGACAGCCGGGTAGTCTTTAATACCAACTATGTTTATTGGTGGAGGCTGTTTTTTTTTCACTGTGTTAATAATTTCATCGTTGCACTGAGTAGTTGGTTTACTTGATGTTGATCTTTGCTTTCTCTGCTCAACATAATCTGGCTATATGATTCTGCTTTTCGTTTCTTTCTGGGTATGTTTTTTTTCACGATCTAATCAGATTCCCTTACCACTTCCTCTTCATCGGAAACTGCCGTGTTGAATGTGGCGGTTTTTCTTATGTTTCTTGATCCTATAGTATGCACTGGGAACTGGTTCCTATTTCTCTTCCCAGTTCCTCTTCGTCTGTGTAATAATCATTACAGACTTGTTTTTTTTCTTTACCTGATTCGATGATCCTTTTCAGGTCTTCATTTTCTCTCTTTAGTAGGGTAATTTCATTACTCAGCTTTGAGACCACCTCTTCTAGGCTTTTAAATTGGTTATGAAGTGTGCTTTTTTCGCTTTCAACATTAGTTGTTGGTGAAGATAAAGTTATATTAATATCTCCTAGAACTAACGAGTTGCTACTTTTTTCTGGTGATCTTCTTATATTTGGTCTTCTTTGGAACGGGTTTGGTGTTCCGTGGTTAAGCACCAGATGGCCCTCCTCAGAAGTCATAGAGGCCAGTCTGGAGTACCACCTTAATTAAAAAAAACACTCATCGACCATTAAAAAAGAAACTACTATCTCTGCACTTTTTGACGTATTCTCAAATTCTGAATGTTTCGGAAGTTTATCAATTTCTGACCTTTTATCATCAATTTTATATATTTCCAATAAATACAAATACGCAGAATTCAAAATTTTTATAAAAGTCGAATGAAAATTTCATTCACAATTTGCGGAGAGACTAAAATTCATTTAATTTTCTTTAATAACCGTATTTTAATAAAATTTGTACACATATTTGGACTACCTCAAACGAATTTGAACTTGGCAATCAGTTAAACTTAGTTTTTTCAAAATGATTGTGTAGGATGACAGTGACGCAGTCTCAATGCTTTGTTAAAGTTGAAAACGGGCTATCAATAATTTTAGCAGTTAGCTCGAATGTTCGGCAGGGAGATGCTCTGTCCCCGATACTCTCCAATCTTATGTTGGAGTACATCTTTCGTAAAACTGAAACCCCTCAGTGCAATATCTTATATCGCCAGTCCAATCAGTTGCTTGCATATGCAGATGGCATATGCGTGATTGGACTGAATAGCAACGGAGTGAATGAACTACTTGATCCGCTTGTAGAGTTTTCAGGTTATGTTGTACTCCAGATCAATGAGTCCAAAACGAAATACACCGGTGAGGATATTAAAGTGCGGCTGGCAGCTGGCAGTTGTGCTTTGTATCCTCTAAGGCCACAGCTAAAATCTAAACACTTATCAAGTGCCGTGAAGCTGAAGCTTTACAAAGCGTTAATCAGGCCCTTTTTATGTTTGGATGTGAAAGTTGGGCGCTGACGGATGAGTACGCGAGATGGCTCCTTACATTTGAGAGAAGAATCATGCTTGCGATTACGGCCCAAAACGCGAGATAGATTGTACATACCGAACCCTGCACAATTTTGAGATCAGAGATCTGATGAAGATCCCCGATATTGTACATGAAATCGAGATCTCAACGAGTACGCTGGCTCGATCAGGTTCTGCATGCTGATCCGGAACGAATTGTGCAGCAATCTCTGAAAGGAGAGCCACCATATGGTAGGCGACGATGGCTCCACGGTGTACAGAATGACTTCCGACAGTACGAAGACAAAGCCCAGGATCGAAACCGTTGGAGCCAGATTGTTGGCACAGTAAGGGGCCAGTAATGGTCTTTAAACACTGTTTTATTATTATTATTATGACTCCGCTTGACAACACGAACGAATTTCGGACTGACATAATAAAAACCATTAAGATGATAGCCGCAAAAGGGTTTTGGACATGCTGCAGTCAACCTACTGAGTGTGTTGGTGATCACCATGGGTTGTTGGATGGCTTGACATAAAGTAAGACGGTGGGATTTATATTAAGTAGTTATATAAGTAGTCGATAAAAGCGTTCGACCACGCCATTGACTTGCGGATGTTAAGCCGTTGTACGTATCCAATTTTCGTTAAACAAAAAGCCATAAAAAATTGGTTTTGGCAAGAATTCAGAGTGTCCCCATGCGGTCACCCATTTCAGTACTACCCGCGCCCAATGTTGCTTGTCTTCTATGATCAAACGAGAACTGGTGCTATACTAACATGGTTTGATTAGTTAAACTCCGAGAAAAGGTTTTATTCAATTTGTGTTCTTTGATCGTTTGTGATATGTTTGTCATGTAGTAAGCTTCACATTAAATATGATGTCATTACGTTTTCCCTTACAAAACCAGCAGATATAGAAGAGTCGCTGCCCTAATAGTCTCTTTACCTCTTTCCAGAAGATACATTAAAGTTGTCAGATCCGCGAGTATAAAATAACGTTTCGGGTAATTTTTGGATAGAATATTATGCAGTGCCTGGTAACTGGTATTTCTCCAAAAGTTAATTTCATTCTAGGACTAGAATTGAAAATTGCTTGAAATAAAAAAAATTCTCTAATCTTCTGGGCTCTCGAAATATGCGAATTATTTAATTAAAAGATCAAACAAATCTAGGAAACTTCATTTTTAATTTCCAACTCGTATCCTTTTCTGAACCAGAAAATGAAAATGGCTTCAAATAAAACAAATTTAAAAATTATTATTTCTTAGTTCCCATCTCGTATTGCTTTCTGGTTCAGAACTCTTTTCTGAACCAGAAATAATTCAAAAAATTCCCAAGTTACCAAAGATCTACTTAAAAAAACAACAGAATTCTGAAAATTTAAATTTTAAATTTTTGTAGATTGAATTATTTGAAAAAGGGCAGAAAAGAGTTACTCAAAGCCCAAAGTTGCTTGACTTCAATGATCAAACGAGAACTGGTGATATAAACATGGTTTGGTTGGTTAAATTCCGAGAAAACTGTTTATTCAACTTGCGTTCCTTAATTGGACAATGGATAATGGTTACCGCTTACATGACAAACATGTAGTTCAAATATTATATCATTACGTTTTACCTTACAAAACCAGCAGGTAGAAAATTTTCTGGCCTAGTAGTCTCTATGCCTCTTTCCAAAAGACCCATTAAAGTTGCCAGATGCGTGAGTATAAAACGTTTTGGGTATTTTTTTTTAGATGATTGCCAATTTTGGTGGAAATTTTTCTGAGTATCGAGACTCTCAAAATTAAAATTATTTACTATAGTTCAACTGAATCCAGAAAATTCCCATTTTCTAACTCACCTCGTATTTCTCTCGTAGGGTTGTCAACTAATTTTTTGGCTAGGAAATAGAAACTGATCCAATTAAACTGGTTTTAGAAAATTTCAATTTTCCCACGAACTGAATTTAAATGAAGAGTTCAACTGAATCTAAAAAATTATAATTTCTTGGTTCCCATCTCGAATTGCTCTCTGGGTTCAGAACTCTTTTCTGAACCAGAAATAAATCAAAAAATTTCTTTGTTTCGAGGCTCCCAAGTTACCAAAGATCTACTTAAAAAATCAACAGAATTCTGATAATTTAAATTATTGTAGATTAAATTATTTGAAAAAGGGCAGAAAAGAGTTGTATTGACCAATGCTCCAAAAACCACCTGCTTATTATTTAAAATCGCTTTTATTCTATTAACTAAGATAACAACCCGCAAAAGCTTCCTGCCTTATGGTACCGATTCCCCCAAGTATCAAGGTTAGGTGGCCTCATCGCCAAGCCGGCTCTGATGATGATTATATGCCAATGCTGTTCGTATATCTGCAGTAAAAAACACAATGAGCTAACAATTTCTATATTTTCTCAAATATATGAAAATTAATGTTCAGAATTCAGTTTAACAACCTAATCTAATGACGTGAATAAAACATCTATAATTTTTTATAAAAATAATAACATCCATATACTCAATTCTAAAGTACATATATTCTTGTGTGTCTGCAGTAAATTCTAACGAATCAGAATAATTTTTTTTTATAAATAATTTGCTGCTCTTCCCCGCGTGTGCTCTACATTATAGAGATGTGCGAGTTTTCAAGTGAATAATTTATTTCCATTGATGCTAAATTATTATTATTTTTACGATTGAATTTTTGATAAATTTTATTTCTATAATACATCCACTTAGAATTTTTATTTTTTTCAATTCGGTTGATAACCTCTCACAATATGTTATGTATGGAAACGAACGGGTATCTACAACTATATGGCGATATGTATAGATATCATTTTATATTTTTTTTTAAAGATAAATGTTTTTATTTCCATGTACATATTTATGGCGTATACTATACCAGTACATATAAGGATAAGATGAAGAAATAAATAAGGAAAATAATAAATAAAAATCATTTCTGAAAACAGGCTATGTGCTGGATATATGTACCCAATGGAATAAAACTATACTAGCATATGTATGTGTGTGACATTTTCATGATTTTCCATAATTTTTCCCAACTTTTCTCGAGTTATACGTTAGAAGGAAAAAATGAGTGACGTAAAATGAATCTCAATTTATTTATGGTGGATATTAAATAAAATGGATCCATTTATCTTATGGTTTTTTTGTTTTTGTTTTGGTTCTTATGATTAGGTACGCTTATAAGTGTATATATGTAGAAATACATAATTTATCTACATCAAATTTGGGATAGCCTCATAAAAATAATTTTAGGCATGACACTTTACAGAAATAAGAAGGATATTTAGTTTTTTTTTGTTTTTAGAGGATTCTGCTTGGGGAGGCTGTTTAGTTTTTATATTTTGTTTTTTATTATCAGATTGTCAAATTTGGCAAAGACGATATGGTTATTGAAAGTAGGAGTCTATAAGTATCATTAAAATCATTATTCAGATTCGTCAAAATGTTCATAGCTATACCTTTAATTGATTCTTTAATACCTGTAATTGCAAGCTTTGGTTTAATGCAAAAATGGGAATCTTTCTAAAAAATCCCCAATGAGTACCTAAACTAGACAACTCTATAGGATCATGAGTAAAATAAAATTTTCGTTACACGTCACCACTCGCGGGACGTTTAAAAATGGTTAAGCGGATTTTTTTTGTAATATTGTAGCTAAAATTTGCCAGCAAAACATATAACCATTTAACAGTCGCCAATACAAAATAAAAAGTTCCAAGATCTCAGAAAATTTCTCAAAAATATTTCACAAAAACTTTCCTATTAAACTTACCAATTTTACCAATAAACTTGAAAATTGATAGAATTTGCCCCTGTGGTCGGGGGCACACATGTCTCGTAAACCTTAATTGCACGAACATATTTTCTAAGAATACCAGTACAGTATCCTTTGCTTGTCATAGAAGGCGACTAAACGTAAAAGAAACAAAAAGAATGTCGCTGAGGCCACGCTAGGTTAGGTTAGGTAAGGGTGGCCGTCCTAAAGGACTAGCATAGACACGAATTTGGTCCGTAGCTGGACCACATTCGAATATCCTCCTCCTCACTCGCTAAACCATCCTGAGCTTACCAAGAATCGTTTAAAGTCCCGAATCTCGATCTTACTACTCGATCCGGAAGGTCGTTCAAAGGGGAAGTTCCCATAAATTTTGTTCTGCTGTACGCTAGACTAGGACAGGTGCAGAGCAGATGAAGCACATTTTCCTCCTCCTCCTCCTCCTCATCACCACAGCTGCGACAGAAGTCGTGGGCTGGAACACCCAGTCTGTTCGCATGAATCCCAATGAGACAATGTCCCGTTATAGCTCCCACGACCATACCAATATGGTGCTGTCGAAGCGATATCAGTTGGCCTGATCTGGACCAGTCAAGTCCAGGCCAGATCTGCCTGGTTATTACACACGAACTAGCGTTAGACCATCTGACGTTCGTTTCTTTTATAGCTTCTTCCTTTATATCCCGCCTGCTTTGAGTTATTAGGCGTGCTGTACCCTTACGGGCCAACTCATCTGATCAGCCATCTCATTTAAAGATGCCAGACAGTTCTGGGCTACCATCGACGTCACGGAGTATAATTGTAGCGTTTTAATAGCAGCCAAGCTGTCCGTAAAAATCCGAATATCCCTCGTAGATAGTACATTATACTTCAATCAGTTCATGACTTCCATTATTGCGATCAGTTCAGCTTGAAAAACGCTGCAAAAGTCGGGAAGACGAAAAGAGAGGTTAACCCCTAGTGCCTCACAGAATACCCCGCAGCCAACCCCTCTATCGCTTTTTGAGCCATCCGTGAAGAAGCTTAGTGCCTCATTGTCCATAACCGTTTCGTTCACCCAGTCCTCTCTGGTGGGAAACTCAGTTTGGAATCTCATCTCAACAGATGGCAAAGGAATAGAGTAGTCGGTAGCTTCCGGGATACCCTTGTTGCATAGGATAGATGAGTGCCCTGCATTGTTACAGGTCCACATAGATATGGATATGAGCCGAATGGCTGTGCAAGATGCAATCTGCTCGGCCGCAATATCCCAGGGAGTAAGATGAAAGAGAATCTCCAGAGCTTGAGTAGGTCTGCTCCTGAGAGCCCCACTTATACACAAGCAGACCGTTCTTTGGGCTTTCTTTAATAGTTTAAGGTTGGCCATAATTTTTAACGTTGGCCACCAGACGACAACCCCATACAGCAGTACGTATAGGTTTGACCTCTGAGACGTAGAGCCAGTGTACTATGTGGGGCTCAATACCCCATCTCTTTCCAATGTCATTTTTGCAGGAGTAGAGCACTATACGTCCCACCCAGATAAGCTGTCACGATCCTGCCTCTAAGCTGCCTCATCTATCCAGCCTCTGAGTGACCCGTCTACCTCTCGACACGCAAGGGCCCGAGTGATTGCGTTCGGTCTGACGTTGCTAAAGGCCCCCTCTATATCCAAGAAGGTTACCATTGAATATTTCTTATATTCAAGTGATTTCTCAATCGGGCGTATAAGGGAGGGGAGAGCTATTTCCACCGATCTTCCCTTACAGTATACGTGTTGAGATCCCGATAGCTCGCCCGGCTTGATTGAGCCTCTAATGTAAGCCTCTATTAGTCTTTCCAGTGTTTTCAACAGAAAAGAAGATAAGCTTATAGGCCTAAAGTCTTTGGGATAACAGTGAGAGCTTTTTCCCGCCTTAGGTATAAATATTACTTTTACTTCAGTCCATTTTTTAGGAATGGGACAGAGTTCTAGGCTGCTTTTGAAGATAACTTCCAGCCAGCGTAGGGTTAAATCAGAAGTTCGCTGGATATCCGCAGGGATAATGCCATCAGGTCCTACCGACTTGTATGGCTTAAAGCTGTTTATTGGCCATAGGTTATTCCGCCTCTTTACTATATGACTTACGGAGTCTATACCCCTATTTATCATGGGTCACTCCGGGAAATGCGTTTCTAGTAATAGCTCCAGGGATTCCTCACTACATGTAGTCCATGAACCATCCGGTCATTGTAGATAACCCGGAATGGAAGGACTAGAACATAGTACTTTGCGTAGCCTGGCCGCCTCCGGGGACTCCTGTATATTGCCACAGTAGAGCTTCCACGCTAAGGAAAGCCGCGATATGCAAGGACTATCCTGATATCATTCTGGTGAGACTAATATTTTTTTTTATTAAATCGGTTGGAACCTACTGAGGTTCCGCACTCAATGCCACAATGGGCCCACGGTGCAAAAGACTAAATTCGACATCTTTCGTTTAGAGCTCCACCGAGAGGTACTAGCTACAGCTCAAACGGGTAATTTTATTCCACAACTGCTGAGGGGCTATATCTAACTGATGGCTACATTATCTGTACATGCGCCAACGACGACTCATACAAGTGGTTGTGTGAGGTCGTCTCAAATACCAAAGATATCTGGAGTGATTGTCTACTCTCCGTTGATGATCATCCTAAACCTTTGCTAATATACATGGGTTTCCGGTCCTCCGGATGATCACAAAATTGTAGAACAGCAAACTAGCTTCCAGTTACGACCTTCGTAAGGGTTGTATCAGGAACGTAGTTTGGTTCCTACCCTCGATTGCTTCGTTAGTTTGTAATCATTATTAAGGCTTCTATGCTTGCGGTGAAACAGATCAACTTACATCATAGCAAAACTGCATCGCTTAAGCTTAAGTTGCTGCTCGCTTATTTGCAGGTAGACAATTGCCTAGATAAGAGCCTGCGTGCTAATTTCAAACAATCTGAGTGTTACACTAATTCATGAATGTTGCTAATCGGAATGTTGCAGCTAAGCTCGTCTCTCTCAAATCGTCGAACTCAGTCGGACCACTGGTGGTAGCAACTGTATATCTGCCTTACGATTCGGTCTCACCTCCTCCCTCGGAGGAGTTTAGCAACCTTGTTTTATGGAGCAGGACAAACAATTTACCTTTAGTGGTAGGTTGCGATGCTAATGCTCATCACACGTTATGGGATAGTCCGAATATTCATGTTAGGGGTTTCTCTCTACTTAATTACCTGAGCACATCCGAGCTTGAAATCATTAAGAAATGCTGTGAGCCTACCTTTTTTAATTCAGTAAGGAGGGAAGTGATTGGCATTAGTGTGTGCTCCATGTCGATTATCGATTTGATCTTTGGAGGGTGACCAATGACCTTCTCATCTCCGACCATAGGTGCATCTCGTTTAATTTAAATCTTAGAAGACCTACTCTTAAACCTTATCGTAACAAGGAGCTTACCAACTGACAGTTATTATCTCTTGAGTTGGAACCTCGGCCTGTTTCATTAGGTGAGATATGTTTGACTGAGGATATTGAATTGCTAGCCTCATCTTTGACGGAAGCAGTCACGTTAGCATTCGAAAAATCTTGTCCTCTTATCGAAAAATCTGTCCTTTGACCAATCAAAAATCTCAGAATAAGCCGTTTTGGTGTTCTGATCTTAAAAAATTGAGGAAATCTGATAGGAGACTTAAAAACAAAGCCAAAAGATCTAACCTTCAGGCTGATTAGAATAACTTTTTGGCAGCCCAAAAAGAATATAAGAAAATGCTGAGATCCGCTCGTAGGACGTTTCGATATGTTCCACAGTCCTGGAGCAGAAGTAGAGTTGTGTTCATCCCGAGAGTTGGGAAGACGGATTATACCGAACCCAAAACATTTCGCCCTATTAGTCTTTCTTCAACTTTTCTCAAAACTCTGGAAAGAATTGTTGACAGGTTTATTAGGGATCATCACTTATCTGTCATCCCACTCAGTAGCATTCAACATGGTTACAGGGTTGGGAGATCATGTGAAACTGCGCTGCATGAACTTGTTACGAGGATTGAAAGATCACTAGTATTAAGGAGTTTCTTGTGGGCACTTTCTTCGATATTGCGGGGGCCTTTGATAGTACTGTAATCGCTTTCAGCACTGAAGCCTGCTAAAATTTCGGAATTGACCAAACCATTGTTACTTGGATTGGATCTTTGCTGAGGGAGTTGTCCTGTCACCTCTCCTGTGGCTCTTAGTTGTTGACGAATAACTTGTAAAACTACAGCAATCTGGTTTTACTCACTGCTCAGAGTAATGCTGATGACTTAGTCGTTCTGGTTTGGGGTAACTAGCTTAATGTAATATCATACTTAACGCAATGCGCTCTTCAAGTTGTAGAAATGTGGTGTCTAGAGAACGGATTGTACTTTAGACGTAGAAATACTGGAAAGCTGCCTGCTCCTTCTCTTTTTGGAGAAACGTTCGCTAGATCCGACACAGTAAAGCATCTGGGTGTCATTCTGGACAGTAAACTCTCCTGGAAATCTCATATTGAAATTAAATTGCAAAAGGTCACTTCCATTTCCTGGCAGTGTAGAAGAGCATTTGGGAAGTTGTGGGGTCTGACCACCAAAATGATGATGTTTATTTACAAATCTCTAGGTTTACCTATGCTATCTTACGAGTCTGTTGTGTGGTGGTCTGTGGTTCAGTTTCAGTTTCTGTCATTGCGAGCCTTAATAGCATACAAGATATGGCCTGTCAAGCTATTACGGGTGCTATGTCCTGTCTTCTATACTAGCTTTGCAAGCAAACTTATTTCTGCCCCCATTGCAGTCGCTCATCCTAGGCACAGCATGCTCCTATGCCTTTCGCCTTCGGTGTATTGGTGCGCGGAACGCTCTCGGCCTGATACAAGGCATAGACTAAACAACAATTTATTCGAGGAACTCGTGGTTGTCTCAAGAATTCAATGACTGGGTGGCAAGTCGCTCGTATTTTTCGCTGACGGGTTTCACTCTAATTTTGGTGCAGGTTTCGGAACCTATTGTCCTGCACATGACCTACGATCATGTGGAAGTCTTGGCCGGAACTGCACGGTATTCCAAGCGGGGCCAATTGCACTCAAACGTTGTGCAATTGATGCTTCTAAGCTCGCTGTTTCCGGAGAGGACATTATTCTATGCAGTGATAGTAAATCTGTGCTCAATTCATCATGAAATCCTATGACAACTTCCAAACTGGTCAAGCACTGTACATATTTTATTAACGTCCTTTGCTCTAATAATCGTGTCAGAGTTATGTGGGTTCCGGCTCATTGTGGCATTGAAGGTAATCAGATAGCTGATGTTATAGCTAAAACAGGCTGAAGTATGAAATTCATTGGAACTGAACCGGCAGTGTCCCTGACCTTTAATTGTGGTAAGAAAGCTATTAAGAACTACATATTTCTGCAGGCTAAGCGTCATTGCCTAGCTTCCACTACATGGCGAGTGGCTAAGTACTTGATTTGTGAACCTAATCTGAGGCTCACAAAGTTTGCTTTATCTTTGAAGAAAGACCAACTGAAAGTTTTGGTCGCTATTCTGACCGGCCATGGCCGTTTTAAACTCCATATATTGGGTGTATGCATTAAAACCCAGAATTTTTTAATGAAATTTGAGCCTTTATTGTGGAAAAATGTTATAAGATTTTTTATTCAAAATATTGCCCATCGCTATCCACTACTTTTTCCCATCTTTCTGGCAATTTATGGATTCCATCACAGAAAAACTGCGCCGGCATGGCGGCCAAAAACGAATCGTTCCAATTTTCGATAACTTGAACTGAAGTGAAGCGTATTCCTGATAGGGCATTCTGCATGGATCGAAATAGGTGGTAGTCGGAAGGAGCAAGGTCTGGGCTATAAGGCGGGTGAGGCAGAATTTCCCATCCGTTATTTTCCAGGTAATTTTTAACCGGCGCCGCAATATGTGGCCGAGCGTTATCGTGGTGGAAAATGATTGACTCGTGTCTGGTTGCATACATTGGCCGCTCTGCCAGGATTTTCTGCTTCAATCGGATCAATTGTGCCGATGGGCCGGCCTCGCCTATCTTGACTTACGCTTTTTTGCGCTTGGGATTATCGTAATGGATCCATTTTTCATCGCCAGTGACAATACAATGCAAAAACGACTTCTTTTTGTGGCGCTCGAGCAGCATTTCGGACATGCAAAATCGTTGTTCCACGTCTCTTGGCCTCAACTCGTATGGCACCCGATTTCCCATCTTTTGGATGAATCCCAAGGCTTCCAAACGTCTGGAAATTGTTGCTTGATCAAATCCCAATGATTCTGCAAGTTCTTATTGCGTTTGACATGAATCTTGAGCGAGTTATGCCTCCAATTCTTCATCCTCAAACTTTTTCGGCTGACCAAGACGCTCTTTGTCTTTGATGTCAAAATCTTGAAGCGACTAAACCACTCAAAGAACTGTGTTTTTGCAATAGCTTGCTCACCATACAAATCCACGAGCAAACGATGATGTTCAGCTGCTGTTTTGTTTGCGAAAAAGTGACTCAAATGCTGTTTTTTTCTCAAATTTGATAAATTTCGCATCGTTGAAATCGGTTGTATGTGCACAATCAAAACAAAAACTTTTAGCTGATTTTGACAGGTTCAATAGCTTTCAAATGACATAGATGTCATTCATGTACAATTACGCATAAACAAGTAATGCACACACCCAATACAAAGAATGGGACTTGTTCAAGACTCCTTGTGTGACATCTGTCTTGAAGATGACGATGACAGCATTAACTTTGTTTGTGTGGCTGTCCCGCTTTCGAGGTAGTTAGGTCCCGATTTTTTAAGCATTTTGATAGAATCCTCGGTTTGTACCATGGGGCCAGAGTGGTATTGAGTGCGGAACCTGCTTGTGTTCCAGCCAACTTTAATAATAATAATTGCCAACGTAGGGTTATAGATCACGACTAGCCTTATTTATAGTCACTTAAATTCTAAATAGTTAGTTAGAGTTAATGAATGCTGTTATAGTCATAAACTAAAACTCAACACATAAATAGGAATTAAAACGCTTATTGTATGTATGTATATAGCGATTATTGTTGTCCACCAATTAAGAAACCATTAACTCTATGTAACATTCATTACTAATTACATTTTACAATGACTTAAAAAATTAAATTATCCGTAAACTTAATAAACACACACACACACACACACTTCATGTCACCAGTATGCATGTAAAAAAAACAAATCGCGTGTCTAATTATTTCCACCTATCCATATATACATATAAATATACATACAGCATAAAAAATATTTGTATGGTTTTTTTTCCACAATTCATGAATTTATATTTTTTGAATGAATATGCACAAAATAATCACCCAAACCGCATAAAAATCCATACCTCCCCAACAAACTATTATAATAATCCGCGCACGTAAAACCGCACATTGAAATAATTAACATTTGGTTTTTTGCTTGTTGCAGGTTTTAACAACATCATCGGTAACATATGATGGCAGTTTAATAAAATTTGTCGAATTCACGGCCTACAATACAACCGCTTTCCACATAAATATGACCGTATACGGATATGACAAGCCACCGGAAATTATTAAAACAAAATCGTCGCTATACCATGAGCTTTTGAAATTAGATCGAATGGTTGATAGTAAACTAAATGGTAACAACAATAATAATAATAATCAGTACAACATATTAAATGTGCGTACAAACTATGATAGTGATAATTTGAATGATAGTAGTAGTAGTAGTAGTAGTACGGGTAATGCTACCGATTACGATGATTCAAATATGGACGAATTATTTAATTTAATTGCATCAATGAAATTGAAAAATTTTAATTTAAGTATTACAAATGATCGACTAATTCCAATTTATAATCAATACAATGAGAAATTATTAATTAATAATAGTAGTAATAGTAGTAGTAATAATAATACAAATAGTGTGGGTATGGCCGATGTTGATCCATTTTTTATACAAACGACCACGTTTTTGTTGCACACCAAGCAAAATTATTTCAATTTTTGGAGCATTACAAATTCAACTTCGTCAGCGACACGGTTTAATTTAAAATGGTTTTATTATTTTAATTTAATTTATAGTTTAACGTTTTTTATGAGTTTATCGTAAACACAAAAATATTATTATTTATTATTTGTACATAGTTTATAAAAAAGTTAAAATATTTAATAAATTTAAATGAAAAATTGTGCTGCTGTTGTTTGCACTCTAAAAACTTTTTTTTTTTTTTATAAATTTATTTTGTTGATATCAAATTAACGTAAAATTATTATGTATGAGGGTCATTCGAAAAATTCGCGGTACCCAATTTTACAAACATCAAATAGAATGGGAATTGAATTAAATTTGAAAAAAAAACTATCAAACAACGTTTGAGCCCAGTTCTATTGGCAGTTGAATTTCGCTACACTTTATATAATTATTTAGCTAATTGTTTTCAAAACTATGTTTTTTTATTAAAACGGTTGGAACCTACAGAGGTTCCGAAGTCAATGCCACAATGAGCCCATGGTGCATACCTAGAGGATCTATCCTAACTCACAGAAGCGCAGCCTAAGCGAACTATAAAAGTTTGTTCAAAAATTCGTAAGAGAATACTTGGGATCTAGATTCGATTGTCCACTTCCACCAGACAGTCGTCACAAAGATCTCTTAAGGATAACACATATTTAGTGAAACTCACGTTGGGTTCAATGATGAGCCATTTCGCCTTTCGACAGTTAGGAGTAGAACGCCACTTCAGTCCAACTTCAAGTAAAGCGAATTGCTGACTCGGGACCAACAAATTTACAACGCGATCCAGCTTTCGCTAAAAAGTCGGGAACCTCATTTCCCACAACGCCACAATGAGCAGCCACCCACATAAACATTAGTCCCGTATTGGCCCAAGGAGATAGATTAATGTAGTGCTTGCAATCTTTGACCAGATTAGATATAGTTAAAGGATTTTTAAGGGTATTTTTGTATAGGAATTCGAATAATTCCAATGCGTATTCGTATCTACTTGATACGTTACGAAATTTCCCTTATTTCTCAATACGAATTCGAGCCATTTTGAAAAAAATGTTTCAATAAATGAAAACTAAATATTTTTTATATTCGAACGTCAAAATCATATACCCAAGGTTTAAAATTTAAGGAGGGTTATACCTCCAAAATATCCAAAATAAATTTCCCAATGAATACATGACAGTGTAAAAATAATTGATTCGATCGAATTCAGAAATACCAATTCATTTTCGTTTCGTATAGCATTTTCGTATCGATACGTATCGTATTCTGGAATAGAGGCCCTGACAATCTGAGCCCATACTTTGGACAATAGAATCCAAACCGAGAGCCAACCGCAAAAAAAAAACTATCGACTCGGACAACTGTCTATAGAATCCTGAGAGCCACAGTTCTCTCGGATGGAAAGCAACGCAGAATGAATTGGTGAATAGCCTGTCATTCACCATTTCAACCTTCGGTTACAGCCACACAGTCATCTGCAGTCCATCCAGCCTTCCTACAAAAGACGTCAGTTTAACAACTGATGCATATAACTGATTCATATACGATAGTAAAGGTAAAACCAGTGATTTGTAGATGATTGACATCATTTTGGAAGTCAGAGATCAGGAATTGCTAAAAAATACCAATGGCCTCTTGCACCTTATAATCAAGGTGAAATATCCAGGAAAGTTTACTATCTAGAATAACACCTAGGTGTTTGACGTACCCTGTAATTGCTCTACCAAATAGGTTGGAAACAGATATATTAGTCTCTACGTCTGGTAAAGACAACCAGATCTGTTTTAGAGGAAGTTTCATACAATCCCTTTTTCAAGACACCAAATTTCCACTATATTAAGGGCGTTCTGCTCAGAGGGTGCACTAATATTTTTCATATCACCCGCGTAGCTTTGCACGATGAACCCAGATCGCTGCAATATAACAAATAATTCATCGATAACCATGAGCAAGAGTGAGAGTACTCCTCATTGCGGGCAGCCTTTGGCTACTTTGACGGCCACTGATGGGTCATCCAGCTCAGTTTCAATTATGCGAGACTTGAGCATAGAATCGATGAATTTAGACAAAATTTACGAAAGCTACGAAAGGTTTAAGAAAAGTGGAGGTCAGACTAATGGCCCTAAAAACTTTTGGGTCAGTATAATCCGACTCGCGAGATTGAAGTATGAAAACTACTCTACTCCTGCTCCAGGATAGTGGTACACTACTAAAAGCAACTGAGTACGTAAGGACCACTCGATTTAAACGATGTAAACGAGAAAAGTTTACTTTTCTCACTCTATCGTATAGAACATCAGTACTGATCAGTCTACTTGCTAAATTTCAATCCGGAGTACCGACAAAAATGTCAGGAGGCTCTGAGGCAACCACACCCGAATCAACAATGTCACACCCCGGAATATGAACAGACAACTAGAGTCTAAAACTATCATTCATCCTGTGCGCGGATCTTAGACTTTTTTTATTTACTTTTTAAGCTACCAAAAATCGATTCCAATCCGAAATGTGATACATATTTTTGGCTTTAGTTTTCATTTTATGCCCACTCCTCCTTAAGTTTTTACGTTCAGAACACCAGAAGGGTTTGTTATGCTTTTTCTAGTTGTTGATAAGAGGACAAGGCTATTCAAAAGCACTCGAGAAGGCTTTCGTTACAGTTTCCTGCAAATCAAGATCTGTGATAGATCTAATTTGATTAGAAAAATCTAGTAGTGAAACGAGCTCAGATAACAATGAATCCCAATTCGTAAGTTTCCTATTACGATATAGTTTAACCGGTGGCCTTTTAAAAATAATACTAAAAGAGATGCACCTATGATCAGAGGTGAGAATATCATCCGTCACCCTCCAATTTAGAATCAAATCAGCGATGCTCATAGACCACAAACTAAAATCAATCATTCCTTTAGAAACCGAGTTGATCAAAGTTCGCTTACAACCAACATTGAGAATCTCTTACTCAGAGGAGTAAATATAATTGAACTATGAGGATCCTCTATTATTGGTATTCGAACTACCCAAATTAGTATGATGAACATTAGCATTACAACCAATCACGAGAGGTAGTTTATTGACCCTACACCACATTACAAGATTCACCCGTTCCTCTGAAGGAGGGGGCGAGGTGAAATCATAGGATACAATGACAAGTTTGAAACATGAGTCAGTATACACGAGAGTGATTAGCATTGCAACAAAATCACTCAATAGTAAGAGCAGCGTCAATAACATTAGAAATATAAATGCACGTACTAGTTTTAAGCCTGGTGGACTTTAGAAAATACCTGCTAAACTTCGAATTAAAACCAGAAACCGCACCATTAATGAGATACGGTACCCGGATTAGACAAAAATTTGTATGCGATATAGCAAGCAGCCCCACCAACTCATAAGAGGCTGACTTGCTATGTTGCAGGTTGATCTGTTTATAATCGATCATAGACGTCATCTTGGAGACCTGCTGTAAACCAAATATAATTATAAAACAAAATTCTACGGCCTTGAGATAACCCTGAAACGGATCCTCTCAAGGACGTATTGTAGCGACGCTCCGGACCCAGTAATGTAATCGATTGAACACCGCCAGAAAAACACCGGACCCCCGATCAAGAACCGGGATACGAGATTTAGGATCGGCACGTGGAACGAGCAGTCACTCCGAGCTCTGTACAATATCGAGATCAGAGGTCTGCGATGAAGATCCCCGATATTGTACATGAAATAAGATTGCAGCGAGTACGCTGGCTCGATCACGTTCTGCGTGCTGATTCGGATTGTGCAACGATCTCTGAAAGGAGAGCCACCATATGAAACATGGAGACCGTTTGTGACGTAAATTTGACGGTTATTTACAAATAAGTTACAAATTTTTGAGTCATTGACAGTTTTTAAAAATTATTTAAACTGAAGTTATTCACTTATTTGACAGGTAATTAGAAATTGTGTTCTAGTTTTTGACCGTATAATTATTTTTATATACAAGAAAATTATAGCAATATTTGACAGTTATTGATCATTTTTTACATAAATTTAACAACTCTTAACTTTAATTTGACAATTTTTGACACATATTTGACAGTTGTTGATCATATTACCTAGTTATTGCAAAGGTGTTGGTTGGCTCATTTGTTGACCATATTTAACAGTTATTCACAAAATTTGCCATAAATTTAACAGTTATTGACAGTTTTTTTACAATGTTGGGCACTTTTGGACAGTCAATAGTTCAATACTTATTGTATTTTTCGACCATATTTGACTATTAGTTATTGAATTGAAAAATTGTGGCACAGTTTATGACCATACTTAACAATTATTGACAATTTCTGGCGGTTATTAAAAAACTGTTTGACAGTTATTGAAAATATTTGGCAACTATAGACATGCATTGGAAAGTTATTGGCTATTGTAGACATAACTTTAACAGTTATTGATAATATTTAACAAAAAAATGACAACTATTGACATACATTTGTCAGTTTTTGACCATTTTTGACAATAGCGGTTATTTAAAATTTATTTCACTTAAATTTAACAGTTATTCACAGTTTTATTTTAATAGTTATTGAAAATATTAGATAGTAATTGACGTAATTTTGGCATACATTGAACAGCTATTGACATACATTGAACAGGTATCGAACTAAATTTGACAGTTAGTGATGTGAATAACTCCAAGTTATTGAAAATATTTGTTGTATTTTTGACCAATTATTGAAAAATTGTGACACGATACTTAAGAGTTATTGAGAATATCTGTTGACAGTTATTGAAAATGTTTGGCATTAATGTGTTAACTATTGATATGCGTTTGAAAGTTATTGGCCATATTTGCAGTTATTGACTATTGCAGACATAAATTTAATAGTTTCATACTTTTGTCAGTTTTTGACCATATTTGACAGTTATTGAGAAGTTGTTAAGTTATTGAAAACATTTGATATACATTTAACAGTAAGTGGTTGTCAATTAAAAAACAGTTATTGACATACATTTGTTATGGAAAATTAGAGGGCTATTGGTAAAAATAATTTGCGGAACAGTTTAACAAAACCCTGAGATCAGTGACCAGTGAGGACAACTGTTAACGCGTTGGTGTAAATATTATTTACTGACATATAATCTTCATGTCAGTTCACGAACATTTCAAATAACCCTCGTACATATAACTTTTTTAAATTATTTTCTTGTTGTGGTAATTTATGGATAAAATGCGGAATAAACCCAAATCCATAAACAAACCACCGACGTCAGCAGGAATTATTATTTAGATTTTCTGTTATGATGTTGGTTCGCGGTCATGATTTTGGGAACGAGGTGTTAATGATATAGGGAGAAAATTTTATTATTGTTGGGAAACTTCATTTGTTGGACCGTGATATGCGCATAAAATTAGTGTCGGGGTAGATTTTATAGGATTTTATAAAGTTTAGAATTCTAAATGGAAATAAAAATTTTGCGACATAGACAAATTTATACAGAATTATTATGCTACATTTTTTTGTTGAATTTTTTTGTGTTTAAAACTCATTAATTAGTTTTATTGCTTCTCATAATCTTGGCATACAACTAAATGCGCTTTACATAGAATTTTTTGTCATTTCAATTAAACATGGGTGATTTTAGAGTTTTGGGCTCCGCTAGGTTTAAGACATCTATGTGTGATAAACCAAGAGAAACTATATTATGAGGCACTGTTAGAAGTTTATTTTGTTAGCTTTTAATTTAAAGATATTATAATGAAGTGTTATACGTCATTATTAAACCCGCCCTTGCGGTCGGTAGGCACCCACATGTCTCGTACATCTAAATTGCTCGAACATGTTTCAAAGAATACCACCACAGTATCCTTTGCTTGTCGTAGGAGGCGACTAAACAGGTGGATCGCTGGGCTGATAACCTGCGTCCGTAAAAAACTGAATTGTTTGCAATAGCAACAACAGAAACACTGAATACCGCCAAACCAATACTGGACCCCTGCCCAAGTACCCGGACACGAGATTTAATATCGTTTAGTCTCTTAGAAAACTAGAAGCCTAATTTTTTGGATGGCTGTTTTGGATTTCCAAGCAGTCAATAACCGATTGTGAAAGCTTCGCTTGCGCTTAAAGTTAACCAACCTGTCGATACTTTACGCGCCCACAGTAGTTAGCTAGGGTGTTCGGCAGCGAGATGCTCGGTGCCCGATACTCTTTAACCTCATGTGGAGTACATCTTTCGTAAAACTAAAACACTTCAGCGCAACATCTTATATCGCCAGTCCAATCAGGTGCTTGCATATGCAGATATAACATGTGAGTTATTGTACTGAATAGCAACGGTGTGAAGGAAATACTTGTTCTGCTTATAGAGTTTTCAGCTTCTGTTGGACTCCAGACCAATGAGTCCAAAACAAAATGCTGGATCTCTGGTCATATAGACAATGGCACACCAGGATTTAGTAGTGGCCACTATACGATTGAGGGTGTAAGTAGGTTCAAATATTTGGGCTCTATTCTCACTCACGATAACAGTGAGGGTGAGGATATTAAAGTGCGGCTGAAAGCTAATAGTCGTGCGTTGTATCCTCTTAGGTCGCTGCTAAAATCTAAACGTCTATCAGGTGCCGTGAAGCTGAATGTTATGTATGGATGTGAAAGTTAAGCGCTGACGGATGAGTACGAGAGATGGCACCGCAAAGAAGATGAAGCATGCCGAGCTCTGTACAATATTGATATCAAAAATCTGATGAAAATCGCCGATATAAAACAGGAAGTAAGATTTTAGCGAGTATGCTGGCCCAGTCTCGTTCTGCGTGCTACTCCGGAACGAATTGTGCAGCAATCTCTGAAAGAAGACCGACGATGGCTCCAGTTTGTCTAAGACAGTATGAAGACCAAGCGCAGGATCGAAACCGTTAGTTAGTTACTTAGTTAGGGGTCAGTTATGGAATTTCAAAACTGTTATTATTATTAAAACCACGGGACCATAATAAATAATAAAAGCTGAAAAAGCTGAATTATTTAATTATTTGATGTAAGATGCATTATAACATTGGTTTGTGCAATCTACGGACTATATGTTTCATTAGAAGCTTGCTGGAACATGAGTTTTGCATTCCTTCACTAATCAAACTGCAATAAATAATTATTGAACTGAAGAACGTTAATACTTTTGACCAGCTACGATCAATAAAACAAAAATGTTTCAAGGCACATCAAGAAACAGGGGTAGAAGGTTTTGCTTGAAATATATTGGTGAGAAATGTAAAAGCTCTTATTTAAAAGTTATTCAGAACTTCAATGACTTTATTGAACTTGTTCAATCTGCTGATGTGGATAATAATTTTTGACAACTTCACACCTAAGTACGTAACTATTGAAGTGAAAACAAAAATTGAATGAAATATAGGCAGAGAGATTGTCTACCTGAAAGTTCAATCAATCACATCAACATGTTATAAAAATTTAATCAGGAATGCAAAATTTTTATCTTCAAAGCATGTTAAAAAGCTCAATAAAAGCTGCAATTTTCAATTTATTAATGTTTGTATTGGAGTAATGAACGTTTGTGTTAGATCTATGTACATCTTCGAGAAACTTTTCGGTTGTTTTGATAACTGCACTCTTACAAGACTGTTAAAATTCATTGTAGCTTTCACTACAACTTTATCAAGTAATCGTAAAATAGATATATTTTATTTTAACTTTATTTCACCTGATTTGCTTGAGTACTGCATAGCGATAATGTTACCCATTGTGGTTGCGAGACCGAATAAGGTTATGACCTGTGTTGACGTCGATGATCAGTACGCTCATGCGACTGCCTTCCAAACTTAAAATCATAGAAGAATTTATTTCCATCTCCGATCACAAAAATCATGTCCCATATTGTTTATGATCACTATATAGCTTTCTTTGGTTATAAAATATTCTTGCTTCTCGCGTTCAATGTCTTATTATTATTGATGTCTTATTCTGTCGTGTAAACATATTTCCGGCAGATTTTCCATATAATACTAATAAAGAATATAAAAAATTTAGGGTGGTATTTGAAAAATATTCGATAATCCACAATGATTATAATTGATCGGGTTTCATATTTTTTAAATTCAAATTTAAGATATAATATTTTTACTACGCTTATATTAGCTCACTCTGTGTGTCTGTTTGTATCGTCAAATTTTGTAATCAATTTTTCAACCACTTGCGACAGTTCAATTGACCGGAAATTTGCATGCAGGTTTAACAGCCTAAAAGGCTTTGAAAAGGCCTAAAAGTCTAACCGGGAAAGTTTAAAAGGCTTTTTTCGATCATTTGCTATAGTCCAATTGAGCTGAAATTATGCATGTAGAGTTAACTCCGATGACAATACAAGATTCTAACATTTTTCAGCTATATAGTTTTGAAAAGGCCTAAAAGCCGTTTGGGCCAAAAATAATAGAATCTTGTATTTTCATCGGAGTTAAGCCTGCATGCAAAAGTTCTGCTCAATTGGACTATCGCAAGTGGTTGAAAAATTGATTACAAAATTTGACAAAGACTTATATAAAAGTTGGCTATAATAAAAAACAATCATATAACACAGTGCTCTCGGATCGAACTCTAAAAGGTAAGGTCCAAAGATAGATATACAATCTATCTTTTTGCAACTTCCTGACAAATGTTAACATGGTCGAAAAATTGATTGAAAATTTCAATGACTAAAAAGTAGAAAATAAAATATATTTAAAAAAAAATTTTATTTGCTTTTAAAAGTAGAAAATAAAAATTTTCTTCCTTACTCCTATCAAGGTATATTTATAACAAATAGAAATTTAAAATTAATATGACTAAAAATATAAGCGTGGGGCGCTCCTTCTGAATGTATATACTAGAGCTCCAGCAAAAAATCTATTCTTAGGATACATCAGAATAGACTGTTCCATTAGTGTTACTAAATGACTTTACTTTAGTGGCTACAACAAATATTAATTAACAAAAAAAAATGATTATTCCGAAGTTTGAACTTTGGATCTTAATTAGTACAACAACTATTACGGTTTGTTAATTGCTGAGAATGTCACCAACAATATTCGGGCCAATTAGTTATGCTATATAACATATAGACAGACAGAAAGACACCACTTCGTAAAAGAAATCCTACAAACATTCTAAAATTTAAAAAATTAATATTTATTATACCCAAATTTTTGTTAACAAATTAACTGAAATTTTACCTTAAATTACTAAGTCATAAGACATCTTCACATCTTACTTATCGCACCCATTCATTATATGTATAAATATGTAATTTACATATTTATGCACACACACACACACATATACATAATAAATACATTTACCTTGCAGAGATAAAAGTAACACAAACATATTTAAAATTTATATCTTTTTTTTATTTTTTATGCATATACGCAAATACAACACAGAGGCACCAAAGTTCAAATAGCATACATTAAACCATAAATTAAACTTTTTGACATTATCCTGTTTACAAAACATTTTTTTGTTGTTGTGTCGTGTGCTTTCAAAAAATTTAAAGTCAGTAAATTAATTTACGGAAATCTAGAAGGTTTTGTTTTTCATCTCGTCCCGACTAAGTATATATATAGGATGTTGACTTTTCACCCCCTAAATTATGTAATAGACGTGTACGTATATAGATTAATTTTTGTACGTTCGAAAAACAGACAAAAAAACAATTTTTGTGTATAATGAATCTAGGGTATTCTTGGTATATTAGATAGCAGGGAGGTGATATTGAGACACCTGCCAACGGAAAAAAAAATTCTTTTTTGTGTTTGTTTTCTAAAGTATTAATTACATTAATTAAATATAAATAAAAAAATTTTAAATCCACCTCTGTTTTTTTTTTAAACACAGCCCACTTGAAATTTTAATAATGATAACTTTTTTTTTTGGTTATGTTTCGTTAAGAAATTGATTAAACTTCAGTCTATCTCAGTGAATGCAAAATAAAATAAATTATACTTGGATTAATAATTATGTATATCATAAATCGATATTGTGCATTGAATATAATTATTTTACAACTTTATGTTGCGCTGGAATAATGACAACCAAACCATCACACCAGCATATATATACGAACACTACAGCAATAACATGTCTGGAATTTTATGTGAAGATTAATTATTATCATGACACAAAATGGAAAATATACATATAATAATAATTATATTACGTGTCGGGGCTAGGAGGTTAATTAATATTAATTAATGTACTGTGATATAATATAATATAATTATGAACAATATACGGAAGACTCGAAAAATGTATGCATAATTTTGTATTAATGTAGGAACGAAAAATCATGGTATACCTGTTTTGAAATTTTGGGCAAATATCCAAATTTTTGCTCACCGAACCAAGCAATCACATAGTAAAACTCGTGAATAAGTATTTAGCACTGATGCACGACAAATTTTTCGTGTCACTAAGAACTTTGTTTCTTTACATCGTTTGTAAAATAAAAAGTCTGAATTTCGTTTAAATTTAACAAAAACTTCAAAATTGCCAAATTCCGCAATATCTTGAGAAATCTTCAGGATCTGAACATCTGATCAAGCTCCAATTCCAAAAACGAGATTTCTTTGGTTAAATAATCGTCCAAATCAGTCTTTAATTCAAATATTAGTAAGCAAATTTGAAGAAACTCGTTGTGTAATTGATAAATTATATAAGTTTAAGCCCCAAACCTCTAATAGATTACAATCACTCACCTATATTAGAGCAAAGACACCGTCCTCTAAATTGATCTCGCTTGAGCACCAGAATAATTAACTAACGATAAAATGCCAGCAATATGAGGTGCAGTGTATTAAATACCAAGATATAATGGGAAGCTTACAAAGCAGAATATAAACACTCGAGAGGCAAATGAAACCTTCTATGTCTATTAATATTAGATGCTAGAGCCTACAAAATCTCAACAATGAATAGTTTAAGGATGAAGAAGAGCTTGAGAAGGAAGTCACTCAACCCAGACAAAATAAGGTAAATGTAAATAAAAAGAGAAGACTCTCCAAACGCCATCTCCAAGGGTATATCTACTGAAATCTATAAAAATACCAAAACATTCACAACCTGCTCCCCAAAAGGAACCCTTACCACCACCAAACAAGGTGAATAATGTTAGAGATTTCAATATACTCAGAGCTCAAGTATTGGCAGTGCCAGAGAAACCTGCTCATTTTAAGGCAATATCCAATAACGATATCAAAATAACAACGCAGTATGAAAATGGAAACCGTAAAATTGAAAAACTACTCAGCGATATAAAAGAAACTGAATCCAATAACAAAAAAATGAAAGATGGTATCGAGTGGTAATACGAGGTTTACCGTCTTCTACTGATCACGAAGAGATCAAAACAGCAATCGAGGACCATGGTCATAAAGTAACCACCATTGTCAACATACACAAAAAGTCAACAATTAATAATGAGAAAATTGCTAGACACTTCCCATTGTTTTACGTAGATCTGTTACAGGAAGAAAGCAATAAAAACATACACGCAATTAAGAGCCAGCTATATTACAAAGTGTCTATTAAACCACCTAAAAAGGTAACAGGTATACCTCAGTGTACCAAATTGCCAGCAGTATACTTTTTCTCCGTATAATATATGTGATACATTATGCGGGGAAAAAGGTCATCCGGCAAGTTATAGTATCAGAATAAGCTAAATACTCAGCTAGTATCAGAATAAGCTAACTCAGCTAGTATCAGAATAAGCCAAACAAACAATATTATACTATTAGAGAAGGGGTCTCCTATGCCCAGGTGACCAATACCTTAAATAACAATCAAAATCAAATCAGACCAAAGCTTGTATCCAACGAGCCAACCATTAGTAATATAATGAAGATACTCACCGAATTTCAAATAGACAAAATTTCAGCCAGCTTTCTAACAGGGTGGACAAAACTGGAAGATAATCACAAGCCACCAAACAAAATGATAAAAAAAGATAAAAAGTAAATGACTATGTAACGTTCTGACTCATAAGAACTTGATGTATTTCTAAGAATCACCAACATAGATATAGCTTTTTTTGCAGAGAATAACTTTATCAAAATTATGGAATTTAAAGTCTATATAGTACATTGCATCCCAGTGGTCGTGCTCGAGGAGGGATAGCAGTATTAATCAAACAAAACATCCTGCATTCCAACAAGAGTAAATTAAAGAGACATTTATGCAAGGTACCATAATAACGATGAACCTTGGTGGTGCTGAACTAAGTTTAGGGGCGATGTACTGCCCACCACGACATCATATCATAAGAAATCAATAGGCTAACATTGCTAATAAACTTGGACAAAGGTTTATTATAGGAAGTGACTACAACGTGAAACATGGATGGGGATCACGACTCATAACACCATGACAAGGAAAAGGAAAGGAACTCCTAAGTTCAATAGAAATGTCAGGTTGTAAATGTCAATCATCGCGTAAGCCAACTTCTTGGTTCACAAATATCAACAAAGTTCCTGATTTGATTGACTATTATATCTTGAAAGGAATAGCCTCTAATTACATTAAAGTTGAAGGTATTGAACTTCCGATCACTCTGAGTAAATTAGTCAATAAAAAGAAAAGGAAACTTAACCTTACTAATATTTGGGAATTATTTATAGAGAAACTGGACAATCTAATTGAGTTAAAAAGTGGTCTCAAACCTAAACAAGAACTTGAAATACAAGCTGGGTATTTTATTAAGTCTATGCGTGAAGCAGCTAAAGAAGCGAAACCCGTATTAGGTGGGAAAGTAGTACAAAAGGTTAACTACTCCCTGGGATTCCAGAATTGATAAAAGAAAGGCGTAGGAAAAGATGCTCATGGCATAGAACCAGAAATATTATTGACAAAAGAGAATTTGTAGGGTTGTACTGAAACTTATCCGAAAGAACTGGGTCCTGAAGCTGACAAACTCTATTCTCTTTGGAAACCTACTTAAACATATAAGAGGCCAATAATCCAAGTGACACCTGTTAGGAATACAAATGGAAAATGGGTGCGACGTAAGGATGAAAAAGCCGAACTGTTTGCACAACACCTTACATCAGTATTTCAACCACACGATATACAACCTAGGGTTGATCCTGAACCACTCTATAGATCTCTATTAAACGTCAAAAGGGATGCCTGAAACCGGAATAGCGTCTATAAATTGTTCAGCTTTATTACGAAAATCAGCGTTCGAGGAATGTTACGATTGACATAATCGTCCTGTCAAGACCACTATTTGGAATACTATCAAAAAATTTGAATCCTAGTAAACAGTATTGGGTGATACGCGACTAAATAGACGGTTTGCTGTGGTTTATGGGTCTATGAAATCATTCGTTCATATTTCTTCAAAAAAGAAGACGGGACGTACCTGTGAATAGTGCTCGTTATTGCGCCTTTATAATGAAATATTTGCTGCCTGAAATTGAAGCCCGGCCTTGACGACATTTGGTTCCAAGAAATCGGCGCTATTTGCTATAGCGCGTAGCAATGTATACTTATTGAAAAATCATGTTGGTGAGCAATTAATTTCACGGTTCGGATCATTGAATTGGCTATTTAAATCGTGTGATACCTCAAGACCCTTTTCTTTGGGGCTACGCAAAGTCTATATTGTGAATAAACCAGCTAGATTTAAGGGTATTGAAAGCCAACATTACTCGTGTCATTCGCCAAATACCATTCGCTATTCTCGAACGCGTCATTGGACTTTGAGAAAGGACCATCGCAGTTGCGGCCATCATTTGAAAGAAGTAATCTTTAAAAAATAAATGGCAAGCAATTCTTTCGAATGATAATAAAGTTTCCATAGGATTAAATTGAATTTATTGAGTTCTTTGAATTTTTGCATTTTTCGTTATTACGGATAAACTCACGAACATGTTGTTTGATGCTCCATATTTCTGGCATAACTGCCGATGTGACTTTCACTTCAGCACTCTTTCCACTATACCCCAAAATTTTTAGATACATCGAAAACCTGTGGACTCTTTGAAATAACATCTCGTGCAAATTTATTGCTTCTGTTGGAATTAGAGTCGTGTGAACGAGTTATATGGCCAAAACCTCACTGCCGAATCGTGTTGAAGAATTAGCGGCAAAATACGTCGTTATGAAAAATGTGACAAAAACCTGGCTCCACAACTGCAAATTGCTGGCCAAATCATACATTTTTTTGCATGTATCTAGCTTGAAGTGTTTCAAAACCAATTTCATGCACGTTTCGTCATTCATCAAAATACATCCACTAAATTTTGTGGAAATTTTGTCATCAATCTGGGAGATATTTTATCGAGTAAGTGTTGGTTATCTCAACGATTTGGCTTTTTAATAACTCGGTAGCACTTATAGCCTTCCTGAACTCGACTTCGTTGTACCATGGAGTGGGGTGTGTTAAATTTTATGGCACGGTCATAGTTAAAGTTCCCCAGGATTATTTTTAATGAAAGTTATAACCTTTTTGTCTGTTTTTTGGGAGCCGTTTTTTCCGACTTTTCTGCGAGCTGTTCTATACCGTTCCACCGTTATAAAGGGGTCCCACTCTATACAACACTATATATCGTTGTTTTGGGTCAATTTAATAATTTTGTAATAGGTAAACATGATTAGTTTTAAATTCCTCTCTTTTTGAAAATAGTTTTAAATGCATTGACGGACATTCTATAAAACTATCACCAATAACGCATCGTTCCGAAAGAAATTTGGTCACCCTTTAGTTTAGAGCTAATTGACAAAACCGCTCTAGGAATTGTCTACATTATCGACGTTGTCTATGTTGTTTACGTTATCTACGGGTTGTCGACACGTCAATGTATAAGATTAATTATCTGTACCACTACACAGACATACATCTACCATAATTATGTGTTCGAAGATGAATGATAATTAAAATTTATAATGCGGATGGGCGCAGGATATATTCACAATATGAGAAATTTGGAATAATAGCATCGCATTGTTGTGTATAAATATTAAAAATGTGCGTGCGGATGATGAAGAGACGTGAGATGGAGTAAGGTGGTCGCGTGATGGTGCAGCACATTGAAATATATATGTGTATAGTGTACATATGCGAATTGCTGATGATTTATTTTGTTTTATTTTTCATATATGTGTTAGGAGTAAAAATGAAAAATTGATTCTTACGCCATCATAATATACATATCATTTATAATAATTTCAGGATTATCAATGAGAAATGTTCCGACTGGAGACAGGTAAGTTTTTATATAGGAAATTGGGGTGCTACATTTTTGCTAAGAGAAACAGAAACTCAATCCGAAAGAGTTAATTACATTTTACTAATTTCTTCACATGTTCTCACTTAATGGTATAGCACGTTTTAACTTGAAATTAATTGGAGCTTGGCGGCAATACTGGTTAAGTGTAAAAATTTGATAGACATTTGATAGACATTCACAATACTCAAAATTCATTTTCTCAAATAAAGTTTTTAAAAAAATTATAAAATACGAGAATATTGTGCATGTGTAGCTAGTGCCGGATTATGGGTAATTCAGCTTTGGATCAGTATTAAATAAAGGTTTGCCAAGTCTCTAGCATTTTGTTTCAATTACAGGTCCAATTTAAATCGAATCGCTTTTACAAATCACTTCTACTGGGATCTAAACCCGGTACCTTCCGATCCAAACGTCACGCTTTAGCCAATGCCCTATTTGATCGGTATAACTCGAGAGAAATTCATTCTAGAAAACATCTTAATTCCGATTGAAAATTCAAAGTTTGAAAAATACCAAAAAATCATAAAAATATGAGAATTTCGAATTTTGAAAAAATTGGAGGAATCATCTAAAATTCAAAAAATGTCCATCATCAACTTAAAAATTCCATGAAAGTATAATATTCAAATTTTAAACATTTAACATTTTGAATTTTAATTTTTAGAATTGTGTAGACATAAATATGTGTATTCGGTTGCGAAATTTAAAAATGTACAAAACATAAGTTACAAAATTAAAAATATTGGTAAATTTCATGAAATTTTTTTTTTTAATTCATAATTGAAACGATAAATTTGATTTTTGAAATTTCAAAATTTGGAGATTAAATTTACAAAATAATCATAATATTCGAAACCAAATTTTGAAAATTCTGAATTTTATTTAATTCTTTTCGAAATATTGAACAATTTTCAAATTGACGAAGCCTTACGTTTTATATAAATTCAAGGTCGTTGGTTGAATTCCCAATGCATCTATGGTAAGATGAATGTGGAATTAGATATTTAATGACCTTTCCGACCTATCCAACAATCGTATTGGGGTAAAGCACCCTTGATAAAAATGGCTTCCTCTTGAAAAGTCTTTCAATTTATAAAATTAACGAAATATGTCAAAATTTTAAAACGCGCCTAATTTTAAATCGTGTGCCAGACATATTCAAAACATTAAAAAATGGAAATATCCATCAAAATTCTTAGAATTTAATACATTTTACATATTTTAGATACTTATTTTGAAAATTATTGTAAAATTCAAAAGATCAACGCAGAAAAATTAATAAATTTTTAAGTATTTTGGAGATTTTGAGAAGTTGTCCTGAAAATAAGAATTTTGAAAATTTTTCTAAATTTGAAGAAATTTTAAAATTTTTTGAAAATCTTTGGGGTTTTTCTAAAAATTATTGGTGACTTTTAAAAATTTTACGGAAATTTGTAAAATCTTCAAACTTTTCTTTATATTTTTTATGATTTAAGTGATGTTCCGAAACTAGAAAATTATCTTAATTTCTGAGAGGTCTTCACCTGGGCTTGGTCTTCATACTGTCTTACTGACAATCTCAAGAAGCCAAGTCGTGGAGCCATCGTCGCGTGCAACAACCTCTGCGCTATCATATGGTGGCTCTCCCTTCAGAGATCGTTGTACAATTCATTCCGGATCGCCACGCAGAACATCACCGGATCAGCGTATTCGCTGAGATCTTTCTTCATGTACAATATCGGGGTTCTTCATCAGATCTCTGATCTCGACATTGTACAGAGCTACCATCTTGTACCATCTTTTCCGAGTTTTGGGCCGTAAATCAATATGAACCTCCTCACTCCCTCAAACGTGTAGGGGCCACTACTAAAATGTGGTGCCCCACTGTCCCTATATACAAAGATTATGTATTTTGTTTTGAACTCATTGATCTGGATCATTGAGTCCAACAGAAGATGAAAACTCTATAAGAAGGTCAAGTATTTCCTATATACACTCCGTTGCTATTCAGTTCAATCACGCATATGTAATCTGCATATGCAAGCACCTGCGATTGGACTGGCGATATTAGATGTTGCGCTAATGTGTTTCAATTTTACGAAAGATGTACTCCAACATGAGATTAAAGATGATTGGGGAAAGAGCATCCCCTGTCGCATATCTGAGTTAAGTGAAAAAATTTGTGAAAGCCTGTTCTCAACTTTAACACAGCATTGAGTCTGTATCACTGTCATTCTACACAATCGTACAAATTTTGTTGGCATTCCTAGATATTCCAGAGCAAACCACAAACTATCTCTCAAACTGATGAACGCGGATGGAAGTCTCGTAATATTTAGACAATAATCCGTAGTGAACTACTACTTGACAGTCACCAACCAGAGTCTACCCTAGAGAGGTGATGCAATCCAATATACCGTAGGACAGAAACTTGTACGCTGTGCAAAGGAGTACTATACCTTCTTGAAGATGAGGCACATCGCGGACACTTTCCATTCGTCAGGCATTACTTCGGTCCGCCATACTTATCGAATAAGGTCGAAAAGACAGTTCCACAAAGTATCCCTTCGAATATCAAGACCTCCGAATTAATGAAGTCCACCCCATGTGAGCAGTGATGGGCGGGGTGGATTACGCCATGTTCTTGACGCGATTGTCGACGCGTATAATATTATGTAAATATCTGGCAATATTTTTTATCAACGTCGACCATTAAGACAACGTCAACAACTTACGATAATTTTGCATGTTGAAATTACAAATAGAAGACTGTTGATAATGGATTAAAAATGATCGTAAACAATTGTTCGCAATTGATTTTCGTTTACTTAAGGCGATGCATTAATCAAATCACAGATATTGGCCGAAAACACTTGCCAAGCTTTTATGTGACTCTGTGTGAATTAATTATAATTTGGTTAAATTAGGTGCTACTTTAAGATATTTCTCGGTCGCTAAAATGCTGTTAGTGACGAGCGATTCAGATAAGCCCTAGGACAAATAATAAATCCCCAAATGTTTCCAAAAAATATTTTTTTCGGATACCTTAGACCAAATAACATCTTGAAATTAGTTAGCTTTCTAGGAATTTCCCAAGAAACTATGGAAATTTATTTTATTGACATACATGAGTTGTGGAAAATTCACATAATCGGTGAAATTATAAGATTTATGGGTTTATCCGAATAAAATTCTTACTTGCACATGTAAATATATTTAGAATTTGGGACAAACTTTGTGATGTTAAGTTTTAAATTCATGTTCCCTAGTTGCCATTAATGTCAGAATTTAAAAAATAAATTCCAATTTTGTGAACATTCAAATGAGATTTTATAAATTTCTAGAGATAGATTATCAAATAGAGACACCATCCGTATCGCATTAAACCTAACGAAATCGGGTATGGCGTCTGAACCAGACATTTGGCTCACATTCCACATTTGCGCTGTACTAAATTTACACTAATATTTGGTGGCTCCACTGCATTGTCAGCAAAATATCTGGCTCAAGTAACACTATCCCTACTATTACGAATAGTCTACGTTGTCTACGAGTTGTCGACACGTCGACGTAGAAAATAATAGATGACACGTAAATGTCCATCCCTGCAGATAGTGAATTATTTATGGGATGGATCCTCCACAGTCTGTGTTTGAGGTGACTCATGATGAACACCAAGCAGGTCAGTAAAGTATCCATTCCATGCGTCGACTATACTGCATCTATGTCGATACAGAGGTTTCCATCCCGGTCCCGAATAGCAGTTGACACAGGCCTGAATGTATGGTGCAATTCGGTAGTTCCCTCAAATAAATTACGCGATCTGCGCTCATTGCGGAGTTGTTGTACTTTCAAAACCTCGGTCTTCCGCCATTCTCACTTTTTACGTCTACAAATCCGCTTAGCTGCCCTCCTAGCAAGAAAAGTTTTGGTTTTCCTCAAGATTGTTAGACCTTGTTGTACTTCACAATGGGCTTTAATTTGTTACTTGACAGCAAGACGACACTGGTCATCAAACCAATCATTCTTGAGTCTGACTATCACATACCTAAAGTCTGTAGACCGGCTTTGATAACAGAAGTTTCTAGCACCTCCCAGACAGATTTTATACAGTCAGATTGGTTATTAGCTTCCTCAATGCTGTCGCTGACAAGATCCTGATATCGTTTCTTTTGATCTTCATTTATCAGACCTGCCTGTACGAAAACTTGCAAGGTAGTTTTGCAGCGACCAAATAATGATCGCTGCATACGTATTTGGTTGCGGACCGATAAATAACAAAATGTTAAATTATTTGATGTCTACGGCCACATTCCACGTAAAACAGGTCCTTTAGGCGATCCGGTGTTATAATTTGGCAGTACTTGTGTGGGATTTAAACGTAATTAAAACTCTTTTTTGAGAAACTATAACTGATAAGAAACAAAACATTGAAAAAATTTTATTGCCTTCATTGGTTGAGCAGTCACAAATCAACTGCAGAAAAACACTAATTTTTGTAAGTGAACTTTTCGAAATTAAAAATTATGGATTCAACAAATTTAGAAATATTGCATTTAACAAATTAATAAAAAATATTTTAGAATCAAATGATTATTTGTTGTAATTTATTTTAACAAAAATAGCAAACTATGTACAATACATTTCCGGATAACGAGCGATCCTCATTTAACTTATATCCACTCCGTAAAGAAAAATTTCTACTTTTAAGTAATCTACTTCATCATTCACTAACGATAAATACAAAGCAGGTTGTGTGGTTACCGTAATTTGATGAATACAATTCTAAAATAAAAATTACGGATTAGTATATTGAGTTTATATACCGAGCTTATAAGTTTCGCGAGTAACCTCAACTAGTTGCACATGAACCCGAGTAATATTCTTATTTGGTGGGGCAGGCTCGAAAAATCGAATTTCATGTCGCGTTGGCGACAACGTTCTCATTGTTTGTCGCACACGGGCTATCAACATTTGTTCGCCATCAACAGTTGGACCATTACCGACAAATCCGCAAAGAGTACCTGTCGTGGTAGTTGCATAGCAAACAGCAACGGTCGCAACACAAAATAATAGAAATTTGGCAAATACCATAATGAATTTGTGTACTTAGACACCCGATAATTTGATAAGCACTGAGTCTATATATATTTTTAGATTGTCGATTATTAAAGTATGTCTTTTATAAATACGTCATGACTAGTTACATGATAACAAAATAATTGTTGATAAGAAACGGCATTGATAAAATACCCGGGCATATAAACATAATATTAATCATTTTGTCGATAGTATACAGTTTTTTTTCACATGCGACCGAGAAACTCGTCCAAACATTAAACCTAACTAGATAGGCATCAAATTATATTTTTCGAAGTTAATTCATGTAATAAACCGATTACCCGAGTCCGGGGAGTATCCGGGATTTGCTTTGGCAATCATTTATTTTAACTTCAGGTCTATGGAATTGAAACAAATTAAATGGAATTATCTCGAGAGATTATAAAAAAGGAATTAAAACTTTTTTTTTTATATGTGGGTGGGTGAATGTGTGTTTGAGCTTTTACCTCGTAATCGAAAAGTTTTCTGTTATTTTTCGTTTAACCATATGGATAAATGCCGGAAATAAATTATATATAAATTTTTAAAGAAGTTTGTCTTTAATTTTATTTATTTTGATGTTGTGAGTGTGTATAAATATAAAGGGTTTTCCAATAAGAGGTTTCATTTGATATTAAAAAAACACGAGTATTCTTTAAGAGAAATCAATGAATGTTTACTTCATTGTAAAGAGGTGGGTATGCCATTATACCATACCATATCCTTTTCATGAAATTTTGCATCACCAATTCGCACATTTGGGGCTGTATGTCCTCGATAACTTTATAATTTCATCTTTAAGGTCTTGAATCAATTGTGGAGCATTGGCATAGACCTTATCTTTCACGTGACAACAAAGAAAAATGTCTAAAGATGTTAAATTACAAGATCTCGGTGTCCAATTGTGATCGCCTCTTCGAGAAATAACACGGTTAGGCAGTTTTCTTGCAAAATTGCGATTGTTTCGTTGCTTGTGTGGCACGTAGCGCCGTCTTGCTGAAAATAAACATCATCCACATCAATATCTCTCAATTGAGGATATAAAAAATCATTAATCATAGCTCGGTAGCGCAATCCATTCACCGTAACAGTTGCACCAGCCTCATTTTCGAAAAACTAAGGTCATATCACACCAAACAGTGATACGTTTAGGATGATCCGAGAGGCTGATCAACAATCATTCATTGGATTTTCTGAGCCCCAAGTGCGACAATTTTGCTTATTAACGTATAGCCTCCTAGGTGAAAATGGGCCTCATCACTGAAAATGATTTTTCGATGAAAATCCGGATCTTTTTGATGAATTTGAAGGACCCAATCAGCGAAGATATGACGTTTATGGTGACCGACCGGCGTGAGTTCTTGTGTTAACAGAACTTTAAAAGCCTAAAGACCTAATCTTAATTCCAAAGAATGTCTAATTCCAAAGATCGACGAGGAATCGACAAACCTGTTTTATTCAACACTACGGGCTACAGCAGCAATATTCTCAGTTGTTCTTGAGCGACGCACACGGTTTCGATTCTTCACATCTCAAACTTGTCCCAATAGCTCAAATTTTTCCACCAGTCTTACTATTGACTATTCACTATTTTCAAAATTGACAGCTGCCCAAATAGCAGGTTCTTCAAAATGAAACCTCTTATTGGAAAACCCTATACATACAAACGAGCAAAAATAACTAATCTAAAGTTTTTGCAATACTTTGTTATTGTATTATAAAGATTACAGACTTATATTTTGTACGTACATATAAGTTAAGCGATTTGGTAAAGGTGAAATTATTAAAATTAGAAAATATATTTCATTTTTGCTTACCTCTGGTATATCATCTGGAACTTTTCCCATCCATGATAATGACAGTATAGAACAATCACATTTTGTATTTGTATTTTTTTCAAAATGTAAATGCATTTTATATTTTTATTATGTGGAACGAGAATGATCTGTATATAGGTATATACTAATTCTGTAGACCTAGAGAGATTTTTTGTATTTCTTTTTTTTTCTAAATTATTTTTTTTCTCTAGATCTTAAGATAAGGATTATATGATTTGCATTTACTTCTAATTGGCATTATCTGAAATGAAAAAAAAATTAAAATTCGGAATTAGTTTCTATATGCATACACAGTTATGATAATTGGAAAAAAGCAATTATTTATGGTATCAGATTCATTTCATAACTCTCGAGTGAGTAGAAAATAGAGTTTGCGGATGGAATGATTAACATTTTTACAAACTACACCAACACTGGTACCTTGTTCGTTACTATATTGGGCAAGGTGAGCCCAATATAAATAAATACAAATAATACAAAATAATATTGAAATTTCCCGATTTCAACTTTTAGTCAATCTTACCAAGTGCTGACATAGTAAAACACACGAAAAAATGTCTAGCGCTGATGCAATGCAACTTTTAATGTGTTCTACTATGTAAGTGTTTTGCATGGCCGACTAAAATTGGGTATCGAGAATTTTTGTTTTGTTATTATTTATAAACAAAACGTAATATGAATTAAAAAAAAACGTTACAAAATTCTAGGCGACCTTAACCAGTAGTCACATAATAAGCGACACGAAAAATTATTTAGCTCTGAAGTAAGACAATTTTCCGTGCGTTTTAGTAGATGTACCAAATTACGGGCTGGTACATAATTGCGGACTACTGGAAATAAATCGATAAAATAAGAAAGCATTAAATTACATTTGGTTAATTCCACGTATGTGAAGCTGTCCCGAAAAACCATCCCGAAAAAGAGCTTTTCAAAAAATTGGAGTGCGTCTGTGCTAGATGTAAGAAAAAGCCTTTCAGCCCGAAAAATAACATATAAAATCTTTCAAAATTACGTTCTATCCCGAAAAGTCAAAACCAAAAAAATATATTTGAAAATATATGTCTGTAGTAATTATTTTCGGGTTTTTCAAATAAAAAATAAAATATTTGTTTTTCAAAACAGTTAGTTTTATTTTAATTTATTAAACCTGGATGGTTGCTTAATCGCAAAGAGAAAATACCCGTCTTCAACGATTTGCCCAGAAGAATTTATTTTCCACCAAATAAATTTTACATATTAAAAAGTCTGGGATGAGTATTTTGGTACCAACTGTATATTTGTTTGTTGTGGCGGAAGAATGGGATAGTATAAATAATAAAAATCCTGCGATGAACCAACTGTATAAATTATATATGTATTTTAAAAAAGTCTGGGATGAATTATTTACGCTTGTGTTGTCATAGGTAATTTTAAAAAATCCTGGGATAACTTCAAGGGGGTAAAAACACTTTTCTTTCAACGTCCACCTCGTAAAAATTGTCCTTGCAGCAATAGTGTTGACCATATTAATTTCCTCGCTGCAGCTTTTTCTACCATAATCATCCTCTTTAGAGCGCTGCTCTCTAGTGGCCATCAGCTGCGCCTACCGAATCTCGAAAGCTATAAATTATGAAAAAAAAGGACAATTTTAGGACTCATTTTTGTGTTACGCTAATTATTTTTGCTGTTTTTTTATTATTATCGATGATGGCGTTGTCTTTGCTCTGATTGAGCGATGAGTCTTGCGGATGAGAATACGTGGACTAAACTAAAATAGACAAGATGATCAAAATATTTTGGATGAATTATAATAATAATTTAATAATCCGCGATTCCTCAACCATATCCAACTATGTACGTCCCACAGATGGCAGCTTCTCCCACAATAATTTACATTTAATCGGTCTTTACTGTATGGAACGTCACAGTTTACATATATTACACAGTTTCTGAAAAAATTCGGTCGTTTTGTGCTAGAAAAATATAATCTTTTTGGAGTGTGTTTCTCTGGTTTCATCTGTTAATTTTAAACAAGATAAAGGCTTTTCTTAAATGATTTTCCAATGTTGTTTCTCATCTTTTTATAAGACCATCTTGCCGGAGAATTGGCGATGAATGTAAACAGCCAAAAAGTTACCAACAATCATTATCAATTTACCATACTACGACCGGAAGCGTTCAAAATTAAAAAGTATTCAAATAATCTGCCCAAAATGATCTGCGATTTGGTCGAGTGAAAAAAATATTGATATTCAGGCTACACTCCTCTCAATTGATCATAATTAGAATTTGGTTCTATAGTATATAGGTTAATCCTTTGTTCGAATTCGACTTACAATTTGTTAAAATATTCGGATAATTTAATAATTAATAAAACGTGTAATGTGTGATTTTGAAGTGCACGGGCTAACTTTGCGAATTCTAAACATATTATTAAATGATTTTTTTTATATCTGCAATTTTAAGTCAAAAATTTAAAAATAAACCTGGGATGTGAAAAATAGCGAGAGTCAATGTTGAATTGTGGGGTGTCAAATATATTTGGCCAAATAAAATATATGACGTGGTTAATATAATCTTAATAAACTATTAGGCAGAGAGAAGAATACATGGATGAACAATCAAATCCAAGTATAAAAAATATAAAATATTTGGGTATTCTAAAATGACGTGATGCTCGCGAAATGAAAACATATAAAATTTGTACTGATACTTCCCATTTAGGGAAGAAATACATTTAGGGAGGAAATACATATTTTTCCTTAGGAATCAACACATATGTGAAGCTGTCCCGAAAACCATCCCGAAAAAGAGCTTTTCAAAAAATTGGAGTGCGTCTGTGCTAGATGTAAGAAAAAGCCTTTCAGCCCGAAAAATAACATATAAAATCTTTCAAAATTACGTTCTATCCCGAAAAGTCAAAACCAAAAAAATATATTTGAAAATATATGTCTGTAGTAATTATTTTCGGGTTTTTCAAATAAAAAATAAAATATTTGTTTTTCAAAACAGTTAGTTTTATTTTAATTTCTTTAATTATTTAGGAAACGAAATTGAGAATTATTTAACTTTTTAATTAATTAATATATTACAAACATTATACCTATAAAATATCATCAAAAAAAAAATTTACTTAAACAAGAATTAAACCGAGATTCAATTCAACGACTAATTTGAGTATGAAATAGCACAAGCTTGTATTCGAATGTGACGGTTCCCAAAAATTGCGGCCTATATTGGATGGTACCAATGAGTCAATAGGACCTTTTTCAACTTACAGCCAGATGCATATTACCATACAGTGAGGATTAGAAATATTTTTGGGTTCCGATTCATTCGATTCTATTGTATGAGTGACGGCTCAGGTTTGTACTCGAATATTACTGTTCACAGAGATTGCGGCCTATATTGGATGGTACCAATGAGTCAATAGGACCATTTTCAACTTACAGCCAGATGCATATTACCATACAGTGAGGTTTAGAAATATTTTTGGGTTCCGATTCATTCGATTCTATTGTATGAGTGACGGCTCAGGTTTGTACTCGAATATTACTGTTCACAGAGATTGCGGCCTATATTGGATGGTACCAATGAGTCAATAGGACCATCTTCAACTTACAGCCAGATGCATATTACCATACAGTGAGGTTTAGAAATATTTTTGGGTTCCGATTCATTCGATTCTATTGTATGAGTGACGGCTCAGGTTTGTACTCGAATATTACTGTTCACAGAGATTGCGGCCTATATTGGATGGTACCAATGAGTCAATAGGACCATTTTCAACTTACAGCCAGATGCATATTACCATACAGTGAGGATTAGAAATATTTTTGGGTTCCGATTCATTCGATTCTATTGTATGAGTGACGGCTCAGGTTTGTACTCGAATATTACTGTTCACAGAGATTGCGGCCTATATTGGATGGTACCAATGAGTCAATAGGACCATTTTCAACTTACAGCCAGATGCATATTACCATACAGTGAGGATTAGAAATATTTTTGGGTTCCGATTCATTCGATTCTATTGTATGAGTGACGGCTCAGGTTTGTACTCGAATATTACTGTTCACAGAGATTGCGGCCTATATTGGATGGTACCAATGAGTCAATAGGACCATTTTCAACTTACAGCCAGATGCATATTACCATACAGTGAGGATTAGAAATATTTTTGGGTTCCGATTCATTCGATTCTATTGTATGAGTGACGGCTCAGGTTTGTACTCGAATATTACTGTTCACAGAGATTGCGGCCTATATTGGATGGTACCAATGAGTCAATAGGACCATCTTCAACTTACAGCCAGATGCATATTACCATACAGTGAGGTTTAGAAATATTTTTGGGTTCCGATTCATTCGATTCTATTGTATGAGTGACGGCTCAGGTTTGTACTCGAATATTACTGTTCACAGAGATTGCGGCCTATATTGGATGGTACCAATGAGTCAATAGGACCATTTTCAACTTACAGCCAGATGCATATTACCATACAGTGAGGATTAGAAATATTTTTGGGTTCCGATTCATTCGATTCTATTGTATGAGTGACGGCTCAGGTTTGTACTCGAATATTACTGTTCACAGAGATTGCGGCCTATATTGGATGGTACCAATGAGTCAATAGGACCATTTTCAACTTACAGCCAGATGCATATTACCATACAGTGAGGATTAGAAATATTTTTGGGTTCCGATTCATTCGATTCTATTGTATGAGTGACGGCTCAGGTTTGTACTCGAATATTACTGTTCACAGAGATTGCGGCCTATATTGGATGGTACCAATGAGTCAATAGGACCATTTTCAACTTACAGCCAGATGCATATTACCATACAGTGAGGATTAGAAATATTTTTGGGTTCCGATTCATTCGATTCTATTGTATGAGTGACGGCTCAGGTTTAGTGTTGAACTGAGGTGCCACACATGTGAAACATCAGTTGAAGAAACTCGAAACTTCCTTCTAATAAATTTGATAAAGCTGGAAGAGATGGGATATTCAAATTTAGCACATTGCATAGAAGAAGTTCCACCTCTAATATTTCTAATCCTCACTGTATGGTAATATGCATCTGGCTGTAAGTTGAAAAAGGATCTATTGACTCATTGGTACAATCCAATATAGGCCGCAATCTCTGTGAACAGTAATATTCGAGTACAAACCTGAGCCGTCACTCATACAATAGAATCGAATGAATCGGAACCCAAAAATATTTCTAATCCTCACTGTATGGTAATATGCATCTGGCTGTAAGTTGAAAAAGGTCCTATTGACTCATTGGTACCATCCAATATAGGCCGCAATTTTTGGGAACCGTCACATTCGAATACAAGCTTGTGCTATTTCATACTCAAATTAGTCGTTGAATTGAATCTCGGTTTAATTCTTGTTTAAGTAAATTTTTTTTTTGATGATATTTTATAGGTATAATGTTTGTAATATATTAATTAATTAAAAAGTTAAATAATTCTCAATTTCGTTTCCTAAATAATTAAAGAAATTAAAATAAAACTAACTGTTTTGAAAAACAAATATTTTATTTTTTATTTGAAAAACCCGAAAATAATTACTACAGACATATATTTTCAAATATATTTTTTTGGTTTTGACTTTTCGGGATAGAACGTAATTTTGAAAGATTTTATATGTTATTTTTCGGGCTGAAAGGCTTTTTCTTACATCTAGCACAGACGCACTCCAATTTTTTGAAAAGCTCTTTTTCGGGATGGTTTTCGGGACAGCTTCACATATGTGTTGATTCCTAAGGAAAAATATGTATTTCCTCCCTAAATGTATTTCTTCCCTAAATGGGAAGTATCAGTACAAATTTTATATGTTTTCATTTCGCGAGCATCACGTCATTTTAGAATACCCAAATATTTTATATTTTTTATACTTGGATTTGATTGTTCATCCATGTATTCTTCTCTCTGCCTAATAGTTTATTAAGATTATATTAACCACGTCATATATTTTATTTGGCCAAATATATTTGACACCCCACAATTCAACATTGACTCTCGCTATTTTTCACATCCCAGGTTTATTTTTAAATTTTTGACTTAAAATTGCAGATATAAAAAAAATCATTTAATAATATGTTTAGAATTCGCAAAGTTAGCCCGTGCACTTCAAAATCACACATTACACGTTTTATTAATTATTAAATTATCCGAATATTTTAACAAATTGTAAGTCGAATTCGAACAAAGGATTAACCTATATACTATAGAACCAAATTCTAATTATGATCAATTGAGAGGAGTGTAGCCTGAATATCAATATTTTTTTCACTCGACCAAATCGCAGATCATTTTGGGCAGATTATTTGAATACTTTTTAATTTTGAACGCTTCCGGTCGTAGTATGGTAAATTGATAATGATTGTTGGTAACTTTTTGGCTGTTTACATTCATCGCCAATTCTCCGGCAAGATGGTCTTATAAAAAGATGAGAAACAACATTGGAAAATCATTTAAGAAAAGCCTTTATCTTGTTTAAAATTAACAGATGAAACCAGAGAAACACACTCCAAAAAGATTATATTTTTCTAGCACAAAACGACCGAATTTTTTCAGAAACTGTGTAATATATGTAAACTGTGACGTTCCATACAGTAAAGACCGATTAAATGTAAATTATTGTGGGAGAAGCTGCCATCTGTGGGACGTACATAGTTGGATATGGTTGAGGAATCGCGGATTATTAAATTATTATTATAATTCATCCAAAATATTTTGATCATCTTGTCTATTTTAGTTTAGTCCACGTATTCTCATCCGCAAGACTCATCGCTCAATCAGAGCAAAGACAACTCCATCATCGATAATAATAAAAAAACAGCAAAAATAATTAGCGTAACACAAAAATGAGTCCTAAAATTGTCCTTTTTTTTCATAATTTATAGCTTTCGAGATTCGGTAGGCGCAGCTGATGGCCACTAGAGAGCAGCGCTCTAAAGAGGATGATTATGGTAGAAAAAGCTGCAGCGAGGAAATTAATATGGTCAACACTATTGCTGCAAGGACAATTTTTACGAGGTGGACGTTGAAAGAAAAGTGTTTTTACCCCCTTGAAGTTATCCCAGGATTTTTTAAAATTACCTATGACAACACAAGCGTAAATAATTCATCCCAGACTTTTTTAAAATACATATATAATTTATACAGTTGGTTCATCGCAGGATTTTTATTATTTATACTATCCCATTCTTCCGCCACAACAAACAAATATACAGTTGGTACCAAAATACTCATCCCAGACTTTTTAATATGTAAAATTTATTTGGTGGAAAATAAATTCTTCTGGGCAAATCGTTGAAGACGGGTATTTTCTCTTTGCGATTAAGCAACCATCCAGGTTTAATAATTGTTCGACCGTTTGAATTTCCGCAATGTAAATAAATTTGGCGCCTTTGCCAACTTTTCAAAGAAAGCTTAAATCGAAAAAAATCGTTTGGCCAAACTTTTGGTGGTCCGGTTTTTTTCTCACAGCGATAAAGTTTGGGAGTTTGTTGGCCACCACTGTGCCAGCGTTGATATTTCTTGACTGTTGGAATTTCCGCAATTTAATAACTGTTCAAAGAAAACATAAATCTAAAAAAATAATTGTATGGTCAAGCTTTTGTGGGGACGGCTGTGTTCTTATGGCGATTAAGTTTGAGACCTTGTTAGCCAACGCTGATAATTTTTTGATAGTTGGAATTTCCGCAATATAAATTGTGTGCCCCATTGTGAATCACAAAATTATTTTGCCACACACTCTACAATGCCTAGAATAGGCTGTCAAGTCATAGAAAAGATTTTCAGAAAGGCCAACTTTTATCACAGAATTAATTGCAACAAACTATAATACATATTTTGGCACAGAATCGCGTTTGTGGATACTTTACATTGGCTAGAATCGGCCATACAGTATACAGAAAATACCAAATTTACGGTTTTCTGGAATAGTTGTATGGATGATTTCTTGAAAACCCACTTTTTATCATGGAACTAATTGAAACAGTTTGTACGATTTGTTTAATATGTTCCTAAAACTGATGTGGTGTTAAGATAAGCGGATCGGGTTTGCCTTGATTAACCTCGGTGATGGTGTCAATTATTGTCGATTGAAATGCGCGAAGTCTCATCATTTCTTCTTCGTGTAATATTTGAATGTGTCCGAGTGTACCACTAGTATTAATGTTGCATTAGTGCATAATTCGTCCAGCTGACTAGAACCTTTTTCAAGCTGGTCTAGCCCTGCCCAATGAGATTGTAGTATAGGAATATAATTTTCAATTCCCTTGACCTATTTTATCATAATAAATTACAGGATGGGAAGTGAACCGTGTCATAATGATTTTTAGGGCTGTTGTATGTTCCATCATGCAAATTATTGCGAGCGTGCAAACAAGTTTCGAAGTCTCTACTTCACAACCGTCAGGCAGCACCCTGCGTGACTTCCGTGGTGTCGTCATTAGGTTTTGGCAGACCCATTTTTTCCAACTGGTCACTATCCTCAAATGGACGATGGCTAATTTAGGTAATTGGACAGTATGGACTTCTTGAAGCTTCTTCTAGCCTAATGGCTAACATATATTCGGTTATATAAATTTTCCAATAATCTTTTAAGTTATTTTTTGCAGGGGCTTCCAACGTGTTAAATGGTTGATTTTGAAACAAAATCTTTAATTAAATTAATCGAGATTTATAAATAGCTTTTGAACTATGCTGAGTGGATTTTCTAAGGAATATCTTTCCAGCAAAAATTCTAATCTATGGGCTTGAATCAAATTTTAAAAAATCATAATTTACAGTATTTCAACGTAGATTTACTACGCAAGCTTTAGTGATTCAACCAAAATTTGGAAAAATAAGAAAAATTGTGATTGAACTTGAGCAATGAGTTGAATTTGTGTATACACTTTGGGTTCTATGGCAGTGTCGTCAATCAATGTCTTTGTAGTAATAATGCTTTCATGATTCGGGATGGAAGAGTTTGAGCACATTTGATGTTGAGGTAATTGGTAATTATGCCCAGATTTTATCACCTGGATCTGTGTAACTGCTATCTGTAACGAAAATCTAGTGTTAGCAGAAACGAAAATCTAATGGAATGTTGCCAATGAGTTTCCAACAGAGTTTTTTTTACGTTCTGCATTATTTGTTTGTCAAATCTAACAATACACGCAGAGTCCTGAAAACGCCCTGTGACGTTGCCATGTCGAAAATCAATATAGACAATATACACAAACCATGACAGTTTTAAAAAGTCCTTCAATTCATTTTATTCTAACTTGTATTCTCTGCAGAAAAGTAATCTACGTAATATATTACGTATCGACAATGGTCAATTACATGGAGTAATATACCACGCCCATCTCTGCCTCAACTGTGCTTATTCGAATATAAGCGCGAAATTATTTGTTAAGTTAAGATTTTCTAAATTTATTTTCGCCTTCTTGGTAGGACATATTTCTATCCAACAAACCTATCTAATTGTTGCCTCATTCTATGCATATAGCATCAACTGATCCATATGTCACCTTGTAATGAATACAAAGAACACTGTTATTCGATCTGTTGTGATAATATATACCAAATGTACCTAATGTGTAAACATATTCACATATTTCAGGTTTTCAATTTTAGCGAAAAAAAAACTATTTTTGGCGGATAATGAAAACGAAATGTTCAACTACAAGTCAAATCGTTTTTATTGCTAAAACCAATATTTTAGCTATCACGGAAAAACCACAAAAATAAATTTTTTATTTGTCTACGTTTAGCACGTATATAGTCTACAAAATTTTCATTTTTGTGCTTTCGTTATAATTTCTTGAGATATTGAACATGACGGATATGAGAAAGTATATATATTTATACCACGGTAAGTCTTTTTTTATTAACACTTTCTTTGGATGTTAAATTTGAGATGGTATACAGATATTAGTTTTTATGTTGATTTTGAACGAAATTTATACAATGTTATTATAGACGATAAGCTTTAGATTTTCTACTTGTTTAATGAGCTTGCTTGTCACTAAAAACTAAATCCAAATACCGGGTTGATAAGCTTTTAAACTTTATGAAGGTGAATCAATTTAAAAAATCGGAGCGTTTTTCTCGAAAACTTTAGTAATTATTAGGATTGGGAGTTGGATCAAGCCAGTTGACATTTAAACATTAATTAAAACTGGTGCTGCTTTTGAAAATTATTCAAGACTGTACATCCAGTATTCCGAAGAACAAACATAACAACATCTTACTTGAAATTGGTATGTTTTGTTGTTTGGAAATTGAACTGAAATTGAGTTCCGATGTGAAAATCAACATAGTTTGCTTGAACTGATTATAATCATGAGCCACTTTCAATCGTTTTAAATTTTATGATGATATTAACTGTAAAACCGAGTTCATGTCAGACTGAAAGACCATGGTGATAACCACAAACTCGTCCGATTTATTTTAATTTTTGAATCATGATAGTCGATATGGTTATAGACTACATGGGTGAAAAATATGTTGTCATTTTTAAAGATGGTTTGAGATTGAGTTACTACAATCAATTCAAGGGAAATTTAGTTCTAAAATCGGAGCATTTTTCTCGATAGAGAGATTGTTGGGTAGTATGTTGAAGCCTATACCACTGGATTATCAGCTATGCGCTTCCTTCACCAATCGTGTGTTATCAAAATCTGATGAATTTGGGATCGTAGTGATTCCGGTTAAATGTAATGTTACTTTTAGAACTTCACATTGATACCTGGATGATAGCGAATACTGTCTGATCTAATAGACATCAATGTTCATCTTAGAAGCGATAGTAGTCAGTACGTAGAGGGTCGTGAATATTTGTAAGGGTATCATTTTGAATTGTACTGTAGTATTGCATACCTCAGTGGTATTATATCTAATGAGGTTTAAGAATATATACCCAATTCACTAATTATTGAACAACTATATGGGAAAAATAATTCTATAGTTGGCCTGTAATTTACCCAGTGCCAAACAATGGTTAATCCGAGTCCTGGAGCCAGTATTAAAAAAGGGTCTCAACAAATGTTATCTTGAATTTGTTTCTACTAGTTTTATTACCAGCCAAATCGAGGACGCACGGCTATAAGTACGATTTAATTGGCACATTATATAGCTCCATGCCAGTCTGTTCTGACATGTTCAGGTTAGGAATTCTGCTCTCTTAACAAAATTTGAAAATCGCCTAGTTAACTTTAAATTAAATTTTGGAAAAAAATTGGAGGGATGCTCTAAAACTTCAAAAATGTCCACAGTAAATATTGGAAATTCTCAAGAGCGTTTAATATTCAAATTTAACAATTTTAACTTTAGAATCGTAAACGTGAAATTCGGTTAAGAAATTTGTTAAATTTAAAAATTTGGTCTCAAAAATTATTAATTTTTCAAAACTAAGTTAAAATTTAAAATTGTAACGGTCAAATATGATATCTTTATGATTTTCGAAATTTAGAAATTTATGTTCAAACTGAAACTGATGTGTGATATAATGTGAATGATTAGCTGTCATTAGAGAAGAGAAATTAAATTTGTAAAGAAATTAAAGTCTTTTTAAAGAATAACACGTTTCAAACCTTTCCAATAAACGTGGTATATAGCTAGAATTCATCATATAACCGTTTGTGACGTAAAAGTTTATTTAAAAATTCAATAATTCAAAATATAATTCATTTTGATTTTCCGATCCCATCTAAGGAAAATGAGTAGTATATTATACAAGGAGTACGGAATGATACTAATTTACCACGAGCATGAAAGTTGCAGCAGAAACTTTAGCGAGACTTTAATATAAGTTAAGCAGATAAATCTGTTAAATATTTTTGATTTCAACATTGTGAAACGCAGACTGTGGATCATATTAGATCAACTCCAACCAAAACTAAATCATTCATCTCAACTTTAAAATCTATGTTGCAAAAGGGTGGCTTTGGCGGTGATTACTCTGAAGACTACTAAAATAGGAATGACTTTTTAAAGCTTATTCCGATTCAACAGATTATCTCAATCTAGTAAATGGCAAATATCTGCCTAAATCTTCAATCATAATTTGTGTGGCTATGCTGAATAAACTAGATAAATGCATTATAAACGATTTTTTTTTTGATTAAGGATGCAAAATTAAGCAATTTCTACATGACATCTATAAAAACTGCCACCAAAGTTTATCAAATTGGGGATAACTTTGTATGGTGATGACAAATCGAGCCAAAACATAATTGCAGTTATCTATTTTATGCGTTTAACACCTTAGGGTCTGTAGCAGCTCGAATATTCGACTCACCGATACTCGATTCTGCCACAAACAAAACAATTAGTGAAATTCAAATATAAACCAACTTATTTGAATTGAGCGTTCACTAACCCCATCACATATCCATCTATCCAACCAACACTATCTAATAACCGAACCATTACTATAAAACATTTATAGTAAAACAAGTCCGCCATCTAACAACATCACCACGAATAACAATGTTCGGTGATGCAACACTAATACAATAGTGCAATGTCGACCGTCGCCGGCGCATCTGTTCCCTCTCCAAAATACGACATGTATTTTGGACACGAAGGCGACGTCATACAACAAAACAAAACAACAAACAATTCAGTCGTCCATTACGATTTTGGATGTCAAACGAAATACAGTGGTGGTAAAAATTAATTAAATAAAAAAATAAAATTGTTGACTAAATAAATTAAATAAATAAAAATTATAAAAATAAATAATTTATAATAAATACATAACTTATAATAAATAAAAAGTTATAAATTAATAAAATAATTTGCCATATTAACTGTGTGTGTTATTGTGTATTTAATTTGAGAAGTCCGAAACCGGACGACACATTTATAATAGGAGCAACCTCCTAAAGTGGTGACCTCGACGTCGGTTTTTACCGCGTCTTAAATAAAATACAATAATTAATAATAATCGTACATACAAAATAACCACGCTAAAAACGCTACCCACACAACACGGGATATTGGACACGTGCGTAGGGCCATCCCACGTACCACCGGGGGAATCAAAATATACACGTGGCGAAGGAAATAAACCCACCCACGCAACGCGGGACACCGTTGGACATCGAGGGACAACCATAACGGTGTAGCGACCTACCCACACCGCAACCAAGCAGCAGCAGCAGAAGAAACAGCAACAACAACGGAAATAACAAAATATCCGGTAACAAGTTTTTTTTACATACATATTTTTTTTTCTTGTCATATAAAAATTATTATTATTATTTATTTTTTACAAATACATAACGTAGAATCATTTTCTTATTAATTTAACGTAGAATCAACTTTTATTTTTTTTTCTCCAACTTAACGTAAAATCATTTTTTTAAAAAAAAATTTTTTTGTACAATTTTCACCACCACTTCGTTCCCAATCCATTTTTCACACACACCGGTTGAATCTCGCTGCACGTCCTCCCGCCATCACCGTTGTAGGTTAATAAAAGAATAATTAACCGGTTTTTATAAAAACCACAACCACAACGGTGACACAAAAAAACCCGGTGTTTTCAAATTTCACCTCGCATAATCTAAAACAAAATATTTTTTTACCGCGCATGATCTAAACATTTTTATTGTTTCTAAATTTTAACGAGCCCCCCCAATATAAGGTAGGACGAAAGGAACTCCATATTCGGGGGTTTCTCAAAGTATTGTATTGTTGTATTTTTTTATTGTATTGGTTTGTTTTTAACAAAAGAACAAAATGACAGAAGATGCAAAACATCTATCACAGGACATGGACACCACGCCTGAAGGCGCTAGTCCACAAAGAGAGATCGCGGCATCGCATCAGCGAATCACAATACAACCTTTCTGGCCACAAAGAGCAAACACATGGTTTCAGCTCGCCGAAATACAATTCGGGCTGCAAGGTATATACGCTGATAAAACCAAGTACCTGCAAACATTATCAGCCTTGCAACCAGAAACGTGCGATCTGATCTCGGATCTCCTCCTCAATCCGCCGACAACCAACCAATACAACACATTAAAGCAAACGCTGCTAGAACGACTAGCACCATCGGGCGAACGTCAACTGGAACAATTGCTTTCAGGCCAGCAATTAGGCGACCAAAAATCATCTAACGCTTTACGGCACATACAAACACTGGCTAACAACAATTTTAATGAAAATATCATTAAATCTTTGTGGGTACGTAAAATGCCGGAGTTGATTCGCATAGCGCTGGTAGCACAGCCCGAATCCTCCACGACACAAACGTTAGCCAAGATAGCCGACAAGATGTATGATGTCATAAACATCACATCTCAAAGCGTCAGTCAAGTCAATGCACCATACCGGCAATCAAGAGAACGCAGTGGAGACAGAACTCCCCGTTCAGCAACAGCAACAAACACACTCGAACAAAGACTGTCGAGAATCGAGTCCAGACTCGACGGGTTACTCAGAGGTCGAAGCCGTTCGCGTGGACGACGAGCTCCCTCACGCAATCGAACCCGCAGTCTCAGCAACAACATATACCAACATGGTAAATGCTGGTTCCACACAAAGTTTGGTAGAGCCGCCAGAAAATGCACGCCACCGTGCAATTTCACCACGTCGCAACCATCGTAGTACGCGGCCGCCGTAAAGATGGACATTGACCACCAAAAAAACTGTTAGAGTCACGGGGTGAGAGCAACATGCCTCCCCTGACCACAAACACACCCTATACACCACACCATTTGGCCTCTTCGAATACACCCGAATGCCATTTGGATTACGCAATGCCGCACAAACGTTTCAGCGCTTCATGAACGAAGTCGTTCGAGATCTCGACTTCGTTTTCGTCTACATAGACGACATTCTTGTGACATCTCAAACTGAGGAGCAACACAAACTCCATCTGGAAACACTCTTCCAACGACTTGTCGAGTTTGATGTTCACATCAAGAGCTCAAAATGCGTCTTCGGCGCATCCACTCTTGATTTCCTCAGCCACAAGATTACCTCTAATGGCATCCTTCCGTCACAAGACCGAATCAATGCCATTAAAGAATTCCCAGCTCCAACCTCAATCAAAAGTATTCAGCGATTCATCGGCATGGTAAACTACTACCACCGATTCATACCAAAGCTCGCTGAAATACTCAACCCAATTCACAGCCACCTGGCAGTACTACTACGTAAGCCCAAAACCGCCAAGAACTTCTCTTGGCCTGACGAATGTCAACACGCATTCACGTCAATAAAGGCTGAATTGGCACGCACAACACTCCTGTCACTTCCACTGAGCGACTCAAAGCTCAGCATTACTACTGATGCATCAAACACTGCTGTCGGAGCAGTCATGCAACAGTACAACGACAAGTGTTGGGAGCCCCTGGGATTCTTCTCAAAGAAGCTCTCGGATGCCGAAAAGAAATACTCTGCATTCGATCGGGAATTACTCGCAATATATCTAGCAATAAAACACTTCAGATATTTTGTCGAGGGTCGGGACTTCACAATTTACACCGACCACAAACCTCTCACTCGAGCAATTCAGTCTAAAACTGAACGCAATCCAAGGCAAGCACGCCACTTGGATTATATTAGTCAATTTACCACGGACATTCAGCATGTTCAAGGTACCGACAACGTTGTTGCGGATACACTTTCGCGCACAACATCAAACGAAACGGCCACAGTCGAGACTCACTTCGACTGCAACAAAATCGCACAAGCGCAAAAAGCAGACTTGGAACTTCAGAATTTACTTTCTGGTTCCGCTTGTCACGCCAGTTCATCACTGAAACTGGAGCTTTTCACACTACCTGGCCTCGAAATCTACTGCGAAACATCTACGGGTGCAAATCGCCCGTACATCGCAGAGCAACTACGTCGAACCATCTTCGACACACTACACGGTATCTCACATCCTGGTGTCCGCGCAACTCGTAAATTGATTACTGCTCGATACTTTTGGCCCAGCATAAACAAAGACGTGACCCATTGGGCACAATCCTGTTTATCCTGCCAAAAATCAAAAGTCCAGCGACACACAAAATCGCCTCTTGGACAATTCGCCATTCCACCCGGTCGATTCGAGCACATTCATTTGGATGTCGTAGGACCACTTCCTCCATCCAATGGATACTCATATCTACTCACCTGTGTCGATCGTTTCACTCGATGGCCAGAAGCGTACTGCATGAGCGACATGTCTGCAGCAACCATCACTTGACATCACCACTGATCAAGGAACCCAATTCGAGTTCGAACTCCTAAAGGTCTAACTTCCAACATCGGAAAGAAGAATCTTTTACCATCACTTTGGAATTTTTAAAATCTAATCCTATGGATGAGCTTCCAGTAGCATCTTCGATATTTGAAAAGCTTTCATCTGCCGAATACTACTACAAAAACTCAATAATCGAAATAATGTTTTATTTAAAGCATTCAAGCAATCTTATAAAAACCCACCTGCATAGATATTACAACAAGCATATCCACCTATTGCCTTATGCAGCGTCTTCATTGCGTCCGGTAAATATATTTGTATTCGACAATCATAACAAACATTATATAGAAGAGCCTACTAATAAACATCAATTTGACGTTGACGGGGAAAATCTGATTAAATTCTGTGACTTTTTAACATCACACAGATACATACTCTGATCTCCTGACGTACAACCATTTAAATATTATGTACAAAAGGGAATACATCACTATACCAACTCTTAAACATAATCTTACAGTTCCTGGTTGTGGTCAATCTACCTGGATTATAAACAATCATAAACTAGGTAATGATCTTGTTCTATGCGCTACTAAAGAAGGACTAGCTGATCTTAAATTAAAAGTTGCTTCTCGTTGTGTTAAAGTAAATATGGATTTCAATAAAGTTAAAGGTAACTACAAAACGATTGTTTCTTATCTGATAAATGGTGGCCGCGAGTATGAAACGGTATTCATTGATTGACTTGTGGTTATTTTAAGCAGATGTACAAAGGTTTTCCTTCTGGGATATAAAAATCAAATACCGTAAATTGACAATTTATACGTTAATATGCAGTTTTCCGATTCAAATTCATTCTTAACAAACGTAGAACCGTTAAATGTCACATATATATGTCACGTAGATGTTACGTTTGCTCTAAAGGAATTTGTTCCTAATATCAGCACTAAAAATTCCGTGGAAAACTCGGTCGAATTTCTTAATTTGCCATCAACATTATCGATGCTACCTGTCTTAGATAATTCATATTATCTAATTTTAACAAAAGTGGATAAACAATTAGTTTCTCAACTCACCATACCATCAACTAGTAAAGTCATAACGAACCATGAAGCGCAATGTTTTACGTCACCAAATGTGATTTGTGTAAGAACAAATCCGAAACCTCATGAATTATTTGAAAGTGTGCTTCATGCTATAGTTGCTATATCGAGACACACATATTCTTTTAAGTATTTTTCACAAGTTTAGAATGACAGACTACACTCACTTGTGATGAAGGCTTGATCTTACACAATTATTTATTCCGTGAGTAGATCATCAGTTATCAAATCTAGTGTAAACCGATGCAACAAACCAGTATAGAAAGCATTAAGCGGTAAATGTACAATATATTCTAAACCATCTGAAAAGGAAATTAAACCATTATGAAGTAAACCAGTGACAGGGTTGTGCTCAATATATTATCAGAATATTAACCAAATGGCTTCAGAAGTATCCAAATTTTACCAAATTTTATCTGATTTATGTAATCGGTGACAGCAACTTCAATCCAGGAATCAATAGTTCTGAATATTTTGGTCACGACTACGTTGTTTATAGATGTGATCGCAATCTTGAAACTAGCTCTAAAAAATCGGGCTGTGACGTCATCATATCCGTGCTTTCTAAACTAATGAGTGCTGCAATACCAACAGCCCCATCTGGAGTTTAATCAACGTTATATGTTAATCTACACAGCGTTCATACCTCCTAATTCAACCAGTGAATATTATGCTGCATATGTCGATTCGATTGAAAAAGTAATTAATACATCAAATTCATTCGATTTACTCCTTGTACTTGGTGACTTCAATCTTCCAAATATCATCTGGAACTTTGACTTGGAATATAGACCTTAACTCGTTGATGTGCTTGGATATAATTTAAACCAAATCAACACCATTGCTAATAATCTCAAGAGGTTTTTAGATATTGTCTTCACGAATGAAGTAGATGTGTTCAAAGTAACTGAGTTACCCAACTCATTTGTTGTAAATGATGTCAACCACAAACCTTTGGATTGTATTTGAGACTAGCGACTGTACGCCTAAACCAAAACGACTCCAACAAATCCAAAACAACTTTAAGAAGACAAATCACACTGGTCTGCAAAATTATTTAGAAGCAGTGAATTAGGATGAAATTCTAAATGCAAGGGATGTGAATAAAAATGTCGACAAATTTTATGGGACCATAAGTGCCGGCTTATAAATCTAAAAAATTGTAAGCGTAAGGCATATACTAAAACGATGAAATCAAGTCTGGAGGCAGACAAGCGGTCCTATTTACAACACAGCGAAGAGTTCGAGGTCTAAGAAAATATTAGAATGAATCCAAAACAGTTCTGGAAATACTTCAGATCTAAACGTGAAATCGTACCCTTTTAACATGACTAATAACAATATCAACACATCGAATGCCAAAGAAATAGCGGACATATTTGCGGCATTTTTTCAATCTGTCTATCGACAGTCAATTCTGGGTACATCGACCAATCAAGCAGTAACAATATATTAATCACTTCTCCAGCCATATCTGATGAAAACATTCTATCCGTATTGAAGTGCTTTGGAAGCGGATGTGGGCCTGACGATACACCCTCATCTATATTAAAAACGTTTGCAGGTATTTTGGTAAATCTGTTGTTCAAACTGTTTAATCAGTCCTTAACCACAGTTGTGTTTCCGGATAACGTTACATGTTACATAAGAATATCCACATCATCATCAATCCCGAAATTATTTGAACTAGTAGTTTACAATGTTTTCAATCCACACTGATACGTCATATTTCTGTCAACCAGCATGGGTTTATGCCTGGCAGATTAACATCTACCAACTTGGTTGAATTCACCAGCAAAGTAATAAATGAAATTGAAAACATCATCAAGTGGACGTGGCTTATACGGACTTTAGTAAAGCATTTGATTCTATATATCATCATAAAAGTCTCACATGGAAAGGATCACATTTTACTTTTTATTGATCGGATAATCCAGATCATATAAAAACTCAAATGTTCTCATATTTGCTGATCAAGTAAAAATTTATAATACGGTTGAAGAAATGGGTGATGCTGGCAAACTGCAAGATGACCTCAATAGACTAAGTGAGTGGTGTGATCAAAACTCACTATTCTTGAATATCAAGAAATGCAAAATTATTAATGGAAATGAAGTTCAAAGAGTAGAAGAGATTACTGATTTAGTATAGTCAGTATGTCACCCTCGTCGAAAACGATAGTTTCAACACACATTTATTGCTAAGTATTGCTAAGGTGAACTCCATGTTTGGCTTTGTCAAACGATGGACTGAGGCCTTTAAGAATATTCAAACCATATTTACACTATATTTTGCTTATGCAAGATCTCAAGTGGAATATGCTGCAATCGTTTGGAATCCTTATTACGATGCACACGTCAATAGAATTAAAAGCGTCCAAAAATGTTTCTGATATTCCTGCACCATATTTAGCAAGGTGCAAAGAATATAAAATTTGCACCCATAAAACTAGTTGTAACCTGCTGAATGTTCCAGGCAAAACATTACGTAATCATCGATTTTTAGCGCTTGAACACCACTAATCAATAGATTAGCAAAATCAATTAATACCGCGGAGGATCAAATTGATTTTAATTTATCTAAAAACGACTTCAAAAAAAAATTAAAATTTATTTCTGAACTTTATGATGAGTTTTTCTGACAGCTTCATCTTTGAAGAACTCTATGCAACATTTGTAAGATTTGACTTAAATCTTTTATTATGTTTCTACATTTTTTCTTTTTAATTGGTTTTTATATTTTAAATTTACTCTTGTCTACTTATACTTGTTTAACAATCTATTTGTTGTGATTATTTTTTTGATATATGAAATCATAAATGTTTCTACAAAATCGATTTCTTTACTTAAATAAATAAAATAAAAAAATAAAACGCACATACTTTCACATAAAAAACACCCAACCGTGATTTAGGCGCCGCTCATTGTGTCAACGAGAAATTTGGAAATTTTGAATTCACTGAATGCTATCAAAAACGTCTCTCAAACGGTTGAATTTCAGTAGGCCATTATCGCAGGACAAATGAGGTACCAAATTTTCATCTAGAACAATTCATAAACCCTGATGGCATAGAAACTTAAGAACGCAAAATATTTCGTAAGAAATACATTTAACAAACCATTTTATATTATTATCATCGTTTTCTTCAATAATTATTTAAAGCAATTACACGATATCACCAAAGAATGCGTAATAACGCAATAAGATGCGCATACAAATACAAATTTATATGTATATTAGGATACGGACAAAATATCACTAATAGGCTTGCCACCCGTCCTCCTTTGTGGAGGACAGTCCTCCTTTCGTAAGAAATTGCCTCCATCCTCCACGAGGACAAAAATGTCCTCCACCAGGAAAATAAATTATGTTTCCAAAAATATTTATGTGCTGTGAGAAGTCTGGTAAAATTGCAACAAAGAGTGCCACAATCGCAAATCCCAGATATCATGTGTCAATATCATCTGTCACTAGACCAAATTAAAATTTTCAGATTGATCTGTCATTTAGTTCAGTTTTGAGAGCCATTGAAAACAGACAACCCATTGTTTTTTTTGCAAACATATATTACATACCTGAGATAGAAGGCATCTTAGATGAACGTGTGCTCAATATATTACACCAACATTTGGCTATGAAAAAGCTATCCGTGCGTTAAGTGCCTCGTTTGCTTACAATCGACCAAAAACGCACATGTGTGACAACTTCAGAGGCAGGTTCGGCGCTGTTTAAAAAGGAGTTTTTGCGTCGTTTCATAACTGTAGATGAAACATGTATGAAGAACAGTCTAAACAGTGGATTTATATTGGCGAATCTCCGCCGAAGAAGGCTAAGGCGGTTTTATCCGCCAACAAGGTCATGGTCACAGTTTTTTGGGATGCACGCGGCATAATCCACATCAAACACCTTCAAAAGGGAAAAAGAGTCAACGGCGAAGATTACTGCAACTTATTGGACTGTTTCAACGACTTTTTGAAAGAAAAACGACCGCATTTGGTGAAGAGAAAAATTCTCTTCCATCAAGACAATGCACGGGTGCAGTCGTGTGTAGTTGCCATGGTCAAAATCCATAAATTAGGCTTCGAATTGTTTCTACATCCGCCATATTCTCGAGACTTAGCCTAGCCCCCTGCTACTATTTCCTGTTTTGGCCGAAAACATTATTCCTTGTTTCATTTTTACCAGAATTCTCACTCCGCCCTCGTATTTATAAATTATTGGTTTTATCGAATTATTTATTTGAATTTTTCCGACGATACCGAAATATGATATCACTTTTCAGACATCGTATTCCGCATTTACACTGTGAAATCATTTGTTTATTTTATGTGCATATAAGTTATAATTTTATTATCATTCTACAGTGTAAGTATTTTAGGGGATGATTAATTTTGAGCAAAAGATCCTTCTTGAGCAGGACGTGCAAATCAAATGAAAAATATTTATTGTACTGTCCTCCTCTGGCTTTTTCAAAAGGTGGCAAGCCTAATCACTAACCAGATGATGTTTTGTCACAAATTCGTGTTCATCTCCAACCCAAGAGTAACGAAAATATTAGCCAACTTAACAAACGTGATGAATACCCATATATGCACACGCCAATCGAAATAAATTAACATATTTGTCCCGAAAACTCTGGACAAATATGATTTCCTTTCCGTGGTAAAATCCATTAAAATTTTTCGAATTTATAAAAATTTATGAGCGCACAAATCAAATAAAAATAAATTTTTTAAAAGCTTTTATTCTATTTTTAATCGTTTTAATAATTAATAAAAAAAATTGGCCAACCGACCAAGCTTATTCCAATAAATTATATTTTTGGCACCATCGAAATGGAAAATCAGAGCGTTTGCATTTTGCAATTTGCAATCAATTTTCCCCACAAAAAAAAACTGTTGGTATTACTGAAGTAAAAAAAATGTATGTAAATAAAATATTGGGGATATCTCGTCTACCACTCATCATTATTATTAATATTGTTGCTTCCTGTTTACTCCTTTTTATTTTAATTTAAAATTTTCAATTTAACTTTGGTTTTATGTTGCGCGTTTGATCTAACCCTACATTTAATACATAAATTATGTTCTGATTTTGTGAAATCGATAAAGTTCAATCTAAAACATAATTTGATGTGTGCGTATACATAAATTTGGTTTATTCGAGTAAATCGAATTAGGAGGTAGACGATTGAGGACAATATATTGCGGAACCGTATAATAAAAATGCACCTTGGCGATATATTATATAGCCGCAAATAAGTTGCGTGACTACCTGGGTTGTCCCACCGCAACTGATGCATAAAAATTACAATCGTTTGAAGATTTTATCCATAATACATAAGTATATGTTTATATATGTATATATATGTTATACATTATGTATGTATGTATGTTCCACGCTGTCTGAAAAATTTGATTGCGTGCGACATAAATTTAATTGAATAAATGTTTACATTTTACTTTGACATAAATTCAGCAGGATACTATACACAATAGAATGGGTATGTTTAGTATGTATACACCTATACCAATATACACCTACCATACAATTCTTATATTATAGCAAAAAAATGTATTTAATAATTAAATTTCATAAATAATAAGTTAAATTAAAAATGTATGCTTTTATAAAAACTGTGGATAGTTATAGATATTTAATAGTCGATTACATTGTATGCACGTATATATGTACGTTTAATGTGAAATCAATTTTTTTATTACATGTATGTATGATACGGCCACATGCGGGGCTTGGTTCAATGTTTAAAGTAGATACAAAATGTCTCATATAAAGATATTATTGCAACAAAGGAATAATGTGGTATTGGTTCCTCCAAAAAATGTCGGGCTCCACAAAACTTTATCCACAAATACACGATACCATTGAATAATTACATACAGAAATGACACGTTGTTATAGCGCTGCCAGCAGAGGTATCTTAGATAAATTGAAATTAAAGGTTTGAGTATACACTACATAGTACAATTTAGTAAAGATTGTTGACGCCATGCTCATATGTCGCTGCTAATTTGGAAGTGTCACCTTCTATATGTAATTATTCAATGACGATACTATCATCGAAGAAATATATTTTCCGCCTGGTTTCGGGAATAGTTTTACTGTCCCTAGCACACGATTCTAGAGAGAATTTAGACAGCTCTATTGAAACCGCGATTTATTAAAATGTAAAAAATAATAATAAAAATGCTGCCATCTATATTCAAACTAAATTAACTATGTAAAATAGTGGCAGTGGCCAGGGATGGGCGTTTACGCGTCATCTAATATTTTCTACGTCGACGCGTCGACAATCCGTAGACAACGTCGACAGATTAATTCTAAACCACGATGACCAAATATCGTTAGGATCAATGCGGTACGGGTGGTGACAGTTTTTATAAAATTTCCTTCAATGCATTTTATTTCAAGAAGACTGAACGTGCACATTTCATTCTCTTTGATCCAGATAATATTATTCTTACCTTCTAAGAATGTTAAGTAAGGTTAGACAATTTTTAAATTATTATATTTCTATAATTTATCTCTAGAAATGTGGAATATCAATATTCACAAAATTAGTTTTATACAATATGTTACTCAGGGCTTCGAACCAACAAATTTTCGGATGGGTTGAGATTTTATTTTAGTGAAGAAAATGCTCGTTCAAGACTTACTTTGGTCACAGGGACCACTAGCACAATTAGGACAGCTTCATATAAATATGGAATTCCATTTTATGGTTTTCCCATCACTCTTAAATATTGTTTATCTTAGGGACTCGTGAAAGTGTTTTATAAACCGCAAACTCCTGTTTCACACTTAATTCAAAACTACTCCGGCTGTCCAAATTCTTTGATGTTGATGGTTTATTAAGTGTAGTTCGCTTTTTTATTTTACCAGTTGGACCATATCTGATTCACTTTCTAAGGAACTTGCGATTGGAATAGCAGTACAACTTGCCGCGGCTTCGCTTTGTACACCTATCTTCCCATTTGCAATTTTAATAATATTTTAATCGTATATGAATAATTTGTTTCTGCGCGTTGATTGTGTTGCCGTTGCTTAATTTACGACATTTAACAATTCATTAATAATAAAACTATTCTTTCGTTTAAGAACATTTGCATAAAAGTCCCCAGCTAATTTTTTACTCTTACTATAGGTTTCTTTTTCTAATTTAAATTTCAACCAATTTTGGGGGTAATTTTGGGGTCAATATTTTGACTGGCTCAAAAATCTAAACAAAATTCCCAAACGTTTCCAATTCTATACCGAGTTGGACAGTCTGGCATATAGCTGTTTTGAATGTAAATTAGTCAGCATTTTTAGCCGTTAAACATTGTCTTGTCTAAGGTCGGAATTACAATCTTCGTCTTCATCTTGATCCACCTCAGGAATATCCAATTTATTTTAGCAGTTTCTGCTTTTAACATATTTCGCCCGTTGTCGGATGTCCCTATATATGGCGCCAATTATTGTATTTTCTATTGTAGGTAATTTGCAGTTCGGCAATCAATAGCTTCGCACGTGTCTATTTTTGTATCGTTTAGTCGAATTATGCTCCTCCCAAGCCACGCTGGAAAAGAAGGTTTCAGCGTAAAAATAGCAGCGACATATGGCACAACTGTGATAAAAAAATTTACAAGAAAGTTATAACTTCCATTAAAAATAATCCGGTGATCCCTATGACTAAGACCTAAAATTTTAATACATTCATCTCCATGGTAAGACGAATTCCAGTTCAAGCCACACTGCCCTATGGCCAAGTTTTAACAGAATTCATTAGGTGTGTTTTGATGGATGACAAAACGTACGTAAATTAGAAACAGGCAGGTGAAAAATGTTTTTTTAACAAATCGTGGCAATGGTCCCGCTAAATATAGGCACTTAAAGTTAGATAAATTGGTCGGATCATTTCTGCATTATAACGAGAAACATCCTATGATATTACCATACAAATGCCATCTTACGAGTTTGATCCTCGATTGGGCACACAAAAGTACTCTGCATGGTGGTGTGGGCTTAACATTGGCTTTGATTAGAAAGGAATTTTGGATTCTTCAAGGCAAAAAGGCTACAAAACAACATAACCGCCATTGCCACAAGTGTTTCAGATTCAATGCTGGTCGAGCAATTCTCTGTTTAACAACAAAGGCGATGCATATCGAACTAGTTATAGTGACCTAACATGTGAAGGATTTCTCGCTGCTCTCAAATCGAGGCATCATTAAACTCTAGACCACTATATCCGTTAACGGATGACTCCAGCGAGCTTGAATGTCTGACACCAGGGCATTTTTTAATAGGAAACTCTATATGCTTGCTCCACCTGACGGCAAGTTACTTCAATTAAAACCACAAATATTAACTAGGTGGCAGCTAATCGAAAGGATGAATGAATTTTGGAAAATATGGAGTAAAAATTATTTACAGAATTTGTAGCATGGATAATGGTGGTGGATAATGGGAAGAGTGATAGAAACGCATCCAGGTTACGATCAATTAACTAGAGTTGTTACGTTAAAAACTCAAAACGGAACTCTGAAAAATCCATCGCTAATGTTAGTCCGATACCAACTAGATGCAACGATTTGGCAGATAATACATCACTTCCTATGAAATCTGGACCGCAGGATTGTAGGCCCGTAGATGTTTCATCTGGTTCATAGGCTCCCAAAACAAACCATAAGATGATCACAATCTCATTTTATACTCCGTGTGTCTAATGTGCTTATTTTATAAGGATACGGTAGCGGAATGGGCCAGTACAACAGGGTATAGCATAGAATACATGAACCACCAGCCGGGATTCTACTTCGAGAGACAAGCTGAAATGAATCCGTTAGCTTCGACCTGGAATATAGTCTTATACTATGATCTCAGAGGTTTTGACGTGGAGCTGAAACAAGTAAAGATGCAGTACAAATACTTAAAACAAGTTTGCCAAGAGCGTACTAACCACACAGATCAGTATAGTATATGCATGGCTCTTATCCAACAAATCGGGCACCAAATGGAAAACATGAAAAAGGCAAACACTGTAATCCAGAATTCTAATAAAGAGCGAAGACGCGTTAAGCGAGGTTTCGGTGATGCTGTAGTTCAGGTCATGGGTGACTTTTTCGGTGTTTTAAATGAACGAGATGCAGAACATTACGAACAACTAATATCAAACCTGGATGATAAAAGTGAAACATTGCACAACTTAATGCAAAACCAAACATCAATTATTAATGCAGCTCTTAATATTATAAAGCATAATAGTGAACAAACAGGACAGCAAATAAATACTATGAGCAACCACATGAATAATTTCATTGACACAATGAACAATCTCACATCCGACAATGCGAAACTCCATAAAACTCAATTGATTAATATGTTAGCTATACAACTTATGTTGATGTTGAGAGTGGTGACAAATATGGTTATATTCCACATTCAAATACCATTAATTCAATCAAATGCATACAACATCTACCGTATAATTCCGGTACCATTTGAACACGAAGGGCAGCAGTACATCATCAAACCATCAACAACATTCTTGGCAGTGAGCAATTCTCGTGAGCACTATTCACGAATGAAAGACACCGAGTTAAAACGCTGCATTGTTATCAACCCCGATAATTTAATATGTCACCTTGCTCCGATTTACAACACTAAATCCGAAACCAGTATGTGCGAAATGAATATGTTCCAACACAGTAGTGAGCTTCATTACAGCTGCAATATTGAGCTATTCAATTCTACCAACTATTGGGTAAAGGTTAATGAACACAACAAATGGATATTTAGCGTAAAAACTGAACTTGTGTTTGATCTTATTTGTGATAATACCATTAGCACAATCACCTTTAAGGGCTCCGGGATATTGCAAATTAGTCATGGTTGTTCATTAAGGGACAAGGAATTTCATATACCTGCTGTGTTGTGATTTCATAAACCTTGTCTGCTAGTGGTAGCAGATCACCTATGGGTAGATATCTCATAGTGCAGTAAGTTCAACGATGATAACCTGCAGCAGTTCATGCCTCTTAGATCCCACGACAAATCTTGCTGAGAATGTAATGACAGCAATGGTGAATACGCCTATGCCAATCCATCTATATGCTAAAAATGGAAATGAATCTCCTTTGAATGTTTCCTGCTTTGGTTGAAACACCAGACTATGCCAATCAAGCAAACATTGACTTTCTTGTTCCAAACCACGCAGGCCGGACCCAGTTAAGCATAAAACTGAGACATTACCGAGTTCGAGCATATGGTTCAACTATTTATACGTATGCTGACCGTCATCTTCTGTGGTATCGTCGCCTCTCCATGCGATAAGAAGAAGGGCAGCGCCAATTGGATGTGGTGTGTTTTCAAAATTTGATTTGGTTACAGCATATCATCTTATCCCAATTGTGCTCGAAGACTCGCTTAAAGTTGCAATAACTAACCCCTTTGGTTTATTCGAGTTAAGAGGAATGCTCTTTGGACTCCGGAGCACTGTACAAACGTTTCAACGCTCTATGAATGAAGTGGTCAAAGGATTATATTTTATATTCGGCTAGATCGAAAAAAGTGAGTTAGTTAGGGAGTTAAAAGTTAACTCCCCCGCCAACTATAATCCAACAAATTCGTCGGAATGGTCAATTATCCGAATCACTGTGTCCAATTTAGGGTCATTTGGCAACATTAAACAGAATGTCCAAGAACAAAAATAGTTTTTCTTGGCAGTGCAACGAATCATTCGCCTAAATTAAAAGTGTAGTTGCCGACTCAACATTGTTGGCTCAACCCAATAGCGAATCACGTTATAGCAGCTGTATTCGTCTGGTAGTATGGTAGGTGCACTACAGCAGTGGTATATATGGTTGGCAACCTTTGGGATTTTTCTCACGAAAGTTCTAAGCGAAAAAAGTCCTCGGCATATTCCGCATTTTGACTATATCGCTCAGTTTACGACGGGCATTCAATATATAACAAAACGGTAAGCAAAACGTGGCGACTGACATATTGTCAAGGACTAGCGATCACGTTTCCACAATAGGCTCCGCCAATCTATAAATCTTTAAAACCTTGCTCAGACAATCTGATGATGAATGACTTCTATTATTGAATAATTCATCTCGCCCTGAGAGTTCCAAATTCAAATTAGAACTCACCATCCTTGTGAGTTAGATCCCTATTGATAAAATAATATATCCGGTGTACACTAAAAATATTGACCTGAGCTCACCATTGTCGATCGCTTTAAACACTATTCCAGATAGCAGCATGTCACTATTGTTAAGATAGAAAATTGAGTTCTCAAATGAGAACAACAGCGGTCGTCTGGGTGGAGAATGTGTTGTCAATAAAAACCAAATATAGTCACATCAAAATTTCGTTGATAAATTGAAAAACGTTAGCAGTAACAAAAATAGGCTGGCACAAAAATGTCTGAATCACATTATTCGAAAAATATAATTCGAACGGAATCAAATCTGTAGCTGTATAACTGTTTTAATAAAATTAAATATTTGTGAGTTCGGAAAATCGTCAATAAAGCATCAAAACAGTACTTTTCAATAGCAAATCGTTTTAAGAAAGACCCCCACCTGTTTGCTCAATATTGTCAATTTCGTATTCGAATATACATTAACCAACATCACATGGAAGAAATCTCTAATCTAGATGAGACCGTGAATGTATAATACGTGAGAGTAGTAGCACAACCAAATTACGCTAACACGTAATTGGTATTATTGGTGCAGTGTTTTAAGAGGGTTTTGATTTTCGAAAAATCAAATCCAATCACATCTTCGAATGACACTGGACATGTGGGCCTGTGTATATTGGGATACTAAAACTGACAACTTCAAAAATACAGGAATGAATTTAATCGGCAACTCATTTCGGATGTGCAATACTATAGTTAAGATGCGAAGTTTCAACGATGACAATTTTAATCGAGCTTCATGGTTTTGGAAATCCGTCTGTGAAAAGGGATATGGCTGTGTATAGTGTATCTTCGTACGATTGATCAGAAGAATAATGTATTCATAAATTTGATTTACTCGAAAATTCGAGTAGCACCACTTAAGAGACAAACTAGCCCACGGTTAGAATTGTGCGCTTCACACTCTTGTTGGTTCGCAAGAAGCTGAAAAAATTATATGCGCTATGCAAATAGAATTAAACTTTATTTTTTTATCGATTCTGAAATCACGCTACATGAGGCCTTAGTGAGACCTTAATGCACTGGTTTCACCATTATAGTGACATATGTTGCCTGAACGGGTTAAAAGCTCAAAAAACATAATTGATTATTTAAGATTAATAAAACCAATCAAAAGCTCAATTTTTTCATAAACCAATAATTAAAAGCACCCACCAATCAATCTACTAAGCTTTTATTATTTCCACTGACCATTGTATAAAAACAGACACAATGACGTATTTAAAAAAATTCTTGTTACGTGCGAAACCAGACAAAAACTTTGAAATGATTTTTTCGTAGTTACAAGCATAGTAAAGTTGTTTAAGCATTTTGTTGAGCTTTTTTTGTTGTTTTTGTGATTATAACTTTCTATCTAAAATTTACTTCATGATTGGGAACTTTTATGAATTGATTTAATATTGATAAAGTTTTTAAAATTACCTCCAATAAACGAAACGCTCAATCGGCTGTGCAATAATAATTAAAATCATCATGGAAGATTTATGATTAAATAAATTTTCGTATACATATATTTAATAGCGGCTTTTATACTTTTTTTGAGTTTGATTAGGGATTTAATATTGGATTTGGCAAACTCTTAATCCGAGTTTGTATTCGTTTGTTTGTTCAGCCATACCAAAAATTTAAATTCAAATCAACCCGTATCCATTCTCATGAGTTTGAAATTCATTGAGTAATATGGCTTCTTGACGTGGACTACCCTAATAGGAGGCAACGGAAGCTTATTAAATCAATTTCGACCAAATTGATAAACCAGTCAAATTATTAAGACCAAGGGACAAAGTATTTTTATAATTTTGGAATACAAAGTGTCACAAATCTTTCTTTTCGGCGTAATTCGTATCCAAAATTAAGAAACTTTTTTGCCAGCTGATTAATTATTATAACTGCCTATTTTGACAAGATAGTTGGACCCTTGAAAGACATTTCTTACAGAAGGGAGCTTTCAAAAGGACACAATACATATTTTTTTATAGAGCAATACAGACAATTTGCGGGTTATTAGTTAATTACTGTGGCATGATAAGCAAAATGTTGTAAAAATAAAATTTAAATTTAAAAATATTGGGTTGATTTCTAAAGTTCAAACAAAGTTTATTCCAATTTTTTTAGTATACCGGGTGTTTATTTTAAACTGAGACGATCAAATATCTCGAAAAATAGCCACTCTACGGAAAAAATGTCCATAATCAAAATTTAATCATACCGCGGGGGAAATACATTAGTGCAAAAAAATAGTCCCCCACCCCCGCTTTGTAGGTGGGGCGGGGGTAACTTTTAAACTAAGATAGGAAGCCATATTTTTTATTGCAGATACGGATTCTACGACTATTTTGTTCGGTTCATGATAGATGGCGTTGTAATCGACGAAATTCAATTTTTTCAATTTCTCCTTCTTAGAACACACGCATTCGATTCTGCAATACGTTTGAAATAAAAAACATCACGTTTTCATTGGAAATACTCGAAATTCATCATCAAAACAATTTATTCAGTTTTGTAAATCTAAATGATGGCCTGCGACTTCAATGCACTTATTAATCCGCATTTCAAATGATTGTACACAACTGAGAAGTGTGTCTGGTTGAATTTCAGCACACGCATTTCTGATTCGCTCGATCATATTCTCACGTGTTGTTGGTTTTCGTGTGTAAACTTTGTTTTTCAGGTAGCCCCACAAAAAAAAATCTGGAGCAGTAAGATCTGGTGATCTGGCGGGCCAATTTATCGGACCAGCTCTACCAATCCAGCGACCATTGAAATCACGATCAAGTATTTCACGTGCCATTAACGAATAGTGTGCAGGACAACCATCATGTTGAAACCACATGTTCCGTCTCACTTCTAAGCTCAAATTTTCAAGTAATATTGGCAGTTCATTTTCCAAAATGTTTCGGTACATTTGACCATTCAAGTTGCCTTCAATAATGTGGAGGCCTATGAGTTTGTTGCCAATTATTCCACACCACACGTTGACAGTCCAAGGACGCTGATGTTCAACTTGACGAAGCCAGTGCGGATTTGTAACACTCCAATAATGCATGTTGTGACGATTAACCGTTCCATAGTTTGTAAAAGACGATTTGTCGGAGAATATTACGCAACGAAAAAAATTGGGGTTTTGTTGTATTTGTTCACGTGCCCATTGACAAAAAGTTACCCGATTTTGGAAATCACCGCCATGAAGATCTGGGTGTAAAGACACATGATATGGATGATACTTGTGCCGTTTTGAAATTCTCCAAACCCTGATTAGGGGCAATCCGGAATCGTGATCTATTTCTCGTGTACTAATATGATGATTAAAACGTGATGTTTTTTATTTCAAACGTATTGCAGAATCGAATGCGTGTGTTCTAAGAAGGAGAAATTGAAAAAATTGAATTTCGTCGATTACAACGCCATCTATCATGAACCGAACAAAATATTTCATTCAAATCATACGTACTTTTAGTCGTAGAATCCGTATCTGCAATAAAAAAGATGGCTTCCTATCTTAGTTTAAAAGTTACCCCGCCCCACCTACAAAGCGGGGGTGGGGGACTATTTTTTTTGCTCTAATGTATTTCCCCCGCGGTATGATTAAATTTTGATTATGGACATTTTTTCCGTAGAGTGGTTATTTTTCGAGATATTTGATCGTCTCAGTTTAAAAGAAACACCCGGTATTTCAAAAATTGATGGATTTATGATTTGCTATAGGTTTAATCATATTTTAGTTGAAACTTGAAATTCACAGTTTAAATGAGTGCCTTGAAGCTGCACCAGCCAAATCAGCCCGCCACAACGAAACCTAGCCCAGAATTTATTACAAATAAATTACAGTTCACTGGTAAGACGCCGAAAAATGAAATGTAATTATTTTGTGTAAAAATCAACTTATTTTAATAAGTTGACAACCTTCATAGTGCGTAAACAATATCAAGTTATATCCCAAATATGGTGGCGGTCTGGTATAATAAATTATTACAGTTGATAAAAAACTGTAATTAATTTGTAATAAATTCTGGACCAAGTTTCATCTTGATATCACAATTACATCAAAAGTTACAAAGTGGCGGTATATGTTTAATTTGACGTTACACCGCCCACGGTTTTCTCGCGAATGGCAACTGTAATAAAATCGGGCCATGGTGTAATGAATTGTAATAAATTATGAGCTAGGTTTCAATGTGGTGGGCTGATTTGGCTGGTGCAGCTTCAAGGCACTGTTTAAATGTCAATCAATCCTAATAAACTGGTTAAGCTAAGAACTCGAAGTATCTTCTCCAATCTCAAGTTTATACATTTTCAAATTATTTTGTATTCTATTTGCAAAATGACATCCAATTTTTTAAAATTCTGAAAATATGCCAAAATCACCAAAGCTTCGTGAGCTTTAAACTTTTATCAAAGTGTTTAGATACTAGACAATTTATCTTGTTGAAATTCGTAGATTTAAACGAAATAATCGTAATAATTTGACCGAAACTATTTTCAATTTAATTATTTTAAACTAAACTTTTAGATTCTATAACAATGGAATTTAGGATTTCATAATTTTGAATTGAAAATCTCGGCATTACGAATACATTACACATTGTCAATCTTACAGAACTATTCTCTGATATTCAGAATAACGCTAGTGTCCGTAATAGGATTAAGATAAATTTTCAAATAATGTTTAGAATTGAGTTATTCCAAAACTCTAAATTTGTTCGAAATTATATTTTAAAATTTATAAATTTCGGTAGAATGAAAACGGATTAGTGTACAATTTGCGAATATTCCAGATGATCTCTATCAGGCGGTTTTAATACGCTTAGATTCCATCTCGAGTTTAGTAGTACTTCGTCAAATATGATCGTTTGATTGATGGCCTGTGTATCAATTTTCAGATCATTTTCATTGTTATTTCCTTCGTTGTCGAAACGTCTTACCCAACCATCAAGCTGCTACACAATACGGCAATAAAGTTTTTTATACACCATCCACAGACAAGGTCTTTGGGGCTGCTCAAATGGCAAGTTTTCTGTTGATTACGATTCGTACAACTAAACACAATTCTTCCGGTATGAGATCCACGGAATTGGTATTTCTTGGTTAATCACATTAAGGGCGAAGACGACAAGGAAGCAATTCTAACGGCATTCAAACATGTCACTTTGTTTGGATTGGTTCTGCATTGTTGTGTGAACTTGGTTGATAACTGTGTCACTCGTTGGTTGTGATGAAAATAGATGTTCGATGAAAATTTCACTGGGTAGCAGTAGTCCGAATTTGATGTGAGCTCAACAGTTTCGTTAACTCTGTGAATATCCTCCTAAACTCCTTCATCGGTCGTGATGTTGACCGGTACCCCAAATCTAGATATGTAGTGTTCTACAAATGTGGTGTCTATGGTTGCTACAGTTATGTGTCTAATGCAGTACGCTTCGGGCCTCTCGAGTAAAGCGATCGACACAAGTTAGAATGTATGTATCTTCATAAGATAAATGAAGAGGTCCTACAATATGTAAATGGATATGTTCAAAACGATCAGGTGGAATATCGAATTGCCCATGCGGTGATTTTGTGTGTCTCTGTACTTTACATTTCTGGCAAGCATAACATTCTCATATCAGCCGCGCTTGGCAGGTCGTCAACTGTACGTTGGTCCTAAAGTACGGAGTAATTCAAATATACATCAAATTAGAAAATTTGATTTGGGATATATTTAAATGTACTATATACAAGCGCACTTAGGCTTAATTAGTTTGTCAAGTCTAGTTTTGATTACAGGCAAAGACCAACCGTTTGGCATTTGTTGTGCCTATATGATCAACATTTTTTTATGGCACATTTTAGTGTTTGGAATTATTCAAATTTACATTAAATTGAAAAGTTTGCTATGGGATATATTTATTTATTTATTTATTTATTATTATTATTACCCACAGTACAAATTGTATCTACAATCGGTAATTAAAAAAAACTTACATCTAAAATATAAAAAAAAAATCAAGACGCTTAGAAATTTCTAAGAATTTTATCAAACTCGACTCTGAATGAATTCCAAGATATATTAAAATCAAACAAATCAAAGGCGCAATTGAAACAACGCAACCTATTCAAGACAGGTTCCGATTGACTGAGGTTCGTCATTAAAAGATCACGTACGAAGAGCTCTGCAGCCACTTCTCGTCGATAATTGAGAGGCGTATTCCAGAACCGGATGAACAAATGACACATACAAAGATTTTAATGTTAGCGGATCAGTAAATTCGTAACAATTTCGCTTGATAAAACCCAGCATTAGGCAAGCTTTAGAAATAGCAGAGTCAATGTACCTGCTAAATGTTAGATCAGAAGAGAACGTCATTCCAAGATCAGTCATAAATTCGACTCGATCAATTGGCATATCATATAAGAAATACTGATTAAATGATGGACACGGGATTCTATAAAACGAAAGAGTCTTACATTTGCTTACATTTAACCGTAAGTTGTTGCTGATAGTCCAACAACCAAAGTTGTTTAAATCACTTTGCAACATCATACAGCCAGATAAAGTGGAAACTGGAGCAAAAATTTTCATGTCATCAGCGTATAGCAGACATCTTGCAAATTTGAAACAGATCACCTCATCGTCGACGAAGAGTGAAAACAACAATCGTCCCAAGTGGCTGCCTTGAAGAACCCCGGATGTTGCATGGAAAAGCGAGAATGGGAATCGAATAACTGGACAAATTGCCAACGATCTAACAGGTAAGAGTGTAACCATCTGATTGGGATGAAGTTGGAGTTTATTTGCTTGATTATTCTGCCGATCAGAATTGCGTGATTAATTTTATCAAAGGAATTTGAAAAATCAGTATAGACCACGTCCAGCTGTAGTCTGGAATCAATCGTACTGTGAAGATAGTCGCTGAAAGACACTAACTAGACTTCCCGCAAAAAAACCATGTTGCACAGGCGAAAAATACATTTTTGTATGGAAAAATAAAAATCGATGAACCATTGATTCAAAGAGCTTTGGAATGATAGAAATTATGGCAATCCCGCAATAGTTGGTGATCTGGAAAAACTTGCGTTCGAAGGCTTTCGTTAAAGATACCAGTAATGTGATCACACAGGCTCTCCACACAATTTTTAATCAGGATGGGAGGAAAACCATCATGACCTTCACCCTTATTGATGTCAATGTTGCATATACAATCAAAGACTTCTTCTGAAGTAAAAGATAGTTGAGTGAATTCTTGATTATTTCCAAGCTCAAAAGGTTTGACATTTGGCGTCTGATACGGTTCATAGACTGATTCGAAGAAATTAGAAAATAAATTGCACATATCAACGGGAAGCCTAGCAGAGTAGCTCTGAAAGGTCATAGGAGAAGGGACTCCGACAACCTTCCTTCTAGTGTTGATGAACTGCCAAAAACCTCGTGGTACAAGAAACTGTTTAAAATTTTGAATTCCTTACGAGCTTTAGTGAAAGCAGGATAATACTGTTTGCAACCTGTATAGCGTATGGAGCTTATTACGACGATTCTCAAGGCGTGTCAACTTAACATTATACCATGGTTCTCGAAATCGCGGTTTAGTGGACCTCGACGGAACATACCTGTCTTGAGTAGTTCATTGAATTGTAAAACTTTGTCATTCAAATCTTGACCAGCTTGAAGAAAATTCCAATCCGAATTGTAGAAATATATATTCAGAGCAGCGTAGTCAGCATTTCTAAAATCAAAAAATAAATTATTACTGGAAGGAATGACGCATTCTTCGTGAAATATATTTATCAATAATGGAGTATGGTAGGCGCTCGAGCAGCCGGTAAAATCCTCGCATGTCAACACTTTTGAGAACCTATGGTCAGTTGTGAATGCAAGATCCAGAAATTTTCCTCGTCTGTTACACGTACGGTTAACTTGTGTTGCAGAAATGCTTGCGAAGTAGGCCATCGTAGCCAAGGCCTTGTCAGAAAATGCCGTAAAAACACTATCGATATCCAACCAAGAAATTCTCGGATAATTAAAATCGCTAATAATCAGTAATTGTTCATCCAGGTTTGAGGTAGAGGTCCAGGTTTGAGCCAAAGGGGATATACACCGCGACGATGAGAATGGAGGACCGTGCAATTTTTACACGGGCAGCTATCACGTCGAAGCTATAGGGTGACACGCAATTACCTCGTTCGAAATTGTATTTTTAACTGCGATCAGTACTCCGCCGCCTTTGTGATAGGTGCTGAAACAATGCCTGTCCTTTCTATGAACGATGTAATCCAACAGAAAATATTCTTCAGATTCAAAACATTCGGTAAGCCACGTCTCAGAAATAATAATTACGTCGAAATTGTTGTCAAGTACGCCCAGAAAAAATGATTTGGACTTACCGCGGATGCTTGAGACGTTGCGGTAGTAGATTGATTTGCGACGTGAATTTAAAAATTCTTAAATCAAAACTCCAGGAGGTCACGCCGATGAATCCATCATATGGTCAAATTTGCTTACATGAAATACAATTTTAAATGATACATAATCGCGATCATCATTACGTCGAAAGCAATATAGTACAGGTTTGTCGACTACAAATTTGTTTTTGATATACATCATGAGATCATCATCAGTAACTTCCTTGCAGAATCGAGAAATAAAAATCCACCGTAGCAGCTCAACAGTACGCAGAGTAGAGTTCAAATCACCACTACCAATAAAAATTTTTTTAGAGAAGTCCAGATTATTGTCTAGCGATTGAGCAGTTGAGGCCGTTGTTCTGTTATTATTCTCATTTCTCTTTGATCGTGTAAGTATAGGTGTAGCAAGTTCCGTATCAGTTTGTGTTGTTTTTTTTTTAATTTTACTGACGGCGTCAATAGAATTACATTCATTCTTTTTCTTGAGAATTTTATGAACATCAATACACACACCACAAAGCCATGAAAAATTCGGAATTACCGAAATTGCATCAAACACAGGTTTTTTAATCCCTGCACATCCAAAATGAATGACTATTACATTCACCAGCACAATTAAAAAAGTTTTCAGACACTTTGGCCTTACCTCAATTTATCCTAATCTTTAATTTGTCAAGTCTTGTTTTGATACCAGGTTGAAGACCAATCCTCTGGTATTTGTTATGTCTGAGATCAACATTTTTGTCTCACACATTTTAGAGTACGGAATTATTGAAATTTACATCAAATTGGAAAATTTGGTATGGAATATGTTTAAATGTACTAAAAGCTCGATTAGGCCTTATCTTTAGTTTGTCAAATTTAGTTTTGATTCTAAGCTAAAGACCAACTGTTTGGCATTTGTCATGCTTGTGAAAATTATCGAAAATTGGAAAAGTTGCTATTTAAATTATTTAAATGTACTTTTTCATATATTAACGTATACAATCACGTGTATACAAAATGATTGGAATAAAACTAGGGCTTTTTTTCTATTACATTTGACTACATATTTTATTGAATCATAAAACTGTATTAACAAAGCGTTAGATAAAATTTAGGTTTAATCCATAAAACTACACATGAATTAAGTCGCAAAATTATTTCAAAGTTAAAAAAAAGCCCTAGATTTTATTATTTATATAAAATTTTATTAAAATCTTCGTTTTTTAGAATTTTTATATTCGTTATGTTTGGAGGGTCTTGGTTATATCCCGATTATTCGGCCGGTTTTGGGTGTTTTGGTATAAATGGTTTTAGTGTTCTAATTGATGTGTCATAAGAAATTTATTTATGCATATAAGAATAACCTTTGGATTAAAGTTTTATTCACTTTTTAAAATTGGCGCAATTAAAATGTGTCACAGTGGAATGAGCAACCAAAACTGTTCAGTTGTATATTATACTAATTTGCAGTCAAAATTGAGGTCATTTGAATTTTGCCAAACTATAGTATACTGTAACGTGTCACATAGCAACAATTTTAGATTTCCGACATGTCGAAATCCAATTTGCGTTACTAACATTTTATTTTTTCGAAATATATGTACTTGTATATCATTTTGATGCATGACTAAATATTATACTCACTCTACACCGCCCTATATCCACATATGTATATATACCCCCAACCCTATGCGGTATTGGAAAATCATTTTATTTTTAGAAACGAATTTTCAGCACTTTTTTTTTTGATCTATTTTTTTGATTTCGGTGTTCCGGAAAAATACAATCAAAACAAAACTTTTCATTACTTCAATGTTTGTGTATGTATGTACTATGTATATACCTTAAACAATCTGTAACGAAAGCGATTATTTGATCGAGTTTTTTTATCCATTTTTTGCCAGGCTTGAAATTTGTTTTATTTTACAATCTCTAAAATCAATAAATCGAAGAGTGAAAATTGCTTAGAAAATGGTTTTTGTATTCAATTTTATTGTACATCAGTAGATAATCCACTGTATACTTGACGACTATATATATGTGGAAAATAAATAACAAATATTAGTGTGTTTTTTCAAGGATTAAACGTGTGTGTGTGTGTGTGTGTGTGATGATAACAAGAAAACGAAAATTTACAGTTTGCCTACAATCCATATAACGAAAGAGGGTGGAAATTGATATGTTTTTCCTTCGTCGATATTCGCTTTTCTGTATATATTCTGTTTGTCGTGATAATTATTTGTAAATGATTTTCCATTTTTCTCTTTTATTTCGTGTACATTGTTATACAACACTGTATAGATATGTTATTGACAAATCAAGAAGTCATTTATAACAGACAGATAATAACAAAACTATAATAGATTAGCAACCGAAACAAAAAAAAATGTTGATATGCGGCACAACACATGACTTTCCAAATTACATTGCCTAGCATTTAAAAACAATATATTTCAGAATATTAAAGTTTTAATATTTTACATGAGATCGCATCGAATCTGTAGCACGCTAATAAAAATTAGGGCGTTGTTTTTATTTCATAATAAATAATGACCTAGAAAAGGTATCAAACATAATTATTACCACCGTAATCGATAATCCCATTACGAAATAAAAACAACGCCCTAATTATTATTTTCAGAGATTTCCACTTGATATAATCCGATAAGTTTTAGCCGTTGCTAAGATATATTATTGCTTAATGCTAGAATATATTGAACAATACCGACGTTCATCGTCGCATGCGTCATGAGAATATATATTCAGGTGATTAAAATACTTTCCCTACTATATATGTATATAGGAAAAAAATACTTGTTGATGTGACAATTCAACTTGTTGTTTTCTGCTGAAACAGTATACATTTACGTATTTAGTATCTATATGTAAAATAATTGGAACAATAATAAATGCCTCGTTTTTTTGTTGTTGACGTAAATTAAAATTCAAGATAATATACGTAGAATAGAGAATATAACAAACCGATTATCTATTCATGTCAATTGTTAAAATGGGAAAATCAATTTTCTATACGCTCAGGTGGAAAATATTTCTTGTTGAAAATGAATATTGGCTTGAAACGCAAATGTTTTCCAGGAATAATTTAATTTATCAAAAATATATTAGAAATAAACAAGTTTTTGCCTTCGATATTGCGATTTGTTTTCTCATTTCGGCATTAAAATATCACAAATACCTTATTATTTATTTGCGTAGGTTGGCTGCTCAAAACAAGGCTATAGGTAAATGACGACATTTTTGTAGTCTAGGCAATGTCATAAGGCAATTATCACCAATAATTAGATGTCGAACAGATTTTCGGTGGAGAAATAGTAAAATCCAATATTTTATAATAGCTATGACTTACATTAATGTTTGCATTCATTTTTGTCCTAAATGATGAGGTTTGCGATGCAGTAAACCTTTTCACAAGAAACTTGAACTTAGAGGTGCGGTCCAAGTTTATGCTTCTATTCCGATTCGATAAACGTGCGTAGCGTATTGCGGTCACCAAATGCTTTTTAAAAAATGTTAACAAGTAGGGTGCCCCAATATTGTTCTCTTTATCATCGCCATGAAGCTAAGCACCATGTTAGTTAACTTGCTTAAAGCTTCTGCGATGTTTACCTTTAAGGATACCTTTAAGGATACTTGCATATGAAATCCAATATCTTGATGCACACTACAGTTAACAGTTGGTTTTGGTTGGTTATTTTATGCGTTATGATATGAAACTTCTTATCATACTTTTGGCTTAGTGGAAGAATGAAAATTAAGCATTCGTTGCTCTGCTCGCTGCATTGGATTGATTCTTCTTTTGAATTCTTGGTCAATTGGACGCAGTTTGCAGTATGATCTCCGCCACAGTTGCTGCATTTTCTCACTGATACATCCGTTTTTTCTTTTGTTGCATACATTTGAGATATATAGTTCACCACAGATAACACAAACATCGCTTAAAGTGCAATATGCTTTACTTCCTCAATGGTAATTCTTCTATGCAGTAGTTATTTTAAGTCAAATATTGCATGTTTCTCTTTGACTATTTTATTACCTGGTTCTAATTCCAGACGGAACAATGGCTGAGGCAACTTCTCAACTAACGCTCTGTAACCGTTAATATTGAGCAGTTGAATTTTTGTTTCTTTAATATCTCCATTGGTAATGAACTTGATTCTTTTTGCGAACTTTTTCGCCCGCCGGGTCTTCAACAACCAATCTAGAATACCGGTTGATTTGAGTTAATTCAACGCTACCAAGCTCGGTGAATTTATTCACGTTTGTACTAGCCGCTGATCTAGGGCTTCTCCTTCGCTTTGAGCTGACAGTAATATACCTGCCCAGCCCTGTTTGAACTAAGCACTGAAATACATCACCGTTTATTTTATTGTCATCTGTTGTCGATGCACTTACATTGTTTTTTTTATTGTCAAAATTTGTAGACGATGAACTTTTATTGTTCATCGCACTAAATCCATTTACGTTAATTTTTAGTTCACTAGATATTAAATTACCTGGTAAAGTAATTTTTGATGCATTTGCGATCTGTTGTCGTTTGGGCTATGTTGCACATAAATAGTTAATCACTATTGTGGTCGTATCGTTTAGCGATACAGATTTGGCCCAGCCTTTCTTATTTGAGGTGGAGAATATTTGAACATCACGGTTTCACATATATTTCACATGAGATTCATGCGATACTTTGGTAGCAATATTATTCCATTTGGAAAGCATATATTTTCAGCAACCTTCTCGCATCCGCCATTCTTCTTCAGCATTCTTCTCTGCCGAATATTTCTGGATAACTCAAAAACCGGTGGGCTTGTGGGGTTGATTTATAATCTTTCTTCAAAAACTCAAATTGTTTAGTAGACGGATGAATTTTTACAAACCGTACATCTGTAATTGTTTTCATTGCTTGTCGTGAATAATTAATCGCGGTCAGGAGTGGAACATTGTGAAAATGGAATCCACATTATCCCTCATCGATTAAATAATGCGGGAAAAAAATTAATAACTATTTTCTAAATTGAAAACTGAAACCCATTTTGGTTTTACGATATTGTTGATCGAGACTCAAAAAGTTTGTTTAAGTCGATCGATAGATATGGATGTGTTTTTTCCTTCGATGTCCACCACACAATGTTTTGTGAATCGTCGAATTACCTTATGTGGGCGTTCGTAAAGTGAGGTCAGGATAGTACGAATTTTATCAACCCGGATAAAAACGAACTCACATTTATCCAGGGTTTTTGGAATAAATATATCGCTTTCCAAGTGGTGGCGCAGCTGAAACTAGTTTGCGCATAGTTGGTATTCCATAACATGATCGGAGTCTGCTGGTTGTTGATCTGGCAGTTCCATAAAAAATTCGTCTGGTAATTTTCGTGGTTAAATTGTTTCGTGGTTGGTCTTAAACTAGTTCTGCCGGCGAACATTTAATATTATCTTTTTAAATAGCTCTTATGCCAAGAAGAACTATGGACATCTGTGAACTCCAACTTATCGTATTACCTCTCACTTTTAGCCTTACCTTACATTCACACAACAATCATTCAATCCATTCATTCATCCCATTCACACAAGTACAGTTTACCACCTGCGCATTGCATAACTCCATGTCACCCTGTACAGTGACATGGAAGATGGCTCGGCCCATGAGTTCTACATTCCAACAGTAGGATCATAGATGTTTTTAATTTAATCACCGATCGTAATCGGGAGATGAAAAATCCCTTTTGCATCCCGCCTCTGTTGAGATTCGAACTCGGTACCTCCCGATCCAAACGTCGTACATTTAATCACTGCGCTATTTGCTCGGTCTAGATATGGTTTTAGTTGGCGATGAAATAGTCTCACTCCGTTAGATTGCGGGTGATGAGGAGGTTTCCAAATACGATGTGTGCCTAGTAGCCTCTTTAGTTCTGAGAAGAACTCTATATTGGAGTTATGTTTACTGGTACCCAAAATCTTGATATATCATTTTCCACAAAAGTTCATGGAACAGTTGCGGCGGTGGTAATATCCGTTATAAGGTAGCCTTCTGAACATCTAGTGAAACGACCTACGGCAGCTAAAATGTCACTTGGACCACTATATGCGGTCCAAGTGATCCCACGATGTCCAAATGAATGTGTTCAAAATGACCCAAAGGCTGTTTACATTGTCCTAATTCCGATTTCATGTTAAGCCAAAAGTAACCATCCGCTTTTAATTTTCTATTGGTTTTGAGACGAGTGGAACTAGAAAGTAATTTCTGAAGTTCCTCGTCAGGCTTCTGTAACTCCGAAATAGATGAGATCTGGTGTTTTTACGATAGAGGCAGTTGCCTTATCGCTTGTGCGTGGCAGACATGTCAGCGACAACATTATCTTTGCAATATATTGAATATCCGTTGAAAACTTATGAATGTTAGGTGTAAATCATAAATTCTCAACCTTCTACAAAATATCGAAAATGTTTAACCGCTATGTTCATGGCGTATAATTCTCTATAAAATGCTGAATATTTCATTTCGGCTAATGGTTGTAACTTTTTGGAGAACTATGCTAGAGGTCCCTTACATCCATTTTTGAGTTGCTGCTAGACGGCTCCGACTGCGGTATTCGATGCAACTGTAGTAATACTGAACACTGCATCACCTAAAAGATGACCCAAGACATTGTACTTTTAATCTAAGCGAATGATTCCATTAATTAACCATGCAATAAATTCACGGTCTTGCGAATACTACGATTTTCGACTCGGCTAACCACAAGTATTCCGTAAGCTGGCTTGAGCCTGTCGATGCCAATTGTCGTGAGTTTTCCATCGATGTCCACAACAAAATATTTGCGCAATTTGCGGGTTACTGGATATGGTCCAGAATACGGTGTACTCAAAGGACTTTTAACTCTGCCAATGCGAACAAATACATGTGAACAATTTTCCAGATTTATGGGGATATATACGTATCCTGTTTGGTCGGATATACAGAACCAAGCTGTAGGATCTAAAGCTCTCATGTTGGTACGAAGCTGCTTTATGAAATCCGAATTATCTGTGTTTGGGTTCGAATTTTGATCGTTGATGAAGAATTCACTGGGAACCTTGATGTATTGACCATACACTAGCTCTGCTGGAGTGCACTTGAGGTCTTCTTTGACTGAGGTTCGAATACCCAATAAAACGAATACCCAGTAAAGCGGCTTTAAGTTGCCTGTGGAATCGCTCGACAAGCGAACCTAGGAGCTTCGTGAGGTCAGTAAACATTGTTGATTCAAATTGTGTTCCTTGGTCTGTCGTTATATAAAGTGAGACACCAAATCTACAGATATACTCATTGTAGAAGATCTTGCTTACGGTTTTGGCAGTCATTTCTCTGATTGGATAAGCTTCTGGCCAACGGGTAAATCGGTCGACCATCGTTAGAATGTAATGATAGCCATTCGATTGGGGCAGTGGACCACCTAAATCCATGTGAATGTGTTCAAACTTGCCACTTAGTAGCTCGAATTTACCAAGTTCTGATTTTGTGTGGCCGTGATCTTTGGATTTTTGACATTGGATACAAGATTTCGGCCAGTTACTTGTATCAGTATTCATTCTTGGCCAGAAGTATTTGGAAGAAATTAATTTTCGCGTGGCACGTATTCCAGGATGTGATAAGCCAATGTAGGCTATCGAAAATTGTCCGTCGTATGTTCTTGGGAACGAAGGGTCGATTTTTAGCTGTCGATGTCTCACACTTAATCTGCTGCTGGTTGTTTGGTAGGTTGACTTGTTGCAGGTTGACTCTTGATTTCAAATTCCGAACTGAAATCAATTTCTGCAATTCGTCGTCGCCTTGTTGCTGTTGGAGTAATTCTTTCATGTCGAAAGAGGAGACGCTGATTTTTGGTGAAAACGTCTCATCAAATCAAGACAAACTGTCGCTCACCACATTTTCTTTGCCTTTGATGTGGTGAATGTCGGTCGTAAATTGTGCAATATACTCAGGATGTCGTAATTGCCGGGGACTACGTTCCGATTTTGACGCGATTGCTGTAGTGAGAGGTTTGTGGTCGGTAAATATGGAGAAATTTCGAGGGCCGCTACAGTTTGGCCGCATTTGGCCGCTACAGGGCCAGTTATGGCCTTTAAACACTGTTTATTAAAATTCCGAGTATGATGATTTAAATGAAACTTTCTTCAATCACTGGATATCTGACAAATGAGCGAAGGTTCATCACGCTCACGCATACGACGTTCAGGCAGCATACAAATATTTAGCACTTTCTATTCACTCAGAGTGACAGTGATAAGATGATGTTCACCGCTAAATTTGTTTACCAAGTATAGGTTGCCGGTATACCTATAATAATCTTATTTTAACTCAATTTGTCGTTAGTTGACCATCTACAACATCTACTTCAGTGGTTGAAAATGAGAGAATTCTATAACTTGATGATGTGGATTGAATGGTTGAGCTTATCAAAAGCCATTGTAAAATATAAAAAAACAAGCTTGACTTGCTGTCTGGTTTTTAAATTACTAGGATAAAATCCATGTTGAGCAGAAGAATTACATTATTTGGTATAATGGAGCATCTTATCCTATGAACCATGGATTAAGTGAGAGGCTCTTACTCACAACCAACTTACTGCTTTGTGTACGTAAAATAAATAAACTAAACGGAACTCTATAAATTTCGAGACATGATGTTAATGTAAAAAAGCCACCAAACATTTTACAGATTTCAAAAAGGTGACTAGCGATGAAGCTGTTGTAAGTCATGAATGACTAAAAAACCAACAATTTAATTTTTCCTTGCTCTTCAAGTTCCAGAACTGTTTAAAACTAAAATTCCTCCTTGATTTGTTCCAAATTCTTGTTGTATTAGATCAAACTATTTAACTCTATTGAAAGTGGAATTACGTTTCACACGGTACCACGGCTCACGAAATACAGTTTTTTTTTACTAAAATGTCTTTAAATACCACTCTTGAGAAGGTCGTTAAACAGAAACCCTTACAAAACGTTTAAATGGCTGAATTTAGTTCAAAAAGTGTCATTAATAAAAAAATGTATATTCTTATTTAAAATTTATATTTAATTTACTATAAAAGTATGCAGAAACAGAGAAGGTGTTGATCACAAAACTTTCATAACTGATCGATCTCTGTAAATTTGACGTAAATTACAAAATTTCAATTTTCGATGCAAAATGTTTACACTGGAAAAAAAAGGTTCAGTCCTTCAGATTGACAAAACCAAAAGTGTTTTACGAATGGAGCTTCTAACAATTTTATTATTTATGTTGTGAAATATTTCATTAAGTGAGTTAATTTGTTAAATTCGATTTTTTAATAAAAGCTTGAAAGTTTGAAAAATGGGATTATTTAGACTTATAATTTCAAAGCTTAAATTAAAAGCTTGCGATCAATTAAGAACAATAATAATTTTTAACACACAAAAAAGCTTTTAAATAATACAACGCAATAATTAACAGTTTATTCAGTTTGCTATAAATGCCGAAATGTTACTTGATTTCTGCTGCCCATTAGCATAATGAGCGACTTTATGTCGTAGTTTACAAATTGTGGGATGAAACAAAACTACGTTTGGGTCAATTTCAAATTAAAATCGGCAACAATATGAAAACAAAAAATTATTTAGTTAATGGTATTTACTGTAAATGTTTTTAAAAATATTCAAAAAAAAAAATTAGGGCGTTTTTTTTATTTCATAGTATCGAACACACCTAATGATATGATATGATTAAGATATATTGATATAATAAATTACATAACAAGAAATTAACAATATTTTCAACCCGATTGGCCGTTATAAACGCCCTAATTTTTTTGTGATTAATTGATAAAAATAGGTAGAACAAAATCTAATAAAAAGAACTCGTGTTTGCAAATTTTTAACAAAAATCAGGAATATTTACAATAGTTTGTTTTATATATCACTATCAATGTGAAAAACTAACATTATTTTTACAAATTATGCAAATTTTATAATTTTAACGATTTATATACAATAAACACATTTTTCTATATGCTCAACCAGAAACAGATGTGAAAACCCAACAATTATTATTAAAATTTTAAGTGGCAGCGACATTCAAAATGAAATTTATAAAGCAATAAAATAGTAGTTTTATTACTACTTAATATACAAACTATTATACGTAATTTACATTGTTAAGCAAAATAAATATTATATTTAAATGTCTTGTGTGTTGATACAATGTCTGTTAGAAAACTTATATACTAACATAATATTTTGCAAAAAGAAATTAGAGCGTCACAAAATCTGGGTCATCTTCGCTTATTTGAACAGATTTGATTTATATTAATAGTTTTTTTTTTTGGATAAACTTCGTAAATTTTGGGGGAAAATCTCAATCACCTATATATACAAAATATAAGTACATAAAGATACACTGTGTAATATTTATAATACCGCAGGCACTATGATTGATCTATCTGACTAAATTGACGTATATATACGGAACAATATAAATCTTTATTCCAGACATGCAATTCAAATAAATGAAAATAATAAATTAAATTTAAATTTAGAAAATTATATCTGGAATATGCCCGTTTAAAAACAAAAAAAAAAATTAAAGCAATAAACAATTTTCCGGCAATTTTTCTTTTATACATACACACACACACACACCCAATCGCTTTGTATATACAAAGCGAGCAGAACATGCAATTTACATTTTCAATGAAATTAATCAAAATTATTATTTTATATTTTATGTTTTTTATTTGATTTGGTTGGCAAAGTTGATAAACTTTTAATGAGTTTCGCGGAAAAATACAATTTTTCCACTTTGATTGAAAACCGAAAAACACTTTAATTATTTTAAAATAAAGAACTTGCTTGGTGTATCTGCATATTCCGTTTTTCACATATGTATGATGTATACAAATAATTTTGCTATATACGAGTACTCGGGTATAGGATGTGGAGAATCATTGAATATAAATTATTTACTTTACTATTATTTTACTATAGACGAAGCTTTTAGAACTTTCATATAAATCTATGTACATATATATAAACTCTATCTGCCTCTTCAGTTTAACACTTCTCGATTTTCAATTAATCTTTTATCTCGGTGATCGTACCAATACAAACATATCGGTATATACACCTATTCGTACCAAGGTAGTATTTTTCTCATTTTCAATTTAATTAAGAACAACACTGATAGACGGATTAGTTATTTAATAATGTATTGATTTTGCATTTGAGATGTTGAAAGAATTAATTTTGGTGTGCGATTTATCGTGTTTGTATATAGCATTGATGGATATCTAGTAGGAAAGCCAGATTATTTCTGACCTATACAAAACGTAGTAATCGTATTTGAAAAAGAATTGTATTATATTTCAGTTATTTGAGCAAAACAATTTAGAAGTTTTCAGCTCCTCGTCACGAAATGGTAATGATTTTTTCATGGTAATACCTCGGTTAAAATTGTTTAAAGTTATTTAATTGAAAAAAAAATTAGGGCCTTTTTAAAAATATTATTACAATTTATTGTTCAGTATTAGCTCAAATCAATACTCTTGAAAGGTGAAAAGTCTTCTATTTTGAAATCCAATTTAATGTTACCAAATGTTTTATATTATAAAAAAACGCTCTAATTTCTTATCAAAAAATCTAAATAATTTTTGGTATTCACGGTGAGATCAATACTAGATATTTTCTGAGTCTCTTCATTTTCAAGTGTTGCCATATTATTGTAAACTTGCTAGTAAACATCTTATTCAATTCGAATGAGATTAATTAAAACATATAGTCATTCAATACAAAAACGACTTTACTATATTGTAGATTTGAACAAGTCCACGATCACCGATCTGCTTACCTGAAAAGAAACAAACAAATAATTCAAATTATTACGTGTACAAAAACAGGAAGAGCTTCAGTTATATAAATTCTATAATTAAAGTTTCTAGAATTGGTGTTGTTGCCCGAACATAATAAAATCTCAAACACAATAAAATGTCCTGAAATTAACAATATTGCATTAAACTTATACAAATATACATATCCAACGTGTTTATTCTCGATTACTAAATAGACCCCACCCGTGGTAATCTATTAAATAATTCATAAATCAAGGCGAACTTAATTTTACAAATAAAGTCCACAAACCTGAGCTAAGCTCAGGGTTTAATGAAGTAAACGAAAAATAGATTCAAGTTAATGCAAAATTTAACATCGGATTCAAGCTGAGGCTAAATTTAATTTTGATCCTGCGAGACAACCAACAACTAGCGAGAAAAACCTAAGATTTAACATAGTCATTCGAGCCACTAAAAGAACTGGCAAATAAAAGTACAGACGGACAGTCTATAACGTCGTGAAAGATGACGATACCACCAGCCAAGCTATATCAGGCACATAACTTCACAAATTAACGTCAATAGAGGAGCTAAGCAACAACAAGCACCAATACCACCGCTAGTAAACCAAACAACAACAAGATGGATGAGTTACTTCAAATCCATGAGGTAACATGTGGAAAGATAGTTCAACTAGAGAAAAACTATCGAAAAGACGGTGAAGATAGAAAAATGAAGTCTTACTTAGAAAAGAGAATAGCGAGTCTTAAAGCGGTATATATTAATTCGTTGGAAACCATGACAGAATTCTAGGAATGGGCCAGAATCACGCTTATCTCACCACACGAAAAAACATGACAGATGTTTACAATGAACAGGTAGAAGATATGCGCTATCACCTACATACCGGACCGCCATTGACACCAACAACGTCACAAGAAGCCCTACAACTTCCAAACTCACGTCTCGAGGCAGCATTTAAACCAACGCCATTAATTCGGGTTGATGCCATACAAAGCTTATCAACCAATTCCGAAAAGGGGGAAATGACCAAGGTAACTCAGTGGCAAATCAAAAACAACAAACGCCTATCAGTAGTTCAATTGAAGCCCTTCAAGCAGCATGATAGAAGGGAGCAATAACACAAAATTGTTCAAGTGACAAGACGTCCTCATGTGCCAGATATATCAGAAATTGACTTCAATAAATTATTCCTTGAAAACCAATAACATATCTAAGGATAATCTTAAAATAAGACAGTTAGAAAAAGACATCACTCCCCAACACACCGGATTATTAGTAGAGCTCGAAGAAGACGAACAAAACTCCAACCACTACAGAGGTCACTTTGATAACGTTGGATTTGTAATTGTCAAGGTCTTGTACTTAAATTTGAAATAAACGTCAAATTTTTCGCTGTGTTGTAAAAAGTACCGCTTGTCAGCCTCCAGACTTGATATCATCATTTTAGTATATGCCTTACGCTTACAATTTGTTAGATTTATAAGCCGATCATCGAACCAAGGAGAGTCAACACTTAGTGCTTTGTTATAAATTGGTACATGGAGTTCAAAGCTTTGGTGTATGATCTCGTAACATCAACTGTCGACATTTTCATTCACATTTTTTGCATTTAGAATTTTTCCCCCATTCACTGCTTCTAAAAAAACTTGCCGACCAATATGATTTGTCTTCTTAAAGTTGTATTTGATTTGTTGGAGGTGTTTTGGTTTTGGTTTTGGCGTACAGTCGCTAGTCTCAAATACAATATCCAAAGGTTTGTGGTTGACATCACTTACAACAAATGGGTTGGGTGACTCAGTTACTTTAACATCTACTTCATTCGTGAAGACAAGATCGTAAAACATCTTCAGATTATTCGCAATGGTGTTAATTTGGTTAAATTATATCCAAGCAAATAGAAATTTTGCATCTGACTTTATGGAAGAATGCAATTAAATGCCAAATCAAAATTCTAGATGATATTTGGAAGATTGAAGTCACCAAGTACAAGAAGTAAATCGGATGACTTTGATGTTTTAATTACTTCTTCAATCAGATCGACACATGCAGCATAATAATCACTGTTTGAATTAGGGGTTATGTGCGCTGTGTAGATAAACATATAACGTTGATTAATTTTAATCTTCATGCAAATCTGCTCAACTCTTGATGGGACTAATGGTAGCACTCACCAGTTTCGAATACACGGCTATGATTATGCCACCGCCCGATTTTTTAGAGCTAGTTTCAGGATTGCGACCATTGGTTCCAGGATTAAAGTTGCTTTCACCGATTACATAAATTAGGTAGTTTGTTTCTCGAACAAAGCGGTACAATTTGGATGCTTTTGAAGCCATTTTGTTAACATTTTGATAATATATTCAGCACAACCCAGTGACTGATTTACTTCCTGACTTGTCACATGGTTTTGATGTAATTGTGGGCACTCCAGGTATGGCATATTCCCTGCTGAACTACAGCACTGCTTTCTTTTCATACAGAGGACTATTTGGTAAGCCTTTTCTAGGCAACTTTTCTTAACGCTTTAGAAAGAATCGTCGACAGTTTTATTAGAGCCCATCCCTCAATTACCTCCACACTCAGTAACATGCGGCATACTTACAGAATTGGTAAGTGCTGCGAAACTGCTCTGCATGAACTTGTAACTAGGATTGAAATATCCCTCAATAATAAAGAGTTTCTTTTAGATGCTTTCCTATATATTGGGGGCTTTTGATAGTATCTCGTGTGCTTTGATAAGACCGTCCCCAAGGAGGTGTGCTCTTTCATTTACTATAGCTTTTGGTTATTAATGGTTTACTGGTTAAGCTGCAGCAATATTCAAAATTAAAAAATTAAAATTGAGCGGATTTTACTCCAGCACTCAATGCCACTAATGGGCCCACGGTGCAATACCCCCACATTCACTAGTCATTCATTCAACCCATTCACACAAGTACAGTATACCACCTGCGCATTGCATAGCTCCATGTCATCGTCATAGATGTTTTCAATTTAATCACCGATCGTAACCGTGAGATCAAAAATCCCTTTAAAATCCTGCTTCTGTTGGGATTCGAACCCGGTACCTCCCGATCTAAACGTCGCAGCTTTAACCACTGCGCTATTTGCTCGGTGCAGCAATCTTACTTCATTGCATGATGATCTTGTCTTAATAGTTTAAGGCAAACACCTCAATGTCTTATCTGACTTAACGCACCATACCATAACTAATATGGAGGCATTGACAGTGGTCTGCGCCTAAATCCGTCCAAAACTTATTTAATCGTCTTTATTTGGTATAAGTGTGGTCTGGATCTATCCGTTCGTTCTCTTTCTGGGAGACCGATTACCAGATGTGACAAAGTAACCACCTTGGTGTTATCGTAAATATCAAACTTTCCTGGAAATATCACCTCGATTGCAAACTACAAAAAGCTTCTGCCATATTTTGCTAATGTAGAAGAGCTTTTGGGAAATCCGGGGGTCTCCTGGGGTCTTGTTTTTCATATATAAATTGCTGGTTAGTCTAAAGGTTTCTAATGCCAAACTTAGTAGTCCACAAAATACTGCTTGTGCTTTTACTGGAGCTATGCCTTGTAATCCACTTCTAGCTATGAAGTTTATTCTTTCCTAGCGTCAGTTATCTTTATTCTGGGTACAGCTGGTTTATAAGCGTTTCGAGTGAGACGGTTATATTGTGAGACATTCTTAAAAAGTCCACTTTATTTTGACTAGAAATTCATATGGGTAAAAGAGTACTACTCGAATTCAACTTCTCCAATTTATTCTCATAATCCTTCAAGGGATTTGTGTGTTAATACAATGAACTTAAAATTTCTAGGAGTTTAGAGAGGAGTGTATTTTCGGCATCCCTCAATACCTACTCCACATATACGGTAAGCTAGCAACAGTGGCGCTAATAAATCTTTTAACCAACTTGAACTTGATTTTGCCCTTACAGTATTCTGTAAATATTTTGAAATTACAAAATTTATTAAACTGCTTTGCGTCAGCGAAAGCGATCATTAAAAAAGTGTGCGGTTTTTCTACTCACTCTAGAATTTACATCGTTTGTTTTATTCACAATCCACTGAACGAACCTTGAATTTGACAAGGCAAAAACGTAACAATTGGTGACAGCGGTGGGATTGTGAATTAAAAGATGATTCTAGACGAATTGAAGATTATCGATTTAAAGGAAGAGTTGGAGCGACGTGGTTTGTCAACGGTCGGCCAGAAAAATGTATTGAGACAACGACTACTTCAAGCATTAGAGCTGGAGGGTAATGATCCGGCTAGTTATAATTTTGATGAATCGACATTTTCCGACCACGCAGAAGAGGACGAAGAGAATGGAGAAAGTAAAGAGGCGATAGTGGAGGTTGCATCGGTACCTTCTGGAAATTTCGATACGGCGCAGTTAATGGCAGTTATGATGAGAATGGAACAGTCAATAGAAAAGTCAGTTGAAAAGTCTGTTGAAAAATTAAACCATAAAATGGAACATTCTAATATGGAAATAAGACAATCAATGGAACAATCTAGTAATCAATTAGATCAGAAAATTGAATTGGCATTTGATCGATCAAATCAAGAAATGAAAGAAATTAAACGGTCAAATCATTAATTGTGGCTCTAAAAGGAGAAGCGGCTGAAACACTGCAGACTATTCCGCAGTATGACCGTAGTAATTACAACGAAATAATGAAGGCGCTGGATCGAAAGTATGGAAGTGACCATAAGCGAGAGATGTATCGTATGGAGCTGAAGAGCCGATGTCAAAAGATCGGAGAGACTCTTCAAGAATATTCCGCAGCAGTCGAGCGGCTAGAGCATTTGGCACATGTGAATATATCTCCCGATTACATGGAGAGGATTAAGATGGATGCATTCATCGATGGAACACGTGATTCGGAAACACGTAAAGCAGTGATGTTATCACCTAAGACGACTTTTGCCGAGACCATCGCGTGCGCTTTAATAAGTGAGACTGCACCAACGTCGAGCGGTCGGTTCCAAGATACAGAGAGGGTGGTAGCAGAATAAAATGTTGGAAATGTGACAAAATGGGTCATATGTCGAGAGACTGTAAAGAAGAAAAATGGAGACGTACAAGATCGCGATCTCCTATGCAACGACGAGTATTAAGTAGAGAGCGACTACAAAGCTATCATTACCAGACCGAACATCGGAAAGGGAGTGCACATGGAAATGATGATGCATTGTCAAGACGACCATGTCAAGTGGAATGTAAGCACTGCGGGCGTATAGAAGCAAAGGAAGACGTTATCGACATCAGGCTTATGCAAATACTACCCGATAAAGAATGGACGGATGAAACGGTTAGGGACGAGCAGTTAGCAGATCCAGATTTGGCAATAATCATGCAATTTAAAGAGACAGGAAAGCGTCCAACTTGGTGTGAAATTGCGGATAAGAGTCCCACGGTAAAGGCTTACTGGGTACAATGGGATAGTCTCCAAATCGAGAACGGATGCTTAAAACGAATATGGGAAAGCTCGGACGGTAATGTGAAACAATTGGTAAAAGTGCTGCCTAAGGGGCAAGTGGGGGTCATCTGGGAATTAATAAAACACTTGCCAAAATACGTCAACGTTTTTATTGGTCAGGATGTAGACAATATGTAGTCCTGCACGGAAAAGTCGGGGAGCAATGCAGCAATATAACGTTGGAGCGCCATTTGAAAGCATCGCAATGGATGTGGCAGGACCATTTCGGACTACGGATGTTGGTAACAAATATGTGCTAGTAATAATGGACTATTTTAGCAAATGGCCAGAGGTGTATCCCATATCTAATCAGGAAGCAACCACGATAGCTGACGCCGTGGTAAATAATTGGATAAGTCGTTTTGGAGTACCAATGGAGATTCACACAGACCAAGGAAGAAATTTTGAGTCAGTTGTATTTCAGGAAGTCTGTCAATTGCTCGGTATAAATAAAACAGGAACAACGCCTCTGCATCCACAGTCGGATGGTATGGTGCAAAGATTCAACGGGACGTTGGAGAAATATTTAGCAAAGGTCGTGGATAATGATCAACGCAACTGGGATCGACATATTCCGATGTTCCTGATGGCGTATCGATCAGCAGTACATGACTCAACGGGAATGACACCAGCGAGAACCCTTTTTGGAAATAATCCGCGATTACCCGGAGATCTAAAGTTTGGAGCTGTTCCGTCATCAGCTTTAGATAGACAGAATTATGCCACCACACGTTTGAGGGAGTGAGGAGGTTCAAATATTTGGGCTCTCTTATCACTCACGATAGCAGTGTGGGTGAGGATATTAAAGTGCGGCTGGCAGCTGGCAGTCGTTCTTTGTATCCTCTAAGGCCAGTGCTAAAATCTAAACACTTATCAAGTGCCGTGAAACTGAAGCTTTACAAAGCGTTGATCAGACCCATTATTATGTTTGGATGTGAAAGTTGGGCGCTGACGGATGAGTACGAGAGATGACTCCTTACATTTGAGAGAAGAATCATGCGTCTGATTTACGGCCCTAAACGCGAAATAGATGGTACATACCGAGCTCTGTACAATTTCGAGATCAGAGATCTGATGAAGACCCCCGATATTGTACATGAAGTTACATCCCACCGAGTGCGCTGGCTCGGTCACGTTCTGCGTGCTGATCCGGAACGAATTGTGCAGCGATCTCTGAAAGGAGAGCCACCATATGGTAGGCGCAGAGGTCGTTGCAGGCGACGATGGCTCCACGATGTAGAGAACGACTTGGCCTCTTCTGATTGTCTTAGACAGTATGAAGACCAAGCTCAGGATCGAAACCGTTGGAGCCAAATTGTTGATTCAGTAAGGGGCCAGTAATGGCCTTTAACACTGTTAATTATTATTAGACAGAATTATGTTGACCAGATGAGAGGAGAACTCGACGAGATACACCAGTTTGTACGAGAGAGGATACGAGTATCAAGTGACCGGATGAAGGCTCGATATGACATACGAGCAAATAATAAAGGTTTCGAAGAAGGAGAGCTAGTATGGCTTTACAACCCACAACGGAAGAAGGGTTTATCACCAAAGCTGCAACCTTCATGGGAAGGGCCGTATACCATCATCACCAAAATAAATGACGTGGTCTACCGGATCAAGAAAGGGCAGCGAGGAAAGTTGAAGGTGGTGCATATAGAGCGATTAGCGATCTACAGGGGTAGTGAGTTGGATCCTGTTCGGGACGAATCAGGATTAGGTAGGGGGTAATGTTACGATCGTGGCGACATCTATGTTTGAATAGCGACACTATCGTTAATGTAAAATTGTTATAAAGTAGAACAGTAGAGGTGTCTAGACTTATCTAGACTAATCGAATATTCTGGACATTTCTAGAATGGTTAGAATATTTGGTATAAATACGCGACAGACATTTGGGAGTAAATCAGTTGTGTTGAAACCGTGAGAGTGCTAATAGTAATAAAAAGGAAAGTGTTTATAAAGTAAAATAAAGTGTTATTAAAGTGTAATATAGTGTTGTTAAAGTGTAGTAAAATAATTATTGTAAAGTTAAATAATTAAGTTAAATAAGTGAATTAATTAAATTAGTGTTTAATCGGAAATAAATAAATTTAGTGTGTTCTAGAATTTACATCGTTTGTTTTATTCACAATCCAGTGATCGAACCTTGAATTTGACAAGGCAAAAACGTAACAATATGTTTACGGTTTAACATCGAATCGTTCAAAATAGTTAGTACTGAACGATTTCTTGGCCAAAAATAAAACTGGACTAAATAATTACTTGTTAATTGAATTGTTATGCCATCAAAACGATATAGACAACTTTTCAAACAACATGCAATTACATTTTTTATTACATTCACATTACATGTTTAGTTAAGCGGAAAAATTGGCAGTTCTAGAAAGCTCAAATTATGTCGATTCAAAATATGTACACATAGCGAGCGAAATCACAAGTGAATGGACTTTAATGTAAAAAAAAATTATAACTCCTGGAAATATCTTAAACCAAAATTTTTTTACGAAAACAAACCAAATATAAAATGTAACAAGTGTCAATTTTTTTTTTAATCAAAATCGTACAAAATATAGCAAAAGCTCTATGATATTTCGGTAACAAGTAATAACATAAAAAACCTGCGTAACACACCCCGTCAAAATTAGATGTTTTATATTGATGAGAATTTACTACTTACTTGTTTTGATCAGAAATTTATTTATTTTCCCAGATTTTCGTTTTTCGTGTATACGCTTGATGAACAAAAAGAAAATTTATAAAATAATTTTATCCCTACATGCTATACCTTTTATGCAAATTAATGTAGGTATACAAACATTTACAGTCGGTTACAATAAACAAATTAAAAAGCTTAAATTACACGAAAATTTGTGTATGACAAAATACGTAACCAAAATAAATTTATAATATTTTTGCAAAAAGGAATCCATAACAAAAAAAAATGTATGTAAGAAATATGGTGAAAGGTGTGTTACTTAGCACATAGAGTTTACAAGAAGGTAGAGAGAGATTCTATATCGATTAGAATTTTGTTTTCAACGGTAGTGTGTTTAGGTGGGTATATATGGTTACAACTTAGATCGTTGAAAATGTTTATGACATTTTTCTTGGGTTACAGTCGTAAAATTCTGAAAATTTAGGTGTAAATGTTTAACTGAATTGTATAGATATATAATAATGATGCTAACTACCCTCATAATCATAAAACCCAATAACAACAATAACCTCAAGGAAAATAACAGATCGTCGACAATATTTTCAAATCACGTATGGATTCTGTTTTTTGTTTGTTTTTTTTTTTTTAATTTTCTGGGCACACACATGTTGATTTTAATGATGGACATTTTATTTAATGAGAGACTAAAGTTAAACAAGCATTGGTTATTGTATATATGCATATACGTTTTATATAATTAGACTAAAAATGTCAAACATCCATGCGTATAGTCAATTATAAATTGTTGCTGACCAGAATAATTTATAAAAATTCCAAATAAAACAAATTTTTTAAAATTTTATAATTTGGATTTTAATTCTATGTTGGAATGTGTTCATTACGCAAAGAATCGTGTCCAGATATTTAAATTTATAAATATTTAATTTGTGTTGCACTTAAGTGGACGGCGGGGGTTTGCCGGAGAAATAATTTAGTGTTCGGACCTTAGGAAACTCGACTAAGAAATTTAAAAATTGTATTAATTAAATTGGCCTCTGTGGTCGGGGGGCACTCACATGCTCGTAAATCTAATCTCTCACAGTATCCTTTGCTTGTCGTGGGCGGCGACTACACCAAAAAATCAACTGTTTACTACAATAAAAAAATCAACTGTTTACAAAGTCAACAAATTGAAAACTGGATACCGCAAAAAAAACACCGGACCCCCCCGCTCAAGTACCCGGATACGAGATTTAGGATCGGATCACTTAGAAAACCAAGAGCGTTGGTGGGCCTAATCACTTGCATGAAAGAGTATCGGCTGGAACTCGTTGCTCTTCAAGAAACTCGCTGGCCTAAAAGTGGAGACCATGTGTCCCAGCACTATACGTTGCTCTACAGTGGAGATGACGTTGGAAATTATGGAGCTGGATTTCTTCTTGGGTCGCAGGAAAAAAAGGCTGTTTTGGATTTCCAAGCAGTCGATAACCGATTGTGTCAGATTCGGTTGCGCATGAAGTTAGCCAACTTGTCGATATATTGTGTATGTGCGCCCACAGAAGTCAGCCAGCCCTAAGATAAATACTCATTTTACAATGACTTGGACGATCTGATGGGATCTATACCCGAACACGATGTTAGAATGGTAATTGGGCACCTTAATGCTAGAGCTAGCAGAAATCAGACCGACTTGTGTGAAAAAATAGTTCCGTACTCCCGACATGAAACTGCGACCGATAATGGTGAGAAAATAAAGTACTTTGCAATTACTCATGATCTTAGAGTAGCAAGCACGTTCTTCCCTCACAAACAGATACATCTAGAGACATGGATACATCCTCGTTGAACTTCCCGCAGCCAAATTGACCATGTGTTAGTTTCTAAACGACGTCCTCGGGTTGTGCAGGATGTGAGAACTTATTGGTCAGAAACCAAATACGTAGGCAGCGAACATAATTTGGTCGCTGCTAAGCTATGATGGAAGTTTTCGTACAAGTCTGGGAACACTGCGAAACGCATGGTACGTTTCGACTGTGAAGGTCAGATAAATGAAGATCAAAAGAAACTATATCAGGATTTTGTCAGTGACAACATTGATCAAGCTAGTTACCTGTCATCTCAAATCCTCCGTTTGGAAAACTCTTCTTCTATGAAATGTTCCCTTATGATAGGCCTATTAGACCTATATAGCGGAATCTTGCCCAAATCTCCGAGAGTGCCTTGTTAATTAGTGTAAATGATAACAATTTTTTAGAAATAACTCAAACTATAAGAAAACTAATGCTGGAAAACTCATCTCAAATCCTCCGTTTGGAAAACTCTTCTTCTATGAAATGTTCCCTAGTGATAGGCCTATTAGACCTATATAGCGGAATCTTGCCCAAATCTCCGAGAGTGCCTTGTTAATTAGTGTAAATGATAACAAATTTTTAGAAATAACTCAAACTATAAGAAAACTAATGCTGGAAAACTCATCTCAAATCCTCCGTTTGGAAAACTCTTCTTCTATGAAATGTTCCCTAGTAATTGGCCTATTAGACCTATATAGCGGAATCTTGCCCAAATCTCCGAGAGTGCCTTGTTAATTAGTGTAAATGATAACAAATTTTTAGAAATAATTCAAACTATAAGAAAACTAATGCTGGAAAACTCATCTCAAATCCTCCGTTTGGAAAACTCTTCTTCTATGAAATGTTCCTTAACGATAGGCCTATTAGACCTATATAGCGGAATCTTGCCCAAATCTCCGAGAGTGCCTTGTTAATTAGTGTAAATGATAACAAATTTTTAGAAATAACTCAAACTATAAGAAAACTAATGCTGGAAAACTCATCTCAAATCCTCCGTTTGGAAAACTCTTCTTCTATGAAATGTTCCCTCATGATAGGCCTATTAGACCTATATAGCGGAATCTTGCCCAAATCTCCGAGAGTGCCTTGTTAGTTAGTGTAAATGATAACAAATTTTTAGAAATAACTCAAACTATAAGAAAACTAATGCTGGAAAACTAATCTCAAATCCTCCGTTTGGAAAACTCTTCTTCTATGAAATGTTCCCTAGTGATAGGCCTATTAGACCTATATAGCGGAATCTTACCCAAATGTCCGAGAGTGCCTTGTTAATTAGTGTAAATGATAACAAATTTTTAGAAATAACTCAAACTATAAGAAAACTAATGCTGGAAAACTCATCTCAAATCCTCCGTTTGGAAAACTCTTCTTCTATGAAATGTTCCCTAGTAATTGGCCTATTAGACCTATATAGCGGAATCTTGCCCAAATGTCCGAGAGTGCCTTGTTAATTAGTGTAAATGATAACAAATTTTTAGAAATAACTCAAACTATAAGAAAACTAATGCTGGAAAACTCATTTCAAATCCTCCGTTTGGAAAACTCTTTTTCTATGAAATGTTCCCTAGTAATTGGCCTATTAGACCTATATAGCGGAATCTTGCCCAAATCTCCGAGAGTGCCTTGTTAATTAGTGAAATGATAACAAATTTTTAGAAATAACTCAAACTAAAAAAAAGAAAAATGCTGCAAAACTCATCTCAAATCCTCCGTTTGGAAAACTTTTCTTCTATGAAATGTTCCCTCATGATAGGCCTATTAGACCTATATAGCGGAATCTTGCCCAAATCTCCGAGAGTGCCTTGTTAATTAGTGTAAATGATATCAAATTTATAGAAATAACTCAAACTATAAGAAACTTAGTGCTGGAAAACTCATCTCAAATCCTCCGTTTGGAAAAATCTTCTTTTATGAAATGTTCCTTAACGATAGGCCTATTAGACCTATATAGCGGAATCTTGCTCAAATCTCCGAGAGTGCCTTGTTAATTAGTGTAAATGATAACAAATTTTTAGAAATAACTCAAACTAAAAAAAAAAAAAATGCTGGAAAACTCATCTCAAATCCTCCGTTTGGAAAACACTTCTTCTATGAAATGTTCCCTCATGATAGGCCTATTAGACCTATACAGCGGAATCTTGCCCAAATCTCCGAGAGTGCCTTGTTAATTAGTGTAAATGATAACAAATTTTTAGAAATAACTCAAACTATAAGAAAACTAATGCTGGAAAACTCATCTCAAATCCTCCGTTTGGAAAACTCTTCTTCTATGAAATGTTCCCTAGTGATAGGCCTATTAGACCTATATAGCGCAATCTTGCCCAAATCTCCGAGAGTGCCTTGTTAATTAGTGTAAATGATAACAAATTTTTAGAAATAACTCAAACTATAAGAAAACTAATGCTGGAAAACTCATCTCAAATCCTCCGTTTGGAAAACACTTCTTCTATGAAATGTTCCCTCATGATAGGCCTATTAGACCTATATAGCGGAATCTTGCCCAAATGTCCGGGAGTGCCTTGTTAATTAGTGTAAATGATAACAAATTTTTAGAAATAACTCAAACTATAAGAAAACTAATGCTGGAAAACTCATCTCAAATCCTCCGTTTGGAAAACTCTTATTCTATGAAATGTTCCCTAGTAATTGGCCTATTAGACCTATATAGCGGAATCTTGACCAAATCTTCGAGAGTGCCTTGTTAATTAGTGAAATGATAACAAATTTTTAGAAATCACTCAAACTAAAAAAAAAAAAAATGCTGGAAAACTCATCTCAAATCCTCGGTTTGGAAAACTTTTCTTTTATGAAATGTTCCCTCATGATAGGCCTATTAGACCTATATAGCGGAATCTTGCCCAAAGTTCCGAGAGTGCCTTGTTAGTTAGTGTAAATGATATCAAATTTTTAGAAATAACTCAAACTATAAGAAACCTAGTGCTGGAAAACTCATCTCAAATCCTCCGTTTGGAAAAATCTTCTTTTATGAAATGTTCCTTAATGATAGGCCTATTAGACCTATATAGCGGAATCTTGCCCAAATCTCCGAGAGTGCCTTGTTAATTAGTGTAAATGATAACAAATTTTTAGAAATCACTCAAACTAAAAAAAAAAAAAATGCTGGAAAACTCATCTCAAATCCTCCGTTTGGAAAACACTTCTTCTATGAAATGTTCCCTCATGATAGGCCTATTAGACCTATACAGCGGAATCTTGCCCAAATCTCCGAGAGTGCCTTGTTAATTAGTGTAAATGATAACAAATTTTTAGAAATAACTCAAACTATAAGAAAACTAATGCTGGAAAACTCATCTCAAATCCTCCGTTTGGAAAACTCTTCTTCTATGAAATGTTGCCTAGTGATAAGCCTATTAGACCTATATAGCGGAATCTTGCTCAAATCTCCGAGAGTGCCTTGTTAATTAGTGTAAATGATAACAAATTTTTAGAAATAACTCAAACTATAAGAAAACTAATGCTGGAAAACTCATCTCAAATCCTCCGTTTGGAAAACACTTCTTCTATGAAATGTTCCCTCATGATAGGCCTATTAGACCTATATAGCGGAATCTTGCCCAAATCTCCGAGAGTGCCTTGTTAATTAGTGAAATGATAACAAATTTTTAGAAATCACTCAAACTAAAAAAAAAAAAAATGCTGGAAAACTCATCTCAAATCCTCCGTTTGGAAAACTTTTCTTCTATGAAATGTTCCCTCATGATAGGCCTATTAGACCTATATAGCGGAATCTTGCCCAAAGTTCCGAGAGTGCCTTGTTAATTAGTGTAAATGATATCAAATTTATAGAAATAACTCAAACTATAAGAAACTTAGTGCTGGAAAACTCATCTCAAATCCTCCGTTTGGAAAAATCTTCTTTTATGAAATGTTCCTTAACGATAGGCCTATTAGACCTATATAGCGGAATCTTGCTCAAATCTCCGAGAGTGCCTTGTTAATTAGTGTAACTGATAACAAATTTTTAGAAATAACTCAAACTATAAGAAAACTAATGCTGGAAAACTCATCTCAAATCCTCCGTTTGGAAAAATCTTCTTTTATGAAATGTTCCTTAATGATAGGCCTATTAGACCTATATAGCGGAATCTTGCCCAAATCTCCGAGAGTGCCTTGTTAATTAGTGTAAATGATAACAAATTTTTAGAAATCACTCAAACTAAAAAAAAAAAAAATGCTGGAAAACTCATCTCAAATCCTCCGTTTGGAAAACACTTCTTCTATGAAATGTTCCCTCATGATAGGCCTATTAGACCTATACAGCGGAATCTTGCCCAAATCTCCGAGAGTGCCTTGTTAATTAGTGTAAATGATAATAAATTTTTAGAAATAACTCAAACTATAAGAAAACTAATGCTGGAAAACTCATCTCAAATCCTCCGTTTGGAAAACTCTTCTTCTATGAAATGTTGCCTAGTGATAAGCCTATTAGACCTATATAGCGGAATCTTGCTCAAATCTCCGAGAGTGCCTTGTTAATTAGTGTAAATGATAACAAATTTTTAGAAATAACTCAAACTATAAGAAAACTAATGCTGGAAAACTCATCTCAAATCCTCCGTTTGGAAAACACTTCTTCTATGAAATGTTCCCTCATGATAGGCCTATTAGACCTATATAGCGGAATCTTGCCCAAATCTCCGAGAGTGCCTTGTTAATTAGTGAAATGATAACAAATTTTTAGAAATAACTCAAACTAAAAAAAAAAAAAATGCTGGAAAACTCATCTCAAATCCTCCGTTTGGAAAACACTTCTTCTATGAAATGTTCCCTCATGATAGGCCTATTAGACCAATACAGCGGAATCTTGCCCAAATCTCCGAGAGTGCCTTGTTAATTAGTGTAAATGATAACAAATTTTTAGAAATAACTCAAACTATAAGAAAACTAATGCTGGAAAACTCATCTCAAATCCTCCGTTTGGAAAACTCTTCTTCTATGAAATGTTCCCTAGTGATAGGCCTATTAGACCTATATAGCGCAATCTTGCCCAAATCTCCGAGAGTGCCTTGTTAATTAGTGTAAATGATAACAAATTTTTAGAAATAACTCAAACTATAAGAAAACTAATGCTGGAAAACTCATCTCAAATCCTCCGTTTGGAAAACACTTCTTCTATGAAATGTTCCCTCATGATAGGCCTATTAGACCTATATAGCGGAATCTTGCCCAAATCTCCGAGAGTGCCTTGTTAATTAGTGAAATGATAACAAATTTTTAGAAATCACTCAAACTAAAAAAAAAAAAAATGCTGCAAAACTCATCTCAAATCCTCCGTTTGGAAAACTTTTCTTCTATGAAATGTTCCCTCATGATAGGCCTATTAGACCTATATAGCGGAATCTTGCCCAAATCTCCGAGAGTGCCTTGTTAATTAGTGTAAATGATATCAAATTTATAGAAATAACTCAAACTATAAGAAACTTAGTGCTGGAAAACTCATCTCAAATCCTCCGTTTGGAAAAATCTTCTTTTATGAAATGTTCCTTAACGATAGGCCTATTAGACCTATATAGCGGAATCTTGCTCAAATCTCCGAGAGTGCCTTGTTAATTAGTGTAAATGATAACAAATTTTTAGAAATAACTCAAACTATAAGAAAACTAATGCTGGAAAACTCATCTCAAATCCTCCGTTTGGAAAACTCTTCTTCTATGAAATGTTCCCTAGTGATAGGCCTATTAGACCTATATAGCGGAATCTTGCCCAAATCTCCGAGAGTGCCTTGTTGTTTGGTTTGTTTAATTTTAGAATGATTCTAACAACAATTATGTCGTTTTTGTATTTGATTCCGATTAGAAAAATTATTTGGTTTTCTTCTATACCTATGATTTTTTTAAATTTATTATTATTGCTCGCTTTTAATAATTGATTAAAGTAGACATACAAATTTTTATATTTCCAATAATAATAATTAACAGTGTTAAAGGCCATTACTGGCCCCTTACTGAATCAACAATTTGGCTCCAACGGTTTCGATCCTGAGCTTGGTCTTCATACTGTCTAAGACAATCAGAAGAGGCCAAGTCGTTCTCTACATCGTGGAGCCATCGTCGCCTGCAACGACCTCTGCGCCTACCATATGGTGGCTCTCCTTTCAGAGATCGCTGCACAATTCGTTCCGGATCAGCACGAAGAACGTGACTGAGCCAGCGCACTCGCTGGGATCTAACTTCATGTACAATATCGGGGATCTTCATCAGATCTCTGATCTCGAAATTGTACAGAGCTCGGTATGTACCATCTATTTCGCGTTTAGGGCCGTAAATCACACGCATGATTCTTCTCTCAAATGTAAGGAGCCATCTCTCGTACTCATCCGTCAGCGCCCAACTTTCACATCCAAACATAACAACGGGCCTGATCAACGCTTTGTAAAGCTTCAGCTTCACGGCACTTGATAAGTGTTTAGATTTTAGCAGTGGCCTTAGAGGATACAAAGAACGACTGCCAGCTGCCAACCGCACTTTAATATCCTCACCCACACTGTTATCGTGAGTGATAAGAGAGCCCAAATATTTGAACCTCCTCACTCCCTCAAACGTGTGGTGGCCACTACTAAAATATTTCCAATACACAATATTAAAAATCACTCATTTTTTCCAATAAGAATTGTATTTTGAGTGATACTAATACAGATGTATTTTTTGTTAAGTTTTATTTTTTGTTAGAAACTTTACTTCGGTTATTTCAACGTAGATTAGTTACGCAATCTAAAATGATTACAAATTGTGTTTGAACTTTTTAAAGGATTTACTGGAAACGCATTTCGATGCATTTAATTTTTAATATTGTCAGAGACAGAGCTATTGGTCAAGACCGTGCAGTTGACCAGTGAGATGTCTCGTGAGATGGTTTATCTCTGTATACAGGAACAAAAATCGAAAGGTATGTTGCTAATGCGGTCGTGAGCCAGTTACGATTTGAACAACGACATTTGAACAACGACATTTGACCGCGTTAATATTTGGTGTGTGATTAGAGATGACAAATTGGTTTGCCCTATTGTATTGGACAGTCGACATTCCTAGCCGACAACATAAACGATATCGACAACGTATACATCATCGATAATGTAGATAATTCATAATGTGATTTTGTAAACTAGTTCTAAACTATACGGTGATCAAATTTCTTTAGGATAACAATACGATACGGACGGTAACAAATTCAAAATATCATTTCATCAGAGGAAATAAAATTAAAACTAAAACTATCAAATTATTATTTGTTAATTTCTACCGTTGTTTTTAATATTTTGTTCTAGAATCTGATAGAACTAATAACCTTAATAGAACTAATTGGCTATCCTCTCCCACTGTATAACTGTTATTATCGTCGGTAGAGTTGGAACATTTGCTAAGCATTATGCAATTTTTATGGGTGTGTTTGCATTGAAGCATTCAATTTTAATTATAATTCAACATTACTTTCGATGTAATTCTAAAGAGGGAGTTCAACCACAGACCAATTTTTAAGTGTAACGTTAGTTCCATTAAAAATAACCCCTCTATTACAGCTCATGATCAAGTTTCAAATATACAAACTAAAACCTCGATTTGCGTCGTTAATCGTTTTTATATCAAACATATACATATAACACATTAAAACTAATTAAATAAAAAAATGTTTTTACGATTTTAATTCGATGAACTTGACGATTCAAAATCGATTACTATTTCTGTAGACTGATTTGGTTCTCGTACTGATTTAGTTAAAAATTTCTCCAAAGTTTGGTGAAATTTTTTTCCAAATAAATTTCTTCGTAGCAATTGATAGCATTATCTATAGATCTTGTCACTTTTGAACTTCTATCTTCGTCTATCTTGGCTTTCACATGGTCAAATTGAGGTTTCAGTAAATTTACACTATAGGATTTTCTTAAGAATTAACTTTTCAAACGGTTTGGCATGATAGATAGGCCTATCGAAAAATCATAGTAAGATTGGTGCTAAATAGTGAAAATCTTAAGATACGCATTTCTTAAGAAAATCTTAAAATGTAAATTTACTGAAACCTCAATTTGACCACGTGAAAGCCATTAGCTTTTCAAACGGTTTGGCATGATTGTGTGTTAGTTAGTTTATCAAAAAATCACAGTGAGATTTGTGCTAAATAGTGAAAATCTTAAGATACGCAATTTCTTAAGAAAATCCTAAAATGTAAATTTACTGAAAACCTCAATTTGACCACGTGAAAGCCATTAGCTTCTCAAACGGTTAGGCAAGATTGCAGTATTAGTTCAGTCCTGAAAATTTTAGTGAGATATAGTGAGATTTGTGGTAAATATTGAACCTCTAGCTTTATTTATTTCATAAATTTTTATGTTAAAAGGAAGTAAATTAATTATTCAATGTTACTTTTTAAATGTTTTATTATTTGCCTAAATGATGACTGTATTTTATAATACACTATTATTTGACTAATACATTCACAAATATTTAGTTTTAGTATAAACTTCACAAGTCATATATGGCGTCTGAAATTTGTACTAAGTTAAAACTATTTTTTATTTTTTTTATTTAGGTCTAACTTCACTCGCATTCATGGTGGGCTTATCATTTCCATCAGTTGATGCAATAAGCTGACTAAACGTTCGCCGTAGATAGTAACATTTAGAATTTGATATTACACCTTGATCCATCGTTGTATTATTGGTGTCGTAGCATTGCCTACTAATATCAACAAGTTTTCAACTCGGGAACAGCGCAATTTTTCGTCCAATTTTTAAATAGAGGGCGAGCATTTTGTGGTGAATCAGAAAGGGCTTGAATTTCCTCCTAGAAGAAGCGTAAGACGATCTTTACTTACTTTATATCCAGGGCAAGACGTTCCAGTTTGAGCAATAAACGTTCTTCCTGGTAGCCGTTTCTAATACAAGCCAGTTTCGTCGACATTCAGGATTTGCTTCGAAGAATAATAACCAACCTTGACTGGCTTAGGATTTTTCTAAATTTTTTCTGCTAGATGATGGCGAATCCTTTTAATATCAGTAAAAATACTTAATGATTTATTTTGAATCACCATTTTGCTAAGATTACAAATTGTTCTCACTGTTGTAGGCGCTAAACTAAGAGATCTGTTAATGTTAACAGCCTTTTAAAATGCTTTAACACTTCTAATTTTAGTTCCAAACTAATTTGTTTCCGCTTTTGACTTATTGTATTTTTTTTTTGTATGGCCTCAAATTTATTAAAACAACACTTGCAATTTAATCTTGAAAATGCTGAATTTGTGCTACTATATTGTTTTTACTAGCTATCTAAGTATGAGTATGTATGTAGTAGTTATAATTACCTTTTGCAAAAACCAGAATTACTCTATATTTAATGGAATCAATGAAAAATATTTTTAAAACATACACAATACTGTGTAGTATCGCACTATGTACTTAAAGTTAAGTAACTGACTGAATTATATAATTTTTATAACAATTTAGTTTTACTTTTTATTAATTATCAATTATTAATAATATCAATTGTACATAATATATGTATATACCCCTCGTATATATAACAATATTTCTTGAGATGATTTATAAAATTTTCGTTTTCACTATTTGACGAAAATTGTTTGAAATGTCCATATAGCAGAGCTTTCATCAATTAATAATCTTTTCGTAATACAATTTTTTTAAATTGTTAGTGTAACTCCAAGGTAAAACTAAAATAGAACTTTTCAAAACTGAGATTTTACGTCGAATGCGGATCATATAAATATAAAAATTTGTCCGTTAATTAAAGAAGCCAATAAATAAAATTTAATAAATATTAAAACTTTCATATCCAGTTCTAAGGATAATTGTGAAAGTATTTTTCAAAAAGCTCATCTTTTCACAAAAGGACAGTTAAGTCAGATCGATATCAAATCAAATATTCACACTTGATTTTTAATTAAAGAAGCCGATGATTACAAATATCAAAATTATAATTTTCTATTGGATGGACAAACACGAAAATATTTTTTTCCCAAAGCTCCGTTGGCCATAAAAGAAGTTTTATATCAGATCGGAAGCAAATATTTGGTTTTTTTAATTATAAAGGCATTATAGAAAATTACAAAAATTGAATGACAATATTTGAAAAAGCTTTACTTTTCATAAAATAGCTTGTAAAGAAAATCAGAGATAAATAAAATATTTTCACTTGTGTTTTAATTAAAGACGCAGATAAGTGATCACAAATATCAAAAAGTGTGTACTTCTAATGGAACAATATTGTAAAACCTTTTTTCCAAAAACTTAGCTTGTCGGATTGGAATCTATCTAACAAAATACATATTTGTATTAACTCTTTAATAAAAGAAGCTTGTAATTAAAATTATCAAAAATTTAATTAAGAAGAACTTTTTTACAAAAAGTTTATATTTTTGTAATAGAACGTTCATGTCAGATCGGACTCAAATAAAATGTTTACGGATATGCTTTAATTAAAATTTTAAAAATTTAAATTTCCAATTGTAAGAGACTGTGAAACCTATATATTCTCAAAAAGCTTAGATTTTCATTAAAAATAAATTTATGTTAAATTGGAATCAATTAAAATAATTACACTTATTATTTGATTTAGAGAAACAGATATGTATGTAATTATAAAATAGAAACACTGCAAAATATTTCATAAAAAAGTTCATTTTTTCATAAAGGAGCTTTTATGTTGGATCGTAATTAAATAAAAAATGTACACGCGTTATTTAATTACAAAAGGAGATGATCAACAAATATTAAATTATACGAGTATTATTTTCCTATTGGGACAATTGTGAAACTTTTTAACAAAAAGCTCATCTTTTATAAATGAAGTTTTCGCTTGAATGGGGTCAATTGGAATTTTAACATTTGGTGCTTTATCTAAATAATACGATGGTCGCAAATTTCAAATATAAATTTTCGAAGTGAAAGGGCTACTTTTCTTCAAAAAGCTCTGTTTTTAATAAATATCTTTTATGTTGCAGCCGAATCAATTAGAATAATTACGCTTGTTCTGTAATTTAGAAGCAATTCATTATGGTTGTTAAACTATTAATTTCCAATTTAAAGGGCAGACATGAAGCTTTTTTCAAAAGCTCATTGTTTCATTAAATAACTTTTATGTTGGATCGGAAATAATTATTTGTCCTCTTTAAATAAACATATATGTAATTGAAAAATCAAAATGTTGATTTCCAATACAAAGGACAATAATGTGAAACTTATTTTCAAAAGCTCAATTTTTCAAGAAATAGTTTTTATGCTAGATCAGAGTGAAATGAAATATTGACACTCGTTTTTTAATTATAGAAGCACATGATTACAAATACCTAAACTTTTCGGACAATTGTAAAATCTTTCTTAAAAGTTCATTTTATCATATGTAAAACGTTCATTTCGGATCGGAAACAAATATTATATTTACACTGGTTCTGTAATAGCAGAAGCCAGATGAATAAAATGATAAAAACTTGATTGGAAGGACAATTGAAAGCTTTTTAAAAAAAGCTCAACTTTTCATAAAATGCGATTTTTTTCATAAAATAAATATTAACAATAATTATTCTCTAATTAAAGTTGCAGTTGTAAATAACAAACATTTTATTTTCAATTTTTTAAAAAGCCATTAATAAATGAACTTTCAGTTAAAATATTTACACTTGTCGTTTAAAAGGAGTAAATAATTTATAAATATCAAAAATGTAATTCACAAATATGAAAGTTTTTTGCCAAAAGCTCATTTTTTCATAAAAGAACTTTTATGTCGGATCAGAATCAATTAAAATGCTTTGTTCAACTCTATTCAATTATTTTGGTCTACATATATGGGAAAGTAATAACCGCTGTTGGTTCGCAGTTTGAACCATTGAGGTTACTTTACTTGGCGAAAAACAAGTTAGGAGAAAACGAAAATTGAATTGGAGTTCATTATGTTGATATTTAAGTTCACCTGTCACCTTCGCTCGCATAAAAATCTAAATTGAATGATGAATTATACATAGTCAAGAACGTTAAGTTTAACTGTAAATTTGTTAAAAATATATTAAATTTTATAGCATACATATTCGAAAAAGGTGAGTTTATTCCCTCAAACTTATGACTCGTAAAATTAATCTCCATATGGGCCTAACGGTTTATAAAAAAAATTGAAAGTGATAGAATTAGTGCTAAAAAGATTTATATATAGTGCCAAATTGCACTTGGGTGCAAAACTGATTTTTATGGGGCTAAAATAAATTGGACAGTGCTATATCTGGCACTAAAAGTGCTAAATTAGCAACCCTGACTGTGTATAAATGAGAAATTCATATTCATTTTACATAAAAATACATACAACAAAGACAGATACAAACTTAAATGGGGGATCCCCTTTATACAATTTAAAAATACAGACAAATATAGAAAAACAGAAACAGAATTAAATGGGGAATCCCCTTATATAAAATTTAAGTAAAGCAAATAGAAAGTTTAAAGACGTAACTCTGAAATGACGAAACTTCAAGAACGACGCAACTTCGAAAATGACGCAAATCGAAACGACGCAGATCGATGTTTTAGGTATTAGACACATTTGCTTAGATCAAAACGACTTACCGAAAAGCGAGAAGAGCATTTTTTATAAATTCGCCAGAGGTTCGCAGTGTGATCAACAACTGTTCAATACCGAACGTGATAATTTAATTTTGCTATTTGTTGTTGCGGAATTAGAAATAGCTTACGGAATATTTCTAACCCATATAAGTTGTAATCAATCAACAACAACCGGCGAGTATACACAATTTTTAACAATGAAAGGATATCATTTTGAATCAATAACTTCATTCAAAAAAATTTAATTTTAAATATTAATATAGGATATATGGAATTTATATTAGTCCTTTTCTTATATAACTATATATATTACAAGATACATAAATTCCGAATAAAAAAATTTTTTTATAGATATTTCGTACAATAATGTCTAAGGTCATCAAAGATATTTTTTGATTAATATTTTTTAGGAATATATTATGTTTAGAAAAATTATCATGACCTAAAAAAGTGACATCATGAATAAAGTTTAAGCGTCTCAAATACTTTAAGCGTACATACATATACAAAATATCTGCTTTAAATTTATATTTCATTTATATAAACTGTTGTATGCTTTTGAGATTTAATGGTTGGTAAGCTCTAGAATCTAGATAAATTGAATTTATTTACTTCGGTAGTCGTATATACGAGTATAATGCACATAATATCTTGAGTTGAAATGATACAGCAGAAGTACTTGCATGTACGTGATCAATTTATTTCTTAAATTTTTCAAAATTGTCTGCCAGTGAAAATGTTCAGAGATAGGGAGAGATATATTTGAGACAGAAGTTTTTCATGATTCCTTAATCAATGAATTGCATAAAGTTCATTAGACAAAAATACAAATTATGTGACCAAATTACAAAACCATATATAGACAAAATGTTTTATTGATAAGCAAAATAGTGCTTCATAATAGGTGTAATCTTATATATTATGTATTGTTCAAGCTTCTAATTGCGGACACGCCAGAAGAAGACTCGTAAATTTTGTTTGTAAATATGTTTAATGAAGCTTTTATAATTCTAGTCATGGTCGAAAAAATATTTTAATCGCTTCAATCGTCACAAACCTTCCACCAGTTACGCTTTCTTTACAAGTACTTAATTTAAATGAAAAAGCTTTGTTTGAACATCGAAAATATATATTAAGTTATATATCTGGATAACGTTTCCACTGTTAAGGCAATTCATAAAAGCTCACAATTAAATTAAACGCGCTATAGCAAGTAATCTATTCCTAATTTAGTGATACAGTAGCGGAGGTAGGGGACTAGGGGAGCAAGAGTGTACGTCTAACTACCAACCGAACCGGTTAGCCCAGACGAGATCCTGAAATTAATTAGGATCAGCAGTTCTCGGAATCTTTAAAAAAGACGAGATTGAGATGAACACAGGGGAAGCTGGAGAAGACGGCAACATGTCCACATAGGAGGTAGATGTACTAAAAGAGAAGGCAATCCAGCCAATGCCAACTTTCCGAGGTAGCTGCACTAGGAAAAGAGATGGACAGCCGCTTTTCCCTGGTGCCGGACGAGGATTACCTGTCAGACTCGCAGCAGGAGGAGGCTGCCAGCATCTCGAAACCAAGTACCAGGGGAAGCGATACGAGCGATATCGGCAAATCCAATGGAATCAACAAACATTAGTCTGCGGCAGCGGGAAATGAAAAGTGATAAGTAGGTTCAACATGATAATATGCTAAATATCATTCAAATTAACTGTTTGAATCAGGAGAGGACGTGGCCCTTATTCAAAAACCTTGGATATACAGTGGCCTTAGAATGAAGGGGTATAACCCAATATACTCTGGGAAAATCAGTCCTGCATTCTTGGAAAAAATAATTTAACTATGTTTCTACTCCCTCAATACAGCAATGGTGGTATAACTGTTATCAGCCTAGAAGTTGGCATCCAAATCTGGCTGGTCACAGTCTATATGGACCGGGACAAACAGCCGCCGGATAACCTGGGGGACCTGGTTCTCGAAGCTGAGAGAAGATTGGTGTAATTCTTGGATGTCATACTAATGAACATCACAAAATCTGGAGTAGCACAGACATCAACGAAAGGGGTGAATTATAAATATTTTGAGTACTTATTAAATACTAATGTTTTAGTTTGTAATATTGGGCAAAAACCCACATTTATTACTAAAAATCGGCATGAGGTTCCTAACGTAACCTTATCCTATATGTGCCGGGAAAGGAGAGTGGCGTTTACTCTGCTACCAGGAAAGCCATTAGGAATCCCAGAAGGACATACTGGAACAAGTATAGGAAAATTCTAAAAGATTTATTAATGCCGGGGGCTCCTGAACCGTCAGCGACAGTGGAGGTGCTGAATTGCATAATGGACCCTATCACTTGTGCCTGCAACCAGTCGTTTAATGCTGCTTGCCCCATAGTCCGAGACCTCTCGTTTTTGAAAGATACTGAGGAATCTTTGAAATCTCATCGAAACCCACTTCCCAAGAAGCTTCGACGACTCGACACAGACTATAGTTCCGAAAAACACATTCACTGCGCATAGAAGATATCGTAACTAAAAAACGGATCCCATTGGCACTTGAAGGTTCCAAACCTTATAAATCGGCTGATCCTGAACGAATTATACCAGCGGAATTTCAAACCAACACAATGAATTGTCTCCCCTGGCCGGAAGTGATCTTCAAAGGGTGTTTAAAACTGGTATGTATTCTAAAGAGGTTGTCAGAGGTCAAAGTGATCTTTATTCCGAAAGCGGAAAAAAGCTCATGTGGCTACCAGAAGGGCTTAAGACCGGTAACACCATCATCCTTTCTTTTGAAAAACTTAGAAAGGCTGAAAGATGTATTTATATACAATCAAAAATAGGGAAATTGGTGGACACAGCTCTGCATACTCTGCTACGTACGATTGAGAAATCAATATTCTCGCAAGAGTTTTGTATGGTAGCGTTCCTTCTCTGGAACATAGCAATAAATGGGTTGCTGTTGGAGCTGGAATGGGAAGGGATTTTAGTGATTGCTTATGCAGATGACGTAGCGATAGCTGTCTCTGGCAAATATTTAAACATGGTTAAGGAGGTCATCCAAAATGCAATCCTCATCATTTTGGGATGGGCCATCAGATGTGAACTGGCAATCAGCTCGTCCAAAACTGAACTGGTACTCTTTCCGAGGAAATATAAAATCCCGGTAGTAGACTCACCTACCTTAAACGGCATAGGACTAGCTTTTACTGATAAGGCAAGATTTCTGGGCGTAAACTTAAAGTAAACAAGGCTAATGTAGCTATGTACACTGGTTATTCACTGCTGTAGTAAGATTTATACTTATGTATGGGGTGAGCGTGTGGTGGCCAGCTCTTGAAAAAGTAACCTACAGAAATAGGTTCGAGAAGGTGCAAAGAACGGTATTCTTATAAGCGAGGCGCTGATAACAACACCAACACGCGCCTCAGAGGTTATGTTTCACCTTCTCCCTGTGGATATTTATGGTAAGCAGATGCTAAGCCGTATCTCAGTGGAAATGTCTTCAGACAGGACTCTCAACGATAATTATAGGAAGGAAGGAACTGGTGAATCTATACTACGTTACACCGACATTATGCTTCGAGAAAGGGTTCCGAACCACGTGAAACAGAAGCATTACAGTTCTTTATGGATGGGTTCAAGCTAAACGATACAGTACGAGCTGGAGTCATCTGTAATAAATTGGAAGTAGATATATCAGTTCGTCTCCCTGATTACTGCAGCGTGTAACAAGCAGAGCTGATAGCGATTGAGCAGGTCTTGACTTGGTTGAGACATAATGTGGTATCCTCGATTGATATCGCAATTTATGTAGACAGTCAGGCGGCAATCAATTCGCTGGAATCATTTACTCTGACATCAAGAGTGGCGTTGGGCTGCCACTTATCTCTAAATGAGATGAGTGAGCATTTCAACGTTCAGATAGTTTGGGTCCCCAGCTATTCGAGCGTCATGTGGTACTGCGGGGTGAACGAACTAGTTAGACATGTTATAACTCTCCAACTCCTACCGAAAAGGGCAAATTTGAGGAGGCCTATTACGGCGCTCAAGACTTCGCTTAAAAAAGAGGCAGTAGCCTCATCAAACGAAAGGTGGACTAACACTCTCACATGTAGTGTAGTAAGATAAGTCTGGCAAAAGTTGGACTCAAAACGCTCAAAGCCACTAATCTTCCTACGTAGATATGAATTAAATACGATTGCAGGGATACTCACAGGACACTGCCTATTTGGAGAACATGCGAGAAGGCTAGGTCTAGAAGCAAATAATTTTTGCAGTAACTGTATGGACGAGGAGGAGGAGGAGACTTTTGTCCACTAACTATGCTTATGTCCGGCTTTAGCCAGAATGCATAAACATATGGGTAGGTTCTTAATGGACAGCCTCTCTGATCTCGAAAACTGTAAGGTGCGAAATATATCACGCTACATAAGTAGCTCTAACTAATTTAAAAATGTTATTGAAAACTACCTGAACTATGAAAGGATATCCACCATATGGTATAAGCGCAGAGGTCGTTGCAGGCGACGATGGCTCCACAATGTAGAGAACGACTTGGCTTCTTCAGATTATTTAAGACAGTATGAAGACGACCAAGCCCAGGATTGAAACCGTTGGAAGCAGATTGTTGATAAACTACGGGGCCAGTAATGGCCTTTAAACACTGTTTATTGTTATTATTATTATTGCAAACTACCAGCAGGTATCCATCCATTCTCAAAGAGTAGTAAGAGTTACAAAATTTTAGAGCCATCCGTATACGATGTCCGTATACGAAATTATATGAATTTCTCTCGATCTCGTATATCAATCGATTCCGTTTAAATTTTGTGAGCTATAATTAAAATGCACAACCAAAACCTTCGATGGCTCAGAACCACACGCTCCGATTTTCTTTTCGGCTTTTGAAATCGATCACTTCGTCTCCAGGTCGTTCTGCCTGTTTCCTTGTCAAATTATCATATAGAATAATCGCCTATTAAAAAAACCTAATAATAAACCAACTTCAGTGGAATCAATTGGAACGTTACCTAGAAACAGGTAGGTAGAAAAAGAGAAATTGTTAAATCTATTGCAAATATACCAAACGAAAACTGAATGTTAGCAAGTCAATTAAACATGATAACCAGTAAAAAATTGCGCCTAATGTTTGTATTAAATATTTCTTTTGTAATAAATTGAAATAATAAATAATCGTTGCCGTTGACAGTTGCCGTATAATATGTACTATAAAATCATGAATCTTCCCCTACCATACTGTATACTATCAACTATTTTATCCAGTTACATATCTAGTACGATTTTATGAAAATATTTTATAAAAAAAACAAGCTGAAGGGAAAGATTTATAGGATGATGAGCAAGTTTAATTTTGTTGAGCTTTTAAAGAGTGGGGTTATTTGACTCATTTGTCAAATGGTCATTTGTCATGGGTCAAATGAATTGCATGCATCCGCTTTAGATACCGAAGTAATAACGTGATTGTCAAACCATCGAAAACGTACAACTTAATCTATAGGCATCCATCTAACGACGCGCCATGCATTTACGATAAAAATCTTTGAAAAACAACGGAAGCAAAATTCCTTTGACCTAAATACACTATAATGTATTTCTAAGTGAAAATTTGAATATTCCATTGTTCATGTACATACACATATGTATGTACATAACATATAAGAGCATAAAAGGAATGATTAATTCTTTTGTGGTTTACATGTTCTTCAAAATACAACTCGTCTTATAGCTTCCAAAATAAAAATATTTCCACATTTTTATTATCATTTTGTAAAGCAACATTTTGCATTTTATGTTAACCTCTTCTGGAGCATTCTTTGTATTTTGTGTATAGATATATACGTCCATATACATAATACACAACGGAGACGACAATTCAACAAATAATAATTAATCTAAAAATGAAACTATTTCATCATCAACGCCACAACTCCCTGGATACTTAAAATTTATTTATATGCACGCTGAGTTGTTTTGTGTACAGCTTTTATATAACACATCGTATATAAGTACACATATGGGGAAATAACTTTTTAATTAAAATAAAAAGCGAGTACAGTAATACATTGTATAACACGAGTTTAATTTTTGTATTTTTACCAAAAATGGTTCATCTATAAAACAACATTTCGTATAAAATTCGCATTATTCTTGGTAGACAAAAACTCGCATCTGAGCCCACTGTTGAAAATTTCGTGTAAAAATTTCAGTCCACTGGTTTAATAGCAAACAGAAACACGCGCTCGTTCAGGTCGTTCATCCGAAACAATTGCTATACAGTGAGAGTGTTGCAGAAATCCTTTACAATAATTGATGTCCACAACAACCGCAGGTGGCGAATTTTACGCAAAGATTTATCTTTACTTTCTTATAAGGTCTAATTGGTTCAAGAATTAAAGCCGCGAGATCATTCTCAAGGTCGACAATTTGCAGATTGGATGAATTATTATTACGAAAACAAACAAAATGCGTGCTATGGGCCGGAGAGGCAGCTATTACTGTCATTGGTTTTCGCTACTCAGAAATGATAACAAATTTTGTATGGTATGTAAATATTAATGATTTGTGCTTTTAACATGACTATGCTACATGTCGTACAGCCAATGAAAAATCGGTTTATTGAGAACTTGAATTTGATGGACGATAATTTCGCGAAGAGGGGATGTTAATTAGAGTCCAATAACGTGTGATCTAACACCATTAGATTATGTTTTGTGAGGATATGTGAAAGATAAGGTTTTTAGCGAATAACCCATAATCAATCGAAAGTGTCAAAACCATAATATCGAATGCATCATTCGTGAGATTGTGTCACTATTATGTAGAAATGTGATCGAAAAAGTCGATCAAATGATTAACCTTGCAGTGCAGGCAAACGTGCTCGTGGTATTTTATATTTGCCAGATATTATTTTTCATCAATAAATGGTCAAGTGTCTACACCGGTAGCACGAGAATTCACCGAAAACGACAATTCACCGAAAAGCAATTCACCGAAAATACAATTAACCGAAAACAACAATTCACCGAAAACAACGATTCACCAATAACGACAATTCACCGAAATCGACAATTCACCGAAAACGACAATTCACCGATACCGATCATTCACCGATATCGATCATTTACTGAAAACGATAATTCACCGAAATCGACCATTCACCGAAAACCACAAATTTACCGAAAATGACAATTCACCGAAACCGACAATTCACCGAAAAAGAAAATACATGGAAACTGCTATACCGATTATAATTAATTCGAATTATTTGACGGAATAGGGAGTTTAAAATGACTTTTGGATAAAGTTCTGGAATGTGGTTATCTGGAACTAAGCTAGACCAATCTTTGACCGATTATCAAGAAACTTGACAAATTGAATGTAAATGGGATTGTAAAATGATTTTTGGATTATGGACAACTTGAACAGAATTAAACCAGTCCAGCCGAATATGATGCATTGACGTATGGATAAATAGGAAATGTTTGTGGAACAGAACATTGGAACAGAACTAAGCTAGTTTTGGGTTATATGGATGTTAGCTTAAATAGCACTTGTATGTGGTTTAACATAAAAATGGGTTGGCCAAGTTCCGTTCCATAGAGCAATATTCCCGAATTTTATCCAAAAATGAATATCCACAGTAACGATATCCTCGCCACTTCTGCCATTTCTTCTACCATAAAATTATAGCAAAATTATAGTAAATAATACATATTTGGATTTTTCATTAGGTTCAGTTTCATCCTCTGTCTTTTTATTACGTAATTATGTTATGAGACAGTTACAATCAAACAGTGCCCTAGTCATCAAATTTCTTCGACATTAAATTGTAAGATTATGAATGAAATTAAAGGTCCAATAAAAAAATTAATGAATTTTGAAAATTTTGGAAATTTCAGAGATTTTTCCGAATTTTAAAATTTTAAAATTCGAAAATCGATGCGCAGTCTAACGAATATGAAATTCTTAAACCTAAACTTTAACGCTATAACGTTACTAATATCTGTACTTAAAATATTGTAATAAACGATTTGACCTTGTGAATAGCCTCGTCAAGGTCATGGAGACCCATTTATACCATTTTTTTTGTGATTTCGATCAGAATTTTCGGAATTTGTAATTCTCTTAATGTTTTATTGATCAAGCATGGTTCACCATCCTTCGGGTCACAGTATATATGCTTGCAGTACGCTTTAACTCATAGAACATAAGCAATGATTTGATTAAAAACCGTTGGATGAAAATGTAATTATATATATATTAACATGTAATCCCATATATTAGGTACGTTAATTGTGTCTTTAGGCTTAAAAGCGCAATAACTCGCACATATACTAGACTCCTTGGACCGTGTTTCAAACTTTTTAACATTTTAGTGGTTTCACGTACTGTTTAACTCCCTATTCAGAGGTAAATGGCCGCATTCAAGATGGACTTGAACATATAATCAAAATGCATAAGATGACAGATACTCCGTTATATTGAATTTTCATTCCACCAGTAATCAGTAAGAGGACTTAATGCTGGACTATTCCCATTTCGCTCGACGCTACTAAGGGAATCATAGTTAATTTATTTTCCACTCCTATAATTAATATGCGAGGGAACCACATATGAGTTGAAGTCACAAAAAGTAAAGTGTATGTGTTATGTACGAATAGCATGGACCGCAATGTGTGTTCAAAATGATGTTCATGTGTCTTGCAGTTTACATAACTTCACGCAATTTGCTGCGTTCTTCATCGATTCACGAGCAGGGATGGGCGTTTACGCGTCATCCATAATTTTCTACGTCAACGTGTCGACAACCTGCAGACAATGTCGATAATATAGTCAACTGCGATAATGTAGACAATTCGTAGAGTGATTTTGAGAATTAGTTCTAAACTACAGAGACCAATTTTTTTAGGATCAATGCGATACGAGTTGGTGACAATTTTAAAGAATTGTTTTCAATGCATTTTAAGTTTTTCCAAAAGGAGCGGTCATATTTAAAAACAAATTAGAGTTGGTTGGATCACTCAATGCCACAAATGGGCCCACGATGCAAGACCTGGAGAAATGCAGACACTTTCACATTAAAACCACACAACCTTGATTTCACCATCGGGAATTGAAGCCGAGACCCTCGAATACCAAACTACCAAAGTTAGGACACTATATTTACTGTGCTTTCGGTTTCACCATAACTTTTATACTATATTCGGTTAGAAGAAACTCAAGGCAATCACGTCACTTAGATGATATTAGACAATTTAACATGGATAACCAGCATTTTCAAAGTACCGATAACGTTGTTGCAGATCAACAACGAAACGGCCATTTATCCTGCCAAAAATCAAAAGTAAGTTTTCGAAACTTTTGTCAGAGTTAACGAAACTCCTCGATGTTAGTCGAGTACATTCAACGGCTTACCATCCATAAGGTAATGTCATGGGCGAACGCTCACACTGACAAATCAAATCTCTTCTCAATGTTCGAGGCAACACAATTAGAAGTGATTTACTATAACCTCGTATATTTACCTTTAAGGCGTTGGGAATTTTTTATTTTAAATATTATTTAAATTTTATTAAGATTAACATTTCGTTACCAAGTTTTAGTCGACCTTGGTCAGCACTCACATAAAATACGCAAGATTATAACTTCCATTAAAAATAATTCAAGGATCTCTGATTATGACCGTACCATAAAATATCCCGTTCCATATGGTAAGACAAATTCGCGTTCAAAAAGGCTATAAGAATTACCGAGTTATTAAAAAGCCATAAATCGCTCAGATAACCAGAACTTGTCCGCATCAATGCGAATCCCGCACCTACTGGGAATTCTAGGTTTATATGAATAGTGTCAGTTCACAATTCCAACCCGAAGGTGGTTCAGCGGATTACCCGGTCATTTTGGACTAGGAGGACATGTTGATACCTTCATAGTAGCATGTGTCCCAGGACATCTAAGGGCATCACAGACCTGTTATTGCTGATCACATTATTTGTCTGTTATTTGTGAACTAGGGGGTATCTGATCGCCCTCGAACCTCTAACTTGCGTTCTAAGCAAGTTTTGATTAAAGAATTTTAAAATTCATGTCGGAAATCAATGAATAAACGTTTTTTAGTCCCACGCCCAGCTCTGATGGAGTGAATTTGAATTCTGTTCCAGCCCTACCAAGAAACCTCAAACGAACAGTATTCACATCGCTTTACTCCCACAACGCCTCAAGAATCCGCGGTAAGTCCAAATCATTTCTGTTGGCGTACTCTACGTTCTTTTCTGAGACGTGGCTTTCCGAATGTTTTAAGTCTGAAGGATATTTTCCGTTTCATAGAAAGGAGAGGCATGGTTTTAGCACCTATCTCAAAGGCTGCGGAGTACTGATCGCAGTTAATAATAACGAGGTAATTGCGTGCCCTCCTATATCCCCGACGTGATAGCTGTCAGTGTAAAAATTGAACAGTTCTCCGTTCTCATCGTCACGCTGTATATTCCTTTCGGCTCAAATCTGGATCTCTACCTCGAGTTCTTCAAGTTCATCGATTTGGAGGTGCTGCCAGCAACACGTGACGATGAACAATTACTGATTATTGGCGATTTTAATCTTCTGAGTACTACTTGGTTGGATATCGATGGTGTTTTTACGGCATTTTCTAACGAGGGCAATGCCTCGGCTACGATGGATTACTTCGCAAGCATTTCTGCTATATAACTTACCCGCACGTGTAACAGTCGGGCGAAATTTCTGGATCTTGTATTCACAACTGACCATAGGTTTACAGAAGTTTTGGCATGCGAGGATTTAACCTGCTGCTCGAGCATCTACCACACTCTAGTAATGATAAACATCTCTCACGAAGAATGCTTCATTCCTTTCAGTACTAATCATTTGTTTTTTGATTTTAGAATTTTCCTTTCAAGAAGCATCATAGTGATTACCTCTGAGGACCTTTCTATCATATTCAAACAGTAGTAGCGACAGGCGGTGTGTACAAAGGGCAGGGACGTAATCAATGCGAGCATATGTCCGGCACCTATGTGGTCCGCGTTTTTCCAGGTCCTTTTAGACTAGTAGGACATGTTGATACCTTCATTGTAGCGTGCGTGCAGTTCAGGACATCTAAGATCGCCATAGACCTGTTAAAGCTGATCTCATTATTGCTAGAGGCAATTTGTCTATTTAACCGCCAGGTATGACTTCACTTACAGACAATTCTTACGTATTAGAACCATACTCCGTTAGAAGCATGGATAACAGAGGGGAAAATGTATTCATAGTTTCTACACCATAACCACGCCGGCATCTAGTTACGAAATTTGTCACGTTCGTTATCGGAATTAACCAGACAAATCACTCCAACTAAGAATGGCAATGCACCACCACCTATAGATTCGAGAAAAAGCTATTAATCTGGTTTACTCGTTTATCTCCGGACCTGGTAAGTTTCCCGTGTTGAGTCACATTAACCCGCAGGCTCCACTCCGGCTGGTGCCTTTCCGTCAATTCCTTTAATTTTCAACTTTGCAACCATACTTTCCCCGGTTTCCCTGAAAGCAACTGAAAGAGCCATATATGTAGCTTCACCCAATTGCTAGCTGGCATTGTTTATGATTAGAACTAGGGCGGTATCTGATCGCCCACAAACCTCTAACTCTCGTTCTTGATTTTTTTTTATTACTAAAATGGTTGGACCCTACAGAAGTTCCGCACTCAATACCACAATGATGAGCCCATGGTGGAGACCTAGAGTATATATCCTAACTCGAACTACAGCTTTAGCAAACTGCAAAAGTTTGGACCAAGAAATGGATAACAACTGAACTACGTTCAAAGATCCGTAAGAGAACACTTGGGACCTAGCTTCGACAAAGGCCGCACAGCTGCAAGGGTACTAAATTTACTACGCAATTCACCTTTTGCTGAAAAATCAACAACCTCATTTCCTACAACGCCACAATGCTCAGGTGCCCACATGATCCTTACTCTCGTATTAGAGCAATGGAGAATAATGTAGTGTTTGCAATCTTTGACCAGTTTAAATGTAGTCAAGGGATTTTTTAGGCTATTCGTGCAGATTATAATATCCTTCCCTAAATCACTAAACTTAAACGCCTCAATCGCCCTATGGATAAGTGCAATTAATAACGTAAGTAACACTGGATAGTTTCGATTAATATATCGAATAAATATAATCGGTGTCTGAATAAAAGGTGTTTTACTGTATTTCTCAGTTACAGTAAATCGAATTTTATAAAAAACTAAAAATTCCATACCAAATTTTAGTCGACCTTGCCAAGCACTCAGATAGTAAAACTCACGAAAAATTGGCTGGCACTAGTAAACGATAATTTTTTGCGTGTTTTACTATGTGAGTGGTTGAAAAGGTCGACTAAAACTTGGTGTCGAGAATTTTTTTTACAAAAGCTTTGATTAGAACACTATACAATAAGTCCATCTCAGATGCTTGAAAAGTATGTATCTCGAAAATATTATTTTGTATATTATAAGCGTTATTCGAAGTATTCCTACCTATGTACAATAAAAACGAAAAAGCTTCGTTGAAATTTAAATATTACAAAAAAGGATAAAATAATATGATGTAACTCTATATAAGATAAATCAATATTGTTTTTTTAATGTATTTTCTTTAAGACATGAACTTGATGAATAAAGATTTGATATGGTAAATTAATTTTTTTTTATCTGTATCCGTTTCTGATTACGATAATAAATATGAGAACAACAACATTTCTTTTTTTTTGTTCTCGTTATCGCATATAAATACGATCTTAATTTATCTTAATATCTTAATTAATAAGGCGTGACATAATTTGACGTTTTCTTTTCATTTTTTTATGTCACCCAAATTGTGTGAGCTAATATACTACCAAGGTTATGTGTTTCCTTTATTGAAATTTAATGTCTCCGCATCGTATATATGTATGTATGTACATATTATGCGCGGTTATGCATTTTTTGTTATGTTGTATGTGGGTTATAAAGAAGCAAGATTTTGATCAAATTGTTGTATTCGTACACATGTAGTTATTAAAAATCCGAGTTCAACACAAATTATGTCATTCCAATAGAAAAACTTTAGAATTTTTTTAATTTTTACGATGTTTACAGATTGTATTACAATTGATTATTTTTTCTCATCTCACAGTCGCAAACAATGTAAGTGTATACATAATACGTATATACAATAAAATTTTATGTAGCTTTGAAATAAAGTTCAAATATATAGTGGCAATGACATACTCATGAAATTTATATTTTTATAGTATCCATGTCGTTGGTGTTGTTTTGGGAGTTGGATGATCTAATTTTCACTTAACTTTGTAAAATTAATGTTTACATTTTGTGCTTTTAATCTCTTTAAAATCGAAAACTTCGCCTGGATTCTGTTGACGGGAGATTATATTTCTAATCAAATTTTTTTGGTTTACATAGGTAATACAGAATTTTTTTATCGGGCAGAAACACTGTGTATGCCTAATAATTCATTAAAATACATTCTGACTGGCTCCACAAACTTAATTAGTTAGGTCAAATCCATATTTAGCAACATTTTCATTTACGAGTATATTCATAAAAAAATCCATTAATAACTCTACTAGTTCCTTCTTTGTGGCTTATTTGGTTCATTATGATAAAACCCAAAAGGGATTTGTTCACATACATTGTCTACTTGTGCAAGCATTATACAATTACGACGTGTATACGGCACAACACTGACAATGCCCTGACAGACCATTGTTCGTAAATGGTCTAACCTAAGGATATCTATTCTTCACCGAAAGATCTTATTCTATCCAAACATCCACACCATTGAGGTATATATGGGAAGTACATTTTTCATTACTGAAGATCGATGTGACATTAAAACATCCAATTTATGTTTTTTTTTGTTCCTAAATAATTCAATTTCAAGTTTATCTCGATATTATCTTTGAGCTAAGTCACTTTAACCAACTCGAGGGCTTCTAACTTCGGGTTAAATACATTATCCACATCAATAAGCAGTATTTTCAGCCTATAATCTATACATTCAGAATTTCGAAAAAAACTTCGGTTCTATAAAGTATCGAAAAAAAATTGAGTTCAGTTCACACAGCTGGATTACGAAAGGCATGTAATTCAATTATATGTCCCAAGGATGTAAAACAGGCGCAATATAGTCTCCTTAACCTGTTTAAGACCATAAGTATGGCACTCGTGTTTGAGAACTTCATTGAATCTCTGTTTTGAAACCAAATCCTCTGATTCGAAAGTAATGCCAAAAAATTTCATTCTGAAAAAATGTACACGATTTTAAATTAAAATTGTTGAATTTCTCACCTAATATCAATAGTTCAAACTTAAACATATATTTTGTAAAGTAAAATAAATTAAATCAAGGACCTTCTATACAGTGCCTATCATATTATTTAATCTAGTGAAGAATTGTCAATGTATAAGTTGAAGTTGGCTGGTAGAGTAGGTAAAAGACTTTTTTTAATTATTTTGGAACTACAAATTAAGAATAATCCTAGAGTTACAAATTGTTCAATTATGTGGGTATTCTATAGTTTTAACCATTCCTAAACTTATCTAAAATCATATGTGAAATGGTGATGCCATTTCATGTTGTTACTTTAATAATTAATTGCTTAAAATTTTAGAAAGTAACGTCCTTCGTAATAATTTGAAATACTAATTGGTCGTATATTATTATATTATGAACTGAAAATATATCACATTAGCAAAATCATGACAAACAGTTCAGCGATTGCTTAAAGGATCGTTAATTTCTAGGTCAAAAATTGTAGACAGTCCATTTAAAAAGAAAATATTTCTTCTTAACAATTAACTTTTCCCTAACAAAATAGCCAAGAATTATTTTTTTGTTTAAAACTAAAACATTTGGCGCTTTCAGTACCGCCAACAGTTGGCAACATGATTTATCGAAAATTTTATGGCAATGTGATAGATGCCAACATGTTGGGAGAGCTGAAAGCGCGCAAAGTGGCAGATCGTATGTCATTTATCTTATTAGTAAATTATGATAAACCATGAAAGCAATTAGGAAAAAATTAAAATAAAAATCACTTGCCGTTGGCGTTAGGTATCAGAACTAAAACTAGGAATAAGAAATAAATAATTCCATTTATTTTTTTGGAATTATTTATTTCTCTGTAGAATGATCTAATGTAATGGTTATTGTAGGGGCATCAACAAAATACAGACCATGCAAAATTGGAATTAGATTAAAATATTTATACTGTAAATTTTTTAAATCGTGGCCCTGCAATATCAAATTAAAATGGTAAACTTTGCATGTAGAAACTAAAATAACTAATAAATCATAATTTAATTTTAAAGGTTTAGTTTTAATTGTTATAAATTATTTTTATTAACTTTAAAACCTAGATAATCTGTAATATTTTTCTTATTTTCTGTTATTTTGGGAATTCAACTCGTTTTTTACGTGTAATTTACTGGCCACTGAAGCCATGTTGGATCACCTAGCTTCTTACCTTTAAACAATATATATATAAATTAGTGATAACATCAACATATTAATGCTTTTAACTATTCAAAGTGCCCCTGAATATGGTACAATATTTTGTATGATAAAACCTCCATCTGTATAGGCAATGTTGTTTTACAAAAGTAGGTATAGCCGATTTGCAACTAAAAGCCACCGAATGTATGTTTTATAAACTTTGATTCAGTCATTCAATCTAGTGCTGCAGAGATATCGGCCTTTAGGACCGGCCACCTTCTATCCCCAGTTATCTACAACGACCAGATGGTTCATGGACTACGTGTAGTGAGGAATTCTAGGAGCTACTACTATAGAAACGTATTTTCCAGAGTGCTCGGTACTAGCTCCGGAAAGACCCGTGATAAATTGGGGGTTAAGACCCCGTAGGTCATATAGTAAATAGGCGGAAAATCCTATGGGAAATAAACAGCTTTCAGCCATTCAAGTCGGCAGGACCTGATGGCATCATCCGTGCGGATATCCAGTGAACTATTGACTTAAGCCTACCATGGCTAGAAGTCATCTTCAAAGGCAGCTTAGAACTTTGTCACATTCCTAGAAAATAGGCGGGAAAAAGCTCACTTTCTTGGATATAGAGGGTGCCTTTAGCAACGTCAGGCCGGGGGCAATCAATCGGGCGTGTCTCGCGATGTATCAAGCAGTGAATCATTTTAGATATTTCGTCGAGGGTCGTGAATTCACAATTTTCACAGACCATAAACCTTTAGTTAGAGCTCTCCAGTCTAACACTGAACGTAATCCAAGACAATCACGCCATCTGGATTACATTAGTCAATTCACCGTGGATATACAATATATAAAAGGTTCCGATAATGTCGTTGCCGACACTTTATCGTGAACCATTAATATTGATTCAGCCTTAGTCGGCACTGTTTTCAGTTTTGAGCACATTATTAAGGCACAGCAATCTGATGATGAACTTCAGACAATGCTGGAAGCTCGAACTTATTAAATGGTCAGGTTTCGAAATATATTGTGAAACCTCAACAGGGAATAATCGCCCATATATTGCAGAATCGTTACGTCGTAAGATATTCGATTCTTTGCTTAATTTATCACATCCCGGTGTTCGAGCATCTCGAAAATTGATTACAGCTCGTTATTTTTGGCCAAATATTAACAAGGACGTAACTCAGTGGGCGAGATCTTGCCTAGCATTCCAACGTGCCAAAGTGCAACGGCATACTATTTCTCCTCATAGAAAATTTAATATTCCACCTGGTCGTTTTGAACATGTCACTTGGATATAGTTGGACCTTTGCCAATATCCAATGGTTGTTCGTATATTCTCACTGTTGTCGATCGTTTTACTCGATGGACAGGAAGCTTACTGCATAGAAAACATGACAGCTGTCACAATCGCTAGAATTTTTGTTAATAATTATATATCGCGTTTTGGTGTACCTTCTCAGATAACAACTGATCAAGAATCACAATTTGAGTCCAAACTTTTTATCAAGTTAACGATACTCCTTGGATCTCAACGGACTTGCACTTGTGCATATAATCCAAAAGTGAATGTCATGGTTGAGCGATTCCATAGACAACTTAAAGCTGCTCTTATGGCCAGAGGCAATGTTATCAATTGGTTTTCGGAGAACCCCATAATTTTATTAGGAATTCGAGCCACTGTGAAAGAAGATTTAGGTTGTTCACCCGCGGAAATGGTTTATGGCCAAACAATTAAACTTCCCGGTGAATTTTTTATTGACAACCCTTCTGCACCTATGCCTTCTAGCGACACAGTTATCGGCCAATTGCGTAATGCAATGAAAAATCTTATTCCGAGACCTACGCGTTTAGCAAAACAGGATCACATATTTGTCCCGAAAGCTCTGGACAACTGTGAGTTTGTATTTATAAGATCGGATGAAACTATTTTGTAATTTCGATCAAGGGTAAAAATGTTACCATCTCGATCGACAGGTTGAAACCAGCTGTCGGAATTTTGAGTTCGGTTGATCAATTTTTAACATCCCGAATTTCCAAAGCTGTTAGTTTTCGTTTTTAGGATTCTAGATTCTCAGAATCACTAGGAGGGGAGTACTGTAGCAACCGATAAATATTAATTTTATTTTATTTTTAATTAATATTAATCCGCGCTCCAATTTATACAAAATATATTTTAGGTTTCGTTCCACAGTACGAGATTCAAGTTGTTTATTCTTTATCGTTTTGTATACGACCGAAATCTTGAATGCTCATCTGGGTGAGACGTATGTCAGCAGATACGTGAGCAGAGGGACACCATCTGGTGTGGTTTAATCCCTCCTTCTTTGTAACTTGGTCATTAATGACCAGTTACTAAACCTGGAAGGGTAAGGCTTCAAGGTGGTTGCCTGCGCGTATATGATGTTGCTATTGCGGTCTTCGGTAAATATCCTTGCACGCTGAGTGAGCGCATGTAGTGCTAGTCACAGCAGAAAGCACAAACTTCCTCAGTGTGACCCGCCAATGTTAAATGTTACTCGCTTGCTGGAAACCTAATATATTTGGTAAGCTTCTGTAGCACGCTACTCCTGCAAAAATGTCATTCGAAGGAGATGGGGTATGGAGCTCCCCATAGTACACTGGCTCTACGTCTCAGCGGTCAAACCTATACTGTTGCATGTGATTGTCGTTTGGTGGTTATCATTAAAAAATATGGCTAACCTGAAACTATTAATGAAAGTCTAAAGAACGGTCTGCTTGTGAGTCCTTAAGGAGAACACCTACCCAATCTCTGGAGATTCTCTTTCAACCCACTTCCTTGGTTCCTGCGGCCAAGCAGCTTGCATCTTGCACAGCCATTCGGCTCAAATCCATATCTATGTTGCTCTGTAACAATACAGGGCACTATTTCATCTATGCAAAAGAGGTATACCTGAAACTACCGACAACGCTATCCCTTTGCCATCTGTTGAGGGAAGATTGCAAACTGAGAGGGCTGTGTGAATAAACCGGTTTTGGACAACCGGTAGACCAACGTTGGCCCAATGTGATTTGTAAAATGTTGGACAAATGTTGGTGCAATAAAATTTGACTATCTACACGATGTGCCCAATGTTCATTTTTCGAATGGCTACCAATGTATAACCAATTTTGGGTTTTAATAAATATATTGATATTTTTCACTAGTTATCACTACTATAGTCATACATTAATTACAATATCTCCCACAAGATGGAAGCCAATGCAAACATATTGCTTTAAATTCTCAGATTTGTTTTTGACATTTCATAAACAGAATAAGCAATAGTGTGTTAAAAATATAAAAGTGTAGAAAAATAAATAAATAATTATATTGAATTTTAATAATGTATAGCGATAGCGACGACGATATTACACTTAGCTCATTTTTTATTTTATGCCAAGCATCATGCACTTCGCGCTTATTTTTATGTTTATAGTGTTTTAAATCCCAAAATTCGGGATATTTTTGATATATATTTATAAATTCTAGCACTAACTCCGTCGACCAGTCAGATTCCATTTTGGATTTATTTGTTTATAAATAATAAAATTATAAATAATAAAATATAATGACATCTACAGTTGTATTTAGTGACATCTGCCGTTAAGTATTCAAAAATACATTTTTTCTCACCAATAGTGTAGACGAAGTACCAATATACATTCCAACGTTGGTAGTTTCCTTTGATCTTTTTATAAAAACCGCCTATTGAGCGAATGCATACCAATGTTGGGCCAATATGACCTTCATTTGAATTTGTTATTTTTTTTCTATCTACATGATTGGTTTTTTGGACAAATCGCCAACGTTGGTCTACATTTTCCATTCGTCTAGCCGCGGCTTTAGTCTAATGGTTAGAGTGCGCCTGCTACAGAGCATGGGGTGGTGACAATTGATGGTTCGATCATCACCATGGTATTTTTATGGCGGATATCTATTTGAGTCCATGGACCAATGTTGATGCGATGAGTCGCAAAGGCAGAATGATCATTATTATGCAGTAAAACACCACAATGTTCGAGAAGCAAGGCGTGAACAAAAACCGGCGAGTGGAAATGCAATTAATGTACAAATTGCATTGATTACGTCACAGATTACTCTCGAATTAATAGATGCATAATTGTACAGTTTTTATGCAACTACGCAGTATGGAAAGTTCGAGAGTATTTGTTGTTGTATAAACGCGACCAGGTTGCAGTATAAATCAGTTTTAATTCAACTATAGTAAACCAGTCAACCAGTAAACAAGTGAAATAGTGTACAAGTGAAATCGTAGTAAAGTGTCCTAAAGTGAACCAATGAGATTGTGAAGAGTTAAGGGCTGAAAACAGTGTTAATAAAATAGTTTAGTGTTTTATTGCAAAATCCATAACAAATCCAGTAGAGCCCGACATTGGTTACATGAATAATTGAGTTGGCCGTAATACGGTAATTACATCCAGTAACTAGTGGCCCTACTATTTTAAAGTGATTTTTTACAATGTATGCATATACCAACGTTTTCGGGTTTAAATATTCCTGATAAATTATTACATTAAATTAAAAATGATTTAAAAATCAAGAAAATCAAGAATATTTATTCATTATGCGGTTACAGTCAAACAACTAATATTTTATGTTTTATTCTTGTTTAATTATAAAAACCCCTTTTCAATTTTATGTATATTATGTATAGCAACAACAAACATAATAATTAAAAGATTTTATAATATATATTTTCCATAATTATAATTAAATAGGCCTTCACAAAATAAAACTTTAGAGCTTTATGAATAACTTGCTTGAATTTTTTTTTAATAAATATTTTATGGTTAATTAAATCTAACATACTTTATTTTATATACATGTGCACATAATATATAATTTGTTGTTAATTTTATATAAATTGTATCAATTAAAAATTTTCTTTTTGAGGGATATTAAATATGTATGAACTTTGTATATTGGAAAGCTTTATATTATGGTTGTGGAAAAAGCGTTTCTGTATATTCAAACTTTTTTTTATATAATTTTGTACACGATACTTAATGGAATTGTCTGGTGTAATTGTAAAATTTACGAAGGTCTGACCGAATTATTAAGAAATAGTCAGTGTTGTTGTTTATATATAAAATTAAGAACAAATAAATTAAAAATTGAAGCTGAGCAGTTAACGAGAACCCAAAGTTAATCTAAATCTTAATACAAACCGCGAGGGCTTCGGAGAATCGCTTTTCTAAATTATTATTCACAGTGTCCGACTCAGAAAAAGTAAAGTGTGCACAATTATGAAACCAGCAGACAATACAATATATGTATCTTACTAACGTTGAACTATGTATATATAGATTTCTAAACGAATCAAGATAAATTTGTACTTCAATTGCTGTGCTTTTTATTTAAATCCGAAGATTAAGCAGATTTTGAAATCTGAGATCAGATTGATCTGAACGATCTGAAATAAGAAACAGGTTTCAGATTTGTTGAATCAAAAAAATGATCAACTGTCCGAGTAAAAAAAATTATTTTCATTATTCTGTGGTATTACCAGTGAGTAACGCGAAAATTAAAATGTGCTTGCTTAAACGAAAAATAAAATGATGGAAATGAACGCCATTAAAAAACAGCGGGTTTTTGCTTTATTGCAAGGAACCCCATAATGGTGATGTATTCCGACTCTGAAGAAAAAGAGGAATACGAAAGAAATAATAATTTAGAAAATTATGCGGAGGAAATTGTACGACGAATGTTGGATGGACAGTTCAAACCGGTTCACACGAAACAAGGCCTGAAATGGGGATAGAAAAACAATTGATGGGTGACTTGGTTTTAGCAAATGCAGAAGCATTTAGGTATTATTTGTTTCATTTTTACTTTATGCTCGAATTTAGCATCGCAACGACCGCAAACAGTTTATAGACTGCTATGTGGGCAAAGTAGGGCAGTACATGATGCATCTGTGTGGATGAGGTCACCTATTTACAGAATCCTGTTCAATGGTATAGCAAACAAATTGGACAATCGCACCACGTTATTGGTGACAGGTGACAGCGCATATCCATTAATGGAAGTTTTACTAACGCCGTTTAAAATTATTGGGTATTTAACCGATCGTCGAAAAAAGTATAATCGATGTTAAGGAATTCTAAAGTCTTGGTTTATGCGTTTAAAATTGATTGAGAATTGAAGAATCGATTTTATCATGTTGCAGTCTACATAATCTCGCATTCATTTTAATGACAATATTGAGGAAGATCCCTACTGCAAGTTGCTGCGGGGTTCACCTCCGGCCTCTTAGCGAATATCACGTCTAGTTCATCAAAATACTCAAAGTTATCCTTTTGAGGCCACAACTGGTGTTTTACAAATTTGTATTTGTTTTTTTAATAAAAATCATCGAAATCATTAGAAAGTCGTTCAGTGATTAAAAGCAACGAGAGTGTTAAATGTACCGTCCACAAAATGTAATTATTTTCTAGTTCCTGTCGTAAACTATCATCCAAATTAATATTTGGAATACGATTTCGTTCTCCACATCAAGCAAAATTTCTATGAAAAAAAATCGCTGTATAAAATAATTATTCCATATTATTCAATAAAATTATTTACTTCTTCCACATAATAATTATAAGTTTCTTCTATTTCCAATTTTTTACAAAAAAATAACACAAAACAAATAATGACAGACTTTATACCGCCTACCTAGTAATGTCAGCGACTTGAGTTACGTCAACTTAGCTAAATTATAAAATCAATCTGAGAAGGCAGAATATTTTTGCAAACCAAATTGATCGATTTAACTGATCAAAAACAAGGAACAGCAACAAAATTGGTCAGATCGATCTGAGCGGAGATAAGAAACAGATTTTTAGTACTTAGATCGATCAGATCGTTATGTCGCAAATATCAAACACAGCTATTAATACAAAACGGATTTGATTCATTTAAATCAAACCTGAAAATTTGGCTTGAACAAAATATTTATATTCCCAATTAAGCGGAATAATGTGAAATCGATAATTTTATTCCCAAAATCAAATTTTGTGTAAATTAATGGGGTTATCAATATACTTAGCCTCTGTGGTCGGGGAGCACTCACATGTCTCGTAAATCAAAATTGCACTAATATATATTTTCCAAGAATACCACCACAATATCCTGTCGTTGTGGTAAAAGGCGGCAAACAATCTATTTTTAATGTCAACAAACGAAAAAATGGATACCGCCAAACAAACCCCGGACTAATCATATGCATGAAGGAGTGTCGGCTGGAACTCGTGGCTCTTCCAGAACCTCGCTGGCCTTAAAGTGGATACCATGTGTCCCTACACGTTGCTCTACAGTAGAGATGACCACGGAAATCATGGAGATGGATTTTTTCTTGAGCCGCTAGTAAAGTAGGCTGTTTTCGATTTCTAAGCAGTCCACAAATACATGATCTCGGGTTATAGGGACAATGACACACCAGATTTTCATAGTGGCCACTACACGTTTGACAGAGTGAGGAGGTTCAAATATTTGGACACTCCTATCACTCAACAGATAACAGTGTAGGTGAGGTAAACTGACGTGAAGTAAAATGATCGGGAACGAATTGTGCAGCAATCTCTCAAAGGAGAGCCTCCATATGGTAGCCGTACAGGTCGCTGCAGGCGACGATGGCTCAGAATCGAAACCGTTGGAGCTAAATTGTTGACAAAGTAAGGGACAGTAATGGCCTTTAGAACTGTTATTATAATCAATATAATAAGTATCTACATCAAGGTATCACGTCTCGAAATTTCTGGATACAATTTTAAAAAGTTCTGGTATTCTCCATACAAAAATATAATTATTACCGATTATCTAAAATTCGAACGCATATAGGTGTCAAACAATCAGCCTTTACTCACCTGAAGGCAAAATTATACAATATATTAATTGATTTTTATAATAAAAAGGTCTGCGGGATTATACATCATTTCTAATGGAAATGATGTATAATTATACCGAGTTTATGTTTCATCATAAAACCATCTTGTATAGCCTTGATCGGCTTTGGTTATAATTCATAATATAACCTCCATTAAAACATATAGCATCACGACTCTGACGACCTTTTTTTTAAATTTAATTCGTAGCGGGATTGAAAGCGTCCACTTCCAATCAAAAATCAGTTACTTTGTACCCCCAAGTAATTATTAGTACCAGCACAATTAGACGAAAAACAGAACCCACTCAATCATGCTCGACCTTTTCCTTATTTATAACTGAAACAGTAAAACAAATATTAATAATTCATAACAGTGAATGCAGGTTCCACACTCCACACTCTTTCACAACCTCTCAGATTCAGCAAATGAACATTTATTCCGATTCGCATAATAATAATAAGCAGTATTTAAAGGCCATTACTGGCACCTTACCGAGTCAACAATCTGGCTCCAACGGTTTCGATCCTGGGGTTGGTCTTCATACTGTCTTAGACAACCTGAAGAACCCAAGTCATTCTCTACACCGTGGAGCCATCGTCGCCTGCAACGACCTCTGCGCCTACCATATGGTGGCTCTCCTTTCAGAGATCGCTCCACAATTCGTTCCGGATCAGCACGCAGAACGTGACCGAGCCAGCGTACTCGCTGAGATCTTACTTCATGTACAATATCGGGGATCTTCATCAGATCTCTGATCTCGATATTGTACAGAGCTCGGTATGTACCATCTATTTCGCATTTTGGGCCGTAAATCACACGCATGACTCTTCTCTCAAATGTAAGGAGCCACCTCTCGTACTCATCCGTCAGCGCCCAAATTTCACATCCAGACATAACAATGGACCTGATCAACGCTTTGTAAAGCTTCAGCTTCACGGCACTTGATAAGTGTTTAGATTTTAGCAGTGGCCTTAGAGGATACACAGCACGGCTGCCAGCTGCCAGCCACACTTTAATATCCTCACCCACACTGTTATCGTGAGTGATAAGAGAACCCAAATATTTGAACCTCCTCACTCCGATTCTCATAAAGTGTAGAAATATTAGATTAGCGAGAGATATGAAACTGAATATTGACGTTCCATACATTTTCTAAATAGGCACAAGATTAAATTTTCCATTTGTTTTCGAATCGAGCTAACTTGTATAGTGGAGCTAGAGCCAAAGTTAAGACTGAAGCTTTAATTTTTATTTAGAGATATACGAATATCAATTTTGCTCGCATTTGAATTTCTCAATAATTATGCTCCTCTCCAGCTCAGTTAGGCTACTTGAAAACACGAAGGTTTGGAGTGGAACTCCCTTTCATCTAATGGCAATCCTGATGATCTGTACATATTTCAAAAATCAAAAGTTAAAAAATTAAATTTATTAAAATTTTTCAGAGATAATGGTCTAATCCGAATTATAGAAGTTGGACAACAAATCCAATTATAAATTAGCTCTCATATTAGGAAACATTTATCAAAAATTGACATTTTGATAATTGCTGTACAACGACAGGGGTAATGAGGAGGTATGATTTGCCGCTCAAGCAAATTAGAGAGATCCTGTTCAAATGAAAGGAGAATCCAATAATGAAAATCTTCTGTATATTATAGAATTGTAGTACTTTTAGTTTTCATAACAGAAATTTTGAGACTAACTGGTACACTATGAACATTGTTGGCGATCCAGGTTTAGCTTATACTAGGATTTTAAAGAATGGAAAATTTGAATATCCTGCAAAGTGTTTTTCCAGCCCAAAATTCCCCACGTCAAAATTTCCGTCAATTTTATAAATTTCTTAAAAAATGATTTTGCAAAGTTCACCGCGATTCTTTGTATGGTAAACCAGTGATGGGATGGCAATAGAAATCTCTTTTTATAAGAATGAAAATCTATCATATTTTACGACGTTACAAGCGATTATAAATAATATTTTAAATATTCGAAAATGACTCTAACCAAAGCTCGACAAATTTGATAAAGCTACATCTTGAAATATAAGTTAATTAATTTCAGAATTTGAACCAATTTCCAAATTAAACATAAGCTATACAGCCTTTGATTAGATTCTCAAATTACTTTAATATTCAACTTAGAAATATAATTTCAGACTTTTAAATTATAGATGAATTCTGATTTTCAGAATTGATAAAAAATTTAAAAATTTTGAAAAGGTAAAAAATCTAGAGTTCAATCTTATCACAAAATTTTAAAATTATAATTCAGAATCTCAGTAAAAACAATCAACATCTGGTTGAAACGTTTTGAATTTGTTCAAATTTCAATATTCTTCTAAATGTTTAGACCAGACCAGTCAAAATTTCCCAATATCTTATAAATCTTCAATTTATAAAATCGTCCTTGCAAAGACCACGACATTTTATTAAAGTTTATCAATTCTGAAAGAATACGGGCTGAAAAAAATTTCGTTACCAAAACCGCTAGATCGGCATCATAAAATTAATTTTACCTGTCAATGTAAAGTGTTTTAAATTCCTATAATTCCAAGGTATAAATAACGAAAAATGTTTGTTTCAATCAGTGAGCTGAGGTTGCGTTCTAAGAATGACATTTTATAAAGAAAACAGTGAGTAACTACTCGAAAGTAAAAATTTTAAATGTTTGGATGGATTGAATTCATCAGAATTTTTTAATTATATTTTGTAATTTGTTTCGTTCCAGCGATTATGAAAGCAATGATGTCTTCTATTTCATGAAGCATGTGAATGCGATCTGAAAACAATTCAGCAGAAGTAATTTACTTGGCGCATTAGCATTTTAGCATTGTTCGATAACAGCTCTAGCCAAAGCCCAAATAGATTTAGTGGGTCTTTGTGGATAAAGAGAGGGTTTATGCAGCCGGTACTACCACTCCCGACTCTTTTCAAAGAGGCGCAAAGTAGCTTTAAGATTACTTTTTCTGAAATAAATATAAAAAAAGGTTTTAAATTTTGAGGTGGATTCATACCGAGCAAATAGCGCAGTAGTTAAAGCTGCGACGTTTGGATCGGGAGGTAAAAAAAAAAAAAAAAAAAAAGAGGTAGATTCATGAGCCAAATCAAATGTTGGCCTCTATAATAATGAATGTTTCGGTTAAAAATTATAAATTCCTAAATTATGGTGAAGTGCTGGTTTTGAAATTCAAAATTCTATTCGGATTTCGTTTAAGGGAAATTTGTAAGAACGTACAAATATGATTAGCAACCAAATACGTGGGCAGCGATTATCATTTGGTCGCTGCAAGGCTACGATGGAAGTTTTCTTACAAGTCTGGGAGCACAGCGAAACGCATGGTACGTTTCGACTGTGAAGGGCTGATAAATGAAGATCAACAGAAACGATATCTGGATCTTCTCAGCGACAACATTTATTACCAGTCTGACTGCGTGAACTCTGTCCACACAGCAAAAAACTCACGTTATTTTAAAAAGATCGTCACGTAAATCGAAATAGAGAGATTTCACATTAATATTCGGCAAATAATGCGAATTCCTATTCATTTTTAATATTTTATCCTCTTAATTGAAAGTGATAATTCACGTAAAATTGACAGAGTGGATAATAGAGATGCTTTCTTAAGAGAGAAAATATTTAGGATCCGCTGAGAAGAAATATCAACATTTACATGGTCTCTTTCATGGCAAAAAGAGTGAAATATAATTGTATGATAATTTCCATTATACCGATCGAACGATAACCTCATTCCTATTGTTCTGATGCAATAGTTCATATGGCACTTATTTTTGTTCTTAAAATTTCGGTAAATTGGAAAAATTCGGACATCAATTTAGAAATGGAAAGTGCAAATGTAAATAGTGATGATAGAAATACAATTGTTGAGGATAATGTGGTAGAAATTTTAGACGGAAATTATTGTTTAGTGACATCAATTCATTTTGATTCTAATGAAATTAGTGAAGCCCAGACAATTTTTAAGTCATGGGGTTTAAAAGATGTTACTTGTGCTGTATTAAAAGAATATGGTTTTAATTCTATAGCGTGTATAGAATCTATGTCGAATGAATATAAACGAAATATTTAATAAATTGGACAAAAGTTTTTTCGGGCAACGACCCATAATCAGACACAAATTAGGTGAATTAAAAAAAGAGCGAGTAAGTAAAATATTAGGTTATAAAATAGAACACATTGGTAATATTTTGCATTAATGCTTACTGTCGTTTTGATATTGTAGAACATTCCAGTAAATTCAGTAAATGACCCATCAAGTAAACCAGTGCAAAAAATTTGGAATTGGCTTGAAACCATTTGCAGCAGCAGTGTGTAGTGATCGTCAATCTCCGCACTATGAGTCCATTATCATCAGTTGGAATACTGCCTATGCCATTGAACGAATCAACCAGCGACGACATAAAATTAATTTTACAAAGTAGTATCAACGGCCATAATATCAAATCTCACTATGTAGAAAAAAAAAGCTGGATCATAAGCATCCAAAGTTTTGACTAATTGCTTAGTAGATTAATATACTACAAATAATATAAATATTATTTTGATAAAGAGAAATGGGCATCGATAAATATTTCCACAATGAAAAATCGGTAAGAATTGAATTGCCTAATTATGTACATACTCGTATATTACGTATTTTCGGTATTAAAAATTATTTAAACGTTCAATTTCCAAAGACAAGAAACTTTTTGCCACGGCAACCTGGAACAAAAAATCGAACTGGAAAATTACCGTCGAAATGGTGTAAAATAAGTGGTTCCTGCTTAACTGACAACATAAAAAACGCTGCAACAAATTCAAGAAATACTACAAGTTCATGCTTTACTTCAGATAATGGTAAGTTATGCTCCAAATGTAAAATAATTTATTGGTTATTTACAAAAGTGTATTTGTAGATGACCCAGAAGATATGTGTCTATAGCAATATTTCACCATGAGACACAGTTTGTGAAAACTGGAAACAAACAACCTCATTAAGAATATCTGTGTTCTTCCCATATCTGTCTTAGTAAATTAAGAGGGAAACATCTTGTTTTCTTTTTTTAAAATAATGTGAACTCACCTATACAGTGAATACTAAATATCACGTTAAACCCATTGGTTTTCATTTTTTTCACGTAGTTTTAACGAACTAGTCCTCTTGGATGAAAACCATAGGGAAATCACGTCAATTTTATTCTATATTACGTGATCATTTTTCTGTGTGTCTGGGAGGTACTGAAAACTTCGATTGTCAGTGCTTCTCAACAGACTTTAGGTATAGTACGAGTCAGACCCACGAATGATTGGTTTGATGAGTGTCGTCTTGCAGTTGAGCAACAAAATATAGCCCATAGTGAAGTTCAAAAACGTCTCACAATCGCGAGGAAAAACAAGGCTGCTCTTGCCAGGAGAGCAGCTAAGCGGATTTTTAGACGGAAGACGCGAACATGATGGAAGCCGCCATTCGGAACCGGGATGGAAACCTCTGTGTCAACATCGACGCAGTACTTGACGCATGGAGGGAACACTTAACTGATCTGCTTGATGTTCATCATGCGTCACAGACTGTTGTTGAGCCACCTTATATACAGACTGCGGAGATTTTCACTGAGGAGTCATCCCATGAGGAATTCACTAAGGCCATGCAGAGATTGAAACGAAACGGCTCACCTATGGGTGGACTGCATTAATTAGGAGCTCTTGATATTTGGAGGGGATACTTTGTGAAACTGTCGTTTCAATCTTATTCGATTAGTATGGCGAACCGAAGTTATGCCTAACGAATGGAAAGTGGCCGCTCTAATGGACTATCGAAGAGGATTTCGTCCGAATCGATAAGTCATTGATCAGGTTTTTGCGCTGCGAATGATTCTATTTAAATATTATGAGACATCCATCCCCGTACATCAGGTGTTCCTGTTTTCAGCTTCAGTTGGACTTCAGAAGAGTCCAAAACGAAATTCTTGATCTCTGATTATTGGGACAATGGCACACCAGATTTTAGTAGTGGCCGCTACACGTGTGATGGAGTAAGGAGGTTCAAATATTTGGGTTCTCTTATCACTCACGATAACAGTGTGTGTGAGGATATTAAAGTGCGGCTGGCAGCTGGAAGTCGTGTCTTGTATCTTGCCGTTGTTATGTTTGAATGTGAAAGTTTGGCGGTAACGGATGAGCACGAGAGATGGCTCCTTACATTTGAGAGAAGAATCATGCGTGTGATTTACTGCCCAAATCGCAAAGTAGATGGTACATACCGAGCCCTGTACAATGTCGAGATCAGAGATCTGATGAAGATCCCCGATATTGTATATGAAATAAGATTGCAGGGATTACGCTGCCTCGTTCACGTGCGGCGTGCTGATCTGGAACGAATTGTACAACGATCTCTGAAAGGAACGCCACCATATGGTAGGCGCAGAGGTGGTTGCCAGTAATGGCCTTTATAAAATGATTATTATTATTATTATTAGTAATACTGGCCGTGGAAAAAACTTTTCAGAAAATCAAAAAAATTAATGATTTTTCTTATCGCCCAGTTATAGTTAGAACTACAACCATACTGCCCAATGAGTTTAGCATACTCATGAATATGAGTATTACTTAAAATTCATTTTTGTATCATGAAATTTATAAATTTAATTTTGATTCCAAATCAATTTTCTTTCAAATATTTGTGTTGTATTGAAGCACTATACTTACATATGGCATGTAAACGTGATCAATATACATTTTTTTTACATTTAATATAAACAAAGGGCAATAGAAATATGGCGTATTTAGACCGTTATAGAATTTTGATCTTGAAGTTCTTCAAAATGCCAAACCAAGTAAAATAAATTAAACAGAAAGTAATTCGTATACATACAGCTTCCCACAGCTTTGCTTTTTAAATCAATATTTCGTTAAACTTTTTGTCAAAAACAAAACATTTTATTTATTTTTTGGTTTATATTGATTATTTTCTAACCCATGGGAGGTTTGTTTAAAAAATCAACGAATCTTTTCTAATCATAATTTATTTTCAAAACTTTTTGTTTACCACAAAATTAGAAATTCACTTTGATATTTCAATCATGTCTGCAAGGTTATAAGTATATATCTATAGTTGGAATCATTCATCCATCATCAAAAATTTTATTATTGCCGAATTCTCGCTAAACGAGGTTCATTCAAAAAACATTTATTGATGTTTCGATATTTTATGAATAGAGGAAACTATAACTCTGTATATATGCACCGTCGTAAAATCGTGTCTAGACAATCAAGCGGACACAAAAATATTTTTGCTTTACAAAAAAAATTCTGGAAACAGTTTTATTGATAAAATAATGTATCCGAGCTTGCCATCATTCTATATGACATCAACCTAAGTTAATTTAATTTATCTATTATCAAAATCCAAACCTTTCGATTATGTACATACATATATAGATATAATCTGAATCACTATCGATTGCCTAAAACACTATATTGAGTAAATAGGAATATAAATTTGAAAAAATTAATTTCAAACATAATTAATCACTTCACTAACAACAACAACAATAAATAAATCGATATTTTCACATGAACTGTGTTTGCATAAAAATCTCGTTTCACAGATCCATACATACATTATGTACTGTCAATGCGGCCAACCGAAGCAAAAATTATGGTTTTCTAATAAATTTTCATGCTCGACTAGCATCACTAATAAAATAATTTATCATTTTGGTCATACATTATATTTATATATACTATCGTTATCGTAAAACTATCATAATATAGTTTTTTGTTATACGACAAGTTAAGTCTCACCATCGTATAATAATAGAAAATATACTTTACTATGTTTGTACATATATAACAACATATAAAAGCGATACTAAAAAATAATAAATTATTTAATTTTCATAAAATAGTTTTTTAAAACAAAAAGCCCGCAAAAGCACAAAATGTAGTCAATTGAATATTTTTGACAGGTTTAATTCTATTTTTAAAACCATATATAGAACATAGCAGCATCTCTCATGTATACAAAGTAAAAACTGTACAGGAATGCATCGTATAACGTGTTCTGAACGAAATATGTTCCACAGTTCTTTTTTTCAAACAATCATAGGTGTATTTTGTTGAGAACAATTTAACACTAATCCATACGGAGTTAATTTTTCTCAACAAAATAACTTTTTTTTGAGTTAATTTTTTTTTTTATTAGTTGGTAGTAGTTTTGAAAATTAGTTGTCATAATATCATGGAAAATACAAGAAAAATTTGATGAAACCAAAATAATTAAAACTTTATATAAATTGACAGTTACGAAATGTCATTTAATTACCAAAATGACAACCTTCGAAAGTGAAATTGAAGAAAAACATTAAAAATGTACATCTGGTGTCAGGTATCATAATTAAAATCGGAATAGAGTTAAATAACTCAAGAAATATTTTAGAGTTATTTAACTCATGTCAGAAATTAATCAGTGCAATTGTTGTTGTAACAACCTCAACAAAATTCACCTCATGACGTTCGACATTTTTCCTTACTTATAAGTCAAACAACAAATCGATCATTAATAATTCATAACACAGCATTCATATAAGTATCAAATAAACTTATTGAGCATATACGTTCCACAAAACTTTTTCAAATTTTTCGAATTAACATTTGCATAAAGTACATAAATATTGATAGATAGTTTTTAACATATATTATGTTCTAAAATTTATTGGTTCGGCTATTTTCCAAACGAACACTTAATTGTGGAACCAAACTTATTCCAATAAGTTAGCCGGCGAGGTGATTTATTTTCTGTTTCTTTCTTGCAAAAAAATCTAAAATGATTGTCAACATTTAGCAAATATTTTTGATGTATATATAGTAACAATGGCTTGTATACCCAATTTAAAATATGTCTTTGTTAATAATAACACTGACAAAAATGTTATTTCTGTGATGAACGAAATATGTTCCACAATTTTTTTTTTCACACAATTATGTTCGACTTTTTTCCTTGCTTATAACTCAAACTGCAAGTCGAGAATATTAATAATTCATATCACTATTCAGGGAGGGGTTACACAAACTAATTTATTTATAGGTTCCACACACTAATTTATTGAGTATACGTTCCACAAAATTTTCTCAAATTCAGCAAATGTGCATATATTTCTATTCGCCTGAAGTATATATTGGCAGAATATTTTTAACATATATGTTCCACAATCCATTGATTAGAGTTAGATTAGTGATAGTTATCAAATTGAACGTATATATTCCACACATAGTCTATTTACATATTCTGAGCAAATGCATAACCGGAATCAAGACTTAAAGTTTGGGAATTTTATCATTCAGTTAAGGATGAGCTTAAGTATTGAAATAAATTAAGGTTCATGATTTGAATTGATTTAGCATTACGATCACCAGGATTAGTTTAAGGTTCAGTCTTCGTAGACGTGCAATTTAAAATGTTTTGTTTACGAGTTTACAAAAAATGGCTCAAACATGGATTAAGGCTAATGTTAAAATTTTGCGTTTAAGACTAAGCTATTTGGCTGAATTGCTTTAAGGCCTATCTACATATTATATAGGCATTGTACTTAAATTACGATTTCTTTACCTTTTCTAATTTAATTTATTTACTTAAGTCAGGTACGAAACTTGATTTAGTTTTAAAATTAGGATTACATAAGCTGACACCTTTACCCAAATTGGTAGTTTGATCGTTCCTGCTGTTATGGTAAACGTCAATTTTCAAAAAAAAACGAGATCTGAGCTAAGTTGTATAATAAAACTAGAACCAAAATTTCGCAATAACTATACTCCTCCCATTCCCGGGAGGGATGGGCGATGTAGATTACACCATGTAATCTACGCGATTGTCAACACGTAGAGTACTACGTAGATTACCTGGCAATATTTTTTATCAACGTCGACAATTAAGATAACGTCAACAACCACGATATTTTGACATGTTGAAATTAAAAATAGACGACTGTAGCTTCAATACAGTCGAACTTGTTTATAATGAACCTTAAGGGAAATGATGTATTTATGGATTAAGATCCATATGGTATGCTACTTTTCCGCTTTATTTACATAATAGGTTTCTTGTGCTGTGATTCGAATTCTACTCTGCGAAAAGACTTTTTTTTCTCAATCTTCTGTTTTTGATTTCGATGTTTCTTATAAGTAGGAAAAATTAAGACTGAAATATGATTGGATTTTAAAGTTGTTCGTTATGCGTAATAACGATCTTCCCGAAATAAAATCATTTTACCTAATCGTTATCGTTATAAATTGTACGTAATTGGTTTTCACCTATATACATAAGGCGATGCATTCAAATCACAGATATTGACCTGAAACACTTGTCAAACTTTTGTGTTGCTCCGCGTGAATTAAGTGTATCTCATTGTTCGAATAGAACCGATTTTTGACTCTATGAATTATAGCTAAATTAGGAGCTACTTTAAGATATTTATCGAGATACTAGCCTTAAAGTTATTGCTAAAAGATGCTTTAAGTTACACTATTTAAATGTAAGAGAAGGCGAAGCTGTTAGTGACGTATGTGAAATAATAATTTGACACCTTTGTAAAATTTGTCCTAGATCTTGCCTAAAAGCAACAAAAACAATTTCCTCATATATGCGTTAGTGTGCAATGCAGAATACCTCGATATAGTAGATATCGTTCAATATTGAAAAGATAGGGGATTAAAACGCGTTTAAACTACGATGTTCCGGAATTTCTTTGGAAAATCCTAGGAAGTTAACAGCATAATGACGTATATATCAAGATGTGTTAAGGTCTAAACTTCCCAAAAAATATTTTTATTTTGGAAACATAGGGGATTAGAGGGGATAGGACAACCAAGTTTGGTATGGCCTCATTAATAATATTTTGATTATATGTTTTTTCAAATTTTCTATATAGATAATGCTAGGAGGTTTAGGGCAACAATTCGGAAATGTCATATACTCGAAATATATGTAGGTCATATCAAACTTGGTTGTCCTAAACCACCCAATCTCCTGTTTTTCTAAAAATTGAAAATAATTTTTGGGTAGTTTAGACTCAATGTGACAACTTAGTATATACGTCATTATGGTGTTTGCTTTCCAGGGTCATCCCAAGAAAATTTGGAAATTTATTTATTTGGTAGGTATGTATATGCCAAAAGAAATAGTTTTGCAGGAAAAAGTCACATAATCGGTTAAATTATTAGATTAACATATTTAGGACAAACTTCAACCACCAGAATTGTGAATTTTGTCCTAAAGAAAAATTCTAATAAATTTTTTTTTGGACAGAGGACAAAATTCAACTGAATTAATTTGACTGGTTTACTTTTAATTTTATCTTCCCTAGTCGTAAAATAAAGTCAGAATTTTAAAATAAATTATAACAGATAAAACTAATTTTGAGAACATTCAGATTACAATGTAATCCTAAATTTCTAGACACATTAAAATACATTGAAAGAGATTACAAAACGTAGCCTCCCGTATCGCATTAAATTTAAACAAATGTAGCCACCGTAATCTAGTTAATACTATATAGTTCACTAAATCACTGTATCAATCGTCTATTTTATCGATGTTTTCTACGAATAGTCTACGTAGTCTACGATATCTACATTGTATCCGAGTTGTCGACACGTCAACGTAGAAAATAATAGATGACGCGTAAATGCCCATCGCTGGTTCCTGGGCATTACTCTCAATTTTTCTTATAAAATCTGTTGCGTTTAATATTAATTGATTTTAAAAGCAGGTGTTTGGAGTGGCAGTCCCTATCACCTAATATAGCAATGCTATGGTGGTCTGTACACATTTCAAAAGGACATTAAAAGCAAAGAAATAAATTAATTAAAATTGTTCAGGGTAAATTGTCTAATCTAATGTATGCAGGACGGGAGTAATGGCGAGATATGGTTTTGGTATATGTATTGGTTTGACAAGACAGAGATGGGCGAAATAGATTACGCCGTGTAATTTACGCAGTTATCGACACGTAAAATATTACGTAGATTACTTGGAATAGTTTTCTGTCATCGTCGACAATTAGGACAATGTGGACAACCTATGATATTTTAGCGATTTGAAATAAAATGCGCCAGTTTGCAGTAGTATTTTGTAAAAGGATTCAGTTATACATTATAACTTTGGAAATATATGTTGAAACGATCCAATTGGTTTAAATTTTAAATTTTGTTATTACGGATAAAATCGCGCAATACTGTTCCCCAGTTAGAATATATCTGGCTTAGAGCAAATTTTCAGCAACTTTATCGCATCAGCATTCTTTTCAAAATTGCCAAATATTTTTGGATAACTCGAAAACCGATGGGCTCCGCTTATTTGAGATAACATTGAATCGATTAGTTTCGTACCATTTTGTTGCGTTTTTAGAGTAGTGCAAGGTAGCTTAATCAGTATACGAATTCCGGGTAAGTTTAGTATGAACAATTGCTACTAATAAAATGCTTTTTAAAACCCTCTGCAATACCAGTACTTGATTTTATTTGTGCGTTCATAACCATTTTTTAAATTATTGATTGAAGGGATAAAACAACTGACCAGAATGTAGTTTGGTCAATCTCTACTAACGCCTGAATTCCATGGAAAAATTTTGCTATTCAGACTGTGAGATGATACAAACAATCGTCTCAGAAAAAGAATACTGAGTGTTTTTAACAGTGTAACTGCCATTACAATTTTTTACTGATATAGAAAATAGTAAATCTATCTCAATCACAAATAGATGTACAAAAATTTCTAGGCTAATGTAATATTTGCCAAGGTTGTTAGATTTTTAAAGCAAAATGCCATTTGTAAACCACCAGTAGGTAGACTTTAATTTTTTATTTTCAGCGTATTTAAAGAAAACCCCGTTATCTATTCGAGTCAAATTGAAACATTTGATCTATATACATAGAACACCAAACATAAAAATGGTGAATATATTAAATAATTTTTTGTTGGTTATGTTGTTACGCTGTTAAAATGGTATTACAGAGACCTATCAGAGACTTTCCTATAAAAAATTAAAATCAATGAACTCTTTGGCTTTGTCACTCTAATGGAATTTTGTTTCTATCGGTAAAATTAGTAATTAAACTTAATTCCATGGAATTCGCACTGAAACATGCACAAAATTTCTATAAAGGTAGAATTTGTAGACCGGGTGTGGTATTTTGTATACCCGGTCCCAAAAACTCGGGTTTTCCTTCAAATTTGCAAAACTCAAAAAACAGTAGGTAGGGTTTGCTACTTGAAACCCAGGTTAAAAAATATTCACGAAAAGTTCTAAAAAGGTGCTTTAGTTAGTTTTACTGGAGAACAGTTGTTAAATAATGTATGCAATGCACTGTAACATATTAAATTAGCAGTTGAGGCATTAGGGTGGAACACCACGCTTATTATAGCAGCAACTGTTACTATTTATGCTGACCAAAATTGAAAATTTGATTACAAACATTGGTATTCAGCTATGAGATCAGAAATAGGACGATTTCTCAAAAATTGTTAAATTAATTTCTTTCAACAAACAGGAACAAGCGCTCTATGGGATTTCATAGGTAATTTAATGCGCTTTGTGTGAACTATCGGGTGAAAGAACCCAAAACAAGGAAAGACTATATAAGTGTACGTTGCGACAGAAAAATGCGTTGTTATTTTTACAAAGCAGCTAAGACGGATGTGTTTTGCAAGCACTTGTGAAATATGAATCGCAATTGATAGTAGTTAAGTTAAATCTAAGTAGTTAAAATTCCAAATGCATTTACTATTATTCGATTAGATCTCGATTGACTAGGTACCGGGCGTTACGGCGATACACCAAAAAGATATGGCAGTGATACACTTATGAGACTAGGAGGCAGGCACTGCCTCAGACGATGTAAAGAAGGGTGTCCAAGCGGCACTGGAAGAGGGTCACGCTGAAAAGATACTTGTGACTTCATTGAGGCCTACTCACTCCAATACGATGAATGATATGGTAAAGTTGCCGATACCGTGGGCTAAGCAGATGATGGAGCGTAGGCGCATCCGAATAGGATGGATCTCTTGCCGGAGACAACTGCTTATCGATGACCATCATTGCTATAGGTGCTGGCTGGGATAAAGGGCATACAGCAATGACTTGCAATGGGCCTGACCGTAGAAACCTCTGCTTTAACTGCGGCAAGGAGAGTCATATGAGAAAAAAATGCAGCCAAACAAAACGCAAGCCGTTTATGGAGAGACTGAACAAGGCGGCAGTGAGAATCCGGAATTGGAAAGTCTTGGATGAAGAAAGTCTCAGTGACAACCGATATATTATATTCGAAATAAACACAGTTATACCAACTACCAGAAGCGAATGTGAAGATGCGCTAGAGTTTAGAGATCAAAATGGACGAAATGCCGTTTATTGGTGGACTCCAGAAATCGCTGAACTTCGCAGACGCTGTAGCAATTACGCTAGACATAAGAAATGCCTTTAACAGCGCATCATGGGAGTTAATTCTGAAAGAACTAAATAACTTCCAAGTAACCCATATCTAACGAAGGTACTTCAAAGCTACCTGAGTGAGCGACGAATTATTGTGGAGGTTGGAGGTACAGCTACCCAAATGGAGGTTACGAGGGGAATTTCCCAAGAATCTATCCTAAGTCTGATGCTTTGGAACATCTTGTACGATGGCATCCTTCGAATTCATCTATACCCGAAGATGCCAATTTCGTAGAGTACGCGGATAATTTAGCACTTGTTGTCTCTGGCAGATATGAGCAACAATTAGTTGAACGAGTGGAAGCTGGAGTAGAAGTGATTTCCAGATGGCTTCGTATTCATCGGATGCAGTTGGCTCCAGAAAAGACTGAAGTGGTTGTAATGGCAGGCCGAAGAGTGCAATCGATTTCCTACAAAGTGGAAGGAGTTAAAGTAACACCGAAAACCCACATCAAGTACCTGGGTGTATGGCTAGATTACCGTCGCGGCTTCTAAGAGCACGTAAGGCAAATTGTGACAAAGGCGACCCGAACAAAAAAAGGGCTCATCGCATTGATAACAAATTCTCTCATCGGTTGTTTTATCCGCAACACTTTATGGAGCTCCCATCTGGATACGAGTTTTAGACATTGCAAGGGCGTCCAAACAGTTGGAATGCGTACAACGTACTCTAGCACTGCGTGTATTTAGTGCACCCAGAATGATAGGAAAGGAAGCAGCTTTCGTGATAGCTAATATGCCACCGGTCACTTTAATGGTGAAAAATAGACTAGCGGTTCTCCAGGGAACACCAAGCGTTGAGGCCAAATAAGAATCAGGCACGTTGGGAGAGTGCCGACACTGGATTATGGACCAGGGAGCTCATTCCTAGGCTAAAAAGATGACATCACGAACTATCATCTCGAAGATGGTCACTAAGGAGAATGGTTGGTATGCTATAAGCAAGATGATTACGGTAATACTGACCATAAAAATGAGGGAAGAAGCGAGCATGTCGACTTGAACAAACAAGAAGACATCCAGCTGTCGAAGTAATGCCAACTTTGTGGTACCAGGCGCTGTGAGGAGCTGAGGTAGGGGGTTTGCCTCCTTTCTTGCTATTTCAATATCTTCCGGGGTGCAAAGTTGGATATCCAATTGACAATTTTGTTCGACTATATTTCTATATAGAGTTAATTTAGTCAATTTATTTGCTAGACGTTGAAGTGGTTCTGCTTTTTCAAGCTCTGATACTCAGAGTTATTATTATTGGTGAGTGATCGGATGAGAAGTCATAGCAATCTTCTACCTGAGCATTGGTGCGTGCAATTCTTTTTGTTATACAGAAATCTATTAAATCAGGTATTTTATTTCTATATGATGGCCAAGTAAGTTGGGTGTCCAGAAGATAAATAATCTAGATTTTTTTCGTTCATTGCTTCATATAGTTGCTTTCCTTTAGGTGATGTTATTCTCGAAGGCCATTGCAGATGTTTACCATTGTAGTCGCCCCCTTGCGAGAAATTTAATGCCCAGCTGATTAATAAAATCGTTAAATTGCTGCTTTTTGATTGCGTGTTTCGGTGGACAGTAAACAGCCGATATTATACAATTTCCAGATCATTCCTCTAGGCAGATATTAGTTGCTTGGATGTGAATATTTGTTAGATTCACCATACTTTATTTTTCGTTTGATCAAGACCGCAGTGCCGCCGTGTGCTCTTCCATCTGGATGTTTGGTGTCATAAACTGTATATCCGTTGATTTTAAAAAATGTATTTTTTGTAAAGTGTGTTACTGATATTAGTATGATGTCTATATTTTGATCGACAAGAAAGGTCTGAACCTCATCAGCTTTGTGCTATGAAAGACCGTTCGCATTTCATACAGCTATCTTTAGCAGCGGCTTTTGACGATAATTTGCATTAGTGTGTTCATATTTTACATCATCATGCTCATTTGTTTCGGTCAGTTTGTTTACGGTTGCGTGGCATAGGAAACTCCTGGTTGTGCAAAACTGTTTGTAACATTCTCCAGGACATTTTGTGTGGTTGAGTGTGCATTCGCTTGTTGGGCAATTGTACTTCTTGGAGTCGCATATCTCTTTGATTGTAACGTGACTTAAGCATTCGTTGCTCGGATCGCAACTTTGGATTGGTCTTACGCTTCAAATCCAGATATACTGGGCAACCTCCTGGGTAGTTTGCTGTTTCTCGTCTTATTGCATTTTTTTTAATCATGAATTTCGCCACAGATAACGCAAACTTCACTAAACATGCAATAAGCTTTTGTGTGGCCCTATTCTTGGCACTTGATGCATTGAACCGCTTTTTCAATTCTTCTACAGTGATTTTGCGATGCAGTAAATATTTCAAGTTATATATACTGTGGTTTCCTTTGTTTTTCTCATCTGGCTCTAATTCTATGCGAAACATCGGTTGAGGAATCTTCTCCCGGTTTTAAAAATTTGCAATAGATTTGGCATGGATTATATTTAGCGGGAGTATTGCATTTTTCACAAGATACAATTTTTGACCTGCTAACTGATTCAAATATAACTTCACGTATGTTTTGTCATCATTGTAGATTAAAATACATTGATGGAAAATCTATAAAATTACCATCACTCGTATCGCATTGGCTCCAAAGAAATTTGGACACAATTTGGTAATATAGGATTAGTTTACAAAATCATTCTAGAAATTATCTACACTATCGACATTGTCGGCGTTGCTTACTCGGATTGGATAATGTCGACGTAGAAAATAATAGATGACTCGTAAACGCCAATCCCTGATTAGAAAGACCTTATAGGTTAGAACATTTAGACTTGGGTAATAATTTCCTTCCATAGCTCTATTATTGTATGATGAAGCAATACAGAACACGCTAATTGTCGTATGACTGTATTTTATCTAAACTTGTCTTGTGCGATGGATACTTTTCTCTTTTTATGGTTTTTGCGATATTTTTTGTGGTTCTATACGAACTGATAAGAAAATACTCTGTAAAATTCTTGTACATAGTATTTTTGTGGGGAGGTTGTTGTATTACATGTATATGTATATATACATTGTATACCCATAGAGGGTGGTAGTGTGGCATTATATCTATATACCACTTTTCCACTCCAGATATATACAAAAAATGAATATATGTGTATATATACATAACAAGAATATGATGTTGAGTTTATATTAAGTACAAGAAAATGTGGGGTGTAAATAGTAAAAAAAAAGAAAATTATTGTTATTTTTTCCTAACCCCTCAACTCAATTTTCCTATTACTTTTCTTGTTTTTCCTATTGTTGAACAATAAAAAAAAAATAAACGGAAATTACATTCTCTATAATATGTATACGAATACTATATATCTTTATACTTGTTTAGTTCAAACTATTAAGTTTGCCTTTGTACACCAACTATATACGCATACATATATACATACATACATATATACCATAATGTAGTGGTCAATGTTTTAACGTAAAACAGTTTCGGAAAAATCTATTTTCCTATACGATTATTTTTATTTATTTTTTGGCAATTGAATTACTATTCGACTACGTCACGTGATGTGTGTATACGATTACTAATTTTCATTATCTTTGCGTACACAAATGCCAACAAAATATTATGTTCTCCTGGTTTCGTTTGGCCCAAAACTACAAAAATTTTGTATTTCTTGTATATAGAAAAAAAAATTAAGTTTTTTTTTTCTTTTGTATTCTGGAGTAACGCCAATTCCAAATTGTTTACTTTTTCTTGAAAACACACCAAAAAAACAAAATTCAAAGATTTTTGTAACGAAAAGAAAAAATTCTTTGCGTTTTACTCACAAAGTGGTTTTCTAGTACTTTTTTTTTGTGTATTCTAAGTATACATATACATATATACATAAATATTGGAATGTCAATGTCACTATAGTTAAACATAATTCGAGTAATTTACCGGTATATACTCGAAATGTCATAAATGTGTGCGGTATTTGAGTTATTCCCAACAAACTTTTTAATTAAAAGTGGGTCGAGTTTGGGTAAAAATGTTTTGACTAATCATGCTATACATATTACAATGAATGTCCTTAATTTTTCATCCTTTTAGGAAAAGTCAACAATGTATTATGAATATTAGGCAAAATGTAGAATAGTTTATGTTCAGACTTTGTGATGAAATTGTAACGAGTTTATGTATATGACCTGTAATTACAATTACCGTAAAAAAAAAGTATTACTGTGTAATTATGTATACTATAGACATATCCATTTAATTATACAAATGTTTTTTATAATCTAGGGTTAACGTGGATTGTATGGAATCGAGAACTATTAAGATGTGACAAAGAGTATCCAAATAGATCTAATCCAGGGGCGGCATGCACAGTTACGAATCACTTACATAAAAACTCGGTTAATGCAATTCGAAATTGGACAGTTTATCAAAGCGGAGAGAAGGTAGCTGGCGACGTATTTTTGTCTTTTTACATAATCCCTGTAGAAATTGAGTTTCTTGTAGAATTTTGCGGAGATTTATGATGGCCAACTAAGAAGTGCAACTTGTGTCAACATTGTTTGATTTTTTTTCTATTCTTAAGCACTTCTATGTGAAGACACGTCTCAGTCGAGTATGTTTTGGAACTTGATCGGGCGGTGTGGGGAAACATCAAAAAGGACTGCCACATCTGTTTGTATGCACCCAACAAGCTGTGAAATCAATTCAGCAGAGTGTAAATGAAGCTGTTTCTACTCGTAAACTTGCTATCCAACTAAACATCTCAAGAATGAGATCGCTACGAACGGGTTTAAAACTAGATCTCAACATTTTTCCTCATATAAAACACAACTGGCACAAGAATTAAAATCGCATAATCTACAACAATGTCTGCAATAAGCCAATAGACCTGTCAGATCTTAATTTTTCTTGTGGGGCTACTTGAAGGGTCTGATGTAAGCCTATACCAACCGCAGCAACACTTTGAAATCAGTTATGCAAAATTCGTTAGAAAGAGCACCAATTCTATTCCGCAGCTATTTCGATGACGTGCCTCTTGCGACCTTACTGGATAGTAAACTAACTGCAGTAGGAAATTATGACAATAAATTCGGAAAGGCAATATTTGTTCGGACACCAAAATTCAACAAACACCAATTCCGCAACATCGTCATTTTGTCTGAAATCTAAACGAAATTGTTTAAAGAAACTGGTATCGCACAGAATTCGAACAATTTCCATTCTGTCAAATTAAAACCGGGAAGAAGTAACCAAAATTACCGCATTGAAACCATTTAAGTACACTATTCGAAAGTGTACCGTACACGATGGTATACGATATACGGTTATGTGGGATAACAGAAAACATATTGAACATCAGAGTATAAATTGGTGATGGCAAGCATATACTCGGCAAATATGTCACTGTTATCAATTCGATTCGGGTCAATCATTATAGCCGTGTCCGGAAAAGATGATAACTTAATTTTGTTACGAATTTATTCAAATTCAACGAAAATGGTTTGGAAACATGCGAGCTGCATCTTAGTAAACGTGACAGAATATATAACGGCGTAGCAATTAATCAAAAATTACTAAATATTTGCGTAAGTTTTATTTAGAAAGTATTTAAGCCCCGAAATTACACATTTGTGAAAAAACTAAATTTAATTTATGTATAAATGGACCCAAGGTATGGATGAAGGTGTACCATTTAACTACCATTACAATCATAAATCGAAGAATAATTCATGGCCTTTGTCAATGCCATGTGGAAAGGTATTGGATTGTACTCTGTCTCGAGGGAAAGGCTTGTGTCGAGGAAGGCATATTTAGGTCACATTTCCCTTCTAAGGAAAAAAGATCATGAAACGAATACTAAAACGTAATAAATGGTCAGTTTATATATTGACATATTATACGTGATAAACGCCAGACTTCCATAAATTTCATCGCGAATCTTGATAGCTATCAGAGCCTGAGTATAGGAATTATTCTCGGCGATTATAGAACACGCGATACGAATATACATTTATGTCTATGTCAAATGAAAATAAATGAATTACACAGTGGAATTTTAGGCAAGTTAATCATGTTAGAAGAGAATGTCCATATACTATCAGATATGAGGATAACATTAATCAACGGTCGGCAAAAATTCTGTCAAAATATCTAAAAACTAAACTCGAATCTCTTAATCAGAAAAACATTCATTCAAAAATTAGTTAAACTTTATGGTTGTAAAACTTAAATATTTAATTATTTAAAAATTAGATTTCAAATGTATGTTTCGTAAACAAACATTATTTATGTTTGTAGCGAATAATTCAAACACGTTGAATCGATATAAATTGTGAATATGATTATACATATATACATACTACAATACCCGCATACGCGTTTCACAAAACTAAATATTTTATAATAATTAAAGTTTCGATTGTGGGCTTGGTCTTCATACTGTCTTAGACAATCTAAAGAAGCCAAGTCGAATTCTGGAGCCATCGTAGTGTGCAACGCCCTCTGCGCCTACCATATGGTAGCTCTCCTTTCAAAAATCGCTGCACAATTCGTTCCGGATCAGCACGCAGAACATGAGCAGGCCAGCGCATTCACCCAAACTGTTATCGGGAGTGATAAGAGAGCCCAAATATTTCAACTCCCTCAAACGTGTGGTGGGCACTACTAAAATCTGGCGTACCATTGTTTCTATAACCAGAGATCATATGTATTTCGTTTGCTGTACCTAGCTATTGCGAGCACCTAGTAGTAGTGCCACATTGAACTCGCTTCACATTTTTCCAAATAATTCTTTAGTTATACTTTTACAAGATAGTAGTCGGTTTCGTCTATATAAGACGATTACATTCTTTAAATGTTCCTAACGAAAGAAATTGAGAGGTATTCATTCAGAAGTGAATGGTTTTCTGACTAAACACCTTCCGATTTCTTTCGTTTGGAACATTGAGCCTGTTCAACTAATCGATTGTCCTGAAAATCTTCTGTCTAATCACTGGCGAACGGGTAACATATAATAAGGTAGGGCTCGGTCCTTTTTGATGGATCTTATCAAATTCCACGTTTCTATGTTCATCCATTATGAGAGGACGAACAGGTGCACAAAATAACTGATTGGTAATTTCTATTTTGGGTCAATACGGACCCAGTTTCGCGAAACATCGATACAAGATCCAAAACGTACACCGGTACGAAACTGTTTATTTGGAATCCTTTGGTTGAAACCAACCATCGTTCTTTGAGAACATTGATTTTTGGCCCCATTCATAGAAATTAAATCGGTTCTATTTTCTAGACTATAAAATATAAACCATTAAAAAATTAGTAGAATTACTTGATCTGTAATTATTAGTTGCGGTGTTTTCAGCTTCGCCAACGCCAATTGACCATTAAATTCCACATACTAAGCCCCGAATGTGCATTTCATAAATTAAAAATTCCAGGGCAATTCTATTTATCAAAACGACAGATCCAGTGTTCGTACCGATGTGTCGAGCGTGTTTGATATATAATTAAAACATGGAGAATCATGCGAAAGCAATTACTAGAATTAGCTACATCAGTTACTTAAAGAATTATTGAAACTAATTATGTTTGTGTATAATACTAGTTCAGGCCGGATCCAATCTGCACGAAGGTACCAAAAATTGTACTTTCTCGCGCATAAAATATAAATACCAAAAATCTAAGATTATTTATCCAATTTTACTTTTCACTTTTAAAATTCGAATAACTGGTATATGAAAATCGATGAGTTTTCTGAAAGATATATTCGAGCAATCCCTTCAATACCCTATAAGGATATTTTGCAAAAGTCATAAAATTTTAAAATTAACACTAAAAATTCTATGCAAATCCCTATGTTAGAAAATTTTTCGAGAAATAATCTAATAATTGAGCTCAAAATGTTTGTAAAATTCAAGAAATTAATAAAATTAGCTTAACCTTAAAAATTCGATTAATCTAAATGTGAGAGAGGTTTAAAAATTCTAAGAACTTTTATTCAAATCACTTGAAAGAGTTTATCTCAATAATAGACAAGGAAATCATGTCGGCCATTTAGAAATTTATTAAGCTTAAATGCTCGAATTATTGAGGTCTTTGGTCCTAGCATAAATTATTATCCTTATGTCAACAAAAAAAACATTAAACATTCACTCTTATTGAACTGAACCAATTAGTTCAATAATGATCTCATCTTTAAGTTCATCGTATACAAAAATATTTTATTTTGCAAAATACGCTCTATGTACTATATACGCTGCGGCCACTAACCCGGCTTCGCCCAGGTTTATTTTTAGTATCGTTACCTTAAATAAAACCAAATGCTATGATTTTCAAATAGAATTTGTACTTATTGATCGTTTAAACATTATAGTTTACCAAAGTCAATCCTTCAACATCTGTGTATAAACAATATTTTTTGTTGAGTTATTTTCATCTGCCGGCACATATAAATTTTTAAGTGTCTCCGTCCATGACATTGCTACGTAGAATTATCCATGACAAAAGCATTCATCTCTTAAACCAATTCCTGCCACATTGAGTGACTGCCCTTGGGATTTATTGATCGTTATAGCGAACGAATATTAAAGACGATTGGGATTAATTGGAATTCTGGGAATGAACACATTTTCCCTTTTAAATGGTCCAACCAAAATTGTTGCCTCAATTATATAAGTGTTCATCGCCTTCACAACCAAAGCGTTCCATTGTATAGTTTTGGAGGATCCAAATTCCTTAACAACGTATTTAAAAATTCAACTGAATAACTGGTGGCCTCTTCTTCGTCTACCATCTTGTCAATTGAGTAAAATTGATTTCGGTGACTTTAGCATTAATTGGTGCAAGTATTGTTCGTTCTTAAAGCCAACCGTGATCTACAATGTCTTGTGTTCGATTTGGATACAAGTGGCAAATCAGAATTTTAATGTTTTGACAAGTGTTGCAAAAATATTTATTCAATTTGATTTTTCCAGTTTCCACATCCAATTCTTCTTTACCGTTGCCAACACTCAGCAGATACCTGGAAAATTGCAGGGGGTCGACTCCATTTGATTTTTTTACCCGCATATGTTTGGATTATTTGGAGCTTTATGTTTTTTCCAAATCTCCACAGTTGCGATGATTTGATACAGGCTTTTATCTCGTCGTACATTTTACCTCTAGGAATGACTGGCAGTGTTTGACGACTATTTGACTTGACTGTTTACTGCTTCACTAAAATGTGAATTGCATTTGAAAGACATTTCCCTTTAACGTATCATATTACCATTTTTTTTTAAAGCGCAAGCTTTACCTATACTACGAAGAATACTCTAAGAAAATTCAAATATCCGTAACTCCTTGGGACTCAACTTGAAGAGCTGAAAATAGTTGCGCTGACCTAGAAATCAGGAGACCTTTCCAAAATGTTTAAGATCACCTTCCTAGCACGCTTCGTCTAGGAGGAGTTAAAGGGACGGAAATCTAAACTTAATCTAAGAATTATAGTATAGATTCTGCAAAATCGTCATTAAAAATTATAGCAAAGATAAGAAAACACTATTCTAAAAATACTAACAAAACGTGAGTCTTATAGAGACTCACTATGCAATTTCAAAATAAATCATTGAAATAATTTCATGTTCATGTTCACGATATGCAAAGTATTGAGTGGGATACATCATAGAAACCGATTTCGAAAATGATGTCGAGGAAGTAATATCAGAAATTAAGGATACTGTTGATATCGAACTTATCCGATAATAACTTCTACACTGGAAAAGATGGAACAGAGTGGAAAACACCCCGTTTACCCAAAGATGCACCCCATCATGTAACATCACTATAAGGGTGGTGTTAACAAGGTAATACTAAAATACATCAATCTGCATGGTTACGAAAAACGCAGAGAATTTTGGAAGCCCACAGATGAAGTGGAGATTCGTTGCTTCATCGGATTATTACTAAATGCCGGCTTGAATCGGCAAGGAACTTCGGATATACGAGACTTTTGGCACCCCCCGTTTGGGAGTATTTTATTTCGAGCTGACTTGTCATGTAATCGATTAGAGATTCTATGCCGCTTCATTCGGTTTAATGATATAGCAACTCATTCCCCCAAAAGACTCCATGATAAATGTGCCCTTTTTCGGTAAATTTGAGCTACAATAAATACCAATTTATTGAAGCATTTAACGTCACAATGTATGTACAAGGATTACATCTCTTGTATTCAAGTGGAAACCATCGAGAGTCACGCCGATGTTCAAAACTGGAACGCGGGATAAAACGTCAATTTCATTAATCCCAAAGTTATTTGAACTGGTAGTTTGCAAGTCATACCGGACTGTGGTACCTCGATACATATCACTATAACAACACGGTTTTATGCAAAAGAGGTCTACTACAACTAATCTTATGGAGTTCACCAGTAGCAGATTAAAATAATTGGAAATCACAAGCAAGTTAGTAGATGTCATATACACAGACTTTGCCAAAGCCTTTGACTCCATCAGTCAATACAAAGCACTAGAAAGCTTGTATAAATTTGAACTATGCAGCCGTTTTATCGCCTAACCAACCGCGTTCAATACATGGGAAACAAAAGATCTTTACCAATTTATGCAACCTCATTAGCCAATAAAGTGATAATCAAACCAATATAGACTTATGGTATTCAGTTATGGGGTTCCACCAGCGCGTCAAACTCCTGGAACGAGCCCAAGCGAAAATACTTCGTATAGTATTACCAATGCTCCGTGGTACATCCGAAATAGTAACATACACGATGATCTTGGAATCAAAACTATTAAAGCAACCATTAGAGACACATCCCAATGAATTGACCAGGGATATACTAAAACAGCAGCGATTGAGGCGACTGAGAAGAGCAGATCCACTTATGGAGTGATGAACCTGTACCTTTATTAAATGTTTATGTTTTACATATAAATATAATCTAAATTAATTAAATAGTATAAACATTGGTTAAGACTTAAAATATGTAATAATTTTAGCTTAAGATTTGAATACTTCTTGCTAGTTTCTTTCGTAGAAAGATTCATGAATAAAGTCATTGGCAGCTTTTAAAAAAATAATAATAATAATAATAATTTGCGTTTAATGTTCGAAAATGAATTCTAAAAATATTGAAATAAAGTAAATTAGCAAAAAATTCGTTTGAGTCGGAGAGACTCATCGTATGCATTAACGTAAGTAAAATGAGCTATGTTGATTAGGGTTAATGAATATTTTTATCTTAATTACCGAATCTCTATAATAGTATAGTTGTAGATTCCATTATGTCTACTACATTTTTTTTTAAAACTATCTATATACATATGTTTGTATATACTACTTAGTTATATTTCCATGATTGGCCTATATACACCAAAAATACAAAAATTATTCCTAATATTTAAATAGGCAACGTGGCACCGCAATATATTATGAATACACACAATTTGGCATTTAATATACGTAAACGTAATTAGTCATTGATTTTCTGTTTTGTTTTTATGTCATATGCAATTATTTACATTGAAAATTTGTTTACACATTTACTTAAATTGGCAAACATAGCGTTGTCGAAAGATTTAATTTTCAAATATAAATGTACGTGTACGTATATGAGGAAAAACAAAAATATATTAAGATTTCCTAAGCCGATAAATTTTTCATAACAGACCGGTTAGTATCATAATATATACGTATACCTACTAGAATATCCAGAAAATCTAATTTTTGTTGTTGTTTTGGCTACTAATAAAAAAGGATCCCTATTTTAATTAATGCGGGACAATATAATAAAAAAAATTTAATTTTCATCCGTCTCATCAAATCCTGAAATATATTATCACATTATTTTTGCGAATGATGGATATAAATTCATCCCCAAAAAAAATATATAGCATGAAAAAACATTTAGTTTTCCAAAAGCAAACAAAAAAATTTTCCGACATAACCTGAAAATAATTACATATTTATTTATGTACGTATACATATAAAAGGTGTGTGCTATAACTATGACAACGCGAATAAATAAAACAAGACGGAGGGGAAAATGCACATTAAACATATAATATGTATATGTACATACATATATAACAGTAGTAGTACATATAATATTATTATGCTCATTTTTCATGTTTTCCAATTCGCTTTTCCTAACAAAACAAATAGACAAACAAACACGCAGTCAAAACGGAAAATTTATATAGTCAAATAAATTTGTTTAATACAACTTAACAGTTTTATTAATAAAACAAAAAAAATTATTAATTACCATTTAGTAGTAAATAATTTTCTTTGGATTTTCTTTCGGTGAAAATTTTCTCCTCTTATATAGCACAAAACCATATACACAAACACTCACGAGCTGAATAAAAAAAATATTTAAAAAAAATTTACTTCAAATCAAAATTCCAAATGTTATCGATTACGCAATTAAACTACTGTAAACTTTTCTTTTTTTTTTTATACATGTATATATTGTACAACAACAACAATTAAAAGAAAAACACAAATTGAAAATTATTAGTATTATTGAAATAAATAAAATTTATATATTTTATTTATAAAAAGAAATAATATTTTTTTTTTGTTATTTCTAAAAATAAAAACTAATTTAAATATAATTTAATTCACACACACATTTTGTTTAGGAAAATTTTTTTATATTTCACATTTTCACTTTTTTTTTTTTTTCGCACACCTAAACAAATTATTATTACATGAATATTTTTATATTCACGATAACCTCGCGATAACACGGTTATTTTTTTTTTTCTTCTATATTTACTTTAAATCAAAACTAAACAAAACGTAAAGCAGTTTTCCCAAAAAATCAACAAAAAAAAACTGTACACGATGACACACGGAGTGAGGAAAATTTTTTTAATAAATGCAAATTCGAACAAATTTTTTTTGTTAACCAACCAAACCGAAAAACTATAATATATTTATTTATTTAAAATTAACTGAATATTATTAAATTTTTTTGTTTTGTTAAAAAAATTATTGAGATTTCAGCCGATCCATAACATTAAACGTCAAAACTGAAACTGGTGAAAATTCTGCCCGAACAATAAATTTATTGATTATATATTTTTCCACATTTGTACACAATTTTTCTCAGTGTATTGGAGTTTTTCATATCAAATATATGTATGCATATAATATATCCATCTTCCTTTAGCCAACCCTAAAAGTTGGTGTATGGTAAAAGTTTTATTGTTTTTCTTTTAGAAATTGGGAAAATTTAAGGGGGGGGGGGGGGGGGGGGGGAAATGTTTTTTGGTATGTGTACTATACAAGAGAAGTATAAAGTTTTGTTTTCTTTTGTGTGGATGGTAAAATGGATGCTCGGCGTATTTTGGTGAGTAAAAAGTTTAATACGGGGAAATTTTTCTTCCTTCGAAAGCTCGTGTTGCGTTAAATGATAAATACGAAATGTTCTAATTTCCCAGTAATATATTTTACAAAAATTGCAAATATTATGAAGCATTCGGATATCAAAGATAACGATTTTAAGATAAATTTCAAAGCTTTCATCTCGAGCTTTTGTAAAATACAATATTCCGTATTGAAATTATACATCTGTATAGCAATTTAATCAGCAAATTTACAAAATACTGATTTAACAGGTTTAATACGAGGCAGAGCTTTAAAGCTCTATATATTTCTGAAAGTATGTGATTCAGTAAGGGGCCAGTAATGGCCTTTAACACTGTTATTATTATTATGTGGAATAAATGATACAAAACGCCTGATATTAAAATTAATTTAAATGAAATGGTAGTTTTAAGTATAAGAATAACAAAGCTTTTATCTCGAACTTCTGAATCAAAAATTTATTAATTTAAAACATTCGACAAATGTATCACATTTACTTCAAATTTCTAAAATTTTAACTCACTTGCCTATCCAATATTTCTAAAAAGGTATTCAAATTATACACGGAATAGCAACTTATCTAAAAATATTAGGAAACATGCGTTCCAGGTTTAACATCGAAGATTTGAAGCTCTGTTTTTATTTCAATACAGCATTATTAGGGCAAGTCACGAAATTGCCCAGCAAAAAATCTAATTTATACAACATATTTGAAAAGCTATACGTAATAAGTTAATGAAAATTATAAAACTTTTATTTCGAGATTTTGAATTATAGACCCTCATTCAATTGAACTTTATTACCTCTCGAAATTTATTTATCACAAATGATTTAAAACCAATTGACACATTTAGAGCTTAAAACTAAAGGAATTAAAAGTATACATGCGTAATATTCAATGAAGAAGTGTAATATCGGAGCTTTAAATCATTATATATTTCTATAAATACTGATAATAGGTGAGTAAATGATATTTTGCCTTCAAGCTATACTTAATAAGCTAAAGAAAATTATAAAGCTTTTAGCTCGAGCTTTTGAATTAAAAACTGATTCATTTAAACCTGTTATTTTGTTACTTTTGATAAATTTATTATGTATACACATATATGAATCAAAAGCAATCAGTAATGAAATGAACGAAAATGATTGAAAACTATTGTCTCATTTAAACCTTTTAACCTTTTAAACCTCGTTTGAGGGTGGATTTGTCAGCTGCTTAGCTGGTTTATCACCTATAGAATACAATTACCTGAATTTGTTGTATTGATTGTTTGTTTTACTGGTCAGCATCCTACCACTCTGACCAGTACGAGTTGGTAGTTGGTCTGGTTTGAGAACATCATTTAATAAATTCTCGATAGTTGGTTATACCGCCGTGTCTCGGTCGCCATAGCGTCATTAGTTATCTAGCAGATGAGGATAACATTTGAGCTGTTTGTAAACCATTTAACTTAAGCCCCCTTTCCCACCCCACATGGAAACCAGATGAAAATCATTTTTCAAAGAAGAGCTTTTTAGAAAATGGCGATGGATTTGCGTGCCACAAATGCATCTTATTTTTATAGCAATATCTGATTAATAAATTTCTGCGGAACTTTTCCCACGCACCAATATAAGTCAATATAAGTAAATTGGTTTTGAAATATGAAATATTGTAATCATTTTGAAATATTTTAGTACAAACCAAACAAATCCATAACATCATCTATAGAATTTTTTTATATTCCAAAAGCATAAAGTTTATCAGGTTTGCTTCCATTATATTCATCTTACATATATGAAAAAATAAAATTTGTTAATTTTTTGCGAAATTCAGCCACTTCGATAGCTTTGCATTGACTGATTTGAGCATTTTACCATTGTTGTTTTATTATTTTCCCATCTTTGGAGCTTTTCATAAACTACATTTCTGAAAGCCTAACGCTTAACTTTTCGGTTCAGGCATTATTTCAATAAAATATGGCGGTCGCTCGCCGGTGGTTGGTAGAAATTTTCATTTTAAAATTACGAATTAAGTTTTAATTATTTTAAAATTATTGAATTAAGTTTAATAAACCTCATTATTTTTAGAACAGCTAGTTTCACGGATTATCCATGTGTTAAACATGATATAAATCTAAAGTTTCCTAAACTTTTTATATGACGCGTTTACAATTTACCGAACACATTTACCTAATGTGTGGAATTTAGAATAATACAGCTAAAATAGCTTGCATATATTTTCCATAGAGCTTTTAATATGTATGTATTTAAAATACTTTTAGAATATTTCTAGACCTCATCTAGGGTCTTGGGCTTTTTCTTCAATTTGCAACATTTAATGAAAAGCTTTGATATTCGGTAAACTTCCTTTCTACGCACAAACCTCCACTTTTTAAGCACACAAGAATGAAAGCGATTTTGTTATTTTTATTTTCATTTTATAAATTTCTTTTGGTTTAAAGCAGGGATGAGCGTTTACGCCGTTATCTATTATTTTCTATATTGACGTATCTACAACCCATAGATAACGTCAACAACGTAGACAACGTCGATAATGTAGACAATTCCTAGAGTGGTATTGTCAATTAGTTCTAAACTCAAGGGTGACCAAATTTCTTTAGGAACAATTGGTTATTGGTGAAAGTTTTATAGAATGTCCGTCAATTTAAATCTCTTTTCAAAAAGAGCGGAATGTAAAACTAATCGTGCTCATATCCATTACAAAATTATTAAATTGACCCAAAACAACAATATATATATATAGCGATATATAGAGTGGGGCCTCTTTATAACGGTGGAACTGTATAGTACAGCCCGCAGAAAATTCGGAAAAAACGGCTCACAAAAAATCAGACACAAAGATGATAACTTTCATTAAAAATAATCCTAGGAACTTTAACTATGACTGTACCATAAAATTTAACACACCCAACTCCATGGTAAAACGAATTCGAGTTCAGAAAGGCTATAAGTGCTACCGAGCTATTAAAAAGCCAAATCGTTGAGATAACCAACCCTTCTTCATGTATATAAAAACCAACAAATTTCCTATTATTGTGGCAGGATTGTACTGTCCACCCAAGACATTCTATTAAAAACAAACAATACTCAGAGTTCTTCAAGCGTCTGGGAAAAAAGTTCAAAATAGGTGGTGACTTGAATGCGAAGAATACTCACTGGGGTTCTAGATTAACTACGGAAAAAAATTATTGATTGCTATGTGAATCCATTTCAACTGGAACGGAAGTTTTATAATTTTTAAGAACATAAGGAGGAACAGCTTGTCAGATTATTAACTTCTTCGAAATACACTGCTTGGAATGTCATCGCATTAAATGTTGCAACTGGCACTATGCAGTTCAGTTAAATTTCAAACGATATCAATGTTGGGACACATTTTTGGTTCAACTCAGCTTCTATTAAAAAATTTCCCCAAGTTTCTCAATTCAATTGGAAAGTATAAAAGATTTGCATAACATCAAATATGAATACGGTGGTGGGCGAGGTAGTAGAGTGATTGACTTTAGAATTGTGGACCAAGGTTCTCGAACCCTATTAGCAGGCGGTATTATTTTAATTTAATTTCTTCTGCATTCAAATTGGTTCAACACACAGCTTCTTTTAAACATTTTCATATTTTTCAAGTAGTGGCATGTATACAAGATGGGTATATTATATAGCGATGATGAAATAAACGCAGAGTCCATTGCCTTTGCTAAAATTTTAAATATTTTTGCAGTAAGCAAAGTCAGTGACTTTGGATTTATGGATCTAAGTTCGGTTCTCGAGCGAGCTTAACATTTTTTGATTTGTGAAACAAAAATTTTTGTGAAACAAAAAAAAATAATCCAACTCAGCTTCTCTGCAAAACTTCAATATTCTCCATATAAAAGTGGCAAGTAGCGGTAATGAAATTGTACGGCGATGGTTAAATAAGCAGAGCCCCGTACCGTTGCTAAAATTTTCAATTTTTTTATTCAAATGGCAGCTATATAACGATAGGAATATCACTACTTATATGTATGGCGGTGGCTGGGTGGTAAAAGAAGCTGTGGGATTGAATTGTAATCATGACTAGTTCTCAAGCCTCAATATTTACTTATTTTTAATTTAATTTTGCAAATTGGTCATTTTTAAATCAAAAAACGATTTTTTTTAAATTTAATGATAAATGTGTGGATGCCCCGCTAAATTTTTTTTACACTTAATCGAGGTTCGAACACTACAACAACATCCACGATTCCCGTATCCTATGACACCCCTTACTTTACCACCTTACCATTTCCATGTATAGATTTGCCGCTATACTCATCCTTTATATTTACCAATGGAAGGCAGAAATTAAATAAATTGAATTGAAAATTATTTAATGACAAACCGAGGCTTGAACTCAAGTTCACAATTCCAAATGCAACGCCTCTGTTTACTAGACCACCGGCATATATAATTTGAGTGCTATACAAATCTTTTATGTTTGCCAATTCAATAGAGAAAATTTTAGCAACAGGAATGGACTATGCTTATTTGACTATTAGCGTATATTTTCATTAGGGTCATACACAAGAGATGGCTCTTATACGTGCAGAAATTGAATGTAGATTTCAACAGAAGCTGTGTTGAACCAATTTTACAGCAGAAATTAAATTAAAAAAGTATTGGGCGCGGACGAGTTTTCATTGGCTCTGCTTACTCGACCATCAGAGTATTCAAAATTGGTGCTGAACAACGATAGAAATCTTTACAAAAAGGTTACAACCTTCATTAAAAATAATCTAGTTCAGGAAGGCTACGAGTGCTACCGAGTTATTAAAAAGCCAAATCGTTGAGAGTTATCTTGTTCGATAAAATATGTACCAGACTGATGACAAAATTTTGACAAAATTTAGTGGATGTGTTTTGGATGGATGACGAAACGTACACATGAAATTGGTTTTGAAACACTTCAAGCTAGTTACGTTTGCAAAACATGTATGATTTGGCCAGCAATATGCAGTTGTGGAGCCAGATGTTTGTCAAATTTTTCATAAGGACCTATTTTGCCGCTAATTCTTCAACACGATTCAGCAGTAAAGTTTTGGCCATATAGCTAGTCCACTCGACTCTAATTACAACAGAAGCAATAAATTTGCACGAGATGTTATCTCAAAGAGTCCACAGGTTTTCGATGTTTCGAAAAATTTTGGGGTATAGTGGAAAAAGTGCTGAAGTGCAAAAGTCACACCGGCAGTTATGCCAGAAACAGAGGGCATCAAACGACATGTGCGTGATTTTATTCGTAATAACGAAATCTATAGAGGTGATTTGAGCAAAAATTAAAAAAACTCCAAAAATTCAATTTAATCGTATGGAAACTTTATTATCATTCGAAATGATTACTTCTTTCAAATGACGGCCGCAACCGATGGTCCTTTCTCAAAATCTAATTTTCGATGACGCGTTCGAGAATATCTTCGCGCGCTTAATGGCAAATAGCGCCGACTTCTTGGAACTAAATGTCGTCGAGGTCGGGCTTTAATTTCAGGCAGCAAATATTCCTTTATCATGGCGCAAAACCGAGCACTATTCACAGGTACGTCCCGGGCATCTTCTTTTTTGAAGAAATATGAACGAATGATTTCACAGGCGCATAAACCACACCAAACCGTCTATTTAGTCGCGTATCGCATCCAATACTGTATACTGGGATTCAAACTTTTCGATGGTATTCCGAATAGTGGTCTCGACAGGCCTATTATGTCAACCGTAACTTGGTATACGCGCACGAAACACCTTCCTCACAACGCTGGTTTTCGTAATAAAGCTGAACAATTTGTAGACGCTATGCCGGGCGCAGTCTTTCCATGATGAAATGGCAAACAATACTGAATAAATAAAAACAGTTTGAAACGATTCATGCATCATTATTGTCAAAGAGAAAGAAATGAAAAAATCACCTCTGGATGAACGCTTTTACAAAATTCTCCCGCGAACTGGCGAATTCGATTTCAAATCGCTAAAATGTCGTGGGTTGTTGACATTATTTTATTTGTCGACGTTGACAAAAAACACTGCCAAGTAATCTACGTTATATTTTACGTGTCGACAACCGCATAGATTACATGGCGAAATATACCTCGCCCATCCCTGTTTTTGATAAGTAAAATGGATTATTTGTTTAATGCCAAAGTTAAAAGTATATTTTTTATTAATAAATATACCAATGCGGGCTTTGGCAAATCAAACTTCAAGGTGATCCACAAGTTTCAAATCTAGCACGATATTCAGATGGAGTTAATTTTTTTTTCAGAGTGTCCTTTTATGTTGATATGGGAATATATCTTTGGCCGGAAGCTCGAAAATGAAATGCTCGACAACAGCGTTGCATAGTGGAGCTCATTCATCCACTAAGTTCAACGATTATAGTAATAAATATACTATAAATTTATTAATTCCACTGCCGGCGTCGGTAACTTTAAATAATTTTTTTTCCAAGCAGTGGCGTAACTACAAATGTTAGGCCCTCCTCGCAAAACACGATATGGGCCCTAATCTGCATTCCTCTCTTCACCTTCGTCTATCCTTTCCTTCAGAAGGGTAATAAAATGTTGAAACACAAAAGAAAAGATGCAATATAAATTTTCAATGCAATTTAAACATTAAAATGCTAAATTCATCTTGACTTCATATTAGCAAAATCCCAAATTAAACTTATTATTTCCATATCCTTTTAAAACATAGTTTTAAAATTAAATATTCTATTTAAAATTAAAATCCAAGTTTTTTTGTTAAATTTTGACTTGAAATTTGTAGGAATCATATTGTGTTCGTGGCGGATATGTAGGTTAGGTTAGGTAAGGGTGGCTGTCCTAAAGGACTAGCATAGACACAAAATTAGTCCGTAGCTGTACCACATTCGAGTTTCCTCCTCTTCACTCGCTAAACCATCCTGAGCTTACCAAGAAGCGTTTAAAGCCCGGATCTCGATTTTACTAAGATCCAAGAGGTCGTTCAAAGGGGAAGTTCCCATAAATTTTGTTCTGCTGTACGCTAGACTAGGGCAGGTGCAGAGCAGATGGAGCACATTTTCCTCCTCCTCCTCATCACCACAGCTGCGGCAAAAATCGTGGGCTGGGACACCCAGTCTGCTCGCATGTATCCCAATGAGACAATGTCGCATTATAGCTCCCACGACCATACCAATATGTTGCCTTCGAAGCGATATCAGTTGGCCTGATCTGGACCGGTCAAATCCAGGCCAGATCTGCCTGGTTGTTACACACGAACTGGCTTTAGACCATCTGACGTTCGTTTCTTTTATGGCTTCTTCCTGAAGCCGCAGTTTACATGAAGCAAGCGGTATCTATATATCCCGCCTGCTTTAGGTTATAAGCCGTGCTGTACCCTTGCGGGCCAACTCATCTGCCATTTCATTCCCTGCGATATTGAAATGCCCTGGCACCCAAGTCAAGCGGATGTTGAACTGATCAGTCATCTCATTTAAAGATGCCAGACAGTTCTGGGCTACCTTCGACGTCAGGGAGTATGATTGTAGCGTTTTAATAGCAGCCAGGCTGTCCGTAAAAATGCGAATATCCCTCGTAGATATTACATTATTCTTCAACCAGTCCATGACTTCCATTATCGCGGTCAGTTCAGCTTGAAAAACGCTGCAAAAGTCGGGAAGACGAAAAGAGAGGTTAACCCCTAGTGCCTCACAGAATACCCCGCAGCCAACCCCGGATATGTAACAGTTATACATTGTGAGAATAAATACCACCAGACCTCTCACGTTCCAGGCACCCCGCAGCGCAGGGTTTGCTTCCTTTTAGTTACACCACTGGTCTCGAGTGCTCTTCAAACTAAAGCTTTATGGTCACTAAAGTTATCAAATTTTTTCTCCACAACTGAAGTTTTATTTAAAATAGTATATTTCTCTTCTTTTCTGTGCGTCTGGTACACCCAGCAAACACAAAGTGTGACGCCTTTATCGTGTACATGAATTCTCAATATAGAGAATGCATTATTTATATACTGTGTCATCTCAGCTTATGTTATAGTTTCTTTCTTGATATATCTCTTATATTCAATCCTTCCCTCCAAAACTAGTCTTTGAAATGTATATTTCGTAGACTTCTGCCCAAAACATGCAGTTGAAAATTGGTTAGTCTTTTCCAGCTAACTTTATTTTATGCAATATCCATTTTTAAAATGGTAAAACTTATTCGCACATCGCATAAAAGTTATGTGAGTTGGTGCCAAGAACTTTTGGTTTATAATATTTTATTAATAATATTTTTCTCTTGAATTTTATATATATTGTAGATGTAAATGCACTGTCTTATTCTACGTTTTATTTGTATCCCATAGCTGAAATTGTAATACTATACTTCAAAGCAGCTTCCTGTTTCCAGTACATAAAATTTAAAAGCAACTGGTCCTATTTGTTAATAACCAACTGTCCCCATAATTAAACAAGAAATATTTTTGTTTTCATAAGATTAACACTAGTTTTGATTTACAGAGATAGTAAATTTTACTTACTCTGTTTTGTCTAATGATTGAATTTAAAATCTTGTGCCCTCCTGGATCGCCACTATAACTGCACGATCCATGAATAATAATTATCAAGAAGCATGTATGTATTTAATTGGTATACTAATAAAATTCAAACAATTGATACCACTCATTTTATTAAGTATTTTTGGTTGATTGTGTTGTTGGAGAATAATTAATTAATTAATTTTACGTAAACGTGGACTTGAGTAAAACCGCATTTTTCTACATTTGCACGACATTACAATGGAGCGATTAAATAACTTTATTACTATCGATTGATTTTGATTATAATTAAAACATCAATCGATTTAATGATATCAGAAATAGTTATAGGTTTTAAAATTTTAAATTAAAATAAATTAAGCATAAAACATGTTAAACAAACTGACATTTAAAATGTTTGAACCAACCTCAAATATATTGTGTTTAAATATGTATATTCACCACTAATATTAACAGTGTACAATTTAAACTATCACTAACTTCACTGTAGTAATTTGTTTTGATAAACAATCAAATGACATTTGTCACTGTCATTAGAATAAAAAATTCTAATTTCTTCAATGTTTAATGTTCGTCTCGACAAAATTTATTATTTCCACACCAAGAAGAACTTAAATGTATTTATAAAATAAAACCAATTAATTAGAATCAAAAATTGTAAAACATATACGTGGCTTGGAATAACCGATAGTAACTACCTAAATGAGATAGAATTTTATTTTCGCATAAATTTCCCATGAAAATTATTTATGTATGCTGTGTCTGATTTGTGCGCGTAATAATATAGATAAAAGTGCTAATTGTTTTGTAATTGCGACTGCAAGGTTAAATTTTATATATTTTGTAGTATGTGTAGTGTGTACTTAATAACAGGGCGAGATAGAAAGACGAAAATTTCACATCTTTTGAATTTCGTCTGTCTTACGCAAGATTTCTTGTAGTTAATTTTCTTGTATCTATGGCTATGTCTCAATACATTGGTATATATTTGACTCCGGGTGTGTATTATCAAGTAATTAGGTTGATAATATGTTATACATATATTGTTGAGTGCATTGACTTTACTCGAGCCGTAGAATGTTTATCATCACAGACGGATCGTTTAATACGAAACCGTAAATGGATCTGCTACATTTATCATGCATGATAGCAAGTCATTAAGTAAGATAATCTCTTTATTTAAGTAGGAAAGGATCTAATACGTAAATTCTCGATTATCTTTTAAGGTGCAGCTCTGACTCGAAAGGGTATTAATGCAGCTTACACCGTAATCCTTATTGCAGCTTTATTTATTACAACTTTAAAAAGAACTCTGAAATAATTGACACAGATTTGCATATTGACATTCCCTTTGTTGGCAACCACCAATGACTCACAAAGATAAGCTAATCAGGTTAAATTAGTCTTCTCTGACAAAACCACTGTCATTATACAATCGGTAAGAAGTCATCCATACCAGTCATCGATAATCTTCCTCGAACAGTTTACTTTCCTATTATTTTTGATCCTTTTGAATGGTGGTCGCTAACGTAGTTTCAGAAATATCGGGATCCGTAATATCGTTAAAAGAAAAGTTCACCATCTATATCGCCGACTCAAAATTAAGCAACACATTTCATTCAAAATAAGATATATCGGAATAATTCTTCGTTACGCATTTGACATTAGAACGACCAAATGGTTTCGATAATATGTACGAACTAGGAGTATCACTATTAAATTCAACAAACATACATAATTATATTCACCATTCGCCAAATAACAGCATGATATTGCAACAAACTTCACTCGAATCAACAAATGTCATTTTGATTTGTGACATTGAAAAGGTTGGAACAAAAATAAATCCAAATACCAATCCGTTGAAATCACACATATTGGCGGGCAGGATTCAAGTGTCAATAAAAAGTTTTAATAAATCCAGTTATTTCTAACTAAAGTGATAGCATGATTTAAAATATACAAATATTTATTAATCAGTTAGTAATTGTACGTAATTCAAGTGTGATGTAAGTATATGAATAGATAAGTTAATGTGCGTTTGCGGGCCCCCCTTTGTATTGTTAACTATCAAGTCATTGTGACGGCATATTCCAATAAATTACTTTGTTTTGTTTAACTAGTACACTTATAATGAAGATAAAAATGCAGTCAGTAATTATGGTAAGTGCAAGGTTTAATTTGTATCGCGATTTGTGAAACAAAGCCGTGAAAATCCTTGTGACTTGTAATTGACAATGAATATTTTTTTTAATCGTGCGATAATCATATTCGTTTTATCGATTTATCGAGTTTATAGGCTTTTAGTTTTTTAAATATCATGTTTATTTAAAATATAGTGACAAGAGGATAAAATTTATCTTATCAGCATTCTGTATTCGGTATTTTGACCCCGATAGAATCTCGTTAGCTATATAATTTATCAACTCTGCGCACACATCGCTAGACACAACGCACGCGACACTTGATAATACTTGTTTTTCTATTACAGATAATACAATAAAATAGTTAAACTAAACCAAAAATACGAATGATGAATACTGTACACGAGTCATTTGGAGCCGTCACCAGCGCTGTGAATCGCTTGTTCCAGAACCAACAACCATGGCAAATTGTTTCGATCACCGTGACAACAGTGCTTAGTTCAGTGTGGTTGTATAATTGTGTTACACAAGACGAAAGTGTCATAGATCGTTTCAAAAAGCGGTTATTTAAGTTGGCTCGATATATTCCCGCTGTTCAGAGAAGAATAAAGCAGGAAATTGCTAAAACGACACGGGATTTTGAGGATAACATTATCGCCGTAGTTGGGGATGTCCCCTACATAACTAAATTACCCGTGGACGGGTTAAAAGATGACGAAATCCTGAAATTGGTCGATGATTATTTAGCCCTGGGACACTACAACTGGAAGGGAGGAAGAGTTTCGGGGACGGTGTACTATTATGACGAGAAACTTATTGAGCTGATCACTAAAGTATACGGCAAGGCGTCGTACACAAATCCTCTACATCCAGATGTATTTCCCGGCGTGTGTAAAATGGAGGCCGAGGTAATTCGAATGACGACCCGTCTATTTAATGGCGACATAAATACATGTGGTGTCGCAACAACAGGAGGTACTGAATCTATTATAATGGCATGTAAAGCATATCGGGATTATGCATGCGAAGAACTCGGTATCACCCAACCAAATATTGTGATTCCGGTTACGGCGCATTCTGCTTTCGATAAGGCGGCTCAATACCTAAAGCTGCACGTGAAGACAGCTAAAGTGAATCCCAATACGTATCAAGTAGATATGCGCGACATGGAGCGGCAGATTAATAGCAACACAATTATGCTAGTCGGCTCGGTGCCAAACTACCCATACGGCACGTTTGATGATATTGAGGCAATTGGAGCACTTGGCGTGAAGTATAATATTCCAGTACATGTTGACGCTTGCCTTGGTGGATTTGTAATTATCTTTATGGAGAAGGCTGGCTATTCACTTCCTCGATACGATTTTAGAGTTAAGGGCGTGACCAGTATATCGGCTGACACTCACAAATATGGGTTTGCCCCGAAAGGTTCATCTTTAATCCTGTACTCTGACCGAAAATACCGTAATCATCAATTTACGGTCACCACCGATTGGCCGGGTGGTGTATACGGATCACCAGCTGTGAGTGGATCCCGTGCTGGTGGAATAATTGCCGCTACATGGGCCACTCTAGTGCGATTCGGAGAAAATGGATATGTTGAGGCGACCAAAAAAATTGTCGGTACGGCGAAGTATATCGAGGCCGAGCTACGCAAAATCGATGGAATCTATCTATTTGGTGATCCACGAACCACTGTCATCGCAATCGGTTCTAAAGTATTCGAAATTTATCGGCTGTCCGATAAAATTGGAGCACTCGGTTGGAATTTAAACACACTACAATTTCCATCCGGAATACATATTTGCATAACTTATACGCACACTGCACCGGGAGTTGCAGACCAATTCATCGCAGACATTAAAACGTGCGTCGATGAGTGCCTCGTAAATCCAGAAAAGCCGGTCGAAGGTAAAATGGCCTTATACGGTATGGCACAAGCACTACCCGATCGATCAGTGGTCGGTGATTTTACACGCTCCTATTTGGACGCAATGTACTATACACCACCAGAAAATTAACGAAATCATCACTTTATATTATGATATTCTCTGTGTCTATTTATTAATTTTGCATTTATTGTGCTGGCTGGCATTTATACACCATCCAGTTTTAATTAATTTAATTTCTTTTTGTTATGGTTTTAACGATTAACCAGAGTTTCTTAAATAAAATAGAAAATATATGTTTGTACTACTCATCTATAGATGTCACTTGTATCCATAAAAATTCATGCATTTTTAGATATATGTATACACTGTTAAATAAAGAATTATTATTTTTTGTTTTTAAATAGTTTGTATACGACGGCTTGAGATGTAAATTTTCAAATTTATTTTAAATTAAAATATTGAATGTGTTTAGCAAGCAGTGTAAATAAATATGTGTATTAGTGATTGAAGTTAGTTATAAGTATACTCCCATGGTTCTAAGAAAACTTAAAGTTGTTGAAATAGGATTAACTACCATGCATTGGAACTGTAAGGAAGGGTTCATTAATCAAAGTCTAAATGAAGCGAAAGTATACCCAGGTGAATTGGATCTATGAAGTCGCTTCATATATTATACGTTGTTGCCTCATATATTATACTTACAAGTCATGATATAACTGTAGTTCAATTAATTTATACTGCTAGAAATTCTGTTTATTACCGTTACCTAGATACTATATCAGCTTAAAAATGACCCCACAGAACTATATTGTTATCGTTATCAGTACAGTCATAAAAATGATGTCGAAGTACAAATATGAAACTCTACGCAGCGGAGAACTGCGCAACTAAAATATATTTCATCCTCAGGTTTAGATTCCTAATAGACACATGCACAACATAATCGCCTAGGCCCCACTATTTCAATCAATTTGTATATATGTACAATATAACACAAACAGTCCAATCTAATTATTGTAAATCAACTTCCAAATCAATTTTGCATACCTAATCGTAAAAAATAGAATTGGCCATAACCAATTTATTATTAGTAGGAGCCATAAACTATTTTCAAAATAAACCACTTCATAATTTTTGGATAAGAATTCAATAAAAGATAAGAATTCAATAAAATTAAAGATTGTCTTGAATATAAATTAAAACGGTTCCCAGGAAAATTGTTTTAGAATTGTAAGGCGTGGACAAGATGTTCACGTTAATTTTTACTGTATTATGCCTTGGTGCTGTCCTAGCAGAACAGTCATCTAGTTTTAATGTAAGTTTATCGTAATACATACCTACATAAAAATAATATTTAAATTATTTAATTTAATTGTAGCGTCCAATCATTCAAACTAGAAGTGGGGCAGTTCAAGGTGTGGAATTGTCCGCAGGATTATTTAGTCGTTACTATGGTTTCAACGGAATTCCATTTGCTGAGCCACCGGTGGGTGATCTAAGATTTAGAGCCCCAGTACCACATCGCGGTTGGGATGGTGTTCGAGATGCAGCTGAACTTGGATCAGGATGTCCAAGTAGTGCAGTGTTGGGAGATTACTCAGGCAGCGAAGATTGTTTATTCTTAAACGTGTATACGCAAAACCTATTGGGACGAAAACCGGTTATGGTATGGATTCATGGCGGTGCATTCGTTCTTGGTACAGGAGGCGGCTATGGTCCGGATCATTTTGTTCAACAGGATGTTGTTATGGTGTCATTTAATTATCGTTTGGGTATTTTGGGATTTTTATCGACTGGAGATAGACACTCATCAGGAAATTTCGGAGTTAAAGATACAATCTTAGCATTGCAATGGGTTAAAGATAATATTTTGGCGTTCGGTGGCGATCCAGATAATATAACAATTTTTGGTCAAAGTGCCGGTGGCGCTATGGTCCACTATATAGTCCTATCGCCATTAGCAAATGGATTATACCATAAAGCTATTGCACAAAGTGGAAGTGCTTTGTCACCATGGGCCTTCCAACCAAATCCAGCATACTGGGCTTTTCACGTAGGCGAAAAAGTCGGAATTCAAACTGATTCAACAGAAGAATTGGTGACGCGACTTAGAGGAGTACCTACAGTGGAATTGGTCGATGCGACACCCGGGTGGCTTCTAGATTTAGAAATTCCACGTGGATTTAGTTCAATGGCATTCGTGCCATCGATTGATTCACCCGAGTCAGATGAACCACGTGCAATTCCAGACTACCCACGTAACCTTATGGCACGCGGTGAATTCAACAAAATTCCATTCATGCTCGGGTATACAGATGCCGAAAGTCTTTTCATTATACATGAAAATACACTCGATAGTAACACCATCGATGCTTTAAATGCCAACCAACATGCATGGATTCCAAATGAATTTAATGTACCACATGGTTCTGCTGATGCCGATCAAATTGTACAAGAACTTAAAGATTTCTATTTGGATGGGCAAGATGTGTCAGTGGATAATCGATGGGAATGGTCTAGATACGTTACCGATCGTCATTTTATTCACGGAGTTGATGAGACAGTGAGAACACATGCACAATTTCAAGAGCAACCCGTTTACTATTATGTATTCACTTTTACCGGAGCATTAAATTTAATGAAGAATTTCTTATTGTTGGGCAGTTTCCCAGGCGCTGTGCATGCCGACGAACTTGCATACATTTTCAGCCTTACAGGACTTCCACCACCATTACTTCCATCTAATCATGCATTTGTTATTCGTCGTCGATTACTAAGACTGTTCACTAATTTTGCTATTACGGGTAATCCAACCTCAGCTTTGAGTCCAGATGTTCAAGTACAATGGCCACGTGTCACCACTACTGGCGGAGAGTATATGGAAATTGGACATGATTTGACCGCTGGTCAATGTGCTATGTGTAATCGTACATCGATTTACTACAGTTGGCGTGATCGTTTTGCCAGATAAATTGTTATTATCCTGTTATCTCGCAGATATATCAAGATTAAATTAAGTAATCAATCACATTGTTAATTATTTTTATATGAGTTGTAAATAAAAAATGAAAAAAAATTGTAAAGGTAATTCAATAATGGCTTAAAGCGTTCGCGTGATTACATTGTTGACCGTAAAAGCTAAATACCGACCGATAATTATATTATAGACCGTCTTGATAACGTTGATTTTATTAAGGGTGTATTAGAAGAAGTGGCTAATAAAATAAATTAAATGTTTCATGTTTGGTAGGTAACAGCCCTAAATAAAATTAGGTGATTGTCGAAATGATCATTTAATTAAGAAAACTGCGATTAGTGAATGGACTAATCAACTTTCAAAAATAAACCCCGTTTCTTTTGAATTGGTATAAAAATGTCTGTAGACATATCTATGTACTTGAAACTTATTTAGTTCGTTTTTTAAATTTAGTCTTTGAAGCTCAGTACATACCTGCGGGAATGAGTGAAAAAATTTGTGTGAATAAAAAAATGTTCGACTCGTGTGTGATTGACAGTGTGAAGTGTGATGATTTTTTCGATACACTCCCGCAGTTATGTACTATGATCATACTTCTCGGGAATCCAATATATTCGCTTTCAGGTAACTAATTGTTTATATTAATATTTTATCTGGTTTTTACCACCAATTCAGTTTATTATCATTACATAAGCGTAAACAATTTATAAATAGTCCAGCAGTGCTACACTTTTATCAGTCATCAGCATAAAGTCAAAATGAAATACCCTGGCTCATGGATAATTGGAAATTAGAAATAAATTTTAATATAGGAAAAATTATAGAACTATAACTGCCACTTGAGGCAAACGTCATATTCTACGAGTAAGTTGTTGCCCCATATATTATACTTAAAAGTCATATCAATTTATTACCGTTACATAAATACTATATCAGCTTTGAAATGACCCCACAGAAAATATACTGTTATCATAAAGTTATCAGTAGAGTCATAAAAATGAGTTCGAAGTACAATCTTAAACGCTATTTGAGAATAGAGCTTAAATTTATTTCGCACTCAGATTTAGATTCCTACATACTACATACACCTCATAACAATTCCCCATAACCAATTTATTACAGAGCCATAAACTATTTTCAAAATAAACGACTTCATAATTATTGGATAACCGCTGATAAGGACTCAATAAAATTAATGATCGTCTTGTATATAAATTAAAACTGTTCCCAGGAAAATTATTTTTGATCAAGACTTGTAAGTCAAGATGTTCACGTTAATTTTTGGGTGTATTATGTCCCTTGGTGCTGTTCTAGCAGAACAGTCATCTAGTTTTAATGTTTACTCGTAATTTTATCGTAATACATACCTACATAAAAATAATATTTAAATTATTTTACTTAATTGTAGCGTCCAATCATTCAAACTAGAAGTGGGGCAGTTCAAGGTCTGGAATTGTTCAGGATTATTTGGTTGTTACTATGGTTTCAATGGAATTCCATTTGCTGATGAGCAACCGGTGGGTAATCTAAAATTTAAAGCCCCAGTACCGCACCGCGGATGGTTTGGTGTTCGGAATGGAGCTGAACTTGGATCAGCATGTCCAAGTAGTGCATTGTTGGGAGAGTACTCAGGCAGCGAAGATGGATTAATCTTAAACGTGTATTCTCAAAATATATTGGGACGTAAACAGGTTATGGTATGGATTCATGGCGGTTCATTCGTTCTTGGTACAGAAGGCGGCTGGTCCGGAGCTAAATGTTAAATTCAACCAAGGGCTTTATCACCATAGGCCTTTCAACTAAATCTAGCATATTGGACTTTTGACGTAGGCGGAGAAGTCGGAATTCAAACTGATTCAACAGCAAAATTAGTGGCTCGACTTAGAGGAGTAACTGCAATTGAATTAATGCGACACTCGTATGGCTTCTGGATTTAGAAATTCCACGTGATTTTAGTTCAATGGCATTCGTGCTATCGATTGATTCGAGTAAGACGAACTACGTGCAATTTCAGACTACCCACGCAACCTTATGGTACGCGGTGAATTCAACAAACTACCATTCATGCTCGGGTATATACAGATGCTGAAAGTCTTTTCAATATACATCGCTTTAAATGACAAGATGCGCATGGATGCGAAATGAATTTAATTTACCACATGGTTCTGCTGATGCCGATCAAATTTGTACAAGAACTTCTATAAAGATTTCTATTTTGAATTTATTTACAATATGTACCGGTCGATAATCGTTCGGAATGATCAAGATACGTTACCGACTGTCATTTTATTCACAGAGTTGATGAGACAGTGAGAACATATGCAGAATTTCAGGACCAACCCGTTTAGTTTACTATTATGGGTTCACTTTGGGCCGTTCTCCAGGCGCTGTGCATGCGGACGATTGGATACATATTCAGCTTTACAAGCCTTCCACCGCTATCAGTACCATCAAATCATGCATTAGTTATTCGTCGTCGATTATTAAGACCGTTTTGAATCCAGATGTTCAAGTACAATGGCCATACATGTCACCACTACTGACGGAGAGTATATTATGGAAATTGGACATGATTTGGTCGCTGGCCAATTTGCTATGTGTAATCGTACATCACTTTACTACAGTTAACGTGACTGTTTTGCCAGATAAATTGTTGTTGAAGATTAAATTAAGTAATCAATCACATTGTTATAAGAGTTGTAAATAAAAAATAAAAATTAAAATTTGGAAAGGTAATTCAATAATGGCTTAGTAATGTACACGCGATTACAGTGTTGACCTTAAAAGCTAAATGCCGACCGATAACTATATTATAGGCCGAGGGCCGACTTGATAACGATGATGTTTTTTAAAGGAAATTATTTTAATTTTAAAAAAACGTGCGTGAGTGTTCAAAACGTACAAGTGGGCTAGTAACAAAATGTACGTTCTTCATTACGTTTTAACAGCCTAAATAAAATAAAGCAGTCGTTGAAATGACTGTACAGCCTGTTAGTTAAGAAAACCGCGTTTAGTCGTTGATGGCCTAATCATCTTTCAAAAATAATTTCCGCTTCTCTGAATCTTCTATACGAACTACAGGGTGGCGCATAAGTATAACGTTATGATTTAGTTAGTGAATAAATTTTCCGTTTACGTATTTTTTTTCATTTTTTTTCAGAGTTAACTTTGGAAAACTTGGAAAATTTATGATGGAAAGACTCAACACAGAACAAAGAACCAAAGTTGTTAAATTTTATTTTGAAAGTCAGCATTCGATTATTCAAACACAAAGATCATATCGAAATTTCTCGTGCAGTTCGAAATGATGTGAACATTGCTCGGATCCAAGCGCAAGTATTGAAGAAAACGCCGAAACTTCCACTAGACGTCGTTATCAGCAGTTGGTGATGTCGATAGGCGGTCTTTATAATTTTAGATAAGTTACATCTTTTCCACACATAAGATTCAATTGGTTCACGAGTTGAAACCAAATGATGCCCAAATATGCATTCAATTTATGGCGATCGAATAATATCGCGTTTTTCTTTGGGACCTGAAATTCTAAGAAAACTTATGGAAAATGCTCTGGAAAGAACACGTCAGGTCGAAGCAAACAATGGGCACCATTTGAAAGATATTATCTTCATAACAAAATGTGAACATATTTCCAAAGTATAATCTAAATTTTAATTAATGCCAGCGTTAAATAAAATCAAAAAGAAAAGACTTATTCACAAAATAAATCATAATGTTACATATGCGCCACCCTGTCTGCATACGTAAACAAAATCAGACGTACACTACACACACCATTAAATCTAAATTCTAATCTATAAGTAGGGAATTGGTGAGCAATGTTTCTTAAGCATAAATATTTTATTTAGCAGTTGGGTCGGATTATACTTCTCGGGAATCCAATATATTCGCTTTCAGGTAGCTAAATGTATATATTTGAATATTTTATCTGTTTTTACCACCAATTCAGCTTATTACCAATACATAAGATTAATCTATTTATATATAGTCCAACACTTTTATTAGCTATCAGCATACGTATGGTCATAAAAGTGAGTTCGAAGTACATATGTTGCACACTTTGCGATCCGAACACAAATAAAGAAGACACACCTTATTTTCTCCACGAACCTAATTTAAAATTTTCTTTTTCACCTGCGCTGTTCAATATAAATTCCAATCTAATTATAAAGCAATTAAATTTCCGAAAGCTAAATTATAACAAAACAAAAATTCCCAAGCAATTTTTTTACAAGCCCATAAACCATTTTCAAAATAAACCACTTCAAAATTTTGGATAATCGCTGATAAGAACTCAATAAAATTGACTATCGCCTATATAAACTAAAACGGTTCCCAACGAATTTGTTTTAGATCAAGTGTAAGACGTGGATAAACATGTTCGCGTTAGTTTTTGTGGTATTGTGCCTTGGTGCTGTTCTAGCCGACCAGTCAAGTACTTTTAATGTAAGTTTACTGCGGATAAACTATAAATGGTATAACAAAAAATTTATCAATGAATCCATTTTTTTTTAAACAGAGCCCAGTTATCCAAACCAGAAGTGGCGCAATTCAAGGTGTTGAACTTTCTGCGGGATTATTTAGCCGATACTATGGATTCCACGGAATTCCATATGCTGAACCACCAGTAGGTGATCTAAGATTTAGACATCCGATACCGCACCGCGGATGGGATGGTATTCGAGATGCAAGTGAACATGGATCTGTGTGTCCAAGTAGTTCGTTTGTGGGTGATTACTCTGGAAATGAAGATTGTTTATTCTTGAATGTGAACACACCTAACTTATTGGGACGTAAAGCGGTTATGGTGTGGTTCCATGGTGGGTCATTCACGGGTGGTTCAGGAGATTCATTTATCTATGGTCCAAATCATTTAATTCAACAGGATGTTCTTGTTGTAACTGTTAATTATCGTTTGGGTATTTTGGGATTTTTGTCAACCGGCGATAGACACTCATCAGGAAATTTCGGATTAAAGGATTCAATTTTAGCATTGCAATGGATTAAAGATAATATCTTGGCGTTCGGTGGCGATCCAGATAATATAACAATCTTTGGTCAAAGTGCCGGTGGCGCTTTGGTTCATTACTTAGTCCTATCGCCATTAGCAAATGGATTATACCATAAAGCTATTTCACAAAGTGGAAGCGCTTTATTACCATGGGCCTTCCAACCAAATCCAGCATACTGGGCTTTTCACACTGGGGAGCAAGTAGGAATCCATACCGACTCAACAGAAGAATTAGTGGCGCGACTTAGAGAAGTATCTGCAATGGAATTGGTTAATGCGACACCCGGATGGTTGGCACTAGAGATCCCACGGGGATTTAGTTCAATGGCATTCGTGCCATCGATTGATTCACCGGATTCAGACGAACCACGCGTAATTCCCGATTACCCACGGAATCTTATGGCACGCGGTGAATTCAACAAAATTCCATACATGCACGGATACACAGACGCTGAAAGTCTTTTCGTTATTCACGAACAGAGTCTCGATAACAATACCATCGATGCTTTAAATGCTGATCAGCACGCATGGATTCCAAATGAATTTAATGTACCACATGGTACTGCTGATGCCGATCAAATTGTACAAGAACTTAAAGATTTCTATTTGGGAGGCCAAGATTTATCGGACGATCTTCGATGGGAATGGTCCAAATATTGTACCGATCGTCATTTCATTCACGGAATTGACGAGACCGTGAAAATTCATGCACAACATCAAGACCAAGCCGTTTACTATTATGTGTTCAGTTTTACTGGATCGTTGAATTTAATTAAGAATTTCTTATTGTTAGGCAGCTGGCCAGGCGCTGTACACGCAGATGAAATTCCATACATGTTCAGTATTACAAGTCTACCACCACCATTACTTCCATCAAATCATGCATTCGTTATTCGACGTCGATTACTAAGAATGTTCACCAATTTTGCCATCACGGGTAATCCAACCTCAGCTTTGAGTCCAGATGTTCAGGTACAATGGCCACGTGTCGTCAATGGTGGTGAATTTATGGACATTGGACATGATTTGGTCCCTGGCCAATGTGCTATGTGTGATCGTACGTCACTTTATTACAGTTGGCGTGACCGTTTTGGCAGATAATTTTTTTTTATCTCAACTTAAAACATGATTAAATTAATTGTAAGTACTTAAGCATATAATCATGATTGTAAATATTTTTTTTTTAAATCTAATAAATAAAATCGAAGAAAATTGTAAAATGTTTTAATTCAAAAATGATTTTATTGCACGCGTGAAGCTTAATTGCGATTAGCTACTTTGGAGGCCGTTTTGATAACTATTCGATTAGTGAGTGGTGGAGAGAGGAGTATTTCCAATGTGGTAAGCATATAATATCGGTATTTTTAACGTATTGGAATACACAACGGTGATAGGCCTAGAAATGTCATTTATCTTTTTGTGCAGGAATACAAGAATAGAAACTCGTTATCAGGAACACCTTATTTAGTGCAATACTATTCACAGAGCGAATAAGGCAATTCCTGAACATACACGTTCCACAATGTATCTCAATAGAAATAATTGGTAAGTTAATAGGTAAAACTCCATGGTAAAACGAATTCGAGTTCAGGAAGGCTATGAGTGCTACCCAGTTATTAAAAAGCCAAATCGTTGAGATAACAAACATTTCTTCGTTGAAATATGTGCCAGACAGATGACAAAATTTTCACAAAATTAAGTGGATGTGTTTTGATGGATGAGGAAATTGGGTTTGAAACACTTCAAGTTAGATATATACATTTGCAAAAAAATGTATGATTTGGCCAGCAATTTGCAGTTGTGGAACCAGGTTTTTATCACATTTTTCATAACGACGTATTTTGCCGCTAATTCTTCAACACGATTCAGCAGTAAAGTATTGGCCATATAGGTCGTTCACACGACTCTAATTCCAACAGAAGCAATAAATTTGCACGAGATTAGTCAAATCCATGTTATCTCAAAGATTTCACTGGTTTTCGATGTATCGAAAAATTTTGGGGTATAGTGGAAAGAGTGCTGAAGTGCAAAAGTCACACCGGCAGTTATGCCAGAAATAGGGAGCATCGATTTGTGCAAAAATTATAAAAAATTAAAAAATTCAATTTAGTTGTATGGAAGCTTTATTATCATTCGAAAGAACTTTTCTTGCTATTTACTTTTTTAAAAATTACTTCTTTCAAATGATAAAACCCGCCGTAACCCGCGATGGTCCTTTCTCAAAGTCCAATTTTCGATGACGCGTTCGAGAATATCGAATGGTATTTGGCGAATGACACGAGTAATGTTGGCTGCCAATGCCTCAAATCTACCTGTTTTATTCACATAGACTTTGGACTTTGCGTAGCCCCAAAAAAAAAAGAGTCTAGATGTATCACACGATCTAAAGGGTGTCCCACAATTAACACAAGATTTGAATTTGCCGCCATTTGTGCAGTAAAGTGTTGCAAACCCCAAAAAAAAAAAAATAATTTGACAGCTGATAGGTCAACAGCTGATAGAACAACGTATTTTCATTATGATACGTTTGAAAATTGCATACAAAATATGATCGGAATAGTGTTTTAACTTAGTCAACTGTTAAGAGGTGAATTGAAAAATTTAAGGAGACTGGATCAGTTGGAGACGCTAAACGCACTGGTCGCCCAAAAACAAGCCGATCAAATGTCAATATCGAAGCAGTGCGTGAGAGTGTTGGTGAAAATCCAGGAATATTAATTCGGCGTCGTGGAGAAGAATTGCAAATTTCAAGAAGCTCTATGCAGCGTATACTCACTAAAGATATGTGTCTTTATGGTTACAAAATTCAATTAACACAACAACTGAAGCCTAATGATCCCACACAGCGAAGAGAGTTCGTTGAATGGATTATTGAGCACCAACAAGTGGATGCTGGCTTTGTTAATCGCCAAAATTGCCGCATTTGGGGTACGGAGAACCTACTTGTGATTGTCGAAAAACAAATGCTTCCACAGCGTGGTACTGTTTGGTGCGGATTTTGGGCTGGAGGCATCATTGGACCATACTTTTTTAAAAACGAGGCTGGTCAAACAGTAACTGTTACTGGTGCTCGATATCGCGACATGATAACACACTTCTACCTGCCTGAGTTGGATGATATTGACATAGACGATATGTGGTTTCAACAAAATGGTACCACATGCCATACAGCCCGTGAAACAATTCAATTACTGCATGAGACATTTCCTGGTCGTGTACTCTCTCGTTTCGGTGATCAGAATTGTGATTTAACACCATTAGATTTCTTTTTATGGGGTTATTTGAAATCAAACGTCTATGTCAATAAGCCCACAAACACCCGTGTATTATAGGAGGAAATTAAACGCTGCATCAAAAAATTCAGCCACATTTATGCAAAAAGGCCATGGAGCTGTGGAGGCCATTTGCCCGATGTGATATTCCATAAATAATCCTAACCTATGTATTTTATGATTAAATAAAAAAATCAAAATCTGACGACTAAAAACTGTGTTTTCTATTTAATTCAAATCTTGCGTTAATTTTGGGACACCCTTTAAATAGCCAATTCAACGATCCAAACCGTGAAATTAATGGCTCGCCAACATGATTTTTCAATAAGTACATTGCTTCGCGCGCTATATGGCAAATAGTGCCGACTTCAAATGTCGTCGAGGTCGGGCCACAATTTCAGGCAGCAAATGTTCCGTTATCATGGCGCAATAATGAGTACTATTCACAGGTACGTTCCACCCGTTTTATTTTTTGAAGAAATATGGATCGATGATTTGACATGCCCATAAACCACACCACACCATCTATTTAGTCGCGTAACATCCAATACTGTATACTGGGATTTAAACTTTTCGATGGTGTTCCAAATTGTGGTCCCGACTGGTGCCGATTATGTTAGCCGTAACTTGGTCTAAGCGCACCACACACATTCCTCACAGAACGCTGATTTTCGTAATAAAGCTGGACAATTTGTAGACGCTATGACGGGCTCAGTCCTTCCATGATGAAATGGCAATGGCAAACAATACTGAATAAATAATAACACGATGACAATTTGAGACTATTCATGCGCCATTTGTCAAAAATAAATAAATAAAAAAATCACCTCTAGATGAACGCTTTTATAAAATACTCCCGCGAACTGGCGCATTCGATTTCAAATAGCTAAAATATCGTAGGTTGTTGAAATTATTTTAATTGTCGACGTTGACAAAAAACACTGCCAACTAATTTACGTTACATTTTACGTGTCGACAACCGCATATATAAATTTTTGGTACATGGCGTAATCTACTTCGCCCATCCCTGAGTATGGATGAAACCACAGTGTAACACAGTATTCCGTATTTGGAACCTATATTATCTGGTTATTTGTTCACGTTTTCACAAAATGAAAGACTTGGTTTTGTGATGGATTCTGATTACCATAGTTCGCTGGCGTACATATATATTAATACATGCCAATCAAACTTCATATATGGTATACTGTCACGATAGAATCTAGACACTAAAAATGTCACGACAGTCGCGATGGTAATTTTGTATATTGTGTTACTCTATCGATTTGAATATACGAATTGAAATTTTTTACAGCATTAAGTTAGGCAATAAATTGGATCATTCAGGCGCCTAATAAAATTGTATTAATATATTGACTGTCAATAGAAATATTTATTAATTAATTATATTTCAATTTAGGTGTTTCGTAAATTTTTGGTACATATAGGCAGAGTTTCTTTCGACATAACGTAGTTATAGTTTGAACTACTTATTGGGACATCCTTTACTTTTACAATCTTACCGGATAATATAAGATCCAGATAATTGATCGTGTATAACTATCGTGACATGGAATAAATGCACTTGAAAGTAAGCTTCAAGTATTAAAACATCGTTAGTCAAATACAATTTTCTTATCATTCATCGACAATTGCAAAACAAACATTCGTTTTACATTTTTATCAGTATATTTGATAAGCGCTATATTAAGTGATATGCAATTCGTCAGCTTATAATTTTTTTTTATCTTAATTATGGCCGTGGCAAGATCAATTGGTATTAAGCTCTAGTGGCATGGTTTTGTCGGAATTTATCGAAAGTAGACAATTTCGACGTGTTTCGCGCAGCCTTATTATAATGCTTTAAAATCGATTAACGAAATGCACAGTTATACTTTAAACCAATGCCATTTAATTTTTTGTATAGTCAGTTAAATCAGCAGCTGATAAAATTGACAGCAATATACCTTTTATGCGCCAAAACTTTTTATCTCTCAAAATTGGTATAAATAATTGAAGTTGTCCAAAATTTAAAACATTAGTGGTTGATAATTTGTCGAAAAAATGTTTAAATTATTATTTTTGGTGACTACCTTAGTGGCTGTGGTGCTTTCCGTGCCAGATGCAACACCATTCGTAAGTTTAAAAATATTTGCCGGTAAACTGCAACTATTTACAAATTATTTTATTTAATCATAGAATGTGGTACAAACAACTGGTGGTCAAGTGCAAGGAAGAACTCAATCTACTGGACTCTTCTCGAGTATGTTCTCGTTCGAAGGGATTCCATATGCTGCACCACCAACTGGAAATCTTCGATTCCGTGCTCCAGTACCGCATACTGGCTGGTCCGGTGTTCGAGATGCTACCTCACATGGTGAAAATTGTGTTTCGCCCGGTGTTATCGGATTTTCGGGCAGTGAAGATTGTTTGTTTCTCAACGTTTATACTCCAACATTGATCGGACAGTCACGTCCTGTTATGTTCTTCGTGCATGGTGGTGGATTTTCAGCCGGGTCAGGCGATTCTTTCATCTATGGTGCAGACCATTTGGTCAGCGATAATGTTGTTGTTGTAACCGTTAACTATCGTTTAGGTGTTTTCGGTTTCTTGAGTACTGAAGATAATAACGCACCCGGAAACTACGGATTAAAAGATTTAGTATTTGCCTTGCAATGGGTTCGCAACAATATTGGCAACTTTGGTGGTAATCCGAATGATGTCACAATCTTTGGTCAAAGTGCTGGTGCATGTTTGGTTCATTTCTTAGTTTTATCGCCATCCGCAACCGGACTCTTTACCAAGGCTATTGCACAAAGTGGTTCAGCCCTTAATTTATGGGCCTACCATCCAAATCCATTGGACACAGCACTATTGGTCGCCCGAGAAATGGGTATTACCACAACTGATACCGCTAGCGTTGCTGCTCAATTACGTAGCGCATCTGTTGCCGATATTATGAGCGCTACACCAACCATTATTGCTGGCGATATTCCACGTGGTATGTACCCAACGCCATTTGTACCAAGCCGTGATCCAACCAATGTTATTGCTTCAGAAGTATTGTTACCAGACGAACCACTAAATCTAATCCGATCAGGACAATTCAATCAAGTCCCATTCATCAGCGGATTCACCGATGCTGAATGTGTGGTTATGTTACGTGAAGTGCTCATAAATCCAGGTCTTTTCCCTTCGATCAACAACAATCGTGAACTTTTGATCCCGTACACATGGAATCTTGCGCCCGGCTCCCAAGCAGCACGTGAAGTTTCCGATGAACTGTATTCGTTCTATTTCGGTGATCGTATCCTAAACAATGATTTACGTTTGGAATGGTCCAGATTCTTGACCGACGCTATGTTTGTGCATAGTATTGATACACATGTTCGTTTACATTCGGAACGTCAAGCACCACCAGTATACTACTATAAATTCGGGTTTGAAGGTAGTTTGAGTTTATTGAAAGGTTTACTACTTTTGAGTGAATTCCCCGGAGCAGTACATAGTGATGACTTATTTTATATGTTCAGTATTACAAATATTCCACCACCGCTATTGCCAACTAATGATGCTGTACAAACACGTCGTCGTTTCGTTAGATTATGGACAAACTTTGCCAGAACTGGGTAAGACTATATCTACAATATTTTAACACGATCAATTTAATCAAAAGTTTATAATTTTGCTCAGTAATCCAACTGTAAGTTTGGACAGCTTAGTTACACAACAATGGTCACGTGTAGCTGGTACCCAAGAATTTTTGGACTTCAACACCACTTTGACATTAGGCAGATGGCCATTCCAAGAGCGGATGAACTTGTGGAATCGTCTCCAACGTACATATGCACCACATTTGAGTTAGGCGCGCTAACGACTACGATTTTTGTGATTTCCTTTCCAATCACACGTGGCAATAAATAAAATATTAATCAAAATACTAAATTGCATTTATATATTTGTTCTGGTAACGATTAGTTGACGTCTCCGCACTTGAGATTGTACAAAACAAAATTAACGATGTAGTTTTAAATCGTACAGTACTCTAATGCTGCTCTAAAAATTTCGTGCTAAGAAATCTCATGATTTCAGCTGGATGTGTGCATGTTTCAACTCGGCAATAACAAATGCTGGGAACTTGAATTGTTGGACGTATAATTATGGAATCGAACCGCGCTGTGACGAGAACACAAAATCGTTCTAATAATTTCTGCATCAAAAAATACAAAAATTTCGTAATCCGAATTCAAATTTCAACGACAGGGTTATCATACGTATAAAGAGGCGCAAGTTTTCAATATTCGATGGTGGTAGCCTATATACAGGGTGCGCCGCTCATAGTTCTATATGTCATCTGTCTAGTGACAGAAACTCAGTATTATATTCCCGCTGAACGAAATGAGTCGATATACGCTTGATCAATGTGAGAAATATTGAAAACTTATTTGCCAAGTTACTACCAAAAAATCATATATGTTCCGACGAAGCTGTGCATCGCAGATAATCTAAATATTGAATCGAGGGCAGTCGAATTTGAAGACGAATTCTTTGACATAAAAGCTGCTTTGATGAAGCTACGAAATGAAAAATTCTTTTTAAAACTGCAATAACAACCCACAGATACCACCATAGCACCTCTATTAAATAAAATCTTCCTGCAACAATGGAGCTTTCTTGGAAATTTGGGGGACACAACATTCAACCAAGCGGGTCGTAGTGAGATTAACAACGGTGTTCGACTACCCAAGGTCACAATTGAAAAAATTGATGGCATTTACCAAAATTGGCCTGCGCTTGAAAATGCTTATACTTCATCAATTCATAACAAAACATCATTATCCAATGTCACAAAATTTAAATTGCTGAAGCAGGATGGGCCAGCCGCATTAATTAAAAATATTTTGGAAACTGAGGCCAATTATGATCTGGCGTGGAATAAATTGATTATGCGATATCGAAAACGAAAGAAAATATTAACGTCCTACATAACCTGCATTCATGGATAGCCAGCAGCAGTGAGCTGTCGAACAAATGACATAAGATCGTTAAGTGACAAATCCGATGAATTATTAATTGGAATACGGACTATGAGGCGATGAGGCTGAATATCGGGATGGTTGGTTAATTCAGATGCTCCTTTGCAAATTGGATTCAGAAACTCGACAAGAGTGGGTGAACCACACGGTAAAGGAATAATTTCAATCAATTATTCAATTCCTCGAGTTTTTGAATTTAAGATGTGATGGAATGGATGAGAGCATCTCTAAAGTTAAACACCAATAATCTGCACGTTTTCAAAATCCGCCAATACATTCAATTTCACCATTCATTGCTCCATGTATTCAACACAGCAGCAGAACATTCCAGTCAATATAGTTCTTCCAAGCAACTGATACCATTAGGCACACATCAAAATCCTGATTCATCATCAAAACAATCATCGTTGCATCTTCAGCTGCCAACCTTGCATTCAATACCAGCAACATTGCAACAATCAAATCGAAGCTAACCACCAATCATTGCAAGCAGACACACAACATTCACCGCACAGTTGCTTGTCTTCAATACACACATCATCAGAATTTGCGAAAGAAACTCCAGTCTCCAGCCCGCGTACGGTAATATTACCAACCGCGCTCGTGATCGTTCCGCCAATGTTAACCTTGCGTATGCATTATTAGACTCTGGGTCTCAATGTTCATTTGTATCAGAACAACTCGTACAGTGTCTTGGATTGTATCGTACACATTCATCATCCTTCATCATTCATCAATTTTCGAAGAGAGAAGAAGTACCAGACTGCAAGCCTCATTTCCAGAGTAGTGATCAATGTGAATTTCTTTATCAAACAAGAGTTCATCGAGAAGATAATGGAAGGTATATGTGATAAATTTACCATTCAAGATACAAGTAGAATTGGGACATTCCAAATCACCAGCGATGTGGCGATAGTGGAGTTGATTTTCGATAGTGGAGTTGATTTCCGATAGTGAACCATCAACCTGATAGTGAGACGTTCTATTTACCTCACCATGCTGTGTTTAAGGACAGCAGCACCACAAATCTCAGGGTGATATTCCACGGCTCATGTATAAGATATCTACCGGATCGTCATTGAATTATGCCCTATACTTACAGAACCCACAGTTCAAAATGATTTGGTAACTATATGTATAATGTTACGATTCCGTAAATACGGCACGGTGTTTCCGTCTGATATAGAGAAAATGTATCGGCAGATACTCATCGTACCTCCTGACGACAACTTCCAAAGGATTGTTTGGCGCCAGTGTATATAGTGTTTCGCGCCGTACGGACGCTTCACCAAATTACAGTCGACAATAAATCAAATAATCCAGAGGTCGCTGATTTTATTACTAGCGATTTTTACGTTGATGATTTACTCTCTGCGGTTGTGACGATAATCACAACACAATTTTACGCGTAAACCGGCTCTTGATGATCTTAGGAAGCGCAGGATTCAATTTACGAAAATGGAGGTCGAATTCACCGCGATTGTTTGAAAATATTCCTGTTAAATTAAGAGATGGCTCTATTTTACAGTTTTCGGACCAAACTTCAACGACAAAACCGCTTGGTATTCATTGGAATCCAGTACATGACATATGTTTAGGTTTACCATTGAGGTCCTGCCAGCGACATCTACACCAACCAAAAGACAACTGTTCTCCGAAATTTTAAGAATATTTGATCCACTGATAATCCCCAACTACAATTCGAATGAAGCTATTATTCCAGCAATTATGGCATTTAAAAATAGGTTGTGATAATCGGCTACCTCAGCAAACATCTGATCAATGGTTGACACTGAGGGAAACACTTGTTACACTGAATGAGATTCAAATTACAAGGAGTATCCGTTTATCTCAACGAACACGTGATATCCAGGTGCATGTATTCTGCGATGCCTCAGAGAAGGCTGTTGTATATTTACGCGTGATAAGCTCCACTGGAAGTATTCAAACTTCAAAAACGAGGCTTGCTCCAATTAAACATATTACACTTCCGCGTTTAGAGTTGCGTGGAGCCTTATTGCGGCATCGAAACAAATCAAATATATAGTTGAAGTCTTCAAGGAGCATACGCTACAAATATTTGGCTGGACGGATTCCGAAATAGTATTAGCATAGTTGTCGGACGACCCTCGAAGATGAAAGAAGTTTATCGCCAATCGAACGGCACAAATTCTTCGCGTCAGTTCAAGATCTCATTGGTTCCCAATTCCATCTCACGAAAATTCAGCAGACTGATCCAACATCTCTACTAGAACACAACTTATGGTGGAATGGTCCGAAGTGATTGATTTTGGACTCAAGTTTGGACTCACATTGGCCTATGTCATCCAGTCTTGCTAAATTATTGTCTATTAACAAATGATATTGAGAAGTGTATAACTTGAAGTGTTCGAAGGCACGATACGCTGTCTGCAGAAAAACAAACCACTTGAGCGAACAAATCCTCTGTCATCGTTGGCATACCATTTTTAGACGAAGAGGGTATTCTACGGGTGGGTGGAAGACTAGAAAATGTATCCTGCAAGTATGGTGTTAAACATCCCATCATCGTACCCAAGAAGCATCGCATGACTGAGTTGGTGCTTCTTGAATACCATATTAAAAATCTTCACCCAGGACCTTCGGTAATGATTAGTTTGCTACGTCAACGGTTCTGTATTATTGACGGCAGAAATGAGGTAATCGTTGTTTTCGTTTCATACAGCAGATGTGAGTTCAACTAATGGGGAATTTGCCAAAAACAACAAATTACAATGAATCAACCATTTACAACTGTAGGTGTTGATTTTGCTGGTATTGTAATACGTTGAACAGAGCATGCGGCGGTAGTCGTTCACCGGTCACAAAGGTTTACATCGCACTTTTTGTATGCACAACCGTTAAGACCATCCATATTAAATTGGTTAGTGATATGATATCTGACGACTTTATCACCGCACTAAGAAAGTTTATAGCCAGACGAGGGTTACCAAGTAAAATTATATCGGATAATGGAACAAACTTCGTTGGTGCGAAACGTGAACTACCCGAATTATGTGAGCTGTTTGAAAATGAAGGAAGATCAACTAATGAAAGAAGATCAACTAATCAACGAATTAAGTTCAAATTCAACCCCGCTCCTCACTTCGGTGGACTGTGGGAGTCAAATATAAAATCAATGAAGTACCATCTCGTTACTACCAATCCTACCATGACGTTCGAAGAAATGTCGACACTTGTATGTCAAATCGAGTCGTTACTGAATTCTCGACCAATCTGTCCGTTGTCATCTGATCCAGAGGATTTTTATTTGACTCCAGGTCATTTTCTTATTGCAGAAGCTCCAACTACTCTACCTGCACCATCAGTTTGCACCATCACTAACGAATGTTCCGATGTCAAGACTGCCAAGATGGCAAAATATCCATGCAGAAAGTTTATTGGCAGCAATGGTCGTTCACGTATTTATACAACCTGCAACAGAGACGTAAGTAGCAAACAAAACTCCCAAATCTGTCAATCGGTGATATCACACTTATATTAAGGAAGACAATATGCCTCCATCTAACCTGATAACCTGGTACGAGTCGCAACTTTAAAAACAGCCTATGGCGAGGTGAAGAGACCAATTGCAAAATACCGGAGTGAAGTTTCTAACAAAAAATACGTCTGTATTAGTAACACTCAAAATACAATTCTTATTGGAAAAAATGAGTGATTTTTAGTTTTGTATATTGGAAATATAAAAATTAGTAGACATGATGATTTATAAATTTTAATCAATTATTAAAAGCAAGCAATAATAAGAATATAAAAAAAATTATAGGTAGAAGAAAACCAAATAATTTGTACCAATAATTTTTCTAATGGGAATCAAATACAAAAGCTCTTGGAGAATTGGCAAGATTCCACTATGTAGATCTAATAGGCATATAGTTAGGAAACATTTCATAGAAGAGGATTTTCCCAAACAATAGGCCTAGGTTAGGTTAGGTAAGGGTGGCCGTCCTAAAGGACTAGCATAGACACAAAATTGGTCCGTAGCTGTACCACATTTGAGTTTCCTCCTTCACTCGCTAAACCATCCTGAGCTCACCAAGAAGCGTTTAAAGTCCCGGATCTCGATCTTACTAAGATCCGTGAGGTCATTCAATGGGGAAGTTCCCATAAATTTTGTTCTGCTGTACGCTAGACTAGGACAGGTGCAGAGCAGATGGAGTACGTTTTCCTCCTCCTCCTCATCACCACAGCTGCGGCAGAAATCGTGGGCTGGGACACCCAGTCTGCTCGCATGTATCCCAATGAGACAATGTCCCGTTATAGCTCCTACGACCATACCAATATGGTGTCGTCGAAGCGATATCAGTTGGTCTGATCTAGACCGGTCAAGACCAGGCCAGATCTGCCTGGTTATTACACACGAACTGGCGCTAGACCATCTGACGTTCGTTTCTTTTATAGCTTCTTCCAGAAGCAGCAGTTTACATGAAGCAAGCGGTATTTTTATATCCCGCTTACTTTGGTTTATTAGGCGTGCTGTACCCTTGCGGGCCAACTCATCTGCCATTACATTCCCTGCGATATTGAAATGCCCTGGCACCCACGTCAAGCGGATGTTGAACTGATCAGCCATCTCATTTAAAGATGCCAGACAGTTCTGGGCTACCTTCGACGTCAGGGAGTATGATTGTAGCGTTTTAATAGCAGCCATGCTGTCCGTAAAAATGCGAATATCCCTCGTAGATATTACATTATACTTCAACCAGTCCATGACTTCCATTATCGCGATCAGTTCAGCTTGAAAAACGCTGCAAAAGTCGGGAAGACGAAAAGAGAGGTTAACCCCTAGTGCCTCACAGAATACCCCGCAGCCAACCCCTCCATCCCTTTTTGAGCCATCCGTGAAGAAGCTTAGCGCCTCATTGTCCATAACCGTTTCGTTCACCCAGTCCTCTCTGGTGGGAAACTCAGTTTGGAATTTCATCTCAACAGATGGCAAAGGAATAGCATAGTCGGTAGCTTCCGGAATACCCCTGTTGCATAGGATAGATGAGTGCCCTGCATTATTACAGGTCCACATAGATATGGATTTGAGCCGAATGGCTGTGCAAGATGCAAGCTGCTCGGCCGCAATATCCAAGGGAGTAAGATGAAAGAGAATCTCCAGAGCTTGAGTAGGTGTGCTCCTGAGAGCTCCACTTATACACAAGCAGGCCGTTCTTTGGACTTTCATCAATAATTTAAGGTTGGCCATAATTTTTAACGCTGGCCACCAGACAACAACCCCATACAGCAGTATAGGTTTGACCACTGAGACGTAGAGCCAGTGTACTATGTGGGGCTCCATACCCCATCTCTTTCCAATGGCATTTTTGCAGGAGTAGAGCGCTATAGTAGCTTTCTTTACTCTCTCTACGATGTTTGGTTTCCAGCTTAGCTTGCTGTCCAAAATTAGTCCGAGGTATTTTGCTCTATCCGTAAAGATCAAGCGAGTTAATATTGGCGGGTCACACTGAGGAAGTTTGTGCTTCCTGGTAAAGAGGACCAGCTCTGTTTTCTGTGGGTTTGCGTTCAATCCGCAGCCGCGTGCCCACTCAGAGAGATAGCCAAGCGCGCACTGCATGCGCTCACTCAGCGTACTAGGATATTTGCCGAAGACCGCAATAGCAACGTCATCCGCGTAAGCAACCACCTTGAAGCCTTGTCCTTCCAGGTTTAGTAACAGGTCATTTATGACCAAGTTCCAAAGAAGGGGGGACAAAACCCCACCTTGAGGTGTCCCTCTGCTCACGTATTTGGCGGCAGACGTCCCCCCCAGATAAGCTGTCACGATCCTGCCTCTAAGCATATGATCTATCCAGCCTCTGAGTGACCCGTCTACCCCCAGACACGCAAGGACCCGAGTGATTGCCCCCGGTCTGACGTTGCTAAAGGCCCCCTCTATATCCAAGAAGGTTACCATTGAATATTCCTTATATTCAAGTGATTTCTCAATCGGGCCTATAAGGGCTGTGGAGAGCTGTTTCCACCGATCGTCCCTTACAGTATGCGTGTTGAGATCCCGACAGCTCGCCCGGCTTGATTGAGCCTCTAATATGAGCCTCTATTAGTCTTTCCAGTGTTTTCAACAGAAAAGAAGATAAGCTTATAGGCCTAAAGTCTTTGGGATAGCAGTGAGAGCTCTTTCCCGCCTTAGGTGTAAATATTACTCTTACTTCAGTCCACTTTCTAGGAATGTGACAGAGTTCTAGGCTGCCTTTGAAGATAACTTCCAGCCAGGGTAGGATTAAGTCAATAGTTCGCTGGATATCCGCAGGGATAACGCCATCAGGTCCTGCCGACTTGTATGGCTTAAAGCTGTTTATTGCCCATAGGATATCCCGCCTTTTTACTATATGACTTACGGAGTCTATACCCCTATTTATCATGGGTCTCTCCCGAGCTAGTCCCAAGCACTCCGGGAAATGCCGGGAAATGCGTTTCTAGTAATAGCTCCAGGGATTCCTCACTACATGTAGTCCATGAACCATCCGGTCGTTGTAAATAGCCCGGAATGGAAGGACTAGAACATAGTACTTTGCGTAGTCTGGCCGCCTCCGAGGACTCCTGTATATTGCCACAGTAGAGCCTCCAGGCTCTCGTTTTGGCTGCTCTCAGCTCGTACTTATAGGTTTTCAGGACTTCCTTATAACAGTCCCAATCCGCAGCAGCATTTGTGTGCCTTGCTCTCTTGAACAATCTCCTGCATTTCATACGAGTACCTTGGAGCTCTCTCGACCACCAGGGTGGCCGAGATTTACCCAAGGGCCTACTGATAGGACATGCACCTAACATGGCCTTATTAAAAGCATCAGATAGCCTGATTACTAGAGTATCAAGCTCCTGTGTAGATGCAGGAGGGTTTGGAACCGATACCGGTAATAAGTTACCCAGAATGGTTCTGAAACACTCCCAATCAGTTTTCCTCCTATTTCTGAAGGGTGGTTTGCTAGTGGGTTTTGTATCCACTTCGTACTGGAGATAACAATGGTCAGAAAAGGAATGGTCTTCGGACACTTTCCAGTTCAGTACCCTCTCCTTAATAAAATCCGAGACAAGTGTGATGTCCAACACTTCCTGTCTATGTTTAGTAATGAAGGTTGGCTTACACCCACTATTACATATATTTAGGTTAGTACTTAAAATAAAATCAAGGAGTAACTCACCTCGCCTGTTTATATCTGTACTTCCCCAGATTGAGTGATGCGCATTAGCATCACTGCCCATGATGACTCCTACCTTTCGTTTTCGAGCCTCCATTATTGCACTGCGCAACCTACCTGGTGGTATATCCTCCTCCTCGTGTGGTAGGTAGGCTGATATTAGCCAGAGATTTTGCCCACCCATCTCAATGCTAGCCACCACTACATCAGCGTTGCTGTAATTTAGTAGAATAAAAATATTCAGATTATTTCTAGCGAGAATGCAGGAACGTATCTTACCTTCATTTTTCGCGTGTAGTAATTTATATTTGGGAGTTCTGAGGCCAAGCACCCGGTCACCATTGACCCAAGGCTCCTGGACCAGAACCACATCAATGGACTCAGATTCCATTTTTAGCAGAAGGGCCGCCGAGGCGGCTTTACAGTGATGGAGGTTGATCTGAAGGATCTTAAGCATTAGATATTGCTTCCCTCCACCACTGTTGAGTTAGACTCCTCTGCTTAGTCCCAATGATCTCGAAATCTCCGAGTCCAGGGATAGTGTCTCCTGAGCGTCCTCCGGGTTGCCGCGGACTTCTGGGTCGCCAACTGCTGCAGGTGCCCCAGCTCTGTCAGCCTCATCACGCTTATAGATTTTCAGCGTAATCGCTCCAAAACCATAGCTGATTTGGCCTCCAGTTTTTGCCAAAGCACCCACGGATTCTCTGTCGATGATAATGACGGCCGATCTGTGATCTGCTACCGCCTTTACCTCTTCTAACCTGGCAATCCTCCAGGTGGTCGTTGGCAGATCCGGATTGCTGATTTTCAACATTTCCAAGATCTCCCTTGGATCACTAGGCTCCGCAGGTATCCAGGCTCGCGCCCTTGGCCTGCAGGGAATTTCTTCCCTCGCCACCACTTCTAATTTGGCCCCCGGCCAGACTTCGCCCAGGCTGCCGATCGCCTTTTTATAGAGGGCCACCGACATTTCATCGGCACAGGCAGTCAGTTTGACGTGACCCCGATGCCACCCTCCGTCTCGGCAGGACGGAGCAGGTCCTGGGTTCTCCCTCATGATTTTTAGGAAGATGGCGGCTAAGGCCTTCTCCACCTTCCTCCAGTTAAGGGCCGTAATGCTCCCATCTTCTTGAGCCCTGTCAACGACTGCCATGTGCAGGTGCTCCCTTAGCACCTCGTTGAAGGGCTTGGTAACATTTCCTGGAACCCGTTTCTTTTTAGCCTCCGTAGGCGGTTCATCATCGGATCTCTGCCTTTTCGGCTGTGAGATCTCGGAACCCTCCTGCTTTGGCTCAGTGATACGCCTTGCCCACGCAAGCGTATCCCTATCCCTATCCGTTCTCTGCTCCAACGGAATGTTGCTGATCTTGGAGATCATGCGCCAGGCCCTCTTCCTGGTCTGGTAGTTGACTGACGCTGGAGGGCCAGCATTCGTGCCTCTGCCCTTTGGTTTCGAGGGGCCAGCCTCATTTGGTCCTATGCCCCTTTTTGCACTTTGGAGACCGGGCCTAAAGGCCGATGTCTCCATAGCACTGGTTTCCGTTTTTTTTAGAGCACCGGTCTCTTTTTGTTCACTATTTTGACTTTCCATAATAGTTCCCACGAGTAGCGGAGAAAGGAGGTCCACCTGTGCAGAGATCCGCAATGCACAGGTAAGGCTGCATGATCCGGAGGGGGCCAAGTATCCGGATACACCGTTAGAGACTGTGCTAGTTTTTAGACTGGGCCCCCAGCCTGGCTGGTTATCAGCACGGTACGGTTGACACCTTAACCCGGCCCAGTTGTTTAGCGCCGTGTTTTCGCCTAATACACCAGATAAGAACATGGTGTATTAGTTGCCCGGTGGTCACCACGGGGAGGTAACACGCGCACTTGTGGAAGCTGCAAGATACGGAGCTGGCAACAAGTACCAACTTGATTCCCCCAAGACAGCTTCACACCAGATCACCACAATAGGCCTATCAAACCTATATAGTGGAATCTTGCTCAAATCTCCGAGATGGGGGCTGCGATTTAACACCATTGAACTATTGTTTGTGGCTTTGAAAGAGGCAATTAAAGTAATTATTGGTGAAATATAGGCTCAAACGACTGAAAATGTATTGAAAAATTGAATTTACATAATAGAGTATGGCAGATCCAGCCAAGGCAGTCATTTGAAAATATTTGTTGCAGTTTTATTTAATATATATTTTTAAAAGTAGCCGCACCCTTAACCTTGTTTGCCGTCTTTACCATTCGTAATTAAACATTTCAATTCTATTTTGAAGGTGCTGAATGTTATTATACCAAGCATTGCACTAGACTTGCAGAATGGTCGAAATTCAATTTTATTTGTAATTTCGTATTTGAATTTTCAATTCTAAATTTGAAATATTTTAAAGCATCCAAAATTCGAATTACTTCCCAATCTGTAGTGGATACATTGGAGTTACAGAAAGATGATAGGTTTGTTTGTCACACGTTGAGCGTCGCACTAAGTTGTGATAAAGTGAATAGAAATCTATAATGAATGTCTATAGAATCACTGAATAACTCGAGTTATAATTCGTATACTGCAGACCTATAACTATACATTAAGATCAAGCGCATTCAGCTGGTATTTCTGATTGATTTACTAAACCCAAATTTGTATTCCCGCGCCCTTAGGTATGCAAATCATTGATTCATTTAGGCGCAACATATTTCAATACCGGCAATATACTAACAATTAAAATATTGAGATTAATTGAGTTCGTGCTTTGAGTATTGTTTGGTTTCCCACACCGAATCCATCAAATACAGTAAAATTACTCCGTTAAGCTCTATGTGTAGGTATAGGGGTTACTGTGCTTTAAAATTTGTTATCAAAATTATCAAATGATTAAAAAAAACAAACCCAAGTAATTAGATTTTTTTTCACGTCAGTTTATAACTGATAAAGACGTAGACCGGTATATAAGATAGCCAGAGATAAGATTCGGTATAAATAATCGATGTTGACCAAAAACGAAACCATTATTGGTTGAAAAATTGACGAACAGATGTTTAAATTATTATTTTTGGCGACTACGATAGTGGCTATCGGGCTTGCCGTGCCAGATGCAACACCATTCGTGAGTATAGAAATATTTGCCGGTAAAGTGCAACGATTTACAAATTATTTTATTTAATCATAGAATGTGGTACAAACAACTGGTGGCCAAGTTCAAGGCAGAACTCAATCGACTGGACTCTTCTCGAGTATGTTCTCGTTTGAAGGGATTCCATATGCTGCACCACCAATTGGAAATCTTCGTTTCCGTGCTCCAGTACCGCATACTGGCTGGTCCGGTGTTCGAGATGCTACCTCACATGGTGAAAATTGTGTTTCGGGCGGTGTTTTAGGAGTTTCGGGCAGTGAAGATTGTTTGTTCCTCAACGTATATACACCGACATTGACCGGACAATCACGTCCTGTTATGTTCTTCGTACATGGTGGTGGATTTTCAGCCGGTTCAGGCGATTCATTCATTTATGGTGCAGACCATTTGGTCAGCGATAATGTTGTTGTTGTAACCGTCAACTATCGTTTAGGTGTATTCGGTTTCTTAAGCACCGAAGATAATAACGCACCCGGAAACTATGGATTAAAAGATTTAGTCCTCGCTTTACAATGGGTCCGCAACAATATAGGCAACTTTGGTGGTAATCCAAATGATGTCACCATCTTTGGTCAAAGTGCTGGTGCTTGTTTGGTTCATTTCTTAGTTTTATCGCCATCTGCATCTGGACTCTTTACCAAGGCTATTGCGCAAAGCGGTTCAGCCCTTAACTTATGGGCCTACCATCCAAATCCATTGGACACAGCACTATTGGTTGCACGTGAAATGGGTATTACTACAACTGATATCGCTAGCGTTGCTGCTCAATTACGTAGCGCACCTGTTGCAGACATTATGAACGCAACTCCAACCATCATTGCTGGCGAAATTCCACGTGGCCTGTACCCAAGACCATTCGTACCGAGCCGTGATCCAACCAATGTTATTGCTTCAGAAGTATTGTTACCAGATGAACCACTAAATCTAATCCGGTCAGGACAATTCAATCAAGTTCCCTTCATCAGTGGTTACACAGATTCCGAATGTGTGTTTATGTTACGTGAAGTGAATATAAATCCAGGTCTTTTCCCATCGATCAACAACAATCGTGAACTGTTGATCCCGTACACATGGAGTTTGGAACCCGGCTCCCAAGCAGCCCGTGAAGTTTCCGATGAACTGTACTCGTTCTATTTCGGTGATCGTGTCCTAGACAATGATTTACGTTTGGAATGGTCCAGATTCTTGACCGACGCGGTATTTGTGCATGGTATTGATACACATGTTCGTTTACATTCGCAAGTTCAGGCACCACCAGTATACTATTATAAATTCGGGTTTGAAGGTAGTTTGAGTATATTCAAAAGTTTACTACTCTTGAGTGAATTCCCCGGGGCAATACATAGTGATGACTTATTTTATATGTTCAGTATTACAAATATTCCACCACCGCTATTGCCGAGCAACGATGCCATTCAAGCACGTCGTCGATTGGTTAGATTATGGACAAATTTTGCCAGAACTGGGTAAGACTATATATAACATATTTTAACTGATCGTCTTAATCAAAAATTTATCATGTTATTCAGTAATCCAACTGTAAGTTTGGACAACTTAGTTACACAACAATGGTCACCTGTAGCTGGTAGCCAAGAATTTTTGGACTTCAACACCACTTTGACATTAGGTAAATGGCCATTCCAAGAGCGGATGGACTTGTGGAATCGCCTTCAACGTACATATGCACCACATTTGAATTGGGCGCGCTAACGAATACGATTTTTGTGACACCTTTTCCAATGACACACTGCAATAAATAAAATATTAATCAAAATACTAAATTGCGTGTATATATTTGTTCTGATTACGATTAATTAACGTCTTCGCACTTGAGATTGTACAACACAAAATTAACAATATAGTTTTAAATCGTAAAGTACCCTGGCTGTGTGCATGTTTCAACTCAACAAAAACAAACGATATGGAAACTTTAATTGTTGCACGTATATTGATGGTATCGAAAATGCCTTATATAGCCACAACAATTATGTAAAAATATGGTCGCGCCCGTGTTATGGAACCGCGTTGTGACGAGAACACAAAATCGTTCTAATAATTCCTGCATCAAAAAATTCAAAATTTCACCCGCAAAGAGGTGCGCCCATATTCGATTAGCATCATCAAATTTCAATGTTTGCAGGCCAGATATTTAAATATTCGGTGGTGGTAGCCATATATAAAGGGTGCGGTATTAATTTGGTTCGCTTTTGAGCTAGCGGGTTAGCCGCTCATAGTCCTAATGTCATCTGATAGAAATTCAGTATTATATTCCCGGTGAATGAAATGAGTCGATATACGCTTGATCAATGTGAGAAATACTAAAAACTTATTTGCCATGTTACTACCAAAAAATCATATATGTTCCGACGAAGCTGAAATCCACACGTGACAATTGAGGAGTCAATATAACTAAAACGAGTGACTGTTTGGCGTGTATGAATATATGGCCCAAGGGCATCATAGGGCCATTTTTATTCTAAAAATGAGGAAGGAGCCGCATTAACAGTCAATTGCGATCGTTATCGTGCCATGTTAAATGACTTTTTATTTCCTAAGATTGAAGTGGAAGACTTGGCCGAAATTTGATTACAATAGGACAACGCCACTGTCCACACAACCAATGAAACGAAAATTCCTTTATCGGCCGAAATGGCGATGTTAACTGGACGCATAGGAGCTATGCGATTTAACACCGCTGGACTATTGTTTGTGGAGATACGTCAAGGACACATGTTATGCTATAACCATCCAGAGACATTGAGGCTTTGAAAGACGCAATTTTAAAGTAACTATTGGTGAAATAGAGGCCCAAACGATTGCAAATAGTAACATTTCCCCGTTAAGCCGTATGTACATATGTGCTTTAAAAATCGTTATCAAAATTATCAAATGATTAAAAAACTAAAGCCAAGTAATTAGATTTTTTTTCACGTCAGTTTATAACTGATAAAGACGTAGACCGGTATATAAGACAGCCAGAGATAAGATTCGGTATAAATAATCGATGTTGACCAAAAACGAAACCATTAGTGCGGTTGAAAAATTGACGCAAAGATGTTTAAATTATTATTTGTGGCGGCTACAATAGTAGCCACGGGTCTTGCCGTGCCAGACGCAACACCATTCGTAAGTAATACAATGTTGCCGGTATAAATATCATTGTTAAAACATTGAAATTCTTTTTATTTGATCATAGAATGTGGTACAAACAACTGGTGGTTCACTGCAAGGCAGAACTCAATCGACTGGACTATTCTCGAGTATGTTCTCGTTCGAAGGTATTCCATATGCTGCACCACCGATTGGAAATCTTCGTTTTCGTGCTCCCTTACCACACCCAGGTTGGTCATTTGTGCGTGATGCTACCGTACACGGTGAAAATTGTGTTGCGCCCGGTGTTATAGGATTCTCGGGCAGTGAAGATTGTTTGTTCCTCAACGTTTATACACCCACATTGACCGAACAATCACGTCCTGTTATGTTCTTCGTGCATGGTGGTGGATTTTCAGCCGGTTCAGGCGATTCATTCATCTATGGTGCAGAACATTTGGTAAGCGATGATGTTGTTGTAGTAACGGTTAACTACCGTTTAGGTGTGTTCGGTTTCTTGAGTACCGAAGACAATCAAGCACCCGGAAACTATGGATTAAAAGATTTAGTACTTGCCTTGCAATGGGTTCGCGACAATATTGGCAACTTTGGTGGTAATCCAAATGATGTCACCATCTTTGGTCAAAGTGCTGGTGCATGTTTGGTTCATTTCTTAGTTTTATCGCCATCTGCATCTGGACTCTTTACCAAGGCTATTGCACAAAGTGGTTCAGCCCTTAACTTATGGGCCTACCATCCAAATCCATTGGACACAGCACTATTGGTTGCCCGTGAAATGGGTGTTACGTCAACTGATACCATCGTCATTGCCAATCACTTACGTACCGCATCTGTTGCTGATATTATGAGCGCTATACCGACCAGCATTGCTGGTGATATTCCACGTGGCATGTACCCAACACCATTCGTACCGAGTCGTGATCCAGCCAATGTCGTGCCTGTAGAAGCATTTTTACCGGACGAACCACTCAATCTTATTCGATCTGGACAATTCAATCAAGTTCCATTCATCAGTGGATACACAGATGCCGAATGTGTGGTTATGTTACGTGAAGTGCTCATAAACCCGTGGCTTTTCCCATCGATCAACAATAACCGTTACCTGTTGGTACCTTATACATGGAATCTTCCGTCCGGCTCCCAAGCGGCACGTGCTGTGGCCGATGAACTATACTCATTCTATTTCGGTGATCGTGTGCTAACCAATGATTTACGTTTGGAATGGGCTACGTTTTTGACTGATGCTATGTTTGCGCACAGTATTGATACACATGTTCGTTTACATTCGGAACGCCAAGCACCACCAGTATACTACTATAAATTTGGGTTTGAAGGTAGTTTGAGTTTATTGAAAGGTTTGCTACTTTTGAGTGAATTCCCCGGAGCCGTACATGGTGATGACTTATTCTATATGTTCAGTATTACAAGTCTTCCGCCTCCGTTACTACCAAGCAATGATGCTATTCAAACTCGTCGTCGTTTTGTTAGATTGTGGACAAACTTTGCCAGAACCGGGTAAGACTATATATCTACAATATTTAAACACGATCGTTTTAATCAAAAATTTATTATTTTGTTTAGTAATCCAACTGTAAGTTTGGACAGCTTGATTACACATCAATGGTCACGTGTCGCTGGTACGCAAGAATTTTTGGACTTCAACACCACCTTGTCATTAGGCAGATGGCCATTCCAAGAGCGTATGGACTTGTGGAATCGTCTCCAACGTACGTATGCACCACATTTGAGTTAAGCGTGCGCAAATACGATTTGAATAATATTTGTATACAATGACACAAACCAATAAATGAAAAAATTATGATTAAATTGCTTGTTTACATGGTCTCTATACGGCCCACTTGAAACTAGTTTTTTTTATCTGGTCACACTATATGTTCCTATTGTACAAGTTTGTCTTGCGGTATAGGTTGATTGATATCGTTATGTATCCTGGTCTGAATCATGCCACTCTTATTTTAGCGCACGAACTGTACTTTGGTCTGCTGATTGCAGCTCAAATTCATATACATTTATATAAACTTGTTTAACTATAAATATAGGCTTGTTATTTAGGTGACCTTTGGATATTGGATTTTCTGATATCGCGATCGTTCAATAATTGAAAAATTGAAGTGCTTTACCGCGTTATCGTTTTACTGGACTTTTTATTTTGACATGAAATCAAATTTATCAGTTATCTATAAAATAAACACAAACAAAATGCTGGGAACAGATGGAGGTCACATTTTGGCTGGGGAATACTATAATACTATATAATGGGGACCATTATACACGCAGACACATTGTGAACCTAAACTCCAAAATTTTTGCTTGAATTTTTATCACAAGCTCGATTCAAGTTATGTTCAAATTTTCAAATTGTTCAAGTTACAATCAAACTAAATTCTTTAAACCAAAAAGTGTAAATAAATTAATTCAACTTGCAAGCTCATTATCTTCGGTCGCTGAGTGGCTGGAGTTGTTTGACTAAACAAAATAATTATTTAGAAAGAGCATGCAGGTTCTCCGGAAATGAGTTCTAAAGAATTATGATTGACGATCATTAAATTTGAAGAAGGTGATGTCAAAACGACTTTGGCCCTCCTAAAAAATATTGGGCCGGTCTATAGAAGGCTCCATGAAGAAACAAAATTAGTGTAACCAATTTGAGTTAATGTACTGATCGGATTTTCATTAAACTAAAGCAAGGCAGTACTATACCTTGTCGAATAACCGAATAACCCAAACATCTCCGCAGGTGGATGAACTCCAAAGGTTGATTATTGCTACAAGAAACTTAAAAATTATTTTCTATTGAAATTTTATCCCGACCTAATAATTCCCGACCCACGTAATGAGCTGTAAGTAAATTCTTACCATTGTTGCGTTTGACGTTGGCATCAAAGTCGATTTACAAACTCAATATAGGCATAGTGTAGTTCAAGTGGGCCAGGCAAAGTGACACAGTTATTTTTACGTAATTATAATTCACACAGAAAATTGAGCAGAACCATTCGGGATCAATACACAAAACAGCACATCAAAAACTGGATTGTTACAGTATATATATGGCGGTTAAAGATTCAACAAAGTCTTCTCTTGATTTTCGAATATCAAGCTGATCATATTTATAATCTCGTGAATTAGATCAAGTCAGAAGAGAAGCTACTATCGCAACCTTAGAACTATATTATCCTATATAGTTGCACATATAAAAGGTGTTTTTTTTAGAGGTTCACAACTTTGAATTGGCAACACTGCTTTGTTTGACCACCCATTTAACAGCTGAAAGTTGCTTTTTGTTTAGTTTGGTTTGACATTTCATTATGGATAGACTTACATTATCAGAGCAACGCTTGCAAATTGTTGAATTTTTTTTATCAAAATAATGGTTCTGTTCGCCATTTTATGGCGTACATAATCGTCCTTCAGAGCGGCTAATTCAAATAACAATAAATCGTTTTCGGACCACGATTACTCTTAATGATAATGTGTATCCCGTGAGACGACGAACAGTGCGCACTGAAGAAGTTGTAGCCGCTGTACAGGAAAGCATTGAATAAGATCCAAATCAAACAATTCGTCGCTGTTCTCAGAAACTGGGGTTGTGTTCTTCCACTTTATGGAAGATTTTACGAAAGGATCTTTAGAATTAAAGCCAAACGACCATCACATGGGCCGCCAATTTGGCGAATGGGCTGAAGTACAAATTGATATTGATGTTGAATTCCCATTCAAAATTTTGTTCTCCGATGAAGCCTATTTTTGGTTGAATGGTAAATAAGCAGAATTTTCCCATTTAGAGTGAGGATAATCCACAAGTTTTTGTCGAAACACCATTACATCCACAGAAAATTACTGTTTGGTGCGCTTTATGGGCTGGCGGAGTCATTGGTCCATATGCCTTCAAAAACGATGATGGTCAGAATGTTACTGTCAATGGTGGACGGTATAGGGACATGATTAGACATTTTTTCGTACCTCGAGGCATTAATCTTGCTAACATGTGGTTCCAACAGGACGGAGCCACTTCAATGAAACTTTTGATGAAAGAATAATTTCCGCGTAATGGTTCAATTAATTGGCCACCAAGATCATGTGATTTAACCCTATTGGATTATTTTCTTTGGGGTTATGTAAAGTCACTTGTCTGCGTCGATAAACCAGACATAGTTGAACATCATATCATATCATATATCATATAATTTGTCGCTTTGTTCGAAGAAGCTGTTCCCAGGAGGTCGTGCCTTTAACAACTCCAACGCGGACTTACCCAAGTTGCCGTGTTACTGTCCCTGCCATCGAGGAGTCACATACTCGTCTACTTTTATCTAGCATTTAAAAATATAATTAACTTAAGAAGAAAATCTTGTGTACTATTCTTTTGTCTATCTACCGCTCAATACGGTATCGCAAAACTTCTTAAAAGAGTTGAGGTTGATTGTCAGAATGAGAGTTAGTTTACTAGCCACTCAACTCTTGAGTCGATAATTAGTTGCTCTCTCTTCTTGAGCTAGATCACAGTCATAGAGGATGTGTTCTATCGTATCTTCGCCCTGTCCACATTCACAGGTGCTTGAGTCCGCTATAGACTCAGTCGGTGCATATAGGAGGCCATTCTACCATGTCTCGTCAACATTTGGGTGAACCATACGCTTAGAGGAATCTTTGTCTCTAATCTCGCAACAATGTTTGGCAGATAACTATATGTTATTCTGCCATCCACTGAGTGCGACCACCTATCTTGCCATATTGCTAGTGACGCTTTTCTCGTTATCCTCTTAAGCAAGCCTATGAGGTTTGACCGAATTTGATCGGCTTCAACTATCACGTTTCCGTAGCTCACATTTTGTCTTTTCCTAATCTTGTAGTTGGCAATTTTTTCATTTAAAAGTATATCAATAGGTATCATGCCGGCCAAGACAGAAACGGCGTCAGTTGACACCGTTCTGTACGCCTTGGTAATTCCGAGCAAGATACTTCTTTGGGCAATAACTAGTCTTCATGCGATCTGCCCTTGCTGCGCACGCTTATGTTAATAAAGATACCACGAGGCCTTCATATATTATTGATAGTGTTCGTTGCTTGAGGCCCCAGTTCTCTTTAGCAACTCGTTTTAGCACAGCGAAAACCTTTTCGCTATTTTCCGCGACTATTTTGACATGTGAAGTGACTCCAAGTCGTTCATCGAAGTCAACTCCCAGCCATTTGACAGTTTTCCCCATCTTAATTCTTTGGCCATTTACGGATACTAATGGTGGTCTCCTGATGTCCAGTGAACCTTTAAGTTGGATCATGGCTGTTTCTTCTGAGGATAGCTCCATTTTGTAGCTTTTGCACCAGTCCACCATCCTGTCTATGGCAAGCTGCGCTTTTTCTTGAATACTTTGTCTTGAATTCCCAGCAAAAAGCATAACCTTATCATCCGCGAATGCTACTTCTTGGACTTCCTGGTTCATGCTTCCGTTGTAGTGTCCTCCCAACAAATTGTTGTTAGTCCACTACCGCTCACCAAGGTACTTAGTACCTCATTTGTTTTCTTTTTGCCTGTGCTAAATTTATAGACAAAGCCCCACGGTTCAGCATTTCCATGCTTCGTTATGAACTATTTTAGGCTCATTTGGCTTTTGTCTCTGATATTTTTGAAGTACGCTTTACGGTGTACCACATAGTTTGCTCTTTTCCTTTCCCGAGAATCGGGATTTTTATCTTTTTGATATAGTTTGCGCAACGTTCGAACCAATTTTCTTGATTCGCTTAGGTCAGGAGACCACCAAGACAGTGATCGATCAGAACCGTCAGGTCTTTTGCCAGGCTTTGCCAGATGCTACTTAGCCGGCTGTGAAAACCCTCCCAATTGGCATGCCGTAGGGCATACCGAGGAACTTTCTTTGATGCTGGGGAATCATTATGTGTGTTCTCCGAGCCTAAGATCGAGACAATTACTCTGTGGTCACTTGATGTCCAATTTTTATGGACGGACCAACTTAAAATTTTTCTTAACAGACCGCCCGTCATGAGAGTGAGTTCAATATTTGACTCTCCATTGTGGGAATATGTACTTGGCCGCCCTTCTTCGTTTATAACGAATAGGTTACTTCTGGCATAATGAATTCTTCAACGAGTACTCCTCTCTCGTTTGCGTCCTTATTGTGCCAAAGTTTAGACTTTGCATTGAAGTCGCCAGTAATGATAATATGATGGTCTTTTAGACCATCCATGATTTTTTCGAGTTTATTTACATATTCCACTGGATCGTCTGAATATTGGAAATATATACTGACCAAGTAAAACTTTCCTATATTAGATCTCACCTCGATACACACACAGTGTGAGTCTCAGTACTGTGAAATTTTAAGAACCTCAAGATCGTTATTAAATATGCCAACTGCTGCTTTAGTGGTTTCGTTGCATCCACTGATTATTCTTGTGGTCATTCCCCCTATGACCCCTTTAACCGCGTAAGGTTCCTGCATGCAGAGCATATCGATTGCTTCTTTTTCAATGGATTGCCTAATCTCGGACCCAACTACTTTAGCATTTTGCATATTCAGTTGGGCGATCTTCAATCGATAATTATTTTTATTTTTAACTATCATAGACAGTTCGCTTCATGTTACTCTGTATGAGGACCAGCCTAGATAAACACGGCGGGTTTTTATGAGGATATTCTTCGCAGCTGTTGACACCTCTATCACCCAATGGACTGATTTGGCCTCTTTTGGTCCAGTCATAAAACTACGTTTCAAGTCCCCGATTTTTTCTGATTCAGAGCTACATTGTTTTACTAAGGCTGCTTTGATTGTCTCAATCTTTTCGGCCCTGTCCACATCATAGATGATTATCCTGGGCATACGTTTTTCTGGTATAGCGATGCTACCAGCACAGCATTCGATAGCTCCTCATTGGCTAGGAAGAAGTCTAGATCTTCCTTTCTTCCTGTTTCGATTAGCACGCCATCCTTGATGTTGGTGACCTTTCTAACCGAAACGTTAGCCACTGCCGGGTTTATTATTTCCCGCAGTTTGTTTTTGACCTCCTCACTATTAGTGAAGGCGGTTTCCCTACCCGCCATGGCTTTTACAGTAACAACCATTGACGGTTGCCACTGGGTTTTTCTTTTTACTCCCGTTAAAAGGACGGGGACCTGAGGTATTTTTTCTCAGTTTTCATTGCTTCTACAATCTCGGATCTTTCGAGAAGTCGGCCTTTAATGCCAGCAATTTCAAGGCTCATTAAATGGCCTGCGTCTACAATGGCGCTTATGCAATCCATAAGTTTTGCCCTTTCCCCCATGTTGATCTTGGAGATCTGCTTTATCCCCAGTTCCAATATTTTAACAGCCTCCCTTAGGGCACCAACCGAGTCAGCGACTACAGGCTGTTTGGTGGATTGCCGAGACCCATTCTCCACAGTCTCGTTTTCATCAGTCCGAGCACATTTGCTGCGGCCCGAAGCTGATGCAACAGGCGATCTGCTGAGTGCCATTTACTCCCACCACCCTATCTACACTGAGTTTTTCTGTGTTTCGCCGTTCAGTGGAATTTTTATTGCACCCTTGAATGTAAATAAACAAAACTAGATACTTATCCCCGAGGGGATAAGAGACACAGTTGAAACTTGGAAATCAACAGTCGAAGAGTTATTGGCGAAATACGGCCACAATGCTGCGAAAAGTTTGTGAAAACGTGCAAAATATTTGCTGACCTGAATATCTGATGCACGCACGATTTACCATCACGAAAGTATTACATTCAATATCATGATAGTCATGACTAATATTTGGGCGCACATACAATTCGAGTGTTGCTCAATTTAGTAAGCTCATATTCATATTCAGCCCTTATGTCGGCAATGTTTTAATGTATGCATTTAGGCGCGCTTACAATTTTTATCGTGAACGTAAGCTTTACGTATTGTTATCGGTGGTAGTCGATTAGTGAAATTTTCTTATCATAATCGATATGTAGCAAAACAGAAATTTTACGTCTTGCGTTTTTTTGAACAGAAATTTTACGTCTTGCGTTTTTATGAAGTGATATGTTGTAGTTGGGCAGCCTATAATTTTGATTACAATTTTTAATCTATTTTATGACCGGGCTTTAGAGTTAGACCTATCAATTATAATATATTAGGCTTATCTTTTATGAGAACGTGTCACTTTGTTAATATGGCATGGTTTTGATCAAGATAAGGGTGATTCTGGCGGAATTTCTATACATCAAAAGTAGAAGCATAATTCGTTATCGTAATTACGAAATTAAAATAAAATTAAACCCCGGTAACCTGTATTTTGATCTGTTTTTGTGTTATTCAAATCTGTAACTGATAAAGACGCGGGACTTATAGATAAGATTTGGTATAAATAATCGAAGTTGTCCAAAAATTAAGGCATTAGTGGTTGATAATTTGGAGGAAAAATGTTTAAATTATGGTTTTTGGCGACTACTATTTTGGCCGCGGGGTTAGCCGTGCCAGATGCAACACCATTCGTAAGTATAAACATATTTGCTGGTAAAGTGCTCAAGATTACAAATCCTTTTATTTGATCATATAGAATGTGGTACAAACAACTGGTGGCCAAGTTCAAGGCAGAACTCAATCGACTGGACTCTTCTCAAGTATGTTCTCGTTCGAAGGTATTCCATATGCTGCACCACCAATTGGAAATCTTCGATTCCGTGCTCCAGTACCGCATAGCGGATGGACTGGTGTTCGAGATGCTACCGACCACGGTGAAAATTGTGTTTCACCCGGTGTTATTGGATTTTCGGGCAGTGAAGATTGTTTGTTCCTCAACGTATATACACCGACATTGACCGGACAATCACGTCCTGTTATGTTCTTTGTACATGGTGGTGGTTTCTCAGCCGGTTCAGGCGATTCATTCATCTATGGTGCAGACCATTTGGTCAGCGATGATGTTGTTGTTGTAACCGTCAACTATCGTTTAGGTGTATTCGGTTTCTTGAGTACCGAAGATAATAACGCACCAGGAAACTACGGATTAAAGGATTTAGTACTTGCCTTGCAATGGGTTCGCAACAATATTGGAAACTTTGGTGGTAATCCAAATGATGTTACCATCTTTGGTCAAAGTGCTGGTGCATGTTTGGTTCATTTCTTGGTTTTATCACCATCCGCAACCGGGCTCTTTACCAAGGCTATTGCACAAAGTGGATCAGCCTTGAATTTATGGGCCTACCATCCAAATCCATTGGACACAGCACTGTTGGTTGCCCGTGAAATGGGTATTACCACAACTGATATCGCTAGCGTTGCTGCCCAATTACGTAGCGCACCTGTTGCTGATATTATGAGCGCTTCACCAACCATCATTGCTGGCGATATTCCACGTGGCATGTACCCAACACCGTTCGTGCCAAGCCGTGATCCAGCCAATGTTATTGCTTCGGAAGTATTGTTACCAGATGAACCACTAAATCTAATCCGATCAGGACAATTCAATCAAGTACCATTTATCAGCGGATTCACCGATGCCGAATGTGTGGTTATGTTACGTGAAGTGATCATAAATCCAGGTCTTTTCCCATCGATCAACAATAATCGTGAACTTTTGATCCCGTACACATGGAATTTGGCACCCGGTTCACAAGCAGCACGTGAAGTTTCCGATGAACTGTACTCGTTCTATTTTGGTGATCGTGTCCTAGACAATGATTTACGTTTGGAATGGTCCAGATTCTTGACCGACGCTATGTTTGTGCATACTATTGATACACATGTTCGTTTACATTCGGAACGTCAAGCACCACCAGTATACTACTATAAGTTCGGGTTTGAAGGTAGTTTGAGTTTATTGAAAGGTTTACTACTGTTGAGTGAATTCCCCGGAGCAGTACATAGTGATGACTTATTCTATATGTTCAGTATTACAAATATTCCACCACCGCTATTGCCGAGCAATGATGCCATTCAAGCACGTCGTCGATTGGTTAGATTATGGACAAACTTTGCCAGAACCGGGTAAGACTAAATATAAAATATTTTAACACGATCGGTTTAATCAAAAGTTTATAATTTTGTTCAGTAATCCAACTGTAAGTTTGGACAGCTTAGTTACACAACAATGGTCACGTGTAGCTGGTACCCAAGAATTTTTGGACTTCAACACCACTATGACATTAGGCAGATGGCCATTCCAAGAGCGTATGGACTTGTGGAATCGTCTTCAACGTACATATGCACCACATTTGAGTTAGGTGCCCGGACGACTATAAGTTGCTTTATATTTTTGCAATCGAAATGATAATAAATGAACGAAATAATAATTAAAATACTCAATCGTGTTTGCATGATCTGAAGCTATACTTAAGATTGTTATATAATAAAATTGTACTTATCAAACGTGTCAAGCATACTCTATACAATGTTTTGACTATAACGAATATTCAATTGGCTTACGTGTTTCAAGTGGTCGAACTGATCAAATAGGTATTTTATCTGGTGAAACTATATAATACGCGCTCTTATCTAGGCGGATTTATTATTGTTCTTTTGTAAACAAACAATAGTGAACATATCACAATTGTGTCATAAAGCAGGATAAACAAATATAAGGTTAGGTATGATACGAAAAGTTATGGTGTGAGTCAGTCATGTGTCTGCTTTAATATAGGAAATAATGTGAAGTGAACTTTAGTTTGTTGATTGTAGCTCAAGAACATTTATATGTTAACATAACTTGCGAAAACTAACCTTTGTGACTGGATTTTCCATATTATCGATCGTAATAAATTTATATAGTTCCACAATAATTTGAAGTGTTTTGGTTTTGATCCAATCAAATTTATCTATCTATTACTGGCCATACTGAATCGCACGATTTACTATATAGAATGAAAATATATTGGCGCGAGGCTAATCGTAGACGATATTTGAATATTATACTGATATGCCATGTGTTATGTATTTTAAATGATGAAGATCTATTCTTATTGATGGATGATTGCAAAAACTGAAATCAGAAAATTTTCATTAAATTAGGGATATGGATGTAATTCATACACGTCCAACTTTTATACAATATGTAAGTTAATTTTGACTTCATAAAATGGTACTAGTCCTATCTCATCAGTTGATGGGGAAAACTTCAACTGATCGAACGTAAAACTAATCGAATTGTGAATTTATAAGTTATACTGTATAGTCTCGCAGATGAATTGGTAATCGCCTTACCCGGCCTGGCCTATTTTCTACCGTCTCGGGCCCTGGACTTGTTAATAATTCTTCGATGTTCAACTCCAGTTCGTGGTCTGGTACTGGGTCATTCCCCTGAGTTTGTGATTGATCAGGTACTCGAATTTTCACCCGCAACGGATCGAATTCTTCTTCTTATTGTCTACGATTTTTCCCTGCGTCCGATGAAATAAGTTGATTTATATGACGTTTTAGAGATCTGCTCATCTAATTTCACTATGACATGAAGTTGCCCCAATTTCCTCTTTAAGAGATCGTAGATGAATTTTATTTTCTTCATGCGAGAAACATTTTCTTTCACTGGAAACACGGCATCGTGTTTTATGCAAATCGGTCGATTTAAATACATTTCTGCTGGCAATTTCCCATTTGCTAAGGGTGTGGCTCTGTATTTTCGTACGCGATGGTCTTCAGTCGATGCTTTAAAGTTTGAACGTTCCTTTCCGCCAATCCATTGGTTGCTGGATGCCCATGTGCAATAAATTTCTGCCGAATACCGTTCCTATGGCAATATTTTTGAAACACTTCACTGGTAAATGTTGTGGCGTTGTCCGAAACCAATATGACTGGATATCTGTGATTTGCAAAAATTTTATTTAAAAGTTGAATCATGTTATCTGCATTGCGATTTTGCGTCTATTACTACCAAAAAATAAACTCCTGGTAACGACCCTGCGTAGGAAATATTCGGATACGTTCCCAATTGTTTGATGGAGTATCCCAATGGTGTCTCGGAACTTTTGTGGGGTTCTTCTTGATCAGACTCCACATGATCTTACTACCCTTTCGATAACTTTATTTATTTCTTTGATTTTTTCTTTTATTATTTTTACTGCTTATGCAGTATCGTCGCGTTTGTACTTTCATCTAGATGCGTGTAATGTAACTCCTTTAAAACTTCTGGCTGGTGAACTTTTGGTAAATTAATTTATTGTAATATGTATTTACGTATTGAAGTGCGTGCAGTAACTATTCGGTATTGTGTTGTGTGTTAGCGCATCCGAAACAAAAAATAAAAAATGGTTGATTTGAAGAATTATTTACTAATACATACTAACACAGAAGTAAGTTTTTCGGTACTATAACGGAGCCAAGCCATCGCGGTAAAACTCCGGACTGGCATTGGGTGCAATCTCCGAGGAGCCTGGCTCTTCGGGTACACCCAAAAGGCCCAGCTCGACATCTGGCACTACGCCTGAAATGGCCGCAAAAAAACGCGAACGTATACCGAAACAGTAGCCGATGCTAATGTTATAACATTTTGCGTGCAGGAAATGATCGCAGCAATTACTCTTAATGAGGAAAATCTGCGTTTTTTCCGCAAAGAACTTGGTCGTCGAATTCTCGAGACGGCTAAATCTTTCGGTTTTGTACCGCAATTGCTAGGTTGCTAACTGGCCGATGGTGTCGTCATTTGCAAAGCGAGCAATGATGAGACGTACGTTTGGTTCTGTGGGTAAATCGACAGAATCAAGGACGTCTGGGAGGGTTGTCAACTTTCGGTTGGTGAGCCCCCGAAACCTCTGATATTGCGCTCATGGATTCTTGGGCCACCTGAGAATCGGAGAGTAGTTATCATGAACATCGGCATAATGAATCCAAATGTATCGACCACTGGATGGAGGGTTATCCGATGCAAGCGAGAGGCTAATCGCCAATCGATTGTGTTTAGGACCAGAAGTCCTTCGAATACATTATTGGGTCCGGATTGTCGGTACAATACGTGCTTGAGAGGATCCGTTTCAGGGTCGTAGGTTTTGGTTTTTATTATTATATTATTAGTACACGGCTGGTCTTCATGATGACATTCATGCTGGACTACAAACAGATCAACCTGCAAAATAGAAAATCAGCCTCTTATTAGTTGAAGAGGCTGCTTCCTGCATCGCATACAAATTTTTGTCTAATCCAAGACCCGTACCTCATTAATGGCGCGTTTTCTGGTTTAGATTCGAAGTTGGGCAGGATTTTTCTAAAGTCCACCGTCCTTAAAACCAGAGCGTGCATTTATATTTCTAATGATATTGATGCCGCTCTTATTAAAGAGTGCAGCCGGTGCTAATCACTCTCGTGTATGCTAACTCACGTTTTAGACATGTCATCGCATCAGCCTATTTACCCTATGACTCCACTTCACCCCTCCATCAGAGGAACTGATGAATCTTGTAGTGTGGAGTAGGGTCAACAATGTACCTCTCGTGATTGGATATGACGCTAATGCTGGGAGGGTTATCCGATGCAAGCGAGAGGCTAATCGCCAATCGATTGAGTTTAGGACCAGAAGTCCTTCGAATACATTATTGGGTCCGGATTGTCGGGGTACAATACGTGCTTGAGAGGATCCGTTTCAGGGTCGTAGGTTTTGGTTTTTATTATTATATTATTAGTACACGGCTGGTTTTCATGATGACATCCATGCTGGACTACAAACAGATCAACCTGCAAAATAGCAAATCAGCCTCTTATTAGTTGAAGAGGCTGCTTCCTGCATCGCATATAAATTTTTGTCTAATCCAAGACCCGTACCTCATTAATGGCGCGTTTTCTGGTTTAGATTCGAAGTTGGGCAGGATTTTTCTAAAGTCCACCGTCCTTAAAACCAGAGCGTGCATTTATATTTTTAATGATATTGATGCCGCTCTTATTAAAGAGTGCAGCCGGTGCTAATCACTCTCGTGTATGCTAACTCACGTTTTAAACATGTCATCGCATCAGCCTATTTACCCTATGACTCCACTTCACCCCTCCATCAGAGGAACTGATGAATCTTGTAGTGTGGTGTAGGGTCAACAATCTACCTCTCGTGATTGGATATGACGCTAATGCTCATCATACCATTTGGGGTAGCTCAAATACCAACAGTAGAGGATCCCCACTGTTGAATTATATTTACTCCTCTGAGTTAGAGATTCTCAATGTTGGTTGTGAGCCTACCTTTATCAACTCGGTTCGTAAAGAAGTGATTAATATTAGTTTGTGCTCTAAGACCATCGTTGACCTGATTCTAAATTGGAGGGTAGATGGATGATATTCTCCTAAGACCACCGGTTAAACCTTATCGTAATAGGAAACTAACAAATTGGGATTCATTCTCCTCTGAGCTCGTTTCACTACTAGATTTGCCTAATCAGATCAGATCTATCTCAGATCTCGATTTGCAGGCAACTGTACTAACGAAAGCAATTTCGACTGCTTTTGAAAAGTTGTGCCCTCTTATTTACAACCAGAAGAAGCTTAACAAACCCTTCTGGTGTTCTGAACTTAAAAAGTTAAGGAAAAGTGTGCGTAAAATTAAAAATAAAGCCAAAAATACGAATCTTATATCTGATTGGAATTGATTTTTGGTTGCTCAAAAAGCATATAAAAAAAGCCTAAGATCCGCGCAGAGAGCTGCGTGGAAAAATTTCTGTGAGCAAGTTGATGAGCTACTGTTATCTGTCCATTTTTCTGGATGTGACTATTTTGATCCGAGAGTGGTTGCCTCCGAGCCTCCTGACATTTTTGTCGATACGCCGGACTGGAACTTAGCCCGTAGACTGATCACTACTGATGATCTACACTGGAGTGTTTTCTCGTTTGCGTAACGTTCATATCGAGTGGTCCTGACGGCGTTTTCCCTGCTGAATTGCAGCATGGTTTTTTCCCATCCGTAGTCACCTGCTCAATCAGTTCCAGGCGTACATTGCATTTATTACTGTACCACGATCCTGGAGCAGGAGTAGAGTAGTTTTCATACCTAAAGCTGTTTACGGACCAATTTTGTGTTTATGCTAGTCCTTTAGGACAGCAACCCTTACCTAACCTACCCTACCTAAAGCTGGCAAGTCAGATTATACCGACCCTAAAGATTTTAGGCCCATTAGTCTGACCTCTACTTTTCTTAAAGCTTTAGAGAGGATTATCGACAGATTTATTAGGGATAACTATTTAACTACCTCCCCACTCAGTAACATGCAACATGCTTACAGAGCTGGCAAGGAGTACTCTCAGTTTAAACTTTTACAGTTTGCTAAGGCTGCAGTGTGCTTATGCGAGTTAGGAAAGATCCTCAAGGTTTGCACCATGGGCCCACTTTGGAATTGAGTGCGGAACCTCTGTAGGTTCCAACCATTTTAATAAAATAAAAAAAAAATTTGCGGTAAAAACACACAACTTCATGCACAGAATAGAAGGAAAATAAGATCGGTGAATTCCATTTGTTTTTATCGTGGTTAATAAGGGACAGCACCCTTAATATTAGAAAAATTATTAAAACAGAAAAGTTTTGCGCATAAACAATAATCAAAATCCAGTAGATTAGAACTTTTAATATAACATTTTAGTGTAATTAAAACTCTAAGATTTACCGAAATACCGGTATTCCAGAGACGATTTACCGGTATGGCGGTAAACAAACCCTAAGCCCAACGGTGGGCTTGGGAATATAAATAAAATTTTGTTAACAACATTTTTTCTATTTCGTCACTTTATACTAATTGTATCAATTTATTTATTATCTATAAAACATATTTTGTTAGTTAATAACGATTTTGTCTGGCAAGTATCTATGTATATACTCGTAAAATCGCGCGTCACCAAACATTGTATACCCGTTTTTAATTTGTAAACATTTTTTTTTGTCTGGATAAATAAAGTGATTTTAACTATAAAAATTTAGAAAAAAAAAACTCATTTCAGAAACAAAGTGCGACAGATGATTCTTACTGTTTTGTGTATACCAGCTATATACGAATTTTATTAGGTATATTAACTTGTTTGCTTCATTTTATTGGAATTTGCAAAAAAAAATATTTATATAAAGAAAATGCAAGTAAAAAAAAAAAGAAAAAAAAAGTTTTCCCAACATAAACAACAAAAGTACTTAAATCAAACATTCATTTTATTTTTATGTGTCATACCGAACCATATACACCTGCTTATTGCTTTTTATTTTATTGTTACGTAAACTTTTTATTTGCATATTCCAACAAAAGAACAACCAGCGACAGCAACAAAACATCTTATGATTTCTAATTTATAAATCTTTGTAAAGAAAATTATGAGCTTAAAGCTCTATATATTACAAGTTTTGTTATTTTTATTAGCGTATTCAAAGTTTATGATTGTTTTGTATATATGTATATATAGTTATGTTGTTGCTGTTCCCTATGTGGTTTTCCGTTGGTATAAAGAGAAGGAAAAATAAAACAAACAATTTTCTTCAGTATTGTTAAGATGATATATTTATGTACGTTTGTTTATTGTTTTTTTAAAATGAAGAGTAATAAAATTAGAAGATGATTTTTTATGATGCTGGCAACAAGTAATTGCGGGATTGTTTTATTTTGATTAGGAAATGCATTTGATTTGTGGTTCTTGAATAAGTTAAGTGAAGTGATTATTACTTTTAATTTAATCACTCTTGCAGATCGGTGTGAAGTTTATGCCAAATTACCAAACTACATACACTGCGCTTCAAAAGTAACCAAATTTTCACTAAAATATATATTTTACTCAACTTACAAATGAAAATATTTTAAGTTCGATTAATATGAAGGCAATGAAACTAATAATGAAAATTAAGAATTATCCGATTAAATTTTTGAGTGAGATTTGAAAATAGATAATTTTTGAAATTCTGTTACACGCTCTGGTCATATCGAACTGATCGAGGTGATACTAAATTTGTATATTTACTTTGTTTTCTTTGTCGTATGAAAAATTTGATAAAATGGATTTATTAAACCGCAGTCTGTCAACGCTATCATGCTATTGTTCATTTTACATAAATCACTCAAACATTTTCCTGAATTACGGAATTCTCAGAGATGTCCGATTCTGTACTCTTTTCCCATAGTAAATATAAACCACCTCTATCATGGTCTAGTTCCTTAAAATATACCAGTCTCATAGATTAATTTAAAAACACTCAAAGTGCGGAAGGGTGTCAGCGGTAGGTTAATGTTGGAAATTACCATGCACATACATTTCTATTCTTGCAACAAAAAAAAACGAAAACCCATTTAAATCTCTGATAAAGCTTTAGGTCAGATATATGTATTATCTATCTGAAATTCTATTCGAAACTATGAGAATATACAAATTATTTGAGTTTCATTCTCCTCATGCAAATCTCGGATTATGGTTATTTCGGGCCTTGAGGCCATTATTAAATAAAATATTGGTCCGCGACTCAAAGCCCTCCCACGTTGATCGCAGCGTGCCTTACAGGTTTGATCTAAATCAAATCCATTTTGATCTCGCTTCTATTGGAATTCGTACCCAGCACCATAGTTATTATCGTGGGATCGCCATCCTCTCCATCCTATTCAAACCGTTTGAGTCTATAGTTCACAAAGTGTTGCATTTCCATTACCAAGAGACTTATTCCTCCTGCTCAACATGGATTTTATCCCGATCATGACAATCTTGATGTCCAAAGTGTGCAAATGCAAGATTCTTTTTGTTTAGCATATCCGTTCGCCTATTTTTTACCAATATCAACTGTACAACGAAGACATTGACCGGGTTGAGTTAATTTCCGACCTTGGGGTGATCTTCGCATCCGATGCTACATACCAGACTATTTAACGCCATTAATAAATGCTGGCCTCTGAGACATGTGTGCCCCCTGTAGTCGGGGGTGGTGGGGGGTGGTGGTCACACATGTCTCGTAAACCTAAAATGCACTTAAGAAACCAGGAGCGTTACAGGGCCGATCGACTGGAACTCGTTGCTCTTCAAGAAACACGCTGGCCTGAAAGTGGAGACATGTGTCCCAAGGCTATACGTTGTTACACAATGAAGATGACCTCGAAAATCTTGGAGCTGGATTTCTTCTTGGGCCACAGGTAAAGAAGGCTGTTTTGGATTTCCAAGCAGCCAAAAACCGATTGTGTAAAGTTCGTTTCCGCGTGAAGCTAACTAACCTGTCGATAATTTGTGTACATGCGCCCACAGAAGTCAGCCAGCCCCATGATAAAGACTCATTTTACAATGACTTGGACGATCTGATGGGATCTATACCCGAACACGATGTTAAAATGGTAATTGGGGACTTTAATGCTAGAACTGACAGAAATCAGACCGACTTGTGTGAAAACATAGGTCCGTACTCCCGACACGAGACTGCAACCAATAATGGTGAGGGAATGATGTACTTTGCAATTGCTCATGATCTTAAAGTAGCAAGCACGTTCTTCCCTCACAAACACATACATCTAGAGACATGGACACATCCTCGCGGAACTTCCCGCAGCCTAATTGACCATGTGTTAGTTTCTAAAGGACGGGCTCGGGTTAACCAACCAAATACGTAGGCAGCGATTATCATTTGATCGCTGCAAAGCTACTATGGAAGTTTTCGTACAAGTCTGGAAACACAGCGAAACAGATGGAACGTTTCGACTGTGAAGGTATGATAAATGAAGATCAAAAGAAAGGATGTCAGCAACAACATTAATGATGCTAATTACCAGTCTGACTGCGTGAACTCTGTCTGGGTCGAGGTACTGAAAACTTCGATTGTCAGTGTTGCTCAACAGATTTAGGTATAGTTAAAGTCAGAATTGTTGGTTTGATGACGAGTGTCGTCTGGTAGTTGAGCAATATAGTCCATAGTGAATTGCTCCAACGTCTCACAAACGCGAGGACATATTGAATTGCACGATACTTTCAGGACTGCGTCAACCGTTCTGTGTTAACATCAAATCATGGAGTGGACACTATACTGACCTGCTTGATGTTCATCATGCGTCACAGATGGTTGTTGAGCCACCTCAAATACAAACTGCGGAGATTTGCACTGAGAATCCATCCCATGAGGAATTCACTAAGGCCATACAGAAAATGAAACGAAACCGTTCACCTGGGGTAGACTGTATCAATTCGGAGCTCTTGATATTCGGAGGGGATACTTTGTGGAACTGTGTTTTCGACCTTATTCGATTAGTACGGTGAACCGAAATTATGCCTAGCGAATGGAAACTCTTCAAGAAGGGAGACCGCTGGAAGTATGAGAATTATCGCGGTATACCCCCCGTTGCACAGCATTCAAGTTACTGTCCTACATTATATTAGATAGAATCACCCCTCTAGTGGAGAAACTAGTTGGTGACTATCAAGGAGGATTTCGTTAGAATCGATCAGTCACTGATCAGGTATTTTCGCTGCGGATGGTTTTATAATTAAATATTATGAGACTTCCATCCCCGTACATCAGGGGTCTCTGGATTTCCGGCAGGGCTATGACTCGATCAACCGAGAGAGTTTGTGGTCTACCCTGGTATACCTAGGTATGCCAATAAAATTGGTACGACTGTGTAGAATGACAGTGACACAGCTTGAATGCTGTGTTAAAGTTAAAAACAGGCTATCGACAAATTTTGCAGTTAACTCTCTGTCCCCAATATTCTTTAATATTATCTTGGAGTACATCTTTCGTAAAACTGATACACCTCAACCAACATCTTATATTGCCAATCCAATCAGGTACTTGAATATACAAAAGACATATGCGTGGTTAGACTGAATAGCAACGGAGTAAAGGAAATACTTGTCCCTCTTGTATAGAGTTTTCAGCTTTCGTTTGGACTCCAGATCGATGAGTCCAAAACAAAATATATCATCTCTGGTTATAGGGACAATGTGGTGTGCAGATTTTAGTAGTGGCCACTACACATTTGAAGGAGTGATCACTCACGATAACAATGTGGGTGAGGATATTAAAGTGCGACCTATCAAGTGCCGTGAAGCTTTAGCTTTACAGAGTATTGATCAGGCCCATTGTTATGTATGTTCAAATAAATATGAAAGTTGGGCGCTGACGGATGAGTACGAGAGATGGCTCCTTACATTTGAGAAAAGAATCATTCGTGTGATTTACGGTCCAAAACGCGAAGCAGATAGTACATACCCAGCTCTGTACAATATCGAGATCAGAGATCTCATGAAGATCCCCGATATTGGGAGGACGTTGTAGGCGACAATGGCTTCATGATGTAGAGAGCGACTTGGCCTCTTCAGATTTTCTTAGACAGTATGAAGGCCATGCTCAGGATCGAAACCGTCGGAGTTAAATAAATGACTCCATAAGGGGACAGTAACGGCCTATAAAAACTGATTATTATTATTATTATTATGGAGCTATTTGTATTTTATCTCCAGGCTCCGATGTTGTTTAATCCTAAGTTATGCACATGTAACTACACTAAAAGTACTACAAAATTTTCAAAATAATGTCTAAAATTTTGATTCCAAATTTTAGGCGAACTTGCCAAATACCCACATACTACAATAAAATACACGAAAAATTGTTTAACACTGATGTAAGACAAATTTTCGTGTATTCTATACTATGCCAGATCTTGGCAAGGTTGACTGAAAAATTGTGTCGAATAACTTTTTTTCATCTACTCTTTCCGTTTTAGGGACGATTTTTGTCGATATGCATACTTCACTTAATGGTAAAGTACGATTTCAACATTAAAGATCGGAGTGGTTTTTATAATAAAATAAATTGAACTCATCGAGCACTTATCACACCATTACCGGTTTAGTGTTTAATATCCATATAATTGAAATGCACTTGGTGATGATGGTACCTATATCGTATTTCGAAAATTTATAAAAAATCCAATTAAATTTTACACAGATTTTTAATTATATGCACAAAATACAATTAGCCAGCAGTGCGAGCACACACAAACAGTTTTAATACATAACGCAAAAACTAATTAATTCAGATGTGATTTGCTAATTCGTTTTTAAATAATTTCCCATCATGATTATTTCTTCTATTACTGGTATATGGATTTAACATAATTATTTCATTATAGCTTGGAGCATCCTCTATAACAAGTCCATTATCGATTGTCATTGTTCTTCTTGATGGCATCGTAGCATTCTCATTCAAAATATTATTATTTGTATTTAGATTATTAAATTTTGAGACCGCATCCATCTTGTTTATCATCGATTTTTTTTTTCCGTCAAGTTTTATGGTTTGATAGGTTTTGTAAATGCGGATCGTCATAAAGTATAGAAATTCGAATAAACCGATTACGCTTAGGCCGAGGAAGAGACTGTACACACCGCCAAAATTTGCAACCAATCCAATAATATTCGTTAACAAGTCTCGTCTCATTCGCTTATAAACTTGCGAATCCATAAAAACATGAACAACTAAATGACTTGCGTTGATGCCGTTACTGAAAAAAAAAAAAATGCATGGTTAGGAATCACTCAACATTTAGAGGGCTATTGCGTCTACTAAAAATGGTCCATCGACATATTATTTATAATCAAAGGTACTGTGTCAGTGGCTATGTCGTAAAATATTCCATTACAACTTGCTGGACAGTCACAAGTAGAATTTGCAGCGGCTTTTTGCGTTTCGTGTAGCTCGACTGAAACGGAACTATTTATTATATCCCGCCCAATAATGACAATATTGTGCGATACTTACAATAGTGATCCACCAAACACCCGATCCGTGAAAAATTACAAATCGGAAAATTGATATAGTTCGGATACATATACGGCAAACAATCACATTTTTCCATTGTTTTTGTCATGCGACACTCAACCTCACAGTTTGCCTCGCGATACTGTGAGAAATACTGTAAATTATATTCCTCGGAGAATACACACTCACGCGCACTTATCGATAACGCCCGCACTTGATTCGAACACCGTGTTATCGATGGTTTAATACTAATCGCCGCCTCAGCACGGAGTGGCAACATTTTTTGATGCGTTATATCGCTTGGATATGTATTACTCTCGTGGATTAATATTTGGATACCTTCGGAATATGTTTTTGAAATAGCATGGCGATCAATATTCGGTTGTAGCACAACCGAAAGTCCGTTTCCGATACCAAAATATCGTGGCTTATATGTTTTAAAATTGTCCTTATTGTAGGGGGCCAAATTGAACGAACAGCAAAATCCATTGAATGTGATCGAGCGATGAAAAAGTCGCATGCAATTAACTATACGACCTTCCCAACGACATCGGAAGAGTAAATCGCGACATGAGATTCGCATTTTTTCCATCGCCGTTAAAACGTCATAGCGATTTGCGGTTAAAATTTCTTGTAAATTATCCAGCTCGTCCGAATCGAATTCGATGCGATGGCCAAATCCGGTTGTATGCTCGAAATACTCTAGCACCGTTGATTGGGTTACATTTTCGGGAATATCTCTGGACATAAAATTAAAATTATAAATTCTGTATAAATATAATTTTCCAAACCTACAATGTTTCTACGAGATCCCGAGCCTTTATATAGCTAATCAAATTGGTGCTACAAAATGTAATCGCGGGAAACGATAGTTCATGTATTGGGGCATGGCTCGTTTCGACATTCATCCGCGTTGGATTACTTCGGTAGCGCATCCAAAATGTGCTCACCAGTACATTGGCGGCAATAAAACATACAGTCACAATAATTATCCACAGCACTTTTGTGACCAGTGTACCGTCCGGATCCACCACATACCGGACACCCTGAACCGTACTACAATTTGAGAATTCAACCCATGTCTGTTTGATGGACTGCCACGCAAAATTCAGTTTTTTTGATTTATTTGAATTCCGTACAAATCCATCGTTTGATTTTGCGGCCAACATATCGAAATTAAAATACACAAATGAACGAAATTGAAACATTGACACTTGTATTTATGTATACATATGCGTGTTTATTATTTATTTATGTAAATTATATGGTGTCATAGAGAACATACATATATAACACAAAAATTTGATGGTTGTAAAATGATATCGCGTGCACTGATTGATAAATAATTAGCTCAACCACTGTAGTACATGTCTGATTTAACACAAACCATTGCACCGCACCTATTTACACAACATTTCATAAATGATTCACAATCCATATCGGTCGTGCACAAATTGTTACATATCCATGGAGTTTTTGCTTTTTTCGGGCAGTATCCACTTTTAGCTGAAACAAAATATATTATGTTATTGAAGAGAACATATATACACAATCGAGAATCTATATATATACTTAATGTGTCTGATTTAGTCATTGGTGGTACACATTTCGATTTACCACAAGCAGTTGGGCAACATTTATGATCCAAAACACAATCGCCATCAATTTTGCATTCAGTTTTACATAGAGTAGTTTTAATTTTGGGTGGACATGAGCCTGCCTTCGGTTTCGATACGGCTACATTTCCATATGGCATACCATTATAAATTCTAAATCCGGCACCTCCTTCAAATTGAGCCGATACTTGTGATACTGCGGGTGTTTATTTTTTTATTAGTTCAAAACATTTATTTAGTTAAGACTCTACTTACAAATCACTAGTAAACATAATACTGATAAATACTTCCACATTATATTGAATCAACTTTAAACGTTTGTTAATCTTCTAAAATTCAATTCACACTACAAAATGTATTTCGAAATGATTTACTTTTATATAAGATTCGCGTATCGTGAATGGCTCGTGGTCTCCTATATATATACACATAACCGCTAATTATAAGTGCGCAGACGATTAATTAAAAAAATTTAATACAACAAATAAAAAAGTTATTCGAAAAACCACAAATTTAATTGGAAAATTGCCGAAGAATCCTGCATAATTAGTTTGAATTTGAAATAGATTTGATTGATAACGTGTGATTTTGTGTGATATTTGATAATCATGCTGCGGTCTTATAGGCATCAATTACTATACATGGGATTTATGGCATGTATATTTATTGGAATCGGTATAAGATTGTATTAATATAGAAAACCGCATTTGATAATATTATCAAGTGATTTACGCATTCGACAGATTTTCATTGCGTCATTTGTTCGTATATCAGTATAAATGAAACCGGAAGTAGTAAAATGATTTTTATGCTTATCGCAAAACACCACCTATACAGATTTTGGAATTTCATTAACGAGCACTCATGTTCAAGGTCAACTAGTACTTCACAAAACATAACTCAAAGAGTTCAAGCAACCATATGCGAGGTTGAAGAAGTGGGGTAACCGCTTGAGAACATCATGAACCTCCCTCCCGGCATGCCAGTTATGCCTCACTCAGCAGTCCTGGGACCTGGCTAAGATTCAATGGATCAATCATTCATTAATCCGAAATCAAAATGAGTACAGAAACGATTACTATATATAGAAGAAATAATAAACAAACCAGTAAACAACACAAGTATCGACTGTAAAATGTCGCCAGTTGTTGGTTGTCTCGCAGGATCAATATTAACTTCGGCCTTAGCTTGAACCCGATGTTAGTTTCCGCCTTAGCTTGAATCTACTTTTCGTTTACTTCATTAAACTCTAGGCTTACCGCTGGTGGGGGCCAATACCAAAGTGAAATGAAATAACGGCTTGAACAATTCGACTCGAAGGACCATTGTAAATCTCACTGATTGTTCAAGCCGTTATTTCATTTCACTTTGGTATTAGCCCCACCAGCGGTAAGCTCAGAGTTTAAAGAAGTAAACGAAACGTAGATTCAAGCTAAGGCTGAACTTAATATTGATCCTGCGAGACAACCAACAACTGGCTACATTTTACATGCTCCTTCGAGCCGGATTTAACGTTAAAGGAGCGGCCAAGCAACAACAGGCACATAACTTCACAAAATTAACGTCAAAGGGAGGAGCTAAGTAACAACAAGCACCAATACCACTACTAGTAAACCAAACAACAACAAGATGTATGATTTACATGTAAAGTAAAACATGTAAAAATATCATGTAAAATCTCAAGTTTTTGTCGCCAGTTGATCTCAACATATTCCGGGGCCGTCATTTAGATTTTTATAAACATCCCACATTGAACTCATGTTCAAACCCGTGATAGAACATCGCCCATTGGCATCGGAAACTGAAACCTAAGAAGAAGCAATACAACATAGAAAATTCAGAATAGACATACATGAGCCTATACTTACATCGGCTAAAGGACTAAACGGCTAAAGGATGACATGCAACAAAATATGAAATCAACGAGCAGTTATACAAGCCACAATATCTATAGTGTATGTAGAAATGAACAGGCTCTAAATTCCGCAAAGAATAACAATAGAGATAGACTCGTCGATTACTGCATCACAAATCAGCTATTCATAGGCGGCAGCAAATTCCCACACAAGAATATTCATATAAATACACTTGGAAATCAACAGATGGCAGAACGAGGATATCAGATCTCCTAACACGATCACCAACGGGAGTAATTGCTGCCTTTGGAGTCAAACCAGCTGCTGTGAAGCACCCAAGGATTAAACGGAAAAAATTTAACATATAGATAGTTATATACCCAGAATGTACCAGCAACAACAAGGCCAACAACGTATAATACAACAGAAGCAGTATTTCCAAATCTACCGCATCAGTAGAATTATTAAATATAATGCAAAGTATATTTTATACAAACCATTATTGATTTCATCATGTCTTCAAGGCTCCAAACAAAATTCGGTTAAAATAAAACAAACCTATTATTTTAACACAATTATTATAGTTCAAGTTTCAACGATTAACACGTTGCTAAATGAAATCCCAAAATAAAATAAATAAGTTGGAGTTTAATTTAAATTAAACGCGGCACGACCTAAAAAGAACTTTCGCTCGAACCATATCAACCGATGTGCTTCGATCCCATAACTGGCGCAGCCGGTGGAGTTCAAATTTCAGTTTGAACAATTTATTTTTCAAATAAAAGTGTTAAAATTTTAAATTTTTTTCGGATAACCCAACTAAAATATTAATTTAAAATCAGTGTGAAACATTTATAGTGACACATTATAAAAATTTTGTGCCTTAAAGTAAACTTAAATTACAACAAAAACTCTCATAGTAGAACACAGTAATTAAGTGAATCTATAGGACAAAAAAAAAAAAAAAAAAAAAAAATTACACAAATTTTGTTGAAAAGTGAACTATTGCAACAAACTATCAGAAGATTACCGGTCCTGTGAACCAATCCGTCGAGAAAAAACAGTTTCGAACAACCGCATTATGAAAAGTTTACTATTCGTAACGATTGTCTGTTTGATTGTTGCTTGGTAAGTGAAAGTATTTTTTGCAAATTGTATTTCCACAAGCCAAATAATCCCAATAACCTTAATACGTAAGAATGAAGGATACTACCACCGCTTGCACGATAGCAAACGGGACCCATATAAAAGCTACAATTGATAGCAATAAAAAAAATTAATTTTGTACGGTTCATATTCCGAAAAATTATAATTTTTCTTTCCTTTTTAATGAAAAATTCGGGTACCCCAAGAAAAGAGGGTAATGAAAATCAGTCCACGTTACATGATTTTGACATAACAAACGAATCAATATCCTTTGATTTCAGAGGTTTTAATACCACAATAATTAACGACCAAACTATACAAACGGAAGACAAAATGACTGATAATCAGGACTTCATGAATCGACTATTTACCGCACTTAAAACTCCAGACATAATACGAGAGCTAGAGGAATTTAGGGGGGACATACGCAACTTGCACCAATTCTTTAACAACGTCAATGACATATAACCCTTTGTGGAGAGGTTCTACCGGAAGGACAAGATGTACCAATCACATTTATAAAAGCAATCCGAAATAAAATCAAAGGAGAAGCAAATAGCATGTTAATTTCGAACGATGTACGATCAACAGATTGGGATGAAATACGAATAGCTTTGATCACACATTACTCAGACCCACGATCAGAAGTAGCGTTGATACGAGACCTGCACAAAACAAGGCAAGGCTCGCTAACTTCAAAACAATTCCACGCGAAAATAACGGAGATCCAAACAGCGTTGGTCGCCCACGCAAACCTACAACGTAATGATAATACAAAAAAAAACTATTCAAAGACATGTGCATAGCACAATTCATTGAAAATCTCCGCGAACCACTAGGGTCGAACATCAGAAGTCGGAACCCAGGAACGCTTGCGGAAGCATTATGAACATGCCTAGATGAAGAAAATATGTACTACATGAAGTACCATCCACCCCAACAGAATTCCCAACAATTCAGAAACCAGCGATATGGAAATCAGTTTCCACAGAAGCAAGAAAACAAACCATCAGTGACATTTAAGCAATTGGAAAACAAACCAATGGACCAACAACCAGGGGCTTCAAAACAGTGGAAACCACCATTCGGACTGAAGCCACCTAATATAACAAGCCTCGGACAACGAATAACTTCTACAAACCTTCACGAACTTCCGTACATAACAATCCATATAAAAAATAGACCCATCCACCTGCTCATTGATACTGGTGCGGACGAATCATACTTGGACATTAATTCCCGATAAGGCGATCAATATAAAACCAATTATAATACGAACTGTCAGTAAACCGTTGACAGTCGATAAAATTATAATCCTAAACGGAATAAAAGAATTAAAAACGAAGGATAAATTAAAATTTCACTTGCTAAAATTCCATGAAACTTTCGATGGCCTCATAGGCACCAACATCATGAAACAACTAGGTATCATTATTGATATACGGAATAAAAAATTGATTCTTCCCACACATACCTTGGAATTAAAAGCATTCAAAACAGGGAGCAAAAACATAAACTTCACTCATGAGCTACACCACACACAACTGGAAGAACTTTTCCACAAATACTACAAATTATTTTGATACACGGGAGACATTGAACATGCAATAGAACTCACCACCAAAAAAAACGATGAATCCGGCAAAAAGAAATTCAGGATGGTTATAGACTACCGAGAACTCAATTCAAAAACAATAGACGATAAATTTCCAGTCCCTAACATAGAGGAACTACTCGACCAACTAAACGGATGCCAATATTTTTCCATTATCGATATAAAATCTGGATTTCATCAAGTCAAAATGAATGCTGATGACATACCTAAAACCGCATTCTCAGTACTTGGTAACCATTACGAGTACAAAAGGATGCCCTTTGGTCTGAAAAACGCGCCATCCACATTTCTCCGATTAATGAACAGAACACTCAATAAATATATAGGAAAATTCTGTCTTTGCTATATGGACGATATTATCGTCTTCAGCAAGACAAAACCAGAACACCTACAGAATCTTGAGGAAATTTTTAAAACCCTAATGAATGCAAATATGCGAATTCAAGTGGATAAATGCAATTTTTTGAAAAAAGAAATTAAATTTCTTGTACACATCGTCAACAGAAGTGAGATCCAGCCGGATCCAGAAAAGATTGAAATAATCAGAAAAATAGTAATACCAAAAACAACAAAACAAATTAAACAATTCCTTGGCTTAATCGGATATTACCGAAAATTTATATTGAATTTTGCAAGGAGAACCAAACCAATATCTAAACTTCTGAAAAAGGGAGCTAGAATAGACCCAAAGGATGAAAACTATATAAAATGTTTCGAGGAATGTAAAGAAATGCTAACCTCCAAACCAATATTAGAATACCCAGACTTCAGCCGAAAATTTCGTATCACAACAGACGCATCTGACTATGCATTAGGTGCCATTTTATCACACGACGACACAGACAAACCAATAGCATATGCTAGCCGCACATTATCAGACACTGAATTACGGTACGATGCAACGAATAAAGAACTCCTCGCCATAGTATGGGCATGCAAACATTTTAGGCCATACATATACGGCACGAAATTCGAAATACATACAGACCATAGGCCACTTGAATGGCTTATGTCGCTAAAGGGTCCAAACTCTCAGAGTTCGAGTTTAACATAAACTACAAAAAAGGAACCACCAACAACGGAGCAGACTCATTATCCCGCTTGGAGATAAACTCCAACGAGATGTTACCAACAATAGAAACACTTCCCGTAACATCTACACTATTGAACGAATTCCCAACACAAATAATATTAAAATTGGTCTTCAGAAGGAAACAGACAGGCCAAACAAGATTACAGAAAAGATATTTAACAACATCAGATATACATATCAAAAACCAAATTACCAACAAGTTTCAATCAACAATATCTTGAACTTCATCGCATCCAAACACGATGGAAACACGGCAATACAGTGCGATGACATAATAGCAAACTACATAGCAAAATGGATAAAACAAAAGCGAGAAAATAACCTAAATATAGTCAGAACAACACGAGCAGTAACAGATATAGAAGATAAAACATCACAAAACAACATATTACAAACAAAACATTCGCGAAGCCATAAAAATCATGAAGAAACGACCGCAGAAATAAAAAAAGAATTCTATTTCCCAAATATGAAAAGCATAACAAAAAAGTTTGTTGACAATTGCGAAGTATGTAAAACGAAGAGAAATAACAAAGATACAGAACCCACAGGGATAAACCAACCATACCCAGTGGTAGAAACACAAACAGAAACATTAACCCCAATAACCACAAATAATATACAATTGATCAATAATCCAGTGGACCAACTAAAAATTATCATGGAAACCCATAACAAACACCATAGAGGGATGAATGAAAATTACGCACAAATAAAGAAAACATATCGCTTTGCAAACATTAAAGAAATGATCACAGCGTACATCAAAAACTGCGACACGTGCAATAGAATGAAATACGACATAAACCCTGTACAAACGGAGCTTCAACTGACGCAAACAGCTAGCAAACCAAATGAACGAATCCATATGGATACCTTCTCACTAAGAGGAAAACAATTCCTGACAATCATTGATGCTTTTTCAAGATTCGCATCGACATACGAATTACCCAACAGAGAAACAAGCACAATAATTGCACTTCTCACAGGAGGGAATACCAGAGACACTGGTCTCCGACAGCGCAACAGAATTCACGTCACAATCCTTTACGAACTTCACTGAAAAGTACAAATTCAACCATCATGTTACAACACCAAAATCCAGTACAGGCAACGCGATTATCGAGCGATTACATTCAACACTCACAGAATTAATACGAATTAAATTCGATGAACAAAGAAAAATAAAAACAAGTGATCTGCTAACAGAAGCCATCTTAGCATACAATAACTCAATACATACAACTACAGGTTATACACCAATGGAGCTGCACCGAGCGCACATGATAATTCGAGAACTCCCTGAGGAGCTTTCGACCGAAGAATTCACAAAGAAACTTCAAAGAGAATATCAGACACGAGCTACTCAAATACATGAGCTTGATAAAAGAAACAAAGAAAACAGAATCAACAAGATTAACAAAACAAAGGATCCACCACCAATACTACAAACAAACGACACAATATTCGAAAAAATCCATACCAGAGACAAAACAGCGCCCAAATATATAAAACACGTTATAACAGAAAACAAAAACAGACCAACCGCCATTACAAATAAACGAACAATACATAAGAAAAACATTAAAAGACATTCTATCATCCCAGGGTTGCCACTAGTTCAATCGAAATTACAGACTACACAGACCAAAAAGGATTAATTCCAACCGTAAATTTCACATTACCTTCTTTTCAAGGAAGAGAGCGCATATTTATACATACAAATTTAGAATCACAAAATATAAAAGTTATTTCGGAACATGAACTGTACCAATTTTTAACAAAAACCCCACAATTTTCAAGCATCCGCTGGTAGCATTCGTGATATCCATTCCCCAGTATACCCCAATAATATACTAACACATACAACCATATCCACTCACCCTTCAAATCCCATCCAAATTTATATCCATTTCAAATACAATTGCAAAATACTCTAACGAACCCTGCCACAAAATAGATGATGGTACATATTTCTGCAAACAAGAAGAACTACATACAACTAATGAAAAATGCATCGAACAAATAATAACAAACCAACCATCCACGTGTAATCTGATAGAAGGAAACATAATACCATATATAACATATATCGAAAAATAATTCATTCGTTCAGCTAACGAAAAACGAAGCCGGAATACTACACCAGATGTAATAACCAAATGTTAAAATCATTATCACAACAATGCCCGGTAAAAATCAGCAATTGCACAATAACCATAAATAACATCATATACACAAAAATCAAAACCTCCCCTGACATCAAAGTATGTACTTCGACCACAGATGAGAAAATCGTCAGAAACCAATTTCACTGAGGACAGCGAAAATCTACGGATGGAGGAGTTACATACCTAGAATGTACCAGCAACAACAAGGCCAACAACGTATAATACAACAAAAGCAGTATTTCCAAATCTACCGCATCAGTAGAATTATTAAATATAATGCAAAGTATATTTTATACAAACCATTATTGATTTCATCATGTCTTCAAGGCTCCAAACAAAATTCGGTTAAAATAAAACAAACCTATTATTTTAACACAATTATTATAGTTCAAGTTTCAACGATTAACACGTTGCTAAATGAAATCCTAAAATAAAATAAATAAGTTGGAGTTTAATTTAAATTAAACGCGGCACGACCTAAAAAGAACTTTCGCTCGAACCATATCAACCGATGTGCTTCGATCCCATAACTAGATAGATTGAGAAATACTGACACAAGAAACACCTTCAATGAAGCGCTACAACTCAATGAAAAATGGTAGCAAATAAAAGAAGCCAATGTGAAAGCTGCTACATTAGTGTGCTCGGCTATCAAGACAACACAAGAAAACCGTGAATTAGAGATGATACGTAAGAGAATTGTGTAAAGCCGCCAACTGAAAATACAAGTATGTAATCAAAATACGGTGTACAGTAGATGGACATATGGACAGGACGAAAAGTGAAGAAAATGGCCAGGAAATGCACAGCAAACAGTCTCGTGACTGCTGAAACAGCAGCAGCAAATATAGGAATATGCGCAGATTACTTCAATGTGTAAGAAAGGTCACCGGAAAGTTACAACTAAATAGATGGAAAGAAGTCTTTGAGGACAACGGCATAGATGGCGAACCAAATGAGTATAGTTTCCAGATGGCAACTATAACGAAACCATTAACACCCATTCACCAACGGAGCTGGAAGTTACAAATGCCATCATGGAACTGAAGAAGAATAAATCAATGGATACGCATTTACATCTGCAGGAGCAAACACTACAACTAGTAGAAGTAAGGAATACTGGTAGAATTTCCCCAAAAATAATAACAATTCCAAAGAAATGCTACCTATAAGAGAATTCAAAAACTGGTGAGGTATCTCCCTCCTCAATAGTATAATGAAATTATTATAGCAATGAACATCCTTGAATGAATCTCAACTGTGAATCAACATATAATAAGCGAACAGGCTGTTTACAAACCAGGAAAAAGAAGGCAGATCATATTAACTCGACCCGAATAATCATCTAACGACCGATTGAATGGAACTCACTACTATATCTACTCTTCGTGGATTTCGAAAGCGCATTTGATTATATAAAGAGAAGCACAATTTGGAAAGCACTTTGCGAAGTAAGCATTCCAAGGAAAATAACCGTATTTCGTAACTATCCAAGAAATGTACCGGGAAAGCGGACAATTGTTCCTATTTTAAATAGCCTGAACCATCTATCTCTATTTGGGCCAATTTCCTTTAGTTTCTCCCACATTCAGCTAGCACCGGTCTTTTCAAGTTGACCTTCCAAATTTCCTGTTTCCTTGCTAATTTTATTCCAATGCCATTCTTGTTAGGTATAATGTGATGCCTTTCCAGGGTGACTTACATCCATCACCATTTACATTCTCAATGTCGACTTGTTTCGCTTGCGCAAAAGTTTTAAGTTTGTGATTGTGTTCATCCAATTTATGAAGCATATGTTAAACAATACCCTGGAGGTTTTTAGTAACTTTCTGTGTATGCTTCCACGTTTCACAGCCATTGAAGGAGTTGATGTCTTCTTCAATGCCGACTGTTGATGGTGGATGCGGAGTAGTGTAGCAATGTTTGTATTCAGTGTCAGGGTTTTTGTCTTTTTATTCGTCTTATTCTTAGTCTGGTGCTATGTCTGATAGATTCTGAATTCCTGCAGCATGTCGGCGTACTTGTGTGTCATCAGGCATATATATTGTCTAGCTTCCGTATAACACTATGTCCAGTAGTATATGTGGAACAGTACTGTTTATATTACACATCCTAGTCTGACCCCTCGTGTATTGTAGTATGTTACACTCACTGTAGTCAACTTATACATTAAAGTTTCCAAACTCCATTAACTCACTGTTTCATATCTCCATTACATATTTGTTTATTTTTATACAAGTTAATCAATTATTACCGTTTAAGTTTATAACATTTATTTAAAAATATATTTATTCAAGGTTCTGCTTCATTTAGTTGAAAAACTTATTTCTCGTATAATATATTCTATAAGTACTTAGTATCCCTTATTATTTATTAATAATTTGGGTTAATCGAAGTCTTGATTGAACTGGTTGAACGTACAGCCTTCTTCGAAATGGATATTAATCATTTGGCTTAGGATGAATTAGCGGTGGAGTTTGAAATTCGCAAAACAAGCGATGGAGGCTCGTTATTTTCAAAAGTTGCTCTAGTTGAAAGACTTGGTCAGGAATGTAATGGGGAGAAAGATATTCCAGCCCACACGCAGCCGCTTCGAAGAATCCTAAACGGGAAATTCTCAAATGTAGTAACATTCTTAAAGTTTTGTATCCACCCTTAGCGGAGGCAATTAAAACTAGTGACAACGAATTAATTATTATATTTAAATCCCGAATTATACACATAATAGGTAGACTTGATAGGTTAGCTAATTTTTCACCAACTGTTACTAAAGAAGCAATTAGTTTGATTGATTATTGTTCGAAATTGTGCGATATACTCGTAAAGAATTTAGATTAAAGCGAAGATCCTGATGTTTCAGTTACACTATTACATGGGGCGACTGACGATATTAACCTAGGTTCCATAGAGGACGAAGTTAGCTCTAATGATGAAGGGGAAAGTACTGCAATTTCTGTAGTCCGACGAAACACAAGCAGTCCACGTTCGCACAATAAGCACTCGACAATTCCCAAATATGAAAATAAATTTACCCATATTGCAGGATCATCATCCAGTTTACACGGACCTAGCACTTCGAAGGTTGCTGGAGAATCTACGGTACCCACAAATATTTTGAGCCATCAATCTGACCTATTTCCCACACTTGAAGCTAGTCAATCTAAATTAGGGAACTTCCATAACAGTCATGTAAGCAAGCCAACTTTTGTCCAAACTCTCAATTTCAACTTTGATGGCTCAGCGAAAGGAATTCCTGTAGAGCGATTTGTTATTTAAAATTGAGCATTTAGCTTCATCTTATGGAATTTCCAAAAGTTAACTGGTGGATGAATTAAACTTTTCGCTTAGAGGATAAGCTCTTGAGTGGTATTGGGCATATCTTGAACAGTTAGGAAGAGTGACCTGGCCCCAATTAAAACAAGCCATAATTCATAGATTTCAAGATCGAAATGATTTCGACATACGTCGATCGCTAGAGTCACGAAAACAAAAACCACGAGAATCATTTATGGATTTTTATGCGGAGATACTCTCTTTATCTACACCCTTAAAAATTCCAATAGAAAATCAGGAGTTGCTGATGATTCTTATGCGTAACATGCGTGTAGGCCTCCAAATGTTTCTGGCTGGTCAAACTTTTGACACAACAGATCAACTTGTAAACAAATGCGTTTCCATAGAAGATTCATGGAATCGTATTGGACACATACCTGAGCTAATGCAACAGCCACAACATATTACACGAATGCGAATATAAATTATGTCAGTCAGAGCCAGAATGAAGTGTGTGCATTTGACGTTTCCAAAAATACAAATCGATATCACCAATATAATCGAAGCAATAGATTGAATAACCCAGCTACCGGCAAACATTTAAAACTGGAGAGCTTTCCAGGATGTTGGAATTGCTCATCTCCAGATCATTATTTTAAAAATTGTGAACGAGCCCGAAAAATTTATAACAGAATTTGATATATTTCTCTACAGCCTTCCTTGTTTTATATCACGGCAAGTGGTCAGTAACAACGCGTACTAGGTTATGTAAAAGTGCCTATCAAACACCAAAATAAAGAAAAGTTTCAAAAATTATTTGTTGTTCCTAGTCTCACACAAAAACTTTACCTGTTTATAGATTTTTGGAAAACATTTAGTATTGCGCCCATAATGATTAATGAACTAAGCCAAACGTAAATATCGCCTACTGATCTAAATCGTTGTATACTTTCACCTCAGGAGCAGAATATCACTCACTGTAGTATACAAAGATTACAAACATTTCGATTTAATTGCTAAGTTAGTTGTAACAATAATAAATACACTTTTAATCCGTTTAGTAAATTTATGAATTATTCCATCTGATTATAACACAAAATATTAATAAAATCGGAGAGCTTTTAAACTTAAATTTATTTGCATCAATTTTATGCTGACAAAGTATAATTTGGAAAGTAGAATAATCTAATTTCTGATATAACTGGAAACTCTTTATTCACAAACTACATGCAAGCTTTTTTATTTAACTTATGTAAAAGCATCCTACTAATAATATTTCCAGTAGCTGCGAAAAATTATACTGTTATATGAGCTTTTGTATTTATTGCACTTAAACCAGAAAGCTTGAATGTATTGTGTATATTAACTTTAAAGGGAATTAATTGAATTTGCTGATAAAATTGAGCTTTTATTTGTATTAATTGTAATATCAAAAAGCTCTATGTTAAAAGCTTACCCTATAATCACAAAGTTTTGATTGATATAGCAGAGGTTGTCAAATATTGTGAAACCATCATATTTAATACAGGGATAATGGAGCTTTTTACAGTATTCAATGATGAACAGCTTTCAGGAATATTTTTTTTAGGAAATTGTTGTTTTTTTAGGAAACTGGTATAAACCGTTTCCTTCAAAAAGGTTTTATAATATTTTACAACTTCGTTTTATAATATTTTACAACTTCTAAAGCTTTGATTAAATGTTAAAAGCTTCAAATATGGCAGTAAATTTTTACAAAGTTTAATTGCTACATTTTTTAAATTAAATATTAAAACTAAAAGGAAGAAACAGTCAAACCCTTTTTCAAGGCGATTGTTTGATTCCAATATTTCCAATTCTATGGGAAGAATACTTAAATTATTTAACTTGCACTGCCCTAACAATGAACGAAGATCATTCTGTTCACTGCAAAGAAAGATCTTTCATCTGAACAATTAGTGCAAGCAATACTAAATATTTTCAATGCCTATAGGCTGTGTTTGGGAATTTATTTTCAATATTTGAATTAATTATTGTATTATTCTCAAACTAAGCTCGGCTCTGCAGTTTGTGGTGCTCTAAAATATGTAGCGCCCATGGGCTGCAGCCCTAATAAACCAGTGATAAGAATGGCGTTGCTTCAGTTGATGAACAACATTTGAAATTACTATATGCGACTACCATTTAGATCACCTAAACCAGCCATTGTCGGTAAAAGTGTCAATTGATACGACATAGAGAATGTGAGTCCAAATGTTAATTGAAAAACTCAGCTTGTCTCTTGAAATGTCGCTGCATGCAACATTATCGATATATACATATATACGGGTCTATATGATACTGTTATAACCGAACATGGCACTTCGTTTAGATTCTGTATCGAGATGCTTGTGAACAGGTAAAGGCTTCATAACCACGAGTTACTCGGATTAGGAGATATACAGTCGCTTTCTACCCAAGACAGCTTTGTCATTAATGTTCTGATCATATAACAAAATAGATTTCGGCTCATAGGAACGTTCAATAAAAAACATTGGAAAGAACAATTCAACATCGATGCAGATGAAGCGAGCCAATGGTATATTGAACTTTTACATCAAACTTGTTAATAAATTAACATATTTTGGATTGTGAATTAATTTATCATTAGATTTTCGACTATATGAATCATTTAGATTTGTACTTCTTTCCCTTTAAGTTTCTTAGTACCAGTGACTGTTGGTGACATTTTTCGTTTGATTCACATTATGTCTATTTAAATTGTGGTCACTGTCAATATCCAGGCTGAGTTAAGTTTTACAGAATGTAATCAATCTTGTGTAGTGACTAAAACTTCCTTACCAATACTACTGTGCTACTTCTACCCGCGTAGAGCCAGGACCTTTTTGAATATTGGGTTCCGGAGGTTAGACTGTTAAAATTTGTAATTTTCTCTATTCAAGTGGCAAGTATAAAATATGAGTAGAGTAGCTATGAAATTGACTACGACAGTGGCCAAGTAAGCAGAGTCATTGGATTTGGTTTCGTGGACCCGAGTTCATGTCTCGGTTAGGACCTACAAATGTTTAATTTTATTTATTCTCTCAAATTAGTTAAACTCAATTAGGTTAGGTTAGGTTAGGTTATGAGATAACAGGCGAGTAGAAATAAACAGCAACAGGTTTGTGGATCAAGCGTCACCATGGGGTATAAAAAACTTTTTCGTTTATAAATTTAAAAACATTTTTTTAACCATGTATAAATCACATCTGGAGAACAAACAATGGAGAGATTCACAACTGAACAAAGAACCAGAATAATATCAGTTATTTTAACGCAAAGAGCATATTGTGGTAATTTAAACGTCAGAATTTCGTCCTCTTAAATAATGATTCGTTGCTTATGATCGTCACCACCACCATGACACTGTTAGAGACTTGCCACATTCAATTCGCACTGCGGAAAATATTGAACGTGTAGAGCAGAGTTTTAACAAAACACCAGAAACATCTACCTGAAGGCGTCATGCTGAGCTAGGAATGTCTCGTACATCACCGATTTTAGTAAAAACGGATTTACACTTGTTCCCATATACGGCGCAATTGGTGCAAGAATTAAAAATCACAGATAAATTTTGCAGTTAGAGTTCAAGAGTTGGCCAGAAATAAAAATAATTTTATTCAAAATCTGATTATGAGAGATGATGCTCACTTTCACTTGAAATGTATGTTCTGGGGTTCTGAAAATCTGAGAGCCATTCATTTGTGCAATTTGCACTCCATTAGGTGTACCGTGCTGTAACGGTAAATATATACAAATGCTGTAATATGGTAAATGGAGAGCTTTATCGGTGTATATGATATAGAAAGGTCCGTAAAGGGTTTTATACGTCCTGCTCTTGAACACAAATCTGAGATGTGGTTTCAGTAGAATAGACCCATTGCTCATACTTCTCGAAACACAATAGCCCTTTTAAGGCAAATTTATGGATAGCGAATAATTTGCATATGCCAGACTATTTGAAAGAGCCAGCATATATGTATATGCCCGAGACAATCTTCGAACTTAAATCCGACATTGTCACGGAGAATCGAGCGATGAATCCACAAACTTTGAAGAATGTTATGGAACATGCTTTAAAACAATCCCATCATTATTAAGCTCTTAACGGGGGTGGTTTAGAATTAAGATGATATTATTTTTACAATAGCTTCTTTGAATTCTTCTCGCCTGCGTTATTAAAGCACTTAAAGTAAAAACACATTCAAACTAATCAAGACTTTGAACTCAGGTTCACGAAGCGAAAGTCAATGACTCTCTTGACCACCGCCATACAATTTTATTGCTGCTACACCCATCTATTATATTAGAATTGAGACAATTTTAACAGGAGCTGAGTTAAACTAATTTGAAAGAAGAAATGAAATTAAAAAAATGTTGGCCCTAACCAAGACTGGAACTCATGTCTACAAAACCAAAGACAATAACTCTATATTTTCTTGACCATCACCATACAATTTCATTACTGCTACACCCATATTTTATACTTGCCATTTGAATGGAGTGAATTGCAAATTTTAATAGACGCTGTACTTTATGTACATGTCCCTTTTACTTACAATTATGTATCAGTGGTAATAAGGAGTAAAACACAGTAAATGAACGTTACAGGAGCAAGAGTACACATTTGTTTGGTAAGCTTGAATAATCTTATTATGTTTCAGTTATAGAGCAAATTTATTATTTTTAAATGTGAGATCCAACTATTTAAAATATTTTAAGATACGAGTAGTTGAAAAATTAGTATAGTCACTATATGATATGATAATGAAATTAAAAGTCCTAACGAAATTTAAGTGGTTTATTATTTTATCATTAGAAAAGCGTTCAAAATTCTTCCCTGAACGTCCTCCAATAAAATAGGCCATACTTGTGCCCACAGAATCCTCTCTTCCGATCCATTTGGAAACATTTGGTATAATTGTTGCCTTGCAATTCGACCAAAATGCTTTGGTGCTCCATCCGTCACAAATTAAGACTTTTAGATTGTACATTTATTATACAAAATTTAATTAATTGAATTTATCAATCACTACCTAAATTATTTGATATTCGTCACCACCACAAAATTTAATTTTTATCACCCAAAGAGGGATGGCCGATGTGTTGTATATTAATCATTTTTTTGTGTAAAGATTTTTACTAAGACGTGTTGTCGGTTTTGCTGTTGGTGTTTGACTGTTAAGTGACGTCGCCTTCGTGTCCAAAATACATGTCGTATTTTGGAGAGGGAACAGATGCGCCGGCGGCGGTCGACATTGCACTTATGTTAAGTGCATGTGGATTATTAGTCGAATTGGTAAGGCGACTTAATAATTGGATAATTGGTTCGGCTATTGGATGTGTGATGGGGTTAGTAAACTCTCAATTCAAATAAGTTGATTTATATTTGAATTTTACTAATTTGTTTTGTTGTGGCAGTATCGAATATCGGTGAGTTGAATATTCGAGCTGCTACAGTTTCGTTATCGGTGCCAGTTGATAGTCCGATGTTGTTGGTGCTGTTCTCTTGAAATATTCTTTCCATGACTTTAATTGATATTCATTAATATAGTGACCACATGTTTTTTTTGTGCATAGGTGGTATGTTGGTAAATTTGCCCGGGGCCTTTCTTATAAAGGGTGTTTTTTTAGAGATTCACAACAGTTGGCAATACTGCTTTATTTGACAACCCATTTAAAAGCTGATAGTTGCCTTTTGTTTAGTTTGTTTAGTTTTTTATCAAAATAATGGTTCTGTCCGTCAAACTTATCGTGCACTTAGTCCATTTTATGGTGTACATAATCGTCCTTCGGAGCGGCTAATTCGAATAACAATAGATCGTTTTTGAACCACGGTTACTCTTAATGATAATGTGCATCCCGTGTCATGCCGAACAGTGCGCAATGAAGAAGCTGTAGCCGCTGTAGCCGCTGGACAGGAAAGCATTGAAGAAGATCCGAATCAAACAATTGGTCGCCGTTCTCCGCAACTGGGGTTGTATCCTTCCACTTTATTGGTTTTAAAGCTTTCAAAATTCAACTTGTGCAGGAATTAAAGTCAAACGACCATCGTATGCACCGCCAATTCGGCGAATGGGCTGAAGCACAAATTGATATTGACGTTGAATTTCCATTCAACATTTTGTTCTCCAATGAAGCCCATTTTTGGTTGACTGGGTACGTAAATAAGCAGAATTGTCGCATTTGGAGTGACGATAATCCGCACAAGCTTTTGTAGAAACACCATTACATCCACAGAAAATTACTGTTTGGTGCGCTTTATGGGCTGGCGGAGTCATAGAAATTTTTTCGTACCTCGATTAGCTGGCAATAATCTTGCTGACATGTGGTTCCAACAGGATGGAGCCACACAATTGATTTACTTAAAGAAACTTTTAATGAAAGAATAATTTCGCGTAATGGTCCAATTAATTGGCCACCAAGATCGTGTGATTTAACCCCATTGGATTATTTTCTTTGGGGTTATGTAAAGTCACTTGTCTACGACGATAAACCAGAGACAATTGAACACCTGGAAATCAACATTCGAAGAGTTATTGGCGAAATACGGCCGCAAATGCTGCGAAAAGTTTGTGAAAGTTGGTGTTCCAGATGGCCCCTTGTACTCGCCATTGATGTGGTCCCCATATCTTTTGGTTTGCTGCTGCCACGATGTTCTTGAATTTTTCTCCATCTATCATCGCTAAACCACGGTTTTCGATTTGGCTCTTGATAGCCGAGTACGCTCGTAGCAGTCTTGATATAGGCCCCTTCAGTCATTCCATCGCTGTTACATATTGGTGGCTTCATTTCCTTGGCGATTGAGTTGGAGCGTTTCATTGAATGTGTATCTTGTTTCCAGATTTTTCAGTCTTTCTTTATTGAATTTCCTCCGATTTGTCTTGGTGAAATTCAAATCGGCTGGCTTGATTGATTTGGTATTGTGATATTACCAGTTGATGGTCGCTGTGGATGGCTGTGCTTCTCATTGATCTGACATCTTGTAATGATTTGAAGAATTTCTTATGGTAATATTTTTGAGTGGAAACCTATTGCCGCCTATGAACAGCTGATTTGTAATGCAGAAGTCGACGAGTCTCTCGCCATTATTGTCCATGATTATCGTCATTTATTATGGCTTGTAGTTATTCATAGAACTCATTTTTCGTTGTATCATCTGCAACTTCATTTGGGGCATAGCACTAAATGATAGTTGTATTTCTTATTCTTGAGTGGAATCTTGCCATTTGCTGATAATTGGTTTTTATTCCATCAACGATTTCTTTGCTTTGGAAGTTGTTAATACCCCCACGCCTTGTTCATGTATGTCCTGTTCATGTGTAGATTCCTTTGACAATTGTATTAGTTCTCCACATGGAGTGTATGAAAAGTTATAATTTTATAAGAATTCCACACATTGACTTGTATCTCTATAAATATTTTTGCGGATATTTGATGATTTGGATACTAACTGCTATGCGGAAGACACCAGTATTTTGACTATATACTGGCCATATTATCATCAACATATAAATCCTTGTGCATTTGAACAGAACATTTTAAAGCTATAGACTAGAAAATATTATCAAACTTCAAATGATAAATGATAAATAAGAAAAGTTCAAAACAAAGTGACAAAGGCCCAGATTCATACAAATTAAAATTTGTACATATATCTGAAACTACTCCATTCTCAATATTTTTACGAGTGGCTGCCTTAATAATCTGCTTTCCCCTTTATAAAAATGTAACATTTACCTTCAACTACAAAACTAAGGTTACTGGCAGTCATCAAAGCTACTTATAACTTTCATCTAGCGTATCATCTTTTTAAATTATTTTTATAAATTATTTTGTTTGAAAATCTCTTGAAGTTTTGATGCCGTGTTCCTATCGGGTTCAGAATAAAAATTTCATTTCTTAAACGATTCAGTTGTGATTTCCATCCATACTTTCTTTACACTTTGTATAAGAAAGTAAAAATTGTTATTTAACTAAAAAAAGCTCAGTGTAAAAGTAATATCGATTATTTTAAATACTTACTCTGTTTTTTCATAGATGTCTCAACAAATTTGGTTTATGTCTTCGCTTATAAAATCGCGCTTAATGTACACAAAAATATTCTTATCACGTTCTACCCATATACAAATACTCGTATACAACAACAAAAAAATACCAACATATTTTCCCAAACTTTTATTATTAATTTTCCATATACATATATACACGCTGGAGCTTTATATTTTATTCTCACATACACACATTGAATGGAAAAGGCAGCAACAAAATGGAAAAATGTGGAAAAGCTATGAATCATCTTTTATTCATTTTTAATAAACTAAAAATATAAAAAAAAAAAAAAAATTAAAATCTCTCTCAATTTTCCCATTTTTCATGTGCGATGCTTGGTTATGTGTGTTATCAGCGTTTCGTGTATGTGCTATGTGCTATGTGTATATGTGTTGAATGTTTCTGCGAGTGCGATTGCATGGTTTAGTTAGTATATAGAGTAAGTGTGCTAACGCATATAGCAAAAAACAAACAAACTGTGTTATAAAATTTGTCTCTGTTCTGACATACAAAAAAAAAAAACAAAGCCGGAGTGTTGTGCTTGCGGATAGTGTGTGAGTGTGCGGAAAAATCATAAAAAAAAAAATACTTTGAAATGAAAACTTGCTAAGCACTTTCCTTCGTATACGAGTACATATAGGAATTAACTTAAATAGTATAAACCTTTTTGTTTTGTTTGTTTCTAATTTTGGATTTGTGTTGGTTTGGTAATTTTTATCGGAATACAATATTCAAGTTTTTCATTAATTTTTTTTTTGGATTTTTTTTTAATTCCAAAACTTTTCCAGTTTTCTTGGTATTATGTTTTTTATGTTATATGGAAAATGAAACACCGAGCAAGCGCGTTTGTATGTTTTGTTTATTACTCGTTTTTGTTATTGTTTTTGTGCTATTTGGTACTTTTTTATAGTACTTTTCCCATACGATTTTCTTTTTTGTGCGGTGCACATTTTTGATATCAACAGCTGCTACCACGGTATCTGTTGAGATGGTAATGGGGTTATAAAACTATATATATAATGGTGTTGGTACATTGTGGCGCGCATTGAACTGAAGAGCTTTCATTTGATTTATTAAATATTCCAGAACTCGAAATTCTGATTAACACTCTGGTTTCTAATTAAAATTGTAATATTGAAATAAAAACTATTATCAATTTGATTATTTTTAGAATTTGAGTGGGATTAACCGATAAAATTATTGGTATAATGGAAAGAACTCGATTTTCTCCTAACAGCACATTCGATCAAATGTAATTAAATGCTACGACCCTCGTACCTTTATTCATTATATCACTTTCGCAGAACCGTACGATAAAAATGTTTCACATATAACAGCCACAAGACTGCGCTATTACGCTATGCAATACGACTGCTTTAGCAGCTTACCCCACGGTTACCAATTTAGTAGCTACTTTATTTTAGTGGCGAATTTCAATCTACAAATAATCAGGATTTTTACTGTGTCTTCAAGTTTATGAATTGTTATCAGAGGTCCCTATGTAGGTTATCGTTTCTTATGTACCAAGGATCGTTCACTATTCCACGTAACACTTTATTTTGAAAAGTTTGTATTATTTTAATATTGGTTTTCTTAGTACAGCGTCAAAGCATGAATACCATAAGTCCATATAGGTTTTAAAACATGTTAGCATAGTAGCAACTTATTAGATATTATGACAGCTCTGAATCTCTTCCAATTTGCCAATACATATTTCTATATATATTTAATGTTAAGCTCCTCCTTTTGCTTTTTAATGTGCTCTTTCAATTTTAACTTAGCATCGAGAGTCATGCCAAGATATTTGCCTGTGTTAGCATAAGGAACTTGTTTGGAATTTAGTTCTATTGGTATCCAGTGAACTATTTGATTTGTAAAGTTAACGTGCGTTGATTTTTCTTCTTTTAGCTTAATGCGCCATTTTTTGGTTGGTTAGTTGGTTCGTAGCCCGTTGCAGTTTTCTGGTTGCTTCGTCTACTTTATAACCAGTAGCTAAAATTGCAATATCATCCGCGAATGTTGCAAATTCCCCGCCTATATGACTTTTTATGATTAGATGGTTTATTCGGCTTTGGCACCATAACTTTTTCTGCTACTTTCCATTGCAGATGTAATAGTTCAGTCGAAATGAAGCGTTGATTTAATGAAGAAGTTTTCGCACGTCTTTCTCAGGAAGTGCCTTCACTATTTCACCTGTAATTAAATGATAGCCAGGAGATTTTTTCGTATTTATGTTATGATTAAAATCATCTTTCAACTCTCGTAGAATAAGAGGTGGTATTTCCCTACAATCCTCCTTGTGCACTGGTATTATATTTTCACCAGCTGATTGTCTAGCATATGGTTGGAACGTTTCTTTAAGATGAGATGTGAAAAGTGCTGTTTTCTGTTTGGCATAGTTGCTACCCAATTTCCCTCATCATTTTTTATTGGCTTTATTTGACAATGTTGTCTTTTTAATGCTTTTATAGCTTTTCATAGAGAATACTCAGTTTCTTTATCGTTTGTAAGACTACGAAGATAACGGTAGACCGATTCATTTATCAGTTTTTTAGTCTTCGCTTATAAGCTTATTGCGGTAATTAAAAAGCTTTTACGTTGTAGTGCTCGGTTTCTCTGCCATGTTTTCCTTCCTTTCCCTTTTTCATTTACCAACTCCCTGATCTCGACTGGATAAGTGAAATTATAACGCTCCTTGTTTTGGATTACAGGAGTGCTATCCCATGCTGCTTGTTGTATATTATTGATTAATATAGTTCCATTTCATTTTCTTTCTGTCAATAGGCCAGTACATTGGTTTTCCTCCTGAAAAAAATTCACAATTGTAAGCTCGACTTGCGGCGTATAGTTCTCTACTCGTTGGAGTTATTAATCTTGACCCCCAGAAAGTATTTTTTGCATTAAAATTACCTCCAATGATAACATAAAATCCTAGCGTCTTGGAGGACAATAAATTGAACAAACATTGAATATTTTTATGTTGCTAAGTTGTATGCTGTTAGTAGCTACTTGCATACTTTCTTCTTCAATTTTTATTCCCTCATGATGTTGAAAATTTTCTTTCACAAATCTTGTTGATCTCTCTTGTTCTCTCTGTTGGATGTAAAGCGTGATATGAGACGTAACAACGTATTTTGATATATGAGGTTTTAGTAAGATGGCTTTCTGATATTAAACATCTGTCAACTTATACAATGTATCTTTGGAGTCATTGGAATTTACTGATTTGTGTGGGGTCGTACTTGTAGCCCGCATGCCACCAGTAGTGAAAACTACTTTCGACCAGTTACTTTACCCGATGTAGATGTGGTAAAGTTTCCTATAGATTGGTGTTCACGGTTTTGGCTACCGGTGTTTTATAATATGATGGACCTTGTCTTGATTTGTCTCTAATTTTTTGTAGTTCTTTATCTACTAAGCAGCCTCTGTAGTTTACAGGATATTGCTCTTTGCAGTTCACACATGTTGGAGGGGAATTTCTATTTAGTGGACATGCCTGAGCAGAGTGCCTTCCAAGGCACTTTACACATCTTGGCTCTCGCTTTGTTAAGCTTTGTTGAAAGCTCTATAAGTATCAGAGACCGGTGTGTCCATTGTCCGGTGTGTGATTTTCTATACATTGTTGTTTAAGGCTATTATTCAGAATTCCTTACCTGTAATGGATTTCAAAATATTTTGCACAGCTCCATATTCGGTTATACCAATAATATTAAGTGGGGGCGGTTTTTCTTCTTTTGGTGGTTTTATCTCGCTGTACATCCTTCTGGGGCGTTCCCTTTGCCTCCTTCCTATTAGTATATTCTGTATGCGAGATACTAGCTACTTCCGGAGAGTATTCCATTTTCCTTTTCTTGCTTTGACGTTTTTTCCGTTTGACAAACCATTCGGTCTCTTTTGTTAATGCCTCCTCATCAGTATACAACTTTGTAACCTCGTTTCTAATTTGAGATTCATCATTGGCTTTGGTTAAAAAACCTTTTCTCAATTCTTCGTTTTCCTTCGTCAGCACCATAATTTCGCTACTAAGATGCGTCATCTTTTCTATTTCATAAATTTTTGTGCGAAGATTTGCATTTTCTCTTTCTATCTGAGAGGAACCAGTAGATGATGGCATCAGGCTTGAATGCCCCTCTTGTGATAACAAGTCTAAGTTAAAATTTCCGCTGGCACCAATTCTGGCATTAGAAGCATCGGCTTTTTCTTTTGTGATCACCTACTCCTATATTGGGTCTTCTTTGTAACGGATTTGATGGTCCTCCTCAGAATCGATAGAAACCAGTTTCTATAGAGCGTGGATTTACCAATGTTGATATTGGTGTACCACCTTAATTTAAATTAACATCTACTAAACTCTTATGAGAAACATTTTTAACATTATTTTATGCTTCGGCTTAAACCAAGCCATCCGATTGTTGTACTGGAACCCTCAGTATTTCAGTTGATAAACTGTTCACTTTTACTCTTAGCTGTTGGAATATAATTTTTCATTTGAATATTGTTGATTTTCAAATTTTAGGGAAGATTTGTTGATCAGATTAAATAAAATTAGCACAAATTGTATTCAGTACTCCCATCACTCGCTCAAGGAAATTATTCCCATCCTGAAGACTTTGTAATCGGATCTTGTTTTCCTATGAACGACTGGTTCAGATCTTCATTTACATAGTCCATCCATCGTTTTCTAGGCCTTCCTCTCTATCGAGTCATTTTTATGTGCTTAAGTTTTTACATCGTCCATTATATCATGTGCCCACCTAATCGGTCCGCAAGTTGATTCGAAAACTTTTCTTTCAGATGAGAGTTTCTTCCCAGTAACCAATATATTTGGTTGTATTTTAATCCCAACACGTCTCTTTTCTTTTTTGCATGAATTTTCCAGCGAAGCTCAGCGTCTAATGTCAGACCAAAATATTTGGCAGTGTTTACATGTGGTATTTCTTGATTATTTAAGTATACTGTTTTGTGTCCTAATTTCTTGTTCGTAACGTCGACATGTACAGATTTACTTTAATTTAAATTTATGTGCCATTTTTTGTCCAGTTGTGGACTTGCTCTATCCGCCATATTTGTAATTTCTCTGTTGTATTAGAAAATGGCTATCGTGTTTTTTGTGGGATTGGAACATCTCCTGTGTGTAGTAATTACAGAAGTGGCCCAAGTACACTCCCTTGTGGAACTCCTGCTCTAAGCTCCTTAATCTCAGGATATTCATCTTCTATGCTTAAGCCTGAAATATCTTTCCGTTATATATGATTCCAGTATTATGCTGTACTGTTTAGGTAGGATTGATTTGAGTTTGTAGATTAAAACTTCGTGCCAAACCTTGTAAAAGACCTGCGTCACATCACGGAATATTGTGGAACAAACTTTTTTTCTTCTAAAGTCTTCTCAATAATCTTGATTATTGTATATGCATTTGGCCAATAGTTGAGTTCTCACTGCCAAAACCAAATGGGTGATTCGGATTTATATTATTTTATACAATTATTAGTTTGAGTCTTTTTAATAGTAACTTTTCAAAGAGTTAAGACATTCTTGGCATCAACGAAGTAGGCCTATATAGTATTATTAGATATGTCGGATTCCCTGGTTTGGGGATCTGATAACCCTAGCCACTTTCCGAAGTTTTCAGTAGGCGATTTAGGTGTGACATCTTCGAGAATTGGTATTATGTTTTCATCCAATGTTTTTCGTAATTGACATTCATGAGGTTGAAATATTTTTTCAAGACGGTTAACAAATCTGTATGTTACAACAGATACAATTAATTTGGCAATCGCATTAATTTCAATTGTATCGAAATCTCTACTATTTCGCGTTTGCTTACTTCCACATATTGGGAAGCAACGCGCTAACATTACCTTCTATATACAATTTATATTCATATGTATAATTATAGAAGGTAATGTTAGTGCGATGCTTCCCAATATGAGGAAATAAGCAAACGCAAAATTGTAGAGATTTCGATACAATTGGAATTAAGGTGATTGCCATAATAATTGTATCGGTCGCTACAGGACTCCCCCTGAAGTGAATATCCCCTCCTTGGGACTTTGAACTATTCGGCAAAGTATACGGCCTTATGTTTGTGTATATGCCGTATACCAGTTTGATTTGGTCAATTGAAATGATATGATTTTTACCATTAATTGAAACCGTGAATTGTTCGCGAAGGCGGCGTATGACTTTGTATGGGCCTTCATAAGGAGGTGATAAGCCCGTGCGGAGCTTGTCTGTTCGAATAAAAACAAAATCGCAATTGGCCAGTGATTTGGGGACAAAGATATTATCTTGTTTGTTCGAGCGTGGTGAAGTTGGGACAGGGTGTTGCATGGTTTGTCGCAGTTGGTAGATGACTGTGTTTTCTCTTGGTGGTAAAGGTAGATTCTCGACGACAAATTCACCGGGCAACTTGGTTGGTTGTTCATAAACCATTTCGGCTGGTAAGCACTTCAGATCTTCCTTTACTGTTCCTCGAAATCTAAGTAGAATAATGGAGATTTTCGAGCTCCAATTAATTGTATTTTCCCGGGCCATGAGAGCAGCTTTGAGCTGTCGATGGAAGCGTACGACCATGCCATTGGCTTTTGGATTGTATGCCTTTTTACGGATTCGTTGAGAGTCGAGGATTTTTATTAACTCAGTGGAAAGTTTTGACTCAAATTGCGTGCCCTGATCGGTTGTTATATGAAGGGGCACGCCGAATCATGAGTAATTATTAACAAATGTGGTGGCAATGATTGTTGTTGACATGTTGGTTATGCAGAATGCTTCGGGCCATCGGGTGAGTAGATATTGGTATCCATTAGATGGTGGAAGTGGTCCTACTATGTCTAAATGGATGTGTTCAAATCGACCAGGTGGAATATAATGTTGTCGAAGATAGTTCGACTTAGTGATTTTCCGATGTACGGGCAATTAATAGAAAATTTTTGGTTATAAAACAATGGTTTAGGTCAGGTATTTTGCCTGGGCCAGTTGTATAGTTAATCTAGAACCCCATGTCACCACCTATTATGAACCTTTTTCCCAGACGCTTCAAAAACTCTAAGTATTGTTTGCTTTTAAAAGAATGTCTTGGTGGAGAGTACATTCCTGCCACAATAATAGGAAAGTTGTTGGTATTTATATAAACCACTGAGCCCTGAATTTCTTCTTCTTCATACTTTGCTTCTTCAAAACGCTGGATTTTTTTTTAGGAAGACTGCACTTCCTCCTCTGGCTGAATTATAGCCTCTCATAAAATTTTGATAATTTCATGAGAATATCTTGTAATGTTTGACTGATTTAAAAATACCTTGTAATTTTTGACAGGGGTTTATTGACTATGCCTCTCGTTGCTTCGGCATATGTAACACCTTCAGTTCTTAGTTCGCAACCAAATTGTTGCATTGTCTGGTTTTGTCTGCCTCTCGTATCGATTTGCCGGACCATACATTTGAGTTTTGTTCATCCTTTGGATTTCAATTTTCTGAATTTCCTTTGCAACAATACATCCTCGGTAATTAGCAGGATGACCTTCTCCACAGTGTACACACTTTAGATGAACTTGCGGATTGTCGCATTCTCCAGTTAGGTGGTGTCTGGCATATTTAACACATATTGGAAGTTTGCTATAATATTTTTGCGTGTGTCAATATGCTTGACATCTTTTGCATTGCGGAATTAGTTTAGAGTTTCTAAGTGGTTGAATTTCCACTTTGCAACCCAATAAACTTTTGTCGTTTCTTGTTTAATCTCATTATGTTTCTATATGCATCTCCCCTATTTACGTCGATGGTTATTTTATTTTGATTCATCAATTTAGTGATAAATGATTCTTCTGAAATACTCACCTTAATTATATTATAGAACACGTGATAATTTTTAACATCAACTACTATGATATGTCGTGGGGGAGGTAATTTTATTTATCTTTTTTGACGTTTGTACCAAATCGTATTTTGATCCGATATTTGTGTTTTTTGAGGTGATGACGGTGTATTACTTAACCTTCTATTTTTCTTTTCCCTATAGACTTGCCACGAATCCTTTCTGTTTCTTTAGCTAAGTCTTCTTCATCTGTTTGATATTCTACGTTTTTATTACCATTAGAATGGGTGTTTTGATTCTGTATCGGTGATTCGGTTTGCTATTTACCATTGTTGACATTAAATTTGGTATTTTGGTTCTGCTTCATTGATGGCTTAGCTCAAGTTTTATGCTGCTTTAATTGCATCATTCCTTTTTTTATTTCGTCAATTTATTGTTGTGAATTGAGAATAATAATGCTTTGCTGATTTTTCTCACCAGTTACTTTTTGCCATTGATTGTATAAGCTTCGCTCTTTTTCTGACGCACAACTTTCAAGCACAGGTATTTCACTATAATTATAAGAAGTTATTATGCCTGTTTGTTGGGGTTCCGCTGTTGCGCCGATATTATTTGGAATTGCACCATGGTTAAGATTTTCAAATGAGAAATTAAAAGTTTTCTCAGGAGATCTAATCACGCCGCCTCTTCTTTGGAACGGGCTGCTTATTATTTCCATATTCTTGTTGTTTTGTGTATGCAAAGATCGGACCTCCCCAGAATCCTTAAAGCCAGTCTCATCGGAGAGTGGATTGCCCAATGTTACCATTGGTGTACCACATATTTAATATTTATAGTGTAATCCACTCGCCTCTAGTATTTAGCCATTGTTTAAAAACGTTGTCCTGGTGTTACCATGTGAAGGTGTACTAGACACATTTGATGGTTTCTCCATAGTTGCAGAGTTGGAATATAGTCCACGAAAGTTATGGCTATGACGGCCAACTCCTAATCTATTAGAGTGCACCCCAGCACCCCAAAAAGCAGCAGAATTGCAAGTGCGTCTAAACAAGTGAACCACAGTGTATGTAGACTTAGATAGAGGCTAGTCATTTGAAGCGTCAGTCAAGCATTGAATTTTCAAAATATAAAACAGGTATAGGGAGCAATGCCTATATGATGGTAAAGCATCGTATCAAACAAAATAAGTAGCATGTGGGGAAGTGAGGGACTTTCTTGAAAATTCTTGTAAATTGAGAGAAGGTTATTGAAACAAAATCCTATAAATAATTTTATAATTTTCAAAATTCACACACAGCAGCGTGATCCTTGTCATCCACAGGTGCGAAGAGAGTCAAATTTTAAAACCTTTATATTAGTTATTAATAATTGGCGTAAAAGACATAGTCGAAAATCGATTTCAACTTCAAAATTCTGATTGAATTCAATTCAAATCATTCCACAAATATAGGAATTTTCAGTTAAGCTTTCTAGTCACAAAATGTTTAAATATTTAAAATTACTTTTAGATACCTATAACAGACTATATAGACGGACAGACAACCCAATCTCTGCATAAGGATTCCGATTTACATTTTATGTACGGAACCCTGATAGAAACCAGCAGACTTCACTCGAGTTAGGAACGTCCAAGGTGTAATTTTACCCAAATTATACAGATAAATCTTCATTTTTATTGAAATTTGAATCAAATTTCTTTCAAGGAAAAAATTATTTGAATAGATAATTATTGGAAAAGGGTTTCTGAAAACTCTCATGGAGCTTGATTAAAATAAATGGTTTTCTTTCTTCCAATTTAGTGTTGAATAGAATTTTAGTTTCAAACTCAACTTTTTTCAAATCAAACCAATTTTTTTCAAATCAAATTCAATTTTTTTTATAATTTAACAGTGATTATGGAACTTGTAGTTCAACTATTCGATGTTGGAGAACTGAAAAATAAAAAAGAGTTAAGAATGGCAAAAGCTTGCGTTATTATTTGGAGTTTACATAAATTAGTAGACGCTGGAATATAACGGTTGGATGTAAAATTTTGAAATCATGAGTTTAGAATTTAGAGATTTAAATTTCAAAGTTCCAAAAAAAATTTGAGTTCAACTTAAAACTTTTATTGAATTCAATTCAAATCACTCCTCTTTATAGGAATTTCCATTTTGAAGTTATTTTGCCAAAACATCTCAAAATATGTTCAAATTCAGTTTAAATCTATAGGTATCTGGAAATAGGAAGGTTAAAATTTCGGTTGGTCCGAACAATTTTCATTCAAACTTTTAAATTTTTCCAGTTCGTCACAAAATATTTTAATATTTAAAATTACTTGCAACAGACTATATAGACGGGCGGACAACCCAGTCTCTGCATAAGAATTCCGATTTTCATCATATGTACGGAACCCAGATAGAAAGCACCAGTCCAAGTTATAAATTATACAGATATATGTTCAATTTTTCAATCAAATTTGAATCAATTTTACGCTCAAGGTCATATTTACACATGTCATATGACCTTGGACTCAGGTGGCGCCACTACTACTCAAAATGTTTTGAAAAATTATTTTAATGGAAAATTATGGACAAAGCTTTTCTTAAAACCCTCAACGTCTAGCTCGATAATGTATATACAATGAAGTTGGGCTTGAAAAAAGCTTAATTAAAATAAATGGTTTGCTTTCTTCCAAGTTACTGTTGAATAGAATTTTAGTTTCAAACTCAACTTTATCCAAATCAAACCAACGTTTTCATTTTTTTTAAAATTTAACAGAGGTAGTTAAACTATTCGATGTTGGAGAACTGAAAAAGGAAGAATTGAATTTTGATAGTCTGGAGTTGGCAATTTGGACTCTACTGGCGAAGAGTTGAATTGCCAAAGCTTGCTTATATTTTTGGAGTTTACATAAATTATTAAACGCTGGAATATGACAGTTGGATGTGAACTTTTGAAATCAAGAGTTTAGAATTAAGAGATTTAAATTTCAAATTTCCAAAAAAATGTAGTTAAAAAATTTCGATTTCAACTTAAAAGTTTGATTGAATTCAATTCAAATTAATCCTCTTATATAGGAATTTCCATTTTGTGGTTATTTTACCAAAATCTTATCTTATATTCAATGTCAGCTTAAACCAATAGGCATCTAGAATTAGGAAGATTCAAATTTCGCTTGGTCTGAACAAATTTCATTCAAACTGCATTGTAAATTGCATCTGAAAATTTTACAGTCCGTCACAAAATATTTAAATATTTAAAATTACTTTTAGAATCCTGTAACAGACTATATATAGACGGACGGGGCAATTCAATCTCTGCATAAGGATTCCAATTTACATTTTATGTACAGAACCCTGATAGAAATTAGCAATCCAAGTTTTTGTATTTTTATCCAAATTGTACAGATAAGTGTTCATAATTCAAACTTCATTCAAATTTGAATATATTTTGTGTCAAGATATGGTTCGATGTATGACGTATGAAGTTCGATTTGAAAAGAACTTAATGAAAACGAATGCTTTGCTTACATCCAGATTAGTGTTGTATAGATTTTAAGTGTTTAACTCAAATTTTTTCAAATCAAACTTAACTTTTTTCAAATCAAATTTAATTTTTTTTTTAAATTCAATTGGAAACATAATGTAATATTTTTATAAAGTGTTGCAGAGGGTACAGACATACATACTTATGGCGTAAATTTGAATTTGAAATATTTCGATTTTCTGCTTGACAACTAAAAAGTTAAAAATTTGTAGCTTTTCCAAACTGTGGGCATTTCCATTACGTCCATCACAATTTTCCATTTAAAGAGTAAAATATATATTTTGCAAAAGTAAAAAAAAAGAAAAGAATTTTTTTTTGTTGTTCGTTGCCGATTCGTTAACAGTTAGTTAGAGTCAACAGGACTACGTGTTAAAGCGGGAAAGGTAGATTGATTTGTCAAAATATTTTTGTTGTAGTGTTGTATAGCGCACATACATATTGTTGTTTATAATTTATTTACAATTTAAATATTTTTTCCATCTGTTTGTTAAGAAAAAAAAAAACAAAACCAAAGAAACCAAAAAATTCAAAAAACTTTAATTTATATATAAATAATAGTGTATATTTGTGTTTGTTGTTTATTTCATTTAGTTAATTAATTATTCGGTAAAATAAGACGTAAAATAAATCAATTATTTTATAAATCGTGTGTGTTGAAAATTTAATTTTTCTTCTTTATGTTGTTGTTGGTTTTTTTGTACACACCATATACATAAATGTTTGTGGAAGACTGTACAGTGAATAATAAATAGTTTTATAGTGGCTACTGTTGTTGTTGTTGATTGGAGTTCAAAGTGTATATGTGATTCTAATACATACATATATTTTTTAAATGCAATTTTCAAATTTTCATTCGAATTTTCAAAAAAAAAAAAAACAACCGTAGATTTTCCCGCACTCATACAGTCGTACGCACCCATATTGTGGCGACGACCACTTGTTAGAACGAAGAAGAACGCAACAAGCAGCATGGTATTAAAATTACTTAATTTTTATTTTATTACCATCCAATTTTCCATTTTCCCTTCTTGTACATATACATACATACATCTATTGTACTGTACGCTTTTCGCACTCTTCTTATCTCATACTCGGTTTTTTCGTATCATCATTTCACTTTTGGGTCGGTTTGTTGTTTTTTAAATTTCATTTTTTTTTTGAAAATCATTTGAATGAAAAATTGAAAATTTTAATACAGTCCCATACATTTTCTATCGATATATTTTTTATTATTCAAAGATTTTTTTGTAATTTTTATTCGAAAAGCTCATTTTTTTTTTAATATTTTATAATATGCGGTTGTTCAGTGTCAAAAAATTAATGAGAGCGCGCTTTTCCGATTAAATCGATTCGTTTTTTTTTATGTTTAATGATATCGCGTGTGGTGGTTATTAATTATTTTCATTTTATATTTCCCAAAGTGTATATAGTGTATAGTAGTTTAATGTGAACAACTTTTGGTGTGGTAGTCAAGTAATTTAAGGGTAAAGGCGTCGAAAAAAAATTGTGTATAGTGAGAAAGAGAGAGAGAGAGAGGTAGAATTTTTTGTTTTGACTGCACGAGCAAACAAAAAAAATTTCTTCACTGATTGACCTCGTATAGAATGCTAGGGTAAGTATTACATCATCACTAGATTTATATACATATATATTATAGTTTTTCATTTACGATTTTCTTCTTCTTCTTCTTGTATCTATATATAAAGAAAAAAACTATATAACTTTTCCTATTTCACAAAAAAACACGAATAATTATCCAAACATAAAAAACATTTGTTGTTGTCCTTGGTAATGGTGTGTTGTTCACTTACCAATTTTCTGTCATCTTTGACGCGATGTGCGTGGGTGCGAGATGTTATTTGTTACTGTGCTCTCTCTGCTGTGTTACATCATATATATCGGGATGTTGCTATCACAACACACAAGACATACACCAAACAAAATATTATATTATATTTAACAGTGTACATATAGGGGAATTGTGATAAGAAAATACCATGGCTTATACAACATACTGTACAATGATTTTTCATGTGTTTTTCACTTCGTCTAAAAATATATTTTCATCGCTCTGTTATCTATTTTGCTATATAGTACATGGGAGCGAGAGAGCGTTATGATTTTTCCGTCACGATATCTTTACGTACAGACAGAATATATGGAAATACAGTAGATGCACTTAAATGGGATCCTTAGATATATATAGTATACTATAGAGAAGCACATGTACCAATTTTGTATTGTCTGCGCGCAGGATTCCAAAAAAAAAAAATAATTGGTATGGGAAATTGTAAGGTTCTTATTGTTGAATAATTTGTAGGTAAAGAAAACTTGTAGCAGGTAGATACGTTTTGTTGAATGCATTTCTATACCAATACCATAACTTATATCATCTTACTTACAATACAATTTGATTAAGAGTTAATTATGATTAAGATCTAATTCAGTCAGTATTACCAATTTTTGCGCATTAAACTGTTGAATTGTTTGTAATTATATTTAATTTAGATGAAGGCTGTAGTATTTAACCTTACACTAAAATTGTGCACAAAATTTTACCATCAAACATTTTATGTTTAGAATTTCGCTTACAATGAGTAGTAGGAACGAGGTTCAGCAAACCTGTCGGGAGCATATACCGACTGATTGGCATTATAGTTAGCGAATATTTTATATTTTTTTTACACAATTACAGATTGAAAATACATTTACAATTATATTCAAGTCGCTTCACCCCTTAAAAAAAAGAAAATAGCTTAGCTTTTTGAGGTTCGTCTTATAGGTTCTCTTCCATTGGTATATTTTTTGCCGCCTCTGGTATGTTATATGCACATATCTTAGCCAAATTGCTAACCTTTCAATGTACTTGCAGTTTCAATATGTGCCTTTGTCCAATTTTCTTCAATCCGATTGTAAAACAATTTGCCGCACACGGTCATCGCAAATAAATTCGTTTCATCGTTGGCCAGGAATAGCAAATTGGAGGTTACCAGTTTAGGGAGATTTTACCAACATTTTAATTTGGCCCACTGGTATCAATTAGTAATTGTCGTATTCACTATGAAAGTTTTCGTTCTATGCTTGTATTCGTCAGAATGTCCATAGCAGTTGTTAAACAGTCCACTAAAGTGAGCCAGTGTTTCATGGTATTAAAATCTCAAATGATGGAACACTTAGCGCTATTCTCTCATACCATTTTTTATTATTAGTCAACTATTCTTGTTGAAAGTATAAGCGCTGAGTGTGGGAACTCTGTTTGGAAGGTACTGAAAACTTCGGTGGTCAGTACTGCTCAACAGATTTTAGGTACAGTCAAAGTCAGACCCCAGAATGATTGGTTTGATGATCAGTGTCAACAAAATATAGCCCATAGTGAAGTGCAACAACGTCTAACAATCGCGAGGAAAAACGGGCAGCTACGCGGATTTGTAGATGGAAAAAGCGAGAATGGTGGATGTCCGAGGTTTTGAAAGTACAACAACTCAGCAATGAGCGCAGTTCGCGTAATTTCTTAAAGGAATTACTGGATTGTATACCATAGTTTCAGGCCTGCGTCAACCGCCATTCGGGACCGGGATGGAAACCTCTATGTCAGCATAGATGCAATACTCGATACATGGAGGGGAGACTTTACCACCTGCTTGATATTCATCATCCGTTACAGACTGTGGCTGAGTCAGCTCAAATACACAGACTGCGGAGATTCACTAGGGCCATGCAGAGATTAAAACGAAATTTGGTCAACATCGACAATTAAGGCAATTACAATAACCTACGATATTTATGCGACTGGAAATAAAATTCACCCTATCGCGCACATGTTGTTTGATACTCCTCATGAGATTCTTCTCAAGTTCCGGTGTGGCAGTAATATTGTGCCATTTAGAACGAATATTTGCGGCAACCTTATCGCATCCGCCATTCTTCTTCAGCATTTTTTCCATTATTGCTAAATATTTTTGGATAGCTCGTATACCGGTGGACACAGCTCCTTTGAAATAACATTGAATTGATTAGTTGAATTGAACTAAAAAAAGGAAAGGGCTTCAATACTGATTAATTAACATTCAATGTAAAGCATTTTAAATCCGTGGCTGTTAGTTCAGTTCCATTAATAAAAAAGTCAAGAGATAAATGCATAATGGTGTCAACAAAATTACGAGTCCCTATCAGGGCTATAGCAAAAAACCTGGGTTGAAAAAAGCTATCCTTAGTTGTCAAACTCGGTAGAATTCAACGTTTAACAGGATTAAGCGTTTATTAGAGTACAGAACATTTTGTACAACAGTTTTAACCCTAAAATTACGAAATGAGCATATGAATCTGAGCGATTTTATGGGCTTTGGTTGAAATTTAAATTTGAAATGGAAACCTATAGTAAGAGTAAAAAATTTGCTGCGGACTTTTATGCAAATGTTATTGAACGACAAAATAATAATTTTATTAATAATGGCTTGTATACTTGTAAATGCCGCAAAATATCTAGATGCCATATTTCGCTTAATGTTAAGCAACAACAATACAATCAACGCTCAGAATTTGGTCCCTAAGGCGTAAACAATATTTTAGAGTGGTGGGAAAACCATAACAGGAATTCCCATTTTTATATGAAACTGCCCACATTGTGTTAGTGGTCCTTACGACTCAAGTATAAATGTTGAACGGATACTTTCTTCACTAAAATTTATATTACCTCAAAGGGTGCACCTAAAGTTTGAATCTCTAAGAGATATTCTGTTCGTATATACGTTTAAACGAAATTTTTTTAATTGAATAAAACAAAAACAAGTTTTCTTCTTTGTTTTCTATTTTGTTCCAATGAACCTGAATCCAATCTCGAACCCGAAAATTCGATGGTTCGAAACCCTGAATGTAACAATAAAACTAATTTTGTTAGCATTGAAATTCCACATTTCTATATAGAGGCAAATTATGGAAATATAATAATTTGAATCTTTTCTAACCTAACTTTATTTTCTGAGTTCCTATCGCATTGATCCTAACGAAATTTGGTCACGGTAGTTTAGAATTTGCAAAATAACTGTAGGAATTGTCTACATTATCTACGTCCACTAGGTTGTCGACGTTGTCTACGGGTTGTCAACACGTCGATGTAGAAAATATAAAACGAATCGTAAACCCCCATCCGTGGTCACGTTCTGTGTGCTGATCCGGAACGAATTGTGCAACGATTTCTGAAAGGAGAGCCATTATATGGTAGGCGCAGAGGTCATTGCAGACGTCGATGGCTCTACGGTGTAGAGAAAGTAGAGAATGGCTTAGCTTCTTCAGATTGTCTAAGACAGTATGAAGACCACGCTCGCAGGCTCGAAACCATTGGAGCCAAATTGTTGATACAGTAAGGGGCCAGTAATGTCCTTTAAATACTGTTTTTATTATTATAGGCGCTGCAGATGTCATAAGGCTTCCATTTTTCGTTGAAGTATTGGGCATCTATTCCGAATACTATCTGGTTTGTTAATGTTATGTATAATTTCGGGATGTTTGTCTTTTGGTATGTACTTCCCAATCCTCTTCCATGGTGCTTTTTGCCATACTACTGTTTTTCCTGGAAATAACTACGGCCACTAAATAGTTTGGTTTAAAGTTGCGTTGATACAGTTTCTTCAAAGTAATTTGACGATTTTAAAGAAAAATTAAATCTTCTGCTTTCTCGCAACAGGAATATTAATTTTGATCTGCTGTGCCTACGATTATAACTTGATATACTTGCCATATTAATTTGTACGTGGCATCATTGTGAGCGACATCATTGCAGTACGCTAATCTAATCAAAAATTTAATGTAATTGTAAAACGAAATTTGGCAAATACAAGAGTCTCTTCATCTTGTCCAAACTTATATTTCTGGGTTCATATTTTACCGATCTTAGTAAGGGCAAACAATTATTTAATTGAGTTTAGGGTATAGAGGCTTTCGATTTTATGTTTAACTCGTAAAGCTTTTGAATTTCACCTCACGTATTGATGGAATTATACGTATTCATAATACGTATAGTCACTGGTTGTTTCAAAGCCTCACAGCGTTGCGCTTATTCACTCAAACGTAAGTTCTGCCGCACACTGTGTTCCTCGTGCTTTTATACTTTATTGCATTTGCAGTACGTGTTACCACCTTCCTCAGTAAGTGGTCTTTACCGAATGCCCCAACATTTTATTTTGTTTACTTCATTTTTAGCATCGACGCCGCAGGTACATTAAAATCGCGACGGGAGCGCAGCGATCCAAGCATTGTGTAATTCCAACCAAAAAAATATTTAACCTTCGGTAACTAATACCAATTGGCTCTTCCCAATGTGTTTATCTTAAAACTAATTATGTAAAAAAATAATTAAACATTCAGTTACAGATAGGTTTTTGGTGGTAAAATTTTGTGCACATTTTGTTTATTTTATGTACGATTAATATAATCGTTAAAATGTAAGCCACTTCATGATTGTAATACTGTGCTTAAACAGTAAGTAACTTTCTGTCAGTAAAAACTTCGGCAAATTTAAAAGAGAACCATAAGATGTATCGCTTGAAGCCCAGGTTGGTGTAGCATGAATCCAATATTTCAATAACAATATAGTGTTGTAAATAAAATATAAATCAGAATTGGGTCACACATATCTATAATTGAGGCATATTGATTTAGCAACGAATATATGTAGGTACAAGTTGGGGCTCATCTTTATAACCGCAGTACCTATGAAAAACTATTTTTTCAAGTATTCATGGGAAAACATGTCGATTATCCCGAGACATCTCCTGTTTAGTGTTCTATAAACAGATAATATTGTGCACTGAACCATTCCAAAGAAGTAAAGTATAATCGAAAAATAATTAACATCAGGATTCTTTTAAATTGCGATGGAATCCAAAACCATCCCTTTTGTGACCAATTTTACTCTCATAATGAAATAAGAGCACTATCGCGATGCTATAGTATATACTCGCATGTGACTATCATCACATTTATAACTGTCACCGAAGTAATTAAGTTTGAGTTATGCAATGCAGCCTTCAAAGAATAATTATTAGTATTTATATTTCGTGGTAGTTACAAAAATATTATCTCTGCAGTAGCTTGAATTACGGGAGATTCTCGTAAAAATATTTTCGTATTAAAATTTCGATTTAAAGTGATTTTTTTAGGATTTAATCCGTACTTTTGGCTCAGAATCAGAATTAATCAATTTTTGAGGAATTGCCGTATCAAGAGATGAGTTTTTTTTAAAAATATACAAAGCGTGAATTTGCTAACTTCCCAACTTTCAAAATGTTGTTGGTACCTCATGTGTGGAACGTTATATACATATACTCATGCACGTCATCAATTATCGATTACACAAATGCAAGTGTAAATATATCTCAGTAAAAACTAGTTTTACACATTTACTTTGAAGCTTTTGTGTTAGCAAATTCTTTGACTTACAGTAAAAGCAATGGAGCTTTAATTCTTGTGAATACCGTTTAGTTTAAGTTCGGTCTCTATTCCAGATTGCCGTAATATCTTGAAAGCTTTTTCCGTACACTCACGTCGGTTAATGCAGTTTTGAATTTAAGTTTATAATTTATTTATTTATATTAGCTAAAAGCTCCATTTCGCATAAGCTTTTAATATATATCAACATTTTATTAAAGAAAATCATGCTAAACGACGTAAATTAAACGACGAGGTTATCAGTTCTCGTAGTGCTTAGAAATATATTAATTTGTTACATTTGCAAATGTTCGAAAGCTCGTTAAAGACTCATCCCAAACTAACTTTTGTTTTTAGTTAAAATTTTCTGGCAAATTTATTTCGTGTTTTTGTCTCAGAATGATTTTAGTTTATAAACACACACCGAGAAAACCTAGAATTTTCTTCTGTCAAACAACTTATTGTAAGCCGAATGTTCTTAACTTGGTTGTTGTCTTATTTCCTATTTCGTTGGCACATCGACCGAAAATAGTGTTAGGTATATCGTCACTTTAATAAAAACTTCTTGTAAGCGATGCATACGATATTTGTGATGACTAAGAATTTCCTTCCCTTTATATAACTACCAATTTTTTTTCGTACTTATATCGAGCAATTTGGGTTGTAGAGATAAAATTTCAAAATTTTACTATACAATGAAAACAGATAATGATGGAAAAACTTTAAACGCTTTACCAGTTAATAATAGTTGATACAGGCAATCCATCCAGTTCAAACAAATTGCTGAATTCGATTAAGCTTATCGATTATATTTATTGAAGTTACAAAAGTTCTTTGATCGAGGTTCCGATACCAAACACTCCTTTGATGTAATTCTGTAGCTTGAGAAATATTTTGTATACCAAATAAAAATATACTCAGGGTCGCAAATAACGACAATCCATCTATGAAAAGTTCTATTAAAGGTTGTCGTTATATATCCAAATTTTATCCCTGTCCATCGTATTATTCATATAAGGAACACCCAGTAACTAAATATTTTAAATAGGACCACATTTTGGTGGAAGCTTTAAAAATTTTCTACTTTGACAGTTCACAGCCTTAACGTGCAAGAAATAGTGAACAAGGAGCCTGCGGATGATGAATCGTAGTTTTGTTTAGTATAAAGTGGCTTTAAGAAAACAATTTTCTATACAAAATTCGTTAATTTTCGAAACGGGAAACCTTTCCCAAAAGTTGGAGATGTCATCTGGTTAAGATGTGGCGTTTTGAGTATCATCTTGAGCTTCTATATAACAAACTTAGACCCTACGAGAAAGGCTTTGGTTCTAAAACCCGACACTAACTTTGCGTATTTTACTAATATTATAGAAACTTTTCCATCCAGCATCAGTGATGTAGGCGATTTTTTAGAAAATGTTTCTCTAAGCCATTTCTACAAAACTCCTCGAATACTTGTTAATTAAAATTATAATTAATTTTTTTTTGTATGCAGATTTAAGTCGATATGTCGTTTTCTTGGGTGGAGGTCTACTAAAAGTCAATCAGACTTGTCTTATAAATAACCCATATTGTTAAATTCAGATTTGATTTCAAGTTTATAATTTAATTAAGTTATTATTAATTAATAGCTCCACTTCGCATAAGATGTTAATTTATACATACGACATAAACTATTTATTTAAAAGTTTAAATGTTTTTGTTTTTAGCAAATATTTTTACTGGTAGCTAAATAATGAAGCGTTCGAACCATCTGATCAGCTGTCAGTTCAAAACCGTTCTCTATTTCAGACTGCAGTAATATCGTGAAAGCTTTTTCCATAAACTCGCGCTGGTTAATGCAGCTTTAATTTTATGTTCATATATTATTTAATTCCATTTCATAGGAGCTTTTGATTTAAACAAAATTTTATAAAAGCATGCTAAACAACATAAATTCAACTGCCACATGAATAATAATTTTTAACACTTGCAATAGTTCGAAAGCTCTCCATTAAGTACTCATCCAAAACTAATGTTAGATTTTTAGTTAATATTATTATTTCATTTGATAACATTCGGGTTTCTGAAATATCTACAAATTTAGAAGCTATAAAATCTTTTCTATGTTTTTCTTAAATTGTTCTGTTTAGGGAAATTCACATTGCTTCGCACTTTATTTGAAAACTTAAAAGCGTTTATTTTTAGCCAATTCTTTTACTTATTTCAATAGCAACGGAGCTATTGCTATTGACGATGAGCTTTTAGTTAGGACCGGTCGCTATTCCAGACTGTACAAAGTATTTTGAAGGCTTTTTCTGTAAATAACGGGAATCTAGTCTAGTGCAGTTTTGATTTTAATTTCATATTTTAATTAATTTGTTATTAATTAAAAGCTCCATTTCGTGTAAGCTTTTAATTTATATTTAAAATTTCATAAAAACATGTTAAACGAAATATACTAACTGCCAGGTTATCAGTTCGCGTATTGCTTAGAAATAAAGTAATTGCTTACACATGCAAAAGCTCGATAGCTTTCCATTACAGGCTCATCCGAAACTAAATTTTTTTCAATGGAACTTTTCTCATTACTTTCTTGTGGAAATGTGATGAGCTTTAATAATGCATCACACTTTATTTAAAACCTTAAAAGCTTTAAGTATTTATTAATTCAAAGTTCCATTGCGGGTAAACTTTTAATTTAAATTAACATTTCATAAAAATATACTGAACGACATACATATACTAAACAGCCAAGTTATCAGGTCTCCTGTGTTTTTAGAAATTAATAATTGTTTACACTTGCAAAAAATCGAAAGCTTTCCGTTGAATACCCATTGATCTTTCACAATGCCTATTAGAACAAAACCAATGAAAAATGCTTCTTGTGGTGTCCTTTTAAATTCACGTTTTTGGGTTTAACGTTTATATTTTATTTAAGTTGTTATTAATTAAAAGCTCTATTTAGGGTAAGCTTTTAATTTAAATCAAAAGTGAATAAAAGTATTTTAAGCGGCATAAACTAAACTGCCTCAGGTTATCTGTTCCCAGGGCTTAGAAATATAAAAATATTTGACTTGTGCTAAATCTTGAAAGCTCTCCATTAAAGATTAATTTTTGATTAATGGAAAACAAATATTTACACCCCAAAATTACTCAGTATCATAGATCCGTCGAGTCTCAGATAGATTAAAGCATAAAGCGATTAAATATTGAAACATATAATAGTTTTAGTAATAGATAAATCTAGTTATTTGAATATATGCAAATGGGAATTAATTATATCGAACCGAATTTATGTCCATTAAAAAAAATATGTTTTGTGTATAAATACACTTTTCACGTATACATATATAAAATGTTCATCAAAATATTTCTAAAAGCTTTTGCACTAACAAATTGTATTTAGGAAAATAGAATAAAAATGTCCAATGAATTATGGAAATATGCGTTTTGTCGATCCATATCTCTCTACCGCATATACATATGCATACATACATCGACGATGACTTTTTGCTGTCTCGATTTATACATTTAAAATCATATTCAAATCAATCATATTCCAAAAAAAATTAATAATCTGTATTTTTATAATTTTTTATTACATTTTCACCAATTTTCCACAACACAATATCTATGAATTTTCAATTTTTATCATTTTAAATCAAACACAACAACAACTATAGTATGCACATATATATATTGCACATTGGGAAACACTGCGAAATAAATTTCGATCTCGTCGCCGATTGTCAGTTACTTTTATTATTAATTTTCACTGTTTTAGTTGTGTGCACTGCCCATTTCCCCAATATAATGGATTTTATTTTGTTTTATTATTTATTGTTGTAAAAGCTAAATAAAAAATAAAAAATTGCAAATAATAATAATTTTCATTTAGAAATGGACATAAAATGTCACTTTTTTGTATTTATTTTTAAATGAAAAATCTAAAGAGACTTTTCCAATCACTATTATAAATAATACGACTCATCCACCAACAATAACCGACATTTTTACCTTTATTATTCGATTTTGTAATATTTTCCCATTCAATCGGCGTATATACATAGTTATCGGCTGCTCGATGTACATAAAATGTGTATATATATATACAACCATAGATTCTATCGAACGAAAAATAAAAATATTGTTGATAGTAAAACGGTGTTAACAGAAAAAGCACCAACAATGGCAGAAAAATTCAATAAAAGTTGAGCATAAAAATGGGAAACACCGGTCTCGATAGCGTTAATAGTTTCCGGAGATCAGAAAATTGTCCTATCCGTTTGTTGAGATTTGAATTTCAATGAATACAAATTTTTTTCAAAATCAATTATCGCGATTATGTGTAACGTACATATGTATGTCGGATGGACATGGCTATGGGTATGTGTGTATGTATATGTGTCGAGATTGGAAAAATATATTCGTGACATTTATGTACGATTTCTCATACATGTAATGTTAATAAAAATGTTTTTGATGATTGAAATTGGAGTTGAATGCAGGGTGGAAATATGTATATCGTCGTCTTCTATTCACACAAAAACTTATCAAACGCAAATTTTTAAGGAAAATGTTATCCCCAGAGCCTTAGTTCATTAATTTTCAGGTTATTAACAAAAAAAAATTATGGAAGCCAGTTGACCTCATTTTGGGACTGAGTCTTTTTCTAACAGTTACTGGTTACTTAGCATGTTTTGTAATTGTTTGATTCTAGTTTCAGAAGCAGTGACATATACTAGGCTATACCCTAATTAATTCGCGAGTGAATAAATACAAAATAGATCTTTAACAATACGTTCGTAGGAATAAACCATGATAATTTTCTAAGTCGCCCAACAATTGGGGCAATTTTATTACAAGTGGTAGTAATTTGTTCCTCCCATGACATGTGTTCATCAAGTATTACTCCTAAGTATTTAACATCACAGAGTTGCAGTGAAGGTAAGGTACTAATTTATGTGAAGAGTGAATCACCAAATATTTAGTTTTTGAGACATTCAATGAAATCATAACCATCTACGATGCCACCATATATATGGTACCAGAATCATCAGTTTCGTAAAATAATGCAGTGTCGTCTGCAAAATTTCTAACTTGGCCAATCAGTGGTAAATTCGATACATCATTAATGAATATAAGAATTAAGAGGGGCCCCAGCGGTCCTATTCTGATTTACCAGGGAATGGGGAATTTTTGACGGTTTTCTAGTAATTTGGAATTATTTTTCCCCAAAGTGAATTCTGGTGATTGGGAATTTTTTCCAATGGCGAAATAATAATTCCATATTATTGCAGTTTTGACGTTTATTATTCCCTACATATTTTTGGGGGAATTAGATGGGAGTTTCAATGATTATATGAATAATTTGAATCTTGAATACTGGTATATAACAAATAATTTACGTAATGGAACCTGTGTTTTTACCAATTGAACATTATTTGAATGATAGTAATGTCGATTAAGGTGTACATGTTCTAGTTGCTCGTCTGAATATTGAGACGTGAGTACAATTGATACAACCGATTACGCCGGCAAAATCGAACTTCGGCATTACAAATTTTATATCGGCATTCAATTTCCATCGAGAATTTTACAAAATTCGATTATACATCGACTTACCACACTCTGCGATACGCAATTTAGGTAATTCATACGCATTCTCTTTTGAAAAGTACCTGATAATATATGTACATATAGAAACAAAGTTTAATTAGTTTGTGTGTATAAATAACGTTCATGAAACGTGTACAGCAGTTTACTTTCAGACGAACTAGAATGCGAACTGGTATAGTTGATACCTCAATAAAAGAATCAATTTCTTCCTTTAATGCCAAACCAAATGCTATAGGGCATCCTATATAAATTAATATACTCCGCTTCATGGATCTGGAAGGGGTTTGAGAAGTCCCGCAAATAATTATGCCTAATGCGTCAATTATAGCTCGGGTTTTCTTCGTCATCATCCAAAAGGCGAACTAATCGTGACACATCAATTTTTCAGTTTTTCAAATTTAATTTTGATTTAAATTAAATTAAAACAGTTTTAAAGGCCATTACTGGCCCCTTACTGAGTCAACAATTCGGCTCTAGCGGTTTCGATCCCGAGCATGGTCTTCATACTGTCTAAGACAATCTGAAGAGGCCAAGTCGTTCTCTACATCGTGGAGCCATCGTCGCCTGCAACGACCTCTGCGCCTACCATATGGTGGCTCTCCTTTCAGAGATCGCTGCACAATTCGTTCCGGATCAGCACGCAGAACGTGCCCTAGCCAGCGTACTCGCTGAGATCTTATTTCATGTAAAATATCGGGGATCTTCAAATTTTTATTTGTAATAATAAATTAACAGCAAGTTGTAAGTAAATGAACAACAAACAAACATTTGTACTGCTGACAATTTTAATGGGAAATTATTCCCAATTTGGCAGAAAAATTGAATAAAGCGTTGGGAATTATTGTAGTTGAGAATTACTGAAACATTTTTCCTCAATTCCCAAATTACGGAGAATTTGATTTCTAACGCTTCACTGCATACTCAATTGAACATAACATATTGTTTTGTGTTAGTTAAATAGTTTTTCAGAAATTAATTTTATCCAAAAGCAGATCATGGTCAAAGCAGTCATACTTCCATAATTTTGCCTTTTGCAGATCCAAAAATAATGCTCCAACAACTCTTTGCTTATCAAGAGCAGTATAAATCATGGTTCCACTAATGCTAAGTCAGTAATCATCCAAATACAGACAATGTTGTGATCGGTCTATAATTATTAATATTTTCCCGATCACCACTTTTGAAAACTGGAACAACTTTCGCAACCTTTAAACTGCTCGGATAAAATCCAGTTCTCAGTATTTCATTGAATATATCCGACAAACCATCCAAAAACAAGGAAGCTCTACATTTTATTACACTACTACCCACATTGCCAGGACCAGCACCATTACTGTAATCTAATGATCAGATAATGTTAAATATTTTAATTGATGTTATTGACGAAAAGTACATGGATTTAGAGTTCTTGTAAATCGTATTAAATTTATGTAACTACATAATTGAGTCACCAATTGAACTATTAACCTTAACAAAGTGGTTATTTAATAAGTTAGCAATATCAATAGAGTTATTAACGAAGCGGTCATCACAGAAGAGGGACTCATTACCACTAGATTTGCTCTTATGATTTTTATTCAAAAACAGATTAACATTTTTCCACAAATCTATTTGGTTTGGGCCAATGAACCTTTTATCAAAATAATGTTTCTTTGCTAAATATTTTTTCAATTTTAATTGTTTGCTCAGATTATCTAGTTCAGATTTTACAGCGTCATCACATTTCAATTAATATTTTTTCAAATTATTCAAAAAATGAATTCAGAAACAAGGTATATGTCGAAACTAGAGTCAGCCGAAATCGAATATCCAACTTTCCATAAATTGTTGTCATTTTTAAATAAGCGAATGGAGACGTTGCAAGGTGTTAAGCCAGAACCTTTTAAGCGCGCACCGCAGAGACAACATTAATCACAAATTAAAGTAATGCACACTATGCATTTGTTACTTTACTGCACCGGTAGTAGCTTGTGCATTCTGGGGCAAGGATCACAAATTAGTTGGTTCTCCTGGTTTTCTTGCTTTAGATATTCAACAGCGCTGAGAATACGTCAAAATTTATCCAGATCCTACAATTGCTTAAGTGACACACACTTGGTATTCCAATGCAGAACGAGACACAATAAAATCCTATACTTACAAGACTCCGAGAAGATTCCTGAAACAACAAATTGTAGTCCTGCCAATTCAGTAGCAAATGCAATCCTCCCAACCGTCCAAATGGAAGTCGAACGTCATAGTGGTCACTGGCAGCTTTGTCGAGTGTTGCTTGATTGTGGGTCACAAACATCTTTCGTCACAGAGGAATGTTTCCAGATCATAATTCAAAGTTTGAATGATACAACTTTCAAGTATCAAAGGGTGTCACGAATATTTGTATCCGATTAAAGGCAAATTTGACATATTTCTTTGAAGTGATCTATTTTTTGATACAATATGTGACGGCAAAAGGCATATTCCCATGTCGAAGCTTATAGCTCAAAATACAAAATTAGGATGGGTAATAGCAGGAACGCCAATTCAAAATGAAGGTGGCAACACGAAAGCGGTTCCAGTAAATATAGTTTACTTTACGGTAATTTTGGGAGATGGAAGAAATTTCACAAGTCGTTGAGTACACTGAGGAAGAGAAGTTCTGATCAATCGTTTAAAAGTCGATATACGTAATTTTTAGAAGAATATCTACAATTGGGGCAAATGAAAATATCAGAAGATACTGGCAAAAATCAATACTATTTGCCACATCATGGTGTGATAAAGGAAAATAGCAGTAGTACAAAGCTACGCGTAGTATTTGATGCATCGGCCAAGAAAACAAATGGCGATTCACTCAACGTTCAATTGTTAGTGGGACCGGTCGTTCAATCAAGCTTGGTATTAATATTTCTACGGGTTCGTTTTTACAAAATAAATTTCGCTGCTGACATTGGAAATATGTTTCGTCACGTTTGGGTAAGCAAAGGAGACAGTGAATATCAAAAAATAGTTTGGAAGTCACTTATGGTACTGTACCGGTCCTTTTTTGACGACACAAACTTTAAATCAGCAACAGATTACCGGAATGAATATCCAGAGGCAACTGAAGAATTCAAACACGTTTTTAACGTTGACGATTTGATGTCTAGTACGAACAATTTAGAGGATGCTCAATGTATTATTCAACACCTGATCTGTATGCTGAAAAAGGGAGGATTTAATCTACGAAAGTGGTTATCGAATAGCATCGATCTAATGAATCGTATTCCGGAGGTTGATCAAGCAGTTATACAGTTAAGGGATTTGAAGGTGATTCGCAAGACATTTATATGTACTTGGAGTGAGATATGTACCCGAGGAAGATGCGTTTAAATTTAAAGTTAATTTAGAAAGGATTGCACTAACAAAACGGTACATGTTATTTGCGGTGTCACAGATATTTGATGGTATTGAATGATTGGCGCACAGCCATAATCTCAATTAAAATAATTTTCTAGAAACTGTGGCAATCAGAGAAAATTTATATAGATTGGAACAAATCAGAATACCCAAATGGCTAAAATGGCACACTGAAGGTCAAAAATTGGATTTGCAGATTCTTCTGAATTGGCGCATGCTGCGGTAATATATTACATTTGTGTTATTAATACATTTGTGTCTAATATAGAGTGTCATATGTCCTATAGCACACATACCATAGTCAATCCGTGTCTCTGGAAGAATTAATCCAGCACAACCTATGGTGGCACACTACCTATAAGAACATCAGAGAGACATTGGTCAAATAAAATTTTGACAACTGAAACTTCAGAAGTGACATTAAGGGAACAAAAAAAACTCGATCGCATTGGTCAACTTCAACCCAGCAACGTTTGGCTTTCCAGCCTCTTCGAACGATGTTTCAAATTTTGAAACCTGCTGTTCGTTATTATTCGAGTGTTGTTCTTTGTACGGAGCAGAGCGTCAACCAGAGTAGCTGATAGTCTAGAATTCTCACGCAAATATAATGGGGCTAAATCAGACGCGTTCAATTTGTTGATGAGAAAAGTTCAACACTGTCTTTTGAGTCTTTTTTCATTTGACTTACACTATTACCGAAACCAAACATACTTCAAATAAAGCAAAATCGGCTATCGTGTTGGCAACATATTCAGAAAATGGCCCAACATTTCTGGCAAAAATGGCAAAATGAATATTTATTATCACTTCAACAACGTCAGAAATAGAAAACAACGTCAACAAATCCGGGTAGTAGGTGAACTTGTAGATGCAATGGAGAAAGACGTTCCACCTACTAAATGGCTGATGGGTCGCATCATTAAAGCAATTCCTGGTCGAGATGGTATAGTACGTGTACTGCATATAAAAACTAAACTTGGCGCGATAACCCGAGAAATCAAAAAAATTTGTACTCTACCCTCAGACTAGGTTGAGTGAATGGGCGCGGGATGTTCAGGAACATCCGAGGCTATAAAATTACAGGAATTGATAAAGCCATCAATTGAATTCTTCTTTATTAAAATTTATTTATACTTATTGACTGAAAAAACTGGTAAGGGTTAATATCTTGCATTTATATTGTTATTATATTAAACTTACCAAAATATTGCAAATTTGCAATCATCTGATTGTTAACAATTTGACAATAAGCAAATACGATCTACATGATCCGTCTATATATTATCGATGTTTCAAATAATACCATCTGTAGTTAAGCTCAGCCAATTCAAGACTAAGCCATCATCTAAAACCAAGCACCATTTTTATATTTCAGCAACAGATTACCGAAACGAATATCCAGAGGCAGGATACAACATGATCAAGAATATCCCCACTAGCCGTTCGAGTAACATTCGGGTTAGTGGCGATAAAAACCAAAACTTGTTAATAAGTTTGTATAGTTTATCACATAATCTTCTGTCTTATTTGTTGGAATATTTATATCACCAAGTAAAACATTATCATATTTAGTATCCTTCGAGAGTTGGGGTTTCAAAAAGTCAGCAAAAGAAACAAGACTGGAGTCAGGAGGGCGATTAAACTAAGTTAAACTGTCCAGAGTTTGGTACCTATAAATTTAGGAAGCTCAACTTCAATGAAATGAAATGGATATCGACCCTGATCCAATACAATCATTGTTACATAAACCACCTCCATAAACCACCTCCTCTAACAAAAATGAACTATTAAGAACTTTATTCCGGTTCTTCGGTAACGAAATATTGCCAGTGCGTCGAGATCTCAGACGTGAAAGTTTCCCATACAGATAGGAAGGCTTATTTTGCTGAAGAATTTTATAAATTGATGTAACCACATGAAAGTTAAAAAACACGCTTAGATCGCAACCCAATAGTGATTTTTTATATATAGAAATATGGTCAAACTTTTTCAAATTGTAATCATATCGAGTACAAGAATTGAAAGATAAATTTAATCTGGAAAATTGTTCTTTTGATAATCCAAAAAACCAAGAATGGCAGTATAGAAAATATGGAAGGATGTAATATACCAAAAAACTTTATTTTAAGCTTTACATCAGCAAAGCTGGAAAGACTCGATATAACTTTTCAGACTAAAAGTAACCTTTCTCGTAATTTCACTAACGTGCTAGTCAAACTTAAGCTCCTCATCGAGATAAATTCCTATAAACTCTTACTTGAACCGAATAATCGATCAATTCGCCATTAACTGATATTTTAGGAAGATCGGTAATGTTCATTTTAATGTTAGATATTAAAATACATTGGGTCTTGAACGTATTTAATTTAAGTCCAATAGTTGTGGTGCATGTAGAAATAGGATCAATATCAGTATTAAGCTTACTAATCAGATCTGGCAAACGTATAACATTCTATATCACTATAGCATATGTCTGGGGAGATCATCTTAAACTGGATGGCAGATCATTGATGTGCATAAAAAATAAAATAGGTCGCAATACTGATCCTTGTGGTACTCCTGATAGAACAACAAGTTTGGATGGCACAGTATCGGTATATAAACTTCTTGAAAGCGATTCGATAGATACGACGAAACCAAGTTGCATCTAGTTTTAAGAACATATTCGAAAATTTTTGAAATCGCAGATAAAATAATGATAGGACGAAAATCGGATACAGTTGTGGGTTGAGTGACTTTATTAATTGGCACTATTTTAGCAGACTTCCAAGCTGACGGATACAGAGATGTCTTAAGAATAGTATTAAATCAACTTAAAATATAATCACCAATAACAGGAAAGATAATCTTTAAGAATTTAGGAGGGATCTCAGTTAGGTGGGATATCATCTAACCCATCGAGATTAAGATTACGAAATGCAAAATACCCTGGAAATGTTACCTCTGATGTTATTGTTACTGCAAAAATAGTTATTCAACTCATTGGAAGAAAATTGAACATCACTATTATTCTGTGAACTATTGCCGAAACTCATCTTCGATGATTCATTCCACATTTTCTCTTGTGGGAGATCCATAATATTATTTAAATAAATCGATTTTGACTTTCGAATAGGCTCAATTTTTCAGCGTTTTATCCTCTTGAAATAGCACCATTAAGTCAGCCCTTTCTTGCTTAAATCGATAAAAGGCAAAATCACGTAAGTTAATTAAGCATCGTAAGCTGTTATTACACCTCAGACGACTATTTATTTGACTAACCATTTTTTTCAAATAGAATCACCGCTTAATCATATCATGCAGCAAGTTCAGATTCACAAACATAATTAAAGAGTGGGCTCTGTGTTAATTACCTTACAATTATGACTATCTAAAATTGATCGAAATGTACGTACCTTATGTGTTTTAGACAGCCATGTTATAATTGAAATCGCCAGTAATTTTTATCTCGTCGTATTTGGTCCCATATATACTATACTATACTATAAAAAGTACCATATTGTCTCAAGATTATTATCTTTCATGGAATTATATCACTGACATAAACAATAATACCCCTTTGCAGGCAAGACGTTCTATCCAATCTGAACATTTTAAAACCAGATAGTTGAAAAGTTGCATTAGAATGATGGGATTTTAAAAACGTTTTAAGTTACACAAATTACATCAATTTTAACATCTTTATAAATAAATTCTGCAGTTGATCAAGTTTGTATACAATACCATTAATATTTAAATGGCATACATGGAGACCATTCCTTTTGTTCAAGCATGGTTTAATCACAGAGTTCGAATTATTCTGTGACATTAGAATTTACAGGATGGAAAATTTGCTTTATTTTAAAGTCATGTATACATTCAAAAATTATTCATTATAGCAATTTTCTACCATCTTATTACAACAAGGGCAACGACTGTCAAAAAAAATGTAAACAATAACAAAAATTGTTTAAATAAAATAAACAAAAATCAAATTTAGTTAAAAATAGAGTAGTCAACTCTATTTTTGGATAGTTTACACCAACTATGTACTATCATTGTCATTGGGGACTACTTTCTCGCAGGTATATAGTTTTCTATTTTCACAGATATTTCACACGTGCCCACAAATACTTGTCTCTATATTTAATTCTAAAACCAATCCTCATTGGATAAGCGTAATGATGGCTGCAGTTGGTTTAAACTATCCGATGCAGTCGACAGTAAGTATTTGGAAAGAATAGGCATGCATAAAAACATAATTTTCGAGACGCCTGAAATTTTAGTTTATGTATTAAAAACAATTGGAGAAAATAACAGCATTTAACAGTGTAACTTTCTGTTATTTTTTTAAGTATTAACTTCACGGTCATATAATTAGTTGCTAGCTACGTAAATCAATTTAAATTTTAAATATTTTTAAATGTTAAACTCTAAAATGATATATTTTTAATTTTTAAATTATCAAATTGTTTATTAATTCGCTTGAAACTATTTAAACTTTTGAATTTCAAAATTATTTTTTTTTTATGAAATTTTAGAAAAATGTTAAAAATAAAATTTTAAATTTTATTAACAATGAAACATAATTATAGTTAAATGACATAAAATATTATTAACGTCTAAAACAACGACCTGAAGTAGAATTTGGTGCGTGAAACCGCTTCATTGAACGCCGAATCAGAATCCCAACAAATGACTACAGGTGACCCAGAAACAATCGACAATTAAAGGATAACTTTTGTAGGTTGATTTGAATAATTAACGCACATGCTAACGTTTTATACGCAGCTCTTAAAAGTGATTGCCTTTATTCGTGACCCAATCTAAATTATATCCCCTCGATTTAACAATTTCAACACTATAATTATTTTATTTAGTACCCATTAAACACCATAAACACTCGAAGAAATTGTGTTTTAATAATTAAATGAGCGCTAAAAAAAATAGTCAACACACGAGCATATGAGTATGTATGTACATATATGGGAAACATAATCGGTTCAGTATCGTACATAACAACATAAAACTAATAAATTTTTTCCGCCGTCATATTATTATATCGAGCGAGGGGTTAGAAAAGTAATTTTTCAAATAACCTGTGATTTTTTGTTTTTGGAGACGCTTTCAAGAAAGTTATCACAAACATTATGTTTTTTGTCGCTCATACAACTGTATTTTCAAGTTTAACAAAACCCAACACATTTGTATATGTATGTGTGTACATGTCGTTGGCTAATTTCCAGGACACTAATCAAAGTGGAAAAACAACGATTTCTAATCGAGATATCGACGGGGCGATAAGAAATATGTAGACATTCTGATTATTATTTTTTTTTTAGTTTACTACTGGTAGTAGTATAGTTAGTTGTTCAAGACGATTTTATTGATTTTCAATATAAAAGTTAGGGTTTCCACAATTTCTTCGAATTATAAATTGTGGGTTGTTTTTAAGTTTTTCTATATAGTACAGATACACCGCGTATAAAGTCGGTCACGTGTTATAGCTTTAAATAGATGGTATAATGAATAAATATTACAAAATGCAACTGAATGATTTAAAATTTAGCGTACAGTGAGCTTTTATGTGATACGTTGAATTATGTCAAAACTATGAGATACACATTGTCAACAATAGTTTGTTGAAAAATTGCGAAACTGAACAAAATAAAACTTCAACGCAAAATTAAAAGAACTACGCCGAAACTAAAACTTTCACTAAAATTTGGATTAGAGCTTTTTTTAAAATTTATTATAAAACTTAATCTTATAAAAGCTGGTAAACGATCAAAGTTATTTTGATAATTTTTTAATGAGCTTTAAGGATTTTAAGCAAATGTAGTACAAATAAAGCTCTTGATTTCACAAGAATTAAGTAGATTGCTTCAATTATAGCGTATAGAGAAACTTTCAATATTTAGTCACCTAGTTTTTTGAGCTTTTAAAAGCTTTATAAATGATGTTCATCTTGCTGAAATTATAAGGTTAAGCTTTGTTAAAACTTTTTTAAAATACATACATGGAAACCAGATTTTTTTTTCTTTTGTTTTTAAATATTTTATTTATGATAACAATAACAATCTCCCTCTTAAGAAATAACCATAGTTTTAAATCTTTGAAACCGGATTTTTCAACAGTATTATCGTTTGTACCCATATTGCCAACAATATTGGCAACTATTGGACAGGTACTGGGATCTTCGGGGCGTAATATTTCTGCAGCAATGGTTTGCTCATTTTCTAAGTATCATGAGCGGTTGTATTTTCATGATTAGTACTGTTCTTGTAGCTGGTACGCCGTTCATCGGGTCGTAATATTCTTATAGCAGTGTTTGTTTTATTTGTTGTGGAATTTTCTAAGTATCCCTCATCTACAGTATTATAATCTCTCAGAGGTCACCGCCAGAATCTACAAGGAGTGTAGCTGAAGTCCGACGCAAGCAATGCCCGCTATATTCATTTGCATTTTTTAAATTTAAATCCAATGACACGTCTTCTTTTGCAACGCGACTAATTTTGTGTTACATGTCCAACTACTACCCGATGACACACTCCACCTTGGTATTTTATAAAAAATAAATTTTCTGGGCGAAGACCAAATTATTTTCGGCAAATCCCCAAATAATTTTCTCCCAAAACCGTACGTAAAGAGTCGCGATTTGTTTATTTTATAGAGTTGCAAATTTTTCCCAACAAAGCTGATTGAACGTCTTCAATGTAATCTATCATCAAATGGACTAGATCGTCGCAACTACACGCATCCGCTACTCGCAGTATTAAAACAAGCTGCAAGAAAAATACCAATAAATAAGAAAATATATTATCTTTAAGTTTTAAAGCTTACCTTCATCTTTAAATATCTCTTAACGTGAGCAAAATTTAAAAACAACTCGACTTGTGCTTAATCGAAAACCATGGATTTTTTTGCTGTGTAACCAATATTCTGTTTTATTAAAAATGCTCGCAATTTGGAATATTTTTCGAAATCTACGCCATTCTTATAATTCAATGTGGCCTTAACCATAGAATACTGCGCCCAAAGAGTCAAACTTTTCATCTTCGTCGACAAATTGACAAAGTATGCCAATAGAACCCTTTCTGAATATAATCCAGATTGTATATATTTTTTCATCAGTACACCACTGCAAAAACTGCTTATTTGCGAACTCATAAATTTTACGTAACTTTGATTGCAATAGGTTCACAATTTCTTTTGTTGTTTGAACCACATCCGGTGGTAAATTTGAGAAATCTTCTGATTCAAACATTTTGTTCGCAAGATAAAAAATATTTTAATTACAGCTTTGCAGTTTGACCCGTACAATAGTCAAACCAAACAAAAGTCAGGTCAAATATAATTGCTCGTCAAACAAAGTATCACTTTTAATCTTAATGACACAATGTACTATTTTTTTACAAAGTAACTAGTCATTTTTGACTTACAGCGTTTGACTCTGACAATAAAATAACAAAGTACTCCTATGTATTTTTTCCATAAAGTGTTGTTTTGCATTATGCGGACTATTCAGGTTACTCAAAAGGTGTTAGTCTTTTGAGTCTTCTTATGATATCGTCTTGATGAAGTAGTCCTCTCCTGATGTTTTTGTATCTATTCCGAGATCTCTATATGAAGGTCACTATTACGAGTGTGTACGTTTGAAAACGTTGAACAATCTGTTGATCGTTTCGGTGCTTCCCCATAGTTGAATAGTTTATAAAGCATCAGTTTATTATGAATAATTAACCAAATGTGCACCCAGCACATTTTTCTATATTTTAATTGAAGTTTTTCTGCTTTCTTTTTCACTTGTACTTTCCACTTTGCATCAAGGTTCATACCAAGGTATTTTGCTTGAATTGTACCACATGGTACAGAAATATTATTGAGAGTCGGTAGTGGTTCTATTAATCTAATAGTGAAGTTAACGTGATGACTTCGATTCATTCACTTTAATTCTCCACTTATGGCTATTTGTAGTTTGAATGTGACTTCACCGAATGTGTTACCAACAGCTAGATTGCAATGTCATTTACAAACGTGGCGGTAGTAGTTTTTTCGTCTGCGGTAAATCGCTTGTAAGCAGTACTAAAAGGAATATCCCTAGGACACTCCCGTGCAGGACTCCTGCTTTAGCTTTTTTTGTGCTGGAGTAAACTCCCTCCTGTTTAACTCAAAAGTATACTTTTTTCAGGTACAACTTTAGCCGTTAGCAATACTTTCTCCAATTTAAATATTAAACCATCTATCCAGGCTATCTAAGTATTTGTTTATTAAATCTGTCTTGATCGATCGTGGAGTGTTCCTCTCTAAATCCAAACTGAAGGAACGAAACAGCTCCTGATTTTACAGCTTCTGGTTTAATTCGTTTTAATAATAGTCTTTGAAATAGTTTTGACATAACTGGAAGAAGTGATATTGGCCTGTACGAGGTTAGTTCACTTGGTGGCTTACCTGGTTTTGGTATCATTATTACTTCCGCAAATTTCCAAGATAAAGAGTCATAACGGAGTCTGAAGGAAGAACCAACTATGCCCGATATTTTTAAGGATCTATGGGGATCTATAGTTGTTAAGGATCTCCCCTGTCATCAAGTCATATCCTGGTGATTTTTTTAAGTACTACATGGTTCTTTATTTCTTGTTTCACTTCTTTAGGATTAGTTAATGGGATTTTCTGTCTCAGGATAGTTGTGTGGTTTTCAATCAGTATATCCCGTTGATTAAGTGTTGTTAAATTGCGCTGAAAGGTATACGCTCGAGATGATCCGCGAATCTTTCCGTTTTTTCTTCTTTAGTTTTAGCCAGGCGACAATTATATTTTGTTCTTGTTGGTGGTATGTGCATAACTATGTCCTTTTCAAATATTTGGTTGCTTTCTACAATGAATAATCACTATTTTTATCGTAGGTGAGAGATTGTAGGTATGAATTTATTGATTTCTTTTAAATTCCCGTATTTCTCTGCGGATCGTGCGGTATCGTGTACGTTGCCATTCCCTTCGGTTACTTCTCTTCTCTATAAGTAGTGATTTCATTTCCATTGGGTAGCATTTGCCAGTTATTTTTTTGTTTCTTGTTTTAGTACTTTTCCAGCACCACCTTCTGTTCTAATGTTTCTTCTGATGAAAGTTGTGTGTTTAAAATGATCCTGTTGTTTAGTTCATTCCTTGTTATAAAGGAGTCAATTAGGTCTGGTGTTTTATTTTGATCGCTGGACCAATAAGTTGGTATTTTAGTAGAATGCCAGTTGCAGTTGTATTTAATTATTGCTTAATGAAGCTTTTGTTATTGTTAGTCTTGATTCCCAGTTTGTATGTTTAGCGTTGAAGTCAGAAGTGAGTATAAGCATTATTTTTGATGTTATATCTAGGTGGGCATTATATTGCGGCTACCACTACTATCTCTTTTTAGCAGCTGTTTAGCTTCGTTAATTTTGTATCGTTTCTCCAAAAGATACACTTTTATCTCTTTTTGTGACACAGTGGCCGTGGCACTTTTTTCTCCAATTGTATATTTTTACTTCCGGTTGAGAGTTTTTTACTTGATCGTTTCTGTTTCGGTGGAACCCGGAGTTTTTCTCCTGTTGTACATTTCTACATCCGGTTGGAAGCTGATTGTTCCAGTTCGGGTGAAACCTGTGATGATTTACTCAACTTAGTTCCTTATTTTTTTTTTGTTACGGTTCAGAATCCATTTCGTTTCTCTGTTGAGTCCTCTATATCATCATACTAGTCTAGTATGGAAATTATGAAAAGTTTTAGAAGTTTATCCTAACTAAGCGACATGTGTGGCAAAACAACAATCGGTGTAGCATTGCCACATAATAAATTTCTGTGGAATTTTTCCCACACACCAATATAAGTCGAGTGTGTAGAGCTTTAATTTGTGCATTTTATAAAGTAGTTTTGAAATATTTTAAACAAATTCATCTCTAGAATTTAAGATTTTATGTTCAATCTTCAACATCTGGTGGGAAGCTTTTATATTCTAAAAGCATAAAGCTCATCAGGTTTGTTTTCATTATATTCATCTTACATATACAAACATACAATAAAATTTGTTATTTATGCGAAATTCAGCCAATTCGATAGCTTTGCATTGACATTGACAACATTTTGCTATCGAGCTTTTATTATTTTTCCTATCTGTGGAGTTTTTCATGAACTGCAACTTTTCTTAAAATATAAAACTCTTCATTTTAGACGCATTTTTTTAAAAATTTAAATATTAATCAATTTTTAGAGAGAAGTAATTTTTAAAATTTCTGAATAACTAAAGATTTGTCTGTTCATGAATTAAATATAGGGACAGAAAGTGCAGATGAGCCCAGGATCCTTCTGAATATGGGGCTTTGGAATTTTTTTACAAAATTGCAGTAAATTTTTTAATCCATATTTTTAGTTTATGATTTTATGGGAAGCTTTTCTGAAGGACCAATGAAAGCTCTAAATTCAGCGGTTTTCATAACTTATACGAATTTGTTTTATAAAATATGGCATCAATTTATGAACTTTTAAATTTTTATTTGTTTCGAGTGTGTTGATACTATTCTGATGGAGCTTTTAATATTTTGAAATATAAATATTTTTTTTCAATATTTTAAGTACAATCTAAAACAGTACTTCATCTATAGGATTTGATATTTTATGTTAGTTCTCAATATCACGTGAAAAGCTTTTTAATTCACAAATCCTAAACTTTCCAAAGATATATTTTTGAAACTTTTTATATGAAGCGTTTACAGTGAAATTTAGAATAATACAGCTATAATAACTTGTGTGTATTTTCCATAGAGCTTTTAATATGTAAGTATTTAAAACATTTTTAGAACATTTTTAAACCTCATCTAGGGTCTTAGTGTTTTTCTTCAATGCGCAACATTTAGTGAATAATTTCATAATCAGTAAACTTCCTTTCTACGCACAATCCTCCACTGTTTAAGCACACAAGAATAAATAAAAGCATTTTTGTTATTTTTATTTCCATTTTATAAATTTCTTCTGGTCTTAAGCAGGGATGGGCGTTTACGCTTTATCTATTATTTTCTATATTGAAGTATTTGCAACCCGTAGATAACGTCAACAACTAAACTAAAGGATGACCAAATTTCTTTAGGAACGATGCGTTATTGGTGATAGTTTTATAGAATGTCCGTCAATGCATTTAAATCACTTTTCATAAAGAGCGGAATTTAAAACTAATCGTTCTCAAATACAATGAATCTACTTCAGCGTCATTTTTATCCAATACAAAATCATAAAATTGACCCAAAACAACGATATATAGCGTTATATAGAGTGGGGCCCTCTTTATAACGGTGGAACGGTATAGAATAGCTTGCAGAAAAATCAGAAAACACGGCTAAAAATAATCAGACAAAATGGTTCTAACTTTCATTAAAAATAATCCGGGAAACCTTAAGTAAGACCGTGCCATAAAATTTAACACAACTTACTCCATGGTAAAACGAATTCGAGTTCAGGAAGGCTATAAGGGCTACCGAGTTATTAAAAAGCCAAATCGTTCAGATAACCAACACTTGTTCATGTATATAAAAACCAACAACATTCCTATTATTGTGGCAGGATTGTAGCGTCTGGGAAAAAGGTTCATAATAGGTGGTGACTTCAATGCGAAGAATACTCACTGAGGTTCTAGATTAACTACGGAAAAAAATTACTGATTGCTATTAAAGTAAACGGATGTGAATCCATTTCAACTGGAACGGAACTTTTATAATTTTTAAGAACATAAGGAGGAACAGCTTGTCAGATTTTTAACTTCTTCGAAATACACCGCTTGAAATGTCATCGCGTTAAATGTTGCACCTGGCACTATGCAATTCAGTTAATTTTCAAACGATATTAATGTTGGGACATTTTTGGTTCAACTCAGCTTCTGTTAAAAAATTTCCTAAGTTTCTCAATTCAATTGGAAAGTATGAATGATTTGCATAACATCAAATATGAATACGGTGGTGGTCGAGGTAGTGGAGTGATTGACTTTGAATTTGTGAACCTAGGTTCGAATCTCATTAGCGACGGTATTATTTTAATTTAATTTGACAGCTTCTGTTAAACATTTCCATATTTTAAAGTAGTCACCTCAGTAGAAGTCACCTCCCCATTTTCATATATCGACTTGCCGCTATACTCATCCTTTATATTTGCCAATAGAAGGGAGATATTAAATAAATTAAACTAAAAATTATTTAATGCCAAACCGAGGCTGAACTCAAGTTCATAATCCCAAATGCAACGACTCTGCTTACTGGGCCACCAGCGAATAAAAATTGGGTGCACATTTTTTATGTTTGCCAATTCAATAGAGAAAATTGTAAATTTTAGGAACAGGAATGGACTATATCTGACCATCACCGTATAAAGGGTTTTCCAATAGGAATGATATGATTTTTAAGTGACGTTTTGGGCCATTTGTAATATGTCATGATCTGTCATTTTTTGTTTCATTGTATTCAGTAATGTTTACAATTTCATCATGGTGAGATATACGCAAGAACAACGTTTACAAATTATTCAGTTTTATTATCAAAATAATCGTTCTCCAATTGCAATTTTTCGTGCGCGTTTGCCATTTTATAGTCGTGATAATCGTTCAAGTGCGTGCTCGCTATTCGTCGAATTGTTGAAAATTTTGAGCGTACATTTTCTTTACATAATGTTCAAGTGCCAATAAGACAAAGAAACGTTGGAAGTAATGCAAATATTGCTGCCGTTCAGGCAAGTTTGGCTAAAGACCGCAATTTGTCGATTCCAAGACGTTTTTAAGAATTGAGACTGTCTCAAACCACAACCAAAGGATTTGGGTTTGCATCCGTATAAAATTATTCTCACTCAAGAACTGAAGCCATTGGACCACCGTAAACGTCGTGAATTTGCTGATTTTGCCTTGGAACAACTTGAAAACGATAACGATTCTGGTGAAATCATCGGTCCGTATTTTTTACGAAATGAAGCTGGTAACACCGTTACTGTCAATGGAGATTGGTATAGATCGATGATAACCAACTTTTTATGGCCGAAATTGGATAAAGTTGATCTTGACAACATTTGGTTCCAATAAGACGGGGCCACACAGCAAGTGCAACAATTGAATTATTGCGAGAAAAGTTTGGAGATACGATTATTTCAAGAAATTGTGATATTGAATGGCCTCCAAGAAGTTGTGATTCAACATAATTAGTCTATTTCTTGTGGGGTTATGTGAAGTCATTGGTCTTTAGCAATAAACCAAACTCTCTTCAAGCTTTACAAGTCAATATTCAACGTGCTATTCATGACTTACGACTTGATTTAGTGGAAAAAGTGCTCGAAAATTGGGTTCATCGTATTCGTTCCTGCAGAAGAAGTAGTGGAGGCCATTTGAATGACGTTTTATTCAGAACTTAATTGTATCGATTGTACTTCACATTAAATAAAAAACATTTCAATTTCCTTAACAATTAGTGTGTTTTTTTTAAAAGAAATCATATCACTTTTATTGGAAAACCCTTTACTTTCATTACGGTCATACACAAGAGATGGCTCTTATACTTGCAGAAATTGAATGTAGATTTGAACAGAAGCTGTGTTGAACCAATTCAACAGCAGAAATTAAATTAAAAAACATTTCAAGAGCATTGACTCTGGTTACTCGACCATCGGCGTATTAAAAATTTGTGCTGAACAACGATAGAAATCTTTACATGGCCCAACTGATAGAAATCTTTACAAAAAGGTTATAACCTTCATTAAATATAATCCGGGGAAATTTAACTATAACCGTGCTATAAAATTTAACACACTCCCCACTCCATGGTAAAACGAATTCGAGTTCATGAAGGCTATGTGTGCTACCGAGTTATTAAAATTTGTTATGTCAAATCGTCTATAAAATATGTACCAGACTGATGACAAAATTTAGTGGATGTGTTTTGAAACGTATACATGAAGCGTACATGAAACTGGTTTTGAAACACTTCAAGTTCGATAAATTTGCAAAAAAATGTATGATTTGGCCAGCAATTTGCAGTTGTGGAACCAGGTTTTTATCACATTTTCATAACGACGTATTTTGCCGCTAATTCTTCAACACTATTCAGCACTAAAGTTTTGGCGATATAGCTCGTTCACACGACGCTAATTCCAACAGAAGCAATAAATTTGCACGAGATTAATCAAATCAATGTTATCATTCGAAAGAACATTTGGTGCCATTTATTTTTTAAAGATTACTTCTTTCAAATGATGGCCGCAACTGCGATGGTCCTTTCTCAAACTCCAATTTATGATGACGCGTTCGAGAATATCGTATGGTATTTGGCGAATGACACGAGTAATGTTGGCTTGCAATGCCTCAAATCTAACAGGTTTTATCACATAGACTTTGGACTTTGCGTAGCACCAAAGAAAAGAATTTAGAGGTATCACATTGCTTCGCGCGCTATATGGCAAAAAGCGCCGACTTCTTGGAACCACATATCGTTTAGGTCGGACTTCAATTTCAGGCAGCACAGGTGTCCCGGCCGTCTTATTTTTTGAGGAAATATGGACGAATGATTTCACAGGCGCATAAACCACACCAAACCGTCTATTTCGTCGCGTATCATTCAATACTGTAAACTGGGATTCAAACTTATCGATGGTATTCTATAAATAATGGTCTCGACAGGCCGATTATGTAAACAATGGCAAATAAAACTGGCTAATTCGATTTCAAATCGCCAAAATATCGTAGGTTGTTGACATTAATATAATTGTCGACGTTGACAAAAAACACTGCCAAGTAATCCACGTTATATTTCACGTGTCGAAAACCGCGTAGACTACATGGCGTAATCTACCTCGCCCATCCCTGAACTTAAGTTCTATTTTTTTTATTTTTTATTCAAACTTTTGGAACCTACTGAGGTTCCGCACTCAATGCCACACTGGGTCCACGGTGCAAAATAAGTTCTAAATATTTATTAAATGGTTTTTTATAGAGCTTTTAAATAGCCGAGTACCTCATATTACGGTTTATTTGTATAGCGTGCTAATTATATTGAAATCGAACTATATATTATGGTAGATTAGCATTTGCTATAAATTGTTCATTTCCCATTAAGTTTTTATCATATTTCTTATCTGTAAAGCTTTTATGCAATTAATCTGCCAGTTTTTATATACTATAGTGAAAAGGTTAACTTTTAACTGCACACTTGATTACTTGGTACTCATTTAGAACTGCAGAGCTTTTAGAAACATCTTTTTTAATAATCTTTCTGAAATCAAAAGCTTTATTGATTTATCTGTTGAGAAATTTTATTGATAGAAAAGTTGCGCACCTCGATTTTCTGAATTTATGGAGCTTTGTGGAGCTTTTCCCAAGTTTACCAAATGACATTTTAAATTTAATTAATCGCATAACATTTTACACCTCTTAAAACATGACAATTAGCCGAAAATGATAATTCACTGAAAGCTGTTGATAAATGATCTTGTTTGGTGAATTTTCGATTTCACTGAATGGAACAAACTTATAGCTTTAACACTAGATAGCGTTATACGAGTTATTCCTGTACAGTAATTTTGCAATAGACACAAAACCATTAAAGGAACGTAGATAACAAAATAACACAAAAACTTAAATTGCAAAGTTGATTTTATAGAAAAAAAAATATGTGTACGAATTGTACGATGATGCGGGGTGTTACTTCAAGAATAATAAAAATCGATTTTCCAAGCCGCACACGCTATGTACATATAGATACATCCATATGTATATATAGTTTTATTGTACAGTAGTTTATAGTATAAAAAAGACAAATGGTAATTTCGAATTTTTATTGTACATGCGAGTGACAAAGGGAAAATTGACGTGCACACAATGGTAAATTGCTATTATTATGACTCACTCGCCTATATATGTATGTACATATGTATGATGACATGAGAGACGCGGATTGCAATTTAAAAATCAATTTGCGCACAAATTCACTATTCAATCATAATCATATAGTAAAAACTATAGTAGTTCTAAATAATAACTGTAATAAAAATATTTAAAACATTGTTTACTACATATATAAATTTATGCAGAACATATATGTATACATATGGTTGTTGTTGGAAAAATACCTATTTACCATTTAAACAAAAAGCTTTTCTAAAGCGTAAATATTTATCCATCACTTTGTTATCGTTTATCATATATGTACATATGTACATACATATACCTCGACTATATATAGTATTTGACAAATAATATTTGTATTACAACATTAATTAAACTGATAACGACGGCGATAATGATTATGATGATGATGACGACGATAATCATAGTTTTGTTTTTATTTGCTCTCGATAAAATGAAAACCATAACGATTTTTTTGCCGATATTGTGTGTTCGACATGTACCGCACACACATATATAGAGGAGGTTGGGTGGAAAATTTGATATGCAGACCGTTTCAATGATTTTGGTTAACATTGTGATAGGTTAAAACTCAACCACAGTCAAAAATCATACATACATATGTATGTACATATCCAATTCATTTTATCTAATTAGTTAAATTTATCATAAAACTGTCAGCATATACTATATATAAAAAAAAGAAGCTTTTTTATGTAAATGAATTCGATTCAAAAGCCTAACCAAAGCTTGTACATATTGAACTTTTGTTTTTGATTTTGTCTTTTATGATTATTATTATTTTCGTTTGATTTATGCGTTGTCGTCGTCGTCGTCGTCCTATCACGCGGTTAAGAGTTTAGAGAATATTGTCGCACTGTATGGAGTATTGGGAAACCAAAAATTTGGTTGATTTGTAAATATATCATTGGGATTTTGATTTGTTTTGTGTGCTTTTTCGATATATTGGTTAGAATGGAGGTTGGGTGTTATATGTATAGGCATAATATATATGTATAAGGATTTTTGATTTAGTAACCAAATAAAGTAATTTATACAATTCAGTATATGTATATATGTTGGGTGGAATAAATTAAAATTCAAAATTGTTTATAGTTTTAGGTTGATGGGGTCGAGAGCAGGGATGGGTATTTACGCGCCATCTATTTTAAATATTAATTCTAAAGTTTATAGAATTGCGCCTTCAATGCATTTTAATCTACACTTAAAAAAAAAAATTCTTTTCAATCTGCAATGTCTGCAAAGCGTTGCTAGAAATTATGATTTAGCAAGCGTATATCCTTTGCATATATGGTTAGAAAAAAGGAACAACTTGATTGGACACCTTGTGGTGAGTATAGGAGATTAAACACCGTGACCATATAGAGTACCCCACATATAACATTTTAACAAGTTTAAATCATAACGAAACAAAGAAATATATTTTTAATATCAATGAAACTGGCTATATTAGTACGGCTGGCGCGTACAAGGCGCAATCTGGAACACCAATTTTCGCAAAGTTTTCCTAACTTTTCGCAGACTTTGCAGCCGTATTTCGCCAATAACTCTTCGACTGTTGATTTCCAGGTGTTCAATTGTCTCTGATTTATCGACGTAGACAAGTAACTGCACATAACCTCAATGGTAATAATCCAATGGGGTTAAATCACACGATCTTGGTGGCCAATTAATTGGACCATTACGCGATATCATTCTTTCATCAAAACTTTCTTTGAGTAAAGCAATTGTAGTGCGCGCTGTGTGGCATGTGAATCGGTCCTGTTGGAACCACATGACAGCAAGATAATTGCCAGCTAATCGAGGTACGAAAAAATTTCGAAACATGGCCCTATACCGCTCACCATTGCCAGTTACTTTATGGCCATCATTGTTTTTGAAGACATATGGACCAATGACTCCGCTAGCCCATAAAGTGTACCAAACAATAATTTTGTGTTGATGTAAAGGTGTTTCGACAAAAGCTTGTGGATTATCCTCACTCCAAATGCGACAATTCTGCTTATTTACGTACCCATTCAACCAAAAATGGGCTTCATCGGAGAACAAAATTTTGAATAGAAATTCAACATCAATATCAATTTGTGATTCAGCCCATTCGCCGGATTGGCGGCGCACACGATGGTCGTTTGGCTTTAATTACTGCACAAGTCGAATCTTGAAACCTTTTAAGCCAAAATACTTTAGTAAAATCTTCCATAAAGTGGAAGGATACAACCCCATTTGCTGATGAATTGATTGATTTGGATCTTCTTCAATGCTTTCCTTAACAGCGGCTACAGCTTCTTCAGTGCGCACTGTATCATTAAGAGTAAACGTGGTCTAAAAACGATCTATTGTTATTCGAATTAGCCGCACTGAAGCACGATTATTTATGCCATAAAATGGACGAAGTGCACGATAAGTTTGACAGAACCATTATTTTGATAAAAAATTTCAACAATTTGCAAGCGTTGCTCTGATGTAAGTCTATCCAGCAAGACAGCTATTACCATTCCGTTTGGCTTATTCGAATTCACGCCAAATAAAAGAATCTCTAAAGGCGAGAGGCGATACGATAAATTGGACTTCAAAGATGTCAAAAGTTGTTCTTGGCATAAGAGCTACACCAAAAGATAATATTAAATGTTCCTCGTGGATAGTTTATGAATAACCACAAAAATTACCAAGCCAAATTTTTATGGAAGTGCCAGATCAACAACCTTCAGACTCCGATCAGGTTATTAAACATCTACGAATTACTATGCGCAATCTAGTTCCAGGTGCGCCCCCACATGCTCTAATATTTATTCCAAAAACGCTGGATAAATGTGAGTTTGTTCTTATCCGGCTTGATAAAATTCGTAATAGGCTGATATCGCTTTACAAAAGCCCACATAACGTAATACGACGGTTCAGAAAACATAATGAGGTCCTCGAGTCTCGTTTTTCGGAGTCTCGATCAATAATATCGCAAGACCAAAATGTGTTTCAGTTTTCAGGATCATGTGTCAGGCGATGATGTGGAGTCCATCTCCACAATGTTGCAACCCCTGGCCACGATGAATTATTCACGATAAGCAAGGAACACAATTACAGATGTACATAATAGTCTGGTTTGTACAAATTCATCCGTCTACAAAAAAGGTCGTGTTTTTGAAGAAAGATTATAAATTAATTCAGTTAACAATTGCATAGCAATACCCTCTAACACTTACAAGCCCACAGGTTTTTGGGTTATCTAAAAATATTCGGCAGTAGTGAGAAGAACGCTGAAGAAGAATGGCGGATGCGATAAGGTTGCTGAAAATATATGCTTTCCAAATGGAATAATATTGCTATCAAAGTATCGATGAATTATTATCGCGTTGAATTGATTGCGATGAATTTACCAAAACTTTACTGGTGAATCGTGTTAACAAATTATAATCGAAATACCTTTCTGTAGCCATTCTTTTATATACACATTCGTCGCTACTATGTCACAAAGGCCTGGCAAATACCATGAGTCGATAACAGTAAAGCGCTTGCCAACTTAACTCTTTTTGCAAATTTATCTAAGTGAAAGTTCTTCATATTTAGCGGGAGCGCATTGTCACTATTTTGGCAAGATATATATTTTGACCTGCTAACCTGTATCAAATCCACTTTCACGCACGTTTCCATCCATTAAAACACATTCATTAAATTTTGTCAAAACTTGGTCATAGAGCAGTCTGTCACGTTTAGTGGATAAAGTTTTGTTTGTCTGAACGATTTGATTTTTTAATAAATCAGTATAGCTCATATCTTTCGTGAACTCGAATTCGTGTTACCGTCAAAGATCTCTGAATTAATTTTAATGTAAGTTATAATCTTCCTGTACATTTGTTTATCATAATTAAGCAATGTTTCCGATTTTTATGAGGTGCTCTTTCTACGCTGAAGCCATCTTTATACTAATTTTGAACAATTGATATCGCTGTTTTGCATTTACCCTAATGAAATTTGGTCACCTAGTTTAGAACATACATACGTCACCTAGTTTAGAGCATACTACGTAACTCAACATTTTGAAGTTGGCCAAGCCGTTGTATGTGTTTCTTTGCATGAATTGTTATCTCTTCGCTGATGTATTCCATCCGAAGGTCCCTATGTAGTTTATCATTTCTTATGTACCAAGGAGCGTTCACTATCTCACATAACACTTTATTTTGAAAAGCTTGTATTATTTTAATATTGGCTTTCTAAGTACAGCCCCAAACCTGAATACCATAAGTCCATATAGGTTTTAAAACTTGTTGGTATTGTAGCAACTTATTAGGTATTAACAGCTCTGAATATCTTCCAATTATATTTGTATATATTTAATGTTAAGCTTAATGATGCAAAGGGGATTTTTCATCTCCCGATTACGATCGGTTATGGGCAGTTAAAATTTGTATGTACCAAATGCGTTTCGCTGGTTATTCTCGACATCTACTTAAATTTCAGATTAATGCCACCAGAGACGTCGAATCGCTCGCATATGCATTTTAAAGAAAATTGTTTGTCTAAGAATTTGTGTTTTGACGTGCATTTAGATAGAAATTTTAAAGCAATCCAACCAAAATCCAACAATCAATTTTTAAAAATGTCCAACTTTTCTCCTTCGCTTTTTTGACAGAGAAAATATCTCGAAAATATTTCCACTCCACCAGAACTCATAATACGGGTGCAAGAAGTCGATTAGCTAGCTCCTAGCTAAACTACTGCACACCATCGAGGGCAACAATTTTAAAAAATAATTTAAATTATAAATTGGTGGTCGATAAGAATTTTAAATATCAGCCAGATCTAACAAATTTTGTAATTTTAAGTTTTTGTAACAGGACCTTTCGTACAAAACTCAAACAATCGCAAGTTTAAAAATGACCATCGTCGATTTTGAAAGTGAGGCTCAACAAAATTCAAATTTTATCGATTTAGAAAACATTGGCGCCAAATTTTATCAGAATTTGAAAATTTCAAATCGAATTTTTAAAATTTTTAAAATTTATTTACAATTCTGAAGTTTAAATAGAAATTTTGGATTCTCAAAAATTTGAATATTTTGAAATTTGATTTAAATTTATAATTCTTTCTACAATTCTTTATTCAAAATTGATCAAAATTATCGAATTTTTAAAAATATTTGTTATTTAGAAATTTATTAATCTTTAGAAAATCTAATTCTGAAGTAGTTAACGGATTCAAATTTACAAATTCAGGATATCCCGCTTGTGTTTGGTAAGTTGCATGTGTAAAGTGAAATCAAGACTGGCCCCAGAACGCTACCTTGGGGAACCCCTGCAGGTACTTTAGCTCGGTAAATTCTTCTTCAAATCTAACGCGAAAATATCTGTTAGCAATATAAGATTTCAATATTTGAAAGAATTTTTTTTGCGAATCTCGATGCAGTTTATATTCCAATCCAGAGTGCCATACTTTATCGAAGGCGTTTGCTACATCTAGAAATATCGTTGACACATATTCTCTTATTTTCAAGTGGATCTTCAATAATACTTGTAATTCTGTAAACTTGCTCTATGGTGGAGTGGCTTTCTCGAAATCCGAACTGATGTGGTGGTATTAGCTTTCTCTCAAGTATTATAGGTTTCATCGTTTTGTTTAACAGTTTCTCAAAAATTGTCGAAAGTATTGGAAGCAGAGAAATGGGCCTATAAGACTTTTTATGATTAGATAGTTTAATTGGCTTTGGTATCATACTTATTATACTGCTTTCCTTTGCAGAGGTACATATTTCAGTCGAAATGAAGCGTTGAATATCTGAAGAAGTTTATTTCACCTGTAATTAAATCATAGCCAGGAGATTTTTTCGTATTTATGTTATGGTTAATTTCATCTTTCAACTCTCGTAGAGTTATAGGTGGTATTTCCCTAGAATCCTCCTTGTGCACTGGTATTATATTTTCATCAGCTGATTTTCTAGGATATGGTTGGAACGTTTCTTCAAGATGTGATGTGTAAAGTGCAGCTTTCTATTTGGCACTTGTTACCCAATTTCCCTCATCATTTTTATTGGCGGTATTTGATAATTTGGTCTTTTTAAAGACTACACGAAGCTGATTTTTCAGTTCTCTAACGATTTTCGTTTTTCATTAACCAACTCCCTGATCTCGACTGGATAAGTGAAATTATTACGCTCCTTGTTTTGGATTACTAGGGTGCTATCCCATACTATTTGTTGTATATTATTGATTAATAGTTCCACTTCATGTTCTAATTGAACCGGATGCTTGGTTGGTACAATAAGATTGGTGTTGTCTTTAACCAATTTCCTAATTAGTTCCCAATTGGTTTTGTTATTTGTTAGTCTAGATGGATGTTCCTCCTTAAAAATCGTAGAGCTAACGGACGTACTGGCGGGCGAGTGGTCCGATGAGAGACATTCACTATTTTCAAGAAATCAATCGGAGTTTTGTTTGTGTCAGTAGCCCGTACATTGGTTTTCCTCCTGAAAGATATTCACAATTGTATGCTTGACCTGCGACGCATAGTTGTCTACTTATTGGATTTGTTAATCTTGAAGTATGAAAACCAATGATAAAATTAAATCCTAGCTGGTTCAATAACTTTTTATAATCCTCTTTATTTAAATTATGTCTTGGAGGACAATACATTGAACAGATATTGAATATTTTTGTTGTTGTTAAGTTGACTGCTAATAGTAGCTACTTGCATACTTTCTTCTTCAATTTATATTCCCCCATAATGTTGAATATTTTCTTTCACAAATATTGTTGATCATCCTCTTGCTCTTTCAGCTGAATGTAAAGCGTGATATGAGACGTAAACCACGTATTTTATTTATCATATTAGTTGCGTATAACATGGCTGTTATTTCATCCACTGTTCCTCGACTATATAGTTGCCTATTTAAAGCATCTGTGGATCTGTTATGTTTTATAAGCCGTGTATTTAGCGCTTCGATGGTTTTACATATTTGTTCTTATAGGGAACCCTCCCTCTCCGTAATCCCAAATTGTAAAATACGCCAATCTTATTCGATTTATTTTGATTCAGTACAAATTGATCAAAAATCGGCTGAATTGAAGGGAGTTTTAAAATTGCGCCTTTATTCTTTAAAACTCCTTTTCATCATCAGCGTGAATATTCTACAAACCCGATATATTTTTATTTCGATACCTGACCCGATATATTTTTAATGTTGAACAATATGTCTAGAAATTAGTTAATTCGGAAAGGTTTAACAATTCCCATAACAGTTTTCTTTAGGTTAGATAGTTCGGTAGTGACCTGCCTGACAAATATCCGACGTCTCATAAGCTCATAGGAGAGTTTTTTTTTAATTTACACATTTTATTAAAATCCTTGCAAAAACTCTAAAATATGCGATTTCGAATAACTAAGCTAAGAAGCATCCCTAATTCTTGCTTTCGAGACGCTTTTATACTACATTGACCAAAGCATTTGGAACTTTAAATTTCAAATTCATGATAACTCAGATTTTGCCAAAATTCCGAAAAGCTATAATTGTCGAAAATGTTTCAATTTTCAAAGAGGTTTTATCCAGATAAAAGGCTAGAGCTGAAATTAACCGTATCTCAAAAAAACATATAGAACACGAAATTTGACTCACTTCGAATCCTTTATTTTTTAAATTTCTGAGTATTTTTACACCCATGATAGTGTTTGTTTTATAAATATTTATGTAATTTTTGATCGATTAGATCCGCGATAGTAACCACGTATTTGAAATAATCAATGCTGGAAAGAATTTACCACCGAAAAAAAATTCTACAGGCAAAACAATTATTAAATTATTACTTCATAGTTTCAGAACTCTAAAAAGACTAATTTTATAATTTTGGGTGATGTTTGCAATGAAAGAGAGCATAAATAAAACATAAATAAAAAACACTCTCAAAAAATCTCGAACCCAAATTTTAGTCGACTTTCCCAATCACACACGCAGTAAAACTCACGAGTAACTGTCTAACACTGATGCAAGACAATTTTTCGTGTGCTTTACTATGGGAGTGCTTGGCAGGATCCACCAAAATTTGGTATATCGAATTTTGATTATTAATTAACATTTTTTGTTTTAATTCAATTTGTTATAACTTCAGTATGAAATATCAGAGATGCTCTGAGAATTCAACCCACGACGTAGAATTTATTTAAAACATTTATCTCTTTGTGATTTTTAGATCTCAAGTAAAATTTAAAAAAAATCAATATTTTTATACAAGATGCAAAAGCCATTTGAATTAAATCGGATCTATAATCTAAGCGAATGACTTGGGAGAACCTTGAGACCCAAACCAATTTATCAAAAATACTGCTCAAACATTTTCGGCATGTTGGTTGAACAACCTAGTTTATAATTTTTGTTTTTCGGATTTTTAAAAATATCTCCAATATTTTTTAACCTCCTTTTCATTATCAGTGAGAGTGTTCGAAAAAAATCCTGACACGATATATTTTTGATTAAGAACAACATGTCTAGAAATAACAGTAACATTGGAACAACATATCAATAACTAAGTTTCAGCTTTCTAGGTTCAATGGTCCTGCTGCGAACTGCCTGAACTGAAAAAAATTTCCCATGGAAAAAATGTTCTATAGGCAAAAAAATTATTAAATTATTATTGTTATCATAATTTCAGAACTCCAAAAGGACTAAGGAGGGCTTAAATATAAACATAAATAAATAAACTTTCAAAAAGTTTCGAATCATATTTTAGTCAACTTTCCCAAGCACCAACATAGTAAAATTCACGAAAAGTTATCTAGCACTGATGCAAGACAATTTCTCGTGTGTTTTACTATGTGAGTGCTTGGCAAGATCCACTAAAATTTGCCAGACAAAAAGCCTTAACTAAACATTCAAATGAGTGTTAAAATCTACACACAATAATTAACTCCATATTTAGGGAGCAACATTTTTGATTGTTTTTGTGATATCTGTTGAATTTCCCACACAACAAATTTCGGGTACATAATTCCATGACTTGAAATTAATTTTGGCCTTGTTTTGATTCACATCGTCTTACATATTAGTAATCGTCCTAAAATAATATTTCAACTTTTTGATGTAAGTCGGTATTTTTCGGTTCGGAGTACGGCAATGTCCTAAAATAATAATATCCTTTTTTTGCACATATACTTCAGACATAGATGTGTGATATAAGAGTATAGTTTTGATTAGTTTTATCATCATGAGATGAGTGATGAATTTTAAATTAAAAGAACAAAAAATATATTTTTGTTTTGTTTAAATTTTATTGTTGTTCTTATCTATTAACTATATTACAAGGATATTACCTTTTGTGTATTGAGGTATTGTAAAAGTTTTTTATTATTAGTTTTGCCTTCAGGGAAGGAATTTTCATTACTTTTCATATTCTTTCAAACTATTTTTATAATTTATTTTTACTATTTAATAGAATTTTTATTATTTTGTTGTTGTTATTATATTATTTAAGATGGAGTTTTATTAATTTCATAAATGTTGGCATGATCATAAATAAATGTCTTATCTTGTTTGGTTTGGTCTGCAGGAGAATTGCGGTTGAGAATATTATCAAATTAAATTTACCAAGGTTTTAACCATACGGAAAAATACATACCGCAATAGAGCGCCAAGATGTGTAAAGTGCATTGGAAGGCCTCCTGCTTAGGCGTATTCACTAAATTGAAATTACCCTCCAACATGTGTGAACTGCAAAGAGCAACATCCTGCAAATTACATAGGCTGCATAGTAGCTAAAGAACTACAAAAAATTAGAGACCAATCACTTCGAGGTCCATCATATTATAAAACGGTGGTAGCCGTAGTAGCGTAAACACAAACCCAAGAATCTTAACCACATCTATATCGAGTAAAGTAACTGATCGTAAGTCGTTTTCGCAAGTGGTGGCATCCGGGCTGAAAATGGCTAACTAGTACTGACAATGCCTCAAATTTATAGCTGCGAATCAAATTTGATTTCTTAAAATTTAGTAAAGATGGATTAATTTTCAAGTGTTTCCTAATTTTAAAATTCTTTCAGAATATTTTTGATAATACCTGCGATTAGAGTAAAAAACCATAGAACAAGTACCGCTTCTCATGGCCGATTGAGCGCTTTGTCTATTATGTACATGTAAGCAAAAGATCTCAAAGCGATTAAGATATGCTAACTTTTACAGTGCTGGACAAAACCATATCTTACAATTGTGCTGTATTGCTTCTTTAAATTATCAATAACTATACCCGGTCTCATGAAATATGTTGTACTTATTTTTTATTTTTCACATCGCATCGACAATTGGCAATATTATAAGCAGAGCAGAATTGTGGGTACTTCGGGTATCTGGGGCCAATACTAAATAAAGGGATCCTAACAAATTTTTATCAATTAAATTATGAACTACGTTGCTCATCCAGAATGTAGAATTGGTTTGAATATTAGTTTTGTGTACTTGGTTTGATTTTCAAGGCTCTTCCAAGTGTTTCGCTTAGATTATAGGTCCGATTTAATTCGTATAACTTTTACATCCTGTCTCTATTGGAGGATCATCTTTCGATTGAAAATATTTAAAAATACCCCAACGTTTCGAAATTTTTCGAGTTTTAAAATTTAATTAAGAAATTCAAAAAGTGAATTACTAAATTTCAAACATTTTCAGAACCTTGTCAAAACTTTTTTAAAATTTGGAATTGCAGAAGTCAAAAATAAATACATTTCAAAAATATCGATGTTTTTAAATAAACTTGTGGTTTACAAATCGCCAAAAGATAAACGTCTTATATCAGTTTAACATTGTGGAGTGAAAATTCAGAATATAAAAAAATAACATAATTAGTAAACAAATTAGTAAACAAATCGAGAAATGCATTAAAATTTACAAAAAATTAGGTATTTTCATCAGTTGAAAATGTTTTGAATTTTAAAAATTCATAATTCGAATTTTAATATTTATCTTCTGAATCGTACACGTGAAGAAAACTTTCGAAATTTTGCAACATTTAAAATGTACCTAAGAAATTTAACAGTTTCAAAAAATGTTGACAGAGGGCTATTTTCAAAAACGTAAAATTTATAGAATTGTAAACGTCAAATTTGATTTCGAATCTCGATTATTTCGCACCTCGAAAATTTAGAGTTTTCAGAATGTGGAAATAAAATTCTTTTATTAACTGGTCATGCCACGAAATCAACCTTGTCTGAACAATATATACAAATAAAATTTAATATCGTCGGTTTTTGTCTAACCGACCCTCTCGATTTAAACGCACATCATTAGTCACTGTGCTGCACGGTATGTCGAATTCCATCAAAACCATCATGGTTTATTGCATGCCATCTTATTGCCCTTTACAGAGGTAGCAGAAACCATGGGCCCGCAGCCAGTTGCGCACTTTTAAATTATTGATTGAAATATGCACCCAGATAATACAAATAAAGTGAATTTCAAATGTATAAAACCTTATAGCCTTAATCGGGTAAAATTATGTGTAGTTGGAGGATGATGCACATTAAAATGTAACCGCAGAGATACGTACGCGTATCTGGCTAGTCCATGATATCCACTAAGACTTTTTTAATGTTTGTGTCGGACGCCAATTTTTCGGGACCCGCAATGGGAGCATTTTTAAATTCACAACCGCGCAACTGTCGGGTATACCTCCACAGGTGTAAATGTGCAGGTCGACCGGAGTATGTGTAAAAAAGTATGATATATCTGTATACACTTTATTTGGGGGTTGCGCAGGGAAACCAGTTTGTGTGAATATCGAATATATCGAATACAAGAGATTACAGTTGAGGCCAATGTGTAGTGGTGTTGTAAATATTAATTTTGATTAAATTACACCCAGTATCAATTGTACCATGCGATTAAACTAGTTCAACCCGACGTCACTATATGAGATGAACTATTCAGCGATGGTGAAATTTTTTGGTAGTGAGCATCTTCTGACTAATTTTCTCTAACATAAGGATGCCAAATATTCACGCTAGTGAAATGGAACGTTTCGGGTACTAAAGATTTTTGAAACCAAGTCCCTTCAAAGTTTACAGTAAACCTATTATACCTACACGACAAACTACCAAAAGACCGAAAGTCCCTCCTAAAACCGAATGTCTGGAAGCTAAGATATTGCAAAAATCTCGTCTAGCATAAATTTTCATATAGTCTTAGTGAATATAATGCATTTATTTATTTTTATTTACGCTGGCGCTATGTCCCATGGAGGGATTTGGCCGCCTCAGCGATGCTCCACAAATAGTTCGATTCCCTGCAAGAGAACGCCAGGCACGATAATCGAGTGTTATCAGGTCCTTTTCGACGTCGTCCATCCACCGGGTAGGTGGTCTCCCTCGAAGTCCTACTTGTAGGTCGTTGGTGCCGACTCTAAAGCCTGTTTGGTTGTTCGATTTTGCGAACGAAGAACGTATCCGAGCCATCTAAGCCTTGCTGGTTTTATGAATCCGATGATGTCAACTTTATCAAGATCATTTCTGATCTTGTGATTCATACGCATCCTACAAGTGGCTCCCCTTGAATGGGACCGAGAATTATACGTTTTTTGATGTTTTGCGCTGTTAGTGTCCAAGACTCGCAACCAAAGGTGATAACTGGCCTTATCAGCGCTTTGTAGAGGTTCAGTTTCACTTTGCGCGATATGTGGGGAGACTGGAAGATCTTAATGTTGGCGTAAAATGCTCGGTAGCCTGCTGCAATGCACGTTGCGATGTCGACAGAAACGGAGTTTTGCTCACTGATCGGGGGATCCTAGATATTTGAGCTCTTCAACTTTTTCATACTGTTTGACTTCAGAAATAAAATCCCCTCGTGGCTGCCTGCTGGCATGTATTTGGTCTTCGTTATTCATTGATTTGAAGGCCAATTGGTTGGGCTGCCATTTCCAATGGAAGGAGGATTTCTTTCAGGGAGATGATGTTGCGACCCATAATGCAAATATCATCAGCGTATACATTATAATAACTGGGAGATTTGTAATATGGGCCGCTGCGCTGCGCTATATTACGCTGACGAATGATATATTCTAATGGTAAATTGAAGAGAATCTAAGCTATCGGGTCTCCTTGCCGCACTCCTGATGTTATCTCGCAGGCATCCGTAATTTTACCTTCTATTTGAACCTTACATATTGAGTCATCAATTTAAACCTTACACAAAGAATTCACTTTTGGCGGTATGCTTAGATAGGACAAGACGTTTCATAACGTATTTCTCTTAATGCTGTCGTACGCCTTGGAAGTCTACGAATAGACTGTGCACTGGGATGTCTTTTTCATAGCATTTTTCTAGTACCATCCTCAGGGTGAAAGTTTCATCGGTTGTTGATCTATTCGGGCGGAAACCGCATTGATCCATGATCCTCTCGGTGTATGCTGTAACTTTGCCGCGACTACTTTGGCCAAAACTTTGTAGCCTGTATTCAGCAAAGCTATATGCCGCGGTAGTTATTGCAGTTTAACCGGAGCTCCCTTTTTATGAAACGGACAGATAAGAACTGTCTTCCACTCTTCTAGGATGTCTTCTGTAGACCTAATTATTGATATAAGCTCAAAACTTCGGTAAAACAAATAATCGCCGCCATATTTGAGCATTTCGTTGCAGATACCATCCTCACCAGGTCTGTGGTAATTTTTCATCTGCGATATCACGTTTCACACTTCGTTGTATATTGGAGGGGGCGGTGGAGTCATCTCGACCTTGATATCGCGTTGAAGTAAGAGAATTTGTTGATGGGAAGTTGGTGCCTGTTTGTTTAGAAGTGAGGAAAATTGCCTCCGCCAGACTTCGAGGACGGTTTTAGTGTCCATCAATAATAGTGTCCACTGGATTCGTTGCGAATAGCGCTGCAACGCGGATGAAAGTCGGCAGCTAGTTCTCTTATGCAGCAATATCTATCTCTCAGGCTAGAATTTTGTTTGTTGAGCTCCTGTTTCATGCCATTCTCGTTTCTTTCGTCTGCATCGCCGATTGGAAATTTTCCTTGCAATCATGCAGGTGTTAGGGGATTGTCTGGTTCTTTGAGATAGATTTATTTCACGTGCGCGATCTTTCTCTCGGATAGCGCCTAGACAATCATCGTCCAACCAAAGATTTTTAGGTCTGGATGGAGGCATCGGTTACCGCCGTTTTGTGATGTTCTACTATGTTCTTGAACGGAGTCTCGAAGGCGGTCGTGCTAACTTTGTTGTTCAATGTGGCTGTGTTCCAACGAGTGATACGCTGAAAACGATGATTGTACGTGGTGAAGAGGCGACATTTTAATTCAGCAACTACAAGAAAGTGGTCCGAGTCGATATTAGATCCACGTTTGGTTCTGATGTCATTGAGGTTATAGAAAAATGCCTTTTGGACAAGAGGATGTGGTCGATTTGGTTGACCGTTGTCCCGTCGTTAGATTTCCATATGGCTTTATGGATTCGTTTATGTGGGAAGTATGTGCTGGAGACCACCAAGTTGTAGAGCAAAGCTAGCTCCGTGGTGTGCGTTCCATTGTTGTTTGCGGTAGGGTGCAAGGAGTTTGTTGATATGTGCTGCCCGCACTGCCAATTTGAGCATTGAAGTCGCCCAAAACAATTTTAATATCTTTGATTTGATATGAACGTTCATAAATGTAATGTTAAAGTGACGACCATGAAACCTGAGTGTACAAATCCGATTGTTGACAGGAATGAAATTAGTCACGAATATTAACGACATCGGTTTGCTAATCAAGAAACCATCGAATTCATGTTTATTCATGTTATTGCTGCAGCAGGGGGCTAGTCCGTAGCGACTGTAATCGGCGATGTCGTTGCCGATTAGTTTTGTTTCCTGCAACGCTATGAGGTCGAGTTGATACTTAGATGCTTGTTCGGGGAGTTTATCTCTCCGATCGATTTAGACTAAATACATTCCATATGTTCCAAATTTAAAATCGTTGTCCTTATATCGTGTCCGAGGTAGTTGTTGTGAATCCAAAAATATCCGAGGCTCATGTTGAGGTTTCTAACTCCCTATAGGAGGACCACAGCCATCACACTTTAGCCTACTTCTAAAACAGAGTAGTTTCGAGTGGCCTCCACGAAGAGGCATTGTGGCCACTTGCTGAAGTTGTACGCAGTTACGGCACATGAAGCGAGCCTTTTGTTTATCCCCCTGCATACACAGCAGCCTGACCACCACCAATATAATGAATGCGTTCTTCAAAGTTCTTCTCCTTCTACATGCTGTATACGTAGAGCGAACTTTAATCCCATGGCCTTGAGAGGACTCAGAAAATGAAAATTACAAGGATAAGAGGCGTTTAGCTTCATTATATATCCGTTGTTGGATCGTAATGCATGTCAAAATAGAAACGAATTGTATAAATTCTAGTTGAGAGTAAATTGTATTCCTAGGATCTCTAATACCAACAAGCTGGAATATAAATCATTAATACGCCCTATTGAATTATGCATAACTATATACTGTTAAAACTATTAGATTCCTATTTTAAAATTCAACACAATACAGTTTGGTTTTTTGTTGTTCCTGAATCCTTTTATACATTTATATGAATGTATATGTATGTAGTTTAGTTTTTTTTGTAGTTGAGTTGTACTACAAAATAGATAAAATTATTTAACAAAAAAAAATTTTTTTCTTCTCCATTTTTTTTGTTTTAGTTTTAGTTTTTAACATATTTGAATACATGAATGTTTAAGGATTGTTCATTGTTTTTATTACCATACCCTGGCATTTTATGTAGTGCATATACATATATGGAACAGAAACAATAGTCGAGTACCAAAAACTATATATCGGAATAGTAGTTGGTAATATTTTTATGAATATGAATTATTAAAAAAATTAATTCATGGAAAATGTTTTTTTGTGTGCTACTATGGGTGGTGGTTTGACTGTGCCTTCATTCGGTCCCTTGAATATTTTTTTGTTATTTTTGTTGTTGTTAGTATGGTTTAAGTAATTAACAGGCCGGACTATACATTGTAATCATATTCGTATGCATATGAGAACAATTCGATTGTAATTTATTGTTATTTGAATATTTTGTACGCGCTGCATACACACACACATAATATAATTGATTAAATTTCGCCGTATGTAATGGATTATATGCGTCTATTATTCATGCGACAGGGCTTTGAAACAAAATTATTTGAATATTCATGATGGTTTTTTTTTTGGTTAGGTACCGACGAAATTACTGTGTATATTGTACTCCTATATATACTATGCATACATAATCGAAAATCAATTTTCACCATAAAAGATTAAACTTTTCATTTCGCGAGATAATCGGAAAAACTATTTATCTCGTCTCAAAAAAAAAAAAAACATGAATTTTTTTAATTATCGATAAATTTCGAGACTCTGCTTCAAGTCTTACTAATTCAAGTTTTTAACATTTTTTAACAATTTTATTGATGAATTCAGCATTCTTTTGGCAGACTAAACTAATACAAACCTGGGTGATTTTAACATTGATTTTCTGACACATAATTTAGTGCTAAATAGATAGGCTTTTGCTGCACATTTCTTACAGAGTATTAGAATTAAAAATTTTAGACAAATGCAAAAGAGTAATTTTAAAATGCAATCGTGCACGGTAATGGTCATCTAATATTTTCTCTGACAACCTGTAGACAACGTAGATATCGTTGCTAACATAGACAATTCGTATAGAAAACGACGATAAAATAGAAGATTGATAGAGTGATTTAAGGAACTAGTTCTAAACCATGGTGGTCTTTAGATGTTTTCAAAATAGAGTAGGTTGGAAAAGAATTAAACTAAAATATTTTCATAGTCTCTCGAATAACATTGTAATCTGAATATTCACAAAAGTATAGTTGTATCGATTAAGACCAGTTCAGTGTTGCCTTCGTTCATTCGTGTTGATTTTTTTTTTAACCAATAATAATAATAACAGTGTTAAAGGCCATTACTGGCCCCTTACTGAATCAACAATCTGGCTCCAACGGTTACGATCCTGAGCTTGGTCTTCATACTGTCTTAGACAATCTGAAGAGGCCAAGTCGTTTTTTACATCGTGGAGCCATCGTCGCCTGCAACGACCTCTGCGCCTACCATATGGTGGCACTCCTTTCAGAGATCGCTGCCAAATTCGTTCCGGATCAGCACGCAGAACGTGACCGAGCCAGCGTACTCGCTGAGATCTAACTTCATGTACAATATCGGGGATCTTCATCAGATCTCTGACCTCGAAATTGTACAGAGCTCGGTATGTACCATCTATTTCGCGTTTAGAGCCATAAATCACACGCATGATTCTTCTCTCAAATGTAAGGAGCCATCTCTCGTACTCATCCAAACCAGAGATCAGGTATTTCGTCTTGGACTCATTGATCTGGAGTCCAACAGAAGCTGAAAACTCTACAAGCGGATCAAGTATTTCTTTCACTCCGTTGCTATTCAGTCCAATCACGCATATGTCATCTGCATATGCAAGCACTTGATTGGACTGGCGATATAAGATGTTGCGCTGAGGTGTTTCGGTTTTACGAAAGATGTACTCCAACATGAGATTAAAGAGTATCGGGGACAGAGCATCTCCCTGCCGAGCACCCGAGTTAACTACAAAAATTGTCGATAGCCTGTTCTCAACTTTAACACAGCATTGAGACTGCGTCACTATCATCCTGCACAGTCGTACCAATTTTGTTGGCATTCCTAGGTATTCCAGGGCAGACCACAAACTCTCTCGATTGATCGAGTCGTAGGCCTGCCGGAAATCCAGGAAAACCTGATGTACGGAGATGGATGTCTCATAATATTTAGATAGAATCATCCGCAGCGAAAAGACCTGATCAGTGACTGATCGATTCGGACGAAATCCTCCCTGATAGTCACCAACCACGCCCTCCGCCAGAGGAGTGATTCTATCCAATAAAATGTATGACAGTAACTTGTATGCTGTGCAAAGGAGAGCTATACCGCGATAATTCTCACACTTCAAGCGGTCTCCCTTCTTGAAGATGGGGCATATCGCGGCCACTTTCCATTCATCAGGCATAACTTCGGTTCGCCATACTAATCGAATAAGGTCGAAAAGACAGTTCCACAAAGTATCCCCTCCGAATATCAAGAGCTCCGAATTAATGCAGTCCACTCCAGGTGAGCGGTTTCGTTTCATTCTCTGCATGGCCTTAGTGAATTCCTCATGGGATGACTCCTCAGTGCAAATCTCCGCAGACTGTTTTAGAGGTGGCTCAACAACAGTCTGTGACGCATGATGAACATCAAGCAGCTCAGTAAAGTGTCCACTCCATGCGTCAAGTACTGCGTCGATGTTGACACAGAGGTTTCCATCCCGGTCCCGAATGGCGGTTGACGAAGGCCTGAAAGTATGGTGCAATCCAGTAATTCCATTAAAGAAATTACGTGAACTACGCTCATTGCTGAGTTGTTGTACTTTGAGAACCTCGGCCTTCCACCATTCTCGCTTCTTCCGTCTACAAATCCGCTTAGCTGCCCTTCTTGCAAGAGCTGCCATGTTTTTCCTTGCGATTGTGAGACGATGTTGCACTTCATTATGGGCTATATTTTGTTGCTCAACTGCAAGACGACACTCGTCATCAAACCAATCATTCTTGGGTCTGGCTTTCACTATACCTAAAGTCTGTTGAGCAGCACTGACAACCGAAGTTTTCAGTACCTCCCAGACAGAGTTCACGCAGTCAGACTGGTAATTAGCTCCCTCAATGTTGTCGCTGACAAGATCCTGATATCGTTTCTTTTGATCTTCATTTATCAGACCTTCACAGTCGAAACGTTCCATCCGTTTCGCTGTGTTCCCCGACCTGTACGAAAACTTCCACCGTAGCTTTGCAGCGACCAAATAATGATCGCTGCCTACGTATTTGGTTGCTGACCGATAAGTTCTCACATCCTGCACAACCCGAGCTCGCCCTTTTGAAATTAACACGTGGTCAATTTGGCTCCGGGATGTTTTGCGAGGATGTGTCCATGTCTCTAGGTGTATCTGTTTGTGAGGGAAGAATGTGCTTGTTACTCTAAGATCATGAGCAATTGCAAAGTACATCATTCTCTCACCATTACCGGTCGCAGTTTCGTGTCGTGAGTACGGACCTATGTTTTCACACAAGTCGGCCTGATTTCTGCCAGCTCTAGCATTAAAGTCCCCAATTACCATTCTAACATCGTGTTCGGGTATAGATCCCATCAGATCGTCCAAGTCATTGTAAAATGAGTCTTTATCTTGGGGCTGGCTGACTTCTGTGGGCGCATGTACACAAATTATCGACAGGTTGGCTAACTTCATGCGCAGGCGAAGCATACACAATCGGTTATTGACTGCTTGAAAATCCAAAACAGCCTTCTTTACCTGCGGCCCAAGAAGAAATCCAGCTCCAAGATTTCCGAGGTCATCTCCACTGTAGAACAACGTATAGTCCTGGGACACATGGTCTCCACTTTGAGGCCAGCGAGTTTCTTGAAGAGCAACGAGTTCCAGCCGATACTCTTTCATGCACGTGATTAGACCCTCCAACGCTCCTGGTTTTCTAAGTGTTTGCACGTTCCACGTGCCGATCCTAAATCTCGTATCCGGGTACTTGAGCGGGGGTCCGGTATTGTTTTGGCGGTATCCATTTTTCTTTTTGTTGATTTTATAAACAGTTGATTTTTTTTACGGATGCGGGTCGTCAGCCCAGCGATCCAACCGTTTAGTCGCCTCCTACGACAAGCAAAGGATACTGTGGTGGTATTCTTAGGAAACATGTTCGTGCAATTTAGATTTACGAGACATGTGAGTGCCCCCCGACCACAGGGGCCAATAGGTGTTTTTTTTAACCAATAGGTTTCGTTAAAATGACGTTTTATTTTTTCTTCTGAATATTTTTCATTAAGTTGGTTTATCTCCAAAGTCTTACTAAATGAAGATGGTGAAAAATAGACAACATGCTATTAAATGAAAGACACAAAAAAAAACAATCGCGAATGTCATATAATTACGTCCAGAAAAAATAACAGAACGGATGAACGATGGCAATCTGGGATGGGCGACGTATATTACGCCGTTTAATTTACGCGGTTGTCGACACGTAAAATATTACGTAGATTATTTGGCAAGGTTATTGGTCAACGTCCACAATTAAGGCAATGTACCGGAGTTTGTAACGTGAAGTTTTTAACAGAAAATTTGTTAATAACACATTTATGCGAGTGTACACTTTTTTAGCAGTGTAATCACCAAAAACGAACGAAATATATGTACAGATATATGTAAGTAAGATCGCGGTTGATAATTAATAGTTCGCACATCTAATATTCAGAATTAATTTAATCTAAATAACTTATTAATAAAATTATCATATATGTATGTATGAGGCTGCTAAAGCTGGTTCCGCTAGACATTGTAAAAACAATATTAGTTCTTGAAAAGATTTTATTTCTACATATGGTCGTTAGTATTTCTGAATAGTGGACCTCAAGATCTTTACAAATCGGTATCAAGTATTGGTTGGGCTCCTCTGATAAAATTCAAAATAATCGACATAAACCACGAACAAAATAATTATTTATACAAAATTATTATTTACAAGTGTTTTATTCAATTGAATTGATCAAAAACAGATATAAAATTTGATTAATTTATGATATGATCAATTGTATAATTGTTAATATATTGTTAATGTTTTGAATATATTAATATGGCTGGATTCACTCGTGTGTTCCTGTTGGGTTGGTGAAATATCGTCGTGTATTTCCCAAATGTTCATCTGAAATGTCCACACATATTTTAATTGTTAGGATATTCATAGTGAATAATTCCTTTCAAGAAGAAATCATCAGTTAATAGATTTATTTTTTGACTAATTTCGCATAGTTTTATGTTATGCTTATTATTATATGGCTGAACATCCGGTATAACTAAACCATAATTTGTAAAAAATTTGCTAGTCCTGTTCCCTTCACATTTTGGACAAATTGAGGGTTCAAAATCTATCCAGTTTTGGATATTTTTTAAAGCCTCTTGATTAAACTTTAATAAATTTTTGAAGGGCAGATAAAACTGGGATTTTAATAAATCGCCATGCTTTTCACACTTTTGTATTTGTGTTAATGGTGGACGGAGCAATTTTTCTAATACAAAAGATACGCCACAGGTTGCATTTAATATAATTTTGTTTTTATCACATTTCAGCTGTTTTTAAATATGTCTATATCAATAAATCGCTTCGTTCGTTATAAACAATAGATGGATCTGGAGCAATTTCAATATTTGCTATTAAACTAAAAAATGGATTATCGGGGCTCGATTGAAACAAATTTTTAAAATATTCTGTATCTTCGTTTAAGCATATATAAATTTGGGCTATTGCGTCGAATGCACAGGTGTTATTAATTTCTACACATTGATTATTTTTTTTGAAATGATGTCCGTTACTAAAAATAAATGTGTCTCCAGTGCCAGAGAACTTTTCCGGCACGGCTTTAAATTTCGGAACATCTATTTGTAAAAATCGTGGTAAAATACGCATTCCAAAATGCTTTGGAGAATCATACAATTTTTTTATTCCATTGTTCTTCTTCTTGAAATTTATCAGGATCGTCAGGATTCCTTTGTTAGTTTCATCATAGGAGCCACAGATGGTTCAGTAAGTTGAATTAATTTATACAGGTTTTCGTTTTTTTCTTTTAAAATAGAAATTAATCTACCTAGCCGCAGAGTTTTGTGCTGTGTATAATGATTTTTTACAATCGAAAACCAGCTGTCGAAATTTGAATTTGACAATCTCCCCTTAATGTCAAGTTTGGTTGAGAAACATGTGTCCCATAGGGGTAAAAACGCCATGTACTTTTTTAAGGTAAATTGTACAAAATCATCATATAAACAAATGTTTGTGCTTTTATCAATTTCGGTTGCCAATACCTCCGCTTTGACCGTATTATGAATGTTTAAATATCTCTCATAAAAAGGGCTTTCGCAATATATAGGTTTGGAATTTTTTTTTGTTGTTGTGGTAGTCTCCACGAATCTATGTCGGATGTCTCTTGAAAACAACCGCTTTGGCTGTATAGTTTACCAAAGAATATTTTGAGTTCTTCACGATATTATCGGACATTGTTAGAGCAGAATTGTGAACAAAAAATACGACAATACAGCTGAAAAAGAGTATCGACTTCTTCAAGATTTTCACAGGACAACATATCATACAGAAAATATCCAAAATTAGAGTTTTAACATCTTTAGTACAATCCGGTAGCTTTTCTTTTACTTGAGATGAAACTATGTTCACAAAATGCGCGCAACATATAAATGATCCGACGATTATAATTTATTCTTTTGATGTGAGAAAATCATATGTTAAAACTAAATATTCAGACACGGTCATTTTATTGAAACAACCAATGACTGATTTAATAAGTGCCCAAGACTGTAATAAAATATTTAGGAATATATCGTAAAGACATATTTTATTGTATGTCTTAAAGAAATCTCATAATGGTTGCGGTATCGTGCTTAGAAGAAATCAACTCTGCAATGGGAATCAATGTATTATTTATATTAACCACGCAGCGTAGTAAAGTATCCGTTTGTAGCTAATATAGTTTTTCTAACATTATCAGTTTTAAGGGGTTAGGTGAAAAATGTTGAATATATGAATTTGTTTTGTTTGTCAATCTTGAACTAAATCATTAGTTTTTAATTGTTCCGACCTTATTTTGCGAATGGTTGTTGCAGGAACAAACGATTGCGTGTTACCTTTTTGAAAAATCTTTATATCTGTTTCATTGGCTAAATCTAAAGCAAAGTTATGGCATGAAGTTACTTCCAATTTTGTTTTTATTGTTTGTCGTTTTATTCCTCTGATCTGACGGTATACTTTTTTCCAACATGCCCTAAGCACATTTCACCAACTATATATATATGTATATATCAAGAAATTTATAATCTACTATCTCAAATTTAAATTTGTTCTTGGGAGAGTGTTTGCAGTGCCCATAAACAATGATTTTTGCTTGTTTAATATTAGTCTGTTTTATGTTAATTTTTTGAATTTTGCCAGAGGAGCCCAACCCTTTTTATATCAATACTTGATACCGATTTGTAAATTTCTTTAGGTCCACTATTCAGAAATACTAGCGACCATATGTAGAAAACTCCGAGATTCGTGTTAATTGGTTTTACGTGAACGATTATTTTGTTCGTGGGTCAATATTTTGTATTTTGCCAGAGGAGCTCAACCCTTTTTATATCAATACTAGATACCGATTTGTAAAGGTCTTGAGGTCCACTATTCAGAAATACTAACGGCCATATGTAGAAATAAAATCTTTTCAAGAACTAATATTGTTTTTACAATGTCTAGCGGAACCAGCTTTAGCAGCTACATACATATATGATAATTTTATTAATAAGTTATTTAGATTAAATTAATTCTGAATATTAGATGTGCGAACTATTAATTATTAACCGTGATCTTACTTACATATATCTGTACATATATTTCGTTCGTTTTTGGTGATTACACTGCTAAAAAAGTGTACACTCGCATAAATGTGTTATTAACAAATTTTCTGTTAAAAACTTCACTCCGGTGGCAATGTCAACAAACTACGATATTTTAGCGATATGAAATAAAATGCGTCAGTTCGCCCTAACGCACATGTTGTTTGATGCTCGCCATGAGATTCTGCACAACTGCCGGTGTGACTTATAGGCAGCTATATTGTTCCATTTTGAATGAAAACTTTCTAATTAAATAAAGCAAAAATAAGTTTTTATTGGTAATGTTTTATATTTTATTTATTTGAACCCGAACCCGAATCCGAACGAAATTATTTTTTCCAATCAACCTGAACTCAAACTGGAACCCGAAAATTCGCCAGCTCGAAACCCTGACTTAGAATTAATTTACAAAATTACTCTAGGAATTGTCTACATCATTATTAGCAAACTGGAGAAGTTTAGACCAAGGTGAGAAGGTCAACTGACCTACATTAATAGACCTACAGTTGAACATCTGAAAACGAATTAAATTAAAGCCGGACAGCTGCACACAAAGTGAAGGCAGTCCTCACAAACTACATCCTGAGATTAACCCATATGATGGAGATGATCCTTTAAACGACCATGACCCGTAAGATCTGCAACCAAGATTCTTAGCATTTTTAGAGACAAACCATACTTCATAGACCTCCAATTAGGTTTACTAATAAAGTTCTTAGATCTTGCAAATCGTAGTTTTTTTATAAGTTTCTTGGCGTAATGAAAAGAAAAGGGAGCCTCGGATTCTCAGGTTCAATAAGACTTAGATGGGAACCGGCTTTGGCTAAACCAAAAAGATTAATGAAGTATTTGCAATCCTTGACAAGTTTAGAAATGGTCCAGTAGAATCGGTAGGGACAGTAGATTCCAAATCAAGCACTGAGCATAGAGCGAGAGCCATCCGAAAAGAAGACTAATGTTTCATCTAATTTTTTGAGAAAATCCTCAAATAACGGTGCGTAGCGGAGGCATGGAAAGAATAGATTCCTAAGCAGGTAGTGGAGTCGAGGATAGCCAACTCTACAAGCAATATTTTGTAGTCTATTGGGTTTGGCTATGGAAGCTTTAAGATTAACCACTGGCCAAAAAATAGTATCGGTAAGACCAGCGATTTGTAGATGAAGCCAAATTGCTACAACCGAACAAGTAACTAATCAATTACTAGAAAGCCACCGAAGGCGTGAGAGTACACCTCCTTGAGGACAGCCTTTGGCCAGTTTAACAGAAAATGTCATCCTTATCCAGCTCAGCCTCCACAATGCGAGCCTTTAGCATGGATTGGCCGGCAAGGTCTCAAACTCAATCGATATGAGAAATAAAAGCTTGACCATAGGATTTTGCTTTACTTTGAAAAGTTGGCAAAGTCGCCACATTTTATTATATTGTGGAAATTCCAAAGGTCAAAAAAATATCAACGCTGGAACAGTGGTGGTCAATAAGGTCCCAAATTCAATCCAATCGGTATGAGAAAAAAGCTGACGCTACAAAAGCTTGGCCAAACGTTCTTGTGGTTGAAGCTTTCTTAGAAAAGTTGGCAAACGCCGCACCTTTATTTATAATGCGGAAGTATCAACGGTCAAAAAATATCAACGCTGGCAATGTGGTGGCCAACAAGATCCCAAAGCCAATCGATATGAGAAAAAAAACGACCCAATAAAAGCTTGGCCAAACAATTTTTTCGATTGTAGCTTTCTTAGTAAAGTTGGCAATGGCGCCACATTTATTTATATTGTGGAAATTCCAAAAATCAAAAGTTTTCAATGCTGGCACAGTGGTGGCCAATAAGGTCCCAAACTCAATCGGTATGAGAAAAATGCCGACCCTACAAAAGCTTGGCCAAATGTTTTTTGCGGTTGAGCTTTCTTAGAAAAGTTGGCAAACTCCCCACATTTATTTATGTTGCGGAAGTTTCAACGATCAAAAAAATATCAACACTGGCACAGTAGTGGTCAACAAGTAGTGGTCAACAAGGTTCCAAATTTGGCAAAGGCACCACATTTTTTTATATTGGGGAAATTCCAACGGTCAAAAAATATCAACGACGCTACAATGGTGGCCAACAGGGTCCCAAACTCAATCGATATGAGAAAAAAGCCGACCCTATAAAAGCTTGGCCAAACGTTTGTTTCGGATGTAGCTTTCTTAGAAAAGTTTGCAAAGTCGCCACATTTATTTATATTGCGGAAATTCCAAAGGTCAAAAACTATCAACGCTGGCACAGTGGGGGCCATCAAATTCCCAAACTCAGTCGGTATGAGAAAAGAGCCGACCCTACAAAATCTTGGCCAATCGATTTTTTCGGTTGAAGCTTTCTTAGAAATGTTGGCAAACGCCTCACCTTTATTTATATTGCGGAAATTCCAACGGTCAAAAAAATATCAACGCTGGCATAATGGTGGCCAACATGGTCCCAAACTCAATCGATATGAGAAAAAACAACCCTACAAAAGCTTGGCCATACGATTTTTTTTGTTTCCATTTACTACTGTTGACTTAAATTACACGACATTCGCTAAAATTGATTGAGATTAAATAAATGTTGAGATTCAAACGGACGAATATATGTCATCGTTTCCATGATATATGACGTATCCATATAACGTTTTATAATTCAGTATGGGGATTTCACAATGCTAACCGGACCATCGACTCCAGCTATAGGGAAATTACGATAGCTCGTTTGAATTAGTTATGAATATGAGCACACGGTCAAAAATCATCTAATAATCTTGAAAACTGGCAAAGTTGCGGCCATGTCATAATCATAACATTTAATATCTCGTGAATAACTTAATCTCTTATAGGATGGCCAATATCACCGAGCTCGTATACTTCGAAAAAACGTTTTATCGTTTGATGATTAAAAAATATCTTGAAAGTTGCAAACAACATGTTTTACATGTGAGCCACGCAACAGATGCGGATAATTATGTGTAGTCTTTAGAAAGCTGTTTATCCAGCCAAAACTCACATTCGCGCTCAAGCTTTAACTATTTTAATGTAATCGTTTATTAATAAAATTTACTAGTTTTAGAACCGAAGTATTTTACTAAGTAATTTAAATTTTTTAAAAATATTTTACAGTAAAAGCTTCGTTAAAAGCTTTTATGTTTTACACTGAAAGCTTTTTTGAGCTTTTTCAAAACCAATCGAATGGTTTAAATTTGTTAAATTCTATATTGTCCAGAAATCCCACAAAAATAAAACTTGGTTGTCATATATTTGGGACGATATTTGCTCAATTCCCTCGCAAGTTCACACATTTTTTGTCCTAACATCGAGCGAGGCACAAACCTTAATTACCAAGTTGCTGGACATATTTGAATGCACCGCAAATTCATCCTCTATTCAAATTATAATTACATTTCTGTTATATTCTGTTCAAATACTTAACTTAATTTTTTATTTAGATTATTGCAGCAAGTTTGGCTTCATCCTCTGAATGCGTATATGGAAAGAGGTTGTACAAAAGAAGTCGCGCGCACGTTTTTAGTTTCGATATTAATTTAATCGCGCTTCGTCGATCAAATCAAATATTTGTTTAACTCAACAACAATAACATTAATAAAAATAAAAAAAATTATTTGGATTACAAAATCCAAAAAATAAAAAATAAAAAATTGTATCTCGATAAAAAGAAAAACGAAAATCTTGATTGAATTTAAAAAGCACTGTAAAAGCTAACACAAAAAACTTTTATTATTTATACATATATGTTTGTTTTGTATAACGTATAAATTTTAATCAGGACTCATAAAATTGTAAATTGTATCGAAAAAGTGCGTATGTGAAAGATGAACGGTACGTACGTACATATATGCGGATTATCGCAGCATCGTATTATTCCTCGGGGTGTATGTACGTCAGTACGTATACATATTATAGAAAGTTCACGTTTTGATTTTAATCTTTTGATGATTTGAAAATTATTTATTATTATTTCAAAATTATATCAATTTTTAAATTTTTGTTTATACATTTTTGCGAACAACAATATGATGCTGGGAATATTATCGTTCGCGTATATACTCTGAACCAATTTATATAAATTATACAAATTATTTTGGAACAAATTTTCCAACAATCGTTCGAATTTTTTTTATCGATTTATAATATTTGTACACACACAAAGCCTTGTTACATAACATAAAAACTATAAAAGCTTATAGATTGTACACAATTTATAATGGATTTGATGAGTATATATAGATTTTGAAAGCTTTTGTTCGATTCTTTAGGTAATGTGCTATTGATTTTTATTATTTTTCAACAACTGTTCGATTCAGCTCGTAACATAATATTTATAACATTGTGTAAGTTTTCGGTGAAAGTCATTAGTGTAGAGTACAAAAGAAATGTTTTAAAACAGGTTGTTAATACGTAAAAATTAATAAACTTAAAAACCAAAATGTGCTTTTTCCCAATAAATCTTCATGTAATCTGAAATATTTTTGTACGTCGTTCTGGCGACCTTATAGTTGGAGTTACCATTGTAACCAAAATTAATTCGTTGTAGAAACTGAGTAGATCCGAACTTTTTCGAAAATTAAACATTTCAATTAACACTCCCTTATGGGACTTATTAAAAGTAATTCTGACAACACAAGCATAAATAATCCATCCATCCCAAAGTTTTTAGATATACGTATATAAATTATACAGTTGGTCCATCTCAGAGTTTCATTTATACTATCCCAGACTGTTTCGTCAATTAAAAATTATATAGTTAGCACCAAAATAATTATCATAGTCTGTCAAGTCGTTGCCAGGATTTCATTCCAGAATTAATTAATTAACATTTATTTAAGGCTAATATTGCCAACCATTAAGCCAGGGTTGGTAATGTTTTGACCGTCAGAAGGGTCAGAAGAATCCCGATAAATGTTCCACCTAGGTTTTACATTTAACATGAGCCCAGATAACACATACGGATACCCAAACCAATTGTTCAGGTTACAAACGTCACCAAATGCGCAAAAACAAAGGGGAAACTGGATCTGAAAATATCCAACAATACCACCTCGTGACAAATTCAATAAACCAAACACAAAAAACCAAGTATCTAAAATGTGAAGATAGTACTAAAAAAGTAACAAAAATGTACACTGTTAAATTTGATTGTTTTTTCCAATTGGAAGTTTATGTATATCAAAATGAGAATTAAAAATACGTTTTGTAAATTTTGTGCCGTCGATTCTACATACTTTCACATACTCTCGAAAACATCATATTCAGACAGATTAGATCGGTTATAGGAATAAAATTACAATCGGCTGTTACACTTTCGTGATTTTGAATGATTTTTAATATTTTTTAATGCTTCTCCTAGAGATGACCACGGGTAATCATATTCATTCTTGCTCAAAACCACGCAATTTCAAAATTTTATGAAAACCTGTAAAGTTCATCAGAATTAATCCGCATGACTACAGTAACTCTAGTTCATCTAAACTATCCGAATCAGTGCATGAGAGTCCGTGGACAACTCTAGGATATAGACAGTAAAAGCATTAAAAATCGTTTAAAATTACAAAATTTCTAAATTTTCTAAATTTATAAATGTAACTGGCCATTATAAAATTATACACAATTACAGCAGTTGGTCTAAGCTATGCGAATATGTATTCAATATCATGTGAACATCTTTATAATTGACAACGAAAAACCTACAAAACATCTCTAATTCTAATTTTGATGTAAAGACAATTCCAATTGGAAATTCGGAAATCAAATTTAACAGAGTAAATATCTTTTATTTTTATAGTGTTAACTTCTGCTGTTAGCAACTTTGAGGTAATAGTTGACGAATTATATTCCCAAACCATATTTCCAAACTATGCTAAATTACCAAGGATGAACTAAGGGGCTAACATTGTTGTAAGATTCCTGCGATATTGAGCAACAAAGTAACTCGTCTCAAATGATCAACATTAAAAAACTCAGGCTCTATAGAATTGAAAAACTTACTCATCCAACATTCTAGGCTGCTCACTTATGTTTGCTTACCCTCATGTTAAATGCCTATATACATATTAGATTCCTGAAATATTACTATCAATCTAATCCTTCCCCTGTGTCATATTTGTATTTCCCAGTTTCAATTTTCAGTTTATTTTAATTTTTGGTTTAAACTTATCTCACAATTTTGTGATCTTGTACTGTTCAACTGTAGTGAAGTGAGCTCAGTATTTGAAACCAGCATAAAAAATTGAGTGTGAAGTTTATGCTTAAATTAATATTAAAAAATTAAATTTTGTTTTTAATTTTCTATTTTCAATTCGAACAAGTGTAGTGGCCACAACACGTTTGAAGGAGTAAGGAAGTTCAAATATTTGGGCCTCTCTTATCACTCACGATAACAGTGTGGGGGAAGATATTAAAGTACGGCAGTCGAGCTTTGTATCCTCTAATGCCACTGCTAAAAAATTCTTTACATAAATTTTAGAGTACCATATGATACTTTGGACTGCATTAGGCACGATAAATATGTTTCATTTATAGGACGGAGATGTTACTGTGCGGGCTTTATGATTTACAACAACTACTAAAACACTTTTTGTCTCTATCGGATTAAATTTTTTTTCTAGTTTTTTACCGAAATCCATATTCTTTGGTAATTAAAGTAGTATAGAGGTAAGGGAATACAATTAAACAAATTAAATAAAAATAAACAAAAACAAAATTGTTTAAAAACTTGCTCAATCTTACCAAGCTCTCATACAAAAAAATAGTTTGACACTGATGCAAGACGTTTTTCGGTATATTCTGGTATGTGAATACTTGGCAAGGTCGATTAAAATTTGGTATCGATATTTTTTTATAATATTACATATGTATAAATTATAGAAAATAGATGTTTATACAATAATAAAATAACAATACCATATTACATAAGTACTCACATAATAAAACACACAAAAAATTGTCGATCACTGATGCAAGGAAATTTTTCTTGTGTTTTACTATGTGAGTACTTGGAAAAGTCGACTAAAACTTGATATCAACAATTTTTTGTAAATTTTTTTTTATTATTATTGTATTGATTGTATTTAATTTTAACAGCAATATTTATTGATTTAAATTAATATATGTAAATAAATTTAAATTAAATATAATTTAAAATTGAGAAAAACTTTGTTTTAATTTTAAAAATTATTTAAAATATAATGGCGGCTACCAAATTATATTAACAATAATTTATTATCAACAATAACTAATTATTAAACTTTAATACACAAAATGATTCATCTTTTTTCAGAATTTCAAATATTTAGTAGAAAATATATTTTGTACAAGTACTTTTTTCAAAGAGAATGCTTCCCAATTTACCAAGACGTACTTTTGCGAAATATGGAATAAAAATCTGTGATTGATTGTAGTAAGAAAGTATTGTAATATTTTGTCCCAATTCCCATTTCTCCGGGAAAACCAGACTAGACCCACTGGTGGGGCAGTAAGAGGTGGTTTTATTATCCCGTGAAGTTGTTGATGCAGTCAGGGATGAGCATTTATGCGTTATCTATTAATTTCTCCGTCGACGTGTTGACAACCTGTAGATAACGTCGACAACATAGATATCTTAAAGACAACGTAGACAATTCGTAGAAAACGTAGATATTGTGAATTGATAGAGTGAGTTGGTGAATTAGTTGTAAACTACGGTGGTCAGATTGTAAATGATACTTTCAAAATTTGGGATGAAAGGTTTGTGCCCATTTGATGTTGAGGTAATAGGCCACAATTTTGTTTGTCGAGGCTCTGATATTATTCTATAACTATAGAAAAGATAAAATTAAAACTAAAAATGATCAATTGCGTTCGTAAACGTTCGAATTGATATACATTTCAGATTTTGTTATAACGGATAAAACCATGCAAATGCTGTTTGATGCTCCCCGTGAGATTCCATATACAACTTCCGATGCGAATTTGATATTAAAATTGCTCCAATGAGCTTTTCACTATTTCACTATTTGAGATAACATTGATTTGATTTGTTTCGTACCATTTTATTGCGTCTCTACATTAGTGTGGAGTAGCTTAATCAGGCCAAAACTTTAGTGCTGAATCGTGTCAACGAATTAGTCAACCAAGGCGGCTGCTTGTGGCCTCACGCTTTTGGGGGCCTCGCAAAATGGAACTAATTGAACATTCATTTTTCTGTGTTTGTTTGAGTGGTTGTAGAATTCTGTTGGCCATTGCAAAACAAAATGTGTTAACTCCCTTTGTATATATTTTTATTTCATTAAAAAAAATCAATTACGTAGGCTACGTACCAATATACATACCAAAAACAACGCCCTAATTTTTATCTTCATCTATTCTTAGTAAAATTAAAAACAGAAAAATTGACGGTGGATCAATATTTTTGATATCGGAAACAATCGATGTCGAAAATAGTTAATAATAGGCCCCTCCAAATTTTTGTTCTAAATGTATAATCTGTTGTAATTTTCATTAGCGCTGTGCAAATTTTGCACTCCCTCAGGAGCCGAACTATAAATCATAGGCCCACCACATACTTTTTGTATGGTCTCCTCTTAAACCAGGTGTATATAAAAATATTATGTACCAATATGTCTCTTCCAACAAAGAATACAAAATACCTTTTAACTCTACGAAGTATTATTTTTTAAATCACATTTTTCAAACAAACAAAATGTTAAATAAAATTGTTAAAAAATTTTGTTGTATTTTTTGATCCACAAAATAATAAACTTCAAGCAAATATTAGTCTTTTTAAATTATAGTAAATGGAAATTTATGAAAAAAATTAGTTTTTATACAAATGTTTAGCCCACTTTCCCAAGCACTCACATAGTACAATACACAGAAAATTATCTAGTTTTGATGCAAGAGAATTTTTCGTGTAGTTCTATATGAGTGCATGGAAAGATCGATTAAAATTTGGTGTCAAAAAATTTGATTTGAAAAAAAAATTATTTGAAATTACATATTTTAATTATTTTATGTGTTTTGCGATAGGCTTTAGCACAATTTTAATACTAAATGTTAAAATCGAAATTTCTTAGTATTTTTTCTTTTTTAATTTTAACATTAAATATTAAAATGTTGCTTACTCTTGTTTAAGTTCCACGGGCCGCTGCTGAGTACGAGTTTTTCGTTAAATAATTATAAATATTTGTTCCTTGCAAACTAAAAAGAGCCACACGAAATGTTACCCATGACCTCGCTCATCCTGAAATCGTCACTGTTGCTCTTGAGTCCACAACTGCAAATCACTTGCCATCATAATAATTTGTGCAAATTTATCTAACTTGTAGTACGTTTCGTCATCATACTCACGTGCGTTTCGTCATCCATCAAAACCCATTCTCTAAACTTTGTCAAAACTTGGTCATAGAGCAGTTATTTAGCGAACAAGTTCTGGTCTTCTAAATGATTTTGCTCAGAGATCTCCGGATTATTTATAATGAAAGTTATAATCTTATTGTAACATGGTGGCATGTTTTCGATTTTTTTTACCTGGTCTTTCTATGCTTTGACATTTTTAGTACCGTTTAATAACGCTTTATACCATGGTGTTTAAACCTGACAGCATAGGAATCTAGGTATTTGTGCACAATATGGATTTAATTAATTCCATCTTTAATAGCTTTTCAATACTTATTACAACCAATTTTAACGACGCTTTGGATAATTTTAACTCAAACAATTCCAAACACTGTAGGCTAAACAGTTATATTATTTGATACCTAATTTTATTTGAATTATTCATTAGCTTCAAAACTATAGTTATCCAAATAAAACAGTTTTATTGTTTCATGTGAAGAAAATCCATTAAATTATCACCACTTTGGTCACTTTAGTATAAAACTAATTCGCAAAATTATTCCAGGATTTGTCTACGATATCGACGTTGTCTACGTTGTCGACGTTGTCTACGTTGTCGACGTTGTCGACGTAGAAAATAATAAGTAAGAGATGGAGTTGTTATACTGTGATAACTAAACACCTATCAAGTGCTATGATGTTGACGCTTTACAAAACATTCATCAGGCCAGTTTTTATGTATATAGATGTGAAAATTGGGCGCTGAGGGATGAGTACGAGAAATGGTTCCTGACATTTGATTGAAGAATCATACGTGTGATCAGGGATGGACATCTACATGTCATCTATTAATTTCGACGTTGACGTGTCGACAACCTGTATACAACGTACACAATGTAGATGTCGTAGGCAACGTAGACAATTCATAGAAAATTTCAATAATGTAGACGATTGGTAATATGATTTTGTGACCTAGTTTTAAATTACGGTTGCCAGATTTATTTTAGGCCTAATGCGATTCGGTGGGACAGTATTACAATTTGTTTTCAATTCATTTTAATCCCTTTTCAATTAAGGTTAGCTTTGAAAAGTTCTAAATTAAAATAATAATCTATCATAATCTATCTTTAAGAAATTTAGAATTATGCACATTGTAATCTGAATGTTCATAAAATTAGTTTTGTCTTATGATCTGTAATAAATTTTTTTGATTTCACAACTATAGGAGAGGCAAAATTAAAACAGAGACGGTCAAATTATTATTTGTCATACGGTTTAACTATACGGAATCGCTATTTTAAATAAAATAGCTCAGCTTCTACTTTGGCTAGACACGATAATTTTAAAGGTAATTAACTTACTAACAAATTTAAGGAATTCCTTAAATAAATTTTAAAACTAAATTAGAAATCGTATTGAAGCTGCAATGGATTGGAAAGATCAAATCTTTAAATAATAATCTTATGAACTAACGTTAATGACCTAAACTTAAATAAAATCGAAAGCATCTGAAACAACTGATTTTGTAAGATAATTGGGCAGATCTAGAATAAAGCTTGATGTTAATGATTCTGCTTAAAAGTTCAGCAATTTGCTTTAAAATATTAAAATATATTGGAAAATCAATGAACATCCCCTAAGCAACGTTAGGGGATACGTTAGGTATCGTGTCAAGAGCAAGATGCACATGAGGCTATACATTTGCTCTCTAATGGTTGCCCAGAATACCGAGCACATGAAAATAGATATCGAGGAAAAATAGCAAACGAAAAACATTGTTTGAAATCGAAGGTGGGGGTAAAAATGCCCGTTTTTCAAAATTTAATTTATTTATACTTATTGGAATTTTAGTAGATATTAAATTATAATTTTGAGTCGATTTTTTTAAGTGAAATTCAATGTAGATTTGTACTTTTCAACAAAATTAGAGACAATTTAAATATTAATTAAAACTCAAACATTGAAGAGAAAATAATTTTTTGTTATATTTGATTGAGTAGAAAATTTGAATTATAGATTTTGAGTGGAACTTTTAAAGTTATAGTTAGAGTACAATTTGTACTATGAAGTTGATATTTATAAATTATTTGAGTGGAATTTAAACTATAAATATTTTCATATTAGCTAAAGTGAAATTCCAGAATTGAATTTTAGTATGAATTCAAATCGTAAAAGGTCACCATAATAGATGAATTGTGTGAGTGAAACTACAGTAATATTTCACTTTGGCTTGGAACAAAATTTGAGTGCATTTGAAATTTTAAATTGAGTTAAAAATTAAACATTAAGTTGAAAAAAATATTTGTATTATTTGAGTTTGTGTATAGATTTGGAATTATAATTTAAGGCATAAGAATTTAAGTCAAGTTTAAATTTCACTTTAGAGGGAAATTTAAGTAAATTTGAAACCTAATCTTTAGTTAAATAAAACGAGTGATCCAAATTAATATTTCAACTGAATATGAGCAAAAGTTGAGTGCAACTTTAAATTATATTTAATCGTATTTGTATTTGAATAGCTTTTGAGCTATGTTGAGTAAAGAGTATTTCAACGTAGATTTGTTACGCAATCTAAAGTGATTTAGCAGTATTTCAAAAAAATAGATTTCGATGCATTTGAGATGCCTTGTGAAATGGTGTGTCTCTGTATAAAACAGGAAGGAAAATCGAAAGGTATGTTGCCAATGAGGTTGTGAGCAATTACGATTTCACAGAATTTTTTGTTTATGTTCTCATTATTTGTTTGCCATAAATCTGATTTAACAAAGCATGCGGAAAGATAAATCGGTATAACGCATGCATTAATGATTAGAAGTACATTTTTGGTGGCTACGACAAGGTGAAAAACAACAATCTTTGACCTTGTGGTGATTAGAGAAAACAAATTGGTTTGCCCTATTGTATTGCAGAGTCAACGACCCTTATAGACAACATAAACGAGATCGACAAAGTAGACAACATCGATAATGTACATAGACAATTCATAGTGTGATTTTGTAAACTAGTTCTAAATAACGGTCATAACGAGATTTCTTTAGGATAACAATATGATACGGACGGTAACAGTTTCAAAATATCAATCAATACATTTGTATCTAACTGATCCTCTCAGAAATTTAAGCTATAGATTAACAAAGTTTTAAATTCTTATATTTCCATAATGAATCTCTTTCAAATCGTTGTGAGGTTTGGACGTGGAATCGGAGAAGTGTAATCGAAAAAATAGAAATAAAAAAGTGCAGTGATATTAGTTTATTTTTAATTATTTTGTATAAGTGCATATTGAACATAGTGAAAAAAAAAAAATTAAAAGTGCAGTGTTAGCTTTTTTATTTTTTATTTTTTTATTTTATTCAAAATACACTCCCGGCCAAAAGTATTGGGTCAATGAGTTGTTAGTTTAAATTAAGGTGGTACACCAATAACTATATTGGTAAATCCACGAGAATGAGTGATTCAGAAATGGATAATATCGATCCTTTCCAAAAGAGTCAGGTTCTACCGAGGTCTCCTACGAGAGCCTGTAGCACGTTCACCGCGAAGATTAACAAAATAATACCTACAGAACTTGTGGAGTTACCGAGAAATGCTTTTCCAGAGGACAAAAATTCTAAAAAAGAAGAAATGCTCTATCAGGAATTGCGTAAGGCCAATGCTGCATTGGTTGAATCTAATAATATAAATAAGCAATTAAATGATGCAATTGCTTGGATGCAGGAACATATAAGAATTCTTGAAGACGAAGTTAAAGCCCTTAAAGCAAAGGAAAACGTTGATTCTCCTCCTACCCAAAAAGTAATGGAACAAGAATACCATACGGATGAAGAAGAATTAGCTCACGAAACTGAGTGGATTAGAGTCAAAAGCCAGAGAAAAAAAAGGAGAAGGAATGATACACCTACTCCTCCTCAACTAAAGGAGACAATTCCTAAAATAATCCAAAACAATCCAAAAAAATTACCTCCACCACCCCCAATAGTTATAGATGGAGTTGAAAACTATAATCTACTGTATGAGAAAATTAAAACAGTAACTAAAACAGATAAGTTTAATACAAAATTGATGAGTGGAAACAACATCAAAGTAAACTTAGCAGATGGTGAAACCTACAGAGAAATGACAAAAATGTTAAGCGAAGGGGGACATTCTTGGCATACGTTTGAAAACAAACAAATCAGACCAATTAGGGTAATGGCTAAAAATCTGCACTCTACATGTAAACCAGAAAAAATAATTGAGGACCTGAAAGGAAAAGGTTTTAATGCAACTGAAGCATCAATTAAGCTGAAACGGAGAAGTAAGGAGCCTCTGAACATGTATATGCTGACATTCAGCGCAGATGATGATATTGAAAAAATACATCAAATCAAGTACATCTTGGGATGCAAAGTCAATATTGAGCCCCTAAGAAGATCTAGGCTTATACCACAATGTAAAAAATGTCAAGCATATGGACATACTCAAAAATACTGTAACAAAGACCCCAGGTGTGTCAAATGTCTAGGTAAACACCATACTAGAGATTGTGTCAAACCCACAGATGTACAGCCTAGATGCGTACATTGTGGAGAAAACCATCCAGCTAACTACAGAGGATGCAGTGTTGCTATTGAATTGCAAAACATCAAAAATAAAAACATGCATGCTAAAAATACAAATGTAATAAAGAAGCAAACTGTTAGAATAAACAGGCCTGAATCATTTAAAGGAGAGTTAAGGCGTGAATCGTTGATAGCCTCTCAAGGAGAAGTGGGCAAAAAAAACTTACGCTCAAGTAATGATGAGTAACGAAAACAAACAAAAAACTCCTCATACAGACGACATAAATCAAACGCTTAAGCTGATATTAAGCAAACTTAATACTTTTGATCAGCGATTACAGAAACTAGAATACAGTACTAAGGGAGCCATCCCTAAACAAAGCCATGTCTAACGACTTAAGAATTTTATGCTGGAATGCCAATGGACTCCAGCAACACCAACAGGAATTGCAAATGGTTCTGGACGCAGAGAAAATCGATGTCTGTCTCATCTCTGAAACTCACTTCACTATACAATCAATTATCAAATTTAGAAATTATAAAACATATCACACTATTCACCCGGGAAATACTGCCAAGGGAGGTAGTGCTGTTATAATTAGAAATAGCATTAATCACTTCGAGGAATTAAAATATGAAACAGAACAAATACAAGCAACAGCTGTTAATATCAAGACCAAAAATAACTCTATTAGTGTTATTGGAATTTACTGCCCACCGAAATACGCTCTAAAAGAAAAAGATTATCTTGAATTTTTCAGTAAACTAGGGAAAAGATTTGTAATTGGAGGAGATTTTAATGCAAAAAATATCCACTGGGGTTCTAGACTAACAACAACCAAAGGGAAAGAACTCCTCAATGCTATCAGAAAATACGGTTGTGAAGCCTTATCAAATGGTAAACCGACCTACTGGCCAACTGATCCAAATAAAATACCAGATCTAATTGATTTCTTTATAGTGAAAAATATATCTGTAAATTATATACATATAGATGAAAGTATTGACTTAAGCTCTGATCACTCCCCAATACTTTTGACATTAAGTGAAAGGATCATTCAAAAAGAAAGCTATCCCAGTTTAGTAAATAAGCACACAAATTGGGAATACTTTAGACTATCGTTAGAAAGAAAAATTAACTTAATGGTTCCGCTAAGGAGTGAGGAGCAATTAGAAAACGAAGTTCACAAGTTCATATGTGACATACAGCAGTCAGCTTGGGAAAACACATCTCAAGTTAAAAAGAAAATTAAGGGAAACAACTACCCTAGAGAAATTAGAGAGCTCTTGGCAGAAAAAAGAAGGGCAAGGAGAATATGGCAACAAACTAGAGCCCCTCAAGATAAAACTAAGCTAAACAATCTAACTCAGCTACTTAAAAGGGAAATCAAAGATTTGAAAGACGAATCTATCAGTAACTACCTCAGAAAATTATCTAATGATACTAGTACTGATTATTCTCTCTGGAGAGCAACCAGAAGAATTAAAAGGCCAATAATGCAGATTCCTCCAATCAGAACAGAAGATAACAAATGGGCCAGAAATAACGAAGATAAAGTACGAAATTTTGCTGAATACCTGGAAAAAATATTTGAACCACATGATGACCAATCATTGGAAGCTGAAATAATAACTGAAGAGGTTGTACAGGAAAGTGACGAAATCCTACGAGCAACACCAAAAGAAGTCATGTATGAGATAAAAACAAATATGAATCCGAGAAAAGCGCCGGGTTATGACCTTATCACAGCAGAAATTTTAAAAGAACTACCAAGGAAAGCACTATTAAAGCTCACCAATATTATAAATGGCGCCTTTCGATTGAAATATGTACCCAGCCTCTGGAAAATTGCAGAAGTAATTATGATTCCGAAACCTGGGAAACCACCACACAAAACTGGATCATACAGGCCAATATCACTATTACCAGTTATGTCTAAACTCTTTGAGAAGTTATTAGTGAAAAGGCTAAATCCGATAATTGAGAGGAAAAACCTGATTCCAAATCATCAGTTCGGTTTTCGCAACCAACACTCAACATTAGATCAAGTACACAGAATAACTAATATTATTGAAGGAGCATTAGAGGAGAAAAAAGTCTGCTCAACGATATTCTTAGACGTTGCACAGGCCTTTGATAAAGTTTGGCATGAAGGACTTAACTATAAGTTAAGAACTGTACTACCAATGCAATTCACTACAATATTAGAATCATACTTGAAAGATAGATTCTTTAGAGTAAAATTAGACGATTCCTATTCTGAATTGAAAGAAATCAAGGCAGGAGTACCGCAGGGCAGTGTATTAGGTCCGGTCCTATACCTTTTGTACACTAATGATCTCCCTGTATTAGAAAACAACACTGTGGCGACCTTTGCTGATGACACGGCAATCCTAGCTGTTGGAGATAGCAACGAAGAATCAACACAGAGTTTACAGTTGGCTATTACTCAAATACATAACTGGACCAAAAGATGGCGAATTAAACTTAACGAAACTAAATCAGTTCACATCAATTTTACAAACAAACGACTCGAACATATTCCGGTTACAATTAATCAAGAAATAATACCGTATGCCAACACGGCTAAGTACCTTGGCATGACACTAGATGCAAAACTACGATGGAAAGCACACGTCAAAAAGAAAAGTGAAGAACTAGGGCTTAAATATAGAAAGATGTATTGGCTGATAGGAAGGAGCTCCGCTCTATCAACATACAACAAACTTCTATTATATAAACAAATTTTAAAACCGGTTTGGACTTATGGTATCCAACTTTGGGGTTGTACCAAACAGAGCAACGTGGAAATCATCCAAAGATTTCAAAACAAAGTATTAAGGAACATCGTTGATGCACCATGGTATGTTAGAAACAGAGACCTCCATAGGGACCTTAAAGTGGACACTGTTTCAAAGGAAATCCAAAAAACTGCACTGAGACATAGGCAAAGGCTCGAACAACATGTTAACACTGAGGCAACTAAGCTGTTAAACAACACAGATATTGTACGCAGGCTCAAACGAACTAAACCTTTTGAGCTGGTGTAATTGCTAGTGTAAACAGCGTAATGCTGATCTAAAACCCACAATAACGACGTGGTTTAATTCAATTTATCAGACACTATGGAACACCAGTGGGAAGAAGCCATAGATTAATACAACATAGTAAATTAAGTTAGAATAAAATTGCTCATTAGTCCAGGTGACTAGATTGTAATAATTGTTTATTTAAAATATTTAAATAAAATTGAAAAAAAAAAAAAAAAAAAAAAAATATTTCCATAATTTATCTCAAGAAATTTAGAATAACCATATAATGCGCGCAGTGTAATCTAAATGGCCTGTTTTATTATCTGTTACACATACATATACGGTTTTTCGAAGCTCTGATATTATTCTATAATAATATAAAAACTAGTTTACTAGTTAATAATTTAGTAAACTAGTTTTTATGGTCATATGGTAGGCGCAGAAGTCGTTGCAGGCGACGATGTCTCCACGGTGTAGAGACCGACAGATTGTTAATTAAGACAGTGTGAAGACCATATTCAGGATCGAACCTTTCGGAGCGAAATTCATTACATAGTAAGCGGAAAGTAATGGCTTTTAAAAACTGTTATTATTATTAAGCAAAATGTATACTAATTTAGCATTTGGTTGCAATAATTACACCAAGAGTTTATCTGTCACAAATGTTCCATTAACGTAACCGAAATATGAGTGAAATATATCACTTGATAATTATTTAATAATTGAGACACCAATTGAGAATTGATCATATTTGATTTAAAGCGCAGTGATTAGAATTTTTTACAATTGGAGTTTTCCAAATTTCTTCAATCATAATTTCGGTCATTAGCTAACACGAAACATGTAGTACAATGTAGAATGGTGTGGAAAATCGACAAGTCTGCTCTCTAATGGCCGTGTGTGAATTAGTTAAAACAAACTTAAAATTTTAACAGAATAAAAAGTTATCCCAAAATTTTATCCAGAAAAATGCAAAATGTATTTACATCAGGTAATACAAGTGATACAAGTATATCTCTCATTATAGAACTATCTATAGTGCATTTAAACACTAAATCAGTAAAATCAAGTTGTGAAATCATTACAAATTACGATTCATGATTAAAATTTTAAATTAAATTGACATAGCAAACTGAAAGATACTTTCAACATAATAATTCATTTATATACAAAATTTTTGAGCTTTTCGAAATAACATATATTTTTTATTATTTCGTCAGTTCCATCGCCTCCAGAATCAATTAGGTAAAAGTGTCGGACTCGTTCGGGTGGTTTTTTAGTTTGGCATACTAACACCAATTTATCCTGTTAGTTTTAAAAATAATAAAAAGTATTTGAAATGATAAGCTAAATTGGATCGCTTATTCCAAACGGAGGATTTGAGATGAGTTTTCCAGCATCATTTTTCTTATAGTTCGAGTTATTTCTAAAAATTTGTTATTATTTACACTAATTAATAAGGCACTCTCGGAGATTCGGGTAAGATTCTGCTATATAGGTTGCCTAAATCTTCGAGAGTGTCTTGTTAATTAGTGTAAATAATAACAAATTTTTAGAAATAACTCAAACTATAAGAGAAAAAAAAATGCTGGAAAACTCATCTCAAATTTACCGTTTGGAAAAATCTTCTTCTATAAAATGTTCCCTAGTAATAGGCCTATTAGCCCTTAATAGCGGAATCTTGCCGAAATCTCCGATAGTGCCTTGTTATTTGGTTTGTTTAATTCAAGAATGATTCTAACAACAATTATGTAGTTTTTGTATTTGATTCCGATTAGAAAAATTATTTGGTTTTCTTCTCTATACTTATAATTTTTTTAAAATTATTATTACTGCTTGCTTTTAATAATTGATTAAAGTAGACATACAAATTTTTATATTTCCAATACACAATAGTAAAAATCACTCATTTTTTCCAATAAGAATTGTATTTTGAGTGATACTAATACAGATACATTTTTTGTTAAGTTTTATTTTATGTTAGAAACTTTACTTCGGTGAATTGATGTGTTAATATTTATCGGAAACAATAACACTATTTTCTTCAAGATACAATTTTTGATTTGCTAACCTGTCTCAAATCTAATTTCACGTATACGCCTCTATATCCATGAAAATACAAATTTTGTCATAACGTAAGTATGTATATAGCAGTCGATTACCGGACAAGTTCTCAGTAACTATTTTAGCCTTCCTGAACTGGAATTTGTTTTACCATGGAATGAGATGTACTCGATTTTATGGCACGGTCATTGTCAGAGGTCCTTGGATTATTTTTAATTTAAGTTATAATCTAATCGTAAAAATTTTTATCACTCCGATTTTTGTGCGGGCCTGATTTAGTTTAGGACTAATTCCAGGAATTGTCTACATTATCGACGTTGTCTACGTTGTCTACAGGTTATCGACACGTCGACGTAGAAAATAACAGATGACGCGTAAACGCCCATCCCTGATGGTGTTGCCATTGCGTTTTTCTGGGATGAATCCTAGGCTAATTTTATATACATTGTATTCCTCACTTTATATCGCAACAAAAATTTTGTAGACGCAAAATTTAGAGCTTTTACTCTTTAGGAAATTTGTCCAAAAATAATTTTGTTTTATCCGCGGATTAGACGCAGGAATATTTTTTTTTTACCATAAATCCGATATTCTGCAACAAGTACAGAAAATTATATGAAATCACCATGTACCATAGAAAAGCTCTTTCTTATCTATATTCTATGTAGTATTTATGTATATACGAAATAAAACAATTTAAAAGATATTATAAGAATAATAAAACGTTGCGAGGGAAATGCAGTAAAATCCTTATGAATAAAATAGAAACATATTATGATTTCGACGATTTAATACAATGTCATCTCTCTGCCATACATATGTATGTACATACATATATACTTAATACACAACATGGATAATAATAATATGTTTTTTTTTGTTGGTATCTCCATCGCAGATTAAATTGCATTTCATCAAAGTTTCGTTTTTATTTTTTGTTTCATCTTGTTATTTTTGATGCGAGCTTTTAAAATGCTGTTGAATTAAGTTTTATATCTTCTCGTCGTTTTTATTGTTTTAATTTTATTGTTTAGTCTGAATATGTATTTTATATATTATAATAAAAGTAATTGGCTTTTATTCTTATTTTGCCGTATTTGTATATATATAAATAGGTACATATATATATAAGAAATAATGAAATCCTTTAACTTTAAGAAGTTAAGATACAACATAATAATGTTGAATGGTATATTATAAGCGCGCACAATATCGCATCATAACGAGAAGAATATTATTTTTTTTATATAATGAAATCTAAGAATTTTATAAAATATAAATTTATAAAAAATATAAACTGTTATTAATTAATTTAAAGTTTTAATTGAAAAGTTTTTACAAAACAAAAATATTAAAAAAATACAAACAAGACGAAAATATTTACATTATATATTCTTATGGTGATTGGAGCTTTTGTTATAAGAATTACAAGGCAATTACTGACTGTAAGACTGTAAGCGGAGGTACTTCACGGATTTTATTTAAAATACGTATATAGGTTGTGCTCCTCAATCCATTTTAAAATATTGTTTTGCGAAATTCAGGCACGATCATTTCTATAAGATATAGAGACTATTTCAGGTGAATATATAATAATCGTCTTCTCACGCAATGGCTGGGTCAAACCTGTGGACTCAGGGACTGGGATGGGCGAGGCATGTTACGCCATGTAATCTACGCAGTTTTGGACGAGAAAAATATTGCGTAGATTACTTGGCAATGTGTTTTGTTAGCATCGACAATTAAAATGTTGTCAATAACCTACAACAGTACAGGAAAAAACTTAAAGAATTATTCAAATTAAATCGGGAAATACATAACTTTTTATAACATTGGAAATATATGTTGACACGAAACCCACTATATAGCTTTAATCAATTAAATAATATTTTTTCACTGAACGTTCGAAATGGTCTAAATTTCAATTTATGTTTCAGCGATATTGTTCCATTTAGAATGCATGTTTTCTGCAACCTTATCGCATAATTTTTCAACATACTTTTCACTATTGTCGATTATTTTTGGATAGCTCAAAACCGGCTTCTATAATACGAGTACAGCATGAAATTGATTAGTTTCGTACCTTTCTTGCCAACCATAATTTTTTTTGCAAATTTATCTCACTTGAATTGCTTATAAAGAGTGATCCAATAGGAGGTACTTTTTCCAATTAGGATTCTCATTGGGATTCATGCGTGACAACTATCATTTTTATAACTGTCATATTTAGTATTCATTGGCATTCAAAATCAGTGTTCAGTGAAAAATTGTTTTCGTGCTCTTCGACCATTTTATGGTGTTCATAATCGTCCAACTGAACGCATTATTCGCAAAACAATCAATAAATTTCGAACCACTTGTTCATTATTTGATATTCATCACCTGACTAGAGTGCGCACAAGTAGATCTAATGTGAATATTGCTGCTGTAGTTGAAAGTGTACGTGAAGACCGCAATCAATCAATTCAATATTTTGAAGAGAGATGTTGGTTTGAAGGCATACAAAATACAGCTTGTCAAAGAATTGAAACTGGTTGACCTTTCTTTGCGTTATCGATTTGATTTATGGGCATTGGAACGGCTCCTAATTGATCTGTATTTTTTTTTATCGAAAAATTGTGTTCACCGATGAAACTCATTTTTGGCCGAATCAACAAACAAAATTGTCGTATTAGGGCTGATGAACAGCTAGAAGAGATTCAAGAGCTTCCAATGCATCCTGAAAAATTCACTGTTTGGTGCGGTTTATGGACAGATGGCATTTAGAATTTAAAACTCAGAAAGTTAATGTGAATTTTATGTACTACAATTTAAGTATTTATGAATTTACTAGGATGTAAATTGAACAAAATGTTGTCTGCCTGAAAATTTTAGAAGAGCCCACAATTTCGATTTAAATGTTCTGAAAGTTTAGTGTTAAATAAAAATTCGAGTTTTGCTCATCCAAATTGTTAATAATTAATAAAAAAAAACATTGATTATAAAATGAAATTGAAACTTTTATAGACATCGAAATTTGAAATTTTAGCCTAAGGTTTTCAAAATTTTAAAACTCGAGTTAAAAATGAAAATTTCCATATTTCACAAGGCCAAAAAATTTAATTAAAATTAATTTTTAAAGTTAACTTAAAAAATTAATTCGATTTTGGACAACGATTTTAGTTATTTAAAAATCTTAAATTTTTCAAAGTTTAGTAGATTCAATAAGGAAAAAAAATCTTTAAGAATTTACTTACAAAATTCTAATAAATTAAACTCGTACAAATTATTAATCTCGTACAAATTTATTACTTCTTTGGAGTCATGTGAACTAGCTAAATGGCCAAAACTATACTGCTGAATCGGGTTGAAGAATTATCGGCAAAATACGTCATTAAAAAAAATTTGACACCAAAACCTTGCTCCACAACTGCAATTTGCTGGACGTTTTTTTGTAAATGTATCTATGTAACTTGAAGTGCTTACACGTAACAGGAGCATTGCCTCGGTTTTTGGGAAGACCCAATTTTTGACATAATTAAATGTTTCAAAACCAATTTTGTTTCGTAATCCATCAAAACACATCCACTAAATTTTGTGAAAATTTGGTCATCAGAACTCGTTTCACCATGGAGTGGGGAGGTGTGTTAAATTGTATGGCACGGTGATAGTTAAAGTTCCCCAGATTATTTTTAACGAAAGTTATAACCTTTTTGTAATGATTTCTATCAGTTGTGATGCGAGTGAAGTTTTTACTATTTTTTTACAAAATCACGTAATTTATAAATAGCAAAGATTTAGTAAATTTTCACAAGCCTATATAATATCTGTTGGAAGTTTTTACTAAACTCATACTAATCTGTTGAAAAACGTATACCAACTAATGAATTTTAATAAGAGGGATGACCAACAAAAGCTTCTGGGAGTTATGGGGCATCTACCATGGATACAACCAATTTAAAGGAGGGTAGTTTGATACAATAATTTATTTTGCTTGAATTGAGACACTTAACCGAATAAGTTATTTTATACTCTTTGCCTGTTTACCAACCAAAAACTCAATAAGACAGAATATGTATTCCATTTTAAAAAAATCAAAATCATTGGGTTATGATAATAATTGACCTAACAACAAAAACGATCCAAACATACGATCCACTCAACCCCAGGTGGGAACATTCATGAACTAGTTTAAAAAGCTTCATATTTGAGTAGCTTCTAAAATGTTGGGGACTTTAACATATTTTGTGTAAATCTCACTCTTTTGTAAAATTCAATCCAAGATATACATGGGAAAAGACAAGAATACATGAAAGCTTTGTCTAACTATAGACTATATTTAAAAAAAGTTATAATGGAAAAATCAGAATCTTGTAGTTCGAATTGTTTAGTATGTTTCGAAAAATTAATATAAAAATCCGAGATTAAATATAAAAATTCTAGATTTTCACGGTTGAAGCATGCCATGCCAAGGAATGGAAAGCTCATGCGTAGTTGAGTCCCAAATGGTATTAGTAATGTAGCTTATAGGTATTTGTTGAATTGAATTTGAATTATTTTATTTAAAATTTCATTGAAGTAAAAATTTAGATAATTAAAGCACCCAAATTTGAATTGAATTACAATAATATTGCAAAGCGCGATTGAAGCTATAAAATAAAGACAGAGAAGTGGCAATAGGGTGTCCAAATGAATTTTTGCAAATAAAACGCCTTCCAATATGAAAGAATCTTGTTGGTCATCTCTCTTATCACATTTCATTGATTGGTAAACGGGCAAAGAGTATAACAAAGCTTAGTATTCGGTTAAGTGTCACAATTTTATAATAATCTATTGTTACGTTTTTGCCTTGTCAAATTCAAGGTTCGATCACTGGATTGTGAATAAAACAAACGATGTAAATTCTAGATCACACTAAATTTATTTATTCCGATTATTTACAGTAAACACTAATTTAATTATTTCACTTATTTAACTTAATAATTTAACTTAACAATAATTATTTTACTACACTTTAACAACACTATATTACACTTTAATAACACTTTATTCTACTTTATAAACCCTTCACTTTTTTCTTTTAATTACTATTAGCACTCTCACGGTTAAAGCACAACTGATTTACTCCAAAATGTTTATCGCGTATTTATACCCAATATTCTAACCATTCTAGAAATCTCTACAATATTCGATTAGACTAGATTAGTCTAGACACATCCATCTATTTTCTAAACTTTATAACAGTTTTACATTAACGATAGTGTCGCTACTCAAACAGAGATGTCACCACGATCGTAACACTAATCTTTAATGATGAAATTTTCAGTTTTATTTTTACATTTTCGTTTGAATTAAATGTATCCAATAGCTGCTGAAAAGCAAATAATATTCATTTTTTTAGTTCCGATATGTATGGCTTCACAAGGTGCTCACGATTGTTGGAGTTATTAAGAAACAACCGGTCGTTTAAAAAACGAATTTGATTTTATAGAGAAAAAAAAGGAATTGGAATTTATTCCTGGACTGAATGTCTCCATATGAATGAGCTCACATGCTCAAAACTGGGTGTTTGGCTACCATATACATTTTTTGTTTATAAATAAATAAATTGAATTAAATAAATTAATGTCATTTTATTTAATTCGCATAAACGTTTTTACCTTAATTCTTATTAATAAGTACACACTAATACATATACTCCTTATAAAAAAATAGTAAAATTTTTAGTATAAACTTCCAACGTGTTCAGTTGTGTCATGTTTCTGATTTTTGTGAGCCGTTTGTGCGAGCTATTCTACCGTTCTATCGTTTTATAGAGGGTTTCCCATTCATATAATGATATATATCGTTGTTTTGGGTCAATTTGATGATTTTGTTGACGTTGTCTACGGGTTGCCAACAAGTCAATGTAGAAAATAATAGATGACGCGTAAAAACCCATCTCTATTCATAGGACAAATTATGGAGACAACGAGCCTTTGAATCTGATATCTTTGTCATCCAATGAATTGACTATAAGTTTTGTGATTTTAATATGAATAAGTATGAGATCATGCGATCATTAAAAAAGAACTATTTCAATAAATACAATTTTTTTTCTTGTCCATGTTAAATTAAAATTGTACTGGAACTTTTTGTTCCTGATTAAGTTTCTAAATAAATAAATATTCGGTTATTTAAGGTAAACCGCCTCCAACAAATTCCGATTTAGACACTCTTTCCCGCTCTATATTGCTTCTTCCTAAATTCCTATTTTTAGAGTTAGAAGTCCTATATAATCGAATGACAAAACTATACTGCTTCTCTGCCGGGCAAACCATAAATCTCTCAAGTAGTTTACTGTTTGCTTTGTAGAATTTTAGGTCACCACCTCGGTTTACCGAACGTTGGTATCATCAGTATGGGCTTTGGATAGCCAAAAGTCCATTATGGGTTTTAATTTTCAGCTTATTTTGATTCGTTTCTGAGTTCGGCACATGTTCCTATTCGTAATAAATCCTCTTAATGAGGGCAGAAACCATAATTCATACTTTTTCAGGATAGCATTCATTCAAAATACTTCTGTGTCATGCGTGTCAGCTGCCACGCGTACCTTTTATGTTTTTTATACATATTGTTTAATGAATTTTGTTTATTTAAATTAATTAAAATTAATTAAAAAATACAATTAAATTCGTTGCTGTTCAAAATTATAAAATTATTTTAATTAAACAATCAAAATGTTATATAAAAAAAACGCCCTGCATTTGTTTTTGGTTAATTAAACCTTTCGTTACATTTTATAACGAACAGTAAAATCATATCGAAAAATATAAAATTTAGCGTTCATATTGTTACGATCGTTGCGAAATCTCTGTTTGAGTAGCGACACTATCGTTAATGTAAAACTGTTATAAAATAGATAGATGTGTCTAGACTAATCTAGACTAATCGTATATTGTGGAGATATCTAGAAGGGTTAGAATATTTTGGTTAAATACGCGATAAACATTTGGGAGTAGATCAATTGTGTTTTAACCGTGAAGGTGCTAATAGTAGTAAAAAAGGAAAAAGTGAAGTTAAGTGTTTATAAAGTGTAATAGAGTGTTATTAAAATGTTTTCAAGTAATTATTGTGAATTTAAATAATTAAGTGAATAAGTGAAGTAATTAAATTAGTGTTTAGTGTAATTAATCGGAATAAATAAATTTAGTGTGATTTAGAATACATCGTTTGTTTTATTCACAATCCAGTGATCGAACCTTGTTTGACAGGGCATAAACGTAACAATATTGATGATAGGCGTTTACACGTCATCTATTATTTTCTACATCGACGTGTAGACAATGTCGATAATGTAAACCGTTCAGTTACCGGTTTATTACAAAACCAAATCGTTTTGATGGATGACAAAACGGACGTGAAATTAGATGTGATAACCTGTTTCAAATCTAATTTCACGTCCGTTTTGTCATCCATCAAAACGATTTGGTTTTGTAATAAACCGGTAACTGGACGGTTTACATTTCAAAAGATCAAAACTTGTATCTTGCCAACAATAGTGACAATACTTCGGCTAAATAATTATCGTCCTAGATAATTATTGTTCAACACAAAAACGTACGATAGTATATAGTAAAACGTAAGAAAAATTATCTCATCAGTGCCATTCAATTTTTCGTGTATTTTACCTTCTAAAAGCTGGGTAAGATCGACTAAAATTTGGAATCGAAGTTTTGTTTTTTATAAAACAAAACTTCGATACCATTTTGTTTTGGCGAAATGAACCTTGTGGGTACTAAATGAGCCCAATATGACGGGCCACATCTGATTTTTGAATCGAAAAACACAACAACATTTGTTAATAAATTTATTTAACATTTGAAACATTTAATTTAAAACATAAAGTTAAAATGCATTTTTTATTCTTTCTTATTCTGCATCTTTTATATCATAGATCGTTGACATTGTCTTAATTGTGGACAACAAGAAAATATATATCCCTGTCGATATCACCTTAAATTGAACATACATTATAGATCAATGTATAAAACAAGGGGTTGGAGCTGCACATAATGAAAGAGTAAATCCAATAGTTCTTGAGCTGGCCCATTCATTGAAACTGTGGTTTGTAACCTCAAAGTAGGTTGCATTGTCTATGTATCCAAATAAAATGGAAGGAAATGGTCTTTTTAAAATATTATTTATGTACATATCCAAATTATATACAGACATACATCATCATCTCTAATCAAACGTATCCCATTGTGTTTATGAAATAAGTAGACCGCTGGCGAAATTAATTCAAAGAAAATCTAAAACATTTAGCCATAAATAAATAAAATCTAATTCCGAACGAAATGAATAAAATACAATTTGGTTCATATCCATATTAGTTTAACATACATTTACATTAAATGTATAAATATGTATGTATGTACGTACATTGTTTAGTATTATATATGTACTCGTATGTATACACTAAAAAACGATGTTTTTGTGGGGTTCCAAAAAAATGAAGAAAGCAAGCTGGAACGGAAAATTTCAACATTATATTGCATGCATTCATCAGTTTCCCCATCTCGATTTTCCAACAAAAAACTTTTTATTTTATATTTTATTTGTTAATTCTGGCTATTGTATTACATATTTAATTTAATTTTAGGTTTTTATTGTTGTTATTGTTATTGTGTAGCATATACATTTTAATATTTACATACAACTTTAAATAAAATATAAATATTTTTTTGTTAGGGTTTATTAAAAATTAAATAAGTTTTTTGTTTCGAATTTTCTTTTTAATGTGTGTATGATGATGATGATGATGATGATGATGATGAATGGATGAATTAAAAATTTATTTTAATTTTTATTTTATTTTTGTAAAAAATTGGTTTGTTTATATATATTTGGGAAAATAATAAATAAATTATAAATATTATTAGTTTGGGAAAAATTTTGTTTGGCATGGAAATTGAAAACAATCAAAAAACTAAATAAAACTCTTAAAATTGTGTGTGCGCTTTTCTAGTACATATCTGGTACATATATTGTAAATACTCAAAAAAATTTCCAATGATTGGGTTTTCAATTAAATTTGAGTTTATTTAAACATACGTACGTATATACATACATATTATGCTTCCTTATATATACGTATTCATATATAGTTTTCCCAAAATGTCATCTCGTTATATCTTAAATTTTAAAATTCTATTTAAATCGACATTATAGGTATGTACATAAGTATATACAACAACAAAAATTTAATTAACTTTTTTTTTTTTAAATATTTATATCATCCTCAAAATATGTTTATAAATAATTTGAATTTGAATGAGACATGAGTAATTAATACCAAGAACATTACATCACATAATATATACTCGGTATGTATGTATGTATGTAAATATACAAAAATCCTTTGATGCATTAAATTGTCAACATGTATAAAAGAAATATTAAATATAAAAAATTTAAAGCTTTTTATCATGTTGCTCTTTTTACATTTTTTGTTGGAAAAGCTTTAATCATTTAGATGATTAAAACTAATAAATTATTAAAATAATAATAATAATCGTTAAAACAAAAGGAAAATGCTAATTAGTTTTCTGAAAAAAAAAATATATTTTTTTTTGCAATACTTATTATGTTGGCGTACTTAATTTTTTGGAAGATTAATTAGTCCTCCTCTACAGGGTTGATAAGATATTTTGTATTCAAAGTCAGAGTTTACCACGTATGTATAGGGTATGGCTACTTAATATCATAGGTTGTTTAAATCCAAATTAATTATTTAAAATGCCTAACTTTGTAAATAATTTTTTAAATTATTTATTTATATGTTCTTAGACGTTCTTAGTGCTTAAATTAAATTAAATGCCACTCCAATAAAGAAATGTTTAAATAATTATTGCAAAAAAAAAAAATTATTAAATTAAGTTAAAAAAAGAAGTAATATACTAATATTTAAATTTATTTTTGATATAAATGTTAAATATTTACAATTAAAGTATATCCGATTTTAAAATTTCTTTAAAAAAGAATAATAAAAATAAATTGGTTTTCAATTCAATAAATAACTAGGAATTTCTTAAAACTGATATGTATTCTGTAAATATTATATTCAAAAACAAATAAATGTAGTAAGCGAAATCTGAAAAATTTCCTAATAATATTAAAACTGTCATTGGATTTCAAAAAATACACAAACTGTTTTACACTAAATTTTAAGGAATATTTCTTCAGTCTGCAATTTTTGTTTTAAACATATCTTAAAAATTCATATCTTAAATTCTGTTCTAACAATAATAAATATTCGAAAAATATTTAAATTGATTTTTAATAAAAATGATAAATGTTTTAAAATTAGTAAATAATAATAATTTTTAAACAAGTAAATTTGAATATAATAAAAGTCTACAAAATTCTGAAACATAATTGTAAAATTAAATTAAAATTCCAGAATCACTAAAACTAGTAATTAAAATTTAGCCGATTTTAAAATTATTCAAAATAAATATTGAAAATAAATTAAATTTCAATCAAATAAAATAAAAATAAAAATTTTAAAACTGTCACACAGAAATTTTTAAAACTAAAACACTGTGAATGTTAAATTTAAAACTAAACGAACGTGAAAAAATTCTTAATTATCACATTTGATTTTAATTCTACTTTATTTTTAAACTGTACATTTGTCAAATAAATTAAATTTCTATTCTATGGTTAATTTTTAATTTGAAGGCACAGATCTTTAAAATTTAAATTGATTCTGTTCTAACAATTTAAAATATTCGAAAAATATTTAAATTGATTTTTAATAAAATTGTTAAGTATTTAAAATCTAAAAATAATCATAATTTTGCAATTTTTTATGTATAAATAAACATAAAAACTTTTAAAATTATGATTATTTTTAGATTGATGTTACAAAATTATGAAATACTTCTCTTTCTGTGAATTGTAAAACTAAATTAAATTCCATATCCTCCAAAATTAGGAATTAAAATTTATTCGATTTTAAAATTCTTTAGAAAATTTTTATAAATTAAATTAAGTTTAACTTCAAAAAATAAATCTTTAAATTATTATTGAAAACAAATAATTTAATTTTAAAACTTTCACTCGTAAATTTTTGAAACTAATATTATTTAAATGTTAAATTTAAAATCAAATAAATGTTTTAAGCAAAATCTGACAAAATTCATAATTATTACAAAACAGCCACTGGATTTACAAAAATTACAGAAATTGGTTGGCACTAAATTTTGAAAGTTTTTAAACATAAATTCAGAATTTTAATTTCGACATGAACGTATTTCTTGAACAGAAAAGTATTAAATGTGTAAAACCTTTTAATTCTACTTTATTTTTAAACTATTAAAATTATTAAATACATTTAATTCCAAATTGAAGGTATATATTTTTAAAATTCAAATTTTGTTTAATAATTATAGATGTTCGAAATTTTGTTAAATTTATTATTAATAAAAATATTCTTCTAATTCTGCAAATTTTAAAATTAAATTAATTTTGTTTGAAGACGCATACTTATCTTAAAAATTCAAATACATCTGTTCTAACAATAATAAATATTCGAAAAATATTTAAGTTGATTTTTAATGAAAATAATAAATTTTTTAAAATTTGGAAATAATGATAAATTTTAAACACTTAAATTTGTATATTATAAAAGTCTTCCAAATTCTGAAACTACTTTCATTCTATAAATTGTAAAATGAAATTAAATTCCAGAAATATTTATTAAATAAATAAATAAAAAGAAAATAAATTAAATATTATTAAATAAATTAATTATTACATATCTTAAAAACTTTCATTAATTCTGTTCTAACAATTCGAAAAATATTTAAATTTAATTTTATTTAAAATGTTAAGTTGTTTAAAATAGTTTCTAGTTTTATAATTATTTCTAGTTTTTAAATTTGAAAGTTCATATCTTAAAAATTCAAATCAGTTATGGCCGAACAATTGTAATTTTTAAACTTGTGAAATTCATAAAGTCATGAAATTTTAAATTGTAATTTCACTAAATTTCACAAATTTCATTGTAATTTGAATTTATTACAATTAATTATTATTACTATTGAAAATCTTTAAACCGACTTCTATAAAATTTGTTGTTTAAAATTTGTACCATTATATTTTCAATTTCATATTCTTAGAATTTGTATTTTTGTAATATAAAAATCTTAAATTGAGTAATCAATATAAGCTTTAATTCGCTTTTAAATAAAATTAAATTCGTAATCTTCGGTTATTGAACGATTTGGAGGTATTTTGTAAACTCGAAAAATGTTTAAACATATTTTTAATTAAAAGGATAAAATTGTTTATCTTTAAATCTACAAAATTCTAAATTCAATACAAATATTTGTTGATAACATAACATCATTTAAAATTCATAAATTTTTTAAACATATTCATTACATTGAAAAAAAAATTGATTTTATACTCTGGAAATCATAGCGTTCTATATATTTTAAAACTTATGAAAATTAAAAAAAATTTAAATTATTAAATGTCGAAACGAAGACATGGTACTTCATAAATTTTTTTAAAATACTGACAATTATATAAGCTTATTATAGATATATGTAAATTCTGGTAAATTAAATTAATTCTAAATGATTTAGTAATAAATAATATCTAAAATAAAATCTAATTATTAGAATTAGAAAATTACTTTTGAAATTTTGATCATTAAAAATCTGTAAAGAAATTTAAAAGTAATTTTTTAATTCTAATGGTAATCAAATATTAATTCTACGAATTTCTAATTAATAATTTTTTTTTCCCTCCAATAAGTAAACCTTTAAATTAGTTTTGAACAAAAAAAAATTATTTTTAAAATTCCTACTCGGAAATTATAAATGTTAAATGTTAAACGTAAAACCAAATAATCGTTATAAGCAAAATTGGAAAAATATCTTAATTATGATAAAACTGTCATTTGATTTCCAATAATATACAAATTGTTTTACTCTAAATTGATTTTTAATAAAAATGATAAATATTTCAAAATCTGGAAATAATCATTATTTTTAATCAATTGTACATAATAAAAGTCTACAAAGTTCTGGAACTCTTCTGCTTCTGTAAGTTTTAAAATAACACTGAATTCCAGAAACACTAAAACTGGAAACTATAATTTATCCGATTTTAAAATTCTTTTAAAGAAATAATGAAATTAAATTAAATTTAATGCCAATAAATTAAAAAAAAATGTATTTTAAAATTGCCACTAGGGAATTTGGAAACAAATGGTGAAAATGAAATTTGAAAAAATTGATTTTTATAAAACTGTTATTTAAACATATTTATTAAACATAAAAAACTTAAAATGGCGAAACATTTTAATTCTAATATAAAAACTATCAAATACATTGAATTTCAAATCGTCAGTTAATTTTAAATTTAAAGGAATGCATATATCTTAAAAACTTATATGAGTTCTATCCTAACAATTACAGATATTCGAAAAATATTTTAAATAATAATGTTAAATATTTTAAAATCTATGGTATAATAATTTAAAAAAAACCAAAATTATAGTATTTATATACATATTAATTAAGAGACTCGTCTTAGTTTTAAAATTAAATTGATTTCCGGATACAGCAAAATTAGTGACTAAAATTTATTGGATTTTAAAATTCTTTACAATAAAATATTTAACTTAAGTTAATTTTACTCCAATAACTTAATCTTTAAATTAATTTAGAAAAAAAAATTAAATTTTTAAAATTCCCGCAGGAATTCTTAAAACTAATATTTTTTAAATTTAATGTTAAATTTAAACCTAAAGCAAAATATAAAATAATTCTGAATTTGAAAATTCATATCTTAATATACAAAAGTTGAATTTTTAATTTTCTTTTATTAAATAATTTGAAAGTGTCTTAATTATTCAAATCAAGTCAGTTTAATTGTAATTTTTTGCAAAATTCTAAAATTTAAATATTCTTATGGATTTCTAAAAATTCACAAGTTTTTTGAATTTTGCACTCTTAAAATTCTAAATTTTTTTATCTAGTAATTCCGAAAATTTTAATTAATTTTATTTCTAGTGACAGAAAAATTTTAAAAAGTGAGAACAATTAAAATTCTTAATGATCTTTCTTTAAAAACTTTGAAAATTATTATTTCTTAAAAAATAAGTAGCCTTTATTCAAATAATTATTTAAAATTCTGAAAATTCAAGAATTCTTGTAAATTAAAATAATTTTAACTGGATTGAAAAAATTAATTTCGAAATAATAAAATAAGTGAAATATTCGAAATTCTGAAAACATTTATAATTTTATTTTTAATTGTAATTTATTATAAATTTACAAAATATCATATCTTTTTTAAAATAAACTAAATTCTGTAGGTTACTTACAAATCTGTTAATTCTAAAATTATTCAAATTATTTAAATTTTTCATTAAATTTTTAAGGTTTCAGAATATAAGTTTGTATTTTAAAATAAGAAGTTCTGGGAAACATTAAAAATCCGCTTGAAAAATTATTTTTAATAAAAATTCGGAAATATTTAAAATATAAAATAGTAATATTTAATTATAATAATAATAATAGTAATTTTTAAAAACCCAGTTGTTTATTTTAAAGGTACATACATAATTCTGTACATTTGTAAAAATCTTTCTCATCCTATAAATTTAAAAATTGAATAAATTTCCAAAATCGAATAATAAAATCAAATTAAAATAAGAAATTAAAATTCTACCGCAGGATTAGGTTTAAAATGTAAAATTTTCAAAATTTTAAAAATATTTACATACTTAAATTTTTAATAACATCCAAAATGGAGAAAAAAATTATGGTTTTAGAATTTAAATTCTAAAATTCTTACTGTTTTCATAAAAAATAAAAATTAAATTTAAAATATTGAAGCTTGATTCATAAAATTGAAAATAAATCAAAGAATAAATCGAATGTTCTGTAAAGGTCCACCACTCAACATATTTCGAAGGTTGATATAGTGGCTTAGCAAACTCTCTAAAATAGTAGCGCTGATGAATGCAAAGTTTTAAAAGCATCACAATAGAAATAGTAAATTCATTATGAACGGCCAAAGCGTTTATCACAAGCTCACAATCTTATCTCACCTTGATCGTAGTATCTAGCAAACATTTTTATTATCTGAAAGATTGCATAATAGAATGAATATTAATATTTCAAAATACTATTTATGCTGTATATGAACATTATTAATTTAAAAATACTGGCTCTATGTGTATAAAAATAATTTCACCGTTGAATGAATTTTATTGCTGAACGTTGAGGAGTAAATATTTTCTTGTGCTGCTGCTGCTTTTTCAACCACCACCACTATATGTATGTATATTCGCTGCAGGATAGAATATTATTAATGATTCATGCCAAGATATTGTCATATATCCACATTGCTTATGTATATTTTTTTAATTTTATGGCGCGCTTGTCTTATTATTATGACTGCACATAGTTTTGTTGTAATTTAATTTAAAATTTTGCACATACAAGAAGGGTTACTTCATATATAACAATCGGACGTTTTTAACACATCGCGCACACATAATTAAACGGATAACCATATAACTTTCCTGTGTATATTATGTTCCAACAATTTAACACCGCCCGAAAATTAATTTTCATTATGTTCGACCGAGGGACGATACTAACGCCATAGTATATATATATATATGAAGCTTACCCCTGATTAACATTTCCAATTCAATTAAAACGTGTACAAATATTAAACCGAACAATCAACCATGTACATTTATATACAAATGAATAATAAATCACAATTTTTTTTTTCTAAAACCATACCATTCAGAATTCAAGCGATTCTTCGGGGAGGAAGAGGTTGGTAGGTTGTGGAAAACAAAATAAACAATTATTTTATGTATAACTTTTATTTTTTATGTGTGGTATAAGTTTATTGATTTCCGGAAAAAAAAATTTTTTATTGTCCTTTTATGGTCGAATATATATAGAATCGAATTGAAACGCGCAACAATGTGCGGGAGATGATTTCAAGTGGAATTCAATCATAAATTTGAGTACTTCATGTATAAATAAATATAATGTACAGTGGAATTTCATTTGTACATAAATTAATTCAAGCAAAGCTGTTATTTTTAAAACATTTTTAACTGCCTACATTCTCTCTGTGTCGAGCGGAGAAGAATGATGACGATCAGGGAAATGTCGGCAACCTTTTGGTAATTTACATAATTTTAATGACGTTAGAACAAATTTGTGTAATTTTACCAGGATTTCTATGCTAAATAATTCTACGTACTTAGACAATTTTATCCTACTGAAGTTAGCTGAAAAATTTCAGCAGGTTCCAGCTACCCGAAATTTTGAATATGGGCCATTTCATACGAATGAAAGATGGGTGGGGATTTTAATAATTTTTAATCTGACTATTTCTTGATAGTAAAAGATGGATTATTTTCCATTTAATCTTGTGTTTATATTTGAAAATTTATCAAATTATAATTAAAAGTAATATTCACCAATAATTTAAGAAAATTCAAATTAATAATTATACATCTTACAAAAATAATTTAATTTGAAAATTATATTTAATTTTCATAAGTCATACTATTAAACTAGTATAAGTTTAGAATGGCGCTGGGTTGCCACATGTCTTTAAATGAGATGAGAACATTCCGATAGTCTGGGTCCTCGGCCACTCGAACGTCCTGAAGAACTGCAGGACGAACGAACTAGATAGGCATGGTACAACTCGCCAACTGCTACCGGAAAGCGCAAATATGGGGAGGCCTATTACTACGCTCAATATAGCGGTTAAAAACGAGGCAGTAGGCTCAGCGAACGAAATGTATATTAACACACTCACATGTAGTGTAACAAGACAAGTCTGTCCAAAGCTGAACTTGAAACGCTCAAATACACTAATCTCCCCACGTAAACGTGAATTAAAAACGATTATGAGGATACTCACAGGACACATCCTATTTGGAGAACATGCGAGGAGTCTAGGTCTAGAAGCAAATGATTTTTGCAGAATCTATATGGACGGGGAGGAGGCAGAAACTTTAGTCCACTTCCTATGGTCATGTCCGACTTTAAGACTCAGACGGGATACATATGGGTAGGTTCATGGATATCCTCTCTGATCTTGAAAACTGTAATGTGATATATATGTCACTCTAATTGGTTCAAATAAAGGTAATAGGATAGTAACATTCTGTGGTATCACAATGGACCGTCACTCTAACCTAACCTAATCTAACTATAAAACTATGACGATAAAGCATATTTTTTTGTGCTGAAATTTTTCTGCTAACTAGACCAGGGTGCTGTATACAAATTTATAATAAATTGTGTCCCGTTTGCGTAATGATGAGTGCTTTATATATCATTCAAAGAATTTGATATCATTTAGACGATTTTATAAATTCTTTTCATATTCCTAGTGGCTTTGTTGTACAGATTTGAACCCGATAACGCCAACATCTATAAATTTCCTTACGAATTTTTTTTGTGAATTTCTTTTATTTTCATGAGAACAAACCTCAGGATTATGTCACCAACTCAAAAATTTTCCCTGTCTTTGTTTTTTTGAGAGGCTTATTTTCTTTTGCGCTTTGATTAATGGGCGATATCTCATCTTCGTTGTATCTAGACAATCCATGGGCTACAACATTTCCTACACCTTTGATAAATTGAATATCTGATGTAAATTGTGGTACGTAGTGTAACTGGTGAGCTTGATGGGGACTTCGTTCTGACTTTGACGACATGGCAGCAGTCAGTGGTTTGTGATCGGTAAGGATACTAAATATCCTACCTTTGATAAAGGTGGAAGGCAGAATATTTATACGTTCGGGTGGGAATAGCGATTTGGAGAAAAATGGTTTCCAACATACTTTCTGCTTCTGCTTCAATATAGCCCCGAGCGCGGTGTTGGAAGCATCCGTCGTTATTCGGAATCTCCCACGCTCAACGGGATGAGCAAGCAGTGTTACTTGAGCCAGGGCAGCTTTGGTTTTATCCGCATAGCTGCCTGACATTCAGGTGGCCAATTTAAATGTTTCTTCTTGCCTTTTTACAGTATCGCGGTTTGTGCATGTGTAATAGTAGTTAAACATTCCGATACAGCACTGCACTTGCCGTATAGATGTTGGTTGGGAGAAAATTTGTATAGCAAACGATTCTCTCTGTTGATGGTCGAATACCATCTTTAGAGATTTCATGATTAAGAAAATTCAGCGAGACTACACCGAACACACACTTCGAGGGTTTTACGATTATGCCGAAATATGAAAGGCGTTGGAAAAGGATGCAAATGTGCTTAAAGTATTCGGGCTCTGACTGGCTTGCCACCAAACTATCGCCGATACATACAATATATAAACGGCAGTTGCCCAATCGTTACAATTCTATGGACTATGTCGTGATTTATTGGCACATCATATCTAGGTTCCTTTGTTAAGCTAGGAAATGATCGAAGTATCCCCATAAACAAGTGAACTGATGGTATCGGATCGAATGTGTCCCTGGTATTAATTGTTAATGAACTCTGGACTGCTCCTGTTTGAAAACATGTTGACGAAGTTCACCATAATTGCAATTGCAAGGCTGTCTAAAGTTACTGTCCCGATCGTGGGCTTTTCGGTTGGATTAGAGACACGGCTTGAACGGCTACGAAACTCCTTTGTTTTATCCGCTTAACTTGTTAGTTTTTTCATCGGTTCCGACTCTTGTACGAGTACTATCGATCTTAATTATTCCGGTAACCGTTTTAACCACAAGGCTTTAAAGTTGGTCATAGCTGTCAAAGCACCGGCTACAACAGCCGGCGATAAAAAGCGTTAAATCGCCTGTTATAGTACTCGCTTATTAGTTTTTCCAGTCGTTGGGTTTCTGATAAACTAAATCTTTTTATCACTTCTGACTTGAGTGCTACAAATTTCCCAGTTTCAGGCGGTTTTGTTAGAATGTCCTACACGGTCACCTTTATATCAACGGTTAATACAGCAAATATTGTGTTGATCGGTGGTTAACGTTGTAAAAATTGTATCCGTAATTGTTATGGTAAATGGCGCTATTTGCATCAGCTTTCTTTAGCGGGATTCCTCGGTTCGTTACCTAATCACCGTAATGTTGGTTAATCTGCGTAATAGACAACTAACGCGGGAAATCGGTGAACGATGTATCCGTCTCAGAATGCATCGGTATTGATTTTGGCACCTTTAAATATTTACAAGATGTGGCTTTATACTGTTTTATATATCAAATACCAATTATAAAAAATAGTCAGAATTGTAGAACGTTTGTAAAATCGGCTATAAATCAACTTGCACTCGTCGTCAACAATACAGTTTTTTTGTTGTGTTCTTGTAGGAGTCACAAATAAAATATTATTTGAGTCGCTACAGTTTCACAATCATTTGATTATTTTATTACAATATCGAGATCATAGATCTGATGAAGATCCCCGATATTGTACATGAAGTAAAATCTCAGCGTGTACGCTGGCTCGGTCACGTTCTGCGTGCTGATCCGGAACGAATTGTGCAGCGATCTCTGAAAGGAGAGCCACCATATGGTAGGCGCAGAGGTTGTTGCAGGCGACGATGGCTCCACGATGTAGAGAATGACTTGTCCTCTTCAGATTTTCTTAGACAGTATGAAAACCATGCTCAGGATCAAAACCGTTGGAGCCAAATTGTGGACTCAGTTAGGGGCCAGTAATGACCTTTGAAAACTGTTTAATAATCTAAGGTTCAGGAAATGTTTGCATTCCCTTACGAGTTTGGAAACAGTCAAGGGATTTCTTAAACAGTTAAGTACATCTTTACTATCTATACACAGTAGAATACTTTTGTATTTAACAGCAAAGTACGTGTCAGCGCTATTAGTTCCGCCTGAAAAATAGTACAGTCCGAATCCGAATCAGACCGGCACTGAGGTTAGAACGAGAGCCATCAGAAAAAGCGACTATGGACTCATCTGATTTGTTGAGAAAATCCTGCGAACCCCACAAATCTCTCGAAGGATAATCCACTGAGAAAAATTTTGAGAAATGGAATTCGGGTAGTAGTCTGTCATTAACCATATCGATTTCTGGTAAGAATAATTTTTTAAAATTTGTCTATGTTCCACGATAGGCTGTGAATAAAATAAAGGTGTGTAACTGAGGCAAGAAAATGTTCATTGACATTATGATTGGCTACAGAAGCCTTTAAGCCGGACCACTAGCCACCACACTATAGTGATTTATAAATGAAAGAAAGCATCCCGAGCTTAAACCCAACTATTTCCCAAAAGCTCTTCTACATTTCCAAAATATGGCAGTTGGTTTTTGAAGCTTGTAGTCCAGGTGATTCTTCCAGGAAAATTAACTATCCAAGACAACATCAAGCTGAGAGGGAACAGATAGTTCAAGAGTATTCCTCTTCATATGTATTAGCTTATATGTGATGGAATTTTGAATGGTACTCAACGGTGAAAACGTCTGTGTTACTTTGGTACTACAACATCATGCCATTTACTTTCAATCAATAGATTAACAAATCATTCAATATTGCGGTTGATCAATTTGAATTAAGTTTGTCGATAAGACCAAATTAAATTTTAAGATTTTAAGTTGAAGGTGTGACAAACTGTTTTTATTGATTTAAATTTTTTAAATTTAACTGAAATTTTCCCTGTGAAATCATAAATAAACTTGTAGGCTCTGATACAGAATTAAAGTAGTTTATCTATATTCATGGTATTTTCGATTAATCCAACTTCGCAATCTATAAATCGAACCATCTTTCGGTGCTGTAACACATCTCCGCATACAAACTAAATAGCAACTTTAAAATCTAAACATGATTAGCATTTATTGCATCCTTGTACACACCCCTCTATATATAAGTATACATATATATACTCAAAACACAAAACTAACTTTACAAAATTGAAAATTCATTTTCTAAAAATAACAATACGATAAAATTCATCCTATTGTTCCTTGTACTCGTGTACGCTCAATAAATTAGATTTTACAAAACCAACAAAAACTTTTCTATTACCATTTTGTACAGAAAATAAAAAAAAATTTGTTATCACTTTTTGACGAAAAACTCGGAAAATAAATTCTTGAACAAATCAAAAACGCAAAATAGGTAAACTTTTCTATCTCAATTGAACAAAATTAAAAAAAAAAAAAAATGTATTTTATAGAATTTTCAACCTTTTCCCATCGTATACATACATATATATACGCACTGTGCGGTGGAATAAACAAGTTCGAGGGAAAATCGTTTCCGTTTACCGCGTTCGTATGTTGTTGTTGATTTTTTTGATATAGGATCACAAAATATAATTTTCCATTTTATTAATGAGATTTATATAGACAATATCTCTAAACCTAAATCAAATCAAACACTTTTTAAAGATATATATATTACAAAACCCTTCTTACACTTTTATAGTTATAAAGTATGTAAATGACTTATGTGTACGAAAAATGAAAAATTCAATTAGCTCACCAACAAATTCATAATATTTATGTATTACATGTGACCTATAATGTAAATTTATAACATTAACCCTTAAACCACTTTATATACACATATATTTATTTTGACATTGTTGTTGTTGTTGATATATTGTAACACATACGGGATGTGGAAGGTGGTTTGGAATTATGTACATAAAAATATATATTTAATTTAAATAAAAAAAAACGAATTATAAATTTCAATTTTGTTGTTTTTTCGTACATCTCTAAAATGAAAAGGACATAAAAAAATAAAATATTCAAATGAATAAAATTAAAATTACAAATAATAATTTATTTTAATGTATAACATCTTCTAACGGATTTACATTTTGTTGGCACAAAAAACTTATCACCATATTTTTATGAGACAAAAATAAATTGAATTTAATTTAAATTTTTTATTTATTTATATTTTATTTACTTAATTTATAATTAATATGCTCGAATCCTTATGGGTTAATGAAATGAAATAAATAATTTAAAAGCTTTATTTTTTTGCATAGCTAGTGGAAATGTATAATATTGGAATGAGAGTGCTTTTGACTTTTGTCAAACGAAATTGTTACTTGGCTTATATACCAAACTTTATATATAGTTTATTATGTACAATACTAATAAAATAAACAATAGTATTGGTTTTCGTGAATATGTATAAACAGCAACTTTAATTTATAGGGAAAATGAACAAGGAATTATTATTTGGTCGTAATGATTGAAATAGCTATTTGAAATTTTTTCTTGGTCTAGGATTTGAACATTTTTTTCTGCAATAATAATTCGATAACTTTGAGTCGATGATATCAGGCTTTGAAAAATATGCGTAATGATTATTGACCAACGATTATGCATAAGTTCCATCAATATTGGTAATGTGTATGTATAGGTTCATATTTATCACTGTTACAGTTAATCTCTATATGCATATATTACATACATACATACATATGTACTACAAATTTGTAAATTTTGAAAACGAATTCAATGTTGTTGTATTTTCTGAAAATATAGTTTGTTGATGTCTCGTTTCCATGGTAAACTTGTCTCTCTAGACGTTATGACGTAAAGCTTTGAATGTTGTAAATGAAACAATTAAAGTAAAATTAAATTCTTATCGAAAAGCTATATAGCTTTTATCAGTTATTTCAATTAAAGAATTATTTTTTTAAATTATTTATTTAATAAATGGTAAACCGACCTACTGGCCAACTGATCCAAATAAAATACCAGATCTGATTGATTTCTTTATAGTGAAAAATATATCTGTAAATTATATACATATAGATGAAAGTCTTGACTTAAGCTCTGATCACTCCCCAATACTTTTGACATTAAGTGAAAGGATCATTCAAAAAAAAAAGCTATCCTAGTTTAGTAAATAAACATACAAATTGGGAATACTTTAGACTGTCTTTAGAAAGAAAAATTAACTTAATGGTTCCACTAAGGAGTGAGGAGCAATTAGAAAAAGAAGTTCACAAGTTCATATGTGACATACAGCAGTCAGCTTGGGAAAACACTCCTGAAGTTAAAAATAAAATTAAGGGAAACAACTACCCTAGAGAAATTAGAGAGCTTTTGGCAGAAAAAAGAAGGGCAAGGAGAATATGGCAACAAACTAGAGCTCCTCAAGATAAAACTAAGCTAAACAATCTGACTCAGCTACTTAAAAGGGAAATCAAAGATTTGAAAGACGAATCTATCAGTAACTACCTCAGAAAATTATCTAATGATACTAGTACTGATTATTCTCTCAGAATACCAGAAGAATTAAAAGGCCAATAATGCAGATTCCTCCAATCAGAACAGAAGATAACAAATCGGCTAGAAATAACGAAGATAAAGTACGAAATTTTGCTGAATACCTGGAAAAAATATTTGAACCACATGATGACCAATCATTGGAAGCCGAAATAATAACTGGAAAGGTTGTACAGGAAAGTGAAGAAATCCTACGAGGAACACCAAAAGAAGTCATGTATGAGATAAAAACAAATATGAATCCGAGAAAAGCGCCGGGTTATGACCTTATCACAGCAGAAATTTTAAAAGAACTACCAAGGACAGCATTATTAAAGCTCACCAATATTATAAATGCCACCTTTCGATTGAAAATGTACCCAGCCTTTGAAAAATTGCAGAAGTAATTATGATTCCTAAACCTGGGAAACCACCCCACAAAACTGGATCATACAGCCCAATATCACTATTACCAGTTATGTCTAAACTCTTTGAAAAGTTATTAGTAAAAAGACTAAATCCGATAATTGAGAGGAAAAACCTGATTTCAAATCATCAGTTCGGTTTTCGCAACCAACACTCAACATTAGATCAAGTACACAGAATAACTAATATTATTGAAAGAGCATTAGAGGAGAAAAAAGTCTGCTCAACGATATTCTTAGACGTTGCACAGGCCTTTGATAAAGTTTGGCACGAAGGACTTAACTATAAGTTAAGAACTGTACTACCAATGCAATTCACTACAATATTAGAATCATACTTGAAAGATAGATTCTTTAGAGTAAAATTAGACGATTCCTATTCTGAATTGAAAGAAATCAAGGCAGGAGTACCGCAGGGCAGTGTATTAGGTCCTGTCCTATACCAATTGTATACTATGTAGCAGCTCGAATATTCGACTCACCGATATTCGATTCTGCCACAAACAAAACAATTAGTGAAATTCAAATATAATCCAACTTATTTGAATTAAGCGTTCACTAACCCCATCACATATACATCTATCCAACCAACAATATCCAATAACCGAACCATTACTATAAAACATTTATAGTAAAACCATCGCCATCCAACCAACATCACCACGAACTAACAATGTTTGGTGATGCAATAATAATCCACTGCACTACATAAGTGCAGTGTCGACCGTCGCCGGCGCATGTGTTCCCTCAACAAAACGAACACGAAGGCGACGTCACAATTACAATACAACAAAAAACAACAAGCAAGTATACAAGCAAAACCACGCGTTAAAACAATATATACAGTCCATCCGCCATTCTTACAACAAGTAAGTTTTTCCGTGCTCGTACAAAATAAAATAAAAATCAACTTCGTGGTGATACATAAAAAAATTTGAATTAGTAAATTTAATAAATTAAATATCAAAATAAATTTTATGGTGGTGAAATTAAATAAATAAAATTAATAAATAATTAGTTGTGTTAAAAAAAAAAAAAAATATGTTTATAAATAAATTAAAAGCAACCATATTTTTTTGTGGAAAATAAATGAATTCCAAATATTAATTTCGGCGTATGTGTTTTTTTAACTATCTGAGAGGATCAGATAGGGCAACAAAATAGAATCAACAATCGACCCAAGAAATTCTATAACTAATGATCTCCCTGTATTAGAAAACAACACTGTGGCGACATTTGCTGATGACACGGCAATCTTAGCTGTTGGAGATAGCAACGAAGAATCAACTCATAGTTTACAGTTAGCTATTACTCAAATACATAATTGGACCAAAAGATGGCGAATTAAACTTAACGAACCTAAATCAGTTCACATCAATTTTACAAACAAACGACTCGAACATATTCCGGTTACAATTAATCAAGAAATAATACCGTATGCCAACACGGCCAGTGTAAACAGCGTAATGCTGATGTAAAATCCACAATAACGATGTGGTTTAATTCAATTTATCAGACACTATGGAACACCAGTGGGAAGAAGCCATAGATTAATACAACATAGTAAATTAAGTTAGAATAAAATTGCTCATTACTCATTAGTCCAGGTGACTAGATTGTAATAATTGTTTATTTAAAATATTTAAATAAAATTGAAAAAAAACAAAAAAAACAAAAAAAAAATTTACATAAATTATAAATATATTGAATTAAATCTGATTCATTAGAATTTTTGATACACGGTTTTGATTAATTAGTATTTGTGATTACGCAATCTAGCAAAACCAACACAAATGTACTACAAGCCTGATTCAGACAGTGAGAACACAGATACTCTCTTACATTTAATAGCTTATACTTGAAAGTGTTAGTACGAAAATCGAATAAAAATACTCTCATCACACCAAATTAAATAATAAACACATTGATAATTTACCTTTTATTTTTATTTACGGTCTCTCCTTAAAATAAAGTTTGTTAGTACGTTTGCTTTCTTTCTTTTTGCAACTCTTTCTGAGATCATTAAATTAATTTTTTTAAATCATTTAACGATTTTCAAACCTTAATTACTTTACCTTATTTAATTTAAAACAAAAATTAAACAACAGGAGCAGTACACAAATACAAATTTTATAATGTATTAAAGTTAAGGAATAACCAACAATGTACTAACGTATATACATAATCTATTATTTAAAAGAGAATAGTATCTTTGTTTTCCATATTTCTATACCATATTTTCTCTGCACAATTCGTTGGTTCAAGCCGCTCTCATGCAAATGAGTCTAAGGCTTATATGAGACGAAGTCAACATGACGGAGTTAAATTTTGTCCATCTCGTTATAAACATTTCGCAGTCGTACCAATTTATAGAGCAAATAGAGCAATAGCAAACAAAAAAATAAAGAAATCGTACCGATTTCCTTATGTTTTCTGTTTGCTATTGCTCTATTTGCTCTATAAATTGGTACGACTGCGAAATGTTTATAACGAGATGGACAAAATTTAACTCCGTCATGTTGACTTCGTCTCATATAAGCCTTAGACTCATTTGCATGAGAGCGGCTTCAATGGTTGGTTTTGTTTTGACTAAAATTTTTACGTAAATTCTCACTCATTTGTATAGTGTATCACCAATACTTTCAAGTATAAGCGCAAAGTAAATTAAATAATATTGGTGACAATCAGGCTTGAAGTACATTTGTGTTGGTTTTGAATCTAGCCTAAATAATACTTTAAAATTTACTATTAGATACTTCATTAAATCAAAATTAAGATTTACTAAGAATTCTGACCTATTTTATTCATCTTTAGTTCTGATAACTGTCTTGGAATACTATCATAAGGTGCTGATGAAATCTACCGAGAGGTTGTTCCAAATTTGAACAATTTCAGTTCTCAATACATTGATTTATAAAATACAAACTGTATAAGAACGATTATTCATTACGCATGCCCGATCTTTTTCGATATGTTATGAGATCGAGCCGTGGAATTGTCCTGTTGGAAAATGAAGTTGGGTCCAATCATTGAACCACCAACTAACAGAATAAATAAGATTTGTTCATTTCAAGGCAAAAATACAACGATTCTTTACTTTTTTTTCTTTAGAATGAAATAATTTTATAACCAAACTGAAATTCAAAAAAGAAACAGAAGATTGATCCATAAATAGGATATTGCGTGAAAATGTTAAAGACTTATCGAACTGATTAGTAAATTTAATGCGTTTCATATTATTTCATGTTGTGATGTACTGTTTTTTTTGTCCATATACGTATAAGCATTTACTCCGGCTTCTTTGAGGGAGCAGTAACCAGACGGTTAAGAACTGTTTTTATTTTCAACATCTTGTAATGATTTAGCAAGATCTCGTTGACTTATAGATTTATCGTAGTCGAAAAAATTACCATTATTTTTAATTGTATCAAGTAATTTTGTTTTGCGGACTTCATAAAGTTTAGTATTCGCATGACAATTATACCTCCCTCCTATTATTTTAAGTGGTCGATTATATGATTGCCATCAGTTACCATAGTCGATCTTTCTTTTAGGCGATTTCACCTATTTCACGAGTTTTAGGCATTCTGTTGGTTCTTTGACGAAATTTCAATGAATATTACAACAGTACAGCATTATTAAGCTGTATTGTTGTAATAAAAGGTTGAAATTCTCGAATACTATTCAATCAGATTTAGTGCAATATATAGTTTTATTACAGCTGTTAATTATTGTATATCAAGTTTATATAAAATAAAATTCAAATTAAATTAAATAAATTAAAAATTTATTAGAAAATTTATAGAATTAAATTTGATTATGGCATTAAGTACCTTTTAGAAGCATTCTGTCAAAGTATAACAGAAAAATGCATGGTACAAATTTAGATGCTATATCCATCGTTCTTAACCGATGAAGAATGTATAGGGCACATTATAAACTAGGTGTTTTTCTTCGTCCGAGTCCTCACAAGGTGAAATTGTAAATGGTCTGTGATTAATAGAGAATTTGAAAAATCTCAAAAACGGCCTACGAAAGCCAAATCATGCGATTCTCTTAAGTTTTCAAAAAATTTCTTTTTATTTGGGACGTCTATATAATTGCTGTACTATTTTAATTTGTCACCCAATTACAAAATATTCATTTATTTATTAGAAATTGAGTACAGTAAGTAAGTAAGTACTCAAGTTGCACTGACCAACATAAATGTTTTTCTTCATTTTCATAAAATTTGTATCGAAAAATAATTAAAAAAATATTTTTAGAACCGTTAAAGTGCGCTTCTATAAAACGACATATATGTACATTAAATAAAATATAAGCCTTTATGGTATACCTTACATTAATTATTTATTAATGAATTTATTTAACTATAAGTTTTCTGGAACGTCTTGAATTATCTGTGGATTAAATGACTTAATGACATTAAGTTAATGTGCATGCAAAATCATTTGTTACGAATGATGTGTAGTAGTTCAAAAGTTATGAGCCTGTCACAAACTAGACAGACGGATAACGGAATCGCACCAAAAGGGTTCCGTTTTACATTTTATTTACGTAATTCTAAAAAAAGCCAAATGAAATCAAATCAGGAGGAATAATTCTTTCCGATAATGTCCAATATCACCACTTTTCTAGAATGAAGTACGTAGATTATTCGATAATAATTTAATTTTATTTACCAGACCAGCTGTAATTTTTTCGCTCATATCTGAGATTAAAATTTTTGTGAACCTTGGATAGCAATAAAGAAAAGCGAAGGGATGATGGCGGTGCATCGCCCCTTCTGTAATCGCCAATATAATTCCGGTTAGGTAATTTGGTAAAGATTTTTATATGCGAATATTAATTGTTTCATTTACAACATTCAAAGCTTTACGTCATAACGTCTAGAGAGACAAGTTTACCATGGAAACGAGACATCAACAAACTATATTTTCAGAAAATACAACAACATTGAATTCGTTTAAAAAATTTACAAATTTGTAGTCGATATGTATGTATGTAATATATGCATATAGAGATTATTCATTCAAGTAATGGTAACTGTGATAAATATGAACCTATACATACATATTACCAATATTGATGGAACTTATGCATAATCGTTGGTCAATAATCATTACGTATATTTTTCGAAACCTCATATCATCGACTCAAAGATATCGAATTATTATTGCAGAAAAAAATGTTCAAATCCTAGACCAAGAAAAAATTTCAAATAGCTATTTCAATCATTACGACCAAATAATAATTCCTTGTTCATTTTCCCTATAAATTAAAGTTGCTGTTTATACATATTCACGAAAACCAATACTATTGTTTATTTTATTAGTATTGTACATAATAAACTATATATAAAGTTTAGTATATAAGCCAAGTAACAATTTCCTTTGTTAATAGAATTTGTGCATGAAAAATGAATTTATTTTTCGAGTATTCCAAAAATTTTTTTATCGTAATTATAAAAGAGGAAAAGGGACATTTAATTCGACCATGATTATATGTATATAGCCTTTCGCTGGCCATAGACTCATTTCCCCTACAAAATTATTTTTTTTCAGTTTATTTACATTTTGGCAAAGTGAACTCTGGTCATCTGTATAGAATATTATCATTGTAGCTGCTTGTTAAAGCTCAGTACATAACTGCGGGAGTGCGGGACTCGAGTAAGAAAATTTTCAACTCGAGTGTGATGAAAAAGGAGGAGCTTATGTCAAAATGGCGTACTTTGATTGGTAGAAAGTGAACTGTGATTATTTTTTCGACTGACTCCCGCAGTTATGTACTGAGCTTGTATAGAAACATTTTCTATTCCGGATCAAAACTAATAAAAAAATGGTATTTGTTCAGACGTGAAACACAGTATCAGGTCAGAATAAAAGCTTTTTATTTTAAATCCATGTATAATCTACTTTGGTTCACTACACTGAACCACTTTGAGAAGTAGCAATACTTACATTTCAGCATTTAAAAAAAGTAAAATTATTATTTGGAAAGCTCACGTTTCCTATATGAAAAGCTGTACATTTTCCCCTAAATTCAACTTTTCGGTTAGAGCTTTTGTGGCCACTTCATTGCTTTAGAGCTACAAATATTTTTTTAAAGTATATATTTCAAACGGCTGTGAAAAATTTCTTAATTTGTTCCTAAGTAAAAAAAACTGTGAATGTATTTGTGAATATTTAAATTAATGCAGATTATGTAAACATTTAGGCAAATATATGCTTTGATATAATTAAATCGATCGTTCTACTAATAATATAAATTACCAAAGATAAAACAATGAACTCATAAAAAATTAAAAATGCTAGTTTAAAAGTTTCATGTCGGTATTGCATTATGTTAAAATTATGAGTTTTAATTAATTATAGAATTTAGATTGAACAATAGTCGAGAGTTTGAGAGGTAGACATCGGTGCCACTATATTTTCTTGTTAGTTCTATTAATTGTCAATTCTAAGGATTTTTTTTGATTTTTATCATTGTTCTGGATTGGTGAAACTTGGCCGTGAAACACATGGTTATTGTTTTGTTGTAATTCGGGATTAGTATTCAGTTGAAGTGAGAAAATCAAACAAAACAATAACCATGTGTTTCACGGCCAAATTTGACCAATTCAGAACAATGATAAAAATCTAAAAAAAATCCTGAGTATTGACAATTGATAGTCTACCTCTCAAATTCTGGACTATTGCTCAATCTAAATTTAATAATTAATTAAACCTCATAAATTTTAATAATATCTAATTCATAATTTTAACAAAATGAAATATTGTATGAGTTCGTTTAGTTTTGCTTCTATGTTTTGGGTTTCGTTTTGTAATTTAATTATTGGGGTCGAGAGTGCGTCAAAGTTTGATTGTAGTACGGCTATATGTTGATTTTTTAATTTAATGATGTTGGTTTGGTTTTTGTTTAGATTTTCTAAAATTTTGTAAATTGTCTTTGCGTCTTCAGAGTTCATGGTTCCTATTAGAAATTTTGAGATTTTTCCTCCTATGCCTGCTAAGCTTTCTTTTTTGTTTTCCGTACATTTCTTTTAATTTGATGTTTTGTTTTTGTATTTGAATGGTATTCCATTTAAGTTCTCTTCTGAATTGTTTTCAGAGGTCTTCGGGTTTGTTGTTAATACTTCGTCACAGAGTGTTTTGAAATGTAAGTTGCAGTTTATTAGTGTTTCCGTGAGTTGTCTCGCTTCGGGTATGTCGATAGTGGTGATTATATTTATTTTGTTTGAGAAGAATATTCCTGTGTTATTCAGTTTTTTGTGGACAGATGATTATGATTACAATGTGCATGCTTGTGGTCATTTTGGTGCCTGAAATTCTGTATATCGCTTCGTCAAAATTGTGTTAATTTCTAATTTCCTTGTTTAATTAGTCTGTTGTTATGTACTTTGATTCTTTTTCTGTTTAATTCTAAGTCGTTTGATTTCAGTTGTATTGGTTTTGTCGTTCTGTCGTACTGAGTTTTAATTTTATGTTTCTTGTTTATAATATTCTCTCGTGCTATCGCGTGTGCAAGTCTTAGTCGTGCTTTCAGTTCATTTACATAGTCGTCATAGTTGTAAGTTGGTTCTGGTTCTTTTTGTACTGCGCGTAAAGTTTGTTGAACAGTGTGGTGTAGTATTGTATACGAATATAGCGTAATGGCACATTTCGTCCCAGTTGTGTCTATCTATGTCCGTGAAGGATCTTAAATATTCTTTTAGTGTGTTGTGAGATTTTTCCAGAGCTCCGTTTGTCTCGGGATGGTATGCTGTTGTCGTGATATGTTTGAGTTTTAGTAGTTTGCATAATTCCTGAAAGGTTTTGCTCATGAAATTATTTCCTTTGTCTGTTAATATTTTTTCTGGTATTACGTATTTCGTTATGTACTGTTCGCATAATGCTTTTGGTACTGTGTTTGCATTTTGATATGGTATTGGGATTGCTCCTGAAAATTTAGATAAGTCGGCTTGGAACGTTAATAGGTAGTTGTTGAAGTTCTCTGTTGTTGGTAGTGGTCCTACTATGTCAAAAGCTACTCGTTGGAAAGAATGGTTTGAGGTGTCTGTTAGTTTTAGTGGAACTTTTGTTTTTCTGTGATTCTTGTTTCTTTTGCATAGGTGACATTTTCTAATGAATTTATTTATATCGTCCAGCATTTTTGGCCGATGATAGAGTAATTTGATTCTGTTATAGGTACGCCATTTGCCAGCGTGACCTCCTAAAGGTAAATTATGATATTCGTCTAAGGTTTGTTGTCTTTTTCTAATGTCGGTTACTATTTCTATTTTAGGGTCTCTTGTTGAGGTTAATGCTGTCCTTGTTTGCTTCTTGTAGTTTGTTTTGAGCTCTAGTGATTACTAGGATTTCGGTTATGTGTTTTATTCGGCTAAGTGCGTCGGCGTTAGTGTTGAGTTTGCAGTATTTGTGTATGATTTCAAAATTATATTCAGATAGATTAAGGTTCCATTTGAGTATTCTGTTGGGTATTTTTGTGAGATTTCCAGTTAACCAGGTTTGTGGTCAGTTATGATAGTGAATTTTCTACCGTAAAGGTATGGTCGGAACGGAAATTATTTACTGCCCAGTAGATTGCTAACATTTCTTTCTCTATTGTGCTATAGTTTCTTTCGGATTTACCTAGCGCTCTGCTGGCGTAGGCTATTGGTAGTTCATCTTGAAAATATCGCGCCTAAACTGTAGTCGCTGGCGTCTGTCGTTAGTATGAATGGCTTTTTCATGTCTGGGTACTTTAGGATGGATGGGTTTACTAGACAATTTTTGAGGGTGTTTAATGCTTTTTCGCAGTGTTCTGAGAAAATGAATGGGATTCCTTCTCGTGTCGGGAAGTTTTGTACTGCTTTTGTAGTGGATGGGTTTGGTTTTATTCCTTCTGGAGTTATTAGATGGCCTCAAAATGTAATTTCTTTCTTGAGAAATTGACATTTAGTACATTGTAATTTGAGGTTATTTTTTCTACATATTTCAAATATTTCTTATATGATTACATCATCTAAATATATGAATCCTTTAAGACCTTGAAATCCTCTTAATACGTGATTTATTGTTCTTTGGAATATTGCTTGGGAGTTTTTTAGTCCGAAAGGCATTCTTTTGAATTCGAAGTGGCCATAGTCGGTACTGAAAGCGGTTTTGTGAGGGTCGCGGGGGTTCATTTGGATTTGGTGGTATCCACTAGCCATGTCTAATGTTGAGAAATATTGGGCGTGGCCAAGTTGATCGAGTATGTCGTTTATGTTTGGTAATGAAAAAGAGTCGCCTATTGTTATATCGTTGAGTTTCCTGAAGTCTACTACTACGCGCCATTTTGGTTTGCCGTCTGGTCCTACCGTTTTAGGTACTACAATTAGTGGGCTGTTGAATGGACTTGTGCTAGGTTGTATTTTGTCGTCTAATAACATTTCTCGAACTTGTTAGTTAATTTCTTCCTTATGGGTTATTGGTAGTCTGTATCTTTGGACGTGAACCGGTTTAGAGTCGGTATATAGATCTATGTTGTGGTATACACCGTCTATACTTGTTAGTATGTCACCTTCTAGAAACAATATATCCTGATATTGTGAGCATAATTCTAGTATTGTCATACATTCTTCAACAGTGTTAGTTTCGTCTAATCCTTCTGTTATTGTTTTTACTATCATGTTCTGTCGTTCTGTATCTGTGTCCTGTATGTGTCTGTATCTTGGTTCTTCGTTTATTTCTTCTAGTGTTGAGTTAAAATCCGTCATCAGGCTATCATTATTTTTACTTTGTAATGTGTCGGTTGTACTAATGTGTTGGGTACGAATACTCCTGGTTTTATTTCTGTTGCAGGACAAATTGATAACTTGTTGTTTGAGGCCTTTGTTTCTATTAAGGTTTCGCTACGGGCGGGTAATACAATCTTGTTTTGTGGTTTGTTAGAGAAGTTGATGGTTTCTTTTCCTATTTTTATTAGATTTGCACTATAGAGGATTCCATCTTCTAGTATTTGGAAATTTTCTTTTACTACGTGAAATTTATGTTCTATTTCTAAATTTTATTTTATAAAATACAAATTTGTGAGTTGATGTACCGGTTATTTCTGTTTCTGGATCTGAAGAGTTTACAACTCTTAAAATTCCTTCCAAACCGATTGAAGCTGACCACCATCTCCGAGATTTCCTTAAAAATTACATCAACTATAGGGAATTAAACTTTCCAATTTAAATGTATCTATTTGATGCTGTAGGTCAAGCAACGAATAATTATTTACACTGTTCAGGTTATTGTTCGATTGGTAACCAAAGAAATTAAGGTTCAAGCCATTAAAGGATCACGGGAGAAATCACGACACGAGCCTATAGTCAAGTAAACTAATTTTTGTGTGGCTTAAGTTACGCACATCTTGAACAACAATACGTTTATTACCGAAACGAGAACTAGGCATCAACATTAAATGACATATATACATTTATGTAATTATGTGGATGGTGTGTCATGATAATCACAGCCATCAACCAGCAAAGACATAAAACAAAAAACAAATTTCAAATCAAATCTTATGAAAACTTCATTAATTATTTTGTGTTCGTAAATCTCACGACAAAAAAACCCCCAACAACAATAACAAGACGACCAAAAAAAACAAAAAAACAAAAAGCTCAGTAATTATTAAACATGATACAGTAATTATATGTTAATTATGTTAAATTTAAAAAGGTGGAGCTTGGGGGCGGGAGGTCAAATGTACATTATTCTGTAAAGGGCAACAACAACAACAATTGTGTACAGAAGATATTCCTTCTGCGTGTTTTGTAATCAAATTGAAAAGGTCAGAAAAATCTGGAATATTTTTTTGCATTTTTCTCATTTTCATTTTTCGTTTCGTATTTAACCGTTCTCTGCACTGTATGTGTGTGTGTGTACGTTCCTTATTTTGTACCTTATAAATAATAGATTAGATTTTGATATATAAAGTTTTTGCATGAATAAGGATTCTGATGTTTTGAATATTTTATGGCACAAAAGGCCCTTTGAAAATATTATAGAGATTTGTTTTTATTCTGTATGTGTATATGTATATGACGTATATACTGTGTGCGGATGGATCTGTACAGAGAAATATTTTCCGTTTGGTTTTTTTTTTCGGTACATACATACATACATAAATATCCGGACTTTTCTCTGTTTTATATTTTATGTATGTATATGGTTAATACTTTTGTATTTCTAGGATTAAAACCTGAAAATATTAAATTTTTTATCCAATTTGTTGTTAACTTCTTGTGAAGCTTATTATAAGCTGTCATCTTTCATCATCATGGTTGGGTTTTGATATACAGTAAAACAAAAAAAATGCCTTTTGCTTTGGTTAATTTTTTTGTATATAATGTGCTGAAAATTTAATTAGCTTTTCATCAAATTTAGAGAATAAGTTTTTTGTCTGTGTGCTTAAATGTATGTATGTATGTATTGTGCTGTGTGTATTACACCAGAATAATTTATTTCCACATAAATAATGAATGAATTTAAGATTCAAATATGTTGTTTTATATTTTGATTTGGGGATGAATGTGCACTGGTGTGCTTAACTTAAATATATGTTTACATATTTTAATGATGTACCACTTTAAAGTTAAATATGCTTCGACGTCCTAGAAATACCATTCAATGTATATGTATGCAGTTAGTGGCCGACTGAAAATGCTGCCCAAATGGATCAGGTTCAACCGCACGACCAATACTGGATAGAACAGATATATCATTCGAAAAGGGGAAATAAAGTACATAAACATGGGTTGAATAAAACCGTCTTGCAAATTCCATAAGATTTATTCTATCGATCTAATAGAAATGTTGAAAACATAAAAAATAAAGGTTCCCATGAACTCGAGTGGGATTTTTCACAGAATTCGATAAGCTAGATTTTGCCTCTCTTTCTATGTTTAAATTTGAACAGTTGTTTGATTAGTTGAAATCATTTCATGTGATAATGAATTCATTTGTACTAACTAGCTGAGATCGCAATAGACAGAGCAATGTCGTATTAGCCAGATAACGTGCGAAAGACCTAAACTAGCTTCTAGCCTTTTGTGGAAAATCCTAGTTCTGCTGAATCAAACGTTGCAAAATTTTTCGAAAATAGTTCCGAATTTATAAACTCGAAACATCTAAAAGTTATCGTTTATAAATTCTAATATAACAGTAGGTTTTTAAAGGCAATTACTGGTCCCTTACTGTGTCAACTATACGGCTCCAACGGTTTCGATCTTAAGCATGGTCTTCATACTGTCTAAGAAAATCTGCAGAGGCCAAGTTGTTCTCTATACATCGTGTAGCCCGTTCCCCTTTCAGAGATCGCTGCACCATTCATTCTAAATCAGTATGAAGAAGGTGACCGAGCCACCGTACTCGCTGAGATCTTATTTCATTTAAAATATCGCAGATCTTCATCAGATCTCTGATCTAGATATTGTACAGAGCTCGGTATGTACCATCCACTTTGCGTTTTGGACCTTAAATCACACGAATGATTCTTCTCTCAAATGTAAGGAGGCATCTAGCGTACTCATCCTAGTATTGATCAACGCTTTGTTAAGCTTGAACTTCACGGCACTTGATAGGTGTTTAGATTTTACTAGTGACTTTAGAGGATACAAACAATAATGCCAGCTGAATTTTAATATCCTCACCCACACTGTTATCGTGAGTGATAAGAGAGCCCTAATATTTGAACCACTTCAATCCCTCAAACGTGTAATGTCCACTACTAAATCTGTGCCATTATCCCTATATAACCAAAGATCATGCATTTAGTTTTGGACTTTTAATCTGGAGTCCAACAGATGCTGAAAACTCTACAAGAAGATCAAGTATTCCCTTCACTCCGCTGCTATAGTCATCTGCATATGCAAGCACCTGATTGGACTGGCGATATAAGATGTTGCGCTGAGGTGTTTCAGTTTTACGAAACATGTACTCAAACATTAGATTAAAGAGTATCTTGCGCAGAGCATCTCCCTACCGAACACCCGAGTTAACTGAAAAATTGTCGATAGCCCATTTTCAACTTTAACACAGCATTGAGTCTCCGTGACTGTCATTCTACACAGTCGCATTAATTATATTGGCATCCTTAGGAGTTTATTGAAGTCATAGGCATACCGGAAATCCAGGAGGAACACCTGATGTACGGGGACGGATCTCATAATATTTTGAATTGAATCATCCGCAGCAAAAAGACCTGCTCCTTGATAGTCACCAATCAAGCCCTTCGCCAAATGAGTGATTCTATCCAATATAATGTATGACAATAACTTGTATGCTGTGCAAAGGATAGCTGATAATTCTCACACTTCAAGCGGACTAAAAAAAATAAAATAAACTTGAGCGTATTACTCCAGCACTCAATGCCACTAAAGAGCCCACGGTGCAATACCCGGACAAACACATATACTTTCACATTAAAAACACCCAACCGTGATTTTTTTTTTTGTCACCACCGGGAATAGAACCCAAGACCCTCGAATAACAGAGGACGCTACATACTTACTGTGCTAACGAGGGCGGCAAAAGCGGTCTAATGTGCCAAGCATATTTCGTCGATATTGACACAGCGGTTTCCATCCTGGTCTTGAATGGCGATTGGCGCAGTCCAGAAAGTATGGTGCAATCTAGTAATTCCTTTAGAGAAATTATACGAACTGCGCTCATTAGTATGAGTGGTTGTACTTTCAGACCCTCGGCCTTCCACCATTCTCACTTCTTCCGTTTACAAATCTGCTTAGCTGCCCTCCTAGCAATGACAGCCTTGTTTTATGGCACTACGGGCTATATTTTGCTGCTCGACTGCTTGAAGACACCCGTCATCAAACCAATCATTCTTGGGTCTTTTTAACTATACCCAAAATCTGTTGAGCAGCACTGACAGCCGATGTTTTCAGTACCTCCCAGACAGAGTTAACGAAGCTGGCCATGTCTGACTGGCAATTAGCTCCTCAATGTCGTCACTGATAAGATCCTGATATAGTTTCTTTTGATCTTCACTTATCAGACCATCATAGTCAAAAATATGTTCCGAGATCATCTCCACTGTCAAGCAACGTATATAGCCCTAGGATACATGGTCTTCACTTTAAGGCCAGCGAGTTTATTGAAGAGCAACGAGCTCCAGCCGATACTCCTTTATGCACATGATTAGGCCCTCTAACGCTGATGGTTTTCTCATGTGTGTGACTGCACGTTACACGTGCGTATTCTAAATCTCGTGTTCGGGTTGACCTGTGGTTATGTGTTTTTTTGGTGGTATCCGATTGTATGAACAGGTTATTTTTTCAATGGTGAGGGTCGCCTGCCCAGCGATCCAACCATTTAGTCGCCTTCTACGACAAACAAAGGATATTGTGTTGGGTGGCATTTTTGGGAAACATGTTCGTGCAATTTTGGTTTACGAGACATGTGTGCTCCCCGACCACAGGGCCCAAATTCAATATAGGTTTTAAATTAAGCTTAATTTTGTTTTAATCGAGAATAGATTCCTGAAGTTAAAAGCTTCAGTTTCAGAAATAATGTGTCAAGCAGCTGGTGCTTCCAAAGATCATTTCTCTACCTGTTGTGACGTTCTCCTTTCCAAACTTGTTTTTGGAGAAGTTCAATGAATTTTGTTAGTCAATTTTTGAGAATTTTCAATAACAATTAGAAAGCTTAATTCTTTTTATGATACCCTTCAGATTTTTCAGAACACCATTTATTTTACACGCCTAAAACTATTTTCCCTTGCAGACGATTTTCAAATATATGAAAGCTTTCCACAGCTATAACTTCACATAATTCATCCTCGGCAACGCAAAATATCAAGGACTTTTAACCGTCAATTTATTTAAAAGCTTATTCAAGCGTCAGCTTAAGTATTTGGTATTCAACAAAAAGCTCGATTATTTAAAACTGTTGTTTTGAGAAGTTTGTAAATTTTATAATCACTCAAATTACTGTCTTGATCTGTCAAAACAGATTTCACCATTGTGTCATATTTTTGATTGCGAGCTTTTAAGAATTAAAAAAAGTTCAAACATTTGCAATAATAACATTTAAAATGAGAGATTTTAGACAAAGCAATTAAACTTATTTATTATATTGTCTTATAGCTTTCTATTTCTTATTGAAGAAGGGTGCTCAAGTTCGATATATCAGCTTGTGAGACTTTGATGTGGTTTACCAGTTTTTAAGCATCATAACATTAAAGTGTACTTACAAAGTTAGTGGCCGATTATTGTAAAGGATAGTAATACTGATAGCAAAGCATAGTGAGCAAGGAATAATACGTATAAAGTACCATAATCGAGGAATCCTGATAGGAAAGCTAGACATTTTATGGAAGTGATTGGGCTGCCCAAATTGATGAGGTTTTCACCACGCGACTTATACTGGGTAGAACACATGTATAATTCAAAATGTGAAAATTAAGAAAATAACATACACGCATGCATTGTCAAGGAGCTTAAAAGTTTTTGGGTTACATAAAAGCGTCTTGCAAATTCCATAAGATTAATACGAAGTTTTTTGTTAAAATCTTTTTTAATCGAGAATAGATTCCTGGAGATAAGAGCTTCCGTTTCAGGAAAAATGTGTTAAAAAGCTGATGCTTGCAAAAGGTAATTTTTTATAAAAGGTAACCTTTTCTTACTATCTATTATGACGTCCACCAAACTCATGTGACGAAAAGTTCAATGAATTTTGGTTTAAAACAGTTTTTGAAATGTTTTAATTCCCATTTAATGAATTTTAAATCAGAAAGCTTCATTTTTTTATGCTTCACAGATTTTTTTATAAAAAAGCAGTTGCAACAATAACAATCAAAATTAGAGCTTTTATAGTAAACAATTGTACTTATTTATTGTATATATTGTCGAGCTTTCTACGATTATTCTGAGAAAGCATCAATATTTTTGAATTTTTATGGGTCTTACAAGTTTATGATATAAAGAGCTTTTTTAGAAAAGCTTCATGTTTTTCAGAAAAACTAATCAGGTTATTTTTTACGGATGCGGGCTGGCGCCCAGCGATCCAACCGTTTAGTCTCCTCCTAGGACAAGCAAAAGACAATACTGTGGTGGGTTGTACTCTTCGTGCAGTATAAGTTTAGGGGACATGTGAGTGCCTCCGAACACAGGGACCAAATTCAATATAGGTTTCAAATTAAGCTAAAATATGTTTGAATCGACAATAGATTCCTGAAGTTAAAAGCTTCCGTTTCGGGAAAAATGTGTCAAACAACTGTTGCTTGCAAAAGGTTATTTCTTTACCTATTGTCTCGTCCTCCTTGCCAAATTTATTATGGAGAAGTTCAATGAATTTTGTAAGTAATTTTTGAGAGATTTCAGTTACAATAAGAAAGCTCAATTTGTTTTATGGTACATTTCAGATTTTTTTATATTATAGGAACGTACGTTTCCCTTGCAGGCGATTTCCAAATATATGAAAGCTTTCGACAACTAGAATGTTATATAATTCATCCTCGGAAACTTAAAATATCAAGGACGTTTAACCGTCAATTTATTTAAAAGCATAATCAGGAGTCAGCTTAAATATTTAGTATTCTCCAAAAAGCTCAATTATTTAAAATTGTTGTTTTCAAAAGTTTGTAAATTTTATTATTACTGAAATTACCGTGTTGATCTTTCAAAATAGCTGTTCAAATAGCTAGTTCAAAATATTTGCAATAATAATATTTAAAATTAGATCTTTTAGAATGATCAATTAAACTTATTTACTATATTGCCGAGCTTTCTATGATAATTCAGAGTAAAGCATCAGTATTTTTGAATTTTTAAGGGTCATACCACTTTATGATATAAGGAGCTAGAAAAAATGAAGAATAAAGCTTTTTCATGACCTCGAGTGGGAGGTCCCTCGTTCCAAATGTATAAACTCTAAACAAGTAAAGGTTATCGTTTAAGCTAAAATCTTTTTTAATCGAGAATATATTCATGGAGTTAAGAGGTTCCGTTTCAAAAAACATGTGTTATACAGCTGGTGCTTCCAAAAGGTCATTTCTTTCTTTATTATGACGTCCACAAAACTCTTTTGTTGAGAAGTTCAATGAATGTTTGTTTGAAACAATTTTTGAATAGTTTTAAGTCCCATTTAATGAATTTACAATTAGAAAGCTTCATTTTTTTATGCTACACAGATTATTTTATAAAAAAGCAGTTGCAACAATAACAATCAAAATTAGAGCTTTTATAGTAAACAATTGTACTTATTTATTGTATATATTGTCGAGCTTTCTACGATTATTCTGAGAAAGCATCAATATTTTTGAATTTTTATGGGTCATACAAGTTTATGATATAAAGAGCTTTTTTAGAAAAGCTTCATGTTTTTTCAGAAAAGCTACTCCGAAATGGCAAAAGTTTCGTTCAATATGTTTTCAATGGTTATATAAGTTTCATCATATATACAAAAAGCTCCACACGTAAACTTAAAATGTTCTTTAATATTATGGAATGTGCTATATACTCGTACTTTTGGGGTATCTAATCGAGGTTTAACCTTTCTTGCTTCCACTTATAGGTCTATATTGTAGTAGTGTAAGATAGCCAAGTGAACACCGTTTCCAAAACGAGTGCACCCGCACCTGTAGATTCTGCCAATTGGATAATCTTGATTGTTGTACTTGGTGCAAATCAGGTTCTGGTAGAGAAACTAACGGAGCGCCGCCTGCCCAGGCGGCGTTAACGCGTCGAAATCATTCGCATCTTCAGTAATGGCACACAATAGTATATAATTGCTCATACGTCTGAGCTGTCCATCCGACTGATTTTTTCAAATGTTGTTTTATTGATTTAATCTTCGCTTCCCACAGGCCTCCAAAGTGAGGCAATCGAGCTGGTATGAAACGGAATGAAATCTCCTGTGGCGAATCAAATTGATTAATTAATTTAAAATGACTTTCATTACCAAATAAACGAAAGAGTTCTTCTAATTGTTCCTTGCAACCCACGAAATTTGTACCGTTGTCTGATATCACTTAGGTGGGCAGATCTCTTCTCGATATGAACGGCTTTCACTGTCATACATATATGAATAGTGGAAATTTTTGTTTTTGGCAAATCTGCGCTCCATACTTAATAGTCACTTGGCCGCATTATGCAACGAATGGCCAAGTGACGCTCGAGAATCTGCGAACAAATATTTAAATTCTCAGATGTGGTATATGGTAACTTTGAATTTTTATTGAATGGTGACGTTGTAACACCTTTCCGCCTAATATCCACCCAATCATCGTATTTTGCGCGATCAATTTGACTTCGAGTTGCATTTGCAGAAATATATTATTTCCTAATATAATATCAAAGTCGTTTGGGATCAGCGAGGTGCAAATTTCTCAACTGTGGCCAAGTAGTCATCTCAAGGGGGAGCCAGTGGTAGTTTCGATGTCAATTTTGGAAAAAACTAATGCTTCGGTATATAGTGGTTAAAGCTTCAGGATTATGAATGGACGACAATTTGATAGTTGTTCAACCCTTCGTGTATCCAGCCTCAGATGACCCAATAGTGTTGATAACATATGTAGCTGCATTCCTAGGTAGGCCAATTCCGTTGAACGCAACCCTCTGATATAAGCGAGCCATTATCTCTAACAATGCTCTTACTATATGCCTTTGATAGAGTCTAGCAACGAGCTGCAGAAATGAATTGATGACTCTTTGGATTGATCAAATGTCGATTCTTGGAACCTTGGTGTTAATGACGAAATGATCGATGTAGAAATCAAATGACTATCACCAAGGAATAATTGGATCGATTTCAACTGGTTGATTGATGGCGCTTCTGTGATCTGATTTTGGTGCTTCGCTGTTGCTGGAACTAAGTGTAGAAGAATAAGTTCACATCGACTTGGAATTGTTACGCGAGAATGTTTCGAAAACTGGGATGCATCGTTATTTGTTGTATTAGTTGTTTTGCGTTCATCTTGCTCTTTATCATGCACATGCAACGTCTTTGATGGCACAGGTTGCATCTTGCTCTTGAATTGCAGTTGTTGACTTTATGGCTCGGTCTCAAACGATTAAAACACAAGTTGTGTTTTTCAGCCACATTTTTTCGTGTTGTATCATCCAAACATCGGAATGGCTCATAAATTGAACGTTAGATATTTAATAATTTGAGAATAAGTTAGTTGCGTTTGTCAATAATAATCATAATCAACATTCGGTGTTTGGCATTCGTTCATCCAACAATTTTTCATTAAGATCAGGCTTAACAACACATAATAAACTTCAATGCAATACAATAAATATCAATAATTCTTAAAACACAACAGCAGCTGAAGGTTAAATAAATTGTTCCCCAGAAAAATATTGTGAAATACCACATAATGTTTTACCATTAACCTTTAAGTCAAACAATATTTAGACCTTTAAAGAACTATACAGAAACCCAAAAACAAACTCAGCTCAGCGGTGGCATATGTTTGGCCGACGATGACGACCGCAGATTGGTATTCGGAAATGTCATTTAATAATTTTAAGTGATGATAGAAATCAGCCTTATACAAAAATATACATGTATACGAAAACCTACAACACCACTGTTCGTAATATTGTGTCACCTGACCACCTAAGGGAAACAAACAAAAAATTGCGTGTTACATTCATTATGGCATTAGAAGGACTAACGACGTTTGAATTTCCATTCTATATACATACTTAGTTTCTTTGTTGCTCATTTGAGTGTGTATGTACATATGTTTGAATATTAAAGCTTTTATATAAAATATCAAACCTAATATATCCCGAACAGTATAAATGTGTGCATAAGTATGTATAAAAAAAAAAATCGTGTGTAACACTCATTATTCTATCGGAAAATGAATGTAATATCACACAATGAAACACCACCCCAGTAATTTTCCTCATACATAAATAAACGTCGTACAAGTTTAATACGAATTTTCCATTTATCATTTATTACAAATTTTTATTATTATTACAAACATTATTTTATTTATTACATGGAAGTAGTTTTTCAAATTTAATTCAGAAATTACATTGAAAAATTTATGGAAATTTTTCCACTCTCGCTCGATGTAATCTGACACACATATGTATAGTTTTTTTGCTTGTAATGTCTGTGTGTGTGTGTGTACAAACATTATTATATTATTATATAAAATGCTTAGTAACTTAACAATTTTCATATATGTATATGTATTATATAAACATAAGTGTTTAGTTCAAAATTGTGTGATGGAGGACTTCCCTATAATAAATTTAAACAGCAGCTCTTTCACCAAAATGATGTCAGTGTTTTATTTGGGAATGACTATGTGATTTTCAAAATGCCTTTAAAAAGTGTATAGGTTACACGTTTCAATTACTAGAATATGTAAAACTCAAACCATTGCCGCCTTTGAAATGAATGCTTTTATAAAACTCCATTTACGATAATTCGTAAATAAATAAAAAAATTATCGATACAAAATTTTAGTCAACCTTTTCCTGTACTCACATAGTAAAACACACGAAAAATTGTCATGTATCAGTGCTAGACTATTTTCCGTCTGTTTTGATGTATGACTGCTTGATAAGGTCGACTAAAATTTGGTGTTGACCACATTACTATGAAATGCTTTTAACTAGGTTACGTTAGGAGGACCATCCTAAAGGACTAGCATAGAAACAAATTGGTCCGTAACTGTACAACATTTGAGTTACCTCCTCTTCACTCGTCGAACCATCTTGAGCTTACAAAGACACGTTAAAGGCCCCTCGAAGTTCGTCCAACTGGGAAGTTGCTATCAATTGTATTCTGCTGTACGCAAAACTAGGACAGGTGCAGAGCCTGTCATGTGATATGCTCATCTGTCTTTACATTCCCTGCGATATTCAAGTGCCTTGGCACCCAACTGAAGTGGATGTTGAACTAATCAGGCAACACATTCAAAGATGCCAGACAGTTTTGAGCTACCTTCGATGTCAGGGAGTATGACTGTAGCATTTTGATAGCAGCCTGGCTGTCCGTAAAAATGCGAATATCCCTCGTAGATATATTACATTACACTTCAACCAGTCCATGACTTACATTATCGCGATAAGTTCAGCTTAAAAACACTGCAAAAGTCAGGAAAATGAAAAAAGAGATTGACCCCTAGTGCCTCACATAATACCTCACAGCCAACCCGTCTTTTCCATAACCGTACATTTTCCAAATGTACGGCCAAGTGTACAACAGTGGGGTGTATAGCGAATAAAAAAATTAGCGACTCATTTGAAATTGAGTTATTTGATCTTCTGAATTTTCGACAGCAACTCCGAACACAGTCTATACCTTGGTTCACCTATTTGCAAATGTATTTAATAGGTTTTATGGAATGGCAAAATTCGACCTTTATGTGTGCTTTAAATTGCTTGGATAGTAACGGCGAAAACGGGAAACCCCAACGATTATCCACTTCCATGTCCTGTTGATTCACTTTGACCATTGTTGACCTTCCATTTGTATCAGTGGATCGGCGGCCATCAAGTGGATAACCATTATTTCCAGTAATAGTTACTGCTACTAGTTGTCTTAACAACCTCATGTAAAAATGAATATTCTTCATAAGCGGGAATTTCCGCTGATATCACATCGTCGATTTCACTCGGTCTTATCCTTATCAACCAACAACTCGACTGAATACATCCAACGCGCGCGTCTCGCCGAATTCGCGATACTTAACAATAAAAGCCATGAGTGATTTTAACACCCTTGCGGTGATGTCATGGCGATCAATGTGTGATTACTGATTAGCCAGGAAATAATTTTTATCGAATTTCTGTCCACTGTGGATTGTACGTGAACGTGATAAAGAAATCTGGTGTGCCGTAATGACGTACATACGACATAGCATCTTGAGCGTATTCATGTAAATGTCGTTGAATTGCGGAATTGTTAAACAACACCCAACATTTTTCATCAACATAACGAATTGATTGCATTATTCAACACCACATTGCCGATATTGATGAAGTCGCTATTGTCATCATGGTTGAAAATTTAGAAAACCGAGATATGATTTTGCATCGGCGAAACGATCAACTGCGGCTTGTGTCCGAAACACATCGATCATATAATGCGTTACAATATCTTAGCTTATTTTGGCAAGGTGAAGATGGGTATCATTTTTCAATCAAGATGATAAATCCAGTTACAGATAAATAACCAATTATACCGACTGGTGGTCCTGGAAAATAAGAACAATCACATCTACAAATGTCGGCGACTATTTCACCAATATGTTGTGGATATGTATACGTCAACCAAGCAAAACTGTGTTTCGAGGAACACATTCATCTTCAGGATGTCGGCAGAATGACAATTCTTACAGTCTTTTCACCGCATTGTTGTGTGCACAACATTGAACGATTTGTCTTGCTGATTCTCCCATAAATTAAATTTACAAAAATTTGTAGTCATTATCCGGAGTTGGTAATGTGGAACCTGTGGACACACAACATCCATTGGTCCAATAGCAACGATTTGCAGTGAACTGTAATCCATTCCCACGTTATTATTGAATGCCGCTCGTTGGGGATTAAACGCAACATTTCTATGTTGTTGATTTCGATTACATCGATTCCGTTCAACTTCAATTCGCGCTTCGCGTTGCTCTTCAGTTTTACTTGCTCGTATATATCTTTAACTTGCAGCATTCCACATTCTGAAACCTAAGTTGGTACGTCTAATTGGTGGCATTTTGAAGAACCAAAATTCAACTGACAATTAGAAATTTACTTCCTTAGTGTTTCTGTATAACCATATGTATACTACGTGTTAGTATATCAAAACTTACCAAAAATCCTTTTTTTTTAAGTAAGCCAAAAACTGACTGTTATTGTAAACCACAGGCTACTTAATTGGTACCCAGTGTGACCCGCCAACATTAAATGGTACTCGCTTGATCTTTACGGATAGAGCAAAACACCTCGAACTACTTTTGGACAGCAAGCTAAGCTGGAAACCAAACATCGTAGAGAGAGTAAAGAAAGCTACTATAGCGCTCCACTCCTGCAAATATGCCATTGGAATGAGATGGGGTATGGAGCTACACATAGTACACTGGCTCTACGTCTCAGTGGTCAAACCTGTACTGCTGTATGGGGTTGTCGTCTAGTGGCCAGCGTTAAAAATTATGGCCAACCGTAAACTATTGATGAAAGTCCAAAGAATGGCCTGCTTGTGTATAAGTGGGGCTCTTAGGAGCACACATACTCAAGCTCTGCAGATTCTGTTTCATCTTACTCCCTTGGATATTGGGGCCGAGCAGCTTGCATCTTGCACAGCCATTCGGGTCAAATCCATATCTTTGTGGACCTGTAACAATGCAGGGCACTCATCTATCCTATGCAACAGAGGTATTCCGGAAGCTACCGACTACGCTATTCCTTTGCCATCTGCTGGGATGAGATTTCAAACTGAGTTTCCCACCAGAGAGGACTGGGTGAACGAAACGGTAATGGACAATGAGGCGCTAAGCTTCTTCACGGATATCTCAAAAAGGGATAGAGGGGTTGGCTGCGGGGTATTCTGTGAGGCACTAGGAGTAACCTCTCTTTTCGTCTTCCCGATATTTGCAGCGTTTTTCAAGCTGAACTAATCCCGATAATGGAAGTCATGGACTGGTTGAAGTATAATGTAATATCTACGAGGAATATTCGCATTTTTACGGACAGCGTGGCTGCTATTAAAACGCTATAATCATACTCCCTGACGTCGAAGGTAGCCCAGAACTGTCTGGTATCTTTAAATGAGATGGCTGATCAGTTCAACATCCGCTTGACGTGAGAGCCAGGGCATTTCAATATCGCAGGGAATATAATACCAAATGAGTTGACCTGCAAGGGTACAATACGCCTAATAACCCAAAGCAGGCGGGATATAAAGATACCGCTTATTTCATGTAAACTGCAGCTTCAGGAAGAAGCCATAAAAGGAACGAACGTCAGATGGTCTAACGTCAGCTCTTGTGTAATAACCAGGCAGATCTGGCCTGGACTTGACCGGTCTAGATCAGGCCAACTGATATCGCTTCGACGGCACCATATTGGCGTGGTCGTGGGAACTATAACGAAACATTATCTCATTGGGGAAAATGCGAGCAGAGACCACGATTTCTGCCGCAGCTGTGATGATAAGGAGGAGGAGGAAAATGTACTCCATCTGCTCTGCACCTGTCCTAGTCTAGCGTACAGTAGAACAAAATTTATGGGAACTTCCCCTTTGAACGACCGGGCGGATATTAGTGAGATCGAGATCCGGGACTTTAAACGCTTCTTGGTAAGCTCAGGATGGTTTAGCGAGTGAAGAGGAGGAAACTCGAATTTGGTACAGCTATGGACCAATTTTGTGTCTATGCTAGTCCTTTAGGACGGCCACCCTTACCTAATCTAACCTAATTTATACCCAACTCTCTTTAATGGCAAGTAATTTAATTAGTCATTCCGAAAGAACCTACTAAGTATTAGGCTTTAAAATTTTTTTGAATGAAATCGGTAAAGTGGTTGTCCATGTTATGGCGTGACCAAGCAAAATCGGGATTCATTTTTATATATAAGATTGTATTTGAAATTATTTTAGAAATTCCAAATAAATTTTGCTTGGTAAGACTTGCAATCCTATCGATTTAAAAATTAACTGATTTAAAGTTATGCCAGAATTTTTTACTATAGCAATATACAAACAACTAACAAATTTAACTTGTACTCAAATAAATACTCTATACCGTAGTTTATTGAACTTATTAAATTAATTAATTAAAACGGAAAATTTTAAAATTTGTAACTTGTGTGGTCATAAAAGCTGACCGCGTGTTTCCAAAAAATCATTATATCAAATAACTTACATTCACACATTTCGATTTTACCTTTACCTTTTACCTATTTCTGGTTTCACCTTCTTTAATTTCGGGCAAATGGTACTTAGCCATAAGATTTGAAATAGGATTAGGCACAACTCCTATTTGTATATGCAGTCCAATATTGGCCTTGCACTATTGAATATTTGTACTCAGAGTTCTGAGCAAAATTTTATATAGAGTCACGTTTCGTATACTATAAAGAACGTTGGAATAAATCCTACTCAAATTCGAACTCATTTTAACTTCTGTCCACACGACTCGTCGTTTGTACAAAAGGGGAATATTTGTCGATATTCGATTTTTATCGTCGTGCAGTTTGGACATAAGATCAATGTGGGCGGAATATAATTAAAATGAAATAGTGCAGTGTCAGTTCATTTTAATTGTTTTTAATTTTTTTTCGATTTTATTACTGGGCAAGGGCCCAATTTTCCCCAAAATGCCAATAGCTATAATCAATGAACACAGACAATAGCAGCATAAAAATAAATGCTTCAACAGCAAAGCCCGAAATCAGCGCAATTAGCTACTAAAACTAAATCGTCTAGATTAGAACATGGTGCTGATCAAATAGGCGCCGATGGCACAACAGCTAAAAAGGCCGAAAAGCCGCCACCAATTTATTTAAGAGAGGCGTCAAATAGTGAACTCGTCAATATAATCGAAGAGTTAACTAATTCAAAATATTATAATACCAACCTGCTTAAAAAGAGCAATATCTTGTAAACTATTTCGATCAAACCGGAAAGCGATATTAAACTTACCAGCTGAAAAGTCAAAAGGGGTTTGCGGTTTATTTAAAAGAAATGGAGAGCAGCGTAGAGGTGACTGGACATGCATTCGGTTCTTGCCGCGCAAGGTTGCAAACATTTTAAATCGAGAGAAGGTTCCTCAATAAATATAACTAGAGATATTCAGTATATATAACTTGAGATATTTAGTGCATCGCAAAATCACTGTAGAGGAACCCAAAGAGTGAACCGGACCAATAGAATGCATCAAGTGCCACGAAGAGTGAAGTTTTAGGTTATCTGTGCCGAACTTTATGATTCAAAAAAATGCGATAAGACGAAAATGGTCCATCAGTAAGACGCTGTATTAATTGTGGTGAAAATCACACAGCAAACTATAGAGGTTGCCCAGTATATCTGCATTTGAAGCGTAAGATCAATCCAAAGTTGCGATCTGAGCAACGAATGCTTAAGTCATGGTACGATCAAAGAAGAACAATCAAACTTCAAGGAGTACAATTGCCCAACAAGCCATTGCATACTCATCTACACAAAATGACCTGGAGAAAGTTACAAGCAGTTTTGCACAACCACGAGTTTCCTATGCCAACATTCTTAAAGGATCCGCCACAAAAACGATAGTTCATTTTAACGAAGAAGTATTAAATATCCACATTATCGTCAAAAACTAAAATATGATGCTAATCCTAAAGATAGCGGTATGGAATGCGAACGGGCTTTCACAGCACAAAGCAGAGGTTCAAACCTTCCTTGTCGATTAAAATATAGAGAATGTTACCAATATCAGAAACACGCTTTACAAAAAATATCTTTTTTAAAATCAACGGATATTCAGTTTCTCACACCAAACCAGAAGGATGAGCATACGGCGGCACTGAGGTCTTGATCAAACGAAGAATAAAGCATTATGAACACAACAAATATGATAAAGATCACAATCATCCAATCAACTAATATCTGCCTAGAGGAATGGTCTGGCAATTGTGTACTATCGGCTATTTACTGTCCACCGAAACACGCTATCAAAAAGCAGTAATTCATCGATTATTTTAATTAGCTGGGCATCGAATTTCTCGCAAGGGTATTCCGATGATTTCTAAACTTTCTGAAAAAATAGTATTACAAAACTTAAAAACAATATTATCTGAAGGACAGATTATACCAGACCACCAATTTGGGTTTCGAGACCAACATAGTGCACAGAGTTGTTAACACAGTTAAAGTTTCATTAGAAGAAAAGAAAGCCTTATATATAAAATTAAAACTCGTCTGTCAAAAAAATTGCATGCAGTCCTTGAAAGCTACTTGTTTCAAAGGAAATACCAGGTGAAACACAAGTCAGCCATTACTGAACTAAATGACATAAACGCAGGAGTTCCACAAGGCAGCGTACTGAGGCCAGTAGTGTATTTGCTGTATATGGCCGATCTACCAACAACTGATATGACACAGCTATCATGTTTTTACACAAAAATCCTCAAACTGCATCACGTGGCGGATAAAACCGAATCAAAACAAATCATCACACATAACATTTACGTTGATTAACGTTAAATACTTGGGTTTTCCTCTTGACAGAAGATTGACATGAAGAAAACAAATTGAATTACAGCGCAACCAAATAAAAATAAAATGCTAGTCCTTTAGGACGGCCACCCTTACCTAATCTAACCTAATTTATACCCAACTCTCTTTAATGGCAAGTAATTTAATTAGTCATTCCGAAAGAACCTACTAAGTATTAGGCTTTAAAATTTTTTTGAATGAAATCGGTAAAGTGGTTGTCCATGTTATGGCGTGACCAAGCAAAATCGGGATTCATTTTTATATATAAGATTGTATTTGAAATTATTTTAGAAATTCCAAATAAATTTTGCTTGGTAAGACTTGCAATCCTATCGATTTAAAAATTAACTGATTTAAAGTTATGCCAGAATTTTTTACTATAGCAATATACAAACAACTAACAAATTTAACTTGTACTCAAATAAATACTCTATACCGTAGTTTATTGAACTTATTAAATTAATTAATTAAAACGGAAAATTTTAAAATTTGTAACTTGTGTGGTCATAAAAGCTGACCGCGTGTTTCCAAAAAATCATTATATCAAATAACTTACATTCACACATTTCGATTTTACCTTTACCTTTTACCTATTTCTGGTTTCACCTTCTTTAATTTCGGGCAAATGGTACTTAGCCATAAGATTTGAAATAGGATTAGGCACAACTCCTATTTGTATATGCAGTCCAATATTGGCCTTGCACTATTGAATATTTGTACTCAGAGTTCTGAGCAAAATTTTATATAGAGTCACGTTTCGTATACTATAAAGAACGTTGGAATAAATCCTACTCAAATTCGAACTCATTTTAACTTCTGTCCACACGACTCGTCGTTTGTACAAAAGGGGAATATTTGTCGATATTCGATTTTTATCGTCGTGCAGTTTGGACATAAGATCAATGTGGGCGGAATATAATTAAAATGAAATAGTGCAGTGTCAGTTCATTTTAATTGTTTTTAATTTTTTTTCGATTTTATTACTGGGCAAGGGCCCAATTTTCCCCAAAATGCCAATAGCTATAATCAATGAACACAGACAATAGCAGCATAAAAATAAATGCTTCAACAGCAAAGCCCGAAATCAGCGCAATTAGCTACTAAAACTAAATCGTCTAGATTAGAACATGGTGCTGATCAAATAGGCGCCGATGGCACAACAGCTAAAAAGGCCGAAAAGCCGCCACCAATTTATTTAAGAGAGGCGTCAAATAGTGAACTCGTCAATATAATCGAAGAGTTAACTAATTCAAAATATTATAATACCAACCTGCTTAAAAAGAGCAATATCTTGTAAACTATTTCGATCAAACCGGAAAGCGATATTAAACTTACCAGCTGAAAAGTCAAAAGGGGTTTGCGGTTTATTTAAAAGAAATGGAGAGCAGCGTAGAGGTGACTGGACATGCATTCGGTTCTTGCCGCGCAAGGTTGCAAACATTTTAAATCGAGAGAAGGTTCCTCAATAAATATAACTAGAGATATTCAGTATATATAACTTGAGATATTTAGTGCATCGCAAAATCACTGTAGAGGAACCCAAAGAGTGAACCGGACCAATAGAATGCATCAAGTGCCACGAAGAGTGAAGTTTTAGGTTATCTGTGCCGAACTTTATGATTCAAAAAAATGCGATAAGACGAAAATGGTCCATCAGTAAGACGCTGTATTAATTGTGGTGAAAATCACACAGCAAACTATAGAGGTTGCCCAGTATATCTGCATTTGAAGCGTAAGATCAATCCAAAGTTGCGATCTGAGCAACGAATGCTTAAGTCATGGTACGATCAAAGAAGAACAATCAAACTTCAAGGAGTACAATTGCCCAACAAGCCATTGCATACTCATCTACACAAAATGACCTGGAGAAAGTTACAAGCAGTTTTGCACAACCACGAGTTTCCTATGCCAACATTCTTAAAGGATCCGCCACAAAAACGATAGTTCATTTTAACGAAGAAGTATTAAATATCCACATTAACGTCAAAAACTAAAATATGATGCTAATCCTAAAGATAGCGGTATGGAATGCGAACGGGCTTTCACAGCACAAAGCAGAGGTTCAAACCTTCCTTGTCGATTAAAATATAGAGAATGTTACCAATATCAGAAACACGCTTTACAAAAAATATCTTTTTTAAAATCAACGGATATTCAGTTTCTCACACCAAACCAGAAGGATGAGCATACGGCGGCACTGAGGTCTTGATCAAACGAAGAATAAAGCATTATGAACACAACAAATATGATAAAGATCACAATCATCCAATCAACTAATATCTGCCTAGAGGAATGGTCTGGCAATTGTGTACTATCGGCTATTTACTGTCCACCGAAACACGCTATCAAAAAGCAGTAATTCATCGATTATTTTAATTAGCTGGGCATCGAATTTCTCGCAAGGGTATTCCGATGATTTCTAAACTTTCTGAAAAAATAGTATTACAAAACTTAAAAACAATATTATCTGAAGGACAGATTATACCAGACCACCAATTTGGGTTTCGAGACCAACATAGTGCACAGAGTTGTTAACACAGTTAAAGTTTCATTAGAAGAAAAGAAAGCCTTATATATAAAATTAAAACTCGTCTGTCAAAAAAATTGCATGCAGTCCTTGAAAGCTACTTGTTTCAAAGGAAATACCAGGTGAAACACAAGTCAGCCATTACTGAACTAAATGACATAAACGCAGGAGTTCCACAAGGCAGCGTACTGAGGCCAGTAGTGTATTTGCTGTATATGGCCGATCTACCAACAACTGATATGACACAGCTATCATGTTTTTACACAAAAATCCTCAAACTGCATCACGTGGCGGATAAAACCGAATCAAAACAAATCATCACACATAACATTTACGTTGATTAACGTTAAATACTTGGGTTTTCCTCTTGACAGAAGATTGACATGAAGAAAACAAATTGAATTACAGCGCAACCAAATAAAAATAAAATTCTGAAAAATGTACTGACTGATTGGGAGAAAATCAAAACTTTCCCTGAAAAATTGCCATGACAGGCTACGGGTCAGTTAAGCGCATTCAGAAATAATCGGCCCTCAACAACTGATATGAGCGTAACATCTGAACCAAACAATACGTGGAAAATCGAACTTCAACTTTGTAGAAAAAATAAAAAAAGCTGTTGGAGATATCACCAAGTTCTAGTATTACGTGGAAGCTTCATGCTCTGAAAGGTTTTCAAGGATTTTTTAGACGAATATTTTAATGCCATTATTGGTACCCCACGGAAAAAAAAATCAAGCTCTAAAATAAGGTTTTAAATCAAAATTGTATTCATTTTTTGGAGCTGGATTTCTTATGAGGCCGCAGGTAACGAAGGCTGTTTTCAATTTCCAAGCAGTCAATAACCGATTGTGTAAGCTTGGCTTGCGCATGAAGTTCATGAAGTCAGCCAGTCCCATAGATAAAGACTCATTTTACAATGACTTGGACGATCTGTATCCGAACACGATGTTAAAATGGTAATTAGTGATTTAAATAATGCTAGAGCTGGCAGAAACCAGGCTGACTGGTGTGAAAATAAAGGTTCGTACTCCCGACATGAAACTGCGACCGATAATGGTGAGAGAATGATTTACTTTGCAATTGCTCACGATCTTAGAGTAGCAAGCACGTATTTCCCTCACATACACAGATACATCTATAGAGACATGGACACATCCTCATGTGTTAGTTTCTAAGGGGCGGATGCGGGTTGTGCAGGATATATAAATTTCCTAGTAAATGTTATGGTGGAATTTTTTTTTTTTTTCTATACTGAAAACTAAACACATTATGGATTTGCGAGATTATTGATCGAGACTCCAAAAGTTGGTTAAAGTCGATCGATAAGTCCACCAGACATTTTTTTCTGAATCGTCAAATTCGTAAGGCGAACCCTGATAAAAACGAACTCACATTTATCCAGCGTTTTAGGAATAAATATATCGTTTTTCAGAGCATGTTGTGGCACAGGCACAAACTAGATTGCGCATAGTATTTCGTACACCTGATCGGAGTCTGCTGGTTGTTGATTTGGTGCTTCCATAAAAAATTCGTGTCTAGTAGTTTTAGTGGCTGTCCATAAACTAGTTCTGCCGGAGAACATTTAATATTATCAGTTTCACTCCATTAGATGGCGAGTGATAAGGGGTTGTCCAAATTCGATGTGTGCTTAGAAGCACACGAATACTCAAGAATTCTGAGAACAGCTTAGCGATTGGAATTGGCTTCCTTGATCTGTAGTAATGTTTACAGGTACCCAAAATCTTGATATACCTTTTTCTACAAGAGAATTTGCAACAGTTGCGGCGGTAATATCCTTCAAAAGGTAACCTTCTGGCCATCTAGTGAAACGATATACGCAGTTAAAATGTATGCATATTCATTTGATAGAGGAAGTGGTCCAACGATGTCCAAATGAATGTATTTAAAACGACCAAAAGGTGGTTTAAATTGTTCTAATTCCGATTTAGTGTGCTTTTGAATTTTAGATCTGTCAGCGACCACATTATTTTTGCCTATAGTATATTGAATGTCCGGTGAAAACTGCGAAATGAGCGAATGCTTCGTTACACTCTTCTTACCAAGCCAAATTTCTTACAGTTGTTGACTTTCTGAGTAACAAAACTAGATGCGCATGATTCAAGCTTCAACATTTTTTTTGCGGATGGGAATATTCCATAAGGGGTAATTTAAAAAAAATTAGCATTAACACCAAAAATGAATTTTGCAGTTTTGATAGTGATATCACAATCGGCAAGCCTTAAACAGTAGTTGCAAATGCGATTTGAGCTATTCTTCTGATTTCGAAACAACACGAAATCAACTCCTCTATAACTACCTTGTTTACGATCCTTTGAAACGTTTGGGCAGCGTTGCTTAAGATTTATTAAACCAAAAGGCATTTGTGTAAATTCGAATAAGCCTAAAGGAATGGTAATTGCTGTCTTAGCAATATCTTCTGTATCAACAGGTATTAAATGATATGCCCTCACTAGGTCAATTTTAGAAAATTTACTACAACCGGTTAAGTTTATAGAGAAATGTTGTGTGTGGGGTGTATAGTGTTTTTAATCTTCTATAATCACCTTAAGGTTTCCAATCAAATTAATCCTTTTTCTAACCAGATGCAAAGAACTACACACTGGAGAACACGATAGTTGACATTTTCGCAATTCACAACTATGTCATACAGCTCCTTTGAAACAACACTGAAATCTATTCAGTTTAGTTAGTTTCGTACAAATTCATTGTTCCTTTAAATTACTTAGAACTAGACAAACCCGACTCTTGAGTCCACTCTAGGAATTGTCTACTTTATCGACGTTGCCTACGGGTTGTCGACACATCGACGTAGAAAACCGTAGCTGACGAGTAAATGCCCATCCCTGATGGTGATGGTAGAAATGTTGCTAAGTTTGAATAAACTTAAAATGTCGGTGAAGTTTGTTTTTTAGAAGATTATACAGATGATGTGGTAGAATAAACTTATTCCAACAATACAAAACTAGCATATCACAGTATCGCTAGGGCCACATAAATATTTTATGTTACAATTTTTAATATTCACCCTATCCAAAACGAGATTTGTTTCCTAAATATTTTAGTAAGAAAGTTAACTAACTAGTTTTCCTAAATTATAGGAAGCTTCTTAAATAAAAACTTCCTTTTAAAATTTATTCTGTAACCGCAAATTTCACAAATTGTAAAATTACATTTTAATTCAAACTAAAAGCTTTTATTCAAATTATTGTTTACAGCACAACCAAATTCTATTTTATTGAGTTTTAATTAATTTCATTTGATTGAAAATATGTTCCTGCGGTAAATGAACTTCAAAATATTTTACTAGCCATTAACAGTGTTGGTTCACTTTCCGCGCACACCTTCAATATCCTAAATTGACCATCAATATATAATCCTTCATATACATATTTTTTATGTCGATGTGCGGCAATAATTTTTATTATAATTCCGCATTTTTATTCCATTCAGTGCTGGGAGAATTTTATTTGGTTTCACAAATTTTTTTTTTTTTTTTATTACATCACAAATATTGAACTTCGTTGGTCCATGAAAATGAATTTAATTGCATTTCTATTATTTTTGTTTTATATACAGACTGTATACGAGTGTAACCTATACTTATTAGTTTTATTACGACAACTTTTATATTTTATTGGCAAAATTATATGAGACACAAAATCGAAACTTAATGGTCGATTTATTTATGATTATAAACCGATAAAAAAAATTAATATTTTAGTGTACGGTTTTTATCTATCTTATATACATATGTGGTTATATATGTGAACATACATATATGTTAGTGTTTTATGCAAAAAAATATTTGTGTGCGGTACAATGAACAAATTATGCCGGAAGTCATCTTCTCATTCATAATTAAGCCTTATAAACACACAAATACAGACGAAATAAATACTGAAACCCACTTAACCTTAATTTTTTTTTTAATTTTTTGCTGTACAAAAGCTTTATTCAACTTTAATCACTGTGCGTTTTGTTTGTGGTGAGGTATATATATACCTTTTATATCCAAATCAAATTTTATTTTATGGTTAAAACAAATTTTATTAAAAAAAAAAAAAAAACAAAAAAAAAGTTTAATAGAAATTACCCTTAAGCTATTCATGGCACACACACAAAGCACTGGGAAAAAAAATAATACAGCAAACAAAAAGCTTTCCTTTCTTAATATTTATAAAAACCAAAAAAAAAAAGATTTTATTTTTAATTAACAAACAATCATTCATTAAAAATAACATAACACAAAGTTAAAGTTTTTCTTGTGCTTTTATAAATATTTTATTTTGCTATTTATGAATATATATACATAGAGCTTTTTATATTTTCTTCAGCCAATTTATCCTGTATAGAGTACGCAGAATTATATTATATAAAAAAAAGGCAAGTTTTATATTTTCTTCGTCGCAATCTTCTTACTTTAATTGAAATATGAAAATAAGAAAACATTTCCTTGATTAACATAAATTATGTTTTCAAAATATGTAATAAAATAATGTTTTTTGTTATGATCGTATGTATGGATATAGATATCAGGTTTAGGTAAACTTTTTATAAAATTAAAATATGCTAATAATTGCTTTTAAATATGAGTATGAGCTTATGAAGCTTTTCTAGTTCGTTTGGAAACTTAGTTTTATTTTAAACATTATCGAGCTTAATATAGTTTAGCTGTATAGTTCACTTAAAAAATTAATAATAATAATACGGTGTTTAAAGGCCATTACTGGCAAAATTTGGTCGCAGAGAAGGACCAACAGTGCCCGGTATACGCAAGTTTATTGTTAAAGTTTGTGAAACAGGTTTCATTGTTGATGCGCCAAGACGTGAGCGAGCTCGTACAGTATGTACATCCGAAAATATCAAAACTGTGGCACACTGCGTGAGAATCCATCAACATCAACTCGTCATCGTTCTCAAGAATTCAACGTTTCACACACCAATTTACGTCGAATTTTGCGGAAAGATCTCGGTATGATGCCTTACAAAGTTCAATTGGTTCAAGAGTTGAAGCCGCATGACCAAGTCCAATTTCTATCCGCTTCGTTCGATTTTGGCAAAAAAAATCATCTTTTCGGATGAAGCTCATTTTCATATTGGTGGGTACGTTAATAAGCAAAATTGCCCTATTTGGGGCTTAAAAATCCCACACGTGGTCTTACAGAAGCCAATGCACCCTTTACGAGTGACTGTTTGGTGCGGCTTGTGGAGCGGAAGCATCATTGGCCCATATTTCTTTGAAAATGAGGACGGCGCAACCATTACGGTCAATGGAGACACCTATCGCACCATGATAACCAATTTTTTTGCGCCCGCTTTGGTTTCAACAGGATGGTGCAACTTGCCACACATCTCATGCCACAATCGATTTATGCGTCAAACGTTTGATGGCCCTTTAATTAGCCAAAATTGTGAAGCCAATTGGCCGGCAAGAACCTGCAATTTAACATCATTGGACCATTTTCTGTAGGGCGCCGTCAAGGACAAGTGTTATGCCGACCAACTAAAGGCAATTGAGCTTTTGAAGGCCAACATTCGTGATTCCATTGTCGAGATACGACCCCATACACTCGATAAAGTGCTCGAAAACTGGTCCGATCGAATGGGTGCTGTGAGGCCAGCCGTGGCAGCCATATGAATAAAATAATGTTCCACCTCTAACCGGAACAATAGTACTTCACAACAAAAATGGCCCATCCTTTACAAGCGGATCAAGTAATTCCTTTACTCCATTGCTATTCAGTTCAATCACGCATATGTCATCTGCAAATGCAAGCACCTGATTGGACTGGCGATACAAGATTTTGCGCTGAAGTGTTTCAGTTTTACGAAAGATGTACTCCAACATGAGATTGAACAGTTTCGGGGGACAGAACACCCGAGATTATTATTTTTTTTTAAAGGACGTGGCATAGACACATTTTTGGTCAATAACCTTGCCTTACCATTCACACAACATTCCTTCAACCCATTCATCCCATTCACAAAATTTCAGTATACCACCTGCGCATTGCATAGCTCCATATAACCCTGTATAGTGGAAGATGGGTCGGCCCGAAACTCTCCTGGATAGGGCCCGTGGCATATAATGTAGGACAGTAACTTGTATGCTGTGAAAAGGATAGCTATACCGCGATAATTCTCACACTTCAAGCGGTCTCCCTTCTTTAAGATGGGGCATATCGCGGCCACTTTCCATTCGTCCGGCATTACTACGGTTCGCCATACTAATCGAATAAGGTCGAAAAGAAAGACCCCAGATAAGTGGTTTTGTTTTAGTCTCTGCATGAACCTAGTGAATTCCTCATGGGATGGATCTGCAGTGCAAATCTCCGCACTCGGTAATACAGTCTGTGATGATTGATGGACATCCAGTAGGTCGGTAAAGTGTCCATTCCATGCTTCGAGTACTGCGTCGATATTGACACAGAGGTTTCCACCCCGGTACCGAATGGCAGTTTACGGTGGCCTGAAAGTATGGTTCAATCCAGTAATTCCTTTAAAGGAATTACGTCAACTGCGCTAATTGCTTAGTTGTTGTACTTTTAGAACCTCTCCCATTCACTACTCTCGCTTTTTCCGTCTACAAATTCGCTGAGCTGCCCTTCTAGTAATAGCAGCCTTGTTTTTTGACTATGGCTTATACTTTGTTACTCAACTGTAAGACGACACTCGTGATCAATCCAATTATTCTTGGGTCTAACTTTTATTATACCCAAATCCTATTGAACAGCACAAACAAACGTAGTTTTCAGTACCTCCTAGACAGAGTTCGCATAGTCAGACTGGCAATTAGCTTCCTCAATGCAATCGCTGAAAAATCCTGATATCGTTTCTTTTGAACTTCATTTATCAGACCTTTACAGTTGAAACGTTCCATGCGTTTCGCTATGTTTCCGGACCTGTACGAAAACTACAATTGTTGGTTTGCAGCGATCAACTGATGTTCGTTGTTTTACGTATTCGGTTGCTGACCGATAAGTTCTCACATCCTGAACAACTAGAGCTCGCCCTTTTGTTTCCAAATGTATCTCTTTGTGAGGGCAAAATGTTCTTGCTTCTCTAAGATCGTGAGCAATTGCAAAGTACATCGTCGGTTGCAGTTTCATGTCGAAAGTACGAACCTAGGTTTTCACACAAGTCGGCCTAATTTGTGCCAGCTCTAGCATTAAAGTCCTCAATCACCATTCCGAGTCATTGTAAAATGAGTCTTTATCTTGGGGCCGAGTGACTTCTGTAGGCGCATGTACACAAATTATCAACAGGTTGGTTGGTTAATTTCATGTGCAAGCGGAGCTTACACAATCGGTTATTGATTGCTTGGAAATCCAAAACAGGCTTCTCTGCCTGCGGCTCAAGACGAAATCCAACGCCAAGATTTCTGAGGACATTTCCACTGTATAACAACGTATAGCGCTTGGACACATGGTCTCCCATTTTAGACCAGCGAGTTTGAAAAGCAACGACTTCCAGCCGGTATCCAATTTTCGTTTTGTTGACTTTATAAACAGTTTGTTCTTTACAGATGCGGGTCGTATTCTTAGAAAACATGTTCGTGCAATTTAGGTTTACGAGACATAAGCGCCTTCCGACCACAGGGGAATTTAAGATAATAATAATATTTTGCTCATTTAAACAATCTTTTAAACAAACGTTTTAGTTCTTCAAGCAAAAATGTAAAAATACAATTTAAGCTCTAATTAAGCTTTTAGATTTGGTTTCAAAATTTTTAATTTAAAAGACTAGTATTTGTAGTATAAGCTGGTCACGGCAAGATTTCTTAAGTTTCTAAGTAAAGCTTAAAAGCTCTGGTTCAAGTTTTTAGACCTTTTAAAATTCGAATAGCTTTCATAGAAATTTATCTATAAAGCTCTATATAAAAAAAGTTTTTTTTATTTATTTTCAACAATGAATGTAAAAGCTTTAGTCAATTAATTGAAGCTGTACTTGTCATGATTTTGATGCTTCCAAACCCTTATAAAATTTATTAATGGCGCAACTATAAGCTCGTGTACGATTTGGACTGATGTTCTGCGATAAACAGTTTGGCCAGAATAATAAATAGGTTTTTTGTTAAAAAGCTTACCTGAAAGGTACCTCTTGTTTGGTAATACAAAAAAGATCTTTTTTTGAAAGCGTTGAGTCTGATTTATTAAATTTTAAAATACAAATCAGCCTCGTGCTGATAACTATCCGCACGAAGCTGATTTGTAATTTAAAATGTGACCTATTATTTTTAACATTTTTGAATTTTAATTGATTTTTGTAAACAGAATGCAACAATTATTAGGACGTTGTTTTGATTCAAATTTAAATATGTTTTTCTCGAAAATTTAGAATTTTAGACCAAACTTAAAGTAAGCTTTTCATTATATTCAAAATCACAAAACTAATATTTTGCTCATTTATAAAATCTTGTAAAACTTAACTTTAATTTAAAATAAACTTAAAGCTCATATTAAAGCTTTCATTTTTTCTCCAAATTTTTAATTTCAAGGTGCGGTATTTTTAGTATAAGCCGGTAACGGAAGCTTTCTTAAGTTTATAAGTAAATCTTGATAGCTCTGGATTGTCAATCTAGCAATAAAGGTCTATTAAAAAATATTTTTTTAATATTTATTTAAATTGATTTTTATAAACAGAGCACGAAAAAATATTAGGGCGTCGTTTAATTCCAAATTTAGAATTTTAAACCTTTAAACTTAAAGTAAGCTTTTCATTATACTCAAAATCACAAAAGTAAAGTTTTGCTCATTTAAAAAATCTTTTTAAACTAAAGTTTGAGTACTTGAAATAAACATTTGATATAAAATTAAAGCTCTAATAAAAGCTTTCAGATTTTTATCTCCAAACTTTTAATTTACTTGTCTTTTAGAATTTTTAGTATTAGCTAGCTACGGCAGGCTTTCTTAAGTTTTTAAGTAAATCTTGAAAGCTCTGGATTAAGTTCTTACACCGTTTAAAATTCGGATATCTTTTTTGGACAATCTATTTAGTAAGCTCTTTATAAAATCATTTTTCATATTTATTTTAAACATGAATGTAAAAACTTTATTCAATTACTTGTTGCTGTACTTGGCATTATTTTGAAGCTCTATAACGCTGATAACATTTATTGATGGCACAACTGAAAGCTCATTCATAATTTTGATATACACATTGGTTGGAATAATAAATCTGTTTTTTCTTAAAAAGCTAAGCTGATGAGGTTTATAGCTTCGATAGCTCTTGTTTGGTAACATAAAGAGCAACTATTTTGGAACCTTTGATTTTTCCAAATGAATTTTTCAAAGGTATGGCAGTAATCTGCTCGTGGCAGATTTTTGATTTGAAAAAGTGACTTGTTTTTTTTCTTCAAAATTAACATTTTTGTATTTAAAATAATTATTGTGAAGAGACCGCAAAAAAATTAGGACGTCCTTTTAATCCCAATTTAAATATAGCTTAAATATAAATTAAAGTCATGTTAAAACAAGACCCATACGTATTTTTTATTTTTCAAAGCAAAATAACGCCCTAATTTTTATTTAATATAGTTCAAATATTCTTTAATGACATAATTCTAATTTGTATGTTCATGATATTGATTTTATGTTATCCAACAAATGGGTCAGCTAGTTTATTCTTTTTGAATGTGCCACTAGTATCCCAATCAGTTATAATTTAGGCTCTAGTTTCTCGTTCAAAAGATATTTCCTGAAGCATTGTTATGGTTTTTTAATCACAAAAAATTAAAATCTTTTATGTAAGTGAAATTTAATTTATTTGTTGACGATTACGCCAAAAGTTCAGTATGAGAATATTTCCCGTATTCACGAACATATGTATATAAAAAAATAATCACCCCCGCAATAAATCGAGAACTTCTTATATATACAATGTCGAATAGATAAATTTCATAAATATCTAGATAATAAAAGTATAATGTTCGTATAATTTAATATCAATAAAAAATAAATAATTTTCTTGAATAAAAATAACTTAAAGAAAAATAAAATAAAAATTGAATCAAATTGTTGAAAATGATAAAAGAAAAATAAATAAATATACACACACATACACACACATATATGTACATATATACCTACACGAAAAAGATAAGTCGTTGATTTGAAGAATATGTGCACGATTCATACCTCATCCCTGAAACACTCAACTATATGTACACACAAATCTCAAAAAAATAAATATATTTTTTCGATATATCTTGAACGCGTATAAGGAATACAATCTGGGGGGGGTGGTTGTCTGGTAGGGTGGAAATAAACCAAAAAAAAAAAAAATGAAGGAAAATCTGTTTATTTGTTTTCTTTTTTTCACCACCCGTTTTCAGTTTCAGTTTCGGTTTCCGTTTTTATTTTTTTTTATTTTTTTGATATAAAGAAAATGGAAAAACGTAAATAAATATACGACCGAGAGATATACGGAAATGTTTTTATATTTTTTTTTTATGTTTAATGTTTATTTATTTTTCTGGTCAGTTGCAAGTATAGAAAAATATATAATTCACTTTGAATTTATGATCTCTTCAGTTGAGTAGAAAACCATAAGGACGGAAGAAGAAGCAGATGAAGAATGTGAGGCGAACGAAAATCTTGAGGTCAAGAAAAATAATAATAAATATTATAAAAAAGAAAATTTATTATTTGTATTCGTATATACATACATACATACGTAAAGCAACATTTATTAATCATTTATTTATTATTTGTACTTTTTTGTTGTTGGTTTAATAAATAAATAATTTTTATGTACATATATAAAGTTGTTTAATTAATTATAGAGTTTGTATATTTTTTAAAGTTTAGTTTTAAGTTTAAGAAATAAAAAAAAATATTTCCTCTTTTCTTTCGTTCAAATTAAGATGTAAACGAATTTAAGAAGTATAAAGTTTGTTAAAATCTCGTAGTTGTATTTTTTTTATATACAATTAATTATTTAAGTAGACTTGTGTATTATATATATATGTATAAATATATGTATATATATATATATATATATATATATATATATATATATATATATATATATATATATATATATATATATATATATATACAAATTATAGCAAAGCAAACGAATTTGGCTACATATGAAAGAGCTTTAAAAGCTTTAATACAACCACTTGTAAGTTTGGTTTACAAATTGTCAAGTTAATTTTAATAATTGATGGATTTAATTGAATGGTACTGTGACTGAGTGTATACAGTGCTTCTAAAAAAAATTGGGCAAATAAATTTATTGCAAATTGGGGTGTTTTTTTGCTAAAATACAAAACTTTTGAAAGCAATTTGTTTATTGTTTCATTTTAAATACATGTATGACGTAATTTAAAAAAAAAAAAAAAAATTGACCTGCAATTTAGGGGCAAAATCCCGAAAAATGCCAAAATATTCAAAATACGTTGATGGGTGTTAAAGTAATGTAATAAATTAAACACTTGTGTTTTATTGATTTATAGAAGTTCAATCTTTAATATTAATATTTTGTTGGACCGCCTTTTGCTTTTATTACAGCGATACACCTCCGATTTATTGAATTTTATAAATTTTCCAAAGTCGCTGGAGATATGCATTCCCAAATCATCATCAACAAACTTTTTAAAGCTTCAATCGATTCTGGACGCTTCCTTGCTACTTCTAGCTTCATTATAGACCAAATATTTTCAATTGGATTTAAGTATGGACTATTCGGGGGCCAGCTCAACAGATCGATACCGTTTTCTTCGAAATACTTTTTTACCTTTAAATGAAGAGATAAGAAAAAAAAACAAGTTTTTAACAAATTATTTATGTTTATCTGAAAGCCATTTGTCTATCTACAATTCAAAATTAATACAATTCAAAATTAATAACTCACAATTTTGGCGGTATGGCACGGAGCGTTGTCCTGTTGAAAAACAAAATTTGCAAGTCTCGCCAAAAAGCATTAACACAGAAGGCTCAAATTTGTTCTGAAGGACCTGCAGATCAACAGCTGCTGTAACGCTTGAACTAAGGAGGCAAGTCTTAAAAGACATTCGTTGCTAAGTCTCTCGCCAGGTTTTCTCCTTACGAGAATTCTCCCATCTCCAACATGCAGCTTGAATTTTGATTCATCGGAGAAAATCATTCCACATCTCTGAAGTCCAATTAACATGCTCCTGGTCCCATAGCAAACCATAACAAACTTTTTTTTCACTAGTAATGTGAACTCAAGCTTCTGGACTGGTTTAAGTGCTCTCAAACCAGCTTTAACAAGTCTTTTCTCACTAAGCTGGCTGAAATTTTTTTCCCGTTGCTCGCTCAAGATCCTGTCTTATGTCCGATGAAGTTTTAAAACGGTTCCGACAACTTTGTAATAGTATAAAACGATCTTCCACTGGCGTTGTCTTTCTGGGCCTTCCAGAGCCTTTCTTTCTTTGTGTACCGCCCATCTCTCATTTTTTTTTATTATTCCAACCGACAGTACTTTTAGGAATGTTTAATCTTTCACCTATTTCACGCCTGGTTAAATTTTCTCGCGCCAAAATCAATATATTGCTTTTACACTGCTCACTAATTTGTCCCATTTTTTTAAAATAAAATTGCACTTTATTCTTTATTTGTCTATAGGATCACTTACAGAATAACTTAATAACTTAATCTTACAAAATATCCAAATAAATTACAGACAGAAAAACATTTGCACCCTAATGACGGCCAAGAACGGTAGGCGTAAAATAAAATAATTGCTTGCCCATTTTTTTTTTTGCACATCAGTTGCGGGGTTGTATCGCTGTATTAAAAGCAAGAAGCGGTTCAACAAAATATTAATATTAAAGATTGAACTTCTATAAATCAATAAAACACAAGTGATTAATTTATTACATTACTTTAACACCCATCAACGTATTTTGAATATTTTGGCATTTTTCGGGGTTTTGCCCCTAAATTGCAGGTCAATTTTATTTTGTTTATAAAACAATAAACAAATTGCTTTCAAAAGTTTTGTCATTTTAGCAAAAAAAGGCTCCAATTTGCAATAAATTTGTTTGCCTAATTTTTTTTTACCATCACTGTATATGTATGTTATAGTTTAACTGTTTCAATCTCAACATAGTCCAGCAAAGTCTCACATAAAAATTGTTTCTATTTTAAAACCTTTTGGGACATTTTAAAATTACGGTGCTCGTGAAGTTTTTCATAGATTTTTAACTGATATATGTAGATTTATGATCCTATTAGAATCCTATTGCATTCCTATTGTTTTTTTATGAAGTAGTTTGAACACTGTTATGATTTCTAACTTGCATAATTTCTCAATAAAAATTGAAACAAATTGGTTTTTATTAAATTTACATAATAAAATGATAAGTTAGTTAACAAAATTTTGTGTAGGTTAAGTTAGGTTGGATTGATTGGCTGCTGCAGCTCACTTAGACTAGTGACGGTCCATTTTGATACCACAGGATCTTCCTTGCCTATTACCCTTATGAGAACCAGTTTGAGCTGCTTATGTAGCGTGATATATCTCGCACCTTAGTGTTTTCGAGATCAGAGAGGCAGTCCATTAATGTGTTACCCATATATTTATGTCTTTTGTGTGCCAAAGCCGGGCATGAGCATAGAATGTGGACTACCATCTCTTCCTCCTCCTCGTCCATACAGCTTCTGCAACAGTAATTTGCTTCTAGACCTAGCCTCCTCGGAAGATTTAGTGTAAATCAAAGTATTTATTATAGATTTTAACTCCAGATTAATAAATTTCAAAAATTCATTAAAAATTGAGTGATAAATTGGATAAATAATTACAAATAATTAAAATAACTACCTTTTCTCTCGATTTTCGTTTATAATTGGTAGACAAATTGTACTCTAAATTTTCTCTTGATTCCAGCCTTTCAATCAGATAATTATGTGGCCTTTTTCATGTACTAGCCACATATGAGTCAATATCACTGGGATTGGCCGAAAATTAGCATTCAAAATTTGAGTGTGAATAATACATCGTACAAAATATTCGTTTGAACAAAATAATTCAAATTTGCTCGAATTTTTCTCTTAGTTCCAGTCATTTTGATCAGATAAATTAGTGCAGGCCTTTCCCATGTACTTGCGATAATTAAGTTAACATCTCTCGCAATGACCGATAATTACTATACAAATTTTTGTATGAACAGCATATTGCACAAAATATTTATTCGAACAAAATAATTCATAGAAAAAATTTAACTCGAAATTTTCTCTTGGTTCTAGCTATTTTGATCAGGTAGTTAAGTGGCCTTTCTTATGTACGTGCCACATATATGAGCCAACGTAATGAGAGGCCGGACCTTACCGAACACCCGTTTACACATAACATGAAGTGGATTTGAATAGGTTTAGTTGGAATGATAGAAATTGACTCGGTTACAGACACCTGGTATAGCCGATAGTTAGTAACACAGGACGATACAATTCTAATCTACTTATATAATTTTTCTGTATCACTGGGCTCTGAAATAAAATTTATTAGTTTGCTGGGTCAGACTTATGAGATACTCCTGCAAATTCAACTCAAATTAGTTACGATTTATTTTATTCTGCATTCCAACGTTTAATTAATTAATTTAAATTTATGTATAACTGGCAGAGATCCTGTAATTTAGATCAATTTGTTATTATTAATTACATATATTTGAGCTGTGATCGACCCTGTAATGAATGATAATTACTTTAGTGCTTCTTTTTCCAACGCTCGATATAAACATATATCCATTTACCCCTTGTTCATACTCCGTCAAATAACTTATAGCACCATAAGCGAGACCACTTCAGCCCAACCCACTTTTTTCGTCCCTACCATGCAACTAACAATTAACTACCACTACACCAAACTTTACGAGTGAAACTACTGTTGACGTCGATAGTTGTCGATCATCCCCAATAGATGTCTCTTATCTTTTCGTTATTTCTTTGTTGAAATGATACCTCGTTAAATCCTATATTTTGAAATTAGTTTTGTTGTTGCCTTTATGCGATTTAAAATCTAAGAAAACCTACAAAGCGTTTATTAGAAGAGTGGTATATAAGCCTAAGTTAAATTAAATATGGATAAATTTATTTAACTATTGTGTTAGTAAAGCTATTAGGGTATTCTAATGGAAGTTCATCCGATACCTGGCGATTTTAGAGACTTAGGCACCACTTTTACCGATTGTTTCACATTACCGTCCGAGCTTTCCCATATTCGTTTTAAACATCCGTTCTCGATTTGGAGGCTATCCCATTGGGCTCAGTAAGCCTTTACTGTGGGACTCTTATCCGCAATTTCACACCAAGTTGGACGATTTCCTGTCTCCTTAAATTGCATGATTATTGCCAAATCTGGATCTGCTAACTGCTCGTCCCTAACCGTTTCTTTCGTCCATTCCTTATCGGCTAGTATTTGCATAAGCCTGATGTCGATAACGTCTTCCTTCGCTTCTATACGCCCGCAGTGCTTACATTTCACTTGACATGGTCGTCTTGACAATGCATCGGCATTTCCATGTGTACTCTCTTTCCGATGTTCGATCTGGTAATGATAACTCTGTAGTTGCTCAATCCAACGCGCTACTTGTCCTTCTAGATTCTTGAACTGCAGTAGCCAACGTAATGCTCCATGGTCCGTTCGTATATGAAATTCTTGGTCATAGAGGTACTTATGAAAATATTTCACACATTCCACTATATAACCAATAATTCCTTAAAAGTACACAATAGAAAAGTTTTGGTTTAGATAACACCTTCGAGTAATAAGCTATTATTCTTTCTTGCCCTTCAATTTCTATAGTGACAACACCCCTCCGATGCCATCATTACTTGCATCGGTATCAAGAATAAACTTAACACCAGGTATAGGGTATGCCAACAATGGTGCCGTACATAATCGCCTTCTCAATTCATTGAATGCCTCCTCTTGCTCGTCATTCCATTCAAATGCTCTGTTCTTCCGGGTCAAATCATGTAAGCTCTTTGCCACATTGGCAAATCCTGTCACAAATCGAATAATAAGTGCACAATCCGAGGAAGCTCCGTAATTCCCGTAAATTTTTAGGTCTTGGCCAGTCCTTTACCGCTGATATCTGGTCCTCATCGGTGTGAATTCCATTGGTCGTTACCTTGTGCCCCAAAAATTTTACCTCCGTTCTAAATAATGAGCACTTCTTCGGATTCAACTTTAAACCGGCTGATTGCAACCGCTTCCATACCTCTGACAAATTTCTTAAGTGTTCTTCGAAATCTTTTCCCATAACTATGATGTCATACAAATGCACGAGACAAGTCTTCCAGTGCATTACCTTTAACACACGCTCCATTAGTCGTTCAAAAGTTGCTGCGCCATTACATAATCCAAATGGCATCACATTAAACTGCCATAGCCCATTACCCACACTGAACGCCGTTCTTTCACGATCTTGCTCTTGGATTTCCACCTGCCAATACCCGCTTTGCAGGTCCAATGTTGAAAAAATTCTAGCACCTGACAATGTGTCTAACGTGTCATCGATCCTAGGTAATGGGTAGCTATCCTTTTTCGTCACTGAATTTAGCTTTCGGTAATCGACACAAAAGCGCATTTTTCTGTCCTTCATTTCCACTAATACCACAGGTGAACACCATGGACTGTTTGATGATTCAATCACTCCCGCTGCCTGCATGTTCGTTACCATTCGATCCACCTCTTCTCGTTTTGCTAAACGTAACCTTCTCAACGTTTGGCGTATAGGTGTCTCCGTTCCGGTATCAATTCGATGTTTCACCATGTTAGCCCTTCCATTATTATCCGGTGTACGGCAAAATATCGACTTATACTGTTCGAACAGTTGCCGTGCTGAATTTTTCTGGTTCATGGTAAGATCCCCAATCCATTTCTGCATGAGGTGTTCTACTATTTGCTTTTGTCCTTGCGTATCGGTGTTTCTAATCGGATTCTTTTGTTCGCATTTCATAATTGATGACACCTCTTCACATTTACCAACAGCAGTTCCTTTCTTAATTGTTTTCGTCTTTTCCGAGAGATTTAGGGTCCTAATCGGTACCCTACATTCGTTATCTGATTTTAATAACGTCCTCCCTATCATAATTCCTTTGGTTTCGCTTTCTTCTTCACTGGCTTACAACCCACAACCTGGGTGACCCAGAACCTCCCTCCAATCTCCCCCACACAATTGTTTCCGAATTCGGTGCAGCTCTTCCCGATGTTCTATTATTACTCGCCTAGTAGTTGTTTCCACATCATCAACTCGCAGTGGTAACTCGAAATTATCACAGTCCAATACTCCTCTTCCAACATCCACCACGAAGCCATTCGCCCTTATGAAGTCCATCCCCAAGATGACTTCATCCACTATTTTTGCGACCAGCACCTCTTGTTGAAATTGAGCATTGCCTATCTTAATTCTCACAAGCTTCCTGCCCTTTATGTCTGCGCTCTCTCCTGGGGCTGTACGTAATTTCAACCCATTGGCTGGTAGTACTCTTCCCTTTACTAGATCCTCACGGACAAACGTGCGCACCGCTCCCGTATCCAGGGTAATAACACAGCTCTTCCCGTCAATACTTCCTTTAATTGTTAAGCTATCACCGACTCGTCCCAATCTCGAAATAGGGATGGAGAGTATGAGGCAATTAGTTGTGGGAGTCAGCTTCTGCCCCTTTAGGCTGACTCATTGTAGTTTAACGACTCCTTTCGTTCTTGGCCATTCTCCTTGACCAATGTTCGCTCTCTACTTGTTGCTCGTTGCATAGGGGATCGTGATCTTGTACGTCTCCATTATCCTTCTTTAAAGTCTCTCGACATATGACCCATTTTGTCACATGTCCAATATTTTATTTTGTTACCATCTTCTCTGTATCTTGGAACCGACCGCTCGACGTCAGTGCTGCTATCCCTTTCTACTCGTCGTACCTTAGGCGACGGTTTTATGATGGACTGCGCAGTCTCATTTATTAAAGCATTCGCGATGGTCTCGGTAAAAGTCGCCTTAGGTGATAACATTACTGGTTTACGTGTTTCCGGATCCCGTATTCCATCGATGAATGCGTCAATCTTAATCCTCTCCATGTAATCGGGAGATGTATTCACATGTGTCAAATGCACTAGCCGCTTGACTGCTGCGGAATATTCTTGCAGAGTCTCTCCGATCTTTTGACATCGGCTCTTCAGCTCCATACGATACATCTCTCGCTTATGGTCACTTCCATACTTTCGATCCAGTGCCTTCATTATTTCGTTGTAATTACTATGGTCATACTACGGAATAGTCTGCAGTGTTTCAGCCGCTTCTCCTTTCAGAGCCACTATTAATGCTGTTCCCCGATTTGCGTCATTCCACCCATTTTGATTGACCATTGTCTCAAATTGAAATTTGAAAACCGCAAACGATGTTGTGCCATCAAATATCGGTGGCTTAAATTTCATTGCTTGAATTGGCTGAGATACTGGCAATGTTGTTCCGTTAACTTTGAGGTAAAGAAGTTCTTTTTCGAAGCCTAGAACTCTCTCTTCTAACCCTTGGATGTCCTTCTGTATTTTTGTTCAATTTGTTCTACTTCTTCATGTAGATTGGCATACATTTCATTGAATTTTTCCTCCATTTTGTTATTGATCTCACCCACTGACTGCTCCATGCGATTTAATTGGTTACTAGACTGTTCCATTTTATGGTTTAATTTTTCAACAGACTTTTCAACTGACTTTTCTATTGACTGTTCCATTTTCAAATTGGACTGTTTTATTTCCGTCATAGCTGCCATTAACTGTGCCATATCGAAATTTCCAGAAGGTACCGATGCAACCTCCACTAGCGCCTTTTTACTTTTTCCATTCTCTTCGTCCCCTTTTGCGTGGTCGGAAAATGTCGATTCATCAAAATTATAACTAGTCGGATCATTACCCTCCATCTCCAATGCTTGAAGTAATCGTTGCCTCAATACATTTTTCTGACCGACCGTTGACAAACCCCGTCGCTCCAACTCTTCCTTTAAATCGGAAATCTCCAATACGTCTGGAATCATCTTTTAACTCACAATCCCACCGCTGTCACCAATTGTTACGTTTTTGCCTTGTCAAATTCAAGGTTCGATCACTGGATTGTGAAAAAAAACAAACGATGTAAATTCTAGATCACACTAAATTTATCTATTTCGATTATTTACACTAAACACTAATTTAATTATTTCACTTATTTACTTAATTATTTAACTTCACAATAATTATTTTCCTACACTTTAACAACACTATATTATACACTTTAATAACATTTTATTTTACTTTATAAACATTTCACTTTATCCTTTTAATTACTATTAGCACTCTCACGGTTAAAGCACAACTGATTTACTCCCAAATGTTTGTCGCGTATTTATACCAAATATTCTAACCATTCTAGAAATCTCGACAATATTCGATTAATCTAGATTAGTTTAGCCACATCTATCTATTTTCTCTACTTTATAACAGTTTAACATTAACGATAGTTTCGCTACTCAAACAGAGATGTCGTCACGATCATAACAATATCATAAAAAATTAGTATCAAAACGCAATTGTGTATGCATTCTGCATGTGTATTTTGTTGTTGTTGTTGTTTTTTTCCGTCATAAATATAACTTATTTTGCTATTATTTCCACGATATTTTTTATATATTTTATTTAACATTATATTCTACGACACTTCACCTCATTTCAACACCAACCACACTGGTTTTAATCGTCTATCACTATTAAAATAAATTATTTTATGACAGTTTTTGATCCCCCGGTACACGAATATTAAATGTGCACAAAACCTTTCAAAATGCAGCATATTTTAACGAATTCGGAATTTCCAATTTAACTTTATATTTAATTTAATTTTATTTTATTTAATTTTATAAATTTTAAAATTTTGAATTCATTATTTCTTTTTAATTTTTTTTCAATAATAAGATATCGAAGCTTCCGAATTGTAAAATTCGTATTTCAAATTAAATGTTCATATTTCAACACAATTTTGAAATATATGCGAGTGGTGTACATAATTAGCATTTTAAATTTGATAAATTATTTCAAAATTTGAATTTTAAATATATTCAAGAATTTCAAAATTTTTAAACTATTTACATATTTCTATTTTTTTACAATTCTAATATTTGGTTAACATGTATTTAAATCGCACACGAATAGAATATGCGAAGAGGTTCAACTTTCATTTTTAAAATTTCATTAATTATAGAAATATACATTTCAAATTCTAAATTGAATAAAAATTCAAAATAATATTATTGCTAATATATCTGATTTGAAATTATGAATTTACAATTCTTTAATTTGGATTTAATAGTAACTATTTGAAGAAACAGAAATTTTGAGATCACAGAGTTCTTATTAGTTAGAGTAAAATTAAAATTCGGATTTAAAAATTCGTGAATTTTTCACAATCTCTACCAAATACGATTTGTATTATGTCCAATCGTATTTAGGTACAATAAAATTAACTTGAAAGTTAAAAAAAATTGAAAATTAATGTATTTGGAAATGTGAACTTAATAAAATTCAAACTTCAAACATTAAGAATTCGGTTACAAAAAATAATCTTTGGTACGCAAATTTCGAATGCGCACAAATCTTTTCAAAATTTTGGGACCTATTTCAATGAATTCAGCATTTTCATATTAATTTTTGGTTTTAAAATTTAACATGAGAATTATATACATAAAATTCCTTGTCAACATTTAAAATAGTACATCAAAATTAAAATTTTTATTAAATTGGAAATTTTAAATATTTTATTGATTCCGTTAAATATTGTAATTCTGATTTATTTTAATTCATAATTTCAAAATTTGGTTTAAATCGTTAAAATTTCGTTAAATTTTGAATTCTGAATTGTAATACTGGTATTTACAAGTTTAAAATTCTATTACATATATCCAAAATTTCAAATTTGCCAATTTTTAAAATTGAGAACAATATTCTGCCAAATTCGGCAATAAAATCAGATTTGAAATTTTGCGTTAAAATATCAAAAAATGTAAAATTCGTTTCAATTTACAGGAACTTAAAAAAATACCCATATTGAAATTTCAGACTTTAAATATCCGGTCTCAGAAAATAAAATTTAATAAAATTTAAATAACATTTAATATTTCATAAAATTCAATTTTAGGGTTGTTACCCTAAATGTCATGTAATGAATCTCAATTTATAAAATTTTAAATTAAATTATAAAACCAAATTCTATTTTAATAATTTTTACAACAAATTTTATAATTTACAATTTTTTAAATTTAGATTCAAAAGTTAAAATGAGTTAAACTAGTAATATTGGTTTCAGAATTCTGAAATTCGTATTTAAATGTTAAAAATTAGGTTATCCCCAAAATTTTAAATTTTATAGTTTGTATAGTTTGCAAACTCAGTATTAACGAATTTTTAGTTAAGCTTGCCAAATTTGAATTATATGTTAACTAATCAAAATTGTAGAAATCCGAGAATCCAAAAAAAAAAATTCTTTAAATTTAAATAAAATTTAAAATTTCATAAAATTAAATTTATTTAAAATGTGTTTAAAATTATCAATCTTAACTTTCGGAATTTCCATATTTTATCTCAATTTCGTCTAAATTTTAAACATGAAATTCGCTTTCACAATTTAATGTACTATTTCAAAATACAAATTCTAAGAAATTTTCAAAATTTCGAATTTTGTTTAAATTTTTATATCCATTAAAAATATTAATGAAATCGAAATTATGAATTTGGATTCAAGAGATTAATTTTCAAAATATAAATTTTGAAATCAGTTTTGTAAAATTCGCTTGTATATGTACTCGTATATATGCGTTCAGAATTCGATACTGTAAAATTCAAAATTTCAAAGTACATTCATTCAATACAAACTTTTTAATTGTGTGTTGCTCATCGATGGCGAGTAATTCTTTAAATAGAGTAGGTGGTGAGACATTATTATTGAACTAAGCAACCACTCTTGCTTAATTCACATCTGCAAATTTTCGTTAAATTTCTGATTCAGTACAAGAGCTGGGTTTATTGCAAGTATTGTATATTGTTAGAATAAGTTTTAACGAAGCCATAGTTTGGCGAAGACTTGAATTTGAAAGAAATGAGGTTTTCACGATTGGAGTTGCTCAGTTTGAATACTTCATTACGTCTAAAATCATCTATTCATAGAGTCGGTCGAGCTTTGCTTTCACCATTAATTTTGTAAAGAGTGACATTAATCGAAAAACTTCAATCGTCAATTTGGAATAATACTTCGGGTTGTCTTCCAAATTTAACTTCTTTGAGTAAAGTCGGTCATAGTCGAATCCGACTTTGGTGAAAACCAGTTATATAGCCTATGGTCGATTTCAACAACATTAGAAAGCATTTCTTCTCTGATGTTAATTTAGATGCGTCCTAAATTGGGTAAATACACCTCATTTGATGGATCGTTGGTGAGATGATTAATCGGATTGATGTAACGTATATTTAAATTCGAAATATATAAGACATGCTTGTTCTGAAGTCGGTCGTTTCGAGTTCACATCTGATGAATTCTCCATTATACCATTTCTCTCAATGGGGTTGCGAGGTAAATATTAGGTAATATTATGGGGTTGACATAACGAGTTACCATTAATGTTACTGAACATGATCTTTTTTTGAAATATGTCCCTGCGAAGTGAATTATAATTCAGTGGACCAAATTGCAGTGGGGTTAAAAATCACTAAACAATGGCAATTGTTTTTGGTGCTGGGTATTCTGTAATCGCTGCCATCTGCTAGTCATATCTTGCTTTAGAATACCGTTTCCCACAATATATCGTAAATATTTTAGTTCTCGCAGTACAAACTAATACTTTTTTCAACATTAATTGTCAGATTTATTTTGAAAAGTAAACCAGCAACTTTACTCAAACGCTCTAGGTGTTCATCGAATGTTTCAGATGTTACCAACAAGTCATCTATACAAATACTTTGTTAGGTAGCTCGTGACGTATGACTTTATCCATTAGCCTACGGCTGGTTTGGGGAGCATTACAAAGCCCGAATGTCATGACGGTAAACTGATAGAGGGATCTATCGAGTACGGCAAAAGCTGGAGTATCTCTTGAACTCTCTTTAAGGGGATCTGGCAAAGGGGAAATGCCAAAAGGCATCTTTAAGATCTATATGCTTCATATAAATCTTGTTTTGCCCAGTCGACCATAAGCAACCCGTCGATAAGAGGTAGAGGATAAGCCGCCTTCACCGTAACCGTATTTACCCTTCTCGCGTCAAGGCACAACTGGGTCCTGCCATTCGCTCTCCTCACCAATGTGACAGGCAAACTCCACGAACTAAAGCATTCTTCAACGACACTTAGAGCGAGCATACGATCTATAGTTCTTTGAAAAACTCTTCTTGTACTACGAGAGATATAGCGTAGTGCCATTGTTTAATCGGTGTCAAGATATGCCTTTTCCCTAAACCAAGAATTTTAAATGACGGGAACTCTTTTATTACTATGTAGAGTCTGGACTTTTGTGATGTTGACAAATGGTGAAATATTAGTTCAGACGGAGTTTTATTTTCCACAGATGCTAGTTCATTAATTTCGAGACATTGAGCTAACTTAAAAACAAAAAAAAAATTAAAATTGGGTGGATTACTCCAGCACTCAATGCCACTAAACGGCCCACGGTGCAATACCCGGACAAACACATATACTTACACATTTGAAACACCCAACCGTGATTTTTGGTCACCACCGGGAATCGAACCCGAGACCCTGGAATAACAAAGCAAGCACGCTACTTACTGTGCTAACGAAGGAACTAGCTTACTTGGTGGAATATGTATTTTTAATCCAAATGATTCCCAGAATGCTTCCAAATCAACCGCTAGGTAAACAGTTTGGATTAACGTTGGTGCTAAGTATACATCATGTGTGTACCATAAATGTTACTTGTACTCTAGTATGGCCTTAAATGTTCTCAGAAGAACCACTTGCGGTTTTAATCTTTGAATTTAAATGATGAAATCGTACTTTGACATGTTGAGCAATTGAACGCTTCCACAACCTAGCACTGACACATTAGTACCACTATTTAATAAACCAATAAGCTTTTTGCCAAATATTTGATCCTCGTCATAAGGACGACCATCAGTAGAGTTATTTGTTAGGCATTCAACTAATTGTTTTTAATATTTTCTTCGAGCGTGCCAACAAGTATGACCTCTAGTGAATTTGTTGAGAATTGGCATGGCATGACTGAGCGTGGTTTTGGAAATTATTTCAGATTGTATTATTTTGGATTGTGATGCACCTCGTTCGATTTGGATGCTTGTTCCTTCGAAGTCATCATTGGAAGTTTGGGCTGCACTACTTTGGCTGTAGATATTTTTGGAGGCCAGGTGCAGCCCGTTCCTGCCCTCTTGTTGGCGTTTACCGACTTATCTTTGCAAATTGAACAATATGGATTAAGAACTACAGGAGTGCCACAACAATTCACAGTTTTGTTCGTAAGTAGCAGAAAGTTCGTTGACTTGATAACTGATATCAGTAATCACCTGATCAATGGACAGTTTATTAGCTTCAGTCAAATGTTCAATAGAAACATAAATCACTTAATGGAGGACCCTTTAGGGAACCATCAAATGATATGTTCCTTTTCAATAAATAGATTACGCTGCTGATAATTGGATTTACATTCAGTTTGGCCGCTATGAGGTCTGCTTAAGCTTAAATTTCCCTTGCTAAGGGTGCAATTTGGTGGGAATTCATTAATTTGATGTGTATTTGCAAGATTTACTCTAGGATTTTTAAAATCATCCTGGTTATCGAAAGTCATCAGTTCTTGCTGCAACATCTTCGCTTGTGTTATCATTTTAGATTAAGAGATCTTCAACTGAAATTGACGAAATATCAAAAACTTAATTCAGTGGATCAAATTGCAGTGTGGTTAAAAATCACTATCCCCCAACTAAAAAAAAACTATTAATTTGTTGTTACTTCACGTACATTTTTTATGCCGAACGGTAAAATAGAAAAACGTGAAAATTAAAAAGCGCTTGAAATGTCACTATACTTGACAGTTTTTCTATATACTTGTCTATACCATTTTAATTCCAAACGTTAGTAGTGTCTATAATTAATTAAATAAACGGAAAAGTAATTTCTTTTTTGTATCATTTGTCGAAAAAAGCAGTGCATAAAAAACATCATACCAGATTCTTTTATGTGGAAAAAAAATCATACATACATACATACATATAAAACATAATTTTCTTCTTTTTCAAATTAACTTTCCATTTTCATTTATTATTTTGTGAGCTTTTCTATTCTATAACTCTCATATACATAAATATCATGATATTATGCTTTTTAAGTTTTCTCCTTGTTTGTATGCATATGTACTCGTATATGTATAGATATAGACTGGGAGGAAAATATACGACGAAACATAAAAAAGTTTGACAACAAAGGAGTTTTTTAAGTTTTTAAATCAGATTTAGTATGTACGTTGTGTATTATAACCTATATATCCTTTTTTTTTTAAATAATTTTTATATTATATTCCTATGTATTAAAATAGACTTTTTTTTTAATTTTTATGTTGGCTTTGATATTTTCTTTGAATGTTTTTCATTCAAAAAAATAAAATTTGTTTCTACTTTTTTCCTCTTCTATACTACTTTACTCAATTTTTTTCTTGTATCTATTACTTCTTCTGCTACTTCTTTCGCAGATTACAAATAAAAAAAAAATTTTGTTCAAGAAAATTGTAATTTTAATAAAGTTTTTACCTTTCAGGTTACGATGCTGGTAGGTACGTACATGTTGTTTTGCTTAAAAAACAAAACAAATCAAAAAAAAAATATATGAAACGAAACTGGGAAATATGAAAATCTGTGCGGAAAGTAATTTAGTAAGGGTGTTCGGACTTTATAAAAAATGTATTTCTTGTTTCAATTTTTATTATTTTATTTTATTTTTTCCTATTTACCATTTTCTATGTTATTAAAATTTGTTAGTTGTTGTATTTTCCACTGTCATTCTATTCTATATAAACTATATACTATCATAGTATCTAACCACTAACCTACCTATCTGACTATTTTCAGTAGATCTGTAGTTAGATAATGTGTTAATGTACTGTATTTTCTATAACTGTCTGTCTGAATTATTTAATCTGCTCTTTGTATCTCCCTATCAACAGATTGCCACAACTTTTTGTTAGCATATTATATTTTAGTAAATTAGAATTGAAAAAATTACGTTTCTTCTTGGTTTTTTAATTTTTTACTATCACTACGTTAAAAATTGTAGGTAAGCCTGAAAATATTTTGAAATTTTGGTAATGAACATTCTCAGTCAATTTTAAGTTAAGCTGCTTAACATGATTTATGCTATTTATATAGTTAATCTATTGCCCAATAGATGGCATACTATTTATGAAAGATGTATTCCATTATGTTGTTCTCATTATAATATTATGAATTTAATAAAACTGTGGTATAAACAGGACATTCACAAAAAGCTTATAAAAGCGATATAATAAAAAGCTCTTCAAAAATTAAACTTTTAAATCGAAATTTAATTTGGAGCTTTTAAATTTATTTTTTATTATTTATTAAATACGTCATACCATTTTTTTTATTTTATAAAACGGTTGGAACCTACAGAGGTTCCGCACTCAATGCCACAATAGGCCCATGGTGCAAACCTTGCGGATCTATCCTAGCTCGCATAAGCGGACTGCAGCCTTAGCAAACTGTAAAAGTTTGAACCAAGGGATGGATAACAACTGATCTACGTTCAAAGATCCGTACGAGAACACTTGGGATCTAGCTTCGACAAAGGCCGGACAGCTGCAAAGGTAGTGTAGGCAGTCGTCCACTTCCTCCAGACAATCGTCACAAAGATCCTCTTGAGCTAGTCCCATGCGTTGGAGATGAGCCTTGAAACGTCCATGGCCCGTAATAAGAGCAACCAGAATTCTGAGTTGGTTCTTTTTTAAGGATAACACATATTTAGTGACCCTCACGTTGGGTTCGATGATGAACCGTTTTGCCTTTCGACAACTAGACGTAGAACGCCACTTCTGCGTCAGTTCAAGTAAACCGAACTTCTTAATAGCATCCTTACCACCGTTGAAGGATCCCGGCACCGTCATACCCATACTAACCGTTTTATTTTGATTAAAACTTAAAACTGCCAGCGGTGTAAACTTTATGTCGATAAGGTCATGTGGGTTGTTTACCTAAGCTTAGAGGATGGACTATTTACGAGTACATGTGTGTATGATTTAAACCCATAATTTTAGGGACATGATTTTTCCAAGAAATAACCTAATTTTTTTTATAATACAACAAAGCTTACTAGTTACTAACATTAAAGCTTATTCAACGATTTTTCCCAGAAAATTGCTAAACCATATATAAAATATCCGAATTTCAGTTTTGTATAAACTTTTATTACTCATTTAATTTTAAAGCGTCAATAAAGCTTACTTCATTCTATACGCTCCTGGTGTTTTTAGAACCAGCATAGCAGTGAACCAGGGAACGCTAAAAAAATACGAATGTAGTAACAATTCTAGCAGTGTGGCATCCACTAGAATGATGTTATTGTAATCGAAACAATGAAATTGATGAGAAACATTATAAAAACCTTCTTTTAAAATTTACCATAAAAACTGTCAATAAACTATAAAGCACTTTAAACACAAAATTATTACTTTAGTTATACTAATATACATAGTTCTGACTCAAATTCAAAGTTATCATCGATGTTATTATAGCATTTCACTAATTAGTGCATAAAATATACAATTTTCATGCAAGGTATAAATTATTATTTAAGATTAATAGAAAATCTCAATGATTAAAAATCAGAAACATCAGAAAGCTTTATTTCTGTTGCTCGTATTACTACTACTTGTTACGACAGATAATTGATCAGAGTTGGTAACTAGTGCCCTATAGTTTCAAGTATAGCTCAGTCCTCTGCAAAATTTAACTAAGTATGTAATATTTATGAGTGTTTAAGCCTATACTATATGTGTTTTAACATAATAGTTTGACGAAAGCTCTTTTATCTATTTTTAAGTACGTCTAATTATATTGTTACTAACTACTTATTTTTATGAAATTCCACATAATGTTGTGCTTTTCAGTAGAAATGGAAGCTTCTTTAAGCATATTAAGGCTCAGCAGAATCAGTTGATTAATATCAACGTTTCTCTGCATCCTATAATAAGTTTATTATGCGTAAATGTAAGAAGCTTTTAAATAGCTTTCGAACGAATAATTTCATTTCATTTTAGCAATTTGAATTTTTATTAAGCAAAAAACTAAAATAATTCTAAATTAAAATAATGAGCTTATTGAATCGCGAAAGCTTTATCGTTAAAAAAAAGCTTTGACTATTTTTAAAATCTTTCATTGGGGATTCAAAACCTATAACAAGCCCGGAGAATATGTAGTTGTTAAATAAATCATGATGGAATAGATTTATCTTGAAATTGTTTAAGAACTCAGTCAGTATTGTAAAATAAACAACTACGCTTCTTTGAATGAAAAAGCTCTTAATTCAAAATGTTTTCAACAAAATTAAATAGCGAGCTTCTTTAATTTAAAGAAATCTTTAGTATTTTTTTATCAAAATATGACGAAAAGCTCAATTATAAAGGGTAACATATAAATCTTTGAAAAGCTCGCCAGGCTTAAAATTTGTGTTTTAAAAGTTATACATTTATAATGAAACTGGATTCAGTTTTAGATGAGTTTTGCATTAAATTAGAATATAATTTTGTAAACTTGGTTGAAGTGTGTAAAATCTCAGTGTGCCTTAATTCTAAAATTAAGTTCGCTTCGATTTATCAGTTTACTTAATAGATTACCACGGGTGGGGTCTATTAAGTAGGTGAGAATAAATCGTTGTATTATTTATTTAATAGATTACCACGGGTGGGGTCTATTAAATAAGCGAGAGTAAACACGTTGTTAAGGTTTAAATTTATTCTGATTTTATTATTTTATTTTTCCAGTATATATACAAAATCTTATATACTAATTACACTAACAACAAATAAATTGCAATTCAGTAATTTTTGTAGTAAAAAATTACACTGATATAGAATTGCTGAATTGCATCTATATTGTTGTTGTTGTATACACATGAATTAAATCATATTTATATTGTTGTTGTTGTATACACATATATGATGAATTGAATCATATTTCGCCAACATATGTGTCTATTTGTGTATTTTACCCTGTTGCCATTGTGGGATATTTTGTTGCACTGTTGATCTCAACATATTCCCGGGCCGCCATTTAGAATATTATACTGGGATATTTCATGCTTCCGAACGTTGTAGAGGTGAAGGGGGTGGGCGCGCTGTTCGCCTTTGTTTAATATAATTTATGCCCCAAATAATACATAGGGCTATACCAATCCAAAATATTGTGTGTATCATGGTATAGTGATGTATGTGATGAAAATTTTCCTCATGTAGTCGTCCTTCCTTTTCCCTAACCGCTTTTATTTCTTGTTCTAGCTGCGTCGTATCCTGAAGATTTATGAACTGAGTCTCACCGTATCCTATCGTTTTATTTCGAACCCGTGTGATGAATGTCCTTAAGTTGTTGGCTCCGTTTAATGTGTTGAGTGGTCTGCGGAATGATTCGTTGATGTGGTTGGAAGCTGAACCGATTGCCACGATGTATAAATTTGTGTCGCGCAGCACACATCCAGCCTCGATTTCTATCATTCCTGATCCTAGGAGACTGAATGATTTAATGCTATGGCCGCATACTACATCGAAAGTTGTTTCATTTGGAATGGAGTATATCCACTGATTCGTCGCATGGAGCTTGATCCAATGGTTTGTCTTCTTAACTGACCTAATGGTACATGCCCCTTCGAGATTTGCTGCCCGTTGTAAGATCGCTAATTCGCATTGATTTTGGTCAGTCATTGCGTTATAAATTGGCGATGTTTCACATAAAAATCGTTTATTTTGAAATAGTAGACATTGTTTCACTTCATCTGTTGTTAATAATGTAAAGTGTTCCCGATGATTGTCTACTGCTAAGTATTCCGAATTGGTGGTAATGTACGACTGCGTGTTGTTGTGCTCAATATTAGGTACTGAAAATACTGCCAATAGGGTATAGTCCAGCGCAAACGATAGAGGAATGGTGATTTTTATTATGATGTTGCCCCGCGTGACTCTACTACGTAATCTCATGCTGTGATATATATGAAGGAGATCGGAGATGCCATGCCCAGGTATGGTTATGGTTGTTGGTATGTGTCGTTTGATTAATTCGAGCTCTTGTTCTAATTGAGCGGGAGCAAGTAATGAGGGATGCAATATATTTTTGTGTGCGTGCTGGACCACATTAAGTAAGGCTTGCTGGGTGTCTTCCAGATTTTTTAGAATTAACATCAATTCAATTGTTGAGGTTAGTATCGAGCGAATTTGTTCTTCTCTGATGGAGTATTCATTTAATAATTCCATTTCAGCATTCAGTCTTCTCTGCTGCTCTATCAGGTTGTTTAATGATTCCAAGGTGAGATTTGAATTATGCTTTACTAGCTTAATTGTGTTGTCTATTATGGTGGTATGACTCTTTATCAATGATTCTAATTGGCGCTCATCGTTATTTATGGCTTCAAACTGTGCTTCATAATTTCTTGCCTCACGTTCGGTCAAGATCCCAAACATATCGCCTAGCACTAGGCCCATAGTGTTTCCTATGCCTCTTTTTGGTCGTTGTACCTCCTTGTTGCTTGCTAATAATAATTCATTGTCCGCAATCAAATTGTTGTACTGCCATTGAATTTGTTGAAGAATTAGGTCGCAATTTAACCCAGCTATATTCAAGCATGCCGCCTTTAACTCATGTTGTGTTTGCTTAAATGCTTCAATTTCTTCCCAGTAATTGCTCATGTTGTAATATACTACCAATGTCCATTTCATAGCTACCACTTCGAGTTTACCTATTTCTTCGAAGTAAATCCCTGTGGAGTGATTGAAAGGGGTTATGTGTACGTTGGCCTGCACAATTCCCAAAATACAACAAATGGATAATGTGGCTAAGACTAGATGATTGACGATCCCTCTGTTCTTTACTTGTCTATGAGGCTGCCGCCTTAAAACTTGATTGTCCTTTTCCGGTGATTGCAATTCTTTAGGCTGACCTTGGTTTGTTTTCACGGGCATAACTTCCTGTAAGTCTTCTTCAATTGGTAATTTACACAATTTTACAATTGGTCGCTTATAAATTGCATTTTCGCATTTGACTGTCGCTACCCGCACTAAGTCATCTTTTCCGGCATGTGTTTCCACGATTCTCCCTAGCTTCCATCGCGTGGCAGGTTGTTGTTCATCCTTCAATAATACCAGGTCATTGATCATTAGATTTGGCTGGCTGCTCTTCCATTTACTTCGTTGTTGTAGTTGGTGCAGGTATTCGGAGGACCACCGTTTCCAAAAGTCCTGAACCATTCTCTCGACTACATGCCATCTCGTTCTTAATGATATGCGGTCAATTTCTGCGGCTGGTAGCGCTTTGAGTGAATCTCCTATTAAGAAGTGCCCCGGCGTTAATGCCGACAGATCTGCAGCATCACTTGTTAGCGGCGTTAGTGGGCGAGAATTGAGACATGCTTCTATTTGGGTAGTCACGGTACATAGCTCCTCGAAAGTGAGTGTTGTTTCGCCTATGATTCGTTTGAGATAAAATTTCATTGATTTGATCCCTGCCTCCCATATTCCACCGAAATGAGGTGTAAGAGGTGGTATGAAATGCCAATTGGTTCCATTGTCAGCTATCATGGTAGCAATGTCGCTTGGTAATGTTGTCATTGCGCGGTGGTGTTCCTTCTGCATTATGTTGTTAGCTCCTACAAAGTACGTTCCATTATCAGAGTAAATGTCGGTGCATAATCCTCTCCTGGATATGAATCTTTTGTAAGCGGCAATGAAGGATTCGGTTGTTAAATCGCTAATTATTTCAATGTGAATGGCCTTTGTTACCATGCATATAAAAAGAGCGATGTATCCCTTGTATGTCTTGTGACCCCTTCCTTTGGCATATCTCAATTGGATGGGCCCCGCATAGTCGATTCCCGTTTTGGCAAACGGTCTTCCCGGCCTCACTCTTGCTGATGGTAGGTTTCCCATTAGTTGTTTAGATGACTGTTGTTTATGGCGAAAGCAAATAATACATTTATGAATTATCTGTCTTACAGCTCGTTTACCATCAATGATCCAGAATTTGTTTCTTAATGTTGCTAATGTTAATTGTGTACCTCCATGTAATGTACCAATATGAGCTTCTTCTATTATTCTTTTTGTAACTATGTTGTGCTTACTCAGGATTACTGGGTTTTTACTTGAACTTGGAAGTCTTGAATTTTGTAGTCTTCCGTTCACACGTAGCAAGCCGTTTTCGTCTAATGTTGGATTTAGTGATAGAATTTTGCTCTTCCTGCTGATCCTTTCGGCTTCATTAAGACGGTTTATTTCCTTGTGGAAATCTTGTTTTTGTACGAGCTTAAGAATTGTTATTTCTGCGCTTTGGACTTCTGAACCAGTTAATTCATTTCTATTATTGCTTCTACGCGAGCAGTTGTTGATGAATCGTTTGCAGTATGCGACTGTACGTTTTAATTTGTTGTAGCTGGAGCATCGCTCAAATAATGGAAATGCGTGAACTTCCGTTGTTATAGTCATTATTTTTATCTCCCTTTCTTCTAATTCATCTGGTTTATGCGTATTACTTCGCATAATAGGGTTGATTGACTTCCACCTAGTTGGGTTTTGCCGAAGAAAATCTGGACCGTGCCACCACAATTTGTTGTTTAGTAGTGCTAACGGTGTCGTACCACGAGAAGCTATATCCGCTGGATTATCGCTTGATTTTACGTGATGCCATGTTGCTGCTGGTAGAATAGTTTTTACTGCTGAAATTCTATTTGCCACGAATGTCTTAAATTTGTTTGGTTCCCCTGTGATCCAACATAGTGCAATGGTCGAATCTGACCACGCATATACTTTTAGGTTGTTGATGTTCAAGCTTCTTTGTGTGTGTTTAAGTAATTTTGCCAATAGCAGAGTTGCATTTAGCTCCAATCGAGGGATGGATAGCTTTATTTTGGTTGGCGCGACTCTTGTCTTTGAGGTTAATAGTTGTGTTGTTATAATTCCTTCCTTATTTGTTGTTCGACAATAAATTGTTGCTGCGTATGCGTACTCTGAGGCGTCAGCGAATCCGTGAAGCTCCGTTTCGATCTCATCTGTTGTGTTTATCCATCTCTGGATTGTTATGTTTTTGATTTCGCTCAATTCTTCCTTGTATTTTATCCACCTTGTGTTTATGTTTTCTGGCAAGGGCTGATCCCAATCAATTCCTGATGTCCATACTTCTTGCATCATGATTTTTGCTGTGATTGTTATAGGGGAAAGCCATCCAACGGGATCAAAGAGCTTGGATGAGTCGGATAATAGTGAGCGTTTGGTTGGCTGTTTGTGTGATAGTTGTAATGTATCTACGTTGAATTTAAAAAGGTCCTTTTGTGTGTCGTATAAAATGCCTAATGTTTTAATGCAGTCATTTAACTTGAATTGAACGTCGCCCGTGCCGTGTAGCTCTTTGGGAATCTGATTCAATAGTTCCCTTGAATTAGAGAACCATTTCCTTAAATTCAGTCCACCTTGTTCTGTGAGCATTTTGAGTTCTTGCACAGCTCGAGTTGCTTCCTCTATGTTGTTCGAACCTGTTATCAGATCATCTACGTAAAAATCGGTCAACATGATGCTTGCTCCTAATGGATAATCATTGTCTCCGTCGATAGCTAGTTGTTTTAAGGCTCTTATAGCTAAAAAGCTGCCGGATGTTGTTCCGTATGTCACCGTTTTTAATCTGTATGCCTCCATTGGCTTGGAGGGGTTGCTGCGCCATAGTATTCGTTGATAGTTCTGGTCTTGTTTGTTAATCCATGTTTGGCGATACATTTTTTCTATGTCTGCTGTCATTACGATTTTGTGTTTTCGCCATCGTAGTAAAATATCTGCTAGATCCTGTTGTAGTTTTGGACCATTCATCATGCAATCGTTTAGAGATAGTCCATTTGTTGTTTTGGATGATGCATCAAACACTACTCTTAGCTTTGTGGTAGTGCTGTCCTTCTTGATTATGCCGTGATGCGGTATATAATAGATATTGGTTGATTTACCATCTTCTGGTCTTTCCTGTACTGGTTCCATGTGCCTCAAATTTATATATTCTTGCATGAATTGATGATATAATTGTTTGAACGACGCATCTTTCTTGAATCGTTTTTCTAATTGTATCAGTCTGGCAGCGGCTTTCTTCCTGGATTCCCCTAGTTCGGCTTGGTTATCCTTAAATGGAATTCTTACAATGTATCTGCCGTCTGGACCTTTTTCGACAGTTGACTCAAAATGTTCTTCTATCATATTTTCTTCTTCAGTGGTATCTCTCTCTTCGGGTATTGAGTCGTTTTCTACCAGTAATCTTAGCTGATCCTCTATACTTCTAGTTGCAATCATCGTTGTTTTGTGCTGATTTCCTGTGTTGTTCCTGCTACCCAATATAATCCAACCGAATTCCGTTTGTTGTGCCATCGGCTCTAGTGGACCTCCCTTGATGATGTTGTTGATCAGTATTGATGGATAATAGTCCGCGCCAAGTATAAGATCAGTTGGCTGTGACTGATTGTAGTTGGGATCAGCCAGTTGTATTTGGTGGAGATGCGTCCAGCTGCTTGTGGCAAAGTCCACCTCGGGTAGTTGTTGGTCGAGTTGGTCGAATATCAAGGGTTTGATATCCATTTGGAAGTCTCCATCAAATCTTGGCGATATTTTTAGATTGATGGTTTGTCTGCAGGTGCCTGCCTTTTTTCCACCTACACCTGAAATGGTGACGTGTACTTTCTCTTTTTTAAAGTTGAATAGATTTGCGGCCTTGGAGGATATTAATGTGGCCTGTGATCCTGGATCAATTAGAGCTCTTAGTGTGAAAAAATCGCCAGCGCTAGTTGCGGCTCTGACTAAAGCAGTTGGTAATAAAACTTGTCCTTGACGGTTGATCACGAATGTTTTGGCGGTTTTGACACTACTTCCGGTAGTTGATGCTGCATTATTGCAGTGCAGAAGTGTGTGGTGTCCCCCTTTGCACACGATACATGTTTCTGCTTGGCAGTTTCTTCCTTGATGCTGGCTTAAACATCGTATGCACAAGTTGGCTGAGCTAACGAGCCTTGCCCGATTTAATGTTGACATCTTTTTGAATTGCTGGCATTGATTTAAACCATGATGCTCCTTACACCCTTCCACCCAACATGTTTTGGTTAACATGGCTGTATTCACTCGTTTCAATGGTGGTATATACTGCATGTGTGGTCGTGTTGCTGTTGCTCTATGATTGCCCATGGCTTCTAAAGATTGAAACCTTCTCTCCAGGAATCGAAAAAATTCTTCTAGTTGTGGAATTTCTCTGGGCTTCTCTATAGTTGTTTCGTAAATTCTAATGGATTCTGGGTCCAATTTTTTGTTTAAGATGAAATTCACGAATGCATCGAAGGGCGAATCCATATTTAGCCGCTTTATATTGTGTAATATTTCTCGTGCTGTATCATGCAAGTTTCTCACTGCTTGGGCGGATGATATCTGAATTGTCGCCAATGACAACAGTGCATTAAATTGATGGTTTGCCAGTATCCTTACATTGTTGAACCTTGCTTGGATTATATTCCATGCGGTTTGGTAATTGTCACCAGTTGTTGTTAGGTGACTAATAATTTGCGCTGCTCCCTTCTGCAGGTGTGATTTCAGATACGTCATCTTTACTGTATCTGATAGTTTGTTGTTTTGGTGGATCAGCTCAGTGAATATATCGTTGAATGTTTCCCACCGATCATAATCACCGTAAAATATTGGTAATTCTACCTTAGGCAATTTCACTTGCGCTGCTGATTCTGCCATGGTTGTTGTTTGTGAACAAAACTGTTGTAGTTTGATCATGGCATCTTCTACTCTTTCTTGAAGCTTGCCATAATAATCTTCCCTAAAGTAGTTGGAGGTTTGTTCGTCGTCTTCCAACTCTACTAATAATTCTGTATGTTGGGCTGCGATTTCCTCCATGTCCTTTTCTAATTGTCTTATTTTAAGACTAACATATTCCTTAGATATGTTGTTGGTTTCCAAGGAATAGTTTATTGACGCCAATTTTTGATATATCTGGCGCATGAGGACGTCTTGTCTTTTGAACAATTTTGTGTTGTTGTTTCCTTCTATTTTTGCTGCTTGAAGGGCCTCTATTGAACTACTCGTACTCGTTTGTTGTTGTTGATTTGCAGCTGAGTTACATTCTTTGATTTCCTCTTTTTGAGAATCTGTTGTTAAATTTTGTACGACATCTACCCGAATTGACGGCGTCGGTTTATATGATGGCTCGAGAAGTGAACTTGGAAGTTGTAGGGCTTCTTGTGACGTTGTTGGTGTTAATGGTGGTCCGCTATGTAGGCGATGGCGCATACCTTCTACCAGCTTATTGTAAACATCTGTTGTGTTTATTCGCGTGGTGAGATAAGCGTGGTTCTCGCCCAGAGGCGGGATCATTCGTAGAATTTTATCGTCGTTTCCAACGAATTCGTTGTATAGCGCTTTTAGATTCGCTATTCTCTTCTCTAGGTAAGACTTTGTCTTTCTGTCTTCTCCGTCTTTCCGATAGTTTTTTTCTATTTGTACTATCTTGCCACTTGTTACCTCTTGTAATTGAAGTAATAAATCCATTTTGTTGTTGTTTGGGTTTCTAGTGGTTGTACTGGTGCTGGTTGTTGCTCAGCTCCTCCCTCGACGGTAATATTGTGAAGATTGTGCCTGTTGTTGCTTGGCTGGTGGTGTCGTCAGGCTTGACGACGTTATAGACTCTCCGTCCGTACTTCTAATTGCCGGTTGTTTTAGGGGCTTGAAGGACCATGTAAAATCTCAGCTTAATCCGGCTCGTTGTTTTTATCCGGCTCGAAGGACCATGTAAAATCTCAGTGTGCCTTAATTCTAAAATTAAGTTCGCTTCGATTTATCAGTTTACTTAATAGATTACCACGGGTGGGGTCTATTAAGTAGGTGAGAATAAATCGTTGTATTATTTATTTAATAGATTACCACGGGTGGGGTCTATTAAATAAGCGAGAGTAAACACGTTGTTAAGGTTTAAATTTATTCTGATTTTATTATTTTATTTTTCCAGTATATATACAAAATCTTATATACTAATTACACTAACAACAAATAAATTGCAATTCAGTAATTTTTGTAGTAAAAAATTACACTGATATAGAATTGCTGAATTGCATCTATATTGTTGTTGTTGTATACACATGAATTAAATCATATTTATATTGTTGTTGTTGTATACACATATATGATGAATTGAATCATATTTCGCCAACATATGTGTCTATTTGTGTATTTTACCCTGTTGCCATTGTGGGATATTTTGTTGCACTGTTGATCTCAACAAAGTGCTTTACTTGTTTCAGGTGTGTGCTTTTGTGGAAAATCATAATAATCATAACACAATTCAGTCACTGGGAAAATAATCATGAGCTTTTTAAAATTCCTTAATTAAGCCTTTACATTTTATTGAAGCTTTTGAGATGAATCGATCGTGCGGTACTGCGTGGGAATCGAAATTATGTTTAAAGTAATCAATCAATTTAAACATCTAAATGAAAATGTTCATTGCGAAAGTCACGTGTGTGTGATTCGTCCCGACTTGATACATACCGATAGAAAGCTGGCAAATTTACATAAAACTTCTCAACTAATTTTCAAATTATATTAAAAGGTTGGATTATTTGATCAGAAAACCTCTAAATAAAAATTATTAATACAATAAAATTAAAAAGCTTGTTATTATATTTATTGGTAACTTCAATAACGAAAACTATAATATTTTTGATCAAAATCTAACTAAATACAAATATGTATGTATGTATGCATGCTTTATTATGTATGTCATAAAATTTAATAATTTTATTATCTTGGTAGAAAAGCTTATTCCTTAAAATTAATTTGTATTTTCGTTGCCATACTATTACTTAGAACAACATGATTTCTGCTGTTCATGATTCGCTACTTATGATTATATATTTTTTTAAACTTGGTAGAAAAGCTCAGTTTCTTTCACTCAGTTTTTGTGATACAGTTTATAAATTATTAGTTTATAAATTTGTGATGAGCTTTCCTAAATATCGTATAAATACGTTCAATATTGTTGAAGCTTTTGAATTAAATCTAGTGCAGGGTTATTTGTGAGCTTCATAATTATTTGTTTAAATTAATTAATAAAGCTTTTGCTTTACTTTAAAATGTTTGATAAATATGAGCTTTTGGTTTAGCTATGAATTAAAAATTGTAAAACTTTGAAATTGTAACTATAAAGATCTTCAAGTAAATACGAATATAGTAACAATTATAGCAATGTGGCATCCACTAGAAGGTTAATGCATTTGAAACAATGAAATTGATGAATGAAACAGTTTAAAAACTTTCATTTAGAACTAAAAAGCTCTTTAAACACAACATTTTTACTTTAGTACTTATAGTTCCGACTTAAATTCTATGTTGACTCAAGTTCAAAATTTTCATCGATTTAATTATACCATTTCACTAATTAGTGCCTAAAATATACAAGGTATAAATTCATGAAAGGTATAAATTACTATTTAAAATTAATAGAAAAGCTCAATGATTAAAAAACAGAAACTTCGGATTTATTTCTGTTGCTCGTATTACTACTACTTATTACGACAAATAATTGATCAGAGTTGAAATTCTAAAAAAGCCCAACATTTCAGTCGAATCATAAGCTTCTTTAGCATGTTAAGGCTCTGTAGAATCAAGTGAGTAATATTAGCAATCCTCTTTATCCCATAAGTTTATCAAGCGTAAATGCAAGAAGTATTTAAAAAGCTTTCGATCGAATAATTTCATTTCATTTTACCAATTTGAATTTTTATTATAAATGCTTAAGCAAATAATTATAATAAATCTAAATTAAAATAATGAGCTTATTGAATCGCGACAGCCTGATAATTAAAAAAAATTTGATTATTTTTAAAATCTTTCATTGTGGATTTTAAACTTTCATCAAGCCCAAAATAAGTTGTTGTGAAACAAATCATGATGGAATAGCTTTATCTTGCAATTGTTTAAGAATTCAATCAACATTGTAAAATGCAATAAACTTTGAAAGCTTTTATATAAGCAAATATAGCGCTTTACTATCGTTTATTAAAATTCGTAAACAACTATTTAATAAATAACTAGAGTAATAGACTCGTAGAATCTGAATAAAAAACTACGCTTATTTGAACAAAAAAGCTCTTAATTAAAAATATTTTCAACAAATTTAACTGGCGAGCTTTTTAATTTTAAGAACGCTTCAGTATTTGTTCTCAAAGTATTACGAAAAGCCCAATTTCAAGGATAAAATATAAATCTTTGTTTACATAATTTTTAAACTTGATAGAAAAGTTCGATAAACATAAAATTTGTATTTTAAGTTAAACATTTCTAATGAAGCCGGATTCTGTTTTACATGAGTTTTTAAGTAAAAATTGAATTAGAATATAATTTTCTTTAATGAAACCTATACATATTATATTCTTTAATGAAACCTATACATATTATTGAAGCTTTTGGGATGAATCAGCGTGAAGTACTGCGTGAGAATCAAAATTTCGTTTAATTTAAATAATCAATTTAAATACCTAAACGAAAATCTTCAATACAAAATAATAACAAATATTAATCCAATACAATTAAAAAGCTTTTTATTATATTTATTGGTCCTTCGTTATATTTACTTCAATAACGAAAGCTTTAATATGTTTGGTCAACGGCTCACTAAAATCTCTTTTATGTATGTTATAAAAGGTAATTTTAGATATTTACTTGGTAGAAAAGCTTATTGCGTAAAATCTGAACTAATTATAATTCATATATTTTTTTTAACTTGGTAGAAAAGCTCAGTTTGTTTCAACATGTTGAATTTTGTGATACAGTTAATGAACATGATTGGAAATTATAAGTTCAAACATTTGTTGAATATATAATGAGCTTTCCCAAATATCGTATGAATACGGTTAATATTGTTGAAGCTCTTGAATTAAATTTAGTGCGAAGTTATTTGTGAGATTCAGAAGTACCTGTTTAAAATAATTAATAAAAATGTTGCCTTTTGTTAATTTTTTCGATAAATGAGAGCTTTTGGTTTAGGTTTAATTAAAAAATTGTATACTTTGGAATTTTATTTCTAAAAACTTACAAATAAATTGGAATGGTTTTATATGAGCTTTTAAGATGCATTGTTTAAAAAGTGTGAACGTTAAAATCTATGAAAAATAAACGCTTTAATAGTTTTGAGTATGTATGTATCTCAAACGAGTATAAAATAAGTATTACTTTTCGTAAGTTTATTCTTGAATTTTTTCGACATGGGACAAAAGCACAATTTATTTTAAATATTTTTGTTGTAAATCACAACGAATCCAAATACATGTGATGGGTGTTTGATTAGAGATTTGAAAATGTTTTCAACAAAGCATGAGCTTTTTAAAATTCTTTAATGAAGTCTTTACATTTTATTGAAGCTTTTGAGATGAATCAAGCAATAGGTTATGGGTTGTTAACTTGGTAGAAAAGCTTATTGTTTAAAATCTGTACTTCAAATAAATTGGATAAAGAGCTTTCCTAAATATTCTATGAATACGGTCAATATTGTTGTAGCTTTTGAATAATACAATCTGTTTTAAATAATTAATAAAAAATTTGCCTTATGTTAAGCTTTTTGATAAATGGGAGCTTTTGGTTTAAGTATAATTTAAAAATTGTTTTAATACATAGTTTATTTTAAATGTTTTTTTTGCAATTAATTGGTGCTTGATCAGATACTTCACTCATGTCAACATGATACATACCGATAGAAAGCTGTCAAATTTATAACACACTTCTCAACTTAATTTCGAACTGTATTAAAAAGCCGGATTATTTGATCAGAAAAGCTCTTAATACAAGTTATTTCCCACAAAATTAAAAGCTTACGGTTATTAAATTTATAGGTAACGTTAATAATCAAAGTTGTAATATTTTTGATCAAATACTCACGAAAAGCTCAATTATGTATGTCATAACAGGTAAAAAATAAATTTCTGTTTTCGTAAGCATTCATGAATTTTCCAAAATTTTTCCAAAAAATATAATAAAAAATTATGGGATTGGTCAACCAATTTTAAGTTTTCTCATTTTATGTAAACATAATGAGCTTTCTTAAAGTTTTCATGAGTTGTTGAAGCTTTTGAATTGAATTTAATTGAGTTTAAATTAACCAATCAAAAATTTAGCGTTGCGTTGAGCTGTTCAATAAAATTTTATTAAACATAAATATGACAGCTTTTGGTTAAGCTACAATTTAAATGTTGCATTACTTTGCAATTTTTCAAGAATTTTGTCATAATTGTAACAACTTTCAAGTAAATATTGGAGGAACTTTTGGAATACAAAATTTAATGTTTAGTGAACATTAAAATCTGTGAAAAACAAAAGCTTTTTTTACTGTAACTGATTATTGTAATAAACGCATTAATAATTTTGATTATAATTGCCCGAAAAAATCGACATAATCTTTGAAAAAATCGAAAAAAGTCTTTTTAAATTTCCGTAATGAAGCATTTACATTTAATTGAAGCTTTGAGATGAATAAAGCGTAAGAATCGACATTTCTTTCAAAATACTACTGAACTAAATTTCAAATTGTATTAAATGGTCGAATTATTTGATCAGAAAAGCTCTTAATACAAAATATTTCCAAAAATTAATAAGTTTGCGGTTATTAAAGTTATAGGTAACATTAATAATTATGTATGTCATCACGGGTAAAACATAAATTTTGGTTTCCGTAAGTATCATGTATTTCATAAATTTGATAGAAAAGCTTGTTGCTTAAAATCTCTAAAAAATAGAGTTCATAGATTTTTTTTTTGCAACTTGGTAGGAAAGCTCAGTTTGCTTCAGATTTAGGCTTTTTCCAATGAATATAATTAAAAGTGATGGGATTGGTCAACAAATTTTAAGTTTTCTCATTTTATGTAAATATAATGAGCTTTCTTTAAGTTCTCATGAATTATTGAAGCTTTTGAATTTGATTTAATTCGATTTGATTCAATTGATCGGGGTTATTTGTGAGCTTCTATTATCTGTTTAAATTATAATCAATCAAAAATTTAGCGTTGCGTTTAGCTTTTTAATAAATATTTTTAAACATAAGTATAACAGTTTTGCTTAAACTATAATTTAAAATTTGCATTACTTTGAAATTTTTCAAGAACTTTGCCATAATTGTAAAAACTTACAAGTAAATTTTGTATGAGCTTTTAGAATATAAAATTTAAACTTTAGTGAACATTAAAATCTGTGAAAAACAAAACCTTTGTTTATTAAAACTGATTATTGTAATAATAAACGCTTTAATAATTTTGATCATAATCCCCCGAAAAGCTCGATTATGTATCCCATAATAACCAATTGAATCAAGCAACGCTTATTGTTGATCTTCAAAAAGTTTGTTAAATGTATGAATCAACTGTTTAGGTTTCTGATAGATTTTGTTAAGCATAAATATAGAAGCTTCTTGTTTTTAACTTGGTAGAAAAGCTTATTATTTAAAATCAGAACCTAAATTAATTTGTATTGTCGGTTACACTATTATTTGGAACAACATACTTTCTGCTGTTTATTATTTGCTTATTATAATTCATATATTTTATTTAACTTGGTAGAAAATCTCAGTTAGTTTCCCATGTGGGTTTTTGTGATACAGTTAATAAACATGATTGCAAATCATAAGTTTATATGAAATCTGTGAAAAAACAACGCTTTAATAGTTTTGAGTATGTATTTACTAACGAGTACAAAATAAGTTTAGTTTTCGTAAGAGTATTCATGAATTTTTTCGACTTGGAGCAGAAGCTTAGGATATTTTAAATACTTTTGTTGTAAATCACAATGAAATACTTGGAAATTACTCTGAAAATATTCATGAGCTTTTTAAAATTTCGTAATGAAGCATTAACATTTTATTGAAGTTTTGAGATGAACAAAGCGTGAGAATTGATATTTTGGTTTTTGACTACTCAACTAAATTTCAAATTGTATTAAAACCTTATTTGATCTGAAAATCTCTTAACACAAATTATTTCCAATAAAATAAAAAGTTTTCGGTTATTAAATTAAAAGGGTAACCTTAATAACGAAAGCTTTGATATTTTTCATGAATATCTTACAAAAAGCTCAATGATGTATCTCATCACGGGTAAAAAATAAAATTTCGTTTTCGTAAGTATTCATGAATTTTATAAACTTGATAGAAAAGCTTATTGCTTCAAATCGCTAAAAAAATAAAGTTCATAGATTTTGTTTACAACTACAGGTAGAAAAGCTCAGTTTATTTCCGATCTAGGCTTTTTCCAATCAATAGAAGTAAAAGTTATGGGATTGGTCAACAATTTTAAATATATTATTATATATATTGAATATTAAAATCTGTGAAAAACAAAAGCTTTGTTTATTTAAACAGATTATTGTAATAAATTCTTTAATAATTTTGATCATAATCCCCCGAAAAGCTCGATTATGTATCTCATAACATTGGGAAGAATCAAGCACGAGGTTATTGTTGATCTTCAAAAAGTTTGTTTAAATGTATGAATCAACTGTTTAGCTTTCTGATTGGTCTTTTTAAGCATAATTATAGATGCTTTTATATGAGCTTTTCGGATATATCGAAATTCACGCAATTTCAAGGTATTTTATGCGCGCTTATGCAGTAATATTCTTAAAAGTATATTTTCAGACTTACCTACCGACATTATATAAAAAATATTCACAGTACCATCATCATTTAGATTATATCCAGATTTAATATGTATTAGTATATGTTACTAAAATGCTTTTAAATTTAAAAGCTTTTATAATAATTTTTATGAAATTTATCTATTTTTCTTAATTTTACAATTTTTTTTTCATTTTATCATCATATCAACTGTGCAACAAACAAACAAAACAATTTTCCATATATATTTTCTTCTCTTATCTATTACAGGAGTTTAACTATTTCAACTCGATTAAAGGTATGTCGAAAAATTTAATTTTAAAAATAGCAGAATTTTTATTATATCGTATTATGTATGTATGTATATATGGAAAATTTGTATCCATCCCCATCGTACCTGCATATCCCAAGTTTTGTGTTTAGAGAGGGGGAGAGATTCCAACAGTAAGTAGGTACATTAGATACGATATAAATACAAAAAAATTATCCATAAAGATGAGATAAAACAAAAATTAATTTAGCTTAAAGTTACGGTTGTTAAATTGTTGATTGCAAGTAAGTTGCAAAGTTTATTGCATAAACAAACAAAATAATAAAATAAATTAAAAAAAAAAGCTCTCGACTTTATAGACACACAAACTACATATTTTATACTGCTTTTATATGTGTACATACACATGGTATAGATAGTAGATAGATTATTAAATTACATGTTAAGTGAAAAGAAGTGGATTAGATTAGATCAATTTTCCTGAAAGTTCATGAAGATAGGTGGATGTTGTGTTCTTCCTTCATAAACGTTTTTGTGTATAGAATGTACTTGTATTTTTTTAATTTAATCTATAATGAAATATATGGTGATGAAGTGTTTATGTGGATCTCGTAAAATAATAATATATTCTCATACAGAGTGTATGAGTGGTTGGTTCTAAAAGATTTATTTTTTAAAATTGGATATGAACATTCTTTAGAATTATCAAGCATGTATTTTGTATCCCACACAGTAAGACAAACATTTTGATTGGGTGCATACTAAACTAGTACTATAGTAAGTCATATTCTAGCTTAAGTCTCAGTTCGCACTCAATTTTTGGGTTAAGTCTAAAGCTTTGAAAATATAGTAGATTAGTTGATCTTCTTTTGAAATTCTATTTGATAGCCGCACTAATTCCTGGCAGTACTGTTGGTAATCCAGAGTTCCGTGCATTGACCGTTCTGTGGAATCATTGTTCCACCATTCTATTTATTTGCTTGGGGATGGTAGAGATTTGTGCTGAGTTGTTGTGAGCCCAGTGACATTGTTTAATTCGACGAATATTTTTTGCTTCGAAATTACTGTGGAATCCGACGACCAATTAAATAATATAACATGCTCCAAGCTAGATGTTATAATTTAAAATTGCCAAAGGGTGTTTACAGATAAGCAAGTTTTATTCCAGTTTCAATCACGTCTATATTTAAAGTTTAGGTCAAAAATACCAATGGGTCAGCTACCACATTAATTCTGCTAGAAATAAGAAATCAATTTGTCAGGTTAAGGATTCATGTTTGACTGAAAAAAATTGTAACTGGATGGCCTTGGAAATATCGAAATTGCTTAATTGATAAGTAACGGTAATTAAAAGCTCTCAATCGAAATCTGAATATTTAATTGCGGTATCTGACAGTTTGGCCCCTGTGGTCGGGGGCACACATGCCTCGTAAACCTAAATTGCACGAACATGTTTTCCAAGAATACCACTACAGTATCCTTTATTTGTCGTAGGAGGCGAGTAAATGGTGGGATCCCTGGTCTAACGACCCGCATCCGTAAAGAATTAAGCTATTTATAAAGTCAACAAAAATAAAATCAGATACCGCCAAAACAACACCGGAGCGGCTATACGTTGTTATACAGTGGAGATGACCTCGGAAATATTGTTTTGGATTTCCAAGCAGACATTGACCGATTGTGTAAGTTACACTTTCGCATGAAGTTGGCCACCATGTCAATAGTTTATGTACTTGCAGCCACATAAGTCGGTCATCCCCAAGATAAATAACTTGGGCGATTTGATGGGATCTATACCCGAACACGATGTTAGAATGGTAATTGGGGACTTTAATGCTATAGCCGGTAAAAATCAGGCCGACATATGTGAAAAAATGTATGAAAAAATGTATGTGGTCATCAACCAAATACGTAGGCAGCGATGGAAGTTTTCGTACAGGTGAACACACAGCGAAACACATGGAACAGCAACGATATCAAGATTTTGTCAGCGACAACATTGAGGAAGCTACTTATAACAGTCTGACTGTGTCAATTCTGCCTTGGAGGTACTGAAAACTTTGTTTGTCAGTGCTGCTCTACAGACTTTAGGTAAAGTGAAAATACTACCCAAGAATGATTGGTTTGATGACGAGTGTCGTCTTGCAGTTGAGCAACAAAATATAAGCCATAGTGTAGTGCAACAACGTCTCACAATAGTTAGGAAAAACAAGGATACTCGGGCTAGGAGGGCACCTAATCGAATTTGTAGACCGAAAATGCAAAAATGGTGAAGACCGAGGTTCTGAAAGTACCACAAGACAATGGGCCATATTTTTTAAACGATTTGCATGTAGGATTCATTCCATGAGGAATTGACTAGGGCCAAGCAGAGACTAAAACAAAACCGCTCACCTGGGGTGGACTGCATTAATTCGGAGCTCTTGGTATTTGAAGGGTATGCTTTGTGGAACTGTCTTTCCGATACCTTATTCGATTAGTATGGCGAACCAAAGTAATGCCTGACGAATGGAAGGAGCCCGCAATGTGCCCTATCTTCAAGAAGGGAGACCGCTTGAATTGTGAGAATTACCGCTGTATAGCTCTCCTTTACACAACATACAAGTTACTGCCCTACATTATATTGGAAAGGATAATCCCTCTAACGGAGGGCCTGGTTGGTGACTATCAAAGAGGATTGCACCCAGATCGATTAGTCACTGATCAGGTGATTTTGCTGCGGGTGATACCATTTAAATATAATGAGACTTCCATCCCTGTACATCACGTGTTCCTGGATTTCCGGCAGGCCTATAACTCAATCAATCAAGACAGCTTGTATATGTGAGTAACTTGCATATGCGTGATTGCGCTGACCAGCAACGTAGTGCAAGAGAGCTGTAAAGTTTGACAATGATCTCTGGTATAGGGGCAATAGCACACCAGATTTTAGTAGTGGCGACTACACGTTTGAGAAACTGAAGCTTTATAAAGCATTGATCAGGCCCGTTGTTATATTTGGATGTGAAAGATGCACAGCAAGAAATGTCTCCCAATATTTGAGAGAAGAATCATGCAGCTGATATGCGGCCGTAAACGCGAAATAGATGGTACATATTGAGCTCTGTATACAATGTCGAGAACAGTGATTTGATAAAGATCCCCGATATTGAACATGAAGTAAGATTTTAGCGAGTGGTGCATCGATCTCTGAAAGGAGAACCGCCATATGGTAGGCGCAGAGGTCGTTGCAGGCGACGATGGCAGCCATGATGTGGAACGATGTAGAAAACGATTAGGCTTCTTCAGATTGCCTAAGACAGCAAGAAGACAAAGCTCAGGATCGAAACCGTTGGAGCCGAATTGTTGACTCAGGGGCCAGTAATGGCCTTTAAATATTGCTTCATTTATTTATTCGTCTTCCTCAGGTGCCCAAATAATTTCCATAATCCAATCCACATAGCTGATGACATTAGTATAAACAACCGGTCGACTGGTGCAATCATTCCCAAACGATGCAATTCCAATTTGAATGTACGCACAGAAAATATCGGGATGTGGTATTTGTAATGGTGCACCGATATCAGTAACGCATAGATCCGGTAAACTCGAGCGATTTGGTGATTCGGCACAAATTTGGGAATCAATAATATTCCATTAGTTGTTTGAATAAAGTTTTGTCATCGGTTTGATGAAAGTATTATCTGCTTTGCTAGCTTAATAAGCGCAATATCATTGTATCGTGATGCGGTTGTAAAATTTGGATGTATCACAAATAGTTCGATACCCACGTCGATCGGTTGGGCGTCATCAGTGTCCACATCAATTTGATTATCACCAAGACGAACAACGGCTAAGTCACCACTATATATACTGAGTTTGATTTTTTTGGTCGTGATATCCTAATAAAGCCGAATGTGGGAGTTCACGTGGCCATAGATGATTGCATCTTCCATAAATGATGGCAGTCCCGGAGCTAAGTCACACTTATATCAATTTGTTTTCTAACATTGGTTTTCTCGTCCAAAATATACAGGTATCTTGTTACATTTACATTCCTGTTACAACACGTTTCGATGAAGTAGGAATTGGAGTTGTGACAACCGGGGTAGGTTGTACCGAAATTGAACAACAAGCAATAATTTCAGAATTCCCAAATCCACATTTTGTTGGTGTAATGGATTTGATCCGGAAATCATCAATTTCACCTTCACAATCAAAATTTACAAACACCCACGATTTTTGGTTCCATTTATGGTACAACTGTCGCCAAAAATTTAATTTATATACAAAATTACTCGGAGGATATGAACTAAATATATGGATTTCATGTAAACCATACCGACTTGCAAATCACCAAGACCTCTGCCAACGATAAGGCATAACTCAAAAATATTACACAAAATAGTTTTAGTAACATTCTATTGCGAAAGTGCGTCTAAATTCGTTAAAGTTCAACTTTCGACTGAATGTGATATTGTATTTGCACGATTGAGAATTGAGATAGTGTCATGTGAAAAGCAACACCAAAATTTGTGATGCGAGCGAGGCCAAGACATCATCGTACACAAGTTGTTTTTAAGCAAAAAATGTTGATTTTTTGGGAATTAACATATTCAATGTTACTACATATACATATGTACAGGGTGATTCGAATTTTAAAACAGACTGTGTTTATTGGAATAGGGCAAACCGATTTATATGCACCGAACCAGCTACGTCACCATTAGAATAATTTAGATAAAAATGGCGAAGATTTAAATGATTAAAACGCAAACGAACTAAATACTTTAAAGTAGTCCACTGTTGGTATGAAACGTGAGATAACAAGTGAACCGCCACAGTTCCAATGCTTTTGATTTTATTCGTTTCGATATCCCAACAAAGCCAAATGTGTAAATTCGTCCATAAATGGTCAACACACACTTCTATCAACTGTTTTTGTCACTGGGGTGGACACCTCAACATATACCAAATTTTAATTGTAGTTGGCACCTATACACAGCAATAGGTTTAATGTACTTTCTTAATCTCGTATATATATAGCAATTTACAGAGTCCACGATTGTCTGTACCACTATTTACGATAGGTACAACTGTCGTCTGAACTTGTACACACAATTAATCTTACAATATAAATATAGTTAGAGATAATACTCGCGTGACCTTCAACGATTACGTCAACCTATACCAATATTCAAATCAACATTGACCTGTGCCAAAAATTAATCCACATCTCAAAAATAAAACAAAAAATAGTTTTCGTAACATTCTTGTTAAAACTTAACTTACCACTGAACTCATGATGTTTAAACGAAATAATAAAACTTGAAAAAAAAAATTAATCAGTGACGCGAAAGATCATGACGTAATCTCTTCTTGTGCTAATTAAAAATTTACGAATTAATGCAAATTAACAAAAGTTGTTGTTAGTCGATGGAATTCGTGAAATCGACGGATACATTTATATATACAACCCGTAGGTATTGAACTATTATTCGATGGATTAGTCGTTGCTCAATGGTATATTCCGGTTAGTTGTCTCTTAAGCAAATCTCTTTTAAACGTTATGGTCTCATCAAAAAAGCTGTTCAAAAAAAGTCGCTAAATACGTTTATTGCAAGAAAGCAGACATGAGTTTTGACTACTGGCAACTTTAGTGCTAAAGTATGCCTTAACCAGGACATAAGCGAAAGACGAGTTCTCGTTGATGAATTTATACTTTTACCATTTGGTTGGTCAAAAAAAGCTGGATGACAAGACACTACGATATACGATTAGGCATGTCAATTGGAATTGTCCACATCCAATTAAATAATAAAGACTATTAATTACAGTATACAGCCTATTACCACCTCACAATGGCTGGAGAATAGCCTGAGCGTATCAAACGAAAATAATGTCGACATAGTCGAGTATATCACTTAAACGTACTTTATCAAAGGTAAATGGTCCTCGATCAAAACCGATAAGAGAATAATGGTGCAAATGTTGGGCAAAGTATATAAAAAAAACCTAATTCTGATTTTCCAAAAAGCAAAAAGCTAGTTATGATTGATACAAAACAAAGTAGCTTGATTCATCACATAAAATTGCGATGGTGGACAAATTGAAATTTATTGGGAGGACGTCTGCAAATAGTTACTAGAAAGTGATCCGGATTGTGGCCCTATTGTGGACCATCAATCAAATCGTCAAAGTGATAGAACGTGCTTGTCTGAATAACGAGGTATCCCTTGACTGGTATGAAAAAAAAAAGAAAATTACTAATTATAAGCAAAAGAAGGGATGAGTCCATCCAACCCTTGACCCAACCCCAATGCTTATATGCCTATCATACTGTTTTGGCGGAGAAATTAATTTTTGGCAGGTTGATTGATTTAATGCAGAAAAGTGGCGAATATATGTATAATGAAAACCAGTCCCGTAACAAAGATAATATAGATCCACATATCCACAGAGGACGGTAATGGCCAAAATGATCAGCACATGTAGGTAACACCAAATTTTTATGTGGGCGTATTTGGTGCTATTAATAATCTGTGGTAACCCTAGCATGTCCCCATGGAATATTGTCTTCAAATATAAGCGTTCCCGAACGACAAAGTAATTTGAAACATTGTATTCAAGAATATGCGAAACAGCACAGAGACAGGATGGAAGGCTGATGTAGTAGTTATATACAAGATGGAGTTATCCTTCGCCAAAGTATTGAATTAAACGAATTGATTGATATTAGAAAACCATCACTGGCTTCTGATACTATACTGAAGAAATTACGGTTAAAAAGTTTTAAAGTAGATTTGGATGAAGGTCTCAGAGGAATCGTACATGTCATTGTAAAGTATAGTTAGGATGTGTTCGCTCTACTAAAAAGAGCAGCAACGTGGACGTGAGGCACACTGTCTGCTATACGGCTTTGTGGTGGCCACCATAATTAATTATTCCTCTCTTGGCTGGCATAATTGATATACTTTGTAAATCTATAGCAAGTTGAATAAATAAGTTAGTCTGTATCTAGATTTAATTTAAACATGGTAAACTTATCGCTGGACTTTCGTCGCAGCAGCTCCTCTATCTCCTTCTCGTTTTCGGACTGGTAATGGTGATCATTTGATGAATGGTCTCTTGATGTTATAGGATTATCAGCGATTTATAGTGTCATGACCCGATAATTTCCAGCGCGTTGCCCAACTAGCATTTTGCAACTGGTTAGTTGTTCACAACTAAATATTGGTTGTGTAAGTGTTGGCACAACCACATTTTGTTTGTTAAATGGTTGTCAGTTTTAGGAAAAAAATTGAAAAAAATTGTATTTGTGGAACAGTTGTCGAATGAAATATTTACAACTAATTCGTTACCACAACCAGTTGATCCTAAAATTTTGGTTCTTACATTCATGTCACAACTAATTTAATTACCACTCCTGAGACTAAATCAACTGGTTCAGAAATATGGTTGGGGCATGCATGTTACAACTTTTATAGTTACCATTTGAGAAGCGTCGATAAATAAGTGGTAAAATTTGGTTCGGACATGCATGTCACAGCTAATTTAGTCCCCAATAAATAGCTAAAGCAAATGCTATATGAAATCATTTATGAAAGAGTTCCGACAACTAAATACAATTACCATTTGAGATCTGCTAGTATAGTTCGCAATTAGAAAGTCGTGAAAAGAACTCAACATCCATTTGCGAACTAATTATCAGTCATTTCGTTTGAATGGTTGTACATTAGTTGTTAAAACTCCGTTTGCAAACTACATAAATAGTCATTTTGTCCAAGTGTCAAATTTTTTTTAGAACAGTCAAGACGTATTTGAGCAGCGCGCACATATAATTTAAAATGTTTAAACCAATTTTAAATATTTCTAGTTGGAAAAAATATAAAAAAAGTGGAACATATAGGCGGCTACTGATTGAAAATCGCCTAAAGTTTAAAGTTTCTAACTTAAACAATGCTCCTCGAGAAAACATTGTGGTAGAAAATTTGCAACCTTTATACAAGGACAATTCATATTTAACTAACCAAAATGATCCTTTAACTCCAACAAGCAGCCATAACGACAAAAACCAAACCAGTTATGCATATTTGGAAGAAAACAACTTTGAAAATATGGTTAATGATTCCGAAGAAAGTGAAAATGATTACGAACAAAACGATCTTGATTCTCGTTTTCAAGAGGATTTAAGACGTTGGGCTATAACTCATAATATAAGGCATGATGCCATCAACTCCTTGTTGAAAATAATAAAAAATAAAACGACGGTCAACGTGCCACATGATTCAAGAACTTTACTGGAAACACCAAAACATGTGTCATTAATAACTGTTGGTCATGGTGTTTATTGGCACCAAGGTCTAGAAATTTGCCTTAAATATAGCTTAGGTGAGGTAGACAGACCAACTAATATTTCACTTAATTTTAATATCGATGGTCTACCTATTTATAAGAGCTCCAAGGAAGAATTTTGGCCGATACTATTCAATATTTTTGAAATTCCAACATACAAACCAATGGTAATCGGTATCTGGAGTGGAACTGGAAAACCGCAGTCTGTAGAAGAATTTCTAAGGTAATTATTCATTCATCAATTGTTCTGTTGATTTAATAAAAAATTATTATATTTTATTTGTATAAAGACCGTTTGTGGACGAGCTAAATATTTTGTTAAAGACTGGTATTAAAATAAACGGATATCAAGTTAACATTAAAGTCAGATGTTTCGTTTGTGATGCACCGGCCAGAGCCTTTCTCAAAGGTGTAACAAATTTTAATGGCAGACATGGTTGTCTAAAATGTATTGTAATTGGAGAATGGAGTTATGACCATAAAACTATGTCATTTCCACATATTGGACTACCAAACAGAACGGATCACGATTTTCGGAATAAAACTTACAGTAGTCATCATAAAATAAGATCACCAATTGAAGATTTGCCTATTGATATGATCAAAGATATCATTGTTGCTGAAGAGTTACATTTAATTCACCTAGGCTTTATGAAAAGGTGTTTATTTGGATGGAGGGATGGAAGTTTTAAAAACTATAAAGGCAAGTGGAATGCTCGAGAAATTTCAGCAATTTCTTACTATTTAACATCGTGCAAAATGCCAAAGGAAGTACATCGCGCTGTTAGAGGCCTAGACTATCTTTCAAATTGGAAAGGTTTGGAATTCCGTACTTTCTTTCATTATATTTCAATAGCTGTTCTAAAAGACTTTTTAGAGTACGAATTGTATGAACACTTTTTATTAATTTTTTGTTCAATAACAATTTGCTCTAGTAACGTTTATTCACACTTACTTAATATTGCAAGTGATATGATTAATACATTTATTGAAATTTATATAAGTATTTACGGCACAGGGTCTATCACCAGTAACATACATAATTTATCACATATAGTCGACGAAGTTAAAATATTTGGTATATTATCGACTATGAATGCATACCCATTTGAGAATAAACTATATCATATTAAAAGAATACTACGCCAGGGAAAACATCCGTTGGCACAGGCAGCTAAGCGTTTGACTGAAATAAGCAAATTGTCACCGATAACAAGAAATTTAAAAAAATATCCAATTTTTTCAGGAGAGAATAATGCCAGGGGTATTCCAAAATTGGGAATAAACGAAAAATTCTTTCATAAAGTGGAAATCATAGAAGGACTGTATTTCAGTAATGAGTTGCACAACAAATGGTTTTTAACGAAAACCAATGGAATTGTTGGGATGGAAAATGCAGTTAAAAAACCTTCAGAATTGTTAATTTATGGCGCTGAGTTAGAAACATTGCATAATGTATTTGAAGAACCAATTCGTTCGTCGTATATAAATATTTATAAATCCAACTTATCAAGGAAAAAAGTGTCAACATATTATTCCATTAATGATATAAAATGTAAATTAGTAGTGATTGCACATAATGATAACCAGTACATATTTATACCTCTTTTGCATACTTTGGACTTATGTAGCGGAAATATTTTAAAGCCATAAAATAAAAAATAAATTCAAAATTTGTTTATTAGTTATTTCTAGTAACATATTTGTTTACAAAATGGTTAAATAAAAAAAATACTTTGGTAACAAAAAAACATTAATTCATTTCCTTCACAAATTATGTGTTGCTTTATCAGGATTGTTAGAGTTCATTTAACTATCAACTGGTATTGAAATACTAATGGAATCACGAATGAGCTCTGTGTGATCTATAAAACCATCTTCAATATTTTTGGATTCATGGGATAGATTTTCCCCAGTAATAATAGTATCAGTGGATCCGCTTTTGACAACTTTAGATCTATAAAATATAAAAAAAATAAATTTTAGAGAGAAAATTATAGTTATACCACATACTTTTTAGTGGATCTGTTTTCATCTAATTTAGCTAGTTTCTCCTCCAAACGACGTTTGCTGTTTTTACATACAGCCTTAAAAAATTTTTGATTCTCATCAAATGTATATTTGGAGTCCGCTAGTAAAATAGCATTGAAGAAACACTTTTGAATATTTGTAAACATAATTAATGCCGGCTTTTCTTTGCCGTAACACTTGGTCCACTGGATTAATTGCATTACCTCACGCGTAATAAAATGATCGATTACCTTATAGGATACATCCCAACCAATTCTCTTCCCGCTAGTTCCACAAATTTTAGCTAGGTGTGACGTCTAAATCGGGGAACATACAAAAAAAATTTTATTGTGTATCTATCACGGTAAATAAAAATTTACTGGATGTGAGCAAACTAGACAATCTAGTTGAATCTAGTAAAAAATATTTTACTAGACTTCTGGTATAAATAAATTCTAGTAATTTTACTAGATTTATATGCACTAGATTTTCCAGTGAATATATTGGATTTTTAGAAAACAATAACTAGAAAAACATGTTAATTTTAATGGATCGCAGGTAAATAGGAAACATTGTTTACTAGGTTTTCCAGTAAATACACTAGATTTTTCAGTGTAAGTACTAGATTTCTAGAAAACAATAACTAGAGAAACACATTGTTTTTATCAGAACTCAAGTAAAAAGACAACATTTTTTACTAGATTTTGCAGTGAATATTCCAGATTTTCCAGTTAAAATACTAATTTTTTTGCGAAAAATAAAAAAAAATTTTTTTGTTAATTTATTTTTAGTTTTATTTTATTTTTCATTTATTTTTCTATATTAAATTATTATTTATTTATTCATTTTAATTATTTTTGATGTAGTTAAAATATATTACATGTTTAAGTAATTATAGAATATTACAAGTTTAAACTTGCTTTAAAATCATTATACAACTGTGTATACAGTTTTGATATTCTGGCTGTAGGCGTTCACCTTCAAAAGTCACCTTAAAGTTTTTGTTTAGTAACTTTATAATTAATCCATCCAGAATAAGATAGTAGAACCCTTGATGATTAAGCGGTTTGTCTGCCACACAATTTAAATAAGGCTAAAGCTGCTTTATTTTCCTTATCAAGTCCGTTGGATTTTCTTCAAACTGCAACAGATATAAATTAAATTATTAGTAACAACAAAAATAAATAGAAATAAATTTATTAGAAACAACAAAAATTAATCTGGTGAATGGAATAATATAATTATTATAGAGTATTGTATTAATATATTACCTTACCCCAAACGCAAATTCCGGAAAGACAATTAATCGAAAATTCTACTGAGCTGGTATCTGATACACTCTTGGAACTCCGTCTTCTATTGAGGAGGAAACTCCATTTTCAGCAAGAAACTCAGCCAATTTGATTGAATCCATATATGTACCTATATTTGATTGAATACAAAACACTTTATCAAATAACACTATATCGATTATTAATTAATTATAACTTTTTCAATCACTTTAACTTTTATCACTATACAACTAATTCACTAATTTTAAAATTACCAGCCGGTATGCAATTTTAATTAGAACTAAATATATATTCAATGAACTAAATGGAGGAAAACCTTATAAAAATAGAAGTAGGGGCAAATTTTACATAAACTCCAGTATAAATTCACTAAATTCCAGTTTATTCTAGTAAAAAACCGTTTGAAATCTAACAAATTGAGAATAACTGCCAAATTTGCAAGAATTCTAGTAAAAATCCAGTAAAAATCTAGATAATTCTAGTAAGAAACTATTCAAATTTTATTCAATACTCACAAATCGACAATAAATGGGGAAGTAATATTAAAAATGATAGTATTCAATACTCTTTATTCGAAAAAAAAAAACGGTTGATGATAATACACAAAGGAGAATTGTGATTAATTTTACTAGAATTCCGGTCAAAATCCAGTAAAATTCTAGTAATAATCTTCTTCAAATATAATGCAATACAATACCCACATCTGACGATATAATAGCGAGAATAAGAAGTACATTTACCAGAATTCCGGTAAAAATCTAGTAAACGTCTGTTCAATTTTAGCAAATAATTCAATTTTACTAGAGTTCAAGTGAAGTATTTTTGTAATGGAAATCTCGTAATTAAATTAACGTGATTTCTATTAATTTAACTAGATTCCACGTTTTATAATAAAAAACCGACTATCTAGTATTTTTCTAGTTGTTTCATTTACCGGATTTCTTGTACAATATTAAATTTAACGAGAATTTAACTAGAGATTAGTAAAAATCTGGTATTGTTTGTAATTTGACTAGAAATCTGTTAAATCCGTTTTAAAATTTTACCAGAAAGTTAATTTTCGCCAATTTTTTACGAGAATTTTACTAAATTTGTACTAGAATCTGCAAAACCAGACAATCTAGTTGTCAATCACTAGATTTTGTAATTACCGTGTATATTAGATAATATTATAATTACCAATTTGGCCATTAATGCTCCATCGTTTAACTTTTTATCCCAATCAGTTAACTCATCAATGGTCGAAATTGGCTCAAACTTAAACAAGTCCTCCTCCATTTGACTATTTGATTTACATCCACCTGCCGATAGTAATTTTATTATTTCCGCATGTTGCGTCATTAGAGATGTCATTGTGTTGAAAATCTGTTTTTGTGTATTTTTTAAATTTTCAATTTCTTCTATGATTTTGTTTTGATTGGTTTCAATTCTGATAATAGCACAACTCATTTCATAAGTTCCTTCCTCCATGTAATTTTGACTTTTATCCTCGTAAACGTTGGCCACTTCTGCGTTTTGGGAAATATCGGTAATATTTATGATTTGGCCAGTTTGTGGTATGCTGTATCGAGGAATATTTTCTGGTGTTCGTGGGGAATTTAAATGAAGTGGTCGTGTGTCAACTACCTCTGAAGCAACATTCTGCAGTATTTCAACCTGGTGGTTAAAGTTCAGCGCGGTTCCTCGTACTGGATGCATCCTTTTTAAATTTCGGAATGCCTTTTCGTTTTCCTCTTCCTCGGTATCAGAGAAACCTGAGAGATCCTTCTCTAAAGCCCGCCCTTCTTGAAACGTTTTGACGTTGCGATTTAGAATGATGCAAGGTGTTTGGCTCCATGATTGAAAATCCGGAACACTATGAGAATTCCTGCGATATTTCTCGACATTTTTTGTATTTGGCCAATACAGGGTCTTTTGTTTCCCCCTTTCCACGACCCATTGAACTGGCACGGTGCTCAGCAGTCTCTCGCCATTTTCCTTGGTTTGTACCACCAAAAACGTACCCATTGTTCTAAACGCAAATAACTTCTATAAAGATAATAAATAGCTTTAAGTTTAGAAACTGAAAACTCTAAAAAACTAATTCTGAAAATCAAAAAAATTAATTGTGAATCGGTTTACACGTACAACGTTCCTCGTGCTGGATGCATCCTTTTCGTTCTCCTCTTCCTCGGTATTAGAGGAACCTGAGAGATCCTTCTCTAAAGCCAGCCCTTCTTGAAACGTTTTGACATTGCGAGTTAATCCTTCTCTAAAGCCAGCCCTTCTTGAAACGTTTTGACATTGCGAGTTAAAATGATGCAAAATGTTTGGGTCGATGTTCGAAAATCCGGAAAACACGAAAATCACTTGCACCGAATGACAAAAAAACCGTTGACGAATTTATAGGAATATAAAAACACAAAACAAATAAATAATAATAAATTAACACTAAACCAATTAATTTCTAGAAATCCCGATTTCACAACCATTTCTTTTTATATATACATATTGGTTCGCACACAACTACTTAAAAAAGAAATTTTTGTGAAAAGTGCGATTTTACAAAAATTTGTTGTGAATCATTTCGCAATCACAACAAATAAAATCTTTACAAATAATTTTTTGTAGAAAGGCCGATTTTACAAAAATAATTTGTATTCTAGTACGCACACACAACCAAATTTGTTCCTTTGCATAAGTAAATCCCGTTAGGCCTAAATAAAAAAATAAAGATAAAATGTTTTTGGCGATTGCTATAAAATGCAACACGTTATTTTTTTATTTTAACTACATTTTATAATGCTCTTTATTATCACAAACAAACTTTACATATAATTAAAACTTTTATATAATTATATAATAATTAATTAAATAAATTATTTTAACAAAAAAATGCAGTACTTACGTGTTCCGTGCTATTTTGGAAATGTCAAATCAACGTATGAGATGAATATATTTGCAAGTATATATTTGTCACAACTCACAACCATTTCACAACCCGTTCACATACAAACGTTGTTTCTCTAGTTGTGAACACAACTAAATGACAATGAACGTTTGTTTTATAACCGATTCACAACTTTGTTTTGCTATGTTAGTCACAAACACAACAATTTCATAAAACATTGTTGTCTTTTTGCATTTGAACGGCTGTTGGTACAACCTACGCCATATTATATGGATAATTTTCGACTCCATTTTGGAAAAAAATTGTAGTTTTAACCAAATGAAGTTGATTGACCTTTTATCTCGTAGTAATTATTTTTTTAATTGGTTTTTAATTATATTAATTTTCTTCTAATGACAAATAAAATAGAGCCAAGCTTTAGTTTTCGAACTAAAAATCACTATTTTGCAGTAAAAATTGTAGTTCCCATAGTTTTTCACGTACATGTGCGAAAAAAAATCAAATGAAAATTCGCAAAATATTAATACAATAATTATTAAACTAATCTATTATGACTTATACTTCCATTGTTTCGTCTATTTGTTTTTGGTATTGTATAACATTGTACTATTACAACCTTTAAACAATTGATTAGTATACAAATGGTTGTTATAATTTAACGTCCCATATTGTTTTGTTTGTTAACAGGTTGTGGATTATGTTGAGTTTTCGATTATTCTTAATCACCGATATTGTTATGAACTGGTTGTATCTTAGCTGTAAATACTATCTCAAAAGGTTGTGGTAACATTTAAATTACCATTTCACATATTTTACACAACCGTTTTACGACAAATTACATAAGTTGTGTACCACAACCACAACCACCTAATGATAAGACTACAACGTTGTAACAACCGATTATTTTCGCCAAATTTGTTGTGACATCCTTGTAGTAGTATTGTGATCTACGGTTCGCAACATCAAAACAAGAATGAAATTAGTTGTCACAATTATGTGAACACTTCTTTACAACTCAAAATGCTAGTTGGGTGGTGGTTGCTGTTCATCTCGGATAAAGACCATGTCTCTTTCTTCTAAATTTTTTCTCTCTTGTTGCTATTTCGGATGTTGTTTCAGGCCATGTAAGTAGTAGGACATCCAATTTTTGTATATAGAACTGTGTCCCCATGTATATGTGTTCCTATGCTGTTCAAGTACTAGAGTCCTTTTTCTATGATGGGGCTATTAGCGTATTCCCAATCAAGAAATGTCCAGCTGTTAATACTCCTAATGACTCTCGATGGTTATCGAGCAACGAGGTCTGGAAGTTATGCATATTTCTAGTCGGTTTAGTAAGGTTTCATCGTAGATTGTAGCTTCGAATTGCCCATACATTTTTTGGGATGAGTTTTGATGGACTTCACGGCAGCTTCCCAAAGTCGACCGAAATGTGGAGATGATGATGGGATGAAATGTATAGATTGGAATAGTTTATTGGTTTCATTGTCGCTGAACACGTGGACTCCATGTAGAGATTATGGGAACGAAACAAACGAAATATTCTGTACATCGAAGAATAAAAAAATTGAATGTTGATCATGTTGATCGTGTTGATCAACTTTAATTTTCAATTTTCTTCTATCTAATTGTAAAATATTAAGTTAGGTATATGACATTGCCAGTTCGGAAAATTATTTATGACCATAACTCCAAGCTAATTGAAATTTTTAAAACTTTTCGAAAAAGCAACTTAAAACTGCAAAGCACGAAATCCTCGGAAATGCTCGGTCAAGAAGGTTATTACGCCAGACGGCATCAAACCCAACCCAAAAACGACACTAGCAGTACAAGACTTCCCACAACCAAGAAACATACGAGAAATCCAATCATTTTTCGGCCTAGCGAACTACTAGGTGCATACCCAAATTCTCAGAAATAGCAGAACAACTGAGTAAACTCACACGGAAAAAAGTACCATTCGTATTCACAGAGGAAAGTGAAAAAGCCATAAATACACTCAAAGCATGAAATGGTGCAAACCGAGGATTCTATCACAATTCGCAAATTCGCTCGGTTGCTCTGGCTTAAACAGCTTAAACCAGGGTAGGGATCACAATTGACCTACATTTAAAGATCTATGATTAAGAAATCGGGACCTAACTACCTTGAAAATGGGACAGCTACTGGCAAAGTGAATGCTGGCATCGTCATCTTCAAGATAGTTGTCAAACAAGGGATCGTGATCAAGTCCCTTTCTTTGCAAAGGAGTTTAAAACGACCATGGCTGGTCAGAATAGCGACCAGAACTCTCAGTTGGTCTTTCTTCAAAGATAGAGCAAACTTTGTGAGCCTCAGGAAACCACATAACTCTGACACGATTATAAGAGCAAAGGACGTTTATAAAATGTTTTTAGTCCTTGACCAGTTTGGAAGTGATCATAGGATTTCGTATAATGAATTGAGAAAAGTTTTACTATCACTCCATAGAATAATGTCTTTTCCCGAAACTGCGAGGTTAGAAGCGTCAATCGCACAACGTGTGAGTGCAATCAGCTCCGCTTGGAATACTGTGCAGTTCTGACCTAGACTGTCACATGATTGTAGGTCTTGTGCAGGACAATAGCCTCGGAAACCTGCACCAAAATTAGAGTGAGACCCGTCTTATACCTGATTTATAAGGGAGGAAGGAGAAAACGTTCCAGCGCAAGGTGGTGAGAGTGACCAGCCTACAGACTAAGTCACAGTCAGGTGAATAACCAGTACCATTAGGCTGGTCGTCAGCAACATAATCATGATTGATAACATTGCACCCAGGGTAATGAACAGAAAGTAGAAGTTCGACAATTTCCTTTCTGGAAGAAGTTAATCTGCCATCAGGAAGTCGCAGCACATCGATTCGGCAGGAATCATTTCTAACCAAGGACTTATTAAGTCTGGCGATCCCAGAGAAACTATTAATTTCGTCGCAAAACCTAATCGAAGAAGTCCTACGAGCAGATCTTAGCATTTTCTTATATTGTTTTTCAGCTGCCAAAAAGTTATCCCAATCATCCTGAAGGTCAGATCTTTGGCTTTGTTTTTGAGTCTCTTAGCAATGTCATTGGATACCCTCCGATTATAGCTCTAATCGACAATCGACATGGTACACAAACTAAGGTCAATCACTTCCCTCCTTACTGAATGGATATAGGTAGCCTCACAGCTTTTGTTGAGGATTTCAAGCTCAGATGTGCTTCGTTAATTAAGTAGAGATAAACTCCTTTCATTAATATTCGTGCTACCCCATAACGTGTGGTGAGGATTAACATCGCATCCTACCACTAAAGGTAAATGAATTGTCCTGCTCCACAAAACAAGGTTGCTAAACTCCTCCGAGGGAAGAGGTGAGACCGAATCATAAGGCAGATACACTGATGCTACACTATACAGATACACTGTTACTGGAAGGGATTCTAACAAGGTGAGCGTGAATTCCAGAACTTGTTTTCTACATAGCGAAATAAAGTGCTTGTTGTAGTTCCCTGTAAAATAAAAGAACTCAATCCAGACCAATAACAGAACTCAATCCAGAAACTACACCATCAAGAAGGTATAGCCATACTGAATCACATAAAAACTTGTTTGCGATACTGTACGCAATTTCCTTAGATTAAAAGAAACTGACAGTTGTGCAATTTAATTTGAATAAACATAAGCATGCACATCATAAAAGAAACCAGCAGAAAAGAAGCGAATATTCTACGGGCCAGCGATAATCTTAAAGATAATCCTGTCCAATAAGCACAGCAAAGAGTATCTGGAACCAGTAATGGTCTCAAACGATTTTAGGTCAACCCGAAATACAATAACTTGACGCTCAGCCTCGCGCTTGTATCGGACAACCTTCCATCCAATTGTTCGGACAACCTTCCATCCAATTGCCCAATTGTTGGGTTTATTTAGTGAAAAGTTGTGTCGTTAGACTTGCGTCCAACAGAAAGTTTTTGAATCATTTATATGTGTCCAAATCGCAATCATTACAACAACACGTTGCATTAAACCAATTATGTCTCGAATTTTTAAAAATAAACCGACTACAATTAACCATAACATTTTCAATTGACTTATCACAAATTACCAGAGCAGCACACCATCAACCACCATCGTTCATTTAAATAGAATTTAATTTATTTATTGATGCATAAAATTTATAATCAAGTGATTTCGTTCATGTTTTCCCAAAATGTTTTGTTTTGTTATAAACCCCACAAATATAATTAAATACTTAATTTTCCTAATCAATTTAAAATTAAATCAAATAACAAAAATAAAAATTAATTAAATGAAAAACAAAAATTTTCCAGATCAATTTCCAAATATAATTTAATTAAAATTAAATATTTTTTGTCGACAAATTTTTTTGTTTTTCTTCTTTTTTTTTTGTTAAATGATATTTAAAAACAAAAAAAGGAAACAAACGAATTTTTGTTGGGAAATATTTTATAAATTTTCCCTTAAAAATTATAATTTTTGGGGAAATATAATTATGTACACGCAGACAGAAGAAAACATGGTAGTCGTAATAATAAGAAATCGAGAAAGACAATTATAAAAGGAGACAATCAACAAAATATAAAGACTTCCTGTGTTGTGCGGGAGGAGGGCGGCATATCGCTTAAAGGGTGATTTACTTAATAAAAAATGTACCCAAATTTATATTAAATCGCAAAAATTTGTGTACACCCTGTTCTAATAATATAATTGAATAGACAAAACAATTATCCATAAATTTTATTGAACATAATTACATCAAACATTAAATAATTTTGAATGTCGAATTAATTGATATTTCATAAATTTGTACACAGCAGCACACGTTCAGCAGGTGAAAATTCATTGAATTCATAATTGGTTTATTATGATTGGAAACAATTTTATTTAATAACAAATTTTAGTCAGCCTTGCCAGGCAATCGCATGGTAAAATACACGAAATATTATCTAGCACTGATGCAAGACAATATTTCGCGTGTTTTACTATGTCGATACTTGAAAAGGTCGACTAAAATTTGGTATGGATTTGTGTATATGACTTATTGACAGCAAATAGCATAAAGTGCAGCCATAATATTTCACTTTCCGCACACAACCATATATAGAAAATAAAATGAATTATTTAATTTAAAGTTTATGAATGGACAAATAAAAAAATTAATTAATTTTAAATTAATCAAGTACAAATGCAAATACCCCTCACCGATTTTGAAATAAATTTATATTTTTCTGCTTTTCCGTTAAAGAATTTTTCCGCACTGTCTGTCTGTCTGTCTGGAAACTTTATTATTTTCATTCATTCTCGCTGTGTGTATATATGTGTTGTGTTGCATTTCTCGCTCAATATTTACGGTTTTCCTGTATATATGTATATTTACCTTCAATTGGAATAAAACTTTAATTACAAAAAAAAAAATAAATAAATAAATAAATTAAATGGAAAATGGAAAATAATTTTTCCTCAAACTGAGTTTCATAATATGGAAAATAAAAAATCATGCTGATTTTATTTTAATAATATTGTACATATTATATACCGTTATTTTTTTTTATATGCTAATTAAATTAATTATGAATTTATTTTTAATTTTAAATTAAATTTACAACAACACAAAAAAAAAATTTTCACCTAAAATTTTAATTGACTCACAGCTAAATTCACTTTTGCATTACGCTAATTTTTCGCATAATCTTTGGGTACCTTTGCTGTTTCCTAATAAAAAAAAATGTTTTATGTATATAGGGGGGAATATACCTGTGCCCAAACCATAAATAAAAACAGCGGAGAAAAAAATAAAAAAACTGTTTGCCTTAATTAACTAAGGCCGCACTTTTTTATTTGTAAATTCAGCACAACAGCGATGGGCATTTACGCGTCATTTATTATTTTCTGCGTCGACGTGCCGCCAACCCCTAGATAATGTAGACATTTCGTAGAATTGGTCGATAATATAGACGATTAATATAGAATGATTTAGTTTTAAACTACGGTCGCCAGTTTTTTTCAGAGTTAGTGCGATTCCCTTGGGATAGTTTTAGAATCTTTTCCAATGTTGTAAACTATTGATGGTGTTTTAACTGTCGGCGCTGATAAAAAATATTGCCCCCAACAATACGCAACATATCCACTATACTAAAATACTTAATAACATGATTCATTGCAAAATATTACCAATTCCAAAAAATCTGGCAAACTATCAAAAATCTTGTAAAAAACTTCATTCATTCTTCCTTTCGTTCTCCTCTAATTCACCAATTTTGGGGAGTTCCTTAAATAGATTGGGAATTTGGAATGAGATTAGAAATAAATTAATTTAGAAATCGTATTGTAACTGTTAACACTATGACAGTTAAAAGTAAACTTTTAGCTTCACTGCAAATTGGTCGGTCTTATATACCAAAAAATCAACCTCCTCAAAGTTTCTACTGATGTTGTTCTTATCAGTGTATTGGTTGTTGTATTGGTGTTCCCCTTCCATCTGAAATGATGAATTCATTCATTTTATTATTCACCACACATCTAAGAATGAAAATAATGTTGTCCATGGCGAGGATCGAAAAATTGATTTCACCGTTAAACGTCGGGTATTCAACAACCGCGCCACGTCGGTGTTTATAGAGGATCGTCATCCGTAACAATATTGTAAATCAATGAGCATCTCCTTACCAACGGCATTAGGTACTGTGGCAATGCCTTGATGTACATGAGGCTACATTTGCTCTATAACGGACGCCCGAGGATAACGAGCAAATAGAAAACATTGCTTGAAATCGAAGGATTTAATATTTGAGGGCTTTTTTAAAAATAAAATTCAAGGTAGAATGTACTATATAGAGTTGGGTAAGGTTAAGTTAGGTTAATTCTAATGTACTAGCATAGACACAAATTGGTCCGTAGCTGTACCACATTTGAGTTCCCTCCTCTTCATTTGTTGAACCATCCTGAGCTTACCAGGAAGCGTTGAAGGCCCCTTACATCGATGTTACTAAGATCCGTCAGGTCATTCAAATGGGAAGTTCCCATAAATTTTATTCTGCTGTACGCTAGACTAGGACAGGTGCAGAGCAAATGGAGCACAGGTTTTTCTTCTTCCTCCTCATCACTGCAGCTACGGCAGAAATCATGGGTGGGAGCACCCAGCCCCCACGAACATTCCAATATGGTGCCGTCGAAGCGATATCAGTTGACCGGATCTGGACCGGTCAAGTTTAGACCAGATGTGTCTGGTTATTACACACGAACTAAACCATCCGACGTTCGTTTGTTTTATGGTTTATTCTTCAAGCAGCAGATTAGCTGTGCCTATGCCACCCTTTACATACTCTGCAAAATTGAAGTGCCCTGGAGGTTGAACTGAACAGCCATCTCTTTGAAAGATGTCAGACAGTTCTGGGCTACTTTCGATGTCAGGGAGTATGATTGTAGTGTTTTAATAGCAGCCTGGCTGTCCGTCAACCGACCCATGACTTCGATTATCGCGATAAGTTCAGCTTTAAGTAGCCCGAAGTGTTACGCTCTATCGGTAAAGATCAAGCGAGTATCATTTAATATTGGCGGATCACACTTAGCACGTCTTTGCTTCCTGGTATAGAAACCAGCTGTGGTTTCTGTGGGTTTGCGTTCAAACCGCTGCTGGCCTACTCAGAGAGATAGCCGAGTGCGCACTGCATGCGCTCACCCAAGTGTTCAAGGATATTTACCACCTTGAAGCCTGTCCCTTCCAGATAGTCACAGATGATTAATGACGAAAGTACCAAAGAAGGGGGGACCCCTTACGGTGTCACGGTGCTTACGTATCTGCCGGCAGACATCCCATTCAGATGAGGTGTCACGATCCTGCCTCTAAGCATTTGATCTATCCAGCCTTAGAGTGATCCGTCTACCCCCAGACCCGTAAGGGCCCGGTCTAACGTTGCCCCCTCTATATCCAAGAAAGTTGTCATTGAATATTCCTTATATATTCAAATTATTTCTCAATCGGGCCAATAAGAGAATGGAGGGCTGTTTCAACCAATCGCCCCTTACAGTTCGGCTTGACTGAGCCTCTGCTGTAACCCTCTATTTGTCTTTCTAGTGATTTTAATAGAAAAGAGGATATACGTATATGCCTAAAGTCTTTGGGATAGCAATGAGAGCTTTTTCCTCAGTTCATTTTCTAGGAAAGTGACAAAGTTCTCAACTGCCTTTAAAGATGACTTCAAAATTTGAGTGGAATTTAAATTTTAAATATTTACTCATAATTAATTTTGAATGGATTTGCTTATGTGAATTGTGGTATAATGCTAGTATGAATCTGAGCTAAATTCTGTAGTAGTTTTAGATTAATTATACAACCAACTTGAGTGAAAAAACATTATAATTAGAAAATAATATTAAGTTATGTGATTGAGTAGACTTTGAATCACTTATATATTTTGAGTGGAACTTTTTAAATAACATTTAGGGTACAATTTGTATTTTCTAGTAAATTGATTAAATTTTTAAACTCGCTTTATAGATTATTTGAGTGAAATTTAATTTATAATTGCGAATTATATATTTTTTGAGTGGATTTGCTCAAGTGAAATTCTAGAATAGAATTTTAGTATGAATTTGAGCCAAAATCTTTAATGGTTTTTTAGAGGAATTGTATGAGTGAAAAAGTGATATTTCACTTTGACTTAAACAAAGTTTGACTGCATTTTAAATGATGTTTAATCGTATTTGTATTTGAATAGCTTTTGAACTATGGTGCGTTGATTTGCTTAAGTAAAACTCCAGCTAAAATTTTAGTATGAACTTGAATAAAACTTTAGTTATAATTTAAAAAATATTTCAACGAAGATATGTTACGCAATCTTAAGTGATTTAAGCATAAACATACTTTGATTTCCCTGGCAGTGTCGTCAATGTCTCCTGTAAGCGCATTCCACTTATATCTTGAATGGGTATAATAGGAAATACTTGGTTAATGCATAGAGCCACTTCAATCTGGACATTTTATACAATTTCCAAGAGTCAACGCATCAGTCTACAAATTTCGAAAAGTTACCGGATCAGTTTAAAAGATGCCATCTCTTTGATGACATTGCTGTGTGTATTGCTACAAAATTGTTGAAAAAATGCACTGGCGATGGTTTCAGCTTCATAATTTGGGTAAATCATTCCATAATAGTTATTATATATTGGTTTTGTTATACAGGGTGTCCGCCGGGAAGGTATACTACTTTATTTTGCCGCCATTTTGGTAAACGTTTTTTTTTTTTTTTTTTTAAACGTTAGTCTTGACTGTTCATATTTGGCAGTCGTGAAGTAGACAAGTGACAAATTTATTATAGAAAAATATTCGATAAACCAACGTGTTTTAATCGTTAAAACATTTTATTAAAATCAATCATCGATTACTGTGCCGATGAGAATGTTACGTGAAATTTTTGGGAGAAACAACGTGCCAACAAAACGCACTATTTATCGTGTAGTGAATGATTTCGAAGAAAGAGGGTCTGTAGGTGATAGGGCCAAGTATGGGCCACAACGTACTGCAAGATCGGCTGAAAACATTATTGCTACTCAAGAAAGTGTTCAAAACAAGCCATCAACCTCAATTCGACGCCGTGCTCAGGAGCTTGGTCTTCAAAGAACAAGTTTGGCCACAACTTTGCACAAGGATTATATTTGTTTCCATTTAAGATTCAGTTGACACAAGAGCTTCTTCCACAAGACCATTTACGCCGCCGTATATGCCAATATGATGTTACAGCTCGCCCATGACAACCCCGATTTTCATGAAAAAATCATAATGAGTGACGAATCACATTTTCATTTGAATGAATATGTGAATAAACAGATATTTGGAGAATAGTAAGGACTCCAGATAATTGCCGCACACTCTACTTGGGATCTTACTTAAAGGCGAAGTACACCGTCATTATTGTAAATTTGCCTTGAACTTCACTGATCCATCGTTTGATAAAACCAAACATTGAGTTAATATCATATCGAAATATGAGCAGATTGGACTTTTTTATGCCCTCTGTAACTTGGTCGATGAAAGCAAGAAATATCCAGAATCCAATGTGAGATCCTTGAGGAACGCACTACGTAACTCGGATAACTTTAAATTTGTTATTTCAAATTAAACACGCGGTTTGAAAAATAAGAGCTGAACCATTTTAGAAATTTATAGAAACATCCAATTGCATGGAAACTGTCAAGCACCTTACGATTACAAATGGAGTCAAATGCTTTATACTGCATATCATATTCTTTAATCTTAATACAATTAAATTTTACTAGATCGTGGATGTTGATCTGCACGGTGTGAATCCTTGTTAATGTGTTACTTTAAAAGTGTTGTACAAAACCAGCTCAAATAATATTGGAATGGATGAAGTCGTTGAAATCCCGCTCTAACATGCAATGTCTTCTCTTTAACCCGATTTAAAGATTGGTGTGACTTTTTATTTTTTTTATTTATAAGGAACAACGTCGGTTATACTAACGATCAAAATCATTGCATGTTTATTTAAAATTTATTTGGCCCCTGTGGTCGGAGGGCACTCACATGTCTTATAAACTCAAACTGGACGAACATATTTTCCTAGAATACCACCACAGTATCCTTTGCTTATCGTAAGACGCCAATAAACAGTTGGATCGCTGGGCTGATGATCCTCATCCATTAAAAACTCAACTGTTTGCAATATAAACAAAAGCGGGTCGGCACGTGGAACGTGCAATCATTTAAAAAAATCATTAGCATTGGAAGGCCTATAATCACTTGCATGAAGCAGTATTGGTTGGAACTCGTAGCTCTTCAAGAAACTCGCTGGCCTAAAAGTGGAGACCATGTGTCCCAGGGCTATAGTTTGCTTAACAGTGGAGATGCCCTCGGGAATCTTGGAGCTGGATTGCTCCTTGGGCCGCAGGTATAGAAGGCTGTTAGCCAACCTCAAGATAAAGGCTCATTTTAATATGACTTGGACGATGGGATCTATACCCGAACACCATGTTAGAATGTTAATTGGGGACTTTAATGCTAGAGCTGGCTGACTGGTGTGATACAATAGGTCCGTACTCCCGACACGAAAGTGCGACCAATAATGAGAGAATGATGTACTTTGCAATTGCTCACGATCCTTGTAAAACTTCACGCAGCCAAATTGACCACGTACTAGTTCCACAAGGAGGAGCTCGAAAGGATGCGAGAGCTTATCGGTCAACAACTAAATACGTAGAAAGTGATCATCATTTGGTCGCTGCAAAGCTACGATGGAAGTTATCGTACAAGTCTGGGAACACAGCGAAACGCAAGGAACGTTTCGACTGTGAAGGTCTGATAAATGAAGATCAAAAGAAACGATACAAGGATCTTGTCATCAACAGCATTGAGGAAGCTAACTGCCAGTCAGACTGTGTGAACTCTGTTTGAGAGAAACTGAAAACTTCGGATGTCAGTGCTGCTCAACAGATTTTAGGTATCGTCAAAGTCAGACCCAAGAATGATTGATATGATGATGACTGTCGTCTTGAAGTCGAGCAACAAAATATAGCCCATATAGTGAAGTGCTACAACGTCTCACAATCGCAAGAAAAAACAAAGCTGCTTTTGTTCGGAGGGCAGCTAAGCAGATTTGTAGACTAAAGAAGCGTCAATGACTGAATAGCAATGGAGTTAAGGAAATACTTGATCCCTTTGTAGAGTTTTCAGCTTCTGTTTGACTCCAGATCAATGGGTTTAAAACAAAATATATGATCTCTGGATATTGGGACAATGGCACACCAGATTGTTGAAGTGGCCACTACACGTTTGAACGAGTGAGGAGGTTCAAGTATTTAGGCTCTCTTATATCACTCATGATAAAAGTGTGGGTGAGGAAATTAAAGCGCGGCGAACCGCTGGTTGTCATGCTTTGTATCCTCTAAGGCCACTGTTAAAATCTAAACACCTATCAAGTGCTGTGTAGCTGAAGTTGATCTGATGAAGATCCCCGATGTTGTACAGGAAGTAAAATCCCAGCGAGAACGAATTGCGCAGCGATCTCTGAAAGGAGAGCCCATATAAATATGGTAGGCGCAAAGGTCGCCGCAGGCGACGATGGCCCCACGGGGTAGAGAATGATTTGGCTTCTTCAGATTGTCTAAGACAGTATGAAAACCATGCTCAGGATCCAAACCGTTGGAGCTTAATGGTTGATACAGTAAGGGGCCAGTAATAATTGTTATGCGGTCAGTGCTGTCATAATTATTTGATCAGTGCATATTACAGGTGTAAAGATCGGTATATTGTTATTGTTTACAATGCTGTAGTCACATTATTGTCTATTGGTCTGTATACAGATTGTAAAAAGCATGTGAACATATCAGCTATTTCCTTGGCGTCAGTGCTGTTGGTGTTATTGTAAGACATATTTGTCGAATACCGTTTCTCATTTAGATCTCAAGTATTGCCCAACTTGGTTGGGGTTGGTTTTAATTTTGTCTTGGACATCGGCTAAATAAGAAGCGTATTTTAACTAAAACTAAACGCCAAATTCATTATTGTAGTGTATAAAGATGAGTTTATTCGGTTCTAGCCCACTTTTTATTATTCTAGCATAAGCTCTGGTTTTGCGGTTATTTAAGTTTATAAGTCGATTTTCGAACCACGGAGGTCCAGAAGTTCACTAATGACATCACTATGTATTTTGCAAATATACGTCGCTTCAAGATTGGGTTTGGTACCTATATATAGACTTCTATTGTTGATGTTAATATTTGTGCAGACTTGCTCTACTATATATACTGATGGTACTAAGTTGATTGGCGTGTTACAAAATGAAGAATGTACAGTAATAACCACTCGATTTTTTTAAGCTGAAGAGCGATCATATTTGTATATACGACATAATGTTGTCAACAATAATTGTATGAGAACGGGCCGTCACTATTCTCAACAGGTGAAAAATATTTGAAAGAAAAAATGTGTCTCGATGTATAGCATGCGGCGAACTATCATATATAGTTCATAAGGCATTCACATTTGCTCTTAAATTGTTAATGGTATGGTGAGAAATTATAAATCCGCTATCCACTTTGGTGAAAGTTAGAATAAAAGTATTATCTAAGAGAGGTTTCTATGGAGTTTTTGGAAAATTGGAACCACAACTCGGTTATATCGGATATATACCATAATGTATTAATCTATAAATACCGTTTCATACTTGAAGCAATCGCATTTGTAGTTAGCTTTAATTTTGTTAACGAGAAAAATAGTTCTTCTTTTATGGTAATATAAAAACTAGGGCGTTCTTAAAATTTTAAATAGTTTTTTGTTACTTAATTTATTATTTCTTGAATATATTTTTGTTTCAACATGTTTTAGAATTAAAATATCAAATATCATCAAATTTTTATGAAATAGCAACAACGCCCTAATTTTTATCTTCATGATCATTAAAAAAAAAATTAAAAAATCGAGAATTTTTAAATCGTCTTTTTGTTTTAAATGTAGTATTAGAACTTTGTTGCGATGTCGGGATAAACAAAGTATTTCTATTACATATTTTGTAATATGACAAAGAATGATGTTTTTACCTAGCGAATATTTTTTTTTTAATTATTCCAATCTCACATTAATAGAAGATATCTTTATACAATATATAAGCTTATCTCTTGCAAGGTATAGTAGAAAATTCTACAACAACAAAAATTGTCCTACTATTTATCTTGTATAACTTCCATGCTCGTCTTCAAAAATATTCAATCTTTAGTTTCGTTCGCGTATTACAAAATATAACAAAAAAAAAATTTTTTTTTATTTTTATTAAACGTTATCACAATATTGCGACATTTTTAAACAATTTATTTTATTTATTTATATTTTTATCTATTGTTTATTTAAATTTTCCTCATTTTCCATCTTGTGCTTTCTATCTCTATATATACTTGTTACTACAAGACGACGAAAAAAAATATTTAACGATTTTTTGTTTTTTTGTTTGTTCTATTCATCGTTCATCAGTGTTTCTGTTAGATATTATTATTATTTTAAATAATATTACAAAAAATTTATAAATAATAAGACAATAAGAAAAAAAAAACAAAATATCTATTTTTGCTATCCGTGGAATTTCTGTGCCCTGACGACGTTGTGCGGCACCCCCTCGCGGGGAGGAGGGTAAAATAATAAAAATGATAGTCATTATGTTTAAAGACAAAACAAAAAAAAAATCCCAAACCAACCACCTCTTAAATACAAGCACCCCATAGATTTTATACAACAACAACAACAACACAGCAGCCACGACAGTAAAAAATGTATATTTAACAATAAGTTGCACCTGTCTCCATTATTTGGTCGTACTTAAGATTTTTATTTTTTTTTTCGTCTTCTTGTCTTACTTATTTAATGATAAAATCGTTTTTTTTTTCGTCTCTAAGTTAAATTTGTTGTCTTTTTTGCTATATTAAAATTAATAATGCGTCTTATCTATGGAGCGGTTGTCACATCTTTCATTTTTTGTGATTATTCCAAAAAAACGAAAAAAAAAACACCAAAAGTGATTTAGAAAATAAAAAAATGGAAATAGATGAGATATTAAAAAATTATATTACACCGTACTTCCATCGTACGCATAAGACGGTCAGTTTGTTTTGAGATATGGTGTTTCATGCGAGATTATTTATAGCATATGGATCCATTACCCAGTTCGAGCATGTTAAATGGTTTCTCGATGTTCTTTAAAATCGAATGAACTGTTATTCATCACAAAGTCACTGAACAGGCGCGATCCATCATGTTCATTTAGTACTGACACCGTTCATTGTGCGAACCAAAAAAAAAAAAAAAAAAGTTTAAACCGATCTTGCAAAGCACTCACATAGTAAAATACACGAAAAACTATCTGGTGCTAGTTCAAGACAAATTTTCGTGTGTTTTACTATGTGAGTGCTTGGAAAAGTCGACTAAAATTTGTATTTTTATTTTTTGAGGTTTCAAAAATTAAAATTAAAAATTAATGTTTATAGGCAGATCATAGTTGTTGTGACGTTTTAATCCTTCCCTCGTTGTGGTAGTGTTTGTTCACCAGTTCATTTGGATGAATAGTCAATCTTGAGTGATATACATGTCACTGGAATCCCTAATTTCTTCCGGTATTGTTGGGACCAGGGACGCGTCGTCCATTAATTTCTACGTCGACGTGTCGACAACTCTCATAAATATTTCGAATTTCTGAATAATATCTGAAAAAGTGAAAATATCGACAAACTGTTTCATATTTTATATCTATAAAATTCTCTTGTCACAGTGTTTGTCCTCGAACTCCTCCAAAACGGCTCAACCGATTTTAATGAAGTTTTGTATATACATTCGGTAGGTCTGAGAATAATTTTTAACCTCGGTCGATTACCATTTCAGTGTAATCTTCAAGTGAATTTATTAATTTGGATTTGAATTTTATTTATCACGGAAGCTGTGATTATTTTTTCCTGTCTTATTGAAAAGTAAGTGAAATTATTATTTCTGAGCGTAGTTCTCACGTTTATTTTTTTAGTATAACCTAAAAAATACTTAACACATATCACGAGCTCCCGTCAACAACGACTATTGTCTTAAACGTATTATATTTCATTTATTACTTATTAATAATTTATACAATGCCAGCTAGACGCAGAGGAACTTCTTTAGGCCGTCAAACACGTGGAGCTGCACGCAAGCGAACCGCTAGAGCCCAAAGAACAGAAGATCAAATCCAGCAGGATAATACTAATGTGCGTGTGAACATGGCGCGATTGCGTCGATCTGAATCAGCAGATGCGCGAACTGAACGAAATGAAGAAAGAAGATTAGAACAGAGACAAGCGCGCCGTTTTACAATCAGCAGACGCAGAGCAAATGATCAACAACAGGTCTAGCATTCGAGTATGAGCACGATATTGAATATTATGCTCATTCGAAAGTGGTAATTGGTGCAATGGATAAGGAATGTCCTCATTGTCATGCTCTTAAGTTTAAAAACGAGCCAACCGGGATGTGTTGTTCGTCAGGAAAGGTGCAGTTACCAGCAATTGAGACACCACCTGAATCATTAAATGGTTTACTTATCGGTACGGATCCAGATTCCAGTCTGTTCCTAAAGTCAATTCGAACATTTAATTCATGTTTCCAAATGACATCGATTGGAGCAAACAGAAATAGTTAACAATAATGCTATCAATGGTCAACCATTCAATTCAACATTCAAAATCAAAGGCCAAATTTATCACAAATTTACTTCATGGGTGGTGAGGATGCACGCGTGGATGCACGTTGTGGCTATAATCACCTTAATTCACTTTTTGACAGGCGTATCATCGGCGACCTGGATACTCTATTGAATGAGCACAATGAATTGTTAAAAATATTCAAATCACACATGCACAAATTACAAAGTGATAATCACGCTATTGTAATCAATCCTGATAAAACACCTGCTGCAGAGCACTTTCGTAGATTTAATGCACCTGTTCTTGATGATGTTGCTGAAATAATTGTCGGCGATCGTACACCTACGCGGGAAATCGTGATTCGTAGATGAAATAATAATCTACAGTTCATTGCTGATACACACCGCTCATATGACGCTCACCAATATCCGCTAATATTCTGGAAAGGCCAACGAGATTCCGCAACAGGTGCTGAAATAATCAAGAAGTTAGTTCGAAGGATTATTATGCGTATCGGATGATGATCAGACCTGGGGCCCTACTATCACTTTCGACAACGATTTTCGACGACGGTCGCTTTCCTATAGTAGGCAAAGGAAGAAAAAGGAAAACAATATTATAAATTTACTATTGTTTACTTTTTTCTTCCTTTGCCTACTATAGGAAAACGACCGTCGTCGAAAATCGTTGTCGAGAGTGATAGTAGGGACCCTGATCAGGACAACGTTATTCTACGATGCCGTGAGCTTTGTCAACAATTCATGGTCCACATGCTACCATGCAAAGCTATACGTGCGGAAGAGTATATTCACTTGCGAGACGCTATTGTCAACAACGCCGATGCCGTCCAAATTGGTAATTCTGTCATTCTACCATCATCGTACATAGGCAGTCCACGTCATATGCCTTGACTTACGTGCGAGAATATGGACGGCCGTGTTTATTCATCACCTTCACATGTAATCCAAAATGGAAGGAGATCACATCCTTACTATTGCCTGGCCAAAGCGCAATACACCGTCATGACATTACAGCACGTGTTTTCAGACAAAAATTGAAGTCTCTAATTGATTTCATTACAAAGTTACCAAATTCCTGATCCGTCTACTGATCAAATGCTGTTTGATATTGTTACTGCAAATATGGTTATGTGGCAATCTGAATCGTTCATCGCCTTGCATGGCAGACGGGAAAGGTACTAAAAGTTTTGCAAAAAAATTCACTGACGATACGATCACAAATGTTGATGGATATCCAATATATCGTCGAAGAAATTCCGATAATGGAGGACAATCTTTTGTTAAAAAGATCAATAACATAGACATTGACATTGATAACCGTTGGGTGGTCCCATATTCGCCTTAGATGAGCAAAACATTATCAATGATTATTTTAATGTCGAGTTCTGCAGTTCAGTAAAGAGCATCAAATACATTTGCAAGTATGTGAATAAAGGCAGTGATATGGCTGTATTTCGCGTTGAAAATACCAATGTGAATGCTCCTCCGGTGAATAACAACGATGAAATAACGATTTACCAAATTGGCCGGTACGTCAGTTCCAATGAAGCTGTTTGGTGTATCTTTGGTTTCCCAATTCATGCATCGCGTATATTTCACGAGCGAGACAGCAATTGATCGTGCGATAAATCCACCAAAAACTACACTCACCGAATTTATTGCATTGTGTAATCGTGCGGATGCTTTTGGTGTTTTACACGAACATTACTCTATTCAGAAGTACCACGTTATTTCACATGGGCACCAACAAAAAAATAGATGCCCCGTAAGCAAGGCACGCCAATTGATAAATGTCCCGGTTTATTCAAATCAAACATCTTGGGACGAGTATTTACAGTTAATCCAAGGCAGACTGGTGCTTTTATCTCCAACTGTTGTTGGTTAATGTCACCGGCCCATTGTCATTATGGGCAAAGACATTATGGGATAATCAAAAAGATTCAATGACTGATGACATATTGCATTGGCATCGTACACGATGCAATGATCTGACGATAGCATTCAGCGACACTATGTACAATGAAGCATTGATTGCTATTGAGGATCTTTGCATTATTATTGCCAACTTACCTCTCAGTCATTTCAAATACGATCAAATAATGGCATCGCATTGGCTGTTGCATCATCTGGCATTGCGGCAATTTTATTGGATGGAGGTAGAACAGCTCATTCAGTATTTATCCTATTCAGTATTTATTCAAAATAACCCAGATGCAGTGTGCAACATAAAAAAACAATCTTCCAAGGCCATAGTACTGAAACAGTGTAAAATTATCATCTGGGATGAATGTACTATGGCGCCCAAACATTCGCTTGAGGCGTTGAACAGGACATTGAAAGATATAAAAAATAACGACAAACTATTTGGCGGAACTTTGTTACACCTTTCAGGTGATTTCAGACAAACACTTCCTGTCATTCCACGTTCAACATACGCTGATGAGATCAACGTGTGCTTAAAATCATCGCCACTGTGGCGTAATGTTGAAAAAGTACAAATGAAAGTAAACATGCGAGTTCAAATGCTTCAAGATCCATCTGCTGAAACATTCTCAAAACAACTATTAGATATCGGCGATGGAAAAGTTACTATACAGATGAAACTGGATGCACCGGTTATATTGTCGGGTATCGAGTATTCGGATATTTTTTTTTTTTTTTTTTTAATAATCGAATACTTAGGTAAATCCAAGTCTATATAATAAGGGAATGACCATGGACAACAAAAAATTTTCTAATGTGGTGTTTGAATTAACCATCAATCGAACTTCGAATAGAAAATTTAAATGTTGCGAGAGCATTTAAATTTATGAAAACATAATAATGGTTGTACGCACGAAATCAAATATTGGACAATTTAGAAGTGTTCCTTAGAAAAAATACTATACATCAACAGCCAACGAACAGGTATTTTCAGTGGCGATAAATATATATGTACATATACAACAAATAAAAGTCAGTTTGTTTTTTGTTCGTTAGTTCTTTATCAAATTGATTAGAACGAATTTTTAGATTTTCCAAAATCTACACCCGAAAAATTTATAAACAAAAACTCAAAATGGATTAGCCAAAATATGTCAATCAAGTAACAACTGACCATTGCAAAAATACGAAGACATGTTAAACATTTTGATGTGTGCATCACATGACTTTATTTCACAAACGTGTCTAGACGGAGGTTAATTTTTTGTAACTCACAAAATATTTTAAAGTTTTCAAGAGACAATTACTCTCGAATTTTATAGAGCTGATTAATCTATAGCAATTGAGAATAATTTATATTTTAATCCAATTTAATCCAAATTCAAATACGCTTCATTTGACATACCACATGACATAACCCAAATGTTGACCCATCTGTGGTCCCAGCGGTTTTATCCAGAACTTTCTATCCTCCAATCTATTTCTAGAAAACTCCACAAATTTATTATTTCAAATTTTTTCTTGTATGCTAATTCTTCAAAAAAATTTTGTTACTTGGAATTTTTTTCGATGTTTTTCCAATTTATGCTTGAGTGTGGAACCTCTGTAGGTTCCAACCGTTTTAATAATTGTTTTTATTTTTTTTTTATTTGTTTATTTATATTACGACTGAGTCTTATACCCATTTAGTAAATGATTATTCCCAGTTTAGTGTAACTCCTCCCTCAGATTTTTCGCCATAGTAAGTCTACTGACCTCCTGGTCGCGATAAGTCCAGTGGTTTGGTTCTTTGCAGTCTTCTTGTTGGAGATGTAGTCAGGATACAGCGTATGTCCAGATTTTGATGCTGGTGCAGACGGTATAGGTGTTTTGTTGCATGATGCTTAATTCCATCCGCGACAAGCTCAATCTTGAGATCTCGATGGAGGTTGCCGTTTCGAATGTACCACGGTGCATTAACAATACATCGTAGGATTTTATTTTGAACTGTTTGTATGATTTTGATATTTTTTCTTGGCACATCCTCAGAGTTGGCTACCATATGTCCATACAGGCTTCAGAATTTCTTTGTATAACAGCAGTTTGTTATGGATCGCTAGTTCAGATTGTCTCCCTAGGAGCCAATGCATTTTTCTAAATTTTATGTTTAGTTCTTCTCTCTTCTTTCTTATGTGTTCCTTCCATCTAAGCTTAGCATCTAAAGTCATACCAAGATATTTGGCAGTGTTTGCATGGGGTACTACTATTGAGTTTATCATTATTGGTATATGGTTAACTTTTTGATTTGTAAAGTTCACTTGGATTGATTTTGCTTCATTTAATTTAATTCGCCATTTCTTTGTTCAATTACATATCAGGTTAGTAGCCCTCTGTAATTTACTAGTGGAGTCATTGATGTTCTTTGCTGTTGCAAGTATTACCGTGTCATCGGCAAAAGTCGCCATTGTTTCTTCTGTAATTGGTATATCTCTAAATATATATAGGAGATATAGGATTGGCCCAAGAACACTCCCTTGTGGTACTCCGGCTGTTATTCTTTTAAGTTGGAAGTATTCATTCTCATACTTTACTCGGAAGTGCCTCTCTGATATGTATGATTTTAAAATTTGAAAAAATTGCTCCGGAAGATCTCGATGAAGTTTGAATTCTAGCCCCTGGTGCCATACTTTGTCAAATGCTTGCGCTACATCAAGGAATATAGTTGAGCATATTTGTTTGCTTTCTAGTGATTTCTCGATTACATCAGTAATTCGATGTACTTGTTCTATCGTAGAATGTTTTTCCCTAAATTGACACTGATGTGAAGGGATAAGATTCCTTTCTTCGATAATCAAATAGTTTCGATAATGTTGGTAGCAGAGAAATTGGCCTATATGAAGCTTTATCATGCGGAAGTTTGTTCGGTGTAAGTATCATAATTACTTCTGCAACTTTCCATTGCCTTGGTACATATCTTAGTCGAAATGCTGCATTAATTATATGCACTAGTTTCCTCAACGCTTTCTCCGGTAACAGTTTTATTATCTGACCTGTTATAAGATCATATCCTGGAGCCTTATACGCATTCAGATTATTCTTGATTTCCCATTTTAGTTCGTTCAATGTTACAGGTGTAATGTTTACTTCATCCTGTTTATTTATTGGTGTAATATTTTCCTCTTCCGTTTGTTTTGGATAAGGTTGGAATGTTTCTTCAAGGTGATTAGCAAACAAATCTGCTTTTTGTTTAGCATTTCGAGCCCACTTTTAATTATTTTTAATTGGAGGAATCTGAAGTTTAGGTCTTTTAATATTCTTAGTTGCTTTCTCTCTGTGATTTCTCAAAAAGTTCTCTCACTTCCTCTGGATAGCTAGCATTGCGCTTCATTTCCTGCCTATTATTTGGAGTCTTTCCCACGCAGCATATTAGATATTATGGATGAGCTTATCTAATTCGTCTTCTATTTGGACTGGTTCCTGAATTGGGTTCTGCAGACTAATTCTTTCTGTTAACTGCGTTTGGAAGAGATCCCAATTGGTTTTGAAGCTCGTTAATTTCGGGTTGCTTTTTTTGAAAATAATTGTTTGGTTAAGTATCATAATAACTGGTGAATGATCTGATGATAGACTTTCACTGTTCTCTATATGGATATAATTATCTGAAATCCCTCTTGTAATAAAGAAGTCTGTAAGGTCTGGAATCTTACTGGTATCCGTAGGTCAATCAGGTTGGTGTACCGCCTGAGTGAAACTAGCATTTTAGTTGTTTGCCTGCTGCGAACAGTTCTTTTTGATAACTGGAAAAATTTGGCAGATGGATTAAAAGATCCAGTGAGTACTTTCTTTCATAATATTATGTTTAATTAAAATCAAAATAGTTTCAAGCGAATATTTTTAAAATTGAATATTAAATTTCATTTCTATCTCCTTACTACTCGTACCTCACCGTATAAAAGGCCGGCGTATGCAGAGGTCAGTGGTATAAACTTACAATGCATTTAGGTTTGTATTGTTTCATAGTTGAATTACAAAAAAATAAAATTCAAATAGTATTTTCTATTCATCACTCCATCAACTATAGCATATACAGAGAGTACCCATATGTACATATGTACGATTGTACGTACAATACAAAAATATTATTTATTTATTTAATGTTTAATTATTTAATCTTACAATATTTATTTATTTATTTTCTCGTTTATTTAATTCATTAATTAGATTTTTGTTTTATGTATGCATGTATATATGTATGTCTATAAATCGAAAGATTTTTATTGTTTTTATTTAATTATAATCGGAAAATCGGTTCAATAGAATAAAACAATTAAATAAAAATATAAAATTGGAAAAATTATATTTGAATCATTGTTATTGTTGTAGAAAATCGAATATCTGTATTGTTTTGTCTAACTGGGAAATGTGTATGTATAGGTATTTCGGTTAGGCAAAATAGTATTTGTTCTATACGAATTATTATGTCCTGAAGGTATTTTGTAGAAGGCAGTTTTTATAATAGAGTTTTACTCCTACGTTATTTATAAATTTTAATTAATTTTAGGAATCGATAGGTTGCTCTAATGTTATATTGTAGATGAAATACCTGCGTGTATCGGAGTATCGTGAAAACTTATAAAATAAATTTATTTTCCATTAATCGGGTTGGATACGTAGTCCTGCATTCAAAATCATAGTTTCAAAATTATGGTTTTAAGATCCTGGTTTCAAAATCCTTGTTGTTGTGGACAAATACCTATCACGAAAACTTATTAAATATCGTTTGAATTAATTTAATTTCTGTTTCATTTATTGGGTAAGATAATCAATTCTGCATTCGAAGCATTTGGTTTCAAAATTTTGGTTTTCAAAATATCGGCTAAATAGAAATAAATAATTTTATTTACTCCAAATAATTTGAAGAAATCATCTTCCTATAATGTTATTTTAACGTTACCGGCATAAACCATGCTCATCACTGAAGATGATTTTTTGATGAAGATCGACAAACCTGGGTTTTCTTTAACACTACGGGCTACAGCAGCAATATTCTCAGTTGTTCTTGAGCGACGCCCACGGTTTCGATTCTTCACGTCACTAACTTGTCCCAACAGCTCTAATTTTTCCACCAGTTACACTATTGCTGGCCGAGAAGGTGCTTCACGACGACCAAAAAGCGCTTTAGTTTTACGAACTGTGACTGCCAAATTTTCACCATTTTTTGTAGGGTGTTTTAACAATTTCAATGCGTTTTTGAAGCGTGTATCGTATATACCATTTTTAGTAATAGCCTAGTTTTTACTTGTTAAATGTCAAAAGATGACCGCTTCAAAAATGACAGCTGCCCAAATAGCAGGCTATTCAAAATGAAACCACATATTGGACAACCCTTTATAACCCTTGATTTGCCATTATGTTAATGACATGATAACATGTTGTTATCTTGCAGATTCCGTATAGAACAGTTCAAAATAGATAATTGAGCTCCTTATAGGCAAAATAGTAATGGTCCCACTGAATAACCTATATTAGCGCATCGATGTGGACAATTGACACATAAAAGTTCGAACTAACTTGAACATGTTGTCCATTCGGGTGACGTTCAGGAGTTTAAAACCTCATAATTTTTTGGTGATTGAAACATTTTTTGAAAATTTTTCCTCCTAGATATCTTAAACTGGTTATTATTGAACCTATACATTTTGGGTAAATAACCCCGACTCGCTAGAGTGCAATTAATCACGAGTTTTCAAAATCTTGGTTTTAAAACAATAACTTTATGAACTCACAAAGTGTTTAATGTTCACAATTAGATAAATTGATACGTTGTACTGGGTTTATACTCCAAATTTGCAAATCAATGCAAATTAAATTCAAAAGTATTCCAGGCCCAATATTTTTATTTAATAAATTTTGTAATTTGTCAACTCAGGCTATGATATCAAGGGTAGCTTAAGTGTGTATAGTTAAAAATCAGGTCTAAAGTACTATCTCGACCATTTGTTATACATTAATTTCAGTGTCGTGTGTCCAACTAACTGATGCTCGATTAAAACCTCTCGCTTAATAAAATCTTGTCAGCTGAATTTTGTTGATTAATATTGATTGTATGAGGTGCCACATTATATCGGGATAACTGTGAGTCCAGTGAAATTGATTTGAGTACTTCGTTGTCCGTTTTATAAACTTGGAAAATTGATATTTTAAATGTGGACGGACCATGATAGAATGATTAGAAGTATCTTTTTAAATCATATTCAGACCATCAGAACTAATTGTTGCTTTGGATAAAGGATTTGATGTACTAAGGAAACCCTTTCTGTACAGGCTCATTGAAATATGTTAAGATGAGGTTTACCTTTCTTTGACGCACTTTTCTAAAGAAATTTAAGAATTTAACATTTCTTAACACTGAAAAGTTTTGAAACACATTTAATACACATTTTCTACGGATACCATAAACATGCAGAATGCTGCATAATTAGCTTGGGTACTCTTCCAATAGAAACTTAAATACGTTCTGACAATTTATCATTAACTGTGAAATCATAAAAATAAAATGTCCTCTAAAATATGTCCTACATATAAAACGACCTTGAACGTAATGCTAAAGAAAACTGTTTATGACAGAGACAATAATACTTGTCGATTGAAAATTGTTCAACTGAATATATGCAGAATATAAAAGCAGTAAGACACGAAATAGGTAAAATAGGTGGTTTGGTAACATCCACAGGAGTTATGGTGGGGAATGATGATAATGTTAAGACAGATTGACATCCTAAATAATGATCTAGAAGTCTTAAAGATTTCACAGTACTGCGACTCCTATTGCGTGTGTGTAGAAATAAAATCGGATCTAGGTAGTTTCTATCTAGTCAGTATCTACTTTCAGTATTCAAATGAGCCAGGGTAATATAAGCTTGACAAAATTATGAATGGTCTAAAAAACCATCCAATTATAATAACAGGCGACTTCAATGCAAAGTCAAAACTTTGGCACAATAATGAACTAATGACGTCATTAACGAAGATCCTAGTAGATGTTTCCATAATGGCAACTCGAATATTGATCTTACACTTATGACGGGCAGTCTGTTAGGAAAACATGTAAATTGATCGGTCAAAAAAAGCTGGACAACAAGCGACCACAGACAACAACAACCACAACAAGCGATCACCACCACCAACCACAGGTTTGTAAAATAAGGTAAATGATAATCACTGATCAGAAAACATCATCCACTCCTTGATTTGCAACTAACATTGTAAATTGGGAGAAGTTCTACCACCTATTAAATATAGCACTTTGAAAAAAGGCAAAGTGGTTATAATAAGGAAAGATGGGGATAGATGTCAAATCGATCCAAAGGCATATAGATCGATTATGCTGTTGCCTGTCTTAGGTAAATTACTTGAAAAACTTATTACTGGCAGTTTGATGAACATATTCCAAGAGTGGAAAATTCAGTGATAAACAGTTTTACTTCAGAGAGAACAGATCGGCTGAGGATACAATGGTCAAAATGATCACCATTGTAATAGAATCGGACCAAAAGTACAATCTGGGAGTTTTTCTAGATTTATCTGGTGCATTTGATAATTTGTGGTTTCCAATTATAATGTTGCAGATAAAGAAACTATACTGCCCTGCAAATGTTTCCATCCTCATAAACGATTATTTTTCTGAAAGAAAAGCCACTGTATCCACAAGTCACGGTAGGCCCACATCTATGGAATATTGTCTTCAACAGTAGTATTAAGTGTAGACTTGTAGACTGGTGCAATGGTTACAAGATCACCCTAATCAGGGCTCAAAGAAGTGTCTTGCTTCGAATGACCAAGGCGTACAGAACGCTTTCAACTGATGCAGTACTCGTCTTGGCCTGGATAGTTCCAATAGATATACTACTTAACGAAAGAATTGCCAATTAGAAAATTAGAAAAAAAGCGAAATGTGAACTACGGAAACGTAGAAGTTCGGGGCAATCTGACACAGTCGAACAACTTGAGATCACTTAAGAGACAAACAAGAAAAGCGTCAATAGCCCTATGACAAAAAAGATGGTCCAATTCAATGGATGGTAGAGTAACCTATACTTTTACCTACCAAACACTGTAGAAAAACTTGAGAAAAAGATACCTGGGCATGGAAGCATGGCATCTATATGCACCGACTGAGTTTGGCAGAATCCAGTACCTCTGAATGTAGGCAGGGCAAGGACATAATTGATCATATCCTCTATGATTGTGAACTTGCTCAAGAAGCAAGACAGCAACTTCGCGTTGACATAAGAGTTGAGTGGCCAGCAAGTAAACTTGTTTTGATAATGCCAAACCACCTTAACTCTTTCAAATAATTTAGTGATACCGTGCTCTAAGCGGTAGGTAGTAAAGCGACTTTGACCTCGGAGTATTATTATAAAATAAGGGAGTGAGAAATAATAGCATACCGATCTGTAATCAAATCAGAAGCGATGTAAAACGTTATGGGGTGGGATATAAAGCTCGCCTGGGTGCCATCTACATTATATATCTTCAAATAAATAATGGTGGGAGGACGGGTATTTCAATGTAACTCAGAAATTTGTAACAATGTGGGTGTTAAATAACAGCATGGTTATAGGTTAGGTTAGGTTGAGTGGCTGCTATGTACACTTAGACCAGGATCTTTTTTCTCTATTACTCTTATGAGAACCAGTTTGAGCTACTTATGTAGCGTGATATATCTCGCACCTTACAGTTTTTGAGATCAGAGAGGCAGTCCATTAAGAATTTACCAATATATTTATGTCTTTTGTGGGCCAAAGCCGAGCATGCGCATAGGAAGTGGACTACCGTCTCTTCCTCCTCCTCGTCCATACCGCTTCTGCAAAAGTCATTTGTTTCTAGACATAGCCTCCTCGCATGTTTTAGTTCACGTCCACGTAGGGAGTTCTCTACATGAGAGAGTGTTCGTCCTTCTTTCATTCGCTGAGGCAACTGCCTCCTTTTTAAGCACATACTTAAGTGACTTAATATGCCTCCCCAATTTTTCCCGTTCCTGTAGCAGTTGGACTTGTTCAAATTTCAGAATTCAGGATAATTTCAAAAACTTTCAGATAAAAATGTTTTAAATGTTGGTAATGAATCAGAATGTGAACTTAATAGAATTAAAATTTCGGAAATTGGTTGAAATTTGAGAATTCACAAAATAGTCATCAAATTTTAACATTTAGCAAATTAAATTTCGGTATAAATTGAGAATGTTATAAAATTGAGATTTCACAAAAAATTCGATATTTTTTACAAATCGAAATTTGAACAACTTTCACAAATTTGACTTATTTTAATATTCTAGTTTTGATATTCTGTTAAATTCCGAAATTTTAACTCTAATTCCAAATTTTGTATTTAAAAATTTTAAAAATAATAAAATTTGACAAAAGTTAAAAATGAGATTCTAAATTGACCAAACTTTAAAGTTTTTGCTAAAATTTGTACATATAACTGTACAAATTTTAGAAAAAAGCTTAAAAGTTTTGTCAATTTTGAATCTGATTTTTAACTTTTGTCAAATTTTATTATTTTTAAAATTTGCAAATACAAACTATTGGAATTAGAGTTAAAATTTCGGAATTTAACAGAATATCAAAACTTGAAAATTAAAATAAGTGAAATTTGAAAAATGTATTCAAATTCAAGCCGGGCATGAGCTTAGGAGGTGGACTTCCGGTTCTTCCTCCTCCTCGTCCATACAGATACTTTCTGCAAAAGTCATTTGTTTCTAGACCTGCCTTCATCGCATGTTTTAGTTCACGTCCTCGTTGGGAGCTCACTACATGGGAGAGTGTTCGTCCACTTTTCATTCGCTGAGGCAACTGCCTCCTTTTTAAGCACATAATTGAGTGCATTAATATGCCTCCCCAATTTTGCCCGTTCCAGTAGCAGTTGGAGAGTTGTGCCATGCCAAATAACAGCGTGAGTTTTACATGAATTTAAAAAATTCAAAACTACAATTTTAAAATAACAGGGCCTTACAATTTATTGAGTCCAGAGTTTGGGAACATGATACTTAAGAGCGTCAATCAATTTTATTTGATTTGTACACCTTAGCTCTTTACCAATTTGATCATTTTTTGAAAACATTGTAGTTCGTGTTAAATAATTCGTACAAAATAGAGCATTAGGTTAATCGAGGAATAATCTAAAATGTATAGTCTACATATATACACAATAGATGATCATTTTATAATTAGCCCTAAATAAACACAAAAATTTATGACGTACGTATACATGACTAATTGAAATTCATTAATTTTGAATAGAGGACAAAACCAACAAGAACTCTACTAAGAAATTTCCATATATATACCAAAAACTTTGAAAAAATTTCCCAAAACAACATAAAACGAACTTTACCCTGATGCCATTATTTTCTAACTTATGTATAAACAAAACACAAAATATTAATAATTTTAAAAGAAAATAAAAGAAAATTAAAATAGCATAAATAATTATTATTTTTTAAATTTTATTTTAAAGGTAAGATTTTCCGAACAACAACTGTGGAAAAAAAGGATTTAAATTATTCAAAACTGAATGAAAATATTTATGTTTCAATCCTTTCTTGTGTTTCCTACAAAAACAATATATTTATATGTATTCGGAAAATAGAAAAGTTTTATCATTATTATTGTTAGTATTACAGGTACATATTGTTTAATTTTAATCCTTTGTATTTTCAAATATAATATTGTTTTTACACAATTTTCTTTTGTGAATTAATTTTAGTTTTTACTTTTAATTTATTTAAAACTAATTATTATTTATAATTATGCGTATATGCCTTGATCGCATGACGTACGAATAACGTATGACGCTACGATATAATTACAATACAAAGTTGTGATGCCCAGAGCAATGTTATATATAGAAGTGAGCGTTTCTCAAGCTTAAAAAGCAATTTTATCCCAGAACAGCGCTTTTTCGTTCTATGGTTGACTTATAGTAATGGAATTTAGATTAGTCTAATAACAGTTAATCGTAATGTTAGGATGAATCTGGCAACGTCCTCAAAAATGTATAAATATATTTTTAATTGTAATTTAATTCAGTCAGCAATACTAATAAAAAAAAGCTCTATAGTAACAAATTGTAAAAATTCAAACACCATATTGCATAAAATATCTTTTCATTAGTGTCCATCCAATTTTAATTCACTTAAAAAAAAAAAAAAAAAAAAAAAAATTGTTTTCAGTAAAATTGTTATAAATTTTCTACCTAATTTTCATCTCATTTCATTCATGAAAAATATACACAAATTATTAAATATTCAATTTTTCAATTTAATTAAATTAATTTAAATTTAATTAGATTTTAATTAGATTCATTTTAATAAAAATAGGAAAAAGAGGAAATTGTTTTATTTTTTTTATTTTTAACATATTTTAAAAATAAAAATTGTATTTAGCTGGCTATATATAGCTACTCGTTTCTTATTATATAGATGAGTAACGAAATAACAAAAATGATAATTAAAATATAATTAAAAATAATAATTTTTTTTTATTATTATGATTTTTTTTTTTTTTTAATTTTATTTAGTTTGTTTTATGTCTTATCGTTAAATAAAATAACATTTTATTAAAAAAAAAAAAAAATAAATAAATAAAAGGAAAATTTATATTGAAGGATGGAACCATTTTTTGTATAAGATTATGATGATGATGATGATGATGGTCTATTAACAAAAAAAAAAATGTTTTTCATTTGCGTCTACATAATAGAAAATGTTAAATTATATTTGAATTAATGAGCACTGTGTACCAGCTGTTTGCAAGTCTCCATGTTAAAAGGATAACCATTTAAAATCTAATGATTGTTTAGTGTACGTACATGGGAAGTTCCAGATCTAAAATTTTACAAATGTTTCACCGTGTCTAAACCAGGTTGGGGTATAAAAAGTTCACTTTGTCGAAAATAACATCGTGAAAATTTGACATATGTATGTACTCGTATATGTAGTTTCAATTTTGGGTTTGATCAAAAAGATCTGGCCTCTATGTGTTGAATATTAAAATTTGTCAAGAACAAAAGAAAATTCAATTTGTAAAACTTATTCAGAATTCAAAATTAACTAATAAAATTTGATAAAATTCAAAGCTTCACTTAGAATTACTTATAAGGTTCAGAATATCACAAAGATGACAATATTTGTGAAAGTTTCAATTTTTACCAAATTTCTTTGTTTTAAATTAAAAATTTCGGAATTTATTAAAATTTCAGAATTCATTTAAAAAAATTTAAATTTAGAAAAAAAACAGAATTTGATAAAATTCATCAATTCAGTTAAAATTTCATAGTTTATCAAAGCAAAGAATTTCACAGAAATGTTCAATAGTTGTACAAAGTTTCAATTTGTGTCCACAATTTCGACATCTTAAAAATTATCAAATTCAAATTTTTGATTAAACATCAAATTTTGGAAAACATGTTCAAAATACAAATTCAGAAAAGTTTTATAAAATTTCAGAAAATAAATTGTTCAAGTTTCAAAAGTTAGCATAAAATCAGATGGTAAACATTGGTAAAAATTGTTTCATTTAGAATTTCACAGAAAATGTAATATTATAATAAAAATTAATATTTGCCCAAATTTCAAAGAATAACATTTCATTAAAACTTCAGAATTTCATTAAAACACATTTCATAGATCAGCATTGGACAGTTAAACAAAAAGTGAGCAAATTACAAAGCATTTTAATACCTGTACAAGTACCATCTTTGAAACTTCGATATCTTTAAAATTTTCATACTCAAAAATTCGGAATTTGTTTTGAGACATTAGAACGTCACAAAACACATACGAAATTTGTTCAAGTTTCAAAAGTCAGAAAACTTCGCAAACATTTTAGAGTAGAAAACGTTATAAGTTAGTAAAAAATTAGAATTTGCTAAAATTCATAATTTCATTTAGAACTTCAGAATTCACAAAAATTTTTATTAAATTTCACAATTTAAAAAAATTTACAAAGCAGAAATTTTAAAACTTGATAGAAAATTATAATTTATTAATTTAACTCAGAATTTAAGTAAATTTTGTAGAATGGCACTTCTACAAAATTTATTTAAATTCTGAGTTAAATTAATCTTCTATCACGTTTTAAAATTTTCTACTTTGTAAATTTTTTTAAATTGTAAAATTTTTAGACAGATTAATAAAATTTTAAAATTAACTTTGTTAAAATATCCGGACTGAATAAAGAATATTAGAATTTTACAAAATCAAAGGTAAGTTAAAATTTGAAAAATTTATTCAAATTTCAGGATTCAGATAATTTTTTTTTGACATTTGGTAAATAAAAAAAAATAAAAATTTATTCAAGTTTCAGAATTTAGAAATAAATTTTGTAGATTGTCAATTTTTAAACAAATTAATAAAATTTTAAATTTTCTAAATTTGTTAAAATATCCGAATTGAATTAACTATTAGAATTTGATAAATTCCTTAGAAAATTAAAATTTGACGAATTTGTTCAATTTTCAGAATTCAAAACAGATATTTTTTTTTTTAAAATTATAATTTGGTAAAAATAATAATGTAAACATAAAAAAAATTAAGTTAGAAAAACTTGTTCAGGTTTTAGTATTTAGAAAACATTTTTAAAATTTTACAATTTAGGAAATGTTGGTAAAAATTAAGAATTTGATCAAATTCAATGTTTCATTTAGAGTTTCACAAATAGTTTTAATATTTGTATACGTTTTCAGAGAATTAAATTTGATAACATTTCAGAACTTGATAAAACGTTTGGAAATTTCACTATTTGATAAAATTGCAGACAATACAATTTTAAACTGCGATAGAAAGTTAGAATTTGATAACTTAAAAAAAATCAGAAATCACAAAACATTTCAATAATTCAAATTAAACTTCAAATTTTATTTTTACAACTTTAAAATTTTCCGATTGCAATTTTCAGAATTTGTTTAAATTTCCGAATTAAATGGAATATTAGAATTTGACAAAATCAATAGAAAATTAAAATTTGTAAGACTTGTGCAAATTCGCACCGTGAGCCCATTAGTGGCATTGAGTGCTGGAGTAAAATCCTCGAAATCTTAAATTTTTTTTTTTTTTTTGTGCAAATTCACAATTTGGTAAAAACTCAGAATATTACAATTTGCATTTAAAATTTCATATAGATAGTTCAATAATTTCAAGTTTTTTAGTTTTGTCAAATTGTATTATTTTTAAAAATTTCAAATACAAAATTACGGAATTTGTTAATAATGTTAATTTGTTATTTTTGGAATTGAATAAATTATCAAATGTTGAGTAAAATTAAAATAAGTAAAATTTGAAAAATTGGTTCAAATTTCAAAAACTTCATTTTTTAATTTTTTTAATTTTTTTTTTAATTTTGTTATTTTTAAATTCAAAACAGAAATTGTAGAATAATTAAATATCAGACTGAGATAAATTCATAGGAAAATTTAATTTTGAATAAAAATCACTAGATTTTAAAATTTTTAAAATTTCTGAAAATGAAATTTGAACACCAGAATCTAACATTTAGAATATTTAGAATATTCCCTAGCAAAAACTTAAAATTTCACACAATGGTTTAAAATTTGAACTATTTTCAATATTTTGAATAGAATAACAAAATTGAATTAATACTTTAAATAAATAAAATTTATATAAACGTTACAATTCGAAATTTATTGGATAAAAGTATTTAAGAGAAAGAAATTCAAACAGTCGGCATAAAATGTTTTTAAATTGCATTGTAAGTGTTTACAAACAGCTCAAACGTAAACGAAATTAAGAGACAAATGTATAATGAATTTTCCAAAAACCCTACAATGTACGAGTAATACACAGTTTTTACCCACAGCTTTTACAAAAATAGGCTACGATATCGATCGGGTTCTAACACTAAATGGTTATCCATGGATTTTAATTCCAATTTAGAAGTATCGAAATGTGTTTTATATTTATTCCAACTGATTTTCTAGGTCTGTAAGATGTGAACATAATAAATTCGGTTAACTTCAAACAATGATTAAGACTCAGTACTTTTAAAATTTGCCAACGATATTTGACGAACTCTACTAAGAATATTTTAAATAATAATAAGTTTGATTCCAATTGCTAAGTTTAATTAAATTGGTACACTGACATTTGTTATAATTTCTAAAAGGAAATGTTTTGTTTCTGTTTTCAATAAAATTTTAAAAGATTTCTAAATTTCTAGTTTTTGTTAAATCCTATAATTTAACCAATTTTTAGAAAACAATTATTTTCTAAAAATGTAGCGAATTCTTTTATGGAACTATGATTTTTGTATTTAACATTTATAGTCCTCTATGTTTTCTCATTTTGAAGTTTTAAAATCTGGTAATTTCTCAAATTTCCATTTCACCTCATGTAAAGGTACGTGTTCGATTAGATAAGAAACTATTTTGTACGTTATCCACTCTGACCTAGTTCACATGCGGTCATCCTCAGGATGAAAGTTAATTCGGTTTGAAATTAAAAGAATTGAAATTCTAACAATTAAAATTCTGAATGATCAAAATTGATCAACTATATTATATTGAACATCGAATTTTTAAAATATATTTACCAAGTATGTAAAATTGCATGGAAATTTGAAATTTCTTAACCACAAAATTTAGAAATATTATTTTATGTAAAGTTAAAGTAATTAAAAATATTTAAGAAACGTAAAAAATTTTAAAATTTTGATAATTAAAATTAAAATTTGGAATTCAGAAATGTAAAACTCGGTTTCAAAAAATGCAATTACAAAATTTAAAATGCTCTTCATTATAATCAATAGAGAACTAAAAATTAAATATGAAATCCAATATTTCGAACGTTATGTTTTATTTAAATTCGAAATGAAAATTCTTAATCTGATTTGTATACGTAAGATACCTAAATTAAACTTAATCGGTCCTTGGGACGGTCCTGGAAATTTAAAAATTAAAAAATATCGAATTTAATCGAATGTTAAAATTGGATAAACTCAAATTTAATTTTCGGAATTCCAAAGATTTGAGATTACAATTTAAAAATTTGTTCAAGTTAAACCAAGATGTATAAAATTGGGTACTTATATCGGGAAAATTTGTCATATGTATAGTTTCAATTTTGTGTTTGATTGAAAAGATCTGGCACCCTCAGGCTTAAGAGGAGTTCTATCTGCTGGAAAATCCACTAAACAAGTCAGTTAAAAAAATATTCAAATGTTAAATTTTTAAATTTATTTAAATTTCTGAAGTGAATTAAAATTTTAATCAAATTGACAAATTTTCATAAAACTTTAAAAGATTATGTACAAGTTTCAATCTTTGTTAAAGCTCGAAACATTTTAAGAATTTGTTAAAATTTTTGAATTGAATAGAATATCAAAATTTGTCCAGATCCATAGGACAGTTAAATTTTGAAAAACTTGTTCAGAATTCAAAATAGAATAATAGAATTTTATGAAATTCAACGCTTCACTTATACAATTACTTACAGTTCCAGAATATCACAAAAATTACAATATTTGTGCAAGTTTCAATTTTTACCATATTTGTTTGTTTTAAATTAAAAATTTCGGTATTTGTTAATATTTCAGAAATCATTTAAAAAAATTTAACAATTCAGTTAGAATTTAATAGTTTAATAAAGCTTTGAATTTCACAGACATTTTTTATATTTGTACAAGTTTCAATTTGAGTTCACAATTTCGACATCTTAAAAATTACCAAATTCAAATTTTGGATTAAAACTTCAGAAAATCAAAACTTTGGAAAACATGTCCAAGTTTCCAAATTCCGAAATGTTTTATAAAACTTCATATAATTAAATTTTAAAATTTGGTAAAAACTCAGAATCTGAGCTTAAAAAAATATTGAAATTGGAAAAAATTGTTTAAGTTTCAAAAGTTAGCAAAAATTTAGAAAATTAAGCCACCTTTGGTAAAAACTGTTTCATTTAAAATTTCACAGAAAATGTAATATTACAAGTCAAATTAATATTTGTCCAAATTTAAGAGAATTCAATTTTATAAGAAAATCAGAATTTGGTAAAATCATAGGAATATTATTATTTGAAAAACATGTTAAAATATCAGAATTTACAAAATTTGCATAAAATTTCACAATTTTATAAAATCAACGAATACATTTTAAAAAAATGAGATAGAATTTCATAGATCAGAATTTGACAGCTTAACAAAATGTAAGCAAATTACAAAGCATTTTAATGTTTAACTTTCAAATTTCGATATCAAAAATTCGGAACTTGTTTTAATTTCCGAAGAGAATAGAACATCACATATTTTAAAAACTTGTTCAAGTTTCTAAATTCCCAAAAACTTTGTACTCTCGAAAAACGTTATAAATTAGTAAAAAATTGGAATTTGCTAAAATTCAACATTTCATTAGAACTTCAGGATTAATTAAAAATTATTTCTTTATTATTTATTATTTATTATTTATTTAACTAAAATTAAAATTTGAAGAATTAGTTCAAATTTCAGAATTCATATCAGATAATTTTTTTTTTAAATTTGGTTTAATAAGAATGTTATCTATAAAAAAAAAATATTTGAGAAATTTGTTCAAGTTTTAGAATTGAGAAAACATTCATAAAATTTTACAATTAACAAATGATAAAAATTAAGAATTTGATCAAACCCAACAAAAAGTTTTATTTCAGAACAAACAACTTTTTCATTAAGTTTCTAAATTTGATAAAATTTACAGAGAATACAATTTTAAACTTTGATAGAATATCAGAATTTGATAGTCTAAAAAGACTCGGAAATTCACAAAAGATTTCAATAATTGTCCAAATATAAACTCTTATTGAATTTCGATATCTTTAAAATTTTCCAATTATAAATTTTAAAATTGGTTTAAATTACCGAATTAAATATAATATCAGAATTTGCTAAAATCATTACAAAAATAAAACTTGTGCAAATTTCAGAATTCAGAATAATTTCAAAAGCTTTCAGATACAAATATTTTAAAATTTGGTAAAAAATTGGAATGTGACCTTAAGAAAATTAAAATTTGAGAAACTTAAAATTTCGAATTTCAGAAAATATTCATAAAATATTACAATTTAGTGAATTAAATATAAATTGAGAATCTTATAAAAATGAATGTTTCTTTTAGAATTTCACAAATAATTCAATAATTTTACAAATTTTAGAGACTTTAAAAATTTGGAATTTGATAAAATTCATCGTTGCATTTTAAATTCCATATTTATTATTTTTTAAAATTTCAAATACAAAATTAAGAATTTTGGTTAATATTTTAGAATTTAATAGAATATCAAATGTTGATTAAAATTAAAATAAGTAAAATTTGAAAAATTTGTGCAAATTTCAAAAACTTCAATTTCTAAATTCTTTAATTTTTTTTTTAATTTCGTAAAACAGAGTTTGTAGGATAATTAAATAGCAGACTGAGATAAATTCATAGGTAAATTAAATTTTAAAAAATAATTAATAGAGTTAACAATATTTAAAAATTTTTAAAAATGAAATTTGAAAATTTGAAAGCCAGAACTTGAGAAAGTCGTTTCATTTAGAATATTTCTTAGTAAAATTTCGCAAAATGGTTCAAAATTTGAACGTTTTTCAATATTTTGAATTGAATAACAGAATTGAATTAATACTTTAAAACAATAAAATTTATGGAAACGTTACAAGAAATTAGAAAAAAATTGAAAATTCGGAAATGCTTCGATATTTGTTGAAAAAGAGTATTTTAGAGAAGGAAATTCAAACAGTCTGCCTTTAATGTTTTTGAATTGCATTGAGTCTCGAACGTAAACTAAATTTAGAGAAAAATGTGTAACGAATGTATCAAATAACCCTACAACTAAGTACGAGTAATCCCAACCCACAGTATTTCAATTTGAAAAAATTTACGAAACTGAAAATTATAAAATGTGATAGAGAATAATAATTTATTAATTAAACTCAGAATTTAAATAAATTTGGTAGAAGTGTCAATTTTTAAACAAATTAATAAATTTTTAAATTTTTTGAATTTGTTAAAATATCCGAACTGAATAGAATATTAGAATTTGATAAAATCATTAGAAAATTAATATTTGAAGAATTAGTTCAAATTTGAGAATTCATATCAAATAATTTGTTTTAAAAATTTGATATAAATAAAAATGGAAAAATAAAAAAAAAAATTTAAGAAACTTGTTCAAGTTATAAAATTTAGAAAACTTGCATAAAATTTTACAATTTAGCAAATGGTAAAAATTAAGAATATGATTAAATTCAACAAAAAGTTTTAATATTTGTATACGTTTCCAGAGAATAAAATTTGATAAAAATTCAGAACTTGATAAAAATTTAAAAAATGGTCAAATTTAGAGTAGAATAGAAGACAATTTTAACCTGTGATAGAAGATCAGAATTTGATAGTCTAAAAAATCTCGGAATATCAAAATGATTTCAATAATTGTACAAATATTAACTGTTTTTGAATTTCGATATTTTTAAAATTTTCCAATTATATATTGAGAATTGATTTAAATTTCCGAATTAAATAGAATATCAGAATTTGATAAAATCATTAGAAAATTAAAATTTCAGAATTCAGAATAATTTCAAAAATTTACAAATAAAAATATTTTAATATTTTGTACAAAATCAGAACCTAAATAAAATTAAAATTTGAAAAACTTAAAAATTGGAAATTCACAAAATAATCATAAAATTATACAATTTAGCAAATTAAATTTCTGTATAAATAGAGAATCTTATAAAATTGAAACATTCATTTAGAATTTCACAACTAATTCAATATTTTTACAAATTTTAGAGACTTTAAAAATTTGGAATTTGATAAAATTCATCGTTGCATTTTAAATTCCATAGTTCAATAATTTCAAGTTTTTAATTTTTGTCAAATATCAAATGTTGATTAAAATTAATATAAGTAAAATTTGAAAGGATTGTTCAAATTTTAAAAACTTTAATTTTCAAATTTTTTTATTTATTTTTAATTTCGTTATTTTTAAATTCAAAACATAATTTGCAGAATAATTAAATTTCAGACTGAGATAAATTCATAGGAAAATTAAAATTTGAATAAAAACTAATAGATTTTACAATTTTTAAAATTTCTGAAAATGAAATTTTAGAATTTGAAAACCGGAACTTGAGAAAATCCAATATTTTATTTAGAATTTTTCTTAACAAAAACATAAAATTTCACAAAATGGTTTAAAATTTTTAAATTATTTTCAATATTTTGAATATAATAACAGAGTTGAATTAATACTTTAAAAAAATAAAATTTATGGTAACGTTACAAAAAATTAGAAAACATTTTAAAATTCGGTAATGCTACGAAATTTGTTGAAAAAGAGTATTTAAACAAATAAATTTAGAGACAAATGTATAATGAATGTATCAAAAATCCCTATACCTATGTACGAGTAATCCAGACTCACAGTTTTTACAAAAATTGGATGCCCATGGATATTAATTCCAATTTAAAAGTATCGAAGTTCGTTGACATGCATATTTATTTCAACTGATTTTCTAGCACTGTAAGAAGCGAATATAATTAATTTGGTTAACTTCAAACAACGATAAAGAATCAATACATTTAAAATTAGACAACGATATTTGACGAACTCTACTAAGAATATTTTAAATAATAATAAGTTTGATTAGAATTGATAAGTAAATTTAAATTGTATAAATATTTTTAATTTATTTGATTTATTTATATTTTTTTAAATTTAATTAATTTCTTGCGGGTTCAGTTCAGTTCAATTTTTTTGAATTATTTTATGAACGAAATTTTCTACCCAGAATAACAAGATTTAAAATTTAAAACTTATTATTTATTAATTTACATTGTTCAAGTTTAAAATTTAAAAATAATTTGAATTATAATTCCCAGGTCAAAATATAATTTTCAAAATCTATATACTAAAGAATCTTAAATTAAAGACCCATACACGTATATTTTTAATATGTACGTAATCAATTTTTAATGTTTGGATTATTGTTATTTATAAAATTTAAATTATCTGAAAAACGAAAAAAAAACGTTTTAAATTAATTTTGAAATACAAGGGTATACGCGCGTCGACCTGTGAATTTTAGCCTATTTTCAAAATTCGACAATTCAATATAGTTGATCAAATTTTGAATTCTTTTTCAAATGGAAATTTATTTAAATTCAAAATTCAAGATTAAAAAATTCAATTTAAATTTTAAAAAATTATTTATTTTAAAAAATTGTACATGTAAAAATTTTATTTTGTAAAATTTAAAAATGAAATTGTTGAATTTTTTCAAATATTTTGGATTTTTGAAAGATTTATGTATATAGACAAAAAAATTACTTAAATTTTATTTCGAATTTTAAAATTTTTTTCGTATAATTTCGTACAATTTCGCATGTATGTTGCACATTTTCAGTTTGTTTTATAAAATTTTGTAAATTTTGGAGGCAGGTTAAATTGATTTTAAATTAATTTTTAAAATACCTGAATTTTAGTCAAATTTCAGAATTCGACAATTCGTAATAGTTCATAACTTTATTTAAATTCAAAATTCAAGATTTAAAAATTAAATTTTAATTTTAAAAATTTGTTTATTTTAAAAAATTTTAAAATGTTAAAATTTAAATATGAAATCTTTGAAACTTTTCAAATATTTTGGATTTTTGAAAGATTTATGGAAATAGACAAAAAAATTAATTAAATTTAATTTCGGATTTTAACATTTTTTTCGTATAATTTCGTACAATTTCGCATTTATGTTGTACAATTTCAGTTTGTTATATTGAATTTTGTAAATTTTGGACGCAGTTTAAATTTCGAATTTTTAAGGCTGAATTTGAATGTTTATGAAATTTGCGGACATTACTGGTGTATGTTTATATACAAATTACAGTGTTAGTATTTATACACAGTCTCTCTCCTAACACGGTGATTATTCTATCGGTTCGATTTGAAATAGAAAAAACATCGTGTTAAAATTCAAATAATATAACGATTTTTGAATCAGTTGATATAGGGGACCCGAGATCAATAATGAATAACATATTTGCCTGTAGCTGGACTTCATGACCCGCAAAAATTGGTGACATACACTTTTGCGTTTGACAATATCTCATCGAGCAATTATAAGAAACGAAATTAGCTCTAATTTTCAGGGTACACATATACATATATATATGTATAAACTCTACGAATTAAAATTGCTATTAAATATTACGAAAATTTTTAACATTCATGCAAACTAGAAAATTTTTTCAAATTTTTAAAAATAAAATATCGCATCAATTATCCCATTAACATTAATACACGATAAGTGTACGGAAGCCAATGTATCATGATAATCAGCCATAAATCGAATATATCGCATGTCGAAAACCGTGACAAAAAGTTCATTGATCAAAAGTGTAAAAGTTCGAATAAAACCGTCGCAATAACTTGATTGATTGATTTTTACGATCAGCAAAGCCGACACAATATTACCAAAAAAAAAAAAAATACAAAATCTTCCTCAATTGCGTGTCACACAAAACTTTTATGGATATTTTCATATTTGTTGTTGTCAATTCTTCATATTTTACGGGTGTTGTTTTCATGTCAGGTGGAAAATTTCACGCCAAACAAAAGAAATAAAACCATATATGTATATATGTATGTATGTATGTAGTTGGAAATTTTTTTGAATTTTAGTGTTAATTTTTATGTTCATTATACGTGCACGAGTACATATATAGCGCGGGACAATAACAATGAGTATGTGAAATAAGCACATACCATATACGAAATGTAAAGTAATTTTGGTTTTTATGTGCGATGTATACGTCACAAAATGTTATTGTGGAATCCGTTTTGGGAGGTGAGTTGTGTAGTTAAAACTATTTATAAGTAATTTGTTTGGACATACACAATTATTTTATTCGTTTTTAATTATATCGACTTTTACTATGCTCAATAGATTTATATGACTTTTATTTATATTTATATAGATTTAGTCCTTAGATTACACCAGAATGAGGTGAAAACTTTATAATTATGTATTTATAAATAGATAAAGCAAATGTACATCATCTCTAAAGTACGTATATATATATACAAGAGTGTTAAAAGGATACCACTATTTGGATTTTATAAAAGCAAAACCGTAATGGAGAAAATAAAATATTTAAAAATCCTTTTACAATAATTATCATCATCTAGACTTAATGCTGTCATTTAAATATTTTAGAGATACGAGTATATATTTATATATCCTTTTTACCAGCATCCATATCTATTTTATTTACTATTTGAATATTTTATAAATGAACCCCAGGATATAATGACGGGACATAACATAATAGTTTGGTTTTTTTTGTGAAATTATTATTACTCTACTTATAATAGTGTATCATCCCTTATGATTTGATTTTCACCCGAAAAAACCTATACCCGCACATACAATAAAAAATAAATATGATGAAGAATATATGTTATTCATAATAAACATAAAATTTATGTTTTGTACATAATAGCAGAATGACACGAGTTATGTGTAACCCTTAAAAGACAGCCAAAGCCAACAATAACATATTTGGAAATTTTCCGATTTCATTTTTTATGGGATTTCTTCTTCGATATTATGCTTTACGGCTTCTTGGGTGCTTTTGTTTATTTACTTTTGTGTGTTTTATGGGATTTTTTACGGGCGGATGTTTGCTTTTAGTTTCCGATATATATATATATATATATATATATATATATATATATATATATATATATATATATATATATATATATATATATATATATATATATATATATATATATATGTATATATATATATATCCCGACAAACAATTATGAACTGAAACAGGTATCACGGTTACGTGTCCGCAAAAAGTCGGTTAATAAATTTGAACGGAGCTGTACGAAATACTTCCGATTTAAAAAAATCAAAGATAAATAGTTAAAAAACACGAGTACAAGAATATTTTAGATCGCGAATCATTTGAAACATAAAATAACTCTACCAAGTATTTCCGACATATTATTATACTTGATATTAAAAGAGAGAGAAAGCAAATGCAACGTTTGACGGTTTTTTGACTGTAAAAAGTCGGTTGAAAAATAAAATTAAAAAACGAAGACTCCGAGTAAAATCGATTTGAGAAAAGTATTAGCTCGGTGAACTAATGGGTTTATTTCAACGAGTTTTATAAACACATAGTAAATTCACGGTGTATCGACGGTAAAAAGTCGGTTGAAAAATAAAAAACGAGACTACCGAAGTATTTCGGTTTGTAAAACATCGTAAAACGAAACTAAACAAGAGTAAGCGATCTGTATGATTATATTCATAAAATTTAAAGTTATTGAAGGAAACGCATGTGTGGATAGCGTCACAAAAAAATTAATTAAAAAATATATTGTTTATAAAATAAATTTGTGGTATTGTGTTAAATATAATAAAATAAATTTATACTATTGTGTTAAATATAATAAAATAAATTTATACTATTGTGTTAAATAAAGTATACTAAATAAAGTATTTGTGCTATTGTGTTAAATAAACTATACTAAACGTGATAAAATAAAAAAAAATTTACGTTGAACATCAGTGAATATCAGGTAATATATTTTAGTAGTAGTATTCATGTGTAGTAAACCTGTAGTTTCTACTCCAAATCTTTTTAAGAACTAGCTTGCGTGTAAATAATTCTGGATTGCTAAATATGCCAAAGTATAAACCGTGGAAAGACCTTTCAAAGCAATCAATCAAAAGGCGTCTTTGTAATTCAAACACAAATCGGACAACAGTTGACAACCATCCCCATTTTACTACTGAGGAAGTTCTCCCTATTAATGAAGAGCTTAACAACGTACCAAACCAAGTGCCCTATTCCGCTGATACATATAATGGTTCGAACTCATTCAGGAATGAATCCAATGATGAAGAACATGAATCTGACGTTTTATCAGATTTTGACGGAGAAGCCATTGACCTAAATAATATTAAAATTATAGAATTTTTAAATACTTGGGCTGTGAAATTTAATATAAAAGCAAACGCATTAAATGAACTATTAGCTTTTATGCAAAAGTCACTTGGCTACACGATTCCAGTTGATAGTAGAACGCTTTTGAGTACTCCAAAGAATCGAACTATTTTAGAATGCTCACCAGGAAAATATGTTCACATCGGGTGTACTGCAACGGTTGATGCTTTGTTGGATAATGAGAACCCGCCAGTTGAAATTATTTTAGATATCAACATTGATGGATTACCTATCACTAAAAGCAACCAAAGTTGTTTTTGGCCAATTCTGGGTAGAGTTCATAATTCCAAACCAAACAAAACATTTGTTATAGGGATTTATCATGGATTTAATAAGCCGAATAATTTTAATGTTTATTTGAGACCGCTCGTTGATGAACTAAAGGTATATATATCAGATGGTTACCCATGGAGAAATAATAAAATAAATTTCAAAGTTAGAGCATTTATATGTGACGCCCCCGCGCGAGCTAGTATTCTTGGTTCAAAATCCCATACTGGATATTTTGGTTGCTTAAAATGTAATGTAGAAGGCGAGTATATCAAAAATAGGATTACATTTCCAATTAATACAACAGCTCAAATGAGAACAAATAATTCGTTCCGAAGCAGGGAAAACGCAGAACATCACAGGTCCGACACTATTTTGGAAGAACTTCCAATTGATATGATACAGCAGTTTCCTTTGGATTATATGCATCTTGTATGCCTTGGTGTCATGAAGAAAATGTTGCAAATGTGGGTTTGCGGAGATCCCAAATCACTTTTGCCATCAAGAAGTGTGGCAAAAATATCTGAAAGGCTTTCTGAAATATCTTATATGCAACCGTCAGAATTTCAACGCAAAATAAGGAGCCTTTCTGACCTTGGATACTTTAAAGCTACGGAATTTAGGACCTTTTTATTATACTGTGGGCCATATGTTTTGAAGGAGGTCTTACCAATTGAAAAATACAATAATTTTCTATGTCTTCACACCGGAATCCTCATATTATGCCATCCAGATTTCTGCAGAACAAAATTAAATCTCGCCCGTGAAGTTCTTAAAAACTTTATTATGGGTGTTAAACATTTATATGGATCACATAATTTAACTTATAACATGCATAATTTATCACATTTAGTAGAAGATGTAAAACAATTAGGTGCCTTAGATGAGTTTTCAGCTTTCGAATTTGAGTCTTATATGCATAAAATAAAATGTTTGTTGCGGAAACCAAATCAGGCGCTAGCGCAGTTGTGCAATAGAATCAGCGAAATAAACAACGTCAACTTAATTGAAAATAATATGGTAATAGTCTATCCTATTTTGAAAAAGAAAAAACTAGAAGATGGGAAAATACTTTATTACCAAATTTTATTGAAAGGTGCCAAGCTTGATAACAGTGAGAAAAATCGTTGGTTTTTAACGAAAAACAAAGACATTGTAAAATTTGAATACGCAGGATTAAGCGAAAATACGATATATATTTGTGGTCGGAAAATGAAAACACTTACAGACTACTATAGTCTGCCAATTTCGTCAAGCAAATTTGACATTTACAAAACTTCCTTGAGTTGTGACGATAAAATTGAGAAATGGAGAATAATTGATATTGAGAAAAAACTATTTGCAATGCGAAACAATTCAGAGGAGTATTATGTTTTCTTTCCATTACTTCATTTTATTTATTAATTTTTAGGTAATATAATTTTATATACTTAATTAAACTTCTACCTTTATATTTTATTTTCCGGTAGCATGTATTCAGTTATTGAAACCATTTCCAAAGAAGGGAAAAAAGAGGTGTCCGTTGTTTCTTCAAAATGGATTCAAAATGGAGAGGTTGCATGGCCCAAAAAAAATTTTTATAAGCACGCCATTAAAAAGCATGTTGATCCATCCCCAGATTGGGAGGTGTTTAAATGTAGCGTTTTGAAGGAAAATATAACTGATTACCGGACAGCCAAACAAAAAGAAAAATTTTTAGCCGAATTTTCAAATTCAGAGTGCGATGAAGAGTTTCACAAACTTAATAAGGGATTCGAAACTAATGATTTCAACGAGCTGTTCAATCAAGAGTTGCCATCTTGTGTAATAGAATGGAAGACTCCGAATAATTTTGAAAACATTGAGTTACCAAAACTCACTCCTATAACTTATAATAATATTCCACAACAAAACACTGGTTATTTAGCTCCAACAGAAACGAATACTAAAATTCAACAAAACATTTTAAATTTGAATCAAACTACTCCTGACACGAACATAATTACTTTATCTACGACGCCAGTATATAGATCTGATTGTTTCCTTGATGAATACGCAAATATTGAAAATACTCCGGAAATAAATAGCATTGCTCAAAAGACCTACAATAAATTAAAACGTTTAGAAGAAAAAATAAAAATTAACAAAACAATAATTAAGGAAAATAAATTACAAATACAAACATTACTAGAAAATCAAACAAAAATATTATCAAACCAAAAAGACATTAAAGAAATTTTACAAATGGTCATGCATGCATTACCTAAAAAAAACCAAGCTGCAATTATAAAGGACGCCAGTTTCGTGCTACCAAAACTTCCATTTACCACTGTGGAGCAACTTGGATCATTCAATTCTAAACTGACACAACAGACATATATGGATCAGATGGTATTTTAATTTATTAACTATAAGAATAAAGAAAACCTATGAATAATGTTTACATTTATTTTCAGACTCTACATTTACATAAATTTGCCGCCGAAAAAACCAACAAAACCATCAAAAATTGTATGGTACTGTTGTGTTCGTACGATTTAGTAGTGAAATATTCCTGGTCAGGGCAGAATTCACTATCGAAAGGTAAAGTTTACATAAAATCCTTAAAACTCTTATAAATGATATTTTGAACTTTTTTTTCTTTTAGAAATCAATAAACAAGTGTTTGCAGAAAATGTCAATATATTGGAGTTATTAAGAAATGTCCATAATTATTTAAAACCAAGTAATGCCGTACCTACCGAAGTTATTAACTCGAGCATGAAAGAGTTTTTAAAACGTGCCAATTTTCGGCACAAAACTAAAATCATTATTTAATTAATTAAGCTTTTCGTAATACGACAAACTGAGACTGATTATGATAATATCTAACATGTGATGCTTAACTCTTTTTATTTTATTTATATTTTTATATAATTATGAGTTCATGTAGTCTAATGATCTATTTTTGTTATTATTATTATATACGTATATATCTTATAATTTTTTGAATTTAAAAGGAAATATTACGTATTATTATATATTTTATACTATAAACATACATATGTGCAATGAATTCGTAAGTATTACCATAGGTTTTACTATAAACTAATTGGAATATACATAATTTACTATATGATATTACTAATGTTAAATGCGGAATAAGAAGTAGTGAAGATTGTAATTTCGTTTAATTTTGAAATATATTTTTATACCTTTAATTAAAATTCGATTAAGTGATTGCATTTATTTTTCTCCTGAATCATTATATTGGATTGCATACGTAATATACAGAATGTATTTAAAGAAAGCAGTCCCAAAAGTATGCTGTAATATTACAATACTCAGATTAAATTATTATCTGTTAATGGACGGTTATTTTTCTGATTAATTATATACTTTTAACCAACCATTTAACTCAAAAATAACCGATGGTTACTATTCAGCTAAAAAGTCCATTCAAGGTCGGTTTATTATTGTATCTTAGTCATGGAAAAACCTAGGAATGTAATGGTTTTGCGTCAGTTATTTGTCGATACTAACATTTTAAATTTGTTCACAAAATGTTGGTTAATTGCCTGATAATTTCAATTACATATCACCGGTAATTGGACTGCAAAATAACGCACCGTCCTCGTACAGTCAAGTGGTACCGCCCAAGGTGTTCCACATACCGGTTTTTTTACGAGACTTGAGGAAAGGAAAGTCTGCAAATTTACAGTCCGGTCCTACAGACTCACATTGGTTATTTATCGATACAAAATTCTCAAATTGTTTTTCGGGTATATATATATATATATATATATATATATATATATATATATATATATATATATATATATATATATATATATATATATATATATATATACATAAGTTGTGTAGAAAACGAATATAGTATTCGCGGGAAAAAACTCACAACTTTGCCCTTCAATCTATAAATGGGCTTGCGGATTAACTTTTGAGTTTAAATTAGAAAACCAATGAAAATAGCCTGCAAATATACTGGGAGGCTCTAGCTTCGCTTTGTAGTGTTTCAATACACTACAGAAAAGGTATTATTTCTATGAAAAACAGGAACTATACATGTACCAATTTGGAACCAAATAAAGTTTTTAAAACTTACAAATACTTAGGTTTAGGTGTTATTTTCTCTATTAAGGATCGTTTAGCCAAAGTGCAAACCAGGCCAGGATGAGGGCCTGGCGTATGATCACCAAGATCAACAATATTGTAAAGCAAGAGGGTTCTTCTGAGACCTCGTAGCCGAAAAGACCGAGATCTGAGGTTGACTCGCCTAAACAGGCAAATAAGAAAAGGGTTCTCGAGACTGCCACTAGACCCTTTAATGAGGTGCTAAGGAAGCATCTGCTTATGGCAGTTATCGATAGGGCTCAGGAAGATGGGAGTGTACGCGATGGGTTCACTTTATTTGTGCGGGACTATTATCGGCACTTATGTAAAGTCTCTCAAATAATATTTTTAACACTTCGTAAATAAAACACAATCTTATTTTGAACACGTATATGATGTTCTTTGGTAATAACAAATTTATATTTTTTATAATTTATTCACAATTGAATTTTATAAATGTTATTATTATTTTTTAGTTTATGAAATTAAGGTAAAGTTTTTTAACTTTATTTCTGATTGTTGATCCCACTCCGGTTGTTGAGTTATTAATCTCTTTGTATCTTCTAATTGCATTTCTCGTTTATCGTCGAAATACATAACGCATCGTTTTGTTGTTGTTGTGTATTATATACAATAAAATTGTATATAATAATTTTGCGCCAATTATTTTGTGCGCGCGAATTTTTGTAGTGCAGTCGCCAAGTATTTTGCAAATCAAATTGTTGCGACCGCTACATCACCCCCCTGCAAGTAAACTCCCTCCAAATTAAAAGGTTAGTGGTGGGGATGATTGGATAAAATGTAATTAAGAATTAATTAGGAATCGGACAGACTATCTAGGAGTTGTTTGGTTAATTACTAAGTTACACTCAGCTAGGATACCGTATGCCGAGCTAGGATACCGTATGCCTGCTTTAATCTGTCAATAGAAACATTTACATTCTTTCCTTTTACATCAAGAATGTAATGTTTACGGAAACGACGAATGACTTTGTAAGGTCCTTCGTACGGAGGTGTTAGGCCCGTTCGTACTCTGTCAATACGAATGAAAACGTACTCGCAATTGTTTAATGACTTGGGGATAAAAATAGGCGGGTTAGTTGACTTGCGAGTGTCAATAGGAATTATGTTGCGCATGGCTTCGCGAAGCCTTTCGACATTGTCATGTGGATCGGAACTATCCTTGGAACTTGTTTCGAAAAATTCTCCTGGTAATCTGAGGGCTTGACCATAAACTAGTTCAGCTGGGGAGCATTTTAATTCATCCTTTATTGTTGCTCGTATTCCCAGCAAGACGATAGGAAGCTCAATGCTCCATTTAATGGTATTTTCTCGAGCTTTGAGCGAAGCTTTAAGTTGTCGGTGGAATCTTTCAACCATACCATTTGCCTGCGAATGATAGGCAGTGGTACGAATTCTATGCGCGCCTAGTAAACGCGTAAGTTCGGAAAAGAGTTTAGACTCGAATGGACTGCCTTGGTCTGTCGTGATTTCAAGAGGTATCCCAAATCTTGAAACGTATTGCTCGACAAATGTCTTAGCAATATTGGCAGCGGTGCTATCTTGAATAGGGTATGCCTCAGGCCAACGAGTAAAGCAATCGACAATGGTGAGCACATACACAAAACCTTCGGATGGTGGCAATGGTCCCACTATATCCATGTGTATATGCTCGAATCGCTCAGAAGGCAGGTTAAATTGTCCGGGTTCGGACTTTGTGTGTTGATGAACCTTGCTCTTCTGGCAACCAATACAGGACTTCACCCAATGCGTAATATCCGCATTCATTTTCGGCCAAAAATATCTACTGGAAATTAATTTACGTGATGCTCGTATACTTGGATGTGATAGACCATGCAGAGCATCGAACACTACATGTCTATGAGATGCTGGAACAAATGGTCGATTTACACCTGTTGATGTTTCACAATAAATTTTTACATCTGGAAGGATGGTGAGTTCCAATTTGAATTTGGAACTCTCAGGGCGTGATGGATTATTCAATAGTTGGAGTAATTCATCGTCAGACTGTTGTGTCTGAGCTAAATTTTTAAGATCTAGATTGACGGAGTCTATTGTTGAAACGAGATCGCTAGTCCGTGACAATGTGTCAGCGACCACGTTTTGCTTACCTTCTATATGTTGAATGTCCGTTGTGAACTGAGCGATATAGTCAAAGTGTCGAGTCTGGCGTGGACTCTTTTCGCTCAGGGAGACAATTGCTTTGATTAAAGGCTTATGATCCGTGTAGACAGTAAATTGTCTACCTTCCAGGAAATAGCGGAAGTGTTTAATGGCTAAATAAATAACGAGGAGTTCCCTGTCAAAGGCTGAGTATTTAATCTCTGTTGTTGAGAGCTTTCGTGAGAAAAATCCCAAAGGTTGCCAACAATCTTTATTCCATTGCTGTAGGACTGCTCCTACTGCACTACCAGACGCATCAGTGGAGATGCTATAGCGTGATTCGCTATTGGGATGGGCCAACAGTGTTGAATTGGCAAGTGCTCTTTTAATTTGGGCGAATGGCTCGTTGCACTCGTCGGGCCAAGAAAAACATTTTTTGTTCTTGGGCATTTTGGTTAATGTTGCCAAATGAGCATAAATTGGGGAGAGTGATTCGGCTAGCTTTGGAATAAATCGATGGTAGTAATTGACCATTCCTACGAATCGCTGAATTTGTTGAATTGATGTTGGCGGTGGGAAATTTTCGATAGCTTCAACTCGCCGTAGCGAAGGTGTTATGCCATCTTGGGTAATTTGGTGGCTGAGGAATTCGAGAGCAGGAACACCGAAAACGCATTTTGAAAGTTGGATATTTACTCCAAATTCGACGAGGCGTTCAAACAGTTGTTTGAGATGACATTTGTGCTCTTCCTCAGTTTTGCTAGCCACCAGTAGATCGTCGATGTAGACGAATATAAAATCTAATCCTTTGACAACTTCATTTATGAAGCGTTGAAAAGTTTGCGCAGCGTTTCGAAGACCAAAGGGCATTCGTATGAATTCGAATAACCCAAAGGGGGTAGTTATTGCCGTTTTAGGTACGTCTTCGGGCGCAATTGGGATAAGATGATAAGCTCTAACCAAATCAATTTTTGAAAACACACCACATTCATTTAGGTGCATTGAAAAATTTTGAATGTGTGGGATCGGATAACGATCCGGTGTGGTTACGGCATTTAGTCGGCGATAATCTCCACATGGGCGCCAATCGGCGCTGTCCTTCTTCATTACCATATGGAGAGGTGATGATACCGCAGAAGATGACGGTCGGCATATGCCTAGTTGGACCATATGCTCGAACTCGGTAAGCGCAGTTTTATGTTTAACTGGGTCCAGCCTACGTGGTCTTGAAGAAGGAAGTCGTCCTTCAGTGTAGATGTAGTGAACCACGTTATGTTTTGCTGGATTGGCGTAATCTGGTGTTTCAACCAAAGAAGGAAACATCTTCAAAAGTGAATCATATCCATTTTAGCAGTCGGATGAATTGGTGTAGGTGTTTTGACCATTGCTGTCATTGCATTCACAGCAAGATTCGTCGTGGGATCTAAGAGGCGTCTTCCACGGAGGTCGACGAGGAGACCATATTTTGTCAAGAAGTGAGCACCGATAATCGGCCTGTCAACTGACGCTACTGTAAAAACGTGTGGAAATTGCCGCCGTAAGCCAATGTTAACATTCAGTAATTTAGTCCCGTATGTCTGAATATGTAGCGGTCGCAACAATTTGATTTGCAAAATACTTGGCGACAGGAGTATTACGTCCCTTAAGTGGAGGAAGGTGGAGAAGGACTTAGCCGCCAACTTTCTAAAATTTATTAGGGCGAATTCATTGCCTACTCCGACCTACAGAAACGGAGGATGGCACCGGGGTCATGTAAAACTTACTGCCTGTGCCTACGAAAGGTTGGTGATCATCTATAAAAAGGCGATAGGTAGCCTAGTGGAAGTTTGGTTTGGGGCCAAATTTGAAATGGTTACGAGAGAGGCCTAAAACACGAGCCTGGATCCCTGCGGAACCGAATAGCCCGAAGGAGATCTTCCAACAGCAACTTGGAGGATTGCCAAGTTGGAGGAAGGGAAAGAGGCAGCAGAACACCGATCGGCCGTGATCGTTATTAACAAAGACCCCTTGGGTGCTCTGGCAAAGTCTAGAGGCTAGATCACCTACAAATTTGGAGCGATTACGCTCAAGGTCTATGAGCGCGAAGAGGCCGATAGATCTGGGACATCTGCAGCAAGTGTGGATGTACTGAACGCAAACCCACGGAAAACTGAGCTGGTCCTCTTTACGAGAAATGGTACTCGCTTGATCTTTACGGATAGAGCGAAGTACCTCGGGCTACTTTTGGACAGCAAGCTAAGCTGGAAATCAAACATCTTACATAGAGTAAAGCAAGCTACACTCTACTCGTGCAAAACTGCCATTAGAAAGAGATGGAGTATCGAGCCCCACGTAGTACACTGGCTCTACGTCTCAGTGGCAAACCTCTACTGCTGTATGGGGTTGTCGTTTGATGTCCAGCGAAAAAAATTATGACTAACCTATTGGTGAAAGTCCAAAGAACGGCCTGCTTGTATATAAGTGGGGCTCTCAGGAGCACACCTACTCAAGCTATCCCTTCGCCATCTTTGAGGTGAGATTCTAAACTGAGTTTGAATGAGATGGTTATGGACAATGAGACGCTAAGCTTCTTCACGGATGGTTCAAAAAGCGAAAGACGGGTTGGCTGTGGGGTATTCATGTGGGTATTCCCGAATTTTGCAGTGTTTTTCAGTTTTTTTCAAGCTGGACTATGGGGTACATGCGAGTAGACTAGGTGTCCCCGCTCGTGATTTCTACCATAGCTGTGGTGATGAGGAGGAGGAATAAACTGTGCTCCATCTGCTCTGCATCTGTCCTAGTCTAGCGTACAGTCGAACACAATTTATGTACAATTTAGTACAGCTACGAACTAAATTGTGTCTATTCTAGTTCATTAGGGCCGCCACCTTAACCTAACCTAACCTAAGGCCGGTTCTACAAATTAAAAAAAAAAAAACAATCTTCAACAATCTTTGAATGAATTTAAAAATGAATTTCCAATATTTTTCAACCGAACTCAGTTATAGCACCTAGCTCAGAAATAATTTTGCCACCCGGGATATCTAAGAACCAATGTAACACTACCATCGAATTGGTCCATAGGCGTATACGTATTAAATATAAAGAATTGGAAGAATGCTTGAAATGCGACTGAGTGCGTCGATGTTTTTACTGTGTGCACCTGGTTTATATGAAATTTCAAAATCGTACTCTTCGAGTTCTAAAAGCCATCGCATCAAGCAAAAATGCTTGATAGACCAAACAACTGCTGAAAGCTCTTCCTCGATTACTTAGTAATTCTTTTAAGCTTAAGCTAAGGTACGACTAGCAAAGGCAATAGGGTGTTCACCGACTTGATACTTTTGTGAAAGCACTGATCCGATAGATAGCTAACTTGTATCAGTCGTAAATGTAAAAGACTTTTCGAAATTAGAAAATTATAGGATTGGTGGTGGGAGAATAGGGGATTTTGGAATTTGAAATGCTTCATCACAAAATGTAACGGTTTATCCATTTTCAAAAGAGTGGTTAAAAGAAGGGCACTTCACAAGGCGTCTATAATAATCTACAAATCAGGTTCAGGATAACAAAATGGCGTTTATCTTTGCGGGGTCAAGTTTCACACCGTCGGGTCCAACTATATGTCCCAAGTAAGTCAACTCTTGTCGAAGAAACTGACATTTCTTGAGTCTTTTATTATGCTGAAATAAGTCCGGCTCATATACGACTATTTGGCCAAGATAAACGAGGCATTTAAGACCATTGAGAACGGGCATAACCGTATTGACAAGATTTTGAAAGGTAGCTGGAGCTTCCTTCAAACTAAAAGGCATACGATTAAAATGAAAATGTCCAGCAATTGTGTTTTTTTTTTGTTTTGGTTTTGTCTAAGGAGCAGTTGGTGATACCCGTTCGTCATATCGATGCTGCTTCCTATAAATGATCCAAGATTTCTACAATATTGGGCAAAGGAAACACACCGTACGGCTAAAAGTGGAAAATTGCAGGGGCTGTCACTGGATTCAATTATTCCTTAGGTTAGCATTTCATTTACTTGTTGATTAATGTCTGTTTTAATTGCATCAGGCATTCGGTATGATTTTTGATAAATTGGTGAACAGTAGGTGAGCAGTCTGACGTTGTAGGTATTCTATATTTAATACCATGAGCTGCAGTTGATAAATCACCATCTAAATGGAAAACGTCAATATAATCACGAATGAGTTGTCTAATGGATTGACGTCTTCTTGTTTTAGATGCGCTAAGCTAAGAACTAGATAATTTTTAATCGATCTGTGGACGTATTTGACCAAGATTTCAACAATTGTATTTCCAACAAACACGCCTGGAGCTGTTTGTTTTCTTTTTCAATATTGTTGCACGTGACAGTTGCAACTTTTTTCCTCCGTAGATGTTATTAAATCAAGTAAAATTGGTGAGGATATTAGTGGCATTACTAAAATAAGCTTTCCAATATCAATTTTGCATTGATATTGAGTAAGGAAATCCTTATCCCAAGAAGTCCACTACAAGGAATTGGAAAGTCGTTCTTTACTATTTGTAAATATTATTGTTGAAGGTAGCAATCTTAATGATCCGTCGATTCCACTTGTAACACCTTTAATTTGACATTTTAGAGTAGGATAAAAGATGGAAGATTTTAATACACTCGATTGTTTAATGACGCTTACATCGGTTCTAGTATAAACTAAGAAATTGTAATGATCTGAATTAACGATATGAAGCCATAATTAAACGTAAATATTTGGATTGATAGGTGAATGTTAAACGATCGAATATTAGAATTTTTGGATGTTGGACACTCACTTAATGTTCCGTTGGGGCTCGAAAGAAAGTACCCTTGTCTAAATTGATGGTGCGGTTTCTGATGTGAATTCGAAGTTTGGCAGGATCTTTCTAATGCTATTGATGCCACTCTAATTAATGAATGAAGCATCGGCCTATCTACCCTATGATTCCACCTCACTCCCTCCTTCAGAGGAAAATACTTTCTCCTCTGAGCTCGATTCACTACTAGATTTGCCTAACTAGATTAGGTCTATCGCAGATCTTGATTTGCAGGCAATTGTACTAACGAAAGCGAACTCGACTGCTTCTGGAAAGTCATGCCCTCTTATTAACAACCAGAACCGTAATAAACCCTTCTGGTGTTCTGAACTTAAACAGTTAAGGAAGTGTGCGTAAAAAACAAGCCAAAACATCGAATCATTTCGAATTTGAATCGATTTATATTAGCTCAAAAGCCTTATAAAAAAAGCTTAAGATCCGCGCACAAGACTGCGTGCAAAAACTTATGTGAAGAAATTGACAGATTATCTGTTGTCGCCAGACTTAACCAAACTCTGACTAAGAATGATATACGTATAGATTCGATAATCTTCGTCTACCCGAGAAGTCTAATTGACATTGTTGATTCGGATGTTGTTGCCTCCGAACCACCTGTCATTTTTGTCGATACTCCGGATAGGAACTTAGTCCGTAGGCTGATCACTATACTGATGTTTTATGCTGGAATGTTTTCTCGTTTGCACCTTTCAAATCGAGTGGTCCGGACGGCGTTGTTCCTGCTGAATTACAGCATGGTTTTCTTACCTGCTCAATCTGTTCCAAGACTGCGTTGCTTTTAGTACTGTACCGGGCGCCTAGAGCAGGAGTAGAGTCGTATAGATACCTAAAACTGGCAAGTCGGATTAAACTGACCCAAAGGCTTTTAGCCCCATTAGTCTGACCTCTACTTTTCTTAAAGCTTTAGAGAGGCTAATCGGCAGATTTATTAGAGATAATTATTTACTCATTAACATGTAACATGCTTACAGAGCTGGCAAGTCCTGCGAAACTGCTTTACATGAACTCAACTGAGCTGGATAGCTCATCAGTGTCCGTCAAAGTAGCCAAGGGCAGCCCACAAGGAGTTTCTCTTATACCCTTGCTGTTGGTCATGGTTATCGATGAACGATAAATTGCAGCGATCTGAGTTTATCGCGCAAAGGTACGCGTGTGATCTCGTTTTGACAGTGTCTGATAAATACCTGAACGTCTTATCTGATCTGACGCAGAACGCCCTTAATATGGTAGAAGTTTGGTGTCTTGAGCCGGGTTGTACGTCAATCCCTCAAAGACTGATCTGGTTGTCTTTACGAGACGTAAAACAGTGCTAATCTATCTGTTCCCACTGTCATTGGCAGAGCGATCACAAGGACATAACACGTTAAGCACCTAGGTGGCTTTCCTGATGGTAAACTCTCCTGGAAATTATATCTTGAATAAAAGCTGGAAAAGACCATTGCTATTTTATGGCATCGGAGTAGGGGTCCTTTGGAAATTCCTAGGTCTGTCCCCCAAAATGATGTCGTTCATCTATAAGTCACTGGTTTCACCCTAACTGTCCTAGGCTTTAGTTGTTTGGTGGCCGGTTGTGAAACTGTCATCTTCAATAGCAAGGATGAATGGATTGCAGATGACAGCATTAAGGGCTATAACCGGGGAAATGTTGCCTGGACCTCTTCTTGCTTTGGAGTCTATTCTACATCTGCCCAAATTGCAGTCCTTAATTCTTGGTACAGCGTGTTCTGCTGCGTATCGACTAAATTGCATTGGGGCATGGAATGTCTTCAGGACTTGTGCGGGGAATTAAATTTCACGAATTCATTCTCCGTCGTTTTCCCTTTGAGAGCATGGTGGCTATCTCAGGATTTCTATAGACAACTGTCTGAGTCAATAGTTTTTTTTGCGGATCGCTCTCGTTCGGAAGTCAGTGCAGGGTTTGGACTTTACTGTCCTAAGTATGAGCTAAGATTCTCGGGTAGTCTGGGCAAACACTCCACGATTTTTCACGCTAGTATAAGCTTAAAATTTCATTAATCCTCTGTTTCCAACCTGGTGAAAGATTGCAAGTACTACATAAATTCAATTTGTTCTATAATTCGAGAGTAAGGATCATGTGGGTGCCTGCTCAGCAATTCCTATATTCTTCAATGGTAGTGAAGACGCTTTTAGGAAGTTTGTGCTACTTGAACTGGGACTGTAGTGGCGTTCTACGCCTAGCTGTCGAAAGGCGAAACATTTCACTATTGAACCCAACCTGGGGTTCACTAAATATGTATTATCCTTAAAAAAGAACCAACTCAGAATTCCGGTCGGCCGCACATCACCGGCCATGGACTTTTCAAAGTTCATCTACAACGCATGGGACTAGCACAGGATGCTCTTTGTGACGACTGCCTAGAGGAAGTGGACGACTGCTTACTATACCGGCCTTTGTATGTCTTCCGGATCTTTGAACGTAGATCAGTTAGTATACATTCCTTAGTTCATACCTTTACAGATTGCTAAGATTGTAGTACGCTTCTGCAATTGAGGATAGATCCTCTTGGTTTGCACCGTGCGCCCATTGTGGCATTGAGTGCTGAATGGTTCCAACCGTTTTAATAAAATAAAAAAATGTTCTGTTATATTTAGTTTTTATAGGGTTGCATTAATTTCTCCCGTTTTATTTTCGTTATCCTTTCCTGCCATATTACGCAAATCTGAGTTTTTCTTCTTAAAACGAGCACAAAACATAATCCTGATTGATGGCCGATTAAAAGAAATTGGAGGTTCTGGGCGAGATGAACGAAAAGTAGTGGAATATCGTGAATAACAAATAGATGCTACATGTTTACGTTTTAGACTAATGGGCTTCTCGAAGTCCACTTTGGAATTACCGAAGTGCAGTTTTTGAATTTAATTGTTGCATTTAATCAGTTTATTTGGATTGAGATTCAATACAAGCTTCTTTAAGCTCTGTGAGTGGGATTCAATTCAATTTGCAAACATTTGAACTTTATTTTAAAAAAATGTTTTAATTTTTTTTCACACAGAATAACATTCTCGTAAAATTTTAGTAATCTGTGTTCTGTATAATTTCAGGGGATCGAAATTTTTAAAATATCTTTCTAAAACAGAAGATGTTTTTAAATTTTAACTAAACAAATTTTAAATTTAGTTTTAACTTTTCAGGAGTTTTGATACCAATTTTTAATTAATTAATTCAAAATCGTTAATATTTAGAATTATAGAATTGGGAAGACTTATTAAATTATTATTTCTAGGAAGAATTTTAATTAAAAAAATTAAATTAAATTAAAAATATATAATTTTTCCAACAGGTCAGAAAAATTTAAATGTTCAGAATTTTGACCAAATCTGGATTTGAGTTATTTTAAGTTTTCAATAACTTTGAATTTCACTAAGTTCTGGGTTTGAGATAACACAAATCGCTATATCAAAAATAAAGGAGGTTTAATTACCTCAAATTCTATAGTTTTGGAAATGGTCTTTGAAACACATATATGCTTAACAACTCTAAAGTTTTTGGAAAGCTTTTATTTCAATGGATTTATAGCTCGAAAAATTAAAATTTGTGCTTTTGAAGTTGAAATTTTTTAGTTGACATATAAAAAGCTCACTTTTCAATTGTACCTAATCTGCTTTTTGTAAATATATTTACAATTATCCAATTAAAAGCTCAGTCAAACTTTATAAAGAAAAATATAAAGTTAGAGCTTTAATTAAAAAATATACTTGGGAATATTTATGTTGAATGTGATCTGACGAACATTTCGACCAATTCAAAATGAATAGGACAATATTTTGAGATTAGTAATCTACATTCAGATGGTATGTATAAAATGAAATTGGCCAAATTATTATTGAAATGTCTCTAGTTAAACAAACTTAACCGCAAACAGCTCTAAATACATAAATATATAGAATAATACATACGATTTAAGGTTCAAGATTCAAGTCACGTATTATACGGTTAAATTAAAATTTATTCCCCGAATGTGTTAAATACAATGAATATTTAATAGTTGCATGTCTAAGCCATATCATCCAGAATTGAAAAATATCTCTCTAATTAAAACCGTATACGATAATAATCATTTACAGTATCATATATACATATACTGTATACACAAAGAGTAATCAACTTTACTATAAAGTCTTATACCTGCACATAAAGCTTTTTTGGTTTCACACAGCAAAAGCTAAAAAAGGTAACCATTTTCATATATATGTGTGTGTGTGTATATTAAAAACTAAAAACTTTTATGTGTTTGTATGTAGTGCTGCATCATTAAACTTTTGAGGCTACATTTATAATTTAAAGTCATATTATTGTCTGTGTAGACTTCTCATGAGAGCAACCAACTATTGTTGACGAGATATAGTATCCAAACACATGCAACTATTTATGCTCATGTATTTTATTTTCAAATACCATGTTGTATGTATGCATGTAATATACTACAATGTTGGAGCCATCTAAACTTCGTCTTAAAAAAATTACGTAAGATAACACAAGGCGGTACACAAAACAATACACATATTGTACAGAACAATAGATGAAAGACGATCCAGTGGAAAAATAAATGAAAAATTCCATTTTCCCATTTTTCGTTTGTTCGTTTTTCTAATTTCGATTTTTATTGTACTGTTCGTTATTGTTATTGTTGTTGTTGTCAATTTTGTTATGTACATGTATTGTTTGTATGCGGAATTAATATTATAAAAAGGGTGACATGTAGGGCATGTCAAAACCAGTGACCCATTTCGAAATTCACGAAATCAACTTCAAGGAGCTTAATGTGTATTTTTAAATATTTAGCTGTAATAAAGCTTTCAATAAATTCATAGCACGACAATTCACCGAAAAAGAAAATCCATGGGAACTACGCTTATACCGATGGAAATGGGATGGGAAAATTAATTTTGGGTAAAATTCTGAAATGTGGCTATCTGGAACGGAACTAGGTCAATCTTTGATAGATTATCATAAAACTTGACAAGTTGAATGGAAATTTGTTTGTAAAATATAGTTTTTGGATCAAACTCTGGATTATGGACAACAGAACTAGACCATTATCCCATTTGGGATAAAACAAAGATTATCTGCTGGTAACTGCTTAGAGAAATTTTTATGAATTAAATTTTTGTGGAAATGAAATTGTAGAACCGGTATAAATATTCTGAACGGTAGCAGTGTGATATATGTTTGTTGACAGTTTAATTGAATTTTAATATGGTTTGTTCCATGTTTCATTTTTCTTTATTACAAAATTTAAAATTAAAATAATATTTGTAATTTATGTCATGATAATCGGTCATTGATTGGATAGTTCCGTTCCAGATGGCCATATCCGAGAATTTAATCCAAAAATCTTTTTACAATCATGCGTTCCATTCAACTTAACAAGTTTCTTAATAATCATGGGTTGGGCCTAGTTCCATTCTAAATACCCATTTTCATGAATTTTATCCAAAAATTATTTTCCAATCCCCTCTAAAGGGTGTTTTTTTTAGAGGTTCACCACTTTGAGTTGGCATCACTTTGTAAACCTATTTAACAGCCGCTAGTTGCTTTTTGTTAATTTTGGCTTTACATTTCATTATGGATAGACTAAATCAGAGCAACGCTTGCAAATTGTAGAATTTTTTTATCAAAATAATGGTTCTGTTCGTCAAATTTATCTTGCACTTCGTCCATTTTATGACGTACATAACTGTCGTTTAGAGCGGGTAATTTGAATAACAATATAGATAGTTTTTGGACCACGTTTATTCTTAATGATAATGTGCATCCCGTGAAACACCGAACAGTGCGCACTGAAGAAGCTGTAGCCGCTGGACAGGAAAGCATTGAAGAAAACCTACATCAATCAATTCGTCGCTGTTCTGAGCAACTGGGGTTGTGTCCTTCCACTTTATGGAAGATTTTGGGCTTAAAAGTTTTCAATATTCAACTTGTACAGGAATTAAAGCCAAACGACCATCGTACCCGCCGCCAATTCGGCGATTTAGCTGAAGGACAAATTGATATTGATGTGGAATTTCCATTCAAAATTTTGTTCCCGATGAAGCCCATTTTTGCTTGAATGGGTATACGTAAATCAGCAGAATTGTCGCATTTGGAGAGAGGATATAGGGACGTGAGCTGTATAGGGACATGATTAAAAAAAATTCGTACCTCGATTACCTGGCATTAATCTTGCTGACATGTGGTTTAACAAGACGGAGCCACTTGCCGCACAGCGCGCGCTACAACTGATTTACTCAAAGAAACTTTTGATGAAAGAATAATTTCGCGTAATGGTTCAATTAATTGGCCACCGAGATCGTGTGATTTAACCCCATTGGATTATTTTCTTTGGGGTTATGTAAAGTCACTTGTCTACGTCGATAGACCAGAGACAAATGAACACCTGAAAGTCAACATTCCAAATGCTGCGAAAAGTTTGTGAAAATTGGTGTTCCAGATTGCACCATGTACGCGCCAGCCGTGGCGGTCACATGGTCGAAATCATATTTAAACTCTATAAAAAAAACACTCTTTACATTCAACTTGTCAAGTTTTTTGATAATCGGTCAAGGGTTGGCCTAGTTTCGTTCCGGTTGGCTATATTCCAGAACTTTATCCAAAAATAATTTTACAACCACATTCATATTCAACTTGTCAAGTTCCATGATAAACGAGTAAAGGATTGGCTTATTTCCTTGCCAGGTGGCCATATTCCAGAACATTATCCAAAAATCATATTCCAATCCCAGTTCCATAGTCGTAGTTCCCATGTATTTTCTTTTTCGGTGAATTGTCGTTTTCGGTGAATTCATTCAAAATATGTGTTCTGTACGAAGCATCGATGCACAATGTGAGTAATCTATCAAAGGTGCACAAATTCAAATATTTAAAAGGTCTGCTCAAGGGTCAAGCTTTCGAGCTTATTCGTCAGAACAGTAGAAATTCCGATTAGGCGTGGACAAAGGCTGTTGAGCGATATGATGTAAAGGATCAAATTTGAACCGTATTAATAAAACTCTTCCTGGAACAACCAAATTTAAATGGTTCACCCAAACTCGGTAGCCAAAGCAGATGAAATTGTAACATGGCTGAAGTCATTGGGCGAGAAAGCTGAGACCCGCGAATCAATCAAACGAACCATGCAGAAATTTTCTGTATAGGCAGATTCAACGTTAATATGAAACAATCGCCTAAAAAAGTCGACTATCCTATCTTAATGCCGAGCACTATTTATTTATTTGTTGCGAATTCACTCAAACGAACGTAGCCGACAGAAGAGGATTTGTGGCCGAGAAAAAACTTTGTTTCATTTGTATGAAATCAAGGCTCAAAATTGCAAATTTAAGGCATAGATGATCTCAATGTCGACGACGCGGCAACTTATTATTACACATATGAAGATACCTTCAATTCTGCATTTGCGAGCCAACCACAATCTGCCATCATTGCAAAATTAAGGATGGATTAGGACTCTGGCATTCCTGCAGAGCAATGTTGTACTCCGGATCCCAAGCATCGTTTGTGGATTAGAAACTCTCGCATAAATTATCACTGAACAGGAAAATGGACGCATTTCAATATAATGGTCTGTCAACCAGTAATTTAATTTCAACAGGCATGCTAAATCTTGAAGTCTCTTCTTGAAATGGCGAAACAAGCAACCTCAATGTGCAAGCTCCTATTTTGGACAAAATTCCTATAATTATTCCATCCGCTGAATATTGTGAAATCAACTTAGAGCATCTAAAATCATTGAATCTTGCTGATCCCATTTTTAACACACCGTCAAAAATTGATCTGCTGTGGGGCGCAGATGTATTTTTTACAATTTTGCAAAATGGGAACGAAAAGAAAACAATCGGGGAACATTTGATAGCTCAAAACACACTTTTCGGTTTTATTATTTTTGGAACTAAAGACTGCTGCTAAGAGCAAGGAGTCTATCAACCTCCAGTTGAACATTGGTATGAATGTTGACGAAACACTTGCACAATTGGCAGTTAGGGGAGATGTCACCTGAAATGGATTTCAAGCAAATCGCTAACCGAAACAAAGAAGGGATGTTTATTGATCGCCTTCCTTTTAAAATTAAGGACGGTCAACTGGGACGTTCATTTGACATAACTTATGCAGGAATATGAGGACTTAATCATTACTACTATCCAAATGACAGTTTGACCACAAAACTCAGAGTGGTATTCGACGGCTCCCGTAAAACAAATATTGGAACTTCATTGAACTAAATCTGGTAGTCGGTCCAACTATTCAACCCACATTGTGGAGTATTTTACTTCAATTCAGAACGTACAGGTATTTTCTATCAACCCATTGTTCTAAAAGATTTGTACGTGTATCTTCAGATGTTTTAGGAATTTGTTTTAGCGCTGTTCCAATTAAAAACTAACTCGGTGTAAATCAATAATAGGTGCTGTCATCACTTGGAACTTGGCATAGTGGACAAGAGTTGAGAATTGGTTCAATTTCACACAAAAGAGTAACAGTTTCTTCTGCTGTTAAAATGATCCTTCCTGACGCTTTGATTAAATGGTTTTTTGCCATTTTCACCACCGATTCATAGAGCCCTCCAAAATACGGTGCCAAAGTTAGATTAAAAATGGAAAGTTGTTCTGTTTTTTGTCCAATACTGTAATACCTCGTCCATAAATTGTGGATGGGTCATTGCCCGTTTAATATAATCGTAGAACTGTGTTACCGACGTCTCCATATTACAGAGTTTACGATCGCCTCCTACAAAATTAGTGCCATTACCACAATAAATGTTGACTGGTATTCCTCTTCTATAGACACAAATCTTTTTAACGCAGCACTAAAGGTGTCTGCAGTGTATGATGAGACTAATTCCAAATGTATTGCCTTTGTATAGTAGCAAACGAATATATGCCTTCAAAAGCTTGGTCCCTCTCCCTCGTTTGGTTGCTATGGTGATTAGGCCCGTATAATCAATGCCAACATTTTGAAATTGTCTGGCTCTTGTCAGTGGTACCTTCAGAAATCTTTTGTTCAACGACTGTTGCTGCGTATCGTCTACAAATTAGATAGTGATAGTTTTACAGTATTTCGACAGTTAACAACCCAGTAACGTTGTCGAAGTATGAAGGAAGTTAATGTCGGACCAGGGTGATGATTTTATATACGGATATGACGAATAAGTTCACTTATAGGATGAGATTTTTCATCAAAGGTAAGTTCCCCATGCTCCAGCCTGCCTCCGACTCTCAAAACTTCATCTTCGTCCAAGAATCTAGATAACATTTTTTACTTGCTTGAGCTTGCAAGTTGCCGGTGATTTTGAATACATGTAATTTCGTTTTGATAGGTGATGGGTTGAACGTGTCTTGTGCAGAACCTATCGGCAACTATATTTCTTTCAGCACTAATCAATTGTGGGTACTGCTTGGTTTTTATTAAATTTGCGACTTTCATGACATAAACAAAACGGAGCAATTTTATGTAATTGTTCATTTTGGTGAATATATAGTGATATTGCCATCTTGGTCAATTGGCCACATCAATGGGTCTAATTTGAGCCACATTGGCCCATTCTACCATATTTTTTGCGACAATGGATTGGACGAATATACTCTAACCTCTAGATGTAAGGTCTGCTGGGTTGATTTCGGTTGGTACATATCGCCAATGATTTCTTGGTAGATGTTTCAGAATATTCGCTATTCGATTGCCATTAAATTGTTGCCAGTTACTTTGGAGACTGCTTACCTATTAGATATATAGATTGAACTGCACATAACTCGAGCCTTGAAATTGACACGGGCTTTAATGGAGCCACCTTTGTTTTCGCTGTTATTATTTGAGTTTTTACTACATTGCTGGGATAACAGACCTGGCAATAAATCATTGCAGCATATGCGCTCATGTTAGCGTCTGAAAAACCATGGAACTCTACTGCCGTTAGTTGTGACTGGTGGTCTATGAACCGTAGTATTTCTAGATTTTGAAAGTGATGAAGTTCCTTTTTCATATGTAACCATTTATTTCCGCTGGAAGTTCATCGTCCCATTCAAGTTTCCTTAACTACAATTGCTGAACCAAAATTGTACATATGACTATTGCACGTGAGATCCAACCAAATGTATCAAGTATTTTTGCACTGTTGATTTTTCACATAGATTTAGAACATAAGACACCCATTTGTGTTGAGGGAAACCACCTGATGCCAATGAAGCAGCAAGTTTTACTTTTATATCTCGCTGTTTATCTATAGTTTCTGCTCCCGTAAGTAGGTCATCCACGAATTGCGTTTGAATTATTCGTTTGATAGTAGGATCTGATCCCTCTCCACCCATTTCAAAAAACCATCTTGTCGCTTGGTATGGGACTGACGCGGTTCCATAAGTTACAGTGAGAAGTTGAAAATGTTTTAGATCTTCTGCTTGTTTTTTCGTTAGAGAATGCGTTTGTAGTCTACGTCACGGGAATCAAGTAAAACCTGGCAATACATTTTTTTAAACATCTTAACAGCAGAAAAAACTGTTACTGTATTGTGTTAAATTAAACCAATTCTCAACTCCTGCCCACTATGCCAAGTTCTGAGTGATGACAGGGACATATTTAATTGGCATTAACAGCGCTAAAAAAAATTCCTAATTCCTAAAACATCTGAAGATACACTTCAAAATCTTTTAGCACAATGGGTTGATATTCAACGGCAAATCGAAGTATTTGCTAGCGCTTCCAAATCGAATATTTAAATTCTTTGCAGCAGCGGCAAAAACTGTTTACAAAAAACGGTAATCTTCAACTAGGTGAAATAGTATTAATGAAATACGTCCAATTACCACCATTTCACTAACACCAACCAGGCCATTAGGCATCATTGAAAAAAATTAGCCAGGAGATGACGGGTTAGTTTTTGTCATTACCATCCGCACGCAAAATTCCAAATACTAACGGCCAAAATCAAAAGTCATCAGGCTACCTGTGCAGTGTAAGGATTAAGCTCCTTACAGGTGGAAGTATGTTTAAAATCATTTCAATATTGACATAAACGAAGCTCTCCTTCAGAGAGCTTTCACCTTAATATTCAAAATACAAATCTATAAATGATTCCACCTGGATAGAAATTGGTTTATGTTTTATTGCAAACCAGAGAAATTTGATTTAAGATACGAAAGCTTAAATAAAGCTTTCGTCATTTTTAAAACTGAATAATATCTTCTTTTTATTTTATTCAGATATTCAAAAGTTTTTTAAATAAAATTGACATAATTAATAAAATTTAGAATTTTTGGGAATTTCAAATACAAACCAGGCTAATCAAAATTTGGAATTAAGAAATTTAGGTATCGAGTGTTAACTATGTTCAAATTAGCAAAAATATTTTTCGCATTTTGAACACTGAATATTGAATTTTAGTTTTGAGCTTTTTTATAAATTGAAATAATTTCAATTGATATATGGCATTTTGAGATACGACACATTTGATAATTAAAAAAAATGTTTTTATAATATTTACAAAATTTAGTATTTAAAGATATGGTTAAACATAGAGAATGAAAATGTGATTGTTGGCAACTTTAACTAATAAAATATTTAAAAATTTCAAAATTTCAAAATTTTTAATACAAAATTACGAATTTCAAATTAAATTACAGTTAAAAAATTTAGTGAAATCTAAAAATATTATTTCAAAATTATAAAGAAATTTGGAAATTTTGAATACCGCGAAATTGGAAATTTTGGATTCTAAATTAATGTAAATTTAATTTAGGATTTTGAAAATTTAATAATAAACAAGGTGCTACGAATATAAATAGTGAAAATTGAAAAATTTGGAGAACTACGGAATTTTGGTTAATTGAACATTTCAGAATTAAAAATTAAAAATTTAGAAAAGATGATAGACTGTTCTTAATTTGGCTACAAACCAGAACCAGAAGGATATAAGACATTTCAAAATTCGAGATTTCAAGTAATCGAAAATTTTAGAATTTTGAGAGTTTTAGTGGTAAAAAAAGAATAATTTAAGGATTTTGGAAATTAGAAATGAAATTATTGCCTTCTGAAGATTCAAATACTAAACAAAAAAAGTTTTAAGAAAGATTCTGGGATTGTTAATTTCTAAAATTTAAAACCAGGGGTGCTATTCTTGAACCATTACGAAAATTTTCGGTACCGAATTAGTGTCAAAGTATTACGAAAATCTTAAAATGGTATTCTTGAAAACTTATTCCGAAAATTTTCGCAACGGAACGTTACTAAAATTTTAGTAATGGTTATTTCGTTCCTTATTTCGTTTTCGTAATAAAATTAACATGAAACAAATTGTTAGTTTTAAATTTTCCGTGAGTTAGAGTGAGATAGTTATAATAATTTAAACTGACACTTTAAGTGATTGGTTTTATTAATACAAAGGAATTTGGTTGACGTTGAGCTCCTACCTCCCACGCAGTTCAAAATAAATTATAAGTGTATAATAATGGATAGTGTAAGACGCGGTGGCAGCCATATAACGCCTGGCCAAAAAGAAATTTTAATTGATTTCTTAGAAAGTCATCCAAAATTAAACAGTGGAAAATTTGAAAATAATTTCACTTTTAAAGACGCCACAGCACTATGGCAAAAAATAACTGAGAAATTAAACTCAGTTCCATCCGCTTGTAAGGACTGGAAAGGCTGGTGAAAGGTATGTATTTAATATTTAGCTTTATCACAAATATAATTTACATTACGTTAAATAGTTATTAGGCTTGGTATGATATGAAAGCTGCTGCGAAAACTAAAAGTTCCGAAATTCGGAAGCACCAAGGTGGAACTGGTGGAGGACATCGTCTCAACCTCCAAATAACACCCATAGAGCAGAGGGTTTTAACTTTAGTTGGTCCAACATCATTGACTGGTGATGATAACATCATCGAAACGCAGATAAATTTAGTAAACTGAATGATTTATTTGTTTTGACGTTAAAATTATTTGATGCATAAACCAAACATACTATGATCATAATTTAAAAGTGTTTAGTACTCATAATTTTCGCATTCATGTTATATACTTGTCAATATACAATTTATAGATAATCAAAGTAAACCATTTTATACTTTTATAGTAATAACGTCAAAACACATAATTCAAAACGTCATGAAAGTCAAATAATTTATTTTCATTAATTTCATGTTGAGGTACGTACAAATCATTTTTATTTTTTTCGTTTTAGGATCATTTCCAGACTAATAATGAAATAACATCAATTGACGTCGAAATTGCTAACGAAGATTATGAGAGACAATTAGAAGTCGTCAGTTCGATCCCATCAATTTCATCAATTCCAACAACAACAATCCCACCAATTTCATCAACTCCAACAACAACAATCCCATCAATTCAACCACCGGTTCAAACATCCAGCCTACGATCGCGAAAAATAAAGCGCAGAGTGGAAACAACGTTGGAGCATACAATTGCAGCCACTAAAGCTTATGAGGACAAATGCCAGAAGGAACTTGACCTCAAGGCGAAATATTGGCCGTGTTTCTTGACGTTTGATCTGATCCGGATCAGATCATATATGCTTTCCTTTCATTTGTATAGCTGCGTTTCATGAAATCAATACAAAAATTGTATATTTTTTGTTTTTAGGTTATTATATTGATCCTATTAGCATTTTGGTTCAAAACGTAGATAGAAAAACAAAAAAACAAATTTTTTTTATGTTTATTTCATGAAACGCCGCTATACAAATGAAAGGAAAGGAGATATGATCTGATCCGGATCAGATCAAACGTCAAGAAACACGGCTATTATGAAAACAAATAAGAGTTTTAGAAAGAGTGGCAACAGCTAATGAAGGCATGGCAAAAGCCATTGCTGATATAGCCGAGGCAGCTAAAACTGTAACTTTACTTTTAGCAGGAGGCAATGAAAACACAAATTAAAAATATGTAGTTCAAATGAATAATGTTAATATTTGTGTATATTTTATATAATATGTTTATAAAACAATTAATCAATTTAAGTTTTTTTTAATGAAATAATAATGTGATAATTTTAATATTGAAATATTTTTATAAAAAAATATAATGTGAAATAAAATAAATTTTAAGACTGATTTAAAATTATGAATTTAAATAAAATATTTATATGTATTGAAATATAATGTTTAATAAAATTATTAAGAATTAAATTAAATTGAATATTTTTGTTTCTTTAATTGGAACTGAATTAAGATCTAACAATTCTGTTTTGTAGTGCCCGTCCTTGTGTTAGCAGTGTGTTTGAGCCGCTGATATGATTATCATCTTCCGAGCTACTGTTAAACATTTCGTCACCCAAAATATCCTCCGTATTGTCTGGTTCTTCTAAATTTGAGGCTATACACATGTTGTGCAAAGTACAGCATGTATTAATAATTTTGGATGCCACTGTTGGGCTGTAGTGGAGCACTCTATGTTTTAACAGGCACCTAAAGCGCATCTTTAATACACCATTTAAGCGCTCTACGGTGCTGCGTGCAGCCATTTGATGGTCATTGTACCTGCTTTCTGGGCTATTTTCAGGGGCATTTAAAATAGGTGTTAGCATCCATGGGCGCAGTGCATACCCAGAATCACCTAAAAATATTTTGATGCAATATAATATATAATATGTAATGTAATGTAATGTAATATATATATATATACATATTAAGCTTTTGAATTTTTTTGTACTTACCAACAAAATAGTACATGCCGGGATACATCCGATGTATTTGTTGAATAGCTGGAAGTGTATTAGAATTATTCCAGATATAGCTGTCGTGCGTCGATCCTGGGTATTTTGCATTAACATGCAAAATATTTAAGTTTGCATGTGAAATCTATAAAATTATACATAATTACATAAAATACATCAGTGGAAAATGTTACTTGCACTTTATACCAACTGAACATTTATTGAGTGATACCCTTTACGATTAACATAAATGTGTTCAGGATATAAGGGATCATTTTCGGAAGGGGCCACGATAGCCACATGCGTGCAATCTACTGATCCAACAATGCCAGGAAATTGGTAAATGTTGAAAAATCTAATTACAGTAAAAATTTAGCAATAGTAGTTTCTTTCTTAAAATCTTCAGTATTTGATAACTGTTTTTACTTACTTTTGCCGAATACAGTTTAAATCATCGACGCTTGATGGAAATTTTATTTTCGCTGTAAATAATCCGCTTGAATGAACAGCATCTGTCACTTCATGTATTGAACGACTAACAGAAGCTTGGCTCAGCGCAATGTTTTTATTATCCCCTATATCTTGCTGGTAGCTACCAGAGGCAAAAAATCTTAATGCACACATTATCTAAAATAAGTAAAAACACATTAAAACCTATTTAGAATAAAAACTTTATAGTTTCTTTAGAGTAGTGTACTTACTTTCGTTTCCACACTTAGAGCAGACACTCGAGTTGGTTCTACCATAAAGGGATACAAAGATCCACCAATTCTTGGGCAATTTCCTTATTGACCCGAAATAATTTTTTGAACACATTGTCTGGTAGCTCAAAACAATCAACAAACTGATTAATTTGCCGAGCGACACTTATATTTCTTTCGGCTTGCTCCATTTCCGATAATTGGAAAAGCCACGCCAAATCAACACTTCCAGCCATTCGGTATAAAAAGTTTATATAATCTTAATACTAACAGCTTATTTTATTTATTTAATTTAACACACCTAATTTTATTTATGTAATTCAAATTTAATTGAAAAAATGGCATCAGCTTATTTTGATTATCTCAGATAGTTTGACACATTTATAATCACCTCATTACGAAATGTTAATATTTTTTATTCACCACTTTTTTATTTTCGGAATGGTTTCAAGAATACTAATTTATCATTTCGCCATTACTATTACGAAAACAGCGTTACGAAAATTTTAGATACCGAAAATTTTCGCTATAGTTCAAGAATAGCACCCCAGGTAATTATTTAAAAATAATGATTTTCTGAAAATTCGGTTAACAAAAAATTTGAGAATTTGAAAATTTGAAAATTTTAGAAATATTAATATTTCGAAATGATTTCAGAATTAATTTAGGAATTTTTAAAGTTTGAATATTATAAACGTGTTTGTTATAAAAATTTAAAATATTGAATAAAAATTCATTTATTCTACAAAATTTAGCAACAGAAAAAATCAAAACTTTTTATTCTTAAGAACATAAGGAGGAATAGGTTGTCAGAATGTTACGCACCTGGCACTATGCAGTTCAGTTAAGTTTCAAACGATATTAATGTTGGGACACTTTTAGTTTAACTCAGCTTCTGTTAAAAAATTTCCCAAGTTTCTCAATTCAATTGGAAAGTATAAAAGATTTGCATAACATCAAAAATATTTACGGTGGTGGGCGTGGTAGTAGAGTGATTGACTTTGGGATTGTGGACCAAGGTTCGAATCCCATTAGCGACGGTATTATTTTAATTTAGTTTCTTCTGTATACAAATTGGTTCAACACACACCTTCTGTTAAACATTTTCATATAATTTTCAAGTAGTGGCATGTATACAAGATGGGTAAATAACGAAGGTGAAAACGCAGAGTCCATTGCCTTTGCTAAAATTTACAATATAGTATAACAAATAGTATAACATAACCCAATAGTATAACAAATCCGGATCGGAATTTCGCTGAAATGGACGTGAACTTTTTGATCCACCAATTACACAAGGGTCTGCTTTGTGCCCAAACGTATCAACACATTTTTTATAAACGTTGTAAGGGAGACGATCAAATTTCGAAAATCGCAAATCTCGAGTCGAATAGATTTTATGCAACCACTGGTCGAGTTGGACGATATGGGAAACAATTCGAAAACAATTTCGGCGGAACGGATTGCGGCAGAAGAATTTTTATTTTTTGTCGCCGGTTTTGAAACTGTTAGCTCCGTATTAACGTTCACAAGCTTTTAACTCATATACGTGATGTTTTACAGAAACACAACGGAAATATAACGTACGATGCAATTGGCGAGATGACATATTTGGATCAAGTACCGAACGAAGCTTTGCGAAAATATCCACCCACCGAATTATTAATAACTTATATAGGACTTATAAAGTGCCAAATACAAATCATGTGATTGTCAAGGGTGAAAAGTTGATCGTACCAATTTATGGAATATACCACGATCCCGACGGTTTACAGAAGAAAACAAGGCGGTACGGCATCCGTTCACATTCCTGCCATTCGGCGAAGGACCACGAGTTTGTATTAGTCAACGGTTTTCTGTGATGCAATTTCGTTTGGGGATCATACCAATTTTGTTGAATTACCGAGTGGTGCCGTGTGCCGATACACCAAAGACGATGTGTTGAAAAAAATGCGTAGGTGTTGACGTCGGAGAAATTGATTTTTTTGAAATTCGAGAATATCGCTCGTTTCACCATTATGTAATTGGTCTATAAATAATGGCAAAATGAAATGTCATTCTCTTATATTTTTTTGACTTTGACGCGCCAATACGCCAAATGATTTCCGCAACAGTCCTCCAAATTATATTTTATATTTATGTATTCGTATCAAAAATATAATTTTTAATTGAAACATATATTGTTTATTTATTTTTGGTCATTTAATCATTTTTATTTATTGTATATTATATATCAGCAAAAACAAAATATATAAATAAATAAAAAAATTTATGTTTTATTTATTTATTTGATTTTTGATAAAAAATATATATTTAAAAGCAATAACAATAAAAAAAAGTCGCATAAAATGATTTTCAATAGTTGATAAAATATTGGTTCATTTAACAACAAATTTTTATTTTTATTTAAATTAATTAAATATTTCGATTTAATTTTTTATTTTATTTTTTTTTTTTTGCGATTCGTTGTTGATACTGTTTAATGTTTATAAAATGAACGCTCAATTGCTAACCATCAAACTGTTGAATTTGTGGTGAATAATTTAAAAACGATTTTATGTTTTTGTTCGGCGGGTTATTGATAAAAAAAATTAAATCTCATTGTGTGGCGGTGGACATAATTTTGGTTTGTTTGTTTGATACAGTAAACTAGCCGATATTATGGGTTTCAAGACAAATTTAACACGTAACGATGTTTCGAAATATTTTTTTGATAATTAGCTTAATTTATTAAATAATTTTGATTATAATCCATTGTCTTAAAACAAATTATTCATAATTAATAAATAATTTTAAAATTATTTATTAATTATGAATAAAAGGCCCTAATTTTTATTTTTTATTAATTCTTAACGATAAATAAATTTCCTAGCCTACATTTCAAATAATAGAACCAGTGGACTACTAAAACTGTTTACTGAGCTTAAGTTAAAAACGTTAAACTTTATTTAAACTTATTCGTAAATCGTTTATATCTTGACAATTGTCATTTAACATTTATGTAGTAGAATACTGAGAGCGTTTTACGCTCGATTAATTGTATGATCAACTACTACATCTAATGACTAATGGTATGGCACAATGATTGAAAAACATTTATTTAAATCTCACTTTAACTAAAACCATCATTTAAAAATCATTACATAAAAGTATCGAATTTTGACATAAACTAATATCAACTTTTGAAAGTTCGTTTAAAGCTTTCAGAGAGCTTTCACCTTAATATTAAAAATAGTAATCTATAAATGATGCCATCCGGATAGAAATTAGTTTATGTTTTATTGAAAACCAGAGATATTAATTTAAGCGACGAAAGCTTAAAGTAAGCTTTTGAAAATTCTAGAGCCGAATAAAAGCAAACTTTTTATTTTACGTAGATATTCAACATGCATTTTCTGAATAAAAATTAATTCGTCTTCCAAAAATTTTTCAAATTTGTAAAATTGACATAAATAATAAAATTTAAAATCAAAATTTGAATTTAAGAAATTTAGGTATCGAGTGTTAACTCTGTTCAAATTAGCAAAAATAAGTTTTAAAAATATTCGAATTTTGAATACTGAATATTGAATTTTAGTAATGAGCTTTTATATAAATTTAAATAATTTCAAAGAATTGAATTTATGGTTAAACTTGGAGAATGAAAATGCGATTGTTGGCAACTTAAACTAATAAAATATTAAAAAAATTTTAAATTGGTTCATTCAAAATTACGGATTTTAAAAGTAAAATAATTTTGTTCTAAAACTGTTATTTCAAAATTATGAAATAATTTCAAAATTTCCAATACCGAAAAATAGGAAATTTGGGGTGCTGAATTTATGTGAATTTAATTTGGGATTTCACAAATTTAAGAAAAACCAGGTGCTATGAATATAAATCGTGAAAATTGAAAAATTTAGAGAACCACGGAAATTCGGTTAAAAAAAAATTTTGGAATTCAGAAAACTCGAAAATTTTAAAATAAAAAAAAAAATTAAAAATTTTGAAAATATGATTCGGCGTCTGTTCTTAATTTCGCTACAAAGACATCAAAAAAAATTTAAATTCCAAAATAAATGTTGATATAAAAATTTAGCAATTTGGGAATTTCAGGCAAATTCAGGCAAAAACTTTGGTCTGAGAATTCAAGATTTAAAAATCAAAAATGTTTACTACCTAATCGAAAATTTTAGAATTTAGAAAATTCTAGTGGTAAAGAAAGAATAATCTTTTTAATTAGATTCGTTACCATAAAAAAATTATGAATAAAGAATTTTTAGAGAAATATTGATTTTAAAATATATTATTTAACTGGTAAGAGAATTGATAAAATTGAGAAACTAAATGTTGAAAGTTCGAATAAAAGTTGTTGTCATCTGAAAATTCAAATAGTAAACCAAAACAGTTTTTAGACTGGAATTGATAATTTCTAAAATACCAAACCAGATAATTATATAAGAAAAAAGATTTTGTGAAAATTCAGTTTACAAAAAATTTGAGAATACGAGAATTAAACATATAAGATTTCCAGTTATCGAAAATTTTAAAAATTTAAATACTTTGAATTGTACAATTTAAGAATTTTTAAAACAATAGTAAGTAAACATTAAAATTCATAAATTTCCATGACCAGTTGACTACTATAACTGTTTAATGAGTTGTAAGTTTAAGGTTTCTTCTTAAACTTTATTTAAACCCATGTCATCTTTACAAAAATACAAGAAACAATTTTCAATTCCTCGAAAATTCTTACCAAACCGTTTAATATAACTATTAAATCTAGTGTATCACTTAAAGCATGTATGCCAAGCATAGCCAACCTATGACTTTGAATTTTAAGTAGGTACTTTTGAAATTTTTTGAATAAAAATTAAAAAATTTCAATATTTGTAAACATTTTTTAAAATCGTTTGCAACATTTTTAAAAAATTATTCTTGCTAAATTCATACAACGTATTATACATTTTAACTATGTAAATTAAATTAATATATGAATTTTGTTAACAAATATTCCAACTCTATCTTAGAAAATTTCCAAACTTTTAAAAAATTTGTAAAAAGCTAAAAAAAAGTTTAAATTTATCCGGAACTTTTAAAATATCTTTAAATTTGAACTTATCTTCCTAAAAATAATTAAATTTACATCTCAAAATTTGTCAAAGTTCTGTTAATTTATTTTCTTTTCAATTAAAATTTAACAAAATTTTTTGGGGGGTTCTTAAATTTATGCTATTAATATAAATTTAAAAACCCCCAAAAAAATGTTGTTGAATTTAAATTTAAATGAAAATAAATCCTGCAAAATAATTTATTTAAATATTTTTCTTATATATACATATTTCAAATCTGTTAATGGAATAATATACAAATTGTTTAAATTTGGCATTCAATTTTGGGGGCCTAAAAATATGAAATTAGAATTAAGAAATTTAAAATTTGTATATTTTTTAAATAAAATTCTTAAAATTTCCAAAATAAATATAATCCACATGTAATTTATCTTGGAACTTAGAAAGTTACAATATAAAATTTAAATACTAAGCTTGTTGTGTCAAGCCACATGTGCACTCGCACATCATGCATTTTTTTTACCAAACCTCATGCAGTTTTCCTAAATGGCCTATAAGTAAATAAAAATGCATGACATTCCGGTGCATAAGAGTGCATATGGCTTGGTATAATGCATTATTTGCATGATGTATAGGTGCCACAGCGGCGTACTATATGGAAAAATTACTTGAAGCACCGGAGCATCGGTGGCAGCGAAAGTGTTTAAATATTTAAAATTGTGAAATTACAAAATAATAAAAATCTAAAACTTTCCAAAATTTTTAAAGTTTTCATTTAAATATAAATAAATTTTTATATTAAAAAAAAATTGAAGTTTAGAACTAAAATTTTAAAATTCCTAGCGTTCTATTTATATTTTTAAAAATTTCCAAAAATATGAAAAATAATAAAAATTGAATTTTTAAAATGTTGAAGTAAGGAAATGCAACTTTATAAAATATAAAATACTTAAAAAAGTATACTTTTAAAAATTGATCAAATTTAGTAACTACAATTCAAAAAAATTTAATACTGTAAATTTTAAAATATTATAATTTAGAACATAAATAATTAAAATAGATTTTTGCTCCAATAAAGCTTGAAATGTTGTCTAAAAATATAAAAACTTCCAGTAATTCTAAAAGTTAGTATTCTTAAATATAAACAATTTTTTTAAATGTTGCACATTAAATTGCAAAATTTAATTCCAAATTAAATACATAGAAACTATAAATAACTTTAAAATTCCATAAGTTCTTATCAACTAAATTCCGGTAGAATTCTGATCACGTCTCATACCGACAAAAATGGTTTCACTTTCGCCTTAATAAAAAAATGTTAAATCTTTTAAACAGGCTTATTTATTTAAAATTATCGTTAATGGCATAAGATTAGATAAAGTTAATTTTAATCAATATTTAGATTAGTTCTAAATTAAAATCGTAACAAATTATGAAAACGATTAATGTTGCTTATAAATACGAATTATGACATAGTAAGTTAAAATTCTTGAATGAATGATAAAAATTAGGGCGTTATTTTGATTTGATAATAGCCAAAGAAATTCGATAATTTTGAATTTTAATTTAATCCATAGATTATTGATTTGAATTAACTTTCTATTTGGCACGTATTGTACATCATTCTTGGGTAAAAACAACGCCCTAAATTTTTTTTAAACAAATTGACAATACTTTTAGAAATCGAAATTTCGTGACAGACAGACAGACAGGCGGACACGTATTATTATCGGACTCAAAGCTCCTCTAAATTGAATTAATAACAAATTTTAAATTTCAAATACACTTAATGACTATAGTTCTGTTAACTATTTCCAGTATTGAAAGTCAATAAGTTTTTCAGTAAGATCTAACTCCTAAAAGTTTTAATGTTTATTTATTTAATTTTCTTTTAATATTTATAAAATTTGAAGCTTAGTTTAAATTTGAACTGAAACTTTAAAATATATTTATTAAAACTTCTGAAAATATAAAAATCAATAAAAATTTAATTTTTGAAATCTTGATGTTAGGAAATGCTACTTCATAAAATTTAAAATACTTAAAAACAAATTTACCAAACTACAAATAAAAAAGTTGAATTCTGTGAATTTTAAAATATTAAAATTAAAATACATATTGGCTCCAATAATGCTTGAAATTTTGTCTGAAAATTAAAATATTAAAAAAGAAACTCAGAACCGGTAATTCTGAAAATTAATATTTTTAATTACATAAAAATTCTCTAAATGTAATAATGTAAATGGAAATCATTAATAATTTTACCAATCGAAATTTAAAATACTATAAATTCTTAACTTTATTAATCGGTGATATTATTGGGCTGAAGAACAATTCAACTGAATTTCGGTAGAAATTGGATCACATCTCCAACTGGCAAAAATGGTTCTACTTGCGCCTTGATTAAACCAAAATGTAACAACTTTTAACCATGCTTATTTATTTAAAATTAACTTTAATGACATATCATGATTAAATGTAATTAATTTTAATTAATATTTAGGACAATTCCAAATTAAAATCGTAAAAAATTATGAAAATGAAGAATGTTGATTATAAATACGAATTAGTGCATAAATGGATGCAGATATAAATTAGAGCGTTATTTTGGTTTCATAAAAGTCAAACAAACACGATATGAATTTTAATAATCCATAGAATATTGATAAACCATAGAATATTGATTTGGATTATCTTTCTATTTGGTATGTATTCTACATCATTCTGGAATAAAAACAACGCCCCAATTTTTTTTTTTAACAAATTAACAATAATTTCAGAAATCGAGACATCGTTCGTCAAATTAAATCTGCGGTACTACTCAAAAAATGTGACAGACAGACATTATTATTGAACTCAAAAGCCACTCTAAATTGAATTTATAACAAGTTTTTAATTCCTTGATGACTAGAGTTTTCTAAATTTTTAGTTCTGTTAACTTCTTGCAGTATTGAAAGTAGTTTATGAATACCGCTAAAATATTAAAAATTTTCAAATTCTGAAAAAATATTATAATTCAATTGACGTTCACTTAACTCCTTAATCCCAAAAGTGCACCAAAATTCTCAAAATTTAAAAAATATTTAAATCGGACATTTTGCTAAACTCTTAAATTTTTTTATGTTTTCAGATTTAATTGATTTACAAATATTTATAAAATTAGAACTAGAGAGCTTAAAGTTTAAAATTCTTAGCTTTCTTATATAAATTTTAAAACTTCTGAAAATATTAAAATTAGTAAAAATGAAATTTTTTTAAATGTTGAAATTATAGGAAATACTAAAAAATATTAAAATTAAAACTAATGTTTACTATAAAACTTGAAATTTTGTCTTAATATTTTACAAACACACTCGGTAATTTTTAAAATTAGTATTCTAAATTATTGTTATGTACGTCTCGTACCGATTAAAATGGTTTCACTTTCGCCTTGGTTAAAACAAAAACGTTAAATCATTTAACCGTGATTATTTATTTACTAACATTATTGAATAACATTAAATGTAATTCGGTTTAATCAATATTTAGGACAATTTCAAATTAAAATCGTAAAAACATATGATAAAAAAATGTTGATTACAAATAGAAATTCCATTGATTATAAATACAAAAATTATAAATGGATGAAGAAACAAATTAGGGCGTTATTTTTATTTAATAAAGATCAATAAAACACGATAATTTTCAATTTTGTTAAATCCATAGAATATAAATTTGGCTAAACATTCTATTTGGTACGTATGCATGATTGGTTCAGGAATAAAAAAAACGCCCTAAATATTTTTAAATATAAATTGACAGCTCTTTCAGAAGTCGAGACTTCGTCAAAATTAATCTTCGTTACTGCTTAAAAAGTAAAAGCTTAACAGACAGACGGGCAAAGCAGTATTATCAAACTCAAAACTACTAGCAGTAAGCAAAACTTTGAAATTCTGAAAAAATATTATAACTCAATCTCGCAAGGAAAATGTTTTGTTGTTAACTTCTTTAAATTTTTTAAAGTATTTATTAAATTTGAAGTATAGAACTTAAACTTTAAAATTCTTAGCGTTCTGTGTACATGTATTTTAAAATTTCTGGAAATATTCAAATTAATAAAAAATAAAATTTTAAAAATTTGAAGATAGAAAATGATACTTCATAAAATTTGAAATACTTAAAAATAACTTTACTTTTAAAAATTGATAATATTCAGAAACTACAAATCAAAAATTTAATACTGTAAATTTTAAAATATTGAAATTAAAACAAATTTTTGCTCTAAAAAAGCTAGAAATGGTGTTGCGTTGAATTGCAACAGCACCCGATCGTTTGTCATTTAAGCAACACGTGAATAAACCATATCAATTTAAACCATAATCAGCGGTTTTATTGTCATGTATCCAAATTTCAGAAAAACAAATTATTTGAGCATATCTAAATTTTTGCCCAATGCTATACATTTATTTTGATAAAAAGATTAAAATTTATTGACTTCAAACAATAAAAAAAAAATCATAAACCATTATTAATCACAAAAATTATTTCACGACTAACGAATTAAATTAAATTTAATGCAATTATAATGTTCAATGTTTAATGTTCAGTGTGACCACACTCGGTAATTCTTAATGTTAATATTCTTAAATACATAAAAATTCTTTAAATATTAAGTCAAAATCCAAAACATTCACAGATTTAACTCTGCATTATGTACATAAAAATTACAAATAATTTTACCAATCTAAATGTAAAATTCCATAAATTTTTAATTTTATTAATCGTTGATTTCGTAATGCTGGCGAAAAATTCAACTAAATTTATATAAAAATATACGATACAAGAATTAATAATGGATAAAGAAAAAAATTAGGGCGTTATTTTTATTTAATAAATATCAATAAACCACGATAATTTTTAATATTTTTTAATCCATAGAATATAAATAACCTAACATTCTATTTGGTACATATTCTGCATCATCAGTTCTGGAATAAAAACAACGCCCTAATTTTTTTTAAATATAAGTCAAATTAAGTCAGTAAGGCAATGACCCTGCCATTGCCAATCTTCGCATCCAACTATGAATTTTAATTTAAAAATTGTACACGAATAATTGTCAATACAAAGGCACATTCCATAGTGTAAAATTCATAATGCATAATTAATACACCCCATCACATCGACCCTGCATAAGATCAGAATATTTACGTAAACAAGATTCATCGTCAGCACATACATATACATACATGTATGTACATACATATATTTGATTAATTATCAAACAAACAAAAACACCAAGAAGAAGAAGACGTCTAAAAATTCAAACATTCTAATCTCAAAAAACCACATGAATTTTTTATGACGAAATTTTTAATTTTTCCATCAACCCTTAAAAATAAAAATTCACACAAAATAATCACGTATAAAAGTAAAAAAAAAAACAAAAACAGATAACATTTTTATTTTAATTACAATGAATTACATTAAAATTATATGATTAAAAAAAAGTACAGCCAATGTAGCACAAATTTAACACTTTAAGATGGTTTATGTTTTATTTGGCTGGGTGGTGAAATTTTTACGATATGGAATGATGGTGTAAATAAATTGTATTATCAACTTTTGTTACCTTTTTTTTACTTTTTAATTTTATTTAACCCATTGTAAATATTCTACTGGCGTTGTTGTTGGTCTCATGCTCTTGAATCACATAAACTTTTCAGAATGGGTTAATATATTCTAATTTAATTCATTATATATGTTTGTATGAAATGAATATAACACAGAGGAGCAAAAAAACTGAAAAATCATAAAAACGAAAACTGTCATTCTAAATCTTTATATTAAGAGGTAATAAAATTTTCTAAGTACAATCCACTTAAAAAATCAGATTTTAAATTATTACCATTCTCACCTCCGCTTTATTTGTGTGCTTGTATTATACTCGTACATGTACATATTATAATGAGCATAAAACAAAACTTTCAAAGGTACGTACATTGTGAAAATATCGTTTTGCAGAGAAATGGAAAAAATTACCACCCCTTTTGTGGTAATGCTTACTCCTGCTTCTGCAAGATGATATATCAATATCACACAGCATGCAACACAATTTAATATACATACATACATATATATATGTACTTGTTTGTTTATTTAACGCCGCGTGCCAACAATTTTATTATTGCTAAAAAGCTTAATATAAAATCACAAAATAAATAAAATAATAAAAAGCTTCTCAATATCCTCGCATCACATCACATCTCAGTGAGTTTTAATCTCAGGAGCTTTTGATTTTTATGTGATTATTAATTCATATAAAAGCATAGAATCGTATAAATTTATGTAAATTGTATAGATATAGATGATATATATGTAGGAGGATGAATGTTAAAATGAAATAAAATTAACGCATCATTAAATTTTTTTTTTTTTTTTTGATGTAAAATTCAAAACCACAGCTTCAAGAAATATTTATGTATATATGTACGTATGTGGATGTATATAAAACATAAAGCTTTATGTCATAATTAAAACGAACAAATAAAATAATTTATAGGATAGAAGCTTATCCATCATATATAAACATATAATAATAGGGGATGAAAAGATTTGGGATTTTGTGCGAACATATTGTGGGTATCCAAAAATTAGCAGTATGTACATGGAAAATGCGAATCTTCTCCGTTTGCAACGATTTGTTATAATCTTTGATGTGTTCTATTAGTGTTGGAAAACAAAAAAGGATTCATGCAACTTCAGAATTTTTTTAAGATTTTTTCTATGTGCGGGGGATCAGAGATATAGTCGCTTGAGTTCCGAGACAATTCGCTGGCCGGATAAGCGGGGTTGACCATGTGATTCATGAAGTTTTCATGTAACTTCAGAAATTTATTTAGATTTTTTCTAAGTGAAGGATTTGAGATATAGTGTAACCTTTGATGGCACGGGTCACTTATAACCGTGGCTGCACACATTTTTTTATTTTTTTTTTAAGGTAGCTTGGTTGGGCGTATTCATTTGACCACGAGTTATAATTGCCATCAGAGACATATTACATGTGTGCATAACGTATAACAAAAAAAGAGAATCAACGTCGCCGAGCGTTCCATCATCCCATTCAACTTTTTCTTTTTTTTTACCACATGATTACTTGAAACTTAATTAGTCAATTGGTATACGTAATCAACACTAATCGATTTCATAGCTAGAGCGAGGGATATAGTAAGATCACAAAAATAATTTACATTGGTAAAAGCATAATCGTCCTACTTATTAATTTAATTGGAAGTTATTACCTGATTTGTTTGTTGATGCCTTTTTTTTTGTTTAGATGTACATACGTCTCCTGGGTGGTCATTCTGAGGTGCTATCTCACACGTTAATTTGACAGGGCAGGTTCAAATATGAGTTGGATTATAGCGAAGGCAGTTTAATTCATTGCTTTAACCATTGCATGATAAGTACCAATTTCTTTTTTATTTTCACCTTCGAGCAAGTAGTAAACATTGCCTATCTTGGATTTTACGAAGGCTTTGCGAAAAGGAAAGGCGAATTTGGCAGTAAATTTATTGGCGGCATCACTAAGTAGATGCTGTTTTACAAACACCTGCTGGCCGATCTGAATATTCCTTTGACGAGTACGCAAGTTATATCGGTCAGCGTTTGTATTGTATACTTGCAGTAATTTTTCCTTCACCTTATCATGAATAATAGATAACCGGTCAGGTAGGTTCATCCAGTCTAACGTATTTTCTCCTACCAAGTTGATTTCTCGAAGGATCTTGTAGTCAGAAGCATGGTTTATTTTATGATATCCGAACATCGAGAAATGAGGGGATTGCCCTGTCGAGTCATGCACCGACGTTCGGAGCGCACCTGCGATTTGTGCGAAAATCTATCGCATGTAGTATGGTTATCTTTAACATAAGCTCTTATAGCTGCGATGATTGAGCGTCCGAGGCACTACTTTGAGGCGAATACAGCGCGGTTCTAATATGCGTTATGCCGAGTTCTTTCATTAAAGTGGTAAATTCTTTACCAACAAATTGAATACCGTTGTCGGAATGTATCGACTCTGGTACACTGAACAGTGGGACTAATTCATCCCGAAAAAATTCGACTATTTTACTAGCCGTAGCTTTAGGTAATGTCCTTAAATAGATAAACTTGGTGAGATTATCTAGCACAATGAAGATGACCGCTTTGCCAGACGCTGACCTCGGATATCTCTCTCGGATATAATCTACGAATATTTTTTGCCAAGGCCTGTCTGATATAGTTGGGTTCCCTAACGGTGGACGTAAACATCGATTTGTAGACTTCTTTGTTTACATATCTGGCAGTTTGTTATATACTTATGTACGTGAGCCGACATTTTAGGCCAATAAAATAGACGACGCAATCTCTCCAGAATTTTTTTTTGTACCTACATGAGCTCCATTTGGACTGTCGTATTTTCGCTCAATTAGCTTTGTGCGCGAACATTCTGGAATTCACAATTTCCACGAGGGAATGTCTGATAGCGGAATTTGTTTGGTTGGTTCAATCCTGATGAATATTCTTCCAGAATGGACGCGCATGTTGGGGTACAAAATTGAATCAGCTTCGATTTTCTTGTGCAGTCCAATATAACCAACATCGGTAACCGTTTCTGGGTCGAAAATATTAAGTTATGGATTTTAAGTCCGATTCAATTTCTACCAATCCATCACAGTAAACTCTAGATAGAGTGTCAGCCACCACGTTGTCTTTTCCTTTTTGGTGTACTATACAAAAATCATACGCTTGGAGTTTAAGACTCCAGACGACCACTACGCTCTTTCTGCGACGTTAACCATTTTAACCTCGCGTGATCAGTGATTATTGTGAATCGGTAACCTTCGATGTATGCCCTGAATTTCTTTACACTAACCACTGCAGCCAAGCATTCAAGTTCTGTGATAGTGTAATTCTTCTGTGCGGAGTTCAGTTTCTAAGACATAAGAGCTATAGGCTTTTCGGTATCATTTGCATCATTCTGGAATAATACACTAACAATCCCTTGAGTGCTGGCGTCACATTTTATGTAAAACGGCTTAGAAAAGTTGGGGTTGTGCACCACCGGAGCATTCATCAAAAGGTGTTTAAGTTTTTGAAAGGCGGAGTTAGCATCTTCGGTCCATTCGAACTTTTTGCCTTTACGTAACAGATTAGTGATCGGAGCAGTTACGTCTGAAAAGTTCGGTATAGAACGTCGATACCAACCTGCCATCCTCAGTAGCCGTCGAGCCTGTTTAACCGACTTTGGAGGATGGAAATTTTTAATGGCTTCTACTTTCGAAGGGTCCGTCCGCAGTCCTTGTTCTCCTACTAAAAATTCAAGGTATCGAGTTTCGCGCAAAACAAAATGGCTCTTTTCAACGTTTATTGGCAACCCAGCCTTGGACAATAAGTTGGCTACTTCCTTTAACAGTTCCAGGTGCTCGTCATACCTCGCCGAGATTACCAATAAATCGTCTAAGTAAACGAATACTGTATCTCTGAGCTGGTGGCGTATCACTCGATCCATCAATCTGCACATGGTTTGGGGGGCGTTACATAACTCAAATGGCATGACGCAGAATTGATAGAGAGGACGGCCTGGAACAGTAAAGGCGGTGACCTCTTTTGAATTTTGCGAAAGGGGAATTTGCCAAAACGTCTAAACTCGTGATATAGTTTGTCTGGTGCAATCGGCCAATCAGTCCATCTATAAGTGGTAGTGGATAAGCGTCTTTTTCCGTTACCTGATTAACCTTTCTGGAGTCTAAGCATAATCGCGATTTTCCATTTGCCCTACGTACTAAGACTACAGGTGAGGACCACGGATACGTACTCTCCTCTATCACTCCGAGTGATAACATTCTATCGAGTGCCTGGTATATGAGGTCTTGCATTGCGGGTGACCTCGGATAGTACCGTTGATCGCAATTACCTTCTGTAACTCGATTTTCTGGTTTGTATTTAATGTATGCTGATTGGGTTCGGTTGTTGCCGTTGGAGTCTGCTCGATGATTTCACATACCAAATCTGGTGCAATGTTGAATTGTTTCCAGAAATTCACCCCGAGATAGATTTCTGATTGTAGTGAAGGAACTATGCAGAATTTTATGATGCTGGTTTTTCCCAAATAACTGACTGCGGTAGTCGTATGTGACCAAATACGGCATAAGCTGATCCATCAGCTGTTTGAATGTAGGTGTTTATTGCCTTGAAAGTTATTCCCAACTCTCTTAGAGTGTGTTCACTTCCTTTTCCGAGGATACTAATGCTAGCACCACTGTCTAGCAACCTAGAACAGATTTTCCCATAATATTGGTTTTTGCATACGGACGGGGATCACCTATCTTGGTCTCAGTAATTGTATTTAAAATGCAACATTTATTAAATAATTTACGCTCTTTCCAGTACTTCGAGGTCCGTTTTAACCGTTTAGATTTTTCAGAATCAATAGGACTGGACATTACTGAGACCAAGATAGATGATCCCCGTCCGTTACAATAGTCCCTGGCCGGATAAGCTGACCTTACCGTGTGATTCATGAAGCTTTCATGTGTCTTCAGAAATGTTTTTAAATTTTTTTTAAGTGGAGGGAGGATCTGAGATATAGTCGCTTGAACTGCGAAATTATTCGCTGGCTGGATAAGCGGAGTGTACCATGTGATTCATGAAGCTTTAATGTATAAGGAACCCTAAGAAGGTTTCATGTTTCTTCAGTCCTTACCTCCCAAAGCTGAATCGAGCTTATATTTAAAATTCAAGGATTTGTATAAAAAAACTGATTTGTATAAATAATAATTAAAGGGATAATATTTTCATTAAAAAGATCTTTTAAATCCCTTTTTTATGAGCGGGGTATCAAACTTGAGATCGGACTTGATTTTACTTATCGTTTGACCTGTTTTTATATTACAATATGTTGTCACCTTCAGTTTGAGAATGTCCTCGAATTAGAAATTTGTGCGTTATGCTTCAAAATTTGAAAGTATTAACCGCGAATAGGAGTAAGCTGAGAGAAATTCCAAAAGTAGCATTCTAGGTTTTCGGCATTCAATTCGCTGATGGTAAAATTATAACAGCTTATTTAACTTTTGTATAGTCGAACGAGAAAATTAGCCCTCAAGGCAATTGCATAACTCCCTGCAAATCGTGCTATTTAGTTTTTTTTGTCATTCTCCTTTTCCGCCCGGGACAAATGTATCTCTTTATTTGATCTGTGTGCCTTAATATGTATTCTGTCTGACCCTGAAGGTTTGCTAACATTCAATAGTTATTGAATATTTTTTCACGGCAGACAACATCAATTTTGCTTATACAGCTTAACCTACATTTATCACCACATCCAGGCCGTATTTTTCCCCGGGAAAACCTTTCTTTAATTTTGAGGCTGAAACGTAGGCTTCGCCAGAAATTCTTAAATGTTTTGTCTTTCTGCTGATCCAGTTTTCAACCTACCGTTCCATGGCCACATTTTAAATTTCATGTTCATTTGCTTCTCAAAAGCTATTTTCAGAACTGGATCCTCATCAGAATCATCTATAACATCACTTTCATTGCTGTGTTTGTGTCTCAAAATCTATTCGATTATTTGAGTTAGTTAATACTCAATCTTTCTGATGATATGGTTGAAAATAATATTTACCAATTTCTGATGAACGCGCACTAAATGATCACTAAAATTCCTCCCGTCTCTAACATCAGCGTATTCAATTGAGTATTAAGTTCAGATACAATAACACGTAAATCGTTAGCAACCTGAGTAGCATATGAACATCCTGACTTATTTTTATTAACGGTTTCAAACCTTGATGCCGAATTCATACTTTGTATTTCCAAATTATTTAATTGTTGATTCACTACTTCACTATTTATTGACAGATTTCCATTATTTATGAATACTGATTTGCCATTTGTACCATTAGGCTTGTACGAAGCGACGAATTCTAGTCGAATTATTCCGTAACAAGCGACAAAACTCGAAATACAAAAAATCGCGGTATATACTTCATTCCACAAAAACAAGTTGTGTCATTTTTGTTCTACATGGATGGGCGATATATAAATTGGTTTTTCAAAATTTTCAAGGCGAGTGAATCTTGTCCTTTGGTAGAACCGCAAGCAAGATAGTTAGTCAGTCATAACTATACAAGTGCTTTATTCATATAATGGACATAATTAAATATTTTTCAAAAAAAAAAAAATGGGGCGCCAGTCTATTTACACCTCCAAAAGGGCGGCAAATAAACGAACGAAAGTGAGTATTCAGGTAGTTATAGTGTTTGTAAGAAAATTAAATGGGTGAACTATAAAGGCTGGACAGGACAGTAGAATTATCTATTTAGATCAAAGTATTTTTCAGTCTTTTGAGGGCTCAGCATTCATGGCCTACCACCCTGTTTCGGACACTGGCATTTCACTGTAGATACTCTAATTTGATTTTCAACTCACTGTTAAATTCATAATAGTACCATTCATTTTTAAAATTTTAAATCCTATAAGTTATGAAGACATATTATATCCTCTCTGTGCAGAAAGGAGAGCACACAAGGAGAACAAAAGGCAAAAGTCACTGCATTCATTAGACACTTCGATGATGAGAAAGAAATCAAATAGAAGAGGAGGGTCAATTTTATGTTTTATTATTTAAAATCAAAGTAGTTATCTCGTATTTGCATCTGTTTAAGTTTAAGAAGGGTTCGTGTTTAATATAAAAATGTAATAATGTCTAAAATGAAATATCTAACAAATATTTTGATTTTACACGACAGGTAATTGTTATTTGGGTCACAGCCATGGATGCCAGCAGCATGGTACAAGGTGGTGCATCAAATCTTGTGTGGCATCTAGCCCTTTTAGCTGCGGTTTAAAAAATCGTTTTTCAATCATGTCAAAACCCAAACAAAATTTCCATTGATGTCTTTGTTCACAGCATAAACTAGCTTGACTGAGCATCTGGTGCCACCTTTAATCTCCTGTTCTTTAGTCATTCATTTTTCACGTGTATAGAGAGAACCTCAAACTAACTAGATTTTCCCTAACCAATTCTATTTATCACTTCTCCATTATCTTATTGTTTTTTCCAATTTTTTCCTATACCATGCCAGTACAAGCTTCTGATATTGCACCTCTCACTTTTCGTCTGATTCAATTACCATGTAAATATTATTCTGACTGCATGAGATATCAAACTCCTGATATTTCCTGGGCCGCTTCTTTTTTTCAAGTTCACAAAGAACATTTTCTAGACCAATTTGGGGATGATAAGGTTAGAACATGTATTAAATGATTGATTTTAACCAAATGTTTACACAATCATTTTTTGAAAATCCATTATTGTTCAATACAAATTCGTAAATTTAACCTAGTCCTTCTGAGAAAATAAAATCACCGGTTCTTTTTTGCTCCGCAGCCTCAGAAGATGATCACAATGTGACATTTTTCATCCAAGTTCAATAGGCCCTTTTTATAGTTGAAATCGTCCATTGAATGATGCCTCTTCTAGAAAAGTTCCATTTATATCGCTTTTAACCTTTCTTTGGTAGCAGCAACAATTGTAGTAACCAGAGGCTATTTTGAAAACCGGGTAAAAGATTAGATTGCAGCTCTCAGCCAATTCATTTCCATTTTCTTGCATTTAATCCATAAACTTATACTTATCCGCAAGACTATTGGGAATATTCCTCCAATAAGTGATCCAAATTACTTGCATAAAATTTGAAAACCACGAACTAGGTTGGCAAATTTTACTAAGTGTTTGTTGCAGTGGTGATTTTTTCTCGTCGCAAAATATTTTTATTTTGTAATGGTCGATAATTCAAGTTTCACACTCAAGTTATTCATCGATCCTTATGTACGTAGTAAACTCGCATAATCCCAATAATCTTAGATTGATAATTCTATATAGTTTACACAAATAGTTTGGACGCAACTATGTACGCGATAGAGTAAAACCACAATTGAGAGTTGAGTAGTTTTCATACGTAAAGCTGGCAAATCGGATTATACTGACCCAAAAGCTTTTACACTCATTGGTCTGAACACTAGTAGCAATTTTAATATTAATCACACCATTGTTAGATTCAACGATCTGGGTTCATCGTGTAACGTTTTGATTGGTAAACATACCTGAACATCTTATCTGATCTGATGCATAACGCTCTTAATATACTGGATGTTTGTTGTTTTGAAAAGTGATTGCACGACAATCCTTCGAAAATTTATCTGGTTGTCTTTCCAGACGTAGAGACAGTGCTAATATATCTGTTCCCACTCTATTTGTTAAAGAAATTAAAAGGACAGAGCACGTCAAGAAACCAGGTGTTATTATAGATAGTCAACCCTCATGGAAATTTCACCTTGATTATAAGCTGCAAAAGGTCATTGCTATTTTTGGGCAATGCAAAAGGGCCTTTGGCAATTCCTAGAGTCTGACCTCCAAAATGATGTCATTCATTTACAATTCACTGGTTTTACCTTTACTGTCATATGCATCAGTTGTATGGTGGCTAGTTGCTACACTGACGACTTCTTTAGCAAGGCTGGATGGGCTTCAGATGTCAGCCTGTAGGTCTATAACCGGGGCTATGTCGTCTACTTCGCTTCGATTGTAGTGCATCGGAACATGGATGGCCTTCGGGACTTGTACGAGGCATATTCAGATTCTTAATAAGTTTAAGTCACATGTTCTGAAGATTATAATGATGAATGACAGGCTATTGCCCAAATTTAACTTCATCAATTCATTCTCCGTCATTTGCCCTTCGAGAGAACTGTGGCTCTCTTAGGATTTCTATAGACAGGTTTTGGATTATAATGTCCAAAGTATGGGCTCAGATTCTCTGGTTTTCTGGCTAACCACTGCATGGTTTTTCAAGCTGAATTAATTGCACTTACCCATAGTGCGATTGAGGCGTTTATGTTTAGTGATTTTGGGAACGATATTATTTTGTGCAGGGACAGTAAAGCAGCACTCAATACCCTTAAAAATTATTTTACTACCTCTAAACTGGTCCAAAATTGCAAACACTACATTAATCTCATTTGCTCTAATACAAGTGTAAGGATCATGTGGGTGCCTCCTCATTGTGGCGTTGTGAGAAATAGGGTTGCTGATTTTTTAGCGAAAGCTGGATCACGTAGTAAATTTGGTGGTCCCGAGCCAGCAATTCCTCTATCCTTCAATGGTGGTAAATACGCTTTTAAGAAATTCGCTTTACTTGAACTGGGACTAAATTGGCGTTCAACTCCTAGCTATCGAAATAGTTCATCATTGAAGCCAACGTGAGGTTCACTAAATATGTATTATCCTTAAAAGAACAGCCAACTCAGCATTCTGGTTGCACTTTTTACGGGCCATGGAAGTTTCAAGGTTCATCTCCAACGCATATGGGACTAGCTCAGGTTGATCTTTGTGACAACTGAGGACTTTGTCGACACTACCCTTGCAGCTGTCCGGCCTAAGTCGGATCCCAAGTGTTCTCTCACCTTTGTTCAAAGTTTTACACTTTGCTAATGCTGCAGTGCGCTTCTGCGAGATAGAATAGATCCTCTTAGTTTCCACGATGAGCCGATTGTGGCATTGAGTGTGGAACCTCTGTAGCTTCCAACCGTTTTAACAATAAATAAAAAAAATAAAAAATCATAACGAAAATCGTTCGAAAATAAATTATTTTGACAACTACAACATTTAAATTGTGTACGTTAAATACTAAATAAATTACTTATAATTTGTGAACATTGAAATCTAAAAATAGCAACTAATCAATTTCTAAAAATTATCTAATTCCACACAAAATATAATTATGCATATTAAAATTAATGTGTCATATGCAAACCGCACGGAAATATAATTTTCCACACAAAATGAAAAACAACTACAATATAATTATCCGGCATAAATTTTACGACATAAAACCAAAAAATTAAATAAAATAATTATTATCGTAACTATAGTTAGTAGCTCTCTCTAAAGTAATAAAATCCTTTTTCATCAAAATAATTAGTAATTTAATAAGGATTTTGTTTTTAACACAAAACAAAAAAAAAACAATTTTCATGTTAAATTATTTAAAAGCATATCTGAAAAATTGAAAATTATTGTAAATAGCTACACACACACATAAAAATATAAACCACAACCATTTAAATAAAAATAAAAATAACAAAAAATTGTCGTAAAGAGTTTAAATTTTTTTTTAACAATAATTTTATTATAGCTCTGATTATATTCAATTTAGAAAATCGTACATTCTATAATAAAAGTCCATGAAAGTCATGAATTTATTATAATTATTTTTTATTTCCGTATACACATTGTTGCCGTTTTATTATGTCATTTGCATGCATATTTTTACATTTGCAACATTGTATACATTTATTTAGAGATATAAAATCACCCTATAACGATGTGTCTTCCATCGATTTTAAACTTATGAATTTTTGCAATTTCATTAGTTTTTAAAATTAAGCAATTTTCCGCAGTTTTTCAATATTGCAATTTGGATTATTTTTCTACAACATATTTAAGAAATATTAAAAAATTAATTAAATCTAAAAATATAATTAAGAATTGTAATCCGTAGAATAATCTTCTTTTTTTTTATTTCCGCAGAATTAAATTTAGGTTGAAGTAAACATTTTTTAATTTATAAAACAATAAGTTTAAATCAAAATGGATTTTTACAATTTTTAATATCTGCCAAATTAAAATTTTAAAAAATGTTTACTATTCCTTTATATAATTTCAACGATAAAATTTTAAAAACACTATAATTTAAAATTTATTTTTAAACCAGTTAGGATTATACCAATTTGATAGTTAAACCATTTTGAAAGTTTTAATAATTTTCGTTATAAATTTAAATGTCCAATTTAAATTTTTAATATTTGAATTTTAAAAATTTTAACATTGTCATTAACCACAAATGTAAACATTTCTCGAATATTTATTATTGTTAGAACAGAGAGTGTTTTAAGATTTTTGGGGGATTCCAGGAATTTAGAATCCAATAGAAAACTTTTTTATTAAATTTTAAGAAATTTTAAAATATAATTTTTTATAAATTTTTAACTTTAATATATTTAATTGTTGGAACTATGAATGCCAAAATATGAAAATTTTTAGAATTCCACAAATAATAAATAGTAAACATGAAATTTATTAGAATTTTTTTAAACAGAATTCTATTTATTTAATGAAACCTAACCTACAATTTTGTATTGAGCACGGCTTTACTATCCGTACAGATAATAATATCCGTGAGAATTACAAATTAAAATTGATAAAATACGAGTAGATCAACTATTTTAAATTAATATATTTTTTGATATACTAAAAATATTTAATTATTGTATTTTGAATAAAATGCAAACAAAAAATTAAATTCTAACGTTTTGGGACGACGATTGTCACTTTATTCGACTTAGAGAATACCAAAATTTAGCTGTCGGTCGGTACAAGTGACAACACAAGTGGCACGACTAAGGGAATAGGCCTAGTTTATGGCATTGATGATAATATAAACTTGTATATTTTAATTTATAGATTTTTTGTAATTAAATAAATAATTATTTAAACTATTTTTGGGAATATTAGTTTTAAAAATTTCCGAGTAGGAATTCTAAAAATTTAGAATTCGGAATTTTATCGGTATTTACAACTAATCTTTTTCTACAACACAAACCTTTTAAAATATATTAAAGATTTAAACATTTTAAAATGTAAAAAGAATATTAGATATGGTTAAAATTGATTAAATCAAAAAAAAGAATTAAATTTTTTTTTTTCATAATTTGAGAATTAATTTTAGTTTGGAATAAACATTATTTTGTCTATATAGGTTTAAAACTAAAATACAATTTTATGGACAATTTTTAATTTTAAGCTGCCAAATTGAAGAATTTTAAAATGTTTAATATTATTACACATTTAAAATTTAAAATTTTACGAAGAAAGACAGATCAATTATAAAATTTAATAAAAAAAAATTTGCATCTTTTGAGTTTTAAAAATACAAAATTTAAAACTCAAAAGATGCAAAATTTTTTTTATGAAAAGAGTTTCAGAAATTTACAAATTCAAAAATATCCAATTTAAATTTTAAATAATTAAACATTTTTATTAATAATAAACTGAAATATTTTTTTAATTGTTCGATTGGAGGGAGGGTCGATATTTTCAGTAGGTGCCAGGGATTTTGTAGCTAAGAATATGTAATATATATTATCAGAACTGAAAATATTTAACTTTTTAAAATTATTAAGATTTTAAACCAATATTCCATCAAAAGTAGGAGCAAATTGAATAATTTGTACGTCTTTAAAAGTCTATTTAATTTGCAATTTAATTTTCGCCCACTCAATTATTTAGAAAATTTACATAAATTTTATATATTTTACAAGATTAATTGTAAAAATTTAAATTTAAATTTAATTTAATACAGTTTTAAAATTATTGTCTAAAGAATTGTTCTAATTTATAAAATAATTTTAGTCGAATAATTTGGAATTGAACAATTTTGTAGCACTCTTAATAAACATTTAAAGAGCTCCTAAAATTATATTATATTTACAAATTTAAAATTTACAATTTAAATTTTAAGAAAAATTACAAATTATTTTTTTTTAAATTAAAATTATTTTGTTTATAAAATTGTTGGAACAACATTTGTAAATCATCGGCGTTCTAAAAATTTTAATTTGGAAACTTGAAATTTATAATTTTTTAAACAGAATTAATGATTTTTAACATAATTTTGAAAATTTAAAATTGTGAGGATTTTAGTTTCAAATTTATAATATTTTGTTATATTTAGAAATTTGACCAAAATAAATTTTAAATTTCTACCAAAGAATTTGAAATTATTTATACAGAATGGATCGGATTCGCTTTCAATTGATTTCAGTGCAATTATTTGTCAGTGTTAAAAATTTTGTGAATAGACATTACATTTAATTCTGGAAATATCCTCCTCATACTGCATTTCTTTTGTCTGAATAACCTGCATGCCGCAAATTTTAATAATTTGAGGGCATCAGATGGATTATTAAAATATTTTTTTTTTGCACCGCCATTACAATTGCACAAAACTTTAACTTCATATAAAATAAAAATATGGTACATATTCCAATCGACATACATATTTCACTAATAGCCGCAGCCCCTTGTCATTATATAATTAGCATGGTCCCGTATATATGTGGTGGCAAAATTAAAAATCGGGATTTTTCTCAAACACGGATTATAGTCCCATACTTCCTATTAACCTTCACATCGGATCAAAATGTCCATATAAATTAAATAACCTTTACGAGTTTATCAGAATTTTTGTTCTCTCTCTCTCTCTCAAATCATAATATTAGCCCTGACATCAGTAACATATATCTTTCATAGATTGAATGTTTGTAGATCTTAAAGAGCTCACAACTCCCCTCCTCAAAATATTATGCCGCAAAGTCTTTGTTTGAACTGATTAATTCGCCACTAAAATGTGTCATCACATTTTAAAGAATCTATCGAGGTTCTTCACTGAACCGTCATTATACATGTCCTCTATATCAGAATTTTGCGCCTGTTCGACTCTGTTATTGCTTGAAACTATTTATCTTCTGATTTGTTGTTGCAATTCTTAGAAATTTCTGCACTATCAACGGAATCGCCTTGCAGTAAAAGATTGTCGGTCGGTTTATTTCAAGGTATTTTCATTCCTATTTCGGTATTCAATAAAACGCACCTATTTGTAAAATAAAGAATAACGATATATTTTTTTGGGTAGAAAAGGAAATTAATGTTCCATAGTAAGTCAAGTTTATTTGGAGGCCGCAAATTAAACCCGGAGCAATTAATCTCGAAAAATGTATATATAGTGCTTTCGAGTTAAGGTAAATATTTAATTTTCATGTTTATAGTTTCATATTTTGTCCGAGTTTCATTCCATTTTCCATTTGCGAAATAAACTCAATGGGCACATTTTGGTCCTCCAACAATGTTGGCCACATGTTAAGTAAATCCAACATCATTGAGTTCTCAATACATCTGTTACATCAGTAAATTGTCAATGACAACATGATGGAAGATCTGAATCCGCCAAATGTATCCGAAGCAATTGGAATTATACTGGGGAAAGCGCAGTAATCAATAATCAAATTAAATTTAATATTTTAAATCAAATACATAATATTTAAACTTAAAAATTTTGAATAACGTCATATTTGTCGCCGAACCAAAAATTCCGCCGACCAAAAGCAGTAATACGATCGATACAAATTCTTAGGTGTAAGCAAAATTGGAGAGCAATTATTGCAACAAAAAAAGCGTGAGTTTTACATTTATTAATGTTTAAAGATGGTTTGTTGTATAGCCGACCAAGATTAAAATGCATCCAAGTAATTTTGAAGTCTTGTAACCATTTTATAGGTATGAGTCAACACTGAATAATTTCTCTTTAGCTTATTAGTAAGAATAGAATGAACAATCTTATCAAAAGCCTTTGAAAAGTCTGTATATAGCATCGACTTGCTGCCTCTTTTCATTTTTACTGTACAAATATAAACAAAAGAATGCCAAATTAGTAACGGCTGTCTTTCCCGGTAAAATCCATGTTGCGAAGTTGAAATTATACTTTCATTCGGATGGGAAAATACAAACTTTTGTACCACAGCTTCAAAAAATTTAATAATGGCGAATTTCAATACCACGGTAGTTATCAATCTGACATAAATTCCTAGCTTTAAAAATTGGATGCCTTTAGGAAACTTTCCTGGAAAGGTCCAGAATCCTTATTAACATTAGCACGAGATAAGTAATCGAAAACTTGTACGTCCACCTTTCTTCAAAATCAGCGCACAAAGAAATCTCTCTGTAACACGTCGTTACTCGAAAATACCAAATCCAAAATCGTCGGTTACATATTCGGGTTATCTATGTATGTGTATAGTTGCGATTGTAGTGAAAGAAAACACACCATCGTTAATCCAAGAGATTGAAATCGAACATAAGCGCAGTTCAACGTCACGTAGATGTGGCACCACCAAAGAATCAATGAAAGTAATAATTTCAATATATAAAGTTCCAAGTTGGAATTGAACGGTATATATATACACAGCAACTATGAGTCCTGAAAATCTAGACAGTTTCATACGAACAGCAATAAAATTCAGCCAGGAATGGTGTGCAATTATCTCATTCGAGATGGCACTTTACCGCGATTAACTCTCTTGCACCTTTTAGGTAGGTTTCAAAACTATGCCTATCTTTTCTAAGGACAACATAATGTGAGTAAATATTCTTCAGAATAGAATCGGTTAGTTAGCCAGGTTTCACAAATGATGGCACTGTCATAAGAAGTCCAAATAGAAAAGGTTTAACTTTACCACGGATACTGGAAGCATTGTGATAGTATATTGATATAAAAGTTGATGCTGAATGAGACGAATGTAAGATTTCATTTGTCGCGTCCTTTGGCTGCTATAACAGTCTGTAACGTTGAAGACGGATCGCCCGTTCCAATGATTTCAGATGTTACATTATTATGAACAGTTTGGAAACAATCGCTATGCTGAAAAAGGGGTTGCTTCAAAAGTTGGAGCATGCGATTATTTCTTCGATTCATATTCCTTCAAATGTATGTAAATGACGTAAAAGTCTGTGTTGGACCATCTGGATTTAAATTATAAATTTTTCATTACATTGGGAAAGGGTTTTTACACTCGTGTTGTTAGATGAAATTTTAATGGGTTGGAAAACATCTTCCTATACTTCATGTTCAGCTGTTTCCGTTTCTTTTTGATATGTTCTTTCCACCTCAACCTGTCATAGCTAAATATTTTGCCGTATCTGCATAGGCAACTTGTTTAGAGTTGATTTTGATTGGGATCTAATAGAAATATTTTTATTAGTAAAGTTCACATGCACAGATTTAGTTTCGTTCAGTTTTATTCTCGAATTTGTCGACATTTGCAAATTGTTAGTAGCTTCTTCTACATTGTTCCCAACTGCCAAAATCGCCGTGTCATCAGCATATGTAGCTTTAGTTGCTTCTCCCATTGGTGGTACATATATTCCGAGTATACAGGAGGTACAAGATAGGGGCTAATACGCTACCTAGTGCTACTGATATTTCTTTAGGTTCGAGTATTCGTCTTCTTATTTTACACGGAAGTGTCTATCAGCTATGTAGGATTTCAGTGTTTCATAATATTGTTTGGGAAGGTCCCGCTTGAGCTTGAACTCCAATCCTTTGTGCCAAACTCGGTCAAATACTTGCGCTACATCAAGGAAAATGATTGAACATATTTTTTTTAGTTTCTAACTGGTGGTTAGGAATGAGATGTCTGTCCACCATTATGAATTTGATTCTCTTCAGGAGCAATTTTTCAAAATTCTTGGATATGGTAGTATGGATATCGGTCTGAAGGACTTTTTATCGCTATACATTGTGTGTTAGATTTTAAGATCATGATTACCTCTGTCACTTTTCATTGCCTTTGAACGTATTTTAATCTAAGCACAGCATTGATTATATGGAGAAGTTTACGTAGTGGATCGCATTTTACAGGTGATGTTTTTTGCATATTTGAAAGATGTACTTTGCCAAGCAGCTTGATGTATGTTTTCTTTTAGCCTTTCTACTTCCTATTCGACTGGTATGATGTTATTGGTATTTATTGATTGATGTTTTGCTCTTATAATTCTAGAAAATTCCTCCAACTGGTATTCTTATTGTACAACCTTTAATGTTTTTCTGACCGTCATAATAACAGCAGAGTGGTCCGAAGTAAGCTCTTCATTATTTTTCAAACGAATGTAGTTAGGTATATTAGACCTTTTGTTACATACAAGTCTATAAGGTCCGGTGTTTTGTTTAAATCTGTTGGCCAGTAAGTTGGTGAGCCGCCAGATTGAAAGTGACATTTTAACTTTTTCCTGCTTCAAATAATTCTCTTGCGCTCTTTGATGGATGGATGGCATGGTAAAATCTGTACCCACGTATTCTGGCATATGAGGAGTTAATGAAATGTGTTTCAGAGATAAGACATATACATCAATTTTTTGTTTAAATATAGAAATATTGTTGGATCAGCTCATTCGCATTCCAATTTACTATTCTTAGAGTTTGTAAATTTATTTTTATTTTCAAGTCGCGTTGAAGTCGGGCAACGATGATGACAAGTTTTAGAAATGTTCAAATATGAGTTTATTGGTCCCATTATGCATTTCACGACATCTCCCAAAATTTGCTTTTGACTCTTGACCTTGGGTCACCTGTGAATATGATTCTTTTCCTCGTAATTTATGTGATTCTCCATTTGTCTGTCTATTGAACGGGGCTTCACTAGCACGGTTTCTACGGTTTAGATCAGACTTTCTTGCGCGAGTTCTTATATTTTGTAATTCTTTAGCTACATCACAGCCTCAGTAATTATATGAATTTGGCCTTTGCAATTAAAGCATTTTGCAACTGAGTTCTTATCTAATGTGCACGTGCTCGTAAGGTAGTTACCAGCACATTTAACGCATCCTGCCATACGCCCACAGATTCTCTGAGTATGATTGAAGCCCTGAAATTTTTTGCATTGGTCTACACTAGTTCAATTGTGACTTTCATATTTTGAATAGCTCGAATATCTTGAATTTTTTGAATATTCATCTCCTTGCCAAATGTTAGCATGGAAAGTAGTAGCCCGCATTTTTGAAGCATCCTTAATGTCGAATCCTTTACTCTGCAGCTCGGCAATTATATTTTCAATCTCGCATGTTTGATGTGGTCCTCTAGCCATAACCTTAATTGGTCTTTCCTGATTGTCCTCATATGTATTCCACTGAACTTTCTCAGCATTTAACTTCATAGAGAAATTTCTATAAGTATCTGAGTCTGGAACATTTACCTTCCAAACATCAATATTTAGTGCTACTAGCTTGAAGTCCTTGTCCGTAATTGAGGTCATCAGAGCCTTAACAGCCGAATAGTCTTTAATATTAACTATGTTTATTGGTGGAAGTTTTATTTTTTGCTCTGTGTTTGGAATTTCATCGTTGCGCTGAGTAGTTGGTTTACTCGATGTTGATGTTTGCTTTCCCTGCTCAACTTAAACTGGCGATGATACTGCTTTTTGTTTCATTCTGGGCTTGTTTTTTTCACGATCCAATGCGATTCTCTTGCCACTTCCTTTACCTCGGAAACAGCCATGTTGAATGTGACTGTTTTTCTTGTGCTTCTTGATCCTATAGTATCCACTTGGAATTGGTTCCTATTTATTATCCGAGTTCTTCTTTGTTGGTGTTGTATTCATTACAGACTTGTTTTTTTTCTTTAGCTGATTCGATGATCCTTATCAGGCCTCCATTTTCTCTCTTTAATAGGGGTTAATTTAATTGGTTATGAAGTGAGCTTTATTCGATTTCAACAATTGAATTATTTGTTGGTGAAGACAAAGTCATATTAATATCTCCGATAGAACTCATTTTTTTAATAGTAGGTCTTCCGAAGATTTTGTTTTACTCCTATGAAAAGGATACTCATGATCCCTTGTTAAGCTTGTATTAATATCTGTCTCAACAGGCAGGTACACCACTGCGGAAATATTATGGTCGTTTGATTTCGACGACTGGGAGCCCACTTGCTCACTTCCGAAGGTCGCCGGTACTGGGTTTCCGAGTCCCTGCACCGTACATTGTTCAAGGTATCGTTCCTCTAGCATTTTATACCTCCTGGAGACCAAACGCCTCTTGCAAGTTTTGGTCCGCGAATGGTATTTTATTTCCCACTTACCTGCCGGTGTTCCGGTGTGGGCATTCCTCTATCCGCCATCTGGTGACGTGGTTATTTTTTTTTTTTAAATCTTTTTAAATACTAACATTTTGATTTTGTTTCAGGTAAGATGAGCGCAGGGTTGCCCATAGTCTTAATATCTTTTACACAATTACACTAACTGTGGTGAGTATATATAATAGTTTTTTTTGTATGGGAATATTAGTTATCGATGATTAAAATTATTTGACAATTAGTGGTGATAATTTTTGTGTACGGGGAGGGGATGATGACAACACAAAATTTTCAAATCAAGTAAATTTTTGAAATGTGTCACGCAAGAATGTAAAAATACGCAAAGTATATATACATAAGTACGTTAGGACAGAGACGAGAAAATTTTGCGCCAACATATAATTTCCCGAGTTGTATACTGGGAAAATACCAATTTCCCTAAAATTTGTTTTTCTTTTGTTTTTTAAATAAAATAAGCGCAATTAAATTTATTTTCTATTTAATTTTGTCGTGCAACAAAACCATTATATTTCTCCCCCATATACGTATATTCACTTAAATTCATCTTAATCTCTTGCCTATATACATGTACATGTGTACATAATACAAATTTGGCATCTTTGTTTTTCTCATTTCCGGGAAATAGTCAAAATAAATAATGTACACAAAATCCAGCAACAACAAGCACAAAATGTAATTAATTTTATATTTTGATGCGATACAAATTGAGTTAAATTTTTCCGATAATGTGTGTGTACATACATATACGTATATAGAAAAGAAAATCGGATAAATCTATTTTCCAAGTAACAATAATAATTATGATTATTAAGTCAATTAGGATTATCTTGTTAAATTAAATGTTAAATATTTATAATTTATTGTTAATTAATTTTTGAATTATTTCTTGGATTTAAGCCTCATCGCCGCATATTGTTTGATAATTTTTCACTTTAACCATATTTGCTCATTATTTATATGACAGGTGGCTAAATTAAAATTACCTCAATAAATTCTATATAAACTAAATTGAACATGTAATTAAATTACTCTTAAACTAATATTTATTGGCTATTTTAGTCTATAAAATAAATACTTTTAAAAGTAAACAAAAAAATTAATTTTGAAAATTTTCAAATCGTTTCATAAACGATTTAAGTGTGTGTAGGTATATATAGGTACTAGTTTTTTGGTTAATTTTTGTAATTTAATTTATTTATTTATTTTTATTTATATATCAAATCAACTTAAAAGCATTTTCTAGTAATAAATTTTTCATTATATTAAAAACTGGTTGAAGTAACTTTTAAAAATATTTTAATGTAAATTATTTTTTTTAGGTTTTTTTGTATATTTTGTGGGAAAGTATTTTAATGCAGGAGGGATGATGAACATTATTTCACAAAAGTATGTGTCGTACGTATGTGTAAAATTTCGTTTTTATTTTAATATTAATCCGGTTAATTTTGTTCCGTTCCGTGCTCGACCGTCGAAAAACTTCAAGTTTTTGTGTAAATTATTGCTTCAAAGTGACGCTGTGTATAAACTGTTTCCTCAAAGCAGCCAACAAAGAGAGGTGATTGTTCCGAGAAGTGGTTGTCTTATTACATTTGCCATATTGGGTATATATATATACAGGCATATGACTTGAGCGCCATTCATTTTAAGGGCTAGTTAACCCTAAGGGCTAGTAACCCTAACCTAACCTGACACCTTTCATGGTATCTGAATGAGTCATTAATTTTGGCGCCGTAACATAACGTTTGGTTCATGGTTTGGGTTGAGGTTGTCTTTACCAAATAAGACTATTTACCCAAATATTAATATGCAACAGCTATCCTGAAGGAAACTTCCGAGGGAACTGACAATCGATTTGCACGTCAGAACTGCTACGATCCTCCTTCAGAGTTTCCCCTGACTTCGACCTGGTCAGGTATATTTCACAATCTTTCGGGTCACAGTATATATATGCTTACTGTATGCTTTAACTCATAGAACATCTATAATACATAGAACATAAGCAATATGAGTTGATCCCACCATATAGTAGTTACGTTACTTGTGTCTTTAGGCTTAAAAGCCCAATGACTCGCACGATATACTAGACTCCTTGGTTCGTGTTTTAAGACGAGTCCCAAATGTTTCTCAACTCATTTAATTACCGATAAAATCGATACTCACACTGCATTCTTTTAACATAAACCGTAGTGAACTTCGTTGCAAATATGCTCGAACGATTTGAACTTCTAATAAATCACAAGTTACACTATGCCATTCCTACATATAAATGTGTTAATATCAAACGTTCGTTTTGTGGATGCCGTATCGGAGATAATTCTCATTCATCCGAAAACTATGCGCTAGAATATCGATGCACTAAAAGATGAAGACTACCTGCACAGTTACCAACCAGCCGTCACTGAACATCTGGAAGGGCACAACAAAAACCATGATCCTCAATCAAACATCAATAAGCAGCGGCTATAACTATCCAGTCAGCAGTAACAACCACAGCGGAAAGTAAAATTAGAAGAAGACCGCCAAGATCACATAATGACTGATTCGTCGGTCAGTGTCGTCTGAAAAAAAGAAGCGTGAATATCTGAGGACATGCATCGAAACCATCAGATTCCAAGCGGAAAATGAAAACTCGAGAGACTGTTTTGTCAATGCCAGAAGTGTTACTAAAAACTTCCATCCAAGATCCACAGCCATAAAAAAAATGAATGGAGAGCTGAGAAAAACGTGAATAATGTTCTCTTAGTTTGGCAAACCCACTTCCAAATTATACTAAATCGGACTGACGAAGTTCCTCCTATCCAAGCCATTGCTCCACCAGGTGAAGAAGTATTTGTGCCATATCCCACAGTGGAGGGGGCGAGCCCAGTTATTAGTAGGCTAAAAAAGGCACCCAGCCTCGACGGAATCACCGCAGAACTATACTAATACGAGGAGTAGCGACTTTTACATCAAATCTTTGTGACCTCATCGTGATTCCAACTAGGAAGGAATGGAAGACCACACTCATATATCCGCTGCATAAAAATAGTGACCGTCTCGTATGTGAAAATTGCCGTGGTATAGCTCTGTTTAACACCGCTTACAAAGTGTTTGCAAATGTTGGACTTCCAACCAATCAACCACTGATCAAAGTTTCACACTACTGATGATCTTGGAAAATGCTGGGAGTATCACATAGACTTTCAACAGGCATATTATAGCATAAATTGCGAAAACCTTTCTGCCACACTAATATGTCTAGCGATTCCAGAGAAATTTGTCTCCCTGTGGAGGCTAACAACATCTGGCTCGCTTTGTAAAATTGTAGTGGAGGGATAAAATGCTGACAAATTCGAAACACATATGGTGTGCGACTAGGAGATGCACACTCAATAAGGAAAAGTGGTATTGAAACTTTGCGATGCAAATTTAAGAAGTCGTTCAAAGTCAGATGACGTCGTGCTGTTTGGCTGAAAATCCAATCATATCATCGACGCGAAACGGCTTGGTTTGAGAATCAACAGCAATAAAGCAAACTGGTTATCAACACCTATAGGAGCATCGCTACGGTTAATATCGGAGAAAACGACTACAGTTTTGACCATGTATATAAAAACTCGCGTATTACGAGTCCTCTATGCACAATCGAGGTTGTAGCGATCAAAATATCTTTTGAAGTCGTGTAAACTAGAACTTTATAAAGCACTATGACCAGTTAAATCAAGCCGAGTGAGATGGCTGGGCCATATTGAAAAATCCCCATCAAACGGTTTGATAAAAAAAACCGTTCAATCAACAGCCAATCGGCGTAATATTAGTAATAAGATGTCGAAATTGGAAGGAGCAAGCGATGGACGGAAACAACTGGCGGAGCGTTGTGAAGGCGGCAAAATCCCTTCGATGTGAAAGCTAGAGAGAACGTGGATATGAATGTGTGTTCAATGGAACAAATAGGATGCGACTAACGTTATGTTATGAATATTGTGTGTGGAACACAATAAATCAGTTTCGTTTCGTCAATTTGGCTATCTAGAACTGAAATGTTTACTGAAATCCCAGCGACTGATCATGATTACACAAAATGTTGAGTAATTCAGTCTCGTAACTCTTGGTGGTCACTAAATGATTTACTCCATGACAGGACCGACTATACGCAGGACGATTTATTTTTCGTTGTAATTAGCTTTAACAAACACAAAATTGTTTTTATGAAAATGTGCAAGATACAATGCAACACTGCCATTAAAAATAATCCAAGGATCTCTAACTATAACCGTCTCATAAAATTGAATACACACCGTTCATGACAAGATGAATTTGAGTTCAGGGAGGCTGGAAGAGCTACCGAGTTATTATACAAAACCAAATCGTTCATATAACCAGAACTTGTCCGTTGAACATGCCAGACTACCCTAACCAACAGTTGGCCATATCCTAAAATTTTATAAAAAATCAGTTGAAATCCCATTTCCATCCAATATGTCGAATTTCATCATAATCGGTTAAGAAATAGCCCAGTCAAGATTCAGCCTTCACCAAAAATCATATTTAACTCCGATTGTCATGCAACAAATTTAGTTTCATCATAATTGGTCATCCAGAACTTTATTCACAATCCAATTTAAAATCCCAATCCAATATGCCGACCTTACATTGTAAGGTCCTTCCCCTTCTCATTCGTCAATACGAATGAATACGTACACGCAATTGTTTAAGGACTTGGGAACAAAAATAGGCGGGTTAGACTTGCAAGAGTCAATATGAATTATGTGGGGCGTGGTTGCATCGCGAAGCCTTTCGATATAGTCTTGTTGGTCGGAACTGTCCTTGGAACTTGTTTCGAAAAACTCTCCTGGTAATCTGAGGGCTTGACCATAAACTAGTTCAGCTCCATATAATGGTATTTTATCGAGCTTTGAACGAAGCTTTAAGTTATCGATGGAATCTTTTCTAATCTATACCATTTGCCACCGGTTGATAGACAGTGCTGTGATCTGTCGTTGCTCGACGAATTAGCAATAGTGGCGGCGGTGCTATCTTGAATAGGGTATGCCTCAAGCCAACGAACTGTTGTTGTTTGTGGTCCTTGCTCTTCTAGGCAATCGATACCGGGTTTCACCCAATGCATTAGGCCTGTGTTCATTTTCAGTCAAAAATATCTACTAGAAATTAATTTAACTGATGCTCGTATACTTTGGTGAGATAGACCATGCAGAGCATCGAACACTACATCTTTATAAGATGCTGCGGATGAATTATTCTATAAGCGAAGTGATTTATCATCAGATTTTAAGATTTAGTTTGACGGAGTCTATTGTATAACTGTGATTGTTAGTCCGAGACCATATGTTGAATGTCCGTCGTGAACTGGGCGGTATAGTCAAAAGGGTTTGAGTCTGCCATAGACTCTCTTCGCTCAGGGAGACTATTGCTTTGATTAGAGGATGACGATCCGTATAAATATTGGGACGCTCCCAGTTAAAGATGGAGTATTTTATCTCTGTGGCTGAGAGCTTTACATTCCATTGCCACAACAACAGACGCCTAACTGAAGTTGTTATACCTTGATTCGCTATAAGGATGGGCCAACAATGTTGAGTTGGCGTTCTTATAATTTGGGCGAATAACTCGTTACACTTGTCGGGCCAAGTAAAACCTTTTTTGTTCTTGGGCATTTTGGCGATGGTAGTAATTGACCATTCTGACGAATCGCTGAATTGGTTGGATTGAAGTTGGTGCGGGAAAAATTTCGAAGGCTTCAAGCCGCACCGTATAGCGAGAGTGTTATACCATCTTGAATAATTTGGGGAATCAGGAACTCGAGAGTAGGAACACCGAAAATGCATTTTCAAATTTGGAAATTCACTCCAAATTCGACGAGGATTTCAAACAGTTATTTGAGATGACATTTGCTCTTCCTCGTTTTGGCTTGCCACGAGCATATCGTTGATGTATAGTCGAATATAAAATCCAATCCTTTGACCACTTTATTTATGAAGCGTTAAAAAGTTTGCGCAGCATTTTGATGAACAAAGGACTTTCGTGTGAACTCGAATAAACCAAAGGGATTAGTTATTATCGTTTTAGGTATACGCCTTCGAGCGCAATTAGGATAAAATGATAAGTTCTAACCAAATCAATTTTTGCGCATCTAATATATTTGAATATGTGCACTGGGCCCAGCCTGCGTTGTCTTGAACAAGGAAGTCGACCTTCGGTGTAAATGTAATGAACCACATTATGTTTTGCTAGATTCACGTAATCTGGTGTTTCACCCACAGAAGGAAACATCTTTGAAACCGAATCTTATGCATTTTTAGGAGATGGATATGGATTAGTGTAGGTGTTTCATTGTCATTGCTGTCAGTTCATTCACAACAAAATTCGAGGAGACCATATTTTGTCAACAAGTCACCACCGATAATCGATCTATCAAACTACGCTACGTCGGAAAAATATTTTACGGGGAGACCGAAATATGATAGATTCCGGTTTGTTGCTGTTCTGGAAAATGCAAAGTTGGTAGCATCTCATGGTTGCTACAGCTGCCGATAGTTCCAATGGTGATAACCTGCGGAAGCTTAGGAAATCACAAAATTTGTACAAGTTTGCTATCAACCACTTTTCCTGCAAGCGTTTTCATTGAGAAATAAACCTCACTGGTTCTTCGATCAGCCAATTCCACACCTTTTTGTTTGTTTTCGGAGGGTTTATTATTAACTCTATTACCGATTCACATATTTCTGTTGGTAATGCCAAAATAATATGCGAGTATTTAGTTAAATCCGCCGTTACATTACAAGTACTAAACTGAGCCCCATTATTGGGCCAAAAGGGTAATAATTTAAAAATTTTATTCTTTTTTATTTTCATCGTCACTCATTGTAATTTCTGTATCTCGACTACGGTAAGAGAAATGTAACCGCTATCCGACTTATCCAAAAATATTTAGCAATTGTGGAAAAACGCTAAAGAATAATGGTGCAGGCGACAAAGTTGCCGAAAATATGCATTCTAAATTGAAAAAATGTTGCTGCCAGAGCCACACCAGAAGCTTTGTAGAATCCCATGGGAAGCATCGACCAACATGGGCTTGACTTTATCGGTAATAACAAAATTTAAAATTTAGATTCTTTAAATTCTTCCTATACGACTTAACTGAATCGCCCGTTTACAAAATACAACTGCGAATTGACATTGTGTTTATTGTCGAGGTCGACAAAAAATATTGCAATCGCGTAGATTACTCTAACGAAGGTTGTTGTAACCATAAACTAAATTTTGAATTTTAGAACCGAGTAACAATTTTAGAGTTTATTGATATCAAATTCAAGAAGGTTGTAGTGTATCCAGTTGAAAATAATCGGCCTCATACAAAACAAAAATTACATTGACCTTCAAATAAAAATTCAAGTAAAGTTCAGAAAAGTACTTAGACTAGAACCATTTTCAGAAAATTCGATTATCTAAAATTTATATTCCAAACTTCCCTGGTACACTTATTTAAATACCAAAAGTAACAGTTCCCCATGCGTCTATGCTCTGCTAATTTTGTGTTAAATATTTTCCATCGATCTCACTATTTTATTCGATTCTAAATTTATTTAATCTATTGCTCAATAGATGGCAGTTTATTATTCTAGATTACTTTTTCATTGAAAAATGGCCAACCACTTCTATCTGCTTGGTTACAAAAATATAACAAAATAGTTTATTTACTACAGAGAATAACGACGGCTAACTATTTATAGGGGTTTGGGAATTTAAAAATTAAAAACATAAAAATTAAGATTTTTTAAAAATAGTGATCGTGAATTCAATCGGAATTTCGTGGATAATTCAGAAACAAACCAGATTTGAAGTTTTTCAAATATCGGTTCGATGCTCGATTAATGTTTTTGTTCAAGTTTTTGTGAACAATATTTTGATCACCACAGCTTTAAGATATACCTTGTATACATTCAGGCGAGTGTATAGCAAAGCTTTTCACTATTTATATACGATTGACGCGACATCTAGAACTACATCTTCTTTTTTTGTATATGTTTGTTTAGTATTGCCAGCTATTTGCAAACTGTTTGTTAAATTTAGTTTGTTTTAGCAGTCTCAAAGGTCTAAATCTTAATGTATTGCTAATATTTTACTGAATCTTAGATTTAGTGCAGGAAATGAATGATTGTGCCGTTGATGCTAGAGTACGAACTTGCCATTATCATCGGCTTCCTCTTTGGTATTGGCGACCAACTATAGTGTTATTTTGAATAATATTTACACATTACAGGGATAGGTTGCAATACTCTGCACGTGGGTGTAGTATTAAATGGTAAATAGTGATTATTTTATAAATTATGTGTTTGTTTTAAAATTGTTCAAAGTTAATATTGACACGCGTGATTCACTAAACTCCAACTTTCTCTTTCGCATCTTTACACCATAACAAGTATATTTAATGTCTATGCTAAGAGAAATCTTCTATAAAGAAATGCACCAAATTCACAAACATCACAACATGTTCATTTATTTAAGATTTAAATAAGAATTACCACAACTCTTTTCTTATTGATATTTTAGTTTCTATTAAAATTAGATAATCATTCAAAAACGGTATTGTTCGAATGTATGTATACATTAACATATTTGTATATAATAAGAAGACGTCTGAATAAATAAATAAGTTATAGGTTAACAGAAATAATAATTTTTAAATTTATCTCATAAAGGCAATGAAGATACTCGCAACTACACAACAAGATATTTATATAATTTTGAAACATGCGAGACTCGAGACTCGATATAGAATCGATCACCTTGACCACATTACCTAGTAAAAAAAAAATGTATTCGTGTTAAGATTCATCAATTCTCGTTATTTTGATAGATTGAATTGTATGCATATAGTCTTGAACTTTGATTCTGTGCAATTATTAGCATAGTGTATATACATATAAATGTAATCAACACAAATTAGAGTTGGTAAGCTAGCCGAATGGCATATTATCGCAAATGTTTCACATGAGTTTTTTTCTGTATGAATAATTTTGTCATTAATTTCGTCATAATGTGTTCATAGCACGCCACATAGTCTAGCGTTTTGTAAATCACATATAAGTACTCGAACCAATTAGTCAAACAGTTTTTATATTTTAATATGCGATTTATGTTATACAAAGTAGCTCATACAAATTTTTTGTGTGACCGTCGTTATGTATTTCTATAGGGATTTTGTGAAATTTCAACGACAACCTAATCTTTTTTGTTACTGCAAACAATGAAATCTTATTTTTGCTATTTATATGGTTAACCTATGGCTCAATAGATGGCATTTTAAATTTTGTAACTGAATAAAATAAGCTTTTCCAAAAAATAAATTTTCGATACTATATTTTAGTTGAACTTTGAAAGCACTCACATAGTAAAAGCTACAAAAAATTGACTAGCACTGAAACACGACAATTTTTCGTGTGTTTTGCTAAGTGAGTACTTGGGAAGGTTGACTAAAATTTGGTAAATTTATCAGATTTCAGTAATCGAGTAATGAATATAGCACGAATCGTATATGTCAAAAAATTCCATAACATAACAGTTCGTTGTATTATATTATATGTGCACGGCATAATACATATATCCCATTATACATATATAGCATCATTAGAATAAACATTGTTATGCTTATTAAATTAATTAAATACGTCAGTTACATGTAATAGTTTTTTCCTCGTTAAATTCTCTTTGAACTCAATATGTTGATGTATGTTCACGTTATGTAGATGGGATCTAACTCTAACAAAAAAGATGACGTGTGCTTTATGTGTACGGTGAAATATTTAAAATTAATTTTAATAAAAACTTAAAAAATAATATTTCATAGTTTAGCGCTCATTACTCCGATACGTTATAAAAAATTTAGTACAAAGCACAAACGTACCTATATATATAGCAAATAGGAACTAATGTAATTATAATTATGGTAGGTTATGGCACTTTGTGTACTTGATATAGTAACGATTTGGTATATAACAAATATGGGAATGAATTAATAGCCAATTTTAAGGTAATAAAAATAATGAATGTTACAATTTAAATTATACCTTTTTCAAAATATAGAGGTACGATAGGATAGTAACAATGTATGTAACATACATATTTATGTCTCAAACCAATAGTGGAAGTTAAAATATAAATTTAAAAAATTCTTAATTTGCAGTCGGTGCATAATTCAGTTACCGGCTACATGCTTCATTTGCGAATTTAAAATATAATAAAATGTCAATAACAAATTTTAGTCAACTTTGTCAAGCGGTCACAGGAAAACATACGGGAATTTATCTTGGACTGATGCAAGACAAATTTTCGTATGCTTCGAAAGGTAAACTAAAATTATAGATATTGAAAAAATTTTTTTTTTCTTTTTTTTTTTTTTAAATGCTGCTAATGGCTTTATTCTTGAATCTTTCTACAAAAGAAACTAACAAGAAGTATTCAAATCTTAAGCTAAAATTATTACATATTTAAAGTCTTAACCAATGTTAATACTAATTGTTATTGTGCTCACTATTTAATTAATTTAGATTATATTTCTATGTAAACATTTAATATATTTACAGGTTCATCAGTCCAAGTGGATCTGCTCTTTTAAGTCGCCTAAATCGCGGCTGTTTTAATATATCCCTGGCCAATTCATTGGGATGTGTCTCTAGTTTTGAGTAATATTTCGAACTGAATTATTTAATGGTTTCTTTAATAGTTTTAATTCCAAGATCATGGTGAATATTACTTTTTCGAATGTACCACGGAGCATTGGTAATACTACGAAGTATTTTTGCTTGGGTTCGTTGCAGGAGTTCTCTGTTTGACGCGCTGGTGGATCCCCATAACTGAATACCATATGTCCATATGGGTTTGATTATCACTTTGTACAATAAAACTTTATTGGTTAATGACAGCTGAGATTTTCTTCCCATCAACCAATACATTTTGGAAAATTGTATTTTTATTTGTTTGCGCTTTGCTTCGATATGATTTTTCCACGTTAGCCTTCTATCCAGGTGCATTCCTAAGTATTTGACCTTCGTTTGTTGAGGAATATTTATATTGTTTAATTCCACTGGCGGGCAAGTGCGTTTGTTTAGCGTAAATGTGACGTGAGGTGATTTGTTTTCGTTCACTTTTATGCGCCATGTCTTCAGCCAGTTCTCGATTTTGTTTAGATGATTCTGTAATTCCTTTGAGGCAGTTTCGGGATTACCGTGTGACACCAGGACGGCCGTATCATCGGCAAAGGTTGATATGACTACCTTGGTAAGTCAGTTGTGTACAGCAGGTATAATATTGGACCTAGAACGCTACCTTGTGGAACACCTGCGTTGATAGCATTTAAACAAGTAGTTGCATTATTTTGTTTAACCATGTACTGCCTTTGAAGGAGATAGTTTCCCAGAACTGAGTGAAATTTTTTCGGTAGAAGTCCTTTAATTTTGTATATTAGCCCATCATGCCAAACTTTATCAAAGGCTTGTGCAATGTCCAAGAAGGCAGCAGAACAATATTTCTTTTCCTCAAAGGTGTTTTTGATCGCATTTGCAATTCTGTGTACTTGTTCTGTGGTACCATGTTGGTTTCGAAACCCAAATTGATGGTCTGGAATAATATTCCGTTCTTCTAATACTGGTTTCAATTTCGTTAATAGCATTTTTTCAAATAGTTTTGAGATTGTAGGCAGCATGCTTATTGGACGATATGATGAAATCTGTGTTTCATTTTTTACAGCTTTATGTATCATTGTGATCAAAGATATCTTCCATTTTTAAGGAATATAATATGAATGTTATTAGTTTTATGCATTTGTCTGGCAATTCCCTCATCATTTTTGCAGTAATAAGATCATGCACTGGTGCCTTTTTTGGAGTTAGACAATTTTTAATTTTATTCTTAACTTTCTTCCACTTATATTTTATGGGTTTGAAGTACAAACCATCATCCATTTGGTCGGGTAACACGAAGTTATTAGTTTCTCCGTGTGGTGCGAATACTGTTGTTAGATGAGCAGCGAAAGCATTGGCTTTTTCTTCATCGCTTCTCGCCCAATTTCCAGTTGGTAGTCTAATCGAGTGATTCGAGTTTGTTGGCCTTTTTAACTTTTTTGTTGCCTTCCACAAAGAATAATCTGTCCTCTCGGTTGCCGAGAGTTCATTTAAGTAATTCTGGACGCTCTGGTTTTGTTCTTCCCGCAATGCAAATCTTAGAGTCTTAATAGCTCGATTTTATTTCCATTTTAACAACGGTGATTTTGTTTCTTGCCATCGGCGGCGAATTTTCCGCTTTTCCTGGATTAGTTCCTGTAATTATGTGACAGTTTATTAACTTTTTCTGAACTATTTAAGATGGGTGTGACCTTTTCAGCTGATAATGACAAGACATCTTTTAGATTTTCTTCCGCCGCATCAATATCTGCTGGTGTGTTAAGAGGGATATGCAGTACACAATTTTGTTCGACTAGCCTCTTATATTGATCCCAATTAGTTTGCTTGTTTGTAAGTCGTTTTGGCGTTTCTATTCTTAGGACGCCGGTGCTCACTCTTATAATTACAGGTGAGTGATCAGGAGACAGATCATAGCAATCGGAGGCCTAAGCATATGTGCGTGGAATGCCTTTAGTTACACAAAAGTCAATTAAATCAGGAACTTGCTTTTTATCTGTGGGCCAGTACGTTGGTTGACCGGCAGATATGTAATCCAGGGACTGTTCTTCTATAGCTTCATAAAGTTGTTTGCCTTTCGGCGATGTTAAGGGGATTGGGTGTGTTGGGCATTGAAATCACCACCAGCAAGAAATTTATTACCTAGCTGGCTGAAATAATCCATGAATAGCTGTTTTTTTATAGCATGTTTTGGAGGACAGTACACTGCTGATATGACACAGTTTCCAGACCACTCCTGCAGACAGATGCTAGTTTATTGGAGATTATCCTTCTCATATTTCATAAATTCATAGTGTTTTAATCTTGTTTTTATCAGTACAGCTGTGCCTCCATGTGCTTTCCCATCTGGGTGCGGTATCATAAACAGAGTACCCATTAATTTTGAAATAGGTTTTTTTTTTGAAGTGTGTTTCAAATATTAACATTATGTCAATATTGTGCTCAGTGAGGAATGCTTCAACCTCTGCTTTATGTTGTGCTAGGCCGTTTGCATTCCATATGGCTATTTTGAGGACAGTCATTTTTGGTTTTTAACGACTACCTGCATCAACGCGCTCATATTCTGCATCATTAGATTCATGGTTCTCTCCATCATCGCCCATGTTAGTTAACTTGCTTAAAGCTGATGCGATGTTTCCTTCTTCGCTTGCTTGCTCTTTAGGAGTGGTACCTTTAAGGATACTTGCATAGGAAACCTCTGGATGCACACTACTGTTAACAGTTGCTTTTGGTTGGTTATTTTGTGTGTTATGATATGAGACTTCTGGTCGCACTTTTGGTTTAGTAGAAGAATGAAGATTAAGCATTCGTTGCTCTGCTCGCTGCCTTGGATTGATTCTTCTTTTCAATTCTAGGTAAATTGGACACCCTCTATAATTTGCAGTGTGATTTCCGCCACAGTTGCTGCATTTTCTCACTGATGCTTCCGTTTTCTCTTTGTTGCATGCATTTGAGTTATGGAGTTCACCACAGATAACACAAACATCGCTTAAAGTGCAATATGCTTTAGTGTGTCCATACCCTTGGCACTTAACACACTGTACCGGTCCAGTTCTTTTTCTGGGTTCCTCTACGATAATTCTTCTATGCAGTAGATATTTTAAATCCAATATTGCATGTTTCTCTTTTTGGATTTTTTTAGAACCAGATAATTCTAATTCCAAACGGAACAATGGCTGAGGCAACTTCTCTCGGTTAATAATGTTGGTGATTGATTTGCATTGAAATCCTTTTTCAGCGAGAGCGGCTCGTATTTCAATTGCATCCACGTAGGCCTCTATATACCTTTTAACACGACGACCAAGCCTTTTTGTCTTTTTAGTTGGTAAGTGTAGTAATGTTTACCAACTTCGTCGAAATGTTTAACAAACGCTCTGTAAGCGTCAATATTCAGCGGTTGAATTTTTGTTTCTTTTACATCTCCTCTTTTTATCACGGAGATATAAAATTCTCCATTAGTAATGAACTCGATTGTTTTTGTGAGCTCTCTATTTGATTCCCCCCTCAAATAGATTGGTGGCGGTTTTTTTGGTTTTTGAGCTTTTTCGGCCGGCGGGTCTTCAACAACCAAACAAGAATACCGGTTGCTTTGAGTTAGTTCAACACTACTTAGCTTGGTGAATTTATTCACGTTTGCACTAGCCGCTGATCTTGGGCTTCTCCTTCGCTTTGAGCTGACAGTAATATACCTGTCCAGCCCTGTTTGCACTAAACACTGACCTACATCACTGTTTATTTTATTATCATCCGTTATCGATGCACTTTCATTGTTTTTTTCATCGTCAAAATTTGTCATTTGTCAACGATGCACTTTTATTGTTCAACGCACTAAGTTCATTAACGTTAATTTTTAGTTCACTTGATATTAAATTACCTGGTAAAGTAATTTTTGATGTATTTGCGATGTGTTGTCTTTTTGGACTATGTTGCACCTTTTTGTTTGTCACTATTGTGGTCGTGGCGTTTAGCGCGTTTTGTAAGCAATCTGTCAGACCTATAGCAATGCTGGTTATATAGCGTAACGCAAGGTCGTAAATAAGCAAACTACAAAAGATTTGGGAGAGCTTTGGGCCCCAAAATCCATGAGCTGAACCGCATCGTTCTTATCAGTACAGGCTATAGCATGGAGTAATATAATGTGTTAAACTTGTCGCCAATTTGTCCGACCTGTATCCGTGCTACTTTTCGGTTACATTTTTAGAAGGCCTTTTATCCAATGTTGGCCCGAGTGCCCGGAGTAACTGTAATCCACCACTGAATATACCAGAGAGAAAAATGGAATATGTCGGAACATTTTAAATCGAAAATTGTTTAATTATTTCTAGGATAATTGTTTAACTTTCACAGATCAGAGAAGACATTCATTTTTTGCTACATTTTCATTAAATTCACACAGTTTAAGTGGCGAAGACTTGTAACAAATGTAACAACACTAAACGGGGCAAGGTGCTTCTTCTATGCTTTGAACAATGCAGCTAGATTTACCACGATGACTGTTTTGATTGGAAGTGCACCACTAATGACAGCTGGTTCATAGCCATTAATGACCATCCTTACGCTGGATTTATTTAAACCGATTGTCAGCGTTCGATATAATCAGCAATTTTGGCGACCAGATCGCCGATCAAATTCGTGATAGTTTCGCGCAGGCGTCCACCCCAACGGTTCGTCCTAGTGCGTTTACTTCAGCGTCAACGTCTTCAACTATGTTATCTGTTGCTATAACCATAAATCAACCTTCCTATACTCCTCGATTCGATATGCGGAACTAACTCATTTTCTTTGCCAAACAACATCCAAATATGGTTAAACCAAAGTTTTGATTTCACTTATCACAATTCGATACTACTGTAGAGGAAGCGGCTATTACAGACTTATACGTATATCGACTGCCGCAGTTTTCCGAATGTCCGGGACCAACTGTCCCAATGATGTATGCATTAGACCCTTCATCGATTCGAATTTTCGGCAGAGTCGATTACATCGTGCTCGGTTAATAAGGCGCAGTGCCCCACTAAACTATCACACTGGATCCTCCATGGGTTACAGTGAAACAAACAGTGTTGGAAATCGTGATCGTTATAATATATAGTATCACCTCGATTTATTACAACAATACCTCTATAGTATTTACGGTAAAGCCAACGTTTTTTGTTTGGGCGTGCTTACAATCATATGTGTTGATGTTCCACGACTTTCCAGAAAAGACTTAATTAGGTTTTGTACAACAAATATGTAGTGCGAATCGAGGAGGAACTGACGTCGAGTCGTAAAGCTTTCTGGAATTTAAGAGGAAAGTAGTATAACCTCTCATTACAAATAAAAGTTAGAAAGGTATATAAGCGTGTAACATACTAATTAGACATACGACGCTGTTATACCATAAGAGTTTTCCGTTTTAAATTTTGTACGCAACCCTAAAAATGACACTTATTGAGTTCGGAGTATGAAATTAAGAGAAGACAGAACAGACATTAAACCTGAAATCTAAAAATTTCTATTGCCCAATGTCATCTACTTTATAATTTGTCATTTTCGACTTCCATGTGGCTCGTTGCTGCAATCTGGTGAGGTAATCTGTTCTTCAAACGTGCCAAAACCCTTTTATCATATTTTGAAGCAGTAGCCAACGATTGGTATGTGATGTTGGCTCACTTAAACTCACGTCTGGTAACATGCATAGAGAACAACCCATCCGGAAATGGCCAGGAGTTAATATTTCACAGGTTTCTGAAAAATTTGTGTTTATAGGTGCAATTGGTCGAGAACTCAGCAAGCATTCTATCTGACACAAAACTGTGGGGTATTCTTCGAAAATCAGGACAGTTTTTCGCCTTCACCATGCCGCCATACTGGGGTGACGTTGGTAGGATAAAATGCCAGACGATTTGGTTTGTTGACAAATATGCTTTAAGATCCTCCTCGTTTACTTGTGCGTAAACCTGGTAGAGTCAGCTGATTTTCCTTTTCACACCAACGGAGTTAGATTCATTGTCATATTATATAATTGTTCGATGACCAAGTCTGCCAATAAACCACCATAAGCAAGCCAAAAAAGCATCGGTAGTCAAGTCTGACACCATCCCGATATGGACGGCTGTTACTACAAGACAGTCAAATACTGTAGCCTCTCGTCCGGTTTTTGTTTTAAGTTAAAGACTGGATTTTGTGGTTGCATACATGATATTTTGGAGCTTCGAAATCAGAAGAAGATCAGAATTTTCTGATTTTGATATCAACACCAAAACTTTAAAATGCGTTTTGGAGTTAATGCTCTTAACTTTCTAAGCCACAAAATTACCCCTAAGAGAATACTCCCATTCGAGGAAAGAGTTGAAGCAATATGGGAATTTTCAGTGCCTACATCCATTCGACAAATTCAACAATTTATTGGCATGGTTAATTATTTTCTTAGCTTTGCACCAAAACAGAAAGCCAAAAACTGGAAAAAATTTTGCTAGGTCAGAAGGGTGTAATGAAGCATTTGCTTAGAATAAAAGTGTGGCCGCTCATGCAACACTCTTGGGTCATCTAACGTTCATATTTCCATAACAGAAATAAGAACACAACAAGCTCGTCATTTGGATTTTATTTCGCAGTTTTCAACGGACATTCCATATATTATATAATAGGCAAAGATAATGTGTCGCTAACACTTTGTGTCGCATAAGTGATAACAAAGCTGTCTCTATCTAGCTGATCTCAAATCTATTTCGGAATTACAGAAGCCTGACGACCAGCTACAGAAATACTTTCGGTTCCACTCGTCTCACAACTAGAAAATTGAAAATTTTACTTTTGGCCTAACATGAACAAAGACGTCAACATCTGAGCAAAGTGTTGTTTTTCATGCCAAATATCGATAATTCAAAGGCACACGAAATCGGAATTATGACAATTTAAACAGCCTTTTGGTCGTTTAGGACCAATTGAACCACTATATATGCATACATATTAACTGCCGTAGATCGTTTCACAAGATGGGCAGATGGTTCTCTTATGGAGGATATTACCGCCGCAACTGTTACAAAAACTTTTGTGGAAAACATTCATATAAAAATGAATTATTTCGGGTACCTGTAGACATTCCTACAGATCAAGGAAGCCAATTTCAATCTTAGCTGTTCTCAGAATTAACGAAGCTTCTAGGCACACATCGCATTTGGAAAGCGCCTCATCACCCGCAATCTAACTGAGTGGAACGTTTCCATCGCCAACTAAAAGCATGTCTAAAAGCGAAAGGCAATACGATAAATTATAGTTTGTATATTTCAATAGTTCTTCTTAGCATACGACCTACACGGACAGAAAATATTAAATGTTCCCAGCAGACTAGGCGAATTATTTATGGAAGCACCGCAGATCAACGAAATATGTGAAGTTTGAAAACACGAAAACGAAAAAATTGCAAATTTTATCCCGAATAAAACCAAACAAAAAATCGCGTTATGATGAAACGCTAAAAGTCGTCGAACAGATCAGGGATGGGCATTTACACGTCATCTATTATTTTCTACGTCGACGTGTTGGCAACTCATAGACAACGTAGATATCGTATATAGACAACGTCGACTATTAGTAATATAGTATATATGGCGTTACTTGTGCCATTTAGTTTGCTGACAATAAACAGTGACAATACCGCGAAGCTGACTGATTGCGCTCTTTCATTAAAAAAGGTTAACTTAAGAATACTAGTATCGATTCTGGCCTTTCCAATGGTCATCTCCATCGCATAGGACTAGCCAGCATTAGCCGTATGCGATGAATGCCTTGATGATGATGATGATGATACCGCATACACTTCATCGGCAGCTGCCCCGCTTTCGATTGTGTTAGGTCTCGTGTGTTTAATTCCAGAACCACTCCTGTGCATCTACTATCCTCTCAGCCTTGGTTCAAACTTTTCCAATTTGCTTAGGATCCAGAACGCGTGTGCGTGATTTGATAGAATCCTGATAATTAGGGACTAAGGGGTTTAGGACAACCAAGTTTGGTTGATTAATTGTTTTTTCCGGATTTTCTTGGGCAAAACCTAGGAAGCTAACGTCATAATCCCGAATATTTCAATATGTCATAATGAGTCTAAGCTAACCGAAAAATATTTCAATTTTGAAGAACACCAGATTGTGAGGTTTTGGACACCAAATTAGATATAATCATGAATTTCGATTGAATGATTTTTCCGAATTGTTCCCATTCTAATCAACTACTTTTTTTTTAACTAAATTAGTTTTCTGATAACTTCGAACCAATAACATCGTGGTATGTATGTCATTATGGTATGTTATTATTAAAAATTTGTTGGAACCCACGAGGATTCCACGCTCATAGCCACAAAGGCCCATGTTGCAATCATTATGGTGTTAGTTTGGAAATTGTTTTTGTGGCTTTAGAGGCCAGATTTATGACAAATTTCACATACGTGTCAAATTATTATTTATTCTACAGCTTATCTGAATCGCTAGTCACTAGCAACTTTGCATCCTCTTAAATTTAAATAGCGTATAACATATAGAATTTTCTAGCAATAATTTTTAAGCCAGCATCCGATATTTTTTTGCATTTGCAGGAGACCAAACAATACAAAAGCTTATCAAGTGTTTTCGACTAATACTTGTGATTTGAGTAATGCATCGCCTTAAGTAAACGAAAACCAATTACAAACAATTTTTAATCCATTATCCCTTCTATATTTGTAATTTCAACATGCCAAAATATCGTAAGTTGTAGACGTTGTCAAAAAAATATAAATGTTGATAAAAAATATTGCCAAATAATCTACGTAATGTTGTACGTGTCGACAATCGCGTAAATTACATGGCATAATCTACCCCGCCCATCCCTGGAGCAGATATATCAATTCATCGCTACCCACATAACTGCAACAACAGATATCCTAGTAAATTTAATTTTTATTGTCCGGATCAAATTCTAATTCGGCTCAAAAGGACCAATGTTCTTTTCGTAGAACATAATAACAGACAGAACAACAAGATGGACGCAAGTGATGAATAGACGTGTTTATAAGTCTCTTAAAAAAATAAATAATTTCTAATTAATTACTGTAATGAATTAATAAATCATTGTGTGAACCAAATCATGAATAATTAATACTGTTTGATTTTATTCTAATTATTTAACAAAAGTAATTTGATATTAATATGTACACATAATGTAAATATAAAAATTAATAATTGAAATGAGTGAATGATACACAAGGTGTAAATTTGTTGAGTTTCTGTGTCTCAATTTCCAATTTATTATACATAATAATATTGCAAAATAGTGCATAATAATACTGAAATCACATAGTTGTCAGTCTTTGACATTTTGAAACCAAAATTTGACTAAAAATCGTGTTTTAAACGGTATTCAGATTAATAGTTGTGTATACATATACCGTTGCAGTTGAAAGTGCTCACGGCAGTTTTATGATGTCTGACCTTGAAAATAAATTTAATGATTTTGCTACAAAAATCAAAAATGATTTAATATCATGCTTGGACGATAACCTCAAGAGCCTAAAATGTGAAATTAGTGAATTAGTTAAAAAACTTAATAGATTAGAAAATCATGTGATTGAACTTGAAACACGTGTTAATTCTTTTGAAAATGGAAACAGATTGTGTGATCTCGTCATAACTGGGATACCAATTTTGCCAAATGAAGATGTCGCTAATATTGTAAATAAGATCGGGGAAACAATAAATTTTGATATAAATTGCAAATTATGTCAAGTTTTTCGAATAAACAACAAATCGACTAAAAAACGTAATGCTCTACCGATCATCTTGAAATTTTCTACCAAATTTTCGGCTATTGATTGCTATAATAAATATAGAGCTCGGAAAACGTTAAATCTGAGTGATATTGGCCTTAGTGGCTCTAATTTGCGTATCTACATGAATTGCGGACTAACTTCTCAGAATAGCATTTACATCATGAAGCTAAAAAAGTACAAAAGACTGGATTGATGTATAAAGTGTTTATAAAATCTGGCTCAGTATACGCTATGAAAACGTCATCATCACAACCGGTGCAACTAAAAACCACGCAAGATATTGAAACGGTGATTGGAAACAAAGCTTATGATATTGCGTTGATAACAAACAGCAATAATCAACCTATAATGAAGAGTAAAACGCAGAAATCACCATCAATGGGAGCACACACCTACATTAATAACGAGTTAAATTCAATTACATCACAGCAAGGCCAGGAGATGAAATCACTAATTATAGAAGAATCGCAGTCACCCACTTCATTGGAACCACGTATAACTAGGGCAACGGTAAAGTCGTCAACATCTAACAAGTAAAGTTTTGTTTATATATTTGTTTATAGCGACTGTTATTGGATTTTATTACGTCATATCATATTATTACTGTTAATACTTTTCTTCTTCATTTGCTACATAATATGATGTAAATTATTATTTAAAATCTAATATTTGAACTATTTATTGTTCTGTATTTGGTACGTTTTTCGTAATTAGTATATTATACAACATTAAGCTTTTTAATCTTTCAATTTTATTTTAATTTTTTTTTTTTTTTTTTTTTTTTTTTTTCTCACAATTCGATTTAATATGTTCATTGATTTTGTTTAATAAGAGACTTTTGCAGTTTGAGCACCAACGAAATTGGTAATTCAATTATAGGATGTTGTTCTTAAGGAGACTAGATGTTTTATTATTATTATTATTATTGTTATTATTATTTTCATTATTATTATTATTATTATTATTGTCGTTATTATTATTATTATTAATAGTTATTACTTTGTATTTTTATAACTCACTAGATTTGGCATATCATCAGTTTAAGTGTTTTTTTAATTATGATGATGAATTTTGTGATGATGCTGTTGTCAGTACTAAATGTTGGGTGACGTAAGAATGAGCATAACTGATCCTCCATCCACACTACATAATAATATCGTAGTAAAAGCAGCCATTAATAATTTATCAGGATTGAACTTCTCCCTATTAAATACCCGTAGTACGTATCATAAAAAAATTATTCACCTCATTTCTGGGGTAAAATTGGATGTCCTGTGTTTCGTTGAAACTTGGTTTTCTGATTGCATATCGGATGCAGCAATACACATACCCGGATTTATAACATTTAGGAAGGATCGTAAAGTACCCGACAAGAAATGGGGTGGAGGGATATGCGTATATATTAGATCAACATTGTCTTCCAAATTGATCTACAAATATTGCGATCGTGGCTTAGAGGTTATTCTAATTGAAGTCAAATCGGGGTCTGTTGTAATATTATTAATGGTTGTTTACAAATCGCGCCTAGGTGAATTTTGTGATGATTTAGAAAAGATTCTCGTTGAATATTCATTAAAATATAATGATATTATAATCTGCGGTGACTTCAACTGTGATCCTAATGGTATAGAGTCTACACTAAAAAATTTGGTAGACTATTGAAAAGATTCGGATGTCTATGTCAAAACAGTGAGCCAACGCATTTCACAAAAACTTCGTCTAGTTTGCTAGATCTGATTATCACAAATACTCAAAAAGTATTTTTTCTAAATCAAATATCGGTGGGATTTTCGGATCATGACTTTATATTTTTTTCATATGATGTCGACAACAACAGAATGGAGTCCTCGATTAGTTTCCGAGATTACAAAAATATTGACACTACTGGTCTTATGCGCGAATGTGCAAACATACCATGGAATATAATATATACGATTTATGAGCCGAATGATAAAGTTTGCTTTTTAACCAAATGGTTGTGGCATCTATTTGAAAAATTTGTTCCTATTAAATCATTTCTTTTAAAATCTACTGACCCACCCTGGTTCAATAATCACATTTTAAGTTTGATTAAATTACGTAATTTTATTTTTAATCGTTGGAAACGAACTAAAAATGAAGAGCTTTATCTGGAATATAAATCAATTAGAAATAAGACCAATAATGCTCTTAAAAACGCTAAAACTCAGTATTTTGCTAAACGTCTCGATCCTACCTTACCATCTAAAACATTTTGGACACATGTTAATTCCATAACTGGATTATCCAATAAACGAAATAACTTAAACATCGACTTCTCAGCAGACGATCTGAACAATTATTTTTGCAATCAACAATCAACACCTGCTAACGTAGACGATTTTGTGTTGAGTGGAGCTAGTGATAATGGTTTTAGTTTTCGTAATATAGATATTGTAGACTTAAATGAAGCCTTTAGATCAGTTAAATCTAATTCGGCTGGTGTGGATGGACTGCCATTAAAATTTATCAAAATGGTACTACCCTACATAGATGGTTATATATTACATGTGTTTAATAGCATTATCACTTTCTCTAGTTTCCCTTACGAATGGAAACACTCTAAAGTTATACCGATTCCTAAAAAGCAAAATAGCTCTTGTCTATCTGACTTTCGGCCTATTAATTTGCTACCGGTTCTTTCAAAGGTTCTAGACAAAATACTTCAAACTCAAATTCTGCATCACTTAGAATCACATAAAATGTTATCCAAAGTTCAATCGGCCTACAGATCTAATCATAGTTCTATAACTGCTCTACTAAATATTAGCGATGACATTCGCAGGGCTGTTGATGACGGACGAGCAAGTACATTGGTGCTCTTGGATTTTAGCAAGGCATTTGATAAGATTGATCATAAATTGCTTATAAATAAGTTAAGCAATTATTTCTTATTTTCTCTACCTGCATCACGTCTGATTTCATCGTATCTCTGCGACCGTCGCCAAACAGTTTTTCTCCACTCATCTACATCTAGTATATGCAAAACAAGTACAGGAGTCCCACAAGGCTCTGTTCTTGGGCCATTCTTATTTATGATGTTTATCAACGATATAACTAGTGTAATAAAGAAGTGTAAATATCACTTGTTCGCTGACGACCTGCAAATATATAAATCTTACGGTGTAAACGACATCCCAAATTGCATTGAGATGGTAAACCAAGATATTGAGAGCATTGTTCAATGGTCAACAAATAATAGGTTGGACCTCAACAGCAATAAAACTCAATGTATATTGATTGCTTCATCAGATCGCAATACTGATAGTCTTCCCAATATAGTAGTGAGCGGTACAGTGATAAAGTTTTCTGATACTGTGAATAACCTGGGTGTACATTTTGATAAGACTTTATGCTGGGGTCATCATGTTGAAAGGGTTTGCAAAAGAATAACCTTTCTCCTAAGATTATTATGGACTACTACAAAACATTTCAATTCTACACTTCACCTTCAACTTGTTAAGACGTACATCTTACCGCATTTTCTTTATGGAGACATTGTAATACCTTCAGAAGCAATATTTCAATTATTTACAGTTGTTATTCAACTCATGCATAAGATACGTCTTTGGACTAAGAAAATATGATCATGTCTCTCAGTATAGAAAAATCTTACTTGGGTGTTCGCTCCATGAATATTATCAGTTTCGAGTATGCTTGGCGGTTTTTAAGTTCTTGAAGGATAAACAGCCTGAATATATTTTTAACAAATTAGAAAAATTAAAATCTAATCGACTCCAGACTATAAGGATCGCCTATAATAGTACAAACTTAATGAATTCCTCCTTTTTTGTGAGGGGAATCAGTTTGTGGAATTCTTTGTCAGTTGACTGTAAACATTGTGGCAGAGCAGCATCATTTCGAAAAAAAAACTTTGAGTAAGGCCAAGTACAAAGTAAGAACTAGTGTTTTATTATTATTATTATTTTATTATTTTCATTGCTATTTGTTGTTATTATAACCGTAATGATGGTTAATATTAATATTGTTACTGTCGTTATGAATATTATTGTTATTATTATTATTATTATTATTATTGTAATAAAGATATATATTTCCTTTTTTTTTTTGTATATCTAATGAAATAAGTTGGTTGCAACTTGTAACATTCATTAAATAAATAAATAAATAAATAAAATAATAATTTAATGGTGACTTCACACACTTCACCGTTTAATCGACATTTGGGCGTTTTAAAATCGACAAATGTTTTGAAAAATTAACAACAATACCAGAGTAGCGTCATCTAATATTTGACTGACAAAGCTATACCGTGGTAGTAGCTCAGGTTACTAAAATACAAAAATAAAAGACTATTTAGCGGAATTGGATTAACCTTTGTACCAGCCACCGGAAAATTAAAATCCATCAAAAATCCAAATGAAATATTAATAATAATACGAAACATTACACAACAACAACAACAACACTGTACACCCAGCAACAAAAAAAAGGATTTCCATCCATTAACTATGAATTACATTTTTGGATATTTTCATGCGTACATACATACATAAATACGAAAAAATATTAATAATTTTCCAAAAGCTAAAAGTCAAAAGCGCGTGTAACTTTATATTTTTTGTTTCAGTTTTCGCAGCTTTTCCACCAACAAAACCCAATCCGCTTATCACAATAACAAGAAAAAAAAACAACATATTGAATAATTAATTGTTATAGGGGCATAGTGAACGGGCACAGTTTCTTACCGAAATTAGAATATTATGGTTGGTGCGCCATTAATTTACAGATAAAATAAAGGGCAGAGTATATATCGCGGGAGGGGGCCAATAGTTAGGAAGGAAAAACTTTTTTTCCAAAAATTAATGCGAAATATAAATAAATAAATTTTTCGGTTATAGTTTTTGGTTGTTTGGCACGAACACGGTGTACCTAAGCACAATGCTAGTCTCTAACTATATGTATAGTTAATGTACCACAATTAATCAGTATACAAAGTTTGTTGTTGCTTTTTTGGGGAAGTAATTTGTAATTTTTTTTTTTTGTACTTAATTCTTTTTTCCTTTCCGTCTTAATATACATCCGGTATTATAGAAAAGCAAAAAAAAAAAGAAAATTAAGAATTATAATCTAGAAAATATATTATTCAAGAAATAATACGAAATGAGTTCAAATTTCCCCGATTTTTGTTTTAACTTTTGGAAAAGGGCTTTTCCACTTTGCTTATTTTAGTATTTTATACCTGGTTAATCATATTTTGTTTGTAGGTCTAGCAGGGTGGTGAATCATACAATATTTATCGAGATGACAACGCTGATTTAAAAGATTTACATACAGTAATCTGAATTTATTGAGAGGGTTTCTTATTAATTTTCGTCCAGGCAGTCAAGTCAACCTATAAGCAACTATCTCTATCAACTACATATAACATTATTGCTGTCTATGTATTCCCCAGATTCCCAGATTTGATCCCTTTGTTCAAATTTCTTTCATAAAATGTCAGCTACTTTGATGGTATATGTGCGGTCTTCGTAATAAAAGGTTCACAAGAGTAAGAAGCGGTGTTAGATAAACAATGAAGGCATTTCAGTGAGTGTTTAACACGAAATAGTTTAACAATTAAATGTTCTAAATCGTCGCTCCTTCCCTGACTTAGCCAAATATATACCTCAACATCTTAAATTTCTCTCGCTCAGTATATTAGTCTCACTAATCCCACAGACTCATACACCACTACTCATCGATGCCCGTGAATGAAAAATAATTTCTTCCAAATATTTTTGTTATGAGTGAATTAAACAATATTGTTGATTGGACACAAATTTTGAACATTTTTTTAAATGAATTTTGAGATTTTCGAATTTCAGTGGAACTAAGAGTTGGCCACTTTAAGGATATAACATTTTTGCATTAGGTCGTGGAATTTTCATTAAATAATAATAATAACAGTTATTAAAGGCCATTACTGGTCCCTTACTGTATCAACAGTTTGGCTCCACCGGTTTCGATCCGGTCTCCATAGTGTCTTAGACAGTCTGAAGAAGCCAAGCCGTTCTCTACACCGTGGATACATCGTCGCCTGCAGCGACCTCTGTGCCTACCATATGGTGGCTCAGCACACAGAACGTGACAATCCCAACATAACAACTTTGTAAAGCTTCAGCCTCACGACACTTGATAGATGTCTAGAATTTAGTAGTGGGCTTAGAGGATACAAAGCGCGACTACCAGCCACCACCTACGCTTTAATAGGCTCACCCACACACTGTTATGGTGAGTGATAAGAGAGCCCATATATTTGAACCTCCTCACTCCCTCAAACGTGTAGTGGCCACTATACTTAAATCTGGTGTACCATTATCCCTATATAACCATAGCGATCATGTTTTTAGTTTTGGATTCATTGATCTGGATAGAGTGCAACAGAAGCTGAAAACACTACAAGCGGATCCAGTATTTCCTTCACTCGGTTGCTATTCAGTTCAATCACGAATATGAACTGGCGATATAAGATGTTGGGCTGAGGGGTTTCAGTTTAGCCAAAGATGTATCTCCCTGCCGAACATACGAGTTAACTGCAAGAGTTCTTGATAACTTGTTCTCAACTTTAACACAGCTCTAAGACTGCGAAAAGACCTGATCAGTGACTGATCGATTCGGACGAAATCCTCCTTGATAGGCACCAACCAAACCCTCCGCTAGTGGGGTAATTCTATCCAATATATTGTTGGACAGTAACTTGTGTGTTGTGTAAACAAAGCGGTCTCCCTTCTTTACACTATCCATTTTTCTGCGAGGTGGCTTTTCGCTTCGCTTTTTCTGGCGTAGTAAATATTATCCTGACCTGTTCCTTTTGAAAACAATTGTAAAGATCCCGGTAAAGCATTGAGGAGGTTTAATAGTGTTTTAAAAACCGGGTTCGATTAGTTTGTTTCAATCTTAGCTTGTGTGATTTTGATTATATCTGACCCTGATAGCTACAAAAGCTACAAAAGAAAGTTTTAAAAAAAACTTATGAATCGTGGAATGGACTATGTGTATGATCTTACTAAAAATCATGGTCCAAAGTCTTGCCCCATCAGTGTGGCCATTTGTCTTATCAAGGTTTACCCTCAACTTTTCTTCATTTGAGATGGACATTTTATGGAAATCTGACCTTTAAAAGGAATACTACAAAATTTGTTAATTATTCTGTGTGAGGCAGGGATGGACGCGGTAGATTACGCCACGTAAACTACGCGGTTATCGACACGTAACATATAACGTAGATTTCTTGACGGTGTTTTTTGTCAACGTCGACAATTTAAATAATGTATTTCGTGCATTTATACCAAGTTACGGTTGACATAATCGGCCTGTTGGGACCACTATTTGAATTCCAGTTTACAGTATTGGATGATACGCGACTACATAGACGGTTTGGTGTGGTTTATGCGCCTGTGAAATCATTCGTCCATATTTCTTCAAAAAAGAAGACGGCTGGGACGTACCTGTAAATAGTGCCCGTTTTAGCGCCATGATAACGGAACATTTGCTGCCTGAAATTGAAGAGATACCTCCACAACATTAGGATGCAAGAAGCTTTTTGCCCTATAGCACACGAATCAACGTACTTATTGAAAAATCATGTTGTAATTCGATATTCTCGAACGCGTCATCAAAAATTAAAAATTGAACTTTGAAAAATCCATCAAAGCGTTGGGTTGCCACTTGTCTCTGAATATGAGTGAGCATTTTATCATTCAGATAGTCCAAGTTCCTGGCCACTCGGATGTTATAGGCAGACGAAAAAGCTAGGCATGGTACAACTCTCCAACTGCTACCGGAAAGGGCAAATTTGAGGAGCCCTATTAAGGTACTCAAGACAGTGCTTTAAAAAGAGGCAGTAGCCTCAGCGAATGAAAGGTGGCCCATCACTCTCTCATTTAGTGTAGCAAAACCAGTCGGGCCAAAGATCTTAAAAACTGTATGGTCCGAGATATATCACATAAGTAGTGACATGGAAGATGGGTCGGCCCATGAAATCTACATTCCAACAGAGGGTCATAGATGTTTTTTTCAATTTAATCACCGATCGTATTCGGGAGATGAAAAATCCCTTTTGCATCCCGCCTCTGTCTTTAACCACTGCGCTATTTGCTCGGTCTTGCATGTCACTGTACAGGGTGATTTTAAAATTTTTTAGAAGTTGTCAAAAAAAATAGATTTGAAAAGTATATTTTTTACAAAAAATAAACTGAAACTATGTATTAAAATTTTAAATAATAGTTCCTTTTGAAGCAGTCCTTTGTGAGATGAAAGTCAAAGTTTTCTTCAGCGATGTTGAATGAATTTGCAAGTCTTTTGATTGGGAAATTTTCACCATAGTTAGTTGAGTGGCGTACTATCTCCAAAAATCAATGGTTTCGCATCGATTTGATTGGAACATGGATAGCTGTATTTTCCAATATGTAAGGTGAATCAATATGACCAAGCAGGATGTTACCGATGAAAGCTGAGTCTAGAAATAAGCGTCTATTTTCAAGAGTGCAAATGTTATAGTTTTCTTTTGAATGCTTTCCATCCAATTTGATGTGGTTAGCAAAATCAGGATCTTATATACGCAAAATATAGTGAGAATAAAGTTGATATATTTGTAAATTCTCCAGTCCAACGCTTAACAAATCCAAACATAGAATTTGCTTTAGCAATGCATTTGTCAATGTGGTTGTTAAAACTCATATTTTCAGCGAATGTGACTCCTAGCTCGATTATTTATTTTATGACTTCAGTTATTCCATTTATGAAAACGAGAAAAATCCATGGTCCAATATGGAAACCCTGAGAAACTCATGACGTTACTTTTATTATTTTAGATTTTTCGCTACTAGACAAATATGAGTTGAACCATTTAATGAAGTTGGATGTAAAACCAAAGTTGTAAAGACTTTGGATCTAAAGTATATCCAAAATTGTTTAGGGTTGGCTGTAATGCTTCGTTGTACATCTGCAATATATGAGAGGTGCTTTTCCTTGAAGTATATGTATCAAATTCTTCATTAGATTGGAGAAACGCAGTCCTATCCGATTCTAAACCACTTTTAATCATCTTGACATATAGGCTTTAGATTTACGATTCTTCAGATTTATCAGATGATCGTCAAACCAAGGAGGATGAATATTAGATTTTTTTCGGCACAATGGAATATGGGTTTCAAAACCTTGTAATAAAATTTAGTAGAATTTGTGATAAATACTGTTATCACAATACAATAACATTAGCGTTCTTTTCCAAGAAACTGTCACAAACTTAAATCAAGTCCGCATTCGACAGAGAACTGCTGGCTATTTATCTAGCCCTTAAACACTTCCGATATTTCGTAGAAGGTCGCATATTTACAGTCTACACTGACCATAGGCCCTTGATTAATTCAATCCACTCAAAGACCGAACGCAGTCCGCGGCAAACCCGCCATTTGGATTTTATATCCCAATTTACGACTGATATCCGACACATTTCAGGCAAAAACAATGTGGTCGCAGACACCTTGTCACGAACATGTGACCCATACACAAAATATCAGAGTTACAACGTACGGACGACGAATTAAAAACTCTGATAAACAAAACTCGTCTTACAAGTACCAAGTATAAGCTTGAACTTGTTTAATTCGCTGGCTACGAATTATGCTGTGAAATTTCTTCTGGTAATCATCGCGTATACATTCCTTAACCAATACGACGTGTAGTTTTCGATTCACTGCATGGTCTTTCGCATCCAGGAATTCGCGCTTCGCGGAAACTTCTCTCCACTCTATATTTTTGGCCAAAATTGAATCTAGACGTTAAAAATTGGGTAACAAACTGTTTGTCATGCCAGAAATCTAAAATCATACAACACACAAAATCACAACATGGCAAATTTAAAATCCCAGAAACTCAGTTTCAGCACATCCACATGGATTTAGTTGGTCCGCTACCACCATCTGAAGGAAATCATTATATATTCACTATCGTTGATAGATTTACTCGTTGGCCTGAGGCATATTCCATTCCAGATATTACCGCTGCCACCATTGCTAAGACGTTCGTCGAGCAGTATGTATCAAGGTTTGGCGTTCCCATTGAAATTACGACAGATCAAGGCAGCCAATTTGCGTCAAAACTCTTCTCCGAGTTAACAAAAATCCTCAAGCAAATGGGATGGTAGAGCGCTTTCACAAAACGTTAAAAACTTCGCTTAGTGCTCGAGGTAATACTAAGTATTGCGGAGCTCAGAGTTACCCATAATTTTACTGGGCATTAGAGCATGTGTCAAAGAGTACCTTATGTGCAGCCCAGCGGACCTAGTATACAGCCAGAGCCTCAAACTACCTGGCGAAATATTTTCAGGCCCAAGTTAACAACCCCTTCCATCGACTGACTATTTTATACAACAGCTTCGCACAAAGATGCAACATTTAAATCCGAGTCGATACTCACAAATCGACTCAACATTTTCATTCCCAAAAACTTAGATAATTGTGAGTTCGTTTTTGTTCGTGTCGACAGAACACGAGCAAGCCTAACTTCTCCTTACGAAGGACCATTCAATGTTATTCGTAAGCTTCGTACATTTTTCATAGTTGACGTTAACGGGAGACAGCAATCCATCACAATTGATTGCCTCAAACCAGCATATGGTATTTTGTCGACGATCAATTGCAAAAATAATAATGTAAAAAATGTCACATTTGATATTCCAGTAAAATAAATCAACGCGTGAGACTCTTACTGCGAGGGAGGTACTGTTGCGGCCCTGAATAAATACAGAATCCGTCTTAACATAACGAAAATCGTACATATCATCAAATAACGAAAATTCAGTAATAGATTGGATCATAAAAATCCTAAATTATATTTTACTGCCAAATAATTCATGAGGTTTCAGATTTGTTCTTACACATATCACATTTGGTGATGTTAAACCTTGCGCTTCATGGTATATGCGGTGAGTTGAGAAACTAATTGTTTATCCGCCTTGGTGAAAATTAGATAATATGTATTATCTAAGACAGGTCGTATCGATAATGTTGATGGCAAATTAAGAAATTCAACCTGCAAGGTTTCCACTGAATTTTTAGTGCTGATATTAGGATAAAATTCCTTTAGAGCAAACGTAACATCTGCAGGACATCTATATGTAACATTTAACGGTTCTACGTTTGTTAAAAATGAATTTGCATCTGAAAACTGCATATTGACATGGTACGGTATTTCATTTATATCACCCAGAAGGAAAACTTTTGTACATTCGCTTAAAATAACCACAAGTCCGATATAACCAGCATGTACCATCATGTACTCATCAAAGAATACCGTTTCATATACTCGAGACAACCATTTATCAGAAAAGAACCAACCGTTTTGTAGTTTCCTTTAACTTTGTTGAAATCCATATTTTCATTAACACAACGCGAAGCAACTTTTAGTAGATTTATCACAACCAGGTAGGTTTAGTAGATTTATCACACTCATGTAGATTTATCACAACCAGGAACAGAATATGTACCTGTGTGATGTTAAAAAGTTATTGGAGTCATATGGAGTTTATTCAGCATAGCCACACAAATTATGATTGATGATTTAGGTAGATATTTGCCATTAATCCAGGTTGAGATCTGAGGTTCAGCATACATAATCAGTTGAGTCGGAATAAGCTTTAAAAAGTCATACCCATTTGAGTATTCTTAAAAGTAATCACCCCCAAGGCCACTCTTTTGTAAATTAGATGAGATGAATGATTTAGTTTTGGTAGGAGTTGACTTAATATTATCCACAGTCTGCGTTTATTATGGTGCCTTAAGAATTATCAAAGTAAGAATTTTAAATTTATAAATCAGAATTTTTTCCAATATTTTTTAATTACTGTTAAAATCGTACTATATTTCTGAATTTGTTCAAATGTAGATTCAAATTTTAAAAGTTCTAATACGATATTTTAATATTGTTGCATACGAAATTTTCAGAATTTTCACTTTTAAAATTTATAATTTTGAAACTGGAATGATTTAGTTCAACAATAGTTAAACAATAAAATTAACCAGTTTTGATGATTGGGACTGAGACTCTCTTCAATTTTTAACTTTACCTTCAGAAAATCAGATATCCCAGATTATATATTTTTAATGGTTTAAACGAAATTTCTCCATCACTGATAAATTCATAGAGAATAAACTATCTAAATATTGGATTTTAAATTTTATGTTTTACTAAATAATTAATTTTAAAAATTCGAAAAAATTTCTTTTTCATTAAAACTAATATTTACTTGAAAACACAATTATCGTACTTTTGAAACTTTCGAGCTTGAAAAACAACAATATTGTTGACCTGAAAACACAATGTTGCCTAACATTTATATTGATTTGACTTGGTTTTGAAATTAGCCAATTCATATTGCCAGAAAACCAAAAACATAACAACACCAGCAACAACTACACATAAAAATCAACTTTTAATAGTTTTTGGTGTGGTAAACCCTAATAATTCATGAATTTTCTTGGGTTTCCTAAACAATAAAAAAAATAAAAAATTTTACAAATTTTGGGATCACAATTTTGTGAAACAGAAAAATAAATATTGATGACATGTACACAACCCACCCAACCCCATCTATATACCTACTAAATTTATAAACTCTATATGTGTGTACATATATGTAAAACAACAATAGGAAAATATACTTTAGTTTTGTGGTTTTTGATACAAACCAAACCAAACAAAAATTAGGAAAAATTTACATGAAAAATCAATTTTCATTTTCCCCCCACCCAAAGAAAAAAAGAAAAAACTTAAGTCACGAATTTTAAATAATAATATGTATATGTTAGTCTCTAATCAGATTTGGGGCACTCGTATATACATATATACTCACTCGTGCCCAAGATGGGTAGAATTATACAAAAAAAAAATGTGTTTTCCTATTTACGGTGTGGAATGTGGGAATCAACTGTCAACACATGCCAGATCATAAAAATTCACTATATAGCTATGCAAACAACATATATAAATAAAAAAAATCATAAAATTCATTCAATGTTCGATTTATCTTAATGAGATGACGATCTTTCATCGCATAGTAATTAATTTTCCGAATTTCACTTAATATATTTAAAAGAATTTTCTTATCAATAATAAACTTAAACGGAACATTTAAAGAAAATGATATCTCATGTAAACATCTGCTGGTGTCTACATATGTACATACACAGAATAATATTCATATGTTTAATGTTTTTTGTTGTAAATTAAATTTTTTTTAACATTTTTTCATCTCACAATAATGTAAATAAAATAGATTTTATCTCGGGAAAGAGAAAATTTATTTATTCATAATTCGAACGATTGAATAAAAAAATATTGACTTCAGTACGGAATTTTCTTCGCGCCTACATCAAACATAAATATTTTATTTATTAACTTTATTATTATTTTTTCGCGCGGTTTGCTTATTTTATTAAAAAAAAATTTAATTTGGCCAGTGACACTTTCCATTTAATTTGCTTGTACGATGAGAAGTTTGTTCGGCAATTTTTGTTGTTGTTATTGTTAAAACTGCTGTTCGAAGAATTGTGCATTATCATAAACACATTAAGTAATATTTGTCAAATACGCATTAGGAATTTAACTTCCGACCAGTCTAACATATTTCTAAATTAAACCGAATTTTTGCTATATAAAAAAAAAATTAGGGCGTTGTTGTTGATTCACTTAATTATTTCAATATATCTTAAAAATATTAAATCAACACATTGGTAATCTGTTTATCATATCTTTGTTACTTTATACGTTACTAATTATTTTGAAATAAAAACAACGCCCTAATTTTTGTTACGCGTTATTAGGTATATCAACATTAAGGCCAATTTCAAAAATCCTTTATTTTATTTTTTACGATGAAATGTGTGGAAAACACACATACTTACACATTAAAAACGCACAACGTTGATTGCACCATCGGGAATTGAACCCGAGACCCTCGAATACCAAACTACCAAAGCTAGGACACTAAATTTACTGTGCTTTCGATTTCACTCATTGTTCGTCTGTCTAGTCTGCTAGAGGGTCATAACGTTTGAACTATATTCGGTTAGAAGAAACGCTCGGATGCCGAAAACAAATACTCTGCATTCAACGAGCAATTCAGTCTAAAACGAAACGTACTCCAAGGCAATCAAGCCACTTGGATTACATTAGTCAATTTAACATGGATATCAAGCATTTGCAAAGTACCGATAACTTTGTTGCATATTTGGTCAGTGTTATAATAAAATTCGAACTGGATTAGAAACTTCATACGATGAACCATACAAGGTTAGATGCCGCATACGCAAGCAATTTATTGTCTGAATTAGAGACAAACAACAATCAATCACGAATGATACATGTAACTAGCATACGGTATTGTCAATTCAGCCAACCAAATATTAGTCACGAAACGATATAAAACTGTCCGATTTGCAGTATAATACCTCAAATCTTATGGTTTTCCGTCATGTACCAAATAGCACGACTTACTGCTATTCGAAACTGCAACAATAACCAAATTAGAGAAATGCAATGGCTGATTATACCTAAATTTTAATTAATTTACTTAATTTTTTTCTGAAATAGTAGTTGAGTTATCTGTGGAGTAAAAAATAATAAAAATTCTCGACACCAAAATTTGATCGAACTTGCCAAGCCCTCACATAGTAAAACACACGAAAAATTGTCCAGCGCTGATTCAGGACAAAATTTCGTGTGTTTTACTATGTGAGTATGGCGTCGAGAGTATTTTATTTTAAATAGTATTTACATTTTATAAAGAAAAGGATCTTACCAAAAATATACTGACAATGCGTCCGCTATAAATCTATAAGCACTTCAAATTACAGAAATTTGAAAAAAGGATTTGTGGACTCAAGAGCCAAGACTTTGTCACATTTTACACAATTACGTCGAATGTGTACGTAAAAGAATGACGACAGAAACGTATTTTGTCTTTAGTTCGTTGACACGCTTCAGCAGTAAAATGATGGCCTTATTAAGCCATAACTACACTACTCTAAAGCATGGAACAGGTTTTTTATCGTTCTGGTTTTGGATTTAGTTCCAACAGATGTTTTATTCCGGTTTCCTTGTCGTGCTTGTGCTCCAGGTTGTAAAAAAATATTTTTTTCTTCTTAGTCCAACTTTAATTTTTTTACGGGCCAACCAGATTAGTATATGTACTGCAGAAAACCCCACCCCAATTCCTGTGCTTTAGCCAGCCAAAGTAAGACCGTTCTGTAGTCAATATATTATGATCCATTTTATTTAACATTGGAACCAGGATTAAATTATTTTCCTGAAACCCACTCACACTGGGCAAAATAGTTACAAACTTTCTTAGTTAATTTGGCCGAATTATAATTTGGTTACCATATTGATGGGGCCCGATAATGCTAATTTTTTATATTAGTTTTGTTTGTATCCAAAGTTATTAATTAATTTTTCCGGTCGCCGAGAGTTCAGTTCACTTCTTTTAATTTTAAGATAATCTATTTATTAAACCTTGAAGTGGTTCTGCTTTTTAAAGCCCGGGTATTCATAGATGTGCAATTTTTTTCAAAAACTGTAAGATGATTGTCAAATAAACCGCTTGCAGACTATTTGATGACAATTGCGAAACTATACTATAGCCAATAAATTTGGTTGTTTATAGCAAGAACAGACAAAATAGACAAAGGCCGCTTACTGGGAAGTTCCAAGCTATAATCATACGGAAATTTGATCATTTTTTGGTAACTAATATTTCCAATAATTAATTCTTTATTTATAGAGAGTCGATTGAAAATTGAACGTTATTGGTCATTAAAGAAGGAGCAGAGGCGATAGACTCAATTTAATATGGTCATCATTTAATGAACGATTCGATTTGGTCACATGTTGGATGATATTAAAATAATTCCTTGAAGAGATTAAGAAAATTCATCGTAGTCTTGAATGATACTCCAGTTTTGGAAATTTTAACGGTTTTCAAAATTTTTATATGGAAAGATATTCTCTTTCAAGCATTAGTCTAATACCTTTCAAAAAAATTGGAATTTTAAGGAATGTGTTAAATTTCAGATAATTAACCAAATTTTGCAAAAGGATCCAAAGTTCTTAGGTTTTTGAAAAATTCCTCAATCGAATTTTTAATCATATGGTTTGAATTTCGGTAATCTTTGGCGCCACGTACGTAAAGTCATTTAATTGACTATTTGCGTGTCCATTCCAATTACAGTCAGTGGCATTAATTAATATAATTTTCCATTCTCAAACGTTTGCTAAAGATGCCAGAATTTAGGCTAAACTCTCACTTTTATCGAGCTTATTGCACGTTGAGAATGAGCCGCCAAAATAATTTTAAGTCTTATACTTTTCACAATCATTTAGACAGAATAGCTTTAGGGTGTCTAATTTCATACAGCAACAGCCGGGCATTACAACATCTTAATCCGCATTCACTTACAAGTTATTTCAGCCGGGTGTTGTTAATTTGGGTTTGTTTGTTTAATTTTTTTTTTCTTTTTAGATTATTTACATTATTTTTCAAAATTTCGTTCAAAAATGGTAACAACTAGCATTGCGTTTATTTGCTGGTGGTGCCCATCTAGTTAAAATAACCTAACTGTGATAAACTGCTATATCTCCTATCTAGGAGAACGTTGCTCTAAAAAGTTGGGTGGGATTCCTACGATAAATGAATCCCCAATAATTAATTCGGTGTACCTTGATTCTTTTCGAAATAGTCTTACCATGTAAGTAGTCCTTGATTTTACGTGAGTGAGGTTGGTAAACCATATGTCAACACAGGGGAAATAACGGGGCGCGGCACATAGAGATAATCGTCTCATATAGGGTACTTGATTTCTATAGATGAATTTCTGCATATGATGGGTTATTTCGAGCGCCTGATGACACCGAGTACGAATGGTGAGGGGCCGACTTAACTTGGAAGTTAAGTAAGTACCCAAATATAGCATCGTATCAACAACGGTTGAAAGTGATACCAAGCAACACCATGGTTTAATTCTAAGCCCGCTAATTTTAAGGCACCTAGTAATTTATTCAGAATAGGTTCTACTTCTCTGATATTTCTTGCGATGAGTATAATGTCATTTGCATAGGCAAGTATGAGAGGAAATTGCTGATCTAGTTTCAATTCAGGGAATTGGTCAGTCACAATCAGCAAAACCTCATTCAAGATGAAATTAAATAAACGGGGAGATATGTAGCATCCCTGTTTAACTCCTTTGCTTTTCTTGACTTTTTCTGTACAAATATTGAACTATTTAAAAGTATAAAGTAATTATATGGAATTAACAATAATAAATTGATTTGCCCGGCCATCTCCTGGAGATCCTGCTTAATGCTTGGTCGAACATTCCCATCAAATCAAATCAAATCGATCAAATATATCCGGGTGCTCAGTCGTGAGAATCAACATTTTTTAAACTGTGCCCGTTTGGTCATACGTTTTCCTAAAGAATCAGTTTTATTTGTTTAATAATTTAATTTAATTTGATTATGCAAATCTTATACACTTTACTATTCTCCATGACAAAAAACCTTAACAAAACAGTTTTCAATATAGGACCGTCGCTATTTTCCGTGGACTAGCGAAGCTCAAATAGCTTTAGAAAAACTTAAATACCTGCTGACAACAAGCGCCTTGCTAGTATATGACTAACTATTCGAAGCCTTCCTTTGATAAGATGTGATACTCCCTAAATTGGAATAGGCAGCTGCTCTTCCCAAAAACAAAAGATTATATTTATGTGTGCAATGGACTTGCCTGCCAGAGATTACCTGTTAGGCCAAAAATAGTATTATGCAACGAACCTTAACAATGCCTATGCTATACAATACTTGGTGATTCATTTTGTAATTATTTTTTTCCTGACCCCCTCCGCCCACCACATTAGACAGATATCAATATAAAATTACAAATTAGAAAAAAAATGTTTTTAGATATTTAAAATAAATGTTGATTGATTGATTTCAAACCAAATATGTATACATCTCCATAATTCCATCTTATTATTCGGATTGGAATGTTTTGTGGAAATCAAACACCCTAACAGCAGTACATTTTACTAAATTCAAAATATCTAAATATGATAAATTTTTTATTAATTATGCCCTAAAGCCATTACAATAAAAAAAAAATCTGATTTTTAATTACAAATTTTCATAAATTTGAAAATTCTGTATATGTATATATGTATATACACATAAGCATAATAACATAATATAATATGTTGATCGAAAATTACGATACGATGTTGATGGTTATGATTCGGTATGTTATTAATATTGCTGTTTTGCTGATGTACATTTTTAATTAAATTAAAATCAATTACACAATTATTTATGTTAATTTTTTTATTTTTTTTTATGTTTTCATGATTTTTTACTTGATGTAAGTGTGTTGCTGTGTCCATATAAAGACATTTAAGGCGTATATACATATTTAATTTAATTATTTAATTAAATCTGTGAAATATTTTCATAGAATTAATTATTAGAGTGGGTTATAGGTTAACAGCTAATGATATATTAAGGTCAGTATACTGGTCTCCTTCAACACCTCCACACTTTTACTACCTACCGACATATAATCATAAATATGATTTGTTAAGGAAATAGTCATTTCTCGCGCACATGCTTGCTATAAAGTTAAAAGAATGTTCGGTATTAAAGTGTCAAATAATCCATTTGACAATAATAAATTTCGGCACACATTTAAATTATCATAAAAATAAAAAATATTAATTTAAAACTAAACTATATGCAATAAAATAAATAATATAATTTCCCAACAATGTTTTGTTTATTAATAAAAATATTTTCTATTTCTATTTTCATATGTTTTCACAATAATTAAATATATTTTTTACAACCCGCGGATCGCACACATATGAAAATAATTTTCACTTCAACATTTCATTAAAAAAAAAAATTATGACAACAAAATTTTAAATATTTTTCAAAATGTTGTGATGCGGTTTGTTTACAAAATTCTAATATTATTTTTTAATTTTCATTTTAAAATATAGAATTTGAAAAACAAAATATTTTAAATTTATTAATTCAACGTAGACAGAGCGGGCAAACAAGCCAGCTGCTTAAAAGGTCGCAGTTATTTTCTACCTAAAATTGGGGCTTTTTGTTCAGCATTATGTTTGCGAAAATATAGGCGGAGTGGTATTGATTCGTATGGCAATCTAATTTTCCTCACACCAGGGATGGGCGTTTACGCGTCATCTATTATTTTCTATATTTTCGTGTCCACAACCCGCAGATAACGTCAACTGCGTAGATAACATCGATAATGTGGACAAATCCTAGAGTGGTTTTGTCAATTAGTTCTAAACTAAAGGGTGACAGCTCGCAGAAAAATACGCAAAAAAACTGCTCGCAAAAAATCAGACAAATAGCCATTCCACGCGAAATCAGACAAAATAAAGACATTTACGGCGGCAAGGTGCCCAATTTTTTTGAAATACGGGGAGATGGTAGATATAGATAAAAATACGCGGAGTTTCGTTATAATTTGTTTTTGACGGAAACTCAAATGTTCACGTCTTTAAATTCGTGTATCTTAAGTATTCCTTGTCCGATTTTCAAGCGTTTTTAACTTTGGTGTTAATGTACAATCGCCATCTTTCACGATGGAGACTCAACGCGTTTGAATTTTATAGAACAAAACGTCATAACAAGTTACGGTGGAATTTAACATTTCAGTACATAACTGTTAATTCTAAACTACGAAATTAATGTTTTGGTTCTTACTTTTACAGTTTTATTCAATAAAGTTAATTTATTTACAAATTATTTTAATTTAAAATTATAAAAATTATCAGAATTGGAAAATCGATGCGCTGTGATGTGATTGTTACCATTGGGAACAAAGCACTAATAATCGTGAGTTCCACCCTTCTGTACCCTTTGCACAAAATCTAAAAGTGATGTTTGATTCATTTGTTGTAGCCTAATCGAAAAGTTGCTGTGCTGTCGTTATTTGATCAGCGTATGGTCACTGAAGGATGGCTTTCGTGGCATTTCGTTTCGATTTTTAACTTCCTCTGATATATAAATGATTAAAAATGTATAAAAATATATAATCGTACCATAATGGTACGGTGAGTTAATGTATCCTAAAAAATAATTAATAAATATTTTATTAATAAAATAGCGGAAGGACGCCATTTTACGTATAATCAAACTTGATCGAAAAACTCTTTAATGTATACGGTTGTTAAAAGCTTTAAATTACATAAAGTATGGTTCTATAAAAAAAATATTGTTGTTGGGTGCAACTTGTACAAAAGCTCAATAGAAGGTCAAAATTTCAAACCAATTTCTCTGACAGGAAATCTTATGCAAGTTCACATTAATTAAAAAAATAACGTATGCAGTTGCTTAACGTAAAATGTGAACGTAAGCTTTTTCACTCTTTTTCACGATTGTTACCAATAGACTCTATATTAGTCCTATAATTATTTTTATTTGCTTATTTTAATTTCTTACGTAAAATTTATTTAAATCCAAAACAATAACTTACATAACACAAACAAAAATTATTTAATCAAAAGTGCTAAAGAGTGTTGGTAAATGAGATTAAGAAAGCCATCAAAATAATTATGGATCGTGTACCTGGACTACGTTTATTTTGGCCAGAATACTAGGACTGGTATGATGGATGCCTATTCTAAAATGGGTTGAGCGCTGTAGAATTAACTCTAATGAATCCAATTCATTGCATATCTAATTCAGCTACCGGAGTTGGAAGAATTAATCAGACCGAAGTTAGTATGATGAGTGCCATCCGAGCCATTACCAGCTCCTCTGCCTTAAGAGAAACGCCGTATTACAAGATCCCTGTCCAAGGCAGCCTGAAAATTAAATTTAACATTACCAAACACAGAATTCAACATCGGCGTTTGCAATACATGAAATGCAAATTATACATACACGACGGAATTGGGGGTGCCTTCAAACAAAATGCCACGAAAGCCTACGCTGATCAATTAACGACAGCACAACAACTTTTCGATTGGGCTACAAAAAATGAATCAAACATTACTTTTAGATTTTGTACAAATCAAGAGTACAGGAGGGTGGCACGGCCCAAAACATGAATTTCGTAGTTTAGAATTAACAGTTATGTACTGAAATGTTAAATTCCACCGTAACTTGTTATGACGTTTTGTTCTATAAAATTCGAACGCGTTGGGTCTCCATCGTGAAAGATGGCGATTGTACATTAACACCAAAGTTAAAAACGCTTGAAAATCGGACAAGGAATACTTAAGATACACGAATTTAAAAATGTGAACATTTGAGTTTCCGACAAAAACAAATTATAACGGAACTCCGCGTATTTTGACCCCACCGAGTTTTTATACAAATTATATTTTTTTTATCTATATCTACCATCTCCCCGAATTTCAAAAAATTGGACACCTTGCCTCCGGATGAGTGTCTGATTATGCGTGGAATGGCTGCAAAAAGGTTATAACTTTCATTAAAAATAATTCGGGGAACTTTAACTATGACCGTGCTATAAAATTTAACACACCCCACTCCATGGTACAACGAACTCGAGTTCAGGAAGGCTATAAAAGTGCTATCGAGTTCTTACAAAGCCAAATCGTTCAGATAACCAACACTTCTTCATGTTGTAGGATTGACTTGTCCACCAAGACATTGTATTAAAAACAAACAATATTCAGAGTTTTTCAAGCGTCTGGGAAAAAGGTTAATAATATGTGGTGACTTCAATGCGAAGAATACTCTCTGGGGTTCTAGATTAACTACAACTAACGGAAAAAAATTACTGATTGCCATTAAATAAAAGGGATGTGAATCCATTTCAACTGGAAAACCAACATATTGGCCAACTGACCCAGGAAAAATACCACACCTGATCGATTTTTTTATAGCCATAAGTATTTCTGGACTCTGCTTATTTGACCATCGCCGTACATTTTCATTGTGCCCCGCCTAGAAAATCGCATCAAGCATCATTGACTAGAACTGAAGTTTTATAAGTATTAAGAACATAAGGAAGAATAGCTTGTCCGATTTTTAACTTCTTCGAAATACACTGCTTGGAATGTCATCGCATTAAATGTTGCACCTGGTACTATGCAGTTCAGTTAAGTTTAAAACGATATTAATGTTGGACATTTTTGATTAAACTCACCATTTCTGTTAAAAAATTTCCCACGCTTGTCAATTTAATTAAGTTTTGCATAACATCAAATATAATTACGGTGGTGGGCGAGGTAGTAGAGTGATTTACTTTGGATTCGTGAACCTAGGTTCGAGTCCCGCATTAGCGACGGTATTATTTTTATATAATTTTTTCTGTATTCAAATTGGTCCAACACACAGCTTTTGTTAAACATTTTCATAATTTTCAAGTAGTGGCATCTATACAAGATGGGTGAATATAGCGATGGTGAATTTGATTGCCTTTGCTAAAATTTTCAATACTTTCTGTTCAAATGACAGATGTGATAAATATAGCATTAAACATATATGCGGCGGTAGTCCAGGAAGCAAAGTCAGTGATTTTGGATTTATGGATCAAAATTCGATTCTCGATCGAACCAAACATTTTTTGATTTAATTTCACTTGTCAAATTAGAGAATGTGAAATAAAATCACTCAAGTTCAACTCAGCTTCTGTTCAAAACTTTAATATTCTCCATTTTAAAGTGGCAAGTATAAAAGATGGGTATGTATATAAATTAGATTAAAAAAAGAAATTAAATTAAAAAAGTATTAGCGCTGACGAGTCTTGAACTCGAGTCCACGAATTCAAGAGCATTGACTCTGCTTACTCGACCATCGGCGTATTTAACGATTGTGCTGAACAACGATAGAATTCTTTACAAAAAGGTTATAACTTCCATTAAAAATAATCTGGGGAAATTTAACTATGAAAGTGCCATAAAATTTAATACACCCCACACCATGGTAAAACGAATTCGAGTTCACGAAGGCTACGAGTGCTACCGAGTTATTAAAAAGCCAAATCGTTGAGATAACCAACACTTGTTCGATAAAATATGTGCCAGACTGATGACAACATTTTCACAAAATTTAGTGGATGTGTTTTGATGGATGACTTCAACTTAGCAAAAAAATGTATGATTTGGCCAGCAATTTGTAGTTGTGGAGCCAGGTTTTTCAACACGATTCAGCAGTAAAGTTTTTGCCATATAGCTCGTGCACACGACTCTAATTCCAACAGAAGCAATAAATTTGCACGAGATTAATCTAATCAATGTTATCTCAAATAGTCCACAGGTTTTCGACGTATCGACAAATTTTGGGCTATAGTGGATTGAGTGCTGAAGTGCAAAAGTCACACCGGCAGTTATGCCAGAAATATAGGGAGCATCAAGGGTGATTTTACCAAAAATTAAAAAAACTAAAAAAATTCAATTTAATCGTATGGAAACTTTATTATTATTCGAAAGAACATTTCTTGCCATTTATTTTTTAAAGATTACTTCTTTCAAATGATGGCCGCAGCTGCGATGGTCCTATCTCAAAGTCCAATTTTTAATGACGCGTTCAAAAATATTAAATGCTATTTGGCGAATGACACGAGTAATGTTGGCTTCCAATGCCTCAAATCTAGCTGGTTTACTCACATAGACTTTAGCCTCAAAGAAAAGAATTTAGGGGTATCACACGATTTAAATAGCCAATTCATCGATCCGAACCGTGAAGCTAATTGCTTGCCAACATGATTTATCAATAACATTGCTTCGCGCGCTATATGGCAAATAGTGCCGACTTTTTGGAACCAAAGGTCGTCCAGGTGGGGCTTCAATTTCATGCAGAAATATTCCGTTATCATGGCGCAATAACGAGCACTATTCACAGGTTCGTCCAGGCCGTCTTCGTTTTTGAAGATATATGGACGAATGATTTCACAGACCCATAAACCTCACCAAACCGTCTATTTAGTCGCGTATCATCTCCAATACTGTAAACTGGGATACAAACTTTTTGATGGTATTCAGTTTGAAACTATTCATACGTCATTTGTCAAAAAGAAACATATGAAAAAATCACCTCGAGATGAACGCTTTTACAAAATACTCCCGCGACCTGGCGCATGGCGCATTCAATTTTAAATTTAAAAAAATTTTTAATAGAGATTATTGGTAGAGATTCCAGAATTAAAATTTTGAATTCGAAAACCTGTATTAAATTAAATTCAAAATTTTCAAAACTCCAAAGAAAAAAATATAAATCGAAATTTAAGAGATTCGAAATGATTAAGATTATAAATTTTAAATACGGAATTCTGTAACTCAAATTCTAAAAATGAAATTTTCGATTATAGAAAACTCGTCATCCGATTTTAAATCCAAAAAATTCACATATCCCAATTTCGTAATAAAAATTTTAAATAGTTTCAATTTTAAGATTCTAAGAATATTGGTTTAGGAAAATTAAAATTTTACGAATTTCTAAAATCTTAAATTTAATTACGTGTAGCGCACATATCCCTTGCACTTATTTTGCCCTCAGACGGTTTATTTCAAATAAGAGGAAAATATTTAAACGATAGATTTTAAAATATTTAGTTTCGTATAATTTCAGAACAAATATTTTAATTAATTTAATAGATTTGAAATATTTGAAGTTTAGAATTTCAGTTTTGTTTAGTATCTGAAATTCCAAATATTATGAATATTTTATTAGTGTTGAATTTTTGGAAATGGAGAATCACGATGTATTTTAAATAATTCCAAATTGAAACAAAATTGAAAGCTAATGATCGAAAAAAATTTTACTTTCATTAATTTTTAATTCTAATTACTTAAATTTTTTTACGTCAAATTTTAAATAAATAATTCTGAAAATGTAAATTTGGAATTCTAATTCTCCAAACAATTAATTATATATTTAATTTTCCTAATTTTACAAATATAATAGAAGTGTTCGAGAAAACAGATTAAAATTTTTAAAAACCTTCGTTAATCAATTTTGTTAAATGCGCGCCTGATAACAACATGAAGGCATGTAGCCAGGGATGGGCATTTACGCGTCATCTATTATTTTCTACGTTGACGTGTCGGCAACCCGTAGACAACGTCGACAAAGTAGACAACGTCAATAATGTAGACAATCCCTAGAGTGATTTTGTGAATTAGTTCTAAACCACGGTGACCAAACTTCTATAGGATAAATGCAAACCAGCGATATCAATTGTTTAAAAATAGTATAAAGATGGCTTCAGCGTAGAAAAGGCAGCTCATAAAAATCGGATAAATTGCACAATTATGATAAAAAAAATGTACAGGAAGATTATTATTAACTTACATTAATATTAATTAGGAAATCTCTGATGTTAACTCGAATTCGAGTTCACGGAGGCTTTGTGCTACATAGTTATTAAAAAATCAAATCGTTCAGATGAACAAAACTATGTCCGCTAAGCACTTTGTCCGTTAAGCACATCAACTTAGATAAATTTGCAAAAAGAGTTAAGATGTCAAGCGTTTTACAGTTGTCGACTTACAGTTGTGATGGCAAATCAGCGCGGCAATTTTAAATTACTATCAAATTTGACATATAGGATGGAAACTGGGCCACGGAACAAGGTTAATTTCTTGACTATGATGGAACTCGAAATGTTGGATATAAATGAGATTTTACAGGTATGAAAAATGACCAACTTGAACGAAACTATATATAGGCTAATCCTTGACCGATTATAACGAAACTCGACATGTTGGATGGAAATAGGATTTCTAAGTGATTTTTGAATTGAAAAAAGTGGGATTAAATATTTGTTGAATACAATTCTTGAATATGGCCAGCTAGAATAGAGCTAGCCCATTTCTCGGCCGATTATAACGAAACTTTATCTGTTCGATAGAAACAGGGTTTAAAAATGAATTTTGAGATTGTTCGTCAACCGATTATGATGTAATTCGACATGTTCGATTGAAATGAAAATCCTAACATGATTATCGAGATAAATTTTAGAATACGATTTAGAATAGTTTTGGGATGTGGCTTTCACTGATTAAGATTAAATTTCTTCACTTATAAAAAAATATTCATTCGCTTAATGTAACAAAATATTTCCTATTTGTGAAAATTTGTTAAATTAGAGATTTGTCTTCAATTAAAAAAATATTTTTTTTTTAAATTTACCTTAAATTAACTTTTACAGAAATAGCTTAGTTTCATTCCAGTTGGCCATATGCCACAATATGATACAAAAATAATTTTTTATTCCCCACAATTAATAATATTCTAGAACTTTATCCAAAAATCAATTTATAAAACCCATTTAAATCCAACATGTCGGTTTTCATCAGAATCGGTTTAACATAGCTCAGTTAAGTTTCAGTATAGGTAAGCCAGAACTTCATTCTAAAATCATTTTATAATCCCATTGCTCTTCTTAGTTTCATCAAAATTGGTCATCCAAAACCATATTGAAAAATCAATTTAAAATCGCATTTCCATCCAGTATGTTGAGATTTATCATAATTGATCAAGAAATAGCCTAATCCTCATCTGACAGGTTGAAAGAAGGCTGACAGATTTGGGGCACCTGCAGCAAGTGGGGAAACCACTTGTGGTGTCCCGCCTGGTGTTGGTGACCCAGAAGTCCGCAGCATCCCGGAGAACGCTCAGAAAACACTATCCCTGGACTCGGAGATATCGAGATCATAAGGACTACGCTGTGCGCTCCTAACGGACGAATCAACGTCAGAGCAGGGTGACTCAACAGTGGTGGAGGGAAGCAATATCTAATTCTTAAGATCGTTCAGATCTTTCTCCTAAAAATGGAATCTGTATCCATTGATGTGGTTCTGGCCCAGGAACCTCGGGTCAATGGTGACCGGGTGCTGGGCCTCCGAACTCCCAAATATAAAATACTACATGCGAAAAATGAATTCCTGCATTCTCGCTAGAAATAATTTAATATTTTTATACTACTAAATTACAGCAACGCTGATGTAGTGGTGGCTAGCATCGAGATGGATGGGCAAAATCTCTGGCTAATATCGGCCTACCTACCATACGAGGAGGAAAATATACCACCAGGTAGGTTGGGCAGTGCAATAATGGAGGCTCGGAAACGAAAAGTAGGAGTCATCATGGGCAGTGATGCTAATGCGCATCACTTAATCTGGAGAAGTACAGATATAAACAGGCGAGATGAGTTACTCCTTGATTTTATTTTAAGTACTAACTTAAATATATGAAATATCGGGTGTAAGCCAACCTTTATAGACAGGAAGTGTTGGACATCACACTTGTCTCGGATTTTATTAAGGAGAGGGTATTGAACTGGAAAGTATCCGAAGACCATTCCTTTTCTAACCATTGTTACCTCCAGTATGAAGTGGATGCAAAACCAACTATCAAACCACCCTTCAGAAATAGGAGGAAAACTGATTGGGATTGTTTCAGAACCATTCTGGGTAACTTATTACCGGTATCGGTTCCACACCCTCCTGCATCTACACAGGAGCTGGAAGATCTAGTAACTAAGCTATCTGATGCTTTTAACAAGGACATGTCCTATCAGTAGGCCCTTGAGTAAATCTCGGCCACCCTAGTGGTGGAGAGAACTCCAAAGTACTCGTATGAAAAGAAGGAGACTGTTCAAGAAAACGGGGAACACAAATGCTGCTACGGATTGGGACTGCTATAAGGAAGTCCTCAAAACCTATAAATACGAGCTGAGAGCAGCCAAAACAAGGACCTGGAAGCTCTACTGTGGCAATTTACAGGAGCCCTCGGAGGCGGCCAGGCTACGCAATGTACTATGGTTTAGTCCTTCCATCCCGAGTTATCAACAACGACCGGTTGGTTCATGGACTACATGTAGTGAGGAATTCCTGGAAGTATTACTAGGCAGCCTAGAACTCTGCCACATTCCCAGAAAGTGGACTCAAGTAAAAAGAATATTTATACCTAAGGCGGGAAAAAGCTCTCACTGCTATCCCAAAGACTTAAGGCCAATAAGATTATCTTCTTTTTTGTTGAAAGCCCTGGAAAGACTAATAGAGGCTTACAATAGAGGCTTAATCAAGCCGGGCGAGCTATCGGGATCTCAACACGCATACTGTAAGGGACGATCAGTAGAAACAGCTCTCCACTCCCTTATAGGCCCGATTGAGAAATCAATTGAATATAAGGAATGTTCAATGGTAACCTTCTTGGATATAGAGGGGGCCTTTAGTAACGTCAGATCGAGGGCAATCACTCGGGCCCTTGCGTGTCTGGGGGTAAATGGGTCACTCAGAGGCTGGATAGATCATATGCTTAGAGGCAGGATCGTGACATCTTATCTGGGTGGGACGTCTGCTGGCAGATACGTGAGCAGAGGGACACTTCAACGTTGGGTTATATCCCACTTTCTTTGGAAGTTGATCATAAATGACCTGTTACTACACCTGGAAGGGCAAGGCTTCAAGGTGGTTGCTTTCTCGGATGACGTTGGTATTGCGGTCTTCGGTAAATATCCTAGTACGCAGAGTGAGCGCATGCAGTGCGCGCTTTGCTATCTCTCTGAGTGGGCACGCAGCTGCAGAATGAACGCAAACCCACAGAAAACGGAGCTGGTCCTCTTTACGAGGAAGCACAAACTTCCTCAGTGTGACCCGCCAACATTAAATGGTACTCGCTTGATCTTTACGGATAGAGCAAAATACCTCGGGCTACTTTTGAACAGCAAGCTAAACTGGAAACCAACCATCGTAGAGAGAGTAAAGAGCTACTATAGCGCTCTACTCCTGCAAAAATGCCATTGGAAAGAGATGGGGTATGGACCCCACATAGTAAGTACACTGGCTCTACGTCTCAGTGGTCAAACCTATACTGCTATGTATGGGGTTGTCGTCTGGTGGACAGCGTTAAAAATTATGGCCAACCTTAAACTTTTCATGAAAGTCCAAAGAACGGCCTGCTTGTGTATAAGTGGGGCTCTCAGGAGCACACCTACTCAAGCTCTGGAGATTCTCTTTCATCTTTCTCCCTTGGATATTGCGGCCGAGCAGCTTGCATCTTGCACAGCCATTCGGCTCAAATCCATATCTATGTGGACCTGTAACAATGCAGGGCACTCATCTATCCTATGCAACAGGGGTATTAAGGAAAATACCGACTACGCTATTCTATTTGCCAACTGTTGAGATGAAATTCCAAACTGAGTATCCCACCAGAGAGGACTGGGTGAACGAAACGGTTAAGGACAATGAGGCGCTAAGCTTCGTCACGGATGGCTCAAAAACGGATAGAGTGAGGCACTAGGGGTTAACCTCTCTTTTCGTCTTCCCGACATTTGCAGCGTTTTTCAAGCTGAACTGATCGCGATAATGGAAGTCATGGACTGGTTGATGTATAATTAATGTATACGAGGGATACTCGCGTTTTTATGGATAGCCTGGCTGGTATTAAAACGCTACAAACATACTCCCTGACGTCGAAGGTAGCCCAGAACTCTCTGGCATCTTTAAATGAGATGGCTGATCAGTTCAACATCCGCTTGACGTCGGTGCCAGGGTATTTCAATATCGCAGAGAATGTAATGGCAGATGAGCTGACTCGCAAGGGTACAGCACGCCTAATAACCAAAAGCAACGCCAGTTCGTGTGTAATAACCAGGCAGGTCTGGCCTGAACTGGACCGGTCCAGACCAGGCCAACTGATATCGCTTCGACGGCACCATTTAGGTATGGTCGTAGGAGCAATAACGGGACATTGTCTCATTGTGATACATGCGAGCAGACTGGGTGTCCCAGTCCACGATTTCTGCCGCAACTCTGGTGATGATGAGGAGGAGGAAAATGTGCCCCATCTGCTTTGCAGCTGTCCTACTCTAGCGTACAGCAGAACAAAATTTATAGGAACTTCCCCTTTGAACGACCTCACGGATCTTAGTAAGATCGAGATCCGCGACTTTAAACGCTTCTTGGTAAGCTCACGATGGTTTAACGAGTGAAGAGGAGGAAACTCGAATTTGGTACAGCTACGGACCAATTTTGTGTCTATGCTAGTCCTTTAGGACGGCCACCCTTACACTTTATAGATGAAGAAGAAGAATGGCGGATGCGATAAGACTTAATATATGCGTTCTAAATGGAACAATTAATATTGCTTGCAAAGTCACATCAGAAATTGCTTAGAATCTCATGGCGAGCATCAACATGTGCCTGACTTTAACCGTTATAACAAAATATGAAATTTAGACCAATCCTTAGTGCACAAACTTTCTTTAATTAAACCTTTACATTGTTTTATTTCAACATATATTTCCATAATTATAGTATGGTATGTGGTTCCCATTGTGGACATTGACAAAAACTCTTGGCAAGTAATCTCGTACGTAATATTTTACGTGTCGACAATCGCGTAGAATACGCGACGTAATCTATATCGCCCATCTCTACGTGTAGCATAATCCAAATCAATCAAGGTGAAATGAATTCTAACCGCTGGCTGATGTCAAAGTTTAATTCATCAAATTGGCAAAAGAGCATTGTACTAATAATCGTTCCACGACAATAAACTTTCCATATCACTGACACAAATTGTTAAAAAGCAAAAAAAACTTTCCTATGAACGCGACAATAAGTGCACAAAAGCTCAAACTAGAAAACTTTAAATTATTAACAATATTTTTTTGGCCAATATGCATTTCAAATATTTAATTATTCGGTTCAATTGAAAATTACAAAACAAATGACGAAAATTGAAAAATGTAAATTTTTTTGTTTTGTTTTAAATTCCATTCAACTTCTCATGTTATTTACTTTAGCAATTTTCGTTCAATTAATAAAAAAAAAAAAAAAAAAAAACTGGGTACAGCGCAAAAAAATGAACATTTCCGTTTTGTTATTTCTGAAATTTAAATTAAAATTTGATCAAAAAAAATAATAAATTTTTTTAACAATAATAATTTAAAAAAAAAAATGAAATTGAAAAGTTAATTTGTTTAATAATTTTCACACTTAAGACTTAATAATTTTTTTTATTATTTACATTTGGGAAGAAAAAAAAATTTTTTTTTCGTCTGTTTTTCCACGATAGACGCAGAAAATAGAAAATAAATTTTAAAACATAATTTAATTTTGAAAAATTGGAAATAAAAATTAGGTTGTTAATGTTTGTGTTTTAAATTATTACGGACATTAAATATTTTTCTTTTATTCGTTTATAATTTTATGTTGCCGAACAATTTCTTATTTTATGTATGGTGTGATGATTGATTAAAGCCCTTTAAAGAATTCTAAACTGAACCGAAAACATCAAGTATAGGTAATTTGTTGGTTTAGTGAAAGAGAATAACAGGTTAATTGTTATTGTGAAATCACCAGAGCTGCCGTAGACAACGTATAGATAACGTAGACAATTCGAAGAAAACATCGATAATGTAGACGATTGATAGAGTGATATAGTGAACTAATGCATTTTAATCACTTTTCAATTTAGCGTTAGTTTAGGAAAGTTGTCGTCCGTTTTGTCCGTTAATCTATTATACATTTTTTTGATTTCACCACTATAGGCAAGCTAGATTGTCATTGTCATTGTTGTAGTTGGGCGTTTTTCGCTTAGAATGGCACCCAGGCTGTGCCTATATCCAATTCTAAGCCATCGTGCTATTTCTGTGTGTCAGTATTGTTAAGTATGCTTAGCCAGGTCCGATACCTGTTTCCATCCCTTGCCGCGTGGAGGCGCATACTTTCTACTACTGCTTATGCTAGGTTAAAAATTTACTTCAATATAAAAGTATATCCAGCGTCAGTTGTTAAAATATTCAATATAAGCTTTTTCAGCTTTGTGTTCCGTAGGCCAAAAACTAGATTCAAATAATTTAAAAATTTTTAAGTTTGCAACCTAGTGTCATTACTTTTAAAACTCCTTATAACTAGAATACAATTTTCTTAATTTTAAGATGAATCTTTGATGTTTAGACGAATCTTTGATGTTTAGCCTACCTTACACAAAGCACAGTGTCACAGAATCTTTTAAGATGTGCAATATTTGCCGGCATCATTAGCACTAGCTTACTTGCCGGCCATTCTGCGTTAATTGCATCAATCATGTTTTCTTTAGCTTCAGTAGCCAGAGCGCAGTTGTAAAGAATTTGCTCATGTGTCTCAGCAGCTTGTCCACATTCACACATGCTTGAGTCCGTCAGATTAAGTCTGAACATATAATCTGCGAATTTTCCATGACCGGCTAGCATTTGCGCAAAAGAGGCGCTTATGGATAGGCGCATCTCTAATCTACCTTCGATACTCGGTAAGTGACTAAAGGTAGTTCTGTTCTTTTCAGATTGCCTCCATCTGTCTTGCCAAATTACAATGGATTCTTTACGGACATGTTCGATAGGTCACTTGGTTTGCCTTGCACACTGCATACTGCCATAAATGAACTCCTGATTCTTCCTCAGTTTGTATTTAATTAACCTTTCGTTAAGTACTATGTCCATGGGAATTAAACCGGCCATTACAGCCACGGCGTCCGCCGAAACCGTACGGTATGCCTTCGTTATCCCAAGAAGAATTTACATTTGAGCGCTTAATAGAGTTCTGTGATGGTGACAGTTCATCCTGTCGGCCCATCCCGAACAAGCGTATGTCATGGTCGCAACCACTAGGCCTTCGTATATCGTTGCGAGTGTGCCTCGTTTCAGGCCCCACATCTCTTTAGCAACTCTTCTTAGTGCGTAGAAAACCATTTTGCTATTTTCTGCCACGCTTTTCACGTGAGTAGTGACGCCAAGTCATTCGTCGAAGCCGACTCCCAACCATTTCACAGAGTTCACCATTTTTATCCTTTCGGTACCGACATACACCAAGGGTGGTCTCCTTATGTCGAGTGAACCTTTCAATTGGATCATCACTGTTTTGGTGGAAGATAACTCCATCTTATTTATATCACACCACTTAACCATACTGTCAATGCCGCGCTAAACAGCCTTTTGAATTGCCTGTCTAGAATTTCCAGTAAAGATCATAACTTTATCATCCGTGAATGCTACTTCTTGGATCTCATGCATGCTATTGTTGAACACCAAATTTCAGAGATGCGGGCTCAAAATGGAGCCTTGTGGACAACCTTAGATATTACAGTTGCGGTATGTATCAGAGAAGTAACTGTACAACAAGGAGTAAACAGTGGCTGGGCAACTCATCTGCTTCAACTCCCTCATTATACTTGGCCACCACAGATTATCAAAAGCACCAGATACGTCTAGGAATACACCAAGGGCGTACTTGTAGATCGATCCTTTAACTATGTTGACCATCTCAACCCTAGCGTCCTCTGTGGATCGTCCTCTTCTGAAACCGAACTGCTTCTCACTATATCTACCGCTACTCTAAAAATGTACATCAGCCTGCCTGTAACCAATTTCTCAAGTAATTTACCTAAGACTGGCAGCAACATCGGCCGATAAGCTTTAGGGTCGGTCGGCTCTCGATAGCCGCCCTTCATTACAATTATGACTTTACCATTTTTCCAAGGTTTCGGAAAAACTCCTTTATTCAGACAAGCATTAATGAGATCGGTAATGCTAGCTCCTATATAATAGGCCAATTTCTTTGTGGCGATGACATTATGGCGGATGTGGTTTCAACACTATCATCGGGTAGACAAATATTTAGCAGATATTTAGTAGTGTCCTCCCAACACGTAGTTGTTTGGCCACCACTGCCAATTAGATTACTAAGTACCTCTGGAGTTTTAAGATTTCCAGCACTATATTTGTATACGAAACTCCATGGTCCTGCGTTACCATGTTCCGTTATAAATGTTTCCAAGCTTTTACGGCTTGTTTCATTTATGTCTCGTATGTATTCATTACGGTGTACGGCATAATTAAGCTTTTTGCTCAAACGAATTTGCGGATTCGTTTCTCTTTGGTAAAACTTCATTAGTTTGTGAACCGTAACTCTCTTCTTGGAAAGTTCAGTCGTTCACCAGGACAGTTTCATTTTGGCAGCACGTTTAAGTGGTAAACTCTTATTGCAGGCCCTTATGAGTGAGGCCGTGATATTACTCTCAACTCTATTTACATCTTCTTGAGATGAAACACTAAGTTTTGTTTTCTAACCTTGCCATATTGTCTCCAATGTGCTATAGAATTTATCCCAATTTGCGTGTTTAAGAGCGTATCGTGGAATTTTGTCAGCAGCTCTTACCTCATTAAGTAAGGCTGATTCGTTCAATTTAAATGAAATGGCTCTGTGATCACTAGAAGTCCAGTTTTCTTTAACTGACCAGTTAGAAACTCTTCTCAACAGTCCCCCCGTGATTACCGTTAAGTCAACATTCGATTCCCCATTGTGCATATATGTACTTGGCTGTCCTACTTGTCAGAAACTCTTCAACGATAGAACCTCTATCATAGGTTTCCCTGTCATGCCAAAGTTTGGACCTGGCATTGAAGTCACCAGTTATTATTACTGGATGGTTCTTTAGACCATCCAGAATTCTTTCTAGCATTTGTACGTATATGACTGGTTCGTCGGAAAATTGGAAGTAGATGCTAACTAGATAAAATTTACCTATCTTCGATCTTACTTCAACACAGACACAATGTGTGTTATTATCAGCACCGGTAATGATCCTAGCGGTGGCCGCCATACCAACTATTTTACCCATTGTCGCATGTGGTTCTTGCCTACAGAGTATGTCTATATTTGCGTGCTGAATGTGTCCGACAACTTTTGCACTCTGCATGTTTATTTGGACAATTCTAAGATTGGAAGTATCGGTCTTATTACTTCTCATATGCAGTTTTTCTCATTGTTAGGTCCAAGGCCAGTTTATATGCTGTGCACACTTTACTACGCAGTGAGTGGTCATAAGCTTTGTTTGCCTTTTTACAGGAGAAACACTTTGCTTTCTCCGTCAATTTTGGGCAGACCTTCTGGTCATGACCAGACTCACTACAGTGTCCGCATATTTTATTTTCTTCTTTACAATATCTTGCGATATGTCCGAAGAGATGGCATTTAAAACACCTTGTGACCCTAACAAAGTCTGCCATTCTGCATGCAGACCACCCTATAAATAGTCTGCGCTTCTTTATCAAAGAGTTCCTAGCGGCTGGAGACACCTCGATCACCCAATTTACGTAGTTTCCTTCTTTTGGCCCGGTTTTGAAACTACGTTTGACATCTAAAACATCTAGGCCTACTTCATTTTGCTTAACAATCGACTCCTTAATTTCCTCGATTGAAGCACTTCTTTCTACGTCATAAATTATTATTCTTGGCAGCTTTTTCTCAGGTAGTGAAGCCACCAGACCAGCCTCTGACAATTCCTTATTTTTCATGAAGAAATCTAGTCCTTCATTGCTTGCTGTCTCGATTAGAATACCCTTATCGAGGATATTGCTAACCTTTTTGACAGCAATTTTGAAACTACGGGCTTAATCAGTTCTCGTAGTTTGCTCTTAACCTCTTCGCTATTTGCAAAAAGGGATTCCTTCCCTGCACTTGGTTTGACAGTGACAACCCTAGATGGTTGCCACTTCGGCTAAACCTATTTCGGTTTGGTTAACCCTGCGTTGATACAGAAGCTTTAAGAGTCTGAGCATACGACTGCTTATCTGCAGTCACGTTCTTTAGTGTAGATAGCACGTTGACTATCTCACTCCTTTCTAGTAGTCGGCTTTTATGACCTACTACTTCAAGACACATATGGTGGCTTGCGTCTTTAATCTCGCTTAAGCAATCTTTCAGCCACAGTGACCTTAGAGATCGATTTTATCTCCAACTCCAGTGTTTTGACTGCTGCTGACAACCTCTCCATGGTGGTGCAACCAACTAGTTTACGATGGCAGCGTTTTGCATGCGACCTACGTTTGTCCACAGTGAACCGCTCCTACTTTCGTTAGACTAGACAATTTTTAAGGTAAGTAACACGGTTGAAAGTAAATTTAACACGGTTGAAATTTAAAGCATCGACGTTATAGGCACTGTGTCAAGCAAGGGCTAGTTGCACATGAGGCTACATTTTCTTTATAAAGGTCGCCAGAAAATACTGAGCACCGGAAAAGAGACACCGAGAAAAACTATCAAACCCCTATTGAAATTACAATTTTTATATTTATCTGAATTTTTTTTAAATGTTAAATTACATATCTTGAGTGGATTTTTTAAAGTGAAAGTCAAGTGAGAATTGTACTATGGAGTTAGGTTAAATTTTCAACAAAATTTGAGTACAATTTAAAATAGAAATATTTAGTCATATTTGATTTTGCGTAATCTTTGAATTTTATGTTTTGAGTGATTTTGGTTGAGTGAAATTCGAGGAAAAATGCCAGTATGAATCTGAGGTAAAATCTGTAGTTCTGTTAGATTAATTATCCGAGTGACAATAAAATAACAATTATAACTAGATTTGTACAAAATTTCAGTGCATTTGATTGGGATCGAGTAGACTTTGAATTTAATATTTTGAGTGGAATTTTTTAAGCTAAATTGAGGAAACAAGTTTGTACTATATGAAGTTGAGTAAAATTTAAAAGCGACTTATAGATAATTTGAGTGCAATTTATATAATAAATATTTACTCATATTTGAGTTTGCATAGACTTCGAAATATATATTTTTTGAGTGGATTTGTTTAAGTGAAACTCCAGGTTGAATTCTAGTATAAAATAGAGCCAAAATCGTTAATGGTTTCTTAGATGAATTTTTGTGAGTGGAAATAAATTAATATTTCATTTTGACTTGAACATCCAAAATGCGAAATTTGAGGGCATTAATTTAATCAAATTTAGTTTAAATTCAAATATTGGGTTGAAACATATTTTCTCTTATTTAAGTTTGCGTATAGTTTTTGAATTATAATTTAAGGTATTAGAATTTGAAAGTTTTAATTTCACTTTAGATTGAAATTTAAGTAGATTTGAAACAAAATCTATAGTTAAATTAAACGAGTGAAGTTGTCTTAGTTATCGACGTTGACACAAAACACTGCCAAGTAATCGACATTATATTAAACGTGTCGACAACCGCGTAGATTACATGGCGTAATCTATACCTCACCCATCCCTGGAAATCACACAATCAAACGTTTTATGAGATATGTTAAATAATGAAAAGGTAAGTGGCCTATGTTTGGAAAAAATTACGTCGATTAAGGCTCACCAAAGTTCAAATATTATGGAAACATTCAAATTGCGGCTGGCTTTTACTTAACCACCGTCAGTTCAACTAAACAAAAAATATGACGTCGAAAATGTTTTAACATCCCGAAAAACTTTCATAATTATAGAAACAAAAATTTCCCACAGTGTACCTAAACGGATTTCGAAAACTCCACCATCCATCGAAATTTACTTCAAATGGTCGATTACGATAAAATAAAAGAGAAAAATACCAAAACAACAACAAATGAATTAAATAAATGACCCAAATCAATTATGCTCCGACCATTAAATTAAAAATAAAATAAAAAAATTGTTATAACAATAAAATATATAAATAAAAAAAAACGGGGTAAAATGGAAAAATGAAAAGTGAAATATTGAATTTTATTTGTATTCTATTTTTAATGACCATTTCCAAATTAAACGTGAAAAATTGGAAACATAAAAAACAAAAAAAATAAAATCATGGAGTCAGTATAGGGGGAACGAAAAAAAAACACAAACAATCGAACGTAATTCAACCACAAAATATCCTCTCGTCTGGCATTCGATATCCTTAATTTTTATCTACTTTTTGGCTATGAAAATTCAATTAAAATCGAAAAATGTACGGTACCTAGGTAGGTAGGTTTTGTACCGCACAAACCAAACATAAAAAAACAAATAAAATAGAGAAAATAATTATTCGAAATATTAAATAGGATGGTGGTTACCCGACCGAATTCGGGAGATAATTTTAGAAAAATTAGTGGAGGGTAGCTGGTGTACGTATGATGACGATAATAGTCATTGGCGGAGTTAAACATTTATTTGTTTTTTTTTTTTTCAATTAGGAAATTATATCGTAACCGTCTCTAATGGCTTTTCTCGTACAAATACAATATTATTGTTGGTTCTAGTCCTCGACCATATCGAATGACACTCACTGTGTGTGTGTGTGTATATAAATGTAAAGATAATAAAATCATTATCGTGTACAAATTTAAAAACGGATTTAATGCTACCACTAATGGAGGTCTAATTTTGTCTAACCCATTACATGATATCGATTATTTTATTTATTTATTTATTTATTGACTTTTTAGTCGAGTCAATGAACAGCGCGAATGAATTGTGCTATTATCCAAGATTCCAAAAAGTAACAAAGTTTAAATGAAATTAGAGTTCTAATTGTAGTTTCATTTTAATGCTTACGTATGCATTTAACAAAAAAATTATCTTAATTAAAATCATATATAGTTACAAAATGTTAAGTTTAAAATTAAGTTTATTTTATTATTTTTAATACACTAGTTTTTTTCTAGCAACATTTTTTTTTTATATTATGCAAATTAACTATATATACGACTAGCATACTTGTACACATACATACATATATAGAAAAAAAGTAATTTAAAACTATTCTAATAAAATATTTACAGTGAACAAAAAATAAAATTTAAAAGATTTTTATGTTTTGATATTTTTTAAATTACAACAATGTGAATATACATACATACATATATATACATTGTTGTATGATGGATGAGGGTGGTGGTCTTCTACCAAAAAATAAATAAATTCTGTATGGGCAAGCAAATTTGGCATTTTTTCCATAGAAATTAATTTATGGAATTAATTAGTATATGGTTATATGTTAGCAGGCACTCAAGAGATTGGTTCGAATTTTTTTAATTAATTTAGTGTTGTAATGGGAATGGTTACAAAATTAATTAATAAATTATCTCTAAACATTAATTTTACAATATTTTAATAAAAAAATTAATTTATATAAGAGAAATTGTTAATTATTTTATTCCCTACATAGTTATTTTCATAACTTTCACTTAGTTTCAAGCAAAATAATTGTTGCGTTAAAAAACATCTTCTAACTTCAAAAGTCAAAACTTTTTGAAATTTAATAACATTAATTAATTCTGAAAATTTTTTTTAAAAAAAGTCTAATTTTGGCCATAATTATTTTTAATTGTTAATTTTATAAACTATCATTTTTTCCAATTTATCTTCTCTTCTAAAAAACATTTACCTTTTTGTTCTTAAGTTCTAAATTTTATAAATGTCTGTAAATTAGTTTTAATTAATTTTAAGAACTCAAAAACTATAAAAATTCTGACAATGTTAAATATAAAATAAAATAAAATAATTTGATTTTCGTATTAAATATTAAAGGTGAATTTTAATGATATAAATGTGCAAAAAAATTAAATTTTATTACGCTTTTCAACGTTGAATGTAATAAAATACAATTTATAACAATTCTTAATTTAAAGATTTTAAATATTTAAATTTATTAAAATTTTGTTTTACAAACAAATGTTTTATTATTGACTTCTAAATTCGTGAAGCTCTCAAAACTCTTTCGATTCTAACAATTAATATATTCGAAAAATATTTATATTTATTTTTAATGAAAATGTTAAATTATTTCAAATTTAGAGATAATAATAATTACTAAGAAATTACAAAATTCTGAAGCTTTTCTTATTCTAATTAAAATTTAGAAAATGCTTTAAAATCGTATAATCCTAATTGATTTAAAAAACAGTTAATCCGGTTAATCTACAACAAAAATTTGTTGTAGATTAACCGGATTAACTGCTATTCAGTTAATAAAATATTTAAATATCTAAACTCCGAAAATTCGAAAAATTATTCAAAAATATTCCAAAAATATTTAAACATCTAAAATATTAATTTTTAAAATTTCTTTTAATCCATCCTGAATATTTTATCAGCTCTTTAAAATTATACTGGTCTTCTAAAAACCGTTAAGCTTCCTTCAAATTCTAAATTTGAAAACGTTAGATTGAAGACAAAATAAAGTCTAAAGTTGTTTAACTTAAATTTATAAAATTATAAAGCTTTTCTCATTCTTTTTAAAACTAAATTAAATTTAAAAACAAATAACATTTTTAAAAGATTCCATCCAAAACTTTCTACAAATATTGAAAATATTAAATGTTTTAAACTTAATTTCTCAAAATATTAAAGTTTTATTTACATATTTCAAAAATTTTGAAAATATGAAAATTAAATTAAATTCAAAAATTTTAAATATCCTAAACTCTCGAATTAATAAAATTATTTTTGAAATATTGAACAATTATAAACAGTCTGTAACTAAATGATAGAATAATTTTAAATTTATGTGTTAAATTACGAATTTTAAAATTTTTAATTTTTTAAAATATGGAACACTATTCAAATTTGTTAAATTGGATTTATCGTTTTAATTAATTATAAATTTTTTTTTAAGAAAATATGAATTTTTCTAACTCAAATTTGTAATTTTTTTGTTTAGTTTCAGTAAATTCTTAAAATTCATATGACTAATTTATTTAATACCTAAATTAAAATTGTCAAACTCGTATAAATTATGAAAGAAATTATGATTACGCTGTAGATTAACAGGTAAGAAATGAAATATTTGGGGAAGGAAATATTTTAAAATAAATAATATTCAGAATTCAAACACATCTGAAATCTCAAAAGTCCTGGAACGAATTTAAATCTTTAATAGAATAGAATATTAAGATTAAAATTAATTCTCATCGGCAGACCTTGCAAAGCACTCACATAGTCAACCACACGATTAATTCTCCATGACTTATGCTAGAAAATTTTTCGTGGATTTTGCTATGTGAGGGCTTGTAAAGGTCGACTAAAATTTGATAAACCATTTCTTTTTGTATTACTGATTTAAAATAAAATCAATATCAGTATTACAAACTGACAATATTGTCAAATTAATTTCAAAATCGAATTTAAACCAATTTTGTTAAACATGTCGTTAATTTTTGTGTTATTCAATTTCACTTGAAATAAATCTCGCTGGATAATTTGCTATTCTGTATCCCGTTTCGTTAGAAAAATTCCAACGCGTTGGAATTATAATTTCGAATTCAATTTTGTTGGAATTATTTTGTAAACAAAAATAAAACGATTCGAGCAAATCTACAAAAGATTTGGGTATAACCTGGACCAAAACTGATTAATATTAATACAAATGCTTTGGGCAGATATTGTCTCGAATGGGATGATCATCTCTCTTCCAAATAAACACTATATTATGGGGTAAAATACGGTTGTCAGTGGGACCACATTTATTTTATTTTATTAAGCTAACCCGTATCTGTTATTTAAGTATAGGCACATATTTGAAAAAGTGTACCATATTACTTTTACGTAAAAAATGTTTAATGTTAGAGTGGCTGTGCTCGACAATTGTAAAAGATTCTATTTGGGTTCCATAAATGTATTGTACAAGCACACACTGTATGCGCTCCACCACTGCTTCCTGGTTGCACACAGTTTTTCGGACGGAGCAAGCAAAATTTGGAAAATCGGATTATTTTCGACTCGTCGTTCTGATGGAGATTCTTGTAACCATCGTATAGCATTCCTTTAATGTACTCAACATTAGACGTTTCTGAATTTTAAGTTTTTCAATAGTTACGCAATCGTTTTTTCCAGGCATTATCCTACTGACTTCCTCATCGTTATAATAATCTATCATTGATTGTTTTAGTTGATCGCTGATTCGTTTCCCAGCTTTAGCTACAAGAAGACTAAGCGAACCATTTGTACTCTGAATAGATTTAGCTCTACGTGCCAAGTGTGATGTTGTGTTGAAATCCTCTTGAATTTGTTGAATCGGCTGAATTGACTTCGGCAAAGTATTTTATCACTGTTTTTCTCCAACTGTTTGAATTTGCTCCATGAACTCATCATATAAATTAGCCTTCTTTTCGTTCTCCAGTGATTGATTTACAAAGGGCTCGATTCCAGGAAACAAAGATGATGTATGTTGATGGTACTATTGCTTCTAAATTGATTAATGTTTCTTATTGATATTGTAAAATTGATACATAAAAATAAACATAAAAATCACAAAACTAAAACATGACTTCTAAAAATTTAAGATTTCACGAAATTTACACAAAAATTATGCCCATTTTAGGGTGCCCAAATTCGGTTACATTTGGAGTGGTTGTCAGCTTTCAGTTAGTGACCCTCCAAAATCACTCATCATTCATACTTGGGTCCCTGGTCCTCCAGAGGACCCAAGTGTGGTAGTGACAAATATCGGTTTGATGAATCCAAATGTTTCGGTCAAGGCATGACAAATTATCCGACACTCTATCCGTCGTCTCTGCAGTACGAGCTTGAGAGAATCTTCTTTAAGATTATTTTAGGGCTTTTTATTTTGCTGGTGTTAAATATGGCATATATGCAAGTAGTAAAACAGATTAACTATTAAAACTCAGCAAATCAGCTTCATTTGAGTTAAGGTTCTATGCTTAGTTAAAGAACCCTTTCTTTATGATAGTTTTGTTTATGGACTCAAAACCTTTAGTGGCAGAATTGTTTTTAAAAATTCTGCCACGAAAACCAGAGGGTGCATTTATATCTCAAATAATGTGAACGCTTCTCTTATTGAAGAGTGTAGCTCGGCTGATCTTGCAGCTGCACGAATTACTATATTGATTGTTTATATCCCACACTGAACTGGTGATTGCATTAGTGTATCTGCCTTACGATTCTATAATACCTCCTCCATCTGAGGAATTTACATACCTTGTAACATGGTGTAAGAATAAAAATATTCCTCTATACTAATGGGTTTTGATGCTATATTGCCCATCACACTCTATACGGAGAAGTACGAATGTTAACAATAGGGGTACTGCTCTGTTTAACTTTATACATTCCACGGAAGTAGTAAAGTGATTGACATCAGTTTGTGCTTCATTTCCATTACTGAGTTAATTTTCACCTCTGATCATAGGTGTATTTATTTTAATGTCAACCTTAAAAGACCGTCGCTTAAACCTTACCGTAATGGGAAGTTAACTGATTGGGATTGATTCTCTACTTGAATCACGTAAATCACGTATCAAGAATCAAGGAAATTTGTTCAACTGTGGATATCGAGTTGAAGGCTTCTTCGAAAGAAATTTAAACTGCATTCAAGAGTTCGGGCCACTTATCATTAATCATAAAACTCAGAACAAACCTTTTTGGTGTTCTAATCTTAAAAGGTTAAGGAAAACTACTAGTAGTTTGAATATAATAATGCCAGGAGAAATTTTCAGCCTGACTGGGACAGTTTTCTAGATGTATAAAAGGTGTTTAAAAAGCGTTACGATCTGCGCAGAGGTCATCCTGGATTAATTTCGGTGAGGAAAATTCATAAAACATGAAATCGTTCATTAAAGTATATTCTCCTTTGCACCTTTCAAATCTGCCGGTCCTGATAGTATTTGTTCTGAATTACAGCGTGGATTTTCCCTTATAAGGGAACATCTAATGCATCTGTTCCGAGCTTACATTGCTTTTAGCTTTGCTCCACAATCTTGGAGCAAGAGTAGAGTTATTTTTATTCCGAAAATTGTATGAATTGCTATTACTGGAACAATGTCCTCGGCTCTGCTTCTAGCTATGGAGTCTATTCTTTCTCTGCCCCAGCTACTGTCTTTCGTTCTTAGCATAGCTTTCTCAGCGGGGTTTTGCCTTGAAATGTGTTGGGCCGTGGTACGCATTCGGTACTATAGCGTATAGAATTTTCTGAATCTTCTCTGCCGTAATAACATAGTTACGATCTTGTGGGTGCCTGCGCGCATTATGACATTGAAGGTAATAAAATCGCAGACAATTTGGCAAAGATTGACTCACGTTCATGTTTCGTTGGATCTGAACCTACTGCTCCGTTGCCCTTTACATTGGTAACAAAATAAATATAAATGCTGCTTTATTTCACTTAAAGCAAGCGAGGTCATTCACGAAAATATTAAATTTAATACAAATTAAACATGGCCCTGACCTCTGTCCACTTCCTGGGAATACAGACCAATTTGGTGTTTAACCTTTTGAAGATTACTTCCAGCCAGAGGAGAACAATCGAAGAGTTGCTTTGAATTTCCGCTGGTATAATTCGGTCAGGACTAGACGATTTATATGGTTTGTATAACCTCCAATAGGATCCGTTTTTTAGTTACGATATCTTCTATGCGCAATGAATGAGTTACTCGTTGTGTACTAGTATCTGTCGAGTCGTCAAAGCTGGCTGAAAAGTGGGTTTCGATGAGAAGTTTCAAAGATTCCTCATTAGAAGCAGTCTGTCAAGATCTGTCCGGTTTAATAGGATATCTGGAACTGGTTGGATTAGTAGACAGTATCACAGAAAAGACTCCACGTCCTTCTTTGTGCCTTGCTTACTTCTTTATCTTGAATTTACCTTGGGTTCCGCTTGTTACTGTGTTTGGTGACCTGGGGTCGCCCCTCTCTGGTGTTGTGGAGAGAGCCCTACCTTTACGGTTCGCGGTGCCGATCTCGATTATTTTTTGTTTTTTGTTAATTTATTGACATTGTAGTCCCACGATTAACTGGGAAATATTGGTCAACCTATGCGCAGAGATATGCGCGAGTAAGGCTTCTTACAACTGGAGGTCGCCATGGTAAACAGAGAGCTCCATTTGCGACTGGGCTATATTAAATGGGGCCCCAGCTGGTAGTTTGTTAAACCGGCTCATCCGCCGTCATTAAGCGTTCATAAAAACGCTATAAAGAATTAATCGTCGCCTTATGCTGTTTAGGTCAAACTTGTTTTCTTTAGAAACGCTTTCAGCATGCAGTGGTCTAATTTGTCGTATGCGGATAATAGACTAGCATATATATCTTTGCATCACCGTTCAAAAGGGTGATTTACAACAACTTGCTCGATGGTTTATTCAGAACCAATTTCATCAACTAAAAAGTAAAATTAAGTCATAGAACTTTTAGAATTAAAATTTCAGCGAAATTTTACGATTCCTACAATTTATAATGTTCTCAATTTAGAAGCATTATAAAATGCCTCTAATCAAAACCGTACAATGTACCACCAACATAGCAAAATTAATATTTTACCGCCAAACTCACCAATACTCAAACACAATCAATCCCACTCGATAAAACCGATCAAAATTCTTTAATTTTTAGTTGTTGTTGCGTTTGATGATGATTCTCGTCGTTTCTTTATATCGCTATTCACTACGTCTTATGAAATTAAATCTTTGGATACAAATTTACATGTCTTGTCATATCATATTCATCGTGAGATTGAAAGTGTTTTTTTTTTGTTTTGGATGTGTATATAGCACCATACGGCTTTGACTTATATTATTGCTGCATAATAAAATATTTATTCGTGACGAACGCGAGTAACAAGTCAAATTCGAAATGATATAACGACCGTGATCAATGGATTTTTCAGATGGTTTAATATTGTTTGTTACACATATTTGTGTAATGGTTTTGTTAATTGAAATTATACCTATATACATATACCTAAAGAATAAGAACCGATTCTATTGTTAGATTTGTTTACTAAATGGATCAAGTGACAGGTGTGCGGTGGTGCAACGATTTATAATACAGCCACTCTATTTCAAATATGTATGATCGTTTAGTTGTCACATATGGCTAATTTATTTCATTTAATAATTCACTATGTAGATGTATATAGTGTATATGGCTGCCGCGGTTTAATTACAAAACTCATCAAAACTATATACAAAATCCGTGCGCGCGGTAAGTTCAATAACCTTATATTTAATTACAAAAAAATATTAAATTTATTGTTGTTTTTTCGACATTAATGCAAAATATTAAAACATTTCATTTTTCGATTAATAAAATAAAAACAATTTCGCAATTTTTTATTTTTTATAATTTTCGCTTATACGGATAGTATTGCGAAAATTTAAAAAATGTATTTTCATCAAAAACCCGTACATAAATGAAATAATTGATTATGGTGTGGTCGTTGTTGTTGTTATTTTTAAATAAAATTCTTGAAAATATAACATAATAGGACATAATATAATTGAATCCGGGTAGGTACATCTATCATCAACCATATTTTTTTTTTAAACAGTTTTAAAGGTAATTACTGGCCCCTTACTGAATCTACAATTTGGCTCCAACGATTTCGATCCCGAGCATGGTCTTCATACTGTCTAAGACAATTATAAGAGGCCAAGTCGTTCTCTACACCGTGGAGCTATCGTCGCCTGCAACGACCTCTGCGATTACCATATGGTGGCTCTCCTTTCAGAGATCGCTGCACAATTCGTTCCGGATCAGCATGCAGAACGTGTCCGTCCGAGCCAGCGTACTCGCTGCGATCTTACTTCATGTACAAATTCGGGGATCTTCATCAAATCGATTCCGATATTGTACAGAGCTCGGTAGGTACCATCTATTTCGCGTTTTGGGCCGTAAATCACACGCATGACTCTTCTCTCAAATGTTAGGAGCCATCTCTGGTACTCATCCGTCAGCGCCCAACTTTCACATCCAAACATAACAACGGGCCTGATCAACGCTTTGTAAAGATTCAGCTTCATGGCACTTGATAAGTGTTTAGTTTTTAGCAGTGGCCTTAGAGGATACAAAGAACGACTGCCAGCTGCCAGCCGCACTTTAATATCCTCACCCACAATGTTATCGTGAGTGATAAGAGAACCCAAATATTTGAACCTCCTCTATCCTTCAAACGTGTGGTGGCCACTACTAAAATCTGGTGTGGCATTGTCCCTAAAACCAGAGATCAAGTATTTCGTTTTGGACTCATTTATCTGAAGTTCAACTGAAGCTGAGAACTCTACAAGCGGATCAAGTATTTCATTCACTCCGTTGCTATTCAGTCCAATCACGCATATGTCATCTGCATATGCAAGCACCTGATTGGACTGGCGATATAAGATGTTGCACTGAGATGTTTCAGTTTTACGAAAGATGTACTCCAACATGAGATTGAAGAGTATCGGAGATAGAGCATCTCCCTGCCGAACACCCGAGTTAACTGCAAAAATTGTCGATAGCCTGTTCTCAACTTTAATACAGCATTGAGACTGTGTCACTGTCATTCTACACAATCGTACCATTTTTTTGGCATTCCTAGATATGCCAGGGCAGACCACAAACTCCCTCGATTGATCGAGTCATAGGCCTGCCGGAAATCCAGGAACACCTGATGCACGGGGATGGAAGTCTCATAATATTTAGACAGAAACATCCGCATTGAAAAAACCTGATCAGTGATTGATCGATTCGGACGAAATTCTCCTTGATAGTCACCAACCAAGCCCTCCGCTAGAGGAGTAGTTCTATCCAATACAATGTATGACAGTAACTTGTATATGCTGTGCAAAGGAGAGCTATACAGCGATAATTCTCAGACATCAAGCGGGCTTTTTTTTCTAAAGATGGGGCGTATCGCGGCCACTTTCCATTCGTTATACTAAGGTTGAAAAGACAGTTCCACAAAGTATCCCCACCAAATATCAAGAGCTCCGAATTAATGCAGTCCACTTTAGGTGAACGGTTTCATTTCTACGGTTTCAATCTCTGCATGGCTTTAGTGAATTCCTCATGGATGGCTCCTCAGTGCAAATCTCCGCAGTCGGTATTAGATGTGGCTCAACAACAGTCTGTGACGCATGATGGACATCTAGCAGGTCAGTAAAGTGTCCACTCCATGCGTCAAGTACTGCATCGATGTTGATACAGAGGTTTCCATCCCGGTCCGTCTACAAATCCGCTTAGCTGCCCTTCTTGCAAAAGCAGCCTTGTTTTTCCTCGCGATTGTGAGACGTTGTTGCACTTCATTATGGGCTATATGTAACAAAATGTTGCTCAACTGCAAGACGACACTCGTCATCAAACCAATCATTCTTGGGTCTGATTTTCACTATACCTAAAATCTGTTGAGCAGCACTGACAACCGAAGTTTTCAGTACCTCCCAGACAGAGTTCACGCAGTCAGGTAAATTAATGTTGTCGCTGACAAGATCCTGATATCGTTTCTTTTGATCTTCATTTATCAGACCTTCACAGTCGAAACGTACCATGCGTTTCGCTGTGTTCCCAGACTTGTACGAAAATATCCATCGTAGCTTTGCAGCGACCAAATGATGATCGCTGCCTACGTATTTGGTTGCTGACCGATAAGTTCTCACATCCTGCACAACCTGAGCCAGTCCTTTAGAAACTAACACATGGTCAATTTGGCTGCGGGAAGTTCCGCGAGGATGGGTCCATATCTCTAGATGTATGTGTTTTTATGAAGGAAGAATGTGCTGGCTACTCTAAGATCATGAGCAACCGCAAAGTACATCATCAACCATATACGAAAATTTAAAGTTTCGTTTTAATAAATTTTATGAATACATATGCATGAGTCATTAAAACTTCCTATAGCTCGTTTAAACTGTTCGTTTAACTAATTTGTTTTAATTTTTTTGATAGTCCTGAAACTCTCCGAACTTCGTAAAGTTTACAAAATTTCAATTTTAAATTCAACTAGATTTTGGTCAAGGATTTGACTTTTGCGCAAATGTTTAAAATTTAGGATTTTTGGATAACCGAGAAAAATGAGACAAATGGGAGGCTCAAACATTTCTGTAAATATTAAAATATCATACACAAATATCACTTATCACTATGTATTCATTCAAGATAGCTCCCTGTTTACTGATTAATGATGGAACGCTTTATTGATAAATTCGTATATGCAGATATTTACTGTGAATGCCTCAAGCATTACCAGATAGGGGAATTTTGAGCTAAAATTAAGTAAAAATCGGCAGGCTATCAGATTTGGCTGTTTCATCTCAGTTGAGTAGAGTAGTTGAGTTTTTTTAGACGATATCGTCAATTTTGATATCACCAAACACAATATACTTACTCGCCACAACGCAACCATGATAGGCTAGGTTAGGTAAGTTAGAGTGGCTACCAAGATATACTTAGACCGGTAACGGTCCGTACCGGTTGGTATCACCACAGGATCTGACTTCCCTTTACCCCTAGTGGAATCAATTGCAGAACTATTTATGCATAGCGTAATAAATATATCTCGCACTTTACAATTATTAAAATCTGAGAGGTTGTCCATTATATACTTACCCATATGTTTATGCCTTCTATATGTTAGAGCCGGATATGTGCATAGGAAATGAACTAAAGTCTCTTCCTGCTCCTCACCCATGCAGCTTCTACAGAAATAATTTGTTTCGAGATCTAGCCTCTTTGCATATTCTCCGAAAAGGTAGGACCTTGTGAGTACCCCACCACCGTTCTTAAAAGACGTTGACGAAGGAAAATCACAATTAAGGATATTAGTCCACATTGGATTTGGCAAGGCAACTGTCTCTTTTTAAGCGCTAATTTAAGCACTGCAGTCGTCCTTCTCAAGCTTGCGCTTTTTGGTTGCGGTTAAAGAGTAGTACCATGCCTATAGCCAATTTGTCCACCCTGTAGTTCGCCTAGACGTCCGAGTGGCCGAGGGGCCAGACTATCCAAAAATTGAAATGCTCACTCATCCCATTAAGAGAAGAATGGCAACTCAACGCCACCCTTGATGCCAGAGAAATTGATTCCAGGAACTTAATTGATTGCCCTCTGACTGTCAACATAGAGACAAACAGTACTATTTAACCATGTAGTAAAGTCAAGAGCCGCAGGCTCTTTCTTTCCCTAGAGATATACTTTTAGTCGCGTGGCCGTTTTGGTCGCCATCTGTGTACCAAATATATCGACCAGTGCTCCGCTTATAAACATTCAGCAAATCCTCTTCACCTTCTCGATCCTATATGTTGTTTTCTCAAGAGCCGGTCACCGCACACTCACTCCAAACTTAAGTATTGGTCTCCCAACGGCGGTGAAAAGCCGGTCATTCTGAAATAAATGTATAGGTTTTAAATACTTTGGGTAGCCATGTAGGGTCTTTCCTGCTTTCGGGATAACGAACACCTCTGCGCCCATTTCTATGGAAAATAGACCGTCTTTAAGCACCCCTTGAAGATTACCTTTCCAGCCTGTCGAGGGTAATTGACGAGTTGTTTTGAATTTCCGCATGATTTTAGTGCTCATTTGATCCGTTTATGGTCACGATAGTCCTCAAAGCTTCGATGAGAATCTTCAAGGAATACTCTCTAGAAGCAGTCCAGGCACCGTTTAATTAAATAGCCGAGACGGGTTGGTTTAGAAGATAGAATCGTGCTGAGGCGAGAAGTCTTGGAGAATTCCTCCATTCTATCTAGATTACCTTATTCTTTTATAGGCATCAAGACCTCAAATCCGCAGACCATCATGTTCGTTTTTGCTTGCCCCTAAACCTTACGATAGGAAAAGCAATAACCCATGATAGAGACCCTGGTTTTATTACTCGTCATGAGAACCTGAATTAAATTCCCTTGCCGATTCCAGTTCAATCATATTTGCGTTAAATCCCATTGATGTTTTTTCTCAGTGTGTGACCAATTCACCTTCATTTCCTTATTTCCAGTTTCAATGTGTGTTTGCTATAAAGGTGCTTGGTTGTTGCGATTTTTAACTAGAAGCATACCAGTATTTTCCTTAACTATTTAAGTTCACTGTAGATCACATGGTATCGCTGTTTCTGTTGTGGTTATAACGTGGACTTATAGGAGAATTTACTAATGATCAGAGAAAACGATGCGGTTATCACTGCTTAAAAAATGTGTTGTGATAACAAGAAACGCAAACTGCAATCATTAGTCTCCCAAATAATATGGCCGAAAAAAATAATGGTGGCGAAACTAACCATTGTGAGTCTCTTCAAATGCTCTTGCAGTAGTCAGTACAGAAAGTTGAAGTAGATGTCGCATTTCTGTGTGAACAATCCTGTGAAACCTAGATAATAGAGTTTAGACAACGGATTCATCAAATTATTCTGCTCTTTCAAGAAACTGAAAGTGGTGCGTTGAAATCTGATTTTGTTATAGAGTCAAGCACCACGGTATCCACAATAAATAGACTGTTTAGCTCATCCTATAGTGCCTCGATTGAGTAATTTGCAAATGACGCTTGGAATTAAACCCCAATGCTGATAATTAGCGGATTTAAGGTATTCCGGCTAAGAAGCGTTAAACCTTGAACCTGCGAGAGACCAAGAAAGAAAACAGGAGAGCCGCCTGATTCCATCGATCGAGACCAGGATTACCACCTAACCCAGTTCTACACCGGTCACTTTAAATGTGCTCCGGTAAACTGTAACAGCTTAAACCAGGGTAGGGATGACAATTGACCTACAGTCAAATATCTATGATTAAGAAACCGGAACCGAACTACCTCGAAATCGGGACAACCACAAACAAAGTGAATGCTGTCATCGTCATCTTCAGGACAGTTGCCCCACAAGGAATCTTGGACAAGTCCCATTCTTTGTAATTGGAGGATAAAGCGGCCATGATCCGGCAGAATAGCGACCAAAGTCTCAGTTGGTGTTTCTTCAAAGATAAAGCAAACCTTGTAAGCCTCAGATTAGGTTCACAAATGAAGCTAGCCGATTACGCTTAGCCTGCAAAAGCATGTAGTTCTTAATAGATTTCACAATTAAAGGTCAAGGGCACTGCCAGTCCAGCTCCAATGAATTTCATAATTGAGCCTGCTTTAGGTAAAACATCGGCTTTCTTGATTGCATTTTTTTTAAGACTCCGATCACGTGTTAAAATTAAAATCAAACGAAACTTATTTATGTTTTCAGATGATTTCTTTTAAATCGAATGCCGCTGTTACGTTGGAAGCATGATGCTGGGAGTAATACACATATTTTTTTATTTTATTAATCCCGCATTCCCATGTCATATATTTAATGACATAGATTGCAATTTGATAAAATATGAATTTCGACTGACGTGACAAAATAAATATTGGAATAGACGAAATATATTTTTATAGAGTTGTGTATGTTATATATACACGTACATACATATGTTCCGCATGCATGTAAAAAATTTATTTAGTTTTAACACACTAAAGAGAATTCGATATGATGTCATTTTCTGCGTCAACTATTTTTTGTATTTATATATGTACATATAGGCATATAGTGAGTTTAGAGTGTTTTTGTTAGGTAAACACCTTCATCGATGTTACAGTTATAACTATTACTAAATTACACGCCATATATGTATATATAGAAAAAATTGAAAATTGCAATTTTCATTGGTCGATGATCCATAAAAATATTGAAAAGTTGAGTGCTCAACTGACACACAAAATTCAAGCGAGATAACGATGAGACATAATCACATTATTAGCAGAGTGTGTGTTTGTTGTTGTCTGATCAAATAGATATCCGATTCATAAATATTAGAAAAGCAGTAACATATATACGTATGTATATATGCTATTTAAAAAGCATAAAATATGCTGCTTCGTATAGTATGTTTAGATTTCATAATCAAATAAATGAATTATGTAGAGATGATGGTGATGGTGATGGAGCACAATGGTGTGTTGTGTCAATAAATTTAGAAATATATGATTTATGATAAAATTTTAATGCGCGACGAAATCAATGAAATGCTTTGGGAATATATGAATATAAATGTATGTTGATTTACGATTTAATCAGTCAGTGAATTGACGTTATTATATATAAATCAGTCTATAAACCAAACTCATCCCAATATACATAAATCGAATACATTTTGTATGCCCAATAAAATTTCCAGGCCGCATCCTACATATATAGGTGTATACCCATTCGATTTAATTAATTTTGTTGTTTGTGAAAAGTGAAATTATTTTGCTCGTATCGGTTATGGTTGAGGTAATATTTAAAAATCTTTCTCTATATATTTTTGTTCACTAGCCCGGCGCCATGATAAATGAGATCTTAATTAATTTAAGCTTTTCCTTTTTGTTTTATTATTGCGTTCAGGTACTTTTATTTTATTTTTATAAAATTTCATTTAAAATTATTCAATCTATTTCTTTTAATTGTTGTTTTATATTTTTTGGTGTAATAGATCACTCTTAATTTTTCTGGTTGCGTACAGCGGTGGAAAGAAATATTAGAGTATTAACCCATACGAAATCAAGCCGCTCCAAAATAATTCAGCTCAAATGAATCATAATCTTATACTCGCATCGTCAGAGGTGTTGATTAAAGCGACAAAACTTAGTTCACTTTTGTAGCTCCATTTAGATGCAATGGATTCAGCTACCAAGAATACAATCGCAAGCTATGCGGTGATATATGAACAACTGAGCTTAACGATAACTAAGTTGCAAATGTAGTGAAGTAGAATGCGATGGAGGTGAGATGTAAACTGCGAATGCTTAACTGTGTATCGTTATTTTGTTTTTAGTGACTTCAGGTTGATTGGGATAACTTTTTATGGCAGCTCAAAAAGAATATAAGAAAATGCTGAGATCCGCTCGTAGGACTTCTAGGATTAGCTTCTGCGAAGAAATTAATAGAAATTACCGCCAGACTTAATAGGTCTTTGGTTAGAAATGATTCCTGCCGACTCGATGTGCTGCGACTTCCTGCTGCCAGATTAACCTCTTCCAGGAAGGAAATTGTCGAACTACTACTTTTTGTTCATTTCCCTGGGTACAATATGATCAATCATGATCATGTTGCTGACGCTCACGGTACGGATTATTCACCCGACTATGACTTAGCCGGTAGGGTGGTCACTCTCAACATCTTACGCTGAAGCGTTTTCTCCTTCTCATCTTATAAATCAGGTGGGCCGGATGGAGTTTTTCCTGCTGAATTACAGCATGGGTTTCCCCTAATTCAGGAACAACTACTTCGACTCTGTCAAGCGTGCTTTGCGTTTGGATATGTTCCACAGTCCTGGAGCAGGAGTACAGTTGTTTTCATCCCAAAACCTAGGAAGACGGATTATATCTATCCCAAGGCATTTTGCTTACAGAGTTGGGAGAACTGCGTGAAACTGCGTTGAATGAACTTGTTACAACGATTGAAAGATCGCTTAGTATTAAGGAGCTTCTTATGGACACTTTCCTCAATATTGCGGGTGCCTTTGATAGTACTTCTTTCACTACCGTCACTGAAGCCTGCATACATTTTGAAATTGACCAAACCATTGTCACTTGAATTGGATCTTTGCAGAGGTCGCGCATTGCTGAGACCGAACTGAAATCCCTTTCTATTTCGGTTGAAGGTACCAGAGGTTGCCTCCAGGGTGATGTCCATTTTTTTAATTTTTTTTTTGTGGGATAGGGTAACGTGTGGAAATTCTTCGGAAGACAATGCATCGCTGGGACAAACACCTCAGCAACAGTGGCGGATTCCTACCACCTAAAAACCACACACCCACCGTTTAAACATTCTCCATGCGGAACTATCGTTAGACGGACTAGCCATTTGGCTCGTTGTTCTCCCTATAGCGCCTCAATCTTAAATTGAGTTTGTCACCGCTATCAAATCACGGCATGTTGTTCGTCTCTTGCACGCTCTAAGCGCCTCAGCTCATTCAGTACCACTGTCGCCATATGGATTACAGCATTCCATCTTTCCTCAGGGTCAAGCATTTATTGCGTTATGTTTTCTGGTGTTGGACGCTGCCCCTAGGACAGCTGACAGTTCCCTTCGAGCATCCTCAAATCGTGGGCATTGGAAAAAAATGTGCTCCAAATCTTCTTGTATATCTCTGCCAGCAGGACAATCTGGACTGTCAGTGTGCTTGAGCCTGCATGGGTATGCACCAAAACAACTATGTCCACTTAACAGTTGCGTCAGGTAGTGTATTTTTCAATGGATGGTATGAGACAGACGGTAAGTCCCGCGACCCTTTTCCGTGCAATCCCAACTTCTTTGCCATTCCACCATTGTTGAAGCGCGTTCTAGTGCTCTGCTTCCTGGTTGTACACGATTGGGGTGCCATTTTTTCCTTACCCTCGCAAGGAGTTCGATCATTCCCGCAATAACGAGTGCCGCGTCAGTAGATACTGAGCGGAAGGCGCAAAACACTCTGAGTGCACTTATAGGCGGTACACTGATACCAATTTGCGTCTATATGTTTCGAAGTCCATCAGATACACGGAGCCTCAGGATACCATCGTACATGATATTCCGCAGTAGCGGCGCCAATACAGATCCTTGGCGTAGATCACCCAAAACATTGTATGTCTTCACATAGTCATCCGTGTCATACGTCAGCACTCTATTATTACAATAGTCTGTGATGATACTGTTAGGTACACTGGTACCTGTAACGCCTGCAGTGCATTTAGGATACAGCTCCATTTGGCCGAGTTGAATGCGTTCTTAACATCCATTGAATGTAAGATCAGTTACGGAGGAGGAGCCACCATTACGAAACGTCGGTGTATCACCAGTGTTGAACAACACAACGTCTATGCAAGAAAATGCCTCGAGCAGTCCTGTTCCTCTTTTATTCGTTTCTTTTATTAGTTTTTCGCTTTACTGCCCCATTCAGTTGCCCAGGCATTGAAATCACCAGCAATGATAACAGGACTGTGCGTTCGGGCATCGACGACCAGTTGGTCCAGGAAGTATTCGAACTCCTCAATTGTAGCGCTGGGTGGTGCAGAGCAGCTATAGATATGTAAGCCGTCAACATCTGCTCGTACGAAAACTGCGGTAGAATTACTGCTGTTCTCCTGCATGGTCCGTCTGCTGCAGGTCCAATTTCATCGATCCATATTTTTGCACAGTTTGAACTAGTACTTCCTGTGCAACTTTACAGTGGTTTAGGTTGAGCTGGACAAACTTCATTGTCGTCGTGCTTTTCTAAGTGCCAACATGTAGGCCGTGCACCGGCCACTCCCTGCTATGTGATTATGGTTCGTCCTTCGCTGGCAAAGCATACAACTCGCTTCTTCCTTACATTCTTTTACTTTGTGATCATTTCTTCCGCATTTGTAGCAGAGGCCAGATCGATCAACATCACTTTTACATGACTTGGCCATATGTCCATACTGCCAGAATTTGAAACACCTTAAGGGTGACGTTTTTTCACGTATACGATAGATCACCCGCATCCAATTCGTACCTTCTCTTCATTTTTCATTACTTTGGCTGTCGGAGGTTGGTACAGTCACCACTGCTGTTTGGGTGCCTCTATAAGCAGCTCTCAGTGACTTGATACATTCTATCGGAAGGTCTTTCGCACCCTTAAACTTGGATGTAATCGCCTCATGTATCTCTTCCTTTGTTGTGCCCTCATCATATCTTTAATTTCGACTACAACCTCGTTAAAATGCGTAAGTTCCTTGGGATGTACATCTTTCTCTAACTCTAGAAGAAGATCGCCTTTTTCAGTTCTATGAATCCGAGCAACCTTACCAGAGAGGTAATTAAGATTTGGGTCCCCTTTCATTTTTTTACGCATATCCGCATGCGACATTGCTCCAGTTTGGGTTATTTTAATAGCATCAGGACGATGATGGGATTCTTTCACGTGGTTTCCTCGTTTTTTTCTCCACCACCTGCCAGCCAGGGTCCTTTACATTGGCAGGCTTGTTGGATTCATCTTAGCCTGGGTTTGGACTTAGGCTCGTAGCTCCCAGGGATGGGGTTTCGCCAGCTCTCTGTTTCCCTTTCTTTTGAGCATGGTCATTGGATGAGTCTTGTTTCGATCTCCTCCTTTTAACTCATAAACATCCGACAGTAAATCAGACGTTTCGTCGTCTACAGTCCTTGGACGGAACGTCAAAGGCGATTGGGAAAGCCTTCTGCGTTTTTGGAGTTGCCTCGTTAAAGTGTTTTCCTCCGGCCCTGCAAGGTCAGAAAACGACAGGGACATGTTCCTTTGGATGTTGGGAGGTGATCTCTGGAACATATGGCTTTTCCTAAATGGGTCTATGTTCCCGCTACCTGCCACATACACAGGTGATTCTCTCTTCTAAAGTATAAACTGGCTTATAGCTGTCGTTTCTTCTTCAGAAAAACTTCCTACACTTGTAGTTCTATGAACTTCTGTAGCCAAGTTACCCACTACTGAAACACTGCGGTCGTTGGATAACGGCGGCTGGGAGTCCGCTTGCTCACCTGTTGCTCCTTCTCTTTTTGGAAAAACGATCGCTAGATCCTACACAGTAAATCATATTGGTGTTATTCTGGACAGTAAACTCTCCTGGAAATCTCATATAGAAATTAAACTTCAAAAGGTCAGTTCCATTTTCTGGCAGTGTAGAAGAGCATTTGGGAAGGCGTTGGGTCTGACTCCCAATGCTGATGTTTGTCTACAAATCTCTTGCTTTACCTTTCTCCTATGCCATACTACGCGTCTGTTGTTTGGTCGGCTGCGGTTCAGTCAAGTTCTGTTATTGTGAAGCTTAATAGCATACAAGGTATGGCTTATCGAGCTATTACTGGTGCTATGCCGTCGTCTTCTATACTTGCTTTGCAGGTAATCTTATTTCTGCCTCCACTACCGTAAGTCATCCTAGGCACAGCATGCTCCGCTGCTTTTTGCCTGCGATGCATTGAATTGTGGAAGGGTCTCGGCCTGATTACAGGGCATAGACTAATCTATAACTTATTCAGTTCATTAATATGGTTAATGACAAATTGTAGCTAGAATTCGATAATTGTTTTTCGGTGAGTTAACCAGCGAGGGACTCGTGGTTGTCTCAAGAATTTATTGACTGGGTGGCTCAGTCGCTCGTGTTTTTCGCGGACGGGTGGCGAGCTTAGGCCGGAAATGCATGGTATTCCAAGCGGAGCTGATTGCACTCACACGTTGTGGGATTAATGCTTCTAAGCTCGCTGTTTCCGGAAACGACATTTTTCTATGCAGTGATAATGATGTGCCCATTTCATTACGAAATCCTATGATCACTTTCAAACTGGTCAATGACTTTAAATATTTTATTAATGTCCATTTGCTCTAATAATCGTGTCAGGGAAATCATCAGAAAACATAAATAAGTTTAGTTTGATTTTAATTTTAACACGTGATCGGACACTAATGTCGAAAATGGCAATACCAAGCTTGACTCGACCTTCCCAAGCACTCAAATAGTTTAACTCTCGAAAAATTCTCTAGCAATTCACAATTTTTTTTTTATATTTTACTATATGACTGCTTAGTAAGGTTGGCTAAAATTTGTTATCGAAAGCAGTTTTTGACGTTTATATTTTAATTTTCAAACTGATTGATTCAATTTTTAATTTTAACAGCTTACTTTCTGTGGATTAGGTTGGAAAGACGTTTTGTATTGACTGGTAATATTTTTTTGATTAAAAAAAAAATCAATAAACCAATTTTAGCCATCCCGTGAGAAATTAATACTTAAAATTAAAAAATAGATTTTTAATAATACTTAATTATAATTAAAATTGCTGTTTTAAATTTAACACTTTTATTTACTTCATTGTTGGAGTATATATTTTAATTAATTTATGTATTAATTAATAATTAAAAAATTAATAATTAATTTTATAAGCTCTTTTGTAATAGTAAATTTAATTATTTTTAGACCAGTTAGGAAAATTAGATTTTTTACATGTGTTGATAATTTAACATTTCTTAATATGGTTTAATTTTTATTAATTTTATAATTTACAGTATAATGCTAGTTCTAAAAATACATTTATTTTCAGTTTTTAAATGTGACTTTTTAATATTTATTTTTTGTCCATATTTTGAAAATTAGATTTAATTTGAAGCCAAATTTTTTTAATTTATAAAATAAGGGAATTAAACCAGAAAATCAAATATAACAGATTTTAATAGAACTGTGAAAAAAAATTTAAAATTTTAAGAAATTCGTAATTTGTCATCTGTTAAAAATTTCTTTACCATTCGTTTCTAAAATTTTTAAATGATTTTATTTTTTAAATCGCTTTTAGTTGTAATAATGGAATTTTAAGAAAACAAATTTAATTTTAGTTTAAACCAGTTAACATTTGTATTGAGTTTTGAGTTTAATTTATTTTTATTTTATTCATATTCAGAAGTTTTCAAATATTTATACATAAAGTTTAAATTTTCAGAATTTAAATTCTAATTTCATTATTTTCAAAAATTTTCAATTTAAGAATAAACTGAAGATTGTGAGCTAAATTTTATTTTAGCTTTCATAGTTCTAAAAGATAGACAAAGTAGAATTTAATATTTTGCTTAATGATTTTTAGCATACAAGTTATTATTTAAATCATAAAATATTCAGGGTGTATTAAAAGAAATTTAAAAAATCACAGTTTGACTCAAAGTTTTATAATTTATAAAATAAGAATCAAATTAATTTTACAAATTTTACTCGATGTTAAAATTTTTTAAATTTGAAGATATTTTAAGTAAATTAAATATTTCTACCTTTTAAAATTATTAATGATCGAAAGAGAATTTAAAAAATTATTTTATTAGTTCGTTTTTTTAATAGTTAGTTTAATTTTTTTAAACCAGTTAGGAATATACGAATTCAAACAGTTTCTAAGTTTTAATAATTAAACATTTCTAAATATAGTTTAATTTTTATTAATTTTAACACTTACAGATGTTTTAAAAATTTGTTAGAACGTTGCTAAGAATTTTAGAGTTTAAGTTTTAAAGGATTAATTTTTTAAATAATTTTAAAATTTTGAATACGAAAACTTTTAAAATTATTAAGAATTTTTAAAATATTTATGTTTTAACAGAATGAGAAAAGCTTCAGAATTTTGTAAATTTCAGATAGTTGTAAGAAATTCTTAATTTTTCATCTGCTTAAATCTTTTAACCATTTGATCATTTCAGGATTTTAAATTAGATTTATTAATTACATCTTTAAATTATAATAATAGAATTTTAAGAATCCAGATAGTTTTTTGAGATTTTAAAAGTTCAGGCATTCTCCAAGTTTTAATAATTCAACATTTTTAAATTAAATCAAATTTTATTTAATTAATTTTACCATATTCAGATATTTGAAATACGTATATAGAATGTTAAGATTTTCAGAATTTTAATTCCAATCGAAATATTTTTAAAATATGAAATGTTTTAAAAATTATGAAAATTAATTATAAACTGAAGATTGACAGTTATATTTTTTGTATGTATCAAAGTTATAAAAGATAGGAAAACTAGAATTTAAATTGTTGGCTTAATAATTTTAGAGCACCAGTTAATGCACGCAGGATGAATTAAATGATTTAGATTAAGTTTGAAGCAAATAAGTTTTATAATTTATAAAATGGAAAAATTAATTTTACAAATTTTACTGGATATTAAAAAATTTTAAATTTGAAGAAATTTTAAATAAGTTTAATTTGTTTACCTTTTTAAACTATTAATGATCGTTACAGAATTTAAAAAATAATTTTATTAGTTCGTTTTTTAAATAGTAAATTTAATTTTCTGTAAACTAGTTAGGAATATACGATTTTAAAACCGTTTTCATTTTAAATAATTTAAAATTTCTAAATATAGTTTAATATTTATTAATTTAAATACTTACAGATGTTTTAATAAATGTATACAGAACACCGCTAAGAATATTAGAGTTTAAGTAATAAACATTTAATTTTTAAATAATTTTGTAAAGTTGAATACAAAAATTTTCAAAATTATTTTAAAAAATTTTTAAATTTATTTGGAACAGAATGAAAAAACCTTCAGAATTTTGTAAATTTAAGGTGAAGCAAATTAATATTTTAAAAATTATTACTAGATTTTAAATAATATTTGTATTTAAAATAAATTAAAAAATTTTAAGAATTTGAGGAAGTTTTATATAAGTTTTAAACTTCTTTACCTTTTTAAATTATTAATGATCATTTCAGAATTGTAAAAATGATTTTATAAGTTCATTATTTTTTTTTTTTACATATGTATATTGGGAATAAGATTTATTTTGAAGCCAAATATGTTTAATTTTTCATCTGTTTAAAATTTCTTTACCATTTGATCGTTCTAGGATTTTAAAATAGTTTTAATAATTACATCTTTCATTTATATAGGATTTTAAGAATCCAGTTAGGTTTTTGAAATTTTATAATTTCAAGCATTCCCAACTTAATTCCCAAAAATTTTAAATACGTAAATAGAATGTTAAAAAGTTAAATTTAAAATTTAAAATTTAATTTAATTAAAATTCGAAACTCAATATTTTAGAAACTTTTTTTCTTTTAAATTTTGAAAACTAAGAATAAACTGAAGATTGTGAGTTATACCTTATTTTTCTAAGTTATAAAACATAGACAAAGTAGAATTTAAATATTTTGCTTAATATTTTATAAAGCAGAAATTTTTTATTTTCTTTTTATTTTATTTAGATTTCGTTTGAGTAAGTCTTATAATTTATAAAATAGAAAATCAAATTAATTTTAGAAATTTCACTGGATGTTAAAAAATTTTAAATTTGAAGAAATTTTATATAAGTTTAAAATTTCTTGGCCTTTTTAAATTATTGATGATTGTTTCAGAATTGCAAAAATTATTATAAAATATCGTTTTTTTAATAGTTAGTTTAATATACGATTTTAAGACAGTATTATAGTTTTAATAATTAAACATTTCTAAATATAGTTTAATTACTAAACGAAAACTTTTCAAATTTTTAAAATCTTTATTTTTTAATTGAATGAGAAAAACCTCAGAATTTTGTAAATTTAAGGAGAAGCAAATTAACATTTTTAAAATTTATCATTAATTATATATTTTAAATAATGTGTTATTTTCATTTCGAATAAATTTAAATATTTTAAGAAATAAATTTAAATATTTTAAATAAGTTTAAAACTATTTTATATGTTTAAATTATTATTGATCGTTTCAGAATTACATAAATAATATTATAGTTCATTTTTTCTATAGTTAATTTAATTTTTTTTTAAATTTTAAAAATTTGAATACAAAAACTTTTAAAATTTTTAAGAATTTTTCAACATTATATTTTTAAATTGAATGAGAAAACCTTCATAATTTTGTAAATTTAAGCTGAAGTAAATTAAATTTTTTAAAAATTATTATTAAATCTAAATTTTAAATAATTTAATATTTCTATTTAAAATAAAATTAAATTTTTTAAGAATTTGAAGAAATTTTAAATTAGTCTTAAACTTTACATTTTTAAATTATCAATGGTCGTTTCAGAGTTGCAAAAATAATTTTATAGATCGTTTTTTTAATAGTAACTTAAATTATTTTTAAACAGGTTAGAAAAATACGATTTTAAAACCGTTTCCAAGTTTTAATAATTCAACATTTCTAAATAGGGTTTAAGTTTTATTAACTTTAACTCTTACAGATGTTTCAATATATTTGTATAGAACTCTGCTAAGAATTTTAGAGTATAAGTTTTAAACATGAAACTTTTACAATAATTTTAAAAATTGGAATAAGCACTCTTTTAAAATTTTTAAAATTTTTATTTTTTAATAGCAAAAGAAAAGCTTCACAATTTATTAAATTTATGGTGAAGCAAATTAACATGTTTAAAAATCATTATTAATTCTATATTTAAATAATTTGATATTTTCATTTAAAATAAATTTAAATATTTTTATATTTATAATTGTTGAAACCGAAAGAGTTTTCAGAACTGTAGTGGGTATTAGGAATTAATAATAAAATATTTTTCTTGCCAAATTGACATGTAATATTTTTTAAAATTTGACAATTTTAAATATTTAAGATCTCAAATTATTAGTATTTTATTACTTTCAATGTTGAAAGATGTAGTAGAATTTGATTACTGGCACACTGTATATGTACGAATTAAAAAATCAACATTTTTATTCTTAGACCATTAAAATATAATACCACAATTAAACAGGTTTATTATATTTTAAATTTAACACTGTCAGACTTGTTATAATTTTTGAGTCGATGATATGAGCCAATTGCGCAATTTACAAAGGCTGGTCTTCAACAATTTATCACAGCAAGTGGACAACATGCCAAGTCGAAAATTTTTCCGGCACTCATGGTACCCGAGTGAGAACCAGTTATTAAAGTTCGATTTTAACATATTTGGCCATACTCATATGAATGTCTGAGCCCATAGTGCCAATTACTTCGTACGACAAGGATCTACAATCAAAAATATTTTTCAAATTTTTAGAATGATCATATTAAATTTTGGAATGATTTTCGGAATTCTGGGATGAGATGAGAATAGTATTGTCTGTGAAGATTTTCAATTTTACTGAGATGAAATTATCGGATAACTGCACACACTTTCAGTTCTGCAGTTTAGTTTTTAGCTTCTCAATGTTTAAATCTTAATACCAAACAATTGGATTTTAAAACGATTAATGTTTACAAATCAAAACCAGCGAGATGAATAATCAACATTGGATTTGCTGAATTATCAATATAACTATAGCTTAATCATTCGTTGGCACATATTTAATTTGTTAGCTAACCGTTTTCGCTTGAACAGGCCGAAAAATTGAAAAAAGTGTGAACGTCAGATAGGTTTAGTAAAAAATATCTCAAAATTTAAGGGATTTGAGATTAGGACAACAATTTGGTGTGATATACTCTATTATATCGAATATTACACTATTGAGAATATCCTGGAAAGTTGACACCAAAGGCCTTGTGCCCTCTAATATCCTACTTTTTCAAACCATAGACAATTTAACGATAGATGTCACATTTTATGTTGGTTATATCCATTTCACGTATTTATGATTTGAAGTTAATAACTATTGGTGTCCATTAAATAGATCTTTACTATTTTTCAGTCAGCAGGACCACACGAATATTTTTGACGACATTTGTAAACTGATTGAGTGATTTTACTCTATTAGCTTTACTGGCCGCTACTACGGTTGCTTGTATAATGCAAACAAGATTTCTAAATACCGTGAACTCCCTAATACCTGAAATAAACTGTAGCAAATTGGTGTTTATAGCATATCACTTTTATAATTGTTTGTTTTAAAATGATTGTGAATATCAGCTATTATCGTGATTTTTATTTTCAAAATTCCATAAAATTGCCATCCGATGTTGACAAAGTACATGTCTCTAAACTTTTCGGGACAGTGAATTCCCAGTTTTCAGCCAATCCAGTGATTTTGGTGAATTGAAACAGGTGAAATCGATGTACCACTTATTGATATTCATTAATTGAAGTTTTTTATCAGACGTTATAGCCAAATGTTTTGAAGGTTTGGTTAATTATTACACGTCATCTTAACTTACAGTAGCGTAAGCCAATATGTTACTGCAATTATATTTGCAATTCAAAAATCCGTAATTGTCTATAGGAGTAAAGTGACAGTCTCTTGTAGTGGCAATACGTAGAAAAGCAACCCGCTTTGTAAAATTTTTTTTTTCAGTTCATCGTTCTTTGGTTCTATAATAGGCCAAAATGGCTGATAATGCCAAGCTAGATCCTCCAATTTTTTTATAATTTTGAAATATTAATATAAATTGTACTTTAATTGTGACATTTTTATTTAAAATGATGTTCCAGTTAGTTGACGAAATTTATTCTGAACAAACTAACATGCAATTCAAAATGTTAAATGTTGAATCTTGTTATAATTTTTAAAATCATCCAAAATGAATTAATTTCGGTTTAGTTTATCAAATTCTAAATTTAAATAACAGAATTTTAATTTCGATATAGTTTATCGAATTTTAAAAAATATTTGAAAATTTTAAAAATTTGAAATTTTGATCTATATTCAAAATTCAAAATGTTTACTGTCGCAAAAACAACAAAATGAGGTCAGTAACTCGGTTGGAAAAATTCCGCTGTTATGAAAAAAATCAGTTGGAATTGAAATTTCTATTGAAATTTTTGATTCTGGTACATATTTCTAGATAATTTTTTTTTCGGAAGCAAATAATCAACAAACAAATTTACCCATTTTTCAAATAGTTTTAACATATATTGGAAAGTTACCCTAACCTAAGCTGTTTAACTCAAAGCGAAGCTTTTTCAGAAAAACATAAGTTTGTTTTGTCTCTTGTTGTGTTATCCAAGATTTATATACATTTATACATTTTAAGCATGGTTTTTAATTCAACCAAACAATTTTTCATTCGATTAGATTTTCAATCGGTTTCCAACGAAAATTAATTACTGAATTAAAATTCCAGCACGTTGGAATTTTTTCCAACAAAACGAGATAGAAAATAAGAAATTGTCTAATGGGATTTATTTCCAGTGAAATTCAGTTACAGAATAGCCACCAACTACGTATACAAAAATTATATGAATTGGTTTAATGTAGGCGAGTTGCAGGAATTAATTCAGAAAAATGGAAATTAAATTATTTCCGGAGCTGGAAAATTCATAACTCGTTTAGTTGATAAAATAAAATAAATTCAGAAAGGTTTCTCAATTATTTATACAATATTTATTTAAAAAAATTAAAAATTCCTAAATTTCGATCATATCAGATTATTAATAATTCCAGTGTACCACGGACATATGATACACCATAAATTATTTGTAACAAATTTAATTTTCATGCGGAAGACTTATTGAAAATTCCCTCGTACGCATATAGATTATGATTTCTATGCATCAGCATATAATTATATACATATGTACATATACCCTCATATATAATAACAATGATATATTTATGTTATTTATGTACTCTGTATATACGCAAGCTAAATAACTTAACACTACCATTTATACATAAAAAACTATTCTACAAACTGAGTGAATAATATATCTTTTTAATAAATTTAAAAAAAGGGGTCTTTTAAAATTTTACGTTTTAGAAATAAAATTCCAAACATCTTCAATTCCGTCGAAACTGCAAATGCATGAAATAAGTCAACCGTATATAGCATACACAAAAAAATTGTATAGCTATGTATTTTGCTAAAACGCCAAATCATTCAAATTGATTTAATAATATGCGCGACTCTTCCCCTAACCTCTCCATCACCTGTTGGTATATTAACTTATTTTATACAATTATTGTCTAATATTATGGCTAATGCTATTATAGATTTTATTATACGACGTGCACATGTCGCATCATATATACTCGTATATATGTACATAAAATGACGTGATGAGGTGTGACATTTCGAGTTCTCCACTGTATTTTATCTATAATATTCTTGGTCAATATAAATAAAAACAATTTTTTTTTATTATTATTCGTCTTTGAATGAATTAGTGTACGAAGTCGATGTATAGCATCGGTATGGGTATTTGTTTGTAGTTATATTGTTGTTTAATTTATTCCAGTGGCATTGAATTTTAAGAGGGGCTCAAAGTTTACGCGCGATATCGATTTTAAATATTTTTTTTGCTTAGATCCATTTACAAGTATAATTATGATGTGATTGCAAAATTTCCTACGAATTAGAATCGCGAATATATAATAGCGGATGTGTAAGAGATACATGTCTAAATGTATATTTATTATTGTATTTTAATCAATTTTGTGGAAATTCAACAGACATAATAAAATTTGCAAAAAATATTTGAATATTTTTCGAATTTAAAATAATATTTCAAAATAGGCTATAAAGTGTATTAAATCTTGCGAAAATAATAAATTTAAATTTTTAAAATTTCCAAATAAAATTCCGAAATTCTGAAACAACTATCAAGTTTTATAAACTTGTTTTTTTATATTTAAATTGCTCTGAACCAAAATTTGGCGAAAACAAAAATATCTATTTTGAAATTTCTATGCAGGATGAAGTATCTAGAATCTAGTTTGCAAAAATCCTCAAAATTTATTTTTAACTCTAATTATAGGCAGTATATATTGAACAAACTTCTGGTCAGTTCTAAATCACCATTTTCGTCACAAAAACTAGGAGCAGAACTTAATATTAACTTACTTAGAAATTTATCAAGTCGTTCGAAGTAATTTGGTCAAATATGTATTCAATTTAATAAACTTTCTGCATATCTCACATATTTCGAGAAGATTCCAAATTTATGAACTAAACCATTAAATAAGTTTAATTCCGAATATTAAACTTGACTGATTCCGATAAAATTAGAAAAGAAAAATTTTTTTAACCGCATTCAGGTGACGGTGACTAATATAAATTTATGTCTTCTATGACCGGAATACAAGAATGCCATAGAATGTGCTGACTGATGAGATCAAAAAATGTTGTCCGTCAATAAACAAAAATTCTGATTCATTACAATCTGGCGTTCAGGCAACTAAAGGCCTAAATGTCAAACAAAACTCCAGATATTCTGTATAGTTACTGGCACATTATACCTTTTTCATACCATCTTAAAGACGTATGCTTTCGAATGAAACAAATTATTGTTTATGTGACCGCAATTATGGCACTCGCCAATAGAATTGGTTTTCTCATTCTGTATACTTGTTTCGACGACATTGGTATTTCTATTTAATTCAATTTGATAAATCATCCAAAGTTTTTTTTTTTATCAATGAATCGGAATTATATTGCTGTATTCCTGATGCGATGATGAATGCTCGAAGACAAAATCATTTCCTCTGTCTTAATAAAGTCGAATCGATAACGGTCCTACTTTTAAATCGCTTGGAACACTGTGGATGGAGTTAGTGTGTTAGCCTTTGGTAGACCGATTGAACGGCTCCTCAGAAATATGGTATAGGTCCTTGAATGAATCTGTTTATGGTAGCTGCGCCAGGCTACGAAGTTTTGAGTTACCATTTTGTCATCATCATCACGTCTCGCCATTTTTTTACGGGCCATCTCCCTTTACTTATGTATATAGTATTTCAAGAATCATGAAACGCCTTGATTGATTGGGATTATCACAGTCGTAGTACACACAATAAAAAAACCTGCCCCTATGTTATGAAAAAAAACAGTTCATACCTTGAATAAAGACGGATTCCTTCTGCTTTGGCCAAATTTACCTAATATCTACCTTTCTCTCTAGTTTATCGAATTCTAAATTGTCTCTCAATGGCAAACTTATATAGTTGAGACGGGTATAAATTTTCCGAGTGAAAAATTGTTATAAATGTCTCGTGAACAATGAGTGTGAAATTTTATTTCATTGCGTATATAAGCCATTCCATCAGGTGAGGGTTGCTATAAGACAGTACCGACGCCTTCGTTTCATGAATATTCTTTATTGTAGTGGGTTAGTTATGTTGCACTCATTACAGCAGCACAGCAACCTCTTCGGACATGTTCATCATTATGGTTACCAGAGACGATGGTGTGATCGACATACTCATATGGCAGACATCGGAATTCCAACAACAAATTCTATCATGAATATTTGTAAAATTCCGTATATCAAATCAAAAGGTGTGTTTATGGCCGTGATTTTTTTGGCTTTGTACGCCAGGCCAATCCAGAGGCGCCTAACCGATTCACTTTTATTAACAGATATGGCCTTCTTGTAACTGATAAAGCAGAGCTCTGCTATCGGTATTGGATACCGATATATTTCGATATAAGCGTATTAACTAGACTTATAAAAAAAATTGAAATCCGTAAGCTGAAACTGCATAAGCGAATGAGTCTTTAACAGAAAATTTGAAATTCGTAAACTAAATTAAAAATTTGTAATTCGTAAAATTATTTAAAGTTCTTGTTTGGTTTGCATTCAAAGTTTTTATTAAAACTGAGATCGATATTTTGTAAATTTAAATAAAATAAAAAATATCAAAGATCAATTTTTTACGTACACACACAAATTCTAAAACTATATAAAAATTAAAAAATAAACAAGTAAAGTTAAATTAAAATTCGATATTTTCCGATGGCTTATTATGAGATTGCCCAATTTCCAAAATCGTCATAAACTAAAACTGTAATTTGGACTTCTAAGATCATATTTTGAATTTTAAGAAATTTATTAAAATATTGAAATTTTTAACTTAAACTTCCGTTAATTTAAAATTTTCCTAAAATCCGTTAATTTAAAATTTTCAAACTGAACTTCAGAATTCTGGAGTCATATTAAAATTCATTAAAATTAAAATTCCGTCGATTTATGTAAAATTAAATTTAAAGTTTTTTTGTTAAATTTTCGTGAGATTGCTCAAATAATGAAATGCGTAAAAAATATTGAAAATGAGGAATTCGATAGTCAAATTTTACATTTAATTAGAAATCTGAATTTTAAGATTTTTTCATAAAATTAATTTCTATTCTAAATTAATTAAATTAAAAAAATTAATCAGCAAAATTATTTAAATTTAAAAACTAAGAAATAAAAGAAATAACTAAATTAAAATTTAAGCACTCAAATTCTATAGTTTTATCTAAAATTTGTACATTTATTTAATATTTGAAATACCGAAAAATTTAAAAGTAAATTTTTAAAATTTTAAATTTATATAAAATTTATCAAAAAATTGATATTTTTCGAATTTAAAATAATATTTCAAAATAGGCTATAAAGTGTATTAGATCTTGCGAAAATAATAAATTAAAATTTTTAAAGATATTCATCTCCTAACTAAAACGCAAAGTTAGTAAATAGCGAGATTATTTATGAGATTACCCAAATTCTAAAATGGTCGTAAACTAAAATTAAAATTTCCGTTTGTAAGATCCAAAAAAAATTATAAAAATTTGAAATGAAATTTTTTTTTAAAATATTGAAATTCTTGACTGAAACTTAAATCGGAAATTCGCAATATGTGAAATTCGCAACTAAACTGAAATCCGTAAATATAATATTTTGAAACTAAACTTCGCAATTCTGAAATTATTTTTGAATCTTAAAAATTAAAATTCCGTAAATTTATTTAAGATTTGAATTTAAATTTTTTATTAAACTTTCGTGAGTTCAGTCAAAATTTATCTAATTTAATATTCTTAAACTGGAAACCAAAATTCAAAGTTTTCAATTCAAACTTTTTCATTACATCTATTAAAATGAGATCGAGTAGAATTTCGTAAATTTTTTACATAACCTGCTTTAACCACACTCAAGTTTTATCATTAAATTTGATATTCATCCGCTGGAAGTTGGCTTAAGTAGACTCAGGAATCCCAATGACAAATTTTAAATTAAATATTTCGTTAGAAAGGTATTAGATCTACTTCGATCTATAATCTATAGCCTACACTAAAATTCAAAAGTCTAATTTTGTGCTTAAAAATAAATTAAAATTAAAATTAATTAAGTTGAAATTTGTAAGCTGAAATATAAGCTATATAATGCTCAAACTCTAAATCTTTAACAGGTTATTAGAAATTCATAAACCATCATTAAAATCTGGAATTGAATTTTGAATTTTAACATTAAAACAAAAAACTTAAAATTTTTTAAAATTTTCTAAAATTAAATTATGCAAAATTTCTTAAATTTCTTATATGGTTTGCATTGAAATTTTTTACTAAAACTCTTAAAAACAAAATACCAAAGATTAATTTTCAAATTTTTTAAAATTCGAAATTTTTAAAACAAAAGTTTTATAAAATTATTTTAATTAATTTGTAAACTAAATTTTGAAATTCTGCAGTCAATTTTTTAATTTCTTTAAGCATTCAAATTCTAAAGTTTTATCGTAAATTCGTAATTTATTTCAAACAAATTCAAATTACCTCCAAAATTGGCATCCGTTAATTAAAATTGTTTAAACTGAACTTAACAATTTTGGACTTACATTTTTTATTCCAACACTCTATTTAATTTTTTGTAAATAAAATTCCGCAAAATAATTTAAATAATGAATATAAATATTTTATTTAAATTTTCGTGCGATCGCTCAAAATGTATCAAATTTAAAATTCTGCTAACTACACATATAATTCGTAAACTGGAAACTAAACGTGTTGAAATATAAAAATTGTTAACTTGAACCAACAAAATTCTAAATTCAAACTAAAAATGAAGCTCCATTTTTATTAATCATGTGAAATTCGTAAAAATAAACTAAAATTTTGGAACTTTAAAGTCAAAGTTTGTGTTTAAGTTTTAGTTCGATTATGTATTAAAATTTTACAAACAAATTTAAATCTTTTAAATTAAAATACGTATTTAAAATTTTAAATTCTAGAGTCAAATTTTTTATATAAGCGCGCAAATCCTAAAATGATATCACAAATTAGAATTTCGTAAATTTATTTAAAATTTGAAATACTGAACTTAGTTAACCTGTTTCGAGGTCACTCAAGTTTTGTCCAAAATTTGCTAAAATTCGCTAATTTGGAATAAGAAATTCTAACATTTTGCACAAAATTTGCAAGTCTATGAACATGTGGAAAATTTCGTACATCACCGCAGGCCAAAAGGTGTGTAAATCAGGTCAATCCAGAGGTAGGCCCCTGACGAATTCACTTTTGTTAACAGATATGGCCTTCTACTTTGTAACTGATTAAGAAGATCTACTTCGATTTATGCAGGTTAACTATGGTGTCGTTAAAATTATCAAAACTTCAAATATGAAAGCGTCAACTAAAATTCATTTCTAAAGTCAAATTTTGTATTCAACCTTTCATATAAAATGCTCAAATTTTTTAAATTCTTGGGCCAAATTTGTTATTCAAGCACTCATAAGCAGGTACACTCTCAAGTTTATCAAAAATAGAAATGCTCAAACTCTAAATCAGAAAGTTAGGAATTCGAAAAGTAGTTTTAAAATTTGGAATTCGAAAGCCAAATTTTTTAATTTTTGAGTAGTTCAAATTTTAAAATTTACACAAAAATTTAAAATCTATTACATAATTTGTAATTTTCTTAAATTTAAAATTAAAAACTCCCAAAATTATTTAAATTATTTATTAGATACAATAATTCAAAATTTGTTAACTAAATTGTGAAATTCTGCAGTAAAATTTTTAATTTAATATATGCACTAAAATTTTAAAGTTTTATCGCAAATTAGAAATTCGTAATTTTCGTATTTATCAAAAAATTGAATTTCGTCACCTGGAACACAAATTCTGAAATGGTGATAAACTTAAACTAAAATTTGGATTTCCAAGATCGAATTTTGAATTTTAAAAAATTGGAAACTAAAATTAAAAGCTTTTGAATTCAAACTTTTAATTAAAACTATTAAATGAGAATGGCGTTCTAAAATTTTATTAGGAATTGGATATTTGTAAATTTGAACAAAATTCTAAATTCAAACTAAAAATCGAAACTTCAAAGCTCAACTTTTTATCAACCATATGAAATTCATAAAATAAACAAAAATTCGGAAATTTAAAGCCAAAATTTGTGTTTAAGGTGGATTTAGTTCTAAAATTTTACAAAAAAATTTAAATTAAATAAACTTAAAATTTGTAACTAAAAATTCTAAATTCTAGAGTCAAAAATTATATAAGCGCGGAAAATTCTAAAATTGTATCACAAATTAGAATTTTGTAAATTTATTTAAAATGTAAAAAACTGAACTTAGTTAACCTGTTTTGAGATCGCCCAATTTTTTTTCAAATTTTGAAATTCATACGCTGGAAATTCGCTTATTTAGAATAAGGAATTTTTATGACAAATTTTCGTTACAATTCAAAAATTTTGCACAAAATTTGAATAATCCATGAACATCTGGAAAATTCCGAAAATCACCGCAGGCCAAAAAGTCGGTAAATCATCTAGATTTCTTTAGCTTCGCCGGTCAGGTCAATTCAGAGGTAGGCAACAGATATGGCCTTCTTGTACTTATATAGCAGAGGTCCTGCTATCGGTATTAAATACAAATCTACTTCGATGTGTGCGGGTTACAACATATTCATCAAAACTTTTAAATTTCAAAGCCTAAACTAAAATAACTTTCTATTCAACCTTTTATATTAAATGCTCAAATTCTTGATATTTTGTAGCCAAATTTGTTATTCAAGCACGTAAACTCACAAGATTATTAAAAATTAGAGATGCTCTAAATTTTTAACAGAAAATTTGAAATTCATAAAATAAATTTTAAATTTGGAAGTATATGTACTAATTTTAGCTTAAGATTAGATTGTTAGTTTCTTTTGTAGAAAGATTCAAGAATAAAGCCATTGGCAGGATTTAAAAAAAAAAAAAAAAAAAAAGATTGGAATTCAAAAGTCAAATTTTTTTAGTTCAAATTTTAAAATTTAAAATTTCCACAAAACAAATAAAATTTGTTTCATAAACTGCAATTTTCTAAAATTAAAAATTTAACTTGCAAATTTATTTTATTTTATTTATTCAAATTTGAATTAAATTTTTAAAACAATTAATTAATTTCAATATTCAATAGTTTAAAATTTTTAAACAAACTTGTGAAATTCTGCAGTAAAATTTTTAATTCATCGCAAATTCAAGTTTTATCGCAAATTAGAAATTCGGATATTTATTTAAATTTTGAAATATCGTATTTCTGAATTGGTTTCTAAGATCAAATTTTGAATTTAAATTTTTTTTAAAATATTCATATTCTTAACTTAAGCTAAAATTGTAAATTCAAATATATGTTAAATTTGCAATTAAATTGAAAACCGTTAATAAAAAATTTTAAAATAAAATTCTGTAAATTTATTTAAAATTTGCCATTTTATTTTTTAAATATCAACTAAAATTTGTAATTTTTAAGTCAAATTTTCTTATTAAGTTCTTGAGATGAATTAAATTTGAAAATTTTACAAAATAATTAAAATCTATTTATTTAAAAATTCTTTAAATTCTGGAGTCAAATTTTTTGTATGCGCGAAAATTCTAAAATTTGATCACATTTAAAATTTTGTAAATTTATTTAAAATTTGTAATACTGAGCATAGTTAACTTTCTTGACCATGCTGAAGTTTCCTCAAAATTTGAAATTTATTCGCTGGAAACTGGCTAATTAAGAATTAGGAATTTTAATGATAAATTTTGAATAATCCATTAATTGTAAATTAAACTCCAAAATTCGAGAGTCAAATTTGGAAAAATTTATAAAAAATTAGAATTTCATAATTTTATTTTAAATTTTAAAAGCAAAATTGAAATTTTTTTATTTATGAGAGCTGGAAAGAGTTATCATAAATTTAAAATCCACACGCTTGAACAATCATTGGGGGTTTTGAATTTAAATTTGGTATTCAAGCTTTCCGGGAAGTTTTGAAACAGGAATGCGTTGTAATGCTCATGGGTCATTAGGAAGAATTCTGATTTCATCGGAAGGTAATCTTTAGAACGCTTAGTTTGAAATATGTATACATTTATACAAAATGCACTTGCCGATGGACATTTAGAAATACCCTAGCACTATTATGCAGAACAGTAGTTTTTTTCTATATTTGAATATCTAAAATATCAACAACAAGAACCACCACACAAAAGAATCTGTGTTTAGACACTTTACACATCATTTAAGACGAAATCCTTGAAGAGTCAAAAAAAAAATAATAATAATAATACAAATAAAAAACCGAAAACACCGAACAAAAAATTGTTAATATTCTTGTATCTTATGGTATGGCAACAAGAAGCAACAACAAAGAAATTCTCGAACAATACATAATATAACACTCAAGATGTTAATCATCAAAAATGCTATTTAACTACTTTACTACATACATACATATGTAAGATATATGTATTCTCTCAATTATAATATTTATTTGTATTGTTGTATACCGTCTTACGTGTATTTATGTAGGTTTACCTAACAAAAATAACTCAAATATAACCGACAACAATTCTGTATATATACACTCCGTTATCGAAGGAACCAAAAGGAATACACTTATCATCTTATGTTAATTTATCCGAAGACAATTTTAATAAACGCATATATCCGCATTTAATGAAATGAATCCATACCTGTTCTATTACACATATACCGGAGTAAGTATATTAGAATATATACAAGAAATTATACAACTAAGTTGTTTTCATCTCCATAAATTTATAACATACATACATAGACACTTTGTAAATTGTCTTCGAACAACAAATATATAGATTTAGTGTGGTGTGCGAGTATAGTGTATACACGAGTATGTAAGATTTATATGTATATATAAAAAAACACTGTATGTATTGGAATAGATATGTACGTGTGTATTTACTTCTTAGAGAATTGAATACAGTACGATATACCAGCAGATAGACGACCGAAGTCACATCATCTTCTCTGTAATAAAAATTAAAATTCGAAAAGACAACATTTTTAAAAAAAAATTTTTATTAAGAAATTCTCCTAAAATTGTATGACTAAGATATAAATTTATCTGTGTGATATCGTTGTTGGTACATTTATTGGTTTCTTGGGATAGGTAATTATGTGTGTAGACGGTATAGGTTACATACATGCAATATATGTATATGTATTTCGAAAAAAATATGTCTGTTGTATTTCGATGTAATTTATTGCAAACGTCAGTGATTCATATTTATGTATGGATGAAAAGAAAGCACGTGCGCACCTTCTACTAACTATATACATATGTGTACTCGTATGAGTGGTATCTCTAATGTGGTTATATTTTAATTTTATAGGTTTAACCCAGACGATGGTTTTATGGTCAAAGTTTCGATTTCAAAATTTAATTACTGCATGGATTAAACAATGTGCTGAATAGTCGAACTAATTATCTCGCAAACTTTAGGCAGGATTTCATTGAAAAATCGAGTATCACTTCTCATTTTTTGAAAATATTGTATTACTTACTTTTGAGAACGTCACAGATTGATTGGTCTTTGTAAATATGTATAACATTAAACATTGCCTCTTCGTATCATGAAATGCAACCTTTCATCGACGGGGCAACACAACCTGATCGAACATCTACCTTGAATTATTGCATGGTAGCTGAGCAAAATCCAAAGCATTCCAAAATATGCTTTTTTTAAATTTTAGGTCCTATAATATCTTAGACGACGTCCAATACGTAGAAAGCCCGATAAGTTAAACAATATAAGTTTAACTCTGACACGGTGATGAAATGCTAAGTATAGCTAATATCGACTAGGACCACTTCCTGGGGTTGCTGAATTAAAATTTGGCCTCTCCACCACATACATTCATCGTTTTCATCCTTGTAGCTTGTATTCAGCAAAGCTATACCGCGGTACTTGTTGCTGTGAACCGGTCTGTTTTTTTGTGAAGCGGGCAGAAAAGAGCTATATTCTACTCTTCATCAACAAATAATCGCCACCATATTTGAGAATTACGTTGCAGATACCATCCTCACCAGGTGTCTTGTAATTTTTCATATCGCGATATCACGTTCCGCTCTTCGTCTTATTTGTTGGAGGGGGAGGTGGAGTCATCTCGACATTAATATCGCGTTGAAGTAAGAGAGGTTGATGCTCGGAAGGTGGTGGCTGTTTGTTAAGAAGTGAGGAAAAATACCTCCACCACACTTCGAGGACGGTTTTAGAGCGCCTATTGTTCATGCCATTCTGGTTTCTTTCGTCTACATAGCCGATTGGAAATTTTCCTTGCAGTCATGTAGGCGTTGTGAGATTGTCAAAGATTTTTTGGATTGGATTGAGTTCGGCCTATGGTGGACGTTGAGGCATCGCTTACCGCCGTTTTGATGATGTTCCAATTTTCTTGAACGGAGACAGGTAGTGGTTAAGTCAAGTATAAAGTTTTTGCACCATGGGCCTTTCTGGCATTGAGTGCGGAATCCACGTGGGTTCCAACCAATTTTAATCATTCCCGTTAAAGTAGCCTCGAACGCGGTCCTGGTAACTTCGTTGTTCAATGTCGCTGGGTCCCAACGAGTGATACTCGTAGACTTTTGGCAGGCGTGCGACAGCATTAAGAGGGTTACGTTATGGCGAACGTCTTTTTCTATCTGGGCATATGATTAAAAATGATTTCTTTGTGCCAGGTTTTAATGGATGGGTCAATATGTAAGGTGCAAGAAGGCAAAATTTCGGATGTCTTCGAGATAACATTTGGAGTGCGGCAAAGAGACCCGATACCTCAGATTCTCCTCAACTTATCATTAGAATATGTCATCTTAATATAGTGCAACGCAGCTCCCAATATTACAAATCATCCCAGTTATTAGCATACGCTGATGATATTTGCATTCTGGGTCGCAATGCTAGCCTAACAAATTGGTCTTCAGATCAATGAAGCGAAGACCAAATACATGGTGATTGCCGCAGAAGGAAGCCACTTAGGGATTTTATTTCTGGAGACACACAACGAATCGAGGATTGAAGCAGGCTACCGAGAATTTTATGCCAACATTAAGGTCTTCAAGTCTCCCCACATATCGCGCAAAGTGAAACTGGACATCTACAAAGCGCTGATAAGGCTAGTTATCTCCTTTGATTGCGGGTCTTGGACAGTAACATCGCAAAACATAAAAAAACTTGCTGTTACTGAGCCTAAAATTAATTTGTTTAGTTCTCGGTCCCATTCAAGAGGAAGCTACCTATACACGATGCGTATAAATCACGAGATCAGAAATGATCTCGATAAAGTCAACGTCATCGGCCCCATAAAATCAGCAAGGCTTAGATGGCTCGGAAACGTTCTTCGTTCACAAAATCGAACCACCAAACAGGTCTTAGAGTAAGCACCAACGAAAGTAGGAACTCGAGGGGGACCTGATAACACTCGGTCATCTTACCTGGCGTTCTCTTGCAGTGGATCGCACTATTTGAAGGAGCATCGTTGCAGCGAAGGAGAAGAAGAAGTTGATGAAATGGTTGTTATGAAAAAAACTTGCATATGCCATTATAGTTTAACCACTGCAAACATGTGCCTGCATATCGTTTCAGCCAACTCTCAATTCTGATGCCGTTTCAGCCAACTCTTAATTCTGATGCGTATTGTTATAAGTGCCCAATAGAGGGCTGGTGTAACGGCACTCCGCTACCATAGCCGGATCTGGCGATATATCAATTTGAGGCCAGCGATGAAGACACGTAATTTCGATGTCGATTTTAAATTTTATTTAAATATCACGGTGCAGAGAAATATAGAAAATATGATCATGTGGCGTGTCGTCATCTTTGAAAAACGTGTTACGCAATTGATCCGATTCTATTGTTTTTAGAAATGGTGTTCCATTTGGTTCTTATCGGCGATGTACTGAGGATCGGCTATATAGAGTGATGGCACTGTGAGTTAACCGATTGTAGTGCAAAACCGGCAAATAATAACCGGCGATTTTAAAAATGCCATCCCGATATACAGAATACTAAGCTGAACTCAGTAGACAGCTGATGAACCTAGTCTATGATTAAACCGATCGGGTTCACCATTCTTCTTTTTTCAGTTCAAGGTATAAGATCTTTTGATGTGTTGATGCACAATGTGATCTCGTACAATGTGCACGATTGAAAATTTTACAGTACAGCGCGCATATTTAATTAAGCTGATTTTAAAGTGACCGGGCCTTGGGTTCTACGATCTGGGCTATCAAGCCAAAGGGTTCCCATACAAAGTTTTAAACTATTCTGGAGGCTTAATACATCTAAATGTATACATTTGGCGGATACGATTTCAAGTTCGAATTCATAAACTGACTGGACCCCGGGGTTATCGGACCTTAATGATCATACGGAGTATCGTCATCATTGAAAAACGTGTTCCGCAATTAAACCTAATCGAATTTTTTTTAGAAACGGTGTTCCATTTGGTTATAATCGGTGATGTACTGAGGATCGGCTATATAGAATGAATTACTCCAAATGGGGTCACTGTGAGTTAATTGATTGTAGTGCAAAACCGGCGAATAATTACCAGAGATTGCAAAAATGCCGTCCCGATATACAGAATACTAAGCTCAACTCAGTAGACAGCTTGTGATGATGAACTGTCTATTAAACTGATCGGGTTTACGATGCCTCTTCCTCCGGTGCGGCCTGTTCGGTCAAATATGATCTCTATGAGTGTGATATAAACGTCAATTGAGGTTAAGCCCAAGTCAATGAATGAGGTCTCGGTAAAGTATATAATTTTTTGTTATAATGTGTAAAGACTCCACGTACGTTATATGTGAATAAGTTGAACTACAATATGATCTCGGACTATGTGTTCGATTGGGTATGTTCGTGTAGTCTTGCCATTTTAGTTTCAACAACAAATATATAATCCCCCGTATGAGGTGCCCCAATTGCTTAGATGTTAATTTCGTTCGATTTGTGAAAGACGTCCAAATTGACATCTTCGTAAAAAATTCGAATATTCGTATACGTACGTTTGTACGTCTGTGTACGAATGAACCATGGAGTACGAAGATCTTGCAACAAATATTTGCAAAAATTTTACAGTAGCGCGCATATTTGATTAAACTGATTTTTTTTAAAGTGACTCCGCCTTAGGATATAACATCTGGGCCCTCTAGTCAAAGGGTTCCCATACAAAGTTTTAAACTGTTCTGGAGGCTTAATACATCTTAATTTATACATTTCGATATTTGGCGGATACGATTTGAAGTTCGAATTCATAAACTGACTGGACCCCTGGGTTATGGAACCCCTCTACAAATATTTCGAACATGCTTACTAAAGATAGAGATTTCGAAACTTTAGCATATTAAAGTATCCTATACGCACTCATTTTAAATATAAATTTTCAAATGTCCGAACCTCGGGGTCACGGGGCTCTAAATAATTAAAATAAAATACTTGTTTCTGTGGGTGTGTGACTCCAATTAATAAGACCTAACTAAAACTAATAAAATACTTCCGGATCTATACAGAAGATAATTCGGATTTTATAAAAAAAAACATTTGGTGCAGAGGTGCTGCGGATGACGGATGAAAATGCAAAAATACAATTTAGGTCATGTGACATATCAAATGAAAGGTATTTTTATAACCATTTTAGACAAATAGTACTTCGGTGAATTAGCCTATTCGTCCAATTGGAGGCATACTAAATACTCTCCGATATACAGAATACTAAGCTGAACTCAGTAGACCGCTGGTGATGATGAACCGTCTACGACTAAACCAGTCGGGTTCACGATACCTTGTCCTTGTGATGAGGGTGCCGCCTTTTCAGTCAAATATGATCTCCATGAATGTGATAGACGTCAATTGATGCTATGCTTTGGCTCCTCCCAAGTAAATGGGGTCTCGATAAACTATGCAATGAATAACAACACAGGCTAAACTAATCCGAGCCGCCTCTTTTATCAGTTCAAGGTTAATATCTTTTGTCATAATGGATAATACTCCACGTACGTTATGTGTTGATGAACAATATGATCTCGGACTATGTTCGTGTATTTTTGCATCTTTATAGTATATCAACAACAAATTAATTTTTTTTTGTACGTCTGTGAACGAATAAACCATGGAGCTATAGAAGATCTTGCAACAAATATTTGCAAAAATTTTCGAGTACCGCGCATTTTTGATTGAGCTGATTTTTTTAAAGTGACCGGGCCTTGGGTTCTACGATCTAGGCGCTCTAGTCAAAGGGTTCCCATACAAAGTTTGAAACTGTTCCGGAGGCTTAATTCATCTAAATGTATGCATTTTGGTATTTGGCGGATACGATTTTAAGTTCGAATTCATAAACTGACTGGACACCGGGGTTATGGGGCCCCTCAAATATTCCGAACATGCTTAACATATACTAAAGATTGAAATTTGGAAATTTTAGCATGTTGAATTAGATATCCTTTGCACCAATTTTAAATATAAATTTTCAAATGCCCGGACCTCGGGGTCACAGGGCTCTAAGTAATTAAAATAAAATACTTGTTTCTGTGGTTGTGTGACTCCAATTAATAAGACCTAACTAAAACTAATAAAATACTTCTGGATCTATACAGAAGATAATTCGGTTTTTATAAAAAAAAACATTTGGTGAAGGGGTGCTGCGGATGACGGATGAAAATGCAAAAATACAATTAAGGTCATGTGACATATCAAATGAAAGGTATTTTTATAACGATTTTCGACAAATGGTACTTCGGTGATTTAGCCTAATCGTCAAATTGGAATTATACTAAGTATGTACACACAATACCCCACAACTTGTACAAACAAAACGATTGTGAATCCAAATAAAACTATAATCACGATATGACCTCAACCGAATACAATAATGTATATACGTATGTATATATACGTTTGTGTATTATGATAAAAATCTAAACGAAACATAGAGCTATATCTAATACACGAAAATAAGTTGTTAGTACAAATATCTAAATATTTTTATGGCGGTATGGAGTCGCGAGTATGCATATATCGTACAAATAGTTTGAACCCCTATTTTACTACTACTTCACTGGTTTGTTTACCAAAAAAATAAAAATAAAAAATTAAATAAAAATAATAATAACACAACATACTCGTATACATTTAATTGCCACTTCCCAAAAAAAAAAAAAAAAATTTATTCTTCGCGGGTCCTTTATTTTATTTATTATTATTATTATTATTACTACTACTATTATTACTATTATTATTTTTATTTTTTTTAATACATTCATATATAATTTTTATTTTTAGTGTATTCGTCGTTTTACTAAAATAAAATAAAAAAAATAAAAAAAATATACAATGAATGCGTTCTTCGTATCGAATTTTTTTTCAAACTACTATTAGTTTCAATTTTTCTGTTGACTAAATCGCGGTTTTATTCACGGTTTTCTTTCTTTTTTTTTTATTTTGGTATATTTTCTATACTCTCGTATTGTTCGTAAATTCGTGCGTTTGGAGAAAAAAAAAATTTTTTTTTTGTGTTATTTAATAAATTTATTAATTAAAGTTATAGTTTCTGTTAAATTATTTCTAGTGTTTTGTCATAATTTTATTTGTTGAGTTGATAATAAAAATATATCTCGTGTGCAATTAAAAATTTAACCAAGCGGTTTAATCCGATAAATTATTTCTTGGTTGTGTCGAGCTTAGAAAATTGCAAAAAAATAAAATTTTAAAAATTTTAAAATAAAAATTTCTCACGAAATACTCGTACAGTGGATTTATGTTAAAAAAAAAAATTGTTTGTGAAGGTTAATTTAATTATTTTAAAATTAAATAAAAAGTTTAAAAAAAAAATAAAATTTATATTCAATTTAATTCAATTGAATGTATATATTTGTATATATGGTGAAAATATTTAGCTATTTTGAATGAAGTTCTTACGTTGTTTTTCAAGAGTGCGAAAATTACAAATCTGTGCAATCTCCAATATACACCAAAAAAAATAAAAATAAAAATAAATTAAAAACACGCTGACGTTATTTATTAATTAAATGATTTTTTTTCGCCGCATTTTAGCCCGCCTTTAAGATTTTTCAATTCAATGTCAAATCAATCATTGAAAAATATATTGTTGAATTGAAAAAAAAAAAAAAATTAATAAAAAATATATTAAGATTTGTCATGCTCGTTCATTCATTTATATATAAATAAATATATTACGTATATGGACGAAATGTATAATAATAATATACCTGTTGTTGTATATTGCATATCATTTTATTGGATACACCCTATATCTATATGTTTATATACATAATACTTAATTGAAATATTTGTTGAATGGAAACGTCACAAAAATATATATTAGGGTTGTATATCGGTCATATTGTATATAGTGTTGTGACTTCATCTGTTAATTATTTTATTTTTTGTAAGTGACAGCAGGCAGACATAATGCTAACACGCTGCTCTAGTGATTTACTCAATATCACTTTCTTTCCACATTGAGTTTGACCTGCTTAATGATGTAGCGAAAATACCTGCTGGAGATGGCGTTTTGAAAAAAAAAGCTCATGTTGTCCAGTTAGAAAATTATAATTGGCAGACAATCAAAAACATTTTGTTCAACATCCTCTGAATCATTGAGGAAGAACTAAATATTAGGCTGTTATCGTTCCTAAAATGGTCCAGCAAAAATAATTCGCCAAAACACGAGAATTGGTTGTCATTATATCAGCTTACGGAAGACATTTTGTATGATTTCTAGATGACAAATCTCTTTTACAAATTTTATTTTGCTTTAGAATTTATGAATTTTTAATTTTAAAATTTTAAGCTCAAACTAAAAATAAATTTAGTTACACATGCTTAAGCCCAAAACATGTTGGCTTAAATTAAATAAACTAGCTTAAGCCTTAAGTGTCGGCTTAAGCTAGATTATTTAAGCTAGTAATCACATAAGTCTAGCTTAATCCTTAAAATCTGTGATTAAAATTGCTTTTATGAAAACTATTTAACTGACTTAAGTCACATGACTCCATAGTTTAATTCAGAAAATGCTGGTTGAAGTCAATACCGATACTATTATAAATTAAAAAGAAAATCTATAATCTAAAATTTATTTTAAGCCGCACTGGCTTAACTCGTAAAATTCTAAAATATGACTAAGTCAAATTATATAATATAAACAAGAATAGAATTGAATTACGTTAAAATTGTATGACTTAAGCTAAGATAAATTACTTAAGCCTTAATTAATTGATTTAATCTAGATTTAACCCAGCAATTAAGCTTGATTTAGGTATTTAAGTCATACTTCTGGAATAATTCGAATTTATGAAAGATTATTTACATTATAAGTCACATAATTTCAGCTTAAATCGTTAAATATATATTAGTCTATATAGCTGGCACATACAATTTTAAATGGTGCGACAACACACATTTGAACCTTTAGTAGCTTACCATAGCGGATTAGGTTTATAAAAGCTCTCTTATTTAATCTAAAATTATTTCACTTAACTAGCTTTTGGTGGACATTTGAAAAATTCAGCCAGACTTTTGTGGGTTAAGCTAGAATTATGTGTGACTTAAGTCTAAATTATCTGCCTTATGCGAAATAAGGAATAAATATTATTTGAGATGAGCATGATAGACTAAGAAATTTATATTTTGTTTGCATTGCATTCACACTCTCTAAAGTCAACAAATTTTTAAATTATATCAATTAACTTAAGTTAATATTCGGATTAATTAATAAAATTATGGCATAATTTCGAGCTTCAGTTAAAGCTTCAATTATAGCTTAAGTCACACAGTTCTGTTTTTACATTAAGTGATGCAATTCTTGAAAAAAGTCATACACAAAGCCAGATTAATCTTCAGCACCTTTGAGACAAATTAGAATTGAATGGCTTAAGCAAAATCCAGAGCATCTATGCAAGTCTAATATAAGTTACAATTCGTCATTAAAGCTGGAATGACTTAACACTTATTTAAGCTAAAATTAGATTCCAACAAAGACAGTAAACACAGTTAACATTGTTGGCTCAGTTTTACATTACGGAATGATTTACATAACTTAAGAATTTTCAAATCCAAACTAAATAATTCATTATTATAGGTATTATTAATTTCAAGCTCAAACTTAAAATAAATTTAGTTTCATGCTTAAGCCCAAAAATTGTTGGCTTAAATTAAATAAACTAGCTTAAGCCTTAAGTGTCGGTTAAGATGCAATTCTTAAATAAGCCATACAACTTCCATCACATAAGTCTAAGCTTAATCCTTACAATCTGTGATTAAAATTGTTTGTTTAAGACTATTTAACTGACTTAAGCTACATGACTCTATAGTTTAATGCGAAAATGCTTGTTAAAGTCATTAGCGATACTATTATGTGTTTCTAACTATTTTTAAATTAAAAAGAAGATCTATTATCTAAAATTTATCTTAAGCTACATTGGCTTAACTCGTAAAATTCCAGATGTCCGTTTCAAAATTATACGAGTAAAGCCAGAGTTATATAATACAAACAAGATTAGAATTGAATTACGTTAAAATTGTAAAATTGTATGACTTAAGGTAAGATAAATGACTTAAGCCTTAAATACTTCTGGAAAAATTCGAATTTATGAAAGGTTATGTACATTATGGTAAAATTATGTTCAGAAATAAACATAAATATTTAAGTCACATAATTTCAGCTTAAGTCATATAAGTCTATGTAACTGGCACATACAAAATAGTGCGATATGAACAACAAATTATGTGTGTAATAATGTGTAATTTTAGGAAGCTCCATCGGCTTAACATTTACCAGTTTAAATCCGAATCCCCAAATTTAAGTCACAACACTCTTGGCTAGTTTCGGACTAATGTAGCCTATAGACTTATTTTACTTAAGTTAATTCATATAACTAATAATTGTTTAGCGTAAATGACTAGAAATATTGTGGAGCTAAAGTTTAAAACACATAATTTGAACCTTTTGTAGCTTGCCACCATAGCGGGATAGGTTTATAAAAGCTGTATTATTTAATGTAAAATTATTTGACTTAACTAATTTTCGGTGGACATTTGATAAATTAAGCCCCTAGAATTATGTGTGAATAAATATTATTTGAGATGTGCATGATAAACTAAGTAAATTATATTTTGTTTGCATTGAATACACAGTCTCTAAAGCCAACAAAATTTTAAATTATATCAACTAGCTTAAGTTAACATTCGAATTAATTAATAAAATGATGACTTAAGTTACATTGATATCCAAATCTAATTTTACCGTGTGTTAGTTTAGTTCAGGTAATTTCGAGCTTCACACACATAATGATTGGTTAAACCACCTGATCCATTTTAGCATGATTCAAATAATTATAACTTAAACCACACAGCGCCTTTGATGCAACTGAATGGCTTAAGCCGGATTAAATTATGAGTTTAATCTCTTTTTTCTAGCTAAAGCTGTTAAATCGAATACAACTATAGGTTAAATTATTTAATTCTATTCTAGTTTAAGCCACATGGTTAAGCTTAGTTTAAGTCATCTCAGCTTAACTCATAAAATTCTATAGATTATGATTGATACAAAATTTTACGTATGTAGTTGCTCCATCTATTTTATACGATGTAAGTTCAAATGTAACGGCTTAAGCCCAAGATAAATGACTTAAGTCATATCTTGAGCATAATGTCACTTAAGCTAAAATTAGTTATCTAGATGATATTTTCTGAATAGTTCGAGTTTAAGTAGAATTATTTAGATTAAGCTAAAATTATGATCAAAAATAAACATTTAAATATTTAAGTCACAAATTTCCACTTAAGCCATATAGCTCATAATTTTGAGCTTCAATAGCATAATGACCGCTTAAACCACATAATGTTCAAAAAATCAGATCAAAAAAAATATAGGTTACCACCGAGTGTTAGTATTACCAGATTTCTCTTACTTAAGCCAACATTATTTTTATTACTTAAGCCAAATTTAAAATAATGGAAGACCGGTTCAATTTAAAATTTCATCTTTTTTGTATATTTGGATATTTTGTATGATCTCCACGTCTTTGTAAATATAGTTTTAATAATAATTGTTCATCTTAACAATATAATTTCAAAATTGTTTGATGCCATTAACAGTATGCGTGCGTAATTTAAAATGTACATACATATATACATACATGATGAGCACACAAGTAAATCAAAAGCGTTGATAATTTCTAATTTACGCTGAACGAAATATTGACGCATCGAATTAGCATACACACTCGATTTCCAATAGAATAGTTTATATATTATTTACTATTCCAGTGGTTACAAACTTTAAATTTATTTACCTCAATTTAGCTACAGAAAAACAAAAGTACATTACCTCATCATTACCTACTCGTATTACTAATTTTCTGCGTATGTCTACTATGTACTCCCGTCTAATTAATAATATTAATAATTTTGTCGTTATTTTTATGACACCGCCACAAAAAACTACCATCAATCTTAATTTAAATTAAAAAAATATTAATTAAATTATAAAAAAATCTTCTTATAGACGACAAATTCTTTTACCTCTAATGATGTGCCATATACCAACAACATGCATAGGTATATAAATATAAATTTGGCAACGTTGCTCGCGCGCGTATTACTTACTATGTACATAACTATATATATAAAAAATTAATAAATCTTAATTAATTAATTAATAAATAACCGGCTAGTGTATAATATTAAATCAAATAATATTTTTTTTATTTTAGTTCTTTAGGTAATATATATTCTATGTGCGCTACTATATATAGTTCAAAGTGATTTAGCACTAAAAAAATAAAAAATTTGGTTTACACTAAATTAATAATTAAAAAAATATAATTAGTTAAAAACACGTGTTCATCATCTATACTACTTATTCATCATAATTCATCTTTACATCGTTTACAAATTTGTGGATTACAGTGATAAATTTACGAAAATAAAATATTAATTAATTAATTATTGATTAATTAATATTACAACAACAAATTAATACTAATTTTTTGTGTTTTTTGCACAAAATTAATAAATATTTCAATTTGGAGTAAGCACATTTTATGTGCATTTATTTTTAAGTTGGGTAAGTGTACATCCAGACGATCAACGATCTCTGTTTGTTTGTTTTGTTTTTTTTTAATTTAAAATTATATTTTGTAAAAAATTATAAACAAGCGATCAAATATTGACATACCATATACATTCGATCGATGCTATCGATCGCGCATTTATATACGCAAGTAGTTTAAATTTGCTCTGTATGTAGTCTCAATATGCTCTATATGTGATATATTTATTAGCAGGATTTATCTATTTTAGATCAAAATAAATATTTAAATTTTTAAATGATTCATGACGCGCGGTACATGATCATCTGATCGAATATATATTTTATACACATAATATACACGCGTATATGATAATTAAAATAGAAAACGTACAAATTAAATAGAAAATTTATAATTTGTTGTAATTGTAAATATAATTATAATAGTTAGTCATTGTACCGTGGCGATGATCAAACGATCAGTTTTGTAATGAACTTAATTTTTATACACGATCATGATTTTTGATCATGCGCTTTATAAAAATGTTGAAAGTGGATGTCTAATTGCTTCGTTTGACCCATGTAGTAATGGTTAATTGTTTAGTCCGATCGATGATACATCGTTCAAATATTTCACTTATATGATCATGTAGATATATGTATATAGTCATGATCACTTTCTTTCTTTAAACTTAACAATTTTTAGTGATCACTAACAACTCTGAAAGAAATATCGTACACGAGTTTCATTGCGCTACCACAAATAATTCAGATAAAATCAGTTACGTAATTAAATTAATTAACGGCGTTCATTGAAAACGGTTCCTGCTAATTAATCATGATCATGAGTTTAGGAAGGTTATGCAAATTGTTTGTTTACCAGCTCAGATAAAATAATGCAATCCTATTATATTATTCGAGACTCGCTTTTAAATACGATTTATCCCAAAGAATTAATTATGTGACTTGGAGCTTTCCATTTAATCATTATTGTGTATTCCATTAAAGTAGAAACATGAGTCATTACTTATGTAATTGCACGGTATTTATATATTAAAGTAAAAAATTAATTGGTATTGTTGAATAAATATCAGTCCGCCCCTTCCTCTTTAAGTTTATGCAAGTATGTATATGATGATGCATGGCATGGATAAATGGAAAATCGTGATTATGAAATTGTTTAGCTGATGATCATAATAATCATCAGGGCACGTACCTACATAGCACTATGCACTATATTTCAAATATGCACATTTTAATTAAGAGGAGTTGATTTCGATGGTATTTGAATAAAATTTACGATAGTTTTGGTAAATTCAAGGCGAAATTAATGGTCCAACTCACCTTTGAACAGTGATCGGAACGCTGTCAAATTCTATTTTTAAAATGTTGATATTTTCCAACAAATAAACAATCGTGAAATTAATTTCGATACAATACATCAATATTCTATAATTAGGAAACAAAAACTTTTAAATTAAATTATTTAAAATTTTATAAATTATAAAATTTGAAATTTAAAAAAAAAATTTAAAATTCGAAATTTTTAAAATCAAATTTGAGTGCATAAATTTTAAATGCAAAATTTTAAAATTTATATATTTCCAAATTCTGAAATAAATAAGACCGTAATTTTTAAATTAAGAATCATAAATTACAATACAGAACTTAGTGGTTTAGGAAAAATTAATAAATTATGATTTTGTTTAAAATTTAAGCATTCAAAAATTTGGAAATATTGGAATTTGGTTTGTCTTAAAATAACGAATTTTTTAATAAGAATAAAAAATTGAAGTATTATAACTGTAAAGAATTAAATATTTTGGAATTATGCAAATTTCATTTATAAATTTATGAATTTAAGAAATTATTTTTAAATATAAAATTAAAGGGATTAAGATATTTAAAATTTCGAAATCACCAGAGTCTTAAGTTTAAGAAAATTAAATATTTTTGCTTGCGATTTATTAATTTAAAAATTTTAAAAATAAGGAATTAAGATATTAGTACTTAAATTGTATGAAATATAAATTTGAGAATTTAAGCATTTACGTCTGAATTTCAAAAACTATAATTTTAACAAATGTCCAGATTAAATATTTTTAAAACTCAGTTATATAAGAATTTCAACATTTTATGATTTTAAAAGTTCCAAAATGAAATTTAAAACTGGTTTTTAAAACTGATGTATTTCTAAAATAAATGCGAGTTTGGTATTAAAGTAATGAAAGTATTTATTATTAATTTATAAACTTTCGAATTTTGGAATTTTTCAATTTAATACAAACTACCGAACTAAATCTTTTTAATTTAATTATTTAGTTTAATTCAAAGTTACATGAAAAATGAATATTAAATTTTTAACAGAATTAAATTGCCATAAATTTTTCAATTAAAAAAATATTGAACTTTTTGAAATTTAAAAGTTAATAATAGAATTGTGAAATATAAAAATTTGTTAATTTTATAATTTATGGAATAGATTTATTTTAAATTAAGAAACTATTTAACTAAATTAAGAATTTTATTTTTAAATTTTGCATTTAATTAAAATCATGGTATTTAGTTTGCAGTTTAAAAATTAAAATTAGCAAAAATTATTAGATTTAAGAATTTATAAATGTTAAAATTTAATTTTGCAATTGTGTTCAATAACTAACAATTGGTGTAGCTTATAAACTAAATTGTTTAAAAAGATTATTTCAACCTGAATTATGCGTGAATATTTCTTTGATTTCAAAAATCTTAAAATTTGAGTTTGTAGATTTTTAAAAAACCTAACTCCTAATTTTAAAAAATTTCGTTTTAAAAGTATTTAGTATTTTAGAATGTTGTTGAAATTGAATGTTTGGTGGAATTTTTATAATGCAGAAATAGAGAACAACAAATTAAAAAATTTGGAAATTTAAGAAATTGTTTTAGGAGTTAAAAGAATTAAATCAATAAATAATAATAGAAAATTAGGAATAATACTTATAATTGGAATTAAAATTTAAGCATTTGAATTTAATTTGTCTGAAAATCATGAATTATGAATTTTTTAATAAGAATTAAAAATTAAAGTATTATGATTTAAAAGAAATAAATATTTTGAAATTATACAAATTTAGGAATTTATTTAATTTATTTTTGTTTAATTAGAAATAAAATAAAAATGTAGTTACTTACCTTTTCGAAATTTATTATTTAGGAATTCAAACTAATTTTGGCTGTTTAAAACTCGGTAATACAGGATTAATAAAATTTATGAGTTTAAGTAGTAATTTTTATATTGAACAAGAAACGATTTAATATATTTAAAATTTCGGAATCATTCATGTGATTAGATGACAAAAATTAAAAAAATTAGGATTGCAATTTATTTATATTTAAATTTAAAAAATTTAATATTTATTTTAAATACATTAAACATATGTAGTGCAATAAAGCTTTATAGCTGATGATCATACCTAGATTTATGAGCATCTCTGATTTTATTTCTGTAATTTTTGAGAAAATACTGTTTAAAATGAAATACATATTTAACTATTTTGTCTGGTGTTACAATAATGAAAATAATTAGTTTTAATTTAGAGACTAGCGGATTAAGAATAGAAAAATTAAAATATTCAGAAATTTAATTTTTCGATATTTTTAAATAAAAAACTTGTTAATCAAAAAATTAATATAAAATTTTTAAAAAAAGTTTCACAATTTATTAATTTAAAAAAACATGAAAATGAATAATTAAAAATTTAACAGAAATAAATGAATTTAGAACATAAAATTTAATGGAAAAATTTATTTTTAATTAAGAAAGTAACTAAATTAGGACAAATATAGATTTGTATAAATTTTACATTTAATGAAAATCACGGTACTTTGAAGTTTGTGAAATTAAAATTAGTAAAATAAAATGAATTTTATTATTTATAAATTTTAAAATGAATTACTGGAATTCGCATTGTACAAAAATTAACAATTTGTTTAGTTTAATAAATTGGGATTTAAAATAATTAAAAAATATATTTTAACTTTAAGTTTGTAGATTTTCAAAAAACAAAAATAATAATTTAAAAATGTTAGCTTCGCACTACGAAAAAATAAATAAATTGTATTTATGAATTAATCTATTTAATTAAATCTATAATCAGAAATTTAAAATTTGAAAACATAGAAGTATAAACAAATTATATCGTCTGAAATTTTCGTCTTTAAAACTTGCATTAAAATTAAACTAAAAATTCAAATAATAATATTTTGAACCAAATTGAAATGAATTTACGTTAATAAATTATAAAGTTTATTTTAATCAAATCTAAAATGTTCATTTCAAAATTAATTTTTTGTACAAATAAAATTTATTTTACGAAAATTATTAATTTTACTTTGTAGTTTAAAAATTAAAATTAGCAATAATTAATGGCTTTAAGAATTTATAAATTTTAAAATTTAATTATGTAATACAACAAATTAATTAATTCTGTAATACAAAATTACCAAGTTAAGAATTTATAACGTTCAAAGGTAAAGGAATAAATTTGTAAAAAACAATTCAAAATTATTTACATAGATAATAATTAATTTGATCAAAAGTTGGTAAATAAATATTAAGAATTACCGAATGATAGAATTTGGGAAAAAAAGAATTAAAAAATTAAAAAACCTGGATTGCAGACATAACTGTGATAAGACACCTACATTTATATTTGTATAGGTTTAAAATATAAGACTCTTTGAATTGTACGAATTAAATATTTTGAAATTACGGATTTTGTGATATTTTTAAATGGTTTTAAATTGAATGAAATAAAAAAATTTAGAAATTAACTGTTTGATTTAAGAAGGAATTAAGAAGGGACTAGGTTATTTGAGGTTTAGGAATTCAAACTTATTTTGACTGTTTAAAACTCGGTAATACAGGATTAATAAAATTTTCTGGCTAAAAATTTAAGTAATAAAATTTATTAGTTTTTTTTATTTAAGTATTTATTTTAAAAGTGAACAAGAAACGATATGCAATTCAAATTTCCGAATCTGATGAATATCAGATGTAAAAAATTTGAAACAATATGATTGCATTTTTAAATCTATATAGTGCAATTCAGCTTTAAGGCTGATAAGAAATCATACCTAGATTTAAGAGCACCAATGATTTTATTTCTTGAGAAAATACTTTTGATGTACCGCAAAATAAAAATAATTTCAGTTGTTTAGCAATACAAGTATTCAAGTAATATATAAACAAATTTTGTCTGGGGTTAAAATAACGAAAATAATTAATTTTAATTTAAAAACCAGCGGATTAAGAATAGAAAAATTAAAATATTAAAAAATTAAATTTTTCGAATTTTTAAATAAAAAATTTGTAATAAAAAAGTTTTGGTTTAATAAATTACTGTTAAGAATTTAATAAATTAATAAACCTCAAGAACAACTCTTTATAAAAATTAAATTTTTTTAATAAAATTTGAAAAATTCAAAGAATATTTATAATTTTAAAATTCTTTCAATTTTAATTAAAAATTTATAACGAATTGTAAGCATTTTATGAAATTTTGAAATAAATCTAACTAATTTAAATAGAACTTTATTAAAAATTCATAAAGAAGATAACATTAAAAATTTTTAGATAATCGGATTATTAGATTTCAGAAATTATAAAATATTTTAAACTATAGAATTATTTAGTAGTGCCAGCAATTTTAATATACTATATATTTCGAGAATTTAATGGATATAAATGATTTTAAAATTAGGAAATTATTTTAAGAATTTATAAAATTTAATTCGATATTTCCAGAAAATTCTATAATTATGTTTTTGGTGCCTGTTAATTATACCATATATCTTGCTTACAGAATTTTATTAGCTGTATAAATTTTGTCAATTAGGGGATTTAATAATTTAAACTCATTTTAAAATTTCATACACGTAAATATGTCAAAAATTTTACGGTTTTTCAAAATTTAAAGTATTGCGACAGTTTTAATAATTTTTAAAATATTAAGAATTGGATTGTTAAATGATTTGAATAATTTTATGAACTTCATGAAATAAGGTATTTCAAGCTATAAAGTCTATTAGAAGACTTAGAAATAATTAAAAATAAATAAATTAATATTTTTAACAAAAAACCTTAAGAATTTTTAGAATTTACAGAATAATATTTATAACTTTAGATAATTCGGATTTAAATTGTAAAATTTTTAGTTGACAAATATTAAAACGCTAATCTCAAAAAATATTATAATTTACAGTTGAATGACTGAATATTAAGAAATTGTGATTTTTAAGAATTTTAATAAATTTAAAAATTAGAGGAATTTTTAAAATTAAAAAAATAAAGGAATATCTAAAGAATTTTAAAATTCTTTGGTTTTATTTAACAAATGGGGCGGCATCTCCAGAATACTCTTTAAATATGTAAGAAACTTCTTTATGAACGACGAGTCGCAGGCAAGTAAATATGTGTATGTATGCTTCGATTATATCATATATATATATTGGGTTTTTTAACAAATTTGAACATTTTGAGAATTTTGAGATTTTAAAATTTTGGAAAATACTACAAATTTTAGGAATTTACAAATTTAATAATTTTATAGAATTTAAAAAATTGTATTTAGAAATTAATTGGAACTTTAATAATTTATGACTATGAAATTTTAAGTTTAAAATTATTAAAAAGCTTGTCTTAAGAATTTATTGATTTTTAATTACAGAATTTTATATATAATTTAACTCAATGAATTTCGAGAATCATAAGTTTAAAAAATTTAAATTTTATCAACTATATTTAAGACATTTATGTTCAATAATTAAGGGTAATTCACGATTATTAGAATATTGTTTTTTGGAACGTGACCATGTTTGGCGTTGCCCATATTTTTGTATAGTTTTCATTCAGTTTCCACCAGTGCGGTTGTTTGAATAAATTACACGCTCATTCCCACAATCAATACAGGAGCAACCACATAAGAAATGTTGGCTCATTCGGATTGGAACCAGCGCTTTTGCCAAATATTCCACTACAATTCAGTGTATGAACGGTGATCTGTACCGCTCCCTTTCAATTTAAAATTTTAGAATTTATTAGTTTAAATTTTAATATGAGAATTATAAAATTAAATTGTAAATTAAAATATTGAAATAAAATTTTTAAAAATAGTTTCACTATTTATTAATTTAAATGTAACATGAAAAATGAATGATTAAGAATTGAACAGCTTAGAAATTTAGAAATACATGAGTAAAGAGTCAGGAAAAAATAAATAAATTAAGAAATATGTAAATTGTACATTTAATGAAAATCACGGTATTTTGTAGTTTAAAAATAAAAAATTAATAAAATATAATGGATTTTAGGATTTATAAATTTTAAATTTAATGCTGGGATTTAAAAATTAAAGTTTGTAGATTTTCAAAAAAACATAAATAATAATTTAAAAATATTACATTTAAAATGTTAGCTTCGCACTCCAAGAAAAAAACCTAATTTATTTATGAATTAGTCTATTTAATTAAATCTTTAAATAGTAATTTGAAATTTTAAAACGGAGAAGTTTAAACAAATTATATTGTCTGGTAAGAAGCAGTTTAAAATTTGGATGTAATTTAATAATTCAAAAAATATTTTAGACCAAATTGAAATAAATTTACGGTAATAAATTAAAAAGTTTATTTAATTCAAATTACAATGTTAATTTCCCATTCCCAATTATATGTTATATATATTAAACAAATTTAAATTCAAATTTAAGAATCTTTAAGTTCAATAACTTTGAAATCATTTTTTAAATTTTAATTAAAAAATTTAAATAAATGTGTTACTACAATTTAAAATAATTCAAGAATTAAGAAATTTAAGAATTTTGACGAAGTTTAAATATTTGAGTATAATAGTTTTGCATTTGAATTATTTCAGTATAATTAATTAAAAATATTTCGGGGAAAAAATTAGGAATTTTTAAATTGAGAGAGTTTAAAAAACTTAAATGTTTGACAAGCAAGATTCAAAAATATTTTATGAAATTTTCAATTTAAAAAATTTAAATTTTTTCAAATTATTATTTAATTGTATTAAATTAAATAGTTTAGAGAATCTAAAAATCGTTAAATATTTGTGGGAATGTAATGTAAAGTTAAAGGAAACAAGAATTTTATAATTTTATAATTTAGGAATTTATTACTTATTTATTACAAAAAATACTGGATTCTACTTGAATTTAAGGAGCCTTTTGGATTTATAAATGGATATTTTTCAATCTAGATATTTTTAAAATTGAAAATAATTTTTTTTATGTTGGAATAACTTAAAATTTAGGAATTAAGAAATGTAACACTAATTTTAAATTCTAACGTAGGTGAAATTTGTCCTAAAAATTAACAAAAACAATTTCAGCTTATAATTGTTAGTGTGCAAAGAAGAATCTCTCGATATAACGAATTTTATAACTAAGAATATGAAATTTGGGGCGTTGAATACACTATTTTCCGAATTTTCTTGGGTAGGGGATTAGGGGTTTAGGACAACCATGTTTCGTATGACCTCATGATTTATGTCGATTATATGACTTCTGAATATTCTTGGGAAAATCCTAGGCAGCTAACACCATAATGACATATATTCCAAGATGTCATTGGGTCTTAGCTAGTCGAGAAGTATTTCAATTTTGGAAAAAATAGGGGATTGCGGGGTTTAGGACAACTATGTTTGGTATGACCTCATGTATGTCGAATTAATGATTTTTCCGATTTTTTTGCGATATTAACCGATCTTGTAGAGCGATCTGAGTTAATGGATTTGGTGTATCGCGTAACCAATACATCTAATCTCCTACTTTTTCCAAAATAGAAATATATTTCGGATAGCTTAGATCCAATGACATCTTGAGCAATACGTCAATATGGTGTTACCTTTCTAGGAATTTTTCAGGAAAATTTGAAAATTTATTTATTTATTTATTAACTCATTATACATGAGTTATAACAAATTCACTTAATCGGGTAAATTATTAGATTTATCGATTTATCCGAATAAAATATGATATTCTCATTTACACATGTAAACATTTTTAGGATTTAGGACAAACTGTCTATATAATTTCTCATCTGTCTATATATAATTTTGTCCTAAACAAATCATAATTTTTGTTTTTTTAGTTTTTAGGACAGATTTAGGACAAAATTCACGTGAATAAATTGTATTAATTTATTTATTGTGAATGAAAATCGTTTGTCGCGTAAAATATACAGAAATTATTTTATTTAGGAAATTGAAATTTTTGAGCTGTCAACCATACATCAATTCCAAATGTTGATCAAATGTTTTTTAAACTCTCACTTTTGAGTGAATACCAATTATTATTAAAAAAGTGTTGTCAAAGTTTTGTAATATTATGTTACCTACATTTTGTAACACCTTTCTCAAATACAATGATTTAATTACTCATCAATATTGAATAACTTCCTGTTATATGCGTTTGATGAATTCTCAATTCAAAGTTGTATCTCTATTTTTAAACATCCTGGATGTCTTTAAGTATTTTCATCAAATTAATCGAGACATTAAACAAAATAGAGTTTCGAAATAGCAACAAATTTTTTGTTACATACAAAATATTTATGTTATGTTCGTTATAATAAGCCACGTTGATCTACGGCTCGATTCGCTTATCTACGCTAAGGAATCTCTTACGTGTATCTCAAAATTAAATTTTTTTCGCGGCTTTTTCTTATTTAAATCGTTGTTTGTTATGTACAATAAAAATAGCTGTACGATATTGTGTATATGAAACACCAATACTTTACGATATATGCGTGCATATACAAGAAATGTTAATCTTAACGAAATCGAAACAGAAAAAAAATTTTAGTCATTGAATTTTAAATGAAAGTACGAGTACGAAAGAGGCGGTTTATTACTTACTTTGCGTTTTAAGACAAACATACTTTTCGCTTACGTATACCTTTGTACAGATGTGTGTGCATACTGTATATATACATAACATATATCTTTAAGACGTAAGCGCAGGTTGAAATTGAAAATAAAATAAAATTTGTGTTTCACAATATCCACTGAGGTCAGGGTTATACAGTTTATATATGTGTTTGAATTATATATACGCGAATAGGAGGGGTGATACGAAACACGATTTTTTTTTACGATCGATTTATAAATCGCGTGAATGTGCGGCATAGACGTCGTAATCCTATTTTTAAATGTCACGCCGCATACCTCACATCACATCGCGCAACTTAATTGATTTGCAATTGTATCTTCTCATTATTTGTTCGTTATCGCGCCGCGTGTAGCACTATCGCGTATATATCGACATTATCTGTTGTAATAAAATCAAACGCGTGTTTTATCAGCGCTTTTATGTATGTATATCTCGAAACTAAACATATGTGTATATATGTATATATATATATAATTATGTACATATATAACAATATTTAATGACATTAGATAATACAAATTTATGTTTGCATAACAAATTTTATTGTATTGTATTATGTTTTGTATGTGTAGATATAGTGAGTGTATCGTAGATAAATATATGGCGGAGTATATACCGGTGAAAAGTATAATATTCAGCTGCGTTTACAGAATTTAATAAAAATACAAATGCGATATGGTTTGCTAAATATTTTTTTGTAAGTCGAAAAGGGGTTTCGTTTTATTTAGAAATAGTATTGTGTGTGTTATATTAATAGCGCAGATGTATGTTAAGGTGCCCGCTTGATTGAACATATGTTGGATAAAAATAAAAATAAAATTATTGTTGTGTCTATAAATATAGAAATACAATTTTTTTGATAAAATCGTCTCAACGATATAATATTCTTTAATCGTATAATATGCGAATCTAATTGAAAATAATATTTAACCTCGAATTTTGTCTGCTTTACGACTATTAAACTGTAGAAATGCAAAACTCATTATGATTGATTGGAAAAACGATTAGTATATTGTCGGTAATACGTATAGTTATGTATGTCGTTTCGTGTAAATGGATACAAATTATTGTCACAATTGTTTGAATTGAATCGAAATTTGTATTCAAAAATATCTTAATTTTCCAAAATTTCATTTAACAAATTTCCAAATAGTTTTTTAAAATTCGAAATTTTTTTGAACTGTTAAATTTTAAAATTTTTAATTGCTTAAAACTTGTAAGTCCACAAATACCGCCACTCACATATTTCTAGCTATGGGAATTGGATTTCGTAATATTTAAAAACTGAATTGGAATTTTTGAATTTTCGAAATTTGGGCCAAATTATAATAAATTTTTTAAATTTAAAAATTATATCAATAGAATTAAAGAACAGAGGAATATTCATAATTTAGGCAGAATTTTGAGATCCTGAAAGGTTTACTAACTCAGATAATTTTATTTAATTTTAAATTTTTAAAATTTTTTTAAATTTATTTATAGAGATTTAAAAATTTCGAAATTTTATTAAGTCTGAATATTGGTTCTTTGGTAATGCGAATATCCTTTTCCCAATCAAATTAGGAATTAAATTTGGTAATACTATGACAAACATATGAATTTGATTGTTTGTGGAACATAATTATTTTTTGTGACGCTAAGGCATGAGTAATCCGTTGGTTGCTCGTGAAGTGCGAGTTTTTAAATTTCGATAGTGTCGAATGATTATGTTTTGATGATTGTGGAATAACTCATTAATTTATGAAAGTTGAGTTCGATACGAGTATACAGGGTGAGTCGCGAGGAATCTGTACATACTCCAGGAATGTATTGTACACGTGAAAATAATAATAAAAAACCTAAAGTTTGTTATCCGATTTTCATTTGTTTTTAAATTATAGCGTAATTAAAAATTAAACAAATTTCAGTAATTATTTCTGTCCGTGAATTACACGGACTACTAGAGGATGGTCCCTTAAACAACAGAAGAATATGTATTACCAGCAAGATGGAGCTGCTGCACATTTCGCTCGTCAGGTCAAGCAACATTTGAACGGAAGGTTTCCAGGACGTTGGATTAGTCGCGATGGTCCTATTAGTTGGCCTCCCAGGTATCCAGAAATGACTGCACTCGATTATTGTTTATGGGGCTGGTTCAAAGATGAAGTGCACCTAGTAAAAGTGGATGTAGGATGCACTGATTTAACGTATAAGAAATGTTGCAGCCAATCTTAAAAAAAGACAAGACTCAATCAGGTGAGCAACAGGTGCACTTCGTAGACAAAGCAGAAAATGTTTAGAAGTGAATGACGGTATCTGTGAACATTTACTATGAGAATTATTAATTTTTAGTAATTAATTATGAAATTTGGTTAATTTTTAATCACGCTCTAACAAATGAAAATCGGGTAACAAAATTTGGATTTTTAGTTATTATTTTCACATGTACAAAACCTTCCTGGAGTATTACAGACTCCTCCCGACTCACCCTGTATAGTTTGTAGTGAATCATTTAAACGGTGACATATAATTTCATTGTGGAACATAAATGTTCAAGTTCAAGAAATTAAACTGGTGCTTTAGTGATTATAAATTGGGTTCATGGTTTCAAAATTTTACGATTTACTTTCAATTTAAAATATAACAAACAAATTCGAATGAAAAATGATTAAAACTCTTTGTGGAACATAATTATATTATTTGTGTAGTATGAGTAATTATTTGTGAATCTGTTTTGGCTGCTTGTGAAATAAAGTGCGATTTAATAGACGTTTTGATTGTGGAACTGAATTTTTTGATGCGGAACAACTATTGGTTGCTCGTGAAGTGTGATTTTTGATATTTCGATTGTGCCGAATGATATGTCCTGATGATTGTGGAATAACTCATTAATTTATTATGAAAGTTGAGTTCTATATATAGTTTGTAATGAATCATTTAAAGCTGTAAAACATAATGTCGTTAGATAAATATTTAATTTAAGTTAACTGGTGCTTTCGGGATTATAAATTGAGTTCATGGTTTCAAAACTTTACGATTTACATGCAGTTTTAAATAACATGAATAAAACTCTTTGTGGAACATAATTATTTATTTGTGTAGCATAGGTAATTCTTTGTGCACCTGTTGTAGCTGCTTGTGAAATAATGTGCCATTTAATAGACATTTGAGTAATTCAACTAATATGACTTGTTGATTGTGGAACATAATTTTTTGGTAAGTCATAATTATTGTGCGCACAACACTCAGCATTTTATGACGGTGTTATAATGATCGGAACATATCATGATTTTATAATTCAAACCTTTCTCAGCGATTTAATTGTTTGTGGAGCACGGTTAAAATTAATTGTGGGACATAAAAGTTTATTTGCATGAGTTATTCGAACCATTTTTGGTTACATACATATATGAACAAAATTATTTTCTGACAGTACTATGATAACTCATGCAAGTAAACGTTTATGTCCACATATTATAATTTTAATCGTGTTCCACAAACAATTATATAATATCTTCATAAACTGCTTCGGGTTATGCGCCCAATAATTCTGCCTTATCAAAAAATTATGTTCCACAATCGAATAGTCATATTAGTTGAACTACTCAAGGCAAATCAGTTCAAAAGCAGCCAAAACAGGTGCCCAAAGAATTACCTATACTACACAAATAAATAATTATGTTCCACAAAGAGTTTTAATCATATTTTATTCGAATTTGTTTGTTATATTTAAAATTGAAAGTAAACCGTAAAACTTTGAAATCATGAACCCAATTTATAATCCCTAAAGCACCAGTTTAACTTCAATTAAACATTTATGTTCCACAATGAAATTAAATTTCACCGCTTCAAATGATTCATTCCAAACGATTTATCGAACTCAACTTTTATGAATTAATGAGTTATTCGACAATCATCAAGACATATGATTTGACACAATCGAAATGTCAAAAATCACACTTCACGAGCAACCAAAAGATTGCTTATGCCTCAGCGTCACAAAAAATAATTATGTTCCACAAACAATCAAATTCATTTGTTTTTCATAATATTATCAAATTTAATTACTAATTCGGTTGGTAAAACTACATTTGCATTTGCAATGGGCCAATATTCAGACAGTTAGTCTGTGATTTTAAATAAGCCATCTATATATTTAGATTTTATTACTCATTTATGTTCCACAGTAATCTTCAGTTTAACATTTTTAATTGTTTCATTGCAACAGGTTGTATATTTGATTGTTTGTGGAACAATCATTTGTCCACCATTTTTGGTTGCTCGTGACACAATGTGCGATTTTACATATATTTTTGGTTAACGCATATGTGACAAACAACTCATTAATTGATATTCAGTTAGATAGATATATGCATAGTTTGCAATGAATAATTTGAAGCTGTGAAAAATTTAAGCATAACTTGTGCTTTAGGCGATATAAATTAGTTTCATGATCAGTGATGGGTGAGGTAGATTACGCCGTGTAATCTAAGCGATTGTCCATACGTAAAATAATACGTAGATTATTTGGCAATATTTTATAGATAAAATGTGCACCAGCTCGCAAATTTTTAAATTTTTTTCCTATGGATAAGGTTAAGCAAATGTGGTTCGATGTTTCCCGTGAGATTCTACACATCTTCCAATGTGACATTGGCAGTAATATTATTCCATTCATAACGCATATTTTCATCAATTTGATCTTATCCGCCATTCTTCTTTTCGCTGTTGCCAAATATATTTAAATAGGTCGAAAACCGGTCGGCTTAGATACTTTGAGATAACATTGATTAAATTAGTTTCCACAAATTTAGTGCGACTTTAGAGTAGTGTGAAATAGTTTAAAGGCCACAAATTTACTGCTGAATGGTGTCAACGAATCAGAGGCCAAATAAGTTTCTCTAGTCATGCTTTTATGTTCACATTGCGGACGTCACTGTGGAGTGGTTGACAAAGATGAGTGGCTCCAGTGGCGGTTTCATGCATAGGCAACTAAGGCAACGATTTACTTTCAATTTTAGATATAAATTCGAGTGAAAAATGATTTAAACTCTTTGTGGGACTTAATTATTTATTTGTGAAATATGGGTTCTTTGTGAACTTGAAATTTTCATTCGATAAATGTAAAGAACTAAATTGTTTATTTGTGGAACATAAGTAATTGTTTGTGATTCATCTAACAAAGTACCTTTCAACACACTGGAATATATACATAGATGACATGGCTGCGGAACATAATTTTTCTTTTACATATATGTATATGACGTGTTTGAACCCCTAGGCTATATAATTAAATATAGCAGATAGGGTTGTTAATTTATAAGATATAAATAAGGTCATTTAAGGCAAATTCACTGTGGAGCATGATGCGTTATAGAAAAATTTAATTTAGAAAATTGGCATGTATATCTATGGCTCTCTGGTGCTTAGACAAATGCTAAGATTGGCGAAATGTAAACCACAAGGCACACATTTAATTTCAAATTATGTGGAACATAATTTATCAATATTTTTTGTGGGTTTAGACATTCGTTTTTGTCAGATTTACCCTTTTCAAACATAGGAAAAGATGAGTTTACTGAACTTATTGGAATGCCCTCATGGTTTGCGTTACATAACAACACGAAACAGTGTAGAATTTATCTGGACACCGAGTATACAATATTGCTTAAGCCACAGTTCGTTTCCCATTCAGTAATTTCAATAAAAGTATCACACCTTACTGCGGCAACAAAGTAAAATGTAAATAATAAACGAAAGTAAAAGAAAAATTAATTCGAGTAACAAATTCGACCAGACACTTGCTTTGACCTCAATTTACTTTAAGGTTTTATGTACAAAACAACAATACAATAAAACAACTAAAAAAGAAGTAACTTATAACCAAAAAATTTGAATATAGAACACACACAAAAAAAAAATTAAAAAAACCGAAAGTCAAATAAAAAAAAAAGCTCACAAAAAATTCTTGGTGCTCGCGGATCAAACCGTACACATAACAAAAATGTATATACATGTAAGAACAAACAAACGACTTGGAGACGACGACAATACCAACAACAAAGGTTCTAAAGAAATTCCAGTTTTCTACTGGAGCATCATACATACTCATACAAACTTGAAGAAAGAAACCGAATGAAATACGTATATATGTACATGTAAGAAGCAGCATATTACGTCTTTGTTGGTTATTTTGTTGTAGCATTTCGCGCTGGTTTATTACCAAATCTTAAAGAAAATAAAACTTTTTGGTTTTTGAAGCGCATATATACATAAATAAAATAGAGAACCGGTTGTAAATAAATTAACTTATGTACCATATTCACTATGCACACACGAAAAGCACATACCTCTCTCTATATAAAAGAGAGGAGACTTACACGATATTACCTTTTATATCATCTTATATTAAAAAAAAAAATACATACAATATTTATATGTGTATGTTTGTGCATAATATACATACATAACTCGAACAAAAAAATACATAAAAACTGTTGTCTTATATATATTCATGTCGTATATATTATTTATTCGAGTACGTATACTAGCGCTCGTCTGGGAATTTTATAATACAAATATATCAGAAGAGGAGATACACAAAATTTAATGTTAAGAATCATAATAATGGGTTGTTAAAAAATTCTCTTTTATTTTTCGAAGAACGATAAATTTAAATAATTCACCTTGATTTCATGTAACACATCCACATACAAACAATATATACGATATGTATGTATGTATGTACCGATGAACAAAAAATTGTTTCTTAATAATTTTCTTACAAAAAAAAAAAAAAATCGTTAACAATAAACGAGATCAACAATAGTGATTTTATATTTTTTTGTTGTTGGCGCGCAAACAACGCAAGGACCAATGGGGAAAATATTTGCAGTAACTCGCTATGGAGCCAATATGATATAAATAAATACGTGATGCTGCTCTTATGTACATATAAAAAACTTATGGGGGAGAGATAACCGTATGGGGTACAGAATCACAGTGTGGCATTTAAACAGAAAAAACAATTTTTAATGAGGGGGGTTGTCTAATAGGAATTCGGTTTATTATAATATGTTAGACCTGAGGGAAACATAAAATGTGCTGTGTACAATTATTTTGATTTTTGCGATGTTGATCCTCTAATTATCGAGAAAACCAATATTTAATTACAGGTTTTGGGCCATATAAATGTTCAAAAAATTAATTCTCACGAAATAACCTTGAACTTCAAAACCGTTTTCAATAATGCAAGAAACGTTTCTAGAAGCTATTTTATCAAAAGCTTTGAGATAAAAATTAATTTTTGAATTTAAAAGCTTTCAATAAATAAACTCATTTGATTTAACTCAAATATTGATTTGATGTTAAAAGCTCTGAAAATGTTAAAATCGATTGCTAAATTATTTATAGATTGATTGGTTGCAAATCCAAGCATTACTGTGTTCAAATCATTATTTATTAATTTATTTAACATTTTTAAAAAAATATTTCCATAAAAGCTTATATGTAAAACTGTTATTTTGCTTATTGTGTGTGTGCTTGTTCATAATTTAAGCTCAAAGTATTTAAGGCTAGAAACAGTTTAATAATTTATAAACATTAAAGAAAAAGCTCGTAAATTTTAAGTTTCATTAAAAGCTCTTCTGAATCGACAAAAAATTTATTAAATTATGAAATTATCATTTATTGTAGAATAAATTAACTAAAGATAATAGCTAAGAATTTAATTATGAAAGTTTAATTGATAAAAGCTCACATTAAATGCATGGTTAGTCTATAGCTTAATAGTTAACTTACGCTACGATAAATAAATGTTTCATATTTAAACGGTCTTTTTTTGATAAATCCATAAGAGCTTTTATAATAATAAACAATGTTTTTAAAGGCCATTACTGGTATCTTACTGAGTCAACAATTTGGCTTCAACAGTTTCGCTCCTGGGCTTGGTTTTCATAATGTCTTAGACAAGCTGGAGAAGCCAAGTTCTTCCAAGACCTCTGCGCCTACCATATGGGGGCTCTCCTTTCAGAGATCGCTGCCCAATTCGTTCCGGATCAGCGCGCAGAACGCGACCGAGCCAGCATACTTGATCTAATTTCTTGTACAATATCGAGGATTTTCATCAGATCTCTGATCTCGATATTGTACAAATATAAGGAGACATCTATCGTACTCATCCGTAAACGCCCAACTTTCACATCCAAACATAACAATGGGACTGAACAACGCTTTGTAAAGCTTCATCAGCTTCATGGCACTTGATAGGTGTTTAGATTTTAGCAGTGGCCTTAGAGGATACAAAGCACTATTGCCAGCTGCCAGCCGCCCTTTATTATCCTCACCCACACTGTTATCGTGAGTGATAACAGAACCCAAATATTTGAACCTCCTCACTCCTTCTAACGTGTGGTGGCCACTACTAAAATCTGGTGTACCATTGTCCCTATAACTAGAGATATGTATTTCGTAGTCCAACGGAAGCTGAAAATTCTACAAGTGGATAAAGTAATTCTTTCACTCCACTGCTATTCAGTCCAATCACGCATATGTCATCTGAATAAGGAAGCACCTGATTGGACTGGCGATATAAGATTTTGCGCTGAGGTGTTTCAGTTTTACGAAAGATCTACTCCAACATGAGATTGAAGAGTATCGGGGACAGATCATCTCCTTGTCGAACACCCGAGTTAACTGAAAAAAATTCTTGGTAGCCTGTTCTCAACTTTAACACAGCATTGAGACTGTGCCACTGTCATTCTACACAATTGTACCAATTTTGTTGGCATACTTAGATACTCCAGAGCAGATCACAAATTCTCTCGATTGATCGAGTCATAGGCCAACTGAAAATCCAGGCACCTGAAGAACGGGAATGGAAGCAAAAAGACCTAATCAGTGACTGATCGACTCGCTTCCTTAATGTTGTCGCTGACTTGATCCTGATATCGTTTCTTTTGATCTTTATTTATCAGACCTTCACAGTCGAAACGTTCTTCGCGTCTTGCAGCGACCAAATAATGATCGCAGCCTACGTATTTAGTTGCTGACCGATAAGTTCTCACACCCTGCACAAACCGAGCCCGCTCTTTTGAAATTACCACGTGGCCAATTTGGCTGCGGATAATTTTGCGAGGATAGGTCTATGTCTCTAGATATATCTATTTATGAGGGGAAATGTGTTTGCTACTCTATGATCGTGAGCAATTGAAAAGTCGCAGTTTCGTGTCGAGACTACGGACCTGTGTTTTCACACAAGTCGTTCTGATTTCCGCCAGCTCTAGCATTAAAATCCCCAATAACCATTTTAATATCGTGTTTGGTTACCATTTTAATATCGTGTTTGGCCGGCAAGAAGCTGCGATTTAACACCATTTGACTATTTTCTGTGGGGCGCCGTTAAGGACAAGTGTTATGCCGACAAATCAGGGACAATTGACCATTTGAAGGCCAACATTCGTGATGCCATCGCCGAGATACGACCCCATACACTCGAAAAAGTGCTCGAAAATTGGTCTGATCGAATGGGGTACTGTGATGCCAGCCGCGTCAGCCATATGAATGAAATAATATTCCATCTCTAATCGGAACAATTGTACTTCACAACATTTATAATAAATTTGGCAAAATTTCAAACCGTTTTTGTTTCATTGCATTTTTAAATTTAAATTTTTAAATGGCCCACCCTCTAGATTCCGTCAGATCGTCCTTGTAAAATGAGTCTTTATCTTGGGGTTTGCTGATTTCTGTGGGCGCATGTACCCAAATTATCGACAGGTTGGCTAAAACAGTCTTCTTTACCTGCGGCGCCATTAGAAATTCAGCTCCAAGAGTTCCAAGGTAATCTCTACTGTATAACAGCCCTGGGATACATGGTGTCCACTTTTAGGCCAGCCAGTTTCTTGAAGAGCAACGAGTTCCAGCCAATACTCCTTCATGCATGTGATTAAGCACAATAACGCTCCTGGTTTCTTAACGTTCCATGTGCCGATCCTAAATCTCGTGTCCGGGTACTTGAGTGGAGGTCTGAGGTGTTGTTTTGGCGGTAACCATTTTTCGTTTTGTTGACTTTATAAATAGCTTATATTTCTACGGATGCGGGTCGTTAGCCCAGTAATCCAACCGTTTAGTCGCCTCCTACGACAAGTAGAGGATACACTGGTGGTATTCTTGAAAACATGTTCGTGTAATTTGGGTTTACCAGACATGTATGCGCCCCGACCGCAAGGGCCAAGAGCTTTTATACATTTTTTTATTGAAAGAGAGTCGTCTAATTTTAACTTTTGATTCCAATATTTATGAAAAATTATAGAAAGCTCGATGAACTACGAAAATAAATTTGAAATTTGAAAGCTTTCAGATTAACTGTTAGTTTCTTAAAAGCAGCTTTCAATTTTACTATTCAATTTTAGGATTCGTTGACTGAAATTTTCAATTCATTTCATTCACGAAAACTTTCTAATGAAAGCTTTAATCCTTATAGTTTATTAAAAAAGCTCCATAAGATAAACTTTACTTCAAGCTCGTTAAAAGTTTTCAGAAAATTTAAACTTTTGATAAATGCTCATTTTATATGAAATTCATGAATTTTAGATAAATTTTATATTTTGAACTTTAAATTTATGAATTCAGAAATTTCTTAAATTTTTTAAATGTTAGAATGAATTTGATATAAATTTTAAATTTATAAAGTCAGAAATTTTACATTTTTTTTTTAATTTTTATCAATTCATGGATTTCTAGAATAATTTGAATTTTGATGAACTCAATAAATTTCCTTAATTTTAAAATATATTAAATTTGAATTAATTGAGTTTGTGGATTTAATATATTTTTTATTAACTTCAAATGAACTTTATAAATTTGAAAAATCTTACGAACTTTAAGAGTTTAAGGAATTTAAAATCTCTAATTATTTGAAAATGTAGAAGTTTTGAGAATTTTATGAATTTTCGATAAATTTGATATGAATTTTAAATTTTTTAATTTTTTTTTAAATTTATAATTCCACGGATTTCTAGAATAATTTGAATTTTGATGATCTCAATGAATTTTAAGAATTTTAAATTTAGTTAATCAAATTTTAAAATTTTATAAGTTTTGTAAATTTTTTTAGAATTATTTGAATTGATGAACTCTGAATTTTAAGAGTTTTCTTAATTTCAAGAATTTTTCAATTTGGTGAATTTTATATAATTTTTATTAACTTTATAAATTTTAATAATTTTAACTTATTTGAAATTTTAAGAGTTTTGAGAATTTTATGAATTTTAGGTAATTGTGATATTAACTTTAAATTTATGAATTTAGAATTTTTTAAAATGTTTTAAATGTTAATAATTCATGAATTTCTAGAATAAATTGATTTTTGATAATTGATTTTTTATAATTTATTTCAATTAATTTTAAGATTTGTTTAAATTGAGTTAATTGGTTTGATCAATATTGAGAGTTTAGTTAATTTTTTAATTATTTTATATGAACTTTATTGAGCTTAAAAATTTTACAAACTTTGAGAATTTAGGAATTTTAAAATTATTTAAAATTTTTGAATAAATTTGATATTAATTTAAAAAATGGATAATAATGAATTCAGAAATTGATTGAATTTTTTAGTTTTAAAAATTTCATGAATTTTGTAAATTGTTAGAATTTTCAATAAATTTGAATTTTGTTGAATTTTGTGAATTTTTTTAATTTTTATAAATTTTATCAGTTTTATGAGTTATAAAGAGAAAAAAATATCAATTGGAAATTATTTTTAAACCGCATACTCCATTATGAATCTTTATCAAAGTGAGGTTTTTGACCTAACAAAAACTTAACAAAAAAGCTCGTTGAATTATGAAAGTATAATTTAGCGTAGAGTAAGTTGAATTTCCTGTAAAACTTCAGTCTTTTTCTAACGTTTTCATACTTTATAAATTGATCTTGATATGTGAGCTTTAATCGTCATAACCTCTCGGCTATATTATTTCAATTAATATTGAATTTTTGTATTGCGTACTATAGCCGCAGTTCTATTATCTATTAGATTTTATTAAAAGCTTACTTTCATAATGAACAAATTTTATGTATTTATTTATTAAATAGCCTCCCGATTTAATATTTTTAAAGTTTAGGAAAAGAAATCAAGTTGATATTGATGTGCTTGATTTTAGTGCTAAACATTAATTTAAAAAAAGCTTCTTACTTCGTAAAGATTAAGTAGAGGAAGAGTATACTTTTTATACCATAGTAGCATGTTAATCTAAAAATGATTAAGCTTTTGACCACGAATATTTTTAATAAAAATATTTCGGTCAACGCTTATTTGGTAAATCTTTGATTCCACGTTAAATTGTTTTATTGCACAACTAAACTTGCTGAAAATTAATTTATTTAAATCTTCGACATCAACATATTTGTAAAAGAATTAAAATATTGTTTTGATCGTGACTTTATTTGAGCTTCCATTATAAACTTTCGTGTATTTTTACAAAAAGCTCGTTTAATTAATATTAAATTAAAATATAAATATTTTAAAAGGAAGTGAGCTGTATCGCAACTAAAGAACGAAAAACTTAAATCATATTCAAAGAACATCGAGGAAAAGTTGCGAGAATCGAAGAAGGTAAAATAAAAAATCAGGTACATGAATAAAATGGGTCAAGTAGAGTTACTGATAAAGCCAGAATCATGGCACTATGACTCAGAAAACAGGGTGAAGCGATGGAAGAATTTATAAGGCAAAGTTAAACGGAAGAATTCAAGAAGCAATATGTGCTATGAAGGATCTTTAGGATCATTTATATAAAAGACAATAACAGTAACGTACTGAGCAAATAATACATGAAACTTGTCAGTGGGCTGGGAGGGTTGTTTTACCAAAGAATTTATGTTATATTACATAAACAGCGCATATAACTAATGTAATGCTATCCGTTCTTATTAAGGTAAACCAACCAACATATATATAAACTCGATATTGTCAAACATTCTGGATGAAAAAACGATCTTCGGAAACCTTTTCTCAGAAAAACTTATAACAAATTAGCTGATTAATCCACAGCTGAGTTCGGGTCCCACATGATGTTTATGACGGAATCATTAGTAAAATGTTTAGGCGTTTAAACTACTACATCATATTTGAACATTAAAAAAAATGTGTGCAATACTAAATATTCAATCTCACGTAACTGAGTTTTTAGCAATTACAGAAAGACTGTAGTTGACTGTATGTAAAATAACCTATGTTGATCCAGTATTTAGATTGACGGTGAGCTTTGTTTAGCCTACATCCAATATGATCTTTGACGGATCAGCCAACTCATATACTGGTCATCAATTTATTTGCCAAATTGAGTGTTAGTAATTTAGTCTCAACCCATGTCAGAAATATGATTTCATGTTTAAAAGTCTCTAAAGATATAAACTTCAACTGTCCTCCGAATTATGGTATTATTCCATTTTAGTTCTTATCGTTAAACACTGCAACGAGATACATATTACTTATTGCGATGGGATTTCAGTAACAGAGCAAAAAGATAACGTGAGAAAACTCATAAATCTCTCGATTGAATTCTTGAAAAGTTGGATTTACATCGATTTGGCACTAAATGACTTTTGTAGCTTGCAATGGACATTGACACTAAACTTATTTTGAACGATGGTAAATTGCTGCGAGTTGCGATTTATTTGGCCCCTGACATCCAATCACTATAGATGATAGCTTCAAGATTGAATTGAATAAATAAATTTAGGCTAGATATTTACACCTTTCCATTTAAATGGAAAACGCAATATACGGTAACACGACAAATAAATTATCGTGAGATTTAAATTAACGTGAGAATGGAAGTATAGTTCGCTATACCACATACCCAACTATAATATTTAGTTTTACAAAAATATTATTTTCACATAAATCAAACTCGTGATGATGAGGTTAGGTGATATCAACAATGATTTTTGTGTATATTGCTACCAAAGTTGTTTTCTCAATATTGATCACAGATTTAATTATAAATTTGTGATTCAATATATTTTTAAGACGATTATTTATACTCAACAATCTATAGACAAAATTAATATTGTAATTCGGTGTCTTATAAGCAACAACAAAAACACGTTCGTATATAATAATATTAAGCGCAAGTTCAAGGCTTACATACGAGTATATATATAGAAGAAGGTTGGTTACAAAATGTGGTTATCTATTAATTTTATAAACAAATATACGGTTACCACATAGTATATATAACGATCAACTAATTTGATGAACAAATTTAAATTGTTGTCTTCGGGGGATTACCATCAATGATATTTGTGTATAAATATGATCTTTACCATATAGTATTTTGAAGGATTATGTATGCGGACTTGACATTATATTTATAGGCGTGAGACGAACGCTAAACAAATAAAGCGAATGTGTGTTAAATATTTTACAACTAAAAAATGAAACACAATTCTAGACTTCCCCCCACTACAAAAAAAAAAATAAAAATCTTAAATAATAATCATCACATTTGCATTCTCTAAGTAGTAGTAAAAAAAGAAGTAAAAAGAAGAAAGAATTTTTCCAGTTTATTATCAATTACATAAATCACTTAAATCATGGCGGTTTGAACTGTAATTCTATATAGAAAAAGAAAATTTAATTTAAAAAAAAATTTAACTTCTTAATTAATTACATAATGTGTATGTATATTTAGAAAAGACAATAATCAGATTTAATTTGTGTATAATATGAGTTTGAGTACATAATGAAATTAAATGGGATATGAAATGCTGGTATTAACGCACATGTGCTGCTGCTGTACTCTATATATAGTAATTATTAGGGTGGAAAATCTATGTCTATGTAATACACGTATATAAACTTGGACGAGAAAAATAATTATTAAAACAGCTGCTGCTACTTAAGACTCTAAATGAAATTATTTACATATAGAACGATGTCATACAAATGATTTTTCAAAGAAATAACATTTATTATAAACAAATTATTATTATTATTGATTTGTAAAAAACAGAAATGTGTGGAATTATTTTTTATTTGCTTTCAAATAGATTATATCATTATAGCAAATTTATTTACAGTACACGAGAATAATGTATATAGGTAAAAAATATTTTTGTTCGAGTTGATGCGTGTGATGCGGCTCGTCACTTTCATGTGACAATGACTAATCGATTTATTTTCTATGCTAAAACACATCAAGCATATGTGGAACTCTGAAATACTGTCAGAGCTGGTGGGCAAAAACGGTGAAATCCAATGCGGTGTCGATATCTCAAAAGCTTCATGACGAAGCTTTTCTAGTCCGATCACGTGGGCAACAAAATTGTCCTTCACTATATTAATAAAATCTGAACACTTAAAATAAATTGAATAATCGACTCAAATATTCAGCTTCACAAATTAATTGATAAAAGCTCACTTACAAAAGGCCATCCTAAAGTATTAACTAAACATTGAGAACCTGCTAATCACACGATAAGTTAAAATTTAAAATTGTTAAAGCTTCACGTTTACAATAATGAAGCTTTAAATAATCGAGTGAGCTTTTTGATCATCTGATCGATAAAAACCTTTACATGAAAGTTCAAATTTATATTGGATCTAAATTAGAAGATTAAATTTGAAAATTTAAGTTACTCGGCAATAAAAGCTCTCTTATACAAAATTTTAGTTTTCCAGTTCAATGAGCTTTCTGTTTAATCGAAATAAATATTTAATTTTTATTAATTGTATTGCATCAAATTCTATGACAGTTTTTAAATAATTTTAAAATTCAAAAGCTTCTGACCAAATTTATTTTACATTTAAATTAAAAGACAGCTACTATGCTTGAAATTACAACACGTTTTATTGAAATATTTTAATTAGAATTGATAAAGCTTTCACGTTGACTCAATTAAGGTTAACTTAAATAAATATAAATATATAATTGCTATGTTTAGTGAAAGCTTTCATGATTAAATTGGAGTGTAACCTGAATATTTTCTTTGAGCTCTGTTTGAATAGAGGTGATGAAATTAGTGAAATTTTTATTTTCTATAAATCACCACATAAAGCTCTCTCTGCTCGCATTTTTTGCTTTAAAGCTCATCATTTGATGTAATGAATGTGGTTAAAATTTAAGCTATTTGTTCAACTTGTTCAAAGTTTAAGTGTGCAAAAATATAAGTTTTATATAACTAACTGAGCTTTCTGTTAACTGAAACGACCAATAAATGAACCTCAAAAACGATTAAATTATTTTACATATATTTTTAAAAATTTCCAAATTCGGCATAGTAATTTCGAATTGATCGAAAAAAGCAGTGACCCGTTCAACCAATTGAATTTACAAATTTCAAGCTCAAAACCCAGACATGTAAAAGGCTTTAACGATGTTTTATAATTAAGGTATAGATAACCAATTAGTAAATAATAATAAAAATTTAGTATTCCAGTTCAATGAGCTTTAATAGTTACATATATTTGAACTCAGTCGATTATTAACTATGGAAAAGCATTAAATTCCATTGCAGCTTCTAAATAAATGTAAAATATCTTTAAAGCTAGTTTTATCTTGAAAATATTCATAATTAAGCTTTCCTAGATTCAGACATACTTTTCAAAATTAAAAGTGTCATCTGGGAAAAATAATAAACAGTATTATGCTTTTATAAAAGCTTACATAGAAAACTTCGATTAAATTATTAACTTAAGGATTTAAGTGTTAATGATAGAGCTTTAAAGTTCTAAAGTAAAAGTTGAATTATTTGCATATGTTAAGATACGTCAGAGCTTTTAGCAAAAATTTAATTTTTAAAACTGTCAAATTCAAAATGAATTTCTAAAGTTTCAAGAGCTTTTACTTCAATCTTAATAAATTTAGGTCGTTTTCAAAATTAACAAATGTTTTGATTACAAACTGACCTACACGGTTCGAATTTTTTAAATAAAAATATTGAAAGCTCAGTCATTAAACTTCCACACATAAATATTTTAATAATAATTGAAACGATTTGAAAAATTAAAAAATTTTGTTTTCTGGTTCAATGGGCTTTTTATTTAATTGTTTCATATATTTAAACATTATCGATTATTAACTATGAAAATGCATTAGATTCCATTTCAGCTTCTAAATAAATTTAAAATTTCTTTAAAGCTTGTTTTACCTTGAAAATACTTAATTATAGTTAAGCTTTCAAAGTTCGATTAATTAATCGACATAGTTTCCACGATTCAAAGGGTCATCTGAGAAAAATAATTAATAAAATTATGCTTTTATAAAAGCTTACATAGAAAAGTTCGATAAAAGTATTAACTTAAAAACGTTACAGTTTCCTTTTGTCAATAACCAAACGCATAATATAGCGAGCTTATTTTTAATAAACGTAAAAGCTTTTACTGAATGTTCAAATTTATTATAAAATTTAATTGAGAAGACGATGTTAGTAAATACTAAGGAGCCTCATTCAGTGGAAAATTTCCACTTTGGCACGACCATGAAAGCTTTTTTGTTTAAAATTTAATTTGCCAATTCAAAGAGCTTTCATCAATTCTAATGAATATTTCCACTACGTTAAATTTAATTTTTAAATATGTGTTCAAGATCAGTGAGCTGTTCAACCAATTCAATAAAAAAGTGAAAGCTCATTTACTAGATTTGAAATAGCAAAAACGTTTTTGTTTGGAATATTTTACTGGCGTCGTCTCGAAATAAGTTTGAAGGATCTCCTTAATGTATTGAGCGAAGTTTTTAAAGTTTCTAACACTAATAAAGGCTGCCCGTATTTTCACCTCTTAATTTTGGCTTTTTAGCCAATAGTTTGAGCTATATTTAAATTCCCATCATACTATTGTTATGAAAATGGTTATAATGTATTAGCACACATTTATATGACAGGATTGCGCTTTAACAGCTCAGCCAGATCAAATAAGCAAAGTTCATAAATTCGTCATAATTTAGAAAGCATTTTGTTAACTGAAATTTCTAAAAAAAAGTTAATTTTGAATTTCAAATTTAACAAGCTTTTTCGAAAATGTTTGTAAACTTTGATAAACTTTAAGCAAATAACAATTTACGTAGTCTCTCGTTTAAAAGTTAAACCAAGACAATTGTTTCAATATAGCGTTTTAGTTTTAAAGTAAAAGTTGAATCTTATTATATGTTAAGATGCATCAGAGCTTTTAGCAAAAGTTTAATTGTAATAAATATATTAAATAGTGACACTTAAAACTTTCAAATTCAAAATGAGTTCCTATAGTTTCATGTTCTTCAATCTTAATCAATATTGGATCTAGTATTATGTCGTTTTCAAAATTAACAAATGTTTTTATTCCGAACTGATCTAAACGGTTCAAAATAATTAAAGAAAAATAATGAAAGCTCAATCATTAAACTTACTTTACCACACATAAAAATTGTAATAATATTTTAAATAATTCCAGTTCATTGAGCTTTTTATTTAATTGTTACATCTATTTGAACTCTGTCGATTATTAACCATGGAAAAGCATTAAATTCCAATACAACTTTTAAATATATTTAAGATATCTTTAAAGTTTGTTTTACTTTGATAATATTCATAACTAAGCTTTCCAAGTTCGATTATTTAATCGACATACTTTCCAAGGTTCAAAATGTCATATGAGAAAAATAATTAACAAAATTATGCATTTATAAAAGCTTACTTAGAAAAGCTCGATTAACTAAAGGAAAAATTTGAACATAAAACACAATAGATAATAACTTTGAAAACATTAAAGTTCCGTTTTGTCAATAACCAATCGCATAATTTAGCGACCTTATTTTTAATAAACGTAAAAGCTTTTACTGAATGTTTAAATTTACTATTACATTTAATTTAGAAGGCGATGTTAGAAAACACTAGCTTAGGAACCACTTTCAGTAGAAGAAATTTGATTTGCACGACCATAAAAGCAATTTTAATGAATATTTCAACTACGTTGGATTACATTTTTAAATATATGTTCTATGTACTTCTCAGTGGGCTGTTTAATCAAATCAATAAAAACGTGAAAGCTGAATTACTATATTTCTAATAGCAATATCGTTGGTTAAATTGGCGTAAGCTCGAAATAACTTAAAGGGATGTTTAAATTGAGATAATGCAAATTTATCTATCTCTTTGATTAATTTAGAAAAGTTTTTAAGGTTTCTATAAAACACTTATAATGGCTGCCCGTATTTGTACCTCTAAGTTATTGTTTTTAAGCCAATAGTTTGAGCTTTTATTAAATTCCCATCATACTATTGTTATGAAAGTGTTCTAGCTATAATGTATTAGCATACATTTTTAAGCCAGAATTACGCTTTAGCAGCCCAGCTAGATGAAATAATCAAAGTTCATAAAGTCGTCATAATTTAGCAAGCATTTTGTTAACTGAAATCTCTAGTTCATGTTGAATTTCAAATTTAACAAGGTTTTTCGAAAAATTTGCTATAAAAACTTTTGATGGATTTATCAAATTTAGAGCTCAATTATTAAACTTGAAATTGATCAGATATGTTAAAACTTTCACCATGTTTTCGTAATGAACCTGTGTAGGTAGTGTGTAATCAAAATGTTTCGTACAGGTTTTGGTCAATTTTTTTAAAAATATTTCGAGCTTCTATTCTTTGTTGATATATAATTAAGCTTTATGCCGGAACGACAATCTTTAAGAAATTATAAAACCTCAAAAAAGACAGCTAATTTGAGGTTTAAGTTGAACTTTTAAATATAATTTAGCTTTTCATAACAAAGTACGCTTTATGTTAAGATACGTCAGAGCTTTTAGGAAAAGTTTAATTGTAATGAATATATTAAATAGTCACACTGAAAGCTTTTCAACTCAAAATGAGTTTCTAAAGTTTCATGAGCTTTTTCTCAATTTATAATAATATTGAAAGCTCAATCATTAAACTTACTTTACAACACATAAATATTTTAATAATAATTGAAACGATTTGTCAAAAAATAGGCTTCCTTGATAAAATTATTATTTTTAGATGAACTTGTTTTAAGCTTTAAAGCGTACCCATGCTGATTGCTGTGCTTTTCAAAAATTTGCCAGATTCTGTCGAGAAAATTTTTAGATTAAAGTTAATCATAAACAAATAGGAAGTCCTATTTTCAGTGAGCTTTTCGTTACGATTAATGAAAGCTTTTAAGACATTTTCTAATTTATATTCGATTTAAAACAAAAATTTAATTTTAATACTTTTTATTTACTTAATCAAGTTAGTTTTAAATATTTACAAAAATTTAGTGAATACAGTAATCTTAATTTCGGAATATAGAATTTTAACAAAAATTTAGATTTACATAACATTTCAAGAACTTGATAAATTATATTTCGATGACTATTCTTTTGAAGAAATGTAAATTTGATTATTGGTCACAGCAGCTGTGCGCACATAGATCAAAGCTAGCCCCATTTTATTGGGTTGCGATGTGTCCAAATTTTCTCACCTTTGATCTTCTTATATACAGCGAGACTTGGAAATGTGGCACACTCACTCAATGTCACAATTGCGGAGACAGTAAAAGTTATATAAAAAAAAACAATGTCACTATAAAAATGAAATAATATTTTTGGAGATATTCGCAACGGTGTGGGTGCAGGTTTACGCGGTGCGCGCATATTCGCGTTATTTTTAATTGTTTATTAAACATAAATTTAGTTATAAAATCATGATGAATGGCAACAAATCGACATAACAAATTATTGTGTCATCAATACAATATGTATAATAAAATGCTAATAATCTTTTTTTGTATATTTAAATTTCAGGTAAGCAGCTTTAAATTTTCATGTTTTGGTTAACAAGAAATGGAATGAATGTAAGTGTTTGTCTATTTTTAACAAAAATTATTAAAACCAAATAAAACTATTGTGTCTAAATATAAATTTATATGTGTAGATTATTTTGTTAGGCCAGGTCCGGCATGTTATATAATTCAATGCTAAATTATGCTAATCTATATAACTATATACTCATTAACTAGTTTGAATTTCCTATTACGTGTGATTTTTTATGTTATATATTATGTACATATATAGAATTTTTAACCTTGATAAATTAAAATAACTATAACCAGGTGCTTATTATCACGCAAAAATTCATAATTTTTCTTTTTTTTGTGGTTGACAACATTTCTGGTTTACTGGATTTCACGTAGGCGCGCTGAAGATTACAAAAATTGTTTGCAATAATAATTAGGCTCGATTAATCGAATTAAAATTATTAAATCCGGTATAATATGCGTGATAGAAAACTTAATTAAATTAATTTGTGTGTGTATGTGTTCGTCACATCATCAAAAGTCTCATAAAAATTTGGCTTCATTTTTTATTTGGTCGTCTTAATTATATGCAAATATTCGCACTTTCAACACACATATTAAATATCTAACAACCATGACGATAAATTATTTAGTGAATTTAAACCGCGACGACATAAAAGGGTTATGGATATTTATAATATATGAAAATTGCTTTTTGTATATATGTATATGCGACACGTAATTGAGTTTAATTGAAATTTATTGTAGAAACGACATTTTGTAAAATTTTAATTTTTTCTGCGACAATGTTCATAATATTGTTATGATTATTAGTGCCGCGACCATCTTGTGCTAAATTTTTGGAAAATACGCAATATCTTGGCTCGTCATTCATAGTTCAAACTTGTAACGAGCGGTTTCAAAATGTAACCCTTTGAAATAAAAGGCAAGGTTATATATAAAATAACGCGGTTCGTTAACAGAATCTCTTGTTGGTTTTATGGTGGACGCAGCACATTGCCTGCTAGGAACAATCGGTTGGGCGAGGCTCTTTGTGTTGTCCAAACACTAGGAAATGTGGCGAGTAACTAGTGCTAGTGTGAACCACATTTCTTAAATTTCCAGCAATCTCATCCAAGTGTTGATCCCATGATTGATGGTCATCTTTTATGTATGACCTGACCGCTGATAAAACTGATCGATTAACACGTTTTACTGCGTTAGCCTGTGCGGTAAAATCATGTCCCACGCCGTACTTCTTCATTACATTAGCAAATAAATGGGAGTCAAATTGAGAACTATTATCTGTCAGAATACTTTCAGGAACCCCAAACATATGAAACACCTTGTTTTCTAGGAGTTCAATAACTTTTGCAGCAGACGCTGAGCGGAGTGGAAATAATATTGGGAAGCGACTATATTGATCAAACAGTATAAAAATATGAGTAAACCCATTTTTGGTTCGAGGATAAGGAACTAGGAAATCTAAATAAAGTCGCTGCCATGGACGTACTACTTCGACAGCATTACCCATCTCTGGCCTTGTTGAGTAATTTATCGGCTTCGTACATTTACACATTTTGCATGCATTCACAAAATTTTTAACTTGCATTGTCATACCAGGCCAATAGTAATATCGTTTTAATAATTCAACAGTTTTCGCAATACCCTGGTGTGCTGCTGCTGATGAATTATGTGCTTTCTCAATCAATGAAGATGTCAATGATTCTGGGACAACCAGTTTCCACGATGGTAAATCAGTAATTATATCGGCATCGGCAGTGTTCACGTAGATTTTACCATCCTGAACTTTGTAGTTCTTAGAAGCGCCAGAGTTTTGTTCTAGGGCTTTGATTCGTGAAGTGTATTCAACATCCAGTAATGCGCGCTCCCACAAAGATAATATACCTGTTATGAAACCCGTAGTTGGAGATAAGGGCATTCCTAATTCTCTAGAGACAAATAATTACCCACCTCAAACAACAACTACTGTCACTGAAGTAAAAATCTTAAATCCAGCACAGATAAATTCTATTGTTGAGGTACTTCTAACCAAACTTAATCTAACAACGGCAATTAATCCACACATTGATGCAGGAATGCATTCGTCGACCATTATATCGCCAACAAATATTCAAACGCCTCCAGTATTCAACACTGCACTTCCGCCTCCCATTCGCAAAAATCATCCAAAGCAAACCATAGATCTTCATTCTCTGATGACTCAACCAAATACTTCTGCTGTATCTGAATCATGATATATCATTCAGTGGTGAATGTGGAGAAATTCCGGTGGAACGGTTTATTTACCGAGTAGAAAGCTTGGCCAGTTCCAATGGTATCAATACTGAATTTTTGGTTAGAAATCTAAATGTACTATTGAAAGGCAAAGCAAGAGAATGGTATTGGATATTCATGGAGAGGGAGAGAAATGTTAGTTGGGAAAGTTTACGGTGTGCCATGACTCATCGGTTTCAGGATACTATACTTAATCATTTTGAGTGCGTGCTGTGACGAAAATATTGCCAAGCTCGTGATTGGCAATTTCACGTACTCAGATCATGTTTATTAGAAGGCTTTCGGCAGGTATCCAGAAGCTGGCATGGAAATAAGTCTGGTGGATCAGCAGGGTGTCACATCCACCAAACCAATCAAGAAGCTTATATTGTTCCGCTTTCGAAAGGTACATCGTATGTGGGTAGATTGAATAACGATGGCCTCTTAATAATTATATTGAGGTTAAGATTGTTAAAAAGAATGAACTTATCAATTATTAGAAGCTAGTGGATCCTATTCGAATTTATGCACCATAATCGGTGGGTTAAAATCGCTAAAGGAACTGTTGGGATGCCTGTCCAGATTCAGTCCAACGATGAAGAGATCATGATATATATTGTGGAACACTATTTTACTTACTAATAAAACAGTGTTTCAAGGCCATTACTGGCCCCTGACTGCGTCAACAATCTGGCTCCAACGGTTTCGATCCTGAACTTGGTCCTCATACTGACCTAGACAACCAGAAGAAGCCAAGTCAATCTCTACACCGTGGAGCCATCGTCACATGCAATGCCCACTGCGCCTACCATATGGTGGCTCTCCTTTCAGAGATCGCTGCACAAATCGTTCCGGATCAGCACGCAGAACGTGACCAAACCAGCGTACTCGCTGAGATCTTATTTCATGCACAATGTTGGGGATCTTCATCAGATCTCTGATCTCGATATCGTACTCGGTTTGTGCCATCTATTTCGCGTTTTGGGCCGTAAATCACACGCATGACTTTTTTCTCAATTGTAAGGAGGAACTATTTTACTTATACTTGTAATAAATTTACTAAACTTTGAATTATTAAACAACTTAAAAAACTTTCCATTAACCCGATGTTTCAGACTTTGAAAAATATTTTTTTTTCATTTAATATTTTTAATAAACAATTATGACAATCTGGTCACCTGGACTAATGAGCAATTTTATTTTAACTTACTTTACTATGTCGTATTAATCTATGGCTTCTTCTCACTGTTGTTCCATAGTGTCTGATAAATTGAAGTAAACGACATCGTTATTGTGCCTTTAGATCAGTATTACGCTGTTAACACCAGCAATTACACCAGCTTAAAAGGTTTAGTTCGTTTGAACCTGCGTACAATATCTGTGTTGTTTAACAGCTTAGTTGCCTCAGTTTTAACATGTTGTTCGACCTTTTGCCTATGTCTCAGTGCATTTTTTTTGGATTTCCTTTGAAACAGTGTCCACTTTAAGGTCCCTAAGGAGGTCTCTGTTTCTAACATACCATGGTGCATCAACGATGTTCCTTAATACTTTGTTTTGAAATCTTTGGATGATTTCCACGTTGCTCTGTTTGGTATAACCCCAAAGTTGGATACCATAAGTCCAAATCGGTTTTAATATTTGTTTATATAATAGAAGTTTGTTGTATGTTGATAGAGCGGAGCTCCTTCCTATCAGCCAATACATCTTTCTATATTTAAGCCCCAGTTCTTCACTTTTCTTTTTGACGTGTGCTTTCCATCGTAGTTTTGCATCTAGTGTCATGCCAAGATACTTAGCCGTGTTGGCATACGGTATTATTTCTTGATTAATTGTAACCGGAATATGTTCGAGTCGTTTGTTTGTAAAATTGATGTGAACTGATTTAGTTTCGTTAAGTTTAATTCGCCATTTTTTGGTCCAATTATGTATTTGGATAAAAGCTAACTGTAAATTCTGAGTTGATTCTTCGTTGCTATCTCCAACAGCTAAGGTCGCCTTGTCATCATCAAAGGTCGCCACAGTGTGGTTTTCTAATACAGGGAGATCATTAGTGTACAATAGGTATTGGACCGGACGTAAAACACTGATTTCTTTCAATTCAGAATAGGAATCGTCTAATTTTACTCTAAAGAATCTATCTTTCAAGAATGGTTCTAATATTGTAGTGAATTGCATCGGTAGTACAGTTCTTAACTTATAGTTAAGTCCTTCGTGCCAAACTTTATCAAAAGCCTGTGCAACGTTGAAGAATATCGTTGAGCAGACTTTTTTATCCTCTAACATTCTTTCAATTAAATTAGTTATTCTTTGTACTTGATCTAATGTTGAGTGTTGGCTGCGAAAACCGAACTGATGATTTGGAATCAGGTTTTTCCTCTCAATTATTCGATTTAGCCTTTTTACTAATTACTTCTCAAAGAACGGGAAATAACTGGTAATAACGATATTGGTCTGTAAGATCCAGTTTTGTGTGGTGGTTTCCCAGGTTTAGGAATCTGGCTGGGTACATATTTCAATCGAAAGGCGGCATTTATAATATTGGTGAGCTTTAATAAAGTTTTTTTTCGGATTCATATTTGTTTTATCTCATACAAGACTTGTTTTGGTGTTGTTCGTAGGATTTCTTCACTTTCCTGTACAACCTCTCCAGTTATTATTTCGGCTTCCAATGATTGGTCATCATGTGGTTCAAATATTTTTTCCAGGTCTTCAGCAAAATTTCGTACTTTATCTTCGTTATTTCAGGCCCATTTTTGGCGTTAATTTTGGCCCACTTTAAGTATTCTAAGTAGCTGAATCAGATTGTTAAGCTTAGTTTTATCTTGAGGGGCTCCAGTTTGTTACCTTATTCCCCTTGCCCTTTTTTTTGCCAAAATCCCTCAAATTTCTCTAGGGCAGTTGTTTCCTTAAATTTTCTTTCTAACTTCAGGGGTGTTGTTCCAAGCTGACTACTGTATGTCCCATATGAACTTGTGAACTTCTTTTTCTAATTGCTCTTCACACCTTAGCGGAACCATTTAGTTAATTATTCTTTCTACAGACAGTCTAAAGCATTCCCAATTTGTGTGCTTATTTACTAAATTAGGATAGCTTTCTTTTTGAATGATCCTTTTATTTAATGTCAATAGTATTGGGGTGTGATCAGAGCTTAAGTCAAGACTTCCATCTATGTGTATGGAATTTACAGATATATTCTTCACTATAAAGAAATCAATAAGATCTGATATTTTATTTGGATCAGTTGGCCAGTAGGTCAGTTTACCATTTGATGAGGTTTCGCAACCGTATTTTCTGATAGCATTGAGGAGTTCTTTACCTTTAGTTGTTGTTAGTCTATAGAACTCCAGTGGATATTTTTTGCATTAAAATCTTCTCCTATTACAAATCTTTAAGAGAGTATTTCGGTGGGCAGTAAATTCCAATAACACTAATAGAGGTATTTTTGGCCTTGTTAGTAACAGTTGTTGCTTGTATTTATTCTGTTTCGTATTTTAATTCCTCGAAGTGATTAATACTATTTGTAATTATAACAGCACTACCTCCCTATTTGGAAAAATATTTAAATTAAATTTTTACTTCTGAATTCTTACAGCCGTTAACTCGAAATTTTTTGGAATACAATTTCTATGCGCTATTTCTTGAAAGATATAAAAATGTAACTTAATATTTTATAACATAACATTCAGACCGAGTAATTTGAGCTAATCTCGCATTAACCAAAGCGATTTAATAACGCTGAAATTAACATTTTGCAATATTATTGTTATTCAAATTAATCGGCGCCAGTAATTAATCCAGAACAATGTTTCTGAACTAGCAATAGTCATAGGACTCAGAATAGGTAAATATATGTAAATATTCAACAACTTATAAAGAATAAATTTAGAACGTGACTATACTTAAATTTTTATTTTTTGCTGATTGAAAGTTTATTACAGACGTACAAATGCACTAGTGTACGCATACAGGCATTTTTAAAAAATTAACGAAATTGAGTTTAGAGGGCTGTTGTAGGGTCTTCCCAATTCCAGTGCTTTCTTTCTTTCTTTGGAGCCTTCGTACTAATGTATGTGAAGTTATCCTCGGCGGATTCTATCCCAGAAATAAAACATTTGAATCAGGCAACTCTAACAATTTTATACCTCGTGTAATGTTGTGTGAAGTTATCCCCAGCCCAGGAATTTATTACAATTCCTTTAAATAAAATAATAAATTATTATAAATTAAAACTAAATCGTACCGTTGCATTGTGCCTAAATGATGGCAGGGGCTGAGAATATTTTAACTCAACTTTTGTATTTTATTTTAATTTTTTGTCTGGCATGTCTAAAAATGTGCCTAAATTATGCTTACATTTATTTTTATATTTTGCAATCGTGATGTATCTGATTTATACATAGTCTATGCTGTGGCCTTTGATTATCCATTTCTTTCTTATTGCGAAAATTAAAGAAATTTTTAACGTCGTTCATACATTTTTTATGATGAAGGTGAATATGTTGTCTGGTTTATTGATTCCAAATAGTTCTGAGGTTTTGATTACGATTAATTTAATAGCACAAGTTATGCCATTTTTTTATTTGGTCATTCCCGTTGAGTCATGTACTACTGATCGATATGCCATCAAGAACAGCGGGTGCGTTCGCATCCACGACCTTTGTCTAATATTTTTCCAATGTCCCATTGAATCTCTCCACCATACATACCATCCGACTGTGGATGCAAAGGCGTTGTTCTTGTTTTATTGATACCGAGCAACTGACAGACTTCCTGAAATACAACTGACTCAAAATTTCTTCCTTGGTCCATGTGAATCTCCATTGGCACACCAAAACGACTAATCCAGATATTAACCACGGTGTCAGCTATCGTTGTTGCCTCCTGATTGGGTATGGGATACACCTCTGGCCATTTGTTAAAATAGTCCATTAGTACTAGCACATACTTGTTACCAACATGTGTAAGTAGTCCGAAATGGTTTTGCCACATCCATTACAATTCTCTTGAATGTCGCTCCAACGTTATACTGCTGCATTGCTCCCCGACTTTTCCGTGCAGGACCTTTTACCACCGCACATTGATCACATTTTTGATACCACTCCACTACAGATTGTCTATATCCTGCCCAGTAAAAACGTTGACGTATTTTGGCAAGTGTTTTATTAATTCCCATATGACCCCCACCAGCCCCTCCTTGATACTCCTTCAATATCTCGGCAATCCTAGACTAAGGCACCACTTTCACTAATTGTTTCACATTACCGTCCGAGCTTTAACATATTCGTTTTAAACATCCGTTCTCGATTTGGAGGCTATCCCATTGTGCCCAGTAAGCCTTTACAGTGGGACTCTTATCTGTAATTTCACACTAAGTTGGACGATTTCCTGTCACCTTAAGTTGCATTATTATTGCCAAATCTGGATCTGTTAACTGCTCGTCTCTGACCGTTTCATCCGTCCACTCCTTGTCCGGTAGTATTTCCATAAGCGTGATGTCGATAATGTCTTCCTTTGCCTCTATACGCCCGCAGTGCTTATACATTCAACTTGACATGGCCGTCTTGACAATGCTACGGCATTTCAATCCAACGTGATACTTGACGTCTGCAACAGCCAACGTAATGCTCCATGGTCCGTTGTCAGTTCGTATATGAATTTCTTGGCCATAGAAGTACTTATGAACATTTTTCAAACATTCCACTATAGCCAATAATTCCTTACGAGTCACACAATAATTACTTTCTGGTTTAGATAACACCTTCGAGTAATAGGCTATCACTCTTTCTTGACCCGCTATTTCTTGCGACAACACTCCTCCGATGCCATTATTACCTGCATCGGTAGAATAATCTAAACACCAGATATAGGGTATGCCAATAATGGTGCCGTACATAATCGCCTTCTCCATTCATTGAATGACTCCTCTTGCTCGACCTTCCGGGCCAAATTACGTAAGCTCTGATCACACACATGTCAATTCTAGATCACACTAATTATTTAACTTCACAATAATTACTTTATTTCGCTTTAATAATACTGCATTACACTTTATAAACACTGAACTTCACTTTTTCCTTGTTATTACTATTAGCACTCTCATGGCTAAAACACAACTGATTTTCTCCCAAATATTTCTCGCGTATTTCTACCAAATATTCTAACCTTCTAGAAATCTGTACAATATTCGATTAGTCTAGCACATCTACCTAGTTTATCTACTTTATAACAGTTTTACATTAACGATAGTTTCGCTACTCAAATAGAGATGTCGCCACGATCGTAACAATATTTTAGTTTTCAATCCTTTTAAATACAAGGAATAACTTTGGTTGACTTTAAAGATCATTTTTGGTGACAATTTCATTTGGGTGACGAAAGAATTTATTTTGTATTTTTCATCTAATATAATAATCTCAGTTGGAATTTCAGTGATTGCGATTGATGTTGTAGGGTTCAACATTAGCTCAACATATATAAATATCGTAACATTGGTGATAATATTTTCGGCACAATTATTGTTGCAATTGCGCCACGTTGAACATTCATTTTCCTCCATGCATTTGGCCAATTTCTTAATTCCCAAATTTTCCAATGTAAAGTGGTCTAAAGGTGTATATGCAACATATCTATTACGCGTGGTATGGTGACAAGAACTACAATTTTGTGTATTTGTACACAAAATTTGAGAAGGTTGTCGTATTGAAATTTTTGGGCTAACTTAACGTTTTCAAATCGCAATGATTTTATTAAGTTACTAAAATCAAAATGCATCAAAAGCGCACGTGTTAAAATAGTTTTCACCAGATACAATACCATTTTTGAAAAAACACATGGTTGAATTTTGTCGGCTGTTATTCCGCATTTTATTATGTTTTGCAGTTGAATCTAACAAATTAAGTTTTGCTTTGTACATTTTTTTATTCAAAACTGCCGTCTGTATTATTAGAATTTTCGAGCTTTGGTATGTTAAGAGTATCCCTGTTATAAACAAATTCATTGCGTTTATTTATCTCGTGAATTAATCGCAATGCTTTAGCAGGCAGCTTGCCTAATGCTAAATTAGCTCTGGTTCTACGTTTAATCGTAGCAAAATAGTTCTCCGCACGTGACCATTGCTTAGCAATGATTTGTGCAAGATATGGGACCAAAACGGTAAGTGCGTCATATATTTCTCCATTAGAATTTCAAGCAATTGTGGATTATGAAACGAATTGGTAGAGCCATTTTATTTACAGGGATTCAGTTCCGCAATACTATCGGAAATGCTTTTTAACTCCAGATAAAATGGATTCTGCATATATGTATATATATAGGTTATTTTAATTCCCGTACTTCACAACTAAAAATGTAACATTTCACAAGTACAAGCTGTTGATATGCCCATCTCAAAACGTATAGCATCAATCAGAAAAATTCTAATTTCGGTAAACTAGAAAAGCATACGCCCAGCAAGTTTTATGTTAATATTGAAAGTAAGAATTTTTTAAATAAATTTATCATTGATTGATCTATTTGAAAACTCAGGAGAATCGTTTCCACTTTAATTTATAATAATTTATTATTTTATTTAAAGGAACTGTAATCCTGTCCTATATAATTCCTGGGATAACATCACACAATATTACATGAGGTATACAATTGCTACTGTTGCCTGATTAAATTTTTTTATTTCCTGGGCTAAAATCCGGGGATAACTTTAAATAATTTTCGTACTCCATTTGTACCAGCATACCACGTAACTCAACATTTTGTTGTTGATCAAGCCGTTGTATGTGTTTCTTTGCAATAAAATCCGGAGATCCGCGTTCACTATTCCACGTAATACTTTATTTTGAAAAGCTTGTATTATTTTAATATTGGTTTTCTTAGTACAGCCCCAAAGCTGAATACCATAACTCCATATAGATTTTTGAATTTGTTGGTATAGTAGCAACTTATTAGGTATTGACAGCTCTGAATACCTTCCAATTAACCAATACATATTTCTATATATAATGTTAAGTTTCTCCTTTTTCTTTTTAATGTACTCTTTCCATTTTAACTTAGCATCGAGAGTCATGCCAAGATATTTGGCTGTGTTAGCATAAGGAACTTGTTTGGAATTTAGTTCTATTGGTGTTCAGTTAACTATTTGATTGGTAAAGTTAACGTCCGTTTAGTTGGTTCGTAGCAAGTAAATACAAGACTGGCCCCAGCATGCTAACTCCTGCAGATACCCTCTGAAGCTCGGAAAATTCAAAGGATTTTGGCAAATCTCGATGCAGTTTATATTCCAACCCAGAGTGCCATACTTTTTCGAAGGCGTGTGGTACATCCAGAAATATTGTTGATCATGTTTTCTTATTTTCAAGTGCAATTTCAAAAATACTTGTAATCTTGTGAACTTGCTCTATGGTGGAGTGGTTTTCTCGAAATCCGAACTGATGTGGTGGTATTAGGTTTCTCTCAAGTATTATAGGCTTCATCTTTTTGTGTAACAGTTTCTCAAAAATTTTCGATTAGATGGTTTATTCGGCGTTGCTGTCATAATTATTTCTGCTACTTTCCATTGCAGAGGTACATATTTCAGTCGAAACAAAGCGTTGAAATGTTTCTCAGGAAGTGCCTTCACTATTTCACCTGTAATTAAATCATAGCCAGGAGATTTTTCCGTTAATTTCATCTTTCAACTTTCGTAGAGTTACAGGTGGTATTTCCCAGAATCCTCATTATGCACTGGTATTATATTTTCATCCGCTGATTGTCTAGCATATGGTTGGAACGTTCTACTTTCTGTTTGGCACTTGTTACCCAATTTTCCTCATCATTTTTTACTGGCGGTATTTGATAATTTGGTCTTTTTAATGATTTTGTAGCATTCCATAGAGAATACTCAGTTTCTTTATCGCCTGTAAGACTACGAAGATAACGGGTGACCGATTCATTTTTCAGTTTTTTAAGCTTATTGCAGAGGTAATTAAAAATTATTTTTCTTTGTGGTGCTCGGTTTCTCTGCCATGTTTTCTTTGCTTTCCGTTTTTTATTAACCAACTCCCTGATCTCGACTGGATAAGTGAAATTATTACGATCCTTGTTTTGGATTACATGGGTGCTATCCCATGCTGACGGTTGTATATTATTGATTAATAGTTTAATGTCAGATAATTTCTTTATTGTGAATTTAAAATCTGTAAAGCTACAAAATGAAATTCTCTCACAAATGCGAAAGAAAAAGTTATTACACACTAAAGATTTAAATTTTGCCTTACCACAAGAACATCAAGCGCAGCGTATCTTCATTATGCAGCATCTCACCAAATTCCTGGCTGTCCTGTATCGTGAAGCTAAAAACATCAAAACAAAATTTCAGTATAAATATTTATGGTGCAAATTAGGTCAAATCTACTTACGAAAATCAGCTGATTCCATGGTACATCGTATCCATTCCATGAGCGATATTTTTCGGCTTAAAAGTGATGACCATCCGATTGAAGACAGCTCAAGTTCCTGATGGTTTGGTACGGAATGATAACTGCAATATGTTAAATTTAAGTATTATTATGTTTTATTTTCTTAATTTCAATTTTATCTTACCATTTTATAGTGATTGTTTTTGTTTACATTTATTTTTGACACTTACATTTTTTATTGTCAAACTCAGTAATATGAGGGTTGAACAATTTTTTATAGTACATTTTTTTATTATAACCTTAATTATTTTTTATGGTAGTAGAGTTAGTACTTTTTTTTTTTTATATATTTATTTTTTTATTAATTGTTGTGCACTTATATACATACATGCTCGTCATAGTTTGATTATTAAGCTTTGGTTTATTTTTCTTTCTTGCTATAATGGCTAATTATAAATTTATCTTGCAGAACATTCGGAGTTTGCGTAAAAATCTTGGCACATTTTTAACAAATATTAATGCGATTAATTTGGATTTTGATTTAATATTTTTTACTGAGACTTGGATCTCGAGTGGTGAAATGTCTAATTATAGTTTAGATGGTTATTCATTCCATGCTAATTGTAATGACCGTTATAGATCTGGTGGTGTAGCTGTATTTGTTAGATCATCATTAATTTACGATGTTTCCTCAGTAAGTCTTTCATCAGCTGATATTATGAAAATTTATATTCAACTTGGAAATGTTAAAGTTTGTTTCATATTAATATATAGATTTAATTTTTGTCCTTTTGACACTTTTTTGGAACAATTAACGACTTTCTTACATAATGATAAATCGAAACATAAAATCCTGCTTGGTGATATAAATTTGGACTTGTTGAAGGATTCGCTTACAAAAGATGATTATTTATTATTATGTTCTTCGTTTGGGCTGGAGTCCCTTCTTAACAGCGTAACTAGACCATGTGCAAATACCTGCGTTGATCATGTTTTTTCGGAAACTATTTGTAAACAATTTTCTATAGAACTTAAAAATTTGAATTTATTTGTGACTGATCATACTACTATTCATTTAACTTTAAAGTTAGCAAATAAAGCTAAAAGAGGTCGTATGTACGAACCGGTGCATCAAACGAAGATAAATTACAATGGCCTTTCTGAGGCTTTGTACTCTAGCGATTGGAGTGAAGTTTTTTCTTCGGTTGATCCCAATATAGCGTATTCATTTTTTATTGATAAATTTATTTTTAATCTTAATAAATTTAAAACAATTGTAAAAATTAAAAGGAGTCACTTTAAGCTCAAGCCTTGGATGAGTGGCTCGTTATTAAAATTGATAAATCATCGAAATCGTTTATCGAAAAAATTAGCAAAAAATCGAAATAATGATGTCCTCAAGAAAAAAATTGAAAAGCTGAATTCTAAGATTAAAATCTTGGTTCCACTCAGGAAAGAACGTTATTTTAAAAATAAGATAGAGGCAGCAACAGATATTAAATCAAAATGGAAAATTGTAAATAATGTATTAAATAACAAAACCAGTATAAATAGTATAACAGCAATAGATATTGGTGAAAATAATATTAAAACTGACCCAAAAGAAATTGCGAACGTATTTAATGACCATTTTATTAATATACCTAATGTGATTATAAATAAAAATCATGAAAATATTATTATTGAAGATGTTGTTAGAAATAACATGGTTTTGTCACGATACAGTAATCTAAATTCTTTCTTTTTTCCAATTAGTGAATCAGAGATACTGTTAGCAGTAAATGAATTGAAATATTCTAATTCTTGTGGAGTTGATGGGGTCTCAAATTCACTGGTAAAAAATGTTATTTTCAGTATTACCCATATTTTAGAATTTATTTTTAATCTATGTTTTGAAAAGGGTGTGTTTCCTGAGAAATTAAAAATTGGTATTGTTAAACCATTATATAAAAAGGACTCACGTATTGATCTTAACAATTATCGCCCAATTACTTTACTGAATACATTTTCGAAGATTTTGGAAAAAATTATTAAATTTAGATTGCTCAATTATTTTGAAAGAATACAATTTTTGGATAAGAGGCAGTTCGGTTTTATAAAACAATCATCGACTGAAAAAGCACTTATTTCATTTCTTACTCCTGTATATCATCATTTAAATGAAAATCTAAAAGTGTCCTCACTTTTTATTGATATTACAAAAGCTTTTGATACAGTCAACCATGCAATATTGTTAGATAAGTTATCACATATAGGTATCAGAGGCTCGGCACTTTCTCTTTTTCAGTCCTATCTTCAAAATCGTGTGCAAACTGTTTGCATTAACAAAATATATAGCGATGAAAAGGTGATTAATGTTGGGGTTCCCCAAGGCTCTGTCCTAGGGCCATTACTTTTTTTGATCTATTGTAATTCGATCTTTGATCTTAAACTGCATGGTAGCCTTGTTGCGTTTGCGGATGATATGGAGTTTCTATACTCCAGCTCAGATATGAATTCATTAAAATGTGCCGTGAAAGATGACATGAGTTTGCTAAAGAAATGGTTCTACGAACATGATATGGTTCTAAGCTGCAAATCAAAAATTATGTATTTCAATGTGAGTTGTGCCATCCATGATCCTAATCCAATATTTTTTCATTCATTGGCTTGCAATGAGTCTGATTGTAATACTCTTTGTGTACCTATTGAAAACGTAACATCATTCAAATATTTAGGTGTGAGCTTGGATTCCCAACTAAATTTTAAGGATCATATTGCCAACTTAAAAATAAAACTTAGGCAAACATTAAGAACGTTTTTTTTACTTGAGAAATATATGTAGTTCGAAATTTTTAAGATGCCTTTATTATGCATTGTTTGATTCGCATCTTCAATATGGTATAACATGCTGGGGTGGTATTTACTTATCAAATATCAAACCGTTGATGACTATCCAAAAAGGAGTTTTAAAAATTATGAATTACTTACCAAGGGCCACGCCATCTTTGCCTTTGTTCGTGCATTTAAAAATTTTACCTCTACGCTACCTGTACGTTTTCAAAGTTCTAAAAATGTACTATGTGATGAGCGGGCATCGTCTAATTAATTTTCATATTTCTGAGCCGTATATGTTCCGGAACAAAAACAGAATTAAAACTCCGCAACCGTATAAAGAACATTTTAAGAAATTTTTCTCATACGCTGCTCCGAAATTATATAGCCAAGTACCGACCGACATTGTGAACACAAATACAATTACTAAATTTAGTAGATTATTAAAAGATTGGTTATTTACAATTAGCAACATTGAAATTTTATTTGAAACATTAATTTAATTTATCGTGTATGTATAAAACTGTATTGTATGATGTGTCGCTATTTATTACGCAAATGAATCGTTTTGCAAAATAAAAATTTGTTATTTTTTTTTTATTTGTTATATTTTAAACTATGCTCGTATGTACATATATTAGTTTTAATTTTTTAATTATGTAACCTCAACTACCTTTAATATTATTTTGTGATAAGTAGGTATAATGAATCGTGGCTCCATGACATTTGTATAAATAAGGAGTACACTAAAATAGTTATTTTCTGTATTGTTATTTATTGTATACAAAATTTTATTATTTAAATAGAAAATATACTGTTATTTAAAAAAAAAAAAAAAAAAAAAAAAAAGGTTCCACTTCATTTTCTAATTGAACCGGATGCTTTGGTGTTGTCTTCAACCAATTTCCTAAATAATTCCAATTGGTTTTGTTATTTGTTAGTCTAGGTGGATTTTCCTTCTTAACAATCGTAGAACTAAATGTCATAATGACGGGCGAGTGATCCGATGAGAGGCTTTCACTATTTTCTAGAAAAATGTTGTTTTGGGATAATATCTCTTGTAATGTAGTAATCAATTAGATCCGGAGTTTCTTAAATGAATAGTTTCTTTCACAAATATTGTTGATCCTCCTCTTGATCTGTCTGCAGTATGTATGTGATGTGTGATAAGAGACGTAACCACGTATTTGGTATATGGAATTTTAGTAAGATGGCTTTCTGATATTAAACATATATCAATTTTCTTAATCTGAAATATGTTGGATTATTTTATTTGCATTCCAGATTACAATGCTTACTGTTTTATTTCATCCACTGTTTCTCGGCTATCTACTCGCCTGTTTAAAGCATCTATGGATCTCTCTTGTTTTATAAGCCGTGTATTTAGCGCTTCGATGCTTTTAAATATTTTTTCAAGCATTGATGTATCTTTGGAGTTTTTGAAATTTACTGATTTGTGTGGAGACGTGCTTTATAGCCCGGATACCACCACTTGCGATCAGTTACTTTACTCGATATAGATGTGGTAATGTTTCCTAGGTTGGTGTTTACGCTATTGGCGTTTTATAATATGATGGATCTTGAATTTCTATTTAGTGGACACGCCCGAGCAGGGTGCCTTCGGCTTTTTACACATCTTGGCTCTCTATTGCAGTATCTTTGCGTATGGCTAAAATCTTGCCACTTTTTGCATTGCACTAATAAGCCCAGTGGTTAAAGATGGCTTCTATCTTTTCTTTGTTATTGAAAGTTAACATAAATAACGGGAGACCTCTTTTAGTAACTTTAAATTTGGACACTTTTTTGACCTTCTCTCTTTTTATTATATTTGATGCACTTTCTATTTGCAGTACGTGTCGATGGAGAGCTTTCATAATGTCTTTTATTATACAGGTTAGATGGAGGCCCCTTGCCATAATCTTTATTGGGCGGTTGCTTTTATTTTCATATGTATACCAGTCGATTTTCTCTAAGATTTGTTGATAAGGCTCTATAAGTATCAGAGTCCGGTGTGTAGATTTTCGATATTGTTCTTAAAGGATATTATTCTGTATTCCTTATCTGTAATGGATTTCAAAATAATTTGCACAGCTCTATATTCGGTTATACCAATAATATTATGGTGGTGGTTTTTTTTTCTTTTAGTGGTTTGCTTTCACTTTTATCTCGCTGTTAATCCTTCTGGGGATATCCCTGTGCCTCTTTTCTATTAGTAGATTCTGTCTGCGATCTACTGCCTCGTCGTTTTTTCCGTTTTATCATTCGGTCGCTATTGTTAACTCCTCCTCATTAGTGTAAATCTCTGTAGTCTCGTTACTAGTTTTAGGTTCATCATTGGCTTTGGTTAAAAAACTTTTTTTCAATTCTTCATTTTCCTTCGTCAGCACCATAATTTTGCTACTAAGCTGATGCGTCATCTCTTCAATTTCATTAATTTTTGGGTGAAGATTCGCAGTTTTTCTTTCTAACTGAGAGTAGCCAGTTGATGTTGGCATCAGGCTTGAAAGCCCTTCTTGTGATAACAAGTCTAAGTTAAAATTTCAGTTAGGTGATCTTCATGTATTTGATCTTCTTTGGAAAGGATTTGATGTTCCGAGATCTTGATATTGGTGTACCACCTTAATTTAAATTGACCCAATAATTTTGACCGGGAGTGTATATAAAATAATTTAAAAAGAAACTACTATTACTGCACTTTTTGACTATTTCATTTTGATTTTATCGCTTGTTTTATAGATTTCACGTCCAAACCCCGCTTAAGGATTTGAAAGAAAATCGATTGTGGAACATAATATCTTAAAAAACACCAATACTAACTTGCTGAATTTGAAATTGAAATTCTTAACTCAAAAGCCGAGCACTTCAGAATTTTTGAAAATGGCACTAATTTGTGGTTTACAACATTTACCAATCAATTGATTTATACCGCAATTGACTATCCCACTAATAACATAAGATCGTGTGAACAAAAGAATATAATTTATTGTGTTGTTGCTCACCTTAAAAAAGAAGTTTCAATCGCGCATATAATAAATATACTGGCGCCAAAAAACTTTTTCGCACACACAACGGATATTACGAATTTACCAGTTTCCAGAATAAGATTCTCATGGCATTGACCTAATAAATACTAATTCCTTTTTAATCGCGGCTATACAATTTCTGAGTGTCAATGTAAGGTACTAACTATTTCTGGATGTCACATTGTGCATATTGCGACTCGTCACATAAATCAAATATTTATTTTTAAATTAAAAATTAAATGTAAATTCAACAACAACAACAACAACAAAAAACCTCTTTAAAATTTATTTTCAATGATTTACTGCGAAGGTTAAACTAATAATCATCTGTCTATATAGTTTTTAACCCATTCGGTCGCGTCATCTCGTATTCAAGTTATTGATCTACACGGGCTCGTTTATAAGACGTATCGTTACACTTGTTTCTAAATTACACAATAATTATACAACGAGTATAATTATATACACTTGGTCTTATGACCTTTAAGTAGTCTGTCTTCATTAAATGCGCAGCTTGGAGTCAAATAATCAAAATATCTGCTATGATGTCAGCTCGTATATAGTTTTGGTAATTTTCTGTTTAGTTATTTATTGTTTAGAAATTAAATTAACATTTATTAAATTAGGCCATGCGTGCGTGTTGAAATGCATTCATGAAGAATAATTATATAAGAAATAGTTAATTGGTAAGTGTATGGTTTAGAGACCACACCTAATGTAAATACACATGTTACTAATCGATTTCGAAAATCCCTATTGATTCAAAATTGAAAAACTGTTGACAAAACTACATTTTTTTTATTTACCGAGCAACAATGTTGTTAACAAAACATATATTTTATGACCGCACATACTGATATTTAAATAATTTTTTTATGACCGAGGTATTCAAGGAATTTATACCGCGTGCTTATACTGCAAAAAAAATCCATCACATGTCCGCGTTTTTTAATACATTGATTTAACTATTCATCAAAGTACGTTTTTACAAAAACCTATGCCAAACACAAATATCGTTCGTGTACACAAAATTTCAAAATCCTTTAAAGGTTTACACAATCGCACCCGCACTCATTTTCCATCGCTCTGATTAGAATCATATGTCTTTGTATAACGTTTGTGGTTGTTGTTGTCGTTTTTTTTTGTTATATAAACAATTAATGTTGATGTTGATGTTTTATGACTGATGTTGTTGTTTATTGGAGAATTTAAAAAAATCATAAAAGAATTTTTTTTTATGGTAAACAATAAAAAAATTTCTGTAGTAACGCCACATGATGATCGTTTCTTAAAAAATTATATTCTTTTGAGTTTCTTGCATGTATACAAAATCTCTTTTTATGTTTTTTTTTTGTGACTGCGTACTTCCTCTTACCAAACACAGTTTTTTTTTTAAATAAACGAATGCAACTTAGGCAATTGTATATGCAATTCCTGGAAATTACGACAACATTTAATTTGTTTTTAATTAGGTGACATGAATTTTAGATTTAAAAAACTCGTTCATTTTGAAAACCATTCAAATCGGTCAAACTTTTATTATACCATGCATACTCGTATGTCAAGTTTTATGGAAGGTTGAGGAAACGTACGAGTATGTGTTTTTTGAAAATATTTTTAAATTGTGTCCATTGCAATCAGGGCTGGATTAAGGGAAAAGGCGCACTACAGAATTCGAGCTATCTTTTACATCAATCAGCCTTTTTAACCCAATTTATAATTTTGTTTTAATAAAAAAAATCGCGTCGAGCATGATGGAACTATATATGAGCATCGGAAGCTATGAATTAATGCAACATGCTCCACAATGAATGTTTCTCAAACTGAAATTATGTTATCTGTGTTAGGTTCCACATCTTATTTTGATTAACAATAAAAGCAAGAGTAATTTGAAAATTTGTACCTCCCGAATATTTGGTCCCACAAAATAAATAATTTGTGAAAGAATATTTTACGTTCTCTCGTGTACAATTTCGTACAGTGTCTAGGTCCACAAATCAAGCATTAGGTTCCACAAATATTAATTTATGTCCATAACATATATAGATAGATAGATTTTACGCTCTTGTACTCAGTCCCCATATCGATTTATAAATTCTGTCTAAGACAGACAGTTGAAAACTCATCAGACAGGTTCAAACTCGCCAAAATATTTCTTACTTCAAATTATTCCATTAACTTTCAATTATTTTAATTTTCCAGCTGATTTATATTGAATGAACATGAGTTATACTAAATTATTTTATCACTCAGCCAATACGTGCTTCAAATATAAATTTGCATATAATGTTTTAAATATGGTAATTCGTTTCATTTTTTCAGAGTGCAATAGTCAAACATACACGTTGAAATTATATTTCAAAAAAAAATTAGAGTTAGCATCTAGGTCGACTCGATTCGGTAGTAACAAAACACGTTTTTGATATTTGGGAGGTCCTGCAGTTTTGGTTTCTAAAAATGTCCTAAAAAATATGTTTTAAACTCAAAAGAATATCAAAATGGCTTGACCAATTGAAACTGATTCATGAATGATTATTGCAGATTTTTGTTGTGATGCAAAATCAAAGTTCAACCTGTTTTTATAAAATGTATCTCAAATAAAATATTATCATTAACAAAGTTAGGTTCCACAAGATATATATTTTTAACAGAAATATGAATGTTAAAGATGCAAACCATTTAAGTATCTGGAAAACTAGTACTACACATATTAAATTAGATCCCAGATAGAATGTATCCAAATTTCAAAACCAATGCCAGAAGTCCTAGAAATTTTTATGAAAACTTTAAAAAATTATGGTTTAATAAAAAATTCCGTAGAACATTATGTTCCACAATAAATCTTTCATGAACTGAACATTATGTTCAACTAAACTAAGCTAAATTAAGTTCTCTGCGTTAGGTTCCACACCGTATTTTGATTAAAAATAAAATTAATAGTAATTAGAAAATGTGTACCACCTGAATATTAGGTCCCACAAAAAAATCACTTTTGAAAGAGGAATTTCCGTACTCTCGTATACAATTTCGTACTGTGTTCACAGTAGGGCATGACGCAAACATCATTAGGTATGAAATCTTAAAAAAAATCCTGGTCCATAAATCAAGCATTAGGTTCCACAAATATTTATTTATATCCTGCCCATAGATAAATTTTACATTTCATTGTATTTTATTTGCATACGCCTGTACTCCGTCTATATATCGATTTATAAATTCTACCTAAGACATCTAGTTGAAAAATGAGAAGAAGGTTTAATCAGACTGGTTCAAACCCACCTAAATATTTGTTAGTTCAAATTATTCCATTAACTATAAATTATTTAATATTCCGGCTGATTTATATAGAATGAACATGAGTTATACAAAATCATTTTGGCACCCAGTCAATACGTTCCACAACAAATAAATTATGTCAGCTGTTTTTCGGCTTAATCTCTATAAAACCGATATTATATGTTCCACAAGAACAAAATATTACGAATGTATTTGCAGAAGATGATGAGTCTGTCAAATACATCTATTTATGGTTATTTGAAACTGTTCTAAACAATGATTCATATTTTGCCTAAAATTTTAATTTCAATACAAAATTATTTAATTGCAAACTTTTATCACAAACACAATTTGAGGAAATATATTCAACAAAATTGTGTTATTTATTAACAAAATATATTTAAAATGTTCTATTTAAACTGTACTCCAATTCGACTGCTCAAAATCATTGTATACGTATATCCAAAGCTAAGGAAGCTCCCTTGCAGAAAACCTTGAAATAATGTTATTAAGTCGCAAAAGTTAAAGAATTGAATAAAATTATATTTTGTACTTTCATACTCGATTGGCCAGAGAAAACGGTTTTGAGACATGAAACATCCAGCCTCCACTCTTCAAACATTTTTATCTTTTTAGGTAATCAAGTTCCAGTGTTTCAATTTATTTCTAAAATATAAAATATTCCAACAATGAATTAAAGAAATGGCATCTACAAGAACATAAATAAATTTAGATTCCACATAAAACCCTAACCACTAAACCAAGCACACAACTTATTTCATTGAATGTACTTGCCATTAAGACTAATATTATTTCAAAATGAATTATTATGTTCCACAAAAGATGTAATGTTTCAGTTTTGGATTATAAGCTCTATAAAACACACATTATGTTCCATAGAAATAAACTATGCGTATAGTTATACGGCTGTTTCCATGAAGGGTGAACTAATTGTTGCCCCGGCATCATCAGGGTTGTAACACAATGTATCCAGGGTTATAACACAATTCCCGTCAACCTCACCTTTAACTGTTAAACCGTCTCCACCTCGTCCCTAGCTTCTTCATACTCCTGTTCTTCCTTCTTGTTCCCAATTTTCGCATTATCCGATCGTCGACGACCCAGAGATCGCGATCCCGCTCGTCTCCATCTAATTTCACGACAGTCTCGTGATATGTGACCTGTTTTGTCACATGTGCAACACCGTATTTTCCAAATACCTTGGTTTCCTGTCCTTCCTCTTGCTCGATGTTCGTTCTAACATCCATCTCCACCCGTCGCACTCCAAGTGAAGGCTTAATGATGGCCTATGCAGTCTCGTTTATCATCGCAATTCTCTCCATATAATCGTGAGACGTATTTGTATATGTGCCACATGCACTAGCCGTTCGACCTCTGATGAATATTCTTGAATAGTTTCTCCGAGTTTTTGATATCGAGTCTCTATCTTTAAATTTGCATGTCTCGAAGTTCTTTTCTGAAACCAAAAACTTTCTCTTCCAACTCTTGAAATTCTGTTTGCTATTTCTGTTCAACCTTTTGAACCGTGGACTGAATTTGCTCTACTTCTTCATGTTGTGTATTATAAATCTATTGAAACTTCTTGTCTATTTGATTTATTGATCTCGGCCACTGCTTCAAATAATCGTTGCTTCAATTCATTTTTCTGACTGGCCATTGACAAACCATGCCGCTCCAACTCCTGCTTTGATTCGGAACTCGTTAACTCGTCTAGAATCATCTCTTTTAATTCACCGCTGTCACCAATTGTGACGTTTTCGCCTTGTCAAACAAGGTTCTATCACTGGATTGTGGATACGACAAACGATGCAAATTCTAAATCACACTAAATTTATTTATCTACGAATAATTACACTTAATACTAATTTACACAACACTATATTACACTTGGGTTACTCTTTACTTTCACTTTTTTCTTTTTACTACTATTAGCACACTCACGGTTAAAACACAACCATCGCGTATTTATACCAAATATTCTAACCTTCTAGAATATTCGAGAGTGTCTAGACTAAACTTGAATAGTCAAGAGACATTTACTTTATAATAGTTTTATGTTTACAGTAGCGTCTCTACTCAAATAGAGATGTCGCCACATCGTAACAATATCTTTAATATATAAAGTCTTCCAAACATATACCACATATGTAAGTATAATGACGTTAAACACACAATTGAAATTATGTCTTATGAAAACGATATGTTTGGGTCGCACAACTTATTTTGACCGTCAATCTGACTAAACAAAATTATTTATTGACGATGTTAGGTTCCACAGCGTGTTCCAGTTTATGTAAGTCACATTAATTTATCAAAACTCGACTTTACCATGTCCTTAAGATAAATGCAACCCACACAAATAAAATTAGGTACTGTGCGCATATAAGACTATGAAATAGGTTCCACTAATATTGTGGATTTTATGTCATTAGGTTCCACAATATTTGTGGAACCTATAAATTACTAATTTTCACATACACTGCTTCGCATAATTGGCATACTAGACGCTTATAGTACTTGGGACAAACAATTGGAAACTCAACAGAAAATTTAGCACAACTATACGATTTGGTCATGGTCATTATTTCTCATCTCTATACACAAAAATTTCAAGACTCAACTCAAAACTTACATCACTTGGTTTATAAACAATTTAGACACCAATAATAATAATAATAAAAAAAACTTCATTTCATAAGAATTTTTGTTATTGTTGTTGTTGTTGCAAACGAAGACGACTTAAGCAATAAACGCGAAAAAAAAAATCACAAATTGTAAAGTTGATTATTGAGTTTGAATGTGAAGAATATTTTCAAGGTTAACTTCTTTTATCGAGAGTATATAAAAACTTACATACATGCATACATACATTCAAGACACATACAAATGTTATAAGAAAAGCTTAAAAACCAAAAAATTTCTTATCTATCTCTTCGTCTTGCACATACATACATAATATATAATGTACAGTCTTGCTGGTTTTTCATTAATAATCAACATATCTGCCGATGTTATTGTTGTACATATATAAATGTTATGCGTTGTGTGCTGTTGTTGTTGTTTGCCGCGCGTTTCTTTCTTTTTTTTTAAGTTTTCATGCAAAATGATGACAATGAAAGTAAAATTCAATGGTATAACCAATTTTTTTTTAAGTTTAGTATGCCGCAAGCATTTTTGGAGCAGAGTATAAAATGAGAGAGAGAGATAGTGACATAATAAATTTTTAAAAACAGCAGCGGCCACGGTCTTGCGATTTAAAATAGTCTTGGCACCCTAAACGGGTTACATTTTCTAACTAAATTATGCACTTTGCGTGTCACGTACACATATATATGCACATTATGTATGTATATAGGACGGGATCGGAACGTCTTATCGAATTAAAAATTCCATATTATGTTTTGTTTTATGAATCAAGCAAGATATATTATATTTGTTATGTTACATGTACATATACGACAGACTGTATTTTTTATTTTTTTTTATTTTTATGAGTTTGAATTTTAATTTGCAGTCTGGCTATAAGCAATTTTCTTAATTTTTTTATTTTTTGTGTACCGTCTTTTTGTGTACATACATATATACTGTACATATATATGTACATATATACAATATCGTATGTACATCAAGAGTTCGTGATATGCATTTTAAAATTATGTATATTCCAGCTTTTTTGTTGTTGATTATATTTTTTTTTTTTCGGATACAAATGGGTTGGTTCGGTTGATTCATGTATATGAATACCATATATACATATTTAAATACATAAATGAATAGAGAATTTATATATAAACATTTAATATTTATCGATATTCGGAATGACTCTTGTCGTTCGATTTTATAACAAAAATTCCTAACTAAATATTTATACAAAAATCTACTTTGCGCGCATTCCCAAATATATTCTCTATGAACATTATATATCCGTGTTCATTAATCTGGATTTTTTGTTATTCTAGATATGCAAATTAAATAAAAATGTTGTCTTCATTTTTGGTTGGGTTGGTGATCTTCCCGAAGAACAAAAATACGTAGCATCATAAATTTATCATCTTAATTAACGGCCGATATACAATGTAAAAATAGTGTCCACTTAAAAAAAAAACAAAAAGACAAAAAGCCGCGCTAAATTTATGTTTTAATAATATTAAATTAAGTTTTAAGACCAGATTGGCAACTTGCAATCATAATAAATTTTATACTTTTGCCCAACGAATATATATATGAAACGTACATAAACATCTCCAGAAAGTTGTTATTTCTTTGCGCATATTCTTCCCAATCTTTTTTTTGTTTTGTTTATTTATTTAAATATTTTAACGATTCTGGATTATTCCACATTCCAATGATGATAAAATGCAACTTAATACACAAACATTTTTTAATGATGTCATAAACAATAATAATTAAAAATCACAGTGACCAATTTCGTAATTATGAATATAGTTTGTTACAAATAACACTCGGCTTGAATTGATGCAAATCGTATTTTATTTTTTTGTGTGGTGCCATATGTTTTTTTTCGGTACGTACGTACGCACGCATCCCAAATCTTTTTTTTAAAATGATTTATATTTGAATCGAGAACTAAGGCATATTACCTATAATACCACCTATGGTGCCAAAAAATAATTAAAATATTTTATTTTTTTCGGTTTATTTATTCTTGTGGCATAGCGTTAATTGTTGTTATTGTTACAAAATTTGAAAAATTATCGCTACTTACTGGGAAGAAATTTTTTAATATTTTAATTTTCTATTTACACTAAATTTTAGCTAGTGTTTGATGGTTAATATTGTGGAGATATTTATTTATGTGTACACAAACTTGATTGCTTTCTTAATTATATATTATAGTTCGTGCTGTTGCTACGCTACTCAAAATTGTTACACTATTTCCGTTCTAATCAGTGCGTTATACAGGTGGCCTAAATCGAAATCGATATTTATTTTGCTAGTCTATTGCTCAATAGATGGCAGCCCATTTATTAAAAATATATTTATGGAGTTAAAAATTGAATTAATTAATTCTGAACATTGATGAGTTTTTTTTTTTTTGTTGAGTTTTAAAATCTTGAAACTATCACCAGGTCAAATACCCCCCGTATTTATCTCTAGAATTATTTCAACTATCATAGTATCCAAAAATATTAGTATTTAAATTTTGAGTAAAATTTGGACATTTTTTAAAATTCAAAAATGTCTTGAATTATATCAAAATATTTTGCATTGGCCCTAAATTCTTATATCTCGATAGGAGCACCAACATTTTCTGAAAATTACAAACTAGGAATTTAGTAATTTTGGTGAATGCTAATTTAAAAATATTGAGTTATTCAATTTTGCAACTGGATTTCTGTAATAATCAACGAATTTTTAAGTTTGGGAATTCGACCAAACAAATATTTAAATAAAATAAAAAACTTGAAATCAAATTTGAACGTATACGTTTCAAACTTGTTGGATATTTTATGGTAATTCTATTTTATTTGAAAAATGTGTTCTAATTCTAGAATATGAAAGTTCAAATTTCTTGGGACACGCGTCGCATTTATCTCTAGAATTATTTCAATTACTAGATTTAGTCTATATAGGGAATTTAATTTTAAATAAAGTTTGCTTAGGATATTATATCGACATGGTTTTTAATTTATTAAATTCAGCATTAGAACAACGTTCTAGATTTGTATATTATTTGGGCTTCTTCCCAAGTCATACAATTTTTTAAATACATTAGTTTCTAAGTTTCTCTTGATTTTACAATAAAATCCGAGAAAATTATTTTTATAAATGTTCAAATTTTAGAATTAGAAATATGAAATTTTGAGAATAAAACAGTATTTGGAAAAAAAAAAAATAAATTCGAAGTATTTTTAATAAATGATGTTGGAGGGACAAATTTTTAAATATTTTGAACTAACACGTTTTCAAGTTGTAGAATATTTTAAATTGAAAGTTATTTTGTAAAATGCCCCTCGTATTTTTCTCTAGAATTATTTCAGCTACCATATTTTACCTAAACATATTAGGACCTTTGACTTAACTTCGAAAATGAAGTTATGTGTATTAATTGTTTTCGGCAGATCTAAAAATTAATACATTTCCGAAATATGCCCAATACGCCGGATTAAGGTGCTCTGAATTTCATCTCTCATAAATCATAAATAATAGTAATGAAATCCCAAATTCGATTAGTAAAATTATGATTATTTTGGTAACTTTTACATCTAAAATATTCTAATTTTCTTCTAATTTTATAATAAATTTCAGTAAAACTCTCTCTCTACGAATGGTTAAAGTTAGTAAAATTACAGGCAATTTTAGTAAAAATTCTGTTTCTGTAATTATATCTGACAATTAGTGAAATTTTTTAAAGCTCAAATCGAGAATATTGCATTTTATAATATTTTTCCATTACATCAAATTGTTTGTCACTCAAATTTTACTTCAGAAATTAAATTTTAATGTCTAAAAATTTCAAATTTCAAAGAAAGCTGGTTTTGATCGATAATCAATCAATTTTAATTTTTTTTAAAATCCCACACTATTTAGTCAATTAAAATTTCTAAACCAATGTTTGACGTATGCAATTGGAATATTTGTAAAAATTAATAAAAACGATTTGTTCAATAAATCAAATTGCAAGTGGCTCAAAATCGAAGGGTAATGTTGCAATGAAACTTTAAACATTGAATACCCTCCGTATTTATCTCTAGAATTATTTCAACTACCATATGCAATTGACATATTTATATCGGAATTTTGAATAAAATTTGGACTGGATATTTGACGTGATTGCGAAATTTAATAAATTAATTTTTAAACTACTTTTAAGGTTGGTCTCTGCATTCTCATTTTCCAAATTTTATAAATAGTCAAATACTATAGAAGCTTCCGAAATACATTAAATTTTGAATATACCAAATTTTCTGTTAAAATTTGATTTTAATAAATTTTAGAGAAATTCTAAAAAATTGGAAAAGTCTGAGTACATTTTTTACATTTTTCAAAAATCGCTAGGCAAACTGTTAAATACAAACTCGAGGCAATTTATGTTAAATATTAATTTTAAATTTAATTGATTTGTATATTTTCAGAACCTTAATTATTGGTTGATTTGCAATATCAAATTTATAAATTATTAAATTTAAATAATAAAAATTAATATTTTAATCCTAAAATTTGGTTTAAAATATCGAGTTAAAAGAAGTTCAACTAAATTTTTGGGTTGAGATTGGGTAATTTCAAAATTTCGGAAACTAGCAAATTAAAGTTCTTAGCTTATATTTTGTAATAAATTCTTCGTCTTGTCCATATCTCGATAGAGATACCAATATTTTCTGAAAATTGTAAACTTTGAATTCAATACAAGCTAATTTTAAAATATCGAATTCATCAAATTTGCTAATAGTGCACGGAATTAAAACAAAACAATTGAATTTCTACATTTAAATTCGTCTACCGATTTTCCGTCCAATTTGTTTCCAATCCAAAATTTTGGAACGATAATCAACAAATATTTCGCTATTTAACCAATTCACCATTATTTAAAATAAAAGTTTAGAAATCAGCAGTAACCAGAACGTTATTGAAACTTTTGATTTCGAATATATACCCTCCGTATTTACCTCCAGAATTATTGCAATTACCATATTTGCCTAAAATATTGACATTTTAAATTTTAGTAAAATTTGTTCAAGAAATTTATTTTCAAAATTTTGAATTTCTTTGAATTTATGGAATGTTTCAATTTTGTTACCGAACTTTCCTTACAAACATTTAGTGTCCGCGGTGATAGTCAACGCATTTTAAAGTTTGGGATAATGTCCGTCATTCAGCCAAACAAATATTTAAATAAAATAAAAAACTTGAAATCAAATTTTAACGTATGTGCATTTCAAACTTGTTTTGTAGTTTACTGTAATTCTGTTTTATTTGAAATATGTTTTCTAATTCTAGAATATGAAAGTTTAAAATTCGTGGAACACTCCTCGTATTTATCTCTAGAATAATTTCAATTACTAAATTTTGACTACATATTGGCATTTTAATTTTGAGTGAAATTTGCTTAGGATAAGTTATATCGAATTGTATAATATCTGAGCTTTTCCCCAATTTCTCATCTTACAACATTTTTTAAATACCTACACTAGTTTTTAGGTTTCTCTTGATTTTATAATAAAATCCGATAAAATTATTTTTCTGAATGCCTAAATTTGAAGTTTAGACAAATTCTAGAATTAGAAATATGAAATTTTGAAAATAATAAAAAAGTATTTTGAAAAAAAAATTATATAAATTCTGAATTCTTGAAATTCGTAGTATTTCTAATAAATGCTGTCGAAAGGACAAACTTTTAATTAAGTTGAATTTACACAAAAAAATGTTTGCCATGTTTTGTAATAGTTATGTTTTCTAGTTCTAGAATATTTTAAATCGAAAAATTTTGTTGAAATAAAAATTAAAATGTTAAATGCCCCTCGTATTTTTCTCTAAAATATTTCAGCTACAATAATTATAAATATATATTTCGAGTAAAATTTGTAAAATAAGGACATTTGACATTACTTCGAAAATGAAGTTATGGGTATCAAATTTTTTCTACAGATTTTAAAATTAATACATTTCTGAAATATATCTAATATTCTGAATTAAGGTGGTTCCCTGAATTGGGTGAATGCCTAAATTTGAGGTTTAGTCAAATTAAATACTTAGAAAATCTTTTCAAATTTTGCAAATAAAACTATTTTAAAAAATGTTTCAGGCAATCAGTAAAAATTCTGAATATTGCATTTAAACACTATTTAGTCAATTAAAATTTCTAAAACAATGTTTAACGTATGGAATTTGTGTGAACATTTACTCGCATTTGTATTAAAAACGTTTTGTACAATAAATCAAATTGCAAGTGGCTGTAAATCCAAGGGTTATGTTGCAATAAAACTTTAATTATTGAATACCCTCCGTATTTATCTCTAGAATTGATTCAACTACCATATTCAGCTGAACTATTTATACCGGAATTTTGAGTAAAATTTGGACTGGAAATTTGGACGTAATTGCGAAATTTAATAATTTTCTGAATTATGTCCAATGTTCTGGATTTCGCTCCGTTTAAGGTTTGTCTCTGCATTCTCTTCTTCCAAATTTTAAAAATAGTAAAATATTATAGAAGCTTTCGAAATGCATTAAATTTTGAATATAATAAAATTTTTGTTAAACTTTTTTTAATAAATTTTTAAATCTCATTTCCGGACATTTTGTAATTGTGCTAAATTCAAAACCTGAGCCTATCACACAACCACTTCATAAACATATCTGACCCCAATGGAACATGCAAAATATTTTCTATCGGTTCAGGAACGTCACAAATAGGTTACAACGCCTTCTGGATGATCGGTGAATCAATATTAGACCGACAATAGTGGCCCGATAGTTCAAACGAGAGAATTTAAATTTTTCATCTTAAAGCAACTAAAATTTCGCAGTGTTTTCATACAAGGAGAAACGCATTCGAAAATAACAAAACGAACGCAGTTTGTTGCGTCTTGGCTGAAACAAGCTGAAGTTCATATAGCTATGAGACTGAATTAGTTCTTTAATTTAACTGACAATTTTACAAAGTATCTTTCAATGAATATTAGGGTGGGTTGTATAGCTGGCGGGAGCTTCACTTTAATCTTCTGAGCACAGTAATTGCAATTTAAGTTAAAAAAGATATTCTGTACCGCAATTAGATGAATTACTAGAGTGATTTTGGATCATAGAGGTATGTCATACTAACGATAAATCATTATCTAAGTCCGACATCGATGGCAAATTTATCGTTAAACTTCCTTTCGTTCACAGTCTAGAATTGCAAAGATTTTAGAAATTCATATGCAATACAATACTTTTAGGAAGGAATATCAAACGATTAGTTAATCAAACCACTATGTTATGAAACCCGGTTCATCAACGACTCGGTTACTCTATTAATGATTTATTTTGAACGGGCCCGTTGTTCAGGATGAATTATTTGCTGTTCTTCTTCGATTTCGTTCACACATCCATGCATTTTCTGCTGATATATGTGAAATTTATAGGCAGATTCTACTCCACTCCAACGGCCAACAATACCAGTACATCTTCTGGCGGTGCAATTCATCTGAACTTCCAAAAACACCTCTTTTAAACATTCCACGTCATTTATTTAATGGTAGCGAGAAGTATCCAGGAATTCAATTGCATGGTTTCGCTGATAGTATCTTAAACTTCAAGGTCCTATGATGTTATAACTGGAAATCGTCATCTTCCAAATGAAAAACCTACGTCTAAACCGTGTGTCCGATATGCAAATGGCGTCACGTAGAGTCAAAATTAAACCTAAACTTTTAAATTAAACCTAGGGACTTTTCCTGAATTGTTAATGAATTCTGAACTTTGGTGGGTTGAACCCAATGTTTTTCATTCATCAATTGAGGCCTGGAATAATTCGGAATAACGTACAGAATTAATTGAGGTCATCAAAGAAAAAAACGTGAGATGGTTAAAATTCTGTGGTGACAATACAAAATGCAATGGTTTATGCACTTCGTTATGCAATTACGCAATTCTGTGTCTGATTCAATCCACAAGCTTTCCGTTCGAATATAAAGGCTAACTGGAACCTGATTTTCAAGTTAAACATCCATTGCTAAAATCGGTTTCATTCATCAACAAATTGCGAAAATGGTTTACAAATATTCCGATTAATATATTTGGCAATTTTTGTATGTCTTGAGACAAGAGCCGTACATTTGTAATTGGCCTCAGATCTCACTTCTGCTTTATTCTTCGGTGCATTTCGTGGGTTTATAGCAACAAGAAGACTATGTAAAACTGTATTCACAGATAATGGGACCAACTTTTTAGCCGCCAATTCTGGTTTACACGATTGGTTTAAGATGCTTCAGGATGCAGATTAAATTATCTGGAAATTTACACCACCTGAATCCCCACATTTCAGCGGTATTTATGAATGGTTGTAAAATCAGCTAAATATCATATTCGTCGCAACATGGTAAACAGTAACTTAACTTATTAGGAGCTTAACACATTGATAAAACAAGTGGAAGCTGTATTAAATTTGCGTCCCATCACTACAGATGATAGTTTGGAAATATTAACGCCTGGTTATTTCCTGGTAGGTCGACCGTTAACTTACCTGAGCCAAACATAATCAACCATGATGTTATGCTAAACGCTGGGAATTATTGTAGTTAACCTTTTACTTCTACTTTTAATCAGCAAGGATCCAAATTTGCCACCTCTCGATTTATAAAATTCGGATTGGATTTTGAGAATTTGAAAATTTCTGAAAGGTTATGTCAAAGTAACCTAGCGTAGAAATTCTGAACGTGCAAATTTTTGTACATTGAATTTAGAATTATCGATGTGTCTGATTAGAACCGAACGTGGCTTGTTTTACTACTCAAGCTCAACTGAAAAAGTATTTTCATAAGTACATTAAGTAATTTAAATCTTAGCAGAATAGGTACCTTCCCATTTTCAATATCAAATTAAAATGTTGGATCGCTAAGTATATACTTTTTCGAATTTTATGTTATAATTTATGTGACTGCGATTTCGTCACCTAACAATATACTTTTTTTTTAAATTAAATCGTTTGTTATATTGACAACCCACTGCAATCATTATTCATCGTAAAATAATTGACCAAACAGCTTAATTCATTCATCATAAAAAAAACTATTACAAAGCGTATATACACGAATTAATCAAATATGTCCAAAATCAACAACCACACACCGCACTTTAATGTACCAAATAAGATCAAACAACCTTCTTCAAATATTCCTATATATGCTATAAAGTAAGTAATACAATCTATTCACTAACTATATATATGTATACGAGTATTAATACACCAATAGGCTAAATTACAAATATTAATCATTCTCAAGACAGTAAGAGCGCAATGAGCTAATAACAAAGTTAAACATAAAAATTATGTCACAATTTTCGTTTGTCGTTTCGCTTTTTATTTAAAATTTTTTTTTTGTATTTTTATGAATGGCATACCAAACACTATAAACACCAAACCCAATTTTATATAAATTCATTCTTCCTCCAAAAGACAAACCAACCAACATATACAAACTTATACATAATATATCTTAATCCAGCGAACGAACGAATAATTAATTTCTCTATTGCGAAAATGTCTGTGTAGTATACCGATGAAATATATAAAACAACAACAACAAATAATTTAGATATAGTGTTAGAAAATAAATTAATAATAATTTAGAAATTTGCCAACCATCGTATAAGAAATTTGGTAGAAAATTATGAGAGCGGCGCACTTACGTATAGCCCCGCGAACACTATACGCGTAATGATTTACGTTTTTTTTCTTTCTAAATTTCAAGATTCAAAAACGAAAATACCGAAGCGACGAAGAAACCCAACAAAAAAAAAATCGTTTTCATTTACTTTAAGTAATTTTTGTTGTCAGTTCATAAATTAATAAAATAAAAAAAATAAATAAATAAATAAAAATTATGACGGTGATAATAAATCTTGGTACATGAAGGCAGCATAGCGACAGTGGCGCAGCGACAATCTAACATCTAAATTTCCAAAAAATCATTTGTTTTAGAAACATAATATTTAGTCGTATATTTAGTACATAGCAAGATCGGTACGTATGTCTGTATCACACAGTTGTTACTTTGTTTAGAGTTTGGCGGCAATATTTTTGTTTGTACTACATCTATTTACACAAAAAATAAAAATGAAAGTTGTCAAAATATTGCGAACGAAAGATAGACCGCCTACATCTTGTCCAGATTGTTCAAACAATTTAATAATTAAACAAAACATTCTTTTGTTTTTGTTTTTTGTGCGTTTGTTAAAATTGTATTTTTAGAGGCGAGCTGCATTTGCGGCACGACCAAAATAGAAGAACTTGTGGGCTTCTGCACGCGAGAACAAAAAGAAAAACAAGACACGTGGGTCCAATTGTTGCCACCTTGCCAGCAGATTATAATTTAATGTGAATAATTAATCACATATATACTAGTGATTCTTAACTATCGTTTTCGTGTATAAGAAACGGTAAGCTGAGTAGTAAGATTGTTTCGACTTTTACAAAATTCACTAATATTGTTTTGCGATTTTTGCCTTGGACAATCAGAAAAAAATTAATATTCTCTTGATTACCTGAACTCGTCAGAAATGTTACCATTTCTAAAACTTGACATAAAATTTGCAAATTTTCTGAGATCTGACTTCATGTACAATGTCAAGGATCTTCATCAGATCTCCGATGTCGACATTGTACAGAGCTTGGTATGTACCATTTACTTCGCTTTTTCGGCCGTAAATCACACGGACGATTATTCTCTCAAATATAAGGAGCCATCTATTGTACTCATCCGTCAGCGCACAACTTCAAATATTGAACCTTCTTACTCCCTCCAACGTGTAGTGGCCACTACTAAAGTCCCTATACCATGAGGTCTTACATTTTGTTTTAGACTCATTGATCTGAAGCCCAACAGAAGCTGAAAACTACAAGCGGATGAAGTATTTCCTTCACTCCGTTCCTATTCAGCTAGCACCAGATTGCACTGGCTATGTCCATTCTATGCGTCGATGTTGCCACAGAGGTTTCCGTTCCGGTCCCGAATGGCAGTTGACACACGTTTGTTGCAATCGGTTACAGAAATTACGTGACCTGCGTTCATTGCTGAATTGTTGTACTTTCAGAACCTCGGCCTTCACCCATTCTCATGTTTTGCGTGTATATACAAATACGCCTAGCAATGGTGATATAACTGGAAACAGCCTGGAGTTGGCAGCAATCAAATTTGGCTGGTATCAGCCTATATCAACCAGGTCAAGGAGGTTCCACCGGTTAACCTTTATTGGTGTGATACTGGGTGTGAAAATGGGCATCACACAATCTGGAAAGCACATACATTAACGAGAGGGATGGCGTCTTAAATACCAACCTTTTGGTGTGTATAATAAGCGAGAACTCATATTTATTACTAGAAATAGGCAGGGGGTTCTAGACGTAACCTTTGCTTCAGATAATATTTATCATGTGGTCAGGGAATGGAGGATGTCAAAAGAATATTCCTTTTATTATCATCGACATGTAACTTATAATCTGAACATTCTCCCTGCCACCCGGACTCTCGTGAATCCCAGAAGGATGGTGGGTTCTATCAAAAACGCCTGCAATCAGTCCTTCAATGCTGCTAGGAAGACCTAAGATTATATAGAAGGAATTAAGCAAGACACGGAGGAAGTCTTAGAGACTCTTCTTTGATAGAATAGATTAAGTCTCCGAGACTTCTCGCCTTAGGAAATGCTGTCTACTAACCCAACCAGTGCCAAGCTATTTATTTAAACCGGACGGTTCCTGGTAAATATAAATTAGCTAGTCCAGATTGACCTCAAGCGTGATTGAAAGCGTGGAAGACCTCACATGGCTACCCAAAGGACGTAAAATCTATAACTCTAACACATCAACCTTCATGTTGAAAATTTTGGAACGGTTGATAGATGTATTCTCAGAATGCGCTCTGAAAAATTAGAATTAATCCGACTAAATTAGAATCAATCCGACTAAAACTGAGATGGTATATTCTGTACGAAAAAATACAAAATCCCAATGGTGGATACGGAATAAGTATGTGGTGGCCAGCTCTTGAGAAACAGCATATGTATATAGGGCTAGGATTGTGAAAGTGCAGAGGATGCTCTTATAGGTTATGATTCACCTTAATACGACTACGCGGATTTCTGCTGTATCACTGTGGGAATGTCTTCAAACGGAGTCTTATTTGATAAACAGAACGTAAATATTTTCGATCAATTTTGAAAATTCTGGATTTTATTTAATTTTTTCGAAATTTGGAAAAATTTTCAAATTCATGAGATTTTGAACGTTTTATATCAATTAAATATTGTGAGTTGAATTCTCAATGAACTACATGTGATTTCAAAGACATTTTTGAGAGGATATCAACTTAAAATTATAGAAATTTACAAAAACTTAAAATTCAAGTATAATTCACTCAATTGTATAAATCGTCGTATATAGGACATATTATGCAAGTCATAAAAGTGTTTTAAAAATTAAAGTATCCGTCTGAAATTCTGAGAAATATTCTAAAATTGAATACATTTTCAAAATTTAGATAATACTTCAGCGCAGAATACATTTTTAAAACATGATAATTTTTCAAATATTTAAAATTCATGCAACATTATACATTTTGATGAAAATCCGATCCGAACTTGATTAATGGAAGTTTAGGCACGAAAAATAAATTTATTGGTGACTTTTTTGAATTTTGTTTTAAATTCAAAAATCATCTAAATTTCGAATTCATGAGCGTTTGATATTAAAATTTTAAATTTTATCATCAGAACCGTACACGGGCAAATAGGTTTTGAAATTTTTCGGCAGTTAACAAAAATTTTAAATCTAAAAAAAATTTTGGTTTTTCATATTTACAGCGATTTTATTTTATAACTTCGTCATGTCGATCACGTAGCATGATAAGCCTGAACCACATCTGCACAACCTGAGCCCGCCTTTTAGAAACTGACACATGGATAATTTGGCTGCGGGAAGTTCCGCGACGATCGGTCCATGTCTCTAGATGTATCTGTTTGTGCAGGAAGAACGTGCTTGTTACTCTAAGATCGTGAGCAATTGCAAATTATATCGTTCTCTCACTAATTATCAGTCGCAGTTTCCTATCGGGAGTACGGACCAATGTCTTCATACAAGTTGGACTGATTTCTGTGCCAGCTCTAGCTTTAAAGTTGCAATTACCATTCTAACATAGCGTTCGTCCAAGTAATTGTAAAATTAATTGAATGAATTAATTTGAATTGTTCCATCTACAAATCTTACCTAATTTTTTTGAATTTGACCTTAAAAATCATGACTTCCAATATCCAACCGATTCCACTGGAACTTAAATTCCGTTGGAAACATTATTGAGCTCCAGTGGAATTGAAAAATACTTTGGAATTTGAAAATTTATTTTATTAATTAGGTAATTGTTTAAATAAATTAAAGAAACAAATTGTTTTTTGTATGAAAATTGCTTTTTACAGTTAATCCGTTAATAATTGATACCACTGGTGTGGCTTTAATTGCTGAAGAGGAGGAACGTTTTCAAACGAAAATAAATTTGCAAAATGAAAAGAAGTTACGGGGATCCATTTTGGAGGACGGCAAACAAGCAGTTGGGAATAACTATTTTGAGCTTTTCTTCATCAACGTGAAATCTGATATATGTATGTACATATATCAGGGTTCCCATACCAAATTTTTGAACACGTTCAATTTATGTTTTAATTGACCTTTTGAGACCATTTTTAATGAATTTCACTACTTAGTAGTAACCCAAAATGATTTATTAAAATTACAATATGATTGGGCTCGGGTTTCACAAATTATTGAGCTTTTGCTAATTATTGAACTTTTACAAATTATAGGGAGCTAATATTTTTCTAAACCAAATTTATTTCGCTGGTTATTCTCGACATCTAATTAAATTTCAAATTAATGCCACCACGGACGTCGAGGCGCTTCTATATGCATTTTAAAGAAAATGGTTTGTCTAAGAATTTGTATTTTGATGTACATTTAGAAATTTTAAAGTAATCCAACCAAAATCCAACAATCAATTTTTAAAAAAATCCAACTGTTTTTTTTGCTTTTTTTGATTGAGAAAATATTTCCACTCCACCGGAACTCATAATAGGGGTGTAAGAATCCCGTGAATAGAACCATTTTCAAAATTATATGGAGTTTTCTAAATATTAATTAGCGTTCATAAAGAATTGAAAGCTTTTAATTTCATAAAATCACCTGCTCCAAGCTAAACCGAGGGCAACAATTTAAAAAAATAATTTAAATTATAAATTGGTGGTCTATAAGAATTTTAAATATCAGCCCGATCTAAGAAATTTTGTAATTTTAAGTTTTTGTAACCGTTTCGTACAAAACTCACACAATCACGAGTCTAAAAATGGCCATCGTCGATTTAAAAAACGTGACGCAGAATAAAATTAAAACATTTAAATTAAAAATTTCATGTCGTTTTTTTCTTAATTATAGAATACAAAATTCGAGCCTACAATTTTCAAAATCTTATCGATTTTTAAACATTGGTGCAAAATTTTATGATAACAATATACAGAATTTAAAAACTTCAAATCAAATTTTTAAATTTTCTGTTATTTATTTACAATTTTGAATTTTAAATAGAAATTTTGGATTCTGCAAAATATGAATATTTTGAAATTTGATTCTTTATTCAAAATTGATCAAAATTATCGAAATTTGAAAAATATTGGTTATTTAAAAATATTTAATCTTTAGAAAATTTAGTTCTGAAGTAGTTAACGGATTCAAATTTAACTATTCTGAATTTTGCATTTTAATTCAATTTTTCAAAATTAAAGGTGATTTACGAATTTGTGAAAATTTTTAAAATAATTTTAAAATTTGTGAATTTATTGAACTAAAAGTTGTACTTGTTCTTGGGCTTAAGGCTATAATGGTCTTGGACGAAAGGAATTCTTATAGTCTTAATCGATTGCAATCGTGAATATAGCAATTTCGAGTACTACTTGCAATGGAATTGAACAAACATCTCTTATCGGGCCAGTTTGAAACAGTTAATAATCGGAAACAGCCAATACTTTAGTGTGTAAAGCGGATGAGAAGTAAACTCGAGCCCCAATTCATGAGTTTTAGGCGTTCTTTTCGAACCACTCTCAAATTAAATAATATTGTTGGTAAACTTTTGAATAGATGTAATAAATAAATTATTTTAAAATTATTTTCGCCACTATTTTGAAATAGGCATACCGACAGTTTTTTGTACGAATTTTAAATTTAACGAGGCGAAAATTTAAAATAAAGTACAAAATTTAAGATATTTTCAGGTCTTGGCATTATTTAGGCAAATTGTCACGGTACAATTTTCAAGAAGAAATATGTAAAATAAGCTGTTGATATGTTCAACGCAAAACTATTTAGGTTTGATCTGACACATTGGTGTTAAGATATTCTCGTGATTTATCATCTCGTATATACGAACCCTTTCATTTTAATTTTTAATAATTCATTATTTTATTTAAAGGAATTAGAGTTGCTTAATTAAAAATTGTCCTTTCCTGGAATACAATTCTGGGATACCTTCACATACATATAGTTGAATTAGTAGTTAAAATTACCAATAATTCTTCGAATCTTTATTTCTACTATAAACATCTGCACCCATAATTCTAAAGTTTGCAAACTCTCTTCATTCATTTATGCAGTTCGTCCAAAGTGCAACAATAAAAAAATTGTTTAACATGTAAATTGCAAAATTTGGAAAATATTGGAATATCTATGCAATGTTTTTTAATCATGCAATTTAAAATTTTTAATTTGACCGAATTTAGAAAACTAATTTTTTATGTTTGACTTTTCAATACGAATTTATTGTAAATATTTTGCAAATTAAATTAACAAAATATACCCGACACTCTTCAAATTTTAATTCGCATCCTGAATAAGTTAATTTTCTTAATTTTTATATTCTGTTAAATTTTTACATAATATTTTATTGAATTCTGAAACTTTTAAAAATTCTGTAATTTTAAAAATTGTAACAAAATTGTATTGGAAATTTTTATAAATTCTGATACTAACGAATTCCGAATTCTTATTCGATTTAGTACTGTCTGAAGTTAAAACACAATTCTCAAAGTTCTTGTGGATTTGGTTCAATTCCAGGCGATTAATGATAATTTTACAAAATTGCCCTAAATAGGCAAACCAACAATATACTTCAAATTTTAAATTTCGACGTACCTGACGAAAAAGTTAAAATTAAGTACTAAAGTTGTGTTAGGATATTTTCAGCACCGGGGTATATTTAGGCAACAACATTGCAAATTTAATAAAATTTGAATTTCAACGAATTTTGAAAATTTCATTTTTATGTATAGAAGTAAAAATTTGACTTTTCAATACGAATTTATTGTAAATAATTCGTAAAAATTTACCCGACACTCTTTAAATTTTAAATCGCATCCTGAATATTTTCGATCGATATTTTGAAATATCGAATGTCAATTAATTACAATTCTGAAATTCAAGTCGAAATTTCGAATTTTTAAATTATTGAGTATTTCGAAATATTAAATTTCTATGAAGATTTTTAAAATAAAATTTTGGAAATTCCAATTAATTTTTTATCAAAGTTTTAAAGAAAGCATAATTTTTTAATTCGAATTCAACAATTCTAAATTTTAAAATAATTAAATTATTTTAAGAAAATTAGTCTATGTACGTATATCTTGAAGTGTCTTAACACTTTTGAAAATTAGGGTGTCGATGTGGTTGAGGTATTCGAATTTATCGTTTAAAATTGAAAGTTACCGAATTTATTTTACATTTGTGACAGATATTATTTGATGAAGTTGGGCTAATTCAAAATTTTAAAATATTTACCAAATTCTGTAAAATACTCAAATTCTAGAAATTAGGATTTTTAACAATTTAAATTTGATAGTTTTGAAAAATAAAATTGTAACATAATATTATTAGAAATTTCTTTAAATTACTTTCTGATGTTTAGATTCAGAAATTTCTTGTGAGTTTGCTTCAATTCCAAACGTTTAATGATAATATTTTAAAATTTCAACAAATTCTTAAATTTTAAAATTAAAATTTTAAAATTGTCATGGAATTTTAAAATCCCTATAAACCCTCGAAATTATTAAGATTTGTGTAACTTATCACAGTTTTCATTGAAAATTAGCGGATTTTGTACACAATTTGGAAACAATCGAATTTAAGTCATAAAAAATATTAGAATCAAATTTTCTTGTTTTCGATTGAACTGTTCAGATTTTCCTTTTAATTAAATCAGTTACCAAATTCTTGAATTAGGTTAAAAAATAGATTTCTTCATAACACAAAATTTGCACTGCTAAACTCGATTCGCCATGTCAAATTTATGTATTTCGTTAACATTGAAATTATGCAAACCAATTTCCTGTTTCTTCTCAAATTAAATTATTATAAATATTGCTTTGGTTAGAAAATTCAACCAAAATTATTTAAGCTCGGTTATGCTCCGTTGCCCAAAACAAAAGTAAAATAAAACTATCCAAAAACACAACTATACCAACATGTACATATATTTTAAATCATTCCGCTTATTAAGCCACTCATCAATCCATGAAATATGGAAATGCCAACACATAAAAAATTTAACAAAAAAAAAAAAATTTGTATATGGAATGCCGGAATGCCTGTGAAACATCCATATGACATTACTATATGTAGGTACATAAAATAAAATCACTTTTCAATAAAAATGTACATACGTACATACATGTAATATTTAAATTATTTTTTAATTAAATAAATTAACTAAAATAAAATTTTATTTTAAAATAACATAAAATATATTTTGCAAGGGAAATGTAAAATATTTATTTATTAATTAAAAATCACTAAAATATTTATATAAATATATGAGAGAGATTAAAAATTCACAAATTCAAATAAAATATTTTGAATTTAACAAAAAATATGTAAAATTTGCAAACAATAACAAAACTTTATGGTTTTTGATTATTCATACCATATCCAAAAAGCATAGCTATGTATTTGCAATGAGGGGGATAAAACCGCAAACTAATAATAAATCGGTATATTATGTGTATATAGATGAAGATAGATAGGTAAACTGTTTCCCAATTCGAATGGAATAATTTATGTACGCAACTATTATATACCGGAGATGAAATTCTTTTTGTCTTATTTATTTATGTACAGTACTTATACTATATCCTATATATTGTATAGCGTTTTATACAAATAATTTATAGACCAAATAACCTCCCCACATTACATTATAATCGACTAATCTATGCAGTGTTACTTAACATTGTTTTAATTGCGGACCAAACCAAGAGAAATGGATATTGGTACGGAATACTCGAATCAATTTGGGTCATTAATTTCAACGTCGTTCAAGCTTTACTCAGAATTTTGACATTTATATACAAAAACCTCAGACACCCAAATTATTATAGTCTATCGCTATGATAAATTTTGACAGATCCGTGGAAAAAAAATGTATAGTTGTGTTTATTTTTATGATGTTTTTGGCGGGATGATACTTCTTAATACTTCTTGATACTTAAATCCAATTGTTTTATTTAATTTAAACCATTTTCTGCTTAAAGGAACAGGCATTGGTTCCGGATCTTTAAGAGTTTACCAATCTATCTATGGTGATATTATAATACAATACATATATTGTGGAACACCCAGCACGAAACCAGGATCTTTACGCAATTTTAAATTTTTAATTCCAGCGGTTTATTGATGATTCTTCGCCAGCAAGTTTTGAAATGTCCAAAAGCACATTCAATAGCCGATCTTGCTTTGCTGTTCTTTATGTTGAATTAATTTTGGGTATCTTTCAATGGCCTATTTACTTTAAAAGAAGTAAGTATTCCAATTGGAGTTAACCGACAAGGATAACCACTATCACTTAATAAAACCCATGATGGTGAAGGATATATGTAGCTTATTTTTCAAAATGATGCTATTATACAGCACCCGATATCATGAAACCAGAAATTAGCATCACATATCGCTTGGCATTGTATAGAATAGTCTAATTTCCGGTTTACATATTGGTCGTGAAGATGTGTGGACAAGCTATTTTTATGTTTGTTCCATCGATTGCTCCATCAGCAACGCAATCATTAAAAATCGATGCGCCAGCACGTCTTCCAAATTTTTGCCCGATGTCTCTTAAATCACTGGTAGACGGTAATCTAATCACTTTCGGCATTATACGGTCGAACGTAAAATCCAGCATTTTATAGATTATGTCATTTATTCAGTCACCATTCTGTAACTAGTGCCACTTCCCAGCCATAATTCAAGCTCTGAAGACCACTTATGACACTTTTTATCTAAAAACAATCACATTTGTTGAAAGGTTTTGGCTAATACGCGTAATTACTTACGGGTTTCATTGTCGTCGTACGACAAAATTCTTTTTACGGTGTATATGTGGATCTCGATATTTATACTCAAACATTCTGGTATTTGATCGTTGTTGAATATAATGCCAATAATAATAAACAAAAATAAAAACGATTATCCGTTGCATTATTTTAATTTATCGCACAAAAATTTGACATTTCTAACAAAATATATAAGGTGGGGAAAAGACATTTGAGGTAGGGAGATTTATTACACATTTGGGAAGGCATAATGAAAAATTGCGAATGTAGGGGAATAATTCTCAAATAATGTTAAATTCTGTATTAAAAAATATTTAATACAGGTTTCGGACACAGTCTTAAAGTGCGCGTTCCTGAAATTTCCATTTACGAGGCCGTAGCTCAAGGTCAACGAGAAGCTTAAATACTTAATGTGATCGTCTATGTTTTCTATTCGTGAGGACACCAATTGTCACGGCTTGGGTCAGTGAGATTTGATTAACGCGATCTCCCATCTAAGCACAATATACTCTATTTATTGGAACAAAAGACCTACATAATACCCAAGCCATGCCATCTTAGTTTGAGAGACCAAGATAATCAATTTAAGCATTCCCAGGAAAAACAATAAAATCTCCGCCTTTGAAATATATTCTAACCGGATTGTGGTATACTGAGTAAAAACACATTTTATTATTGTCGTTAACAACTTTATGAAAATTAGTGGTAATCTCTAATACAATCGCTCCTATTCATTGCTTAGCTAATCGACAAAGACAATTCACAAACAACTTTTGGAAGTTGTTACTAAATACGCAATGGGAAGACAGTGTTTCGTGGTTGGCAATCCTATAGACTTTTGGCGCGTAATTTGAATTATTTACTTTATGAGGAATACCTCGGGGAAGATTAAATGTCGAATTAAGCTGGCTATTATAAAAACTATCTTCAAAAATGTACGAAAAATTAATAGAATGATGAAACGTGCTGCCTTTAAAAAAATGAGTAAGTACATCATTTAGAGCAATATAGAGTACCTATATAATGAAATATTCTTCACAAGGAATACATACTCCGCTGTCCATCTATATAAGGTAGTACAACACGATGTTGGAAACAGGTAACATGGGAACTAATAAAATTCTTTTTTCAACAGCAAGTTTAGCCAATCTATCATCATTTCACTAGTCTCTGCCATCTCGATAAACATCTGCAAAAGGATGTCATTGAAAACACGAAATCTATCCAAATACTGACGTTGACTGGGGCAGGTGATTAAGGAGCATCTTGACATAAAGGAATGACGCTATCATTGGAACTCTTTATGTCGTCTTGTTAACAGCAAACATTTTGGTACCAAAGCGTTTTACTGTTTCAAATAATTGAAAACTGTAACTGTGATATTTCTCATCTCAACTGTAATTACTGTGCGCTTAGATAATAGTGATAGTACCAAACTGAACTACGTTTAAGCAATTACTTATAGAATATAAAAAAGTCCTACATTGTACCTTTGCTACAGAATTTGACTCGTAATCTTGATCTCAGCAAAAATACAAGGTGCACGTAAAATTTGGCTGATCTAGCCTCGAATACTCTCTTAGAACCTGTGAGTAAGCAATATTAACTCTCAAGTATAATGAAACTGCTAACATTAACCGTCATATCCATACGCTATTTTCAAGCGTAGAGAATATGCACTACTCCATGAACCCTGTCCTCAATGAAGATAATGGGATGTTTTGCCCTATACAAATACTGCAACACTCAGTCAGGCAGTTATATAGGGAGGATCTGTGTTCATGCTATACATTACCTCACCATATACAAAATAACTATATACCAATATATTCTTTACTCGAACCATTTTATTGTAGCCTTTAGGGGTGTGTTGCAATGTTAAAACTTAGTTGAATTGAAAATATTAAATTGCAGCAACTTTACATATTCAACTTTACAAAATTTGTAAAAAGTAAGTTCCGTTCAAACTCCAATCAAATATAAAATAAATTACAGTATCGGATTGATAATAAAAATGAAAGTTTGTGTGTATAAAAGTTAGTTAAATTGAATTAATTAAATCGACCGTTTAGATCAGAACAATTTTAAATTCAAATTTAATTTCAATCTAAAGTGAGAAGGGCCTGGTGTTCACTTTCAAACTAATTATAATAATTAAATAATTCAAAAACAAAATTAATTTCAAGCGACTGAATTAAAGAAAGTTGAGCAGAATTGAATTATAAACAAAACTTGAGACGAGTTTGAATGAAGTTTGAAACGAAAACAAAAATGTAAATCCGTAATTTCTGGTGTAACACAATATTGATATTAAGGTGAGGTACATAGCCACATGAAGTTAAAGCTTTTTGATGAGATCCCTAACCTACTGTTCAATTATGCTTGATGGCAAGAATGCAAGGATGCTTGATTGATTGCAAGGATGCTTGACTTACCATTACCCCATCTGGATGGGGAATCGCAGAGGCCCTCCTGTTAGTTCTCGGTTGGAACGTTGGAATTGCAATAATCCACAAAATAAATTTAAATTAAATTTTACAACAAATAGTTTATATAAAATTTCGCTTAAATCTAAAATGTGTTTGATAACAAAAATGATGGTTTGAATGTAACAAATACATACAGTTGGCTGGCCGAAATAAATCTGAACAGTCGATGAAAAGTATAGTACTGGTTAAAAACAACGAGTTCAATTTAAATTGAATTTGAAGTTTGACACGAAAAAATACGTTTGGAATAAGCAATAGGATCACAACATCGAACGTAGATTAGGTAATAGGTACATGGGCACATGAAGTTTATGCCTTTTTGATTTTGAACAGAATTTAATAAAAGTATAGTACTGGTTGAAAACAAAGACTTTATTTAAAGCTGAATAAGAACAAAAATTGAGACGAGTTTGATAAAGTTTGAAAGGAAAAAAAAAAGAAAATTCGGGATTTCTGGTGTAACATCACAATGAGATTGGCGGAATACGACACCAAAATTAAGACCAATTACATGGGCTCATCAACTTAAAGCTTTTTTTGACGAGTTCCCTAAAATGCTGTTCAATTAGGCTTGACAAGGAATATAAATGAGCCTGCCTGGGTGAGGAATCGGAGGCCCTTTCGTTAGTGTCCCCTGGTGGGGACATTCAAATTTCAATAATGTATAAAATATATTTGGATTATGCTTTACAACAAATAATTCATATCACATTACGCTCAATTCTAAAATGCGTTTGATAAAAAAATGAAAGCTTGAATGTAATAAATACATACAGTCGGCTAACTGAATTAAATTTGAACAGTCGATGAAAAGTATAAAAATGGTTAAAAAACACGAATTCGATTTAAATTGAATTTGATCAAAAATTGAAACGAGTTTGAATGAAGTTTGAAACGAAAATAAAAATTGGAATATACATGGGCACATGAAGTTTAATCTTTTTGACGAGCAAGAAAAGTGCAACTTTTCCACATAACTTCGGGTTTTTTCTGCAAAATAGGAAAAATGGAGAAAACCATGTTTAAAACGAGTAATATGCAAGAAAAGCACAGGATCCCTAAACAACTGATCAATTGTGCCTTATAAGGATTATTCAGAAGCCCGCCTGGGCGAGGAATTGGAGGCCTTTCCGTTAGTCCCAGGTTGGAACGTTCAAATTCCAATAAAATAAATTTGAATTAAGTTTTACAACAAGTAAGTCATATCAAATTACACTCAATTCTAAAATCAGTTTGATAACAAATATGAACGTTTGAATGTATCAAATACATAAGTTGGCTGACTAAATTAAATTGAAACAGAATTTTTAAAAATCCAGTGATGGTTAAATAAAAAGACCTCAATTTAAATTGAATTTGATCAAAAATTGAGACCAGTTTGAATGAAGTTTGAAACGTTTTTTTTTGTAAATTTGCAAATTCCGTTGTAGTACCGCAGAACGTTGGCTAAGAACCACTGATTTCAAGTAAGGAAAGTAGTCGAGGTGCACGAACCTCCCACTTATAAACAACTTTATCCGTGTATATAAATTATAAACACAATACACAATTTAATTTACGTTTAATTTACTATTGAAGAATTGATGTTTCGTGATTAGAAATGATCAAACAAACATAAAAATAAAACTTTCAAAATGTGTGTCTCAGCAATTATCGTGCATTAATTATCTGTTACAAATGTCTTTTAATTTTTCGTCATGTTATTGTTGGATTTTATTGTTATTCCAGGAAATGGCAATACCATCAAAATTAACTATTAACGAATCACGCAATCATTTTTTTTTTGTATTTTGATTTGTAAATTATAATTTATTTTTTATATATTGTGTAGTTTTTTATTAGGTAGCTATATACTTCATAGTTAGAACATAAATTATATATTTTATAGTTTATTGTGCGATTTGTGTGCGTTAGTCATGATTTGGTCTGGGGAATGAGTTAAGTCAGTTGAACAAACCAAAATTATAGTATTAGCTAAATATTTATTTCATGTGAAGCTAAAGAGTATTGCGGCATATACTGAAAAGCGTATTTTACCCATTTTGGACTCGATTATCTTGAAATAGCGTGTGCTTGTTGATTTTAGAGAAATTTTATGTATTTATATGCGAACTTTGTTGTTGTAATTAACTAAAATTGAATTTTTCTATTTTTCATTACAGGTAAGCTATTTGATCAATTATTTTTGGGATTAATGCATCGGTCGTAAGTATTTCTTAATATGATTTTTAAGAAACTTATTTTGAATAATGATATACCGATGATACTCAACTGGTGGTTGGAGTTGAGAAACATGTCTGAGCACATTTAATTTAACTAAACCTGAATAATATATTAAGAATGCCAAACACTCTGAGTTTTGCTCCGCAACTATAATTAATCTGTTTTTTCCTAAAATATTTATGAGTTAGCCTAATATAGCTAATACAGCTCACTAGAAAAATACTGAGGATTTAGAACCATGAAATTCACTGATAATACGTAATGTTTCCCTTCAATTATGTGAGATCTTGTTGACGAACGACTTCTACATTACGGAAATTTTCGTCCTGTTGTGTACTTCATCGTGATCGTTTTAACTTTATAGTGCTATGGCCTTGAAGGTGGTATGGTATTCTTATTTATCGATCCTGATCCAAACATTGAATACTTAGCAGTCAAAATAAAATTATAGATACCAGTTACTTATGGTAATTTGGGCACATAAACCATCTCACCTCAACATCTTTCACCAGTCTCAAACAAAAATATGGATTTATTGTGATTTAAATATCCCGGAGCTAACTTGAACTTGGCACCCATTAAATTTATCGCTAAAATTAAAAAAAAATTGTTTCATGCTCATAAAAAATTTAAACATTCCCAAAATCGAATTTTGTCAAATAAAAATCAAATTAATTTAGTTCAATTCCTTTGCGGGTTACATCAGCAGTGTACTCGATATTTATGACAAAATATTTCGTGGGTAACACATTAAATTGCTATATTATCGTGCATGTTTTCTCTTTTACAATCACTGAATACCAAAATGATGTATACTTCCACGACAAGCAATCGATCAGTGAACGTCAATAAGAATTCAATCCGGGCCGATTTACCATCACCAATTTGACAGTTTTTCATGATTATTTTCCAGATTTTAGTCAGGCTTTTCAGAAACTTAATCGTAACCATTCCAATTGATAAAGTTAACGGATAGTTTTTGTTTTAACCTAATTTTTAACGCATAACGTGAAATAAAAAGAATTTTCAGGCTAAAATCAATGTATTTTCAGAATTTGAGTTTTGAAGATCAGAAATTTCTTAATTAAAAACTTTAAAATAATTTGTTTGCATATTTATGAATTGTTGTGGCCAGAAAATATAAAATACTTTATGACTTCGTATTTGTTTCTATCCTATGAGGCAAATTGAGGACACAACGTTTTTCAGTTTTGAATTTCGGGAGTAAGATCTCGAGCGCTGAAAATATCAACGTATGAGTGAACTATATTTTTGCAATTATGAGAAATTACCGAACTGTGGTGTAAGTCCATAGAATATTTTAATTTTTAATATTTTCAATATGACTAGAATCTAAAAAATTGGAATGATAATTATAGAAATTGTTTAATTTTTAAAATCTCCAGAATCAAAATTCGACATAATTCTATAAATTTCAACCAGTAAAATTCTGAGATCAAAAACGACTATAATTTCAAAATCGACTATGTAAACTCTTAAATCCGTCGTTTAATATAAAATCCAACGTTAGTGGTAATTCGGCCAATACATTTTTTACATATTTCCTTATAATTCGAGTCCGGTTTCCGGGACCGAGTATACGGACACTATCTGACACTACGAACCATCTTATATAAACTTCCAAATTTTAAAATATTCAGAATTAAAATCTCGATCTTTGAAATCCTTAAATCTTGCGGCTAGGAAATATTCGGGTAAGCACTCGAATGTACCATTTATTTGAAGATGGAATATCATCGTCTCAACTCAACATCTATACAGCAAGTGCAGTGATTCATCGGAATGGTTAACGTCTATCATCGTTTCATTCTTCACTTAGCTCTACTACAAATGGCAAAAAAATGAATTTATTTGGCCACGGGTCATATAGTAATGTAACGGACACATTATCTAGAACTACTGAAACCGAAGATATATGACGGCACACATAGGTCTATTTATGAAAAGTTTTTCTACAAAAATCAGATGATGAGTTGAGACAATTTCTGGCCAATACTTTATCAGGTGCTAAGTTAAAGTTCGAACTTGTACATAATCTGAGCTAAACGTTTGGTGTGAAATAACTAACGGACATAAATCGTGCGTATACCTACCCAAAAACGTTCGTTTATTTTAAATTTATGGTTTATACCACCCCGGAATACAGGCATCGAGTAATTTAATATCTGCGAAATTTTTTTGACCGAACAAAACGCACAGTATGGTTAAAGCTGTGACGTTTGGATCGGGGAGTACCGGGTTCAAATTCCAATAGAGGCGGGATACAAAACGAACTCTTCATCCTTAGTAGATCATAGAGAATCTCATCATCTTAGCGATTTACCAAAAATTGTAGCGCAGGAAATTATTTGCGAGTTCCTTGAAAATAAATGCATAAGTACATGCCTATTTCTGGATTTTACTTAGCATATGAGTTTTGGAATATTTGTAAAGGTTTCAAACTCTGCATTGGTCAACACGAATCGTCATATATAAATATAAATACTTCCGGTGTTCTCCAAGCTTCCATTCTGGGCCCAACTTTGTTCTTAATTCAAGTAAATGACATCTTTAATCTAAACGTAAAAGGCGAAATTCAATTGTTTGCAGACCATGCTACCATAATTTATAGCTCAACTTCTTATGAACAACTTGAACATGATATGGAATCAGCGTTGTCTATAATCGATGACTGGCTTATATCCAACAAATTAATGCTGAATTCATCCACTGCTAGCAAATGTACATTTTCCGTTACAAAGAACAATAAAACGAAACTATAAGGTCGATCGTTACGGACGGGGATGGGCGTTTACTTGTCATCTATTATTTACTACGTCAACATGTCGACAAACCGTAGACAACGTCGATAATATAAACAATTCCTAGAGTGATTTAGTGAATTACAAGCTATACGAGCTACCGAATTATTAAATAGTCAAATCGATCGGATAAGCGTGCCAGACTGCACTAGGACCAAGTTTTAATTTAGTGAATGTGTTTTGATGGATGACAAAAAATAGGTGAACGTGCGGATTTGAAATAGGTTATAAGGTTAAAATATGTATTTTGCCAAAAATAGTGAAAATGCGCTACCTCTAAAATATATAAGCACTCAGAGAAATTTGTAAAAACAATAATGATGGCAAGCGATTTACAATTGTCCACTCATGGTTTTTGCAAGGTCTTTCTGACATTCTGCATAGTATAGCGTCGAATGTGTACATGAAAGAATGGCTACAGAAACGTATTTTGCCTCTTTTGGTATAAGACCGATTCTTCGGGAATCGGGATGGGAATTCAACCGCGGCATTAAGTTATTAAATTATTGAGACGGAACATGGTTATTTGTTGACTATGATGGAACTCGACATTTTGGGTATAAATGAGATTTTAGAGTTATGGAAAATTATGAACTTGAACGGAACTAGGCTAATCCTTGGCCGAAATGAAACTAGACATGTTGGATGGAAATAGGGTTTTTATGTGAGTTTTGTTTTGAAAGAAGTGGGATTAAATAATTTTTCATAAGACAATTCGTAAATATGGCCAACTAACGGGACGACGAAACTTTATCTGTTCGACAGAAACAGGATTTAAAATTAAAACTAAATTTGAGATTATTCGTTAACCGATTATCATGTAATTCAACATGTTCGGTTGAAATGAAAAATCTAACATGATTATTGAGATAAGTCTTGGAATATGAGCTTAAGATAGTTTTGGGATATGGTCTTCATTGATAAGATTAAATTTTTTAAATTAAAAGACTGTGTCAAAATATGTTCTTTGTTTGAAAATTGGTCCTTACAAATAGTAAATTAGTATAATATAATACAGATTATTCGGGAGAGATTTGCCTTCAATTGAAAAAAAAAAATGTTTTAAAATTAAATTGGGCCATGTGGCCGGAGGGCACTCACATATCTCGTAAATCTAAATTGCACGAACATGTTTCACAAAAATACCACCACAGTATACTTTGCTTGTCGTATGAGGCGACTAAATGGTTGATCCGTAAAGAAATCAACGGATTTTAAAGAAAACAAAAATATAAATGGATACCGCCAAAAAAACACCATATAGCCCCGCTCAAATACCCGGATACGAGATTTAAGATAGGCACGTGCAGTCGGAGTAAAGGCGGGAACTCGTTGCTCTTCAAGAAACTCGCTGGCCTAAAGTGGAGACCATGTGTCCCAGTGCTATACGTTGCTATACATTGGAGATGCAGGATTTCTTCTTGGGCCACAGATAACGAACGCTGTTTTGGATTTCCAAGCAGTCCGATTGTGAAAGCTTCGCTTGCGCTAATTTGGGTGCATGCGCCTACTGAACTCAGCTAGCCCCAAGTTAAAGACTCATTTTACAGTGACTTGGACGATCTGATGGGATCTATACCCGAACGCGATGTAAGAATGGTAATTGGGAACTTTAATGCTACAGCTGGCAGAAATCAGGCCAACTTGTATGAAAACATAGGTCCGTACTACCGACACGAAACTGCGACCGATAATAGTGAGATATGGCTCGTGCAGCGATCTCTGAAGGCAGATCCAACGTATGGTAGGCGCAGAGGTCGTTACAGGTGACGATGGCTCCACGATGTAGAGAACGACTTGGCCTCTTCACATTGTCTTAGACAGTATGAAGTTTATGCTCAGGATCGAAACCGTTGGAGCCAAATAGTTAACTCAGTAATGGCCTTTAAAACCTGATAATTTTTATTAAAATTAAATTAAATTTACCTTAACTTAACTTTTACAAAAATAGCCTAGTTGCACCAATTGGCCATATCTCAGAAAATTATACAAAATAATTTTTATTCCCCACAATTATTTAATATAGCTATTCCAGAACTTTATCCAAAAATCTCATATTTCATCATAATCTGTTAAGTAAATAGTCTAATCCTCATGTAGTGGTCCAAATTTCAGATAAATTGGTTGCGATCACAATAAATTGGTGCGAGACTAAAAATACATAAACGGAACAATATTGCTGCCAAAGTCATATCGGAAGTTGTGTAGAATCTCATAGGTAGAATTGAACAACATGTACTTGATTGACGTTATCTGTTATAACAAAATTTGAAATTTAGGCAAATCCGCACGTTTAGTGTTTGGAAACATAAACCATCTCTTTACAAAATACCATATAGGTAGGTTGTTAACATTGTCTTAATTGACGACGTTGATAAAAAATATTGCCAAATAATCTACGTAATATTTTACGTATCCGAATGAATGATCCTAAAAATTTTTTTTGATCAAAAATCATAAGAAATTATTCAAATATTTCTAAAGAGATGGAAATTATTTAACTTTGTTATGTTAAATTTGGTCATGAGCTCGAATCGAAAAAACCTTTGGATCATTCGTATGAAAGTAATTTACTTTTGAAATTATAAAATCCGTGAACGTCATAAATACATTCGATTTATAGTTTGAACACTTTAGTTTATAATTTCTGCCACTGCAGGTTAGCTACATAATATGTACAGGTTACCATTTTAGTTGATGTAAATATCCGTTTTTTCCACCGTCTCAAAATTATGATCTTTCCTCGCTCTTGAAACCAACAAACATAAATTTTCTCAGCCATGTCAATTTTCATTTCCCGCACACCAAAAATTATCTCACTTTCGTTCATCCGCTCCACAGAATTTAATGATACATTTATATAAATAATATTATAAAGTGAAAGAACATCTTTTATGCTATCTCCGGCAAAAACGTAAAATTTTTAAGCACAACACCAGCACAACATATACGAGTATAAGCACACACATACCATAAAAAAAATAAAAAATAGAAAATCACGATTATTAAAATCAAATGCTTCTAACAACGTTTAAGTGAAAAGCGGAAAATGACGAGACGAAAATAAATAGCACAAAAAAGGAAAAAAAACAACGATGACAACAACAACACCAACCACAAACAAAAAAGAAAATCTATTTAATTTGATATTGTTAGACACGTTCTAGCATAAATTTTTTTTTTACGAGATTTTCGTTTTTATCTAATGTATGTATGTATGTATATAACGAAAGAAACGTGTGCTACATGATTTAGAGACGATAGATTCACTCTCGTATATATATTTTTTCCATTCTATTTTTATTGGCGATGTTCCCACTAAAACAGAAGACACATTCAGAAAAATATTTAAGCAACAAGTAGTTTTCTTGGAATATTTTAGAATTTGATTTGTATTTTTCCTGCGCGCTATAATGTGAAACACAAATCATTTGTGGAGGGAAATTTAGAAACATTTTATTTTTATTTTTCGTCGGGTAGACAAAAAAGCAACACCATTAATTTAATGATACATATAATAGGATCTATATACGATTATTTAAGTTCTTAGATATACAATTTACGACATGAATAATGTTGTGCGCTATAATACGTATTTCTTAATTTTTCATCTTAAAGTTAAAATAAAAAATAAACAAAACAATAATTATGAGAGGTTTGATTAAAGAACAGTTGGTGACAATGACGATAAAAATATATCTTACGTTGTGCCACTTAGCGCACGAAATAATAAAAAATCGTCTATGTAAATTATTATGAAAATTATTTCGAGGATTTATTCTATAAATTTATCTATTAAAAGTTATTTTAACGATTATTTGTTTTTTATTTTTGTCTATTTCTGCTTAAATAAATAAAAATATTTGTGTTTGGTGCGGATAAGAAAATAAAAACGTCGCTTAGCTATTTATAAATTTCTCGGATTTGATATGTTTTTTTTTTTTGGAAAATTCTTTGGAAATCATTTGACCTCTTTTAAATCTACATAAACATTATTAAATTGTAATATCATTTTTTATAGAAAAGATTAACAAACTAATTTTTTTTTCTGACTATGAATCTAAATTTTGGTGTATAAAAAATATTCTAAACTTCAAATTTGACAGTACTACTCGTAAAGTGATCAAATTGTAAAATTTAAAATAACAGTAATTAAAAATGTTACTATTTTACAAATTTTTTTTTTCTTAGCTGCCTTTAGCAGCAAAACATGAATTAATATTTCTAATAAAATATCATAGGCTAGACCTGGAATAAAGGGGCTAGAACTTCAATTTTAAAAAATGACTTGAAGGTAAACATTTCTTAGGTCTGGTGGATCAAATTTCGGTATTTGTAGAATGTAGACTCTTTGAAAAATCCAAATTTGTTATTAAATTTTTTATATACAATTTTAAGATAAAAATTAGGGCGTTTTTCTTCATAATAAACAATTACGTAAAACGTGGATACGTCCGTAAGGTATTATACATTGAAATTTAAATAACAAAAGAGTATAATAATCTGAGTCATTGGTTATTATTTTTAAAAAAACGCCCTAATTTTTTTTACAGTTTTTTGTAAAATAAGTATGAGACGATAATCTGGCAGCTATTATAAATTGGTGAGCACTTCAAATCTTGTTAAAAATTAAATTATGTACATTTATACGTTCGTGCGTGTGGATATCCGATATTCAGTATAACCCCTATAACTTAAGATCTACAGGCTCTGAAATTTTTTATTGATAGCGTTTTATAACGAAAACTGTAGTAGTTTAAAAATTGAATTAATATTTCAATAAAATTTCATTCGCTACCTCGGAGTTAGAACCTCAATTTTAAAAAATGATTTGAAAGGAAATCATTTCTTAGGTCTGGTGAGAAAATTTTATTTCTAAGTTTCAAAGGTATTCGGCCAAGTACTCAACGGGCCTTATAAATTATTAGAAATATTAGACACTTTGAAAAATTCAAATGTCGATATTTTTGTAATTTTTAATTTTATTTAGGTAAAATTTTCTATTTTCTATTTTAAGATAAAAATTATTCCGTTTTTCTTCCTTATAAATAATTACGTAAATGGTGGAAATAAGAATATAATAATCTGAATCATTGGTTATATAAAAAAAAAAACGCCCTAATTTTTTTTATAGTTTTTTGTAAAAATGAGTTTGGGACGATAATCTGCCCGCTATTATAAATTGGCGCGCAATTCAAATATTGTTAATAATTAAACAATGTACACGAACGTATAGTGTGTGCGGATATTCGATATTCAGTATAACCTCATCTATAATTTAAAATCGACAGGCTCTCAAAATTTTGATTGGAAATTAGCGTTTTATAACGAAAACTGTAACAGTCTAAAAATTGAATTAATATTTCTAATAAAATGTCATAGGCTCATCGAGGAGCTAGAATTTCAATTTTAAAAAATGATTTGAAGGTAAATGTACACTTTGAAAAATTCAAATGTCGATATTTCTATAATTTTTAATTTTATTTAAAAAATGTTATTTACATATTTAAGATTAAAATTACCTTACTGAAATTAGCAGAAAAATGTCTGCAGAAAAAAATCTGCTTTATCGACGTAGTCTAATAGTATAACTTATGAAAATTTAACTTATGCAAATTAAAATTAAAATTATTTATGTAAGATATGAATTATTGGATTATAAGTTTGAATAATTTTAAACTATTTTAAAATGAAAACACGAGATTAATGAAAAATAATTCATCTATAATTATTATTTATATGGAATGGCCCATATTCAAAAATTCTGGTGGCTGGCACTTTTGATTTGGCGTGTTACCTGACTATAAGCATCCCAATAGCGAACCTCTATGCTTCGTATCAGGTCATATTTTATGTGGGGTCGGGCTAAAAATAATTAAAATCCCCACCCATCTTTTATTCATATGAATGGCCCATATTCAAAATTTCGGGCAGCTGGCACTTTTGATTTGTCGTATTAACTGACTTATTAGTTTGAGTTACTATCCCAATAGAGAACTTCTATGTTTCGCATCAGGTCATAATTTATGTGGGATCAGGTTGAAAATAATTAATATCCCCACCCACCTTTTATTCATATGAAATGGCCTATATTCAAAAATTCTGGTAGCTGGCACTTTTAAATTGTCGTGCTACCTGACAATTGGTTTGCGTTACTATCCCAATAGAGAACTTCTATGCTTCGTATCAGGTCATAATTTTTGTGGGATCAGGTATCATTGGATATTATTAAATAAAAACAACGTCCTAATTTTTTTTATAGTTCTAAAATAAGTTTGAGGCGATAATTTAGCAGCCATTTTTATAATTGTGTTAAAAATTGTATATGCACATTTTTACATGAATGCCGAAGTCCGATTGTCAGTATATTCCATAACTTAAAATCATTAGACTCTAAAATTTGATATTCTACGAGGGCTGGCATTTAAATTAGGTATTACAAATAACATGATCATAAGCGCCTTTTCTTAGGTCGAGTGAGAACTTTTTATTTTTAAGTATCCAAGAAATCCGTTCCAAGAGATCCGTATCCAAGAGACTTGTCAAGGAGCCTAATCATTTTTTGTAAATTCCTGTAAGGCAATGTTGACGGGCTTCTCTAAATTTTCCATCTAACTATGAACATTTATATTTAATGTGTGCTAATCCTATAAATACTCCATCGATTAGAAGTAGCTAAATGTTATATATTCCAATAGCGGTGGTCAATTGAATCTATGAGTTTCATCTGAATAAGCGGTAAAATTTGTATATCGTCCAACATGCCGAAAGTCACCTATAAAATTAAAATGGCTAGCAAATGTTTTTAGATATGTCCATAATATCGTGCATTGTTAAACCGTTAGTGTAACCTCTGCATTCATAATTCATATAGTGGTAAATACCTGACTGCTACAGGTAAACTAAATATATGGTCAAACTGCTGTCTGATTCATTGAACAAGAGTTTACCTGCCGTAATTAAATCATCCAGCAGTTATTTTGTTAATTGATACACAATCACAAACTTACTATTCAATTTAGAGCATGTCGACGAATGCTTTTTTTAAAAGCGTCTAGGAAAAGTTTAAGAATTTAAAAAAATTAAATGTTTTCATTGCTTTGGTGTCATCATTTTAACAATTTCATGGTGATCAGACCTACTTAGAAATCAAATCAGTATGTTCTGGTGTTTTAATTCGCTTACCTATATCCATTGCTGGTAGAAATATGTAACATCAGAAAGAACTGATTAATCAACTGTATGAATGCCTTTTTCTCTTAGCACGATCTCTTAGAAAGTCGTTTGCACCAATTTCATGTCCGATACCTGTTCAGTTTGAGTCTACCTTCAAACAAGTTACTGTCCGGAAGGGGGAAATAAACAAAATTGAATCCTTTGGTTACAAAAGGTACTCTTCGCAATTTTTTTTATCACTGATTGTCTTTTAAAATTGAGCTTTTGCATCTCACAGTGGCTGTTTGAACTATACTACAGGACCCAGGAAAGATCTCAATAATCCCCCCTCAAATAATAAAAATCCCCTCTCAATAATTTCGATAAAGGGCATAATTCTCTTCATTGAATAATACTAATTGGTCCACTTAGAATGCTGTTGTAGTCGAGACAGGTACTACGTGGACCAAATCTTCCAAAAATGATGGTACATCCGTTGGGTATGTCGGTAATTCTCCAGAGAGCTAAATTTAAGATCAAGAAACAAAGGTTCTGCTGGTGTGGCCGGTTGTTCACCGATGCGAATTTCATTTAATTAATTATTGTTTTATTTAATTTAATTTATATAATTCAATAATTCTACAATCTCGGTATGTACAATTTACTTCGCATTTTGGGCCGTAGATCACACGCATGATTCTTCTCTCAAATTCTTGTAAATAGCTAAATATTTTACTTGTCGATTAATCCGAATAAAGTATATTATACTAACGTACACATTTAAATATATTTAGGATTTAGGATAAACTTCACATGTTTGTGCAAACGCGTCAAGTTTTTTCTAAAATATCCTAATTTTTTTAAATTATTTAGGGTGGTATAAGATAAAGTTCACACAAATAATATTCTAGAATTAAATTTCAAGATTCTTAAAATTACCTGAAACTGTTAATTTTGAAGTGTACAATTTAATACTTCCATTCAATTATAACATTGAAAGTTAAAAAAAAAAAAATTTCAGAAAATTCTAATTTTAAAATTTAAAAAATTCTGAATTGTTAAAATTTAAATTCTTATAAACTGTATATTCTTTTAAAATGTAATCTTAATATTAACAGTTAATTTATTCTAGATTTTAAATTCTTAAATATAAAAGTAAACAACAAGTCAGTCCTAAAACTATAAATATAATTAACAACTCTAAGTTAAATATTATTAAAACCAAATTCTAAGACCTCCGCACCAAAATTTTAATTGCCAAATGCTAAAATTTTAAAATTGTGAAAATTAAATATTTAACCCTTAAATTTAAGCTACAAAAATTAAATTTTCAAATATAACTTTGAATTATTTTAAATCTAATTTTTCTAATTCCAAATATTCAAAGTTTTAAAACATAAAACTCTATTTAAACATTTTTAAGAATTTTAAAAGCTTTAAAATGATCTTTTAACTGTTAAATTAAGGCCATACATTTTAAATATTAGCTTATAAATAATTAAAAACACTTGTCGAGTTTAATAAACTTCCGGGGACATCAAATTAAATGAAAAAAAAAATCTTCACAGAATTTTACACAATTTGAAAGTTTGAAATGGGATTTTTGGGAAACAATTGTAAATTCCAAATTTTATAAAGAAAATGTATAATTTTAAAAATTAAACTTAATTGTTCTATAATTAATACTTAAATACATAAATTTTAATATTATCTGTTTAAATTTCAAAATTATTACTTTGCAATTTTCACAATTTATGGATTAATTCTAATTAATAATTAATTTTAATTATTATTTTATGTGAAATTTCAGCTTTTAATTTTGATTTTCAAAAATTTAAAGCTCATTTTATTATTATTATAAAAGTTAAAAAAATTTGGAACGTTCGAAATTAGGAATTTGATAATCAAAAATTTTAAAATTTAGTCAAGAAATTTAAATGTAGGTCATATCCCAAAATAGAAAATGTTAAATTTAAAAATTACTAATTTCTATGATAATATTTCACATATTTAAATATAAAATTTAAAATTAAAATTTTTTATTAATTTTAGAATTTAATTTTAATATAATCGTTTTACTTTGTAAATGAAGTTTTAAAATTCTGACGTTTTATTTGACCGTATTTTGACGTTAGTTTTGACCCCATAACAAGCTGAGATTAAAAAAAAAAAGTTAATGGTAATGGCGAAATTTAACTTTTATCGATTTATAGAACATTTAAATTTAAGTTCATGATTTGGGATATTGGTAAAAATTTTGCTAAATATTAATGATAAATTCAACGATAAAGAAATTTAAATTTTCAAATTCTAAATTATTGTTATAATATTTATAGATTCAAAAATTATGGTTAAATTACAATTCAAAAATTTTTCTTAAAAAAAAAAATATTTTTAAAAAAAAAAATTTCTACAGCTAAAATTCATACTCAAAATTGCAAATTTTAAAATACTCGATTTCTAAATTAAGATAATCTATCTTTCTTACTTAAAATAAAACGTAGAATAAAAAATATCTCACAAATTGTATCTAACAAATTTGTTTTAAGTTATAAAAGCATATTTGAACTTCAGTGCCACAAATACAAATTTTTTTGTTTCAAAAAATGTAGACAATGTGTCACGCTGTAATTCTAAAAAATGTAAATACTTAACACATTCATCGATTTGTACGTATAAGAAAACAAAATATGTGTGCTGTCGTAAGTGACATATTGTATTTCGCAATTGCAGCATGCCAACAATAAATTTTCCAATACCGATTAGCGTTATACGATTGGCTGAGTAAATAATTAATTTATAAAAAAAAAAAATTGTGCTCATATCAGTTTTAAAATAAACAATACATAAATGTTTTATTTAATAAAAATTTTTATTTGTATTTTTATTTTTCCCCCAACTCTCGATGTTACAGATGAAAAATGTCTCATTTTTATGCAGGAGGATTATAATTTATTCATCATAGTGGAAAAGTTCATTGTGCATTTGTACAACAATAAGTAAAAAAAGAGTAAATTTATTTACTTTTTGTACAAAAATAAAAAATTATTGTTATTATAAAATATTTTTAGAAATAAAAAATAAATACTTGCTGTTTGCTAAAATATATAGAAAACGTAAAAGACGAAAGTTACAGCGCGCAGAGAAACACAACAAAAAAACATTCCATGCAATTTCATCTAGAATATGTTAAACACAAGTATACCTCCTATAACGCCACCTAATGCAATGTTAATTTGGCCATAAAAAATGTGGAACTTATTTTGGTTTTGAGGTATGGTTATTTTGGATTGTAATCAATCCAACATTTCCTTAAAAATTAAATTGTGGAACATAATTATTTAAAACGGAAAAATAATGATTGTGGAACGTATGTTCTGTTTTCTTACTATTTACGATGGTTTATTGCAGCAGGCTTTAAAATAAACTGAACGATAGTATTGTGGAACATAAAATAATTTACAAAATTGAAAAAACCATTGAAAGGAATTGGAAAAAGAAAATATCGATTAATAATTGCTAAACATATGTTCCACATGTTTATAAAATATATTTTGGAGACAACTTTATATGTTTGTAATTCGTCCAAACATTTAACGGTTAAACATATTGAGAGATCGGAAAACTGAATTTAGGTTCCACAGTTTCTGCACAGTGCACCAGAAGTTCAATTCCAATTATGATGTGAACAGGCATATTTGGTGTTGTATTTTATAATTTGTACCAGTTGAGAGTAGAAACAATTTATAAATTCTTAAAGCGTTATACGAAGTCTGCCTGTATTAACAACAAAAATACTGCAATAGTTGAATAAAAAAGTACAATAAAAATGTTATTTTCATTATAAAAATAAAAATAAAAATTATTGTTTTGTTAAAATAGTTTTTAAGTGGAAAAAATTCGTTCGTTCCTCTTCCATCTTAGTTATATATACTATTCTCAAGTAGTTATTTGACACATAATGTATCATCTTGAATATACTTTTCTTTAGTTACATTATTTATTTCAAGAATAATATGATTTTTATTTAATTTATCATTACGTGTATGTATATGTATATATATTACAGCAACACTAAACCATTTAACAACTGGAACGAATTTAAAAATACATTTCTGCTAGTCTGTGCAAACTCTACATACTACAGAGAGAATGCAAAGTAAACATAAAAAAAAATGAAACTTTTCAATGTAAACTATTGATAAGAAATGTGATTAACTTTTAGTTTTTTTTTATTGTTTGCAATTGTTGTTCAGTTTGTGTACTTAACGTACATGTCGGGTGGAATTTTATATATCGTATATTGAGTGGTAAACTGATACATTTATTTTTCCTGTTATCGCGATGCAATCAATTTTTTTTTTTTTTTGATTTATGGAATTTTTATTGCACACCGATGTCAAATTATTAATAATGATCGGGTGAAAATGGCATGTATATGCATTTTATATTATATGAAAACTTGGCTGATTGGAATTCAATCAAGCGCTGTTACATCGAGCTTGTGCATGCAGTGATCTTTTAGAAACATTTGGTTTTATATATTAGTGGTAATGTGTCTATCGTTTGTCAATTTATCAAGCTGATAGAAGTAAACAAGCAAGAGAATTTTATCAAAGTTTTAGTTTTCTTCCTGATCAATGCTTTGTAAAGCTTCAGCTTCACGGTACTTGATAAGTTTTAAGATCTTAGCAGCGGCCTTAGTGGATACAACGTACGACTGCCTGCAGCTGCCAGCCGCACTTTAATATCCTCACCCACACTGTTATCGTGAGTGATAAGAGAACCCAAATATTTGAACCTCCTCACTCTCTCAAACGTGTAGTGGCCACTACTAAAAACTGGTGTGCCATTGTCCCTATAACCAGAGACCAAGTATTTCGTTAATAAGAATATCGAATTTTAATAAGAATATTATTTTTAATCAGGGGTCGGCATTTACGCGTCATCTATTATTTTCTGTCAACAACCCGTCGACAAAGTCAACAATGTCGATAATGTAGACAATTCCTACAGTAATTTTGTGAACTATAGTTTTAATTACGGTGAACAGATTTTTTAGGATCAATGCGTTGCGAGTTTCAGTAAAGCTCTTTAGATGATTCCGAAGAATCATATTTACCCGGAATTTCGAGGCCCCTAAAATACAAAGTAGTTACTTAAAAGTTCGTATGAATTCAGAAAATTTAATCAAAAGTTCAAATGTAACCAATAAATTTCTTTTTTATGTAGCCATCTCATGAGTTGAAAATACTTTTCTCTGAATCTCTATATGTTCTCAAAATGAGCGTAAATTTTAATAAAAGTTCAACTTAATATAAAGAATTTCAAAAAGTTAAAATTCTCTGGAATTCGAGGCGCTGCAGTTGTGAGGGGATTAACTATAGGTTTCCAACTCGATTATTGGCTTAAAAAATAAATGTCTTATGTTTGTTCATGCTTTCTTTCGGGTTTAGTAATCGTAAATGAAACTCATCAGATGCAGGAGCACACGTCCAACTATTTCGACTAAGTTTCTGTACTTGTTTTAATATTTATTCAATTTTTCGGTTAGAAAATTCTAATTTTGTTTGTTAATTAAAATAGTTTGATTTTCAAATGGATGAAAGCAGAACTGAGAGAACATTATGCATTCAAAACACAAATTTTCCCAAAGAAGAAAAGTTCTTTTCAAAACGAGACATCTGACAGCCTCAATTTTGGCCAGGCTAACTGAAAATTGACTCATTTCCCAATTAGAATAAAAGTTTCACCCATTTATCACCCGATAATAATTTTGGATCTTCTGCGGCCCTACTATTCTATTTGCCTACTATTCTCGATGGTTATCATTTTACAAAAGTAAGCAAAGGAAGGAAAAGGTAAATAATAGTAAGGCTGTGGTCCAATTCACGATTTATTTTGTGTAGTCTTTTGTGTATCTCTTAAACGAGCCCTCTACCTCTAAACCAATAAAATCGCTTACAAAAGCCGAAAAAATACATCCATTTCCCCTCTTTCTGGTTGGTTTGCGAGGTTGGATATTTTCTCGAGTTCATTACATCCGACCATAACATCAAAATATTTTAACTTGAATGTGGATGAACTTTTTTGGTTATGATTTAGAGCTCAGATGTAAATAACTAGGGTATATATCCGAGTTGAATCAACTTTCTATGCATTTTATCCAACTACCAATAAATCTGTGGACAGGTTCATTCAATTTGTAAATGCTATAATAACGTAAGTCATTGACGTTGTCTTAATTGTCGACATTGACAAAAAACTTTGCCAAGTAATTTACGTAATATTTTAAGTGTCAACAACCACGTAGATTACATGGCATAATCTACCTCGCCCATCGCTGCTTATAATTTAAAGAATTTGATAATATTTTGAATTTTTGAATCTGGATTTATGTAATTAAAAATAAATCTTCCCTGCACTGTACACTGGAAAGGTTTAAATTTAGTATAATTGGTCTTGTGTCGCAAAACTAATAAATTTTTTTAACTTTTCTCGTTTTAGGTAAGTTACATATTCAACCTTAATCGTGCTAATGTAATGGTGAATGAAGCAATTGTAAGTAATTTCTTTAATGACACGGTTGACATAATGAATCAGAAGAATTCTGTCATCTGTTATAAACCGAAGTTTGGTGACCTTTTACAGTGTGGTTTGAAACTTAAACTCCGTGAAATTCTCCACCGCTATAGTTGGTGCTCAGTTGTAGCAAAGTTCACTGAGTAAGTTGGGTTAAGTAAATCAGGCTTAGGATACAGGTAATCCATATTCCCATACATTCCCAAATTTTTCAACAGCTAAAATATTAAAATCCAAAAATTCAAATTATAAAATTCCGAAAGTTATTTATTTGAATTTTGATAAGAATTCGACACAGGTATCAAACCTGTGTCGAATTTTTATCAAAATTCAAATAAATAACTTTCGGAATTTTAATGGACATGAACAAATTCAATCAGGTGTATTGCAGTTTCGAACTTTGGCAGGATAAACATTACTTTACCCAATGGGTTACGTCCTTGTTCATATTAAGCGAAAAGTAGAGAGGAGTAATCAATTTACGAGTAGCACGGATATAAGAATGTGAGAGGTAGTGTTCCCCAGTTGATGTTTCACAGGCAAAAACCACTCTAGTTTCATTGAAGAACTATAAGTATGGCATGCGGAACAAGAAGGTAAATTCTTCTTAGAAAGTAAATTGTGAAGTTTCGAGTCTGTTTTTTGTGCTGTTGTGATTGTGGAACTGTGGTGCGTGATAGTGTGTCCGCAACCCGGCAGTACCGTACACATGTTGGATGTGCATTGTAAATTGATTGATGAATTGGTTTAGTCATTGGTATGTGGTTGGTGTAGATGGTGAAGTCCCAACCTTCGACAAAATATCGAAAATATTTAATTGATAGATGAACAGCGGGTAAGTCCCGTTCAAATTCCAAAAATTTATTTTCTTGAGGAAAATCTGATCGGCTTCCAACACTTGGGATACTAAAATGTTGCTTTTGCCAATTGAGCTTTGAGTGACGTATATGCTTGTTGACATTCGTTAGGCCTATAAGGGTACTCTTAATTGCCGTTCCACTTAACAAAACTCTTCATCAGGTTCGTCAATAGGGAGACGACATAATTTTACTATTGGTCGCTTTAGTTCTCCTCCATTTGCGGTTTTGATTACAGCGACTCGAATTAATCCGTCGGCTCCAGGATTGAGGCACACGATGCGTCCGAGAATCCATTTGGATGGCGGAATATTTTCATCTTTGACAAGTACCACATCGTTGATTTGTATGTTCATTGATCTCTGACGCCACTTCGCAGTTGTAGGGTGTTCAAATATTCCATAGACCACCTTTCTCAAAACCAATGTACGCGCTGTTGAACGTTCTGCCATCTCGAGAGGCGTGAAGTTGTGATGTGCTGCAAATCTGGCTCGGGTAAAGATGTCGGTGGTTCACCAATGATGAAATGGCCTGGTGTCAACACACTGAAATCTCCAGGATCGGATGATATTGGACATAATTGGCATGAATTTATCAGAGCCTCAATCTGACTCAGGAGGGTAGACATTTCTTCGCAGGTTAATATGTTGTTGGCGGTGGCTCTCTTCAAATGGTATTTTATTGACTTGATGTTGGACTCCCAGAGTCCGCCAAAATGTGGTGCACTAGCTGGATTGAAGGAAAATTTGATCATGTGATATGAAAAGAAGTCAAAAATATATTTGTTATGTTCACAATTTTTAAACAGGTTGAAAAGAGCCTGCAGTTCGCGTTTTGCGCCTATAAAATTAGTACTATTGTCGCTCATTATTTCAGTTGGAATTCCTCTGCGACTAACGAATCGTCTTAGGCTGGCTAGATATGCTTCAGCGAACATGTCAGATACTAACTCAATGTGGACCGCTTTCGTGGCAAAGCAGATGAACAGTGCTATGTACCCTTTAGTAACTGGGCATCTAGTTCGACCATGTTTTGTTTTCAATTGAATCGGACCCGCATAGTCCACGCCGGTTGTCGTAAATGGACGACTGGCGGTTACATGTTGTTTCGGCAAGTTTCCCATTAATTGCGTAGTGATTGTTTGTTTTTGACGGAAGCACGATATACATTTATTAGTAACGTGGCGGATCAGGTTACGACTATTGACGATCCAGAACTTCTGTCTTAATAAACAGGACAGCAGTGACGGACCTGGATGTAAGTTAGCTATGTGAGCCCTTTGAACAATAAGCAACGTCAGTCAATTGTTTTTGGGTAGTATGACCGGATGTTTAACGTCATAGGTTGAGTTGACATTTTCTAGACGACCTAAATCGACAAACCACAGCTTGCGTTGAGATGGGCTAAACTTAAATAAGTATGCTATTGTACATTTGACCTAGTCAACTGATGAAAATCTTTCCAAAAGATGTGTCACTAAATCGTTGTTGGAAACTTGAATATTTATGACTGCAAGTGAACTTCTCTCATCAGGTGTGACATCAGTGAGTGTTGTGAGATCTGAAGGCCAATTGTCTTCAGAAAGTTTCAAGCACTCGGATCCCTGCCACTATAAGTTGTAGTCGGTGGTAAAATTTCGGATGTACGATTAGCCACAAACGGCTTCCATTTTCGAGATAAATCCGATAACCAGGCAAGTACGATTGTCGAATCAGTCCAGGCATAGACATGATGATTGTGATCACAAAAAACAGTCGAAATGTATTTGATTAGTTTGGCTAAAAGTCCAGAGCCACATAGCTCCAGCCTCAGCAATGTTACTTGCTTAATCGGAGCAACTTTAGTTTTAGCAATAACGAGTGTTGTTTGGATGTGGCCGTTAGTATCCGTTAAACGAAGATACACGACCGCAGCATAGGCTAGTTCTGAGGCGTCACAAAAACCATGAAATTGAAGATTGGTTGACCTATCTGACATTAAAAGATGGCGAGGTATCTCAACACGCTCTAACTGTGGAAGATTATTCTTAATGGATAGCCACTGTTGATGAACGTCGTGTGGCAGTTTGCAATCCCAATCAATCTTGAGGACCCATAATCTTTGAAACAACAGTTTCATCGCGATTGTGGCTGGTGATATCCAACCAAGAGGGTCGAAAATTCTAGAAATATCTGATAACAGTTTCCGTTTGGTCGAAATTTCACTTGGAAACTTCATATTGATTCTGAACGAAAATACGTCTCTGCTTGGATTCCAGCGCAAACCAAGAATTTTAACCGTCATTGCTTCATCATCAAATTCTAGTATAGAAGGATCTTTCATCACATCAGGAATTTTATTTAACACTTGTAGAGAATTTGAGTTCCATTTTCTGAAATGAAATCCAGCTTCAGATAAAACTCTCGTTAGCTCTTCAAAACGTCGAATGGCTCCCTCAGGTGTATCACTACCAGAAATCAAGTCATCTACGTAAAAATCTCGCTTAATAAATGCTGCGGCCTCAGGATACTGGGAGCTATCGTCTTCTGCGATGCGATGGAGAGTGCGAATTGCCAAGAACGGGGCGCTGGATGTGCCGTATGTTACGGTTTTGAGGCGATAGATTTTGATCTGTTCTGCCGGTTGGTTCCTCCATACAACTAACTGAAAATTGTCATCGGGTGGTGCAATTAATACCTGTCGATACATTTTCTCCACATCGACGGAAAAAACGATCCCATGTTGTCGAAAACGAGTGATTATTGTAACGATGTCATCTTGTATGGTCGGTTCAACTAATAATGTGTCGTTCAGCGAAATTCCTGAAGATGACTTGCAAGAGCCATCAAAGACGAGCCGCAATTTTGTTGTGGAACTGTCAGCCCTGACAACCCCATGATGAGGTAAGCAAAAATGATCAGAATCGTTCATTTTGGTGTCATGTTCACAAACCAATTCCATGTGCCCAAGTGACACATATTCTTCCATACATTTTTTGTATTCCACGGCCATATTTTCGTTTCTTACGAATTTGTGTTCTGTATTTAAAAGTCTTCTCACAGCCGACGATCGAGAGTGACTCTGTATAGGTTGAGGAGACTTAAACGGTAGTCGTACCATATATTTGCCTTCATCATCGTTGTTACACCACCTTCGTTGTTACACCATCTCGTTGTGGTGCTAGCAATACCCATCCAAACTTTGTTAACTGGGCGTGTGTGTGCCCATCAATTATGATTTTTTCAGAAGTGAGTAAATCAAAAAAGATATCAGCACCGAATAATAGCTCTACTTCTCTGGCCTTTTCATGGTATGGATCAGCGAACTCCATGCCAGATAAGTTGCTGGTTTCCACATTAAGCAAAACAGCAGGGTGAACGAACAGCAGTTTAGGTAATATCAATGTTCGTAGCTGCATATATTTTGAGTTGAATCTAGACGATATTTCGATGTGGACTAGACCTTTAGTAGTCGCAGAAATGCAATCAGCCAAGCCATTGACAGTGACTGAAGAACGGCTTCGAACAAGTCCTAAACGTTGAACTAACTTGTCTGTAATAAGTGAGCATTGTGATCCAGAATCGAGCAATGCATGTGCAAAATGTGAGTTACCTGAACGGTCTCGAATTTTAACCAGTGCTGTTGGAAGTGGCGAAATGCGTGGCATAGTCATTCTATAATTCGTGTAGCTTAAGTAAGCGGTGGTGGCTAATACGTTTCCTTGCGGTGATATTTTAAATTGTGAATCCGGGTGTTGCGAAAGCAATTGATTAACTTCCGTGGAAGCTTGTTGATTGATGGCCGTAGATGGAGATGGTTGCACCGTCTACATTTATTATTTGATTGGCATAAGTTGGTTTCATGGCCGTACTTGAGACAGTTTTGGCATACAGACAATTGCGTTACAACTGCTAGACGACCATTAACGTCCAAATCATAAAATTTGAAACAATATCTATTAAGGGGATGTCATCGTTCTGATGGGCGCTTTCCATTTGGATGCTTGGCGTTGTGATGATTTATTTTTGACTGCAGCAGAAGTTTCTATCATACCGTCGTCTAGGCCATCGCATCGGGTATATTTAAAAATGTAAAAAATCGTTTCATAACCGAAAAATCAATATCGACGATCTCCCTCGCCCATGCTTGTCAATTTAATATAAATTTGGGCTTTTTGTACCTAGCAACTAGCTTCTTCCAGGCCTCCATGTAATTAACATCTGTTTCGAGTAGGTTCTTAATTAAAGACGCAGGACCATCTGCTCATAATCGTTTTAAAAGCTTCAATTTGGTTACATTTGACAGAGACTCATTGTTGTGAATCGATAACGTATACGAATCTCGAAAGGTGGCTAGTTCTTGTAGACACCATCAAACTTTTCGATGTGTACTTCTGGCAATTTCACACGGTCGTGGTTGATAAAGGTTCTATCCGCTAGCTGGGTTGTTGTAGCATTTAGTCCTTCGAAGAAAACTTTTTGTTGATCCAACATTTCAGTCCAAGTCGATGAAATAGCGGGAAGACCTTCAATTGGATTCCTTTGTCCTTGTTTAATGTGTTCCTGTTGTAGCAATATTTCCTTTAAGTTGAAGTACTTCTCCTCAAACTCCTCCAATTTAGAAACCTTGTTTGGAAATACAAATAAATTGCTTTCCAGATTTCGAAAATCCTTGAACAATTCATCCAGTCTTGCAATACGGGTTTGAATAGCCTCAGGAGATGTAAAAAATTAAATTATCTACCTGTGAGCGATACGACGACTCTGAGATGTATTTTTAAGAATAGCTTGGCAATATTTACATAAAGCGACTAACCGCTTCCTCCCACTCTTATCAATTTCGTTCAAGTGGTCGTATTTTGATTTTTTTGTATTTTTAATTTTTATTTAAACCACGGTTTCTTTTAAATACAAATAAATATACCACCGCAATTCACCGAAGTTAACGTATTTATGCTAGTTTATCATATTGTTCAGGCAGCTTAACAGCTCTGGCAATCAATTACCGTAAATGACAAGAAAAATTATTTAGGACTGATGCAAGACAGTTTTTCGTGTATTTTACTGTGTGGGTGCTTGAAAATGTCGACTAAAATTTGATATCGAACATTTGTAATTTTTTTTATTTTTGTTCCATCGGCTTCTTTATTCCTGCGCCTTATTCTATAGTACAGTTGTTACGATATAGCCCATTTTTACCTAACAAAATGAGTGAAGAGTAAAACTTAACATACGAGTAAATAGTATATCTGGTCACGTTCCTATTTCGTGAAACTTGGTTTTATAAATTAATTTTTTTAATTTTAATTAGAATTTTAACTTAATTTTAAGTTTCAATATTATGATATTGGCATGACTGATTGAAATTCTGAAGAATCGGCCCAGTCGTTTAATTCATATAATTAAAAATGAATTATGTGAATTAAAATTAGAAATCATCTTGTGTGGTCATAATTTTTCTTTGTTACAAATCCAAGACCACACGAATAAACTTGAAGAATATCGTAGACCAATAAGTTGTTGTTTATAAGATGCACACATATATTAATCAATAATTCCAGTGTATATCTAGTTACATCATACACGTCTTTACCAATGCCATTTGAAAATCTTGATTTAAATAAAAGACGATCATGGTTCAAAGTACATCGTTAACAATCTTTGTATATACATACGGATTAATAAACAACACACATATACCTCCAATAATTTATTTTGATCTTAAACAAATCACCTAATCCTCGTATATATATTTTCACACAACATCTTGATTGTTCCTAATCTATATATGAAATTAACGCATACCATAAAGACAAATTTTCAAATTTGTTTAAATAATCCACTTATACATATGCATACATATAAGAATAACAAACAGCCCACGTTCGAATAAACAAAATCACAAAACTCGATAGTATGTATATATAGATGAATGGTTTCTAATTACCAATTTATTAAGAAAATAACATTTTTCGTAAACTCGCGTGTTATAGTGTTAAACGACACAAATGTTTGGTTTCGGGTTTGTCAACCTTTCAAGTTAGCACCAAATTCTATAAAATAAAATTTATTGTTAGTGTTCGTGTTGTTTATTGATTCGATTCTGATGGACATAAATCGCGCTCTCGACCCGTGATTATTCACAAATTTCACAAACACCCACATAATACGGGGGAACAAAAAAACATAAAACTGAGTGTTAATTTATTTTCCAACTAATCCCGCATTAGTAATAATAATTTATATAGAACATTTTCCGGAAAATTTTTAATTTTCTTTTCGTTCGCTTTAATAATTATTGTTATTAAGTAGAAAATCTTGGTACATATAATAAATTTTCATTAATTAACGATCTATGAAAACAACAAAGGCAAGTTTTTTCATTTTTTTTTTCTTTCGAAAATTTAATGACACGGATATTTCTGTCTAATGAAAATTACTTTTCTACTCTAGATAGATATTCAGTTTATTTATTTAGTATTTTTTTTTCAATATTGAATAGTAAAATAGTAATTAGTAGAGATGAGCGAATGAATGCGATGTGATGCGAATTGACACAAATTTGTAAATAAAAAATCTGTCGGCACCGATGAGTAGATTACGCACCTATCGTCGTATGTAATAAAATTAACCAAAGCAAATTAATTGTTACCATGTTAATGCGTTCGCGATCGTTGAAACAAATCTTATTTTATATGTTTGGCATTGGCATAAATATTTAATTACAGATATACATACATAACTGCTACACGATAATCTTAATAATGGGTTGAGGATTAACTTTGTGTGACGTTTATGTGAAAATTTACTACCTCGACGTGAACTTAAAAAATTATATTTTATGAATTATTTTTAAACATACATAAAACCACTTAAGTATGTATATACGTATAACTACAAATAAAACTGAATGGACATTTTTTTGAAATTTATGGATGTCGTAAATTCAATTGTAATATAGAAAAATAAATACATTTCTAGCACTCGGAAAATGGTTGTGCCAGCACCTAAAATTCCAGAAATGGAACGGTGGGCTGGAAGCGGATAATTTTTATTTTGTGGCACTGCCAGGATAGTCTTACTGAATTAGGTGTTTTAGGTGTTTAGAAAATATTCGCTTCTGAATTAAAAACACATCCCAAAAGACCAAATTATTGTTATTGTATTGTGTAGGTGTTATTAAATTTTCCTGGTGTCACTGAGATCAGCGGCCAAGAAACCCACTTAGGTTTTCTGAAAAGTAACAGCAGGGAAATTTAGGAAAATTGGTTACTGATGACTTACATGATAAATTGCGGCGATCTGATGTCATTGTGCAAAACTATGTAGATGACAGTTTCTGGTAAATACCTGAACGTGTTATCTGATCTGACGCAGAACCAAATATATTCAGCCTACTGTTTTGGGGAGAGCGATCACAAGGACACAACACGCGAAGTACCTAGGTATCATTTTAGATGATGAGCCCTTCTGAAAATTTCACCTTAACTATAAAGTGCAAAAGGCCATTGCTATTTTTTGGCAATGTAGAAATTCCTTAAATAATTGATAGGATCTTATCCCCAAAATGATGTCATTCATCTATAAATCCCCTTTACCGTCCCATATGCATCAGTTGTATGGTGGCCCATCTGCATCAGTTTTTGTGTGGTGGAGGGGGAATCTTCATAATACCTCACATGTGAACCTAATCTATTAACATGTGAGAGTGTCGGATTCTTACCGAATAAACCCTAATCCCAAATTCTTATGCCTATAGTTGTCTCGTGGAACTACTGCTATGTATTACTTCGCGAGAACAGGCTCAGCTTAAGCTGCCATCTAACTTTATTGTATATTTTTTTCTAGACTTCTCAGTTTCTTAATAATTCTTCCACATATTTTACACACCAACACCCAAATTTCTTCAGACTGCAGCATACAATCATCAATTGTTAACGATGATTAGTCATTTCCCACATATCTATATATATATAGTACCAATTTTTCCGATGCCCCGTCAGAAACTGTCATTAATAGAAGTCAATTTCTCCATGTTTCCTATCTAGGTATTTAACTACCGAAGGGACTAAACGAAGTGTTCACCGACCTTTTCCCGAGCTATCCCAACGCTGCTGCCACATGTTGACGGTCCCAATTCGCACGGCGAGAATACATTCTTTTCCGCTCCTTAGCCAATAAGTCAATTAGAGGCATACCCGCTAATAGACACACGGCGTCATTTGATACCGTTCTAAATGCACCAAATACCCTCAAAGCGCTTAACCTATAAACCGATGCCACCGGATTTTTGTAAGTACTTCTCCCCATAGCACTAGCCCAAATTGGTGCTTCATACATCAAAATAGATGTCACCACACTACTCAGTAACAGTTTGTGGTTCTGGCGCCCCCTTCCTGCGTTTGGGATAATTCGCATTAACTCCCCAATCACTTTTCCAGCTTTTTCCTCAACGGTATCCAAATGCGATTTAAAGGACATTCTAGCAACAATTATTACTCCCAGATAATTAATAGATTGTTTTAACTGATTCAATTGACCACCAACTTCCACCGTCATGAATTCCAACCTTTTCCTACTTGTGATTAGCACTGCTTCTGTTTTGTGCTCCGCCAACTGTAAACTCACAGATGATAAGCAATCATGAATTACTGTTATACTCCAACAACTACAATCGCAACATGATCAGCCAAACCAACCATCATTGCTTCTTCTGGTGTCGAAATCTAAAAATGTGGTCCACCTCCAGATATGTGATAGTATTTAATACCTTCATCGGTTTCATACTTCAAAACTCGTTTCCTAAAATAATTTGCCACCATTTTAAGTAAATCAAGAGGGACCTGTTTATTGATTAGCGCGTTTAATACGCAAAATCCCAACTCGCCGAGTTAAATACATTTTTCACATTTAGTGTAACTACCGCACAGTACTTTTTAGAACATCCTTTCCATCTATCACCAGATATTGTCTCTAGCGCCGTATCCACTACGAGTTTTATCGCTGCAATAGTAGGTTCTCTGCCAAGCCCCCTTTATTTTGAATTGCTTCCTGTGGTCTCTCACATATGATTCTCTCAAATAATTTACCTGCGGTATCTAGCAAGCAGAATACTCCTTTCTCTATACAAACAACTCTGGGTATGACGGGACCGCTGATTTAATTGCAATATTGGGAATTTTATCAGGCTCCGGAGCCTTGTTATTTTTCAACTTGCTGCATGCTTTAATCACCTCCTCCGTTGTAATTAATGGGATTATTTCTCCGTCGCCCCTTGTTTCGACATCAACCGTGCAATCTGGTTGTTGTGGAAACAGTGAAGTGACGGTATTTTCCAATGCACCGTTAATCTTTTTCATAACCATTTTATAAAGTCTGCAACAGAGGGGTCCAGGTCAAGTTCTTCACACAATTCTTGAAAACATCTTTGTTTGCTTGTTTTAATTGCACACTTGAGCATAGAGCGGGCAACACAGTATTGTTTGCGTATATGTCGTCACTAGTTTCCACTCTTGCAGATTGGTATAAACATCTAGCTCAAAGGAATTCTCTACGAAGCTGGGGTATTTCCTCGGAATACTTCTTTTTGCCAATTATCCTTTCGTTTTCCGTGGTCTTGCTGCATCACAGGCTCTTGTGATATGGTTTACGATTTGATTCACTTTGCTATCCGTAGTTCCGAACAAATTAAGTTCCTCCAGCATATAGACAAATAATTTTTCATCAAACATTGTTTGCTTCCACTCAATGATCTTTTTTGTCGAATTTGAACGAACCTTTCCTGGCCTTCCATCGTTTATTTTACAGATAATAGCCTGGTGATCACTATGTGTATATTGCTCACTAACTTTCATATGGGCATGGAATCATGTACGGGGCATATATATATATGGGTTGCTTAAGTACATTTTTCTTCAACTAATTCTCCGTCGTTCTCCTTTGAGAGAATTGTAGCTCCCTCAGGATTTTAATAGACAGTAATTGCCTGAGTCGATAGTCGTTTTTATTCTACTGTCCTTATTATCGCCTTTGATTTTTGGATAGCTAAGGAATATATCGGGGCCCACTCATTGTGTTGTAACGTTGAGAATGCCATACCATGGGCCCATTGTGGCATTGAGTGTGGAACTTTAGTATGTTCCAACCTAATTTTACTGAAATTTATCTAAATTTTATCTGAAAAATTCGCCTTAACGAGATTTTCACAGTAAGACATATACGCATAACAATTTGTTGTTTCTGTTTTAGGACCAACTTAGGACAAAGTTTACCAACGTGTATTATGTGCGTTATGAGAATGAAAAGAATTGCTTAATTGTTTCTCTGGATTCAGTGCTGTTGAACCACCTTCCTATACTAACTTTATATGGCGAACAACTATGGCAAAAAATGTATTTTATTTTTTCCATCGAGAACTACATTTTTTGCATTAGGTGCTATTTTAAATTCCTATACACATTCTTAATAAGAATGGAGGCTGTGTCAATCCATTTGGATAGAGTTACTGAAATACCAACTGAAATTTTCATACAGGACTTCTATTCCAGACTACTAGATTTAATCTAATTTATTTCACTTAACCCGATGGTTACATGATTAAAGCCCGCATCTTTGAAATTCTCAGCAATGTGAATCAGTGAGGAACGCCTGAAGTTTTGTTCAAATGAATTGCTTAAAGTACATAATTTAAACTGGACTTTTAAATACCAATTCTGGATCTCTGGAGAAAACCAGGGAATTAAACTCCTTAACTGGAGGCCTCAGATTCATTTCTAAATCCGAAGTCTTCGGTCAAATAAATATTTGAAGAGATGGTCCTTAATAACTACCACATACATATTTGAGTCATTTATAACGTTAACCTATTGTCCAATAGATGACATCTCTTGACCCCATAGTCGAATCAGTTTCAAACTGTTCAAAAATGTGTTCAAACTGGAAAGTGAGTGCTTGGAAAGGTGGACGACGATTTGGTGTCGAGAAATTTTAATATTTTTATTTTAAATGATTTGTATTTTTCTATGGCTTTCTACGTTCAGGTGATCCTGTGGTCGATTAACCGACTCAAACAATTAAAAATGAGTTTTCTCCAATGCCATCATTCACAAATAATATTTACCAAACTAATATTCGGTATCCTTATCATACACAAAAATTTAGTAAAAAATTCCTCAATCAATCAATAATATTTAAGTCAGTTCGAACTAGTTCTTTTGTTTCTTAAATTTTAATTCTCAATTTTTTATAAATCAGAAAAAAAAAAATTTAATTTCTTGATACCATATTTTCGTCGGCCATACTAAGCGCTCACATAGTAAAACACACAAAAAGTTGTCGTGCACCAGTGCTAGACAAATTTTCGTGAGTTTTACTATGTGAGTCAACAAGAATTTGGAATTGTGCTTTAACAACGAATTTATGTTTTTGATTTATATACAGTAAGCACTCCATATAAGCAACTCAATTGAACCAGTTCTGAAAAAGAAGTCCCTTATTAGAAAATGGTTGGTCCTGTACAAAAATCCAATCCGAGCCCAAATTTAATTAAAGAATTTTATTTGTTAATCGTTTAAGTACGCAGCTTTTTCTCTGATTCTATGCAGAAAGAAAAGTTCATTGCTCGGAAGATTGTTTTCGTTTGTCCATTCTACTGCAATTTCGAAGTAATCACTTTCAGGTTATAAGTGCCTGTAATCATATAGTCCACACGACTAAGAAAGGCCACAAGATGTCCCATAGGTTACATACCACCTTTTGATAATAAGAGTCATCGCGGCGAATCAGAATATGTCGAATAATATTCTCTATATCGGCTACGATTGCAATTTTCGTGTTACGAAATCGACATATTATTGTTGCTAAACTACTCTCAGTTTAGGGGTTGGTGCTAGCTTCGTATATGACGGCATGGTGAGGTTAATAAAAATGGTTTGTTTTCGGCATTAGGTATATTCCGTTGCAAAACTCCATATTTCCGGCAAATTTACGTTCCATACTCACTAGCCGTTTAGTAGCATCAGTGTTATGATTCTCACACGGGTGTACATCTAATGGTTGCCAAAGTGTGTTTGGTATATCGTCAATCTTCCAAAATTGTTCGAGGAGTTGCATATCTGATCCTAACGGCTCGGCATAGTTGTATGTAATGTGTGGATTGTTTCGAAGCTTGTCATTGATATCAATGCCATTTGGATCCATAGTTGACTATGTCTATCAGTAATCAAGACTGTGATTGTTGATAATAAGGTTTTTGAGATCGAACTATTAAAATAATTCTAGCATGGTTTATTTATCTGGTTATCTGTTGACTCATCGTGCTTTTGACAAGCAGTTGATGACCGTGTGGTTTGGTCTTAAACAACTAAAGCTTAAATGATGTGGTTCCTTAACTTAAAGTGTTTCCTTAGATTATTGCGAATTCCAAATCAAGTTTGGTCAGTAAAATAATAATTAGTCACAAGTCGGTGGATTCCCAATTGCTTCCCATAGTACGAAGTGCTCTTAACACTTCATCGGAGGTGTCATACACATTTACTTCGGAACTATTTCACACTAGAAATTTGTACTGTTGCGCTTGAGTCATTAACTGCTTCTTGCATTAATATTTCCAAGTCAAATTAAATTCGCAGCTTGTTCGCGGTTTACCGCCTGTGTTTCTTTTGAATTTAATTCTTGTAGTAATTTGTCGACCCATTGTTTATTAACCGTTACCATGCCATTAAGTAAACCGCATTTCTGGATTTTAGCCTGCACATCCGCACCATTTTCCACGATACAGTACCAGTCCAAAATTTCATACGATTAAAAGTTCAATTGATCACAAATGGTGGACTTAATTCATCAGTCACTCAGGTTTATAAATTTTATTAGTTCACAATTAGTTCACAGTTCAAACGGTTTGAAAGTATTTATATAGCTCAATTGCACTTGATTTCAAACGTTTAAGTTGATCGATTTAAAATTTAGTGAATTGCATAGGCGCAATTCCCGTGTTTCGGATTAAAGGTTGAATTATACTACATAACAATTTGCATTTCCAAGTAAGAACAGTTGAATTAATTTGTCTAGATCAACAATTTAGGAATCTGTTAAAATGGCGCCTATTTCATATATATATATCTGAAATTTCGCGTATTTTAAGTGCAATATACTCTATTCTATATACTAACATAATTACACCAGACTCTGTTCATCCCACAAATCGTATTGTCTAAATGTCGTTAAATTATCTGTATACACCTGTCACGTTGATAAATTTTGTACCCACTTACATTTATATATATAAAACAATTCTAAAATAGTAAAACAATAATAACGAACTTCATACCGATGCCAGTCTCTAATATTTATGATTATTATGTTATTATTTTGAATATATCGTTTCGAAGAATCAAAACTACGAGTATGTAGCGCAATAAGAAAATAATCCACGCCTTCACACTTAAAATTGTACATCATTTGTATATGTACGTAGGGATGACATTTTGACTAGCATAGTGCTTATAAATGTATATAAAAATACTATTATCGCTGTTAACGTAATGGTTACAAAGTAGGAAAACTATAAAAGGTGTACGATGTTCATATCTCTGGGTCTATTAACATCATTGCGATTACTTTCGTTATTATCATAAATTTTTTGTAGTTGTCGTAGCAATTTTTTATGCAATAAAAATTGCAATTTGCTATTACCTATAATATATTTACTGACATTACTATTATTGTTATTATTATTGGTAAAAAAAAAACTAACTAACTATTGAGAAATCTACTTATGATTTCTGTCGTTTTAGCAGTTGAATGTATGTATCTATATGGACGAACGAGATATGATTTTTAATGTACTTTGCCAACAAATTGGTCGTAATTGAATAATTTTCTTCAACTGAATATACATAAAAGTATTAAGAGTGTGAATACGAGACGAGATAATAGACGTATATAAATATTATTATTAGCTACTTGAGATGATTTGAATTTTAATGTTTTGATTAAAGAAATTATCTCAATTATTGCATATGTGTCTGTGTGTGTGTATGATAAAATTATATTGGATTAGTCACATCGTGACTTCATTATTAAACTGGTTGGTATAATATCTAGGAAGATACATGGGGTAGTTACTGGATATTTGATTAATATTTAAGATTGAATTAAAAATAATTTATATTTAACATTTTTGAAATTTCGTAAAATTTCAAATTCCCAAACATTTTAATTTGTTTGGTTATAAAATCCACACATCTCATAGTTGGGTTCTGTACCACAATTTCGAGATAAAAATGTTCAACTCTACCTAAACTAATACTCAATTTATTTTAAATTTTAAGGCGAATTTTTCAACAATGAAATTTGGGAAATTCTAAAATTTTATAAAAATTCTCACAAGATATTGAATTTGATATTGCGATTCGAACGATCGAATGTGGCAAAAATGTCCGTTAAATTTCCTTTCTTTCTGTTAACAGTTTAATTTTAATTATTGAAAATGTTTAAATTTTCTAAATTTCAAATTCTAATTTTAATATTTTAATTTTGGATGAACTTTATTTAATTTGGAATTTTAAAATTGAAATTTTGGTAAGCAATTTTGAATTTTAAATTATTTCGAATCTTGATAATTTTGAGATTCAAATCATATTTAATTTAATAATAAAATTTTAAAATTTGTGATTGGTGGGTGCAAACATTTTTTATGTCCGTGCGATAATCAACTGTCTAAAGTGACCTATAATTGTTAATATTTTTTTATTTCTCTTAAATGTGGGGTAAAGCAATCAATTTAAACATTTTTAATTTAACAAAAAATTCAATAAATTTTCAAAATACATAGTTCAATTTTTAAAATGGGATCAGATCAGTGATACTCGAAATGTTTTAGATACTTCAGTATAATTCAGAAAATTCAGAAAAGAATAAAATGTCAGAATTTAAAATTTTGAATTATACTGAAATTTCGGTAAATTTAGAAATAATTTCAAGGATGATTTGATCAAATTTTTTAATTTTGAAATAATTGATTTGCGAAATGTTTTCAAAATTTTAGGAATTTTTTTTTGTGAAATTATAAAATTTTCAATTGTTCAATTCTTGAATGTTAAAATTCTTAAATTTATAAATAAAATACTACTTGGTGATATTAATTTGGATTTATTGAAGGATTCCCGTGCAAAAGATGAATGTTTACTATTGTGTTCGTCATTTGGGATGGATTCTCTTCTAAACAGTGTGACTAGACCATGTTCAGGCACTTGTGTGGATCATGTATTTTCTGAAACCCATTGCCAACAATATTCAATTGAACTAACTAACTTGAATTTATTTGTGACTGATCATACCACTGTTTATTTTAAATTAAAATTAGCCAATAAACCGCACAGTGGTCGTCGGTACGAACCGGGTTTTCAGACAAGGATTAATTACACGGACCTTTGTGAGGCTCTGTATACTAGTGATTGGAGTGATGTGTTTTCCTCGGATGATCCGAACGTTGCTTATTCGAATTTTATTGATAAATTTATTTTTATTTTAAATAAATGTAAATCAATTGTTAAGATTAAAAGAAGCAACTTCAAACTCAAGCCTTGGATGAATGATTCGTTATTAAAACTGATTAATTATCGAAATAGTCTATCCAAAAAATTATCGAAAAATCGAAATAATGAAGGGCTAAAGAAAAAACTTGGTAAACTTAATTCTAGAATTAAAACCTTGATCCCACTAAGGAAAGAATCTTATTTTAAAAATAAGTTGAATGCAGCAACAGATTTGAAATCTAAATGGAAAGTTGTTAATAATGTTCTGAATAACAAGCAAAGCCTGAATAATATTTCTGAAATCGATATTGGTAATAATACTATGATAACCGATTCAAAGGATATTGCTAACGTGTTTAATGACTTTTTTATCAATATACCTAGTTCTATTGTAAATAATAATCGTGAAAACATAGTTATTGCTGATGATGTTAAAAAAAATATGGTTTTGTCTAGGATCAGTAATTCAAACTTTTTCTTCTTTCCAATTAGCGAATCGGAAATTGTATCAGCAGCCAGTGAATTGAAAAACTCCAGTTCTTGTGGAATAGATGGGATCTCGAATTCACTAGTGAAAAAGGTTATTTTCTATATAAGTAATATTCTTGAATTTATTTTTAATTTGTGTCTCGAAAAGGGTTTATTCCCAGATAATCTAAAAACAGGTATTGTAAAGCCGCTATTTAAAAAGGACTCTCGTGTTGATCCTAACAATTATCGCCCTATTACCATTTTAAATACTTTTTCAAAGATTTTTGAAAAAATTATTAAAGGGCGTGTATTGAAGTATTTAGATAGAATACAATTTTTGGATGATAGACAGTTTGGTTTTAGACAAAATTTATCGACGGAAAAAGCGCTTATTTCTTTTCTAACTCCAGTCCATCATCATCTGAATAGCAATCTAAAAGTATCTTCTCTATTCATAGATATTACTAAAGCGTTTGATACTGTTAATCATGAAATTTTATTGGATAAATTAGAACATATAGGTATCAGAGGCTCGGCACTTTCCTTGTTTAAGTCTTACCTTCAAAATCGAGTACAAACGGTCTGCGTTAATAAAATTTTTAGTGATATAAAAGTTGTTAACGTTGGAGTCCCGCAAGGCTCCGTTTTAGGACCCTTGCTTTTTTTGATATATTGCAATTCGATTTTTGATCTTAAGCTGCATGGTGGTCCGATTGCTTTTGCTGATGATGTGGCGTTACTATACTCTAGCTTAGATATGAATTCATTAAATTGTGCCATTAAAGATGACATAAGATTGCTAAAGAAATGGTTTCACGTTCATGATTTTGTTCTTAGCAGTAAATCCAAATTGATGTATTTCAATGTGAGTTGTGCCATTCAGAATTCTAATCCATTGTTTTACCATTCACTTTCATGTAATGAGTCCAACTGTAATACTCGTTGTGTACCTATTGAATCGGTGATGACATTTAAATATTTGGGACTTACTTTAGATTATCAGCTAAATTTTAAAGAGCACGTGGCCAACTTAAAAAAGAAACTTAGACAGACTTTAAGATCATTTTATTATCTAAGAAATATCTGCCTCCCGAAATTTTTAAGATGCCTCTATTATGCACTGTTTGATTCGCATCTTCAATATGGTATATCTTGTTGGGGTGGTATTTACTTAGCAAGCATCAAACCCTTGATGACCATTCAAAAAAGAGTAGTAAGAATTATGAATTACTCTGAAAGAACCACACCATCTTTACCTTTGTTTGTGAATTTAAAAATTTTACCGTTGCGATATTTATACGTTTTCAAGGTTTTAAGAATGTACTATTTGATGAGTGGCAATCGTCTAATTAATGTTCATAACACTGTACCGTACTTGTTTCGTAACAAATTTAGAATCAAAATTCCACAACCCAATAAAGAACATTTTAAGAAATTTTTCGCATACACTGCTCCCAAGTTATTTAGTCAACTACCATCCAATATTATCAATGCAAAAACTTTGAATGAATTTTGTCGTTTATTAAAAGATTGGCTATTTTCTTTAAATGATATTGAAATTTTATTTGGAACCCAAATTTAATTTATAAAAATGTCTTGTATAAAATGTTACAGTTTCGTTATATTAACCGAATGGTTTTGCTCAGTTTTATTATTTACTTCATAATATTATTAATCAGGAATCTTCCTTGTTGATTGTAATATCTCAAACAATGCTCGTATGTATTTACAAAAAAAAAATATATTTTTTTGTTTTTTGAATTTTTAGAATAATAACGGATTGTGTAATACCGTAACTACTGTGATTTAATTTTAATGTTTGAATCGTGACTCCATGTCATTTATTTTAAATAAGGAGTCACTAATCGTAGCTATTTATAAACTTATTTTATATTTTGTATTTTCAAAAAACTTGTTTTTTTTTTAGGAATACTTTTTGTAATGATTTTGATAATTTAAATAAAAAATAGCTATGTTATTAAAAAAAAAAAAAAAAAAATGCTCTTACCAAACATTTTAATTTGTTCAATCATCTTATCGACGCATTTCATAGCTGAATTCTGTACCTCTATTTCGAAATAAAAATGTTCAGATCTTCCTAAATTAATATTAAATTAGAAATGTCAAATTCTGAATTTAAAATTTTAAGTTGAATTTTTCAATATTTTTCTTAAAATTAATTGTGGAATTTTTGATGTTACAATTAAACAGTTTAAATTTCAAATTTCAGTTTTGAAGTAAAATCGAATGCACCCATTTTTCGAATACTATTCTAACATTTTAAGTCGCATTATTAAATTTATGAAAATTCTGGATAAATTTTGAATTTGGTATTCAATTCTGAATTTCAAATCATTTCCAATCTTGATAACTTTGAAATGTCAAATCTTATTCAATTTTTAAAATTAAATTATTTCAGAATTCAAATTTTGATCAGATCAGAGATACTCGAATTTTTTACAGATATTTCAGTAAAAATTCAGAAAAGAAATAATTTCAGAATTTTAAAATCTAAATTGTACTGAAATTACGGTAAATTTTAAAAAATTTCGAGTAACACTGATTTGATCAATTTTTTAATTTATAAAATAATTAAATTTTAAAAATTTTGCGAAATATTTTCAAAATTTTAGGAAATTTTATTATTCACAAATTGCCACATCGAAATTTTCAAAATTATAAAAATATTTGAATTTATATGTGCCATTTGAACTATCGGATTTTGCATATGTTCGTTATGTTAAACTGAATATTTTGAAAACTATTTAATTTTAATTACTTTTGAGTGCAATTTTTGATTAGGTATAACAAAAGAATTTTCTCCAAGTAAAAAATTTTCCAAATAAAATTAAATAAATTCAGTTGTCTTCGATTCATTACCCAAATTTTTAGTTGAGGTAAAATTAAATAAAAATGGAATTAAAAAAGATAAAACAAAAGTAATTTCACAAAAAATATGTGCTACTCGAAATGTTTTAGACATTCCAGTATAATTTAGAAATTTAGAGAAGAAACAATTTCGGAATTTTAAATTCAGAATTATATATAATTTCGATAAATATTGAAAAATTTCGAGTAATACTGATTTGATCAATTTTTTAATTCTGGAATAATTTAAATTTAATTTAAGGACATTTTTTTGTGAAATTATAAAATTATCAATTATTCAATTCTTGAATGTTAAAATTATTAAATTTATATATTGCTCGGTTATTAAATCTACACATCTCGCAGCTGGGTTCTGTACCTCAATTTCGAATTAAAAATGTTCAAACCTACCTTAACTAATATTAAATTGCAAAACTTTAAACTTAAAATTTTAAGTCGATTTTTCAATGTCACCAAATTATGATTTTGAAAAATTCTTAAAAATGTTAAATTATTTGAATTTGGAATTGCTATTCGATCGATCAAATTTAACAAAAATGTTTTTTGAAGTTTTAATAAATTTAATTTTAATTATTAGATGTGTTTAAGATTCAAATTTCAATTTTGGAGAATAATCAAATTTTGAATATTTTGTATCGCAATTAAAAATGTTGTGCCCAATTTTTGAATACAATTCTAAGAGTTTAATTTGTATTATTAAATTTTGAAAACTCTGAATGAATTTTATTGAATTTAAATTCAATTGTTTTAAAATTCAAATTTTGATCAGCTCAGTGATACTCGAATTTTTATTAGATATTTCAGTAGAATTTCGAAATTCAGAAAAGAAATAATTTCAAAATTATACTGAAATTTCAGTAAATTTTGAAAATTTTCGAAACTGATTTGATCAATTTTTTAATTTATAAAATAATTGATTTTTACAAGTATTGCGAAGTATTTTCAAAATTTTAGGAAGTATTTTTGGTAAATTATAAAATTTTCAATAATTCAATTCGTGACTGTTAAAATTCTTAAATTTATAAATGTTCAAAGTTTAAAACATTTTAATTTGTTCGGTTATCAAAAGCACACAATTTCGAGATAAAAATGTTCAACCCTACCTAAATTAATATTAAATTTGAAAAGTTCTGAATTTAAAATTTAATGTCGATTTTTGTGATGCGGAAAAATATTGAGTTTTGGGAATTCTAAAATTAATTAAAAGTTTTGAAGTTTGCGATTCGAACGATTGAATTTGGCAGAAATGTAAGTTAAATCTTCAAATTGAACAATTTAATTTTAATTATAAAAAATGTTTAAATTTCAAATGACAATTCTAACAATTTAATTCATTGAATTAAATTTTGAAAATTCTGAATAACTTTGAAGTTAAATTTTAAGTTTGGTATTCAATTCTGATTTTACAATTCTTTAGAATCATGATAACTTTGAAATGTCAAATCTTATTGAAAGTAATAATAAATTTTAAATGTTGAGGATTTGTAAAGCAAATAACAAATTTCTGATCGGCTTTCGAGGCGAACAATTTTTATAACAGTGCGATAATCAACTAAGTAGCCCTCCTAAATGTAAAGTAAAGTAATTTGCGAAATTTAAAAATTAAATTATTTTAGAATCCAAATTTTGATCAGATCAGTGATATTCGAATTTTTTTTTAGATATTACAGTATAATTTAGAAATTCAGAAAAGAAATAATTTCACAATTTTATATTCTGAATTATACTGAATTTTCGGTAAATTTCGAAAGTTTTCGAATAACACTGATTTGATAATCAATTTTTTAATTTTGAAAATTTTAGTAAATTTTTTTGGAAATTATAAAATATCCAATTATTCAATTCAATTCATGAATATTAAAATTCTAGAATTTATAAATATTCAAATTAACAAACATTTTAATTTGTTCGGTTATCTTATCCACACATCTCATAGCTGGATTCTGTACTTCCATTTTGAAATTAAAATGTTCAGACCTACTTAAATTAATTTTTAATTTTTTTTAATTATTTTTTTAAAATCTTCAACATTTTTGATTTTGAAGTTGACAAAATTGTTGGTTATATTTTTAAACTGAACAATTTCATTTTGATTATGAAAAATGTTTAAATTTCCAATTTCAAACTTTAAGTCAAACCGAATTTTGAATATTTTGGATCACAATTTAAAATTTTGCACACCATTTTTGAATACATTTCTAACATTTTAATTCGTTTAATTAAATTTTGTAAATTATGGATAACTTTATTTAATTTGTAATTTTTAGTTTGGTATGTAATTCTGAATTTAAAATTATTTAGAATGTTGATAACTTTGAAATGTCAAATCTTATTAAAATTAATAATAAAATTTTAAATTTTGAGGATTTGTAAAGTAAATAACAAATTTCTGATCGGTGGGTGGGCCTCGAGGCGAACGTTTTTTATGTCTGTACGATAATCAATTATTTATAATAGCCCTTCTAAATGAAAAGTAATGTAATGAATTTGAACATTTTTAATTTAAAAAAAATTCAGTGTACTCGAATTTTATTCAGATATTTCAGTATAATTTAGAATTTCAGAAAGAAATAATTTCAGAATTTTAAATTTTGAATTATACTGGAATTACGGTAAATTTTGAAAAATTTCGAGTGACACTTCAAAATTTTAGGAATTTTTTTGAGAAATTATTAAATTTTCAATTATTCAATTCTTGAATGTTAAAATTCTTCAATTTATAAACGTTCAATTTACCAAACATTTTAATTGGTTCGGTAGCTGGGTTCTGTACCACAATCAATATTAAATTTGAAAAGTTTTGGATTTAAAATGGTATGTCGAATTGTTCAATGCAATATTGAATTTTTAGAAATTTTAAATATAATTAAAATTTTTAAATTTTAAGTTGGAATTCGAACGACTGAATTTGGTAGAAATTTTCGTTAAATCTTCAAACTAAGCAATTTTAATTATCAAAAATAATTTTAATTATTAAAAATGTTGAAATTTAAAATTTCAATTCTAACATTTTAATTCGTAAATTTTAAAAACACAGAGGTCAATTTTTAAAATTCAATTTAGTAAGTAAAAATTTCAGAATTTTAAATTCTAAACTATACTGAAATTTCGGTAGAGTTTAAAAAATTTCAATTAACACTGATCAAATTTTTAATTCTGAAATAATTGAATTTTAAAAATATTTTCAAAATTTTATTAAAATTGTTTGTGCAATTATAAAATTTTCAATTATTTAAATTTCAACTACCCAGTGAATATATTGGAAACAATATAATTTTAATTATTTAAACAAAAAATTAAATTTAATTTTAAAGTAAAATCGAATTTTGAATATTTTGGATGGCAATTTCTAACAGTTTAATTCGTATTAGTATATTTTGAAAATTCAGGATAATTTTATTTAATATGAAATTTTAAGTTTGGAATATAATTCTGAATTTCCAATTATTTAACTATGAAATGACAAATTTTATTAAAATTAATAATAAAATTTTAAATTTTGAGGGTTTGAGCAGGCGAACGTATTTTATGTCTGTGCGATAATCAACTATTTATAGTGGCCCACCTAAATGTGTAGTAAAGTAATAAATATGAACCATTTTAAATTTAACAAAAAATTAATAAAATTTTGAAAATATTTAATTCAATTTTAAAAATTTAATTTTCGAGTGATACTCGATTTTTTTCTATCTTGCAGCATTTCCGAGATAAAAGTTTGGCATCTTTTGAACTTAACCTGTATATCTAAAAAAGGGGATGTTTTGCTTTGTATATAGTTCATATATTGCTCTATAGATGGCAGTTAATTAAAATTTTATTTTTCATTTTAAATGGCTTGTAAATTGTTTTCATTATTTTCTGTGGTTTATAGAAACGATTTATTTGATTTTAATGTCATAAAATAAATCAATTTGTAGAGATCTTCTGAATGACTGGCAGAATTAAAGCATTTCATTCCATATTATCTGTCTAATTGTATTTCAATGTCACTGCATTCAGAATTCTGGACATCAATTTGTTAACGGAGTCCGTAGAAATGTTCACAAGTAATATTCGAAATTTAAAAAAGTGTTCACATTTATAAATTCACAGCTTTTAACTGTGACACGTTTCCTTTTAGTATTAGTTGTATTTGTATGGGGGCCGTTGACTAGCTTCTCATCTGAAATTAAAGCAATCTCTAAGTTAATGGCTTTACTCTGAATTCGTGAGACTCACTTATGTATACATATATCAATAACACAGGCAGCAGACACGTTTGAAGAATTTGCACACGTGCTAAGAGGTCAACAATTTGTTTTAACAAAAATAATATGCACGCGATTCATGGAGAAACTGACAAATTGAGTCGGGCCCCACGTTGAGCGCCATGTTCCTTAGAAAATTAAACCGAAGACGTAAAATTGATCGCACTTAGTACAAGCAACAAGATTAACAAGCCCTTAAGCTCGACGCGTTCGGTGCAAAACATTTTGCACGACATAATAAACGACAAAATATTTTCACAGATCCAACTGTACTGGAGTAGGTATTATAAAATTTGTCACATGCATATCGTCTCAAGAATTATTTTTTTATTATTTTTTTGTCACTATAGCAGTATTATATGTATATAGAGACAAGTATTTTGGCAACTATTCAAAATATATTTTACCATCGCACAACTATTTGTCTCTATTACTATTATTATTAACAACAACAACAATAAAAAAAAATTGCTTTAAATAATTTTTTATTGTCACAGCAAATACAATTTTTAAGTTGTTGCATTTTTATGAAAAGGAAATTAAAGATGAAAGTTTTAAGAACAAGAAGATAGATGAAGATGATTTTTTATATTTTTTATTATTTTCTTTAAGACAATATAAATTTTAACGGTTTATTATTGCTATTATTTTTGCAAGTATAAATAAAATTAAAATATTTTTTGTGTGAATTAGTGTGAAAAGTAGATTTATGATGCATATAATATAAAGTACCGGGTGGTTGTACATGCAACATGCGAAAAAATTATTAAATACTACAAATATATTAGTATCGCCCTATATTTACTTTATTACTATTACTATTTTATTGTTATTATTAGATTAAAAAACAAATATTTAAATTTTAAATATTATTGTTGTTATTTAAAAAAAAAAATGTTTTTTTGCTGAAAATTAAATAAATTATAAATTAAAAAATATTAAAAACAAAAAAAATTATTTTTAATTAATATTTATGATATTGTAATTAATTATGTATTTTTAATTATGGGATGTAAATGAGATTTAAATTAGGTGAAGTGGTCGGCGTACTATTTGTGCATACTCGTATATGTATGCGTATAGTGGAGTTATTACAGAATTTATAAATTAATTTGTTTTTTATTTATACAAATTTGAAGTTTATTTATTTTAATTTTTGAAATTAATGATGTGACTGTAAGTGTATTTGCCTGTAAGGTATTTATGTAATAAACATATAATTGCATTTAATGCTTTATGTACGAAATAATTGGTTTTGGTTTATGATTTAATGATTTTGTCGTTTAGAAGGATGGGTGTCAGCTATGATTGGCAATCTATATTTTATATTCAGTGAATCTTATTCAGAGATGGGCGAGGTAGATTATGTAGAATTTAGGCAATTAGATTATTTGGCAATACTTTTTATCAACGTCGACAATTAAGATAACCTTAACAACGATGAAATTGAATCCGCCAGTTCACAGTAGTTGTATTAATTTATAAAATATCGATTCAGTTAAATCGTATGGCAAATAATCATTTTACCTAAATCTGGGCCTTAAAAGCAACAAAACCAATGTCATATGTGCGTTAGTGTGCAAAGCAGAAAGCTTTCAAATAACTTATTGTTGAATATTAACGAGGGGAGATTAGGGTATTTATTCGAAAAAGGCATATAATCGACATATATGAAGTCATACCAAACTTAATACTTTCCGAAGCACCCTAATCCCCAATTATATCCAAAAAAAAAATATTATTTGGATAGCTTAGACCTAAAGACATCTTGGTATATACGCCATAATGATGTTAGCATCCTAGGATTTTTCCAAGAAATTCCGGAAAATATATTTGACATATATGAGCTCAAAGAGGTCCGGACCTCAAGGCCCGTTTTGCCGAAGGGCTAGGATATTAATTTTGGAACATCACACGAATTATATAACGTTTTGATAAATTAAGACAAAATTTTGTAGATTTAAAAAATTTTTCTACATTTTTAAAGCCAGTCACATTTTTTAAATTTTCAAACTTTCATTTTAAATATTAGAAAACTTCTTAAATTCTTCAAAATATTTTTAAAAATGTATTCTGCATTGAACTTTCGGAAGTTGCTCCACTTTAAACAAAAATTGTGTCTTGATTAGTTGTTCGAGTTGCTGTCGGACCATAAGATATTGCATAGTTATTCTTAATTGGTCGACAACTTTGTCTGCTGTTGGTAAAGGTGGAAGAGGATTTTCGACGACTAACTCACCGGAGTGGCTTGATGGTTTGACCATAAACCATTTCAGCTGGTGAGCACTTCAGATCTTCTATCACTGTAGCTCTAATTTTAAGTAAAACTATGAGGATCTCAGAGTTGCAATTACTAGTGTTTCCTCGAGCCATTAATGCTGATTTAAGCTTTGCTTGAGGATGATAGGCCGTAGTACGGATACGATTTGAGCGCAGGAGTTTTGTTAACTCAGTAAAAAGTTTGGACTCAAATTGTGTTCCTTGTGATCCAACAATGTCTTAATGGATATGTTTAAATGGACCTGGTGGAATTTCGAAATGTCCAAGAGGCGATTCTGTAGGCCTTTGGACTTTAGATTTTTGGCAGGCTACCAGAAAATAAATTCTGAAGTTCTAGGTCGGCTTCTTGGGCTCGGCTAATTTTAGTTAAGTCAAAGTAAGTTTCGACTCAGGCTGATGCGTGATAAGGTGTCCGCGACCACTTTGGATTCTCATCCGCGAAATGAAATCAGAATGATGAGATTGTCTCGGATTTCTCTCATTTTTTGACTGAATTGCCCGAGTAAGAGGTTTATGGTCAGTACTTATAGTGAATTCCCGACCTTCAACAAAATATCTAAAGTGCTTAATTACTAGATAGATTGCTAATAATTCCCGACCGAATGCAAAGTATTTTTTCTCGGCATCCGAGAAAAATCCCAATGGCTGACAAATATTATTGTTAAGCTGAAGCAAAACCGCTCCAATCGCAGAGTTCGATGCATCAGTCGTAATACTGAACTTTGAAGCGTTCAGCGAGTGTACTTACAAAGTAAATGTTAGATAAATCACTCTTCAGCGAGGCAAATGCATTTTGGAATTCCTCGGGCCAAGAAATGTTCTTGGATGCCAAGTGTGAGTGAATAGGGGCAAGTGTTTCAGCTAGTTATGGAATAAAGCTGAATTTTCATAATTGATTTGGATGCTGGGAAATTCCTAATGGCATCAATCCTTTCTTCAGTAGGTAGAATACCATCAGAAGTAATATTATGACTGAGGAATTCTAGAGTGCTGGTGCCAAATTCACATTTTGCACTATTAATGTGAACGTCAAACTCCACTAACTTAGGCCATTCGAAAAGGCCAAATAGATAATTAATTACATAATTAATTAATGCTGGAATTCGGTTAACGCAGCTTTATGGCGAACCGAATCTAGCCTTTGTGATCTTGACACTGGTAAATGACCTTCAGTGACAATATGATGCACCACGGAATGTTTAACTGGTAAATTATAATTTACCTCGGCAATTAGGGCCTGATACTTTTTGAGTAACATGCCATAGGCGTTGTCGATGACAAAATGGATCGGTGCAGCTGGTCAGAGCGATCCATTGTATCAAGGGTTGACATATTTGTCGCTGAATCAACTATCCGTTTAGTTTTAACATCGACTAAAAGGCCAAATATACTCAGAAAATCGGCGCCAATTATTGGACGATTCACAGCAGCTATTAAAATATTCATGCGTGAAAGTTCGTCTTAGTCCGGTATCAACCTGAAAGTATTAATTCAGAGATATTATTGTTGTGAACTTTGAATTACAAAACTGTTTGACTGGAATTATTGATAAGTCAGCTTTAGTATCTATTAAAAAATTCAGATAATTCCAACTATCGTACAGAAATAATTTGCTCGTGTTTAGAGTGTTATGAGTCAATGAATCTACGTAAAACACCAGGGCAGGGCTTAATGCCTTATGTGCTCGGGTACAAAATTAAAGGTTTAAGCCGAAATCGGATCCCAATAGAGGCAGGATGTAAAAAGTATGGTTTATCCTTGATTTTGATCAGGATGGTGATAAACATATCTGTCACCTTCTGTGCAGAATTCAAGGGCCAAACTATTTATATCCGATTTAGTCGTCGATTTAGCTAGTAATGGCGTATAGGGCAATATTCAATGAAAAATAAATTAAATAAAAAGTACAAAAATTAGATATATTGGGGGAACCTGAGATTCTAAAGATCCCCAGGGCCTGGAGTACCCATCATCCGGCACTTATGAGGCACATCAAGTTTGGTTGTCCTTAACCACTTACTCCCCTTTTTTTTTTACAAAATTGAAATAATTTTCGGATAGCTTAGACCCAATAACATACTTCACTATATGGTGTTGGCTTGCCAGGGTTTCTCCCAAGAAAATTTGGAATTTTTTTTATTTGGTAGACCTAGGATCAATCAGTTCCTGATATAAAATTGTCAACAAATAATTTTTTTGGTACATGCAGATTTTGTCCATAAACCAAATCAGATAGATCAATAATATATTATAGAAATCAGAAAATGATAACTCACCCTCAAACTGATGTCCCTGATCAGTGGTTAAATCCAAACCAGTTGTAAAATATAATTATTGATTGCAAACATTTAAAGCCATCGTAATCTGTAACGCATTTTAGATCACGGAATTATTCAAATTTTCATCAAATTGGAAAATTTATTAAAGGACATATGTATGTGAAATAACTAAAAGCTCAATTTGGCCTTAGTCTTTTATTGGTCACGTCTTATTTTGATTCCAAGCTAAAGAACAACCCTTTGGCGTTTGTCATGTTACACATTTATTAATAATTTGTCTCACAGCGCGTCTGCCGTCAATGATCCAATACTTATTCCTCAGGAGAGCTAAAGTTGATTGTATGCCACCATGCAATGTCTTTTGGTGGGCTTCCTCGATAATTCTTTGCGTGATTACGTTGTTTTTATTGAGAATTGCAAGTTCCGGTAACAGTAGTTTCTGTTGTTCTTGTAGATCGTCATCTGAGTTGCTAGCCAAGATTGTATCCCAGTGCAATGATGTTGTTGTTAGGAACCGTGGCCCGTGCCACCATAAAGTGTTATTGATGAGTTCGCTTGGTGTTATACCACGTGAAGCCATGTCCGCTGGGTTATCTTCCGATTTAATGTGTTGCCATGTTGTCGATGGTAATGTCTCCTTGATGACCGAGATTCTGTTTGCTACGAATGTTTTAAAACGGTTTGGGTCGCCTTTGATCCAGCACAGAGTGATAGTGGAATCGGACCATCCGTATGTTTTAACGTTCTGAAGTTGCATGCTATTTTGGACGTGTTTTAATAATTTTGCTAACAATACAGCTGCCTTCAGTTCGAGACGAGGGATCGATAGCCTTGTTTTGATTGGAGCGACCCGTGTTTTCGCAGTTACCAACTGGGTTGTTACTTTGCCGCAGGTATCAATGTTGCGGCAATACACAGTTGCTGCGTACGCCTGTTCTGAAGCATCAGCAAATCCGTGCAATTCCTTTTGTTCTTCTGTTCTGGTGTTCAGCCATCTCGGTATTTTTATGTTAGAAATTTCGTTTAGCTCGTCCTTATAGCTAAGCCATTTCGTTCGTATTTTTTCTGGTAACTGGTCATCCCAATTTATTCCGGTCATCCATACTTCCTGCATCATAATTTTGGCCATGATTGTTGTTGGTGACAGCCATCCTACAGGGTCAAATAACTTTGATGAATCGGACAGCAATGATCGTTTTGTGGGCTGGTTGGTAATTAACTGCATTTGGGCTATATCAAACTCAAAACAGTCTGTTTGTGGGCTATATAAAATCCCTAAAGTTTTGATGCAGTCGTTTAGTTTGATTTGAATGTTTCCATCGACCAGTTGCTCGTGAGGAATATGTTTTGTTATTTCGATTTTGTTGGATGTCCATTTTCTTAACGGAAATCCACCTTGAGCTGTGAGCTCTCGTAGTTCGTTTAGTGCTATTAGTGCCTCCTCCGCACTGTCTGTGCCAGTGAGTAGGTCATCGACGTAAAAGTCTGTTAAGATGATGTTAGCTGCTGTGGGATGGGTACTGGCTCCTTCTTGAGCTAGTTGTAATAGTGCTCTTATTGCCGCTTCTCCATAATATTCGTTGGTAGTCTCGGTCCCTTTTGTTTATCCATACTTGACGATACATTTTTTCTATGTCGGCGGTCATCACAATTTTATGTTTTCGCCAAAGTAGTAATATATCGGTAAACCTACAGAGGTTCCGCACTCAATGCCACAATGGGCCCTTGGTGCAAACCTTGAGGATCTATCCTAGCTCGCACTGCAGCCTTAGCAAACTGTAAAAGTTTGAACCAAGGGATGGGTAACAACTGATCTACGTTCAAAGATCCGTACGAGAACACTTGGGATCTAGCTTCGACCAAGGCCGGACAGCTGCAAAGGTAGTGTAGGCAGTCATTCACTTCCTCCAGACAATCGTCACAAAGATCATCCTGAGCTAGTCCCATGCGTTGGAGATGAGCCTTGAGACGTCCATGGCCCGTAATAAGAGCAACCAGAATTCTGAGTTGGTTCTTTTTTAAGGATAACACATATTTAGTGACCCTCACGTTGAGTTCGATGATGAACCATTTTGCCTTTCGACAACTAGGCGTAGAACGCCACTTCTGCGTCAGTTCAAGTAAAGCGAACTTCTTAATAGCATCCTTACCACCGTTGAGGGATAGAGGAATTCTGGCTCGGGACCACAAAATTTACTGCGCGATCCAGCTTTCGCTAAAAAGTCAGCAACCTCATATCCCACAATGCCACAATGAGCAGGCACCCACATGACCCTTACTCTCGAATTAGAGCAAAGAAGATTAATGAAGTGTTTGCACTCTTTAACCAGTTTGGATGTAGTCAAAGGGTTATCAAGGGTATTGAGCACGGCTTTACTATCCGTGCAGATAATAATATCCTTGCCTAATTCACTAAATTTATACGCCTCAATTGCACTATGGGTAAGTGCAATTAATTCCGCTTGAAAAACCGTGCAGTGTTTGCCCAGACTACCCGAGAATCTGAACCCATACTTTGGACAAAAGAAACCAAACCCTGCACTGACTTCTGAACGAAAGCCATCCGCAAAAAAAACTATCGACTCAGACAACTGCCTATAGAAATCCTGAGGGATCCACAGTTCTCTCGAGGGGAACACGACGGAGAAAAAATTGGTGAAGTTAAATTCGGGCAATAGCCTGTCATTCACCATTTCAACCTCCGGAATATGTGACTTAAACTTATTTAGAATCTGTCTATGCCCAGTACAAGTCCCGAAGGCATTCCATGCCTCAATGGACCTCAGTCGAAATGCAGCAGAGCACGCCATACCCAGAAATTAAGACTGAAAATCGGGCAAGCATAGAATAGACTCCATATAGCAAGAAGGGGAGTAGACGACATAGCCCCGGTTATAGCTCTACAGGCTGTCATCTGCAGTCCGTCCAGCTTTGCTACCGAAGACGTCAGTTTCACAACTGGCCACCAGACAACTGCTGCACACGACAGTAAAGGTAAAACCAGTGATTTGTAAATGAATACCATCATTTTAGGGGTCAGACCCCAGGGAATGCCAAAGGCCCTTCTGCATTGCCAAAATATAGCAATGGCCTTTTGTAGCTTATAATCAAGGTGAAATTTCCAGGAGAGTTTACTATCTAGAATAACGCCTAGGTGTTTTACGTGCTCTGTCCTTGTAATTGCTCTACCAAATAGAGTGGGAACAGATAAGTTAGCACTGTCTCTACGTCTGGAAAACACAACCAGATCAGTTTTCGAGGGATTGACGTGCAACCCCTTTTCAACACACCAAACTTCCACTATATTAAGAAGAGTGGGAGTACTCCTCCTTGCGGGCAGCCTTTGGCTATTTTTACAGACACTGATGAGCCATCTAACTCAGTCTCAATTATACGGGACTTGAGCATTGAATCGATGAATCTAACAATGGTTTGATTAATATTAAAATTGGTACACGCACTCGTGATTGAAGAAAACGAAGTGCTATCAAAAGCTCCCGCAATGTCTAGGAAGGTACCTACAAGAAACTCTTTGTAATTAAGTGATCTTTCGATTGTAGTAACGAGTTCATGTAGAGCAGTTTCGCAGGACTTGCCAGCTCTGTAAGCATGTTGCATGTTACTGAGTGGGGAGGTAGTTAAATAGTTATCTCTAATAAATCTGTCGATGATCCTCTCTAAAACTTTAAGAAAAGTAGAGGTCAGACTAATGGGCCTAAAAGCTTTAGAGTCGGTGTAATCCGACTTGCCAGCTTTAGGTATGAAAACGACTCTACTCCTGCTCCAGGATCGTGATACAGTACTAAAAGCAATGCACGCCTGGAACAGATTGAGCAGGTAAGTACGGATGGAAAGAAAACCATGCTGCAATTCAGCAGGGAAAATGCCGTCTGGGCCACTCGATTTGAACGGTGCAAACGTGAAAATACTCCAGTGTAGAACATCATGTCATGCCTAAGATCAGAACTTTTCTTTAACGCATTTTAGAGTAAGGAATTATTCAAATTTACATCAAACTGAAAATTTACTACGGGACATATATGGAGGTACATAAACCTCAATTTGGCCTTAATCTTTAATTGGTCACGTCTAGTTTCGCATTCAGGTTGAAGAAAAACTCTTTGTCGTTTTCCATGCCTATAATGATCAGAATGTTTTGTATGACGCATTTTCATGGACGGAATTATACAAATTTACATTAAATTGAAAATTTACTATGGGGCCGTTTATTCAATAGAACAGAAAGCTCACATACCAGTGATCTTTTATTTCTTATCATCTTTACTTATCACACTGACGTAGGAAGGATAAAATATTGTATAATTGACCCCTGTATCCAAATTAACCATTTGTGGTGTGTATGTGTATGTGATGTTATGTATGTGTTAAATTTGCAGGCCTGATCGACTTTTGTTGGTTTTCCTGAAGTTCTCATGCGATTTGACGCTGTTGGAATACTAAACTGAAAGGCAATATTATCAAAAGATCGTCAAAAGGACAAACGAGTGACATCAGTCACGATATTGTCGATAATGTCGTTCCATACATAACTTCCATGTCTACACTCTTCATTACAATAAAAACATCAGATCAACTCAAATAAAAAATTGTTATACTATAGCCTTTAAATATCAAATACCCAAGCGGGAGCTTAAATAAATTAAATAATAAAATGTTCTAACGAAATCAAATATGGCCATTTCCAAGACCTCCGGCTTAATCCAAAACATGAACTTTATTATGAAACCGACAAGCACCTTATTGAGAAAATGACATACCTTGGACATACCTATTATAGAAGAACTAAATCTCTTCAGAACTCCTACAAAAACGATATGTAAGTTAGACACAAACTCTAATTGGATCGCCTCGATTGATTACGAATTTGGTGATTTATTCAAAAGGGATCATCGCAATTGACTGAAAGATTGAAAAACGGTCGTGAACATGTAACACGTTTGGTTGGAATATGATGTGAATAATAGTGACACACCTTTCTACAGTCCTCGCCCATTAAATGGCCCGTGTTCTAGTCGTACAGCACACAATCCTGCTTTTATGAACCTGCGTGAAACTACTTTTTTCGAAAATATTAGAGGATTAATAGGGTAATTGAATGTGTGCGGATGCTAATATATCTCTGTTTTGTTTTGCAAGAGATTAATGAACAAAATTCATAATTAAACGTAAACTTGGAAGAATTCTATAGAGAGTTGAATATGGTGCGCCTTAAAAATTGAAATAACTTTTCCTACCAGTTTTACCAACTTTAGAGCCGTGCAAAGTACAAAGCGTGATATGGCCATTTTACTGAAAGGCAGGATGACTTTGCACAAATCAACAGAACTGGCACTTTGACTTCTTAAATAGATAGCTACGCCAAATGCTTTTTCGCTGACGTCTGCGAATCGCTGAATCTCGTGAACAACTATCGCTTGCTATTACTGTTATTTGTCAACTAACTTGGAAGTCGTTTAAGTCGTGTGTTGCTAATACATTCAAAGTGTCTTGATAAAGTCGCCATATTATCATTTCCTGAATTCCTTCCCATAGTGGTATTAAGAAATTTGTTTTGACTATTTCCACTACGGGAACATCGATCATACATTTCTAATTCCCAGTATTCTATAATCGGTTCTTGATAGACCTTTTTTGAAATATTATTTTGGTTTAGACGATGTTCGTGAGTCATATCTTGCGAGTGGTCCAAAATAGAGACAGTTTAAGACTTTGCACATATGATATTTTTTAAAATGATCTGTCACATACTATTATTCCTTGGATAATTTTGGACATTCGATCTAGTGGTGTTCGTTCTAAAAAAACAATTTCAAAAGATTAACAGCCTCTTGATAATTGATTTCGAATAATTCTAAAGAGCTGATTATTAGTAAACTCTCACTAATCTCTATTATACCGAAGTCCGTACATATAATATCAGCATATGCTTTATGTTCATATACATAAACTTCTCAACTCGTTATTTTTATTTATTGTATGGCGTTACGGTTTTTTCATATACATACGTATACATAAATATTCTTATTAAGAACAAATAAAATTAAATCACCTTACATAAAGACTTTAAGATGTGAATACCAAACAATGTATTTCATCCCAAACAAAAATATTCAAAAATATTTTAAATCAATATTTTCGTTTTACCCTATAAATCAGAAGCTGCCATGTATATATGGACGAGAATAGAAAATCTATAATGGAACTTCTAATCCTTTTCTATGCTGCTCTAGTATAGTAAATGTTATTACAAAATAAAGCATACGGAACGAAAGAAGTAAACATAAAATTGAAAGAAAAGATGCAACCCATTTTTACCAAACACCAGAGAGCCCCAGCAACAATAATATCTAGGATTTTTTTTTTACTTTAAATATTTTATTTTCTCGAATAATAGAAAATAGGATATAGTCTCAAGGGACGTTTTGATAAAACGTAAAAAAAAACCGAAAGAAGTCTTCTCATTTAAAAGGAGAAAAAAACATATTCTATGTCTTGAGAAAATATATCGAGGTAGCTAAATGTATGCAGAACGAAGAAAAGCTAGATGAAAATTTCCTATATAGGTATACCTCGGTTCTATTTGAATTCATAATTTGCAAATATTGATTTGCTATTCAAATATTTTAATATTTTATAGCTTTGGAAAACGATAAAATTTATCTCATGATTTTATTTTTTTTTATCTAACTACCTACATCGCAGTATGTACATTCATATGTATACCGATTTTATACATATATTTTTACGGTAGAGTGCGTGTTCCAATAAAATGCCCAATGGAACATAATTGGCCCGATCAATATACCACTTTATATATATCTATATATATATATATATATATATATATATATATATATATATATATATATATATATATATATATATATATATATATATATATATATATATATATATATATATATATATATATATATATATTCAGCATTCAGGAAATTGTCAATTCAATCAAAATTCTGTATCACATTCATATGTATACGCCGCCTTCGCATCATGTACATAAATATACATAAAAGTTCATTGTACGTGTTAAAATAGTGCACACATATAACATTTACTATCAAAATTCAAAACTATTAACTCTCTTTGTGTTCACTGTATTCATACAAAAAAAATTGAATTGAACGGTGGAACAATCGACCCACAAATAAAAAAACATAAAAACTATGTACTCGTATAACCAAAATTGCTATAAATTCTATTTGCTGGCACACACTCATATCAATCCATTTTACGGTCAATAATTTTTTGTTATTTATTTACTAACTAACTATTTGTATATACATATATATAGTGCACAGTACTTTTTTATTTTACATATTTTGTTATCATCTATCCAAATGAGTATATACGTAATATAGTTTGATACGGTTATATTATTTAAAAGGGCTGTTTGATTCGTTAAACAACAAACGACTTGTTAGTTGAATAATGTGCGCGATAACTTAATTATTGGCTATACGTGAGGTATGTATTTCATTTGGCCCTGAATAACAAAAGCGCGCGAAATTAATTAATATCAGTAACTTTATATGCGGCAAGAATGATATTATTTGGAATATTGGTCAAAATTCTTATTTTGAAGCAAAGTTATTATGCAATATTTTCATTATTAACCCAGCTGCCATCTATTGGGCAACAGATTGACTATATAAATATAGCAAAAAACTTATTTAAGTAGAGACCGTTTCGAAACTTTTGACTAGAATTTGTAATTTTAACACGTCTAGACGTTAAAAGATTAAATAGATTTTTAAAATTACAATTATAATTCAAAATTGAGACTGAATAGCATTTATAGAATTTAAAATTAAGATGGAATGTTTGAATTAAAAATTTTAAAACTTTAAATTTAAATAAATAATTCGTAATTTTGACTTACAAATTTAAATTAATTACAAATTTGAACATAATTGAAATTAAAATATATGAATTTAAAATGTAACACCTATAGTTAATTAAATACTTAAATTTTTGAATTTGTATTTTAAAAATTTTTTAAATTTGAATTACTAGTTTCGTAGTTTATAATAATTCAGAAATTTATATAATTTTAAGAAAAATAACTTAAAAATTTAATTAAATCTAATTTAAACTATTTGGATTTTAAAATTTCACAGATGTCGAAAATTATAGGAGTGTATTGCATTTTAGTACTCTCAAATTTATTAGTTTTGCTCCCATAATTACGTAATCTAGAATCACAGATATTATAGTAGGAGTAGTTAAAGTTTGTGGAATTTTAAAATTTAGTTTTAATTTTTTTTTTAAATTTAAATTTTACCTCCTGTATTGAGAATACCAATTCTTAATTAAATTTAATTTATAGAAGTGATTTTTTGTTTGCAACTTTTTGGTTCGACTCTTTTGCAATTTATAATTAAAGATAATTGAAATAATCAAATAAATTTTTAAAAATTAAAAAAAATTAAAATTTTAAATTTATTTTGAAAATTTTATTAATTTTATTAATGGAATTTGGTAAGAATATTGAATCTTTAAAATGTGTCATTTTTAAATATCTCCGTGATTTTGAATATTAAATTATCTTAAATTTTAAAATTTTAAATTTTAATGAAGATAATAATTTTGAAATTATTTGATTATTGAATGTTGTAAGAGGAAATTCTAAGAACGCGTTTCTAAAATTTAGGATTTGTATTTAATTTGGCCATGAATAACGAAAGCGCGCGGATTTATTTTTTATTAGCAACTTTGTGTGCGGCAAGAATGATATTATTTGTAGGATTGGTCAAGTTTTATTGAAATACACGATTGGGCTGTAGGACCAAAGTTAAACCGTTCATAATATTCATCATCCAAGTTCTCATATTTTCGATATTAACCATATATTGGGCAACATATTAACTATATAAATAACAAAAAATATATAATTAGTTATCGCTTCGAAATTTTTGACTAGAACCTGTAATTTTAACACGTCTAGACGTTATAAATTCAAATAGATTTTTGAAATTACAATTTTAATTCAGAAGTTAATTAAATTAAATATTTTAATATTTAAAATTTTAATAAATAATTCGAAATTTCGACTTACAAATTTAAATTAATTTAAAATTTGAACATAATTGAAATTAAATACTTATATAACTAAAGTTTTTGAATTTTTACTTTTAACATTTTTAAAATGTGTGTTTGAATTTCGTTATTTTGAGTTTATAACTCAGAAATTTATATAATTTTAAGAAAAATAACTTAACAATTTAATTTAATTTAATTTAAACCATTTGGATATTAAAATTTCCCAGTTTCGAAATTTACAGGCGTGAATTGGTTTTTAGTAATCTCAAACTTGTAAGTTTAATCCCAAAATTTCATAATCTAGATTTACTGAAATTAAAGAAATTAAAGTTTGTGGAATTTTAAAATTTAGTTTAATTTTTTTTTTTTTCATTTGTATGTTTCCTCCATTATTGAGAATACCAATTCTGAATTTTCAAATTAACTTAGTAAAAATGATTCTAAAACTTTTGCAATTTATAATTTAAAATGTAAAATTGAAGATGAAATTAATTCTAAAAAACTTTGAATTTTCTTTTGAAACTTCTTTAAATCTGTTAAAATCTGATGTCTATAGAATTTGGTAGGAATTTTGAATCTGGACAAAAAAATTTTACTTACTCAATGGATTTTAATAAAATTGTGTATCACTTCGGGTTTTGTAGGGTTACCGGTAGCAGTGTTTTGCGTATTATCACATACAATCCGACAACCTTGTGAGATATAATGCTATTGGATTTTAAAATTAGTTCCATATACCATTCATTCACAAACTATGGGTCGCGACCCAAAAGAGAGTACCGTGTATAGTTTTCAATTTTTAATGATCCTAGCCGACTTCCCCCATTTTCATGGAGTTCTAGATCCATGTACATTTAGAAATTTGGTAAACTCATGCCTAAAAACAAATTTTAAATTAAAATTTTGTGAATCCTGGGAATAACATTTATTTTATCACATTGTTTATCTAAAAATGTAGGTTTTAACGACATTCATATACATTTCAGTTTAACAAAAAAAGTTATTTAGGTCGAGCATTATGTATTTAAAGTTGAATTTCAAACTTAAGACGAAATTAGGCCTAAGCACTTTGCTTCATTGAAAAATGTTGTTCCGCAAGGCTGATTTTTCTAGAATGCCCAAAGCATAGACCTTGTGAAAAAATTATCAAATGATTTTCAATTCATAAAATCCAAAATGTTCCTTATACTCGCATGTACATTTCAAAAGAATAATTAATCTCTTAGCGATTCTTAGATATTAAATTTAATTTTCAAATTCGGAAATTTCAAAAAATCAAAATATGAAATCAATTTGGAAGTTTTAGCTCGATTTCGAGAATTTTTAATCTTATCTCGGTTTTCACAAACTATAAATTCTTGAAATTTACCCCAATTCACAACAGTTTTTAAATTTCATAATTAATTTTTAAAATTCGAAAAATGCCTAAGCCTCAGACCAATTTGAAAAAAATTAAGCAGATAATGTTTAGTGGACATTTGTTACTGAAGCATTTTCAAAGACACTTCCATAGGTCGATGATTTTCAAAACTGATATTTTGAGATCTAACGTATAAAATTCAGAATTTTGAAAATTATAAATTATTTGAGATCTCGAATTTGGTATATATTTGAATTCAATTTAAAATTCAATAGAGATTGTTTGGGTTTTCGTAATTTTTTATATTTTAAATTAATTAAATTTTGAACTTAACTTTTTGGATTCCCTCCATTATATTTTAGTTAATCGAATTTTGAACTTTTAAGACTGCTTTGCCATGTCGTCGGAAGGAATAGATTATCCCAAAAATCCTATTAAAAAGTTTGGGTAGATCTGGCATATCTGAAGAATAATGTATAAAACGATGAGTAATTACACGTATTTATGCTTTCAAAATTATTTGATATGCAAATTCCATAACCCTCTGTAGGGGGAGCAAGATATTATTTGCAGGATTGGATAAATATTATTCGAATATAAGTTTGGCCTGTATTCATTTGTCAAGCTCTCAAGTAAGTAGAATTTAAAACTAAGATAAAACTTTAAATTTCAATTAATTTAAAATTGAACATAAAAATAAATGTTAAATTCATCTGAATTTATTTAGAAATTAGAATTAAAATTAACTTATTTTTATATTATGAAATTAAATTTTAAACATGAAACAAAGAGTTTCAATTTTTGTTTGAAACTGCTATTAAAATTTTAAAAATTAATGAAGTTTATTTAAAGTATTTAACAAAGATAATTATTTTGAATTATTTCATTATGTTGTAAGTTCTTAGAAATTAGCATAAAACATTTGAAATTTTAGAATTCATAGAATTTTAAAAGTTATTAGAATAATTTATAGTTATAAGAATTTAAATTTCAAGTTTTGTATTCTGAACCATCATTTAAATTAATATTAAAAATGATTAATTATTGAATATTGTTAATTATTTAGAATTATTTTCAAATTACAACATTTTCATAAAAATCAAATTTTGAATTCGTTTAAACTCTAGAAACCGTTTGAACTCACATAGAATTTGAATAGCGCGTGTAAATTTCGAACTACAATAATTTTTATATATTTTGAACTAACGAATAATGAAGTATTTTGACAGTATTTCTTCTAAAAAATTACTCATTCATTTTAAACTAAATTCCATATACCAGCAGTCGCGGCCTATAAGAGACTCCCGTGTAAAGTTTTTAATTTTGCATGATCCTAGCAAACTTCCCCCAATTTCACGAACTAAACACAAATTTTATGACCTTAACGAATTCATGTACATTTAGAAGTTTGATAAACTCAGGCTTATAAATAAATTTTTAATTTTAAACTAAATTTTCCTGGGAATAAAGTTCATCGACTTTTCTATCTAAAAATTTTGGTTTTAACGACATTTAACATTTTTAAAGCATTGCACATGACGGCAATTTTCAAAATTGATTTTAAAAGTTTATGTATTAGAATTTTGAAAATTTTAAAGCTTTTGAAATTCGAATTTTGTATATACATATATTTATAAATCTGAATTGAATGTAAAATTGAACAGAATTGGTCTGGATTTTTGAAATTTTGTATATTTCAAAATAATTCAATTTTCTTAACCTAATCCTAAACCCCTATTATAGCTAACTTATTCTAAATTGCGGAAACTATAATATTTAATAAAAACTATAATCTAGTATTAATTATGATACAAAAAAAAAATAAGAAATTGGATATATGTATATAAAAAATATAAATTTTTTTAACTCAGCTGATCTATTATGTTGCGTGTTGAATTGGGTGATGACGCTATGTTGAAGGTTGGTAATTTTGATGACGTATTTTGCAGCTACCATTCATTTCAAATTTTTATTATTATAAGCTCTTTTTAAACGCCCAAATTTTTAATTTTATTTTATTTGTGATTCATTCACTATTTAATTATTTTTATATAAAAAAGGTTTTATATACGTATATGTCTATATATATAAAAATTATTTATTTATTATTTTTTTCTTTTCACTTGTAACACAGAAAAATGGGCTCAAGATTTTAAAAGTGTTCACCATTTTGTACACCAAAAAAATTATAATCACGTACAAAATCACCAAATGTATATTCATATATCTTGATGTAAACAGCGATTGTAAATTTTATTTATTTTTTTTTAAAGTGCGTTGTGTTCGGAAGTAGAATATCCCAAACAACCTTTTAAAGAACTATTCATGCGCTATTAAAATTATTTGAGATGTGAAATCCATAGCTCTCTTTATAGTAGCAGCAATTGGAGAATTTAATGACAAATGTTTTTTATTTGAAATTCTGCTCTGGTGATTTAAAGTGATTGGTACAAAATCTCTGGTAATTAATGTAACAGGCTGCTCTGAGGTAGTTATGAATTCAATGCATCCCGTTACAACTTATTTATAAACATTTACTTCGGCACATTTGGACACACTTGGGAAGAGAAGCTTCTGGAGTTTGATGGTCAAATATTCTGAGGTATTACACCGTTCAAGAAAATAATAAACTGTCAAAAAACTGATTTGTAACTGTTTCTGCCCACATAGTGATTCGGCTTTCTAAAAATTATGGATAAATTTTAAAATTGTACCATAAATCTCCAAAATTGTGTATAAATTGATGAAGATCATCATAATCGGCTATCGGAAATAGCCATTCAATACGTATATTTCTTGAATATAATGTTGGCTTAAAAATCCCATTACAAACGGTTTCCCACGTACACATATGCTTGATTCGTGTACAAATATTTAATTTGGCATCAACATTTTTCATCAGAAATTTGTGAATTTCCAAGCAGTTTCTTCTGATATTTCATTACCAAAAATTACCGAATTTACCGGTAAATCCAATTTTTTTACCGGTATTGCGTTAAGCAAAATTGGACGGTAATACTGATTAGTTATGATTAATCGTTTACTGGTAATGCGGTCCCTATTGGCACGTGATCGAAGAGCTTTTGTGAAAATTTTATAGTCGTCTATAAATTGAAATCAGCTCGCCAAAGTACTCGTATATAAATTTGAGTTTATAAATTTGAGTTTATCGAATTTTGAACTTTTGAAACTGAATTTTACAAATCCGTGCACGTCATTTAACATTTTCAAAGCACTTGAGAACATTTCTATGGGTCGGTAATTTTCAAAACTTATTTTGAAATTAAAAACAACTTACGTATAAAATTTAGAATTCTAATAAATGGTCTGGATTTTCGAAATTTTCTATATTTCAAATTAATTAAATTTCGTTGTGATGTAAAAAGCGATTACCACAACTCTCTTAGGAGAATTTTTTTCCCCAAATTTATCTTAAGACTTTTTTTTATTTGAAATTCTATGGTAAACTCTCGTGATTTAAAGTTATGGTTACTAAATCAATGGTAATGAATGTAACAGGCTGCTCTGAGCCAATTACGAATTTAATGCGTCCCGTTGCATCTTATTTATCATTTACTTTGACACATTGCCCCATGTGCAATGTAACGCTTGTAGGCCTTGTTAGAAATTGTAAATATTCTGGCGTATTGTACCGTTCAAGAAAATTAAGAACTATAAAAAAATCGATGTATCTAAATCTTTAACTATTTCTGCCCTCATAGTGGTTTAGTGCTGCTGGCCACATCCAATATCACAACAATTAATTTTATATCAAATTTATAATGTACATACTTGAAAATTTACGATTTTTTATCGATCGTACAAAAATTTTGCGCAATTTGTTGAACTTAACTTCCGTTAATTTTAAACAAGCGATTTTAATTTTTGAAAATTTTGAACTCGAAATTTTTTAAATATTTTTATAAAATTTGCGTTTATCGGATTTTAAACTTTTGAAAACAAATTCGTTCTCTGAATTTCCATTTAAATTATTGAATATTGGGCATTTTCAAAATTCAAAATTCAAAATTGAAAAGCGATTATTTTTTTTAAAATTGAAATTTTTTTTTATTTTCAACTGAAATTTTGGAAAGTAAATTAATTTTTTTAAAATAATAAAATTTAAAATATATTGGAAGTTTAGAAAATTCAACTTTAAAGGCAATTTAACAATTTTGACACACTAATAATTTCCATATTTTTTTTAAAAATATTTTAACTTTCAAAATTCTGTTTCTGAATTTTCTGATATAGAAATCGAATTCAATTGGGAATTTTCTAAAAATTCAAAACATTTTTCAGATAATTCGTAATTATTAAAAAATTAATAAAATAAATTTTTATCTTTGTAAAATGAAGAATTCTGATAAGAAATAAAAGGCATTAAGTAGCCGATTTGAGTGCATTCTCTGGATTGGTGGTTGTGAAATTGTATTTTAGTAAACAGTATTTATAATAAAATAATTTTTGTAATCCATTTACAATACTTTAAACAAAAGGTGTTTAGATTACTGCACCTTTCATACTACTACTTGCAATTTAGATTAAAATCTTGTACTATTGTACACTTTAATGTTCTTACGTTCAAGAGTTTTGTTTTATTTCTTACAAAATATAATCTTTATTAATCATAAAATTTAAACTTTTTTTTTATTTTTATATTGTGCTTCATATGGAGCATTTTCTTTTCATTTATTTTTATAAATTTTCTTGTTATTTTAACTATACTGTTGTGTTGCACTTGTTGTTGGTGTATTTTATTATAAACTTTAATAAAACTTTAAACTTTTAAATTTTATTTTTTTGTTTCCTGTACTTAAGGTATATTGTTGTTAGTTGAAATTTATTTATTATTTTCAAGTGAATATATAAGTTTTCTGTTTTACGTTTTTACTTGTTGTTGTTCGATTGGTATTTTTTTATTTTTATTTTTTGGATTTGTGTACAAAAGTAAATTAAATTAAATTAAATTAATTTTATTGCTGATTGAAGTTATATTGAGTTAACTTATATAGAAATAAATTTGTGGTTTTCATCTGATTCGATTTTTTTTTTTAAATTCGATTGAGGTTACATGATTAGATTTTCAAGTCGCGTGTATATACACATGCACATTTAAGGATACAGTAGGTATAAAATTAAATTATTGGTGTTAAAATATTTATAGGATTAAATTGTGTACGGTAAAAAAAAAAATAAAAGCTAATAAAAAAGTAAACATTTCGACGGAAAATTTAATATTATTTTTATCGTGTTTGAAATTTGTCACATTCGTTTGTGTAAAAAAAAAAAAGCAAACGTCAAAAGTTTTCATAACATGTAAAATATACAACAAAGTGTTTTTTTGTTTTATATTTTATTCTCCTTTAAATTAATTTTTTTATTAAACTTTTCATTTTTGTTTTTAATAATTCATCATACATAAATTCCATTATTAACCCCTAAAACCTCAAAACAGTTTTTGTTTATATTCGCGAACGCAATTTTTATTTTTATTTGACTGTTTTAACGAAAATTCCATTCATTTTTCACTTTTATTTATTAGTTTATAATACAAACATATTTTGTTGTTGCTGGTGTTTTTATTTTTTCAACGCGGCTTTATTTAATTTAATTTTTTATTATTTTTATTTTGGTTGTTGTTATAAAAAATAAAAAAAAATTAAAAAATTCTGCTTTTTGTTTGGCGTTTGATTGTTTACACAAAATACAAATTTTTGAACACTGTATACGGTTTATAAACAATATTTTTTGAAAAATCAATTACACGTTTAGCTATCGCTATCAACTTAAATGATGAGCTGCATGATATTCCAAACAGGATCTATTCAGGGTAACATTAAATTGGGGCATATTGCAAATGGCACCATAAATGCTTCTTTTCCAGAATTTTGCTCTTTATCTTGTACATCACCCTCCCTTACGCTTGTGAAGTTTATCCTAAATTAGAATTAAACCAACAAAAACAATGTAATATATTTATGTATTAGTGACTATCGAAAAAAAAAAACATTTAGGCGAACATTAAATTATTTGTATATAGCTATTTATTGTATCTATTAAAATATGTAAAACTAATAATCCAATCATGCCGAACCTTTTGAAAAGCTAATGGCCAAATTAAGGTTTCTGTAAATTTACATTTTAGGATTTTCTTAAGAAATTGTGTATCTTAGGATTTTAACTATTTAGCACAAATAGTTCGGGCCTATCGAAAAATCATAGTGACATTTGTGATAAATATTGAATCTCTAGCTTTATTTATTTCCTTTATTTTTTAAATGTTTTATTATTAGCCTAAATGATGACTGTCTTTTATAATACACTACTATTTGACTAATACATTCACAAATATTTAATTTTCGTATAAACTTCACAAATCATATATGGCGTGTGAAGTTTGTACTAAGTTAAAAAAATTTTATTAAGTTCTAATTTTGGTCTAACTTCACTCGCATCCTCCCTGCATGATTAGAGTCCTCTTAGGGAGGACCACTTAGTCCATAGTTTCAACATAGTCTATATATTATATTGTGCACATAATGCTATTACAATATTTTAAAAAATTAAGTTTTTTTTTTTAATTAAATTATATTCTCAAAAGAATACAATTTTTAAATAAAATTTAAAACACTTTTTGTACATTATGTACCTAGCATTATTTTGAAAATCGCACAAAAGACTGGAAATTATTTTATTTGCCGAAAAGAAAGACAGAAAAATTCAATTACTCGTACAAAGAAGGGTTACTACATTATGTATATATACTAAATAAACCGAGTTGTTGTTGTTGTCAATATTGAAATGGAATTTTATTCGTTTTGTATTTAAAAAAAAAAATATTTTCCGGAAAATGAAAATACATTTTATTTCATTACAGATATTCTAATGTAATAATTTTCATTGTACACACAAAATAGATTATAGGGTGGTTCAAAACTGTACATGTTCATATGTTAAAACCTAATAAATAGCATACCTTAGGTACTCATATTTATAGACATAGGCCTAAAAAAAAAAGTTCTCCTGCCACCACAAACAATGCTTTATATGAATTCCTTTGAGTCGATTTAATCCGATTTTTGATTTTTTTTTTTTAAATATTATATAAATTGAGGACAATTATCATGCATATAGTTGTATAAATAAATACCTTGGGAAAATCGTTTCCATTGTGCATGAGAAGATCACAATCGAAAATGTTGAAATGTTTAGTTAAATATGAAGGTAGCATAATATCTGTATATATTGGATAGGTAAATTCTTTATTTAACAAAAAAAAATTTATCAACATTTTCTGGACCCGCATCTTCTTTTTTCGGCACAAAAACAATTCTATATAAATTAATTCATCCATTTTTATCTTTAATTTGTTTGTGTCAATTGTTAGTGAAATGGTAGAATTTAATTTTCAAGTGCAGCAGTGGTTCATATTCGGGGCCCCACGGAACTCTTATATTCCTTCAGTTTCCTTTTGGTCGGCTTCTCAAGAATTTTTTTGAAAATTTAAAATTCAAATCAGCGTTTAAGCATAACTGATAATAACGATATTAGGCTGTAAGATCCAGTTTTGTGTGGTGGTTTCCCAGGTTAAGGAATCATAAATACTTCTGCGATTTTCCACAGGGTGGGTACATATGTCAATCGAATGGCGGCATTAATAATATTGGTGAGCTTTAATAAAGCTTTCCTTGGTAGTTCTTTCTGCTGTGATAAGGTCATAATCAGATGCTTTTTTCGGATTCATATTTGTGTTCATCTCATACATGACATCTTCTGGTACTGTTCGTAGGATTTTTTCACTTGCCTGTACAACCTCTCCAGTTATTATTTCGGCTTCCAATGATTGGTCATCATGTGGTTCATATAATTTTTCCATGTGTTCAGCAAAACTTCTTACTGTATTTTCGTTATTTCTGGCCTGGTAATTCTTTTGGTTGCTCTCCAGAGAGAAATCAGTACTATTGTATCATTAGATACTTTTCTGAGGTAGTTATTGATAGATTCGTCTTTCCGATCTTTGATTTCCCTTTTGAGTAGCTGAGTCAAATTGTTTAGCTTAGTTTTATCTTGAGGGGCTCTGGTTTGTTGCCATATTCTCCTTGCTCTTCTTTTTTATGCCAAGAACTCCTTAAGGGGAGTTTTTCCAACACTTTGAGCCTAAACTCTCCTGAGCCTTAACTCTCCTTTAAGTGATTCAGGTCGGTTTATAATATTAGTTTGCTTCTTTATTACATTTGAATTTTTAGCATTCATGTATCATATTAAGCAATACTGCATCATCTGTAGTCAGCTGAATAATTTTCTGTTTGTTTTCAAGCGTATGTCAAGAATATCCCCCTCTGCTTAATATTTTTGTAATTTCTCTGTAGGTTTCACCATCTGCTAAGTTTATTTTGATGTGGTTTCCATTCATCAATTTTGTATTAAACTTATCTGTTTTAGTTATTGTCTTAATTTTCTCATACAGTAGATTATAGTTTTTAACTCCATCTTTAACTATTGGGAGTGGTGGAGGTAATTTTTTTAGACTGTTCTGGATTATTTGCAAGTAATTGTATCATTTAATTGTTTGTTTAAATTGTTAGATTCAACCAAGGCATCATTGGATGTATGCAATTCCTGATATCCTGGTAACTCCAAATTTCTGTGGGTATCATTTTGTTAATCTTCGTGGTAAATGTGCTACAGGCTCTCGTAGGAGCGATCTCGGTAGAACCTGGCTATTTTCGAAAGGATTGTTATTATCTATTTCTGGTTTCTACGATTTCTCAACGTATCTTGGTATTTTTTCTGATTATATTGATGCAATAGCTGGTCCATTGCTACTTAATTTATAGCGCATTGCACTTGCATTTAGTATTTATTCGATTTGTAAAATCGTTGCCCATTTATACTAACCACAATTGGTGATTTGTACATAGTTACAACGTAGGAATATAGACCATTAAGCCATGGTTATATATACACTCAACGCCTACCGTATTGACACACACCCAACACCCGTTTTATAATTTAACTTAACTTTCTAATTCTACCAGATCTGACTTAGGCTGTGGCATGTTGGTACAAAACCTATGTTTTGGGAAAATTTAACCAAGGATATTTTACCAACAAATTTCAATTAAAGCCCAAAACAGATGAATACATAATTTATCGATCCGATCCATTATTAGAGAAATGTTATGAAACACTGATCTACACACTATATATATCCGGTCTGCATTGTCATTATATATAGTTTTTGTTGTGATACTATTTTTGTGATTAGATGAAAGCTCTTCAATATTTTCATATATAGAGAGAGATATATGATAAAAATCTATCAAATGTAACCTGTACATGTACTTACTCGTGTATACGGACAAATTACAATGATACTCAACTCATGGAGAAATATTCTTTTGAAGTTTTTTTGTGTGTCGGTATATGTATACAGAGGAGCTTTAAAACAATTTGATAATTGTAACTGAAATTTATAATCAGCTTGAAATTATAACAGTGTGTTATAACCAGTAAACCACTAATCATAACTAACCGGTATTACCGTCCAATTTAGCTTAACGAAATACCGGTAAAAAAATTTGCCTAGTAACAGTAATAGAAGTAGGAAGCCTTGCTCTTCCAGGTTTAGTAACAGGTGAAACCTAATTAATTAGCAAATTCCAAAGAAACCCCACCTTGCGTGGTGCCTCCACTCACAAATCTACAAACAGACGCCCCACCAAGACAAGCTGTCACGATCCTGCCTCTAAGCATTTGATCTGTCCACCCTCTGAGTAACCCGTTTACCCCCCGACTCGTAAGCGCTCGATTGATTGCCTCCTGTCTGACATTGTTAGAGGCCCCCTCTCTACCGAGAAATCTACTATAGAATATTCCTCATATATTCAAGAGATTTCTCAATTGTACTAATCAGGGAATGGAGAGCTGTTTCCACTGATCGTCCCTTACAGTATACGCTTGCTTAGATTTCGATAGCTCGTCTGGTTTGATTAGGTCACTGATGTGAGCTTCATTTCACCAAATTCTAAGCTGCCGTTAAAGATAACTTCGAAGTTAAGTCAATAGTCTGCTGGACATCCGCAGAAGTAATGTCATCAGGCAATGCCGACTTATATGGCTTAAAACTATTTATTTCCCCCATGATCTTTCGCCTATTTACTACATGACTATTTGCGAGGTCCTTATTTATCAAAAGTCTCACCGGCGCTGGTACATAGCACCTCGGGAGGTAGGTTTCTAATAGTAGCTACACGTAGTCCATGATCCATTGTGCTTTGAGGACTTCGTTGTAGCAGTCCTAATCTGCAGCAGCATCTGTACTTCTCAACTTTTTGAACAGTTTCCTGCATTTAGAACGAGCACTTTAGCGTTCTTTCGACCACAAGGTTGGCAAAGATTTACCCAAAGGCCTACTAAGAGGACTAGCACTTAACGTAGCTTTGTAAAAATCGGATAGCTTGTTTGACTGATGCGTGTTCAGAAAATGTCCTCGGACACTTTCCAATTCAATACTTTCTCCTTAATTTATTTAGTATACTTAAAATAAAATCAAGGAGTAGCTCACCTCGTCTGTTGATATTTGTACTTCACCAGATGGAGTGATGTGCATTAGCATCACTGCTCATGATGATTCCTAATTGACGTGTTTGAGCATGCTTTATATCACTGCCCAACCTACCGGTTGGTATCCTTTCTTCCTCATATAGTAGATATGCATATATAAGATATATATTTGTCCATCCATCTCAATGATAGCCACCACTACATCAGCGTTGATGTAATTTAGTAGAATACAAATATTCAAATTATTTTCAGCGAGAATGTATTATCGAATCATACATTCATCTTTCGAATACAATATTTTATAGTTGAGGCAGTCTTCCATTGGTGAAGGTTGATCTGAAGAATCTTAAGCATTAGAGAATGCTTACCTCCACTACTGTTGTATCAGACTCAGCATCTGACTGCGAGTCAGATTGGGAATCCTCCGAATCAATGAACAATGTCTCCAGACCGTCTGCTGGGAAGCTCTGAGTGTCTCGGTCACGAACACCAGGTGAGACACTACAAGAGGTAACCGCACCTGCTGCAGATGCCCCAGACCTGTCGGCTTCATCGCGTTTATAGACTTTTAGTGTAATCGCTCCAAACCCATAGCTAACAAAGTTGGCAGATCTGCCAGATATGCCAACTTCACCCAGGATACGTATCGCCATTTTATAGAGTGTCTCTGACCTTTCCTTGTCACCTTTCCTAGGCAATCAGCTTTACATGCCCCCGGTGCCATCTTCTATCTCGACAGGACGGAACAGGTCCTGGATTCTTGATTATGTACTTTAGGAATGTGGCGGCCGAGGCCTTATCCTCCTTTCTCCAGTTAAGGGCCGTAATACTACCATTATCCTAAGCTCTATTAATCACTATCATAATGAGTAACTCCTTTACCACCTCATTGAATGGTATAGTGCTAGTCTCCTACACCGTTTTTTATAGCCTCCGCCTAATAAGATCTCCGCCTTTTCGACTGCGAGATCTTAGAAAAACATCTCTGTTTCGGCTCAGTGAAACTTCTTGACCATGTAAGCGTATCTTTATCTCTGTCCGTTCTTTATTTTGATGATCAAATGAAAACCTTTCTTTCTGTTCTAATAATTAGCCAATTGTAAGCCGGCATTGGTGCTGTTGCCCCTTGGATAAGCGGGATCAGCCTCATTTGTGCCTATGTCCCTTTTTGCGTTTTCGTAACCGGGCCTAGTTTCCGGCTTTTAAGAGTGCTGTACTCTTTTTGGTTTTTATTACCTTCATCAATACTTGAACCCACGAGTAGTGTAGATAGGAAGTCCAGCTGTGCAGAGCTTCAGGTATCCGAATACACCGTTAGAGACTGGGCTAGTTTTTAGACTGGGCTTCCAGCTGAACCCGGCTCACCACATGACATGGTGTGCTAGTTGCCCGGTGGTCACCGCGACGAGGTAACATAAACACTTGGAAGCTGAAGGAAACGAAAATGGCACAAGTACCAGCTTGATTCCTTCCTTTCGTGAGCTCTGTCGTTATATAGAGTGAGACTCCAAATGTACAGATATACTCATTATAGAACATCTTACTTAGTGTTTGGCTGTCATTTTCTCTGATTGGATAAGCTTTTGGCCAACGGGCAAATCGGTCGACCATCGTTAGAATGTAATGATAGCCATTCAATTGAGGCAGTGGCCCAACTAGGTCCATGTGGATGTATTCAAACCTGTTACTTGGTATCTCGAATTTACCAAGTTCCAATTTTGTGGGGCGGTGAACTTTGGATTTTTGACAGAATTCATTCTTGGCCAGAAGTATTTTGAAGCAATTAATTGGGATGTGATAAAGCATGAATACTATCGAAAATTGTCTGTCGTATGTTCTTGGGAACGAATGGTCGAGTTTTACCATTTTTGCATTTATGCAAATATCTCACACCATATTTGCTGCTGCGCGGTTGCCTGGTAGGTTGACTTTTGCAGGTTGACTTTTGATTTCAATTTATGAACTGAAATCAATTTCTGCAATTCATCGTCACCGTGTTGCTGTTGGGATAATTCTTTCCTGTCGAAAGGGAAGCCACTGACTTCTGGTGAAAACCAGATCGAGACAAACAGACGCTCACCACATTTTGTTTATCTTTGAAAATGTGTTATTGCTAAGAAACGTCAGTAGTAATGTTAAACTCAGTGTCGTTTAACTGGCAGCTGCTCTTCACGCCAAGAGAAGTTTCTTCTGTGTTTGCCTTTCTTAAGTAGTATGGCCAAATTCCTGTGAATAAAACGCATATTGATGCTTTAATATTATTTCGAAATGAGGAAAGACGTTTAAATACTATATCGAAATGTTCTCTATGCTTCATCTTGGAGTGACTCGCAATGAGGATATCATCGATATAAGAAAAGACGAAGTCCAGCCCTTTTAAAACTTCGTTACGGAATCGCTGGAATGTCTGGGCTGAGTTGCGAAAACCAAATGGTGTTCGGGTGAACTCGAAAAGCCCAAAGTGAGTAGTTCTTCGATTTATTTGTGCGAAAATAGTGGCACCGGTGACTTTCAACGATAAATTGTGGAAATGTGGAATAGGGTAACTATCTGGTCTCCACAATGGCGCCAGCCAGGGTCGAATTGTTGCGGTTTGGCATAAGGTAATCTACCTTGTGTGACGATGTAATGAACTACATTATACTTCATTGGTAAATTATAATTTAGAGCTTTAGTGAACGCAGGGTATTTCTTTAAAAGAGCGTCGTAGTAGAATTGTTAACGCTGAAATGTTTAAAGTTGGCGTTCACGACAAGGGTTGTAAGTAAATAGGAAATTCTTCTGTTTTTATAATAGGTATGTCTACTGCCGCGACTATAAAAGGATGAGTGAATGAACGCCTGAGACCGATATTGACTTTTAATAGTTTTGCACCGTAAGTGGCAAATGGTGCGGTAAGAATGCAAACGGTGCCATTTACTTGTCGGGGAAGTTTTTTAACGGGTATCACAGATATTTCAGCCTCCGGATCGCTCAGAAATTGTAAATAGTCGGCGAGATAATCCAATCCTGTTTTCCGTAGAAACTAAACAATTTTGAAGTAGTTTCACCATTGGTATCTAGCGGTCGGAAATTGCGCGGCTTAGTACAGTTGATAGCACAGTTTCATCCAGATTTGGTAGGCGACCGCTAATAGTTCCCTTATGTCATTTTTACTATCCCGAGAATAAATATTTTTGCAACGACTGATAGGTTAGGTTAGGTAAGGTAAGGGTGGCCGTCCTAAAGGACTCGCATAGACACAAAAATGGTCCGTAGCTGTACCACATTCGAGTTTTTTCTCTTCACTCGCTAAACCATCCTGAGCTTACCAAGAAGCGTTTAAAGTCCCGGATCCCGATCTTCCTAAGATCCGTGAGGTCGTTCAAAGGGGAAGTTCCCATAAATTTTGTTCTGCTGTACGCTAGACTAGGACAGGTGCAGAGCAGATGGAGCACATTTTCCTCCTCTTCCTCATCACCACAGCTGCGGCAGAAATCGTAGGCTGGGACACCCAGTCTGCTCGCATGTATCCCAATGAGACAATGTCCCGTTATAGCTCCCACGACCATACCAATATGGTGCCGTCGAAGCGATATCAATTGGTCTGATCTGGACCGGTCAAATTCAGGCCAGATCTGCCTGGTTATTACACACGAACTGGCGTTAGACCATCTGTCGTTCGTTTCTTTTGTGGCTTCTTCCTGAAGCAGCAGTTTACATGAAGCAAGCGTTATCTTTATATCCTGCATGCCTTTGGTTATTAGGCGTGCTGTACCCTTGCGGGCCAACTCATCTGCTATTACATTCCCATCGATATTGAAATGCCCTGGCTCCCAAGCGGATGTTGAAATGATCAACCATCTTATTATAGATGTCAGACAGTTTTGGGCTACCTTCGACGTCAGGGAGTATGATTGTAGCATTTTAATAGCAGCCAGGCTGTCCGTAAGAATGCGAATATCCCTCGTAGATATTACATTATACTTCAACCAGTCCATGACTTCCATCATCGCGAGCAGTTCAGCTTGAAAAACGATCCTGCCTCCAAGCATATGATCTATCCAGCCTCTGAGTGATCCGTCTACCCCCAGACACGCAAGGGTCCGAGTGATTGCCCCCTTACAGTATTCGTGTTGAGATACCGACAGCTCGCCCGGCTTGATTGAGCCCATAATGTAAGTCTCTATTATTCTTTCCAGTGTTTTCAACAGAAAAGAAGATAAGCTTATAGGCCTAAAGTCTTTGGGATAGCAGTGAGAGCTTTTTCCCGCCTTGGGTATAAATATTACAGTCCACTTTCTAGGAATGTGCCAGAGTTCTAGGCTGCCTGGAAGATAACTTCGAGCCAGGGTAGGGTTAAGTCAATAGTTCGCTGGATATCGGCAGGGGTAATGCCATCAGGTCCTGCCGACTTGTATGGCTTAAAGCTGTTTATTGCCAATAGGATATTCCGCCTCTTTACTATATGACTTACGGAGTCCATACACCAGGGTGGCCGAGATTTACCCAAGGGCCTACTGATAGGACATGCACCTAACATGGCCTTGTTAGAAGCATCAGATATCTTGGTTACTAGAGTATCAAGCTCCTGTATAGATGCAGGATGGTTTGGAACCGATACCGGTAATAAGTTATCCAGAATGGTTCTGAAACAATACCAATCACCATTCCTCCTATTTCTGAAGGGTGGTTTGCTAGTGGGTTTTGTATCCACTTCGAACTGGAGATAACACTGGTCAACGACTGATGCTATTTAATGTATATAAATTATTTGGAAAAAAATTTGAGCATGCAGATATTTTTCATTGCTGGGGCCCAGTGGTAGCAGAATTCTAAGACGGGTTTTTTAGGTTCATTTTCATTATAAAAAACTTGACAATTTTTATGAATTTAATTAAAATGTAAAAGTCAGGATTGCTCCATTTTTTTGAAACATCTGATAATTTGTCTTTCGAAATATCATATTTAAGGAATAAGAATATTTTAAAATCCAGAACTTAAAAATTTAAACAAATAAAAATTTCTAGACCTGCAACTTTGAATACTATGTCAATACGTATCAATTCCGGATTTAACGAATTTAGGATTAAAGCAATATTCGTGAACGCAAGCCAAAATATTATAATCTCCCGCACAGTTTCACAACTTTTTATATATACAAAGGCGCGCCATATATACAGGATTATGTTTTATCCACATCATAAATTGACATGCCACATCAATAAAATTTCAATATATGTATTATGTACACATATACACACCAATTTTAATTTATCATTTTGTCACATATAATATATCAGATCAAAGCACGACATAAGCTCGTGCTGTGTATTATATGTATATGTATATAGGTATGTACGAGTACATAATTTATGCAATTATTTTATAAAGTATAATGTGCAACCTGACTACGTATATACCGCACCACTGAAAATATATAATCGTATATGTTCAAACCAATCATATACATAATTTTTATCCGCACATACATAAATTTTCCGGAACCAGCATTATAGTAATAAAACAAAAAAAACAAATGAAATCATCAGGGAACCTTATTTTCCTGGTTGTTGTTGTTGTTGTTGGGATAAAATGTGGTTTTCGTTTTAATTTTTTATTTTAATGGTGTACATGTTCTACAAGCGGAATCGTGAAATTTTCTATCCCGAATACATATGTATGGATGTATGTATATAGAATTTATAAATAATTCACGGTGGTGCGCCGGTGGTGATGGTGGTTATTATTACAAAAAATTTTATTTAGAGAGGTAGATTTGTTAATTTCAAATGGATTTCTGATAATACCTCGCGTAAGCCATTATACATATGCAGCATCGAACGCGGCCAGCACAATAACAAAAAATGTGTGCACTATGTGGTCTCCATTATTGAAAATTGAATATTTTATTTATATGGGGTATCAGTGCTGTACTGTATATATGTAGGTGGAATTTCATTTTCCGTTTTTGTATTTAACATTTTAGAATTGGTCCGTAATCCTATAGAAGTTGAGCAGCGCTGGTATATATTATATTTGATGATAGTGATAAAATAATGATTCTCTATATAATTGCGTACATATGTGTTTGTGCGGAATTTTAATTAATTATTTAATTTGCAAAATAATAAAAATTTAATTAATTTTATATTTTTTCCTATATTTTCAGGTAAGATCACAACAAAAAACCACTTTTTGTGTTTGAGATATTATCCAAAAGTTTATTTTCTACCACTACCACCTACTACTACTTCTACTACTTCTGTATAACTATATATATACATATATATTGTGTGTATAGTGCTTTGTAAGTATATTTTATTTAAATTTTTAATTAGCATTTCATTAAAATTGCATCCTTGATACGTATCCTTATATTGTAAATCCTTTAGCTTAGATGATGTTCTGTTATTTTTTTTTTTTTGTCTATATTTTATGTATTTAGCATGTAACCACAACATTTTTTATTTCTTCTTACCTATTCAACTAAATATATGATTTTTTTTGTGTAGAGCTTTATTCTTTATGATTTTGATACTGAGCTTTGATCCCTGTATATATTTAGAAATAGAAAAACATATATTTTATTTCATTCGGTTACCTTTAAATGTAAGATGAATAAAGTTGACAAGGACATGAGAATTTTCAAAAAATATTTAAAATTACATCTTAGTATGATGATTACCTAAAATCTATGTTTCTTGATTTGTATTTAAATTCTTTGAAAACGACAATTCACCGAAAACGACAATTCACCAAAAACGACGATTCACCGGAAACGACAATTCACCGAAAGCACAATTCACCGATAACGACAATTCACCGAAAACTGTATTTTCTTTTTCGGTGAATTGTCGTTTTCGGTGAATTGTCGTTTTCGGTAAATCGTCGTTTTCGGTAATTTGTCGATTTCGGTGAATTGTTATTTTCGGTGAATTGTCGTTTTCGGTAATTTTTCGATTTCAGTGAATTGTCTTTTTCGGTGAATCGTCGTTTTTGGTGAATTGTCGTTTTCGGTGAATTGCCTTTTTCTGTGAGTTGTCGTTTTCGGTGAATTGTATTTCGGTGAATTGTTGTTTTCGTTGAATTGTTTTTGTGTGAATTGTCGTGGAAAATACAAAATAATTTATTTTATTTTATTTATGTAGTATCTATTACAACTGAATTATAATTCATTTAGTAACTTATCTTTAGTAAATGTGTTAACTTTAGTGGCGTTTCATCCAGTGGTTAGCTCCAAACTGATTATACGGTTACATTAACTGCCCTAAATCTAAAGGTTTACGCCTTCGAAGTCGACTGACTGAGTCTGTATTGGTCAGCATACGGCGCATATCTGCATTTTGATGTTGACCGAGTCGATGTGCATGTTTATTTGCATGGTTCTTGATTTCTTCGGTAAAGTATTCCATCTTTAGATCCTTATGAAGGTTGTCGTTTCTTATGTACCACGGTGCGTTCACAATGTCACGTAAAACTTTGTTTTGAAAGATTTGAATTATATCAACGTTGCTCTTCTTGGTACAACCCCACAGTTGTATTATACCATATATCCATATATAGGTTTAAGTATCTGCCGATATGATATCAGTTTATTATATACTGTTGGCTCGGATTTTCTACCTAAGAGCCAGAACATTTTTCTGTATTTTATGTTTAGCTCTTCTTATTTCTATTTCAGGTGCTCTTTCGGCACTTGAGTTTATTTGAGCATCAAGTATCTTGCCTATGTATTTGGCCGTATTTGCATGTAGGATTTGCTGTGAATTCAGATTGGTATGAAGCTAATTTTTTGATAGTAAAGTTGACGTGTATGGATTTCGTTTCGTTGAGCTGAATGTGCCTTTCTTTGTCCAGCTATACATATAGCATAAGTGTGGCATTTTGTAATTTACCAGTTAACTTTTCTATGCTATCTCCAATTACTAGGATTGCTAGATAAGACTTTAATATCTGCTAAAATTGTTTCGGCAGATCTCAAAGGGTCAAAGGTCCAACCAATGGTCTTTCTTAATGCTTCAATTCTAACCCTCATATTGAGAATAGGTTTAATGGTAAAGATGTTTTCTATACTTTTTCTTTATTATTAAAAGTAAGCATGAATAATGGGAGTCCTCTCCTGTTAATTTTAACCCCTTGATCAGTTTCCTGTTTTTTTTAATTATGTTTGCGGCGTTTTCTATCTTCAACCGCTTGCCCTTTAAATCGTTTATTATATCTTCTATTTTACAAATAATGATTAATGATTTTTTATGGCCGGAATTGGAAGATATTGATGTGGACGACCTTTATTTTCAGCAAGACGGCGCTACGTGCCACGCAAGCAACAAAACAATCGTAATTTTGCAAGAAAACTTTCCTGGCCGTGTTCTTGCTCGAAGAGGTGATCATAATTGGCCACCGCGATCTTGTGATTTGACACCTTCTTTACAAACATGCATGGTACAAATAGGCGTGGTACATCATATTAAGGCAGTGTCCACGTCATCCATTTGAACGCCACACCGTTCATTTCAATGCAAAAAAATTTTGAGTATGTTTTATTATGTTATGTGGTGGCTTAGAAAGTTTGCCAAGCGTTAACATAGTAAAACTAACGAAAAATTGTTTATCACTGATTCAAGATCAATTTTCATGAATTTTTCAATGTGGGCGCTTGAAAAGTTTTGCTAACATTTGGAATAGAGAATTATAGTAAATTGAAAAAAAAATCGATACCAAATTTTAGTCGGGACTTTCGAAATAAGTGCTTGGAAAGATCTTTTTATTTATCGTTTTGGTTACTGTATTCCTTTTACTTAGCCGATAGTACAATTAACGCAGACTTGTTTTCGAATTTGTCCACTATGGTTTAAGACCTACCTAAATGGTTTGTTGGCTTACATTTAGTACAGCATATCCAGATTACAGATTATTTCAGTTGAACATACTCTGCTTTTTCAAAAATTAGATTATTTTCCGGGTATCGCTAACACCCAAAACACATCTCTTCCTAGGACTTTCCCAATAAAATTGGGAACATCATAAATGCATTCAAAATAATTATTTTTGGTCGTACGAATGAATAAATCGTTATATTGTGACATAAATGTTGACTAAAATTTGTGGGTTTTGTTTGATCAAAAATATTTCTATAAATCAAAAATATTGCAATTAAATTAATTCATGTAAAGTTAAATTTAAAAAACAATTAAATTTAATTATTGAAATACGGAACTAAATATTGAAATATGGAACTAAAAAAAAATTTTTCAATTCTTGATTCCAGAATTGATTGGCAAATTTATATGAAACATTTTTAATTCTTCCCAACTGAAATTTGAAGAACTCATTTAACGAATTATAGATTTTAGCATGCTGACCGTATTTTATTTATTTATTTATATAAACACCAATTACATAAACTACCATCGCATATATATAAGTATACACAATGTACTTCATTATCTATACAATCACGTTTTCTTGTCGATCAACTACATAATATAATGATTTCCGATGACTATCTTCTGTACGGTACACAATGGAAACGGAATAAAATTGTAATTTCAAAAAATATAAAATCAAAAATTAAATTTTTATTGTATATAGTTTAGAAAACTATTACGATATATGATTACTAGTAATGTCAATGCTAATAAATTAATTCATTACTAAGGTGCACGATATTATATATCATCGTACTTCTAAAGAAAACTAATCTCTTCATCTTACATATATACGTATATAGACTATATATAGGTACGATTCGATTTATCTATTGTGATAATCCTTTTTACTTCCAGTACCATTGTTCGTCTTATATTTTATTCAAAGTGGATTTTTCTTTTTTCGTTGCGAAAATCCTATCCTCTACTTACATATTTATAATAATCATAATATCTAAATGGTATAGCAGTTTGGAGAATATAATACCTGATTCCTACCTCTTATAAATATATATATATATATTGAACATGGTAAGAATAGCACATCACACACACATACACACACAGTATAAATGTTAAGGTAGCGAGAGATGAAAAATAAGACGGAAATTACAAATTTCTTATGTACGGTATGTAAAGCTCTCTGTGTACATGTATATATGTACATACATATATGTATTAAATTCATTCATGTTTTATTATTTTCTTTCAATCATATATCCTTTTTTTTGTACTGTAGCCATTTTCCTCATTTTCATCGCATCTTCCTCTAGGAACAATCAATTTTTATATATTATAGGAAAATAAATTGAGCCTATCGTAAAATGTAAAAAAAAAAAAATAACAAAAAATTTGATCCGTTCTGGCTGGGGCTCATTTGCCATGCTCTTATTTTTTATTACCCCAGTACATAGATTTGTTCTGCTATACCTACATATCTGTACATACCGCTGCGTTACTTGATATTTATGCAAATTGATCAAATGAACGATGATTTTATAGTGCTCATATATATGATTTTCGTTGTTTAAAATCAAATCAAATAAATGGGATTTGAATGATTTTTATAGAGTATGTATGTATGTATGTACATAAACGGCAAGGGGTAGATTATTTTATTGTCAAAAGTGATATTGAGTTTATAGAAGACTAGCAAATATATCAAACATTTAATTACAATTTGATTAGTCTCTCTTATATATACGTACGCATATATACATGCCCTCGTAACAAAAACATTAATTATAAATTAATTAATTTACAAAAAAAAAAAAAGCAAGTTAAATTTTCCGGCAACCAACCAAAAGTATATAAAAAAAAAACTTCTGCTTTGAATTTTAATTTTTAAAAACTTTTACATTTTTTATTTTTATTTTGTTAACAACATTTTGGAACACAAACAATACTAAATAAATAAAATATTTATTTTATTATTATTATTAAGAATAACATTATTTTTAACACGCATTTAGACTTTGTATTATTTTTATGTTAAATTAATAATTTATTTAAGGATAATAAAATATTTTCTTGTCGCAAAAAAATTATGCAAATTTTTATTTTTTATTTTATTCTCGATTCATTAAATAAACATAAATTTTCTAATCTAATTGTATTTTAGAAATAATAATATTAGATTAGTATAATATATACGTGTATCCTTTAACATCAAAAAGATTATGTGTCGTTTTAGTTGAAAAGGAATAAAATATAAGAGTACCAGTTTTTTTTTTTTTTTTGGAATATGTGATGGAAGGATAATTTTTTGCTTTATTATGGAAATATGCTTAATGGTATTTTTGTGCCAAAAAGGATGATGATTTGTTATGCAAGAATAATTTTATTATTTGCATTTTTTTTGACTTGGTGATGTGTGACAAAGGTTGATATAGAGAGAATGGTACTTACATGCATTTTGTCTAGTCCTAACACAATTGCTTCCTTAGTCGAAAAAATTAGAGGTTAAACAAAAACAACAAATTATTATGCGTATATTTGTTACTATAAAGTAAAGTCTCGTTATAACCAATCTTTCAGTTTTGTTAAGAAATTAGGAAAATTGTATTTAAGTTGTTTGGTAATTATCTTGAAAATGTATGAAATTGTAAACAAATAAATCTGGTCTGTACTCTCAAAACAAAAATAATCAAAATTTTCCATAATTAAGTGGAAATATACTTGAAATACGACATATTAAAATGGAAATCGATTTATCAAAATTTCCTAAATTTGTCTGGTGTTCCTGATCAACGACCACAACTGGGTCTACTTTACAATAAAACCACTTTAACTTTTAATTTTTTTAAATAAATATTTGATAAATTACTAAATAAATCAATAAATTAATAAATTTTAAATATTAATAAATTATGAACTAATAAATTATTATATTAAAATATTTAATAAATTAGTTATTAAGCAGATTATAAATTAATTGATTAATAAGCTTAATAAATATGTAATTAAATAATTTATTATAACTTAATAATTTATAATTTTTTAATTCAGTAATTTAATTATTAATTGAATAATTCTATAATTTAGTCGTTTTGTATTTTATGAATCTATTAATTTAAAATTTGGTTTGTTTTTTGATTTATTAGTTTAATGATTAATATAGTAATAAATTAATAAATAAATTAATGAACTAAGGAACTAATAAATTAATACAATAAAAAATTTAATTAATAAATATGTAGTTAAATAATTTATTATAATTTAATAATTTTTAATTTATTAATTTAATTATTAATTAATTAATTAATTAAATAATTTAATAAATTAATTTTTTTGCATATCTATTAATTAATTAATAAATTAATCAATGTATAGTTTAATAAATTAATAAAATAAAAAATAAATGAATTATCAGATAAATAAATTTGCAAATAAATAAATTAATAAATTGATAAATAAATAAATGAATAAATCAGTAGATGTTTAAATGAATAAATTAATAAAATATTATATTAATAAACTATTAAATTAATAAATTATTAAATATTAATAAATTAATAAACTAAAAATTTAATATATTGAAAGATTAAACAAATTAGTATATTAAGTAGTTAAAAACTTATTTGATAAATAAATTTAATAAATATATAATTATATAATTTATTAATTATCTTTTTAATTTATTAATTTAATTATTGCTAATTTATTAATTATATCAATTTTATAATTTAATTGTTTTGTATTTTATTAATCAATTAATTTAAAATTTGATTTGTTTTTTGATTTATTAGTTTAATAATTAAAATAATAATAAATTAATAAATTAATGAACTAATAAATTAATATATTAAAAATTAATTAAATAAATTAGTATATTAAATTGAACTAATAAATAAATATATTAAAAAATTAAATTATTAAATTAGTTTATTAAGCAGATTATAAATTAATTGTTTAATAAACTTAATAAATATGTAATTAAATAATTTATTATAACTTAATAATTTATAATTTTTTAATTCATTAATTTAATTATTAATTGAATAATTTTATAAGTTAATTGTTTTGTATTTTATTTTAATCGATTAATTTAAAACTTGGTTTGTTTTTTGATTCTTTAGTTTAATGATTAATATATAAAAAATTAATGAACCAATGAACTAATAAATTAATCTATTAAACAATTAAATTTTTAAATTAGTTTATTAAGCAGATTATAAATTAATTGATTAATAAGCTTAATAAATATGTAATCAAATAATTTATTATAACTTAATCATTTATAATTTTTTAATTCATTAATTTAAATATTAATTGAATAATTTTATTATTAAATTGTTTTGTATTTTATTTTAATCTATTAATTTAAAACTTGGTTTGTTTTTTGATTTATTAGTTTAATAGTTAATACATAATAATAATAATAGTTATTATATTAATAGTCGTTAATTAATAAATGTTTTAATTAATTAATAAATTAATCAATTTATAATTTAATAAATTAATAAAATAATAAATAAATGAATTATTAGATAAATAAATTTGCAAATAAATATATTAATAAATTGATAAATAAATAAATGAATAAATCAATTGATGTTTAAATGAATAAATTATAAAATATTATATTAATAAACTATTAAATTAATAAATTATTAAATATTAATAATTTAATAAACTAAAAATTTAATATATTGAAAGATTAAACAAATTAGTATATTAAGTAGTTAAAAACTTATTTTATAAATAAGTTTAATAAATATGTAATTAAATAATTTATTAATTATCTTTTTAATTTATTAATTTAATTATTGCTAATTTATTAATTATCAATTTTATAATTTAATTGTTTTGTATATTATTAATCAATTAATTTAAAATTGATTTGTTTTTTGATTTATTAGTTTAATAATTAAAATATTAATAAATTAATGAACTAATGAACTAATAAATTAATATATTAAAAAATTAAATTATTAAATTAAGCTTAATAAATATGTAATTAAAAAGCTTAATAAATATGTAATTAAATAATTTATTATAACTTAATAATTTATAATTTTTTAATTCATTAATTTAATTATTAATTAAATAATTTTATCATTTATTTGTTTTGTATTTTATTAATCTTTTAATTTAAAACTTCGGTTGTTTTTTGTTTATTAATACAATAAAAAATTTAATTAATAAATATGTATTTAAATAATTTATTGTAAGTTAAAAAATTTTAATTTTTAAATTTATTAATTTAACTTTTTATTAATTAATTGATTAAATAATTTTATAATTTAATTGGTTTGCATTTTATTAATCTATTAATTTAAAATTTGATTTGTTTTTTGATTTAATAGTTTAATAGTTAATATATAATAATAATAATAGTTAATATATTAATACTCGTAAATTAATAAGTGTATTAATTAATTAATAAATTAATTTAAAAAAATAAATAAATGAATTAATAGATTAATAAATTTGTAAATAAATAAATTAATGAATTGATAAATAAATAAATGAATAAATCAATAGATGTTTAAAAGAATAAATTAATAAAATATTATATTTATAAACTGTTAAATTATTAAATATTAATAAATTAATAAACTAAAAGGTTAGTATATTGAAAGATTAAACAAATTAGTATATTAAGTAGTTAAAAACTTAGTAAACTTAAGTTAAATAAATTTGTAATTACATAATTTATTGATTTTTTTTTAAATTTATTAATTTAATTATTAACTAATTTATTAATTAAATAATTTTATAATTCAATTGTTTTGTATTTTATTAATCAATTAATTTAAAATTTGATTTGTTTTTTGATTTATTTTAATAATTAAATGAATTTTAAATATTAATAAAATAATAAACTAATGAATTAAATAAACAAATTAGTATATTAAGTAGATTATGAATTAATTGTTTAATAAGCTTAATAAATATGTAATTAAATTATTTATAATAACTTAATAATTCATAATTTTTTAATTTATTAATTTAACTAGTAATTAATTTATTAATTTAATTAATTAATCAATTGATAAAATAATAAATTAATGAATTAATAGACTAATAAATTTGCAAATGAATTAATTAATAAACTAATAAATAAATAAATTGGTAAATGAATAAATAATTAAATTATTAAAATACTAATTTAATAAATAAACAAATTCATACAAAAATAAATTAAGAAATTGACAAATGATTAAATTATTTAATTAATAAATTATTAAATAAATAAATAAATAAATTAATTAATAAGTGATTAAATTAATAAATTATTAAATATTAATAAACTAATGAACTAATAAATTAATATATTAAAAAATGAAATTAATAAATTGGTATATTAAGTAAATTATAAATGAATTGATTAAAAAGTATAATAAATATGTAATTAAATAATTTATTAATTAACATTGTAAATCATTAATTTAATTATTAACTAATTTATTAATTAAATAATTCAATAATTTAATTATTGTGTATTTTATCAATCTGTTTAATTTAAAATTCCATGATTTACACTAAACGCGGTCTTTTCTATGTCGGAAATCTTTTATCATGGAATTTGATGGAATCCACTTTTTAGATCTACTATTGTGACGTGGTCGTTTTCCCGCAGATTTGACAGAATGTCATTGATCTCGGGCATTCAACTTTCGATAGTCGATAACCATTCTATACTTTTTTTCTCCTGAACCGTTTTCTTTTTTTAGTACAATCCATACCATAGAGTTATAAGAAGATTTGGACTGTGTCGGTTTAGTCTCTATTCGGGATCATTAAGCTAATATGGAAGCATTATGACCCATTAATGCTTATTAACCGAATTGGACTAGCGTTGTTTTAATGGAATATTGATGTTAGGATCTATCGTCATGAATCCTTTATCGGTGTGAATTGTCGTTCGCAGTTGTTTTAAGCTATCATTGCCTATTATACCGCCGAATGATTGCAATTTCGGCAAGATGAAGAATTCCAGTTTTCTTTCTGGTCCAAATAGAACATGGTGGGTAATCTTAATGCCACCAGCTATGGAATTCGCGATGAATGTTTTTTCGTTATCTCAGGGATTACGTACGTATTGTGCTTTTATATAGTTTTTATTCGACCATGTGTCGATTAAGAATTTAAATACTATTGCTCATATTGCTCGTGTTCAATATGACACTTCTTTTCAACTGTGGGAATTGGTTCGTTGCTTGTGTTAACTTGTACAAACATTAGTAAAATACCGAACTATTATTTTAGATAGAGCAGTCAATATAATATTATGAAACTGACAGTTTTGAATGCTGTCCACCTTATCCATTTAATTTAATATACAATCCTATAGTTCTATATATATAGTTGAGGGTTGGTTCGTTTCAAATACAAAATGAATACTCCACATGGAAAATTTATTGCCATTGTCAAGATACAAAAAATTATCATATTACTTCCATAGTTTATGATAATTTTTATACAAATGTCTTCCTTAATCGTAACTTCGATAGCATATTGTCATAATGCTTCCATGTACATACTTAAATAATTTTACACAAACTGTCCACCTCTTTGGAATACATTTTTAATTAACTCCTCTATATATGTATACCTAGTTAGTAGAGAAGTTAGTTTGTATAAAGAACATCATGGCCGATTATATTAACTATTCACCCATATAAAATATTTTTGGACTAACCTATATAATGTTATTAGGTTTTGGCTCCATTTATATAAATTTTCTAATGAATTCAAGCAATTTATTTTTATTTAACTGTCTCTAATGGGAAAACCAGGTTGGCAAAGTAAAGTAATGGCTTTCCACATATGTATATATATATGGACCTACCTACCCCTATATACTTATGCATATGTACATATACACAGGAGCAAAACAAACAAACAAACAAACAATATATATGGAGCTCGGTATGATTATATATTTCTATTGTTTGTTTAACTTAAGATGAAAAAAGGGTGTCACGTAAATATAAATAAAAAAAAATTACCCAGTTTTTCTTCTTTTGTGAATATTTTACATTAAATATTAAAGAAAATGTTAGGAAAATGCGTGACTAAATTTTTTTCCACCTCCATACATACACACGTTATATTATGTACTTTGTACCTAAGTATACATATATGCTGATGGATATATGGGTGATAAAAATATATAATAGAAAATTGAATTTAATATCTTTAAGACGAACAAAATCAAAAAGAAAAATTCGGCAAACAAAACAATAAAATTCTGAAATGAATAAATTTTTTATTTTAATGTCCAAAATTTTTTATGCGTGCAGCTAGAGCTCGCGTACCTTATTTATTTATATACATAAGAACATAATATCTTCTCTCGCAACCATATTATGTATTAGATTGTTTTATGGTGTAGGATATAGATTGATTAAAATTTTAAAATTATTATCCTTTTGAATCGAAATTTTTATATAGCTATGCACCATAAAAATGGTGGTGAATTATTATACCCCCCCACGAATTATATGTGAAGTGTTTTATCTAGATGTATGTAGGTACGTTACGTATATACATAAAATAAAATGTATTATGCATTACAAATTTGTGTTGTTATACCCCGCGTGCAAAATTCATTATCATACCCGTAAAATCTACTTTGCACAAATTTAAGCAAGTTTACCGCACTAAAAAACGAAAATCGTTAACTCAAGTACGTACATAAATTTCACTTTGATTTTAACTTTTTTTTTTTATTTTGTTATCAAATCAACGAGCTTTTTTTTTAACTTTACTTCAATTTCCGTTTCTTCTTCTTATTTTTATATATATATATAGGTATAGCAAATAATAATATCAACAACAGACTTTTATGTTTTTTTTTTTAACTAATCCTTCTGTTTTTTCATTTGGAAAATATACAAAATTACCGTGTGTTTGGTATACTTATATACAAAAAAAAAAACAAAAAAACAAGAAGGAGTTAAAACTAAAAACACGGAGGTATAAAACTTAAAAACAAAAAAAAATCCCGAAGGATGTGCAAATGAAAATGTTTAATGTTTAAGTAAATTCTGCTTTTTGATGTCAAGATGAATAATAATGATACAGCAGCAACAATATAAAAAAAAGGATGCGAAAGGATGTGCGGGAGTTGGGGTGGTAATATAATTATGATGCTGTCCTAATTTATGCTGGTAAAATATTAATTTCGGTTTAGGTGATTTGGCTCGTCCGTTATTGGTTTAATTAAGCAAAATATATTTCAAATTATTAAAGGATCGCAGTTTATCTAACCGCGTTATAAAATTGAGATTTCATCGCTAGCGCACATAATGACGATAGCGAAAATATGTGTTCCAATAGCCGTAAACCATAAACGGTTCGTCTGATAGAGCCACAAAATTATCGTTTTCACTGAATTTTTATTTTCGGTGAATTGACATTTTCGATGAATTGTCATTCAAATGTTAAATCATTGCTAGTTATTCATGCATACAAATGTTTAAATTGTCGTTTTTGGTAATTTGTCTTCTGGTGAACTGCCATTTTTGGTAAGCTATTTATTGGTGAATTGTGGTTTCTGCCACTTAAATAAAGAAAGTTACTGTTCGTTGAATATCAAATCATATCATATCCATTCATACAAAACTGTTAAAATTATCGTTTTCGCTGAATCATAATTTCGATGAATTGACATTTTCGGTGAATTGACGTTTTCGATAAATGGTGATTCTCGGCAAATAAGTGCCATTTTCCGTTCAATGTCGTTTTGGATGAGTTATTTATCGATGAATTGTGATTTCTGCCGTCCAAATAGAAAGTCATTGTTCGTTGAATAGCCAAATTATAAATTGTCTTTTTTGGCCAGTATTTATCGTTGCCGGTGAATTATCATTGGCGTTTTCAGTGATTTGTGATTTCTGATGACTGTTCGTTGAATGTATCCATTCATACAAAAATATTAAAATAGTCGCTTTGGTCGAATTTTCAATTTCGGTGAATTGACATTCTCGATAAATTTTCGTTTTCGGTAAATTATTAGCGTTTTCGATGATTCGCTTTTCGGTGAAGTTTCGTGTTCGATGTGTTATTTATCAGTGAATAATGATTTATGTCATGTAAATGTGAAGCCATTGTTCGTTGAAATCGGTCGTTTTCGTTGAATCATAATTTCGGTGAATTGACATTTTCGGTGAATTGCCGTTTTCGATCAATAATGTCGTTTCCGGTGAGTTATCATTTACATTTGCGAACAGTTGCTTTTTGGTGAATTGTCGTTTTCGATGAACTGTCATTCCCGGCAAATATGTGCCGTTTTCGGTTCAATGTCGTTTTTGATGAGTTAATTATCGATGAATTGTTGTTTTCGGCCAGTATTTTTCGTTTCCGGTGAATATTATCATTTGGGTTTTCAGTGATTTATGATTTCTGCTATACAAGTACGAAGTTGAATATTAATTCATACAAAAATGTTAAAATTGTTGCTTAATTTATGATGTAAAAAAGTATTTAGGGGGTGATGGGAAGTAGGATAGATCATACGGTTTCCTTCATTAGCCAAGAGGTAGGCTCCAAAGCGTTTTTGGTACAGGGTATCCTCAATTAAATCAGGCCTAATTCCCTTTTGTAACGTAAAGCTATGGCTAATCGTGTGGTGACATTTATCGTGTCTCAAGTGAGGCCCCTCGGGCCACCCACTGTAACGTATTGCACCAACCTTGTTGGTAGTCGGACGAACGGCTAATTTTAACGCAACCGTTTTAATGTTTGAATTGGAATTGTATAGATGTGGTGGAAGTTGTATTGGTTGGTGTAGCCGTCTGCATGCGATCATAAGTCCAGCAACGGCCACGGTTATGGTACCATAGCCAATGGTGAGAAAGGGATCGGCAGGAGTGGAATAACGGCTCATGAATTAGGTTAAATTGATACTTGGTTGGTTGCTCTCGGAGGGGTTGGGATTAGAGGTGTTTGTCAAGGATTTGGAAGGCTGGGCCATTCGACTATGTTAAGCCCTTCCTCGGTTTCTTCACCATGGACTCACTAAGTTCCGATTCATGAAGTGCATAGATTTCATTAGCCGCTTGCCCTAATTTAGCACGTAGCGGGAGCAATGCCTCCATTCTATATGAGGTCTACCAAAGTAACTTATGGTAAGGACAGAACTCGAGTAGCTTCCTTAGAAAAAAAACTCGTATTTCTTTAGCCGGTGTCCGTTTGCAAAGGTTAGATCAGCTGTTTGTAAACTATAATCTGACATATTATGTCAACACAGAGGAAATAATGAAGGGTACTTGATTTCTATGAATGAACTTCTGCATATGATGAGTTATTCCGAGCGCCTGATGACACCAAGTACGAATTGTGAGAGGCTGACTTAACTTGGAGGTGAAATAAGTACCCAAATATCGCATCATATCAACACGGTTGAAAGAAACACCAGAGAACACTTTGCTGGGGGTTGGTACAAATGATGCTGAGAACGGTGCATTTAAGGGATTTAATTCTAAACCCGCTAATTTTAAGCAACCTAACGAACCTAATTTTAAGTGACAAGTATAATGTCATCTGCATAAGCGAGTATGAGAGGAAGTGGCAACTCAACACACTGATCTAGTTTCAACTCAGGGAATTGGTCTGCCACAATTTGTAAAAATTCATTCAGGATGAAATTAATCAAACGGGGAGATATGGGGCATCTTTATTTAACTCCTTTGGTTTTCTTGACTTTTTCTGTACAAATATTGAACCATTTAACAGTATAAACTAATTATTAATCATTACAGTGTCTATATCACAGCTCAACTATATGGAATTAATAATAATAAATTGATTTAAATTACAGGATCTCTGCCAGTTAATCTTAAATGTGAATTAATAAATCAAAGGTTGAAATACAGAATAAAATAATTTGGAACTAATTTGAGTTGAATTTTCAGGAGCTTCTCATATGTCTGAACCAGCAAACTAATTAATTTTATTTCAGAGTCCTGTTAAAAATTATAAAAGTAGATTAGAACTGTGTATCCTGTGTATATTAAACTGTACTACCAATGGTATAGCCATACCAGGTGTATCTAACCAAATCAATTTGTATCAAACTAACTGGACATATCCAAATCCTCTTTATGTTATGTGTAAACGGGTGTTCGGGGAGGCCCGACCATCTCCGGGAGATCCTGCTTAATGTTTGGTCGAACATTCCAATCAAATCAAATACAAAAATGTTAAAACTGTCGTTTTCACGGAATCTATAGTTTCCGTAAATTTACGTTTTCGATTAATTGTCGTTTTTGGTGAATTGTCGTTTAGATGAACTGCGCTTTCGGTGATATGATTTTTGGTGAATTGTCTTGCCGGTGAGTTATTATCACCGGAAAAGACAATTCAGTTAGTGTCAATTTATCGATGAATTTTGATTTCTACCATCCAAATGGAATTTTATTATTCGTAGAAATTCCATCCATACAAAAATGTTAAAGTTTCTTCAGTTTAAATCTTCAGTTTCAGAGAATTGCCATTTTCGGTGAGTTACCGTTTTCGATCAATAAATGTATTTTTCCGTAAATTATCATTTAGGTTTTCGATGATTTGACATCCAAATGGAAAATCATTGTTCGTTGAATATCGGTCCATACCAAATGAATTTTCACTTTCGGTGAATTGACGTTTTCGATGAATGGTCGTTTTCGTTCAATAATTTTCGTTTCGGTGAATTTTGCGTTATCGATGATTTGATTTTAGGTAAATTCTTGTTTTCGGTGAGTTATTTATCGGTAAATTGTGATGTCTACCATCGAAATAAGAAGTCATTATTCGTGGAATATCCATTCTAACTGAAATGTTAAAATGATTGGTTTCGATGATTTTACATTTTCAGTGAATTGACTTTGTCGATGAATTGATCTTTTCGGCCAATAAGTGTGGTTTTCGCTGAATTTTAATTTTCGATGAATTGACGTTTTCGGCCAATAATTGTCGTATTCGGCGAATTATCGTTCAAGTTGAATTGCGTTTTCGGTGCTTGCTTTTTTGTGAATTGTCAATTTTGGTGAGTTATTTATCGGTGAGTTGTTATTTCCGTATAGAATTAAAACTGTTGTTGGCTGGTTTTAAAAAATGTATCTTTTAAAAGTTGTGTACCAATCGACACTTAACAGTTAGTTTTGAACCGGTAGAGCTGACATTATATAAAATTTTTTTTATGTTGGTTAATTTCATTAACTGTAGCATTAAACAGAGAAAAAATGTATACACAAAATATTATAGAGAGTACCAAATCGATAGAATAAATTAAGCTATATAGAGCCATCCATAGTTCTGGTGGTATTTATCACCATTCTTGCCGCCCTCGTAAGCACTGCAAGTGGTGTCCTTGCTTTGGTATTCGAGGCTCCCGAGTTCGATTCCCGATGGTTACCAAAAATCACGGTCAGGTGTCTTTAATGTGCCATTCACTAATCGGAACTTTATCCAATAAAAACACGATGGCTTTGAATTAGCTACGCGAGTTTACTCAAAAATAAGCATGCATGTGCTCTGAAGATGTTTAAAGCTATAGTTTGCCGTTTAATAAAATTCAATAATATGGCAACGAAATGTGGTAGAATTTCACTACACGTTTTTCCTTTAGAAATTTTGTTACTTAGGAAAATTTATAAATAAAAGATATCACCGCTTATACCAATTTAAGTATAGCTATAAGCTGCTTGCGATGAACGACTGAATTTTTTATGTATTTTACGAAAGTATAAAAAAACAAATTCATATGTGAGTTAGTGGTTTTTGAGGTCCTACCGTAACCATAACCATGCATTATCACTTAAATACCAAATTTTATAATTTTAGAACCTATAATTAGTGGTCTTATAAGTGGTTTCAAAATGCTCGGCAACAGACAAAATCGGTTATAACTTTAGGGGACAACGCTTTCTATAAAACTTTCAAAATAACCAGACATAGGCTGCCATACAAATTTTTCGTCCTTTAAACTGTAATATAACTTTATTAAACAAATTGCCATCTATTGTGTAATAGATCAACTATATAAATAGCAAAAACTAAATCTAGATAACAGCAGAGTCGCCTCATGTGCAACTCGAATTTAGTCATCATCGCCAGGTCATGATGAGGGTTAAGCCATGCCGACATATCATACTTTTAAAATACTCATTTTACAGATACAATATATATTCATGTATACTTGTAAACTAACTAAAACCCTAAAGACCTGCAATTAATTACTAAACAACAATCATTAGCAAATAAATAGTTCGTTCGAGTGATTAAATTTAAAAAATTCCATAGACCAAAACTGAAAATATTTGATTTCCTCTCTCTGATATTTTGGTCAAACTAATTTGCCACAAACATTTATATACATACCCGAACATATACATATATACATAAATATTCCTGAGCACATAAATAGGATAGAGATACTGGGAGTAAATATTTTTTTGTTGACCAAAAATCTACTTGCCATAATAACCATTTTGTCTTTATCTTCAACCAGTTTTATTTTTTTTTAAATTTTTATTTTATTTTGTCTGTTCTTAATACCGCATATAAAAAAGATATTTTTTGTTTGTTTGTTACAAAATCCTAGACCATAAAAAATTAGACCAAACCACCCACAAGAAACATATAAACTGTATACATATTATGTAATTAGAAATTATCATCTGTTGAATTTTCCGAATCGGTTTGATATATACACAAGTTAGCACAGACAGACTGATATGTATGTATGTAAGTATATGGATGCATGTATATAAAAGTTTGTTGGTTAGGTATTGTTGTAATTGAACGTTTTATAGTTACTTTAAATTTTAGAACAATGTTTTTGAGCTTTTTTTGTAATTTTATTAGATTTTACATTTTTATATTTTAAATTGAAATCGAAATGGCAAAAAATTCAAATTCTAGAAATGTAATAACATTTAAGTGTTTTTGTTGCAGTGTGTACAAAAAAAAAATCTATATATGTATACATATAAATTGAGTTTGAATATATTTTTGTTCGCCAAAAGTAGATTAAAAACCATAAAAACCATTGGATAATTTAAATAAATAGATAAAAGTTAGAACAACAACAAAAAAAGTTAATAAAATTGAAAATCATCGCTCGTTGAATTGAGTGAGTGGTTTGCAACTTAGAAATAATATTGTTGTGTATAATAATACGATTAAAAGTCCAGCAGCTGCGCGCTAATTTAATATCTCGTAAAAATATTATTCTTTTTATAGTGTTTAGGCTCTATAATTTTAATATTTTCTTTCTCCAATTTGCAGCCAACTTTAAATTCCTAATCAAAATTTAAAAATTATGGAATTTATTCAAATTTAAAATTAAAGTTAATTTTTCTAAAAATTTTAATTTTTATACAAATTGAATTTAATATTTAAAAATCATTTTAAAATTAATTTCTTACGTTTATAAATACCAGAACCAAATTTAATTTTTAAGGCACATGACATAAAATTAAATTGGCAATTAACGTAAATTTGCCTACTTATTCTGAAATATTTTGATTATCGAATTTTTATATTGATAAATTAAAAATTTATGAATTATTAAAATTTTTAAAAATTAATTTTTAAAATTTGATTTTTAAAATTTTTCCAAGTTTTGAGATTTCTAAATTATCAAATATTTTTAAATTTTCTTAATTTTCCTTACAATTTCCAATTTAGAATTACATACGTACCAAAATTCCTGAATTATAATGATTTTAAAATTATCAGATTCAATCAAGTTCAGAATTTCCAAAATCTTAAATTATGAATTTCCTAAATTTTGAAAATAAATTAATATTTAAAAATAACTTAATTTATATATTCATATTTGGAAAATTTTTAATTCTGAATTCCCAATTATGTTTCAACTTTTAAAATTTTAAATATTCTCAAATAATAATTATTAGCTGCTTAAAATTTGAAATTCTTAATTTTTAGTGTTTTCGAATAACCATAATGTTTTCCGCTATTCTTTTAAAATATTTTAATTTTTAAAATTTTTTAAAACATTTTTAAATTTTGTGACTTCCAAATTACGTGCTAAAATGGGGAAATATATTTAATTTTTTATCCATCAAAATTTACAAAATTTTTGGCAGTTAAAATATTAATTTACCAATGTCAATGTTGAATTTTAAATTTTGAAATATTTTGTAATTCTAAAATTTATAAATTTCCAATTTGGAGGTTGTGGAATTTTGATATAATTCTGTAAACCTAAGCAAAAAAAAAGTTAAATTCAAATATTCTACGTCTTAAGTTTAAAAATTCTTAGTTAAAATTTGGAAAATGTAAAATTTTTTTTAACTTCATAAAATTCTGATATTTCTCAATTTACATAAAATCAGAATTCTTTTGCACCAAAAATTAAAAAATTCTTAGCTCTGCAGATTAAATATTTAATTTGAGTTTGCGATGTTAAGGATCTACTCGAGATCATGAATCTACTCGAGACAAGGCTCGATAAATCAAGATCCGGGAGAAGTATTGAAAACCACAGTACAAAACCAATCGCTAGTGGTAGCCACAAAGGCTGTTAGATTACCGAAATTGGAACCACCAATATTCTCCGGTGTCTATAGCTTATGGTTTGTTTTTAAAACCGAATTTAACCCAATGATCATCGAGGATGTTGAACTAACGGACGTTGATAGGTTTCGATTTTTAAGATCTTGTTTGACTGGATCTGCCAAGCGTTCACTATGAAAAATGGAATCTTCACAAGCAAATTTTAAGTCGGCGCGAAAGTCATTGATCACATGGTATGAAAATAATTTCCCAATCATCATGTAATGACGACTTCCAATTCCAATTGCTGTGCCAAGTGCTTAGCTTTTAACGTGATACGCTACCAAAATGTCCAAAGTTCGTTGAGTTGCAATCGTTGGAACGATATCAGGAGATCAAACGCCTGCATATTTGTGTATTGTGTCTTGAGGCGAAACGTTCAGCACCGTTTTGCAAGACAAAGAGATGTAGCAAGTGCTCAAAAAAGCATCAAGTAATCACAGTGGTATATGAAATACATCATCATTCAGTGCTGGGCCCTCATAAGCTCTTTTGGTCGCCGCAGGAATGTTCTAGATTTAAATAGACTGCTGATTCCATGTCCAGCTCTTTTAGACAGCGGTGCAACCACTAATTTCGTGTCGGAGCGTTTTGTGCAAATCTTAAAACTTCGCAGACATTAACTCACCATGCCTATTGGCGGAATTGGCCCCACTTCATCGTCACGCCTCACGCCTCAACAAAGTTCCCAATTTATACAGCATTTTGCCTAAGATTTCCGAGACTCATCCAGCAATTCCAATTTCAACGAAAGACTTTTCCAACCAATCTACATCTGGCTGATCCAAATTTTTTCAAACCTCAGAAAATCGACATGTTGATCGGATTATTCTTCCCGCCCAAATCAACCTTGGCTACACTTTGCCAATACTACAAGAAACCAAATTAGGTTGGATTGTCAACGGTCCTTTAACCACAAAAATCGAAGTTAAGTCAACATCACTATTCCGTGAGGGATCATCAACTACAATTGATTCATGCGATCTTATATCGTTCGATGGATGGATCTTATGTCGTTCGTTTGCCATTTTCAAATGAAACGTTGTTTCTAGGGCAGTAGATGGAAATCGCTATGAAACGTTTTTTAAACTTGGATAAGAGATTGGACAAACAGCCATAACCAATTGAGATGTATAGTTGGCCCATTTAGAAACTGTTCATGATTCGACAGTCCCGCATTGTTTTTTACCACACCATTAAAATTAACTAGCTCTACCACAAAGTTTGGTGTGGTTTTCGATGGCTCGTGCAAGAGACTTTTTCCAGTATCTCGCTAAACGAGGTTTTACATTCTACCTAAAATTCAAGAGGACTTATCTATTGTTTTGTTGCGGTTCAGACTTTTTCAGTTCGTTTTAACGGCAGACATTCAAAAAATGTACCGCCAGGCTTGTGTTGGATGTCCGGCTAATAATTATCAAATGATCCTGCGGCGCGACAATAAGAACGATCCAATCAAAATTATCCGACTATATATGTACCGTGACTTATGGAACTATACGGTTGGGTCGTATCTGGCAATTAAAACATTGCATCGTCTAGCAGATAACGAGCAGGCAGAATATCCCATCGGCGCTCGAGTACTAGTAAAGAATTTTTACTTAGACGACATGATGGTTGGAGCGAACTCACTCTATGAATCGAGTCAAATTTTGGAAGAATCAATCGCGATTTTAAAGTGAGGTGGCTTTTAATTAAACAAATTTTGTTGTAACACCGAATATATAGTCCTTAATTGAGCCGCAACATCGCGTGAAATATTTGAAAATCGGCGACCAAGATGTTATCAAAACATTGTGATTAATTTGGCAACATGAGAAAGACGTTTTTCGCTTTATTTACCAGTCAATAGGTTTAGTCAATAGGTCTGAAATGACAAGTCTTTTCGATCCACTAGGACTAGGGTGTCCAGTCATCACTTTAGCTAAGATATTTTATCAAGCTTTGCAAGCTGAAAGCCGACTGGGATACGCCACTGCATAAGGAGGTTGCGTCAAAATGGGTTAACTTTCGAACACAAATGAATTCGGTGAAAGATATATATTGCTCGATTCGCGTTATTGAAGGGAACCTTTTAAATTGGGGAAGTTCACTCATTTTTGGACGCCAGTGAATAGGCTTATGGGGCCTGTATATATTTACGATGTCTTCATGAAGATAGTTCTTTGCAAAATCACGAGTGGCTCCAACGAAAACGATCTATTGGTCGACTCGAATTACGTGACGTTTTCAACAAGTTGAATGTCAACATTTTTTTTTATTGGACTGAAACTTTAATTACGCTATGTTGGATCAGAGCAGAACCCCACAACTGGAATATTTTGATAGCAGCAAGACACAAAGATGGAAGATTTGAGACATGTTCCCGGAAATTTAAATCTTGCTGACTTCATCGGTCGAGATATGTTGCCCGCAGAGATTGACAAGTCCGAGTTTTGGTTTTCCGGTCCAAAGTGATGAATCATTTTGGACTATTATTCATTCACCAGCTTCGTCGAATGAAGACATTGCAGTAAAACGGGAAAGTAAATTTGCCCTACCTACAAAAGTCATCGAAGATATTGCCAGCAGTATGAATTATCAACTTAACTTTCGAGGAGTTCGTCGATCATTTGCGTATGCACTATAGTATATTCAGAACTGTCGGTTTGCTGTTTTCGAAAGGAAAGTGCGGAAGAAATTGTTGATGAAAAAAGATATGAAAATATATTCGCCAGTGCTGCCTGCGACTATTGAAGATGTGAAGAACGCGGAATTACAGTTCATACGAAATGCTCAACAGTCTTATTTCACGGATGAGTATAGCTCCGCTTTTTGAATGAGTTTGGAATCATAAGAGTTGGAGGGCGCTTGAAGAAGGCCAACATTCCGTATTCCAAACATCAAATCTTAATTCCCAGACACCAAGATTCACAAGGTCATTATTTCGTTATTTTCATTATTTTAGGACATCTCACGCCGGACCACACATTACAGCAATTCGAGCAAGGTACTGGCCAATAAACGGACTAGTCCAGACTAGAAGCATTATTCGTCAGTACATCAGATGTTTCCATATGAAACCAAAATTTTTATCGCAAATCATGGGTAATTTACCATCAGCACGACGTTCATCCATTTAAAGTGAGCGGTGTTCATTTTGCTGGACCTTTGGATGTACATCATCACACTCATTGCAAGGTACCGAAAAAATGACTGTGGTATTTTTCGTTTGCTTTGATATGTGGTACTTTTCGTTTGCTTTTCCACACAGGCAGTTCATCTTGAGCTCGTTATTAATCTATCAACCGAAGCGTTCATTCGCTGTTTAAAGAGATTCATCTGAGATCAAGGAATGGTGCGAAAGATTTATTCGGATAATGCGACAAATTTCAAAGGGACTGCCAAATCAGCTGCTTGAAAATAAAAGAATGTTGAAGGACGATAAGGATGCCATTTCACAAGTTTGTGATCAGTCATCTGTTGATTTGGAGATAATACCCCCCATATCGCAAAATTTCGACGGATTATGGGAAGCATCTATCAAAATAACCAAGAGGCTTATAAAAAATGTGATTGGATGTAAAGAGGTAACAGTGGATTGAACTTCACACCGTAATTAGGCATGTTGCGACTATCATCAATTTCCGCCCCATCACTCCACTTTCGGCGGAACCAAACGACCTCGAACCATTGACTCCGGGACATTTCTTGCATAGTGATCATCCTACTGTTTTACCCGAGTTCCCCATATTGGGAAACATTAACCGATAACCCAACAGCTTTGGTGACAATTTGCGACTGAATATTTAACCACATTGCAGCCGCGTACAAAATGGTTTACCAATGGACACATTACCGCCGTTGAAATGGTCCCTATAGGACGTATTGAGGAAAGTAAACCCGATAAGGATGGAAATGTTCGGATCTTGGTGATACGGTGTGGCGATAAAACGTTTGAACGATCAATTTCTGGAGTAGCAGTGTTACCAATAGAGATGGACGAAGGAAAGATTATGTTTAGAAATGGAAGTCCACGTTTTTATTTTTTTACGTGAAGGAAAACAGGCGATAAAAAAAATTTATTTTTGTTCTGAATTTTGAAATTTAGATAAAACCCACTCAATTCCGTTGTAACGGCATGCCTATTTTTTTTAGTTTGGGCTCAATTATATTTTTAGTGTTGTCTAATAAATTTATAAATTTTATAAATATTTCAAAGTTTTGAGTTTGAACTATCATAATCCAAAAAATAATAATTCAACATTTTAAAAATCCTGTTCTTTAAGATTTGTTGATATTCACATAATTTACCATTTTTGTCACAAGCTTTTCCAAATTTTAAACGTTCCATAAATTTTTACGATTTTAGTAAATATTTTGAATTTCCAAATAACTTTGAAATTTTATATTTTTGTATAAAAGGTTAAGCTTTTTGGATTGCATTATGTGAACTACTACTGTTCAACACTGGCAAAATATATGAAAACAATAGTAACACAGCAAACAGCAATTCATTATTCTGATAACCGTGAAATAAAACATATAATTCCACATATGTACGTATACCTCATCCTATCCATAATCTACTTGTTATATCGCGATGAATAAAGCAAACGAATTTTACTTTGTGTGAATCGAGAGCGTATAGAACAACAAAAAATATTTTTATTTGATGCAAACTCGACATACAAACACACACCCTCAAAACACAATGTTCACAAAAAAAGCTCATGAAAAGCATTCTACAAGTTTTTTTTCGGTTTTGTTATTTTACATACCGAAAACAGTAAAATTATGAAAAAATGTCACAGTATATAAATTTTAATTAAATTTTTTTACGATGCGATTTTCCTTGCTCTCTCGGAAAATCTGGTTATCATTTTCCAGTATACATATTTTTTTTTAATTTGTTTGTATTCCAAAATGATTTTTATACCGCTAGTCTTTAAGATAATTTTCTAGCTGAAAAATGTAATTATTAAAAAACAAGTAAAAAAGCTCTCTACATTAAAAAAGCACAACCAAAATCCCTTCTGTAATTTTATTTCTATTTTATTATTTAAAGGTTCATAAAAGTTACGTCATGATTATCATTATTATGTCTTAAAGATAAAAGATGATTTTTTTTTGTAATATCGTAAACTAGACTTAAAGAAAATAAAAAATGAAAATTCAAAGATTTATGAACCAACAAACAAGATTATATAGGGCTATGGTTTTATATACAGAACATATTTGTTCTGTTTGTGCTTACTGTGCCTGTCTTAATGACGTACATAATTTAACAAAAAATTTAAATAAAACTTCATTAATATTTTAAGTTATTACTGCGTATAAGATTTAATGTTTGAAGTACATTTCGTTTTTTTTTATTATTAAATCGAAATTCGAAAGAGATTTTCGCGAACAGAAATCTTGAAAAATTATTTAAGGGGTAATTGATTTTTGTTTTGACTACTAATCCTAGTAATAATGAAGTGCCAACGAAATTGGTGATTATAATGTTTTTCAGCTCGAATTTGCACGTCAAATAATTTGGGATTTCGACAAAATTAATTTTATTAGGTGTACAAATATAAACACTACATCCACCACAACCATTCTAATATAACGTCGTAGAAAGTATTTTTGAAGCAAACCGTTCTATACTGTTGGGTTTATCGGAGAGCTTTTATGGCTTTTACGTTGTATGTATGTATATATGTAGTTGCAATTTTTACTGAATAATTATTAATATTTACTCACGAAAGCTTTTTAATAAATTAAATTTCGTTTTTAATAATTTAATTATTGAATCGAAAAACTAATTAATTAAGAATACACGGGCACTTGAATTTTAATAAAAGCTTCATTCATTTTAGCTATTCAGTTTGATTGTAATTTTTTATTTGGAAAATGAGCTTTTACAAAAAACATTTTTTACAAAGAGCTTTTTATTGAAAATCTGAATAAAATAGTCCAAACTAATAAAATCTTAGAATAAGACTACTTTATTGATTTAAATACTTAAAAGCTTTTTAAATTTTTTTTTACATTTTTTTTTTTAATTTTTTTACAAAATTAACAATTTAACTAAAAAATGTTCAATGAAAATTTTTTGAGAGCACTAATTAAGTTTTATAATAGGAGCTATTTAAAAATTTGAAAGCTAACTGGGTAGCTAAATACCTTAAACTTACATACAAATAAAGCTTACATCAACACTCGAATAATATTAATATTTTTTATTTATTAATATTTTTTATTTCCTAAACGCCATTTCATGCCTAATAATGTGCTTTAGTGAAACGTAAAGCTTATTAATTTAAAACATAACACATCAAATTACATGAAAAGCTTCAAAAATATTGTATTTTTATAATAATTTTCCGTTTGAAAAAAAGAGCTTTCCAATAAATAATAAACTTGCTAATATGTACATGAAATCATATGATCATATAATTACGGCTTATATAGTACTCGAAAAAAACCAACAGGCTTGAAACCAAATGAGCTATTCAGAACAAATAATTGTATTTATTTAGTAAACGAATCCGTTCGAGTCCGTGTAACATTTCAAATTACAAAAAATTACAAAAAAAACAAGAGCAACATTCTAATTTTGGCTAATTTCGTTTAACTGTTACAAAACTAACAATTCAGTTATGAGCTTTCTTGTACTTTGATTTTTTTGACATTTAAAATGGAATGAAAACTAATTAAATTAAATTTAGAGACTTTTAACATCTTTTAAAGTTGGTCCAGCGACCATTTCGAATTTTACTGAATAATCGATAATATTTATTCACGAAAGCTTTTTAATAAATGCAATTCCGTTTTTAATAATTTAATTATTGAATCGAAAAACTAATTAATTAAGAACCCGTGTAGCACTTCAATTTTTATAAAAGCTTCATTCAGTTTTGATGTTCATTTTTATTTTAAGTTTTTAATTGTAAAATGAGCTTTTACACAAAAACAATATTTTTACCAACAGATTTTTATTGAAAATCTGAATAAAATTGTCCAAGCTAATAAAATCTTAGAATAAGACTACTTTATTGATTTAAATAAATTAAAGCTTTTTAAATTTTTTAATTACACTTTTTTGCAAAATTAACAATTTCACTAAAAAATTTCCAATGAATATTTTTTGAGAGGACCAATTAAGACTTTTAATATAAGCTTTTAAACATTTGAAAGCTAACTGCGTAGCTAAGTCCCTAAAACTTTCATACAAATACAGCTTACATCAACACTCGACAAACTATTAACAACCAAACGAGCATTTTGTTTAATAATATTTTTAATTTGCTTAACTCCATTTCATGCTTAATAATGTGTGTTCAAAAACGTTGTATTTTTTTAATGATTTTCCGTTTGAAAAGAGCTTTTTAATAAATAATAAGCTTATATTGTACTCGAAAAACAACAGCTTGAAACCAAATGAGCTTTCAAGAACAAATAATTATATTTCGTAAACGAATCCGTTGGATCCCGTGTAACATTTCAATTAACAAAAAATTAACAAAATTATTTAAATTCTTTGATTGAAACGAGAGTAACATTGAACAACATTTTAATTTTAGCTATGAGCTTTTCATTGAAAACCTGATGGACGGTTAGAATAAAAGTTTTTTTTTTTTGAAACAATTAACATAGTAAGTGGCTTGCTGACACATGAACAGTTTAGTTTCATCACGACAAAATGCTATTTACATAGCACTCGAATAAATTAACAGTCGTACAACAAGCGACGAACTTCCGAACTTAATAATGTACTTTTTAAATTCTACCCTTACGGCTCTTCAAATTACCCAAAAGCTTCAACAAAATTGTTAATTTGTATCTACATACATATTCCGTTTGTAACTTAAAATATTTCATACAGTTACATTTCGTTTAGCTTTTACAAAACAAACAATTCAGTTATGAGCTTTCTTGTACATTGATTTTTTTTATACTTAAAATAGAATGAAAACTAATTAAATTAGATTTAGAGACTTTTTAAAACTTTTTACTTTTAAAGATTATTAATCTGAAAGCTTGCCACGTTTTATGTTAGTGAAAAAATTAAAAACGTAATTCGTCTGTGAGCTAAAATAAGATACTTGGTTTAAGAACGTCTCAAATAGATTTAAATTTAATCAATATTATAATATGATGTTCTACGAAAAATGACTTTGTATCCCGCCAACCAACTTGAAGCGTAGATTTATCTTATTCTTAGTAAATATCGTCTAGAGAAAGCTTGTCTCGATTTTGACTGAAACTAAACAAACAAACAAATGTTCAACCCAAATTTTAGAATATTCGTCCTACACACATTGCGGTCAAAGTTATAATCACAATTTAATTTTTCGGGTTTGATTTTGAAAGGTGTCCGCTTGGGTATGATTAACTTAAAAAATTCAATAGAATGTATGTAAGTATATGTATACATATATATATGTATATATAAAAAATTTAATCTTTTGGTCTTACATCCCAAATTTAGGTCTGTTCTAAACATTTTTTTTTTATGTTAGATTAAATTGATTTCTTCTTAAAATGTATTTATAATTTATTTTTTGTTTAGGTTACCGATAGGCTACGATATTTATAAGGATCTATCGATTATTATTATTTATTTGACTACAAAGTATAGATTTTATGGTTGAACCATAAAAATTGTAAAAAATAATTCTTCGGTTATTAAATTCATTTTATTCCGATCACGGACTTATTTTTATATGCAATTCTCAAAATTTTCTAATTTTTTACGGTTTTAACAGCCACACATGTAATTGCTAATCGCTCGCGTCTTTCAATATATTCTATTATGCGCTAAGGTGCGATATAACTTAAAGGGGTGATATAAAATAAATGTATACGTATGTATTTGTATTTTTGGAGGAGTAGGAGATGAATCTACATATTACACAACAAATAAACCAAACAAAATAAATAAAACATTTAAATTGTTGTTGAATGAGAAAATACATTAGCGAATTTTCACGGAAAAGCAAAGTAAAATAAAAAAGAATGAAACTTTCAAACAAACAAGTTAAAAAGGAAAAAAAAAACGAATTTTCTCTTAAATTAATTTTTTTTTTTTTTGTGTATGTTGTTCAATTGAAAATTAAATAAATAAAAAAAAATTTGTATATGAATATAAATTTTCATTCTATTATATTTATTATATGAAAAATGAATGAAAAGAAAATTTAACCAATTTCGAATTATTATTTATAATTTTTTTTATTTTTTACGAAATATGTATATGTAGGTAGCTACATAAGAAAAGCTTCTTTGTGTATGCGAATATGAATTTTAAAGAGAAGGAAAAAAGCTTTTTTAACGTTTTTTTTTCTATCTACAAAATGATAATCGAAGTTCTGTTAGCGCGCTTCGATTTATTCTTTTATATCGATTCTATTTGAATACAGAAGCAACTCGTTAAATTTTTATTTTATTTCTTACATCCAGGTTGATACTCTATTCAAATGATTTGTGTGCTTAGGGCTTGACGTACCATAAAAAATAATTTCGATGCAGCGATAATGAATGACTAGAAAATGTTGAAGCAACAATAACCATTGTTTGGGTTTTTAATTGTAGTGCTGGAAGTTAGCATAAATATCAACGTGTTTGAAAATATAATCAAATCCCGGTTATTTATCTAACAAAATTACTTTAATAAACTTTTATTGGTTTGAATCCATTAAAAGCGTGCTTGATTTAATTTGAGTCAAATTAAGCTTAATTTCAAAATAAAACTATTAGATTTAAATCAAATAAATAATTTAATAATTTGAGCTGAAATAAAATCAGATATTATAGACTTGAAATTTGAAATTTATATTTTCAAACACCAACTGTTTGAAAATGTAAATTTTATAAATTTTTATAAATAAATTATTAAAGGCGAAAATTAGACATTTTTACCAAATTTTAACTGTTAAGGTTTTAAATTTCTAGATTAATGCAGAAAACATTAAAATTTGAAATCTATAAAAAAATTTAAACTACATTCTGCTCCTACGACTTACAATTTAACATTGAACGTTTAAAACTCAAAAAAAAAAATTTAATTCTATTTACATTTTTATGTTTATAAGTAGAATTTTATTTTTTAACATTTTTAATAATTAAAAAATTTCGAATTTATTTCGATTTTGTTAAATAAATTTTTGGATTTTAGTGGAATTGTCCAATCTTCGTTTAAAATCTAAATTTCTTGGAATTTGATATACAAATTTATCATTTCGGAACTATAGCACGCACTAAAATATCTGAAATCTTCGAATTTAAAATTTTATGTGTGAACATTTTTTTTTCTTAAAATTTATATTAAAATTATATTTGAATAAATGTTTATTAATTTATGAGCGGCAAATTTAATGAAATCGAAATTAGTCATAAATCAAAAATTTTGTCTAATTTGCCAAAATATCGGATGATTAAAAATTTGTTAAATTTATTTAATAATTTAAGATTAAGTTTATAAAATTTAAAGCATTTAAATTTTAAAATTATTAAAAAATAACAACTATAAATTCTAAGAATTCGAATTTGTCAAAGTTTTTCAACATACATAAGTATAATAATTAGTTTTTACGACATTAATCTAGAATTTTGTAAAATGGTTTTCGGAACTATGTCATACATCTAAATTTCTCAAAGCCATTAAATTAAAAATTTTATTCATGAAACTAAAATTTAAAAATTTAATTACGATTTTCTTGCGGTAATTTTAATTAAGTCGAAATCAAAAACAGACTAAATATTTATTCAAATATGTAAACATATTGGATCAATTAATAATTTAAAAATTTATTAAAATGTGCGAGAGTCCATTTATAAAAATTTAAATTTTAAATTAGAATATTTACTTTTAGCAATTCGAAATTTTGGATTTCCTAATTTATATAATTTGAAATTTCAAATCTTAATTTAAATTTTATATCTAAAATAAAATTTAAAATTTTAATTATTTACAAAAACACCTGAAATTAAAGATCTTAAATTATGAAATCTGTTCTTCCCAAGAACTTAAAGCGTTTGGCCAAACAGTAAAATCGTTTAGCGATTATAGCGCATAAACCAAACCTCAATGACTGATTACAAAATGGGTTTATTAAACATTTTGATGTTAAACGTAAAATTAAAATTTCTCTTCGAATTTTGATTCAAATATTTTGTAATCTAAACTATATTGGAAAATTAATTTTTAAACTTTAATAAGAATGTCCAATTCTAGTTTTAATCTGAATTTTTCGATTTTGGACGTAAGGACATTTATAAATTATTCAATCGGATTGGTTGGCATAAATTAAAATACCTGAAATTTAAGAATTTGAAATTTTATGCATGAAACTTTTTGAAATTTTGATTTTAAAATTTAATTTAAATCAATCTTGATTAAATTTAACAAATAATATTATATAAATATTGATTTTATGAAATAACGATATTTGATGGGTAAATAAAATCAAATTTTTAAAATATCATTTAATAAATGTAATAAAATGTTAGTCAAATTTAAAATATTGTTTCGAATTTTTGATTTATTTATTGAGATTTAAAAAGCGATCAACAATTCGCTTAAGTCTTAAAAATATTGATTTTTTACTAAAAATTAAAAAAATTTGAATCAAAGCTTATTTAATAATTTATTTTTAAATTAAAATTATGTTTAATTAATAATCTCCAAATTCGAACTGGGCCCGTCCCATTCTAAATGCTTCATGCTTAACGATTATGTGGTTGGCAGTTAGAATTAATTTATTGATTTGTTGATAATAAAAAAAGATTATAAATTCAAAATTGAAGTTCTCAAACATCACGCTTTGTTAATGTGTAAATAATTAATTATTTAAAACTGAAGGTCCTTACAGATGTAAAATTATTATAATAAATATACAATTTTAAGATTTACATTTACAAAATCTTAAGCTCCGGATTCCAATTTGAAACTATTTTAATTGTGTTTAATTCAAAAATTATAATTTTTTAGGTTTTTAAACTTTACAACATATCAAACTATCTGGAACTCCACGCAAAAATAAAAAAAAATTATTTTGGAATTATCGCGAGCATTAAAATATCTAAAATCTTGGAATTTAAAATTTTATTTGTGAAACTTTTTAAAATTTTTATTTTAAAATTATAATTGAATAAAATTTAATAAAATCAAAATTAGTAATTTTGTCAAATTTGCAAAATATTGGATCATTAAAATTTTTTTAAATTCATTAAATAATTTAAGATTAACTTTATGAAATTTAAAACATTAAAATTTTTAAAAACAATTCGATTTTTTCATAGTAAAAAGTTATATTTTGTAAATTCAAGATTTTGTATCTTAAACTTTTATTTGTAATTCTAGGATACTTTATATCTCAGAAGTAACACAAACATTTAATATTAATTTTTACTCCATTACATTATTTACAGACTAAATATTTAATCAAATACATAAAAATGTCGGATCAATTAAAAATTTAAAAATTCATTAAAATGTGGGAGAGTCCATTTAAAAAATTTAAACTTTTCCAGAATTAAAAATTGACTTTGGATTTCCTAATTTTAATAATTTTAAAATTTTGAATTCTTAATTACAATTTTATAGCTACTTTCAAATTTTAATTATTTACAAAATCTCCTGAAATTAAAGAACTTAAATAATGAAATTTGTTCTTCCCAAGAGCTGAAAGCATTTAGTAAAATCGTTTAGCATATAGCGCAAAAATCGATCTTCAATGACTGATTACAAAATGGGTTTATTAAACATTTTGAAGTTAAATGTAAAGTTAAAATTTCTGTACGAATTTTGATACAAATATTTTGTAATCTAAACTATATTGGAAAATTAATTTTTAAACTTTAATAAGAATGTCCAATTTTAGTTGTAAAATAAATTTCTCGATTTTGGACGTAAACATTTATAAATTATTCAATCGGATTTGTTGGCATAAATTAAAATATCTGAAAATTAAGAATTTGATCTTTTATATATATGAAACTTTTTCAAATTTACATTTTAAAATTTAATTTAAATCAATTTTTATTAAATTTATAATTTATATTTAAATACTGATTTTATGACGTGACGATTTCTGATGGGCAAATAAATTGTTAAAATCGGAATTTTAAAATATTATTTAAAAAATGTAATAAAATGTCAGTCAAATTAATATTTAAAATATTGTTTCGAATTTTTGATTCATTTATTAAGAAAATTTTAATCTTCAAATTCCCAATTTTCTTGGAATCTTGGAATTAAAAATTTTGTTTGTGTAACTTTTTAAAATTTATGTTTTAAAATTATATTTGAATAAATATTTATTAATTTGTGAACGGAAAATTTAATGAAATCGAAATTAGTGGTAGATTAATGATTTTATCAAATTTGCAAAATATTGGATCATTAAAACTTTCAAAATTAATTAAATAATTTAACATTAGATTAATAAAATTTAAAACACTTAAATATAAAATTTTTCAACACTATTCGATTTTTTCAAAGTAAAAATTAAATTTTTTTAAAGTTCAGAATGTTGTATCTTAAACTTTAGTTTATAATTTAAAATTAGTTTTTACTACATTATCTAGAATTTTTTTAATTGATTTTCGGAATTATATCGATAACTAAATTTCTGAAAACCATTAAATTAAAACTTGTATTTGTGAAATTTAATTTTAATGAATATTTATTAATTTAAAATAAAAATGTAACATCACCTTTTTTTGAAATTACGATTTTTTAGCAGTTAATTTAATGATGTCAAATTCAATAACAGACTAAATATTTAATCAAATATGTAAAAATATCAGATCAATTAATAATTTAAAAATTCATTAAAATGTTTGAATTTCCATTTTCAAAATTTTAAAATTATTCCAGAAAATTAAAATTTTGATTTTAAATTAAAATATTTTCTCTTAGCAATTCAAAGTTTTGGATGTCATAATTTTAACAGTTTTAAATTTCGAATTCTTAATAAAAATGTTATTCTACTTTCAATTTTAAAACTTTAATTATTTACAAAATTTCCTGAAATTATAGAACTTAAATTATGAAATTTGTTTTTCCCAAAACCAACCTTTTGTAGGTACTAAAATATTTTGATATTCAACGTAAAATTAAAATTTCTGTATGAATTTTGTTGAAATTTTTTTAATTTGACCTAAATTGGAAATACGTAATTTTTTAAATTAAATAAGAATATCCAATTTTAATTGAAACCTAAATTTCTCAATTTTGGAGAATAATTCTTATAAATTGAAGTTTTGATTTGTGGCATAAATTAAATGAAGTTTAATTTGTGAAACTTTTTTAAATTTAGATTTTAAAATTAAATTTAAATAAATAATTTTTAAATACTGATTTTATGAAATAACGATTTCTCAGTAATTTCATTTAAAAAATGTAATAAAAATGTATTCAAATTAAATTTTAAAATATTGTCACGAATTTCTGATTTATTTATTATGATTTAAAAAAATCGATCAACATTTCCGTATTAATCCTTAAAAATATCGACTTTTAACGAAAAATCAATAAAATGGCTGAACCAAAATTTCAAATTATAAAATTTAACTTTGGAAAATTTAAAATATTTTTAATTTTATTTTTCTCCAGATTTAAGTTTCAAGATTATAGAAGCTCCACATTCTGACTTATAGCGTCTGCAAGATTATAAGTTTCAAAATGGAAGTTTTTGTTAAGTGTAAATAATTAAATAATTTAAAACTGAATGTAAAATTTAATTAAAGAATTAAAAACTTTAAACTTTTAATGTTGGAAATCTAAAGCTTCGAATCCCCAATAAAATTGTTGTTCAAAATTTAATTATCTCAAATGTCGGACGTTATAATTTATAAAATTAAATAATTGAATTACGACGTGCATTAAAATATCTGAAATCTTCGAATATGAAATTGGATTTCCGAAACTTTTTTAAATTAAAATTAAAATTTAGTCTAATTTGTAAAAATGTCACTTCCTTAAAAAGTTTAAGTTGTTTAAATTTTATAAATTTGAATTATTGAAATTAGAAATCAAAAATTTGTAGAGTTCAAAATGTTGAATCCTTAATTTTAATTTTAATTTTAGGACCAAAAAGAATGCAATATTAGAAATAACATAAATTACAAATTTGTTCTTTAACTACATAAATTTGAATTTTGTATTGTAAATAATTTAGTTAACTATGTACGAGTATATGTCATAGAAAACTTGAAAATCATGAAACTTGTTGATATTTAAATTTAATTTGACTGAATATTTTCTACAAAAAATTTTTTAATTTTTGTTAAATATTTACAATGAATATAAGACGAAAAATTTAAAATATATCAAAGTTATCCAAAACTCATAAATATTTTAATTTAAAATCGAAATTCTAAATTTTAAAATTTCAACTTTTTTAAGTTCTATAAATTGAATCTTGAACTTTTTAATGAACTTTACAAATTTAAGTAATCCGACATTTCTATAAATTTAACTCCATTTGTATTCCCTTATTTTGACTTTATGAAATTTACCGTAGAAAAATCGTATTTTCAAAATACAAATATTTAAATATTGTTGAAAAAACCTAATTCAAATTATATCTAATTTTTATAAAGGTTTGACATTACACCAAAATTGGACATTCAGATTAATTTTTAAAAATTGCAAATTTCCGATTAATTTTATTTTAGATTGCAAATGCTTAAAAAATTTCGAACCAAACAAAATTAGTTCAAATTTAATTTTACGATGCACATCGAAATCTTCTCCTGGTTTGGAAGACTGCCTTATATTATATAGGGGGACTACCTCTATTTTGAGATTAATAAAATAAACAGATATTTTTTTTTTCAAATGACAATTCCATGTTCTAACTTTTCAAACAATAAATTCTCAAATTTAAATTGTTTTTTAAATTGTAAACTCAAACAATTCGAAAATTCAAAACTTCCTAAAATTTAAAATATTTTAAGTTAAAATCAAAAATCAGAATTTTGTTAGAATTTTAAAATTTACAATATTTCCCTTTAACATATTAACCGCCACTGTATACTTTAAATGAGTATTGATTGAAAAAGAAAATTGATCGAAAATTGCAAAAACGAAACGATCGCTACTGTAATTCTTAGGAGTAAACTAAGCAGCAACTCGCAAACAAACCTATCCACTTTTTACAACTTTTATGGCCTTTTACCAATGTACTTTGTATGAGTAATCAAAATTGATCTTGCAAAAGGGATTTTGGTTAATTCGGTGCTAATCTAGTAAAAAGTCAAATGTTCCCTCTAGCCCATTGATCTCCACTGTACTTTTAGGAGTAACGAAAATTGAAAGAAAAATGGCCAGAAAAGGTCAACAATGCATTTTCCGAATTTTGATAACTCAGATTAAGACTATTTGGAACGGAAAATTTACCTCTAACACCGTGACCGCCAATGTGCTTTTAGTAATGATTTTAGTAGATGAAAATTTAATTAAAATTTGACATATATTAGTGATGCTATGGTAAATTTTTGTAAGGCAACGAGATATATACATCAGATTTTGGCAGCCTTTAAAATCCACTACGAAATTTTGTCAAAATCTATTAACTAAAATGTGGAATGAACAAATTACTGCGGGTTATGCAAATCGCCAAGAAACTTTTTTATTTCACCCGGAAAGTGTCCCTCCGCAAATAAAATCTCATGAACCACCGCATATAGTAGCGCAACGACAATTGTTTATATTTCATTACACGCAAGCAAAAAATAAAAAATAAAACCGTCGCCTTCGAATCAATTTTCGTAGCGCTCCACCGCACATATATTTTCATTTTTGTGTGTATGTGTGTGTACGCGTATATTTAATTGTATCAAAACAAAGTTATATACGAGAGTTTACAATCGTTATGTCGTGTTCATATAAATTATTGAACTGAATTTTTATGTCGTAAAGAAAACTTTATCTTATTAAAAACGAAATAAAAATGAAAATAAGCAAAAAAAAAAGTTATTCAATTATAATAAAATTATTCGTTGGTCGTACGTTCCGTATATATATGTATACGTATGTATGTATATGTACTTAAGACAGCAGCAGTACAAAAGTTGTGTACGAAAAGCACACAGAAGTTCTGTGTTCTTTCTGTCGTGCATCTGTATGTTTAAATTACATATTTTCCAAAAAAAAAAAAAATTCCCTAAAGCCATTTTTGTTAATTTTTTATTTTATATTTTGGCTCTATCGTTCGTTTTCGAAAAAAAAGTCGAGTACATGGAACGGAGGAAAATAAAAAAAAATTTCATTTTGGCATTTCCACTGTACTTTCGTATATAGGTATATGCGACGGGGCTTGTTGTTTGATTTTGTCATTTAGGAATAAAATAAAAATAAAATGTAACTCTACGTACAAAATAAAAAAGAAAATTAATTTTACATAATAATAAGAACAGGAAAATAAATATACTCAACGGTAAGTATCCAATGTTCCAATTTCCTTCCTATATATATAGATCGGTATATACAGTTTATTTGTCGGCGTACTCTTGTTTGGGTGCTTTCTGAAGTTTTATATATTCAATCTTAATGTAATTTTTTTTTTTTTATAAATCGGAAATTGCGGAATGAAAACATATTTTCCGAATTTAAACCTAATTCAGAAATTTAAATTAAGTTTAAAAACTATAGACACTATCAATTTTATTTTAGAAACTTTAGACTAACCAGGCATAATACGAATCAGATCCAAATAGTCTGAGAACCCTATTCTGAGTAAAATTCGTATTAATTAAAATCGCCGAGCAAAGGACGTGGATCAGTCAGTATATAATTGGTTGGTGACCAATGAGTTTAATGTTGGTCCGATTATAAACTAAACACCAACCAAAAGTTTCCTAATCAAGATTATTACGCACATCTGCCAAAATTAAATATAAAAATGGTCAAAAATACAACCGCACCACCGATTCGGAAAATGTTTAGAATATACATTCAAAACCAAATTTGGTTCTCCAAAACCCTATAATTCCCTACTTGTCAAAATCTTGTGTTAGCTTTCCAGGATTTCTCCAAGAATTTTCGAAAAACCATGTAGTTGATGCTTAATGTTTGATTCGAACTGAATGGTTGGCGATCGAAAAAAGATCCATGTGGTTACCAAATCGTTTTTATCAATTTTTAGAGATCGTTCAGTCAATTGTCAACTGCTCAGTCAAGTACTGTTGTGATCCAGCAATATTACTACACTTGAGACAACTAGTATGTGTCGTACGGTACAGTTTTCAGCTTGAATATCGACAATGTTTCAATCGGAGAGTTTCTGAGGCACACGATTAGTTGAAAATGTTTCTTGACCTCAAATTTTCTGGTACATCTTGGCAATATCAGCAAAGTACATATTACCCATTGCTTTTCCATTCATCAATGAAAATCGAATAACTGATTTCTGTAAACGTTTTTCCAAATTGATAGAATTGAGATACACCTAAACTTTTCGAATCGATTATGGGCGATCGATGGACCAATTGCGAACAGAAATTCGATCGAACTGAATGAGAAAGATTCTCGATGGTTCAAAACTTTCCAATTTGAACACTTACAATCAGGGATGGGCGAGGTAGATTACGCCATATAATTTACGCGATTGTCGACATGTAAGATATTATGGTATGTTGAAATTAAATATAAAAGATTGCTGCTCCAATATCTGGATTTGATCGATTGCACGGCGGTTATACTGATAATTGGTTAAAAATGATGTTTCAAGATTATCCTAAAAAGCAACAAAAACCATTGAAACATGTCCTAAAAAGCAACAAAAACCATTTCCTCATATATGCGTTGTATGTAATCAAAATGACACGATGAAACGTATCGTTCAATATTAGGCTACCATATTTGGTATGACCTCACATAATAACGCGTCGTATACATATTATACCCAATGACATCTTGGAATATTCAGCATTATGGAGTTAGCTTCTGAGGACTAAATCGTATAATCGACATATATGTATGAGGTCTAACCTCCTAAGTCCTAATTGGTTACTGTTCCTAAAATAAAAAGGTTTTTCGGATAGCTTAGACCTAAAGACATCTTCGTATATACGACATTATGGTGTTAGCTTCCTAACAGTTTCTAAAGAAATTCCGCAAAAAATCTTATATTTGACATATATGAGGTCATACCAAAGTTGGTTGAACCTAAACTCTCTAAGTCCCTACTTTTTTAAATTGAAATATTTTCCGGATAGTTTAAACCCAATGACATCTTGGTATATATATACCTCATTATGGTGTTAGATTTCCCCGGATTTCTCAAGATAAATTGAAAATTTATTTATTTGGTAGACCTATGCCAAAAGCAATAGTTTAACAGGAAAAAGTCACCAACTCGGCTAAATTTAAAAACCATGCTGCTATCACTATGTCATGTAAAAAAAAATTAGGATCTAGGACAAACTTCAACCGCCTATAAAGAATTGTGAATTTAGTCCTAAAAATTCCTCTTTTTGTTTTATTTTTTTAGAACAGCCTTAGGACTGTCGATAAGATTTAATTGTATCTTAATTGCGAATTACAACCGATATACACTATTTTTGTGGACATTCAGATTACAGTGTAATTCTAAATTTCTTGGTTAATTGTGAAAATATTTTAATTTAAAACTTATCTAACCTAAACTATTTTGAAACCAATTAAAATGCATTTAAAGAGATTACCAAACTCGTTGCCGCCTGTATCGCATTAAACCTAAAGAAATCTAGTCACAGATCGTATGTTGTCTACGATATTTACGTTGTCTACGTTGTCTAAGGATTGTCGACACGTCAAGATAGAAAATAATAATGGATGCGTAACTGCCCGTCCTTGCTAACAGTAGTCCGGCTGTCGAAGACGAAATGGCAAAATTTATGATAATTTGATTTTAAACAGGTATACCTTATTCATCCAAAAAGCCCGCCCAACACCGCCGGTTATCAACCAATTTGATTTGATCCACAGAGAGCAACTTATTATTATTCCAGTTTCACAAGGCCATCACTGGCCCCTTACCGTGTCAACAATTTGGTCTTCATATTGTCTTAAACAATCTGAAGCAGCCAACTCATCCTCTACACTACTGATGATAAATCTCTGCGCCTATCAATATATTGGCTGGAATTGCCCAAGACTATATATTACCGATTAAAGTGAAGATATATGATAACTTCTTATTTTCAAAAGTACTTGAACGTCCAAGGTATAGAACAAAAATGGTAGTTTGAGAAAACAATAATTGTTACAAAATTGATTGTCAGTTGACGTTGATCAACAGAAATGTGTCCCATAGCCTTACAGAGGGTAAAATAATATGTATATCGGTACCATGATGAGCGGTTTTCGATAGTAGTTTTGGTTGAGTGAACGTATGTTGACATAGAGTATATAGGGCGAGCCAGATTACGCAATGTAATCAACGCTATTGTCGACACGTAAAGTATTACGTAGATTAATAGGCAATATTTTTTATCAATGTCGACGATTAAGGCCACGTCAACAACCTACGATATTTTGGCATGTTGAAATTACAAGTAGAAGACTGCAATAGAAGACTTACGTCGTCGTAGATATCGTATGGTCCAAATAATCCGAAAGTTATTTCAGTTTGTAAAACAGTAGGTGATTAGGAGGTTTAGGGTAACAATCCAAAAAAGTCATATAATCGAAATATACGAGGTCATTACAAACTTGGTTGTCCTAAACCTCCCCATATGCTGTTTTTTTTTCCAAAATTAAAATATATTTTGGACCAAATGACATGGTGGTACATACGTCATTATGGTGTTAGAAAGCTAACACCATAATGACGTATATAAGACTCTAACAATTCCTAGAGATAATTCATCAAAATGCCCAATCATACTTAGTTTGAAAATAGATCAAAGAGGCCCAACAATATCTTGAGGGGCGGCCGATTTAACTGATTTTGAATACATTGGACGATCACAATTATAGGTTTGCTAATTTATCACTGAGCGTATTTAGGGCCACCTCATATTTCTCTTTGCATGGAATTTTATCTCTTCCGGTGCATCACTCGCAGGGCCTCCGTCGAGTGATAACTTCAAATATTGAAATTTGGTTTGGCCATCAAAGTTTGGATTGTCGTGGATGAGAGTGAGACCACCATAAAGCTCCACGGTTGGTATAAGATTACCTCCACCGCGAGTTGAATTTTATGTTGTGCCTCATGTAAATCCACTAATTTGTCTGAGAATTTGAAAATAAGAGAGAGCAGACCAAGTTACACTGAAATCAGCCAATCAGTGCTCTATATTTTTGGGTGTCGCAGTTGCCAGATGATTGTCAATATACTTTTCATAACGGTCTAATTTCTCTCGAAATTTCTCAGTAACCTGCTTTAATCGACAAGGATCCATCATAGGTGCATGTATTATTAGCACAATAGAGTCGGATATGGATTGTGAAGTATATCCTAAAAAAAAATTGTGTTTGTATTGTGTTTTTAGCCCAAATTTAGATGATGATATATTTAAACCTACTCGAATATTGTTCGAACTTGATGCTGAGATTTGTTTATAAAATTCCACGACGGTTGGCTACTAAAACTTTTCAATTCTTTCTTCGAAGAGATTTGCCCATAATACTGCAGAGTTTTATTCAATAACCCGACCATTATATCCTTGTTTTACTTATACGAGTATTTGCCTAAATTCAATGGTCCCGAATTGAAGTTAAACACTCTACAGTCTATACAACTTCCAAATATAACTATGCCAAAAACGAAAATGGATTTAATCGGTAATTAAATAACTTCACCAAAACACAATTAGTAACCTAATAACGTACGTTATAAATCGGCTAGTTTTACTTTTTTGGTTTGTTTTTTTCGTTTGCTACACACACGTAAACATATATATATATATATACACACACACATATATATCCTATTACTATTCCTTAAATGATCCTAATTATTTTCATGAGATAATCAAATTTGATTTTCTTCTTATATCCCAATCTTCATATGTACATACATACATATGTATGTTTATGTTCACATCTTCGTCTCTTCTTTTAATTGTATATCTCACTAATATGGATGTAGTATGTACGTACATAATTATTACGCACAGTCACGTGATATGATGAATAAATAATTAACAATTTGTATATATCCTTTTTTTTGTTTCTAATTGTATTTTTATTTATTTGTATGTGTGTGTGTGTATGTTACTTGCGAAGGAGTAAATAAATATATATTGTTATTTAATTTGTTGTTATTTTAACCCTAAAAACCATCTACATACATATAATAAGGATATATACATATGTTTGAGGGTATATTTATGTAGTTTTTGTATGCGATAAATGGTTGGGAGGCGGTGTAAAGATTTTATATTGGCTAGATGAGTATAAAGATGTTCTTCTTCTTATATTACATCTTATTATTCCACATTTATTTTGATTATTATCTTTGTTGCCATACACAATCACAATGGCGAGGTTTACCACGGGCATGTTTTAAGATAAAATTTAAGTTTGTCTTAAAATAACAAATATGTAGATAAAAATTAGGGCGTCTATTTTATTTCACACCAGTTATGCCATTTTCAGAACATATTTTGATGAAATATACATAAAATAATAAAAAATATATATTTTTTGGTAAGCCATGATTGAGTATATATTATGAAAAAAAACGCCCTAATTTTTTTTCGATATGATTTTATTTTTATATTTTTATAGTGTACTGGCTTTGTTTCATCTTTTGCAAATAGGGAAACATCATCAATAGGGAAACAATATCAATGGCTTCATGGCTGTTAAGATCCTTGAAATGTGATGTTTCTAGAATCGAAACTTCAGTTCTATATAAATGCCACTAATTACATTTTCAGAAGCTTTTAGTTATATTTCAACTGGTATACGATTCAATTATTTCATTAATTCTGAAAGCAAACTTTCTAGAATTTTGAAAATTTTTAATTTTAAAATTTTCTAAAATTTTTAAAATAATTAGAATATTTAAAAAATTTGGAACTAAAAATTCACCGTAAAGAATTTATAAAATGAAAAAATACTTAATTTCCGTGTCTAGTTGATAGAATTTATGAAATTTTCAGAATTTCTCAAATTTGGAAATTTAATAAACTCTCAGAATTTTCAATAATTTTTTCGGTTTTGCTAAGTTTATAATTTCTCGAATTATTTAGATTCAAATTTATTTATTCCCAAACCTTGTGAACATTTTGAGTACCCAATCAAATTACTACAGCCCTTTTTCCGCATTTTCTAAATTTTTAAATCCCGACATTTGTTAGTTCATTCAAATTAATAAAATACTTTGCATTTCATCGTATATCTTCATATGTGCTTCTGAACTGCTCGTTAGAGCAACGAAAACGGAATATTGATTTAATAACTTGCACCATTGGCTTTTTCATGACGACATTGTATATTACCGACGTAACAGTGCCTTAAGTATTATCTCAGTTCGCCCTGATGACAATTAGTTGCTGCCAGCTACAGTATATCTTCTATGTACATCGGCAACTTCCCATAAAGGTAATGAATATATTTGCACAGTTATTGATTCTTAATTTTTCGCAGACCTTCTATGGGCATACAGCGATTCTTCCATTCCAATATGTTTTATCGATCAATAATTTGCATACATTCTGGCTGAAATATTTTATTTTATGTTTTAATTAAGTATTTAAAACTTCGGCTGTCCAAATAATTAATTACAATTGATAAATTTAACAGATAAAGGTTATATTAAACTCAACTTTAAATTAGGACGTTTTTACCGAAAAAATTCGAATTTCGTATGAAGTGGGTGGTTTATGGAATACTTCTTAACGAAATTGGCCGTTACCCTCCGTGGGATGATTTTTTAATGTTAGGCCATTGTGTTCTCCTTTTTCTGGCCGCACAACAGATTTTTAACTTTGATATTTCATATCCAAATATGTAAAATCGTTCGAAAAAGTACGAATTTCGTATGAAGTGGGTAGTATATGGAATAATTTTTAAGGAAATTGGCCGTGACCCCGCATGAGGTGTTATTTTTTTGTTAGAACAATGTGTTCTCTATTTTCTCCCCGCACAACAGATTTTTAACTTGGATATTTCATATACAAATATGTAAAATCGTCCGAAAAAGTACGAATTTCGTATGAAGTGGGTAGTATATGGAATAATTTTTAATGAAATTGGCCGTGACCCCACATGGGGTGTTATTTTATTGTTAGACCATTGTGTTTTCAATTTTCTCCCCGCACAACAGATTTTTAACCTGGATATGTCATATACAAATATGTAAAATCGTTCGAAAAAGTACGAATTTCGTATGAAATGAGTAGTTTATGGAATAATTTTAATAGAAATTGGTCGTGAACAAATTATGAATATCATGGGGTGGTATTTTGTTGTTAGGCCATTACATTTCCCTGTGTAAAACCGTCCGAAAATGTTTGAATTTCGTATGAAGTGGGTAGTTTATGGAATAATTTTTAAAGAAATTGGCCGTGATCCCACATGGAGTGATATTTTTAAGTTAGGATATTGTCCTATGTGTAATTTTGTCTTTGACAGTAGTGGTATATTACTTGGTTCAATTTAGTTGATGTCTCCATGTGTTGGGTTGGTTTTGATTGGCTTAATTCCATTTGTGATTGTTTTATTGTTGTGTACTGGTTTGGTTCTCCAGTTACCATAATTAACATCTTCACAATTCTTTCTGTTTCATTAATTATTTTGTCAATATTTGTTGCTACATTTTCTTTTAATATCATGTTTGTTAGTCCCTTTTTGAATGTTTCTACACTGTCTGAGTCGCGGTGTTATGCGGTAGATGTCATCGAGGTTGTTTAGTCCGTATGTCGTTTTGTAACCGATTTTGTATAGTTCTAAAGCTTCGCTTAGTCTGTAATCGTATTTTTTCATCGATTTTCCGTGTTGTTGTCTAATTTCTGTGTAGTTGCTCTCTACTTCACTGAGCGAGGATGTCGGAGCATATATGTTTCGTAATGTGGTTGTAAATATTACCTAGTCTTTGGTTTGTCGTCGGTTTAGCCCAATAATTTTTCACGATCGCACTTTCAGCTGTGTTTTCTTGCCACTGCGGTCAGGTACTTCTCTCCATCCATTTGATCATCGGAGCGATGGAATCATCGTGTCGTTAGTCTTCCGCCAATTGGTCTCTGGTCCAACGGTTCTCGGCATCTACTCTGATCTACCTAATATATGCTATTGGATTCATTTGTTCATGTCTGGAATAGTGCTTATACTTTGACTACTACAAGGCACCCTGGACATTCCATCTGCCTCACTATCCAGGTTGTTAACATTTCAAAAATTGTTAATCGAATCAAAAACCAAATGTTAAAATCAAAATCGAGTATGAAATTCAAAATTTTATAAATTAATCACAAATTAATTTCAAGGATTGAAATCAAATTTTTTGTTTTCAATCCTAAATTTCAAATTTAAATATTAAAATCGGAATTTTAAAATTTCTGTTCACGTAAAGATCGTCAGTAAAAAACAATGTGCCCTTTCCCAGGTGGACAGAAAACAGTAATACTGTAATTGTAAGAATAATTAATACCCTGTCCAAATTGACGTACATAGTTAAGAATTACCTTATATACTTGAATGAGACAAATTACTCTGAACTTTGCTCTTAAGCGTAATTTCAATTTTCAGTGTTTTCATGAACGCCTTTCTGTCTTTTGAGCCTTTTAGACTAACCATAGTAACTAAGTTTTATTACGATTTTAATTTTATTTGATATTACGACGACTAACTAATTCAAATTATTGAAATTCATTTTTGTGAAAATTTAGAGCTTTTCGCATCTAATAAGATTAGATTGGGTGTTCTGCTTAGGAAAACTATAGCTTTTAACGATTGTTCACATTTAATTAAAATTTTATTCAAAATTTTTTTTTAACCAACCGTTACACTTTCTAATTAAAGTTATCGCCTTTTAAATAAAAGCTTTGCAATTTTAAAGCTTAGTTTACAAAATTAAATGAGCTTTCATATAAAGTTAATCTTATGTTTTAAAATACAAAAAAGCTTTCGTTATAATATTTTAATTGTTTATATATGTTAAAACTTTTAACGATAAAGCTTTTATTCCATTAATCGCGGCTAGTACATTACTTTTTGATTAAAATGTGATTTTATTATCTTACAAGGTTACCTATGTGTCATCATTTTTCTGAGGTATCCCAATTTGATCAACCAGCCCTTAAGCTAAAACTTGCAAGCAGTAAACTATACGTAATAAAATGCTTTTTCTTATTGGAAGCTGAAATTACAAATTGAACTTCAATACTTTCAAATGTTTTAAACTAGTAAACTTTATAAAAGCCAAACAAAAAGCTTTCCGTTATTTGATTCGGGAATTTTAATTTACTATAATAATACATTGGTTTAAATTATTGAGCTTTTGATAAGTACTCTATATAATCGTGGTTTTTGTATAGGTTAGCAAAAGTTTTAATTGATTATTCAAATTTAAATTGAAATATACTCAGAAGTTTTCTTAAACCAACCGTTATCATTCTTAGTGCTGAAGTGAGTTACATATTTTCCAATGAAAGCTGTCTAATTTTAAAAGTTTATCATAAATATTAAAGTTTTAGACTAATAGATTTTAGCAAAATTGATGGATTAGCCCCGGCTATTGTGATTTTAAACATTAAAATCTATAATGATCATCCTCCAGTTACTAACATCTATATCTCAGCTTGCAAGTTGACGGTATTATTCTATTGCTATCAGAGATCATGCCTTCTATATTTCTGTGTTGTAATTGGAAAGGCATAGGATAAATAATTAATCCCACATTTATCTCCTTAAAAGGCTTAAAAGCTTTCATATTTATAAAAGTTTAGTCTTTAAATTTCAATTAGCTTCTATATTAACTTAATCAAATAAGGAAGCACTAATACAAAATAATTGAAATGGACTTTTTAAAATAGTTCAAGTTTCAATGACAGTTGAGCTTTTCGATAAATTGAACAAACTTAAAACTGACGTCAGATCAATTTTTAGTAGAAGGATACCTCTCAAGTAAGGTTTTACTGCACTATTTTAATTGGAATTTGTTAAAGCTTTTACTGGTAAAGCTTCTCCAAACTTATTAAACTCGATATGAATAAGTTACGGAACAACAATTCTCTTACAAGCTTGTTGGCTGTTATTTGTCTGTACTTTTGTTTTTAATACTTTCTGAAGCTTTCTTTGAGCTTTTTAGGACTAACCAGTGTAACTGAGTTTTATATTATTTAATGTAGGAGTTGTTTTTGCGACGATATTGTCTCAAACTAATGTAATTGTTTTTGCGTAAAAAATGAGCTTTCGGGGTTCTGATTCGGTAAACTCAAGCTTTTACCGATTGTTCAATTTTATTAAAATTATATGCAAACATTTTTTTGAGTAAAGTTATCACTTTTCAAATGAAAGCTTTGAAACTTAAAAGTTTAGTTCACAAAATTAAATGAGCTTTCATATAAAGTTAATCTTACGTCAATGAACTTGTATATATTTGAACTGTGGCTAGCCTATATATATTTGAATAAAATGTGATTTTATCATCTTACAAGGTTGCTTATGCGTTCCTCATTTTTCTGAGCTTTCCCAATTTGATGAAGCACCCTTTAGGCTTATACTTTCAACCATAAACTTTAATTATAGATTGAACTTCAATACTTGAACTGATGCTAACTTCTCTAATCGTTCTTTTTGTATGGGTGATCAAAACCTTTAATTAATTTTTCAAATTTGAGTATTAATTATTTGCCAACGAAAGCTTTCTATTTAGTAAACTTTCATTTCAATATTTTAGATAGTGAATATTAAAATTTGTCCGATACACTTTTGCTGGATTGATCACGGTTATTTGATCGAATAAATAGTGACAACTTACTTATGAATGTAATCTTGAACAATTGAACAGTATTTCGATATAGAGGATTGTTGTCGACATTTGAATATATAGGACAGGAAATTTAATTATCAGCTCAAATCAAAATTTAAGGGGGTTTGGTTTAATGCGTTAAAATTAAATGCCTATGTTTACACAAATCCTATCAACTTGAACGAAAACATTTTTTTTCCAAAATCCGTTAAAAGTGTTTTTGGATAAAATGTAATATGCCACGAAAACAAATTTTTTGACTGATAAAATCCTCGTGTCTTATAATTTAAATCTTCTGTTTACAAGTACAAAAGGGATTTGTTCGCACAATTCATGGTGAAAAATATTATATTCTGTAGGAAAATTCATCAATCTTTATTACATTCTAAATTATTACAACGAGAGTGTGTATATAAAACAAAATTTCAATTCGAAACAACAGCATAATCTATTTTGAACTTTAAACAGATAGGCAGATGTATGAATAAATGTATGTACATATTACATTCGAAATAGGCCAAACTGGTTCACGTCTATTCGTTCATACGCGCGTACATCAAATGATAACGATAATTTAATTCAACCACCCTTGAACATAAAATATGTAATATGTACGAACTCACGAAAATAAATAGCAAAATAGAAAAATGCGCTCGTTTGGTTGTCAGTTATATCTTGGAAATTCAATCAAATTTTATTGATAATATGATAAGCGTAAGCTCATATTGGCATGACATTAAGACATTCGAATTCAAAATCATCATCATCAATTACCGAAAAATATAACCGTATACATACACACGATATATCTACGTTTATCAATCAAACCATATATATGAGAAAAATTTAGGTCGAAAAATTGTTCATCATACCATCCATCGCACCTGAAACGTTTTCGTATACCATTTTATTATCGCGAACAAATATAAATGAAAAATTAATTTTCCAACAAAATTTTAATAATCGAATTGGAAGTTTAATTGATTTTCCAATTAAAATCCGGGCGTATATAAACAAAACAACAAAGTTAATTTGTTCGGGTGAAAAATTGAAAAATACTGAATTTTTAATGGTATCTACATACAAATATGTGTAAATAAATTAAATGGACGAGGTGTTGGGGTTGGCAGTTAGGCACGTCGAGAATTTTAACGTATTTTTTATCGTTTTTATCGATGTTGATCTATATGGGACGAAGAATTTTTACTGCATGTGTGCGTATGATCCAAGGGGTCGTGAACTCGCACTTAAACTGATATATACTGCATCATCTTGCATGTCAGTGTTGTGCATTACAGATAAAAATTGTTGATTCTGCATATGACTTCATTATGAACTACATCTGCTCTAGTTCTCTTATAGAGACGGCCAGCAGAGTTTCTCTCAAGACTCCAGGAAATAAAATTGTATAACTTTCCCTATCAGATAACCATTACTATACGGATACCACAGAGGTTATATTTTCACTTAAATTAAAACGCAATTTAAACTCTCCTACCTTCTAAAAACGATCTTGCAATATTCCTTAGGATACTAATCGAGGGTGATAGTATTCTGAATTTTTAGCGTGTCCTGCATAATTATATAGAGTTTACCATATTCACGGTGGTTTGGCATTTGCCAGTTAATTATTTTTGATTCTGTATGAAATGTAAAAAATATTAAAGTTGGAGTGGCCTTCACCGTCCCACCCTCCCCATATGTCTAAAAATCGGCTTAATTCGTGAAATTTAACATTTTGCCTATAGCAGAACTCGGAACCCACTGTTACTTACCACCGAATTATTTTTGGTTTTACATGAAATGTTCAAAACTCATCTAATTGGTGAGGTTTAAATGTTCTTTAAATAATAATTTTCGAGCAACTATCAATGCTGCGACCCTTCAGAGGAGTAATTTGTCAAAAATAAGCTTAAATATCTGAAATTTCGCTCAATCGGAGCGAACACATGTCGGTTTATTTTAATGTTTCACAAATTATCTGAAACCCAGCTGAATCAAAGAGGTTTAAAAAATTCCCCACAATATCCTTGAAATCCCAATTCCATTTCCAGAGACAAATTTTAAAAATCCTCTTAGTCCGCGCCTATTCAAAATAAGACCGGTCTTAATTTTCTATAGTTAAAATAATTTCGGCTAGCCATTGAAAATTGAGTCAGTAAGGACACTTAAAATTATGTCGATTAAATAATATCGATCTTATCGCTCACATACATAATATAACACGCATGAACAAAATCCAACGGTTATAAATATCCTAAAAACCAATGGCTTAACGTGGCTGATCAAAGCCACCATCGAAATATTCATACAAATAGAAAGCAATTCAATTAATCGGAATGAATTCCGACCGAAAGTCAAATATTTTTTAAAAAATGATTTTGGGAGATTCAACCTGAACCTGAAACTCTAACATTTTCACTTTATATTTAAAAGCGTAACAGAAAGTCGTTTCAGATTGAACAAATTTTCACTTGCGGCCAATCTATTCCAAAAATCATTGCTCACGACATTTCTCATTGTCCAAACAGGGCAAGCTTGCACTTTTTTATTTTAATTTATTGCAACTGAGACTACCTACGCTCATCTAGCAATTTATCTTTCAAATTCAAAATTAACATTGCTTATAAAATTCTCATTTGTTGGACACCATTCTACCCAATATGGTTAGTCCCATAATTGATTAAACCTGTTTACTAATTTGGTAAATTTGCTAGGTCAAGTGACCTCGTTCTTGGGAGTCTACTTTCAACGACAGGGTTTTCTATCATATAGGCTAATATTGAAGTCTCCATGCTCCGGGAGCCTTATTTCGTGTTTGGCGGCATGCATTTTAATTCTATCTTTGATGTATTCCTACCGTTGGTCCCTGTGAAGGTTTTCATTTCTTGTGTACCACGGGCCATTTACGATGCTATGAAGAAACTTGTTTTTAAACGTCTGTATCATTTTGGTGTTTGTTTTTGGTATATATATATAGCAGCAGTTGGTTGTGAATTGTAAGCCCAGAGCCTCTACCTATGAGCCAATACATTTTTTTGAACTTTGTGTTAAGTCTCTACTTAAGCTTGGCATCGGCAGTCATGCCAAGATATTTAGCTGTATTTGCCGTGAGTTAATTTCTTTGTCCAATTACAAACCGCATTAGTAGTCTTCTGGAGTTTGCACGTTCCATCGGCGACATTAATTTCTATAATTGCCATGCCATTTGCTAACCTGCCTATGATTCCTTCATTTGTAGTTGATAAATCCCTGGTAAATAGTAAATACAGGATTGGTCCAGGATTTCCTTTAGATTGAAGTATTCATCTTCATATCTCACACAAAAATGTTTATTGGATAAATAAGATCTTAGTATGGCATATAATTGCCTCGGAAGATCTCTCTATGCAGCTTGTATTCCAGACCACTGTTTCAAACATGATCGAATGCTTGGGCGACGAATATGCTAGAGCATACTTTTTACGTTCTTACTTTAAACAATTAGGTTTGTGTTTCTAAGCACCTGATTAATCGTAGAATGGTTTTCTCTGAATTCAAATTGATGTGGAGAAATTAGTTGTCGGTCCTCAATTATTGGATTAAGTCTCTTCTTTAGGTCTCTTTTTCAAAACTGTTGTCATAAAATTGGCCTGTAGTTTCGCCGGCTACAAAAAGTACATCTTCATAATAGAATCTGTTGCGGAGGTCTTAGCATTTTTTTACTCAGTTCACTTAAAGCATCTAAAACCGAAAATTGATACCGTTCAAATTGCCAAGCTTACCGCGCACCTACCGATTATCCGATATCATGATACACGACAAAATCAATATCACGCCAAAATGTGCAGTCGAAATGATTTGAGTGCGGATTGCAAACCCAGATGGAAAAGTATGGACGTAACGCTGAACCGATTATTTAGCGTAGACGATACATCGAAATCGGAGACAGGTTATATAGCAAATGCGTGTTTGGAAACAGCATCAGAGGATGCCGAGCAAGGAAACCGACAAAACACAGAAAGACCAAATTTAAATGAAATGCTGGCCGAAACGATTACAGCTCTGGTCACGTTCTCCAAAAGAGTACTCTACAAATAGAAATTCAAATTAACGAAGCTACCGGTAACACAACAACAAATATAAAGAAACAGTTTTCAACGTCATCAAATTTTTGGACTAAACAACGATCGTTGCTTTCGGATCGCTCCTTAAACGCTCTTGTGTTCTTAAAAGAATTGTTTACGAGAAAATTAATTACCTATCATAGAGCCCCGAGAGTTCGCAGGATCACGGGAATAAGATTTCAAAATTCCCATTTCCCGGGAATAGACACTCTACTTGAGAGTATAAACACGTCGTGGGTTTTGAGATTATAAAGGCAAGTGGGAGTAAAATCCGAGTATTTGAATAAACTTTGAAAAGTCATTGAAATGGACTGTACGAAACACCTATAATTTCTTCTTTCAAACTTGTTGCAACATTCCCGATATGATTTTCACGGTATTTATATCGACGACCCCAGGAGTTGACCATTTCAAATTTTCAATACAAAGTTTATACAATAGGCCGTGCGAAACCCCACCCACAATGTTCTGATTTTTGTTATATTTAATTTTTACCACAATATGATGCAGCCACTTGGGAAAGGTGTGTTGATTCTGATTTTATTTTCAACATTTTAGTATTTCCATGTAGCATTTGCTGCATACAATTATTTTAGTTTAAAATTTTTGATATTTATGAGCCTCATTTATTGCATAAACATAAGCATATTTGTATTATACACACATGTACAAATTAAACAAAAATTAAAATATCGATAACAAATTTTAGTCGACCTTGGCCAGCACTTACACAGTAAACCACACGAAAAATTGTCGTGCACTGAGGCAAGACAGTTTTTCGTGTATTTTACTATGTGAGTGCTTGGCAAGGTCCACTAAAATTTGGTATCGATAATTTTTTTAAATGTTTTTATTATTGCATTTTTAGAAAAACCTTTAATTTTGATAACTAATTTTACATTTTGATGATAAGTTATAGTTGTCGTTATGACACTAATTCGCCAAGTTGACATTAGCTAAGTTGTCGTTTTCCAAGCTGCAAAATCTATTCACTTTTTTCTCAGTAAAAGGAATCTCCTCAGCTTTTAGGACTATGATGTGTTCATTGATTTTAATCCTATAATCCTGCTCATTCCTATAATCATATCACAAAAGTTAATTCCAACCAAACCAAATTAATTATTAAATCAATCGTACTGAACCTTTCATAATTCATAAATACATAACCTTTTTTATAAAAATCCAAATAAGTGGAAGTGTACACATATAGATACGTAATTTAATTAATTATCACATTAACACATTTTCCATCACATTAATTGACCGAATATTAAATCATAAAACATTTTCAAAGCATCAGCAGCGCATACATATATGAAATAAACGAATAACAAGTGGAAAAAATACTGTATCTGCTTGTATTAAATGCGTGTATGAGTAAGCTCATTAAATTCCCTAAAAAAAATTGCTTTTAGATCAAACAGCATAATATCTTATAAAGCATGAACACATAACGATGTAAAAATTATCTAAAAATAATTAAAAACATAAATGTTTTATTACATTATAATACGTATGCTCAAAGAGAGAGAGAGAAAGAGTGGAATAAAAATTAATTTCCATGTCAGAAAACATGAAAATTTTGTTCATGTTTCCTATATCCTAAATCCTTTTCATAATTTTTTTTTTGTTTGTATTTATGCGATTTATGTTATGTTATGTTGTATATTGACGAAAAATAATTTTTTTAATCCTTTGCTTTTTTTTCGGTTGCCTTGTTGTTTTTCTTCTTCTCCTCCCAACCTTTTCCTCCTACTATGTTACTTCTTTGCAATGATGATGATTCCTCTTAATTTATTTATTACCCATAATTATTATTAAATTATTTATAAATAAATTTATAGTAATTGTTGTTTGTATATTTTTGGTTTCGAGGAATTTTATAAAAAAATATTTGTTGTAAATTTTAAGCTCCACGAGGAGGGATGGAGCAGTATATAAGTCAGGGATGGGCGAGGTAGATTACGCCATGTAAACTACGCGGTTGTTGACACGTAAAATATAACGTAGATTACTTGGCTGTGTTTTTTGTCAACCTCGACAATTAAAATAATGTCAGTAACCTACGATATTTTAGCGATTTGTAATCGAATGTATACCAGTTTGCGGGAGTATTTTGTAAAAGATTTCATCTAGAGGTGATTTTTACATTTGTTTCTTTTTGACAAATCACGCATGAATAGTTTCAAAGCGTTCTGTGAGGAATGTGTTTCATGCACTAAGATCAAGTTACGGTTGACATAATAGGCATTTCGAGACCACTATTTGGAACACCATCAAAAAGTTTGAATCCCAGTGTACAGTATTGGATGATACGCGACTAAATAGACGGTTTGGTGTGAATTATGCGCCTACGTTTCAAAAACGAAAACGGCCGGGATTTACCTGTGAATAGTTGTCATTATTGCGCCATGATTTGGTTTCAAGAAGTCGGCGCTACTTGCCATATAGCGCGCAAAGCAATGTACTTATTGAAATTCAATGTACTTATTAATTTCACGGTTCGGATCGTTGAATTGGCTATTTAGTTCGTGTGATACCTTTAGACTCTTTTCTTTGGTGCTACGCAAAGTCCAAAGTCCATGTGAATAAACCAGCTATATTTGAGACATTGGAAGCCAACATTACTCGTGTCATTCGCCAAACACCATTCGAAAAGACCATCGCAGTTGTAGCCATCATTTGAAAGCAGTAAGCTTTAAAATGTACGTCGTTAAAAAAATGTGATATAACCTAGCTCCACATCTGCAAATTGCTGGCCAAATCATACAATTTTTTGCAAATGTATCTAACTTGAAGTGTTTCAAAACCAATTTCATGTACATTTCGTCATCCATCAAAACACATCCACTAAATTTTGTGAAAATTTGGTCATCGGTCTCGCACATATTTTATCGAACAAATGTTGGTTATCTCAACGATTTTGCTTTATAATAACTCAGTAGCACTTATAGCCTTCCTGAACTCGAATACGTTTTACCATGGAGTGGGGTCTGTTAAATTTTATGGCATGGCCATAGTTAAATTTCCCCGGTATATTTTTAATGAAGGTTATAACCTTTTTGTAAAGATTTCTATCAGTTGTGCCATGTAAAGATTTCTATCGTTGTTCAGCACAAAGCAGAGTCGATGCTAATACTAATTTTATTATATTTCTTCGGTAAAATTGGTTCAACACTGGTTCTGTTGAAATCTACTTTCAATTTCTGAAAGTATAAGAGCCATCTCTTGTGTATGACCGTAATGAATTGTCCATTCATGTTGGTTAAATTTTCAATTTTCTCTATGGAATTGGCAAACATAAAAGATTTGTATAGCACAAACTTTATATACGCCGGTAGTCCAGTAAGCAGAGTCGTTGCATTTGGAATTATGAACTTGAGATCAAGCGTCGGTTTGGCATTAAATAATTTTTAATTTATTTTATTTAATTTCTCCTTTCAATTGGCAAATATATAAAGGATGAGTATAGCGGCAGATCTAGATATGGAAATGGTGAGCTGGTAACGTAAGCGGTGTCATAGGATTTGGAGTTGTGCAGTGTTCGAACCTCAATTACGGGTAAAAAAATTTAAATCAAATTTTTTAACAGAAACTGAGGTGAAATAATTTGTAAGATGAAATTAAATTAAAAAAACCTTAGCCCGAATGCCGCTTGAACTCACGTTCACTGATCAAACCCACATTACTTTGCTTACTTGACCACTGCCTTAACAGAATCTGAATTGAATTAATTTATAAGAAATTAAATTAAATTTGTTGTTAGTTTTAATCGGGACTTTAACATAACTTAGCTCAGCTATACCTATTTGTTATACTTTCAGTTTGTATAGGGAATTTTTTTATTTGGACGTTATTCATGTACTGACTTAAACTTAAAATTTATATGATCATTGGTCAATATTGTGGCCCGCCTAGAAAATCGCATTAAGCATCATTAAATGGAACGGAAGTTTTATAATTTTTAAGAACATAAGGAGGAATAGCTTGTCAGATTTTTAACTTGTTCGAAATACACTGCTTGGATTGACATCGCATTAAATGTTGCACCTGTCACTATGCAGTTCAGCTAAGTTTCAAACGATATGTTGTGACATTTTTTCAACCTCAAACAATGATGATAATACGGGTTGATACGTGTTGGTATACCTCGTATCTGACACCTATACATTTGTTGAGCGTTTTTGAGATGCACGCGACCCGCTCCGTCAACCGCAATTACCAGCCAAAAACTCGGGAACTTTTTATTAAATCTTTTAACTATATCCTAATTAGAATGTTATTTAATTTAAATTTTTGTGGTAATACACATACAATTTTTTCTTCTGATCTTCTTTCTGATCCACATTCCAACTCTCTACTCTGCATTTTATTTTTTATATTTATTTTCTGTCAAAACGCTTTTATATCTAGTATACATATAAATCGAAAATGGATTTTAAGCTTATGCCCTAAATAAGTTTAAAAAAAATTGATACCAAATTTTAGTCGTCTTTGCCAAACACCCGCCTAGTAAAACACACAAAAAATGGTCTAGTACTCATGCAAGACAATTTTTCGTGTGTTTCGCTATGTGAATGCTTGTTAAGGTTAAATTCCTTGCCCACTCCACGGACTGCCACTAAATATTTTATTTTTATAATTTTAAACATAAAATAGGGCAAATAAATTGCCCATTCATCATCAAATCTCATTCTGGCATCGTCATAATGTATAACAAAAATGGTTTTATATAAACACGAGCGTTCCATAATATACAATACAAATAAAAAAGAGAAAACACACACACACACATATCATATTTTCCATTTTCCAAAATTTTTATATATACAATACAACATTTTTATGTACATCTGTATATATGAATTTGAATGTGAGCTTTTCATTTAGAAATACTAAAATAAAAAAAAACAAAACAAAAAAAAGCTCGACGAATATAACTGAAAATGAATAATAATAAATTCATATGTACATATTTGAAATTCACATACCTTTTAGGTTTTTCCAAAATAAAAATAAATATTTTGAAATAAATAAATACATTTTCATTGTATTTATCCTTTTTATGTGTATTCCAAAAAAAAAAACTCAAACATTAACAGAGAGTGGAAAAATAATCATAATAGAAAAGAAAACCTATATACAGGTTATACATGTTGAAAAAAAAACCAACAACAATAAATACGATTATACACAACAAATTCCAAAAGCACAACAACAACAGAAAACCCTCGCTTAAATACATAACCAAAAAAAAAAATTATAAAAAAATTCCCTGTGTTTAAGCCTACAGGTATAAGCATCCTGTATATTATGTGTATATGTGTGCGGGGAGAACGGGAATTATTACACGGGGAATAAAATAGACTCGATATGAGTACCGTGGCCCCTTTCATTGTGTTCCTATTATATATATACATATATACATATCATATATATGACGCGTTTCTAAAATTTTGTTCGTTCGATTTTCTATTTTTCTAGGAAAAATCCACGAACACACGAAAAAAAAAGTTTGTTTGTATTCAAATTAGCCCCGAGATTGGCTCGACTATTTGTAAACGAAAAAATAAAAAATTTAATAAAAATTTGTAAGACAGCAGTAGTTGGGGTATAGGTAGGTACGAGTATGTGTCCCCTCTCAATTCTAGTCTATTGTTACACCATATACATACATATACGATACATATGAGTATGGGAGAGTGCGGAAAATAATGAAAAGGGTCTATTAAATTCTATGGAGGTTACCAAACAAAACACAAAAAATGTATGCACCTTTTGTTGGAAACAACAAATATGGGTTTTATATATAATTTACCAAGGTATATACACACACGTATTCTATTCTACATATTTTGAGGCTAAGAGAATGTAACGATAAATATTAATTAGCGTGTGCGGTTAAATCAACATATGTCTGTATACAAAACAGGATTCATAAATTGGATAAAATAAGAATTTTAGTTGATGTGTTATTTCAAAATTCATGTAAATGTGACAGATGAATTTAAACGATGCTTCAAATGATCCAGAAACCCAAGGTAACCAAATAAAATGCAAGCTATGTAAGTAAAATTCAACATTTCACATGTTATAGATGAAATAAAAAAGTTCCTCATGCTGGGCGCCCCTTTTTATTTTATTTTATTTTTTTATAATCTCTACTTATTCTGGGGCTCAACTTTATTACACTTTTCGCTTTATTTGCGTCCTTGTCTTACGCCATTTTGTCAGCCAAATCGAGGACGCACGGCCAAAGTCCCGAATTTGTTTTGATCATCTACACCTTGTATAGATCCTTGCCAGCCTGCACTGACATGAACGATGGCTCGGCGCAAGGATTCTGCACTCTCAACAGATGGTCAAAGATGTGTTCATCATCATCACGATCGACGAATCAAGGACGAAGAATCCCTTTTGCATCCCGCCCCTATTGGGGTTCGAACCCGGGACCTCCCGATCCAAACGTCATAGCTTGCTTGGTTGTTCCTTGGTTATTCGTTACTTCGTACAACTTCTTTTATCAATTTATTATTCGATGGGAAGATGGTGTGGTGTCCGTTGGTTCTGATGATAAATATATTATTACCAAATCTGCAGCATTCATAAACGTAATATTCATCGCAGTTAGTAAGAGTTAGAATATATATCCGAGTACTATATAGCGTAGTCGTCCTTTGAACTACCTGTTCGCCATTTTATGAGGTGGCGCACAAAATGTAGAGATTACGAATAGCCAGAAGGTCGTGTTTTTAAGCCACAATTCAATTTAAATTTTAATCTTGCGCTGAACTGTATATTTTAAGAGGCAGTTCATCATTCATGAAGTTCTTTGAACTTTATGTCACAGCTAGATTCATCGTTGAGAATGCGGATGTCTTATTTTTATAAATGACATTTTCCCCTATTATGCAAATTTATTTTAACTTATTGTCTAATATGACAACAATAAACAACATTTAGCGAACCGATTGTTTCACCTATAGTTTCACCATCTACCTACCTATTGCGTCCGAACTCAACTGTGACATTTTTCTGTAGTATTTTATCAACATTGTCAGTCTTTGTCAACCTTACTAATTGAATCAACATTTTACATGAGTGTGAAATATTTTGTTGGTCAATAGGTTGATCATCAGCAAAACTATCCTTTTCATCCGAGATTTGTGAATTTTCAAGCAATTTCTTCTGATATTTGTTATTTGGCGGTAATTCCGCAAACCAATTTGCAGCTAATGCGGTCCATTATAAGAAATTATGAAATGAATAATAAAATAAATGGATAGTGGGCAAATCGTATGGACGCGATACATAAACGTTTCTACTTTGCTTTGATCTTTTTGAAAGCAAAACGCTAAATTGATTAGGTATCCTGATTCGACAACAAATACTTTCTACTGAGCTACATTTTTTTAATTCAATTTAATCAATTGGAAGGCCTACAAATGGGAGTTTGAAGCTGGGTTAGCCTTTGGTTCATGCACTCTCAAAGGCGGTTACAGTACAAAAAAAATTGAAATTTTATCAAACTTTTCAAGCTACCCTCGTTTATAATCGAACATATCAAATATTTACAAAATTTGCACCATTCTTGTTGATAGCGTTATGGAATTTATGCACTGCAATATTTACATTACAGAGTCTACACCAAAATTAAATTCCTGTTTGCATCCTTGTACTGCTATTTTGTTAGATAGACATGGGAATCACAAGACATTTTTTAATCACCATATTGGAAATTATTGTTAAAACAAAAAAAAATTGAATACGATCTTGCCAGGAGTCGAACCTGGAATCTTCTGATCCGTAGTCAGACGCGTTATCCATTGCGCCACAAGACCTATTGTTCACAATACAAATCAATTGAGAATTGAAAAAAATATTAATTCCAAAAAATTCAATTCAAAAGGCTGGTGGCAAATTTAATGTAAAATGGTCTCGTCCATCCAACTCAAACCAAATTCAGATTTGGTTATGCCAAACTGGACTAACTGCGGCTCTGGTCGTAATACGCAGTCTCTCCTGCTTTCTATATATGTCAAGACTGATTTGAAAAAAAAAATTGCCTAGATTATTTCTGCTTTCGATTGTTCTGGAACGCATATCTTCAGTGCGACTATGACAAATACTATACCGTTCGAAATATTTCTTGCCGTGCTTCGCTCTCAATTATATATTTCACAAAACTACCGACCGCCATTTTTAAAAATTTACATCCTTACCAAATAGGCGGCTGAATTTGTTTTTGACTTAGATGGAATTACTTTAGGGCGACACCTGGATATCCAAAATTTTCACAAAACTCGAAAGAGTAAAAATTTGATTATTTTCAAATTAAAAATCAATGAATTTTATTATCGTTTCAAGCCCCAAATACGTATACGAAAACCGAAGTATCAATTCAACATTAGATTAACGCAGATAAAGAAAAATTAATATTTTTGTACTAATAAACGACTAGTTCACCTAAATCCTGAAACAATCAACATTCGCTCCATGAGTAAAATGAAATTGGTCCTGAAAAAAAAACATAAAGTTGCCTGTTTGGTGTCGCTAGGCTCCAAAAGTTGGTGAACTACTTTTTCTGTCTATTTAGTTGTATTTAAACGATGCTTCAACTGATTCAGAAACCCAAATCAATCAAATAAAATGTAAGATGTGTAGAAAAAATTAAAAATCTCACTTATTCATCTACAAGATTTGCTATAGATTCCAAAAGTGGATATATTAAAAAAAATCCCCATGCTGGGCGCCCATAATATTTTCTTCGTAACTCTTGAAATTCATAAAACATTTTTTAATCATCATGCTGGAAATTATTGTTAAAACGGAAAAAAAAGTAAATGCGATCTTGCCAGGAGTCGAACCTGGAATCTTCTCATCCGTAGTCAGACGCGTTATCCATTGCGCCACAAGACCTAATAAAACTTTCAACACAAATCAATTCATAATTGGAAAAATTTTCAATTCCAAAAAATTCAATTTAAAAGGCTCTCCTGCTTTCTATATATATGTATACTGCTACGATAAAACTTTACCTAGATTATTTCTGCTTTCGATTGTTCTGAAGCGCATATCTTCAGTGCGACTACGAAAAATGCTAGATCGTTCAAAATATTTCAACTTTAATTTCCTATTTGGTTGCGCTCGCCTTACTTCGCTCTCAATTATATATTTAAAAAAGCCACCGACCGCCATTTTTCAAAATGTACATCCTTGCAAAATCGAGTATGTACGAAAGCCGAAGTATCAAACGACTAAATCCTGAAACCATCAACATTCGATCCATGAAAAAAATGAAATTGGTCCGGAAAAAAATGTAGTATGGTCTGTTTATCTCGTTTGGACCGTATATAAGAGTGGTGCCCTTTATCGATTTTTTACTGCTTAATTGTACCATAGTTTTCGGGTCATTTAGGGCTGGTACTGTTCCACGGCTAGTTTCGGCCTATTAGTCTATCTTCAAATTGGCTTCTTGCCCGACAGCTTTGGAACAGATTGGACATATGGATTGAAATGAACCTATGCTATTTATCGTCTCGCCTTGTAGGATTTGACCCGTTCTAAGTTTAAACTTTTAAAACTGAAGATATTTTTTTAAATGCTTCACAATTGGTGAATTATGAAAATTTCAAAAATGTTGTAAATTTTCTTTAGGGTTGATTAACTTTAGAGACAACTATAGCTCGGAGACTCCTTGAAAACAAAAAGAATTATCTAATTGTCAAAATGGTTTTTAAAATTAAAATTACTTTAATCAAACCTATAAATAGATTTACTAATCTTTGTTAATTTTCTGCTCTGAATCGCTAGATATGAATAATTTTTCATAGGTTACTGTGTATGGTTAACACCTCTGAATTCCTATATTTAATCAGACACGATTAGTGTTTATCTGTATTTGTAAAATTTTTCAAATTTTTGTCTAATTTTATTAATTTTTGTATAAATTTCCTATGTTTACTTAATTTTAGGATTTTAAGAGTTTTATTTATTCTTAATTCCTTAAACCATAATTTTGTAATTTTGCCTAATTCTACGAATCCTTGATTTTAAATGTTAAATTGCTCAGCTAGCCTATCACTAATTTCCTAAATCGACCAGTTTTAAAATGTTTTTTGTTTTCTGAATTTTGTTTAACAATTTTAAAGCGAGAGGTTAAAGTTTGCATTGACAGAAGTGTCATGTAATTCCCTTTGGACAGTTCACTGGTCAATGTCGTTTTTTGTTGAACTTCATTTCAAGATTCAAATTACACAAAGATTGTCGGAATTAGGAACTTTGTCGAATACTATTCAATGATCATTTTAATTTAATAAAAAATTGATGAAGATAAAAATTAGGGCGTTTTTTATTTCATACTAGTATATAATTGATAGAAATAACAACAATTATGGTGGCTCAATGTCGTAATTTATTTAAAACACGTTGAAATCATAAACAAAGCAACAAATTTAAAATGTTTCTAAGAAAAAAAACGCCCTATTTTTTTTTTAAACTCCAATTTCGATCAGAATCTTTAATTGTGTGTTCCCTCTCAGACAGAAGTAAGATTATGGAAAATTAAAAAATTCTGTTATATCTCAACGTGGCTTTAGAGCATTATTTTGTTAATGCTCTATCTTCTAAATTATTTGCTTCTTACCATTTTTAAGTGTGAATGCCGAGTGCCCGAAGTTGAGACCGGGTTCGATTGTCAATTTGAAAGCAAATTATAATAATCCAGTAAACATTGCAGAATTTAAATTTAAACAAATTGGGAAAAAACTCCAAAATTACGGAAAACGTATGGGCTTAAGGAAATTTAAAAACCATAATGCTCGTAAAATCGAAAACAACTGATTTTTTTTTAAAAATAGAACTAAATGAGATCGAAGTGCGAGAAATATAAATTTGTAAATTGCAGACAAACGATTAGAATTTAAAATATTTAAAGTTTTCTTAGTGTTTAGAAAACTTAGGAAATTATAAAAATTTGAGGTATTTTAGAATTGAAAACTATTTCGTTGTTTAGATAAATTTAAAAATATTAAAGTTGAATCATATTTCATAATTATGAAATAATAAAATAAGTAACAAATACAAATTGTTAGTATATGAAATAAAAAAACGCCCTAATTTTTTTTAAAATTATATTTTCGATCAGATTCTTAAATAGTGATTGTGTGTTCTTTTTCAGGGAGAGATACTTTACGATTTTAGTACTTTAATGTTCAAAATTCTGTTAAACCCCAATACAGCTTTAGAGAACTTGTCTCTTATTTTATAATTATGCGAATTATAGAATCCAGAATATTTAAAGAATTTTAAATGTTTAGAACTTAAAAGTATTAATTTAGAATTTAAAAGCATTTCCAATTTTTTAGAAAATGTAGACGCCACCTAAATTGTATCTGAAATTAAAAAAAATATAAAAAATTGATTAGAAAAAAATTAGAGCATTTTTTTGTTTTAGAATATGTAGTATACAACGTTTGAAAATAACAATAATTATGTGACTTATCCGTCTATTGGTTCGATATTGTTAAGACTAATTGATATAATAAATCAAATAACAAATAAAAAATGTTTTATTGAAAATAAAAACAACGCTCTAATTTTTGTTTATATTACAATGGTGATGCATTTACTCATTTTAGAATTATTAATAAAATTTGGGTATGAATTTAAAAATATTTGGTTATCAAATGTTTCCAGGTTGTGTGAAGTCTTGGACTGCTTGTGTCGTTTTTGGGTTAGGTTTAAAGCCGTCTGGCGTAATAAGGTGACCGAGAAATGTGATCTCTTTTTTGAGGAATTAGCATTTCGCACATTGCAGTTTTAAGTTGATTTTTCGAAAAGTTTCAAAAATTTCAATTAGCTTGGAGTTGAGAAGTATTGAGCATAGTTGGTCCAGGATGTCATTAATGTTCGGGAGCGGGAATGAGTCGCCTATTGTTGCTTCGTTTAATTTTCTAAAGTCAACTACTACCCTCTATTTCCGTAGTCCGTCTTTGCCTGGTTTTTTCGGTACTGCTAACAGTGGACTGATGCTTGGTTGGATTTTTCCTTCTTCCAACATTTTGCTGAAAGCGTCAGTATTGACAAGTTTTCCTCAACGTTGTTTGTTAGGTCCAGATTTTCTGATATAGTTTGGATAACTTGTTCTGTTTGGTTGTCGTTTGAGTTGTACTGAGCTTGGTGGTGGTGTGGGTGTGAGTAAAGGTTTAGTTCGGGGTAAAATTCATCTCATGCTGTGTCTTCCGGCAGTTAGGAGTGTATATCCCTGGAACTATTTCGGATGCATTGGAAATGTATTGGTCGGCGGTTGGGGTTTGTATCTCTATTAATGTTTCGCTCTTTGCCTGGAGTGTGATCGTGTTTTTTATGTCATTCGAAAAATGTACAAAGTGTTTGTTTATCTTCAGCCTGTTCTCACTGTATTGTAATAGGTCAATTTTATGTTTTTCGAAGATGTCTCTTCCTATTATTCAGTCTTCTGTTATTGGGAAATCATTTGAATTGAGTTGAATGTCTGCGTCAATTGTTCCTATCGTTATTATTTCTCCTCCCTATTCCTGTTAATGATGTCTTCATATCTGTGTTTATTTCGTCTTTCGTTGCGTATTTGATCTTGAGTAAGGATACGTCTGCTTCTAAGTCTATTAGATATTACATGTTTTCTTGTTGTTCATCAAAGATGTTACTTTTTTCTGATTTGTTGGAGGACCTACAACCTACAAAAGTTCTAACGTTTTGGTTCTGTGTGTGTGGTTAGTGTCTGATAAGTTTTGCTTTTTTCTTAACTTCGTTATATTGGGTCTTGATGACATTTTTATGTTGTTTGTATGTTTCCCCAGTTGATAGTAACGTTATTTTTAACTTGTGTTTTATTTTTAATTTCATTGTTCTGTAAATGTTTTATATTTCTCTGCGTGCTTTTGAGAACCAGATAGAAGCATTAATTGAATCGATTAGGTACAAGATTATCAAAATATCGATTGGGGTTTGATTTGGTTCATGCATGTATGACGTTTTTTCTGTTTGGTAAGCGTCTGGGCTACCGAGCAAATAGCGTAGTGGATAAAGCTGCGACGTTTGGGTCGGGATGTACCGGGTTCCAATCCCAACAGAGGCGGGATGCAAAAGGGATTTTTCATCTCCCGATTACGATCGGTGATTAAATTGAAAACATCTATGACCCTCTGTTGGAATATAGAACTCATGGGCCGACCCATCTTCCATGTCACTGTACAGGGTGACATGGAGTTATGAAACGCGCAGGTGGTATACTGTACTTGTGTGAATGGGATGAATGAACGGATTGAATGAATGTTGTGTGAATGTAAGGTAAGGCTATGGACCATTAAGGCGTAAAAAAAAAACAGCGTCTGGGCTTATTTGGTTCGTGTTTCTTTGTGTTTTCTTAAACTCTAATATTTGCGTTGGTCGGACAACGGCTTTGTGTGTCGGGCTGGCGACTGTTTGTGTTTTCTTAGTATCTATATATTCGTTTGGTTAACGTGAGTGGTTGTACTCTGTTGGTTAACTTGAGAATCTTGCGTGTTTTGTCTTGTGTCTTCTGCGTTTGAGCATGATTTTGTGGATTTTAGGTAAATTTCTGGAATTATACCCATTGGGAGAGAATACTCGTGTCTGTTTGCTATTTGCGTTTGGTGTACATGGTTATTTGTGGCTGGATCCAACTATGGCGGCTCTCCTACTGCTGGCTGAATCCCTGGTCGTTTCCCTGGTTGTTATATTGTCTGTTTGTGGCGGTGTTTCCCATCGGCTGTTGGATGACTTACACGTCCCGTGTTGTAGTTTTTATTTAATTGGAATTTGTTTCTGCATTCGTCGAATGTATGTCCCTTTGTCACTTTGCAGTGTGAGCAGTATTTAGGAATTCTGTCTTGGAAATTTGGGATTGTAGGTTGTCGGTAGTTTGTGAAATTATTTTGTTGAGGTGGAGTGTATGTGATTTGTCTTGTGGGAGTATTTGGAAATTGTCTGGATGCGGTGTATTGATTTTGTGGGAAGTTTTGGTTGTCCTGTGGTCTTTGGGTTTGATGGGTGCTTGGTGGGTTTTGGTAGTGTGGTTTGCTCGGTATTGGTTATTTTGATATTGTATGTTTCTTCGTCTTTGTTCTTTAAATATCCTATAGTGCGGCATACGTTCCACGTGTGGTTTGGTTTTGACAGTAGTTACATATTATTTGGTTTCTTCTAGTTAGCGTTTCCATGTGTTGATTTTTTATCTGTTGAATTTGTGGTTGTTCTGAGGTTATGTGTTGGGTCGGTTCTTCAGTTATTGTTACTAACATTTTCTCGATTCGTTCCGTTTCTTCGATTATCTTATCTATGTTTGTTGCTACGATTGTTGCTACGATTGTTGCTACGATTGTTGCTACTTTCTCCTTCAGTATTGTGTTTGTCAGTCCTCTCTTAAATATCTCTACGCTGTTTATGTTAAGGTGTTTTGTGTATAGGTATCGTCCAGGTTGTTTAGTTCGTGCTTTGATCTGTTGCCAATTTTGTACAAGTCTAGGGCTTCGCTCAGTCAAGGTTAGGTTAGATTATCTTTTGATAGGCTCTCCGTATTGCTGTCATATTCTCGTGTAATTGTTTTCGAGTTCCGTCAATGAGTCTGTTGGAGTGTACGTTTTTCTCAGTGTAGTTTTCAGTGTGGAATAGTCTTATATCTGGCGTCTGTATATTCTGGTGAAGGTGGTTCCTGTCAGCCGGTACTTGATGATTCCGAATGAATTCTTCATTTTCCTAATAGGTATGCAGTCTATTGTGTGTCGATTTGTATGTCTTTCTAAGAGAGAGGTAAGATCTGATATGACTTAGATATTTAATCTTAATAGTTGGTGGGAAAAAAATTTAATCGTGATCTGTTGAGCGTTTTTCTTATCTCAATTTCAAACTCTAAACGAGTAATTCTAATATTTTAGTAAACTTTGAACAAAAGATTAACGGATGTGGGTAATTCTATAAATTTAAATGAATGGAATATTTAAGAATTTAATAATTTTAAAAAAAAATTTAAGAATTTAATAATATTAACGTTAGAATTTTAAAATTTCGAAAATTAATTAAAATTAAGAGAAATGCACTGAATATTTATACCTGTGTAGTCTTATTAATTTTAGAAAATTTGAAAGAGCGAGAGAGAGAGAGCGAGAGAGAGAGAATTTCACAAAATTGGGGAATAGGGAATTTAGTTTTTTTTTAGAAAATTTCGGCCCCACAACAATTTAGAAATATGAAGATTGTATCATCTCAAATCTATATTCTTTATACCAATTTGCAATAAATGTTTAAATATGTTTTCTAAATTAGAGTTAACTTTTAAAGTTCTATTGCTGTAAGATTAAGAAAACAATTTTTACTAGGATCAATTCAATCTCGACGGCCATGAGGACTCTCTGGGCAACGATATATTAGCCATGGTACAATATCGTTGAATTTCTATCACATTTTTGAACCACCCGACTAGAGTTAGAATGTATATATAGATAACTAACTAGAACTGTTTGTATATAGAATATTTGGATTGTGCGTTTTGTAAGGCAAAATCATAAAATTCGATTTTTATTTTGTTTAAATAATATAAAAGCCACGGGGGAATTTTAATGGATTGTCTTTCGATACGTTACGTATATCCATCCAAATATAAAACAACAACAACAACAAAAAAATATTGGAAAAATGTTTGATTTTTGGAAATAGGATTATCATGTCTATAGAGAAATGATTTTCAGCATTCATGTATAGATGATATATGTATGTGTATGTACATATATGAATTGTAAATTATTTTATCAAATAGATTAGAGTCGTGTTCTCTCTCACTAAATATATCAAACAAAAAAAAATTGGATAATTGATTAGATACTGTTTTTTGGTGATGATAATATATAATGCGAGGGTGTCTCACTTAAAATGATATCTTCATCAATGTCAATTAGGCAGATAATTTTATTCGCATAAATCAAAAATTTGGAATAATATATCGTGATGGGATAGTTTTAAAACGATTAAGGATGCGTATACATATACACGCTAAGTAATCAATTTCAATTCAAATTTATAATAATGTTTTTGTTTTTTATTTACAGGTAAGTCCTATATACGACGTGGCTTCAACTATATATACAAACACAAATTATTAAATTGATTGTCACAAGGTACGATTTTTTATATATATACAATACATTTATGGATTTGGTTTTTGATTTCCACAAAAAAATTACATTTAGGATCAACATTTAACATGCCAAATACACAATGCATATAGCGAATCCTTTCATATATATACAACATATATCCGTCCCCCTATTCACAAAATCATTGGATCATAAATATGTGTGTAACGTACATATATCTAAAAAAATCAGTCAAGTATTAAAATTCTCTTCATTTTATGTAATTTAATCTTACCGTACCCGACTGGACACTGTAACAACAACTATATACAACAAATCCACAAAATTTTTTGACTACCTGCAAGAGATATGCCATTTCAAATATATATCTAACCAAAACCGCAGTATATAACAGCAGCACAATAGACACGCCGTATATATATATAATATTTACAGTAGATATAACATTTATGATAAATGTTTTGGCAAAAAGTTCGAATCGAAAAACATTAATCTATGATATTAACCTCTAGTCGTCGTCATCGTCGACGTCGTCTTAATACAAAACCAACCAAAAAAAAAAAAAAAAAAAATACTAAAAAGTCTATCAAACATAAAATAGATACACAACAGATATAAGGTATTTTTCAATTACATTTAACCTTCTTATATTTGATAGACCGGAGAAACCTTATCTCACTCTATGTATATATCTATTTATGTATATAGTTTTATATATTAGCTTCAACACAACACAACGTTGACACCAACAACAACATCGGGCGATAGAGGGAAAAGTAAATTTATATATTTTTGCTATTTTTATCACATAATTTTTCATTTTTCTATTTTTTTTTATTTTTTATAAAAAATTTATGATTATAGAGATAAAACATTAAATAAGTGAAAATAGAAAATTTATCGTACGTATATACATATGCGGGAGGAGTAGAGAATATATAGGAATATATACAGGAAATTCTTGAAAAATATAAAATATTGCCGACGATTTGTCATGTCTTCATAATATGAGTAATAAAACATGTATGTATGTATATATGTACAAAGACAATATGTGTGTATGTATACGTACATATACAATCATAAGGTCAATCGAGTATTTATGAGATTCATTGCAGATTATGTCGGTAAAATCATTCACCGAGATAATACATCTTCATCGTTTTCGATGTGATCATTTTTCTTGTCTTATATATGTGAGAATGATGATGTATGAAAAATATGACGTTATGTCTGTCTTGTGATGTTGTTATTTATACAAAATAATGGCGGATGTAAAATGACATGGTTTTTTACTTATTGAATTGGGTCGGATAGCTGAAAACCAAAAACAATGTATTACGTGCGCTGATTACATATCGAAAGAGCCATATACCAAAACCACTCAATCGGATTGAAGATCCTAGTTAACTTTGATCTTTAATGTCCATACTAGAGTTCTCAAATTTAATCAAAATATAATTTAATGTTGAACAATTATTAAATTTTATAAAATTCTAAATTCAGAAATTTTAAAAATTTGGTTGAATTTTGAAATTCTCAAGTAAATGCCAACAATAATATTAAATTTTTTTTAGTATTATGAAACTTGCTCGAAATCTGTAATTACTTTAAAACAGTAGAATTCGAAAAAATTCAATATTACTCCGATCTCTAAAATTAAATTAAATTTCAACTAATTTTAACATTCTCAAATATATTCGCTTATTTATGGAATTCCGAAATATTCTGAACATAAATTATTGAGTTTTGTCAAACTTTAACAGTTTTAAAATATTTCGTGATTTTACCAAAATCTGAAATTTCAAATTTAAGAAATTATATAAAAAATTAAATTTGAACCAACTTTTTAAAGGATTGACCGTTTTTTTTAAAACACCTTTTATCTTGAAATTCAAATATATTTTTAATTTTCTAAGAAATGCTGAACATGTAAATGCCAAATATTTTAATTTTTTTTAATTCTCAACAATCTAAATATTTATCGGATTAATATTCCATTTGGAAATTACGAAATATTTTGAATATTCATTTTCTAAACGAAATTAGTTTTGTTTTAAAGATTAAAAAAAATTCTAAATTTTCAAATTTCTGAAATATTATTAAAAAAATAACGAAATTTCAAAATTTGAAATCAAAAACTAATTTTTGCCTTTATATTTTATTTTGTAGTTCACTTTTACTTGTGCTCAAGTAAATACAATATTTCAAATTCTGTACTTTCATCAAAAATGTAGAATTCCAATAAATTTCGAAAATTAATTTAACAATATTTCGATCACTAAAATTTTATCTAGCTTTAACAATCTCTAAATGTTTAACGAATTTATCAAATTTTATTTTGAAAATCCGAAATTTTGTGAATATTTAAATTTCTAAAATGTAATAAAATCCTATTTTAAAACTTTAAAATATTCAGAATATAAGGTATCTTAAAATTTTGAATTTTTGAATAAGGGTAAGTTTCAACGATTTCAATAAAATGTTCAACAATTTGGTTAAAAGTATTAATTAATTGTTTTTTTTAACAGATAAATAATATAAATATACAATCTAATAAATAGGACAACTTTATCAAAATTATAATTTTTTTAAATATGTAGAATTCAAATATATTCTAAATATTCAAATTTTTAAAATTTTATAAAAAAATATCACGTAAATTTGAACTTTTTACACGTTTTTAAGAAATGCTGAACCTATTTTAAATCTTTGATTCTCAAGTTAATACAGCCAATAATTTCAAAATTTTATTTAGTACTATGCAAATTATTTCATATTTTTTAATTTCTTCAAAACTATAGAATTCACTAGCATTTCAATCACTTGCATTTAATTTAATTTTAACCATTTCTATGTATTTCGCAAATTATTAAAATACTGTTTTGGAATTCCGAAATATGCTAAATTTTCAAATTTCTACTTCTAAATTTCGAAATATTCTGAATAAAAGTTATCTTGAAATATTTTGTGAAATTTAGACAATTTTAAAATTTTTGGTGATTTGAAATCGAATTTTGAAAATTTAACACAACCAAATAAAAATTGAAAAATTTTTTATTTAGAAACTCTGAAATTTATAAAATATAATTTTGAATATTTAACAACAGCTTAAAAATTTTAAAAGCTTCTGAAGTTCTCAAGTAAATAAGAATAATAAGCAATAATTTCGAAATTGTATTTAATATTATGCAAATTATATCAAACACTGGAATTTTTTCAAAATTTGATAAAATTTTGAATTTGTAAAATTCTAAAATATTCTGAATATTTCTGAAGTTTTAGTAAATTTTATAAAATGTCGTGAACGTTTTTCCTAAGCGTTAAATGTTTACATTTAATTCAAGTTATTTTTAAATATTTAAAATACAAATTTATTAATTGTACAAAGTACTCGTTCATAATAGAGTTCTCAAATTTAATCAAAATTTGATTGAATATTGAGCTTATCTTGAATTATTAATTTTGAAGGTTACATCAAATTTTGATTTATCAGGAAATATTCTAAATTTTCTGATTTTTTAAATAAATAAGACAAAATTCTAAAATTTTAAAAATTTGGTCAAATTTTGAAATTTTTTGTTTGAAATTCTCAAATAAATAATTGAATTTTAACATTTTCAAATATATTCTCTTGTTTATGAAATTCTTGTTTATAAAATATATTAAATTGTTGAATTTTATCAAATTTTAACAATTTTGAAATATTTGGTGGTTTTATCAAATTCTGAATTTTCAAATTTAAGAAATGATTTAGAAAATTATGACAAAATTTTTAAATTTGAAATAATTTTTTAAAGGATTGAAAGTTATTTTTCAAAACACTGAAATTTTAATTAATCAAATGCTCAACATTTTATTTAAGGTATCTTGAAATATTATTTCACACATTTTAACGTAGAAATTTTTAAATTCAATGCCGAAAACATGTCAATACCGAGAATTTTTATTTTGTGTAAATTTCAACAAACAATCTAAATATTTATCGAATTTATAATATTTCGTTTGGAAATTCCAAAATATTTCTAAATGAAAGAAGTTTTGTTTTAAAGCTTGAAATAATCTGAATATGAGTTATTGTATATATTTTGAAATATGAAATTACTGAAATTTATTAAAATTTTTATTTCAAAACTTTTCTATATTTTCAAATTACTGAAATATTACAACAAAAAATAACGAAATTTTGAAAAATTGACCTTTTTTAAGAAATGCTGAATTTATTTTAAATCTTTGATTATTTAGTTAATACTGCAACCAATAATTTCATAATTTTATTTAGTACTGTGCAAATTATTTCAAATTCTTTAATTTCTTCAAAACTATAGAATTCAAAATTTAACTCGAAATATTATTTCAATCACTAGCAGTTAATTTAATTTTAATAATTTATGTATATTTCGCAAATTATTAAAATACTGTTTTGAAATTCTGAAATATACTAATTTTTCAAATTTTTTAATTACTATTATATTCTTCTTCTAAATTTCGAAATATACCGAATATAAGTTAAAAATTTTGTCAAATATTGTCTCGAAATATTTTGTCAAAATTAGACAATTTCAAAATATTTGGGGATCTTATCAAATTCTGAATTCTAAAAATTCAGAAATATTATCATGAATAACAAAATTAGAAAATTTTGAATAACCAAATTTGGAAAATTTAACACGGCCTAAAAAAATTGTAAAACTTTGTATTTCGAAACTCTGATATTTATAAAATTGAATTTTCAATATCTAACAGGAACTAATAAATTTGTAACAATTTGTTAAATTCTAATAGTTTTTCCTAAGAGTTAAATGTTAAAATTTCGTTCAAGTTATTTTTAAATTTTTGAAAGACAATTTTAATATTGCTCATACTAGAGTTCTTTAATTTAATTTAAATTTGATTTAATATTGAGCATATCTTGAATTATTTGGAGGCTTCATGAAATTTTTAAATAAATAAGACAAAATTCTGAAATTTTAAAAATTTGGTCGAATTTGGAAATTTTTTGTTTGAAATTGCCAAGTTAATGCAAACGATAAATTTGGAATTTTAACCTTTTCAAATATATTCTCTTGTTTATGAAATTCCGAAATATTCTAAAAATAAATTATTATGAAATATTAAATCGTTGAATTTTATCAAATTTTAAGAATTTTGAAACATTTCGTGGTTTTATCAAATTCTGAATTTTCAAATTTAAAAAATGATTTAAAAATTGTTACAAAATTTTGAAATTTGAACGAATTTTTAAAGGATTGAAAGTATTTTAACAAAACACTGAACTTTTAATGAAACAAATGCTCAACATTTTGTTTAAGGTATCTTCAAATATTACTTCAAACATTTTATCGTATAAATTTTCTCATTCAATGCAGAAAATTTAAATTTTTTGTAATCAACAACCTAAATATTTATCGGATTTATAATATTTCGTTTGGAAATTCCAAAATATTCTGAATTTTAAATTTCTAAATGATAAAACATATTGTATATAATTTGAAATATAAAATTCGTGTCTGTGCTTTATAAAGATTTATTTTTTCAAATTTTCTAAACTTTCAAATTACTGAAATATTACAACAAAAAATAACGAAATTTTGAAAATTTGGTTCGTTTTTAAGATATGCTGAACCAATTTTATATCTTTGATATTTTACAATCGAATTTTGAAATTTTAATAGAAGTTAATAAAAAATGTCTTTTTTTGTAATTCTGTAATTATTTTCAAAGTCTGTAATTTCTTCAAACCAATTTCGAAAATTAACACAACTTTTTTTCGATCCCCAATATTTAACTGACTTTTACAATTTCTACATATTTAGCCGATTAGTAAAATTCTGTTTAGAAATATTTTCAATTGAAAAATTTCTAGAATGCTAGTACAATCGGAATTTTTAAATTTTTGAAATGTTGTAGAAAAATTGGGACAAAATTTTGAAATATGAACTAATTCTAGTTGCTATGAAATGCTGAAACATTTCAATACTTTTATATTTAATAACCGAATTTTAACATTTTTAAACTTTTAACAGTGTCTAAAAAATGTTTAATTTTTTGTTATCTTTATGAAAATGCCAAACATTTTAATTTAACTTTAACAGTTTCTAAATATTTGTCCAATAACGATATTTAAATACTGTTTTAGAATTCCGAAATATACTGAATTTTCAAATTTCCAAATTGGTATTAAATTCTGCTTCTAAATTTCACGTTTTGAATATAAGTTATTTTGAAATATTTGTCAAATTTAGGCAATTTCAAAATATTTGGTGATTTTATCAAATTTTATGAAATTTTTGTCAGTGTGAATAATCGAATTTTGAAAATTTTGAAATTTTGATATATAAAATCGAATTTTGAATATTTAACAGAAACTAAAAAATTTAAAAAAATTTTGAAGTTCTCAAGTTAATGAAACTAGATCAAATTCTGTAGTTTTTTCAAAATTTGATAAAATTTTAACAATTTGTTAAATTCTAAAATATTCTAAATATTTCTGAAGTTTCATTTTATGAAAGGGCTAGAACGATTTTCCCAATTAAATGTTAACATTTCATTCAAGTTATTTTTAAATATTTAAAAGTCATTTTATAATATTTTAAAAATCTCAAAATATTGGGAGATATTAAAGTAATGAGTTATTTTTATAAAATACGTCGAATTTAGTCTTATAATTTGGAAGTTAATGAAATGTTCAAGTTTAATCAAAATTTGGTGTCCCCCTTGAAATATTAGAAATTATAATGAAACTCTGAAATTAAATTTGTTTTAGGTATTCAGGTATTACTACTATCACAGTGATCTGTGATGCCGGACTCTCTTAGAATTTTATTTCTTTATATCATTTTATAGTCATGGCTCTAATATCGAGCAAAATGTGTAAGCCAAACCATATTTCACAATTTAATTTAATTAAATCCATCTTACAGGTATATGCGGTTTAATTAAAAAACTTTATATATTTTTATTAAATTAAATGAAATTAAATTTTAAATAAAAATTCACCTACAATTCAATTATATTGAAAGTACAAAACATACACACAGAATACATAAAACATGAAGAAAAAAAATGTTTATTGTGGGAGAATCGCATGTATATGCTCGCCCTATTCCGCAGAAAAATAAAATAAAATATGAACATTAAAATGACTGCTGGTTATATATCCATGTAATACACACAAATATACAGACAAACAGAGAGCGCGGCCTCGTATTATTATACCAAAAACAATTCAACTTTTAATGAAGCCAAAATACAAAAAAAAAATGTTACAAAATATCTAATTTTAATATAACAATATAATATTATGAAACAAAGATCCACACACAGATGAAACTTTATTTTATTTTATTTTCGGTTTGTTCTCGTTTGGAGCTTTTTTTTGTGTGTGTGCTTTCTCAAACACAACATGGAAAAGCTTGTACACATTTTTATTTTATTTTATTTTTTACTCGGAACTTTATGATTATAATCATAATTATGATTATGATTTTATTTCTGTGTAATTACTGAGTACATACATATATATATATATATATATATATATATATATATATATATATATATATATATATATATATATGTATATACAACGAAACCAAACAAAACACAACAAAATCATTTTAATGATACACAAAAAACCCAGCCATAACAGAAATCTCGAGAAAATGAAAAGTTTTTTCCCTTCAGATGTATATGTACAATACATCTACATATATATGCTTTATACAGATCTACTATTCGTTAAATTTGTTAATTTTGTAAATCAAATTTGTATTTTAATTTGGAGAATGCACAATAATATCTAATATACCTTGAGACTGATATCTAATTAATTCTTTTCGAGTTTTGTGTTTAAATTTAACTTTTAATTGGATGCTGTTAAATATTTCCGTGATTGACGGTTTCTTTCTTTCCGGCTAAATATTTTTTGGATATTTAAATAGAACAAAGTAGCTTTGATAAACTTTGAAATCAAATAATAAGTATTTTGTAGTTAAAATGATTTCAGCAAACGTTTCCATTCTTTAAGAATCATAAAACGTTTTAAAAAATATTGAAAAGCTTTAACATGGAATGTGTAACAACAGAAAAATAACAGTATTATATGGATTTGGAAGTTCAGGAATTTCTTATGAAAAATCTACCTCATGATGCCAGCTGGAATAATTATTTAATTTAGGACATACGTTTCTTCAATTTAAAAGGTGCCACAGTTGATCTACCTGGAAGATTTAATATCCCTATTTGATAAAATGTCTCAAAAGGATCAATTTTATGTCGAAGTTCAGGAATTTCTTATGAAGAATCTAGCACATGATGGCAGCCGGGATAATTATTTTATTTTGGGCCATATACGCTTCTACAATTTAAAAGACGCCACAGTTTATCTTATTTATGAATTTTATAAAATAATACGAATTGTACTTCGTAAAATTAAACATCAAAAAATTGGTTGAATTTCACAAATTTATGAATTTCTACAATTATTTAAATTTTATGAAGTTTTGAGTTTATTGAATTTAAAATGAACTCTCCATTGGAATTTAAGAATTCATGAATTTTATTTAGTTTTTCGATGAATTTTAGGAATTTTATAAATTCCATGAGAAATGATGTTGTTAACTCCTTCCTTCGCAAACATCCACGTGGGTCAAACGCCTAAAGTAATGGTATGTATTCCAGGTTGATAAGATGATGTTTAGTTCGCGCTTTATCAATAAGGAAGATAAGAATCATGTCAGAAATGATGATAATAGCTCCTATACGTCGATAAGGGGTGCTTCTCCGTGTTCATTGAACAGTTCTTGTAACTGCTCGATGTTATCTAAGTACAATTCGTGTAGGTATCCTGATTCGATTTTGACGCCCTTTTCCGTTATGTTTATCCTCATCTATTCTTTGTGTTAACCGAATTTTGCAATTCGAGAAACTTTCCTTGAATATTTCTTGCACAAATTGGATTTAATCCTCTGGGATTTTTATACCGTTGATTATCGTCGGCATGCGGATGTGGTGCCTGTGATAAGTTGGGTGTGGTTCTTCATATGCATATATGTCCTTGCCCTTCCTCATGATGATTTGGTTCCTGAATAAATTAATTCAACTTGGCATTATTGTTTCTATTACTTAATGCAATCGTCAGTGGTTGATGATCTGTTAGAAACATTATTTTTTTTTGCACCATATAGATAATTTCGAAGGTTATCCAATGCCCATACTATTGCCAGCATTTCCAATTCAATGGCTGCATAATTTTGCTCGGTCTTGTTAAGCGATCTGAATATATAGGTAATCGGTCTTGTCGTTGCCGATTTCCCCTTGCAATAATAAAATCCGGAAAAATTAATATCTCTGTGGACGATTGCTCGGTCTTGTTAAGCGATCTGAATATATAGGTAATCGGTCTTGTCGTTGCCGATTTCCCCTTGCAATAATAAAATCCGGAAAAATTAATATCTCTGTGGACGATAGTAGACGACAGTATTCCTTGATATTTTGAAATGCCGCAGATTCTTTGTTATTCAGGCTAATATTTATTTTTTTCGATTGCGTTACCTTGATCTGCGCATCGTCAGATTGGTTATTGGTTTGGCTTTGTTTGTGAAATCTTTGTTAAAACGTCTATGGTAGACCCAAAAATGATTTAAGTTCCTTTAAGTTCTCGGGTTTCTTGAGCTTTTGAATAGCTGACACTTTTTTCAAATCGAGTTTAATGCCTTCGTTCGTTATAAGATAACCCAAAATTTCGGTTTATACCAAAGTTTTTGGTATATCGTCTTCCTTCATTTTGATTTGATGAAATCCAGAGTCGATGGTAGTGAATAATTTTGAGTTACCGAGGTTTTGTCGCAGCATTCAGCCTCTTAAACTCTATCACCATTTTGTATTTTTTTGGGAGGCATCAAGTTTCATTTTAACAATCCAGATTGGAGAATTATACGGGCATTTGGAAGGTCTTATGATTCCATCAGTCAGTTGAGCAATTTGTTTATCAACTTCCTGTCTCATGCTGGTATGGATTCTGCCGAGGTCTTGATTTCGGCCCTAACTTCTGTGTTGATTGCCTCTGTATTGTTGACAGGTCCAGAAAGCATTTCAAATTTAGAGATGACTGCCTGTAACTTCCGTTTTGTTTCTATTGAAAGGTGACTATCTCGAACTTCAATATGGTTGACTTGACATGATTGTTTTTCCCGTAATTCAATTTTTATGTTTGATGCTATTATCATCGCGTTATTTTTTCAATCATTTATTGCACCGAGTTCCTTTAGAGTATCGTCTCCTATTATAGGTTACATTAGGTAAGGTAAGGGTGGCCGTCCTAAGGGACTAGCATAGGCACAAAATGTATCCGTAGCTATACTACATTCGAGCTACCTCCTCTCACTCGTTAAACCATCCTGAGCTTACCAAGAATCGTTTAATGTTCCGGATTTCGATATTACTAAGATCCGTTAGGTCGTTCAAAGGGGAAGATCCCATAAATTTTGTTCAGCTGTACGCATCAGTTGGCTTGATCTGGACCGGTCAAGTTCAGGCCAGTTCTGCCTGCTTATTACACACAAACTGTTGTTACACCATCCCACGTTCGTTTCTTTTATGGCTTTTATCAGCCATCTCATTTAAAAATGCCAGACAGTTCTTGGCTACCTTCGACGTCAGGGAGTATGATTGTAGCGTTTTAGTAGCGGCCAGGCTGTCCGTAAAAATGCGAATATCCTTCGCAGATATTACATTATACTTCAACCAGTCCATGACGTCCGTTATCGCGATAAGTTCAGCTTGAAAAACACTGCAAAAGTCGGGAAGACGAAATGGGAGGTTGACTACTAGGGCCTCACAGAATACCCCGCAGCCAACCCCTCTATCCTTTTTTGACCCATCCGTGAAGAACTTAGCGCCTCATTGTCCCCAACCGTTTCGTTCACCCAGTCCTCTCTGGTGGGAAACTCAGTTTGGAATCTCACCTCAGCAGTTGGCAAAGGGATAGCGTAGTCGGTAGCTTCTGGAATACCCAAAGATGAGTGCCCTATATAGTTTGTTACAGGTCCACATAGATATGGATTTGAGCCGAATGGCTGTGCAAGATGCAAGCTGCTTGGCCGCAATATCCAAGTGAGTAAGATGAAAGAGAATCTCCAGAGCTTGAGTAGGTGTGCTCCTGAGAGCCCCTATATACATATAAATTGTCTATTAGAATGAAAATTCGAACTTTTGAAGAATGGTCCGCTCATTTTGGTAAGAATGGTCAGCTGAGCTTATTTTGAAATGCTGCTTAGTCAGGATAGCGTTGTTGGCTAATTCTGACTTTATAAAATAAATTTTGTTAGCTCCCGTGTCGATCATAAACTTGAGTATACTTCCATTTTTAAGCCTACATATACTCTAGGTAAAGTATGCTAGGAAGGCGTTGTCATTGGTCGTCATTGCATACTGTATTTTCTTTATTTTCGTTGACTAATCGATTGTAATGTTCTTCCTCTAGTTGCGTCTCTAAGTGATTTACCCTTTGATATTTTCTTGGTTCATTATGGTTGGCATGCTCGTGTTTGGTTGTTGAATTTACGTGGTTGATAGGACGATTCATATAATTGACTTGTCTCGTTTGCATTGATGGATCAATTTCCATGGGGCTTAGGATTATTTTTCCTTGGAGGTGCTATATTATTTTGATTTTGAATCACATATGGTACACGGTGATTCTGGTGCTGCAGATTGTACTTTGTATTCCTTCGCTGACGTTATCGATATTTTTTTTGTGGATTGTCTGGTTTTTGAAGTCCAGATTCGAATGAATTTCTAAACAGGAAACTATCTTAACGGTATGTTGCTAAGTGGTGTTCTAATGTACGAAGGTCCCTCTTGTCAGCATAGTCTATTGAGAGGCATTTTTTTATTGCCGCCTATTTTTCATCAAAGATATTGATTCTATAAAATTAGTGCAGAACAAGCATTGTGCCTAATCTGTTGTCGTATATGTTGCAATATAGCTCGGCTTATTTCGTAAGATGTTGTAGTCGCTTAAAATACTCTGGACCTTGAGGACTCAAAATATGTATTGGGTTTAATTTCCATCAAAAATCTGCAATTTTTTGACAGAATCAGGCAACTTACTTATCTCCTTTAGATCCTGTTCGTGAAACCAATGCATTTGCTGTTTCTTTCCAAATTCAACTTAAGACTAAATTATTACAATTCAAAATGTAAATGTATTATCTTACACCTAACAACACACGTTGTGTTAATTCGACAAATTGACGAATAACGTTGTGCTGATATGACAGAATAGATGAATCACTTTATGCTGTTATGGCAGAAATTATGTTGTTAATTGTATGAGCTGTTTGCTTGTTCAATCTTTTTTTATGAAACTAACTAAAATTAAAAATTAAAATTTTTGTTGATTATTCTGAGGTTTCATTATGAGCCGTAAAATTTCCATTTAAATTCCCATTTAAAATGGATTTATTGAGTTAAAAATTAACTTTATTGAATATTTTAAAAATCCATGATCTTTAATATTGTAATTTTAATGATTTTCTTTCTGTTGTGAATTTTATAATAATTTAATTTAAATTTATATTTAAAATATTATATGACTTTTAGAATTGCATAAATTTCATGAGTTGAAATTTTGAGATTTATGAAATTTTAAAAATTTATATGTTTGTTAAATTTTATTAATTCTAAATAATTTCTAGAATTATTTAAATTTTCAAAATAATTTCTGAGTTTTCAGAATTTGATTAATTAATTTTGTTTTCTATGAGTTTCATAATTTTTAACATTTAAAGTATTTTGTTTGAAGTTATTGTGAGTCTTGTTTGATGTTACGCCTCATTTTACAATTTAACAATTTTTATGTAATTTATGATTTACAGAAAGGATAAATTGGTCAAAATTCCATACCGCATTATGGAGGAATTCATCACTTTCAACAAATTTTATTAAATTTGCAATGAAAAAAATTCATATGCGTTTTAAATTTGTAGAATTATTTAAAATTAATAAAGTTCATAAGAAATCAATATAAATTAAAATTTAATAAGTGAATTTTTTGACTTAATAGAAGTAATAAAATTCAACAAATTTACAAATTTGTAAATGATTTACTTTGTTGAATTTATTCATAATCATAAGTTTCTAGAATTACGCATTTTAAAAGTTTAGTGAATTTTCTATTAAGTTTCTAAAATTTATAAATTTTGAAATTTTCAATGAACTTTATGAATTTAATTAGAAATTTATAAATTTTTATGCAGTTATTTTAATTGATTTTAAACTAATTATTAGATTTTTTAAAAGCCTCACACCCTGTTCCGATAAAATCATTGTTGGTCAAAATGAGGTTTGCGTATTCCATTTTCTATTTATAATTTTGAAAGAAAGTTAAATAAACAAAATTTTAATTTATTAATTGAATTTTACTATTTTTAATACGAATTATATTAGTTTTTAAAATTTTTACACGAATTACATAAACTAGTTTTATAATATTTATGAATTTGTGGAATTTGTAAAATTTCAAATAAATTTTGAGGATTTGATGAAAATTTATATGAATTTTAAATTAATTAATTCCGTACATTTTAAGAATTTGCTAAAAGTTTCTGAATTTAATAAAATTTATGAATTTTCAGAATTTTATAAATTTTAAATGGTTTTAATTAATTTCATTAACTTTATTTGTTTTAAGAATTTTGTTTGATTAACATGCTTTTTTGAATTTAATGAAATTTATGGATTTACTGAATTTTATAAGCGTTGAATTTCAGGAATTTTAAAATAATATTTATAGAATTTTGTACGGTTTAATTGAGAATTTGATTTGTATGCTCATTTCTGAATTTTGAAAATTGGCAAATTTTTAGAATTTTGTAATTGTTTATAAATGGCATTTATAAAATTTTATTTTAAAGTTTAAAATTTGTTTTACTTTACGTATAGCTATTAACCCTTCAAACGTGTTGACGAAATACAAATTAGAGAGCAGATTTTAGTTTAATGAATTATTTATTTTTTGGCATGACATAGTATTTTCTTACAGATTCGAGGCAAAGTTGCACCCAAAAATAAATGCCACATTTCAAAGTCGAACTAAGAACGAGAGAAAATAATAAAACCATAAAATTCGATATCGATAACCCCTATATTTCCCCAGGGACAACGGTAAATTTGATTGTTTTGATTTGGATTAGGTTACAACTCCTCTTGAAAAGAACTTAAAGCCATTTTAAATTTAACCTGCTAAATAGTTTTGACTGAGTCTATTCCCTTAATTTTACTACACGCTTTCTTCCTACCGTATACTCTACTAGTATGACCAAGGCATGGATGAAATTTAAATTAAAATTTTTTTTTATTACGAATAAAATTACGCACACGTTGTTTGACAACTTCCGGTAGTGCTTTGGCAGTAATATTGTTCCATTTAGAACATATACTTATACATATACTAACATTATCGCATCCGCCATTATTCTTCTGCATTCTTTTTACTATTGCCATATATTAACTCCTTTGAGACAACATTGAATTTATTAGTTTTGTACATATTTATAGTGCCTTTAAAGCAGTCTGAACTAGTCCTATCAGTATACAAATTCTGGGCAATGTAAGTATGAACATTTTCTACTAAAATAAAAAATGTTAACACCCTCTGCAAAACGTTACTTGATTTTATTTGGGCATAATAATAATAATAATCAGTTCTTATCAGAAGTCAAGTCGATCTCTACATCGTGGAGCCGTTGCTGTCTGCAACGATCTCTGCGTCTGCCATCTGGTATCTCTCCCTTCCGAGATCGCTGCACGCAATTCGTTCTGGATCAACACGTATAGAACGTGACCAAGCCAGCGTACTTGCTAAGATCTTATTTCATGTACAATATCGGGGATCTTCATCAAATCTTTGATCCCGATATTGTACAAAGCTCGGTATGTACTATCTACTATGCGTTTTGGACTATAAATCACACGCATGATTTTTTTCTCAAATGTATAAGGAGCCATATCTAGTACTCATCGTCAGCGCCCAACTTTCACATCGTAAAGTTTCAGCTTCACGGCACTTGATAGGTGTTAATATTTGATGCAAGCATCTGATTGGACTGGCAATAAAAGATGTTGCGCTGAGGTATTTCGATTTTACGAAAGATGTACTGCAACATGAGAATAAAGAGTATTGGGACAGAGCATCTCCCTGCAAAAAGTATCGATAGTCTGTTCTCAACTGTAACACAGCATTGGTACTGCATCACTGTCATTCTACACATTCGTTCCAATTTTGTTGGCATCCCTAGGTATTCCAACCACAAACCCTCTCCATATTGAACTGGTCTTAATCCTGTCGGAAATCCAAGGACAAAAGACCTGATCAGTGACTGATCGATTCGGATGAATTCCTCCTAGATAGTCACCAATCAGGCCCTCCGATAGAGGGGTGACTTATCATCCAACATATTGTTGGGCAGTAACATAACTTCGGTTCGCCATACTAATCGAATAAGCACAAAAATACAGTTCTATAAAGTATCCCCTCCAAATATGAAGACATCCGAATTAATGCAGTCCTGGTGAGAACCCCTGGTGAGCGGTTTCGTTTCAATTACTGGCCTTATGATGAACACCCAGCAGGTGCCCACTACATGCGTCAAGTACTGCGTCACTGTTCATACAGTGGGTTCCATCCTGGGGAAAATTACGGAAACTGCTCTCGTTGCTGGGTTGTTGTACTTTCAAAACCTCGGCCTTCTATCTACAAGTCTGCTTAGCTGTCCTCCTAGCACGAGCAGCCTTATTTTTTGGACTATATTTTGTTGCATCATTTCCACTAACCCAGCACATAATCGTGATTATTGTGTTGAATGTGTCGAAACCGGCTGTGGAGTCCACCTGCAAAACGCTGGCCAAATCATAATCCTTTTTCCAAATTTATTTAGAGAGTGTATTGCTATACGATCTTTGGCAAGATACTCGATTGTTTCAAATCCAAATTCACGTGCGCTTTGACATCTATCAAATCAAATCCACTAAATTATGTCAAAACTTGGTCATAGAGCAGTATGGCATGTTTTCTAGCGGAGAAGTTCTGCTTATCTGAACGATTTTTGTAGCTTTTTAATAACTTGACAGCTCTTATAGCCTTCTTGAACTCGAGCTAATCTTACATTGGAGTGGAATGTATTACATTTTGTGGCACGGTTTTCGTCAGAGATTCCTTAATTATAGTAATTTCATTTCGATCTATAACGCTATCGTTGTTTTGGGAAATCTAATGATTTTGCAATGGGTATAAACCAGACACTAATGAAAAATAATAATTTTTGAAAATTGTAGATTAAACTGAATTGAAGAAAATTCTCAAGTAAACGGTTACAAGTATAAAGAAATGAAGGAATTATGACGTTATCTACGTTGTCCACGTTGCCCCTCTGGACATACATTGCGAACTAATATATGTCTGCAACTGACTTTTTAATTATTTCCCATACTGTCAGGTGTATCATAATCCAATTTTATTAAATAAAAAACATGCTAGTATTTGCTTCAGGCTTATTTAAAATTAAATTCATTGTACACTTAAATTTATCTGGACCAGATATTTAAAGTTCATTAACGCTTCGGGGATATCTCAAATTTTAATTAATTTAGAACATAGATTGAAACAATGTTACTTATTAAACATTTCTAATATAATTCTATCCATTTAAATTATGATCCGTCCCTTACAACATTATCAACATCATTCCCATTCACTTAATGTAAAATGTCGACCAAAAACACAACAATAATAACAATAAAAACTTTAGAATTTAATATTTATACCAAAAAATATAAACTTTAAAATAAAAATAAAAATTATTTTATTTCTTCAAGACAAGAAAATGACTAAACCAGAACGAGAATGAAACAAGCAAGGAAAATATGTCAACAGAATTTTCATGAAAATTCATATATTTTTATTTTATTCCATTTTTTTTATTTTATTTTTAATTTCGAAACAATCATCAACAGAACGAAATATTGGGATTTGTTGTCTTCATCTATACATACAACATATTTATGTGTATGTACTGTTATGTATATGCTCTAAGGGTAAAGACATGTCAAGTTCTTTAATTATTTTGAAAGGTACAGAGAAAACATATATATGATTATATGTTGCTTATATATGTAATGACAGTTGAATGTCACAAATTTGCTTAAGGCCATTTCAGCTTTGTCGTAATGTCTCAATCATATACATATATCGGCCCATACATACATATGTATACGATAGATAGATAATTGATTTGATATTTAGATGTACATATCCGAAATAAACTGAAATATTTATTATTAATTTATTTGACAGAACTGTCAGTTAAAATTTTGTTTCATAAAAAATGTATAATTAATATTCTCTCTCTGTCTGTTAAAGATCACTCAAATTTCATTACAAATCTATCCGTTTTTAAATACTATCATGAACATCTCTATCGTCGTTCATTCATTCTATTTTTTTTTTTTTTTTGTGCTGACATGTATACATGTCAGATGTCTAAAAGAAAAAAAAAAATTGACACGGCTAATTTGAAAATTAGTGATTTCTTAGAGCCAAGGTATATAATTACTAACACACATAACGCACTCACAATTTTGAAATATTCCGCCCTAACTACAAATTTGTTGGAATCGAATCGAATTAAAATAAAACCAACGTACGATGGAAAATTCGATAAAAAAAAAATTCCCATGTTTGTCTGTTGTGTCATGTCATGTCATGACACATATGTTAGAATTCTTTGGCATACAGCAAAAAATTGAATTTAAAAAACCAAAAAAAAAAAAAATGTTTCCTATTGTTTTCGTCTTCTTCTTATTCGATTTTCTAAATTTATCTATTTTAAAAATATCTAATAGTTTTATATATATATATATCTATATTAGTTCCAATATAGACATAAACGATTTCCATTAGTACAGGCATCATACACGACTACAAGATACAATCAGATAAGTTTTGTTGTTGTTGTTGTGTTTGTGTATTTCGAAAAATAAATAAAACTCTGTTGATGGATAAATGCCAGAAAATTATTTTTTTGGTCGTTTTGTATTTGTTGTTGTGTGTTGGTGTGGTGGTGGCATGCATTGATAAAATAATACAAAACATCTAACAATTTTAGTTGTGAAACGTTTTTTTTCTTTTTTATATTCAAAAATATCTATTTACAAACGACAGAGAAAATGAGAAAAATAAGAAGCCAGAAAATTGTGGTTATATGTGTTGTAATTTGAGTGCAGAGAGTTTATATATAGATGAAATCATTTGTTTGCGGGATTAAGATAGTGCGTGGGTGAAATTAATCGCGCCGCAGACACCGATTAGCATATTAACGTAATATTTCATATTTTTAAACATAGTACACTGATTATGAGGTACAAAAAATTTAGTAGAGTGATGACAGTCAATAATCGATATTGTTTGCTCGTTCGTGTGAATTAAAATGAGATGATTGATTTGTTGACTGTGTTTAATGTTATTTAAATATGCGGGTGTATAGACTTGCTAATTATCTACCAAAATAATCTGGTAATACCTTCACACTCTGCAGAAGATTTAGTTATGCATGATGATTCCTTTGCACATTTTCCCTTATTCCAGTGAGTTTGTGATATACGTTCTTTGGCATCATATCTGAAAATCTTAAAATTAAAAAATTTCAATGAATTTCTGAATTCATTTCATTCCATTAATTTAAAATGTATCTAAAATTCATAAAATTATTATCATTCTAAAAATTTCAAATAATTTTAAATTTCCATAAAATTCATAAAGATCCTACACAATTAATTAAATTTACAAAACGTTCAAAAAATTCATGAATTAATTAATTAATCAAGAGATTTTTAATTGTATTAAATTCCACAAATTTAAAATTCGTGAAATTCTCAAAATTCCACAATTATACATAAATAAATTTTAACTAATTCTTAAAATTTATAAATTAATAAAATAAAAAAAGATTAAATAAATTTCTAACCATACATTTAAAATCCGTATCAAATTTAATTAAAAATAAAAAATACCCAAAATTTTAAAATTTTAAAATTACTTTAATTCTTATAAAAAATAAAGAAACATTACTAAACTCTCAAAATTGATAAAATTCAAATAATTCAAATTCAACCAATTTACTCCAATTTCAATTTAGTCCATAAATTTAAAAATTATTGGATTTATTAAATTTATATAAAATTCATTTTAAAAAATTCGTTAAATTCAATAAAATTTACTAATTTTAGTAAAAAAATTAAACCTTTCCAAAAATTGGCTGAATTACTAAAATTTTAACAAATTTTTAAATTTATTTATATTACACAAATTTATAATTCATACCAAGTTTATTTAAAATTCATACATTTCTCAAAATCCTGAAATTTTCCAATAATTTGTTAAATTCTTAATTGAGAAAGTTGCTATAAAATTAATTAAAAATTAAAATTTAAGAATTTAAAAATTGAAAGAATTCAATAACTATTCAAATTCAACAAATTTCTGAATTCATTTAATCGTTTCTAATTTAGAATTTTTTTAAAAGATTAAAAGAATTCTAGTTGAATTAAATTTCAAAAATTATAATTATGATTGTCTCAAAATTCAATAATTTTAGAGTAAATAAAATTTAAATAATTCCAGAAATTGGTGAATTAATTAAATTACATCAATTTAAAGTTCGTATAACCTAACCTCAAATTTAAAAATCGTATCAAATTTAACTAAAATTAATAAAATTCTCAACATTCCTATATTTCAAATAATTTTCATATAAATTAAATAAAAAATTTATTAATCTCCCAAAATTGATTCAAGTAATTCTTGAAATTCTACAAAATTAAATTAATTAGTTAAATTCAAGAAATTTCTAATTACATGAGATTTTACTAATTTATAAATCATTGTGAAATGAAATGAAATTTTAAAAATTTCGCTAGATTCATAAAATTATTTAAATTCATTAATATTAGAGTTCATAAAATTTTAATACTTCTAGAAATTCGGGAATTAATAAAAAGTAAAAAAAAATTCAACAAATATCTGAATTCAATAAATTTAAAATTCAAATCAAATTATTCTTAAATTCTCAAATTTCTTAAACCTCTTAAACTCATAAAGTTCATATATAATTTTTAAAAGTCATTGATTTCTGTAAAATTCAAATGATTCTAGAAAAATTGCATTAAACTCAATGCAAAATTTAGAACTGAATATTACATTTAAAAAAAACTATAACATTCATAAAATTCTTAAAATGCATTAATTTTAGAGTGCAAAAAATTCAAATAATTCTAGAAATTATTTATTTTAAAAAATTTAAATAATTTCTGAATTCATAAATTTAAAATGCAAATATCCAATTAATTTATGTAATTTTCCAAACTTTTATATTTTCAAATAATTTTAAAACTCCAAAAATTCTTAATATTTATTAAATTCTTAAAATTGTTAAAACTCAATTAATTCAAATTTAATTAATTTTTAAAATTCTAAAAATCCATTGAGTTCATCAAACTCAAATAATTCTAGAACTGAATTAATAAAATTCAAGAAATTTTAAATTGCATTTGGGGTTTAATTTAAAACAATTCATTCATTTAAGAGTTCAACAAATTTAAATAATTTTAGAATTGGATGTATTAAAAAAATTAACATATTTCTTAAATCATTTAATTTCATTAATTTAAATTTCATATCAAGTTTATCTAAAACTAATGAAGTTCTTTAAATTCTTATATTTTCAAGTAATTTTGAAATTCCTTAGATTGAAGCTCATTAAATAAACTCTCAAAATAAATAGAGTTCAATTAATCCAAATTCAACAAATTTTAGAATTCTTTAAATTAACAAATCTTAAAATTCATTACGCTCATAAAAATTCAAATAATTGCAAAAATTCATGAATTCAAGAAATTTTTATTTTAATTGCATTAAATTTCACAATTTTAAAGTTCATAAAATTTTCAAAATTCAAGAAATTTAGAGTAAATAATTTTTAAATAAATCTTGAAACTGGTGAATTAATAAAATTTAAAAAACTCAATAAATATATAATAATTTTAAAATTCATATCAAGTTTAACTAATAATCAAAAGTTTTTGAAATTTTCAAATTATTTTAAAATTACTTTAATTCTTTTTTTTTTTTTTTTTTTATAAAAAGGACTTGGCATAGACACTTTTACGGTCCATAGTCTTACCGTACATTCACACAACATTCATTCAATCCATTCATTCATCCCATTCACACAAGTACAGTATACCACCTGCGCATTGCATAGCTCCATGTCACCCTGTACAGTGACATGGAAGATGGGTCGGCCCATGAGTTCTACATTCCAACAGAGGGTCATAGATGTTTTCAATTTAATCACCGATCGTAATCGGGAGATGAAAAATCCCTTTTGCATCCCGCCTCTGTTGGGATTCGAACCCGGTACCTCCCGATCCAAACGTCGCAGCTTTAACCACTGCGCTATTTGCTCGGTAACTTTAATTCTTAAAATTCATAAAGTTCATACAAAACTAATTAAAAAATCATTTAAATCCTAAAATTGATAAAATTTAATTAATTCAAATTCAACAAACATTAAAATTCTTAAAATTCATTGAGCTTATTATCATAATTCAAAAAATTCATCAATTAATAAATTAAAAAAATTAAAGAAATTTGTAATTGCATTAAATTCCACAAAATTATATTCTTAAAACTACTGATCTTCTTAAAATTCATTGAGTTTATTAAAATTCAAATAATCCTAGAAGAAACTTAAGTTCCACAAATATATAACATGATTATTAAATTTTTAAGAATTTGAAAATTCATGAAACTCTTAAAATTTTAATTATTGTAAATTCAATTTCGTCGAATTTTAAATTTATAAAATAAATGAAATTCTTAAATTTCACTGTGTTCAAATCTAAATTCAAATAATTCTAGAAATGTATTAATTATTATTTCAATTTATCTAAAACCCACATAAAATTTGAAAACATTGTAAAATACTAGAAATTCATAAAATTCATTAATTTTAGTAAAAAATTTAAGTAATTGTAGGAAATGGTGAATTAATAAAATTTTAACCAACCTCTGAATTCATTTTATTCCATAAATTTAAAATTCATATCACATTTATCTAAAATTCATAAATTTTTCCAAATTCTGACATTTTCAAATAGTTTTAAGATTAGTTAAATTCTTAAAATCCATAAAATTCAGAAAGTTCATATACATCTAATAAAATATATATTAAATTCTCAAAAGTGATAAAATTCTATTAATTCAAATTTTTAATATTCTGTAAATTAATGATATTCTTAAAATTCATTGAGTTCATTAAAATTCATAAATTAAAAAAATTCAAGAAACTTCTATTAGCATTAAATTCCACAAATATAACATTGGATATTAAATCTTAAAGAATTTGGAAAATTCATGAAACTTTAAATTTTAAAATTCATAAAATTCTTAAATTTTCAATTGCTTTTAATTCCACAAATATTAAATTTTAATAAATTCTTGAAACTATTAAAATTTAATAATTTTATAGTAAAATAATTTAAATTATTCTATTATTTGTTGAATTAATCAAATAATAGCAATTAAACAAATTTCGAACTTCATAAAATTCACATCGCAATTATCTAAAATTCAAAATATTTCAATAACATTTTGATTTGCAAATAATTTTAAAATTCGTTAAATTCTTAAAATTCATGATAATTCATAAAGTACATATGAAATTAAATAAAAATTTACAATTAATTGCAGTTAGAATTTTTTTGAATTTTATTAATTTATAAATAAACAAATTTCATAAATTTTTAACATTATTAAGAAAACAGTGAATTTTTGGAATTTCATTTATTTTAAAAATTTTAATATTCGATGAAATTGAATTTTATCATTTTTGAGAGTTTAAAAAATGATAAAATTCAATTTCATCGTATTTTAAAATTTTTAAAATAAATGAAATTCCTAAAATTCACTGTGTTCTAATTCTAGTAATTTATAAATCAATAAAATTCGAAAAAAATCTAACTGCAATTAATTTCACAAATCTAAAATTTATTCAATAAAATCCCACATGAAATTTGTAAAAATTGTAAAATACCAAAACCTCATAAAATTGATTAATATTTGTAAAAAATTTAAACAATTCTAGAAAATGGTGAAATAATAAAATTTAAACTAATTTTTGAATTTTGATTCCATAAATTAAAAATTCAAATTAAGTATATCTAAAATTCATAAATTTCTCAAACTTCTGAAATTTTAAAATTCGTTAAACTCATAAAATTTAGAAAGTTTATATAAAATTGATAAAATATATTTTAAACTCGCAAAATATATAAAATTCTATTAACATTCTAAAAATTAATCTGAGTTCATTAAAATTATTCTAGAAATTCATGAAATAATAAAATTCCAGAAATTTCTAATATCGTTCGTTAAGTTACAAAAATATAAAATTAAATATTTTATTTCATTTACATTAATTTTAGAGAAAATAAAATTATAATTACTCTGGAAATTCTTGATTTAGTGAAATTAAAGATATTCATCAAATCTATGAATTCATTAAGTCCCATAATTTTATCTTAAATTCTTTAAATTCGTAATATTCATAAATTTATAAAGATCAAAATTCATAAAATGTAATTAATACAAATTTCATAAATTTTAACATTATTAAAATTAAAAAGATTCATAAAATTTAAAAGTTCCTCAAAATTCAACTAATTCAAGAAATTTCTTATTGTATTAAAATTCACAAATTAAAAATTCATTCATAGAAATCTGTAAAATTCATGAAATCCTTAGAATTCATTAATTTTCAGTTCTAAATTTTACATCAATCTAGAAGTTTGTGAATTAATAAAACTTAAAGAAATTTCTGAATTAATTTAACTCCATAAATTTAAAATTCATATCTAATTTGTCTATTTAAAAATTTTTATTAATTTTTAAATTTTCAAATAATAATAAATGAAAAATGAAATTTCCAAACAATAATATGATTCCAATAAATGAAATTTTCACTGTCCGATGATTGTTGATTTTTTATAAATAAAACAATTCACGACGTTGGTTTAATAATATATATATAATTTGAAGTTTTATTATTTTTATTTTTATTTATTATTTAATATATAATTTTATATTTTATTATAATTGAATACACAATAATTTAATTTGTTTTATACAAAATGAATGTATGACAGTCGAAAATTGAATGATAAACTTAACAAAAACATGATCATCGCAAGCACAAAAAACCCGATAAACAATTACGATGATATACATACATACCAACATGACGAAATTAATTATTAATTTAATGTGTTTCATTTTGTGGTGCGACGAGCATTTACAATATTTTCCGTCAGGCGTGAACATTCCCACGACCTTGAAATCTCTATCTATTTCAAAATAGTTAACATTTTTAATGTTGCTAAAATTTGTTTATCGCAGACCTTACATATTTACAATATTATATATGATGGTTTAAATTTATTTATTCTTAGAATTATTACATTTTTAACCAATATTTTTGATATAATATTATGAATTGGTTTGAATATTGAAGTGAATTGAATTGTTAATTATGTTAGAAATTGTCTTCCTCGAGTGGCAGAACACTTATTCGATTTACTGCCCTTTTTAGCGTAGAGTGTGCAGTTTTAATGGTAACCACGCGTACAACACCATCCTTACCCGGATGAGTCTCTATAATGCGCCCAAGGCTCCATTTCATTGGTGGCAGATTATCATCATGTAGCAGCACCAACGAACCAATTTTGAAATTATGCTTGCCCTTTTGCCATTTATAACGACGCAGCAAATCGGCTAAGTACTCCACATGCCATCGTTTCCATATAATTTGTAATTTTTGTTGAAGAATTTGAAATCGAGATAATTTATTAGTCCGTAGGTCAAGTAAGCAGGGTTCCATCAGTGAAGTAAGTGGCGACCCTATTATATAATGACCTGGGAACAATACGTTGAAATCCGATGGATCACTGGACATCGCTGTTAACGGACGGGAATTTAAACACGATTCAACCTGTGCTATTAATGTATAATATTCTTCAAGTGTAAATGATGCGTTTCCAATTGCCCGTTTTATGTGATGTTTTGCGCTCTTGATTGCCGACTCCCATAAGCCTCCAAAATGTGGAGACCGAGGTGGAATAGTAAGCCAATCTATCTTCTGGGAAGTACAATAGCGGGTTGTTTCGGATTGAAAATGTTGCGATAAAAATAATTCTCTGAGCTCACGAAGTTCAGAACGAGCTCCAATAAAATTGGTAGCGTTATCTGAGTATATTTTTGAGCACATTCCGTGACGGGAGGCGAATCGACGAAGACACGAAATAAACGATTCAGTCGTTAGGTTCATCACCAGTTCTAAATGTACAGCCTTTGTAGTGAAGCATATGAATAGACAGATGTATGTTTTGATATTCAGCTTGGATCTTGTAGTCGATTTGGCAAAGAACGGCCCGCAAAAGTCGATTCCTACGATTACAAACGGTCTGGCCGATTCGGTTACCCGATCTGTTGGCAAATTACCCATTATTTGATATAGTGTATGTGGACGAGCGTAGAAACATCGTATACATTGATTTACTACTGTCCTGCATAGATTTCGACCTCCGACAATCCAATATACTAAGCGAAGACTATATAATAAGGCTTGCGGACCTGCATGAAGTAACCTACTATGTTCATGTTGAACAATTAATTTGGAAAGTACGTGGCTTCCTGGCAATACTATTTGATGTTTGTGGTCGTATGAAATTGGTGCATTTTGAAGTCGCCCACCGACTCTTAATATCCCGTCAGCATCCATGAACGGTGTCAGGGCTCGAAGTGAACTTTTATTAGGGATTATCTTATTAGTAGTTATACACTTGATTTCATCGTCATATTCATTATGTTGAACGAGCTTTATTAAAATGGTTAACGCACTACTAACTTCAGTTGGACTGAGTTCTATCGAGGAAACTAATTTGCGTTTTGATTTAGCACTATTATAGAATCGAAAAATATAGGCTTCAACTCGAAGTAACATAGTGAATGAATGAAATCGGTTGAAGATATCATAATTGTTTTGTTGGCTGAAGACCGTAATCGAAGTTTGGCGAGTTTCTAAGTTCATAAGATCGAAGCTAAGTGGAAGATTATTGGATTTTGGCCACTCATCTTTGGATTGAAACAAATATTCCGGTCCAGACCACCACAATGTCGCATTTTGAAATTCAGACGGCATGAGGCCTCTGGACACATAATCAGCTGGGTTTAATGATGTGTTAACGTAATACCAGTTAGTCGATGAACTATATTCTTGAATTTTTGCGACTCGATTTACTACGAATGTCGAATATTTATTTGGTTCTGACTTAATACGAAACAATGTTATTTCTGAATCAGACCAAAGAAAAATTGTATCGAATGATATGTCAAGAATACTCAGAAGCGTATGTGTAGTCTCAGCTAACAAGAGTGCTGCACAAAGCTCTAAACGAGGAATACTTTGTTTTTTAAGTGGTGCAACTCTTGACTTCGAGCATAGTAACTTTACATGATGACGATCTGAGGAATCAGTCACTCGTATGTAAATTACACATCCAAATGCCTTTTCAGACGCATCGCCAAACCCATGCAACTCAACTACAACCTTTTTCAAATTATTTAACTCGGACTTAAAGTTTTTCCAATTGTGTGCAATATTATATGGAATAGGATCATCCCAACCGATGTCTTGAAGTGTCTACAAAGTTTGCATGAATAATTTTGCTGTGACGATTATTGGTGCACACAATCCCAACGGATGGAAGAGTTGACATATTTCCGATAACATGTTTCTTTTTGAACAATACGAAGATACGGAAAGTTTATCCAAATTCGTCTCAAAGTTGTCAGAAACTGTGTTCCACGACAATCCTAATATTAACGAAATTTGAGATTGTTACTGATCATTTGAAGATAGTGACGGATGGTTTGAACAAAATTTCCGAAGTTCAAAACCTCCCAATTTCAACAAATTTATTAATTCTGATTTCAATTTTAAAGCATCATTAAGTGTTGAACAACCAGTTACAATATCATCAACGTAAAAATCGTTAATTACTACCGTTGAAACGGCTGAGAATTTATTTTGCTCATCGATGGCTAATTGTTTAAGTGTCCGCGTAGCCTAAAACGGTCCACAAGCCGTACCATACGTCACAGTACATAATTTGAACGACTGTAAATCATTAGACGGATCATCTCGCCACCAAATTCTTTGCAGATCTTGTTGGTTGTCATGGACGCGAACCTGGCGGTACATTTTTGCAATGTCGCCACAAAATGCATAAATATGTTTGCGAAAGCGAAGAATAATAGAAAAAAGATTCTGCTGAATAGTAGGCCCGACCATTAAACAGTCATTTAATGATAACTGTGATAACGACGTTTTGGCTGACGCATTGAACACTACCCGGAGTTTTGTGGTTGTACTACTGTCTTTCACCACATAATGATGTGGCAGATAGTAAGTTTTGGAGTCGCTTCGATGTGTTACTGGGATCATATGACCCAATGATATATATTCCGACATAAACTCTCGGTATTGTTCATAAATATGCTCTCTATATATATATAAATAGACGAAGACGTTTTTCTAATGAAAGGAACTGACGACTAGAGGACAGATTTGAGATTCCTAATTCATCTATGTTAGACTTAACGGGTAGGGCAACGGAGTATCTTCCACATGGTAATCTTTTAACGTTCTTAGTATAGTTAGTATAGTGTTCCTCACATAATTTTTCTTCCGACGAATATGTGTTTTTGAGCGAAATAGTTTCCAGTTCCCAAAACTGTTTTAACTGTGATTCAAGAGTTTCAATACTACAAAGAACAACATATGATTGCTTTAATTTATGCTTCACAGATGCGGATTCAGCCTTACCACACACGACGAAGCCTAACTCGGTGTTGTAAAATGGAGGAAGATCCTTGAATAATTTAACAGAATCCCCTTTAAATAGTCGATTGTAAATTTCAACACCTATTAATAAATCGATTCGGTCGGGTACATTAAAATATGGATCAGCTAACATGATTTCGACGGGAACGGATGTCAATTCGAAGTCTAAATGTATCGAAGGTACTTCGTTTGTAATTTTCGGAATTACGTAAAATTTTAAATCTATGTTATAACTAGATACTCGCGATGTTATTGTTAGAAAAATCTTGTGTTTAATTGAAGATTCCTTACCACCAATACCCGAAATAGTTTTGAAGGTTGGATGCCGTTTTACTCCTAAACGGTTACATGTTTCATTTGAAACAAAGTTCATGTGCGATCCACTATCAAGTAGAGTTCTACACACTAATTGATTACCATTTGAGGCAGTTGCAGTTACGAGAGCTGTGCCAATCATAACTGCATTTTGCATTGCTAAGAAGCTCTTTCCTTTGTCAGAATTCGAATCTGTGTTAATGGGCCTGGTATGTGAAGAGAGACTTGATGATAAACAACTTGTATTTGGCGGATTCACATGATTATTAGTTGAAGTCGGTTGTGAGGGTGAAGTTGGTAGAGGTTTATTATTTGTAGTATGTCCACTAGCCGACGAACAACTTTGTGAGTTAAATTTTTTATAACTCTGAAAATGAATCCTTATATTATGCTTCAATGAAAATATTGTACATGGTGGTTTAGTACAGTCACGCACATTGTGTCTTAAAATAAGACAATTAGTACATAATTTATGATCACGAATGAATTAAAATCGCATCTGCGGCGAGAGCTTCTCATCATTAAACGACGGACAATGAATTATTGAATGAGTCCCCGCACAATAACTGCAACTGTTCGAATTGGTCATCAACGTAGACGATTTGTTATAAGTCGAAGTAAAATTTCTTGGGTCTCTATATTGCCGTGATGGTTGTTGCGAAGTGTTAGACTGTAAAGCTTGCAGAAGATGTACGCGATTTCTTAAAATTTGAATTAAGTCTGCGAAGGGAAGTATACTATTGGATTTCGAATTTTTAATTACTTCCGCTCTAGAAAGATTATCTAATCGATGAGTTAAGTGATGTGTCAACATTAAATCCCATTCATGAATATTTACCTTTAAAGATTTCAACGAATTATAATGTTTCACAACGTGGTCAATATACAATTGTAATGATTTCGGCGAATTTTCTTGGGGAACCTTGACATCGTAAATTTCACTCATATGTACCCTTTGAAATGATATTTCATTATTATATCGATCGCATATGGACTTCCATGCAATCTCATAATTCTCTGCAGTAACTGGAAGATTCTCGATCAAATTATAAGCGGACCCAGAGCGAATATGTGAAATCAAATATACAAATTTCACTGTTGAGTCAATGGGTTTGCTATGAATCAAATCTACAAAAATATCTCTAAACGACAGCCGGTCAGAATCTACACCACTAAACGAAGGAAGTTTTAACTCGGGTAAACGAATTCCCATTGAACTATTATTCACAGCCGAAGTTTCATGTAGTGAATTATTTTGAAATGAGGGAGAAGTGGTTGATTCATCAACTCTGTTTAGATCGTGAATTTTGTTTAAAACCATGGATTCCAATTTTCCGTAATCGTCCTCAAAACCGTCACGGTCAGTCACTGTAGTATCATCTATTGATTCTATTTTTAACTGTACTAAACTATATTTATCATAGACTAATTGTATCCGACGTAGGAGCGATTCATACATACCCAAGGTGGACGCAGAAGCGTATTGGTTTTTGAAGTAAGTCAATTGACCCTTGAAGGCTGCTCGCTGCTTTTTTAATAAATCTAGGCTATCCCTGGTTGCCTCATCAGGTGACATGTTGGAAGCGTATAGATTACAAAAACCAAACTAATATTACACGAAAATTACCGCGCCAATTTAAATTAAATCAAACAATTAACAACAATTGATAACAATTCAATTCGTACACAAATTATTTAAATATATAATACTTAATTAATTAAAACAATAAATTTACCACACTTACATAAATGATGTGATGACTCTCAGATCGGTTGCCCACTGCGTGATGTTTGACCAGATTACTTAGATTTATGTTTTCCACAGAATTGTACAATCTAAATTCGTCCACACAATTGAAACCAATTCCACGTGGTACGAATCAAAAATGTGTCTCGAAAAATGATTTTTATGCAGGAACCCAAACGTTATTCTGTCGAAGATACTTGATGATTCGATGACGATTCACGTGCTGTATAATTTGAATGAATTCTGCGACTTAAATGCGATTAACTCCGAGAATGTACTTTCAGATGATGAAATAAAATAACACACTGCACTCCGATGGATTATTTATGACGACGTCACTTATGCGAAGAGTTCGACAAATTTCGATAAAATAAATTGAATTTTTGTTGAATGAATGATTTAAATATGTTGAAACCATGCGGTAATCGCTCTCGGGTTACGTATTTCACAATAACAAATTTATCGATGTATAATTTTAAGATGTTGAAAACATGCGGTGAACGTTTTTAGGTTACGTGTTTCGTAGTAACGAAGTTGAATTACAAGTAACTGTTTTACCCACACCGTTTCAAAAATGGCTTTTTCAACATCCGGCTCGAAGGACCAAAATGAAAAATGAAATTTCCAAACAATAATATGATTCCAATAAATGAAATTTTCACTGTCCGATGATTGTTGATTTTTTATAAATAAAACAATTCACGACGTTGGTTTAATAATATATATAATTTGAAGTTTTATTATTTTTATTTTTATTTATTATTTAATATATAATTTTATATTTTATTATAATTGAATACACAATAATTTAATTTGTTTTATACAAAATGAATGTATGACAGTTGAAAATTGAATGATAAACTTAACAAAAACATGATCATCGCAAGCACAAAAAACCCGATAAACAATTACGATGATATACATACATACCAACATGACGAAATTAATTATTAATTTAATGTGTTTCATTTTGTGCTGCGACGAGCATTTACAATATTTTCCGTCAGGCGTGAACAATAAAATTTGTATAAAGTTTACATAAAATTAATAAAAAAATTTACTGAAAATTAATAAATTCAATTTCAACAAATTTAAAAAATTATAAAATTAATAAAATTCTTAAAATTATTTGATTTCATCAAAATTCGAATAATAAGACATCCAAAAAAATTTATATTCTATATATTTCAAATTCCACAAACTAAAAATTCATGAGTTAAAAAATTAAAAAATTTATCTAAAATTCATGAAATTCAAATTCAGCGAATTTAAAATTCAACTTAAAATTCAATGAGTTCATCAAAATTCAAATAATTCTAGGATTTCGTGAATTAGTTGTGGATTAATTCGATTAAAACATTTAGATACGGCATGACCAATTTTTAAACAAATCTGGCATTTAATAGATTATTGTTGTAGTTTAGAAGGTTGAAGGGTAAATATTTAGTAGGTTGCTTTGTAATTTAAAGTTATAATATTATGAATAAGATGTCCAATATTGGAAGTAAATTATCGCTCAGATTCAAATTGTTTTATGAAGATATTGAATATAGCCATAACCACTAAAAATAGGCCAACTATAAATTTCCCATGAAATAAAATTATTACATTTTCCTTAATTTCATAGTTCACAACTTGTTGGCATGAACGACCTACATACACATACTATATACATAAAATCGCTAATTTATTTGAGCATAATTTAACAATTTATAGTGAAATCTTATTTGCAAGACTAGTATACATCAAATCTATTTTCTTTATATAAATATTTTACAAGTCATTAAAAATTAAAAAAAACTAAATGTTTTATGTTTATTTATTGTAGTTCTTGCGAATTTTACAACTAAATAACTAGTTACTTACTGTTTTTGTAATAAATCAGGACTGATTTATTTTACATATACAGTTTATTTAACAAAAAAACGAAAAAATAAAAATCACAGCAGAACCAGATGAAATAAAATAATATTTTTAAAATAAATAAAATACTACTGTGTATACACTACATAGTAGTAAAGTTATGCGAGGAAAACGAAAATATTAAATGTCTACTATACTTGTTATTTAAGTTAAGTTACATATTTATTGAACACGAGTCTTAAAGTGGACTGTTTTTTTTTGTTGTTCACAGAATAAGAACTAACTTACTAAGTAACTAATTCCTACCTATAATATTATTTAGACACCCTATTTCCAAATCATTACCCCTTGAAATTTTAATTAGAATCGCGATTTTTTTATAATTTTTTTTTGTATATTAACTTTCCAAAAATATTAAAAAAATAATCTTATCGCAACTCACTTGTGTAATCATATTTTCATTCCTTATTAAATAATAATAATTATTTTAACAATATGAATTTTAATTTTGTTCAAACTTCATTAAAGTAAAAAAAAAAATAACAAAACTTTTACAATTAAAATTTAAAATATTTTAATTTTTTTTATTTTTTTACGTAGGTACTTTAATAAGGATATACGTACGTACACGGGTATGCCTACGTTGAAAATTTAAATTTACTTTATACACATATACATACATATATACAAATAATGTTATTATATTAATAATAATAACATCCTGTGATAAATCTACAATAATAATAATAATAATATTTTTAAACATTTTTATGTCCATTAAAAATAAAAATAAAATAATATTTTTTTTTGTTAAATTAAAAATAATAATTTTATTATCAAGTTTATTTTTTAAAGTTAACAAAATTTTGTATTTATTCCTCCCCTTATATACATACATACACATATACATATCAAAGTATATAGTCGAGCGTACATACAGTTTCTTTATTTCGAGAGTTTTCGAGAACGAGTACAAGAAAATACTTTTTAAACAAAATTAAATAAGAATATAAAAAAGAAACAACAGAAAATGAATTTTTATTTTATTATTAAAAGTTAAATATTTTATTTTAAAATTAATTTTTTTTATTGTGCGCTATGATTATTTTTATGTAGTAGCAGATTTTTGATCTGATGGAAAATTTTGATCGTTTTATAGTTGACCAACGATGCTCTTACAATTTTCTTTTTAAAATCGAAATCTTAACTAACATTTTAGGTTTTAAGACCACATATTTTAAAATTTTGAATTCAAAATTTCAATTTGAACTAAAAATGAAAATTTGAGCCTGATTTTTTACAAATTCTAGATAACAATATGAGCTTTTGTAAAAAAGAACAAAACATTCACAACAATATTCTAAAGAATTCAACTGTAGCGATTGAATTTTTAAATTTCATAACGCTTAAATTAAAAATGTTAAAATTGTTAACAATTGAATTAGCGAATTATGTAAATTCTAGATTTTTTAAAATCTTAAATTTCAAATTATTTTACCAAAAACCATAGTTTTGAAATCAATAATTTTTTTAATGTATTTTAAATTGATGAATTTTGAAAAATCTCAAACCAAATTCGCAATTTTGGTTGTATTTTAATGTTTTTTAAACTGTTCAGTTGAAACTTATTGTACATGTTGAGCAAAGTTTTCGATCAGTTTCTATAAAGCAACAACAAAAACCAAACGATAAAAATGAAAAGAGAACAATAGCTTCTCTTATATTCCTCTCACCGCACACTTCACATGCATCAATTTGATTGCTGATCATTAACGTCCTCCCCGCCTTGATTCTTGGACTGACCAAGGTCCTTTAGTAGTAGAGCAATATTCGTAATAGCGCGTCTCATTTCTCCAGTACCATTCTTAATGGTTACCACTCGGACGAGACCATCAGCACCAGGATGGGTTTCAATTACCTTGCCTTATTTCCACTTGAGTGATGGAATATCGTTTTCCTTAATGATGACTATTGTACCAATTTTAATGTTAGGAAATTCCTAACATAATTTTTCCAAAGGTGACGATGTTGAAGTTTTTGGATATATTCCTTGGACCAACGAGACCAGAAAATAATAAATATACCCTTGGTGAGGTCCCGATGAGTGGGATGATGTAAATTTGAGTTTAAAAATTACAATTTTGGTCTAGATTTAAGTGGCCGACCAATGAGGAAATGCCCTTCGAACATATACAGCAGGACCGTATCCTCTTTGACTAGCATCGGCAAACCCATGTATTTGAATTTTCGTTGGAGTTCGGCAATGATTGAAAATACGTCATGGAATGTGGATCGATTGAATTTTTGTACATTCTCACGAAAATGAGACTAGGAAGTGTGGAGATCCATTGATGGGCAAACTTTCGTCCCAATTTAGCTTGAGTTGCTACAACTGCATAAACTTCTTTCCTAGCACAACGACCGGTGAGAAATTTTTCAATATTTCAGAAATAACTATGCGTTTTGTTATTATCGGAGATTTCTTGCCTTAAAGTTGACATTGATACGAAAAGTATCGGAATTAGACTGCCAATATAAACACAAAGGTTTGATAAATTCTACATTCAATATCTGTAGAAATTGCTCACGATTATCATCGAGAATATCGGCAGGAAGAGATGAATCATTTGAACACCACTTTCGAAGTGACATACCAGCAGACTGAAGAATAAAGGAGATTTTATCCCTGAGGGCAAATGCTTCCTTCTTTGAATTAGCACCACTCAAAAGGTCGTCAACATACATGTCGTAGCGTATTGCTAGACTCGATAATGGGAACTTTGATTTGTGATCTAGGGCCAGTTGGGAAAGGCAGCGAGTAGCTAGGATCGGACCAAGAGTAGTACCGTATGTGACGGTTTTGAGCTTGTATGTGAGCAGAGGATCCTTCGAATCAAATCGCCAATAAATATATATAAATAAAAAAATAATTAGGGAACACCTTAACCTTTCTATAAGGTATCAAAATAAGTGGATGTTGAATTCATAACAGCTTAATTACAAATTTGATAATCTACAGGCTGCGCATTGACATTGCCTGAAGCCATTGCCTAGTTTAATTTCACCAACAGATTGTATAACTCAAGAAACAGTTCTGCGCCAATCTTGCTGGGATAGGCCATTTGGATGGATTATATTGAATATTCGGTATAGATACTCGGATATTTTTGGTAATATGTGGACCTCTATCGACGCAAAATAATTATTGACTTGTGATCGAAATTCAATAGATGCCGAGTCACACTTCATGATGGATAAGCCGCAAATACCTTTGATTTCAGCCGAAGATTTTATTGCTCTCAAACCCAACTTAGATGCTAGTGATTTCGTAAAGAAGGCATCAGATAATTCAACGAGAGCAGTTGCGAGGAATACATACCAGGAGGTATGGGCGGAACATATTAGCGTTGTGCTGATATTATTTTGTCAGAAGGTGACGTTAGAGCCATTGAAGACATATTAGTGATGTGGAACAGATTATGATGTTTCCCATTGCATGTACGACATCGATATTCATCAGGACACTTGTCTATTCGATGATTGGATCGTAAAGGCAATTTGAGGAAATTTTTAATTTATCGCCACGTTTTCGTCGTTCGTCAGTGGAAAGGTTAAACTCATCAAGCAACTTCAGGAGCTTTGTTTCCCAATTGGTTTGCCTTTGAATAATGAGTTGATATGCTCCTCCACAATTCGTTTGTTTCTGTTGAATCGCTCAAAACATAACTCTGTAGCTTGTTCGTAATTTGCGGCATGAAATTCCAAATTCTCGAATGGCTTGGCACCAGGAGCAATGTAAACTTGTAACACTTTTGCAGTTAATTTTCAAATTTTTTTAAATGTAACCAACAGAATTTTGTAAAAAAAATCACAAATCGCCCATTAACACGTTAAATACCATTTTATTATGTAGTTTTTACCAAAAATGAAAAACAATTAAGTATTTGTCCAGAATCTCTGATTGAAATTTCAAAAGAATATTCCGTTATTGGCACATCGGCTAGTGAAATGTTTAGGAGATATGTTAAAATTCCACACGATGAAAGTTTTACATTCGTACACACGTTTGATTCTTCTGTAGGTAATTCATATTCTCCGGTTATTCCTAAATAGCTGACCATTATACGAGCCACTGGCTTTTCTAGCACAGCCTTGACTAAATAAACAAACCAATATATTTATATTGAACAAATTTATAATATGCTTTAAATATATAAGACGGAACTTACGAGGTTTAAAATCAATTTCAATTATCATTGAGCTGCCAACAGGCCATTCACATGGTGATGATGAACAATCTGAAATTCTTGCAGCCAATGGAAGTGTCTCATTATTTACACATTGTGTTAAATTCGATAATCCTACTACCAGGTATGGTAACAATGCGATAAATAACAAATATTGAAACATTTTGTGTACTAACCTAGCTCTTACTTTTGATTCCTTATATATACCTTTTATTTGTGTGATAAGAAATGTTGGCTTATCTCGTTGAAGTAAGTTATCATGTTTATCAACTAACATTTATATTGATGTTCGTTAGTAAATTTATTTGTAATTATGCCACTCTATAAGTTCTTATCACTATACATGATAACATTCGCACAGTATTAAATTCGGTACAATATGATGCAGTTGCCATTGCAATGGGAATCGAACTGGATCGTTTTAAACCCTGAAACGTTTTTAAACTTCGCGCGTCTCGTGTTGTTTGCGTTTCCAATTAAAAATTCGATTTAGATAATTACAAATTCTACTTTTATTTACCGTCCAAAAATAATTTGATTTTGAATTGTTCAAATAATAAATAATAAATAACGAAAAATTTCGAATTCTAACCTAGTTCTTACTTTGAGTATATATATACTTTTAGCTTCGTTGATAAGATATTTTGGGTTATCTCGCTGAAGTGACTGAATTTATCAATATTAGTTAATGTTCGATTACAATAACATGTCAAGAAATTTAAGCCACTCAATCTAATCAATCAAATTTATTGGTAATTATGCCACTCTGTAAGTCCTATCAAGATTGTTATTTTTTCAAATCACTGTTCAGTACAGGTATATTCGCACAGTATTAAATTGAGTACCAGATTGCTTCTAGCATAAATTAGGAGCGAGTCATTTTGACGCTCAGGCCAGTTCTGCGATATTTTAAAATTGATTTTCGTGTCATTTTACACCAGCCATCATTTTGTAACCATGTTTCATTTAAAATGGGTTGCCTCAAAATATGTATGTGCCAATATTATATCAAGTGGCTGAATGTTATTTGTCGATACGCACTAAGATAATGTAAACAATAACAAATACTGTTTTTATCGTTTTGTGTGATTTTGTATGTAATAACCACAACAAGTCAAATTGCAACAAAAAAATTGTCAAGATAGAAATGATAAGTAATCTGGTTTCCGTTGCGATTATATTTTAGACGTAGTGACTTTACTTATGAATTGCTTTGGATTAATTAACTTTAGCCTAAGGTTATTAAACTTCAGTTTTAAGGGATTGAAATTTTTACAGATTTTACAGTACCCGCTTAAACTTATTTTAAAACACTTTAAGCTTTCATCTTATTTTTCATTAATTACATTTTTTAGCCTTTGGCACTGCAATTTTTGCAAAAAATATATTCGTCCTAAATCTTGATACGACCACAGCGAACTAATTCTGTAGAACAAAACCGATTTAGCGAAGCAAATCAATAAAATGATGCCCGTAATTAAAAGAGTGGTTTTATGGTCTGGCGATACAAATTTGTTCTTACAATTTTCTGAACGTGAACTTTGGAGATTTATGAATTAAGCTGTTGAGGTATCACAAAGCGAGTCATTCTGTTACGGTCAATAGAAAGGCCACCAATTAACCATCGTACATCAACCATGTTTATTGTTTATCTGAGGCTTTTAATACGTTCTTGATGATTTTATTAGCATTGGTGGTGACTGAAGATGAATCTAAAATAATATAATTTGGTTATGTTATCAGTTTTTAATGAACAATTTATTTTAAGAGATTTTAAGTTAAATAATGAAAATTACTCTTTTGTCAGCATAAAAATGAGGAACATTCAATGGACATTAAAAAAATAATTAGGGCGTTGTTTTTTTTCATAATATCCATAATAATTAGTTATGTTTAACTATTTTTGTTGACCCGATCCACATGGATGTAAAATGGTATATATTCTACATCATTAATAATTATGAAATAAAAACAACGCCCTAATTTATATTTTCATTAATTAAAATAAAAATATCAAAATGAAAATATAAGATTTATATTTTCATTTTGATATTTTTTTTCAAAATCTAGCGCATTTTTCATGAATCAGATCAACGCACTAACAACAATACTTTAAAATAAGTTTTAGATCCGTGAGCATAATTTTAACTTCCAAACTTAAAGAAAATAAGATAATCTAAAACTTAAAATTAAAATGAAGAAATAAGATATTTATGTTCATAAATTCAATAATTACTAATATTTGAGAGGTCTAAACCTTGTATATTTAAACAAATTCCTTAATTTTAAAAATTAATTTAAAATTTAAATTCTTTGTAAAATATACTAAAATTAAAAAATTTAAATTTAAATTTTTAACAGTTACAATTTATTAATAAAGAATGTGGATTTTCATTGTTATTAAATTAAAGTTAGAATATAATTAATTTTTGGACATTATAAAAATTTCATGATGATCGAAATTTTTCAAAAATTTGAATTTAATTTCAAAATGTCCGGAAAATTTGTAAACAGTTGTAAAATTTAAACAGGAAATCAGCGATGGGCATTTACGCGTCATCTATTATTTTCTACGCCCGAATACAATGTCCACAACGTAGACAAAGTCAATAATATAGACAACGCCTAGGGTGATTTTGTGAATTAGTTCTAAAGAACTAAGAAGATTATAACTTATATTAAAATTAATAAGGAGATCTATGATGGTAACACGAATTCGAGTTCAGGAAGGCTATGCAATATTGAATTATTAAAAAGTCAAATTGTTCAGATAAACAGAACTTTGTCCGCTAAACTTGCCAGACTGCTCTATGACCAATTTTTGATTTGAAAAAAGAGAGATTAAATATTTTTTGAATACAAATCTTGAATATGGCCAACTAGAATAGTGCTAGCCCATAGTTTTGTGATGTGGCTTTCACTGATTAAGATTAAATTTTTTCACTTAAAAAAAAAATACGGATTCGCTTAATGTAACAAAATATGTCCTCTTTGTTTACACTACTCTAGTTTACACTACTCTAAAAACACACTTTATAGATGCAGAAGAAGTATGGCTGATGCGATAAGATTGCCGAAAATATGCGTTTTAAATGGAAGAATTAAAATTGCTGGCAAAGTCACATTAGAAATTGCGCAGAACTTCATGGGAGCATCAACAAGTGCTTGAAAATGAAATTTAGAACAATCCGAACGTTTAATGCACAAACTTTCTTTTATTAAACCTTTTGGTTGTTTTATTTCAACATATATTACCATAGTTATAGAATGGCATGTGACTCCCGATTTAATTTGAACCTTTTCTGTCATTTGTTCTTACGACTTAACTGAATCGCCCTTTTACAAAATACATTAGTGTTGACATTGTTTTAATTGTCGACAAAAAATCTTCGCAAATAATCTACGTAATATTTTAAGTGTCGACCACCGCGACACGGCGTAAATTTCAAAATGTTTTAACTGAAAAATTAAATAAAAATTTTTAGAAAATAAGAAAATTTTTAAAAGCCAATTTTGAAATTATAACTACGATAATTACTTCTAAATTTTGACAGATAAGTAATGCCATAATTTTAAATTTTTAAAATTTAAAATAAATTTTATTTTCCAAAAACGAACATTAATTAGAAATTACAGAATTAAATTTCGAATAAAATTAAAAATATTAATTTTGAAAAGCCAAATTTAGATTTTTAATTCTTAAAATAGAAATTTCTTTCTTATCGAAATAAGCATATATAATTACTAGTCCTCGTCTAAATTTATTTTTAAACATTGTTAAGCTTTCGGCTTAGTTTTCATTAATTTCACTTTAGCGGAATAAGATGGATTTACCGAGCCAAGTGAATAAAATGATGCTTAAAACATGACGCATAAACCACAATTACAAGAGTTAAGGAATTGAAATATTCACGGAATGGTGGAATGCAAATTATTTTCGCAAGTTATTGAATGTGGTATTTGGATGAATTAAAAATCGGTTAATTGTATTTTATTATACTGGACGATTATAAACCACCGCACGTTTTAAAAATCCACAGTCTCCGTTTAATGCTGATGTATTCGATGGATAGATATTTTTTGGCTTGTGTCTTTAGTTTTTATTTGTGGACATTTTTGATTAAAAGCGATTGTTTGTTTTTAACGTTTATAAACGACAATCAGATTAATTAAATCGAAATGCGAATTTAAAATTTAAAATTATTTTATCCATAAAAAATATTATTTTAAAATGCAAACCACAATATAAATAACCATTCAGTGTCGATTTTAACAGAAAATCAAATACTCAAACACAAACTAACGTATATGTAGATTTTCATCCCGGACTCATGTGTAGATTGAAATGAATGCCGCTTGGATAAATTAATACTTTTGGAAGCAGACAGCTATTTTATAGACACATTCCCAGCATCGCATCAAGAATGTCTTAAGAAATGGATTCTTGTCGATATAAGAATAAAACAACTCGACGTAATGGAGTTCACACCCATATCACACCACCTATTAAACATGCTAAATAGAGGTACGTTCTGTAAATCTGTCAAATCAAACCACAAAATTATTTCGATATGACATAATCTCATGGTAGTTTGAATTAACTATACTTATACTTTGAACTATATATAAGGAACTCTTACATTCAAAAATTTGAAGAAACTACAAATAAAATTCATTGATGCCTTGTAAGAAATTTTCAAATTATTTTGAATATATTCTCATCTCAACTATACGGTTTCAAAACATGCCTAGATTGTAAATCTCGATCAATATATAATAGAAAATAATGTTAGAAACTAAATTTGGGGATGTCCGAGTAACTGAACGTGATCTAACTATATACGCATATAAAATTATAACAAATTTTACTGAAGCTGTAGCAGCTACAGTGTGCGATTAATTAATTACAGGACAATCCGTTAGCTTGTATCTATGACTTCCGATGTCTCATTGGAAATAATTTCATATTTTCATTTTTTGATTCTCTTTCAAATCGTTGTGGGGTTTGGACGTGGAATCAGTGAAGTAAGCGATAAAATAAAAATAATCAAAAAGTGCAGTGAGTGTAGTTTATTTTTAATTATTTTATGTATACATTGAACATAGTGAAAAAAATAAAAAATAAAAGTGCAGTGTTAGCTTTTTAATTTATTTTATATACACTCCCGGCCAAAATTATTGGGTCGATGGGGAACATCAAATCCGGTCGGTAAAATGAGTGACGACGAGGAACCATTTTCTTTCAATAGGAACACGACATTGCAAAGGAAATCGTCGGTAGGCAACCAGGCTGATCCTTTTTGTACTACTGGAAGCAAGGAACAAGCGATACATGAATGGCCCTTTGGTGGAAGAAGTACGGCACTCCAAAGAACACCACCATCAACCCCACCGCCAGGGAACACCACACTGCTGTGTAAACTAAACAATGAGGAGGAAATTACCTCTTCCATCAAGCATAAAAATTCCAAGCCAACTGCCGAAGCCACGTCCAGCGCACAAGCAGTTATAATACATAACGCGGAACTAATAAATAAATTTGAGCAAATGGAGAAATTAATCGCGCAACTGAACAATGAAGTTGCCGTGCTAAAGAAAGAAAACCTTATGCTAAAGGAAACCGTAAATAAAAATAACAACGCAGGAAACTTGGCAATAATGAACAACCAATTTCAAGTACTCGCAGATCAAGCCGAATATAAAACTGATGAAGATGAGCTTGAAAAAGAAACAAATTGGAGACTACAGAAATCCAAGAGGGCAAATAAGAAACCTAGAGAAGAAACCAACCCAAGCAAGAGGAAAGCTGAATCATCACCAGAAGTTGAGCCAATGCAAACCCACATTAAAACTGGCAAAGCATTTTCTGGATCAAAAGTGCATGAGACAGAAAAGAAAAAACAGGTACCACCTCCGATCAATATTCTAGGAATAACCAACCACGGTAGTATTCAGAAACTAATGAAAGAAGTAGTACGAAATGACTACAAAGTAATATCGCTCAGCAATAATATTTGGAAAATAAATACAACAGAGCCTGAAGATTATAAAGCTCTAGCTAACAAACTAAATGCTGATGGTCACCAGTGGTATACCTACGAGGACAAAAATGATCGATCAATTAAAGTAATGGCAAGAGGTCTCCATCCAACTTGCTCAAAAGATGAAATTATTGAGGAGATGCAAAACAAAGGAAAATAATCGATGCAGTCAACATCATCAGAAAAGAGAGAAGAGAAAACAGGGACGGAAATGTTGAAATCATGAGATGAGGTCTCCCACTTTTTATGCTAACCTTCGACAACCAAGAAAAAATCGAAAATATTTATAATATTAAGGCTATCCTCAACCTTAGAGTTAGAATAGAAACACCGAGAAAGGTCACTCGACTAATACCACAATGTAAAAAGTGCCAAGATTATAATCATACACAAAAGTACTGCCACCGTGAAGCAAGATGTGTTAAATGTGCAGGAAAACACGCAGGAAATGACTGCACAGTCCCCCGAGATACAACACCGAAGTGTATCAACTGTAATGGCCAGCATCCAGCCAACTACAGAGGATGTGAAGTTGCAGTAGAACTACAAAAAATGAGAGATAAATCACGCAAACCAGGTACATCAATAAATGTACAAACTATAAAAAGAACCACGGAGCCTAAACCGTCAACTGCTAATCATAACATACAAAGCCAGAGAGTAAACGAAAACATTACTTATGCACAAGTAGTTCAGCAAACAGAGGAGAAACAGTTAAAAGTGGATCTCGTTCTACAGGGCATACTGAGAAATCTAGAGAACATTATAACAATAGACTTATTTCGCAGGAAATGAGTCTGCAGAAAACACTAGAAGAAATGAAATCACAAACTAGTTTCAATAAAAGAGTAGAAGATAACCTTGGTCAAGTGTATCAAAATATAAATTATATAAAATCGAATTATAAACAAAAGAAATGAATAAAACATTACGAATTGTAACCTGGAATGCAAATGGGCTATTGCAACATATTCAAGAACTAGATATATTTTTAAACATGCATAATATAGATATATGTCTTATATCAGAAACCCATTTCTCCAAAACTTCATTCTGTAAAATAAAAGGGTATAATTGCTACTATGCACTACATCCTGAGAACAAAGCCAGAGGTGGATCAGCTATCCTCATAAAAGAGTATATAAAACATAACGAAGAACCAAAAGTTGAGAACCTTTCCATGCAAGTCACAACAATCAAAATACAATTAAGCAATATTAAAACATGCAGTATCTCAGCAATATATTGCCCTCCAAGATACAATCTCAAACAAGTAGATTATACTAATCTTCTGAAAACGCTAGGAAGTGTCTTTTTAGTTGGAGGTGACTATAATGCAAAAAATACATATTGGGGATCTCGGTTAACGACCGCTAAAGGAAAAGAACTGTTCGCAGCAGGCAAACAACTAAAGTCTATCGTCAGATCATTCACCAGTTATTATGATACTTAGCCAAACAATTATTTTGAAAGAGAGCAACCCGAAATTAACGAGCTTCAAAACCAATTGGGATCTCTTCCAAACACAGTTAACAGAAAGAATTAGTCTGCAGGACCCAATTCAGGGACCAGTCCAAATAGAAGACGAATTAGATAAGCTCATCCATAATATCCAATATGCTGCGTGGGAAAGCACTCCAAATAATAGGCAGGAAATGAAGCGCAATGCTAGCTATCCAGAGGAAGTGAGAGATCTTCTTAAAAATAAAAGAAAAGCACGGAAGAATTGGCAAAAACATCGAAATGCTGAAAATAAAAGAGTATTTAATCATTTGTGTAACAAATTAAAATACCTTATAAAAGACATTAAAAATCGATCAGTTAATAAATACCTCAGCACTCTAACTGGGCAAAAAGATACTGATTATTCATTATGGAAAGCAACTAAGAATATTAAAAGACCTAAACTTCAGATTCCTCCAATTAAAAATAATGAAAATTGGGCTCGAAATGCTAAACAAAAAGCAGATTTGTTTGCAAATCACCTTGACGAAACATTTCAAACTTAGCCAAAACAAACGGAAGAGGAAAATATTAATCCAATAAATAAACAGGATGAATTAAATATTACACCTGTAACATTGAAAGAACTAAAATGGGAAATCAAGAATAATCTGAATGCGTATAAGGCTCCAGGATATGATCTTATAACAGGTCAGATAATAAAACTGTTACCGGAGAAAGCGTTGAGGAAACTACTGCATATAATTAATGCAGCATTTCGACTAAGATATGTACCAAGGCAATGGAAAGTTGCAGAAGTAATTATGATACTTTTAACCGAACAAACCTCCGCATGATAAAGCTTCATATAGGCCAATTTCTCTGCTACCAACATTATCGAAACTATTTGAAAAAGTTCTTCTTAAAAGACTAAAACCAATTATCGAAGAAAGGAATCTTATCCCTTCACATCAGTTTGGATTTAGGGAAAAACATTCTACGATAGAACAAGTACATCGAATTACTGATGTAATCGAGAAATCACTAGAAAGCCAACAAATATGCTCAACTATATTCCTTGATGTAGCGCAAGCATTTGACAAAGTATGGCACCAGGAGCTAGAATTCAAACTTCATCGAGATCTTCCGGAGCAATTTTTTCAAATTTTAAAATCATACATATCAGAGAGGCACTTCAGAGTAAAGTATGAGAATGAGTACTCCCAACTAAAAAGAATAACAGCCGGAGTACCACGAGGGAGTGTTCTTGGGCCAATCCTATATCTCCTATATACTAGAGATATACCAATTACAGAAGAAACAATGGCGACTTTTGCCGATGACACGGCAATACTTGCAACAGCAAAGAACATCAATGACTCCACTAGTAAATTACAGAGGGTTGCTAACCTGATATGTAATTGGACAAAGAAATGGCGAATTAAATTAAATGAAGCAAAATCAATCCAAGTGAACTTTACAAATCAAAAAGTTAACCATATACCAATAATGATAAACTCAATAGTAGTACCCCATGCAAACACTGCCAAATATCTTGGTATGACTTTAGATGCTAAGCTTAGATGGAAGGAACACATAAAAAAGAAGAGAGAAGAACTAAACATAAAATTTAGAAAAATGCATTGGCTCCTAGGGAGACAATCTGAACTAGCGATCCATAACAAACTGCTGTTATACAAACAAATTCTGAAGCCTGTATGGACATATGGTAGCCAACTCTGGGGATGTGCCAAGAAGACAAATATCAAAATGTACAAACAGTTCAAAATAAAATCCTACGATGTATTGTTAATGCACCGTGGTACAATCGAAACGACAACCTCCATCGAGATCTCAAGATTGAGCTTGTCGCGGATGAAATTAAGCATCATGCAACAAAACACCTACAACGCCTGCACCAGCATCAAAATCTGGACATACGCTGTATGCTGACTACATCTCTAACAAGAAGACTGCAAAGAACCAAACCACTGGACTTATCGCGACCAGGAGGTCAGTAAACTTACTGTGGCGAAAAATCTGAGGGAGGAGTTACACTAACTGGGGATAATCACTTGATTACGCCGACTATTCAAAATACTGTATTATGCAATGTAAATTACTAAATGGGTACAAGACTCAGTCGTAATAGAAATAAATATAAAAAAAAAAAAAAAAAAAAAAAAAAATATTTTCATTTTGTAGACGAGTCAAACATGTCAACATGTTAATTAAAAATTTAAACAAAGCTGATTCTCTTTACAAAAATGACTGTATTAACGGAATATGTCAAAAAGATGTATTAGCATGGCTCCAATTTGAAAAAAATAATTTAATGCAATTTAAATATCCCGTCTATCATCCGGCAATGGTTAGACAATGACTGAAATGTTGGAAAAACACAAATTGTTTTACTGAAATTTATTGGAATACAGAAATGACTGACAAAAGATCAACATTTCTCAAACCAGATTTCCTGGCAATTTTAACTAACAAGTGACCAAATGACAAAATTGTTTTTTCAAATTTTCAAATCGTTTTGGCTTTTAAAATTTTAACTCAAAACGGCCTCATTTTGTCTATCGATTGCGATAGTTAAATGTAAGTTCAACATGTTTCGAAAAAATTATCATTCAATTTCGTCTATTTTCCGGATAGATGATTAGACGCACATATGACTGAACGACTGTCTTTTGATAAAATTCACTTAACAGCCGTGTTCGTCTCTCTAAAAAAAAATTTGATTTTTTAATTCAAATCGACTCTATACTTGCACACTCCATTTTAGTGTTCATAATAGAGTGCGGCAGCAGGAAGTGGAAGGTACAAAAACTATATGTATGTATAGTGACTCAAGCAACAAACGAAATTCCACAAGAAAATTCGACTTCGACGAAGAATAATGTAATTAGAGCAGATCTACAGAAATTTCTGGCAGAGAGAAACCGCAACTTGGTACTAAAGAAGGCTAAAGAATTTGACTGCACGTTGATGAATATGTCACAATTAGTAATATCGGTAATTAAAAAATGATCCAAAAAGAAATGCTTCGCGATTTCTAAGAACATGAATTTTGCTTCTAATCCACTAAAAAAATCTTGATTGATTCATTTTTGTCAGCATAAAAATGGGGAACATTTGGCGTTATTTTAATTTTTTCATGACAACAATAATAAATATTTAGTTATGTCTAACTATTTTTGTTGAGTAGAATACAAATAAGAATTATCTTATAATAAGAAAGAAACATAATTATTATATGAAAATATATTTATTGAATTTAATATATGAAAAAAACATTTAGGGCATAATTTTAATTTTATTGAATTTAATGACTAAAAATATAAAACCATGAAAAATAAATTCAAAATTTTTATATATTCTACATTATTGCTAATGAAATAAAAATAAAACCCAAATTTTTATCTTCCTCAAATTTTGAACAATTTTAAATTTTCATTTTGATTTTTTTTCAAAATTTAGCGCTTTGTATCTAGCGCACAAAATAACAATCCAAATTCTAAATCTACTGAAAATTTTTGTATATTTCCAAAATCGAAATTCTAAATTTAAAATTTTAAAATCTTAAAATATAGCAAATAATTCAAAAGAAGATTTTTAGTTACTTAATTGAAAATTAAATAAACATAAATGCATCTAGGTACTATTCAATAACTTAAATTTTAAAATTTAAGTTCTAATATTTTTGAAATAATGTTGTAATTGAAATTCTAGAATTAAATTTCTAAAAAATTTTAAAAAATCGAATTTTAACTTCTCAATTTTAAATTCCAGAAATTAGTTTCATGTTTTGAATATAAACATTTTAAATTTACGTTTTTCAATTAAAGCTTATTCTTCAGAGTTTAAGAACATTTTTAAGTTTTTACATTTTAAAATATTTTTAATTTTTTTTAAATCATCTGGAATCAGAATTTTGCCTGAATACATAGACTAATCAAGGTTACATAGCAGTATCCCTATGATAAAGTGCGACACAAACAGCAAAGTAATTATATTTTGTTTATCATTTCTGATACCACAAACAACATCCATATACAGAGCTAAAGACAAAGACCATGAAATAAAGCGCAGAAAAAGCTTTAAGGATATTTTAAAAATTCAGTTTTGGATTTTTATTTTTATATGTTTTAAATCCAAACCGAACGAAACATTTACATATGTATAGTACATATAAACGAACAAATCGTATTTAACGGTTTGAGGTAAAAATAACATCTGAGACCAATTTTCCGAATGAAAATTGTATATGCAAAAGAATAATAAAAATGTTAATTGAAATTTATGTTACGTTTAAGAGGGAAACGCGTATATACCATCCGCGTCATATCCCGAATATATATATCGGATACGGATTTTAAATGCTCGAGAACTTTTTTATTAATAATAATTATTCGAGAAAATCAATTTGGTTTTGTGTTTTTTGTATCAAAATGATGAAAATTAAATTATCAAATTTATTTTGATTTTCTTTATGTGTCCTGATCCAATTTTTTTTTATTTTTTATTATTTTATTAAAATTAATCTCCTGAATTTTAAATGAAAAACACAAATAAATAAACAAAACGATATATAATAAACACAAACATACACACACACAGTCACACACAAAAGGACGAAATTATTTTTTTGTTTGTGCTACTGTATATACGCACGGGGAGGAAAAAGATGAAAATGAAAAAGGAAATTTCCTTTAAAATTAAGACGGAAAACAAGGCGCACAAAAAAAAAAGGAACCGGAATAGGCATTTTAGCGTTATTTATTTATGAAGGCAGAAAAAAAATTGGTTTTGGTTCTACTGTATGTGCCATGCTTGGTCGTCGTTAATGATGATGTGCCACAAATTAAATGTTAATTTAATTATTAGTACATAGGGCATACGGTAATTCTAATGCTGTTTCTAAACATATTTATCGTATATACATAAATATGTATATCTCGTACGTCGGTACATTTGTTATTGTATCCTGCGAATTTTGTATTGTCTCTAAAATAAGCAAAAAATGAAAGGAACATTTTATTTGTGTATATATCCTTGGTACATATACTGTTGTTGTCCTTAGATGATGATGATGATGAATTTTCATGTTTATTTTTTTTTTTTTTTGCTTCATCTTATTTCTAAAGAATAATAGAAAATGTTATAATAATAAAAAACGAAAAAAAAATAATAATAATGTGAACCTATAAAATGAAATGGAAAAATGGTTTTCATATTTCTTTAGAAAAAAAAAAAATGGAAAAACACGGGGACAGGAGAAAATATGCTGTTATGAAAATTAGATTTTTATATTTTATTTCGTATTTTTTTTTTTTTTGAGTGATTGTAATCAGTTTAATTTTGTTGTTCATTTAAGTTGTTTGTTTAATAATTTAAGAAATGATAACAAAACCAGCGAAATTGTTTTGTCGTATTTTTTCCGCGTGTACAGGGTGTGCGTACCACAGGGAAGGTAAATATTTTTATTTTTCAAAAGTCACCTTTTATTCTAAAATTATAAATTCTAAGATCAAATAAAAAACAGAGCCCATAAATTAAAGCTAAGACCGAAAATATATACCGATCCAACAGCAAAACGAGTTGTTAGGCGAAAATAATTAGGACGTTGTTTTTATTTCATAATAACCAATGTCGTAGAATATAATACCAATTGTTTTTTCAATTCCAATTTAAATCGCAATTTGTATGTTATTTGTATACGCAATTAGGTACTACGAAACTACTTTATACGAAATAAACATAACGCCCTATTTTTTTTTTCATCCGTTTTTAATTATATATTTTCATACAAGATAATTTTAAATTGTTGATTACATATCTTAATCGCAGAAGCGGCATCTGTTTATCGGCCTAAAGGTGATATTTTGATGAGACACACCTCGATTTTAGGTCACCACGCAACCGACGGTCTTATGATTTCTACAAATTACCGATAGAACAGTTATAATTTCAATTCCCTGGTATGTCCATATAGAGTTTTGAAAGCGGCATAAGAAGCTTACATGTAGCTTTGAATATTGTGTATATGTTGTACTCAATTCAGTTTTAGATTCAAGATGAGGCCTGGATAATTATTATCTTTGGATAAATTTACGATAGTGCCATTTAGTGGAAATACCATAAGTAAAAGCTATGCTCTTTTTGTTTCAGAACTGTTTTTGTGAATGTACTAATTCACCAACTAATTTAGTTATATACTCCAACACATCACCATAAGAGTTCAAAAAAGCACAGGTAGCGATTTTTTTATCGTAAATTTTACAATAATCTCACTCAAAATTGGATTCATATATGGTGCAGTTTATCTGTCGGTACTTAGTATTTGGTGGCAATTAATGATCCTTGATCTTCCTACTAGTCCTTAAAAATTGTTTGAGACCTCTGTGACGTCACTCATTCTGAATTTAGCTTGTAACCTATTTGTTTTAGTTATTCAAATGTTGAACCACAAATATTATGTTTACACGCTGGTTCTTGGAGCAACGTCGAATCAGATTTCACACCAGTTAAAAATGGAAATACATCATCAATATTTGTGATACAATTACGAGCTGTTTATGATCATTCAAGGTAATTTGCATTTTTGATTGTTGAGCAAACAGCCCTCTGCTATAGTTGAAACTAAAAAGGTAATGTAAAGAAAGTAGTCCATCAAATTTGGAAAGGGACTTCTTAAAATATTATTTTGTTGAATACCAGCTGCTTTTGTCCTTTCACAGTCCACTTAATGGTTTCCATGATATCAGCGGTAAATTTATTATTTTCTATTGCCAGCAATAATTAATTTTTTAGTATACTTCGAGCACCCATTGCATAATTATTTGGAATATTTGTGCTCAAATTTTATTCGTTTTCTTCAACCATTGCTAAGAAAATTCTGGTAACATAACTGGAAATGGAGCTGAACTCGTTAACTTTTTACCTTCCTCAGTCGACCTTTTGATTTAGTATATCGACATTCTGGACCGGACAAAATATATTATTTAATCACTTCCACAGTTTTGATGTTCCTTGATTCTATATGGTATCTCATACCGTCGTGATTCATTTTAGCTATATATACGCTACTTTAGTGTTTTGGGCACGATCCTCATACGTTCATGAGAATAATTTGGTATTCGATTTATAATAATGTTTTTTTTTTGAATATCTTGAATATCAATGGTTTCTGGTTCAAGATCCATTCCGTCGTGCTGCATTTTCTGACCACCTCGATCAACAATTTTAAAATTGTACTTAGCCATCGTCATCTCCCTATTTCCTTGGGATCAATTTCTTTTTTGTAATGCAAATTTATCTAAAATTCCTAAAATTCTCAAAACTCTTAAATTTTCAAATAATATTAAAATTCGTAAAATTCGTATGATTCATAAAGTTCATATAAAATTAAAGTTCATATAAGATTAACTAAATTTAAACAAATTTTAAAATTCATTGAGACCATCAAAATTCAAATTATTCTAGAAATCCGTGAACTGATAAAATTTAAAAAAAATAAAAATGTCGGACTTCATAAATTTAAAATTCATATCAAATTTATCTAAAATTCATAAAATATAAATAAATTCTTAAACATCATCGAGTTTATCAAAATTCAAATAATTCTAGAAATTCGTGAATCAATAAAATTTAAAAACATCTGAAGTTTCATCTAACTTAACTCATATCATATTTATCTAAAATTCCTAAAATTCTCATTACTCTCCAATTTTTAAATAATTTTAAAATTCATAAAATTGTTAAAATTCATAAAGTTCAATATAAAAAATTTACAAAACTCATAAAATTGATAAAGTTCGATTAACTAAATTTAAAATTCTTTAAATTCATTAAGACCATCAAAATTCAAATAATTGTTGAAATCCGTGAATTGAAAAAATTTAAAATAAGTTTAAAATTTTTGACTTCCAAAATTTAAAATTCATATCAAATTTATTTAACATTTAAAAAATTTAAGAAAATTCTGAATTAATGAATAAAATTCAAAATATCAAATTAATCTTAAATTCATAAAATTCGAAAGAAATTAATAAAAAATTTACTAAACTCATAAAATTGATTAAATTCAATTAACTAAATTTAAACAAATTTTAGAATTCATTGAGTTCATCAAAATTCAAATAATTCTAGAAATTCCTCAATTTAAAAAATATCTGATTCGTGAATATCAAACTTATCTAAAATTCATAAACTCATAAAATTGATTAAATTCAATTAATTAAATTTAAACAAATTTTAAAATTCTTCAAATTTATTGAGTTCATCAAAATTCTAGAAATCCATCAATTATTAAACCTAAAAAAAATTAAAATATTTCGGAATTCATAAATTTAAAATTCATATCAAATTTATTTAAAATTCATAAAATTCTCAAAATTTTTACCTTTTCAAATAATTAGAGATTTTAAATCCCTTAAATTTTTAAAGTTCGTAAAATTCTTCAAATTTATAAAGTTCATGAAATTCATATAAAATTAATAAAAAATTAACTAAACTCATAAAATTGAATAAATTCAATTAAGTAAATTTAAATCAATTTTAAAATTCTTAAAATTCATTGTCTCCTTATCTAAAATACGTAAAATTCTCAAAATTGTTAATTTTTTAAATAAATTTATAATCCCTAAGTTTTTAAAGTTCATAAAATTCTTCAAATTTATAAAGTTAATACAAAATATATAAAATTCACAAAATTGATAAATTTCAATTAATTCAAATTCTACAAATTATAAAATTTTTGAAATTTAGAAAATCCTTATAATTCATTTGGTTCATCAAAATTCAAATAATTCTCGAAATTCGTGAATTATTGATGTTTAAAAAATTTATTGATGTTTCTTATTTCATGAATTTAAAATTCATATCACATTTATCTAAAATTCATAAAGTTCTAAAACTCTTAAATTTTCAAATAATTTCAAAATTACTAAAATTCTTAAAATTCATAAAATTTATATAAAATTTGTAAAAAAATTATAAAACTCATAAAATGGATAAAATTCAATTAACTAAATTTAAAATTCTTAAAATTTATTGAATTAACAAAATTCTAATTATCTAATATTTAAAAAATTTAAGAAATTTCTGATTTTTATAAATTTAAAATTCAAAATATCAAATTTATCTAAACTTCATATACAATTAATAAAAAAATTACTCAACTCATAAAATTGATTAAATTGAATGAACTAAATTCAAACATATTTTAAAATTCTTAAAATTCATTGAGTTCATTAAATTTCAATTAGTTCTAGAAATCCATGAATTAATAAAATAAAAATAATAAATAACATTTCTGAATTCATAAATTTAAAATTCATAAAATTCTCAAAACTCTTAAATTTTCAAATAATTTAAAAATCCCCAAAATTCAAAAAGTTCGTAAAATTCTTCAAATTTATAAAGTTCATCTAAAATTAATAAATAATATATAAAATTTGCAAAATTGATTAAACTCATTTAATTCCAATTCAAAAAATTTTAAAATTAAGGAAATTCTTAAAATTCATTGTGTTCATCAAAATTCAAATTCATAATTCTATAAAATCGTATATTTAATAAATTTCTGATTCATGAATTTAAATTTCGGAATATCTAATTTATCTAAAATTCATATAAAATTACTAAAAATTTACCAAACTCATAAAATTGATTAAATTTAATTAACTAAATTTAAACAAATTTTAAAATTCTTAATATTAATTGGGTTCATCAAAATTTAAATATTTCTAGAAATCCAAGAATTAATACAATTTACTAAAATTAAAACATTTCGGAATTTATAAATTTAAAATTCTAAAAATTCTCAAAACCATTAAATTTTCAAATTGTTTTAAAATTCTTAAAGTTCATATAAAATTTATAAAATATTTACAAAACTCATAAAATTGATAAAATTCGATTAACTAAATTTTAAATTCTTAAAATTCATTCAGATCATCAAAATTCTAATTATTCTAGAAATCCGTGAATTGATAAAACTTTAAAAAGCTTTCAAAATTTCTGTCTTCATAAATTTAAAATTCATATTCAATGTATCTAACATTTAAAAAATTTAAGAAATATCATTTCTTAAAATTTAAGAAAATTCATGAATTTAATCTTCGAAATATCAAATTTATCTAAAATTCATAAAATTTATTAAAAATTACTAAAAATTAACTAAACTCATAAAATTGATTAAATTCAATTAACTTAATTTATACAAATATTAAAATTCTTAAAATTCATTGGGTTCATCAAAATTCAATTAATACTAGAAATCCATGAATCGTAAGATTCTACAAATTTATAAAATTTATCTAAAGTTATTAAAAATATATATAAAATTAACAAGTTTGATTAAACTCAATTAATTCTAATTCATTAAATTTTAAAATTCATAGCCTTCATTGAGTTTATCAAAATTCAAATAATTCTAGAAATTCGTGAATTTATAAAATTTAAAAATTTCTGAATTTAAAAATTTAAAATTTTTATAAAATTCTTTAAATTCTTAAACTTCATTGCGTTCATCAAACTTCAAATAATTCTAAAAAAGACATATTTTGTTTTAAATATTATTGTAATTTTCTAGGCCCGGTTTAAGGTTTAAGCTTGGTTTAAAGTAAAATATGTGTTATAAACGGTTTTCAGCACATTCATTACCAATAGAATATATTTTAACGATAGACTTTTTAAACAACTAAATTAATTCAGTGCTTTTATATTTTATAGGTAAGTTCGTGGCTCTTTGGAATTTAACATACAAAAAAAATTATTCATTTTAAACGTAAGTACTTGGTTTAGTCATAACAATTAGCTCTTAATATTTTGGGTTAACCAGAAATCGTACCTCTGAGTGTTTTAAATGCTAAACGAATGAATTATGTTTAATTAACACTCTTAGCATAGCTAAATTGCAACTGGTAGTTTGTTTAACTTTAAACCACATTGATATAACAGCTAATTAAATAAAAATTAATTAAAAAATATTCTGTTTATATAAACTTGAAATCACTAAAGCGCGAAAAAAATTCATTCCACAAAAACCGACTATACGTATGTATATAGTGAAAAATACTCCTCGAGAACTGTAATCGAGTTGTATACGATTTCAACGGATTTAAAAAAAATTGATTTTCAATGATAAACCAAAAACTTTGGATTAATTGAGATAATATCTATGTACATACATTTTCATTTCGTTGTTGGTATATATGTTCGAGTTGGTTTTGTATTAAATTCTATTATTTGGTTTTTCCATTTCGAGATTCGCGCGGAGAGAGCGCTACACAAAATTGGAGGACACAATATAGCAATACGTACGGATACACACAGCAAAATTAAAATTAAATAAAATTTTGTGTGGTTTACTGATGGTGTTGACAACAGCAACAACAACAACACGCATATAGCACACCAAACATTGTGTCATTTAAAACTATAATTAACAACATTTTGTGTTTATTTTTAACGATGTTGTGTGTTATAATAACAAATTGTTGGGAGAAAGGATTTTTTTTGTTGTTGCTGCACAAATTAAATATATACATCGAGTGAAATGATAATTGAACCTTTAGTGGATTCTAGAGTTACACTTTATATTATAGTTTTGTGTTTGGTTTTATTATTAAATTCTTGATGTGTTTGTGTGTATATATAGGGGAGGTTATCGAAATTATAGTCGGTCGTACAAATTAGTGTCACATAACATAAAATTAATTTGGTTGAACCAAAATGCCGTTGCTATAATCACCAATTATTTTACAATAATTAACCTTTTGTATAATATAATTAGCAATCGTTAGGTTAGAGGGCCTTAGGGAGTGAACAATTACTGGCACTTCAATTGTAACATGTGCAGTAAGCATGAATCAAGTAGATTTGGGGCCACGACAACCCACTGGTAAAAATTTAATGAAAACCACTCAAATAAAAAATAAAAAAATTTCAGAATTTTAGAAGTCAAAAGTGGAATCGCCTTTCTTGTCTACTTCGCCTATAGTCAACAGAAATTTTATTATTAAATAAAGCAGGACACTTCGAAATGTAATTGATTTACTATCACTCTATTACTATCCCGATAGGTAGTATCCCGATAGGTAGGTGTTCAAACATTATACAAATTAGATTGAGTTTGCTGCCTTAGGAACTGGCATTGGCATAAACTGGACCTGACCTAACCACATGTAAGTTTTCTCTTCTCAAAGCATTAAATATTTCTAATGTCTATCTCGCTTGGATCTTCCAAAAATCTGCTTCCAATAAACTGCTATGGTAGCCTTTTTACTTTTACTAAGATGTTTGGTTTCCAGCTTAGTTTGATGTTCATAATAAGACCAAGGTATTTTGTTTTATCCGTAAAGGTTAAGCTGCTACCATTTAGGGTTGATGGATCAATCTAAAGAAGTACCAGCTCCGTAGAAAAATGAATCAGCTCAGTTTTCTGTGATTTTGCGTTTTATAAGAGAAAGAAAGCAAAAAAAAGTAAGCCGAAAGTAATTGACCGGTCTATTCCTCAGATACGAATGTGCCAATGTGCTCGCCAAGGTGATCGCCTCTGGTCTGATTTTCCTTTTTTGCGCCTTAGATATATAAAAATTCAAGCCAGGGTAGGGTTAAGTCAATAGTTCGCTGGACATCCGACAATTGGCTGAAAACTATTTATTGCTTACTGGATTTTCTCCTTATTATGTTACTTGTGAGGTATATAATCCAATTTGATTAACATTAATTGTAGCTCTTTATTTAACCCTGACGCCTGAGAGGACTCTAGTATTTTCTCACAGTGTAAATTCCAAGCTTAGTTTGGCACTTCTTAATTAATACTTGTATGTTTTGAGGACCACTTTATAGCAGTCCCAATCCACAGTACCATTTCTTTTATTGGCATTGGTGGCCGAGACTTACCCAAACACGTACTAAAAGGACAAACACCTAACATAGCTTTTTTAAAAGCATCGGATAGCTTACCTACTAAGTCGTCAAGCTGTTGTGTTGACACATATGAATTTGGAACCGGCAATGAAGATAATGGGTTTTTCTCTTGTTACGGAATTTTTTAATCCTAGAACCAATTAATACTAGAGATAGCAACAATCAGAGAAAGAATAGTCTTCAGATACATCCCAAATCAGTACCTTATTTGTTTCAACTGCGGGTGCTAAATTTTCCTCCACGTATGGTAGATAAGCCTAACAACCATATGAAGGGGAACATTTAGAACCAAAGAATTTGACCTTCTGCTTTCATCGCATATTACAATTTATTGTTGCGGGAGTCCTGAGTCCAATTATTACCCTCCCAGCGCTAACCCAACGTTCCTGGAACAGAACAACATCCATCCCCACAACTTCCATTTTAAGCAGAAGAATATTCTAGGCTGCTTCACAGTATTGGAGTTTAATTTGCAGGAACGTCAACATACTTAAGTGTACGCTCTCCTCCACCATGGTTGTATCATAATCTCGGTCTGATAGCGAGTACAACTACAAAACGATCTAGAGTGTACAGACGGGAAGCCACAAAAGATATTTTCATGCTTATTGTAGAATTTGTTGCATAATTGTTCCGAATCCATAGCTGACTAAGCGATTGGACCTCACTGCAGCATTCAGCAACTCTTTATTTAATATGATAATAGCCGATTTACAACCAAGATCATTGGGTTCCTCTGGGATGCAGGCTCGTGCTTTGGATCTTAAAATAATTTTCTTTCTATAATGATGATTTCCTGTCTAGCTAAACAAACCTCGTCTAGACTCGCTAGGCACTGGCTGCCAAATTGACATGGTTCCGGTAGCACCTTCGATTCGGGTAGAATAGAGCAGAGTTTATTTACAATTTCTGAAGATATTTTTTTCTTTTTAGCTTCCTTTGGCTAAACCTTCTGAGATTTGTATATTTGTTGCACTTCTTTGGCACTGGTAGCGGTATTTCAACCGTCAGTTTAACCGTTAATTAAATCTTAATATCCGCATTAAATAAAAACAACTTGTCTCTTAATCTGCGAGACCACAAAAGAACCACCCTGTTTGTGGCTCAGTCATACATTTAATTTAAGCGAGCATTTCATCGTCCTTAACAGTTCTGTCTTCCGTAGGAAAATTTTCAGCTTCGTTAAGACTCTCCACGCTCTTTCGTTCTAGTCTGATAACTAGGCGTATATGGACCAAATTAATTTATGCCTTTGTCCCTAGATTTGGAACTTTAGGGGCCCGATTCGGTTGTGCTTATGTTTTGTGTTTAGGCCTTGAAGATCGGGGTCAAAGATTATGGATCTTTTTTAATATTAGAAAAAAACACATAATGTGTGTCGAAAATTCTAAATTGTAAATTAGAAGTTGAAATTTGGTTCTATTCCATTTATATATGAAATACATTACTTGATCACTACGGCTCTTGAACATCAGCATTTTCGATGAATTTTTCCAAAAGCAGTTCAATGTTCTCAACTTCTGCTCGATTGTTGTTCTGAAGATCTTGTTTGTGAAAACAGAAAAATTATTAGTGGCCAAAAGAAAATTAGTGGCCATTGACAAAAGAAAACCGGGGCAATCGAGAATTCCACGATTTGTGTGATATGTGGCAGTTAACATGCCTTGACAGAGGCGCCTGGCTCTTTACGAACATTGTCTATTACGATGAAATCATCACGTGATTTGCAAAAAAAAAAGTTTTTACTGGTTGACCATTTTCGTAATAAGATTGGATAACCAAAACGCGTCTTTTGTAGTTTTTCTGAGTTTAAAAAAACAACAGATTTTTATAATCCTGCACGAGAAGCGGGGAAATTCAGCGCCATCTGTGCAGATATCCACAATGCACGGATAAGGCTACATTTTCCGGAGGACATCAGGTATCCGGATACGCCGTTATAACGTTAAAGCTCTATAGAGACGGAGCTATAATTTTTAGACTGGGTACCCCAGCTTTGCCCTAGTTATCGATATGGTACGATAAACACCTTACCCCAGCCATTTGCTTAGTGCCGAGTTTTAGCTGAACCCGCCAAATACCATGGTGAGATCAGCGATCACAAAGCTGCAAGATACGAAGCTGATCACACGCTTCAAATTTTAAACAACATTTACTGTACAGGACAGATATGGCTTCTTACATTTGAGAGAAGTGTGATTTACGGCCCAAATCGTCGAAAAGTAGAAAATGACTTGGCTTCTTCAGATTGTCTAGGACAGTATAAAGACGAAGCACATAGGATTCAAACCGTTGGAGTCAGAGTGTTGACGCAGTAAGGGGCCAGTAATGGCCTTTAAATACTGAATTATTATTATTACTTTGCAGGATGCAACAGCAAAAAGATCTGTATTCTCAAAGTAAGTATAAAAGTTGCATATAGCAAGTCAATATCATGAGGAATTAATTTGCTTTTCCAAATTGGGACTTAGTTTCTGTTAAAATTTTCAAATGCAAGTAGACGGAGTTCAAGAAATAGATTTATTGACTGGTGTCGTTGGCCTGAGCCAAGCCAATGGGCCAAACATTTGTTTAATTCAATTTCTTCTTATAAATTGGTTCAACACAGCTATTGTTACCATTTTCAATTTTCTCTATTCAAATGGTATGTATAAAAGAGATGTATATATCTTGTATACCACTCATTCTATATGTGTACTTGTGGTTAAGTGGTTAGAATGATGGACTATGGTTTCATGGATCTAAGTTCGAATCTCGTTATAAAAATGGATTTTTCCCGCCTGGATTCGAAGTTGAGTCCACTGAACCAACGTCCATCACTCTAACCATTACACCACCGCCGCATGAACGTTTCGGTGCTACATCCATTTTTTATATTAGCAATTTGAATAAAGAAATTAAATTCAAAATATTTGGATCATTCATTCGAATTTGGGTCTACGAAACCAACGTACATCACTCTAACCACCCGACCACCGCCGCATGTTCTTTTGGTTGCTACATTCGTTTCTTATATTAGCAATTTGAATAGAGAAATTAAATTAAAAATATTTGAATCGAACCGAGACTTGGAACTTGGGTCTATGAAACCAACGTCCATCACTCTAACCACCACTCGACCATCGCCGCATGTGTTTTTCGTTGCTACATTCGTCTCTTATATTAGCAATTTGAATAGAGAAATTAAGTTAAAAATATTTGAATCGAACCAAAACTTGGAACTTCGGTCTATGAAACCAACGTATATCACTCTACCACTCGACCACCGCGGCTTGTTTTTTTCGTTGCTACATTCGTCTCTTATATTAGCAATTTGAATAGAGAAATTAAATTAAAAATATTTGGATCGAACCGAGACTTGAACTTTGGTCTACGAAACCAACGTCCATCACTCTAACCACTCGACCACCGGCGCATGTTTTTTTCGTTGCTACATTCGTCTCTTCGTCGCATGATTTCTTATATTTAAAAACAAGTTTACCGGTAATTTACCTTCGTTTTACCTTCGTTTTAAAGAAGAAGAATCATATAAGATTATTCCTCCATTATACATGATATTGATATTGTCAAATAATTAAAAATGTTGTATCTATTATGGTAGATTCGCTAAATTGTCATTAAATTCTAATTTTCCCCCTGATCATCATTCCGCATGAATGTCATTCCATATATGTTTGTACAGCGGTAGATAGATAGATAGATAGGAAAAACCATTACGAACTGTATCACGTATAACAAATTGCTTTCATAATTACTGATGAAATTAAAAACTTTCAAATTTACTTTTTCGAAAAATATTATTAAAAAAAGAAATGTTGCTTTTATTATATTCTTATCCAGACTTTTAATTTTAATTACATTCCTTGCCTCGTTATATATCCCTATGTTATAGATATCCTATCTATATCATGCACACATACACACATACATACATAAATGATGGATAATTATTATTCGTTTTATAATTAAATTGGACTTGTTGTTATATATGATTATTATTTTATAAATGATATGGGGATACAGTGGGCCACACCGTTCCACCGTACATCGCAAATAAACTGAACCAATTTGTCTCCCATATATATCCTTGCTTATCGTATATATTGATTCCAAGAAGTATATTTTATAAAAGATTTTCTTTTATTTAGGCTGTATATACAATTGTCTGCCAGTACCAGATATGGTTTCAACTCTCCATCATCTTTAAATCAAAAAAAAAAAAATTAAATAAAAGCTTCAACCATTTTTAGAATTTTTGCTTGTCTAATTAATGGAGTGCCTTGATTTGATTTTTTTTTTTTTTTTTTGTGTATTTTGATTCGTTCATCTTAACGAGAGATATGAGTATGTACAAAAGATGTTTTTCTGTAAAAAAAAAAATTCTGTTTGTAGGGTTTTTGTGGGTACGCGCGCGTTATCTCATCGGTTTGATATACATACATACATAAACAAAAGTCATAGAAAATTTATATCATCGCATTGATAAAATGAAGTATTACGCTGCTGAACCAAAACACAACCCTTCAAAGTGAAAATGTATATACATATTATGTATGGGGATGTATGTAAAGCTTTTATACATTTTACAATTTTGCTACGATTCTCTTTTTCGTGTTAAGATGAATTTTCTTATTTTCCTATTTTGGTTTGATTATAAAAATCTTCGTCTTCCTCTCAATTAAGTAATTGAAATTTTATTATTATGTTTTGTGCGCTTTCGTTTTGCGTTGCTGTGCTCTGAATATACATACATTCACCCTTAAGAAGCTTAAGAAAGTTAATTTCATTTTCTAACAAAAAAAAATTATCTAGCAATTATTATAATCAACATGTAACATAATTATTATGCTAATTTAACTCGTGTGTATGGTATGTAACAACATATATACGTTTAGCATAGATATGTGAGATTATTTTTTTTTTTTGGTTTTTGGTTTCTATTGTTAACAATTTTAATTGTCTTCCAGGAGTGGTAGACTCGTGTTATTAGTCTCATTGGCACTCAGCCAGTTTAAAATTGTTAATTTATTTTGGCCTGGGTTCAACCATGGATAATTGTTAAAATAACTAAAACAATTTTATCTGTGTTACGAAGGCTAGGAACCTCCCATTAAAATTCAAGAGCGTGGCGACACTTGACATTTTATGGCCAGACTAAAGTCTTTTATTTGAAATAACTAAAAAGTCAGCATCAAGTCGTACCAATATTTTACTTGATCCTTTTACAAAAACATTCTTTCCGCCAATTGCACCTCTGTTCTACATGAGTTTGTGCAAAAATTGGTATCGACTTGGTGATTTTGATGTATGGTGTTGTTCATGACATCCAGGATACAGCTTAATTGTCTGAAACACTGCAACTTCGAGAATATATATTTGTTTAATAGTCTCAACAGTTGAAGTTGTTGTTCTTCTGCGTTTCGTTTTCTCTTTTGAATTTTATTGATTGTTCTCTGGGCGGTTTCTGCATACTGAATAGTCAAATTTTTGGACCCTGTTTTTGGAGCATTGAAGTATTTCTTCTAATTAAAACCACATTTTATATTGACCATTGTTTGTGGAGGGTTCCACCGGCTTCGCCTGCGTTTTCAGCATTACTGAAAAATAGTCAAAGAAACTCATTTTATATCAGAAATGTCAGCTGTTACGACATTTGGAACCATTTTGGCTTTAATTTAAATGGAAATTACGTTTGATATGAACTGTCTAAATATGATAAAATAACCAATTTTATATGATATTATTGAAACTGTAGCCCACGACAGTAATGTAATGAATTATACTTTCATTTTAGGCCATAGAATTTTACGTGTTCTGGCAAGACTCAATCCTGGATATTTGATGTTCAAATTAAATATATTTGATTTGGGAGTACAAGATTTCCTTATCTAAAATCTAACTCGTGACGACACCTGGAAAAATGCTTTTACTTTTGGTCATTTGAATCTCATTTACATTTTCTGACAGACCAGATTTGTTGGCGAGTAATTATTTCTGCTTTTAGGTTTCCTAAAATATTAAATATAAGTAAGGCGATTTAAATATTTGAATTGATCAGCAGATTTGCGATGTGCTTTCTCAGAAACAAAATCGGTCTGATGTAAAACCTGCACACATAGAGCTTAATGTTAGGCCTACAGCTAACCGAAATAAACCAAGAGCTCATTATACACTCATTAACTTGAGTGATGTATGAATAAATATTATTTACAGCATTGATAATGAGCTTTCGTAAAATCAAAGGATTATTCATTTAACCAAAAATGTGTAAAGCTTTTCTTACTATAAGCTGTACTTGAAATTAAAATATATCGTAAAATTTCAACCAGAGAAATCATTTTCTAAGCTTAAATTGTTTGTTAAATTGAGTTAAGCTCTCAAATTATTGATAAATGTTATGACACAACAAAGCGAAATTGTTAGAATTTTTTTAAATATAGAATTTCATTTCTAAAAGCTTTATCTCAAAACCCTCTATTTTTTACTTTCTGTATTATGATATAAGTTTGTATCAGGAAAAGCTAAAATGTTCTATTTCTTCTTTATAAATTATACATTAATTTAAGCTTTCTTTAAATAAATGACTTACTCAATTAACGGAAAATCAATAAATTTTTAATATAAGCTTAAGTGAGAAAAAGTTCAACCAGACCATTTTAACCGCAATAAAAATATTTAGTTTCGAAAGTTCGACCGAAAAATGTAAATAATCTTAGTAAGCACAATTTATTAAACTTTCCAAAAATTTGTATTATAGCTATGTTCGAAAAGCTTTTTGTATTACCTTATTTGAAAAAAATTGTGTTGTAGTTCGTTAAAGCTCACAAAGAGATGAATCTCTTAGGCCACGTTATAATTATCAATTTCATATCAATGTTTCAAACAAATAAGCTTATTAACCAACTTCCAACTTACTATAGCTTTTCTTAAACTTTCAGTGGACAAACTTTAAATATATTTAAAAAAGCTCAAAGAATTTTTTAAATAGTTAGAACCAATTATCTTGATCAGAGGAGCTTTTAAAAAATGCTTTAAGTTGATATAATGACGACACGTTTTCCAATAAACTTTCAAATTTTTATGTTCAAGCATATGGTATTAAAGCTTGTCAGCGCTGTAGACCTCAATTTAACAGAAACTTTTAATTTAATCATTCAAAAAATATTGTACTACCGTAAACTTTTGACTCTGCTTCCACAAAATTAAAAATTCAGTTTAATTACGTTTAATTTATTTGCGATTTGAAACGTTTGTCCAGAATATTACGGCTTACTTGCTTTTAGGTAAATGATAGACTGTAAATGAAAGCTTAACATTTTGTAGTTCGTTACAACTTTACAATAGACTTTAATTCCATAAAAATGATTACGTTGAGTTTCCACAAAACAATAGTTATATATAGCTGCGAGCTTTTACATTTTACTAAATATTTTATTAAATGTAATACTGTTTTTGATACATGCACATGCAGGTTACAAATATTCTTGTTTCACATTAAAATGCATTAGAATATTATTTAATCTTTCAAATGGTTAGTCGTGATGATTGCGAAACCTTATAACTCTTCCAAAAACATAATTTTTTAAACTTTAAAACTCTCCAATAATCATGCTAATGTGCGCTGTACGTAAACTTTATTTTGAAATTTGAATCCTTTTTGTGATGGAACAATTTAAGCTTTAGTTAATTAAACATCAGAAAATTTCTTTATATGAACTGTTATAAACCTTTCAACCTTTGGGTATATCCGTGTAAAATTCTTGCTGAACTAATCCCAAGAATAAAAAATTGTTTAGAAATGGTTTTACAAAATTTTCAATCGTTGCGTCTTAACATGGTTTTGCATATATACTATTGAATATTGTATTTATTGACATGAAAATTCGCCAAGATAGTTACTTAAGCGCTCTCATCTTTATTTTAGTGGATATTGATATGTCATGCAGCTTTTGATCAAACGTCTTAATTCCATTAGATTTTTTTGATGAATTTTAGGCTGGTTACAGAATTAGGAATCATAATTTTATTTTAAGTTATCGAGCTTTACATATTTCGACCAGATTACAGTCTTCTTTCTAACATTAAGTATAACAAAATACATGCATTCTCTTTAAAAAAAATTAAATATATTAAATTACAACTTCATGTTTACAAAGTAGATGTTAATCAGATTCATCATTTGGACAGCTTAAGTCATTAGACTGGAAGTCTGAAAAACAATACTGAAACCACTCTTGATGTCGTCGAGTACTTGACTTTGCGGAATCATCAGGTTTTGTGCCGCTATTGGTTGGCGACTTACTAAACTTTCAGTAAGAAAGCTACTTTTTGTAATTCATACAAATATTTGTTTGTCGGACCATACTATTTTGATGATGGTGTCTCTGGTTTGGTCTTCGTTTATCGTTCAATCTTTTGTAAAGATGAAATTCTCAAGTCTGATCACAGATGTATCACGTTTAATATTAACCTTAAACGGTCGCCTCTGAAACAATTTCGTATTAGAAAATTAACCGATTGGGGACCATACTCTTTCGAGCTGGTTTCCCTTCTTACCTCAACGAGGGTAATTCGGTCGAGAAAGTACATAGCAGCATGCGATGGTAATTTCAATAGTATTCAAAAATTCATGTTCTTTATCACTTCACTAATCAAAAGACCCGGAGTAAATCTTTCTGGAATTCTGATCATAAAAAGTTAAGAAAATCTGACTGGGGTAAATTATTAGTTACACAAACGAAATTTAAGGTATACGCTTCATGGTTAAACTTCTGTTAGGAAATTAACAGTCTGTCTGCTATCACTAGACTCAATAAAGCTTCGGCTAAGAATAGTGTATGTAGACTAGATTATCTTCGTCTGACAGTTCAATTCTTCCAATAGTATTTCTCCTGCTGAATTGGAGCATAACTTTTCTCACCATCTGCACCACCTTTATCAATCTCTTATTGCTTTTAGCGCCGTTCTAAAATCATGGAGTAGGAGTAGAGTTGTTTTTTTTAAGATTGTGGAGTCGGTAATGAATTGCCCAACTCCGGTCTCAGTTCCGCCTACCATCAACATTCAAAAGCCAAACGCCGACCTCGTTAGCACAATAAGAAGCGTTCTTGTTTTGTTATTCGACGGTTTCGGGTTCGATTCCCGGTGGTGACTAAAAAAAAATTACGTTTGGGTGTTTTTAAAGTGTATGTATGTATTTAACCGGGTATTGCACCGTGGGCCCGTTAGTGGCATTGAGTGATGGAGTAATCCGCCCAATTTTAATTTTCTATTTTCTCATTTCATTTTATTTTTTTTTGTGTGGCGTCGAAGTCAGGTGAATTGCATCTAACTCCGACTTTTGCAATAATCAATAAAAACTCCTCATACAAACTCCGACTTCCGACTCTAAGTAATTTTTTCCTATTAAGATCTGTCCACAACTATTCTTATAGCTCTGGTTAGAATCGTCCACAGGATAGGTAAGTTAGTGGTTTGTGTATCAGATAACTTTTAAGATAGCATGAAATCAAAACAAAGTAAAATTAAACTTTAAAATATTATTCTTCACCTTACATCAAATCTGGAAATGACTATGAGATTTATTTAAAAGAACGAGAGGCTTAAAATTTTATTTGTGCAGTCTAGTTTTGATTCCGGGCTTAACACCAACCCATTTATTGGTATTTTATATGCCAGTAATCTAAATTTTTCTATGACACGTTTTAGAGTACGGAATTGATCAAGTTTCTCGAGCTAACCACTCGTGCTACCTTCACAGACATGTAAATTGGTAACAAGTAGAGCAAAATTCTTTTAAACTATTAAAATTGCAGAAAACTTGTAGTAAATTTACTAGTTTTTTAAGTGGCAACCGACTTTTGGCCATTTTCTAATTTTGTTATTTTTATAAAACTTGTAGTAAATCAGTAATCAGTTTCAAGTTAATTTTGGTATTGACTTGGTTGTAAATTTTATGAAAATCTATAGTAAATTTGTATTAATGTTATGTAAATTTATAGCAAATGAAATATTAGTATATTCTTTTAAACTGTAAAAAAAAAAAGTTGTCAGTAAATTTGAGAGTAAATTTATGGAAATAGAAGTAAATTTTTTTTTGGTAGTTTCAAATAAACTTGTTGATGGTATTGAACTTAAAATTGTTGTAAATGTTCGGTATATGGATAGAACATTTGTATTAATGTGGTGGTAAATTGTAGTAAATTTATAGAAAATTTGTCTTTAAATTTTATTAAGTTTTTCATCGATTTGTGGTTAAATGTAATAATGTTGTAGTAAATGTTTTGCAAATTGCATTAAGCTGGCTGTTATTTAGTACATTCACAGTACTGTAAATAATTTGTAGTAAATATAATAAAGCTTTCTTATAATTTCATTAGACTTTTGGCGATTTTGTTGTAGTAAATTTACTACAAATTAAATTAAAATTTTTTTTACAATGCATCAATGTTTTCGTTATTTTGTAATAAATCTGAAGTCAATTTGTAGTAAATTACTAATAAATTAGGAAGTAAAATTGGGGGAAGTTCGTAGTAAATCTGTAATTAGTTTTTTATAAATTTATAAATGTTATTGGAATCTAAATTTTTGTAAATGTGTTGAAAATTTGTAGTAAATTTGTTTTAAAATTGTGATATATTTGACCGGTGGTAAGTTAGCACAAAAATCACAGTGGTAGTGGTTGGAATCATGTATATATTATATAGTAAATTTGAAAGTAAATTTATGGAAATAAGAGTAAAATTGTTCGATAGTTTCAAGTAAATTTGTTGATGATATTGAAATTTAAATTGTTGTAGGTGTGCGGTATATTGGTAGTAAATGTGTATTAATATCGTAGTAATGTAATAATGCTGTAGTAAATGTGTTGCAAATTACATTAACCTGGCTGTTATGTTCTTTTAGTATATTCACAGTTAATTAGTAAATTGATAAAAAGTTGGTGGTAAATTTGTAGTAAATTGCGATTTAGATTTTTTTTTATTAGATCTATTTCATATATACAGTTGGCTATGTAGTTGGGTTATTTATTCAAGTAAAACTAGATAGTTTGTCAGCTGAAAAGGCACATCACAGATATATTTAAATTTACATGAAGCAGAATCTACAGTCAATTCGATGTTAATTACAAATATATTTGGAAGTAAATTTGTTGACAGCTTGTAATAAATTTGTATTACCGTTGTGATAAATTTGAGTAAATAAAGTATTAGTAAGTTGTATTAAATTGTAAAAAACTTGTAGTAAATGCACTATAACTTTACTACAAGTTATTTTACAAAAACATAACATTTTATTATGTAAATTTTTAAGAAACTTGTAGTAAATTTAAAGCTAACTTTATGTAGACTGTTGTAAATATGAAAAGAATTTGTAGTAAGTTTGTATTAATATTGTCGTAAATTTTTGGCAAATAAAAGAGTAGTAAATTCTATGAAATTGTATAAAAGTTGAAGTAAATTTATAACAAAGTTTTTATAAGTTTTTTACAGTTACGTTAATCTTTTACTTATTTTGTAATAAATCTGAAGTCAATTTATAATTAAAAACTAATAAATTAGGAAGTAAAATTGAGGGGAGTTTGTTGTAAATTTGTAATTAGTTTTAAATAAACTTGTATTTACATGTTATGTAAATTTATAGCAACATTAGTAAATTTTTTTAAACTGTAAAAGTTGTTAGTAAATTGGAAAGTAAATTTCGGGCTTAAGATCAACCATTTGGTATTTTATATGCCAGCGATCAACATTTTTCTATGACAGATTTTAACCATTCGTGCTAACTTCACGGACATGTTTATTTTTGTAGCAAGAAGAACAAAATTCTTTTGAACTACTCGTATTTAAATGGTATAAAACTTGTAGTAAATTTACTCCAAATTTACTACAAGTTTTTAAAGTGACAACAAACTTTTGGTTATTTTGTAATATATCTGAAGCCAATTTGTAGTAAATTACTAATAAATTATGAAGTAAATTTTTATAAAACATGTAGTAAATCAGTAATTAGTTTCAAGTAAATTTGTTAATATTGGTATTGAGATAGTTGTAAATTTTATGAAAATTTGTTTTAATGTTATGTGAATTTATAGCAAATGAAATATTGGTAAATTTTTTTAAACTGTAAAAGTTGTTAGTAAATTGGAAAATAAATTTCAGGCTAAAGGCCAACCCTTTGGCATTTTACATGCCAGCGATCAAAATTTTTCTATGGCAGATTTTAACCATTAGTGCTAACTTCACCGACAGGTTTATTTTTGTAACAAGTAGAACAAAATTCTTTTAACTATTAAAATTGTATAAAACTTGTAGTAAATTTACTACAAATTTACTACAAGTTTTTAAAGTGACCACAAACTTTTGGTTATTTTGTAATATATCTGAAGTGAATTTGTAGTAAATTACTAATAAATTATGAAGTAAATTTTTGTAAAACTTGTAGTAAATCAGTAATTAGTTTCAAGTAAATTTGTTAATATTGGTATTGGGATGGCTGTAAATTTTATGAAAATCTGTATTAATGTTATGTGAATTTATAGCAAATGAAATATTAGTAAATTTTTTTAAACTGTAAAAGTTGTTAGTAAATTGGAAAGTAAATTTCGGGTTTAAGACCAACCCTTTGGGTTTTTATATGCCAGCGATCAAAATTTTTCTATGACAGATTTTAACCATTCGTGCTAACTTCTACGACAGGTTTATTTTTGTAGCAAGTAGAACAAAATTATTTTTAACTATTAAAATTGTATAAAACTTGTAGTAAATTAACTACAAATTTACTACAAGTTTTTAAAGTGACAACAAACTTTTTGGTAATTTTGTAATATATCTGAAGTCAATTTGTAGTAAATTACTAATAAACGTTGAAGTAAATTTTTGTAAAACTTGTAGTAAATCAGTAATTAGTTTCAAGTAAATTTGTTAATATTGGTATTGAGATGGTTATAAATTCTATGAAAATCTGTAGTAAATTTGTATTAATGTAAGCAAATAAAATATTAGTAAATTCTGTTAAACTGTAAAAGTTGTTAGTAAATTGGAAAGTAAATTTATGGAAACAAGAGTACATTTTTTTATTAGTTTCAAGTAAATTTGTTGATGATATGGAAATGTAAATTCTTGTAAATGTACGGTATATTGATAGTAAATTTGTATTAATATCGTGGTAAATTGTAGTAAATTTGTATTTAAATTTTATTAAATTTATGATTTGTGGTTAATTAAGTAGTTAATAATTAATTGTGCTGTTGTAAATTACATTATGTTGGTATGTTTTTGTTAGTACATTCACAGTTCATTAGTAAATTTATAAAAATTGGTGATAAATTTGTGGTAAATCTCGATTTATATTGTAGTAAATTTACATTAAATTTTGAAATAAATTACTGAGGACTTCAAATTGTAGTTGTGATAAGTTTTAATAATGATGCTACTTCATATAGACAGTAGGCTATATCGTTGGGTTATTAATTGGAAATTACGAATCGTTTATACTTGGCATAAGGAGGGAATCCGAATACAATAACATAAACATAATTTAGAAAATAGAATTTTTATATATTTAAAAAAAAACAGAAAAGTTTATAACAATATTATTAAATATTTAATTTATTTTTTATTTTATTTTGTTAAACAAAAAATAAATATAATTTATCATCTGTCAAAAAATGAAAATCCTATTTTGCGTTTTCATAAGTTTTCCCTTCATATATGAAAGGTATCATTTGTATATAAAAAAAAAAAAAAATTTTAAAGATGATATCGAGATAAAAAGAATTTTTTTTTTCTCCCAAATTTTCCTCTTTTGTACGCGTTGTGCGCGGCGCTGTGTGTGTATGTTTCAATTTCTAAATAAACATAATTTTTTATGTGAAAATAATATGTTATATCATTTCCGTTTTTTACGTTTTTCAATTATGTGTATTACATATTTTAATAGGAAAATAAGTTCTATGAAACGAATATATTTAGATTTAAGGAGAGAAGATTAAAATCTTTACTCAGCGCGCGTTCTGTTACCTTATGGAATAAGACGGTAATTTATGATGTGTTTTACATTTTTTCATACACCTATAGGTATATACGACGGTGGGGCTGGGATGGAAAAAACATTTTCAATTATATGCGGTGTCGTGTATATAAATTGATATAAAATAACAATAAAACTTTTACTTATTTCGTTTATAGAACCTGTGTATGTACGTATATATAGGGTGTATGATTACCTAACGCACTATCAATCAAAAAAAAAAAATGTTTGAACACAGGACTAAATACGGTTAAAAAAATATTCGCTGCTTGATTGATTTATAGCCTTAATTCCGCTAAATAATTTATTTAATTTTAATAGACACCGCATCTAATTGACTTGGTGTGGAAGCGCTCGTAAATATAAATAAAATAAATAAATTACAGTATAACAAAGTCTAATCTGCGGTAAACGATCGAAGTTGAAAGAATCTATTAAAATTTATTATACCATCGCCCTGAATATAATGGAGGGTTTAAAAAAATAAAATAAAATAAAAATCGCGCCAATTTTATTCTCAAACTCTTCTATTATTTAAAATTATATTACATTATCGTATTATTTTTGTTGAATTTTTTATTTATTTATTTTGCCTACCTACACACACAGTGTGTCTAAATAATGTAAATTCTATTATACGTAAATTCAATTTTAATCACAAATCTTCATTATAAATTTTATTAGAAAGACACGAATGCAAATTTTTTATATAAAAAGGAAAATCTAATTTTTAATTTTATCAATAAATCAAATAAATAACGAAAACAAATTTCCAATTTTCGTACTTATTGGTTGCGCTGATAAAACAAAGATGAAAAATTTCCTGTCGATATGTCGCTATGTATGTGTATATACTCATGCAGAATATAATGGAATAGAAATGTTGAAAAGTATTACCATCATCGACATCGACATCGACATCATCAGCATCATCAACGACGATGGTGAATAAATTGGTAATTTGCACTTTATGAAAAAACAATTTTTTTATACTTTGAATAAATAAGTGATAAATCAATTAAATAATTTATCGTAAGGAATTGAGAATTACAAGTTGATTGACGATTGGTTCGAGTGCAAATATTTTTAATTTAATCCACTAAGTTTCATACCTACAACACTTTATTGAGAGGATATACGAGTAGTGTATACAAAACTAACGATAACCCCATTTTATCCTGTTGATTTTATATTTGTATACAGCTTTTAAAATATTGATGGTTTTGTGTTCTCCAATATCGTATAGCAATAGCCTGTTCTTAACAGGGGTATGTATTTATTCGTCGTCTGTTATTTGCAATCCGTGGGCAGGCGAATCGCTATTCGATTGTTATTCGGGTTGACCAGATCCTTCGAGGGTATAACTGGTTCCTAGACAGTTTTTATTCTCCTTTCTGCCCGATTTTACAATGTCGTCCATGATTAGAACAAAACAGATCAACTTGCAACACAGTAAGTCACCTTCATTTGAACTGAGGAAGTTGCTTTTTGTAATACATACAGATATTTGTCTAATCCATGAACAATATCTTCTTGATAAAGCTGGATCTGTATTGAACTTATTTAATGGCAGAATCTTTAAGAATTCTGTCAATAATACTCGAACGTGCATTTTTATTGGCAATAGTATTAATTCAGATTTTATTCAGGAGTTAAGCACGACTGATGTTACAGCTATGCTCATTACTCTGCTATCCGATAACTCCTGTACTAAACTGGTCTGCGCCTCAGTTTATTTGCCGTATGACTCCTCATCACCTTCTCTTTCTGATGAAGTCACTATTCTTGTAACATGGTGTAAGAATAAGCCCAATCGGAAATTAAACCGATTGGGTTTTTTTCTCTTTCGAGCTAGATTCCTTACTTACGCCACCGATGGCTATTCGGCCGAGTAGGGACATTGAAAACCAATCACCGCCACATGCATTGGAAATTACGACAGCCTTCGAAAACTCGTGTTATCTTATCACTAAGAAATCTTTTATACTTTCCAATTGAATTGAGAAACTTTGGAAATTTTTTAACAGAAGCTGAGTTGAACTTAACTGAACTGCATAGTGCCAGGTGCAACATTTATTTTGACGACATTCCAAGCAGTGTATTTCGAAGAAGTTTAAAATCTGACAAGCTATTCCTCCTTATGTTCTTAAAAATTATAAAACTTCCGTTCCAGTCAATGATGCTTGATGCGTTTTTCTATAGGCGGGCCACAATATTGACCACTGACCATACAAATTTAACGTTTAAGTCAGTACATGAATTACGACTAAGTGGTCCAGTAATCAAAGTAATGGGCGTTTCATTAGTGGACGTGAGTTTCTGAACGATTTGCCTTTTTAATAACTCGGTAGCACTTATAGCCTTCCTGAACTCTAGTACGTTTTACCATGGAGTGGGATGTGTTAAATTTTATGGCACGGTCATAGTTAAAGTTCCCCGGATTTTTACTCCGATTTTTCTGCGAGCTGTTTTATACCGTTCCTTCGTTATTGTCATCAACCTTGTTGCGGTACCGGGTTCAATGCAACTCTTAAACTTTCTCTCTCTCTCTCTCTCTCTCTCTCCCCGTGCCTTTGCTCATTTCCCTTTATAGTTTTGTTCACGTCTTGCCTTGATGTGATTGAGTTTAACGTTAGGCATACTCGTCACGAATGAGTACAAGTTACTATGGGAATGTTTTATGCTATCTGCCACCACCAACAATCTCCGGGTTACGCAAAAGTTTTTTTCTGTTTTGGATAATGTTCTATACTATTGTTCAAGATAGATCATCCAATATGAAAAGATCCTCCCGCACGTGAATACGCCAAAATTGGAGAACTGCACAGTTTCTTCGTTAGCTCATGCATCTTGGTGCTCCTTGGTCCATTTGAATGATTGAGTTTTCTCAGTAAAATTATACAAACTTCGTGCGACTTCCGCAAAGTTCGGCACAAATCGTCGACAGTAGGAACATAGTCCAAGAAAACTCCTTAGCTCGTGTATGTTTCTTCGAGTACCCCATTCTTCCACAGCCGTCAGTTTCTTTGGATCAATTCGCACTCCTTGACTCGATACAATGTGGCTCAGATAGCTGACTTCGTTCTTGAACCGACCACATTTTGATGCGTCCAACTTCAATTCGGCAGCTTTGATGATTTGTAGGACCTGATGGTTGAAGATTCTTTAGATGCTCGTTAAATGTGCGTTCTATCTAATATTATGATGATACCATTCATACAACAAACACGTAGAACGTGCTTGATCAATCCTCAAACGTGGCATAGTTCATATGGCATTACCAAAAATTCGTACGCGTTTTACAGTAAAGGTGGATTTCTGTCGCCTTCATAAATTGCTATAACCTGCCAATACCCATTTTTGAGAAGCTGCTGACTTCTTGTTTTCCGGTGTCGATCCGATGTTCCATTATATCAGTTTTTCCTATGTCATCATCGTTCGTGTCGAAGATGTCGGCCAATCCTTTCACCACTTTTATTGCCACTTTCACCTCTGCTCCCGCGAGATGATCATATTGAATGATCCGCTTCCTTGCTGGGTGTATTGCCTTGTTACGTTGTTCTTCTGGTACGCAATTTGTGATGAACTTGACCTACTCAGCTTTGCCAAAAACTTCCCTATCCTTATCACGCTGATCGTTGGACCCACGTTTATTGCTCTCACTATAGTCATACCTCGGTTGTCGACTCAAATAAATCCCTGGTAAGGATCGAACCATCCGGTCGTTATACCACACTATTCTCTTTAGCTGTGAATCTAACCACAATTCGAGTTAAAAATAATTTAAAGACGAAAATGATTCTATAGCACAGTAACTTCTCTGAATTTTAAAATTTTTTTTTGCAGTGGTTCGACCTTGCCTCCCCACTATATTAAAATTCGATCTTCCAAAATTATGAAATGCCGAATTTTCAGAATTTTTTATAATGTCATACAATGTTGGGGGAACTACATATGGGCATTTTAACTTTATCTTGTCTACATTTTAATGATTTATTGATGTATCTAACATAAAATTTTCTTTTGTTTTCGTTTTAGGTAAGTTCCAGTCTATATTTAAAATTGCGCAAGTATAAAATTAAATTAAAAATATATTTAACGTTAAGAAAATAAAAATGATTGCAAACTTTCTTAAAATTTTCGATCACGATTTCAAGTAAAATCGATTATAAATCGTAGATGACCGCAGATTAAATGATTAAACCCCTTTTGAGGTCTATGTGTATATCAAGGGCAGAATATTTAATTCCGCAAGCAAACAAAACCTTGAACTGAATGTTGTCTTTATTTCTTTTACTTAACACGCATCTTATATACAAATATAAAATAAGAACGCACGGCTTCACTTTTTTTTAAATTTATCTTCCATAAACTATATATTTGACATTGAATGTCATTGCACAAAATCGTATACATATTTACAATATATTTATTGGTTAAGTCTGTTTCTTATATACCAACCACTTAAAGGTCGATTCGCTTCAATATATACGCATTGGTCTGTTCACAAAGAAATGCCTTATGTACATTAAGGCATGATATAGTTTTGCTTACCCATGACCTTGAGATTTTCTATTACATATTATTATTTTATAGACACGTTAATTTTAAATTCGCGAATTCGAATTTACATACATCCACTTACATAATGTATATATACATTTGGTGACGTCTTATATCAAATTTAAAATTCTAATTAGCTAGTTTTTATTGCATATAGTTATCATTCGGTATAGTACAATAACAATGTTAAACTATACACATAAATTAAATATTTTATTACGAAATTAATAACACAAACACTAATTTATGTCAACTGTACGACCTATTCAATTAAATACAAATTAAATAAAAAATTTAAATTCGCTTTTAATTAAAATTAATAAAAAAAATAATAAAATTGAAGGAAAAATCGCGCAATATGCAATTACGATTTGTTTACGATTTCACGCATCTGTAAAGATTGCCAAATTGATGCGCGCTCTTTTCACATCAAATTCAATTAAATTAAAAACACCGTCAAATACTTGTGCGTAGGTCTGCAATATAGATTGATTTTTGGATACCACAACCGCCTAAAAAGTGGAATGTTGGATAATTTTATATTTGCAAGGCAAGGAACAACATTAATGGATACTGTAAGCTTGAATATCGAGATTCATTTAATTTTTATCTCAAATTTCAGTAAAAAAAATTTCTAAATGCCGAATAGGACCTGTGGCAATTCTTGGTGTTTTAACCGCAAAATGCTGACCTTCATTAATAGATCAATGGTTTCACCTGCATCTGTTGTATGGTGACATGTAACAAAATTAACGACTTCAGTAGTAAAACTCAACGTTCTTCAGAGAGAAGGCTAGGAAGTAAACGAAGAACAATCATCTGACTGTAGTGTGTGAAGTTATCCCAGGATTCCATGGCAGAAAAATTAAAAATGTCCATTTGGTAATTCTATGCTCATCCCATCCCAGGATTTTAAAAATCATTCCAAATTTGATATCATCATTTTAAAAATTTGGAAACGACGTATTACCTTATACATTCTTGTCGTAAGAAGTAATTGGCACAATAGGCTTAGAAATTCATATAAATATGGCCCCTTGCATAAAATTAGGAGTGTCCACTTTCTGTGATAAATCGTTGAACACCAGCCGTATGTTGTAATTGGTGCAATGGGCTTTATTTAGTTATAATGGGATTTCTCACAGCAAAAGGACATCATGTCAAGTCGAAAACAAAGGAAACTTTTTCGGGCACTCATGGTTCTCGAGATCCATTCATTAAAATTCGTATTTTTTATATGGGGCCATATACATATGAGCCCATTGCGCCGATTACAACATACCACTGGTGTTCAACGATTTATCTGGGATGGAATCCTGGGATAACTTCACACACTTATCTGACTGTGTTTGAACTGGCCAATTTTTATTAGGATAACTGTCTCCTCGTATTTTATTTCATTGTGATGTTGATGAGAATGAGGAATACGTACAGTCAACTGCGCTCCTCCGAATTATGCGGTTCAAATAGTATTGGTACCATGGTCTCAATGTTGCTTTGAGTGATATTATAAAAAATTTAGTATTTACATTTAAATTTAACAGGCCAGGGTTTGACAGCTTGATTCCCATGGTTAACATCGTAATTGAATAAGTTTGATGGGTAATGAAACGAATTTTCTCAACATTTAATTCAGTTTTGACAAGAATTTGAATGGGACTTATGAAAGTTGTGCGTGCATAATTTATTTAAAACTTTAAGTTAATCCATTGCAAATGTGCTATTCAAGATCATATCAAACTGTATTCAAGTTTTATTCAAATACAAACAGCTTTTTTCATCCCTATATGCTTCGATCAATCTCGACTACGGTATGTGCAAAATTTTTGGGCCATAGCGAGTGAATCGTCAACTTTCTGTGACTTTCTGTATTTTAATGATTATGTTGTATAGTTGAAGTGCCTGTACCATATTGTCAGTCCGTGCATAAGCTAAATGTCCGCATTGTATATATATGAATTATATGTGAATCTCACTCATATTGTGATTTTGCTTACAAAAAGTTGTTTATTCTCTAGGCAGTTAAGCTTTGGCCTAAACAATCACCTGACTGTGTTTGAACTGGCCAATTTTAATAAGGACAACGTTTTCCTCGAATTTTATTTCATTGTGATGTTGATCAGAATGCTTGAATAGTATAGTTTGACTAAAATTTGAATGGGACTTATGAAAATTTTGAGCAAAATTAAATTTATTTAAAAACTTAAGCAAATGCGATATTGAAGATCATATCAAACTATAATCAATTTTTATTCAAATACTAAATAGTTTTTTTGATCCCTATATGCTTCCCAACTTTTCCATTATTTCGTTTTATCATTGGTTTCTATAGTGACACTGCTACCCATATTGAGGGGGTACGGCGAAAACAAAATCGTAAATACATATAGTTTTGACCGAATGTAGCGGTAAACGTGTTGTTGATATGTTTGTCATACCAGTAAGCTTCGGGTCAGCGAGTGATTCGTTGACACAGGTAAGAATGTATACGAATATCCTTCAGTGTTCCCTCGATGCCTAATGAATATGGTCGAGCCGCCCATGTACAATATTCGAATGTTTAGGTTTTGATGTGGTGTGCCGTTTGGAACGTTGGCAGAATAAACATAACTGTGGATGAGAGACGTGCTTCTATTTATACTGGGCCAAGAGTAGTGATCAGTAATCAATTTACGGGTAGGGCGGATATCAGGATGTGTTGAAGTGGTTCAACAAAGTACATCTGTGATATATTCATGATTGTTCTCAGTTAATGTTTCGCAAATGACTTCGGGATCAGATAGTTCTTGATTGATAAATTGTGAGTTATTGCCGATCGAATTCCAGTATATTCCATTTGATTTTGTTTCTTTGAGAAAAAGCCGTAGGGCTCCTGACACTGTTGCACAACTACTCCGACTGCAGTATTTAATGCATCCGAAGTTATACTGATCTTTAAGCCACTCAATGGCTGCTAAAGTATGGTGTTCATATTGCCAATACCTCCTTGAGTGGCCTGACCACTTGTTGACATTCGTCAGGCCAAACAGAATTCTTTGCTTTTGGCACGTATGCAGTGTGTGGTTGTGCATTGGTGATTTTAACATTTTTGATTAATGTTGGAGTTGGGAACCCTCTGAGGAGCTGTTTCCCCATGCTTATATTGTTGTGATTATGTTGTTCGAAAACTGAATGGTCTGTTCTGTTAAGATCCATTTTTAAGAAAATTTTCAAGTGCATGGAGAAATTTTGTATGTAGGGTATCGGTTAACAGATTAATGATAATCTTGTGTATACGTGGCCTTATATCGCGCTGGACCAATTCTGCATGGTATTTACACTGGAAGCGACCTGCGGTGATAATATGATGGCACCATGTAATTCGGCTTTGTTGTGCTAACCCTAAGCTTTTTGGCATTGATTTATTGAATTTATGAATTGTTTTATCGACCACTAAAATCCTGAGTAGACCACTAAAATCCTGGTTTTGAGATGTTGCCACCACGACTCTGAAATCAAGTCATTATTTTCTGTATATACCTGCCACGTTGCCATGATTTCTCCGTGCAGTATTACTTAATTCTCAGCTCGTGTAACTGTAGCGTAAATAGCCCAGAACACTGAAATTTACTATATGTTTTAAAAATGATAGGTCTATACAATCTAGATTGTCCAAGGCGAAATTTTGTTTAAACCTAACTGCAAGTTATGATATTTTGCAACTAATAATATTTTGTATTGGCTCTGCTCTTCTGCTAGAACTTAAACAGTAAAAATAAAATTGATCGATAGCGGCAGTTCGTAGAGTGTCGAGTATGATACAATCAGCGTAAACGTCCACGAACAAAATATGTAGTAAAAAATTTCATTTGGAATAGTGAAAATGGCATTAACTTTCAAACTGGAACGTTTTATCTGATTTACCTAATCCTCAAGGTAGGTCAAACCATATTATCCAGTTTATAGAGATCCTAAAACCAATTTTCAAAATGTTGGCAATACTCATTGAAAGCTTGGCACTTTCCTAGAAACATTTTTAATCAATTTTGAATAAATGTAATTGGCACGGGGGCGGAAAAATTCGATCGGGGAAAAACTACTGCGTAGTCTTATGTTAAATATGAAGATAATCGGAAACGCCATACTCCGAACGATTTCATGCTAGATTCGGCGAAATATCGAGAAGTTCAATAGTTGATAGTTGGTGTCGTAACTGATTCGTATACATATTGATGCCAAGAAACTAAAAAAAATTTACATATTTTAGAAAGGTGATAGCGATGAAAGTCTGGTAATAGGACGATAGAAAATTAACTAAAATCAGTTCGAAATTTAAACTCTTTCCGGGCTCTATCGAAATCGGAGTAATATTTCACTCCTTTATCAGTATTAAACAACGGTTTTCGTAATCTAAATATAATTTTTTATCAAACATGTCTCTCGATACCACTCATAAGAAGGTCGTTCAACATCATGACAATGTCGTGTAAATTTGCGCCAAAAATGAAATCAAGGTGCCATCGACATCAAACCAAACTATAACGGGCAGATTACAATCACCCGCAAGGTAAAGCTCAGAGGTGCATGATCATGTTACAAATGAGGATTCTTAATAAATAAGGTGCGACAACGAATTTTGGTGCATATTTGTCCAGACTGAAAAAGATCATTCGGATTCCACGCTCAGTGATTTTACGGTGAAAAGATGGCAAGTCAAGAAATCTGAAAGACATCCCAGGTTTTTGAAACTTGAACCTCTCTAGCTCAAAGATCATGTATTTTCGTTTTGGACTCATTGATGTGGACTCCAACAGAAGCTGAAAACTCTACAAACGGATCAAGTATTTCCTTCAATCCGTTGCTATTCAGTCCAATCATGCATATGCCATCTGCATATGCAAGCACCTGATTGGACTTGACTTGCAACATATGAAAGATCGACTCCAACATGAGATTAAAGAGTATCGGGGACAGAGCTGGGACTCCCTGCTAAACATTCGAGTTAACTGCAAAAATTGTCGATAGCCTGTTCTCAACTTTAACACAGCATTGCCATTTTACACAGTCGTACCAATTTTGGTGGCATTTCTAGGTATTTCGGGGGAAGACCACAAATTCTCTCGGTTGTACGAGTTATAGGGCTGTCGGAAATCCAGGAACACCCCATGTACGTTTCAGTTTCATCTTCCAAATTCAGAGTATGTTGAAATTTCTGCAACGAGACAGACTCGATATTTCGATGCTCTTTGATTCGCACTATAATAAAGGATCAAACGGCTCATTTAAAACCTCTCGTTTTTATTCGATTTCAGCGACTTCAACAAAAATTTTATAATATCGTCCGCAGTGAGAAAGTTTGCATCATGTCTTTCCGGCGTTTCAATTGCTAATTTAGCGGGTTTCAAAGCATTGTGCAAATCACATACAACTTTGATATTATGTACATTCAATTAGTAGATAAGATCCCAAATCAATTATTACCGCACACGAGTTGCATCTATAGTGTTTAAAAACCGTTCTAGCATTGCGTCCATACTATTACCATCTGGGTTTGCAAATTCAAGAGCAAATTCAACTCTTTTCCATGTTTCTGTTTTACATAATGTTGCAAAATAATGTTTCTCATGTTTCTTGGTCCAAATTTTATCATCACTGCTGCTCCGTCGGTGCGGTTGTTGCCAAGCCATCTGTTGGAGTAATCCCAAAATCATGGAGCTTGGCAACAAGAAGCTGTTTGCAGCTGTACAACTTCCAAGTATTCTGATTAATCCCAAGTTGATGTAACATTGGTTAAAATTTACCTTCACATTTAGGTTTCGTTGATCTCTTACACTCATCTTCATTTAACTTGCAGAGTATGATAGTTGTTTAAATGAAACTACCCTTTAAAGCAAATCCCGGGAAATACCGAAAAAAAAAATCTCGTGAAACGGGAAATAGAAAACCAATCAAATTCCCGGGAATTCCCGCCCAATCATTCCCGGGAGTGACCCGCTACTACAGGCATATTGTGGTAATACATCAAAATGATAATACAATCGCCGTTTACTTGTCGGCCTTAACCACCTCGCCCTATTGACTAAATAATAAATAGTGTTTAAAGGCAATTACTGGCCCCTTACTGAATCAACAATCTGGCTCCAACGGTTTCGATCCTGGGCCTTATTGACTATGAGTACGATATAATTGACGTAGCCAAAAATTCACATTATTGAAAAGTCTCATGAACAAACGTGAAGTTTCCTTTTAAGCCGGCGTTGACTTCCACTTTAAAGCAAACACTCTCCATATTGTCACGTTTTCGTGGCATTCAAGTGAACGATAAAACAAATTAATTCCACAATCATCTTACACAATGTTAAAACAAAATAAAACTTTTAAAAATCGTCTTATATACGCAACCATTAATCTTTGCCACTATCTATATACTAAACAGTTGACTTGTCACTAAATAAATTTTTTATTTCTGTTTTTTTTTTTATCTCCATGAGTCCATCCATGACAATCATTAAGCTTAACTGATTTCCATTTAAATAATTTAAATAAAATAAAAAGTTTTCCCAACTTCTATGTTGTACCACACACACACACATACACATAAGAATATAACTTGATATTCATGACAAATGCTATAGCTACAATCACTTATCACTAATTTTTTTTTTATTGTAGATACTTACTATTTTATTCTATGTAGACTTTCCACCGCAGAAGAGCAAGAGTATTATGTAGGGCGATGGAAAAACTAAAATAAAATTAATAACAAAAACCAGGAAGTACAAGACATACCTCCCACCCCCTCCCATTAGAACGACGAAAATAATTTTTTTTTTTAAATTTGTCGCTCGAAAAATAAAATTTGGGGCGAACGCAAGCAACAAATGTTTTATTTTTTCGGGGTTAGGATTTGCACGGGATGATGTTAGATGATGTCGATGCTCTCTCGCTGTGTCGTATTTTTTTTTTTTGCTGTGTGTTGCTTTTCAATTTAGTCAGGAGAACAAAAAAAAATAGATAATGCTTTTGTCTTTCTCAATCTTGTAAATCCATTATAAACGATATAATAATTTTCTTATATATGTATTTACTTATGTGTGTGTGTGTGTGTTTCTGTCGTTCTTGTATATATATCTTGTTTTTTTGTACTCCTAGGGAAAATGGAAAAAAATTTTTTGCTCGTTTTTCCGTTGCCGTCTTTTTTTTTCTATTGTGTACTCTCTATTATCCATACATATGAAAACGTTGCCGACGAGGATGGGTGAAAAACTGTGTAACAAGTGGTTGGATTTTCTATTTGGATATAAAACGAAAAGAAAAACGCGAAATTAATATACAACAAGTAAATATAGGATGGGGGTGGTTGGGAATGATGCCTATTTTGTGGGCGGGGGTGTTAAAGTGTAAGAATATAGACTTCGTGATCACATATTTAGATATCATCAAAATGAAATATTGAATTTGGTGAAAGATTTTTTGTTTTTGTTATTGTGAAAAGTGTTGTCAAGTGATAAAAATCTGCATAAGTGGTTTAGGATTTATATATGTTTGTGTGTGGTTTGTGTGGATTCATCAATACACATATTTATGTACATACGTTAAAAGAATGCTTCAGAATAACGTACATCTATACGAATACGAGCTTCTCAATATTATTATTATTATGATTCCTTCAATGAACTACTGCTATGTAAAATATTTAAAAAAGGATAAAAGAAATTTTTATCTTCTGCATAATTCATGTAGAAAATTGAAAAATTCTTCCCAGTCTGGGTATAGCATATATTGGTATAGTATTGTACCCCGTCGTATTCAATAGAGAATGATTATCGTTCGAGCGTTTTTGTTCATTCTTATATAATTAAGAGAGTTTAGACTGGAATTCTTTAAGGATTATTTAAATTATATATTCCTTGTAAATATTTAAATTTATGGTCTTGTTTCATACATATATCGAGTTAGAGTGGTAAGCCATAAGTCATTAAGCTATTGTGTATATGTGTTAGCAGCTGTAACGTCTATATATATACGGGTGTATGCAGTAGTATAACAAAATTGTATTATCCTTATTCCTTATGGATTAAGGCCATCGATTTATACATAAATATGTATTTTAATATTTAATTTTCTATTAAAATGTTGCCGAAATTATGTTTAGTGCATTAATAATAAATTTACTTAAAATCAACATAACAAAATTTTTTTTTAATCCTTTCGGATTTACAGTAGAAAATTTAAAGGTTGAGTAAAAATATTGTTCGGATTAGTATGTGTGTATGTAGATGTCTTAAACATTTTTAAAAAATATTGAGTGACCATAACGGTTTTAACGAGTATTTCTAGTTCCGCGCCATAAATTTGCGTTCCTCTTGGGTGATTTTAATTTTAATTATACGAACGCATAAATTCATTAAAAATTTATGAGAATTCAAAAAAAATATTAATTTTTTTATAAAAATATTCTTCATTTTATAGTCACACGTTAAATGATGTTTTGTTTTATAGGAACCTAATCAGCTTCTACGAAATTCATAAAATGAAAACAAATTCAGCCATACGTCTTTGATTAGCTACCAATGAAATTGCGAAGAGATTCATAAACAAAATAAGTTAACCGCCTTTCAATCGTGCGATAACCGTGTTTACTAATTTAGTGAAGTGGTTGGCAAACAAACGTTCCTATCGATTTGTATTTGCCATGATTATAGCAAATATTGAGAATTTGGCGCTTCCAATCTATCCATTATAAATACATTTACAGCGAATCCGATATAAAAAAATGACAATGAAATACCGTATCAACGACAGATAAGATAAAAAATTGAGATAAAAAAAAGTTAAGATAAAAAATATTTTATTTAACATAATGTCACTCCACGACTGCAACTCTGTCTAAGATTATAAATTGAGGCTAAAGGCCCCCAAATAAATGTTTAATAAATAAATAATATTATGTTTATCACATGCTAAACCTAGGAATCTGCAAATCTAAATATTTTCCTATATAACTCGATATAACTTGAAAGTCATTAGAGCCTCAGATTTTCTTCTTATTATGGACAGACCCCGGTATGGTTCTTAATTTTTTTTATTTCAATTAATGGACGTGATCTCAGTCGAGGATTTGAGACCATGTTACCAAATGATAAAAATGTTTCAAGCTTGTTGCAGGAAGATTAAACAGACGATCGGTTACCATGGTTAATTGACCACGGTTTAATTGATTAACAAGAAAAATGAATTTAAATTGCTACGGTAAATCAACAAAGTCACATAAAAAAATTTGAAATTTTGCGAAAACTAAATTTTAGACGACGAAACCTGCTGATTCAATTTTAGTAATTTTTTATAAGACAGACGCCAAATTAACACACCTAAAAGTTTTATATAATTTCAGAAATATTGTAAACTACATAAAATTCTTAAAATTTTAAAATTAGTTGTTCACATTCGAATAAATCTATAATAGTAGTCGAAGTTCGTGAAAAAATTGAAAAATTTATTTTTAATTCGAATTTAGCTGGGATAGCTATCCTAAATTTGAATAATTGAAATCATATTTTTCTAACATCTATAACATTTCAAAATTCTTAAATGTTTTGAATTTGTTTACTCCTGTTGTTATCTTTAAATATTCAACCTTCTTCCAATTATTAATATTTGAAATTCATAATTGCAAAATACGGTATCAAAAGTGAAAAATTCGTTAAAGTAAAATTTTGTTCACAAAGTTGCTAAAAAATTTCCAACATTTGGGATAAAAATTTTAATTTTATGATTAGTTTAATTCGAAATTAACTAAATTTACTGTTATTTACTAAATTAACTGATTTACTGTCAAGTTTATTGTTTTCAAAATTCGAAATAAAAAATTCCTCAAGATAATTAGAATTGTTTAATTTTGCCTTGAGAAAATTCAAAATTTTCTATACTCTAATAATTCTAAAATTCATGAAACTCATATTTAATTGCTAAAATTCTCCAAAAAAATTACGAAATTCCAAATTATTGAATTTAATAAAAATTATAAATCGACAAATTAAATTTTAATTTTAAAAATTGTGAATTATGTGATTTTTTATAATTCAATTGAGAAATTAAAAATTTTAAAATATTTTAAAGGTTTGGAATTCAATAATCAGAATTTTGTAAATTTACCTTGAATTTTGAATTTTTAAAACATTTATAACATATTGAAATTTATAAATTTTCGGAATTAGAAGATTGTTCGTTCCTATGTAAATTTTAAATCTTAATAATTCTCAAAAAATTCCAAAAGTTGACTTTGGCATTTAAAATTAATTTTTAAATTATATCGATCTTTAATAAATTGAAATATTCAAAATTCTTAAATCCGCACAATTTCTGTTAAATTCAGAGCAATAAATATACGAAATTCGAAATTGTTGCCAAAAGTGTGATAATCCCGGAATTTAAGTTTATCTTTTATCGGCATTTAATTGATTAGAAAAAATTATTTATTATTTTCAAAATTCAAAATAAAATTCGAATTATTTTTTGAATTTTAAAAATTGTGCTTTTTTGCAATAATAAATTTAAAATTTTTAACAATTAAAGGGATGGAAGTAAATAATCTAAAACATTTCGAAATTAGAAAATTTTTCCTATGTAAATTTTAAACCTTAACAATTCTCAAAAAATTTCAAAAGTTGAGTTTGACATTTTAAATTAATTTTTAGGTTATATCGAACTTTAATAATTTGAAAATATAAAATTTATTTTTAGATTATGTCGACATTTAATAAATTGATAGATATAAAATTCTAAAAATCGCCCAATTTTCGTTAAATTTAGAATAGTAAGTAAGTAGTAATATACCAAATGCGAAATTCCAAAAATTCAATTATTTTCAAAATTTTAAACTTTATTCGTAATATCTTAAAATTCAATTGGGATTTTGAAAATTGCTTAAAATTAATAAAGTAATAATTAGTAAAAAATTCAAAATTAATAAAATAAAATGTTTTAAAATTCGATGTTAGAATTATTTAAATTTACCTTGAAATTTGAATTTTAAAACACCTAAAAATTTGAAAGTTCCTAAATTTTTGTAATTGGTTAAGTTCTGTGTAAACTTTAAATATTGCTGCGAATTAAAATTTGTCAATCTACGCATACAAATGCGTTTAGTTTAAGTGAATCGAAATTTTTTTAATTGAAAGATATAAAATTCGAAAATTCGCACCACTTCTGTTAAATTCAGAGCAATAATATTTTGAAATTCTAAAAAATTTACTAGATTCATAATTCTAAATTTTATACGGAAATCACAACTCAATTAGAATTTTGGAAACTGTTGGTACATATTTGGAAATGTAAAGACCCTTACAAATTTTCATTTAATGTTTTCAATCATTTAAATTAAATTTTCTATATCTAGTAGATATTTAAGTGTGCAATTTTCGTAATTTATTAAACCAAAATTTAAGTTTAAATTTAACTGGAATTTAATGATTGGAATAGGAAAAATTTAATATCAAATTCCAGGTTCGAATTTGTATACGTATGAAATTGAATCATTAAACATCGACCATTTGAATTTTCAAAATTGTGAATAATGTAAATTTTTGAAATTCAATGAAAAATTCGATAATTAAAATTACATTAATAAATTTGTTTTTAAAATTAATTTTTTTAAACATTTATAACGTTTCGAAATTCTTAAATTTTTGGGATTGGTTAACTCCTGTGTAAGCTTTAAATATTGCTGCAAATAGAAATATATCAACCTACACCTATATCGAAATTTAATATTTGAGAAAAGCGAAAATTTTACAAATTCCAATAATTGTAGCATTCAAAATTCGGGAAACTGAAATTTAATTTCTAGAATACTCAAAAAATTTCAAAATTTGAGTTTAACATTTAAAATTACTTTTAGATTAGATTAAAATTTGATATATTGGTAATATATATAAAATTCGAAAATCCGCACAATTTATGATGATACATTCAGAGCTGAAAAATACGGAATTCAAAATTTCACAAAATAAATTATTCTGAAAATTTTGAAATTTATACGTAATATCTCAAAATTCAATTGGAACCTTGAAACTAGTTGATTCATATTTGGAAATGGGTTCAAAACCCATGAAAAAGTTAAATATCGTTAAAATTTAATTTTCGAAAGCTTTTTTATTTAGAAATGTGCAATTTTAAAAATTCAAAAATCCCAAAGTTTAATTTTAACTTTTATCGGAATATAATATATTGAAAGTTACAGAATTAATATAAAATCCCAATTTCAAATTTTTGGACATATAAAATTGTATCAAAAACTAACAAATATAAAGTTAGAAATTTAATTTTGAAACTTGTGAATTACAAAAATTTTCAAAATTCAATAAAAAATTTAGGAATTTAAAACATTTTAAAGGTTTGGAAATGGATTTTTTTTTCAGGAAACATATCGAGATTTAATATTTGAGAAAATTTCAAATTTTCCAATTTTCAATAATTCAAAAGTTCAGAATTCCATTTTCAAAACTCAAATTTTGTTTTGAAAATCCTCGAAAATTTCCAAATATTGAGCTCTTAATGTTTAGATGTCGCATATCGAAATTTTCTTAATTAAATTGTCTACTGCTTGTGGAATTTTCAAAATTAAACAGTCCCAAAAAATTAAATAAAATTTCAAATTCGAATTGTTGACGTTGAAATTAAATCATAAAAATAAAAATCGATAATTTAATTATTAAGATTGTGAATTGTGTGAATTTTTAAAGCTTAAGCAATATAAATTAAGAATTTTAGTTAATTTTAAAGTTTTGAAATAAGATCGTAAAAATTAAGTTCATTTTTCTTGAAGGTTGCATTTTTTAAGCATTCCTAACATTTCTAAATTTAAGGAACTGTTTAACTCTTGTAAGCATTATATTCCTGCGAATTAATATTTATCAACCTTTATAACATTAAGCTCAAATTATATTTGCAGAATTCTGCGAGTACAAAGTTTAAAATAAATTTTTAAATTTAAAATTTAAAAAAATGTGTAATTTTCAAAATTCTGAATTTTATAGGTTAGATCTCAAAAATCAATTTGAATTTTGAAATATCTTGATACATATTTGGAAACCAAGAACCATAATTATCTTAAATATCGTTATCTTTAAAATATATTTATATTTTGAAATTTGAATTTTTAAAACATCTAAAACTTTGCGAAATTCCTAAACTTTTGGAATTGTTTAACTCTTGTGTAAGCTTTAAATAATGCTACTAATATAAATTTATCAACCTACACATATATCGAAATTTAATATTTAAGAACATCGGAAATTTTCCAAATTTCAATAATTCAAATTTTTAAAATTCGAGGAACTGAAAATTAATTTCTAGAAAAAAATTCGAAAATTTCAGTTCAAAACATAAAATTAATTTTTTTATTAAAAAATGTATACTTCGAAAATCCGCACAATTTCTAATACATTCAGAGCTATAAAATACGAAATCCAAAATTTCAAAAAATTAATTTTTCTGAAATTTGTTAAAATAGAATTTTGTAGGGCTTCTAAATTTTTAAATCAATTTTTAAATTCAATAGTCCCAAAATTTAAGTTTAATTCAAGAAATTTGAATGGAAACGATTTAATAAAAAATTATTTATTCGAATAAAATTGAATCAAAAAAAACAAACATCGATAATTTTAATTTGAATTTTGAAAATTGTGAATTGTTTGATCTTTCAACGTTTTATAAAAAAATTTGAGTATTAAAAAGATTGCAAATTTTAAAATTCGATAATTACAATTATGTAAACTTACTTTGGAATTTTAATTTTTAATTACATTTCGAAATTCTTAATTTTTCGAAATTTATTTTTAAATATTGCTACGAATAAAAAATTTTAACTTACGCTTAAATCAAAATTTAATACATAAAAAATCATAAATTTTTTATAATTCAAAAGTGCAAAGTATCAGAAACCCAAATTTTATTTCCAGAATTTACAAAAAATTTCCAAAATTTTATAAATTTAAATATTTAAAAATTTTTTTTGGATTATATCGAAATTTAATTAATTGAATGAATTCGAATCCACACTATTTCCGTTAAATTTAGAACTATAAATATAAGAAATTCGAAATTTCAAAAAATTCGTTATTCTCAATATTAGGGAAATTTATACGTAAGATCTCAAAATTCAATTGGAACCTTGAAAATTGTGGATACATAAAATCCATAAAAATGTTAAATATCGTTAAAATTGAGATTTCGAAAGCTTGTAGATTCAGAAATGTGCGATTTTAAAAATTCAAAAAACATTTAATTTTAAGTTTTATCGGAATTTATTTATTTAATATATTGGAAATTAAAGATTTATTATAAAATACCAATTTCGAATTTTTGAAGGTATAAAGTTAAATCAAAAAATCACAAATCTATAGTTTGAAATTGAATTTTGAAAATTGTGAATTTCATCAATTTTATTATTAAATTGTGAACTGTGTACGTTTTTAAAGTTCAATGTAAAATTCTAACATTTCGATATTTTTGGAATTAATATTTATCAACCTTTATATGATTAGCTTAAATTTTATTTGCTGAATTCTGTGAGTTCAAAGTTTAAAACAAATTTTTAAATTTCAAATTTAAAAAAAAATATTATTTTCAAAATTCTGAATTTTTTGAATAAAATTCCGTAAAATTCAAATTTCTTAAAAACCCAACTAACAAGTAACAAGTAGTTCTACGTTTTGAAATTGTATCTTAGATGCAACCTCGTCAATTTTGTTTGTAAGTAGTTGTCGGCGTGTTAACTTCGCGTATGTTTTTAACTTCACTGTTTGTTCATGGCTCTTTTTTGATTTTCAGATTGACCCAGTGTGGTGGTTTTTACTAATTTATTGTCTACTTATTTGATAATATTCGTTCCTTCAATATGTACCTTTTTTGTACTAAAATTTAAAAAAAAATTATTGCCAAAGTATTATTTAATTCTTTCACTCGAAAATATTGATTAGTGGTTTCAAATTTTGTGGGTTTTTGTTAAACAAATGAACTAACTTTTTGACGATTTTGAGTTATGAATGAAAATCTTCAAATTGAGAGTACGAATAAAATCACAAAATATTTCTAAAATATTTAAATTACGAATTCAAATATAGTTGAATGAACGATAAATTTAAGCTCCAACTCTGTGTATAATGTAATCGAAATTAAAAGTGAAAACCTAATTAAGAATGCACCGCTTCATTATCATCAAGAACCCTCATTTTATTAATATGTACATTTTATACCCTCTTATCAGCATGCCATAATTATTTATAGCGAAACTTCAACGGTCAATTTTCAACATGTGAACTAGAAGTACATAACATATAATAGAGAAAATTAATCCAACAAATTAATTATGTATAAATATCGGATTTCCCTAAACAAAGCAACAGCAGAATGAACATCGCCTAATATTTTCATCTATATATTCCCTCTATCCATAACTTTTCATGAAATATTTCCTGTTGTATGTAAGTACGTATATCCATGAAATATTAAAAACTATAACAACAAACTATCTATGTATGTATTCTGTATTTTGAAGGGATAATAAATTTCGAATAATCATTGTGTAACTTTATCGTATTTCGATTTTTTTTTTGTCTAATCTAAAATTTGGATTTCCATACATAGCCTAGTTAGAATAGTGGCATAGAGCGCAATTAATTAAAAAATCATAATATTTATGAACATAATACACATACATAATATGTATATATACATAATTATAAGTAAAATCGGAAATGATTTCGTTTAATGCCTATATTAGCAACAAAAAAAAACGATTTTCGGTTTATACGTATACGTACATACCTTAAATTTTCTTTATACATACACTGGTAAAATATATAATCATTAAATATGTAATAGGAAAAATTAGGTGTATTAGGAGGGAGAAGAAAATATGTTAAACAACAAAAATATTACGAGATATAGTTATAATCTGATTTTAATATTTAATAAATTGGCAAACATATTACGAAACGAATTTTTTGCGGCAGGAACACCAACAAAAATTATCAATTTTCCGCTTGTTATGGTTCATAGTACTTGGTATATGTATTTTGAATTTGGTTCGGTTTTAAAGACACTAAGACAGTTTTGTTTTTTCATTTACTAATCTTTAACAACAATATTGGCTTTAATTCAGAAATTTTGTATTTTACCAGCACTAGACTTTCTTTTAGGAAAGTACATGACTCAAAGACTCAAACAATGAAAACATTATAAAACACGATATACTGTATCTAAGTTTACTAGTTGCAATTTATAAAGTTAATCTATTACTCAATAGATGGCAGTATATAAAATTGTACTCCTCGAACTGAATAACAATATTTGAACTCACTTTCGCTTAAGACAAATAATACTTTCTTTTATATTTTGTACAAGAATGTATAAACTGTCAAATTGGTAGACATAGTTTGGTTATGACAAAAGTAAGATAACGACAAAATGTGACATTTTGACATGGTTAGTTGTGATTTTTTATTTGTATGTTGGAAAATTATTATTTATGGCAGGCATGTTCAAAAATTGTAATTGTTATTTTTAGTGGTTTGAAAATGATATCAAACTGACTGCAATTACAGCAAAAACAATATATACATAGCGATTTTTGTCGCATGTTTAGAGTGCGGTGAAAAAGAATTTTAAACGTTTTTTTGGAAATTCGGTTTACAGTACATACTAGGTAATATCAGTTTATTATGTACTGTTAGCTCGGATTTTCTACCTTAGACAGTACATTTTCCTGTATTTGATGTTTAGCTCTTCTTTTTTCTTTTTCACGTGAGTTTCTTTCCACTTGAGTTTAGCATCAAGTGTCATGCCTAAGAATGTTGCAAATTTACCAGTGGACTATTCTATGCTATCTCCAATTGCTAGGATTGCAGTATCATCCGCAAATATTGCAATGTTTGTTCCTTTTGTATATCTTTTATACTTCTAAGTATTTGTTTCAAGAATTTGAGTTTCTTGATTTTCCTTAGTATTGAATGGTTCCTTTTGCTGCTGGAAAATCTGCGAGAACGTCTTTGGGCCCGCTGCTGCAAAGGATTGTTGATCGAATGGTTTTTCACTGTTTTGCTTAAACTGATCCCCTTTGCAGTTTCCACATTTAGGGGTGGTAGTTTTCCAGTTGGCAGACTTGTGCTAGATATCTTCCGGAGCATTTTACACATCTATAGGCTCACTGTAACAATATTTCTGGGTATGGTTAAAACCTTTGCATTTTCTACATTGGGGTATCAAACCAGTAGTCTTTCTTAATGCTTCAATTCTAATCCTCTTACTAAGAATAGCTTTAATGGTAATGATGTTTTCTACATTTTCTTTATTATTAAATTATTATGACACTGAGTGCCACCATAAGCATGAATAATGGTAGTCCTCTCCTGTTAGTTTTGACCCCTTGATCAGTTTTTCTTTTGGAATTATGCGCGCGGCGTTTTCTATCGGCAACCCCTTGCCCTTTAAATCGTCTATTATATCCTTTATTTTACAGGTAGGATAAAGACCTCTAGCCATCACTTTTATCGGTCGGTCATTTTTGTCTTCATAAGTGTACCATTCTTTCCGTTCTTCTGTAAGCTTCGTAGCTAATGTTCTATATGTGTAAAATTCTGGCTTGAACCTACAGTTTCTGGTGAAGATTCAACTTTTCGTTTTTTAGTAGGTCACTTCTTTCTGTTTTTTTTAAGGATCCAGTCTGTTTCGTCTCGTAATTCAACTTCATCAGTAACGAATTCTGGTGAAGCTTGGTCCTGTATTTCTTTGGCTTGAAGTGCTTGTTTCAGCTTTCTATTTTTATTCTTAAGTATGTTAATCTCTATACTAAGTTGAGATGTAATCTTGTCTATTTTACTTAATTGTTTACGAAATTCTCCGTTTTCCTTTTCATAGCTACTAACTGAGAATGTTGGTGATCTCGGTACTTTGGAGCTACGACCAAAGGGGTATCATTATTTGACTTTAACAAATCGTTGCGGTTGCTGGATATCGACGACTGGGAGTCTGCGTCTTCTTTATCAACAATGCTGTTTTTTTTGGTCGGGTAGCCTTCCTCTAGCATTTTAAACCTACTTCCAGGTATTAATAACAAATTTTAAGACAAAATTCATTTTGTTTTAGAGTGGCAAAGATTGCAATTAAATTTTGATCGAATCATTTTAAAACTTGCCTCTTCCAAAATGTCCAGTGAAATGAAGCTATACTTATCTCCAAATGTAAAAATTACTTAGAAAAGATTTAACAAAAATTGGTAAGGGGCTCGATCACCATATAGTTCTTCAATATAGTCGCAGTGTATCCCTGAAAGTGTATCTGGTACGAAATTTAGCCCGCCTCTTTGATGTTCGATAGTGAAGTTAAATGATGGAAGTTCAAGGGTCCACCTAGCTCACTGACCGCTTAAATCCTTCTGGGACATCAACCATTTCAAGCTGACCCTCGATGCAAGGCCTACATTTTTGGACACATATAAGCCGCCAACCACTCTGATTCAGAGACACAAAAGTTATGCTGGGCGGGTTTAATTTCTGCGAGATAAAACGAATGGGACGCTCTTGCTCGTTTTCGTCTTTATGAAAGAGGACGCCTTCAGCACCCTCTGTGCTTGTTCCACACCTTATAAAAAATAGCGAGTAATCTGAAATTATAAGAACGGGAGCTGATTGTAAGCAGATTGGGATTTGGGATTTTTTTAATAAATTTGTTATAGGTGCGAAATTTTAGCGAAATTGGGGATGAACCTCCGATACCAACCTGCCATGCCCAATCATCTACGAGTTTATTCAAGTGAGTATGGACTCGGGAAATCACAAATTACATCAACCTTGGATGGATTTACTTTTAGATAGATTGATTGTTAAACTAGCGATCGATAATAACGTGACCACTAGCTTCAACGGTTAGAAGTGGTCCATTAATGTGGCCGAAATTATGAATAGCTCATCTAAATAGACAAAAACTCGCTCGTGTTATTGGTTGATTATATGACCTTTTCCATTAATCGGCACATACTTTGGTGTGCGTTGCGTAATAAAAATGGCATCACAGTAAAGTAAACTGGTAGACTGGTGTATTTCGTTTTCTCCCGTGAGGCGGCCTATCAAACCATCAATATATGAAACTGGATAAGCATCGACTCTACTATCATCCCCAGTTGTATCATTCGATCTATTTTATTGTATATTAACACTTCTACTGCTGGCGAAACATTTTAAAAACAATCAATTACGTGTTCGTTCAATTTTGTTTGGCCTAAACGTAAGAGGGCTACATTTTTGTAATCGACTCAAGAGGTGCGGTTTCAGAGAAAGTAAAACAATGTTGAGTAGTCTCATTGGTTTGACGATTCGACCAAATGCTAGTATCCAATTAAAGCTTACTGTCTAGTACCACATAAAATCGCATAGAATATGAACCTCATCATTGTATTACACATCAGGTTCCACGTACCCTAGAATTGGTTTAGGTGTGCCATGGAGGAGGAATGAATAGTGCGGATCTTAAGATCCACCTTGTGAATAAATTCTAAAGCATCTTCTTTACCCAGCACACTTATGGATGTACCACTATCTAAATGGATTCTTGGGAGTCGAGTGTACCGATACCACCGAACGAGGTTTCTCATTACGGATCACGTTCGACTTCTGGTTTTTAAGCATACTTGGCACAATTAATGAAATTTGGCTTTCTCACTACGGACTTTGTAACTTTAATACATCGTATCGTTCAGAGAGATAAAGTTTGATATTCAATTATAGCTCGTTGCGATGTTAGAATATTGCTTCCCAAAACTTAATATCAAAATTCATAACTTCCAGATTGTAGGTCTGACAGCTGTTTTATAACATGCGACGTCTTTGCCAACAGTATATAGGAGGTTTTAAATAAAAAGGGTCGTCGCCAGTAAACATGGTATTTTGACGATCGGCCAGTTTGAAGTTGAGCTTTCTTTTAGTCATTGCTTTCTAATTCATTCCTATACTTCCTTCTATTAGCATTCAATTATTCTGGACCCCTTTGGAATTTTTTCTTTAAGTCCACTTCCGAAAGTACAGGTCTTTCAATTATCCTTTCTTTCTAGTTTTCTATTACTTTGTGGGTTATATTCTAATACCACTCAGGTTATCTCCACTAGTGTTTCTAATTTCTCACTCAAAGTTGGTTTCTCATGACGGAATTGATAGTTTCTGAACTTTCTGTTGCAAGTGAGCGTATTTGTGTGTTAGAACATCTATGTTATGTGCATAGTTAAGATCATCGAATTTATTTTATTTGCGCCTACAGTTGTACACTACTAATGGAACAATATCACCACTGACACCTACACACATCATTGTCTGACTTCTCGTGAATTGTGGTATTTATCACTCTGCTTCTCTTTGTGGAGGTGAGGTCTACTTCCGGCATCTCAGTATACATTTCATTGATGAGTTGGATAATACTGAGTTCCATTCAACCAGTATACTATATATACTGCCCCTAGAATAGTGTTAGTTGTTGGAGGACGAGTGTTAAATATTTCATTACAGCTACCATCTGGAAGCTGATCGATAGTCTTCAGTATATTTTCAATGACCAACTCTTGCCATTTCCTTTACTTGTCTATAGCCTCATAATTCCATCGAATAAATGCCCTATTTTAATGCTACAGTATCTTTCACGTACCACTTCTAATTTACGGTTTTTCGAAACTTTCTCTTGATACCTGTCTTGAACAAAAATTCATCGTTAGCCAGTGCATTATCGATTTGATTATTCCATATGCCTTTTTCGTGTTTGCCGTTGAAATCACCCCCCACAAGAAATGTATTACCTATCTGGCTGAAATAATCCATGAACTGTAGTTTTGCTATAACATGTTTTGGGTGCTTCGTGTCATACCCATTAATTTTGAATTAGTTGGTGAAGGCACATTAGTTGGAACATTGGCTGAGTCAACTTCTCACGATTAATAATATTGGTAATTGATTTGCATTGAAATCCTTTCTCAGCGAGCGCGGCTCGCATCTCAATTGCATCCACGTAGACCTCTATACGTTTTAACATGATGACCAATCCTGTTTAGCTTTTTACGGCCGGCGGATCTTCAACAACCAAACAAGGATACCGGTTGCTTTGAGTTAAATCAACGCTTGCTAGCTTGGTGGATTTATTCACATTTGCAGTAGCCACTGATCTTGGGTTTATCCTTCGCTTTGAGCTAATAGTACCTGTCCAGCCTTGTTTGCACTAAACACTGACCTACATCACTGTTTGTTTGATTGTCATCTGTTGTCAATGAACTTTCATTCTTTTTTTATTGTTCACGCACTAAGTTCATTTACGTTAATTTTTAATTCACTTGATATTAAATTACCTGCTAAAGTAATTTTTGATGCATTTGTGATTTGTTGTCGTTCTTGACTATGTTGCACATATATTGGCAGAATGAGTGGGTAATTAATATACAATATAATTATATTATATTATGTGGAACCTAAGTGTTTATTTTAGATATACGATGGAACATAATTTAAATACGGGCTATAATACTCGCTGTTTTACATTGTGGAACGTAATTGAATCATAGCAATTGTACTGTATGATATATTCTAGCTTATTTATTATTGTAAACATTTATTTGTGTGTTTGGAGTTTGATCAAGCCAAATAATGTCATGCCTGAGATAAATTACATCGAGTTACAAAGACTAAATTTTCATTATTAAGAATATTATATTAGTAGCTGGCAAACAAGTTAACTAGAATTGAAAAAAAATATTCTAGTATAACGTCTTACTTCTTTTGTGGAAGATAATTTACATGGCCAATGTATAATAATATGTAGTAATATGTTGGTTAAAAGTAAAGACCTTAATTTTAAAACATCTTAACTTTAACTCTGAAAGAACTAGATTTCGCATATCTATGGAACATAATTAAGATGTGGAACATATTTTTCGTGCATTATATCTTTGTTTATTGAGCTTTGTGGATTATGACGAGTTAAAACACAGTTAAAACTTTGTGGGTCCTATTTTTTTACTTTGTGGAACATAATTTACTTGCAGACCGTATTTGTCTGGTAAATTTAAAATATCGCCCAATGTTTAATTTATGGAATATAGTTTGTAATAATTTCAAATTTTAAACAATAATATATCCTTTATTCAAGTAGCTAAACCCAAATCTTATATTTTGTTTAAAGGATACAACCATTAGATGTTAAATATATGGTTTGTTTAAAAATTATTTTTAATACTGTCTTTATTATACAACATAAAAAACCAAACAACTTTTCAAAATTTGATGTATCATTGGATATAGCTTATACCGGCTTAGGTCCAGACAAATGCCATAAAAAAAATTCTTAGCCGCACATGTAACCATCTAGACCGAAGACATATATAACACAAGTAATAATAATGTGACTTTATATTTACCGTTAAACTACTGTCTTCTATATTATTTTCTTCGAGTTTTCTTCTTTTATTATGTTGTTCTATATAGTTTTATGCTTTTTGTTCGTTTCTATATATGTACATATGGATGTAGTCTGAAGCCAAATAGTATACATCTTTAAGATAAAGTAAAAATAGAACATATATGTATGTATATGTATATCTATATAGGAAGAAGTCATCATCTTTCATTTTTAGAAGACACTTTGACAAATGCTACATAACATTTTTATTGTTTTAGTTCTTTCTATCTATAGATGAAGTAAATATGAAAAATGACATTGGCAAGTTATCTTTCTATACTATTTTAGTATTTCCCTGTATGTATGTATATATACCTACATACATACATGTTGTACATGTTTCCAATGAATTTTAAAATCGATTATAAAAAAAATTGTATCATTGAGTTTTTTTTTTTCATTTATTTATGATTAATTGATTTTCATTTCAATGTTTATCTTTTATCTCCAAGCTCATGCTCTAATTGTGTACAAATTGGAAAAAAAACCGTGGAAATTAAACAAAAATATCCTTTAGTGTCGTATAGAATTTAAATGCTGTATTGTTGATTGCTTATATTAGTTAACCAACCAAAACCATTCCATCGTTCCTGTTAACTTACTTTTGATCGTTTATATAGATTTCTAAATTTTTGTGTTGCCCAGTTTTCAAATGTTTTAATCCTAAATTGCTTTATAAAATTCCAAAACTAATACATGTTGCATGCCACTTATTTTCGTTTACTTCATGTTGCACGCAACATATCGTGTCTAACTTATTGTTGCATGCAACTTTTCGTTTCTGAACAGGTTTAAAGCAACCAATTTGTCTGCTGGTAACGTGCAGTCCAAGCCGTACCTTTATCTGGATAAGCACAGCCGAACATATTCTAATCCCTATAGTGGGAAAGTCCAATGAAGCTATAATGATAAGTATGGGAAATTTCGGAGAATTCATAACATTTACTTTGTAGATTCGAACAAAGCATGAAACTTACTGTCTCCCACTTAATGTTGCATACATTTTTTGCGTTTCTGAACAACTTAAACAACCACTTTGTTTACTGGATAATATTTAGTTCAAGCCACAGCTTCATCTTGTTATATTTTCAAAATTGTACATACCATTATTTCCGATTTTCATCAGACCGCCCATTGACCTTAATATGTAATCCTCGAATCGATGAATATTTTGAAATTGTGACAAATCTTTACAACTCGATATTCTTTTTTGAAATCAGGAATTTTGGAATTTTTCCCAAAATCTTTCATAATTTAACAAATATTATTAAACTTTATCCATATGTACTGTTGATTCAACGCAATCCAGCGGAATCACAATGGTACATAAAGCTGGAAAAAATGAACCCCAGATTTTATCATATCGTCCAATAAGCTTGCTGCCTACAATCTTAAAGTTATTTGAAAAAATGCTACTTACGAAATTGAAATCAGAATTAGAAGAATGGCACATTATTCCAGACCATCAATTCGGGTTCCGAAACCAACATGGTACCACAGAAGAAGTACACAGAATTGTAAATGTAATCAAAAAGACCTTCGAGGAAAATTAATATTGTTCTGCTGCCTTCTGGACGTTGCACAAGCCTTTGATAAAGTTTGGTATGATAGGCTAATATACAAAATTAAAGGACTTTTACCGAAGAAATTTCACTCAGATCTGAGAAACTTTATCAACGCAGGTGTTCTACAAGGCAGCGGTTCTATAGGACCAATATTTTACCTTCTGTATACACAGCTGACTTACATGTAACAAGGTAGTCATATCAACCTTTACCGATAATACGGCCGTCCTGGTGTCACACAATAATTCCGAAGCTGGCTCAAATGAATTACAGATTCATCTAAACAAAATCGTAAACTGGCTGAAGACATGACGAATAAAAGTGAACGAAAATAAATCAACTCACGTCACATTCACTCTAAACAGACGCATTTGCCCACCAGTGAAATTAAAGCACATAAATTGTCCTTGATTCATTAATGAAGTATTTCGCCTTACGGCAGATGGGGGTGGATGACTACGCTTGCTTTAAGTGAAGTAGAGCAGCATTTTTGATTATTTTTTTACCAATGTAAAGAGGCAACGAAGGAGCCGGTTCAGGTCCAACGAAACATGAACGTGAATCAACTTTTGCCAAATTGTCTGCGATTTCATTAGCTTCAATGTCACAATGCGCAGGTACCCACAAGAGCGTAACTTTGTTACTACGGCACAGAAGATTCATAAAATACTTAGAATCCTTCACCAGTTTTGAGTTGGTCAAAGTATTATTTAAGGAGTTGAGGACAGATTTACTGTTAATAAAGAAAATAATATCTTCACCAACCGCAATTAATTCCACTTCAGAAATAGTACAGTAAGAACCCAAACTGCCAGAAGTTCTCAGACCCAGCTATGGGCAGTAGATACCAAAGCCAGCACCGTGTTCGGAAAGTGAGTCATCTGAAAAAAATGCTAGCGATTCAGATATTCGCTTGAGATAGTTTGGTGAGAACCGCATATCTCTCGATGGGTAAACCACCTCGAATAATTTATAAAAGTTAAATTCAGGCAACAGTCCGTCAGTAAACATGTCAATTTCCGACACAGCTGGTTTAAAAATACTAAGAATTAACCTATGTCCCGATAAAGTACCAAATGCGTTCCATGCACCAACACATTTCAAGCGACACACCGCTGAGCAAGCTGTGCTAAGAATGAATGACTTTAGCTGGGTTTTGCAAACTGTTGAGTTTGCCACCAAACCAGAGATGCATATGTTAGCATTGGTTACCTAAAGAATTACCAAAAGCTCTTCTGCATTGCCAAAAAATCGCTGTGAGTTTTTGTAGTTTGTAAACCAGATGATACTTCCAATAGAGTTTATTATCTATAATAATTCTAAGGTGTTTTACGTAAGCTGAGCTATTAAGCTTACACCTAAAAAGAGATGGCACAGAAAATGCATCAGTACTCCTACGTCTAGTGAATACAACTAAGTCAGTTTTAGAGGGGTTCACATGTAAACCCTTATCAAGGCACCACTGTTCTACAATAAGAATGGCGTGTTGCGTTAAATCAGATAAGACATTCAAATGCTTACCAGAAACTGTCAGAACCAGGTCATCAGCGTAACTTTGAGCGATGCGACCGGATTCCTGAAGTTTTACAAGGAGCTCGTCAATGACCAAAAGCCACAACAGAGGTGAACCAGAGGTGGTTTCATTGTGGACCACCCCTGGCATCTTTCACTGAAAGCGAGCTTTTATCTAGCACGGAGATTACGATGCGACATTTAAGCATAAATTCAATCCATTTTGACAATGGTAGATTCGATACCAAATTTGGTACAGCACTAGTAATCATATTGAACAATGTATTATCGAAGGCTCCTGTAATATCCAAGAAAGTACCCACCATAAACTCACTTTTAAACAGTGGTCTTTCAATCCTAGTTACAAGTTTACGTAGTGCACTTTTTACAAGATTTGCCAACCCTGTAAGCATGTTGCAGGTTACTGAGCAGAGCGGTAGTTAAATGGTGATCTCTGATGAATCTATCAATAATCCTTTCTAAAGATTTGAGAAAGGTTGATGACAGGCAAATAGGCCGAAAAGACTGGCCACTTTTCGGTATCAAAATAACTCTACTCTAGCTCCAAGATTGTGGAACACAGCTAAAAGCAATTCAAGCAGATGGAATGCAATGGAACAGATGCAATGAATGTATCTTTATAAGGGGAAATCCATGCTATAATTCAGCAGGATAAATACCGTCAGGACCGGCAGATTTGTAAGGTGCGAAGGAGAATATATTCCAACGCAAAATCTCATGATTTATTAATCTGCAAGCTAAATTCCAATCAGGAATTACAACAATAACGACGACTGAATTTAGTGTCGGAATTTAGAGTGCTAGAACCCGGGAAATGAGTAGAAATAAGTAGTTCACCTACTTCCTTATTAGAGGAAGTAAACTGACCATTGGGTAGTATTTCCTCACAGAAATTAACCCAACATGACAGAACACCAAAAAGGTTTGTTCCGAGTTTTATGATTAATGATAAGTGGACACAAAACCTCGAATGCAGTTGAAATTGCTTTCGACAGTGCAGTAGTTAGTTCCTTTTGTAGAAAGATCCAAGAATAAAGCCATTAGCCGTATTTATAAAAAAAAATTGTGCCACTATACTAGCAGGACTTTACTAGCTCATTGTGCAACTATTGTGCTACCATCAGTTTCTTTCGCATCATGCCATAAATATTGTCCCTCTTTTCCTCTATAAACACACACGCATACAGACGGCTGAACCGCACTCCTCAAATAAAAAATTAAAATTAAAATAAAAAAAATTACATTAGGGTAGGAAAAGCAAAAAAGTTTTATGCTGCATCAACATAAAAGATTTTCCAGATACACACACACACACAAAACTTTTTTTTTTCCTCAAATCATAAAACATTTTTCCATATCAATAATATTAAATCTGCTTTTTAAAGAATTTTCCATCCACCTTTCTCTGTCCATAAAATGATAAAAATACAAAAGAAAACATTAAAGGAAAAACCAAAATTAGAAAAATTAAATAAATAAAAGCCGAGTATTATTCTTTCATTAAAAGGATATTTCATTTCTAAGATTTCCTACAAATCTTTTATTAATTTTTAGGAAAATACAAAACAAAATGAAAATCTTAGAATTATCTACAAAGTCTAAAAAAAAAACTCTTGTATATACGCATACATACATAATACAACAATAAAAGAGTTTTTCTTTAATTTTATTATTGTTTGGTAAAATAAAATAAAAAATTATTTTATTTGTTATTTATAAAATAGGAAAACCGAAAAAGAAAAGAAAATTTTTCTAAACAGAAATGTTTTTCATTAAAATTATGTATCATAATCATGATGATGATGATCATCGCTCGGTGTATCATCGCATTTTTTTGTTTTTTTTTTGAAATCTTAGTTAGAAGAAGAAAATATTATAGTAATCATAATAAAGAAGATTTTCATCTTCAGTGACTTCTCAATTTTAATTTTGCTGTATATACGTTGTTCACTATACCTACATACGAGTATATAGAAGAGTTAAAGAATGAAAAAACATATATACGATTTTTAACGTTCTAAGACAATTAAAATAGAGTAAAATTAATTAGGTGAATATTATGATTAAGATATGTACGTACGTATGTTTAGTCTTCTAAATTAACTTTGAAATTAACCGCTTACCGCACACCCTGAATAAGAAGAACGCAGAAAAATTTATGTGTGTATGTATATGTCTTTTGTATGTCGTTTCAGAATGCTTTTGATTTAATTTTTTTATATTATGACTTATACAATTTATTAGGAATATTTTTAGCGAGATGGAAATTTTTGGAGGGATTATCGTAATCCTGCAATTTAAAAATGTATCACATTAAACATTTAGAAAAAAAAAGTGAGGTTAAATTGCACAGACGAGTAAAAAAAAAATCGGCAATGGTTTGGCGGTTACTATATCAGAATTCGGCTTGACGATTAAAGTCTACGGTATTTACAGAAGGACCTATTTTTCTAATATTGTTACGTTTTAGCCTTGTCAAATTCAAGGTTCGATCACACTGGATTGTGAATAAAACAAACGATGTAAATTCTAAATCACACTAAATTTATTTATTCCGATTATTTACACTAAACGCTAATTTAATTATTCCACTTATTTACTTAATTATTTAACTTCACAATAATTATTTTACTACACTTTATCAACACTATATTACACTTTAATAACACTTTATTTTACTTTATAAACACTTTCCTTTTAATTACTATTAGCACTCTCACGGTTAAAACACAACTGATTTACTCCCAAATGTTTGTCGTGTATTTATACAAAATATTCTAACCATTCTAGAAATCTCTACAATATTCGATTAGTCTAGATAAGTCTAGACAAATCTATCTATTTTCTCTACTTTATAACAGTTTTACATTAACGATAGTGTCGCTACTCAAACAGAGATGTCGCCACGATCGTAACATTACCCCTACCTAATCCTGATTCGTCCCGAACAGGATCCAACTCACTTCCCCTGTAGATCGCCATTTATTTTGGTGATGATGGTGTACGGCCCTTCCCATGAAGGTTGCAGCTTTGGTGACAAACCCTTCTTCCGTTGTGGGTAGTAACGCCATACTAAATCTCCTTCTTCGAAACCTTTATTATTTGTTCGTACGTCATATCGGTCACTTGATACTCGTATCTTCTCTCGTACAAACTGGTGTATCTCGTCGAGTTCTCCTCTCATCTGGTCAACATAATTCTGCCTATCTTAAGCTGATGACGGGACAGCTCCAAACTTTAGATCTCCGGGTCGCAGATTATTTCCAATCGCAGATTATTTTCAAAAAGGATTCTCGCTGGTGTCATTCCCGTTGAGTCATGTACTGCTGATCGATACGCCATCAGGAACATCGGAATATGTCGATCCCAGTTGCGTTGATCATTATCCACGACCTTTGCTAAATATTTCTCTAACGTCCCGTTGAATCTTTCCACCATACCATCCGACTGAGGATGCAAAGGCGTTGTTCTTGTTTTAATTATACCGAGCAACTGACAGACTTCCTGAAATACAACTGACTCAAAATTTCTTCCTTGGTCTGTGTCAATCTCCATTGGTACTCCAAAACGACTTATCCAATTATTAACCAAGGCGTCAGATGTCCATTATTACATAGTCCATTATTACTAGCACATATTTGTTACCAACATCCGTAGTCCGGAATGGTCCTGCCACATCCATTGCGATTCTTTCAAATGGCGCTCCAACGTTATATATTGCAGATGACCAACACTTGCCCCTCCGTGATACTCCTTCAATATCTCGGCAATCCTAGACTTAGGCACCTCTTTTACCAATTGTTTTACATTACCGTCCGAGCTTTCCCATATTCGTTTTAAGCATCCGTTCTCGATTTGGAGGCTATCCCAATGTGCCCAGTAAGCCTTTACTGTGGGCTCTTATCCTCAATTTCACACCAAGTTAGACGATTTCCTGTCTCTTTAAGTTGCATGATTATTGCCAAATGTGGATCTGCTAACTGCTCGTCCCTAACCGTTTCATCCGTCCATTCCTTATCGGATAGTATTTGCATAAGCCTGATGTCGATAACGTCTTCCTTGACGATGCACCGGCATTTCCATGTGTACTCCCTTTCCGATGTTCGATCTGGTAATGATGACTCTGTCAAATAAGTCGCTCAATCCAACGCGCTACTTGTCCTTCTGGATTCTTGAACTGCAATAGCCAACGTAATGCTCCATGGTCCGTTCGTATATGAAATTCTTGACCATAGAGGTACTTATGAAAATGTTTTACACATTCCACTATAGCCAACAATTCCTGACGAGTTACACAATAGTTACGTTCTGGTTTAGATAACACCTTCGAGTAATAAGCTATTACTCTTTCTTGCCCTTCAATTTCTTGTGACAACACACCTCCGATGCCATCATTACTTGCATCGGTATCAAGAATAAACTTAACACCAGGTATGGGGTATGCCTACAATGGTGCCGTATTTTCTCTACTTTATAACAGTTTTACATTAACGATAGTGTCGCTACTCAAACAGAGATGTCGCCACGATTGTAACAAAATCTATGATTTTCTTGAGAAACTAGTTAACTGCAAAAACAGAATTATTTAAAAGCAAAAAAAGAATTATTTAAGGTTTTTGTGGTAACCCGAATTTTCACGAATACACAATTTCTCGAATTTACAATTCATCGAAATGCCGTTAATAGGGAAAAATTCTGTATAAAAAAGAAGAATATAAAAATTGGATGTTGATCATGTTGATCTTGTTGGTAAACTTTCGATTTTAATTTTCTTCTATATAATTGAAAAAGATTAAGTTAGGTTTATAACTAGGCTTGGCACCCGTTATCTTTTCGTTAGAAATTCCTCCATCATCCACAGGATATTAGATGGAATATCAATTTTGGATTGAAAATGACAATGATTTACACAATTTTGTAATTTTTAAGATCATATCTATATGAATTTTAAGATAATTAAAGAAAATGACGATGGAGAAAATACACCTTGAGATTTTATGCTGAGGTGCCTTGTATTGTACATGTAACTTTTAAAATTAAGACAGACCATATGAGTAAAATATATTTCAGAAATTAGCCTATAATATCAATGCTACCAGAACTTCTACAAGATTTCGTTGCCAGGAGCCGTCACAGGGATGAACGCTCAGCCTGAGCTACGATTTTGGCATCTTCTATAGTCTCGAAACTTGTTCAGTCCTCAAACTAGTGCTTCCTGTTCAGTGATGCCACAGTTCTTTTAACCGGTAATCACCAGACGGCTCGCATAATCAATTCACCTTTCATCATCTTTATCGCCTTGTAACAGTACAGCATAACGACGTACAACAGTCATCAGGATAAATTACTTTTTAGGATCCATTTGACGCAGAATCCATCAATAAATGTTTCAGAACTTTCGATACCATGAACAGGTTTGTAAAAAAGTACGAACCTATGTGACTATGTGGATTATAATGTGCTCCCCAACGAAAAAATGATGTTTTTCTCTATTTGCTCGCAAGTTAAATACACGCACATTTGGTATGGGACGACGGCTACGGTAAAGCGGTTGGGATCTATCGTATTTCATGTTTTATGAATTAAGTTGGGCCTGCCTCAAAATTATCAGAAATTTTTTTTATCAAATTTCCATTTGAATTTTCTTCTCCGCCGTTATTTCCATGCCTTCATCTAGTCGAAGCTTCATTGTTGCCAAATCTATCGAAACAGACTACTGATGCGACTCAAATTTAAAAGAATCCGTATTTTTAGAATCGTTGTTACAACAGAAGGAGTCGATAACCAATTCCAGTGTCCATGATAAAATCAATTACCGCAGAATTGTCTTTTGTACTTCATCGTCGAAGAGAATAATAAAGATCGGCGGCACACTTTTAAACCCGATCGGAATTGAAACGTTGCACTAGTTATACATGACACACGTATCTCTTCTAACATGACCCAGCTGTCAGCTTAATATCAACACGAATTACGGTGAATGCCATACAATTTCCTTTAAGAATTTTAACCAATGAAACAAGGATGATTCGGCTGTTGTCTAAAAAGGCGATGTTCAACCCTATTTCACATGTGTCTAAACTACTGAAATCTACTAAAATTGACGAGGTGATTTGGTTTGATTTACACTTCGGACAATTTGTTCACACTACCCCTGGTGCATGTTGGCATCTAAAGAAGAAAGAAAAAATTTGGAAAGAGAATGGATGATGGCGTGTACTAAACCATTCATAATAACGAAGCCGTGGCTTTTCTACTTAGCGTCTGTCAACAACTATACGAAGAATCTCTGCCCAATCTCTTAGCAACATAATGCAATCGATTGAACATTAATCATGAAAATCGGTACGTAGACAACCGCCAGTAATTCTACAAAATCCTTAAACGACCGAAAATTGATTTAAACTTACTTTCGTGAAAAATATTTTCATTCTAGAAAATTGAAGGGGAGGGGGATTGAATCCCCTTAACACTTCAGGTGCGTTTCTCATAAATCTGTCGTAAAAGCAACAAAATGAATTTCTGCATATATGCTTGAATGTATATGTTTGAAAATTAAATAAAATTTACCTTAACTGAACTTTTACAGAAATAGCCCAGTTTCATACCAGTTGGTCATATATTCCAAAATATTGTACAAAAATTATTTTTCACTACCCGCAATTAATATTATTCGAAAACTTTATCCAAGAATCAATGAAGAAATAGCGAGTAGTTTAAATCTTAGAACATTATCGTGATAACCGGCGCTGCTTTGTTATAGTTTACCGTGTTTTGAAATGGTGACGATAAATTAATTGTGATAGACTACTTGTGATGTGCGAAGAATTGCGATAAACTAGTCTAGAACCAAAGTTTTGGCCTGCATAAGCTAGTTTACACTACTCTAAAGACGCAACCAATGCAATGCTATAGTGAATAGAATGTTCGGAAGAATGGCGAATGCGACAAGGTTTCCGGAAAAATATTGCTGCCAAAGCATTGAACAACATGTGCTTGACTTTATGTGTAATAACAAAATTTGAAATTTAGACCAATCCGAACGTTTAGAGTATAAACTTTCTTTAATTAAAGCTCTTGGTTGTTTTATTTCAACATATATTTCCAAAGTTATACATAGTATGGTATGTGATTCCTGATTTAATTTGAATATTTTCTTTAATTTCTTCTTCAAATACCACATTTTATTTCATATCGCTTAAATATCGTAAATGGTTGACATTGTCTTAATTGTCGGCGTCGATAAAAAGTATTACCAAGTAATCTACGTAATATTCTACGTGTCGACAACCGCGTAGATTACACGGCGTAATCTACCTCGCCCAACCCTGATCGGTACATTTTTACGTTTAATAAGCTCACTGTTTTGATTTTATTGCAACTAGTTGGGTCCTCAAGCTTCTCAGAAATTAATTTTTGACCGGACTGATAATATCTGTAATATATAACACGATGTAATTTACACGGTTATTTTATACTGTGTAATGTGTATGTATAAAATACAAACAACCAAAATTTATTATTTAAACTACGCCATCTCTTATCAAATCTGGTTATTATCATGTTCGTACTAATCACGAAATATTCTATTTTTAACTCTGTATAATTTTTTGGTTTCGGTTCTCGATTTAAATTATTTTAATTTCCAAAGTATATGTTTAAGTTTAAACTATTGATATTAGGTTTGAAATTCTTTTTAATATTTATTGAGGTTAGAAATTCGGCAATTTCAATTTAGGATCTTGAAAATTTTTCAGATTGAAATTGCTCATATTTATCTTATTTATTCTACGAGGCGCGACGTTTTTATATGATTTAATGGTTTGAAATTGAACCAACATTTTTTTTTAAATTTCGAATTGTGGTAAAGGTAAGGCAATGTCGTTTTGTTTGGGTGAGCGATTCGAAAGTTGTTACGTATATATCAACATAAACATATGTTTTATCTTAGCTATTTATCAGGAAACAATTTGTTTTTGACACCTTTGTTGAATTAATTATCATATGTGGCGTCAATTTTTGAAAATTCTATAAATTTATTATGATTAACATAATTTCAATATTCACAATTTCTAGGTTAAAAATTGGAGACAGTCAAAAGAAAAAAACTTCTTCTTAACAATTAACTTTTCCCTAACAAAATAGCCAAGAATTATTTTTTTTGTTTAGAACTAAAACATTGGGTGCTTTCAGTTCTGCCAACAGTTGGCAACATGTTGAGTAAATTTAACATGATAAGTTTTGAATGCATATATTTCATGGCAATGTGATGGATCGTATGTCATTTGTTCCATCAGTAAATTTTCAATGCCAACATGTTGGGAGACATGAAGGCGCTCAATGTGGTAGATTGTATGTCATTTTTGTCATCTGTCATTTTTGACAAACCATATAAAGCAATTAGGGAAAAACTAAAATAAAAATCACTTGCAGTTGGCGTTAGGCATCAGAACTAAAACTAGGAATAAGAAATAAATAATTTCAATAATTTTTTGGAATTATTTAATCCTCTGTGGAATTATCCAATGTAATTGTGGTTGTAGAGCCATCAACAAAATACAGACAATGTAAAATTCGAATTAGAATAAAATATTTACACTCTAAATTTTTTAAAGTATTATTTCAATAATTTCTTTAAAATTAAATTAAATATCGCTAGATGTCAGTTAGCCAAGTCTTATTGAATATATTTTTTTAAATCGTGGAATTTCTAACATTTTCAAACAGCTGGCACTACAATACCAATATAAAATAGTAAATTTTGCATGTAGAAACTAAAATAACTAAAAATAATATTAATAAATCATAAATTAATTTTAAAGGTTTAGTTTTAATTGTTATATATTACTTTTATAAACTTTAAAATCTAGATATTCTGTAATTTTTTTCTTATTTTCTGTTATTTTGGGAATTCAATTCGTTTTTTACATGTAATTTACACAGTATTTTACATTTTTTACGTGTAAAATGTAAAAAATGTTTTTTACCTGAATTTGCCCAACTGTGACTATAACTTCAAAACGCCATTTTGTAAAATGACCAAATTCGGCTCAAATAAATTCTCGCCAGGGATGAAACTATATAAATTTCCAGCTATTTATTGACTTTTGAAGCAAAAATTCCCGCTCAAACCAAACCATTACGAAATCTTTGACACGTCAGCAAAAATATATCGCGATTAACGATCAGCGTATACGCTGATCGTTAACAGTTCGCGTTATCGATTACTGACCAGTACAAAATAATCAATTATCGTTACAAATGATCGATTATTTCAATCTAGTACAAATAATCGTCTTTCAGGGGTCTTTTGCTATGAGTAAAGTAATTCCAATTAATGTCATTAGAACGAGGCAAGTAATTGCGCTGCTACAAATCGTGGGGACGTCCCACACCCTGAAAATGTCTCATGCCGGGCACCTGTGTTTTTACAAGAAATGTGTTTTCAAATTATATCTATGAATTATAATTTTGAACTCAAAATTGGTTAATCAATTCAAGACCGGATGTCTTTTAGGTTAAACGTGCCAATTAATTAGCCATGTAAGTTGCGAACTTTGTAAGCTACGTTCCCTACTTTTGAGTCGATTGTTGCTGGTATAAATTTTGCAGCCAGTTTTGCTGAGAATTTGTTAGTCGCATCACTTTGAGGAAATGAGCGAACGAAAACACGTTGACCTAATATAAATTCACGGTTTCGGCTGCGCAGATTATAATGTTTTGCGGATCGGTCATACGCGATTTTGAGATGATGCTGAATAGTTTCGCGGATCAAATTCAAACGGTCCGGTTGTGAAAATACATAATTTTTATTCTCGTCAGTTTTTGATAGGAGTCTTCTTAATTTGTATTCGGACCCATGCAGCGTCATATGTTGTCCAAAAACAATATAATGAAGGGAGCATTTAGTTGATCCATAGATAACATTACGGAGAGCAGCAGCGATCTCTTGAATATGTAAATCCCACTCATTATGGCGAGTATCGCTAATGTAGGACCGGATAGCGGATAAGATCGTTCGATTGACCCGTTCGGACGTATTACTCTGTGGCGAATAAACTAGGGCACGACGAATGTGCTCTACTCCATATTTACGCAGAAGCTCCTGAAACAATTTCGAGACAAACTGCTTACCATTATCACTAGTGATAACTTCGGGTGTAGAAAATAATAAAAAGGTCTCATTCTCGAGAAAATTACAAATGTAAAGGCTTTAAAAATACGAATTTCGAGTAATGATCGAGAATGATTAAAATGTATGCATTACCCTTCTTTGACCGTGGATACGGTCCCAACAGATCAATATAAAGCCTCTGAAATGGTCGTTCAGATATAAATTGATGTCCCATCTGGTGTTATAATTGACGGGCTTACTAATTTTACAAACTTGACAATTATTTATGAATTCTTTAACATCTTGAGCCATTCGACGCCAATAAAATTGTCTACGGAGTATTTCCAGTGTCTTAGCAATACTCATATGTGCTGCAGATGGTGGTAAGTGGGCTTGTTTGACTAAGGAGTGCGTTATTGACGAAGGAACAACCAGTTTCCAAATTGGCACATCACTAGTATTATAACGAATACCAACGGAAGGGTTATAGAGCAATTTATTTTCCTTAATGCAAAAGTTATTGGATTTTGAATCCAGCTTCCGGGTTTTATCTAGTTGCTCCAAATATTCGGGATCCTCAAAAGCGGGTGAATCTATGTTTATCGGGCTGCATTGAAAGAGACGACAGCATGCCTGGTTCATTACTATACACTCGAGATAGAGCATCTGGCACAACATTAACGGAGCCTTTTCTATATCCTATCTCAAAATTAAAAGCCTGTAATTTTAAACTCCAACGAGCAAGTCGTCCTGACAAATCCTTTTGAGACATGAGCCAGCGTAAACTCGCATGGTCGGTTTAAATGGTAAAGCTGTACCCTTCTATATACGCACGGAACTTTTTGACGCTCAGTACCGCTGCGTAACACTCTAACTCTGTGATAGAGTAATTCCTTTGAGCGGCATTCAGCTTTTGTGAGATAAACGATATTGGTCGTTCTTCTTCGGCGGCATTAAGTTGAAATAGCACGCTTCCTACTCCAGTGGTACTGGCGTCACACTGTATATAGAAGGGTTTCTCGAAGTCCGGATTTTCTAGAACAGGTGCTGTTGTGAGTGCATGCTTTAGAGCCTTAAAAGACTCATTGGCTGCGTCTGACCATTTCCATTTTACACCCTTCTTGGTAAGATCTGTTAGTGGTCCTCCCAGTGTCGCAAACTTATGTATAAAACGTCGGTACCAACCACACATTCCCATGAATCGTCTGACTTGCTTCACAGTTTTGGGAATATTTTATTCATCGATTGCCTTTACCTTTTCTGGATCTCAGTCCGTAAACATCCATCACCTACTAAGTAGCCCAAGTATTTAACCTCTTTTAAAATAAATCGGCTTTTCTCTACGTTAATAGTCAACCCTGCATTTCTAATTAAGCCAGCGACCTCACTCAGCAGATCGAAATGTTCATCCAGGGTGGCAGAGGTAATTAACAGGTCATCCAAATAAACGAAAGACTCAATCGTGGAGCCGGTACGGAATCACCCGGTGCATAAGGCGGCACATCGTCTGCGGTGCATTGCACAATCCAAATGGCTTGACTGTGAAGTGATATAAGAGCCGACCAGGTACCGTGACTGCTGTCTTATCTCTGGATTGAGGATCGAGAGGGATCTGCCAGAACGCATCTTTCAAATCAATTGTTGATATGAAACGCGTTTGATCCAATCGACCCTGCAAACCATCGATAAGTGGCAAAAGATACGCATCCTTGACGGTTACCGTATTCACTGTAATTGCGTTGTTACAGCCTGTAAAATTTTAGAAACAACGTTATAAATTGACAAATAATAATTTGATAGTTTTAGTTTTATCTTTTCTACAGTTATATAGAATAGTATCAGAGCTTTGAAAATTACTAATGAATTATTGACATTTTAAATATCTTTAGATAATTTTTATTTACTTTGGTTATCATTATGGTTGTGAACAGGTCATCGAAAAGATGCCACGTTGATAATTTGGGACATGTCACGCATCAAAACTGTTATATGCCTTATTATAAGCATTATAGATATAACGTACATGCGCATTCGGGAAACATTGACGACACTGCAATAGAAATCAAAGTATATACTCAAATTCAATTCATTCTCAAGTTCAAACCCAATTTTAAATTTTTTCAAATTATGAGTAAATTACTTAAGATTACGTAACAAATCTACGTTGAAATTAAAATATACTCTAATTAAAATTTGATGGAATCTTGTTTGCTTGAATACTAGGATTTTAGATGGAATTCTACTTCCAGCTAGAAAAGAATCCACTCAACATAGTTAAAAAGCGATTCCAATACAAATACGAAAGTTGAAATATTAAATGGTTGCCTTACCAAAATTAATCTGAAATGACTTAAAATCTACTAAATATTTTCTAGAACGCTCTAAAATTGTTTAAAAATTTCATTGGAAATATTTCAAATTTCCAATAATATTTTAAAAAAATTTGAAATCCTAAAATTTTGTTTATTCCTATTGAGTATATGATGAGTACTAAATACAATATTTAACGATTATCGATTCTTATCTGCCCAAATAACATCTTTCATTTAGTTACCGAAACGTATAAACATAACCTAATATAATTATAACCGATTACTTTTATAATTTAAACTTTAATATTTCCGATTCTTCTTATGTTTTTGTTTTATATATTTTTTGTAATTTGTGTAGACATTAAAATGCAAATTACTGCTTACCTTGCAATTTGAAAAAAAAAAAAAAATTAAATAAATAAAATTCAAACCTTCGAACAAATTTATTTTTGTAATTAATTTAAGTGTTTTTTTTACTTTCTTTGTAATTCTTTTGTACGAATAACTATATTTTATATATTTTGCGAGTTTATGCGGTAAAAACAATTTGGATCTTAATCTTATTTCTATACTAATGTACAGTACCCGTCGTCTCGCGTATTTTACTAATGAAAGGAAATTTTTTTCGGATATGAAAAATTACCATAAATGAAAATGATGCCATAAATTTTCCAATTTTCTTTTAATGTTGTTTTTATTTTTTTTTTTCTGTTTGTAATTTTTCAGTGTACGTGTAACATTTTGAAAAACTATAATTTATAAATAAATAGAGTATATATTAAATATTTAATCAATTTATAATTTATACAGTATATGAATGTCCTAGTTATGAAGTAGTTTTGAGTTTTATGCTTAGCTGGAGTTAAGTACTTGTAATTTTTTTGTTGTTATTGTATTTATATGTACATGCATGAAATATAGGAATAACAAAATAAATTTTAAATAAATCATTCAAAAATTAGCATTTATTTGATTGATGAGAGACGTTCATGGGATTTACTTGTGAATTACTGTGTATATAGTGGGAAGTTATGTATTTTAAAATAAATTCCAATTGCATGTTATTTGCGTTGACCTATAAAAAAATTGTTTCATTTTTGTCATATTATGTTGATCAATAATCGTTTCGATGGCACATTTGGTTTACGTTTAGCTACGGTAAGAATTGCTAAACTCCCTATACTCTATATCAGTTATTTTTTATTTTCTCTTTTATTGCTTTTATTTAAATACAAAATTTGATGCCGTTGAAATGTACCTGAGCCACTTTAATTCAGCAGATGAAATAAAATAACACTGCACAAGGAGTAACTACGAGAGTTGAAACATGAAATTAACCATAACATAAATACGAAAAAATCTCCTGGCTATGATTTAATTACAGGTGAAAGTGTGAAGGCAATTCCTGAGAAAGGGGTGCGAAAACTTCTTCATATAATCAACGCTTCATTTCGACTGAAATATGTACCTCCGCAATGGAAAGTAGCAGAAATAATTATGATACCAAAGCCGAACAAACCATCTAATCATAAAAAGTCATCTTGCACCATAGAGCAAGTTCACAGGATTACAAGTATTATTGAAGATGCACTTGAAAATAAGAAAACATGCTCAACAAAATTACTGGATGCAGCCAAGGCCTTCGGTAAAGTATGGCATCCTGGATTGGAATATAAACTGAATCGAGATTTGCCAAATGAATACTTTCAGATATTGAAATCTTACAATGATAACAGATATTTTCGCGTTAGATGTGGAGAAGAATTTTTCGAGCTATAAAAAGGGTATCTGCAGGGGTTCCCCAAGGTAGCGTGCTGGGGCTGGACTTGTATTTACTTTACACAAGCGACTTACCAAACACAAGCGGGACAACAATACCAAGATTCGCGGACGAAACTGCAATTTTAGCTACTGGTTATAAAGTAGACGAAGCAACCAGAAAACTGCAACGGGCTACGAACCAACTGAGTAACTGGACCAAAAAATGGTGCATTGAGCTAAATGAAGAAAAATCAACGCACGTTAACTTCACCAATCAAATAGTTAACTGGATACCAATAGAACTAAATTCCAAAGAAGTTCCCTATGCTAACACAGCCAAGTGTCTTGGCATGACTCTCGATGCTAAGTTAAAATGGAAAGAGCACATTAAAAAGAAAAAGGAGGAACTTAACATGAAATATAGAAATATGTATTGGCTAATTGGAAGATATTCATAGCTGTCAATACCTAATAAGTTGCTACTATATCAACAAGTTTTAAAACCTATATGGACTTATGGTGTTCAGCTTTGGGGCTGTACTAAAAAAATCAATATTAAAATAATACAAGCTTTTCAAAATAAAGTGTTACGTGGAATAGTGAACGCTCCTTGGTACATAAGAAACGATAACCTACATAGGGACCTCCGGAGGGAAAACGTCAGGAAGAGATAAAAATTCATGTAAAGAAACATACAACGGCTTGGTCAACATCAAAATGTTTAGTTACGTGGTATGCTGAGTAACACAAATGGAGTACGAAGGCTCCTAAGAAATAAACCGCTGGAATTGGGAAGACCACAATAGGGTGGCCAAATTTTTAGAGACTAACTAATGGGTTATATCTCTGCAAATTGAACATAAGAGAGATAGACAAATTACTAGATGATATATGTAATCGCAGTTGTAATATTTAAATTAAATACTGAATGCAATAACATCAACACGTCGAAGGAATGTGCTTAGTGAAGGGAATATCGCCGCTGTAAACGAAAGTGTGGAAGAAGATCCAAATTTGTCGATTAGTCGTCGTTCGCAGGAATTGGGGCTCTGTCCGTCCACTACATGGAAAATTTTGCGCAAAGATCTTGGCCTATACCGGAACAAGATCCAGCTGGTGCAGGAATTAAAGCCACGAGACCATTATCAGCGTCGTTGTTTCGCCGATTTGTCTCTAGAGCAGTTGGCAAATGACCCGTGGGTTTTATCGTCAAATTGTGTTCAGCGATGAAGCTCATTTTTGGCTTAACGGGTTCTTTAATAAACTAAATTTTGGCGGCCGCAACCATCGACTTTTAAAATCCAAATTTGGCGATAAATTGATTTCCAGAAATTTACCTGTCAGTTGGCGTCCAAGGTCGTGCGATTTGACACCTCTCAATTATTCCCTGTGGGGCTACGTGAAGTCGGTTTATGCTGATAAGCCAGCAACAATAGACGCGTTCGAGACCAGCATTGTTCGTGTTATTCGTGACATACAGCCAGCAGTGCTCGAAAGGGTCCCAAAATTGGACGTCCAGAATGCATTTCGTCAAGAACAGCGGCGGTGCCCATTTGTCCAAATATTATTGCCATGTATTGATCTTTCGAATAAAAAATTATTTTTGAATATATAATTTAATTTTTTGTTATTTTTTACAATTTCAAGTTCTATCGGGCTTTAAAAAACACCCTCTATTATTTAGATATATAAAAGCCACTTCACCAGAAACTACATTTGAATATACCACCCAAAGTATTAGTATAGCATTAAAAACAATCAATCACATTCAATTTATTGAATGCGTATAAAGAACTCATATGCGAGAACTTATTGACTTCAAATAAAAAAATTATTTCGAAATTGGGAATTTTAAAAATTGGAAAGAGTCTTACTCATCAATGATTTTTGAGCTGAAATTTATCCTAATCCCTATCAAATATTTGATTTGATAGGGATCAGGTTAAATTAATTTAATTAATCAAACGTCTAGTCTCAAACAAAACTTAAAAACATGGATTCGAGTGTGGTGGTCTATGATCAGTTTGAAGTTGGTTTAACATTTCCCAGAAAACAATAATAATTACAAATACAGAATTCGTAAGTCAATGTTTCAAAGTTTTTGGGTGCCATAAATAGTTTAGGCCATAAAACAGTTTCACTTATTATTTGTTTCAAATAAATTTTAAATTCCTGCATGAGAAATATTTAATTCTCTAACCGATTACCATCTACCCATCGCTCCTCTTCCCGTGAAATTGTAGGGGCTGTAACTCAATATTCTATGAATGTCGAATAATACCCCAAAACACAACTGTTTCATCAGCTGATTGGAGTATATAAAGATCTGGTGCTGTATATTTATTGACCTTTCACGGTTTGAGAGGGTCACACAATTCTTTATAGAGAAGGGGGAAAGTCATGAAACCAGAACTTCTATCAAAATGAAAGAGCAATGGTGGATGAAAAAGATTGCATTGGCCAATAAAAGATTTCGAAATTAATTATGTTCCATGTTTACTTGTGAAGTAAAAGCACACCAGCGGAAGTATACGATCTAATGTGAAAAATGAGACAAACCTTAAGAGCGAAAGGACTCGGAAAAATTTTTTGTATTTTTCAGTTACGTTAAAATTTGATTAAATTTCTCAATTCACCAAAATGTATGGTCAAGAACAGATTTAGAATGTAATTATTTATTACGATTTAGATTGGCGCTCTCCAAATAATCTTAGATATAGTTTTTAGTACCTATCAACAGCTATCTGACCCAAATGATCACCAATAATTTGGTCGATCAACATAAATTTTTGATATTTTGAATATGTTGTTCAAATGTTGTTTGTTTGAAGGATTGAAAAATAATAATTTCGACCATCTGCGGAACCTCACAATAAATTTTCCCAAATATCAATTATTATATTCCAGCAATAACTTGAAAAAAATTACCAATGACTACAATAAGCCCATACATTACAAAAAATACTAACAAATTGTACATCTGAGAAAAACAATTCGATTGTACTCGTATTGAAAACCCATTCAAATTAGATTAAATTTCACCCTTGCACGTGTCTGTCGTCCATAAATCAATCAAAAAAACTCTTTTCGAGAGCATTCATTTGAAATTAGTTCAGCTTTAACTTATATAATGTGCTCGAATTACGATTCAAGTTGTATAAAAGTTTGAAATCTTAATTCTTCTGAACTTAATAAAATTTCGAAATTCAATAAATTTAATAACGTCATAACCGAAAATATGTAAAAATTTTAATAAAATTTTCAAAGATTGATAAAAAAATATTTCTACCGCCTTGAAGTCCCAGACTTTCCATTTTGAATTACCTTGTTGTTTCTTAACATCTATACAGTTCACTCATGCCACATTTTTTCGTCATTCACAAAAAAATACATTTGGTATATAGAAAAATACTCGTGTCAGACTATTTTGAGAAAACAATTCTGACCATATCGATTAAGTTTGAAACCCTATTGGCGAACTTAAACGCTTAACTTCTAGTGTTGATGCTTTTTTGATATACATATTTGAAATTCTGCGAATACACAAATAAATCGAAAAAAAAATCGTATGGCCAAAATTGGACGAGTTAGTTTTGGACATTATTGCCCATCACTACCCGCATTTCCGAACTTTTCAATGGGAACAAATCCTGCTAAAATAGTATGGACATAACATATTTTCTTCGACTTTAATTTACTTTGAGAAGTTTAACGGCCATTATTTATATGAAGCAGCAGGTTCAGGCTTGGCCAGAACAATTTTTTATTCTAGAATAACAAATATATTTTTTGGGAGTATTACTAACTGATTTGTCTTAGCATTATTACCAGAAATATCCATCTATACACATTACAAGCACAGGTTCCATTTGTCGACATATCTACTGCGAGTCCTAAATAATAATCGCACCCTACTTTACAACACTGAGGCACCGGATAATAGTGCTGGAACGACCCAGGGATCGATCCTACGGCCTGACGTCTGGAATGCTTTCTATTCCTGGTCAATAACTGACTCTCACAATGTGAAAGATATTACGGCCTTAAGCAGACAAATGGCCAATGCATAAAATCTAGAAAGGAAACCTCTTCTGATGTACAATTGATGTCCAATTGGTTCTCTAATACAGGCGGCTTTTTTTAACAAAATAATAAATCGGAAACGACTATCCTAAGTTCAGAGAAGCGGAGGCTTAAGATAACCTAAGTTTGTCGCACGATATCTCAAGCAGGTATCATGACTGGGTGTATCCCAAGTAATCCGGGACATGGAGCGGCTTTCCGCTACACTAAAAAAGATCTTATCGGGATAGAAATACCAAATCTGCATCAGGAAGCGCACCATGAAGAGTTGAAAGGCATCCTGGATTCACCAAACAAAAGGAAGATAGACAGCGCAACTCATCGAACGGGACCCTTCCTCTTACTATCTTGGTAACTTAAAGAGAAAATAAACACGAAGAAGAGCAATTTGCGAGGAATGTCAAATTCCATTAGGTAACAAATAATGTTAAATAAATTAATATTGGTCAGTAAGTAGTCTAAGTAATGCACTACGTCTCGACACCTGGCCGCCAAAAGAAATTTACTACTAAAATCAAATTCTGTCATATGCGATCAAAGTGTATGATGTCAGCGTTTTGCGTGCGACCTACGTTTGCTCACAGTGCTTCGCTCCTACTTTGAAGAGACCAGACAATTTTTCTTAAATAAATTATGAATTTGGGAAGCGTTAAAAATAAACTAATATTTATTTAAAAATCTTATTGGTTTCAATATATGGATTGGAAAGATCAAATCTATAAATATCAAACAATAATATAATGAACTAGCGTTAATCACATCAACTTAAACTAAATCGAAAAAATCTTAAACAACCAATTTTGCAAGACAATTCGGCAGGTCTAGAACAAAGCTTGCAATACTGCTAAACTTTTAAATTTGCTTTAAAATATTAAAATACATTGGGAAAGCAATGAGCATCTCATAAGCAATGGCGTTAAGTTCTTTGTCAAGGGCTAGATGCACATAAGACTACATTTATTCTATAACGGTCGCCCAGAATACCGAGCACATGAAAAGGGACACCGATCAAAACTAGCATATGAAAAAAATATTTTTAAGTAAAATTCAAGGTGGAGGTAAGTTAAATTTTCAACACGTTTTACAGACATTTTAACTTATATATTTCAACCAAATTTGAGTGCAATTTAAATTATAAATATTTACTCATATTTGCGTATACTTCAAATTGTATAGTTTGAGTGAATTTGTTTAAGTGAAATTCGAAGTAGAATGCTAGTATGAATCTGAGCTAAATTCTGTAGTTGTTTTAGATTAATTATACGAGTGATAAAATAACAATTTCAACTAGATCTGAACACATCTTGAGTACATTTTAAATATTAATTGTGTTTGAACTCAAATTGTGTTTATATATTTAATTGTGATTAAGTATAGACTTTAAATTATATATTTTGAGTGGAACTTTTTAAGTTAAATTCTGGGTACAATTTGAACTATGAAATTGAGTAAAATTTTAAACGCGATTTATAGATTATTTGAGTGAAATTTAATTTATAAATATTTACTCATATTTGAGTTGGCATAAACTTTGAAGTACTTAAGTGAAATTCCAGGTAGAATTCTAGTATGAGTTTGAGACAAAATATTAAATGTTTTTTTTAGATTAATTGAATAAATGAAAATAAAGTCCCTTTTAAATTTGAGTGCATTTTAAATTTAAAGTTATCTTAAAAATCAAACATTGAGTTAAAAAAAGTATTTTGCCTTACTTGAGTTCGTGTATAGATTTGGAATTATAATTTAAGTCAAGTTTTCATTTCCTTTTAGAGCGAAATTTAACTAAATTTGAAACAAAATATTTAGTTAAAATAAACGAGTGAGAAATATTATACAATTTTAAATAATTTTGAATGTTTTACGTAGTTTGGGAAATTATTTTCTGCAAACATTTATAAAAAAAAATTTGTAGAAAGGTTTAGAGAATGTTAGAGATTTTAGAAAATTCTGATCTTCAAAAAATTTTGAGTGTAATATATTTTTTACAAAAATTGTAAAATTTTAGAAATTATTTATTGAATTTTACAAAATTTAGTAAAATTTTATAAGGAATTGAAATATTTTAGAGATACTTGTGCGCTTTGTAGTATTGTGTCTCGATTAGTTTAGACTTATATAGTTGTCCGGCAATTAAAGAATTTTAAATAAAAATATGTAACATAATTTAGTAAATATTTTTAAATCGATTTATAAATCTTAACAAATTCCAAATTTTGAGAAAAAGCTTTTTGAAAATTTAAAAAAAATTAAATTTAGAAATTTTAAATAAACTTTAGTAATTTAGAATTTTTTTTTGTTATTGTAGAATTTTATTAAAACTTAATTTTAAAATTTGTTTTGGAAAATTTTAAATAATTTATAACACTGTTTGAGAGTTTTAGAGAATTGTTTATAATTTTGATAATTTTACAAATTAAAAATATACTTTAACTAATTTTTTTAAATTTTGATAACGGGAGCTTTAGTGTGTTGTAAAGAAGTTTAGGGATTATTGAAAAATTTTAGGAAATTCAAATTTTTAACGAATGATACAGAATTACCCAATATTATAAAAATTAAATTTTGTTTACTTAATAAGACATTTTTAAATAATAAAATAATTTTTAACGTAAATATTACAAATTGTTCAGGAAATTTTATGAAGTCTCAACGAAACTTTAACAGTTTAACTAAAATTGAATACTGTTAAATTATTTAGAAAATTTATTGAAATTAGAGATAATTTCAGATATGCATATTTGATAATTTTGTTTAAAAAAATTTAAATGTTTGTAAATTTTAAATCTTCCGATATTTTAAATAATTTTATAAAATTTTAAAAAAACCTCAAGAAATCTTATTTTTGCGAATGGTTAGGAATAAATTACAGTTTACCGAATGGTTAATTAATAATTCTAAATAAAAGAATGTTTTCTATAAATGGAATTAAAAAAATAATTTTCAAGATAATTTTGAACAATTAAAGGTTTAATAATTTCAAAAATATACAGAAGTTCGAATTTTTTAAAAATTGTATACACTCTTGTTAAAATTCATTAAAATTTTGTAAAGCTTCATACAATTCATGAAGGTTTATAAAATTTATTTTATTTCTTAATTTTCATTTAATTTATTTTATTAAATGGAAAAGTTTATATAATTTTAAATAGTTTAGCTCATAATTAAAAATTTTACAAAATTATAAACATTTTCAGATAATTTTACAAAATTTTAAACAACTTTAGTGAACAATATTTTTGCAAATAATTTAGAATGTTTTTCGTAGTTGTGGAAAGTTTCAAAAAAAAAAACTAAACCACTAATCTATGTTGGAGTATTTAAGGTCATTTTAAAAAAAATATTTGGAGAATATTTTTGGCATTTTTAGTGAAGGTTTTGTAGAGTTCGATAGTTATTTAGAGAATTGAAGAGGAATTAAGGAAATTCTAGTTTTTAAACGTGTTTTGTGAAATTTTACACAATTTTAATGAATTTTATAAACTTTTACAAAAATTTGGAAAAGTTTAATATTATTGTAAAATTCATTAAAATATTGGCTGTTAAACTTATTTGTAGGTTCGGAAATTTTACGAAACCTACATAATTTTAAATAAGTTTTAAGAATATTAGGTCCGGCAATTTTAAATGAAAATGCATGATTTCAATGTCAATTTAATTAAATTTATGAAAAAAACCTTTTTCAAAATCTTAAAAAAATAAATATTTGACAATTTTAAATAATATAATTATGAAATTTATGTTATTACTGTTGAATGATTTTAGACAATATGTTACAAAATGTTTGGAAATTTTAAATATTTCCAGAGTTTTACAAAATTTTAGACAACTTACGACAAATTTATTTTAACTAATTTTCTCCATATTTTTAAAATTTTAGAATAGTTTAGAAAACAGTGGATAAGTTACCACACTGTTTTTGAGGGATCTAAGAAATTGTTCATAACTTTATCCACAGTTTTAAATAATTTAAAAAAAAAACAGAATGTAGTGAGATGCACGGAATTAAAAAAGTAAAATTTAAAAAAAATCGTTTAAATTAATTTTTGTGTTATGTTAATATTCCTTAAAACTATTCATGCTACCTCCTTCTGTCTCCACAAACTATATACTATACTATTACTACTTTAAAATACTAGAATTATATGTTATTTATTATTTTATAATTTATTATATTTTTATTTTATTTTAATTTTATTTTATTCTCGTATTTATGATTTATGTATGATTTTGAGTTTTTCTTTTTTTTCGTTCATTTTATTGCAGGTAGCGGCCATGATGTCCTGCCCCCTTCCCTTGCCTTTACCAATTCTTTCTCCAGCACTCCACGCAGATTTTCCTCCAGTCCATATCGGAGTTAAGGTAAGCCGGAAACGAAAAAAAAAAATTAACAACAACCATATTTATAAAACATATTTTAATGCTTTTTGTACTAACATATTTTTTTTTTTATGATGTCTACAACATTAACAACAACAACAACCGAAATAGAAATATCGTATAAATTTTTTTTCGACATATTTACGTGTGTGGTATATTATGCGGACGGAACCAAAACATTTGGTAAATTCCCCCAGCGATTGTGACTCTCATTTTTTGTATGTCTTGTATGTGTCAAATAATAATTTTGAGTACGACTTTCGTGAAATTTTTATTTAAATTTAATTTTGACTAACTTTGGAGGCCACCACCACCACATTTTATTTCTTTGGCTTATATAACATTAGACCAAAAAGGGATGGTAACATTGAATTTGTTTTCCAGTTTATTAAATTTTCCCGTGTATGCTTTTCTCTCGCATTGGTATTATTGGTGCCGGTTTTTTTTTTTCGTTGAGGGTTAATTTTGGTTATGTATTTTTTATTCCTATCGGTAATGGAGTGATAAAATGTATACAATCGAGTAACATACGTCTGTGTAGAGCGGTTTCTGATAAGAAAATGGTTATTGTTTTGGATAGCCGTTAGACATGAAAATTTAGGTCATGTAATAGGTTCGAAACGATATATAAAATAACATAATTGAATATGTAGTAGAGACCTATATATGTACATACATATATAGGAAGAGGGTAGCGCATGATGGGATTTTTATGAAGTCTATACAAAGAAATTGATAATGTAATCTGATTGTAAATATTATCATCGGATTATGGTTTGTTGAAGCCGTTTTGGGGAGTAATAGTATTTTAATTTGTTTCTGTATAGAGATTTTAAGTTTATGGAAGTTATCTGTCCAGTACCATTATAATAGATAGATTTAAAACTTTGGTGAAGATTTTATTTACAACTAATGCCAAGTAATATATAATTCAAGGTATATGTACTTTTACCACGTTGTTGGACATTTGGAGATATTAAGGTTCAATAACCTAATATCCTGTTCCATCCTTTGACATAACGTTTGTGGCTATTTTTGTTAGTATTAACATGCGTGTAAAAAATTTCCTTCCAAATTTAAATTATCTACTGGCATGATTTTTGAAACTGTAACCTTTCAGTCTTGCCAGATTTAGTTATAGACATACAAATCCAAATTCTTAATAATTTAACATTTCAATTTCACGCACTCACGAGACAACTTAAAATGGTGTTGTGGATATTTTTACCTATGGTATTAGGAATACAGTAGCCAAAACGATATACAAAAATGTTTAAGCTATCAATTTTTAGCCGACCTTTTGAAACACTTACAAAGTAAAACACACGTAAAATTGTCTTGTATCAATGCTACACCATTTTTTGCGTATAGTACTATGTGAGTGCTTTGAAAGTTCGACTACAATTATTTGGTATCGGAAATATTTTTTCTATTTACCATAATTCATAAAAAATTATAAAACAGAAAAATATTTTCGATACCAAATTTTAGTCAACATTCCTAAACACTCTCATAGTAAAACACACGAAAAACGGTTTTGTTACTAGACAATTTCTCATGTGGTTTACTATGTGAGTGCCTGGCAAGGTCGACTAAAATTTGATAATGAAATTTAATTTTTTTATAATATTTCGTAAATAATTATTTTGTTATAACGGTGGTAGCCCTAGACAACTAAGAATGGCATCTGAGGGGCAAGTAATACCTGATTAAATATGTCAGTATTTCACTAAATACTCGTATCTTGCAAACAAGAATTGTCCCTAGGTTGCCTATGGCCTTGCACATTCGAAAACTTCCATTGAAGATCCATGATCTTAATGGGTATGAGTTAATTTAGGGTGCTACTACCTACACAAATATACGAATTCTAATTCATAGAAATAAAATTATATTTTTGTATTGTAAGGAGGCATTGGCTATCTTTTACACAAATCGGCTCACAAATTATGTGCGGTTGGAAAATTGATTCTTTAATATTTTCAACAATTTATAAAACTCGTTAACAATGTGATGGATCAAAGCACACATCTAATAATTCATATAGTTGGCCGAACACTATATGGTTTATATAACAAAAATGTTAAATAAGCAACAAGGCGACCTCTCTTGTGAGTGATAATGTTTGAAAGTAACAGGCTTGTTGTCTATCTCATTTATTGAGATGACTCTTTTCTTGGCAGTTAACCTAAATACATTCAAGTTATTCCTCAATCTGTCACTTAGGCAATCCATTTTTAGTAATCTGTAGGTGCGGTAATAAAATTGTTGAATACTTTATGCCATTACTACGGTAAAATTTATAATATTTTGTAATTAAAGTGTCGATTAAAGTAAATTCGATGTGGTTTGACTTTCAAAGTGTTTTAACTGTGCTCAACTTTATTAACGGCTATATTCATAATTTAGATGGCGACATAATCCTATTGGATTCTTCTGTAGTGGTTAAAGAAGTCATTGTTGAGCAAACACAAATTCCAACTGAAAATCTATAAACAACGAATTTTGATTTCAATAACACATTCAATCACACAATATTATATTAAACAAAAATGCATAAGAAGACAATCATCATCAGATATATCGGAAGATACTTCTAACATCAATACAGAAAACCCTGATGCAAAGAATACTCGAAACGGTAAGACAAACCTAAAAAATTGGAAAAGAAATGTCAGGAAAAGGAGCTGTCAAAGTGGAAAAATATATCAATTCTCGGGGAAAAGTAGTACCAGCTAAACAAATAATATCTGAAAAGGACTGCTTGACCCTTTGCCGTTTTAAATGCGAAACTTAAGTTATGAAATCTGAGCAGAATGAGTTATTTAGGACATTTTATTTTTGAGTCAGCAGACGACTAATAAAACAGAAGAATTACGTCGGGCATATTTCTGTACGTATTTGGTCAATTTACTTACACCATTTGCCGTTTCGCAAAAATCCATTAACAAAGAGCACAAAATTAAAAACATCATGACAGGATTTGCCCAACAAATGAAAAGGTTTGAAATCATTGAAACGAATTGAGGAAAGAACGTTAGATGACGTCAACTTTGTATCGCTTCTTTTCCGGCAATAGAATCCCATTACTGTCGATTGGTGAATTCATCGAAACAATAACTCGATTCAAATTTAAATATTAAACAAATGTATTGCTTATATAAAAAAGGCGTTCAGCATCCTGGTAGAGAAAACTTTTACAGGAACGTTTAATACAAAAATCAACTTAGACTTCAATCACCGTAAGTCAGGTAGATGTGACTAAAAAAGAAAAATTACTTACTGATAAAATGATTAAAGAAACCGAAGTCCATATTACACGTTAGAGAATTGATGACAGACCAGAAATCACTCGATAAGATGTCAGGAATTCTAGTCCTGTAAGGATTTATGTCCTCTCCTGCACAATTCAAAATTGTCAACAAAAAAAATTTACAGTGCCTATGAACGGAATACACTGGTGAAGTAGTAACGATATTTCCTCTATGCTCTATAAAATACTCGAAAACGTATTTGAGGTCAATGAGATCACTAAAATTGTTACTTGCTTGGATTTGTTTCAATCATGCGGCCTTACCGATGCAACACATTCTAAAAACGCATTCAGATCTTGAAAGTATTTTTATGAAATTATGCCTTCCCGGCAATTCAGCGTTACAGGGGGCCGATAATGCTCATATAGCCAGATTGAAAAGCATTTTTCAAAAAATGATTTTTTTTCACCAATGGGTAACAATTTTCTAGCTACATGATACTCGTAGCTTACGAAACCGGCGGTGTGAATTTTATTCCTTAGCTTAGTAATTTTAAGTTTTTTAAATATTTTAAAATTTTTAGCCAAGAATTGGGAGCTGTGAATTTTAAATGTTTCTAATTTTGAAGTTCTATTAATTTAAAACAATGTTGTAAAAAACTGAAAATTTATTAATAAAATAGGTTAGGTTAGGTAAAAGTGGCCGTCCTAAAGGACTGGCATAGACACAAAATTGGTCCGTAGCTGTACCACATTCGAGCTACCTCCATTTCACTCGTTGAACCATCCTGACCAAGAAGCATTGAAAGTCTCTGACATCGATATTACTAAAATCCGTCAATCCGTAAGAAGTGGAGCTTCTATTTATTTCGCGCCTATTTACAACAATATGCCATTTTACGATACTGCTGTGGAGTGTCCTGATTTTGAGCCAGGTGTAATATGTCATGTGGCATCATGCAAAAAAAGGTATAGCTTCTAATCAATCAGTTTTGGTGTGCAGCTATTGCCACAAATTGTATCATCCGCCTTGCAAAGGGATTATTGGAGCTGCAAAAGTAAAAAAGGCAGCGGATGCTAATTGGTGTTTCCCGTATGATTGCAAAACAGCAACTACGCGTGTTCCTGGGGATCCTACCACTCCAATAACGTCAACAGCAGTGACTTTTTGTACATCCAGTGTGTTCGATGCTCTGAAACTTGCTAAATGCTGTTTGCATATATTGATTGTGGTAATGTACATCCCCAAATAATTGGTTTGCCTGAAATTTGGATTTATCACAATGAATGATTTATTCACGTGTTGCTTAGATGACAAACGGTCGGATTGTGTTACAATTTATACCAACAGTAGTTTAAATTATAAACAATTTAGGCTATAGGAGTCTTCCAAAAATTCAACGCTCTCGGTATTACCTTTAATTTAAATTCGAAATTAGTTTGCATTGCATGTATTTATCGACTTGGGTATACCGATATTTCCAGAATAATTGAAGAATTCATCATGCTTTTGGCTGACTAACCCCATACAAATTTATTTATTCTGAAACCCAATTTAACATAAGAACATAAGTGACTATAAGTTAGGTAATATTTCTGAATCAACACGAATGACAGATACAACAGCTACATGCGAATTGATATTGTGTTGCATAGACTTGATCAAAGATATTTTCAGCAAGTTTCTTACAAAGTATTAGACTTAAAAAATTCGATCCATTGTTTAATTGAAATTAAATTATCAGAAGTTTGTAATACCAAGCAGTGGCTCTTGGCTCAATCGACATAAGATTAAAAGGATATAAATGCTGATGTTGTGTGACACAGTTAATCTACAAATTGCGATGTAACTAAAAAAAATTTTATTCGCGACAATTTCTTAATAACGGGACTGATGCTCGTAAAAAAATTGGAGGACGGTCAATGAAATAATAATTGGACACCCAGATTCAATAGAAATTAAAGAAATAATTAATCAGAAAGGTTGCTTAATTTCGGAGCCTATATACAAATAGCCAATGAATTTAATTAGTACTTTACAAGCGTTGGTTACACTAATGGCACCTCCTGCTGCATGGACGAAGCTGAAAAAAATCAAATAATCAGTCAACATTATGATAGCCTCGATAACTATCATCCAATTTTACTGCTCTCTGCTTTTTTCTAAAAATTTTGTAAAAGCCATAAAAAGTAGGATTAGTTCCTTTTTGAACAAAATGGAATTTTTCTCGTAAATGAATTAAAAGTATCGGCACTCTTGATAGATCTCACAAAGGCCTTTGACCTTGTGAATCATGATACGCTTTAAAAAATTGTATTGGTTGCACTCGTACTTGAATGATCGAGCCCAAGTAGTACGAGTAAATCATCAATTAAGCATCGAATTACAAATCTGCATTAAGTTCCACAGGGCTCTATTATTTTTGGTGTATGTCAATGGTATATATTTAGACAGCAATTTAGTAGATCTTCCACGTTCAAATAGACTATGACTTACATATCTTGTCTGTATGGCTAAAAGCTCATAATTTTGTATTAAGCCAGAAAACGAAATTATTACATTTTAGAAAGCTTCGATCAGCGTACCAGACAAAATATCATTCTTTTGAATGGAACGGTTACACACAATAGCCCCCAAATGATTGCTTTATAGTTAATCCAGTCAATGAATTTCAATATATTACTATCTAAATAGATAGAGATTCAAATTGGAAAGCGCACATCATTCAAGGGTTAAACTATCATTGGTCGCTAGGAAATTGTACGTTCTTCGGTCATATTGTCCTCAATATCTATCTGGCGATTATCTGTTTCAAACCATCATGTTCGCCTTCGTGGGCGATATTCCGAGAAATTCGCATACTCCCCCTTCATTCTTACGTCTTCAACGAATGTTTTACATTAAAAGTGGAAATATCTTTTTTACACATGCAAGATATAATCTTAGAACTAACTTTCAATTTAAAAAACACGTTCCAAATTTCAGGGTAGGCCTGCGGAAATTTTTTTTCAATATTGCTTCGCCAATAATTTTTAACAATTTACCAATTGATATTCGATTGTGCAGTAGCTTTTCTATATTTTTGAAAATCCTTAAAGTTTGGCTTCACCTAACTAAAGATATCGACCATCTCTTCATTCTATTAGTTTAATTGAATTCATTTGATCGGAAGTTCGAACTTCAATAGGAGGCAGCAAAAAAATTGGTGATTATTGATTCGATCGATAATGAAACCAACCAATGATCTCCCGTTGGAGTCCAAGACTCGGCTTTTTACTATTTTTGTGATATATAAGAAATGATGGACTGTTTTTTGTTGAGATAGCATTTGCAAATTTATCCGTCAAGCAGATTTATATATGTACATACATTCTAGCAGCTTATTCGCGTGCTTAACTTAACAACTATAATGGAATTTATCAAAATGATATAAACAGCGCACAACTCTCACCAAAATTAAAGCAAGAACCATAATACCAAATTAGAACTCATACGATGTGAAGTGGAGAGCTGAGTCGTTTGGTGAGGTGACAACCTAAATAATGGTATTAGTGAATGTGCCATCTTAAAGCAAACTTTACTAATGAAGTTAAATTGGTTACGTTTAAAATAAAAACACTAAAGATAGGTGGATTACTACAGCACTGAATGCCACAAATGGGCCCACGGTACATTTCGTCACCACGCGGCTTGCATCAGTGCTAAGAATTTACATCAGTACAGTCTCGGCAAGGTCAATTAAAATTTGGAATCGAAATTTAATTTTTTTTGTATATAATTTCATATTAAATTCTGATACCAAATTTTGGATGACCTTGCCAACGTTTCACATAGTAAAACTCACGAAAAATTGTCTAGCGCTGATGCAAGACAGTTCTTCGTGTATTTTACTATGCGAGGGTTTGGAAAAGTCGACTAAAATGTGATATAAATTTTTTTTTTTTTTTTTTTTTTTTAATCTAATACAATATCTAAAAAATGGAAACAAAGGAAAATATTTTCCCAGAAGAGTAAAGCCCGCCACTGTACAACATAAAAATTATAATATTTTATTATTGTTTGATATAAATCAATTTATAATGTTTGTCATATTGTTGTTGCTGTTTAATATTTATAAAGACATTAAGGCGCCTCCACTTTGTTTTTATGTACAATAATAATATCAAAAATATTATGTTTATGTATATATGTATGTATGTGCATATATCTCTATAGGGAATGGATAATGTTTAATATTTTTTTTTTTTTATGTGTTTAATAGCAATTCAATGATTGATCAATGGCAATAAAATATAAAAATAAAAATATTAGATTTATTCGTTTTATATAAAATTGTTCTATTATATATAAATATGTATGTTTATGTATATATTATGTTGAAATCTTATATATTTTTATAAATGTATATGGATATATTATTTTATCATCAAACATAAAATTGTTTTATGTATTATTATAACTATTATATAGCAAAACAGTTATACTATAAAATAAAAGTACATAATTTAACTTTAATTGATTTATAGATTATAGTTGATGCGAGAAAAAAAACATTGTTAGTGTTGTAGACAGACAGTAATTATAATTTTTTTACTAATTACTTCTCGATAAAAACCATAATAGGCGTATAATATACAACAGATCAAAGCTCCTTTTATTTATAATTTTTATTTTTGAAATTATAATTACTATCCATAATTACTATACATAATCGGATTATAATAACAAAAACAAAATGTTAGTTTTATTTATGTATTAAATAACATGAAAAGCTTATATATATGCAACATTGTCAAAGCTCTTTCGCCGCTATAAATAATACAAAAAAAATTAAAAAAATTAATTTTATTTTAATATTATGTATTGCGTTTCCAATTGAATTACCAATAAATAATTAAAATGTTTATATAAATAATAATAATTATAATTGAAATATAATATTTAATATTGTTTCAACTATTAAATTATTATTATTTTGTTATATTTTATAAACAAATAAATATTATTATTATTTAAAAAAAAAGTATTTGTGCGTGACGTCGGTTGTTAAAAATCGATTATAAATTATTTTAAATTGATTTGTTTTAATTAGTTTAGTTAATTGGTTTTAATTAATTTAATATAATTTTGTTGGTTTTTGAAGTACTTAAAAAATATCAAAAATTCTTCCTGATTTTAGGAATGTTTAAATGTTTAGTATTTAGACTAAACACTTTATGGCCTCAGCTATTTTTATCTGGCTTCTGCGAAACGACAATTGCCCAAAAAAGTTTTATTTCATAGTTTTATTAAATATATTTTAACCTGCAAGCTCTATTATAATAAACTTATATTCAAAGTAATTTAGAAAAAAGCTCGCTTGAAAAAAATGTAATTTTCGTTTTTTAAAAGCTTCGTAACATCTATTTTGAGCTTTCAAGAGAATATAGAATTATAGTAAAACATGTCTCATTGAAATCTCATTAAAAACATTATTTGGCTGGTGTTAGAATCTGATATTTAAAGGGGGGAAGCTAATTGGAATTTTTCATTAAACATTAACTTTCCATACAAAATAATTAAGAGCTTATTATCCGATATAATCTCTCCAACTGACGAATTAACTATAATTTATATGTGTGCTACCAAGAACGTTAAAAATAACACAAACTTATAAAAAACGCCCTAATTTTTTTTTAAATTTTCTTCTGAACGTCCTAATTTTTTTTTCAATATTATTATTTCTTCTTTTATTATTTCTTGCTTAGCGGAACACAGTAGCTATACACTACTGCAATTAACAAGTCGCTCTAATCAAATTAGTTTTAATTATAGCTGAATCCAGGAAAATCATGTTAATTTGTCGTGTAATGCATTGTGTACAGTTAAATACAAAATACTTCAATGAACAGTCAGTGATTAATTTTCAAAGTGTCTCGCCGACATTTTTTCTCTCAACCATTCACTACTATTTACTTTTAGATCACATGTGCTCATTCATATTTAGTTATTTACAATGTTCATAACTCCTCGGGTAAGCTCGACTTAAAAGCAGAAAAGTAATGAAACAGCTCAGAATAAAAGTCTATATCTTGACTCAACAATCCAGAAGTAACCGAAGATATTGTAAAAACTAAAATCTCTAACTTGTCGAATTTCCAGAAACTTCATTACATAGAGGCGAATTAAACCGGTGAAGCACCATTTTTATTGAAACCAGTGGAAATTAGTGATTCCAATTACGAAGAGGTATGACACATTCCAAACAATCGATAGAATAACAAGCGTTTCACTATCGATAGTCGTCACATTCGGAATTTCCGAATTATGTCTGTAAATTACTTTATAAGTCTGGGATTAAGGAAAATTATCGACATCTCTAAACTGATACAGTGCGTTGTCTCAGAGTATTGTAATTTCCTGTTACCGCATATGGGACATTATTCTGGTTAACATTATTGCAGGCAAGCTCAAATTATCACTCAATCTCGGATACTCATTTGCAATCATTAGAAATTATTTCCATGTCCAAGCCAAAATTAACTTATCCATTAACAACATCCTTATCTTAACGGCATGAAAATCGGTTTTTACGAGTGATGCACTTAAAACCCGAAAACATCAACTTTATGAAAGCGTATCTCGACTCGAATCAAATGGAAGAGGCTCCAAATGACGATGTTGCACGTCCTAATAATATTTAGTTAAGTTTAGTTACCTATTGTGCTCGATACATCCAAAAATTTATATATTTCATAAGCAGATGGATCTCATATAATTTTGATAATCGCTTCCAATACCAAGGTGGCTCCTGCAAAATTGATGAGCCTTCTATGTGGGAACTTTATGTTAGCGTGTTTTGGAATATACGGTACAGTTCAATCGCTTTACATACCACTTGCAAATGCTCCTTGGTTGCATTCGCAGTACTCCCAATCAGTGGAATTGGAAATTATGTCACGATGACGTGTATCGCTTGCTTACTTGCTGTTCGACACTTGCCAAACTTCTCCGCATTACAATATTTTACAGATGTTTTGTTAAACGACTGCGCGATCGGAAAGGAAATGACCAATTCATCAGAATGCCAGAGTTAAATTGGTCATTTAATTTTTAGGTCAAATTTGTGCAATCTGTTCCCTAGTCCAACTCAACCACTTAACCTTTTCGTAGACGGTAAGATTCCAAATTGCCGTACAAAAGGAAAAATTCGGTAATTTTACCAAAAAATGATTCCAAATGGGTTCCAAATTTTTGGCATTTTGGAGTGAATTATGCCGCCTCAAAGGTTGAGGTAGCAGATCAACAAAACGCTACATTTGTCTTTTCGTATACTTAACTCTACATATATAGCGATTGTACCAATAATTACATCGGTGCCTGTCGTTAATTGTCATTTCTCCATGACAAGGGTACGATTTTGCTGGATCGAGATGGCAACGCCGGAAACTTCATTGCTCCTGCATCAGTACACTTTGGCAGCTTATGGGAGAAGAGGATAAATTGATGAATTGAATTGGCCACTCTCCTTTGTCAGATCAAGTCATGCTAGAACGACCGTACCGGATGATCCTGAACTGACTGTGAGGTCCTCATTTCAGGTCATAGTTTAATCGGTGAACAACCAGCCACACCATCCAGAACCTTCGTTTCTTGATCTTAAATTTAGCTCACTGGACCGTTACTGACATACCCAACGAATGTACCATCTTTTTTGGAGGATTTGATTAACGGAATACTTGTGTCAACTACAACAGCATTCTAAATGGCTCAAAACCAAAGACTTATTATAGTAGTGAATTATCCACCTTATCGAAATGGGTGAAAAAGAGGATCATTGAAATCTTTCTGGGCTCGGATGGTATAATTCGAACAGCCACGGTGAGATGCAAAAGCGCATTTATAAAAAACAATCAGTGGTAAAAAAAATTGCGGAGAATAACTTTCGTAACTAAAAGAGTGAATTTTAAGTTTATTTCCCCCTTCCGGACAGTAATTTGTTCGAAGGTAGACTCAACAGATATCGGACATGGAATTGGTACATACGACTTTCAAAGAGATCGTGCTAAAAGAAAAAGGCATTCATACAGTTGATTAATCGGTTCTCTCTGATGTTACATATTCTTACGAATTGAGCGAATTAAAACACCAGAACATACTGATTTGATTTCTAAGTAGGTCTGATCACCTTGAAATTCATTTCAAATTTACCATCAGCAGGCAATTGTTTAAACTCTTGTTCAATGAATCAGACAGCATTCAGGCGTTTACCACTACATGAATTATGAATGCAGAGGTTTCACTGAAGGTTTAACAATGTACGATAATATGGACATATCCAAAAACATTTGCTAGCCATTTTAATTTTGTAGGTGAATTTCGACATGTTGGACGATATACAAATTGTACCGCTTACTCAGATGAAATTCATAGATCCAATTTGCCACCGTATTCTAGAACTATAAAAAAAAATTAGGAGGATTTTGTATTATAAACTACGATTTATGCTAAATATAAACTGTAAGACTTGTTTATCCGAAATCCTGATCATGGGTAGAAGAACATAAAGTTATAGTATTGTCTTTAAACTATATAAGACAATGAAGTACTAAATAACTACTAGTTATTTTTTACATTGTTGTCGACATTGTCGGCGTGTTGTCGACATTGTCGACGCATTGTCGACATTGTCTACGTATTGTCGACGCGGCGACGTAGAAAATATTAGATGACGCGTAATTGCCCATCCCTGTTTATAAGGCCCGTTGACTGAAAGTGTTCTCACCAGACCTAAGAAATCCTTACCTTCATGTCATTTTGTAAAATTTAAATTCTCAGCCCCTTGATTCGAGTATCCTATGAAATTTTGTTAGAACTGTTAATTCAATTTTTAGACTGCTACAGTTTTCGTTATGAAACGCTATTTTTCAATAAATATTTTGAGAGCCTGTCGATTTAAAGTTTTAGAGGTTATACTGGATATCGGATATCCGTACGCCCGAACGTATAAATGTACTTAATCTAATTTTTAACAAAATTTAAATTGCGCCAATTTATAATAGCGGTCAGATTACCGTCTCAAACTTATTTTAAAAAAAATATAAAAAAATTAGGGCGTTTTTTTAAAATAATAACCAATGAATCAGATTATTATATTATTTTGTTATGTAAATTTCAATGTATAATACTTTACCGACGTGTCCATCTTTTACGTAATTATTTATTATGAAAAAAACGCCCTATATTTTATTTTAAAATTTAAAAAATATCGACATTTGGATTTTTCAAAGAATGAAAAATGTAAAATGAATGAAAAAATTTTTAGGCCTAAAACTTAGAAATAAAATGTTCACATCAGACCTAAGAAAAAATTTAATTTCAAGTAATTTTTTAAAATTGAAATTCTAGCCACTTGATCGGTGGTAGCCTATGAAATTTTGTTGAAATGTTAATTCAATTTTTGATTGAAAATTACTGAACAAAACATATACGGGCAAAATATTTAATAGCTGCCAGATTATTGTCTCAAACTTATTTTAAAAACTATAAAAAAATGAGGGCGTTATTTTAAAAATAACAACCAATGACGCAGATTACCTACATTCCAAATACAAATATTATTATTTCCTTTTTTTATTTCAATTTCAATATTTAACATCTATCCAATTGTTAATTATGAATAAAAAAAACGCCCTAATTTTTATTTTAACTGATTTTTATACTTTATTCATTCTTATACAACATAATTGCAAAAAAATCATTAAAACTTGTGTTTACGCCGTATATAACCCGCGGGCCACATGTTTAACACCTGTGACTTTTCTACATCTCTTCTTACCTCATTATCGTTATAGAGAAATTATAATTTTCCCATAATAGCCTGTCATATTCTATTCATACAAATGTAAATCTACATACATTAATTATTAAATAATAATTTTTCATTCATCACATTCGTATCTTGAATATAAATTTAAACTCCCACAACCCCTCACCAAAAAGTCATCCACATCCCCTGACCTGTAAATAATATAATAAAAATTGCATTTCATACATAAAAAAAAATTATACATAAAATAGGAAGCAAATTATGTATTTTTTGTGTGTATATATAGTGCACGATTGGTTTGTGCTCGTACGTTTTTCCAGTTTTTCACACTCGAGTCGTGCGAAAGAAAAAACCTTAAGTCCACTTGAAATGATTATTATGTGCATATATGTATGTATATGCGGATTCAACAATGGAAATGGAAAACGAATTACATGACGTATTTAACAAAACGATAGATGGGAGCGTTGCGACCGTGTATAGCGCGCAGAGTATATACAAACCCAAGCTTCGTACATTATGTTCAGAATTTTTATCTTTATTACAATTTAAGTGTTGTATCGTTTTGAGACAACCGCACAGATGCAATTTAGGAGATTCATATCTTTATTTTGTCATTTTGATGATACATTCGTATAGTTTTTTGTTTTGTTTGTATTTATATACGCCATTGTTATAAAATTCTAGGTACATACATCCAGTTGAATGGTGACATTTTTTTTTTGTTTGTATTTTATTGTTGCCACATTTATACATAAAATAATGTCGTTCTATATATATATATGTACATACTATTCTGTTTAACAATAAAATAATAACATAATCATTTTTATATATCTCACAAAATGGTAATAGAACATGAACATTGAACAACAACAACAACAAAAAAACTCTAGGAATTATAATTGAAATTGAGTATTGTAGATGGAAAAGCTCGTTAGCGCCATATCAATTTATAGATGGGTATATATGTGTATACCCTAACGAAAAATCTAATGTAATCTATTAGACAGCCGCCATAATAAATGTGAGCGACAAAATATGGATGGGTTATGTCTATACCTACATATATGGATGGATAATCACATGCCCGGTCAAACAAATAAAATAACACAAATCTTTATCTATCTCCTTGTACGTACATATAGATCCCTCGTATACCGACAGATATTGGATCATTTATATTAATTTAATTTTTATTATTTTTCTAACGTCTATAATTTTCTATTTTATTTTTATTTTTGTGTTCAAAATCAAATCTCAAGTGGATAATTTCTAGAGCTTTTTTCACCACACCACAGTTTTCACATTAATGCTCATTCTGGCTTTGTATATAGTTATATCCTATACACACGACTACTGTTTTATATATGTGTGTGCGCTGATTCAATATTGGTCTAAGTTCAGTGATTCTCAACTATCATTGAGGAATGGCCCACCAAATAAATATAAGTTATAAAACTTTTGAGAACTTATCAAAAAGTGGAGAAAAATTTTGATTTCACAAACTATCGACCAATATATACCAAGACTATATCCATTATGTCAAAAGCTTTTGAAAATGATTAGCCGTGGGTATTATTGGCTAAATTCCAGCCATTCGAACTTCAACAAATTTAACTTTTATGTTTCCATGTATTCACCTAGTAAAACACACGAAAAATTGTCTTGCATCAGTGCTAGACAATTTTTTGTGTATTTTACTATGTAAATGCTTGACACGGCCAACTAAAATTTGGTATTGAAATTTTATTTGTTTTGTAGATCGCAGCGAGTACGATGGCTCGGTATCGTTCTGCGTGCTGATCCGGAACAAATTGTACAACGATCTCTGAAAGAAGAGCCACCAAATGGTAGTCTGCGCCTACGTTGCAGGCGACGATGGCTCCACGATGTAGAGAATGACTTGGCCTATTCAGATTGTCTTAGCCAGTATAAAGACCATGATAGCTGATTAACAACTGATTAATATTAATGTTCAAATGCTTCATACATTAGGTTTTGGGTAGATTTTTCGAAATAATTTTGGTTTGTGAAATTTCACAGGCAGATAATTTATAAATTAAAGATCAAATTACCAAGAAAATGTTTAGATAAATAAATAAATATGTAAATTAAAAGTTTAGCCCACTTTTTGACCAGTAACCAAAACCAACGGAATGGTGTAACTAGCAAGCTGTCAATATTCAAACCAAGTTGACTAACTCTATAAAAAAGTTTTTGATTTAAGGTTCGACCTAAATTTTGATGTTATATGCAACTGCTACCATCAAGCCTCTACCAGTTAAATGAAACACAAAAATTTACCACTGGCGTTGGATCAAAATCACTTGGTAATCTAGAATCTTTTTATTTTAATTTTGGCTTTACAATACTCGATTTAGCGTGCGTCTGTTTAGTACCACTCAACACAATACGGACTCTGGGTCTCTTTGTGTTTCTGTTGTAACATATTTAATGTGCCCAGTGGTGTACCGGTTGAATTCAGTTTCATCATTAATTTTCATCATCCCATTTTTTGAAGTCGCTGCTCGATTTTATTTTTGCCCGGACCTTTACCATGGAATTTATGAGATAGGTATAGCGGAAGGCTCAATCAATCAATACTGGGTCCACTGTGTTATCGATCTCGTTTTCCGAATTTATCATCATCTCCGTAAGTTTTATCCTCAATTGAATAGTTTTTGGCCTGTAAATGAGCCAAACGGCTTCCACTAGGCCGATTATTTTCTTCCCGTTACAAGTAACCTTTAGATATGGCAAGGCGCAGAGCACCAGCAACTCCAGCACTAACATCGGGTTCTTAATCTAATATAGCGACTTCGAGTAGATCGGTAGGCGGATTTGATAAATTCTCCTCTTGCTTAGGATTCACAGAACTCAAGACTCGCACTCAAGGACGATATTTTCACGGACGTCGTTTGATCATCGTCATCTGAAGTCGGTTCTACTTTTACCTCGTCCTTTACATCGATGTCTAGTGTTTTTTTAATCAAGCTCTCTTTTTGTTTGAGTCTTCTTTCCTTGGCCAATATATGTTGTAAATCCTCGTCATCATTTCTTGAGTTTTTTCTTTGGCTTCTTTAACGAGGTTTGCTCATCGCGGGTGTATAGTATTCAGATGCTAATTGAAGTGTGGTGTCGTTTAACGAAGCGAGCCTTTTTTCCATCAATTAAGATTTAACTTCTTGCATTCTTCGTTTCTCGAACGATTTGCTATTCTCATCATCACCAATTTTAAACGAGGGCGATTTGGTGGCTCGTTGTTTTGCAACAGTGCAAGACACATTTCCGTGTATTTTACTCTGTGAGTGCTATGAAAAGTTTAATAAAATTTGGTAGCGATTTTTGTATAATTAAATGAATGGTGTGAGCCCAATTGGACGAGCCGGGTCTGTTCATTATTGACGTTTGTTGATCAAATATCATGTCGCATGTTTTGTTGGTTCAATGATATTAATTTTGTTGTGTGCGATTTGTATTTTTTGTGTGTATTTTGTACATCTCAATGTGAATAATCGGATCATCAATGCGCTTGCCAATTTATAATCCGTTTTAGTTTTACGAGTCGCATTTCTATAGGGACGAATTTATCCACCTTGTTAAGCAACCATTTCGTCGGCGGTAAATTATATTCGTAAATTAAACCAGCGTCATTGAATTGAATTGGTTGGCCTCTAGTTTGTCGTGGATACATTGTTTGTTCACCGACGTTAAGTATTCTAAGATTAGCATCGGTTACGGGCTGTAAAATTGGAACAAGTGACCTGGGGTCCATGGGTCAAATTGATCCTCTGATAGAACGCAGAGTGGTCATGAATTGAGTATCGCTTCAATTTGCCTGGCCACTGTTGTCAGTTCTTCAAAGGTGAATACTGTGCATTACTGATATTTGAAAGATTTAACAGCGGCTTCCAAATGTCATGTAGGATGAATCAATGTGGAAGTGAACTACTGTTTGATGATTAGTGTGATCTTTGAAATTTTTCATTTTTCGGGAAACTGGGCAGTGGTTTGGGATTTAATAATTGATTGTCATCTAATTGATTAAGGATGCGAATTTACTGCATTTAGTTCTGCGCACTCAAATAAATATTTTCGTTTTCGCTCGGATTTCATTAAAATTTTTAGAAAATATGATATTGGCGTGAGTAGGTTGAATTCTTTTGTGGGTTTTTGTCTTGGATATCTCGGGCCCGGCAATTTCAATAACACGCATATTTAGACAGAGTACCTCGTGTATTCAGCTGTTCGGTTTTGGCTCATATTCAAAATATAATTTTTAATTCATAAGAGGTGTTTGAATGTTCTTGGGAAGAAATAAAAAAAGAGCCCCTCATCTGAATGATCTGACGGATCTTGGTGAGACCAACGTCAGGGATATTCAACGCTTCGTGAAAAGATCATAATGTAGTGAAGAAGAAATCTTATATGAGGTATAGGCATACTTTACTCTAGCCAAATGGGTCAAAATTATTTTTATTCATCAATTGAAATCCGGCCTACAGAATTTTAGTCTGATTCTCAAATGATAAATTAATTTAACTTCAGATGTCCGACATACAACGAATGGTCATTGACTTTGAGCTGTCTGATAAGACCTTGAACGAAATGTTTTAGTTCACTACTGATGCTAAGTAAAGGGTGTCCCAGATTGAACATCAGATTTCGCTGTGTTTGTAGATAGTCTAATCAATTTGACTATCTATAGACTATCTAATTGATGACCCGTCGTATTTCATTTTTCAGTTCAGACATTGAATTCGGCTTGCTGGCATAGGCCTTTGATTTGGAATATATCCATAAAAAAGAGCCACCGGGAGTTAAGTTGCAAGATCTGGCCGGCCAATTGACCTCCAACCATCTTGAAATTAAATGCGATCGGGAAACTTCTCCTCAATTAAAATCGTTGTTTCTACGGCTGTGTTACATGTGGTACCATTCTGTTGGAACCAAAGTTGTTCGAGATCTTTATCCGTCTACAGAAAACCAGAGCTGCGAACCGGCAAACAGTTCGGTGGTTAATTTGGGGCATCTTTTAAACAATTAAAAGCCAAATTGAAACATTATTGCAGGAATCTATGAAGCATTTCTAAAAATTTATAAAAAGGCATAAATAAAAATAATCTCTAACTTTTTAAATTCCAATCAAATTATAAATTTCCGAAGAATTATTCAGAAGCTCTTAACTCTTCAATTCTATGAGTATAAATAGCCAAATTTTAAAATTCCCAATTTCTACATTATATTTGAATTGAAATCTGCATCCAAATTTAAATTGAAATTCGGGAATTTAGAAAATTATTGGAATTTACCAAAATTTGTAAATTTATAAAATATTTCGAAATGTCTTGGTTTTTAAAATAAATTTTCAATCATATTTAACATGTGCAAAACGAATCTAATCGAGCAGCTAAACGGGAATTGACTCTCGAGGTCTTCAGGCCACATAATCCACGACGCTCTTTTGAATCAATATTTGGGCCGTCTCGATGCTACTATATCAAACGTGGTTTTAGTTAAATTTTGCACCTGACCCTAAATTATTATCTTTCTCGCAAAATGACTCAGGCTCACTACTACATCACTACATTCCTCAAAGTGTTAATCCAATCAACCATGAGACAAACCAATAAGATGAATTAAATTGCGATTACACTATTAACTGAAGAACTGCCACTTCTCTCAATAAACTTTGAAATATTTTCGGATGCCATCTGCAATATGTTCTGGATGGTTAAATCCCACACGCTCCCTAATACGGGGTTCTGAATGGTTGCCGATGTGTTATAATTCAGATAAGAAAAAACACAATCAATTTGTTTGCATAAAACTATTTTCAAATACTGTTCAAATTCCAATCAAACATAAATAAAATTTGAATTGAATTGAATTGAAATCCCAAATGGTGATAGTTAAATTTTGAATGGTTTGATTAAATTTGACTGGAATTTGATGAGTTTAAAGACAAAGCTCAAATTAAAAAATTTAGATTTGAACTGAAAGTAGATTAAAAATTCCTTTAAATGTAAAAAATTTGAATCAGTTTGAATAAAGTTTGAAACGATTTTTTTAAAATTATAATATACTCGACGATATCCAACGTCCCGCGGAACACATTTTAACAACTACTACGGTCCTAACATCATGAAATTATTATTATCTGTTTTTTTTTTGTTGGTCTAATGTTGATCTATTTAATGGCTCAATGGTGGTTAGTTTGTTCGTATCTCAATACATACATATGTACATATATAAAAATTGATTATATCATGAATAATTGAATATTTTTTATTTTTTTTTTTTTTTCGAAAATTTCGTTTCGTTTTCGACGATAGTGGTTGTCATCTTATGACTCTACATACATACATGTATACCATACTCGTTTGTGGGTATGGCTCGTCTAACATTGCTATGTACAGTGAATAAAAAATGTATAGAAAATTGTTAAATTACATCATAGATTGTCATTAAATATCATATAAGTATATATAGATGTGATTATTGTATGATAGCATTGGCTTGTGTGTACCTGTGTGTACACAATGAAGACGAAAAGCTGTATACGAAAAAAAAAATTAATTGAAAATGGTGAATTATTGATTGGTCAGCCAATAAACGTATATACATATACACATATGTCCGCAGTCTGTAAACATATACAGCTTAAAAGCTGTAATTAGTTTTAGTTAAAAAGCAAATTGTAAAATATATTGTATTAACGTCTGTTGATATCTTGCACTTCTTAATTTCAGTGAGCACTTCTGCACTATGATCTAATCTATTAATGTAGGATTTAAATTATGGGGATATTTGAAAAAAAATTTGACCCAAGTTTGAATGAGAATATTGATCGGAATTTAGGTTGAATGGGTTGAACCATAGTTTGAATTCACATTTATTTTAAACAAATGCCGCGATTGATCAAACAAATTCGATGGTTTGGAATTGAAGAATTTGATTTTTATGGAACAATTTATGGTTTCATACAATTTGAACAACTCTTGTTTTTTGAATTCCCCTAAAATCGTAACCTTATCAGAATAAGTAACTTATTTATTAGAATAAGTAAGAACTATAAAAGTTTATCAAATATTTTCAAAGCATTAGATTCAAAAAATTTTTAAGTTCGAATTAATGAATAGTCAAATTTTTTAATTTATTCAAATTTTCAAATTTTACCTACTGAGTTCATCAAATTTTTTGAAATCACCAAATTTTCTTAATTTAGTAAATTGTAAGCCTATTGAAAATTTAGAACATCTAAAACTATATAATTTTTCGTTAAATTAGATTTCCACGAATTCTTTAAATTTCGAAATCAATTTTTAAAATCTGTCAAATTCGTTCATTAATCCGAATTTAACTTCAGAATGCAAATTTTTCTAAATAATTATATAAATTCATCAAACTCATTGAATTTTTTAAAACTCTGTATTGCAGGTACTCATAAATTTATTAGGATTCACTTTATTTTGAAAAATTTTCTAAGATTTGAGATTTGTAAAATGTCTAAAAATTAAATCTCTCAAGGTACAAAAATCTGTGAATTGGTCGGAAATTATCAAATTTTATGAATTCGTTCAAATGTTTAATTATAAAAATAACTCTAATCTAATCGAAATCGAAACTCCTCAAATTTCTGAAAGTCATTGAAATCATGGATTTCATTAAATTCTCTAAATTCTACAAAATTCTGAGTTCCCCAGTATTTATAGCGATGAATGTCTTGAAACTCGTACAATCCTCCTCTACAATCCCAAAGTCATCGAAATTGGTAAATTTTTCATCGGTTTTGTGTTTAATAAATAAAATAATTTAAATTCATCATTCTTTTTAAAACTAGACTATATTGCAATAATGAAAAGCTCTGGATGAGCTTTTGGGAATTATATAGCTTAAAAAGCTTTATTTGAAATTTTATTTCTGTTAAATGGTTACTTTTTTTTTTTTTGACAAATATTTTAATAATAGAGCTTAAACGGAGCTTTTTTACAATTTAAATGTATCTTCTATTTATTAGAAGATAAAAATTTACTGTATTAGTTTAAACCACATATTCGTCATACGGTAAAAAATTTGAAAAAATAGTATTTGAGCTTTTTAATATTGAATATTTTCAAAGGATGAGCTTTATGTAGCTACACCAATTTATTTGGCATATTTGATGGGATGAGCACTGAATTCAAATTTATTTTATCCAAAAATTAAATTGAGCCAAATTGGAAGGTTTTAATAAAACCGACCGTCAATGTAATAGTTTAAATAGTGAATTTTAAAATTTGAGAATTTGATTAAAATTTGAAAAATATAATCTTTGAAAAATTTAATGAAGTTTATTTAAATTATATCGAAAACCATTTGTATAAATTGTAAAATATTAACGTATGTTGATGAATTGCACTTCTTTGTTTGTGTGAGCACACCTGCATTCTGATCTAATCTAATCCCGTAGGTTTTAAATCATGAAGATATTTAAAAATAAAATAAAATATTTAAAAATAAAATTTGAATCAATTTGGAATTAGTTTGAAAAATGTTTGAGTTCAATTCAAGAAGTAAATTGAATAAAACTTAATTATTAGTTTAAGAAAAATATTTTAAATTTTAAAATTTAAAATTTTAATCGAAAAAATGTTCATAAATTTGTTAAAAACAATAAAATTTGTTCGCAACTTATCAAATATTAAAATTTTATAATTTGAAGGTTGATAAATTTTTTCAAATCAATAAGTTCTTTGAGTTTATGATTCTACCTAATTCTCTGAACTCATTAATCGATTCATGAATATGAATCCATCAAATTTTCTAATTTCATCTAATTTGAGTTTATAAAATTCTCTAAAATCACAAAAATTTTTGAATTTGTTAAATTCTAAGTCTAGAAAATTTTAAAATTTTCATAACTGTTATTCTCTGAACGTTTAATAAATTTTCTGAATTACAGTATTCTAAATTTTTTTAGAATTATCATATTCTCTAATAATTCGTCAATTTAACTTAAACAAAAATTTTTGAATTCATCACTCAATTTTAGTAAACTCTTAATACACCTCAAGATCTTGGAATTCGTGTTATTTCTGGAGTTCAACCTCTGGATTCAATAAATTTTGAGATTTGTAAAACTTGTAAAAATTCCCTCTCTAAAGTTACAAAAATCTGTGAATGCGTTTACAAATTTAAATATTAAATTCTAATTCCCTGAACTCATTTAACTATCGAGCGTATGAAATTCTCGACACTCCTCAAATCTCAGAAAATTTTCAAAATATTAGAAGTCCATAGAATTAGGAACAATTATTTATTTTTTAATTTCTACCACCGGATTTTCGATTTTCACTAGATTTTCCAAATTCTTCAAAATCCTGATATCTCCAGTAATCCTGATATCTCCACTACATATTTACGTCGATCCAAGTTCTAGAGGCTTTTTCTTCACCAGTTTTGTGTTTAATAAGTAAAATAAATTGAATTCATCAACATTTTGAAAACTAGACTATGTTTTATTAATGAAAAGCTCTCCCTAACTGTAAAACTCATTACTTGGATGAGCTTTTGAAAATTATATAGCTTAAAAGTTTTATTTGAAATTTTATTTCTGTTAAATGGAAATTTAATTTTAGAGCTTAAACCGAGCTTTTTAATTTCAATGTATCTCCTATTTATTAGAAGCTTAAAATTTGATGTATGAGTTTAAACTGTATATGCGATTCATTTTCACCGAATTAGTTTCGAAAAAGTTGTATTTGAGCGTTTTTAATATTGAATATTTTCAAAGGGTGAGCTTTATGTACAGTTACACAAAATAATTCTGAATATTTGATGGGATTAGGACAAACCATTTATAGATTCATGAAAATATTTAAATTCGTTAAATTGTTTAAACTTATTAATTTTAATCGTATTTTATGGTTTCATCCCATTTTTGCTACTCCAAGTATTTTAAATTCAACTAAATTACTAAATTCTAAATCTAGAAATTTTCATAAATTTGTTAAATATCGCAACTAATCAAATATTTATATTTTGAAATTTGAAGGTCAACAATTTCTTTTAAATCAATAAGTTCTCTAAATTTTACACTACTACCTAATTCTCTGAACTTATTATTCGATTCATAAATATGAATCCATCAAATTTTCTAATCTCATCAATTTCGAGTTCATCAAAGCTGATTTTATCAAATTCTCTAAAATCATCAACTGTATTTCTCCGAACGTATCATAAAAATTTTATGAATTACAGAATTCATCATATTCTCTAACTAATTCACGTCTTTGAAATTAGCGAATTCACTGAGTATTGATTATTCGTCAATTAAACTGAGAGGACAATTTTTGAATTCATAAAATTCATCAAATTCCTAATTCGCTTAATTTATGCAGTTTAAACTCCGAATTCAATAAGTTATGAGATTTGTAAAAGCATAAAAAATTTCCTGGAACTTATCAAATTTTATGGATTGGTTCAATTTTCTAATATTAAAAATAAAATTATAATTTCCTGAATTAGTGAGTTCACTGCCAATTTCATGTATTTCTCGAAACTTCAAAAATTCCAGAAATTTTTCGAAATTTTGTGAAATTCATAGAATACTCTGAATTTGTCACAATATCTATTATGTTCAAAATTCACTAAGCTATAATTTTTTGATTTCTAGAGTTCATCAGTATTTAAATTCATCAAATTTTGAAAATTCTTCATCTGTTTTGTGTTAAATAAATAAGGACTTTGCTGAATTTTTCAAAAGCTCTCCTCAAATTTTAAATTGCGAAATCTTGATGAGCTTTTGGAATATATATAGCTTAAGAGCTCTATCTGCTATCTTATTACTATTTAAAAATGATAATTCAACTTTTGTTTTGTAATTATTTTATTAATAGAGCTTAAATCGAGCTTTTAACATTTTAAGTGTATCTCCGATTTACGAGAAATTTAAAATTTGCTGGATGAGTTTACGCTGCATATGCGATTTACATTCACAGAATTAATTTTGAAATAGTTGTATTTGAGCTTTTTTAATATTGATTTAAAATTCGTATTTTAAAAGTTTTATATCAATTTGATATAAAATCGATTGTTCTTTATATATTTATAGATATTTTATAAAGCAAAATTTAAATGAGTGTTAATTTGATAACAAACACAAATTTATTTAAATCACACTCATATTTTTGAATGAATGGAGTATAAATCCGAATAAAACAGTAAACATCGAATTTTAAAACACTATTATTTGAAGTTTCAATGGAATTATCAGCAACATTTTGTCTATAATTTTAAATTTTTAATTGAGTGAAGTTTGAATAATGATTTAAGTGGTAAATTTTGAAATTTGAGTAGAAAATTTTACTAAAATTTGCAAAATATTAAATAACTCATCTTCATGAAGTAGAATAATTATTTTGAGTGAAAAAATTCCCGATCCAAGTTCATAAGGCTTGTAAAATTCTCTAATTCAGTAAATTTTTTGAATTCATCAATTTTTGTAAATTCAATTTTGTGTTTAATATCTAATATAAATTGAATTCATCAACATTTTGAAAACTAGACTATGTTTTATTAATGAAAAGCTCTCCCTAATTGTAAACTTCACTGCTTGGATGAGCTTTTGGAAATTATATAGCTTAAAAGCTATATTTGAAATTTTATTTCTGTTAAATGGTAACTTAATTTTTTTTGACAACTACAATTTAGATTTGAGCTTTTTTACAATTTACATGTATCTCCTATTTATTTAGAAGATTAAAATTTGAAGTATGAGTTTAAACCACATATTTACATGAGCTTTATGTAGCTACACCAATTTATTCAGAATATTTAATGGGACGAGTAGTGAATCCAAATTTATTTTTCCATTGACCCATATTTGAAATATAACCGTCCGTCAATATAATAGTTTGCATAATGCATTTTTAAATTTGAGTGTAAATTCGATTAGAATTTGAAATAAAATCATCTTTGAAAAATTTAATGAAGTTTATTTAAATTATGTAAACCATTTGTATAATTGTAAAATATTAACGTACATTGATGACTTGCACTTCTATGTTTGTGTGAGCACTCCCAACCTCTGATCTAATCGGGGAACAATAAAAAAAATTAAAATATTCTGAAATCAAGTTTGACTCAATTTTGAATGAGTTTGTAAAATATTTGAGTTCAATTCAAGAGTAAAACTCAATTAATACAGTCTGGTTTAAATCCACCTTCAAAAGAAAAAACGTTAACAAGTTATAGAAAAGACAATGATCGCTAATAAAATTCAGTTTTGTGAATTTACTAATCTCAACAAATTCCAGTTCGTCAAAGCTGAGTTTATCAAATTCTCTAAAATCATCAACCGTAATTCTCCAAACGTATAATAAATTTTCTAAATTACATAGTTCTAAATTTATTTAGAATTCATAACATATTCTCTAACTAATCCACATCTTTGAAATTAGCGAATTCACTGAGTATTGATAATGGCTTAATTCGTTAGTTTAACTGCAAATACAATTTTTGAGTTCATAAGAATCAACAAATTTTTCAAAATAATCAAAATGTATAAACTCATCATTGAATTTTTGTTAGATTTTCATACTCATCAAACTCCTAGAGATCGCTTTATGTCTGCAGTTCAACCTCCGAATTCAATTAGTTATGAGATTTGTAAAAGCTTTAAAAATTCCCTGGAACTTATCAAGTTTTATGGATTAATTCAATTTTCTAATATTAAAATTAAAATTCTAATTCTAATCTTGCGAAATTCATAGAATTTCTTTCAATATTCATTATGTTCAAAATTCGCCAATCTACAATTTTTTTGATTTATAGCATCAATAAAAATGTTCATTAGTACTTATATCGATCAAGTTCTTAAAACTCATTCTCTAAATTCATCCAGATTTCACAATTTATTAAATTTTGTAAATTCATCAACTGTTTTGTGTTAAATTATTAAAATAATTTTAACTCGTCATACTTTTTAAAACAGGACTTTGCTGTATTTTTCAAAAGCTCTCCTCAAATTATTAATTGCGATATCTTGATGAGCTTTTGGAATATACATATAGCGTAAAAGCTCTATTTGCTGTATTAGTACTATTTAAAAATGATAATTTAACTTTTGTTTGATAATTATTTTATTAATCGAGCTTAAATAGAGCTTTTTACATTTTACGTGTATCTCCGATTAACTAGAACACTATTAACTGCATATTCAATTTACATTCACAGAATTAATTTTTAGAAAAGTTGTATTTGAGCTTTTTCAATATTGAATATTTTCAAATGGTGAGCTTTATATATATAGATACACCAAAATAATCGGATTATTTGATGGGATATTATTTGACTAAATTCAAATTTATTCTTCCAAACATGAGCCAAACTTGATATCCATCCTCAATATTATTGTTTGAATGCCGTTTGAATAGTTAATTCTGAAATTTGAGTGTTGATTAATTATGAAACGATAAAATGTTGTAATTTGGCCGAGCAGTTCAAAATAATTTGACTAAAAACCTAAATTGAATCAGGAAAAATTCGTATTTTAAAAGTGGAGTTCAAATGGAGTACAAATACGAATAAAACAGTAAATCGAATGAAAAAAAAAATATTTGAAGTTTCAATGGAAGTTTTTCAGCAAACTTTAAAAATTAACTGTACCAACATTTTATCTACAATATAATTTTAAATTTTTAATTGAGTGAAGTTTGAATAATGATTTAAATGGTAAATTCTGAAATTTGAGTAGAAAATTTGGATAAATTTGAAAAATATTAATTAATTCATCTTCGTGAAGTAGAATAATTATTTTGAGTGAAATTTGACTTACCTAACAAAAATAAAATGAGTGAAATTTAAAAATAGTTCACCTTAGATCAAATTAATTTTCCCCAAAAATAAAACTCAAGAAGGTGTGAAAAATTAAAATTGAGTGAACTTTAGAATAATTTTTAATAAATCGAACAACTTAAGTGAACTTTTAATAATGTTTTAACTAGGTTTAAAATTTGAGTGAAAATTCATACTGGAATCATCAAAATTAATTTTGATTATTTTTCATTCAATACTGAGCAAAAAGCAACATAGTCTCAAAATTAACAAAAAAACCACTCAACAAAATTTATTATTTCTTTTTTTTATATTATTCAAACAGACCACCATAAGAAAATCACAAATTTTAGACATGCACAAGCATAATATACCCGGGGTGAATAAATTCCATAAATTTGGCAAAAAATTATAGGCATAATATAGGGCATATACGGAAAAGGGAAGGTTATAGGCCAGATGGAAAAATTTGTAAAAAAAAATTAAATATTTATTTAAAATTAGGATTAATATGATAATTATTTGTTGTTGTAATTTTTTTTGTGTTAATTAGAATATTCGAGTACATAAAATATGTATTTAAAAGAATATATAAGGATTTTAAATATTCGTATACACATACAAGTGAACATATATGTTTTTCGCTTATAAATATTTAATCTTGGTTTTGTAAATATTTTATATGTAGATGAGAAATATACATACATATGTACATATTATGTTGAATGTTGAGCTTGCAAAAAAAAAAAATATTAAAATTGGTAATGTGTTGTATGATTATGTAAATTTTCGATATGTTCTTTGTAAACATAAAATAGAGCCAGATATGACTTAAGTCATAAAATTCAAAATTTAATGTTTCTTTGTGTATGTATAAGTATGTACACATGAAATTAATCGCACCACCTGCAACTAATGTATACTAGGTAGCGCTTCTTTGTAATTCGTATAAATGTAACATACATATATACATATGTACATACAAAACAAAGATAATTGATGCATCTTAAAAATTCCTTACAAGATGAAATTATTTTTATGACATTGACCTAATGACTCTCGCGTCTGTCGTTCAGTGTACACATACTCGTCTATATATAGTACAACAAAAAAAATTGAAACATATTTTATTTGAACTTTGTGAGTTATGATCTCATAGCATGAAACAAAAATTTCAACATGTGGTAGCTCGAATATTTGTAATTTTCGTATAATTTGTCACAAATATCTTTTGATGTTGAATATAATACATAAAATGATATCATTGACTAATTTTAAATATGTTGGTGTATTGTGCTCGTACACAAATGCACTCATATCATATACAGCTCCCCGATTGTAATAAATCTGATTTTTTTTTTAAATATTGTTCGAGGATATCTAAATAAATTATCCTTAAACGACCGAACAATTTTAATATATGCACCAGCTATGATGATAGCGCGCCTATGCGGAAATTTTTTAGAAAATCAATTTTTCATCAATCAAACAATATTACCTATATCGTTCGTTCAGCCAGTTGCCCGCAGTACAAACAAACCACCACAAATTTTTTTTTTTAATAAATTTATGCTTTCGGGAATTTTTTTACATACATTTATATACATATACATCATGACGACGGGTCATAAAAGTATAAATAATTTTCGTTTGCAGGAGGATAAAACGATATAAGACGATGTCGAAAAAAACCAAAATCACCACCTGTTTCAAACGACATCAAATTATATTCAAATGAGGATAATAATATTATTGTGGTTCCCTGTGCTTTTTGCTATATACAGTATATATGTATATTAACCCCGTACACCTTCACGTGATTTTTTCGTTTATTTCATTTTGGTTTGGTTTGGTTTGGTTGCGGGTATAAAAGAAAAACCGAAAGGTAAACTCTATGAAAAATGAAAATTATATTGAAATTTTATTATATATTTTGTGTATACATATATTTATTAAATTGTAAATTTTTTGATTTGAAATTGAAATTTATATGATATTTTGAGTCTCGGCTCTTTTCTTATATTTGTATGTATATGCAGAGACAAAAGGAACAAGAAAATTATTGGAAATTGAATTTTTTGTAAAATAGAAAATTTATTGTATTATTATAATTTATATAGACATATATATACACATATACATATACATATATATTTTCCGATATGACGATAAAAGTGACAGTTATGAAAATATTATTTTTGTGTCGTTACTTTGATCTTTGGGGCGTTATTGTATCGTCTTTAAATTTAAACTTAGATAGGTGTATGATGGCGGTGTTTGATGTGCTATGAAATTTTGATTTATTTATGTATCTAACTATATCGAAATTCAAATCGCGTATTGATGTTTTGGAATTGAGGAATTGATATGAATAAATCAAGGGCTGGAAAATCTGAATTGCGAATAACAATGCTTTGATATATGTATATTTAAAAATAATTTATTTAAATGCTATAAACTAATAGTAAACCAAAGACTTGTATATAAATAAGTTTAGCTTTTAATGTACCCACCCTAAGCTCAAGATAAAGTCTAAGCACTAATCTAATATTAAGAATAAGTTCAAGTTTTAATATAATTCGAACCATGTATGTAGGTTTTAGTCTCAGTATATTCATCTACCTCAAAAAATTTTGAGTATTAAAATCCAGTTTACAAAATTCTGGTTGACATAAATTGTTGGTTTTAAAATAATAGCTCCAAAACTTGGATTTAGGAAACTAAAATCAAAATTAAGTATGACTAGAGGTTTCTACTTCCCTTTCCTCAGCAAAACATCTACCATTGTAATACGAAAACCAAAAACTAATAATTTTTTATGCATTTGAACTATTTCGAGTTGAAGTTCGCCCAAATTCATTGGAAACACTGAGTCTGGAAACAATTCAAAATAGATGAAAATGGAGCAAACGCTCAAGTGGCTTAAGACGCCATCTAGAAAACGTGCACAACATCAATCCAAACCAACTTAAAGACGCCAGCAATATTACAGGCTGTAGTAATATTTTGGAATCCCCAAATCATGACGGTTTGATAAAGTTGGACAGTCGTTATATCTTTAATGAAACGGCAGCAACCCATGGTGGAAATTGTGTCGGGACTTGTTGTTGCTGTTGGTTTTTCGATTCACGAAATATGTAATAGCGAATTTATTCGTTAATCATTAAGTATTCGACACTTTACTTTGCCGAGGGGCAAGCATCGTATAAGAAACCAACATAGGATTATTTAGAATACTTCGAGCTTCTTGATGCCAAGCTGCATTATCTTGGGATTACTCCGACAGATGTCATGGCAACAACCAGCGACGGAGAAGCAACGCTGATAATACTTGGACGAGATTATCCCAATATCAATACCAACTCTGGTATTTGCTCTGATGATATTTGCTCTGAAATCGATGACGAACAGTCGAATCCGAATTGAACAACCATATTGACTTGAGTGCGGCAATTGATATGATTAGAGACATTTCACCAGTGCGAAATGCTATTTTGCAACGTCATGACAAACAGAAACATGGAAAAGCGTTGAATTTGCTCTTGGATTGTGAGTATGGGCGCAATGCTGGAACGGTTTTTGAACACCACCGACGCGTTTCGTGCGACAATAATTGATTTTGGATCTAATAAAAATTTGCTTTCAAATGAGCTTTTTGATTTTTTGCTAGCGCGAATCAAAGATCGTCGAAATATCGAGCTGTTCTCGCTGCTGAAATTTCTATATAACCTGAATTTGGAAGATGAAACCGAAACAACAACTGAATGTTACGAACAGATTATTTATTGTAGACAATACATCGGAATTCGACTCAGCGTACACAGTAAATGAGTGTTTGGAAACAGCAGCAGAATATGACCAGAAATATCGAATTTAAAAGAAATGCTGGCTGAAACGTCTACAGCTTCGAATATGTCTAAACTTGCCTCTTGCCACGTTCTCCAAAAGAGTACTCTTATAGAACTCAAGAACAATTATAAAGAAACTGTTAGATGCGTAGTTTACTATTCAGCAAACACCTATAGAAAGCGAACGAGCGTTTCCATCGTCAACAATTTTTGGTACTAAAAATGATCGTTGCTTTCGGCTCGCTCCTTAAACGCTCTTGTGTTCTTCAAACATTTTTGTATTAAATAGTACTGGCTGTTAAAAAGAATAAAAGAAATTTAATAATCATTTCATCACAAACTACAGTGCTGGAATCGCGGGAATAAAATTTCAAGATTCTCGTTTCCCGGGAATCAAATGATCCCAGGTATAGTGACTCTCTAGATATGACTAGTCTTTTTATGGTAGTACATTTATGGATGTCACTAAGGGTGAAATGCTATTGAAAGCAAAAGTATTGCATATACGGCATACAGGTTTGAACGAATCTGATGTATCCGCGTTAAGTGACTGTCCGTTAAAGTAACATTTTACTGTATAAAGTAGCATATGTTCCACCATTTCAAAGTAATTCTGCGTCACCAAAAAAAGAGACAAACTATTTGGTAAACCCATAATTTTTAATCAATCAAGATTTTGTGAACCAGATTTTCCAAACGCTTACAAGTTTTAGTTAAAGTCTTTTACTTAATCTATGCCTAAGCCTGAGTCTAAGTCAAAGTCAAAGTCTAAGTCCAAGTTTAAATCTAAGTCTAAGTCTTTTTTTTTTTTTGGGTTGAGTAACGTGTGGAAAATCTTCGGAAGACGATGCATTGGTGAGACAAACACCTCAGCAATAGTGGATTTCTACCACCTAAAAACCACACACCCGCCACTTTCACATCTTCCATGCTGAACTATCGTTGGACATTACTTTACATAGAGATGTTTAGCCGTTTGCCTCTTTGTTCTCTCTGTAGCAAATCAATCTTATATTGAGTTTGTCACCGCCTCAGCTCATTCATTACCACTGCCGCCATATAGCTTACAGCATTCCATCCTTCCTCAGAGCCAATCATTAATTATTTTCTGGTGTTGGACGCTGCCCTAGGACAGCTGACAGTTCCCTTCAAATATCCGGCATTGGAAAATAATGTGCTCCACATCTTCTTGGGATTCTTTGAAAGCAGGACAATCTGGAGAATCAGTGTGCTTGAACCTGCACAAGTTTGCTTCTAGTTGTACACGATTGGGATACCTTTTCTTCCTATCCCTCTTGTGCGTCTCGCGGCAATAGATACTGTGCGGAAGCCACATATCACTCGTAGTGGCACTTAGGCGGTACACCGATACCAATTTGCGTTTATATGTTTCGAAGTCCATCGCATCACCCCATACAGGAAGTCAAAGTCTAAGTCTAATTCTAAGTCTAAGATTAAGTCTAAAACCAAGCCTAAGTCTAAGTCTAAGTCTAAATCTAAGTTTTAGTCTTAGTCTAAGTCTAAGTCTAAGTCTCAGTCTAAGTCTAAGTCTAAGTCTTAGTCTAAGTCTAAATCTAAATCTAAGTCTAAGTCTTAGTCTAAGTCTAACTCTAAGATTAAGTCTAAGTCTCAGTCTAAGTCTAAGTCTAAGTCTAAGTCTCAGTCTCAGTCTCAGTCTCAGTCTCAGTCTCAGTCTCAGTCTCAGTCTCAGTCTCAGTCTCAGTCTCAGTCTCAGTCTCAGTCTCAGTCTCAGTCTCAGTCTCAGTCTCAGTCTCAGTCTCAGTCTCAGTCTCAGTCTCAGTCTCAGTCTCAGTCTCAGTCTCAGTCTCAGTCTCAGTCTCAGTCTCAGTCTCAGTCTCAGTCTCAGTCTCAGTCTCAGTCTCAGTCTCAGTCTCAGTCTCAGTCTCAGTCTCAGTCTCAGTCTCAGTCTCAGTCTCAGTCTCAGTCTCAGTCTCAGTCTCAGTCTCAGTCTCAGTCTCAGTCTCAGTCTCAGTCTCAGTCTCAGTCTCAGTCTCAGTCTCAGTCTCAGTCTCAGTCTCAGTCTCAGTCTCAGTCTCAGTCTCAGTCTCAGTCTCAGTCTCAGTCTCAGTCTCAGTCTCAGTCTCAGTCTCAGTCTCAGTCTCAGTCTCAGTCTCAGTCTCAGTCTCAGTCTCAGTCTCAGTCTCAGTCTCAGTCTCAGTCTCAGTCTCAGTCTCAGTCTCAGTCTCAGTCTCAGTCTCAGTCTCAGTCTCAGTCTCAGTCTCAGTCTCAGTCTCAGTCTCAGTCTCAGTCTCAGTCTCAGTCTCAGTCTCAGTCTCAGTCTCAGTCTCAGTCTCAGTCTCAGTCTCAGTCTCAGTCTCAGTCTCAGTCTCAGTCTCAGTCTCAGTCTCAGTCTCAGTCTCAGTCTCAGTCTCAGTCTCAGTCTCAGTCTCAGTCTCAGTCTCAGTCTCAGTCTCAGTCTCAGTCTCAGTCTCAGTCTCAGTCTCAGTCTCAGTCTCAGTCTCAGTCTCAGTCTCAGTCTCAGTCTCAGTCTCAGTCTCAGTCTCAGTCTCAGTCTCAGTCTCAGTCTCAGTCTCAGTCTCAGTCTCAGTCTCAGTCTCAGTCTCAGTCTCAGTCTCAGTCTCAGTCTCAGTCTCAGTCTCAGTCTCAGTCTCAGTCTCAGTCTCAGTCTCAGTCTCAGTCTCAGTCTCAGTCTCAGTCTCAGTCTCAGTCTCAGTCTCAGTCTCAGTCTCAGTCTCAGTCTCAGTCTCAGTCTCAGTCTCAGTCTCAGTCTCAGTCTCAGTCTCAGTCTCAGTCTCAGTCTCAGTCTCAGTCTCAGTCTCAGTCTCAGTCTCAGTCTCAGTCTCAGTCTCAGTCTCAGTCTCAGTCTCAGTCTCAGTCTCAGTCTCAGTCTCAGTCTCAGTCTCAGTCTCAGTCTCAGTCTCAGTCTCAGTCTCAGTCTCAGTCTCAGTCTCAGTCTCAGTCTCAGTCTCAGTCTCAGTCTCAGTCTCAGTCTCAGTCTCAGTCTCAGTCTCAGTCTCAGTCGCAGTCTCAGTCTCAGTCTCAGTCTCAGTCTCAGCATAAGTCTCAGTCTAAGTCTATGTTTAAGTCTAAGTCTAAGTCTAAGTCTAAGTCTAAGTCTAAGTCTAAGTCTAAGTCTAAGTCTAAGTCTAAGTCTAAGTCTAAGTCTAAGTCTAAGTCTAAATCTAAGTCTAAGTCTAAGTGTAAGTCTAAGTCTAAGTCTAAGTGTAAGTCTAAGTCTAAGTCTAAGTCTAAGTCTAAGTCTAAGTCTAAGTCTAAGTCTAAGTCTAAGTCTAAGTCTAAGTCTAAGTCTAAGTCTAATTCTAGGTCTAAGTCTAAGTCTAAGTCTAAGTGTAAGTGTAAGTGTAAGTGTAAGTGTTAGTCTAAGTCTAAGTCTAAGTCTAAGTCTAAGTCTAAGTCTAAGTCTAAGTCTAAGTCTAAGTCTAAGTTTAAGTTTAAGTCTGAGTCTGAGTCTAATTCAAGGTTTAATTCTAGGTCTAAGTCTAAGTCTAAATCTAAGTCGCAGTCTTACTCTAAGTCTAAGTCTAAGTGTATTGGAAACATCTATGACTCTTCGTTGGAATATCCGACCAATGTCATAGACCAACCCATCTTCCATGTCAGTACAAGCTGGCATGGATTACAAAAAAAAAGCTGAACAAATCCTTTAGCAAGCATTCTTTAATAAATGTGTGTCTATGTGGGTATTTTATTAACAAATAAAAAGTCCTAGTTAAAGTCTAAGACTATAAGCCTAAATCTATAAGTCTAAGTCATATTATATTTTCTCCAATTTTCTAAATACTTAAAAAATGTAAATTTTATGAAACATTGACTTTTTGCTAATTTAATTAGTTGGGTTTATGACAAAATATGAAAGACATTTTTCCACTAATTCCCAAATATTCATTGCGCGTTTTACTAAATTTTGATGACTTTTCTAATTCAGTTCCGAAATACTCGTACTGTATTTAACTTCATATAATTTTAAGAACATTTAACGTGAAGAACGTATTCAGTTCTTTCCAGACAATTGAAATCATTCACACTTAAACTTATAGTCAGTCATACAAAAGTGTATAGTAAAAATTAGCTCTCCAGACAGCACTGTATGTTACTTTAACACGTTGTGTCTAAGCACTACAGATTTCAATTTCGTGAATGAGCCTTAGTCTAAATCTATCTAAGTCTAAGTCTAAGTTTAAATCTAAGTTAAAGTCTAAGTCTAAGCCGAAGCCGAAGCCGAAGTAAAGTCTTAGTCTAAGTTTAAGTCTAATATAAGTCTAAGTTTAAGATTAAATATCTAAGCCCATAAGTCTCAAAGTCTCGAAGTGGCAATGACTCTATGTCTCTAATTGTTTAAGTCTCTAAGTATCTAATTCTCTAAGTCTCTAAGTTTGTAAATCTCTAAGTCTCTAAGTCTGTAAGTCACTAAGTTTCTAAGTTTTTAAGTCTCTAGGTGTCTAAGTCTCTAAGACTCCAAGTCTCTAGGTCTCTAAGTTTCTAAGTCGCCAAGTTTCTAAGTTTATAACTCTCGAATTCGCTATGACTCTAAGCCTCTAGATCTCTAAGTTCCCAAGTTAAAGTCAAAGTTAAAATCAAATTCAAGGTCAAATGCAAAATCAAAATCAACGTCAAAGTCAAAATGTATGTTTATGTCCAAATCTCAGTCTAAATGAAAGTGTAAGCCTAAATCTTAGCTTAAGCTTAAGTTAAGCCTTAGTAATAAAAAACCTAAGTTAAGTATAAGTACAAGTACAAGTCTATTGTTAGGTCATTTTGGTTTCATACAGTTCAGACGGTCAATACTGCCTGAGCACTTGTTAACACGATGTTCAATTTAGATATAGCAAGGACCATTATTTGATTGCAACGTCTAAGTTACTGTTCCGTTCACACGATTAAAACCAAAAAATTAGAATTTGATCTTGAATTATGTACATACTCATATCAAGTTTAAATTCTAAATTTGTCGAACTCTCAAATTACCACTAAATTGTATTATGAATTGTAGCCAAATTTTAGGATTTTACCATCATTTTACTATATTTTAGAATTAGATTTTATGAAAGTTTATAAAATTAAACTTTTTGTCGTACTCCGATTTGTAACAATAAATTCTGAAAATTTTCGTTTCAAATTTCCGTGTTTTAAATTCTCAGTTTACAAAAAATTCATGATTATGAATTACAAATTACAGATTAATTCTAAAAACGTCTTAGATTACTCAAATTCTGACTATTAGTGATACTGCTGTAATTTTGAATGAATTTTGGGATTTATAAAAATATTTAAATCCGTTAAAAGTATTTGGATCTATGTAACGAAAATTATGAAAATTTTCGAACTAAATTTTTACTTTCTCAATTTATGAAATACTGATTTGCTACCTGAGTTTACGCCTAAGTCTATGTCTATGTCTAAGTATAAATCTAACCCTAAGTCTAGATTTAGCTCTAAGTTTAAGAGTTAGTATAAGTGTAATATTCTAAATTTTAAATTAGTTCTAATCCAAGGTCTAAGAGTAATTCTAAGTCTTAGTATATTATACCCAGCAATCCAAGTTTAAGTAAAGTCAAAGTTTCGGATATTAAATTTGCAGTCTCCACACTTTTCTTGGCCTGGTTTAAAATAATAATTTGGAGTATTTGATTCTCATTAAAAAGGTTGCCCCAATAAATTTATTAATCTTGGTGAAAACGTGCAGTTCTAGCAGGTTTGAAACGCCTACAATAGTTTAATTGGTTTATTTGCCATAATCATTGGCTTAACAATTTTGTTGAATTAATAATTCAATTAATCCTATTAATCCAACACTATATGAATACTATTTATCAAAAGCTTTCAAGTCAATCATTAATATTATCTAATATTGGTTTCTGAATTAAAAATTGTGACGGGCCAAATCAATATATAAAACAAGTGATAACTTAATCATGTTAATTAAATTAATACTTTTTTTTAAATTTATTTAGCATTTCATGTTTTCTATATATGTCCGTATGAATGTATGTATGCGGTTGTAACATATTTTAAAAATAAACTAAAAAAAATTATTTATTTTTAATTTAACAAATTTGTATCCAATTTATAAAATATAATATTATTTTTAATTAAAATAAATAAAATATATATTTTCATATGCCCCAAGGATATAAGGAATGTTTTATTTTATTTAATTTTTTTTGTGCATAGATAAAATTGAATTCAATTTATTTTTGCTATTTTATTGGAAATGTAAAATTTATTACATTGTTTGGGGGGGAAGCGGCGGGGGCACAATACTAGTGCAAGCCAAGTTGTAAACAAAAAATATGTTTTTTATAAAATTAAAATTGATGAAATGCAAATATATTATGTTGTTTCATAAATTAAAATAAATTAATTAAATTCATAAAATAATTACAAATATATATAAAAAAAATTAATTGCTGAATAATTATAATAAATAAATAAATAAAATTACAACAATAATAAATTAAAAATGAATTTATATGGTAATTAGATCTTGCATGTATTTTCAGCATATGTGTTTTCTGGCAATATTGCTGCTGGATCGTTTACATAACGCATTGAATTCATACAATTAAAATTGATAATAATATTTTATTATTCATTTATTAACAATAATTAAAAAAAATATTAAAAATAATTAATAATTTCCGGCCCCAATTTAATTTGAAATATTTAATTTGGAACATCATAATTATACTACATCCAGTGGCAGGTCTGATTTTCAATATGCTCAAATTGGCATAAAACTCTCGCAATGGGATCGTCCACAACGGGTACGCGACTTTAACTCCTGAAATACAGTTTGAACCAAGATTGATTGTAATTTGAGTGGCATTTAATCATGTGGCAGGTCTTATTTTCAAAATATCAAAATTATTTTTAAACAACTAAATTGGAACCAATTAATATAACAGGGATCGTCTAACTTTTATACCTTTATAGAATAAATTTGAACACAGTTTGAATCTAGTTTGATGAGAGCTTGAAACTTGTTGGAATCAACCTAATCGAAAATATTTGAAATCATATAAGATCCATTTATATTTAATACAATTACCAGTAAAACTTTAGTACTCTAGTAATATGTAAGAATAGCAGTTGAATAGAATAGAAAATTTAAGCAGCATCAACATCATCTATGTATACATAAAATCATTGAAGTAGTAATGCCTGTAAAGTATAAGAATAATCATAATGATAATATAAAAAGTAAATAACAGTTGTGTAACACCATCATCAAGCTAGCACACGATACACATATCTAGATATATAGAACATGTATAGATACATTATTTTAAGCTGGCTATGTATCATATTGTATATAAGCAAATATGCATAAAATATTAGAAAATATTTTATACAAAAGAAGATATCATGAAATATGAAAATTCGTTATATTCTTTTATTCGTATACATATATAGAGATAATATATGTACATGTATGTATGTATAATGCTAGCTAGCTAGCTAGCTGTGTGAGTTGTGTGTTGTTGTCTTGAAACAAAATAAATAAATAAATAACAAATAGATGTATAATATATGTATGCGAATACAACAATAACAACAACAGCCAAAATAATAATAATAATAATAATATTTTTATGAAGAATAAAATCTGATATTTCTTTGAGAACATGACAACATTGATACCAAAATGTAGAAAATATATATTAGATATCCAAATAGTCATAAATATTTTATAGGTATACGTTTGATATATGTAGTATCTATACGAGAAACTAAAGTAAATTATGTGTAGAACACACTTATAGATAAGACAAATGAATAATAACCGTAACACAAAATTTGCAGGCCCCCCACAAAAATGAAACATTCCTCATCATCATTCTTCCCAGTTTATATGACGTATATATGTGTGTATATTATTTAAACATATATTTCAAGTCTCATTCATCTCCTCCATACACAGTGTAATCAGAATTCCTGGTAATAAAATTTACATTACACAATAAGTCAAATATACATACATATACACATATATGTATGTATTGTGAATATATATACAGCATACAGAAAAATTCTGTTTGATCTTTTGTTTTTATTATTTCGATTCACAATACTATTATTTTCCAAAATACAACAAATAAATAGAAAATTCAATAATATATAATAAAATAAAAACATTTCTTCTAAAGCTCATTTTTTGTCGAATGTCCCCTGAGGATCTTAATATCTATGTACATAAAGCATAGAGAAAACATATATACGTACATACATATAAAATAATAATACAAATCATAAAACGAAAAAAAAAACAACAAGTATTTGTTGATCTATCCTTTATAATACATGGGTACTGTGCTATATCCTTTTTTTGTTGTTGCTCTATATCCGTAACTCATCTAAAAATTGTATTAGAAAGATGTTCTTTATTGTTGTATTGCTATATTTTTGTGTTCGCCTGTAAACAGATTGTTCTGGGCATAAAGCTTAGTTTTCCATGTCTATAGTAGAGTGTAATAATTAAAAGTGTTTTAATGGGTATAATTTGTTGCCATGTACAATACATGTACATATTATATCAAAAGAGATCAAACGCAGTTTCACCCCGGAAGGCAACTGTAAATAGATTTTGTAAATACCTCATTTTCCAGCGAATTATTATTGATTTTATTACAAATTGAATAAAATGTTGTATAAGAAATTTTAATTAATTTTATTCAATTTACGTTCAAATTTCATTCAAACTGCTTTCAAACTTCATTCAAACTGCTTTCAAATGTGTGTCAAATTTGTTTCAAATTTGGTTCAAACTTCAGTCAAACTTAATTCAAACTTCATTCAACCAGTAAAGTTTTTGAAATTTAATATGGTCTGATTATAATAAAGTTAACACGGAAAGGTTATCTAGTTCAAGGTCAAATAAGCCTTTTAATGAACATAACAATGAAGTTTGTACATATTTTGGTTTTCTTTATTATTAATCTGACTGCTTTAACCCTTAAAAGTTGCTGGTATACATATGTATGTAACAGTCAGATTGATTGAAGTTTGATTTGGCTCGCTCATATAGGGGTATCCAAATGACCTAATTGCAATAAAACGCACTTCAGTCAAACTTCATTCAAATAATATTCTATAGCAGGTTCATGGAATTTAATATGGCTTGAATGATATTTGATTAAAATGTTTGAATTATATAAAAGCTGAGGTTATTTAGTTCAAGGTCAATCTCGGTATTTGAAAAACATTTTTGAAATAAGCCGCTAACCAAAGTTTATTGAATCTCAATAAAGTTTGAACGGATTTTGGTTTTCTTCGCTCTTTGGATCTTTGTCACAATAGTGAGCCGATTGCTACTTCACCCTTAGACCACTGATTATTATATTAAGTTGCTGGTCGCCTTCCGTTTACGATCCCAATCTGACTAAAACATCAATCGTATGTTATAGTTAGAATGATTGAACTTGGATTTGGCCCGCATACACAGATATCTCCAAATTACCTTATTTCGTATAAAAACCAACTGTTCTCAGCTTTCACTTAGTATTCGAAAATAAATTTGAAAGCAGTTTGATTGAATTGAATTTCGAATGAAATTAACTTTATTAAATATACATTCAAACTTCGTTCAAACTTCATTCCAACTGCTTTCAAGTTTCTATCAAACTTATTATAAACTTCTTTGAAACTTTATTCAATTAATATTATGCTGGCGTTGTTCACGGAATTTAACGCGGCTTGAATGATATTTGATTAAAATGTTTAAATTATATAAAGTTTATTTAGTTCAAGGTCAATCTCGGAATTTGAAAGCTACTTTTGAAACTAACCGTTTGCCAAGGATTGATAAAAATTTCAATGAAGCTTGAATGGGTTTCAGTTTTCTTTACCATTATTGGCTTGTCATCATTTACTGAGCTTACTTTCTTTAAACTCTGATGGAAATGTTGATCAAACTTGTTTCAAACTTCGTTCAAAATCCTTTCATATTTTATTCGAACAATATTCTATCGAAGTTCATTAAGTTTAATATGGCTTGATTGATAACTGATTAAAATATTATAATAAAGGGAAGTCTGAAGATGATCTGTTATAGTTCAAGACCAATCTCGGTGAAGTGAAGGCCGCCCTTGTTGGCATAATGATATTTGATTAAAATGTTTAAATTACATAAATTTTATTTAGTTCAAGGTCAATCTCGGAATTTGAAAAATATTTTTGAAATTAATCGGTTTATAATAATTTCAATGAAGTTTGAACGGGTTTCGGGTTTCTTTGCCATTATTATCTTGTAATCAGTTACTGTGCTTACTCTCTTAAAATTCTGATGCAAATCTTTCAAACTTTATTCAAACAATATTCTATCGAGGTTCTTGAAATATAATATGGCTTGACTGATAGCTGATGGATATGTGATAATAAATTAAAGTTTGAAAATTATCTAGTTTAAGGTCAATCTAGGTGAACATTTTTTTGATAAAAGCCGATTAGTGAAAATGTCAAAAGAAGTTTGAACGAGTTTTAGTTTTCTTTGCCGTTGATGGCACTTTATTACATACTGTACTGACTGCCACTTGAACCTTAGATCCCTTAGATTCTGATTCCAAATTTTTTTCAATTTACGTTCAAATTTGGTTTCAAACTACTTTCAAACTTCATTGTAACTGCTTTCAAATTTTAATCAAACTTAATTCAAATTTAATTCAAACTTCGCTCAAACTCCATTTAAAATAATATTATATCGGCGCAGCTCATGGAATTTAATATGACATTTGAAATATTTTTTTAAAATTAGGTTTTCTTTGACATTGTCAAATACTGTGCTGACTAAGTTTATCATCATTTAGACTGGGCTTACTCTCTCTTAAAACTCTGATGGAAATGTTGATCAAACTTCGTTCAAGCTTTATTCATTAGCTCGCTAATACATTGATTTCCAAATGAGTAATGACCTTATTTCAAATAAAATCGAGCTTTGCTGAGCTTTCATTTTTTATTCAAACATAAATTTCAAAGTGGTTTGAATCTTTGAACGAGGTCTGTTGATGTGAAGCAAAAATTCAGAGAACTTTTACTTGATTCCATCCCTTATTTTTGAATATGATTTGAATCCATATTGATAAACAGTTTGAATATAATTTGAAAGAAGTTGGAATGAAATTTGAAAGAAATTTGAATAAAATTTGAATGTAGTTTGATTGAAAATTAAATACAATTTTATTTAAAAAAAAATTATATTTTATCTCGTTACAGGTAAGCAACTATGAGTATAACGCATGGTTCAAATCAACTGTTTATGTCTGTAAGTAATTCTATTCTATGTATGTCGATATTTTCCACCTTTAAATTTATTTATGCAAAAATTAATCTCGCAACTATATACAGAGCTGCCGTTTTATATTAAATTAAAACTAAATTTTCACAAAAAAAAATACAAATAATCAAAACAAAACAGATTGACTTCAGTTTTGTTTGTAAAACTCAAAAATAAATTTTACACTTAACAGAATAACACGGGAAATAAAATTTGAAAAAAAAAAAAAAAAAAAATCTTCTTTCGTACAACAAACAGGTAACAAATCTTTCTTCATCTGCATAATCTTCTCTCGCTGTGTTATTCATCCTCAGCATGAATTACAGGAAAAACTAATTTTTCGTTCGTTCGTTCGTTCGTTTGTTTACTAAAATAAAAAAATTCGTTATTTTCACCTACGTAGTTTTCATTTAGTTCAAAGATTCATTTGGGGATGTATATAGTGTTGGATTGAAGATAAAATGCCAACAACAACACGATAACGATATCTAAAGTGTTTGAATAGATTTAACATGATAAATTAACTAAAATGGAAAATGCAGGTGGAAATAAAAAATAAAATAAAAATGTAAAACAAAAGAAAATGTAAAATAGTGTAGATTCGAAAGCTCCTATAAAAACCTCGTATCTCATCGTATGTACATATATATACCTTTAAATTAAATCCTAATTGAATTACGTGCGCTTACACAAACTCTAATATTTTCATACCTCATGTACTTAGGAATGTATATATCTATGTACATACATACATACATATATATGCAAACTAATTATCACTAATTAAGATATCTCTCAAGAGAACTTATATATTTTTGAAACAGAAACCAAACATTTGATTTACTCGTACTTAAGGTATACATATATATACGTACATACATACATATATTGCAATTATGTACATGAAGATGAAAATTCCTTAAATAGTTTTTTAAGAGTTCGTTACGTATATACGTATGTCTGTCTGTCTGTATATACTCGTATGTAAAACAAATAATAATGAAAAAATATTTTCTTTAAATTATGTATATAGTAAGTATAGATATATACAAATGAAAGTTTAATCCAATAATGTACGTATGTATGTACACATACATACGTACGAACATACAAAATATGATTCATTAGCGCGCATATATATACATAATAGCTATTCGCGTATACATCATATTATTATACGCGAAATGAAATAAAAATATAATCAAGCAATTTCAATTTGCTGCTGCTGTGTGTTCTTTCAACCCGCCGCCAACATATATGTATATATGTATACGTTTAACAACAACAACAATAAATAAAATATAAAAGCTCATGAAAAACGTATTTTTCACCAAACATATATATTTATAATATATACACATTAAATTTACAGCAGCAGTAGCAGCAGGAACAGGAGCAACAACAATAGACCATGTACCAAAAATATAAGAAGTTAGGAGTTTTGGGAAGAAATGCGAAAAGTGAAATGAAATTTGGGATTTGAAAAGGAAATACATGATTTGATCAATCCAATTTTTGTATTTTTTATTTATTTTCTGCTGCATATATGTTTTGATTAATATTAGATTAGGATTGAAATTATATTCTTAGACTATCATTTCGTTTCGTTGCGGCGCTTGCTTCTTGAAGGGTGGTGGTGGTGGTGGATGGAGTGTGAAATGGACAATCTAATTGGATGATCTGTATAGATTTATTTAGGTTTCAACATTAATAAGTCAATACTGTGTATATACATATGTATGTTGGAAAATTGATTTGAGATATTTACAGATTGATCAAATGCATAATTGATTTAATTTGTGATGCTGATAGGCGGCATTAATAACATTGTTTCCCATACGGCTCAGCTTGAATCTCAAATATTTTGTACAAAATAACTTCAATTCCGGAATTGTACAAACAATTTTAAAAATACTGAATTAATTTGTGTTTAAATTCAACGAAATTGGTTAAGCCGTGTAATTCCCCTGGCAAACAACTGAATGGATGAAAATGGTCTTATAATTAAATATTGGTTGAAATTAAAAAAAAAATTAATTTAATAATTGTTTTAACCACTATGGAATTCCTTAAATATTAAACATTTTAAAATTTTAAATTTCTTAACTTGTTTGGTGCCTAAATCCAAATTTTTAAATTCCATTTTCAAATTTTCCAAATTCTGAATAGTTCGTGATTTTTAAATAGAACTGTAGATTCTCGCGTATATCAAATTTCATAAGTGGCTTCGAAATTCAAGGGGGATCTAAGTGTTTTGCTATTTTCTAATAAAAATTAACCTACTGAGAATTCAAAAAAAATTTATCATGTTTCTGGATAGCGAATTGAATCTTTTTAGAGCATTAATTGTTAATAAAATTTTAAATGTAATTCCTAAATTTCGAATAAATTAAAATATTTTATTTTTATAAATATTCGGACTTCTTAAATTTGTGCTTATTTCTTTAAAAATTCAATAACTCAATTTTGTGAAATTTTATAATTATTTCACCAAAATTGTTTTTGAAATTCAGGAATAATATTAAGAAAATATTCAGGAATCTGAAATTATCAAATTATAGATTTAATTTTAGTTTAAGCCCCAAATTCCGGCTTGAGCCACTAAATTGTACCTTAAAAAGTCATTTATAACTTAAACTATTAAGTTAAACCTCATACTAATTTAATTCAAGATTAAAACATAAATATTTTTGTTTCGATAATATTTTATTATAAGCATATTCTGGCTTAAGTGACTCTCCACCTGCTAATTAAGCAAACATGCTTTAACGTTGCTTTAACATAGTTTTAACATTGTTTTAACAGATACTTGTTGTTCAATTTGATCAGGAATCCATACATCGGAATGATGGGCATATATGTAGGTCACACAATCCAAAATTGGTACCAACATAAAATTGATGCTGATATCGGGGAAAAACACGTTTATTCCAAGATTAGCAAGTCCTCAGCACATGTAGATACAATTTTATTAGTAGTTTCTTGCAGATATGTTTCCACTGGAAAAAACCACTGGATTACCTGTTTCAGACAAAGGTTCCGATTTGTTGCAATTTGGCCAAAGGATGTTCTGCAAGGAATCAAGGATGTAATTTTAATCCAGAGCTTGGAACGAACTATGAGGGCTCTCCTTTTTGCTGAAATCGTTTAAACAACTTTTTTCACATAGATGTCGGCATAAATTTAATTTATCCAAGGGATTGGGGAGATTAACTCCTATCGAGTTAAAAACTTTCAATTAATAAAAAAAAATTATGGTGTTCTGTGAAACGAATTATGAAGAGTTCTACAACCTCGCTTAGGAATATTCTATAATTATTCTACTGAATACCAATTAATATTTTGCGAGGAGGACATCAATCTCACGATGTTATTTTGGAAGCTGTACCAAATGTCTGTACTCATGCTTTTTTTTAGGTTATTGTTGTAGTCAACATGCCATTTTTGGCCATTAAAGAACAAGGTTGGTGACCACTTCGAAAAATCTTGATTATTATTCAGTTGAATTGCACAAATTTAGGTTTCGGGGTTGTTTTGTCCAATCCAGAACATGATGGAAATCTAAGGAAAATCGTGAGTATGCGCAATTGTATACACAGGAAACCATTAAAAAATATGCACACAGTCCAATATGAAATATATCTTTACTATCATGCCATCTATTGAGCAATAAGATAATTTTTTAATAAGAACATAATCTAGATAAAAATCGTACTGTACGTCTAAGGTTCTGATTATAGTATCTTCAATTCTGATTACAAAATTTCAAAACTCAATCATAATATCAAGCGAAGATCATGAATGAAAACTTTTCTTCAAAACTCAAATTATTCTAATTTCGTAACATCCAAATTATTATAGTTCCCATACAAGTCCCGTTATCATGATAATTTTGTTGGCATGAAATTTATAATAATTTTCGATATAAAGAAGAGTTGCCTAGGTCTCTGTAGAATTTGAAAATTATTTTTCTAAGATTTATTGGTGAATCAAGTCGAAGTGCTTTGAAACTTTATTCTACATATAGTGGCTGAATTCGCTAATTCTTAGCTGTGGTCTCCATACAAATTTTTTACCAACACGCTCAAAATTTTCACTCAAAAAGGTCCATTAATAATCGAACAATAAAGTTTTTTAGAAAACTTCATGAGAAAGTTGTTCATAAATTTATCGAATTTCAATTTTAGGTAATTTCACAAATTTTGGAATAATCATTAAACCTCATGAAAATAAATTAACAATAATTTATGTCGGAATTTGAGAAGATAATCGTTTAGGCCTTTAAAAAATTATATTTAACGGACAGAGAAAATTCAATACCCCAAAAGCTCACAATGCTTTCGTATGAACGCACTAATACATTAAAAAAATATGTTGAGAGGTGAATTTAAAGGGAATCGAATACCATAGCAAGGGGCTATGAACTCTCTATAATGAAGTCGCCTCTTTATTCTTACGAATTATAAAACCACTTTGAATTCCTTAAATTAATAATTCTTTCATAAATTCTTAAATGTTTTCATTTTTACTAACATTTTAAAATCCGACATTACAATTTTTCAGATTCCCAAATTTCCAAAATCCGAAATTTTTAATTTTTTTAAGTCTAAATTATCAAATTCATGAGTTTTTTCTGAAATCTGCAAACGATTTAAATTTCTTAATTTAAAAAAAAACCACAACTAAAATGCTTAAATTCCTGAATTCCTAAATTTGGTATTGCGTAACTTTCAAATATTTTAACTTTCAATATTTTAGATTTCTAGGGCAATTCTCGTCAAGTTTTGATATTTTAGCTGTAATTTGCATAAAATTTATATTTTTTATAGAAATTATATAATTAAAAAATTAAAATTTTCAAATATAATGTTTTATATTTGTAATAGAGTTTGAGAGCCTCAAACAAATTCTTTTTTTCAATTTCTCTAACTTAAACTAGAAGATGTTTGTGTGGGCAATTTTTTGATTATTTTTAATGTTGGTGAATTTAACAAGATTAAAATTTTAAAATTTAATTCGAATTTTTCAAATTTTTAAATATTTGATTTTATAAATTACTGCTTTTATTTTTTGTTCAACTTTCCAATTTATTTTATTTGTCCATACTGCTGTTCTCAAAATTTTTATTTCGATTTATACAAACTCTTAAAATATTTTATTAATTTTAAATTTTTAAATTATATTTGAAACATTTATAATTCGATTCTAAGTTTCATTTCTAATTCTCATATTTATTGTTTTCCAAATTCTTAAATTTTATAAATTTTAGTTAAATTTTTAGAATTATATTTTAAATCCTTTAAATAATTGAAATTCCTAAATAACTGCGAATTGAAAATTCATAAAGTTCAATTTTTAAATATTTTAATATTTAAAATACGAAATTCAAATTTTATAAAATAACAAATTTCTAGGCTCATTAATTTCGCCAGTCGTATGTATGTATATATGAAAATTTTAATTTTCCGAAATCACAAGTTTATTATTGGAAATTTTTTTTGAATTTTAAAATTTTTTGGAAAAATTTCTAAATTGAACAACCGTATGCAAATCCTTAATGTTTCGAATCTAAAATAATTTTATTCAGTTTTTGGAGGCAGAATCGATATTTACCATATTTTAGAACATAATTGTTCAGTGTTACAATTTTTTTTCTGAATTTTGCAAAATTCCGGAATTTAAAATTTCCAAAATTAAGTTTCTTAATTTAAAACAGTGAAAGTATAAATTTTTCCAAATACTGTATTTCATAAATTCAAAAATGTATTATTTCAAAAAATTTGTGTCTTTAGGTGAATATTAATTGGTTGTATGCATAAAAATATAAAAAAAAATTCTGTTTAAATTAAAGGTGCTCCATTGAGTTTGACGTAAGTTAAAAAATTTTAATTTTATTATTCAAATAATATCGAATTTTAAAATTTTAAATTTCGTTTTTAATTCCAATATTTTTGAAATTTAAAAAATCTTAAAATTGATAAATTTCAAATTTTATATTTTGTTTACCATTGAATGAATTCTTTTTCTTTAAATAGTTTACCTAAATTACTGCGGATTCATAATTTTTAAATATTATTGTAATTTCCAAAATACGGAATTTAAATTTTCCATAATAACAAATTAGTTGGCTCATAAGGAAAAAGCTTAAGGAGGACTTAATCAAAAGGTTTCAAGATAGCCAAACGGACGATAGTGATATGCTTTCTATGTGACTTCAAATTGAAACCCCTTACAAGACCCCCATTTGATGTATACTACCCGTTGTAACATGAGGGGTGGTTTGCAAGACAAACTAGTAGTAAAGCAATTTTCTTCTTTTGATGCGGATGGTTCAGTTATGAATTGCTTACGAGGATACTTGGTCAAGGATTAGTTTTACCCCCAAAATTATGTGTCAACTTAGACGACAAATACATGAGTTAGAGATCAACAAGGATGAGATGCAACAAAATGAGTCATATAAGTTATCGCTTTCAACGTATTTCAATCACCAAGTTAGACCAGTGACAAATTTTTTTCACGAAACAAATAATTGTGCTATTCCGGTGGTATGCTGAAATTGTCATGGATCTGATCATATATTTAAAAATTGTAGTTTGCCTTTAAAGCATAGGTTTTATCAGAATCCCGATTGACTTGTCGTGAATTAGGAAAAATCAAAAATATTGGAGGAATCGTAATCAAATTCAATGTTTTCTTGCTGAATCTTTAAACAACGACTCAACAGATGGGGAGTCTTATGCCGATATTAGAATATTTGGTAATAAATGAATTGGTTTACTGGATAGTGGTGCAAATGTTTCGGTATTGGGGCGTGGTAGTGAAAAATTCCTTAACGGCTCTGATATTAAATTTAATCATTTTTGGTAAAATGTTAAAACAGTTCGTGGGTCGTCAGTATCAATATTAGGTCATATCCGCACCTTAATTATTTTCATTCGGCAAACGAAGTACCTAACTCTCCATATAGCTCCAAATCCTTTATTTGGGAGTCGATTTTTGGGTTGCGTTCGGTTTAAATATTTATATTCCATCTGGTTATTATCAGAGCCATATCTCAGAGGTAATTGATTAACATTTCTCAAAAAGCTAACCTTAATATGATCATACAAAATTTCCAATATGTACTATTCTCGCGTTTGGTAAATGTAATATTTTATCACACTCAATTGGTGTTTGCGACGCCAAACCAATCAAACAGCATCATTATCCAGTGTCACCAGCGATACAAAAAGAGCTGTATAACGAATTAGACCGCATGCTCGCTTCAGGTATACTTGAAGAAAGGCATTGGCCTAGACAAAACTAAATATATTTCCAGTATTCGTCTTAAAGATACTTTCTGGCAGATTCCTTTAGATGAGGCATCAAGGGATAAGACATCTTTTTCCGTACCCTTCTATCAGTTTACCATCATGCCGTTTGGGCCTTGCAACGCCCCTCAAACAATGTGCAGGTTTATGGATAAGGTTATACCACATGGACTTCGTCGCAACAAGTATTCCTATGTATCTAGACGATTTATTGATAACGTGAAATCCGATATTTAGGATACATAGTTGGAAATGTAGTGCTTCAACCAGATTTAGTGAAAGTGAGAGCTATATTACTGAGTGCCTCCAAAGACCATTCGACAGTTGATTTGACCAGCTCGCTTACAGATCTTCTTAAGAAATCAAAGAATTACATCTGGAATGAGGCGGCTCAGTTATCATTTAAAAAACTTAAAGCTGCATTATCGTCTACCCATGTTCTTTGCCATCCAGGTTTCTCGAAAAAATTCTACATTCAGTGCGATGCTCCTAAAATAGGAATTGGTTGGTTGGGAAACTGCAAAGGTTTAACTTTCACATAGAATACAGGAAAGGATCGGAGAATGTTGTGTCTGACGCTCTATCCCGTAACCATGCTGATGAACTTTTTGGTAATTTGTCTTCAGGATAATGCCTGGAAGAAGTTTATTTCTTTTTCGATTTTACTTAAATGTTTGGTTCGGATTAGATTTTCAATTATCGTTTTGTCCACTGGTGTGTTTAAATTAATTGGAATAGGTTCGATTGTCTCGAAATTGTTTACTATTAAGCCTAATTTAGATAATTTTGAAGGTGATTCTGGATTGTCTGTTGTTATATGGTTTAAAACGATGGTTTTAAAATTTTCGGTCTTGTATATGCTTGGAAATATTGTGATTTCGTCATTTAATTTTGAAAACTACCCAATTGTAGAAGTTCTTGTTGAGTTAAAATGTAAAAAAAAATTTATTTAGAGATATTGAACTAGATTTATAGTCAATTCTAGCGTTCATTGCCGCCATTAATTGGAATCCTAAGATACCATCGAAAAATTTGTGGAAACTAAATTCGTAGTAGGTTTGTTACCGTTGTTGTTTCAGTTTCTAAGAAGTTTTTTGAAATAAGGTCTGGCCTTATTATGTTTTTGTTGACCCCAGTGTCTATTAATAATGTTATTGTTTTGTTAGTCATTTTATTGTGGCGTTTCAGATAAGGTAAGAGGTTTATTCTCCTATCTGTATCTGATTTCTGTCGCTCCCAAAAATTTTCATTTTCGGAATTTGTATTAGTTGGTTTTTCAACCTTTTCTGGGACTTCAGAGGTTTCATTTCAGTGACAGGATATGGCCGCCTTCTGAAATTTACTTGTTCCAGCTTTTGTAGGACCCTATTTTGGTTATAAGTTTTTATTTCAGACAATTTCTTGGAATTGTTCGAAATTATTTCGTTTGCGCTGAATTTGCACAAAAATTCGAGATTTTTAGGCCTCGCTGCTTGAGTATAGCCGAAATAAGGCATTTTCAAGCCTGCAATAAATGCTGCTAGTGCATCCACTTTGATGAATCTCTGCAAAATTTGTTTTGTTTTATTATAATACACGTGAATAGACGCATATTGTCCATTTGTTGTGTTGCCCAAAGTTGGGACTTGTAAAAGGATGACTCTTGTTTATCCCCAAGAACTTCCACTTACATATGTATATCTGTTTAATTTTCCCAAAAGTTTGGGGGTTTCCGGCTAAGGACAGAATATGTTTTGCTTTGCCTTCAATTTTGTTTTGAACCGCCTTCCAATAAATTCGCATTTGTTGGTAGTGTACCATTGGAACCATTATTCTATTTTCAAAGAAACTTGGTGTACCTTCAACTGTCTTCAGCCAAGATACTAAATGCTTTCGATTTCCATCGAAATTGGCGACTGATTTTATCGGTTCTGGGATCGGAAATACATCCAGAGTGAGTAGTTGTGGAGCTGGGATCTTTTTTTGTTCTGTTTTTTTTTCAAATACGCCAGAAGCCTGAGTTGCTCTAAAACTTCAGCCAATTGGCTCGAAACTTGTTCTATTTCTGACATTTCAAGTTCCCGATAATTAATGTTTCTATTGGATATGTAAAAATCAATTGATTTCTTACTCATACAAAAAATCTGTCGTTTATTTTCGTGGCAAATAGTGCAATTCTGAAATTTTATTTTTCAAAAGTCGATAAAGAAGTTTTTTAATTAAATTTTAATGGTAGTTAACTAACAAATTTATATCGATTGAATAATTTGTGGCCAAGAAATTTAATAACTAATTTAAATTTCATTAAAATTAAAAATAATATTCCAAACTCATTTGAACCATAAACTACCCATATCGTAGGTACTGCAAAATTCAAAAGACCCGCGCCAATTCTCTAAACCAATTTGTCACAGGACGTATATAATACTAATGCGATGACAAGATGGTTGAAATGTAACTAAATTATGCTTGTGACAGCCAACATGCGCAAATTCTTCATCTTCAAATTAACACAATCATACTCTGTAACTGTTCATGTTACATACACATAAGTATATACACACCACTGAGATGGAAATGAACATATGCATGAAATTAACTGTTTGGTAATTCTATTACCTAGATCTTTTCATCGCATACATAATATATCTGTATACGTACATATATGTACACATGAAAACATGAAATGCATTTAATTTTTCCAACCGGATTTTTTGTTGTTGCGAACATTTTTTTTTTTTTTTGTGTCTAATTATTTGAATTAACGCCAGCAAAACATAAAATTAAAAAAAAATTACAAATTTTATGCAACAATAAATGTTGAATTTATTTATTTTGTAATTTTTTTTATTTTATGGATATTATAGGAATTTTTTAAAATTTTATTGTTATGTTTGCAAAAATTAAATGAAAATAGGGAAAAACTAGAAAAGAGCTAGAAATTTTTATTTTTTTTAATTATAACAACTAGCTAGCTGCCTATTTAAATACGATCATGCCGAAGAACAATGAACCTTATATACAATATATATGCATGTATATATAAATGTATGTACATTATGTATATACGGCATGTTATAAATTAATCAACTCCATTTGATTTTTACGAGAATTAGCGCTAGCATCGTGTTTTGTGTCATAAAATAGAATTGCCACTTAAAATATTTAAAACGAAATTTAAAATATTATTTTTTGTTGTTGTCTATATTTAATACAAAATAGATTTAATTTAATTTTTTATATTAAGTTTTAATATTAGAAAATGCCATACTAAATAAAAGAAAATTAAATTGGCAAATGAGATTATCTATATATGTGCTTAACGATCTTATGGATTTAGATCTCTGAAAGTTTAATCAAATTAAAGCTTTCAATGTTTAACTTAAATAAGTAATAATTTATGGAACTATACAAATTTAATTAATTTCATAATTAATCATAAATTATTAATGACCTAATAAATGACAGTGAAATTCATACTAAAGCAAATAACAAAAAATTACACTGTTAAATTTTTCCAATTGGAATTTTATTTATACGAAAATTTGAATTTGAGGTGTTTTCTTATTTGTATGCCGCCGATTCTAGAAATAGTTACATATTCTCGAGTACATATTCGGATAGCTTACAGCAACTGCCACCTTTGCATTCATATCAACTAAATTAGATTGAGCGGTTAGATTTTCACAGAATTTTGAAGTTTCGCGATTTTAAACAAATTTTAATAATTTTTACTGCCTATCTTAGAGATGTCCACGGGTACTCATGTAATTTTCGGATAGTTTAAACCACCTAGGATTATTCTGGTCAATCAGATTAAATTCTGATGAACTTTGCTATTTGTTCATGGAATTTAAAAGTTACTTGATTTTGATTGATTTTTAAAATTTTGTACCGCCGACAACAGAGATGTCTCCAGGTACTGGTCTATCTTTTCGATCCTGGTCTATCGATTAGGCTATTTTGAATCTGTTTGAATTTTACCATTTAGTTTACGTATGTGAAATTTGTCCTAAAAAACAACAAAAACAATTTCCTCTTATATGTGTAAGTGTGCAAGACTGAATGTCTCGATATAACGAATTTTATCATAAGGACAATCAAATTTGGTACGACGGAAACATGATTTTCTGAATTTTCTTAAGCAAATTCAAAGAAGCGGACACCATAATAACACATATACCAAGATATCTTAAGGTCTAAGCTATTTGAAAAATATTTCAATTTTGGGAAAAGTAGGGGACTAGAGGGTTTAGGACAACCAAGTTTGGTATGACCTGATGTATATCGATTATACCATTTTTCCTAATTTTCTTGGGAAAATCCTACATAGGAAGCGGACACCATAATGACGCATATACTAAGAAGTCTTAGGGTCTAAGCTATCCGAAAAATATTGCAATTTTGGAAAAAGTAGGAGATTAGGGGGTTTAGAATAACCAAGTTTGGTATGACCTCATGTCTAAGAAAATTAGGAAAAACCATATAATCGAAATACTTAACTTGGTTGTCCTAAATCCCCTAATCCCCTACGTTTTCCAAAATTGAAATATTTTTCGCATAGCTAAGCCTTAGAGCATCTTGGTATAAGCGTCTATATGGTGACCGCTTCCTAAGATTTTCCCAGCAAAATTAGAAAAACTCATATACATAATCGATATACATCAGGTCATACCAAACTTGATTGTCCTTAACCCCTAATCTCCTCATTTTTCCAATATTGAAATATTTTCCGGATAGCTTAGATCTTATGACGTCTTAGTATATGCGTCATTATATTTCCTAGCAAATTTTGTGTCCTTTAGTTAAAATTCGTAATGTTATATCGAGACAATCTGCATTGCACACTAACACACATAAACGAAAATAGTTTTTGTTGTGTTTTAGTACATGTTTATGACAAACTTCACGCGTCTATATAAAATATATAGAATTGTGAAGTTTGTCCTAAAAAAATCCTAATTTTTTTTTTTTTTTTAGGAAAGATTTAGGACAAAATTCACGTGAATTTTACTTAACATATTTAGAATTTCAGTGTTTTGAATAATTTTTATTATTTTTCCCAATTGAAATGCTTAAATAGGCGATAAGATCTGTACATGAAGATAATAAAATAACCAAAATTGTAGAGATGTCTACCAGGTACTCGTTTACAGTGTCGAATAGCTTAGACCAACTATTATCTTATTGTGGTCAAGGCGACTCAATTCTGATGGACTTTACTATTTTTCAAAGTAAATAAACTTTTCCGATTTTTAAAAATCGTTCATTCAAATCTAAATGGCGTAAAACAAATAGTAAGTTGAACAGAATTTAATTTTCTTGACCATGAAGATTTTAAATGGCCTATAAACTAGGATCGGCGGTACAAATTTCTAAAAATTGTTTAAAACGAAATCATTTATGTAACTTCTAAATGGTATAAAATAAAAAGTAAAGTTCATCAGAATTTAATCTGATTGACCACAAAAATCTAAGGTAGTCTCAACTATCCGGAAATGACATAAATACCTGTGGGCATCTCTAATATAGACAGTAAAAATTATTAAAATTGGTTTAAAATCACGAAACCGCTCAATCTAATTTAATTCCTAGGGACGCAACGATGGCAGTGGCTCTAAGCTATCCGAATATGTACTCGATAGTATGTAGCTATTTCTAGGTAGCTATTTCTATGTCGCTATCTGCAGGTTCAGTAACGATGAGACCTACAAGTGGCTTAGCGAGAATGGTTTCAAAATGAAAGAAATTTGGAGTGGTTGTCAGCTATCTATTGGCGACCTCCCAAAGACGCTTCTTTTACTGACATGGATCGCTGGTCCGCCAGAGGATCCTCGAGTTGTAACCACCAAACTTAAACTGATGAATCCGATCATTTCGATTGAGGGATGGAAGGTTGTCTGGTGCAAGCGTGAGCCCAATCGATTGGCTTTCGGGTTAACCAAAATTCCTTTGAGAAAATTACGGGTTCCGGCTTATCTTTGCAATACGTTCTAGAGAGCATCTCTTTTAAGGTCGAATCTTGCTCATAAATGTTTTCTGTAATGCATACAGATATTTGTTTAATTCAGGAACGATAAAACTCGGGTGTACATTTTTTTTGGTAACAACATTGGAGCTGCTTCCCTCATTCATGAGTGTAGCTCGACCGATCTTTCGGCAGTGCTCATCATTTTAATATCGAATAATTCCTCCACTAAGCTGGTGCTCGCATCAGTTTTTTTAGCGTTTGACTCTGTCTTACCTCCTTCCTGAGAGGAGCTGGCGAAGCTTGTGTCATGGGGCAGATATAAACACATCCCCATGCTAATGCTCATCACCCGATTTGGGATAGTACGAATATTAATCAGAGAGGATCTTTGTTCAACTATCTAAGCTCATCTGCGAGCTTGAAGTTTCAAATATAGGCAGCGACCCAACTTTTATTAATTTCATTCGGCGTGAGGTGATTAACAATCAGTTTATGCTCTATGTCTATCATCGATTTAATTTTTGATTGGAGGGTGACCGATGATGTTCACACCTTCGATCACATGTGTATCTTCTTTAAGATTAAACTTAAACGACCACCTATAGCCATATTGTAACAGAAAATTAACCAATTGGAGACTTTTCTCTCTCGAGCTGGCTTGTTTACTTACCCTAAAGACATTGAGGTACATGCGTCTTCACTTGAAACGGAAATTTCGACTGCTTTTGAAAATTCTTGTCCTATTATTACGAACCAAACAACTAATAACAAACCCTTTTGGAACTCTGAACCTTCTCTGAAGATTAACGAAATCCGCTAGAAAAATAACAAATAAAGCAAAAAACTTTAATCGCTAGATTGATTGGGAGAATTTCTTAGTGGCACAAAAAGAATATAAACCAAGTCTAAGATCCGCTCACAGAGCCTCGTGGTTAAAACTATGTGAGGAAATTAATAGCCTGTCGGCGGTGGAAAGACTAAATACAGCTTTGATTAAGAACGGTGTCTATAGACCTGATATGCTTCGTCTACGTGACGTCATGGAGAAGTTGGTGAGCTGCTTCTATCTGCGTTCATTTTCTATGGTTGTGCCATTATCAACTCAGATGATATTACTACCGAATTCACTAAGGATCCTTCTGTGGCTTCTGATTGGGACTTGGCTTTTAAACTGATCTATCACGATGTTCTGTTCTGAAGTCTGCTTTTGTTTGCATCTTATAAGGCTGGTATTTTCCCGGCTGAATTACATAGCGGCTTTCCTATCATTCAGGACCATTTGATATACCTTTTCCAGGTGTGTATTGCTTTCTGCGCTGTTCCAAAATCCTGGAGCAGAAGCAGAGTCGTTTTTATTCTGAAGGCTGGCAAATCCGATTATACGGAGCCCAAACCTTTTCCACCTAATTACGTTCCCACTCAGTAACATGCAACATGCTTACAGAGTTGGTAAGTGCTATGAAACTACCCTAAATAAACTTGCAACTAGGATTGAAAGATCCCTCAATAATAAGGAGTTTCTTGTAGGTACTTTCCTCGATATAGCTGGAGCTTTTGATAGTACCTCGTTTATCTCGATTACTAATTCCTGTAATAATTTTGGTATTAATCACACCATTGTCAAACGGATTTAATCCATGCTCAAGTCTCACTGTAGAGACTGAACTCTGTGGCGCGTCAGTTTCTGTCAAGATTGCCAAAGGCTGTCCCCAGCGGTGTGCTCTCTCTCCTGCTGTGGCTTTATGGTCATTGAGTTTTGCTGGACACTTAAATATCTTATCCGACTATTTAATGCCTTAAATACTGTATTGACATGGGTCTGCCGGTCATCCCGTCTTAGACGGGTTTAATTGTCTTTACTAGGCATAGATGTAATCTGGATCTATCCGTTCCTTCTCTTTTTGGGAGACTGATTGCCAGATGTAACTAAGTCAAATGTCATCTTGATTCCAACCTTTAAAAAGATACTGCCATATTTTGGCAATGTAGAAGAGCTTTTGAGATATCCGGGGGTCTAATACCCAGGATGCATTTTGGAATTTGCCTATTGTAAACAGACACCACCCATTGTTTATTATTTTTTGTGTGGAAAAACCATTACGCAAACCAAAACAAAACTTGATAAATATTATAGGGACTCTTCCCCATCGATTTAAATGATTCACAAAGGGTTTACTGATTTTCGTTGTGGTCGTACAAGCCCAACTGATGCCGAACGTTCAGGACGCCCAAACGAAGTCACCTCACCAAAAATTGTTGACAAAATCCATGATACGGTATAGCAAGACCGCAGAGAGAAAGTGCGCGAAATAGCTGGGATAGTAGGCATCTCAATGGCAGTTTTTGCGTCGTTTCATAACTGTGGGTAAACCATGAATCCATCACTATATACCAAAGACCAAAGAACAGTCTTAACAGTGGATTTCTACTGGCGAATCTGCGCCGAAGAAGGCTCAGGTGGTTTTATCGGGCATCAGGGTCATAGCCACAGTATTTTGGGATGCACGCAGCATAATCCACAGCGATTACATTCAGAAGGAGAGAACAGTCCACGGCGAATATTACATCAAACTTATAACCGTTACAACGACGTTTTGAAAGAAAAACGACCGCATTTGAAGAAGAAAAAAATTCTCTTCCATTAAAACAATGCACGGTTGCTCACGTGTGTAGTGACCATGATCAATTGACTGATCCGCCATATTCTCTAGACTTAGCCCCCTACGACTATTTCCTGTTTTCGAACTTGAAGAAATGACTCGGGGTTAAGAGATTCGGCTCTAATGAGGAGATCATCGATGCAACAAACGCCTATATTGAAAGATTGGAGAAATCGAATTATTCGGGAGGGATTGAAAAATTGGAAAAACGTTGGACTTCGTCTATCGAGCTAAAAGGCGACTACGTTGAAAAATAAATTTTTTTTTGGTCGAAAATATTATTCCTTGTTTCATTTTTACCAGACTACTCACTCCGCCATGTCCGTTCGACTCCACTTCTTGTTATGGAGTTCATTTTTTCGTTGCCTCAGTTACGCATCTTTATTCTTGGGACTGCATGTTCTGCTGCGTTTCACTTGATGTTCTATCGTGGAACATAGACAATTTTTTTAAAACTTCACGGTGGTTTAAACATCAAGCGATTTGTGGTTTTCGGAGGATTTTCTCCAAAAATTTAAATTTAAACGAGTCCATAGTGTTTTTTTCAGATGGCTCTCGCTCTAGTCTCACTCCTGGGTTTGAATTCTACTGTCCTTGGTCTAATCAGAGATATTTTGGCAGTCTTGGTTTGCTATGCACTGTTTTTCAAGCGGAAATAATAGCGCTGACGTATAGTGTTCTGGAGGCTTTGAATTTCGCTCTTAAAAACAAAAACATTATTCTGCGTACTGATAGTAAAGCTGTGCTCAATTCATTCATTCCAAACTAGTCAAGGATTGCAAACTCTTCATTAATTTTCTTTGCTCCAATAATACCGTTACGGTAATGTGGATGTCAGCACATTGTGACTTCGAAGGGAATTTGACAAAGGACCAGCGAAGAATCTTGGTTGCGATTTTTACGGGTGACGGTTGATTTAAGGCTCATCTCCATAGAATGGGTTTATCTCAGGATGTCATTTATTTTTGAGGAGTCTCTTGAGGAAGAGGATAACTGATTGCACTTTGTGCCCATGTTTCCCAGTTTTTCAATATTATTCGGTTTCAGGTTTTCAGCTGTAAATCTATTAATGTAGATCAGTTGTCCTCCATACCTTTGTTCAAACTTGTACAGTTTGGTAGGGCTGCAGTCCGCTTGCATCATGGGCCATCCTGGCATTGAACGCGGAATCCTTATGGGTTCCAACCAATTTAAAAAAAAAATATTTAGTCGATTAAAAAAAAATATTTAGTGATCATTTGAATGAAGTGATAACCTGCGACTACAATAATTTTGTAGTACCGTACTACTGCAGGTTTTACTCGTTAACGTTCCTATTATTTTGTTGTACTGAGATTACGTGTTCACAAACGATTTCCAAAAAATATACAAAATACAATCAATGGACCACAAATGTTAATTAAATAATAAATAATACTCTACCTGGGTATAATAGCAATAAGAATAATTGAAAATAAAATTTATTTATTCTTTTTCTAGTGTTTATACAGTTCAATTAAATTATTAAACAATCGATAAAATGTATGTACCTATATGTATAAATTATTTATGAATATTATAGGATTATTACACCTAAACATGTTTAGTTTTGATTATTGGTTTTGTACAAACATAAATACAATTTTCTAGTTCATTAAATTGTTTTATTAATTATGACCGATTATTTTCGATATATGTACATAAATTCAAGTATGTGTACCCCAATGGTTATTATAGGTGAGAAATAATTAGTTTGATTTCGTTTATGTAGAGCTGTACTGGCATCGGGTTTAATAATAATTAATTTTGGGAATATAGAAAGACCAGATCCACAAAATTAATTATACATCCATTGTCATTGGTCTTAGAAGCACAACCTGTAGCACATGTAAACACTATCTTGAACTATAGTCTTAAAAAAAAATTAGGGCGTTGTTTCAATTTCATAATTACCAATGACGTAGAATATATACCAAACAAAATTAATATTATTTTTAATTATTTTAATTATTATTTCAGTATGTTTTAAAATTGGATTCACATGAGTAGGTAGTAAAGCCATTCAATACGCAATCATTGGTTATTATGATATAAAAACAAAGCCCTAATTATTATCTACATATATCAATTTTTACGTTTCGATTCATCTATTACATATTTATGTTAAAGCTTTAAACAGTATTCTTCTAAAATAAATTTTTCAAAAATTCAATATTTTCAAATGAGATAATCGTTATTTAAAAGCTTTAAAGATATTGGAGCTTTTAAATGTTCAAAAAAAATTAAAAACGAATTATCTGTTTTAAGTTTTTAAGCATTATGAATGTTTATTGTTGCTATTGCTACAAAGGTAATAATGGCCATTCGAGCTTTAAAGCATAATGTAGATGCAAGCTTTTGGTATACTAAAATATTAATTATAGTTTCCAATTCCGTTTTGTATTTATTAGAAATAAATTTGACGAATCATAAGTTAACATTTGTGGTAATTATTGAAACAATTATAAATAATTATTGTATACTAGAAAATGCGGCGACATAAAGTCCACGGCCATGTTAGGATGGACGCCATACGATACTATGTAATTATAAAATATAAAGTTTTTATCGATTAAATGTTGGACGATTTTAACACCGATGTGTTGTGAGGGTAAACAAAATTGTTTAAGCAAATATGATTTTTAAAATTTATGCCAAATCAACAGATATTATTTATAAATTTTAAAAACAAAATAATTATTTTTATTTTCTAAAAATATTAATTTCAAATACAGAAATGTAAGCCTGGAATTTGATAATATTTATGTAAATAGCTAAAAACTTATTCAAAACATTTTTCCCAAATATACAAAAATATTTATAAATGAACACAAATTTTTGGTACATAAATTTAAAAGAATTTTTCATATTTTCCAATTAGCAGAATATACGTCATACAAACCAACCCAGATGAACAAAAAAAAATCAAATTCTATATGTTCAAAAAATTTTAACATTTGTGAAAAAAAACAACCTGTCGGTATACTAATCGAATTGACTGTTTCGATTTAAAAAGTCATTCGACAAATCTAAAACAAAATATCAGTTCCGCTCAAAATAGACATTTCTAAAAGCCAACATACATATTTGAAATTAAAATGTGACATAAACTAGACCTACGTTTTATTAAAAAGCTCAAATCTAAAAAGCTCTATATGGCTTTATACATTTAGATAATAAAGGGTGTTCCAATATGAACTTTTTTTTTTAAATAAAACGCATCGTTCATATGTCCACCACGGGCACGTTTGTAGGTGTCGATTCGTTGAACCCAATATTCGACGATTCGGCCACACATTTCGTGAGAAACGGCCGCAACCTCTCGTTCAATATTGGCTTTTCTAACTACACCAGCTTGTTGGAATAGACCAATGATTTAACGTATAGCCCCATAAAAAAAAGTCTAGAGGTGTTAAATAACACGATCTAGGCGGCCAATCGACAGGACAGTATGGTTTGGAAAAATCCAAATTCAAAAATTCAAAATCTTAACTAAATCATAACTTTTTTTCGTTACACCCTATGAACATGGCCTGAATGTGCTGTTTCTTTGTGTCTGACAATTCAACCATTTTCTTCAGTGGAAGTAGTTCAGTTGTAAGCAAAGTAATATCCGATTTTTTAGAATTTCTTTCTGTACGCCTTATACTTTGAGTAATTAACTCAGACTGTTTGTAGGCCGGAGAATATTGGATTTGTTACTGTTGTTGAATGAATTTCAGCAATTTTAATTTCGTATATGGAACTTTTGAAAAATCAAGAACCTGTTTTCCGAAAGAACCGAAGTCCATAAAGTCGGTTGCATTATTTGCATAATTATGATGGGGTTTCTGCGGTTTACCGTTTTCAATAGTCGTATGAACCCCATTGGTGAGAAATACTCATTTACGGCTAAAAAAATTTCAATACTGCTGTGAATGTTATCCTCTTCTTGAATTACACCATGTCCAGCAACAGAATAGTTCATGCAGATGGAATTTATTTGTGGATGATGGTTCATTTCACTTAAAATGGCTAAATCAGTGATATCGCGCTTGTCTTCAAAAACTCTATTTAAAATGTTTACTAGTGCTGATGACCGATCAGTTCCGCTTCGCCCTGATGTATATTCTCTCCAAATACAACAATAAGATTTTTTGTACTCAAAAGTTGTAAATATTCAGCTTTGAGTAGTAAAACATTGGTCCAATTTCTGCTCTAGGACAGTTTAGCACGTTTTGAAAATCAAAGCTGAGAATCGGAATTGCACCCTGTTTATCACATGCCTTCGATTCCCTCATTTCAAATTTTATATTTGTCACACGCACAACATCTATCTGATTTTGGACGTTGAAAATCGATGTCAAATCTTTTACAAAATATTTTTCTGTGGAAGCTTTCTTTTACGGGATCGCTATTTTTTGACTTTTTTTCGTACCCGAAAAGTCAATCTGTGCTGTCCCTGTTTGGGAGCACTTATTTTGATGAGCCGTATACTGCACTGGTGTTTGTGAAATCTTAAATGTTCCCGTGTAAAATAGTTTGCATACGACATGACGAATACCGGATATATCCATATAATAGCAAAACCTATAGGTTCGGCGGGACTGATCTTTATTTGTGGTTTATCTCGTTTGTGTTGCATGTCTATAGTCTATAAAACGCATTAAATTGCACCTGTATCTCGAAATTTTTTGCGAACATGAGTATTTGCAAATCCTTTTTATTTATTATTTTCCTAGCAGGCTTAATCTTGTCACGAGCGCTGACATATTCTTCCCCATATTGACATTTTTTCTTTCTTATTGCACTTTTCCACATTATCGGATCTCGTTTTCTTTGGCGAGTATTTGGCCCACGGTGCACTACCCGGACAAACACATATACTTACACATTAAAATCACCCAACTGTGATTGTTGGTCACCACCGGGATTCAAATCCGAGACACTCGAATAACAAAGCCAGTAGTAGTATAGTTCTAAGGTCGCATCTTTGTAGCAATCTCCATCCACGGTCATTCTCATCAACGAAAAAAACGGTCCAATGACACCATCAGCTTGAAAATCACACCATATAAAGTAATTTTTTGTGGATGATTTTGTTTTTCTTTAAGTTCATGAGGGTTGTCACATGACCAATAACGCATATTCTGTTTGTTGATCTTCATCACCTTTTAGCCAAAAATGCCCTTGATCAAAAATTGGATACGAATCAGATTTTTTGTAGTAAATTTTAATTATTTGTGAACGTTGTTCGTTCGTGTACTTCACCTTATTGAAAATGTTCTCTTTACTGAATGTTTTGCTACTGACAGTTTGGTTAGTTGTTTAAGGGTTCCCAGTGAAAGTTTCAAGTTGTCCAAAGTCCCAAATGGAAAACTTGACAGTTCAGTTATTTTCCTTTTTATAACTCAGTCTCAGGAGGATCATGTATTTTATTAAAACGCTGTACAATTCCTATTTTGGGTTAAAGCTTAAAATATATTTTAAAAGCTCGTGTTTATCATTTTTTGATAATTCTTATATCAATACAGCTTTAATTGTATTATATTTGAATCGATTTAGTTGAAACATCAAATTTAACAGTTTCAAGTATATATTTGATAAAAAGCTAACATTTTTCTGACAGCTTAACCAAATATTGTGTTGTTATACCGACTCAACAGTTTTCTTAATATTAAAAAGCTCTTAGATTTATGTTATTTGATAAAGCTTTTATATTTCATTTAATTTTGTCATTAATCAACATAAAATTTGTTCACTTCTTTCAAAGCTTTCGTAATTTTTGAAAACTTATTTTGGTGTACAGAATGCTATCGACATTAAAAGCTGGATTTAGTAGCCTTTAAAAAGTGTGAGACGATTCAGAATGTTTTGCTATTTGGAATAACCAGCAGATTTGCTTAAAACAGTTTAAGAGCTTAAAATCATAATAAATTGACTATCGAAAGCTTTCGCAATAAACACAGCAATGAGTTATTTATTTATTTCAGAATGGCATTAGTTACGCCAAAATTCAAGATTTAGAATGCACAATATATCAAATTAAAATCTACTCTATTGTATTTTTTACGAAATATTCCTGATAAAGCTGAAAGCTTTACCGAGAGCTTTATTAGAATTCAATCAAGTTCTAAATTTAATGCTTTAAAACAATAAAAAGCTCTTATTTTTAGTTTTTTAATCTTATCAAAGCCAAGACCACGTTTAATAGCAAAAGCTCTTCGACGAATATTTAATATCCAATTATGCTCGTTAATCTTTGAATTTATATTATCAAGAGCTTTTGTAATTTTGAGACCCTTACCCTTAAATCCGTCCATGTTCAATTTATACCGAGTGTAAAAAATGTACCGGGACGGTTGAATATTTTGAAAGCTACATATCGCATCGAAAAATAAAATAAAACGTATTTACTCCACCGCCTGTGAATGGGGGGAATTATTCGTTCGAATTCTCACTTTTTCCAACATCAATTACAGCGCCATCTGCACCGAATACAAAAAAATATTTCATTCAAAAGTTACGTATGGTTAAGTTGACGTAGAATCCGAATTTGAAATAAAAAATGAGGATTTTCATTTAAGATATCAAAGTTGCCCCACCCAAATCCACAGACGGTGGAGGTGGGGGTCGAGTTTAGTCAAGTTGAATAGCTTTTTCAAAAATATTAAACACGTTTTATGTTCAAAATATTCGACCGACCCAGTATCAGACAGTAAGATCCATCTTAATACTTCATCGTTGCGAAATTTTTTTATATGTTTCCTGTGCAATCATTTTGCTATAAAATCTTTTTGTTTAAAAATATGTTGTGTTGCAGAAAAACAAATTGTCCCACGTATCGCAGACCTTGAACTGTATAAAATATTCCCTGGATTTTCTTTTTACAAATTTGATTTTTCTAATTTTCCTATAATAGCGAAAAATACTTGTGTGCGTTGTTCTCCTATTTTGATATTTTCCAATTTCTGTTTGGAATTCGATGTCATAAAAATCAAAATCATAACAATAATGATAAAATACAAATTGATTTTGTTGTTATTCAATCTAGTGTATGTACTGTACTCTATACCATTTCAGCACTTACCTAAAACGTGTACAACAAAATTGATTTTGTAGACAATTTCCCTTCAAGAAATTTGATATTTAATAGAAGCCGAAAATTTAAATTAAAATTTTTAACCTAAATTAAACTTAAACTATTTTTTTAAAGCAACAACGACAATATAGCAAAACGACACAATGTTGGGTATAACAACAGCAACAACAACAAAAAGGGTTGGAAAATTAGTCATATCTCTGTATAGAAAAATGTTTTGTGAAATTTTATATAGGGATTAAGCTTATTGTTGTCATTTTCTATAAACATATCCGAATTTATAGTCCTGTTGCTCAATTTTAGGTTGAGCTTTTATAATAGAATTATCCAACCAAAGTTCCAAAAACCATATATACATTTTTCTTGTATTTAACCCCGCGTTAATAAAAATTAAATTTCCCCCAAAAAATACATTATAACAACCATAATACCCTTAAATCTTACATACACGTATCCATACATATATGTATATGTACAGGGTTAAGACATAGCGCAAAAATTGAACCGTAACATTAAAAATAGAAAATCCAAATCCCCAATTGTACATTTCTATCATAGAATCAACGAAACATGGCACACACACAAGAAAAAAAACCTTTAAATCCTTCAACATATGTTCTTCGTTTTCTTCTTCGTATTCTTATATATATATGTACCTCTCTACTATATTATTATTATTATTATTGTTATTTCGTCTTATTTCATTTCTTTAAAAAGTTAAAAAATAAAAATCTATATTTCCTATTTTTATGTCTAAGAAACGCCATAATGTTTAATATTGTATTTCTTCAGTGCTTTTGAACCAAACAAAATTTATTTTATTATTTTCCAAGGTATTCCATTATATTATACCACCAAACATAATAATACGAGTACCATATACGTATGTACGTATGTATGTATGTATGTAGCTGGATGGTAAAAAATCATTCTAGTTTAAAAGCTTTTTAAGCTTTACCAAAAAATAAAAAAATCGAAAGAAGCAACAGTACACAGAAAAAAAATGTGTTTTTCTTAAAATTTATGGATGTGCCATTTTTAAGATTTTACTGCCTTTTTGGTATATACGAGTATGTATATAGATGTGTGTATGGCTGTGTGCGTGTGTTATCAAAAATATTAACTCTCTGGGTTTATATCTGATGTGTGCGTATGACGTATACGATCGGGATTTGGTGTGTACTATGTGCAAAAAAGGTGAAAGGGCGGCTTTCATAAATCTTTCTGAATAAATCACAAGAATTTTGGGCCGGAGTTTAGATTAAATACTGAGTTCTAGGATCAACACAGTTTTATATTCAAATAACCAGGTTTGCGTTTTGTTTATATTACTTACCATGGCTAACCGACCAACCTTCAATAAAAAATATAAAACAATCAGTGTCCAATATTCCGGCAACTGATTATTGAACATTCCACAATTTACAAATTTTATTGTTCTAATTTCAACTTTCGACTAACTACATTTTTAAATGTGCAACTACCAACCTGTATTTGTTGTTAAAATTCAACAAACAATTTCGAACACTAAATATTCAAATTTCAAGATTGATAGTTAAAAATGAAAAAAAAAATTGAAAACGCGAATTTTAAATCAAAATTATAAACAAAAATTCAATGTCTAAAATTAGATTTAAATTTCCAAAATTCAAAACTTAAACTTCAAAACACTAAACTCCAAACTAAAAACTCAAAACTCTCAACTCTCAAATTTCAACTCTCAACACTCAACTTTAAACACTAAACTCGAACCTCTAACCTCTAACCTCTGAACTGTAATCTCTCAACTCTCAACTCATAACTCCAAACCCTTAACTCTAAACTCAAAACTAAAATCTCAAAATCTAAAATTGTAATAAATTTCAAATTCTAAATGCTATCCTTTAACCTCTAACCGCTTAACTTTATACTATTAACATCAATCTCTAACCTCTAAACTCTCAACTCTTAATTCCAAACTCTCAACTCTCAATTTTTAAACTCTAAACTTTAAACTCTAAACTCGAATCTCGAAACATAAAACTCAAAACTCAAAACTCGAAACTCAAAACTCAAAACACAAAACACAAAACTCTCAACTCTAAACTCTCAACCCTCAACTGTCAACAGTCAACTCTAAACTCTAAACTCTAAACACTAAACTCGAACCTCTAGCCTTTAACCTCTGAACTGTAATCTCTCAACTCTTAACTCATAACTCCAAATCCTAAACTCTAGGAACTAAACTACTCTCTGGGTTTATATAAACTCTAGAAACTAAACTCCCTCTGGGTGTGACGTATACGATCGGGATTTGGCGTGTGCTTTGTGCAAAAAAGATGAAAGAGCGGCTTTCATAAATCTCTTTGAATAAATCACAAGAATTTTGGGCAGGATTTTAGATTAAATAGTAGATCAACACAATTTTAGATACAAAGAACCAGGTTTGCGTTTTGTTTATATTACTTACCATCACCCTAACCGAACAACCTCCAATTAAAAAGTTAAAGCTTTCATTGAACACCCACTAATAATAAACCAGCGTTTAAAGGCCATTACTGTCCCCTTACTGCATCAACAATCTGGCTTCAATGGTTTCGATCCTGGGCTTGGTCTTTATACTGTCTTAGACAACCTGAAGAAGCCAAGTCATTCTCTACAACGACCTCTGCGCTAACTATATGGTGGCTCTCGTTTCAGAGATCGCTGCACAATTCGTTCCGAATCAGCACGCAGAACGTGACCGAGCCAGTGTACTCTCTGTGACCTTATTTCATGCACAATATCGAGGACAGGGATTGGCAAGGTAGATTACGCCGTGTAATCTATGTGGTTGTCAATAGTTTTGGCAATTATTTTGAAATAAAGTCAACAATAGCTTTAATTAAAGAATAGAAGGTTCGATGTTTGCTGTGAGATCCAATACAATATCTGCCATCAACTACAATTACATTTTTAATTAATTAATTTATGTGTTTTGCAATATTCTTCAGCAGACGTTTAATACTGAATGTTAAAATCGAAATTTCTCAGTATTTCTCATTTTTAATTTAACATTCTGGTTTAAGTCTCACGTGCCCCTACTGAGAACGAGAAAAAAATGCTGTTTTTTTTTCTTTCTCGCCACTGCATTTCCTAAGTAAACTAAGAATAGTACCTGAGGGCCACGTATTTGATTAAATATGTAAGTTTTCGCTAAATATTTGTAAATATTTTTACCTTGCATACTAAAAAGAGCTTTGTATGAAATGCTATAAATAGCCTCGCACATCTTTAACCCCCCACTGCCTAGCACTTGAGTCTACAACTGCATATCACTTGGCATCATAATACATTTGGGAAATTTATCGTACTTGATGTGCTAATATTTAGCGGAAGCATTGTCATTATTTTTGGCAAGAAACAATTTTGGATCTGCTAACCTGTTTCAAATCTAATTACATGTTTCGTCATACCATTCAAAACATAAAGTCTAGCACGTTTAGCGGATAAGTTCTGGTTACCTGAACGATTTTGTTTTTTAATAACTCGGGAACTCTTTTGTCCTCCTGAAATGGAATTCGTCTCCGGATTATTTTTAATGGAAGTTATAATCTTATTGTAAAACTTTTTATCATGGTTATAGCACGTTTCTGATTTTTGTGATCTACATTTCTAGGATGAGACCGTTTTTTCACAGTTTTTTTACTCTTCATCGTTGTTTTCGGCAAATTTAATGATTTTGCTATGTATAAACCTGACACTAAAAAAATCAAGGTATTTGTGCATAATTATTGACGATTATAACTCAAACAATTCCAAACAATGTATATTTAAAAGTTATGTTATATTTGATTCCCGATTTTATTTGAACTATTCTTTAGCTTAAAAACTAGTTATGTTAAATAAAACAGAAATTAAAATGCACTGAAGAAAATTCTTTTAAATTATCATTGATACTAAAAAAAATTCGGTCCTCTTCATTTCGGTCTAATTTACAAAATCATTCCAGGGATTGTCTACATTATCGACGTTGTTTACATTGTCGACATTGTTTGCAGGTTGTCGACACGTCAACGTAGAAAGTAATAGTTCCCTGATCGGGGATCTTCATCAGATCTCTGATATCGATATTGTACAGAGGTCCATATGTGCCATCTATTACGCGTTTTACACGCATGACTCTTCTCTCAAATGTAAGGAGACATCTTCCGTACTCTACCGTCAGCGCCCAATTTTCACATCCAAACATAACAACACACCTGATGAACGCTTTGTAAAGCTTCAGCTTCATGGCACTAAATATATAGGTGTTTAGATTTTACCAGTGGCCTTAGAGGATACAAAGCACGGCTGCCAGCTGCCAGCCGTACTTTAATATCCTCAGCCATACTGTTATCGTTTCGAACACTAAATATAGTACAAGTTTTAGGATTGATAGTTAAACATTTAAACCAAAAAGTACAAACGCGAATTTTAAATCATAATTATATAAAAAATCAGACTTCGACTTCAATGTCTATGTTGAAGCGCTTTACATTTGGTAGGTATGTCTATTCTTCACACAAAAAAAAACTGCTTGATTGCGTCGCTCAACACATTACTCATCTTCTTGCAATGGTATCTGGAAGAGTATTATAAACTAAAAATTCAAAACTCTCAACACACAACTCTCATCCTTCAACTCTCATCTCTCAACTCTAAACTTTCAACTCTCAACTCTAAACTCCAAACACTAAAATCTAAATACTAAACTCGAACCTCCTCTAAACTCGTAACTCTAATTCTAAACTCACAACTTTAACCTCTAAACTCTAAATAAACTCTAAACAAAAATTCAAATCTAAAATTTAAAAATTCAAAATTGTAATACATTTCCAATTCTAAATTCTAACCTCTAACCTGTTAACTCTAAACTTTTGACACTAAACTATAACTTCTAACCTCTAAACTCTAACCTCTAAACTCTAAACTCACAACTCTCAATTCTCAACTCACAACTCTTAACTCTCCACTTTCAACTCTCAATTCTACTCTAAATTTTAAGAGTTACTTAACTGTAACCTCAAAACTCACAACTCTCCACTTTCAATTCTTAACTCTTAACTCTAAACTCTAACTCTAAACTCTAAACTCTTAACTCTTAACTCGAAACTCTTGACTCTTAACTCGAAACTCTAAACTCTAAACTCTAACCTCTAAACTCAAAATTCTAAACTCTAAACTATAAACCCTAAACTCCAAACTGAAATCTCAAAATAAAAAATTGTTACAAATTTCAAATTCTAAATGCTAACCTCTAACCACTTCTCTCTAAACTCTTAACGCTAAACTCTAACCTCCAAACTCTAAACTCTAAACTCAAAACTGAAATCTAAAAATTCAAAATTGTAATAAATTGCAAATTCTAATTTCTAATCTCTAACCTCTTATCTCTAAACTCTAAACTCACCTTTCTCAACTTTCATTTCTAAACTCTAAACTCGAAACTCGAATCCCGAAACTCGAAACTCGAAACTCTAAACTCTAACATCTAACATCTAAACTATAAACTCTAAACTCTAAACTCTAAATTTTAAACTCTAGACCCAAAACTAAAAACTCTAAACTATAAACTCTAAACTCTGAACTCTGAACCTTAAACTCTTAACTCTTAACTCAAAACTCTTAACTTTTAACTTGAAACTCAAAACTCAAAACTCTAAACTCTAAACTCTAAACTCTAACCTCTAAACTCTAAACTCTAAATTCTAAACTCTAAACTCTAAACCCTAAACTCCAAACTGAAATCTCAAAATTCAAAATTGTAACAAACTTCTAATTCTAAATGCTAACCTCTAACCTCTAAACTATAGACTCTAAACTCTAAACTATAGACTCTAAACTTTAAACTCTAAACTCTAAACCCTAAACTCCAAACTGAAATCTCAAAATTCTAAATTGTAACAAATTTCAAATTCTAAATGCTAACCTCTAACCTCTAAACTTTAAACTCTTACCTCTAACCCCTAAACTCTAAATTCTTAACTCTTAACTCTTCACTATTAACTCTAACCTCTAAGCTCTAAACTCTAAACTAATATCTCAAAATTAAAAATAGAGACAAATTTCAAAATACTACCAAATTTCAAAGTACCTTTAGTTTCTCCGTTGTCTGGAACAGTCCACCCTCTAAAGTTGGATTATTTTCAATTGAATAGAAAGTAGTTTAGGTAATGTGTGAAGAGTGTTTCAAGTCTGGTAGTGAATCGGGCTATAACTGTACAAAAAATACATAACTATTTTTCATCTCAGATCAAAGTAATGTTATGGAATTAATTGCGAACGCTATACAGCAAAAAACAAAAATCAAAAATCTCAAGAACACAAAATTTTCATCTGCCTTTTCTATTTTTCTGTTAGGGTGACTATTCAACCATAATATTCTATGTTCGTCTCTCTGTAGAAAAACCTACATACATACATGCGTGTATATACATAATATGTATGTATATATAGATCAAATCTAGGAAAATCTCGAGAAAAATAAATAAATCAGAGCAATGGAAAATCTATATTTTGTGCGTCATTATTGACAGGAAAAACTTAAGGAAATGAATTTTTATTGTGATTATTTTCGCTTAAGAGCCCCGATGAACAAAATTTTATTTGTGCGCTCGAGTATTATGTATGTATATGTATGTACGGTTTTAAAGTGATTAATTTTCCCCGCAATAAGATCGACAACGAAAATCAATTCAAAATCAGATGAAGGATTTTTCAAAATTTTCTTTTCTAATCAAGTTTTTATTTTATTTTACTGTTGCCTATTTCGCAACATCTCATCTCTATTTAGTTGCGTTGGAAATGATAAGCAGTTTTCGTCTATTTTTATGTGCGGCTTTCAGTGCGTACATAATGCTATAGAAATAATCGACTTTACAGGAATCGTAGAATTGTGGCTATTTATAATATGTTTTACATACACAGACGTTTCGAGTACTTAAAGCCATCAGCTGCTGTAACCAAAGATGATGTCTGTCTGTTTTACTGTACAGACGCTATTTCGACGAATTGAATAATTTTACTTTTCTAAAATTAATTGATTTATTTAGAATATTTTTTGTGTTCGCGGTTTTTCCGGCAGAATCAAATTAAGATATTTATGTGTTACAAGTCAGATATAATATTTTGTTATACTGGTAACATAAATAAATTAATTTTCAATTTATAATATGTTTAGATTTACTATAATTTTTCATTTTTAAATTTATATATGCAATTAAATGTTTAAACAATGTGCAGATGGGTTTGCTTGGCTATGTACATAAACATTTCTCAGTATTTTGTTTATTGCCATTTAGTTGAATAATTTTGTTTTGTAAATAAATAAATGGACGGCGTCACGTTCGTTATAAATATTATTAGAAATAATAGTTTTTGGTTTGTAATATTTTTTGTATGAGCAAATGGTTAGAATTTGCCCTAATACAATCACTGGACCAACTAAAACCTAAAAATTAGTCAATTAAAATAAGTGCTCTTTAACACGAAATTCCACTTAACCAGGGGAACACAATAGCTTTTAATTGTCCATTAATTTTATTTGGCGCTTCCAAAACCACCATTAAGGATATTTTTTTACATTTTACAACTCAAATTATTTTATTCTTTAAGATAACATTGAAATTAAGTAAAAAACATCGACATTTGGATTTTTTAGAGAGTCTACAAATACAAAATTGAATATAAAATAACAAAACCTTTTATATAAAATTTTTAAAATGCATTTAATTAATTAAAATTCGATTTACTACAGCAAAATTTGAATTTTGGTTCGAATTCAAAGCAGGTGTCTAGAAGAGTAAAGACAATTCCAAAAATAGTATTCAACCTTTTAGAGGGATTCTACTTCTTTGAAATTTAACATCATTAAAATCAAATTTCTATAGACGAAATGGAAATGTCTACTTCAAAATTATAAAAAAATTCCAACAACTTCAACAGTCGTATTTTCTGAAATGCTGAAAAAAACCGTTACTAAATAAATTTGTTTCTCAAAAAGTACCTACACCAACGCACTAACTAAAAAGTTAAGTGAGGAAAAGCAACTTTACTTCGATTTTCCCAAGTTCAATTTTAAATTGCAATACTAAAGTTACGGAAAATCTAAAAGCTTAAATTTAAAGATAATTGAAGGATCTGCTTAAGATTTAAGTGAAAAAGCTTTAACTATAATAAATGTAACCTAATTTTTAAAAGCTCTGTGTACTAGATGATTTAGTTAAAATTAGAATTACTTATTACTGAAAGTACAAACATCACCACACCATTTCATTAATTCATGCTAACTTTTAATTCACAATTTGAAAGATTTTGAAGATTCAGAAATTCTTTTAAGCTTTGTTTTGACATGTAACATTAAATTTAAATTGATCCAGCCAAAAAAAACTTTAAAGGGATGAAAACTTTATTACATGAAAGCTCAAAGTACTAGATTCATTTTCCCTCAGTACATAAAATAAAATACCAACAACAAAATATTGTCACCAGAGCCACAACGTGAAAATTTAATGAAGGTTGAGGCAAAGCTCTAAGTTTCTAATATCGGACAGTAAATTAAATTTCAGGAAGCTTTTCAACAAAGAATTAAACTTGTATAGCTTATCATATCATTAGTATATAAGAGTACTATCGGAAACGAGAGTAAGATACGCCTGTAAATGCTTACGACATTGAGTATATTTTGCAATTTCACTCTGACTAACCAATCTCTTAGTTACTATAGAAATGTCAGGTTGTGAATATCACTCATCGCGTAAGCCAACTTATTGGGCTACAGACATCAACAATGTTCCTGATTTGATTGACTTTTATATCACGAAAGGAATAACCTTGAATTACGTTGAAGGTTTTGAAGACCTTACTCCTGATCACACACCGGTTTTAATGACTCTAAGTACATCAGTAATTAAAAAGAAAAGGAAACTTAACCGTACTAATAAATTCTACAGGCTACATCCGTATTAGGTGAGAAAGTTGAATAAGACAACAACTACCCCCTGGAGATTCGAGAACTGATAAAAAAAGGTGTATAGCATAAAACCAGAAATATTATTGAGCAACGAGAATTTAATCGAGTAAGAACATAAAGAGTTTAATATTGAAAATTATCTGACAGGACTAAGTCCTGAAGCTGATCAAAACTATTCTCTTTGGAATGTCCCTAAAAGATATAAGAGGCCAATAATCCAAGTGCCCCTATGTTTAATGGAGAATGAGTGCGACGTAATGGCGAAAAAGCCGAACAGTTTGCATAACACCTGAAAAGGCTGAAATCAGTATTTCAATCACACGATATACAATCTAGGATTGATCCTAAACCAGTCTATAGATCTCTATTAAACATCAACAGTGTCACACCCCTAGAAGTTTCACAAGAAATAGACATGAATTTGAATCCAAAAAGTCACCTGGAATTGACGAAATTTCACCAAGCCTGTTTAAGGAGTTATCAAAGTAAGCAGTCATTATGTTAACATATATATGTAATGCTTGCTTCCAACTTTCATATGTGCCTGAGTGTTTCAAGTCTGTACAGACAAAAAAAAGAGACAAATCCGATGAGCAAATGACATCATACAGACCGATCTCTTTGTTGCCAACGATCTCAAAGTTGTTTGAGAAGTTGTTTTTAAACGAATCAGTTTGGATTCAAGAATAAACATTCAACCATTGATCAAGGTCATCGCGTGACCGGAAAGATAGAACAAGTATTTGAAGAGAAGAAATATTGCCTTGCCGTGTTTCTAGATGTATCACAGGCTTTCGATAGACTGTGTGGCTTGAGGGTCTTATCTTCAAGATAAGTAAAATAGTGCCACAAAATTACTGCCAATTGCTGGAGTCGTAACTCTCCAAACGAGAAATCAGAGTATCACATGAAGATACATAATCTATCGTTTACTCAGCTATAGCAGGGGTGACTCACGGTAGCGTGCTAGGGCCTTTCTTTTATCTTCTTTACACTTCCGATATACCGACAACGGTAGCAAACATTCATCGGAGATTTTTCTGATGATACTGTTATATTGGCATCAAGCGCTTCGTAGAATCAATCAGTTGAATACTTACAATAGGTACTCGATAAAATCAGCCAATGGACCAAAGACTGCAAATTAAAGCTAAATAAGCTGAAATCAGTCCATGTAACATTGGCGTTGCGGTACATGAAGTGGAAACACCACAATAGACAGAAAAGCTGAACAAATTAAATTAAAACAACGTGAAATGTACTGGCTGATAGGAAAACATTCTATATGCGTAGCCTGTACTGTAAACGCATTATCTACACGAATCTATCATTAAACAAATTTAGACGTGTGGTATCCAAGTGTGGGGCTGTACTAAACAATCAAATCGATCAATAATTCAACATTGTCACAACAGATTTCTACGTGCAATAACGAATGCTTACCTCCACGTTACCAACGTCGAATAACATGGTGACCTAACTAAATGTTAAATGGATTGATGAAGTGATCCGGGAGTTTGCCATCAAAAATGAAATAAGATTCCTGCAGCATAGCAATACAACTTCGTAACCTAACACAAAAACTAATAATTGAAAATTCGTTGTTGGGAGCAGAATATTGTTTCCTTGTAAACCCGCACTCGTTCCACTTCAGCTATCTATATAAGACAAAAATACCACCTGATGTGACCACGCTTTTTGAAGAGATTAAAATGCATTGATGGAAATTTTATAAAACTGTCACCGCAGTAACGCATTGATCCTATAATAATTTGGTCACCCTAGTTTAGAACTAATTGACAAAACCACTCTCGGAATTGCCTACATTAGCGACGTTGTCAGGTAACGCTGATTTTAACACTTACGATCGACCGATGTATATAGACACTATTTATATATTAAATAAATATACCAATTATTTAACCGACTATACCCCAATTTTAATTAAAAATAATAATAAATATATCAAAAGGTAATCATACCTATTATAGTATCTAGCTAGTTTTTTTTCTATATGTAAGATATTTATTGAATTAAAATGTGTATACGAAACGTGTATATATTCGTATAGCACATACACAAAAAATAACAATAAGACAGGTAAAAATAAGGAATCTATGTGTATACATTATTGTTAACAGACAAAAATACAACAACATAGAATCGAAGCATATATAAGTATGTTATATAATATGTATATAGGATACGAGACGAGAGTCGAGAGCATATACGTACCTATATAGAAAAAAAAAGCTTTAAAGGATTTTCTATAAAAATTTATGCATTAGTTTAATTGAACAAGCTTTAGAATAGAAACAAATTTTCCATTAAAAGTAAAGAAGTATTATTGGTTGTTAGATGAAGTTTTAAGTGGTATAAAAATTGATTTTTATGCTCGTGTGTACATATCTACAGCGTATACATAAATATACATAAAGGATGTAACAAGGAATTTCGTTATTGTTTGGTTTATTGATTGAATTATATACATACACACGTATATGTATATAAGGAAATATAGGATTTAAGGCTTTATTTAGACATGCACACACACACTGTATAACAACACAATGTTAACAACATAATTTACACCCTCGCTTTACGCGCGCAAAATAATTGAAAATTGCACTTTAATCGAATCGATTCGGAAAATTGAAAATTCCAAAAAAAATTGTATTCCATCAATACACATACCACAATCATACATATACAAGAATACTTATCTCGCACACAAGCGAATTAACTTTTATTAAATCAATTTTATCCTTCCACACAATTTACTTTGATTGTATCATTCTTCAAAATTAATCAAATTACGGTTCTTCACAATAATATATAGAGAGAAGATGTACAAAAAAAAATAAAGAAAACGTGTGAGTAACGAAAGAAACGTCGGAAAATTGTTCTTAAGATTTTCTTTTTTTTTCTTGTTAAAGGTACGTACATTTTCTTCAATCCTTCTCTCACTCTCTCTAATATATCGTTAGATTTCTCGATTTAAAAAGCATGCAGAATACACAAAATCATCTTTGTGATAATAATAATTCTTCATATTTGCGTGTGTGTGTGTGTTCAATTTTTTTTTTTTTGCTTTTATAAAGAAAATGAAGACGACGCAATAGAAAAAGGGATAAGAAAAGAAAAGTATCTATTATAAACTGTTTATGAATATCAATCATGTGATAAACACAAAAATATTATATAAAACAGCTTGAGGCTCCCCTCCTAAAATAGTACGCATATATGTATGTACATGTATGTATGTATGTATACAGATGATCCACGATTTATGTCGTTTCAAGAAATCCTATTAACGATCCCAGTTTATAAATATTAAACATTTTTGTCAATAGCCGGTTTCGAATTTTCCGCAGAGCTTTCATGCAAAATTAAATTTTTTTGTAACATTTTGGTACACCACAAACTAACTGCAAATACATAATTTCATATCAACTAAGGGTTTCAATTTATTATGTGGAGCTTTTCGAAGCTTTAATTCGAAAGCTCCCATTGTTCAAAATCTATAGTGATAATTTTCTACTGTAGATAAACAGATTCTGACTTATTTTAACAACAATATTCTTCTACAGATTTTTATACAACTAATAAAGCTTAAAGCTTTTATCATTCTATATCATTTTCGAGGAGCATTTTGAAACAAAACTCGTTTGATTCCAGTAAATCTAGGTAATACTCTTCTTTTAAATTTGATAAGTGAATACTTTGAAAACTTTGAAGCTTTGAAGTAATTTACTTACAACGTAAGTTACAAATACTACGCTATTTACGATTTTTACGATATTTACTAAAAAGCTCGCATAATTTCGAATTTTGGTTTATTAACCATCATCATATCACGCTGCAGCTTTTCTCCTTCGAAAAAGTAAATGTAAAGTGGTTTGTTTGTGTTTTGAAGTTTTTTCTACATATTTTAGTTCACACCACTGATTTGTGCATACCTTTGTTGTATACCACTGATTTCTAATTTCTAATTTCTGTGTACCTGAGTTCGACGGAACTCCAGATACATTACACAGATTTCTGCAATGTTGTAGTCTCATTTCATCAAAAACATTTATCTGTAAGAGATTTGGAAAATTTACAGATTGATCTCGTACAAACTCGTCAACATTTCGACAAGAACGTTAATTTTAACGTGCTTTTGAGAATGGCCTTGAAGATACTCTGAAATTGTTGATTAAGGCATGTAGATTTGAAAATTTGAACAATGCAATTAAAATCGAATTCATACAGTTAAAACTAATACCTTTTCTGCTTCTAAAAGTCTACCTGCCAAATGCCAAATTTGCTCTGAAATTGGACATATCGCATCTCAATGCTTTAATCGAAATTCTATTTTCGTACAATTCCGAAATAGTTTATCAAATTCTACTTACAATGCTCCAAACTTTTCTAATAATTTGGGTGCTTCACGAGTTAATCATATCGAATATCCATATGCGTATTGCAAAAAGTTCGGTCACCACATAAGTATTTGCCGTAGTCGTGAAAAGTCAAATAGAACGATAAACCAATCTATTGAAAAAAATCCATCAACTTCGCAGTTACAACTAGCGGAAAACCCAAGCGAACTTCACCGTGAGAGTTCACGGTGAAAGTTCAGAATATTTAAGTCTACATCCGATTTCCCCTATTGATTACGGTGGACATTATAGCGTTATCAAAAAAGGGCTGATCAATCCCGACACTAGTTGTTTCCCAAATATGAAATTAACTATAAGAGGTATTACTGCCGAAAATAACGTTATTACACAAAATGTTCATATTGTACCAAACGAATTCCCTATAAATTGCGCTGGAATTATTGGAAATGACTTTCTCTGTAAGAATAAAATTGATTACTCAAAAAAGCTGATTCAAGATAACACTAACTACTTTGATTTAAATCTTACCTGCAACAACCCCACAATCGAAATAGCTAGTCGTACAGAAAATATTGTTAATATGAGATTCAAAACTAATCGTACCAACGAGTTTTTATGTTATTCACAAGGCGTATACATAGCCAACGCCGTTATTCGAATCATCAACTCTTGTGCTACAGTGAGTGTTATTTATACGAACGATTATCCAATAAAAATCGTTAATGCCTGTCGAAAGTTTAATGATATAAATTCCATTTACCCGGTGACCAACTATCATATTCCGTTAAACCCCTATGCCCATTCATATTAAACCGTATCGTCTTCCTCATTCAGCTAAGTCTGAAATTAATTCCCAAGTCGAAAAAATGCTTGAAAGCGGTGTAATTGAAAACAGTAATAGTCCTTTTAATTTTCCATTGCTTGTCGTTTCCAAAAAATCCAACGATGAATCCATATAATGTCTTTCCCCTACCAAATAAACTCGAGATTCTGGAACAGTTGGGTGATGTCGCTTATTTTACAACTTTAGATTTATCTTACGGCAATCATCAGATTCCACTTATAGTAACAATGATAAACAGAAACCTGCTTTACGCACTCAGGACAGACATTACCATTTTACAAGAATGCCATTTGGGCTGAAGGGAGCTCCGCAGCCACATTTCAGTGCATTATGAATAATGTTTTATCAGGTTTCAACGAACTGAAATGTTTTGTGGGATGAAATTGGGATGTCTTGTGTGAAGAAAGTTTTCGAAAGCTCAAGAAAAATAAACAATTTTAAACAGTCACCACTGATGCTAGCGATACGAGTTGCTCGCAATTGTTTCTGCTGTAAAACGTTTTCGTTCATATTTGTATGGCGTAAAATTTACAATTATAACTGATCATAAGCCCCTAGTATGGCTTAATAAAGCAAAACACTTGTCATCTTTGACTTTGATATCGTATACAAACCAGGCAAATACAATGTTAACGCTGATGCGCTGAGTAGAATTGAACTCCATTCTGCCGATTAGAATAACGACATTAGCATTAATCTCGTTTGCTGACTAAAGCTAAATTCACACCAAACCGTAAATCCTGAAATTTCAATTGCCCACTTGCAGGACATCAGGGCGTAAAACGTACTTTTAAGAACGTACAAAGATGTGAAATAAATCAGAAAAATATCTCCCTATGGTGGTAACAACATGATGTGAATGCAGGATGATTTATCAAAATTTTCTTTGACAATTCCAATCGAAAATCAACTATCAAAAACCATTGCCAATGGGTTGGTTGAAAATTTTATTTGTACATTTAGTGCCCCTTCATATACATTCTTATAGATCAAGGTACAAATTTTGTAAGTGAAATCTTTCAAAATATTTGTAAATTACTAAATATGAAAAAGCTACAATCTACGGCTTACCATCCACAGACAAATGGAGCTCTGGAGAGGTCTCATCGTACTCTTGTCGAATATTTATGAAATTATGCTGATAGAGATCCGGACAATCGGGTTCATTGGTTACCATTTGCCATGCTTACTTATAATTCGATGCCGCACTCTTCATCTAATCTGATGCCATTTGAGATAGTGCTGGCGGATTCAAACCCAATATACCTTTCCTTTTATAATCCCGATGACTACATACAAAATTTAAGAATAAAGCTTAAAACAATTCACAGAAAACGATGATTCACCGAAAACGATAATTCACCAGAAACGACAATTCACCGAAAACGACACTTCACCGAAAACGACCATTCACCGAAAACGACCATTCACTGGAAACGACAATACACCGAAAAAGAAAATACATGTGAACTACTATATCGATTATAATGAATTCGAATTATTTGTTGGGAATGGGATTGGAAAATGACTTTTGAATAAAGTTCTGGAATACAGCCATTCGGATCGGAACTAGGCCAATTCTTGACCGATAATCATGAAACATGACAAGTTGAATGAAAATGGGATTGGATAATGATTTTTGAATGATCTTCTGAAATATGGTTATCTGGAACTGAGCTAGGCCAATCCTTGACCGATTATAAAGAAACTTGATAGGTTGAGTGTAAATGGTGGTGATTCCGCCTCTGTTGTGATTCGAGAACCCGGTACCTCCCAATCCAAACGTTGCAGCTTTAACCACTGCGCTATTTGTTCGGTCATGTTAAATCACGAAATAGATCACGAAATCCGAAGGTGGCCTGTACATATATGCGCATATATAAAAAAAAACTTGTCGAACTTGTTATTGTTTATATTCCATGTGCCTTTCTGTTTGTTCTGTCTGTTATCTTACATAAGGATTTTAAGATTGATGAAAAGAAAATGATGCAAAAATAATATTGAATTTAAAAACGCAAAATAATAAAAAAATAAAATAAAAATTATAGGATCTAGATTCATACACACACATATATACACACACACCCATAAAAAAGGATATTGTGTGTAATACAAATTTTCTATTTGTACACGACTCATCTTGCCTCTCTGTTGAGTTTGTTCAATTTGTCAGTACATTTGACAAATTGGATCATATATTGAATATAATTGTCCCAGTGTGTTGAGTGAGCGAGCGACAAATAATTTTAAATAGAATTTTGTAATTCCAAATTAGATTTTCGTATAAAAATTGTGCCTTTATAGCCATAAAAATTGTTGAATACATAAAAATACTGACTGCATCTGACAAAATTAAAGCATACATCTGATTTTATTATCATTGTTAACCAATGTTTTTTCTCATTAATTACAGGTAAGCAACACAATAAAACCATTAAATTGATGAACTTGACGGTCATGACAGTTGGTAAGGTTAATTGATTGCGAATACATACTCTAAAATTTTGTTATCCTGATAGTCACAAAATTATGTGTCCATGGCGCAGAAATCATGTTTTCATAGATTGAGCTTTTTCAATTTATTTTGAATCATATTTTGTGATAACACTCTTAACAAATAAGCTTTATTCTGGGCATTACATGTAGAAAAGTTTTAAAAATTGGACGAAATTGGAAACATGTTAAAATTTTGATTTCCAATTTCGTACGGTTCCTGGTTTAAGCTACTAAGCTAAAATTATACAATTTATCAAATAATTTTAATTTGAAACTTCACTTAAACTTTCTGATCGAAAAAAGTTTTCAATTGATGTACAAATTTCGTATTCATAACCGAGTATTTACGTTTAGCTGAATAGTTTTTTATCTCCTTAACTACGTGTCTATATATTAAGCATTGTGCTTTAAAAATTGTAAAGCTTTATTGAGAGCTAGGCAAAATAATGAAAATCTTAATAATTAATTTTGACGTATTTCTAATCTACATTGATTAGCATTAAAAACACATAAAACAAATTGAATCGATTCAGACGATCATCTTAATAGAGAGAACTGATAGAGAACTGATCATAAAAGTTTGAATTGACGATCCACAAGAAATTTGTATATCAAATTTCCTATGTCACAGAAAGTAAGCTTTCATATAAGCATTCACAAATTTCTTGATTTAAAATTTCTTTTTTTACACCTAATTGTAAAAGCTTCATAACGATTAAACCAGCTCGAAAGATTGAATTCAAAGAATGTGCTGGAACAAATAAAATTGCTTCTAAATATTTTGATCAGCCAACCATAAACGTTAAATGACGTTAATCGTACTAATGCAAAAGCTTTTTACTGAAATAGATTAAATTAGTTGAATGTTATCTGTGAATGAATTGTTCCAATCAAAATAAAGTTTCTTTATATTATTTCAAATTAATTCTAACAAGCTTTTACCTATTAACCTCACTACTAAAGCTCTATTTTGTGTATGAAGCTGTCAAAGAAATGTTTGGAGCTTTCAGTAATTAAGATTACTTTTTCACACGGATATTATTACTTAAAAATAATAAAAAATATATTGGTACTTAGAGCTTTTATACTAATTTCAAACAACATCTTTTTAAAGCTCAATAATTAAATTTAAAATGACATTATCGCCTTGATCATCGAATATTTAATTGAATATCCTTAATTTGTTGTCTCCAAATATAGAAAATTGGAAAACTTAGGCACAGTTTGATTACTAATTTTTGAAAGAATTCGACCGAGCTTTCTCTCAGTATGCTTTTATTAGAAATGTTTTTAAAATAGTTTTATTTTAAATGCTCACTTAAAACTTTACTATTCAAAAGCTTCGATCTTTCTTTTAAATTATGTTTCCCAGCTATCATGAATTAAGATGTGTTTTTGGTTTTTGCACACGAATGAGACCTATAAGCTTTGCAAAAAGTTATTTTTCAAAAATTATGGTTGTCCAGCTTTCTAGAATTAAGATTTGTATCCTCACAATCATTTAATAAAAATTCTGAAATTAACTATTAGTCCTTTAAAAATGAAAAGTCTTATTGCAAGCTTTTCTGAAATTACAACTTTTCAGTGATTTAATTTGATGTAAACGAGCTTCCTTGAAAATATTTTCATTACAATATTATTTGATTGTTTCCTTATCTTATTATTATGACCTCCATGCTTGCGCTGAAACAGATAATCTTACATCATAGTAAAGCTGCATCGTTCGAGCTTAAGTTGCTGTTCGGTAATTGGCAAGTAGACATTTGCCTAATTCAGAAACCTTATCTGCTTGACGGCGTGGTTCCTGGTTTGGATCCGTAGGTTGCAGATCCCTCCATGAATATTAATGATAACGGTTTATCCGTACTTAATTTCCCGAGCACATCTGATCTTGAAATCCTTAACAAAGGCTGTGAGCGTACCTTTAACCCCGACCATAAATCTTAAACCTTATCGTAACAAAACTCTTACCAACTGGGAGTTATTCAAACAAAACCAAAAGATCTAACCTTCAGGTTGATTGGGATAACATTTTGGCAGATCAAAAAGAAGATAAAAAAATGCTGAGATCCACTCGTAGGACTTCTTGGATTGGCTTCCGCAAAGAAATTAAAATATCTCTGGGATCGACAGACTTAATTGGTCCTTGGTTAGAAATGATTCATGCCGACTCGATGTGCTGCGACTTCCTGATGGCAGATTAACCTCTTCCAGGAAGGAAATTGTCGAACTACTACTTTCTGTTCATTTCTCTGGGTGCAATGCTATCAATCATGATTATGTGGCTGACGCCCAGCCCAATGGTACTGAGTATTCAACCGTCTGAGATTAAGCCTGTAAGCTAGTCACTCTCAACACCTTTTTACCTTATAAATCGGGTGGTCCAGATGGTGTTTTTCCTGCTGAATTACAGCATCGGTTTCCCCTAATTCAGGAACACTTACTTCGACTCTGTCAAGCGTGCTTTACGTTTGGATATGTTCCACAGTCCTGGAACAGGAGTAGGGTTGTGTTCATCCCTAAAGCTGGGCAGACGGATTATCTTTCTTCAACTTTTCTCCAAACTTTGGAAAGAACTGTTGACAGATATATTAGTGATCAGCACTTATCTGTCATCCCACTCAGTAGCACTTAACATGCTTACAGAGTTGGGAGATCATGAGAAACTGCGCTTCATGAGCTAGTTACGAGGATTAAAAGATCGCTTACAGTATTAAGAATTTTCTTGTGGACATTTTCCTCGATTATGCGGGTGCCTTTAATAGTACTTCTTTCGCTTCCATAACTGAAGCCTGCTCAAATTTTGGAATTGACCAAAACATTGTTACTTGGATTGGATCTTTGCAGAGGTCGCGCATTGCTGTGGCCGAGCTGAACTCCCTTTCTATTTTGGTCAAAGTTTTCAAAGGTTACCCCCAGGGGGGTATCCTGTCACCTCTCCTGTGACTCTTAGTTATTAACGAATTACTTGTTAAACTACAGCAATCTGGCTTCACTGCTCAGAGTTATGGTGATGATTTAGTCGCTCTGGTTCAAGGTAAATACCTTTATGTACTATCAGAATTAACGCAACGCGCTCGCCAAATTGTAGAAATGTGGTGTCTAGAGAAGGGATTGTACGTTAATGCTTTGAAAAGTAGCCTGATAGTCTTCACCTGACGTAGGAATATTAGAGAGCTGTCTGCTCCTTCTCTTTTTGAAAAAACTCCCCTGGAAATCTAAAATTGAAATTAAGCTGCAAAAGGTCACTTCCATTTTCTGGCATTGTAAAAGAGCATTTGGGAACATGTGGGGTCTGACCCCCAAAATGCTAATGTTTATTTACAAATCTCTAGCTTTACCTATGCTATCTTACGCGTCTGTTGTTTGGTGGCCTGTGGTTTAGTCAGTTTCTGTTATTGCGAAGCTTAATAGCATACAAGATATGGCTTGTCGAGCTATTACAGGTACTATGTCCTCGTCTTCTATACTTGCTTTGTAGGCAATCCTATTTGCCAGAATTCTGCTTCGATAATTTTTTTTCGCTGGTTTATCCAGCGAGGAACTTGTGGTTGTCTCAAGAATTCAATGACTAGGTGGCTCAGTCGCTCGTGTTTTTCGCTAACGGGTCTTACTCTAATTTTGGTGCAGGTTTCGGAGCCTATTGTCCTACACATGCATGACCTACGATCATGTGGGAGTCTAGGCCGGAACTACTTCTAAGCTCGCTGTTTCTTAGAAGGACATTATTCTATGCATTGATAGTAAATCTGTGCTCAATTCAATACGAAATACTATGATCACTTCCAAACTGGTCAAGGACTGTTAACATTTTATTAACGTCATTTGTTCTAATAATCTTGTCAGAGTTATGTGGGTTCCTGCTCATTGTGTCATTGAAGGTAATCAGATAGTTGATGTTTTATGTTTGAAGAAAGGCCAACTGAGAGTTCTGGTCGCTATTCTGACCGGCCGTTTTAAACTCTATTTACAAAGAATGGAATTTGTTCAAGTTTTCTTATGTGACAACTGTCTTGAAGATTACAGCATTCACTTTGTTTATGGCTGTCCCGCTTTTGGGGGTACTTAGGTCCCGATTTTTTAATTATAATTCTTTAAATGGAGGGTTTGCACCATAGGTCCAGGTTTCTTTGGTTTGCAACATGGGCCCAGAGTTGCATTGAGTGCGGAACCTGCTGGGTTTGGTTCGGTGTAAGTAGACGATAAATATGATAAAATTAATTTTATTTTGTACTCTCATCTACCTTAGCCGTTGTAGCTAGGCTCTCTTATCAAACTTACTGTATTGATGAAGGATAATCTGACATAATTAAAATTAATTTTATTAACTTTTTTGTCGGCGGCGAGGCAAAGTTGCTGCGATGAACTTTTACCTATTAAACTTGACATTAAAGTTTAGTTGATACTTTAAATAAAATATTCACTTAAAATATGGTGATAAGCTTTCGTCACAAAGCAAGTTTTCATAAAAAAGTTTTTAAAGCTTTTCTGTTAGGATTCAGAATTTTACTGCGTATTTTAAAAAAATGTTAAAGCTCATTAATTAAATTAAAAATCACGTTTCTGCTTGGATTACTTCCTTCAAGCTTTTATCGGTAAAACGATGGTATACTTGACTTGTTGTCACCAAATAAAACAAAAAAGGCCAAAATGGCTCCAAAAATATATTCCAATTTAGTGGTAGGCTCAGCCAAGCTTTCACTTCAAAAGCTCCAATTAAAAAAGTAGTCAATCAAGTATTAAAAGATGTAGTAATACCTAAAATGAAATGGGCAGCTTCAAACTCTAATCCAGATTATGGAGATTTGATTAGAGTAGTGTTCTCCAATCAAATCTCCATAATCTGGATTAGAGCTTGAAGCTGCCCGTAATTTAAAATAAAAAATTTGAAATAAAATCAATGAAATTTGTTACCTAAAATTATTATCAAATAAGCTTTCATTATCAGCATATTTTTATACTGAAAGCTTTTACCGGTAACACACTTAAAAATTATCGAAATTTATAAAATTTGGTGTTGTAAAAATATTTTTTTGAATTACAAAAAAGCTTAAAGGTTGTCCGCAAATTTAAAAAATTTTCTGGAATTTCTATAAAAATTGAAAATTAATTGTAAATTGCAGGTTGAACGCATCTGGTTAGAATTTTGTACAAAATAAAATATACGATTATCCCGCAAATGAACGCAAGTTTTCTCCAACAATATTTAAAACTATCGATTTATAGTTAATTGACAACAAACACGTTTCAACTGCGTAGTACGGATATCATGTTCATCATCCCCATTCCTGTTTTAACGTCACACATCAAATCCTTTTCAAAACTATCAACCAAATCAATACAAAAAAAAAACACCAAGGAAATGTTCTATTCTTATCGTCCTTTTTATAATATTTTGGTTGGTGTGCTATGTACACATAATGCCTATATAATCACTACAACGTGTTAACAGAATTTTTAATCGAATTAAAGTTGTAATTTTAATTTCCTTTTTCCATTCACCTCGAGTGGTAGTGTTGGTGGTGTTGGTGGTAATGGGGTATATAAATTCCCTATTTAAGAACACACACACACAGATAGTATTTTTATCACTTAAGGAAATTTTAATAATAATATAATAACACAACATTGTGTTGACATTTTGACAATATCTGGAAAAATAAAAATAAGGAAGGGTGGTATGAGAGGCATACCGAAAAAAAAGGATTAAATTAGTTTTTTCCTTTCATTTTGCCGTCTTCGAACGATTATATCTCTATCATGTCTCTATAATATAAGAAAATTATTTTCGTTCGAGACTTGTTATCAATAAATACAATTTCTTCTTCCTTTTAGTCGTCTTATATATTATACTTATATACGAATATTATATATAATGTGCGTGTAGATATACGTTTTGTTGTTGATATATTTATAAGGGGTTTTGTTACTTGTGTGGAAAAAATTAAAAATTGAATTTTACACAAATTTTTGTATTTTTTGTTGTGTCGGGTAACCGAAAATCCTATTATGGAAATTATGTATTTTCCAATTTAAATTTTTGTTGTTGGGTTCTAACTTCGTTTCAAAGTCACACACAAGCACATAAGTACATATATACATTATATGAGAGGAAGTAGCAGTTTGATGTTGAGTAAAAATGTATTTAGTAAATCTTGAGTACCAACAAAATATTATGTGTACGAGTATAGTGATGTATGAGTGAAGTAGCATTTTACTTTGTACCAAAAGCGAAAATTGGCATTTAAATTGAAATTTTTTTTTTACATAAGATGATACGTGACACGTTAAAATTTGTTTTAAAAAAATATTAAATTGAATTTGTCCCCAGCCAGACATCCATCATCTTTAAAAAAATAACAAAACTTTTAATTTGATCAATCATCTGTTATACATAAATGTATCGAAATACTGGGAAAAAAATATGATTGCCGGACCAAAACATCTTATTAATCTCAACAAAATAAAATATTTACACAAAATTCAAAAGGATCAAAATCGGTATATGCAACATATACTTTATGTCCTTTTTATTTTAATATTTATTTTATCGAGATTGAATACTTATTTCACCTGAAAGTTTAAGATTTTTTTTGATATGTTTCCAGGGTTTGTAAAAATCAAACATAGTACCTCTATATAGGTTTGTAATATATTATATACGACGTGGCAATATATTTTTATAGATATATCCTAATATTTATTTTAGAATATTTATGTCATTTTATTTTTTTTGAGGACGAGGAGAATTTCTATTTGAACTCTCATTCGATATATTTATAAATTGTTCCGGGGATTTGCAATATTAAGTTCAGCCTAAAAGTTGCAATATTAAGTCCAATCTAAATACTATTGAAATCTAATGTTTTCAAATCATAATTTTGATGCTCTTTGAAAATCTACAATCTTAATTTAGAACTAATCAAGCATATTTCTAGTTTAATAATTTTTTTTAAATATTAATCGAAATTCTAATTTATTAACACAAAATTTGATAATTTTTGTACATCTCAAATTCCAACATTACCTAATAAAATGTATTAATTTCCATTAATTTATAACCATTTTAATGATTTTTTTTAAAATATTTTTCAGCCTATTAATTCCTTAATTCTCGTATTAAAATTAAACAAATTTAATTCGCAAAATAATAAAAAATGAAAAATTCTTTCTAAATTAAAAATAAATTTTAATTTCTTTAATCCTCCACTCCAACCTGAAATGATAAATTTCCTTAATTAATAAATTTTTATATTTTTAAATTCTAGTATTTCAGAATTGTTAAAATTACAAATAAGTATTCAAATATTTAAGATTCTTATATAAAATCCAAAATACGTTCAAATTGCAGCATGTATTTTCATAACACATCACTTAAACGAATTTAAAATATTTTTCTCAAAATTTAAATATTTAATTTTCTGAAGATTTTTCAATTACTGACATCCTATGTACTTAACATTTACCTTCACCTTGTCGGTATTTACCCGTGTAAAGATCGTGATTTTCTCTCCGTTGAATAATTGCATGAACTTTGGCTCAGTGATTACATTTTTCATGTATGTGAATTTTGTCCTAAATTTGTCTTAAATGCAACAACAACAAATTATGCGTGTGAGTGTGAAGGTAAAATAAAAGTTTCGTTATAACGAATTTTTATATTTTTACTGTGAATTATTAAGTAAATTTACTAACATACCGGATTCACTTTTAAACTAAATTTAATGTAAATTAGAGATCTACTGATATCTAAACAAAATAATTAGAATACCTCGAAACATGGCAAACATATAAGGAAACTGTCGGTAATATTTGAATTTAAAAATATTCGATTAAAACTCACTTAAAAACAAAGTAGGAAGTTTTAATAAGAGTTCATGCCCAGTCCAAATGATCACATATTAGAAAACCTCGAGAAAATTCGGACACTTCGAGATATGTATTTTAATTTTGTTACTATGAACCAAAATTGTCTTATCCTAAGTACCTGAAAGCCTATATTTTGGGAAATCTGAGTGGTTTTCCATTACATCAGACCCACACCTATTCAAACATTTTTGGTGTAGATCTGGTCTAATGGAGAACCACTCAGATTTTCCAAAATATAGGCTTTCAGGTACTTATGATTAGACAACTTTGGTTGTCGCCTTCTTCCGCTTTATTGTATATTGTGACAACATTTTGTCCATTGTATCAACGGTTCTTTGTTCGCTTTTGGCACATAGGAGCAAAACACTATTTTTTCTCCAAAACAAAATTTGCTTGACAGAACCTCTCTAGATCTAGATGGTTAAAATTCTACGGGAATACATGCTATTTTTTTTGTACCGACTATTGTTAAATTCCATGTTAACAAATCCTTTGTAACTTGTAGTAAAAAAATTATCGGTAGTGACAGTGCGAACGCTATTTTTCTATGGAGCTATGAGCTCCTTAACTACCCGCTCACCTTGATGTTTGTCATGAATATTCCCAATTTTACCCGTATAAATTTGGACATTCATGCGGTTTCGGAATCACAGGCCCACCATATCTTGATCCTATACTTGGCGCATTTAGAGGAAATATATTGTGCAAACTTCATTCGGAAATAACTATTCATCAATTGTAATTGATTTATGAGGTCTATAATTATTTTTCAAATTACCGCTTAGCATCTATGAAAAATTTCCGTGATTGGGGAATGCATTTTTTTCCAGAGTTCGTGCATTGGTTCATAATTGGATTTGTGAGCTAACAGTTTTTCCTCTTTTAACGGGTCCTAGACCAATATTTTTTATCAGGATTCGCTTCCATGTACTTCTTATACTGATTTTCAACTTTTTTGTTTGTATTTCTATAAATTATACTTTGCATTGAACTATCAAATAATTTACAAAATGTGTCTACATCGTTTAAATTTTTGGTATTCGGATTAGGACCCAGAAATAGTGGTTCGCGCAAATCATTGTGGGCCAGCAAACGGTGTAATTTAGGACCCGATTATCGCTATTTAGTACCATCTTTACCGATATAATACTCACAATCGTTTCCATCATTCTGGTTTAGATCATCTTTATTATCATCTGTGTTGTCATCAATATTACAATCTTCTTCGTCATCGTCCTCTGAGTCAGTAGTTTCCCATATCTCAGCGATACCATTTTCGAGCTCCACATCTGAATCGTCGGCGTCATTTGCAGGGATATAATCAGGATCTGAAGCTATATTTTAATAGTAATTTTATTAATTTGCCCCAAAATGATATATTTTATTCAAATAAACATACAACTCAAATATTAGATGAATCTTTTTATAATTTTAATGAATTTTTAAAGTTTCGAGAAATTTCAATACGCTGTTATTCGATACGATACGTTGAGCTGTTATTCGATTCTGCTAAAGTTTTATTGTTGTTAAAACACCCAACAAAAAAATGTGCGATGATCTTACGATACACCTCGTCGTATACAACATATACCTACAATAGTGGTGCGAGGGATTGAAATTGGCTTCTCTGATTCCGTGAATAATTTAGGATTGACTTTTGATAACTCACTTTGTTGGAATTATCAAATTGCAACCATTTGTAATAAGGTAATATTTTTATTAAGAATGCTGTGGTCAAGTACGAAATGGTTTATCTCTAAACTTAAACTGCCACTTATCAAATCATATATCCTTTCACATTTATGGAGATATAGTTTTCTTTTAATTTAAAAGGAGGTATTTCAATGAACTTCAACTAATATATTTATGGGTTGAGAAAATATGATCACATCTCATCTATTTTGCTAGTTCATTGTTTGGTTGTATTCTTGCGCAGTTCTACGAGTTTCGGATATGTTTATACATTTTTAAATGCTTAAAGTACTTATTATTACTCGTTTATTTAGAATATTTCTTATTATTCATTAAAATTATACAAAGTTTTAGATTTAATTCTGAACAGTTATGATTTTGTTTACTAAATTATATTATCAGAACGGTTTATTAAATTCTATTATCAAAATTTAAAATTTAAATGATATTTTTCCCGTTTTACTTTGACCATTGGGTTTCCTAAAATTATAAAATTAATAATTTTGAATGTAAAATTTTTCTAAACATTAAATTTGATACATTTAGCAATAATATGTGTATTAATTGTAATTTAAAATTTTTTGGTTGACATATTTTAACTCTATTCATAGAATTTGGATTTTGGTCTCATGAATTTATAATTTGGAACTAAGCATATTTAGATAGTAATCTCATGTTATTTGAATTTGGTTAAACACTTCAAATGCTCTAAATATAAAACTTAATTTTCCTTTCGAATTGATTCGCTTTGTTACAATAACAGATTTATTACACCAAATTTTCAATTTTTTTGTGGTTCACTAAAATTAAATAAACATTCACTTTACTCTGGAACTCTTTAAATTATTTATTTTTGAGTCTGAAACCGAATAGTTGAATTACCAAGCAATAAACAATTTCAAATAAATTTAATTTTCAATTAAATTCTAAATAATGTTTTCAAATTATTACTTTTATGATTTTGAACAGCTTCAAACTAACATTTAAAAAAATTAATTTAATGTCTTAAAATTATAAAATCTACAATTTATAAATAATCACGCATATTTTCAAGTTTAATTAGTTTTTTTTTTAAATATTTTAACTCCAAAATTTTTAATTTAGTACACAAAGGTGTACTTAAAATAGATTTAAAAATTTCAAATCTTCAAATTTTAAAAAAAAATAATCGACATAATATTATGTTAAATTTCTAAATTACTAATTGTCCAGCTCCAAAATTTAAAATTCAAAATTCTTAATTTTTCAGTTCATAATTCAATGCATATTTCATATTTCGCCCATAATCATGCATTTCTAAATTCCAATTATTCACTTATATTAATAAATCATTCCAAAATGTTGAAGTCTTTAATTCCTAAAAGTGTTAATTTTCTTATTTTTAAATAACAAATTCAGCATATGAAATTCTTAATTCTCTTAATAAAATTAATTAAATATAATTTCAAAATTATTAAATTCCAAAATTTGAAAATTTAATATTTTTTAATATTTTAAATTTCCTGTTCTTAATCCGCTTGTTTCCATATTAAAAATAAATGTTTTCATTGCTTAATCCTAAACCCCAATCTAGAATGATGAATTTCGTTATTAACAAATTTTTATAGTTTTAAATTGCGCTGAATTTTCTTTTCGATACCACATTTTCTTATAACCAAATTCTGTAATCCCTAAATATTTAATATTTAATTCAGTTTTATAGTTAAATTTTAAATTTTTTTCTAATATTTTAAAATTTAATTTTTTTTGAATATTTTATAAATTTTTGTTTTTAACCTATATTTTTAAAATTTGGATATTGTATATTTCTTAAAACTTGAATTTCTGTAATTTTTTCGGAAATTCTTTAATTCTCAAATAAATGTTTAATAAAATTTATTTTCAAAATTATTTAATTAAAATATCATTGAAATGTTCTAAATTATAAAATTTCTTTATTTTTAAATTTATGAATTATTAAGTTCAATTGTAATTCTTGTTTCTCGAATTTTCATGCCTAAAATTAAATAATGAAACTTAAAATTTATGTATATGTGTGAATTAAAAAATTAAAATTGTAAGAATTCATAAATTTATGTACGATTTCTTATTTTAATGCTTAATTATATTTCTAAATCACACGTAAATTCTTTTTTTTCTTAAATCCAAAATTCAAATGATACCAAAATTTTAAATATGTTAATTTCTTTATTTTACACTTTAAAATTAAATACTTTTTAAAATTAACAATTATGCTTAAATTTTTGATAATTTGTGATACTTTAATACCCGAATTTTTAATAACCGACGGATGTCGGTTAGTTTGAATATATTTAATTTTTTTTAAATTTTTAATTAGCAAATTCGGCGTATCGATTCCTTAATTCTTATATTAAAAATAAAAAAAATTTATTCCGAAGTTATTAAATTTCCAGGATTTCTTTTCGTAACACAAAACTTTCCCCTTTTTTAATTTAAAAAATTGAACTTATCTAAAGTTCTCATATAATTTAAAAAAATTTAAAATCCCATGTTCTTAAAATTTTGAAATTTATTCATAAAATATTATTTACTGTAATTCATTTCAAATGCTTAATTGTTTAATTAGAAAAATTTATAATATTTAAAAATATTGAATTTCTTTATTCTTAAATGTACGTATTACCGAGTTATGGAATTCGTATTTCTTGAATTTCTAAACTAATAAATTTAAACTTTAGCAAAGTGAATTATTGAATTAAATTTATAAGAGCTCATAAGGTATGATTTCTTATCAGCTTTCATGCTTAATCGCGATTTCTAAATATATATTACTTTTTTTTAAATTAAATATTCACAAATCGCCAATATTGATTTTTTAATTTCTTATACCCGAAATCCATATGATCCTAAAATTAAAATTATTGAATTCCTTTATTTTTTAACTTAACTAATTAAAAATTCATAATTTTGATAGTTCCCAAAACGTGATAGTTTTTTAAAATTAATATAAAAGTCAAATATAGTAAATCTTTAAAATAATTTAAAGTTTTTTTTTATTTTGATCTGATTGAAGAAAAATTCTGAATTTTCTGAATAGCAAACAACAATAATTACATTGGGCGACAAAGTTTCAAGAAAGATTTAATTTTTGAATTGTTTCAAACTGCTTGGAATAATAATATTGAAAATTATAGTTTATGCAGAATTTATATTGAACAATTCAACACTTTGAATATAAATTATGAAAAAATGTTGAGAAAGTTAGATGTCAAATTGGGTAGTTCAGATATTTTAAAACTACAATATACGTTTATACGTTTGTTAATTGCGATTTGAAATTAAAATTTTTTATTTTTTTAATAATTATGAACGTGGAATTTACAAGAACCAAATTTATAGTATTTAGGTTTACGTATTGTGAATTCCCAACAAGTTTTCTGATTTGGATAAATTTATAAATTTGGTACAATAACATTCATCAATTTTATAAATTTAATTTCGCAGAACATTACTGTATAAACATAAGTTTATGCTCTCAACGTGGTGTCATATCAATTAAGGCAATTAAATGGCTTCTAAAATAAAGACGAAGAGTCTGATAAAATTTTAAGAGATTTTAGAACTTCGACAAATTTAAACATATTTTACAATTTAAGAATTTTAAGATTTAATTAATTTATTCAAAAAATTTTTAAAAGAAACAAATTTTAATTTAATTTATTTAAATTTAAAGATTTATGAAAATTTTAATAATATTTAGTTCTTCAATTCTCAGTATTTAACCATTTAATGGAAATAAATAATAAAACCAAATTTACGTACAAAAACTCGGGTTTAGGTTCTAAAAATGTAAAAAATTTAGATTTAAAACTATTATTTGTTAATTTTAAAATTAATTTACAATCAACATTACCATAAACAATAAATTTAAAATTTAAAATTTTAGTATACCGTTTTTTTTTTTGTTTAAATTTTAAAAATTTGTAATAATTAATTTTATTTTGTATACATATGTGAATTTTTTAAATATACATTAAATTTCATATAATGCAATTTGAATATATAAAATTAAAATTACAAATTCCATATTTCAAATTCACGATACAAAATTCTTAATTTTAATGATGCAATTATTCTAAAGATTTACAATTTGATTAATTAATTTATTGCTTTCTAAAAATAATTTAAATCTTAATTTCAAAATGTTTAGTTTTTCAATTAAACATTTTTTTTTTTAAATAATTATCAAATTTTAAGATTAAAATTTAGTAATCCCACGTACAAACTGATAGTTTAAATTTAAAATGTATAATTCCATATTGTAAATCTTAAAATTTAATTGGCATTTAAAAAGTTTACCTTTTAATTAAAATCCCAACAATTAAGTATAATTTTTAATTAAAATTACAATTTTATAAGAGTATACATAAATATAATAGTTTTTAAAACTTTGTATGTATTATGAATTTAAAATTTAAATTAATTTTTAGAATTAAAACTTAATAGTTTCAACAATTTATGATGTTTGGAAATTGTTTGATGATTTCTGAAAATCGGTATCGAAACGAGGTTCGTTTCTTCTACTTGCCGTATGAAAAGGAAATCTTTTGATGATTAAGATTATTTTTTTGCAGTTGTTGTTAAATCCGTATTTATTTAAGTGAATTCCTCAAAATAATGCACAGGTAGAGCTTTATAGTATTTAATCTGATTTATACTAATACTCTTATTATTGCACTAAAATATGTAAAACTTCAAATTCCATGCGGTTTCATATGCAAAAAAATAAATCCATATTCAAATAGATTACCGTGCACTAAAATGATGAAAAAATCGAATAAACAAAAGAAACAAGTGCATACAAAATTTGCTACAAAATTTCAAATAGCTCGCGCATAATTTCTACATAAAATAATAATTCCAAAATCAGTTTAGGTTTCCGATTTGTATGTGTACCTATATTATGCACGAGTATATCATACCAACACCATCCATGTAATCTCATTTAATGATGGGAAATGTATATAATAAAATATGAAAGCATGAAAAGTTCTCAATATAACAATATATCCAGAGCCAAATAGAATTTAAAATTGTTAAAATTTTATAAAAATGTTGTGGATATTAAACCGCATCCAGAATTTATGTATACGTATATCAGTACTTGAAGCAGGGAGGAAACCAAACCGAATGAAAAATCATATAAATTAAGTGGAAATGCTTAGAAGAATGTTGTATTGTGTACAACATAAAACATAATAAAACAACAACACGTAAAAATATGATGGATACAACAGTTTCAATATATGGAAAAATGTAAAAAGCGCTTATATCCTCGCGCTATATACGTACATACATGTATTATATACCACCAAATGTGTATATGCCGCAATAATGTACTAAAGGAATTTTTTTTTAAATTGGCATATGTTCCAAAATACATGTTTTCCCTATGCCGATGGCTATTGTATTTTTTATGTCATCTTCGTGTACACATAAATGCAGTGCATTGTAATCTCGCGCTACCGTACATTTTGTAGAATATTTTCCGACCAAATACATATTTTCCAATTCAATTTTGCTATCAGATTTTTAATTGCATAAGAATGAGGTGTACAACACCATCAATATCGTACATACCTATACAACATATATCGCCAAAATTCATTTTCGTTTTGTACATTATCTCGCGGTACAATGGACGAGAAATTTTCTTTTCATATTTCCCAGTTTTTTTTTTTGTTGCGGATTTTTTGTTTTTGTTAATTTTAATTTTGTTAAATAAATATTTTGCTTATAACCAAAATGAAATAAAATAAATAAAAATCGCAACAACAACAAAATAAAAATGTTTTATTTTATTATTATATGAATTTGTACTGTTGGTGAATTACACACGTACCTACTGTATATGTACAAGGTATATATGTATGTACATATATATGAGTATATAGAAGACTACACTTGTTAATTTAGCATTAAGGTTACACGAGTATATCCAAACAATTTTCGTTTTTAATCAAAAAAAAAAATTAAAACGCGAAACAAAAACCAAAAAATGGCAAAGCGGTAAACACAAAGCACTCGTGTACCTATGTAGTTATGTAAAAAAAAATGAAAAATAAAAAATTATGTTGATTATGTTTGTACATGATGCTCAGGAGATTTGGGTGTATGCTAAATTTTAAATCTAATTTTTTTATTTTTATTTTTACTAAATATAAATTCCATAAAGGGTGGCTGGGCTATTCGCGTATACAGTATTCCGGTTAAAACGATGCTGATTGATTGTTCAAGGTGAAAAATCATTTTTAGCGTTCCAATATTTTACTTGGTTCCCGCGAGCTCTCCAATACTTCCAAATGATCCACACAAATTTCCTCAACGAGTAGCGATCACGTGTAAACGATCGCAACTAAACAGATAAGAGCAGATAAGTTAAAATAAATTGAAATATGTTTCGACGTGATCGTTGAAATCGCAGGTATCGATCCTTTGAATTCTACATTTTCTGTATAGATCGATCCACAATCAACACAATTCCAATCAAATCACACAAATTAATACAAACTTAATTAATTATTTCGGTCTGATCGAGTGAAATCTTGTATTGATATTTCGAATTCTTCATTTATAAATAAATATGATCATTCTCAATGCAAACACCCGATGAAAATTAAGAAATTTCGATGACAATATAAGGCGATCGCGATCATGAGTAAATTTAATAATTTTTGGATTACAAATTTGAATTATATTGAGAATAAGCCGCGATCATAAGTTAGTAAACCAACTGAATAGATATTTCGGTGTGATCGAGTGAAATTATGTATTGATGCTTTGAATTCTTCCAAAATCGTAGAATTCTTAATTTTTTATAGGCACGATCAATCTATCACAATTAACGAAATATTATTTGCAAAATTTTAATGACATTATCGATCCAACGAGTTTTTCATTTCTTTTATAGATGATCGATCGATCGCACAACGATATAGTTGCAAACATTTGATCAGTTTTTCGAATTAGCGATCACATGTAAAATCGATCGCGACTAAGTTAAAATAAATTAAAATATAAATGTTGCGACTTGATCGAGTAAATTGCAGGTATCGATCCTTTGAATTTTATATTTTCTGTAATACAAATTTAATTAATTATTTCGGTCGAATCGAGTGAAATCATTTGAATTCTTCATTTTCTGTACTCGTAAATAGTCAATCGATTATATTGAGAATAAACTGCGCTCAAGAGAATATATAGGTTAGTAAACCAGCTATTTAGATATTTCGGTGTGATCGAGTGAAATCATGTATCGATCGTAGAATTTTTAATTTTTTTTAGATACAATCGATAGATCACAATTGATAAATTTTTGGATTATTTGAATAACATTAAGCACAAGTTGAGATCATAATATGTAGATGATCGCTATTAAAGCAGATAAGTAACAACAAATTTAGTTAGATGAACAGTCGCGATCAGTTATGTTTTTTTTTTCCTCCACATAGATTCATTTGTTATCAATGTTTTACTTTACATCTGTTCGTGCGTTGCAAGCAAATCGTCTCCAATGTTCCAAACTGCTCAACTCACTGATCGCTTTGCTTAATTCACAGTTTGGAGGTCTTTTGATGGTCTGTGAAAAATCTGAATTCAATTTTGAATATAAAAGTAATTGTATAGAGTATAAAATTTCAATAGCATTTCAGTATAAATTCAAATCCTAAATCCAATTGGTGAAGTTTGAATGTAATTGGAAGTCAAATAAATGATGATTTCTATTAGATTGTAGCGGATTAGTTGAGGTACCATAATTAAAATTTGGGAATTTTCTACTTTAAACTTTCGATTTGAAATTGAATCTATCTGATCTTTACTTGGTCCAGGCCAAATTCTAAACACAGAGTCATAAACTATTTAAACTCATTGGAGTTATCAATAATTTTTAGTCATCAACCAACTTTTAATTTTAATCTTTCGTCTTCCATCTAATTCTATCAATTCTCAGCTCTAAATACCTCAGATTCAAATAATTTATTCAATCTTCATTCAACATATACTATTTGCTCTGATTAAAGCTGTTCGTTTTAAATCAAAAAGAAAACCAATTTCTCAAAGTTAGTTCACGTGAAAAAGATTTGAGGCTTAACTCTAACAACCTCTAAAAAATTATTAGATTTCAGAATTCGACATTTTGATAAAGAAATGTTGAAATGTTTAATAATTTGTAACCGAAAATTGTAAGCTCTCGATGGTGGTCTTATGATTGCAGTGTGGTAGATCAGAAGACATTTCCATAGGGCAAATAATTCAGAAAGAGTAATAATTTGCTAATTTGCTATATATTCTAGAACACTTCTCGGGAAGAGTTGGTGACATATTTGCACAATGCTCTTATAAATGGGGTTTCAAATATTACACGAAGCACAAACCTCAAACCTTTGCTTATTTTATTATTTAGAAGGCGATAGGATCAAAGAAATAGATTTTTCTCCGCGAATTTGTGAACGGTCATAGCTTAAGGATAGTTACATAGTTTTTGCCATCATCGTTCATTGTTTTCTGAACTCATTCTCTTGACCAAACGACCCAATAAATCATAGCAACTAGATTTATTAGGTCGCTTGGTCGAGACAATACCGCCGTTGATTCAAAGATCCTCTGGCGAATAGTAAGATACCATTCACAGATGGACAAAAGAAGATAGCCTTATCTCCTTTTAAAATCTGACAAGCATGGTTTAATTCACATGAATTTTGTTCTCAATCTATCCTAAACAAAAAGAAGGTCTTTTAGAACAAAATTTACAATTGTAGATAGATGGTTGAAGTTTGTCCTAAATCCTTAAAATGTACGAGTATACATAAATCTTATAATTTAACCGATTATGTAACTTTTTTATAACTCAGGTATGTTGAACAAATCAATTCTAAATTTTCTAGGAAAGTCCTATAGGAAGCTAAAACTTGGTGATACTTAAACCCCTAATTCCCTACTCTTTCCAAAATTGAAATATTTTTCGGATAGTTTAGACCCATTTTGGTACATATGTCAGTTTGGTTAGTAAAAAAATATCATAGGTTTTTGTTTCATGGAATCTGAGTTCAAGCCTCCTTTGGGAACCAAAGATTTTAAGTCTTTTTTAAAATGCTTTGTTTTAGGAAGAGCCATCATCGTCTTGAATAGATTAATTGTGAGAGATTGAGGACAATAATTTTACATAAGTAGCTTTTAAACCACGTCCCCGACCTATCACCTCCAAATGACCACTTATTAGAAACACTCGAAAAAATTAGGAAATTTCTATTTTTGTAATTCAGTTTTGATATTAAGAATCAAAAATGGCTAATCCTAAATACCTGAGCCTCCATATATCAATAAATCTGATTTCTATGGCGGTTGCTATTAGTATAGACCCACAGCTATTCAAATTTGTAACGGCTATGATGACCGCTTATTGGCAGAGGATACGCATCCTTCACCGTCACAGCATTCACCCTACGAGCATCGGTGAACTCCAAGAGCTATTTGACTCCTCAATCATTCCCAGGGTCAACATGCGATCGATCTCTTTATATAAATCAGCTTGTACAGATGGGCTAATATGGTAATATCTCTGTTTAATCGGGACTACTACATCCATGATTTTAATAGAATGAGGCACACTTTAGTGCTTTTACCAAGTCTGCAAAAGACGGAAATTGCTTGATTGTGTCATCTAACATGTTTGGCTGAGAAAGTGTTAAAAGGTGATGGAATAATGGTTGTGTTAAGCCCGGGATAATGAATATTTTGATTAAATGTTGGATTCCGCGATAGGTAATTATAGTCCATAGGTATCCGAAAACAGGTTTCAAATACCCTCCAGCCGTCTTAACGTAGATGGAACATAGTGAACTTTATATTCGCTTCCGGCGAATCTGTGTATTTTGAATTGGGAAGGATTTTGCGAGGGTCCACATTCCCAAGACTGCGATTCCTCCACTGGTCGTTTCTCGCGTTGCAGCGAAAGAAATTTTGTTTGAAAATATCCTCCTTGGTGCAAAGGTCAACGGTTTGTCCAATATTTCGGCAAGACCTTTTGCATTTAATATTTTGAGAGTTGTCATAATTAGAAACAATATTTGTATTAGATGGATGCCCTTCCTGAGAATCAATCTCGCGAACGAATCTACGATTACTTAGTAGTTCAGGTTCATAATGTGTCCGCTTCCACGAATCCGCCAATCTTATGTAACTTTTCAGTAGCTCATCAATACTTTCAATTTTACGTGCACCTGGAGCATTCTGAAGGCTAGGCCTCATATTACGCTTTAGCATGTGTAAGTTTTATGTTTCGGATCGCATTATATAGAATTCAATAAAAGGCTCTTTTGGTCGCTGTTTTATCACGGATATCATAATCAGTACGATGATCTTTAACGACGGATATCATAATCAATACGATAATCGCTTCTCAAAATCTAATTTCAAATCATGCCAGGTGATTAGGATGTAATCGAATATGTAGCCAATACCAGTCGTTCTTGCTTGAATATCACTTTCAAACGTAGTTACTTTGGAAAAGCTTGTTTGTCTGATTATTATTTCCATTTAATTCATTACAACCAGGTTCATCAATATCGCTATTTGACAACGTTGAAATGTTACCCATCTCAAAAGGAGGCTGTTTTTGGATCAATGGGGGAACCGAAGGTATTGTTGATTTTCCCTTAAAACTTATGTCAGAGGTGACATATTCTTCTTGTGGCAAATCAATCCCGTCATTAAGTACGCCTATTGTTTTATAAAGATCAGGACTTTCTCCGAGAAAAGCTTCTAGTATAACTAAAAGGAGTCGGCCCGTTTCGCTTAATAGTATACATGACTGTTTGTAACGGCGACTGCTTGTTGATAATCTACACACTATTTCGACGATATATGTAGGTAATTCTTATTTTGATACGCTCTAAAGGTGAACCTTAGAGTTTAGCGACATCAGTGATGGTTGTAAGAATTAGTCGGTGTTCGCTCAATTTGTTAGTACACAGTTTAATTTCGTCTATAGGACGTTTTTTGTGTGCGGGCTTAATTGGATGGTGATGTGCTTCCTGTTGGAAGGCTTGTTGTAACGCAATTAAATTAGCAAGTGTAGCAATACACTCAATTTCGAGTTCATCTGGGTCCACAAGAAAATCTGCATCCATTTTAGTAAAATATAATTGACAAACCTGAAAGGAAACTTAAACTGTGAAATGCGAAGGTTGCGAAAGTATTATAAAAAAAAATATTTTTTAAATATTTTCATGTGTTTCTAATAAGTGGCAAATTGGATCGGGGACAGGAAGCGCTCAAGTCTTAATAAAAACTACTACTAAATCTGTTCTTAAATTGAATATTGCTTAATTCCAATACAGAAACAGGCGTATATGATAGAATTCGTTACTTGTTTACCTTACTTGTTTCTGTTTTGAGGAATGCTGCAATTATGCGCTTAGACATTAGTAGCAGAACTCTAATTAAATGTGTATGTGTGCGTGTATAGATATTATAATAAAAATCCCATTACTTAATAATTTACAATAAAAATGTAAAAATTCGTTATATCGAAACTTTTATTGTATATTCACACTCCCACATATAAATATTTATTTGTTGTTGTTGCTTTAAGGATTGGCTATGTCTTGGCTGTCTCAGAACAAGATGATTATTTGTTTCTTGACTCCAATGACATTATTGTTCTTTAACTTATTTTATTATGTGGTTCGGACGTAACCAAAATAGAAGCTGTACACTTTCACCTAATAGAACTCTTAAAAACCAAATTTCACAATTTTTTGAGAGATTGGTTTTAAATTAAGGCATGTTTCTTAGATATCCACACGTATACATACAGACATTTCCAGAAACGGTCATGTTCAAATTGTTTGTGCTTTAAATGTCTGTCTGAGCGGTAAAAACTCGAGTGGTACAGTTTTCATGATTTCTATACTTCTAACAAGAGACAAATTATTACCTTTTATTTGTGTTATACTATCGGACCGCAAACAGTCTCTGGTGATACTTTTTTCGATTAAAGTGCCAAGTAATTGAACTTCAAGGTCAAAAGACTTAAGATTTACCGAGCATATAGCGTAGTGGTTAAAGCTGCGACGTTTGGATCGGGAGGTACCGGGTTCGAATCCCAACAGAGGTGGGATGCAAAAGGGATTTTACGATCGGTGATTAAATTGAAAACATCTATGACCCTCTGTTGGAATGTAGAACTCATGGGCCGACCCATCGTTCATGTTAGTACAGGCTAGCATGGAGCTATGCAGTGTGCAGATGGCCAATTAAAAGACGGACCTGTAGCCGTGTACAAATAGGGATACTGTTCAGCTTTCAAAGGACAATAAATCCACTAGCCGAACAGTCTCTAAAATAATGTATGTATGTGTTGGTATTTATTTTTTAAAAGACTTTCATTTATATTTTAAAAATGTTTTGAAAATATTTATTAGACCGATATTTAGCTTTCAACTTTTATTTATTAGTGGACATTTACGGTTTGTCGACGCAGTAATACAATAGGGCAAACCAATTTGTCAGCTATAATAATTATCAGTTTTTAAAGGCCATTACTGGCCCCTTACTGAGTCAACTATTTGGTCAACTAAAGATAATCTGAAGAGGCTAAGTCGTTATCTACATCGTGAAGCCATCGTCGTCTGCAACGACCTTTGCGCCTACCATATGGTGGCTCTCCTTTCAGAGATCGCTGCACAATTCGTTCCGGATCAGCACGCAGAAATTGTACAGAGCTCGGTATGTACTATCTATTTCACGTTTTGGGCCGTAAATCACACGCATGATTCTTCTCTCAAATGTAAGGAGCCATTTGTCAGCTATAATCCCCACATGAAATATTAACGCGCTCAAAGGGCATTGTTTTTAAATTTACGTAATAGCCACCAACAATTTACTTCTAATCAATAATACATGCGTTATGCCCATTTATCTTCTCGCATGCTTTGTGATCAAATGCGATTTGACAAACCAATAATGCAGAACGTAAAATTTTTTTTGTGGAATCGTAATTACACACTCGAGCCCTTTGGCAACATACCATTCGATTTAAGTTCCTGTAATATACAGAGATATATCAATCTCACTGAACAACCTCATGGTCTTGACCAATAGCTCTGCCTCGGATAATATTAAAAACTAAAGTGAGAAAATCTGAAAATTGTGGTCAATTAACTCAACATAAGATGTGCTCAAGCTTTTCCTCCCGAATGATCAAATCATTGTTACTTACATTGGTTGCCACGGGAGACAAGAAAACCCTTAAATTCAACTAATTACTCAAGTTCAAACACAATTTCTAATTTTTTTTTAAATTTTGCTTAAATCACTTAAGATTGTGTAACAAATCAACGTTGAAATACTCATACCAGAATTTTAGGTGGAATTTACTTAAGAAACTCCACTCAACAAAGTTCAAAAGCTATTCAAACAGAAATACGATTACAAATAATTTAAAATACACTTAACTTTGGTTCATATCCCACTGTAATTATAATTTATACCACTCATTTAATTTAACTAAAGATTTTGTTTCAAATGTACTTAAATTTCACTCTAAAGTCAAATTCAAACTTGACTTAAATTCTTATACCTTAAATTATAATTCTATAACACAAAATAATTTTTTCAACCACTGTTTGACTTTTAACTCAATTTGTAATTTAAACTGCACTCAAATTTTGTTGAAAAATAACATTATTTTCATTCAAACAATTCATCTAAAAACCATTAAAGATTTTGCCTCAAGTTTATACTAGGATTAGAATCCTGGTTTTCACTTAAGCAAATCCACTCAAAAAAATGTATCTTAAAAAATTCCACTCAAAATATATAATTGAAAATTTACTCAATCAAATATAACAAAACATTATTTTGTTATCAATGTTTGAGTTTTAATTAATATTTAAATTACACTCAAATTTTGTTGAAATCTATTATTCCTCATGTGGATCTAGGCCTTGACACGATACCTAACGCCAATGCTTAGGGGATACTTACTGATTTCCCAATATATTTTAATGAAGTAAATTTAAAAGTTCAACTGTATTGCTAACATTAAGCTTTAAATATGGCCATCGTATAGTTAAGACCAAATTTAAAATGTCCATCCCTGGTTGTGATTAAGATATTCGGGTTGTGTTAAAAATTTTGAGTTGCACTTTATTGAGTTTGTTTTCTTGAAAGAAATATTTATTTTTTGAATAGGGTGACATCTATTGAGTTGTAGCGAATTAAATATATAGCAAAATATAAATCAAGTTATTCGAGCTTTTTACATGTAATTTTTAAATTAACTTTTGGCCTAAGTTAATTTATGTTTAACGTTTTCAATTATATGTAGTCCACCATAAGTTGTGATTTAAATTACCAGTCATTTTTAATAAATCACATAATTATGTTACATTGCTCTCGAAATTACCAACTGCGTACCTAATTATCGTATAATTAAGGCACACACATTGAATTGCATCTGCGCTGGTATAATATAGTGTTACAGCAAAAATATAATTAATTTTGCATCTTGTGCATGTCACCGATAATATAATATGTTATGGTGCAACAAATTAAATTAAGTCGTTCAGTTCCAGATATTACAGAGCATTAATATATTGTTAACCACGACTCAATTATATAAAATAGATGCGCGGAACAAAACAAATTGCTTTAATTGTGCTATCTCAATTAATAACGAAATTAATTAGTTTTAAATGAGATTTTACTATTTATTGAGCGCACTGTACCAAAACATAATTTTTAATTTTTTATTCTATAAAATTGACTTCATATCTCATAAACAATTACATTATGTCAACATTTCAATATTAATTCGTAAAAAATCAATTTATCATAAAATTAATGTCGACTGTTTATGGTTCAATGACGATAATACGTCATCTTAATGGAGTATATAAACTAGAAAATAGACGATAACTATTTTGACATCTTAAGATTTGTACGTCAAATAATTTATCTATTTATATACATATATATATATATATATATATATATATATATATATATATATATATATATATATATATATATATACAGTGTGGGTGGTTGGGGGCTGTCTACACGTTTAATTGTAAAAATTATGGTTTGAAATCAAACTTTTATTAATTTTATGTTTTTTGTTTCATTTCAGGTAAGCTGACTTCATATAACAACGATTTGTGTATAAAAAAAAATTTATTAATCTTTTTGTAAGTAAAATGTTCAACATACAGTCTTCAAACTTTTTTTTTTTTTTATAAATTTGAATCCTTTGACTTCGTTTATTTTCTATAAATTTTCCAAAAAAAAAGCTTTTTAATCTGATTATACAAAAAAAACATAATTTTCAAAAACGAAATTATATTTTGATCTTTCAAGAAGTTAGTTCGATGAAAACAAGAAAGTTATATAAGTTGTGGTTGAGTTTACAAAAAAACGAAAACATTTTTATTTTTCTGTTGAGCAAATTCATGTATAATATCCAAAACATAAATTGCAAAAAAACAAAAACAGCAAACCAGCAACATAACACACAAAAAAAAAGCTTTTTTAGACATACAAAAAACTTTCGGCACACAAATAAAAGAGCCATAACCGAAATCAAACATAAGATTAATCCCTTTTTTGTTTGTTTGTCCTCTCACACACTATACCTATTACGGTTTATGTAATCGTAAATACATTTACCATTCAAACCTGAGTGGACAAAAGTTGAGGAATTAAAAAAAATGATTTTTATTTAAATATCATTTGTACAAAAAAAACTCAAAAAAAACTGAACTTTCGATTTTGTTTGTGAAGGATAAAAGTTTTAAATTTTGTTTCTAAAAGCTTTGTTTATTTTTTGTTATGGCAAACAGATTTTGTTTTAATTTTTTGTCTTATTTATCTATGAATGGGTGAATTAAAAAGTTTTTTTAGGGGTGGTGTGTGTTGCAGGCTTTTTTCAACTTCAGTGATTCTTAACCTTTTTCTTACTATAGAACAACATAATAATAACAAAAAGCTTCCATATATTTATTTATCTATAGGATTGATCTGATTAAAAGACTTCCTTTGTACCATTCTGTGGTTTTATAACATTTGGAGATTTAATTTATCATTTTTTCTTCTGAAATTTTCCCGCCAAAATCAAGCTTTTCAAAATTCACGTCGTTCATTCGTCGTTTGGCAATCCGATTAAGTGATCGCATAATTTGCCTCAATCATCCAAATCTTGATGTTCTTATGATGTTGTTACTATATAGGCTCTCCTATATCTCAAACGCGCCCGAAAGTTTACATTTATTTATCGCAATCATGCCCACAAGTCATCCATTAATAATTTACACAAAGATGCCCATTATGATAGTTTCAAACGGGACCGAATGTTCGATATAGGTGTGCTGAAAGTCCGTTAGTATACTGTTACCAATTGTTACACTCTATAACCGATCACTTTTTTGTTGAAGTTCACATAAACCTAGAGCAACAATTTCACCACATTTCAAGAGCGGTGTTGGTGTTCGCAATATGTAACTTCCGGATTTTGCCGAAATGCTATTATAAATTGATGGTGGTCAATAGCTAGTTTTCGTATGCAGCCACAATATGCGTCTTTTAGCCTAGAATGTGGAATATTAAGTGCCTATTATTTGTGTCATTCTTATCGTTGCATAGCCGGTTGAAAATTTTCTATCCAATCATGTATAATAGTCGTGAGACTGATTTGTTTATTGTGGCAGATCCTTCTTCCGAATAGCACCTAGACAAATACCATCTAACCAAAGGTTCTTAGGTCTAGATGGATATGACTGTTCCGTCATGAAGTGGCTGATTCACGTACATTCCTGATAAAATATTCTCAATTATGTGGTCCGAGTATAAGTTGAAATGAACTCCGACATAATCGACGATGTCATTGTCTAAAAGTCTTGTTTATCGACATATTCCAAAGCTATCGACATTTTATTATTTATTGAATGAGGAATTGGAAATTTTTTTCAGATTGGTTTATCTAACATCCCTATTTCTAATAAAAATTCAGAGTCAATTTTGAATGTTCAGAACAAACAATCCAAAATATAAAATCCAGGTTTGTTTCAACCCTTAAATTTTAGTAATTAATTATTATTTAAAAGACTAAATTGAATTTTCAAATTAAAAAGTTCGAGCTGTCAAAGTATCTAAGTATGTTTAAATTCAGATCACGAAAAATGAATTTTAACTGAATCCCTCAATAAGCTAATTAAATTAAAAATTTGAAAAATTCAGTTATTTCAAAAAGTAAAATTTCAAATTATATAATTTGCGTTCTAGTTAATAATCTTAAAATCCTAAATCCCTGGTTTAGAACAAATAGCTGTACTCGTACATTTTTTTTAATGCTGCCAATGGCATTATTCTTTTCTACAGAAGAAACTAATAAGAAGTATTCAAATCTTAATCTTAAACTAAAACGGCTGTTTTCGGCTGTACAATAACACTTTCGCTTAATTCCACTGGTGCGTCGGTTTAGCGTGAATGTGACGTAATTTGATTAGTTTTCGTTAACTTTTATGAGCCATGTCTTCAGCCATTTTTCGATTTTAGATGATTCTGTAATTCTTTTGAGGCAGTTTCGACACCAGGTCGGCCGTCCCATCTGCAAATATTGATATGACTACCTTGTTGCTTATACAGGTAAGTCAGCTGTGTACAACAAGTATAATATTGGTCCTAGAACGCTGCCTTGTGGAACATCTGCTTTAATATCATTTAAACAAGTAGTTGCTTATTATTTTGTTTAACCATGTATTACATTTGAAGGAGATAGTTTCCCAGAACTGAGTGAAATTTTTTCGGTAGAAGTCCATTAATTTTGTATATTAGCCCGTCATGCCAATATTTCATTTCATCGAAGGTGTTTTCGATTACATTTACAATTCTGTGTACTTGTTCTGTGGTGCCATGTTGGTTTCGGAACCCAAATTGATATCCGTTCTTCTAATACTAGTTTCAAGCTTGCTAATTGGATGATATGATGAAATCTGAGTTTCATTTTTTCCAGCTTTATGTATCATTGTGATCAAAGATATCTTCCCTTTTTGAGGAATATACCAGTCCGCTTGATTGTGTTGAATATGAATGTTATTAGTCTTATGCATTTGTCGGGCAGGTCCATTATTATTTTTTGGGTAATAAGATCATGCCTTTTTTGGACTTATACAATTTTTAATTGTATTCTTAGGTTTCTTCCAATTATATTTTATGGGTTTGAAGGACAAACCATCATCCGCTTGATCGGGTAGCACGAAGTTATTAGTTTCTTCGTGTTTCTACAACGCTTCTCGCTCAATTTCCAGTTAGTAGTCTAATCGGGTGATTCTAGTGGCCTTTTTAACTTTTTTGTTGCCTTCCACAAAGAATAATATGTCGTCTCGATTGCCGAGAGTTCATTTAAATAATTCTGGACGCACTGGTTTTTTTCTTTAATTTCCATTTTAATACGGTGATTTTGTTTCTTGCCATAGGGGGCGAATTTTCCGCTTTTCCTGGAGTAGTTCCTGTATATTATGTGAATGTTTATTAACTTTTTCAGAATTAAATAATGAAATAATCCATGAATTGCTGTTTTTTATAGCATGTTTTGGAGGACAGAACACTGCTGATATGCATTAATTAACTTGCTCAAATCTGCTGCGATTTTTCTTTCTTCGCTTGCTTGCACTTTAAGACCGGTACCCTTAAGGATTTTGGTTGGTTATTTAGTGATTTATGATACTTCTGGTCGTACTTTTGGTTTTTGGGAGAATTAAGCATTCGTTGTTCTGCTCACTGCCTTGGATTGATGCTTCCTTTAAACTCTAGGTAAATTGGACACCTTCTTTAATTTGCAGTATGATTTCCGCCACGTTTTTGCATTTTCTCATTGATGTGTCTTCTTGGGACCAAATGTCTTCGAAGTTTGGCTTCAATTTCAGGAATCAAGTATTCCTATGAGCTATAATGAGCGCTATTCACAGGTTCGGGCCGGCCCTCATCATATTTTAATAAATATGGACCAATTATTTGACAGACCCATAAACCATTCCAAACCGTCTATTTGGTCGTGTATCATACAATACTGTATGGCATTCAAACTTTCTTATGGTATTGCAAATAGTATCGACCCTAACCTTGATCTAAGCGCGGAAAACACATTCTTCACACAACGCTGATTTTCGTAATAAAGTTGAACAATTTGTAGACGCTGTGCCGGTCTCAGTATTTCCATGATGAAATGGCAAACAATACTGGATAAAAATACAAAGACTATGTATGAATAGTGTCACTAATTAAATTAGTAGTTAATTAGCAACTGTTGCAACCTTTATGCTGACCAAAATTAAAAATTTGAATGCAAACATTTGAATGCAGCTATGAGATGGTTTCAGAAATGGAAATAATTCTAAACCGGATTGGTGCGGCAATGATTTTTGCCAACGTCGACAATTAAAATAATGTCAACGGTGTAATTTCAAATTTCGTTAGACGAATTAGCGGCCGAACATGTCATTGTATAAAATGTGACAAAAACCTGGCTCTTGACTCAACAGCTGTAAATTGCTGGCTAAATCATGAGGTTTCCCGATTTTTGCCAAATAAAATTTAGGAGCAGGTAATTGTTTCAAATTCAATTTCGCGTCATGCATCGTCCACTAAAATTTGCCAAATTTTGGTCTAGGCACGTTTTGTACATAAAAATAATAAATTGTTGTTTTTTCCACAGTTGCTTTGAAAAAGCGCCTGATCTAAAACGATTTAAATTCAAAAGATTTAAAATGTGTTCAGGAGTAATTTAAAGTTTAAAGCTTTTTTAATTTATTCTATCAAAGCTCGAAACTTCAAATTTACCAATTTTTTTACTGTACTGATTAATATTTGTGATTTAAATGGTTTTTCATTTCCAATTCTTTAAAAAGCTCGATTGTCTCTATACGACCATTTTAAGAAGGCCAAAAGCTTTTAATTTTAATATTCAACAACCTTAGTATGGTTTTATTCCTCCTGTATATTCCTCCTTTAACTCATAAACCCTTGTTTATTTATGACTTTAAAACCTAAAAAATTCAAAGCTTTCATTTTATAAGTTTGAAAGTCTAGAATTAATTGAAATAAATAATTTCAAAGTATATTCAAACAAATTTAAACTCTGATAATCAAAAGCATTTTCGATTTCAAAATTATAAATTAATAAAAATTATCAAATTAGAATATTAATTTTTTTAAATTTGAATTCCCAATTATTAATTTTTAGTTGCCGCTTCTCAGAATTTCAGTTGTATAAAAATTAATTATTAAAATTCAGCTAAGTTAATAAGTAAATAATTTAAAATTTTATTAAATTTTCGAGAAATTAGTTTGATATAAAATTCTAGGATTTATTTTTATAATTGGCTAGAATTGGCTAAATTATTGCTAATAACATTTAATTTTTAGAATTTGAGGATATTATTTGTCAAAATTCGGAATAAAATTGATCACATTTTGAAACATTATCATAAAAACTGTCACCCTAATTAGAATTTACTTAGCGAACAAAATTAAAATGTAAAACAAACATTTATACTCCGCTCCTTCTTCGCCATCCCAAACAATTTCGTATATGGTCGCTAGATTTCCCAATTTTTTTTTTGTTTTGATTTGTTTAAAACAAAAACAATAAAGCGTAACTTTTCCCGGAAAAACTTTGTGAATTCAACAAATATTTTTTTTATTTATAATTTTGTTGACACTTTTTTACTCTGTTTGATTGGTATATACACACACATATATGTCGTTTATTCGGTTTAGCTTTAAATTGAGCACAACATGTCACCTCAAATATAATATATAATAAAATTATGTATTTTGCGTATATAGACGAAATTTTTTTTATTTGATTTGATTTGATACATAAATATGTATATGGGAGAAGCTATGTGTTTCACATATTACGTAGCAAATAAATAAAAAATTCAACCATGACGAACAATAACAACCAACTCCGACAAAAAACCAATAATAAAAAGGATGGAAATGCGGTGTCTAAAGATGTATATACGTTACAGTGAAATGTGTGGAACTGAAAACTAACGTAAAACGGAAGGTTACAAAAATTTTACGGTTATTTTAAACTTTGGCCGCTAAATACAATTTCCACTATATGAGTATGACACACACAAAAGGAAAATCAAATGAAAGTAAAGATGATGGTAAAAATGTTGAAGTTTTTCATTTAAACGAATTTTGTACAAACATTTGTTCGACTATTGTTAGCTGTAGAGCAAAAAGTTTACGGAATTTGAACTTCGTTAATTTTGATGTGTTGTCGGACTCAAACTATTTTATTGTGTTTCCCACGATAAATCAAATTTTAATATATTGAACTCGTCTTGACCAATTATTTATTGTTGCTTTTTAAGTGAAAGATTGACCCAATAGGTACCGGAAAGTGTGACTCATATAACTGCCTTAAGGGAATTTAGGAATTTTAATTCTACAATCTAATGTATTCTGAAAATATATTGTTATTGTGATAAAGAACATTGAAAAATCTGAAGTACTTTGAAAGCTCTTATTAAGCTTCACATAACAGCCAAATTGAATTTATAGTTAAAAGCTCATATTCCAAAATGGAAACCCTAATAAGTTATCTAACATTTCTGTAAATGTCATACTAAAAGTTTCATAGTGCTTTAAAAGCTTGCCACGAAAATTCAAATGCCAAGTTATTAAATTTATTAAAACAATTTATTAATCGACAATATAAACATTCTAATCTTTTCTTTATTAAAGCTTTATATAATTTTGAAAGCTTTCAATTAAAGCTTTAAAATTAAGGTTTTTATTAATTTTAAGTTTTAAATATTGTTGTGAAATAACACAAAATTTCAAATTTTGTAACTTTAATTATTAATATTCCTCTTAATAAAAATAGTTTATTCGAAAAGGATTAATGAAAAGCTTTAAAAAATAGCTTTTGAACTAGAAAAAAATTCAAATTAAAAAAGCTTATTTTAGTATTTTTTTAGTAATACGGCAAACACCTGGGAATAAAATAATGTAAATATTTTTAAAAACTCAGGTCATCTCGAAAACCCCGAGTCAGCTTTAATAAACTTAAATCAAATTAAAATTGAACTTCCAGAACTAAATTGTTTTAAATATTGGGAGTTTGCCAGGAAATGGAAAAAATGTCTACCAAAAACGTATTCAAAGCTTATTTCAGCACAACATTAATTAAAGCTCTCTTTAAGTAAAAAATTTGTACTTGTCATTTTATAAAAGCTTAATTAATTTTAAAATATAATAAAACATTTATAGCTCTGCTTAAGCTAATATAACCAGTTTTAAAAGCATAACAGAAACTAAGAAAACAATCTTTATTGGGGAAGCTTTCAAACACCATTTAATATTATTTTCAGATAATACCAATAAAAAAAATATCCACCCTGTTATAATCGAGAGTGAATGCTAACGCATAATCGAAATATCATTTTTGCATCGCTCCCCGCAGAACATTATAAATCTAATCCATTATTGATCATAATCGCGATGTACGATACGAATATCTAGGTTGAGGTGTAACATAAACCGGGTCTCATTCGAACACAAAATACATCGCACACGAAAATAAAAATCATTATTTTGAGAAATGAACATATAAACGTCATATCTTGGTCTATTTTTTTTTTTTTTTTGCCAGCTACCATTTTTTTTTTTTGGTTCGTGTATATTTTAGCCTGAAACAGGTGAGATATGGGAATAATAAAAAAAAAAAGTGTAACGTGTGTATACATATGAAATATATATTTTGACAGCAGCATAGGGCTGGTTTTTTATTTATTTATTTTTATTTTATATATTATATGTATATACTCGTATAATATATATTTCATATTTCTAGATAACTTAAAATGAGAAATGTCGTTTTGGTAAAAATAAAATTTTTATTCCAAATGCCAATCACATATTTAAGGGTGCTCTAGTTGTCTATCATTCAAAAAACAAAAAAAAAAAAATGAAAAGTTTGTTGCCAAAAATTTTTTTTTTATTTATTTAAACTTTTTATTTTATTTTTTATATTTTATACATTTGGCAATTTTTTTGTTTTTTAAGTCCGATATAAACAATATTTTTTTCGGTACCTATCTATTTGTTTATTGAGGTTATGTTATTTTTTAGGGTTGTATAGAATATTTTCAATATAAAATTGAAACATGAAAATGTACATCGGCGTGAACATTTTGCCTATGTATGTATGTATATATGTATCTATAGACAGAAGAGATATATATTTTTGAGGGATGGTTTAAAGAATTTTATATTTTTTGTTTTCGGCTCTGGATTCAATTAAAAATATTGAAATGTCAAATGTTGATAGGTGTTCGTTTTATACGGAATTTATGGATGTATTTTTTTATTTTATTTTTGATAAACGATTAAAAGGTTTCGAATATATTTTTCGTAAATGTCTATTTTGTAGTATAGGTTTATATATTGACATTCTATAAACAATTGAAAATTCTGAAATTTTTTAAGAATTATTAAGTTACTTTAATTCTTAGCATTATAATTTTCATACTTAAAAATTAGTAAATTACTTAATTAAATGTAAAAAATTGCAATAATTTATAATTTATATTTTTTGAAAATCAAAACTTTTGATTTTACTTAATTCCAATTGATTTATTCTATAAAATTGAAAGTCAGAGTTCTTAGAACAAAACCTTGGTTTTTTTGAATTATTAATCGTTTACGGATTAACAAATTATATTTTGTCTCATAAGAATTACGAATTTGAAGTCTGAACATAAATTTGATATGATTTTCTAAACTTAAAATTTTATTGAATAATTTTTAAAATTTATATATTAAAAAATTAAATTGTATTCTTCGCAACTTAAACATTAAATACCTTGATATTTTGAATTTTTTAAATTTACTAAATAATTTTAACTCTGAAACTATGTACAAATTCTATGCTATGTACATTCAAATTCATATTTCAAAATTTAATACGATACTTAAATATTTTACAAACTTCTAATATTAAAGCTACTGTAGTTTATTTTTCAAAACAATATCGATTGGAAAAGTAAGGAATCATCTCAATTCGCTTCAATTCATATCTACAGTTTTTTTAATTTTTAAGTATAAATTTAAAAAAATCATTTTGAAAAATTGAATGTTTAAATTCTTAGAACAAACTCGAATTTAGAATTTTAAAATTTACAGAGGTTTAAGGATTACATAATAATTTTACACAATTTTTTAACAATTTATTAAAATTAAAATGTTGTTCGATATATTATTTTGTAATTTATAATTAGAAAATAAATTTAACTTAGAAATTAAAATTTGAGATCATTGAATTTTTTTTGTTTAATTTTTTTTATAATTTTTAAACTTATTTAAAATATTATTCAAAAATTCGAGAACTAAGAAAATATTTTAAAAATTAAAATTATAATTTTTAAATTTTACGTCATCCGATGCTACAATATTTTACATTGAAATCATATCGAAATATATCGAATAACATTTTAATTTTAATAAATTATTAAAAAATTGTGTAAAATTATTATGTAATCCTTAAACGTTTCAAAATTTTAAAATCATAAATTCGGGTTTGTTCTAAGAATTCAAACTTTCAATTTTCCAAAATGTTTTTTTTTAAATTTATACTTAAAAATTTTAAATCTGTAGATATGACTTTAAGCAACTTGATATGATTTCGTACTTTCCCAATCATTATTGTTTTACAGTAGCTTTAATATTTTAAGTTATCGGTAAAAATAAGTAAAATATTTTAGTATCGGATGACGTTGAAATTAAATATTTCGTTTCGATAGATTTCATTAAAATTTTAATTTTTAAACAAAATTTTAATCTTCTTATAATTCTCGAAATTTTTACGAAAGTAAATTAAAATAATTTCGACATTCAAAATGCAATAAAATTAAAAGTGATAATATTTTCAAATTTATAAAAAATTAAATGATTTTTTTAGTAAATAAATTTAAATTTTGAAATATGAATTTTAGAATTTTTAAACATAATTTCAAAATTAAAAATATTTAATAAATTTAAAATATTCAAAATATCAAGGTATTTAATGTTTAAGTTGCGAAATTACTGAAATCTAAATATAAATTTCAAAAGTAGTTCAAAAAATTTTTAATCAATATAAAATTTAATCTTAAACGAATAAATATATAAAATTCTTAAATTTGGGTATGTTCTATGAATTTAATTTTATAGAATTACAGATTAAATAAAATTTTAATTATAAAATCAAAAAAAATATCGAACTATAAATTCAATGATTTCAATTTCTAATCTCTAATTTAAATTAATTTTTTATAATTTTTTTAAATTCCGATTAAATAAAATTTAAATTTTGTTATTATATGGATAATATATAGATTAAAATATTATATAAAATTTAAAATTTTAATGAAATCTATCGAAACGAAATATTTAATTTGAACATCATCCGATACTAAAATATTTTACAAACTTCAAATATTAAAGCTACTGTAAAACAATAACGATTGGGAAAGTACGAAATCATCTCAAGTCGCTAAAAGTCATATCTACAGTTTTTAAAATTTTTAAGTATAAATAAAATTAAAAAAAATTGGTAAAATTGAATGTTTGAATTCTTAGAACAAACCCGTACTTAGAATTTTAAAAATTACCGGGGTATAAGGACTACATAATTATTTTACCCAATTTTTTAATAATTTATTAAAATTGAAATGTTGTCCGATATATCTTGCAATTTATAGTTTAGAAACTAAAATTTAACTTACAAATTAGAATTTGAAATCATTAAAAAAAAGACGTAAAAGAATTTTTTTTGATTTATGTTTTTTTATAATTTTTTAAATTTACTTAAATTATTATTCAAAAATTCAAAATTTCGGTAACTATAATTTTTAATTTTTCTGTGACCGTTACTACAACATTTTACAAATATTAAATGTATTATAAATTATTATACAAACCAAAAACAATTAAAAAATTATGAAATAATCTGAAGCCGAGTGAAATCATATGGAAATTTTTTAAAATTATAAAATTTAAATTTTATTAAATCGTAATTTCAAAAAAAAAATGTTTCAATTATTAGAACAACGCGAATTTAAGATTTTCAAATTTAATCGTTAAGGATTTTAAAATTAAATTAATTTAATTTCAGGTTTTTAAATAAGAACTTGTAATATGAAGACACTTGGAATTTTGTGATTCCTATTTTTATTACTTGAATTTTTATTATGTTGGAATTAATGAATTTTTCTAAAATTTCATAAAATTGACATTTTAGTTAACATCAAAATATTCTCAAATTTATAAAAAAATTTATTTAAAAACCTGAAATTTTACTTAATTTTATAATTAATTATTAATTTCGAGTTTTTTTGTAACTTATAGTTTCGAAACTAAAATTTAACTGAAAATAGAAAATAAAATATGAAATCATTGAATTTATAGTCATAAATTTGTTGTTTTTTACAATTTTGTAACTTATACATTAAATACTTTTATAGTTTAAAATCTGATATTATTTTAAATTTTATAATTTAAATTTTATTTGATCTGAATTTCTGTTTAAGATTAAATTTTTTATTGATTTTTAAACTTGAACTACTTTTGAAATTTATAAAGTTTATAAATAAAATTGTATTTAAAAATTCAATTCTGGAATACTTTAATTTTTAACCAAGTCGATTTTAGTAATTTCGCAACTTAAGCATATTTATTGATATTTCAAATATTTTTTATTCTGAAACTTTGCATATCTATTATTTCAAAATTTTATTAACTTTACTAAATAAATTTTATTTGATTTTTTGAAATTTTTTGAATATTATCACTTTTATGTTTAACCTATATCCGTCCCTTATAATAAATCACACTGAAGACTCTCGGAATACATTTGGACCCAAAACGATTTACTCAAAAAATAAGTTTTTTTTATAAATTTATTAATTAAAATTAAAGAAAACGAAAACTTTTTCATGCATACTTCTAATATTTTCAATCAATTAAAACAAATGGGACATAAATTGTAGGTGGCAGTTTTGCTTTTAAACATATTAAAAATTTAGCGTTTAGAAGTACATAAGCATAAGTTAATAATAACGTGGTACAAAACCAAACATCAAATTATTATGCAGGGATCTCTTCAGATGTAGGCACAGCATAATTTTGCATTCGTAATAATAATTATAACGGCAACTTAATACTAATATTTACTATGGCACGGTCCATTTGGACCCGAGGACCTTTAGTGTTACATTTTTGAAAAGCGGTGTAGCGGTTAATCGAATATTATTAAACTTTTAAGTAATGGTAATTTAGAACATATTAAATAAAGTCACGAAATTACAGATTTGTGAAGTTTATAGTTTTCAAGATAATTAAAAACTAATTATGATTTAGGTCGAAATAGACCCAAGAGACAGATGAAGGTTATGAGATTTAAATTGTTAAATTTTGAATTTTGAAAATTTCTAGAATTATAAAAGGAAACGAAATTTTAAATGTTTACATCCAATACTAAAATATTTAAAAATTACCAATATTAAAGATTTTATAATTTATTTCTCGGGCCGTTTGAAATCATATCGAAATTTTTAAAATTTCTAAATTTATATGTCATGTAATCTGAAATTAAAATATAAAAAATATTTTGTTAAACTGAATGTTTGAGTTCTAGGACTAATCTCGAATTTAACATTTTTAATTTAACTCGTAAAAGAATTTGAGAATTTGTTAAATGAAGCTGTTAATTTAAAAAAACATGGAATTTTACTATGGTCTTCGTTTTTATTACTTGAATTATTATTATTTTTTTTGAATAAACGAATAATTTTTTTAAAATTATACATCACAATATTCTCAAATGTGTAACAATTTAAATTGAAAACCTGATATTTAATTAAATTTTATAATCCTTTACGATTAAAAATTCTAAAATCGTAATTTCGACCTTTTTTGTAATTTGTAGTTCCGAAACTAAATTTTAACTTAAAATGGAAATTAAAATATGAAATATTTAATTTATATCGAACGTTTCAATTAATAACTTTTTTATACTGAGATTTTAAAACTTTTTTATTAATGTTTCAATAATAAACTTAATGTAAAGTTTTATTAAGAAATTGCTGTCTGTATTTCTGTAAATTTGTGAATATTATGTTTTTTATTTTTCTAAGTTTTAAATTTTAAGAATTTATGTGTTGAATCTAGAATTTAATTAAATTATAAGAGATTTAAAAATGTAAATTTTGTTAATCTTTATTGAAATTCGTCATTTTAACAGGTTTAACATTATCAACATTTCACAAATTTTAAAAGAATTAATTTTTTTCATTTAAATAAAAAGTATTTCGTTGTGGTGAAATGAAGTTTGCGTTATTTATAAAGAATTTGTTGTTATATCGTAATTTTTAAATTTAAATTGGTGTAAAATTGAATGGATGAATTCTTAAAACAAACCCGAATTCAAGATTTAAAAAATGTAAATCGTAAAAATCTCAAACTTTCAATAGGTTATGTTAGGTTAGAGTAGCTGTTTAGAATAGCTAATTTTCTAACTCTTTCTAAAATTTAAATTTATTGGAAAAAATTTTTAATTTATAGTTTAGAAAATAAATTTTAATTTAGAAATTAAAATCTGAAATCATTGAATTTATAGTCAAAATTTAGATTTTCCTAATTTAAACTTTAAAGGCAAATACATACCTCAAACATTTTAAATACATTTTATTATTTAACTCTGAAATTTGACAATTTTTAGTATATCATAATTAAATTTAATAAATAATTTTTATCTGATTTTCTATAAATTTCTGAATATTGAGTAATTTAATTTTGTAAGTTTTACTTTTTTTAAATTTGTTAATAATTTAAATGATTACAAATCTCAAATTTCGGCTTTGTAATGTAAAATCTAAAATTTCTTTCAAATTATAAATATTATATTCAAAATTTGTATTTCATAATACAAAAGTTTGGTAAACTTGATTGAAATTAAAATTTTAACAGATCCAACATTAGATTTTTTTTTATTTCGATGTATTATTAGAAATTTGTATAACATTTTTTTATTTGGTAAAAAATAGTTTAAAAGTTTAAATTGGTGAATTTTATCATTTTTATTTTTAAAATATTTAAATTTATAGATTTTGAATGTCGAATGTGAAATTTGTTTTAATTACTATGCAAAAACTTAAAATTTCAAGAATTTTAATAGGATTCAATTTTTTTATTTTTTAAATTTTAATTTTAATGAAATCTATCGAAACGAAATATTTAATTTCAACAACATCCAATACTAGAAAATTTTACAAACTACAAATATTAACTGTACCTAATTCATTATTCAGAACAATAACGATTGGAAAAGTACGAAGTCATCTCAAGTCGCTTTATGTTATATTTACAGTTTTTAACATTTTTAAGTATACATTTAATAAAATGTACAATTGAATGTTTGAATTCTTATAACAAACCCGAATTTAGAATTTTAAAATTTACAAGTAATTTAAGGATTACAAAATTATTTTACGCAATTTTTTAATAATTTATTAAAATTAAAATGTTATTCGATATATTTTAAAATTTATAGTTAAGAAACTAATATTTATCTTAGATATTAAATTTGGAATAATTAAATTTAAAAAAAAAAATTGATTTATGTTTTTAATTCAAATTTTAATTAAACTGAAGTTCTGTAAAATTAAATATCTGAGTTCTTAGAGCAAAACCAAATTTAAGAATTTTATATTTTTAATCATTTAAAATTAAATTTTAAAATGATTTTCTAAACCTAAAATTTTCTTGACCATACTATTGAAATTTATATAGTTAAGAAATAAAATTTAATTTAAAAATTGAATTCTGGAATAATTTAATTTTCAATCATTGAAAATCAACTTATTTTCGTAATTTTGCAACTTAAACATTAAATACCTTGATATTTTGAATACATATTTTAAATTTTGTTTAAAAATTTTCAAATTAATATTTCAAAATTTTATTTAATTTACTAATAAAATCATTTGATTTTTTATAAATTTGTGAATATTATCATTTTTAATTTTAATACATTTTGAAAATCGAAATTTATTAAATTTACTATTCAGTATTTCAATAATTATGAAAAGATTAAAATTTTAATTTAATAATTAAAATTTCAATGAAATCTATCGAAACGAAATTTTTAATTTCAACGTCACCCGATACTAAAATATTTTACAAACTTGAAATATTAAAGCTACTGTAATTTATTATTCAAAACAATAACGATTGGAAAAGTGCAAAATCATCTCAATTTTATAAATTTAAAAATTTATTTGTAAAATTGAAAGTTTGAATTTTTAAAACAAACGCGAATTTAATCATTAAGGATTGTAAAATTATTTTAATTTAACTTCAGGTTTTTAAATAAGAACTTGTAAAAATATTCTCACTTTTATAATATTTTAATTTAAAAAAATCTGAAATTTAATTTAATTTTATAATTAATTATTAATTTTGAATTTTTATGTAATTTATAGTTTCGAAATTAAAAGTTAACTTAAAGTAGAAATTAATTCATTGAATTTATTTATAGTCATAAGTTTGTTGATTTTTACAATTTCGTAACTTTTATTTTTACTAAACTAATTTTTTTTTATTTAATTCTAAAATTCTCAAATTAATATTTAATAATTAAATTAAATTTAAAGTTTTTAATAAATAATTTGTATATGATTATAAATTCGAAAATATTGTGTAATTTAATTTTTTGAATTTTCTTGGAATAAACCCAATTTGAAGGTATCATTAATTTATAGTCATCATATTTATATAATATATAATTTAAACTTATAGATTATGTTTTAAAGATATGAGTGTTAATTTTTGATTTAAAATTAAAGATGGTGTAATTTTGCATTGTAATTATTTATAAATTTAATTTTATGAGTTTTAAAAATATTAGTTAGACATATAGAAATCGCATTTTGTGTTCAGAATATTTTGAATTGGTAATTTTAAATTCATAATTTAGTTGGAAAATTTTGTTAATCTATCTTAAAATTTAAAATTCCAAGAATTATTAAAGAATTAATTTTCATTATTAATCAAATATTATATTTTTACGTCATATTTAATTTATTTCGCTTTGAAGCAACTAAAATTTTACAAAATCATCTAAAGTGGCTTGAGGTTATAACGAGTACACGACAACAATAGAAAATAATTTCTCCAGACCAAAATTGTTAACCCCATTACCTTAAATACAAAAAGCAATAGTCAACAACCAGCACAAAATCAAATTTAAATAAATAACAAGTTTTCTATATATCCACATAGTTTCCCTTCCGATCAATTTAATTTATTCTTCAAGCAATTTTCCAATCCTTTTTTTTGTGCTATCTACTAACTAAATATATTATTTTTAAGGAATGAATCTCTAAATATAAAAAAACTTATTTAAATAAGATAACTATAAAAAAAGTAGTAATATGAACAATTTAATTTGTTTACCTGAGTTATCATGCTTAAAATATAGAAGAATATTTTTTTTTTGTGTACACTATACTATACTTGAAGATATTTGAAACCCAATTTAAATAAATCTTTAAAATAAAAAAGTTTTTTGATTTAAAGAACAATTTAGTTATTTTATTCAATTCAGTTACCTAATAAAATTATATCCTTAAGGGATATAAAATGTTTTTGTGGTTAAATTTAGCAGATGAATAATCATTTGTGTATGTTTAGTCTAATTATGTTTGTTTGATGGGAAATTAAAATTATTAAGACATTAAACATGTGTATAGGTACACAAACTAATTAATCTTTGGATTTTATGAATAACATAAATAAATTTGAAGAATCCTTAATTTTACATAAATTTTTATAGAGTATGTTAAGTCCCGGTCTACAACATTTACGAATGCAAATTTTTACCCAAACCACAAGCAAACATGAAGAAAATGGTTTAATACTTAAGGTTTATTTTAGTTGCACTATCGCAGTAGATAAGATACGATAAGATAAGAGAAAACATAACAATATAAAAAAAACAGCGCTAACGTGAAGAAAAACTTAAATTTGTTTTTAACTCTCTGCATACACATATATCTATGTACATACATATATATATAACATACCTTCCGTTGTACAATATATGTATATATATTTATAATACTGGGGTTATAAGACGAGTTAGGGACGAGTTCAAAAAAATATTTACATTAAAATTAAAACCACTTAATACTTTAGATTTTTATTCGTAATCCATATAAAACATCTGATCTTGTACTTATATATATACAACGTTATGTATCCTAAAAAGCTTTAATTCTAATTAAAACAATTTTCGTTCTATGTATTATACCGTAAGTACTATCTAAATATGTATCTATCGTATCCTCTATCCTCTCCATACAAAATATAATAGAAAATCTGTGTATGGATTTTTCCTAGAAAAATTCCACCAAAAAAATTTAATTTCATTAAATTAACCAACCAACCCAACCCTACCAACAGCATGCATATATTCCGAGAATCGAAAAGCTTTTCGTTCTATATATAACTTTGATTTCAATTAACCATGGAAAAGCTATTTATGCGGAGGATTCATTGGATATATAAAAAATTGTACTCCATTATTCACCATTTATGCATTTTCTTCTCTTGGTGTTTTTTTTTTGATACAATTTTTATTTTTATTCCTTTTCAATTTTCCAACCAAATGTATGAAAGAAAACTCGTGAAATGAATTTTTTTTATCTCGGTGGAAAACAAATTCAGGTTCAATCAGCTAAATGTAAAGCGTCGCCATCAAAATAATGGTAGATATGGTGCGAGAAACAAATTCCACTTGTCTATATGTATATGTACATATATAAGACGATGTACATATCTTCATAAGATACTGTTTTATACTCGTATTCACTTTAAAACGAATCACTGATGAAATAAATAATAAATTTACTAGAAAACGTGCGCTGGTACATATACGTCATTTTACTAATTAGTATTTCAAAGTTCTTTAAATAAATTCAAAATCCTTTTAGATATTTTAAATTACTAATACCATATTTTAATACTTTACAAAAATTAGTTTTCTGTATATAGAGTTTGTGTGTCTTATATAGGAAATATATTTTAAATGTGGAAATGTTAAAATATAAAAATGTTCTTATTATAAACTGGGAGAATAATAAGAACAACTACCAAATTATTAAAAATACGGGAAATACATTAGAACAGAACAGGAATTCTTAATTCTTGATATAGTTGTATATATATATTTTATATAAACTACAAGATTTTCTTTATGGTTAGGAAAATCTAAAGAAACGTACATAATAAATAAATAGTATTATGTTTAAAAAGATTTATGTTTTGTGGTTGGTGAAAAAGTTTTGCACGATATTGCATAAAAACTTTTCAAATGGTCGCAATTTTTCATCAACTCGAAATAGTTTTAAGATTATAGTAAATCGGAAAAAAAGATGGGATGCAGCCGTACTATGTAGGTGTTTCGTCACACATTGAAAATGTTAATAACGAGGAAACCCGTTAAAATATTCAAAAATCGTTCCATCAAAAGCTTCATAAAAAATAGTGTCACTAACACGGCTCGTTATTACAAAAATCGTCACACAATAAAAATAAACGGACCTATATATAGCAATTCGTAAATAATTGACGAACAAATATTATTATAAAAATCGTAGTCACATAAAAACACCACCCATTGAAAATTTTTATAGCGAAGATATACAAAAAATTGTGATACAAAAGTGGTAAAATAATTCTCTAGAAACACATATCAAACATTAACATTAGTTAAAAAGGATTTGTTGTGCTCTTCCATTGGAATTGGACACTAGTTTCAATTCCAAAATGTTTTTGTTAACTCCGAGTTAAGAACGTCTGAGAAATTTTTACGAATTTTCTTACTAAAATATTTAGTAAGTTTATTATACCTGAATAAGACTGAATTTTATTTAATTTATATATTTTCATCAGTTATTACTAATTATTACATCATGAAAAAATACCCACCAAATTTTAGCGGATCATCAGGGTCTTTACAACTTGGTTCATAAATCATATTCCTTACCAAAATACAAATCTGGTTAAACATAAAATTCTGTGGAGCTGATCCTAGAGATACCCCCAATTTTTACCGAATCGTCATGGTCTTACAACTTGTTTCATAAATCATATCCCAAACCAAACTACAAATTTTGTTAAACATAAAATTATTTGAAAATAAGAAATTTACGTTTTAAACCGTCACACAAAAATTGAAACCCAACAATTTTCTCAGAAAAATCGTTTTTCATGTTTTATTGCGAACCACCCGTAAATAATCGAAAAGTTGTTATAAATAGTCACCAGTCATTCAAAAAACTTCACATATTAAAAATATTTAGCGAAGAAACCCATAAAAAATTTCACACACATTTCACAAAATTTCACACAAATCGTCACGGGAACTTGTTAAAAATTGTCATAAAGAAATCGTTACACAATAATCGTGCTGGATTAATTGAAAATATTAACAGTGAGGACCCGTTAAATAAGCCATAAAAAAACTCGAGACTAAAATGTGGTGACATAAATAAAAATCGTTCAACATTGAACTTGTTGAAAATCATCAAAATCGTCACATCAGGTTAGTCACACTAATTCGTCATCGAAACTGGTTCATAAATCAAGAGCAACAATAATCATTAGACCAAAACCGTTCCAGGAAAATTGTAAATGTTAATTGAGAGGAAACTCGCAAAAAACGTCACAAAAAATCGTCACACGTGTGGGAACTTGCAAAAAATCGTAAGACTGGATTACTCACACAAAAATCGTGAAAAACTAACATGTGACGTTAAATTACCTACATAAAATCTTTACTCATGAAAATATTTATAGTAAGAAATCGTTATATATAGAAATCGTTACACAAAAATCGTTCCAAAATATTTAGAAATGTTTAACAACCAAGTAACCACAAAGAGCCACACAAAAGTTCACCACGAAAAATGTTGCTACAGTAAAATGTATACACAAAAATCGTCATATATGTAGTGAAAATGTTAACAGAGTGAAAAACCATATAAATGTCGCATGATAATCATCGCATAAGATAAGTCTCAAATAGTCTCAAAAAAATAATCATTCGAAATGGTCCACTTAGAAAAATTGTAAATGAAAATGCCCGTAAAACTCATCCCATTAAAATCGTTGAGGAAAAGAGCAAAAAATCGACAAAGAAAAAAAAATCGTCAAAATAAAATCGCTTTTCTAAAAAATTCGCCAAAACCGAACGTCACTGATAAATCGCTTTCCAAAAATCGCTATACATGGAAATGTTCATAGTTAAGTAATGTGTAAAAAATCGTTATACCAAAATCGTGGCCGTAAATTTGAAAATGTTATTGTAATAAATAAATCGTCGATTAGTCACAAAAAATCATTCAAAATGGTCCAATTATTGCCACACAACTTTACACAAAAATCGGCTCAGAAGGGAAAACCGTAAAAATCTTGACTAAAAAATGTGACAAAAGACGAAAATGCCACATTTGCGAGGCGGTTCTTCGATGATTGAAATTTACGACGTGTTCCACGTGAAATTCACCACGTGTTCAACGTCGGGTTGCGTAGGATGTCAGACCTTATCGGTCAGCAACCATATACGTATAGGCAGCGATCTTCATTTGGTCACTGCAAGGCTACGATGGAACTTTTCGAACAGGTTCGAGAATACAGTGAAACGCATAGAACGTTTCAATTGTGAACGTCTTTTAAATGAAGATAAAAAGAAACGATATCGTTGTCAGTGCTCTTATCATTCACGGTAACAGTGCGGGTGAGGATATTTATGTGCACCTGCTAGCAAGCAGTCGTGCCTTGTGTTAACAAGGCCTCTGCCTTACTCTTTAACGTTACGCATATATTTTGTATGCATTTCTATTTCAAGCATGTATTATCAAGTGTTTTGCGAGCCATGCAATCTCTTTGAAATTACCCGGTAGATTCGAGGAAACTTTGTAAGTTTGAAAATATTTAAAATTACCAACTCATTTTTTCAATGACTGCCGTCTGGTTTCATATAACTTGGAAGCTCGAAGCTTTCGGTGTTGACAAATAAATGAATTAAATAGAACAGAAAATTTTTAAGTTTCTCACCCAACTAAACTAGTAAGTTATAAAAGCTCATAGTTTAATTTGAAGTTTACCGAAGAAAACCATAAAAAATGTCCACATGGACAAACATAAAACTTATCGTTATACGCAAAACAGATTAAAATAGTCAATTGACTTGCTAGAAATCAAAATAAAGAAATCTTTGCACAATAATCTTCCCGGATTAATTGAAAATATTAACAGCGAGGTAACCCGTTAAATAAGCTAAACAAAAACTGTGGCCCTACTATGACGTTCGACTACGATTTTCGACGACGGTCGGTTTCCTATAAAGTAAGCAAAGGAAGACAAAGGAAAACAATATTCTAAATTTATTATTGTTTACCTTTTTCTTCCTTTGCCTTCTATAGGAAAACGACCGTCGTCGAAAACCGCAGTCGAAAGTCATAGTAGGGCCCCCTGGTGACGAAAACGTGGCAACATAAATAAAAATAAGTCACACAGTGCGGAAGTTCGCAAAATTTTGTAATCATGCAAAAATTGAGAAAAACAATCGTCACAAATAACTAACCTCCATAAAATCGTCACTCATGAAAATATGTATAGTAAGAAATCGTTACACCAAAATCGTTCCAAAAAAATTCGAACTGTTTAACAGCAAAGTAACCATAAAGAGCCACATAAAAACTTGTCACGCAAAATGTTGTGCCGGAATAAGCTTTCGATGATTTTAAAGCTTTCTGAATAACTCAGGCATGTGATTCTTATATAATTCCTCCTACTCACATATAATATCTCTATAAGAAGTTGAGCAAATCTGAAGAAAAATTCGACTATGTACGAATGTAATAGTAAATTGCACAGTTTCTCAAAAGCTTTATAAAACTCACCGATTAAATGAGTACTCACCAATATTAAACACTCTTTCTTCAATTTATTTAGAATTGAATTCAAGTTTGTTGGAAAGTTTAAAGAAAGCTCAATCAAACGTGGAGTTATACAAAAGCTAGTTTGAAAGCTAATCCGAAGAATGTTATTTTAATCCGTTTTTTTTAACAAAAGTTGGTTTCACAAGAACCTTTTGAAGTTTAAGTATTTAAGAAAACTTAATTGTAGAGCTTTTTTGAGTTTGCCATATTAAAATGAATAAAAATAATAACATTAACTATAGTACTAAGCCAAATCTTTCTCTATTAAGCATTTACGACTTAAGGTATAGATTTTAGGTTTACTAAAATCATCCAAAACCTATCAGCAAAGTCGCCTTAATGCGTTATGAATATTAAATTATGCATTGAAAATGTGAGCTTTTGGTTTAAGAGCGTAATAAAATGCATACAAATATTTAATAGTCAATTTTGTCTGTTTGTGAAGAAGAATTCAGCAAAACGTTTTCAGCATATCATTTGATGTGGTGTCAGAAGCGTTTAAAACGTTTTTATTAAATGGTTATTTCACTATATCAGGTTTATTTTTATTTTTTTTTTTTTTTCAATTTTATTTAAATATTTTAAATAAACAATTATTACAATCTAGTCACCTGGACTAATGAGCAATTTTATTCTAACTTAATTTACTATGTTGTATTAATCTATGGCTTCTTCCCACTGGTGTTCCATAGTGTCTGATAAATTGAATTAAACCACGTCGTTGTTGTGGGTTTTAGATCAGCATTACGCTGTTTACACTAGCAATTACACCAGCTCAAAAGGTTTAGTTCGTTTGAGCCTGCGTACAATATCTGTGTTGTTTAACAGCTTAGTTGCCTCAGTGTTAACATGTTGTTCGAGCCTTTGCCTATGTCTCAGTGCAGTTTTTTGGATTTCCTTTGAAACAGTGTCCACTTTAAGGTCCCTATGGAGGTCTCTGTTTCTAACATACCATGGTGCATCAACGATGTTCCTTAATACTTTGTTTTGAAATCTTTGGATGATTTCCACGTTGCTCTGTTTGGTACAACCCCAAAGTTGGATACCATAAGTCCAAACCGGTTTTAAAATTTGTTTATATAATAGAAGTTTGTTGTATGTTGATAGAGCGGAGCTCCTTCCTATCAGCCAATACATCTTTCTATATTTAAGCCCTAGTTCTTCACTTTTCTTTTTGACGTGTGCTTTCCATCGTAGTTTTGCATCTAGTGTCATGCCAAGGTACTTAGCCGTGTTGGCATACGGTATTATTTCTTGATTAATTGTAACCGGAATATGTTCGAGTCGTTTGTTTGTAAAATTGATGTGAACTGATTTAGTTTCGTTAAGTTTAATTCGCCATCTTTTGGTCCAGTTATGTATTTGAGTAATAGCCAACTGTAAACTCTGTGTTGATTCTTCGTTGCTATCTCCAACAGCTAGGATTGCCGTGTCATCAGCAAAGGTCGCCACAGTGTTGTTTTCTAATACAGGGAGATCATTAGTGTATAAAAGGTATAGGACCGGACCTAATACACTGCCCTGCGGTACTCCTGCCTTGATTTCTTTCAATTCAGAATAGGAATCGTCTAATTTTACTCTAAAGAATCTATCTTTCAAGTATGATTCTAATATTGTAGTGAATTGCATTGGTAGTACAGTTCTTAACTTATAGTTAAGTCCTTCATGCCAAACTTTATCAAAGGCCTGTGCAACGTCTAAGAATATCGTTGAGCAGACTTTTTTCTCCTCTAATGCTCCTTCAATAATATTAGTTATTCTGTGTACTTGATCTAATGTTGAGTGTTGGTTGCGAAAACCGAACTGATGATTTGGAATCAGGTTTTTCCTCTCAATTATCGGATTTAGCCTTTTCACTAATAACTTCTCAAAGAGTTTAGACATAACTGGTAATAGTGATATTGGCCTGTATGATCCAGTTTTGTGTGGTGGTTTCCCAGGTTTCGGAATCATAATTACTTCTGCAATTTTCCAGAGGCTGGGTACATATTTCAATCGAAAGGCGCCATTTATAATATTGGTGAGCTTTAATAGTGCTTTCCTTGGTAGTTCTTTTAAAATTTCTGCTGTGATAAGGTCATAACCCGGCGCTTTTCTCGGATTCATATTTGTTTTTATCTCATACATGACTTCTTTTGGTGTTGCTCGTAGGATTTCGTCACTTTCCTGTACAACCTCTTCAGTTATTATTTCAGCTTCCAATGATTGGTCATCATGTGGTTCAAATATTTTTTCCAGGTATTCAGCAAAATTTCGTACTTTATCTTCGTTATTTCTGGCCCATTTGTTATCTTCTGTTCTGATTGGAGGAATCTGCATTATTGGCCTTTTAATTCTTCTGGTTGCTCTCCAGAGAGAATAATCAGTACTAGTATCATTAGATAATTTTCTGAGGTAGTTACTGATAGATTCGTCTTTCAAATCTTTGATTTCCCTTTTAAGTAGCTGAGTTAGATTGTTTAGCTTAGTTTTATCTTGAGGGGCTCTAGTTTGTTGCCATATTCTCCTTGCCCTTCTTTTTTCTGCCAAGAGCTCTCTAATTTCTCTAGGGTAGTTGTTTCCCTTAATTTTCTTTTTAACTTGAGGTGTGTTTTCCCAAGCTGACTGCTGTATGTCACATATGAACTTGTGAACTTCGTTTTCTAATTGCTCCTCACTCCTTAGCGGAACCATTAAGTTAATTTTTCTTTCTAACGATAGTCTAAAGTATTCCCAATTTGTGTGCTTATTTACTAAACTGGGATAGCTTTCTTTTTGAATGATCCTTTCACTTAATGTCAAAAGTATTGGGGAGTGATCAGAGCTTAAGTCAATACTTTCATCTATATGTATATAATTTACAGATATATTTTTCACTATAAAGAAATCAATTAGATCTGGTATTTTATTTGGATCAGTTGGCCAGTAGGTCGGTTTACCATTTGATAAGGCTTCACAACCGTATTTTCTGATAGCATTGAGGAGTTCTTTCCCTTTGGTTGTTGTTAGTCTAGAACCCCAGTGGATATTTTTTGCATTAAAATCACCTCCAATTACAAATCTTTTCCCTAGTTTACTGAAAAATTCAAGATAATCTTTTTCTTTTAGAGAGTATTTCGGTGGGCAGTAAATTCCAATAACACTAATAGAGTTATTTTTGGTCTTGATATTAACAGCTGTTGCTTGTATTTGTTCTGTTTCATATTTTAATTCCTCGAAGTGATTAATGCTATTTCTAATTATAACAGCACTACCTCCCTTGGCAGTATTTCCCGGGTGGATAGTGTAATATGTTTTATAATTTCTAAATTTGATAATTGATTGTCTAGTGAAGTGAGTTTCAGAGATGAGACAGACATCGATTTTCTCTGCGTCCAGAACCATTTGCAATTCCTGTCGGTGTTGCTGGAGTCCATTGGCATTCCAGCATAAAATTAAAAGTCGTTAGACATGGCTTTGTTTAGGGATGGCTCCCTTAGTACTGTATTCTAGTTTCTGTAATCGCTGATCAAAAGTATTAAGTTTGCTTAATATCAGCTTAAGCGTTTGATTTATGTCGTCTGTTTGAGGAGTTTTTTGTTTGTTTTCGTTACTCATCATTACTTGAGCGTAAGTTTTTTTGCCCACTTCTCCTTGAGAGGCTATCAACGATTCACGCCTTAACTCTCCTTTAAATGATTCAGGCCTGTTTATTCTAACAGTTTGCTTCTTTATTACATTTGTATTTTTAGCATGCATGTTTTTATTTTTGATGTTTTGCAATTCAATAGCAACACTGCATCCTCTGTAGTTAGCTGGATGGTTTTCTCCACAATGTACGCATCTAGGCTGTACATCTGTGGGTTTGACACAATCTCTAGTATGGTGTTTACCTAGACATTTGACACACCTGGGGTCTTTGTTACAGTATTTTTGAGTATGTCCATATGCTTGACATTTTTTACATTGTGGTATAAGCCTAGATCTTCTTAGCGGCTCAATATTGACTTTGCATCCCAAGATGTACTTGATTTGATGTATTTTTTCAATATCATCATCTGCGCTGAATGTCAGCATATACATGTTCAGAGGCTCCTTACTTCTCCGTTACTTCTCAGCTTAATTGATGCTTCAGTTGCATTAAAACCTTTTCCTTTCAGGTCCTCAATTATTTTTTCTGGTTTACATGTAGAGTGCAGATTTTTAGCCATTACCCTAATTGGTCTGATTTGTTTGTTTTCAAACGTATGCCAAGAATGTCCCCCTTCGCTTAACATTTTTGTCATTTCTCTGTAGGTTTCACCATCTGCTAAGTTTACTTTGATGTTGTTTCCACTCATCAATTTTGTATTAAACTTATCTGTTTTAGTTACTGTTTTAATTTTCTCATACAGTAGATCATAGTTTTCAACTCCATCTATAACTATTGGGGGTGGTGGAGGTAATTTTTTTGGATTGTTTTGGATTATTTTAGGAATTGTCTCCTTTAGTTGAGGAGGAGTAGGTGTATCATTCCTTCTCCTTTTTTTTCTCTGGCTTTTGACTCTAATCCACTCAGTTTCGTGAGCTAATTCTTCTTCATCCGTATGGTATTCTTGTTCCATTACTTTTTGGGTAGGAGGAGAATCAACGTTTTCCTTTGCTTTAAGGGCTTTAACTTCGTCTTCAAGAATTCTTATATGTTCCTGCATCCAAGCAATTGCATCATTTAATTGCTTATTTATATTATTAGATTCAACCAATGCAGCATTGGCCTTACGCAATTCCTGATAGAGCATTTCTTCTTTTTTAGAATTTTTGTCCTCTGGAAAAGCATTTCTCGGTAACTCCACAAGTTCTGTAGGTATTATTTTGTTAATCTTCGCGGTGAACGTGCTACAGGCTCTCGTAGGAGACCTCGGTAGAACCTGACTCTTTTGGAAAGGATCGATATTATCCATTTCTGAATCACTCATTCTCGTGGATTTACCAATATAGTTATTGGTGTACCACCTTAATTTAAACTAACAACTCATCGACCCAATACTTTTGGCCGGGAGTGTATTTTGAATAAAATAAAAAAATAAAAAATAAAAAAGCTAACACTGCACTTTTAATTTTTTTTTTTTCACTATGTTCAATATGCACTTATACAAAATAATTAAAAATAAACTAATATCACTGCACTTTTTTATTTCTATTTTTTCGATTACACTTCTCCGATTCCACGTCCAAACCTCACAACGATTTGAAAGAGAATATATCAGGTTTATGGGATAAAAGCTTTCTTATTTTTTTTAAATCAAATTCGGCCAACTGAACATTCGCCTATCTCAAAACATGTTGCAAATTCTATATGGTGTTGGTTCTATATATTAATGTCCTTTCCATTGTTCACAAAATTATTTAAGCTCACTTTCTCTTGCAAGCTTTGTATAAAGCTTAATTTTAACACTTTAATATTCAAATTGTTATTAATAATCATCTATAATTGAGTAAATCTTTACAAAATTGATACACAAAAATCGTCATATAGTGAAAATGTTAATCATCGCATAAGATAAACCAATAGTTATTCAAAATGATGCATAGATTGACACACAATAATAATTATACAATCGTCTTAGAAAAATTGTAAATTGCAAAACACGTCACATTGAAATCGTCACAGCAGCCTTTATGTAAAAATCGTCAAAACCAATCGTCGCAGATAAACCGCCTTCCAAAAATCGTTACACGTGGAAATGTTTATAGTTAAGAAACTACTAAAAAAATCGTTTTACCAAAAACTTAAAGCTTTATTTGAGTTGCTCTTCGTGTCCGTAAATCTGAAAATATTAAAAGTGACTGTAAATAATAGCGTCACAAATCGATACACAAAAATCGTCACACAATAAAAATATATAAATGTCGTATAAAAATAGTCATAGCAGATTAGTCACAAAAAGTCTCATTCAAAATAGTCCAAAAATTGCCACACAACACTACACAAAAATCATCGCAGAAGGGAGAACTATAAAAATTTTAACAAAAAAATCGTCAAATAATATTCGTGATCCAATGCCCAATCTAAATAACACATCACTCTTTAACGTTGAGTGCCGTGCAATGTGTTCGAAACAATCCGGTAAATAAAAGTTTGTTATTTCATTGACCGCCGTCTAAATCAAACTATTGACTCGTCTAACCAAAAACATTGAAAAAGCTTCTTTGTGAAATTATTTGTTAAAAGCTTTAAAAAGAGATTGTATCCTTGGTTTCATATAACTTGGAAGCTAGAAGATTTCGGTGTTGACAATTTAAATGAATTAAATAAAACACAAAATTTTTAGTTTTTCACCGAACTAAACTAGAAACTTATAAAAGCTCATGATTTAATTTGAAGTTATAAAAATATATATTATAGAAACAAATGTTAATTGAAAGCTTTCTCTTTACTTTGCTCTCCTCCTCAGATGTTTATATGACATTTCTTGTAGCAACATTGATTAAGATGCTTTTAATAATTTTTTTCTATTTTTTGAGGTATGTTTGAACAATATTTAAAAAGGATTTGATGAAACTATATTTCAGTGAGTACTTCAAAAACTAAGTAAATTGTTAAAGATGCGTTGAAATAGTAATAGTAACAGCATACTTGTATTAAAACATTTATGGTAATACTAATGTTGCCAGGGATGGGCGAGGTAGATTACGCCTTATAATCTACTCGGTTCTCGACACGTAAAATAATAAAATTTTGTTATTAAGGATAAAGTCAAGCACATGGTGTTCGATGTTTCTTAATAATATTCTACACAGCTTCCGATGTGACTTTGGCAAGCTTCCTTTCTCTATTTCCAAATATTTTTGGATCAGTCAAAACCGGTCGGCTTAGATCTTCTCAGATAACATTGATTTGATTAGTCTCCTTTATAGTGTCTTTAGAGGAGAGCTTCGAACCTGAACTGAACTGGAACATTAAACCGTAATTAACCGAACTATTTTCCAAATTGTAATAGATTTAATAAACAGAAACATACTTTTTAACTTTATACCGCGGGCACAAACACTTTTGTTGATTATTAAGGCTTGTGTTACAAAAACATTAAAATGAACTTGTTTGGTTACAATTTTGCATTAATCATAATTTAAAAGAGCAAAATAATAGATGTAACTAAAAATATTAACCAGTTTTAACCCAGTTCCGTCCCGGAACTAAACCCTAACAACAAAAATTTCCTTAAACTGGAGCAGGAAACCGGAACGAAACATCTTTTGGAACTGAATCCAAAACCAGAACGATACAAAATCTGTTCCATGCCTTAGAGTATTGTAATTATAGCTTAATCAGGCCAACATTTTACTGCCGAATCGTGTCAACGAACTAAAGGCAAAAACCGTTTCTGTCGTGATTCTTTTACGTACACATTTGTCGTAACTGTGAAGGATGTGAAAAAAACTGGGCTCTTGTAAGTAAATATAACACTTTTTACGACTATATCTAACTAGAAGTGCTTATATATTTAGCGGAAGCATTGTCACTATTTTTGGCTTTCGACTTGCTAATATGTTTCAAATCCTATTCACGTACCTTTCGTCATCCATCAAAACATATTCCCATAATTTTGTCAAAACTTGGCAATAGAACACCGACACACACACAGTAGATTTAGCGGACAAGTTCTGGTTATCTGAACGATTTATGGCTTTTTAATAACTCAGTTCGACAACTCAAATTCGTCTTAGCATGGAACGGGATGTACTCAATTTTATTTTTGGATCATTTTTAATGGAAGTTATAATCGTGCGTATTTTATGTGAGTGCTAGCCAAGGTCAAATAAAACTTGGTAATGAAATGTTATTCTTAATCAAATTTAAATAATATTTAAAATAACAAAATTCTCGACGCCATACTCACATAGTAAACCACACGAAATTTTGTCTTGATTCAGCGCTGGACAATTTTTCGTGTGTTTTACTATGTGAGGCTCGCTAAAATTTTGGTGTCGAGAATTTTTATTATATTTTACTCCACAGATAACTCAACTGCTATTTCAAAATAAAATTAAGTAAATTAACTAAAGATTAGGTATAATCAGCAATTGAATTTCTCTTTATTTGAGGTGGTACATGACTTCCTTCGCAGACGGAAAACCATAAAATTTGAAGCATTATATTACAAATCGGACGGTTTTATATCGTTTCGTGACTGATATTTGGTTAGCTGAATTGGCTAAACTAAAAGTGACCACCTACGATAATAATAAAGTACCTACCCACAAAATATTCAAAATAAATAATTTAAAATCTTAGTTAAGGCGAAAACGGAAAATTAAAGAAAACGCGATTTCAATGAATCGTTCGAGATTGATAGTTGTTTGTCTCCAATTCAGACAATAAAAAGCCGTTCAATCATGTTAGCCCGGAAGTTGGGTTAACTCTAAGAAAAGTTTCGAAAACTTACTTTTGATTTTTGGCAGAATAAATGGCCGTTTCGTTGTTGATCTGCAACAACGTTATCGGTACTATTAAAATGCTGGATATACGTGTTAAATTGAATAATATAATCCAAGTGGCGTGATTAGCTGGATTACGTTTAGTTTTAGACTGATTTGCTCGTTGAATGCAGAGTATTTGTTTGCGGCATCCGAAAGTTTTTTCTAACCGAATATAGTTCAAAAGTTATGACCCTCTGGCAGACTAGACAGACGACAGTAAATATAGTCTCCTAGCTTTGGTAGTTTGGTATTCGAGGGTCTCTCGTTCAATTCCCGATGGTGAAATCAAGGTTGTGTGTTTTTAATGTGTGTTCTCCCGGGTCTTGCATCGTGAGCCCATTTATTGCCATTAAGTCCACCCAACTCTAATTTGTTTTTAAATATGACCGCACTTTTTGGTAAAACTTAAAATGTATTGAAAACATTCTTAAAAACTGTCACATCCCGTATCGCATTGATCCTAAAAAAATGTGATCTCCGTAGTTTAGAACTAATTCACAAAATCAGTCTAGGAATTGTCTACATTATCGACGTTGTCTACAGGCTGTTGACACGTCGACGCATAAAAAAATAGATGACGCGTAAACGCCCATCTCTGAATGTTGCCGTGTTTTTTAGACTTGAAAACAAAATCTACAAGTAGAACTGTTGCATTGATTAACAAGATAGTGATAATTGTTTGTCCTAAGAGCTTTTAGTGCTTAGTGAAAGTTTAATAAATTCTTGACAAAGGATAACCGCTGTTACAACAAGGATAGTGAAACAAATTATTTTAAAATGACATCTGCTGCCGATATTAAAATTTTTCGATACCAAATTTAAGTCGACCTTTCCTTGTAGTCACATACTAAAACACACGAAAAATTATCTAGCACACTGATACAAGATCATTATTCGTGTGTCTTACTATGTCGGTGCTTGAGAAAGTCAACTGAATTTGGGTTCAATATTTTGTTTTATGGTAAAAATTGGAGATTGAAGAAAAATTGGAAAAAAGTCAGAGTAGATCAGTTGTCAAAACTTTCACTACCACCCAATATTTTTTTTTCGAAAGAGAATGTGTGTTTAAAGCTAAAAAAAATTAATAAGAAAATACATGTTCTTCTTCGTTTTCAATGTTTGCTCTTATTATGGATACAATATATGTACGTCCATAAAAATATAAGTCGAGACTCGATAGTGTGGAGCGGACGTTAAAAATAATGAAAAAGTCAATAGTAACGACTAAAAATTGTTTCGGGTGAAAAATTCTGCAGGGGAATGGAAAATCGTACATCTTCCAATTTTTCTTTTTATTTATATTTATTTTTACAATATTTTTTTTTTTGTGTCTATTTCTAATTAGCTTGTAACACAAAATAAAAATAAAAATAAGAAAAGCAGGAATATGTACACGAAAACAACAAAAAAGCGCTTTAACGAAGGTTAACACTGTTGGTAACACGCCATGGGATATTATTTAATGGGGGCCAGACCCATAGAAGAACAGAAAAACACGACGATGATGATTATTATTTTTTTTTTTTATATATATTATGATGTGATGATGATGCTGATGATGACGATATTAATAATCGCTGAAACCTTTTCTTTTGCGTTAACATTATTATTATCTATAGAATTTTTGTGTGCCGTATTTAGAGGTAGGCTGCCGGAAGATATTTCAACAATAGAATAAAATAAAATAAAAAAATATATAATAATTAAGGCTTTTAATTTTTTCTATATATTTTGTAACCTAAAAATAAATATTGTGTTGTATGTATGTATGTATATGATAGTATAAATATACACAACACAACAAGACGACCGGGAGAGGAGTGGGTGGGGAAAACGGAAATTTCCTTTCGTCTCTGATATGTGTTTGGTATAATTTTTGTTTTTTTCTTCATTTTTCCTGATTAAACGACAATGATGGTTTGTGTCGATGAAGGAAGATGGAAAATGTCGCTGCCTTAACAAAAAGACAAGAAAAGCGATTGTGTTGTATGTGATAAGAAATGAAAATGTGTCTTAAATGATCTATTTAATTTTTTAGTTTGTCTTTCGTGTATATGCGATTTATAATACAATACATTGGTGTATATATGTACAAGAAATTAATTGGAAGGAAAGTGCTTTGCGCGTTAATGAAAGGAAATTATTTGGAAAATTGTGTATCATTTAAGACGAGAAATGAGTTTTTTTTTTTTTTGAGGTAATTAATGTGTTTAGGTATGATTTGATTTTGCTGCCGGAAATGAGACAAATAATAGCGAACGGATATGTTTTTATTTTCAGCTTATTTTCAGCTTAATGACTAATGCCCATCACTGAGTGAATGTTTGGAAATTTTGTATAAGGCACAGGCGCCAACTCATTTATTACAAATTCTGATTTGAGAAGATAAACTAAAATCTATATTCTAGGATCGGCTGAAAATTCGCAAACGTTAATCTGGTACGCTAAATTTGGGCTATCTGCATCGTACTTAAGATTAAGATTAGATTCGTATAGAAACTAGAAAAAAATTATAACGTTGTGTAAAAAATTTGAGAATTAAGCAATATTTTTTTAACGAAATCTCCTTAATTTAGATAACTCATTAATAGTTCTTGAGAAAATCGGCCGTGGCACACATACTAACGGAACAAAGACTCCTCCAACCTCAGCGTAAGCTTTCATTAAATATAAAAGTAATTTGAATGGCCAAACTCTCCACACAATTCCTGACTAAAATCAGTGGAATTCCGTCGTGACCGGCACCTTTGTCCACGTCAAGCTGGAGCAAGCAATCGATAACTTCCCGCTCTGTTAGTTTAGAATGAATAAAATCATCGGACCCGCGAGAGCTTTGACACTTCACAGAGGGCGTCGCTAATGGTTCGTACACTAAGGCATTCTTTAGGACCTGTTGTCAGTTCCTCCTCGATGCGCACTATAACTATATTATGGTTGTACAAAAACCAGTTCAAGTTTTATTCTTTAAATTCGCGGCGCGTTGAAGAAAGCTCCAATCGGAATTGTTGAGGAAATCGTTCAAGGAAGCGAAGCCAGCGTTTCTAAAATGAAAATAAAAATTATTGGGACAATAATTAGTGATGCTAGCAAAGTAGTCGATGACGGATAATGCTCTTTCGCTGTGGAAGACGGTATGAAGATGCCATCGCCGTCGACAAGCAAATCTATGTCGGGCAGATTAAAGTCGCCCACAATATGGTCATTGGGACGAACTAAAGGCATTACAGCTGATTCAATGAAGCTGATGATCAAGTAAATTAATCTAACTTGGACCCATAAAGAGCGTACACGGCGACGACAATGATCGATGAATTGGCTACTTTGACCTGAACAGCTATGACGTCATGGCCGGGATGACCACCCACGAACTCATTAGTAAGCAAATCTTTCACAGCCACCAGTACACCATCGCCTCTAAGACTGGTGTTAAAATCGTATCTGTCGTTTCTGTGGACGATATTGTCAGATGGAAAATATTCTTCGGAACTCATATTAATGGTAAACTAGGTTTCGCTGATTATAATGATGTCATGATCATTGTGAAGCACCCTCAAACGAACAGCTTTTGCTTTACCGCGAATACTTGAAGCATTGTGGTAATAAATATAGTTTAACCACTGGAGGGTTCATAGTCGTCGAGTGATGGTTTAGTGGAGCATCTCGCCTTATTGACCGAGTACGCGGCGTTATTGACTCTGCCGAAAATTTGTATTATTGAACGGTCTAATGCATACATCATTAGGCCAGTTGCCCGTGGACATGACTTTACTTTTTAAATCGGCATCGACTCCTACTTTGAAGCAAACGTACTTCATGTCGATAATTTTACGCCCATTTGGCATCAAATTGGTAGCTGTGGCGTTCGAAATGCCAAAGTTGTCGTTAACAAAGTTTATTATAGCCCCACTTCCTCTACTGTGGGATCAAATTGTGATAAGTGAAAGTAGAACTTTTGTTTCACCATCCGGATGCTGGCAAAAAACAAGGTTTAGACGTTGACGCTGAAGAAGGCACGTTACGGTTGAGTCATGGCAAAACTATTCACCAAAAAATTACGAAACGCATTCGATGAGTCTTATAGGGAAACACTATATGCAATCGTTGAGAAAGTCTGTTGAGAAAATCGTGTTATTTCAGTATTAGAGCGTGTATAAAGGCTAGTACACGTGTATAGATTTGAAATCCGTACTGTGAAGTTTAAAATATCCTGATACGGGAAGGGAGTGATTTTATCATTTAACTTGACTTGATTATTATTATTGTAGGTACAATCGTCACTCCAGAATTAAAATTAAAGAACAAAAACATTTCCATTCAAACTATCAACGTTTACCAATCAGTTTAAAAATACATTTATAAAAATGGAAAACTGATTGACTCTAACTGAATCAGCTACGGAGAATACATACAGTAGCGAAAACGAAATACAAATGTGACCGTTTGACAAGGTCGACCAACCACCTACCAAAATTTGAATGAATTAGTGAAAATAATAAATAAAGTGTTTAAAGCTTTTTGTTTTATTAGCAAACGTTAAAAATTATTAAATCTATTAGATAAGTGATCTAAATGCAATAATGTTCATCTACAATACCTATAATGATAATCAGTTTTTACCTATTTGTCAATACCTATAATGCGTTTTTTTAAAAGTTAAGGACTACATTTAACTAAAACATTATAAAGCTTTCATAAATTTAGAAAATAAGTGACGCTGGACCGGGTTGTTTTACCACGTTGCATGTTAGTATACAGAATAGAAATTTTAATAAAATTCCCCTGCTAGCCCAAGGATCGTATCCAAATACTTAAATATATTTTTGAGGTGACTGAGAGTACACCTAACGAAAAATTAGAAAGCTATCATAAATCTATTGTAGAAGATAATTGACTAAGGTCAGGGTGCTTTGCTAGTACAAAATTGAAATTTTACAAAAATTCCCCTGCTAAACAAAAAATCGTACCCAAATACCGAAATCTATTTTTGGGTAGCTGATGACTATATCTAACCAAAACTTATAAAAGCTTTCATAAATCTAGAAGATAAGTGAATATGGTTAGGTGAGCTTTTCCACTATGCATATTAGTACAAACTTAAAAATTTTTTGAAAATTTTATTTTGCTGATAGCACCTAAACACCGACATGTATTTTTAAATAGCTGAAGACTACATCTAATTAAAAAGTATTAAAGCTTTCATAAGTTTAAAAAATAAATGAGATAGGATTGGGGTGTTTTAACACGATGTATGTTAGTAAGGAATTTTAGTTTTTATAAAATTTTCCTACTACACCACGGATCTTATCCAAATACCGACATATATTTTGAAGGTGGTTGAGGACTACATCTAACGAGATAATAGCAAATTTTCATAAATCCGGAAGGTTATTGACTGGGTGAGGGGAGCTTTTCCACGTTGCATGCTAGTACAAAATTGAAGTTTCAAAAAAGATGCGCTGCTCAATCACACTCAAATACTGAAATATATTTATCGGTAGCTGAGGACTACATCTAACTAAAAAATGTAAAAGCTTTCTTAAAACTAGAAGGTAAGTGACTTAGGACAGAAGTGTTTACATACACGTTGTATGTAAGTATAAAATTGAACATACAACAAGAAAAATCACCACTGTTCTAAGTCACTTATCTTCTAGATTTATGAAAGCTTTAGATATAGCCCTCAATTGCATGGTGCTTATCAGCACGTAAATTTTTTCCAAATTTCAATTTTATATACTAACATGAACAAGGTGGTACTTTTAAATTTTGAATATTGGTTATATTCATTAATTAGATGTGATGTCCAGCTTCTCGAATTTGTTTGTGGTGACTTACGGACCTTTTAAGTTCGGCAATATTATATTTTAAATGTTTCTTCCTTCTTTCTAGTTTGGGAAAAAAATCCAGAATAATGGGAGATTTATTTTGGACACCGGTCCAAAAAAGCGTACATGAAAGATATGAAAAAAATTACAAAAATACAAACATACAAAAAATTACGTATGTATTGTTATTTTAATTGCTTGTGAGTTTCATTAGTTTTTAATTTTAATTGGAAGTGTTATGTGTCGTATATAAAATTGGATCACGAACTGATTGTACTGGCGTACCAAACTGAATTGATTTAAAGACGGATATATTGGAATCATGACAGTTTGTTCATGTTATAGGCCAAAAGCAACGATCCGAAATTAATTTTAAAATTGTGCAGACATTCGGATTTGAAATGTTGTGCAGAGCGTCGAAAGAGAATCGACGTAGTCGTTCAGGAAGTTAAGAGAGATTTTCCAGTTGCACAATAAATGTATAAACCTGGAAATGAGAAGCACTCAAGTTTGTAAGATGAGCTTGTGAGGCGAGTGGAACCAGAAAGTTATTTTCACAACATTATCTTTGCCTATAATATATTGATTGTCCGTTGAAAACTGCGAATAAAATCTAAATGACGAGCTTGTCGAGAACCTCTTTCTGTTTGGAGCTTATTGCGCTTGTAAGAGGTTTGTGATCGGTTTAAAACGTGAATTCTCGACCTTCTACAAGATATCGAAAATGTTTAACCACTAAGTACATGGCGAGTAATTATATACCAAATGCACAATATTTCGTTTCGGGTGGTTGTAACTTTTTGAAGAGAAATGCTAGAGCATCCGAATTCGATACATCAATAATAATACTAAACACTGCTTCATCTAACGGATGAGCCAACAGTGTTGTAAGTAAAATTTGTTGCAGTTTTTGGCTTTCTGAGTAACAAAACGTGCATGAATCGGCGATAACAATTCAGCTAGTTTTGGTACAGCGATTGTAATAATTAACCATGCAAGTAAACTGTTGAATTTGTCGAATGGATGTAGGCACTAGAAATTTCGATATCGTTTCAACTCTTTCCTCGGATGGGATTATTCCCTGAAGGGTAATTCGAGGCTACAAGAATATCATCGATGTATGCAAACACGAAGTCTAACCCTCTAACTACCTCGTTCACGAACCTTTAAAATGTCTGAGAAGCGTTGCGTAAACCAAAAAACATTCGCATGAATTCAAATCAGCCAAAAGGAATGGTAATTGCTGTCTTAGCATTATCTTCTGTAGCAACAGGTATTAATTGATATGCCTGGCTAGGTCAATTTTAGAAAATTTTAGAACCAATTCATTGCGCCTTTAGAGTATTGTGAACTATAAGTTAAATCAGTAAAGGAATTATTCTGTTTAGAATGAAATTTTTTTTACTATTAAAGAACTATTTCCATGATGATTGTTTGTTTTCATTTGGGTATTCAACACTATTTTTTAAATTAATTGTTGATAGAATAAAACAACCGACTATAATGTATAGCTATGAGATTATCACAAAACCGATTCCACAACCGAGTTCACAACTGCAAATCGCTGGCTAAATTATAATTCTTTTTGCAAATTTATCTAACATTGAGGTGTTTTTATTTAGCGCAAGAATTGTCACAATTTTTGGCAAGATATAACTGTTGACATCCTCTTCAGTGTTGTCAAAACTTTATGGTTCTTATAACATTTCCTCTGCTCATACCATGGAGCAGGATCGATTACATTTCATGGCACGGTTTAAGTTATATAACCGTTTTGTAACGAATTTTATCATAGTGGTGCCATGTTTATCATTTTTGTGAGCTGCTCCTTCTACACGGTGACCTTCTTTATACGGGTTTTTATTGCTATATATGTACATCGTAGTTTTAGGTAAATTTAATAATGTTGCAATGGATAAATTGGCAGACAATGCAGATTAAAAAAATCACTTTTATTTTATAAAATTGCAAATTAAAATGCATTGAATTCGCAATTCCATAAAATTGTCACCACCCGTATTACATTACTCCTATAGAGAAATTTGGTCACCGTAGTTAACAATTAATTCATAAAAACTCTCTATATAGGAATTATCTACATTATTGACGTTGTCTAACTTTAAATTGTTTATTCCTGTATAAGTTACTAGAAATTTCAAAATATCAAATATCAAATCTAAATCCGAATTTTTATACTGAGTGCAAATTTTGAGACTATCACATAGTAATTATTCCATACGCATAGTGAATTATATTTTAATTAATTTGCAATTATTTAAAAATAAATTCTAATTAGCGAAATAATATTTTGTATTAATTGTTTTTAAATTATATAAACACACACACACACAGACACATAATTAATCCGTTATTAAAATCTAATTAATTTAATTGAATTAAACAACTTTCCATAAAAAACTATTTATAAACATAAACCGAACATAAAAAATAAATATTATTAATAATAATTAAATAAATTATTATAATTTAATTAGTGTTTAACAATATTTTATTGATATTTTTTTTTTTACATTTGATTTACCTACATACAAAAGAGTTTTGTGTAATTCCTTTTTTCAGTTGCGGAACGACATAATTTGTAATCTAATATAATTGGATTATTATAACATTTTTATAAAAAAAAAACCTATTCAAGTTTTGTTACATAATATCAATCAATATTTTTGTATATTGGTAAATAATTGATCAAAATGTTTGAGGATGATACTTGTTAAAATCAATACTGTCGTGTGCATATATGGAAAAAAAATAATTATACCATTTCCCGCTCAAATTACTCGACAATAATTATTACATAAATAATATATATATATATACAGGACTTATCCATCGATTATTGTCCTTCCATCCCCTATACCATCTTAAATAAACCATTTCAGGTGGTGTGGTCAAAGTAAATTTAAAAAAAATTAACAAAAAAAAAAATTAAAATTCTAAAATGCGTTTTACCAAATATTTTATTCATTTGTGAATTTTAAATTTAACATTTTACAAAATCTAATTCCACACGTAAATATAATATTTAAATGCATGATTTAAACATAAAATTACAACATTGAATTATTTATTTAGTGAACAAAAAAAAATGTTTTCCAAATGACATACACACACACACTATAATACATTAAACAAAACTATCCTTTACAATATATGTATAGTAATAGGTATATCCTTCTGTTGGTGTACATACATACGCATACATACGTAGTCTATATATGTAGGTAGGTACTATATTGTATTTGGAAAAGAGTAGTCCTAAAAAAAAAATATGGTAAAAATGGTAAATACGTGTGGTAATATTTTCCATGTTCCTCCCGGTTGTATGTGTGTATCTGTGTATATCTGGGAACCCAATTGTTTTTATTTATATTTTATTAATAAATAAATAAAGTAAAAATTTGTCGTTTTTTGTTTTGTGCACATAACGTATATAAGTTATCCTTTATTTATTGCAATCTTTTAAAAATCCTTTCACGTACATTTAATGAATCTTATATACAAAATAAAATACACATCCAGGACACGGAATAAATAAATAAGTTAAATATGTAATACACAAAAAAAAAAAATTTTTTTTGGACCAACCGAACTAAACCGTAAATTGATTTAGTAGAGTATATGGTCAGGAGTAATGTGAGGTGTGCTCGTCCGTCCTAATGTGGATGCTGAAATTTTAATTTTAATTTTAATTTTAACTGAGAGCATCTCAAAAAATGTAACATAGTAAATTATATTTCTTACGGTTATAATAAATAAATTAAATATAATTATTTTTAAATGAAAATATGCGTTTGTGCAAATCTAATATGACGTAATTTTTAATTATAATTAAATGCTAGCTAGAAATAATCACAAACATTAAAATACGTTAAGCTATTACTATCAACCTTTAAAGAATTTCCAAAATAAAGTTATACATTTTCAATTCGCTAACAAAGAGGATTTTCTGGTTTGTATATGAATTAACAATAATAATCCAAGAGATGTCTAGACAAATCTGAGTATGCCATCTCATTGTGTGTAGTTTTTAACGATTATTTATGGTTGGGATCATATTAACGCGACCCTCAGGGGGTAAGTTATCGATATTTGTTTTACTCCCATTTGTTATTTTTTCGTTTAATATACGATGGGAAGTGTCCTGTCACATTTTTACTACTTGATCTTTCTTGATTGTAGTTATTATTATTTGGCTACATCAGCAACAACTATGCCATAGTTGCTAAAATATTTAATTTCCCGAAAGGTTCAACATTGCGGACGCACAGTTTGTTTGAAATCTATGGCATTTTGTATATTGCTTAATGTTCGTTGATTAAAATTAAAAACATTTTCAAAAGGAAGATAAAATGTTTCCTTCAAAATATTTGGATGTTGGGTTTCTGAACAACTACGGATTTCTGTTAATGGATGAGGTAAGACTTTCTCTAAAATGAAAGAAACACAACAAGTAGCATCTAGGTTTGTGGAATTTTTAGTTCTAACGAGACTTGTGCTATTTTTATAAAGAAATGAATCATCGGAAGTTTTATTTATTCGAGAAACAAATTTAAAGAAGGGGTTCGTGGAAGTAGTAAATAATCCTCTAAAATACTCAGAATCAATGTATAAAGATAAAAATACTTGAGTGGTTGCATCGAAAGCACAAGTATTATTTATGCTTATTACTTCGCTGTTATTAATAAAAGAGCATCCATTTTTCAAAATATATACTTCTTCGACTAAAATTTGATGGTTCTTTTGATTTAATTTTAGCCAGCTGCGAGTTTACATGATTTAAGCGAGTTAACACTCTTTTACCAAAATGCTTCGGAGAATCAATAATTTTAACTTTTTTATCCCAGGTCTCTTCATGAAGCTCGTTATCTGAGTCTTCGAATATACGATTTCTTTTTAGTTTTTTTAAAGGATTATTCTCAATTACCTCACCCCTCTAGATTAATTAATTTTGCTAAATTTTCTATTTTATCCTTTAAAACACTTATGAATCTGCCCAATCGTAGGGACTGGTGGTTTGTGTAATGGTTCCTGACAACCGAAAACCAGCTCTCTGCATTTGCATTAGATATCCGTCCGGATATTCCAGGGTTCGAATTATTGTTCGTTTGTTTTTTGATTGATTTATTACAATCAATATAAATACTGTTGAACGGTACAAAATACGGACTGCTGCTAAAAGTAGATTTTTTATAAAAGGAGGTTCTTTGAAGTAATCTCCACGTCGCGCAACATATAAAAGTGCCAACTTTAGTTATTTGTTTAAATTGACTGTTTGCATTGAGTATATCATATTTAAAATCCATGTACTCTGAAATTGTCATTGCAGTGAAACTGAGCAGAATAGATTTTATAAGTGCCCAAGACCAATCAGTGACAAGAAATTTTGGGTTAAATTCTTTTGGCATGTTTTCTTTTAGATCATTTAAAAATCGTTTAATTGTTAAGGAATCATGCTTTGAAGAAACTAGCTCTCCTATCGGGATGAAATAGTTGTTAATATTGACCACGCAGGCATAGTAAAGAATGCGCTTATAACTATGGTACGGATGGCAAACCGGATGTTTGGTTACTTTACCGGTAGCGTCAAAATTAATTGCGTTTACTGGGTAATGCTTCAGCAGCTCGAATGTGGATTGTCTTAGCAAAACTACTTTTAATGGATCTGGTGATAACTCATGAATATATTTATTTTTGTTTGGTTCAATCAAGTTTATTTGACAATAATGTCGATAACGTCACAATCACGAACAAGATTGTCTTTCTTTAGATACTCTGATGTTATTTTTCTAATGGTTGTAGAAGGAATAAACGATTGAGTATTACATTTTTTAAAAAGTTCGTATTCAGTTTCGTTTGCTAAATCAATCGAAAAATTCTGACAAGTATATACAATGAGATGGTATACTCAGATTTATCTAGACATCTCTAGGACCACAAAATTTTGAAGTTTCGTAATTTTAAACAAATTTTAATAATTTTTACTGTCGATCCTGGAGATGTCCACGGGTACTCATGTATATTTTCGAAAAGTTGACAAAAACTAGAATATTTGTGGTCAACCAGACTAAATTCTGTTAAACTTTACTATTTGTTAATAAAATTTAAAAGTTACGTGATTTTGATTGATTTTTAATATTTTATACCACCGATCCTAGAGATGTCCTAGGATACTAACCTATATTTTGAGATAGTTTAGGCGAAAATTAAATTAGGTTAAATTTTACTATTTATTTTACATGATTTAGAATTTCAGTGTTTTGAATAATTTTTCCAATTGAAATGGTTAAATATAGGCGACAAAATCTGTAGGGTTCTCCTCGTTTAGGTCATTTTTGAATAACTTATATCAACTATAGTATCTTATTGTGGTCAAGGCGACTCAATTCTGGTGGACTTTCCTATTTTTCATAGTAAATAACACTCTTGCGATTTTGAACGATTTTTAAAAATGTGTACCACCGTTCCTAGAGATGTCCACGCATACTCGGTTATACTTTCAGATAGTTTAGACCATTAAAAATCTATAAATCTAAAGTTTACATCATTTAGAAGTCGAGTAAACGATTTTTCAGATTTTGTATCGCCGATTCTGGTGATATCCAATTTAATTTCTATGGACGCAAAGGTAGCAGTTGAACTAAGCTATCCGAATATTTACTCGAGAGATGTGATTGTCTCTAGAATCGGCAGCATTAAATTTACAAAACACCTCAAATTCAAATTTTTGTATAAATTAAATTCCAATTGGAAACATTTCCAAATTTAACAGTGTAATTTTTTTATTATTAACTTCACGGTCATAACAAACTGTATTTGAATTATCCGTATATTTAGGCTTAACTAAAAATTACGTCCTCAATTTATTTACCAGTCAAAACCGAATTCAAATCGTTCTACCTAACTTTGGTGTTAGATGTTAAATGTTAAAACATTGTGATAGTTTTAAGAATAAACTTAAGATTTTGACAGAAATTTGTTAAATTTCAAATGTTCAAAGTACTGTTTAAAAATTTTGCAAAAATTATGTAATTTACAAAACTATTTTTAAATTTTGTACCAAGAAAGTATAATTGAGAGATTGTCTCATATAGAGACAATAAGAAAGAAGATACATTAAACTGTCTCCAAATCAACCAATGGTAACTTAATAAGGCCTTACCTTAAGGCGAAATTTTAAATGCGAGACACCATTAACTGATTTGAGCAGCTTAACGTTTCTTCTTCCAATCGATATTGTCTGCATATCTCTGGGATTCGAATAATTCAATATAGTGTAAGACAAGTTTTGTCCAAATATTCAAATTAACATTTTTAGTAAATTTTTGAAAAATCACTCAAGAACCCTACGGCTTATACCACGACGCCATTGATTGATTTGAACAGCTGAAAGCTTCTTCCTTTTCATTTTTATTCTCTTTATATGATCCAATCTCTCACATTTGAGTAATTCAATTTAGGGTAGGAGAGGTTTTGTCCATATATTCAAATTCACATTTATAATAAATTTTTGAAAATTTCACTCAAGACTTTTTAAAAATTTCACTCAAGAGTCCTACGGCTTATATCGAGATACCATTGACTGATTTGAATAGCCTAATGCATCTTCTTTCCCATCTTTATTTTCTCCATATGAGCCAATCTCTCAGATTCGAGTACTTCAATTTAGTCTAGGGGAGGTTTTGTACATATATTCAAACACTCATTTAAAGTAAATTTTTGAAAATTTCACTCAAGACCACGACGGCTCATATTGAAATACCATTGACTAGGGAATTATGAAATTTTATTCCTGGGACCCCGGGAATTGTCAGTAACAGTCAATACTACTTAATCAGCAACGATCGTTTAGGCCAGCATTTCCCATAAATTCGATATTTCTGTTACCAGTTTCCTTGCTGACGATCTTCTGCTGCTCTCTCCAAACACTCATTTGTTGTTTAAACTGAGTACGATTCCGATACAATAAATAATCTGTTCATAACATTCCGTATGCGAATTTGGCAACAGATGCTTTTAACGAATATATCAGTGGTTGTTCCGTTTTGGTTTCAACTTCCAAATTCAGAGTATATAGGAATTTCAGCAACGTGATACGCTCGATATTACGACGCTCTTCTAATCGCGCTAATAAAACATCAAAAAGCCCATTTGAAATTTCGTTTTTATTCGATGGGTTTCAAAATAATGTGCAAATCACATACGACTTTGATATTAGACTCAATTAGTAGATTAGTTCCCAAATCAATTAATGCCGCACGAATTGCTAGTTAGGTACTAAATTAGTATGGTTTTTATACACTGTTAAAAATTGATAGTTTATTACCTATACTTGGTCCATAATTATTTGTATCCAATTATATGTTCAAAAACATTACACTTTAAGTACACTCGCATGAATTATTTTGGTAATTTTATTGCTTAGGAGCTCGTCAACAGCTCGAGTATAATATATATCCGACCTCGTGAAGCAACCGTAAATGCATAATAAAAGTCTCGTTTTAACGATTTTTTATAATTCTACTGTGAATTATTAAATTAAGAGAACTTTTTTTTTAGAGATCTACTGATATCACTGATATCCAAACACAAGAAGCAGCGTTCTTCAGAACTTGGTAAACAAATAAGGAATTCTTTAATCGTCTGTGGTATTTGAATTTAGGAATATTCGATTAAAGCACACATTAAAAAAAAATTTTGTACGAATTTTTATTAAAACTTGAGCGCGTCGCTGCAAATAGCCCCGATACTCGAGAGACAAAACTGAGTATCATTGTTTTTTTATAACATAAGTGCCAAAGGTTTCTAAGTAATAAAATTGAAATACATGTATGAAATGGTCCGAATTTTTTCGTGTGTTTCTAATAATTTTAGCGGGGACGAAAAGTGCTCAAGTCACAATTGCTTCTTTTTTAAACTGTGCTTTCATGGGATAAAATTCCTCACTTGTTTGCTTTACTTGTTTAAGTTCCGAAGAATATTGTATTCAGCAGATCCTTAACTTAATAATTCACAATAAAAATATAAAATTTCGTTATAACGAGACATTTTTTATTTGTTGTTTTTGTTGTATCTTGTATGATTATTCGCGATTTTGATTTCGCATAATGACATTGTCAAAAGATTCTGACTATACAGAATTAAACTCCTCCAATTCGATTGAGAAAAGTTCAGGCCTTACATACATAAGTCAAATTTTATTCCAACTCAATTGGCGACAATGGTTTAACGTTGATGATTTTTGCACACTCTGCTATGATGAAATGCTTTGTTCTCTTATGAATACGGAGCTCACTAACCCTTTTGCCGCTGCATGAAGCCACATTTAATTTGAAGTATTTAATTCCTTTAGAGCAAAATTCGTATCAAAATCAATATCACAATGAGCTGGAATCCACATAATCTTTATTCTATTATCGCATAAAAGAAGACTATAGTGAATGGATTGACCTATATCACTGATATCGTTAGAAATAGTTAATAGATTGTTTGTACCACTTTACCAACCAATTTTAAAACCATAACGATACTGACCACCTGACACGGTTAGACAATCTCAAATCATACCAAGAACAGTGAACATATATATAGATTGAGAACCATCTGAGTAAAAGTCTAGCTACTAGCAATACTTGTTTAAGACATTCATATTTTTGGAATTATTTATTTTTCATGTGAATGCCGGGACGTCAAACTTCAATGTTTTACAAACCTGTAAACAATGCAAACTTGTATATTTTTGTAAAGAGAATTGAAATATGTATTAAATGAGATATCCCTGATCTCCTATTCCATTAAATAAAAATTGACCTTTTCTTATGGGTAGAACGGTTCCTATACATGTTTATTGAAGTAATGTCCTTCTTCAAAAATAACTCGGTTTCACGATGAATCATAATTTCTTCAAAACTTATTTAGAGTGTTTGGTTTTAATTAGGACACATTTTCTTTTTGAATTGCTGCCATATATTATTGGCAGCGTCCTAACTAGAGTATGGCCAATATGGCCGTGGCAATAGGTGATGTCTGAAATAAGCGCCAAAATTGCTAAAAATAATTTCCCGATTCAAATAAATTTGTCAGTTAACATTAAAAATTGAACAACGAGAAGAGCAACTTGCTGAAAAGCCAGATTGAATTAATAGATTAATTGGTTTTCACATCGTCAATCTTTAATTAATATTATAATGTTGTGCTAGCCAGTATTTTAACGGTTCCATTTTATAGATATTTGAATATTCTGTGGCCTCTATTTCAATGAATTGTATTGCGTATGCTTATACAAGGAACTTTGTGAGCGAGGAAAGGATCCATGTTTGTGTTATTACATTATGTTTGTTTTATTGAGCTTTTCACAGATACGCCTGACGGTTGATAGAGCAGGGAGGTTCTAAAAACGAGGTAAAAAAGTGTTGGATCTACCACTTTACGTCTGAAGTAGCCGAAAAATATAATAGAAAATAAAAATAAGAATGTTTGACATCAAAGAATAAAAAAGTATATGGATGAAAAATATGATGTAATACACTCAGGGCCGATAAAACTGAAAACTTGCTTCACTTGATTGCTAGTGTGCTACTTGAAATAATAGATTCACAAAATAATTTCATACAAATTATTTTCAAGTCATTTTCAAATTCTGGTTTTCTAAACAGTATAACCCAACAGTAAAAGATATGACTGCAGGAGGAGGCGACCCTATCAATATTGATTTGAAACAAACCGATCCACGTCGGATCAGATTTTCTCTGGAAAATACTTAGACAATGAGATTTCTTGAGAAATTGAAAATCCCGGTTTTAAATTGAATTTCGAAGTTTAGATTCATGTTCATTACTTGCATATGGTTTTAGAATAAGAAACAGATATGGTAATATAGGTGCAGAATGATTAAGAACCATTAGATATGCAACTGCCAAGCGACGTTGATAAAGTCGCAAGCTGATGAACGTTGAAACTACTTCGTATGCACATCTCACAAAAAAATAGTTTCTCTCTGAGTCTCTATTTTCTGTACAAATGAGACATAAATCGAGTTGCTTTTGTGGAAGTAGAATTCAGTGCATATACTTGCTATATTTATGCTCCAATCAAACAATCGCAAGGATACAATTTGATCAACCTCCCTGATATTTTGCCATTCAGTGGAACTATATATATAGGTTCATGAAAACACGGCAGTCATTGTTTAACTACTATCCTCAAAAAACGATCCCTCGTCAAATTCCGATGTACCATCAGACCATTCGTCGGCAACAACAACAAAAAACTTTAGTCATTTATCGTGGCAAGACCGCAAGCAAATTCCTTTGAAATGTCATTTTATCCATAAAACAAGTCCCTATTATGACATCAGCACAAAAAAAATGTGTAACTATCCCGATACCGTACAGACAGCATAAAATTAATTGATAAAGGGTAGAAATTCTCAACGACAAACATAATATAAACAAATTTACAAAATACATTGCCAAAAAAGGGTTGAGATATTGAGACATCGCCTCTTATATATAATATTAAGTTATCCGATAATTGTCAAAGTTAATTAAAATCTATATCTAAGACAAAAAAAAAACAGAATTGATAACGCTAAGTAAAAGTAGGAGCAAAAAGTACCGAGAGGAATAATCAAAAGGATATTTATTATTGTTTGTTACTTCCTTCGAAAAAAAAAGCTTTTTTTTTTGTTTTTCATCGAGCAATCGAGAAAGATAATCGGATGAAAATTGAATGGTAAATAATGGTTGGAAAAATTCTCGGTTACTCGTATATACTAAAAAATTTATTTATTTTTAAATTTGTTTATAAAAATAAAATTAATTTGAGTTTATATTTATTGTTATTTTATTCAATTGGAAGAAGCTTTTTCGCGTTGTTTATAAAAAAAAACTCAATTTTTACCTCTTGCGCTCGCTCGTAAAATAATTAATGTTAATTAGATTTTAATAGACTTGGGTGGATTTGTGTACTGGATAAATATTTTTTTTTGGTTCTGCGAAATTAATTTTAATGGTCAGTATTGGTCTGCAGTGTTATAGGAATACAACCCTTTGTGATTTTTAAAATTGTTGTTTTGTAAATTATTTGTTCGCATTTATCGCTGCGGATAAAATTATTGTCATGACATTTTTTATATATCACGGATTGATGGAATGGGGGTGTTTATTGGTCGGATAATGGGAACAGAGGCCGCAAGAATATTTGAGCTTTTGAGTTGAATTGAAATTTTTATTTGGCCGGCGATTTGAGCGTTTAACCTAATATTGAGTTTAGAACATGGAAGAAAGCCAATCAAGCCTATTCTGTAACGTAATTCTACTGGAATTCCATTTGATAATTTGCTTTACTATATCCCGCTCCGTTAATTTAGTTGGAATTTGGCTATTCTGCAATTCGACTCCATTGGAATTTTAGATTATTTTTGTAAAAGAATCTCCGTCAAAAAATTGTGGTGGAATGTTTTTATTAATTTTTTGGAAATCCATTTTTTATGATTAATATATGAATTACTTAAACAATTTATGAAATTATTTGCTTTGGCGACTGGTATTGTCGTTTGGCGGCAATTTGCCAGCTGGTAAAGTGAGTTTTGACTATATACTTCGGAATATTTTGAAAGATTGCAGGGACCATAAAAATCGATCGGCGCGCTCAAAAAATGATTTAGCGGAAATTTTTATAAAAATTAAAGTTGAAAATAAACGATTATTTATTCATAGTGAATTCATCGAGTAAAATTTCTTAGCTGCTGTGATCACGACTTTCTGGATTTTTGTCATTTTTTTCCCCATTTGAACTTTTTAAAATTTTTTTTGTGTTTACAAACGTTGGACGGGGTAAAAATAGATGACTAAAATTCAAAAAATCGTATTTTAGTTATTTTGACCCATCGCACTTGTGAATGGGATTTATTTAGTAAGTTTTAAAAAAGATTAAATACTTAAAGGCGTAATTTTTTTAAAATTTGGGCTTGTTTTTTGAAAATGAATCACGGTCGGTCAGCACTTTTTTTGATAAGTACTATTCATGGCTGACTCAGGTATAATAAAATCAAAAAGAATTCTGTAAACTCGTATGAACTTACTTAACTTACGGCGTACACACGGGGACGGATTTAAATCCTAAAAAATTATATCTGATCTCTCTCCCAATCAAATAAACTAAAATGGGAAAAACCGACCCTTTTTCTCTTTTTCAGTTGAAATATTTTCAACTTCATAGTACGAATTTTGAATCCTATGATTTACTGAGGTATCGTACGATATGTCTCTTATTATCTTGCAGTAGGGCTTGCACGCTACGTTGAAAGGCCATTCAGGGCCATCTGACAATACAACAAAAAAAATTCCAACAGAAATTTCCAGTCCAACAGAATAGGAAAATAAATTCCAATGGAATTTTTTTTTCTAGCACAAATTTTTTAAACGAGTTACGGAATTGCCATGATTAATAATTAAAACATGTCTGGGGCATGGCGTTGGACCATTAAGTCTATCATATCTTGAGTATTTTTGCCTTGCTGTAATTTTATTCAGATAATTCATAGAATACATTTTATCCAGATAATTCATTACATAAATTCGAGACCACATGAGGTACAATTTGTATAGTCTGCTGCATCGTTTCACTTTATGTAAATGTGAATTAGTTTTCTTTACCCAGTTAAATCAATTAAGAAATTAACATAACAGCTAATTAACCTGATAATGCTGTTTAGCTGTCTAAGATTATACAAATCTCTTTTATTCATTGCTTTAGTTGCACTAATTATAAAGTTAGACATAAATCGTATTAGAATGGTCGCTAAGATCACATACAGTTTCATTAACCTTACAATAATCCGTTAAACCAAATGGTCTAGGTGCAACATTAATTCTCCTGAATTTCGCTTCTCGTTTGTGCCGTTGTCCCAGTGTTGATAGACCAAACAATATTTTTATAGTTTTAAGTTAGTCTTGAAAAACAATTAGTATATCCTTACTCCTTGGAACATGTTTCAGTTTTAACTGGTCCTTCTCGATTAAAAAAGTATTAATCATGAGGACTCCTCTCAGAACTGTTTCCTGCTTGTTCCTTTCGATTTTTTGAGCGCCAAGTGTAGAGCCTGACCAAATGTTCGTTCTTTCAGCCTTGTTGAAATATTTTTCATTTTGTTTTCCTTTGGCTTCCAGCATCGTAATTCTACTAAGAAATATTCCTCGCACCTCGACGCGCAATTTATATTACAGACCAAAACTTATGAAAATATGCGAGATATTTTTCCAAATTACGACATGGTTTAACTCACCAATTTACTAATTTAGTATCTATTGGTAATCCAATCAGTATCCTCATCATGTTTCAACGTTGGAACAGAAATGGTTTATGGAAGAATTAATTAACCACTTAAATGGCCTAAATTGAGGAGAGGAAGCTTATTTAAAATCTTTTTTTAATGGGCGTCTATTTTAATGAGCATCACTAACAAATTTTAATGTCGTCTTTCAAACAAATCCGGATAAACCTCTCATTACTTATCAAAGGCTGCCGAAAAAAACCACCTCAGAGACCGATTGTGTCAACTAAAATAAATTTATTTTACATTTTAAGGTTCGATAGCTATTACGGTGATTAATGGTTTACTTATTTCGAAAGGAATTTTGAAAAATTAACTTGTTTTTAGGTGCAGTTTACCTGCAGTTTCCTCTTAAATCTTATGTGTTTGACTGCCATAGTTCTAAAATTCAAATTGATTTTTGAAATTGTAGATTCTCTGAAAATTTAGCAAATGCTTCACATAATAACAAAAGCCAGGAGTCATCTGGTTAAAATCATAAAATTACTTTTATAGATTTGTGATACGAAATTGTCGCCGAAAGCAAGTATTGTAACGTATTTCAGCAAAACAGCTTGCTTTTTTCTGTCATTGCCTTATCCTTGTACTTAATATGAATTTTTTACTCAATTTTTACCTCTTGCGCTCGCTCGTAAAATAATTAATGTTAATTAGATTTTAATAGACTTGGGTGGATTTGTGTACTGGATAAATATTTTTTTTTGGTTCTGCGAAATTAATTTTAATGGTCAGTATTGGTCTGCAGTGTTATAGGAATACAACCCTTTGTGATTTTTAAAATTGTTGTTTTGTAAATTATTTGTTCGCATTTATCGCTGCGGATAAAATTATTGTCATGACATTTTTTATATATCACGGATTGATGGAATGGGGGTGTTTATTGGTCGGATAATGGGAACAGAGGCCGCAAGAATATTTGAGCTTTTGAGTTGAATTGAAATTTTTATTTGGCCGGCGATCTATAAAATTAGTGTTTAACCTAATTTTGAGTTTAGAACATGGATAAAAGCCAATCAAGCTTATTCTGTAACTCAATTCTACTGGAATTCCATTGGATAATTTGCTTTACTACATCCCGCTAGGTTGGAAAACATTCAACGTGAAGGAATTTTCACTCTAAATGTAATTTAGTTGGAATTTTGCTATCCTGTAACTCGACTCCATTGGAATTTTTTAATATTTTTGTAAAAGAATCTCCGTAGCTGCTGTAATCACGAGTTTCTGGATTTTTGTCATTGTTTTACCCATTTGAACTTTTTTAAATTTTTCATACAAAAATTAAAAAAATCGTAAGCAGACCAATATTTCTCGATGAATTCAACATTAAATATAAGATTGTATTTTATTTATTTTGACCCATCGCACTTGTAGATGGGATTTATTTAGTAAGTTTTAAAAAAGACGAATTTTGAATCCTAGGATTTACTGAGGTATCGTACGATGTGTCTTGTTATCTTGTAGTAGGGCTTGCACGCTACGTTGAAAGACCAGGTTGCCTACATAGGAGCCGGCTTCAGGGCCTATTTCAATCCATTCTCGTGTACACCGCTTTAATCGTTTTGTTTCCAAAAGATTATTATGTCGAAAAAAACAAATAAATTACCACAACCAAAAATAATTGTATTATATTTTTGGAAATTTCTGTTTTTTTAAATCAAAATTACCAAATGTCATTTTTGTTCTCTATTTGACAGTATATATGGTGTTCTCGTATTTTAAAACTCCGAAAAAACTTCCATCTGACAATATAACAAAAAAAATTCCAACAGAAATTTCCAGTCCAACAGAATAGCAAAATAAATTCCAATGGAATTTTTTTTTCTAGCAGAAATTGAATTGCCATGATTAATAATTAAAACATGTCTGGGGCATCGCGTTGGACCATTAAGTCTAGCATATCTTGAGTATTTTTGCCTTGCTGTAATTTTATTCAGATAATTCATAGAATACATTTTATCCAGATAATTCATTACATAAATTCGAGACCACATGAGGTACAATTTGTATAGTCTGCTGCATCGTTTCACTTTATGTAAATGTGAATTAGTTTTCTTTACCCAGTTAAATCAATTAAGAAATTAACATAACAGCTAATTAACCTGATAATGCTGTTTAGCTGTCTAAAATTATATAAATCTCTTCAAGAGTATGTGCCTTTAAAAACTAAAATTGAGCGGATTACATCAGCACGCAATGCCGCTAATGGGCCCACGGTGCAATACCCATATACTTACTTATTAAAAACACCCAACCGTAATTTTTTGTCATCACCGAGAATCGAACCCGAGACCCTCGAATAACAAAGCAAGGACGCTACTTATTGTGCTAACGAGGGTGGCGTGATATATTTACTCAACCTTTTTTTGAGTCTGAGCCTAGGATCAAAAATACCTGCTTATAAAAGTTGGCTAAACTTCACTGCTATTAGTCTTATTTAACTAACTTATTATGGTGTCCTAGTCTGTTATCTTATTTGATTTATTTATTTTACTATGAAATGGGTTTCGAACAGTAACAGACGATCTTAGCTTTAGTTGCACTAATTATAAAGTTAGATATAAATCGTATTAGAATGGTCGCTAAGATCACATACAGTTTCATTAACCTTACAATAATCCGTTAAACCAAATGGTTTAGGTGCAACATTAATTCTCCTGAATTTCGCTTCTCGTTTGTGCCGTTGTCCCAGTGTTGATAGACCAAACAATATTTTTATAGTTTTAAGTTAGTCTTGAAAAACAATTAGTATATCCTTACTCCTTGGAACATGTTTCAGTTTTAACTGGTCCTTCTCGATCAGATGAAAATAAAATATACTAGTATTGTTGTAAGAAAATAGGCTATACCGCCCATCACTAATACTGGAGTAAGGACTAAAGGAGTTAATAACCCAGCGTGCGTTATCTATTAGGATAAAAGTATTAATCATGAGGACTCCTCTCAGAACTCTTTCCTTCTTGTTCCTTTCGATTTTTTGAGCGCCTCATTATAATATATTACAAAGGGAAGGAGAAGTGTAGAGCCCGTTCAAATGTTCGTTCTGTCAGCCTTGTTAAAATATATTTCACTTTGTTTTCCTTTGGGTTCCAGCATCGTAATTCTACTAAGAAATATTCCTCGCACCTCGACGCGCAATTTATATTACAGACCAAAACTTATGAAAATATGCGAGATATTTTTCCAAATTACGACATGGTTTAACTCACCAATTTACTAATTTAGTATCTATTGGTAATCCAATCAGTATCCTCATCATGTTTCAACGTTGGAACAGAAATGGTTTATGGAAGAATTAATTAACCACTTAAATGGCCTAAATTGAGGAGAGGAAGCTTATTTAAAATCTTTTTTTAATGGGCGTCTATTTTAATGAGCATCACTAACAAATTTTAATGTCGTCTTTGAAACAAATCGGGATAAACCACTCATTACTTATCAAAGGCTGCCGAAAAAAACCACCTCAGAGACCGATTGTGTCAACTAAAATAAATTTATTTTACATTTTAAGGTTCTATAGCTATTACGGTGATTAATGGTTTACTTATTTCGAAAGGAATTTTGAAAAATTAACTTGTTTTTAGGTGCAGTTTACCTGCAGTTTCCTCTTAAATCTTATGTGTTTGACTGCCATAGTTCTAAAATTCAAATTGATTTTTGAAATTGTAGATTCTCTGAAAATTTAGCAAATGCTTCACATAATAACAAAAGCCAGGAGTCATCTGGTTAAAATCATAAAATTACTTTTATAGATTTGTGATACGAAATTGTCGCCGAAAGCAAGTATTGTAACGTATTTCAGCAAAACAGCTTGCTTTTTTCTGTCATTGCCTTATCCTTGTACTTAATATGAACATAACAGCCTATTTAATAAGTCCTGATTTGATAAGCAAAATAGCGTGTAGTTAATCCCGCAGTGATGACCCATGTCTCAAAATGTTGACACTATTTCTAAAATAACATTGAATTTTTGAAGGAGCTTGAAGTCAATATGTCAATGAAGTCAATATGTAAATCAAGTCCATGTAGGATCAAAAGTCCAAACCTCAGAGTGTTAGGGTTGCCTGGTTTCTTCTTCAATTTTAAATGATTGAAGTCTTCCGAGGTTTGTTCACAGATAACAAGTTCCAACTTTCATCTTCAGTTTAACTAATCACTTCAGACCAGGCAGATGCGGCCTCTAAAGCTTAAAAAATCAGGGCAACTCTGTTCTGATTTAGCTTAATAGCGAACATAATGAGACTGGATCCGATTAGTGAAATTTTTGTGATCTGCTTCAAAATATCTTCTTGTGTACGATGCTCAGTATAATGTGTAGCTTGTGATGCAAAAAATTTGATATTGCAGCCATGGAGGCTCTTCAAAAAACATCAGCAATGTAAAAAATTTAAGGCAGTGTATTACATATAAAATAATTCACATATTCTAAAAATTGTATGATCCACATAACATGAATGTGGAATGTATGTGGCACTTTTAAAAATAATTATATTTTAATTATTATAAAAACCGCGCGCAGAACACACAACAAAAACGATGGCAGGCACCGTCAAAAAACTAAAAACAAAACTAAAATAAAAAAATATTTTTTAATTCAGAAAATAGTTTTAAAACAATTTTTTGTATGATAATAGAATTTTTATATAATATGTGCGGTGTATGTTGTGATATGCATAAACATATGTATATGTATGTATGGCGGTGCGCTATGTACAAGAACAAAAATTTCGGGAAAATATGTTTACCTCATCCTAAACAAAGTAAAATGAAAGTATTTACGAGAATTGTATAAATCGAAATTTTAAAAATGTGCTGCCATCTATTGAGCAATAGATTAACTTAATAAATAGCAAAAAAATTAATACAGCATTTTATAACACGTATATATTCTCTGTTTGATTTTACAAACTTACTTTAAAAAAAAAAAGAATGTCAGGTGTGGGTAACCATAAAACGCCCCTACAATTTTCTCATCAAGGTAATAGCAAAGTAATAAGGAAGTAATACATTATAAAATATTTAAATATTTTTTCTATAACATATAACCAAAATTTTTATAGGAAATTTTCTTATCACAATGTTATCGTGAAAAGCTGTTTATCACCGAATTTTCCCTTTTATTAGATACATACCTAAATATGTATAAACATTTATGTTATGTAACATAATAATGGTTTTGTGACAAGACAAAATCGAATAAAAAATGTAGCATTTATTATGTGTATTGTTGTTGGTTGTTCAGTAATATGTCCATAAAGGATTTTCATGTAATTTAATTTTAAATTTTTCATTCATAAAACGGAAAATTTATTAGTAAATACATATATGTAGTATATTATATATATACGATCTGGTATTTGGTTTGGTAAATAAAAAACTGAGGTATATTTTTTTATTATATATGCACATATATTATGGCTGTCTGTCCAGCGAGCGGGTAAGTCGCGCTGCGCGATATGATGAGATGCACACAAAGCCATCAAATTAAATTAAATATTTTTATTATTTTGTTTTATTTAAAAAAATTAAAAATATGAAAAAGTAGATAAAAAAAAAGTAAAGCTTTTGATAGCTTAATAAAGTTTTCAGTACGTTTGTTATTTTTTTTTTTTGCACCCAACCGTTTTACTGTATAGGTGTCCCTAATAATTCGCGACATCATAATGTTATATGTGTACACCGAAAACAGTCGAGATTTTTTTTTTTTTTTTGTAGTTATATTGTTGTAATTATTGCTGTGCGCGGGGATTGTACAATAAAATTTTATGTACACAAGAGGAAACGATGATGATTTTTTTAGTGACACAATGAACTGGTGCGCAAATAAAATTGAGAAAATCTGGACGAATATTAAAATTTTGTTAGCATTTTGAATGCCAATGAACTTCGGGAGTTAAAATTTTATAAAATTCAAAATTGATTAGTAATGCTGGACTCAGCGGTGCGCTACAGATGTATAACCCCCCATCACCACATTTATTTCACCACATAGTCCGGGTATTGCACCGTGGGCCCATTAGATGCATTAAGTGCTGGATTAATCCGCCCACCTTTAATTTTTTAGACGGGTGAAGTTTGTCCTAAATTTGTACTAAAAACAACAAAAACAATTTTCGCTTATAAAGGGAGTCTCAAAATTAATGCAAGATTTGAATTAAATAGAAAACACAGTTTTTAGTCTTCAGATTGTGATTTTTTTATTGAATCATAAAATACATCGGAAAATAACCCTAATTTATGGAATATCAAATCGAGCAAATGGCCTCAACAGCTTTGCTGGTATACATACGCACTCTTTTATCGAAATTCTACATTTTACATACATGTGGCTGAATTTGGTTGATGCAGCGTTTAGTTTCCTCCTGTAATGCACGGATGGTTGTGGGCTTGTTAACATAGACCTTTGACTTAAAATGACCCCATAAAAAGAAATCTAATGGTGTTATCACAAGATCCAGGGGGTCAAATCCGATCACCGAAACGAGAAAGTACACGACTCGGAAATGTCTCATGCAGTAATGGAATTGTTTCACGGGCTGTATGGCATGTGGCACCATCTTGTTTAAACCACATGTCGTCTATGTCAATATTATCCAACTGAGGAAGAAAGAAGTGTGTTATCATGTCGCGATATCGGGCACCAGTAACAATTATTTCTTGACCAGCCTCATTTTCAAAAAAGTATGGTCCAATGATGCCTCCAGCCCAAAATCCGCACCAAACAATGACACACTATGGATGCATTTTTTTTTTCGACCCCGTACCCCAAATGCTGCAATTTTGGCGATTAACATAGCCATCAAGCTGAAAATGTGCTTCATCGCTTGATATGATTTTGCTCGAAAAATCAGCATCCACTTGTTGATGCGCAATAATCCATTCAACGAACTCTCTTCGCTGTGCATGGTCCTTAGGCTTCAGTTGTTGTGTTAATTGTATTTTGGTATCTTGAAGACACAGATTTTTAGTGAGTATACGCTGCAGAGAGCTTCACTGCTTCGATATTGACATTTGAACGGCTTGTTTTTGGACGACCAGTATGTTTAGTCTCTCCAACTGATCCAGTCTCCTTGAATCTGTCAATTAATCTCTTAACAGTTAACGAAGTTAAAACATTATTCTGCCAAACTTTCATTATTTTTAAGATATTCTTCAATAATGAAAATACGTTGTTCTATCGTGTCACGCCACATTTTTACTAACCCTAACCTCTCAGCAGCCAATTTTTTTTTGTTGCCAACACTTTACTGCACAAATTTAAATGTTAGTGAAGCGACACCATAATGCGACATATATACCAAGATATCTTGAGGTCTAAGCTATCTGAAAAATATGTCAATTTCGGGAAAATTAGTGGATTAGGGGGTTAGGGGGTTAGGACAACCAAGTTTGGTTTGCCCTAAACCTAATAATCCCTTTTCCAAGAAAATTAGGAAAAATCATAAAATCGAGATAAATGAGGTCATACCAAACTTGGTTGTCCTAAACCCCCTAATCCTCTCCTTTTTCCAAAATTGCAATATTTTTCGGATAGCTTAGACTTCAAGAAATTTTCATATATACGTATTTATGGTATCCATTTTCAAGGATTTTTCCAAGAAAATTAGGAAAAATCATATAACTGAGATACATGAGGACATACCAAACTTGGTTGTCCTAAACCTCCTTCCAAAATTGAAATATTTTTTGGATAGCTTAGCCCTTACGATATATTGGTATATGCATCATTATGGTGTTCGTTTCCTAGTATGTTCCATAGAAAATTCAGAAAATCATTCGTTAGTCGTACCAAATATGATTGTCCTTATGACAAAATTCGCTATATCGAGACATTCTGCATTGCACTCTAACCCATATATAAGAGAAGATTGTTTTTGTTGTTTTTTAGGACAGATTTAGGACAAATTTCACATAATTTCGTTATTTTGAATCATCTGTAATATTGTTGAAACGATTAAATGCGTGATAGTTCAAAATATATCATTTATACACTTAAATTTGCCATGTTAAATAATTTGTGGAATCTAATTTCATAAATTGTTTCTTCATTTTCGCCAATCTTGAGCCTACCCGTTTTTCTAATAATTTCAACGAAGTGAACAATTTATCAAAGTATAAATGGTATGTTAACACCGGATAGTTTTTTACTAGCACGTCAGCACATTGAAAAACAACGTTTGCACCTAAACACATATCTTTATTTTGTTGGGCTAATAAAGTGGAAAATCCTTGATATGGCTCAAACCACTCTATGTATCCTAATCTTGTTGTTGATGTCCATAATATATATCCCCAACAAATGGGCTTGCCACGAATGAACTGTTTCGTTCCATTATGACCGTAGTATGGGACCATTGATTCATCCATGCTATGGTTTTCTTCCTTTGGTGCCATCTCGTTAAAAAGTTTGTTTATGACATCCAAAAATGGCTGAATTTTTGAAAATTTGTCGTTCGGGTTGATTTTTTTGTTGTGAATATTTTGTATGATAAACCGCATTGGACCCTAATTCTTTCCCCGTATCGTTTGAGTTTTCCCAAAACATCTCACGTTTAGGTATAGGAGCATAACCACTTAGCAATAAAATCCCAATAAAACAGCGAACTACGTCAGGTTCGTATATATTTGAGTACTGTACAATCATGCCAATCACTTCGTCGTTAAAAAAAATATGAAACGTGTGAACAGGTGATAAAATACTCTGCGTACAGCCGCTTAAGTCGGTCCATATTGATAATGTAGAAGTTAGATCCTTCTTCTCCCATTTTGTAAAATTATTACTTGGCTTTGGAGTAGATTTACGACGTCACTTGATAAAACAGATAGCGGAATTATATCCGAATTTTATAATTTTAGATAGCGGAGTACTGTTTCAGCTCTTAGCTGATCTCCAGGAAGATTGATTATTATCACGTTTTCCTCGTCGCCTGAATCTTCGTTGATTAAATCGATTAAATGCGTAATAGTTCAAAATGTATCATTTATACACTTAAATTTGCCATGTTAAATAATTTGTGGAATCTAATTTCATAAATTGTTTCTTCATTTTCGCCAATCTTGAGCCTACCCGTTTTTCTAATAATTTCAACGAAGTGAACAATTTATCAAAGTATAAATGGTATGTTAACACCGGATAGTTTTTTACTAGCACGTCAGCACATTGAAAAACAACGTTTGCACCTAAACACATATCTTTATTTTGTTGGGCTAATAAAGTGGAAAATCCTTGATATGGCTCAAACCACTCTATGTATCCTAATCTTGTTGTTGATGTCCATAATATATATCCCCAACAAATGGGCTTGCCACGAATGAACTGTTTCGTTCCATTATGACCGTAGTATGGGACCATTGATTCATCCATGCTATGGTTTTCTTCCTTTGGTGCCATCTCGTTAAAAAGTTTGTTTATGACATCCAAAAATGGCTGAATTTTTGAAAATTTGTCGTTCGGGTTGATTTTTTTGTTGTGAATATTTTGTATGATAAACCGCATTGGACCCTAATTCTTTCCCCGTATCGTTTGAGTTTTCCCAAAACATCTCACGTTTAGGTATAGGAGCATAACCACTTAGCAATAAAATCCCAATAAAACAGCGAACTACGTCAGGTTCGTATATATTTGAGTACTGTACAATCATGCCAATCACTTCGTCGTTAAAAAAAATATGAAACGTGTGAACAGGTGATAAAATACTCTGCGTACAGCCGCTTAAGTCGGTCCATATTGATAATGTAGAAGTTAGATCCTTCTTCTCCCATTTTGTAAAATTATTACTTGGCTTTGGAGTAGATTTACGACGTCACTTGATAAAACAGATAGCGGAATTATATCCGAATTTTATAATTTTAGATAGCGGAGTACTGTTTCAGCTCTTAGCTGATCTCCAGGAAGATTGATTATTATCACGTTTTCCTCGTCGCCTGAATCTTCGTTGATTAAATCGATTAAATGCGTAATAGTTCAAAATGTATCATTTATACACTTAAATTTGCCATGTTAAATAATTTGTGGAACCTAATTTGATAAATTGTTTCTTCATTTTCGCTAATCTTGAGCCTATCATACTCATTTAGATTTAATTAAAAACCAGGTTTCATGGTTTATATTGTGGATCTAATTAGTTTCTTAATTCATGATTTAAAACTATTTGTGGAACCTAATTTATTTTATAAATAGCTATATGACATTAAACCAAATAGTAGACGCATTTTATATAACAAATTTGTTGTGGGACTTAATTTTTAAAATTTCTGTTTCAGGATTTCAAAAATATCATGAATGGTGTGGAACCTAATGTTATTTGTGGAATCTAAATTGGTTTATACATGAAATAGTGAATTTTATGTTTGTGGAATCTAAATATATTCTTTCGATACTGAAAATAGTAGGTACCTTGATCTTCTCACCTCGTATTGTATTTATATTTTGAATATAACGATATTTCCGTGAAGATAAATAGATTTCATTCTACCTGAATATAAAAAAATAACATTATTCTCGCCTTTTAAATTAATATCAAAGTTTAACGAAAAATGTTCACACTTTGTTCTCACCATCGAGCGGCGCGCAACCCTTTCACAAATTAGGGGTGATATTTATATACATTATATACTCGTATTATGCCATAAATCAACGAAAGCACCACAATTCCTTCATAAATAACAATATAAATTTTCTTCTAGGAAAATTCGTTGCGTACGAAAAATATAAAAAAAAAAACTCTAATAAATAATTAGAAACGAAAATAGAAATAAATTGTAAAATCCTTTCATTTCTTGATTCATTTAAATTTTATTTATCCAACCATCCTTTAAATTATCCACCATAAAAAATAAAAAAAGCTCACGGTAACATTACGCAAATATAAATCTTTTTGCGTAAAATGTTCGTTCGTAAACTTTTTAATTTTTTCATTTTTTTTGTTTTTGTTATTTGATTTTTATCTGTTTAATTTTTATAAATGTCACCCTTCTGTTTTTAAGAAGAATTGCGTGAGTAATAAGATTTGTCTCATTTATTATATTTTTTGTTGGCGTATTTTTATAAAATTAAAAACTTTCCGTGGTCATTCAAGCAAAAGACAATTGATTTCTTTATTTTTATAATTTTTTTTATTTTTTTGTGCTTTAATTCCACGACTTGAAACAAAAATTAAGGCAAATACAAGACAAACCACCATCATATAAAATTTTTGAACATATTTTTATTTTTTTTTGAGGAGAACTCAAGGATCAAAATCATTTTATCATAACTTTCTAAAAAAAAAACGTTGTTATGAGAGAAAAGCGCGAACTTTTAATTTTCGGATTATTATTTTTATTTATTATGTGGGACGATAAACAATTATTTTGTGTTCGAGAGATAATATCCTTCTTAATTTAATCTATATACCATTTTCTAACTTAATTTCGCGCCGCCCAATTTATATACACAGTTTCTCTATTAATTTTATAATTACACTTAATGTAGCTTTTGAGTAATTAAAAGAAAATAAATTTTCGAAAATCTTTTAATGTGAATTTATAATTTTTGGAATTAAGGCGGAAAATAATTATGTTTAAAGTATTTAAATCATTTTTCAAATTAAAATCGTTATATTAATCCAATCTGAAAGAGTAAATGCGGATGTACGATAACTTGCTTGTGGATGATGGCATTCAGTGAAAATATTTATATAAAATTGTGTGGAACATATTTATGGTTGCGGTGGAACATATTCAGCAATGTGGAATTTAATTTTAGTATAAGGACATAATATTTCTTATGTTATCTTGTGTGGGTATATCTTGTGTGGGACATAATAATATTTTGTTGGCGATGGTTAGGGAATTTGATTTTTTTATAGAACATACTGTAATATGTTGTGTATACTGTGCTATTCTGTTTACTATTTCGCTTCTAGCTTGAGTGAAATATTAAAGCAATTTTTATGCTATAATTATTTTAATTGTGGAACGTAATTCATATGTGTTTGCATTACTGATTTTAATTAAATTTGGAAAACAAACCAAACATTACATAATCTATAATAATGAACTGCTAATGATTTATACGTTACTTACATGTTTTGTATTTTCTATTTCTTTCTAGGTAAGAGCAAAATAACCGATTATTTACCGAGTCATCACTCAAAATAAAAAAACAAGAACAAATCACCGCATGTGTTGCACTATATATACGAGTATGTATCTATCTATGTTTACAGGTATATACTTAAATAGTTATGGTTATTTGCGTTAACAATTTTAACAAATTTAAATTTATTCATAAAATTACGAGTTTAACCGATTTATATCAGTTGTGAGTATGTTTGGCGGCATATTATAGCTATGATGTGTATTCTGTTTAACATATAGAAGAGCACGACGTCATACTCGTCGAATAGATTTTTAAAGCTTTAGCTAAATCTGGTATTTCCTATAATAAACTTGATTTAACTAAATAGCTATGAGTTTATTTGCATCACATGTTTTTTTTAATATCGCATTGACCTGACAAGTGTGTTTTGTTTCATTTTAAGTGCTACTAATTGAATATATTATGAAGACAGCTGCCTTTGTTCGTAATAGGTGGTCAACACTATATTTTACAAAAAATTGGTAAGCTGTGCAGTGAAGAGCAGTGCTAGTAATTTCCAAGATTGCAAAAATTGCACACTGCACTTTAATGCATAAAATATTTTTAAAAGATTTAAAAACATGTACAACGGCTGTAACTATGACCCACTTTTCCAGAACTTTTAAAATGGATTATGGTAACTATGTGGTTTTGCTACGAATTATATTTATTTATAATTAGCGGGAAAGGTAATATTGTAAATATAAAGTCAATGTTTTGTTTATTAACATTTTAGGTTAGGTCAGGTTAGAGTGGTTGCTACGGCACACTTAGACCAGGGACAGTCCATTGTGATACCACAGGATATTACTTCCCTATTACCCTTATTTGAACCAGTTTGGGCTACTTAAGTACCGTAATATATCTCCTTTACAGTTGTTGAGATCAGAGAAGCTGTTCATTAAGAACCTACCCGCATGATTATGCCTTCTGTGTACTGAAGCCGGACATGAACATAAAGGAAGTGGACTAAAGTTTTTTCGTCCTCCTCGTCCATACAGCTACTACAAAGATCATTTGCTTCTAGACCTAGCCTCCTCACATGTTCTCCAAACACACTCCCGTGAGTAACTCCACGATCGTTTTTAATTCATGACTACATAGCGAGATTATTGTATTTGGGCGTTTCAAGTCCAGCTTTGGCCGGGCTTATTTTGCTGTATTAGATGTGAGAGGTTTAGTCTACCTTTCGTTCGCTGAGGCTATACTGCCTCTTTTATAAGCGCTGATTCGAGTGTTGTAATAGTTTTCCCCAAATTTGCACTCTCCGGTAGCAGTTGGAGAGTTGTACCATGCCATGCCTTGGTAGTTCGTTCGCCCTGCAGTCATGACGTCCAAGTAGCCGGGCATCCAGACTATCCGAATGTTGAAATTCTCATTCATCTCATTTAGAGACATGTGACAACCCAACGCCACTCTTGATGCTAGAGAAACTGATTCCAGCGACTTGATTGCCGCCTGACTGTCTATCTACATTAATTGCGATATCAATCGAGGATACCACATTATGTCTCACTCTCAACCAAGCCAAGACGTCCTAAATCTCTATCACCTCTGCTTCGTACACGCTGCAGTAATCAGGGTCACGAACTGATATATCTACTTTTTATTTATCACAGAAGACTCCAGCTCCTACTTTACCGTGTAGCTTAGAGCCACCAGTAAAGAACTGTAATGTTTCTGCTTCCGATAGAAAACTGTAATGCTTCTGCTTCCGATAGCCATCTTGCAGGAAGATCCTCTTGAAGAGCACGTGGTTCGGAACCCTTCCTCGAAGCATAATGTTGCTGTGGCATATAGTCTAGATTCACCAATACCTTCCTTAGCGATCTAATTTTCGTCGAGTGTCTTGCCTGAAAACATTTCCACTGAGATGCGGCTGAAAGTCGGCTGGCCGTATTCGCCACCATCTGCTTATCATAAATATACAGGCCATTCTTTGCACCTTCTCGATCTTATTTCTGTAGGTTACGTTTTCAAGAGCTGGCCACCACACACTCACCTCAAACATAAGTATTGGTCTTACAATGGCAGTGAATATCCAGTGTACCAGCTCCGGCTTCAACCATCTCTTTCCGGTGGCGTTTTTGCATGAGTACATAGATACATTAGCCTTGTTTACTCTTTCCAAGATGTTAGGCTTCCAACTAAGCTTACAGTCTAAGATTACACCCAGAAATTTTGCCTTTTCAGTAAAAGCTAGTCCGATGCCGTTTAAGGTGGCTCAACTACCGGGATTTTATATTTCCTGATAAAGAGTACCACTTCAGTTTTGGACGAGCTGATTGCCAGTCCACATCTGACGGCCCACCTCGTAATGATTAAGAGACCATTTTGGATTGCCTCCGTAACCGAGTATCATTGTTAAGAGCGCCCTCAATATCAAGAAACGCCTCCATACAAAACTCTTGCGAGAATATTGATATCTCAATCGTACTTACCAGGGCATACAGAGATGTGCCAACCGATTTCCCTTTACAGTACGCATGTTGAGACTGAGCCGATTCACTATAGTCTTTATTTTTAATGCTATATAAACATCTATCAGCCTATTCAAAGTTTTCAACAGAAAGGATGATAAACTTATGGCTCTTAAGTCCTTTTGGGTAGCCATGTGAGGTTTTTCCCGCTTTCGAAATAAATATCACCCTGACTTCCGTCCACCTCTACGGAATACGACCAATTTTAAAAACCCTTTGAAGATTACTTGAACTGAACTCGTTAGATTAGTAGACAGTATCTTTCTAAGGCGAGATGTCGAGAAAACTTCCCCTATTTTATCATAAATAGTCTCTACGACCTCCTCTGTGCCTTCCTTACTTCTTTTTTCTATATTTTTTAAGTCGTCCATATAGGAGTCCGCCTATATCGTAGTTTTCGCTCTATTAAAGGCCTGGGCCTGGGCTTAACTATTGGACAAGCAGCATTAAAAGACATGTTGCAAGCACTAGTGATAGTGTCCACCATGCAGTTCATCTCCTCAACTGTCGCTGACTGCTCACGGGCCCCCGGTGTTAATAAATGTTGGTCCTTCTGGGCTTCTCAAACATTAAGGCTGAATGTTACATATCGATGGTCAGAGAAGGAATGTTGTCCCGTCACACTCCATTCCCTGACCATAGGATAAATTTTACCTAACGCGAAGGTTTCGTCTAGAACCTCCTGCCGATTTTTAAATATAAATTTGGGTTCATGCCCAATATTAAAAACTAAAAGGTTAGTATTTAATACTAAAAGTTCTCAAAAAATAACTCATTCCTTTATTTGTTGTCTGTGCTACCCCAGATTGTGTGATGCACACTAGCGTCACATCCAAGAATCACACGTCTTCTTTTTTTCAGATTCGAGAACCAAGTATCCCAGGTTATCCGCTAGAACCTGTTTGTCCAGGTTCATATAAGCTGAGATCAGCCATATTTGGCTGCCGCGAACCTCTAAACTGACAGCAGATATGTCACCATTGCTGTATTGAGAGAGCAGCAATATATTTAAATTATTTTTTCCAAGAATGCAGGATCAGATTTTCCTAGAATTGCTTGAGTATATAGGGTACACCCCTTCATTCTAAGGCCACCGATCCTGTTACTGTTTAACCAAAGTTGAATAAAAACCACGTCCTCTCCTGATCCAGTTAGTCTGAGGACCAAGCGGCCGACGCCGGCTTTGTATGGTGCAGGTTGATTTGATTTATATTTAGCATATTATCATGTTGAACCTACTTACCACTTTTCACTCCTTCTTCCAGTTATCGGTTGGAAGACTTAGATTGCTGATCACTTATGATTATTTTCAAGATTTCGTCTGGGCTAGCCGGTTCGGTTCGGTTAATCTCGTTCCTGCTCACAGCCGACAGCCTCGCGCCCTGTCAAACCTCCTCTACCTTCGATACTGCCTTCTTGTATAGATCCACTAATCTGGAATCAGAGCATGCCATTAGCTAAACGCGCCCTTGGTATAATTCCGCATTTCTACAGGATGGAGGGGGTCCTGAATTCTCTACTATAACGTTACGAAAAACCGAGTTCAATGCCTTATATATCCATTTTTCCAATGTGACGCTCCCATGTAAAGCTACTACTACTGGAGGTCGCTACACTTCGTTTGCAACTTGGCTCTATTAAATGGGCCTCCAGCCTGGCAGTTTGTTTCTTAAACCGACCCAACTACCGTCATTTAGCGTTACTCACCCCACACCTAGGTCACTTTTTCCCACATGTTCATAACGAACGTGAACCTGGAGGCGACTACATTTGTGAGTCTTTTACATTTTAAAACCGTTATGTTTCAGTATATAAGAATAAGGACTTGACCCGTTTAATAGTGCGGTAAATATCGGGCGCAAATTAGAATTTTAAAAAGCTCTGAAACCTGAAAAGCTCTTAGTTATAACACTAACGATAAAACCTTTTATGTGATACAGATTTGAATTTGTAACACAGCTTTTACAAATAGTTTAAATATAAAATAATTAAAACAGTCAATCCGGTATTTGCAAAAAAAGCTTTCACATTTTTTTCTAAGAACTTTTATATTGTTCGCAGTATAAATTTGTCCCCAATGCATTTTTTATAGATTTCTTCCTTGATTCGATAATTTTTTATTTTATTTAAGCCATCCCGGCTTTCAGGGATGGGATACAGTAAAAGCTTGAAGAAACAGAACAATTGTTTGTCTCTTGAACTGCATGTATAAATTATACTTGATAAAAAAAACCTGGGATAAGCCGACTGTATAAATCCTGAATTAACCCAAATATGTAAATTCAATGCTTTTACCAATTTTGGGACGAGCTTTTAACGCTTATGTTATCAGAAGTATACCAGGCTTACATTTAAAGATCATGAAATCTGCACTGCAAGATTCATTACACTTGAACAACATAGTAGAAAGGAAGTTTTGATAAATCTGTTTAACAACAAATGATTCCAGAATTTCATCCAATTAAAATTAAAAACAGCCTCTCACTACTTAAGCATATAAAAACCATCTCAAACTTTTAAAAAAAAATGTAGCTAATACGTACAGTTCCAAACATATGGTAAATTAGAGGCCAGCCAAATTAAGCCAATCAACCAAGTGGATTAAATCCTGGACTAAACCGACTGTATAAATTCAATATTTTCTGAGATGGATTTTTCACGGTTGTCCAGGTGGCCACGCAATATTAAAAATAAATTCACTAAATTTCGAATAAATTTGAATTTGTGTAGATAGTTACAAATTGTACTCACTAAATTTCACATAGAAATTCATTAGATAAATACCAGAAACCTGGGATTATTAAAGCATCTTACAATTTTTTCTAAAAACTATTATTTGAGGCCCGTTTGAAAATACGTGCTGCCACCAATTTTATGTTCCTGATATCCTGATGGTCTTCTTTCGGTCTCTTATTAATACAAAAATTTAACGAATTACTTAAAGTCATCTGGGCCAAATAGAGAGGGGCCGCAAATTAGTTAAAAAATATTTGACGACTGTCTAACATAATTCAGATAAATAAAAAAAGTTAAGACTATTTCTCAGAACAAGTTTTGTAAAACTACAGAAAATACAGAGAGCAAAACTATAAACAGACAAAAAACGACTCATGGTCTTTTTAAATTTTAAAGGGTTCATGTCGATCAAAGTTCAGAATTTTATAAATGCATTTATTTAGAGAATTTTGTGATGGCCTAAACGGTTTATGAAGCGTAGAAAATCCAACCCAGATATTTAAAAAAAAATATTTTGATCGAAAATTTTGAAGTACATCGTACCTAGAAGTATAAAATTTTATAATTTAGAAATTCGAAATCTTAATATTTCAGTATTTTTGAAATTTCATGTAATTTCGTGTTTTTATGTAATTGTTAAAATTTGTAAGATAAATATAACTTGGGGCGAAAGTTCTCACAAATTTTTATCAAATTGTAACAAATGAATATTTTTAAAACAAGCATTTTGACAAATTTGGATTTTAAGTTAAATGAAATTATTAAAATTTGTTAATGTTAGCTTCCATACTTGTATAAAAAAGTCCGGATAATAAACAAAAAATCTACTCGGCACAAGCATGTAGATTTAACTATCTTGATAAATTTGTCTTGTATTCTTTAGAAATTATTTACATTCAATATGTTCCCAATTTAGCTTTTAACGTGATAAACTTTTAATTTGTTCAATTATTATGTCAATATATTAGTTTTATACAAATTTTAATTCGAGGCCAAAATACCTTTATGTAAAATACATTAAATATAAGCTTAAAGAAAGCATGCAGCTCATAGTTGAATACGCATTCTATTAAAAGCTTATACAAATAATTTCTTTAAGCTACTTAAAAGCTTTTGTTTTTTTAATTTTGCCAAACTAGTTTCCTATATAAAATAAAACCTTGAAAATAATTGTGGAGATTTGAACTTGCAAGTTCGGGAAGTAACTATTATAAATATTACAAAAGTAAAAACATTATTTTTTGGGATAGTATTTCGACGTTTATTATTTTGAATTTAAAGTATGTATCAATTTATAATTTAAGTTAGAATTTAGCTATAAACAATACTATAATTTATTTATTCATGAAACTTCTATTTGAATATATAAGATATTATCATTTTTAACGACCGGTTTCTAACAATATCTTACTATATTCAAGGTTGGATTGCAACTCTAGCATTTCTATACTCATTCTTACTAAAATATTATTTAACAATAGGTTTCACTAAAGTGTACATTAAATAAATTTCAGTTGAAAAACTAATTTGAATCATTAAAAATTCAAATGTCTGGAATATCCCTAAATTTCTTATTATTTTTTTTATAACTAAACGCTACATAAATTACGTATGAATTGCAATAAAAAAACAAATTTTGGTGGGAATCTATAAAACACTCAATGGATACACAAACACAAAAATTCCAACAACCACAAAAAAATATAAACACCAAAAATCACTCAAAAAAAAATTCGACTCAAACCAAAACAAAAATCTCACTCATTCACACAAGCGCCTATATTCGCAAACTAATCTCGGCAAAGTAAAAAATAAAAATTCCGTTCGACAAGAAAAACCGAATCGAAATATAAAAAAAAATAATAATAATTATTCATCCCTCGATTCACAGGTCCCGTAAATTTTTACCATAGAAATGTTTCACTCATAGCTAAATACCACTTCTCCCCTATGTATAAAAAAAAAACACGTAAAATTAAACCGAATACGTATAAATGTATACAACAAAAAACGAACACAACATAAAATTTGTAAGTAGTTGTGTTCGGGTATGGTACTAAAAAATAAAAAAGTCATCATCATCACACATATACACGGATGCATAGTTTCTACTTTATACTATATTTAGTATACAAGAGTATAACAGTAGTAAACGAAACGAACAGGTAACACAGGTTGAATTTTAATCAACGGAGTAAAAAGACCGACAAAAAAATCATAAACAAAAAGAAAGACGGAACGAATTTATTTATTCGTGTACAAGTGTATACATATATTGGTCTCACTTTTTATGGTATTATGTTTTGGTATGTACATATAATGGTATAGTAGATGAGCATCACTAGTTGCGTCTTTTATACAATATTTTGTGTATATTCATAGGGAGAGAATAGAATATACATTTAGATGTGTATAAACACGATACAAAAGAATGCTGTCGAATATAGACGTATATAAAAGAAGAAGAAGGAAATAATTTAACAGAATACCAACCTGTTACGTCAGAGGAATGAGGTTTTTGCCCTCTTGTATTTTTATTGTTGTTGTTTTTGTGTTATTTGATGGTTGGTTGGGTTTTGGAATTATACAAATGACGATGATGATAGTCATCGTGAGAGACAAATATAGAGTAGCATTAGTATATTATGATGCCCCTTATAAATGTATATACTAGTAAAATAGTATAGTAGTATCCCTACCATTGAGCATAATTTTTCACCTGTAGCATCATCATCATCAGGCATAGTCATTGTGTAATCATCATTATAATACAGTTTTTACTTGTCAGTGTAATTAAAAGCTTCAGTTTTTTTTTTGTTTTTTCGAAAGGAAAAGCGAACCGTGAAGGTAAGAATTATGATTTTGTGTTTATAAATCATACTATGATCTCGTATACTATGGGTATATGTACATCAAGTTGTATATGATCGTATTTTGTTTTGTTTGGTTTGTGCTTCGATTCTTCTTAAAGAAATCGCGTTTTTTTTTTTATTAAGAATATTTTTAAGACATGAAGAATTTTTATTTATTTTTTTTTTTTTTTTATATAACTTCTCCTCTCTTCTTGTACATATTATATGTATTGTATTCGTTGGTTGATTCGATTCGGCGCAGTTTTCATGTTTCTAGGTGTGTAGTAGTAGTAATTTTTTATTTTTATTTTTTTTTTAGGAATCCTCATTTAGTTCAACTCAAAAATTTTTCTGTTTTTTCTGTTACCTCAACATAAACCAGTCGATTTTAATTTCAGTCTTCGTACAGTCTTCGCTTTAACCCGTTCCAAAATCTATCCGCCGCTCTTATATAAATATATATATATATATATAAATAAAAAATATATTATAAATAAATATATATTTCATTATAATACGTTTTGTTATAACAAAATAATATAATAAAATTGAACACTGTGTTAAAAAATAAAAATTAATAAAAATTGAATTTCCCAAAAAATAATAAATTTCCTGCTTTTAATTTTTAACAAAATTTTAAAACAAAATATTTCCTTATTTCCTCCTTATCTCTCTCACAAATATAATTTAAAAAAAAGCAAACAAACAAATTAAAAAAAAACAAAAAGTTAATTAAAGCTCCACCAAAATTATTTAATTATTTGAGACAAAGTTGTGAAATCAAAACAAAGTGCAATATTTACCTGATAACAAAACATAAAAAAAAATAATATTAAAGCTCAAAAGCTCAATTTGTTTATAACATACATAATAGATATATAATTTTTAAGTGATATTAAAAAAAAAAATTTTGTTTGTTCAGAAAAGTTATTAAAAAAAGTTAAAAATTAAATCCGTCACCAAAGAAGAATATATATATGTACATGTATATTTAAAAAATAATTATAATTTTTTTGTGCAATATTTAATAAAATAATTAAATTATATTATAAATAAATAACCGTCTTAACATATCATAATTTTTTAATATAATATTTATAAAAAAAAATTATTTTTTTAAAATTATAATTTCGTGGCTAAAATTTTTCGTTTAAAATTAAATTAATAATAATAATAATAATAATAATATTATAAATCGTGAAGTCAATCAATATTTTAGTACTTAATGTAAATTTAATAAATAAGGAATCAATCAATTTGAGAAAACTAAATTAAAAAAAAAACCAAGAAGAACGCGTCTTGACAATCAAAATAATTTAGAATTTTTAAAGATTCTCATTCAGTAATATGAAGACAATCGTCATCTGACAAATCTTTTTACAATTTATACTCCTTTTTACAATATTTATTAAAATATACCTTCGAACTGATATTTAAATTTTAGATTAGAGCTAAAAATTAATCTTCGACTATCATCTTTATATATTATATAAGATATATATATATATATATATATATATATATATATACAATAAAAACACATCTCGTGTATATTTAAGATATTTTTAGATAAGATAAATTTTGTGTTTACATTTCAATTGTTATTGTGTATAGTTAATATAAACTTAAACAATCCATAAATAGAATCTTATTCTATTTTCTAATGAAATACTAGTATATAAAAATAAATCTAATATAAACAAAAAAATTTGTATACATTATATATAAAGAACCAAAGCATATAGAGGGTTAAAAAATAATTCAAGATTAACTTCTTATGTCTGATATTCTTATTATTTATTCTCTATATATCGTCATTTTCTGATTATATATATACATATATATACTCTCTACGTTTTGTTAACACAAAAAATAGATAAAATAAAAAGCTAAAGAATCTATAAAAATAAAAATAGTTATAATAGTAATAAAACCTGTTGCTTGTATTTTTTTGTTGTTGATGTAAAAAAAAAAAAAAAAAAAAACTAAACAAAATCGAAAATCAAGAGTTAGAATTATTTTTTTTATAATAAAAAAAAATCACAACGTATTTCCAACCGAGCCTCGCTTTTAATCCCCCCTATTTAGCTCCTTCTCAGACAGCAGCAACAGCCGCCTTAAATCCTAGTCCCCTAATACCGAGTACATTTCATCAACCAACTTATATCCCAACAGTTCAATTACCAAATAATAGTAATAATAATACAAGTAATAATAATACAAATAGTGTTCATAATCCGTGTATACCAATCTGCTATTGTGGTCACTGTAATTATCAGGCCCAAGCAGCAGCCGCTGCAGCAGCCGCCGCCGCCGCATCAGGACAATTACCGGTTAATGTAATATTAAGTCGTTATACGGAAATAAATTTGTGTGATTTACATAATCAAACCGTTGACTATACATATAATAATACAAATAGTTTTATAAATAATAATACAAATACTAATAATCAAACATCATCTGGACTACTAGTAGGTGGTGGTGCTGTACAAATATCATCATCTGCAACAACAAATTATTTAGGAGCCAAAGATATAATGGTAAGATTAATCAGCCAACAACCCTGTGCGCAATCAATCTATCATACGACAAGTAACAGCAGCACAAATTTAACAAATCATAATTTATTATTACACTATACGAAATCGAATCAACAACCGAATCAAACACTACAATCACCAATTATAAATTTAAATCAATCGACAACATTTAAAACAATATTATTACCTGCTGCTGTTATTTCGACACCAACAAATCCTTCTTGTTATAATAATAATATAGCAACTTCACCTATTTACAATAATAATAATACAATTAATAATATATTATATAATACTACTACTACTACCACTACTACTACTACTGTCTCTTCATCTTCAAATTTTTCTTATAAAAAGGTATTAATTTATGTTTTTTTTATTTGTTTTTTTTTTTTTTTTTTTTTAATATTTGGAATTTTAATTTATAATTAATAAATTTTGTGTGTCCATTATTATATATATTGATATATTATATAGAGTGATAAATTTAGTGAATTTATATAACTTATAGTGAAAAAGTGATTCTTTTAGGGGAGGGTTTAATATAATAAAATAAAATAAATCCTCGCTAAATTCAAATTTATTATAGTTTTTAAATATAATTACAATATATTTATATATAGTCTACGTATATTAACATCAACAGTTACACGAGCACTATATATTTTCAATTTATTATTTTGCACACTAATCACCCGTACTTACCTCTAAATATAATTATTATTCGTCATCCTGATTCAATGAATTTTAGATGTCTACTAAAGTCTAAAATGCATATTTTTTAAATGATAAAATCAAACCTTTTGTTTTTTTTTTATTTATTATTATTTTGAAAAACAAAACTAAAATACCGTTACTATGTCTACTGCGTACATACAAAATTCAAATACAGAATTGCATATTCGAATTATGTACGGTAAATTAGCTATGATATATAGAAAATAACTGGTATAATGTATATACGGTACATATATAGGTATAGAGGCAAAAATAGTTAAGATACATTGATTGAGTGAAATTTGATATTTTATTTACCTCCGAGTGTTTTTTTATTAAATATATATTTACGTTATATTTAGCATAAGGATGTCATAATAATATATAATGGCACAAGTGTGTATCGTATTAAGTTTATCAAATTTATTTCTTAGTATCATTTATGCTATGTACTTATGTATATGAATATGTACATATATGGGAAACCCCATGTGACGCATAAATGTCACGACATATGATAATATAGAATTTTTCTTTTGTGTGTCGGAATTATATTTAGAATTTTTTTTTTGTTGTTGTTGAATAAATGTAAAATTGTGTAACCAATAAGTGTACAAAATGTCAATAGTTTATGTTATTAGATTTGGTTATGCAAATATTACGATATATGATTGACTTGAGATTTTGTGTACGTTACGGAAATAGGCAAATATATATTATGTCGAAAACATGTTTAGTTTGTAACCTTTTAACTGTATAGCATAAATTCGTATGAGTGTTACAATTTAATATAAAATTATACTCGAGTTTAGCTTGTCTAATCAAGAATTTGGATTAGTTAAATAGTTTATTTATATGTCATTATGATTTAGTTGAAAAATTTAGACAAAACTAGATTTTCCACACCGCATAAAACCAATATTTAATTGACTCAATGTTTTACCATTATAGGTAGAAAGAATTGTTTAGAAAATAGCAGCATTGTCTTATTAATATATTTTAAATTCATAAACTGGTATATTCCACTCAAAGTATTTTTAATTTTCCGAAATAAAAATTTACACTCAATAATAATTCTATGTACATTTTAATTCCTGAGTTAAGCAATATTTTAAAATATTATTTCACTCCAGCATCTAGTGGTTTTTTAAATCCACAGATTGAAAACAATTGTTTTTTACCGAACCCACAAGTTAAAATAATGATTGTCGCTGAACTAAATATTTTCGAATTATTATTTCTCGTATTTCCAGAAAAATAATTTGTCCTTCCTAATCTAATAAAAATTTGTCTAATCGGAGACAAATAAATTTGTTTCTCTGTTTAAAGTACCTACACCAAAGCACTATCTGAGATGTAAAGTGAGGAAAAGCTTCAAGTTTCTAACATAAATTTGCATACCTTCGATAAATCCAAGCTCCATTTTAAAGATTACCTGTTTAACATTAAATTTAGTTACATGAAGCTTTCTCATTCTAAAATTGACGTGTAAAGCTTTTAAAATATATTAGTGGACAAATGCCCACTCGAACGAAAATCGGCATTATGTCATTGCTTAAGATTTAAGTGAAAATGCCTTACTTACTTATTACTTATTACTGAAAGTACAAACTATCAACAAAGCTTGAAATAAATAATCTATAAGCATAAAGGGATCAAACCTATAACTCTCGACACACCATTTCATTAACTCAAGCTAAATTTTAATTCACAATTTTAAATAATGAATTAATTCAGAAAATCTTTTAAGCTTTGTTTCGACATTTACCATTAAATTTAAACTGATCGAGCGAAAAAAGTATAATTATAAATGCAAAAAAAGCTTTAAAGAGATAAAAGCTTTACTTCTTAAAAGCTCAAAGTAATAGATTCATTTTTTATCTGACAAAAAATTAAAATATCAACACCAGAGCCACAGCGTGAAAATTGAATGATATTTGAGGCAAAGCTCTAAGTTTCTAACTTTCCTTCTATTTTCGAGAGCTTTAAACTATATAAAAATGGGCAGCTTGATAATAATAAATTTAGAGCAATAAAAAAGTTAAAACTTAAAAAACCTCGTTCCAAAAGTAAAACTTTTAAATTTGATAAAATTTAGTAAATCTTAGTTAAGATTTTTCAAAGCTTTATTAATATTATTAAGTTTGTAAATTAAGTTGTATGAAAATGTTAAGCTATAAATATGTGTTAAGCAAAGCTTTCAAGCGTTCAACATAATTTTATAATAATTAAAAATCTACTTGATTTAAGTTTTAAATTAAGCTTATTTCAAAGTACGGAACGTAGACAAAAGTAAATTTCGGTTCTAAGAATTAATGCTGTTAAGTTCTAAAATGTTGATTTGCCCAAAGAATAAAATATTAATTGATTAAGTTACACAAAGCTTAAATTACCTAGTGAAGGTCCTCCTATACGTTTTAAATTAAATCAAGTTCGATCAAACTTTCTCAATTTAAAATTGAAGTGTACAACTTTTAAACTATATTAGTGGACAAATTCTCACTCGAACGAAAATCGGCAATATGTTATTGCTTAAGATTTAATTGAAAAAGCTTTAACTATAATAAATGTAACCTAATTTTTAAAAGCTCTGTGTACTGGATCATTTAGTTAAAACTAGAATTACTTATTACTGAAAGTACAAACCATCACAATGCTTTAAATAAATAATCGTTAAGCATAAAGGGATCGAACCTGTAACTCTTGACATACCATTCATTAACCGAAACTTAATTTTAATTCACATACCAAAAAGAGCTTTAAAGGGATAAAAGCTTAATTACTTAAAAGCTCAAAGTACTAAATTCATTTTCTGATTGTAAAAAAAAAAATATCAACAATAAAATATCGACACCAGAACCACAACGTGAAAATTAAATAATAGTTGAGGCAAAGCTTCTAATATCTGACAATAAATTTAATTTCAACAAAGCTTTTCAACAAAGAATTAAACTTGTACTGCTTTCAAACTACATAAGTGGAAACTTACTTATCTCATTAGTATGAGGTAATATCAGAAACCAGATTAAGCTACGTCTGAAAATGCTTACGACAATGAGTATATTTTGCCATTTCACAAATCCTTGAAAAATTCACAACAAACTGTTGTTTTTTAATTCTTCAAAGAAACCTCATCTTGGAACAAACTCAATTCAATTATAATAATTGAATTTCGTCAAAAACATATTTACCAAAGACTAGCATATACAGTAGGGATCCGTCGTATAACATAATTTTGGAAAATCCAAAAATCCAAAATGAAAGCTTTAAATACATATTTTTTCAAGAGCCCAATTCCGATATGAGTGAAAGTATAAAATTAATTTAAGTTAAAAGTTTTTAAAAATTGAAAGTATAATTAAGCTTTCATCTTAGACCCTATAAAATTATTAAAAGCTCCTTGAAACACATTTTATACATTTTATAATAATGCTCTCAAATAGTGAAACAGCCTGAGTGTCCAACATTCCATTTTAAAAACAAAAACTTAAAAGCTCTTTTAAAAGCATTTTGAGCTTTTTATTTTTTATGTGGTAAAAATTAAGCGCGATCATACTGCGTAATACAAAGTATGCATGTAACCATAATATACACAATTGTTCTAAAATTAATTTCCTAATTATATTTCCTTTAGAAAATATAATATGTGGGGAAAGGGAAAACAATTCTGTGAAATTTTATCAACATCATAATAATATGTCTGTATCAAATCATTCTGAATAAATAATGATGTGACGTATAAAGTACTGGGAATTTATTTATACCAACGTAAGGACCACTTCTTTCATTCGGCTGTATAAAATATTTCCGTGCAAATACGTCAAACGAAATTTTATCCCATACATGTCGCATATACATTCAATTAAAATAAATTACATTTACGAGAGTATTATTATTTCAAGTATAGTTTTATTACAATAATTTTTTTTAAACAAATTATTACGTTACGATTATACGAGTATATACGAATTAATTCCATAATTACATAAATTTCACTTTGAAGCGCTTTTTTTTTGTTAACTCCACAGAACCCAACAAAATCTTTTCTTAATTATATTATTTTACTTTACAGTTTTTTTTTATAAAGAAAAGCTTTTTTATGTATTTAACAACTTTTTAAATAATGTTAATTTAATTTATTATTATTATTTGAAGTATTTTTTAGTTGAAGTAAAAAAATTATTTAACAACAAAAAGTTTAGTTTATGATAAATTATTGTCTTAGAGATATTGTGATAAATCTTGTTTAATAAATGGTTTTTGTTTTGTTAATTATCTATATATAGCAAAACAATTCCGTAATTTAGATAATTATATCTATCAAAGTTAAAAAAAAGTTTTATTATTTTTGACAAGCTTGGGATGTACATACCTCCTTCCCACTTTAGTCAAGAAGTCTTTTAAATTCGTATTGATTTATGCATATATCCACAAATTTTATCTATGAATTGATCTACCATCATCATCCATAATACGTATACTCTTCTATGTATTCATATGTAGATGATTTTGATGATATGACATATTTTCCATCGTTTTTCGAGTATTTTTTTTTTTTTTTTTTTGTGGAAATCATTTAATCTATCTTTAAGGAATATATGCATATGAAAAGGGAAATTCAATCAAAATTTTCCTCAAGAGAATATATTACATTAATGAAAAAAGCAGACGAATTTGTCTTATATCCCCTTTCTCGTATGCACAGTACATACATCCATATATACGCGTATGTTTTTGTTGTTGTGTTATTTACCCTTTTCGTCATCAACCAAAAAATACTCGGTATATTATAAGAAAATAGCTCTTCTTAGATAAATAAGCGAACGAATTTTCTTCAATTTGTATGTTGTATATATACATACATCTTTGTATATGTTCTTTGTAGTTGGTGTACTGGTATATCGTTTAATTAAAAAACAGAAAATATCAAAATATTTCTGAAAAATTTAACACTGTGGCGTGGAAAAATGAGCTACAGCAAAAAACCTTTAATATTGTGCGGAATAGATTTTAGTCTGCTTATAACAAAATGTTTGTCGCTCAGTAGTTAAAGTGCATGCTTCAGTATTATGCAAATTTTTAAAGGTTTAAGGTTTTTGCTTTAAAATGTACACTGAAGCTTTCATACTTTTTTTTATTATTAAAAGCTTAGTTGAAACTAAATAAAGCACATACAAATTTTTTCAAGCTAGAATGTTTTAGTTAAAACTAAGCTTTTAATAAAGCTCATTCATAGTATTTTATAAAAACATATGTTAAGCTCAAATAACACGTCACCACTTGTTTCGAAGTGAAAGCTTGAACTTAAATAAATTACTTTTTAACTGCCTGGGATGAAAAAGTTCTGAAAATTTTATAGTCATTCCGATTAAATCTCCTTCTTATTTCAACCTTTAAACTCTTGAACAAAATATGTTTGAGTATAAATTATAAACGAAAGCTTTCATAAAATTTTCTTAAGGTCAAATTAAGTTTATTATTTAAAAACCATTATCTGTAATAATATGTAATGATCTATATGTAAATACAATTTTTAATCATATAAAAATAATGGAAGCGCAAATAATTTAAGACTTCCAAAGAACAAAAGCACACAGTGCAATAATCTAAAATTATAAGGAAAAGCTTAATTACTAAATTTTGATGGATATGTTTCGTTTTATATTACAATAAAATATTCATTTAAAAGCTTTGAAAAATATGAGCTTTAAATTTAGTAAAATAATTTTTGTTTTAAATTGAATTGTAAGAACTAAAAACATATATCAAAAGCTACTCTATAGTGATGAACGTGGATCTGAAAATAATTTCTAATTTAAAACATTTCTGTTTGTTATTTTAAATTAGTTGTCAATTCAAATTTCGGGTTTTAGAATATTTTGCTACTAATTTAAAAAAAAAGCATTCACATTCATATTGAAAGCTTTTAAATTTTCAATAAAAATTGTTTAATTAAACCTTAATGACAATGGCTAAGATTTAATATTTTTTTAAGCTCGAGTTTACTATTTTCATCTTTTGCAAGTTTGTCGAATTCGTTTAATTTCATGTGCTGATGGTTTCTTTCGCATTATGTCTTTTTTGAGGAATCAAAACAAAGCTATTAGCGTGTAACATAAAGCTGATTTGTTTGAAGTCAATCTAAGTTTCCATCAAAGCTCATTTAAAGTATCTAATAAAAATATAAATTTGGCCGAAATAGCTTTAATATTTATTTGGAAGTATGAAACGTCTACAAAAGTTAATTATTTTATTTAGTAATCACCTCTAATTAATAAAAGCTTTTGATAAATTCAAATATTTAATCGAAAAATATGGAACTGTTTACAAACTAAATTCTGTAGAGCAATTTCAAGCTCTGGTTTCAAGGCTCATTTTACATTTTATTACGATACGTTTCTATTGGTTTTAAATATTTATCAAATCAATTCACATTATTAAGTAAATAAATAACCCTAACAAATGTTTAACGTTAAGAAGCTTCATATAAAGCTTATTTAAAATATTTAATAATTATTTTATTTCTTGGAAATTTAATAATCAGTCCGAATTATATTCAATATCAGTCCATATTTATAAATATACATATCTCAAACCATTTCTAACTATTATTATTGCGATTAATTTTAGAGAGCTTTCTGCTTGTATTAATAATGATTTAAATTTTACAAGTAATTTCGAGAGCTTTTAACTTAAATTAAGAGCTATAAAAATTTTAAGTTACAAAACTTTTAAATTTGATAAAATTTAATAAATGTTAGTTAAGAATTTCCAAAGCTCATTAAAATGGCCGACTTTTATTAGTCATTATTAAGTTAAAAGCCTTCATACTATTTTTTATAAAATTATACAAAGCTTATTAAAATTACATAAAGCACATGGTTTAAAATGGTTTAGTTAAAACTAAGCTTTTAATAAAGCTCATTGATACTATTTTATAAAGCATGAACATAAATATACTTTTTTTAACTGACAAATGGTGGAAGAGCAAATAATGTAGGATTTGGAAAGAGTAAAAGCACAACCTACAATAAGCTAATATTAAATGTTTATACCCATGTGGTTTTTACATTAAATTTTTCATTTAAAAGCTTTCACACATATGAGCTTTAAGTTTAGCAAAATAGTTTTGTAAGCTTTCACCAAAGCTCATTTAAATTATCTAATAAAAATATAAATTTGGCCGAAATAGCTTTAATGTTTATTTTGAAGTATGAAACGTCTACAAAAGTTAATTATTTTATTTAGTAATCACTCCTATTTAATAAAAGCTTATAATAAATTGAGATTTTTAAATTATCGATGAAAAAAATATTTATTTGCAAAATTGAAAAAATATGGAACCGTTTACAAAATTAATTCATGTTAGCTTATTGTGAGGTAGAAAACGTAGATATAAATAAACTATTTTATTACTTGGAAACTTAATAATTCGTCCGGATCAGTCACTATTTATAAATATACATATCTCAAACAATTCCTACTTATTATTATTGCGTTGTTTAATTTTAGAAAGCTTTCTGCCTGTATTAATAATAATTTAAATTTTACAAGTATTATTGAGAGCTTTTAACTATATAAAAATGGGCAGCTGCTTGATCATAATAAATTTAAAGCATTAAAAAAATTTAAGTTAAAACTTATAAAAGCTCGGTCTATAAGTAAACTTTTAAATTTGATCAAATTTAGTAAATCTTTGTTAAGTATTTCAAAAGATTTTAGTAGTCATTTTTAAGTTTGTAAATTAAGTTCTATAAAAATGCTAAGCTATAAATATGCGTTAAACAAAGCTTTCATAAAAGCGTCCAACATAATTTTATAATTATTAAAAATCTACTTCTACTAATCTCTAAAAAGTTGATTTGCCCAACTATACAAACATTAATGGATTTAGTTACAAAAGCTCTCCTATACGTTTTATATCCACATGAAATACCAAATTTAAAATTCAGGCTATTTAAAGCTCATTCCAATCATTATCAAATCTGGTTGATAAGTAAATGGTTAACGATCCGTATCTGGAATAATTTCTGCTAAATATATATGTGTTGATATCATCAAATTATTACATAACTAAATGAGTCGTACACTGATTATGTAAATTTTAGAACACCACTGTGTATCGTTTGTGTACGTATAGCATAGACATAATTTTCCAGCAACAGGATACAAGAATGGTGTTTACCAAAAGTGATAATCACAATACAAAACTTTTTATTTTTTGTAAAAATCACGTTCCATCTTCCCTATTATATCCTATATAAGAACTTGTTGATTCATACTAAATAGAATACATAACAAACTTATGTGTGTGTATGTGTGTTAATTTAAAACTACACAACAAGCATAAACTTTGGAAAGCTTTGTATAAAACTATTTCTTATGTTTACTATGTACATACATATGTATGTACGGTTGGTTGTTGCTGTTTTTCAATTAAAAAACATAAAAAATTATATTCATTTCTTTGGATGTACAAAAAGCTTCACTAATAAATTAGGCAGCTTTTTATGTTCGCTACAAAAAAAACACAAATTTTTAATACACCTGAGCCCATATGTATATAAATTCATACATTGTTGTTTAACATAGATAAATCCCATTTTATTTGTTGTTGTTGTTATTGTTGTCACTCAAGATCTTACGCCACCCTATTTCTAGTACTTAGACAATGATATATGTATGTGTACGTTTGTATATAGGCGGGCGCATAAATTCTTCAACTGTTTACTACCAGAGAGTATAGTATAAAAGTTATGTCGCATTATAAATTTTTAAAGCTCGCTATGTAATTTTTATTTTATTTTACAATGAAGTGGTATAAAGTTATTGTCATATTTTATGGTTTTGATTTTTATGCTATTCAACAACATAAGGCAACTTCAAGAAAAAAAAAACAAGAAAAAAGGGGAAAAATATTTCAAATATTTTTCTTAGCACAAATAAAATAAAACGAATAAAAAAATCTTAATATATAAACGTGATTTTTTAATATTAAAATCTTTTTCATGTATCCTTTTTATATATTTTTATTCCTTTTTTCCTTACACAAAAAATAAATAAAAAATAAAAATGGGGTTATATTTTGTGATCTCTGATGTGACGTTCAAGATGGCAAAAAAATCAACCTTATAGTTTAATAATAATTAGAAATGCCTCGTTAGGCAGCTTTTATTTCGCGCATCTAGGTTAGAATTATTTTTTTTGGTTGTTGCTAATTATCGTTACACACACGAATCTAATCCTACACAATTTTCTAGAATAAAATTTGACATTTACATCCCTATATAATTTAACATCAATAAGCGAGCTTTCAAAACCACCATAACATCTCTCGCGGGCTTAATATACAACAAATATACACGTACAAGTATAAATACAAAATCTCATGGCATGAGTTCACTAAATTAATATTTAAATAATTATTTTCCAACAACAACAATTTAAATTTTTTAAAATGTATTTTGACACTATCACCTTTTAAACCCTAACCCCTCCTGGTATACTAAATACTAAATTCTGTATATAACCTAATTTACACAAGCATTATGATGCCAAACGTATCAATCTTAAAATATATTTATATAAAAAAAAAAAAGAAGGCAAAAATCTTTTTAAAATTTGATTAATTAAAATTTTCCAAAAAAATTTTTTTTTTTTATGATATAAATCAAAATATAATAAAATAATTTTATTTTCATTTCGTATACATTCAATTTAATATAATTCTTTAAGATTTTTTTTTTTGTAAGATGTAAATCTTTTCATATCTAGAGCTACGTACGTATATAGTATGTAAGAGATCCTGTTTAATTGTATATAAATTTAACTTTTGTCAGACTTTTTTCTAAACGTAGCACAAAAAAAATTAATTTTTTTTGATATAACTCCAAAATAAAAATAAAATAAAAAAATAAAAAAGGGAAGAAAATTTAAAAAGAATATTAAAATCAATTTTCTTGTGTTGTTGCGAACAAGCGAACGAACGAACGAACGAAAAAAAAAACTTCTCGAGTTAAGAAGAAAATAATATTTTATAAGTAACAAAAATATGAAATGCCTTGAAGGTTACAACATTTTATTGTTGTTGTATTCTTCCCTAAATACTTTTTTTGTATGTGTGTGTGTCATGCCGTGGAAAAACTGTGGAGTGAAATTGTATTTTATTTTGTCTGTCGCATGTATGTAGATGATTTCCTATATTCGGTTACACGTATGCTGCAGGTAATTTCCCAAAAAATCTAAATTAAAGGTATAGAAAGTTAAAATATCCTTGTCATATTAGAGTTACGGAATTTTAAGATTTATAACTTTTTAAATGATGGCATCTGATACCGTCAAATTTTAATACTAAATCTGTTAATGGAAGATAATTTTGGGTTTTAAAATCATCACCTTTTAAGACCTACACGCATTAAACTATCTTTGACAATTTCAAGGGCTGAATATTTTAGAACCCAAAGTCATAAAATGTTAAAATTGGAGCATTAAATTTTAAAAACTGAATCCATGAAAATCAGGTTAAGAATAGGCTTGAAACAAATTTTAAAGTAAAAGTCATAAGATTTTAAAACTAAAAGTCATAAGATATTTAAACTTAACCATTGATTTTGGAGGCTTAAACTTTGGAGGCTTAAACTATGTTACGTCAAAAATAGGTTTAAAACGAGTTTTTAACTACACACCTCAAAGACAATTAAAGGTCATAAAATTTAAAAACTTAATGTCATAAAATGTTTATTTTAAAACTAAAATTCATAGAATGTTTAAACTAAATTATTGAATAAAATGACCGAAACCAACTAAAAATAATAATGTTCAAACTAAACCAATAAATTTTGAAACCTGGAAATTCTCAAAATCAGGTTAAGATAGGCTTGAAATAAATTTTAGACTTCAAATTTTCTGATTTCGATTTTTGACAACACGCTTCAAACTATCAAACTGGATCTTTTACAAATTCGAGTCCTAAAAAGTTAAAACTAAAATCATTAAACTTTTATTTTAAAACTAAAAGTCATAAAATATTCAAACTCATCTATTCAATTTTGAACGTTAAATCAATGAAAATCAGGTTTAGAATAAGCTTGAGACAAATTTAGAGACTTAAAATTAAAAGTCATAAAATTTAAGAACCGAAAGTCATAAAATCTTCAATTAATTCTACCATTAAATTGTTGAGCCTGAACCATGAAAATCAGGTCAAGAGAGGCTTGAAACAAATTGTAAACTTTATTTTAACTAAATGTCATAAAATGTTCAAATTACACCATTAAATTTTGAAGCTTGAAACTACGAAAATCTGGTCAGGAATCGGTTTGAAATTTCGAAACTTAACATTTTCTGATTTTGAATTTCGATTTGAAAATCGTTGGTATTTAAGACGTGATTCATAAAAATTTAGAAATTATAAAGTACCATAGCTGACTAATAAGCAACAAACATTGAGATTTAAAATCATTAAATGTTTAATCCTAAACCATAAAAATGTACGGCTTCTAATTCGATAACTTTCATAATTAAAGAAATCATCTATTTTTGAAACTCGAAAACTATATCAAATTTTGAGACCTACTGATACCATTTATCTTTAGTATGTATTTTATTAATAACTTGGTGTTCCGACCTGATCCTTAACAATTCTATCTTAATATAGAGATCTGAACTTATTTAAAATGAAAATAGTTGCGAAATTGTGAAAACTTAAGTCCATTGAGGCTTAACCACTTAATTTTTAAATTAGAGACTTGGAACGAGTAAATCTTTAAACTTAAAATCTATTAATCAATAAATCAGATTCAACTGGCTTTTTAAAAATGAGTTATGAAACCATTAAATAAATTTTGAACCTTGAAATTCCCAAAATTTGACGAAATCGTTCATATTTTAAGACTTTGTCCCTTGTAATTTTTAGATTTAATCTCTTTAAATTTAGAGACTTGAAGCCACTTGTGAAATTGAAGCCGATTTATCGGTGAACCAAAATATTTGTACTGTATATTTATCAGTGACATCATAAAATTTGACAGTTTTGAATTTTTTAATTTTGACATGTATCTGATATATTTTGCCATATTATAAAATGCATAGATTTGAAATTTTAATATTTTGAGTGTTGATATTGGCCATTCAATTTTGAGAAAAAATAAAAAAACTCGATGTCAATAAAAATTTTAAGACCTTAAAACCGTTAAATGTTTGTGCCAAATTTTTAATTTTAAAACTCTAAAATGTCTAATCAACCAACTTTGAGATTTAAGACCACCAATTTTAAGAATTTAAATCATACAGTTTTTCGACGATCTCATGTATAAACTTTTTTCTCAATTTTGTCAAGTTCTCATAACGCACAGTAAGTATCTGAGTTTGAAAAAATTCGTAAGAATTTCGAAATTTGACAAACTTTGAATTTTGTGAAATTTCAAAAATTTCAGGAAAATTTTGTATGAAAGATTTAAACACGATGCATACGAAATGTGCAACAATAAATGAAACTATAGTGGTTTTTTCTTACATCCCATTTACTATAATTTACAAATAATCATAAAAAATAAATAAATTCTAAATACCAAATTTTAATCGATCTTTCCAAACACTCACATAGTAAAACACACAGAAAATTATCCAGAACTGATACAAGACAAATGTTCGCAAGTTTTACTATGTGAATGCTTGGAATTCGACTAAAATCTGGTATTTAAAAATTTCAATATTTTATTGCCTGGTATATGATTCACGGGGAGCTACTGATTTTTTGAAACATTATGTTAATTTCTAGTGCCGTTATGGATCACTTAATATCGCACCCTATCCTTAATAGAGTGAACGTTCATAAATCGAGTTAAGACTTTGAACTTCGAATTTTAATTCAACTTTCCGTGTGACATCGATTTCGTCTTGAAGACGTCAAATTTCTCTTTAGATTTTAATCCGATTTTGACGTCTACTTTGATATTAAACATTCTTTTGAGATTGATTTTGAATACTACTTTGACTTTCATTACGAATTTAACTTTATATGAATTCATATTAGGTACAAATCGACATTGAATACGACTTAACTTTGAATTTGGTTTCGGGTTCGATTTTGGCTTCGGTTTTGAAATTAACTTTTGAACCACAGGCAAAGCCGTGTTCGCTGACCACAATACACTAATATGGTGACATCGGATTTAGAATCGATAAACTATCTTAATTTATGACCTAAATTGATTTGATTTTGAATTCTATTTTGCGACAAACATTTATTTCGATTCTGAATTTGATTTCGACTTTGACATCGACCTTAAATTTGACTCTAACTTCGTGTGTGTTCGCCGTAATTTTTGTTTGGACGTTGACAATGGCTTTACTCGTTTTTGAGTTTGTCTTTGAATTTGACTTTAACCTAGAATTTGATTTTTAATTGGTACTTGAATTTAACTTTGAATTTGATTTCAAGTTCTCAATTTGACTGTGACACGACTTGAACTTAATTTTGACTTCGAGTTCGACTTCGACTTGACGTTCAATGAATTTTGCCCCGAATTTGACTGTAATTTCGACTTTGAATTTGATTTCGACATTTTACTCGATTTATTTTCGATTTTTAAGTTTTGACTTTGACTTCAAATTTGAATTCAGCTTCTACTTCGATGTTATCTTCGCTTTGACTTAAACTTTCAATTTGTCTTTGAGTTCAACCTTGAGTTCAAATTTTAGATCTAATGTATTTTAGAATTTTGCTTTCACATTCGATTTTGACTTCGATATCGACCCCTCTGACATAGACATTTAGTTCGATTTGACCTTTAGTATTATTTCGACATTGATCTCGAATTTTACTAAGCTTTGATCTATATACGACTTTAAACTAAACATTGATTTCAACATTATACTCCTATTTGGAATTCAACTTTGTATTTGATTTCGCCTTTGACTTCGTCTATATCACATTAAATTTCAACTTTGACTTTAACCTCGAATTTAACTTCGATTTGAACTTCGAGTTTCGACTTATTGACATCCATTTGAAAATGATTTTATTCGAGTTCGCGTTTGATATCGATATCACTATTGACTGTAACTTAATATTAACTTCGTATTGAATTGACGTCGACTTTGATTTCAATTTTGATTTTGAAACCAACTTCAAATTTTTGCCAATGATTTCAAATTTACCATTGACTTCAACCTTCAATTTTTATTCGACTCCCACATCATCTTTTATTCGGATGCGAATATGAATTAGTATGGTATTTCGAATATTTTTGCGAATTGACATCGACTTACTTTTTTTTGCTACTTTGACTTCAAAATTATCTGTGCTTTCGACTTTGAGCTTGAATTTGATTTTTATTGAATTTGATTTCGAGTTCGCATTCGACATTAACATATTGCATAGGACTTTGATTTGGATGTTAATTTTGAGTTTGATTTGGGTTCAAACTAGCAACGATCATTTGTTTTTTTTTTAAACTAGACATAGCCAAATTTTCTGGAATCTCAAACCAGCGGAGAATGGCTCCAAATAAATTTAGTTCGGTCGAGTTACAGAGACATAATAGCTACGAGCTAAAATTATATGAATTAAAACTTTAATTTTAATTAAAACATTAGTCTTAATTAAATGCCTAAATTATATTAACATTCCAATTTTTGCAGATTTTTTTTTTCTAGATTCAAAATTCCAAAAATTTCATAAAATTTTGAATAAATTCTACAAACCGATTCCGAATTTGAGTTGCCACTTATTATAAATATTTTAAGATCAAAAAAATTTAGAGATTTTTAAAATTACAGAATTTCTTAATTCTAAAAATTTAAAATTTAATTTTTAAATTTAATTTTTTCAAATTCATTATTCTTTCAAATTTTTCGAATATTTCGTATTCAGATCAGTTTCAGATAAATAATATTAAGCGAATCCTTAAAGATTAAATCTCGAATTTAACCAGATCATAGCGATTTCATCGTATTGACAAAACTGCATTCAATTAAGAAATTTAGGATTTACAATTTTGTGTTGTTAATTACCCGCAAAAGTCAAGAAATTTAAGTAATGTTAAAATCAAAAAAAAAAAAATCTTGAATTTTAGGAGAATTCTCTAATTTCTGGACAAAATTGATTCTAATTTTTCTTTAAAATTATTTTTTACGACTTGTAAACAATTCCTAGAGTGATTTTGCAAATTAATTCTTAACTACGGTGACCAAATTTCGTTAGGATCAATGTGATGGGTGGTGACAGTTATAAAATCTCCTTCAATACATTTTAATATAACTTATCCTCTCAGAAAATAAAGTTAGGTTAGAAAAGTTTTAAATTATTATATTCCCATAATTTGTCTCCAGAAATATAGAATATCATTGTTAACAAAATTAGTTTTATATGTTACATTAAGGGTTTCGGACCATCGAATTCTCGGGCTCGAGATTGGGTTCAGGTTCATTGGAACAAAATAATTTGGTTCGGGTTAAAAAAAATTCGTTTAAACGTATTGGAACAGAGAATCTGTTAGAGATTCGACTATTAGGTACACCCTGTACCAATATACATTTTAGTGAAGAAAATACCCGTTCAACACTTATATGTGTCGTAAGGACCACTAACACAATTTGGGCAGTTTTTACACATTTTCATCAACACTTAGTTCTGGATCCATGACACTTGTACAAAATGTTTTCTACTCCAATACACTCTTAATCCTGTCAAACGTTGAATTCTACCGAGTTTCATAACCAAGCATAGCTATTTTAAACCAAAGTTTTTTTTGCTATAGCCCTGATATCGTAGGTTGTCGACATGGCCCTACTTGTCGACGTTGACCAACAGCCTTGCCAAGTATTCTTCGTAATATTTTACGTATCGACAACTTGTAATGTAATATTTCGAAACTATACAGGTGAAAAGCGACTATTGAACTCGTCAAAAAATTCAACTGCCATGAGTGTCAATATATAACGTTACAAAAAGCACACCAAATTTATAGGATTTCTCATGGATTAAATATCACCCGCGCGATTGACATTCATTTCTCTGTAATTTACCCCACTTATCCCATCAAAAATCAAACAAAACGTATTATATTGCAAAAACCTGGCATATCCTTAAAATAATGTACCAACATGACTGTTCATTTTATTTGGATTTAACAAATAAACTTTTTCCCAAAAAAAAAAAAAAAATTCTATTTTCTTCCTCTTTCTCACAATATATTCGTTTATTATTTAGGTGTTTGGTTGGTATTTAAGAAGATAAATAAAGATCGATGAAAATATCAATCTTAATTAATTTAAATTAACTCATCAATCTAAAAATTCTAGAAAAGCACAAAAAACAAAAAACAATTCGAAGAAAAGAAGACAAAACCATAAGTGAAATAATAATTTCATATCAATTTCACTTAATCTGCACAACAGAAATATATTTATACAGAGCAGCTTTCGCCGAAATAAAAAAAAAAAGGAAAATCATTTGGAAATATATAATATGTATATGGTATAACAACAACAACAACAACAAAAAAGAAAATCAATAAATAAATATAATATAAACATATACAAGAAGAAAGAAAATCGGAAGCTGAATACAAAAAAAAAATTCATCTTATTTCCATCGTCTATTTGATTCTTTTATTTATTATTATAATACGTTGTCTTGGATAATAATGATCCTATTATTTAGATTTTTATTTTTCCAATATATATTCAATAGAATTTTGGATAAATACGCATACAAAAAATTTCCCGCAACTTATGTGTATGTGGATATACAAAAGGAAAATTTAAATTCCAATTAAAATAAAATAATTTTCCAACTCCGCTATATGCTGCTTTAATTTCGGGTGTCATCTCCTTTATAAATATTTATATACACACTTATATACAACAAATCGATATTGATATATAATATGCATGTATATGTGTACTGTGCAATATATTTCACATGAGACACATCATCAAACCGCCCACCCTATAAACAGAGGTGTATATACCTATATACACTAAACACCTTCTCATACATTTTTTATTTGCCTTCAATTTTATTTAATGTTCTTAAGTCGACTGTAAAAAGGATAATAATCGTTCGCATACGTATGTACACCCAAAAAATAAAAAAAAATAAAAAGATTACGATGAATTTTTATTAGTCGCGCGCTGTAATTCGCGGTTTCACATTGAATTTTATAGACGTTACTTACTTTCCTTTTTTTTTTTTTTATGTTTACGAGCTAATTAAAAATTCAGTACTACATAATAATAATTTTAAAAATTTATAACAAATATAAATTCTATGTTCTTAAATTTTCGTTGTTGTTGTTGTTGTTCGTGTATCATGTAAATGTATATTGTTAAATCCGGAAATTCTTCCTGTTTCCGGTTCAATCTTATTATTTCGTATGCATCGTACATCATATTATTTTGGAAATGCTTAGATTTTTGACTTAACCATTTATTATTAACACAAGACATAAACTATACATTTAAAAATAATGGAGGTTGATATTTATGAAATAAGGATATAACAACAAGCATATTGATTTATTTAATAATCCAAAATTTTACTTTTAAATTATGAATAGAGTTAATTGATAAAGAAATATTGCGCTACGTGACATTGCCAACAATCAATTTGTATTCCATTTAATGACTAAAATCTACAAAATTAACGAATCATAGTCGTCACACTAGATGATTTTACTTTAAACAGGTCAAAAACTAAAGTCCTTTCAACAGTTCCCTTAAAGGCTGAAATTTTGCAAAATTGTATTGAAAATTTGTTTAACTAATTTTGAAAATTTCCAGATTCAAAATATTAAATCTTTTAAATTTAATGTTTCAATGGACTGTCGATAAAGTTTTAAAACTTCCAAATTTCAATTTTACAATAATTATGATTTTAGAACTTTAAACCAAAATTCTAAATTCTGGAAATTGTTTAGTTAAGATTTTGTAATTTACATTTTAGAGTATACAATTTTTTAAATTAGTTTAATTTAATTTTGAATAGGCCTACAGAATTGAGGGATATTTTGTACATGAAATTTGTGGAATTTGAGATCTCTTTAAAATTTTACCTCGAATCCCTATTTAAAATTGTTAAATTCTATTTCCGAAAATTGAATTATCGAATTTAATACTTTAAGAACTAATTATGTATTTTTAATTTAGCATTTAACAGTTTAATTTTTGGAACTTAAGCTTTAAAAATTATGAATTAAAATTCAACAGCTATAACTTTGATTAAATCTCTCATTTATAATTTAAAGTTAATTTGGAATTTAGATTCTAGAATTTACAATAATTAATATCGAAAAAGGGTATTTAAAATTTGTAGAAATAAGGAAATTCGTCCAATTTTTAATAATTAGTTGGGTAAATTTCAAACCTCAAATTTTAAAATTCGAATTTTGGATTGTGATTAAAAATTAAATTTAGGTTTGTAATTTAAATTATTCATAATGTAAATTTAAGAAAATTTAACATTCTGAATGTTAAAATTTTGAACTAGGTATCTGGAATTTTTAAAATTATAAAATTTGAAAACTTTGTAGAATTAACTTTTTTTATTTAAATATTGATCTTCTGGAATTTAGAATTTAGTTAGGTGTAACTTTTAAAACTAAATATTCAAAATGTATGAACAATTTTAAAATTTGAAATTTATTTGAGATTTGAAGTATGGAATCCAATCATTTTAAAAAGTTACATAGATTTTGAAATTTTTATTTTTAAATTTGATAATTTATAATTAAAATAATTAATATTTATGAATAAATTAAGTTAATTAAATCTTATTATTGAAAGTCTATAAGATCGAGCGGACTATAAAACGAGCTAAAAATATATGAAATAAATATTTAATTATTTGAACTTAATCTAGGAATTATTCTTAATTTTATGTCTTAATTAAGCATTTCTTAATAAATTCCAAATATATAATTAAAATATGAATCTCAAAATTTCAGACATAAATTTAAAAGTTTTTTAATATTAAAAATTCCATAAAATTTCGAGAAATTACAAATTTTTATTATTTTTTAAATTCATATTGTCATAAGAAATTTAAAGTTTTTGATTGTTTATTGAGAATTGAAACTATAACTCTTAAACTGTCACTCTATAAATCGTAAGTTTAATTTAATACAAAACCATATAGAAATTTAAACTTTAATTTTTAAAATTACAAAAAAAAAATTGTATTTAAATTTTTAAATCGAAAGTTATTAATTTTAAATTGAGAACCTTTAATTTTACAACATTTATGGAATTTCAAATTTGATAATTAAAATTTTTCACTAACATTTTTGAAAGTAAAATTTTTGTTTGGGATGTTCGAAATTTGAATGTAAAGTCTAATCTTTTGAAATTCTACAATTTTAAAATTTTTATTTGCGAATTTAAATGTTTATAATTTAGAAATTAAAATTTGCTCTCTCTGAATTATTAATCAAGTTAAAAATCATCCAAATAATTGCAGATTTTCAATTTAATTTAAATGTAATTTTTGGTCGGGAATGTCCATTTATTACAATCTCACAAATTATGATTCAAAATATTAAAATATATTCCAAAATTTAAAGTATCCGAATGTAGATACAAAAAATGAAAATTTTTTCTGAAACTTTTCACACCTTCTTACATCCAATTGTTAATAAGGAGTTTGAGAAATTTTAGATATCGAATTTTGTTTAAAATTTTTTTTAAGTTATAAGAATTATTAGATTCAAACTATTATTATTTGTAAATTAAAACTCTTTAAAATTAGAATTGTGATTTAAATTTTTCATACAGTAAATTTAAGAAAATTTAACATTCCGGATGTTAAAAATTTTAGTCTATTTTAAAGAATTAAAATTTTTAAATAAAATATTGATCTTCTGGAATTTCGAACTTGTGAGTTTTAAAAATAAATATTAAAATAACAAACCAACAAATTTATGAAATTTTATTTTAAAGTTAAATTTTTCTATATGAAATTTTTATTTGACCTTTCGACTGCTAATCCTTTTTAAAATTTACCTAGATTTTTAAATTTTATTAATTTGATATTTGTTAATAAATTAATCAACAAAGTTTTGAAAATCATAATTAAATATCGGAAGCTAGAAAATTTAAATCTCGCTGATTTCATCATGATACTTCAATTTCTCGAACAAATTATGTAGATAGTTTTAGAGCCCAGACATTAAAATTTTAGAATTTGACTTTTGCTAGTGGGATTATTTATTAATCAAGTTTTAATATTTTCTGAGTTATGAGTCTAGAATATCCGTTTCTTTTACAAGAATTTTTGGAGTGTCCATTTATTACAAGCTCAGATAATAGGATTTAAAATATTAAAATATTCATTTCAAAATTTAATTCAGAAAATTTAACATTCTCGATGTTAAAAAATTTGTTCTGTTTTATTAAAAGAAACTTTTAAAGAAAATACTTTTAAAAATAAATATTATTCAAACTTGTGACTTTTAAAAATAAATATTAAAAATGTACCAACAAATTTATGAAATGTTATTTTAAATTTAGATTTTTGTAATGAAATTTTTATTTAATCTTTGGATTGTGGAATCTAATCTTTCTAATATTTACATTAATTTTGAAATTTTGATTTTTAAATTATTTAATTTGATATTAATTGTTAATAAATTAATCGACAAAATTTTGAAATTTACAATTGGAGTTTTCGATTATACAATAAGAATTGAAAATTCTTCTGTAATCCGCTCTTTCTGAAAGTGCCTTGAAGCTGCACCAGCCAAATCAGCCAGCCGCAACGAAACCTAGTAATTTATTTCAATTTTAGTACAATTTATTACACCAGGTTCTCATTTCATTACACTTGCCGTTCGTGAGTAAACCGTGGGCGGTGTAACTTCAAATTGAATCTATACACCGCCACTTTGTAACGTTTGATGTAACTGTGATCACGAGAAAAATAAAATGTAATTATTTTGTGTACAAATCCACTTAGTTTAATTCAAAGAAAAATACCAAAATAACGATTAAAAACACCTAACACATCAGACCGCCACAATATTATGGATAGAACTGGTCACTGTTTACACTATAATTCAAGTAAAAAAATACCCAAAAATTTGATGTTACTCCGCCCACGGAATACTCGCGAACGCAAGTGTAACAAAATCGGGACCTGGTGTAATAAATTGTAATAAATTATCGGATAGGTTTCGTTGTGGCGGGCTAAATTGGCTGGTGCAGCTTCAAGGCAATATTTCTGAATTATAAATGAAATTAAAAATCACGCAAAAAACTGAAAGTTAATGATTTTAGATTTCGAAATTTTCTAATTTAAATGTAGTTTTTGGTCTGGAATGGCCATTTATTACGATCTCACATATTACGATTCAAACTATTAAAATATATTTCAAAATTTAAACTTTAAAGTATTCGATTGTCATTGAAAATTGAAAATTTTTAATCTTAAGATAAGGTTTAAATTTCTACATAAAATCGACGAAATTTTAACTTTCTGAAAAAATGTTCAATTCAGTATCTGGAACTTTTAAAATTATGATATTTTTTAGAGGATTGAAATTTTCAAATCCTGATTTAGTCTTTTGTAAAAGCTACAAATTTAATATTTCGAAATTATTCAAATTGATTTGCAATTTTGATATGTTGTGGTGCGTGCAATGATGAACGAACGCGGAAAAATTTAATTTGTTAAGTGTTTTTGAAATTGAAATGTATCGTATTGCAATTTAATTTTAATGTATCGATTTATTTAGGCGAGGATTGATGATATTTTTCGTATTATGTCAAAATTTGTATTCATTTGAGTAGAGTCTGATTGGAATCCAGCTACTTTAAATTCACATTTAAAGTCACATAATACAAATATTAGCCAAACATATAATGACTTAAGCCACGTGAATTTAAGAATATTTACAAAATTGTAATAAGCTTACAGATTAATTGAAATCATTTAATTTTGAGGCAAAATGAATCTTACAACTTAGGCTTAAGTCAAATAATAAGAATTTAAATCTTCTATTTAACAGAGATATAAGACCCTCACATGTTATATGCATTGTTTAATCCATCGATTTATAAATTTTGACTTTAGTCTGACTTAATGATGTAAACAATTAAGGCACATAATACAGATTTAATTGAAACACTTAAGAAATTTGTTACAAATTAGGAAAAACAGAATTTCAATTCAATCTTAATCGATTCAGCCGCTTAAGTCACGTACCATAGACTTAATTCGAATAATAAAGTTATTTATTATAGATTAAGTTAAGTAATACAGACTTACTTGACATAATACAGAATAAAATGAAATATTCAACTTAACAATTATAGTCGCACAATAAATAAAACCATGATACATACTTTATGTCACACAATTAAGGCATAAACAAGATTTTTTTAAATGATATATATACCAGGATTAAGTCAGTTAAGTCACATGATTTGAAAAATACTCAATATGTAAAAACATTCAAATTTAAAGTGCATCTTACCCTCCAAACTTAATTGATGTACACTTAAGCCAAATAATACAGAATTAAATCACTTAAAAGCTGAATACACTTAAGCTGGAAGACTTAACGATACACTTAAGTCACATAATTGTGAATTAAGCCATAACAACGAAATTATGTCTTGCACATTGGACTTAATTGTTGGGTACTTAAATCAAATAAGAAAAATTATCACTTAAGTACCATGATACAAATTTAGCGAAATTCTGAATATTTAATAAGTCACATAAAACATATTTAAACCAGATAATACGAAATTATATTAGAAAATTAAATTTGAAACGATTTAAATCAATTTGACCTATTTGTGATTTAAATAAATTATCATTGCTTGGATTGTGCTCGAAAGCTGCATAATTAAGTCATTAATTAATACAAACAGTATCGACAAAATATTCATTTTAAGTCATACTGCTTAAGTCATACGATTCGAACCTGGCGAAAATATGCTAAAATAATATAATACAAAAAAAAAATACTTAAGTCACATGCCAGAGACAAGGTGATTTTAAATTTAAATCGGATAAAATAGTCTTAATCAATTTACACTTAAGTTATACTCTTCTGGATAGTTGCGAATTGAACTATAAAATCTTTAATTAATCTGTAATTAATTAATAAAAGTTAAAACTTTTTCAAAAAATATTTAAACTTCTGAAATTTTGAAAATTAGACTTTTGGAACTAACAATTTTAAATTTTTAGCATCGCCAATTTTTGAAATTTACATATTTTAATTTTAAAATTTGGAAATTGAAAACTGTAAATTAATTGTTTTAATTTAAAAACTCTGATTCTTGAAATAAATTGGGATTAAGTGATTTGGTAATTTTGGAATGCTAAATTGGGTAAACTAAATTGAAATTTATAATTTTAATTCTGCTGTTTCTAGAAGTAATAATAATTTGGAATTCATGTTTTTTGAATTTTTGTTAAATTTTCTATTAAAATACAAAACATAGGAACATTGTATTAAAATATTCATATACTGCTTAGCACTATAAATATACGTTTTTAATTTAATCAATCAATAATACAGTATTTGATCTACCACATCCAATAAAATAATGTTTTATTAAATTAACAAATCCCCCGACGACTGACTCTAGAGTTAACGAGCATAATGACAACATTAAATGAAATATTACTTGATCCAGACATAAATGCATTCTATTATACATATATGAACTTTAAAACAAAAACTATATATACTCGAGCTATTCAAATTATATTTATTTAAAGTTACTTAAAAATGTAAATAGTGAATAGTGCCATCTCCCATGCGAAAACTTCCTTAAAACAAAAAAATTATTATTTATTTTTTTTTTGTTAAAGATCTCTTTCATTTCCATTCTCCAAAACTTATATGCAAAACAAAAATTATTACTTATCTAGATACACAATTATTATTTTATAAATAATATTATTCGGATATTTTAGATATACTCAAATTATATATGTATGTGTGTATATAGTTTTGACATTATGATAAGTTATATTAGTTATATATAGTTGCTCAGTAAACTAACTAAAAACTTGACTATAAGATATAAAGTTTAAAAATGTATACTCAACATATAGAAATAACTTTTCTCGATTCTTAAAAAAATAAAATAATAGTTTTTAAAACTAATTTAACAAAAATAAAATAAAATATTATAATTTATTGTACGTATGGTATAGAGATATGCAATTTGAAATTAAAGTACATTGATTTGTTAAGTATATGAATATGTTATTATAAATAATTTTTTATGGCTTCTGGAATTTTTTTTTTATTAGTTTTAAACATTTTAAAAGACCTTAAGTACCAATTAGCAATATATATATGTATATAGAATTTGTAGTGATTCAATATTGGTTTGCAAGATTTTCAACTTTTTATTTAATTACAAAACGCGATGTAACAATTTGTTGGTCTCGTGTACCAAAAAATATTTTCTCTAAGCAAACACGTCTATGTACATAGGGCTTATATGAGTTTATGACAGTTTAAACATTTAAAGTGCTGCACAATAACCAAAATATGTTTAATCAGGATTTAACAAAAAGCATATAAATTTAATCTATAATAGACCATTAAAACATGGTTTTTATTATGTTTAATAACCAAAACGCCAACATAGCAGAGAAAATAAAAATCTTTAATTTATGCGGTTATTAAAAAAAACCACCACGTTACCCCCAAAAAAAAAAATATATAAACGGAAAAATTAAAAAATCGTTATATAGTCTCTAACCCCAACTTATGAATTTAATATTTTTTTTTATTTTCGTAATAATAAAAGTAAATATTTATTTTTTTCATTTTCCAATTTTTGTGTGCTTGATATTCCTTCCTTGTTGTCAGACACTTCCTCCCGATGATTTTCCCGTTTATATATCAACGTCGCTTTGTTGTTATTTTGTAAAGAAAACATAACACGTGAAAATTGAATTGTCTATAAAAAGAAATGTGTAACAAAGATAAGAAACAAACAAGAAAAAACAAAAGAAAATTAATTTAAAGTTTTTCCCGTGCTTTTTTTTTTATTAACACAAATGTATGTACATACATATATACCTTTTACCTATTACTCCAGTATACATATAGACGAAACTTTTCTTTTATTTCCCATCACGGTGTGTGCGTGTATGTGTGTTATAATGCATATGGATTTAATTTTGTTAAGGCAAACACGATTCTGACAACAACAACAACAACCGCACCGAAAAAACGCTCGTCGATTCTTCATCATCTCATTTTTTTTTTTTGCATTTGCCGGTTGTGTTATTATTTTATAATTTTGTTGTTATTTTAATTTTTATTAAAATTTTGCTTAGCTTAAGTGGAATTTTTAATTAAAATTTTTTTTTAAAAATAAATTTGTGTATGAATTTTTTAATTTTAATTTTTACGATAAAACGAAACGTGTCGTTGATATTTATTGGCTGCGCTCACTCGCTGGGATGGATGTGGTACGGATAATATGGTGTGGTAATGTGCCCCATTCTCATAAAAACCTATTTTAAAATTTTAAAAAATTTAAATTTACATAAATAAATCGATTTACTCGTTAAATATACATAAAGTGATATTACTAAATGCAAAAAAAAAAAAAAAAACTCTTCCGGAAATTGAAAGTAAAACAAAAAAAATGCATATCGCTCTATATTTTTAATTTATAACTATTAAACTATGAGTTTCAGAGAATCCATATAAACAATAAATATTTTATAGTTTACATTTAAATGTAGTACAATGTGCGTTTATGTTCTTGAAACAAAAATTTTTTTTGTTTTATTTAGAAAACGAACCAGTCGAGTCATTTTTACGTACACAACAGTAATTTATAAAATTTATCGGAAATTATCTCTTAATACCGTTTTACTTCATACTTTGGTTTAAAAACGTTAATAAAAAATGTTTCTCATCCTGTTTAAAAAAATAAAAATCAAAGCTCGTTAAATAAAAAAGCTTAATCAAAAAGTTTATCATGCACAAAAGTGTTTGAACTTAAAAATCTAAAGGAAGTAGAATTTTTTCTAAACTATGTTGAAAACTGCAATAAACCTCAAAAGCTCTCAAAATATATAGTAACAATTAATTTTGAAAACTTAAATGAAATGATTAAACTGTGAGAATGACTAGGATAGCGATCCATGTATAATTATGCTTATTTAATCGTAAAAGCTTTCAATAAACATTAACTTAAAAGCATGCAATGTTATTCGTATAAATCGCATTCTATTTGGATTTGTTATATTTCATAGAAAGGTTATAAATACTCAAGGCAGTTTTAGATAAAAATTAGGTGTTAGCTTTGAAACATTTGAAAGCTCAAATGTCATTAAGATTCAGTTTAAGCGGTTAAATGCATCGTTGTAGATGTTTACAGTTGAACTTTAGGATTTCCTTTCGATAAAGTCGTTTTGTAAATAATAAAAAATACACCTGCTCTGGAAAACTTTCATCTTTAATTGGAAAATACTTGCTAATTAAAAGGTGTTTTTAGTGTGTGGAATTTCACCTGAAGCTATTTATTTTAATTCAGAGAAATTTATCACAGTAGTTCCGTTTACTGCTTAAACTTGTCATAAATTCAACATTCTACTAAAATATTTAAGAAAAATTATTCGCCCAACAATTCAAATTATTCTTTAAAATTCAATAATAGAAATAGTTTGTAAAAGCTTTGCCAACTTGGCTAATTTATTTTAATTTTCTAATTGTTTAAGCCGAGTTATAATATTTAAAAGCTTTTATTAACCATTATGGGTGATATATTTACATAAACTCAATCCAGCTCAGAATAGTTCAATTAAAAAAACAGTTAATTGAAGCGCTTTGAGCTTTTTTCTCATGTTTCGTGAAAATTAAGACCTGGTTTACTAATGGATTTGAATTTATGCTCGATCTGATTTTGTAACCTTTTCGAATAAATTGTTTTTAAATAACTAATCGATTCCTTTTTTGGAATCTTAAAGTTGAAAAGCTAGCAGTATTTAATATGAAGCTTTTAGTTATTTTTATTTACGTTTCACTTTACGTTGTTTGAAATAAAGTTTGGTTTAAGCTGGTATGGAATAATTTTCGTTGACTTTTTAATAAAACTTTAATAAATATTTAATCGTAAAAGCTTTCAACAAACATTACCTAAAATGTATCCAATGTTATTCGTGTAAATCGCATTCTATTTGAATTTGTTTTATTTCATAGAAAGCTTACAAATGAATGCTCAAGGCTTTTACAATAAGCTTTTTGAGAGCTCAAATGTAGATATTAAGATTCAGTTTAAGCGGTTAAATGCTTCGTTGTAGATGTTTACAGTTGAACTTGAGGATTAGCTTTCGATAAAGTCGTATTTTAAATTATAAAAAATACACCTGAAAGCTTTGAGTATTCTTTAATTAATACTAAAACTAACAGACACCTATAGTTAAACCTTCTATAATATGTTTCCATAAAAATCAATTCATAAAGCTCAATAGTTTAGAAATTTTTACTCATAAAATATACGAATGCTTTGCAGTATTTTTTATTATTGCCAAATCTCGCTTCAAGACTCTTTTTTATTGAAAAATTTCACTTCAACAAATGAAAGATGGTTTTTAGAAAATACTTGCTAAACAAAAAGTTTTTTTAATGTATCGAATTTCACCTAAAGCTCTTTATTTCAATTCAGAAAATTTTTACTGCTTAAAGTTTTCATAAATTCCACATTCAGCTAAAATAATTTTAAAAAAATTATTCGCCCAACAATTAAAATTAAAATTCAATAATAAAAACAATTTGTAAAAGCTTTGCTAAGCTTGATTAATTTTTTTAAACTGTCTAATTTATTTGTTTAAGCCGAAATAATATTTGAGAGAATTATGGGTGGTAATTTGCTTAAACTCAATCCAGCTCGGATTTGTTCAATTAAAAAAAACAACATTTAATTGAAGCTCTTTGAGCTTTTTTCTCAAGTTTTGGGAAAATTTTGGCCCGATTTACGAATGGATTCGAATTTATGCACGATCTGTAAATCAAATAAATTTGATTTAATATACAGGTTTTAGATACTTTTATTTAAATTTTACTTAGTTGTTTGAAATAAAGTTTGGTTTAAGCTGGTATGGAATGGTTTTCGGTGGCTTTTTAATAAAACTTCAATAAATCTAGTTACTGTGTTTAAAATCCACAAAATAATGGTTATTTAATCGTAAAAGCTTTCAACAAACATTAATTTAAAAGCATGCAATGTTATTCGTGTAAATCGCATTCTATTTGGATTTGTTTTATTTCATAGAAAGCTTACAAATGCTCAAGGATTATACAATGAGCTTTTTAATAGCTTTTATACATTCGTTAGACAAATAACAGTTTTAGATTAAAATCAGCCTATAGCTTTACGATATTTGAAAGCTCAAATGTAGATATTAAGATTCAGTTTAAGCGGTTAAATGCATCGTTGTATATGTTTACAGTGGAGCTTTAGGAATACCTTTCGATAAAGTCGTATTTTAAAATATAAATAAATAATCCTGTTTTGGAAAGCTTTCAGTATTCTTTAAGCAATAGTTTAAATATTTAAACTTACAGAAAACTATAATTAATATGTTTTCATAAAAATATATTCATAAAGCTCGTTTCAAGACTGTTTTAATGAACAAATTTCACTTCAATTAATGAATGATCGTTTTTTAATAAAAAAATACTTGCTAAACAAAAAGTTTTTTTATTGTGTGGAATTTCATCTAAAGCTCTTTGTTTTAATTCAGAAAATTTTATCACAGTAATTCTTTTTACTGCTTTCGTTTTCGTAAATTCTACATTCAGCTAAAATATTTTAAAAAAATTATTCGCCCATCATTATTCGCAAATCAATTATTCTTTTAAATTCAATAATAGAAATAGTTTGTAAAAGATTTGCTAAGCTGGACTATTTTATTTAAGCTTTTTAATTTATTTGTTTAAGCCGAGTTATAATATTTGAGAGCTTTTATTACCAATTATGGGTGGTATATTTGCATAGACTCAAATCAGCTCAGAGTAGTTCAATTTAAAAAACATTTTATTCAATCTCTTTGAGCTTTTTTCTCGTTTCATGAAAATTTAGGCCCGAATAATGAATGGATTCGAATTTATGCTCGATCTGATTTTGTTTTTAAATAAATAATAGATTTTTTTTTTGGAATCTTAAAGTTGAAAAGCTAGCAGTATTTAATATAAAGCTTTTAGTTACTTTTATTTACTTAGTTGTTTGAAACAAAGTTTGGTTTAAGCTGGTATGGAATGGTTTTCGTTGACTTTTTAATAAAACTTCAATAAATTTAGTTACTGTGTTTAAAATTCACAAAATAATTAGCCTTTATAGGAATTTAGCTTATCCATTTTTTGTGAGCATTTTTTGTGTCTTTTGGTAAGCTTTCAACATGATGATTAACTTCTTACTCTATAAAAATTAAATAATATACTACCAGTGGCGTAACTACAATTTTTGGAAATTCAAATGAGCTCATATTCTTTTGGACTCTAAGAGCTTAATCGCACTTATCCCGTTTTGAAGTTGTTCAATTTATTTTGGATAAGGCTTTCATTATATCGTGAACCGATTTTTAATACTTAAAAATGAAGTATACCGTCCTACCCAGCGCGTTGGATTTAACCTTTTTAAAGTTAGTTACGATCCTCTTGAAAATTATGATAATAAATGCTATCTGTTTGCACTGTTACCGAAAAATGAATATATATCTTCCAGGATTGTAAAAAATGAAGAAAGTTAAATATATAGCTGCATCGTTTATAACCAAGTTTAAATTATGAGCTGCGCAGTGTATGTATGCAGAGTTAGGTTGATCTTGCTTGAGAAGATCTAGAATACCTCTGTATGCCCCGCTCATAACATTATCATCATCATATCCTTGCCCCTTGCATGATTTCTGCTTAATAATTTTAATGATTGCGTAAAGCCCAGCAGCTAAATAATTGTGTATTTCAGTGAACTCCAAAAATACTTCTTGAATTTCATTTTATACTGGCGCATCCTTCTCATTTTTATAATTTTTTGCATATCTAAATATTCGACGGAGTTGATCTTTCTTTGTTATATCTTGAGTTGTATCCATTATAATTGTATGAAAGGGTGAACTTTTGATATCAGATACAAGAGTGGTTCTTGAACGTGTTGCGAGGCAATGAATAACTTTATTCTGAATTTGACTTATGGTACTTATTGTACTTGCGTTAAGAAATTATCATTATATTCATCTTGTAAAGTTTCACGATGTCTGCGTAATGACAGCGAATTTTTAGGGAGCGATAATGTTATGTTTACGAGCCAATGATTTGATTCATATCGTATTCATAATTGTTCGTCAACGTCTTTATCAATTGTTTCATTGATTTGTGCGTTTAATTTGTTATAGAGAGGCCACGCTCTCTTATTTCATGTTAACGCCAATTATCCAGTCTACTTTCGGCAAAAATCCAGCAAGGCTCGCAATATACAGCATCAATATAGTAATTACATAACAACTTTCTTTCGATTATACCTACAATAATTTTGTAAAAGATCCCGTATGAAAGGCTCTTTTAGTCGACATGATTCAGTTATAATAAATTATAGATAGTATGTTTCCTTCAAAATTCGCGTTGTCAGAGGAAAAAGATAAACATGGATCTGGAAACACATTAGGTTCATTTTCGTCCTGAGTATCACTGTCAGCATTGGAAATATTTCCTTCGTTTCTATCGTAGCTCGTAGATTCATTTAAATTTTCTATATGTACTCCAACGGTTGCTTTCACTTTGTTGTCATTAGTTTGATCATTCGTGACTGATGTGAAATGTAAAAAATCATATTGTGGAGGGTACATGGAACATTTCTTCAAGACAAGAACAAAGACCACGGGACCGGTGTTGCGTGCCCATCGTAGTTACGCCGCTGTATACTACAATCATTTTGGAAAAACAAAAATTTGGGTTTTACTTAAAGCTTTCATCACAGCGATTTCTACGATTTAGATAAAAAAAATTACAAACTATATTGTATTTTTTACTATTCAAAGATCGATCTGGGGACAGTATGAACATGTCACAAAAATATTTAGTTGGTGATAATAAACTTTAAGTATCGAAGGATCGATCAGACGCATCAATATAAAATTGCTCTAACGTATTTCGATTTTAGCCTATATTGGAAAATTTCATTCCATTTCTTTCGTATTCTTATGTAATGCATAACAGTCAACAAATATTAGATATTAGCAGTTGGAATAGTATGGTTGACGTTTTAAATAAATATGTTGCTTAGCCCCAATACTTTTATACAAGTTATACAAATACAAGCTAAACGATTTGGAAATCATATCATTTTCCGTTAGCCTAAACACAACAGAAACGTATTTCCTGTACATTATTTATTCTTATATCCTGTCTGTATATGTTGTTGGATAAATAATTTGAAAATAATTACAAAAATAAAAAAAAAATTCTATTTACAGAGAAAATAATTTAGTTTTTCCTTAGGTATGTAAGAGGAAAAGTCATCGCCGACCGGCGTAAATATACAATAAAATTAAAATTTCCTTTTTATGATTATTGTTGAATTTCGTTTGTGTTGTTGTTGTTGCTATTTTATTTCTTTTTTTTTTTTTTTTTTAATTTTAAAGGAAGAAAATTATTATTCTCTTGATGAGCATTTCGACGAGTACAAAAAATATGCAGGAAAGTTATATAAGTATGTATGTATGTATATAGGATACACACACCAGGTTTTCCTGTTGCAATATTTATTTTTTAATTTGAAATTAAAAATTTAAGAATTCAATACCTATATAGGAACTATATACAGTAGTTCGTATTTTGTATATAAATCGAGGGGTAGAAAATCATAATATCTTTATCTTTAAGATACATGCAGATAATAAAAAAAAAAAAAATATGCTTCGAACATGATAAGGATATCAGTTTTTTTTGTTGTATTTCGTTAGAATTTATTCATCTAGCACAGAATATACGAGTACATATACGAAAAAATAATATTCAATGAACTAAAAATTTCTAACAAATTTACTTTCTTGAGTTTATATATATCGTCACTTTATATACGTATTATACATATAAGGAGAATAAAGTTTTGTTAACGCTTAAAACTTTTATGTATATTTCTATTTTACATAATAAATCACCCTTAATATATACAATGTATGTGTACATACATATCTTTTGTCATGGAGCTTTAGTTTTTTTCCAATATGTATTTTCTTTATATCAACTTTGTTATAAAGCACATTAGTATTGATTTTTCTTTTTTATGTATGTATAAATGTACCTACATGGTCCGGGGTCACCAATACTATATTTTCAATTATAAATACACTCACACAATATTTCCTTTGTTTAGAATTTTTTTTTTTTGTTTCTTGTTTTATGTTAAATGCGTGTGATAAGCAATTTCATTTCCCGCTTTTCTTTTTCTATATACTCCATATACTAAACCACTGTGTAAAATTGCGCAAATTGTATGATTGTATCTATATATATAACAGTACTGTGTGTGTATAGTTAATTTTATTGTTGAAAAATAATCGTAAAGTAAAAAATCATATTTTTATTGACCATTATGGTGCGGAAAAATTGGAGTCAGAGTGTCGACTTGAAGTTAGCGTGGGTGGTATATATTCCGGCGATAAATTATTTATTATATCAGTCACAAGTACTAATATCGAAATTATTTATTATATATATACAAAACGACTCAACAAGAATTTTAACGATATTCCATTAAACAAAAAAAAACTCATCTCCACTTGAGACTAATTTGTATCCGCGTGTCGCCCGTTCCGGTTTTTTTTTTTTTTTTAATTTTTTTGAGATAAAGATGATACCCGCGCGACAAAAATTGGTTTGGTTTCGTTTTCGCAACAAAACCGTATAATTTATTTCCAGAGAACACACAAAACGAGACACCAATAATTTTGGTACAACTGCGGAGTACAAATTCTCAAATTTGTTGTAATAAAAAATAAAAAAATACGGAAAATGAATTGAAAATGGGAGAAAAACAATTTTTTTTTGCAACAGGTTGATGATGATATTGATAAATAAAATTGGTGTGAATAATGTTTTGGTGTGCGCGATATAGGAAGCCTATATATATATACATAAAATACTAACTATACATACAATAAAAGAGGGATTCAAATTGATTTTCAATTTTGATATGTTGTGTTGCGCGCAATGATGAACGAACGCGGAAAAATTTAATTTGTTAAGTGTTTTTGAAATTGAAATGTATCATATTGAAATTTAATTTTAATGTATCGATTTATTTTGGCGAGGATTGATGTAATTTTTTTGTAATATTTCAAAATTTATATTCATTTGAGTAGAGTCTTTTATTACACTCCAGCTACTTTAAATTAAACGATCGAGTCCTTACCTTAATTCTCAAGCTAGTCCAATTTTAAATAACGACACTTCAAGAATTAACTATACAGAATTCAGATAGCAGATTAAGTTTTATGCAATGCAATATGACAAATATAATATTATAGTTAAGTCACAAAAAACCAACTTAAGTCTGTTTAACACAGGATTGAGGCAAACATTTAACTATGTTTATGATAGATTTTTTAATGTAGGTGACAAAATCCGTATATACTTAAGTCACATAATACAAATTTAATCCAAACATATAATGACTTAAGTCACGTGAATTTAGGAAGTATACTTGGGTTAACTCAAATGTTTAATCTATCGATTTATAAATTTTATTAATAGCCAAGTGAACGAAATGCTAAAACAACATATAATTGAACCAAATGATAGTCTGCCGATGGTTCACGCAATTCCCGTGTTATAGTTGACTTTTGATGCTTAAGCGATATATCTCTAAATAGCGTATTTCGCCTTCCTATTTTAATATTGTGGACATTTTGAACCAATTAGGAATGGCATCACATTTTAGCACCTTGGTTATGACCAATGGATATCATCAATTAAGGTTATTCGCCAAATAACCATATAAATTAGAAACGGTTTAAATCAATTTGCCCATTTTCGATTTAAATAAATTGTTATTGCTTGAATTGTGCAAAGTGACTTAACACATTTGAAATTTAAGTAAAAAGTTGCATAATTAAGTCATTAATTAATACAAACAGTATCGACAAAATATTCAATTTTCAGGCAGCTGGAGTCATACAATTCGGAGCTGGCCATATATATGCTCAAATAATATATTTCAAAAAATAAATACTTAAGTCACAAGCCAGAGACAAATAGATTTTAAATTTAAGTCGCATAAAAAAGTTACACTTCAGTAATACTCCCCTGGATAGTTGTGAATTAACCTTAACATCTTTGGAATTAAATCTTGGCTTACTTACGTCAAATAATACAGGCTTAAGTCACATAAAAAATATCGAACACAACCTCTTAAGTGACATGTTATACAAATCTAGTGAAATTAATAAAATTTAAGAGACGTCTTTTAAGTCACATAACAAACAATTAAATTGCTTGGATTAAAATATTACGATTTAAATGAAATATATCAAAATTATGTTAAAGGCTTAAGCCACCAGCTAGATTTTAAATGGATTAATCGAAGTTGAATGAGGTTTAATTAATGTTTAGATGGAAATGTTAGCCTTAAATTAAAATTGTGACTTAACCATCAAGTCATTAGTATAAATAATGCCAATGGTTTTTTAAACCATTCAAAATATGCTTAAGTCATATATTACGACTTCAAATACATAATAAGAATTATTAAGTCATACTATTCATATTTAAGACAATACAAGATTAAGTTAAGTAACTTAAGTCACATGATATAAAATTAGGCTTAAGGCATATTCAATACAGGCTAAAATGAAATATTTATACTCGCACAATCAACAAAATCATGATACATAATTTATGTCACAATTAAGACATAAACAAGATTTGTTTAACTCATCTATAAACCAGGATTAAGTCAGTTGATTTAGTCAGTAATAAACCAGGATTAAGTCACATGATTTAAAAAATAACAATAAGTAAAACCATTCAAATTTAAAGTGCGTCTTACTCTTTAAATTTTAATTTATGTACAATTAAGTCAAATAATACAAAATTAAATCACATAAAAGCGGGGTAGAAGAATACCACTTAAGTCATGTGACACCAATTAGTGAAATAATTTAAATTCAAGGTATAGTTTATGCAATACAATTTAAACTTAATCTATTCGACTTTATAGACCATAACATACGATTAAGTAACATGAAATTCTAAAGCAGTTTAAGTCATACAATTCAGACTAAATCGAAATATGTTTAGTCATCATAATATGTTGAAATTTAAGTTAATACACAAAAAGAATTAAAATTTAAGTCGTATAAAATAATCTTAATCAATTTACACTTAAGTCATACTCTTCAGGTTTCAAATCCATCTAAATTTAAGGCCAGTTCACAATAAAAAGACTTAACGATACACTTAAGTCACATAATTTCGGATTAAGCCATAACAACGAAATTATGTCTTGCACTTTGGACTTAATTCTTGGGTACCTAAATCAAATAAGAAAGATTATCACTTAAGTAACATGATACAAATTTAGCAAAATTCTAGATATTGAAGATACCTCTACGAATAATACGAAGATAATACGAAATTAAATTAGGTTATGTGCCAAACTAGATAAATTTAAAACGATTTAAATCAATTTGACCTTTATACGATTTAAATATATGAAACTTAAGTCAAAAGTGGCACAATTAAGTCATTAATTAACAGTATCGACAAAATATTCAATTTTGCCAGGCAGCCTAATTCATACATTTCAGACCTACCTAAAATATGCTTATATAATAGGTTACAATTTGAGCTACAAACAGAATAAATACTTAAGTCACTTACCATAGACATTAAGTCGTTAAAAATGGTCTTAATCAATTTACACTTAAGTTGTGAATTTAACTCTAACATCTTTGGACTTAATTCTTGGCTAACTTACGTCAAATAATACAGGCTACAGTCACATAAAAAATATCAAACATAACCTCTTAAGTGAATGATATACAAATTTTAAGTCACATAACACACAGTTAAATTGTTTGTATAAAATATTAAGATTTAAATGAAATATTACAACATTATGTTAAGGCCTTAAGCCACCAGCCAGAATTAAAAGGGATTAATCAAAATTAAATGAGGTTTAAATGTTTAGGTTAGAAATGTTAGCCTTAAAAATTATAATTGTGACTTAAAGCCATTAAGTCATTAGTAAAAATAATGCCAATTAAAAAACCATTTAAAATATGCTTAAGTCATATATTACGACTTAAAATACATAATAAAAAATTATTAAGTCATACTATTCATATTTAAGACAATTCAAGATTAAGTTAAGTAACTTAAGTCACATGCTATAAAATCAGGCTTAAGTCACTTGTAATCAAAATCAATCCGGCTAGCTTGGGAATTAATCTATGGTAATAGTTGACCATTCCTATCAATCGCTGAATCTGCCTGATCGATGTTGGAGCAGGACACTCTTGTGTGGCTTCGCCTCGCCGTGGCGAAGGTAATATGCCATCTGTGGTAATATCGTGGCTGAGGAAGTCTAGAGTGAATACTCCGAATTCGCATTTTGAAACTAGGATGTTTATTCCAAATTTGACTAATCTCTTAAATAAGTCTTTGAGATGAAGTTTGTGCTCGTCTTCATTTTTACTAGCCACAAGTATACCGTCTATATGTATAGACGACATATACAAAATCGAAACCATTGACCACTTCATTGATGAAGCGTTGAAAAGTCTGCGCAACATTCCGAAGACCAAAGGACATTTACGTAAATTCAATTAACCCAAATGCTGTGGTAATGGCCATTTTAGGCACAACTTCCGGCGCAATGGGAATTAGATGATACGCTCTTACAGTGCGTAACATAATAATTTGCCATGCACAAACAGGTGCGTTCCTTTTTTATCAAAACAAAAACCCGCTACATATTCAATACAGGCCAAAATCATATAACGTATGTCACGTGATAAAAAGAATTCTGTGAAATTATAAAGGGTTTTCCAATAAGAGGTTTCATTTTTATATTTAAAAAACGAGTATTTTTTAAGAGAAATCAATGAATTTTTATTTCATTTTAAAAAGGAAGGTATATGCCATTAACATTTGAAAACGATATCATATACCAAATGGCCGCCACGGCTACGCTTGCAGCACCATATCCTTTTCATGAAATTTTCCAACATCACGAATTCCATCTTTAAGGTCTTGAATCGATTGTGGAGCATTACCATAGACCTTATCTTTCACGTAGTCCCAAAGAAAAAAGTTTAAAGGTGTTAAATCACAAGATCTCGGTGGCCAAATGTGATCACCTTTTCGAGAAATAACACGGTCAGGAAATGGTTTCGTTGCTTGTGTGGCACATACCACCGTCTTCATAAAAAATCATTAATCATACCTTCGTTTTCTTTTTCGAAAAAGTAAGGTCCAATCACACTGCCAGCCCAAAAGCCGCACCAAACAGTGACACGTTGAGGACGGACAGGCTTTTTTTCACAATCATTCTTGGATTTTCTAAGCCCCAAATGCGTTAATTCTGATTATTAACGTAGCCCCCGAGGAGAAAATGGGCCTCATCACTGAAGATGATTTTTCGATGAAAATCCGGATCATTTCAATGTATTTGAAGGACCCAATCAGCGAAAATACGACGTTTATAGTGATCGACCGGCTTGAGTTCTTGTGTTAACTGAACTTTAAAAGCCTTAAGACCTAAGTGTTTATGTAAAGTTACGCTGTAATGTCGTTTGTGGAATGTCTAATTCCAAAAATCGACGAGGAATCTACAATCCTGGGTTTTCTTCAATAATATGGGCTACAGCAGCAATATGCTCAGTTGTTCATGAGAGACGCACACGGTTTCGATTCTTCACGTCACTAAATTATCCCAACAGCTCAAATTTGTCCACCAGTTTCACCATTGCCGGCCGAGAAGGTGGTTTACGACGCCCAAAAAATGCTCTAGTTTTGCGAACTGCAAAATTTTCACCATTTTTGTAGTGAATTTTAACAATTTCAATGCGTTGTTGAAGCGTGTATCGTACCATTTTTAGAAATGACGTAGTTTTGATTTGTCAAACATCAATGGACTTAATTCTAAACATTTAAGTTTATGTCATCCAATTGAAATTTACGGTACATGTTTTATGTCACATAGAACAGAGTTAAACCAGGAAACCAAATATATATTTATAACGGCGAAATCAATTTGGCTTATTTGCGATATAAATAAAATTTAACTGTTCCGATTGTGTTAAGTGACTCAACGCATTTGAAACTTGCGTAAAAAGTTGCATTATTAACAAATGACTTAAGTCATATGCAATAGACAAAGTGACTTCTTAAATATGCTTAATTCATATTACTACGACTAACACAATTAAGACTTAAGCAAGAAATATTAACTTAAGTCATTATAAACAGTTTAATCGTAAACTTAAGTCTCATACAATTCACATTTAAGATAATACATAATTTAGTGATGTACTTAAGTTGCATGATGTTAACTTAATTAAATCATGATATCATATCAGCTTAATTTATATGAAACAGGCTTAAGTCGTTTAATACAGGCTTAAATCAAGAAAATGTATTATGAATTATAAATCAAACAAATAACTTTGTCTATAAAAATCAATCAACTTTAAACGGTCTACATTGATGTCCTCTCGACTTTGATTTTTCTTCCCAGAAAAGAAAGTCAAAAAAGCTCGGATTTGATTAGTCCCAACAACAAAAAAAAAGGGTTTTCTCTACTGTCTATATACTCGAGTATATATACACATCAAAATATAATTGTTAAGGATTTTTATTTTTGTTGTTGTTGTTGTTGGCTTCCTAATTTTATGACACATTTCGGTATATGTATGTACATATAATGTATACAGGCAAGATGAACTAAAATTTCCTCTCCTATCATCATTATTATTGTTATTGTGTGTGTATGTGTGTGTGTGTGTGTGTGTGTGTTGTCATTATGTTTCTTTTTTTTTGTTGTATCCTCATGAATGGAAATCCTTCAATCATATAACACATTCTTTTCTAAATTGTTGTTGTTGTTGTTGTTGTAGCCAAAGAATATAACTTGATAATGATGCTTGGAAAAGAACTTAATGACACTTTATACATAATATGAGGGGACTATGTGGAGACATATTATGTCGTCGACATCATAAACCGATACACACACACACATACACATAATGATGATATGGATATTTAAAAAAAAATTTTGTTTGTGATATTGAAAACTTGCGCCTGTACGTCTTGATTACAATAAAAATGTATAATTGTGGCGAAGTGTGAATTTATAGGGAGATAAAAATATCAGCGCCCTTCGCGCATATATCATATATACATACGTAATATGTATTTAAACATAGACAATTTTCATAATCTTAAAATCAATAAAAATACAAACGTCACACACAAAAAACTGCTCTTCTCCTTCTTAACCTACAGACAAGATATACGTACGTACACATACTTCGTATATTTTAAACAATATACAAGAAACGAATCTCTCATTACCACTACCTTTTAAAGCTCGTACATATATGTACATACATATAAAATATAGAAACGAAAGCTCTGTATATTTACAGATACTCATACAATTACATAACAATATATACGATAGCATATTTGTGTGATTTGATATGAGACAAAGGATATTTTGTTGTTCTTACTAAATATTGTGTAACACATATATATGTCTGTACAAGAATAGCGAGCAGGATCTATCGCACACACACACACCAACCATATACATACATATAGAAAAGCTTTTCATAATAATTTCCACTTCAAGTTACGGAGGCATTTCGTTTTTGTTGAATCCTTATACATGTATACCGTGTTGTATGTTGTATTTGTATTTAAGATTTGACATAATAGGGACATACATATATAAAAACAAATGTTGTTGTTGTTGTTGTGTTATTATGATTATTACTATTATCATTACTTTAGTGTTTTATATGTATGTATGATTATGTGTATTGTTACAATTATTTCAGTCCGTCGACATAAAAGTTGTATAAGGAATTCTTTTTCTTGTATTGTAGCTTTTGTTGTTGTTGTCAAAACTTCTTTAATTTACTGTATGTAGATATGTACATACATACATATTATTGTAAGGACTATTATTATCGGTTGATTACAAAAAACGCACACACAAATTGTGTACATACTCGTATAAAGAGTGTTTTAAGCCAAGCATTTTTTTAATCAAGCATTTTTTTGCTTGCTTTTGCAAAATGGTCCATGTAGTACGGACAGATCCCCAATTCCTGCGAACGACGATAAATCGATAATTTTTTATCTTCTGCCACACTTTCGTTTACAGCGGCGATATTCTCCTCAGTACCCACATTCCTTCGACGTGTTGATGTTATTGCATCCTCTGGAGAGTATGTGCGGTACGAAATTTATTCACAGTTTGACGGTTGGTTTGCTCAGATGAACGATTATGAGGGCCATAAAATTCATCATGAAGTCGTCTATAAGTTGCGCAAATCGACGACTGATTTAGCGTTGTTCAAGCGTGAGACTATTGCCAGAGTATACTGAGATCTTCTAGAGTATATGTTTACAAAAATTTAATTGTTTGTTTTATTTTTTACAATTTTAAGTTGTATCAGGCTTAAAAAAACTCCCTTTACTTAGATAGGGTGTGTACCTATACATAAAATTGTAAATAAATTTTTTAGATTGTAAATAAATTTAAATTATTTTTATTTTTTCCACGAATTAGGAGGGCTGGTAATTAATTCGAAATTTTCTTAAGTATTACAATAAAAAATAAGAATTAATTCGAAGAATATATAATGTTTGGAATTTCAAATATTTATTAATTATTAACTGAAAGAGCATAAATTTAGGTGAGCTAATCAATGAATAAATTTTTTATTGACTTGGTTTTGTTGCCAAGAAGTTTATGAACTTAATTATTTAACTAGGCAAGGTCGTGGTTACAGATATATTGTGTTATATTGAGACATTTAAATCGCCACATTCACGTGTTTTCCTTCGTATAATACGATACGACGATTTTTTAATTCTCTATTCAGCATTTCGTGGAACTCGAAAAGTAAATCAAACTATTTGTAACAAGTGTTTCGGATTAATTTTTAACTTTTCGCTTATGGCAAAATTTAATTTCGACCTATGAAATTTGCCTTATGGGGCACTGTAACGGAAGACGAAACATACTTTCGAATTCACGTTAACAGAATTATTTACACGCAGGGGCTTAAAGTTGGTGGAGTAGCATGGATTTTCTGTTTCTAACATGGATGTATATTGGTTATGCGGTTCAACTGAACCGTTTGATTGAACAACAGGAACAGGTTCGTAGGGATGCGACCCTAATGATTTGGTGGTCTCGAGTTTAGTTCCTTCTAGCAAGCTCTGGATCTGTATTGCTGGCTGCATCTTCTTGGGTAGTTCTGGGTAATAATGTTTTCCGTGGTGCATCGTTCCCAGTTCTGCTATGACCCCTTATGCAGTTTTCCGACCAGCGCGAGGATCTTGGCGTAATGGTGCCCTTTAAGCCACATCAGTAACAAAAGATACCTGTTGGTGGTATGGAACAGTCCATAAAGCTGTGACCAATGTCTGCGCAGTTATAGCATATGCAATGGTTTCCTAAACTGACGTTTTTTTTATTACCAAAAGATTGTGCATTTTCTGAATATGAATTAACTTTAATCGGCTTAACCGATTGATTTTGAAGGGCGGATAAAGAACATTCCGTATGGGCCGATGTAATAGACGCACTGATATCAGACATTGAACTTTCGTCTATATTTTCGATTTGCAATTCATTTGTGGTACGCCTATTTGCCAATGAACTGTCCGGTTGAACTCGAAATCGTTTAAAAGTATCTTCCGATGCGGAACAACTTTTGATTAGATCATTTATTGTAGTAAATTGTTTATCGGTCAGGTGATTTAAACTCCAGGAGGGTTTAAACTCCATACATCATGGTAAAGATCAAGGAAGTTTGGTTCGGTTGCTGTTTTCGTGCCTCCACAACTCGTCTAATTTCATAGTTAGCTCTTCAGTTTTTAAATCTTTCTAAGAAGTCGAGTTTTAGGTCTGCCCATGATGCCGTGGGGTTATGTTTCCGGTATGTCCTATACCAGTGCAATGCAACACCTTTTAATACTGTACTCATCTCTATCATCAAAGATTCCTGGAATAAGCACATTGAAGAGGCCACCGTTTCAACTGGAAAAATAACATATCTACTGTAATTCCTGAGGTGGACCCATTATAAGTTATACCACTTCGAAGGAGCTGTCGCCGTCCAGGAAAATTATTACTGTTAGAAGGAACGTTAGATGTGTAGTTAACATTGATGGTATTGAGATGACCACTAGATGGAATGGAAATGTGCTTATTATTAAAAACTGAGGTGGGAACTGGTGGTAACGTACCTTTGAAATTAAACTTTGAAGCAAGCACTTGAAGCTGTACCTGCGATGTGACCATTTTATGGTTAGCAAAATCAGTGGACGGAAGAACAACGACGCTATTCTCAGTAAAAGCAGAAATTCGTTTAGAAATCTGGGTCTGAAAATCATTTTGACTCTGGTTTAATGCCGTTGCTCAGATAATTGGCTCAGTTGAGCGATCAAAGCAATTATAAACGGATTAGGCTCGGAGAGAATAGGTTCACTAGAAAGAGGTTTGATGGGAACATAATCATTCGTTTGTATTCCAATTCTATTATTTTTCACTGAATAAAATAAATTTGAATCAGGCAAAATATCCAACGATGGTCCGGCCTTGACTGGGACTCTTTCTTGACTGGGTTCCAAACGACTATCTTTATTCGGATCACTAGAAGTGATTTCCCGCGGGATGGGCGGTTGCTCATCGATTTCAATTTGCTTAACAGCTTCAATAGACTCATTCAATCTATCTTGGTTTTCCAAATACATATACTGACAAGATTTTAACGATCTACGCGCTTGTTCTTGCTACGGCGGAGATCGAGAAGCTCGTTCTAAACGACTACGCAAACGCAACAACCTGGATAAAATCTGATGTGCTTTAGCGTGTTATGTCTCAATACGAACGAAGTAATTTTGTGTGACAGCACTCGATCTCCAGATCAGGTATTTTAGATGCTCGTGGGTGCATCTTTTGAGGTTTTTCGACGGTGTTGGCGTTTCTATCAGCCATTTTCTTCAATAAAATATCTATAGCCCCTGGTGAGTCTGGAATAATATCGCGCACTTTACACTCAATATTAAGTTCATCGGACTTCAGAGCAGATAGATCCATCTTGGAGTTTCTAATAAGAGAATTTTTTTTTTTTTTTTTTTTTAAGGTTGATTAAGCCGACAACTTGAATAACATACAAACGAAAACCAGCAGACCGGTAAACCAACTAAACTCAGTTGAACGTATCAGATTTATAGGAATTTTTTTCATTTTTTCGATTTGCTCTATCTGACCCATTAACATCTCGATCTAAAACTATTCTAAATATTTTAGAGTTATAGCAAAAATTATATAAAATCGATTTCCGTTTTCCTATATGGACAGGGCCACAGTCGCATTATGGGTATTGCGAGCTCTGGGGCCAGTATTAAATAAACAGTTTCTTAACAAATTTCTACATGTAGAATTTGTTTCTTTTCTACTTGCGGTCTGATGATCATGGCGCTCTCAAGTCTCTCCCAGTTTGCTTCGATTATATATCCGATTTATTGGGCTCCTAACCCTAAGCCTCCTGTCCTGTGCTATTTGCTCGGTATAATTCGGGTGATGTTGAAAAATCACTCTAGTTAACTGTCTGTAAATTTGTGACTTTCGAATATTTGAAAAATTGGAGGAATGCTCGAACATTCAAAACAATGTCGTCTCGAAAGTTACGACTTTTCAGAATTAGCTTCACATAAATATTTAGTATTTCTGAGAAATTTTCTATAACATAATACATTGTAAAAAATGTACAGTCTGCAGAATAAATTGTTTAAATTTTTTATAATTCGAGTGATATTCCGAAGTAGCAGACGTGAATATTTAAAAGTATTTAAAACTGGATTTGATGTTGAATAGGTAGTTTGATTTTTATTCCAGAAGAAAACAAAATCTGGAATTGGTTAAGTGAATGGTTAAAGTATTTATACAAATTATTAAACCCCGGGTTTCTACTTCATTTTTTTCTGTTGCTTTAAAAATTCCGATTTCAATTAATTGTTCCTGCGGCAACACTGAATGCGAGTGCAAGCGTTTTTGCCTCGACTAGAAAACCATAAATCGCATCTCATCAAAGCAGCAGGGTTCGTCAGGTCTTGGATATTTAAACTGTGTTAGCAAGAAAGGTTTTCAGTGTTGACGGCGAAGGCTTCAGCCAATGGAGGACAGTAGTCGAGTCGGTCTAAAGAAATGACGTCACTAAATTTACAAGAGCCCGAACTTGTAATACCAATTGTATTGTAATATTTATACTTAGAGCACGAAAGCTGCACGAGGAACTGTCCGTTCGGTTATGTACATCAGTCACTGGCGTCTGCGAAGCCATGAACTTCGATGCAACTATTCGGAATACTTCTTCAAACAGAAATCGTGGAATGGTGAGTTGATTCAGATCACACAAGTTTGATCAGCAGTAGATCAGCCGGTAGTTAGAGCCTTCGTGGTGCATAAGTATTTGACGATACAATTTGAATACATCTGTGCTAAATACGTGATCTAAAACGACATAAAACGGTACTACATTGTTTTGCCCCATAGTTCCATACCATCAAAATATCATTCAATGAATATAGTCATTGCTGCTTGTCTTGGCTGAGCCATCAAATACAACTCTCAACTTAGTCGTTGAACTGTCTGGCTTTAGCACGCACTGATGAAGCACGCAGGGTGAAGTAAATTCTTCATTCTGTTCCGTGAACGAATAAAACGATGCCTCACAATAAATTAACCAGCTTCATTTCGGGTGAATCGCTCATTAGAATATTTCTCATATGGATGATCTATTGTGGCAAACATTTTCGAGCCAACTGTAAACGTTTCGAGTTCCCAAAGCCAATTGATAGTGACAGTGGATGATGCCAAGAGAGATACTTGACGTCTTGACGCTGAAAGATTGCACAAAACACGGAAACTATCCAATCCAGAACAGTATTTTGAAGACACGCCAAGTTATCGCCTAACTTCACTTAACCCATTTTTAATAAATCAAAGCAAACTTCGGCTCCGAGCAACAAGTCGATTTTTTGAACCTTTAGAAAATCTAGATCAGCCAATCGTAGATTTGCTGGAATTGACCAGCTATCCGTGTTTATCGACTTTGATGAAGAAATATTAATGATTGATCGGAGCACAAGTACCTCAATCTCAGTATAAAATCGCTAATTCCACCAATCTCTGCAGTCACCTTTTCTAGAGGAAGTGTCGAAGATTTGAAGGAAACCATTGGATCATGAAGTTTATTGAGAACGAGAATCTAATAAAGTCCGCCCAACAATAGGGCAGTTAAACTTATCCAATATCTTCATCATCGTTGTAGCCAAAAAAACATGTCAATACTCATATCCTCGTCCAATGGACGTAAGCGTATAGTAGACTTAGACGGCCTTGATGGCTTAACTTAGAAGGCGATGAAGCTGGTGGGAAACTCAGTTTTGAATCTCACTTCAACAGATGGCGAAGGGATAGCGTAGTCGGTAGTTTCCGGAATACCGAATGAGATGAAAGAGAATCTCCAGAGCTTGAGATGTGCTCTTGAGAGCCACTGTTACACACAAGCAGGCCGTTCTTTGGGCTTTCATCTACGACATGATGTTTTGAAAAATGTATTATTTTTCGGAAAGGAAATGTTCCACTAGTCATGGCCATCACTCGAGCTTAATTATTTACATTACATGAGATTAATTTGAACTTTGTTCAAATTTGTTAACTTGCCAGTTTAAAAGAGTTAAAGTTCGAAAAGTTCGTTTAAATATAGTGTACTCTAAAAAAGCGAGTAATTCACTGAATTTTATATTAGATTGAAAATATAATATTTATCGAATAGAAATGTTCTAATTGAGCTTTCCTAATATATTTATTCGAGAGCTTTGCCAAAATATTTAATCGGGAAGCTAAAATTTGTAAATGTAAAAGTAAATTTTATACTTCAACCCATGAGGAGGCTTTAGAATTTGAGTGTTAAAAAAAAGCTTGCTATGATATAATTTACCAACGAAAAAGTTTAATCATTTATTGACCAACATTTTAGCATTTGTCGCAAGCAGATGTAAAAACCTGCGGATCAGTCGTACTTAATAATTGTTTGTACAAATTTTAAATTCGAGCTTTCTGAAATTTTAAATTGAAAAGCTCATATTTGTTAATTTTGTTAGTTTGATAAAATTACAGTTAATTTCTTATTGCCATCTATAAAAGTTCGAATGTGTTAAATTATAAAATTTAAATGATAAAATATTACTCTATAAAAGCTTAATTTGAGTTTGTTAAAATAACAAATCAAGAATCTGATATTAACAATTTTAGAAGTTGGCAAAAATTTGGGTTAATATCCTACTTCAATCTACGGAACCCTTGAGGATTTCAATTTAAATCAGAAAGGCCACTAAAATAAAATGTAATTTGGGAAAAGCTCTATTGAACTAAATTTCAACACAAAATTCTGAATTTTTTTTAAATTTATTATTGTTTTTATGAAATTTAGATTTAGAAAATTTAATCCAGAATTTAAAACTTAAAATTATTTATTGACTGAATGTTTGTTGAAATTTCAAAGTAATATTTAAAATTAAAATGACCGAGAATATTAAATTTAAATAAATTTTAATTAAATTTTAATCGATCCTTGAGATTCCAAATTATTTTCAATGTTTTAAACGTAACATTTGAGGACTTAATTCTGGGTGTGCAAATTAAGAGTTAAACTATGTTGAGTGTAAAAATTTGAAATTATATTTTAAATAATTTTAATTTTATCAAATCCTTAAATTATTTCTGGCATCAAACAATTTTAATTTATTTAGTATCTTGCTTATTTTATTATTATTTTAAATTTAACAAATCAAATTTTTGTGAATTAACAAATCAGAGATTATATTTTAAAAATATTTAAATTTTACAAAAATCATTTGGGAAAGTCAAAGTACTAACAGTCTGAATGTAATAAATCCTCGAGTTAAACATTTTATGCCAGAAAAGGTTTATCAATTCTAAACTGCTATTGTCCTGGTCGAATGTTTGAAATTCAATAGCCAAAAGTATTTTAAAACTTCAAAAAATGTTTAAAGCTTTTACAGAGCTTTTACTTTTTATTTTATTGGGTATCGCAAGTTGAAAATTACGATAAGTTACGATAAAACTATTGATACAGTCTTTCACGTCAGATACATTACCCATGCCACCGTCTTATTCGTTTTACATGTATATACACATAAAGCTTTAAATTCGTAAGATAGATAATCATAAATTATGTATATAAAAAAAATTTATGTTCTTGTAAAACATTAAAAGTCATAAAAAATAAAAGCTGAAAGTACGTATTAAAAAAATAACAAACCATTATATTATACCAAACCATCAACACAATAACCCTTTTGAAGACAACAAAGACTAATATATATAAAAAAAAAATTAAATTACCCTGTAATCACCCTTAACTCCCTGTCTATAAAATAAACAAAGACAAAAATCCTTATCATAAATTAGCATATATCTTATCCAAGAGAACACCCGACACAATATTATTGTATGTACATAAACAAAACACTAGAAAATTAAATTGATTATACCCCGTCTATATATGTACATATGTGTGTCGTTCGCCAACAACAATAAGTGGTGTGTGCGGACCTGTTGCGCCCTTTAGGCTGAGCTGAGTTACAAAAAAAAAATCCTATTTTTTGATAAATATTTTTGTGTCAGCTTTTTTTCCAAAAATAGCAAAAATATTTATAAAACTTTTATTTGTATATTTATAGTAGACAGTCAGAGCGAAAGAGAGAGAGGGAGGAGGGGGTGGAAAATTTGATTGTATTTTTCGATTGCTTTTCCAAATGGTGGTAGAATGATAGGATGATTTTTTTTAGTGCGATCATTTTGTATTTATTTGGATTCGTCAAAATTGAATTACAAAATGCGAACCGAAATCTGTTAAGTGTTATTGAATTATATATAGATAGGCCAGGAACTAAAACTACCGATATATACATGCATACGTATATCGATTTTATTGCCATATATACACTTTCAATAATTCAGTACAGTTTGTTGGACTCGAAAAAATTCCGAATAATTTGAATCATTTACGAAAATCGATAGCGAGATCACATATATTGCAAATTAGTAAATTAATTTCCGACTCTAACAATTTGTAAGCCTCTTTTTGGCTCATAACGCAATTTTTCATTTCGTTTGAAATTTGATTACTATCAAATTCGATAGAAATTGGGATGGAATACGACTATTCCTTGGCCGACTCTGTCACTCTCCACATGTTGGATGGAATTGGGATTTTTAAATGATTTACGGATAAAGTTCTGGAATATGGCCGCAACTGAGAGGGAGCTTGATGGCTTTCAAAATGTTATACAAAAATCATGTTCCTACAATATTAATAAGATGTATTGCATTCAAATATCTTATCTGCAGAACTTTACCTTTGGAACATTGATGACCCTCATCTCTCGTGAAAATGTATATCACTTGGTACTATACTACTAGCCAAATCGAATTATCAAATACATGTATCCTTTATATTGTATGTATCTTTTACAGTAACAATGTTAAGATGTGGCACATTTAGCCAACACCGCAACATTCCAGTGGGAAAGCATAGTACCAAATGAAGCCACTCCATTGGCTGTGTCCTATACCCAACTCGATTATTCTGTTTCCAATATTTTTAATAAAGAAGGAAGCTTTCACTAGATTTTTCTATTAGCAACTATTCAGATCATGACTGATTGAGTTAATTTTCTTCCAGTTTGTTATCGCAATCGTAATATCTTCCAATCAAATTATATTCCAAAATCGTTATTGGATCCCAGAAATTATGCCATATACCATACCAACAACGTATGGTATGGATACGTCGTGCTATAAACCTAATTTATTCAACATTGGAAACACTTCGCCTAAAAGGATAGTGAAACCAGTTCCCAGTTTATCGTAATAGAAAAATGTATCCACATATCGGTTGCAATTCCGCAACATATTAGTTTTGCCTCGTTTGTGCATTTGCACTTCTTGCTTCTATTACATAAACTGCATCAATCAGTTTGCAAACGATTTTGAGCTGCTCTAAAGAAACTGCAATGTTCTTTGGACGATGAACAGCTTCTCGTTCAGCGTCATTGGAGGATAAATGCACTCAACAGCATCTCTATATTCATCATGTTCGATGGACGGTTCCTTTAGTCCTAGCAATCTGGAATTAATCAATAAAAATTATAATTCATCGGAAGAAATTCTCGTTTCAATACCGCCACCAAATCATCATATATGTTGTTATTCCCTCCTAAATTAATTTGAACCTTTTTGTAAATCGCAGAAAATTTTCAAAGTGATGCACTAAAATCATCTAGATCTATCGATTCTGATGATTATACGTAATGTCGAAAATTAAATAACAGCTGAACATTACTCTCGATGCTATTGGTTTCTTGTTATTGGCTTTGAAACTTTTCCTCTGCTTCTTCTAACAGCATCATAATTGTGTTCCTTCAATTCTACGGCCTCCAATGCAAATAACCTGTATCAATCACCAACACAAAAGTTAACCGGAAAAATTTTAAACAAGCCAATGCTCAATATTGAAATAAGAGCTTTCGAATATAAACAAGGTCAGCACTTTCATCTCGACGAATGTAGTTGTATTACCTCCAATTCGGATTCTAATATAAATATTTTTTTCGATTTTGATACCAAATTTTAGTCGACTTCTGCAAGCATCCACATAGTAAAACACACCAAAAATTGTCTTGCAATTGATGTAAAATAATTTTTTGTGTCTTTTACTAAGTGAGTGCTTGGAATTGTCGACTAAAATTGATAACCGAGAATTTTTTTGTGGAGAAATGAACATCAGTTCGTCAGCTGTTTGTATGACCAGCTGGAATTGACAGGGAGCTTATTAAAAATTTTTTCCGGATCACTCCTATAGTCTATTTAAATTTTTAGATATTTTCTCCTATATTTTCCCCATGGTCCGCTAACTACGAATAAATATTACGTTTAGTCATAAATTGTTATTCAGTATATGTGTCATTATTCCAATTTACGGTTACACCAGATCGAGATTTTCTGAGACTTATTCCTAAATTAGCTTTGTGAAACAACTTTTCAAACTGTGAAGTATCAGGATTACACTTTTTACGATTTCCTTCAGTTTAACACGATAATTTCTATAAAAGTCAGTTATCGGTTAACCGGTCAAACTCACCCTCGAAAAAAATGGAATGAAAGGAGAGAGACGAATTTGATTCAAAAAGTTAAATTAAATTATCTAAATAAGTTTATTAATTATTTATCTCACGATTTGAATGAATGTTGAAAGGTTTACGACGAAATTGATTTAAATTTTGAAAACCATTTCAGCAGAATTCGAGTAACGTTTGATTAAATTTCGAATACATTTTCCATGATTGCCGGATTTTAATGTTGTTCGTTCGTTAGACGTAATAACGATGTTCCCAAAATAAAATCATTTTACCTAGATCTTTATAGTCCTCGGGGTTCCGGACCTCCATATAAGTATCTTATAACAAAACTTTCGTTGTATCCCGATTTTTTATATTTAAGGTCGATGTATGTACATAGTTTAAAACAATTGCACGGCGGTCACTGATAATGGATTAATAGTGATCGTTAAAAATTGTACGTAATTGGTTTAAATTCAAATCAGATATTGGCGTGAAATCCTTGTCAATTTTTTGCGTGAATTAGGTGTCATCTCATTGTTCGAATATAACCAATTTTGGACTTTATCGGGATGCTGGCTAAAAGTTATTGCTAGAATTCGGAAAAGTCATATTAAACTTGGTTGTCCTACACCACCCAATCTCCTTGGGTAGTATAGTCCCATTGCGACAACTTAGTATATACGCCATTATGGTATTTGTTTTCCAGGGTCATCTCAAGAAAATTTGGAAATTTATTTATTTCGTAGGCCTATGCCAAAAGAGATAGTTTAGCAGGAAAGTCACATAACCAGTTAAATTGTCCTAAACATTTTTTTTTATGTTTTTGGGACAGATTCAGTACAAAATTCAAGCGAATTAATTTGACTGGTTTATGATCATTCAGATTACAATGTAATCCTAAATTTGTAGACAGATTAAAATGCTTTGAAAGAGATTACAAAACGTAGCCGCCCGCATCGAATTAAACTTAAACAAGTCTGATCACCGTAGTTTAGAACTATAGTCCACTAAACCACTCTATCAATCGTCTATGTTATCGACCGATTCTACGAATAGTCTACCTTGGATATACGATATCTACATTGTCTACGAGTTGTCGATACGTCGACGTAAAACATAATAGGTGACGCGTAAACGCCCATCCCAGGGAAAGGGACTTTGGCAATTCCTGGGGTCTGACCTCAAAATGATGTTATTCATCTACAAATCACTGGTTTTACCTTTACTGTCGTATGCATCAGGTGTATGGTGGCCAATTGTTAAACTCACGTCTTTTGTAGCAAGGCTGAATGGACTGCAGATGACAGCCAGTAGGGCTATAACCGGTGCTATGTCGTCTAATCCCTTTCTTGTTATGGAGTCTATTCTATGCTTGCCGAAATTATGTCTTACATTCTTGGTTCTGCGTTCTTGAAATGCCTTCGGGACATGTACGGAACATTGAGAGGTTGAAAAGGTGAATGACAGGCTATTGCCCGAATTTAATTTCAACTATTCATTCACCATCGTTTTCCTTTCGAGAGAACAGTTGTCCGAGTCGACAGGTTTTTTGTGGATGGCTCTTGTTCAGAAGTCGGTGCAGGGTTTGAATTTTACTGTCCAAAGTATGGGCTCATATTATCATGTGGGTGCCTGCTCATTGTGGCATTTTGGGAAATGAGGTTGCTGACTTTTTAGCGAAAGGTGGATCGCGTAGTAAATTTGTTGGTACCAAGCCAGAAATTCCTCTATCATTCAATGGTGGTAAGTTCGTTAGTAATAAGTGGACATTTGCAGCTGTCCGACCTTTGTCGAAGCTAGATCCTAAGAGTTTTCTTACAGATCTTTGAACGTAGATCAGTTATTATCCATTTCTTGGTTCAAACTTTTACAGGCTTCTGCGAGTTAAGATAGATCCTCTAGGTTTGTACCATGGCACCATTGTGTCATTGAGTTCGGAACCTCTTTAGGTTCTAACCATTTGAAGTAAAAATAGGTCTAAGTGTGCCGAAGCAGCCACTCTATCCAAACACAATCTAACGTATACTGCAGAATTTACGGATGTCTTAACCTCTATTCGTGACCAAATTTGATAGCAAGTTGAATTAGAATAAATATTTTGAATTTTAACATATAATTTGATAAATAAAGGAAAGTTTGAAATAAGTTTGCAGTAAAAAATTACTTGTTGAAATGGAATTAAATCTGAAATAAAGTTTTAGACAAAATGGGTTTGAAATTGAACAAAATTCGAGTAAATTTTGATTAAAATCCGAATCGTTAACCTAACCGAATAATAAAGTATACAAGCGAGTTGAGAACAGATTCTATTCAAACCCTTGTTAAAATCCCTTTAAGGGAACTTCACAAATTTTAGTACATCGGCAAATATGTGTTCATGTTGACGGTAGTAGTAGCGACCCCTGCTGAGTCGACCTCATTTCAAAAGGTCAAAATCACATGAGTCGGCCACTGACCTACTTAGCTTTGGGTCGGTAGAACACTTGGGTCGGCAAAGCTAAGTAGGTCAGTGCGCCGACCCAAGTGTCACGCTAAGTAGGTCTGACCCAAGTGCTTTGCCGAGCCATGTGTCACGCTAAGTAGGTCCGACCCAAATGCTTTGCTGACCCAAGTGTAGGTCCGACCCAAGTGCTTTGCCAACCCAAGTGTGTAGGTCAACCCAAGTGTCACGTTTGACCTTTGAAAGTAGGTTAACTCAGGAGGAGTCATTACTACTGACGGTGGATCATAATCCTGCTTCTTGTTCAAATTTAATCTCTGAAATATAAAATTTAAACAGTCCATCTACTTTAATACCGATACTATATGCAACCCTCCAGAAAATACGTTCACTATATTTTGAAGCATTAAATATTTAAAAAATAATAATAATGTCATAAAAATAAATTGACAAAAAAATTTATTAATTTAGTTATAATCGGTGATTAAACGTAATAACTGATTGAATTTGTCATACTTTTCCGTTCATAACTCCCATATATGTATACGCATACATGTATAGACACACATACGGATCAACCAAAAATATTTTAATCGGTTTTATAATTTTATTTGTATTTGAATATAAATTATTTATTGATTTTATGATTTTTAATTTACAAACATAAAATTAATGCGTTGAGTGTCTCATTGCATTTTTGTCAACAAAAAATTTAAATTACTTCCTTTAAATAATAGTAAAGTTACAACAACCAATCGTATGTATACACACTATGTACCACCCCTCTGACCACATACACGTATGTATGTATAGCTATTAAGTGATAGTAAATACATTTCTTTGAGAATTTCTTTTTATTCACCAAACATAATTATTTAATTCATCACATCCGGTTAAGTACTTTAGTACTAAATGTATGTACATATATATGTATGTATGTACAAAAAAAATAACAATAATAATTAATAATAATCATAAAGACATGTGACAACAACAACAAATAATGGGAAAATTATATTTTTGCATATATTAAGTGCAATGGCCGGAATTACAAACAAGCAGCGAACGTACAATAGAATTTAATATTTTTATTTTTACATGATTCTTGGTTATTATTACCACCACTGTGTGTTTGCGGTGAGCTCGACTATACATATGTATTATACATATATGTACAAAAGGGTGATACAACATAAACGTTAGGTTTATGGGAAAAATCGATATAAAAAAAAATTCCAACCGAAAAACAAAAAAATACTGTACCGTCATAATTTCTCATCAAACCCAATTTAATTAATATTTTTTACCCAACCAGCCAATAGTTTTATTCGGTTGTTGGAAATTTTTTTATTTTTTATTTATTATGTGTGGTAAATATTTAAATGGTTATTTCTTTCATTATTTTGGTGTGTAATTTTCAAATACATATATGCATATTATGTAGATGGGTCGAGCACATCGAAATATTACTATATATACCGTATGCACAATTATTTAAATCAATTTAATTAATTCGTGACCGATCATTCAATTTTTAATTATAAAAAAAAATTATTTAATAATTAATTTCAAACGGAAAATTACTGTTAAATTATTAGTTTTGTATTTTTATGAAAGACAACTATTATTCGAGTACTTAAAATTGTAGACTATTTCAATGGAGGTTATAAATCAAATATAAAGCAGGAAGATCATAATAGGCCCCAAAAGAACCCGGTTATAAATTTCCGAATAACATATCTCCATGCAGGGAACTACCAAGGTTTTTCTTAAAAATCGGGTTTGAATCCCGAATACAGGCACTGAATAACCGAATAGAGACAAAAAATGTCCACATTCTAAAAATTTTAAAAATCGAATTACGATTTGGATATAAGAGATTACTTACAACTGAGATTCTAAACTTCTTAATCTAATTTCGAAACTTTTTCGACGTATTCGATTCTGAAAATAAAAATTTTGTAATTTGAAAAGTAAAGTGTCCTAACTTTTTATTTATGCTGAATGTATTAGCGTTAATATCCGAGAATACAGTGTGAAAACATAGGTTCGTACTCCCGACACGATACTGGAACCGATAATGGTGAGAAAATGATGTAATTTGCAATTGCTCACGATCTTATAGTGGTAAGCACATTCTTCCCTCATAAACAGACAAATTTGGAAATACGGACACATCCTCGTAAAATTTCCCGCAGCCAAATTGACCACATATTATGTTCAAAATGTTGGAACTTATCGGTCTGCAATCAAAAATGTAGGCTGTATTATTTGGTCGCTGCAAAGCTACGATGGAACTTTACGTACAGGTTCTTGAATACAGGGAAACGTATGGAACGTTTCAACTGTAAAGGTCTGATAAATCTTTTTAAAGGCAGCATTGAGGAAGCTAATTACCAGACTGACTGTGTGAACCCTGACTGGGAGGTACTGCAAATGTTGGATGTCTGTGCTGCTTAACAGACTTTAGGTATAGTGAAAGCCAGACCCAAGAATGATTGGTTTGATGACGAATGTCGACTTGCAATTGAGCAACAAAATATAGCGCATAGTGAAGTGGAACAACGTCTCACAATCTCGAGGAAAAACAAGGCTACTCTTACTAAGAGAGCAGCTTAGCAACTTTGTAGACGGAAATAGTGAGAATGGTGGAAGGCCGAGGTTCTGAAAGTACAACAACTCAGCAATGAGCGCAGTTCGTGTAATTTCTTAAAAGAGGAACTTGCACCATACTTTGAGGCCTGCGTCAACGTCATTCAAGACTACGATGGAAACCTTTGTGTAAACATCGACGTAGCATTTGACGCATCGAAAGGGACAATTTACCGACTTTCTTACTGTTCATCTTAGTGGGAGTGAGAAGGTTTAAATATATGGACTCTCGTATCACTTACGATAACTGTGTGGGTGAGCATATTAAAGTGTTATATTGTACATGAAGTAAAATCTCACCGAATTCGCTCGCTCGATCAGGTTCTGCATACTGATCTGGATCGAATTGTGCACTGATCACTGAAAGGAGAGCCACCATATATGGTAGGCACAGACGTTGTTGCAGACGACGATGGCTCCACGGTCTAGAGCACGACTTGGCTTCTTAACGTTCTCTAAGACAGTATGAAGACCAAGCTCGGGATCGAAACCGCTGGAGCCGCCAGATTGTTGACACAGTAAAGGGCTAGTAATGGCCTTTAGAAAATTGATTATTATTATTAGTGGTAATATCTACTAATCTGCATATATTCGGGCGGCAATATCTTATTTTATGTTTTATTTAAGTAAATAGTTAAAACATCGGCTATCCGATTAATAAAATACAGAACACAAACTACTCATCTCAAATTATGTAAGAAATCGGTATCACTTGGGCTGATATATTTTTGTTAGGCCATTGTGTTCTCCGTTTTCGGCCGCACAATAGATTCTTATTCAAATAGAGGGTATCCTAATCAGACCGCCTGTTTTAAAATTTGAAAAGAAACGCAGTGTTTATTTGAATTTGTCCTGATATTTTTGACAGGGTAGACATAGAGGTTATATATGAAATACAATATCTGATAAATGGCCGCCTCGTGACTGATGACACACGTTTTACTTCTTTGACGAAATTTTTGATGACTTATGGCATAGTGCCAGCTCAATTTTATCAAATACGTGTCGAATCTAGACTTTTGTTTCAATAAACCCCACAGAAAGAAATCCAACGGCGTAAAATCGCATGAGATCTCCAGAAAAGCAAACATCCAAAACAACCGCTTCATATACACCACGATTCAAAGGAGGAGATGAAGGATAGCTTAGTAATGTTGATTTAGAAGAAATATGAGGAAACCATCTCGAAAATAATCCAAGTATAACGGTACACATGCTCTCCAGAAAATTATTATGGCGAAAACCCTTGATATTTTTAAATGGGAAAGTTTGACATATTTTGATAATATGACAAGGCAAGCGACTGCTTTCAAATATAACCGTTTAATTTTTAACGGCCTAGACAAATGACAAATAAAGAGCTATAATTTCCAGGAATGGTCTTATATCAGAAATGATATCAAATATAAAATAATCACTGGTATGAAAAATCGCATTCAGAAAAAGGAAAGTTGGCAAACTCAACAAGGCTATAACTCGTATCTCGCCACCAAAACCAATGCTACCGATAACACAAGTTTGGTACAGAAAAATAGGGATATGAAATATCCAAGCAATGGACGGCCAGAAAATGGAAAACAAAATGGCTTAATTAAAACATATCAGCCCAAGCGCGGTCACGGCCAATTTCATTAAAACTTATTTCATATTGCCCCCTTCGGTCTTTTTCGGACTTTTGCCTATTTCGATACGAAATATCCAAGCTAAAAATCTGTTGTGCGGCCAGAAAATGGAGAACCCAATAGCCCTAATATTTAATTAATTTAAAATAATTTTATTTACTAATCGGATGGATGGACAGAAGTTTAAAATATAAAATAATATTGATCAGCTCGAATGTATGCAATTGATTTACTATCAATACTAATACATTTACACCAATAAAAAATTAATACAGTTTTAGGAAATACTTACTCCTCGCACAAAATAGTCGGTTATACAAATTTTCCAATTTAACTTGAACTTTGGGATATTTCATGAATTTTGAAATTAAAATGATTTTTCAAAATTCGGAATATCACTCGAATTATATTTAAAAAAATATCAATTTAAAGCTCACAATTTTTTTTTCAAAACAAAGCAAAATCTATTAGTTAATTCTTGAAATATTTATTAGAATTTTGACGGATACTTCAATTTTATGATTTAAAATTGATTGAATTGATTAAATGATTGCTTTAACTCAGTCCACTGACAAGTTTGTTGGATAAACCAGAAAGGTCTTGGGACTGCCATTAAATATCTTATTCCACATAATGATTGCTACGGACAGTCTAGATATGATTGGTTCTTGCAAGAGTAATTATTTTTCTAGTGAACCAATCATATACGGATTGCAACACACAACAGTTTTAGTTTAAATAAAGTTAAAAAGTGCTTTGGTAGAATATTTTTTTGCAAAACTTCGTATAGAGAGAATTCAACCAACGACAATAAATTTATATAAAACGTTAAAAGCATCTTTAATAAAACCCAGAATTTTTGAAAATTAGATTAAGAATATTTAAATTATTTTACTTTTATTGATTCGCGATAGAAACAAATCGATATTGACGATTGAAAAACAAAAATATGTTACAAATTACCCAGTCACACCAAATTTTTAATTTCTTAATTAAATTTGAAAATATGAAAGATTTCGAAACCGAATTTCCGTATATTAATATTCAAATTCGAATTATTAAATCATTGATGTGTATTTGTTCAATTTTAGACAATTTCTCCAATTTTTGCAATATTTTAATTAGATTTTGGGCAATTTTTGAAATTTTGTAAGTAGGATACAAAAGAGATTCGAATAAAATTAGACCTTTAATCGGAGAAAGATTTGGGGGAGGCATGAGTCTCGAACCAAGTAGAAAAAAAATTAAATTTGACAAATTTGATCAACAAGATATATCATGTTTTTTGGTAGACATTTCGTTAGGGAACGGTTAATTTAATACTGGTTCCAGGGCCTGTAGTACCCTTAATCCGGAATTGAGCAAACCAAACTATTGGAACATTTTGCGTTAAGCGGAAGCGACACCGATGCTACTTACTACGATCAATATACTGAGATTAAAACATTGGTGGCGAAGACTATCCATGTTTGAAACAATTAGCCCTTCTCGTCACTCGTACAACCTTTCAGCATTTTAATACTCTTCATGAGAACTTTTTCAAACTTCTAGAAGAAGCATAAAATTAAAATTTTCTGGATTAAATCTAATTTTTCCGTACATTTTTCCCTTCCCTTGCAAATGTAGAATGATCTCGAAATCCTATGAATTTTCATTTTTGAAGCAATTGCCTATGAAATGGAAACCCAGAAAATTTCTGTTAGAAAATTTCTTCATTCGTTGAAATTTCTTCATTCGTTGAAATTTTACATCCGATCATAAGAAAAAAATATTTTAGCTTGAAAGAAGGATAAGAATGAATTTTTAGCTTTTTGATGAATATTTTGGGTGATTTTATTGGTCTAGAACTCGGATGTAAATATCTAAGTAAATATTCGACCTCGCGAACCCATCCTATAAACAAAATTTGGCTAGCCCTTTAACGGTGTGGAATAACCTTGATTTAAAAGACATTGAGTGGCGTAACTGAGAAAAACAAGACCGCGGTATATTTTAATAAAATAACTGGTTCTTTAATACTTGATAATTTTGAATTTCGTAGAAAACTATTTATTAATTTGATTTTCAAAAATTAGCGTTCGGTAGTTGCCTCTGTAAGGGTTACAAATAAGATAAATAATGAATACACTTCTGGAATTGTATTGGACGATAACTGGTAATTGGAAAACGGCGTTTAGTTTAGCGTTTTTCGTGTTTAAATTCTAAAAGGCTCAAATTTTATTTATTTGCCAAAAACTGGGTATCGTACAAATCATTTGTTGGCCACACAAACTTTAATATTGATTTAACTGCTTTTGGATAGTAAAATTAGTTCACCTTTTTTGAATTAGATGTCATAAGTAGCAAAAAAAAATATTTTTATGTATTATTCTGAAGCTTTCGATAGCGGAGATTTACACTATTTAAGATTTAATTTTAGACACATTTTAGGGCATTTAAATATCGACATCAATAATTTTTGTTCTAGGTAAACACAAGAACCTTATTGTTCATTGAAAGTGACTCAGAAAGGTCACCTTAAGATTGTTGTGCACTTTTTGCATAAAGTTTTAGAATATGGAATGCAAATAAATTAGACAACATATTTAAACCTTCTAATGGTTTGACAGGTTTCTTTTTCAATTCTTCCACGATATTTTTTAATTAATTTCTTTATTTTGATTTGCTGTGTAATGATGTATTGAAGCTGCTTACCACTTATCATTATTAAAAAATTATTAATTTTGAGTTCTTAATGGGCCCCAACGCATTGATTGCACAGGATGATTTACGCCACTGTATTAAGAGAAGTTTTATGACCGCACGTCATAAAACTGGACAAATCCAAACTATTAACACCATATCTCAGTCCGTGAGACGATTTTAAATTACAGTTATTTGTAAGACTTCTACGGTATTAGTAAGCAGTGGTGCCAGATTGCAAAATTTTTCTTTTTGGAATATTTTTAACTTATTTTTCAGAAGTAAAAGATTTTTACTAAAAAATGAAAAATTATGCTAAAAGAGCAAAAATGCTAAATGCTTGATCTAATATTGATGCCCTGAAAAGAAAATGTACCAGTATTCCAATAAAATTAGATTTTTGACTTCAAAAAATCAAGTTTTCATAATGTGGTAGCTCTATTTGAAAGAGACCTTTCACCAGTCGTTTCTTGTTCCTGTAACAGACGTTTATCTATCGACGGACGGCAGTTTGCTCAAATTAATGCTTAACACTAAACATCGTTATTTTAAATGTAATATCGTCGAAATTAATTCACTGATTTCACGATTTTAATTTATTTGGTATGAGAGTCCATGAAAAGTCTGTTAAAAATAAAACCGATCAGCCTCTCAGTCCCAAATCGGTTATTTTCCAGTATTAAATTCACAAAATGTTTGTTGGGTAGTCATCGGTTTATTCGTTTTCGTTTATTTTTTATTAAAATCGGATAGTTTTTGTAGAGCAATCGGCTATTCGGATTTGTTTATTTTTTAGTTTTCCTACTTTTCAAAATTAAATGAACCGACACTTTACGGCCAATGAACTAAGAAGCCTGTTGCGGTTAAAAATGTTTTCTCTGCATAAGTCTCTGCATAATTATTCTGCCAGCCATGGCTAAACGTAATGCATTTCTTAAAGCGATGGTTTGAAGATAGGTGAACAAATTTTTGGAAACATATATATCACGAGTGATTCAGCCGTAAGGTTTCCATCGCAGATACATAAATGAACTCAAACGAGCACGACAATTAAAAAACATGATTACTTTACTAGAGCGCGCCAATAACCAAATTTTAGGAATCCCGTTTCATTTTAATCGAAACTGGCTCGCAAAAATTAAGCATCCTGCATAATATATCTTAAAACCATACTGTAATTTCCATACGCAAAAATAGTATGCCTCCCCACTAAGCCCTCTAAAATTCGGGGGCCTAGGACTTCATCCCATGAGGCACTGTGGAACTGTGGCCCAATATATTTAATACAGCGACATGTTCCGACCATTAACAATGACCAAAATGGAAACAAAATTCCAAACGAGCCTTCTAATTTTTCAAAATTTTTCGATACTGCCCTCTTGAGTGAACCTGTCATTCCACAGTTGACCTCTATTAGTTGGCAGCTTCAAATATTTATTTTTTTAAGAAAATTAGGGGCTACTACAGACTACAAATACCATAAATCAGTCACAACTTTCTGATTTTGGATTTAAAGTTATTGCAAATGTTGGTGATTCCATGCAGGTTTGACGAGCATCACAGACAAATTTAATTTCAATTCTTCTAATTATATTATTGTGTGGACTGATTAAAAAACGAAAAAATTCGGTTATTTCATTTTTCAATACATTTTCATATTGATTATTCAAATTATATTAATTATTTAGAGAATATATACTTACAACCACAATAATTACAACAACACATACTGTGTTATCGTATATACTTTTGGGGAAAATAACAATACCAACAAAAAAATTTATATAAATTTTCATTTTGTATTATGAATATAATAAAATTAGTTGAAATTTTCTTTTGTGTTCATTTTTTGTTGTTGTTGTCAGGTTTTTTAAAATTTTATAGCACATACATATATCCGATTTCGTGGTTCGGTTTTGCTACTGACAATGAATAAAACTACTACTAAAATCCACTGTAAATTTTATGTATAATACGTATATACAGTTCGCGCTTATACACCTAGATTATACCTATCCATATATGTATAGCACATCGACCGAAAGAAAATGTACGAGGAAAACACGATTTTTCCAATTTCAAAGTGTTTTTTTTTTATATTTTGTTTACAGATTTTTTGTTTTGATTTTTTTGGGTTATTCCTGCTTCTTGTTCTCATGTTACGTTGTTTTCCCGAATTTTCTCGGTTTTTAAATGGGAAAATGAAAAAGTTTTTTGATTTTATTCATCCATATATAGAATTTAACACAGCGAGTATGGGAACCATATATCGCCGAGCGCAGTACATATAAACTTTCAATTGTGTGCAGATAATAAATTTTTATTAATGATTTTCAGCGCCTTTATGTGAAAATTTTTATACCTATAGTACATCATGTAGTTCATTTTCATTATGGTTTTTTTTTTATATTATTCACCCGGAGTAGTTGAACAAATTTTTATTTTATTTTATTTATTTATTTATTTTTTGTTTAAAAATAATTTTTATGGTTTTTCCAAATAATTTTTGTTTTGTTTATTTATTTTGATAAATATTTTGTATATAACAATTTTATTTTCTTTTTATTTTCCAGGTAAACAATTTTTGCTATATATACATATCGGAGATAAATCGTAAGTAATTTGATAACAAAAATATATTTACCCGATGAGACTATCTGTACGTGTACGTACTAGGAGTAGTAAGAGTAAAGTATAGTGATAATTGTTTAAAATTTATATTGCCGATTGTCTGGAGAATTTTAGTTTTTTTGCTACGTTATCAATATGTAAATATATATACATTTTTGGTAGAGCGATATACGTACATATACACCGAGATAAGAATCTAATATCGAACGAAGAATAATATAAAAGGCCATTAAACCAAAGTATAACAAGCCACACAAGAATTCAAACAATGAATAGTGGTATAACTATATATATCCTAGTTTTTTTTATGTTTAAATAATATAAAACAATTTTTACGGGTATTTTGGGGTTATATATAGTTTTCGTCATACATATATCTACTAGATATGTATATAGTCTAGCCACCATACCTTAGCGTAAGAGCAAACAAAGATATTTTTCCACGTCTTACAATTGTATAACAATAACGTACAATTTATATAAAATTATATTAATAAATATAATAATAAATAAATAAGAAGAAGACGACGAAAGTTGAAATTCTTGTTGGGAAAATAAAAAAAAAAACATTTTCCCGCAACGTTTTGTTCATGGCTCGAATTATATATGATGGTATATAAAAGGCGATGCTGCACATAATATCCACAGCATGTGAATTTGTTTTGTTATCAGAGCGAAATTAAATATTAAATGATACGAATAAAAATCGTTTTGTGGTGATTTTCAATTAAAAATTATAGTGTACAGTAATTGTGCTATTTGAACTTAAAAAAAATTTCATTTTCTTAAGTTTATTGCCAAAACTATATACATACTACACATGTATTTACACATATAGCGCTTTATATCCAATCAGATCAAATAACTTAAAGCTTTTATAAATTCGCTAAGGCATACCACTATCTCATAGTCTCGATCAATTGAACAAGTTGAACATTTAATAAATGAATAGGATAAAAGCTCATGGCTAGATTTCCAAAATAATTTTATAAAAAAACTTTCAAAATCTTCAATAAACATTACATTCAATAATACTTAAAAGCTCCCTTTGCCAAATGGAAAATTGCTTTATTACTAAAAGCTTTTACATTTACATAAACACAGTAATCGTGAAAGCCTGTTTGCCAGTTTCATCAAACTCGAATTTTCCAATATTCGGGAATTCCGAAAATTTATGAAATTGAGCTTTTCGTGGCAAAGTTTCTGTTTCTAAAATTAACAATTATTTGAAATAATTTTTGATGGAAGAAGACGCTTATGAAACCAACGAGCTTTTAATTTTATGCATAAAAAATCACGGTCAACTATCAAATTATGTTATACAAATTGTCAAATGAATGTTTGGTAAACATTAATAGAAAAGCTCATCGAAAGCTTACCCGAACATAAATATAACTAAAATATCGTATTCCACTGAAACCTTGCCCACGTATCAAACATTTGTGTTTGTCATTTATTATAGAAAAGCGTTCAATTGAAACAATGGAAAGCTCTAGTTTTGTTTAGAAAGTTTTTATTGAGTGTAGCATAACAACACGGGAATCTAATTTAATGTTGAGCCTGGTTTTAAATTCTTATTAAATTCAATTTAATCAAAAGTTCAATAAAAGCTCTCAAAAAATTAGACAATAAATGAATAAATAACGCGAAAGCTTATTACCTAATTTCCCACACCGATTTATACATAATTTTAATTTTTAAAACTAAAATTACATTTATTTCTTAAGCTTTCAAAATGATTTGTGTAAATTTGTTTGGTTTATTACTTGAGAACATTTATTAAAAGCACTTCATAAAGCTTTTATTATACTTTAACATTAATAACAATGTTGTTTTCCTCAATACAAAATGCTTTTCTAATTATCTTATTAGTTAAAAAATTACCGTTAGCTTAATCAAACTTTAGCAATTTTGTAGACATCCTCCACAAACCTCATTCCGAATTTTGTTAGTGAGGTTTCTAAATATTAGCGTTATCAGTCGAAAAGTCGAAGCTTAGATTCTAATTAACTGAAGGTATTTTGCTATTTTATTGATGGCGATGGAAACTTGCTTTATGTTAAAGCTCTTATTTAATTGAACAGAAATGTTGCTAGAATATCACACTCAATGGAAAGCTTAAAACATTTTGATTGTGTCATTTTTTCTCATTAAAACGTTTAAACAACAAAAACCTATTGTTCGTTTACATAATACAACAACTGAAATCAAGCTAAATAAGCCATAAGATAAACCGTTTTTATTATTATAGAATTTATTTAAAGCTTCACAGAAAGCTCTATGTAAGTTTACGAAAATTGACTAATAATTTTTGTGCGAGTATGTCCTAATGCAAAAATTATGCTCAACAGCAGGCCTAAATTTAACTGAATAGGAAAGCTTAAAAAAATTACTCAGCTTATCGACTTTAGAGAGGCCGTGAAAAAAAAATTAAAAACCGCGTTAATCATTAAAATTTCGAACATGCATTGCAATTGCTCGATTTGTTAATTAATGACATATTAAAGAAGCTGCAATAACCCGTTTTCATAGTAAATTGTCTATACCGGCGGTTAATAACAATCGTATTGAAGTTATAAAAGTGTTAGAACCTCATAAGTTGTCACAAATGACATCGTGGTATTAAACGATGATAATGATATACCATCAACTCAACAATCATCAGTGCTAAATCGACATTCAACTCGGAAATATCATCTTTATTGATGAACAGTTCAACTGATGAAGTTTTTACTGATAAACAGTTCAAAGGCTAAGTATATTTATGAAAAAGTTCGAATTTACTTTCGAATGTACTTATTTTCGGTCTTCGGTGCCAATCAGGCGAACCACGTGATTTCCAGTAAAGAACCAAAAATGATCGCCACCTTCGATACAAATGGTACACATTCAATTCATGGTCATAACTTTAATGTAATCGGAATCCTCGATTAATTTAATTGATGCCTCCTATGTCACGTAAACGGTGGATTAATGTATTTTTCATGCACCAAAGAATATAAAAAGGTCCTTAGCCGAAAAAGCAATAGTATAACTAAACATGTTGGAACTCACACTGATAAGAAAATTAGTTCGACTCAATATACGAGCAAATCATTCTTAAAATCATTAAAATCCAGCTTACTACCAAAAAACAGTAGCAAAACTGTTTATAATGAGGATTTTGCAACCGTATATGATTTCATTAAACGAGAAAGAAAGAATTGTTGACAAAAAAAGATCTGAAACTTAGAAACTGCTATGCTAAATCAATTAACTCAGTTACAAAAGTATACATCATTAAAGGTAAATCAGTTATTGTTGTATCACTTAAAGATAAAACCAACTGCACTGACTTAATTTGTGTGTTAGATATACTTTAAAGTCATATTTGCAATATACACGGGAATCATTTATCCGCACGCTTGACCTTAATTGTCTTGTAGACAAATTAAAATTAGCAGTGGATTATATCGCCAACTGTTCATGCTCCAATATCAAATGGGTTCTGAATATCCCGTTTAATAAGTCAACACATTTTGAAAAAGCTTTGTCATCACGTTGGATTACTTTTGAACCTAGCAAATTTTTGGAGCCTACTATCAAGAACAATGTATCAATTATATTATTATTCATAACTAGTTGGTAGATGATAAAAAAACTGACAAGATACACATTGATCGGGAAAGCTTTAAACATCGAAATCTTGTGTATACAGTTTTTAAATTAAACCAACAATTCTGTAAAATTTTATGAAAATTAAGGAACCAACGTACTTTATATGAGCTCAAATTTCAAAAATATTTTATTCTTTTTTATAAGTTTTGTTATCAAGATTTAATTTCTTCCACAATTCACAAATCCAAAAAAGTTCAAAATCTCAAAAATTTAATTTAAAAATGACTTTTTGCTAATCTTAGTTTTATAGGCATGAGTTTAAAAAATTCCACAAAACTGTATTTCACATAAGTTCTCAAATTTGATATTAAACTATTTTCAAACGGTGGAAAAGCTCATTCCAAAACTAAGGAGAGGTTTACATAAAAGCTTTGATTATAATAGCCACATACGTCAAAAGCTTAAACAAGCTTTTCATTGCGTTTTATTCTTCAAGCTTTATGTTTAACAGGATGGAAATATTAACAATCTGATAGCATCAATAATGGTTTTTATATAGATAGTCTTTGTGAATCACAGTTAAAAACCTCATGCCTAATACAAATCGAATTTAATAATATTTAAGGATTTGAAACGCGAAAGCTTTCTCTGCCTTATTTTGAATGATTTCATTTGTTATAGAATTAATATGATGAAAGCTTATACTAATGTAATTGTTGAGCTTTCAAAGATGAAAAGCACATCCATTGAAACAAGGAAAAATACTTAAGGAAGTTATACTATTTCCGAAAACAATTCTCAGACAGAACTTTATTGAAATGTTCATGAACTTATGAAACTAAACTTTTAATTTAAGCTTCATTTACAACTGAGAGTAATGAAATTTTTAACATTTAAAAATTAAACTTATTTTTATTAAAAGTTATTGAGTAGAAAGCTTATAAAAAACAAAAATTTTGCAATGTAATTTTACATGGTATTTTACCTAGCGCTGGAAATCAAGAAGTTATGCAGACAATTTGCTGCAAACCCACTGTGAATACATTGAATATGTAATTTGTTGGGGGCTAATTCGAAAATATGTTAAAATATTTGTTTTAAATAATAAAATGAATTAAAAATAAAAAATTTGAATCGGCTTAAATAGACTTGAAGGACTTTGAATTCGTCTATCTATTACCAGGCTATTTTAACACAAAAAATTGTGCTTAGCTTTGTTTTACAATTCCTTTGATTGATTTTGGCAAAATCTGAATAAAATGGTCAAAAATTTCATCAAGCTAGTTTTATATGAAATAGTAACAAATTTCAGTAACGTTTTGCAAATATTTTCAAATCTTATCACACCAAATTTTCGACTTTAAGAGAAATTTTGGTTAGAGAAAAACGTCTTTTTATTAATATCAGACTTAATAATTTAATAAATAAAAAATGCAGATATTCTTAATTTTCATACTGTAAATCCTACCGCAATAGTCGTGGTCATCAGCAGGCCTTAATTTAACTTAACCGGAAAGCTGGCAAAATTTACTCAGGCCAACGATTTTAGAAACCATAAAAAAATTAAAAACTATGTAAACGATAAAAGTTTCGAACATGCATTGCAATCGAGTAAGTTCGATAATTAATGAATAAATTAGATGAAAGATCACTAAACCCAATTTTAAATATACATTTATCAACAGATTCATTAAACTTTACCTAACATTGCAAAGTCCGAAATTTGATTTCAAACAGTGGAAAAGCTCATTCCAAAACTAAGTAGAGATTTACAAAAGCTTTGATAATAATAGCCACAAATGACAAAAGTTTAAAAAAGCATTTTATTTCGTTTTATTCTTAAAGCTTTATTTTTAACTGGACGCAAATATTGACAATCTTATAGCGTCAATAATGATTTTTATTTAGATAGTCTTTGTGAATCACAGTTAAAAAGCTCATGCATTATACAAATTGTATTTAATAATATTTTTGGATATGAGACTCAAAAGCTTTCCACCGTAATTACAAAGTTTTAAATGTTGATCAAAATACTCCGATAAAAGCTTATCCCAATGTAATTATTGAGCTTTCAAAGATGAAAAGCACATCCATTGAAACATGAAAAAATACTTAATGAAGTTAAACTATTTCCGAAATCCACATTCAAATAGTTGTGAACTTTATTGAAACTTATGAAACTAAACTTTTAATATGAAAGCTTCTTTTACAACTGAGAATGATGAAATTTTTAATAATTAAAAATTATATTTATTTTTATTAGAAGTTCATTGAATAGACAGCTTATTAAAAAACACAGATTTTGCAATGTATGTTTAGCTGATAATTTATCTGGCGCTGGAAACCTGGAAATGATGCAGAAATTGCAAACTCAATGTTAACTTTTTGAATATGTAATTTATTAAGAGCTAATTCGAAAATATGTTAAAATATTTGTGTTAAATAATAACATAAATTAAACATGAACATTTTGAATTGGCTTAAATAGTCTTGAGGGCCTTTAAATTTGTCTCTCTATCAACAGGATAGTTTATGTAATTTCTTCAAGCTAATTTCATTTCAAGTTTTAAGTAACGTTTTTCCGATATTTTCAAATGTTATCACACATAATTCTCCACTTTAAGAGAAATTTTGGAGAGAAACGTCTTTTTATTACTTTCAGACTTTAATTTCAGACAAAAGTCGTGCTCATCAGCAGCCTTAATTTAACTTAATCGGAAAGCTTGCAAAATTTACTTATGCCTTCGACAACAATAAAAGTTTCGAATATGTCTTGCAATCATTAAACCCAATTTTAAACATTTATTTATGGACAGATTCGTATAACTTTACCAAACAATGTTGCCTGCTTCTGAATTTCTGAATATGATATTTTTATAAAAGCTAGTTTGACAATTAATTTATGAGAACTGTGTGAAATACTAACACAAAACTATTAAGCTTTCAAAACAATCATTCAAGCATGAAAGTTCCATTAAGTTTCATGAGAAAATTGTCAAATTTCAAAACTAAAAAAATGTTAAAAATTCCGAAATTGGAAAGCTCATTCCAAAACTAAGAGGAGGTTTACAAAAGCTTTGAGTATTATAACCAATGCCAAAAGCTAAAAAATTTTATTTCATTTTATTCTTTTTAACTGATCTATAGGCAGCATCAATAACGATTTTTAGTTAGATATTCTTGGTGAAGCACAGTTGAAAAGCTCATGCATTATACAAATTTTATTTAATAATATTTAAGGATAAAAGAACTCAAAAGCTTTCCGCCGTAAGGAAAAAAGAAATACTTAAGGAAGTTACACTATTTTCGAAAACAATATTCAAACAATTATGAGCTTTATCGAAAAGCTCATGAACTTATGAAACTTTTAGTATGAAAGCTCCATTTACGACTTAGAATAATGAAATTTTTAAAAATTAAAAATTTAATTAATTTTTTTAGAAGCGCATTAAATTGAGAGCTTTGCTAGATTTTGCAAACCCAATGAATATGTAATTTATTGAGAGTTAATTCGAAAATATGTTAAATCATTTGTGTTAAATAATAACATGAATTAAACATGAAAATTTTCAATTGGCTTAAATAGACTTGAGGGACTCACCAAAATTCGATTTTAATTTATGCGATTTTCTCGATCGTACGCAAAACAAACAAATCCTTGAAATATTTATTTATTCGAATCCCACCACATACCCTCAACAACACACTCAGCGCAATGTTTGGTATCACATCATTACGCGACAACAATATAACGAGAAGACAATTTTTTTTTTTGCTTTTTGTTCTTTGCTATATAAATATACATACATACATACATACACACTCACGCACAAAGAAGACATATCATTATCTAAACGATAAGACAAGCACACACAAAAAATGACAACCGCCTAAAAAATTACATTTTTTAACATGGAAAATTATAATTTTCTTTTCTCCACTGTGTGTGTGTATGTATTATTTATTATTTTGATCAAAATTAAAACAAAAAGAAGAAAAAAAATTTGCTTGTCTCATTTTCCCAAAAACAAAAACAAAAAATAAATTAATTGAATAAAAATGTGTTTATGGAATTAAATTATATTATTGTTTGTTTGTTTAACTGATAACACATAAAGCACAGTAAAAGTAATTTTCCATGGGGCTTTTTCCACTTTTCTTATTATTACTATTATGATTATTGTTATTATATTACACATGAAATAATTTAGGGGAAGGTTATGTGCGATATATATGTAGTATATATAGGTAGATATATCTATTACCATATATGAATACATAATCCATAATTTCATTTGTTCTAATTATTATCAATTAATTATAATACAAATTTTAATTTGTATCTATGATCGTAATGATAATATTATGATATCGTAATAATAATAGTTTTTCGTCGTTGGTGTGGAAAATTTATTGTGTACCAGGTGTTTTCTATATTTTTCTCCAGTTTTTCTATTTATTATTTTTATGTATGTATGTACCTCTATATAGCCTAACTATAGGTACGAAAAATTATTAAGTTACACATAAGTTATATATGTTATTGTTGTGTGTGTGTGTATCTTTATTTATTTATTTTTATGAATTAAATTTATTCGTATACAATACATAATGTTAATTATTTTAGTATTAAGTGGAGAATTATGTTTACATTATGTAGTTTATATATACAATTTATATACATACATATATTTAGTACCGGTGCGGTGCGGTTCAATTGTGGTTTTGTTGGTACGGTAATTATGTTATTAATTAGTTTAATTGTTTTTTTATTTTGTGTTGTATACATATCTACTATGTACATATGTACATTTTATATATAATGTTATTAGATCATCAAGATTTATAAGTAATTAATTTAAGAAAGCTGTTTTCTTTTTGTCGAGTATTAAAAATGTCAATTAGGATTTAAATTTTAACACTATTTGATAAATTATTGTTTTCTCCAATACGTTGTTATCAAATATATATCATGTTCAGTTGAAATTAGTCTGTGTTTTTTAAATATTCTACTAAATAAAGCTTACGCCTTCCAAATAATGTAATACTCTAAATTTAAAATTTATCATTTTGTATTTAAACTTGTATCTAAACTTTTTAATAAAAATGTAAATTTTTCAAATATTACATTTCTGGAATTACTCTGGATTTAAGAACTTGTAAGGTTGATTCCTAAACTTTGGAATTTAAAGTATCCAAAAATTAAAAATTAGAATTTTTATTCTGCAAGCTTTAATCTTTTAAATCACTAGAATTTTGAATTCTGAGTTGATGAACTTATGACCTTCATTTTTCGAAATTTTGAATTTAAAATTAACCAAAATTATTTTATTATTTTACATTCCTGGAATTATGAATTCTAAATTTTAGATTTTTTAAAATTTATTGCAAATGTTCAGTATTATAGAGTTACCGAAATTTTAGAGTTGGAATTTTTATTCAGAAAGGGATAGTACTTATATTTTAAAATGATACTGTTTCGACAAGAAAAGGGAAACCCAAATTAATTTTAAGGCACAGGCCACTTTCAGTGGGCACAACGAAAATCTATTTGTGTAAAGGAAGAGTGGTAACTAGTTTTGCTTCAACCTACGTTTAAAGCTATCTCTACTTAAGTTGTAATCGAATAGATGGTCGATTTTATTAAAACTTTTGGCCATCCTGTTACTAGGCTCATTGTCACCATAGTTTGTCTTATGCGCATCTAAATGTACCAATTGATGATCTCGTGAGATTTCTGCTAGGCATCTTTAATTTGATTTATTCCAATATAGATGGTACGTCGATGTGGTGAAGTAAAATGTTCCCAATAAATTAGAAATGAACGTCTCTTTTCAAGTGTAGTTTTCTTAAAAGTTTTGCAGCCAGTAACGTATGGTGGTAGTTGTGGTTTCATTAAAATTATCTTCTTACATTAATGGTTATATGGCCAATCGTCTTCCTGTTTACCGAGCAAATGGCGCAGTATCGAATACAAGAGAAAGCTTGTGTATTTATGTTTACTAGACTCAGAATTACATTTCAGTTTTTCTTTGTAAGCCATGATTTTTAAGGTTAATTAATTTCCCATCGTACCAAGGGGGATACCGGTTAGGTTTAGATACGCCAGTAGGGACAAATTGTTGTATATCTTTCAAAATAATTGTATAAAATTTGTCTACATTATCATCCAGATTACTGAAGTTCAATTCATCTTTCCAGTTGAAGCGTTCAAAATAGAGAGTCAAGTTTATTGTTGAGTCTGCTTTTTTGTAGTTGTAGTAGGTTGTTTGGTTTTGGTGACTTTTTAGGCTTGATCTCGCTCTTCATAATTATGACGATGGATTTATGGTGGATATCGTTGATACAGAATGGTGATGATTTGATGATTTTGAACATTCCAGGCGAGTTCATATCATATAAAAATTATATCTACAATTTTATCTCGACCATTTACAATATCGCACATTTGGCTCATATTTGTATCGAACATGGTATCGATGAAAAGACACACACTATCCGAAGAATTTCACCTAATTTGTTGGGTAAACATGCTATTGAAAAAGGTCAATCCACACCAGCCACGACCTCTCGGCACACCAGTTGTTTGACAAAAATTGCAAAATTGGCCATGAGACCTTTACTTTGGCAGCCCAATTATTCTTCAATGGCATCGAAAACTAAAGGTGGTAGTCGGCAAATCATACCCTAAAAAACGACAAAAACTTTATGAATATAAAAAATTCGAACATGAGAAAACCAGGCTTTGGTACACCAGGATTTCGAGAGGAATCCACTTGGAGCGACTAATATATTGTAACACATTCGAAGAGAACATGCTAACCCTGCTTACATGACTCCAGAAAACCTTTGACCGGTCTTTCGAAGTTCTTGAAATGTTTTTATTAGCCAATTTGAGTCATATCTTCTGGTTCTTCGAAGAAAGGATTGTATAAAACAAAATAGAATCTGTTTTGAAAAAAATGTGTAAAGTTATTTTCAAAAATTACTTAGTAAAAATACTTTTGATCGATATTGTAGCCTAGAAATAGCAGCTCAAAATAATTACTACTCTTTGAAATGGGTATTATTTTAATAACCATCCACTGATCGGGATATGAAGAGGACTGTGAGTCTGAATTGATTAAACTAAATAAAAATTGACGCTCCTGCTAATGCCTCACAGCTGAACAGTCAATTCAAGAGGTTACTTTTCGATGACTTTTCATTTAAATTGGGTAAAGTGATGAATAAACATTATATGTAGTAAGCAAATTTAACATAATATTTTAGTTCAGTTTGGTATAAGTTGAGACACTTATTTAGTCTTACTTTAGTTTAGTCAGTTTAGTCAATTGAGAAACATAATTCATTTCACGAGTTTTTTTACACTGACTCTATCAATACTATAGCAGATTGTGATTTAATATCACAAATAGCAAAACGAAAATTATCCAAAGAAATATTTCAAAATGAGAGAGAATTTGAGAAATCGACAGATAGAAAACAGACAATTTCGAGCATTACTACAAAAAATCTTGGGTAGAAGATTGATCTTGGATAGACAGGTACCCTATTACGGACACCTTAATACGAGCCAGTTTATATTCAATATATGATTGATCTTTTTTCCGACAGCGATTTTTATTCAGATGCTCTAAATATCGTTTGAAATATTAAGGGACATCCGCTGCGAAGACTTGGTTTTGATAGTAACAGTTCTCAGCGGAACACAATATTATCCCAAGGAATCGACCAACAAATAACTATCGGCAAAAGAGATCTCTGGAGTTTCGAATTATGAATCTAAGAACTTCAAAATTTTCTATTTTTTAAGAATCCGGTGTTTAAAATTGGAATTTTTATTCTGGATCTAAAATCTCTCGAATTCAAAAAATTTTGAAATTGAAATTCTTGATTTGGAATTTTGATTTTTAAATTTTAAATCTGTGACATTTAGATCGCTGAATTTCAGAATTTACTTAAGTAACACCGGAATTGTTTTATTTTAAAGTATCTGAAATTATAGCATTTGAATTTTTAAATTTTTTTTAAAACTCAAAATTAAACATCTAGTAAGCTCGTGATGCTGATATTTGATCAGACTAGGCTAGAATTCCTAAAATTGAAATTCTTCAATCGATCAATAGAAATGTTATGATTTTTATCTTTGATCGAGATAATAAAATGTTTACGAAGGCGTCTAATGACTTAATATATGGACCAGGAGGGTGGTGATCATCCTGTGCGAACCTTGTCCGAGCGAACGAAAACAAAATCACATGTGTCCAACAAATCACATGTGTTAGGGAGAAAAATTGTGTTTAAATGAGTTGTTCGAGTTGCTGTCGAAACAAGATTTTGCATGGTGTTGCTTAATTGGTCGACAACTGTGTTTGATCATAGACCATTTCTGCTGGTGAGCACTTCAGATCTTTTTTCACTGTAGCTTGTATTTCAAGTAAAACAATGGGAATCTCAGACCTCCAATTGCTACTATTTTTTCGAGCTATTAGTGCTGATTTAAAGTGGCGGTGAAAACGTTCAACTATGCCATTTACTTGAGGATGATAGGCCGTAGTACGTATACAATTTGAGCACAGACATTTCGTTTCCTCATCAAAACTATTGGACTCAAATTGTGTTCCTTGTACAGCAGTGATATTGAGTAGAACCGCAAATTGGGATACGTAATTAGATACAAAAGTAGAAGCGATTGTAGCTGCATAAATATTGTCCATGCAGGAAGCTTCCGGCCATCTAGCAAAACGATCGACACAGGTAAGTATGTATATAAGTATATCCATTGGATTGTGGAAGTGGTCCAACAATATCTAAATGGATATATGATCTAATCGACCTGGTGGAATTTCGAAATGTTCAAGGGGCGATTTTTCCTTTGAACTTTAGATTTTTTCTAAACAAGATTTTGCCTATTTCATTGTCTCGCATTTCCCTCAGTTTTTGACTGAATTGCCCGAGTAAGAGGTTTATGGTCTGTATACATAGTAAATTCCCGACGTTCAACAAAATATCTAAATTGCTTAATTGTTAGATAGATTGCTAACAATTCCCGATTACTAATTCTCGGCATCCGATAGCCTTTTAGAGAAAAATCCTAATGGCTTGCAAATATTATTGTTAAGCTGCGGCAGAACCGCTCCAATTGCCGAGCTCAGCGAGTGTACTAACAAAGTAATGTTAGATTCAACGAGGCAAATGCATTTTGGCATTCGTCGGGGCAAGAAAAGTTCTTAGATGTCTTGGGCTTTTTAACAAAAGCAACCAAGTGCGATCGAATAGGGGTAAGTGTCTCAGCTAGTTTCGGAATAATTCTATGGTAGAAATTAATCATTCCAACGGAACGCTCAATGCCTTTTATTGAATTTGGTGCTAGGAAATTCTTAATGGCATTAATCCTTTCTTAAGCCGGTAGAATATCATTATGTGTGTTTTTATGACTGAGGAAGTTAACTGTGCTGGCGCCAAATACGCATTTTGCATTATTAATGTGCACATCAAAGTCTACTGACTTTTGGAATAATTGATCCGAGAATTCGGGTATATTCGAAAAGGCCAAATGGGGTAGTGATTGCCGTAAAAACGTCTTCAGGTGCGACGGGAATATGGTGGTAACCTCTAATGCAATGAAGCAATTTTGTATGGGCGTAGTAACTATGTTAAGTCGCCAGTAATCCCAACATGGTCTTCAATCATTATATTTTTTCTTGACCATCTGTAATGGATAAGAAACGGAAGATGCCGATGGTCGGCAAATTCCTAATGCCACCATATGCTGGAATTCGGTTAGTTCTGCCTTGTGGCGAACCGAATCTAACCATCGAGGTCTTCACACTGGTAAATGACCTTCAGTGACAATATGATGTATCACGGAATGCTTAACTGGTTAATTGTAATTTAGCTCGGCAATTAGGGCCAGATACTTTTTGAGTATCATGCCACAGGCTTTGTCGATGATAAAATGGCTCGATGAAGGTATGTCAAAGCGATCTATTGCGGCAAAGGTTAACAGCTTTGTCGCTGAATCAACTAGCCGTTTATTTTTAACATCGACTAAAACATCATATTTCACAGCAGCTATCAAAAATGCATGCGTGAAAGCTCGTCTTAGACCGATATCAACCTGGAGCAATTTAGTTCAATAGGCTCAAATGATGAACCGTCGGCTGCCGAAAGTACTAAATCAAAAATGTGTGTTATAATTCGATGAAGGTGTGACTCTATGAATCTACCCGTGAGTTTGCATGTTTTTCGAATCACCGGCAGTCAGTGTGCCCGTAAAATTGCAAGGCTTAATACACTTATTCGTTCGTGTGGCAAATTTTAAATGGCACCATGACTTATTTCAGTATCGAAAAAAAATCAATCTCGACCATGATCGAGATTGCGACCATGATCCAGATTGCGACCTCCCTCTAGATCTGCTATTATGACCGCTTGAAGTTCAGTCATATTTAGCTTCAAATCGCGGCAATCGGGCTTTGACTAAGTTGCGTTGTATAGTGATGATCGGAATTGTTGAGAATTATTCAATGATGATGACGATTGAGTATTTGTCACTGCTATTATATTATGTGGGTGAATGTGTTCGAGATTCTCAGTTTCGTCGTTTTCGGCATGAGCAAGCATTGCGATTCGGATGATCTCTGGTAGTTGTCTCAACCAGCGTGATCTTAACACTGAATCGTTCAAAATTTCATCACGATAATTTTATCGATTTTGCTTATTTTTTTATCAGCCCCATATAGTGGAGGATTCGAGAGAGTCAATTAAGATGATTTTGGGAATTTAACTTAAATTTTTAAAATACCAGAATTTTAAAGTATTTATAAAGATGTTGAGAAGTTATATTCTGTAGTTCAATTTAAATTCTAGAGTTTCGATTTTTTACTTTTAACCTCTCAAACATCTGAACAAATTTAAATGTTAAATATTTGAAATTTTAAAAATTGCAAAATTACTGAATATTTAAAATTTCTGAATTTTTAAGATTTTTGAAATTTTAAATGTTCTTATGAATTTTGATTTTAAGTTTGAAATTTAAACTAAATCGTTAGAAAAACCATAAAATTGTGAATCAAAATTTTTTAGAATAACAGATATTAAACCTTGAATTTTGTTAGTTTTGGTTTGTGAATTGACCTAGAACACTATTAGGCTCGAAAATTAACTAATTTAGTTCAATTAGAGAAATGTTAGAATTGATCGAGGAAACATTGTGTATAAAAGAAAAATATCATCTATTTCAACATCATACAACACTTTGTTGTTTGTATATATGTGTGTGTGTGGGTGTGCTTTATTATCTTTCCCGGAAATAAAAGTATCAAACATTTTTATAGTCACCCAAAACATTTAACAAAATGGAGAACACAAAAAAATATTTTTCCAAACAAACAAAAACCCTTTTCTAATCTTCTTTAATGTTTCATCACATCCGACCCAGATTTTCCAATATTTTTTTTTTTGTTTTCCTTCTCCTATAATATAACAACCAAATTTTTTTTTTTTTTTTAGTTTTTCATTTTCCTATTCTGCAAGTGTTAAAAAATGAATTTAACTTTTCGTTTTTTGTTTCTTCTTATTGTTTCTCGTCTCTCTATATATGCGGTGACTGACTGACTTGGTTCCGGAATATAGTTATGAAAATTCTATTTTCAATTTCCCAATTCCTTCTGCTTTTTATATTTTAGTTTGTTGTGTAATTTTTTGTCGTTGTGTATTTTACCTATCTATTTTTATAGATTGTGGAATAATAGATGTTCCATCGGGTATATGGAAATACCAAACCCATTGTTGTCTCAGATGACTGTTATCTGATTTAAAAAAAAAAAAAACTAAAACTAAAATAAATAAAAATTCAATACTTTTTTTATAAAATATATTTGCCATATCGACACACATACACACACCCATACACAAAACAAAAATTAAAATAAAATAAGAACTTAGTTTTTATTCAGTTTTTGTCATTTAATTTTCCACCATCATACTTAAAATAATGCCACAATAAAATGTTCCATGCTACTTAAATGTTGTCTCTTAAGCTTTTTTTGTTTTCCAAAAACTTTATTTTTTGTAGTTGCCGTAGTTTACAGATTAAATCTACGCCACTGACTTTTCAACAAACATCGAGTGATAGTGATAGAAAGTAGAAGGAGCACGATGGAGATGAAAAAGTTTCTGGAACTTTTTTTGTGCTAAATGTTTTTGTAAACTTTTAGGTTTTTCGTCTTAAATACATACTTACATACATATATACAACCATAGTAATAACCGTAATATTAATAAATATTTTTATAATTTAAATATAGACAAAAATAGAAAATTATTATATTGCCAATTAGCCAGAAATGTATTAGCAACAACAAACATGTTTTTGTTTATTTTACGGTTTTATATATTTTTAAGACGAAACGAAAAAGAGTTAGAGAGTTTTTCTTCTACGAATATACGAGTACATATCTATACATACGGCTTGTATAAAACCAAGTCGAGAAATCCAACGAGTATCTATATAGGAACGATACAGTAGAATAAAATAAAAAAGTTTATTTACTTTGAATTTGTAATAAATTTTTATTTAGATTTTTTATTTGTTACAGTCGATTAAGAAACACGAATTTTATTTTTACTTTTTTGGTATTTTTAAAACGATTTCGTTATTGGGGTATTTAAATTGTGAGGAGGGCTATACTTAATTGTTTGAATTAAATTTTTAAAGCAATGTGTGTGCTTATCAATTTGGAGTATATTGAGGCGCGTATTACTTAAAAATGCACGGGGTTTTCCAACGAAATTACGCAATTCAAGCTTAAAATTTATGTTACTCTTAAGTTTCTTAATTTAAGCTTAATGACTTAAGTTCGAGGTAAAATTATGAAATGCGGCGTAAGTCACTTAATTTAAATGTGTAACACATAGTTAATTTCCGTGTGACATAATTCACTCTAAGCCAATTCATTCTGGCAAATTACGATTTTAGGCTTAGGTTACACTAACTCACTTCATTACCGCCCTCGTTAGCACAGTAAGTAACGTGCATGGTTTGTTATTTGAGGGTCTGGGGTCCGATTCCCGGTGGTGACCAAAAATCACGGTTGGGTGTTTTTAATGTGTAAGTATATGTGTTTGTCCGGGTATTGCACCATGGGCCCGTGCTGGAGTAATCCGCCCAATTTAAAAAATAAAAAAAAAACTCACTTCATTAATGTGTATGTCACTTAATTAATGCTCACGTAACTTTAATCATTATGGGTGATTGATATTAGGCTTAATTCAATAAATATAAGCTTAGTTTAGCTCTAAGTACACAAAATAATTTATTCACGCTTAAATCACTTAATTATTTTTACTGTGACCAGGGATGGGCGTTTATGCCTCATCTATTATTTTCTACGTCGACATGTAGACAACCTAAGGACAACGTTGATAATGTAGACAAATCTTGGAATGATATTGCGAACTAGTTTTAAACTAAGGTGACCAAATTTATTTTGGATCAATGCAATACGGATGATAATAAATTAATAGAATTTTCTTCAATGCATTTTAATTTACAATTATCAAAAATTAAATGAAACATGAAAACAGTTTTATTTATATAACTATAGTTTTTAAGCTAAAGAATAATTCAAAAATAATTGGGAATCAAATAATATAACTGTTTAGCCTACAGTGATTGGAATTGTTTGTGCACAAATACCTTGACTCCTTTGACGTCAGTTTTATATATCGCAAAATAATTAATTAAATTTGCAAAAAAAAACATGGTATAAGGTAAAAACATGGTAAAAAAAACATGGTATAAAACGGTACTAAAAAGGTTTCTGCGATAGAAACAGAAGCTCACAAAAATCGGAAACATGGCATCATGTTACGATACGATTATAACTTCCATTATAAATAATACGGAGATCTCCGTATTTTCTCCTTCCTATGACCATGCCATGAAATCGAAGTACATCTCTAAAAAAGTTATCGAGTTATTAAAAAACCAAATCATTCAGATAACCATAACTTGTCCGATCAAACGTGCCAGACTGCTCTATGATCAAGTGTTGACAAAATTTAGAGAATGTGGTATGATGGATGACGAAACGTACGTAAAATTGGGTTTGAAACAGGTTGGCAGATCAAAAATTGTATCTTGCTCAAAATAATGATAATGCTTTCTCTAAATATAAACACTTCAAGTTAGAACCCACAATTAATTAACCACAGTTCATTCTAAATCAAACTTTTTGTGCCTTTCATATTATTTTTTTTTTTTAAATGTAGAAATTTGTCCGATTTGGAAATTATTTTTCGAGAAGTGGAAGCCGATAGATAAGTTGTAAACTTCTGTACGTCACGAAATATTAAAATTTCCCAATACCAAATTTTAGTCGACTTTTTCTAGGCCTCACATTTATAGCAAAACCTCCAAAAAATTATCGTTCTCAATGGTTCTTTTTTACTGCCAAAGTCACATCGGAAGTTATGTACATCTGACGGGGAGCATCAAACAACATGTGCTTAAATAATCAATAAACTTTCTTTAATTAATACTTTGGTTTGTTTTATTTGTGTTGTGTAATTTCCAATTTAAATTTCATTCTTTAATTTCTTCTGACGGCTTAACTCAATCGTCCTTTTACAAAATAAAACTTTGAGCTGGCGCATATTATTTCAAATTACTAGAGCATCGAATATTATTGACGTAATATTGCCAAGTAATCTAAGTAAGTCACTTAATATAAACTCTTAGGCCTAAGTCATAGATTACGCAATTCAGGCGTAGATGTGTTTGTTAAATCATTAACAGGGATGGGCGAGGTAGACCGCGTCAAGTCATCTACGCAGTATTTATCGTCATGTTGACAATGTCAGCATAATGTAAAACATCACCAACCACCTATAATAATTTTGGCATTTTCAAACCCAACAAACGTGTCAACATTTTTCGTTACTCACCAAATATCAGGAGTCAATACTACTTACTCTCGGTTAAATGCGAATTTTTTAGAGCCGCCAAATCTATAACAATTGAGAATAATTAAAATTTCTAAAAACCTACCTGAACGTAATTTAGAAAAACCTCTTATACTATCTCGTTAAAATGTTAATCGTAATTTAGTTATTAAATATAAAAAACGCTATCCATATTAATATTTAATAATAATTTTCATAATTGATCAAAAAATGTATAGCACTAGATTGCTTATAAAAATACGTTTCATTTGATATATCACATGACATAATCCAAATTAAAAATTTTAATCCATCATCCGGCATTTGTGGACCAAGGGATTTTTTACAAAACTTTGTATCCTTTAATCCATTTTACAAAACTCCACGAATACTTGTAAAAGAAAATTCCAAGTAAACAAATTTTTATGAAGATTAAGCATATAAAAAAAATATAAATTAGAATTATGTATGTTTTCGTGGAGTTCTGTAGAAATAGATTAGAGGAAAGAAAGTTTTGGAAAAAATCGCCAGGACCATAGATGCTGGATGATGGGTCAACATTTTTAATTGGGATTATGTCATGTGATATATCAAATGAAACGTATTTTTATAAGCAATATAGTGGTACACATTGTTGGTCAATTATAAAAATTATTATTAAATATTCGATAAAGATTTTAACGAGATAGCATGAATTGATTTTGGTCTAGATAAAATAAACATTCCGATCAATTTCTAGATATGTATTTAAATTATTCTCAATTACCATAGTTTTAACAGCTCTAAAAAATTCGCAATTGACCAGAGAGAGAGAGAGAGAGAGAGAGAGAGTAATTGTCTTTTGAAAACTGTAAAATATTTGGAGAGCAACGAAAAATGTACCTCGATCTAGACACGTATGTTTGATAAGGTAACGTGATGCACACATCTTAATTATTAATTTAGTTAAATTCAACAATAGAGCTATGTTACTTATTTAAATCTATAAATAGCGTTGTTTTGTACATCTGTAGTTCATTCGATCTGATACGAATTAATGAAATTAAAATTAATCTGAGAAATCGGAGTAGATTTTGGCAAATCGAAAAATTCGATCTAATTCAATTTGATATAGAAATAACGAACAGGAAACAAACTGCCCATATCGATCAAAGCTAGAAGCGCCTAGCAACTTTTATTTGTTGCAAATATATTTTTCTCTACTAAAAATACTTGTTCGTTGGCTGCGTACCAGCATTGCTTTGTTTTGACAAATTTAAATGATCTCTCAACATTTAAATTGTCTATTAGAAGTTTGAAAATGATGGTTAATTCTAACAACACATCAGAAAATTTGTGTTACCACGGTAAACCTCTTGTTAATTTGGCTCGGATATAATCGTATTAAAAGCTGTTCAGACAGAACTTTCTTGGTAATTTTGTTTGATTAATTTAAAAACACGTTTCGGAGACACCCGTCGTAATTACCCGGGTATTCGGGTAGTCAAAAAAATAGAAAATATCGAGATACCCGGAAACTCGATACCCGATAATATGAACCCTTAGTGCGGTTTTAAGATTTGTACAATTTCTCAGCAAAGTCCATTGATTCTTATATTGAATCACACTACTAGAATATTGAATCACACTACTTCAACAAATCATCATTCCAGAGGTTGTCTACATTGTATTGTCACTGTCGACACGTTGACGTAGAAATTAGTGGATGACGCGTAAATGCCCATCCCTGATGTATGTGCATGTTACTTAATAAATATGTGTTTGATGTAATTCATTTTTAAGTCATTTAAATTGGGTTTAAACCATTAATATGGGGTCCAGTCATGTTACTTAATTAGTGTGTTTGTGACTTAATCCATTTTCAAGTCATTGAACACAGTCTAACTTAAAACTAACAACTATTTATAATGCCTCACAAATGTGTTAAAATTAAAATTTATCTCGCTCAATTTACGCTTAAGTTACTAATTTCAGTTATCGTTTGGTTTAAGTGTTAAATTCAAGCTTAATTTAAATACTTACTTATTAGTGTATTAATACTGATTTCTGACTCATAACTGGTAATTCAGGCTTAAATCATGTATCTTAAATTTAAGTCACAATTATTAGTTTACTGAAAGCAATCAAATAGCTTTTCGAATTTTTAGAAAGTCACGAATAATAAATTTAGAGAATTTAAAAAAAAAATTATTTGTTTAATATTTAGCACGGTGGAATTTAAAATTTTTTACTGATTTAAAATATTACAAGAGGACAAGGCATTATAATTTAAAATTTCAAGATACGTCTGAGCTCAAAATTGGTTAACTAGCAACTTACTAAAAACAAAATTCAGAATTCAATATTTTTTAATATTAATCGAAAATTACAACTTTAATTAATTAATTAATTAATAATATTTTTTAAAATTTTAAAAGGGCTTTAAAGTTATAATAATTACACTTTTAAAATTTAAAAAAGTCATAGTTGCTAAAGATTTAATTTTGGAATGAATAAATTTTTCTAAAATTAATTTTTTGAGAGGATTTAGCCTTGAACTGCAAATTTTGACGTTCTTGAAAAACATTAAGTGAATTGAGAATTAATGTTTTAAGTGTGTGTATAAACCCTAAGTTTTAAAATTTACAGAAAATAATACGCTTTATGATTCATTAATAATTTTGAACAATCTTTAAAATTTCAAAGCATTTAAAAAGTCTTGTTTTAAAATTAAATTCTCCAAAATTTATCATTTTTAATTTTAAGATGTGTTATGTACTTTAAATTCATTAAATTTAAAGCTTAAGTTTTGATGAGATTTTATATATTAAATTAACATTTTAAATTTTTATGAGACTTAACCATATTTTTAAATTACAAAATTAAAATTTTTAACTTCAGGCTTTCAGAATTTGAAGCATTTTTGTCGATTTTATAAATTTTAATGGATTAAGTCTTATGCAATTTAAATTTAATGAATTTGAAGAGTTTAGAAATTTACGGAAACTGTTTAAATAGCAACATACTATAAAAGAGTTCAAAATTAATTTGTTTTAACAATAATTAAAACTTACAGTTTTAATTGAATTAATAATTAATATATTAAAATAAATTCTTCACACAATTTTATAGAATTTACTTAACAATTTTTAAAATATTCTAAATTTTTTTTAAATTTTAAAAGGCTTTAAAGTTATAAGAATTCCACTTTTAAAATTGCTAATGATTTAATTTTGGCATGAATATTTTTTCCTAAATTTAAAAATTATTTATATTTTATATTTTAACTTTAAAAATAGAAATGAATCGTTTAAAAATGGTATGATGCTTAAGAAGTTTAAACTTAAATAAAATAATAACGAACCAACCGTTAAATTTAATATAACATTTGAAAATTCACCAAGATTTAAAATAATATTTTTTTAAAAATTTTAAATTTTAAATTTTTGATAGAATTTAGCCTTGAACTGTAAATTTTGACGTGCTGGAAAAAAATTAAGTGAATTGAGAATTATTGTTTGAGCTGTTTTGACCTTAAGACTTGTTAACTTAATTTTTAAGTTCTTTAAAATTTATCATTTTTAATTTTAAGAATCATTATTTACTTTAAATTTATTTAACAATTTAAATTTGTATGAGATTTAGCTATATTTTTCAATTTCAAAATTTAGTTTGTTAACTAGCCGGTTTTCAGAATTTGAAGCTTTTAATCGATTTAATAAATTTTAATGGAATGTCTTATGCATTTTAAGTTTAATGAATTTGAAGAGTGTAGAAATTTACGTAATTGTTTCAAATTTTATTCTAATCGATTATAAGCTTAGGTCCTTTTACAGATCTGAAATAGTAAAATAAATAATTAAACGGAATTTAAGGGTTTTAGTCATTTTCGTGTATTGAATTACCAATTATATTCAATTTTATTGACACAAAAATTGTAAAGCGATTGATTAATTTGTAAATTAAAATAATTTATTTAATTCTAACTTTTTTTAAATATCAAAAATAAGAGATTTAACAATTTTATAGTTTCAAATGATAGAAATTTATAAAATAATACTTTAATTTTTTTTTAAATGTTAGTGCGATTTGTACGTGACTAGACATGTAAAATAATAAAAAAAACAAATTTATAAAGGTAAATATTTAATTTTTCATTAAATTCTAAATATATCGGTGTTTTTCGCTGGATCTTAAAAACATTCTGTAAATTGGTGGTATTTGGTCAATAACAATTAAGTTATATCCTCTTATAATTCCTAAAATTATATCGTGGCTTTACCAAAATGTATAAACTCCATAACCATAAATTTATCCGACCGACAAAATTTCCATCCACATTAAATAGATACCGAAAAGGTACGTGTAACTTTTAATTTTTAAATAAGCGGTTATAAAACCTGCTCATTGTGATGAAATTTGTACAAAACCACGTGTAACGTTATAATGACAGCCTCAACATATTTCCTAGTTGTTTCTATAAAATTTGTGTGTGAGCTTTTCCTTTTTTCCCTCAACAACAAACAGAATAAAAAACACCTTCGAAATATTTTCCGTTAAAATTGTTGTTGGCTGTCGCTTTATTATTTCCTAAAATGCCATAATAAAACCACAGCACTAGAAAAACTTTTTAGGATTTTCTTTTTTTTTTCAAATTTTCCTTCTGTTGCTATTCCTGTAAATTTTCTATACTTATAAATGGAATACTTATCCTCTCTCATTTTTAGTTTAAGTGTGGTAATTTTCATGTACCTCTACGTTCGAGGAGAGAAAATGATTTATATTTTAATATTTTCACAAGAAAATAACGAACGAAAAACACGAAATTATTACCCTTCTAATAAATTTTTCCAACTTTTTTTGTTAAAATGTTGCAAAAAAAAAAATATATAAAGGGAAAGCTGTCAAAAAGTTTTGTTATTGTTGTGAATACAAAAAAAAAAAGGTGAACGAGGAAAATGTCGCTTTCCTTTTATATATGTACAAAAAAATCGTTTTCTTTTTTTATGAAATTGAGACAGATTTAGCTGTACACACACACAGACACCGAGTGAGCCGAACGAACATACACAAAATGATAGTTATAATACAAATTATATGATAATGATGATGATGATGATGTTGTTGTTCGAGCTTTTGGAAAAACGATAGATAAGAAAATATTTTTATTTGTTATCCCGCCGCCGTTCTACATATTTATGTTAAATTAAAATAATTTTTTTTATAAATTTATTATTTTTTGCGTTCGTTAAGTGGATTAATTGTATTATACTAAATTAATGAAATTTATATGGTTATTTGTATGTGTATGTGAAATTAACACTCGAATAAAATATGAACTTTTACATCGTCTTCATATTAATAAGTTCAATAGGTAGATTAATACAACAAAGGTTGGATATGGCAAACACATTCAACTACATTTAGTTATTGAATTTTACTAAACAATATTTTAGTTTAAATACGTTGCATTGTGGATTATTTAAAAAGTACACATTTTTAATTAAAAACGAATTTTAATTATAGAAATTTTGAAATTTAAAACTTGAAATTTAAGATTAAAATTTTTCATAATTTTTTCCGAAATTAGATTTCAAAGATTAAATTTTAAATATGCATTTATCGCGTAAGACAACAAAGTTCCTGATTTGCCTTTTATATCTCGAAAGCAATAGCCTCTGAATAGATCTCCATTAAATACCAATAGTGTCAACTCACATTAAGTCGCACAAGAAATAGATAAGAATTTGAATCCCAAAAAGTCACCTGGTATTGACGAAATTTCTCCTAGGCTGTTTAAGGAGTTATTAAAGATGGCAGTCATTATGTTAACATAATATATATATATATATATATATATATATATATATATATATATATATATATATATATATATATATATATATATATATATATAATGCTTGCTTCCGACTTATGTATGTGCCTGAGTGTTTCAAGGCTCCACAAATGATCATGATAAATCAGACAAACCCAGTGAGCAAATGACATCATACAGGCCGATTATTCTTTAAGGCCAATTATCTCATAGTATGATTTCCAGTTTGGGTTCAAGGATAAACTTTCGACCATTGATCAGGTTCATCGCATGACCTCAAAGATAGAACAAGCATTTGAAGAAAAGAAATATTACCCTGTCGTATTGTATTTCTAGAGCAGGGATGGGCGAGGTAGATTACGCGATGTAATCTACGCGGTTGTCACTAGAGATAAATTATGGAAATATAATAATTTAAACATTTTCTAACCTAAGTTAATTTTTTGAGAGGGTAGTTAGATTAAAATGAAGGATATTTTACAACAGCTGTCACTGTCCGATCCCTGAGAAATCTGATCACCGTAGTTTAGAACTCGTTAATAAAATGTCCCACTCCTATATAACCCTACAACAAATATATGATTTCAATTTCAAATTAAACCATTGAAAGCACAATCGAAACTTTTTCCAAAACAATCAAAACATTTTCCAATTCAAACAAAATTTTTATTTGGCCAATTTAAACTTTTAAAATTTCAAATTAAACTTTGAAAACATTAATTAAAACTAAATATTTGAGATTGCATACTCAGATTTACCTAGACATATTTACGATTGCCTGTTATTGGCCATCGAATATTCATCTACACTTTTTCCTGTATGTATGTTAGTTCTGTATGACCTAGAAAACAATTTTTACTAAACACCACGCGCACTGGTTAAAGCAGTGACCGTTCTATCATCTGTTGGGAGTGCCGATAGCTATACATGGTTTAGATGACCAATTAAATCCAACCTGTAGCCGTTTGTCGTCGATTTGCCTGGAAACGGTGTAAGGTAAGGACGCAAATAAGCAAACTTCGAAAGATGCGTGAGGGCCTTGAGCCCCAGAACTGGTGAATAAAACAAGAACATGAATCATGTAAGGTATGTACATACGACATGATGGCGCACCGAGATGCCTGGACATCTTTGAAACTCCGGACTTATTTCTCCGCATGCTTTGTAAAATCAGATTTGGCAAACAAATAATTCAGAACGCCCATTGGTACCATTCGATTTTCGTTCCTGGAACATACGGAGATAAACCAATCTCAGTACAGTTAATACTTACATCATTCCAAGTGATAAAATCTGGAAATTGTCGCCATTTACCTAAATATCAAGTGTGCTGAAGCTTTTTCTCCCGAATGAAGACAATATTATTACTTACTCTGGTTACCATAATTGTTGTGAGCAGATTATCGAAAAGCAGCCACTTTGATGCGGTAACTGATCGAAATTGTATAGAATGTGCCGATTTGAGTCACGTCACTCGTCAAACCATTATTTCCTAACATAAGTATTATAGGTATAAGTTAAATGCGCATAAGGGATACATTGACGACACTGCCATAAAAATCAAAGCATATCCAAAATTCAACCCAGTTTGCGTAACAAATCAACATTGAAATATTATCTAAATTATAATTTAATTTTAATTTGAGGCCATACTAGAATTTTAGCTGGAATTTTACTTAAGGAAATCCTCTCAATATAGTTCAAATAAATAGCTTTTGACACACAAACACGATTAAACATAATTTAAAATGCACTCAACTTTATATCACTCGTTTAATTCAACTAAATATTTTGTTTCAAATTTACTTAAACTTCGCTATAAAGTCAAATTAAAAATTGACTTAAATTCTTATACCTTAAATTATAATTCGAACTGTAAAATCCTTTTTTCAACAAATGCTTCATTTTTAACTCAATTTATAATTTAAACGGCACTCAAATTTTGTTGAAAAATTAATGATTAATGATTTTGGCTCAAATTCATACCAGAATTCTATTCTGGATTTCACTTACGCAAATCCACTCAAAAAATATATCCTTCGATATATTTAGTAAATATTTGTAATTTAAATTACACTCACATAATATATGAGTTGTGTTTAAAATTTTACTCAACTTCATAATAAAATGTTTACCCTAAATTTAACTTTAAAAAGTTCCACTCAAAATATATAATTTAAAGTCTACTTTTTTTATTTTTATTTTATGATCTATGCTTGTTCCGGGGCTCAAGGCTCTCCCGGTTATTTCGCAGTTCGCTTATTGGCGTCCTTGCCCTACGCCATTTTGTCAGACAAATTGAGGACGCACGGCCACAGGTCCGATTTGTTTTGACCATTTACACCTTGTATAGCTCCATGCCAGCCTGCACTGACATTCACGTGATGGCTAGGTTCATGGATTCTGCACTCTCAACAGATGGTCATAGATGTGTTCATCGTTATCCCGATCGAAATCAAGGATGAAGAATCCCTTTTGCTTCCTGGCCCTATTGGGATTGACTTTAATATCTCGAAAGTTTTAGCCTCTAATTACATTGAAGTTGAAGATATTGAAGACCTTATTTCCGATCACACACCGGTCTTAAGGACTCGGAATACATTAGTCATGAAAAAGAAAAGGAAACTTAACCTTACTAATAAATTCAGGGACCGCAAGGATAGAACAAGCATTTGAAGAGAGCTTTCAATAGAGTGTGCCGCGATGGGCGAGGTAGATTACACATCCGATGCATCAGTTTTAAGAACTGTGTGAGCATTGCAATCAAAATGAGCTAATACAATAGCCGACACTATATCATTTTTTTTACTCTGTCACTCGCTTCTTGACAATTAAGAAGACTATTCTATCAGTTAATTAACTGTTAATTAAGTCATGCACGGACTTTAAAATAGATGACAAATTTTCCAAGAAACGTCCATAAAAATTTATTAGTCCACAGAACGCTTAAACTTCGTACACTGATGTAGGATTGGGCAATTTTAAAATAGCCTTTACTTAGGAATAATCCTTATGAAGACCTTTCTCATTTATTATAAATCCCAGATACTGGATGCTTTTCTAAAAAAAAGGATATTTCTGTATGGTTGCTGTAAATTCCGCATTCTTTAACTTGCAAACACTTTTTTTTTATTAATCACATCCTCTTTTTCAGTTTTTCTCGTCATCCCAAACGGCATCCTATGTACCGCATATAACCCTTTATGCGTTGACCACGCTAAGAGTTTTCTTGTCTGCTCATCAACTGGGAGCTGATTATACGCTTCAGATAAATTTATTTTTGAAAATCGCATACCTCCCTGCATAGCAAAGGCTGTAGCAATTCATCAATCCTCGGCAATGGATACTTAACGTCCTCGATCACCTTGTTAATTGTAACGGAATAATCAGAACAAATTGTAGGATCTGCATTTTTCTTGAACACATTGACTAAAGGCGTACCCCACTCTTTTATGTTTTTCTTTGAAATAACCCTTAAACATTCTAATCTCTCTAGCTCATCCTCGACTTTTTCTTTAATAAGCAAATTGAACTCCTGATGATCACTCAACAACTGATCACCCTTCGAACAAATCGAGTTTACATTTAAATCTACAATCAATTTTCTAAAAATAATACGTTCGATAAGAGGCCTATAGCCATCTTTAACTATACGAGAAGTAAAATAATGAGACACATACCCTCATACTCTGCCTCAACCTCAAAGCTATATACTGTTTGTCATTTTCCACGTCCTCATTTATATAAAAACGAGAAAAAATTCCATGAGATTCTTCATCTTCTTCCTCTATTTGCTGGTCCCGTTCTTTTCCTTCCATATTTTCTATAAAAAATATTTCTTTCCTTCAGCTTTTTACTACATACTGTAACCAAATGGGCAACCTCTTTACATAATCGGCATCGTTGCTTGATTTTTTTTTACCACACGCATTGCACATTTCAGTATTCCATTTTTGTTTGTATACATTAATTTTGTGGCAATTTATTTCCTCCACCAATGTGGCTTCTTTAACCAACGCAACCCTTAATAAATCTTACACTTTTTCAGTCACTTTCATTGGGGCACCTCTGGAATGCACATATTTCGTACTATAGTTTGTAAGTGGAAATGGATAGTATTTGAAAATTTCCATGGATGGACGAGATAGATTACACCATATAATCTAAGCGGTTGTCGAAGTATGTACGTTGTTGAAGCCGTAAGAAGAAACTAAAGAATGATTTAAATTAAATCGGAAATAGAATACCACACTATAAAGTTGAAAATATGTCTTGGAATAAAATAAACACTAGCGTAAATTAAGAAAGTTAATTGCACTAACCGTTCGGATTGATCTAAATTTCAAATTTTGATCGTATCCGCCATTCTTCTTTCCACTATTGATTGCTAAATATTATTTGATTCGTCGAACACCGGTTGGCTTAGATACTTTAAGATATTCGGTTGGCTTAGATACTTTAAATTATTAACAAATGTTCATGTATTTTTTGGATTCAATTTTTTTTTTATCAAATGCGGCCGTCATATTGGGGATTGATCAAGATAATCGTTCATTTAGTACCCATAATTAATTAAATTAAATTATCCATTTAGTCTTCTTCTTAAATTATAACAAATGGGAATTTATAAAAAAATTAAATTTCACTACAAATTTTTAGCCCACTTTCCCAAGCACTCACATAGTAAAATACACAAAAAATTGTCGAGCTTTGATGCAAGACAATATTTCGTGTGTTTTTATATATATGAGTACGTGGAAAGGTCGATTAAAATTTAGTGTTTCAAAAAATTTCAAAAAAAAAAAAATGTCGATACCAAATTTTAGTCGACCCAACCCAGCTTTCACAAGGTTGTGAAATTGTATGGCATAAGATAATTGTGTACATATGCAAAATAATTTTTTGTACATTGTGTTAATTTTCTAAGCCAAATTTTTGCGTAGATTTCAATTTGAAAGTAGACGAGATCCTTGGGTTTGCTTTCTTGCTGTTACAACACTACATTCCCTAAGTAACTATAAGAATGGCACCTGAGGGGCACATAATATCTGATTATGTGCCCCTGATTATTATTTCGCTAAATAGGATATTAAACTTTTATTAACTAATTCCCAAAATAACTCCAGTAATTAGTTGTCTACGTTATCGACGTTGTCTACGTTTGTCGTCGTTGTCGACACGTTGACGTAGAAAATAACATATATCGCATAAATGCCCATTCCTGGATATTTCACCTTTTTCGCCTTAAAACACAGCTCCATACGTTCTTTATAGACGATAAAGTCGTCATTTAAATCAAAAGTTTCAAGGTTCCTTGCTAAACTTTCTTTTCCCATTACTAAACATGGTATTTTGATTATTTCCACTTAGTAATTTAAGTTACTTCACAAACCATGTGCTTAGTTTACGAGTAATTACGTTGCCTATGAATCGTTGCCTATGTCGCAGCAGCTAAGTACACCACTGCAGAGACATTGTGGTCGAATGATTTTGACGACTGCAAACCCACTTGCTCACTCCCGAATGTGGCCGGTACTGGGTTTCCGAGCCCCTGCACCGTAAATTTTTCTGTATTCGGCCCATCTTTTGTTTTTTGTTCAAGTTATCCTTCCACTAGCGTTTTATACCTCCTGCCAGGTAAAAATTGCAAGTTTTGATCCGCGAGTTGTATTTTATTTTCCAGCTACTCGCCGGTGTTCCGATGTGGGCATCCCCCTGGGCAGAGAAACAAAAATCTGAAATAATTAAATTATTTCGATTTTATAAATTCTAGACTTAACATTTCAGTTGATATTTGAAATTCTGATAAATGAAAAATTTTAGTTAAAAATTTTAAAAATGAAATTTTTTATTCATGTATTCAGTTTCCTTACAATTTTGCAGTAGAAAACTCATATACGCGAATTTTAAAAAGTAGACCAAATTTTAAATTTTAGAATTGCGAATATAAATTTTAAGAATTTAATATTTAAATATGAGTTGTGGACCCGATTTTGCGCGATCTTTGTGGGATACGTTACCGAAAAGAAAATTTTAGAAGCCATGAATTTATGAGACACGGTCGTACAGGATATATGTATGAAAATATATTTTCCCCAAGCGGATAAATTTTGAAAAAAAAGCCCAGGTGAAAGAGTTGTACAGGTATGCGTAACAAATTCAAGTATATTTTCGTATAAATAAAACAAAATATTTTTTAAGGATTTTCCACTACATATGTATACGTATATCTGTATCCTTCCTCCCCCTGTGCCTCTTATACACAGTTAACATGTTAAAAAAAAAATTTTTTAGTATCGGTGTGTTATGTTTTGTTGACATAAATTCTTAAATTATATCTAAACAAATTTTGCGTGTTTTTTTAGAAAAAAAAAATCGTAATGCGTTACGTAACGCTCGTTCATTCGTATGTTAATAGATGTACATGTATATGGAGCACAACCGAAAAATCCTTTTTTATAATTTTTTTTTATTTCAAACAGCCTTAAACGAATATATTCTGTGGAATGTATATAACTTTAATTTAACAAGAATAATTATAAGATATTCACATATCCATGTTTGTATTTTTGTCTTATTATCATAATATGTAACGTACGTTGTATACATATATAACTATACATACATACTTGTTTTATGTTCCACATTACATAACGACATGTATTTGCTCCGTTTTGTACACACATACATAACATTACAGATAGATGTGTATAGCATAGTTATAAAAGGATATAAAAGGTTTTTATGTTTGTCATGTTGTGAAAATGGTAATTGAGGATAGATTATAATTTAAATAGTAAAATTAGTATCGTATAATGATTATTTGTCTTGGTATCGTTATGCCAGATTCATGTTTTTTTTTTGGTGCTGCTCGTCTTACGTTTTAGTATATATGCACAGTTGGTAGTTATTTTTTGGTTGTATGTACGAGTATGTTATATACACATGATAGTTGAATTATAGTGTTAAAGTAAACAAACAAATTATAATTTAATTTTTATAGTTTTCGAGCAAGGCGTACGTACGCAAACAAGAGAGGGGTGCTGAAGAGTTTTTTTATTTTTTTTTCATTAATGGAAATTTTAAGTTAAATATAGTTTTTTTTGTTGTTGTTGTTAGCTCCCTATTATTTAATGAATATGTGGTGCTTTTCATCTAGACATGTGTATAAGAGTTGTGAAAAACTAGGTGTTATAAATACATACATGTACACATCTCAAGGTGGTTGTATAATTTTTTTTTGTATAGGTAATAAATACGATACGCACTATTAAATTCATGCGTCCATTAATATTTAAGATGTTGGATTCTAGGCAAGGTGTCTCTAGATATTTTATTTTTATTATTTAAGTTGTTTTCTCCATATCACAGACGAACATTTTTTATTCTAACATACATTTTTGTTTTATTTTCTTCCAGGTAAGCGCCATTTTTGTTCTGTATATACACCGCGTACATATGAATATGTAAGTAGTTTATTATATCGAATTATCTGCCATGCAGGAAATATAGCCAGACTTTTATTTGGTGATACAATCATTTGACGAAATTCGGGGAAATTGAGCGTTACAATGTGATGGTATATTAAATTATAGAATTTTGGCAGAATCTCGTTATTATAATTGTCAACGCTTCAAAAAATGCGGGCTTGAACTTAAATTTCAAAACACCTGTAGTATTTCGAAATACCTTTTCAAACAACTAGAACTAGCTGATTTGTTCAAAAAAATTCTCAAGGTCATTATAGTTTTAGAATTTTTATTTATTTATCAAATTTCGAAAATTTGATCGAATTTTAAAATTTTTTACAAAATTTTTCCAATTTCGAAAATGTTCTTAAAATTAAAATAATTAGAGTTTCGTCTGAATGCCAGATTTTCACTTTTCTGACATTTTAACCGTTAGGTTTGAATTTTCAAAACATTTAAAATTATAAATAAATTAAATTAAATTTAGATCATGCCAAATTTAAAATAAATTTTTAATTCAATTTAAAATGAAAGTTATGAAATTTTGTTTCCAATATAAAAATTTCAAACTTAATTGAAATTTTAAAATCTGATTTAAGATTTTCTGATTTTAAGATATTTCTGATTTTTAAAACATTTAATACATTTTTCAATTAAATTTAACGAGATTTTCAGAATTTTGAAACTTTTATTTTAAATTATTTGCCATGTCCGAATTTAAAAAATTTTTATTTTTAGTGTGAACCTTCTTCCAAAATTCAATTCCATTTTTTAAATAAACTTGCAAATTAATTTTAAAACAATTAGGTTTTAAGTATTTAAATTTGATTGTTTCTGAATTCGGATTTCCAATTTCCTTCGTATGTCAATTAGACTTAATGGTGAGCTGCTTTTAAAATATTGAACTAAGGAAAACAAAAAAATTTAAATTTAATAAATCTGAATATTTTGCGAAGTTAAAATTTTTAAAAATTCTATAACTAAAATTAAAAATTTTATAAATGAAATTAAGTCCTAAATTAGAATTTCTAATACCAAAATGTGTAATTAATATTTGCAAGTTTTTGAAATTAATTTATGGAATATTACAAATTTTAAAATTCATGTTGAATTTAAAATGAATTTTATGAAATTTTATTTTAAATATAAAAATTTCAAACTTGGTTTAATTTTTAAAATCTGAATTCAAATTAAATCTGTTATTCTGTCAATTTGAAAAGAAATTATAAAACTAAAAATTTATATTTCTGAATTTTTTGCGAAATTCGAAATTTCAAAAACTTTTTGTTATTTCATTACAACTTCCTAAATTGAATTTGATTTTTCAAAATGTTTAATACATATTTCAATTAAATTTAACGAGATTTTCAAAATTTTGAAACTTGAATTCTGAATTATTAAACCTTCTTCCAAAATTCAATTCCATTTTTAAAATAAAATTGCAAATTAATTTTAAAAAAATTAGTTTTTAACTATTTAAATTTGATTGTTTCTAAATTCAGATTTCCAATTTCTTTCGTGTGTAAATTCGATTTAATTTAAGGCGAGCTGCTTTCAAAATGTTGAAATTGGGAAAACAAAAAAAAATTTAATACTTGAATACAACTAATTTAGTTTTAGAGGGGTCCACATGTAAACCCTTATCATGGTACCACTGTTCTACAATAAGGAGAGCGTGTTGCGTTAAATCAGATAAGACATTCAAATGCTTACAAGAAACTGTCAGAACCAGGTCATCAGCGTAACTTTGAGCGATGAGACCGGATTCCTGAAGTTTTACAAGGAGCTCGTCAATGACCAAAAGCCATAACGGAGGTGACTCCTCCTTGTGGATAACCCCTAGCCACATTGACAAAAACCGAACTTTTTATCTAGCACGGATATAACAATGCATTTTTTAAACATAAATTCAATTCATTTGACAATGGTAGATTTGGTACAGGCACTAGTAATCGTATTGAACGATGTATTATCAAAGGCTCCTGCAACATCCACAAGAAACTCACTATTACACAGTGATCTTTCAATTCTAGTTACAAGTTCATGTAGTGCAGTTTCACAGGATTGGCCAACCGTCAGATTAATACTGTATATTACACGTCCAGATTTAAAGTAAAGGGCTGCTGGCAATATATTTAAATGACGGCATTCATTTTTTGGAAAACTTTAATTCGAATTTAACTTTAGAATTGCACTTGTACGCATGCAACAGTTCAACAGTTGAAATTTCGATCGAGAGTATTGTAATGACATATTTGTTAATATAAAATTAAAGCAATTTTTTTAAAATTAATTTAAAAATATTTAAAAATTTACAAACTTCATATCTCAAATGCGCTAACTCAATTAACAATTTGATTTTACTGAGAATTTTATTTTATTTTTTTTTGTTAGGAACCAATTTCAAATGTAATTTCAAAAATAATTTATTTATTTGCTTGCATTTTGTTTAGTTGAAACCCAACCTCAAAACTACAATTTTTCGCACCATAAATGTAAATGGTATAGTATGGTTACAATATGGCGCAGAAACACAACTACTCAAACGATTTGGGAAAAATGTGTCACTATATGTGACATCTCACAAAACTGGATAATTCGGATTGTTCGTAATCTGTCGTCTTATATGTGAGTCAAATCTATTCCGAGAGTGTTTGTAACATAATTTTTAACAGTTTAATGTTAGCACGAAGCTCAAACCGGCATTTATGAGGGTTAGAATGGTTAAAAAGACAACAGTTACATAACTCAACTATAGAAACCAATTCACTATACAGAATATCGCTTTGCTCCTGCACAATATATAGTATGAAAGCTGCGTTGTGCATTTATGAGACGAAAATGCGTCACACGAAAGTTAACGAGCATTAAGTACCAGTTATATAGCCAAAAATGTCGGAAATTAAAATGAAATGAAATAAGTCCCGGTTGGCCTGTTATGATGAAACTTGGTATGTTGGATGGAAATAGGATTCTAAAATGATATTTCGACATGTTGGATAAAATTGAGATAAAAAGATTATTTTATGGTGAAGTTCTAGAATATGGCCAATTGCAACGGAACTAAACCATTCTTAAGCCGATTATGATTGAATTTGATATGTTCGATGGAAGTGGAATTCTAAAATGGTTTTTGGAAAAATTTCTGGAATACGGCCAGTTGGAATCAAACTAGGCAATTCATTGGCCGGTTATGGTGAAACTCGGTTTATTGGATGTTTTCGAATATGGTCAAAATGCTGAAATTTGGAATGTTGGATAGAAATGAAATTCTAAAATGATTTTTGGATGTACTTCTGCAATATGTTCAAAGTTCAAACAATAGTCTAGGATGCCTCGATCATTGTGTCGCCCAAAAATTTGACCACCTACATTGGTTAAATACATATCTAGCCAAAATTACATCAAAGAACACGATTAAATAAACGACAACAAAATCATAAACGAAATCTAATAGCCCCTTTAACAAAAAATAAAATTTAAACGTCTTGCAGCAATATATACAATAATGATTATGCAATTTATATTACAGAACACGTTCTCATTGAAAAGTATAGAAATGTATTTTAGAATCTCTATCCGAAGAATAAAAATCTATCTCAACAACACAAAAATATAAAAAGGTAACCAATTTTATTCTCGTATATATAGTAGGGTACACACATCCATATATGCGAGTGGTATATTTAAAGGGATATCATAGAAAAATAAAATAAGACGACGAAGAAGAAATAAAAACTACCCAGCATATAAATCTTAATACTTTACACAAAACTTATATATAGGGCATAGTATATAATGTGTAAGATCTAACAAAAAAAAAAAATGGTAAAATTGATTAAAATAAGTGAAAAAGTTACTACTGGCTGGCTAGGTTCTAGATCTCTCCTCTATCTGCTACACCTATACATACATATATACCAAGAAAACTTATTAATGATTTATATATGTATACATTTTATATAGATATATGGATCTCCTTATATATACGAGGAGTGTCTGTACCTATATGTACATATACATATATGTAGCTAAAAATAGGAAAAAAGTAGCTTTAATAATTCAAAGTGTTTGGGATGTATCAATTATTGATGAAGAGATTAAATTATATTAAGAAAACCAAAACTATATAAGGTTTAACCTTTTTTATGTATTATAGATTTTATATATATTATGATTATGTGCCATTCCGCCGAATGTATTTTATGTATACATACATTTAATTGTCGAGGTTGCCTTTCTTATAAAAATGTACTCGTTCATATGTATGGAAAATGAATAAAGCCAGCAACACTCTAAGGACATTTTATTTTATGGTTATTTGCATAATATTCGTTTTGTTGTCTTATTTTTATGCGGTTTTAAATTATTTACTTCTTCAAGGTAAATATGTGTTCGTACATACATATATACATACATACATACAATATAGATAGACAACAAAAGAAATAAAACTTATATGTATTAAAGGGCTAATATACTACTTTAACTTTATACCTTTTTATTTATTTTTTGTTGTGCTACAAGTCATAAATTTTTTATCATCTTTATATTTTTTTTTACCACATTTTGTGTTTTCATAAACACACATATGTATAAAATATAGATATATGTTGTAATATACATAATAATGTGATAGGGGCACACAAAATTTATGATTACAGTGGATTGAAGAAACATCAAAATTATTTGATTCACCCAACAATGTATGATTTTAAATAGCATACCTAAAACAATCCGAGGATGTTAGAATGTCTAACATTTATACGACTAAACCACAAATTTTGTATGCTGCACTGCCCATTCCCCTCCACTCATATATACTGGAAAATGTCTCCTTTGAATAGAACAAAGATCTAAGGTTACCATTTCCTTTAAGTTTCCACATATTATTGTGCTTTATTTGATGAGCTTTTTTAAGCACCAAAGCTTTTCGGAATTCTTTCTTAATATATTTATAATATATATTTGAGTTTACAGTTATGAGCTTTTAGTAGATAAATTCCCCATATCTGAAATAAGTATAGTTCATTTATTTATTAAAAGCTTTATTCACGAACGTAAGCTTAGCAAAAGAGGAAAAGGTATACCATAAGCAGGGATGGGCGTTTACGCGTCATCTATTATTTTCTATACGACAACCCGTAGACAACGTCAACAACGTAGACAACGTCGACAATGTAGACAATTTCTAGAGTGGTTTTGTGACATAGTCCTAAACTAGATTGACCAGGTTGATGAAGTTTTATTAAACGGTGGAAAACTGGCAAATTAACAATTATTTATTTATATTTCTTTCAACACAAGCCAATTAAAAAATCCATATTTTTGAAATTTATCTGAAGTGAAGAGTATCAATCAAACTCCCAATTCTCTTCAGTAGCTTAAATATCTAAATAGTAACTCAATTATCTGAAGAGAACTGTAATTCAGTTAATTCATTTCAATCGAAAGTGCCCATAATAATTATGTAATTGGGCAATAATTGAGCAATTTAGCAAATATGATTTTTTGAGCTTTTCTAGAACATGAGAAAGGAATTTGTTAACAAGTTGCACTATAATAAATCAGAAAGCTTTTATTGACATGGGCGGTGTTGCTAAACACCTGTGATAACAATAAACTTAATAGAGGGATAATTGAGCTTTTTACAGTACTCAATGTTTAACAGTTCACAGTTAAAAATAACGTTTCTTTAAGTAAAATTACTAAACCTTCAGCCAGATTTAATTATTTAAATTAAAATTTTCAGATACTACTACAAAATACTAATATAAATAATCTGAGAGCTTTCAGTAAAAACCCGGAAAATTAAAATATTTTATAATATTTAAGAATTAATAAAGCTTTGATTTATTGAATGTCATATTTTTTATAAATCGTTAAAAGCTTCTAAAGATATAGAATTAAATAATTGGAAACCAACTGTGCAGAAATACTTTAAACATATAAAAGTCTAACGATATAAAAGCGTTATAAAACGGGTTTAAATAAAGCTCATCGAAATCAGAAATACAGCACTACTGATAAAAATCTTTACAAGAAGGTTAACACTTCCATTAAAAAATTTCCAGAGATCACTGTCTATGACCGCGCCATAAAATTTAATACATCTTCTCTTTGGTAAGAATTGGCCGCCCTCGATAGCACAGTAAGTAGCGTGCTTGCCTTGTTATTCGAGGGTCTCGGGTTCGATTCCCGGTGGTGACCTGTGGCATTGAGTGCTGGAGTAATCCGCCCAATTTTAATTTTTTAATTTTTTTATGGTAAGAAGCATTCGAGTTCTGAAACCAAAACTTGTTCACTAAAAACGGACCAGACTGCTCTATGACGTGTCGACAATTCGTAGACAACGTTTAATATGGAAGGCAACGTAAACTGTTCGTAGAAAACCTTGATAATATAGACGATTTGATTTCTTTAATCTCTTTGGCCGTGTGTTAATTAGTTCAAAAATGTGTTAAAAAAAATGTGGGCAGAAAATTTTTGTATGTTCACCGATAAATTTGATTTTCCTGCCAATTTAATTTTTAACCAATTGACACACGGCGTTTGAATGCATTTTAATTTGCTAAAACAAATAGTTTAGGTTAGAAAAGTTTTAAATTAAAATATTTTCACAATATTTTCACAACCTAGAAATTTAGACTTACACTGTAATCTGAATGTCCACAAATTTAGTGTATCTGTTATACATTTTTTTTCAAGTTCTTACATTACTTCACAACCAGGTAAGATAAAATTAAAACTTATCGATAATTCTAAAGCTGTCCTAGGAAAAAATAAAGATAGGATTTTTTTAGGACAAAATTCACAATTCCTTATAGGCGGTTGAAGTTTGTCCAAGATCCTCAATTTTTTACATGAGTTAGTGAGAGTATAAAGTTTTTTAAATCTAATAATTTAACCGATTTTGTGACTTTCTTCTGCTAAACTATTGCTGTTGGCATAGGTCTACCAAATAAATAATTTTTTTAATTTTCTTGCGAAAACCCTGGGTCTAAATTATCCGGAAAATATTTCAATTTTGGAAAAGGTAAGGATTAGAGAGTTTAGGACCACCAAGTTTGGTATGACCTGATATATGTCAAATATAAGATTTTTATCTGGAATTTATTTAGGAACTCCTAGGAAGCTAACACCATAATGTCGTATATACCAAGATGTATAAGGCCCTTTTTCTTCGGAAAATCCTCAGAAAATAACTTTATAATGCTTAATAGACCAATATGTCATTGGGTTTAAGCTATCCGATGTGTTCGACGTTATTACATGAGGTCATACCAAACATGGTAGTTCTAAACATCCTATGCCTTGATCTTTCCAATATTGAACGATACGTTACATCGGGACATTCTGGAAATGGTTTTTATTGCTTTTAAGGACAGGTTTAGGACAAATCTCATATACGTCTCAAATTATTATTTACCATACGGCTTAACTGAATCGCTGATCACTAACAGCTTCGCATCCACTCAAAATCCACTCACGGAGATAGTATATCCGTGTTTTCGTTGATTAGTTGAGTATATTCCCCTTTTTCCTGAGTCTCCAAATGATAAATTCTTTGCTGGCTTTGGGATTCCCCGTTGCAGAATGTTCTACTTTTGGTGACTGGTTATTTTGATATGCTGGTATATTCATGTAATGTACCCGTTTGATTTGAATTGACAGATCAATTTCCATTGGTGTTGCAGGTTTCGAATAAATTGGCCTAGGTGGTGAGGTGGCTGATGATTCAGGTTTCGATTGTTTTATGGTGTTTGGTTCTATTGAATTGTGGGATACTCGTGGATTGATATTTATGAAAATTGGTTAAGCGAGTTATTAATTCGTGAATTTGGTGGGTTGATATATGAAAATTGTTTGATTGGAGTTGTTACCGAGTTATTGGTGTTCTTCTTCTGAAACTAGTTCTCCATTTAGACATCTGATGAAAACATCCGAAGCTCGATTCGTGTAATTTTCGACTAGAACATTGATGGTCTCTATCGAATAATCCTCTGTTTTGATATTATTTAGTATCAATGAGAATTGCTGATTCACATTGGCGCAGAATTCATCGCTCGTAATATTTCTTTGTGCGAGATTGGTGTTCCAATGTTCGAAGCTCCCTATTATCTGTGTAATGGAGCGATAGTCATTTTGTGATAGATCCCCACTCTTCGTTTGGCGAGGTTGCGTTGATAATAGTATTTTCTTTAGTATTAGATATTTTTTATCAATAGGGGTTTGTTGATCAATGATCTTTACTAATTTTTTTCACTTGTTTTGTTACTTGCACTTTTTTGTTAAAAAGTTTTTAATTTATTTATTTTACGCCATGTTCCTGTTTCGGAGCCAGTTCAACGATGTTTCGGAGAGTCAAAAAAATAATTTTAACATTCAAAATTTTTATTCGTACACTTGTACAAACAATTTAACTCTAACTCTAATTCAGCAATTTATCTGTTTATATAAAATATAAATGTTAACGTCAGCATTGACGTTGTGTGAAAAGAATTTTATTTAGAACGTTGACTTTTTGATTCACGTTCCGTTGATGCAGTATTTTATTAAATAGAAAAATACATGTTCAATTATGTCTGGGAATTCGGTTGATGCATCATTTCTAGTGTGTTTAGCATGTTGTAACTTATATGACTTCATCGCGAAATACATGTAGACATAAACCATTGATTTGAATAATTTAGGGATCGCTGACAGTAAAGATTGCTCCTATATAATTAGAGACATTGTTTCTTTATTACCGGATTTGGAAATAGGAACGATGTGAGAGGATTTCCAGATAGCTGGAAAAATTCCCGACGAAAGCGATCTATTGAATAAAATTGACTAATGAAATTCCAAGTTTTTTAGGAAACTCGAATGAACACCATCTGGATCACAGCCACCTTATGGGGTAATACAAGGTATATCCCTGTATATCCGCAAATGTTCCCTTATCCATATTATCTAGAATTATTGCCTGTAACATTATTGTAAGACATTATCAACGGAAGACCACATGTTTTCCTATACTAGTCTGAACAATGTCCCAAAACGGTTTGTGGATTAATTTCAAATCGTTTTGAGCATTATTGATATAGTTCTTATACGCTATTAGATAAAGAAGAAAAGCCAAATTTAACAGAAGTATTGTTGGATTTTTGCCATTTCCGATTAAATTTCTTCTTGCAACTACCTAAATAAATCAAACATTAAATCATGGAGGGTTATTGCGATTATTCTTCTTAACAGAAATTGGAACGAATCTGTCTATACCATCATGCAAAATGTTATAAAATATTTGCACACCATGATCTAAGTCATTATATGAGAAGCACGCATTCCAGTCTATTGATGAGCTGTATTTTACGATTTTTTTACGAAAACCTCTTACAAAAAATTATTAGAAGAATATATATTTTTTTAAATATCCTTGAAAAAAGCTTTCCTAAAATAATTTTGACTTTAGTCTAAATTTTATAAGCAAGCTTTTAATTAACTTAAATTAATATATAAAGCTTTTAAGGAAAAATGTTGTATTCATTATTTGTTTATCTTCATGTTTAACCAAAGCCATCTTAATACAATAAAAGAGCTTTTAAATTCTATGAAGTTCTGGTAATTAGTTATAAAATGAGGCGGCTGTAAATTCAGATATAAACTAACCTGACAATAAATAAATATAATTTTAGGTCCAGTTTTCTGGATATATCGAGACTCTTAATAATTGTGTAAGCGTTACAAGCTTTAAGGTTTAATTGTCAAATATACGCCCAACAGAATTGTATATAAAAATAAAAAATTACTAAATAACCTAATTTTAATAACAAAATGATCTACTTGTTAGAGAGTTTTTCGGCCAGTAAATCAAAATTTGTAATGAGCTTTTAGTTTTTTAATACAAAAATTCTTAAATTTTTCAAAAGACAAAATTGTTTGTCATTTGGATGAGAAAACTTTGAATATCATAAAAAGTTTGTGTTAATACTTTTTTTAAATTAAATAAAAAGCTTTTAGAAATATAAATATAATTGTATCCAAAAATAGATCTACAAGCAAGTTGGAAAATTAATAAATAATGACAAAGTGTTTAAGCCAGATTATTTTATAAAATGTTTTTTTTTAACTCAGAATGAGCTTTTAAAACGTTTTGGTTATCGGTTTCATTAAACGAAATTTATTCAGCACTTTTTTGTTAAAAACTTGATAAGCTACCAGTAAAAATTATTTACAGATTCTATAAAGTTGTTTTAAATTAATATTTAAATATTTCAATAGTGCACACATTCCCAACAATAAAATGTGAAGCTTTTCATTAGTCATTACTTTATTTATTTCAAAAAAAGTTAAAAATTTAAATAATTTCGAAAGCTTATTCAAACCAGATAGCAATATAATGTTAAAATGCTAGTTTTTAAAAATTCCAAATGAGCTTAAAAGCGTTTCAAATTTATGCGCCACACATCTGAAATGAATCAAATATAAAAATTCTGTAGCTAGTACATGGGAAAGGCCACTTAATTGCCTGATCAAAATGGATCAAAACAAGAGAAAATTTCGAGTAAATTTTTTTTCTATGAATTATTTTGTTCGAAGAAATATTTTGTACGTTGTATGGTAATTGGATGGTAAAATTTCATGTGTATTTTTGATGTCCAATTTTAATTGGGAAATACCCATTTTTTGACAATTTTTGATTGTTGATTCAATTAATATCTAGTGGACTGTACTTTTTGATTAAGAATACCGATTGCTATGGGTTAATTTAACGCTAGCTAGCTTGCTCCTTCGCTTTGAGCTGACTGTAATATACCTGCATAGCCCTGTTTTCACTTAATACTGATCTACATCACGGTTTATTTTCTTATCATCTGTTGTCAATGCACTTTCATAGTTTTTTTATCGTCAAAATTGGTCGACGATGCACTTTTATTGTTCAACGCACTAAGTTTCTTTACATTAATTTTTAATTCACTTGGTATAAGATTACCTAGTAAAGTAATTTTTGATGCATTTGCGATTTGTTGTCATTTTGGGCTAAGTTGCACATTATCATTAGTAACTATTGCGATCGTCTCGTTTGAGCATCGCTTTCTGCAAATTTGGCCCTTAATTAAGGAAGGCTCCTTATTTGAGATGGAGAATATTGGAACATCACGGTTTCCCATATTTATCACATTAAAATGTTTTTTTTTATAAAAAATTAATAACTGCTGATTCAACTTTTCACACAAGTAATAAGTAAATTATTTTTAATGTTTACTCGGCGATAGCAAAATTGCAACTGATGACTAATTAAAAGTACGAAAAAATTTAATCCGTTGAAAAATGGTATAGTGCGGTTTATAAACAAGTCTCTAATTATTTTTATAAATGAAGTTTTTATTGAGCTTTTACTCAGATAACATAAAAAATCTGAAAAACCTTGAAAGGATAACGTTGCGTGCAGTTGGATACAAATGGTTAAAAAAAGCTTTTATTTGGTTGATCTTTTAACAACAGTTTGAATAAATTACTTCACACACAAGATTAAAACTTATTTATCGGTTTCATTAAAATCTCAATGGCTAACTTTTGTCTTTAAAATAGAGCTTTCCATGTTTTAGAAGACAACTTATTCCCAACCAAAATTTTAATTAATAAAAAAGAGTGAGGGTTTAAACTGACTCATTAACTTTTTTCAATATAAAATAATTATCAAATCTGTGCAGAGCTTTTATAAAATTGGTAAACTTTTGGGTAGAAAAAACGAACTTTTAAGGTGAGTTCGCGTTGGATATATACCCGAGCTATTTATATCGGACCATAACATAAAAATATTTTAACTTGAAGAGGGGAAATGGATGATTGTTTTTGGTTATTGATGAATTATTTTAGTGATTTTGTTGGTTTAGAGCTCGGATGTAAATAGCTAGGGTATATATCCATCCTCGCGAACTTACCTTTAGCGTTTTCGATTAATTAGTTTCTTTGAAAGCTCAATTTGAAATTTAGATTAACAGTAATACAAGTCAACCTTACTAACACTTTCTTAGTTTATTGAAAAAGTAATATTTAATGTTTTGTGTGTTTTAATTGAGCTTTTAATATATTAGAAGTACATACATTCCAACCAGGATTTAAAAAGGTCGAATCATTTAAATACCAAATTTCATCATTTTTTTACAGAGCTTTTACATAATTTATGAAAGTTTATAAAAAAATGTAATAAGGTTTTAGTTAGTTAAAATCAAAAAAATAATGACTGAAAGCTTTGATTTGGCCTTTTTCAACAATAAACCGACTTGAAATATACAGTAAAAAATAGACGTTTTTAATGTTCTTGTCTGGTAACTTCGCAGGCACGGATTTTTATATGACTTTGAGTAGTAAGGTGTGTTTTAAAGAATAAGCATACATCTATTTTGTCTAAATCAAGAAATAGTTGTATTTCATGTTGTCGTTGCAATATACCATTGCAGTTTCATGCAAGAATTTTTACATTATGTGCCATGTTTAATTAGCAAAGAGAGGCTAACCCTGATGTTGTTCAACTTTTTACGAGTAGGGTGAGCCTTTGCAAGATTGATATGAGGGTTCTTTTTTGCTGTTCTTCTTGTGAACTAAGCCTATTAAGCATATCTTGTAGTATTTTATTAGTTTGGTTATTATTTGAATCATTAACTGAACCAGAACTATGCTATCTACTCAAACTTCCAGTAGTGAGTGCATCAGCATATGTTACATTTGTGCAAATAATGGAAGAGGTATTTTGTCACCACTTTTTAGCAGTTATTCGTAACTTGGTTAATTTTGTATCATTTTTCCAAAAGATACTCTTTTTCTCTTCTGATTTGCATGAAGCGTGTAGTTTCTTAACAAGGTTTTTAGTTTGCCTTGTCTGCTTATCTTCGTATGAATACCATGTTGTCTTTTCTTCATTAAGAGCTCCTGTTGACTTTCTATAGCTATCATTTTCGGGGACATTTATTTTTATATCACAACTATTTAACGCAGTATCTTGAAATTTATCCGATTACTGTCAACGGTGTTTTCAATACTCTGATAATTATTGCAATTAGATTTTATAACTGGAGGTGGCCGTGTCTTTTTTTCTCCAGTTGTATGCTCTTACTTCCTGTTAAGAACATTTGAGCAGTTTTTAGATCATTTAATTTAAGCTCCCTTTCCCACCCCTATTATTTTTTTATTTAAATGTTTGAGAAGTCCAAACATTCTCAACAATAAAATGTGAAGCTTTTCGTTAGCCATTATGTTGGGTGTAAAAGCTAAAAATTTAAATAATTTCAAAAGCTTATTCAAACCATATAGCAGTAATGTTAAAACAGCCATTTAAAAAAATTCAAAATGAGCTTAAAAGCATTCCAATTTGTTTTGATGAATAAATTTCAAATTTACGTTAATAACCAGTTTTGACTGAGCTTTATTATAGAATGTTTGCAATTTATAAAATATAATTTTTAGGTTTTACTCAGTTAGCATATAAAAATCTTAAAAAGCTTGAAAGGATGACATTGTGTTCAGTTGGATCAAAATGGTTTAAAAAAAATATTATGTTGAGCTTTTAACAATCAAATACATAATTCTGATTCTAAAATAATATGAATAGGCTTTTAGCCAGGAAATTACATCACATACAAGATTAAAATTTATTTATCGGTTTCGTTAAAACCTCATTGGCTAGCTTTTGCTTTTAGAGTGAGCTTTACATATTTTAGAAGACAACGAATTCCCAACCCAAATTGAGATTCAAAAATTTTGATTAATATGTAAAAAAGAGTGAGGGTTTAAACTTATTCATAAACTTTTTACAATATAAAACTTTAACAATACTTTACAAAGCTTTTATAATATCGGTAAGCTGAATACCAATGAGAAGTATTTAATTCTGTTAATGAACATTTTTTGGGTAGAAAATAATTCGACAAACATGTTTAAAAGTTATTATTTTTAAATTGAAAACGAACTTTTAGAATTTTCGATTTATTGGTTTCATTGAAAGCTCAATTTTAAATTTACGACTACATTAATAGAATATTTACATCATTTTTGTATTCTATCTTGTAATTATGTGGCAAAATGGCACTTTTCCTGAACATTAATTCGTTGTTAACAATATTTATGACACTTTCGAAAGTTTATCGAAAAACTAAAAATTGTATTTAATGTTTGTGTGTTTTAAATGAGATTTAAAATATTTTAGAGGTCCAAACATTCCCAATCTGGATTTAAATAGTTGTGAATCATTTTAATACCAACCAATTTCACCAACTTTTTACAGAACTTTTACATAATTTCTGTAAGTTTATAAAAAAAGTTAATAAGCTTTTAGTGAGTTAAAATCAAACAATTGAATGATTGAAAGCTTTGATTTGGTCTTTTTCAACAATAAACCGCCTAACGAGCTTTTATTAATTTATAAATAGTTTTTGTTTAAATGGAAGTTTACTGATCAAAATTTTTGAACTATTGTTCAGTTCACCTTTAAAACTTTGAATTAAAATTTTTTTGTAATAAAAGCTGTCTTTGAAATGTACAGTAAAAAATAGACTTTTTTAATGTTCTTGTCTGTCTAACCGCTTTTCAAACCGCACAAAAGACAAATATTCCAAAATAACTTAAAAGAAAACTTTGAAATCATGAGGTGTTAACAATGACAACGCGTCATACCATGTCCCATGGAAATTCTACCATCTGTATTGCATAATTAAGGTACTTTACACAACATTTTAAAAACAATTCCCCGCACAGTGTCAACTCTAACATCCTTTTTTTTTTGTGTTGGTGGTTGTTGTTGTTGTTATAATTCAGCAAAGAAAACCGCAAAAATTTTCTATTCGAAATCCAATTCCAAAACAAACACAATAGGTGAAAATACAAAACCGAAAATAAGTATGTTAGAATAAAACATGCTGGTTCAAAACAATTTAAACAAAAAAAATAAAAATAGACGAAAATAAAATCCTTACCCTTTCGTTTATGTATGTATAGCTATGAGATCCTTGGTATATTTATTTATATATATCCTTTAAATTTTTTTTTTAACGTACGTATATCGACGGAACACAAAAAAGGTGTATTATAAAAATAATAATAATGATTATACATAAAAAAAAAATAGTAATAATAATAAATATTTATTCCAATCTCAACAAATTTTTCTAGGATTTTTATTTATCCTAGAATAAGAAAAATTAGGACACCCAAAGATTTTATACAAGGATAAGAGATAAACTTATATAGAGAGTAGGTAACAAAAAATAAAAATAAAACAAATTGCAGTTAACTTTAAATCATTAAATCGATTCGTTGTACACACACACAAACATACATCCCCCAAAAAGTCGAGGAAATACCCCTAAAATCAATAACGTTGTTATTATTATTTTTTTTTTCCAACTCAATTCAATAATAAAATGAAAATGGAAATAATTTTCTTTCATTTCAACTTATTTGTACTGGTGTAATAAATTCTGTCAAATTTTTTTCCGTATGTCGAATAAACATGTACTCGTACATACATATATATGTACATTATATAGAACAGAACGGAACGAAACGAAAAAAAAAATTCTTTTGGGAAAATGGAAAATTTACGTTTGGCGCGTTTTACGATAAATTATATTAAAATAACAACAGTAATAATCATAATTGTTATTATTTTTAGTGTAATGTTCGTTTTTCCGGAGTACGGGGAGACGCAGGACGCAATATATAACGTAAAAATATTTATTTATGATTTAGAAACGATTTTCATCTCATTTTTGTCTAAGCTTTTCTTTTATATGGAAGCATTTTTTGGTTGTGCTTGTTGCTTTAATAAAAATGTCTTTTGTTAATAAAAATTGTTTTCTGTTATTTTGATTATGCAAATTATGTATAATAAAGGCGAACATTCCTAGAGAAAACAAACAAAAAGGAAAACCCTATCTTTTTTTTCGTAGCTCTTGAGAATATTTTTGTATATGTACATACGTTTAAGGATTTTGACTGAATTATTAGATCTGCTTTAACATTCAAGTGGGAGGCAAATTTGATAAAACAAAAATATGTGAAATCTTTTGTCCTTTCAAACCTTTCTCTGAGCTAAGTTGAAACAATATGGAGAGGGATTTGAATCAAAACAAAAAAAGCTCATGAATGCAAAAATTAGGTAATAATATAAAGTTCGCGCTAAAATTTAAAATAAAAAGCTCAAAAAAGCCTTTTCAAAACGAACTCTCTGAATATGAATACCATATGCGGTTTAAACTAAATTTTAAAATTCCCATAAACAGCCAATAAACCATAATTGTAAAAAAGCTTAATTTAAGCTCTGTTAACAAACGAACTGAACTTAACATTTTAAAATAATAATAAAATCTCACCCAATTAGGGGTTATTACTTAAACTGTTATAATTTATAAAATCTCAAAAAAATCAAAGGATATTAAAGTTAAACGAGCTTTTGAGCGGTAAAGTTCAAATTCAATTTTTTCCGTTTTCTAGCAGAATTTAACTGTAATAATTTTGGTTGATTTCTAGGGAATCTATGAATTCTAAGAATTTGCTGAAAACAGTTAATTTGTTGAGTTCAGAAAATTTCATGAATTTCGAGAATTCTATGAATATTTCCTGATTTATGAATTAGTAAATTTCGTACACAGCTTAATTTTTTCAAATCGAGGTTATCGTGTAAAGTTCACACTAAAATTTTATATAAAAAGCTCATAAAATGGGTTTCCAACGAAGTTTCTTATTGTAATATGCATATGGGGTTTAAACTAAATTTTGAAATTCCAAAAAACAGCAAATCAACCATAATTGAGAAAAAGCTCAATGCTAACTTAACAGAGCTTAAGGTTACTTCGGGTTTTTGGTCCCTGTGGTCGGAGGGGCACACATGTCATATAAACATAAATAGGCAGAATACCACCAGAGTACCCTTTTGATGGTCGTAAGGCTCTGGCCTAATAGTAGAGACCACGTGTTCCAGAGCTATACGTTGTAATACAGTGAACCTTGGAAATCTTTTAGCTGAATTTCTTCTTGGGCCGCAGGTAAAGAAGGATGTGGATCACAATCGCGAGGAAAAACAAGGCTGCTCTTACTAGGAGGGCAGCTAAGCAAATTTGTTGACGAAAAAAGCGAGAATGTTGGAAGGCCCAGGTTCTGAAAGTACAACTACTCAGCGATGAGCGCAGTTCGCGTAATTTTTTTAAAGTAATCACTGGATTGCACCATACTTTCAGGCCATGTGCAGTGACTTAAACGAAACCGCTTGATATTCGGAGAGGATACTTTGTGGAGTAATGTCTGACGAATGGAAAGTGGCCGCGATGTGCCCTATCTTCAAGAAGGGAGACCGCTTGAAGTATGAGAATTATCGCGGTATAGCTCTCTTTTGCACAGCATACAAGTTACTGTCCTGCATTATATTGGATATAATCACCCCTCTAGCGGAGGGCCTATCGATCAGTATTATGAGACTTCCATCCCTGTACATCAGGTGTTCTTGGATTTCCGATAGGCCTATGATTCGGATCAATGGAGAGTGTCTGTGGTCTGCGCTGGAATACCTAGGTATGCCAACAAAATTGGTATGTTTCTGTAGAATGACAGTGACACAGTCTCAATGCTGTCAGTCCCAATGCTAACGGAGTGAAGTAAATACTTGATCCGCTCGTAGAATTTACAGCTTCTGTTGAACTCCAGATCAATGAGTCCTAAACAAAATACTAGAAAGCTGGTTGTATGGACAATGGCTATCTACCAGATTTTAGTAGCATTTGTGACCATTTGAAGAAAATTCTGAGATTCGTGTTAGTTGGCTTACGTGAACTATTCATTCATTCATGTTTTGTTGTCAACATTTCGAGTTTTTTCAGAGGAACCCAACTCTTTTCGTGTTAATTGACCTGATTAGAACGATTTTTCAGTTTATCATTTTTCTCAATATTTCGAATTATGTCAGAGGAGATAAACACTTTTTATAACCATACTTGATAGCAATTTGAAATACTGGAAGCATTTATTATTCAGAAATACTAGTTGGCAATGTGTAGAAAACTCTGAGATTCGTGTTAATTGGCCTGATATGATCGTTTACATTCAGCATTTTTTATATATCCTGAATTTTATCCTACGAAAAAGGCATCTCCTTACCTTATGATAATCTGAAATGCCCAAGTGATGAATGTCGTCCATCAGAGCAGTTAATTCGATTACCTATATGGCTCGCTTTCACACAAAGTTCATTCAAAATGATAATACGCGTCCCGTAAGACCCCATACGGCATGCACCGAGCAGGTGGTAGCAGCTATAGTGCGTAGTATGAGGAGGTTTGAGGATCCAAATGAATTGATTCGTCATCGTACACAACAATGTATAGGAATTAAAACCAAACGACCATCGATGTTTTTGATGTGACATCGAAGATAACTTTTAAATGTGCAAGTAGATTTCATGGTTGAATGGCTATGTCAACAAGCAGATTTCACTCAAGCATTTGGAGTGAAGATAATCCAAGAGCCATTGTTCCAAAACCATTACATCCACAAAAAGTTACCATTTCGTGTGCTTTATCGACCGAAGGAATCATCGGATCATATTAGAAATGATGTTGTTGATAACGCTACAGTCGACGTAGACCGGTATAGAGCACGGTTCATTTGATTTACTGATACAAACATTTAATGAACGATTAATATCGAGAAATGAACCTGTCACCGGGCCACCGAATTCGTGTGATTTAACACCTATAGTACCTTTAGTACACTACCATGTAAATGGCGGCTACTGGTCCGTCACATTCAAATATTAATGAACATTATAAGGACATTTGGATATTGCATTATTTATTGTCCTTTTCCTGAAAGCTTGAGCTGAAGCTGTCTCGGCTCCAGTCATTTTTTAAAAAAATAAGCTAAATTTTACTTAGTATTTCACAGCCCGATTCTGCTATGGAATTTTCAGTCTATCTATATATATTCTGTTGATTGTTCATAGATCACTCGAATATTTAGTCCAAATTCACAATCAAACATAGAGTCCTTCTGTGGGGCAATGTGATCGGCAGCGTGATGCTCTGTCCCCGATACTCTTCAATTTCATGTTGAAGTACATCTTTCGTAAAACTGAAACAGGTCAGCGCAACATGTTATGTCGCCATTCCAATCAGGTGCTTGCATATGCACATGACATATGCGTGATTGGACTGAATAGCAAAGCAGTGAAAAAAATACTTGATCCGCTTGCTGCTGCTGGACTCCAGATCAATGAGTCAAAAACAAATCACATAACTTCTGGTTATAGGGGCAGTGGCATACCAGATTTAATTATGGCCACTACACGTTTGAGGAAGTGAGAAGGTTCAAATATTTGGGTTCTCTTATCACACACATATCAAACACCGTGAAGCTGAAGCTTAACAATGCGTGGATCAGGCCCGTTCTTATGTTTGGATGTGAAAGTTTGCGGGCGCTGACGGAAGATTACGAGATTTGTCTCCTTACAATTGAGAGAAGAGTCGTGCGCATGATTTACGGCCCAAAACGCGAAATAGTCGGCACATACCAAACTCTGTATAATATAGATATCAGATCTGATGAAAATCCCGATATTGTGCATGAAATAAGGTCTCAGCGAGTACGCTGGCTCGGTCATGTTCTGCGTGCTGATCCGGAAGGAATTGTGCAGCAATCTCTGAAAGGAGAGTCACCATAAGGTAGGCGGAGAGGTCGTTGCAACTGGTATCCTTCTATGGACTCTTTAATTTTACAGTAGTAAGTCATTCCAGTTCAGTTACATTGTAATTACGTTGCGCTGCATTAAGCTTTTGAGAAATAAAAGCAATAGGGCGCTCTTCGCCGCTGGCTGACCTTTGGAAGAGGACTGCCGCTACGCCGGTCGTTGAGTCATCACATTGAATGTAAAAGGGTTTAGTGTAATCGGCATTTGAGAAAACGGGTGCAGATGTTAGGCCATTTTTCAATTTATCGTATTCCTCCTGATCGGCATTATTCCATTGAAACATCTTATTTTTCTTAAAAAGATTTGTGAAAGGAGCGGCAATTTCTGCAAATCTATAAATAAGCCTTCTATATCACCCAGAAATCCCCAGAAATCTTCGTAGCTGGCGTTCCGACTTTGAAACTGGATATAATTTAATAGCATCGACTTTAGAGCTCTCAGGAGTTAACACCCCATCTCCAATAATGTATAAAGTATTTCAATTCTTTGAACACGAATTTTCTTTTTTCCGTATTTACAGTTAACTTAGCTTTCGACAATAACTCTGCTACTTTCGACAATAATTGTAAATGTTCTTCGAATGTCCCGCTGCGGTTATGAGGACCATTGCAAATCCCGAATGGCTTAACTGTTAAATAATACAACGGTCTTCCAGGTACTGTAAAGGCTGTCTTTTCCTTCGATCCGTCATCCAGAGGTATCTGCCAGAAAGCGTCAAATCAATGCTCGATATGAACCTAGTTTTTGATAGATGCCACAGCAAACCATCAATGAGGGGCAAACGATAAGCATCCATCCGGACTCTTCCATCGCTCCTTCGGGCTAATGCAATCGGTGAACTCCGTGAACTGTAACTTCAACAGCAGTAGATACTGCATATTGCATTTGCTTTATGGGCTGGGCTGCACCAACATTTATCACGTGTGTAACCAATCCTGTTCGTTCCAATCCAAGTTTGGTAGATGATGGATACTTGGTATAATTGCATCTAACTGAGATTGTTGATCCAAATTTAATTGATGAAGTTTAGTGTCGTTTTGAATTACCTCGGTTACCGACTTCAAAAGAGTTATTTTTGTTTTGTGATAATTTGAGTATAGCCTTTGGCATGGTAATTTTAATATCAAATTGTTTCCAAAATTCAACACCAAGATATAACTTTTGGTGTAGATTTGGAGCTAAATGTAGTCTAACCATACGCGTTTTTCCTGCAAAAGTTATAGGAGTGCAAATGTGACCAATAACTAATTCTGACTGTCCCGTTGGCAGTTTTTGCATGCGATAGTAGTTGTCGAAAATGTATACGAGAATCATTAATAATTTCACCACAATCCTTTCCGAATAGTGATAGTGAAATGCCCCAGTGTTAAGTAAGCCGATAATAGGTTCTCTAAGGAGATTAACTTCCGCGTATGGTTGCTGAAATTAAAGATTTGTAGGATTTACGAAGTTTAAAATAACGACTTGAGCGTGATGGTTTGTGAATTTGTTGTGGTATTTGTGGATTAGGTAAACTTAAGTTGAAAATCGAACGAGGGAATATTTGTCCGAGTCTGTGTTGTTGGCTGCAACTTCCGTATTGCGTATAATATTGGGGGAATTATTATAAATCATATTGAATAGCGGTTTGTTGTGAATCGAGCTCGTGAACGTATTTTCTTTGCTGACACAACAATTTAGGAATAAATTGGTCCGTGACCACGTATGATACACATCTCCTAACCATTTCGTCGATAGAATCAAATTCTACTTCTGTTAATTTATCTTGGAGTTTATCTCGGAATTATCAAGACTTCGCATTAATTCGAGATCCAATTTACGATCTTGAAAACGTTTAATAAAATCGGATTTCAAAGTTTCCCAGATAACTTGTGCAATCCTCTCAAGGTAATTCCAATACCATTCAGCTGTATTCCCCTTAAGTAAATAACTTAAACTGTCTACTAGTTGATGATGAAGAATTTTATCGGCATTCGCCAAATGCTCTACTTTAATAATGAACCTTTTAGCAGGAGAACTACCTGGAGAACCATCGAATGATATATTCCACCTTGAAGGGTTTCCAGAAAGGTGATATTTTATTTTGTGATATCTCATAACTATCATTGCCTTGAGATTGAGTGTTACTTAGGAATCCTTGTAGTTTGGACGCAGCGGTTCTTTGATACTGAATTTGATTAACATTTTGAGCTTGCTAGTGGTTCTGAAGGTGGAGTACTTGTGCTAGAAGGCTGCTGAAGTGGTGGAATTTCTACAACTCCACCTGCATGAATTGATTCATTAGGAATATCGGGATTTTTAATGAAAGGTTGCGCAGACTATCTAAAAGTTGTATTGTAGTAACATGAGTTGATTAAAAAAAATCAATGGATGTTAAAATTAAACGAGTTTTTGAGCGGTAAAGTTTATTAACGAACTCAGTAATTTTTTCTACTTCAAAGAACAGAATTGTGGCGAACAGGAATATTCAAGTGAATTGTATCTCGAAGAATTAGTTGAATTCTGAGAAATTATTAAATATAATTAGTTTGAAAAATTCGAAGAGTTTGTTTCTTCTAAGTTCTAAATGTTCTTGATATTTAACAAAAATAATTATCTCGGCAATTTGTATGGTGAAATTTGACAATCTGATGAATACCAAGTACTTGATCCAGAATTTAATGGGAATAAGAGAACAATTTTTTTCAAATTTACTAAAATTTAGAGAATTTGACCAGATCCCTGAATTAAACGGATTTAATAAATTTAGAGACACAAATTTGGAAATTTTACAAATTTATTCAGGAACTTCAGAAACATCTCAGAGTTTTAAAATAATTCAAATATTTAGGAGAATCCAATAAACTCGAGTTGTTTGATAAAGTTCGAGAAATTGTGACATTATGATTACTTTGGCTAGTTCCGTAATTCTGATGAAAACTATAAAAATTGACCACAGGATCGTAGTTAAATTAGTAATTGAGTGTTTATATTCCACCGCAGGCTATATAAGTTAATAATTCCTGTCGGCCTAAAAAAACATAATTAAATTCCATTCTAGACGATAAATTTTATTGTAGCGCATTCATCTTTGATTTTTAATGTGGTCCAGTCGCCAAAAAACCACACAAATTTAACATTTACATCGTGTTGTTGTATAAACGTTTGTGTACGATTAAGCGATAATTACAGTCCATTACGCTAAAGAATTTATTTACTTTAAAAACCGAACAATTAAACAAGAAAATTTTTGAAAAATTTTGTCACGTTTAAAATACATTTTTGGTTTGGATGTTAAAACAAATAATTTATTACTAACTGTACACAATATGTGTTTGTGTGTGTGTGTTTGTACGTGTATTTATAATATATATTTTCATGGAAAATAAATTTTCCACAATTTTTAAATTAAATAAAAATTAAATAGTATTTACATTAATGTTTTTGTTTATTTGTTTGGACAATAAATTATGTGACAGGAAAAATCATCGAGACAAAAATATAAATTAACCCATGTCATCCATATACATGTATACGTACATATCTTTGCGTTGTTGGCTTCGCCTCTCCTCATTGCACCCCAATTCTGCCCGTCTATGGCGTCGTCGTCTCATGTCTCTCAATGTTTTTTTGTTTAAACACACTGCGGTTTATTCGTTTTTCTTCTGCGTGCTATTTTGTTTTTTTTTTTAAGTTTTTTGCATTTAATGCCGGAAAATAAAAATTAACCCAAAATAAAAATTAATTTAACAATTAAAAACGTAAAAAACGCACAACAACATTGTTGTGTATACAAACAAAAAAAAATTTAATCATTTCGCTTATTTATTTATAATTTTATTTTTTTTTTATAAACAACACAAAATGAAAAATCTCGAAATGAATTTTTGTTGAGTTTTTCATTTTTTTTTTTATTATTTGGAATAAACCTTAGAGGCAAAACCAAGAGAATTAAAATGTATAAACAAAAACAAAAAAACAAAAAATACATGAAAGAATTTCTACTTTGCATTGTTGTTGCTGGAAAATGTATAAATAAAAATGATGAAAATAATAATAAAAATAAAATAACCCCAACAATTTTTTTTTTATATTCTGTACACTGTACACAACAAAACTGAAATGGAAAATGACTAGAAAGAAAAGCTGGAAAAATCCTTATTTTCTATTTTCATTTATATGTCATTTTATGTTGCCTCTTCATTTGAATCATATTTTATTATTAACATTACTATTATTACTACTACTACTACTATATACTACTACATATTTTAATTGTACAGAAGATTATATTCAGTGTAATGCTCTCTTTATATGTACATATATTGTAAATTAAAGCTTTTAAAGCTACTTTATAGATGTACGTACGACGATGACGTAAAACATAACAAACAAACAAAAACCGAAATATAAAGACGAAGATTACATCGATTCGTAATTGTACAACAAGTAATACGATAAATATTTGATTTTCGAGTCAAATCAGAGGATAATCATGTATTTTGGAATCAGATTTGTGTCTAGGTAGATCGTTTCAAAATGTGCATTTAGTGGTTTTATTTGGTATAGTCAAGTCATGCGTTACATTCCCATTTAAAATCTATAAAATATTTTAAAAGCTCATATAAAGCTTAACAGAGCTTTTTAATGAATGTGGTCAATATAATTTTATTAACTTTATACTAACCTAAATGAACAAAACTGCCGTACTGGATACTGTAATGAGAACTTATGATAAAAGCTCCATCCAAACTAATTCCTTTAACGTAGAATAAAATATTTTGAAAAAGCACCACAGAATACGTAATACATCATATGTGGTTTAAGCTTTTATATACCGTTTTATCGGCTTTTATTAAGCTTATACAATTTAATTCTTAACTCTTAAGCTCTAAATGTGAAAGCTTTCATTTAGTTTTCTCATAGCTCATAACGCATTTAAATGGTTATATTCATCTCTCGATTATGATATTTTATAATAATATTAAGCTTTTGTTTAACATATGTACATACATAAGAAGTTTTAATGGGTGTTGTCTTTAGTGTTACTGTGAGTAGCACGCCAATTTCCAACAAAAATTTCAGTTTATTATAGCAATGAGCTAGCTTTTGGCCACTATTTGTGTTATTAGAGCTTTACAGCTGTGAAGAGCTTTTGTACTTAATTCATAAGTAAAAGCTCAAGTTGGGCAAGAGGTCGTTATATTTTATTGTCATTTTATTAGGTATTCAATAGTACCTGAATTAAATTAAGGGAACGTTTTTACACAAGCTTGAATTTACAAATTTCTAAAATAAGCTTTTTCATAAATTGTTTAAGTAGGTTTCAAAAACCAATCGATTTAGTCTAGTCAACAAATCAACAACTACTAAAGTTCCACCTAAACTATTAAACTTAATGTTAAAAAATGTTTACAAAATTGTATAAATTTGAATAATTTTATAAAACTTTGTCAAAATATTTTGAAAGCTCTCTGAAAAGTTTCAGTAATTCTGAAAACCACTCACAAAAAAATTAAATATACAAATGAAGCTTAATTTTTGAAACTTCAATGTTTTTGGCTTGACCGTGTGAATCTTTTTAATTAATGTGACTCGAATTAACTCTAAATTATTCGTTAGCTTAACTTCAGATGGCAAATATGTTTTCATATCACAAACTAAAAATAAAGATTATTAGATTTGATGATATGGTTTAAAGGAAACCTTGATGTTTTATACTTTCGTTCAGTAACCGACCAACTGAACCGTACATGCATTCCCTGATCGGTAAGCTTCCAAAAATTTCAAGAAATACATTTTTATTAAACAAATTGTATAAAGCTCTTCAAAATACGAAATCTTATTTATTATATTCGTAAAAGCTCGCACATTAGTATTAGGAAACTTATTAAACGCTTTTTTTATTTTGAATTTATAGTACTATATAAGCTTTTAACTAAGCACGAGGTTTAATATGCTGTTTATTTATGTAAGAGCTTTTTTTAAGTTTAATTATTCTTTAAAAAAATAACCTATATATATTGTATTGACTGGTTTGGTTCATACTGGTGCATGTGATCACGATTTCTGGTACAAATAACTCGTTTTTTTTAAATTGCTAAGGTTAGGTTAGGTTAGAGTGGCTGCTACGGCACTTGAGCTACTTATGTAACGTGATATATCTCGCACTTTATAGTTTTCGAGATCAGATAGGCTATCCATTAAGAACATACCCATATGTTTACGTCTTCTGCGTGCCAAAGCCGGACATGACCATCCGAAGTGGGCTACCGTCTCTTCCTCCTACTCGCCCATACAACTTCTGCAAAAATTATTTGTCTCTAAACCTAGCCTCCTCGCAAGTTCTCCAAGTAGGCACTGTCCTGTGAGTATGACCACGATCGTCTTTAATTCATGTCCACGTACGGAGAGCGTTTTGAGCGTTTCAAGTTCAGCTTTGGCCAGACTTGTCTTGCTACACAACATGTGAGAGTGTTAGTTCACTTTTCATTCGTTGATTATTTCCTAGATTGAAAATGGAAATTATTTTATACTCTTACAAATTTGAGCTTTACGATTATCATTTTAAAGATTCTCTTGTATAGTAGATAATAAAGTTTCATTCGAACAATATTGATTTATATTGAAAACCTTTAAGAAATGATTGTTCTCAATAAAAAGCACATAAGCTATATTGTAGCTATTTTTTTTTTTAAATAAAATCCTTAAGCTTTTTTATAGGATGAAGTATAAAATTGAATTTAATTTCTAATACATCTAATCCTTTTTTTACACGGTTGATGCGTTCTAGACTTGGTCGTGCAAAAGAAAAACCGTGTTAAAAAAGACAGGAAATTTGGGTAAAATAATTGATTTGTTCAAAAACTGGTTTTTGAGTACAAAATGCAGTAAATATGTATATCTTGTAATTGGGAAATTAAACGAAATGCTTTATTTGGTATATTCATGTAAATTGTATTGTAAAACATAACTAAAATTACATTTTAACCAATTTCAAAATAATAATACAAAATGTCTCAAAAGTTGAATAAAGTAAAGCTTTAGTTTAAATGAAAAAATATCGTATTCAGGAACATTGTATAAACTTATAATGACTGGATTTTCTTTCATTCAGAGTCGGTTTTCGACACCAATCGCATCTTTTAGTGTTGTGTTTTTTGTTGAAATTCTTTGGTTCTTCATTCACACTTTCATGCAAAATGTCGCAGGGCTGGGGTTTGCCAATTTTAACGGTATATTCTGAAATAGATTGGTGAGAACCTTGGAAAGCTTTCAGATCTGCTTGGAATTTTCTTCCACGTTCATTATCAGGGCCATTTGATAAAAAATGAGTTTCTAATTTATTTGCAATTTGGATGGGTTCTAGAATTAATGTTGATGTTAATGCTGGTAGAAGTTCTTCTTCATTAAGGGCTTTGTCTTCAATCATTTCGGTTATATCGCCAACATCAAAATTATCAAAACCATGACCGCAAATCGTTTGAGCTAACGTTAATATTTCTGAATTTACATCATCAATAGGAGCGCCAAGCTGAGAAATATTACCTGTCACACATTCTAGCCAGAGAGCCTTCCAGCAGGCATTTAAGGTGGATGACTTTATTTCAGATAATGCCAAAAAGGAAAGGTTTACAATTAAAAAGGTCTTAAAAGTAGCGGAGATACCTTGGTCCAAGGGTTGGATTTGTGATGTGGTATTATGTGGCAGAAATACGATTTTGACATCGGGGTGTTTTAAGTTTGGATGACCAGGAGTTGTCGATTAAAAAAAGAACTTTGAAGGAAATACCATTGCCCTTTAAGTATTGTCTGACATCAGGAACAAAACAATTATGGAACCAATCAGAAAAAATGGCCAAAGTGACCCAGGCTTTTCTATTCGTCATCCAGTGGACTGGCGAAGTATTTAATTTAATACTCGTCATTGTAACCCGTAATATACTTCAACACCTCACTCTTAGTCGAAGCGACTTAGTTACCAACGGTTTTAACATCGTGTCGCCTGACCCGTTACTACAAAGTAAAAATGTCACTTGGTCTTTACATGCCTTAAAACTTCTAGCTCTTTTCTCGGTTTTGGATAATTTTTTTTTACCGTGTAAAAAAAGGATTAGGTGTATATTAAAGTTTCAAGCTTGACTACCATTATTCGATATTTTAGCAAATTTAAATTTAGCTCCTGCGTCGTTCACTACGTTTAAATAATAAAAGCTTATTAGAAAAGCTCGAATTTATCGTGTTTTGTGATTGGTATTTTTATTCGATGAATAATTCAATAAGCATTTTGTAATCTTTAGTACATTCGAATGCTTGAAAGTGGCTTTAAGTATTACTTAAGCTTTTCAAAAATTTAGATATTTTATATCTGATGAAGATTTTAATTAATTTGGTTGCCTTATATAATGAACGAGAATTAATAATTATGTTCTAGTATACAAAGCTTTCTGATATTCCAAAATGCCTAATAAAATATTCATTATTTCCAAAAGCTCAATTTGTCAAGATATCACTTTCGTTAACTGGAAATTATATAAGTTTTTGTATTAATCCACCTTAAACTAGTCGAGCCTTCATTAGGCTTTCCAAAGCTTCATATGAAAAATCTTTTATATAAATAGAGCTTTTAAATTTTTTTGGATAAGTAAGTGAGATGATTTTAAACTCCTACTATTTTTTGATATGGAGCTTTAATTTTCTGAGCTTTCAAAATGAAAGTAGAATTATTTTACTACAATTTAATTTGTCACTTTTTCTCTGAATCTGCAAATATTTTTTATCCACAAATCATCCACGCACCACATGGTACATTTAATCGTTAAACAATTATGTATTATCTAAAAAAAACTAGCTACTAAAATCTACAGTGCATTATAAACTATATCCTATTTACACACATACACACACACATGTATATTATTTACATAATAATATAAAATGCCAATTTTATTTATTTTTATATATCTAGATAATAATAATATTAAATTACATTTGGGGTAAATACTTTAAATTGCATTATTACGTCAATTTAATTCCTGTTTATAAAAAAATAAGCTTATTTTTAATACTTTATATAAATAATATAATTTATATTTAAAAAAAAAAAAAAAAAATATTGGTTAGTTTGTACACTAGGTATAGAGAGTAAATAAAAATTATGATGTTGTGTATGTGTTAAACTAGCAAAAATTTAATAACTTTTCTCGTATTTTTCTTGTGCTGTATATAATGTACCTTACAGTTGATACACAACCTCATTTTTTTGTGGCTCAAATACGTAAAACACTATCTATCTACATAATAATATAATTTTTTATGTTGAAAAATTATGTTGTAGGTACTTTCTCTGTACATTCGTATCTATATATTTTATGTAGATGTGTGCATATGTCTATATATATATACAAAAAGCTTAGTAGTTTTTGGTTATATAACATAATAAACTTTTGCTTGATATTATACTTATATATATATATATAATGTACAAGAAAGTTAATATTTAAATTTAAATTATGAGCTTTTTTATGTACACAATATACATATATAAACTACTGTACTCCGTCTCGTTAAGGTATGTACATACACACATAGATCGATAAAAGATAGATTAAGCCGTATACACAAACAAAAAAAAAATTGTTTTCTTTTGATATACAAAACGTTGTGTACAAATTCCTTAGATACGAGAGGATATATACAGATTGCGCGCGAGATAAATATATGTGTTGTATGTTTATATACGGGATACACCATCCCCCCACCATCTTAATCGAGATACACACGGACAGTGTGGGTAGGTTTATTTTTTTTTTTTATTGTAGCTAACAACATAGAAATTTTTATTATTTTCATATTTTATTTCAGTTTTCAACATAAATTTGTTATGTGATTTTTGACAGATGGTTATTATGTATATGATATACATACATACATACATAACATATATACATACCATAAAAATCATAGAAATTTTCTCTTCTATTTTATCATAATACATAATATTTTTTGATCCATATTATTATGTTATTTCAACTTTTATTTTTTGTTAGACTTTGGGTTTTTGGTAGATTTTCAAGAACAAAACCCAACAACACAATTTGTTTTTTTTTTTCCTAAATAAAAGAATTATAAGATTAAAAAGATTTTCTTGTTAAGATTTCAAACAAAATAAAATAAATTCAATTATTTTAATACATCTAAAATAAAATAAAAAACATATTTCGAGAGTTTTTTATATTTTATTTTATGTAATATGTTTTCTACGAATAGATAACAAGAATACATAAGATACGATGGTTTGAGCTTCCTTATAATAAACCGTGCCATACAACCCACCATAAAATATTTTCTAATTAAATTCATTTTATTTTATTATATACAAAACACCGCGGAAAGGTAATAAAAAAAAATTAAAAAAAAAAAAAGTTTTAATTAAAAAAAATAAATAAACAGAAGTAATAATAATGATAATGATAATAAAGAGAGCGCACAGTTAGTAGCTAACGTATATAAGAAACAAAACATAATTAGATCCAATAACAATATTGTACAATGAGACACAGAAGGAATCCAGCGCACAACCAGATGGGAAATAACAATAATAATCTAAAATCCTTGCTAACAAATTGGTTTGGTTTGTTGTCGTCGTTGTCTCGACACCACACAAAAAAAATATATAAAACTTAACATTGGTACATAACCAATTTATAAGACAACAATGAAAACATGAATACAAAAAATAAATTACATTCAACCACTGAATTATGTGCCACCACTAGAAGCATATCTGGTTCGAGCTCAGATTAAATCACAATAAAAATTTTTGTCTAATCCGTTGCCCAAATAAGCGTCGAAGCATGCAAGAAATTTAACTGGACAATTTTACAGAAGCAAACTATGCGAACTAGATTTAAATACTAGATTCGAAGAACAGAAAAGTTACAAAGCGTATATACCTGTCAACATACTTTAAGAAAAATATTAAGAAAAAGCTTTTTCATAAAAACACACATTCGTTATTTTTTGTATGAAATTTATAAAAAGAAAGCTTTTAAAATTAGATCAGCGGTTTGAAATTATTTATTAAACGAAAAGCTTAAAAAAAAATAACGAAATCTTGTGTATATTGTGATTTTATATTGTGTAGAGCTTCTTGAGAACTTATGTTACGAAATCGTACTTTTTCGTACGAAAAGCTTCGAAAGCTGACCGGGAATCAAACATAATTTCAATACTCAGCATTATTTGTTTTATTGGTTTATTCTATAATGGCTTAAATCATTTAGAGCTTTTGCATTCAAAAAAATGATTAAATGCAAAATCATAAGTACGTACTCGTATATATTATATCTGAAATTATGAAAAGCTCATTTATGAATTTGAATTTTTGTTTTACAAGAGTTCAAAACTGGAAATTTATGCAGTTTGGGTATAACTTAACTTAACTCTGACTCCAGATTGATGTTCCTTCTCCGAAACCTGTGCTGTGAAAGTGCTGTAAACCGATTTTAGTAAGAAAGAGAACGAAACAGGAGACAACATTATTATAATGGAAGCCACGTGAAATATACACAAAAAACTAATTTTCCTAATAATTTTTGGGATTGGAATTTATATGGGAATTGAGTTTGAGTTTGACTTGTTTTTATTACATTTTATTAAAAATTTGATTAAAACATACATATATTTATTTATAATTAAATTAGTTTTGTTCAAATTCAATAAAACTAGTAACATAAATATTCAATATGAACGAAAATAATACCTAAAATTCTTATGACAAATTTTTTATTTAAACACAAACTATGTACTAAAATTGTATTACTCGACTTTGGAATCACTCGCACTTGTATTTGGAAAATCTAAAAAGTAGTCTGCAATTCTTCCAGCTTTTCGAAGTCCACTTAAAAATGCACCATGCACGGTAGCTGGATAGTTTTGTATTATGTGTTCTCCAGCAAAAACTAATTGTGGTAATTCTTTATCATTATTCTTCGAATCGGTTTCAGATGTTGACGTAACAGGCGCGGCGAGTAAATCATAATCTGAACCGGATGATCCAACTGAGACAAAACTGTAAGATCCTCGGGCCAAGGATCAGCACGCCATCTTGTTACCACAGTTTATTTTGGTTGTGGTACTGCCGAATTTCCGAAAATACCGTTGAGTACGGCAATATAACGTCCAACAATTACATCATCAGATACGTTGTTTAATTGATTGGATGATGGAGATACGGCATTTTTCAGTACTTTAAACGTAAGGGTACATAAGACTAGATCGGCTTTATAAGTTACTGATGAATTATTGGTTTTCAAATTTTCCACAGTTACCTCCACACCGCCAGGAAAATACTTTATCCAATCCCTCCGGTAACACGATTGGAACACATGAATATCCATTTCGCACAGTTGTATGATTGCCAATGCATTCAAAATCGTCATCTTGGTCCCAATGTTTTAAGGACAAAGTGTTTATTGGTGTTGCATTAGCGAATTCTAAATTTACAAAGTGCCAATCTAAAATTTGACGATCGTTTGATGACAGATATACATCACTTGGAGGATTCATTTCCATTTCTTTGAGTTTTGATTCCATTTCCATTTGATTTAAATTCAACTGTTCTACATCAGCCCAAAGAACATGCAATTCACGGTGAGCTTAACGTACATTAAACTCATTCTCAATATACGAGTACGAATTTTTCTTTAACATGTTTTTCTTATAATCGTATAATCCATTCCAATGCTTGGCCTAATGATACTGGATTATTTTCGGCATAATTAAAATCTAATTGCTGGGAGAACTTGTGGACTCGAGCAGTCTATTAAATTCTCTTTCAACCATTTTCATCTTTATGTTTTGGTACTGATTTTCCTCCAGCCCCGTACATTGGACAAGCTTGTTTTATTGGAGCCATTTCCATAGAGGTTTACCCCATATTCCAGTAACCACCATTGCACCATTGAGAATATTGCAATTAGACAAAAGTAGCTCGTTACAAAGTACCTGTATTTTTTCGTCAGCTAGTTTGAAGTTCTTGATTTCATCCCAGTAGCTGCTCGTGTTATATTGAATTACTAGGGTCCATTCCATTGCTACAATTGGTTGTCATCTAGGAGCTTCACTAAGATTCGGACCAGTGTTCATTATTTACCATTAGATTTGGTTGAATTATTCTCCACTTCTTCCTCTCATGCAATTGATGTAGATATTCTGATGACCACCATTTCCAAAAATCTTGTACCGATTTCTTTACTACCTTGTTCGAAGAATTTTCTCCTCGATGTCGGTGATTGGTAATGCCTTAAGACAGGCCCCGATTAAAAAATTACCTGCTGTCAATGGTGCTAAATCCGAAGTGTCGTTGGTGAGGGAAGAGAATTGAGCACTGTCTCGATTTGCGTGAGTACGGTATATAGTTCCTCAAAGGTGAGCGTTGTTTCTCTAATCGAAACTGAAGATAAATTACAGTTATAAGTGATAAGCTTTTATATTTTTAACACAAGGTGATTTATTTGAACTTGCTATTAAATGGAAAAGCTCAAATTGACACTTTAATAATTATTAGAAATTAAATTCAACTTTATACTTAAATCTATAAAAAAGCTTAAGGATTTTGTTCTAATGTGCTTTTTATTGAGCTAAATCATTTATTTATTGTTTTCAATAGAAATTACATATACTACAAATTATTATATTGTTCGAATGGGCATATTGTTCTACTACCCTGGTTGATCAGTCAAACTTTATTATCTATTATAGAAGAGGTTCTTTAATATGTTGGTCGTAATGCACAAGGTTTCATTCAAAAAGAAAATTTTCTAAAATATAATCAGAAAAAAGCTCAATAATTTATTGAACTAAATTATAACATTAAAAGGGTAAGGTCGGTTATAAAAAAGGTTCTTCAATCCAACAATGCACTAAAAATTCTCAACTATTTATAAAACTACATTTTAACAAGATCGACCACAATGTTTTAGCTTTTCAGTAAGCTTTCAATATCTAAATGTGTATTAGTTTATGATAAAAAAGCTTAATTGTAACTTGCTAAGCAATTTAATAGGGACGCTATAGACTCGAGCTTAATTATTTACAATGACAGAGGTTAATTCCAATTTTGTAAAATATTTAACCATTTTAACTTTAAGATTTACAAATTTGAGCTTTACAAATTTGTAAATTTTAAAGTTTATAAGAGTTAAAGATAATTTTCCTTTTCAATCTACAAAAAAATATGAAGATTTTATTTTATTACGAAAAGTTCGCTTAAATGTTTTGTTTTATAAAAAAGCTCAAACTTTCATTGAAATAGATGTTAGGTTTGGAACTATATTATTTATCGACTAGGAAGGTTCTAACTGAACGTCTCTAGTAAAAGGCTTAATCATTCGAACGTAGTAGTCTTTTATCTAAGAGCTTAATTTAAGCTCCCTGAAATATTTAATTCAATTCATGAAAATACTTATTTAAACAAAAAGTTTGCTCAAAAATGATGTACTAATGAAAAAGCTTTGAAACAAATGTGAGCTTTCTTAAATAAAGTTCACCAAGTATAATGTATTCAGGTAAATGCTTTATTGAACTAAATTTGAACACAAATGTTGTAAATCCAGATCAAGTTTATTCATCTAGCTTTCATCATTCAAACTAAACAGTTTACAAGAGCTTCAATTTAACTTTCTATAATAAATGTTGAATCGAAAAGCTCAAATTGTGAAATATTCAACCGTCTTAAAAAATTTACCTTTGAAAGAATTAGGCGTTATTTCTTGCTTCAGTCATTTTTGTAGACTTAAGAATTTCTAAAGCTAAAAGCTCAGTAAAATGTGACAAGAAAGCTCAATGGCTTATTGAACTAAATTAACATTAGGAATGCACCATTTATCGCATTGCTAGAACTTGATAGTTCAACTTGATAAAATAAAATGGAAAGCTCTTAAAAAAAGATAAAATTAACTTTTGAAATTGTTGGTTTCTGATTCGAATGTAAAAACATTATGCCAAAAGCTTAAGAAAATAGATTAATTATTTTGTTCTTAGTTTGTTTCGGTTGTAGTTTTCAAGTTTGTGTAACTTTCAAAATATGAAATATGAAAGCACGTTTTATGACAAAGTTAAAACATATTTTTGTATTATATCAGTCACAAAAATGATTCATTCATAATTGAAACTGAATCGAGCTGTAATTTTTCAGTGCACATTTTTTCATAATAAGCCCCAATATATTTAAATTGTACCAATAATAAATAATACAATTAATATTTAATCATCATAAATAAAAGTAAAAATATTGCTAACAATTATAATAATTAACAAACACAATAATCATTAAATATTCAAAATAACCAAAATCCCGCTTTTTAATTGATTTCTCTGATACTCGATACTAGAATATCACATTGCATAAATAATCGGAATATTATAAATAAATATCAGTAATTATTAATTTTTATTTATATTTCTAATTACCTTCTAATGTACTGTGTACAAATGTAAAAAAAAATGTATATGTACATACATATTTGGTTTTAAAAATTTTAATTGCAAAAATGTATTTAAAATTCTGTGTACGGCGGTTTTTCGTATACACACATATATTATACATACATACGAGTATATGCAAATTTAAAGTGCATCATACATTTGTATTTTATTATTTAAGCTTAGTTCGGTTTAAAATCAAATTAACAAATTTTCCGATTTTTCATAAAAATTAATGTTTGAATAATAATGGTGATATGGTCGGCGCATGTGGTTTTTGTACTAATTTTTAATTTTTTTATCATACAACCCAGGTACTTGTGCACAAAATATTCTATTAAAAATATAAAATAAAATACTTTGATTATTTTCCTATCTAGACTTATAAATAAAATAAAAATCTTCAACTTTCAAGAGAATTAAAAAAATGTAAAAAATAAATTCATTTTTATAAGAAGTAAACTTTTCTATTTTCATTTATTTGTTGTTGTTGTTGTTGTTGTGTACTTTTAAAATTCAATTCTACTTGTTATATAATATTTTCCGTGAGATGATAACAAAAAAAAAAAAAAATAAATTGAATCCATATTTAGCAGTAAGAAATAAATTTATAAAATAAAAAAATGTAATAATTCAATATTTTTTTATTTTTATTTTTTTTATTATAAATATTATGAACTTAATTTTTTTTTAACATTATTTAAATGTGACAGATTTATGATGATGGAAATAAATAAGAATACATTATATAAATATTATAATAATGATATAATATAATTAAATTTATAATAAAGTTAAATGTGGAAATTATTTGTGTAAAATATTTAAATTATAAGTATAAAAAAATAAAAATAGGGAAGCTTTCAATTTTACAATTTATAATTTGTTCTGAGGAAGTACTATATTTTATGCTCGAATTCAAATTTTGTAGTTGTAGTATTACTGTAGTATTTAATAGTAAACTTAGTTAATTTAATACACTATTTCTGTACTTGAATATTTCTTTTGATTTATTTCTTTGATTGAATTCAATACTTTTTAATTTTAATAAACGTCGCCTTCAAAAATCTAAGTCCACCATATTGAAAGCTTAGTTTGAATAAACTACAATAAATCTAAAAGTTTCGAAATTGAGCTTTTATATTCATTCCGCTGGTATATTAAGTGCGTCAACACCGTTTTCTTAGAATCAATGTTCAAACCAAGCGGAAAGCTTTTTGTTATTCATTCCAAATTTAGAACATTTTAAAAATTGTTGAGGAAAGATAATCTTCGGTATCTTTGAGCTTTCCGAATTATTTGATTCATTTAGTCTCAAAATAGACCAGAGCTTTATGAAAGCTCTATATAATTTATGACCGTCTGTTAATTTAAATACACTTATTTAAAAATTAAATATTAGAAAGCTCTTCGAAATTCAGCAGGTTTTCTAGAAAAGGTAATTGTTCGAAAGCTCTTAGAATTCAAATCAGTCAAAAAACATAAGGAAATCGACTTAACGAGATCCATAGCTATCTGTCTCCAATAAAAAATTTAAAACCAATGAAAACTATACAATTTAAAATTTTAATATTTACGTTAAAGTACTGAAAGCTTGTGGTTTTATTTTTAGTTTTGTATTATTTATCACATTGCACATTTTTGAATTTGTCCAAAAATGTATTTAGATCCAATATCAATTGTAGCCTAGCTAGACTAAATAAAAGTAGTCTTAGCATATAGTCTCAAAGAACTTACAGGGCTTTAAAAAATTAAAGCTTTTATAAAACCTCACAAGTATAATTTAGAAAGTAAAGTAAATGATGAGTTAGAGTTGAGAGAAAACAATTTTAATGCATGCATCGATTAGTATCTAAAAGCTCACTGTGAAAGCATCTCATTTTTTTCTGAGAATTTTATTGGTTTTTCGATTGTGTTTCTCCAATTGATATTCGATATTTTCAGATCGCTGAGAGCTAATATTTTTTTCTAATATAATTTTTCTTTACTTTACAGGTAAGCAAATTCAGATGAATAGTATTACTTAATTACTACAGCCGTAAGTAAGATTAAAGCTTTTATTATAATTTTATTGAACCTGCATATGCAAGGTGGTTGGCTAGCGACTGATTGAAAACGAAACTTTATGATTAAAATCGAGTATCGCTGCCTTAGATATAAGCCAACAAAAATTAGGAACCCCACAAAGTGTGGTACGGTGTGCTTCTCCAACAACTAAACAAGTTAAATGATCATTTTTTAAAAAGTGATTGAAGCGGAGTATTTGTCTCGGGTTAAGTGATTGAAGTGGACTATTTGTCTCGCTTGGCATCGTGAGATCTCGTCGGCGTAGTGAACTTCATGCATAAATTTGACCTAAAAATTAAATGACCAATTTCGGGTTCAGAGGGTGATTTAACCAGTTATGTTATTTTACGTTCACCTAGACTACATAGTAGCAAACTCATTATGTTTGTGCCGTGACCATTTACTGTAATCTTCTGGTAGCCAGTAAGAGCCTTGCCACCTCATAAGGTATTTCCGCAGCATTGAAAGATTGTGTTGGGTATCGATGTAATTACAATTCGTAGGTTTTAAATTCCACCGATGGGGAGTACTGCGAATCCATTCAAGGACAATTTGAAAGTGAGCCCATGCAAACATTTGAATGTGTGGTATGTTAAGTTCTACACATAGAAGGTTGATCGATTTTACAGGAGCCACCTTGGTTTTGAAAGCGATTATCAAAATTGTATATGTGATGTATCGGGCATAACATGTAACCAAACTTAACTAAATTTTATTAGGAAGTGCAGTTTTTATGCGCATCACTCGTAAAACCGATTTTCATGCCGTTGACTGAACAGGGTGTTGTTGACTGATAAGTTAATTTTGGCTTGAACATGGAAATCATTTCTAATGATTGCTAATGAGCATCCGAGATTGAGTGATAATTTGAGATTTTCTGTAATAATTTTAACCAGAACATGTCCCATGTGCGGTAACAGAAACTGGCAATACTTTGAGATAACCCACTGTAAAGAGATGTAATTTTACTTATTCCCGAGGCAGACTTATAAAGTAATACAGACATGATTCGGAACTTCCTTATGCGTGGATTATTGATAATGAAACGGCTGTAATTGATGCCTCTTCGTAATTGGAATCACTAATTTGCACTGATTTCAATAAAGTTGGTGCTTCATCGGTCTAATTCGCCCTTATATAATGAAGTTTTGGGAAATTCGACAAGTTCCGCTTGTTGTGAATTAGATCGGTGAACAAATTTTCGAAATTGATCCTACCGCAAATTTTCTCAACAGCGTTTTAAAATTGGAGATTACAGCAATATTCCTCAATTCGGGGCACATATATCAATTTCACCTTCGATGTTTTCAGAACCAAAACAGCCTCAATATTTATTGTCTTGCTGCTTATAAAATCCATGGTACTGAGATACTAAGTAGGAGATTTCGGTTACAATGTCTTCAATGAAATTCCAATAAAAGCTTCTTATTTTAAAAAATATCGAAACCCATTTGAAACTAACCAAAAACCATTAGCATTCAATCGGTAAAGTATTTTCAGAAGTCCACAACTGTCTCCATAAGTTATGAACAGTAGTTCACTTTCATATATTGATGCATCTACATATTTTGTGGATAATTATTTGTATCGTTCTAATATTTTGAAACTGGTTACGCTTACCACACCTACCTCACATATAGTTTCTAGCAAATGAAACAATTACATGTATTCCAACGGAGCCTCGCAATTTTGTTGAACCTTTAAAAAAATATGTTGTGCTGGGCTGATTTGATATAGTTCTCGGGTTCACCCAACCATTTGGTGGGTATAGCATTGATTTTATTATACAAGTGAAGCAGACCATACGTCACACAATTTTTATTATTTTGTAATGCTCTTAAATTTTATAAATTTTGTGTAAACGAATGAGAAAGGCTTCAAAAATCCCTAAAATTAATGAAATTTGATGTAAGTGACGTAAGCAAGTTTATGCCAATGATCCACAAAACATTTGTAAGAGAACACTTACCAATATTTTTAAGGTATCCCAAAAATTAATAAAAAACCATAAACAGGGCACGGTTAATAATTGAGTAATGAGTTTTTAACATGTGACTGAAATTAAATTAAAAAGCTTTTAAATTGAAGAGCCATTGAAATCGAGCTTAAAGCTTAATAAAATATTTTTAGTAAAACTCGAATTAAACAATAAGAAACCCAATTTTTACTTGTAATACCCAGCTTCCAAAACTTAGTTGCAAACTGATGAGCTTTATTCGACTTAATATATTACTCAATAAATGACGTGTATACATTTTTGTGATTCGAAGTTTTTTATTGACGAACTGAAAACATACAAACAACTATACAAATGTTAAAATGTGTGGTATTTAAAACTCTAACTTTAAAAGCTCCATTATCACTGATGTTAAAATCAAAATAATTTATATTAAAAAATGCAAAGTTCTAAAAGACGTTTGGGCACGCAGTCAAAATGCAATTTAAATTTTGCATTGCCAATGGATATCTTTGGAGGAAACTGGATAATGAAATAGTTCGACTGTCTACTTAAACCATTCCCAATTCGTTTGGACTGTTTTAAGCGTCGTCAGGCGATTGCCTGTTACATTTTTAAAATCGAGCTTAAGCCTTCATAAAAAATAAAAAAAACAATTTTTTTTAAACTGTTTGTCCAATAAAAGCTGCAAAAAGCTTAAATGCAATCTGATGAGCTTTAATCGACCTACAAAAATTGAATGTCCTTTTTTCATTCGTTCTTAAATTTGATGCTAAAATTAGCACCACTAAAACAAGTTTGTTTTACTTATAATTTTACTCGATAGATGGCACTATATTTAATAGAGAAATACTTAGAGGCACTGAGATAATTTGTACATATTTTTGGATGCTTCCTGTGTATTTCAAATAAAATTTATTGACCAGTACTATTTTAAAAATTTGGTATGAGCTTTTACGCTAACCAAAAAGTGAATATCAAAATATTTCACGACATGATGAAATTAAACTTTAAAAACTCGGTATTCACTGACGTTAAGTATGAAACTACATACTTGAAAGCTGTCAAGGCTCAAAAAGACAGTAGTGTATTATTTGTTTATGTGTCATTTCGGCAAAATTTAGCCAAATGTATAACGCTTTTTATAAAACTTTTAAAATTATAAGCTTAAAGCTCTATAAAAATTATTGTAATCAAAGCTTTCAAAACTTATTTGTAACGAGTTGCTTTAACCGAATGGAATTGTATGCCAAAGTTAAAATTAAAATAAGCTTTTTTTGCTTAATATGTTACTTAATAGATGGCAGTATATCTCATAGCAAGATACTTAGTTTTAGATGACGCGTATATATAAATACATTGAAAATATGCCATTCACATTCGACTCCGAAATCTTCTTTGTGCTTCATTATATTCATAAAAATATTTTTATTTTTATAATTTGTTACAGCACCATCAGTTATACTCGTATAATAAAATTTGTGATACTTGGCATTTTAGTTTTTAAAAATTGAATCATTTTCTCGATGAATAGATGAACTGCCACTGTGATATGACTGAGACAGTCTGATATAATGATAATGAAGCTGTAGGGCTGCAATTTCCCATTCACATTTCTGTTAATTACAAATGGATGAATAGTTGCTTGCTTATTATTCCAATGAAAACCCTGCGCTGTATTTTTAATTACAAATGAATAATTTTCTGCAAAGTCACATGATAAAACTTCAAACTTTTTGAATTGTTTTTCAAATTGCATCTGTCAGGATGGATTTCAACATTGACTGAATAATAAATGAGCATTCTTGTAGTCATTTTCCAGAAATAAATTTAATTCTGGACAATTTTTAAATTTTAGAAGAAAACATGTCGGCTTAGGCTCTGGACATAATATAGATGAAATGCTATCTTGTTATTTCGATATCTCTCCATTTGTAACAGATTCTATTTTGGTTACATAAATGATTAATTTCACATATTGATGTATTGTACAAACACACACTGTATGCGTTCCAGGACGAAGCAAGCAAAATTGGGAAAATCCGATTTTATTCGACTGGTCGTCCTGATGGAAATTCTTATAGCTCTTCTGTACTCATCATTACACGTTTCTGAACTTTAATTTTTTCAATAGTTACGCAATCGTTTTATCTAGGCATTATCCTACTGACTAAGTGGACCATTTGTGCTCTGAATAGATTTAGCTGTACGCACCAAGTGTGACGTTGTGTTGAAATTCTCTTGAATTTATTGAATGGTTAGTGACTTCGGCAGAGTAGTCAGCAGCTAAATCTTATCACTGTTTTCTCCAATTAGCCTTCTTTTCGTTCTCGAGTGATTGATTTACAAAGGGCTAGAGTAGGTCGTGGTATTAAAACGTGTTAGGCCAGAAAATGAAGAATAGTACCGTTTTGTTTTTTGATGTTTTATAGAGTTGAACGGCAAAAAAAAAAAAAGATTAAACATAAAGAACTGTCTTCCGGAAAAGTCAGAAAAATTATTTTGCACCATCATTTTCAATAATATTTCACCCTCTGTATCTTAAGTAACAACAAGAATAAATCCAGTTCTACAAACAATTTTTTTACCTAGTACTACACATTGGGTGAGCCTCCGAAACCGCTTATACTGCACTCATGGATTCCTGGACCACCTGAGAATTCGAGTTTAGTTATTACTAACATCGGCATTATGAATCCAAATATTTCGACTACAGGATGAAGGTTATCCGATACAAGCGAGAGGCTAACCCCTAATTGACTGTGATCGGGGTTGACCAGAAGTCCTTTGAACAATTTACTGGGTCTGGAGCGTCGCTAAAATATGTCCTTCAAAGGATCCGGTTTAGGGTAATCTCAGGGCCGTAGAATTTTATTTTATTATTATATTTTGTTTATAACTGGTCTTCATTATGACGCCCATGCTTGAATTAAAACAGATCAACCTGCAACAGGGCAAGTCACCTTCTTATGAGTTCAGGATCTTTCATAAGGTTCATTGTCCTTACAACTAGAGCGTGCATTTATATTTCTAATGCTATTACCATTTGGGGTAGTTCGAATACCAATAATACAGGGTCCTCACTGTTCAATTATATTTACTCCTCTGACTTAGAGGTTCTCAATGTTGGTTGTGAGCCAACTTCATCATACCATCGTCGTCATACCATCGTTGACTTGATTCTAAATTGGAGGGTGACGGATGATATTCTTACCTCTGATCACAGGTGCATCCCTTTTAATATTAACTTTAAAAAACCACCGGTTAAACCATATCGCAATAGGAAACTTACGAATTGTGATACTTCCTCCTTTGAGCTCGTTTCACTACTAGATTTGGTCTATCACAGATCTTGAGTTGCAGGCAACTGTACTAACGAAAGCGATCTTGACTGATTTTGAAAAGTCGTGCCCTCTTATTTACAACCAAAAGAAGTGTAACAAACCCTTCTGGTGTTCTGAACTTAAACAGTTCAGGACGTGTGCGCGTAAAATTAAAAATAAAGCCAAAACAACGAATCTCATTTCGGATTGGAATTGTTTTTTATTAGCTCAAAAGGCTTATAAAAAAAAGCTTAAGATCTTAAGTATGTCTACAAATTTTAATATTGATCAAACCATTGTTAAATTCATCGATTCCATGTTTAAGTCTCGGATAATTGAGACTGAGCTGGATGGCTGATCAGTGTCCGTCTGCCCGCAAGGCGGAATTCTATCACCCTTGCTGTAGCTCATGGTTATCGATGAACAACTTGATAAATTGCAACGATCTGGGTTTGTCGTGCAAAGCTACGCGGAAGATCTTGTTTTGACATTTTCTGGTAAATATCTGGTCTGACGCAGAACACCCTTAGTATGGTAGAAGTTTGGTGTCTTGAAAATGGGTTGCATGTTATTCCCTCAAAGACTGGTCTTATTGTCTTTACGAGACGTAGAGACTGTGCACGTTAAGCACAATGTCCTTTGGTAATTCCTGGGGTCTGACCTCCAAAATGATGTCGTTCATCTATATATCACTGGTTTTACCTTTACTGTCGTATGCTTCAGTTGTTTGGTGGCCGGTTGTGAAGTAGGGCTATAACCGGTGCTATGCCATCTGCTCCTCTTCTTGCTATGAAGTCTATTCTACATGTGCCCGAATTGCAGTCCCACATTCTTGGTGCAGCGTGTTCTACTGCGTATCGACTAAAGTGCATTGGGGCATGGATTGTCTTCGGGACTTGTACGGGGCATATACTAATTCTTAACAAGTATAAGTCACATATTCCGGAGCTGGAAATGCTGAATGACAGATTATTACCTGAATTTAACTTCACCAATTGATTCTCCGGCGTTGGGCCTTCGAGAGAATGGTGGATATCTCAGGATTTCTATAGACACCTGTCTGAGTCGATAGTTTTTTTTGCAAATGGCTCTCGTTTGGAAGTCAGTACAGGGTGCAGATTTTACTGTCCTAAGAATGAGCAAAGATTCTAGGGTAGTCTGGACAAACATTGCACGGTTTTTCAAACTTAATTAATTGCACTTACCCATAATGCGATTGAGGCGTTTAAGTTTAGCGATTGAGGAAGGGATATTATTATTTGCACAGATAGTAAAAGCTTAATACCTTCATTAATCATTTGACTGTGTCCAAATTAGTCAAATATTGACTATTAGATATTCCTTTGCAATGAGGTTGCTGACTTTTTAGCGAAAGCTGGTTCGCGTAGTAAATTTGTTGGCCCCGAACTAGCAATTCCTTTATCCTTAGAACAAGTGTTCTCTTCCGGATCTTTAAACGTAGATCAGTTAGTACCCATTCCTCAGTTCAGCACTTCAGTTAAATAGCGAAGCACAATATACGTGAAGCTATGAAAGCTTTTAATTATTTGAGTAGTATAAAATGCTCTTGAAGGTGAGCTTAAAGGTTTACAAAATATTTTTAGCAAATCTAAATTTATTTATTAAATAAAAGCTTCCAAAGCTTAGTTTTTAAATGATTTGCCAAACTACAAAAATCGATGAGTTGCAGATACCGCATTTTTTTTATCGCCTTTAACAAAATACTCATCTATAATATTTAAGATAATTTTAAATCCCATCATCACGACATAAAGCACATTATTAAAACATTTTTCTAACTTCCTTAATGTAATCGCACATTAAACTGTCCATTAACTTTCCCAAAAACAAAAATAAAACTAGCATTATAGTATCACAATTTTTCTCTCGATTGTGTATCCCCCTTGCCCCACGATCTTCTCGAATTTTCCACGCCACTATTTTATGTGTATATATACATATGTACGTATATGCCATATAGACATATCCATATGCTGAAAGAATTTAAATATGTTTATATTTCTATAAAAATGTCTATATTATTTGCTTTATATACACGTACATGTTGTACATTATGTTTACGTACATATGTATATATTCACCCACAGCACAGTACAGTCATTCTATACCAATTTAACAATAATAAACGGAATAATAATAATAATAATAATAGTAGTAGTAATAGTAATAATATAACACTATTTTCCCTATGTTACGAACACAACATTAGTCTTTTAGTTGAATCGAAATAAAAAAAGTTTGTGTTGCTCGTGAGTAATTTGATAACACTAATTTGACAATATGAATGTTCTATGAACATGCGACATTTGAAGTACACACACACACACTATACGTATACATATAGACGACGGCTCTGTGTGTATCTATTTTCCATGTTTTTCACCATTTTGTTCAGTACATTATAAAATACAAATTTTTGGGTTATTTTTAAATAATAAATTATTGGGTTTTGTGTTTATGTTTATATGTTCATTTTGTGTATACAGAGCAGTCGAAACGAAAAATAATACAAAAAAAAAAAATAGGAAATGGAAATGACTAAATTATTTAAAACAATTTGCTTGAATTTTTTTTTTTTTTTTTTGGAAAAAAGAAAATCACTGTGCGTATATTAAATAACATTACATTGAGTCATTTCGGTATATGTATTTGCCTTTCGAAAAAATATGTATACATACTCGTATTATATACACACGGGTGTTGGCTTTCAACATAATGATTTAATTGTCGCACGAGAGGCTAAAATCAGATTGATGTGTTAACCCTCTCGATCCTATATATACATACAACATAGATCCGAACAAAAAGTAAAAATCACAAAATTTAATCAATTTTTGGTTTTGGCAAAAAGGTAGATTAAATATATTATGTGTATAGGACATCCTCCTAAACATTTTATAATTTTCTTTTCTTTGTATACTTACGTATATACAACATTACAAGTTTGATGGATGTTTGTCGTGGTCGAACGTTTAATTATATAAATTTTCCATCTCCTCCACGTATATATATATAAGTATATATGTCTATGTCTGTGTGTGTGTTTGTGTGAAAATTAAGATTGATTAATTATACAGAGTATTTTTTTATATTTTGTGAGAGGGTGGTATTTCCTATATATATATATATACACACACACACACACACACATAAAATAAGAGATCTGATTTTTATCTAACCGAGTGAAGAAAAACTTTAACAAAATAAAAATTAATTTTATTTATGTACATTGGGTTGTGTTTATACATACGTATATACTTATAGATTATTTGAAAATTCATTAAAATTTTATTTTATTTTTGGAATGTCAAAACCAAATTCCCATTTCAAAATACATACATATATGTATATACATATATTTAATCAATTAAGAGTAAAATTCTTAATGTTGTATATATTGAGAAAATGGCATTTATTTTAATTAATATTCAACTAGATGTGATTTATCAGGTCTTGAAACATGCTCGAAGGAGTTGAACTAAAAACGGTTGGTATATGAACTTATAAAACGCCATAAATTATTTGTTTGCTATTTACATAGTTAATCTATTTGTCAATAGATGGCCGCCCAGTTTTCTTACTTTATGTGTATTTTAAAATTTGTGGTCTTCTTCAAAGCTATGATTAAAATTAATTGTATTTCATTCAGAAAACTGGATGATTTAAAAAAATTGTATTTATACAATTTTAAAATTCTAAATTTTTTATTGAATTTTGAAAATTATCTTAAATATCTAGGTCATTTCAAAATTCAAATTAAATTTATCAATTTTTGATCAGATTTTAAAATTTGTAATTTTGGTTTAAACTTCATAAACGCCATAAATGAATTTTTTGCTATTTACACAGTTAATCTATTTCTCAATAGATGGCAGCCTAATTTTCCTACTGAATGTGAATCTTTGTAGCCCTCTTCGAACATAAGATAAAAATTAATTATGTTTCATTAATTACTTTAAAAATCAACGAAATTGAGCATTTTTTTACCCTGGTTTTGGTTTAGCACTACTAGGTTCACAAATTTTCAAATAAAGTTGAAAAATCGATTTTGACTACTTTTGAAAATTCGAATTGTTTTGTTAAGTACAATCACATTTGTTGAATCATGATTTTCAATTATTAATTTTACAAAGTTCAGAATTATCGAATACTGAAACTTTTTAATGTTTTCAAAATTCAAAATTTTTTGTTAAATTTATTAAAATTCCTTGAAACTTTAGGCAATCCCTAAATAGTACGTAAGGTCGAATTTCGTGTCTTTATGAAGTAGAATTTCTGAATTTCAGTGCCATTTAAGAAATTTCAAATTTTTTAATTTTTTTAAAATTCAAGATTTTTTATTAAATTTATTTAATTTCCTTTAATTTCCCGACATTCCCGTCAATCCCGAATATAGCCACAATTTTCGAAATTCCAATTTAATTTATCGATTTTTGGTTAGAAATAAAAATTTTAAATCGTACGCATGGTCGAATTTCTTTGTGTTTATGAAGTAGACTTTCTAAATTTCGATGCCGTTTAAGAAATTTCTAATTTTTTAATTTTTTTAAAATTCTAAATTTCTTGTTAAATTTATTAATTTTCCTTTAATTTATGGGCAATCCCGAATACCCACAATATTCGAAATTCCGAATGAAACACAATTAATTTTTAATTAGTTAATCGATTTTTGGCTGGAATTTAAAATTTTAAATCGTATGCAAAGTCGAATGTCGTTTCTTTATGAAATAGAATTTCTAAATTTCGGTGCGATTTAAAATTTTTTATTTTTTTTTGTAATACGAAATTCTCTGTTAAATTTATTAAATTTCCTTGAATTTTTAGGCAATCCCGAATACCCACAATTTTCGAAATTCCAATTTAATTTATCAATTTTAGGTTACAATTTAAAATTTTAAATCGTCTGCAATGTCGAATTTCGTGTCTTTATGAAGTAGAATTTTTAAATTTCGATGCTATTTAGGAAATTTCAAATTTTTTAATTTTTTTAAAATTCTAAATTTTCTATTAAATTTATTAAATATCCTTGAATTTTTAGGCAATTCCGAATACCCACAATTTTCGAAATTCCAATTAAATTTATCGATTTTTGGTTAGAATTTAAAGAATAAAAATAAAGAATAAAAAATTTAGAATTTCTGAATTACGGTGCGATTTAAGAAATTTCAAATTATTTTAAAATTCTAAATTTTCTGTTAAGTTTATTAAATTTTCTTAAATTTTTAGGCAATTCCGAATCCCCACAATTTTCGAAACTCCAACTTAATTTATCGATTTTTGGTTAGAATACAAAATTTTAAATTGTACGCATGGTCGAATTTCTTGACTTTATGAAGCAGAATTTCTAAATTTCGGTGCGATTTAAGAAATTTCAAGACCTTTCAAAATTCGATTTTTATTTTTAAATTTTACGTATAAAATTTTCAGTTCGTTAAATTTCGATAAAGTTAAATGTTAAGCGAAATTTCGGAATTATTGAATTTTAGGGGCATATTTGAAATTCTGAAAAGTTAATTTATATAAAATTCTGAATTTTACAGAATCTTATAATAATATTTAAGATTTGTACTCTTCTTGTGGAAATTTTTATGAATTCAGAAGCCAGATTTTACAATTCCGAATTCTTAATTTATTATGATAATTTTTTATTCGAAGCAACAGTTAGTTAAAACTAACATGAAGTGATCAATAACAAAATTTTGGAATTTTAATTATGTGGAATTTCATCATTTTAATATCCACCTCTCACACAATTGCATTTAGACATATTTTGCCATACTTTAAAAAAATATTCAAATTTAGGTTGACTATTAAAAATAAATTTTTACGAATTTCGGAAACTATATATTATCGATTTAGCCAAGTATCAAATTTTCGGAATTTGTATTCATAATTCCAAAACTAACCGTAAAATTTGGCGTAAAATAATACATATAAGCACAAATTGTTTCGGTTCTTACATCGCTAGAATACCAGTTGACAAAATAGAACATTAAGTTGTTCAACATCCGGAACTTAATGGCCAAGATATAATATGCCCTATGTTAGTGTTTAGGGAAAATGCCTCTGCAATGTGGTATGACATTTTTTGAATATTTAAATTTTTTGTAAGTGTGTTACTCGAACAAATGTTGTATACCTAATCTGACATTGACATACATCCATATAGGACTTTACTCTCAATACTGTGTGGTTAGCGTAAAACCTATTTCAGATTTGATAAAATAACATTTGACTAAAAATATAAAAATTTAGTCATATTGAAAAAAAATTAGGGCGTTTTTTTATTTCATAATAACAAATATTACATAAATTACTTACCAAACCAAACTATACTTTTTTTATTTGTGTTACAAATGTCGTAATGACTGTTTTTCTTACCAACGCCCTAATTTTTATTTTCGATCATTTTTAATTGAATTTATGTTCATATATTTTTATATCAAATCGATAAAATGTTATCCAAAAATCGAACGATTTCTATGAATAAACTCAGCAGGATGACGGTATCCTAAATGACAAAAAATAATTTAAATAATAATCTTAATTGTGTGCATCAAGTAGACAGTTGGATATATTGGATTCAAATCGAGAAGACTATAGATGTTTCCCTTATGTTTAGATAACACACATTACGAAGAAAGAGGTGTCCCTCCACTGTTGATGTATGATTATGAAGAAATTTGATGCACATATTGAACGTATTCACCGATTTTGAAAATCTTGCAAAAGTGTTGAATCGTTCAATTTATTTTGTCAAATCGGTTTGTTCTACAAATCATGGATCAAGTTGTGTTTAGGTTGATCATACACTCCTAACTTCTGGGTATTGTTTCTAAGATATATAAAATACCAACTGAATGAGTGAAATGATCTTTTTTCGTAAGCTGCCATATAAGGCCTTATGAGATTCTCGATATAGTTAACTATATGTATATAGGTAACAATTATAATTCGGTCGAAAGTCGAGTGTCGATATTTACACGAATCAAATTTATTATCTTATCACTATAAGCTGCTGGTCAATTATGGTTATACACAATAATTAATGGAGATTGATTTCTGAAGTTCAAGATAGCAACAACAGCAACTGTTTATGGCTGATCAGTAACTCCAACCAAATTTTCGTTTGAGCATTTACATCGATAACCACATTTTTGTAGAATAGATTGTTAGTCCAATAAGGTATGAAGTTTACACCCTATACAGATGTAATTACTGAATTATCAAATGCCCTGTCGTATACCACTTCTGCGTTATAACACCAACGTTTTAAATTATTACACAAATCGTTATGTGGTAATTTTTGTCAGATAATTCATACAACGATAATCGAGAACATCATAGTACGTTGACTGTAATAATCCACTTGGTCTCCTGATACTGCAATTCCTATCAGAATAACAATTTCTAATATTTTTAGAGTAGTATTCTTATAATTATTCACTCGTCTCCACTAAATAAATCGCGTAATCAATCGCGATAATCGTCTCCATTAATTTCTTCTTCGGTATTGAGATTTATACTGAGAAACATACGTACAGTTTTAAGAGGTTTTATGACTTCATTCGAAGCAACTGTGGTAGATGAACTAACTGATTCAAACTCTGTATCCGAATCGTCCGACGTACATTTCGGGACATTTTTTACTAAATCTACTATATTGTCGTCAGTTAATTCCTCACATACGGTAGTTACATAATCCGCTGTTACGAAATCATTTAAATCGATATTGTTGGTAATGTCGCTTAAAGTTTGATTTGACCAATGTGTTTCGAAAATTCACTCAGTTTCTTCCATTTAAGTTGCTAAATAAAACCCAGCCTTTTTGAAACAATTAGCGATAGTTGCAGGCTTAACCCGTTCCCAAGCCCGTGTTACAAAATGTACTGCATCTAGTAAATTTATATTAATATCTGATGCATTTAGTTGAGGGTCTTCACCAATTCTATTTATTGTCTCCTTTACGACGTACTCTCTATAAAATAACTTAAAATTTTTGGTGACCCCTTGGTCCATGGGTTGTGACAATGACGTAGTGTTGGTTGGTAAATATTCAATTTTTATGACTAAAAGTACCTTTTGGTTTTGTTTTTTGAACTTCTTCTAAAGATTTAATATATTTATTCCCCTCCATTGAGATCATCCAAGCTTTTTAATTCGCAGCATATTTTTAAAAGCTCGCGGTTTTGCTGATGTTCCTATTAGAATTAGAAGTATTGGCAACTGTTCTGAGTTTGAATTGGCCCCCAAAAGAATGGTTACGCGATCTTTGCTCAATTTTCTACCACAGCAAGGTTCATTCTTAAAAGCCAGCGAATTATTCGGCACTAATTTGAAGAATAACGCTTTTTTACCTACATTGAATACGTCTTGGTGTTCATAACCCTCCAAAATCACAGGTAATTTATTTTTTATCCAATCATCACAAATTTCTGTTGGCACAGACGAACTTTCATCCAATATTTCTTTAAATGAAGTAGCATTAGTAGCCATCCGATGCTAGCACTAAAATTATTTAATTTTATTTTCTTACTAAGTTGTTGTACTTTGCAGACCTGCAAGTAAGGTGCAATCCAGTAATTCCTTTAATGAAATTACGCGAACTGCGCTCAGCTGACTTGTTGTACTTTCAGAACCTCGGCCTTCTACTATTCTCTCTATTTCGGTCTACAAATCCGCCATTTTGAAATTAACACGTGGCCAATGTGGCTGCGGGAAATTTTCCAAGGATGTGTAATTCTTGTTTCCAAATGTAACTGTTTGGGATGGGAAAATGTGCTTGCTACTCTTAGATTATGAGCTATTGCAAGGAACATCATTCTCTCACCACCATCGGTCACAGGTTCATGTGGGGGAGTATAGACCTATATTTTCACACAAGTCGGTTTGATTTCTGACAGGTCTAGCATTAAACTATCAAATTACCATTCTAACATCGTGTTTGGGTACACATCCGATCAGATCGTCCAAATCATTGTAAAATGAGTCTTTATCTTGGGGCTGGCTGGCGCATGTACACAAATTATCGATAGGTTGGCTAAGTTTACACAGTCGGTTATTGACTGCTTTTAAATTAAAAACAACTTTTTGTATCTTCGGCCCAAAAAAATCCAGCTCCAAGATATCCGAGGTCATCTCCACTGCATAACAACGTATAGCTCGGGGACACATGGTCTCCACTTTTAGACCAGCGAGTTTCTTCAAAAGCAACTAGTTCCATGTGATTAGGCCCTCTAGTGCTCCTGGTTTTTTAAATGACTGGATGTTCCGCGTGCCGATCCTAAATATTGTGTCCTGGTACTTAAGCGGGGGTCCGGTGTTGTTTTGGCGGTATCCATTTTTCATTTTGTTCAGCCCAGCGATCCAACCGTTTAGCCGCCTCCTACGACAAGCAAAGGAAACTGTAGTGGTATTCTTGGAAAACCTGTTCGTGCAATTAAGGTTTACGTGATATGTGTGCGCCCCCCGACCACAGAAGCATTTTTTTAAATTAATATTTGTAAATCAAGCTGTTCGAGAAATTTAAGAATTTTCTATTTAAAATTTGCGGTATAATTTCAGAATTTAGCAATTTTACTCCAGAATTTTGAGGGTCGCGAATATTTAAAAATATAATTCCATATTTAGAACAGGCATCTCTGGTATTTATAATTTTAATGTAGATTTTTCACTCTAAAATTATTGAAGTTGATTAATAATATCGGCGCCCATCCCAAACGTTAACAATGGAAGAGTTTGATAAAACACCTGAAACAAATCAATTAAAGCTACCTTGATTTTTTGGGTAAGTACATCGCTTATTTTGGTCTCGATTAAGAGGCACCCATAATTTACAAGTTTAATTGGCCATCTATTGAGCAGTAGATGAACTATATAAATAGTTTTTAAATTTATTTTCGGCATATAAGTACTCAAAACACTGATGAATCTTAAAGATTTGTCGAATCGCCTCCTGCAATCACAAAACCAAACTAATAAGCGGAAATTTGGTGGAAAGCAACTTTTTCTTGACTTTCAAACGATCTGCACGGATATATGTATAGCACAAATAATATTTATGACATATTCGTTAGATATGCAAACAATATGCAACAAATTTCCTATTCACAAAAAAAAAAAAAAAACTTTTAGCAGACATCGGAAACTCTGAAGCTTTCAGTAAACATACATATGTACATTCGACTAACTATAAATTCATTTCCGTTTTTTTGTATAGATGATATGGAAAGCGCATATATGTATATGTACATACATATGTACATTCAAAAACGAGGAAAATTATGAAAAATAAAGTTTAATACCTGTTTGGAAATAAATATAAATAAATAAATATCAAGACGACGACTATGAATAAAAAGAAGAAGACGACAACGAAGAAGAAGAAGAATTGATTTTTTTTATATAATATATTATTTTGGAGGAAAAACTTTTTATTTTTAAAAGTTTTTATTTTTATTTTTTGCTAGGTATGTTATAGTCATATAAAATGTACATTTTCCCATTTGGAATATTTATTTTATGTATAGATCTGTGTATGTATATGTGTATAGAATTTCTTCTACTCAGTATCAAACAAGTCGAGGAAAAATAAATATCGGGAAAATTGATTTAGTGGCTAGAAAAGTAACAACGAAGAAAATTTTTTTATTTTTTTTATTTTTTATTAACCCTCTTTGGTTGATTTATTGTTTGTGTTGAAAAGTAAAAATTGTTGATTTAATATCAAATGATAAATATTTTTTCAAAAAAAAATTATTTTGTCGGTGAAAATCGATATTTGTGTTTGTTGGTTTATTTTCATTTTTTTGTTAAGTAAATTGTTTATTGTAATTACACTTTGGGGTAAAAGTCTATCAATAACTCAAATTTGTGTTTAGGTACATATACATAAATATAGTGCGGTGTATAAATTTCGTGTGAAATTTAAGCCCACAAGTCAAGGATTCATTTCTAGGATACATGTATTTTTGTTTTATAGAAAACGTGTTATGAAGTTTTAAAAGCTTTTTATTTTCTACACCATAGTGTACCCAAATGTAATATTTGCTGTTTTTAATGTTTCGTTATATATGTACGTACATAAACAATAGTTAATGGTATGAGAAATGAATTTGTGTGACACACCAAACTAGTGAATGCCATTAAAAACTCATAAAATAGCAAGAATTTTTGTGGTTCGTACACTCTCAAATTCCCTTGATTGAATCAATATATACAATACATTTGTTTTTGTATTTATTATATTATTAAAATTGACATATAGCTTACATAATAGAATTTCTAAGAATTATGGTGCAATAATATACGTACAGAATCCCAATGGTCATCTGATATATGGGACAAAAAGGCTTAAAAATGGTTTCTTAAGTATTTACAATATTATTGAAATTGAGGATACTTTTGTGAAGGGTTTGACACATTTACAAAATAATGAAAATTGGCATGTGTGTGCCATAGTTAAACAAATACTTGCACGTTATTTATATTTTCTCGATGTAATAATTTCGGTTCCTCCTCAACACTACCAACAACACATAAACACCAAAAAAAAAAATGAATGGTAAAAACGGGAGAAAAACAGAAAACCAGCTAAATAATTAATTTGTGTTTTTGAAACTTTTTAATTTGAAAACTTTATATAAAATACGAAAGCAGCAAAAAATAAAAAAAAAATTCTGTCCACAAAAACCTTAATTTAAAATAAAATAAATTTCTATCATCAAAAATTTAACCACAAAATAAACATTAAAATTAAACAATAGGAGAGAATACACAACACACACACACATACAACCGACACAACAATCAACCAAACAATAGTTAAAATAAAAATGATACCTTTAAAAAAAAAAAAAAATTCCGGGTTGCGGAACCATATTACAAAAATCTTTAAAAATTATCTTCGTCTTCCTATATACATACATACGAGATACGACAAAGCGTAATTATTTATTGGATACACATATACGCACTAAGTTTAAGATTGATGCCTGGTTGAAAATGGGGGAAATGTAAAATGCACAGCCACAGTCTAAATCAGTCTTGGAATGGTTTGGTTATTCCCAAAACCATTTTTTTTACTTACAAACTCCTTACTAAAACTTTAATCAAATAATTCAAAAATAGACCATTCATAAAAGTATGTAAAAAAGCTTAAAACACATAAAAGCTTCTGGCACTGTAACTTTCCAATGTTCAATAATATTTACCTGTATTAGTTATTAACAATTTAATGAAAATGCTTTCTAAACTAAGTTCAATATCAAAAGCTTAAAAAGCTTTCATATATAGTTTAAGCTTGCAGATACTAGAGGTGTGAAATTTGTATTTTTAATTGTTAATTGAGCTTGCAAAAGCTTATAGGCAAAAGGTATTTTAAAACTAGATTTAATTTTGAATTTATAAAAAAATAAACATAACAATCAAAACTGTTGACTCAAATTAGTTCAAGCAAATTAACAAATTGGTATGTGGTTTAAAAGTTGAAAGCATTTGAAAAAGTTGTTCATCATGATCATGTGCATTGCTCTAGTGGAAATTTGGTTGAGCTTTAATACGCATTTTGTCGTTCTTTGACTATCACTTATAAAATTGAAAGCTTAAGAAAAATGATGTAAATCCGATGAAAAATTTTGGTGAGCTTTACATGCACATTTTGGCATTCTCACAAAATTTTATGTTTTTGAGAAAACATAAATTAAAATTGACGTGTAATTTTAAAATACTGAACTGTTTCAAAAGTACATCAAAACCATAATACCGTTCTAATCGAAACGTTACATGAGCTTTAATGAGCTTTTTTCATTCTTTCATGTTTCTGACCAAATTAAAATATAAATATAATGATATTTAAAATTTGTAAACTTTTGAACGAAAAGTTTTACATGATTTATGAATGCGTTTTGAACGCTTTAATACGAATTTGGCCATTCCTTCAAAATATGATGTTTTTGACTTAAAATTAAAGTTTGTTAAATCTATGGCTGGCACTAAATCATAGATAATCTCATTGAAAACTTTTTATAGAGACTACTTTCTTTACAATAATGAGTTGGAATATGCAAATCCAAAAGCGTTTCCTGTACAAATAACGTTAATAGCTTTGTGTATCAGTGGTAAAATTTGCAAATGTTACAAAAATTCAATTTAAATTTGATCTAGATTTTAAAAGACGAAAAAATGGATAATAAACATTCTACCAAAGCTTCCGGCGCTATGCATTTTTAATATAAAAAATTACAGAAATTAATGGTATATTTCTGCCTTCCTAACTAAATTAAATAACCCAACTTTAAAAGCTTCCACATATATGCAGTATAAACTTGCAATAGAGAAAATAATGAAATTTGATTTTTGGCGGTTAGTTCCATCTTGCAAAAGCCCTTAGGCTAAGTCAACTTTTAATCTATATTTAGAGTTTATTTAAAAAAAATTGAACATAATTTTCAAGTTTCCATAAAAGCCAAAGTTTATAGAAAGCCCTTATAGATTTCTCAATAAAGCTTGGTTATGTTTCGGAATTTTCCTTATGGTATTGACGAACACTAAAAAATTAAAATATTTTAAAGATTTCAATAATTAAAGCTCCACCGGACTCTTTTGATGAGCTTTTAAATTTTATCAATTTAAGACTTGTTTTAAAGATTTATATTTCCGATCACACAAATCATAAAATTGATCTAATATTTTAACACTGAAAGCTTTTGCAAAGTTTATCAGAAACTTAAGATTTGTAAAGGTGAATCTTGAACTAACTCTAAATAAAACCTAAGTTTGTTTTGATAAATAAGCCGCACTTGCACTACTTTTAAAAGCACTATAAATTTGTAAAAGCTCTTAATAATTTCTCTCAAATAATAATAATTTTTCTCAATAATTGAATTCAACTTTGACTATCTATCAAAAAATACCATTTTCTAAAAGCACCATGAGTTGAGAATAGCTCTATAATTTATGTTTTGACCAATATCAACTTCAATGACTTTTTAATGCTGGACAAGAGCTAGCTGTATACTACACTTAAAAGTATAAAAAAAGCTAAAAACACATTCAAACTTATGTGCAAAAGCCTCTGGCACTGTAACTTTTAATGTTCAATAATGCTTTGCTTTATTAGTTATCAACAATTTAATGTCAATGTCGGCTTTCTAAACTAAGTTCTATATCTATAGCTTAAGAAGCTGCCATATATAATTTAAACTTGCAAATACAGAGGGGTAAAACTTGTAATATTATAATTATCACAGAGAACAAAGTAAGAAATTTTAGTGTTGAAACTTAATTGAGCTTTCAAAAGCTTACAAGCTTTTTAAAACTAGATTTGATATTCTGTTTTAAACATTGGGAAACTATTTCATGAGTATTGAAACATAAATTACCTGCAAGACCGTAAAAGCCCTGTTCTATCAAACGTTATTATAAACTGGTCCAATGACCTTAGCTAAGTTTCGTAAAGTACTTTAGGTTTTTATTTAACCCCATTTTGATTTACTTAAAAAATTAAACATTACTCAAAAACTATGGACTCAAATCACGTAGTTCAAATAAATTATAAAATTGGCATGTCATTTTATAGTTGAAAGCTTTTGAAAAATTTGTTCATCAAGATCACGTGGATTGCTCTAGTGTAAATTTTGTTGAGCTTTAATACGCATTTTGTCATTTTTTGACTTGCCTTTATAAAATTGAAAACTTTTAAAATTAAATGTAAGCAAAATCATGTAAATCCACTGACATATAAAACATAAAATAAAATTAACTTGTAATTTTAAAATACTTAACGCTTGTGACAGAAAAGTTCATTAAAATCATAATACAGTTCTGATGGAGACTTAACATAAGCTTTAATGCGCTTTTTTTCATTCTCTCATGTTTCTGATCAAATGAAAATATTATTGATTGATCATTTAAATTTTGCAAGCTTTTGAACGAAAAGTTTTACATGTTTTTCCAATGAATGTGTTTTGAAAGCTTTAATACGGTATTCCTTCAAAATATGATCTTTTAACCAACAATAATGTCCACTTGTCGTTTTAAATTACAAAGCTTTTAAAAGAAAAGTACATCAAAATCATTTATCGAGCTTTAATACCCATTATGACATTCTTTCAAAAGATGATGTTTCTACGACCAAATAAAAATAAAAATTGACTTGTTAATTTAAAATTAAAAGCTTTGAAACAAAACTCATCTAAAGCTTAATTTTAATAAAAAATCTTTTTGAAACCGAAAGCGAGTTAGAATGAGCAAGTCCAAATGCTTTTACTGTATAATTAACGGTTTCTTTAATGATTAGGTACAATATTCATTTAATAGCTTTCTGTATCATAACCAGTGCTATAATTTGAATATGTTACAGAAATTAAATTTAAATATTTTCTAGATTTTAAAAGAAGAAAAATACATAATAAACATTCAAACGTTGGGTGCAAAAGCTTCGGGCCACATGACCCTTCGGACCTTCAAAATGTTCAGAAATTTAGGGTATATTTCTGAATTCTTAACTAAATTAAATAACCAAGTTTTAAAAGGTAAAAACACTGCAGCCAGTACATTTAATATTTTGAATACGGAAAAGATTGAAATTAAATTTTTGGCGGTTATTTCCATCTCAAAAGCTCTTTGGCTTTAAATCTAGATTTAGTGGTTCATTAAAAAAAACTTGAACACAATTTTCCAGTTGGAAAGCCCTTATAGATTTTTACAATAAAGCTTTTCTAAGATTTCAACAATTAAAGCTCCACCAGAAACTTTTGATGAGCGTTACAAATCAATGTTAGCTATGTTTTAACGATTAATATTTCCGATCAAACAAATCATAAAATTGATCTATCATTTTAAAACTGAAAGCTTTTGCAAAGTTTATCAAAAGCTTACAGTTTGTAAAGGTGAATCTTGAACTAACTCGAAATAAAACCTAAATTTGTTTTGGTAAATAAGTCGAACTTGCATTACTTTCTAAAAGCACAATAAGTTTGTAAAAGCTCAAATTAAATAAAAATAAAGTAATGTAATAATTTGTTAAATTTGAAACTTTCTCAATAATTGAATTGAATTTTGGCTTTCTGAACTTAGTTAAATATTGAAACTTTAAAGCTTCACATATAGTTTTACCTTGCAAGTACTTGAGATTCACTTTGGCATTCCTTCAAATTGTCTTATTGTATATATGTTAGCTTATATCGATTAAACCGGCACTTGTAACTAAGTCGCCTGGAAAGTTATCCATTGGAATTACTAAATGTAATTAAAAAAACCTAAACTAAATGATTTTACTGTGTAGTACTCTACTATATTCACCCTGCAGTCATATAAAAAAACATAATTTTTGTTATCCTACACAGAGACTTAGTCATGTCTATAAATAAATCTTTTTATTTTATTTGGTTAATTAGATTTGTGGGGATTGGTTTTTCTCTTTGTTTTGTTATGTTATTGTTGGGGTTTTATTTTGTGAAAGATTGATCACAAATAATAAATATTTGATTTATTTTTTAATTCATTTTGTGTCTCTAAGTAAGAGATAATTTTTGTATTATACAACATATCATGTATATAGGATAGATTATGTGTTGAATGACAATTAATTATTAATTTTTATCATTTTGATTTTGATTTGATTTAATTTATTAATATATTTTTGTTATTTTCGTTTACAATGTGTGCGGTTGAAAATCCAATTAAATATCTATTTTATATAGTCAGTTGGTCAAATTAGAAAATTAATTTTATTTAAATAGGATATTTAACATTAAAATAAAAAGGAATTTTTTGTATGACAGGCGTCACTCAAAAAATAAATATATAACAAACATCCAAGAGAATTGTGCGATTTGTATATTTCTGCTTGGTTTACCATTTATACATAAACATTAAAATGTTTGTTGAACTATGACATTTATTTATTTTTATACATATATGTACACACATTTTTTGAAACACCAAGTCTGTATTACGTCATGGATAATATTTTTAAATATTATATCTTGAATATCCATTTCGAAATCTCTCTAGATATTAGGTAAAATAACATACATATACATATATATAACACGAACATAGTTTTGTACGTGACTCTAACCCATTTAAATTTCTAATCTATATAGAATTTCCTTTGTGTGTTTTTATATGAAAAAGGATACATTTTCTTCAGAAAACAGGAAATCAATAAATTTCAATATTGTTTGTTATGTTTTTATTAAGATATGTATATGGGATACAAATTATTATGTTTTGGTTAAATTTTTGGGACGGGTTAAAGGTTTGGATGGACATAATTTTACCATTACTGATTAGGTATATATGTTATGGATATATTTCAAAAGGTTTTACAAAATTGCTCGCAACCCTTACCGAGGAGGAGGCCATGGGCCAATTTGTAGTTTAAAAAAAAAAAAAAAAAAAAAAAAAAAAATGTAAATAAATTATTCAGAACGACATGGTAAATAATAACAGAAACCGAGATAATCCTAAACCACAATCTAATTCAAATTAAAATCTACAACAATAAAAAACCGTCTACAACAACAGAATCACACAATAAAATGTAGAAAACAAAACTTTATTGTTTGCATTCTTTTGCAAATAACACACAAAAAGTACAGAAATTAAATTCAATTTTCCACTTTAATCTATTTTTCCAGTTTAAGCAAATTTTCCTTTTTACGGTTGTTTGTGTGTCTTTCTCTCTATATGTGTGTGTATGTGTGTAACTAGAGAAAAAGGTTGCTCTTGGTATTTTTTGTTTTGTTTATTGTATTGTTTTTTTGGTAACCAAATTAAATATATTTTATTTGTGTAATTACCAAGCAAATAAGATTTTTATTTATTTATACACACAACAAAAAAAAATTATTTAAAATTCAAAGGACATCATCATGACCAACGAAAACAAAACTAAATAAATTTTATAATTTACATTAGATTAAGTTGAGAAGATTTGCGTTTTTAAATTTATTTTTAATTAACTATTAATAAATATTTGTTCATGTATATATATTGGTGAGACCGCCTTAAATATTTTTGTCGACATTATCAATCAATATAGTTATCGGTTCGTACAAAACCTATAATTTATTTATTTTATTTATTTTATTTATTACATTATAATTAGAAACGATTTATATCCTTAATTAGGAAATTTGGTATTTTTCGTTAAACAAATAATATTATTTTGTTTACAAATAATCATCCTAATTAAGTTAGGTTTATTCGGTTTATATACACATGAATTGTGTGTGGCTCTGTGATTAATGATAATTTAGTGAGCTTTTTTTTCTGATTTCTGTATTGTGATATAAAAATGTCACTTTTCTGTAAGGCATCGTATACACGTTCGGGGTGGTAATAAAATTATCTAATTGATAAAGTTGGGAAAATCCCACAGAATTCTATTTAACTGGCAACAAAACTAATCAAATAATATTATTTATTGGAATTGTCCTTGGATTATAAACACACACACACACACACATATATATATATAATAAAACAATAAGAAATGTGTTACAAATTTAATAATAGAAAACCGATTTTTCTCGTTTTTGTGTGTGTGTGTGTGTGTGAATGTTATCCCTAAGTCGACGAGATCAACATAGCGACAAGGGAATCAAGCAAACGAAATAAACTGTAATAGAAAAATTACCAAAAAAATAAATAAAGGAAAAAAAAATTTTTGTTTTTCCGTTTTTCCAGAAAATAAAATCCAATCAACGTCAAAGTGGATTTTTTTTGACATTGTATGTACCTACATACGTACATATGTATGTATAGATTCGAAATTTGTGTATATTATTGTTATTGATTTGATTGTTATTTAATTAGTTTGGTTACCAACAACAATTTTTCGGTGAATGTGTTAATTTTCATAATGTATTTTTGTGACATTCTCTGGTTTACTCGGTCGCATTAAAAAGTTGGTTGAACTTTATTTAATTAACATTTTATTTGAACGACAGCATTTAGATCTCACATAGAGATTTCAATTGTATACGGGTAAAATGAGCTCTTCATGTTAGAGTAGAAACTAGACAGATGCTATAAATGTATCGATTGGTATAGTTTTTAACAATAAGCTTTTCAACTTTCCAAAATTAAACAAAATTCAGTTTTATTTTTAAAAAAATCACTAACTGCAGCATTTCATTTAACAGACCTTCAAATATTTATAAAGTGTCCAATTCTCACTGATTATAGGCTTCTGTAAAAATGGCTATTGTTGAAACCTTTCCTTTCAAATTATAAAATTTTGAATATTATAGGCTATCGTTAATTGGGTTTAGGACGTCAGTGTGCATAAGTTTTTATAATCACCAAATTATGGTTTTAGAAATATTTTTCAGAGCCTCAAATTCCAGAAATCGGAAGCTTTTTGATAAATATTCTATTAACTTTTACAAAAAATATTTTAACTTAATTTAAAATATTATTTTTTGCTAAATAAATTTTTTTTAAGAATTCAAAATATTGAAAGAAGCCACATTAAAATTATTTGGTCTATTTAAAGCAAAATTTTTGGATAAGTCAAATCCAAATAAGTTTCAAATCAATAACTTCAGATCTAATGTTATAAAAATGATCGATAAACAACTACCATGTAACTGGTTTACCAAAACTATATATTAAATTCCCTATCTAGAATAACCATGGCACGAATTTAACTGGGTTTCTAAGTGAAAGCCAATCAATTAATAAGATTATATTTGCCTAGAAGTGAAAACAAATCGAAAGAAAGTACTACTCTGGTAGATCGAACGTCTGTCTGAGCGCATCTTTCAGCTTAAAATCCACAAATGGCAGAAATTAAAATTATTTCTATTGATAGCGACAAGCGACATACCGATAAGTTGGCGCCCCGAATTATCGGACCCCAAATGTGTGGAACTTTTAAATTACTTCATATTTAATAGTGATTTTCTAAATTATACGAATGTACATGAGAAAATAACCAAATTTTTAACCAAATTTCGAATTCAAGACCCATTAACAAACTTCCAAAATCAATTTTAGAAATTTTTAATAAATTCGAAATTTTGTCAATTTTCAATGTTTGATTTCAAATTCCACCAAATTTATTATTTCATTTTAAAGTGTTGATAAGTCCTGTGAAACGGCCCTATACATGAACTTGTAATTAGAATTGAAAGATCCTTCCTGAATAACAAGAATTTCTTGTAGGTACTTTCTTTGATATAGAGGGATCTTTTGATAGTACCTCGTTTATCTCGATTACTAATACCTGTGATAATGTTGCTCAAGTCTCGCACTGTAGAGACTGAACTGGATGGCGTGCCAGTTTCTGACAAGACTGCCAAAGGCTGTCCCAAGGTGGGTGTGCTCTCTTCCCTGCTGTGGCTTTTGGTCATTGACGGAATACTGGATAAGCTGCAGCAATCTTGCTTCATTGCACAGAGTTATGCTGATGATATTGTCTTAACAGTTTCAAGCAAACACTTGATTATCTTATCCGCCTTAAATACCATAAATATTGGGGAGACATGGTGCATTGACAAGAGTCTGCAAGTCAACAAATTTAATTGTCTTTACAAGGCGTAGGAGTGGTCTGGGTCTATCCGTTCGTTCTATTTTTGGCAGACCGATTACCAGATGTAACCAAGTCTAGCACCTTGGTATAGCAAACTTTCCTGGAAATTTCATTTTGATTCAAAACTAAAAAAGCAACTGTCATATTTTGGGAATATAGAAAGGCTTTTGGGAAATACTGGGGGCCACAAATTTAAAAGTCTACAAAACACGGCTTGTAGGGTTGTTACTGGAGCTATGTCCTTGACCCCACTTCTTGCTATGGAATTCATTCTTTCCTTGCCTCAGTTACACACCTTTATTCTTGGCACTACTTGTTCTGCAGCGTTTCGCTTCAGCTGCATTGGGGCCTGGAATTTTATCGGTTCCATCGTGGGACATATACAAATTTTTAAAAATTACACTTCATTTTTACTCAGGCTGGTTTATCCATCAAAGAATCCGTTATGGTGATGTGGATGCCAGCACATTGTGACATCGAAGGCAATGAGATCGCGGATAGTTTAGCCAAATCAGGTTCCCAGCTAACTCTATAATTGGATGTGAACTTGCGGCCCCCTTATCTTTAAAAAAAAAAATTAATTGAAGTTCGGCCAGTTATAACTCCAGCAGCACTCAATGCCACAAATGGGCCTACGGTGCAATACCCAGACAAACACATACTTACACTTTGAAAACACCCATCTGTGATTTTTGGAACATGTGACACCCATCGAACTCGAGACCCTCGATTACCAAAGCAAGGACGCTACCTACAGTGCCAATGAGGGTTCGATCATAAAGTAAATTTTTCACAAGACTGTATTTAGTTGAACAAAATTATTAAAGAAGTCATATCTCAGAAACTATTCCAAACCAATATTTCTTAACAAAGTTATGAATAAAATTTTTCTAAATTTTAGGTCAAAATGACATTTTGCAATTTGAAATTTGAAAAATTCAAATTGAAGAGGTTGAAATTTGATATGAGAGTTAGAAAGTTAAAGGCGTAACAGTGTAACTGACACATTCAAAAAATTTTAAAATTTAGAATTTTGATTTTTTTCAAAATAGGATTTTCAAATACATCGAATTTCATCAATTTAACCAATTTTTACGCGTGAAATTTTCTAAATAAAATATATTTTTTAAATTTTAGTAAAACGAATCTAAAAAAATTGGTTTTAACATTTAAAATTTTCAATATAAATCTGTTAACATTTGTAAGTTTGAACCTTGTTAAAAAAATATTTTTTAACAATATACTGTATGAAATTTTACAAATTTCGAATTTCAGATTCCTACAATTACTGGTCAGATCTCTTAAAATATTCCTTCCCATTATCTTAAAAAGCCAGCGGTTTGGTTAGAATTTATTTTAGAGCCGCTAAGATAAATTTCGTAAATTTATGGTCTGGAGCCTCAAACACCTTTAAACTTAAAATTTTGAAAATGGTTCCGAAATAATTTTGAATTTTACAATTATTTATCAAAATTTTGATTGAAACTAATTTTAGAGTTTAGAATATTGATTCGAAAATTCAACGTAATTTACTAGAAAAATTATTAGTCGTAATTTAGAGTTGGAATTCTAAAATTTTTAAAGTTTTTCAAAAATTTAGATTAAATTAAGAATAAAAAATTAAAAAGTTTGAAATTTGAAAAATTACTTGGTAATTTATTATTATTTTTTATTTTTAAGACAAATATTTAAAGTTATGAAAATTAGAAATTGAAATTTAAAATTTTAAAAATATCAATTTTTAAGAAATGAATAGTCTAGAATTTTTGAAAATATAAATATTTACTAAATATAAAATATTTACTAAATTTTTTAAAATTTAAGAAGGTGCGGAAAATTTGAATTTTTTTCGATTCATTAATTTAGAATTTTTAAATTTTGACCCAAAGTGAAACACCACATTGAGCAATGAACAATGAAAGCAGGTTAGATTCAACCAGTCGCAGATTTTAGTAATAATAATTTCTTCATAAGAAATTAGCTAGATAAAGGTCTGTTTAACTAATAGGCGTATGGTTGGTTTTAATTTAGTATTTGGTAAAAAAAAATTAGGGCGTTGTGTTTTAGTGGCATTGAATACGTATATATTAAACCAAGTTATTGTTATTACTTTGTTATTAAATTTATTGTTGGAATATGTTATAAATATATTTGTTATTTATGACATATTCCAACAATAATGATAACAACGCCCCAATTTTTTTCCACATAAAACATATTTTATCTTGAATTTTTTTCATTACAAACATTTTCGCTTGTTTCCTTAGCAGTTCGCTACATTGCTATAAGAAGAAATAGCTTGATAGTCAAATAGCATAAAGTTGGCCGCAGGAGAGCTTTCTTGAGAAAGAGAAATAGTAATATTTTTTGATTCACAGTTGGCGGATTTTAATATTGAATAAAACCGGTGGTAGTGAAAGCAATATATAACTGTGTTCGTTCTAGTTCCAAATCAAAGAGAACAAAAATGTCAATGTAGTTGCGAAAGGGTTCGGAGAAGGATTATATTGTTCCATTGTAAGAAAAAAGAGATGTCAGAGATTTTAAGTAGTTCAAGGATGATATCAGAATTATATGGAGGATATGAATTAATGTTGGTTCTTGAAAGGCCTGCTTTAAACGTCGTTTGGCATTGAGCGTTATACGTGTTATTGTTTTTGTGAGCGATGACATTATGCTGCCCTAAATACTCGTTATGAGAGAGGTTAATTAAATGGAAATATAATACATAATTTGAAGCTTTCATTAAAAAAAATTCTTCCATTATAAACGATTTAATCGTAAGATTTCAAGTCAGGAAAGAAATCAGGTAAAAATAATTTGTTAAAACTGAATTAATTTAAAATTTTCTCAAACTTAACTTGTAGCAGTCCGAATGTATGACGTAATGGGCATTGGCCTACGCAACCAGTATGCTTCAAACAGCTTTCATAAGCTTCAAATTTTAAACGAGAATATAGACCAACTCGAGTTGAGACTCGACGGATTTCTCCGAGGCAGAATCGGTCACGTGGACAACGATCTCCATCACGTCCTCGAACACATAACAATCCGTGGCCAGGTAGATGCAGGTATCATGCCAAACATAGAAACGCTACACAGAAATGTCCGCGGCTATGTAATTTCCATACGGCACAGCAATCAACAGCGTACCCATCTACCTCGTGCATTTACACCCAAAACAGGTGATAAATCAACGGGTAGGGAGTTACGCAACTCACAAAACAATGAACAAACAGTTCTATCGGCTGCCTACGGTTCAACCATCCCCACATAAGGCACACAATTGCTTAATATGCGGATATCGAACTAAAACGAACCTTATTGGAGCCGATTTTCTCAGCAAAATCAGATTTCTAGCTGATGTTAACAACAAACGGCTGATTGATCCGGCTAAAAAGAAATACCACGAATGGATGCCATGTGGAGACTTTCAGCATTTAAACACGGTTGCGATACCGAGTCGCTACTCGATACCCCACATTCAAATTTTTTCTATGCACTTACATGGCTGTAAAGTTTTTTCCATTCACATTCTCGTAGCACCTGAAGATATTTTCAAAACGGCAATCATCACACTATTTGACCTCTTCGAGTACACCCGAATGCCATTTGGAATACGCAAACCCGCGCAAACGATTCAGCGCTTCATGAACGAAGTCGTTTGAGCTCTAGACTTCAACGTAAAATCGACTCGACTTCAACGTAAAATGGGGAGCAACACAAACTCGTTTAGACTTGTCGAGTTTGATGTTCACATCAAGAGCTCAAAATGTGTCACTCTTGATTTCCTCAGACACAATATCACCGCTAGTGGCATCCTTCGTAAGCTCAAAACAGTCAAGAATTTTTCATAGCCTGACGAATGGCAACACGCATTCACGTCAGTGAAGGCTGAATTGGCACGCACAACACACTTGTCGCATCCACTGATCGACTCATAGCTATAGTCATAACAAGTGATGCATCGAACACTGCTGTCAGAGCAGTTCGATTGGGGATTACTTGCAATATATTTATCAATCAAACATTTCAGATATTTTGTCGAGGGTCGGGACTTCACCATTTACACCGACCACAAACCTCTGACACGAGCAATTTAGTCTAAAACTGAACGCAATCCAAGGCAAGCTAGCCCCTTGGATTATATTAGTCAATCCACCACGGATATTCAGCATGTCCAAGGTACCGATAACATTGTCGCGAATACACTTTTGCGTACAACAGCAAACGAAACGGTCACAGTCGAGACTCTCTTCGACTACAACAAAATCCAAAGTCCAATAAAAAGTGGATATTTTAAAATAATATAAATGATAACAAATAGAAAACTTTGGGATCGCCACACTCCCTATCTAATCGTATACTAGAAAACTCAAAAAGAAAAAAAAAACAATTTAATGAAAACAAACCGACAGATGTCGTTCGTTCAAAATGTACAACAAATTATACAGCAGCTAGTATTCCCTTAAGGGATTAATTAACACAAAATTAATTTTTGCTGTTGTTGTATTCCATATCCCACTGTCAATATAAATTAAATAAATTCGTTTCCTATTACATAATGTGCCTCCTATATATGAGTAATAATATATCGTATCGCTGCGTAGTATCATTAAAAATAGTAGGAATATATAAAAAGCACAAAAAAATACTAGAAATTGATGAAATGATAATAATGATAGTAGTCATAGTGTGTTATAGAACAACAAAATGTAATAATAAAGGATAGATCAAAATCTATTAAGGACATTATGTATACGTACATAAATATTAATGTGCCTTTGAGCTACATGAATTATACGAGAGGAGTGAGTGTACGTTTGAGAATCATTCACACGTTATTAAGTAACAAACTTTAACCACCCTACACACACACACACACGTACATGCTTGCATACGTGGATTGGAAAATCTTTTAAACAACAATAAAAAAAATATTTATTATTAAATCACAAATATATAATTTTATATTTCATCGATTATAACAACAACAACATCAAATGTAAATTTAAAAGCTTTTAATAAATCACACTTTTCATTTTTTATTAGCCTATTATTATTATTTTACTTTTTAATAATAAAGTATTAAAATTGACTAACCCTCAAAATCGTATATATGGCATACATTTATAAATATTTCACCTCCTCCCTAGCCCCTTCTTAATACTCATATGCCGCCACGAATAATTTAATAATTAGGAAAATAAAATTTCCCTCTCGTATACGATTATCCTGTACATACGCCGGAAAATTTTTATTATACGCAATTTTCACATATATGTATTGATAGCGCCTATGGTTTTATTAATAATAATTATGATTATTATTATTCGATACAAACGGCCTAATACAATAAATAATGCAGTCTATATAATTTAATTTAAAATCGTATAATTAGAGAGCTTATGTACGTTTGGTTGGTTACTTTCTGTACTCATGTACATATATATACAGGCTAAGCTTTTGTATACGTACTTAAATATTAATTATTGTGAATACTTAAAAAAAGTAATATTAAGTTTTTCCTACGTATGCAAAAAAAAAGGCACATCTGTTGTTAAAAAAACAACAACAACAACTAAAAATAGGAAAAGTTTTTAATTTTAAAAAAGAAAAATTATTAATATTTTATTTTGATTGGAAAATTTTATTTTTTTGTGTAATTAAAAATTATATGTGTGTCTGCATGTACACGTACATACATACATACATACATACATAAAAAGTAAATAAATTACAGAAAAAAAAAGAATTGTGTATACATTTTATTTTGAAATAACGTAAATAATTAACATATGGATTAAAAAAAAAGCTCGATAAGCTTTTTCCACGGTTTGATTTTTTTTTTTTTTGCAATAAAATGAATGGGAAATTTGTGCGATAAAATTTTGTTTTTTGTGAATTTTTTGCTTTTTAACGGAGGGGAGGGGTGAGTTGTTCAGAGAATTTTATTAGTAACCCAGATATTAAATTTTATTGAGTTCGGTTCATAAATTGCGCGTACTCAAGAAACGCATAAAAAAAAAATGCATTTGTCGACCCTCTCAAATTACAGAACTCTAAAATTGAAATACCAATTTAAAATTTTCAGATTCTTAATTTATACAAATTGGAAATTTAAGTAAAATCAAAGTTCTAAACTTTAAAAATTTTATAAGTTTCAGATTAAATATCAAATTATCAAATTTGTAAGACTCATCAATTATAAATTTGGGTGTTGGGTATGTTTCAATAGGGTAGGCGTTGACCGTTTATAGGCAATTAACCAGTGGTTTATATTCCAGCGTTGCAACTATGTAGAAACCATCAACTGTCTCTAATTTAAAACCCCGCGGTAGCACCTAGGTAACGTTTGTTTTGTATGACTATTGTATCACAACGGCTGAACTTCTAAAGGCGAATTTAATAACTCTATAAACAATTCAACGAGCGTTACTAAAACGACGATTGATTGGAAAATCGCCCTTAATGAGCTTAAATCAACCCATGTGACATTTACGCACCGACCCAAAAATTTCAACTATATACCTCAACGTGCAAGTGCCGCAAGCTGATCGGACAAAAAACTGAACAGATACGATAAAAACAACGTCAAATGCACTGATTAATTGGGCATCAATCCAAAATGAACCTGTATTACAAAAAAACTAATTTACCAGACTATCGTCCAACCAAGGTAGCTATGGGGTTGTAATCATAAATCCAATAGAGACATTATCCAACGTAGCCAAAATAAATTTCTTCGCTTACCGATTTGTGACTTACACATTGATTAAATAATACAGTTTACAGTTAAAATTATACAGTTTCGAATTAATAATTCTGAAATCAAAATTCAAAATTTTACATTTGAAATTTGAAAATCATTTATTAAAATGATTTAATATTTAATATTTAAGAAATCGAACCTTAATTTTAAAAATTTTGGAGACTTCAGATTACAACATTACCAATTTTAACTTATATCAAATTTCTAAATTTCACTATAAAATTTAAAATTTTCCAATATGCAACTACAAAATAAAAGTTTTAAAAAAATATATTAGTTTATCAAACCGTCATTATCATTTTTTTCAAAAATGAAAAAATTTCAAAACCAATGAAATCAAAAATTTAATTTTTATAATTTTACCAAATTTTAAATTTTATATTTTTAAGTTCTAATAAACATATTATTCTAAAATTGGTCGAGCTCTCAAATTACAAAGTGACGGATTTCTAATTGTAAAATTAAAGTAGTAATTTAAATTCTTAAAGATAAAATTGATTTATATAAATTGGAAATTTGGAATCTTGCAATCGGAAATTGATTTATTTTTTAAATCAAAGTACATACTAGATTTTAAAAATTTTGGGAAGCTTCAGATTACAAAATTGCGAACCTTAACTTATCAACTCAAAAACTCATCAATTTTAAATTTTCAATATAAGTTTGAAATAAATTATTTTTCGAAACCTAACAGTTCTAATAAAATTTGTAGTTTTACCATAATCTAAAATTCAAATTTTAATCGTTTTGGAGACTCCAGATCACAAAACTAATTTCAGCAGGTTTAAATTATAAAATATGAGTCTGATCTTAAATTTTGAATTTATAAAATTTCATTCAAAATATTGTTAAGATATATGTAAATTTATAGCAATGTTCAAAATTACAAATGGTAAAAAATAAACAACGAAAATGCTGTTTTAATATGTGATTTTTTAAATTTTGGAATACCACCTATTTCACAGTTATATTTTAAAATTTGTCACGACTCCAAATTTCTAAATTTCAATGAATTAATTCTATAATCGAAGTAGCAATTTTAAATTATCACTTTCTTAATAAAATTTCAAATCTGATAAATTTATGAAATTCGAAATTATAAAATCTTTTATTACAACATTTTTAATTATTAACGATGCTTCAGAATCAAAATTCATTATTTTAAAAATGTTGCGGACTTTAGATTACAAAATTGCTAGCCTTTAACAACTCTGAAATCGAATTTCTAAAACTCATCAACATTAAATTTTAAATTGCAAAGATTAAAAAATTTATTTTAATAAACGTAACAATTTTAAAACATAACAAAATCATTTTAAATTACTAATTAAACTCAATCAAAATATTGATAAAATTTAAAATTGCAAATTCCATCAAAAGCACTTTGAAAATTATTAATTTAAAAATTGGTGGCTCCAAATAACAAAATTACAAACAAAACATACTAATTTTAAAATTAATGGCTTTTATTGAATAATTACTCGAGTTTAACAAGATTTTCTTCAGTTTTATCCTATTCCAAAAAGTAAAATGGCATATATCGAGAAATGCCACTGTTCTTTAAAACCCTGTAAATTTATATTTTTGATCAAATATTTTTAAAAAATTTAAGAATTCTAAATTCTACTAAATTCACAACGACAATTCCAAAACATTATTTCAAAATCTTAGCACCACCTAATATTTATATAAGAATTAAAACTGCACACAATAAAATTGAGGAAATGCCAGATTACAAAATTACTTAAATTTAAGTTCTTAAAATTAAGCAATTTTAAATTTAAAATCGCTTAATTTTAAGAACTTAAATTTAATGAGTTGAATTTGAAGTTCAAACACAATATTCCGCTGTAATATTAATTATATTTCACTCGTTTAATTTAACTGACGATTTTGCTTCAAATTTACTTAAATTTCGCTCTAAAGTCAAATTAAAACTTGATTGAAATTCTTATACCTTAAATTATAATTCGATTTTAACACAATTTATAATTTAAACTCAACTCAAATTTGGTTGAAAAATTACTTTATTATCAATCATACAATTCATCTAAAAAATTAAGATTTCAGCTCAAATTCATACTAGTATTCTATTGTAGATGTCACTTAAGCAAATCCACTCAAAAAATATATACCTACTTCGAAGTCTATGCAAACTAAAATATGAGTAAAAATGGATAATTTAAATTACACTCAAGTAATCTATAAATCGCGTTTAAAATTTTACTCAACTTCATAGTGCAAATTGTACCCTAAATTTATTAAAATATATAATTCGAAATCTACTCAATCCAAATAAAATAAAACAAAAAATTATTTTCTAATAAATTGCATTCAAATTTTGTTGAAATCTATCCGTTAAAGAGTCTGCAGCATGCGTTTAAAAAACCAAAGTACAATTCTTCTTTGAATTTCACTTAAAAAATCCACTTAAAATATATAATTTAACCTCTACTAAAATTCTAATATGTAATTACAAAAAAATTTAATTTTGGAAAGCGAGCATATTAACCCACATCTTCTAAATTTAAACTCAGTAATTCTAAATTTTCAAACATGAAATTGCCCAATATAAGTAAACCAAACTGATTGTGATCTGAAACTGAAAAATTCATTCAAAATGTTGATGAAAAGTTTTAGAATTGCAAATTCTATGAAAACCGCTTTGAAAATTCTAAATTTAAAAACATTTGGTTTCGCCAAATTAAAAAATTACGATTTTAGACATACTATTTCTAAAATCAAAGGCGTAGGTAAAAATCCAGCAATTTTTAATTTTTAATTGTGACTTAAATATTATTTAAAAAAATATGAATTCCAAGTTCTACCCAATTCAATATTACTTCAATTTAAATTTAAAATAATTTTGAAATTTTAAAATATCCCGAAAAGACATTTATATTTCACGTTCTATTTTAAAAATAATTTCCATTTCTTGAAAATTAATATTTCTAAAATTCTAAATTTTAAAAATACAGAATAATAATAAATTCTCAAATTATTTTTCAATCGCAGAGTTTTAAATTTCGAACTTTTAATTTTCTATTCTTAATTAAGAGTAATCTAGCTCTGTCACGTTCTGCGTGCTGATCCGGAACGAATTGTGTAGCGATCTCTGAAAGGAGAGCCACCATATGGTAGGCGCAGAGGTCGTTGCAAGCAACGATGGCTCCACGGTGTAGAGAACAACTTGGCCTCTTCAGATAGTTTTAGTCAGTATGAAGACCAACCCCAGGATCGAAACCGTTGGAGCCAGATTGTTGACGCAGTAAGGGGCCAGTTATGGCCTTTAAACACTGTTTTTACTGTTATTCTTAATTTGATTTGAATTTTTGAAAAACTCTTACATTCAAAATTTTAGAATTATATATTCTAAAAAAACAGATGATAACTTTAAATTCCGACTAACAGATTTTCTAGTATTTTACGTTAAATTTTAGAATCCATATTCTAAACTCTAAAAATTTTGCTAAGACCAGAGTGAAAATTAGTAATCTTAAAAAAATCATAGTTCTTTTTAAATTTTCTAAATTATCTAAAATTTTAAAAACTTCATTCCAAACTTTCATTAAAAATATAACTTTAAAAATTTTAATTTCAATATATTTTGTTATAAATCATTTTGAAAATTTTAAATTTAAAATTTTTTGAGGCTCCAGACTATAAATTTACGAAATTTAACTTACCAACTCTAAAATCAATTCTTACTAAACCTCTAACAAAAGCCACTTGCAGTTTAAGATTTTTTAATTTTAAATAAGTTAATTACTCGTAGTTGTTCATTCAATTTGAGTCATTAAAATTTTGCAATTTATGATAATTTCTTGAAAATCGTTTTTAAAAAAATAATATTTTAAAATATTAAATTCCAAATTTAATTTAACGAAATTAAAATTTTCTCATTATAATTAAACTACAGACTATCTATTTCTGGGAAAACTTATATTTTTAAAATTAACGATTTTAAATATATCAAGCATATAAGTTTTAAAAATGCAAATTCCTACAATTCTCAAAAATATTTTTCAATCTCACAATTTTATCTCTAAACATTGAGTGCCTACTATGCTTTCTAAGACAACATTTTATTTATCAACTATAAATTTTCCGAGATCAGAGATTCAAAATTTTAGTAAAAAAACTTAGCAACTCACCTAAAATTTTAAAATCCAAATTTTAAAATTATGGAACTTTTGGAAAAATAAATTTCTAAACACTTAGGAATTTTAAATGTTCAAGTGTACGTTAAAAAAAGTTGATTCTGATTTAAAAAAATTATTTTACCATTTAAATGTTAAGCTTTAAATATAAACTTTAATATTTCACAAATAAAATTTATATTTTGAATTTTTAAAAATTTTTTGGATCGTTATTTTAAATCTATCTCTACATAAGTTTTAAAATTGAATAGTCATATTTGCCAAATTGTCAAGTTAATTTTTCTTCAACTTTCCATATTCTTAATTTGAAATGTAAGAAAAGAAAACCCATGCTGATCTAATAATGAGAATCTTTTTATTTTTGGAAATAAATTATTTTAAAAATTTTACTAATCCATATTTTGTGAGTTTCACAATTTAAAATTCATAATTCCAGCGGTATACCTGATATTCTTAAATCCTTAAATCAATTGTTATTCATCAGTTTTAAATTTTCATTGCATTCCAAATAAGCATAACCATCCAGCATTCTTATTTAAATTTTTAAATTTTTGTTAAAAAGTATAATTCCAAGTGAATTATCTGGAATTCTAAGTTATGTATAAATCCGAATAAATATATTCAAAAAATATTATTTTAACTGAATTTTGAATATGGGTTCAAAGAATTTTTGAACACCCAAAATATTTATTAATTTTGTTTATTTTTATTTATTTTATTGTATCTTCTCTTTTTTGATTTATATAGGACTAAAACTAAGAGATAATTGTATTTAAATGTTTTTAAATAAAAATTAAACAATAAAACAATCAGTTTCTTATCCGGTAAAACTTTTATTTCTATATGCTTAAAAAATTACAGAGAATAGGAAATATCTGTGACCACAGAGAATCAGAATCGATATTACTATCGAGAGTAATATACTTAAATTAAAGAAGCAGTGGAGAAGCTTCTATAAAATATAATTTAAAAATCGACATAATTTAAAATAATTCAGTTTTAGATTTTAATTAATAAAATTTAGTTTCAATTATAACTAAAAACGTAAAAAGAATGTGGTTTCATTTCGATATGTGGAAGAGAGTTTCAATAGCATTAACTTAAATTAGCCATGATTTAACACCGTTCAAAGTGGTCAAGTAAACAGGAATTTGTTTTAAACTATCTGATGACTGATTTCGATTAAAAAAATTTTCAATCGTTTAAATTAGGTTAACAGAATTCATATAACTTGACTAATTAATACAAAACGGCGTTCTCACAATTTAACAATTAAAACAGATTGATCATAAATTATATGTGTGTGCCAAACCGTTCATGAGTTGGGGTAATATAGAGTCTATAGTACGTCATATATAGAAGTTATTAAATGTTTATAGTGGGGTTGAAATTCCATGTCATATTATGTCTAACATCGTTCTCTTACCTCAAAGATCTTAATAAAATTGTATTTGGCTGAAACTCAGTCTTTCCTTAAACGTTCCATATGCTGAGAATCTGCATAATACTAGTTAATTGGAGGCCGTACGGCATTCCTGGCTGATTTCGGTTTACAATTCTTGGTCGAGTTATCCCCAATAGGAGTTTTGAGAATTTTAGGAATTTTAGATAAATATGATATGAAAAACTTCAGAAATTTTTTAAATTTTATTAATTCACGAATTTCTAGAATTATTTGAATTTTGGTGAACTTAATGAATTTTAAAAATTTTCTTAATTTCAAAAATTTCAATTAATTAAAATTTATCATTTTGGTGAATTTTATATATTTCTTATCAACGTAATAAATTTTATAGTTTTGAGAATTTTATGAATTTTAGATAAATTTGATATGAATTTTTGGTTTATGAATTGAGAAATTTCTTATATTTTTTTAATCCACGAATTTCTTGAATTATTTGAATTTTGATGAACTCAATGAATGCTATGACTTTCCTTAATTTTAAAATTTGTTGAATTTGAACTAATTGAGTTTAATAAATTTTGTGAGAATTATAAATTTTTGATTAACTTTAGACGAACTTTATAAATTTGAAGCATTTTACGAACTTTAAGTATTTAAAGGATTTTAAAATATTTAAAAATTTAAGAGTTTTATGAATTTTAGATACATTTGATATTTTAAATTTATGAATGGTTTAATTTTTTTTAAATTTGATTAATTTATGGATTTCTAGAATTACTTGAATTTTGATTAACTCAATGAATTTTACGAATTTTAAAATTTGTTTAAATATAATTAATTAAATTTAATCAATTTTATGAGTTTGGTAAATTTTTTAAGATAAATGTGATATTGTGAATTTTAAATTTATGAATTATGTACTTAAATTTTGATGACGTCATTGAGCGTTTAAGAATTTAAATAATTTTAAATTTATTTAAATTTTAAGCGTTTTAAAAATTGTATTAATTAAGATTAATTTGATATGAATTTTAAATTTATTAATTCAGAAATTTTTTAAATTCACGAATTTCTAGAATTTTTCTGAATTTTGATGTACACAATGAACGCTATGAATTTCCATAATTTTAAAATTTGTTGAATTTGAATTAATTGTGTTTAATCAATTTTGTGAATTATATATATTTTTTAATAACTTTAGATGAGCTTTATAAATTTGAAGCATTTTACGAACTTTAAAAATTTAAGGGATTTTAAGATTATATAAAAATTTAAGAGTTTTGAGAGTTTTATGAATTTTAGATAAATTTGCTATGAAATTTAAATTTTGTGAATTCAGAAATGTTTAAAATTTTTTAAATTTCATTAATTTGAGGAATTTCTAGAGTTATTTGAATTTTGATGAACTCAATGAATTTTAAATTATAAATTTTAGGTGACACAGAGCTTAAAAAATGTTTAAAATATTCCTTTCTTGAAAAGTAACTAACAAACCACGTTAATTGCCCACCTTAAATTGGTGGGCAATTAACGTGGTTTGTTTGTTACTTTTAAATTCCTGTGGCCACTACGTAAAAAGAAAATTTTTAAAACTTTATAAACGTATAAATTTCTTAACGGAAATATGTTTAAATTTCTAAATATTGGTAGGGTAGAAGCTAATCGCGGTTTCCAACATATCGTTCTAATTAAAAAATGGTGTGCAACTATTAGAGCTTTCAAATTGGAATAGTAATTCCACCCAAACAAGTTAAGCCATACTGATGTTTTGACTGTACAATGCCAAAATACAATATAGTGGTTCAGGACAAATATCACATAGAAGTTATAATTTTCTATACGACTCAACTACATCTAAAACTTTACAACAGTCTGAACATGTAATACATCAGTTGGGTTAGACACGGCTCCAGATAATTTAATATATAGAATATTTGTTTTAGAACTGAGAACCATGTAGTGTAGGTCAAACCAGCGTCTTAGAATTCGAAGATCGTTATAAATATTCGGGATATTAGTATCACTATTCCTGGGGCTATGTACCATCCCCTACATCATCACCAAAGCCAAACGAATGCGTATCTAACAATTCCCAATTTTTACCGCCTGCTGTCTATTAGAAAGGTAAGACAGAAACCATTCGTTTGCAATGCCGCATATCTCTGATTTATCTCTATACCTTCAATAATAATAAATTGTGATCAACAGTACCGAACGCTTTTGTAATATCTATAAAATTTACTTTAGCAGATTCATCGTTATTTAAAGAAAGTATAATTTTGTTTGTCAGCTCTAACTGAGCATCTTCAGTACTTTTACCAACTCTGAAACCAAATTGGCTATTTATTTTTTTTTTTTCAAATAGTTTAAAGAAAACGGAAAGCAGAGAAATTGGTCGATAGTTACCCAAACTAAGTGTATCTCCCTTTTTATGTAGTGGTATGACCACAACATTCTTTAAAACATTAGAAAAACACTGGTTGACATACTAAAATTAAAAATATAACTAAGAATTGATGAAACTAGCGGTCCAACATATTTGATCAGAGAGTTACTTATTTTATCATATCCGCATGCTAAAGAATTATTTAACGAATTAATGGTATCAAGCACCTCATAGCTATCAGTTGGATTAAAGAAAAAAGGTTTCTTTTGTGTTTTCTCTTTTTGAATAAATATTAGGATTCTTCTAGTGCCATAGAATTTGGACACCAAATCATATCTTTCAGATCTTCTTAAGACCAAATTTCCCCTTCTCAAAACGTCATTTAGCTTAAACTGATCAATCACTTGCCAAGAATGAATATTAGTTAGTCTATCCGATTTATTAAGGTTATTTTTCGTGATTTCAAGCATACAATGGTCAAATAATTTATAATCTAAAACCTTCGCATTTATAACCAGATTAGAGTTAACATTAATTCTACAAAAATGTGATCAATATGTGGTCGAAGTAGTATCAGTAACTCTAGTAAACTCTTGGACTAGCGAAGTCAACCCAAAGGAAGACATCATATGAAGATAGACACTAACATTAGGATTCGTAAGAATAAGTACACTCTGAAATCAATATTTTATTTCTGATACCATTAAGATAAGTCGAACATTCATCAACAAACTCCTAGATTAAACAAAAGTGAAATCGATATACGCAAACAACACAAAAACTCTCAAAGTCGATTAAAATATTTAACCTTAAAACGTCAGCAGTTTTTAATGTTTTAGTAACAATATTGAAATTTAGACCAGACTTCACATAGCCAATTATACCTCCTAATGAGTAAGTATTGAATGTTACAGCAATCAACCAAATTAAAATTAGGAATCTTGTAACTAGAAACCTCATTACTTCCAATCCAAACCTCTGAGAAAAATATAATACCCGGCAGGTTGGGATATCACTATTTGTTCTCAATCTACGGGAGGTGGATTATCCACAAGGTACTTTCATCTTTGGATATAGAGGAATTTTTTTTTATTGAGAGATTTACCATTTGATCGTGACGAATACAATTTACAACAGACATTTAAAATTTAAGTAATTTAATTTATAAATTGAGCAGGTCTTCTCTGTCCTTGATTTCTAGTCTCTCACTACCATCAATTTTCCTCATAAAAATTTTAGAATTTTCCAGTTGTGTGATAGTACAATTCCCGCATTTTGAAACTCAATGACTCGTTGATGAATATATAGGCCTACTCGTTTGAAAATGCTGTCCCCTTTAAGGTTTCTTTTCAACTTGGATTGAACCACTTCGAACTTAGTGGTGCAACGACAAAACTTGAGAATAAATTTTCCACATGCAGCTGGAATTTTACTTTTTCCGCGGTTTGAAAAGCTTATGTCAGTCGCATTATTAATTACAATTTTAATCATACCTAAAATTTATTGACTAAATTCCATTGGGTAGTTCAGAAATCAATGTTGAATTTTTATTTTTATTTATTCAAAATTATAGTTAAGAAAATTGAATTCTGATCAGAAATTCCAAATTTCAAATATTTCAATTCATAATTTTTTTTGTTAAAATATTAATTCAAAATAATGTTTACTTGTAATAATTTACAAATTAAATTTACAGCATTTCAAATTTTTAAATTTTTAAAATAAAAAAAGTTAAAAAAATATTTAATTCTTGAATTTCGAATTTTATGTTTAACTGACGTGCTATTAATAGTTTTAAAGTTTAAAAATTAGTATTTAAATAATTTGCTAAATTCAATTCATCATTATTTTTATGAATTCAAAATATTGTGTAAACGCCATATCGACGGATTATGTGGACTCTAATAATTCGAGCTCCTTTGTACGTTTGAAGGTACAAATTACAGTTTGTCGGCTGATACATAAAGTCTGTCTGAATAACGATAACCTGATAGGTGTACCTGTATTCTATGTTACAAACTTTTAAATAGTAATAGCACAAACTTTTAACGATGAGCAAAAATTGTGTTGTGCACTCACTGTTTTTGTAAGATCACTTATATCACTAACTAAAAAAAAATTGTTTTTAAATAAAAACTTTAATAATATGATTGATTTGTGTATATACTGAATAGAGATACCTCCCTATACCACCTATATTGGTATAATATCTCTCTTTGTTCCGACTATAGTTTACCAATAAGAAGTTATGGTTTAGTTTATCGAAACGAATCAAATTTCATTTTCATATACTAAATCTATAATTAAGGCAACTATTATTTTTATATTGATAGACACATAAGATAGAGAACAATATGTATGTATATGCGTATAATAAATATGGATTTTTGTAAATAATACGATTATAGTTTTAATCTAATTTAATGTGTATTAAAAATCAGTTTAGTATATATACTATTATATGTCACTTTATAAATGTATATTAAATTGCGGCGCCAAAATGACGATTGCCGCCTCTATAGTTTTTCCACTCTGTTTCGATTCAGTTAATTTTTTAATTCAATCGATTTTTTTTTGTGTATTCAGTTTTGTGTCAAGTATGTACATATATACACTTTGTAAATATCTTGTACAATGCATATGTACTACTCTCTTTCGGTGTCGTGATTACATGCAATTTGCAATTTCTTGTGCAAAATCAGCCAATTGTAACTTTTAGCTTAACAACATTTTGCATGCAGCAGTATCTTCCCACTCTAGATGTATGTATAACAGAAGACTATATTATAACTGATAGTGCTTGTCTACTAATTCATTTAATCATAATTATATCAATTTAAATTGTTCATCCTAGCATAAAATTATAGATTATGTTATAACAACAACAACATGAATTATTAACGTACATAGTTAAACATAATAAATTAAAAACATTAAACATTTATTGAGGTTATATACCATCACCACATTCTAGTGGGCATCTCTCTATATATATAAGTATCGTCCTAAAGAAATAAATCGGTTGTGCTTGGGCGAGCTTTTGTTGCATTGCGGAACTCACTGTATACCGTATACATATATATGTATATGTACATGTACACAAGAAAACTAAACAACAAAAATTTATTTGAATGAATGATAAGTGCCTTTTGGTTTTGGTTTTTTGATTTGGTTGTTGGAAAATTATTGGCACAGAAAATGGAAAAATGAGAAAACAAAACACAACAAAAAGGTCTAAACAATATACAAGAATCCTTGAAACGGTCTATTTATTTTCTATTTTATATGAGCAACAACATTTTTTATTTTTTTGTGGAATTTCCATAACTTTTTTCGGTTCGATATAGGTATAAGTATAGAGGGTAATTATTTAGGTTGCTGGCGAGGTGAAAAATCAGATGGCAAAACAGTACGAAATAAAAACCACTTTAATTCTAAATTAATTTTTAGTTTTGAACATTTTGGAAATGTAGTAGACGTTCGTTCAAGTTTATTTAAGGAATGATAGATATATACATACATAAATAAAATAATAGAAGCGGAATTAGATTAGAAACTTTTATTTAATCTCTATTTTTGCAGTCTATTGTTGTTTCATTTCAGTATATAATATTAATTCTGTATAATATATGGTTGAATTTGAAATGTTTGATTTGCAAATAGATTAGAAATGAAAATGAACAAAAAAAAAGCATAAAAAAGTTTATTGTTCGTGGTTTTTGTGGTGGTACTCTCGTTAGCATAATATTGATTTTTGTATCGTCGACGGTTAAGATTAGATGATTTAATGTTGAATTAGAAAGAATTTCCGTATATTAGTTAATCGGATTGGTGTAAATTGTGTACTATTTTACTGAATATACATATGAAACTTTGATGTCTCAATTTTCTAACTAATTTTTATTTTTATTTACAGGTAATTTTAATCAACATTAACTAGTACTAGACGAAAATCGTAAGTAAAATATAAAAATTATTTCGATTTAACATGAGGCGCTACGATGTCCAAACAAAATACCTCAAAGCATGTTAATCGTTAAATTTAACAAAATGTTTAAATACTTGTTCAAAAAAGCTCGATAGTTTTTCGATCACATCTGCATATCTGCGTATATTACAAATTTTGTAAACTTTATGTTCAAAAAATACGAAAAGCTCGTTTCAAAAAAGTGGTTGAGCTTTTAAAATGTTACCGAACTACAAACAATTATAATGGTAATTTGAGATATTGTACAAACAAATCATTTTCCAAGTAATAAAAAGAAATTAAGTTTCAAAAGCTCTGTGGCCAATATTCAATTTAGATAGTGTCATATGTTACAGTTACTATTTGGAGCCATTATACGATTTAGGTTCGGGTAGCTTTCAGTTGGAAATGGGAGGTTCATTTTGCTCCAATTTAAGTTTAACTGTGAACTATAACACATCTACGTGTAATGTTAATTTTTATTTTTTTTTTGTAAACAGCACTTGTCCGAGAACATCATCACCGAAATAAGAAAATTAATTAGAACATATTTCTTTTATCCTATTAATGAAAAGACCAATTTTTCTTTAAAAAAAACTAAGACTAAATTTATTATAAATATTATGCATAGGTTATCCCATTAAACAACCAAAAATTTAGAGTTAGATATATATATACAATAAGAAATCTTAAGTAAGCAAAGAAGTTATTATTATGTGTTTAACTTATTGATATTTATTATTCCTACTTAAACAAATTAATTATTTGATACCAATTTATTCTTATAACGATTTCAACGTGAAAATTCAAATGGTATGGTTGATGTTGTTATTTTTTTTTTATCAACACAAAATATATATAAAATAAGTAAGACTTACCCCACAATCCGCCTGAAGCGCTTCACTAAGATTGGTGGTGGCGTGGCTGAAATTCGGGTTTTTTTACCCAATAAAAATGTTAACTTATACTAAGTGATTTTTCACGTTCCAATAGTTTCAATATTTTAAGATCACTGATAGATTATCTTATCACAACAAAAAAATCAAATAATTAATCTGTTTGAAACAATTACAGATAAAATATTTATTAATCACGATATAAATTAACTAATTCCTTTTTTTTCTTTTATTATATAAAAAAAAGAACCGCAAGCGAAACCGTCTGCACTTTCGGAGATTTTCCGCCAGAAAAATAACGTATATAGAGGTTTTTTTTTTATCTATGGATCCTTTATTCTATAAAATAAGAAACAAACAAAGGTTAGAACACGATTTCGAACCAGACAACAGTATATACAATTACCATTTACATGTCTTTATCGTGCTATGTATTATAAGACGCCTTATAAGGTATCCAACCATTTTTTTTTATAGCATTCCGGCCATCTCCAGAGGTCGTATACAGAAACACACACTATTATTCACAATGAAAAGTTGTATATTATTATATTTATATATATATCTTATCCCGGCACTTTCAATATAGTATAGAACAATTATCTTTTTAGAAAAATAGAATACAGCACGGTTTATATAGACTTGTTTATCGTTCGGTTTCGCCTTGCTATCTGTCCATCATCGATAATTTATTCTTCTTGATCGCTTACGCAAATATATCATATTGAAGGTCAGTTATGTACTTAATATTTAACACAAATGCAGAATTTCTGTTACCATACTAATGTTTAACCAGAGGTACATAGGAAAACAAATATATATCCGCAGTAGTACATATACATATATAAATAAATAAAGATCATATGATCTGGTATATAACAATACAAAAACCGAATACCTTATACATAGTTCAAGCAATAAGTGTTGTTGTTTTATGGACGTCACTTAAATAGAAAGTTTAATTCAAATCTACAAATACATTGGGCCACACAAGTATTATTTAGAATCATTCCCTGTTTGTTCCGTCCAATACAGCTTCCAGTAAAACTGCCTGTTACACATATTAATTTTAAAAGATGTGCAAAGTTGTTCTAATTGCCCTTGATTGAAATTTAAGATTACTATACACATACCAAAAGCACATTTCAACTAAAAATGTATTCGAATTATTTGGTCTATTGTAGAACAATTGTTTAAAAAACGTGAAAGCTCTTTACAAATTATTAACAGAGCTTAACCAAATCTATGTATTCGGTTTAAATTATAATGAAAATTGTGATTATTAAAGAACTTTTCCAACGAAAAAGCTCTGAAGTTTTTCTCACTAACCGAGAATATTAAATTTTCAACACTTGAGTTTCTTCCGTAAAAACCAAACTAAGAAAAGCTTGATATGTTTTAAATAGTCAATCAATTTTTAAAAGCTTTGAGATGTAAAAAAACACAATTTAAGCGAAAATACAAATTTTAAAAGCTCTGTAAATAATCGCTGGTAACCGATAAAAATTAGTTAATTTTTCGAAACATATAATTAAAAGCTTAAACGTTTGTCAAGTAAGATTTTCTTATTCATACTAAGAGCTAAGCAGTTATTTACAACTTATTTGAGCTTTGAAGAATCTCAATCACGAAACTATTGTGTTCATAAAAAAAAGCTCATCGATCGAACGGTTTAAATGTTGTATTACGAATTTCAATTAAAACGGTTAAGGCAAGCGTAATTTATTAAAGCTTATTGTCATACTATAAGAGATAAGATTTATAAAGCTTTCTTCAAAATCCAAAAAGTTCTTAAAGAGAAAAAATCATCAGGAGAAGTTAAAGATATACACAAAATGTTGCTAATAATTGGAAAGCTCGTCAAATATTCACCAAAATTTCTAAATTTTACCATTAAAAATGCTTTGTAATATTTAAGCGCTGTATTAATCATTCGTTAAAAGCTTTAATTAATTTCAATCTGCGTTACCTGACAAAACTAAACTTAATAAGTGGGTGAGCTTTTAATAATCACATTTAATACTTTAGATATAAAAGTTGACGTAGTTGAATGTGAAGGCCTATCAATTGAACCTTAAAGCTCATTCAATGTATGATTTTAAAACGGAAATCTCTTGAATAAAACAGTGTAACTTTTAGGATTCAGAAGATTCTTTTAAAAAATTGATAAAAATATTTAAAATTGACATGGTTTAATAGCAAATGTAGGATATTTTAAAAGGTTTAATATTTTGCGAAAGAGGAACTTAAATTAAATTATCGAGTTACTATATTTTATGGAACACCCAGATATGATCTGACACCTTTTTGCCATATTTTTATCATATTTGCTACAAAGAATCACCCTTAAAAGCTCGGCTATTTTGGATCTAGGTTACATTCACAATTATTGAGCTTTAAATTACATTTTACATCATATCTAAATAAAATTAATTTTGATTTACTCTAATTAAAGCTTTATTGGTGAGAACATTGCCTATATCTCTTAAACTACCTCACCGAACACATCACTTTATTGAGTTTGCGAAATTTTATTGAATTTATAATAATTCAGGATTTTTATAAATATTGAATATTGCATTTTAGTCAAAATCACATATGTCAAATGGGTTGTTATCAAATTTTAAATAAAATGTAGCACGGATACTGTCCGTTATACCCCGATTTTATCACGAGGATTTAAATAGCTTTTAAATTTCCAAAATGAAAGCTCTTCACATTGTATAAATCACAGTTTGAGCAATTTTACTAGGTCTGTCACAAACCGTAACTTATTTAAAAGATCTTTAGAAAGCTTTTTAATTTATAACAATATATCTTACCTCTTCAAAAGTTTTGGGGAATTTTCCGAATAGCAAAAATCGTCACTCTTCCATACAAAATTTCTCTTAGAGCTTTAAAACTTAATTTACTTAGTAAACATATAATGTATTGGGAACTAAATATATATTTCTGTCATTTTTGTGCTTAACGATTTCCCAACAAATTTGTGTAATACAACCAGAATTTTAAGGAAAGCATGTTTAAAATCAAACTGTATTGGATGAATATTGAAAAACCTATCATTTTTAGTTTTCCCTGTAATAATAAAATTCATTCTAAATTGACCAAGCATCGACCATCGAAGGCCACTAATGACCCCTTACGGTATCAATAATCTGATTCCAACGATTAGACATTCTGAAAAACCCAAGTCGTTCTCTCCACCGTGGAACCATCGTCGCTTGCAACGACCTCTTGGCCTACCATATGGTGGCTCTCCTTTCAAAGATTGCTGCTCAATTCGTTCTGGATACAGAGCCAGCATACTCGCTTAGATCTTATTTCATGTACAATATCGGGGATCTTCTTCAGATCTCTGATCATGATATTGTAGAAACCACGGTATGTGCCATCTACTTCAAGTTTTGGGCCGTAAATCACACGCATGATTTTTCTCTCAAATGTAAGAAGACACCATCATTATTGCCGGGAATCATTTTTCTTCTTCAGCACATTAAAAACAAAAACTATTCTTTAAATTTTTTAATACCTAGAAGTAGTACTAAACTAAAAATTTGAATAAAACGCACTCGATTCCATATACAGAAAAGCTCTCGGATGTAAAGGGTCGTCAACTAGTGGGCAAAGTCCACATTTAGCTTCGCTCCACAACATAAACGAAGAAGGGGATAATTAATAATAAAACTAAACTTCAGTAGCAACCATCAATTTTAGTTTACACAAAAAGACAGTCGCTTGCCGAAATTGTCGCTAGCTGCTGTTGATAGTTTCTATATAAATGCAAATTGTAATAGTTAATTTATTAGGGAAGCCCTATTTGCACGGCAGTTTAGCAAAAATAATACGCTAGATGAGTGGACCAGCTTAAAAAACCGGCGATACCTTAATGTTAATTTGCATTTCTTAGGAGGAGATTTCTGAATTTAGTACAAGCCAAGCTTGCAGAATATAGTTTATCTCCAAATGATATTTTAACGTTATAATAAAATGTGGGCGCTTATCGCCATATGTCGCCACAATCATGCAATCCACCTGGCTGTGCTTGACATTATTTATAAAAAAACAGTAGACGAGAGTACTGAAACCGAACTGACTAGTGACAGTGTGGCTATAAGAATTCTAATTCTGATGTTTCAAATTCGGATACATTGTAAACTTGGACATATACAATTTTACCTGTTCCTATTCTGCGATCTGATATTAAAGCTGGTCTACAAAGTGTTAAAATAATCAAATTATTTAAATATTCGCCAGTAAAGAATGCAATTCTCCAAAACTATGTTAAAACTCAACATGGTCATGAATTAAACCTAATTATTGATCTCAGAGTAAGATGGCACAGTATAATGACGATATTAGACCTTAACTGTTCCAATTTCATTAATAATGAGTATCTGACAATAATATGTCATTTGACTTTAAAGCCAATGAATTAAAGAGTATCGAGGACAGAGCATCTCACTGCCAAACACTCGAGTTAAGGGAAAAAACTCCTGATAGCCTGTTGTCAACTTTAACACAGCATTGAGATTATGTCACTGTCATAAGTCTCATAATATTTAAATAGAAACATCCGGAGCGGAAAGACCTGATCAGTGACTGATCGTGTCGGACGGAAGTCACCAACTAAGCACTCCGCTAGAGGAACTATTCTGTTCCTAGAACATATTTTCTGAACCAACCTCGCCACCCCAAAAAAAAACAAATATCTAAACAAAATCAAATATCATTAACCTGAATTTTATTAATATTTTATCTATTATTAATTTAAATATTGAATTTTTATTATAATTATAAAACACAGTAAAAACAAAAAATAATTTTGTTTAATTTTTAATATTTTTGTGAAAATTTTTTTGTTTTCCTCCGGTACATATCTATATGTATGCCTCATTTTCCAGGTAGCGCGCACATATACTAATATAATTGTATATTCAGGTATTCCATTATTCATGTACATTTTTATTATATGTATGTATGTATGTGTGTATATAATAGATAAAAACAAAATATTTGGTGGAAATGTATATTTAGGTTTTTTGGAAAAACTTTATTTCTAAATATTGTTATCACCTAAACAATCTATTTTTGTATATTTATACAAATGTATCCATTTAATTTGGCCTTAATTATGCTAACTGGTATACGATACGATACACACGATTACCAATGAGATGAATATCGCGTGATTTTATATCAGTAATAATAATACTTAACAGACGCACTGTACACACGGTTTTTTTTTATAAACATTAATAAGATAATAATGTACGTGTGTGTGTGTGTGTGTGTATCGAAGAAAACAAACATGCTGCTTCTGTTCCACTAGACCAGAACTAAAAAAAAAAAAATATTTTGTTTAACAATTTTTTTTTTATACGCAAATGAAAATGGAAGAAAACCAGGTAATCAATGTTTATACAAACGCTCTCTATTTATACCTCTATATACACTATATACCCAACTATCTAGCTATATGTATGTATGTATGTACACTAGAAAAAAAATGTTCAGTTCATAGAAATCGTTTTTTTTTATTCGAGTTAATAAAACATCGAGAATAAAAAGTTAAATCTGTACCTAGACCTCCTCCTCGGTTTATATGAAATTAGTTTTTAAAGCAAAAACTACTATAAATGTTACTCGTTATGCTATGTATGTAAATACGTATGTATGGTTGTACATATATAGAGATAATGAAATGTGATTTTCCTCTTATGTATGTTGTATATATAGATTCGGCATGGTAAGGTTGGTATATAACTATATGCACTATAGAGCATTGAATGAATATAATCGTTAAATAAAATTTAGTATCATTCCGGTGGTATGGATTCTGGTGTAAGGTATGCATATGCATATGTATGTAGACGATTGGATTTTATTGGCTATATAGAAAAATCGTTGATTACAATTAATTAACCGATTCATATTTTATTGTAACGTTTTTACATTAAATTAAGTTTATTATGTATCCATAATCGGAATAGTGCTTTTTTATTACAGTGTAATAGTATAATAGAAGTGGATTAACATATTATTATATAAAATGTGTATATGCGATGTCGATTTGAAAAGTGTTTTAAACGAATTATTTAAAATAGAGATTTGCGGTTATATCCGTTAATTAACTTCCTGCAAAAAAAGCTACACGAAAATATTATTTTTTAATATTTCATTAGAATCTCTACATTCGTGCGCTCAAAATACTGAAAGATCATCTTAGCTGATAACCATTAAATTAACTAAATTATAATTTCAGAATGCATACAATCGATTAAAACTAAAAGCTCGCGCCTAAACATCCCAAAATCATTTAACATACAGTTTGATAAAATGAACTAAATGACTCAAAGCTCATTTTATATTAAATTAAGCTATTTGCAAATATTTTATTTGTCTAGAAATAATTTTAATACTTATAAGAGCGAGCTTTTGACATAGAATTGTAATTCAATGTATGATATTATGCTTTTAATGATTTTCAGCCACAACTGAATCTTTTGGCTATAATATGTTGTAAACATCTACTGGGTTTTAAAAAATTAAGCAACTTGCAACTTTCCTTTAACAGCAAATTTATTACTGTTGAGTTCATTGAATATTCACTAATTTCAAGATTTATAATGTTGTTAATCCGAAGTACATATAATTGTGTCAAATTTAAGAATTATTTAAAATTTTTAAAATTAAAACCCTATAGATTAAGGTTGCATAGAAATTTTGAAAATGAATCAAAAACTTAGGGCTTTTTTAATTCGTTAACTTATTACAGAAATAGTTATCATTAACTTAGCGCTATATCACATTTTATGTAATTTTTTGTATCACAAAAAGCTCTAATTTGGAAACTGCCCTTAGTTAACGTTTTGGAGGTTTTCTAAGCCATAAAAGTACAAACGTTCCGACCATCTTTATAAATAAATATATTTCATGCAGCCATTTTAATATCTGTGCTACATGCTAAGTAGTTAAAACTCTGAAAGCTTCTAGTGGTTTGATTATAAAATGTTTATTAAATTCTAAAATCTGAAAATTAGGGAAAATATTTGCTAAGCTTTCACGATTTCCTATTTCTGTGTGTTCATTCGATTTAAAATTTAAAAACCCAATTATTTTTAAGAAATGTATAAAAGCTCTTTAAAACCTAATTAAATGTTGAATCAAAAACGATAAGCATTTTTATTACCAATTACACAGAGTATGGTCTTCCCTCTAAAAGGGGTAAGTTTTGCTGGTTTTCGAAGCAATGAAATCACAAACGTTTCAATGATCTAATAAATGGAAAATGCTTTACAAGTAGCTAATTTTATCTATATTAATTACAAATATAAAAGTTTTAAGTGTTTCGTTTAAATTAATTGAAATTGTATTTCCTATTTCTGTAATAAGTCCGACTGGCTGTAAATAATTCCAAAAATCTGTTCAAAATGCTTTTCAATTGAGATGTTGAAATTAAGTGCAGCAAAGTACTGATTATAAAACCTCCTCGATGAGTTAAAAAATTGTCGGTTTTAGAACCAATGAAAGCACAAACATGTTAAAAGCTCAGTGCACCGATAAATGAATTTTAAGTATTTTTACTCGTTAACCTAATAACACAAATTATTATTATTGTCTTAGCTCAACATTGAACATTTAGGGCACGTTTGGTATGTAATTTGAGCGTCTAAAGTTCCGAATTTCTGACCCAAAAAACGTTAAGCCTTTCAAATCGTTTGCTTTAGAAACCATAGATAGATATGTAGCTTTAAGTTTTGCGATGTTCAAATGAAGTACTTCAAAGTACTAAATATAAAAGCTCCTTGATGAGCTCAAAGTTTGCAGGTTTTCGAATCAGTGAAAGCACAAACAATTGTATTACTATTTAAAATCTCAGTGCACCAATAATTGATTTTCAAGTGTTTTATGGACCCAACCACTTTTCGCGGAAATTGAATTATACAGGTTAAAAATATTAAAGCTTTCAGTATTTTTACGATTAGCTGAATTAAAAGTACTCTGAAAGCTGAACATTGAAGAATACACCAGCTAAGCTTTTCTTTGCATGTAGCTGATAAGTTTTAAAATTTAAAACGGTCACTTAATAAATTTCTAAAAGCTTTTTCTAAACAGAAAACGTTAAGCTTTTTTGGTCTTACCTCAACACTGAACTTATTAAAGCATGTTTGATTTGTAACTTTTAAGCGTTTCAAGTTATTCATTACGTAAATTCATTTAATTACAATTAAAGATAAAAATAAAATAATGAAAGTTACAGTTCTTAAAGCAAGATGGGTATGGTTATTGTAGGGTTCTGGAGCTTCGATATTTGCATTATTTTATTAAATTGATTTAAAAGCTCCATTTACCAATTTAATTAAAATTATTTTAATTCAAAATTTGGTTTAAATCTATTATTGAAATTTCTGAAAATAATAAGTAAGCTAGTTTTCAAATTTAGGAAGCCGAGTAAGTTTAAAAAAAATATAAAGCTCATATAATTAACCATTTATTAGTTTTCTATTTCTTTAAGCAATTACCCCGATTATTAAATAAAATTCATTTAATTTAAACTTTTAAACACCAAAAGCTCGAAATTTATTTTAATTTAAATTTTGGTTGTAAAAAGATGTTGCAATTAAAAATTGAACAATATACTTACTAAGCTTGAATAAGCTCTACAAATGTGTATTCGATATAGAATAACGTTTTTAAGAGCTTTTTTTTCAACTTCTTCTTCTATTATCACTGCCTCAGCTTAATAATGAGCCTAATAAAGGAAGTTGTACTTATTTTAAACTTTGTGATGTGTGATTAGAACTGGCAATACAATTTCACTATTTTGCAGCAACAAACACTTGCCTTGCTTTTGATTTCCATTGATTGAATCTCAAGTTTTTTTGTTGTAAATCATTTTTGATACCTGATTGAGTTCTGATATTAAAAAAATTGAGGAAAAGGTTTGCTATACATGTTAATCGTTCATTTATTAATTAATTGACAGTTTGGCTTTATTTGTACAAAAAAATTGTTAATCTGTTTGGAAATTCTACTCAATATTTAGAAATTCTACTCTAATTTTAAAATATTAATGAACCCATACTAATTCAAATAATCGACAAATTTTTTGAACTAATTTTTGAACAAATTTTCAAACTCTCATGTAGAATGCTTACTCAAAGATTTATGTTTAAAAATACATAGTGTATATACAATCATATTATATAAATACAATATATCGAGGAAGCTGTAATTCATATACTCATTTCTGATTTGTTTTTGCTGGTCTCAGATGTATGGAAATATTTTACGAATGCACATACGAATATATGCTACCAACTTGAAAAATTCAACAACGAGATCAATATAAACAAACGAATTTTTTTTTGCGATTCTAGGTTATTTCCGTATCAAAAATTAAACTTATTCATATCGTCGACATTAAAGCTCAATAACCAAGTAAATTGAAAATATAAACTTCAGTGTATATTTATTTGAATTATTCAGTAATTACCGTTCAAGTAGACGAAACATTTCAACTCACATTACTTACGGCACAAAACTTTCATAAAGCTTATTGATAAGCACCTTCAATATCTACAAAAACTGAAAATATTTTATTAAATACAATTATTAGCTATTTCACTTACAAAAGCTGTGTTTTCATCTATTTCAAATTCTAATAAAAATCTTTATAACTATTCAGTTAAAAAGCTCAAAATTGCAAGATAATTTATAGTCTTAAATAGTAATTACAAATTTATGTTTACGTGTTTAAACCTTTTTCAAACTCGAGCTTTGGCTGCTCTAAGAGCTTTTCAAATATTTTCAAGATTTACTAATAAACCCAATTAAAATTAAATTAAAAACCAAAATACCATATATGTAGGTGTATTGAATCACAGTTTTCGCAAAAGCTTTACCAATAATATTTTATTCATTCTATAAGCTTGTAGATATTTTTAAAAGCAATCTACATTAATTTATATTTTAAATCATTTAACTAAAAAAATATGACAAAACCCAACTGAAAGCTTTATGAAAATAAAATATTTAAAATCTTATCAAATATTTTAAGTAACTGAGATTTGAAATGTTAAAATGAAGTACTTCAAAGTACTAAATATAAAATCTCCTCGATGAGTTAAAAGTTTGCAGGTTTTCGAAGCAGTGAAAGCACAAAATCTCTATTTAAAATCTCCAATAATGCACCAATAATTGAATTTTAAGTATCTTATACAGTATTAAAGTATTAAAATTAAATTTATTAAAGTATTAAAGTAATACTAATAAAATACTCTCAAAGCTGAATATAGTAGAATACACTAGCTAAGCTTTCGCACGATTTTCTGTGCATGTAGCTGATAAGTTTAAATTAAATAAATAAATTTAAAACGGTCATTTAATAAATTTCTAAAAGCTTGTTAAAAGCTTACTATAAACAGAATCAAAAACGTTAAGCTTTTATTGTCTTAGCTCAACACTGAACATATTAAAGCATTCGTTTGGTTTGTAACTTGAGCGTCTCAAGTTATTCGTTAAATAAATTCATTTAATTTCAATTAAAGTATATCAAAAGCTCGAAGTAAAATAATGAAAGTTCCTTAATTTTAAAAGCTCGATGGGTAAGATTAGAAGTAAGTTAAAATAAATCGTAAAGCTCTTTAAATGCTGATTTAATTTAGAATACCATTTCTAAGTTTTTTAATTCTTTAAACAATTACACTGGAACGTAATATAAATAATTAAAATTCATTTAATTTAAACTTTTGAACATCAAAAGCTCGAAATTTATTTTAATTTTAATTTTGCTTAAAGCTTAAATAAGCTCTACAAATGTGTATTCGATATAGAATATCGTTTTTAAGAGCTTTTTTCTCAACTTCTCCTACTATTATCACTGCCGCAGCTTAATAGTGGGCGTAATTAAGGAAGGTTTACTTATTTTAAACTTTGTGATGTGTGATTAGAACTGGCAATACAATCTTACTATTTTACAGCAAAAAACACCTATCTCGCATTTCCTTGAACGAATTTCAAGTTTTTTGTTGTAAATCATTTATGATTGAGTTCTGATATTAAGAGGGGTCAAGAGGGGTTCAAGAGGGGTTTACCCCTAGTCCCTCACAAAATTCTCCACAGCCAACCCCTCTATCTTTTTCTGAGCCTTCCGTGAAGCACCTTATCGCCTGATAGTCCATAACCGTCTCATTCACCAAGGCCTCTCTGGTGGGAAACTAAGTTTGGAATCTCACCCAATGTTACGGATATGTTTGTCGTAAAAAGAACACCAGACATTAACAGGATATTCAAGTTGGGCTCTGACGTAAGCGTAATACAGGACCTTAATTGTCTCGAGGTCATAAATAATATCCCATAAATATAATAATCTAAATATCCCCCGTCCACTGCTTTATAAAACCAAGCATGGAATTAGCTCTAGCGATGCATTGCTAATGTAAAGCTCATGAAGAAGTTAAAGGTTATCGCAAAGTCAGTATAAACTACATCAATTTGTTTGTGTTTTTCAATTTCTTTAATTGAGTTGCTGGTTTAATTGAGTTTTTGGCATGAAACCGTGCAGATACTGTGACAAAAATCGAGGAACCAATGAACTGAATGAGTTGCACACTACCAGTTCAAATAATTTGGATATTGAAGAAATTGATGTAAACCCTCTATGACAATTTTTAAAAATTGCCAACTACACAACTTTTGTATTTTTTAATAATTGAACGAATGTTGGCTTAATGTTGTGAGATGAAAGGGAATATCCAGAGCTCGGGTAGGTGTGCTCCTCAGGGCCCCACTTATACACAAGCAGGCGGTTCTTTGGGCTTTCATCAATAGTTTCAGGTGAGCCATAATTTGTAACGCTGGCCACCAAACGAGATACGCATAGGTTTCACCACTGAGACGTAGAGCCAGTAGTATTTCGCTCTATCGGTAAAGAGCAAGCGGGTCCCATTTTATATTGGCGGATCACACTGAAGTTTGTGTTCCCCAGATAGATATCCATCATGGAAGCCTTGCCCCTCCAGATTAGTAACAGAACATAATAATGACCAAATTCCAAAGAAAGGGGGATGAAACCCTACCTTGTGGTATCTCAAACATATTATGAGAACCCTAGGTCTCTCGCGAGGCGAATCATCTTCACCATCTCTGGTATTCAGAAGTGTGGAAAATATCAAAAATCGGTTTATGTCCTATACTAATGAAGAGGATTATAGGTGTCTCAGTATTACCAGAAGCAGTTCTATATTGCATAAAAACAGTTCAACTATAGTTGGAAAATTGAAAAATAAGAAATATCCGGATCGTTCACTCAGAATCTCATTTTACACTCATTGAAATCTGACGAGTCAATCAGAAACAAATTTCATCCGCAAAAGCACCAAGAGACATTAAATTCCGCAATCTCTCTGTTCAATCACAAAATCGCATCTCTATTAGGGTCTCATTAATCTAACGACAACAACCATTCTTTTTTATATAAAACTAAAGCAATACAGAAAAAATACCATTTTCATCGTCATTCAAAGTTGATTGATTGGAAAATTTTTCTACTCCATACCCTTAGCTTTGCGTATATATAGCGCGACATAAAAAATTGCTTGTCTATTGTAATCCGCGCTGCGCTTGACTAAAAAAGAAGGTTAAAAGTGGTGTAAAAATTAAATTGATCTTATATACATTAAGAATATATACGTACATGAATAAAGTTTTATAATGAAAATTGCATTTGACAACAACAACAATATAAGGTTGGCGATGGATGAATATATGTATTTTACAGTGCACACACAACATGATGAAAAATTATAAAGTCTAGAATAAACCAACCGAAACGCTGATTTTATACATATAGACGCGAGCACATATGTATTTGTATGTACAAGTATTTTGATACTCGCGACTTTGTTTACATATAAGATTTAATGTAAAATCATTTTCACACGGAGCACACAAAAAAAATGTATGTATATGTATGTACATATGAGCATATACATACAGTAGGAGGAAATTCGTTTCGTTCTTCTTAGTTTTATTCCATAACACCGTCTTGTTATTATCATATACATATGTACATACATATATAGTTTCTTAAGACGTTTATATCTTTTTGAATATATCGGAAATTATGTATACGATATATAGATTCTCACGTATGTACGTATATATGTACATACATCGACGAAGACGAAAAAAAAATGTTTTATAATTTAAAATGTAATAATAAATTTTGCTGGTGTGATATCAGCAGCAGCAGCAGCAACAGCGAGCGGAATATCATTTTTATGAAAACGCCAAAATTATCGTTTATGAATAATATACAAATTTATATACAGTAAACGAAATAGCTCGTGTACACATAATTAAAATTCATAAAAATATTTATTTATCTATCATAAATAAATATTAAATCAATAAAATTAATTATTTAAAATTTTGTTAATTGAATTTTGAGACGATGGGATGAGCTTTCTTATATAGTATATACCTGCGCGTATTGTTAGCAAACTTAACTTAAATAAATAATTCAATTCTGCTTATATAGGTTAATTGGGATCTAATTGTTATCAGTATATATATATATATATAGATAGACGTACATATTATATTGCGTGCTGGTGTCACGCCCGCTCATTCCTCCTAATGGCCATTAGATGAGATGAAATAGATATCTAATATTTCACCAAATAAAAAAATAAAAAGTCGACGACGTCTTTTTTAATTGTTATGTCTACGTTCTATCTCTATATGTACATTAGATTGTATCCTAGAAATTATTCATTTTACAACTCTCAAATGACATTCATTAAAAAAAAAAATTTATATTCAGAATTTTCTTTTCTTCTTTTTTTTTTTTTTTAATTTATATTTCAGCATTCTAGGCAAAATAAAAGTCTACTGAAAAGATGCCTAACATAATGATATCATTAAAAATACAGTATACAACAAAACTGTATATGCGAACGATATATATATACTTTCATATACAGTCTATGTATACCCCCTTATGTGCGCCGCGCAGTTCTCGTTCCATCCCGACAAAATAAAAAAAAACATTTTGTTGTTGCTTTATGCATTGATGATACCATCTAAATTTCAGAGTTTCAATTTTCGAATTTTTTTATTTTTTATATTTTGGTTATGTTAAACATGTTTTGTGTGTATGTGTGTAAAAGGAAATAAATGGGAAATCTATTACAGATGATATATTGTTTTGGAATTCTTGAAAATTCTATTTATTGGAAAATATTCAAATTATAGTTGACCGAACGACGAGCTATTCAGAATTCAATATTCGAAAACCTAATAATTTCAAGATTTATCGAAATTAATGCGAGTGAGGTTTATGATTATTTTTCCTAAAAACTAATGGGCCTGACAGAGTGTGCTTTTAGCCAGAAAAGTTATAATAGCCCATTAGGTCGAAAGTAAATTCCACAGCCATACTAATTGATTCCTTGGTTTTTAGCATCAAGTTCAAGAATACTCCTGGATTTCAATGTTTTAATCTGGCAGAGTGTGCTTTGGAAATAGCAGTTTCTTGAAACTACTTGGGTTCATTGGAATGAAAAATTCAAATAATTTTCTGTGCTGTAAATTTAAAAAGATCTCGAGGAGCTGTAAGAATTTTTTAAATGTTTTTAAAAGTTCTCTATTAGGGTCTCATTAATCTAACGACAACAACCATGACAATCATAAACATAAAGCTTTTTAAAACGTTATTATTATAATTAATAAAATGGTTTGAAACTCACGAGGATTCCGCACTCAATGCCACAAAGACCTATGGTGCAAACCCAGGATTCTATCCCAATTCGCAAACGCGCACTTTTGCCTTCGCAAACCAAATAAGTTTAGACAAAGGCAGAAAGAACATAACTGAACTCCTTAAACAAGTGATACGCCTTACAATAGCTAAAAGTTGTAAGCCGCTGAAATCTGGGCTCTTTCAAGGCGTAGTTGTTTATAGTTTTCTTTCCGTAGTTGAAAGATATAAAAGTACCGCCTGCATTTCTTGACAAGGTTGGAGACATTCAAGGGATTTCTTAAAGAGTTAAGTAAAGCTTTTGTATTTGTACACAGTAAAACAGCAAAATGGGTTTGGCTTTTACCATAGCAGGCAGAAGCCTTCAGGTCAACCACTGGCCACCATATAATAGAAGGGTACGATAGTAGTCATAGAACCAATGATTTATAAATGAAAGGCTATATTCTAGGGCTTAAACCGAAGGATTTTTCAAAAGCTGCATTACTAACATATGGCAATTGCTTTTTGAAGCTTGTAGTCCAGATGATTCTTCCAGGAAAGTTTACTATCCAAGATAACACCAAGGTGCTTGACGTGGTCACATTTAGTGATCGTTCTTCCAAAGAGAGAAGGAACAGATAGGTCAAGAATATTCCACTTTAGCCTCCCTGAGGACAGCCTTTAGTAACCTTCACGGAAACTAACACCTCATCCAGCTCCGCTCCACAAAGCGAGACTTGAGCATGGATTTAATCAATAAGACAATGGTTCGATTAATACGAAATTTGGTACAGGCAGAAATAATCGTAACAAAGGAATTTTTATTGAAAGCTTGCACAATATCCAAGAAAGTACCTACAAGAAACTAATTACTATTAAGAGATTTTCCAATCTTGGTTTCAAGTTGATGGTGGGTGGTTTCAGAGGACTTACTGACTCCTTAAGCATGTACAAGATTCTTTCCAGAGCCTTAAACAAAGTTTAAACAATTCGTCTCAGGTTTGCAACGGACAACCTTTCAAATCTCAATTGAAACAGCTGGATTCATCAAATTGATGTTTAAGGTTACTATATACGGATCCTTCGCCAGTTTTTATGAAGCCATTTATTTCTGTGCTACATGCTTATTAGTTAAAACGGTGAAAGGTTGTAGTATTTTGAAAGCTTAAAATGTCCGAAAATTAGAGTGCTAAGCTTTTACGATTATTCGATTTAAAAGTTAATAAACCAAATAACTTAAGGAAATTGAAAAAGCTCCTTATATAGACTTACTACGTACTAAATCAAAAACGATAAGCCTTTTTTGATTGATTCACCAATTACATAGATCATTATCATTTCCATAGCTCAGGAGTAACAGTAATCGTAATAAAGTTAGTTTTACTTTTAGTTATATTTTAAGCTTTAACATTTTACCGGTTGCTTCTAAATTAGAATGAATCATAGACGTTATAAAATTGGGATTGTTTTGCACCTTGAGAAAAAATATAAGCTCAAACATTTCAATGATCTAACAAATGGAAACTATTTTGTAAGTAGCTAATTTTATCTATATAAATAGATAATATGAAAGCTTTTAGTATTTACTTCAAATTTTGTTTATTAAATTAAATTCTGAAAACGTTTTTGTATTTCTGTAAGTTCATTTGTTTTAAACGATATTGTAAAAAACTGCGAATAGCTTTTCAAATAATAATTAAATTTCTAATCAAAAACGTTAAGCTTTTTAGTTCATTTACCTATTATACAGATATGGTATAAATGGATAACATATAGAAAGATAGTTTTAAGCTTTGAGATTTTAAAATAAATGTAACTATTATAAATGGCCATCACCGGGTATTCTACTATAACAAACATCCCACCAATAGTCCATCAGTACATGATGTGAACGAAAAACTCAGTAAATTTAAATTTCAAACGATAAAAAATCGAAAAATAATTATTCAAAGTAGTAATTATAAAAGCTCCATGAGTGAAATGTTTGCAGGTTGATGAAGCAGTGAAAGTAAAAACATTTGTGTCACTCTTTATCACTACGTGCTTCAATATATTCAGTATTGAGGTAATAGTTTTTGATTCACTATTTAATAAGCTTTCAAGACACTTTTAAACATTTATTAAATAGTCGTTTTAAATTGTAAAACTAATTAAGTTACAGAAATAGGAAACGGTGAGAGCTTAGAAAGCGTATTCTTCAATTTTTCAGCTTTCAGCATACGTTTAATACCAAAATTTGTATTAACATATTAGTCAAAAACACTGAGCTCAGCTACTTGGGTTTATTATTGGTTGAACAATTCAAATTATTTTCTGTGCTGTACATTTATTTCTTAACTGTTTATACATAATTCTTATGGTGGCTGTTACAGATTTTATCCGTATTTTGTATGGCTTAAGAAATATTTTAGTAAACAGTTATTTAGTCAACTTTCAAAGTGTTTAAGCGATTTAATTTGTAATATATTTAAGTAACCGGACAGTACCCATGAAATTGTAAGACTTAAAAATTGTAGGAGTTAAGTTACTTTTGACTTAAACCTAATTTAAAATTATGTGAATAATGGTCACATATGTAAATAATATCAAAATAAAATAACTCAAAGGAGATTATATGACTTAAGCTTGGTTAGTATAGCGAATTCAAAATTTTTAACTTATCATTTTTGTGATTAAGCAAAATAATAACAATAAATAGTTCCAATTTAATTTACAAAATTCTGGCTTAAGTTAAGTGTGTTCAGCTTAAGTCACATATTTTATTATCAGTCTATATAAAAAATCTTAAGCTACCGATTGGATATGACATTTAAATTAGCTGATTTGACTGACTTATGACTAAATTTAAGTAGAGGCTTAAGTAAGTAGTTTTGTGTCATAATCGTATTAATTAATTTAGAATATGGTTTAAGCCGGTTAGAAAAGTTTAAAGACAAAACTCAAGCGAGATAAAATTATCGGATGTAAGCTCGAATGTTTAACTTAAGTATAAAATAATGTGACTTAAGCTCACATTTAACATGTACATGTTCAGCTTAAGCCACCTTAATGTTCGATTAATGATAGACATTTCAGAGTTAATATTATCATTTAATCCAATAAATAATCTTAAATCACAAATAATTTTACTATATGATTCGACTTAAGTACGTATGATTTTCAATAAATCATATCGATGACTTAAGTTATCAAAAATTTTATTTTAATTATTTATTAATATAGACTTATCGACTCAAGCCAGATTATGTTACTTACATCAGAATTATGCGACTTAAGTTAAACTTTTATGTATTAGATTAATTAAATGAAGGGTTGACTGATTTAAGATTAAATTTGAGTAGAGGCTTGAATGCTATCTTCTGCTTAAGTCACATATTACGATTAAATTAAATATTTTCTATTCATAAAGCTATAGTTCATGAAAAAAAAACCTAAGTCGATTCTTCAAGTCATGCATAATTTATACTTAAGCTAGAATATGCGATTTATTTAATTTTAATTAATTAGCATATGACTTAAGCTGAAACTGAAAATAGATTAATTTTAAAAAAAACTAGAATTATGTGACGTAAACTCACAAAGGTGTTTGACTTTAAGTTATTTTTATGTAACTTAACCAATTGTATATGACTTAAGTTCAAATTTACCATATGTCATGTGATTTGATGACGCATGTGGCTTCAACTACAATTTAAAATAAAAATGTGATTTTAACAAAATTATGTGAATTAAATTATTAAGTTTGGAAAACTATGTTAAAATTGTGAAACTTAAGCAAAAATGGATGATTTACATTTCAACTTTGAATTAAGTAACTTATGTCAAAGTTTATGGTATTAAGGTAGTATTACAGGTGACTTAAGCAAGATTATATTGCTTAAGGTCGATTTGTATAACTTCAATTTAAATTATGATATACCTGTATACTAGAAATCACGAGATTATTGTATAAGGCTATATATAATCTAAGTAGAATTATGAAGATTTAAAAGTTGTATGTGACATAACCTCAAATTTGTACATGCAGGAAGCCAGATAACTCACTGATGGCTTGAATAATAATTTTGTACATTAAGCCAGAATTATTTGTTTTAAGCCAAAATTCTAGATTATGTGGCCGCCTTTTACGACTTAAACTGAAATTATGTAATTTAGCTATGGTGAGACGACTCCAGCCGGAATTATACGATTTAATTTTAATTTATGTAATTTAACCGGAGCCGTATTACTCCGGTTTGCTTTTATTAATTGTGATTGAAATTAGATTATGTACTTAGAGTTGAATTAAACCAAATATATGTGATTAAAGCAAGATTACATCGTCCAATATAATAATTAAGTTGTACATTTTTACTTTATGGCGGTTATAACAGAATAAAATTGTTTATATAGCTTATGCTAAAAAATGACTTACAATTTGATTATGTTTTTATGTGACTTTTGAACCCCGTACACATTCATCTTAAGCGGTTTATTAAACATAAAATAGAATAGTAGTATTGTAACATAAACTATAGAAAGTCTAAATAATTGTCACATCTATAAAATGTCTTAAATTTAAATTGTGGGACAAGTCAAACTAAATTAAAATTACTCTCTAAGATTTCGGCAAAAACTGTGATCTAAAATTAAATTACTCAGCTTGATCAAGAACTAATGTGCACACCATCACATTTATTAAAAAATTACATTTTTTTTTACCAGTTTGAAATGAATACTAATTACTGTTTTTTTTTCTTTTTTTAGGTGAGTCAAAACGTAATTATTGAAGCCGCAAACGAGTCCATTGCAGACATGACATTAAGGGTGAGATTAAATTGAATTTTAAGAATTCTGTGACTAGAATGGATTTCACAAAATTCTCAATTTCAGAAATTTGATTTTTTTTTTAATTTAGAAGCTCGTATATAGCTGACGTTCAAAATGATAAAAATTCATGAGCTTTCATGAGCTTTTTTATCATATAAAATAAAAATTCAGAGTTTACATATGTCCATCGTCCTAGTACCCTGGCGAATTAAGCGCGCATACCACAAATTTTATTTTTTTATTATTGCGAGCTTTTCATGAACTTTGGTTCCTATTTAAATGAAAATGTTCTTATATTCATTTGTATACATTTCCAAAGAATTTTAAGGTTGTATACATACAATACACTGCAGGTACACAAAACAAGAAGTGAAATAGAAAATGGAAAATCTTTTATTTATTTTTTTTTCTTTAGTTTTTGTTTTGTTTTGTTTAATCGCGCAAAAAGTGCTCTGTGCGGTTCAACGTTAAACGATTTTTCATGAAAAAAAAAGCGCGCTCGCACACAACACAGCACCGTAAAACAAAAACAACCACAAAAATACTATATATATATATGGCGGGGAGTACAACCATTTTATTAAATTAATTTATGAATAATTTTCTTTTTTATTCCATTGTTTTTGTTTTTTATGTTCGTCAACAAAATATACAAAAAAAAAAAAAGTTTAGCGATTTTCACCGGTAGAAAAAAACGATTTTCCTCTTCTCTCGCAATTTTTTATTTTGTGTATGCGCTCGACTCGACGACGGTACAATACATAATATAATGGTTTATGTACAGATATGAGTAATTGAAATTAGTACGACAGCTTAAATTTTCATTTGGCGCGCACGATGTAAAACTTTTTTTTTATGAGCTCGCGGTTTTTTTTTCTTTTTAAGTCAGTTGCGAAGTGAAAATTTAATGTGGGCCCATAAAAAATACATAATATATGGAAATTGATATTGATCCTTGATTTTGGCATGACGGGTAGGAGAAAGCTCCTTTTTTATTGTTTATATTAAAAAATAAATAAATAAACTTATGTTTACTATTTTCTTCTCCGCGGTCTTATACACCGCACACCAAATTTATCATCATGATTACAGTTTTTAATTAAACTTGTTTGCGCTTTTTATTTGTGTGTGTGCATGTAAATATGTATGTATGTGTGCACAAGGAGCTTTTACGAAGAGTATAATTTAAAAAGACACAACATTTTTTTTTTTTTTTTTTTATTTACCAATCCAAACCAGTATTTTCCTCTGTAAATAAATTTTTCAGGGAAATCGAGCAAAGTAGTTTTTTACGATTCGTTCGATTTTCTATATATAATTCTGGAATATGTTTTTTTTTTTGTTTTTCTATCGTCGTTTGGTATTCGGAAATAAATTTTCTAGGTTTTTTTATTTCTATTTTTGTATGGTAGGTATGTAAAATAGCGTGCACGTGATCCTGGGAAAATTTATCATAAATATATGAAAATTGTTACAATATTGTTTTTTGTGGGTTTTTTATTTGAATTGAATTGAGGAGCTGAATATATTATGTATCTAGGCAAGCTGTACTTGAGTATATAAATATATGAGAGATGTAATGAATATAAGATGTTATTGATGCTTTGGTTATAAATGAGTATAGTAGACAGACTAAGGTTTAGAATTTTGGAATACTTAATGCAGAATAAAACTTATTGTATTTCGGGTGGTGCAAATTACTTAAACTTAAACTAGCAAATTAAGTCTGTATTCCATTATGAAAAAGGATCTGGCACTAGTTTTTCATGGAAAATCGAAAGAAAATAATCTAAAATTGTCAAAACAACGCTACAACACTTTAAAATTAAATTAAACAAAAATGTATCCTTATCACTCTAATAGAATTTTAGATTACTTTCCTCTTTTTGTTTGTCCAGCAAAAAATACTATAAATACTATAAATAGACCCATGGAACGGAAATATACCAAATTAAGTTAAACTTTTAAGTGAACTCATTAGCACTTTAACAGGCATCGAAATCCTAAAAAAAATTATTTTCAGTTTTCAGGAAAAAAAAATTAAAACCATTTTCGAATGTCACCTCTTAATTTACTCTAGAATCCTTTCCTTTTGAAATGTACGAGAAGTGTACTTGAATTTTCAAGAAAAATATTAACTCAAGGACTTGGCCAACATTTCAAATTAAATAAGTTTGTCACACCCATCGCGTTTTACAGTTAAATTGTAAATAAAAAATTAATAATTAAGTCCGGCTCGACCAGACTAGAAAAATGCTAATTGTTGTTATTTCCGCTAAACTTAATCTCGGAATTTCATTTGCAATGCTTTTTACGACTCCGGCGTACCACTTTGAAAGTTCCTATTTTAAAATATTTTCTCGTAAGCTAGTCAAATACTAGCATATTCCATATAATATTCTCATTGCCTAATATAGAACATCACAAACTCTGGTGGGTCTACTCAAATACCTTAATTAACAGTCACCTTGGATTCAATCATCCAATTTTAACGAATTTGAGACATGGCCTGCACCAACGGAAACATTTTGTAGCCTATACATTTAACCTAAACACGTTGATTCTAGGCTAAACTAAATACTAATTATTTCTATTTTTCTTTTCGTTCTAGGTAAGTCAAAAAACCAACAAAGAAGCTCCAAAAGAGCTTTTAAATCACTAGAGGGGGTGAGATTTAAAAACAAAAAACATAATAATGTTACACAATGAATTGATAAATCTCTCTCAAAAGAACATCAAATATTTGTTTTGTTTTCCCCCGCGCTTCATTTCTATATACATCTATTACCATAAAAGCCAAATCAATCAAAAATCGAAAAAAAATAAAATTATTTTTACATTTTGACAGATAATCAGTTTTTTTTGCTCTAAACTACTACTCCACACATACGATCAACCTCATTCCTTATATATTATCATCATCATCATCCGGCAAGCGATGATGAATTTTATTTAAATCAACATATATACACACACACACACAAAACATAAAAAGCAAAGTATATAAACTAAAAATATTTTCCAATAAATTTAATTAAGTTAAATACAAAAACAATGCGAATGAAATTTAAAATGATTTTTCCAATATTTTATTTATTTACTAAATTATTGATTAATCAATTATAAAATAAAATCAACTTGATTTATGTACTCACAAAATGAAAACAGGAAAATTCGTTTTGCCTCAGATAGAGAGAATAAAATTTCATCTCTCCATATTCTCTTATTACCGTCTCGTGTATTAGACATTTTCATTCATTCATTATGTGGTTGGGAAAAAAGTAAAAAAAGTTGAGCTTTTTTTTGATAGCTTTAACTTTATTTTTTTGAATTGTAAAGTTTTCATTTAAATTTTCTATTTTCATTTTTGAATAAATATAAACATAAATAAATTATTTAGTGGATGGTATATACGTATACACCTACCTGCCATACAAATACATAAAAAGAATGGTTGTTTTTCGGGTTTCGAATCTAAATAATAAAAATGGGAAACCAAGACGAGCAAAAAAAGGATCATGATGATGATGAGACTGTTTTTTTTGGAAGGTAATCAAGGTGATTGATACCGATATGTCTATATAAGCAACCTGGGTGAACCAAACTTTTTTAGAATACCGTCGCAATTTCAAGATATGTATGTATACACATATAAAAGCTCAAGTTTACCATATTTTCTATTTTCATTCTAAATAAATGCATAATTAAAAGCAATTATTATTTTTAAATTGTACAGACTTACATACATAAGTATATGAATTATATTAAGATGCTTTGATAATCTTGAAAAATCACTTAAAATAACTAAACAGAACGATGATGATGTGAAAATTAATTAAAAATTTTGCATACATTACTTTGCTTATGTAAATATTAGAGATTTATCTTAAGTATACCATCATAACGTTGTTATTATTCGATTTCGTATGATAATATTTAGATGAAATAAAATTAAATATCTAAATTTGTAATACCTAAAAATTTAAAAATTCACGAATATTTAAATTTTCTGCACACCGGTTGATTAACTTTTACCCGCATGCGAGAAATTTCAAATTAAAAGATTTTTGAAATATTAAAATTAATTTTGGATATATTTAAAAATTTTGATTTTTTAAAATTTCAGAATTAGCAGGAATTTTACTCGATTTCAGAATTCTTTCAACAATAACTTTTACAGAGTCTAACAATTTAACAATTTTTAAAATTTTTAAAAATTCTTTTATATATTTTAGGACTTAATAAATCAAAATTTTATAAATGTGAAAAAAAATCTTTAAAAATTGATTTACAAAATTATAAAAATTTAAAATCTAATCAAATTAATAATTTTGATAGTTTCTGAATTTTGATTATGAAAATTTGAAACGGTTTCAATTTTGTTTCTTTACTAATTGTTTACGGAACTCAAAATTTGGTAATCTGTACCGAATTTAAAATGTTAAACACCGAATTTATAAAATTTACGTTTCAAAATTTGTATTGCGTGCAGAGGAGAATGCGTATACAGTTATTTGCTTCATTTTTTAAAAATGTTGTTATTCATTCTTAAATTATTGCAAATTGGGAGTATTAAAAAATTTTAAAATATTTAGAATTTTAAGAAATTTTAAGATTTACTGAGAATCAGTTTTAGAAGTCTTGGAATCTTGGACAAAATAATTGAAAATTCTTATTTAAAATGAATAAAACAATTCCAGAGTTAGGATGCGAATTTAATATTTTTTAAGAAAGTTCAAATTTCAACAAAACCGTTATTAGTCGTAATATTTCTGTACGTAATTTTTAAAATTTACCAGTCTTTAGAACTTTCAAGAATTGTATGAATGTGGTGATAATTATTGAAATATTAACAGCATTAGGATGACTATTCCTAAGTTTCATTCAAAATTTGACAAATTTCATTCTGCAACTAAAAAAATTCGAATTGAAATTTTAAATTCTGAATATAATTTTTTAAAATCTGAAATTTTAATAAAATCAAAATTTGAGAATTCAAATTAAAATTTTTAATACTAAATTATCACAAATGATCAGTTCTCAAATTTTCATATGCCACAATATTCACGAACTGAAATTTTAAATTATCAAGTGAATTAGTAAGCTTATTGACATATGCTTGAACCAAATTTTAAATTTTTAAATTTGTATTCTTAATTGAGCGCAGAGGAAAAATTTGTACACAGTTGATTGATTGAATTTTAACCATTATATTGGTGGTTAATCATTCTTAAATTATTAAAATTAATTTAATTATTAAATTATTGTTTTAAATATTTGGGATCTTAAGAATTTTCAGAATTTCGAACAAAACCTTGAAAAACTTATTTCTTAATCTAAATTAAAATTACAGAAATTTAAGAATTTTACTAAATTTTAGAATTCTTTTGCGAACTTTTAATTTTTTAACAAAACTATTACATAGAGTAAAATAAGAAAGAGTTTTAAAGTATTTTTAGGACATTGAATAATTTCACACTGACATGATTACCACCACGAGGTGAATAATTGAAATATTAGCAGTATTAGGATAACTCCCTAAATTACATTAAAAAAAATTTTAAACTTTGACTGTGAAAGTTCGAATTGTAATTTGAATTTCAGAATACATTTCTATTAAATTTTCATATTCCATTTAAGTAAATAAAAACTAAAATTTGAAATTCTCAATCATACATATTTATCATTGTTTAATAAGTTCCAAATTTTATTTGATTTCAAAAATCCAGAAATAATCAAAATTGTAAAAATAAATAAAGTAAAAATACTAAAAATTAGAAAAAAGGTGATGAACTGTTCAAAATTTCATAAAAAATTTAAATTTATTGTCGTTTTCAAAATTGATCGTTTGATTCAATACACTATATCAAAATTTTAAAAACAAATTCAAAATTTCATAAACCTAGAAAATTTAGAAAAATTTAAAATTCGACAATTCAAATTAAAAATTATTAATTAATAATTTCAAAGATCCAAAATTTAAATAATTTTTTCGAAGAGCAAATTCGATTTGTTTTTTAAATTAAAATTGTTTTACGAAATTCCATATTTGATAACCTACGCCAATTTTAAAATTTAAAATACCGAAAGTGGATTTATAAAATTGACATTTAAAAAAATTTATTTTTTATTTATTAAATTTAAAAAATTTTAAAATTCTCAAATTTAGATAAAGTTTTAACAGTACGAGAAGTTGTGATAATAATTAAAATATTAACAGCATTTTATTCAAAATTCGACAAAATTCACAATACAATTCTCTAAAAGCCGGAATTTTAAGAAAATTCGAAATTTGAGAATCCAAATTAAAATGTTAAATACACAATTATCAAAATTCAAAAAATCTAAAATTTTCATATTCCGTTCGACCAGAAATTTTAAATACTCAATTGTATGGATAACATATACTTAAGTAAATCGTAAAATTTGTGTTCGTAATTGAGTCCAGAAGAGAAATGTGTACACAGCTGTTTGATTGACTTTTACCCATTATGTTTATTCATTCTGAAATTCTGGTTATAAAACCAATTTTCGGAATCATAATCAATTCTAGGAGTCTCGGGAAGTTTAATAATTAATTTTAAATTCTTAAAGTTATAATTAAAAATTTTGAAATTTAGGAACTTAGGAACTAATACTGAAATATTTTAAATTCAAAAATTTTAATTATTTTTAAAATTGATTGGTTTAAGAATTGTATATCTTTTATCTCCTACCGGGAGCACTGTTTTAAGAAATTTGATAACTAACACCAATTTTAAAATTTAAAATAACGAAAGTGGATTTATAAAACAGACATTTAAAAAAGTTTTGAAATTGAATTCGTAATTTAAAATACCGGTTTCACCCATTCTGAAATTTTTGGTACATATTGGGAGTTTTAAAATAATGTAAAATATTAAGAATTTCGAAAAACAAACCTTAAATGAACTTTAGGTGTCCTGCAATCGTAAAAAATTAGTTTAAAATTCTAAATTAACATAAATTTTAAAATTTCTGGAACTATAGATTTAGCTGGATTTTTGAATTCTCATATGAATTTAAGATAATTTATAAGAAATTTTAAATTTTTCTAAAACTATTATACAGTCGTAAGATTTGTATATTTATTTTTAAAATTTAACAATTTTAAAAAATTTCAAAACGTGTTAAAATCCACAAATTTAGATTTTAAAAAGTATGAAAGGTGTGATATTAATTAAAATAATATCAGCATTTTATTTAAAATTCCACAAAATTCAGAATACAATTCTCTAAAAGCCGAAATTTTAAATTAAAATTCGAAATTCTCAATCATATTCGAAAAATGTGTACCAAAAATTCCATTTAAAAAAATTTTCAAATTCGATTTTCAAAATCCAGAAATTGTCAAAATTATAAAAATTAATGAAAAAAATTGACTAAAAATTACTACTAAAAAATATTTGAAAAATTTAAATAAAAAAGTTCGAATTAAAAAATGTTGATAATTTTAAAGATAAACTGTTCAAAATTTCATAAAAACTGCATTGAAATTTGATTCTGAAAATGTTCGAAGAGCAAATTCGATTTGTTTTTTAAATTAAAATTGTTTTAAGAAATTCCGTTTTTGATAAACTACACCAATTTTAAAATTTAAAATAACGAAATCATTATTGTGGAATAATAAAACTGACATTTAAAAAGTTTTAAAATTGAATTCATAATTTAAAATATCGGTTTCACCAATTCTGAAATTTTTGGTAAATATTGGGAGTTTTAAAAAAATTTAAAATATTAAGAATTTCAAAAAACAAACCCTTAATGAACTTTAGGAGTCCTGAAATCGTAAAAAATTATATTAAAATTCTAAATTAAAATAAATACAAAAATTACAGGAACTTAAGAATTTCATTAGATTTTTGAATTCTATTACGAATTTAACATTTTATAAGAAATTTAAAAAAATTTTACAAACTATTATACTGTCGTAAGATCTGTACATTTATTTTTAAAATTTTAAAATTTTAAAAAAATTCAAAAATTGTTAAATTTCACAAATTTAGAAAAAGTTTTAACTGTATGAAAGTTGTGCTAATATTCAAAATTCGTCAAAATTCAAATTCTCTAAATCCCGAAATTTTAAAATATTTCGAAATTTGAGAATACAAATTAAAATGTTAAATACAAAATTATCAAAAATCAAAAAATCTAAAATGTTCATATTCCATAATAGTTCGAACTGAAATTTTAAATTCTCAATTGTATATGGATAACATTTACTTATGGAAATCGTAAAATTTGAGAGAAGAAATGTGTACACAGCTGTTTGATTGACTTTTACCCATTATGTTTATTCATTCTTAAATTCTGGTTATAAAATCATAATATAAATCGTTAAAATATTGAATTTTAAGATTTTTAAGAATTTTCGAAATTTCGAAAAAAAAATCATAAACAATTTTATGTTCAATAATTAATTTTAAATTATTAAAGATATAATTAAAAATTTCGAAATTTAAGAACTTAAGAACTCGTAATTGCGCACGTAGAGGAGGAATGTATATTTAGGCAAATTAATGGGTTTAGAAATTCGGTATTTTAAATTTTGAGAATTTGAGGAAATACAAATTTTAGAATAATGGGAACCAGAAAAAACCAGAAAATAAATTCTATACGCAGTTTACTCATTCTGAAATGCTCGATTACATCCATGCAAGTTATTAAAGAAATTATGAGAATTCTAAAATCTTATAAAATATTTAGAATTTTATGATTTTCAAAATCTTTAAAATTGCAATAGTTTCAAACAAAAATTTCGTCAATCAAGCAGTTTCTGTAAAATTTTAAATTTTAATTTTTAATTGAATTTAATGAAATCTTGTTTTCATTAAATTTCATGATTCATTGATGAGATTATGGCTAAGATAGAGCGTTAGAAATTAAAACTATAACTGTAATTAATAGTGATGCTCAAATAAAACTTTATATACTTTAAAATATTTGTTGCTTTAAAATAACTTTCTACGTATGATTCAAACCTCAACTTCAAACTTAATCCTTTCTTTTATTAAGATATAATTATCTGAATTTTCTGGCTGAACGATGCCTAAATTCTAAAATTTCGAATACAATTTTTAAAATTACAATAGTTCAATAGAACTTCATTAATAGTTCTGGAACTTTCAATTAATTAATATTCCCAATTGTTTTATACTTTCTGTATTATCTTTGGTTTCAAAACAGTTTTAAATTTTAACTTATTTCATGAGCCCTAAAAAATTTTAAAAATTTATTTTCAATAATAAAATTAATTTTAGAAAAAATAAAATTTGAATTAAAATTTTCTATTTGAATTTTCAAATTTGACATACGAACAAACATATCGATATTTACTGTTGAAAATTTTCAAAATTTTATTATTTATAGCATCTTCAAATTTAACACCCTACGCATAAAATTCAGTTTTATGAAATTCACCGTTAATAACGATTTCAGAGTTTTAATTTTTAAAACGAAACTTTAAATGTGGGGCCTAAATTTTTAGATTTGAATACGATTTATAAAATTTTACTTGAATTAGGAGAAACAATCATTCGTTAAACCTTCCAAATTTTTGGAAATTTGAATTTTCAATATTTAGAAAATATAAATTTAAGAATAAAGAAATTTAGTGAAACAAACTATCTAGAAAGTCTTCTAACTTCAAAATTTAAATACGACTCTATTGCGACAAACCGTCTAGGGAAGTGCCGTCGATAAAATGTTAGACTAACTGGATAATGAAACGCTTTTCACTTTTCTGAGTATTTAGAAGTCATCTAACATCCCAGATAATTTTGGTCACAATTTTTTTTATCAAATTTTATCTAATTTTGACTATCAAGTCAATTTAACTGGTTCTCTCTAAGATTCAATTTACACAAATTAGATGTCCAAATTGTCAATTGACAATTGACAATCAAAAACCAACACGTCTACAATTATGAAATATTATGGTGAAGAGTATGCCGCTTATATTATAGGCTACAGGGTCAAACACCCCAAATATGTATGTACCGATAAATATATGTCGTGCTTACTAGCCATCTATTGAGCGATAGGTTAACTATAAAAATAGCAAAAATAAATCTTGAGTGTTACAACAGTTTAAATTTATATTATGTTAATTAAAAAGTACGCCACTGTATAAATTTATAGCAATATAGTAAGACGGATGAAGTAATTTCCGAAACCGATTATCTATCATAATGAAATATTCAAATGATCAATTTTCAATGAAATGTTGCCTACCACATACGTACACAACAATAAATGGAATATTATTTATTCATTGAGTTTTTGTTATGCTCGCAAATACAGTCAAGTTCATTGCCATATTGTCTTGTTAGGCAATAGATACACCACACACATAGTTAGATAGGCAAATACAGAAAAATGTCTAAGACATATGTATGTATATATGGAGTGCATATAGTAAACAAAGAATATATATGCAATTCAATGAACTTGAATGGAATACGTAAGACACGCGTATTTTTCAGATTTACTGTAAAAAAAATTACTTTAAAGCACAATAAATCAAGCTTTATTCCGAATTTTCCTCAAATACAATTTTAAATTCTGTGGTACATACATTTCGAGAATACCTTTAACGAACAACACAAATCAAGAATAATCCTAATCTATCCATTGTCTCTGTTATGTAATATATTAAGGGGATGGGTTGGTTGGTTCGTTGGTCGTTTGGTTGGTTGGCAATACATAAATAAATTAAAAATGTTCAAGCTTTTAAACAAGACAACATAACAAGAAATCCAAACATGACAACAACAACAACAACAAAACTTTCAATTTATGTATTTTTCCATACAAATGTGTATCGGACGGAGGAAAAGGTAAAATTGCATTGTTCGTGTTGCTCGCCTTCTTCTGCTTGATTCATTCGACTATTAAGTATTATCCATTTAGTTGTTGTTGTATTTTATTGTCTTACAATAAACATATTTGATAGGAAAATCAATATATGTATATATGCATGTAGTATATATTGGATTTACATTATATATGTACATATATGTATATATGTATACAAGTCGAAGAGGGAGATCATGTTTTATGGATATCAAAGTGCTACATTTTAAATATATGTATATATGTTGTATGTGGACCATTGGTCTCATTGTATATATATATAGCATGAAAGCTTTAATTAAAAGCTTTTCGTTTCCTCTATACATATATGTATATGTTTTGTAAATCTGCAAATAACGTAGCATATTATGTATTCGTATATGTATGTATATAGAAGAATCGTGTATCACAATCTTGATTTTTATCTTTGTATGTTATAATCCCATAATGGTTACAAAAATTCTAATAAATTTACATCTACAAACAACATTTCTAAATATATAACACAGAATAGAATTTCAATTATGCATGTGAATTTCCATGCTGGAGCTTTTTTTTATGTATTTTTTGTGCTATGTACTTTGCCATTAAAGAATTTTATTTACAAAAAAATGACATTTCTTCATGTGTGATAAAATTCAACTTAATTCCATCTTCATAACATAATTTACAACATTTTTTTTGTGTTCGTAGCGTTTTATAAATTTTTAGGCATTAATGTACATTATATAAATCTTCATACCAGAGCGAGCCTGGTTTATCTCCAAAATACAATTTTTTGAGTTAGTAATTGATTCTTACTAAACTCAATACTCTCTTTTCGACTTTTTAATTGATTTTGTTGTATCTCCTCTCCTTACCGAGATATTCAGTAGTAAATTTAGGGTAACCACCAAAAACACCGATAGTTAAACATTTGTTTTAGTGTATCTACCGTTTTTACTAATTTTGGTATGCAATTGAACAAAATAGGATTAAATAATTTGTTCAATCTCCTTCGTCAGCTAAGGAAATTTCGTAATGAATTAATGAAACGTATGGAAAGTGGATATATTGAACAATTTTACATAATAGAAAATTTAATTTCATTTTGGTGTAAGTCCTGCAAATTGGTGCAAGTCCACCTAAATATTTTTACTGGCTGAAGATACACTAATTTATTCCCGAAAGGTCTTTACATTTTCCAATTTTCCTGAAAGATAGTATGTCTCCGGCCAACATTTTAAATTGGAGATGTTTCATAACAATAGTTTTTACGTGGTGATACAATTTTTTTTAGAATTTTTGCATAGGTTCATTGTAAATTCCAAAATTAATCATATTTCAATTTTTCTCGAAACGTGAAAAAAGTCGCTTAAACCTGGCTAGCTCTGGCATGACGAAATGTAGGACGTTTTTCATTATGCATAAAGTTAAAGCGGAATATTGGCCTATATCATGTCGCTATCATGTCGAGGCATAACGTGAACTCTCTCTCTGGCTTACTACATAAATCTACTATCCGAACACCGCAAAATTTTGAATGGTTAGATCAATTTTAAAATCAGGGCCAAGCTTTAACAAAAACGCAGCCGGAACCCAAACGGTTTTAGTAACCCAAACGTTATTAAATTCAGATGCTCGACGTTTTATGAACCCTAACATGGTGTGAGATTTTGAAATAATTAAGTCATAATGAAGATTAAAATTAAGTTTGGTATCCAATAAAATGCCGAGGTCTTTGATATTATCAACTCGTTGTAGAGGCTCGTTGTTTACGAAATGATCAAAACTACTATATTCCTTTTTACGAGTGTAAGTGATGACAGAACATTTTTTTGTTTTCAAGTTAAGCTAGTTGAGTTTGCACCATTCATCCAGACGATCGGATTGTAGGAATGACGCATCATTGACTGTTAGAATTGTGTGAAAAAGTTAGAGATCGTCAGCAAAACATAGATGATTAATTAAGAGTAGTGGTCCTATAGATGGCTGCCTTGAGGAACTCCAGAAGAAACTAATACTTCATCAGAAAGCACATCTATAGGATTTTAACTCTTTGTATTCTATTGGTGAGATAACATTAATTTAATTTTGAAATAAGTGTATTGTGACAGGCTCTGTCAAAAGCTCTACTAAAACCAGATAGATAGCTTCAGTTTGGACAACGTTTTCTATATTTGCAAATTTTGAAGAGGTAAAAATAGACCAATTAGTTATTGTGGACCTATTTTTAAGAAATCCTTGTTGTTCATTATTAAAAGAAGAAGATATAGTCAGAAAGTTTATTGCAAACTATTTTTCCTAATAATTTTGGAATAGCTGACAAAATTGCGACATTGTGTCCACTTTTAAAAATTGGTGATAAAAATGAATATTTCCAATTTTGTAGAAATTTACCTGAATTGAAAATTGATAAATTGAAAATATGCAAAAGTGGTGTAGAAATTTCATAAGCACAATTGATTAAAAATGATGGATGAATTTGATCAGGACTAGGTTGTTTGTTCGAGATGAATAGCTGTTAAAATTTCATTCTGAGTTAGATTCGTTCTTTTATATTCCAGAATAGTAAAGTCATTGGGGTTGAATGTATAATGCTTTAGAATAGCAAAAAGATTACTAATGTCTTGTGGAATAGAGGATGATGAGTCATCAAGTTTCATTGTAGATGGAAAACCTCTACATTTACGTTGGAAGTCCTTTTGAACCGAGATGAACTTTAGAGCTAATGTAGTTAAATCCTTGATGAACAACTGATGCAGGTTGATCATGGAGAAACCCAATGTACATAGTTTCTTAATATGGTGTATAATTTGTGCACGTTCAGTCTGGGGCGAACGTACTGCCCATTTTCTTTGGTAGATATTTGTGTTAATTTGACTGTGTGCGATTTTAAAGGATCTATAAAGCTGAATGTTGATTGGCTATATATCTATATATATATATCCTATCCATATATATATATATATATATATATATATATATATATATATATATATATATATATATCCTTTTTTGTGACTTGGGATGCAATCATATTTGGCTCATTTAATTTCAAATTTTTCAATTCATCTAGTTTGACGATTGTTATCTCTAAAAGACACCGTGCCAAATCATTTGAATGATTATAAGAATTACAAGGGTCTGTGCGATTTGAAGTAGATGTCCAATTATCTTCCATTATAGATGAAATATCACCTAGTACCTCAAGAGATTGCCTTACTGATTTATTATTTTTATTGCAATTATGTAAAATTTCTTCTAATTTATCATAACCACTTATGCATTTTTATTCGACTTCATCAAATTTACTCAAAATTTTAAATACCTCTTCGCTTAATTGCTCAATAATTTTATGTGCGCCGGAGTAATGTTGCTGCACTTCCAACATAATGGTTTATTTATTTGATAATTTTTTTGTTCATTTGAATTGCGTAGTTCTCATTTTTTATTAATTGTGTGAATCAAAAAACCACAAACACTACACAAACTCATTTTAAGTTTATATATGCACAAACTAAGCACTTTGGTGGATTTTGGTGGTCGCCAATCAAGAACTACAATTTGTGTAATCGTGATTTAAGCTCAGCCACGCGCGATTTAACAGCACAATAAATTAAAGATGATTTCTAACAAATAAATTAAATTTCTTTGTCAATCTTGACAGTATTTGTCCATTTCTGACATTAAAAGCCCCATTTGACCACCCAATTTACAGAAACTTAAATTAATTATTCCGATTATGGTTATATATAAATCGGCCAGTTTACCAAATTCATCGATGTCGTTTGTTGAAAGTCTTCTTTCGACTATAGGGTTACCTAGCAAACCACGTATATCAGCTTTTTTGTCTTGTTGAAGATGCCTCGCGTGTTTTATCCTTTTATATTTCCTGACCTATACATCTTCAATTTGTTTTACGATTCTGTGAACTTATTCAACAGTCTAGTGCTGTTCTCGGAAACATTGGCGTGATGGAATGGAATATCTATCCACTATTAGAGGTTTCAGCAGAGAAGGCCTATAAGATCTTTTGTCATTAATTGGTTATACATTGTTTCGCTATCATTATTACTTCTGCTACTTTCGTTAATTTCACATGCAATAATTTCCGTATTGCTTATTCAGACTGACCGGGATTTAATGAGTTGGCCTGTGATCAAGTCAAAAATAGAAATTTAACTTAAAATTGTAAAAGAACTTCAAGTTTTTTATGAAGTTTAGTCTTCGATAAATTAAGATCAAATTGATCATCATCGATGTTGAATGATTTTGCTAATCTGTTGATTGGATTAGTTTCGCCATACATGGAGTGATGTTCTAGCGCTCAAAATCGAGGATTACGAAATGGCCTGCTTGGAGCATGAATTGAGATATTTTTCAAAATGTAAACTGAGTCAATATGACTGAGAAAGAGGTTTCCAATTAATGCAGAAGAGGTTTAGAGGTTTTAAAAGAAGTTTTCCAAAAACAACATAAAAAAATTCAACAATTCGATGATTTTGGTTGTCTATGACAATAGAGGTGACAATGGCCAGACTGCAGACAAGCTAAAATATGTTTCTTGAATTTGATTCTAATTTTCATTAAATTGAAGGCAATTAAATTTTTGATTTTTATTCAATTCTGTTCCAAACTGCACCTCAAATTACACAATCGGGAAAATTCTAATTGTAGAGATTCAAAGTTGCATTCAAACGGTATTGAAGAAGAGAAATAAATACGTTTTATTAGAACGTGGTTAGAATTGAGGTGAAGTGGGGAGAGTTCACAGAATTATGTACATTTTCAAAGTAACACATTTTATCTCTAATAATTTTCTTGATCATTATAAATTACCTCAATTTGAGAAGGGTTTGAGCTGTATATCGCAAAACGACTGAAATTTTCATGTAAAATATAAAATGCCACAACATTTGAGTCTAAAATTGTATAGCCAATTGCTTGGAGCTCAAGTGACAACACTTTCAAATGTGTTGGGGTGCCACTACATGTTTCCGAAGTTTTGCTTTTCAAAATAAAACAAAACATCAGGGTGGTATAGTGTTTGGTGCACCAGATCTTTGGCGTATTGGGCTACGCTTTTTGAAACGGAAATAAACCACACACCATATTGTTTGTTTAGTTATATTGAGAACAGCGATTCTCAAATTATTTATTTTAGCGACATCGCTGGGAGAGTTATACTTGTCCTACAATGCCCCGAAAAATCTATACATAATTATATCTTGTTCGTTTGGTTAAGATGTTGAACAACTTCGAAACGAAACAACTTGAGGTTTTGTACAATACCGAGCACTGGCTCAATTTAAAAATTTCCAAATTCCGATAATTAAAATTAAAATTTAGAATTCAAAACTGTAAAATTTGGTTTCAAAGATCAAAATTCGATAAATTCAAATGTTCCCAGAATTTTTTAAATTTGGTTTATTTCATCGAAATTTAACAAATTTGGGATAAAACGATTTAACTTTAAAAACTTTGAAGTTTTCAAATTCCCTAATTCTTTTAATTTGGAAATCGAAATTCGTGAATCTTGACTGCTATTTCACAGAACACTTCAAATTCTAAGGAAGTTAATGTCTAATTCGGATTGGAAAAAATTATAGAATTTATAGGTTTTGCGAATTTTGGATTAAAGAAGCTTATTTAAACATTGATTTGGGTCCCGAAACCCATCATAAATGATGAAAATGATTTTTCGATAAAGTTCTGCAAGCTGGAACTGGTCATGGCTATTTATTTCTTAATCGAATATCATGAAGTTTCAACATGTTGGATGTAAATGGTATTGTAAAATGCTGTTTAGATAATTTGTGAACAAGTGAAGTCGGGTGGGTCCCAGTCGCAACCTCGTTATTTTGTTTTGTTAAATTTTATTACTAACTAAACCCACATTTGTAATAAAAACGCTGACCAGAATTTATAATTAAATTAAACATCAACTATTTCAAGTGCCCCAAACTGGGTAAAAAGATAGATTTTATATCACAGGCACGCACTAAAATGAATTTTTCATAATATTCTGCTTAAGATTTTCAATACTTGGAACTGTTGGAAACTTCGCCAATTGTTTAACATTACGAAATAATTAATAATAATTCCTGGCCGGAGATTGGAGGAGTATGGCAACAGTTTCAAATTATCGTTGGTTGAATTGCCGATTTTTAGACATTTTGTTCCTAATCAAGAATAAATCGACACGTAGACCAGGTTTTCTGTGCCCAAATACGGATCTGGGATCCAGAAATATAGAAACCTGGTTCGAGTAACTATATAGAATTTCAAGTTATAAAATTCATTCATTAACATCAAATCTTCTTCAATAATGGAACTCTGGAGTTATTTTTCGAATATGATCAATATATTCCTGAAAAATTAGCAATTCATAGAACAGGCTTTGTTACAGTTAAACTGCTTACAAATGCCGAATTTAAGTCGTAACGATACAATTCTCTATTCAAAAGTCAAATAGCGAGTGAATTGCTGCAAAACATCAAAAACCGCCGGAGTGATAGAATACATTCGAATTTGATTAGTTCGCTTCAGCTGATTAAAGAACCTAATTTTGTTTCTTCGATGCAACCTTAACTTAGCTAAACAATAAGCAGCTAATGAATAGATTTTTCGAAACTCAAAAGTCAATCTCATGGTAAAACCATAGATTTAATCGAAGTTGATGATTTTCGAAGTTGTGGATTTTTGGTCTTAATAACCATATAAGAACTGAAACCCTATTATTTGAAAGGGACATTGCTTATATGCTAAAACAAATTCAACCAATTTGAATTTCAAATTCTAAAAATTTTAAAAACGAGTTCATCGAAGCGACGATATTTTATTAATGCTCAAAACCAATCAAAATTATCACGTTTCCCAACCGTAAGCTAACAAGCAATACTAATTCCTGCCAAAGTCACATCGGAAGTTTCGTAGAATCTCATAGGGAGCATTAAACAACTTAAACAACACGTGCTTGACTTGATCCGTTATAACACAATTTGAACACTTACTGTGCCAATGATCGGGGCAAATCGAGTAAGTAATTCTTCTAGTTATTAAGATCAAATTTGCTCAATTTTTTCAAGTCATATATTACCATATTTCTCGTGTGTAGTTGCCGAACTCGCATCGAGCGCATCCCCAGGTGGTGAATCGGGGAATGCCCTAACCGGCTTGCCGGCGGGTAGGAGGGAAATAAAATACTACCCGTGGACCAAATCTAGCTAGGAGAAGGTACACCGATTAATAAACCAGCCATGGAAGATCAGAAGAAGAATATAATGCTACTGTGCAGTAATTAGGATACCCAGTACCGGCGACTTCGGAAAGTAAGTGAACGGGCTTCGTCGAGATCTAGCGACCGCAATACTTTAGTAGCAGAATTGAAACACTAGAGAGGCAAGTGAAATCTTCTATATCTCCTGATGTTAGAAGCCAGAGCTTATAAAATCTCAATATCGATTATTTTACGGATGAAGAGGAGCTTGAGACAGAAGTCACTCAACCCAGACAAAATAAGGTAAATGTAAATAAAACGAGGAGGCTCTCCAAAACGCCATGTCCAAAGGTATCTCTTTCGAAATCTAATGAAATACCTAAACAACAACAACTTGCTCCTTAAAAGGAACCCTTGCTACCACCACTCAATGTTAGCAATGCTAGAGATTTCAATATACTCAGAGCTCAAGTATTAGCAGTGACAGAGAAACCTGCTCAGTTTATCGCAATATCCAATAATGATATCAAAATAACAACGCAAGATCCGTGAAAATAAAAAATTACTCAGTGATATAAAAGAAACTGAATCCAATAACAAGGATAGTGCACTATACAATATGGAATATCATACTTATCTGCTCAAAATAGAAAGATGGTAACGAGTCGCAATACGAGGTTTACCGCCTGCTACCGATCGCGAAGAGATCAAAGCATAGCAATCGAGGACCATGGTGTTAAAGTAACCAACATTGTCAACATATATAAAAAGTCAACATTCAACAATGAGAAAATTGTTAGACACTTCCCACTGTTTTATGTTCCCACTAACAATTAGGACACCCCAAGAACTTCCACAAGAGACAAGCCAAATGTGTCAAATGTGCAGAGAATCATCAAACAAAACAATGTCAAAAGCCACGAAATATTATACCAACTGGTGCACTGTGCGGAGAAAAAGGTCATCTGGCTAGTTATAACGGATGCCAGGATACCGAAAAAAAACACCAGTAGTTCAGCGCCTACAGCGAAGGACAAACAAACAATATGATACCGCTTCTCTAATGACGGAGTCTCCTACGTCCTGGTAACCAAATCTTTGAATAACAATCAAAATCAAAAAATTACGCCGAAACCTGTGCCCAACGAGCCAACCATTAGTAATATAATGAAGAAAAGTAGTTCCTAAGTATAATAGCCTGGAATGCTATCGGGCTTAATGCAAGAGCCCAAGAACTAGATGTATTTCTAAGAATCAACAACATAGACATAGCTGTAATATCAAAGACTCACTTTTGCAAGATAAACTTTATAAAAATTATGGGATATAAAACCTATTAGACATTGCATCCCAGTGGTCGTGCTCGGTGAGAGACAACAATCCTTATCAAACACAGCATCCTACGTTTGCAAGGAAATTAAAGAGTTATTTATGCCAGGTACTAGAATAACGATAAACCATGGTGATGCTGAACTAAGTCTAGGCGAAGCCCACCAAGACATAATATCGCCAGAAATCAATATTTCAACATTTTTAATAAACTTGGACCAAACATACTGCGTGGGGATCACGACTCATAATACCAGAAAAACGAAAATAACTCCTTAGTGCTATAGAAATGTCAGGTTGTGAATATCACTCATCGCGTAAGCCAACTTATTGGCCAACAGATATCAACAAAGTTCCTGATTTGATCGACTTTCATATCTCGAAAAAAATAACCTCGAATTACATTGAAGTCGAAGGTGTTGAAGACCTTACTTCCGATCACACACCGGTCTTAATGATTCAGAGTACATTAGACATTAAACAGAAAATGAATGTTAACCTTACTAATAAATTTAATTTAACCAAACTAAAAATAAAAATTGAAATACTGGCTGGATGTAGGCTGTAACTCTATGTGTGCAGCAGCTAAATAGGCTGCACCCGTATTAGGTGAGAAAGTTGTACAGGAGATCAACTACCCTTTGGAGATTAGAGAACTGATTAAATAAAAAAGTCAACCGATTAGTTAAAGCACATAAAGAGCTTTGTACTGAAAATTATTTGATAGTACTGTGTCCTGAAGCTAACAAAAACTTTTCTCTTTGGAAAGCTACTAAAAGGTATAAGAGGCCAATAATCCAAGTGCCGCCTATAAGGGACCCAACTGTTTGCACAACTTCTGACATCAGTATTTCAAGCACGCGATATACAATCTATAGGATTGGTCTTAAACCAGTATATAGATATCCATTAAACATCAATAGTGCCACCCCACTAGAAGTTGCACAAGAAATAGATATAAATTTAAATCCCAAAAATTTGACCATTGATCAAGTTCATCGCGTGGCCACAAAGATAGAACAAGCATTTGAAGAGAAGTTAATTCTCAAAACCAATCAAAATCATCACGTTTCCCAACCGTAAGCTAACGTTTCCCAACCGTAAGCTAGCAATACTAGGAATTAATATAAAATATGTTGTTTTTTTGATTATCTTGAACTGCGACCTTTTCAGTGTTGAACTTTAAATCCCATATGAAACACAAAACATAGATCTAAAAATAAAAGGACTAATGTCAAATATGTATATCCCCGACCAACAACGTGCATGTATATGAATCTTAAAATGTAAGAGGGTGCTTCTATATATATATGTATATACGCGTATATCTATAGATAATCATCTGTGTACGACAAATATATATAGAAGAAATTCTTTATGGTGTCAACAGTAATTAGTTAATTTTAATTTTTAATTTCCATTTTCCGCAAAAAAAAAAAAAAAAAAAAAAAAAAAAAAATTAAAAAAAGGAAATACAAATTACTTTTTTCATTTTTTTTGTTTTTGTTTTTTAACTTTATAACGATATAAATAAACTTCAAACGAAATATAATAATTAACAAGCGTCTTCATATAATTTGTGTTTATTAATTATTTATAACAAAAACAAAAAATGTTTAAACAAAAACAACTTTTAATTTATTAAATTAATTATTTATTATTTTTTGGTTGTTTGTTAAAATTTGTTAAAATTAAATTACACTTGTATGTTAAATAATTTAATCGAATAAGAGGAAGATGAAGCGACGTATGTAGGTATTTTGTGATAATATGCCGGGTGTGATGTTATTATAGGGAAGAATTAAATTAGAAAATTAACCGAACAAAAAAAAAAAAAGAAAAAAGATTTTCCTTCTTGCACAAGTGATGCGGAAAATTGATTATATAAAGATGATTAAGTAGTATGTGTGTGTGTGTGTATATGTTTGGTACTTAAATATCAAGGAGTAAATATATTGGAAATCTACCTGTGCTCTCACAAAGTCGATTCAATTGAGTGGAAAATTTTATTTTTTGTAAACTGAACCCGTCAAATAGAGCGAATGTAATTTAATTTTTGGTTTCGAGTGAGAATTTGTGGAAACAATTTGTTCCTAATTTTTTGGATATACTATCTATATATATATGTACGTACATGCGTTCAATGTTCAAGTGATCGCAGCCAAACTAAATCAGAGATGGGCATTTACACGTCATTTACACGTAGACAACGTCGACAACGTCAACAACGACAATAGTGTAGATAATTCCTAGAGTGATTTTATATATTAATTTAAATTTAGGGTGACCAAACCTCATTAGGATCAATGTGATACGGGGGGCGGCAAGACTATAATTTTTATTTTAGTAAAAAAATTGTATACTAAACTTGCACAGAAATCCTTTACTGAGTTAGCTAGTCCACAGTAATCTCAAGGCGCAATGAATTGGTACGAAACTAATCTATTCAGTGTTGTCTCAAGGGAGCTGTAGAAAAACGGAACAATTTGATTGGAAACCTTGATGTGATTATAGAAGATTAAACACCGCCACCGTTTCTCACCGTTACTATATACCCCACATACAACATTTCATTATGAACTTAACCGCGGTTGTACTATATTCTCTAAAATTGACCTAGTTAGGGCACATTAACACTGCTTAAAAGGATTTGATATCAATATCAAAACTACAAAATGCGTTTTTGGTGTTAATTCTCTTAACTTTCTAAGCAACAAAATTATTCCCTGAATCAGAGAATATTCCCATCCTGAAAGAGGAAAGAGTTGAAGCTATATCGGAATTTTCAGTGCCCCTACATCCAATCAACAAATCCAACAATTTATTGGCATGATTCATTATTTAATTTTTTTACATAATTTTGCTTGGTCAGAAAAATGTAATGGCGCATTCACTTGGAATAAAAGTGCGCTTGTATTACTACTCTAGGGAACCTCTAGCATATTTCTCCAAAAATTTACAACCAGCCGAAACGAAATATTCAGCATTTAATAGAGAATTACATGCCATATGCTTAGGGGTTAAACATTTTTGATATTTTGTATAAGGTTGAGAATTTATGATTTCGCAGTTTTCAACGGACATTCAATATATTTAATAGGCCAAGATAATGTTGTCGCTGACAGTCTGTCACGCACAAGCGATAACGAAACTGCCTCTATCGAAAAAACACTACATCTTAAATCTATTTCGTAATTACAGAAGTCTAGCGAGGAGCTTTAGAAATTAATTTCTGGTTCCACTCGTCTCACAACTAGAAAACTAAAAACGGATCGTGTCTTTTGGCCTAATATGAATAAAGGCATTGACATCTGAGCACCGTCCTGTCTTTCATGGCAAACATCTAAAATTCAAAGGTACACGAAATTGGAATTAAGACAATTTAAACAGCCTTTTGGTCGTTTTGAATAGATTAATTTGGACATCGTTGGACCACTTTAAGGTTCAATTTAAGCTGTTCTCATAACTAACGAGGCTTCTAGGCACACATTGAATTTGGACAACTCCTTATCACCCGCAATCTAACGGAGCGAAACTGATAATATTAAATATTCCCCGGCAGAACTAGTTTATGGACAGATCAACAACCAGCAGACTCCGATCAGCAAGCTGCGTCAAACATGCTCTGAAAAACGATATATTTATTCCAAAAACGCTGGTTAAATGTGAGTTCGTTTTCACCAGAGTATAGATATAATTCGTGGCCCTTTTACTAAATACAGCTACATGTCGTAAAAAAACGTAGTTTGCTGACATTGTCTTAATTGTTGACGTTGACAAAAAACCTTTCCAAGTAATTTATGTCACGTTTTACGTGTCGACAACTGCGTATATTACACGGCGTCATCTACCTCGCGCATCCCTGGCGATAATCCTCAATCATAATTCGTGCACTAACAAAATTACATATATAAGTGTCTGAAAATCGTTAAACCTTCTGCTAAATTCGTTTGTGGACATTTTTGAAAAACCAATTATATTGAAACTTTATAAGTTATCGAATTGATTTTTAAATTATTTTAAAACTTCTAAAGTCAAAATAATAATATATTTTATTCTAATATTTAAAAAATTTATAATTTTAAAATAAATTAAAAATGTTAATTTACGATATACACACGAAGGTGCCTATAGTAAATCTATACCTATAGAAAAATCGAAATAAAACTTTTCCAATAATCGACCACTTCATATATTTTGGCTACATGGCGATTGGAGGAAAAATTGTCAACAGTTTATGACAAATTCAAAATTATCTCTCTCGCCAATCAACTAAATGTTAACGCAATTCAATTAAAAATTCAATTAAAATTGGTTATGCTCGCTGTCCGAAAAGTTCAACTGACGTCGTGAAATAACTCAGCTGGCTAAATCTGACTTCTTTCATTAAGAGTAATGCGTTACTCTTTTCAAAAAGAGCGAAATTTAATTAATTAGGTTAAAAATTGAATCTTACCAAAAACCGAGGCAATGTCCTGCTAATAAGAATTTCAAGTTAGATACCTTTCCAAAAAAATATATTGTTTGACCAGTAATTTGCGGTTGTGTGGTGCCAGGTTTTTGTCACATTTTTCATAATGATGTATCTGGCCGCTGATTCATCAACACGATTCAGCAGTAAAGTTATGGCCATTTACCTAGTTCACACGACTTTAAAAAAGTAATAAATGTTTACGAGATTAATCAAATCAATGTTATCTTAAAGAAGTGAAGAGAGTGCTGAAGATGAATGGCGGATGCATTAACTGAACCATTTGGGTGCCAAAGTCACAACGAAAGTTGTGGTAGAAACAGGAAGAATCGAACAATATGTGCGTGATTTTATCCGTAATAACGAAATCTAGAGGTGATTTTCACGAAAATTGGAAAAAATTCAATTTCATCGTATGGAAACTTTATTATCATTCGAAAGAACATTACTTGCTATTTAATTTTTAAAAATTACTTTTTTCAAATGTTGGTCGTAATTGCGATGGTTTGCTTTCTCAAAGTCCAATTTTTAATGACCCGTTCGAGCATATCGAATGGTATCTGGCAAATGACACGCGTAATGTTGGCTTCCAAAGCTTCAAGTGTAGCTGGTTTATCGAAATAGACTTTGCGGACATAGCGTAGCCTCAAAGAAAAAAGTCTAGAAGTGTGCTATTTTAAATAGCCAATTCATCGATCAGAGCCGCGAAATTAATTGCTCGCCAATATGATTTCTCAATAAGTGCATTATTTTGCATGCTGGAATTCAAGTAGCGCCGCCTTCTTGGAACTAAATGTCGTCAATATCGGGCTTCAATTTCAGGCAGCAAAATGTCCGTTATCATGGCGTAATATCGGAGGGCGGTAATCACAGTTACGTCCCGGCCGTCTTCATTTTTGACAAAAAAAATATGGACTGATGATTTCACAGGCCCAATAATGTAAATTAGGATTCAAACTTTTCGAAGGTATTCCAAATAATGCAGGTGTCGGCCGGCCGCTTATGTCAACTATAACTTGGTCTAAGGGCACGAAAATTCATTCCTTCTAGAACGCTGATTTTCGTAATAAAGATGAACAATTAATGGACGGTGGGCAGGTCTCAATCTTTCCAAGATGATATAGCAAACCGCATAAGCAATAAAAATAGACAGTTGGACACTACTCATGCATGCGTCATTTGTCAAAAGGAAACAAATGAAATCATCATATCGATGATGAATCACACTTTAGAATGGTATGTGATGCCTTATATACGTCTTAACACTTACAAAATACAACCGCGACCTGGTTCATTCGATTTCAAGTCGCTAAAACTTCATAGATTGTTGACATTATGTTAATTGTCGCCGTTGACAAAAAACACTGCCAAGTAATTTACGTTATATTTTACGTATCGACATCCGCGTAGATTACATGGCGTAATCTACCTTGCCCACCCTATATTATGGTCTGTTCTGACAATTTACAAAAATTCTGTATTTAAATGCTGTCTATCAAAATCAAAAGTTGAAAAATATATTCTAAGGTTTCTAAGTAGTTTGGAATCGTTTATAATATCAGCCCACTCGTTTAGTTAAAATGTGCGTTCTCCCGGGAGTTCTTGTAAATGAACACTTTCCATACTGAAATATTGTAATTAGCCCCGCTGAGTCCGTGTTTTAATTTTTCCAGATTCACGAAACATTGAGACAAATTTCAAAATGTAAGAGTGTGAGACGTTTTTATTATGATGCCCGTCCACTGAAAACTGTTTGAACTTCCATGGTATAATTAATTTTATTCAGTCAAAAATTAACACACGGTATAAAAACATATTTACCAATGAGGGATTGGCTAAATTCCTTATTATCAGCGATGACGGCGGGGAAGAACCGATATGTAGAACAGCGCATATAGATTTTGTGTGAAGAGCTTCGGTACATTAATCTGAAAAAAAAAATTACCAAAATAATTAAATAACTGGACGTATCTCTTTTGTAAAATTTTACGAAACCTTTTGGGGGAATTAGCCACGAAATTGTTTTATCCAAATTGCAAAATGTTAGAATATTCACTCGCGTGGACGTTAACAATGATTAAATCCTATTTATTCGCCAGTCCACCATATACAAATATTTCTAAGATAACATTTTTTAAATGTTCACATACACTGGTAAGTAAACCAGTCATGATTGGAGGCCATATATTTTGGTATACATGTATAGCTGTTTCATTCTTGACGCTTTCATGTAATAAAATTGCAATGCGATCGGGGTTCCGACTCCAAGAATCTACAGACGTATTAAATTATATAGGAAATAACAAAGCTGCATACAGCTAGATATTTTGATGGAGTCAAATTTCGAAGTGATGCGACCCCATGGAGCAAGGGGCTTCTAAATATAACTACATATAGATATGTTTTGAAAACATTTAAGGACTTTGTCAACAATTTGTGTCATGCCACGTTCATACCGATTTACTGAAATTTTATAGTGACAAGGTCATTACAACGCACCAGCTATTATTTAATTATTCAATTTTACTATCAAATTATTTATTTTGAGTTACTGCTAACAACATTTCGACCATAGAGATGTCACAACTAACCTCGAGTCCGGTTGATAACTTTATATGCATGCGCGGGCCTATATCTAAATGATCATTCAATTTATATTTCAATTTTTCTAAATGCTTAGAAAATCTGACGATTGTGTGGAAGTTCCCCATTATCTGTAGCCCCTTTTCTGCAGAAAAAATGGAGTACTGTCTGTTTCTCTTCTTTATCCTCACGCTAGTCGACAGAAGGCATGTGAGAAGAAGCCAATTCTACTCATATGTCCTTGTATGAAACTGAGCTCTGAAATGACGCCAACCTGACCCCGCTAGAAATAGATCACAGTTGTTTAGATCTTGCCAGTCCCAATCCCAGCCAAATCCCAGAGGTATTTTAAAGGTATTCCTTCTTCTTTGTGGGATTTGACCTGTAATGCCAAGTTGATCTAGCTCGTCAACTATAGTGAAATATCGTACCATCTGTAAAAGATGGATGCGTAACTGATCTGCTACTTCGTTAAAAAATGAAAGACAGATCTGCGCTACTTTCCACGTAATAAGATGCATTAGAAGGATTCGTGAAGAAGTAACTTGTGAATTCAGTCCTGCATCCCTCAGTCAGTCGTCTGTGGAGGGGATCACAGTCTGGAACGTCACTTTACCTAATATCTCCAAAGGTCTTAGATGTCGCAGAGCCCCCAGTGCTTGCGTGGATGTGCTGCACTATAAATAGAATTGATTTGACTACTGTAGTATAGAGCAGTACAACAACATTTGCAAGGTCACCATTACATCAAAAGCTCGCTCCACAAATTTTCCCTTTGTAATATTCATATTGAAATTTCGTTAAATTTCTCGACACGATCGTGCCTCTATTTAGTCTTTCCCGTGTTTTTAGGAGGAAAGGGGATAAGATAATGGATATAAGGCAAGCCAGATATGCCAGCCAGATGAGCCAGATAAGTTGATGTATCTAAGGCGAGTCAGTCTTCACAAACATTATTCAACAACTCGAGACACAGTACCACATGATAAAGAGAAAACAAAAAAAGTTTCGCGTTGTTTTCGTACTGGGGTACAGATTTATCGCAAAACATTATCGTGAAGCAAGCTTGGAAACGCAGATGAATTGACCAGAGGAAATGGTACAAGAAACAAGTCCCAGAACAACACGAAAAAAATGTTTTTTTAAACACAGAATTAATACCGACTTGCTGGACACTTTGATCTAGTAAAATTGCAAAAAGGAATCACGTACCTATTGTTGGGGACTTACCTATTGTTGGGGACTTCTAACTAACTTTTTGGTATACATATGTATATACAGCTTCATCTCGCTAGACAATTTGATCGACGCAAATTTTTGAAAGTGGTCCGACCCCTTGGTCAATAAAGCTCCTATCGATAGATTCGGAAGAAAATTAAAAACTATAACGTATTATGTATGTCTGAAAAAATGTGTATTTTGCCACGCATATTGATTTATTGAAATTTTAAAGAGATCTGACCTTGGAGTCACGGTGCTCGCAGGGATGGCAAAAACATTTTCATCCTGGATCACTCAGATTTCCAGCAGTTTTACCAAAAGTTTGACCACGCAACTAGTGAGGACTGCATATCTGTATATCTATAGAAAACATCCAGTATTTTGAGTCGGAACATAATGCAGTGTTTTGTAAATTCACATATGACAGAGTTAAATTTAATTGAAAACTAAAAACCATATTCGTATATAAGTGCAATATACTCAATGGTGTGCTGCACTTAAGCATACCTGTCATAGTGTATTATGTAAAATTATATTTTCATACATTTACATACGTGTATGTCTGAATGTATAATTGAACTTTCATATGCAAATTATATCCTTGTTGTACACAAACGATATGTTTGTTTTCTCGACTCGATTGTTATTAATTTTATTTATCTACTCATCATCTCAGATAAATTTAACCAAAAAAAAACAAAAAATTAAAACTTTAAGGACGAAGAAGCTACTCTCTTTAAAGAAAATTAAACTTTACTAAATATACAATATGGATGGTTCCGTATCCGTAATTAGTTTTCTCTCTCTCTCTCTGTCTCTCTCAATCATATTATTTATAATATATAGAGACGACTGACTACTCGTGTATATCCTGGCTCTTTATGTAATGTATACACATAATCTTATTCCTTTTATGTCCATGTAGATATGTATGTACCTACATACGTATGTACATAGTTTATATAAAGCTTTGAGTTATTTTTTTTTTTAACAAACAAAACATTTTTTTTACTGTTTTGCATATGATGGAAAATTTTCTAAATAAAAATGGAAAACTTTTTTGTACTGTTGTTGTTGCTGTTGTGTAATGTATGTATATAAGGTTAAAAATTACACATTTTAAATTAATTTTAATTAAAAATTATATGCAAAAAGGATATATGAGTATAAATAGGGATATGATGGATATGAATATAATATTTTTGTCATACATACTCAGTATTTTCATAACCTATGTATGTATGTATGTAATATGTATATATCTATATATAAACGATGACAGACAAACTACTCAAATATACATATGGTATACAAGTAAAAGGGGTCATGATAGTTTATATTGATTTTTTATGTATTTTGATTTACATAAAGCATAAAAAATATTTAAATGGATAATTGAATGGAATTTAATGGATACACACCACTGCCATCACACAAATTTATGCAATTTATAATTACTTTTTGCTTCATGAACGATTTCTTATATACAGGCGTGTCGCTCCTTTCGTGATATCAATTCATGTGCGGATGCAAAACTAATATTCTTAAGTATTTATAGTGCGCAACTATATATAGATCTATGTACATAAATAGAATAATAATAGTTTTTTGTTCTATATAATCTAATTAAAAATAATTGAATTAACTTCTTAAAAGTAGTGATGAGGCAAATTATGTGCAATCTAACATGACGCGTGTTCGAGCATCTTATTATATGCGTCAAGGTTAGAAAACTTTACGTAATAAATTATAATTTGTTGTATATAACAATGCCACAGAAGAGTCTTGTATTCTTATCAAAATATCAAAATAAACGAAATATTTTGATTTGGCTTATTTTCACTCTTTTCTATTAAAAGAGCCACAAATAAACAAAACACCGACGAAAAACCAATTCAAAAAAACAAACTTAAAAAAAAATTGACAAATTCGAAATTATGACGATAGTAGTGAAAGAGACACTTGAGTCGATCTACATTTTTCCGGATTTGTTGTTATGGTTTCATATATGATCATGGTCTGTGTAGTTTGTTAATTGTGGAGTTGTACATGTATAATGCATATATAAACTAAATTAGTAAATAAAAGTTGTGAACTCATTACAAATTACGTTTAAAGATTAAAATTTTACATTAAATTGACCTAATAAACTGAAAAATACATTCAACAAAAATAAATAATTAGGAGTCAATTAGGTAAAAGTGACGGATAAGCTCCAGTGTTTTTTAAGTTTGCCCTACTAACACCAATTTATCCTGTGAGTTTCAAAAAACTTCCACGGAAACGAACAGAATAAACTGTTTAAAAAAACACCCGAGCTAGTCCAAAGTAGTGTTTCGAAGTAGTGGTTTTTGTTGGCAAAGTTTAAAAAACACTCGACTTCGTTCGTCACTTTATCACATTCTTTTCTCAATCCGACATAATATATCAAATCATTGAATTATATTTAATTTTTATAATTTATTTGTGTATTTTTTTTCGTGATGTTGAGATGGTGTGGTACGAAATTCAAGATTATAGTTATTTTCTGGGATGATAGTTTTATGTCGCGACATTAGGACATATTTTTCCTGGGATGGGGCAAAATTATAAGATGATAGTTAATCCTGGGCTGACAGTTGATATAAATGTGTCGCTATAGTTATGGTGTTGCCATTGCGTTTTTCTGGGATGAATCCTGGGCTAACTTTATATACATCATCCGACCGACTTTAGATGAGTAATTGTACCCATTACGAACATTCGTAGTTAGTATATATGGTTGAATGTTCTTTCACAATATTCGATCCACATCGGTGATATAGGCAGTTCTACCGTAGAACAAATTGGTTTGGTACCCACTCGGCCAAAATAAAAATCACATTTTCTAACTTAATTTGATCAATTAACCGTCCGAGTACCACTGAAGAATTTTATCAAGAAAGCTCTATATAGTGCAAAAAGCTTTAAAAATCATTGGGCTGTTCTACATTTTCCTAAGGACGAAAATATTCATTATCTTTCAGCCACGTCACAGCGACACATAATCACGTTAGAAACTACTTTCATCCCAGAATTTAGTATCTCTTATAGAGAGTCTGCATACTAAGGCTTCTTTTAGTTGACTGCCAGAGAGCACAATCTGTGAATTTGTCATTTGCGTTTGTTAGCTCCCTCAGGTATAATTATAATGCCCTGACAGATTTATTCTTCACTTGTTTTTTTTCTTCTCTTCAGTGTCTTGTGAGATTGATAGGCTAGTTTTGTCTTGTGGAGCCCTAGTTTGACGCCACCTTCTCCTCGCTCTTTTTTTTTTAGTAATCAACTCTTTGATTTTTCTATATAAGTTAACTATTTTCCTTTACCTTCGTTTTGATTTCAGTAAGAGTATTAATTTTTTTGGATGAGAGTTAATATGCGATCAGAAAGTGATCAGAGTTCATATCAAAGCAGTCTTCAATCTGAAGAAAGAGGAACGATATATTTTTAGTTTTGAAGATGTCAATCAAATTTGAAATCTTCTATCAGTAGGCCAAGTAGTGTAGTACACTCTGTAGCATCCCAAATTAGTGTAGGATTGTCTTGTGAAACGAATTTATTTTTATTTAAGTCTTGTTGTAAGGTTCCCATGTAAATTTCTTTTGGAAAAAAATTGAAAATTTGTGTTAATCCGATCCCGCCCGCTCTCATATAAATTTAGTGAATATTTAATAAAAAAAATGTCAAATGAATATTTGTATGTACATAGCTACATTTCTTTTAAATTCGGGTGAAAATTCAAAGTGATGCCCACGACCATTGCAATACACTATGTAGTTGACTAAATAATTGTTTAACTATCAAAAACATTCTGATAAATGGTTGTTCTTCTGTATTTATGAGATAGGGAATTAGAAATTTAGAGAAACAAGTTATTAAATTTGAAATCGAAACTTCCAAAATAAACGAAAAATTTCGATTTGGCTTATTTCGCTCTTTTTCGGTTAAAAGACCCAGAAAAACATCGAAAAAACCGATGAAATTTAAAAATATTTAATGACGTTAGCAGTGATCGGGACAGTTGAGTCGACCTATTTATTCCGGGAAAGTGAAAGTATCCAAACTTAACACTGGAAAGTGAAAACATCCACCGTCCAGGTCATTTTCATTATCGTTTTTGTTGTTACGATTTCATATGATTGTCGTCTATTTTCAGGGAGATATTTTTGGGAAAAATTTGGAACTCATAAATTTGTGATTTGAGTTTTCCACTTTGCATTGTTCCACCAATATCTTCTGATGACTTGCAATTTCGTATGTATATGGTTGAATTTTTTGTAACATTATTCGGTCGAAGGTGGCCTAGGCGAACGATAATCTAACTTGAGATACTTGGTCGTGACAAATTCATTCCAACAAATTTTCTAGTGGGTTAACGTTAAAAGGCCGATTTTTGTAGTGAATGAGCCAAATGTTAAAAAAAATATGTGCAACCCAAAAATTATAGACCCGGATGTATTGTATTATACCAACAAAATTAAGCAACGGTTCAAGTCGTCCTTAATAGGACTATCAATATGCGACGTCCATAAACACTCAGACATGCCTTTTGGGTTAAATGGTTTGAATTTTTTCTTTCAATTTCAAAGTGGTCAGTGCCCACAGAACTAAATATCTATTTGTTTTAACGATTGAGTTGTAAGCAGTTATGGGCATTTACGTGTCGACAACTCGTAGACAACGTTGACAATGTAGCCAGTTCCTAGAGTGATTTTATTAATTAATTCTAAAGTTTATAGAATTGCACCTTCAATGCATTTTAATCTATACTTTAAAAAAAAATTCTTTTTAATCTGCATTGTTTGCAAAGCGTCGCTAAAGTGTCTTTTATTAGTAAAAATTTATTAAAGAATTATGATTTAGCAAGCGATTATTCGGTTTTGTCACATTCTCCACACTGACGTCGATTCTATGCAAGTTTAGAGTAGAAATCGACTAAACTGTATTATGGTCAGTTGTTTTATTCTTTCAACGATTAATTTATATTATTATAGTGTTGAATGCCCAGTTGGTACGAAACTAATATATTCAGTGTTGTCTCAAACGGGCTGTAATACACACAGTTGGCAAAATGCCAACCATCTTATCCTCTAGCACGTCAAGTCCTTTGCATATAAGGTTAGATAAAAGGAACAACTTGATTGTTCCTCAGAAAGAAGTTCACGACAAGGTCGTCATTTGGATTTTATTTTCAATGGACATTCAATATATTGTAAAGATAATGTTGTCGCTGCCAGTCTGTCACGGACAAGCGATAACGTGGAATTACAGAAGCCTATGACGAAGAACTTCTGAAATTACTTTCCACTCGTCTCACAACTAGAAAATTAAAAATGGATCGTTACTTTTCGCCAAACATGAACAAAGATGCTAACCTTTGAGCACAGTTCTGTATATTTCACGCCAAAGATCTAAAATTCAAAGGCACACGAAATCAGAATTAGAACCATTTAAACAGGCTTTTGGTTGTTTTGAACCATATATCATGATTTTGGGTACCTGTAAGCATAACAGATCAAGGAAGCCAATTCCAATCTAAACTATTCTCAGAATTAACGAAGCTGCCAGGCACACATCGCATTTGGAAAAACCCCCATCACCCGCAATCTAACGGAGTGGAACGTTTTCATCGCCAACTAAAAAGCATCTTTTCTATAGTTCTTCTTGGCATAAAGCTACCCCAAAAGATAATATTAAATGTTCCCCGGCAGAACTAGTTTATGAACAACCATTAAAATGGCCATGTGAATTTTTTATAGAAGTGCCAGATCAACAACCAACAGACTCCGATCAGGTTATTAAAAATCTACGAAATACTATGCGCAATCTAGCTCCAGCTCTGAAAAGCGATATGTTTATTCCAAAAACGCTGGGAAAATGTTAGTTCGTTTTTATCCGGGTTGATAAAATTCCTACTAGGCTAACATCTCCTTACGAAGGTCCACATAAGCCAATTCGACGATTGACACATGTTACCAAGACACATGTAAGAAAGATCATAAATTCAGTTAACAATCGTATACAGCAACACCCGCTAGGTTGTTGAAAATATATGCTTTCCAAATGGAATAATATTGCAACCAAAGTACCACTTGAAGTTGTGCAGAAACTCACGTGTATGATTTTAAATGTAACATTATAATTTGAAATTTACACCAATTCGAACATTTAGTGCAATAAATATTTTTTAATTAAATCTATTGTTTGGTGGTATTTCAACACCCAAAGTGGATTCCCAATTTAAACTCAATAATTCTTCAATTTCTTTGTATACGTCTTAACTGAGTTATCTTTTACAAAAACCAGCTGCAAGCTACCGAATTATTTTCAAATCGTAAAAATATCCTAGTTGTTGACATTGTCTTACTTGTTGACGTTGACAAAAAACCTTGCCCAGTAATCTACGTAACGTTTTACGTATTGAGAACCGCTTTATACGGCGTAATCTACCTCGCCTATCCCTGGTTGCAAGTCTTCATTCGATTTCATTTTGATAACGTAAACAGAATAAACAGAATTTTACAGTGATCCGGTCCCGGGGCCAAGGTGTTTTCATGTAATTTTTTCAAAACACAAATAAACAAAAATTGGCTTACAAATTGTTGTGGGCTACAAAATTTTTTCAATTATTGTTTAAATTGTACGGAAGTAAAATCTCAAAGTAAACCACCAATTGTTAGTTACATGAACAAAATTTTTTTTAAACGAAATTCACCCAGATACTCGTAGATACAATTGTGATGCTGTCGTAATATTTTTCAATTTTTTAGTTAAATCAATATTTTGATTTGTGTCTATATAGTACACACACGACTGACTACAAATCCATCTATCTATCTATATACACAATACTTGTTATTATTGTAAATATATAAACAATTTTTTGAGCCATGGGTGATACTGCTGTGTGTTCCTATATTCAAAGCCACATTCAAGTATCTATCTCTTCTCTATATATGTATGTATACAGTCTCGATGTGTATCATATTTGTTTGGAATATTAGAATAGCACTAAGGGCTTTTATATATATATATACGTTCGTTCGTTCTATTCGAGTGAGCTCATATATGTACATATATGTATACAACAAATATTTTTGCTTTTTCATTCTAAGTATTATCAATGAAACATAATACTGTAAAAAAAAAATATTTGCTAAAGCATATATGTACATAAAAAAACATAAAATTGACGAGGAAATAGTTTAGTATTTCAAACAAACTAAAAAATATTGGATGCTGTGAGAAGAAACGTGACTAAAATTTTAGTTATATATTGCTATCCAGCCCCAACACTCGTCCCATCAAGCTGACTAGTTTACGATTTTTTTTTTTTTAAATATTAGTGGTTTTTTAGTATGTATATGTACACTATAATTTCATCTGACTTAGCACAAAAATTTAGTATATTTTTCGGATATACACATATACATACGTAACCTGATATTAATTGAAAATGATTTTCATCTTAAAAAAAATAAAAAATAAAATTGATACTGTTAATACCCTATAGTACCCGAGCTTTTACAACTCGCAAAATATTTTTCCATTGTCATTGTCTACTAATCTTGTATATATGCTGGAGTATATATACGAATACCTATAATAGCAGAACTAGAGGCAGGATCTAGAGGATAAATTATAGACAAGATTTGTATGTAAGATGATGGGGCAGGACGTGTGACATATCACATGTTGTACATACATATAAACATAGTTGTTGGCAGATTATATTTACGTATATAAAAAAAAAAGGAAATTTTCACCCAGTGGATATACAAATTTCCCTCACCCAAAAAAAAAAATCTGAAATAGCGGCTTTATTATTAAACCGCACAAAAGTAGTATTTAGTATCGAATCAAGATTATAATCTGCGCTCTTTTATACATAATTTTTTTTTTTTTTGTACAATATTTTTAAAGAGAAAGAAAATGCAAGTAAAAATTTTCTTTTTATTTGCGTACACAATGAAAACCTCCGCCGCCATATTACCTTTTGTAATCAAAAATCATCATTTTTCACAAACAACATAAAAAAAATAAAAATTCGTAATCTGTTCATACAGCAAAAAAAAAATTTACAACTCATGACTAATAGAAATGCTATACAAAATCAAAAAAAAAAAAAAAACATGATTTTCCTCATTTTCTTTACTTTTATTTATTTTATTTGGAAATAAAATAAAAAATAAGAAGAAAATACTTATAGAACCTACAATTAAATAAGATGAAAATCTAACAAATTTTTTATGTATATATACGTATATACATATTATGTAATACACAAAACACAGTGAAAGTTAAATGGGGAAAAATCATATTCCTTTCAACTGTTTTTTTATTTTTCGCATTTTCTTTTTTAATGTATATTTATTTTCAACAAAAGTACAAAAAAAAAACGTAAAGAAAATTCCTATTGTTGTGCGCTATCATATCGCATAATAATATTAAAGGGCGGATGAATGAATTTATGATTACCGACATATGTACATGCATGTATAAGGGGAGAGACCGACATATGCTCGAATCCCTTTTTGGTGTGCACACTGTGGACGCCGTACTACACGATAATATATGTTAGTTTGTTTGGTCGGCGAAAAAGTGATCGTGCAAATTAAATGCAAGGGTTGCTAAATGAGCACGCTTACGTAATCGCTTAAATTAAATCCACAGAATCATAATATACTATAAGTTGAGTAATCAATACAAAACGGTGTTCTCACAATTTAACAAATGAAACCGATTGATCGTGTGCCAAACCATTCGTAAATAGAAGTTAACACTGACTATCAGATTAAAATCACTATGACGGTCTTAAGAAAAATTAATCAACAGGGTAAAAATGACTGTGGCTTAAATGATGGCTGAAATCATAATTGTTTATAGTGGGGTTGAAATTCCAAGTCATATGTTCTCTAACATAGTTCTCTTACTTGAAAGATTTTTATAAAATTGTATTTGGCTGAAACTTCCTCTCGACTGAACCTGCAGTCTAACTTTGAACGTTCTTTATCATTCCTTATGCTCACTGTGCTGAGTATCTATATCACACTCTTTAATTGATGACCACACCATCCGCGCGTTTCTTTAGTCTATAATTTCACTTATTCTCATTTGTATCTTGGAATACCAATTCAACAGGATAACCTACGAAGTTCCACCGCATTGGCCAACGACTATTTGTTTTATTAAGCTGCTTTTGTACTGTGTATTGAAGTGATATAGGTTTCTTTAATATTCCTGATAACATTCCTGGTATCTGTGCTTTTTCAGCCTTTCCCTCATTGAAATTCACATTGCTTTTTGCGGAACTTTTTTAATATCGTCAGGATTTTTTTATCCCAAATCATCTGTCTGACTCTCATGATGTTTAAACTAAGCCACATGAACTATAGTTAACAAAACTGAACTAGGCAACACTACAACATTTAGAACATTAACTTCTGCAAATATTAAAGTTTATAAAGAATAAATTATGTTCCACACGTAACTAATTTAAATTCCACAAAAAATTATGTTCCACAAAAATCAAATTAAATGCAATAGTTGCTAAACGATCTCGAATAAAGATTAACGATCGCGCTTATGTAATTCGTGATTTTCGATTAAAAATTTGATCGCTTAAATTAAGTCAACAAAATCATAATATAAGTTGAGTGATTAAGACAAAACGGCGTTTTCACAATTTAACAATTAAAACCGATTGATCGTAAATTATATGTGTGTGCCAAACCGTTCATGAGTTGGGGTAGTACAGAATCTATAATACGTCATAAATCGAAATTAATACATGATTATCAGATTAATATCACCATGACGGCCTTAAAGAAAAGGAATCAACAGGGTTAAAATGACTGTGGCTTTAATTATGGCCAAAATCCAATTGTTTATAGTGGGGTTGAAATTTATTTATTTTTTAATTTATTTATTTAAAGAAACCAATTTAGTAAAATACATGTAGGATTTCAAAGGATACAAATTAACAATAACAAAACAAAAATTAAGCTTTAAAATTTAAAAAGTAGTTCTTTTTTAATGCTTTCAATCCAATTTGATGTGGTTAGCATAATAAGGGCTCCAGAATACTGACAAATTGGTAAATTCTCTAGTCCCACGCTTAACAAAACCAAACATAGAATTTGCTTTAGCAATGCATTTGTCAATGTGGATGTTAAAAATTCTGACTCCTTTAAAACTGTTACATACAATCAGTTTGACTAATTATGCTATAGTTGAAGTGGTTGATATAATATCGTTCAAAACATATTAGTTGGATAACCATCAATTACTCGTTTGGATCTAAAGTATTTCCAGAATTGTTTAGGGTTGGTTGTAATGCTTCCGTACATCCACAATATATGAGAGGTGCTTTTCTTGAAGTATGTATCAAATTCTTCATTATCACATGACCGTCAAACCAAGGAGGATGAATATTCGATTTTTTCCAGCACAATGGAATCTTGCGCGTCCCATTGTATATAGCTCCTAAGTACTGCTGAAGTCTAATGTGGTTTATTTTTTTTAAATTATAGGTAGTTTGGATATGATGCCCGGATGTTCTTGATTTAATTACATTTGAATCAAAAATTATTTCCATAGATTTGTGGTTAACATCATTAACAACAAACGCATTGAATGATTCAGTCACTTTATATATTTCCGTATCGTTTGTGAAGAATAAATGGAATATTCCCTCAAGAGCATTGACTATGTTGCTGATTTGCTTTAGAATAAAACCAAGCATAGCATCAAGAAAGTCATATTCCGATTCTGATGTAACATTGCATGGTAGAAAGCAATCCATATCTTGATCATAATTCCACATAACATTTAGAAGATTAAAATCACCTTAGTATACTAAGACTAAGCCATTTGGTTTTATGGGATTAATTAAGTCGTCCACTGCATCATTGCATCTGCTTTATATTTCACTACATGAACTCGGTGGTGTGTAGGCGGTATAAATAAACAGATTCGTCTGATTTATTTTAATTTTTACGAACACGTGCTCCAGTGATGATGGAGATAAATTTACAGCTATACTGAAAACCATTGAATGCACTGTACACCGCCTCCTGATTTTTTTTTCATTACTTAATGATGAACGATCACATCTAAAAACCTCACAATCATTCCCTGTTGATGAAATGTTCCTTACTGATCATGTTAGGATCAATGAGCTTTCACCAATTACATAAATTAAATAATTGGTTTTTAAAACAAAATTGAAAATTGTAATTCAATGTCGTATTATGTCAAACATAGTTCTCTTACTTCAAAGTTCTTTATAAAATTGTATTTGGCTTAAACTCCCACTCGACTGAACCGTCAGTCTTTCCTTAAACGTTCCTTATGCTCGCTCAGAATCTCTATCACACTAATTAATTGGTGGCCGTACGGCATTCCTGGCTGATTTTGGTTTACAATTCTTGGTCGAGTACACACAGTCCCCATTAGGAATTTTGAGAATTTTATAAATTTTAGAGAAATTTGATATTGATGTTAAATTAATAAATTTATTAATTTCTTAAATTTTAATAATCTACGAATTTCTCGAATTATTTAAATTTTGATGAACTCAATGAATTTAAAGAATTTTAAAATTTGTTGAATTTGAGTTAATTGAGTTTAATCAACTTTGTGGGGATTATATATTTTTGATTAACTTTAGATGAACTTTATAAATTTGAAGCATTTTACGAACTTTAAAAATCTCAGGGATTTTGAAAATTATTTAAATATTTAAGAGTTTTGTCAATTTTATGAATTTTAGATACATTCGATATGAATTTTAAATGCATGAATTCAGAATGGTTTAATTTGTTTAAATTTGATTAATTTATGGATTTCGAGAATTACTTGAATTTTGATGAACTCAATGAATTTTAATAATTTTAAAATTTGTTTTAATTTAATCAATTTTATGAGTTTAGTAAATTTTTTATTAACTTTATAGGAATTTTATGAATTTTAGATAAATGTGATATTTTGAATTTTAAATTTATTAATTCAGAAATTTACTAAATTTACGAATTATGTACTTGAATTTTGATGAACTCAATGACGTTTAAGAATAAGAATTTTAAATTTATTTAAATTTTAATAGTTTTTTAATTTTTATTAATTAAGATTAATTTGATATGAATTTAAAATTTAATAATTCAGAAAATTTTTAAATTCACGAATTTTTAGAATTTTTCTGAATTTTCATGTACATAATGAACGCTATAAATTTCCTTAATTTTAAAATTTGTTGAATTTGAATTAATTGTGTTTAATCAATTTTGTGAATTTTATATATTTTTTAATAACTTTAGATGAACTTTATAAATTTGAAGCATTTTACGAACTTTAAAAATTTAAGGGATTTTAAGATTATTTAATTTAAGATAAAAAAAATTTAAGAGTTTTGAGAGTTTTATGAATTTTAGATAAATTTGCTATGAAATTTAAATTTATGAATTCAGAAATGTTTAAAAAAAATTAAATTTCATTAATTAATGAATTTCAAGAATTATTTTAATTTTAATTTAAAAATTTATTTAAAGTTAATTGAAAAGGTACAGATTATTGAATTTAATCAATTTTATGAGTTTAGTACATTTTTTAATAATTTTAATGAATTTTAGATAAATTGGATAATTTGAATTTCAAATTCACGGATTCAAAAATTTCTTAAATTTATTAAATCTTAAAGCAGAAAATTTTTAATTTTTATAAATTTTATCAATTCACGGATTTCTAGAATAATTTGAATTTTATATTTAGTTAATCGAATTTTATCAAGTTTATGAGTTTTGTAAATTTTTATAAATTTTATCTGAAGTTTATAAATTTTAAGAATTTGAAGAATTTTAAAATTATTTGAAAATTTAAGAAATTTTATGAATTTTAAATAAATGTGATATGAATTTTAAATTCATAAATTTAGAAACTTCAAAAAAATTTTAAATTTTATTAATTCACGAATTTCTAGAATTTTCTTAATTTCAAGAATTTAAATTAATTTAAATTTAATATTTTGATGAGTTTTATATATTTTTTATCATAATTTTAACTTATTTGAAAATTTAAAAGTTTTGAGAATATTATGAATTTTAAATTTATGAATTCAGAAATTATTTTTTTTTAATTTTATTAATCCACGAATTTCTATAACTTGAATTTTGATGAACTCAATGAATTTTAAGAATTTTAAAATTTAGTTAATGTTAATTTAAAAGGTACAGTTAATTGAATTTAATCAATTTTATGAGTTAAGTACATTTTTTATTAATTATTTTGAATATAAGATAAATTTGATATTTTGAATTTTAAATTCACGAATTCAGAAGTTCTTAAATTTTTAATTCTTAGATAAATTTGATATCAATTTTAAATTTATGAAGTCAGAAATTTTTTGATCAATTGATTAGGAGGTTTAGGACAACCAAGTTTGATATGATCTCATATTGTTCGATTATATGAGTTTTCCGATCTGTTGGCCCAAACCTCCTAATCGCCTATCATTTCCAATATTCAACAATACAATCGTCATATCTAGATATTCTGCTTTGCACACTAACGCATGTTTAAGGTGCTTTTTATGACAGATTAAGAGGACAAATTTCACATTCGTGTCATATTATTAATTTTCACACGCGGCTTGATTTAATTTCTATTCATGACAACAGCTTTGCATTCTCTCGCGTTTAAATAGCGTAAGTTATAGCATCTTGTCGCAATAACTTTAAGACAGCATCCGATATTGTATCGCATTTGGCTACCGATAAATATCTTAAAGCAGCTTGATTAGCTAATCCACAAGTCAAAAATTCATTATATTCGAACACTTAAGAAACACTTAACTCAAAGCAACACAAAAGCTTGGCAAGTGTTTTAGGCCTTGCATCGGTGTAAGTTAACTATAACCATTTGTAGATAATTTCAAACGATCACTTTTAATGTATTATCAGTGAACGCCATGCAATCGGTTTGATCTCGAGATTATAGCAGCAGTATTCTATTTGTAATTTCAATATACCAAGATATCGTTGACGTTGATTAAAAATATTGCCAAGTAATCTACGTAATACTCTACGTGTCGACAATGGCGTAATGGCGTAGATTACTTAACGTAATCTACCTCGCCCATCCCTGGTTCCAAATCATTGGCCAATAATTATTTGAAGTGACATGGCGCCCGTAATTCATTAGCAAGTAAAAAGTCTGAATAAGCCTGTGCAATTTATGTCTCTCTATCTCCCATAGTTTTCCAATTAGTGGCCAGGTTTCTCATAGTTTCTTCAGACTCTCTGCACCATCGACCGTTTCAATAAGTTGCTCTGCAAGTAAATTGATACAAAATAAAATATCTAACTTTTCAGCCTTTCACTCATCGAAATTCTCATTTGCTCTTTGTACAGGTTAATATCGCTAAGATTTTTCTAACCTTAACCTGTCTCAATTTTCTCCTTGAATTTGTCGCAATTTTTTGGTCAGTTTTTTGTATTTCGGCAGTTATAAGTGTTCACCGATTTCTTACTGTTTTTAAAATTTGTACACCATGAATTATTTTGGTTATTTAAAAGTTAACTCATTTTTCTCTCTCCAGTGCATTTTCTACATTCGCTGTTCACCTTCCAGCTGTGCGTATCTTAAAGCTATTTCAATTTTAAGATCCAATTCTTATATGAACCTAATAAACACGTCAATCTGTCGACAAGAGTTATCGTGGTCATCGACTTGCTTTTAAAATTCTAATGTAGATAGCTTCACAAACAATAAAAACAGTTCAACATTTAGAGCATTAACTTCTGCAAATATTAAAGTTTATTAAGAACAAATTATGTTCCACAAAAAATTAAATTATGTCAAGATCAAATTAAGTTCCATACATAACTAATCTAAATCCCAAAAATAACAATTTGAATTCTACAAAAAATTATGTTCCACAAAAATCAAACTAAATGCTAAAGGTTGCTAAACGATCTCATATAAAGATTAACGATCGAGCTTATGTAATTGATGATTTTCGATTAAAAATTTCAACGATCGCTTAAATGTCGGGCTTAAGGAAAATGAATCAACAGAGTAAAAATGACTGCGGCTTGAATTATGGCCAAAATCCTAATTGCTTATAGTGCGGTTGAAATTCCATGTCATATGATTTCTAACATAGTTGTCTTACTTGAAAAATCTTTATAAAATTGTATTTGGCTGAAACTTCCTCTCGACTGAACCGGCAGTCTATCCTTAAACGTTCCTTCTGCTCGTTGTGTTGAGAATCTGTATCACACTTGGTAATTGGTGGCTGTACGGCACTCCTGGCTGCTTTTGGTTTACAATTCTTTCTCGAGTACGCACCAGCGACTATCTGTTTCAGTCCATAATTTCACTTAGTCTCATTTGTGTATGGGAGAACAGATCAGAACTATTTGCTTTACTACGCTGCCTTTATTACGCTCCTTTTGTACAGTGTATTGAAGTGACATCGTTCCCTTGATTTATTGGCATAAACATAAAATCAGAGACGTCAACGAGTAGCTTGCTCTTAGTTTTCTTAACCAACCTTAAAAGAACCCACAGTTGCAGTGTAATCTCTTTGATTTTTCAGCCTTTCACTCATGAAAATTCTCATAGCTTTTGCCGAACTTTCTTAATATCGTCAGGATTTTTTTTCCCGAGTCACCTCTCTGAGCCTCATGATGTTTAAATTAAGCCACATGAACTATAGTTAACAAAACTGAACTAGGCAACACGAAGTTAAAATTAAAATCCAATTTAGTTGCACAAACAATAAAATTAGTACAACATTTAGAACATTAACTTCTGCAAATAGTAAAGTTTATAAAGAACTAATTACGTTCCACAAAAAATATACAAGTCCGCAAATTAATTTCCGTAAAGGACAAGTTATGTTTCACACATTACAATTTAAATTTCACTCAGTACCATTTTAAGATCCACAAATAATTTTGCATTTTACGATATTCAAACGGTTTGAAATAAATGAACTGAACTAAATCGTACATAATCGAGTTTTAAAAACTTGTGGAATTTGAGTTAAGATTTTCAAGTTAGAGGGGGTTAAAATTTCTTTAAAACTCAAGTTTTTGTACGGTAAATTCTAGATTGTTTCATTATACATTGTTTAATGACACAAAATAAAATATCTTTAATTTTTCTATAATTTAAAACCCAATTTTTTATTTTTGTTATTTAAAAATATATTCGCATTGCACTCTCGTCAGTGCATTTTTTACATTGGCTGCTTACCTTCCAGCTGTGCATATTTTCAAGTTATATTATATAATAATTGATCCAATTCTTACATAAAGCTAATTTATCGACCAGAGTGTTTATCGACATGTTTTTAAAATTTCATCGCAAACAATAAAAATAATTCTACATTTACAGCATTAACTTCGGTAAATATTTAAATTTATAAAAAACAAACTATGTTCCACAAAAAATTAAACTCACAAGTTAAATTTTGTAAAGATAATTTGGTCTCACCAAATAACTAATTTAAATTCCACAAGTAACAAATTAAATTCCACCAAAAATTATGTTCCACAAAAATCAAATTAAGTTCGATTAACAAAAATAACACAAACTAAAATACGGAAAAATATCATATGTTCCACAACAATCGAATTAATCTTGGATCCTTACATACACCAATTGGTTTGAGTATATATTCAAATAACTGACCTGAATAGAATTTTTAACCGTTTAAACATTTTGTTGGTGAATGGAGTATTATAAACAGTTTTCTTTAATTTTGAGGTACAATTACTAACCATAAATTTAGATGCACACAATTAAAAATTTATTGAATGTTCATGTTCGATAGTTCTAGATATTTTCGTTATGCTTTGCTGCCACAGAAAACTTTATATTGACACAATAAAAAAAATGTTAGTAGGCAAACATCGTTACTTATAATACAACCAATCAATTATGCCAGTAATTGAATTAAGTTCCACAAAAAACAATATGTCCCACACATCAAAATTATCTAGAAAACAAATGTCCTTCCATACATAATCATCGCACCATTTGGCGGGAATTTATAATCCCTTATATGATTTTTAATTCGAGCTTTAAGTTACATTAATTACTTTTAGTGAATACGATTCTGGCAGAAGAGCAGATGCATGATATACAATACACCTTCCAAAAAAATATCAATTACTGTCATTCCCTTGTATGTATTTACATATAAAATATTTATGTCACTACATACGAAACATATTTTAAATCCATTGATAGTTTTTTATTTTTTGCTATACGTTATGACGAATATAAAAGCTTTCATATCTTCAAATGTATATATAAAGTGGATCTTTACAAGAATAAAATAAATAAACCGTTTGTAAGATTATGGTCGATTTAACTTGAAAAATAGAAAAAAAAATTGTTAAAAATATAAAGTTTTTCATCTTACATATAGATAGGTTGGTTGGTACATAGGATGAATAAACTTAGGGTACACATGACAAAGTATCTCAACGAAATAAAATTGCAGTTTTTTGTTATTGTATAAATCGATATAAATTTATTATTATTTATATATAAAAAATATATACTTTAATACATAATAGTACGTATACATAATGTATGTTATTGTTGCAATGGGAAATCAAATAAATATAAATAATAGAATATAAATGTTGATTTAACTTTTCTATATAGTATATACAACAAATAAACATTTTATTTCTTTTTGTCGATCTTCTAATATTTATTTTATCTTTCTGAAATCTTATCAGATATATATATGTGTGTATGTATGTGTATATAAGAGATTAGATAAGAAAAATTTTGTGTTGTAAAAGAAAAACAAAATAAATAAACGAAAAATTAAAAACATTTTAATTGAAAGTTTTTTTTGCTTTATTTCATATTTTGACATAAAAGCTGTTATTAAGCTCATAATTGAAATAAACTTTTTTTTCTACTCTCTGTGTATCTACCTATATTTTATGATGGGGTTTTAAGCAAATGCTTTTGCTTAACTAAATTTATATGTATATGAATTACGAAATGCAATTTATTTATTAAAGCCGCATCGTTTAAGCTAAAATGTAAGCTTTCGACAAGCAGATTTTTTTTTTATAATCACGATAAAAATTCATAAGGACACAATTCTAGTAACTTACAGTAAGGTATAACGATCGATATGAGTTTTACTATAACCAGTACAATATTATACCTGAGTAGATACCTATAATTCTCAAAATAACTACAAAAATTCTTTGGCTTTTATTTACCTGCAGAAACTAGAATCTTTCAAATCAGTTTTTTAATAATTAAAAATAAAAGCTCACAAGCTTAACATATTTTTGTTTGTTTCGGTATAAAAAAGCATTCATCACTCAAATCGTTAATTTTTTGGATATTACCATTTATCGCAAAGTTCTTAATTTACCATGTGCATCAATAATTGCTTGAGTAGCTCTCGTATCCAAACTACTAAATATACGAATATTAACAGCTTAATATAGATTAGCTCAAATTGCTTTATTATTTGAAAAAGAACTTAAATTTTCTAATAAAAGCTAATAAAAGAAAGTAAAAGCATTTTTAATGAATGTTAAATCAGAAAATTATAAATTTTGTTTTTCTAATTCAATGAGCTTATCTAGAAATATTAATATTTTAAATAACGATTTTTGAGTTTTGACATTTAGAGCTGTTCATTAGCGCTTAAAATTATAAAAAAGGGTAAAATTAATTAAAAACTTATTTTATAAATCAACAAGCTTTTAGTAAGATTACTATTTGCCCACGATTAAGCATATTTTTAGAGAAACAATTATTACATTCAAAACATAGCTAGTTGATGTTAATACAATAGGCACAATAAAAATTCGTAAGCACGAAAAAATTGGAGTAAATCTAACTCATAAAATACTTTAAACAAACAAACTACAGTAAGGTGTATTACTGTTGTTGTAAATTTAATTAGAGATTTTCTATAATCGACAAAATATTACACCTGAGAAGATACGTATCTTGGCATATTGCCCAAAATAACAACGAAAATTAAAGGTAACTTTTTCTCTGAGCTTTTTTTTTGTCTGCAGAAAACCTAATTCTGGCAAACCCTAACCGACCTTTATGAATTGTTTAGTCGTGCCTTGTATCCTCTAAGGCCACTGTTAAAATCTAAACACTTATCAAGTGCCATGAAGCTGAAGCTTTACAAAGCGTTGACCAGGCCCGTTATTTTGTTTGGATGTGGAAGTTGGGCCCTGATGGATGAGTACGAGAGATGGCTCCTAGATGGTACATACCAAGGCCTGTACAAGATCGAGATCAGAGATCTGATGAATATCCCCAACATTATACATCAAATAAGATCACAGCGAGTATGCTGGATCGATCACGTTCTGCGTGCTGATCCGGAACGTATTGTGAAATGATCTCTGAAAGGAGAGCCGCCATATGATAGGCGCAGAGGTCGTTGCAGGCGACGATGGCTCCACGATGTAGAGACCGACTTGGTCTCTTCAGTTTGTTTTAGACAGTATGAAGACCATGCTCAGGATCGAAACCGTTGGAGCCAAATAGCTGAATCAGTAAGGGGCCAGTAATGGCCTAAAAACTGATTATTATTATTATATAATTGTTTAAAGCTTTCATTTGTAGGACCTCAAAAAATAATTTTTCAATAATAAAAATAAAAAAAATAAACATAATTTTTTATATTATAAAATAAGCTTTTATCACATAAATCGTTAAGTTTTTGTATCGAAAAAGTTAGAACCAGTAAAGTTTTTTAAACATTTATTAGCATTTACTGTGGAACGAAAAGCTTTTAAATTATTATGTGCACCAATAGTTATTTAAAAGCTCTCGTATCCCAATTACTAAATATTCGATTAAAAAAGCTCACAATAGCTTATTTAAAACTAATAAAAAGCTAAATTTGAAAATCATAAATTTAATTTTTCCAATTAAATGAGCTTTTCAATAAATATTAATATTTAAAAAAAAAGTAGAGAAGCTTGATATTTAGTGCTTTTCATTAAAGCTTCTAATTAAAAAAAAATAACAAAATTGAATTTTAACTAAGTTTACTCTATTCCCACTATTAAGAATAAATCTAATGAAAAATCTATGAGCTATAAATATAGACAAAACAGTTATACCTTTTGTCAAACTAATTGTTGTTATTATAACAGCATGATACACATTTGTAAGCACGAACACACTGGAGCTAGCGTACCAACTCTAAAAATTGTTATTCCATAAAATAAGCTTTCTTCTTCATTTAAGTACATAATAAAAAATTGTACGTTACGAGTTTCAACTGATTTAGCTTTACGATTTTATTAAGTGAGTAGAATTTGATTAGAACCAAATTATGAAAGCTCTCATAAATAAACTATTAAATATACAAATTGTATAAGCATACCACTGATAATTTTAGGTTGTTTTATTGTCACATTGCACTTGAACTATCCAAAAAAAAACTTACTAACGAATATAAGAGTTTTTCTAGAAATATTAATATTTTAAATAGTACAGTGACAGCAAGAGCTTTCATGATATAACTTTACCCCCACTATTAAGCGTAAATCAAGGAAAAAATTAAGAGCTTTTAAATATAAATGTCGTCGTCAAATCATAAATTTAACACAACCGTTACTATATACATACATTAGTGGTTAGATTTTGCTCACAAATGGTTTTTGGTAGCAGTTTAATCGAAACAATACTATACCTGATGTTGACCCCTGGTGATTTAATTTTAAATGAATCGTGAAATGACTGACTATAAAGTTGGTGAGCTTTTATTTTATAAATTCAAATTACATTCTGAAAAAATCCTCGATACTAGTTTGAAATGATTGATCTATACGATTATATTTTTAACGTAGTATTTGATTAAAACCATAAACTATGCATCAATACATACTTGAAAGCTTTCGTATCAAAACTTTTAATTGAAATTCTCAATACGTTAAATAGAAGTTCACTTAATTACATTCTGCAATCTTTAAAATTTATAATTTTCATTCCCTCAATAAAACAAGCTCTGAAACAAGCTAACAATGTAAACCAGCTTTAAACAGTAATAAAGCTTTACCATTTCAAACACATTTGAAATTATTATAGAAAGTATATTTTTATTTAACAATAAATTACAAAGAAGCTTTTCAAAATAGTATACAATTTTCTGAGCTTTAAGAGCTTAACATAATTATGGAAATGTATTGAACCTATTACTTTTAAAGCATTTCCAAATTACTGAATCAACGAATGAACATTTTCAATTTTTTCCTAATTCAATGAGCTTTTTAAATAGATTTTGATAATTGAAATATATACACACATATATTGAAACTGTCATTACACTAATTAAAAGTTCACTTAAGTACTCTGCAATCTTTTATAAACTAAACTTTTCCATTGATCATTAAAGAAGCTTTGAAATAATTGAAGTTTATTTTTTCAAACACCAAAATAGTTTTGAAAATGTACTATGTTGTTTTCATACATATCTTGAAATTGTCATTACATTAGTTTGAAGTTCATTCAAGTACTCTACAAGCTTTCCTAAACTAAAATTATCCTTCCCTCATGGAAAAAGCTCTGAAATAATTAAAGTTTAATTTCTCAAACACCTTGAGAATATAAAGGAAGTTTAAACCGTAATAAAGCTTTTACATTTCCAACATCTTGGAAATTTTTGTAGAAAGCTTTTTGAATATGAAGTATAAATTAGCTTCTCAAAATAGTATAAATTTCTATGAGCTTTAATAGCTCAAGATATTTTTTAAAATGTACTAAAGCTATAACTTTTAAAGCATTTCTAAATTACTAAGCTTTTTAGATAGATTTCGAATGTTTTTTTTATCACTTCACAAATCTTGAAATGCTCATTACAATAATTAATAGTTTACTAAAGTACTCTGAACGCTTTCATAATTTGAGGTTTTCGTTCCCTCATTAAAAAAAGCTCTGAAATAAGTAAAGTTTAATTCTCAAACATCTTGACAATGTAAAAAACTTTTCGAATAATTATAAATTACAAATAACCTTCTCAAAATAGTAGAAATTTTTCAAAGCTTTAGAGTATGAAGTTGATCCCAGCAATTCACGAAGTATCTATTATAGAGTTTAATGATCTCAACCGGCAACTAAAATTATCGCACATACTAATTAATTATTTTTGTATTATCTATTTACAGAGAGGTAGTGACGAACTTTTAAGTCAAGCAGCAATAATGGCACCAGCATCAGATAATAACAATCAAGATTTAGCAACAAAGAAAGCAAAATTAGAATCAACAAATACAGTTTTGGGTGCAGTCGGTAAGTCTATTATTTATTTATTTATATAATCCACGAATTTTATATATCTTCTTAAGAATGTATATAAGAAAAATGAATTTGTCTTAATTTAAATGATTTCGCATTTCTAATATTCCCCGTTTTCGCATATAATAAGACGAGCACAACTATAGCACACCCCACTAAAAAAACGGTTATTGATTAGAAATGATTATTCACCGAAATATTTATATATTTGATTTCTGCTGTACACATATGTATGTATGTATGTACTCGAATATAGCATTTCGATGTTTTATGGAAAAAAATAAAATAATTTATTTATATTCGAAATAAAATTCTAATCCATTTTCGGGGAGAAAATTACTTATTTTGTTCGACTTCTTCGTCCTCATCTTATTCTCGCTTAGCATTTTCAATTTCAATAAATTTACCCGAAAAATGCAAACGGGAATACAGTGTTTGATGGATAAACTATATTATATGTACATAACATACTCGTATTATATGTACTGCTAGAGTGATATACAGCAAAACTAAATATTAATGGATTTTCGTCTTTGGGTTGGTAAATAAAATAGTTTTGTATATATATCACCTATACCTATATGTAGTAGTGTAGTGTTGTGTATATAGAATTGATAATACTATTAATTTTGAATGTCAATGACTTAATAGTAGTAAAACAATGTATGTCGATAGATTTCGATCGATAAGGTTGTGTTGGTTAATTTTTTTTGATTTTGTATCCATTTTTTTAGGGGTTGATTGAAGCAATTATATTGTGTTACTATACATATTGTGCGTATATATGTACATACCTACATGCATAGAAAAGTTTCGGTTTAATTATTAATTGAATCAATTTAGTATATTGAACTTGTGTTAGCTTGAATATATGTATAGGTGGATTTGAGTCGGGGGTGGAGGTTTGTGTTTTAAAAAAAAATTAAATGTGAATGCTAGAATTTCAACGTCAGAATTCATCGGTAGAAATGCATTTCATTATCCTACAGTATCATTAACAATCAAACAACTGACAGCTTTAGCTAAATATAAGAGCCACTAGAAGCTTAATCGAAATACAGATGGTAAGCTTTTAATCTTTAGCTCAATCCGAACTACTAAAATTAGGTACACAATAGGCTTCAGATCACAACCGCGTTCAGACAATTTTTTAACACCGTTCATTCCATACAATTCGATACCAAATTTTAATCGACTGTGACACGAAATATATAGTAAGCCACACGTAATAATGTCTAGCACTGGTGCCTGATAAATTTTCGTGTGTTGTACTATGTAAGTGTTTGGATAGGTCAAATAAAATTTGAGTTTTACTTTGTAAGTGTTTGTCACTTCTTCCATTCACAATTTGTATGTACCCGCTAAGTAATTTACTGACATTGTATGTCTACAGAATTAACTTGATACCTTTTGCGATTGGAGTGTTATACGTTATATTGAACAGTTTGCAGGTAAAAACGAATTCAAAAATATTTTTTCGTTTATGTATTAAGACGCCTGCCCTCTTCCAATCGTGAATGTTTCGTTCGATAGCCGTAGTCGTGTATTCTTGCTAAATTTGATTGTTCGATATTTTCAGGTATGGCTTTGCATTTACGATGCCCAGTGACTTGCAGTGGGCAGTGCGAAATGTTTTTGCATCTTTGGCCGATACCTTTTCGAACAATTTTAATATTTCTTTTAATATTTGTTCATAGAGCATTTTAAGTTTTGTTAAATCAAGTTAATTTTATACTTCGACCGACGTCAAGCTTATTTTATCATACATTGGTAGACAGCAGATTATCTAAATTATTTTGTAAACTCTCCTTTATCAATTCTAAATAACAATTTGAGCACATTAAACTGTATTCTTTGATTAATTTATGTCCAGTTTAGTTTTTCCAACATGTCCTTTATATGAGTTCTGTTGAATATCAATTCTACATCTCTTGCAAACCTGTTGTTTGTGTTTGATTCATCATAATTAAAACAGACGAGCACTATATGACGAGCCATAAGTGAAATATAAAATATAATTCTTTTTCCCCATTGCTGGAAGCTTCTTTTTAATTCTGCTAAAAAGTCCTTACTTTTTATTCATCTTTTTAGCGATATAATCCAAATGCTGTTCAAAATATAAGTACTAGTCTAAATCAACCCCAAGGTATTTGGGGGTTGTTTTAAACGATACTTTGTTTACACCAGTTTAAATTAAGTAATTTAGGCATGGATATTGTTATCTGCGCACGGATAATGAAGCCGTGGTCCATCTGAGCTTGAAATCCTTTACAAAGGCTGTGAGCCTACCTTTATCAATTCAGTAAGGAGCGAAGTGACTGACATTAATTTGTGTCGATTATCGATTTGATCTGTAATTGGAGGGTAGCCAATGACATTCTCACCTCCGACCATATGTGCATCTCGTTTAATTTAAATCTTAGAAGACCTACTCTTAAACTTTATCGCAACAAGAAGCTTACCGACTGGAAATTATTCTCTCTTGAATTGGAACCTCGGCTGGTTTCGTTGGGTGATATATGTTCGGCTGAGGACATTGAATTGCTAGACTCATCTTTGACGCACGCAGTCACGTCACCCTTCGAAAAATCTTGTCCTCTTATTACCAAGAAAAAATTTCAGAATTTGGTGTTCTGATCTTAAAAAACTGAGGAAAACTGCTAGGAGGGTCAAAAACAATGCCAAAAGATAACTTTTAGGCAGCTCAAAAGAATATAAGAAAATGCTAAGATCCGCTCGTAGGACTAGCTTCTGCGAAGAAATTAATAGTATCCATGGAATCGCCAAATTTACTAGGTCCTTGGTTAGAAATAATTCCTGCCGACTCGATTTGCTGCAACTTCCTGTTGGCAGATTAACCTCTTCCAGGAAGGAAATTATCGAACTTCTACTTTCTCTTCATTTAACTGGGTGCAATGTTATCAATCATGATTATGTTGCTGACGCCCAGCCCAATGGTGCTGATTATTCACCTGACTGGGTCTTAGCCTGAAGGCTAGTCATTCTCAACACCTTGCGCTTTAGCGTTTTCTCCTTCTTACCTTATAAATCAGGTGGTCCAGATATGGTTTTACCTGCTGAATTACAGCATGGGTTTTCCGTGATTCAGGAATATTTACTTCGACTCTGTCGGATATGTTCCACAGTCCTGGAGCAGAATTGAAGTTGTGTTCATCCCGAAAGCTGGAAAGACGGATTATACCGATCCCAAGGCATTTCGCCCTATTAGCCTTTCTTCAACTTTTCGCAAAACTCTGGAAAGAATTGTTTACAGATATATTTGGGATCATCACTTATCTGCCATCCCACGAAGTAGCACTCAACATGCTACCAGAGTTGGGAGATCATATGAAAGATCGCTTAATATTAAGGGGTTTCTTGTGGGCACTTTCCTCGATATTACGGGTGCCTTTGATAGTACTTCTTTCGCTTCCATCACTGAAACCTGGCTGCACTGCTCAGAGTTATGCTGGTGACCTAGTCATTCTGCTTCAGGGTAAATACCTTAATGTACCATCAGACATAACGCAACGCGCTCACCAAGTTGTAGAAATGTGGGTTCCAGAGAGAATCGAAAACTAGTCTAATAGTCTTCACCAGACGTAGGAATACTGGAGAGCCGTCTGCTTCGAGAATTCTGGTTCGATATCTCTTTCTCGGTGGTTTATGCAGCGAGGAACTCGTGGTTGTCACAAGAAGTCGCTCGTGTTTTTCTCTGACTATGGTCTCACTCTAATTTTGGTGCAAGTTTCAGAACCTATTGTCCTGCACATAACCTACAATCATGTGGGAGTCTAGGCCGGAACTGCACGGTATTCCAAGCGGAGCTGATTGCACTCACACGTTGTGCGATTGACGCTTCTAACCTTGCTGTTTCAGGAAAAGACATTATTCTACGCATAGATAGTAAACCTGTGCTCAATTCATTACGAAATGATATGATCACTTCTAAACTGGTCAAGGATTGTAAACATTTTATTAACGTCCTTTGGTCTAATAATCGTGTCAGATTCATGTGGGTTCCGGCTCATTGTGGCATTGAAGGTAATCAGAAAGCTGATGTTTTATAGCTAAAACAGGCTCAAGGGTGAAATTGATTGGACCTGAACCGGTAGTGCCCCTGACCTTTAATTGTGGAAAGGAGGCTAGTAAGAACTACATGTTTTTTCAGGCTAAGCGTATTTGGCTAGCTTCTACTACATGCCGAGTGGCTAAGTATTTCATTTGTGAACCTAATCTGAGGCTCACAAAGCTTATTCTACCTTTGAAGAAAGGCCAACTGACGTTCAAGTTGCCTTGTGTGACAACTGTCTTGAAAATGACGATGACAGCATTCCTTAGTTTGTGGCTGTCCCGGTGTCGTTCTACTCCTAGCTGTCAAAATGCAAAACGGTTCATCATTGAACCCAACGTGAGGGTCACTAAATATGTGTTATCCTTAAAAAAGAGCCAACTCAGAATTCTGGTTGCACTTATTACGGGTCATGAACGATTCAAGGTTCATCTCCAACGCATATAGGAATTGCTCAGGATGATCCTTGTGACAACACTACCTTTGCAGTTAGGATTGGCTGCAGTGCACCATGGGTCCATTGTGTTTTAATAAAAAACAAAAAAAATAAAATGAAAGTTCTCTCAAACAATATTGGGGATTAAATTTACCATCCAAAATTGATAAACCACGCAAGCTATAGAATCTGGGAAGGTTAGACGAGTTTCTCAAACTCCAATATTGGTCGTACCAGGTTATCATAAAGCCACCGAGCATGCCGGCTTATTTCAGAATTCGATTTTGATGAAGACTCCCACTCGACCTTTGAAGACGGAAGTCATGCGATTTCATTTGAAATTTAGAAAATAGAATTTATGATATGGAGCCATTTTTATCCATTATCCAAATATCTTCTGGCAGAATCCAATAATATTATTGAAGGCCAAAAACAAACCTTGACTATAAATAGCAAATTTGATTGGTTGTGTTAAAGCAGCGAGGATTGGTGTGGTGTGGTATATAAGTTTAGCCATCCGTTTTCACTTCCATCTAAAAATGAAAAAAAAAAAAAAAAAAAACAAAGTCCACCAAAAAAACTTTTTGATACCATCTCCTCCCCCCACGTACATACATATACATACAAAAAAATTATAATTTTTTTCTATTTCAATTTTTTTGTTAAACTAAGTTGATAAAAATTCTTTTTAAAACAAACCGCATATCTCACCACCGACGTCCGTACGTCCCATCAACATCAACATAATCATTATCATCCCATCAAAAACCGAACAAAAAAATTAAAAAAAAAAAAAAGAAATGCGAGATGTCATCTTTATATAATAATATCATAAAGCACACACAGAACAGTAGAAGAATATTGTTTTAGCGTGAAAATATAAATTTTCGTTTTTCATTCATCTTCAAGACAACACACAAAATAAATTTAAAAAAAAAAAAAAAAAAAAAAAGGACGAAGTATATAAAAGGACGGAAGAAAATGAATTTTCATTAAAATTTTTTTTTTGTAGCATCATAATCACATCATATTCTATGTATATCGTCCCTACCGTTTTTTATTATGTTGGATTTTTTTTTTGGTCGTTTCACCAGGGTACACACCACGCGGCACTAAAAAACGTTTATATCGGCGATTTTAATTTTTTTTTATATAAATGTGTAGTCCGAGGGCCAGGTATAGGGAAAATTGAGGTGGGAAAAAAGAAATGAATGTTTATTGAGTTGTTAAACTTTTTATACATACATACTTATGTACATGTATATATGTACATATAAGAAAGGAGGATTTTTTCGCGATGGACTTAAAAGTATTATTTTGTATAAATTTTTAATCTTTTATGTGTATACATTGTTGTTGCGGTGTTGGCTTGGTCACACAAGTTTGATTTTTCCTCATTTATTTTTGTTTTTTTTTAATATAATTTTCATTGTACATACCTGTGTACATACAATACATTGTTGGCAGTTTTTGCACGTTTAATGATGACACTGCGTGCAAAGAGCAAACCATTATACTTTATTTGTTATTTTTGTTTTAATCTCTTTGTTTTTATTTTAAAGTGAAAATTAGTGAAGCTTTACGAAGGACGTGCGGTCGGTCTACATACATATATACCTATATAGTGTGTGATAAACATTTCGGATGTGATGCGATTTTTTTATGAATTATAGAAAATTAATTTTGGGTGGTAAGGTTTCTTTGACCACAAACAGTTCAGAGACACACCTAGAGAATTCCTAAGAAAACTTTTAATATTTGTCTTCTCATTTCCGATCTCTAACCTTGCCAACTTGTAGACAACGCTATTCAGGATTCCAGTAAATTTTAAAAAATTAGAATCTTAATTTTGGAAGTTATTGTAAAATTGTGGGCTCGTCAGAAATAGTAATGCAAGGACTAAAAATGACAGTGAAGTTCATACTAAAAAAAATAACAAAAAATTACACTGTTAAATTTGACAATTTTTCCAATTAGAATATTATTTATACGAAAATTAGAATTTGAGGTGTTTTGTAAATTGTATGCTGCCGATTCTAGAGATAATTACAAACTCATGAGTACACATTCGGATAGCTTAGAGCAACTGCCACCTTTGTGTCCTAGGAATTAAATTAGATTGAGCGGTGAAAATCTTCACAGAATTTTGAAGTTTCGTGATTTTAAAAAAATTTTAATAATTTTTACTGCCCTCCTAAAAATTTTCACGATTACTCAGACCACCTAGGATTTTTGTGGCCAGTCAGATTAAATTCTGATGAACTTATGGAATTTAAATGTTACTTAATTTTGATTGATTTTTAAAATTTTGTACCGCCGATCCTAGAGATGTCTCCTGATATTGGTCTATCTTTTCAGATAGATAAGGCTATTTTGAATCTGAATGATCAAGAAATCTAAATTCTGATAAACTTTACTATTTATTTTACACCATTTATAGAAGTTACGTAAGCGATTATGAATCGATGGTACAAATTTTTAAATTCCAATTGGAAAAATTGGGCTAAAATGATTATAAATTGATATATTAAGGACGTCCAAAGACATTCTCTAACCAAAAAATGTTTTACTTAAAAATAGGATCAGCTGACTTGTTCGGGCTCACACTATAGTTAAAATTTAATAACTATTTTAATCTAAATTCTGAAATACTGAAATTTATAAATTACGTTTTAAATTCTGAGCTGTTTGTTAACTTGAGATTCCATTATAAATTTACGAAATATCTAATATCGATTTAAAAAAAAATTTAAATAAAACGATAATTCAAACTGATTGTTAAAAATTTGATATACTAAAATTTGTAAATATAAATTTAAAATTCTGAATTGGAAACATTAAATTCGAAATTAATTTTGACAGGACTTGTAATTCGGTTTCACTTTTAAAAAATATATAACGAAATTTGATTAAACAATTAATGAACATCATTGGTATGGCGTAAACGAAATTTCATCAGAATTTAATGCAAGTTATCGTAAATGTTAAATTCAAAATTCACTTTCTAGTTTGAGCGTTAATTTTATTAAATATAAAAATTATAGTTTCCTACCTACAATTCTGGTTTATAAATTGAAAATTCAATAAATTACTACTACACTTAACCACATTTAGACCGAGAATTTTAATCAAATTTTCAGAACTGTAAAATTTCGTTTGAACAATTTTGATTCAAAAGTCTAAAACATTTGATTTTAAATTTTAAATGTGAGCGTAGTAAGAGTAGCCGAAAGAGAAATTTAAATCGAAGAGAAGCCTTTAAATCGGAATTTAAATTTAAGTTATAATTTACTAACACCAAAATTCGCTTTTAAAAAATTTAATTAGAAAATTGAATAAATCAAAGAGTGACATGCCATACATAACTTTATTTGGTTAGAAGAAGAATTGTTTGAATTTAAACCAAAATTTAAATGCAGTTAAATTTTAAATTATAATATAATATTTAAATTTTGTTTTCATTTCATTGAATTGGAGTTTTAACTAATTAAAGTTTAATTTTGAAAAAATCTACAGTAAATTCTAAAAAACCAGAATTTATAAATTACATTTTAAAATTCAGAACGAACTATCAAAGCTCGATAATTTAAACTGACTATAAAAATTCTCAAAAGTCGTTTAAATATTTTAAATTTGTTAAACTAAAATTTTTATACCATAAAATCTGAAGGTTTAGAAATGATTTTTTTTTTAAATTCAATTCGAATTTTGACTGCTGTTGCCTGCTATATTTATGGCATACAGAAAAATAAAATTGCAAAATTTATTTAAAAAAATTAAAATTAAAATGAATTTCGGTCTCAAACCTACGAAATTTGATTTAAAACATTCTGAAAATTCGATTAAACATCAATAGCTTGGGTAACCAAATTTTATCAGAATTTTTTAGACTTCTAGTTTGAGCATTAATTGTATTAAATTTAAATTTTATAATTTCCTACGTACAATACTGGTCAAATCTAATTAAATCTGCAGAACTGTTAAATTCGTTTGGAAAAACTTAAATTCGATTTGATTTAAACATTTGGTTTTACACTCTAAACGTGAATTTTTGATTTGAACGTTTAAATCGAAAAGACAGAATTTTTAAAGTCCGGCTTAAAAAATGTATAATCGATAGTTAAATTTTTTGATTTAAATTTTAAATTATGTTTTTTGATATTACAGTTAAACGTACATAAAATCTTGGTTGATAGAATAAGCTTTTTAATACAACAAAAATATGCCAAAATATATAAATTCGTGGGTCTGAATATCTAATAATTTAAAAAACTTATCCTATCACACTGCCATTTAATTTAATTTTTGACAATCTAAATCAAATTTATATACCCTAACAAATTCTAATCCCATTAAAAATTATATTCCCGCATGTAAATCTCAATTAAAATGAAAAAAAAAAAAAAAACTTATTTTATAAAATTTTCTTGTTCACATTTCCAAACACACATACCTACACACACAACACACCTTTATCAAGTGTTCTAATTTTTCTCGACTCTTGACATTTTTATTATGGTTTCGAGAACGAACAAAAAAAAAATTAACCATATCAACTTCTATTCTAAATTAAATATCCCCAATTAAAACGACAAATAAAAACCCATTTTCATTAAGTAATTTTTCCATTTTCTCGTACTTTGGTTAAATCTAAACAATATAAAGCTTTAAAAGCTTTTTATATTTTTACTCTTTTTTTTAATTTTTTTCGTATTGCAAAATGTCACACAATTAATTTTCTATAAAACTAAAATTTATAAACGTGTACAAAGAATAATAATAGTTTTGTGTTACACTGTACAAAAAAAAAAAATAAAAATTACAACGAAAGTCAAGGATCACACAATAAGCTTGAGAAAATTTTATTTTATAAGTTTTCCTTTTCATTTTCTGGTTTCTCATTCAATACATACATACATACATAGAAACATAATTAAATACAAACGAGTTAAAAATAAATAAAATATTATTTCAAAATAAAAAATCAATTTAATTAAATTTTAATTGGGGTTAAATATTTTTAAAAAAAACAACAAAATATAGACACTGGGATTAGATGTTATACATTATATACAAGGCAGCAACATGAAGACGAATATAAGAAGAAGAACGGCGACCGAAGAAAATGTATTTAATTATTTTTATATTGTTGTTGTTGTCAAATATATATTTTTATATAATTTTTAATTTCCCATCAAGATAGTTTCATGATAGATTATTACTATTTTTTTTTGATAACCATTAGAATCAGGTAATAAGTTATTTTAGAGTAATTACTCAATTCGTATATAGAAAAACCATTAAGCGGATCTATTCACTAAATCTAGTTGAATATAGTACCTATATATAAATAATTAAAAATTTATACAGCAATCATCATTAAGTTAGGGCTTTAAATGGACGTATGTGTATACAAATCGATTTTTCCTATACAATTTTTTTATGCAGAATAAAATTTTTACTTTTGATGGAGTGGCAAAAACCGAAAAAGTTTTACCATCAACAGTAAAAAAACTTAAATATTTATTTATTTACTTAGAGACAAAAATCTTAAGACATTAACTTTTCTGATATCTACTAAATAGGAGTATCATATATATAGAGTAGAGCGAGAGTGAGGGAGAGAGACAAAAAAATTCATTAAAATGTTGCTTTTAATTTTTTAAATGTGTGACAACTAAACAAGAGATTTCCATTATATATAATTTTCATTTACTTCTTCTTCTTCGTAGTTTTATAACGATTATTTTCCTTGACTTAATTTTTCACACCCCTCGTCAACGTACTCATATATGTACGTACAAATAATACACGAAATTTTTCCACCACAACCAAACAACAACCATTAAAGTAATAAAAGTGGTTTATTATTTTCACTGCGTTCGTTCGGTTTTTTTTTTGTTTTGTGTTGCTTTTCGTCGTTTGCGCCTAATCTATCATTTTTCCATTTTTCTTGGTGAAAAAATATATTGCTGCGGGAAAATTATTTATAGTACTCTTTGGGTAAAGGTTACGATGATATTTCACTTACAATTATAAGATATGAATTATTTCGGTCAACATGCGGTTATAATTTTTTCATAATTTTTGATTCTAGTGAATTATGTTAAACTGAGAAAATTAAATTTTGATATAGTCCGTTAAATTAAGATTTAAATTTTAGATTACCAAATGTAAATTTTCTATAACAAGTTAATTTGTCACTTCAATTTCGAATTAAAATTAAAATTATTTTTAAACATCAAATTTAAAACTTTTTACTTAAAGCTTCGTCCTTAAATTTCGATTTTAAACGGAAGGTGAAATAAAAATAAAACTTAAATGTTTATACAATTTTTAAATATCTAATTTAAAACGACAGCTCAATAAAAGCTTCAAATTCCGGAAACGTCAACTCGATTTTTACATCATGTCTCACCTTTGATTTAACTAATTTAAAAAACTAGTTGGGCCGGGTTTTTCACAATCCGAATTCGATAAATTTATAACCAAATTTCAAGTTAATAATTCAAATTATTGGTTAAAGCTTTTAAAACGAATAATTACAATTCGGAAAATATGTTTAGATTTTTTAGATCAAACTTAAAATGAAAGGCCAAATAAAAATTGAAAATCACTACCCGAGCTTGTATGGCATCATAGATTTATTCAATTTTCCAATTAAATTTTTGAAGACCGAACCATGATGTTAACCAATTTGAATTTAATTTAAATTCCAATTTTAGGTTCACAAAAATTAAATTTATTTATCCCATTTTACAATATACTTGAATTTTGAATATTCAACTAGTGTTGTTGCTAGGTTTCGGTGTTCCGACAAATTTTTAAAATTTACAATTTCGTCTCGTATTTGATTTAAAATTGAATGAATTGGCTTGAATTATAAAATTTTGAATTTTTATGTTATTTTAAGTTGATTTTGTAATTTGAATGACTTTTCTAGAGGGAGCCATTTTTAGCAAGGTTACTACATGCCAAACACAATCCCTTGCCAAGTGTATTGGTAAAGTTAGAAAGGCTTTAAGACTGTCATTAAATATCTTATTCGACAACTTCATTGTGATTGACAATGGTGCTACATACAGTCAACATGTGATGGATTCTAGCTATATACGATACCAGGGAAATGTGGAAACGAGTTAAACGGACTTTAAAAATTCTATCTTTTCAATTTAAACGTTCAAATCAAAAACTCACGTTTAAAGTGTAAAATCAAATTTTTAGGTTATCGAATTTTTCCAAACGAATTTTACAGTTCTGAAAATTTGATTTAAGTTCTCGATCTAAATGTGGTTAACCAGTATTGAAAGTAAGAAATAACAAAATATAAATTTAATAAAATTAATGCTCAAACTAGAAGTCAAAAAAATTCTGATAAAATTTAGTTTACCCAAGCTCTTGATGTTTAATCGAATTTGCAAGTTTGTGACAGAATTTTATTTTAATTTTAGTTTCAATCTTTTGGTTGACGCATTTAAACTTTGATTCAAATTCAAACCATTCAAATTTCTTCTTCTAACCAAATAAAGATTTACAATATATTCAATTTTGTAATAAAAATTTTTAAATGGAATTTTGGTGTTAGCAAATTACAATTTAAATTTAAATTTAAAAAAAAACGCTTAAATTGAAAATCCCTTACTACACTCACTTTTAAACTGTGAAATCAAATGTTTTAGCCTATCGAATTTAAATTGTTCAAACGGAAATTTATAGTTCTGAAAATTTGATTTAAATTCTCAATCTAAATGTGGTTAATAGTAGTGGTAGTAATTTATTGAATTTTCTATTTATAAACCAGGATTGTAGATAGGAAATAATGATTTTTAAATTTAATAAAATTAACGCTCAAACTAGCAGACGAGTTTTGAATTTAACATTTACGATAACTTGCATTAAATTCTGATAAAATTGGGTTTACCCATACCGATGATGTTCATATAATTTTTAATCAAATTTTGTTATATTTCTTAATTTCTCCTCCGGTTAAAATTCGACTTTAATTTTAAAAAATCATTTCTGAACTTTTTATGTCATTCTTTAAATTAATTAATTTCGAATTTAATATTTCCAATACAGAATTTAAAACGTAAGTTATAAATTTCAGTTTTTACAGTTAAAACTCCATTTTAATCGAGTAAAAATGTATATACAATTTTTAAATATCTAATTTAAAACGACAGCTCAATAAAAGCTTCAATTTAAATTAATTTAAATTCCAGTTTATGGTTCATTGAGTTGAAATATTTAAACTTGATTTTACAATTCTAAAATTTTACATTAAAGCATTTCAGCCCAATGAATATTTAAATTATTTTTTAAATATCGAAATTTAAATGAAATGTAGTATATTGCAAATTTGAAACCATATAGTCTGGCACCATTATAAGTTATGTGTCAAAGTTGAAATTTGACTCTTGCTTATAAAACTGTAAAATATACAACTTCCTTACCAATCAACGAATTTTGATGCAGATTTTGGTGTTACAATTGGAATATGTAAAATGTCTGTACGAAACTACTTGGCTAAGAAAAACCTTGATTTTGAAAATTAAACTGGGGCTAGATTTCGGTGTTCCGACGAAATTTAAAATTTCATATTGCATTTCGAGATATTTTTTATAGTTTGGATATGTCTCGTATGTGATTCAAAATTGAATGAATTGAGTTGAGCCATTTTTAGCAAGGGTGCTACATGCCAAACACAATCCCTTGCTAAGTGTGTTGGTAAAGTTAGAAAGGCTGTCATTAAATGACTTATTCGACAACTTCATTGTGTTTGACACTGCTGTTACGGCCTGTCCACATGTGATGAATTTCAGTTTTAGTAAATTTCAAAAGTACATTGGTAAAATATTTGTAATAATTGCAAAATTTCAAATAACACCAACTATAGTTTTTAATATTACCTTTGCGCTTTAAACTTTGAATGATTGCAGTTTTAATTCAATTTGTCATATCTACAGTGTGAAATATCAGAGAAGTGTTGAGAATTCAAAAATTGATATAAAATTGTATTGATTCAATCGATCCAAGATATACCGTGCGTATGCTTATGATTCAGACGTAAGATTTGTAGATTGATTTGCACAGCTAAAAACAAATTTGGAATTTTTGGAAATTTAATTTGAAATCGAAAATCAAATTTGACGTTTAAAATCAACTCTGAAGATAGAATTTAAAATTGGAAATGTTAAATTTTGAAAATTTGCAATATCAAAATCTCCAATTTATTTTGGATATTTTTGTTTTAATTTAAGAGTATTCCTCCAATTTCTTTCAATATTCCAATTTCATAAATTTAGAGAAACTTAACTAGTGGTTTACCGAGCAACGGTAAGCGACGTTTGGATCGGGTTCGAATCCCAACAGAGGCGGGATGCAAAAGGGATTTTTCATCTCCCGATTACGATCGGTGATTAAATTGAAAACATCTATGACCCTCTGTTGGAATGTAGAACTCATGGGCCGACCCATCTTCCATGTCACTGGGTACAGGGTGACATGGAGCTATGCAATGCGCAGGTGGTATACTGTACTTGTGTGAATCGGATGAATGAATGGATTGAATGAATGTGAATGTAAGGTAAGGCTATGGACCAAAAGAGTGTCTATACCAAGTCCTTAATAAAAAAAAAATTTAAAAAAAAACTAGTGGTTTTAAAGGATCTATCAAATTTTAAATTAATTTATAGATTTTCGACTATCACTCGAATTAGGCAGAATTCATGTGTCGAACAACGTTCATGTCAATACAGACTAGCTTGGAACTATATAGGCGTCTTCAATTTGACTGGTAATAGCGTAAGGCAAGGAAGCAAAAAAGCAAGCTACGATAGATTTTGGGGGAGCCATAGGCCTCAGGGCAAGTAGAAACCTAATTCAAGAAACAATTTGTTAGGAGGCTCTTTGTTTAATACTGGCCTCAGGGCTCGAAGTACCCATAATTCGACTTTGGAAACAACTTAATTCCACCCAGCCGTCTCTGTAGTTCCTCTTGAATATACAACATGAGAATTTTATTTCATATTGCTTGGTGCATCTGAACTTCCGAAAATTCAACTCTGATAATGTCCCACTTGTGGACATTCTACTTCATTTTCCGATTGTTTCCAACACTCCAAAAATATTTGTTTCTCTTCATTCTGTACTTTTCGTGGTTAGCTACAGTAAATTTGTCACACTTATTTTGTAACCCACAATGCCAGCTACTTGACCACTGAATGATGAATATTGATGTTCAAAACTTTCTAATAGAAATTACTCCGCCAATTCAAGGTGGCCAAATTTTAAAATAAGATTGCTATTCAATTGTTATAAATTTACCATTAACACATACAGTGTTTCTGATATGAAGAACTCGTAGTTTTGAATTTCTGCAAATTGTACAATTTTCAAATATTATTAAACCAAAATCTAAGAATATTCTTATACAGGCTATATAGAATGAGAGTAAAACAAATTTATGTGTATGTGTGTACCATATCTTAAGGAATTTGTGAATTACTAATTATTTCTCAGAATATTGCCAAGAACATATTTATACACACATCAAAATTCGATTTAAAACCAAAGAGTTAAATTTTATAATACAAAGTTGAAAAGAGTTTTTGAAATTAAAATATTTTCCAAATTGGAGAATTAAACGCGAAAAATGATTTTTAATGCTTTCGAAAACCACCCAATTTAGTTACGAAATTCAACTGAAATCGATTACACCACCCAGGAATTTCTCTGGAATCCCATCACATTGTTTCATATAAAATCGATTTGAATTATTTCGAGTATGTCGAAATTAAAAGACAGAAATTCAAAAAAACTTGTTCAACGATTCGATCACATTTTAGTGAATCATGATGGTGACAAAACATTTTTGATTAATAGTTCCACTTCATTTTCTAATTGAACCGGATGCTTGATTGGTACAGGAAGATCGGTGTTGCGTTCAACCAATTTCCTAAATAATTCCCAATTGGTTTTGTTATTTGTTAGTATAGGTGGATTTTCGTTGTTAACAATCGTGGAACTAACAGTCATAATGAGGGGCGAGAGGTCCGATGAGAGACTTTCACTATTTTCTAGAAAAATGTGGTTTTCGGATATACCTCTTGTAATGTAGAAATCAATTAGATCCGGAGTTTTCCTTGCATCAGTAGGCCAGTACGTTGGTTTTCCTCCTGAAAGAAATTCACAATAGTTCTCTACCCTTTGGAGTTGTTAAACTTGACCCCCCCCCCCACAACAACCACCCCCCCCCCCTACAACAACCACCATCTATCAATTTAGTATAATATGGATGTTATTTCATCTACTGTTTCTCGGCTATCTAGTCGCCTGTTTAAAGAATTTATGGATCTCTCTTGTTTTATAAGCCATGTATTTAGCGCTTCGATGCTTTTACATATTTTTCCAAGCATAGATGTATCTTTGGAGTCTTTGAAATTTACCGATATGTGTGGGGTCGTACTTTGTAGCCGGGATGCCACCACTTGCGAGGACGACTGGCGATCAATTACTGTACTCGATATAGACGTGGTAAAGTTTCCTAGGCCGATGTTTACAATTTGGAGGAGAATTGCTATTTAGTGAACACGCCTGAGCAGAATGACTTCCAAGGCACATTACACACCTTGGCTCTCTATTGCAGTATTTTTGCGTATGATTAAAAGCTTTGCACTTCAGGCAATGCATTATAAGCCCGGTAGTTTTCCGTAGTGGTTCATGTTTAAAATAGCTCTTATCTAAAGATGGCTTCTATCTTTTCTTTGTGATTGAAAGTTAACATAAATAACGGGAGACCTCTTTTAGTAACTTTAAATTCGGACCCTTCTTTTTTTATTATATTTGCTGCAGTTTCTATTTGCAGTCCTTGTCGTTGGAGTTCTTGCATAATTTCTTTTATTATACAGGTTTGATGAAGGCCCCTTGCCATAACATTTATGGTTGCTTTTATTTTCATATGTATACCATTCGATTTTTTCTAAATCAAGCTTTATTGATAAGGCTCTATAAGTATCAGAGTCCGGCGTGTAGATTTTCCATACATTGTTGTTTAAGGATTTTACTGTGTATTCCTTATCTGTAATGGATTTCAAAATATTTTGCACAGCTCCATATTCGGTTATACCAATAATATTAATTGGTGGTGATTTTTCTTCTTACGGTGGTTTGCTTTCACTGGCGGTTGCTTTGCCTCATTGTTATTCCGTTTTCCTTTTCTTGCTTGGACGTTTTTTCCGTTTGACAATCCATTCGGTCTCTTTTGTTACGTCCTCCTGATCAGTTCTCGTTACTAATTTGAGATTCATCATTAGCTTTGGTTAAAAACCCATTTCTCAATTCTTCATTTTCCTTCGTCAGCATTTTCTCTTTCTTACTGAGAGTAACCATTTGATGATGGCATCAGGCTTGAAAGCCCTTCTTGTGATAAGTCTATCAATTCGCATCGCCGCACATAATTTAAGATACTACATAATTCCAACTTTAATTGCAACCCTTTAAATTTCGTGCACATCCCTGTCACAGAAAGAACATACACCATATATATAGTATTATAAATAATTTGTTTCGCTTGTGTATGTGTGTGTGTGTAGCACACAACATTAAAATAAAATCTATTCCCAAAATCACTTTTTATGTTTCCCTGTACAAATCAAGCGAGCAGGAAGTGTATGTATTTGTATCGTATATAGAAGAAATCGCTACATCCCCGCAACAATTCATTGTGTTTTTGAAAAGCTTTCAAAATTTTGAAGAGAGAGAGTATATAGGCAAATAGCATAATATTTTATAACAATACAAATTGTGCTTTAATTTTTTATTGCATTTTATTTTACTTCATGTCTTAAAAAAAACTCTTTTATTCTTAAGCGCATGAAATTATTAAATATATCTTTTCTTCTTCTTCTTGTTGGCTGTATATGTACGAGTATATACATATTCACGCGCAACGTCTTCATCGTCGTCGTTGTCGTTTTCCACATTTTACTTACATTTTTATTCTCTTTATTGTTGTTCACGCTGTTTGATACAATAAACTACATTAGACTATAAATACGTATACGTATGTACATATATACATACCGGTTGGGTAATAATAAAATAAAAACGAGAAAAGCTCTACGATTTTTTTTTTCGTACCAAATTCATTCAAATTGAGCTTTAACACTGTGTGTAGTGTTGGATGTATGTTTAATAAACAAAGTTCGCTGTTCTGTTATTTTATTAGTATTGTTTCGTTTTTTTTTTTGGAATAAAGCACGGAACGACATAAAAACAACAACAACAACAATAAAATTGAGGGAAAAGCACACAGTACACAGAGCGTCGCGCACATCCAAAAAGGAAAATGAATAAAATTTATTAGATGAAAATTGTATATGTACGAATTGTTGTTGTTATGATTATATTTTATTGTTGTGTTGTCGCACGGTTGTGGTTTTTGGAGATTTTAATATTTTATATTTGTTTTTCATTTTGGATTTTCCATCCAGCACAAACAAAACAAAATTCTTTATTTTTTTGGGAAGTTCTTTTTTTTTGGGCGATTAAAAAGTAAAACCACCCGAAAATTTTATAAGATGTTGAGGAGTATAAAAAACAAAAACAAAAAAGTAAAGAGATTATATCTTGCGTTGTATTTTATTTTTGGAAAATTACTTTCCCATTTTATTTTTTATTTTTTTTTATAATAGAAAATTAAGAAGATAATATTTTACTTACTTTTTTTTTTTTTTTTGGTTGCTTAAGTATTTTTACGTCTGTTTGTTTATTTGATGGCAATATAAAATTAAAATCTACTTTATTTTAAATTAAAAATTTAGAAAAACCAAAAAAAAATCGTATTTAACCTGCAAATTTTCACGACTTTTCTCCATTATATTATTATTCTTAAATATAAGAAACATTCGTTAAATGGTTTTGAGTGTTAGTCGCTCTGTGTACGAAAATGGATTTGTACCATTTAACATAAAATGTTTTACTTAACATCTAACCGGCAAAGATTTTTAAAGCACACCACCACCACAATTTGCATTTATTTTATTTTTAATAAACATTTCATTAAGATCAATCAAATGTAATCAATCGCAATAAATAAATAAAAAAATTCGGAAATTTATTGTTATCGATCAAAAACAGGTCCCATATCAATTTTTGTAGTACACATGACACAAAATTAAAATATAAATTAACTCAATACTCTCTATATAAAAAAAAAATAATAATTAAAATAGCCATAATAAAAAATTAAAAATTATCGTAAAATACGCAACAACAAAAAAATATTTTTTAATTTTTATTTAAACATTAAATTAAAAATATTTTTTAAATACGCACGCAAATATTTAAAACCCAAATCAAATAAATAAATAAATATTTGGTTTGGTACAATATGATGTGATTGTTTAAATCCAACACAGAAATTGTTTTAATTTATACCGGTGAACCACGACTTACGTCGTTTGAATAAAAAATAATACGATTAGCATCTTAAGTTCTTAGTTAACATACTTAAGCCATCTTGTATTCTAGTTCAGCATATGGCTTTGCAAAGCGCTTGAATTATAATTAAATTATTTTTTAACTTAATCCAGAAAAAAATACTTTCGACATTCAATTTCAAGTTAGATTAGTATATTTAATTTAAGTCATACTTTTCTAGCTCTTTTTACAATATTAGTCATTTCTAACTTAAGTTACATTATTCAGGCTTAAGTATAATACATAAGTCTATGCCATTTTAAATTTTCGTCACACAAATCAAGTTCTGACATAATTTAAGACATTATCGATAAGGTAACATATGCTTGACTTATCTCGGATATGTAAAATATGTACTGGGACCGTCGAATATTTTGAATTGTACACACCGCATCGAAAAACAAAATATGACTTGTTTAATATTTTTGAACAAGCTATTCAACTACACTAAACTTGACCCCCACCCCTGTGGATGGTTTGGAGGATTTGGTAATTGATTATAGTTCCTCTAATGCTAGGGGCTCCTGATATGGCATTCCGTCGAATAAATAATAGAAGTGTTTGAATATTACTCCCTTATCTCATCCTCCTATTAGGAAGTAGTATATAGTAGAGAATGGGGCAGGGACAGAATGAACCGTTTACCAATCTAGGAATTACTTTAGACCGTATTTTAATTTTACCCGAATTTGGAATTATTTCACACGTAATTAGTCAAGAAAGTGGTAATAAGGAAACATTTGGAGCCTTAGGAATAAGTTATGCTGTTGGACTAAATAAAATAAATAGAAAAATTCAGTGAAAATATCTGATCTCAAACAATAACCAAACGCATACCATTAGAATTAAAATCTCAAAGCTCGTCTTTTTTTTTATTTTTTTTTTTTATTGTTCTATTACGATTTCCCGCCAAAATCATCAAAAGGCAAATTGTGTACTAAAACTTAGTTAACACGTTCGCTGTAAGGGCAAAGACTGGAGGCCTTACACATTACACGAAGCTCAATTAACATACTCCCCATTCTTTTATGATCTCTAGGATCTGTATTTTTATTCACAATTGGAGGATTAACAGAAAACACAAGCAAATTCTTCTATTGACATTATTTTACACGACACTTATTGTGTGATTGCTCACTTTCATTATGTTTTATCAATAGGAGCAGATTTGCATTATTTGCTATTATATTTTTAGGAGTAAATTTAACATTTTTCCCTCGGCGTTTTCTGGGATTAGGCGGAATACCCCGGCGATACTCCGATTACCCTGATGCTTACACTTCATGAAATATTATTTCTATTATTGGAGCAACTATTTCATTAATTGGAATTCTAATATATCTATTTATTATTTGAGAAACCATAGTAGTTAAACGACTAGTAATTTATCTAATTCATATTAATTCTTCTATTGAATGATTCGGATTCTACCGTCAAAAAATACGTAGCTTTTGTTTGGAACATTTTTCTGTATTCGGTGCAGATGGTGCTTTAATTGATGTTCAAAAAGAAAAATTTCTTATCTGGTTTTGTGTTTCTCACAAGAGCTACTATCAATGACATAAACCTATAATAAAGACGATTTTTAGGATTAGTCGTTCGAATTGATGTTGGAAAAAGTGAGAATTCTTGCGAGAAACAAGAAATTTTTCTTTTCGAGCATCAATTAAACCGCCATCTGCACCGAATAAACAAAAAAGGTTTTAAACAAAAGCTACATATTTTTCGACGTAGAATTAGAATCTGTAATACAAAATGGGGATTTCCATTTAAGTTATCAATGCTGCCCCCATCCGACCCAAAATATTCGACTCATTCTTCTAGCTTATGTTAAAATATTTTGGCTTAAGTAATACATATAGTTCTTGCTTCAGTCAAACTTTTTAAATTCGAGTCACCCATTTAGCTTAAGCAAAAATTGGCGTGATGCTGGCACACTTAAAAAAATTATAGTTTAAATCACATATTTCTAATTTTAATTAGCAATATACTAATTTATAACTAGACTTAAGCCAGGATTAATTTATGATAAAGAAAAGTCATTGTAGTGATGCAAGCTCCATAATTTTAGTTAAAATTTCACAATTCTCGATTAATTTATTTTATTCTGGGTTTCTATAGATACTGTTCAATTTATTTAGAATTAATCCCTAGCTTAAATCACATTTGTTTGGCTTAATTCCAATATATAATTTTAGCTTAAATCACACTATTTCCAATTCATGTGACACATATTTAGGATATCAATTAGATTATAAATCGTTCTAAATTAAATGAAATCGAGCTTAAGTCATATACTGTCTTAAGTCATACCACTTATTCTAGATTAAATGTCATTTATTTAAATTTAAGCCAGAAATCATTACCTACATTTTAATATACTAAAGCTATCTAAGTTAACCCAGCTTGCTTAATTCTAATAATAATATAATAATTTTAATAATTGTTGGCTTGTGTCTTCACAACACTTTGATCGCACATTTTTAATTCAGGTCCTTTCACTTAATACATTCTAAAATGTGGTAGCAATATATCACTTAAGCTACATTCCGTTTTGTCTAGGAATAGTTACACGCAGTTTTAGTTTGAATCTCAATTCATTCACAACCAAATCATAGCTGAAGTTCCATTATTTCAGCTTCAGCCTTACAATTAACTCTAATCAGAGTTACACTATTTCCCATTCGCGTCACACGCATTCCATATTATGTTAAATCATTCTGTCTTAAATAAATTATATTAAGACTTAAGTCACGTTTAATTTTCGTTTAAACTATAGAAATATTATGACTAATAAGGGTAAACGTGTGCCAGTTTTTTTGCCTATCAAAAGTAAAACATTTTTTTTTTATATTTCTATTTCGCTATAAACTGGCTTAATTCCAATAATTCTAGCTTTCGAGTTCACTTATAACCAAATCTTTTACCTTAAGTCACACTACTTAACCTTAAGTCCTATCTATTCTAGCTTAAGGAATTAAAGCTGTTGGCTATACTCCTTCATTCATTTAGTTCTAACTTTTAAGAAATATTTTCTATTCTACCCACAGCTATGTCTTAGTTTAAGTCATAATATATAGGCGTAAGCCTTACATACATGTTGATCTCTCTTTGGTTACTCTATATTCAATTCAAATCACACATGTTCAGCTTAAACCAAACGTGACATAATTCGCGCGTATAATACCTTCATATTCTAAATTTTGCTATTATATAGTTAGAATTAGGCCACACATAATTTAGGTTTAACCTAGAAGTATGACTTAAGCTTCAATGTACCGCTTAAAGCATTTCAGCGTAAGTCATGTTTTTCCCAAGCAATAATTAATTAGTTTTAGGTTCAACAACACAGTAAGCTTGTTAGAAATATATGACTTAAGCTATATTATAAGGCTTAAGCTATTCTAGCTTAAGTCAGGTTTTCGCCAAGTAATAGTTAAACAGTTTTTAAATCAATCTCACAATAAGCTTGTTAGAAATATGTGACTTAAGCTAAACTTATGTGACTTAAAGTCATACTATTTGACGTGGAACAAAAAAGTTATATGATTTTAGCGGGAATTGTCTGACTTAAAATCAAATAATATAATTATTATTAAAGTATACGACTTAAACAAATAATTTAGGTGACTTAATTAAACTAAATTTGAGATAAGTTAGAATTTAAAAAAAAATTAAGCGAAAATAATTAACTTAGGTAGAATTATTTTCGTTCAACTACAATCATAAAAGCTGTGTGGCTTAAACTAAAAATATTCGCCTTAATTTTCAAATTAATTCGCTGATACCTGTACTGGCCCGTTCAGTACACTATACACACACAGAAAAAAATGTATCGAACATTTTTAATTTTAATTAATATTTTATAAGTTAATTTTCCTCTGACTAGCTACTGTTGTATGCTAACTTTACTTCGCTGTATATGGATGTATATAGAGTTAAGGATTTTTATTTTATTTAATTTTAAATGAAACAAGTTCTTAAGTAAAATTTTCTTTTTACGGTTTGTTATAACAAAAAAAAATAAAAAAGTTTAGTTTTTCATTTTCCCGCTGCGTTTTTTGTGTGTGTGTGTGTGTGTACATAAAGGTAATGAGAAAATTATGTGTTGAATATAAGTTGGAATTGATTAAAAATTCAATAAGTTTTTCGTTTTGTTCTTAACTTTAAGGTTACAATGTAGTTGTTGTAATAAGAAATTGTATTAATACTAAAATAGATTAATATTTTGGCACGGGCTGTTTTATACTTAACATTGGGAGGTAAATTAATAAATCCTTTGTAGAAATATGTAATATACCTTAGCCTCTGTATGTTTAATATACAAATTTATACCTGACACGGTCAAGTGGATCTCAAACAACTGATCAAATATTTCAATAGCTGATTTGATTAGCTCACAATTGGAAGTAGTTTTCACAATTAAAATTTTAGTTACATTTGGAGTTGGTCAGAATTGAATGTAAGTTCTAAAAACGTACCTCGAAATTTTAATATTCCGAATAAATTTTAGATGCCAAATTGTACATTGTTTATTATCAAAGTTTCAAATCAATGAAAGTTTTATCTCTTAACCGGACTTGACTTTTGGAATATTATTAATTACAATTTCAAAAATGTTAATCTTTCAAAATTCAAAACTGAAAATTCTAAACATCAAATTTTCTTATTTAAAAATAATTTGAACAATTTTCAAAACTTTTAATTTGTCGTATTTAAAGTAAAAATGTTAAAAATTAAATTTATACTTTTGTTTAACTTCATTCGTTTGACAAAAAAGCAAGTTAATATTTCCGGAAATTTTTAATTTAGGATAGCCCTTTAAGTGTATTTTATGCTTAAATTGTATCGATTTATTATCGAATTTTGGAATATCAATTTCTTAATATATCGGATATCTAATATTAAAATTAACATAAAATACATATATTTAAAAATTACAAATTTATAAATTAAATTGTATAAATTCAGAAATTTTCGAATTTCCAAAAATTAGTAAATTAAGACGTTTTAAAAAAAATAAGAAATTTATTTATTAAAGATTCGAAATTTTAAATTCAAAAAATTACAGATTTTCTTAATTTTGAAAACCTAAACATTAATTTTTTAATCTAAATATTCCAAAATTTTATGAAATTTAAATTTTCAGAATTTTGTTTTCAATTTGAAATTTGTAAAAATAAAATTTCTATTTTAATGCACTTCATACCCTCGGCAAAAAGTTTCAAAGGGCAATGGAAGCAATTAATATATCGGATATCTAATATTAAAATTAACGTAAAATACATATATTTAAAAATTTCAAATTTATAAATTAAATTTTATAAATTCAGAAATTTTCGAATTTCCAAAAATTAGTAAATTAAGACGTTTTAAAAAAAATAAGAAATTTATTTATTAAAGATTCGAAATTTTAAATTCAAAAAATTACAGATTTTCTTAATTTTGAAAACCTAAACATTAATTTTTTAATCTAAATATTCCAAAATTTTATGAAATTTAAATTTTCAGAATTTTGTTCTCAATTTGAAATTTGTAAAAATAAAATTTCTATTTTAATGCACTTCATACCCTCGGCAAAAAGTTTCAAAGGGCAATGGAAGCAATTAATATATCGGATATCTAATATTAAAATTAACGTAAAATACATATATTTAAAAATTTCAAATTTATAAATTAAATTTTATAAATTCAGAAATTTTCGAATTTCCAAAAATTAGTAAATTAAGACGTTTTAAAAAAAATAAGAAATTTATTTATTAAAGATTCGAAATTTTAAATTCAAAAAATTACAGATTTTCTTAATTTTGAAAACCTAAACATTAATTTTTTAATCTAAATATTCCAAAATTTTATGAAATTTAAATTTTCAGAATTTTGTTCTCAATTTGAAATTTGTAAAAATAAAATTTCTATTTTAATGCACTTCATACCCTCGGCAAAAAGTTTCAAAGGGCAATGGAAGCAATTAATTTTTTCCTAAAATTCATAATTGATCTCAAATTTTAAAATTAATTTAAAAATTCATAGTATTATGCATTCTAAAATTTCCAGCTCAAACTTAAAAGAAAAGTTTTATTTTTGTAAATCTTAAAAACTTTAGTCTCAATATTTAAAAATCTAATTTTTTTTTTGGTATATTCAGAAACAAATTCTACATAAGTTGTATTCATTTTCAAATTCTCAATCTCAAAATTTTATTTTCAGCATCAAAATACTAATATTTTATAAGTCAAATTTTAAATGCATAATTCTTAAAGTTCCAAATCCACAGACCTAAATTTTACTAATATGAAATAAATTCTAAGTGTTTTTAAAAAAATTATTTAACATTCGAAGTTGGAAATTTTAAAAATTTCTGATTTAAATTTACTTACTTTTGAAATTTTAAATTCTTAATTTCTATCTATACTTATTCCAAAAGTTAAGAAATTAACAAATATTTGATAATAGAAATTTGAAATTTCACTTCAAATTTCAATAATTGATTTAAGAATAGTAAATTGACTTGCAGATCGAAATTACAAATTTAACTTTTCGAATAAGGACTTGACAACTGTTTTTTTAAATAAAACCAAACCATTTGAGATATTTCGAAAATTTTATTATTGGCTTGAAGTACAATCAAAACATTTATGTATGGATTTCGACATCGATCATATGTCCACTACGGGCACATTTGAAGGTGTCGATTCGTTGAACCCAATTTTCAATGACTCGGCCACACATTTCGATGGAAACGGCCGCTATCTCTCTTGGCATAAACGAATGATTTAACGTAACCCCATAAAATGGTTAAATCACACGGTCTAGGCGGCCAATCGACAGGACCATTTCTGGATATAACACGTTCATCGAATTTAGATTTCAACCATCTTGTTGAAACACATCATAACAATCTACATATATCCTGCAATTGACCAAAGAAATAACATTGCAATAATTCTCTGTACCGATCTCCATTGACTGTAACGTGACGGTCATTTCACACCATACAGTTATTTTTTGTGGATGAAATGGTGTGAAGCTCGTGAGGGTTTTCACATAATGCATATTCTGTTTGTTGACGACAACGTTTAGCCAAAAATGCAATTAACTAAAAATGGAATTAATGCTCTTGAAGGTGCAGTCACCGAATCGGAATTTTTATAGTAAATTTTATTTATTTGTAAACGTTTTTCGTTCGTGTACTTCACCATGATGAAAATATTATATCTATACTGAATGATTTGACCTTTACAGTTTGGTTATTTGTTTAAGGGTGCATTCACAGTGAAAGTTCAAAATTGTCAAGTCCCAAATGGAAAACCCGTTATAATTATAAAATTTAAAACTAAGTAAAATATTAAGAGCTTAAAAGTTATAAATTTTAAAACTATAGATTCAAAAATTAATTTAAATCAAAATTCTAAATTTTTAAAATATTTTCACAGGAAATTTAAATTTTATAAAATATTTAATTAGGATTCGAAATTGAATACTAAATCCTTTAAATATTATAGATTTAAATTTTCTTATATTTAAATATCGCAGCTTAAAAATTTAATTTTTTAATTTTCATATAAGTAAAAAAAATTTGTAATATATTGTTAATTATAAAAGTTCCAAATACTGAACCCTTAACCGGACTTGACTTTTGGAATATTATTAATTACAATTACAAAAATTTTAATGTTTACGTTTCGAAACTGTTAATTCTCAAATTTAGAAATTTAAATTTTCTTATTTAAATTATTAATTTCATTTAATCTAAAAATGTTAAAAATTGAGTTTATACGCGAGTTTTAGTTTCTATAAACATAGAATTATTCGAACTGTTTTATAATTTCAGAATTTTGGGTAATTAAATTTTTAAATCAAACTATAAATAATTTAAAATTTTTATATTTTTAATTTTATAAATTCCAAAATCAATAAATTTCATATAAAATTATAGAAATTAGAAATATCCAAAATAAATGTAAAAACTATAGTTAAAAAATTTTAAGATTCTTTTAAATTCGTACACATGTCAAAATGTACAATATTTTTAATTCGACAACTTCCAAATCCACAGTTCTAAACTTTTAAAATATTATTAGTTATAAGTTTGGAATTCTAGAAATTAGCAAATAAAATATTATAAAATAATAATTAAATTTATTTATTAAAGATTCGAATGTTTGCATTCAATTTTGAAAATCTAAATTCTTAAGTTTTAATTCTACATATTCCAAAAGTTTTTGAAAATTAAATTTTTAGAATTTTTTGGAATTTTTAAGAATAAAATATGTCAAACTATATCTACTATTTTACATATTCCTAAATTTAAAAAATTAATTTAAAAAAAAAAATTAATCTACGTCCTTCGAGAAAAATTTGTTAACAGAAAACGGAACAAAAAATATCCAAAATTTGTAATTTCATAATTAGCAAAACGATTTTAATTAATTTAGACATGGAAGATTTTCAAATTATAAATATTAATATTTTCAGATCAAACTTATAAATTAAATTTTTTAAAATCATTAAAGTTTGAACAAAAACTAAATGTGGAATTAATAAACCCATTTTCTTAAAAATTTTGAAATCTAATATTTTTTTAAATCAAAGTACTACGTTAGTTCTTTCTAAATATAAATAATAAATTCACAATCTTCAAATTTTATTATTCAGAACCAAAATACTAAATTTTATATTTTTATTTCTAAAAGTTAGAAATCCTCAATTCATAAACTTGGATTAATTAAATCGTAGATTAAAATAAAATAAAGAATTTAAATTTGGAATGTACGTTTTCAAATTGGAATGGAAGTTCTGTTTTAAGATTTGCTTGTTTGTTAACAAAATCCACACCAACAATGTTGCATGAAAACAATATTTCCAACGATACCAGCAGACTAACTGGTTTTATTAAAAAGAAACGTCTTTGATTTATATTATTTACGTATGTTTCATCCCCGTCCTCCCTCCGACAACATTAAAAGTTCAATGTAAAAGTTTTTTTTTTATACAGCTCAGCTCTTTATAAAAAGAAGTAGATATCAGAAATATGCAACATTTTTACAGTATCACAGTCGTCGTCGTATTTGAAACACACAGACCAAACAAAAAAGAATAAAGATAAAAAGTCTTTAAGATATGGTTGGTTGCAACAACAAATTTGATAAAATCTTTAATCTTAAAAATTACAACAAAAAAAAAACAATATTTTATTTTAATTAAAATAATTAAATTTTGTTGGATATATACAGACGATTTTTGAAGTTCTACATGAATATTATTTACATTTTTTTTTTAACAAAATTGTTAAAATAAAATAGTTTTAATTAACAATTTTTCCTATAATACATTTAAAAATGTTGTTATCTTAGAGATTTAATGGGAAATTGAATTTTTTCGTCTTGTCAATTTTTGCATTTCTCTATACTATATACCTAGACCGTACACATACATTTGTACATAGGTAAATAATTTACTTGTTGTAATTTGGTTTTCAATTTGAATAAAATATTTTTAAACAAAAATATAAAATTAGATAAATTGAGTAGAAAAACTGATATCAAATTTTTTGATGATTTGGTAAAATTTATCCATTTACCTTTCTAGAGAGATACGACTAAAATATATTTTATATGTTGTAAATAATACATAACTTCACATATATATACACATAATGTATATATATATATATTATAATCATCATATTGTTAAAAAAAAATGGAAACTGTAAGGATAAAAGGATATCGTAAAAAAAAAATTCTATATAAAATGAAATTGCATTTTTTTACTTTCGTAACATTACCACACACAAAACCTTAAGTGTTTTAAAGAAAATTACTAAGAAGAAATAATAAAACACTTTATATATAAAAATATAAATCGTACATTATATATAAAAAAAATACAATACGTTATTTAATTTACACGATATTACGGTCGATTTTTTTTTTGCTGTTATTAAATTTTAGTATACCGATTTTTCCTTTTTCAAAACGGGTTTCTTCGGGCAAACATACAAGTATATAAATGAAAAATACAACACACCAACAACACATCTTTGATGTAATATTTTAAAAAAAAAACGGAAAAGCTTTTTATTACAGTAAAAATTAATTAATAGTAATTGAGTGTATTCCTTAGTATGTGAAAAACTTCTAATTATTTCCAGCCGAGGGCATCTAAATTTTCGATAATGATTGTTATGTAATTGAGTCGAATAAATAGTTTAATTGCTTCAAAGAGATAAAAATATTGATGTCCTTCAAAGAATTGAATCTTAAAGCTTAAACTTGTACCCAGATCCTACGTGATCCGTATCTGTTTGATTTTTCGATTGATTGCCCGTAAAATGAGGGTTCCGTATTCAATATGTAGATACCACAAACAAACATGGTGTAAACTGAAGGACTGCCTAAGCAAACTGAACAAGTTAAACTGTCACTGCCGCCTCAATACTTTCATCATTTTTCATAACTCTCTTACTGCCAATAAAGTTGCCAATGAGTTAGAGTTTAACCCGATAGTCACATGATCGTAGCTCTACCGTAAAAAGAAAGTTAATGAACTGATGGAATCATTTTGGAAACGGTCAAGAGATTATTTAACAAATTGAATATATCGATTGATAACGCCAATCCATCTTAGATCAGACCAACGATAATAGATTCCAAATCCAGCACTATAAGATTAGGTTATTTTATAGACCATTTAATTCCACTATAGATCATCCACCAATAAAAGCGTTCCGTAGAACAAGCTACTATAAATCGCCTATCAAAAAAATTAAATAATGGAGCTTAGTCCCCAGGATCCCTGAATGCCTCTCTTCATTGCCAAAATATCACAGTAGCTTATTTGTAATTTTTCAAAACGAGTTTACTATCCGTGACAGCAACTTTGAGCGAAACTGATGCCGCAAAATACGATCAAAGTGATCAGTACCAACACTGGTATAGGTATTAGTACCATCGAAATCTCCCGCAATATCCAGAAAAGTACCCACAAGTAGCTGCTAATTATTGATGAGCCATAATAAAAAAAAATATTAAGTTCATTAGAGTTGAGTGCCAAAAATAGTATTTGGTCCAGCCAGTCGAAAATGTAGTCGAGAACTTGTAAACTTATCAAGGATCAAGACTACAAAAAATGAATAATCCTAAAACACGCTCCATCTCTTCAAAATATCAAAATTACGCTCTGCTCACCACAAATATAAAATTCTGTTGGCGCTGTCCAGAAATATACACGAAAATCGATTAATATATCTACGACCGGCTGTGCTACATTAAGTAAAAAACATAATAAGTGAGGTCCCACATATTTCTTACCTCTTGACAACAAAGATATGATGTTCTATAGCTATCCGATAAATTGAATAAGAAATTTTGAACATATGATCTCCACAGTAAAAATTTATCAAAAATTAGTCTAGTTGGACACAAGGTAGAATTTTGTTTAAGCTGATGCTGTGGATCTCTCTAGGATCAGCGATCGGAACTACTAATTTTTGTAGAAAATACTAAAGGGTATCAAAATTCCAAAATTGAGCCCCTTTGACCGTAGAAGTAGGAAAAAATCCGATTTAATTTAAAAGGCCTCTGAGGCCCTCACTAAAAAGTTGGCTTTCCTGTTATCTCACTAGATATCTCATTGTTTAGTAAGGCAAAATGCTTTTATCTATATTAGAGTCGATATGTTTTGGTGTGAGTCTTTCCTAACTCTTTCAAATTTGAAGTAATCATAAGCAGATGGGTTTGCCTCAATGACATTATGGACTTGATTTGGTCATGATTAGTGCCAAATGATTCAATTCAAGCCATAGTTTTTAATTTATCTGACAAAGTATGACTTTGATAATGATCTTGATTGGTTACGCCAGCATTTTGAATCTTTAGCAAGATTTGTATTTTTATTTGAAAAAAAAGTAATCTACATTAAAGCAAGCTATACGGTTGAGAGAGCCTAGAAATACATCTGTGAAGAACATTTCATTATTTAAATTCAAAACTTTGGCTAAGAAATATACTTTAAACATTTCAAATCTAGTATAGAGTATTTTTAACTGCATCCTCGGCTCAGTCAAATCTTTAATTGATTCGGAAAATAGTTCGTAATATGTTCGTAACTGCAATATTAACAAAATATCGATTAAATCAGTCTACGACCTCCTACAAATGGGCTATTATACCCTTACTATTCTCTAAAAATACGGCTCGGTTAAAAAAAATTTGTTTGAAATCAATGCTTATTCCATTATGTAGGGATTGTGTGACTTACTCTTAATCAGTTCATTATTCTTCTCTATTTAAAAGCAAGAACAGATTTCTATTCTTTGACAGTTTCAGTAGTTCCAAATAGACAATGTAACTGGCAATGAGTTCCTTTTTTATTGTTTAAAACTTCCCAAACTGTAATCAAGTTATTAAACGACTTTCTATCATGATATTTGGGTCTCTTATTTGTCAAGTTATTTCCAAAAATTATAAGAACCAGCCTAGGTGAACAAGTCACGAATTAAAATCGATCAAACATTTATAAATATTTTAAAAAAGTGTTGGGAAACAAATTTCAGTCATTATAGCTTTTTATTCAAATATACTGAAGCTTTAAGGTAAATAAAACTCCTAGAAATATAAATAAATTATATTTGGATTAGAATAGCCTTCGAGTTGGGAATCATTCAATGTAAAAGCACGTCTGTGATCTTCAAGTAAAATAATATATATAAGCTTTTACATTCCAAATCTTGCTTCAACACGAAAACTGCTTTTATAATTTGGAAGTAGATAACGTTTTATATTACTTTGGGAGACTATAGCAGAAAGCTTTCAATATAAATTGCAACTAATCTAAGAAAAAAAGCTCTCACCCACATATAAGGTAAAGCACTTTCGAAAGAAAACTAAATCAAATTTTATGAAAGCTCTAACTTATGTATGTATACTAATTTCTTTCATGAAAAAGTTCACGATATATTCTAATCTTGTAAATGTAAAAATGCTCCATTCAAACAAATGATTAAAGCTCAAAGGTCAATAAATCTCAATAAAAGCCTCATCAGTTCTATTATTTGTTTACAATTTGAATTAGACTGACCTTCTAGTTGAGAAGCTTTAAATGTAAAAGCATATATAATATATTTCCTTACACATCTTTAGAGATTCTGCAAGGAAAATATTATAAGCTTTTGCAGTTAAAGCTTTTCATTATCATTATATCCAAAAGCTTCCTTGAACATTAATACTGTTTAACTTAATGCTCGTATAATTTGGTACTAACTAACATTTAATATTATTTTGGGAGGGTTGGAACGAAAAGCTTTCAACCATTATAAACCAAAATACGCTTTCAAAAGAAAACTTAAAATAAACCGTATGAGAACTTATGTATGTACATATACTGATTTTATTCATAGAACTCAACATTTGAACTTATCAACTAAGCTTTCAGTTTGTTATATAAAGTGATTACTGAATATTACTTTAATATTCGATGCGTAGTAGCAGGTACTCTGAGACATTCACGCAGTTATCCGAACAATATAAAAATTTACCAACCGCTTTTTTACATATCAGTAGCCTAATTCTATAACGCATAAGATAACGTGAAAACGCGAAAACGAGTACTTTACACGTTTTCATACTAAAATGGTATTCTATAACTTTACACCAAGATAAATTAAAAAATGGGTAAGATATTAAACGTCAATAAATTACACATACAATTTATCTTGTGTAGTTCGTTTTCACGGATAAAAATTTAAAATTTAAAACTAAAATTTCACGAAGAAGGCGGGCTAGTGCCGAACAAAAAAAACATGTTTGTCCTTGTTACTCTTTATATTATATTATGAAACGAAACACTAACGAAACGTCAAAGTGGTTTTAGACACGATAAAATTATTCAGCAAGAAAACATTTACACGCTGACTACTTTGTTTTATAGAATACCATTTAACCTAAATAAGATAGAAATTGTGTAAATTTTTTTTGTGTAAACTTTTTCAATGTTTCGTTTTTTCACATTATCTTGTTTTTACAGAATTAGACCACTGATGTCCACATTGAATTTAGGGCTTTTTACAAATATTAGAAATATAAATTTCATCTCTTAGGTTCTATTTTTAATTTAAATATTTACTAAAGCTCAACGGCTTGTGACTAATCACAATGACAACATTATAATTCATATAGACAACATTCAAATTATTAACTGAAAAATTTGTCAAGTTATCCCAAAAATTAGCAAACAATGTTGACCAAAGAAATTGTAAAACTCAGATTAACTTTGAGCTTTTCGTTCAATCCTATGAGCTGACTCCTAATATGATATATAAATAGAACTTGTAGAGTTGTATTATTTGTTTTAAAATTACCGTCTTCAAGTGGAAAAGTTTTAAATACAAAAGCTTATTAATTATATTTTGTTGCAGAAGTTTAATGGTACTCTAAAAAAAAATACTATATGTATATATAAACTTTTATATTTAAACCATTATATTACAAAGCTTCCTTCAATATAAAGACTGTAAAGCTCCTAAAAATTTGATACTGTCCTACCCAGCCTTATATATTATTTTGCGAGAGCTTTACGAAAAAGCTTTCAAGATAAAATATAACAATTCTTGAAACAAAACAAGCTTACAACCAGATATATAATAAAAAGCACTTTCAAAGGAAAGCTGGAATTAATTATCATGAGAGCTTTTAACTTATGTGTATGTTTACTAATTCTATTCATGAAAGCTTAATATTTAAACTTACTGAATGAGCCTTCACTTATCTGTTCAAATAAAAAATATTTTGAATCTTTAAATTTAAAAATAATATTTTTAAAACATTAAAGCTTTAGACGCTTAATTAAAATAAAACAAATTCATTTTCTTAATAATTTTAGAAGAATATTAATAAATAAAACATTTTAACTTAACCTACAAATTGTATACTTATTTATTTCACAGGCAAACCATCGCGCGTCATACATCTACGTAACATCCCCAATGAATCAACAGAAGCCGAAGTAATACAATTAGGTGTACCATTTGGCCGCGTAACAAATGTCCTTGTACTCAAAGGCAAAAATCAAGCATTTCTAGAAATGTCCGATGAGGTGTCCGCGGCCGCAATGGTAGCCTGCTTCAATAATAATCCACCATTGATGCGGGGCCGTACAGTTTATATACAATTTTCAAATCATCGTGAATTAAAAACGGACCAAAGCCATTCAGTAGCTGTATGTATATAAATAAACAAATTAACCGCTTTATAATTAATTGATAAATAATAAATAAAATAAGTTTGGTTTTTTGCATATTTTTTTTTTTTTTTTTTGTTAATTTATTTATTTAATAATATTCTATTATTTATTTCATTTCTATTTTTAATTTTTCATTTTATTTTAAATTTTTGGTCCCAAAATTCTTTTGCAAAAGAACATTTCATTACATTATTACAAATTATTAATTTTAATTCCATATATATATATATATATGTATGTATATAAATATTTTAACCAACAACAATATACTCATTATTGGAATGGGGATTTCTAAAAAAAAAAAAATTAAATAAAATAATAATAATTAAATTAGTTTAGTAAGCAGACGAGAGTCATCTCCTAATTTTCGAATATTTTTTTTTTTTTTAATAAATTTATTATTTAATATTTATTCCTAAATATATTTTGTGTCCTCCTCTACATAACTCCTCTTCTGTACATGCTTAAAGTTCTCTAAATTATTTCTGTTTTCTGTATCCTAAATATTTTATTCAATACACAATTTTTAGTAGTTAAGACAACTAAATTTGAACTAAAAACTAAACTCTAGTTTATAAGAAGTAGCTCGGTTAAATGGATGATCCATGATTTTGTGTACAAAATGGTGATTATTAATTTTTTTTTTTGTTTGTTAAAAGCTCACGTAAAGTAGTTTTCTAGATCTTAAAAAAATGAATCCCAAAACTTTTACTTTTTTATCTTTTTGTTTGATTTTGGTAATTTTTTTATTTATTTATTTTTTTTTTTTTCGTAATCGAATCCCCAAACCAATATAAAGATTTTCAGTCATATAAATAAATATATAAAAAAAAAATAAATAAATCAGTTTGCAATTTAGTTTTGGGACAAAAATTTAAGTTTTTTTTTTTTTTTGTTTTTGTTTGTTTTGAATTTTGTTTTTTTTTTTTTGTTAAAATTTAAATATTTTTTAAAATGCTTCTTAAAATTGTTTTGATAAATTTTGATACCTTTAAAAAAAAAAACGAAAAACAACAAACCAAAACCAAAATTTTGCTTTTAGAGCGCATCTTTTGCACTACAAAATCAAGATTTTACAAAATCACCTGGATCTGGATCACCATTACCAATAACAGCTACCGCGACCGATTCAACCAACGTACAAAATAATGCACAAGGTGGACCTAATACCGTACTCCGGGTCATTATTGAATCTGTATTTTTCCCAATTGCTGTGGACACACTATATCAAATATTTCAGCGGCATGGCAGAGTTTTAAAAATAGTTACATTCACCAAAAATAATTCATTCCAAGTAAATTTTATTATAACTCATTTTTTTAAATACATATATTTTTACTGTCACATTTACAACAACAACAACAACAACCACAACAAACTATTTTTTTTATTTTATTATTATTACCTTAGTAGTTACCTGATTCGTAACCGTATGTGACAATTTACTTAACACAAAAAAATTTTAAATTTTCAGGCTCTCGTACAGTATATCGATGCACAATCGGCGCAACACGCTAAAGCAGCCCTAGATGGACAAAATATTTACAATGGCTGCTGTACACTCCGCATCGACAATAGTAAATTGACGGCGCTCAATGTTAAGTACAATAATGATAAATCGCGTGACTATACAAATCCGTCATTGCCACCGGGCGAACCAGGTGCCGATGTAATGGGTGGCGCTGGAGGTCTCGTAAACAGTGATCTACTTTTGTTGGCCGCCCGCCAACGACCAGCCTTAACAGGTATTTATAGTGCAAAGAGTGCTGTGACGGGCGCTTTTTACTAACCCCATATAAGATAGATATCGACTTGTTTCTTATTAAATTAAAGCCTATTCCCATTTAGCTGTAAATGGTTTGGCCACGCCTGGCGTTTTGCCACCGTTTGCATTGGGCTTGGGTGCCCCATTGGCCAGTGCGTACGGTGGTGGAATTCCAAATTTAGGCGCATTCGCATTAGCATCGACCGGCGCCTTGGGACCAACAACACCGGCCGCCCTACGAGGACTATCCAATGTCGTACTGGTGTCGAATTTAAACGAAGAGGTAAATACAAAAAATTATTTTTTAAAAAACATATTTAACATTTTATTTATCGCTTTATTTATTATTTTTTAAAAAAAAATAAATCATTAAGTTATGTAATTAATAATATTTAACCCTTATTTTAATTTTATTTTTATTTCTATATTTTGTTTTTGTTTTTTTTATTTATTTATCGAAATTTGTGTTTACCTTTAATATTTTATTTTATTTATTTAAAATTCCAAAAAAAAAAATTAAAAGACATAATTAATTATCATACATATATAAATAATGATAATTAAATTTAATTTTTAATTATGTATTACTCTGCTAACTATGATCTCTGTTTTCTTTCTGTAGATGGTCACGCCTGATGCTCTATTTACCCTCTTTGGTACGTCTGCACATTTATTTTTAATTAAAACTATATTTTATTAATTAATTTACTATTTTGTTTTTGTTTTTTTTTTTGTTTAATTTGTAAAACTATTTATTTACTTTTTTGTGTACATACATACATATTTATATAGATTTACTAAAAATCGATCGATAAAATGCTTTTGTACCTATATATAAAATATGTAATGAAATAATCGATATTTGAAAATATATTTGCGTCCTTGCTATATATTGTATACCTATAATATACGTTAAAAATGTGTCTGTGCTAAATAATATGTATTACATAAACTCTTCACTATTTTATTAGTTCTTCCCCCTATATAAATGCTGTCACTTGACTTTTTATACAACTATTTTATTTTTATTTATTTATTTTTTTTAATAATAAAAACTAATTCTTTTTTATCGTTATATTGCAAAATAAAATTAAATATCTATACATAAGTGCATCATTCTTGTTCTATCAATATATATATATATATATATATATACTTATAAACATTATATTGCCAACGTTTATTTATTTAGGAAATATAAATAAATATTCATCGAAAAAAAAATTTGTAAATAGTAATGTAGAGTTGAAAATAGTTCTTATTGTTATTAAATAAAAAATTTTAATTTTGATTACATTGGCAATATTTTTTATTTATTATTAAATTTTATGTTAAATATTTGTAGACGCTATTTTTGATTAGTAAATAGTTATTTACCGAATTACCCGATCTAAAGAAACTGTACATGGAATTCAATTAATTTGTTAAATAATAATTAATTTAATAGAGTTGATATTATATTTTGATCGATGAAATTTCAAAATATCAAGTTCAATTAATTTGCAAACATTAAATATCTTCTACATGAATTTATGTTCCACAAATTTATTATTACCAAATAAAAGACCAAAAATTTTTGGTACCCATTGAAATTCTTACTCCAAACCTATTCGCAGATTCGCGAAAATCAAGAAAGCTTAATTTACCTGCAGTTAGCTAATAACCACGGACTGAACTGTCTAAGTGTTTTTAAGTAATTTCGATACATAAAATTACGAAGATTGAAGATTTTAAACTCCTCAACATGCTCAACATTTAATTGTGAGCTTTTCATTGAAATTTTTCTATACTCAGAAAATTAATTTGTTGATTGACGAAATTAACATAATCTACAAAATTGTTTTTTATCAAAAACCAATCGTTTTATGGAAATAAGCTTTCAATATTTTTAAAGCTAAGTTAAATCGCGTGTCTAATTTGTAGCTCGTATGTACATGGAATAAAAAACTTTAACAAAACGCTTCGTTATGGTCTTGTAGCTGAAATAAGCTTCAGATATTTACCAAATCGCGATAATAAGAGTCTGCATTCGTTAGATTTGAGTATTACTATTCTGAAAAATATAAACCATCAAAAGCTCGAACAATAAATTCTTGATTAAAAACAAAATAGAATTATTTTTCTGAAAGTTTTTATAAATTGTAGAGTTATCAAAAAGATCATTAAGATTCCGTGATTCCCCAAAGCTCATAAAAGTTTTCAGAACAGTTGATTAATAAATATTTCCCGAAAGTTTAAAAATAAATTACACCTAGAAAATAGGCATTGAAAGTTCCATTAAGTGCTTTCCCACTCAACTTGGAAGCTTTAAACGAACTTTTGATCGTTTTAATCCTTTTAATCATTCAAGCATTTAAAATTAAATAGAAATCCATTTTTTGTTTCATTGTTTGAAATGTTGAAAGCTCGGAAGGTGGACGTAAACACCATTTAGTCTATAATAAAATTATGAAAGCTCTTAGTTCATACAAAAAAATTCTGAGAGAGTTGACAATAGTTATTATTGTTAAAAATATTGTTGTTGTTTGTTACATAAATGTTTTTAATTCTGATAACATTGAAAATATTATTATTTACTATTAAATTTCATGTTAAATATTTACAGATGCTAAATTACCAGAATTCACAAGTAAATATTACCAGAGCCCTTTTCCACACAAAAATATCTAAATAACTTGCAAATATTAAATTAATTTATTCTACATGAACTTTAGTTTCACAAATTTATTTTCAAAAATATGTGTATCGCTCAACGTTTTGGTTGAATGGATCTGAAGAACCCCAAAAGTTTTACTCGCACATGCACATACAATCAAAACAGCTTAATTTACCTACGGTTACGTAATATCCTCAGACTGATCTGGATTCGTTACGTTTGAGTTATTTAATTGTAGTAATATGATTAAAGAGTGAGCTTTTCATTGAAATTTTCCTATACTCAGAAAATTACTTTGTTGATTATCACAGCTTGGATCCGATGGACCGATTAACTATCTAAAACCAATCGTTTTATGAAAATAACCTTTTTAACTAATATATACATGGAATGAAAAGCTTAAACAAAAAGCTTTAAAATTCTATACCAAACCGCGATAATAAGAGTCTGCATTCGATTAGATTTCAGAATTAATCTTCTGAAAAATGTACATAAATTATCGAAAGCTTGAAAACTAAAACCCACCGTAATAAGGTTTAATAGCGACTAAAGCTCTTGATTAAATGAAAATAGAATTATTTTTCTGAAGACTGTGTAAATTGTATAGTTATCAAAAAGATTATTAATATTCAGTTTTTCCCAAAGCTCATAAAAGCTTTCAAAATATTTGATTATTAAGTGTTTCCTAAAAGTTAAAAAATTAACTAAACCTAGAAAATAAGCATTGAAAGTTCCATTAAGAGCTGTCCCACTTACTTTGGAAGCTTTAAACGAACTGTACGTTTTAATCCTTTTAATCATTCAGGCATTTAAAATTAAATAGAAATTCATTTTTTGTTTCATTGTTAGAAATTTTGAAAGCTCGGGAGGTAAACGTAAACACCATTTAGTCTATAATAAAATTTTGAAAGCTCTTAATTCATAGAATTTTTTCGGAGAGCCTTAAACTATATATAAAAATAAAAATTTCTAAATAGTAATGTAGAGTTGACAATAGTTATTATTGTTAATATAATATTGTTGTTATTTGTTACATAAAAAATTTTAATTCTCATAACATTGACAATATTTTTATTCATTATCAACAATATCGTTAAATGGGTCTGAATTTATTCGCACATTCACATAAAAACAAGACAACTTAATTTACATGCAGTTAAACGACAGACTGATCTGAAATCGTGATTGATGCTGTTTTTGAGTGCAATTTTGATATATCAAATATCATGCAAACCAGTATCTTGATACGTATGAACTATTTAATTGTAGTAATATGATTAAGGATCTTAACATTTTTCAAAATCTATTTGTGAGTTATTCATTGCTATACTCGGAAAATTACTTTGTTGATTGTCACAACTTGGATCCGATGGACGCCTAGAGGCTATGAAATTAATTTAACCTACAAATTCGTTAACTATGGAAATAAACTTTCAATATTTTTAAAGCATAGTCAAGTCGCTTGTCTAATTTTTAACTCGTATGTACATGGAATAAAAAGCTTTAATAAAACGCTTCGTTATTGTCTTGTAGCTGAAATAAGCTTTAAAATTCTACCAAACCGCGATAATGAGGTCTGCATTCGTTAGATTTGAGAATTAATCTTCTGAAAAATTTAAATTATTGAAAGCTCGAACAATAAAAGACAGCGTAATAATTTTTAATATCGAATAAAGCTCTTGATTTAAAAAAAAATAGAATTATTTTTCTGAGAGTTTGTATAAATTGTAGAGTTACCAAAAAGATCATTAACATATGGTTTTTCCTCAAAGCTAATAAAAGCTTTCAAAAGCTTTGTTTACTAAGTATTTCGCGAAAGTTTAAAAATAAATTAAACCTAGAAAATAAGCATTGAAAGTTTCATTAAGAGCTTTCCCACCCAATTTGGAAGCTTTAAACGAACTGATCGTTTTAATCCTTTTAATCATTCAGGCATTTAAAATTAAATAGAAATCCATTTTTTGTTTCATTGTTTGAAATGTTGAAAGCTCACAAGTTGGACGTTTAACATTGACAAAACTATTATTTACTATTAAATTTTATGTTAAATATTTGAAGATGCTAATTTCCCAGAATTTACAAGTAAATGCTACCAGAGGCCTTTCCCCCCAAAAAAACAATCTAAATAACTTGCAAATATTAAATTTATTCCCCACGAAGTTTTGCTTTAAGTTACTTTCAAAAATATGTATATCGCTCAACGTTTTCAAAAATATGTTTATCGTTTGGTTCCACAAATTTGGTTGGATCGGTTCGGAGAGCCCCAAACATGTTACTCGCACCTTCACATAAAACCAAGACAGCTTAATTTACCTGCAATTAGCTAATAACCATAGACTGACCTGGAATCGTGATTAATGCTGTTTCTGATGTAATTGTATATGTACGTATATGACTACAGATCTTCTCTTCGAACCGCTCAAAATGTATTTGTGAGCTTTTCATTGAAATTTTGTTGTACTCAGAAAATTAATTTGTTGATTCTCACAGGTTGGTTTCGATAAATTTAATAAAGTAATGATTTTCTGAATGAACTTTAGGCAATTCTTTGGAACGCCTTGGAATTATATTATAAGTGTACTGAACGCCTATAGAGAGCTTAGTTAACATAATCTAAAATTAATTATCAAAAACCAATTTTTCTATGGAAATAAAATTTTTAGATTTTTAAAGCTTAGTTGGGTCGCATATCTGCCTTTTGAACTCGTTGAAACTGGATACATTTATAAAATAAATTTATAAAAATAAATTGAAAAATTATGTACATGGAATAAAACAGCTTTTATAAAAAGCTTCATATAGGAAACCACGGTAATTAGAGTCTGCGTTAGATAAGATTTGATAATTAATCTTCTAAAGAATATAAATTATTGAAAACTCGCGGAATAAAAGCTAGCATAATAAGATTAAGAATCGGCAAAAGCTCTTGATTTAAAAAAAACTTTTCTGAAATTTGTAAACCACATATTTGTATAAATTGTAGACTATTGTAAAAGAATTACCAAAAAGGACAAAGAAAATTCAGTTCTTGTCAAAAGCTCATAAGAACCACGATACCTTTTTCCCAAACCAGTTTAACAAATTTCTGAATTAGGTTTTATATTTTTGTATTTTCTAAAACTTTAAAACTAAATTAAACCTATAAAAGAAGCATTGAAGTGTTACATTGGTCGGAAAACCTAATTAATATATTATTTAATGAATAAAGTTCTAAATGAGCTTTTTTAAATCATTTTTAATTCTTTTAATCATTCAAAATTAAATAGAACTCCATTTTTCGTTTCATTGTTTGAAACTGTCGCACGCTCTTTAGTTTATAAAATTATAGAAAGCTTTTCTAGCTTTTCTACTTAATTGTTTTTGTTACCATCAAAGTATAAATCGTATATTTGTCTTCATCACTCGCTATATATATATACTCGCCGCAGGTTTCATTAATAAAATTTAAGCAACTGGAAAATATATGGTTGAGTGTATAGATGCAGCAATTAGTATCAGTTCAACTATAAATCAGAACAATATTATTTAAACCAGAATTATGGTCAATTATCGTTGCTGCTTAAAGTCTCTCAAAATTGAAAAAGCTTTTTGGAATTTTATACGAATTATTATCATTTCTAAATTAAGCCTACGATTGGAACTCAATTGTACAATTCAGGTTTTTTCAAGCTGAAAATTGAAGAATCTAATATTCTACTCCTTAAATTGTGGACGTTGAATAGCTACAAATTCGATAAACTATAGATTCTAAATATTTGTAGATTTTTAGAATGTGATATTGGTGACATCACTGGTGGCCACTCAACTGTTTATTTGTTATATAGCGAGGTTGTGCAAATATTTTTATGTAAAAATAATTTTGAAGTTATAAACTTTTATACATTTGCTTGTATTGGAATACATTTGTTTTTCTTTAAAACCATAAATTTAATCCACAAATCAGCTACCAACAATAAACTCCAATTATGCTTTTCGACATGCACTTGACCGCGGAGCCGGACCATAGATCAATACCATTTTGTGAACTGCACGCGAACTGTTAATTCAAAAATTTTGTCATTTAGATTTAACTACAACTAGGCGAATTTAAAAATGTAGGGTTGAACAATTTCAATTTTATTGAATACTCAATAAAAACTTTAAATCAAAAGTCGGTTTAAAAAATAATGAATTTTAAGAACAGAAATTTTAAAATATTAGCAAATTTAGGCTCGCGCAGTTTGCTTCAATTACAGGTCCGATTTAATTCGTATTCTTTTAATAGCCTTCACTAAATATATGAATTTTGAATATTGAAAAATTCGAATTTTAAACTTTAATTAAGAAATTTAAAACTGCTGGGAATTATGAAATCTCAAAAAATTTTAGTTCTTCAAAACCAATTGAATTTGATTTCGTTAAATTCGTTTCCAAAATTCTTTTTTTAACTTGTGATCTAGATATCGCCAAGACATCAACCTTTTTAAACCATTTTTAAGAATTTTGCAGAGTTTGAAAATCTTCTAACATTTAAAATGGAAGCTTGAATTTTTATTCGTGAAATTTTATAAATTTTGATAAATTTTTGAACTTCAGATGAAACATGATTCTGGTGACTTTTAAAATTTGACGGGAATTTGTAAAATATTTAAAATTTTGTTTAAATTTCATATAATTCGATTGATATTCCGAATTTAGAAAAATTAAATATTTCGAAAATTGAAAATATCACAAAATTCTACCCAGTTAATTTTCTATAGATATGTGAATTTTGAATATTGTAAAAATTGGAGAAAAGCTCTAAAATTCAAAACATGTTCACAAATTTGAAATTTTAATATTTAATCAAGAAATTTAAAAGTTTAAAAATATCTTGGTTTTTCAAAACTGAGTTAATATTTCAAAGTTAAATTGAAAATTTTAAACATCAAAACTAATTTAAATTATAGATAATTTCCATGTCGCATTTAATCGTAACTGGAAATTTACAATTTTCAATATGTCGAAATGCCGAAAGGTATAAATGTAAATATACGTTTGTACATTAAAACTGACCCAAATTCCGTGGCACACTATGATTCGGCCCTGCTCGTTTAAGTTTCCTAAATTTTACCAAATTTTGAATTTTTCATAAATTTCTTGCTAAATTATTTTAATTTTTGCAACCCGAATAAATATTTTACAAAATAATTAAAAAGTAAATTTTGATTTTTTTGAATTTAAAATTTGAATTTTTGATTTTAGAATTAGAGAATTTTTTTCATTTCAAAGCACATCTAAATAGTTGTATTCCATAAAATGAGAAAAGTTGTGAAAAATAATAATTCGAATTTTATTTAAATTACGATTTAAACATTATTTTGTAGATCACTAAATTTTTATGTTTTCTGGAAATTTTCATAATACAATAATAATGTAATTACTTTTATTTAATTAAAAATTTGTGAAAATTTTAAACTCAAACCTTCAATTTAAATTTAAAGAAAATGCTACGGTTTAGATTTTGAAAAATATATTTGTTTTAAAATATATCCTCTAGTTCATATAACTATATAGAATGTTAAAATTGTATCATAATGTCAAGAAAGTATCCTTAAAAGTTGCCATTTTTACTCAAATTTTTGCCATGGAAGTCAATTTGAACGCACATTGCGATCCATGCAAAAATTAAATTCTACCAATTTAAATATGAAGAAACATTCTGAAGAAATGATGAATTTTCTAAATTTCACGAGGTTGGCAATGAAATGTGCGTTTCCTTTCGTTTGACCGCCCATTTTTATAAACATAATTAAACGATTGAACGCATTTATGTACATACTCAATTAAAATCAGGATTTAAAAATAATTGTTAAAACTGATAAACGTTTACGAAATTTCAAAATTTTGTCTTAATCTAAATTTGTAATTTTAAGTAAAGTGTTAAGTCTTTGAATTTTACAGTTCATGGCCCCAACATAATTCAAATTGTTGTGTAAATTTCTATTCAATAGCAAAAATCGATATAAACTTGAGAACTCAAAACTTCCTTGCACGTTTTGTTCAATCAATTTGAAGTATGAATCTAAATTGGTCAAATTGCGTTTGAAGTACCAATAGAAATAAATCAACCAAACCCAAAATTACAGTGTTGCTGTGCCATTATAATTTACATATACGTATATTACAATTTGGTTTTTTATAAATTGAGTGTTAAAACCATATTTTTACGTACACACTCAAAATAAACGTATGTATCTCCATTGAATTATGCGGTGAATACGGTTGAAATAACCTAATTAATGACAACAAACAAAACCAACAAATAATAATAAATTTACTGAATTAACCAACCAAAAAGCACTTGAGTACTTGAAATTAATCATTTTTGATTAACTGACAAAATTTAATTTGTTTGTATACAAAATTTATTTATTTATATACTCGGACGGATATATTGATTGATCCCGAAACTCCCTCGCTTGATTATATCCATAATTATGTATATAAATATTTTGTACTTTTGAATTTTTTTATAATAATAATAATTAATATTGGTAGGTACTTAACAATAAATTAATACAATAAAATAAAAATTAAAACATTAAATCATTTATTATAAAAATGAGTGTGTACTTCAATCATCAGTTTTAATTTATATAAAATAATATGAATTGAAAAAGTTCTTTATTTATATTTATTTTATAGTGCTGCTGTTTAATTATATCCCCGATAATCCTACCGTTAAATTATTTAAATGTTAATCAACATTTCTATACATACATATGTATTTATTGTACATTTATTTATTTTCAATCAATTTATTAATAAATATTTTAACAAAAAAAAAATCTACTAAATAATTTATGTGCCCACAAATACGTTAAAAATAAATAACAATATAAATAAATTTATATTATTGTTATTATTTATAAAATTTATTTTTATTTTTAAATACAATTAAACAACATGTACATGTATATGCGGGATCGCCTGTAGGATAAAAATAATTGGCTTGTATGTTCCCAATTATTTTACATAACGTATATATGTACATACATAAAATATAATACTCATCGTGTTCATAATATTCTCCCATCAAACTTTTTAATTTTATTTATTTATATATAAAACAATAGAATAATTAATTTTATTTTGTAAATTTTTTTTTATATTTATGTAAAGTCTCTTATTGTTGGAATACACAAACATACATATATTCATAAATATTTGTGTTCCTTGGTGAAATAAATTAAAGCATTTGTTTGGTTTTTTATTTTTTTTTTGTTTTAACAATTATTAGTATTAACGACGTTACACAAATTTTTATTTGTTATTTTTAAAAAAAAATTATTTTATTATGTTTAACGTAAATATTGCTAAGCTTCTGATAATTCAACAACTTTATTGGTTTAAGACCACTGAAATCCACTAGAAAAGAAATATTAACAGAGTAGTAGTGGCCCCACTTGAGTCCAATAGATGACCTATTTGTGTGACCTTCAGAAAAAGTATTACTTTTTAATATGTAAGCCATTTGACCTGGGTTCAGATCATTTGAAAATGTCAGTGAATTAAAATGTCCAGCGAGTTCCAAATTTACTCATAAAATGTTTCCATTTTTTTTTCAAAAATATTTAAATGCAACTTGTGTAAGGTAATACTTTCTGAAACTTTTTTGAATGCTAGAGCTGGATACTAAACTTCTTTCGATATATTGAGAAACTTTTCAAGCCTACATAAACCATGTGAAGATTTGTATTGATTGTTTCTAAAGTTGTTCACCCCTAAACTGTATATTTTTAACATTAAAGTATTTCATCTTCCAAATTTCTGAAGTTTTTAATTGAAAAATGAGGAGCAGTAGTTTACACCACGTTAAGATGATTTGATGCTGTTTTGAGATTTCAAATTTAGTCCAATTTGATTTTCAATCATACTTCTCCTCGGTTAGATTCACTTGCAATGTGATCTATACAGTATTTGGGTTTCATTTGTCTGTTTTATTCTCAGCTGCGGGTAGGTTTTATACGCATATTCTACAGTCATAATTAGGTTTGAAGGTTTTAACTAAAATTCGGTATGTTGAATTTAAAGATACAACCGGGTTAATGCAGTCGCATAAAGAAATAGATTAATTGAAAATAAGTGGAAATATTGTTCCTTTGTATCTACTAATTTTAAGAGTAATCCTTCAAATCTAGAGTATTTATGATTGGTATATCTGCAAACGTCATAAATTGGAATGGATTTTGTATAAATCAATATAATTCAATTCTCTAAAATCAGTTATAAGCATTCATTATCTTACGTATGATATAGCCGTTTCGTATTCACTAAGTGAATCAGTGGTTTCAAACTTCAAGTCGATTAAATTCCAAATTTCAAAATTTAAAATTTTTTAAAAATTATTCAAAATTGTTTGAACTTGGCATAATTAAAATAATTCAGGAAATCCGTAACAAACAGTTTTGAAAATTGTTCAATCTTATTTAAATGTTATTTAAAAAATTTACGAAATTTACGCGAATGTTGTATTTTCCGATTTTTTATGAATTCTATGAATTTTAAAAATAAACTTCGCCCGCAATTTTACAAACTAAAAATTGTAATATTTGTAAAATTTAATTTTGGAGTTCTATAAAAAATTTCATAAATTATAGAACTCAACAAAATTAAAATATTTTAAATTATTTGTAATTTACAATTTCACAAACAATAGCAGACCTCCTCGAATTTATAAGTTTTATTAATTTCAGAAATTATTTGAAATTTACTAATTTTAGACTTGAACGTATAAAATTTTTCACGTTTTACGAAATTGCAATTTTCTTAAGCGCTCTTATATAATTTATAATTTCGCAAAAATTTAGGTCTAAATCATTTGAATTTTAGAATTCAACGATCATTGAAAAATCGGCCAGAGCTACTATGGTAGTGCAAAGATGGTCAGTTAATTTATATTGACTTGAAGCTAAGCGTCTACAATTTGCCTGGCAGTTGCGTTCAGTTAGAACGTTAAACGAATAATGTGGAAGAGTTGGGAAGGAGTTCCTTGAGTCTCAAGGCAGATTGAATAAAGCAACAACAATATAAAATCGTTACTTCAACGATATGAACTGATTAAAGAAATGCTCGAAGTCCATTCATATTTTTTAACAATCTTTCGCACATTTTACGAATTTTTCGACTACGATTTTTGGTTATTTGCGAATTTGAATATTTAATGAACGAAGTTTTATGAACTCTAATTATTAATTTATGGATTTGGAAAATTATTCCATGTCACAAAATCCAGAGTTCACAGAATAGTAATTTAAGAAGATATATGTAGCTATTTAGACCTCCATGATCCACGGATTTATTATTTTTCTGAACTATTCAAATTTTACTAAGATTTTCAAATTTTAGAGAGTTTTAAAAAATTATAAATTTAAGCCAAATTTTTGGAGAATTGTTGGCCGATTTTAACGAAAATAGTTTTTTAATCTTAAAATCCAACAATGTTTAATTCAAAATTATTCTAATTTATCATTAGGCTTCCATTTCAGAATATTACAAATTCGAATTATTCATATCCAAGCTTTCGAATTAAAAATAAATTTTACAAATTTTGTAAATTATTCATTTTTCTAAAAATCGGAATTTACACAAATGTATGGTATTTTCCGATTTTTTTGACTTCTATGAATATGACTTCTATGTTTTATCGAAATTTTATGAAATTTAAATCTATATAAAATGTCAGAGTTTAATACATTTAAAATTTGTGGTAAGCGAAATTTAAAATATTTTAACATAATATTTGAAATTTATAATTTTTCAAACTTTAAAAATTAACCACAGTAGTAATACAGCGAATAGTAGTCACCCTCATACGTAGTCAAAATGGCGTTAAGCGCTTCCCGAATTTATCAATTTTACTAATTTTACGAAGTATACGAATTTTACAAAATTTACTAATATCTAGTTTCCGCGAAATTACAAATGTGAACTTTGAACCAGATTTGTAAAATTTATAATTTCATAAGACTAGAAAATGTTTAACTGTTTAAAATTTGTAATGAATGATAAAATCCTGAAATCATTAGAAAAAGTTTAAATTTTAATTTGTTGATCGGTTTTAATAATAATTTAATAAACTAATTTTATAATAGTTTGAATTTATTAGTTTTAGTATTCAGTAATTTATTAATTTTCTAATTTTTATACAAAATCGAATTTTTAATTACAAACTTTTCAAAATATTGCAAATTTTATTTTACGAAATGGCTATGACTGGTATCATTCACTTTTACAAACTTTTAAAAATTTATCATTCTTAAGAATTTTTAGAAATTAACATTTAAAAATATTAAAATTTGTAAAATTGTTTTAGAACTTAATAAACGGAGCTTAGGCTAGTTCCTACAAACTAAAAAAATCAGCAAATCAGCTACCTAATTCTGCTTAATTGAACCACCTATGCTCACCGAATTTTGCTAATTCTACGAAATTATGATTTTGGAATTTTAAAAAAATTTAAGAACTTTCTCTTTCAATTTTTATAAGTTCCAACAAGAATTATTGTATGTTACATAACCACACAAAAAGTTTTGTGAGTTTTAGAATTCAATAAATTAATTTCTAATGTAGACAAATTTGTAAATTAATAAATTTTTATTTTATTTGATTCTAGGTGTTTCATAGTTTATGTGGCTAAATGTTTAAAAATTACAAAACTGTTTTGAACAAATTATAGTGATATGCTGAACAAATTAGATTTTTCTTTTTTAAAACCAAATTTCGGTTTAAATTTTTTGCTCAATAATATTTTTAAAAAAATTGCAGGACATATTTAATAGTATATCAGTCTCAAGCATTCACTGTCCTATGATCTAGCCATTGCAGATTCACTAGAGTGACTAATCTTTAAAAATTGATATTTCGATTGCGAATAATTTCTCTAAAGGTTTAAAATTCGTCGAAGCCATTTCCAGTCGAACATTCTTTAATTCCGTTGACAACCTTCACCAATATTGGAATACAGAATTGTGGAAAATTCAGAATTCGAGAATTAAATTAACTCTAGATTTAAGGAATTTAAACCAAATAATCCTCCTCAAAATACATAATGTTTGAAAAATTGTCTGAAAATCCACTTTGTAAAATTAAAATAAGTCGGGAAATTCGTAAAAAACAGTTAAAACTTAAAATATTTGTAAAATTTAATTTTAAAATTCTATAGAAATTTTCATAAATTATAGAATTCAACAAAATTAAAATATTTCAAAGTATTTTAAATTATTTGTAATTTGTAATTTCGCAAACAAAAGCAGACCTGCTCGAATTTATAAATTTTATTAGTTTTAAAAATTATTCGACTTTTATTAATTTTAGACTTGAGCGTATAAGATTTTCCCATTTTTTTTCGCAAAAATTTTGGTCTAATTCATTTGAATTTTGGAATTCACCAGTAGTGAAAAGATATTGACTTAAAGCCATGCGTCTACAATTTGGCTGGCAATTGCGTTCAGTTAGAACGCTAAAACAATACTGCGGAAGGGTTAGGAAGGAGTCCCTTGAGTCCCAATACACATTGAATAAAGCAACAACAAGCAAATAAAATTGTTACTTGCAGATTGCTAACTATGAAATGCTCGAAGTTTATTTTCAGGCCAATTATTAGTTTTTAAAATCGTCAGTATATTTTAAATAATATTTGGGTATATTCTAACAACATTTTCGAACATTTTACGAATTTTTCGACTTTTACGATTTTTGGTTATTTGCGAATTTGAATATTTCATGAACTAAGTTTTATGACCTGTAATTATTAAATATTTATGAATTTTAAAAATTATTCTATATTATTCAGAGTTCATAGAATAGAACTTTTAAAAGACCTATATGGATATTTAGATCTCCATGCTCCTCGAAAAGAGTTTGATAAAATTATAAATTTTAACCAAATTTTTGGAGAATTATTGGACGATTTTAACTCAAAATTATTCTAATTTATCATTACGCTTACATTACATTTCCGTATACATTCCGTTACATTTTAGAATATTACAAATTCGAATTATTTATATCCGAGCTTTCGATTTAAAAATAAATTTTACAAATTTCAGAATATTACATATTTTGGAAGTTATTCATTTTTGTAAAAATCGAAATTTCGCGAAAGTATGGTATTTTCCAATTTTTTATGAATTCTATGAATTTTAGAGTTTTATCGAATTTATAAATGGTCAGGTATAGAATTTTTCTAGTTGGTGGAATTTTAACCAAATTTCTGAGGGATTAGTAAAATTTATAATTTCATAAAACTATAAAATTTCCAACTGTTTAAAATTTGAAACGAATGATAAAATCCTGTAATCATTATTAGAAAAGGTTTAAATTTTAATTTCTTGATCTAAAATCGATCATAATTTAATAAACTAATTTTATAGTATTTTGAATTAATTTATTAATGTTAGTATTCAGTAATTTATTAATTATTTCAAACTTTATTTTACGAAATGGCTATATGACTGGTATCATGAACACTTTTACAAACTTTTAAAAATTTATCATTCTTAAGAATTTTACAAATTTATATTTTTTTCAGCAGTACAGTAGATATTAAAATTTGTAAAATTTTATTTAAAAATTGTAACGATATTGAATGAATTTTTAATTTTTAAAATATCATGAGTTTTGGAATTCAATGAACGGATCTTAGCCTAGTTACTATATGTATGTGAAATTTATAAGTTTACAAACAATAAACATCAGCGAATCAGCCTTCATTCTGCTTAATTACGCATTTACATTTGAACCACCTATGCTCACCGAATTTTGCTAATTTTACGAAATTACAATATTGGAATTTTAACAAAATTTTAAAACTGTTTTCAATCTTTATAAGTTCGTTACCAGAATAATTGTAATTTTACAATTCAACGACGTATGTATGTTACATAACCAAATTGGACTTAGGCCTATTGATTATTGGCCAATTATTTCAAAGAATTTTTAAATAATTTAAATTTTATGCATTTTACAAACTTTTATAAAAATTGTATTTTGAACTAAATGTTGGTATTAGTTAAAGTATCCTGATTTGTGCTTCAGGCTAGTGGAAATTCTCGAATTTTCAAATATTACAAAATCATATTCTTGATTACGAGCTTTTATTCAATTGTGCCAAATGTATACGACTACGACTATTTCCAGAAATTAAAATTATTTGTTTATTTAAATATTTTCTATAATGGTAATTTTATGTTTTGGCGCGTCTATAACCCAAAAGCTGTATACCATAGGTCCATACTGGTTTCAGTATTTGCCGGTATAAAAGCAATTTATTGTGTTCAGAAGACCTAAGAGCCAAAACATCTTCCTATACTTCACGTTCAGCTCTTCATTTTACTTTTTGACATGTCCTTTCCACCTGAACTTGGCATCCAGCGTCATACCTTGTAAAGTTCACAAGCACAGACTGAATTGGTCGACTTTATTACTTTATTTATCAATTTGTTGGTAGCTTCTTCTACATTGTGCCCAACTGCCAAAATCGCAGTATCATCAGCATAAGTTGCTATAGTTGTTTCTTCCATTGGTGGTATATCCCGAGTATAAAGGAGGTACAAGACAGGGCCCAATACCTTGTGGTACTCCAGCTTAAATTTTCTTTAGGTCCGAGTATTCATCTCAGAAGTGACCAGTTATGTAAGATTTCAGAGTTTTATAATATTGTTGGGGAAGGTTCTGCTTGAGCTTGAACTCCAATCATCTGTGCCAAACTCGTTCAAATGCTTGCGCTACATCCAGGAAAACGCTTGAACATATTTTTTTAGTTTCTAGTGTACGTTCTATAATATCTGTGATTCTATGGACTTGTTCTATAGTCGAGTGGTTTTCTCAGAATCCAAATTGGTGTTCAGGAATGAGATTTCTGTTCCCTATTATGGGTTTAATTCTCTTCAGGAGCAATTTTTCAAAAATCTTGGCTATAGTTGGGAGTATGGATATCGGTCTGAAGGACTTTTTATCGTTACATTGTTTGTTAGGTTTTAAGATCATGATTATCTCTACAACCTTCCATTGCCTTGGAATGTATCTTAGTCTAAACACGCAGTGTTGGTTATATGGATAAGTTTACGTATCGCTTTATTTGGTAAATATTTAATGATTTGTCCGGTTATTATGAGGTCGTACCCAGGAGATTTTTTCATGTTTAAAATATGAATTTCCTCTTTTAGCTCTTGTAGGGATACACTTTGTATTTCAAGCTCATCAAATCGTTTCAGTAGGTTAACATTTTCATCGGCAGTTTTCCTGGGTAATGGTTGAAACGATTCTTCTACGTTTCTGTTGGTCTCTTAAGAACTTTCGTTGCATTCCTCGTTTCTCTCGAGTTTTACGTTTCTTCGCCACAAGCTCTCTTACTTCAAGTGGATAGTTTTTACAGTTGATGATATTCGTGTATTTGAAAGATGTACTTGGCCAATCAGCTCATTGTATGTTTTCTATTAGCCTTTCTACTTCCTCTGCGACTTGTATGATGCTCCCTATTGGTACTTGAAGATTGATGTTTTGTTCTAATAATTTTCGAAAATGTTTCCAATTGGTATTCTTATTAGACAATCTCGCTGTGATTTCTTTTTTAATTGTTGTTTCACTGACCGTCATAATAACAGGAGAGTGGTCCGATGTAAGCTCTTCATTATTTTCCAAACGAATATAGTTATCTGATATATCTTTTGTCACATAAAAGTCTATAAGATCCGGTGTTTTGTTTAAATCTGTCGGCCAGTAAGTTGGTGAGCCACCAGATTGAAAGTCACATTTTAATTTTTTTTTCCTGCTTCAAATAACTCCATCCTTCTCTCTTGGTGTAGTAGCTCTGGAGGCCCAGTGGACAGTATATTGTTGATATAGTTATTCCTTTGTACTTTGTGCGAGTTTTGATAGTTGTACCTTGCAGAGATTCATTTTTAATTTTTTATTCTTGGTTGTTTTTCATATTCTCTTTAATAAGAATGGCATATTCGCTTCTTGTTCTCTCTCTCTCTCTCTGATGGATGGATGGTATGGTAAGATCCATGTATTCTGGCATATGAGGAGTTAGTGAAATGGGTTTCAGAGATTAGACATACGTATATCAATTTTTTGTTTAAATAGAAATATTTCCAGCTCGAGGATCTGTTGGATCAGCCCAATCGAATGCCAAATTAACGTTGGGGAACCATGATGACCCAATATTCACATATTCAAAAATGAGTTTATTGGTGTCGGCCTGCTCATCAAGTATTTTGATTTAGAGCATCCATGCATTTCACGACATCTCTCAAATTTGGCCGTCAATGCTATCTTTTGGTTTTGCATGTTGACCTTGGGTCAGTTGATAATTATTTTCCTTGTAATTTATATGATTCCCGATTTGTCTGTCGATTGGTCGGGGCTTTACTAGCAGGGTTTCTACTGTTTAGATCAAACTTTCGAGCTGAGTTCCTATCTAATGTACACGTGCACGTAAGATGGTTAACAGCACATTTAATGCATCGTGCCATACGTCAGTGACTTTTCTTTAAATGGTTAAATGGTTCTTAAATGGTTCGATGACCAAGTGTCTGTTGGATTTGACTGAGTATTTTAATAATTCAAGGTTATTAGACTCGTTATTAACTTCTGTGTTTTTGTTGTTTTGGTTTAATTCATCCGCTGGTGATTTGCGCATAAGATAATCCAACTGTGGATGGTGTAGTTGTTGTTTGAGGTTTAGCTGCTTTGGTTTGTAATCGCTGTACTAAGCTTGTTCTATTACTCTGTTGACTTTTAACTTTGTTCAGATATACAGGGCACCCTTTATAATTTTCAGTATGTCCTTCTTGATGACAAAGACCACATGAAGATGCGCTATCTGGTTTTTTTTTTGCATTTTGTTGTGTGGTGCACATTTGTGTGGAGCACATTTCACGCATTTGGTTTGACGATAGCAAAAACTCCTTAAATATGTACTCAGATGTACTCAGAATTTGTTCTGACACTGAGGTTTTTTCTTTCAGTGGAGACTGCGTCTTTTGCAAATATGAATTTGTTATTCTTTATTGGAGATCTGAGCTTCATAGAGCTCTTTTGAAATGAAAATGGTTCCTGTTACTCGTTTGAGCGTTGATATACTTTAGCTTATTTTGGATATCATTAGAATGTTTTAGCAATGTTAAGCTCCCCTTAGAATCAATGGGACCGACCTCTGAAGAGAGGAGATTTTCCTGAACATCAGGTCTGCCACCTAGGGTATTACTTTCCTCCTTTCCTGGTCAGACCCCAGGAATTGCCATAGGCCCTTCTGCATTGCCAAAAAATAGCAATGGCCTCTTGCAGCTTATAATCAAGGTGAAACTTCCAGGAGAGTTTACCATGTAGAATGACACCTAGGTGTTTAACTTGCTCTGTCCTTGTGATCGCTCTACCAAAGAGAGTGGGAACAGACAGATTAGCATTGTCTTTGCGCCTCGTAAAGACAACCAGATCGATCTTTAAGGGATTGACGTACAACCCCTTTTCAAGACACCAAGCTTCTACCATATTAAGGGCGTTCTGCGTCAGATCAGATAAGACGTTCAGGTATTAACCAGAAACTGTCAAAACAAGATCATCCGCTTAGCTTTGCACGACAAACCCCAGATCGGTGCAATTTATCAAGTAGTTCATCGATAACCATGAGCCACAGCAAGGGTGAGAGAACCTCTCCTTGCGGGCAGCCCTTGGCTACGGACACTGTTGACTCATCCAGCTCCATCTCAATTATCCGAGACTTAAGCATGGAATCGATGAATTTAACAATGGTTTGATCAATATTAAAATTGGTACAAGCACTTGTGATCGTGGAAAACAAAGTGCTATCAAAAGCTCCCGCAATGTCCAGGAAGGTACCTACTAGAAACTCTTTGTAGTTAAGTGATCTTTCGATCCTAGTTACGAGCTCATGTAGAGCAGTTTCGCAGGACTTGCCAGCCCTTTAAGCATATTGCATGTTACTGAGAGGGAAGATAGTTAAATAATTATCTCTATAATAAATCTGTCGATGATCCTCTCTAAAGCTTTTAGAAAAGTGGAAGACAGACTAATGGGCCTAAAAGCCTTTGGGTCAGTGTAATCCGACTTGCCAGCTATAGGTATGAATACTACTCTACTCCTGCTCCAGGCGCGCGGTACAGTGCTAAGAGCAACGCAGGCCTGGAACAGATTGAGTAGGTAAGTTCTGATGTGTAGAAAACCATGCTGTAATTCAGCAGGGAAAACGCCGTCTGGACCACTCGATTTGAAAGGTGCAAACGAGAAAACACTCCAGCATAAGACATCACGTAGAGTCTACACGTATCATTCTTAGCTAGAGTTTTGTTAAGTCTGGTGACGACAGATAAGCTGTAAATTTCTTCACAAAAGTCTTTAGTCCTGTGCGCGGATTTTAAGCTTTTTTTATAAGCCTTTTGAGCTAATAAAAATCGATTCCCATCCGAAATGAGATTCGTTGTTTTGGCTTTATTTTTAGTTTTACGAACACTCTTTCTTAACTGTTCAAGTTCAGAACACCAGGAGGGTTTGCTACGCTTCTTCTGGTTGTTAATAAGAGGGCATGACTTTTCAAAAGCAGTCGAGATCGCTTTCGTTAGTGCAGTTGCCTGCATCAAGATCTGCGATTGACCACCCAACATTGAGAACCTCTAACTCAGAAGAGTAAATGTAATTGAACAGTGAGGATCCTCTATTATTAGTATTAGAACTGCCCCAATTGGTATGATGGGCGTTAGCATCACAACCAATCACTAGAGGTAGTTTGTTGACCCTACACCACATTATAAGATTCACCATTTCCTCTGAAGGAGGGGGTGAGGTGGCATCATACGGTAGATATGCTGATGAACTATACGAATTAGAGCGGCATCAATAGCATTAGAAATATAAATGCACGCTCTAGTTTTAAGGACAGTGGACTTATGAAAGATCCTGCCAAGCTTTGAGTTCAAACCAGAAACAGCACCATCAATAAGATACGGTTCCTGGATTAGACAAAAATCTGTGTGCGATATATTAAGCAGTTCCCTCAACTCATAGGAAGCTGACTTGCTATGTTGCAAGTTGATGTTTTAATTCAAACATGGACGTCATCATGAAGACCAGCTATAAACAAAAGAATAATAATAAAATAAAATCCTACGGCCCTGAGATAACCCTGAAACGAATTCTCTCAAGGACATATTGAAGCGACGCACCAGACCCGATGATGTGTTCAAAGGACTTCTGGTCAACCCTGATCACAATTGATTGGCGGTTAGCCTCTTGATTCATAATGCCGATGCCGGTAATGACTACACTCGGATTCTCCGGTGAGGTATATTAGTCATGCAAAACAAACGTTGCCCAGGTGCTACCGCAGGGAGGTAAACTAGAGACAGTTGATGGTTTCTACAAATAGTTGCAACGCTGGAATATAAACCAATGGTTAATTGGCTATAAACGGTTAACGCCTACCCTATTGAAACACACCCAACACCCATGATTTATTTAATGATAAATTTTCTAAAATTAAATTATAGAATTATATCGAAATTTTAAAAACGAGCAACTGGTTGTTTGGTTGCATGTACGCCCAAGAACTGAATTTCTGCAATCAAATATTCGTAAAATTCTAAATTCGTACAGTTGTTTTAATACAAATTTACCAAATTTTCCGATTTGCTGAATAATCATTGGCTTACTTACTAAGAACTTATGTAAGGATCGTTTGAACTAAGCAACAGAACAAGTTTTAGAATTAATTTATTTTGCAATGTTGCCAATTTTGTCGTTACAATTAGTCGTGAAAATACCCATTGGACGAACATTGAGAAAAATCTCAGTTAAATATTATTAATTTTAATGGTTAAATCGGAATAAACGACCATTCTATATTTTACGATCTTGCCAATTTTATTACAAAAAATCGAACTTGTCCGACCTCAAATTTTCTGACAACATTGTATTTTATCAGCTATATAAATTTGACTGTACGTCAAAATATGTATAGGTGACAGCAATACCCGTACATATTTTATAAATATTATTATTTTTATTTATATTTTTAAAAGATTAAACATTTATTTATTTATTTTTTGTTATATTTGTTATAAATAAATGGAAAAAATTTATTTTTCTTGCTACACTTGTGTACAATATTTATAAAATTAAAAACATTTATTATATTTGTATATTCGTATATATTTATATATATATATATATATATATATATATATATATATATATATATATATATATATATATATATATATATTTATATATAGTATAGTAGTAGGTACTCGTACATATATAATTTTTAAATCGGATTTAATTTTAAAATGCAAAAAAAAAAAAATATATTTTATATTTTTTTTTTTTTAAATTTTAAATATAAAAATATATAATTTATTTAAAAAATGTATATAAATAAACATTTAATTTAATTTTTTATATTTTTATTTTATTTTTTTGTACGTTTTAGGGGTCTATGGTGATGTACAACGCGTAAAAATTTTATACAATAAAAAAGATTCTGCTTTAATTCAAATGGCTGAACCACATCAAGCTTATTTGGGTAAGTTTTTTGTTATTTTGAGAATTTTTGTTTTTTTTTATAAAAATTGTTAAACAAAAATTTGTACAAGAGATTATAAAATAGAATTACTGTAATAGTTTTTGTGTATTTGGTTGTGTTTTAACAACAGCAACAACAACCAAATATTTAAATATGTTTTGTACATTAGTGAAAATAAAAAAAAAATTATTTTTTTTTGTACTTCGTATTTTAAGCTCGCGAAATCAGCTTTTCGCGTAAATACTTTTGAAATAGAATTTTGTTATGCTTATTTATGTATAGGGATAGCGAAATTCAATGATTTTTTTTTTGTCCATAAATGTTTTTCATGAGTGGTAAAAGCTTATAGTCTTGGCCACAAAACGAATTTTTTTTTTTATTCGACCGTCCATCACAACTAGCAAGTTATAGTAATTTCCGTTCTACATAATCTAATTAATTTACTAATATCGCTTTTCATTTTTTCTAAATTAAGAATACTAATAATAAAAACAAAAACAATTTTTAATATAATCATAATTTTCCGTTTAAATTACAAAAAAAAAATTAAAAATATGAAACAAAGAATTTTCCTTGTCATCACCCATTTACACTGTGTGTGCGCGCTCTTTTTCAGCTTTGTGTAATAAATAAAAAAACTTCCCAAGACTTTATTATTATTGTTAATCCACAACGATCAATATTTCATTTATAATTAATTTCAATTAGAATTTATATTTAATATACGTTTTTTTATTATTATTAAAAAATATTAATTTTTTAATATAAAACAAAATAAATTACACTTAAGAATTATTATAATTAAAAATAATTATATTAATTATAAATATTTAGAAAATGGTATGGTAATTATTATGATAAGTATGGTAAAAATGCGTCGATGTGCGCCCCGCCCCATATGGAATGAGGACATAGTTTAATTGTTGGACAAGCAACTAATGCTTGTTGTAAAAAAAACATTTCAGATGGCATGTGTTTGTGATAAATATCCTCTCAACGAAAATCCAAGGTTAGGTTAGGTTAGGTAAGGGTGGCCGTCCTAAAGGACTAGAATAGACACAAAATTGGTCCATAGCTGCACCACATTCGAATTTCCTCCTCTTCACTCGCTAATCCATCCTGAGCTTACCAAGAAGCGAGAAGAAGTTCTCCTTAATAAAATCCGAGACAAGTGTGATGTCCAACACTTCCTGTCTATTTTTAGTAATAAATGTTGGCTTACACCATATATATTACATATATTTAGGTTGGTACTTAAAATAAAATCAAGGAGTAACTCACCTCGCCTGTTTATATCTGTACTTCCCCAGATTGAGTGATGCGCATTAGCATCGCTACCCATGATGACTCCTACCTTTCGTTTTCGAGCCTCCATTATTGCACTGCCCAACCTACGCTAGCCACCACTACATCAGCGTTGCTGTAATTTAGTAATATAAAAATATTTAAATTATTTCTAGCGAGAATGCAGGAATTCATTTTTCGCATGTAGTATTTTATATTTGGGAGTTCTGAGGCCCAGCACCCGGTCATCATTGACCCAAGGTTCCAGGACCAGAACCACATCAATGGACTCAGATTCCATTTTTAGCAGAAGGGCCGCCGAGGCGGCTTTACAGTGATGGAGGTAGATCTGAAGGATCTTAAGCATTAGATATTGCTTCCCTCCACCACTGTTGAGCCAGACTCTTCTGACGTTGATTCGTCCGTTAGGAGTGCACAGCTTCGTCCCAATGATCTCGAAATCTCCGACTCCAGGGATAGTGTCTCCTGAGTGTCCAGACTTCGCCCAGGCTGCCGATCGCCTTTTTATAGAGGGTCATCGACCTTCCATCGGCACAGGCAGTCAGCTTGACGTGACTCCGGTGCCACCCTCCGTCTCGGCAGGACGGAGCAGGTCCTGGGTTCTCCCTCATAATGTTTAGAAAGATGGCGGCTAAGGCCTTCTCCACCTTCCTCCAGTTAAGGGCCGTAATGCTCCCATCTTCTTGAGCCCTGTCAACGACTGCCATGAGCAGGTGCTCCTTTAGCACCTCGTTGAAGGGCCTGGTAACATTATCTGTAACCCGCTTCTTTTTAGCCTCCATAGGCGGTTCATCATCAGATCTCTGCCTTTTCGGCTGTGAGATCTGGGAACCCTCCTGCTGTGGCTCAGTGATACGTCTTGCCCACGCACGCGTATCCCTGTTCCTATCCGTTCTCTGCTCCAACGGAATGTTGCTTATCTTGGAGATCATGCGCCAGGCTCTCTTCCTGGTCTGGTAGTTCACTTACGCTGGAGGGCCAGCATTCGTGCCTTTGCCCTTTGGTTTCGAGGGGCCAGCCGCATTTGGTTTTATGCCCCTTCTTGCACTTTGGAGACCGGGCCTAAAGGCCGATGTCTCCACAGCACTGGTATCCGGTTTTTTAAGAGCGCCGGTCTCTTTTTTGTTTTTTCGATCTGCCATAATAGGTCCCACGAGTAGCGGAGAAAGGAGGTCCACCTGTGCAGAGATCCGCAATACACAGCTAAGGCTACATGATCCGGAGGGGGCCAAGTTTCTGGATACACCGTTAGAGGCTGGGCTAGTTTTTATACTGGGCCCCCAGCCTGGTCGGTTATCAGCACGGTACGGTTGACACCTTAACCCGGCCCAGTTGTTTATCACCGTGTTTTCGCCTAGTACACCACATAAAAACATGGTGTATTAGTTGCCCGGTGGTCACCACGGGGAGATAACACGCACACTTGTTGAAGCTGCAAGATACGGAGCTGGTAACAAGTACCAACTTGATTCCCCCAAGACAGCTTCACACCAGACCACCCAAGACGGCTTCACACCAGACCACCAAACGAAAATCCAAAGTCTAAGTTTTAATTCAAATAATTTAGAAATATGAAAATGATAGCAGAAATCACCTGAAAATTAGAAAATAAGTCAGATATCCTATTTTGGTGCATCAGAATTTAATTCGAATAATGTTGATATCTGCAGATAGTTAGTTTTATTAACAAACACAAGCGGCACTTTGTTTATTTTTAAGTCAAGATAATTAGTTTTAACGAAACAAAAATGTTTGCATTTGACAGTTGTAGTTAAAAATCATAAATGTAGACGTATTTTTTATTTTATGGCAAGTCGATAACAGAACTTGATTATTTTTGAGAGCTTACAACTGACTTTACCTGAAAGAAGAAGCATTTCATTATGATCCGTCATTGGAATACATTAATTTTCCGCAAGTTCTTATTGGTAACATGTCAAAACATTAAAATTCTGATTGAAACACATTGTAGATCACGGTTAGCAATACTTGCAGCAATTAATGCTAAATTCGACGAAATCAATTTCACCATTCAAGAAATGATTCCAGTTGAATCGAAGTTATTTTACTCAATGGACAAGATAGTAGACGAAGAAGAGGCCACCAGTTTTCCAGTTTAGTTCTTAAATACGCCCAATCCAAGTGGCATACCAGAAACATAAAATTACACTCAAGATTGGAAGCCTTATTATGTTGTTATGAAATTTGGATCCTCCAAAACTAAGCAATGGAACCTGTTTGATTCTCAGAATTCCAATTATTCCCAATGATCTACCTTTTCGATTCAAACGCCTTCAGTTCACGATTCGTCTTGCGTTCGCTATAATGATCAATAAATCACAGTCACTAATTGTGGTAGGACTTAATTTAAGAGATGAATGCTTCAGTCATGGATGATTCTACGTAGCAATGTCGTGGGCGGAGACATCTAAAAACTTATATGTGCTGGCAGATGGAAATAAGTCAACAAAAAATATTGTTTATACACAGGTGTTGAAGGATTGACTTTGGTAAACTATACTTCAGTGATAATGTTTAAACGTTCAATAAGTACAAATTCTAATTGAAAATCATAGCATTTGGTCTTATTGAAGGTAACGATACTAAAAATAAACGTGGGCGAAGCCGGGTAGCTAGTGTCAAATAATAAAAAAATCGTTCGGAAAACCACCTGGAAATTACTCTGAGTTAAAGGGTTTCCGGCTTGAACTGAGACGCCGAGTACTTGAGTAGGCGGAAGAAATCTGTTGATAAATCTCGGGTGCCCATTTTTATTGGTAGCAATATCAATGCCCTCATGTAGAGTGTAAAAAGAGTTTAATTCGGTTTATCTTGCAACTGTACTCATCACTTTGATATCTCCTAAGCTCTCTTCTGAGCTTGAAGTTCTCAATATAGGCTGCCAGCCGATTTTTATTAGTTCTGATTGCCGTGACGTGATTGACATCATGTTCTATGTCTATCATTGATTCAATTTTTGATTGGAGGTGAAGGATGATGTTCTCATCTTGGATCACAGGTGTATCTTGTTTAAGATTAACCTAAACTTAAAAAAAATTAACTGATTGGGCACTTTTCTCTCTCGAGCTGACTTCTTTACTAACTACTTAATTGAGGTACTTGCGTCCTTTCTTGAGATATCAAACACGACTAGGAAATTAAAAAACAAAGCAAAAAACTTCAATCTCCAGATCGATTGGTATAATTTCTTAGTGGCACAAAAAGAATATCAGAGCAGTTTAAGAAGGTTAAACTTCTGCGAGGTAATTAATAGTCTGTAGACAGTCTCTAGACTAAATAAAGCTTTGACTAAGCATGGTGTTTGAAGAGTAAATACCCTTCGCCTAACTGACGGTCTGCTTACCTCCTGTGATAGAGAAGTTAGCTGCTTCTGTCTGTTCATTTCCCTGGTTGTTCCATTGTCAACTCAGATGATATTACTACCGAATTCACTCCGATTTCTTCTGCGATTTCTGATTGGGGTTGGCTGAAAAAGGCTGGTGGGCTTGATGGTATTTTAACTGCTGAATTACAGCACGGCTTTCCTTTCATTCAGGGCCATTTGAAGAACCGTTACCAAACGTATATTGCTTTTAGCACTGCTCCAAAATCCTGGAGCAGAAGTACAGTTGCTTTTATTCCAAAAGCTGGTAAAATCCTATTGTACGGACCTCAAGCCTTATATTAGTCTCGCCTCAACTTTTCTAAAAGCGTCAGAAAGAATCGCTGATTACTTTATTATAGAGACCAACACTAACTAAGCAACATACTTACAGAGTATGGTAAGTTATTTGAAACTTCTCTGCATTAACTTGTAAAGGAATGAAAGATCCCTCAAAAATAAGGAGTTTCTTGTAAGAGTTTTCCTGTATATAGCGTTAGCTTTTGATAGTACCTCGTTTGCTTCGATTACTAATGCCGATATCAATTTTGGAATAATCGCACCATTGTCAAACGTATTGAATCAATGCTCAGGTCTCGCATTCATTCGTGTCAGTTTTTGTCAAAATTCACAAAGGCTGCTCCCAGGAAGGTGTGATCTCTCCTCTTCTGTGGCTTTTGGGTATTGACGATTTACTGACTTCATTGTACAGACCTATTCTGATGATCTAACGCAACATGTCTTAGCTACTGCGGAGGCACGGTTCGTTGACAAAGGTCTGCACCCGTCTATAAGACTGATTTAATGGTCTGTTCCTGACGATGGAGTGGCCAATAGGCTTATTCGCTTCATATCTTTTTGAGAGACCGATTACCAAATGGAACTCAGTCAAACACCTTGGTCTTGTCTACAAAATACTGTTTGTAGAACTGTTACTGGAGCTATGTCCTCGACGAAACTTTTTGCTAGGGAGTCCTTTATTTCCTTGCTTCAGTTACGCACCTTTATTGTTGGCACAGCTTGTTCTGCAGCGTTTCGCTGGCGGTGCAATGTTCTAGACATAGACAAATTTTTAAAAATGATTCTTCATTTTTTCAGAAATTGGCATTGCTCCAATTTATTCTCATCGTTTTATCCATCAAGGGGTTTTTGGTCTTCGAAAGATTTTTTTCCAAAAATTAAACGAGGTCAGTGTTAGTGTTATTTTCAGATGGCTCTCGCTCTAGCCTTAGTGCTGGATTTGGGATCTACTGTCCTTGGTCTAATCAGAGATCTTTTAGCACTCTTGGGTTGCTATATGCACTATTTTCCTAGCAGAAATAACAGAGCGATGACACATAGTGGGCCCACGGCTCCCTTATCTGTCAATTATGCCAAGAAAGCCATAAAAAACTACCCTTTCAAAGATATGAGGCTACAATGGCTTGCTACTTCTAGTTGTCATTTGGCGAAGAACTTTATTAGGGATCTCTATTTGAGGCCAATTTTATGAATGTTGTTTCTTTCAAAAAGGACATGAAATATGGTCGATTTATGAATCATCTTCCTCGAATGGGGTTATCTCAAGATGTTATATGTCTTGTGGCAGATGATGACTGCCTATATACTTTGTGTGTTATCCGGCTTTTAATATTATTCGATCTCAGGTTTTCAACTATAGGTGTATTAATCCTAAGAGAACTCTCTGTAGTCAGGTTTATTGGCAAATATTTTACTATGGTAATTCATGAACGAATCAACCATGTCTGGATGCTCTCAAGTATTTTCAGTATAATCGTTGTAAAACGGATAACATGGAACTTATTAATGTTTTGGATAAGAAAATTGAACCCACACAAAATCACTGAATTGTCGAGGACCTCTCGAAGATCTCCCCCCGTTTCTATAAATTCCAATAGTTTATCGGCATACAATAAGCTACTAGAATGTCGTATCACTTCACTGACGCTATTAATGAATTATTAGAAGATGAACTTGGTGGGACTCCAAATGATGCTTGAATCAGCCTTGTTTAATAGTTTAAATAGTTAAAGTCTAGATGATTTATTATAAACTCTGCGATAATTCAAGTTTGTTGTATTAACGGCTGTTCGAAGCAATGTTAGAGACACTATTACATTATGTTCCATGCGTTAAAACATCGGCTTTATGGATAGTTAAAATTATGTTCAACTCCGCAGCAGCTTAATAAAATATATTTCTGGAAGTGGCTGCCTGCAATAATTATGTAAAGCTTTGTATAGTATGAAGAAGCAGAAAGAAACCAGTGACTCGAGTTAGATAACGAATTCGACCTCGCATTAGAAAATGTCAAAGCTTTACATCCATACATATTTATAGTGTGTTGGAGTTTAAGGGTTTCGGACACCATTTTACTAATTCTCCATTAGATAACATCACGGACTAGCGGGATTTACGGTTGACGTTTCGCACAAACAAAATCCTCTCATCCACCTTTTCTTTGTAACTATACACAACTTCTTAATAAAATTCACATCTATTGGATGGGTATACATCAAAACTAATTTAGAAGGTCCCGCGTTCTGCCCTTTTATAGATAGAGATGCGAGCGAAATAGAAATGATTCTAATAACGCTATGCTGAGTAATCGTTATAATTTATAAGGTAGCGGAATTATTGTCAAGGACCAGTTAAAGTAACACGATATTTGGGATTTATTAAAGTAGAGCACAGGTTGAGAACAAATCCGACAAATGTTTTAGAGGGCAATATGAGATTTTTCAGGGCCATTTTTTTTTTCAGTTTGCCTGTACTCCGTTTCAATTAGTGAGCTTAAAGATCCTCGCCAGTCCCTCTCCAACTTCCATACTCACTTCTTCGATAGTTTTCGAAAAGGTGGCAAAAGGCAATCGTTTCATCGAAATCGGTTTGTCTCGCTGAGAACTATATATCATTTTCAAACACAATGTTTTCTGCCATCCCCATCCGGTTCCACATAAAGTTCCACTGGCATTATTGTGATCTTTTGATTGAATAACGCATTTTCAAGAACTATTTCGATTTTCTACCGTCTTGGGAACAATCGGCAGATTTATGGCATTTGTCGATGGATTGTGACACTGTGCAACACCTTCGAAAACTGTTTGGTTAGGAAATGTTTCTGTTTTTGTCACGTATTCGTAACCCTTGCCAATAAATGCTTCATGTAAAGTATAGCTTGTCCATATCAGACTCTATAAAGAATCTGGAAGTTTCTTCTTAGACGCCTAATAGAAGCAATATGTGGTAGGTACCTGGTTACTGCGTTATTCATAAGTTTCTTAAAAATCAATTTTGATAAAAATCGTCATCGGAAACTGACCTTGGCACTGATATCTTCAATTTTCGAATTTTACAAGACTTTATATCACCTGTATCTATATGAGGTCGACTTCTGCTTAACTTAGCAGACATCATCCAAAAATGTATCCTTTACCGTATTGTATACATCTAAACTTACAAAATCCACAATTTAAGCCGCCGTATACCACCTGCACACAAACACAATGTCCATAACCATAATCACTCTTAAACAAAGATAATCGGTTACAAGTATTTTTATTTTTAGCCTGTCTTGTTAAGTACAAACGAATTTATTTTTAAACCCTTTATAAAAGCATTTTACTCTATATATGTATATAACAACACACTCATAAAAAAAAGCTCAAATAAAGCTATTCAATTATACTAAAGTAAAAACAAAAAAAATGCAAATTATAAATTAACACATTTTTATTTTTCCAACCTGACAAAATATTTAATTTTCTATTTTCTATTATATACACAAATACAACAACAAAAATTATTTGAATCCTTCAACCGTAACTAAATTAAAAGAAATACTTGTGTAATGTAATAAAGCTTTTTGAATTTATTTTTTTTCATTTTGCAATAATCAAAAGAATTTTGCTATTTTATTACCCGTTTTATGATGAAAATGGAGTGGTGCTGGATTTGAAACGAGAGAGTGAGGACAGAGCAAAAAAAATCCTTTAAAAAATAGTTCTTAACCTTTTTTAAATTTATTTTTTTGTTATTTTTTTAAATCGACTTTTATTTTTTTGTTAAAGTCTAGGATAAATATGTATACAGCTTTGTACCCTTCGATTAAAATTTTCAGCTCATCCTATACATACATACAAATATACGTATATAATTGATACTCAAATTCCGCGTAAACATTTATTTTCTTCCATAATACTATTGTGAAAAATTATTATTAGAAATTGAAATTAATTAAGCTTGAACCTGTCACACCTTCAGCAAAATAATTTATTTTTAGATTAATCAAAAATAGACCCGACGACATTTATTTATTTGAATTTAGAACAATGATTTTTGAGTTGTTAATATTAGTATTAGAAGGGAATTTTCTACTGAAGATTGATTGCATAATTATTTTTCTATAAAAGGCTTGGTTCAAAAAATATATGGGTAAGATACAGTATCTGTTGTTATACGTTAATAATTATCGGTAGGGAAACGAAAGAAATGAGAAATTTTACTCCACTATTCTAAATTTGAATGTCCAATGAGTGAGTTGACGTGAGAGCTTTTGAACTTCTGAATATGTATACCTAATTCCTTCTTTAATTGTCAGAATGTTCCAATTCAAGAATAATCTTAATTACAAGCATATAGCTTAGAAAGCTTCAAAATTATAATTTGAAGCTTAAAAGCTCGATCAAAAACCATTTCACTATTAATTAACTAAACTAGTAACATGAAAGCTTTTCTACCAGGCTTGATATCTCATAATTAAAAGCTTCCGAGAAGAAGAGCTTTATTAATTAATGTTACCTACTTAAGCAAAATGAATACTTAATAAAATATGAAAGATAACCCAATCAAAAATTTTATAAAAGCTTTCTGGACAACTATGGGTAGCTCTTATTATGTAGGTCTTAATTGAAAGCTCGTGGTCAAATTATCTACCTCAGAAAGTTAAGTACCAATAACTTAAGTAAATAATTTCTAAACCTATCAAAAGCTCATTGCAAGCTCTTCCATATTAGCTGAGTTGTGATAAAAGAGCAGGTTAAACAAGAATTCGAAAACAGTACAGCATTTTTGGGACTTCAATTTTGTATTTGTAAATATTTCTTCAAAATTTAAAAGCTTCCGTTAATTATACGAAAATTTTGGGAAGTTGTTTTTCTCTCATTACAGTTCACAGGGCAATAATTATCATTTTGAAACCACTAAAAACTTTTAAACATTGAATAGATTAACTATAGTTAGACAAATTTTAAACGTTTCGTAGTAAAAGCTTTTAACTGAGTTACAAACGTACTGTAATTTATTTCAAAGAAATTACGATAACACGAGACGTAGTTGAAAAGTTCATACAAAAACAAAATTATGAAAATCAGGAAGCATGAAAAGCTTATTGTAATTAAATTTATAAATATTAAGAAAAAACTATTCTATAAATTATACTTCTGTTAATTAATTTTCCACTGAAAGCTTTCATTTTGGAATAAAACTTTAGATAAAACACAACATTAATAGAATTATTTAGATTATAAAAATCACGAAAGGAAATATTAGGTAAGCTTACAATTTTTGCTTATAGTTCATTTTTAGCGAGGTTTTATTTCGTACTGAAAGCCTTTTGAATATTAACTAAATAAATTAACTACATAAACGCTGAAAATAATTGATGATCAAAATTTTATATTAGAGCCAGTAATGAATTTTAAAATTTCAAAAGCTTAACTACAATTAGAAATCTACAAAACTGGACAACCGATTAAATATGATTTCATTATTAATTAACTAAGAATTGAAAGTTTAAGCCAGTTTTGATAGTTTTATGAAAAATTTATCTTAAACGGCTCGGAAAGTAGTTCCTGTTTATTTCAAAAGAATATTATGAGTCTTCGAATAAAAATTCCTAAAGAGCTTTATATAAATATTTTTAGCAACAAGTAGAAAAGCTTCCCATTTAAAGCTTTTTCTAAAATAACTAAAAGCTCATAATACAATATTAGCCAAAAAGTCCTGCTTTTAGGAATTTTTAGGATTGTGGGTTAAAAGCTCAATGCAATCTTTGCCTATTTTTACTATTAGCAAACCATCATGCAGTTTTCATACAATGCAATTATTTCGTAAACTAATCCTGATCATTAAGTTATTAACATTAGTAGTTTTTAAATATGCGGACTTGATCTCATGCGGTCAATTTCATTTAAAACTGGGTTCTCTAATTTGATGAATTTAGAATTGGCATTTCAAATTCTGAAGTTTTGAGTTTTTTGAAAATATTTGAAAATGACTACAGTATTTGAAACGATACGAATGAGTATACTAAAATTGCAATCTTTTACTCCAAGATTCTAAATTTGATGTCCAATAATTTGCAATAAATAGCACTTAAAACAATAATTGAGTTGACGTGAGAGCTTTTGAACTTCTGAATCTGTATAACTAATTCCTTCTTAAAAATCCAGACTGTTTCAATTCAGGTTTAATCTTAATTATAAGCATATAGCTTAGAAAGTTCAAAATTACACTCTGAAGTTTGAAAGCTCGATCAAAAAGAATTTCACTATTAATTAACTAAACAGTTGTGCTTTCTCCGGGAACTAATCTAGTAACCTGAAAGCTTTTCTACCAAGCTTGATCTCGTACAACTTTGGAAAGCTTGAAAGTTCAATTATGGTTTTGCTTCTTAAGTACACAGATAACTCGATAATATTTTTTTTACTAATTTCTAAATGAATGTTAGGTGCAACAGTATATGTTCTTTAAAAGCTCATTATTATGTTTATAAATATTAACAATTAGTAAGTACAATGGGTTGTCCATCCAAATAGGATTTGAAGATCGGATGTCGTTAGTTATTTTCATGTTGAAAATAAGAACTGAGTTAAAGATTTAACAATTTAATTTATTGGAAAGCTTTTAGATGTTATGAACATATGAGAGTAATTATATTTTTAGGTCATATAAAAACAAAATTATCTAGATCATTATTTATTTTAAAGTTTATTGGACAACTCTTTAGAATAACAACAATTTGAACTAGTAGCAAACCATAACTTAAAGTTTATGACGGGAAAAAAATAATTATTAAAATTTCGAATCGTATACATGAAAGTTACCCATCTTAATAGCACGTGTAGTCCAGATACCATTAGTTAAATGCTTTCGAGAAGAATTTTTTTTTAAATGTTACCTACTTAAGTAAAATGTATACTTAATAAAATATGAAATATGTATAACCCAATCAAAAATTTGGTTAAAGCTTTCTGGACAATTATGGAAAGTTCTTTGAAATATGTAGGTCTTAATTGAAAGCTCATGGTTACATTATCTAAATTAGAAAGTTAAGTAACAATAATTTAAACCTACCAAAAGCTCATTGCAAGCTTTAGCTGAGTTGTGATGGAAACAGTACACTATTTTTGGTACCTCAATTTTGTATTTGTAAATATTTATTGAAAATGAAAAAGCTTTCGTTAATTCAAATTTTTAAATCTTATTATTTGTAACAGTTGTTTCTCTCTCATTACAGTTCACATTTTGGAACCAATAAAAACTTTTAAAATTTGAATAGATTAACTATAGTTAGAGAAATGTCAAACGTTTCGTAGTAAAAGCTTTTTAATTAAAAGTTCATACCAAGATAAAATTATGGAAATCAGGAAGAATGAAAAGCTTATTGTAATTCTTAAATAGTACATAGGCTACAGTAAAAATTTTTAAAAAATGGTAATACCTACTAGTGTTTTCCGATGTAAATCTCTATATCACTCAAAAAGTTATCGTTTTTAGAGGTTTCGTTTCTCAGAAGTCATCTGTCAGTTCGCATTGCAACATTGTTTTCTATTTACTTGAAAAATAGAATTCAGTGAAAAAATGGAATTATCGCGTGAAAATGTTCGTGTGATGTTTTTTTATGATTTTCGAAAGGGGCTAGCTCAACAACAGTGCTCCGAATCACTTCATTCGACTTTTGGCGACGAAGCACCATCTATGGCTATTGTTTATAATCGGTAAGCTTTATGAAGCAAATGGTAGCGCGTTTCTTCACGAAAACCGGTCATGTGGTTACTGTGGCTCTTGAAAATCAAAAGACCGTCAATTCAACTGGGTGTGGGCCCAATTCAGCTTGGTATTTGAGCACTCAAACGATCGAAATGATGAATCACCCGCCATACAGCCCCGACTTGCCACTCAATGACTACTTAATGTGCCCCACAATTAAAGATAATATGCGTGAACAGCGATTTTTATCGCCTGACGAAGCGCTTCGGACTAGCAAAAGTGATTCGATAAATGGTTTGAGCGTATGCAAAAGTGTAGATCGTAAAGGCAAATATTTTGAAAAGCAATAAGGCAGTTTTTGGTGAAAATTTTTAATTTTTTGTTATTTATTATAAAAATTCTTTTACGGCAGCCCTGTAAGAGAAAACTATTCTATAAATTATGTTAATTAATTTTCTACTGAAAGCTTTCATTTTGGAATAAAATTCGGAAAGCAGTTAATTTATAAGATTATTATGAGTGTTCAAATAAAAATTTCTGAAGAGCTTTATTTAAATATTTTTAGTAACAAGTAGCAAAGCTTTCGATTTAGCTTCCCATTTAAAGCTTTTTTGTAAAATAACTAAAAGCTCACACAATATTACCAAAAAACTTAATAAAGTCGTGCTTTTAGGATTTTTTAGGACTGTGGGTTAAAAGCTCAATGTAATCGTTGCCTATTTTTACTATTAGCAAACCATCATGCAGTTTTCATGCAATCCAATTATTTCGAAAACTAATCCCGATCATTTATTTATTAAGATTAGTAGTTTTTAAATGTGCGGACTTAAATTGAGAATTATCATTTCAAATTCTGGAGTTTTGAGTTTATGAAGATGTTCGAAAATGACTAAGACTAAAAAATTTAAAACATCTGTGAGTTTCATATACACATATAACCATTTTTTTTTTAAATTAATTCTCACTAACACCATATTGTTGTTAATCAACTCACCGAATATTTCCCTTCGATAAAAATTTTATCTGATCAACACTAATCGGTGTAGCACATCGGTGTCTAAACAAATTAACTGTCAAAAATACAAAAGACGCACGAAACGAGAATAGCAACAAAAAAATTGCCATATTATGTATATTAAGCTGAACACCACCTCTATCTACTCCCGAATTTTCTCAATATAAATTTTCACGCAACTTTTTTTTTTTTTTTGTTTATAAATAAATTTGTTTACCTCGAAAATAAAAAAAAAATCTAAAATAGACACAAAAATATGTTATATGTTTAGATATGTATTTATATAAAACAAAACATCAAAATACAAATTTATTAGAATGATATATCGAAATCAACACAACAGACACACACACCTAGTACAAAAGATAATTAAAGTCTGGTGTGCGAGGTGGTATAACAATGATAAATGATTTTCATTAAAATGGGGGTAAAAAAAATTATTAAAGTAACGCCGCTGAAATTCTATGTAAAATGGTTCATCATTTAGTATTTGGGTTTTTTTTATGTTTTATGCTGATAATGTAGAAAAAAAAAACATTATATTTAATGTAAAGCTCATATCAAAAAAAAAAAAAAAAAAAAATATTATTTAGGGTGATGATGCACTTCTGGTGTTTTTACGGTTTTACCCATTCGTCGGTATGGACGGTGTTCTGAATATGTTTCCAATATTATATGTACACACAACAAAAAGGGCCAGAAGGGAGATTACCAATCATTTTAATAAAATTCAAAAACACATATTAATATAAATAATTAATTTATGTACATAACAATTTTATTATTACTAAAATTAATTATAAATTATAAAATATATCAATAACTAACTAGCCATATTCCATGTTTAATATAAATTAAATTAATTTAAAATTTTCATTTATGTAATATTACAGCAATGAGTCACTTGGACAAATTACGTTTATGGGGTAAATCAATACGTGTCATGGCCAGTAAACATCAAGCGGTGCAATTGCCAAAGGAGGGACAACCCGATGCTGGTTTAACGCGTGACTATGCACAAAATCCATTACATAGATTTAAGAAGCCGGGCAGCAAAAATTATCAAAATATCTATCCACCATCGGCGACACTTCATTTAAGTAACATTCCGTAAGTTTATTTTTGAAAATAATTTTTATTATTTAAAATTTTATTATTTTGTTAACTAATTTAATTAATATTCAAAATTTGGAAAAAAAAAATTATTGTTAACAATTTATCGATTGTTAAGTACTAAATTATCAGAATACAATATTTCTTTTTAATTTGAATTTAAAATGCCCAATGCAAAATTGGTTCTAAAAAGCAGACTTTATTAAACTCCTCAGATTTAACCAAAATAAAATTTTCAAGTAAATTACTGATGAAAAAAAAAAATGTGTTCGAGAATCAAGAATTTCTGAAAGTCTCAAATTGCAAAATTTGCAGTACTGAAAATAAAAGATTTCCAAAACGAAATATCGAATTTTCGAGTCTTCCCAAGGTAAGTCGAAATTCAGAATTCAGAATTCTTTGATAATTTAGAATATTTCGAGAGCTCCTAAAAATTGCGAAATTTCAAAAATTTGCAAAATTTATATTAAAATCGAATCCATAAAAGAAACGAACGTCAGATGGTCTAACGCTAATTCGTGTGTAATAGTCAGGCAGATCTGGCGTAGTCTTGACCGGCCAACTGATATCGTTTCGACGGCACCATGTTGGTATGGTCGTGGGAGCTATAACGAGACACTGTCTCATCGGGGTACATGCCAGCAGACTGGGTGCCACCGCCCATGATTTCCGCCGTAGCTGCGGTAATGAGGTGCCTATGGGAACTTCCCATTTGGACGGACCTGACGGATCTTAGTAAGATCGATGTCAGTGGCTTTCAACGCTTCTTGGTAAGCTCAGGATGGTTGAACGAGTGAAGAGGAGGTAACTGAAATGTGGTACAGCTACGGACCAATTTTGTGTCTATGCTAGTCTATTAGGACGGCCACCCTTAATGAAATTTAAAATTCTAAAGCATTAAATTTGGATAAAACTACAAATTCTGGATTCCAGTTTTCAATAGCAGAAATATTTAAAGACTTTAGATTTAACATTTAAATTCAACATTTTTAAATTAATCAAGTCGATATACAGAACTCTAAAATATGGATTTGTTTCATAGAATTCAATTTTAAATTTAACGTCAATTTAGAAATTATTTTGCACAATTTTTCTGGATGTTAAATTTTAAATAAAAATACGAATTTAAAGGCGTAAATTTCTAAAATACTTCAAACTAAAATTCTTCTAGAATCCTACGAATTTTAGAAAAATTTTCAAAATATGTATTTCGATCCGAACTAAGTTGATTTATTGCATTTTAAAAATATCAAAATTCAATACGCCTGAATTCACAACGCATTGAGACTGATCGAAAGTTACATCAACATTTGAAGCAAAACCCAAAATTTTTAAATTTTGTTGATTCTGTATTTAGTACGAAAAGAATCAGATCATATTGAATTCTATTCTGAAGCCTTTGAATTTAGAAATTTAAACATAATTTTGTTATAAAGAGTGATCCAATAGAATTCCCATTGGGTTTCTTTTCGTGCTCTTCGACCATTTTATGGTGTTCGTAATCGTCCAACTGAACGCACTATTAGCGAAACAATCAATAAATTTCGAACCACTTTTTCGTTATTGGATATTCATCACCCGACTGGAGTGCGTACTAGTCGATCTAATGTGAATATTGCTGCGTGAAGACCGCAATCAATCAATTCGTCGCCGTTCTCAAGCTCTGGGTCTCTCATATGGCACATTGTGGCGTATTTTGAAGAGGGATCGTTCAAATTTTCGGGCTTACAAAATACAACTTGTTCAAGAATTGAAGCTGGTTGACATTCCTTTGCGTCATCGATTTGGTTATGGGCGTTAGAACAGCTCCAAATTGATCCATTTTTTTATCGAAAAATTGTGTTCAGCGATGAAGCTCATTTTTGGCGGAATGGATACGTCAACAAACAAAATCCAAAAAGCCCGAAGAGATTCAAGAGCTTCCAATTCATCCTATAAAATGCACTGTTTAGTGCGGTTTATATGGGCAGATGGCATCATCGGATCGTATTTCTTACAAAATGCGGAAGGATAGCGTATAAACGTGAATGGCGCAAACCACAGAACAATGATCAATGATTTTTTATTGCCAAAAATTCAAGATATTGGTATAACCGACTTGTGGTTTCAACAGGATAGTGCAACGTGCCACACAGCAGGCCAAACCAACGATTTATTAAAAGAAAATTTTAAAGAACATCATATCAAGAAAGGGACCCGTAAATTGGCCTCCATAATCTTGTGATCTGACGCCGTTAGATTACTTTTTATGGGGGTATCTGAAATCACTTGTTTATATATCGATAAACTACAATCGATTCCTGCATTAGAAGCGAACATAACACGCGCGTAATTAACGGAATATCGGCCGAAATACTCGAAAATTGGACCCATAGAATGGATCATCTATAAGAGCCAGTCGCGGACAACATTTAAAAGAAATTATTTTCAAACATTAAATGGCATAAACCGAACTTTTTAAAATTAAAGTTGGCCGGATTACTCTAGCACTCAATGCCACTAATGGGCCCACGGTGCAATACCCGGACAAACACATATACTTACACATTAAAAACACCCAACCGTGATTTTTGGTCACCACCGGGAATCGAACCCGAGACCATCGAATAGCAAAGCAAGGACGCTACTTACAGTGGCTTTCCGAACTTACGTCACAAATACAATTTTTGATTATTAAATTCATTTTAATGCGTTTTATTTCAAAAAAAAACTTCCGGAAGGTCTTATTGGATCAAGTTAGTTACATTTAAATTGTTTGATTTAAAATTTCTTTCAAAATTGATGGAAGCGAACAATTAACACGACAATTTAACAAACCTGCGTGTAAATAGTTAGAGATTTTGAAATGAAGGCAGGGTTTGTGAATTTAAGGAAAAATTCAATTTCAGAATTTAAAACTCGGAAAGTTAAAGTTGAAATTTAAATATTTTTGAATTTACTAGCTTATAAATTGAACAAAATGTGGTCTGCCTGAAAATTTTAGAAGAGCCCACAATTTCGATTTAAATGTTCTGAAAGTTTAGTGTTAAATAAAAATTCAAGTTTTGCAGATCCAAATTGTTAATAATAAATTAAACAATTAATTTAAAAAAACATTGATTATAAAATGAAATTGAAACTGTTATAGACATCGAAATTTGAAATTTTAGCCTAGGTTAGGTTAGGTTAGGTTATGGTGGCCGTCCTAAAGGACTAGCATAGACACAAAATTGGTCCGTAGCTGTACCACATTTGAGTTTTCTCCTCTTCACTCGCTGAACCATCGTGAGCTTACCAAGAAGCGTTTAAAGTCCCGGATCCCGATCTTACTAAGATCCGTGAGGTCGTTCAAAGGGGAAGTCCCCATAAATTTTGTTCTGCTGTACGCTAGACCAGGACAGGTGCAGAGCAGATGGAGCACATTTTCCTCCTCCTCCTCATCACCACAGCTGCGGCAGAAATCGTGGGCTGGGACACCCAGTCTGCGCGCATGTATCCCAATGAGACAATGTCCCGTTATAGCTCCCACGACCATACCAATATGGTGTCGTCGAAGCGATATCAGTTGGTCTGATCTAGACCGGTCCAGACCAGGCCAGATCTGCCTGGTTATTACACACGAACTGGCGTTAGACCATCTGACGTTCGTTTCTTTTATAGCTTCTTCCAGAAGCAACAGTTTACATGAAGCAAGCGGTATCTTTATATCCCGCCTGCTTTGGGTTATTAGGCGTGCTGTACCCTTGCGGGCCAACTCATCTGCCTTTACATTCCCTGCGATATTGAAATGCCCTGGCACCCACGTCAAGCGGATGTTGAACTGATCAGCCATCTCATTTAAAGATGCCAGACAGTTCTGGGCTACTTTCGACGTCAGGGAGTATGATTGTAGCGTTTTAATAGCAGCCATGCTGTCCGTAAAAATGCGAATATCCCTCGTAGATATTACATTATACTTCAACCAGTCCATGACTTCCATTATCGCGATCAGTTCAGCTTGAAAAACGCTGCAAAAGTCGGGAAGACAAAAAGAGAGGTTAACCCCTAGTGCCTCACAGAATACCCCGCAGCCAACCCCTTTATCCCTTTTTGAGCTATCCGTGAAGAAGCTTAGCGCCTCATTGTCCATAACCGTTTCGTTCACCCAGTCCTCTCTGGTGGGAAACTCAGTTGGGAATCTCACCTCAGAAGATGACAAGGGAATAGCGTAGTCGGTAGCTTCCGGAATACCCCTGTTGCATAGGATAGACGAGTGCCCTGCATTGTTACAGGTCCACATAGATATGGATTTGAGCCGAATGGCTGTGCAAGATGCAAGCTGCTCGGCCGCAATATCCAATGGAGTAAGATGAAAGAGAATCTCCAGAGCTTGAGTAGGTGTGCTCCTGAGAGCCCCACTTATACACAAGCAGGCCGTTCTTTGGACTTTCACCAATAGTTTAAGGTTGGCCATAATTTTTAACGCTGGCCACCAGACGACAACCCCATACAGCAGTATAGGTTTGACCACTGAAACGTAGAGCCAGTGTACTATGTGGGGCTCCATACCCCATCTCTTTCCAATGGCATTTTTGCAGGAGTAGAGCGCTATAGTAGCTTTCTTTACTCTCTCTACGATGTTTGGTTTCCAGCTTAGCTTGCTATCCAAAAGAAGTCCGAGGTATTTTGCTCTATCCGTAAAGATCAAGCGAGTACCATTTAATGTTGGCGGGTCACACTGAGGAAGCTTGTGCTTCCTGGTAAAGAGGACCAGCTCTGTTTTCTGTGGGTTTGCGTTCAGTCCGCAGCCGCGTGCCCACTCAGAAAGGTAGCCAAGCGCGCACTGCATGCGCTCACTCAGCGTACTAGGATATTTACCGAAGACCGCAATAGCAACGTCATCCGCGTAAGCAACCACCTTGAAGCCTTGCCCTTCCAGGTTTAGTAACAGGTCATTTATGACCAAGTTCCAAAGAAGGGGGGATAAAACCCCACCTTGAGGTGTCCCTCTGCTCACGTATCTGGCGGCAGACGTCCCACCCAGATAAGCTGTCACGATCCTGCCTCTAAGCATATGATTTATCCAGCCTCTGAGTGACCCGTCTACCCCCAGACACGCAAGGGCCCCAGTGATTGCCCCCGGTCTGACGTTGCTAAAGGCCCCCTCTATATCCAAGAAGGTTACCATTGAATATTCTTTATATTCAAGTGATTTCTCAATCGGGCCAATAAGGGAGTGGAGAGCTGTTTCCACCGATCGTCCCTTACGGTATGCGTGTTGAGATTCCGACAGCTCGCCCGGCTTGATTGAGCCTCTAATGTGAGCCTCTATTAGTCTTTCCAGTGTTTTCAACGGAAAAGAAGATAAGCTTATACGCCTAAAGTCTTTGGGATAGCAGTGAGAGCTTTTTCCCGCCTTAGGTATAAATATTACTTTTATTTCAGTCCACTTCCTAGGAATGTGACAGAGTTCCAGGCTGCCTTTGAAGATAACTTCCAGCCAGGGCAGGGTTAAGTCAATAGTTCGCTGGATATCCGCAGGGATAATGCCATCAGGCCCTGCCGACTTGTATTGCTTAAAGCTGTTTATTGCCCATAGGATATTCCGCCTGCTTACTATATGGCTTACGGAGTTTACACCCCTATTTATCATGGGTCCCTCCGGAGCTAGTACCGAGCACTCCGGGAAGTGCGTTTCTAGTAATAGCTCCAGGGATTCCTCACTACACTCAGAAAAAAGTCATAGCGTAAATAACGAAAAAAATACGTAAATGTTACTGAAAAGTACGTACGAATCGAGCCAGCCTAGCGCTTAGTTGTTTAAGTCAAAATAAAATAGAAAAATTAACATAAATGCAATGTAAATACATTTTTATTAGCCCTACAGTGAATAACTAAAATTAACATAGATGGCAGGTAAATAAAACATTTTTTTAAGCGATATCAGCATTGCATTATGTAAATGAGTCTATCGCAAATTTACTTTTTGCTACGTCAAAATAACAAGCTACATAAGTTTCATACACACTGCTTACGTAAATAAAATATATTACTTAAGTTAAACTAACATAGCATAATTTTTTTTTTTTTTTAAATAACTATTTGATATGTAAAAATTACAATATACGCGCATGTTTCATTAACTCCGCACACATGTTAATTCATAATACACATACGTAAACTCCACCTTTAATAAAATTGTTAAAGCTACTACTCAGCATGTAAATTTAACAAACCTTCGCCAATTTTTTAACATATCACTATGTAAAGTTGTATATATATATATATATATATATATATATATATATATATATATATATATATATATATATACATATATATATATATATATATATATATATATATATATATATATATATATATATATATATATATATATATATATATATATATGTACATTTATATTTATATATATACAATAAATAGAAAATCTTCCCAACTTTAAATAAAATATCATAAGATTAAAACATAATAATTGTTTGTATAAGCTTTTATTTAGTATTAAATTATCAGTTCATTATAATATATAACTAAAAATATTGGTACTACATCGTACTTCAACATTTAAATAAAAATAACGTATAAAAATAACGCATAAAAACAAATTAAAAATTAAACGTAATTCAATATAATAAAAATAACACAAATCTAATCTTAAGGTCTGTTGTGTAAATCGTTTACAAGCGTCGTAACCGAAGGTATTTTTTCATCATGTTTCGTCTTGAGACTATAAAAATAATGTTGTATGAACAACCATAAATTATACGAGGCTTTGGGATATTCCAAATTAAAAACTTGAAACATTTTAAAAGTTATGTCAAGTGCCTCCAGGAAGCTCTCTACGTTGTAAATATGACCATCGTTGACTGAGCTGAATTGCCTTTTATCCTCCTGACCTACAGCTACTAAAAATGGTTGCAGTTTAGTATGCAAATTTAGGCATTTTGCTTTTAGTTCATCGATTTTAACATGCATATCAGCTATATTTTCGGCGGTTATTATGAAGGAGCTTTGACTATCGCAAATTGTATGCCTAACGACCTTCTTATCTCCCCGTTTTTTAATTGAAGGCGGAATTAATGCAGCAACAATTTTCATTATTTCCATGTTATATGTATCTATAATGTAAATAGAACCAAAAAATAATAGGAGTAATAATAATTAATATTAGTTATTTTATTGATATTAATTTTAAAAAAAACTGTTTTTATATATAAACAGAAAAAACCACAAAGCCACTCAAACACCCTAGTACATAGACACAAACAACTATAGAGAGAATGGCTCCTAGGCAGACAGACATTTACACAAAACGACACACAGCCCAACCTACTTATTTCAGAAACATTTTAAGTCAGTAAAAAATTCGACATGCAGTCAGTCATTGTTTTCATTATATATTGAAGATTTTCATCTAGATATATTATATAGACATAAAAATACACATGGATATATATATATACACATACAGACACATGGGCATACAAACACACTCAGATAAAATACCAAAATTACAATGACAGAGCCACCCAGACTAGACTGTCAGTATGTATGCAGATATAAAGACAAGATATATTAAACAATAAAAATTTCTACCTGAACTTAGACAATCTTTGTTTTTAATTGTTTGTAAAAATTTCGCTTTTCCTTCGGTCTGCCGAACGTTGCTTTTTATGATACTAGGTATTTTATTTAAAAACTCGTCCCATTTTAAGTAGAGGTTGTTGGTTGTCCCATACATCGTTTGAAAATCGATGTTCATCTGTAATTAAAAGAATTAATTAATTAATTTTTAATAATGAACAGAAGTAACCGCTATTACTAGTTCAGCTCCACAAGCCTGCTTGTATAGGGGCCAGCTTTCAAATATTGCCGAAAGGTTGTTATCATTATTATTTTTAATTTCCTCCAATCTCATCTTCGAGGTTTCTTGCCATTTTTCTAAAATAACGTTTTTCGGGCTTCTAATGTGTTTTAATTGTACTTTCAGCAAATTAAACTCTTCAGTTGAAATCGCATTAGAGTGACCTAAAAAGAAAAAAAGGTTAAAATAATTTAATATTGTATAACAAAATAATAAAATAAATATTTACTTGACTTTTCGTTTAGGTTGATATGTGTCATCATAGCATTGCTATTTTTATCATTCAAAAATTTCTTAATTTTCCTGCTCTGGTACATAAATTTATTATATAGTTTTCCAATTGGTGGTTTGTGTCCACGACGAACGAAATATGTGTCCTATGCAATAAAAATAATTGATTTAAATTTTTTATTAAAGTTCCATGAAATTACAAAATTACCAATGTTTCACCCGGAAAACAAGAGACAATTTCTTTAGCTAGTTCGTGAATTTGTTCGATGGATAATTGAGTTTCTAGAACAACTAAAAAATTCTGCACTATTAATGTGCAAATTACCTCTCGATGATTATTTTCAATGTATTTGTTGGTATTATAAAATTCTTTGATAAATCTCCCACTTTCGTTGTTCTTTAATATATCATTGACCGTCTGCAATAGGAGTTCGGTAAAATAAAATTCATCTATTTATTTTGAAAAAAATAAAAATAATTACCACGAGTGTCTGTTTTATATTTTTTGAGTTGGATGTTAAACATGGTGATGGTGAATTTACTGGTACTGTGAAGTTTTCTGTAGGATTGTCGTGATAATTATTGGTTTTTTGCCATATAAGAAGATAATGCTCGAATTGAATGCGTATCCCAAGTTCATGTTTCTCGAATAAATCTTTTAAATGATGAATTCTCAATAATTTTAATTGCTTCATTGATATATTATATTCTGCAAAATATGGAGAATTGATTATTTGACAAAAATAAAACATATGTATGTATATAACTATATTCGTTACCTTGTAATTTATCATACAATTCCTCCAATCCCCAGGATCTTAATAAAGTTTTCATTTCATTGGCGGGAGATTCAGTTACAATAGAACTTTCACATATTGATGTTTGCGTGCCTTCGTTATTTTCGGAAATAGACTCAATTAAATGGTTATTATGATTGACCAGTTCAGGGATGATGTACTCTGTTATCACATCATTATTATTGTGCAAGTTTAGTGTGATATAACGTTCATTATTTGCTTCAGCATGTAAAATGTTAACATTTTGTAATTCAATTAAATTTTGAGCGGTATCCAAAGAAACATCATTATTATTGTACAAGTTTAGTGTGATATTTTCATTATTTGTTTCAGCTTGCATATTGTTGACGTTTTGTAATTGAATTAAATTCGATGTAATTTTCGTTACAGGTAAAGTTTGATTGTCCATGCTTTGTATTGTGTAAATATGCTTTTATCTATATTTAAGGTGATTTGACATTAAAAGAAATGTTTCATTCGTATATAATTATCTTGTTTTAATTTATAGTCAGACATCGGAGGACTATTGAAATGATCATAGGGATAAATATAGTAACTTTCATTTTCGGCTATAACCTTGTAGGATACATAATGTTTAATATAAACTGCAGACATTTTTTTTAACACTAAGTAAGGTAATTTTTCTTCATCAGGAATAAAAACTCCAGCAATTTTGTATATCTGGCATTGTGATCTATACATTTTTGCGATAAAATAATTTAATTTTATTTTAGTACCCTTATATTCAACTTTCGAGTAAAATTTTAATTTCTCTATGTTGAAATTATAGTTTTCAAAAATAATTAATGAAAATGTATTTGGAATTAACTTATTTTCCTCGCATTGTAATATTTCGACCATAGGAGAGATGAGTGAATGAGCAAACTTTAACTGAAATTTAATAGCTATGCTTAACGTTATATTTTTCCTGCTTGAAATGTTTTTAGCATAGGATTTGAGTTCGGAATGTTTGGATTCATATCGAAAACAGTATAATTTTTTAAGGGGACCAGATTGTTTAATTATTCTTGGGTAGTGCAGTGCGTTAATAAATGAAATTTTGGTTTTAATAAATCATTGAATAGCCGTACATATTTGCTATTATGGATTGCAATCCTTTTTTCTAAATCGTTTATTATATCACAATTAAAATTAGTTGAAAGCAGAATGTCAACTAACTCAATAAATTCACATAGAAATACCCAAATTTCATCATTTTTTGGGATAAGATCTCCAACTATAAGTGGTAAAAAATGAGTGAACGACCACATTTCGCGAGTAGAAAATTTAAATTTTTTACTCGAAATGTGATTTTGAGTTATATCTTTCGATATGTTTCCGATTTCACTTTCTCCATAAGGAAATGTATTTTTTAATTTATTGAGTAATTCTAAATCTATGTATTTCTTGTTAAATATTAAATCATACAAAACATGAGACAAATTATAGTGAGATACCCCTTCAAAAATATCATGCATAATATCAGCAGCTAAATTATTTACGACATGAAAAGAAGGGATACTGTTTAAAATAGATTCACCATGAATTCCTGTCTCGGTAACATTGTTTGTAATAATATCCTGATTATAGTTTTCTAACGTGCGTATTAAATTAAATTTTTCGGTAACCTGAATTGTTGCATCTGATTTTTTAATTTTGCAAAATCTACAGTATGAATGTGATGAAAACGATTTGGAGAAACCAAGCAAACTATTCATCCCTAAATTGTCACCTAAAACCAGTCCTAATATAAAATGAATAATATAACTTTTATTTCCTATATTTATAACTAATCCATCAGTTTCTAATAGTTTGACCTCTTCTACAAGGGTGTATAATGATAAATCATTACCAAAATTCTTAACAAAACATGATCTTATTAACGCTGCAATGTGAATATCTGTCAATTTTGAAATTGAAGAAAGCACTGGAAAATTATAATAAATACCTGTTACAGAATGAGTTCCTGAATGAGATCCTAAGGCATTGTTTACTTCAAAATCATCCGCAAATAAAAAATATGGAATCAATATTTTATCTGGATATAACATGCGCTTTTGCTTCCAAACATTTCCTTGAACAAAATGCGATAAACATGATGTATCGCCTTCTAATCTGTTTATGGTATTCATTGCTAATTCTAAAACATTATCAATTTCAAAAAGTTTTCTGAATTGAAATGATAACGGAAAAACTATTCCTTTACAATCTTTTTCATTCAGAACTGGAATACCTTGATGGTAAACATCGGTTATTCGACTATCTAACGTAAACTGAATTAGATTTTGAAGCAGGTTTCTCTCTTTTAAATATTTTATTAATTTGTATTCACTATCGATGTTTCTAAATTGTTCTAATAATTCAAATACTGAATTAAACTCATCTCTGACTGATTGAAATACATTGGTATGCTCTTCTAGATTTTTAACAATATTTAATAAATTTTTTTTTATAGGTTTAATAACAAACTCATCCACCTGATTTTGAACAAATTTAACATCTTTTCTATTAAAATGATTTATACCGTGCAATCGAAGACTAAATGCTACTGAGGGATTTAAGAGTGAAGAATCATTTGATAATGAAGTAATTGCTGGCAAACCAACTGAATGGTCAGTTTGCAATCCATTTGGCAATGAACTAATTGCTTGTAGAACAGTTTGTGACTCGTTTTGAAATGAACTAACTGTTGGTAAATTAATTGGATTCACAGTGTTAGCAAGGATCGATTCACTCTCTATTTTGGAGTTAAAAGTATTAGTTGTATCCGAAAAATGTGAACAGCAGTTTTCTTTAGAAATGCTTCCGCAACAAATGTCTCTTAAAAGAATTTATGTTTTGAAAAATTTGTAAGCAATTTCCTTGTTTACAAATATAATTACTAATGGGTTTACATTTGTGATACAATTTTAAATGGACTATTAACTGATTTATCGAGTTATCCCGAAATTTACAAATAAAACATTGATACATGTTAAATCGGTTAAATTAAACAATTAAAACTTAAAATGAAACATACTTTTAAAAGTGTACTTATTCTGAATCACTTAGACTAGAATTTAATTTTTCAAACCACTCTGCCAAGCTTTCCGAAGAAGATATTGTATCTGCACTATTAGATGATTCGTTGAAACATTCCTGTAAAATGAACATGTTTATAAAATAGTGAAAAACTAAAATTTAATATTTTATAAATACTTACAGTAATATCGTTTAAATAATTTTGTTGAATCATACGAACAAAATGTTCAAATATAATTTTAGGACCTAATTGTTTTGGAGCAAATAAACAATCAATTTGTTCTTGAGTAAGCTTCAATAAACTTTTATAAAAGGCAACTTTATCTAAATAATAAATAAATATACCACAAAAATTTAAAAATTAGTTATAAGCACACCTATTTATATATATGTACATATATATATATATATATATATATATATATATATATATATATATATATATATATATATATATATATATATATATATATATATATATATATATGTATATATATATATATATATATATATAATAATTTAAATAAAATAATTTAACTTTCACAATGTTCTTATAATTTAATTACTCATGAACACAAATTTCAGGAAAATAACGTAATTTCACCATAGAACAAAACCGTTACAATTGCAGAATATATATATATATATATATATATATATATATATATATATATATATATATATATATATATATATATATATATATATATATATATATATATATATATATATGTATATATATATATATATAAATATACATATATATATATAAATATATATATATATATATATATATATATATATATATATATATATATATATATATATATATATATATATATACATTACAGAAATTACAGAAATAAAACGTAATTTCACTATAGAACCATAATAACCGTTACAATCACTAAAACTGTTCACAGATTAAATATATGAAAATTAAATTTATTAATTCACTTTCACACAAAATATATTTACCTGTTATATGATGAAAAATAGCTGGATTATTTATATCTAAATCCTTTAAAAAAGTTTTCACAATGCGATTTATTTCTATTTCTTGTTGGTTTTTTTCACTTAGTTTTTCCATACCAACTGCACTCTTTAACAACCAACGCTAAAATGAATAGAAACATCAAAACCACGCAAATGGTAAAATATTTGGATGTTTTACGTAAATATATGTCACTTTTCCTTGTTACATAAGTTAACTTAACGTTTAACATAGTTTAATTAACGTACGGATAAACAATTTTCAAATATTGCTTATGTAATTTTAACGAGCGCATAGTAGAAATTACATTTCAGTTTAGTAATTTTTATTAAATGCAAAGGCACATCTAATTAGTAATTATGTAAGATAAGTTTTGTGCTATAGTAAAATTGTAAGTGATCATTTCAGCAAAATAACCTAATGTACCGTACGAGTAATTTTATATTTGTATTATGCAAAAGTACTTATGTATATTCTGAATTGATAATCACATGCGATATAAAATATGTTCTATAACTTTTAACTTGTAGAAGCTTGCAACTTCGATGAAGTTATTATGGGCCAGAATATTTACGTGGATTGTGGTGAGCTATATATACATAGATTGGGTGGCGATGCTGCCATTGGAGAAAATAGCAAAATTATTTGAATATCTCTTGAACTATTGAATTTAATAACAAATTATTTCTTACATACAATTGTTGCATAGCGTACAAACTATATAGCACCAAAGGTTGTATAATAAATTATTTGTGTGTATCGTTCAGTATAAAATAAACGATAAGTAATTTGTTTTGTTGATATAAAATTCTACCAAAATATTCGAACCTAATTTTTATAGCAACAGAAAAAATTGTTTTGACGAACAAGAGATACCGCAGCACTGGAATAAATATTTATTTATCACAGACCGTAACGACATTTGGTTAAGCTCGAAAATCGGTTTGTTTGTTCTTTGATCTATAGATAATATATAGAGTCCCACAGATTTGAAATTTGCAACATAAGTAATTATATTGAAAATTCAAACTTGCAACACAAGTAATTATATTGAAAAGTTTGTACACACATTTCGATCAAAGCTTCATAGACTGAGGTGGCCTACGAAAGTTCGTAAAAGTTTTTGATTTAAACAATCGAAATAGAATGCGAACATTGTTTGGGCATCCATGTTTAAAATGTAAACATTCAGTGAAATGATATTCACTTTAACAATTCCTTATTAGTTTTATTTCTAGTTATTCAATTTGTACGTTATGACATTCAAAATTCATTGGTCTTACCTGTTTTTAATTTTCTTCGCTTTGTTAAACTAGTGTATTTGCAAGCTTATGTTTGCATGAAAGCTAAGTAAATTTAAAATTTCATTGAAGCAATTTCCTTATCCTCCTGAATTCATTTTTATGTAATTTTGACAATTGCATGATTACGAATAAGGCAATTCAATTTTCATCATTTTACATAATTGACATATAAATGTAACAGCTTCTATATAGTGAATTGTTATGAAATTACCTTTCGTTAAAGCTAAAATTACAACGTCTGGTAGTTAATTTTTCGGGAACTTCGATGAATTGATTTTCTATAATTTACATATCAAAATTTGCTTTATTAACGAAGCGTAATTTAATTTTACTTAAATTAGCAAAAGTAAAATTTATAAAAACGTATGTTAAATTTACAATTTGTGAGTAACTATAGCAGATAAGTAAAAAAACCGATGCTTTTTTTTCTGAGTGTACATGTAGTCCATGAACCATCCGGTCGTTGTAGATAACTCGGGATGGAAGGACTAGAACAAAGTACCTTGCGTAGCCTGGCCGCCTCCGAGGACTCCTGTATATTGCCACAGTAGAGTTTCCAAGCCTTCGTTTTGGCTGCTCTCAGCTCGTACTTATAGGTTTTGAGGACTTCCTTGTAACAGTCCCAGTCTGCAGCAGCATTTGTGTTCTTCGCTTTCTTGAACAGTCTCCTGCATTTCATACGAGTACCTTGGAGTTCCTTCGACCACCAGGGTGGCCGAGATTTACCCAAGGGTCTACTGATAGGACATGCACCTAACATGGCCTTGTTAAAAGCATCAGATAGCTTGGCTTCTAGAGCATCAAGCTCCTGTGTAGATGCAGGAGGTTTTGGAACCGATACCGGTAATAAGTTACCCAGAATGGTTCTGAAACAATCCCAATCAGTTTTCCTCCTATTCCTGAAGGGTGGTTTGCTAGTGGGTTTTGTATCCACTTCGTATTGGAGATAACAATGGTCAGAAAAGGAATGGTCTTCGGACACTTTCCAGTTCAGTACCCTCTCCTTAATAAAATCCGAGACAAGTGTGATATCCAGCACTTCTTGTCTATTTTTAGTAATAAAGGTTGGCTTGCACCCGATATTACATATATTTAGGTTAGTACTTAAAATAAAATCAAGGAGTAACTCACCTCGCCTGTTGATATTTGTACTTCCCCAGATTGAGTGATGTGCATTAGCATCACTGCCCATGATGACTCCTACTTTTCGTTTTTGAGCCTCCATTATTGCACTAACCAACCTACCTGGTGGTATGTTTTCCTCCTCGTACGGTAGGTAGGCCGATATTAGCCAGAGATTTTGCCCATCCATCTCGATGCTAGCCACCACTACATCAGCGTTGCTGTAATTAAGTAGTATAAAAATATTCAGATTATTTCTAGCGAGAATGCAGGAACGTATCTTACCTTCATTCTTCGCATGTAGTATTTTATATTTGGAAGTTCTGAGGCCCAGCACCCGGTCACCATTGACCCAAGGTTCCTGAACCAGAACAACATCAATGGACTCAGATTCCATTTTGAGCAGGAGGGCCGCCGAGGCGGCTTTAGAGTGATGGAGGTTGATCTGAAGGATCTTAAGCATTAGATATTGCTTACCTCCACCACTGTTGAATCAGAATCTTCTGACGTCGATTCGTCCGGTAGGAGCGCACAGCGTAGTCCCAATGATCTCGATATCTCCGAGTCCAGGGATAGTGTCTCCTGAGCGTCTTCCGGGATGCTTTGGACATATGGGTCACCAGCAATAGGCAGGACACCACTAGTGGCTTCCCCACCTGCTGCAGTTGCCCCAGGTCTGTCAGCCTCATCGCGCTTATAGATTTTGAGCGTAATCGCTCCAAATCCATAGCTGACCAGGCCTCCAGATTTTGCCAAAGCACCCACGGATTCTCTGTCGATGATTATGACGGCCGATCTGTGATCTGTTTCCGCCTTAACCTCATCTAACCTGGCAATCTTCCAGGTGGCCGTTGGCAGATCCGGATTGCTGATTTTCAACATTTCCAGGATCTCCCTAGGATCAGTTGGCTCCGCAGGAATCCAGGCTCGTGCCCTTGGCCTGCAGGGAATTTCTTCCCTAGTCACCACTGCTAGTTTGGCCCCCGGCCAGACTTCCCCCAGGCTGCCGATCGCCTTTTTATAGAGGGTCACAGACCTCTCATCGGCACAGGCAGTCAGTTTTACGTGACCCCGGTGCCACCCTCCGTCTCGGCAGGACGGAGCAGGTCCTGGGTTCTCCCTCAAGATTTTTAGGAAGATTCTCCACCTTCCTCCAGTTAAGGGTCGTAATGCTCCCATCTTCTTGTGCCCTGTCAACGACTGCCATGATCAGGTGATCCTTTAGCACCTCGTTGAAGGGCCTGGTAACATTGTCCGGAACTCGTTTCTTTTTAGCCTCCGTAGGCGGTTCATCATCAGATCTCTGCCCTTTCGGCTGTGAGATCACAACGGAACCCTCCTGCTTTGGCTCAGTGATACGTCATGCCCACGCAAGCGTATCCTTGTCGTAATTTTAGCCTAAGGTTTTCAAAATTTTAAAACACGAGTTAAAAACAAAAATTTTCATATTTCACAAGGCCAAAAAATTTAATTAAATTTAAAATTTAGTAACCGCAAATGGTTTCAAAAATCGTTAAAAATCGTTAAAAGTTGTAAAAACCTAATTAAACTATATGAAAACGAGATCATTTGGCCATCTCTAAACACAATTTTTATAACGATTTAATAAGTTCAATCGTTAATCGTCTGTACGAGTACTGCAATTGGCCAAAAATAATACAAATCATGTAACTGTCCTAAAATGTTAACAAGATCGTTGACGATTTTTAAAAATCGTTCATAATTACGTAACTTTTATGTGTAGAAATTGTGAAAAATTCCACTGAGTGTACATGTGGACATCTCTAGAAACGGCGGTTGAATATTTAAAATATTGTTCAATCTCACGAAGTTGACAAATTCGGTGAAAAATGGATGGTGTGTGTCCGAATGATTCTATCACCAATACGCCAATTCTATCACCAATCATGTTATAATTTTTATGGCAATAGATTTAACCATATCTGTATTTCTAAAATACATAAGCAGTTTGAAATAACACAATTCAAATCTGTTAAATTACATTCAGATTAATGTTTTGCAGTAGAATGTAGAAATTTGAAAATCTACTCTACAATTATTTTCAAATACTAAACAAACTAAAGCCTACATATTAAAACTTACCGCAATCTCTGTACATTTTTGACTTGTTGCTAAATTTTAAATACATGTGATTCAAATTTAAACAAAATAAGAATAAAGTTTTCGATCACATTCAATTTTTTGACACTCTTTTCAAATTCCATTCAAACTGATTATATATTTTTTATTTACAAAATTTGTTGGAAATCTGTTTAATAATTCCAATCAAATTTAACTAGAATAAGTTTGAAAGGACTATTAAATCTATTTCAAATTCAAATCAATCTCCATTTTTAAACCAAATTCGAATATGATTTATCAAAAGTATACACAAATTGGTTTTTATGAGAATCCTTTAGAATTTGGCTAGATAAACTGAATGCAGTTTCCAGTTGCTTTTTCAAATTCGAATCAAATCATCAATATAAACGCAACCAGGTTGCAAAAATACTAGACCTAAAAATTAAAAAGTTGGAAAATAATGTGTAAGCTTTAATATGAGCTTTAATTTTATTTTATATTTTCATTTGAAGAACTCAAAGTTAAGTTTTACAAGATTTTATAAATGAGCAAAACATTACTTTTGTGATTTTGAGTATAATGAAAAGAGCTTTCGAAACTCTAAGGTAAGCTTTTTAACAAAAAACAAATTTATTATTCTGGCCAAACGGTTTATCGTAGAATTGCAGTCCAAATCATACACGAGATTATACAATTGTGCCATCAATAAAATTTATCAGCGTTATAAAGCTTCAAAATAAGGCCAAGTACCTACAGCATCATTTAATTGAATAAAATTTCACATTCATTGTTGAAAATATATATTAAAAAATTATTTTTAAATAGAGCTTTATAGCTAGATTGTCTAAGAAAGCTATCCGAATTATAAAAATTCTAAGAACTTAATCCAGAGCTTTCAAGATTTACTTAGAAACTTAAGAAAGCTTCTGTTACCGGCCTATACTAAAAATACTAGTCCTTAAAATTAAAAAGTTGGAAAAAAATGTGAAAGCTTTAATATGAGCTTTAATTTTATTTTATATTTTCATTTGAAAAACTGAAATCTGGTTTTACAAGGTTTTTTAAATGAGCAAAACATTAGTTTTGTAATTTAAAGAAGAATGAAATGCTTATTTAATGAAAAGTTTAATCTTAAATTCCCCGGTGACTCGCATCCATAAAAAAATAAGCTGTTTATAAAATGACAACAAAACGAAAAATGGATACCGCCAAAACAACACCGGACCCACGCGCAAGTACCTGGACACGAGATTTAGGATCCGCACAGTCACGTGCGGATCCTAAATCTGAACGTGCAGTCACTTAAGAAACCAGGAGCGTTAGAGGGCCTAATCGTATACATGAAGAGGAATCGGCTATGCCCAAGGGATATTCGTTGTTTCACAGTGGAGATGACCTCGGAAATCTTGGAGCTGGATTTCTTCTTAAGCCACAGGTAAAGAAGGCTGTTTTGGATTTTCAAACCGTCAATAACTGATTGTGTAAGCTTCGCTTGCGCATGAAGTTAGCAAACCTGACGATAATTTGTGTACATGTGCCCACAAAAGTCAGCCAGCCCTAAGATAAAGACTCATTTTACAATCACTTGGACGATCTGATGAGATTTATATCCGAGCACGGTGTTGGAATCGTAATTGAGGTGTTTAATGCTAGAGCTGACGAAATTGCGACCGATAATGGTGAGAGGATGATGTAATTTGTAATTGCTCACGATCTTAGAGAGTAGCAAGCACATTTTCCCCCCTCACAAACAGATACATTTGGAAACAAAAGGGCGAGGTCGGGTTGTGCAGGATGTGAGACCTTATCGGTCAGCAACCAAATAAGAAGAAGGCAGCAATCATTATATGAAGATCAAAAGAAACAATATCAGGATCTTTTCAGCGATAGCATTGAGGAAGTTAATTGCCAGTCTAACTGCATATGAACTCTTTCTGGGAGGTTCTGAAAACTTCGGTTGTGAAAACCGCTCAGCTGAGCTGGACTGCATTAGCTCGGAGCTCGTGATATTCGGAGGGGATACTTTGTGGAACTATGTGTTTGACCTTATTCGATTAGTATGGCAAACCAAAGTTATGCCTAATGAACGGAAAGTAGCCGCGATATGTATAGAGAACATGTGTAGAGATATGTGTAGAGAACAAATTGGTTTCTTCAGATTGTCTAAAACAGTATGAAGACCATGCTCAGGATCGAGACTGTTGGAGTCAAATTGTTGATACAGTAACGACTTTTAAAAACTGTTATTATTATTTAAAATTTGGAATATTTAGATGTTTCAAAAATACAAATTCTGGTTAATAATAATTTGGGGACTAAAAAACTTAATCGTCGCGAAAATTTTGTAAGAAGCCACGAATTTCAAAATATTTTTACAATTTGTTTTAAGAAGTCGATTTCGAATTTGATTCAATTCTCCAAATATTACATAATTCTATATTTTAAACTTGAGTTGAGAATCTCACGGATTCCACTCTAGAAATTCAAGAATCTCTGAGTGACAGTAAAAAAATTTCTTAAACCATTTTTATAATTTTTTGCTACCATCACTGATTTAGAAAAATTAAAATTAAATTTTAAGGATTGGTTTTGTTGGTATCGTTAAAAGGAAATTACCTAATCACATTCTGTTGTTAACTATGTATATATCCCAAGACTATAATCAGACGATAATCATATACTTTGGTTACGTTTTAAGTTTTATAAGAGTCATTTACGTGCGCTGTCTAATTAATAATTACCACTATTAAGGTGTTCCACATTATTTAAAAAAATATAAAAAAAATCCTACTCACTATAGGTTTTGTACCATATTTAGCTGGCTATAACTCCTTTGTATCATCATTAACGAAAACATATTATGTATGTACATACACCTATGCTATGTACATATCTACTGTACATACATATATTGTGAAAATGAATAAGGACAAATTATAAATTTTTTATTATTTCACAAAATGAATCATTATTATCCTTCCGGGATTTAATTATTATGACTATTATTACTATTTTAGTTTAATGAGATTTTTTTTGTTTTGTTGTACAACATAAGAACAAATAATAATGAAATATATGCATTAGATTATTAGAAATAATGTGTAAAATTATAATTATTATATTGCATTGTTGTTGTACCTATACATATATTTAAAATGTATTATTATTTTTGGAATATATTGTAGACCTACACAAAGTAGTTAGATTTCCTTTTTATACGAGTGTATGAATATACTGGCAAAATTTTGTGAATAAATTATATTCTGTGGTAGAGAAAGTTTGTTTCGAAATTCGAACTTAGTTGAGGTCATCTACATAATATATTCATATCGGGATGATGAATGTTTTTGTTTGTTGTATTTTAGGCTAATTTTTTACGATTTTGTATTTTTATTTTGCAGATCCACATGTACTGAAGAAGATATACGTGAAGCATTTACAAAAAATGAATTCGATGTGAAAGCATTTAAATTTTTCCCGTAAGTATATATTTTATGTCTGTTTACTATTTTAATTTTAACGGACCAAACTATTTTTTAAAAAAATTATTAAAATTTGTGTGATTAATAATTAATTAATCGATATTTTTCCACTGTTTACCTAATCTCGGTTAATCGTACAAATTTTCACGATTATCTGTTTACCGAAATTTATTTATCGAATGTTTTAAAAAAATAAAAATTTTGATATGTATTTTACTAAATACTAAATATTTTGTTGTTGCAGTACGTTCTGGAGAGGATCTCGTTCAAGATTATTCTCCTTTTTGACCGACTTTACAATGTCGTCTATGATTAGAATAAAGCAGATCAACTTGCAACACAGTAAGTCTGTGAGGAAGTTGCTTTCTGTAATGCATATAGATATTTGTCTAATCCAGGAACCATATCTTCTTGGTGATCATTACTCTGGTATCCGCTAGTTCCTGCCCTAAACTGGTCATCGCCTCAGTTTATTTGCCGTATGTCTCTTCTTCGCCTCCTCCTTCTGAGGAACTCACTAATCTTGTGACATGGTGTAAGAATAAGCATACCCCTTTGGTGATTGGCTGTGATGCTAATGCTCATCACTCGATCTGAGGTATTACGAACATTAACCCCGTTCTTCTCTGCTTAACTATATAAGCTCCTCTATGAGCTTGAAATCCTCAATACTGGAAGCGAGCCTACTTTTGTCAATTCTGTCCGGCAAGACAGTAGTCTATGCTCCATGTCTATATCTCGTTTAATATTAACCTTAAACGACCGCCTGTTAAAGCTTACCGCAAGAAATTAACCGATTGGGGTCTTTTCTCTCTCGAGCTAGGTTCCTTACTTGCGCCACCAAAGGCTATTCGGTCGAGGAAGGACATTGAAAATCAAGCATCGTCACTTTCATTGCCAATTACGACAGCCTTCGAAAACTCGTGTCCTCGTATCACTAATCAAAAGATTCGGAACAAATCTTTCTAGAACTCTGACCTTAAAAAATTTTAATCTACTAGAAAACTGAAGAACAAAGCAAAAAAGTTTAAGCAACAGATTGATTGGGATAACTTCTTGTTAACAGAAAAGGAATATAAAAGAAATTTAAGATCCGCTCTAAGAGCCTCGTGGTTGAACTTCTGCTAGGAAATCAACAGGCTAAGAACAGTATTATAAGGCTGACGGCCCTGATGGTATTTTTCCTGCTGAACAACAGCAGGGCTTTCCTCTAATTCAGCATCATTTGCTCCACCTTTTTCAAGCGTGTATAGCTTTTAGAACTGTTCCAAATTCTTGGAGTAGAATTAGAGTTATTTTTATCCCGAAAGCTGGTAAGTCCGATTATACGGATCCTAAGTCCTTTCGGCCTATTAGTCTATCCTCATCTTTTCTTAAAGTTCTGGAAAGAATTGTCGATAAATTCATTAGAGATCATTTTCCAATCACCTCCCCACTCAGTAACATGCAACATGCTTACAGAGTCGGTAAGTCCTGTGAAACAGCCCTACATGAACTTGTAACCAGGATTGAAATCTCTTATTAATAAGGAGTTTCTTGTGGCTACTTTCCTAAATATTGCGTGAGCTTTCAATAGCACTTCGTTTGCTACGATCACTAATGTCTGTACCAATTTTGGTATTGATCGCACCATTATCTTATGGATTGAAGCGATGCTCAAGTCTTGCACTGTATAGGCGGAACTGGATGGGGTGTTAGTTTCTGTAAAGGTTCTCACCTCTGATGTGGCTTTTCGAACTATTGTGGAGATATGGTGTGTTGAGGAGGGTCTTCACGTCAACCCTTCTAAAACTGATTGAATTGTCTTTAAAAAGAAGAGGAATACTCTTGAACTATCTGTTACGAATCTGTAACGATCACTAAATGTGACCACGTCAAGCACCTTAGTGTTATCCTGGATAGTAAACTTTCCTGGAAGAATCACCTGGACTACAAGCTACAAAAAGCAACTGCCATTTTTTGGCAATGTAGAAGAGCTTTTGGGAAATCCTGGGGTTTAAGCCCTAGGATGCTTTCTTTGATTTATAAATCACAAATTCGTATTGGCACTTTTTACACTGGGGAATCAGTTTGGATTTTTTAACCGCTTCTATTTGCCCTTTCATATATTTAATATTTTTAATGTCTTCTGTTCTTTCAAAAGATAACATATATAATGGAAGAGGTGTTTTGTCACCTCTTTTTAGCAGCTGTGTAACTTCGTTAATTTTGTATCAGAAAAGATGCTCTTTTATCTCTTCTGATTTGCATGAAGCGTGTACTTTCTTAACAATGACTTTGGTTTACCTTGCCTGCTTATTTTCGTAGGAATGGAAACCATGTTGTCTTTTCTTCATTAAGAGCCCCTGTTAACTTTCTATAGCAATCAACCGTCTGGGACGGATTTATTTTGATATCACCACTATTTAACGCTGTAGCTTGAAATTTTATCCGATTGCTGTACATGATGTTTCTAATACTCTGATAATTATTGAAATTAGATATTATAACTGGAGGTGGCCGTGGCACTTTTTTCTCCAGTTGTATAGTTTTACTTTCAGTTGAGAGTTCTTTACTTGATTGTTTCTGTTTCGGTGAAACTTGAACTTTTTTTGCAACAAACGAGCTTATACGTTTTTAACTAGATTTTCCCGAAATTATGTGGAAAAATGACACCTGTTGGATGTTGCTCAATTGATTGTTTCAGTTTGGGTGAAACCTGTGGTGATTCATCTTGCCTTTCTTTTTTTTTTGTTCTGGTTCAGAATCCATCCCGTTTCTCTGTTGAGTTCTTCCTCGTCTGTTTCATACGACCTTAGTGATTTCTTTCGCAGATATTACTACATTTAGAACATATGAGATGGAGATCTTTGTTTAGATTTAACATTAACTTTTCTATTTTGTAAATCTTAAGGTGTTCGCTAATGGTGGTGGGTGGTCTTGCCACCCTGGGTTTTTGTCCAAATGGGTTGGGTTGCCCAAAGGGGTTTTTAAACAATGATTGGCTCACTCCAGAACCCGTTGAGCCAGCCTGGTAAGAGGATGGATTTATCAGTTGCTTAGCTGGGTTACCACCTAGGGTACAATTACCTGGATTTGTTGAACTTATTGTTTGTTTTACTGGTCATGGAGCATATACCACTCTGACCAGTATGAGTTGGTAGTGGATCTGGTTTGAGAATATCCTTTACTAAATTCTCGTTAGTTACCTAGCAGGGTGCACCGCATGCTAACTTAAGCCCCCTTTCCCACCCCAATGTTTAATTAAAATTAGAATTCGTTCAAAAATAATGGTTCCAACTTTCGGACGCCCAAAAAATTTAAATTTATTTTAAAAAATTTCAAATTCGATAAATTTTTAAAATATCAACTATAATTTACGTAAAACTAGGAAAATAGGTGATACTTTAAAATTGATGATGATTAAAATTAAATTGTGGATTTAAATTTTTAAAATGTTTTAAATCGTTTTAAATTAGCAATTTTTAGAAATTTTTTTACCATATGGAACGAAATTTAGAATTGATTAATTTCACTAACAAAATTATATTTCGTTAATTATTTTGAAATTTAGAAATAACTAATTTAAATATTTATTTTTTATTTTTTTTAATTACAGAAAAGACCGTAAAATGGCATTGCTACAACTTGGTTCGGTCGAGGAAGCTGTCCAAGCACTTATCAAAATGCACAATTATCAGCTATCCGAATCAAATCATTTACGTGTCAGTTTTTCAAAATCAAATATCTAAAAAATAAATATATAGAAAATTTGATTAAAAATTTAAATATTTTATAAAACAAACAAACCTTATATAAATTTCAAAAATTTATATAATAACAAAATGAACATTTTTTTTTTATATTATTAATTAAATATAATTTAAAAAGTTTATTATATTATAAAAAAAATTAGATGAATAAGCATTATAAACAAAAAAAAGTTTTATTAATTAAAATATATAAACTAAAAATAAAAAAAAAATAATTGGTAGCTAATTTTTTTTTTTGAGTTTTTTATATAATTTTTTTTATTAAATATTAATATTTTTTTTTTTTTAAATTAAAATAGAAATTTAAAATGATGTTATATTAATTATTATTATTAACATAAATACATTAAAAAAAACAAAACAAAATATATATAAAATTAAATATTGAATAACTGTTTTATTTTTTATTAAATGTTGTTTATTACGTATATTAATTAATATTAATTAAATAAGATTTAAATAATTTTATTATTATATTTTAATTCAGATCTGAATTACATTTTTGTTTTTTGTTTTGTCGCTTCAGTATTTATATTACACGTTTATTAAATTATTTTTGAGCGGTGCTGAGATCTGATTTTTGGTTTTTCGTTTTTAAAACACTACACAATAGACAAAATGAAAATATTTTATTTTTTTAAAAAATAAATTAAATAAAAAATGAATGAATTTAAAAAAAATTTTGAGTAAAATTTAAATATATTAAATTAAATTAAATAATCATATTTTGTAGATGCGTTGAGCTTATCAATAGTGATGGTGATTTATAAAAAAAAAAAAAATTAAAATATTACAATTTTCACAAAATAATAAAATTTAAAAAAATAACGGAAGGTTATAGTTAGAATAAAAATCAGACAAAAAACTAATATAAATAATAATTTTTTAATAATATTATTATATATTCGACAATCAGATGATGTTATCTATTAGCGAAATTAAAGAAAAAAAACGTGATGTATTTATACAAAAAATATAAAAATAAAAATTATAACACATCTCTTATATACACACACACACACAAATACAAGACATAAAATATAATTAAAAAATTATTAAGTGGCTAGGCCAGTATTAATAAACAAAAAATAATTAATTTTTAATTTTTTTTTTTTTTTCAATAATATTAATTATAATTTGTACGTACTCTGTTAATTTTATATAATTTAATTGTTATTTTTATTATTATTATTATTATTATTACATAATACAGATTTTATTTTAAATTGTTTAAAAAAATTAAATTTTTTATATTTTCTAAAAAAAAAACACATTCCAAACACGTGTTGTTTTAATAAATAATTAATATTTGTTTCCTCCATTTTGTTTTATTTTTTATCAATCGGCCATATTCGAGCATTATATACAAAATATAAAATGGCTGACCAAATTTTTATTTTAAATACATACATACATAGAAATTAATATAAAATGGTAGACAATCAAAGAATTGAAAAAAAAATAAAAATGTCATAAATCTGTATTTTATAAACAAATAAATAATTATTAGTTTATTTTACAAAAAAAAATAAAATAAAATTATATAAGTGTCAAAATGAAACAATCATTAAATAATAAGGATCATTATTATTCTACATAATATATATATATATTAATAATATTTAAATAAATATAAACAAAATGGTGACGACTCCATTTTGAAAATTATAAAATTTAAATAAAATAAAAAAAACAAAATGTGGCACAATTGATGCAATTTTTAATTTTTTTTTTGTTTTTTATTATCATTATTACCTAATATTATTTCTTAAATTAATTAATTATTTTTATATATGTACGAAAAATCGCAGGGTATAAATATTTAAAAAAAGTTTGTTTTTTATTGTGATAAATAACTTAAAAAATAATATAAATATATATAAAAAATTAAATTAAATAAGGGAAGATATTTTAATTTTATAATTTTTTTTAAATTATTTCAATTTTTATTTTTTGCGTTCAACTCTCTTCAATTGTGCCTGTGATCAACTATTTAAAAAAAAAACTAAAAATTAAAAACTTTATTTTTTAATAAATAAATAAATAACAAAATAAGTGCTCGTTATAATTTATAAAAAATAATGAGCACTGCCAAATGAGTCAATTCCAAGAAAAGTAAATAAATAATATAAAAAAATAATAAATATACACATAAATAAAAAAAAATTATATATATATATCATACAAATATTACAAAACTATACATTGATATTTAAAAATAAAAGTAAATAATAAAAAAAGACATTTATTTGTGAGTTCAAATTTAATAAAAAAAAAATAATAATAATTATTAGCTCTCAAAAAAATAAAATATATAGTATAAAAAATAAAAAAATAGTTTTGTGAAATTGTTATTAAAAAAAAAATTAATTAAATATGCGTTTTTGTAGTTAAATTAAAAATTTTTAAAAACAAATTTATTAAAAAAATAATAATAATTGATTTTGATAATTTGACCTACACACACTCAACAACATATCACATATATAATTAATTTATTTATGTATTTTATACACGTAATTTTATTTTAATTTTATTTAAAACGACTGGTGGATTTCTAACCTATACACTTTAATATAATATGTGTACTGAACAAAATGGCCTCTTATGTCATTTATTTAGTTTAGTACACGTTTTTATCGCTTCTCGTTTAATATGTTACGGCTATAAAGTGCATAAATAGTTAATTAAATATTTAAAAATATATAAATAAATAAATAAAAAACAGGGAATTCTCTTTTAATTTAATTTTTCTAAAAAAAAAAACTCTTCAAGACAATCAAATAAATAGACGTTCGTTTAAAATTATATAATTTAAATTATCAAAATCAATAATCAACAAAAAAAGATTATTAATTAAATTAGCAAAAATTTTATATAGTGTAATTGTGAATAAACATAAATTTAATTAATTATTTAACAAAAAAAATGCAAATGGCAATCTCTCATTTATTTTACTATATTATCTTTTTTTTTTTATTTATTTAAAATAAAATTTAAAAAAAAAACAAAAATCAAATTATTTATATACAAAACAAAAATTTATATTTTAGAATGATTAAATTAAAAAAATAATTATGGGAAACAACTTATTAAAAATAAATCTCATATCTCTTTATATATATTTATTTAGATATTATAAATAAATATAAATATATATACATGTATATATATATTTAAATAGGGCACAAAAAAATTAAAAATTGTAATTTAATATTGAGAAAATACAGGTAACTAAATAAAAAAATATGAATCAGTGGAGTCAAAAAAAATAAAAAAATACATAAAAAATTTATAATTTTTAATAATTAATTATTAAAAAAAAAATTAATCATTTCGACAATCTCTCAAAAGTATATTCAAATTCTAAATATTTAAAAAAAATTAGACGTAAGAATTTTATTTTTTTTGTTTAATTTTTATTTCTCAATTAATCGTGTGTATATCGGTTTCAACATTTATCCACTGAACATATATATATAATTAAATACATTAATTATATAAATTAAAAATATCTTCCCCGCTATTTAACTTTTTTGTTTTAAATCCTTTATGAACAACACAAACACCGAGTGGATATTTAAAAATTAATTTTGGTTGTTAAATTAAAACTATATAACTATAATTAAAAAAAAAAAATACATGAACAACTAAATAAAATTTAAAAAAATTTATTATGACAATTAAATAATAATAATAATATTTCTATTCTGCTATTATTATATTCTACCTATATATATTATAATTAATATTAATTAATTAATATAAATCATAAAATTTATAAAACTTACTATAAACTATTATTCAAAAAAAATAAAAATACTAAAAACTATAAATTAAAAAAAATATTATTATTATTCTATATCTATATAATATTATTACAAAATAGCTATTATATTCTATTATCTAATTACACTATATCATTATTATTATTATATAATATTAATATTAATAAAAATAATAAAAAAAAAATTTTAAAATACACATTCATTTATTTCATTTCTTTTATTAATTCTCTAAATTCCAACAAAAAAAAACAAAAAATTAATTAACACAAATTGATTAAAATAAATCATGAAAAACAATTATCTAATTATTTTAGTCAATTTGAAATTAATAAAAATTAGTATTAAATAAAAAATGCGACACAAAAAAATATTCTTCAAATAAATAAAAGGCCTACAATTATATAATTTTAAATAATAATTATTATAATTATTATTATTTCTAACACACTTTTTTCAACACATATATATATACGTATATATTATTATTATTATTAATTAAATTAATTACGTTTTTTTTTTTTTGAAAATATTAAAATAAATAAATATATAAAATACAAATAATAAAATTTCAGTATTAAAAATAATTTTTAATAAATAAATTAATTTTTTTTAATTAAAAAAAAACTGAAATTAAAAAATCAATGTGTAATAAAACATAATAAATAAAAATTTAATTTTGTAATTATTATTATTATTATTATTAATTATATTATATAATTTTAAAAGAAAAAAACAAATAAATTTAAAAAAAATAAATAAAATATAAAAATATTTTTAATTGTTTTTGTTATATTTTTATTATTAATTTTTGAAGAAAAAAACGTTTAAATACTGCAAAAAAAATAGAAATAAATTTAAAACAAAAAAAAAAACTAAAAATATATATTATAAATAATTAAAAATAAAAGATTTATATTAAATTACAACTTTAAATTACAAAACAAAACAAATGAAAAAAAAAATATTACAAACAAAAAAAAATATGTTTCTTGTCGCATTTAAATGGCTACGATTTTGTCGTTTTATAATAAAAAAAAAATGTGTAAAACTAATTCAATGGTGCATTTTTTTATTTAAAAATCCCCAAGACCACCCCCCCTCTCCCCCCGCCTCAATTGGAGAGACATTTTCTCGTATAAAAATAAATCCGCCTTTAACTATACATAATCAGGGATGGGCGTTTACGCGTCATCTATTATTTTCTACGTCGACAACCCGTAGACAACGTCGACAATGTATAGACAATTTCTAGAGAGGTTTTGTGAACTAGTCCTAAAGTAGATTGACCAGGTTGATAAAGTTTTATTAAACGGTGGAAAACTGGCAAATTCAAAATTATTTATAATTATATTTCTTCAACACAAGCCAATTAAAAAATGCAGAGTTTGGTTTAAGTCGGTCGATGGAAATTGATACATTCTTCCCATTGTAATCAATTACGAAATATTTGCGGAATCTTCGTTGAACAGTGAATGGGCCCTCATATGGTGGTGTCAATCCTATTTTGACTTTATCCACTCGGACGAAAACTTTGTCACAGTCCGTTAGGTCTTTTGGAATATAAATATTGTCTTGAGGGCTATTCGCGGGATTAGGATGCAGTACTAGTTCTCCTGGGACCTTCAACGAATGTCCGTAGAAAAGATCCGCGGGAGTGCATCCAAGATTAGTCTTGATCGAAGTTCGTATTCCAAGGAGGATGAATGGGAGTTCTTCACTCCAAATAAGGGTCGATCTATAGCATATAATTTGCCTGTGGATGATATGTCGTTGTCCGTATTCGGTGTGAACCCAACAATTTTGTAAATTCTTTGAAAAGATTGCTTTCGAATTGACTGCCTTGACCTTGATCAGTCGTTATTTCGACTGAGACACCAAATCTCGAAATGTACTGGTCTACGAAAGCTCTAACTACGGTGGATATTCTCATATCAGGCAGAGGTACTGCTTCTGGCCAGCGCATAAATCTGTCGATTATCGTGAGTATATATATATATGTTACCTTAAGAAGGAGGTAATGGTCCGACCAGGTCTATGTGAATATGTTCGAACCTGCCTGACGGGATGTCAAAACGTCCATGTCCAGAACGTGTATGTCTGTTAACTTTAGACTTTTGGCAAGGAACGCAGGTCTTAAACCAAAACCATGTATCTATGCTCATGCTTGCAGGACAAAAATATCATCATGGGTGTGACAAACCGTGTATATTTTGGAAAATATGCGCCAGTTCGTGCGGGAGTATTTTGTAAAAGCGTTCATCTAGAGTTGATTTTTTCATTTGTTTCTTTTTTACAAATGACGCATGAATAGTTTCAAGCTGTCAGTGTTTATAATTATTCAGTATTGTTTCCATTTCATCATGGAAAGACTGAACCCGGCATGGCGGCTACAAATTGTTCAGCTTTATTACGAAAATCAGCGTTCTGTGAGGAATGTGTTTCGTGCGGTTAGACCAAATTATGGTTGACATAATCGACCTGTCGAGACCACTATTTGGAATATCATCGAAAAGTTTGAATCTCAGTTTACAGTATTGGATGATTTGCGATTATATAGACGGTTTGGTGTGGTTTATGCGCCTGGGAAATCATTTGTCCATATTTCTTCAAGAAAGAAGACGGCTGGGACGTGCCTGTGAATAGTGCTCGTTATTGTGCCATGATAACGGAAGTTGAAGCCCGACCTCGACGACATTTGGTTCCAAGAAGTCGGCGCTATTTGCATGTTGGCGAGCAATTAATTTCACGGTTCGGATCGTTGAGTTGGCTATTTAGATCGTGTGATACCTCTAGATTGTTTGCTTTGGGGTTACGCAAAGTCTAAAATCTATGTGAATAAACCAGCTAGATTTGAGGCATTGGAAGCCAACATTACTCGTGTCATACGCCAAATACCATTCGATATTCTCGAACGCGTCATCAAAAGTTGGACTTTGAGAAAGAACCATCGCAGTTGCGGCCATCATTTGAACGAAGTAATCTTTAAAAAAATAAATGGCAAGAAATGTTCTTTCGAATGATAATAAAGTTTCCATACGATTAAATTGAATTTTTTTATTTTTTGCACAAATCACCTCTGTAGATTTCTCTGGGAATTTAAAAATCTGACAAGCTATTCCTCCTTATGTTCTTAAAAATTATAAAACTTCGGTTCCACTTAATGATGCTTGATACGATATTCTATCAATTACGTCAATGCATTGGGACAAGCCATTTATGTTAGGAATAGCTAGAACTAGGCTGTGTACACATGTACGTCCCCGATTTGTTTGGCAACGGGGTAAGGTTACCCAATTATCAATTAGAAATAAGGAATACATAATAGAAAGGATAATACAGCCAATGATTAAATAACAGAATTAATACGAAACTATTTAAAACTGTGCAATGTCATGCACGACCAAAAATGTAATAGATTAGATTTTTTTTTATTCACCACATTTAGATAGTACCAATGATGGCAAGAAGATGGCACCACACAAAAACTTATCAAATTTATTGATAATATTTATTAGCTTTCATGGATAACATGATTAGTAAACACAGATTGTTGGTATAAATGTGCCAATACAATGCGGATAATACATCAGTTTAGAAAATAAATCATTCGAGCGCAATTTATCTAATTACATAATTGAAAAAATGCCAATTATGTACTAAACATGCAGCAGAGAAACTAACCATAATAATGTTTTATGTGTCCTCACTAAAGAAAACTAAAATAACGTGCTACTGTCACTTTTTTAGTTTTTTATCATCTGCAACAGCATCAAGTCGGTTAAAAAAAGCAAAACGTTACATTTTGACGGTAAAGTAGGCTCCAAATTTGCTTATCAACATCAAAAAAAATCGTTAGAAATTCGTGATTTCTGCGTTTAACAAAATAATGGGTGAATCGAGTGATAATGGCCAAACCCAAAAGATAAAGAAACAAATGCACGGCGATTTTGTGTCGCTTGTGTTTCTGAATCTGACATATTCAGTGGTAAGATACGTAAATAAAAGCAAACAATCTTATCGTTTTAGGCCAGCTCATCCGAACTGCCCAAACATATTTGTGAAGATTGACTATCAGTTGTAAAATTCGGACAACAAATTACGGCGATATATTCACCAATTAAATGGTAGAATAACATTGCAAGTGTTATTGCAAGAGAATTCTGTCGACGACGAGAAATACGCAGAGTCTCAGGATTTTTTTAACGCCCGCCAGCAGGAAAAACTGCTGCAAATCGAAAAGGAGCACGAAAATAGGCAAAGTGATTTCCAACAGCGGGTGACAAACAAGAATAGCTGGAACAAAATGATGTTGAGATAAATTTATGATAATTAAATAATTCACTGAAGATTCAGTTACCAAAAATGTTATCGATAAATACGAAACCCATGAAATTGATTTTCATCACCTTACAAAAGTAGTCGATGATGTGCAACTTAAGGTATTCAAGCCGTGCGACAATGTGGCCCAAGTTGAAGGTTGCACCGTTAAGGATACTAATGACAACATGTTTAGCTGTGTCAACTATGTACGAAAAATTGTTCGCATGCTTTAAGCCGGCATTTATCGTAAGCTCATAAAGACTGTAACCACTAAACATCGTACTATGTTGAATAAATTAGCGTTCCGGATCATTTATATCCCGTCCGAGTGATAAAATGCGTGCAAAAGCTATATGTTGTAAGTTAATTCTAAAAACGAATATACTAAAGTTACTTTTTATTTCTGTCAGAAATTCTCCTGTTTCCGTTGAAAAAAGTGTTTCCGCCCGGGATCGAACCGGGGGCCTTCCGCGTGTTAGGCGGATGTGATAACCACTACACCACGGAAACTATACAGAGAAACAAAAAAATTAAGAAGTTGAGCAACTTTTAAATAAAACAGTCTAACAAAAAAATATTAAAAATAATTAATTAATTATCCCATTATTCCGTTGAATAGTGGTTTATGAAGAATACATACATTTTGTTATCTTCATGGTGACTGCATGTCATTTAAAAAAATAACTACATTTTTTAGTTAAATTAATCACAGAGTTAAATTAAACAGAGCTATTTTGTAGTTATTAAAATTTCCGCCGTACACAAGCAGCGCAGCACTCGAATGTTGATATATTGCGCTTAATTTAAATTAAAAAATATAATATATAAGTTGTAAATATAGCCTTGTGTAAATGTTAAATCGAACACAAATAAAGAAGCTAGAAGTAATAAATAAATAACAATTGATAAAACCAAAAAGAAATATGCATTATTTCAGTATGCACAAAAAAAAACGGAGAATCAAACCATACTTTAGTGGTGAATAAATATATGTTTTCGGTGTCTACACTAGTTGTACGCGACTAAAAACTGTACTACCAAAAATCTACTCGCGCACCCAACCAAACACAGTTCGCCATTTTGACAAAAAACAAAAAATAGAGCTTCTGTCACTTTTTTATCATCTGCAACAGCACCGTGTCGGTCAAACGACGCAAAACGTTAGATTTTAACGTTAAAGTAGTTTTATAAATCAATCTGCTTATAATTATTTAAAAAAAACTCGTTTAAGAATTGTATTTTCTGCGTATAACAAAATAATGGGTGAACCAAGTGGTGATGGACAAAAGATAAAGAAACAGTTGCTCGACGATTTTCTCAGTATGTGTCGCTTGTGTTTGTCAAAATATAGTGTTAAATTCGACATATTCGAGCAAAATCAAACAGTTTCGTTACCCCTTAGGATTATGGCGTGTGCGTCTCTTGAGGTAAGTTCTACGATACCGAAGTAATATCACTAACAAGACCCGGGTAGCAAATCAAATCGATCGATCAGAGAACCCGCTTAATATCGAATCAAAGTTAATAGTTTTATCATTTTAGGTCAGCTCATCCGACCAACTGCCCAAACGCATATGTGAGGATTGTCGCTATCAGCTAGAGAAATCGCACGTATTCCGAAAGCGGTGTAAAAATTCGGATACCAAATTACGACGATACATCCGCCAATTAAATGTTGGGAAAACAATGGAACTGTTCGAGAATTCAGACGATGACGAGGAATACGCAGAGTCTCAGGGTTTTTTCAACGCCCGCCAGCAGGAGAAAATGCTGCAAATCGAAAAGGAGCGCGAAGATAGGGAACGTGATTTTCAACAGCGGATGACTAATTTTATGGAAGAAGAACGGCGTCGCTTTCATGACGAAGAAACGAAACGAATACTGGAAGAGCATAGAATTCTTGGAGAAGAGAAAAGAGATGTTATGCACTTGAATACAAGTGGTGTTCAGTCAGCTAACTCATCTAGCAGCGTAAACAAATTGGAAATAGAAGTATCCAAAGACCAGGTGGAAGAAGAACCGAAAATGGAACTATTTGAGGAGGAGAAAATGGACGAGGAATATGAAGAACCCGAAGAGGAACAAGAAAACCTGGAACAAAACGATGATGAGATTGAATTTATAATAAATGAAGAAGCCGAAGATGGCCAAGACACACTCTCAACCGAAATCAATATGGCCGAAATTGTTGAGTATGCAGAGAATGAGGATGAGGAAAACTCGGATTATGAAGCCGAAAGCGACAAAGAAACCGAATCGAATACCAACAGAGCACCACTCGTCTTGAATCGCAATCTAAAATCACCGATTTCAATGGGCGAGGACCAAATCGTGTTTTCGCTTAAACCCGACAAAAGTAACCAATACATTATAAAAGCAGGCACTTCTCAAAAAGCTGATGAAATCGAACCAGACCACGATTCAGTTTCCAAAAATGTTATCGATAAATCCGAATCCAATGATGATATTGATTTTGATCATCTTACAACCGCGGTTCGATCGATCCTCGCTCAGCAAGTCGGTGTAAACGTGAAGGGCGATGTAAAATTTAAAGTACTCAAGCGGCGCGACAATGTGGCCGAAGTTGAAGTCTGCACCGTTGATGGAACGATTATTGTAATGGAGGTAGAGTTTGATTCAATGCTGAAGGATAGTAATGGTGAATTAAAAATTTTTGGCTGTTCCCAATGTCCGCGAACATTTTCACGTAAAGCACAACTACACCGGCACATGAGTACACACGTAACAGAGAAAGGTCTAAAGTGTGAATACTGTGAGAAATGGTTTCCGAGTAAAAGTGGACTCGAGCGGCATGTTCGCGTACATACCGGGGAGAAACCATTTAAATGCTCGACCTGCGGTAAATGCTTCATTCAGAAGGAGATACTGAAACGCCATACAATGGTGCACACAGGCGAGCGGCCCTACAAATGTGAACACTGTGACAAAAGTTTTATTCAAAATGATATGCTTCGGTTTCACATAAATCGTAAGCACACCGATAATCCCGTAGTTGAGTTGCGAAAGTGCCCACTATGTACGAAAACTTTTTCGTATGCAAGCGGATTAAGCCGCCACTTAACGGTCCACACTGGTAAAATATTTCCGTGTTCGTACTGTTCGAAAAAGTTTAATGATCGAAGCGCTCATAAACGACATGTAACCACAATACATCGTATATTGAATACATAGATTTGAAAAGCGTGATGGATCAATAAAATTCAAGTCGAGTGTTGAAATGCGTTTAAAAGTTTTAAAGATAATTTACATATTTAAATACATAATTATGTTGCATTACATTTAATAAAAAAATTTAGTAATTAAAATTAGACTTTTAATTTAAATTTTGTTTTAACTTTGTTTGGACATAAAGATAATCCAGGTTTTCGAGCATAAAATAATATTTTCTAGTTGGGGAAAAATATGTTTCCGCCCGGGATCGAACCGGGGGCCTTCCGCGTGTTAGGCGGATGTGATAACCACTACACCACGGAAACCACATATGTCGTGGTCAAAATTGGGGTTTTAAGCAACCCCAACATAAATTGGTGAATTACTGATCTCATGGCCGTTTCTGCATTTAAAAATTTTGGTATGTATCGTTTATTAATGAATTTGCAATTTCTAATCAATTTAACATTGTATAGCCATTGTTAGCGACGTGCGGGACATGCGACTCAAGACATTCCAGTCAGAAAACAAACCATCCAAAGCTTATTCCAGTTCAAAAATGTGTGACTGAAATGCCTTCCTAGGCGGTTGTTCAGTTCAAAGTTTTTTCGACAGGTTAATTGTTTAAAGTGAGTTTTAGTCATACACCAGTTTTAAGTAGTATTCATTGCACATTTGAGTGAGTGAGGAGGTTCAATTATTTGGGCTCTCTGACTCACGATTACGGTGTAGCTGAGGATATTAGTATTGATCAGGCCCGCTGCTATATATGAATGAGAAAGTTGGACGCTAATGGAGGAGTATGAGCGATGGTTCCTTACAATTTAGAGTCAGCCCAAAACGTGAAGTAGATGGTACATACCGAGCTCTGTATAATATTGAGATCAGATATTTGATGAGGATTCCCCGATATTGTACATCAAGTAAAATCTCAGCGAGTACGTTCTATGAAAGCCTAGACACCATATGGTAGGCGAAAATATAATTGTAGGTGACGATGAATCCACGGTGTAGAGAACGACTTGGCTTGTTCAGATATCTAGAACACTATCAAGATCTAGCTTAGGATCGAAATCGGTGGGGCCAGATTATTAACTCAGTGAAGTGCCAGTAATGGCGTTTAATAAACTGTAATAATAATAATTTAATCATGAAAAATTATTTGACCGAAATGTGAAACGGGCTCGCGTGAATAAATGGAATTGGTGACAACATATAATCACTCGACAAATTAGATAATAGCATATGGACTCTTTCGATTTCAACATTTTTCTAAATACAATAAAATCGTTACAACAATGAAAACATTACAAATAAGTAAAGTTTTATTAAATTATATTCTACTAATATATACGGTGATTACCACTCCTTTACGCGGTTCATTATTCTCAATTAAATCTGTACATAATCAAAAATAAATTGATAAAATATAATTTTAAAGTTGAACTATTTTAAGATTATTATAAGAATTTTTGTGGATTCATTAACCATAACTCATTGACAGAAAAAAAATTGTTAGTTGGTGCGATTATATCGAAGAATTGAATGTTGCTCGCGTTTTGCATGACCAGATATTAAGGTTGGCAAATGCATATGCAACTGTGTAAACTCATATTCATTCGAGCGTGTAAGACGAACTATTTTTAGGACTATCTTTTTCGTAATTCTAGTTGATAAATATTTTAGATAAATAGACGGTTCAAAATTAATTTGTATTGTCATCAGTCATCGGAATTTTATAAGAGATGCAGCTGTTGTTATTTTGTCTGCTTTGTTTTAACAACAAAGTATGTACATAACGTCAAAATGATTATTTGTGCCATCAACGTCAGCTTTATTTTCATATGTGTGACTTAAATTAAGTACAAAGTGGTTTGCGATGGTCGACTTGGTCGAATTGGTGACTTAATTGAATGTAACAGAATAATTTTCTGATTTTTATTTCTAACCTACTTTTGTCTATTAAATATAAGGGCAGAATTATATCACAAAATGTCAATCCAGCACAACGTTTAAAAAAATCTCAATTATAGGTATTATCTCGCTACCAATATCGTACAAACGCATAGTATACGGTCGATCGTATAGAGAATGATGGAAATGATCGTTAACAAATATTACAAGAATTCGCAAGATTTTGCAGTTGCAATTTTATTTTTATCATTCATAACCTATGCAATCGCAGTATTTTAAAAAATTAGATTCAATTAAGAAAATCAAACAAAGTAATTTACGATAATTCAAATTGTACGCATATGTATAGATGCAGTTATGATCCGCAGCTGCGATATATGGAGACGCGCACACGTCATCACCAATAATAATTATATGAACTCGCGTCTCTTGGCGTGTGTAGTTCTTGTTGTGCATTCTTTTCAAAATTTAAATTAAAAAATTATAAATAACATTTCTTCAATTTAGACTAAACAAAACCAAATATGTATATCGGATTTGATTTAATGGATGTGGTCATACATTCGCTAATCGCTGATACAAATATGTGTTTGATATACTATGTCAAGTGCTGTTCGATAATAAGTCTTTCTACAATAAATTCTTACATGTCTTTCAGTTGAGTTAACGCCAGTTAAAACTTAATTTCGGATCACATCAAATTTTCATAATTTCTTGAACAAATTGCGTCCAAAATTAGCAATATTCTAAATTCTGAATTAATAAACAATGGCGATGTGGTGAATAGCGCTGGTTAGTAAGGAGCTGACATGGATTGATTTATTCAGTGAATTCATGAATGCAAAAATTTACTTACTTAGACCGGTGATGATTTATTGCAATACCACAAGATCCTACTTCCAATTTATCCTTATAGTGCAGAACCAATCAGAGCTACTTATGTAGCGTGAGATAACCCACACACTTTACAGTTTTCGAACTCTGAGAGGCTGTCTATTATGTACCTACCCATATATGTATATATGCCTTCTGTGTGCTAATTCCGGACATGAGTATAGACAAGTATCTTCCTCCTTTGGCGGACTTGTCTTACTAAACAACATGTGAGGGTGTTAGTCCACCTACTGGTGAATATTTTCAGACAGCCTAGACTAACAGCTACCGTTTTACTGAATTTAAAATTTAATCAAATAATTCAATTAAAAGTAAAATCCATCAGAATTAATTTTGGATTTTGGGCCAGGTATAATTATAAACTTTTCTATACTTGAATAAAAAATTATTTAAAATTACTAAAATTCTAAATTCTGCAAAAAAAGGTAATGTCCAATTAGTGGTCTGGTGTGAAGCTGTCTTGGGGGAATCAAGTTGGTAGTTATTGCCACCACCGTATCTTGCATCTTCTACAAGCGTGCTTGTTATCTCCCCGTGGTGACTACCGGGCAACTAGTATACCATGTTATATGATGTAACACGGCGCTAAAAAGAAACTGGGCCGAGTTAAGGTGTTAACCGTACCATGCTGATAACCGGCCAGGCTGGGGGCCCAGTCTAAAAATTAGCCCAGACTCTAACGCGAGGTTACCCCTCCCCTCCGGACCTGTGTATTTCTCCGCTACTCGTGGAATCTATATTATGAAACAACAAAAAAAAACAAAAAGAGACCGGCACTATTCAAAACCCGGAATTTAGTGCTGCGGAGACATTGGCCTGTAGGCCATCTCCAAAGCGCAAAACGGGGCATATGCATGGACGAGGCTGCCTCCTTAAAACCAAAGGACAAAGGCACGAATGCCGGCCCCCACGTATCGAGCTACCGGTGCTTGGCGAATGCTCTCCAAGGTCAACGACATTCCGTTGGAGCAGAGGCCGGATAGAGACAAGGATGGAAGCAGGAGTGTTCCGCTGAAATCTCACAGTCGAAAAGGCAGGTATCTGAGGAAGAATTGCCTACGGGTTCTGGACGCTGCCACCAGGCTCTACAACGGGGTGCTAAATGAGTTCCTGATTATCGCAGTCACTGACAAGGCTCACCAAGATGTGAGTATTACGGTTCTTAACTGGAGACAGGTGCAGAAGGCTTAAGCCGCTACCTTCATAAAAATAATGAGGGAGAATCCAGGACCGGCTCCGTCGTGTCGAGATGGAGGGTGACACCGAGAGCATGTAAAACTGACGGCCTGTACCGACGAAAGGTCGGCGACCCTCTACAAAAAGGCAGCCTGGGTGAAGTCTGGCCTGGGGCCAAATTAGAAGTAGTTATTATAGGGAAGACATTCACTACAGGCCTAGGGTACGAGCCTGGATCCCTGCGCAAAGTACTATGTTCTAGTCCTTCCATTCCGAGTTATTTACAACGACCGGAAGGTTCAGGGACTACGTCTAGTGAGGAATCCTTGGAGCAACTACTAGAAACGCATTTCCCGGAGTACTCGGTACTAGCTCCGAAGAGACCCGTGATAAATAGGGGTGTAGACCCCGTAAGTCATATAGTAAATAGGAAAGAAATCATATGGGCAATAAACAGTTTTAAGCCATACAAGTCGGCAGGACCTGATGGCATTATCCCTGCGGATATCCAGCGAACTATTGACTTAACCCTACCCTGGCTGGAAGTCATCTTCGAAGGCAGCTTGGATATTTGTCACATTCCTATAAAATGGACTGAAGTAAAAGTAATTTTTACACCTAAGGAGGGAAATGGCTCTCATTGCTATCCCAAAGACTTCAGCAAACTAAGCTGGAAACCAAACAACTTGGAAAGAGTAAAGAAAGCTACTGTAGTGCTCTACTCTTGCAAAAATGCCATTTGAAGGAGATGGGGTATGCAGCCTCATTCTCTTGGATATTGCGGCCTAGCAGCCATTCGGCTCAAATCCATATCTATGTGAACCCGTAACAATATAGGACAGTCATTCATCCTATGCAACTGGGATACTCCTGAGGTGAGAGTTCAAACTAAGTTTCCGACCAATGAGGCGATAAGCTTCACGGATGGCTCAAAAAGGGATAGAAGGGTTAGCTGCAAGGTATTCTGTGAGGCACGAGGGGTCAACCTCTTTTTTCGTCTTCCCGACTTTTGCAGTGTTTTTCAAGGTGAACTTAGCCCGATAATGGAAGTCATGAACTGGTTGAAGTATAATGTAATATCTACCAGAAATATACGCATATTACGGACAGCTTGGCTGCTATTAAAACGCTACAATCATATACTCACTGACGTCGAAGGTAGCCCAGAACTGTCTGGCATCTTTAAATGGGATGGCTGATCAGTTCAACATCCGCTTGACGTGGGTGCCAGGACACTTCAATATCGCAGACAATATAAAGCACGCCTTATCAGACTGGATATAAAGCCACCAATTGCTTTCTGCAAACTGCTGCTTCAGGAAGAAGCCATAAAAGATACGAACGTCAGATTGTCTAACGCTAGTTCAACTGACCTCGCTTCGACGGCACTATATTGGTATGATCGTGGGAGCTGTAACACAACACTGCCTCATCTGGTTACATATGCGACTGGGTGCCCCCACCTATGACTTCTACCGTAGCTGTTGTGATGATGAGGAGGAAGAAACTGTGCTCCATCTGCCCCTGCACCTATCCTAGTCTAGCGTGCATCAGAATAAAACTTATAGGAACTTCTCATTTGGGCGACCTGATAAGGTCAATCTTAATAAGGTCAATGTCAGAGGCCTTCAACGCTTCTTGGTCAGCTCAGGATGGTTCAACATCTAAAAATCTCAAAATTTCTAATAATCGTTCAAATTTACGTAGAATTGATAGATTATCCGTAAAACACTAGTAAAGATCATTCGAATTTACTTTGGTTCATAACAAAGATTCTAGTTGGTCTAAACTATCTGAAAATATCGATGAGTACCCTGTAAAATAAAATTTTAAAAATCATTCAAAATCGAAAAACGATTATTTTCTATGGAAGATTGTGAAGTCTATCTGAATTGAGTCGCCTTAACCACAGATATACTAGTTGGTCCAAGGATGTAGTTCAGTCCCCCATATCGTTTTCATAGTTGGTGCAGTTATAAATTTTGCATATTAAATCGATGGATTGTTGATTGTTGTCCAGTTTTGAGTATAATTTTTAGTTTAGCTGCCATATATAGCTACAAATGCCAACTATCATGACAACATTTTCATTAAATTATTATATATTTCTCGTTTAATGACAATAATTTTTTTTCAACGACCATAAATTAATTAAATTTAATTTTAAAGTTAATTTTTAAATTGAATTATAAGAAAAATAAAAATTAAATTTATTTAATCTATTCCCATATAAAGATGCGTAGTAAGTAATTAATTGATGTCTTGTTAGATATGAGATCGCGCTCAATGTAATGTGAAAAATAAACGATTAGTGATTATATGAGAGTTTAAACAATGTATTGTTGTCCGCATCCATATATGGTTTTAAGAGATTCGGATATATATAGGATTAATGACTTTTTGCGTTGTTTTTTTGTTTGTGAACATAATTTGTGTGGTACATGCATAACGCGATTGGATAGGTTTTGTGTATATATCTATATAACTATATGGTACACCTTAATTAGGTTATTTTGTCTACATGTATACATAGTTACAAAGTGATACAATATTTTGTAAATTAGTTTGTGCTGTTATTTATATGACAAATGCTTCTTTGTATTTACTTATCACTCAACTGTAATTTAATTAAACTGAAACATTCCTAATTACATTTTGTATATCTATATAATGGTATATAGTTCAACTTGCCAGATTTAATAAAATGATTGTCGAAACGTTATACATATGTACATCACGAATACATTAAATGTATATATATATAACAATACTTTAGATCAGGGCCTAACTTTAAACAGAATGCTAATTACAAAAAATACCATGGTTTCTCGCATATTAGTCAGATATTGGGTTAAACTAGATTTGGATTTACAAACTAATTTGAAATAATTTCAACTCTCGATTCTTTTCTAATTTAGATGATACTTATACTGATGACGGACTTCCAATTTTTTGACCTGATAACGTTTTGTACCATAAACAAACCTTTAGGCGAATTTACATGAAAATATTGTGCAAGTAAGAATAGTAAAAAAACGAATTTTATCAAACCCATACAGTCTATCATTTATCTCACCGCCAATACATGTTACCCCGCAAAACAGCCCATCTCCGAATTTCTTTTTAAATTAAATTTCACCCAATTCGATCAAATTTAGAGATTTTCGACCAATTTTAGAACTTGATGGAATCCTGATGGTTTTTATACCTTCAAGCGATTATACATATATATGCGGATAAAACCCGTGTATTTTTGCTCGCATATATTTGGTTGAGTAGTGTGGATAACAAATCCAGACAGATTTTTATCCATATAAATTGTCAAAAAAGTTTTAGAAGAATATTTAATCCATTAATTTGCTGATAACCTGTATAAAATTTGAATTTCGGTGTTCAATTTGATCTCAAATATTTAGTCAAATTAAATTCTAAATTCGAATTTCATAAGTAATTTTCACCTTATTTTTCTTTGAAATGCTTGGCTTGGCACAAGATAAAACTAGAAATTAGGTCTAAGCTCGGCAAATTTCAACTTTCATTGTGAAATAGTGCATTTTTTATAAGCGGAAAAATTGAAACTAAAAGCAGAAAACGATACGATTCCATATGAGGTTTAGGGCATAATTAAGGTTTAGGAAATTATTTGTTGTTCTAGATATATTGTTCTATGGCGTTGGTAATGAACGCATCTATTTTTAAACTCACCTCAAGAGCAATAAAGCACATCCAATATTAAAACATTATATGGACGCATTTTCGTAGTAGCCATTGATGCTGCGTTACTGTCATTATTAAAGCTATTCTATGCATCGGAGACATATCCATCGTATGAACGCCTTATTTCACACTTTTATTTCAGGAAAGTTTAATATTACACCTAACCACCCATCCCATTTTCTCTTAGCGATTGAGTTTGAGATACTATTGGCCAGCGCTGATAATTTTTTGATAGTTGGGGTTGCAACTACATAAATTAATGTTCGTTTTCCCGAACTTTCCAATGTAAATAAATGGAAGAACAAATTGTATGCAGCGATGGGCGAAGTAGATTACGCCATGTAACCTACAGAGTCTGCTATATTTTAGCGTTTCAGCTCGAATGGACCAGTTAAAACAGGTCATCCAGATTACATTGAATCATGAAAATTCTAAATTTCTAGAGATAAATTATGGAAATATAATAATTTTAAAACTTTTCTAATCTAACTTAATTTTTTGAGAGGATAAGTTAGATTAAACTGCATTGAATGATATTTTAAAACGGTCACCGTCCGTATCGTATATTGTTATCCTTAATTAATCTGGACACCGTAGTTAGAACTAGTTTACTAAATCACACTATAAAATTCTCTACATTATTGACGTGGTCGATATTGTCTATGGAAACTAATTTGTTAACTAACTATAGTCTCACACCAAAGATTAACGCGGTTAAAGAGCGTTGTTTTTCAGCCTGTATAGTAGCCACCAACAGTTTATTTCTTTGACAAACAAATAATGCAGAACGTAATAACAAATTCTGTGGAATCGTATAATTGCTCCTTTAGTAACATAACATTCGAATTACGTCCTTGTTCTTTATAGAGATAAGTCAATCAGCAAAGCTTCGTATAAAATTAAAAACTAACTGCATCGAAATTCTTTACACTTACATAATCTTACAAGTAATACTTATACACCATTCCAAGTGATAAAATCAGGAAATTGTGGCCAATTACCTCAACATCAAATGTGCTCAAGATTTTCCTCCCGAATGAGAAAGCATTATTACTTAGCAGGTCATCGAAGAGAAGCCACTTTGACGCGGTAACCGTTCGAAATTGTATAGAATATGCATATATTTGGGTCACATCACTCGTCAAACCATTATTTCAGATTATATAACCATTTGAACAACGGAAGACATTGACGACACTGCCATAGAAATCAAAGTATGTATATCCTCCAATTCAACTCATTGCTCAAGTTCAAACACAATTTCTTATCATATCAAATCTTTCGTATCAAATCTACGTTGAAATACTCTTTAAATTATAATCAAAATTTGATTCAAGCCCATACTAGAATTTTAGCTGGAATTTTACTTAAGAAAATCCACTCAACATAGTTCCAATAAACACAAACACGATTATACATAATTTAAAATGCACTCAACTTTTGTTCATATTGACTCAAATTCCTATACCTTAAATTATAATTCAAAGTCTATACGCAAACTCAAATAACATAAAATGTTTTTTCAACCAATGTTTGATTTTTAACTCAATTTAAAATTTAAAATACACTCAAATTTTGTTGAAAAATTACATTATTTTCACTAAAAAACCATTACTGATTTTGGCTAAAACTCGTACTAGGATTCTATTCTGGAATTTCACTTAAGCAAATCCACTCAAAAAATGTATACTTCAAAGCAAACTCAAATATGAGTAAATATTTAAAATTTAAATTGGACTCAAATAATCTATAAAACGAGTTTAAAATTTTACTGAACTTCATAGTACAAGTTGTACCCTAAATTTAACTAAAAAAATTCCACTCAAAATATAAAATTCAAATGACAATCAAATATAACAAAAAAAAAATTATTTCCTCATCAATCTATCCGTTAAAAAGACTGCAACACCCGTTATTTAACTCAACTCCATAGTACAATTCTATTACCTTGAATTTCACTTAAAAAAATCCACTCAAAATACAATTTAACATTTACATAATAAAAGTCAAATAAGTTTAAAACAATGAAATTTTGAAAACCGGGCATTTTTACTCCCACCTTCAACCGTTATAGAGCAAATCTATAGCCTCATGTGGATCTAGCCCTTGACACTATACGTAACGCCGTTGCTGAGGGCCTAATCTAAATTGAAAAGATATTCAAATGCATTGAAAAGTTTCTAGAACTATCCCACCCGAATCGCATTAAACATAAAAAAAAAATCTGGCTACCGTCTGGACATTACCATGCTATTTGGCGAGAAATTCAATGCTTCTTATTGAAATTAATTTACATTTTTGTAACTAAAAATATAAAATTATCAATTAATCCTTTCTCAACACTAATTTGGTATTGAAACTAATCCAAAATTTTAATATTGATTGACTATCATTTCCTATAAAAGTATAAACCAAAACCAACTAAACTTCATCTACTAAATCATAGATGGCAAGACAGTTAAGTTTCCCTTTATTTTCATAATTTATTTGTAATTGGACGTTGGATACGTTCCAAAGAATTATTCGTTAAATTTGTGCAATGCACAGTACAACTTGTGAAATGGTATTGTAACGTGAAAAATATATTTCACAATTTTCACGAATAGTGTGCTTTGCGTTTGAAAAATATTGTTTTGCACATTTTGATATTTCCTTCAATTTGCACGACAGTTTTCACATTGTTAAATGACAAATGAATTATATGAAACTGGACGAAATGTTTTTAAAGTGTTATTTGATTATTTTTGATTAATTGTTTAAGTTAGATACCAGTCATGCAATCCTAAGGGAATTACCTCCTTTTTATAAATACATACATATACACATATACATATGTTTAAGCTATTATTAAAGCTTAGTTATAGTCACTCATTATTCACCACCCAACGCGGTGGTTGCATCCTCGCATGGTCTATTTTCGTTTAACTCACTATTTTAATTGGATTAGACAAAAACCAATGGAATATGAGGTTATTTTGATTGATTTCTATCAATGACATCTATGAATGACTGAATAAACTAATCAAGATGTTTGAAAACCAGTATTGAATATAGATATATGGCGAGCATTCGAGTATATGAGAATTTAGTTTGGAATGTAACTGGAATTTGACTATAATACAAACTTCAGAATGGATATAATTGTAACAATACGTAATTCGATTTATATTTAAATTTTAGTATGGCCCTGACAAGATTCCATTACCACCGCATATACCGTTCACATATATTGGACACTGACTATATACAATATGTACACGCATGAGTAATAAAAATATTTATTGTAATTATGACAAAAAAACAACAAACTATGATTCTGCATGTTGTCTAATCATAATAATTTTAAAATAAAAATTTATCAGCATCACCCAAAAATGAACGCGAAAATCACTTCTAGCTTCTATAGTGTTACTATGCGCCGCTACATATAGAAGCGAAAAATCCATATACAAAAGTAACAAAACTTTGGATAAGACACGCGTCATGTCGAACGACACATTTGGATCAATTATATATAAGCAACCAATTACAGTTGGTGTAACCCTCTATTATGTAATGAATACATATATAATTATTGTAGTGCGATTAAAATAGTAATCAAATGTTGATTAGCGTACCACGTTCGTGTTGTCTCATATGTTGCGGTTGACGATTTGATATAGTTTATGTTTTACACTAGAAAATCAATATTAAAATCGACCGCAAGCGATAAGTAGTTTTCTCATAAATTATATCTGATAGCTGATTCACATCGAATTCTCGTTGTTTTTTGGTTTGTATATGGTTAGGTTAGGGTTTGGTAGCAGTCTAAAAGAGAACGGCATAGACGTAAGCAGGTCCGTCTATATTAAACATACCACAAGTTTTTATTCTCCTCACCTAGCGATGGATACCGCGGGAGTATTCTATAGTCCCTATAGATAGTTTAGTCTGTTTTGAGAATGGACAAAGTTTACAGAGACGATGGAGTAATGCCCCTTCCTCTTCTTCGTCCTCACAGCTGCGACACTAGTCATGTGCAGAGAAGCTAAGCCTGAATGCATGCCAGCCCATATAAAACAATGCCCCGTAATGTCTTCGACACATACATAGTACGGTCTATTACGGTTGAGGTACTGTTTGGCCATTTCAATATTCCTTCCTTATTATGAAATATGACCTATAGCGCCAAGTCGAGCTAACTTGAATATTCCCCTTATTGGAGCGCCCTGGCACACATATTAAATAGATATTGAACTGATCTGCCATCTCGTTAAGAGAAGAGTTCTGGAATACTATCGCTTGACTGTCCGTAAAATAGCGAACAGTGTTTAAAGCTCATCACTGGACCCTTACTGTGCCAACAATCTGGCTACAATGGTTTCGTATCTGGGGTTCGTCTTCATACTGTCTTAAATAATCTGAAGAAGCCAAGTCGTTCTCTACACCGTGAGGCCATCGTCGCCTGCAACGAGCTCTGCGCCTACCATAAGTTGACTCTCAGTTCAGAGATCGCTGCACAATTCGTTCCGGATCAGCACGCAGAACGTGACCAGCGTACTTGCTGAGATCTTACTTCATATACAATGTCGGGGATCTTCATCAGAGCCATCTGATCTCGACTTATACAGAGCTCGGTATGTACTATCTACAACGCGTTTTGGGCCATAAATCCCACGCATAATTCTTCTCCCCAATGTAAAGAGCCATCTCTCGTACTCATCCGTCAGCGCCCAACTTTCACATCCAAACATAACAACGGGCCTGATCAACGCTTCAGCTTCACGGCACTTGGTAGGTGTTTTAATTTTATTAGTGGTCTTAGAGGATACAAAGCAAAACTGCCAGCTGTCAGCCGCACTTTATTATCCTAATTCTCACTGTTATCGTGAGTGATAAGAGAGCCCAAATATTTGAATCTCCTCACTCCTTCAAACGTGTAGTGTCCATACTACTAAAATCTGGTGTGCCATTATCCCTATACCCAGAAATCATGTATTTTGTTTTGGACTCATTGATCTGGAGTCCAACAGAAGCTGAAAACTCAACAAGTGGATCAAGTGTTTCCTTCATTCCGTTGTTATTCAATCCAATCACGCATATGTTATCAGAATATGCAAGCACCTGGTTGGACCGGCGATATAAAATGATGCGCTGAGGTGTTTCAGTTTTACGAAAAATGTACTCCATGTGCCGAACACCAGAGTTAACTCGAAAAATTGTCGATAGCCTGTTCTCAACTTTAACATAGAATTGAGACTGTGTGACTGTTATTCTACACAATCGTACCAATTTTGTTGGCATACCTATAGGTATTCCAGCGAAGACCATAAACTCTCTCGATTGATGGGGTCATAGGCCTGCTGGAAATCCAGGAACACTTGATGTACGGAGATGGAAGTCTCATACTATTTCATCGATTCGGACGAAATCCTCCTTCATAGTCACCAACCAGGGCATTCGCTAGAGGGGTGATTCTATCCAATTAATGTAGGACAGTAATTTGTATGCTGGGCAAAGAAGAACTAAACCGCGATAATATTCTCACCCTTCAAGCGGTCTCCCTGCTTAAAGATAGAGCACATCGCGGACACTTTCCATTCGTCAGGCATTACTTTGGTTCGCCATATTAATCGAATATGGTCGAAAAGACAGTTCCACAAAGTATTCCCTCCGAATATCAAGAGCTCCGAATTAATACAGTCCACCACAGTGAGCAGTTTCGTTTTAGTCACTGCATGGCTCTAGTGAATTTTTCAGGGGATGGATACTCAATGCAAATCTCCGCAGTCTGTATTTGAAGTGACTCAACTACAGTCTGTAACGCATGCTAACCATTAAGTTCTCACATCCTGTACAGCCCGGTACCGCCCTTTTGAGATTAACACGTGGTCAATTAGGTTGCGGGAAATTTTGCGAGGATGTATCCATATTTCCAAATGTATCTGTTTGTGAGGGGGAAATGTGCTTGCTACTCTAAGATCGCGAGCATTTGCAAAGTTCATCATTCGCTCATCATTATCGGTCACAGTTGTCGGGAGTACGGACCTATGTTTTCACACAAGTCGCTCTGATTTCTGCCAGCTCTAGCATTAAAGTCCCCAAGTCATTGTAAAATTGTCAAATCATTGTACACAAATTATCGACAGGTTAGGTAACTTCATGTATACAAATGAAGCTTACACAAACGGTTATTGTATGTTTGGAAATCCAGAACAGCCTTCATTAGTTGCGGCCCAAGAAGAAATCTAGCTCCAAGTTTTCCGAGGTCATCTTCACTGTATATAAATGTATAGCCCTGGGACACATGGTCTCCACTTTTAGGCCAGCGAATTTCTTGAAGAGCAACGAGTTCCAGCCGATACACCTTCATGCATGTGATTAGGCTCTCCAACTCTCCTGGTTTCTTAAGTGACTGTACGTAAGCATACATAAACTTCTGAATTCAGACCTATATCCCTCAGCCAGTCGAATGTGGAGCGGAACAAAGTCAGGGACTTCACTTGGCCTAATATATCCAACGGAGTTAGATGTAATAGAGTCTTGAATTCACTTGGCCTAATATATCCAACGGAGTTAGATGTAATAGAGTCTTAATAGAGATTAAGAGAGAGCCTGTTCTCTGAACTTTCGTTAGAAGCTTCTAATTTTCACTTTTGTCTAGAGCACGCCACTAGAATCTGGAGAAGATCAGTTTTTTGCGGCCTTACACCGTTCTACATGTCTCCCATATTCTACAGACGTGATACTGGATTAATCTTTGTTTCCTACCATATCGCCCAATAGTTTACACCGGACAGATACTACTTCTTCACGTATCCAATTAGCGGCGGTGTATTGTGCTGGGAACAATATCGTTCCTATAGTGAATTGATTGGACGCTACCCTATATACAGTATTGATGGAATAGCAGTTCGCGTCAAGGGTGGCCAGTGATTTCATTACGGCTTTTATACTAGGTGGAATTTTCCAAATTGTTTGGGTTCTGTTGATGGCAAGCACATCGATACTTTTGCTCCAAACAATTCGGCTAGTTTGAATTTTAATTATAAAAAAGATTCTCAGCAGTGTTGATGGCGGTTGTCGATGCAAAATACAAATTTATAGCCATAGATATCGGAGGGTGCGGTTCAAACGCAGATTCAACAATCTTTCAAAACTATTAATTTGGAAAAATGTGCCTGAACAATCCAGAACAACTGCGGATATTCATAAAGACGCATGTTTGTGTGGGACAGATCAAAATGTTCCCTATATAACGGTAAAGGAACTATAATCTACCTATATAATTCGTCGAATTTTTAACTACATATATGTAATTAAAATTATTCATATAAATTGTATGTAAAAATTGGTAATTGTGAATTTTTCCAGACTGTCAAATGCCTTTGGCATTCTTTCAAGTAAGTGGAGAATACTTCTCAAAAGGCTGGAGGTGAAACAGCATGATACAGTTGTGCATACTCCAGAAGCAACATCAACTATAACCTACAACGCAGTTCCAGCTTCGAGGGGCTATGATATTAGGGAGAAGTTTGCTAAGTTGCATATCAACGAGGTCGATGTACCGTTTCAGTACCAATTAATTTAAACTACAAAAATTATTTGTACAACAATTTTTAAAATAAATTTTTTATTTCATTTTATAATAAATCAAGTCGCTTTTAATTAAAAAAATATTTACATTAGGTAAGGTTAGGATGACCACTTTAATTTGGAGACGAATCGACTTCCTGAATACAAACACTTTATAGTTGAAGCTGTTGGGTTAAATGCGTTGATTGCCGAGCAAGGCTTACAAAAAATCAAACTCTTCCTAAATGTTAGGATAAATGATGTAAAGATAATTTAGCTATATTTTATGTATCCTTGTATTTGGATGTACGTTGCATAAAATATTGATATGTTTGAAAATTTACCTTATTCATTTTGATTTTTATAATCCAGGCACAAAGCACAATACAACAAACTCAGTTTTTTTCTATTTTGACAAAATTGAAATAAACAAAATGAATGAAAAAAAAAACGACGGCAAAAAACTTCCTTCATGATTTTTGAAAACGGGGCAGCGTTCGTTAACTTGCTATAAAAATTATACCATTCTGTATTTTGCCGTCCGGATTTTAGCTTGATGGCGGGCAAAACATAAAATAAGGTTTTTTTTTAATGAAATTGTATCAATTTCAATAAAATTTTGTAACAATATCATAGTTATTGTTCATTAAAACTATTTTTAAGGTTATAAGTCCTCTTTTTCTGTCAAAACTTGTATTTGTCGGTTTGACGGTTGTGCATGTGACATCGCCTTTACACTTATTTTAATTCACAGTAAAACTATATTTTTGTTCCAAAAATTTAAAAATGACTGGATATGACTGAATAGGTGGCTTTTCGTTTTAGCCAACGTCTTGTAATGTTAGTAACTGAATTTAAATAAAAAAAAACAAAATGTAACATCAATAAATTTACATCGAGTACTAGATGAAAAAATTTGAAATTGTGTTAGAATAGAATTTTGTGGCACAAAAATGATTTCACGCAGAGTGCGGAACGTTTATTTGAACATACATATAGTTGCCTTCCTCGATATAGTAGTTGCGGACTCATAAAACATATCACACGAAAATAGTGATCACCCTATTAATTCCAACAATAATTTTCTTAATTTTTTTTGTTGTATGCATACATATGTATGTATATTCTTCTGCAGTTTATGAGAGCACGCGCGTTTTTTTATTCTCTTAGTTTTAAACTAAATATAATAATATAATGTACTACACAAAAATAGAGTACATACATACAAAAAACTATTAAAAATCATTAAAATGTAAACTAAAAGAAACATAAACAATCACAATCACAACATAACAAAAAAATGAAAAATCGTCGACAACAACAATAAAAAAATATGCTATAAAAGGCTAACCGAATTCTAAGACAAACTCAGTCCAATTTCATATTTGTTGCATTACAGACAAATTTTGGATAAATCTAAAATTATTAATTAAGATTTTTTTTTTACAATAATTTGCTATTTGGTTGATTAAGGTTTAACCGTCTCGCGAGTTTGTTACGAAAAATTTCAATTTTCCACGTGAAAATTTGTTGTTTTTTTTTGTGTGTGTGATCGTGCTAAAGTGATACATCTTTTTTACATATACAAAAATGGTAAGTCGAGTAATTTTTTGTGTCACGTGTGAATATTGTGCGGGTGTGCCGCGTGTCATGAGAGAATCGTTTGATAACGATTTTATAGTAGCATATTGTGTTGTTGCACCACGGCTCAAGTTCGAAAGTTTAAGATATCTCTTTCTAGAATTTTTGTAATTTTGTTTGTTAATCAAGTGTGGTGTAAAATAAAAGTGGATGCGTTATTAACGGAAAAATTGTGTTAATAAACGGAAAATCGATATTGGGGAGGAAAAACCAAATCAATTATTAAATACGTTTCATGAAATTGATGAAAAATTGTATAATTTATTTCGAAATATTATTTGAGTCAAAGCCGCAGACTAAACTTAATGGCGTGTAAAATTTGGATTTCCTTTTAAATTTTTGTGTGTCTGTGTCTTCTTTATCTTGGCTACACTATATTTCCTTTTACAATTACTTAATTGTCGATTTATATGTGTTTGGTAATATACATGTGTACCGGTAATTCATTAATTGCGAATATTAAATTACATGATTTGGTGATTTTCTACTTGAGGAAGGTGACAAATCTTATAATTTTTGTCTTTTTCACCTGCAATTTGTGTTTAAAGAATGGAACTTCCTTTTGGCCCCTGTATAATGTGTGGCAATTACAAAATAAAATCAAAACTGCTAAATATGTTTATTATCGAGAAATGTGGTGTAATTCAAACATTTATTGTTTAGCCGTGTTCATTTGGATTCCTGGAATTTGTCCACATAAACGATGATAATTCAAAGAAACTATAATAAGCAAGAATAATTACTTAAATTAACAAATTTGAAATTAGAAATGTTTCGAAATTTTTTGACCATAGAAGACCACCGATTAAACCTTACGCGCAATAATACTATATTAACTGTTTGTAAATTATTCTTCAAATCTTAAGATTGCGTCTGGCATATGTTGCCTGTATTCTAGTGGTGACACTTACTCTTAAAGTTGGTGCAAATCAAATTAAACTTAAAAAAGCTTAGAAAGATCGTTGGTAAATGTGAACCTGCCCCCCCCCCCCCTCTATATGTTCCTTTGATTAAAAGATCACTTAATAAAAAAAGTTTCTTGCGGGTTCGTTCCTGAATACCACCAAAGCCTTTGATAGTACTTTTTTTGTTGTGCCGATTCCAGAATCTTGTAATTTCAAACCGGCTCTAATTTTAGGTTATTGATGAGCTACTTTTAAAAGAGCATTAATCTGCGAGCTTTGTCGCTCAGACCCTAGCTAATAGTTTCAATATCTGTGTAATGTGAAGAAGTGATAGTTGTCCAGATTGAGTGTAAGGAATTAATTTTTTTCACCTTTTGCACCACATTGCAAACATAATTGTTTATTGTATAGCAGAGCAATTTCGTTTTTGGGCAAAGAGCGTATTATTTCACATAACCACATTTATCCGGCGTGTTTTACCAAATTGTTCAATTGATCAGTTGACTAAGTTCTTAAAATTGTCCGGCATCTTAATGTTACTTTCAGTCCTTAATGCTAGGAAGAGCTAACGATACAAGACCCCATCTTCTCATATTACCTGTAACACGTTAAAGGTACTTTATGGATATTCTAATTACAACTGCTTTTCATGCGCTGCGTGTTTCTTCCTTAATGTCATACACTGAAGGTTCACTGTAATTATGGTTTAGTGGAAATTTACTAACGAAATGGCCGTAATTAAGTCCATTTTCGGACCGTTCACTAATGTACTACTGGTGTTGTACAACGCGTTCTGAGCGATCCTATGCTCCCTCTCTTATCTAGTTACAAGATTCTATAGACAGATAGTTATTTTTCTAACTATATAGGGAGCGGGGCGACGGGAGGGCATCGGCTTTTATGTTCCTTGCGTCATGGCTGAATTAATGATCGGACATAAATAACTTGCGTGTCGGGCGCTCCGCCCACTAATAAAAAAAAAAATCCTCAATCTATAGCATACTGTAACCAGATATGAGCAGGAGTATAGGGGCGAGTTAATTTATTTATATTCTATTAAATATATTCACAAATTTTCAGAACGCGTAATGATGATGGGTGTTTTCGTTGTTTGAGTCCGTGTAAATTTAGAACAGGCGGTTTTGTCCCTTTTAGCAACAATTCTAAAGGTCAAACGATTATCAGCGCTGGCATATTGGTGACCAATAGGGTCGCACTCTCGTGTTGTTAAAGAAAATTTTAAATATTCCTAAAATGAAGTTTGGGATAACTTCAAGGCGATAACCATAATCTTTATTATGAATTGTGTATAGTTGTAAATTATGTATGTTAAAATCAGTTAACTTTCTTTTCCCGCGAGATCCCTGTAAGTATTATCTGTTTGTTTCTAATACAGATCTGAAAGTTTGGATATATAACAACATGGCACAACTAAATATTTAAGGATATACTTTTGAAGAGTTTGGGTCCTGGTGGCCTCTAATATTTTGTAATCACAACGATTTTTCAAAATCGTCTTTGAACATAGGTTAGGTTAGGTTAGGTAAGGGTGGCTGTCCTAAAGGACTAGCATAGACACAAAATTGGTCCGTAGCTGTACCACATTCGAGTTTCCTCCTCTTCACTCGCTAAACCATCCTGAGCTTACCAAGAAGCGTTTAAAGTCCCGGATCTCGATTTTACTAAGATCCGAGAGGTCGTTCAAGGGGGAAGTTCCCATAAATTTTGTTCTGCTGTACGCTAGACTAGGGCAGGTGCAGAGCAGATGGAGCACATTTTCCTCCTCCTCCTCATCACCACAGCTGCGGCAGAAATCGTGGGCTGGGACACCCAGTCTGCTCGCATGTATCCCAATGAGACAATGTCCCGTTATAGCTCCCACGACCATACCAATATGTTGCCGTCGAAGCGATATCAGTTGGCCTGATCTGGACCGGTCAAGTCCAGGCCAGATCTGCCTGGTTGTTACACACGAACTGGCTTTAGACCATCTGACGTTCGTTTCTTTTATGGCTTCTTCTTGAAGCAGCAGTTTACATGAAGCAAGCGGTATCTGTATATCCCGCCTGCTTTGGATTATTAGGCGTGCTGTACCCTTGCGGGCCAACTCATCTGCCATTTCATTCCCTGCGATATTGAAATGCCCTGGCACCCACGTCAAGCGGATGTTGAACTGATCAGCCATCTCATTTAAAGATGCCAGACAGTTCTGGGCTACCTTCGACGTCAGGGAGTATGATTGTAGCGTTTTAATAGCAGCCAGGCTGTCCGTAATGCGAATATCCCTCGTAGATATTACATTATACTTCAACCAGTCCATGACTTCCATTATCGCGGTCAGTTCAGCTTGAAAAACGCTGCAAAAGTCGGGAAGACGAAAAGAGAGGTTAACCCCTAGTGCCTCACAGAATACCCCGCAGCCAACCCCTCCATCCCTTTTTGAGCCATCCGTGAAGAAGCTTAAGGCCTCATTGTCCATAACCGTTTCGTTCACCCAGTCCTCTCTGGTGGGAAACTCAGTTTGGAATTTAATCTCAACAGATGGCAAAGGGATAGCGTAGTCGGTAGCTTCCGGAATACCCCTGTTGCATAGGATAGATGAGTGCCCTGCATTATTACAGGTCCACATAGATATGGATTTGAGCCGAATGGCTGTGCAAGATGCAAGCTGCTCGGCCGCAATATCCAATGGAGTAAGATGAAAGAGAATCTCCAGAGCTTGAGTAGGTGTGCTCCTGAGAGCCCCACTTATACACAAGCAGGCCGTTCTTTGAACTTTCATCAATAGTTTCAGGTTGGCCATAACTTTTAACGCTGGCCACCAGACGACAACCCCATACAGCAGTATAGGTTTGACCACTGAGACGTAGAGCCAGTGTACTATGTGGGGCTCCATACCCCATCTTTTTCCAATGGCATTTTTGCAGGAGTAGAGCGCTATAGTAGCTTTCTTTACTCTCTCTACGATGTTTGGTTTCCAGCTTAGCTTGCTGTCCAAAAGTAGTCCGAGGTATTTTGCTCTATCCGTAAAGATCAAGCGAGTACCATTTAATGTCGGCGGGTCACACTGTGGAAGTTTGTGCTTCCTGGTAAAGAGGACCAGCTCCGTTTTCTGTGGGTTTGCGTTCAGTCCGCAGCCGCGTGCCCACTCAGAGAGGTAGCCAAGCGCGCACTGCATACGCTCACTCAGCGTACTAGGATATTTACCGAAGACCGCAATAGCAACGTCATCCGCGTAAGCAACCACCTTGAAGCCTTGCCCTTCCAGGTTTAGTAACAGGTCATTTATGACCAAGTTCCAAAGAAGGGGGGATAGAACCCCACCTTGAGGTGTCCCTCTGCTCACGTATCTGCCGGCGGACGCCCCACCCAGATAAGCTGTCACGATCCTGCTTCTAAGCATATGATCTATCCAGCCCCTGAGTGACACGTCTACCCCCAGACACGCAAGGGCCCGAGTGATTGCCCCCGGTCTGACGTTGCTAAAGGCCCCCTCTATATCCAAGAAGGTCACCATTGAATATTCCTTATATTCAAGTGATTTCTCAATCGGGCCTATAAGGGAGTGGAGAGCTGTTTCCACCGATCGTCCCTTACAGTACGCGTGTTGAGATCCCGACAGCTCGCCCGGCTTTATTGAGCCTCTAATGTAAGCCTCTATTAGCCTTTCCAGTGTTTTCAACAGAAAAGAAGATAAGCTTATGGGCCTAAAGTCTTTGGGATAGCAATGAGAGCTTTTTCCCGCCTTAGGTATAAATATAACTTTTACTTCAGTCCACTTTCTAGGAATGTGACAAAGTTCTAGGCTGCCTTTGAAGATAACTTCCAGCCAGGGTAGGGTTAAGTCAATAGTTCGCTGGATATCCGCTGGGATAATGCCATCAGGTCCTGGCGACTTGTATGGCTTAAAGCTGTTTATTGCCCATAGGATACTCCGCCTTTTTACTATATGACTTACGGAGTCTATACCCCTATTTATCATCGGTCTCTCCGGAGCTAGTACCGAGCACTCTGGAAAATGCGTTTCTAGTAATAGCTCCAGGGATTCCTCACTACATGTAGTCGATGAACCATCCGGTCGTTGTAGATAACTCGGGATGGAAGGACTAGAACATAGTACTTTGCGTAGCCTGGCCGCCTCCGAGGACTCCTGAATATTGCCACAGTAGAGCTTCCAGGCCCTCGTTTTGGCTGCTCTCAGCTCGTACTTATAGGTTTTGAGGACTTGTTTATAACAGTCCCAATCTGCAGCAGCATTTGTGTTCCTCGCTTTCTTGAACAGTCTCCTGCATTTCATACGAGTACCTTGGAGTTCTTTCGACCACCAGGGTGGCCGAGATTTACCCAAGGGTCTACTGATAGGACATGCACCTAACATGGCCTTGTTAAAAGCATCAGATAGCTTGGTTACTAGAGCATCAAGCTCCTGTGTAGATGCAGGAGGGTTTGGAACCGATACCGGTAATAAGTTACCTAGAATGGTTCTGAAACAATCCCAATCAGTTTTCCTCCTATTTCTGAAGGGTGGTTTGCTAGTGGGTTTTGTATCCACTTCGTACTGGAGATAACAATGGTCAGAAAAGGAATGGTCTTCGGACACTTTCCAGTTCAATACCCTCTCCTTAATAAAATCCGAGACAAGTGTGATGTCCAACACTTCCTGTCTATTTTTAGTAATGAAGGTTGGCTTACACCCGACATTACATATATTTAGGTTAGTACTTAAAATAAAATCAAGGAGTAACTCACCTCGCCTGTTTATGTCTGTACTCCCCCAAATTGAGTGATGCGCATTAGCATCACTACCCATGATGACTCCTATCTTTCGTTTTCGAGCCTCCATTATTGCACTGCCCAACCTACCTGGTGGTATATTTTCCTCCTCGTATGGTAGGTAGGCCGATATTAGCCAGAGATTTTGCCCATCCATCTCGATGCTAGTCACCACTACATCAGCGTTGCTGTAATTCAGTAGTATAAAAATATTCAGATTATTTTTAGCGAGAATGCAAGAACGTATCTTACCTTCATTTTTCGCATGTAGTATTTTATATTTGGGAGTTCTGAGACCCAGCACCCGGTCATCATTGACCCAAGGTTCCTGGACCAGAACCACATCAATGGACTCAGATTCCATTTTTAGAAGAAGGGCCGCCGAGGCGGCTTTACAGTGATGGAGGTTGATCTGAAGGATCTTAAGCATTAGTTATTGCTTCCCTCCACCACTGTTGAGTCAGACTCCTCTGACATTGATTCGTCCGTTAGGAGCGCACAGCTTAGTCCCAATGATCTCGAAATCTCCGAGTCCAGGGATAGTGTCTCCTGTGCATCCTCCGGGATGCTGCGGACTTCTGGGTCACCAACACCAGGCGGGACACCACAAGTGGTTTCCCCCCCTGCTGCGGGCGCCCCAGATCTGTCAACCTCATCGCGCTTATAAATTTTGAGCGTAATTGCTCCAAATCCATAGCTGATCAGGCCTCCAGATTTCGCCAAAGCACCCACGGATTCTCTGTCGATGATAATGACGGCCGATCTGTGATCTGCTTCCGCCTTTACCTCTTCTAACCTGGCAACCTTCCAGGTGGCCGTTGGTAGATCCGGATTGCTGAGTTTCAACATTTCCAAGATCTCCCTTGGATCACTAGGCTCAGCAGGGATCCAGGCTCGCGCCCTTGGCCTGCAGGGAATTTCTTCCCTAGTCACCACTTCTAATTTGGCCCCCGGCCAGACTTCCCCCAGGCTGCCGATCGCCTTTTTGTAGAGGGTCACCGACCTTTCATCGGCACAGGCAGTCAGTTTGACGTGATTCCGGTGCCATCCTCCGTCTCGGCAAGACGGAGCAGGTCCTGGGTTCTCCCTCATAATTTTTAGGAAGATGGCGGCTAAGGCCTTCTCCACCTTCCTCCAGTTAAGGGTCGTAATGCTCCCATCTTCTTGAGCCCGGTCCACGACTGCCATGATCAGGTGCTCCTTTAGCACCTCGTTGAAGGGCCTGGTGACATCCGGAACCCGCTTCTTTTTAGCCTCCGTAGGCGGTTCATCATCAGATCTCTGCCTTTTCGGCTGTGAGATCTCGGAACCCTCCTGATGTGGCTCAGTGATACGCCTTGCCCACGCAAGCGTATCCCTGTCCCTATCCGTTCTCTGCTCCAACGGAATGTTGCTGATCTTGGAGATCATCCGCCAGGCTCTCTTCCTGGTCTGATAGTTCGCTGACACTGGAGGGCCAGCATTCGTGCCTTTGCCCTTTGGTTTCGAGGGGCCAGCCTCATTTGGTCTTAAGCCCCTAAATGCACTTTGGAGACCGGGCCTAAAGGCCGATGTCTCCACAGCACTGGTTTCCGGTTTTTTAAGAGCACCGGTCTCTTTTGTTTTTAAATTTTCTGCCATAATAGGTCCCACGAGTAGCGGAGAAAGGAGGTCCACCTGTGCAGAGATCCGCAATACACAGGTAAGGCTACATGATCCGGAGGGCGCCAAGTATCCGGATACACCGTTAGAGGCTGGGCTAGTTTTTATACTGGGCCCCCAGCCTGGCCGGTTATCAGCACGGTACGGTTGACACCTTAACCCGGCCCAGTTATTTAGCGCCGTGTTTTCGCCTAGTACACCACATGGTGTAATAGTTGCCCGGTGGTCACCACGGGGAGGTAACACGCACACTTGTGGAAGCTGCAAGATACGGAGCTGGCAACAAGTACCAACTTGATTCCCCCAAGACAGCTTCACACCTAGACCACCTTGAACATAGTATATCTAAGTCAAAAAAATGAAAATCGTTGACTATATTTTTACAGACAGATTCAAAAGAGATATAATAAAACGTACTCTTTGGTACTGGTAGGCTTTATCCTCTTTTTTTAAATTACATATTTTGAAAGACCCAACAAAAAGTCAGTTGGTGTAAATAATTGTTTAACTCATCCCGATTTTAAATATTTTGAAGCGTTTATATCAAATTTCAACTCGGTACCTCATCTGAATTTAGATTTTCTATTTCTGACAAACATACCTTCAGCTTTAAATTTCTAAATAAATTGTTGCTCGTTTGGTACATTGGTAAATCGTCAAAAATTCTTAAGTCTCATTAAAGTTAAATTCAAAAATTGTAATTCAATATTGCTCGAAACAGCAATCTAAATGGTCGTCTCTCCTAATCGCTTGCTAATTTTCTTATGCAGAAAATTAAAAAAAAATGGTTTAATTCCCTAATCCATTTGAAGATACTTCGAAATAATCTAATTTTTCATACAGCTTCAATCCACTGAGTCCATTAAATTATGCCATAAATTTTTATTTAATCTACTAAGCTTCTTCAATTTTTGTCAATGTGCGAAATTTTAACAAACCCGAAACAAAAATCCCAGAATTTAAAGTACGTTCAGATGAAAAAATAATTAACAAGATTTATTAATTCCGAAATTTAATTTGCTTTCCTAAGAAATTTTCGAATGAAATTTTTTCAATTTTTATGGATTGAGTTTGTATAGCTTACCCAACTCCTGGAAATATCAAAATTTCAGCATTGAAGTTTGACTCAAAATTGACAAAAATTTCAGAAAGAATCAGATAGAAAGTTATTATTTTTTAACCCGAATTTCGGCAGGATTTTTCTAAAGTCCACCATCTTTAAAACCAGAGCGCGTGCATTTATATTTCTAATGATATTGATGCCGCTCGTGGAGCACGGCTGATCTTGCGGCAGTGCTAATCACTCTCGTGTATGCTGACTATGTTTCAAACTTATCATTGCATCAGCCTATTTATTTACCCTACGATTCCATCTCGCTCCTTTCTTCAGAGGAAGTGGTTGTGACGCTAATGCTCATAATACCGTTTGGGGTAGTTTGAATACCAACAAAAAAGGATCCTCACTGTTCAATTATATTTACTCCTCTGAGTTAGAGATTCACAATGTTGGTTGTGAGCCAACTTTTATCAACTCGGTTCGTACAGCAGTGATTGATATTAGTTTGTGGTCTATGACCATCCATCGTTGACTTGATTCTAAATTGGAAGGTGACGGATGATATTCTCATCACTGATCATGCTTTTGAAAAGTCGTGCCCTCTTATTTACAACCAGAAGAAGCTTAACAAACCCTTCTGGTGTTCTGAACTTAAAAAGGTAAGGAAGAGTGTGCGTAAAATTAAAAATAAATAATTAATTTCTGATTGGAATCGATTTTTGGTAGCTCAAAACGCCTATAAAAAAAGCCTAAGATCCGCGCAGAGGGCTGCGTGTTGAAATCTGTACTCCTACAGGCGAGAAGTTGGTGAGCTCCTGTTGTCTGCCCATTTTCCTGGACATGGTGTTACTTCGAGTGTGGTTGCCTCCGAGCTTCCTTTTTTTGGTCGGTACGCCGGATTGGAACTTAGCCCGTAGACTGATCACTACTGTTGTTCTAAGCTGGAGTGTTTTCTCGTTTGCACCGTTCAAATCGAGTGATCATGACGGCGTTTTCCTTGCTGAATTGCGGCATGGTTTTCTACCCATCTAAACTCACCTGCTCAATCTGTTCCAGGCATGTATTGCTTTTAGTACTGTACCACGATCCTGGAGCAGGAGTAGAGTAGTTTTAATACCCAAAGCTGGCAAGTCGGATTATACTGTTCCTTCCTGGACATGTGGACACGTGCGTGTACCAATTTTAATATTAATCAAACCATTGTTACTCATTGATTCAATGCTCAAGTCCCGTATAATTGAAACTGAGTTAGGCAGCTCGGGGTCCCGAGCCAGCAATTCCTCTATTCTTCAACGGTGGTAAGGATGCTATTGAGAAGTTTGCTTTATTTGAACTGAATTCTGGTTCCCCTTATTACGGGCCATGTACGTTTCAAGGTTCATCTCCAACTCATGGGACTAGCTCAGGATGATCTTTGTGACGACTGTCTGGAGGAAGTGGACGACTGTCTACACTACCTTTGCAGATGTCCGGCCTTTGTCGAAGCCAGATCCCCCGTGTTCTCGTACGTCTTGGTTTAAACTTTTACAGTTTGCTAAGGCTGCAGAGCGCTTATGCGAGTTAGGATAGATCATCAAGGTTTGAACCATGGGCCCATTGTGGCATTGAGTGTGGAACCTCTGTAGGTTCCAACAGTTTTTAAAAAAAATTTAAAAAAAATCTGAATTTGACAAAGGTGCGGTTTGGTTTTTGAATAAACCAAATTAAATGTGTAATAGTCGTGTTCCACTGAACGTAGATTATAAGAAACATTCCTATACTTTTTTTTTATTACTGAAATGTTTATTGGATAATCTTAAGACTAGGCTTCCCATATTCTATTTTGAGCATTCACATCTTCAATAACACAATACACAATATATTTCCAGCCTTCTTGATATGATTGATGAGTTAACAAAATTGTTTCAAAATTTAATGAGTTTGTCCATGGAATATGATGTGAACCTGACCGTAAACAATGATTTCCTTTTAAATTAGCTGCACTATTTTAAGAAGTAGTTAAATTAATGGTTTTGACGAATATATATGCAACTTCCTGTAGAATAGTTATCATTAGAATAGGTATGTCTAGGCAGCAAACTGTACTCATCACTTCCAAACCTAACGACACTAAATACTTTTTTGTATTTTCCGCTAAAATTTATCCAAAAACAGAAGTAATGTTATGAATCAGAGAATCGCGTGCCAATATCGCTTTACAACTAACAGATAGGTATATAGCGTACCTAGAATAGTTAAATTAAAATAATTAACGGTTTTTATGTTTTGTACGTGTATGTAATAAATGTAATACGGGACGGGTCACTAAACTATTTGTATAAATTATACGATGACACATAAAAAATATATATATCACACACACGGTCATCAGACCTAATATCGATTTACTCTGAAAATGTACAAAAATTTTAATTAAAAAAGCTTCCAACTAAATTATTTCCAAAGTAATTATAAAAATTAAATTATTTTATTTTGTTTTAGTAGGGCGGGCCAAGTACGCGAAATTAGCATAATTCGCCGTCAACAGTATATACATAAAATAATGACTAATCGAAATTAAATTGTCAAAATCAAAAAAATTTATTTTATCTTCTTATATATTTCCTCTATATAATTGTCAGTGTTGCGGTTCATGTACATCTTCAGTGAAACAAAACTAATTTAATAACATTTTCAAGTTTATCCATCTGTATCATTTTTGGGCTTATACCTTTATAGTTTACAGTGCGGGGTCATATACTAAGATCGTGCGTCTCATATTTACTATTACATATATAAGAAGATAATAAGATCACAAATTGCAGTCTTCGATCGAGAAAGTAAATTAATAATTCCTAAAACAGCTACAATTTTAATTAAAACAAAAATAATTTATATAATGATCATGATCATTGATCATACACATACATACATACATCTAAAACAATAAAATGCATTTTCATTTCGGATAGTTCGTTGACCTGATAATCAGATCGTGAATATACTGTGTTTTTTTTGTTATTGCGCTCTTTGCGATGATCGATCTATCTTTCGGTTTTTGACAAGTCGATCATTATTTTGTTTGTTTTTTGGGATTGCACACGATCGTTCTTCATGAAAATCTTTATGTATTCTTGTTATGGTTGATGGAGTTTTAATAATGGATTTTTTTATATAATTTCCTAAAATAGAATTATACCAAAGTATTGGCTTTGTATGTGATTGATCAATATAATATATTCTTCAATGATCATTTTGGAAACCATTTTTTTTTTTTTTGACTTTCTTTAAAAAAAGATTACAAATCATGATTGTTTTTTATACTAAATATCTCATGATGATCGAATTACTTTCTCAAGTACGTCAAATTGCATTAGTTACAAAAATAAAATCGATGACTCGAGATATGCAGACAATATTGTTTAAAACTGTATTAACTGATGATGTAGCAATAGATATGTAAAATATGATGGCTTGAAAAGCAAGTTGACTAAATTTGATTAGTTTTTTGTTTCGGCAAAGAGAAATCTTTGGTACCTCAGGAAAAGTGATCACTAAACATTATAGTTGGCAAAATAAAATTAAGAATTGAAGGAGTTTTATGAATGAGAATCAACATATATTTGGGTTAGTGAAAGTGGAGAAGGTTCCGGCATCATCCTTCCAATGGATAATTTTTCTGGGACATGAAAACGATTTTCAATTCAATTTCAACTGTAATCAACCCAATGTTCTACTCAAATTATATTTTCTATAATTTCAAAAAATTTAACTGTATTAGTTTCTGTCCATCATTTGTGTGACTAGCAAAGCAATCATCGCTTCAGAACTATCTGATTTTGTTCAATATAGATCATGTTTCCGAAAGAGGCAGCACGATCAAAGTACATTAACACTATAGTCAATTGCCGCTAATTGCTAGTCAGCCATATGGTGACTTTTAATTAAGTTATTTTGTTTATTCAATTTTATCGATAAGTACCTCTCTGACAGCATGTCGTTATAAAATATTTTTCAATTTTCCCGCTGATTAAAACGAATTGCTAGATACAGATTAGTGTGAACATTCTGAAAAATTTGTTTTGTGCGCCATGGAATTTCGTCAGAAATTCATTAACGATTATAATAATTCTATCTAGGTTATAGGTTAGATTAGGTTATCTAACAAGCGAGAAAATTAAAAATTTATAATTCGATTCAAAAATAGTTTACGACTCAAGTCAAATCTTGAATTGTTTTAGTTCCTTCTTAGTTAATTAGATGGCCCATGTGGTCGGGGGTACTCACATGCCTCGTAAACCTTAATTTCACGAACATGTTTTCCAAAAATACCACCACAGTATCCTTTACTTGTCGTAGGCGACTGGATCATCCTTAACAAAATAAACTGTTTATAAAGCCAACAAAATGAAAAATTAGTTTCGCCAAAAACTATACCTCCCGTCAAGTACCCGGACACGAGTATTAGGGTCGGCACGTGGAACGTGTAGTAACTAAGAAAGCCAGGAGCGGTGGAGGGCCTAACCACATGCATGAAGGAGTATCGGCTGGAACTCGTTGCTCTTCAAGAAACTCGCTGGCATAAAAGTGGATGCCGTGTGTCCCAGGGCTATACGTTGCTCTACAGTGATGATGACCCCGGAAATGTTGCAGCTGGATTTCATCTTAGACCGCAGGTAAAGAAGGCTCTAACTCTAAAAATAAGAGTTAATAACGCAATTCGAAAATTCTCATTCTGTCGAGCAATTACATAGATTGAATTGATTAAATTCTTTCAAGGCGCAAACGAAGATGTTCGTACGTTCGCCCACAAAGTGGAACAAACTCTTACAGCTCTAAACAGTTCACGTATTCGTCGAGAAGGTGGGAAATCTAAAGGTGTCATAAGAAATTTGAATGAAGCAACTGCATTACGACTATTCCAAGTTGACTTGAATCATTCAATTTCTACTATAATGAAAGTTGGTCGATTCACAACACTAAAAGATGCTGTGGATAAAGCGATAGAAGAAGAGATGTCTCTGTTGCACAAACCTAAATCTCAATTAGCACCGAGTCTTAAAACGAATTATTTAAAGTGTCAATTGTGTTTCAAACCGGGTCATTCAGCTAAAAATTGCTTTCAGCAATATAAGCCAAATACTTCGTATACAGCTAATTGGTCAAATTATCAACACCCGTCAATTGGAGATGTAAAACTAACTTCTAAGGATTTTAAAAATAGTACAAATTCTATTCGATACGAAGAGGAAATACTAGCCATCCTGTTACCAATAATGTGCATGTTGCAGAAAGCTCCATCGAACTCGCTCACGCAAAACAGAATACAGTTGTCCGAGTTCAAGATCTATAAATCTGTATTCTTCGGTTTCTACCCCAACTTATCCATACGTTAAATTATCAGATATATTTTTTAAAAATGTTCGAAACTAAAACTGATTGTACTAATTCCACTTCTAATTCTGTCAATGAAAATACCGATTAACCATTTACTGTCTCTCCTAATAATGTAATAACAGATACCACTCAATCAAAAACTAACAATTCTATGCCAGTCGTCCAATGATCAATTAACCGCAGCCAATACTAAATTTGTAACTATTCAATTAGACATACGTATATCAGAAACTCCCAACTTATATTTTCTTATCGACACGGGAGCAGAAAAAAAAATCTTCAGCAAATCCATAAACAATTTGTTCACCTGAACTTAAGTGTAAAATTAAAGGCAATACATCCGAAAAAATCGAAACGTTAGCACTGTGCCATGGTAAAATATTATTAGGCGATTCAAATATTATCAAAAAATTTCAATTGTTCAATCAGTCCCAATCCAGTCGGACGGTATTTTGGGTAAGGATTTCTTACAAGGAAATCAAAGTGTTATTGAAGTATCGAGTCATGGCTTGCAATATCAGTTACTGCTTTGTAAATGACCCATATTGATTATTGAGCTTGATATTCTAACATGTCGTCTACCATAAATGCGCGTTACCATAATATTCCTACAGTTCAAAATTCGCAACCTATCCATATAAAACAATATTGTCTTCCCGAAGCTGCAATGAATGAGATTAATTAACATGTCGAAACCCTGCTAAACGATAAAATTATTGAACCAAGTACTAGTCCGTGGAATTTTCTTCTATTGATCATTTTTATCCTTTGCCGAATATAACGGAAATTTTAGACCAATTGGGCAACGCTGCGATTGCCATTTGGTTTAAACGGAGCTCCAATTACGTTTCAACGGCTCATGAACAAATGAATGTAATCTTGATGACATTGTCATTTATGGCTACGATCTCCAAAATCAAAATTCGAAGCTAGTCGATGTTCTAAAACGTCTACGTACTTTTAATTTTAAGCTACAACCTACCAAATGCTAATTTTTAGACCCTAATATCAATGCTATCATGCAGTACCCTATACCGACAACCGTAAAAGATGTTCGATCTTTTCTTGGTTTTTCTAGTTACTATAGACGGGTTATTAAAAATGTTTCCATGATCTTGGAACCTTTAACTCGATTATTACGAAAAAATGTAAAGTTTGAATGGAACGCTGATTGCGACATCATCTCCAATACTGCAACGTCCTGATTTTGAAAAAAATATTTATTTTGACAACCGGCGCGAGTGATTACGCAATCGGAGCGATACTATCCCATGATTTCGAAGAGCCAGATCTACCAATCTCATTTGCTGGGAATGCAGGGAATGGGAATAAATATATCTTAACAATCCAGGACGACCTCAGAAAATATTCAATGGCAATTCTAATCCAGTCCCAAGACTCCAATATAGTTAGCTTTTTCAGAACACTTTTTATGCAGCTTTGGAGCACCATTCTATAGTAACGGACCAAGGATCCAATTTCATGTCGGAAATGTTCACTCAATTTTGCTGGCTCGATCACGTTCTGCGTGCTGATCCAGAACGAATTGGTATGCACAGAGGTTGTTGCCGGCGACGATGGCCACGGTGTAGAGGTGGCAAACAAAACCATTTTTGTTTCACATATTTGTTTGTAAATTTCGATAGCGGAGATTCACACTATTTTAAGATAAATTTTCGATAGCGGAGATTCACCACACTATTTTAAGATAAATTTTAGACACATTTTGGTGAATTCAAATGCCAAAAATTCGTTTTCTCAATATTTGTTGCCAGCAGCTCCCAATTCTACATTTCGGGGAATAGGTTGATTCAACACAGTTCTATTTAGTAAATTTGATTAGCGTGCAACCGAGTTTGAATGAAATTATTGGGGCATTTACAAATAAAACTTAAAATTTCAACGAACGGCATTTCGGAAAAACATTTCTCAATGTCTGCCTCTATTCGGAAGTATTTCCGCATGTATAAATTTTAACTTTTTCGGTACTTTCCTATGTATTGTCTGACAAGTTGACATTATGCCAATATTTATACAATATTATAGCTACATAGTGAATTGAAAAATCGTTTACCTTTTTGTTAATATACTATTGAAAAATTTAATGTTTTCCAACAAAAGAAATAAATTTCCTGTTTTGTTTGGTTTGCGTGCGCCACACAAAACATTGATTTCCATGTCTGTCTAACAAAATAGCAATGCGAGGATGTACCTATATAGGAATTTAATTTTGGTGTAGACTCTGTAATGTAAATATTGCAGTGCATAAATTCCATAACGCTATCAACAAGAATGGTGCAAACTTTGTAAATATTGTAAATTTTTGATGCGAAAGAGATTTTCGATTATAAAAACGTGAGTAGCTTGAAAAGTTTGTTAAAAAAACATATCCAACGTTTGTGAGTTCGCGTGTACCTATGGCGTAATGTGCTTCAAATGGCTAATTGTACGCCTCCTAATTGATTAAATTGAATTAAAAAATTTGGCTCAGTGGAATGTGTTTGTTGCCAAAGTAGGATACCTAATCGATCCAAGTCCTCGAGATTATATGTTGAAACTAATATTGAATAAAAAACGAGCTTCCTAAAGCCGCGTCCAGACTGTTCGTTATTTGTATAAAAAACAAATCGTGCGTGGTATCAGTTATAAAGTTCGAAGAATTTCATAAATGAAGAGCTGCCCCTTAAAATATACAGTTCAGCACACAATTCTAGAAAATCTAACTTGAAGTTTTGCTTAAAAGAACATTCTGGCTACTCTTAATCCTTATACATTTTGAGCGCAACCTCACAAAATGACGAACAGCTAGTTCAAACGACAGCAAACAACAAGGAATATTTCGTTTATGAATGTTGCAGATTTGTTAATAGTAAATGCATCATCAGTTTCAGCGGACACCACCACAAGTAACAAAAATCAAGTAACTACACTTTTAACGATTAAACCAATAAGAATTCGAAAGTGCTGGATGTAACTATAGCAAAGTTGCAATTCATTTGTCGATATATCAGACGCATTATCCGAATTCAACAATATAATTTTATATTTTGCTAACAGTTAACGGGTCAGATGAGATTAAAAGGGTATGCAATAATTTATCAGGATTGAATAAATTTTTTAAGTATACGTCATGTTATTTTATCGATTTACCGGTAATTTACCGGCTAACCGGATTTCATGTCAATTTTTACGTGGCGCCTATTTCTTCGACACACTTAATATTTCGCGTGTGTGATGAATTTTTGATGAAATGGCAAATTGGACACAGTTAAAGCTGCCAACTTTTGGCAGATATTTTTTTTTTACTTAAACACCTTTATTGGTATGGCTATTACAATCTTAAACATTATTAATTCGTTTAATTCATTAGTAAGGTTGACATTAGTATAGTTATGAGATAAGCATAAACTTGTATGGGTTTGCGGCACCTGTGTTGTCCAGTTCCCCTGAGGTATGATATTCATTCCGTTAGCTCTTGTCGTTTGGTTCGTTTGAGCCGACTTACTTCGTTTGTACTATCCAGTAGTTGTACGGCCTCAACGTTGGTGTGGATGAGCAGCCTCTTTTCATGCTTGATGGCACATAACATCATCTATCAATTGTATTTGTAAATCATTATGTATTTCCCTGTTAGTCACAAATCGGTAAGCGTTGGTGACCATTCGAAGAAATTTATTTTGGCTACGTTGGGTAATGTCTCTATTGGATTTACGAGTACAACCCCATAGCTGCGCACCATACATCCATATTGGTTTAAACATAGTCTGGTAAATTAGTCTCTTACAATACAGGTTCATTTTGGAATGATGCCCAACTAACCAGTACATGTGACGTTGTTTTAATCGTATATCTGATCAGCTTTTTGTCTCACGTGATGTTTCCAGTTTAGCCTTGAGTTTAAATGCAGACCAAGGTATGCACCTCACCCCGTTGTAATGTTGTTCATTGTTCGTTGAAGATTTTGCACTGCCCATTGTTGAGATTCGTTTTTTGCCATAAAAACAGTGTCGTCAGCAATCGTACCGATGAATGCTTTGTTTGTTGTAGGTATGTCAGCAGTGTAGAGAAGGTAGAGAAGGGGTCCTTATACGGTTCCCTGCGGAACTTTCCCTAGCGTCGGATAAAAGTTAGAACATGTTTCTTCATACAGAGAGGTATGATTCAAGCAGCTGGTAATAATTTTGTGGTATAGCATTTTGCTCATCTTGAATGTCAATCCCTTGGGCCAAGCCCTATCAAAGGCCTGGGATAAATTGAGAAATACAGCGGGCAATATTTCTTTTCTTCTAATGAAAATCAGGAACGTTTACTATTGGTTTGAGACGTTTCAGAAGTAGTTTTTCAAACAGCTTTGATAAGGTCGGAAGCAGTGAGATTGGTCTATACGATGTTACTTCTTCATCTGGTTTACCTGATTTCTTCAGCATAATTATTTGGGCCGTTTTGAACTTGGGTACATACTTCAATCTCATACAGGCATTAAATAATTATGTGATCATGATAATTGCTTTACGTGGTAGTTCCTTGAATATACCCGGTGATATATCAATTCCTGGTGCCCTTTTTTGGTTAAGATTTTTATCGATTTCTTCGGCAATTTCCATTGGCGTGACCCTTTTAAAATCCTGACTTGGTTGATAAACAGGTGTTACGTGGATATTGGATTGAATGTCATGGGGTTGAAATACTTTTGCTAGTTGTTGAGCCAAGAGCTCCGCTTTTTGTTCCTTGATTTATTCCTTGATCTTAGCAGGGCATTTGACTTCCATGTTCGCTTTTTCCTCTACTTCTGGAGTAGCGAGGCTGGCGGCATTTCAAGTGTATTCAATGAAATTCTTTGTTTGATGTTCGAATTCCTCATTACTTTGATATACTCACTTTTAATTCAACTGGATCTTCTAACTTTTCTCTGAAGAGATTCCAATCCGTAAATTTATTAGTAAGGTTTTGTCTACTGACAACAGTACAGGAATGTGATCTGATGTCGTTAAGTCGTTAATCCCTCGGCTCTTTAAAGTAATTGGATGAAATACCCTTTATGATAAAGAAAATATGTTGGCCCCCTGGAGGCATATATTCAAATTTATTTTCATGAATGGCATTGAACAGAGCATTTCCTTTTCCAGCGGAAATTAGCCTGGAACCCCAAGCTATCTGTTTTATATTGTAGTCCCCTCCAATGATAAATCTTGGACCGAGTTTGAAGGTGTTATTAAATTGTAACTTCGTTGGTGTATGCCGTGGAGGACAGTATACTGCTACAAAATTTAGACTTACGCCATTATATTGGATTGAAATAATCGTTGCTTTCATGTAGCTTTCCCGAACATCCTCTTGTTGACTATGTTAGATATTATTTTTAATCAGTTATGCTCTAGCTCTTTCACTAGGATGGGTTGTCCAGTAGGCATTGAATCCCTTTATTCTAATATAAATTTTGTTGGGGAAGTGCGTTTCGGAAATCTGCGCAATATCTATATTGTTTGTATGGAGAAATATTTCCAGTTCCTGGGCTCGTTGGTTGAGCTACATAATTGGCGTTCCAAGTTACAATGCGTAGGAACGAGTTAATCATTTTTGTGTATGCTGACTGTTTTAGTTGGTGAATAGAAATTAATTTCCAGTTTTGTCAACCTTCCTACTAAGTGACCAAGTGTCAGTATTTTAATGATTTCAATGTTATTAGGCTCGTTATTAACTTCGGTGTGTTTGTTGTTTTGGTTTAATTCATCAGCTGATTTGGTGATTTGCGCATAAGATAATCCAACTGAGGATGTTGTTGTTTGACGTTTAGCTGCTTTGGTTTGGAATCGCTGTACTATGATTTTGTTCAGATATACAGGGCATTTTGGCAGATATGATATTTAATGTACATTGGTGCGGTCAAAATGAAAATTGAAAGTTGCTAGGTTCATCATTTTGGCCTTATTGTGATAATTTTCATGTGTGTGCGCGTCCAACTATCAGAGATGGGCGAGGTAGATTACTCCATGTAATCTACGCGGTTGTTGACACGTTAAATATTACGTATATTACTTGGCAATATTTTTTGTCAATGTCGAGAATTAAAACAATGTCAGCAACCTACGATATTCAGCGATTCGTTTAGTTAAGCCTTAAGAAGAAATTAACGAAAATATTCAAGTTAAATCGGGGATCGGCATTGGCAGCAATATTGTTCCATTTAGAACACATATCATTGACAATCTTATCGCATCCGCGATTCTTCTTATTTACTTTCAAATTACCGTTACCATTGCAAAACACGGTAAACAATATCAAAGCAGAGCCGGTTATCACGATATCACTAGATGAGGATTATAGGCTATTTCTTGATTGATTATGATACAATTCAACATATTTTGGATGGAAATGCGATTTTAAATTGTTTGATGAATGAAACTTAACATGTTGGATGGCAATGTAATTATAAAATGGCCATATCCTAAAACTATACTATCTCAATAATCATATTAGAATTTTCATTTCAAACGAACATGTCGAATAACATTATAATCGGTTAACGAATAATCTCAAAATTCATTTTTACATCCTGTTTCGATCGAACAGATAAAGTTTCGTCATAATCGGCCAAGAAATGGACTTATCTCTATTCTAGTTGGCCATATTCAAGAATGGTATTCAAAAAATATTTAATCCCACCTTTTCAAATCAAATACTCTTAAAATTCCTATTTCCATCCAACATGTTGAGTCTCAATACAACAAGGATTAGCCTAGATCCGTTTCAAGCCGAGAACTCATGTCAGTTTAAATCCAACATCTCGAATTTGATAATAATTTAATAATTAATTGCCGCGCTGAATTGCCATCACGATTCGTCGCAATGAATTGCTTGCGATTAATTACCACCGCGATGAATTGTTAACGCGAATTTGTGACATTCCCGCAATGAGTTGAAACTGTAAATCGCTTGGCATTTTAACTCTTCTTGCAAATTAATCTAAGTGGGAGTGCTTATATTTAGCGGGAGCACATTGTCACTATTTTTATCAAAATATATATTTTGATCTGCTAACCTGTTTCAAATCCAGTTTCAAGTACGTTCCGTCATTCATTAAATTTTGTCAAAACTTGGTCATAGACCAGTCTGGCATGGTTAGCGAACAAAGTTCTGTTTATCTAAACGAGTTCATTTTTTAATAACTCGGTAGCTCATAGCCTTCCTGAACTCGAATTCGTGTTACCGTCAGAAATCTCCAAATTAATTTTAATATAAGTTATAATCTTCCGATTTTTATGTTGTTTACGGGTTGTCGACACGTTGACATAGAAAATATAGATGACACGTCCATCTCTGCCAACTATGCACGAATGATGGGTATTTCTAAATTGAAATTGAAATCTCAATTACTCAACAATTACTAGCTGAATGAATTAGACCGGGTTTGTTTGAATTCATGAATTCTGGAATAGCTACAAATTTAACGATTATTTTGTTTGAAATGAAAACTACTAACCGGGATCAGAATTTAACAGAGTTTAACAGTAGAACCATTTCGATTCACAGAAAACATATATGAATGAATCATTTTTAATCCAATATTAAGATGATGCTCGCCTCATTAAAGAGTTCAACTCTGTTGTCTGTGGTGTGAAGCTCCACACAAGCTCATTCGGTTCGTTTCAACATAGAGTTGTAAAGTGATTTCCAATAAACGTATAATAGGACTTGAAATGTGATGATTTTATTTAATTTGAAAGAATCGTGACGGAAACTTATTTTTTACAAATGGAACCCATAACTACGATTTGGTTTCAAGAAATTGATGGTTTCGATGGCAGCATGACATGATACGCTCAACTGAATATTATGCTAATTAGTGGTCAAATTTTCTTATAGCACTGCTTTTCCCTATAGATTTACCTATTTGGTTAAATTTACTTTGCGCACTTAAATCATATTGGTAAATTTTATGAGTAGTATTAGTAACAACCGTGAGTCGATTTAGCCGTAACGTGTAAGCCAATGAGTTTAGTGCTCTAATTTTAATACAATTAATGCCAAATTTAATTATTTATCGGCATATGTTTCTAAACAGAATATTTCGAAATGGTATATTTACTAATTTAACCATATATTTGTATAACATTGAACCGTTAAACAGCATTACATGTCGCGCGCACATATATGTATCTGAAATGAGCGATAAATTTGCCTGTTTTATGTTTGCGTGTCGACACACACACGCTTGTTCATGAATAAAGTTACAACAATTGATTGCCTATAAATATGTTTTATAGGTTGAAAGTATATGGAATATGTATGTGCATATGTTAAAATCACTGGCAAATATAAACCAACCAATCAATAGTTTAATGAAAATTTCGTGCAATTATTAATAAATTCGTAACTATATGAAACAATTTATAGCTTCCCACATTGACATACATTTTTGTTATTGTTTTTATGTTAACCGTCTTAAAGGTGTGGTTGGATGTAATTTCCTTTTGTTTAGTATCGTAAAACCATAAACCATTTATATATCTTTTATTACTGTGCACATTATTCAAGATGTAAAATTAATTAGTTTTCCGGTTGATCAATCGTCATAATTATAAATTTAAAATACTCTGGCAGAAACCAAATATGGATTTGTATATATGCGAGGTAGATTCTTGTCGATAAAAAATTTAATGAAAGTAAATTAAAATATGGAAATTAATTAAAATTTAATTTAGTGTGAAACAACTGCACAAAATAATTAATGGTAATTTTGTTTTATTGTTCGAATATAATAGAGTCTCTTATACATGTAGGTGCGCGATTCCCATTTAGGCGAAATTATCATCGACGAAATACCAAAACTGTCGACTTTTCTAATTGGTGATTAGTTCATTCATATAGATAACACTAGTATGTCGAAAAAAAACTATGATTCTATTTATGATTCTAGTTAACTAAAACGAAAAACAAATCCGCGGGTAGGTTAAATTATAGCTTAATCGGAAAATCGACCATTAAGTTTTTTTTTTTTAAACTGCCAAAGGCTTTATCCTTGAATCTTTCTTTATACGAAACCAACAAGAAGTGGGCAAAGCTTACAATCTAATCAAAAATTTATTATCTAAGTCCTTAACCTATGTTAAATACTTATTATTAGTATGCATAAATAATAATTAATAATGCGTGTTAGCATAAATATGTAGTTAAATTAAATTTATCAATACATTAGATCCAGTGGATCTACTCTGCGATGCCGTCTATATTTCGGTTGCCTTAATAGTTGTCTTGCTAATTCGTTGCGTTGTGTTTCCAGTTTCGAAATGTACTTCAAACTGTGTAATCGGATCATATCTTTGACCATTTTAATCCCAAGGTCTCTATGGATGTTGCAATTTCCTGGATATACCACGCATATTTGATGCGCTTGTACATCCCCACAGTTGAATTCCATATGTCCATATAGGAATTAGGATCATTTTGTATAGTAGAACCTTGCATTCTAGGGAAGGTTTTGATTTTCTTCCAATCAGCCAGTACATTTTTGAGAATTTTTATTTTTATTTATGGTTGCGCTTTGATTCAATGTGTTTTCTCCATGTCAATCTTCTATCAAGATGAAGACCCAAGTATTTTACGTTTGTTTGTTGAGGAATGGTAACATTGTTTAATTTAACCGCTGGACATGTACGCTTATTCAACGTGTGTTGATTTGTTTTCATTCGCTTTGATCCGCCACGTTCTCTGCCAATTTTCAATTTTGTATAAATGATCTTGCAATTCTCTTGATGCAGTTTGAGGATTTTTGTGTGAAAACATGATAGCAGTGTCATCTGCAAATGTTGATGTTACAACTTTATCAGTTGTTGTTAGATCGGCAGTATACAGCAAATACAATACTGGCCCCAGTACGCTGCCTTGTGAAACTGCTGCGTTTATATCATTTAGTTTAGTAATGGCTGAATTGTGTTTAATCTGATATTTTCTTTGAAACAAGTAGCCTTCAAGGAGTTCATGAAATTTTTTTGGAAGGTGAGTTTTTATTTTGTATATAAGGCCCTCATGGCATACTTTGTCGAAACCTTGCGCAATGTCTAGGAAAACCGCCGAACAATATTTCTCTTCTTCTAATGCAAATTTAACTGTGTTAACAACTCTGTGCACCTGTTCTACAGTGCCATGTTGGTCTCGAAACCCAAATTGGTGGTCTGGTATAATCTGTCCTTCGGATAATATTGGTTTTAATTTTTGTAATACCATTTTTTCAAATAGTTTAGAAATCATCGGAAGTATACTTATTGGCCTGTATGATGCGACTTGTGTTTCGTCTTTTCCAGTGATCTAATTCTGTAAAAACAAGATAATGTGAAAAAACGAAACATTGAAAAAGTTTACACAAAAAAAATTTACACAATTTCCATCATATTTAGGTTAAATGGTATTCTATAAAACAAAGTAGTCAGCGTGTAAATTTTTTCTAGCTGAATAATTTTATCGTGTCTAAAACCACTTTGACGTTTTGTTAATGTTTCGTTTCATAATATAATATAAAGAGTAACAAGGACAAACATGGTTTTTTTGTTCGACACTAGCCCGCCTTCTTCGTGAAATTTTAGTTTTAAATTTTAAATTTTTATCCGTGAAAACGAACTACACAAGGTAAATTGTATGTGTAGTTTATTTAACTTGGTGTAAAGTTATAGAATACCATTTTGGTATGAAAACGTGTAAAGTACTCGTTTTCGGGTTTTCACGTTATCTTATTCGTTATAGAATTAGGCTACAGGCTTCGGAATCATTGTAATTTGCGATATTTTCCATTTTTCAGGGAAATAGCCACATCTATAATCGCATTAAAGATATAAGTTATGAGTTTTATGCATTTATCAGGTAATTCTCTGATCATTTTTCCGGTAATAAAATCGTGTCCTGGAGCTTTCTTTGGATTTATGCAATTTTTAATGGTATTTTTAACATTTTTCCACTTAAATTTTAAAGGAATTGGTTTCGAAGGGTCCTCCGTGAACTTTGGTAGTTCACTGTTGCTAGTTTTTTCGATGTCCATCTGGGTGCCTAATTGGTTGATTCGATAATGTGGTTATTACACACGAACTATAGGGTTAGACCATCTGTCGTTCGTTTATTTTATGGCTTCCTCCGGAAGCAACAGTTTACAGGAAGCAAGCGGTATATCTTCACGTCTAGCTTGATTTGTGATATAAGGCGTGCTGTGCTCTTGCGGGTCAGCTCATCTGCTTTTACATTCCCTGCGATATTGAAGTGCCCTGATACACACGTCAAGCCACTTAAACTGGCCAGCCATCGTATTTAAATATGCCAGACAGTTCTGGGCTACTTTCGACGTCAGGAACTGTGATGGTAGCGTTTAAATAGCAGCCTGGCTGGTCCGTAAAAATGCGAATATCCCTAGTAGAAGTTACATTATTATTCCATTCTACTTGATAAATACTGACTGCAAAAGTCGGGTAGACGAAAAGAGAGGTTGACCCCTAGTGCCTCACAGTACCCCACAGCTTATCCCTATATCGCTTTGACCCATCCGTGAAGAAGCTAAGCACCTCATTGGTCATAACCGTCTCATTCACCCAGTCCTCTCTGGTGGGAAACTCAGTTTGGGATCTCACCTCAACAGATGGCGAAGGGATAGCGTAGTCGGTATAGTTTCAGGAATACCTCTGTTGCACAGGATAGATGAATGCCGTATGTTACTACAGGTCCACAGAGATATGGGTTTACCACATATATACTACATACAGTAGTATATATAGGTTTGACCACTGAGACGTGGAGCCAGTGTATTATCTGGGGCTCTATACCTCATCTCTTTCCAATGGCATAGTTTCCAGCTAGCTTGCCGTCCAAAAGTAGCCCGAGGTATTTCACTCTATCCTAAAAGATCAAGCGAGTACCATATAATATTGGCGGGTCATACTGAGGATGTTTGTGCTTCCTGGTAAAGAGAACCAGCTCCGTTTTATGGCGGTTTGCGTTCAGTCCGCAGCTGCTGGCCCATCCAGAGAGATACACCATATTTACCGAAAATCACAATAGCAACATCATCCGCGTAGTCAACCACCCTGAAGCGTTGCCCTTCCAGGTTTAGTAAAATGTCTTTCTAGTGATTTTAATAGAAAAGAGGATAATCTTATAGGCCTAAAGTCTTTGGGATAGCAATGAGAGATTATTACTTTTACTTCAGTCCATTTACTAAGAATTTGACAAAGTTCTAAGCTGCTTTTCAAGATGACTTCCAGCCAGAGTAAGGTTAAGTCAATAGTTCGCTGGATATTTGCAGGGATAATGCCATCAGGTCCTGCCGACTTGTATAGCTTAATACTGTTTAATTGTTCTATTTATCTCGGGTCTCTCCCCAGTGGGTTTAAGCGATTCAAGGAAAAGACAATTTACAAACCATTAATTTTAAAAATAATAAAATGTTTACAGATATAGATATGCAAAGGATTCTACAGATATGCGAAGGATTTAATTAAAACTTCAACGAAACCAAAAAAAAACAATTTATATGGTTTCCTCTAGAGCAGGAAAATGTAAATTGCTTCCAACAACAAAAATTTACTAAATTTTTAAGGTCTTCAAATTTCAATTGAATCCGCAAATATTCAATTTTCTTGGTTTTCTATTCTTATTTTTCTTTAGATTACCAACATTTTCTTGAACTAAAAAATTGAAATGAATTTGCCATTGGAAATTGAAGGATTTCTCTGGATTACTAGGCTCTCCAAACGTTCAATTTAATCAAAAGCGGATCGATTCTAAAAATTCCAATTTTCTTGGTTCCCAAGAAATGAAAATGGCTTCAAATGATAAAAAACTAATTCTGTGCTCAACCACTCTTTTTTATTTGGTAAACTGAAATCGTGCACTTGTTGTGCCAATGGTAAAAGATAATGAGTAATATCTCTGTATGATTTTAGACGACCTTTCAAAATCAAAATTCGAGATAAATTCGTTTTCATTGTTTTCGTTAATAATAATAAACAGTGTTTCTAAAAGCCATTACTGGCCCCTTACTGATTCAACAATCCGGCTCCAACGGTTTCGACCCTGAGCTTGGTCTTGATACTGTCTTAGACAACCTGAAGAAGCCAGATCGTTTTCTACACCATGAAGCTATCGTCGCCTGCAACGACCACTGTGCCTACCATATGGTGGCTCTCCTTTCAGAGATCGCTGCACAATTCTGGATCAGCACGCAGAACGTGATTGAGCCAGCGTGCTCGCTGAGATCTTACTTCATGTACAGTGTCGGGGATCTTCATCAGATCTCTGATCTCGATATTGTACAGAGCTCGGTATGTACCATCTACTTCGCGTTTTGGGCCATAAATCAACCGCATGATTCTTCTTTCAAATGTAAGGAGTCATCTCTCGTACTCATCCGTCAGCGTTTTCGGTAATATTGGATTAATAAATTTCAAATTGTGAATGCAGATTGTCAATTTGAGTTTGATTTGAAATTTTGAGAAATATTTAAAAATTTCGTGAAAGCTTTGGCTTTTATTTGTCTAAAAGTTCATCTAATATATTTGAAAATTATTATCTTTTGAACTTTATGCATTTTGACGATAAATAACTATTATACCAGACTGCGCTATTCATATAAATCGATTTGAATGCCAGTTTACAATATTAGACCCAAAAGTTGAGATGAAGCTTTAAACTAAAAGCACAAATAACTGCGGTAAAGGAGACAAAGTTTAATCACAAGTCGTTCACTCACAGCTATAAGTAAAAAAGTCACGTAATTGACAGCTCCTAATTTTCGACCCAACCGCCCGCAGCTTTACTGTCTATTATTCACTTGAATTATGTTTTTGTTCATGATTCAAGCCCAAATAGTTTTAACTTATGCTCGAATATAAATAAACCTGTAGGGTGGAAATCTAATAATCTTCCCTCGTGCAACAACCTTAAGAGTTTCAATTACAATGAAGAAACGAAAATCTAGATTAAGCTTCTAAATGAGCCATCTATTATTTAATCGGAGAACTTATTGATTTGGTAAAAATATTTGCTAACTACTAACGTCAACCGAATTTTTAATTTTATTAATTTTGCAATTAAAACTTTAAAATTTGATAAATGGCACCGTAGGTAAAACCAGTTTTTTCTTCTGCAGTTTTTGACATAAGAAAACCATAGTTGCTTGGTTCGGAAAGGTCATCGCTTATTTTCTTAGAAGTTTCTGAAGTTTGCTTCAGTGATAGACTCGACTGTTATAGTTATTTGCATGCAGTTATACGATGAGTAACCTCAATACGGTCAAGAGACTTATTTGGATATCTAAATATAGTATTTTGATATTATGGTTTAATTATTCCAACAATCACTTCATCTAACTTCCAAAACGATCAAATTACTCAACCACAACAACAAAAAATGTCCATTCCAAGAGCGGCATAGGTTAGGTTAGGTTAGGTAAGGGTGGCTGTCCTAAAGGACTAGCATAGACACAAAATTGGTCCGTAGCTGTACCACATTCGAGTTTCCTCCTCTTCACTCGCTAAACCATCCTGAGCTTACCAAGAAGCGTTTAAAGTCCCGGATCTCGATTTTACTAAGATCCGAGAGGTCGTTCAAGGGGGAAGTTCCCATAAATTTTGTTCTGCTGTACGCTAGACTAGGGCAGGTGCAGAGCAGATGGAGCACATTTTCCTCCTCCTCCTCATCACCACAGCTGCGGCAGAAATCGTGGGCTGGGACACCCAGTCTGCTCGCATGTATCCCAATGAGACAATGTCCCGTTATAGCTCCCACGACCATACCAATATGTTGCCGCCGAAGCGATATCAGTTGGCCTGATCTGGACCGGTCAAGTCCAGGCCAGATCTGCCTGGTTGTTACACACGAACTGGCTTTAGACCATCTGACGTTCGTTTCTTTTATGGCTTCTTCTTGAAGCAGCAGTTTACATGAAGCAAGCGGTATCTGTATATCCCGCCTGCTTTGGATTATTAGGCGTGCTGTACCCTTGCGGGCCAACTCATCTGCCATTTCATTCCCTGCGATATTGAAATGCCCTGGCACCCACGTCAAGCGGATGTTGAACTGATCAGCCATCTCATTTAAAGATGCCAGACAGTTCTGGGCTACCTTCGACGTCAGGGAGTATGATTGTAGCGTTTTAATAGCAGCCAGGCTGTCCGTAAAAATGCGAATATCCCTCGTAGATATTACATTATACTTCAACCAGTCCATGACTTCCATTATCGCGGTCAGTTCAGCTTGAAAAACGCTGCAAAAGTCGGGAAGACGAAAAGAGAGGTTAACCCCTAGTGCCTCACAGAATACCCCGCAGCCAACCCCTCCATCCCTTTTTGAGCCATCCGTGAAGAAGCTTAAGGCCTCATTGTCCATAACCGTTTCGTTCACCCAGTCCTCTCTGGTGGGAAACTCAGTTTGGAATTTAATCTCAACAGATGGCAAAGGGATAGCGTAGTCGGTAGCTTCCGGAATACCCCTGTTGCATAGGATAGATGAGTGCCCTGCATTATTACAGGTCCACATAGATATGGATTTGAGCCGAATGGCTGTGCAAGATGCAAGCTGCTCGGCCGCAATATCCAATGGAGTAAGATGAAAGAGAATCTCCAGAGCTTGAGTAGGTGTGCTCCTGAGAGCCCCACTTATACACAAGCAGGCCGTTCTTTGAACTTTCATCAATAGTTTCAGGTTGGCCATAACTTTTAACGCTGGCCACCAGACGACAACCCCATACAGCAGTATAGGTTTGACCACTGAGACGTAGAGCCAGTGTACTATGTGGGGCTCCATACCCCATCTTTTTCCAATGGCATTTTTGCAGGAGTAGAGCGCTATAGTAGCTTTCTTTACTCTCTCTACGATGTTTGGTTTCCAGCTTAGCTTGCTGTCCAAAAGTAGTCCGAGGTATTTTGCTCTATCCGTAAAGATCAAGCGAGTACCATTTAATGTCGGCGGGTCACACTGTGGAAGTTTGTGCTTCCTGGTAAAGAGGACCAGCTCCGTTTTCTGTGGGTTTGCGTTCAGTCCGCAGCCGCGTGCCCACTCAGACAGGTAGCCAAGCGCGCACTGCATGCGCTCACTCAGCGTACTAGGATATTTACCGAAGACCGCAATAGCAACGTCATCCGCGTAAGCAACCACCTTGAAGCCTTGCCCTTCCAGGTTTAGTAACAGGTCATTTATGACCAAGTTCCAAAGAAGGGGGGATAGAACCCCACCTTGAGGTGTCCCTCTGCTCACGTATCTGCCGGCGGACGCCCCACCCAGATAAGCTGTCACGATCCTGATTCTAAGCATATGATCTATCCAGCCCCTGAGTGACACGTCTACCCCCAGACACGCAAGGGCCCGAGTGATTGCCCCCGGTCTGACGTTGCTAAAGGCCCCCTCTATATCCAAGAAGGTCACCATTGAATATTCCTTATATTCAAGTGATTTCTCAATCGGGCCTATAAGGGAGTGGAGAGCTGTTTCCACCGATCGTCCCTTACAGTACGCGTGTTGAGATCCCGACAGCTCGCCCGGCTTTATTGAGCCTCTAATGTAAGCCTCTATTAGCCTTTCCAGTGTTTTCAACAGAAAAGAAGATAAGCTTATGGGCCTAAAGTCTTTGGGATAGCAATGAGAGCTTTTTCCCGCCTTAGGTATAAATATAACTTTTACTTCAGTCCACTTTCTAGGAATGTGACAAAGTTCTAGGCTGCCTTTGAAGATAACTTCCAGCCAGGGTAGGGTTAAGTCAATAGTTCGCTGGATATCCGCTGGGATAATGCCATCAGGTCCTGGCGACTTGTATGGCTTAAAGCTGTTTATTGCCCATAGGATACTCCGCCTTTTTACTATATGACTTACGGAGTCTATACCCCTATTTATCATGGGTCTCTCCGGAGCTAGTACCGAGCACTCTGGAAAATGCGTTTCTAGTAATAGCTCCAGGGATTCCTCACTACATGTAGTCCATGAACCATCCGGTCGTTGTAGATAACTCGGGATGGAAGGACTAGAACATAGTACTTTGCGTAGCCTGGCCGCCTCCGAGGACTCCTGAATATTGCCACAGTAGAGCTTCCAGGCCCTCGTTTTGGCTGCTCTCAGCTCGTACTTATAGGTTTTGAGGACTTGTTTATAACAGTCCCAATCTGCAGCAGCATTTGTGTTCCTCGCTTTCTTGAACAGTCTCCTGCATTTCATACGAGTACCTTGGAGTTCTTTCGACCACCAGGGTGGCCGAGATTTACCAAAGGGTCTACTGATAGGACATGCACCTAACATGGCCTTGTTAAATGCATCAGATAGCTTGGTTACTAGAGCATCAAGCTCCTGTGTAGATGCAGGAGGGTTTGGAACCGATACCGGTAATAAGTTACCTAGAATGGTTCTGAAACAATCCCAATCAGTTTTCCTCCTATTTCTGAAGGGTGGTTTGCTAGTGGGTTTTGTATCCACTTCGTACTGGAGATAACAATGGTCAGAAAAGGAATGGTCTTCGGACACTTTCCAGTTCAATACCCTCTCCTTAATAAAATCCGAGACAAGTGTGATGTCCAACACTTCCTGTCTATTTTTAGTAATGAAGGTTGGCTTACACCCGACATTACATATATTTAGGTTAGTACTTAAAATAAAATCAAGGAGTAACTCACCTCGCCTGTTTATGTCTGTACTCCCCCAAATTGAGTGATGCGCATTAGCATCACTACCCATGATGACTCCTATCTTTCGTTTTCGAGCCTCCATTATTGCACTGCCCAACCTACCTGGTGGTATATTTTCCTCCTCGTATGGTAGGTAGGCCGATATTAGCCAGAGATTTTGCCCATCCATCTCGATGCTAGTCACCACTACATCAGCGTTGCTGTAATTCAGTAGTATAAAAATATTCAGATTATTTTTAGCGAGAATGCAAGAACGTATCTTACCTTCATTTTTCGCATGTAGTATTTTATATTTGGGAGTTCTGAGACCCAGCGCCCGGTCATCATTGACCCAAGGTTCCTGGACCAGAACCACATCAATGGACTCAGATTCCATTTTTAGAAGAAGGGCCGCCGAGGCGGCTTTACAGTGATGGAGGTTGATCTGAAGGATCTTAAGCATTAGTTATTGCTTCCCTCCACCACTGTTGAGTCAGACTCCTCTGACATTGATTCGTCCGTTAGGAGCGCACAGCTTAGTCCCAATGATCTCGAAATCTCCGAGTCCAGGGATAGTGTCTCCTGTGCATCCTCCGGGATGCTGCGGACTTCTGGGTCACCAACACCAGGCGGGACACCACAAGTGGTTTCCCCCCCTGCTGCGGGCGCCCCAGATCTGTCAACCTCATCGCGCTTATAAATTTTGAGCGTAATTGCTCCAAATCCATAGCTGATCAGGCCTCCAGATTTCGCCAAAGCACCCACGGATTCTCTGTCGATGATAATGACGGCCGATCTGTGATCTGCTTCCGCCTTTACCTCTTCTAACCTGGCAACCTTCCAGGTGGCCGTTGGTAGATCCGGATTGCTGAGTTTCAACATTTCCAAGATCTCCCTTGGATCACTAGGCTCAGCAGGGATCCAGGCTCGCGCCCTTGGCCTGCAGGGAATTTCTTCCCTAGTCACCACTTCTAATTTGGCCCCCGGCCAGACTTCCCCCAGGCTGCCGATCGCCTTTTTGTAGAGGGTCACCGACCTTTCATCGGCACAGGCAGTCAGTTTGACGTGATTCCGGTGCCATCCTCCGTCTCGGCAAGACGGAGCAGGTCCTGGGTTCTCCCTCATAATTTTTAGGAAGATGGCGGCTAAGGCCTTCTCCACCTTCCTCCAGTTAAGGGTCGTAATGCTCCCATCTTCTTGAGCCCGGTCCACGACTGCCATGATCAGGTGCTCCTTTAGCACCTCGTTGAAGGGCCTGGTGACATCCGGAACCCGCTTCTTTTTAGCCTCCGTAGGCGGTTCATCATCAGATCTCTGCCTTTTCGGCTGTGAGATCTCGGAACCCTCCTGATGTGGCTCAGTGATACGCCTTGCCCACGCAAGCGTATCCCTGTCCCTATCCGTTCTCTGCTCCAACGGAATGTTGCTGATCTTGGAGATCATCCGCCAGGCTCTCTTCCTGGTCTGATAGTTCGCTGACACTGGAGGGCCAGCATTCGTGCCTTTGCCCTTTGGTTTCGAGGGGCCAGCCTCATTTGGTCTTAAGCCCCTAAATGCACTTTGGAGACCGGGCCTAAAGGCCGATGTCTCCACAGCACTGGTTTCCGGTTTTTTAAGAGCACCGGTCTCTTTTGTTTTTAAATTTTCTGCCATAATAGGTCCCACGAGTAGCGGAGAAAGGAGGTCCACCTGTGCAGAGATCCGCAATACACAGGTAAGGCTACATGATCCGGAGGGCGCCAAGTATCCGGATACACCGTTAGAGGCTGGGCTAGTTTTTATACTGGGCCCCCAGCCTGGCCGGTTATCAGCACGGTACGGTTGACACCTTAACCCGGCCCAGTTATTTAGCGCCGTGTTTTCGCCTAGTACACCACATGGTGTAATAGTTGCCCGGTGGTCACCACGGGGAGGTAACACGCACACTTGTGGAAGCTGCAAGATACGGAGCTGGCAACAAGTACCAACCAACCAAGAGCGGCATACATTTATTTAGTAAATCGAGTTGGTTAGAATATTAAAATATCACGCGAAATACCCAAGAGGGTATAATGAAATTTATTTTTATATTTAACGTGAATCATGCATGAGTCGCCGCTCTTTTACAAGTTAGACTACACCTTTACTATACACAGATACGATATATGGATATATTTCAACCTGGGATTAATTAATTACGACCAACGAAACAAAATGTTACGCTAACTTCCTTTTCATATTATTTCGAATTTAATTTAATTAAAAAAATTTGAATTATTGTCTCTAGTTATCTTAATTGTGCGTTGTTTAGTTGAAAAAATTTAAAAAATAAAAAATATATAATCGTGTCGAGTTAATAACCTTTTATAGAACATTTAATAGCCCAGCTAGACATACTGTATCGTCGCTGTCGTCGTCTGTGTCTATATTGAGTAATCATGCAGCAATAAAAATGTCATTTGCGGTTAATTAATTAATTCATGTTAAAACTATTATTTATGTATAGAAAGATTTTTCCATTTTAAGTGAATCGAATTTGACTTGACGATCTAATCATAAAACTATTAGAAATTATTTTAGATCAGAAACTGCATTATGTATCGTACAAACATATGGTTTAGGATTTATAAACATCTGGATTGGCGGGAAAATTATGTAAATTTTGCCGGTTAGTAATCTTAGGGTATTGAGTGAGATAGTCGGAACACACTGTATGCATGTATTTATAATAGCCATTTTACATAATTAATTTTGTAATTAATATTCAAATTTCTTTTATTTTCAGGTAAGTTCTAGAAACTGGATTGGCCGCGTTATCAAATGGTATTATCTATAAAGTAATGCTCGGAGGGTCAACAAAATTAGAAACATCATCAAACAGATCATCGTACTGCAAATTTCATCAAATTTTTTAGAATGAGTGTACAGGGAATATGATTTTGTTATCAAAGGTATAGTGTTGACAGGTTGATAAAGCGTACTGGTGATATAACTATCGTCAGTAAATCTGTGATGATGAAATTCATATTTCGTCATTAAGTCGAATTGGTACCAAGCGTTGTTAAATAATCGATTGCTATAGATTGTAGGTGATTTATTTTTCAGCCCGAAAATTATGAAATTATTGTAATTTAATTAATGTTTACTAAAGATCTTGACGTTTAAGTAGTTTTATTTATGGAAGTGTGTTCGGTATGCCGCCATGAAGGACCAGCAAACCCATTGCACAGTTACTTCTTTTTTGAAAGTCTGGCTAGAAAGTTTGAAGATGAAGTTGAACGCCAGGTTTAGTGTGTTTGAAACTTTGATCATCTGTTGATGAGGTTGACGAAGCATCTTACGTTCTAAAGTGGTTACATGTCCATAGGTTTATGGCCTAATCCAACTTGAACGTGAATTGCAATTGATAATATCAGATCAGATCTCCTCGCAACGGATATTTTGCCATATAAATTTGAAAAGTTGTCATTGGATTGCCCATACATATTCCACACCAATAAAAAAAAACAAGATCTTTCTAATTATCGACCAATTGCAAATTTAGACCTACTGTGATTTGCGATCACCAGTATGAGTTCAGAAGAGGCCGCTCTTCAGATGATTTTATGACATATTTAACGTACTTACATACTTATAGTATAAGAGGTAACACCACGAATGACTATACATGTTAAACGAAATGCAAATGGTCTTGACAGTTTTTTCGTGTTATGGACCTAATGCCCTTCAAATTCGACTTCCCAGTTTCCTCCTTTAACTCGTTTTACACGGATTAGGAACGGTGTAGGTTAATTGCTGATCCGTCTTTGGTTGCATTTTATTTTGATGGCGTTTCCAGAACTGGTAGATTCAAATGAAATTTTGTCTCTTTTGAAATATGAACAGTATATAGCATTCGTTTTCTGTTCTGGTGTCGTTCGGTTTCACCAAAGCTTCTTGCACACTGTTCTTCTCGACCATCATCTTGAAGAAACTGGTTTTGAACAGAACGTTCAGTTGTATTCAGATGCTAGATGGGGTCCAATTCAATAAATTTTTGGCATTCTAATGTGAACTGAGCATGGTGTGATGTTTGGAATACCCGTGATGGAAAATATGATCTGAAGCGATTAGATTGAAGCTAATGAATGCTAATAGGTGTTGAAGCATATTGACCACAAGCTATTATAAAACGGATGTTGCGCTTCAGGCGAGTCCTGAATTATTTGGGACTAATAGATGCATCTCGTCAAATTTGTCAGGATACAGAATAACCTTTTAGTGACTATTGTGTAGGAGTTTTAATCCACTGGTATTTTAGTGCCTAGGATGAGACTGCACGCGTTTCCAGAATTATTGCCCGTATCGTTGTAATTGAACCGTCTGTATATATACACAAGGTGAACCATACAAATATTGGATACATTTTAACGAGCTTCTCATTTTCGCTTTTGCTATGTGCTGTATGGCTACTATTTAAGAGTTCTGGACGCAAAGGAAATGGATGTTCCCTGCAATGTGTAAAATACTTGATATTCCAATGTTTCACAAATAGTCGCCCAGTGTGATATTTCAACCAACACCTCCGCAATAAATCTTCGGAAAATTTCGGAAATGTTTAATACTTTATCGATGCAAATAGGGTGTCTGTCTATTTCGAGCTGTGGGGTATCCAACAATTTGAAATCAAAACCAATAGATACATTTTGGAGTGAAACGCCAGGTTTTTTAATATTTGAACAATTCAACAATGATTACATGATTTACCTCCAAGTCATTCATAAATTTCCTCGTGCTAGCAAACTGTTTGCTAGCGTAACGCACTTGACTGATTTTACATCAATATAATATTCACAATTTTGACCGTTTCAAGCGCATTAATCGAATTGGCGAATTGCTTTTATTTTGATTTCAACTTTTGATCCTCAGACAGTTAGACTTGATGTGAAAATTGCAGTCAATTTTGATTAACCCCATACATTACAAAGAATTGAGCAAACTTCTGATCAGGGCAGCTTTGACACCAGTTAACATGTTTCAAAAATGACTAAATGACTGGTCGTGGACCTAATTTTCTTCAAATTCGTTCCGACTTCCCAACGTGCAAGATCTACCGCAGCTTACCTCATACATTGGCTGCAATATTTTGTCAAACATCTGATAAAATTTAAAGAACTTCTAATTGCAATCTCGTAACAAATCATCTTGCGTGATGGGACCTTCCGTAAGCGCAGGTGATGTTAACGATATCATCATTGCGGGCGATTAAAACACTGAATACCTCTCCATTGATATTCGGCTTGTCTAAATTATTAGTCCTTAGGGCAAACGACTTAGGTACAGCTTAGATTAGTCTTGGCTATTTACTGATCCCTGTTTTCTCGCATTTTTTTTTGATGGCGTTTCCAGATGCCATTTAGTAAGTCGATAAATATATAGTTTCAGACCCATGATTTTTATGATTTTCCACGCGTTTATTTTTTATCATATGGGTAAGTTTCTTTGCCAGAACTGGTTGGTTCAAATGAAAGTATGTCTATTTTGAAGTATGAATAGTATAGCATTCGTTTTCTGATCTGGTGTCGTTCTATTTCGCCAGAGCGTCTTGAATACTGTTCCCGTCGAACATCAACTTGGAGAAACTGGTTTTGAAGAAACCGTTCAGTTGTATTCATATGCTAGACGGGGGTGACTATATTGTTTGGAACGATGTCCATGGGAACGACATACGAACTTTTTCAATAGGCGTCGAAGCATATTAACCACAAGCTATCATAAAACGGCTGTTGGGTTTCAAACAAGTCCCTAATTTTTGTTTGGAACTAATAGATGCATCTTGACAAACTTGTCAGTATACAGAATAACTCTCCAGTGACTTACATCCTTTTATTTGGTGATGTATTACCGTCTGTACACACAGTGTGAACCATACAAATATAGGATAAATTGTTTCAGTTGGCTGCTATTTAAGAGTTCTGCCATACCTCTTTCAGGTTTGAGGATTATTTTATTGCTTACAGGCGCATACTACTCAATTATTTGATGGGGTGGCAATTTTTAAATTGTTTAATAATTTATTGATGCGGTACTATAGGGTGGGTGTCTGTCTGTTTCGAGCTGTAGGGTATCCAATTATTGGAAATCAAAACAAATAGACACATTTTGGAGTGGAACGCCAGGTTTCTAATATTTGAACAATTCAACAATGATTACATGATTTACCTCCAAGTTATTCATAAATTTTCCAGGTTTATTGACGTTATGGAAAGTTATAAAACAATTTGCTAGCTTAACGCACTTAACTGATTTTACATCAATATAATATTTACAACCTCGACCGTTTCAAACGCATTAATCGAATTGGCGGATTGCTTTTATTTTGATTTCAACTTTTGATCCGCGAAAATTTTAAGTTTGAGATCACGGTTGACCTTTCTTAGTGGCACATAAGACAAGATCACAGCCTAGTTTATGATTGGTACTATCAATAACAGTAGGCCGCATGATGTTTATATCGAGCATTACTTCAGTGCCAGATGAGCATAAAATATATCTATGTGATGCCAAGAAAGAGTATGTGGATTTTAATGATACTATCAGAATGTTTTATAAAAAAACATTATGTCCATTACTGAGTTCTTGTAGTAGGATTCTCATATTTCTGGTTAATTGTTCAAAGCGAACCATCGATAACAACCAATCCAATATTTGGGCATTATTGCTATGGACAGAGTATATCCACTCTGCTTATAGGACAGGAGACATGTGAAATCTTAAATTATTCTGAAAATTCTGAAAACTTTTAATTTTGTAAAAATTCCTTTTTCTTTGCGCAGTAGATATTCAGAACGGCTAAAATCATAGTTTATTGTCGATTTTGATTTACCAACCAAACACATGGTCAGTTGTCTTTGTTCTGAGTTGAGCGGTTTTAAGCGCTTGATCCATTATTGGGTTTGGATGTATGCAGCGCACAAGAATCGGGTTTTTTCTCTTATTTCAACGATTTACTCCGTTTAAATCAACTTGGGTAGATGATAGAACTTCTGATCAGGACATTTCATTTGAGGTGTTGCTTTGATACGAAGAACATGTTCCCAGCTGTTCGCGCCTTTAATATATCTAACGCGGACTTACAGTTCTTAAAAATATTACTACTATATCGGTATGCTTAGCCAGGTTACCCTGTTACCGTCCCTGCCTACGAGGAGGCGCATACTCGTCTATTATTTACTAGCTTTAAAAATTTACTTAAGATAAAAAGAATCTTGTGTACTAATACTTATATCTACCTACCGCTCATAGCGGTATCAAAAAATGTCTTGAAAGAGTTGAGGTTGTTTGGCAGCATTAAAGTAAGTTTACTTGCTGGTCACTCAACTCTTGAATCTGTAATAAGTTGATCTCTAACTTCTTGAGCTAGATCACAGTCATAGAGAATGTGTTCTATGGTATTCTCGTCCTGTCCACATTCACATGTACTTGAGTCCGCTAGACTCAGTCGGTACATATAGGAGGCTTTTTCCATGTCCCGTTAACATTTGGGTAAACCCTACAGTTAGAGAAATCTTTGTCTCAAATCTCAATGTTTGGCAGTTAACTATATGTTATTCTGCCATCCATTGAATGCGACCATCTATCTTGCCATATTGCAATAGACACTTTTCTCGTTTTCCTCTTGAGCGAGCCAATGAGGCTTGGCCGAATTTGATGGCCTTCTACTATCTCGTTTCCGTAGGAATATAGGAATCATACCGATCAAGGCAGGAACGGTGTCAGTTGACACTGTTCTGTATCCCTGGTAATTCCGAGCAAGATTCTTCTTTGGGCACTAACGATGGTGTGTACGCCGATGGTGACTGTTCATTCTGTCTGCCCATGTCGCGCACGCGTATCTCAATGAATAGACCACAAGGCCCTCGTATATTATTGACAAAGTACGTTGCTGGAGACTTCAGTTCTCTTTAGCAATTCGTTTCAGCACAGCGAAACCCCTTTTACTATTTTCCGCGACTATTTCGACATGTGAAGTTACTCCAAGTCGTTCAGCGAAGTCAACCCCCAGCCATTTAACAGTTTTCACCATCTTAATTCTTTGGCCATTTATGGAAACCAATGGTGGTCTCCTAATGTCCAGTTAACCTTTAAGTTGGATCATAACTGTCTTTGTAGAGGATAGCTCCATTTTGTAACTTCTGCACCATCTTGTCTATGGCTAATTTCGATTTTTCTTGAATACTTTGTATTGAATTCTCGGCAAAGAGCATTACCTTATGAAATAACAGTGGCTTTTCTTTCAGAGAAATAGTTGTTTAAGATGTTAGATAGCATGGGCAATTGGATTTCTTTAGCTCCAGCATTTTGCTGTGCCGTCACAGGTTGTCGAAAGCGCCAGATAAGTCTAGGATAATTCCAAGATTGTACTTTTGGTCCGACTCTTTGACTATATTGATCATTGAGTGCTCTGTGGACCTATTTTCTCTAAAGCCAAACGGTTTGTCACTATCGGTGCCACTTTTTTGGAATATGTCCATTAACCTGACGGAAATTAATTTTTCAAATAATTTACCTAGGACAAGAGCATGATAGGTTTACAGGATTTGGAATCGGTTTGACACCTATCTCCGATTTTCCTAAACTAATATACCATTTTTCCAAGCTTTGTGGAATACTCCTTAACTAAGACAAGTATCCATAAAGTTGGTGTTACAGGGCCCTATAATAGGCCAAGCACCTTGTAGTGCGTGTCTTCTGATCAGGACAGCTTTAACACCAGTTATCATGCATCCAAGGTGACTGGTTATTTTTATTCAGTAATGTTTGCCATTTCATCATGTAAAGATTAACGCCAAAGCAACGATTGCAAATCGTTCGTACACATTTACAACCTTTGAACCATATTTGAAGGCTAATACTGTGCTACCGGTGAAATAAGGCGAACAATGCTTCGAAAATGTGGTCGAGAGTTAAAATTGAATAAATTGTATTAGACATCGAACTGATTGTATCCATATATTTCACCATATTCCGCACATATTCATACGTTCTGAAATAAATTTTTAATTTAAATAAACTTGTCGTGACTCATCCATTCGCGGGTACATAAATTTTAATTATTCGTTATATTTAATTTGATGTTGCAACGATAAAATTAATGAATTATTTTCTTTCTACTACAATTCCATATACATACTCGTATATAATTCTTCAGACAGCACACAAATCACTATATAAATCACACTCTGCAAAGGCGCGAGTTCTATATTTAGCGAAATAAAATCATTGACATAGACGACCGATTTAATATTCATATTTAGTTAACATTTCTTAAAATACATCAAGCCAAAATCAAATCTGGAAAATTCCATAATTAAAAGTGTTTCGCGGAACATACATTATGAATCACTGATTCCATTGTGTTATATAGAAAAACGTTTAGAAAGTTACAAGAAAATTTCATGGAAGAAAACAAATTGTTATAAACAAATAATCGATTCTTGGTACTCGACGGTACTGTTTAATGGAAAAATAATTTTCCAACTTTTCATGAGTAATTACCGCCTATTTCACTTTTCATGACCTAATTTTTTGTATACACAATATACCTACATACACATATGATTAAGTCGTTGAAGGTATATTGATAAATCACGACATGTCAACATTCCAAGTATAATGTGTAAAACGTCTGTTGTCTCGCCGATTCGGAAACCATGGAAATATGTTTATACAAATTTTCTTCGGGTATGAGTATTTTCCATACACAACATCTGGACATCATCGACAATAACAATACAACACAAATGGCTTGTGTTTCGTCGTGCATAACAACAAATTAAAAAATCATAAATTATTATTGATTTCAATTTCATAACTAGATGACGTGGTGTGAAATTTATCTTTTTAATAATTATTTTATTTATTGTTAAAATTATTTAAATTATTATTTATTCTTATATATGATTTCTTTTTTTTCTTTTTTTCTTTTTATTATTTATGGTTGAAACATGTTCAGCTCGGGTCGCAAAGAGCTACACAAGGGGTATGTAATTATATATAGAACGTCAAAACAATTTGTGTCTATATCTCTAATCCCGAACAAATACAATGTTACGCACCTAAATCGTTCGCACATAACATTATGTTGTAATCCGCAATTCACCATATATACATTTAAATAAAGCATTTTGATGAACTGCACCCAAAAATAAAAACTAATATCACAATTTGGAAATGGATGATCTCAGATCGGCACTCAATTTTTATAACCAAATTTTTGCTTGATAAATTTTTTAATCAGATGCTGTAACTTCAAAAGGCCGCACTTAGCATGTAATTGGCTGACAAAATTCCCCGAACACAATTTTAGCTGGAACCAAATGATTGAGGATTAAAACTCAACAAGAAGTATACGTACGATCATCGCATGCCTTGAAAATTTTTTTTTAATTTAATTTTGGTTTGAGGTTGAACTGCCATATTGATTTTCGCCGTAGTTAAAAATTAAAAAATTAAAGTTGGACGGATTACTCCAGCACTTAATGCCACTAATTTACCCACGGTGAAATACATTAAAAACACCCAACCGTGATTTTTGGTCACCACCAGGAATCGAACCCGAGACTCTCGAATAACAAAGCAACGACGCTACTTACTGTGGTAACGAGGGCGGCAAAACCTTCGCCGTAGTTAGTACGATATTTTTGTTTTTACGAAGTTTTAACAACTTGTATTAGCGAAAATTACGCCTAGGCACGTTTATCTTAAAACTCTGAAGAATGAAAGGAGAGTCTACGTGACCCAAAAGTACATTTCTCAATAGACTTGCGCAATGTTGTTGCCTGCGTCTTTCCAATGTCGCAATTTTTTTATGCATTAACACGTACAGTGTAAAGTGGTAAAAAGGTCAGGTTCTCATGAAATGGTACATTGCAGTTGTAGTTCCAGTTTGTTTTTTTCATAATACTGTGATAATAGGGCGGAGTGAGTCTAGTAAAAATGAATAATATTTTCGGCCAAAAAAAACTGTATTCTTCAACGTATAGTCGTATTTTAGTTCGATACACTTAGTCCAAGGTTTTTCCAATTTTTCGATCCCTTCCGAATAATACGATTTATAGGCGTTTGATCGATGTGGATTATGCCGCGTGCATCTAAAAAAACCGTGGCCATGACGTTGTTGGCCGATAAAACCGCCTTAGCCTTCTTCGGCGCAGATTCGCCAGTAGAAATCCATTGTTTAGACTGTTTTTGGTCTCCGGTGTATAGTGATGGATCCTTGTTTCATCCGCACAGTTGAGAAGCCACGCAAAAACTCATTTTTATTTCGCTTAAACATCGCCAAACCTGCCTCTGAAGTTGTCATACGTGTGCATATTTGGTCGATTGTAAGCAAACGCGGCACCCAACGCGCGGATATCATGTCATATTCAAATGTTCGTATAATATATTGCGCATACGTTCATCTGAGATGCCTACTATCTCGCGCCTTGCACTCTGCGGTCTTGAAATACCGTATCATGGATTTTGTCAATCATTTTTGTTTTGGTTTGCTTAATGGTTTTTCCACGCAAAAAATTATGTTTAATTAACATAAGAAATTCATTTTTTTCCATGTTTGCAGAAAAACAATGGGTTGTCTGTTTTCAATGGCTGTCAAAACGAACTAAACGACAGATCTGTCTGAAACTTTTAATTGGGTCTAGTGACAGATGGTATTGACACATGACATCTGGGATTTGCGATTGTGGCACCCTCTGTTGCAATTTTACCAGACTTCTCACTTCTCACTCGTATATAGAGTAAAACTCGCTTTTGTACACCCTCAATTCTATGAATGTGGTCATCGTTATAAGGGTTCCAAATTGCTGCTGCTGTTATTCTAGTTGAGATTTTATATTTGCAAAGTATATTGCAAATAGTGCATTTCCATTTTTAATCTCGGTGGTCCAACGGCGAATAAAGCCAAACAAAGAGTTGGCTTCCAATACACTCCGATCAATGTGTCTGGAGAGTGAAATATCATACTGACAAATATTACACCGCAGTCTTTGATTGTGGTGAAGCGTTCAATTAATGCTCCATTTAAATTATAATTAGAAATTATTGAACATTATTTCTGATAATATGACATTATCTCTCATTTTGAATATTCAGTTTTCACTGGTTCACTTCACACCAAGTAAAAATCTTGTCAATATCCTCTTGAAGTATGTCACTGTCGCTTGCGTCATTAATAGGTCGGAATATCTTAAAATCATCAGCAAACAAAAGTACAGAAGAGTATTGAATTATATAAGTAATGTCGTCAATAAATATCAGGAACAGATAGGGACCTATAATAGAACCCTGAGGAACTCTAGATGCTTTACTGAAATCAGTGTATGATGATTTTCTAAAGCTTTTGTGATCCTAATAAACTCAACTAGGTTGGTAGTTGTGGATCTGCCAGGCGTAAATCCATGTTGATCAAAATATAGATGCAATGATTTACTAAAGATGAGATTTAATGGTGTGCAAACTACATCGGCCAATAATTTAATGATGGACGAAGGGATAGTATCAGGTCCCCAGCCATCTACAAGTGATTTAATTGCATCTGATATGTCGTCTTCAGAAATGGTTTGGGTATGATAAATATCTTAACAAATTATGTGCTTTCAATAGCCAACAGAAAACTTTGAGGTGATAACTATATGCTTTTCTGGTTTACAGCTTACTTCAACAACTTTTTTATGAAACTCGTACCGTGGCAATGTACTTAAATGGGCTGAGAATATCTTAACGTAACTTTTGTATTTTATTTAAACTTGTCGTCTGGTGATTACGGCCTTGACGAGGTGGAGTGGCTTGAACATATAGGTTTGAAAGAAATGCCACGGCAAGAAAGCGATACCCAAACCGGAATGGCATTACTTAAACTAATCAAATTCTCAGAACTATTAAGAATCAATAAATCAGACAAAAAATTGAACTTTACCTCAAAAATGTATGAAAGTTGAATTAAATAAGTTGTCAAAGAACGAACTACTTTATACCCCGCAATACGAAAGTTACGAATAATTATTGGTTCATTACAAAAATCCATATACATAGCCAAACGATTTTAACAGAATGTTAAAATAAATGTTCAAAGAAAGGTGGTAAATGATAATTAAAGCACAAAGATTCCCATTTTTTTGATACTATCAAATTTTGATTTCGACATTGAATTATATTCAGCACCGGACATTATTTGGACACATTGCCACGGTACGAATTTTATAAAAAAAAGTTCTCGAAGTAAGCTAGTGGTATGCTTATTTCAACACCATATTGCTTTGAACAGACAAAATTTTTAATTTTGGTAAGCCAGAAAAGTATTTAGTTATAACCGCATGGGTTTGTGTTGGCAATATTATTGATTTAGGTACCATCTCGGGTATGAACGTATAAAAGAGTATCTGTTACATTCAGTTTAAGAAATTGTAGTAAATTCCTGGGCTGGGCTAACTTCACGTATAAAATTGTTAGATTTTCCTGATTCAACATTTTGATTTCCTGAACTAACATCTGGCTCCACATATATTTGCTTGTGTCATTATTTCTTATGATCAATAGTTTCAAACATATGATATCCCTTAAAATATTTGGGTGATCGGTGTTACGATATATAAAAACATATCATAATTCACAAGAACAAGAGCGTTATTTGGATCTATTACAGAATACCCGGCTCACATTTAAAAACTGGGGATCGCGAGTTTTTTACAAAAGTGGAAAACTCAACGAATTTTGGAACCGAATTTTACAAACTTATATCAAAATTTACATTGATAAGAAAATTTTTTATCGCATAAACAAATTTCGTATAATATTTTATCGTATTGATCTTTTAACTGCCGCTAGTAGCGCAGGTATTCAAATTAAAATACAGACACTTCCGTTAAAAGACGCGATTTCGAAATGAGCGCCAATTTTAGTTTGGCCAAACAAAATGTGACTATAACAATGTCCTTTCCAGTCCTTTTTCATATAGTTTGATAAAAAAACTACTCCATTTAAAAACCATCTAAAACAAACAACCGTTGAATGCTTGACTCTTTATTATTTCTAATTAGAAAATTGGAGAACACGGTCGAATGCAAGAAGTTCTTTTCGTGAAGCGATGATCGTATTTGAAACCTATATAGTAAATGGAAATTTTGTGAGTTAAATTCAAATTTTCCTTAAATCTTCACGCAATTGTGGAGGCTTCGAAGTCCAGAAAATTTCCTCAATTTGAAATAATGATCGTATTGGAAACCCAACATATGAAAATTGACTGGATTCAGTTGAGCTTTTAATCAAATTCTTCAAAAATCTGTCGCATATCTAGAGAGCCTAGAAATCCAGAGACAAAACATGTATTTGGCAGTATTTTCATTTTCTGGTTTAGAAAAAAGTTCACAACCTGCAGGGGCAAGAGAGAAATAATAGAGTTGGAAATCAAGAAAACTGATGATTCGGTTAAACTTTTAAATATCCCCTTTGCACAAATTTGAAGTCATGTTCATTTTCTGGTTTACAAAGAGTTCGCTAGTTTGTAACCGAGACCCCAGAGAGAAATACAAGTTTTCATTCAAGAAAATTGAAATATGTTTAATTTGGTTACTTTGAATTTAATTCTTTACAAGTATAAGCCTAGATATTCAGAAACATTTTGTTATTTTAAGCAATTTCCATTTTCGGATCCAGAAAAGAGTAGTTACGGAAACCAAGATGATTTCATAATTTTTGGATTCAGTTGAGGTTAAAGTACATCTTTTGTAACTGTGTCTCGAAACTTTTATTTTATTTTTTTGAATATATTCTGTAATTTCAAACTCAGAAAATGTTAGGTTAGGTTAGGTTAACTTAGAATGGCTGCTACAGCTCACTTAGACCAGTGGCGGACCATTGTGATAGCACAGGATCTTACATTCCTATTACTCTTATTGGAGCCAGTTAGAGCTACTTATGTAGCTTGATATGTCTCGCACTTTACAGTTTTCGAGATCAGATAGGGTGTTCATTAAAAACCTACCCATATGTACACAGAACAAACCTGTATGTAGGTCTCTTCGTCCTCTTCGTCCATACAGCTTCTGCAAAGATCATTTGCTTCTAGACATAGCCTCCTCCCATTTTCTCCAAACAGGCAGTGTCCTAAGAGTATCGTTCCGATCGTTTTTAATTCACGTCTACGTAGGGAGATTAGTATGAGCGTTTCAAGGCCAGCTTTGGCCAGACTTGTCTTGCTACACTACATGTGAGAGTGTTACTCCATTTTTCGTTCGCTGAGGCTACTGCCTCTATCTTTTGCGCCGTAATAGGCCTCTTCAAATTTGCCCTTTCTGGTAACAGTTGGGGAGTTGTACCATGCCTAGCTAGTTCGTCCGCCCTGCAGTTTTCCATGACGACCATCCGATTGCCCTTGGACCCAGACTATCCGAATGGTGAAATGCTGACTCGTCTCATTTAGAGACGAACGGTAACCCAATGCCAATCGTGATGTTAAAAAAAAAGATTCCAGCGGCTTGATTGCCGCCTGACTGTCTACATAGATTGCGATAACAATCGAGGATACCATATTATGTCTCAACCAATTCAAGAGCTCCTCAATCCCTATCACCTCTACTTGGTACACGCTGCAATAATCAGAACTGCTATATCTTCTATCAATTTATCACGGAACACTTCAGCTCCTAATATGCAACTCGCTCCTCTTGAAGGGCACGTAGTTTGGAACCCTTTCTCGACGCATAATTTTGGTGTAACGTATAGTCTAGATTTGCCAGTTCCTTCCTTAGCGATCTAAATATCGTCGAGTGCCCTGTCTGAAGACGTTTCCACTGAGATACGGCTGATGGTCGGGTGGCCGTATTCAAATTTGGACGAGTCCACATCTGATGGCCCACCTCGTTATGATTAGGAGGGCATTTTGAATTACCACCTTAACCGTGTTTAAATAAGTCCCTTCTCTCTCCAGCTCCAACAGCAACTCATTAACTGCTATGTTCTAGAGAAGAGGAAATAGAACACCTCCCTGCGGGGTTTCCTTAACCACCCCCCAGTTCCGATGCCCCCAGCTCCGAGTTAACCATCTTGCTCACCAGCATATGACTGATTAACCCACTTACAGAGTAGTCAAGGAGTGACAATCCTTCCAGAATTGCCTCCGTCCAAGGCATGCCGAGCTGTGTCCACCGATTTCCCTTTACAGTACGAAAGTACGAATGTAGAGACTGTGTCCAGTCACTAGGCTTTATTTTTGATCGTATATTTAAACATCTATCAGCATTTCCAAGGTTTTCAGTAGAAATGATAGAGTTATGGGTCTTAAGTCCTTTGGGCAGCCATGTGAACTTATAGTGAACGTATAATTCGGTCAGGACCAGCCGATTTATAAGGTTTGAAACTTTCAAGTGCCCATAGGATCCGTTTATTAGTTACGATATCTTCTATGCGCAATGAATGTGTTTCTCGCTGAGTACTAGTCTCTGTCGAGTCGTCAAAGCCTCCTGGAAAATGGGTATCGATGAGAAGCTTGAAAGATTAGAAGCAGTTCAAGATCTGTCCGGTTTAATTAGATAACTGGGATTGGTTGAATTAGTAGATAGTATCTTTCTAAGGCGAGAGGTCTCGGAGACTTCCTTCATTTTATCACAGAAAAATTTTGTATGATTTTAAGTCCTCTTTATAGGAGTCCCAATCCTGAGCCTCTCTCGTACTTTAAGCTCTATGAACGGCTTTCCTACAAGGATCGGTTGTTGGCACTAGTGATAGTGTCCACCATGCAGTTCAGTTCCTCCACTTTCGCTGGCGGCTCAAGCCGCCCGGCGTTAATAAATCTTTTAGCATTTCCCTATACTTCCTCCAGTTTGTCCTTCTGGGATTCCTAAAGGCTTTCCGGGTAGCAGAATAAACGTTCAGGCTAAATGTTATATATCGATCGTCAGAGAAGGAATGTTCTCCAGCCACTCCCCATTCGCTGACCATCGGATAAATATTATCTTTCATTTTCAGAAAATGGTAATTTTTGTAAATTGTGGTCATGGATCTGATCGTAATTAACTTTAGCCACTGTGAAGGATACATGATGTAATTATCTTAAGCGACTGTGAAGACTGTGAATGTCGTCGCTCGCAGCATTCATTTTTTATAGTTTGTGCATCTTCGACGAGAAAAAAATTCGAGTCATATGATCGCAGATCAAATTCTTTTTTTTCTAAATTTTGGCTAACATCCATGCCGGAAGCCTTCTAAATTTTGTAATTGTACGACTAATTGTCTATAGTACTGCAATTTATAAAACAATATCTTTTTTTATATTGGAATGCAGGTTTCAAAATATTCGGAATTTGAAGATTTCACTTTTAACACTTAGTTAAATCTATATCACGGATTAAAATTTCCAAGTTTCATGAATTCATGAATTTAAGAACTTGAAGGTTTTAGAATCTAAAAGTTAAAACAAATTAAAATTGGGTGATATCGTTCTTGGGTGAATTTTCCATCATCTTCAGTTCAAACTCAAGAAATACAAGATCGGTACAATCTAAATTTTATAGAATTCGAGAGAACTTTAAATTTACATGGATTTACATGGAGAACGTGGACGCCTTACATATTTACCAAAGATTCTAAATTAGTGAACCATTCTTCGATTATCACTGCGGCCAAGAATACCACAAAAAGTTAAATTCATTAACTGATTAATTTAGAAGATCGATGATGATCGCAGAAAAAAACCAAGAGATGAAGGTTTACTCACTTCCTCTTTAACCATTTGCTTCATTACTTTTAGATTAAATAATCAACAACTGTTTTGAATAGTTGCGATCGCGTCGGATTATATGCCACTTCTGCGACGATCTATTCATTCTGACTGTTTTGTTCTTTTGACTTCTTCTTCTTTGGAGCAGAAGAAAATTTTTAATTATTTTAACTAAATTGATGTAAAAATTCGCGCACAGTTGAAGATCAACAGTGATCGAGTAATTCTAGATAAGAAGTATTGAAAAGATAGATTATATCCGAATGCGATAATCGAATCCTATTTGGTGGACAAATAACTCAATAACATTTTGGTTAGTTTCAACTGAACGTTCTATATGCGATCGTTTAGGAATGCTATACATGTGAGGAAATAAAAATTATCGATATGCGACATTTTACTTGATCGAGCGATCGCTAACACACATAAACAATTCAATCGTAGTTGGTGCAACCATTTTACAATTCCACTAATTGAACATTACGTATAAATATTCCAAGTACGGTAAATTCTTATATGCAATGAACAAAAACTATATACATAAATCGCACGGTCAATCACATCATGTCTAACTAATAACATCTACAGCAACAAAGAATACAACAAAACTAATTTCTAATTACGCAAACAATAAATACAAAAAAAAATTAAAATCAAACTGGCACATTAATATTAAAGGTATTATACCGTTTGTGTTTAACTGTTTACTAATCAATAGTTTTTTTGTTGATTGCTATCATCAACAGTCAGACTTTATTATTATAGTTCATGTATATACATAATATAGTTTGTTGAACTATAAAAAAGGAGGTTATCCATATAAACTATAACGCCCTAATCCTAAATATTTTTTTTTTCGATTCTATTTTTACAGCGAGAATGTATTTCAGTGCACATTGGCCAGGCTGGTGTCCAAATTGGTAACGCATGCTGGGAATTATATTGTTTGGAACATGGTATCCAACCGGACGGTCAAATGCCATCGGACAAGACGATCGGCGGAGGAGATGATTCATTCAACACCTTCTTCAGTGAAACCGGGGCGGGTAAACATGTTCCACGTGCGGTGTTCGTCGATTTAGAGCCAACTGTAGTCGATGAAGTGCGTACCGGAACATATCGACAACTTTTTCATCCCGAACAATTGATCACCGGGAAAGAAGATGCGGCGAATAATTATGCCCGCGGCCATTATACAATTGGCAAAGAAATCGTTGACATCGTGTTGGACCGGATCCGTAAATTGGCTGATCAATGTACCGGCCTACAAGGATTTTTGGTATTCCATTCGTTCGGCGGTGGCACCGGAAGTGGTTTCACATCACTATTGATGGAACGTTTGTCGGTTGATTATGGCAAAAAATCAAAATTAGAATTCTCAATTTATCCAGCCCCACAGGTGAGCAGCTCGCAATCTAAAACTATACCGAAATTATAAACATTCAATTATTTCTATTTATCATTTAGGTCTCAACCGCCGTCGTCGAACCATACAACTCCATCTTAACGACGCACACAACACTTGAACATTCCGATTGTGCCTTCATGGTTGACAATGAGGCCATCTATGACATTTGCCGTCGTAACCTAGACATTGAACGACCAACATACACCAATCTTAATCGTCTCATCGGGCAAATTGTGTCATCAATAACAGCCTCGCTCCGATTCGATGGTGCCCTAAACGTTGATCTAACTGAGTTCCAAACCAATTTGGTACCATATCCACGTATCCATTTCCCATTGGCCACATACGCCCCGGTCATTTCGGCGGAAAAAGCATATCACGAACAATTAACCGTGGCCGAAATTACAAACGCATGCTTCGAACCAGCCAACCAGATGGTGAAATGTGATCCACGTCACGGTAAATACATGGCCTGTTGTATGTTGTATCGTGGTGATGTTGTACCAAAAGATGTAAACGCCGCTATTGCAACCATTAAGACGAAGCGTTCAATTCAATTTGTCGACTGGTGTCCAACCGGTTTCAAAGTTGGTATCAATTATCAACCCCCAACTGTAGTACCCGGCGGTGATTTAGCTAAAGTGCAACGGGCCGTATGCATGTTATCGAATACGACCGCGATTGCTGAGGCATGGGCCCGGCTTGATCATAAATTCGATTTAATGTACGCTAAACGTGCTTTCGTTCATTGGTATGTGGGCGAGGGTATGGAGGAGGGTGAATTCTCAGAGGCGCGTGAAGATTTGGCGGCGCTCGAAAAAGATTACGAAGAGGTGGGTGTTGATTCAACCGAAGAAGTTGGAGAAGGTGATGAATACTAATACCTAGCGCGTCTGTATGCATAAAACAAAAATCCGCGGGGAAAATAAATCGCTGGAGACCATTTTTTAATTTTACTTTTATATCCAAAATTAATCAAAATGTAGAAATTGGCCTCACAATTGTTTTTCCTTTTTTTCTTACAATTAACTTTTCTAACAACAAAACTTATAATTTTTTTGTACCGAATCTGAGACATATCCCTTATTTTACTTACAATTTGGCTTTTTTATATGTATTATTGTTTCCAAATGATTTATATGAAAAAATGCACTATAATTATTAATAAATTAAAAAACAAAAGCATTTTAATTAAATGTGGGTAGTTTTATTTATATGTTGCGGCGTGCTGCATGCAACATTTTGGGTGAGACAAATGTTGCAATGCAACAATTATTTGTACACAGCAGATTAACATGAACATTTATGAAATATCGCCTGTCATTAATTGAGATTAAGCTTTTGTGAAGAACCAAAGTAGGCTGTGTGAAGGCTGTGTATACCTCCAATAAGGGGTTAGCGTGGTGTTAACAGCCCAACCTGTCAAATTTTATTGTTACGAAACCTCAACATGAGCCTCGGATATTTTTGATTCACAACAACGACCTCGGACACGATATAAGGACAACGATTTTAAATTTGGAATATGGAACGTACTTAGCCTAAATCGACCGGAGAGCCTCGGATCAACTCTTCGAACAAGCTTCTAAGTATAAGCTCGACTTCATAGCGCTGCAAGAAGGAAACAAGATTAACCGACATCGGCATCGCCGATTACAGTCCCTACGGACTAACTCTCTGCCGCAGCAATAACATAAATAAACCTGAATTCTGCGTTGGTTTCTTGATTAGCAACCGATGTCATCAATTCGTGACTGATTTCATCCCTGTCAACAATCGAATTTGTACACTCAGGTTTCATGGGCGTCACTTTAACATCACATTTATGAACGTTCCTGCTCCTACTGAAGAGAAACCGGAATAAATCAAATACGCTTTCTACGACGAACTTGAAACAGTCTTGAGCAACATTCCACAACATGACATTAAAATTGTTTTGGGCTACTTCAATGATCAAATTGGCAGTGCGGGCAGCACTTATCGTAGCACCATCGGCCCAAACTCCTTGCACCCTACCTCAAACAACAACGGGACACGCACCACGGAGCTATCTTTGCACTACAACTTGGTGGTCGCCAGCCAATACTTCCCACACAATCGCATCCACAAATCCACATGGAAATCTAACGACGGGACAACGGTCAACCAAATCTACCACATTCACAATAGGCCGAACTCCATCCAGACCTAAAAATCATTGGTTGGACGATGATTGCCTATAGGTGACATTCGGGAAAAAGATCGCGCACGTCAACGAAACATAAAAAGGGAGACCGGTTGAACTGCAACAACTACCGCTTTGCTGAATACAGGCTACAAGAATTAAAATCATCTAATAAATTCAGCAATTTTAAGGACGTTGGCTTATCAATTTGCTTCATTGAGAACAGCGCCTGTATATGTTCTTCAGCTATCTGATTAGGTTTATCAAAACGCTGAATCAATAAACGTCCAGCTTCATCATAGTTAGCCGAAATAAAGTCAAAGTTTTCGAAACATTTACCAGCGGAGGCTTTAACTGAACTTTTGAGATACTGAAACTAGGTTAAATCGTTTAATTTAGGATTATTATGAACATGACTATCGAAAGATTCGATGAATCCTTTCCATCTAGTAATGTCACCAGTATGAAAGTATCCAACAAAATCTCTGGAAATTTCGAAATGAACGAAAGCTTTTCATTTACGTTGAGAACCGGAATAACCTTCTTTTTAGCAAGATCCGCAATCTTATCTTCTAACGCCGGTCTTAAGTTATAATAAGAACGATCTATGGTGGTTCGGATTTTAGATTTCGATTGTGTTTCGTCTAACGATTCAAACAGAGTCTGATTTCTTTTAAAATTGTCATAATTTAGTTTTAGATCATTAAGCTGAAGCTGAATTTGAGACCTTGCTGCTGTATCCAATTTAGCATTAAAAAATTCTGACAATTGACAATTGTTTTAAAAAATCCTCAAAATGTTTATTACACTACAAGTTGCGTCACTAGCCGAATATTCCTGTAGACTGAAAAGCGGAAAATGTACGTACGGTGAGTCAATATCCGATATCCCACTTGTGACACCAATGTTTAATGCAGCGGAGGGTTTTCCGTTTCGTAGAAAGATGAATTGTATATTTCGCTACGCTATGGATGCGATTTTAGAATGATGATTGATGAATATTCGCTCTTGTCGCGATCTTTCAACAGAGATTAGGACAACAAAAATAAAAATGAATTAACATAAAATTGTAAATGACATGATGAATTTTAAATGTATATTTGAATATTGTTGATGAGCAATTACCGATGCTGTCCCTTACCACACAGAAAATAACGACAAGGAATTAGAGTGCCATCTATTGAGCAATAGATAAATTATAAAAATATCAAAATATTGTTACGATCGTGGCGACATCTATGTTTGAATAGCGACACTATCGTTAATGTAAAATTGTTATAAAGTAGAACAGTAGAGGTGTCTAGACTTATCTAGACTAATCGAATATTCTGGACATTTCTAGAATGGTTAGAATATTTGGTATAAATACGCGATAGACATTTGGGAGTAAATCAGTTGTGTTTTAACCGTGAGAGTGCTAATAGTAATTAAAAGGAAAGTGTTTATAAAATAAAATGAAGTATTATTAAAGTGTAATATAGTGTTGTTAAAGTGTAGTAAAATAATTATTGTGAAGTGAAATAATTAAGTTAAATAAGTGAATTAATTAAATTAGTGTTTAATCGGAAATAAATGAATTTAGTGTGTTCTAGAATTTACATCGTTTGTTTTATTCACAATCCAGTGATCGAACCTTGAATTTGACAAGGCAAAAACGTAACAATATGAATTTCATTCTATATAGCAAATGTTTAGGTTCATTGTTCGAATCTGCAGGTCGTAGGTGGGTGTTCTCAGCAATTTAAAGCACTACATATTTTTTAATTAGCTTTATTCTCATAGAATATCATTTTACACTCTATACAAAAATAACTCCAACCTTGTGTGGTAACCAAATAGTTAAGTAAGGTTAGTTACATACAAATATATGCAAATAATAAAAACTATTTATATCACTGTACATTTTACTGTGTCCATTCATACTCATACCCACCGATCAACGATCTTTCAATTTTTGTTTTCTTTACTTTGATCGAAGAACAAAAAATGTCTTTATTGTCTCCCGCTCTCGTTCTCTCGTTTAACATCATTAAAATTCCATTCGGAAAAATTATAAAAAGTATTTCCTATTTATTAACAAGAACAACACGCCGCGTCTAAGTATACGTACGAAGATGATAGCGCAATGAGGCGGAGAAAATATACAAACAAACAAAAAATTATAATTTCTTAAGTTTAGTTCTCAATTGGCGCGATAACTGTGATAACGCGTTTCACTAACATCTAAAAAAATTATATAAAAATTAAGCGCAAAATGTTAATTAAATTAAAAGCCGCACATTTAATAATAGCCGTGATTTTAATTTGTGCGCACCGGTGTGCGGTGCATAGTGAAAAATTCGAAATTATCGATAATGAAATTATTGACGAACGCGCGCTCAATCTTCTAGATAATCGAATTTTTAATTTAAAATTGAATAGTGGTGGTGGTGGTGGACCAACTAGTGATCGTGTCAGTAATAGTATTAATGATATTATTAACAATAGTGATAACGATAGTAATTTTATAAAATTAAATAAAAACGAAAATTCAATTAATAAATCAAAAATTGATGTGCTTAGTGTTATATTTAAGAAGAGCATCACTAAGATTAAGAGTAAATATAAAAAAATTGAAATCGTATTCCTGATCGATTCAAGTTCGAGCGTTGGCAAATCGAATTTTTTGAGTGAAATCAAATTTGTGCAAAAGCTTTTGAGTGATTTGAACGTGAGCTATAATAGTACGCGCGTAGCAATTATTACATTTGGATCACAAGGGAAAGTTGTAAGTTCTTGTTATCGCATAAATGTACATACTTATATGTATGTATATAGTAGAGTCTCTCAGTTGAAGTGATTAAATGCGCTATAAATATATGGTTTGGTTTTAATAACAATTGTGCGGTGATTAAAAGTTTTTTTTTCCTCTAATGCCGGGTTATCGCCGGTCAAGGTGGTAGGTCAAATTGACAGTGGATAATTGTAATAAACAATGTCGTGTATACACATAAAATATGTTATCCATATACATGACAGATTAAGTGCTGTTTGTGAAACGCCATGCGCCGACATTAAAATCGTTTGTAGAATAATTTGTATTGTAAGATGTGCAATGTAACATGCAACAAAGGGACCTGGGCTCGTTTTACTGTATAGGGCCAGAATATCAAACTAATTTTTTTTCTCACAATCAAGTATCGTCTGCCACTTTGGTAATCATAAAAATGTATATACGTACCTATAATTTAGACATGGTGGATCTCGTGGCATGACACCTTAAAATTTGTGTACATTTATAAATTTTGGCATTTCCACACATAACTATTCAAAATTCTAAATTTCAAATTACGATTAGATGCGAAATATTAACTCGGTTTTGAAAAAGACATGGAATGTTTAAACTTTTAAATTTCTTAATTAAATTTTACAATGTCAGAACCGAATTTTACATATACGATTCTGAAAACAAAATTAAAAATTCGAATTGTTTAATTTTTAAAATTTGAGTACTACGCGCTCATGAAAGTCTACAATTATGTGGGAAATTTTTTGAATTTTATGAATTTCTTCAATTATTGCAATATTCGATAAAGTTAACTAGATAGAATTCTGGGATATTTTTCATTTTTGGAATTATTTGATTTTTCTAATTTCGGAATATCACTAAGAAATACAGATAAGCTGCTTGCACATATTGAATGCGCGGATGCAAACCCCTTGCTGATTGGTCTATCTGAAATTTGGATCTATACTGATGAAACCGACAATTACAATTTGGATGATTTGTAACAAGTGACAATTTCTACAAGCTGTATTGACAATATTCTTTAAAGAACGTATCAAAGATTTTTATAACTCAACTATTACATCCCCTTTGACTATTTTACAAACATTTTACAAGGTCATTGTAGTAGATTCAATATTACAATATGTATAGGCAGAAAATTCCTTGGGCTTAAACCACGGATGTTCGACCATTTATTGAAGTAAATAGGTAAAATATATAAAACCTGACAAAATAAAAGGCAGTTTTATACACAACAGTTTGGGAAATAATGGTAATTGGCAAACTGTGAATGAAATAATAAATGCGCACCCCACGACATTTGATAGAAGAGAAACTACCGGTCAGCATCTCTGAGCCTGGTGAAATTACCAATGAACTAAACCATTTCTTTGTGAGCGTAGTTGTCTCCCATTATTCCACTGCCGATATGGATATGATAATTAAAAATGGGATAGTCACTAAGAACTATGGAAGATTCTCCTGGAGAATTGTATACGATTAAAAATCCTTTTATCCCCGATCTTCTCGAAGATATTCGAAAAAGCCATAAAAATTAATATGCTAGATTTCTTGGATAAACACTATTTTATAATAAAAATATGGAGCAAGCCATTTCTTTATTTCTGGAACAGATAAGTGTGAGCACAAGCCTGGGATTAAAAACGTTTGCTTTGTACATATAGACTTAACCAAATCGTGCAACAGAGCGGAACATTCTACTCACTTGAGGAAACTTTACGGGTTTTGTGGTTTTCGTGGGCCTATATATACTTTGTTGTTATATACATGCCTAGCTAGTTCGTCCGCCCTGCAGTTCCCCATGACGTTCGAGTAGCCGAGGACCCAGACTATCTAAATGTTGAAATGCTCACTCATCTCATTCAGAGACAAGTGGCAACCCAACGCCTCCTTAGATGACGGAGAAACTGAATCAAGCAACTTGATTGCCGCCGGACTGTCCACATAAATTGCGATATCAATCGAGGATACCATATTATGTTTCAACCAATTCAAGACCTCCTCAATCGCTATCACCTCAAAACTTTAATTAATGCATTAACAAATCTAGAAATACGTTCTACCATGCGGGGCTTGGCATTTTGTGCAACGTGTACAGTGCCATACAATTCTTTTACTTCAGACCCGTCCATTCACCATCAAAAAAATACTTACTATTCGCCATAAAACAAATATAGTCATGCACGCGAATTTTTCGTGAGTTTTACTATGTGAGTACTTGGAAAGGTTGATTAAAATTTAGAATCGATAATATTTTTTTTAACTATTATTGTTTATAAATTAAATAGTAAACAGTGGACCTTTCCAAGGACTCACATAACAAAATCATATTCTGTTCTTAAAATTTGCTAACACTGTTCCAATGTATTTAATGTATGTAATGTTAACATCTCATTCCTCTTCGCTTATCTTGGACACCGCTATGTAATCCTTCTATAAGTCAAATCTAACCACCGGTTTCCTTAGTCTCGCCAATCTTCGTGGTAATTGCAATGGTTCACTGTCTATTGGAAGATTCTCTAAAGTTCCCTTCAAAATTGACCGCTGCTCCTTATCAGTACTCAAAGTAGATTATGCTGGATGCTCATCGGTTCCCAACGTAGATGATGAAGATGACTCCGTAATATGTGACGGCTGGCTATTAAGGCCCCAATTCCATTTCTCAGCCATGAGAGAATCGGGCGCTCTCGGTCGTATTTGTTTTTGCTGACGGCTCAGCCAACCTCTCTCTATCTTGATCAAATATATCATCCTCCCTTGAACTTTCATCACGGTGCCTAGTAGTCATTGAAGTCCCACTGAGTAATTTTTCGCATATACCGCCTTATCGAGTGAAAATTTCGAATTCCCTTCAATTTCTCCCTCAACTCGTTCGGAGAGTGAGGACAGAAACCGTTGTGTTTGGTTGCCGTCCGTGCAATACTTCACTTGGTGATTTATTCGTGATTCCAAGCAAAAGTCTATAGCCAGCCAAAAACTTCAATAACCCTTGATCTTTCGATATCTTCTCTCCTGCTAGATGATTTTTCATTGAACTTTTGAACGTTCATACAAATCGCTCGGCGGCTCCATTTGAAGCTGGGTGAAAAGACGCGATCGTCAAGTGTTCAGTGCGATTTACAAAAATCTGCAAATTCATGGCTTGTGAGCGACGCTCCATTGTCACTGACGATGGTGTCAGGCAACCCTTCTATTGCAAACATTGATTGCAGTGCAATTGTCGTTGGTTTTCTCGTTGTATCACACATCTTGATCGCAAACGGATATCTCGAGTAACTATCGACGCACAACAACCACATGTCACCTAGGAATGGACCGGTGAAATCGATATGAAGGCGTTCCCACGGTTTAGTTGCTTCTGGCCATCTAGCGTACGCGTTATTAAAACTTGGTGCGAATTCATGGCACGCCTTGCAGCTTTCAACTGTTTCCACAATGTCTTGGTCCATATGCGGCCACCAAACGTAACGGCGTGCCAGTTGTTTCATCCGGACCACTCCAAAGTGTTCATCCTGTAGTAACTTTAGCACTTGCTTCAGGAAAATTACTGGAACTATGACTCTTATGGGCTCAGTCTGCAATAGCAATACATTTTTATGGCAAGTATTTGACTGTTTCCTTATCTAAAACAGTTTTAGCTCTCAACACCCGTGACAATTCCCGATATGTTTTGTTCGCAACTGCGATTTGCTCGCTGTCGATCGGAAACGACGACAGATTTTCTTCATAATCCACTTCGGAAGTAATCTCGGAAACGATTTCCTCCTGGCCAAAATCACTGACTGGCCCCACTGGAAGTCGCGATAGTGTATCCGCATTTCCGTGTTTCTCCGTTGATTTGTATTTTATGGAATAGGTGAATCCCATCAGGAAAATAGCCCATCTCTGCAGGCGATTTGCTGTCATCATGGGTAAATCCTTCTCGGGATTGAATAGAGCTACTATATAGTGGCTTCTGATCGATGACCAGCTCGAATCGCCTACCATACAGGTACTGATAAATCTAGACGCAACAAAAAAAATTAACTACAGGGCCTCGTTTTCGATTTGAGAGTACTTTTTTTGATGGCTCTCCAATGTTTTCGACGCGAAAGCTATTGGATGCACACTTCCATCTGGATAGATATGTGAAATCACTGCACCATATCCATAGCTGGACCCGTCTGTTGCCAACACCAGTGGATAATCTCTCGTATAATGGACCAATTTACTTTACCTTCCTAAAAGCAGCTTCCTGGGCTGCCGGCCACTGAAACCCAATTTCGTTTCTTCTCAGCTCATTCAACGGAGCTGGAACGGTTATAGTAATTAGCCTTATCCAAGACAGCTTGAAGCTCTTTTAGGTTGTTTGGTCGAGGCAATTCAGTTTCACAGAGTGAAAAATTTCGCCCAAACTGACGGAAACATCAAAATAACAAATTGAGTATACTTGATTTATAAGTAGCTAAATTTATTTGAATTTGACAAGTCGTGTTGTCTGCTAGCTGAACTATCAACATTTCTGTAAGACTAAACTTTTGTCAAATTCCGTGAGGTTCCTTAATTGCTCACTTTACACTTAGCCCACCTACAATTTCATTTTACCAACATGGAAGAAATTTGCAAAAAAAAATTGAATTTCTCATAAAATGTAATTTATAAATTTTATACGAAATTCCAATTTTCAGAATTGTCAAAAATTTTACTATTTCAGAACTACATAAATATATTGAATACAAAACAGAACACTAAAACTTTCATATGGGTCTTGTGGCGCAATGGATAACGCGTCTGACTACGGATCAGAAGATTCCAGGTTCGACTCCTGGCAAGATCGCTTACGTAATTTTTTCTCTAATCAGCTTTGCGAAATTCAATTATTTAAGATACGTTTGACATCTATATTATTCTTATATACGAGTAGACATGACTAGACATACTCTATGTACTACTTATCAACATGTATGACACAATTACTAAAATTGTCCTTATCAAACCGTACGAAAAAGTTATCGCCTTAAGAAAAGATTACACCAATAACTAATCTCAACGTGTTATGAAATTAAATGCTTTTCTACAAAAAAAAACATAAACAAACGAAATCGACAACAAAGTTATTTCATTCATACTCAAATGACATTGCATAACTTGAACGTATATTCGTCATCAAGCTGATGAACTTGATAAGAAATTATCAAGCCGGGATTCTCTGTCTACATGTACTACATATATGTACATTCATGTATATGTTTTGTACAAACTGACGGTTACGCTTCATAAAAATTTTATTATTCAGATTCGTCATATCGATCAAATTTCATCACCTAGTCCAGATAATGATAAATGTAAGCTGCTCAATATTCAGATACCGAAGATAGAGTTCCACGGTGGCGGAACCTACACGTATGGCGCATTGGAAAAAGCGAAGGTGAGTTTAGTATATATGCGCATATAATGTCGTATGCAATAATGCTTTAAATTACACGTAATTTTATATTTATAGGAAACATTCGAGACAGTCGACCGGGAGAACAATAAAAAAATTGTGTTTTTGATTACCGATGGATTTTCGAATGGCCGTGATCCCGTCCCAATGGCTAAAGCTCTAAAAAACAGTAATGTCGCGATATTTACGATCGGAATACAAAACGGAAATTATAAAGAGTTATACGATATAGCAAGTACTCCGGGAGATGAATACACCTTTCTTTTGGATAGTTTTTCACAATTTGAAAGCTTGGCCCGAAAAGCGCTGCACTCGGATTATAAAATTGGTCTAAATTTGCGAGTGGCGAACCAAACGCGATGTGATTTACTGTGTGATGATGCGGTGGCTGAGAATTCCATTATCCGTGATATAAATTCGAGCTATTGCTGCGATAAAAATGCCGAGTGCGTCTGTGGCACAACGTCGGGACATTATTCGTGCATGTGCCAATCCGGATACTATGGCAGCGGTTTGAAAGAAACGTGCGAATGTAAGTATATTCGAACATCCTGCCACCCCTATAGTAGATCACTATTCATAATTTATTTACAGTATGCCCGAACGGAACGTACTGGCAAAGTTGGAATTTATGCCGCCCGTGTCCTGATATCAATCATATTACGATTAAAACTCCTGCTATTAGTATCGATGACTGTGTATGCAAAAATGGTTTTAAAATCGGTGACCCCAATCGATGTCAGGTGATTACGTGTCCCAAATTGGATCCACCGGCGAACGGATATTTTGTAAAACATCCTACTGGATGTGGACATGTTTTAAACGCAGCATGCGGTGCACGATGTAAATCTGGTTTTCAACTGTCGGGCAGTAGTATTCGATTGTGTCAGGAGAATGGCACATGGTCTGGAGTTGAACCGAAATGTGTTTGTATGCCTGTCTGTCTGCTTATAAAATATTCCCGAGCTTACGTTATTTTTATTTTCTAGTGAAAACATGCCCGTCAATTCCAATCTCATATTACGGCACGGCGAAGTGTAAAAATATGGATTTAGACGTAACGTACGACTACACCTTCAAAAATAAAACCTTTGTCGACGATTACGAGAATGACACGTTGCGAATTACCGAACCGTTACCAATCGACACGGAATGTAAATTTGAATGTGGTCCTGGATTCTATTTGGTTGGATCGCCAACTCGGAATTGTTTACCACTCTCGAAATGGGATGGATTGCCGACGACGTGTAAACAAATTTTGTGCGCTCCTCTGCCTGTGATTCCGTTTGGTGAATACGATCCGACGGACTGTGATCACCAAAAGCAGGCACATTCTACAAATTGTACACTTAGTTGTATACCCGGATTTGAAGCACGCGGCCCAATTAATAAGTATTGTGGTGGTAAGCGAAGCGGAATTTGGACGCATAAATTGAAAACACCAAAATGTGTGGATGTAACAGCACCGGTCATCACGTGCCCGGCCAGTTATGAGATTCCACTAGAACCGACAGAAAATTTTGCGTTAGTATTCGGCCTCACACCGCCGGACGTCAAAGATAATTCCGGCATGAACGTAACCTTCTGGACGAAACCGGCAATCAAAGATGATGGAATTAAACTTTCGATGGGATCGCACAATTTTACGTACATTGCAGTCGACTCGTTTAAAAATAAGATTCGTTGCAATTTTACTGTGACCGTGGTCGACAGGAGTCCCCCCGTGATGGAGTACTGTATCGACCCAGCTCCGTTCGCGATAAGTCTGTCCCCAAATGCCGATAAGAACGATTCGTTCATTCAATGGGATGATCCTATCATATACGATAATTCAAATGGCCAGGTGCAAGTGTTTCAATCACTGCAGTATGGATTTTTGAGCATTGGTAATCACAAGGTTAACTACACGGCGACTGATGAGTATGGTAATTCGAATAGTTGCATTCTAAATATCACAGTGAATGAGCTGAGGTGTAATAAACTTGAGTCACCACAGAATGGTCAAACGATTTGTGCTCAGAATAAAACGCACATGTGGTGTGAGGTAAACTGTAATTTTGGGTATGGCATCCATTTGGAAAATGATAACGACCATTTGGAAAAATTAAGCCTAACGTGTGATCATGAATTCCCGCGATGGGGTTATGATTACGTACCTGATTGTGCGGCTGTTACTCTGCCAAATTCAGTTCAGGAAATTTTCAGTTTATCTCTCGACTCAGATACAATCGTTTGTGGTGATACAAATGTGCTGAACACAATAGAGGATACACTTAAGTCACATGTCCATGAGATCATGTGTAGCGGGCAACAGGACTGTGAAGTTGTTTCAGACGTGGCATTCTGTAATCTCGAGGAGGATAGTCCACTTGATAGTGAACTGAACGAGCGTCGAAAAACGTATTACAATATTGCAAAGCGTGATGTCCGGGCTCAAAGTTCTAAGCCTAAAGTTAAGTCGCACATGAAAGTTAATATATATACAAGGGTCTCCAAAGAACTGGGCTACTGGAATTCCTCGATCAGTCGTAATGAAAATATCAAAGTACTCAAAGAAGAGCTAAAAAATATTGAGCGGAATGATAAGCTCAAGGAACAACTTGCCAGTCTTAATATCGAGCTTAAGTCGGTGAAACATGATCTGAAGATCAAATGTAAAGAAGGAAGCGTATTCAAGCGGCAATACTGTCGTAAGTAGTCATTTCATAACAATTAAAATTATTTTTAAAATTCAATCGTTTTCAGTGCAATGCCCCTCTGGTACATTCCACAATAAAACCATGAACATCTGCCAATCATGCCCTGTGGCCAGCTACAATCATCTCCCAGGCCAACTACAATGTAAGAAATGTCCACTACACTTCTCGACCAAGCGTCTGAATAGCAAAACTGTTGAAAATTGTCGTGAACAGTGCCGACCTGGAACCACGGCTCGACTTAAGGTCCCCAAAAATAATCGACCAAATCAAAAACTTCAAAAATCGTTGATGCCATTCTGTAAAAAATGTAATCCTGGCGAATATCAACAATTCTTCGATCAGACACAATGTGTGCGGTGTCCGGAAGGATTTACATCATCACGAGGATCACGACTGATAAGTGATTGTAAACCGAAAATGGTTAAATTTTGTTTGGAGAATCCTTCAATTTGTGGCCAAAATGGTCGTTGCATCCAAGAAAATTCGAACAGTTATTTATATAGCTGCACATGCAAGGAAGGCTATATTGGCGCCCATTGTGAAAAGCAGTTGAATTCATGTCTGTCATCGCCTTGTATTAATGGTGGGCTGTGTCAACCATTCGGCAGTGAATTTATGTGCTTATGCCCGAAAGGGTTTAATGGCCAATATTGTGAAAATAATCTAGATCCTTGTAATGACGTTCTGTGTGCAAATAATGGCAATTGCATTGAAATTAGCGGGAAACCGCATTGCGACTGCGAGCCGGGATATACCGGAGACTATTGTGAGGTCCCAATAAATCACTGTCAAGGTTCTCCGTGTGAGAATGGCGAATGTGTCAGCAACGAGGTTGGGTTTCAATGCAAATGTGAACCCGGTTTCATTGGACGCCGCTGTCATCTGCGCCCATGCGATTACCTTCCGTGCAGCGAAATGTCGTCTTGCATCGATATTCTAGACTACCCAACGTCCAAAAATAGTTTCATTTGTGTGTGCCCGAAAGGGTTAAAAGGATTTTACTGTAATGTTATCGATAATCCATGTGATCGGAACCACTGCCGCAACAACGGAGTGTGCATACCGAAAAAATTACGACAATCGAATGACGATCCGAATGTACGAAATTATCCCGAAGATGAAATCGACGAGGAAGAATACATGAAATATAAATGTGATTGTCCGCCATTTTTTTACGGAAATTTCTGTCAAATATTTATTCGGCCCGATTATATTCTCAGCTTTGAGAAGTCGAGCGTTAATGATTACGTCCAAATGACGGGGCCACGACAAAATCTTCGCGAGATTTCGTTTTGTGTATGGCTTCAAACGTCCGATTCATTTAATTATGGCGTAATTCTATCGTATGCATCACAAAAATCCGATAACATGTTCACGTTTACCGATTACAATGGCTTTGTCTTGTACGTCGATGGGAATCACGTGATCACGGATATTACAATCAATGATGGCTTGTGGCACTTTATATGTGTCACATGGACTAGTGAGAAAGGATTTTATGAAATTTATCTGGATGGTAAATTACATGACACCGGGTTTAATTTGAGCTCCAATTCATATATTCAGGCCAACGGTAGCATAACAATTGGACAGGAGCAAGACGATATTGGTACAAGCTTCAGTGAAACTGAGGCGTTTGTTGGTAAAATCGCGTATCTTGATATTTGGAATCATACACTCACGGCCCAAGCGATTCAAGAATATTTTATGACTTGTGAGCCGTACCTCGGAAATTTGGTACCATGGACCGATTTCAAAATTAACATACATGGTAACGTGAAAGTGCTACCTTCGCCATTTTGCCGAACATGTCCGACAAATTTATTAATCGAGAACGGTCAAGTGGAGATATTCGATAATAAAGCGCTTTACGTATGCAAGGATGGCTATATGATCAAAGGCCTGCCGATTAGGCGATGTTTACGAACATCACAATGGGAGCTCCCGGTACCTTATTGCCAACCAATTACATGTGGCTCTGTTCGCTCACCTATGAATGGTTACGCTAAGCGAATACGAACCATAAAAGGTGACGAAGTCATTTACTCGTGTGATGATGGCTACGATCTGATGGGTGTGACAAACCGACAATGCCTGGCAAATGGTTCGTGGTCAGAAATTATTCCACAATGTGTCAGCAAAGTATTTTGTGGTACGCTGAACGTAAACAATGGAGAAGTTATTTACGCAACCGATAGTGGTCCATTAAATGGTTTTCAATTGAACTACCCAGTCGGAACAATGGCGGAAATCCACTGTCTAAATAACACCTTAATGTCAGGTGAAAATCTCCTATTTTGCATGGAAAATGGTTCGTGGGATGTCACTCCGCCTCTTTGTTACACGGAACAGCCATCCACCACAACAACAACTACCACCACAACCACGACGACGACGACGACCGAACCGCCACCCGACAAAAATCTAATATTCTGGACTACAATTCTAGCGAAAGTGGAATCCATGAACTATCCAATCGATATTGATTTCCTTCAGAACCTACGCGAATATTACTTTTACGGCTGCCTAAGCGACAACAGTCCAAAGCTATCCATATTCTGTCACAACAAAAGCATTCACAGTAAAAATTTAACCGATCTCACGGACTTCAACACGCCCAATACGGACGAATTTTATAACATCGACGAGAAATGGCTTGAATTCTTAATTTTAAACATAAATCTAATCTTAGAGGACGAATCTAACGCCCGTCTTAACATAAGCTCAGAAAATTTACTCGACTTACTAATTTACAAACAGAAAGCGGGTCGAAATTATACCGAATCGATCGAAGATACATTACGTTTGTACTTCTGTTTCTATATCGATTCACTGATTTTGGATCATAAATTTGTTAGTCACCACATTGTGGACTACAATAATTTGGAGAAAATTCAGTTGCTGATTAAATATTTGATATATCCGTTTTGGCCAGAGTACATGATAAAAAAAAATTCAACTTTGTTGAGCGATAGTTATAATGTGGCGGAGGAAAATACAACACCAGTAGTAGTGATGACAACTACAGAGCTTGTAATAAATTGTAAAATGAGCGAGTTGAATATAGACCACCAACGATTTACAGCAAGTTACAGTAGTGATGGTGGTTACACAATTAAATCGAGTGAGTTTAATGTGGGGCAAATTTTTAATGTAAATGACATGATAATACTGGGATGTATTCAAAATTATGTCTATACCGGGGATAGTAAACTAACATGTACGGATGATGGAAGCTGGAGTAGTACCAACGTTTCGTGTACAGAAGTAATGTGCTCAACACCGAATAAGCCGGCAAGTATGGTGATTGATAATGCGCAAAGTAATAATTGAAAGTAATAATTTTGTAACAGGTTTTTGCAACTAATGGGTGCATTTTATTTCAGTTAAGTATCCGATTGGTTCGAGGGCGTCATTAAAATGTACGAATGGATACAGCATACACGGAAATCCACAAATCGAGTGTATGGCCACCGGGAGATGGTCTAGGATTTTTGCACGATGCCTAAGTGAGTAAAATTTGTGTATATTAGCGAAATCTGTATCATTTAATCGATAGTTCCGCAAATTTTTGATAGTTTTACTTTGTCCTTTTCGATGATGTAATTTTATTCTCCAAAAATGTCCCAATGTTTATATACGTACTCCCTTTATTTTTCATATTAGGTCGAATTACCTAATTACCTTCATATATCTCCCATTTCATTGTTCTTGACTTCTAGGGTGTAATCCTGCTACTTTTTGAGAATGTTGCGATTATATTTTTATTTTTAAGTTACCCAAAACTAAGTGTCCATTTCGACGATTCAAAGTGTTGTTGTTCAGTTGGTTTCATTCTTCTAATTTCCGCTTACTGCCCTCTATGAATTTTTGTAAATCGTTAAGTGTCAACCCATTCTGAAAGAGGTAACGATCCGTTAAGTGGCATCTGTTATGAATTAGTTAACGCTCAAAATATGGTGTGTACGAATGAAGATAGGGTAATAAACTTATAGGTTTGTCTTATTTCGATTTGATTTTCAATGTTTCCATTTGTGCTTCTCCTTCTAAAATTAAAATAAAATAAAGTAAATAAATAAATAGAAGTTAAACAATAAACAAACCTCCCGATGATAACTGACGATTTTAATTTTCTAACCATTTCAAATTAAAATATAGGTTTGGTAATAACGCTCAAGGTTGGTCCCGAAAGACCGAAGTTTATTGATAAAAAATCGACTGTATAGGTAGGGAGCATACAAATTAGGGCATGCGGCAAGCTCGGCACAATCGATACGCGAATTTAAATATGACGTAAAAAAATGCGGTTGATATATCTTGACGATGATCTAATCGTTGCAGATTTAATAAATAATTATTAAATTACACCGATCCGGGTAAGGTATGGCAGCATTTAGTCGGTTATCCGTAAAGACGGTAGATATTGGAGTTAATACAAAACAAACTGTTTTTGAACACTTTGAATTCGCTTTGAGTGACTGTGATATTGTGGTGACCATACTGTAGATGCGTATTCTAAAGAAGACCGAACACAGGAGACATACAATACAGTTAGAGTAATTGGATCACAGAAATCTGTATGCCTTTTGAATAATAACGTTAATGTGTCTCGTGACTGGTAATGCGTCAAACGAAAACATTATACTTAGATTAGACATGAGCTCGACTCTATCAACAGCTTCGTTGTATAGACGGTATTGATGTAAAATAGATGAGTGAATACGATAAAATAAAGCCATACATTTGCTCACACTCAAACTCAATCTGTTGTTAATTGGCCAATGCAAAAGCAACTTAAGTCTCCCTGCAGCTTAAACTCAAAACAGTCAACGATATCGTTGATAAACAATATAAATAACAATGGGTCAATATAACTACCTTGAGGTACGCCGAGTGACGCACGAACAAACTGGGTAGAAAAATCAAAAATCCTAGTGGATTGCCAGCGGTTGGAAAGGTAGAAGCACAGCCAATCAACGGGAATGAACTGACAGTTTAAATTATTCCATCTTGTTGATAAGTATTGAGTGATAGATCTTATCAAAAGCTTTAGCAAAATCTGTAAAAACAACGTCGAGTTGCTGTCTGAACTTTACACTGTTAATTAAATTACCACAAAACGAAACCAGACTGGTAAATGTTGACCGACCGGGATAAAAACCATGTTGCGCAGAAGAATTATATTGCTTACCATGAGTAGGACTCTATGAACCATGAATTCAAAGAGCTTGGGAATGACAGAAAGAATGGCGATCCCCTGATAATTACACACCTCGTTTCTTCTCCCTGCCTATGAAAATTGGATGGATACACTTTCCAAAGGCTTAGGGAAAAAACTCTACGTAAGCCTTCATTAAGTATAAAGGTCGGAAGGGCCAAACTATCTGCACAATTCCTGACTAGAACCGGTGGAATATCGCCATGACGAGCATTTTTATCGACATCAAGTTATGAGCATAGTAAAATTGAAGCGAAACTTGATATTGGGCATCACTGCTAGTTCGTATACTGATGCAAAAAACTAACAAACAATTTTAATATTTCAGAGGGGTGACTAGCGATAGAGCTCTGCTAATTCATAGATGGCGGAAAACCAATTACTACTTTTCTCTTACTGTTTAAAATTTCCAGAGATCTTGAGGACTCGATGTCAGTTCCTCCCCGTTTTGCATTATATATATATATATATATATATATATATATATATATATATATATATATATATATATATATATATATATATATATATATATATATATATATATATATATATATATATATATATATATATATATATATATATATATATATATATATATATATATATATATATATATATATATATATATATATATAGAGCCATTCCACGCGAAATCAGACACCCATCCGGAGGCAAGGCAATTTTTTTGAAATTCGGTGAGATGGTATTTATCGTGATCAGCGTGATGGATGGTCGCTTAGCCGGATAAACCCAAACATGGAGAAAGCTCGGAATGCATGGTGTCGGTTACAAACAGCAGGTGCAGGAATTTGATACTAATGGCGATCCCCTGATAATTACACACCTCGTTTCTTCTCCCTGCCTATGAAAATTGGATGGATACACTTTCCAAAGGCTTAGGGAAAAAACTCTACGTAAGCCTTCATTAAGTATAAAGGTCGGAAGGGCCAAACTATCTGCACAATTCCTGACTAGAACCGGTGGAATATCGCCATGACGAGCATTTTTATCGACATGAAGTTATGAGCATAGTAAATTTGAAGCGAAACTTGATAGTGGGCATCACTGCTAGTTCGTATTCTGATGCAAAAAACTAACAAACAATTTTAATATTTCAGAGGGGTGACTAGCGATAGAGCTCTGCTAATTCATAGATGGCGGAAAACCAATTACTACTTTTCTCTTACTGTTTAAAATTTCCAGAGATCTTGAGGACTCGATGTCAGTTCCTCCCCGTTTTGCATTATATATATATATATATATATATATATATATATATATAGATATATATATATATATATATATATATATATATATATATATATATATATATATACATATATATATATATACATATATATATATATATATATATATATATATATATATATATATATATATATATATATATATATATATATATATATATATATATATATATATATACAGCCATTGCACGCGAAATCAGACACCCATCCGGAGGCAAGGCAATTTTTTTGAAATTCGGTGAGATGGTATTTATCGTGATCAGCGTGTGATGGATGGTCGCTTAGCCGGATAAACCCAACATGGAGAAAGCTCGGAATGCATGGTGTCGGTTACAAACAGCAGGTGCAGGAATTTGATACTAGCAAAGTAGTCGATGATGAACAATGCTCTTTCTCAGGTGGAAGACGGTGTAAAGTTGTCATCGACATCAAGCCAATCTGTCAGGTAGATTAAAGTCACTCGCAATGATAAGTTGATCCATACTCGTTTGCAAGCACGCCCAAACGAAAAGATTTGGCTTTACCACGAATACTAGAGGCATTGTGCTAATAAATTGAGGTGATGCTATTATAATCAGTACAATCGCGGTAATTGACTCTCCCGAAAATTCGTATTATTGAAGGGTCTAATCTCTAATGTACATATCATTAGGCCAGTTGCCCGTTCGGTATTAACTTGGTAACTGCAACATTCGATATTCCAAAAGTGTAATTTACAAAGTCTAGTATAGCCACTTCCTGTACAGTGGGATCAAATTGCGATAAGTGAAACCAGAAACTTGTTGCTGCTCGCAGATAATAAACTAAAATTGAGCATACGAATTACAGTTAATTATTTTTCTTTAAATGAGATTTCCCAAAAACGATGTTTTAGCTGTTAACTCTAGTTTTTCAAAAGAAAAAACACAGATTTGATTGTTTACTAATTCTATTCAAATGGGTTGAATTATGTTGATAATTTTGTATATATTTTTTAAATTATTCATAGAAATCTCGTGCAACAAACCAAAACTTCCTGCAAACACCAGCGTACTATCAGGTCGCTCTTATTTATACCAAGACAAGCTAAAACTATTATGTCCCAATCAGAAAGAAGTGGAAATTGAGTGCGCTGCCGATGGTAAATGGACTCCACTAAATATTTGTAAATAAGAAAAAGTCAGAGTACAATATGTTTCCATACGTTTAAGGAAGGATAAATCATTTTTATTTTATGTTTATATTTATTTTTTATATTTTATGCTAAAAAATTATTATTATTCTTTATTTACTTAACTTATATAATTAAAATATATATATATATGTATTTTTTTTATATAGACCTAAACTGCCAACGAACCACTAATAAAAAATAATTTAAATGTGACAATAAAATTTTAATAATAAAATATATTTACAAAATATACTAATATATGTATGTATAGCTATGTAACTTATTTATGAATATATTATATATTATATAAAGCTTAGATAGAAGACAGCTGAACTGAGTGGCTGAATTCTCACTTCAGTAAAGCTTTTAAAGAAATCGAAATATAAATTGAAGACGGCGACGAAGACATAATTTTACTAATCTTATTTAATGTCTTTGAATTATATTATGATATGTGATAATTGCAACAGAACATAAAAAAACCATACGGTGTTGTGTTAATAAGGGGCGAAAAATAATAAAACTGAAAATATATTTGGTTAAATACTGTAAAGAGACCAGCAGGGCTATTTTTGAATACGGCACGATTCAAAAGTGTAGGATTCTTACTTGATTTTGAATAAGAATCGAACGAATCTGATTCAAATCAAATAGGAACTTACTCTTTCGAATTGGTATCGTATTCAGAAATAGCCCCCCAGAGTGTCCATTTTATGAGGACGTGTGTGTGTATACATAATTAGAGTTTGTAATATGGGAAAATTAAAATTTATACATTCACAATATTATCAATGCAATTGTTAATAATTTTTTGTTTATCATTTGTATCAGTATTTAACGTTGAATCATTCACAATGGTGGCTAATAATTGTCTTGTGGAACTACTCGAAGAGTAACTATCTCCAGAGCTACGTGTTGAGGCGGAGTTACCACTGATTGGGCTGTCTGCAAAATTTAAAATACAAAAAACAAATGTTAATTACATTAACTTAACACTAGAGACGCTGCTGTCGTAAATAAAAGCAAACTAAAAATTGTGTGAAATGCGAATGAGAAAGAACGATTGGGTGTGTCCGATATCCTGAATATATCTGTAAATTCCTACTTTAAACTAATGAACTTACTTTTATCACGGGTTTTTTTTTAAACAAAACCCAATGAAAATTGACCTCCCCATTCTTCATAAAATCATATAACCTATAAATCAACAAAAAAATAGAATTATAAAAATTAGTACCCAAAACCATAAACATAAATTATAATTAGTGCAAAAAAAATGATAAAAGTACAAAACACAAATGATTCGATCGAAAGGGTCGTGGAGTCCGGCGTAAATTTCACACAATAAAAAAAAATTTTAAATTTCAAAAATTTCAAAAATTTAATTTACCCGGCAAAGAAGTCATATTTTCTTTTATTGCCGCCAATGGAGATGATATATGAGATTTTTGTTCAGTTTTTTTATCAGAATTAGTCTAGAAAAAGAGAGACAGATATATATATGCATTTCATATAAAAACAAAAAAAATTCAAAAATTTACTTCTTCATTAAATAATTGTGTAAGAATTGTTGTATGCGGATCTTCAGGCGTATAATAATCTGAATCTTCTGCACCGGCCAAAATAACAATATTATCCGAGTCCTTTATGAGATTTAAATTAAATTTTAAATCACCGGGCGGTTCTGTTTTCTATAATTATAATTAAATTTAATAATATTGATAAATAAATGTATGTTGCTTTTTTAAATGTATTTTGTTAAAATAAAATTTCGCTACTCTACTGTGTTAATTTGTTAATACATACATTTAAAAGTACATACTATAAAAAAAAGATACTACATAACATGAGTACACTACTTAAGAAAGAAAGAAATGTAGACTTAATTTTATAAACGAATTATTCATGTAACAGATAAAGACAACCATAAACCAAAGGAAAATACAACTCAAGGATGAAAATAATGAGATGGCTATCGAAGTAACCCGTTATGTACTTTTAAATTAACCGCACTAATCGTTTTTGGCACGTTCAAGCTTGGCAATAAATAGTTTTACTTTACAACAAGTCCACTTTACTAAACATTAAAGCGTGAATTCCATAGGAAAATTTTACTGAGTTTACGGATAGAAACAAAACTCCATTTGTCTCCTCACACTGAGCAATATATATTTTTTCCTTACTCTAATTTTACTGATCAGTAAAATTTATCCACGGAATTCAACTTTAAACAAGTATTGATTGCAATTTGCGATTTTGATAAGAAATTTTTACTTCGATTCAAATTTTGATCGGCGTTGCAATTTCTTCAAGTTTATTTTACCAAGTATATATGAGAATAATTAAGAGCTTGCCATACATAATCAAGCATCTTTCAAATTAGAATCAAATTTCAAATGATGTTTGAAAACGTGCCAACTGTTTTGCGACCACGTTCAGCGTACATAACGGGATACTTAACTACACATAATATACAGGCTTACTCAATAAAATTCATCTAACTTACCTCATTACTGTTCAACGCAGTCTCTTGCTCATCCAAATCCGTATCCGTGTCATCAATCGAATCAATAACCCCCTCAATATGCAATGCCTTATTATTGATCATCTCTTTTGTCGGGGACATAGTCATCTTTGAGTTCAAGAGTGGCGATAATTTTTCATTTTCACTGTCTTCATCATTATCCTGACTGTCTGTGTTTGCAATCGAGTTGGCCAAATTTTTCTCGTTAATGACTTTGACACAATCGCGTTGAGTAATCGATGTGGGGCGCATCGAAACTTTGTCACGAGAATTTTTATCTCGATTCGAGTGCTGTCGTGTCATTATTGGTGAATGCTTGTTTAGTAATTCTTTGGTTACGCCACCCTCTTCCTTCGATAGAAGAACGGACATGCGAAATTCTGGCGTATTCTGTGACACTTTTTCTTTGCCAGTCTTGGGAATGTCCTTAGGACTTTGTTTTCCATTTTTGTCATTATTACGCGAAACAATTTCAGCTACTTGTACCGCATCCGCCGCATCATTACTAGTTTCGCTATCAACCGGGGCAGTTGGACGAACCGAAGATATTGGGCCATTAAGTGCCTCGATTAATGACACGGCAACATAACCCTCTGGAATGTTATCATTATTTCCATCTTGCGGACTTAAAGGTATTAATCCGTGGATGGTGTTTGAGCTGGTCTTTTGTACGGCACGAATTTGTAGCAGGGCCCTAAATGGAGCTCGACAAATGGGGCAGTTATTAGCTTGATATCGAAGTGAATCTGCACATGAGTTACATAGACACAAATGGCGGCATGGCAGGATTAAAGTATCTCGTGTGTCGCACATACAAATTACGCATTCACTTCCACTGTCTTCAGTCTCATCCTCGTTTAGTGTACGATTCATGGTTTTATTTTCAATTCCGTATATCTCTTGTAGCAAGTAGCAAAGTCCATCGATGAATATTTTTTGTTTCAGTGCTCGTAAAGCAAACGTCCCGTCCGAATGGCGATCAATCACACAAATTGTGGTGTGGGACTGCCGTGCTTCTTGCGGGAAATGAAAAAAAAACATATTTATGAGCGAAATTCGATAAGTAAATACCGAGTGGATGGGTTACATACTACATTTACCTTCAATCCCTTCTTCTACGACACAGTGGATCGCAACGGGAAATATATCCTTTTCGGTGTTGTATGCCAAATCCTCCTCAGGGAATAAATTCGGATTGAAAATATGCGAGGTTTGCGAGAACAATTGGTTCACGCCTTTTTCATAATGAAACGTTTCTGATGTTAGTGATGAATCGCGTGGATTGTACGTGATGCCTGTGGTGCTAATCTCTTCCGTGCAAAAGTAGTAGATGGTTATGGCGCATTTTGCATCCGAGTCGAATGTAAATTCGACATTAAACGAATTCCCTTTATTCCCCTGCCCCGTCCCATGAATTTTGGTCGCACTATCTGGTGCCTTAACAAATCGGACCGATTCCTTCCGGATATTCACCAAACTCTTCAAGGTCTTGGTCAATTCGTTTGCTTGGGGCGGCGGATAGGGGAACTGAAAGGAAAATTTCTTTTTTAAAAAATCAAAATTTATAAAAAACATTTGCAATGGTTCTATAAATACAGCCTTATTATATAAACCTACAGGTGCAGGGCGACTACCCAGAAAATTTAAATCTGCATTCTCGCCGAAGAGATACGCTTCAGGCTGTGGGGTGTCGAAACGTTCTCCGCCCATAATAAAATGGCATCCAAAGTAATTACCTGAGAAATATTATTTTAAAATAAATTAATATTTATCTGATTTAGTCACAAAATATTTTCACAAACCTGATCTCGGGGGGTACTTGTAGGCATGATTCGTACTTATGTCAGCTTCCTCAACAGCAGCATTTTGTCTGCTTGTCAATGCACCCATAATTTTCACGACACAGTTTACACTTCACACACAAATTTGTATAGTCCCTACTAATCTATAAACTAATTTCACAATTTTCACTATTTTCAATTGAATTTAAAACATTCAGTTAAGTTAATTACGGGCACAAATTTAGAAAATATAACAAAAAAATCTTTTTTCTTTGATTTGTGACAGCTCACTCGAATATTTTGACTTTTTTATTGTTTTAATGGGCAATGAACTACTGTGGCATATTGAAGAGTTTCACGTATTTTAGTACAGAGAATGACGTAAATTTTGAATTGCCACCCCTTAATCTAGATTACTATTCGCACGGTAGAGCACTGTATTATCGATATAGGTAGATTATGTTTGTGTAATCATTTGTACATTTTTAGAATTTTTGTGGAAAGTTTCATGAAGAAGATTCCATGATGAATTGTATTAGAATTTAGAACGAAGAATTTCGTTCAAACAGTACCAAAAAATAAAAAAGAATAAATAACGAATAAATTTTTGTTATAAATTAAAATAAATTACCGATCTTGCCAGGAGTCGAACCTGGAATCTTCTGATCCGTAGTCAGACGCGTTATCCATTGCGCCACAAGACCTATGTTAAATTGTGTTTAGCATATCATTCTAAATTTAAATTTGAAATGTTTTCAAGGTTTCAAGTACATAATACATAATAATACATAATCTAATTTTAATTTTGGCAATTTAACTGTTTGATTTCCAAAATCGATTGAATGAAAATTTTTGAAATTTTCTAATATTTTTCGCAGTAAATGACCAAAATCATTTGGTAATCGTCAGCTAGTTGATATATATCCGAGAAATGGTAGAGTTTGGCGTTTGGCCGATAAACCGATATCAAGAGAAACGAGTTAAGAGTGAGGCAAAATAATTTAGAGTTTACAGAAAATATTTATCAATGGTTGGTCTGTCTTTCAACAGTAAATACAACAAATAAAAATACAAAAACTGTAGAAGGGAAACAGGAAAACAATAAAATGTATTTCTATAGATTAAAAAGACGAACGATCTTGCCAGGAGTCGAACCTGGAATCTTCTGATCCGTAGTCAGACGCGTTATCCATTGCGCCACAAGACCTATGATCTCATTGTTAAATAGATGTGTATAGATTTCTCTATGTTAATTACAGATAGGAAAACTTTATGTGTAAGGATACAAAGATACTTCACCTTTTCAAGACAATCTATTCGAAATAAATTTACAAATTAAATTCGAACAATACAGTACTGTACGGCAAACATTGTTGTTTAATTTGAAGATTTTGAATATGGAGGCTGTTAATTTATCACAAAAATACTAAATTTATTGTTTGCCATCCCGATTTTCGGAGTACCAAACGACAGATGTCACTATAAACTGTTCGAAAATGTGTCCTCACTAAACATTGTTTGATTGAACCTCATTTTTAGCTATGATTTTTATATAAGGCTAATTAATCTCAAAATAAATAAAAAACTTAAATATTATTATTCTTAATAATTTTTATTTAAATTAAAAAAAAAATTATACATTTTATTAATTACAAAATTCATCATAATCATTATTTATTATATATAAAAAAAATTATTAATTATTATTTTTATAGTTTGTGCTTAAAACTTTTTAAATTTTTTTTTTGTTTGTAGTTTTACAATTTTTTTTTAATTTTTAATTCATATCACAGCGTTTTAAGCATTTTATCCTTATAGGCAGGATTGATATAAGTATATATGTATGTATATTTATTAACTTATTATTTAATTCATAATATTATTTCATAAACGAAGAATCCCCTTTTAATATTTATTTATCCAATTTCATTTATTTATAAAGAAGGACTAAATTGTTTAAAGTTTGGAAATAACAGAGCCTAATATAATATATGTATGTTACATAAATATCAGTGGTGTTCTAATGGACAGGAGGAACTCATCTGAGACAGGATGTGTAAATTACAGATCTCGCGGGTCGACCTAAATCTTCCCAGACAGTACTATAGCCTGACATTGAGCGGTATAATGTAATCCCTAACCTAAATATTTTAATAAAATTTGAAATTGACGAAATTTGCCCCATTGTAACATTTAATTTTGAGCCTAAACTTAACCAGGCTTCTAGTCCAAAGTTTATAGATATGCTATATTGACAAAATTTGTGCGAATACACCACTGATATATTATAGCAAGCAATAGAGGTCTAAGATCGAGCCGATCACTTCCACGCGTCTTAATTCATCATACAAATTTTAAATATTATTAAAAAAAAAATTATTAAATAATCAAATAAGGAACAGGAAAATCAATTTTTTATTTTTTTTATTGTTGTTGTCAATTACACAAATCACCAAAAGTTTTCAAAGGTTCGCGGTCTGGTTTTGCCAATTATTAATAATTAAAAACTATACAATATTTATTATTTATGGTCTGATAATTTTGGTTTGTTTGTTTAAAACTTATTTATTTATTTATGTTTTGTTTTTGTTAAAGAATTTACCTGATTTGGGAATTTTTGTGTGTTGTTGGTTTATATTATTGTTTTGATTGTTAAACATTTATACGGAACAAAAGTGTAAATTATACACACACGTAAGCGCATATAAATAATGTTAATCGACAGTTTTTTTTTATAAATCACGCTTTAATTTACAAACAACTTATATAAATAAAATTATGACATGATTTGGGAAGTGATTGACTTCTCATAATCAAACAACGAAAAAAAAAATGATTTTCCCCAATTTTATAAAATTACACCGAGAGACGCGTTGCCTAACCGCTAATACTATTTATGTATAATAAAAATGTATATAAATTTTACAAAGCACGTGACTACCGGCGAGAGGAGTCCGCGCCGTTTACGATGTTTATGTTGTTGTATTTTTCTACCGCTTAACCTTCATCGTGAATCGTCTCCAGAAGCTTTGTTTTTCATTGCCCCCGGTTTGTTGTTGTGGTTGCGGTTGTGCGTCATAATTGTCGTATCGATCACGTTGCGAATAGTCACGATGATCACCACGACCTGATTGTGTTTTCTCGCCGCGTAACATATCCAAAAAATTATCAGTCTCACGTGTGTTCGCTTTGTCGCCGAAACGGAATGCATCGGCCCGTAGCTCGGCTTTTAATTGTTCCGACGATGTATTATCGACGCGGAACTCATTTGGATCGTCGACAAACGCCTGTTGTAAATCGCGCATAATTTTTTTCCGTATCGTCTTTTTCATACTCAAATGACGTTCAAGAGTTTTAACATCGCCCGACGTGAGAGTTTTGTTGTTGTCTCGCTTTTTCTTGGAACTCTTTTTATTGATGAAATCGAAATTCTGATCGATCTGTGAGCACACATGATTATTATTATTTATGTTGTTGTTGTTGTTGTTGTTTGGCGGGGGAGCATACGCAGGCGTGTGATGTGTTTGATAACCGTTTATACCAAAAATATCACGTAAATGTGGTATTGATCGCTCTGAAGACATCTTGTGTGAATGTGAATGTGTATGTAATTCGTCTAGTTTCACTCCTTTCAAATTTCTTGAGTTCAATTATTTATTATAGATCTCACAATTGAAATCAATTTACTATATATAAAATATAGAAACGTTTTAGTTAACGGTTTTCTGAATGATTATCTGAAATTAAATAATAAAAAATTAAAGATTTTAAGTAATTTTTAATAATTAAAAATAATTATTGTTTTTATGTATATATACGAGTGTGTATAGAAAACACGATCATCGTTTATAATTCTAAAAAAATTATGTTAATTATGACGATCGTTAGACGCTTTTGATATGGTTTCCGGTGTTTATAGTTTAATCGATTTTAGTTTTTATAGTACAATGCAATGGGGTAAGGTAAATAGTTATATTTGTTGTAAGTGTTATGTGTACAGAAGGTTTTGGAATGGTATTATATACATTCTTTTATAAGTATACAAAATTTATCATTTGGGATTTGAACTATAAACATAAACAAAATGCTTTTCAGATTATATATTGTTCGAGTTCAAGTGCTCATCTATATGTATATTGAGTAGAATTTCCAATTTGATTTTTGTACGCGTATACGAATTATATGTAGACAGTATTATCTGCCTATAGACTATATGTAATCAGTTTGAATTAAGCACCTGTCAAATTTACATTGTGTAATTGAATTGAATTACATAGTATTGCGTATTATTTTGTATGTTAGTTAGAATGGTGATGAGTCCCAAACACATATTTAATTTATTATTTCTGTTTGTTCACCACAAAGTGTATAAATAAAAAGTTAATTTTTCTGTCAAAATTTAAATTGTGAACTAATTGGCACACGGCCTAACCAGTAAAAGCACGGCAATCGTTTTAGCACGAAATGTAAATGTAAAATGTCATTTCTTGACAGTTAAATAATAAAAGTAAATTGATTTTTCTTAAATAATAAAATTGATAGAAATTTAAAAGTTTGTTGTTTCTCGTAGATCCGCAACAATAAAAACTGCTTTCCGTTTATAGCGGTGTACTGAGGTGCACTGGGGCCACCTAACACTATATTTTTCGCCAAAATTAGATTTGATGTATTACTACTTTTGGTTGTTCGATTATTACCTAAAGGTTAATTTATACCAAAGTATACTTATTGCTGCGCCTAAATTTATGCAAACACTACTACATATTTCTTAATATACATATTATTGTACTATCAATTAAATATTATTTAATAATAATTTTGGAGAATAACCGTGACACATTTTAAAACTTGATCGAAACTCTACACTATAAAATTACTTGTTATTTACAAAGGAAATTCGAGGTCTCTGAAAATCTGGATACATGTTTGGTATCAAGGAATCACGTAATTTGGCATTGAATAGGGCAATCACATACAATATATAATGAACCAATCTTATCGTACTCCTACGTAATAGGAAACAACATTTCTTTATAAAAGTATAAATATGTACAGCAATTCACAATTGACATGCAACCATCATACATATGTATATACACATAAATATGACGGAAGTAATATTACAAAACAACACAATAATCGTTAAAAGTAAATCCGATTATGATTACATTATTATACCTCGTGTACATGCATACAACAAAAATATAATTATTCTAAGACAAAATAACTGTGTGAGAGCTATATCATGTGTATATACGCCACAAAGAATAACATCAATTTATAAATCTTGCTTATGACTTTCTTATTTCTTGTTTACTTATGAGATTTAATTTGAAAATCCTTAAAAATAAATAGAAACAAGAATTGGTGGGTGGCAAATGATTTAATGAATGACATCAACATGACTCTACAAATAATATAGTTTTAGTTAATATTTTTGAATACATATGTATATATACTCGTACATAAAACTAAACTCAAAATACCATATATACGAGTATATGCGCGGATGGAGAGGCTAAAGGTTAATATTATGCGCTATAGAATCATAAATTAATATTTTTAACGTATATGATTACATGTTCGATATCCAGTTCAGTTGCAATTACATATATTGCATTATATTTTGCATGTAATATCGGTGCCATGATCTGTATAGACTAGTTTCAATTGCAGTGCACGTGGTTAATCAGTACTAACAATATTATTTTCCAAAATTATTACGTATCTATCAAAATAATTATTTTTTATTACAAATATTTACTGACAATTGATTCAACAATTTATCAAACACGTGTGCGGAAAGTAGTTAAATTGGAAATTCATGTTGTCATCAACAGCAAACAAAACTTAATTTTCTCGGGACAAGACAATGCGTTTTCTGAAATTCCGAAATTACTGTAATTCGTCAAAAATGCAGTTCTCTAAAAACCATGTATTTAATGTATTTGATCTTGTTTACAGAGAACTGATAGAATACTATAAGTCAGTCGATCTGAATCGCGCAGCATCTAAACCACACACGAAAATTGTTCACTTTGAAAATTGTCATGCCGTTTTCAGAAATACCCAAACCTGAGCCAACATCTCAGGCTTCCCCCCACGTAAGCCTAATATAGTTTTGATAATCGTGAGAAAATGTCTGAGATATTGAGCGCATTCAGGTCTATCATGTTGGCATTAAAATTTACTGATCGTAAAAATGACATTTAAACTATCACATTGCCATGGAATTGTCGATGTATCAGATGTATTCAGAACTCAACAAGCTGCATTACTTCAATATATGAATTGAAGGACGTGACAGCGCCCATTTCAGAAATTTGAATGAGCAAAAATTGTTCCTAGATCGCTCATAGAAAGCCTATATAGACTCCCAAATATTTAAAATCCCGAAGAGAGATGTCCAGGTTCAGTCATTTGGGTAAGTCAAGTGGAAGTACAATAGAGTAATTATTTATTTGATAGACCATATTCCGAGATGTCGACATTTTTTGGGGTGGTAATTTTGACTGCTTCATTATCAACATTGGCTGGAAACGTTCAAATAAGTTTGACGCTATCACATGACTTACTTTTAATTATTTCATAAATACAATCGCCAAAGACATCTGCCCAAAAAAATGCGCATCGCATATAGCTCATACTTTGGATCGGCTATAACTACTTCGCTCAGTTATATATATTCAATATCATTTTGTGCGATACAAGAACATCTACAATACATTTAATTTATTGGTTGGAGTTCTACATATGGAGCTGAGTTTTAAAACAGCAATCGTCAGTTGATTGGTTACTATTTAAGAAACCTATTCGTATACCACGTTATAATCACTCCTCTAGCGGAGGGCTTGGTTGGTGACTATCAAGGAGGATTTCGTCCGAATCGATCAGTCATCGATCAGGTCTTTTCGCTGCGGATGATTCTATCTAAATATTATGAGACATCCATGCCCTGGAATACCTAGGAATGCCAACAAAACTGGTACGGCTATGTAGGATGACAGTGACGCAGTCTCAATGCTGTGTTAAAGTTGAGAACAGGCTATCGACAATTTTTGTAGTTAACTCGAGTGTTCGGCACGGAGATGCTATGTCCCCGATACTCTTTAATCTTATGTTGGAACATCTTTCGTAAAACTGAAACACCGCAGCGTAACATCTTATATCGCCAGTCCAATCAGGTGCTTGCATATGCAGATGACATATGCGTGATTGGACTGAATAGCAACGGAGTGAAAGAAATACTTGATCCGCTTGTAGAGTTTTCAGCTTCACGGTGTAGAGAACGACTTGGCTTCTTCTGATTGTCTTAGACAGTATGAAGACCATGCTCGGGATCGAAACCGCTGGAGTAAAATTGTTGATTCAGTAAGAGGCCAGTAATGGCTTTTAAAACCGTTTAAAAAAAAAAAATACCAATTGTTAATGTAAGCCTAATATTGATCGGACTCTTGTACCGGATAATTGTATTTGTTTGTAATCATATATTTCATTGGGGATAAAAGCACTTATAAAAATGGATATTAACTCAAAAATAGTCGGTTTTGATGATTTTTGTCTAACAAAAGAGTAAAGAGAAAAATAAAACTAAGGTCACCCTAACTGGACACAATTCAATTCTGTGTCAAAACTCCAGATGATATTAGGAATATACATATAACTCGCCAAGTACAAGTCCTATATAGATCTGATGAATTTTATGTATTAATCACTTCATCAATCGAATCACTGTTAAAATGAGATGGAATGAGACGCCACCTGACTTCTTTGAAGCTTGTTCCGCCAGAACGATAAACCACATAATCATGTCCAAAATATTCAGAACTGTGAATACTCGAATATAATGATCTTTCACAGGTTACGTGAATTAGATAATTTGTTTGTCAGTTTTCTTTCATTCTTGCACAGCTTTCTTGACTGACTTTCAGGGTGGTTTTTCAATATAGGTTTAATGGTTGACGACGTGTGTTGGATATTATCCGAAAACGAAGTGTGTGAAGTTATCCCAGGATTCCATCCCGGAAAAATAAAAAATGTTCATCATGCAATACTATTCTCATCACCAAAAAATGTATATTAAATATACTGATGGGATGAGTAAAGCCGTTTTTAATTAGATCAAGTGTTGCAACGCGTAAATAAAAACTCTAAATAATACTTTTGTTTTAAACTTTATAATTTTATTTTATTTATAATGTTAAGATGTTTCTTGTATGATCGCCAAAACGTAAGAGAGATAATTTTTAGCTTGTCATCGTTCTCGTAGTGCAATTAACCAGAAGCTTTATAGCAAAACAATTTAAGCTCAAAACGCTGATTAGAGCATCTGTACTAATTTTATATTGACCGAACTCTTCTATTAATTGATGACAAGGTACTACTACAAGGTAGCTACTCGTACAACACCGTCACTACCAGGATGGGTCACTCGACCAAGTACCCATAGGCTTGGATACATATTGTCTTCTATCGTATTAACACCACATCACCTTTAATTGATAATTCTGTTTTCTCCATTTGCACTTCTGTTGTAGAGAAGTAAGATAGTCGCGATGCCATAAATTCCAAAATCCTTGTACTCTTTGCTGAATATTTTTCCATCTCGATAATCTATTTGGTAGCACCTCGTCGAGTATCGGCTCTGGAACGACTGTTAATGCTTCTCCAACTAAGAAGTGTGATGGGGTTAATATTTTCAAATCACCTGAATTTAATAACGACCCTGTTTGGGTAACCAAGGTCATCTCTTCAAAGGTAAGATTAATATTGAAACCTCCAAAATGTGGCGCTTGTGGTGGATTAAAATGAAAAGTTATATTTTTCTGTAATGAAACTTCAGATATTAGTGAACTATAGTTGTTTGAATTAGAATTTGTTGTTTCAGTTTTTGAAGTTTTCGATTGGCCCTAATAAAATTAGACCCATTGTCACGTGAAATTTGTTCCGGCGATCCGTCGTGCAATGGATTGCTTTAAAGCAGCCAGGAATGATTCGGTGTCGAGACTGCTTACTACTTTTAGATGTACTGCCTTGATAGCCAAGCAAACAAAAACTGCCACATAGGCCCTTTGATCTGGAGCATTTTTCCGTTGGCTGATTTTGATGTACAATGGTCCGGCATTATTGAAACAAGTTTTCGAAAAGGGTCGGCTTTGATTGCATCGTGCTGCTGGTAGATCGGCCATTTGATCGTTGTTGTTGAACCGATAGCGAAAGCATACGATACATGATTTTATGCAGTGTTTGATGGTGTATCGGGCGCCTATCATCCTATACTTATTAGAATTACCAGCATGCATATGGTTGACATGAATATTGTTCTCTATCAATTTGCAGAGGACATGATTGGGTGTGTTGCCGCAAATGGTAATGATGACTTTCTTAATCGGCCGCTTCTTAATCGGCCGTCTACTCTTGCAGTAATCTGTTCTCATCTATAAACGGATCAAGTGAATTTAATGGATTTTTTGCTGGTAATGAATAGCCCTTCTTAAGAATAGCTAATTTGTAGATGAAAGATCTTGATTGAACATTACATCGTATTACTGCTTCAACTTCATTAATCTCGGACGGAGTAATCGAATTGTTGTGACTTTCATTGTTTCTTCGTTTATTTCGACCAAATCTTAATACAAAAACAATTATTTTTTGGAATTTAAACCAGGATGAAAATTTTGTAAATAGATTGAGAGTAATGTCATGTTCTTTTCTATTGCCTGTTGTTAGCACGTTGATATATCTGGACCTTTCTTCAAGGCGTGCATCATCCGCTTTTATATGTTGTTTGAAACATTGGTTCTATGGTAGTTTGTAAACTGACGATATCTGATTGATGATTAGAACAGGAACCCGCGACTACCCACCCGAATTTTGATGACTGTAATATCGGCAACCCATCCACCTTACGTTTCTCCGGATTTAAAATTTCGAAATATACGTCAGCTCCGAGTAGTAAATCAATTTGGTTTGATTTGTAAAATTGCGGGTCTGCTAGTTGCAACTGTTCAATTTGCCCGTGAAATTCAATTGCGGTCGTTGGTAATAAATTGGTAATATTACCGATGATATGAGCCATTACGTTTATGGTATAATGTTTGTCAATACGCGAATAAATGGTCATATCACATGATTCGGGCCTGAATCCAATAATGCTCGATATGGTTGGAGTTCTCCGTTACGTGTTTTTATCAACACCACAGCAGTTGGTAGTATGGTGGTAAGCGATGAATACATCGTGTGTAACGTTTTGGTGTATGATTTGCTAGTTAGTGGTTGTATCGATTCAATTGTGCTCTCCGTTAATGATACTGCATTGAAACTGCCCTGTTTCATTTTATCAATTGAGGATTCGTTTATATTCTGACGACTCGTCAAAGGCTGATTAGAAACTGATTGCATTTCAAGCCCATCTAGATGAAGCAATGTGTGGTGGCGTTTATTACAGATGAGACATGTAAATTTTGAAAAGCAGTTCTTGCCAATGTGACCCTTTTTTAAGCAGTTGTGACATAACTCGTGTTCATTCACTATTTTCGAGTGCATCCACATTTTTATTTTTAAATACGGGACATCTAAACAACGGATGTAGTTGTCTACAAGCTATATACATTCGTCATGTACATGTGAGTTGAATTGGCAGTTACAAACGATTTTTTTGTTGGTTTTGAACTAACTCTTTTGGTGGTTTCACCGCAGATTTCTAATGCGCATCACATCTCTTATTTAAAAATTCAAGTAAACCCATGAACGTCGGAAAGTCTTGACCAACAGACGTCCATTTGCTTGGGCACATGGTTTTTGCTCAAAAAACGTATGTAAAAGTGATGTAACGATTGGATTCATTTTATTGTACCGACTGCATAATTTATCCCATGCTTCATTGTAGTTGTTTTCTGTGATTGGTATATGCTTTATAAGAGCGGCAGCTTCACCAGAAAGAAGACCTTTCAACATTTGCAGCTTGTGTACATTGCTTATGTTTTGGTTCGAATGCACGATGTGATTGAACAGGTCGTGAAAGGATGTCCAAGACTTGTAGTCACCAGAAAACGATTCAATATTGATCTTGGGTAGTCGAACGTGTTGTGAAGTATTAACGCCCTCGTAGAACGTTTTTTGTTGTCTAATAAACTCATGATTGTTACTATGGATATCTGTTTCGAACTGACTGCTAGCCTGCTTCAATAACGAATGCACCTTAAAATACAATTGATCTACCTCGTCAACGATTGGCTTCTATGTTGGATATTCCAATAATTGAATTTCAGTTTCACCGAATGTTTGATACCGAACTTCTAGCAACTCACAGCGTTTATTGATGTCTTCAAGTGTGACGTCATCCGGCAATTGTTCAGCAAACTTTAAAATTTGGAGCATTTGATTATGTGCTCGATTCCGTAATCTTTCTAGCCTGTCCATACTTGGATATTAAATTTTCTTGGAACCACTTAACAAATCTATATTATCACTTAACTTAAAGTTCTTTATTAACTTTTATTCACTTAGTTTAATGCACGCGGTTTTTAATTTTCGTATAAACACTGTTTCGACCGTTTCGATTGTTAAATAAAAATATGACTTTACTTATCTGATTGTAGTAGGAAAATCCCGGGTTTCGGCACCAAGTTCCGGCGATCCTCGTCCCAGGATTTTAAAAATCATCCCAAATTTGATATCATCATTTTAAAAATTTACAAACGACGTGTTGGCTTATACATTCTTGTTGTAAAAAGTAATTGGATCAGAAATTCATATGAATATTGCCCCATACATAAATTTAGCAGTTTAACTACTAGTTCTCGAGAACCATGTGTGCCGGAAAAAGTTTCCTTTGTTTTCGACTTGAAATGATGTTCACTTGCTGTGATAAATCGTTGAACACCAGCCATTTCTTGGGCCATATACATATGAGCCCATTACACCAATTACAACATACGGCTGGTGTTCCACGATTTATCACAGGAAGTATAGACATTATGTCAAGTTGAAAACAAAGGAAACCTTTTTCGGCAAGTATGGTTCTCGAGAACCAGTAGTTAAACTCCTAATTGTATGTATTGTGCCAATTACTTCTTACGGCAAGAATTAACAAATTAAATTGGGATGATTTTTAAAATACTGAGATGGGATGAGAATAGTATTGCCTGATGAACATTTTTAATTTTTATGGGATGGAATCCTGGGATATAACTTCACACACTTCGAAAACGACCAATTTAAGTTGGTCTTGTACTTCAATATTCTCCAAAAAAAAAATATCGTTTTAAATTTTGATCCTAGAATTTGACAAGATTTCTGAAATATGTCTGTAATTTTAACGAATTTTTATATTATGCCTAATACATAATTTTTGTATGTTTGTATGTTTAGTGTTTTGATTCTTGAATTGGTTTATGGAATACCACTAGTTTTGAAATGGATAATATAGTTTTTGAGTTACAAAACCAAATCAGTGCTATATTCTATTACACACAATAAATAAATCATTTACGTTAAACTAATTTTGTATGTTACCAATAAATTTCCAATATGTATGTACGTACATAAATTAATTACCTGGAACTGTGCGCATAATAAATACAATATGTAATACAAATTTTCTATGCAACACTTCACAAATACCTGGAAATTATGTTATTTAATAACGTTTTTAAAACATTAACAAAACTAAACTATAAATAAATCGGCCAATTAATGATGAGTAACGCGTGCGTTAGAAAATACCCATATAGATACCTTTAGTTAACAATAATTAACTGTAATTATAAAATTACATAAATTCATTGAATCATATACACATAATATTGTAATTATAAATTATGTAGTTGAAAACAGAGGGTTTGTAAAAAATTATGAGGCAAGCAATAATAATATTTGCACATTATACGTATAGAGGTGTTGAGATCATGTCTGCTCATGCTTGCCCAAAATCGATACATTTTTTGCCGAGTGGACGTAGATGTACGCATATATGTACGGACTCGTATAGTCAAACAAATACATTTATCGACTTAAGTTATATAACAAAAACATAAGTACATTTATATAACAATAGTGTATTGTAATTGAAAACGTAAATAAATTTTATAAATATTATGCTGAGTGTATATACAACATAGGTAATATGTAAATCAAAATTGCATATTATGCATTTAACAAAAACTTCGCATTACATTATACATGCACACCAAGATCAACAACAATAAATTCATTAGCGTTGTTTCTGTTATTTTAATTATCTTGAAATAAAGATTTTTATTATAAGAAGTACGAGTATATGTACATACATTAGAAATAGAAACTAAAAGTTAGACAATAGAATTACGAGTATTATATTCGCATATATACATAATAATATATTTTTTATTGATTGCACCTGAGCATAAAAGAGACAAAGTATGCTCATTAAAAATAATTAACATTAATTTATTTTGGTTTCTTTTAATTGTAATTTTAATGTCGCATAAACTATCACAATAAGATTTTGTTAATGTTAAAGTATCGTTTTCCATTTTAGATTTTTTTATTAATTTTAATTAAAAAAGTAATTCCGATTTAATTGCGCGGATAATAGAATGGAAGCATATAAGGTAGCCACGGTTACATTTCAACATAGCAGTTCTATACAGTAAAAATTTAATGAAATCATGTATGTTTTATAGCCATTTACTAAGAGGTGTGAATTTAACCAATTTATGTCAATTCCAAAGAGAATCGCTAAGGTACGAACTTTTCTTTTGGCTTATGCTCGGACTGTAAAAATTTTGTGTATGAAATTACATTTATTTTGCCAATATAATGATTACATATTTTCAAAATTTCAAATATTCTAACAGTCACTTCGACCCCCCTCCTCGGGGATAAGTATCTAGTATTGTCTATTTACTTATAAGCGATAATTAACGAATAAACGTTTAAAAATAATTAAAATAATAAAACATTAACAATAAAATAATTTAAGTCCTACCATCCCATCCAAACAGAAGCATTTCTGTTTCCTTAGCTGTTACCTCTACGAGGTCGAGGGGAGGCAACGAATTAGTGGTCACATCTTCAAGAGTGCAATAAAAATTCCACTGTGGGAATAAATGGCGCTCGACAGATCGCCTGTTGCATCAGCTTCGGGCCGCAGCAAACGTGCTCGGACTGATGACAACGAGGCTGTGGAGAATGGGTCTCGGCAACCCACCACACAGGCTGTAGTCGCTGACTCGGTCGGTACACTATAAGGGAGGCTATCAAATCATTGGAACTGGAGATAAAGCAGATCTCCAAGATTAACAATGGGGAAAGGGCAAAACTTATGGATTGCCTAAGCGCCATTGTAGACGCAGGCTATTTGATGAGCCTTGAAATTGCTGGCATTAAAGGCCGACTTCTCGAAAGATCCGAGATAGTAGAAGCAATGAAAACGTTGAAAAAGGTCCAGTACGCGCAGACTTTCAAAAATGCGATACCTCAGGTCCCCGTCCTTATAACGGGAGTAAAAAGAAAGACCCAGTGGCAACCATCAAAGGTTGTTACTGTAAAAGCCATGGCGAGTAGCGAAACCTCCTTCACTAATAGTGAGGAGGTCAAAAACAAACAGCGGGAAATAATAACCCCGGCAGTGGCTAACGTTTCGGTTAGAAAGGTCACCAACATCAAGGATGGCGTTCTAATCGAGACAGGAAGAAAGGAAGATCTGGATTTCTTCCTAGCCAATAAGGAGCTATCGAATGCTGGGCTGGTAGCATCGCTACCAGATAAACGTATGCCTAGGATAATCATCTATTATGTGGACAGGGCCGAAAAGATTGAGGCAATCAAAGAAGCCTTAGTAAAACAATGTAGTTCTGAATCAGTAAAGATCGGGGACTTGAAACGTAGTTTCATGACTGGGCCAAAAGAGGCCAACTCAGTCCATTGGGTTATAGAGGTGTCGCCAGCTGCGAGGAATATCCTCATAAAAAACCATCGTGTTTACCTAGGTTGGTCCACATGCAGAGTAACAGACTTCATCAGGTTGACAAAATGCTACAAATGCCAGACATTTGGACACAATGCCAAGTTCTGCAAGGAACCAGACCACATTTGTGGTCACTGCGGTGACAATGGGCATGACCAAAAATTCATGCACAAAACAGAGTGAAGACGCTAAATGCGCTTCTTGTCGGAAGGCAACCAGGGCTTTCGACCATTCGTCGCGTAGCAAAGTTTGTACTTCATACAAAACGGCTTTGAACCTAATGATGATGCGAACTGTCTATGATATAGTTAAAAACAAAAATAATTATCGATTGAAGATCGCCCAACTGAATATGCAAAATGGTAAAGCAGTTGGGTACGAGATTAGACCTTCTACAGAAAAAGAAGCAATCGATATACTCTGCATGCAGGAACCTTACGCGGTTAAACGGGTCATAGGAGGAATAACCACGTCCACAAGGATAATCAGTGGATGCAACAACAACACAAAAGCAGCATTGGCATACTCAATAATGATCTTGAGGTTCTTAAAATTTCACAGTACTGCGACTCACACTGTGTGTGTGTGTCGAGGCGAGATCTAATATATAGGAAACTTTTACTTGGTCAGTATTTATTTCCAATATTCAGATGATACAGTGGAATATGTTAATAAACTAGACAAAATCATAGATGGTCTAAAAGACCATTCTATTATAATTACTGGCGACTTCAATACAAAGTCTAAACTTTGGCACAATAAGGACGCAAACGAGAGAGGAGTCCTCGTCGAAGAATTCATTGCAAGAAGTAACCTATTCGTTATAAACGAAGAAGGGTAGCCAAGTACATATCTCCCACAATGGAGAGTCAAATATTGATCTCACTATTATGACGGGCGGTCTGTTAAGAAAAATTTTAAGTTGGTCAGTCCATACAAATTGGACATCAAGTGACCACAGAGTAATTGTAATGCCTTAAGGCATGCTAATTGGGAGGGTTTTTACAGCCAGCTAAGTAGCATCTGGCAAAGCCTGTCAAAAGACCTGAAAGTTTCGATCGACAGCGATACCGGTCGAGTTGAACAAACAATAACAAGTTCAATAATCAAAGTCTGTAGCGCTACTATTCCACGTAAACGTGCTCGCAAGTCAAAATTGTCTTGGTGGTCTCCTGACCTAAGTGTATCAAGAAAATTGGTTCGTAAGTTGCGCAAGCTATATCAAAAAGATAAAAACCCCGATTTTCGGGAAAGCAAGGGGCTTAACTATGTGGCACACCGTAGGGCGTACTTCAAAAATATTAGAGACAAAAGCCAAATAAGCCTTAAACAGTTCATAACGGAGCATGGAAATGCTGTAGCGTGGGGCTTTGTCTATAAATTTAGCACAGGCAAATTGAAAACGAATGAGGTACTAAGTACTCTAGTGAGCGGTAGTGGACTAACATCAATCTGTTGAGAGGACACTACAAAATGCTTGCTTAAGACCTTACTACCCACGACTATGAGGAAAATGATTTCGAGAGGCAAAGAGAAATCCGCGCCGATCGTAGCTCTGCACCAACTACACCAAACGTGAGCCACTTCAGTGATGAAGAGGCCACTTTGGCTATCATGTCTATGAAAGCTGGTAAAGCGCCAGGTTTAGACAACATCAAGGTAGAAGTGATACAACGTGCTTGGCCTATTGTAGGGCCCTGTATCACGCTTAACTTTATGAATACTTGTCTTAGTAAAGGAATATTCCCCAAAGCATGGAAAAATGGTAAACTAGTTATCATTAGGAAAACTGGAGATAGGTGTCAAACCGATCCCAAATCTTCTCGACCAATAATTGCTGTTGCTTGTCCTTGGTAAACTATTTGAAAAGTTAATTGCCGGCAGGTTAATGGACATGTTCTAAAGAAGGTACCTATGGTACCTATATAGTGACAAACAGTTTGGCTTCAGAGAAAATAAATTCACAGAGGACTCAATGATCAAATTGATCAATATAGTCACAGAGTCGGACCAAAAGTAGAATCTTGGAGTATTCCTAGATGTATCTGGTGCGTTCGACAACCTGTGGTGTCCCAGCATTATCTCTATAACATCCTAAACAACTATTTTTCTGAAAGAAAGGCCACTGTTATTTCAAGTCATGGCACAATTGAAAAAATGGTCAACAAAGGATGTCCGCAAGGTTCCATCCTTGGTCCATATCTTTGTAATATTGTCTTCAACGGAAGCATGAACTAGGAAGTCCAAGAAGTATCATTCGCGGGTGATATGGTAATGCTTTTTGCTGGGTATTCAAGACAAAGTATTCAAGAAAGAGTGTAACTTGCCATAGACAGGATGGTGGACTGGTGCAAAAACTACAAAATGGAGCTTTCCTCAGAAAACGCCATCGTGATCCGACTTATAGGTTCACTGGACATTAGGAGACTACCATTGGTTTCCGTAAACGGCTAAAGAATTAAACTGTCGGTGAAAACTGTCAAATGGCTGGGAGTTGACTTCGATGAACGACTTGGAGTCACTTCACTTCGCTTGGAGCCTCACAACAAACACTATCCATAATATATGAAGGCCTTGTGCTATCTGCCACCATCGGCGTTCACTAGTTAGCGCCCAAAGGAGTATCTTGCTCGGAATTACCAAAGCTTACAGAACGGTGTCAACTGACGCCGTTCCTGTCTTAGCCGGCATGATTCCCATTGATATACTTTTAAATGAGAAAATTGCCAACTACAAGATAAGGAAAAGACAAAATGTGAGCTACGGAAACGTGATAATGGAAGGCAATCAAATTCGGCCAAACCTCGTGGGCTTGCTCGAAGAGGAAAACGAGAAAAGCGTCAATAGCAATATGGCAAGATAGATGGTCGCACTCAGTGGATGGCAGAATAACATATAGTTATCTGCCAAACATTGAGGCGAGATTAGAGATAAAGATTCCTCTAAGCGTATGGTTCACAAGCAAATGTTAACGGGACATGGTAGAATGGCCTCCTATATGCACCGACTGAGTCCAGCAGACTCAAGCACCTGTGAATGTGGACAGGGCGAGGATACAACAGAACACATCTTCTATGACTGTGATCTAGCTCAAGAAGCTAGAGAGCAACTAATTAATGACTCAAGAGTTGAGTGGCCAGCATGTTAACTAACTCTAATGCTGCCAATCAACCTCAACTCTTTTAAGAAGTTTTGCGATACCGACTTGAGCGGTAGATAAACAAGAATAGTACACAAGATTTTCATCTTAAGTTAATCTTATTTTTTAAAAAAATTGCTAGTTAAAGTAGACGAGTATGCGCCTCCTCGTTGGCAGGGACGCGTTGGAGTTGTTAAAGGCACGACCTCCTGGGAATAGCTTCTTCGATTTAAAGCGACAAATTATATGAAATGAAATGAAATGAGTTACTTCGACCCCTCGTGGGATAAATATCTAGTGTCGTCTTTTTACTTATAAAACGAGGCTGTGAGGACATTGAAACTAGAGATCGGACAGATCTCTAAGATTAAGAATGCGGAAAGGGCAAAACTGCAAGATTGCCTAAGTGCCATTGTAGATGCACGCCATTTGATGAGCCTTGAAATAGCCGGCATTAAAGGTTGACTTCTTGAAAGATCAGAGATAGTTAAAAAAGAGGTAAAAAATAAACTGCGGGAAATTATAAACCCGGCAGTGGCTAACGTTTCGGTTAGAAAAGTCACAAACATCAAGGATGGCGTTCTAATCGAAACAGGAAGATAGGAAGATCTGGATTTCTTCCTAGCCAGTATGGAACTTTCGAACGCGGGGTTGGTAGCATTGCTACCAGAAAAGCGTCTGCGCAGGATAATCATTTATGATGTGGACAGGGCCGAAAAGATTGAGGCAGTTAAAGAAGCTTTAATAAAACAAAGCTCTGAATCTATTAAAATCGAGGACTTCAAACGAAGTTTCATGAGTGGTCCAAAAGAGGCCAAGTCAGTCAATTGGGTGATAAAGGTATCGCCAATTGCGAGGAATATCCTCATCGTAAACCGTCGGGTATATCTAGGCTGGTCTTCATGTAGAGTGTCAGACTTCGTCAGGTTGACAAAATGCTACAATTGCCAGACATTTGGACAAGTTTGTATCTCATACAAAACGGCTTTGAACCTAATGATGAAGAGTACTGTCTAGGACAGTTAAAACTAAAAATAATTGTCGATTGAAGATTGCTCAACTGAATATGCAAATTGATAAAGCAGTTGGACATGAGATCAGACAATCTAGTGAAAAAGAAGCGATTGACATACTCTGCATGCAGAACCATACGCGGTTAAAGGGGTTATATGTGGAATGACCACGTCCACAAGAACAATCATCTTCATTCTTCCACAGCACTAAAAGTACGGCCAGAAGTTTCATATCATAACGCAGAAAATAACCAACCAAAAGCTTAACAGTATCGTGCATCAAGAGGTTTCATATCCAAGTATCCTTGAGGGTACCACTCCTAAAGTGCAAGCAAGCGAAGCGGGAAACATCGCAGCAGCTTTAAGCAAGTTAACGCTGATGGAGAGAACCATGAATCTAACGATGCAGAATATGAATACGTTGATGAAGATAGCCGTTAAAAATCAAACATGACTGTTCTCAAAATAGCCATATGGAATTCAAACGGCCTAGCACAACATAAAGCAGAGGTTCAAACATTCCTCACTGAGTACAATATTGAGATAACGTAAATATCTGAAACACACTTCACCAAAAATAACTATTTCAAAATTAATGGGTACTATGTTTATGATACGAAGCACCCACAGTGAGTATCGGGGACAGAGCATCTCCAAAAATTGTCGATAGCCTGTTCTCAACTTTAACACATCATTGAGACTGGGGGCAGACCACACACTCTCAAAGGATGTCTCATAATATTTAGATAGAATCACTCGCAGCGAAAAGATCTGATCAATGACTGATCGATTCGGACGAAATCCTTCTTGATAGTCACCAACCAAGCCCTCCGCTGGAGGAGTGATTCAATCCAATACAATGTACGACAGTAATTTGTATGCTGTGCAAAGGAGAGCTATACCGTGATAATTCTCACACTTCAAGCGGTCTCCCTTCTTGAAGATGGGGCATATTACGGCCACTTTCTATTCGTCAGGCATAACTTTGGTTCGCCATACTAATCGCATAAGGTCGAAAAGACAGTTCCACCAAGTATCCCCTCCGAATATCAAGAGCTCCGAATTAATGCAGTCTACTCCAAGTGAACAGTTTCGTTTCAACTTCTGCATGGCTTTAGTGATTCCTCATGGGATGGCTCTTCAGTGCAAATCTCCGCAGTCTGTATTAGAGGTGGCTCAACAACAGTCTGTGACGCATGATGAATATCAAGCAGGTCAGTAAAGTGTTCACTTCATGCGTCAAGTACTGCGTCGATGTTGACACAGAGGTTTCCATCCCGGTCCCGAATGGCGGTTGACGTAGGCCTGAAAGTATGGTGCAGTTCAGTAATTCCTTTAAAGAAATTACCCTCAATGTTGCCGCTGACAAGATCCTGATATCGTTTCTTTTGATCTTCATTTATCAGACCTTCACATTCGAAACGTACCATGCGTTTCGCTGTGTTCCCAGACTTGCACGAAAACTTCCATCGTAGCTTTGCAACGACCAACTGATGATCGCTGCCTACGTATTTGGTTGCTGACCAATATGTTCTCACATCCTGCACTACCCGAGCCCGTCCTTTAGAAACTAACACATAGTCAATTTTGCTACTTTAAGATCATGAGCAATTGCAAAGACGGACCTATGTTTTCACACAAGTCGGTCTGATTTCTGCCAGCTCTAGCATTAAAGTCCCCAATTACCATTCTAACATCGTGTTCGGGTATAGATCCCATCAGATCGTTCAAGTCATTGTAAAATGAGTCTTTACTCATTACATTTGCCCGCAAGCGAAGCTTACACAATCGGTTATTGACTGCTTGGAAATTCAAAACAGGGTTCTTTATCTGCGGCCCAAGAAGAAATCCGGCTCCAAGATTTCCGAGGTCATCTCCACTGTAGAACAACGTATAGCCCTGGGACACATGGTCTCCACTTTTAGCCGATACTCCTTCATGCACGTGATAGGGCCCACCAACGCTCTTGGTTTTTTTTAAGTGATTGCACGTTCTACGTGCGCCGATCCTAAATCTCGTATCCAGGTACTTACGCGGGGGTCCGGTGTTTTTTAGCGGTATCCATTTTTCTTTTTGTTGACTTTATAAACAGTTCATTTTTTTTACGGATGCGGGTCGTCGTTTAGTCGCCTCCTACGACAAGCAAAGGATACATGTGGTGGTATTCTTGGAAAACATGTTCGTGCAATTTAGATTTACGAAACATGTGAGTGCCCCCCGACCACAGTGGTGGAAATACAATTATAATTCATTAATAAGTCATTAATTTAATGGCTTGTGACTGGAATTTTAAGAATCTTTAACAACTAAGATTTTAAGCGTATTATGAATTGCGTTTTAAATACTTAAAATTGACATTTGATCTCTTAAGTACAATTTTATGGACTGCAGTTATTATTATAGAATTTTGAAAGTTTCGATGATACATCCGCATCAATCAAATCGGTTTCCATTCAAAACATATATACATATTACATTACCCTATACGCGATAGTATTACAACAACATATTTTGCAATATCGGAAAGAAATCATCAAAATTAAATTTAAATATCAAATCAATACGCGAGAAACACGAAGTATATATAATATGCTCTAATCTTATGTATACATACATATTTGTATTTATGAACAAAACATAAGACGAATAATTAATCTCATTACAATTCCACAATAGTACGCCGAATGTCTAAAATATAAAAACTTAATTCAATTTATAAACAGAAACAAAAATTTTAATGCATTTTACAACTGTATACAATTTTATAGACTCGACGGTGAAAGTAAAATAGTTTTTTGTTGTTGTTGCTGTATAGTTTTGGATGTAGGATATCAATAATTCTATTCAATTTGAAAAACTATAAGTTAATAATGTGGGATTTTCTTGGGGCTGTCGTAATACAACCACATAGGCGCGATTTAGCGTGAACTATTTTTTAATTACAGTTGCAGAAATAAATGTATTTCGCCCATATACATATATGTAGATGTATCACGTGGCTTGGCGAGGGTGGTGTTTTTGCATCGCGCACAACATATCAAATATAAAATTTATAATCAAGACACACCGCACAAAGAAATTCAAATGATCTTTGGAGAGTTATATAAAAATAAAATAAAATGTTTTGTTTTTGGACATGATAATTTTACGGATGTGCTAAATTGTTTTAAGTGGATGATAATTAGGTACGAATTTATATATACATACATATAAATATTTGGGAAAGTTAACTGTGATGATGTATTCCATATAGGTTATGTAAGTGAAATTTACACATATTAGATAAATATCACACGATAAGGATGTATGTTGTGTATGCAATTTGCGTAAAAAAATACATGATTCGAATACTTACATTAGTTTTTGTATAACTATATACCAAAATAATTATATTCTTTGTACTCCAATTTCCAAAAAAACCTTGTGGTATAATTATTATATCACTTTAAGATGCTCCGCGGAATATCTGTAATTAGACAAAAAAATTAATTGTAAACAAAATGTATTTAAAAATAAATTCGCAAACTGTAACATAAACTTTTACATAACGATTTGTATGTAGGTATATGCGCCGTACTATATGTACCCGTGTACTTTCTTTTAAATAGATTACTTAACATAATTATTTTTTTGTATTTTTTATAATGCATGCATTGTTGTTCGTTTAAAGCATTGATTTTAATTTAACCAATTTGCGGAGAAACGAATTTAGCATGAATAATTAATTTTCGGTTTTTTGGCGAATAATTTGTTGGCTATGTTCTGCGGTTTAAGACGTAAATACGTCAGGTATGAATAACCTTTAATAACAATTCATATATAAATGACATTAAATATATTTTATTTTGAAACTATATACCCGCATAACTATATTGTGTGTATATGAATTGAGTAAAGAATTTATATTTGACAGGAGGACTTTTTATAATTTTTATAAATTTAAAAATTCTCAAAATAAGTCAAACTTCAAATGAAAGTATACGTGGCCTAGCTTAAAATAATTCTATCATATCACTTTATAAGACAGACATGTAAACAGAAAGATTAATTTTTTGTTGCTGAGACTTACTTCCCCAAATTGTACAGCGGTACCTTTCGCGGTACATTTTCGTGAAGCAACTAAATATCTCAAAGAGCTAATTATTTTCTCTAAAATCAAATTTATTAGAGCTGTTAAAATTAGCTGTTAACTGGCAATAATTTAAATTTTAAAAAAATCATCTGGATTATTATTTCGATGAAAGCTTAATTTAAAATTAATATTTAACTAATAATTCACAAAATTCTTAACAAAATTCCGATCGTTTATCAAAATACGTTTCATTTGATATCATTGTATAACCCTTTTGGACGAAGTTCAACCAACATCTTCAACTAGTGAGGTTTTCCAGTTTGAAAAGGAAAACTTTGAACACCGCATTAAGCTAAGTGAAATTGAGCAGTTTACTGCTCATCTATGTAATGAAGCTATGATGGTTAAGAAAAAAAAGAAACACCTAGGTAAGGTTAGGTTGAGTGGCTGCCACGTCACACTTAGACCGGTGACGGTCCATTACTCCTATAAACCAGTTTGGGCTACTTATGTAGCGTGATATATCTGGTACCTTACAGTTTTCGAGATCAGAGAGGCTGTAAATTAAGAATCTACCCATATATTTATGTCTTCTATGTGCCAAAGCCGGACATGAGCACAGGAAGTGGACTACCGTCTCTTCCTCCGCCTCGTTCATAGAGCTTCTGCAAAAACCATTAGCTTCTAGACATAACCTCCTCGTATGTTCCCCAAATAGGTCCTGTGAGTATCCCTGCGATCGTTTCTAAATCAGTGTCTTTGAGCGTTTCAAGTCCAGCTTTGGCCAGACTTGTCTTGCTGCACTACATGTGAGGGTGTTAGTCCACCTCTCGTTCGCTGAAGCAGTTGGAGAATTGTACCATGCCTAGCTAGTTCGTTCGCCCTGCTGTTCCCCGTAACGTCCGAGTGGCCGAGGACCCAGACTATCTGAATGTTGAAATGCTTACTACTCTCATTCAGAGACCAGTGGCAACCCACCGCCACCCTTGGCGTTAGAGAAACTGAATCCAGCGACTTGATTGCCGCCTGACTGTCCACATAAATTGCAATATCAATCGAGGATACCACATTATGTCTCAACCAAGTCAAGACCTCCTCAATCACTATCACCTCTGCTTGGTACACGCTGCAGTGATCACTACTTTCAATTTATCACAGAAGACTCCAGCTCCTACTTTACCATGTAGCTTGGAGCCATCCGTAAAGAACTGTAATGCTTCTGTTTCCGATAACGACCCGCTCCTCCAAGATTCTCTTAATATCGACGGGGAGAAGGTAAAACATAACCTCTAAGACGCGTGTTGGTTTGTTCTTAGCAACCCGCTTATAAGCATACAGGCCGTTCTTTACACCTTCTCGATCCCCTTCCTGTAAGTTACTTTATCAAGCTGGCCACCACACGTCACTCCATACATAAGTATAGGTCTTACTATGGAAGTGAATAGCCAGTGTACCAGCTCCGGCTTCAGTCTACATGGCTATATTAGGCTTGTGTACTCTTTCCAAGATGTAAAGATGTAAAGAGTACCAGTTTAGTTTTGCACGAGCTGATTGCCAGTCCACATCTGATGGCCCACCTCGTAATGATTAGGATGGCTAATAAGATATGCAATCACTAAGATCCCTTCTCTCTCCAGCTCAAACAGCAACCCATTAATTGCTATGTTCTAGAAAAAAGGGAACAGGACATTTCCCTGCGGGGTTTCCTTAGCCACCTAATAGTGGATTCCCCCAGCTCTGAATTAACCATCCTGCTCCTAGTATATGATTCATTAACCCACTTACAGAATAGTCTACACCAAGGAGCGACAATCCCTCCAAAATTGCCACCGTCGTTAATTGCCTGGATCGTTACATTATTAACGGCTCCCTCAATATCAAGGGACTCCACCATACAAAACTCTCTGGTCCTTACCAGGGCAGGCAGAGCTGTGTCCACAGATCTTCCTTTACAGTATGCACGTAGAAACTGTGCCTAGTCACTAGGCTTTATTTTTGATCGTATATAAACATCTCGGAGCCTTTCCAAGGTTTCCAACAGAAAGGATAATAGACTTAAGGCTCTTAAGTCCTTTTGGGTAGCCATGTGAGCTTTTACCCGCTTTCGAAATTAAGATCACACAGATCTCTGTCCACCTCCGCGGAATACCGACCAATTTTAAACACCCTTTGGTGATTATTTCCATCCAGGGAAGAATAATCGATGAGTTGTTTTGAATTTCCGCTGCTATTCGGTCAGAACCAGCCGATTTATAAGATTTGAAACCTTCAAGTGCCTATAGGATCCGTTTTTAGTTACGATATCTTCTATGCACAATGAATGTGTTTCTCGATTAGCTCGTCGAAGCTTCCCGGAAAGTGGGTTTCGATGAGAAGTTTCAAAGATTCCTCACTAGAAGCAGTCCAAGATCCGTCGGGTTAATTAAATAACTGGGAGTGATTGGATTAGTAAAGAGTATCTTCCTAAGACGAGAGGTCTTGGAGACTTCTTCCATTTTATCACAGAAGAGTTTCTTCAGAAGAAATTCTTTTTTGTATATTTTCAAATCCTCCTTATAGGAGTCTCTATTAAAGGCTTTCCTACATGCCTTTCGGTAGGTGCCCCGTTCTTTGGACCACCAAGCTGGTTTTTGCTTGCCCCTGGGCTTAACTATTGGACAAGCAGCATTAAAAGACCGGTTGCAGGCACTAGTGATAGTGTCCACTATGCAATTCGTTTCGTTATTAACTCGTTTAGAGTTTCCCTATACTTGCTCCAGTTTGTCTTCTGAGATTCCTAAAAGCTTTCCGGGTTGCAGGAGAAACGTTAAAGCTGAATTTTACATATCGATGGTCAGAGAAGGAATGTTCCCCCGCCACTCTCTATTCCTTGACCATAGGCTAAATATTATTTGAGGCGAAGGTTACGTCCAGAACCTCCTGCCGAAAGAACATCTAAAATAAACCGTTTTCTACTTACGATGAACAACTGGAAAGAGAAATAGAATGGAAATTAAAAAAGAAACGAGACCGTACAGAAATGGTAGAATGCTCGCAATCAAAATGAAATGAAAGCTCGAACAATCAACTGGAAAACCAACTTGTCAAACCTAAAGAGATAGTACCTCCGCCAATCAATATTATTTTGAAAACCGAATATGTCAAGGTGCAATCGATAATGAAGTCGATTACAAATAAAGATTATAGAGTCATTTCATGAAACAACAATGTATGGAAAATCAATACACCAGACTCTGAAAGCTATATAGAGCTTTTGCTACGAAACTAACAACAGAAAAGATCGAATGGGACACATATTAAAATGAAAATAACTGGCCAATTAGGGTTATGGCTAAAGGCCTTAACCAACATGCATATTGGAGGACCTACAACGAAAAGGACTGCACATATAGGAGATGTGGCAAATATTATCAAAAACGAAAATGACAAGGAGTCTATCCTTAACATGAGAGTTAAAATAGAACCATTGAGAAAAACTATTGGCCTGATACCTCAATGCAAGAAATGACAAGGCTTCAATCATACATATATTTTTACTTAAAAAGAACATACTGCAAAAGCACGTCCTTTTAAGTAAAAATATCCCTCCGAAACGTATTAACTGTAAAGGACAACAGCCTGCAATATATAGGGAATGTGAAGTGGCGAAGGAACTACAACAATAAGAAATAGAACGTGTCAAATATCAAATATCACCTACTAAAAACTAAGTAGAACTAAAACCGCTAGCAATCAAAATAGGTGAAAATCATGTTCTTCAAAAGATACTGAGAATCATAGAAACCCTAAATATTCGGCTAGCTAAGCAAGAAAGAAGTCTAAAAGCCTTAAATAGACAACTGAAATCCACCACGGTATAATTTTTCTAAAATTAACTATATCACGTGTTTCAAATTACAAGAACCTAACTTCATCACCGACTGATATTACACAAAAAATACCGACTGATATCCAGGACGAATAATAATAATAACAGTGTTAAAGGCCATTACTGGCCCCTTACTGAATCAACAATCTGGCTCCAACGGTTTCGATCCTGAGCTTGGTCTTCATACTGTCTTAGACAATCTGAAGAGGCCAAGTCGTTCTCTACATCGTGGAGCCATCGTCGCCTGCAACGACCTCTGCGCCTACCATATGGTGGCTCTCCTTTCAGAGATCGCTGCACAATTCGTTCCGGATCAGCACGCAGAACGTGACCGAGCCAGCGTACTCGCTGAGATCTAACTTCATGTACAATATCGGGGATCTTCATCAGATCTCTGATCTCGAAATTGTACAGAGCTCGGTATGTACCATCTATTTCGCGTTTAGGGCCGTAAATCACACGCATGATTCTTCTCTCAAATGTAAGGAGCCATCTCTCGCACTCATCCGTCAGCGCCCAACTTTCACATCCAAACATAACAACGGGCCTGATCAACGCTTTGTAAAGCTTCAGCTTCACGGCACTTGATAAGTGTTTAGATTTTAGCAGTGGCCTTAGAGGATACAAAGAACGACTGCCAGCTGCCAGCCGCACTTTAATATCCTCACCCACACTGTTATCGTGAGTGATAAGAGAGCCCAAATATTTGAACCTCCTCACTCCCTCAAACGTGTGGTGGCCACTACTAAAATCTGGTGTGCCATTGTCTCTAAAACCAGAGATCAGGTATTTCGTTTTGGACTCATTGATCTGGAGTCCAACAGAAGCTGAAAACTCTACAAGCGGATCAAGTATTTCTTTCACTCCGTTGTTATTCAGTCCAATCACGCATATGTCATCTGCATATGCAAGCACTTGATTGGACTGGCGATATAAGATGTTGCGCTGAGGTGTTTCAGTTTTACGAAAGATGTACTCCAACATGAGATTAAAGAGTATCGGGGACAGAGCATCTCCCTGCCGAACACCCGAGTTAACTGCAAAAATTGTCGATAGCCTGTTCTCAACTTTAACACAGCATTGAGACTGCGTCACTGTCATCCTACACAGTCGTACCAATTTTGTTGGCATTCCTAGGTATTCCAGGGCAGACCACAAACTCTCTCGATTGATCGAGTCGTAGGCCTGCCGGAAATCCAGGAAAACCTGATGTACGGAGATGGATGTCTCATAATATTTAGATAGAATCATCCGCAGCGAAAAGACCTGATCAGTGACTGATCGATTCGGACGAAATCCTCCCTGATAGTCACCAACCAAGCCTTCCGCCAGAGGAGTGATTCTATCCAATAAAATGTATGACAGTAACTTGTATGCTGTGCAAAGGAGAGCTATACCGCGATAATTCTCACACTTCAAGCGGTCTCCCTTCTTGAAGATGGGGCATATCGCGGCCACTTTCCATTCATCAGGCATAATTTCGGTTCGCCATACTAATCGAATAAGGTCGAAAAGACAGTTCCACAAAGTATCCCCTCCGAATATCAAGAGCTCCGAATTAATGCAGTCCACTCCAGGTGAGCGGTTTCGTTTCATTCTCTGCATGGCCTTAGTGAATTCCTCATGGGATGGCTCCTCAGTGCAAATCTCCGCAGACTGTTCTAGAGGTGGCTCAACAACAGTCTGTGATGCATGATGAACATCAAGCAGCTCAGTAAAGTGTCCACTCCATGCGTCAAGTACTGCGTCGATGTTGACACAAAGGTTTCCATCCCGGTCCCGAATGGCGGTTGACGAAAGCCTGAAAGTATGGTGCAATCCAGTAATTCCTTTAAAGAAATTACGTGAACTACGCTCATTGCTGAGTTGTTGTACTTTCAGAACCTCGGCCTTCCACCATTCTCGCTTCTTCCGTCTACAAATCCGCTTAGCTGCCCTTCTTGCAAGAGCTGCCTTGTTTTTTCTTGCGATTGTGAGACGTTGTTGCACTTCATTATGGGCTATATTTTGTTGCTCAACTGCAAGACGACACTCGTCATCAAACCAATCATTCTTGGGTCTGACTTTCACTATACCTAAAGTCTGTTGAGCAGCACTGACAACCGAAGTTTTCAGTACCTCCCAGACAGAGTTCACGCAGTCAGACTGGTAATTAGCTCCTTCAATGTTGTCGCTGACAAGATCCTGATATCGTTTCTTTTGATCTTCATTTATCAGACCTTCACAGTCGAAACGTTCCATCCGTTTCGCTGTGTTCCCCGACCTGTACGAAAACTTCCACCGTAGCTTTGCAGCGACCAAATAATGATCGCTGCCTACGTATTTGGTTGCTGACCGATAAGTTCTCACATCCTGCACAACCCGAGCTCGCCCTTTTGAAATTAACACGTGGTCAATTTGGCTCCGGGATGTTTTGCGAGGATGTGTCCATGTCTCTAGGTGTATCTGTTTGTGAGGGAAGAATGTGCTTGCTACTCTAAGATCATGAGCAATTGCAAAGTACATCATTCTCTCACCATTATCGGTCGCAGTTTCGTGTCGGGAGTACGGACCTATGTTTTCACACAAGTCGGCCTGATTTCTGCCAGCTCTAGCATTAAAGTCCCCAATTACCATTCTAACATCGTGTTCGGGTATAGATCCCATCAGATCGTCCAAGTCATTGTAAAATGAGTCTTTATCTTGGGGCTGGCTTACTTCTGTGGGCGCATGTACACAAATTATCGACAGGTTGGCTAACTTCATGCGCAGGCGAAGCATACACAATCGGTTATTGACTGCTTGAAAATCCAAAACAGCCTTCTTTTCCGAGCGGGGGTCCGGTGTTGTTTTGGCGGTATCCATTTTTCTTTTTGTTGATTTTATAAACAGTTGATTTTTTTACGGATGCGGGTCGTCAGCCCAGCGATCCAACCGTTTAGTCGCCTCCTACGACAAGCAAAGGATACTGTGGTGGTATTCTTAGGAAACATGTTCGTGCAATTTAGATTTACGAGACATGTGAGTGCCCCCCGACCACAGGGGCCAAACCAATCCAGGACGAATATCTAGTTATAAATTTCATTTCAGGAGTAAACCAATATACTGGCCTGTGGACACAAAATACCATATCTTATTGACTTCTACAAAACAGCGATGGACTATCGTCGGATCACTCATCTGTCATCATGACTCTCAGTGAAATGATTGTTAATAAATAAAGGGGCCAAGGTTAACAAACTATCGGTACAGTTAGAAGACGAACTAGACAATAAAATTCTATGTACACCGTTCAACAGTTCTCCAATTTCCGCCAAACGGAAATGAATAAAAATAGAAGCAATCCACTGGAAGTCAGACAATTAGTCAAAGAAAAACGGAAAGCACAAAAAATTTGTACCCTGAAACTAAGTTTTAAATTCCTATACATATATGAATCGTAGACATTTAACCATCTCAACAAACTCTTTGCTACCCACGCTTTAATATCAGTCCAAAATTTTCGTTTTGGTCAACTCAAAGCTTGTCGATATATCAATAGATAAATAAGTGTAGAGCTATCGAAGAAAGTGTACGTTGCGTTTATTGAAAAAAACTAGCTTTTCTCCTGCTAAAGCTTTTGAAAAAACTCACATATCTTAAAGAATATTTTTAGAGCTTGTTAGCGGAAGCCGAGGGAACATATTACGAATCTTGCATATAGTATAAATATTGCAGTTCCCATGAATAGGAATGAATGCTTTACAAGGAATCGATCGAAGCTTTTAAATAACTATGCGATTCCGATGATCTTGATATACGGCCACGGAAAGTTCTAAATTCTGATGCGCGTTTTTCACTATATTTGACCAGATTATCGGTATGAATAGAGGCGTTACCTTGCGTTATCTTAAAAGAAAGCTTTTTTTTAAAAGCCTTTCTAGGTTGTGCATGTTTTTTTGCTCAAAATTATGATTGTGGTACAGCGCTCTATTGGCTATGGTCTTCTGTCAAGATTATTTCCTTCTTTAGGAGATCATATGGGAATAATAATTAAATTCAACATCAAGATTCAATTTATTTACGTCATAAAAGGTAACAGCTTTAATTGTTTAGCCTAAGTTACGAGGCTCGATTTTTAAAAGTTTTATGTAGATTGCAGGTCATAAATTAATTATGTGATAGATCAATGGAAAGATTAATAGCATTATAGTTTGACGAATCTTAGTTAATACCATCATCATGCGTAACGATCTTCCTCTTTGTTAACGAATCTTACTCCATAATTTATGTGATGGTAATTGGTAACCCAGGATCAAGCCGTCTATAGATGTAATCACTTTTATTAATTCTAATTAACTTTTAGACCACAGGCCTAGTTCGAAGAAAATTAGGCCAATTATCAAATATCCCTCAAAAACAGTCATTCCGTCGAATCAAGTGAACTCCAGCAGATAAGCATCTCTGTATGTCACAAATTTTTAAAAAGCTGCCTTGATCCAGAAAAAATATGATATAAATATTTAAGTTTTATTTCTAATAAGCTCGCGATAAAATACCGAAGGAACACTAAACTAATTTGTTGGCCCTGAAGCTGACATACCTGGGAATTAACCTATGTGTAAGGAGGTCTGAAACCTCGTTGCCAAGGCCCGGGTTATTTTGTTCGGTATAGTTGTATTGAGAATGAAGTGTTGGCATTTCCATGTTCGGGGGGAGCGGCTTGGCAAGTCAATCACAGTAACTCAATATATTAGAATATCATCAAATTAGATTGCTGAAAAAAATACTGTTTCCGCCCGGGATCGAACCGGGGGCCTTCCGCGTGTTAGGCGGATGTGATAACCACTACACCACGGAAACACTTGTAAAATTATAAATTATTATTGAACCAAATAAAAATTATATGCGCTTAATGTTGATAGGTAAAAAACTACAAGATGAGTGGGCGAAAGTATAGGGCGAGTCATCCTCAAAAATCGTGACAACTATAATAATTGTCGCGGCATAATGCATGTTTAAAGTTATTGTATACGATTTGTGGAATGTTGAGAACTGAAAGTTTAATGAACTAAATTAAACCTTCTGCAAATTGCAGGTCGAAACCAATTTATTTGAGAAACGAGATATTTGAAAGGGCGTACGAGTAATTCAGGATGGGACGCCTGAGCGAAGAAACGATAAACTTAACGTACTGCCCCAATTATATATAAGACAAAGTGGATCACAATGAGAAATAATCAACCAACTGTTTGGATGAAATGTTTTAAGATTGTCTTATGGATCCAGTGTGATATATCTAATCAACTAGAGAAGATTAGCTTATCATATGATATATTCTTATACCGAAGTAGTGAAATTGAAGGATTAGACCAAAAAGAGGAATCATAAAGTAAGCGTTGAAGTATACATGTGCTAATCTCAATCAAGCATTGCTTGAAACGCCGGCAGTGACATGATGTGCCATAGTGAAAGAGGGAAAAGTGATATTTTCTGATTCTCCGTGTCGACAACTGGTATGGTAATGACTATATTTAAACATTGAAATTGAACACAAAAGAGATAGCTAATTGAGCAAATGAATGAAATAATTAGAATCATGCGGGAATTGGAACCAGGTTAGTAGCGGAAAGCAACAGATACGATTCTCGGGCAGACACTTTCTTCTATGAATTTTATTGGCAAACTACTATTTTAATAGTCGCCTTTTAGCTCGATACATTTAGTCCTACGTTTTTTCAAATTTTCGATCCCTTCCGAATAATATGATTTCTCCAACCCTTAAAAATAGGCGTTTGTTGCATCAATGATCTCCTCATTAGCGCCGAATCTTAATATTTTTCGTCGAGCCATTTCTTGAAGTTCGGGAACAATAAAAAATCGCAGGGGGCTAAGTCTGTATAATATGGCGGATGTGGAAGCAATTCGAAGCGTAATTCTTGGATTTTGGCCATGGCAACTACACATGTGTGCATCAATGCATTGTCATGTTTGAAGAGAACTTTTTCTTCGCAAAATGCGGTCGTTTTTCTCTCAAAACGTCGTTGAAACGTTCCAATATGTTACAGTAATATTCGCCGTTGACTGTTCTCCCTTTTGATCGATGCGGATTATGTGGTCCGGATAAAACCGCCTTAGCCTTCTTCAGCGCAGATTCGCCACTATAGAAATCCGCTGTTTAAACTGTTCTTTGGTCTCCGGTGTATATAGTGATGTATCCATGTTTCATTCACAGTTATGAAACGACACTAAAACTCCTATTTATTTCGCTTGAACATCGCCAAACCTGCCTCTGAAGTTGTCACACATGTGCAGTTTTGGTCGATTGTAAGCAAACGCGGCCCCCAACGCGCGGATAGCTTTTTCATATTAAAATTAGTGTGGTTACTTCATTTGGGCGAACTGAAAGTTCGGCATCAGTTGTGCTTGTACGACCACAACGAAAATCAGTAAACCACTTGTGAATTATTTTAATCGATGGTGAAGAGTCTCCATAATATTCATCAAGCTTTGTTTTGGTTTGCGTAATGGTTCTTCTACTCAAAAAATAATGTTTAATTAACACACGAAATTCACATTTTTCCATGTTTGCAAAAAAACAATGGGTTGTCTGTTTTCAATGGCTGTCAAAACTGAACTAAATGACAGATCTGTCTGAAAATTTTAATTTGGTCTAGTGACAGATGGGATGGACACATGGCATCTGGGATTGGCCGAAAATATAATTCCTTGTTTCATTTTTACCAGACTTGTGCACACATTTTTAAAATCATTTACAGATCGCATGCTTTCGCGCAATTTGATCATTAAACTTTGTATCACGCGCAATAAGTGGCGACTCGACTACATGAAATAATTGTGTCTGAAAATTGTGGTTTAAACAATTATACTACAATCACCGCGTGATTGTAGTGTAATTGTTTAAACCACCACTGTTTGTAATATTTTATCACTTATCTTATTTTCTGTATTAATTAAAATAATGCGGCATCAGTCACCCATCATCGTCTAATTAAATACTTTCCCGCATTTATATGTAGATATACAATTCTCGAGTGAAATTTTTACAAATTTAAATTTAAAATTTGTCTCTTTCAATTTCTTGCGTATAATAACATAAACTATATTATGTATCTATGTACATACAATCAAAACGTTAAGATCTACTAACCCAACAAAATCATTAACAGAATTTTAATTCCAGCTGAACTAAATTTTTGGTTTTCGTATTAATATAAAACTAAAAATTATGGTAATCGTGTGTACGCATATCTGTATAACGAAAATGCATTTTGACCATATATATGTACATATAGACGACTAATTTAATAATTTATATACGATAACGTTTTTAATTTAATTAGAAGATCAATCGAAGAATATTGTTGAATTTTGTAAATAATTTTTATAAATTAGCGCCGCAAGCGCAGAACTCAAGTATATGGGTTGTGAATACCCAAGGTAATATTAATTTTTTATAGGCCAATAATCCGCATATATGTATGTATATGTATACGATATAGTAAAAATATGAAAGGTGCTAATAAATTTCCGGGTAAACAAAAAACCTTTTATTCTGCATAATTTGATGGCTATTAAATTTTTAATTTTTTTTTGTTCTAACAATATACAAAACCCAAAATTCACATACATTTTTCTAATTATCATATAAATGTCATGTTAATATACATATATGTTAATTTTGATTATTTAAATTACAAAAGATTTATGCTCGCCAATCACAATAAAACCCGTGGTTTTTAAGATTCCAATTACAAAATTATGAAGGTTTAACAATTTTATTAGTAAATTTACCTTTTACATTTTATTGTTAATTTTAATTACATCGCACATGTACTTCATTGAACATATGTGTCTTGGTCTTTTGTTACATGTATCTTAATTAAATCCATTTAATTTTCAATTATCTATACAATGTATACCAGAAAAGCCAATTAATCAAATTGTCATAATTTCTCCAATTTTCTAAATTGTTAAACATGGTCAAAATAACCAAAACATCCTAATTGCTCATTTTGACCGAATTGTCATATTTATCCAAAACATTCGGTTATCGTCTTAATTATTCAGTTCTTGTAAATGGTCAACATATTTTTTGTTTATCGTAACGATTTAACTTTACTATACTTAATCAGCTGCTCGTACCCAAACTTTACAAAAAATTTCATTAGAGTGACATTTTTTTATAGCCAGTATTATGGCTAAGATTTGAACAGTGTAACGATATAACTTACACAAATTCATTTTATCAATAAGGTTTCTTCATGTAATTCAAGGTTACACAAATAAAACGTCATATAGTGTGGGACAATGTTTGTGTTCTGTGTACCGCACAGTGTAAAAATCAACAAGTTTATACCTAGATAATTGACATCTTCCAGAACACTATAAAACCTTGGGCTGAACAGCATTTTAAGAGACGATTGATTATATGGGTGTTTCCAGTCAATTAGGATTCAAAAATTAAAATTCTTAGTTAACTTCCAAAGGCTCAATATTTTCAATATTCGACAGTTAGATTTAAAATTCGGAATTCAAAATTGTAAAATTCGCTCAAAAAATTAGTTCAAAATTCGATAATTTCATAGTTGAAATGAACTGTCGATAAAGAAGATTGTTTATTCTTGCTTAGAAGAGTTGGGACAGATCGCATTAATTTTACGTGCTTTCACACATTTATCGAAATAAAACCTGGCACAGTATTTACAGGCTCACAGACCTGTTCATGGAGGTATGAACAACGCAATCGAATCTCTATTACGGGTTTTACATTTTTGATTTTTGCCAATCATTCGTGAATTTGGATAAATTACATTTGTATATATGTAAAAATAATTGAACCATCTAAATGGTACCTGGCACAATATTTAAAGGCTCAAAGACCTATTTACCTAACCATTGCGATCGGTCCTCTATTATAGATTATAGGGATTACTTACGGATTATAGATTTGACAAAAAATTGGTGATGGTTAGCCCAGGCGATTTTGAATAAATTACATTTCTCTCTAAAATGTGTGGAAATAATGGAACCATCCAAATGAAACCTGGCACAATTTTTGCAGGGTCCAAGACCTGTTAATAGAGAAATGGACATTCCATTCAAATCCATTAAGGATTTTAGATTTTTGATTGACAAAAATTCGTGATGGTTAGCTCAGGCGATTTTGAATAAATTACATTTGTATATAAATGTGTAGAAATAATTGAACCATCTAAATGGAACCCGGCACTGTATTTAAGGGCTCCAAGCCCTGTTCATAGAGGTATGAACAATCGCAATCGGATGATTGTTACGGATTTTATATTTAAGATTAACAAAAAATCGTTATGGTTAGCTCAGGCGAATCTGAAAAAATTACATTTGTATATAAATGTGTAGAAATAATTGAACCATCTAAATAGAACCTGACACAGTATTTACAGGGTCCAAAACCTGTTAATAGAGATATGAACCATCGCAATCGGATGACTATTACGGATTTTAGATTTTTGATTGACAAAAAATCGTGATAGTTAGCTCAGGCGATTTTGAATAAATTACATTTGTATATAAATGTGTAGAAATAATGAAACCATCCAAATGAAACTTGTCACAATATTCACAGTGTCCAAGACCTGTTAATAGAGATATAAACCATCGCAATCGGATGAGTTTTACGGATTTTAGATTTAAGATTGACAAAAATTCGTGATGGTTAGCTCAGGCGATTTTGAATAAATAAAAGAGTAGAAATAATGAAACCATCCAAATAAAACCTAGTACAGTATTTACAGGGTCCAAAACCTGTTAATAGAGATATGAACCATCGCAATCGGATGACTATTACGGATTTTAGATTTTTAATTGACAAGAAATCGTGATGTTGGCTCAGGCGATTTTGAATAAACTACATTTGTATATAAATGTGTAGAAATAATTGAACCTTCTAAATGGAACCTGGCACAGTATTTTAGAGCTCCAAACCTATTTATAGATGTATGAACAATCGCAATCGGATCTCTATTACGGATTTCAGATTTTTGATTGACAAAAAATCGTGATCCAAGCTCAGGTGATTTTGAATAGATTACATTTGTATATAAATGTGTAGAAATAATGAAACCATCCAAATGAAACCTGGCACAATATTTACAGTGTCCAAGACCTGTTAATAGAGATATGAACCATCGCAATCGGATGACTGTTACGGGTTTTAGATTTAAGATTGACAGAAACTCGTGATGGTTGGCTCGGGCGATTTTGAATAAATTACATTGGTATATAAAAGAGTAGAAATAATGAAACCATCCAAATAAAACCTGGCACAGTATTTACACGGTCCAAGACCTGTTAATAGAGATATGAACCATCGCAATCGGATGATTATTACGGATTTTAAATTTTTGATTGACAAAAATCGTGATGGTTAGCTCAGGCGATTTTGAATAAATTACATTTGTATATAAAATGTTTAGAAATAATTGAACCATCTTAATGGAACCTGGCACAGTATTTAAGGGCTCCAAGACCTATTTATAAAGATATGAACAATCGTAATCGGATCTCTATTACGAATTTTAGATTTTTGATTGACAAAAAATCGTGATCCAAGATCATAAATTACATTTGTATATAAATGTGTAGAAATAATTAAACCATCCAAATAAAACTGGCGCAGTATTTCCATTATCCAATACCTGTTCATAAAGGTGTAAACCATCGCAATCGAATCGTTATTACGGATTTTTACCTGAGAAAATTGAATTTTATAAAATCAATATGTATGTAATCCTCTAAAGCGTTTTACCCATGGAGATTTACCCTATCACAAAGTAGGGTAAAGCGAGTACACAAAAGTAAATATTTAACGTTTAGGTTGTTCATTTTTTAATGATCTACGGATTAAGTAAGCTGAAAATAAACAAAAGAATGTATTTCAATAAAATAAATATACTAAAAATCGACTTTTACCTTAGTAATTGATTTACCCGTGGATTGGTCCGCAGCCCTAGAACCAATTTTCAAGTGATAACTATTTGCAAAATATTTCAAAACAATCGATATTTCCATGACAGAACACATTCGAGGCAGTATTGCCAACTATTATTTTTGGTGGGTGCCAGATTTCAATTTCAAAACTTAGGCCTTGGTTCATTCACAAAGTGTATAAATTCTATAGCTCTAATTTCACTGAAATTGTTTATGGGGAAAACGTTACTCTGTAGTGCTTTGCATTTTTAGACACAATGCGAATGTAGAATGAGTTTCGTCGCTTATAACTATCCACTAGCGGCTAGCCAGTGAACTAAATAATTCATTTTCAAAGGAATCATGTGAAAGTAGACACAATTAATGGAATTTTATTAGTTATGTAAGTACGAGTATGGATTTTAATTTAAACAAACCGATGATTACAAATATCATAATTTTAATTTCCTATTGGAAGGACAAATAAGAAAATGTTTTCACAAAGCTCCGTTTGTCATAAAAAAAGTTTTATATCAGATTGGAAGCAAATATTTGTTTGTTAATTATAAACAAATTATAAATAATAACAAAAAACAAGAATTTAATGTTCAATTCGAGTGACAATATTGTGAAACTTATTTTGAAAAAGCTCAACTTTTCATAAAATAGCTTTTACAGGAAATCAGGGATAAATAAAATATTTTCAATTGTGTTTTAATTAAAGAACCAAATAAGTGATTACAAATATCAAAATGTGTGTACTTCTAATGGAGCAATATTATAAAACCTTTATTCTCAAAGAGCTTAGATTTTCATAAAAAAAACTTTTATGTCGAATTGGAATCAATTAAAATAAATGCACTTATCATTTAATTTAGAGAAACAGATAATTACAAAATAGAAACACTGCATAATATTTCTTCAAAAGTTCATTTTTTCATAAAGGATTTTACCATAGTATTGAGTTGAAGTTAGACGATAATGCTTTCGCTCAAAATAGTCCATTTTGTTAGACTTGCTAAATTTTTCATTATCAATTTGAGATTGGCTGTGTTGTGTCAATACCAAATTGTTTATTATTGTGCGTTTTGAGATAACATGTCTTATTTTAGGTTTTTTAATTTATTAGTTCTAGCGGTCATTTTAAATAACAAATAAATTTATCGAAATGGATTAAAATATAGATATGGCCGTTTTGGGACGGATTCACTGATTTACTACACAACAACAAAACACAATTCCAAATTAAACGGAGACATTTTGGAACTGTATTGCACTTTTTACTAACAACAACCAATATAATAATTAATATTACTCAAATGACGAAAGGTGGGTGATTTCTGGTAGATCGGCATACCGTCGGACAAAACGATTCTCATCTCTATGACGGATTATTATCTCTACTACGGTTTATTTTGGATACTCACAAATTATGAATTTTGAATGAATGCGAATACCTACTGAAAATCATTTATTTTAATTGGTAATATGTAATAATTATATTATATAAAAATCTAATTTTATTATAATACTACATAATTTTATAATAAACTTAAATATCTACAAGAAATATAATTAAAACAATATATGTACACAAAAATTATCGGTGACACGGAATCGAAAAATCAAATCAAATAACACGTCAAAATTCAAAAAGAGCAAATAGCTATAGTATGCAGTACATTTATGTTACACTGCGTATTACAGTTTGCTCTTTTGCCAATATTCAAAAAATTGCTCATAATTTAAAAAATAATTATGTTTTAGTTGGTAACCCTGCGGCCCATTTTGCTCAAAGATAGAATTTTTTTAACTCGAGTATGGCAAAAGTAGGAAGGGCTTATATCATTTTAAGCGATTTGATTGACCGAGAGACCGGGTATTATACTATGGTAAATTCTCCCGATGTTATGTACGCTGCTTAAATTTTCAATTTGAAAGGCCGACATGAAACTTTTTTCGAAAAGCTCATTGTTTTATAAAATAACTTTTATGTTAGATCGGAAACAAATATTTGTTCTCTCTAATTAAACAGATAATTGAAAAATCTAAAGGACAATAATGTAAAAATAAATTCAAAAGCTCAATTTTTCAAGAAATAGCTTTTATGTCAGATCAGAGTGAAATTAAATATTGAGACTCGTTTTTTAATTATTGAAGCACATGATTACAAATACCTAGGCTTTTAGGACAATTGTAGAACCTTTCTTAAAAAGTTCATCTTATCATAAGTAAAACATTCATATCGGATCGGAAACAAATAAAATTTACACTGGTTCTGCAATCGCAGAAGCCAGATGAATAAAATGATTAAAAATCTTAATTTCTATTTAGAAGGACAATTGAAAGTTTTTTCAAAAAAAGCTCAACTTTTCATAAAATGAGATTACTGTGATCAAATAAAATATTTACAATAAATATTCTCTAATTAAAGTCACAGTTAGTTATAAATATCAAAAATTTAATTTTCAATTGGTGGGGCCGGGCCAGTGGTCAAATTTTTTTTTATCAAAAAGCTATTAATATAATAACTTTAATGTTAGATTGGGAAGAATTAAAATATTTACACTTGTCGTTTAAAAGAACGAAATAATTTCCAAATGTGAATTTTATTTGCCAAAAGGTCATTTTTTCAAAATAGCGCTTTTATGTCGGATCAGAATCTATTAAAACGCTTTATTTAACTCTATTCAATAATTTTGGCCTACATATTATATCAGAAAGTCATAACCGATATTGATCCGAAGTTTGAACCATCGAGGTTACTTTACTCGGCGAAAAACAAAAAAAATTGAATTGGCGTTCATTATATGTTGATATTTAAGATCACCTGCCACCTTCGCTCGCATAAAAATCCCTATTTAATGATGAATTATACATACATAGTCAAGAACGTTAAGCTTAACTGTAAATTTGTTGAAAATGTAGAAAAATGTAGTAGATTTTTATCGAATAAGTGATAGAATTAGTGCTAAAAAGATTTATATAGTGCCAAACTGCACTTATGTCCAAAAATGATTTTTATGGGGCTAACATAAATTGGATAGCGCTAAACCTGGCACTGAAAGTTTTAAAATAGCAACACTGACTAGAGGCTAATTTTATAGACATTCAGGATGGAGAGAACCAAAAAAACTGGCCCAAACATTCAATCTCATACCTCTCATTAGAGAACAAAATTAAATCTACTTTATCGACAATACTCAGATAAGATTTTCGTTTTTCGACTGGGACATTGGTCGATCAACTTTTATAATTTCCAGGTGGAAATTATCGACTAATTTTTACGATATACCCAAACATTCGAATATAAAAATGCATAACCTAAAATGTATAGAGTACATAAAACAATATTTTTAATCAATAGCAAGCTTTGAAATTAAAATAAAAATTTTACTTTCAGTAGGCTCTGAAATAATTGTAAAAATTCGATAGCTCAGATAGCATTCTCATAGTATGTATACAAAAATAAATTTAATTACCGATTTTTAAAAATACTAACGAGAGCCAAGCTCTAATTTTGCGGAGAACGTTAAAAATATTCCCTTATCAGTTCAAAAACAATAAAACTTTTTGAATCAGCCTTGAAACTGTGTGATACTAGATTTACTTCTTACTATTATGAGTATTCGACCACCATTAAAACAAAATACTTGTGGTATGTATGTGCAACAAATCACCCTGTATATCGTATCAATGAATAGCGATTACAGCGGCCCTCTTCCCGAATACGAATTCGTATACAAATTGTACAAATTCGTCCCACTAGAATTTTGAATACGAATTCGATTTATTCTAATACGAATTCGTGTCTACTTGATACGTTGCAAAATTTCCCTTATTCCGCTGTACGAATTCGAACCAATTTTGTTCGATCATGAACGGATTTCTGGACATTGATAAATTAGTTGACGACTAATGTGTTTAGAAAAAGTGTTTAGGGATTTTTTTTTGTTTTCAAAAATACTTATCTAAATTTTGAATTTCTTAAATTTCATAAATTGGTATTTCTGAATTCGATCGAATCAAATATTTTTACACTGTCAAGTTGGGAAATTTATTGGGAAATTTATTTTGAATGGTTAAACCTCTATGAATTTTAGGCCTTGGGTAAATGTTTTTGACGTTTGAATATGCAAAATATGTTATTTTCATATTTCATTTATTGTTTGTGTCATAACACAAACATTTTTTACGTTTATATTAAAAATAAATCTCATCAGCTACGATACAAGAAATCCAAAATTTAATTAAGTATTTTAGAACACAGTTTAGATGTAAGATTTTATACTTCAAGTTTTCCTAAATAGCTCAATTTGAGATCTAATTTCGTGACTGCCGATTTTGAAGAGGTTTTATAATTGGCTCAGGATAAAGTTATCACCAAGACGAGTGGCAGTATTTCAACTTCAATGGGGTAATAAAACGCTTCACAGTTTCATTAATAAAAAAATTAAATATTTTGTAATTTAGAATACATACTCGTAATTTAGAATATTTAAGACAAAATTTGTAAATTCAATAAAAAATATTTAAAATATTCAAGTAAATGCACAGTTATTTCTTTAATTCAATTAATTTAATATTTAACTAATTAGGTCGTCAACAGAAATCCGTTCATAATCGAACAAATTTGGATCGAATTCGTATTGAGGAACGGAAATTTCGCAACGGATCAAGTAGACACGAATTCGTATTAGCATAATACGAATTCGTATTCAAAAATACCAATGGTATGAATTCGTATAATTTTTATACAAATTCGTATTCAGAAATAGGACCCCAGGAATAGCACTTGAGGTGATACTTTTTTGTTCGGCCATTGTGTTCTCCATTTTCTGTATTTAGAAGCTTCATGCGTAACGTCTCTAATTGTATTCTTACAAGAAATCTCTGATATTATTCGAAATATTAAATTTAAAAATCATTTAATTGTTGGGGACATCAATATTGATATATTTAATTTTCCAGCGAACTCCGATGTCGCACACACAGTCCCATAGTAAAAAAGTTAAACTCGAACTTGAACCATGGATTTCTTAGGACCTTGCCATTCGCAGTAACATGAAAAATATATTGTATAAAAAATTAAAAACTCGACCGGTTAGTCCTCATACCGTTGATAGCAGTGTGTGTACACAGATAAATGGTAATCTCAAAAGAGAATAAGAAGCATATATATGTCAAAAAAGAACTACTGGGGTCAATGGAATTTTAGTAAAAAAACACTAAAGGCTGTTCGATTACCAACATTTTGTCTGATATAATAAAACTCTGCTATAGTTTTATTCGTTCTTGATTCGTTTGAACCTAAGCAGTCAATTGATAATAATGGTTTAAGTAAATGACTCATATTTTCAAGCTCTCCTTTATTCAAGGGATTGTACATGAGAGACTCAAATCAGCGACGATTATTCCCTTATTTAAAACTGGAAACCGTGTGATGCTGAAAATTATTGAGAAACTGGTTACAAATAGAGTTACCGCATTTATTTTAGATCGGTTTAAAATTTTTGGTGTTCACCAACACGTGTTCCGTCAAGGAATAAGTATACCAAGTCAGCTTTGTTAGAATTTTTGAATAACATCTATAATGTACGGTAAAATTTGTGCCGGGTGGTTTGTTGATGCTATATACTAAAGCCTTTAATATGGTTGATCACAAGCCTCTTTTATGTCTACTTTCGGACATTAGTTTTACAGGCGCATCGAACAATTGGTTAAACGTTTGTGTTCCACAGGGTTCTGTGTTGGGTCCTTCACTATTTTTAATTTATACAAACTCGATTTTTAAATTCAAATTATATGGTTATTATACCGGATTTGATGATGATTTGGCTTAAGCTTATATTGGTAAATCTTCAGCCGATGTGGCCTCCAAGATAACTTATAGTTTACTTATCATAGTGTTACAAATTACACGGCCAGTAATTGTCATTCGGACTGTATTAATATCGAGTTTGTTAAATCGTTGAAGTATCTTGGCATATATTTGATCACTAAACTTAATTGGAAAACTCATGTTACCAACTTGAAAATATATATGTGATCTAAAATCAATTTGTGTTCTGCATATAATATACCATGCATCGGTAATGTTTAAATGGGAATATGTTTATCATGTTGGGGGTTGGCGGTTCTTATTCTTATATTATACTATAAGTGTCCTTTTAAAATTGTTTTTAATTGGTCATCTATATACAAAATAAATTTAGCTTCATGCCAACTTGTAGTTTAGTGACATAAGGTGTCTATTTCAATAGATAGTCATAAATGTAAACGTGTGTGAAATTTGTCCTAAATCTATCCTCAAAAGCAACAAAACTAATTTCCGCTCATATACGTAAGTGTACAAAACAGAATGTGTCAATATAACCAATTTTATCAATAGGACACACAATTTGGTACGACCTCATACATAATTATGTCATGATCATGTATGCACATGAATCCGACATAATTATCTTGGGAAAATCCAAGGAAGCTAGGAAGCTAGCACCATAACGACGTATATACCAAAATCTCTTTGGATCTAAGCAAATTTGAAATTAGGGTATTAGGTATAAATCCGAAATTAGGGTATTGGGTATTACATTAAGAACAACCAAGTTTGGTATGACCAATATGTTATTGGGTTTAAGCGGGTTTAATGAGGTAATACCGCAAGCATATATATGTTACCCTTCCAATCCCCTGTTTTTTTCAAAATTAAAATATTTCTCGGATCTTAGACCCACAAACATCGTGGTACATGCGTCATAATGGTGTAAGCTTGAGTTAGGATGTTTAGAAGAAAAATCTTATAATCCAAATACATGAGGTATCCCTACTTTAGTCCAAATATGAATAAATTTAAAAAAATTATTCAGAAAGATGTAAGTTGAAGTACAAAATGTATTTTGTTGCAACTAAGAGTACGTTTCTTTTTTTATTTCAGGGAAATCGCATCGGTACTGCAATTTGATATGCCTAAAATCGATAAATAAATTTATCAAACTCTAATATTTAATTGGAATATTTTTTGTTTGTTTTTATGAAATTCTTAAAGTTATGTGAAAAAATTGAAAAATTTCGAAATTTTTCTAAATTTTATAGCGAATTCTGGAATTATCAATTTGTATGTCAATTTTTTACGGTTCAGAAAATATGATGACATAGTACGAATTTGGTTCAATTTCTAAAATCTGTTCAAATTCCGAATTTTTATTAAAAAATCAGTATTGAAGTTTAGTCTAATAACGTTTACACAAAGAGCCTGAATATTAAGAATCTTTGTTGGGTAATTTTTTATTAACAGTCTCTAAACACAAAACACAAAGTTGTATTGATCATCAGCATAACTGATCGCAATCGCATCATCGTTAATTATATTGTTTTTGATCGTGATCGTAAAAAAAATATTTTTTAAATTTTTTTGTAAATAAATTGACTCGTTCACCATCACATTTGCGTATTTAAACTGGTTACACCGATCGCAACTATGGATTTCTCAACTATAATCCGGATTACAATGGTTTCGGTATTAACTTATTTATGTATAATTAATGATCCACCCACCATATAGCATACCACCATCAATGTACAGAAACAGACATACATATGTTGCAGTAGCCATCATACAAATACATAATAGAAATAGTAATTGTAGTAATGCTATGTTATAATAACAAATCGAGTACATAAATAAATACATAATATTATAACAACAATAATTGAACGTAACGTCTCATGACTCATAAAGCAGCTTTTCATGGGAATCAAATCTTTAAAATATTAAAATAACATTTTTTTTTATTTTTTATTATTAACAAACAATAATAATAATAATAATACATATAATAAAAACTAAAACTAGTTTTCAATTTTTGCTTTTGTTATAACTTTTATAAGATAGTTTTTTATTTTATTAATACATAGTTTATTAAATAATTGGAAATTACTTAACAATGATACGAGAAGTTTTTATTAGGCTGGGTGTTTGTATATATGAGTATATATAAAAGTATATCGCATGCACGATACGCCATGGATTGCATGTTAAATAAATCACACAGAAATTACACCCACACCGACCGACCGACTATAGAATTGATTTTAAATCGACATTGTTGTTGTTGTCAATTAAATTTTTTTGCGGTGATGTTGTTGTTGTCATTCGATTTGATCGGTGATCTCAGATGCTTCTTAAAATTACATCTTGTGTTTACATTGTAGCTGTTTGGTTGGTTGTTGAATGTGTACGTAAATGAAGTAATTAAGCAAAAATTAACATTGTTTTCGTAACGGGGCACTATATGTATAAAGAGTAGTTTTTAAGTTGGAGTTAATTTTTTACAATTTAGTGACGATTTAATCCCGAGGTCGTTAATTTACAAATTGGTTTTATAGTTTTGAGAAAAAGCACACAGAACATAAAACGGTTGTCAAGTTGATTGTAAATTTAAAATGTTTAATGATCGTTTGCATGTGATATAATACCACCGAGTGTAGCTACTTGTTACAAATTTAAGAAATTCGGATTTTGCAAAGTCCCAAAATATCTTAAAGTATCTAAATTTGCAAATTTCGGGGTTTGTAATAGTGAATTTTAATCCGAAATTTAAATTTTTCAAAAGTCACTACACATACCTGTGCGAAGATTTCATACAAATCAGATGTCCGGTTTAGTGACGGACTTGCCGCCTTTAGACCAATTTGTCTTTCCCGAAAACAAACATGTTCTTTCCAATCATTGATAACTAAATACTCCATTTAAAAACAAATAACCCTTGAATGGCTGACTATTGAATATTTATAACTAGAAAATTGTAGGTACAATAGGTTTATTGTACCATAGTATAGAAATCACAATTGAATGCAAGAAATTCCTTTTTTGAACTGATGATCGTATTGGAAACCTAAAGTACTTGGAAACTTTATGGGTTAATTTGTAAATCGATACGCCACTGTGGGGGCCTCAAAATCCAGAGAATTTCCTCAATTTGAAGTATAACGACCGTATTCGAAACCCAGGGGGTCTAGGATGGTATTTTCGATAGCGTTTTTTTTCTCTCTAATATAGGACAGCTACAAACAGTGAGCAATTTGATACTACTTTTAATCAACCAATAAGCAGTGGAATGGAATGATGGAGCGGTTGAATGCTGTAGGCTCCCAGCGATAACCGTACAGGATTGGAAAAAAGTTTGGAAAAATTTCAAATACAACACAAAAAATAAAATGAGAACAAACAACAAATCAATTACAGGAACGGGTGGAGGCCCAAGTAGAGTGAAACGGTTGAGTAACAACGAGGAGAGGGTAAATTGCTGGATGAATTGGAGGAGGTTTGGATGTGGTTTGGAAAATTCAACAACTAACCTAGGCGGTTCAACCGGAAATGTACATAATTGCAATTGAAGATGCGGGAGTTTGATTTACGAGAAAGTGAACTGGATGCTTAGAAATAAAATAACTTATTAATTTTTCTAATTTTATTTGAATTCATAGTTTGAGATTTGGAATCATTATTTTATTTGAAAAATTTTATTTGAATAAATGGAATCATAAAATATAACAGCTTTTGTCTTAAACAAATTTATTTACGATGTATATGTTATTCATAAATTGTCTCTTGTGTGATCTCTTCTCCTTCTGGCTTCTTGTGCGATATTTTCGTTATCTTCATTGTCTTCGATGGAAATTTGATTATCCTCGCTCGCATTTCGCACCACATCATTTTCAAGGATCGGAATGTGGTATCTCGTACATAAATTATACAATTTATAATTTGTGCAACCTTTTCAAATTGATAGTGCAACTCTCTCGCAAGCAGCAAACATCTCAACCTTCTCTTTACTACACCAAATAAGCGCTCAATTTTTGAACGAGCTTTGGAATGAGCCGTATTGTTTCGAGATTCCACCGACCCTTCAATTGTTTTTCTATAAGGAGTCATCATTCATGGCTCCAAAACGTAACCGGAACCGTCTATTTAATTTAGTAGTGATAGTATAATCTACAATTGAGATCGATTCATATAAATTACCTAAAAGCCAAGAGGTCTTAGCCCCTCGTCTCCAATTCTGCTCTATAATTCTTCGATTCACACTCATACTCCTAATTTTGATTTCGAAAATTTCATAATATGGTATTTTCGAAATTATCGAAACACTCGATATTATCGAAATAAAACACTATCGAAACTGGAATAATAGCTACTTTCGACGTTATCGAAACGTTCGATATTATCCAAAACAAACGCTATCGAAAATAACATAATAGGCCTCCAGAGGGACTACTAGCTATCGGAAATACCTTAATAGACCCCCTGGCACCAGAGCGTCGGGCAGTAACCAGGTTTAGGCCATATACGTCAGCAGGACCACATGGCATTATTCCTGCGGATGTCCAGAAAACTATCGACTTAACCCTACTCTGGCTGGAAGTTATCTTTAAGCGTAACCTAGAACTTTGTCACATTCCAAGAAAATGGACTGAAGTAAAAATAAGATTTATATTTAATACCACCCAAGACCTACCTAAGGTTAAAAAAAAAGTAGGTGAATCGTGAATATGAAATGAAAAATATTGATACACTTTGACATTGGAGGATCTTCATTAATGTTTGGAGGATCTTTATTTGGAGGATTTTTATTAATGTTCATGACACCCATCTAAAACATAAAATAAGAGCCTGACGTACAATAGTGGAAAGGACAACGAGATACGGATAGATGGGTCGTTGTTTATTATACCTTTCGAAAAGGAATTGGATGAGATATTTGAGTAACCACTGAATCCTCCTACATTGAAATTTGAACCTTCGATCAAAGCGCCATCCCAAGTCACCACCAAATTGTTGGTGAGTATTTTTGACTCACCGCACTGTGAGAACGATAATACCAAAATTTCAAAGTGGTTCAAGTCACATTTATGACGTGTTTTTCGGTGAAGTGAGAACCATAGTAGGGACATAAATCGCTACGCAACTGTGGAAGCCTCGAAATCCAAAGAATTTCCTCAATTTGAAGTATAACGACCGTATGCGAAACCCAGAAAATGAAAACTTACTGAATTCAGTTAAAATTTTAAATCAATTGTTCATAAATCCTTCGCATATCTGGAGAGACTAGAAATTTAGGTTCTCTGGGCCAGAATAGAGTTGCCAAGCCAGAGAAAAATACGGATTTGAAATTTTTTAGATTCCGTTGAACTTTTTATTAAATACTTCCTAAATTTGGAGAGCTTAGAAATTCATTTTATACGGAAAGCCTTATAGAATTTCAGAAACAATTTGTTATTTGAAGCGTTTTCCATTTCGGGCCGAGAAAAGGATAGGCACGGTTATGAAAAATACGAATTGGAAACCAAGATAATTAAGAGTAGTTTGGATTCAGTGGAAGTTACAGAACTCAGAAAAATTTTAAAAACCCAGAAAATGGAAATTTTCTGGACATTGTAGCTAAATTTGAGAGGACTTGATTGCAAAAATATTCCCTCTCCCTCCCCATCATAGCTCTGCAGAGGTTCGTATATCTGCAGATATTTTATTATTTTTTACAAACTAGTTTTTGTAAACTGCCCTTTTCTAACTAAAGAAAAATCCTGAAACTTCCCTTTTTACTCGTGTTAATATCTGGTAACCTTACTTAAGTACAAATCTATGAAAAATTTGCCATATGGATCCTAGTATTGTTGAATAGTGTAGCTGTAATTGGGCTCCGCCGTTAAAGTTGGACAAATAGACAAAAACCATGAAAATCGCCAAATCGTATATAAACGTTTCCCTCAAGCAGTGGATACTTAAACCTTACCAATTACTATTAACACAAAACATTACTATTAAAAGGGTTGAGTTACGCTGATAAATATTGAAAACTAGATAAGAATTATGCAAATCCTATATAAGTAAACGTTTAACTCAAGTACAACCTTATTCATACCCATACATATTGATACAAATTTCGGCAGGTCTGAGCATCCACAATTCAACAATATTAGCCGATGATATGTAGAAAACTCTGAAATTCCTGTTGTTCAACTGCCTTAATGTGAACGAATCTTTTGTTCGTGCTTTTTGATAATATTTCTTACTTGACAATAATTTTGAAAGATTTGGGGTCCTTATCAGCAATGTGGAATTGCAGAACCTTGCAACCCTAAAATTCGTGTTAATTGGTCTGATGTGAAGGACTTTGTTTGTAGTTTTTGTCAATTATAAGTTGATACCATCAAAACTCTAAGATTCGTGTTTATTGACTTAACGTGAGCGACACTTTTTACACGAATACAAGATAACGATTTGAAAATGTTTATAGCTGTCCAGTATTCAAAAACGCTAGTGATCCTATGTAGCATTCTGGATCCGTGTTAATTACGGCCGTTTTAATTCACAAATTTTTTCAACATCCCCAATTTCGTTATACGAAAAATGCATTTTTGCTTATATACAAAATGTTAATCTAGAAACGTTCAAGTCCACTACTCAGAATACTAGTGACTATATGGCAAGAGCTCCTGGATTTTTATGCTTGAGTGAAACGTGTACATACGATTTGCAAACTTTCAATATTTATCAGCGGAGCCCAACACTTTCAATAGTGACGTTTTGTATTAATTTGGAAAGGTTCAAGTATCCATAAAAGTCTAAATTTCGAAATGTGAATTTTGTAATTAATTCGAATTTTTAAAAGATCCAAATTAAATTTGTAAATTTTTTAATCAAGTCTTTTATTTGCAAAAGTTTAAAATTCGATATAGTCCGAAATTAAAATTCTAGAAAATTCCTGTGTTTCAAAAGTTTAAAATTTATCAAAATTCGATAATTGGAAATCCAGGATTGCAAAATTTGGTCATTTAATTTCGACATTTAAATTCTGAATTTCCATAAATTTTGAAAAAATAATTGTAAATATATGAAAATTAACATTTGTTAGTTTGACAAAAGATAAAAATTCGAATTTCCTACAAAAATCAAAATTATGAATTTTTTTAATTGAAGTGGAATTTCATCTCAAATACCTATTTGAATTTTATTGCAAATTTTGAAAGAATTTCTCCGTTTTATTCCGTATCCAGCACATCAAGTAGAGTAATTTTGAATTTTGTACGATCATTTGAAAAAAATCTTTTGAAATTTAAAATATTGGCTAAATTTTGTTTTTTAAATGTTTCAAATTTAGATCTGTCAAGAGAAAAGATAGAATGTAAAATTTAGTATTAGTTCAACCTAGCAAATATAGTGGTTAAAGCTACGACATTTAGCATTTCTAAATTTCCTACTTAAGCCTCTACAGTTAGAATTAAATAATTTCGATTTAGATTATTGAATTTCTGAAATAAGTTTTTCAAATCAAACTCAGAAATATCAAAATTTGGCATTTCTTTTTGTAGTCAGAATTCTGAATACGTTTTTCAAGTCTAGGGGATTTTGCAAGCTTGATTTTTCTTGTAAAATATCTAAAATTTCTAAAATTACATAATTCGAAATTCCAATTGGAATTTTCAGTAATCCCGATTAGTGTATCAATTTTGAATTTTGCATATTTATTCTAATTTTGAAAATTTCGTATAGTTTAGAATTTAAAGTAGTAATTTATGAAAAATTGAGAATTTTCTAAATATTAAAACTTTCGTTCATATTTTCAAATTCCTATAAGGTTTTTAAACAATTTATATTCTAATATTGAAATATTTACTTGAATGAAATATTTAAATTATTATAAATTGCTGAACTCCCAAACTCATAAATTCTCTACAAATTCCATAAATGTTTAAAAACATATTCTTAAATTGTAATAATTTAGTTTTAAAAAAAATTAAAATTTAAAATGCCGATGGTTAAAATAACGATGCGAACTAGGGGTTTTTTAATTATAAAATTTCCAAACAAAAAAATATTAAAATTTTAGTGCCTGCCCAAATTATTAAATTTTCAAACTTAGTCCTATAAATTCACAATCAATTAATTTTTCATTTTTAATTTTAAATAAAACGTCAAATTGAAATTTTGATACTTACATTCGTCGTAAGAAATGTCGAATGCCACTTTAAAGATATATGTAAGATATAGATTATCGCATTGCGTAATTTTGTAAAGTGAAAATTTAAATACCTTCCAAAATTTTTAAATTTACAAATTTAGCCTCTAGAGTTATAATTTTGCTCCAAAATATTGATTTTTTTAAATAAGGTTTTCAAACTAAACTCAGAAATTTCAAAAATTTGGCATTTTGTTGTTGTTGTTAGAATTTTAAATTTAACATCTTCTCAAGACATTTGGCAAAAAAAAAGCTCGGTTTTTCTTTTCAAAACGTCTAAAATTTCCATAGTTCAATAATTTGAAATTCCAAGGATTTTTAGTAATCCCAATTAGCAAACAAATTTTGAATTTAAAATCTTGATAATTTCGAATCAAATGAAATGTTGATTTCTCTATATTTTGTACAATTTTAAATTTAAAGTTGAAATTAAGTAAAAATAGAGTGAGAACTTTCAAAATTTTAAAAATGTTGTGACTACTAAAATTTATAAATTATTCAATCTACTGAAATTCACAACGTCGAACATCTGCACCCTCAATCGGAAATCATTTACAATTTAGAATAGAATTTTCATTAAACTACTAGTAAAATTGAAAATGAAAGTTTGAATTTCGATTTTGATGTGTCATAGATTTTTTATAGAACTCGATATTCTATGGAGACTATTGAATTTGGAATAATCGAAACCCATTTTTAGCATTTTTACGTATTTTGTCAGAGATTTAAATTTTACGAATTTTTAACTCTCAATTCTAATTTCAATTTTATTATAAAATTCTGATAATTTTCAAATTTTAGTAATAAAAATTAGAATACCAAATCTGAATTTATAATTACAATTGGATTTTAGAAATATTAAATTTCGTATATTTTGCATATTTAACGTTCAAAACCCGTCTAAATCCAAACGTTAAAACTTTAGTGTTACCCAAATTTTCAAATTCAGCTGCAATCCATAGAAATTCATATTTTATTCAAATTTCTAAATTTTCGGATTCAAAACGTAGCATTATATTAGAGTATTAAATTTTTTCAAATTCCAAAATCTCAAAAATTCAACCTCTGAATTGGAAATTCTTATTCGAATTTTGAAAATTTAGAATCTTTTGAAATTTTAAATTTCGTGTATTTAATACAATTCTTATTTTAAAGATGAAACTTCAAAACTTTAAAGTATATATTAAAAAATTTTGTATCCAACGAAATTTCAAAATTTTCAAATTCTTGATACTCTAAAATTTTAATTTCGATCTTTTTAAAAAAAATTTTAATTCCGAAATTTTTTTTTCGAAGAATAAATTTTTTAAATTTTGCCAGAATTCTAAATTTTAAGCGTCTTTGAAAAGTCAACCTTTCTCTTAAAATGCCGAAAATTTCCAATAATTCAGAAATCAAAATTAGTATAACAAAATATTAAATTTTCAAATTCCTGAACAAAACTCAGAATTAGCGAATTATAGCATTTTGTTTTGTCAAAATTATAAATTTTACAAATTTCAAAAGCTAATTCTAGTTAGTAGGGATATCAATTCTTAATTTGAAATTCTGTATTGAAATTTTGAGTTTCTGAATTAATTAATTAATTAATCGTTAAAATTTGGCAAAAATTAAGTAACCTTCCTAATTAGAAATCGTTATCAGTTTGAAGTTTTTTTGAGTTAATAGATATTCTTAATTTGAATGGTCTTTTGAAATGTTGGAACTTATAGGAATTAGAATTTCGATATAGATTATCGAATTTTAATTTTTTGAAATCGAACTCATATTTAACAAAATTTAGCATTATTTTTCTTTTATATGAATTCTAAACTTTGCGATTATTTTAGATATAGCAGTTTTTGAAAATTTGAACTTTCATTTCAAAAGCCAATTAATTCAAAAGTTCAGTAGTTTTCATGTATCAATCCTAAATATGCCGTTTAATTTCTATCGAATTTTGAATACACTTTTTAAACAAATTTCAAAATTAGTAAAAGATACTCCATTATTAGACAAGACTATGGTTTTTATATTACAGATTAACTGAGCCAACCGAAAATCCTAAATATGCCAAAAGTGTTGTAAAGACAATATTGGAGGGCCTGTAGAAGAACAACACCGATTACTGGGAGTGGAAATATTTATCAAGCGTTTCGTAGAAGTATAATATCTCTCAAATTAGAACCCAAAATAAAGTCTACGTCGGAAATGTGTGCTAAATATTTGAAAAAATATAAATCTGCAAGAGACCAATGAAAAAAGTGATATTATTGAAATAATAGATTTGCGTGTGATATTGAAAGAAGAAGTCTGAAGACCACCTAAAACCTATCAGATATCTTTCTTCACACAAAAATCGGTTGCTAGGATTTATTTTATAAGTTTTCATAAAACACTGTCATGAAGTAGCCGTGGCCGTGGATCATGTCGATGTTTCTGGCATATTTAAACCTTCAACGGACGTAAAGTTAAAACCAAAGATGGATGAATTGAAGGCGGTATAGGAGGCTGAGCAAAAAAAGAATGGTTATCTTGCAAAATTGAAGGGGAAAGTATGCAAACCACTGATCCGGAAAGCAAAGCATTTTTAAGTAGGAGAAAGGAAAAAACTAAAAATGACCATGAAATGATAGGATTTTATGAATTTCGGAGTTCCATAGGTTTTTGCTGATCTAAATAACAATAATCTGACACTACAATCTTGAAAAATATGATACAATTGTCTATTTTAATTTAAGAGTTGTCATTATTTTAAGCCACAAAGAAAACTAGAAACGAACTCAAGTCTCCATAAATATATTTTACAGTCAAAGAATATTTAGGTGATCAAAGTTTAACAAAAATGAACACATCAAAATTTGAAGTAACTATTATATTGTAACAAGAATTTCATAGGTTCAATGGTACGCCGAAGATGAATCTACTATAAATAGAATTTTTGTGTTCTTGGTAAATCCATTAAATCTTGATTTCTTGAAATATAACGATGATCTTTGAATTTTCGTTGTATACGTATATCCAAATGTATGACAGTACAATAAAAAAACACCCTCACATCACTTCAAGATATATACATATTTAATTGTTATATACGTGATCGTTATCACATGATCGATCATTTGTTTGCGCGGGGGGATTTTTTGTATTTTTACATACTAAATTATTTGTGGTGCAACAGGAATTTTTAAAATGTATAAAGAAATACCGCGCTGTTTCGGCATATATACATCGATCCGTAACTATCGAGTTTCTTAATAAAATTTTATATATTCACAACAACCGACAGCCGACATTAATCGAGCGATCAATGCAGAACAAAAGCCAGACAAATCGATTTTCACTTTCTTCGACAGTACCTACGTATTCTATACAATTTTTTTTATTGTGTTACCATATTTCTTAAAATGGTAAAAAAACTATAAAACCATAATTTTTTTTTATAGTTTTTTATAAACAATAAATTTGTTTTTTTGTAAATAAAAATAAAAATTAGAAATGGCCATGTTATTCAAATTCGTTTATAAATAATAATTTACAGACTTCCCCGCGACATTGAACCGTTTAAAAGACGTGCCATAGTATTGTTTATCCGCTTATTATGATTTACAAAAATTATGTTGGTTGCAGTGTGCGGTCTGAAAGATTAATTTTTATTAAAATGGTCTGATGTTTTGTAGGAGGTCATATACTTTTCAAAACTACCATAAATATCACCATGAACTGTATATAAATAGTTGAAACTTAAAAACTTAATAAATTTTCACATAATTGGATTTGGATATACAAACAAATCGAGGAAGTTGTGGGTCCTCCCAATTATGGGATGTTAGCTCTAAAACGTACGGATGATAAGAATCGTATATATGTATATGCACGAATTATGGTTTGATCGATGCCTACCTACGTCAATTTTTTGCTTTTTAACAATTTTTATTTATTTATGTACTTATGTATATGGGGAACGTTACAAATTGATCTGTTTTCGAATTTTAATTTTTTTTTTTAGTAATCTGACTGAATGATCTCAGACAATTTATTAAGAAAAGTTTGCTGCGTTAATTAATTTAATATTGAAGGTCATGAGTATTTGTCATCGATCAAAACTATTAATTGTTGTTTGGAAATAAAATATTTAACCTATATTTGACGTATGGTCTAATAAGGATATTGTAGGAAACAGTTTGTATTCAAAAATCGTTATTAATGGATCATACAACTTTGTATTTCAATACCAAAAATATAGGAGCATAATTTAAAAGCCGCAGAGAGTGTGTGAATAGCTGTATTAAGTTAATGTTTTAATGTATGTGTACACGCTCCTATCATCAGAAATAAGTATTAATAGCACGCATATTTTCTCTTCAAGATTTTCTACCTCAGTCAACATAGCACCGTATCAATTGACATCAGAAAATACAGTGAATTATGAGATGAAATCAAATGCCTTAATTCGTCATGAATATCGGGTATCCAATGTAATTTGTGGGATGACGTCTTGCAGGAATACACGTTATTTTGGTGTTAGCTTGTCTGGCAAGTTGTTCGCAAGAAAATTTATTTATTCGTATTTACAAGAGATATTCAAATTTATTAGAAGCCACTGATTTAAACCGCCACTGATTGTATCAATTCCGTTTTAATTATAGATTCTTTGAACACAAATTTTTTTATATAGACAGTTCAGTTACATCAGAATTAGTGATTTCATTGGGGTATACCTGAAAGCGAAAGGTGTGAGGTTGTTTGGTTGTTTTCAAAACGATGCCTTAATAACTATATATGTATAATAACAACATTCACATAAATATAGTTTATGCGCGCCCCAAGGGTGCAATCGTTGATGATTAAAATAGAAAAGAAGCTATTACAGATCATTTTATTTTTAATTCCAGAGGCGAAAGATGTCGTGGAAAAGAAAGGTAAGAAGTCTTCGAAATTTTGTGCAGTGTTCCTTTATTCTATATCGTATCAATTTGTCAAAGATTGGTACAAATATTGCAATAATAAATCGATAGATAAAACTTCATGAAGACGATCAGAGATTTCAGCGTATTTTGTGGAAATCAAAACCAAAAGGCTACCGTACCAATTCACTATGGTTGATATTTGAATAATCAGTTTCATCTTTAAAGGTTCCGCAGTCAATGCCAGAAAGAGGTATTGGTATTCAAACTTTGGATTCTCTAAAGTCACGCACACACGTTCTGCATCCTTAGCAAATTGGAGAAGTTTGAACCAAGGCAGAGAGGATAGTAGATGCATCAGGAATTGTCCTGGAATTAACACGTGAGACCTAATACAATCAAAAGCAGAGCAGCTGCCGATGAAGTGTATGCTATTATCATCATCTTTAAGCCATTCATCGCATACGGCATTACTGGCTAGTCCTATACGATGGAGATGACCCTTGAAACGGCCATGGCCAGTAAGAATCGATACTAAATTTTTAAGTTAGTAGTCAGCTTCGAGTTGGGCTCGTGAAGGTGAATGATCACGCTTGCTTTAAGTGAAGTAGAGCAGCATTTTTGATTATTTTTTTACCAATGTAAAGAGGCAACGAGCAGCAGGTTTATGTCCAACGAAACATGAACGTGAGCCAATTTTTGCCAAATTGTCCGCGATTTTATTATCTTCAATGTCACAAAGCGCAGGTACCCAGGCGATTAATTCCACTTGGGAAATACTACAGAAAATACCCAAACTGCCAGAAGTTCACAGACCCAGCGATGGTCAGCAGATACCGAAGCCAGCACCCTGTTCAGAACGCGAGCCATCTGAAAAAAATGCTATAGCAATTCAGATATTCGCTTGAGAAAGTTTAGTGAGAACCACATATCTCTCGATGGGTAAACCACCTCGAATGGATTTGTAAAAGTTAAATTCAGTCAACAACCTGTCATTAAACATGCCAATTTCAGGCACAGCTGGTTTAAAAACACTAAGAATTAACCTATGTCCCGATATAGTACCGAATGCATTCCATGCCCCAACTGATTTTAAGCGAAACGCCGCTGAGCAAGCTGTACTAATAATGAATGACTATAGCAGAGATAAAATAGACCAGTGATTTGTATATAAAAAAACACATTTTGGGTGACAAGCGTCAAGAGTGACCAAAAGCTCTTACCAAAGGTAAGCTCACCATTGGGTAGTCGAAGTAAATTGAGTCTACACGTATTATTTCTACTCAAAGTTTTGTTTAGTCTAGCTACAGCAGGTAAGCTATTAATTTCCTCACAGAAATTAATCCAAGATGACCTCTGTGCAGATCTTAACGCTTTTTTAAACACGTTTTGTACGTCTAAGAAGCTGTCCCAGTCAGCCTGAAGATTAGATCTCCTGCCTTTATTATTCAGCCTCCTAGTGGTTTGCCTTAACCTTTCAAGATCAGAACTCCAAAAAGGTTGGTTCCGATAGTTTGATGATTAATGATAAGTGGATACGAAATCACGAATGCAGTTGAAATTGCTTTCGATATTAAAAGAAATACACTTATGATCAGAGGTGAGAATGTCATTCGTCACTCTCCAGTTTAAAATTAACCCAGTAATGGACATGGAGCATACATTTGTGTCAATCACTTATCTACGAGCTGAGTTGGTTGACACCCAACATTGAGAATATAAAGATCCGGGGAACTTATATAGTTAAACAGAGCAGAAACCCTGTTGTTAACATACGTACTACCCCATATAGAGTGTAACGGGCATTAGCATCACAACCCATTAGTAGAGGAATATTTTTCTTCTTACACCATCTTTTTTGTCACAAGGTATTTAAATTCCTTAGAAGGAGGAGGTGTTCATTGTGCAGAAGTTTTAGAAATAAGTCTACCACTAAAGGTGTTGAGTCCAGAAACAGAACCATTATAAAGATGGTTTCCCGGTTTCCCTCGGTTTCCCGAATTACGCATAGATCTGTATGCGATGTAGCAAGCAACTTCCTTAATTTAAATGAAGCTGACGTTGCATGTTAATCTTTTTTATGACATGCATAGATGCCATATTTAACACCAGCAAAAGAAAAGAAATAATAAAAACATTACGGCCCTGAGATAATCTTGAAGAAGATTCTCTCATAAGTACATACTGCAGAGACGATCTGGACCAGCAATGCAGTCAACGGATTTCAGATCGACCCGGAACACAATCGATTAGCGGTTAGCCTCCCGTTTGTGTCGGATAATTTTCAAACCGATATTAGTCATAACTACACTTGGTTCCTCTGGAGGACCAGGGAGCCAAGTATGAATGATGAGCGGTTTTGGAAGGTCCCTAACTGAAAGCTGACAACCACTCCAAATGTCACCGAATTTGGGCATCTCCTAAACAAACCATTTGTAGGTTACTTCGTTGGCGCATTTACAGATGAATACGCAATCAGCTAGATAGCAGCCTAACATCTGTGCCACAAAACCGGTTGATTTGGCAGCGTGAAGAATGCGGCGACTCAAAGCGCCACGAAGAACCCCTAACTTACTCACATTATTGTCACGCACGCAGAACTTCTTGATCGTTAGCGACGGTCTGAGCCAACAAGCGTGATTTTTTGGCTAATATCTCTTGAGCAGTACCAGTTGAAATACGCGTCCGCTTGGGTGAGGATGATTAAGGTACACGTTCGACTCCTCACTAATCGAACCGAGCACAAGGCCTGAGAGCTTCCTCTCTAGCGATTATATCCTTTTGTCGACCGTACATAAAATGTTGAATCGGCAGCAGTGAAATTAACGTCAATCGTTCAGTTATCAATATTTTGCAAATTGAAAAAGGTTTCATTATTGGGCAACATTTCGACCATTTCAGCGAGATAGAAGACATTTAGAGCGACTATAGATATAGGATACGATTTTAAAGAATAATTGTCAAGAAATAATATCTTGAACCAGTGAAGGAATGACTGCAATATCTGGAAGAAAGACAATTAAGGCAAGAATATTAATGTTTCTATGGTATTCTCAGTTTAATCTCTTTCGTGGAATTCTGCGTCTATGGTTCAGACAATTTCGCTTAATTTAATGTCTCCAATGGTTATTAATCAAGAAATGCCTATATGTCACCTATATGTTTATCACTCCTAACGCTCCTTATGATAGTGAAGTTTGAAAAACAGCTAAAAATCTTCCAGGGCATTGCTAATTAAATACAAACTAAACTACAACTTGTATTACAGCTACGGACCAATTTGTGTCTATGCTAGTCCTGTAGTAGTCTAACCTAACCTAATCTAACTACAACTTCACCTCTATAAAGAAAAATTTTGAATGTTACCTAAAATAGGCGATTCTAAATTTAGGAAGAAACTTGAGAGAAAATAAGTAGCAAATAATCTACTATGACTAGAATAGGCCAGAATTGGCAACACAGTATATCTAAATATAAATATTTCATGATCCATATAAAAGATTATCGAGAATAATAATAAATCCCAACTTTTACGAAAACAAGTAATCAAACAAACCATAATGCAAATTTTGGGCCAGCTATCGCGTTTATGTCTATCATAGGTTAGAATCGTATCTACGATATATAACTGACGGTTTTCTGGAACGGTTATTTGAATGATTTCGGGAAAACCCAACTTTTATCAAGGAACTAATTGTTTGTTTAATTTAGTTCCTTCAAATTAGATATAGCAATTGAGTGCCTAAGATTTCTTTTGGACAACCTAGATTGCTCTCGTAGACGATTCACTTTAAATAATGTTTATTATTACGATATATCCAAAATTTAACTTATAGAATTGCGGAAGGGATGATGATAAACCGAACGTCGGTTCCATTCTAAAATAAAATCGTGTGAAGGTCTCTCAACAAATTGTGTATATAATTAATAAATAAAATTGCATTCTTATCATCGCGCGTACACTTTAAAAATAATGTAATCGTGGCCCAATGAAAAATTGAAGGTTTCTGCGCTTAACAACCGCATAATTATCTAAATTGAATGTAGGTACCTTGAATTTGAAAACACATAAAACAACGCAGATTAAAAATCTTCCATTCTAATAAAACAACAACAATATGCATCATACAACAATCAATCTCGCGTAATACATAATTTGATAATTTTCACGTTTATAAAAAAAATTACATAAGCGCTCGCCTTACGAGATCTCTCAATGACGCGCGATGCACTCATCCAGCATTCACACGTAGATCAAGATCAAAAATACGGTTAAATGATTTGTAATGTAATTATATTTTATAATTATACAATTATTTATATTTGCAATTATCCAAAAATGGAATTATGTACATATATATACGAGCTGTATCCAATTGTTGTAAGATCGCGGTTATTAGATCAATTCGAAAAGATAAATATACAAAATTGCAAATTGTTACAAATTTCTAAATTATGTAGAGTAATAAAAATTTTTGATTAGAAATTATACTTGCAAGTGTTTTGTTTCAATTGTTCTTGGGATTTTATTTTAAAGATTTTGCTTTATGCGATTTTTGCACGGGGCAGTCTAATTTGCATGTTAAACAGAAATGTAATTTTTTAGAAATTTTTTTTTTGGTTGGTTGTGTGTTTAACTAGTTTCTAAACTACATACTGTATGCATATGTATGTATATATACCTCATGTTCCGGTTTTGAAATTATTTTGTTTTATATTTGTAAGGCTCATAAAAATCATGTATACATAAATTGTTCGATTTTGTGTACACACATATGCCAATTATTATGCACTTGGCTTTCGTTTAAACTAATTTTCATCCGAACGATATAACGATCATCTAGAATAGACCATGTTTGCATTACTACCCTTAAGTTGCGGTAATGCTACAATAAATTGCCACGAGCCTATAATAATTTCTAATTATGTCTAGCTAGCAAAATTGCAGATTCTAAAACGAGGAACAGGAATGATAGTAATGTTGAGTTACCGGTTCGAACACCTACCATACAACCTTATGAGTTGAATGGTATTTTGAAAATTTTATAAAATGTTGGGCTGAAAGCTCTAACAAAAGACGATGACGTTGACCGAAACTAATTCACCCAAGCCATGGGACCGAGGAGATGGAAAAGGTCTTTGCGCCAAATTCTGTACCAAAATACCAAGGGAGCATGGCGGAATGGAATTGTTATTTTTTGGAAAATAAATCAAGCCACTGAGGGTACAAATTTGTATTTGTATACGACCTTATTTCGAATTGGACTTTAATAAAATATCAATTTGTCACAATAAACTGTATTTGGCCGCAATTTCTTAAAAATTATTTTCTTTTTTTTTCAATTCTGGAGGTTCCTGGTATTTTGAACCAAAGGACAGTACTTACACTTTATTATTAGGTGACTCAAACGACCTGAAAACAAAACACTCTAGTTAATTTTTACTGGATGCAAATATATTTTATTTATTCTGTACATTTTTAATTTTTAGGACCGATGCTTCCCTAACTCTTTTGCAGTTTGCTAAAATTCATTCTAGAACGCCGACCGCATTCGATTTTCTGATTGAATTTATTTTGGAAAAAAAAAATATATTCTTGAACCACCTTTGATTAATATTCAGTTAGTGATCTGAATTTTAAGGATTAAAGCAATTTTACGATATCTGGATAACAAATAGGAACACTGTTTCAATACTATAGTAGTTACCTCAATTTCTGTATCATAGAGAGCTTCTATCACGCCTTAATGAATCAGAAAAATCTACTGAATTGAATTTTTTTGTTGATGTGGAAACATATGTGTGTTTTAAGAACTCGAAAACACCATAGTGAGGCCAAATTGGAACTCGCCATATTGGGATTTTAGGTATGCTTTAGGAAACAGAAAACAACAATGTAGTTCGGTAAGACGAGAAGAAATCCAAAAAAATCTGTCAAAATTCGTGGAGATAAACGTTCAAGGTTAAAGCAAGACAACAAAGGACATGCAATGTGGAAGGCAGGAAGATATAGAATCCAGTAGATCAACAACCAAAACTTAAACAATTTTGCTAGAGTTCAAATTTCTTTGTTAGGAGGTGCACCAGATCATTTATCCTCTCAGCGAAATAGTGATGGAACAACAAATACAACATTTAGGCAAACTATGGGAGTTCTCATGCGGATTAATTTCTCTGGATGAACCACCTGTAGGAAACACAGAGATTAGCGTTGAGCCAAAACTAAGAAAATCGGAACTTTAGAAACCTAGGGAAGAGGGATCTTTGCAAAGAAAATAACTATCCTGGATGGGATGGAGTGGGCCTACTGACCTTCAAACTCTATAAATTACCTGGACTTGATCAAACACTTCCGGTACTCCTTCAAGAAGGAAGGAAAATACTTATACTGCCCGTATCTAAAATATAAAATAAAATATTCGAAACTAGCGAATGTCATCTAAGTAAGTCTATCATCTATTCTGTTCATCCAGTCTTACCACTTATTGAAATACCCCCGTTATTGGCACATTATAATTAGTGCCCTTGCTTTGGTAATCGAGAGGCTCGCGTTCGAATCCCAGTAAGGACGAAAACACGGTTTGGTGTTTTTTCTGTGTAATTATGTGTGTTGGTTTGAGTATTGCACCGTTTGTGGCATTGAGTGCTGGAATTATCCGCCCAACTTTCTGGTTTTTCCAACGACCAATCCATGGTCACATCTGGCGACCTACCCATAGTAGTTAGGAGCAGCATAATCTCACTGTGGAAATATTGATGCACAATGCCCGGTGAAATCATTCGAAATGAGATTCGAATCGGAGCAAGAAACCCAAACAAAACAATAATCATACCTTTCAGCAGAAGGATGAAACTCAACATGCCTCAATCGGTGATAAGCCAATTTAAAGGAACATTTGGTGATCCTTAAAACACAGCTTGAAAAACACAAAATTCCCTTTACAGCCGCAGGAAGAAAATATAGAACAATTTTTCACGGATGGATGAAAAAGGGAAGAGAGATTTGGAGCGGACATAGTTGTTTCACCATGTACCTGCAAACAGAAACTATTCACAAATGACATCACTATTTCCCAGGCCGAGGTCTACGTTATATTAACAACAACAAAAGAGTCATTGAAAGCTGGAAGAAAAATAACCATAAAATTTAAAAGCACTTAACAGATATTGCTTCAGATCCAAAATACTTTACGTGCACCACGAAGCCCTAAACAAACTGACGAACAAGAATAAGGTCTCTCTTTTTTATATGTAAGCAAATTTAGATGCAGCCAAACCCTTTATCGAACCACCACAACTTTGTGGCTTTAACAATGGCAACGTGGTGAACAATCAAAAATGTGTCTAAACTTTGCGAAAAGAGCTAGGGGTGATCTACAACAAAGCTATAGCGATCTAAGGATCCTACGTGGAGCACTAACAGGACACAGTTCTTGCAGATACCACATCATAAAGATAGATCAAGTACGAGATGACACATCCAGATTTCGCTGTGAGAAGAGGGAAGTTATAGGGCTGTGGTATACCTTACCCTTAGTTTTATTATTATGACCTTGGAGAACATTAAAAGATGGCAAGAAGAGAAACTAAAACATTTGGACATTCAAAGTAGTAAAAAGGACAGATACGTGCTGATGAATTATACTCTCAGATAAAGCGATTTACCTATCTATGTAGTAAAGGCGAAATAGAACGAAAATTAATCAAGCCAGGTAGTACTCAAATTAAAGTAAATTAAATCGAATTTCGACATTTAAAGTTTTATAATTCGAAAACTATCTTAATTCGTGGGAACCTTCCAATTTATATAGTGAGTCTAAATATGAATTTTTTGGCCGAGATTATCGGCTGTTGCTCATTTGATCGTTAACTTATTCATTATCTCCCAGTTAACAATGAAATACAGAAGTTTTAATTACCTACCCGCAATGACTGAATTTCAACTAAGAAAATTGATGATCGTGCATATATACGATCGATCGAATTTCAATGTCATTATCATGTGAAATTTCTTTGGGTGTATTCGACATTTATAATGATATAAATTATCGATGACCATTCATAACAGATCAAAAAATTACAATAAAAAAAATGAAAAGGTCTACTGATCTCACCGCATGCGATCGTTCGTATATATTATTGCATATACTCGTATGTATACAAAAATCAAAAACCGAAACTAATTCAAATCCACATAATAAATTTAATTTTCACTTTCGATCACACACTGACACATAACTCATAAAAACTATTATTTATGTACACATATTCAATCATCTTCAATCTTGAAAATTAGATTCACTTACACTTTTTAATTTTAAAAACTCATTAAATATGATTAAACTTTTCCCTATGTACATGAATATGTATGAATGTATATGTTCATGCGATGGCACGATGGTACAAAACGTATATGAGCGCAATCTCATTAACTCGCCATATGTGTAGATGAGTATTTAACTAGGCGCTTAAAACATAAACTCAAACGAAATCTTTAATTCCGGATGTACGCGTATAGACATGAATTATCAATTTAAAATAAAATAATTTTTCTTCAACAATTTTACGTCTTGTAACTGTCAATTAATGTTTTTTGTTTTATCTACACGGCGAGGTATGTATATAAGAAAAATGAAAAGTGAAATTAATCGCGCAGCCCTTCTCTGCTATGCCGTTTATTGAATGTGTATACATCAAATAATTTATACGGACATCGCGGAATTATAAAATGAAAATATTTTTGATGGAACCTTTCACATTTTTTGATTAAGACATTTATTAGCTTTATGAAATACCAATATATGTACATATACGGTATTGGCGCACCTATAGCGCGCTGTATATTATTGCCAATTTAGGCATATAAAGTGATTAAAGCATACGTTTTGGAAATAGCCCTTAAACAAATCCATTAATCTGTTCGAATCGTGTTTATAAAACTCATAAAATCTAAAATTGTTATGGATTTTTCCAGTTTTCTACATATAAATATAGTCAAGGAAGTGAACGCCTTAAAAATAAATTTCCCTGTCTTGTGGGGCCCTACCCTACATTTTTGTGTACTATTTATCGTGTATATTAGACAGAAATGTATACGCGAAGGTGGATTTATTGTTTTATATGCCAGCTATTTGGTGTAGAATATGTATATCGATTTCAACAATAACACAACAAAAATATCGGTTGGTGGCATCACCTTGCTTTTGCCTATTACAATTATATACTATTGTTGTTTGTTAATGTGATATATTGCATAATTATTGTGTATATATGAACTTTAACCCACTCGTGACGACAGGATGGCGCGGTTAATATATACAATTATCGTTGGTTTTGATGAATTTAAAATCTTTTGTGAGGATTGACTGTTTGTATCCGGACTCCGGTCCAATAACCTATACATAGTAAAGCAACTGAAATCAGGTATAGCAGCTAGCCATATAAAATAAATCATTTTTGTGAACTACAGATTAAAAGATTATTTCGTCTATAAATTGACATACTTTTATCACACTACCGAATCTGTGTAACACACTTTTCTTCGATATGAACTTCGAGTCAACATAAAATACTATGGGCTTAAGATAAAGCACCTATATGTATATGGACATTGGCCTCGTGAAACTGGGCCTAATAAAATTCGGCACCATGTATTAAAAAAATTCAACCTAAACCAGAAAAAGGCCAGTTTTTGAAATCAATACTGGCACTAATTTAGTTTTTGGGTTGATTCCGTGATGAAAGCTTTATTTATTTCGCTATAAGATTATAAATTAAATCAATAAAATTTGAAAAAACGGAAATTCGACCTAAAACATTATTACGACTAAATCCCTTTTTTCCTTATATTTAGATTGTATTTTTTAAAATTTGATCTAAATTAAAATAAGGGATATTCGGCATATTAACTACTCAGGCTGAATTTCCATTTTTTATTTTAAGGTAAATATTTTGGAAATTGGTCCTAAATTGTAACATACGTTGTTATTTGTTATAATTTAGGTCGAAATTTCACAAATAAGGAATTTGATTCTATGATGTGCCTCACGCCATTTTTTCAGTATTCATATCTAGTTATGCTATTAACCTCTAGATGACTACCAGTTGGTTAAGTGTTTTGACATATCTATTCGAGTAGAGACACTACCCTAAATAAATTAGATGTGTCTAGACTATTCAGGAATAGCCTGATTGCGGAATATTCTAGAATGCTAGAATATTTGGTATAAATACGAGGTAAACTTTTAAGAGTTAGTTAGTAGTGTTTTAAACGTGGTAGTGCTAGTATTATTAAAAAGGAAAGTTAAGGAAATTAGTGTTTGGAGTTATAATTCGGAAATAAATAAATTTTGTGTTATCTAGAATTAAGTTGGTTGTTTTATTCAAAATCCAGCTATAACGTAATAATTGGAGACAGCGGTGAGATTGTGAATTAAAAGATGATTCTAGACGAGTTAAAGATTTCCGAATTAAAGGAGGCCGGTCAGAAAAATGTATTCGATCAACAGTTTTGGACCAAGCAGAAGGGCACGCAGAGAATAAAGGTGCAATGGTTGAGGATCAGGAAATATCGATTTGGCGCAATTGATGACTGTTATTATGCTGAACTGAAACAAGATTCGAAAAATGATTAAATAATAAATCAAAAATGAAATTAAACAGCCAGTGATTGAAATGGCAAATAGAAATTGAAGAGACCAGACAGAAATTGCAAATAGAAATTGAAGAGTTACAAGATAAAGTTCTAGGTTTCGAGAAAGATCTTCTATATACATCAAAATAAACGATATAAATTATATACATAAATTAAAATAGCTCAGCCAATGTACGCAATGAAATTTAAACTACCAATTTTTGATGGCACAACATCTTTCGCGGGGTTTCAAATTTCAATTTGAGAGATCGGTCAATCAAAATGTTTGGAATGACGCGTATCGTTGAACAACGCAAATAGTAGCTCTGAAATATGAATCGGCTGAGACATTCCACACCATTCCGGAACATGATCGATACAATTACGGAAGTGACCATAAACGAGAGATGTATCGTATGGAGATCGATTTCCAAAACTAGGAGAGACTCTAGAAATACATAACCCGATTACTTTACATTGCTAGAATTAAGGTGAACGCATTCATTGATGGAATACGGAATCCGGAAACACGTAAAGCAGTAATGTTGTCACCCAAAGCCACGTTCGCCGAGACCATCGCTTGTGCGTTAATAAACAAGACTGGACAGGCTATCATAACACCGTATTTTTGGTTACGACGAGTAGAGATGGATAGTAGCACGAATATTGAGCGGTCGGTACCAAGATTCAGGGAAGATGCCAGTAGAATAAGGTGTTGGGCATGTGGCAGGACTGGTCATATTTCTAGAGATTGCCGTGAAATAAGATGGAGACGACCAACATCATGATCTCCTATGCAGCGAACATCAAGTTTTGACCAGGGGGGGGGGGGGGGTGGGTCCGGAAACCAAGGTATTGGGAAAATACGATGTTGAACATGTGACAAACGGGTACAGAACAGCTAGAACGTGTGTACGAGAATACCTAATTAGATACAGGAACAGCTAGAACGTGTGTACGAGAATATCTAATTAAGGGAAGAATACAACCAGCGGCTGGGTTTAAATTACGAATGGCCACAGGTGAGGGTGCTGTCATAACCGGCAAGAAGATTGCAACGATAAGGATCGGTAATACTCAGTTCAAACACGAAGTACTGATCGTAAATATAGTAGATTAAGCCATCTTAGGGATGGACTGCATGAGGGCGAATGACTTCGTGATGGATGTGGGGCAGAGACTATTGGATTACAATAGATTCGAGTTGCCACTTCGTTTAGATGATGCCGGAGCAACAATTAGGGGAGTAGTAGTGGATTAGCGGGAAAAGCGTCCATCGAACTCACAAACAGTTGCGAAGGAGAAAATACGAATATCAGACAACCGAATGAGGGCTCGTAGTGACGTTTTAATAATAGTGTCATATATAAATGACTGACTAAACTAGTCCACCATTTATTGCCGGTTTTTCCATATCAAATTGAGATGGGGGCTCAATTTTTGACAACATTTCTGGCAATGCAATCTGATTATTTTATATGGCAATATTTAACAGACTTACATATTTAAACTAAACTGGCTAGCTAAATATTTCTTAGCTTACCTATAGCAGCCGACTAACTAATATTTTCTTGCAACCGGGAGTTAGAGATTTAAACGAAAATATTGGAACGAAAATACTAATTTAAAGTTATCATTTTTATCTAGAATTAAGCGAACTTCTTTGGGTTCGAGCAGCACAGTAAACTACCAAAATTTGAAAATTGTTAACTAATTAAAAAATTGTAAACACTTCCAAACGACACACCCACAATAGTCAGTGAAGAATTAAGCTCATAAAATAAATAATTTAGTGCCGCGCGATAGTATTGAAACTTTTGGTTTAGAAGCTGTTCATGAAAATTTAAATTGAACCAGATCAACGGAAAGATTAATCCGGAATAGCAAATTTGAGTTTCGTCAAAAGTAACCTCAATATAAATATAAACACACAGAACCCAGATAAATTTTTAATTAATTTTTTAAAAATTGTATCGAAACTCTTTGATTCCGGGTCGGATCACATTAAAGTGACGAGCGTGATGAAGTGACGTATATTTGTACCAAAATTTAACTGTCTATATTATTTGAAAAAGTTAGTTACAGAAAGGTTTAACAGTTTATATGGGTTAGTTGGTAATAACGTAACAAGAATTGCAAATTCGAAAGCGTTTAGTTTTTAATATCTGCCTATATCGACATAAAAATTAAAATTGTCTAAGCTCTACAAAACGTTTTCTAAAAAATTATTGAATTCTAATGTGTGAATAATTTTAAAAATTCATAAAATTTTACAAATTCTTTATCTGAAATGTTTACAAAATTTTGATTCGAGAATTTATAGAATTATAGAAATTTTAATTTGATTCTTAAAATTTACTTAAAAAATTCCAGAATTTCAACTTTTAAACTTAAATTGAAGCTTAAAAAAATTTCAACCCTAAATGAATAATTGACTGAAATGGAATTTATAAATCTTACGAGTAAAGAAAAATTTTGTTTTCGTAAACACAAATAATTAATCATAGTCTATTATTAATCCCAAAAATTTAAATCTACACTATCGCGAATCGATACTCTTCTAAATTGACTCGTCACTAATTGGAATTTTTGGAGAACACAAATTTTAAAATGTCGAATCTCAAATATTTTAGGTTTGTGTATATGTTTGGAATCTCTGAATTTTGAATTTAGATTTCGGAAGTTGTAATTTAATGTTTTAATAACAGTTGAATGATTTATTTTAAATTTAACCGCGAATATCGAATTCTTATTTTAAAATTTAAAATATTAAACTTTTTGTTTTAACAAACTCAGGGTTGATTTTAATTCGATCTTTTTTTAAATTTAGTTTTATCAAAAAATAGGGTAAAGCCAGTTCACAAAACTTATGCCCGGTTGCACGAAAATATTTAACTAGAGGTTAGCTAACCAGCGGTTTAATGCCAAAATTGTTTTTCATTTCACAACCTGGTTCAATTCAATTTAATTTTCTTTTTTTTTTCACTTTACTTGGAAACAATTACATTTTCTATCGATACAATAAAAAATTCAATTCAAAATATTTAACAACCGGTTAAATATTTAACTCCAAAAAATTGGCCGGTTTACTTTAACTGGAGAACCAGTAGTTAAATATTTCGTGCAACGCGGGCATTAATGTTTGATATGTAAATTGTTCAGTTTGTATAACTCTATGGATTGAATGAGTTTAAAGTAGACAATAACACTTATTTCAATAAAACGAAAATAGCTAAAATTCGACTTGAAAACACAAAAAATCAACTTTTAATGATGTAAATGCACGGTTGTATGAAATATTTATCTAACGGTTCTCCAGTTAAAGTTAACCGGCCGATTTCGATTGTCAAATAAAAATCAATTTTAGATTTTAACAGCTTGTTAATCTCTAGTTAAATATTTTCGAGCAACCGGGCATGGGTATTTTATTCACTAATGACAGTTTCAACATGTTACCAAATTTTAAACAATAAAGACAATTCGAATCGAAAATTAAACAGAGTTTTTTTTAACGAAATATAGCGAAGACACCATTTCGAAATGAATACCAATGGCTCAAATAACGACTGCGGGTGCGTTCGAAATGCGAATTTAAATGTACATTTCAAAATTATAAAACTAAAAAATTGATTGAAATAAATAACAAAAAATTCGAAAAATTTAATATACGAATAAATATAATTTAGAATAGAAAACGGTGAACAAATATAATTTTTCTCAAAATGCGCATAAAACTGTTTTCGATGAGTCTTGGCTTAGAAGCTAACATTAGAAAGAAAAACTAACCAACTAACTAACATTTCGGATCGACCCTGATTTGCTTGTAATGATCGAGGACCTAAACAAATAAGTCCCTACTATTTTCAATAGATGTGAATCCCCACTAAATTTCACAAAAATAAATTTTATGTCAAAAATTATAAAAAGTAAAAACTTATAAAATGTCGAAGTCATCCGTATAGATCGTAAATGGAACCCGAAGAAGTTATTTACTAAGGACTAACTATTTATTATATAGGCATGGTGTAGTTAAAAATACGTGAGCATAATTTGTAAGGTATGAGAATGATCCATTAGTAATTATTTTTTGGTTATTATGGCTTCGATAAATTGCATTTTTAAAGTTTTTAAAACTATCGACACTGTCCTTTCATGACTTTCATTTAATTTTGTCATTGTTTTTCTATTAACAGTCAACCTGTTACCAAATTTAAAAATTCAAGAATTAAATATATTAGACTATTTGTCTAAGAATTAGCTAGTACATTGAATAAATAAATAAAAGTTGACTTTTTTCACTTTTGATCATAGAATTTATGAGAATGAAAATATTGAGAGAACGAAAATATTGACCGAACGACCGAACAAATAGCGCAGTGGTTAAAGCTGCGACGTTTGGATCGGGAGGTACCGGGTTGGAATCCCAACAGAGGCGGGATGCAAAAGGGATTTTTCATCTCCCGATTACGATCGGTGATTAAATTGAAAACGTCTATGACCCTCTGTTGGAATGTAGAACTCATGGGCCGACCCATCTTCCATGTCACTGTACAGGGTGACATGGAGCTATGCAATGCGCAGGTGGTATACTGTACTTGTGTGAATGGGATGAATGGGTTGAATGAATGTTAGTGTGAATGTGGGTATTGCACCGTGGGCCCATTAAGTGGCATTGAGTGCTGGAGTAAAATCCGCCCAATTTTAATTAAAAAAATTTTTTTTTAAAATTTAAGAGAACGACAATTTTTAAAATCTGACGCAAAAATTTGTAGAATTGGACTTTGAATTTTATAAATGGTTATTTTTGAAAATTGACATTTTTCGATTGTCAAGAAGTTTTCAGGTTATCAGCTATGAAAAAGCTTGAAATTGGAATTATGGTAATAGTTTGCTATAGCTCATTCATTTTTCAACTGTTCATAACATTGAGATTTAAAATTATTTAAAAAACTTAGAAAATGTAGATTGTAAAACTTTTGATTCGAAATATTTGAAATGTATGTAAATGTTTGAAATTTCTGAATTTTATGTTTGGAATTTTTATATTAATTTTATTTTTATAATTTGGAATTTAAAAATTTGAATTTATATTTTAGAAGGTCTAATTTAAAATGTTAAAGTTAACATTAACTAGCATTTTCAAATTTTTTAACGAATCTCGATGTGCGTTTATCACTGAAATGATTAATCTTGTATTATGTTTCTTGGATATTCTAAAATTTTGGAAATTCTTTCGAATCTAGAATTTCCTATTTTAGAACTAAGTTTTACGAAATTCAAATTTATAGTATGTACAACAAAATGTATATTCATTAACTCAAATTATGATATTTAAATTCTAAAACTTTCAGTATCCTAATACTCGCCGGAAAATTATAGTTTCTTGAATCTTTGAGTCGTGGATTATTCGAGATATGGCTTTTATTTTGACAATAGGGCATTTATGTAAAATCAACTTTAAAATGGTAGCCACAGTAAACACACAAAATCACAACTTGAAAAAAGTCGAATCCGAAATCTTGTAGAAAAAACGTGTAAGTTATACAAGGATGGGTGAAGTAGATTACCATGCCATGTAATATACGCGATTGTCGCCACGTAGATTATTACGTAGATTGCTTGGCAATATTTTCAATCAACGTCGACAATTAATACAATGTTAACAACCTACGATATTTTTGCATATTGAAATTTATATGACTGATAATGGATCAAAAGAAATCGTTAAAAATTGTCCGCAATTGGTTCTCGGTTACTTAAGGCAATGCATTCAAATCACAGATATTGGTCTAAAACACTTGCCAACGGCTTTATGAACTACGTCCAATTCACTAAGTGCGATAAAATATCGGATATAAAATATCGGATTCAAAGCGGTTAGTTACTAGTGATTCAGTTAAGCCATGTGACAAATAATAATTTCTATGTCTATGAGAAAATTGTCCTAAACCTGTCCTAAGAAGCAATAAAAACCATTTCAGACTTGGTGCTAAAATACTTAAGTGTAAAGAATCACTCACTACTGGTCTCGACAAAGCATTGGCTCTTGTTGACGTAAAATGAAACAAATTTCAGATTTCATTAGAAATGTCTCCAGCAACCCAACGGTTATGCTACAATCATGCCGTGCAGTTCGCTGTAGTCAAAGTGTTATTTGTTAAGCAAACATAAATAACATTCATCGATATTGGTGGTTATGAATATGATTCAATACAAGCAACGGCTACAGACTCTTACTCAGTTGTGAAAAGATTTCATAAAGTTATTTAAAGATGCTCCTGTGCGAAACCATATTACAAACATATGTTGTATTGAACGAGAAGAAGAAATTTAAGTTATTTTTGGATGTTAAAATCCGTTGAAATACAATGGAAGCCATGATTTAACAATTTATTCGAATAAAATGCCGTATTAAAAAAGAACGACGAATATATGAACATTGCGGAAGGAAGTCCTATACTGGCCACCCTTAAGCCTTTTTAAATTACACTGGGAAGCCTTAGCCGGAATGATGTCACTTTATTAACAGCCAGAAGGAGCACTGAAGTTGTTATTTAATAGTTCGAAAAATAACAAATCCGATTTAACCTGTGAGCTTCTTAGTGCAATTCAAATAGAGATTGGTAAATGAAGAAACAAATCCGTCGTTTCTCTTATTAAATTTCTACACAATCCTTCGAGTTACACCACTAAAGAAAATTGCCTTTTTTTCAAGTCAACAAAGAAAAACGAAATATGTAGATGTGCAAAAAAATATATTATCAAGGATGTTTAAAACAAATCAAAAATTGAATTTATCTCCAGATTTTATAACGGTGGAGAATCAGAATCAATGCTTCTGTCTACATCTGGGGGAACTCAAAACAATGTACAATAAACCCTGCAGTAAAAGTTATAACTGAATATTAAAGAATCGCTTAAACCATTTGTTCCAAAAACAAATGGCCTTGTTGTTGGTGTTAGAGGACTAACAATGGGATTTAATATCTTCGAGAAATCTAGCAAGAGAAGAAAACATCTAAAACTCCTCTTACATGCTATACGCAAAATAACCGTAACTTTTCTATTGCAAATGATTTGGCAACTGAAAAAGAATATTTGAATTGATTTTATTTGTATTAATTCGATTAAGGCTCTACTTTACTCAATTTGCGAAAACATGTGTATCTTATAAATCGTTTTATGGCCACATAAACTTAGGCATTGACTTAATTTGTTTTTTATAGCAAAGTTAAATATATTTGCAAGCGAGTAACACACGCCTTTTTTAAATTCGCTATAGTTTTCTCGTAATTGCGTTTCAAAGTTGATAAATTTTTGACAAAAACCATTCACTCACAAACCAAATTTATTAATATTTTTCCACTAATCTGTAAAAGTTTTATATATGGGTACGTTCAGGAAGATATTATCTAGCGATTAACACACGTTTTTATAAAAATTCGTTCTAATAAGCGAGAAAATTGAAAATTTAATTGAAAACTATTTTATATCGATAAGCTGACAAATCAATTTATTAACAAAAATGTATCTTCGATGTAAAAATGGTTTAGGAATCAACTAAATATCGCGTATTTTTTAGTTGATCCCGTTTTTAATTAGATGTCATAAGTGGCAAAAAACAATTTTTTCATGGAACATTTTGTAATTTTCGATAGCGGAGATTTACACTATTTCAAATTTTATTTTAGACGCATGTTGTGGCATTTAAATATCGACATCAATTTTGATTTTTGTTCTAGGTAAAGTAGAGCCTTAAGCTTTTATTTATTTAATTTACTTGAAGAATTAATGTTATTTTTTTTGGCATAAATATTAATTTTGCCAAATAAATAGATAAGATTATTTTTATGTTTTCTCGAGAAATCTTATAACAAAATACTCGTATTTCTCATTTCTCGAGAAATCGAAAAGGCCGTGAAATCAGAAGCTCTAGCTTAGAGCCAATGATCTTGGTATATACGTCATTATGATATTAGCTTTCTAAGGTTTTACCAAGAGAATTTGGAAATTTATTTAGTTGGTAGACCTGTGCTAAAAGAAATAGCTTGGCAGGAACTCACATAATCGGTTAAATTATTAGATTTATAAAACATGATATTCTACAAATTTTAGGATTTACGACAAACTTCAACCGTCTATATATATACATAGTTGTGAATTTTGTCCTAAAAAATTCCTAATCCTAAATATTTTTGATTTTTTTAGGATAGACTTAAAACAAAATTCAAGTGAATTAATTTGGCTGGTTTAATTGTATAACAGATTACTACTCACTATGATAATACTTTTATTTTAAACTTTTCTAACCTAACATATTTTAAAACTAGATTAAAATGTACGAGTATGGAAAGGATTTATAAAACTGCCGTCGCTCGTATCGTATTAAACCTAAATAAATCTGGAACCACGATAGTATAGAACTGTTCACTTCGTTTACATTATCGACGAATATTCTACGTTGTCTTTACGATATCTAAGTTGTCTACGTTGTCTACGAGTTGTCGACCCATCCCTGAAGTTATATTGTAACACAAGAAACGGGAACAATACTCAACCTCGGAGAAAATTTCCTTGGTGCGTCCGACAATTGATATTCTATTTATAAACATTATTGTAAACACAAAACACAACAACCTTTATACTTATATACACGAGGGACTTGAGATTCAAGGTAGAATTTTTACCGTATTTACGTACAACACGCATATATACATACTACATATACGTACATACATACAAATATCAACTTACATAAAAAGACGACAATGTGTTTTAAATTATTAAGTTTTATATTTTATACAAATCTTGTATTATTGCAAAAGGAAATCATAAAATAACTTACAAGTTTAATAAAAAAAACTATTTTGTGTGGAGGATTGCGCGGTTTTAATCTTATTGCGAGTATTTCGCGTATATACATATATGCATGAGAAAAACACGACGCGAATCTACGAGTTTATAATATATATGTATATAGTTAAGAAATGATTAATAGACTTCTTATTAGTTAATTAGAATAACAACGAGTTTTGGTCAGTGGGCAACTGGTTTTTTTTCCGTCTTGTGCGGACTTTATTATAATTTTTAGTCTATACTCACTAAGATTAAGTGGCGTCTTTAGAGAAAAAATTGTAGAATATTTAAATGTGTATATTTGAATAAGTAAGTACTATACGTATATAAATATGTAGATATGGGGTTGATGTGGTTAAAAGAGCTTTTTTTTACTAAATCGAAGGCTAAAAATCGGTACTGTAATAATTTCGTTATTATGGCGTTCCACCTCGTTGCCACTGCGATACTATACGTGTGGATAAATAATAGTTAGTGACGTATAATAAACTTAAACTTATCTGGCTTACGCGTTTCTTATATTATACGCACACAAGATTAAGAAATTAAGTAATGTTGAATTGTTTAACAGTATATATAGACTATGAATAATTAAATTCGTTATCGATCGATTAGTTAGGTATATAGATATAGTTATAATTATAATATATAATCGGAATACTGTAAAATAATGGTATAATTTTCTTGAATAAGAGTTCACTATTCGGTATACACAGATAAAAATATAAAACTGGAACAATTACCTCTTGTATACATAATAGATAGGTATATACTGTACAGTGTATAGACTTAAACCTGTTGTGGATGGAAAATGTTAATTTATTTATTTATAAAATAGTATTTACTTACCTATTTGAGTAACGTTAGATACTGGTATAATCCACTCATAGTATTTTTAATGATGTTAAATCCCAATATTTACAATTTTGCAAAAAAATGCTAAACTTGTTCGATCCACAAATAATCAATTTAATGGGAGTTGATATATAGGATAACCTGTAAGAAAATAAAATAAATTAAAGCTATCTTACATACATTAGAATACAATACTATATTAATTATAGCCTATACTATTATAGTTGGCGCTAAATATGACTATTATGTTTTTACATCGAAAATGAATTTCAGCAAGACGGCACATTTTCACCGTCCACTACAAGCAACTGTTGCGGAGGTATAATATCCTACATAAGGGAAGCTTCTGGCCATCTAGTGAATCGATCATTTGATGGAGGAAGTGGTCCAACGATGTCCAAATGAATGTGTTCAAAACGACCAAAAGGCGATTTAAATTGTCCTAATTCTGATTTTCTGTGGTTAACGTCTTTGTTCATGTTAGGATAAAAATTAACACTCCGTTATTAATTTTAAAATTGTGCGGACGCTAGGATGTGAAATGTTATGCAGAGCGTTGAAAGCTAATTGACGTAGTCATTCTGGAAGATAGGGACGATCTTCAAGTTTCGCCTGGAATAAACCGGAAAATTAAAAACACTCAAGTGTGTAAGATGAACTTGTGAGTCGAGTGGAACCAGAAAATATTTTTTGACGTTCCTCGTTAGGCTTCTGTAATTCCGAAATTGATTTGAGATCTAGTGTTTCTTCACAACATTATCTTTGCAAATAATATATTGAATGTGTGTTGAAAACTGCAAAAGAAATCCAAATGACGAACTTGTCGTGGACCGCTTTCTGTTTTGGAGCTTATTGCGCTTGTATAAGAGATTTGTCGATGTAAATGATAAATTTTCGACCTTCTACAAGATATCGAAAATGTTTAACCGCTAAGTAAAAGGTGTTTTTTTTAAGCCTGATAGAACTTGAAATTGTAAAAAATAAAAATTAAATAAAAAATTTTATGAAAAACATACTCAAGCAGATAAAACAAATTGGGATATTTCCCGAACGCTGGTCGAACAAAATACCGTCTTACAAGTACCAATTAAAACTGCGACACAACTCGGTTACCAATTAGAACCATTAAATAATAATATATTGTAAGCAGCGTGGCAGAGTACGCCCTCTAATATCGAGGCGCAATAACTATTCATTGGAAGTGAGAGATTTGGTTAACGAAAAGCGGAAGGCTCGTTAAACCTGGCAGAGGAATAGAGTACCACAAAGTAAATCGAGATTTAATTTTTTAAGCAACAAACTGAAGTTGCTAATCAAAGAAATTAAGAACAATTCCAATTCAGTGAATATCTACTTTACTAAAGTACTTAAACGACCGCACATTCAGGTGCCTCCTATCAAAAAGGATGATGGAACTTGGGCGAAGCAGTGCTAAAGAAAAGGCTGTCTTGCTCGCAGCCCACCAAATACGTTCCATACCAGTGGTTGGTGGCAGAGTTGATTATGATTCCAAAACCTCTTATGATAATAAACCTCCTAGCTTTAAAACTTCGTATATAGACCAATTTCGATACTTTCTACAATTTCGAAATTGTTCGAAAAACTATTGCCAAAAAGGTTAAAATCAGTAATAGACGAAAGAAAGCTTATTCTTTCACATCAGTTTGGCTTTATAAAGAGGCACTCTACTATAGACCAAGTGCATAGAATTACCGACTTAATTGAAACTACACTGGAAAAGAAGAAAATATGTTCAAGTGTCTTCTTGGACGTAGCACAAGCCATTGACAAAGTATGGCACCGACGAGTATAGAGTATAAACTACACCGAGACCTGCCAAAGCAATTTTACCATATATTAAAATCTTATCTAGCTGATCGATTTTTTCGAGTTAAATTTGAAGATGAGTACTCTATACAAGAGATGTACCATACAAGAGATGTACCAAATATACAAAAGTAACAAACATTGCAACATTTGCGGATGATACTGCAATCCTAGCAATTGGAGATAGCATAGAAGAGTACCAAGGTGATATAATTCAATCCGTTCAAAATAAAGTTTTACGTGGCATTGTGAACGCACCATGGTACATTAGTAACGAAAACCTTCATAGGGATCGAAAGATGGAGTATATTACCGAAGAAATCAAGAACCATGCAAAGAAACATGTACAGCGACTCGGTCAACATCAAAATGCAGATGCTCGTAACAAATCGCAAATGAAACCTTTAGGTGGCTACTTCGTTCGCCGTAGTCATCAATAACATTTCTACTAATTGGTATGAGTAAATAATCAATTACAAATGAATATTCAATCACTATCATTTTAATGCCATCCACTGCCTATGCATATAAATTCACTCGTCCCGCTTCAATTGATCATTTGTCAATGCACTAAAATTTTCTTGGCGCGAGTTCTGTGGTACCAGACGGTTAAAGAAATGTTAGATGATGACAAGAAGAACGGTCAACCAAGGTGAGTTGAGCATAAGTATTGAATAAAAAAAAAACGAAAAAAAAATGATCAGATAGTGATGTGGCTTCTAATAGGAATGGTATAAAATAGAAAATTAAAAACAAAATATATACCAGAGATGCAAATAAGAAAAAAATAGAAAATTGTACGTTTAAAAATTAAGATAAGTTTGGTTATGTTTAATACCGCGTGTCGCAGTGAATAAATAGACAAAATAATCTTTAACAAAAAAACTAAAAGAAACACTGCGGTAACAAATAGAGGAATAACCCCTTATTGGTCCGAAAAGCGGTGTGGTAGAGCAAGTGTTCGAGACAATGAGGGTCAGAGCAGGCGAATCCATACTCAACCCAACCATCTATAACGGGTCAACAGCAATAACGTATCGAAGCCCCGTAAGTTCAAAGTAGCAGGAGGGAGTGATTGATATCCAAAGAAGGTATACTGTAAGACTAATTTCGCTTAAATTAATTATTAGAAACTCTTACATTTCTGCGTAACACTATCTGATCTTCGCGATTACGTTAAGGCTCTACTTTACTCAATTTGCGAAAACATGTGTATCTTACAAATCGTTTTATGGCCACATAAACATAAACATTGGCAGTTTTATAGCAAAGCTAAATATATTTGCAAGCGACTAACACACGCCTTTTTATAAATTCGCTATAGTTTTCTCGTAATTGCGTTTCAAAGTTGATAAATTTTTGACAAAAACCATTCACTCACAAACCAAATGTATCAATATTTTTTTTAATCTGTAAAAGTTTTATATATGGGTAAGTTCAGGAAGATATTATCTAGCGATTAACACACGTTTTTATAAAAATTCGTTCTAATAAGCGAGAAAATTGAAAATTTAATTGAAAACTATTTTATATCGAAAAGCTGACAAATCAATTTATTAACAAAAATGTATCTTCGATGTAAAAATGGTTTAGGAATCAACTAAATATCGCGTATTTTTTAGTTCATCCCGTTTTTAATTAGATGTCATAAGTGGCAATAAAACAATTTTTTCATGGAATATTTTGTAATTTTCTATAGCGGAGATTTACACTATTTCAAATTTTATTTTAGACGCATTTTTGGCATTTAAATATCGACATCAATTTTGATTTTTGTTCTAGGTAAAGTAGAGCCTAAATTAGGAATAACTTCTTTTTAATAGATACGTCATCGGTAAAAAAAATGAGCGAGTAGAGATTTTCTGTTTATGAGATGAACACCATAAAGTGAAATGGATGAACTGTTAGATCCATAGGAGTAATGTTTTCGAGTTGTACGCAAATTTTCTTTAAAAAACAGCACACCAATTTTTTTGTTTGTAATAATTTTTTTTGTAATGTGACTAGACGCTACCTCAACTTTGGTGTGCGGCCATATGCACAGTTATCTATTAAGCCAACAGTTACATGCTCGTCGTATGCTGACCAATACCGACACAGTCAGAAGGCTTCGAAGGACGAAACCTTTAGATTTAGGGCATAGTTAATATAATCGTCTAATCAGTTTGGAGCTAACCACTGGGTGAAACTCCACTAAAGTTAACACATTTACTATAGATAAGGTACTAGATGAATTATAATTCAGTTGTATACTAAATAAAAAAAATAAAATACTTGCTTTGTAAATAGTATCAATTTATTTACATTATGTCAAACTAACATAATTTTATTTACTTTTTTGACAACAACAAATTGGGCAAAAAACCATGTACCAACATCCTAGAATAAAAATTTCTTTAAAAGCGGCTAACTTCACCCCGTTTTGCAGACAATTTTGCAGCAGGCAAAAATGCATAAACTCAGCTCGCCTTAAATGATTTAATTTATTGTTTCATGCACTATAATAGTTTTTTTTTTTTTTATTTATTTATTTATTTATTTTACATATTCAATTGTGATAATAAAATGTGTGACTGATAGCTAGTGGATTATTTGTCCTTTGAAAGCTGGTCAGTCACACTTTGAACACTTAAAATTGTACAATATAAACATCATATAAGCTTGTCATTTTCAAATCAATATAATAAATAAACTATGTATAATAATTTTTAAATTTTAAGACATTTTCAGAAGTTTTTATTGCGGTTGGTAGCTTATTATAGACATGGGGTCCAATGAAAGTTATTGATTTCTTACCAAAATCCGTTTTTATTTTGTTGCACATTAGAAAATTCGTTCTACATACTGAAATTCAATATTAGATAGTGTAGATGTTACGTTCAGACACTTGTACATATGTAGAGATACGTGAAGTTCAAATAATGCTTTTATTGGAAGAATACCAACGGCAACATTTCTATATAATTCAACGGAAGGAAATAAATGTGAAAGTTTAAAAATAGCTTTGCAACTTTTATTTTGCATAATTTGCAATTTGTTTAATTTGGATTTGGGTGCTGTTCCAAAAGTTGAGGTGGCATAAAAGAAACGTGAATGAATAAATGAAAAGTAAATCGTTTTTAACACCCGCGATGGAACAAAGGGAACGAGTTTTCTAATCAAAACGATAAACGGGCATATTTTCATGCTCAACACACAAATGTGTTTATCCCAACACATGTGCTTATTAAGCATTATTCCAAGATACTTGAACTCGCCCACACGTTCAATGACAACATTAGAAACCTGCAAAATGGGGAGTGAAATATAATAAACTTTGTTTTACTTAGATTAACTGCTATTTCATTGTAATTAAAATAGTCCAAGAGTGTCTGAAAATCATTTTGCAAATTAGTTAACGCCTGCGAACAATCACTTGTGTTATACTAAATTGCGGTATATCGTCAGAAAATATTCTGATTTGACCAACCAGCGGGAATTGGGCTAAATCATTTATGAAAATCAAAAATAATAAAGGCCCAAGAACACTGCCTTGCGGTACACCACAATGGATGGTTAAGATGCTGCTTGCGACACCATTCATTGCCACAAATTGCGTGCGGTTTTGATGATAACTATAGCTAGAAGTTTATACGATATTCCTCTAAAACCATAACAATATAGCTTATCTAAAAGCAAGCGATGATCAATAGAGTCAAATGCTTTATGTAGGTCAAAGAATAGACTACACATATATTAAGCCGGTAATTTCAACTAATGCAGTGTCAGTGCCAGACCCCTGGCTAGAACCATATTGATGACAGTAAAAAAAATTTCTATTATTAAGATATTCTATCTTGCGATTTGCTATTAATTTTTCCAATATTTTGTCAAACACGGATAAGACAGAGGTTGGGCGATAGTTGTTAATAGCATTTGGGTTTCCAGATTTAAAAATTGGTGATACTTTTGCAATTTTCAGGCAATTAGAATAAATCCCGGTTGCAAACACTACATTAAATATATCAGCCAATATAGGTATGAAAAACTACTAGCATTTCGCTTCACAACAATATTAGTAATGTTATCATATCCACAGCCCTTATTATTATCTAAATTACTAATAATATTGAGAACTTCAGTGAATTCAAGTCAGTATTTAGTTTGCAAGAATTATTCGAGTTATTGTTCATAATCACAGAGGTCGAAGATGTACCAACATTTACAAAGAATTTATTGAATGCATCAACAATACTACTCGGCTCTTTTTATTCAATATCATTAAATAGAATAGATTGGACATTAGAACTGCTATCACACTTCATAAACTGATTAATTATGTTCCAGACTTCTTTTTGATTTAACTTATTGAATAAATTTGCGAAATAATTTTTTTTGGCATGATATTTGAACGATTTGATTTTTTTGTTAAGCATTTGATTCGTTTAAAAATGCGATTTTTTTGTTTGATTAGGTTCCAGAGATCTATACTCATCCATGGGCAATTGTTAGAATTTTTTATTTTCACCTTAATCTGTTTGGTTTTGGAATATTTATCAATCAGTTCATTATATTTTCTAATGATCATTAGTAAAGTCCACTCCGGATTCCAAATATCAAATGAAGTATATTTAAGAAATTCATCAGAAAGCCGATTAACTTTACTAAAATTGATAATTTTCTTTTCGAAATTTCTAGTTACGTACTTCGATTTATATTTGAATTTAGAGAAAATGAAACTATGATCACTGATGTTTGATTCAATTGTTGAGTTCAAGACACGGTCAATGTTATGGAAACTTCAAATAGCGTGATCTAAAATATTCCCACTCGCAGGTCGAGTAGCAAACGTATTTGTAACAATCATGCCATGGCTGAATAACGTGGAACTAAATGTAGAGACTTGACTTGAGTCCTTGTTTACGGGGATATTCAAATCACCAACTATAATGAAATCCGATGTGGCCATGTTGCCACAAAGCAAATTTTCTAAAAAATCATAAAAACAGTCAGTGTCAGAGTTAGGTGGTCTATAAATCCTACATACACTAGTTCTATTGAACCCCGAAAGTTGGATACAAATGTATTGAAAAGGCAAAGTGCTATCATCAATATTGTTTAAGTTGTACTGAATATCGTTTCTGATGAACATAACAATTCCTCCTCCAGATCTGCCAGATCTACAGGAAAAGATATTCGAATAGTTTGCTATGTTGAACTATCAAATGAATATCAGTGTGTAAACTATCAATAAAGATTAACAAATTGTCAAACTTAATTAAATCATTCATTCCACGTATATTGAATTGAAGTACATTCAGGGATTTAGAACATGAATCAGTATCTGTTTGGACCAAGTTGAAAACAATTCGCTTTTAACGACTTAAAACTCATTTGATGCAAGATGAAATTAGTATATAGTTCGTTCTATACACTAGATAGACCGCTATATAGTTTTGTAGTTATATACTTGACGATACCGAAACTCATCGCTACTTTTTTTTTTAACTCTATAAGTCTACTACACACACGAAATATAAAATTTCAATTATAATTTTAATTAAATTTACAACAAAACTAACAAAATTATATTTTTTTCTATTATGTCTATAACATGAAACAATAGATTTGAAATAATAAATAAAAAAATAAACTTTTGGATTTAATTACATTCAGCCGCACAGCAACAACAATGAAGCCCTCAACTCCATTCTACATGCTCTATTTAAATGAGTTTGATGAAATTCTTTTATCGTGTCTTTGCATCTCTACACTACAGTACCAGCTTACTACAGGTAATATCGTATGAAGGTATTACATTTTGTTTGCCTTTTATATTGTAGTTTAATAGTGTTTTTTATCGTTTTACTTTTTTTTTAACTACTTTACAAAATTTGCATATATGAGATGAGATGTGTGCTTGTTTCGTTATAGTTATAATATGTACATATGTATATGAGGGGGAATTGTTTCATATTTCAAATAAGAATAGCATACCCTAAGGCAGCCTTTCTTTGCTTTTTTCATATTTCGAAATGTCGCATTTAACATTATGTGCTAAAGCAACATATAAGTGACTAAAATATGTTCAGAATTGGTAATCAATACTGGAGTAGATGTAACTTAAGCGCTTCAATTATATTTACTATAAATTGAAATTTCCATGATGGTTTTAAAATGGATTTTAAAAAAATTACAAATTCCGTATGCTAACCATATGCTGTTTTAACAAGTGCAGATATCAACAAAATAATTCAAAACCGAAATGGTAAATCGAAATTTGATATTAAATTCATGTCGTTGAAAATATAATTATTTGATTTAAAAATTTAGATTTTCTAACTAAATCGAATTTCGATGAATTTCTCGAAAATACCTAACAAAATCTAAATTCATCCAAACTCGATAAGATTCAGTTAAAATGAAAATCCAGTGCATCGAAATTGCCGAAATATGTATCAAAATTGCAAATTAAAATTTGATAAGCTTGCACCATAGTCTCATAAATAGATTGAAATTTCAGATATATCTTCAGATAGATGTTATTTTATTTAAAAAAACAGTCAGAGGGGCTAATTCGAATAACAATAGATCGTTTTCGGAGCACGTTTACTCTTAAAATTCGTTGCCGTTCTCAGCAACTGGGGTTGTGTCCTTCCACTTTATGGAAGATTTTACGAAAGGATCTTGGCTTAAAAGCTTTCAAGATTCAACTTGTGCAGGGATTAAAGCCAAACGACCATTGTATGCGCCGCCAATTTGGCGAATGGGCTGAAGCACAAATTGATATTGATGTTGAATTGGGTACGTAAATAAGCAGAATTGTCGCATTTGGAGTGAGGATAATTCACAGGGATGGGCATTTACGCGTCATCTATTATTTTCTACGTCGACGTTTCGAGAACTCGTATAGACAAAGTAGAGAACGTAGATAACGTAGACTATTCGAAATAGTAGGTATAGCGTTACTTGAGCCAGATATTTTGATGACAATGCAGTGGAGCCACCAAATATTAGTGTACATTTAGTACAGTGCGCTGTGTTGCCACTAAATGTGGACTGTATTAAAACCAATGTTGTTTAGAATTTATCAAAGACGCGTAAACCGAATTATCGCAGACACGTGATATTCAGCACGCATAGTTCCAAAATTCAACACTAATATTTGATGGCCCAACTGCATTGTCAGCAAAATGGCTAACTCAAGTAACGCCATACACGATTTCTTTAGATTTAATGCGATACGGATGGCGTTAGTTTTATAATCCCTTTCGATGTATTTTAATAAAAATATTTTCATAATCTATCATTAGAAATTTACAATCACGTTTGAATGTTCACAAAATTAGATTTTATGTCTTAAAATACTAGGGAAGATAAAATTAACCCTAAACTAGTAAAATTAATTCACTTGAATTTTGTCTTAAATATGTCTAAAATAACGAGGATTTTTTTTAGGACAAACATCACAAAGTTTGTCCGAAATCCTATGTTTACATGTGCAAGTGAGAAGTTTATTTGGATAAACCCATAAATCTTATAATTTAACCGATTATGTGAATTTTCTACAACTCATGTATGTCAATTAAATAAATTTCCAAAATTTCTTGGGAAATCTCTATAGGGAGCTAACACCATAAAGACGTATATTTCAAGATGTCATTGCGCTAAGGTATCCGAAAAAATTTAGTTTAGCAACAATTGGGGATTAGGGGGTCTAGGACAACCAAGTTTGGTATGTGGGTTAAATGATTTTTCCGGATTTTCTTGGGCCAATTCTAGGAAGGTATAATGCTAAATATTTCAATATGTCGTCATTATTTGTCTCAGATAACCGAAAAATATTTCAATTTTGAAAAAGGTTTAGGACGCCAAATTAGATATGATCATGTATTTCGATTGAATGACTTCCGAATTGTTGCTCTTCTAATACCCTATTTTTTTTTTAAATTAAACTAATTTTCGGATAATTAGAACCAATGACATCGTGGTATGTATGTCATTATGGTGTTATTATTAAAAATTGGTGGGAACCCACGAGGATTCCGCGCTTAATACTACAAAGGCCCATGGTGCAACCATTATGGTGTTAGTTTGGAAATTGTTTTTGTGGCTTTAGAGAACAGATTTAAGACAAATTTCACATACAGGTCAATTTATTATTTGTCTTACGGCTTATCTGAATCGCTAGTCACTAACAGCTTCACATCCTCTTAAATTTAAATAGCATAACATATATCATATTTTAAGCCAGCATCCGATATTTTAACGCATTTGGCGACCGAGAAATATCTTAAAGTAGCACATAATTAAGTCAAATCATTAAGTCCAAAATTCGTTATATTCGAATCGCAGATACGCTAAATTCACGCAGAGCAACATAACAGCTTGGCAAGTGTTTTCGGCCAATATCTGTGATTTGATTAATGCATCGCCTTAAGTAAACGAAAACTAATGACGAATCATTTTTATCGATTACTTTTAATCCATTATCAACGATCGCCGAGCAATCTTCTATTTGTAATTTCAACATGCCAAAATATCGTAAATTGTTGACGTTGTCTTAATGGTCGTCGTTGATAAAAAATATTGCCAAGTAATCTACGTAATATTCTACGTGTCGACAATCGCGTAAATTACATGGTGTAGTCTACCCCGCCCATCCCTGAATCCACAAGCTTTTGTCGAAACACCGCATTACATCCACAGAAAATTACTGTTTGGTGGGCTGGCGGAGTCATTGGTCCATATGTCTTCAAAAACGATGATGGTCAGAATGTTACTGCCAATGGTGAGCGGTATAGGGACATGATTAGATATTTTTTGGTACCTCGATTAGCTGGCATTAACCTTGCTGACATGTGGTTCCAACAGGATGGAGCCACATGCCACACACAATTGATTTTCTCAAAGAAAGTTTTGATGAAAGAATAATAATTATTTTCTTTTGGATTATGTAAAATCACTCGTCTACGTCGATAAACCAGAGACAATTGAACACCTGGAAATCAATATTCGATGAGTTATTGGCAAAATACGGCCAAATGCTGCGAAAAGTTTGTGAAAATTAGTGTTCCAGATTGCGGCTTGTACGCGCCAGCCGTGGTGGAAACATGGCCGAAATCATATTTAAACTTTAATGTTATAAAATTTTCTATCCAATACAGCCCGTTTCATTGATATTACAAATATATTTCTTTGTTTTATTATCATTTAAACTTGTGTAACTCTATAAAAAACACCCTTTATATCGGTTTTATTAAACTGTCTTGGCTATTGTTTCTGGTGACAACACTTTTTATTAAAGGCCTGATTAAGACCTGCCATGTGTTTAAAAATGGCTTAGCCTGGCAGCGTAAATGAATTATCTAAAATGTTATCATCTGAGTGACAATCTTTGGCGCCAACAAATATATCCAAGTCATTGAACTGTCACGAATTTTGACTGAAAAAAATTTGAAAACTTTTGTATTTTAATAAGTTCAGATGATTACTTGAAAATCAATAAATCATAAATCTCAAATTGCGATCCAATTTAAGATTGAACTGTTCGTAAAATTACACTCGCCTGGTTGATTTTAATGAATTTTGATTTTAACAAATTTTTTTGTATTTTTTTGGTAACTTAAGTAATTCACATTCATTTTGCCATCTAAGAAAAATTTTATTTGCAAAAATATAAATCCATCGACATCAAGTAAATGTTATTATGCACAGATTACAGTAAGTAGAAATTTATAAAAAAAAAAACTAATTTTCGTTATTCGATTTTAGCCGACTTTGCCTAACACTTCAATAGTAAAACACACGAAAAATTATCTAGTACTCATGCAAGTCATTTTTTCGTGCGTTTCTACATATATGAGTGCTTGGAAAGATCGACTAAATTTTGGTAACGTGAATTTTTTTTTATTTTTATTATTATTGTCGTGAATGTATTGTTTAAATTCAACTTTTAACAATTTCAGTCATTCTGAATTTGAGAACAAAAACAAATATTTTTTTTATCGTAAATGGATTTTATGTTAAATATTCTCCATAAAGATCAAAACACATTTCCAAGTGTCCAAAAACTTTGATCTCGTAATTTATTTTTGATGTGCAGGAATAAAAAGATATCATTCGAACATTAATTCGATGTTCTGATCGTTCAAATAAACAGGCGACCATTTGCATCAAAGTGCTTCGTGCGCGAACATATTTTGTTAGATTTGGCTCACATTTGGGACACTTATACCGTCGACTGCTGTTTGGTTTCGGGCTCATAAGCACCGATCCTAAGAGTGGTCACCTGTCACGATGTTCTAGACATGTTTTGAAGTACCGTGACCATATTTGTTGAGCATTTTTTTCGACCAATTGAAACGAGTCTTTTTTTCGAGCATTATCAAATTATATGTGGAATCCAATGCGAATAAATCTTTTTGACGGCCTAATGTTCATGCATTCTTGAATGTATGCTGGTCCCACTAATGCCCAAGGACGGCAAGCTCACTTTATCCGTTATCAATAGAATTTTTGGCCACAAGTCTACTTCTACTTCTGAATATTAAAATTCAAAATAAAAAACCGTATGTTTATTGATTTTATTTCATTTTCGCATTTGACATCCAATTTTATAATGGTGTCCAGTATAGTTTAAGACCCACTGTAGGGGGTTATTGCATTTATGCATTATATGTACCGTACTTTACAGAAAACGTTTGGTCTTTGTCTAGGAAAAAATCATGTTTTTAGACGTTTTTCAAATTCTACAAATTCTTCAAGTTTTTTAATTTTGTTTTCAAAATCTTTTAGTTTTAATAAATTTTTCATTTTTTCAAATTTCTTAACTTCCCCGTTTCCATAATTTTCAATTTCTTGAAATTTCTCAACTACCGTAATTTCTTCACAATTCTTTCAATTCTTTATTCTTAAAATTATTGAAATGTTTCAAAATTTTCATATTCATCACAATCTTAAAATTTCTTAAATCTCCCAAATTTTTCCAAGTTTAAAAATCCTTCATAAATGTTCAGATCCTGGAAAGTGTTAAATATGTACATATTCCAAATTTTCTACGTTCTGCAAATTCATCAGTACTCAGTTTCCTCAGATTTTTCGATTTTTCAATTTATCAAATTTCTGGAAACACGAAAACTTTCCAAATTCTTCGAATCCTTTAAATTTCTCGAATTCACATGAAAATGTCGGTAAATTCTTCAAATTCTATAATATTTTGATAAGAATTCTTTTGCAAATTTGTTAAATTCTATAAATTTATCAAATCGTTAAAAAAATTAAATGAAAAATTCCCAAAATTCCTCAACATTTTTTGAATCCTACAAATTCTTTAAATTATTCGTTTTTGTGGCTTAGTAACTTCTAATAAGTTCATGCTTTTCGTACATATTTTTGAATGTAACAAGAAATTTAATTTCGAATTAACTGTGGGCACTTCCCACTGCACCTTGCGACGGCTGTAAACGAGATATAATTTCGAGTAACATAGGATGAAATAATTTGTATTTTTTGAAATTTCTTTATGATTTGAAAGTTATCAATGATGAGTAGAGTTCAATTTTTAATCGAACATGAACTAAATCTTTTAAAATGTTCGTAACTAAAATTAATGAGTTTGTTCAGTATAATTTAGTATTATAAAAAGATAGTTCCCGAAATTACGCAGCCTATAAGGTAATACCCAGTTCAGTCCTGCGACTATATATATGCACATATAAATTAGACTAAAAAATCTTATCAATTACAAACATAATACAATTAAACTCTGACCCAATTTTTTTTTTTAAAACAAAGGTCTAATTCTAAAGCTTTACGAAGAATTCTTGAACTTTCAATAACTAGAACGATGATGGCCTTCGAAATAATAAATAAGGTTGTTACAATTATATAAATCGTCTGATAAACATGCAAATCACGTATACACAATACCAATACACCATCGTCATAATTTACTATTCCTTTCAGTAAACTGTTGTCATATTACGTCTATAACCTAATTAATCCACACCACACAACTTGAACTTCTTTCCAATTATATATGCAATGTATGTATGTACATATCGCGCGCATTCAAATACATTATAACAAAATACTCTTGAAATAGTTTCGAATTTCATCAGCAAACTAAAAAAAAAATGGATATTTTATCTGACCGTATCCAGACCGTAGCAAATGCTGTTCTTATGTAATTCGGTTAAAATTTAATAATCAGTCATATACAAACAATACGAACGTTTTTAATTATTTTTGATGAGTGCTTGTATGTTACATTAATATGAAAAACTATATACACTATACAGTCTAAACTACAGACAAGTACGTGCACTATCTTTAATACATATATATGTACATCTTTAACATATAAACAACAAACTAAAATTGCATCATAATAATAATGGATAGATGTATAAATTTGAAATATTCAACATCATTAAATCGTTGTAATTTTATTGCTACAATGGCAAAATATATGAATCAGACAATGGAATCACGATGTATTTGTTTATTCACACAGCAGGACCGTGCACAGTACATTTTAAGCGACGTGTGCATATAAATTGTATTTATATATAGAAAGTACTAATTTATGTAGTTAGTGTATACATACATATATAGTGCAGTGTAATTAATTATGATTGCAATTTATTTCTAGGTTAAAACCATTTTCCATATTTAAGACGGGTAACTTATCTTTGTCCGCACTAAATTAAAATAACAAATGTTCTTGTTGCCATTTTAACGACACTATAAAACATACAACAACAATAACATATTTTAATGTACATTCAAATAAAATAAAAAAATTAATTTCAATATCACTTTCACGATCAGAATATTAATTTTGATGATCATGAATTGTAAAAAAACTAAAATTTAGTTTTTGTGTGTTTTTGAGTCCATTAGCATTGGGTATAGCTAAGTCATAGCCGTTCAGTGACTTTAAAAAAATATTTACAGTTTTTTTTCTCTTTAAGGCTGGGCACTTGAAATGTCTGAAACACTAGAAAGAGTTTAGCTTGACTAATAAAATACTAGATTTTCACCTTTGACGCGAATTAAATTATTTGCAAACCTCAAATTTCTATAAATTAGAATTCTTCGCAAATTTGGCCGTAAGCACGAACTTAACTTGAGCATTTCATCACCCAGGTAAACACAATGGCAGCACTATAGTTATGTATCATTGATATTCTACGTCCTGTACTAAAGTTAGCACAACATATGGTTTGGGTATTAGATACAATTTAAGATTTCGTTAATATGTTAAAGGTAAAAAAAAATTACTTTTTTAATCTGAAAAATATTAATCATGATCAGATTTACAAGATCATACAATATTTTAAGTTTTCCCAATGACTCATTAACAATAAATTTAAATTGTCTCTAATACACAAACCATTTTTCGGACTAACTTTAGTACATGAAGTAGAATATCCATGATGCAAACCATCAGTGCTGCCATGTTTTTATGCTAACTATACACAGGTTGGTGTGTTGAAATTTTGCAATAGATTTATAAAGCTTTCAGAATTTGTCTATTTGTGGTGCTTTGAACTTCACTTTAGATATTATCAAGAAGTTTCTGTAATATTTTCTGTGGTGTAAATCGAAATTTTGTAAATTGTACATTTTATCTGGTACAGTTTCCAGTAAAATTTTGAAATGAACTTCAAAACCTAGAGGTTTGTAAATTAATTTTGAGTCGATTGGCAAGCGCCTTGTTTTTGTTAACATAATCCTATAGCAGTTCTTGTATTCACAGTCATTATCACAGAAATGAAACAGTTCATTCCCTCTAGTACCGTGAAATCTGAAAAAAATGAAAATATAAACTCAAAATGGCTCATAAGATGAATGTGGCAAATTTTTAAGTCGTGAAACAGCGAACAAACCTATTGGACGTATATATCTACAATTTGTGCTCACAGTGCTCCACCGCTATTTCGGCTACCAACATATAGCCAATGTTCAATGCCCAATCCCCATAGAGTATTTCGGCAGTAATGAAAAATAAAATATTTCAATTTTCACAATCGTTTATTAATAAAGTTTTCATAGTTCTAGATCAACTCCGGTAATATTGTTGCGATCGTAGCAACATCTCTATTTGAGTAGTGACACTATCGTAAATGTAAAAGTAGATAAAGTAGATGTGTCTAGACTAATCTAGACAGTCTCGAATATTGTGAACATTTCTAGAAGGCTAGAATATTTGGTATAAATACGCGATAAACATTTATAGGAGTAAATTAGTTGTGTTTTAACCGTGACAGTGCTAGTGGTAATGAAAAGGAAAAAGTGAAGTTAAGTGTTTATAAAGTAAAATACAGTGTTCTTAAAGTGTAATAAAATAATTATTGTGAAGATAAATAAGTGAAATAATTAAATTTGTGTTTAGTGTAATTAATCGGAAATGTGATCTAGAATTTACATCGTTTGTTTTATTCACAATCCAGTGATCGAACCTTGTTTGACAAGGCAAAAAAGTGACAGCGGTGTGATTGTGAATTAAAAGATGATTCTAGACGAGTTAACGATTTCCGAATTAAAGGAGGAGTTGTATTGAAGCAACGATGACTTCAACCATTGAAGATGGAGGGTATTACAAACAAATAATACAAACAAATAATAGACAAGGGATTTCAGCAGATGCATACTGCTCTACGGAGAAAGGTGAATGCGATGCAGTCGGTGGTTCAACAAGTTGAAGAAAAATCACAGACAGGTATTCTAGAATTGGAGCAAAAAGTTTTTGAGGGAAACGGAAAAGTACAGAGTTTGAAGCAGAATGTTGCTAAGGGAGAATTTCAAAATTTGGAGGAAAATTTCGTAGGTAGCGAGGAGTTTCCACATGGAGAGGTGGAGAAAACACAATCAGTGCGACGGATGGAGATGGATGTGATAACGAACATCGAGCGGTCGGCACCAACATTCAGAGAAGTTGGCAGTTGAATAAAGTGTTGGGCATGTGGCAGGATGGATCACATTTCACGAGGTTGCCTTGGGAGACGACCTGGATCGCGATGTCCTATGCAACGAATATCAAGTTCTGGTCAAGGAGGAGCGACAGGACAGTCGGAAAATAAAATGGAGACGGGTGGAATCGCATCACTAGTTCAACGATGATTGGATAATGAGAAAATTGTGAACAAGAAGGAAGAACAGGAGCATGAAGAAGCAGTTGGACTGAGGAGAGTCAGCGTTATTCCATCCCTGTAACAAGATTGGAGCGAGGTGGAGACGGTTCAACAGTTAAAGATGAGGTTGACGGACAGAATTGTGTTATAACCCTAGATACAGGAGCAGCTGGAACGTTTGTACGAGAAGATCTTACTAAGGGAAGACTATACAAACAGCGGAGGGGTTGAAATTACGAACGGCCACAGGCGCAGGTGTAGTCATAACGGGCAAGAAGATTGCAACGATAATGATGGCCAATACCAAGTTCCAACACAAAGTACTGTTCGCAAATATAGTGGATGAAGTAATCTTGGGGATGGACATCATGAGAGCGAATGGCTTCGTGATAGATGTGGGGCAATGAGTATTGCATTGCAATATAGATTCGAGTTCCCACTTCGTATAGATGGTGCCGGAGCAACAATCAGGGGAGTAGTAGTGGATTAGCGGGAAGAGCGTCCATCGAACTCAGAAATTGTTGCACAGGAGAAAATACAAATGTCAGGTAACCGAAAAAAGCCCCGGCGTGACGTGCGAGTAAACAACAGTGGTTTCAGCGTAGGAAGGAGATTTAGTATGGCGTAACAATTTGCAATGGCAGAGGGGTTTTAAATTGATGCTATATTGATGCTATCTGCATTTATATTTCATTTGAAACCGGTTTGCATTGTTATGTTCACAAAATAAGGCCAAATAAATATTTTAAAACATTTTTAAATTTATCATAAAGTGCTCCAAAAACGCAAAGTATTCACCTCGACTACAACTCGTCGAATGTACTGCGGCGGAAGTATCATTCGATTTTGATGTTTTTTTTATTATTGAAAATGCCTGGTCAAAAGTGACAAATACGTATTATAGAACTCGCCGCAGTCAAGCATATTCTGGTTTTCGTATGTGTTGTTTCGATCTAACGAAAAAATTTGTAATGAAGGATAGTAAAATGTAAGTTGTGAATTTAATAAACATGAAATAAATTGTATTATATCAATAAACCGCGCACAATTTAGTAAGATGGTGATGATGATGAAGCGCAGCATCCAGATATTGCCAAAATCCTAAGTAACCAGGGTTCAGAGGGTTCTGGCAACAACTAAAACAGGAGCTGAACGCACCGGAACCACCAATAAAAGAGGCCGCGGAATGGAAGAAGGTTTGGTTTTAAGATTGGTTGCATGACTAAATAAACTACAATTTTTAATTTTAGGTTTGGAGTGATTATAAATTCGGTTTAAAGAAAAAACTGGCTCGCATTTAATTCGTAAGCTCAACTAGTTTGCATCAATAAATCTGTATAGAAATATTATTACAAAATAATAAAGCATTTAAAGGTGACTTTTACATGTAGTTCGTTACACTAAACGTGACTTTAAAGTGTTAAGCATTTATTTCAATGACATAATTTGAATGTTATATATGTACATGCATTGTACATACATTATATACCTACTAACTTACTAACTTATATTTAAGAATAATATAAATTGTTACTGTACATTGGTTAATTTTCCATTTATCTTAACCATTGAACTGTTTAATTCGTTCCCACAGTGCCAACACCGAGATATTTTAAACTGACTAAACTCATTAACCATATCAGTCTACCTATATATAGCATTTCTATATAAGATATATGCCATAAGATAATTGAAAATGCGTCTTTGTCTTCATATATGTGCGTATATGTATTGTGTATATATATAATGAAGGGTTTCCCACCTATTCGACCTAAAACTATTTTTAACATCAATTAGTTATATTGTTCTTGTCAACCCAATTGGAACCACACACAACCCAACAATAAAAATTGTATATTAATAACCCAGCATCGTCTCGTGTGTATAACAAACATAATACAGAATGACAAAGGAAATATGTAATCACTGGGTACGTAACAACAAGAGTATCTCTTTATCTAATGAAGGTGATCATCTAACACCAAAAATTAATTAATTTTTAATGAAAATATGTTCATCGTTAATTTTGACATATTCATCATGATTATGATGATGATGGGCTGCGTGCACAACACAAAACAAACACTTGAAAGTTGTCATTAGCGCTTGCTAAACTCCGAATGAAAGTATTTGTGCGGTTGTTACAGTTTGGCATGATGAAATTTAATTTTCGTCTAATTAGTTAACAACTTTGTATATGCGCAAATGTGCGGGATGTCAAATAGTATAGCCCTTACCCAAATTTATATTTTCGTTAGACAATCATCATTTCTATATATCTCTATAATTATACCACATATGACCATGTCCCAAATGACTTATTCATATATACGTAAAAGATATGTTTCTTTCTTCAATTACACTGACACACACACAGTATTGCTTAATTTATTCTTTAATATAACCATGTGTAATTGAGGTAACTGTTAGCGCAAAAAAAAAATAATAATTTGATGGGCATTTATGCATGACTTGTGATTAACTCCGCACACGTTATTGTTCTTCTATATATATGTGATCGAAATCTATACACGATATTATGTTCCGCTACCTCGGAAGTACATATAATCTTAAAAAGTTTCATTGCCGTATAATATGTGAGTAAGCATGTTAATTCACGTTTATTATATACACTAATATGGTTTGTAATAAATCACAGCTGATTTTCAGTATGTAAGTATATAATACGATGAATTAATTTATTTTTATTCGATCGTAATTAATTTGTAATTAAAACTAATTTACTGTAAATTTCAAATTTCGAAAGTATATCTAAAAAATTTGTTATACATATTATAGTTTTGATCTCATCTCACCTCGAAATACCGTAAATTTATGCGCACAACAAACTTCTAGTTTGTGTAGTGTCTGATTACGCGATTTTCGGGGAAAGTAACTTATTCGTATCTATATACCTATATGCATGTAATACAAAATACATCACAAACCACGCGTCATATTTAAACGATATTGGCTATAAATCACAAATCGCGCGGTTTAATAATTTTTGCGCTCGTCGATTTAACTTGATGAATCAAATGCAAATTTTTATTTTATTTATTAACAAATAAATTATCATAAATTAAAATTATACTGCAGCGTTTCATCGACCATATCAAGAAAAAGTTTCGTTTCTTTTAAATTTATTAAGATTGATATATATTTTTTCCACCTGTCCGACCGTTTATCATTCTCGCTTCAATGCTACTCTATGCAGTGTACACTGTATATACAGTTTAAAAAATTTTGATTTTTCATTTATTCCCGCCTGCATATAGAGCTATGTTTGATGGATGGAATGGAAACTGTCTATTTTATTGCAATATGAATGATTTCTTTGGTTGGTGCATTTATGCAGATTAGGCATAGTGTGCTTGAAAAACTGAACGAATTAAAATTCAAATTTCTCGAAGAACTATTACTCTTTCAACAAGATTTAAATTTATTGCTGTAATATTTTATTTTAATTCAGTTACAAAGATGCTTGGGACTCTAACAGTCTGGGTAGAAAATCGGCCACAAAACAAAAATGCATGATGGTTAAATTGAATAAAATTAGTTAAATATATCTTCGAACTGGTATAGAGCCGAGACAAAAAGCTAACCTAATACACTACCTAACTGAAAATATTGCCTCTTTGTATTGGACGCAGGAGCACGAATCAGCCTCCAACAAATTCAAACAGCTTCACAAGGTCTATAGAAACCTACTTGGTCATATAATTTAATGGTTTAACACTTTTATGGTTGCAGTAGAAACTGTGTAGGGGCTGAATTTTTGTACGTGCAGCCTCAGAATGCACTACGTTTAAATGCAAATTTTCTATAAAAGATTAAATATAATTCGCTGCTGACAGGTCTCGAACTTGCGCGATTTGTAAGGCCCAAAGAATCGATTCCTAGTCCATCTCCTTAACCTCTTAAAGTTGCAGTTGATTTTTACGCAGTGTGCGATAAAACAATTTAATTCACCTAATTTATGTGTAGACCTTCGCATCCACATCGCAAGTTGCTCAATTATTAAAAAACAACAGATATTTTAAGCTAAATAATTTTCACCTGAATTGTTCACTCTAAAATGTGACGACGTTTATTTTAACCAAGACGGCGCTACGTGCCACACAAGCAACGAAACAATCGAAATTTTGTAAAAGTTTCTTGACCGTGTTATTTCTCGAAGAGGTGATCACAATTGGCCACCAAGATCTTGTGATCTAACACCTTTAATGTTTTTTCTTTGGGGCCATGTGAAAGATAAGGTCTATCCTCCTCTAGGTTCCACAATCGATTCAAGACCTTAAAGATGGAATTCGTGACGGTATCGCGGACATACAGCCGCAAATGTGCTAATTGGTCATGGAAAATTTCATGAAAAGGATATGGTGCTGCAAGCGTAGTCGTGGCGGCCATTTGGCTGATATTTGGCATACCTTCCTCTTAACAATGAAATAAACATTCATTGATTTCTCTTAAAATAAACTAGTTTTTTTTTAAATCAAAATGAAACCACTTATTGGAAAACCCTTTAAAAGTAGGAAATACGTACCTGATATGAATACAATGATTGACAATTTGCCATCAAAATTAGTTTTAACAATAAAATTAATAAACGTCCAATTTGCAAGCTTGCTTAGTCCTTATTAAGTAATGCTCCAATCGTTAATAGACGAATCTTTCTCTGATAACGTCACAAAAAAACCTATATGTAGGGCCTCCTTTCAAGCAATTTTATTATACGGTACAAAGCGGATTGTTCATTAATTTCGCCCTAATGGGATATGGTCAAAAATACAGATCTGAAAAAATGTCCCTCCAAATATCAAGAGCTCTTATATTTAATGTCACCTCCAGGTGAACGCCTTTTCTTTAATCTCTGTAATGCCTGTGTAATAAAATGTAGAAAATCACACTACATCGATGTTAACATGGAGTTTTTTTGCCTCGGTCCAAGTTAGGAGGTATGCAACATGATTTAAGGCAAAGAACATGATTCTTTCGACATGGGAGTACGGACCTCCCTCCTATAAGTTTTTACATAAGATGGTGTAATTTAGATCAGCTTCTACACTTAGATTCCATTAGAATATAGAATACCTAAACCATTGTAAAATGTGTTTTTATTTTAGGAGTGGCCGAGCTATTCATTCATATCCCTGCGACCCAATCTACGCTTTCAAATACAACGGGAAAATTTGTTGCGCGAAGGAAACGTTGTTTCTAAATGCTATTTTCAATTAACACTGGCGCGAACTCATATCAAGCATTATCTGGCCCAAAATTTCAACTAACCCAAGGGATTAAATGCCCAAAATTTCAACTAACCCAAGGGATTAAAAGTTACAATGTCTACTGAGCAACTACTACAGTGGTTAAAGTTGTAACGTTTGGATCGGGCGGTACCGGATTCGAACCCCAATAGGGACGGGATGCTAAAGAGATTCTTCATCCTTGATTTCGATCGGGATGATGATGAACACATCTATGACCCTCTGTTGACAGTGCAGAATCCATGGGCCTAGCCATCGTTTATGTCAGTGCAGGCTGGCATGGAGCTATACAAGGTGTAGATGGTCAAAACAAATCGGACCTGTGGCCGTGCGTCCTCGATTTGGCTGACAAAATGGCGGAAGGCAAGGACGCAAATAAGCGAACTGCGAAATAGCCGGTAGAGCCTTGAGCCCCAGAACAAGTAGAGATCATAAAATAAATAAAAAGAAATAAAAAACTTACAATGTTGCTTTTGTCTTTATATATCACTCATTTTTAAACCAGCTTAAGGAATTGTGTTCAGTTGCTCGGTTTTAGAATTTCATTATTACATTATTTCAATTTCAATCAATTTCATATTGTTGATTTAGATGATTCAATAAATTTAGTCAAAAGACCTAGAGTGTTATTCATGCGCAAGCTGCTAGTAAATGCTTTACTGACCAGATTTATCTACTTAAATATAATGGCTGAAGGGCCGTGTTGTGAAGCACTTCGAATTATATTCAACTCTAAGGAAAGAAGAAAAATTCTTTTTGTTTTGTTAAAATTTTCAGTTCAAAATTATCTAAACTGGCGTTTCAAATCCTATTATGTTACCCAACAATAAAATTAGCCAGATTGCGGTAAAAGTTGAAAATTTAAATTAAATTCGAATTTATTATCAAACTTTCAATCAAACTCGATTCAATTAACATTTGCGTACATATTTTATATACATATATGTACTCTGAAATTTAGTCAAATTGTCTTACGGTTAAGAATACTCTAATTTTGGCCAAATATATATTTTCGGATTTTGAATATTTCGGAATTTTAATAACTTTAAAAAAAAATTGATATTTTTACAAAATTTATTAAATTTTACAAAATTAAAATTTGAAATTACAAAGTTAAATTCGTACATCGAGTTTCAAAAATGTAATTAAATATAAGGGAAAGAATTGAACTGCGAATTACAATATTTCAGAAATTTTCAAAAATTAAGTTATATAGCGTACGGCTAAGAACTTTTTAATTAAATGATTCTAAAAAAATTCAGGAATTTTACAAATTTTATTAATTTTATATATTTCGAATGGTCAGCCGAATTTTATAAAACATTCCCATAGATAAAAGACTAAACATCGAAAATTGAAAAGTCCTCAGGAATTTTTGAAAACTCAAGAAGAATTCAGAATTTATTGTTCGAGATTTTTCTAAATTCTGAAATTTTTGATTTTAAGTTTGAAATGATTCGATGTCTCCAAAAAATTAAGTCAAATTTTATTGCAGTAAATTTCAAAAACGAAAGTTTTGCTAATTTAGAGATTTTATTATAGGTATAACAAATTTGGAAAAGATCAAAGGAAGGAAGCAAATTATGTTTCGAAATCTCTCTAAAATTCATTATGTATAAATTTTAGCTTTTAAAACTGTCACCGAATGTTATGCAATAAGAAAAAGAATAAACGCTGCAGACAGGATTCGAACCTGCGCGGGTCGGCAAAACCCAATAGATTGCAAATCCATCTCCTTAACCACTCGGACACAGCAGCTTAACTTAAACAAAAGTGGTACTAATAGCGGTCAATTGTTACCTCTATATAAATTATGTATGGTTTTCTATAATGGCGGATCAAATACAGAAACATAAATAGCAACAAAAGGAAAACATATACGCTTATGACAGAATTCGAACATGTGTGGGTAAGTTAAACCCACTAGATTCCAAATCAATGCCCTTAACCACTCGAACACAACAGCCTCTAACGGCAATTAACTGCTTTATTAAACAACACCGATTCTTCTGGATTTCTCACCCTAACATGTGGATTCGTTTTTTTCATTTAATCAATTCTATAGATGCAGATACTATCGCTGTCGATAAATCTGCCAGTATAGAATTTAACACAAAATGTTTTATAGAAAACTAATTTTCTTGGCCACTTAGTTTTACTGGCACTTACCCGGTACCTACCTTCCAGCCGTATTCCATCAATAGTTAAACCCAAATCCATCGCCAAAAATATGACGAACAAAAATAATTTCGAGATCATCTAGTGAAGTGACAGTCGCAAATTATACAACAAAAATCAATTAAAAGTATGGAAGAGTTACGCAATAGTACACGCTCGTTTTGTATTGATGTCATATTAACCTGTAATATTGCAGCTTTCGTGATTACGGTGTGGAGATATAGATGGCACAACACACAACCAAAACGATCCTACATATTATGTACACCAAACTAGGATAATTCACGATCACTTTTATCCAATATGGTATTTGCGGAATTGATTGGGAAGATATTAAAATCAATTTCTGTACTTGACTATACTTATAAATAATAATTAATTGAAATTTTGTACATTATGAAAAATGAAAACACAAACCAGTTTCAGAGGTTTTCGCCCAGAAAAATAATAAGCCGAAGATAAGTGTTGATTACGTAAGCAGTGTAAGTATAAGAATTCAGAGAGGATGGGGGTTAACCGTGATTGTAGATCTACCACGTAAGAGTAAAATTTTAAGCTGATTGACTACTAGACAAGGAACAGCTTATAACCATTTCATTGTTTCAACACGACTTAACTCCTTCTTTAACCTGGTTTGCATTCTTCTTGGTTTGTTTGGCGATGTGATATATATGTACCAAAATCCTGAAAGTACTAAGAATCACAAGCCCATCAACAGTTTCCATGTTTCTACAAGAATATAGTATAATGGATAACGCAAAGACCGCAGGTAGCATTATGTGCAAGCAGTGAACTGCCCAAGAAGATGGTATAGGTACTTGAGCTTCATCCTGCGGTGGGCGTTTTCTTGTCTTTAAAAGTATATATTCAGCCGTTTTCTGCGAGCTGAAGTGATATCAATCAAAATTCATGGAAAGCTTACACTGGAAAGCGACTTCATTTTCTGAATACACTAAGGCTAATCACTTTTATCACATTCTAATGTGAATTATTAATTTATAAATTTATTGAGTTGGTGAGAAGCAAATTAACACAAAATTTAAACTTCCGCCTCCGCGCATATGTTCATAAAGTTCTTCACAATATACCTTCACTTTATATGTAAATGCATTAAAAGTTCACTTTAGGTCAGTTTTTCAAATTTCATTAAAATTGGTCAGAAAAGAAATTTAATTTAACAAACCATAATAATTATGATATGTCCATTAATATACCTTCCACATATATATGAAGTTCAAACGTCCGCTAAAAAAATATAATTGAAAATCAATTGAAAATGAAAGTTTATCAAAACATGATCACAATCATCATGTATGTATGTATTCTCATATATGCACGTACGTATTTAGCGGTATTCTCGCGGACATTTTTGTACATAAAAAATCAATTCGATTGAAATTCAATGACATGACCTTTCCATAAATAATGAGCATATATATATATATATATGTATATGTGTAGCTACAAAAAAAACGTGTATAGTTTCCGATGTTCATAAACTGTAAACAATCTCGCTTTGAACAGGTATTAACTATCAAATCAACAGTTATTTATAGTTCTGCCAATTATCCATTATTGTTTGAAAGTAGCAAAAATGCGCGATATTATTTTTGAAAAAGAAAATTATAAACATGATCTCGCATCAACATAATGTACATGTACAGCAGAGATCATTAGCTAAAAACTTTTGTTTGCTACAAAAATACAATTTTGAGCCCCAACAGTATATATACAAACATTTCTATATCTATTAAGACTTTCAAATTAAAATGCAACTAGTATGGTAGAACAATTACAATTTGTATATATATGTATATGCTTTTAACATGTACCTAACAATAGCTAACTCTACATTTAGCTATAAAGTGAAAGTTCTTGTTAAAAACTTAAAATGGATTGTATTATGTGTTACCTTTAAAAAAAAACAAATTTATAAGTTTTTGACCTTAGAAGATATTTTTGTAGTGATATTTTTAGTGATTTGTGGTGTTGCTGCTGCTGCTACTCGATCAAGGTCTTTCTCTCTTGTATTTTAACAAAAATTTAATGTTTCTTTGACGCCTACACTCTTTTCACAACATTTAATTTTATTGTGATCGTAATGATAATAGCGCTCGAAGAAAAATGAGATCAATACATTTTATTATTTATTTAAGGTAATTTAAAAATATATATTGTATACATATATATATATTTTACACTTAAATGTGCAAAAGGTACTTAAAGTACTTATAAGAGAGTAAAAAGTATTTAAAGATCGCCGTGAAACTGCTATCTACGATCACTTGATCTTAATTCCCAATTCAAACTATTGCAACTGGCGATTTATAAATCACCCCTGTTGACAAAATATAAAAACAATAAACGTAATCTAATGTACATAAGCATAATGTACTTTTATTAAACTGCCAATTTGGTGTCATTGAAAGTATTTCTCACTTAAAGTCACGTTTGGTATGATGATGTACGTGCTAATGTCACGTCAATCATATCATTGTGAAGATAAATTCTTAGTATCGGAATATTTTATAATTTCTTGTTAATATCGTATATCATAAACTCTCCATATATGTACATAGGGGTATAAAGAAGTGAGAACCGTAATTGGTTGTGATATATTTCTGCCCATAAATATCAACCTCACCTAGCTATTTAGCTAAAAATGACTCTTGGGACACAATGTATGTTAAAAAAACTTAGGATGAAGCATTTAACAGCTCCATTTTTTTACCACTAGAGAGTTAGTATGTACTACTCAAAATGGTATTCATTTGTTTTAAATGTCATCCAGGACTATGACCTTTGACTCCACAGTAGAATGTAGCTTCCTCTCGGGTGTTTGAATATTGTGAAATATATTTCTAACCAACATGTCGAACTTTTTATCATAATCGATTAAGAAAAGGCCTAGTTCAATTATATTCCAGAACGTTACCCAAAATTCACTTTAGAAACCCATTTACATCAAACATACTGAGTTTCATTAGAATCGGTCAAGGATGGCCTAGTTTAGTTTTCGTTGTCTACATTTCAGAACTTTATTGAAAAGCAATTTTAGAATCATATTTCTGTCCATTATGTCAAATTTCATCATAATAATCGGCTAAGAAATAGCTTTTGTCGGTCCATTCCCTTGAGATACGTAGATCTGAAATATACTGTTCTATATACTCATTCTGTTTTGTATTTTATCTCATTTTGAAATATGTATCCTGTTTCATAGCTGATGCGGTTTGGTATAGGTACCGTAGCCCGGTTTAGGCATTATATTAACCCGCTTTATCCGTTCTCTAACGTTTTATTCATTTGAAAAATACTTATCTGATTTTTTTGAAACAAAAGCAAGCTAATATACCTGGACGAGCCGTGAAAATTTCTAATACATCTCTCCAAAATCTGTAAATAGTCAAATTCCAAAAATATCAACGCAGAAAGATTTTATTTATTGCAACAATTTTTGGTGCATTGCAACAGTTGCGAATTTTGGTATCGACAATACTTTTTGAAAGCATAACTCATTTCGTACTTTTTCAATAAGCGTGCTACTCGTAGATAGCTAGAATCCATCACATATAGTCTGTCTGTAGCGCATTATTGTCAATCATAATGATGATGTGGAGTAAGATATTTTATGACATCTTCAAGACATTTCTCACCTATCCAACAAACTTGGCCAGGGATTTTGTTTGGCATATAGCATTCTTGATAAAAATGGCTCTAAAAAACTCTTTGAAATCACAAAATCAAATGCTCTTAAATTCATTTTCCGCCATAAATTAGAGATGTATTCAGAGCCTTAGGCTCTGTGTGAATATGTTAAAAAAAATTTAGTTATAACTTTGGTGAAATATAGAAAATTTTTATGGTGAAATATTTTTAACGTGACGATCAATTTTGCTGTGTGAATCAGTTAAAATTTAGACAGTCAAAAATTAAAATGAATTGCGTCCTAAGAAAATATTTTATATTTCAATTTATAATGGATATTTATTTAATACTTTAGAATTATTTTTCTTTTCAGCCAATCGAATACTGTAAATTAAGGGTGATTTCGGACGATGTTAACGAGATTTTAAATGGAAGTGAGATAAAAACTCAAGAACACCTTCGAATTATTTCGTATAGGCTTAAAAAATAGTGCAATTAATGTCGAATAACCATCACGGGTGGGCTAATATGAATATGAATTGAAAGTACTATTTATACTGGATGGTAGCCGCTTGTAGTTATCGTGTAACTATATAGCGGGTTTGTGGGCATCAGGCGGTAAGTATACTGATATAAATGGTAATAGTTTATAGAAATACCATAAAAAGATGTAATTTATAGATTTACTGTTAAATCGATTATCCATAAATCGATGTTAGACCATTTCACGGCACACATGCCATTTCCATCATAAGACCACCAGTAGATGAAGACCAAATGCAAATTGGTATGAAATTTTGTAGGAGATCTAAAACCGATATTTTTGCCAATGCAATCGGAGCTATAGATGGACGTCACATACAGATCAAGTGTCCTGTGAACAAAAACGATGAATACATCAACTATAAGGGTTTTTATTCAATCCAGACTAAGCAGTCGTGCATAGTAACCACTTATTTAATCATATGTGATCGTAGGTTTTCCAGATTCTGTTCACGATACAAGGGTTTTTAAAAATAATCCGCTATTCTAAAATGGAACATATACCAACAACAACAGATATTTACTAGGTGACAGTGGGTACCCTTGCACATTAAACCCAGTAACAGTCGATACACCGTATAAGAATGCCACTGGATTGCAGAAAAAAATTTAACACGGCAAATAGCCGCGAAATGCTAATGATCCAAAATAGTATCAAAACCGTTTTTGTTGCTTGTATTTTACATAAAATTTGTGTATCTGACGGCAACTTTGGCCAAATATCTGAAACTAATGCTATATTGGAACAGGATGATATTATGATCGACGAAAGCACCAACGCAGATGTTATAGACTCCACAGAAGCTCCGAATTTTCGAAATATCCTTTTGGAACAATTAGCTTAATGAAACAACAACAAAAATTTTAATTTCATTTAATTGACACATATTTCAATATTTCATTTTTATAACTAAAAAATTTAAGATAAATTCTATAAAAAAAAATTAAGTTAATCACATTACTATCTGATTTATTTAATTATTCGCGCAACGCTTAATCAGAATCGTCTGAACCCGACGATATGAGCAAACCATTAACATTAAAATTGCGATAATTGGTTTTCACCATCTGGCCATATACTTCCATTAGAATGTTTATTTATTTTTCAAGTCGTTTGTCTCGCGTTTTTCCATACATTGAGAGCAGAGCTCGACCTAGACGTAGATGGCGTTGAAAAATAACCTGAGATAGCCGCCGTCAAAGGCCGTGTACTGGCAAGTGGTGGTGTCGGTACACTCTCAGGAAATAAATCGTCAACTGTGGTGCCGTTTTCTATGTATTTCCTAGTGGAATTCATATATTCTCCATTACTGTTGAAAATATACGTTCTTACAATAAAAATTTGTGTATTTTTTTGTGGTGAATAAATTAAATTTTGTTGTCAAAATTTTAATTTTTATCACCTCTTAACAACTTTTAATCGTTTCACGCAGAGCCTAACTCACATAGAAGTAACTCGTAAATTTATTTACGAAATGTAAAAACTTCAAAAAATTTTAGTTTTTCAAAATGTAGATTTTGGTTCAAGATTAGGTCCTAAATTAAGTTTTCGCTCAAACTATAATGATTATCTTTCTAAACTTTATAACCGAGAAGTCACATAGTATTCGATTTTTAAGGTATAAGAGGAGATAATTTTATTATTTAAGTGTTAAAAATTATATTCACAAATTACAACGATAGATTACCATCTGATGACCATCTGGAACGGAATTGGGCCATTCCTTAGCTGATTATATGAAACTCTGTTTGTTCGATGGAAATGGGATTTTAAGTTATTTTTGGAGACAGTTCTGGAATACAGCCAACTAGTATATATAAATAAGCCATTCCTTGTGCGATTTTGACGAAACTCGATAAGTTGGATGGATTATAAAATGATTTTTGGATAACGTTCCATTCCAGTTGGTCATATTTCTAAATTTCATTTCACAAAAATCATTTCAGAATCCCAAATCTTTAAGGCCCGGGTCACTTTCAGGTATATACTATGTTCTGGCCTTGTTTCCAATAGATGCATGTAATATCTATTACGATTGACTTTCTTTTATTACCTTCGGTAGGGGCGATCGCCGTTATCCTGTGTACCTACACCACTTTTCAAATATGAACTAATTTTGTAAATTTAAATTTTTATTTAACCTGGAATGTGTATTGAAAGGCGGATATATTACATCTAACTTCCGATTCAAATTTATATTGGTAATAGTCTTACCGCCACGGATTTTAAACCTTGGGTATAAGTTTTTGACGTTCTAATATAAAAATTATGTATAGTTTCAATTCTGTTGTTTGTGTCATTCATAACACAAACACAAACATAGTTTGTGCGTTTAATAATAATAATCACCCTAGTTACGATACTATAGGAGGTCCTAAAATAGGATCAATCTGCACATTTTAACAGTTTCATAAATGGATAAATTAAATAATTAGATTTTAATTTAAAACATGTAAGGCAAATGCGGAAATTTGATAAAAAAATTTAAAATCTTTAATTAAATTTATATTTTCCTTAATTCAATTAATCTAATTAGTAATTAGATTATGAAAACATTTTTAAAAAAAATGTTTTGGTTGACATCCGTTTTGAAAAAAATTTTGAAACATATAATTTTGGTCCTGGGGTCCTATTCTTGAACCATTGCGAAAAATCTCGGTACCGAAAATTTTAGTAATACTATTTTCGTCATAAATTGGTATTCTAACTCACATTAAAACTCACTTGTGCACGTCGTACGCCGTATGACAGAATTGTACAGTTTTATTGACCTGCGATCAATTATGAGAGCAATTACAAAAACTCATTATCTATATACAGATACAGAACCTGCGCAGGCAAACCTAAGTGTGCTTGTAGCAATTTTGGTTCGCAGTTATCTCGTTTGTTAACTACCGAATATTAGAGATGGTATAGGCAATGTGAATTGTTGATATAAATATTTTAATATTCATATCAATGATTCTTGATAACCACAGAGTTGGATCCGAATTTGCGTATGCCAGAATTGGATAACCAGCCGATCTAACAGTCATAGAGTTAAATTTAAATAAAATATATAAATACAAAATCACAAGAATAATTGCAAAGGTTTGATTAATGATTTAGTTAGTCGCGGTAACAATTTAAAATTTACAGCGATTTTAGAAATCGTGTTCATAATTCAGACGATTCCGAAATTATGTTGAAAACTAGCCTGGGATAGGAAATGAAAACACGCTCGATCACTGAAAATTGATTTTTTGTATACATGAACTTGTCATCTATGGTAAACTTAAAATCTATGGTAAACTGCACCATGACTGTATAAGGATTTCATTTGCATACGTAACTAACACACTTTTTGAATAGTGTCATCAGATAAAAGGGCACAGGTATACCAGCTCAGGTATTAAATAAATGTATGTAAGTTCAAATATGTACATATATGCTATATACCGCATACTCCGAAAATTGAAACTCCGAGACGCACTGGAGATTATGCCCAACATTCACAATATGCAACTAATTAAATTTATTTATTATTTCTACAATGGTTAAAATTAATAAAAAATCATTAAAGCTAAGTTGATACTGTGATAGTAGAAGGAAACCGCAAGGTTGCATGATCGTCAATCACTAAAATTATAGGTGCCTTGCTTTGGTATAATTACAACAATTTTTTATTAGCTTTAAATATTTTTTATCTTTAACTCAGAAATTAAATCAGAATTTTAGTTATGCTATCTCCCGCTGGAAGTCAATTTTTTGTTAAGTTTACTTTCAATTTCAAACCATTTTCAACAATAAAAATATATGTAAAACCAAAATGGTTGCTGTTGATTTGGGACAAATTAAAAGCCATCTTATATTTTAGATTTTCTCTTTAAATCCTTAATCAATAAACAATCATTTTTTGGTACGTTGTAATTGGTGGTGTAATTAAAGAATGGCAGTCAAATGAACCGCCCACAGCTTGTCTCTGACCCCAGAATTATGTACGTACCAAGTCATCAGAAAAATAATGCACTACAACTGTCTTTTGTGTGATGTGAGTGAGTGATGTGAGTTCTAAATGAGATTTACTCATTCCCCGGATAGTCTAGTGTTTAGAATATGCATGACATTTCAAATACGGAAGAATTTCATAAATTTGGTATAAAGAATGCCGAGTTCAATACACACCCTACGAAACTTTCGATTTTTGTAAACTGCTTGCTGATTTGTCATCCGGTTTGTTTTGTTTGTTTGTTATTGACCCTAATAATTTAATTTTTGTAATGAATTGTTCCATATGATATGTAGGAACACTATAGAACACTATAGTTGTTATATCTCGATCGCGCACTGCTGTCAAGATATTTTAGTTTGATGTAAAAATTGATCGATTTGGCTTTTTTATTTTTGCCTGAAAATGTGGAATCTAATTTGTTTCAAGGACAGCAATGTGCATTTTATCGTATTCTCAATTGCTTTGTGATAGGTAATTAATTAAGTAATTGCGCATATTCGATTTTTCATCCATTCAATTAAATTATCTATGACTCCATGCCATGGTGAACGATGTCTAAGTCATATGGTTCCGGATCATGCAACTTTCATTCAAAGGTACGAATCTAAAATATAATTTGAGTGTTTAAAAGTAGTGTGTGACGCAAATGTTCATTAATTAAAATGGGCCATGGGATCGTTTGTAAAGGCATGATCACGATACAGATGCCGTTAATAAAATCAGAATGGAGGAATTGCCACACAAAATCTTGATCATAATTATCTAGATCACCGTTTGTTTTAAATAAATTTTAGGATGGGAAATAAATTGCTTCTAATCGTGACTTAATTTTAATAGACGTCTCAAGCCTATATCATACCAAAACTTAAATCGTGGAAAAGTTAGGTTTTGTTCTGAATTTGGGGACTTAATTTAGTTATAAGTTAAAACGTCAAGTGCTATAAGACTTAGAATTTAACAGATCTGGTCCACGTTGAATATAATATTGAATTGACGGATTTTCTCAAATTTTGTAAAGTAAAATAGCAAATTCTCGGAATCAAGTATGACATAAATTGAAATATTACCACAGTTGACACCTAGTAAGCACAGTAGTTACTTATGTATCCAATCGTACGTAATAATGAGATCATAAATCTTATTTTATTCAATAATTAATGAATCACCTCTATGTATATGATCACATGCGAGTAAAACTTACAAGAAGTTTTTTACTTTTCTTTATTTTCAATTTGTTTGGCACAGTCATGTTATGGCGATTATTTATAACGAGTAATAACAACAAATTAGTAAAAAAAATCTTGTTAAAATCTTAAATCTTGTAGGATTCTGTATAAATAAACAATTTACGAAATACTTATATAGATTTATAGTTAGTTTTAGGTTTTTTTTTGGGGGGGGAGTGTAATTTAATTTCATAATTTAATTTAAAAAAAAACTTAAAAATTAAGCTACATAATATAATTTTGTTTATAGTTAGTTTATAAATATTATTATAATTGCGAAGGACAAATCGTGATTTTAAGTCGAGAAGAATTATATTACCTTTCTAAATGTTCAAGTATTCTTCTTAAAATCTAAAATATTCCAACTGTATATAGTGATTCACTCTAATTACGAATTAGTAATTTAATATAATTAATAAATCTTACCTTTAATTGTTTTTTTTTTGTTAATAAATTTATTAAGAATTAGCAATTCTTATTTCCTACTTATATATCCAAAATGATCTAATTACAAACTATGCGAACATTCCATTTAAATATCATCGGCATTTAATTCCTTGACATTTTATGTATTTTAACTAACAATTATTATTATTTTTTTAATTATTTTAAACTAGAATTTATCACTAAATAGAGATTTTAATTTCATATAACATTTAATTTACTAAAAAAAAAATTATTTATTCTCAGGTGCGTACTATAATTAAAAATAATATGTGTGTTACACTTATGTATATCTAAAAACCGTTTTAATTTGTCTTATCAGCTTTATATTTTAAATACAACAACAACAAAAATAAACCCACTATTAATGGTCACTCACTATTATAACCACTCAATAAAACACTCAAATGCACACAAAAATTCACTATATTGTTTGGTAAAATAATTCTTAAATATTGTCTTAACTGTAAAGCACAAAAATCAATTTTATATATATTTTTTTTTAAATTGTTTATAAAAATAACCACCAACTTTGAATCGTGATGTGATACGAATGAAAGTTAAATTAAAACTAAAAACTATTTCGTATTATTATAGTAGAATAGTATGGATAGAAGGTAGATTTAACGAATCAACAATAAATAAATTAAAAAAACAACAATTTTGTTTTATATAAAAATAAAAGGTAAGAATTATAAAAAAAAATACGGTGGCGAAGAAAAAAACGCATCAGTGGTTTAGTTGCGTTGAACTATATATATAGTATTTCCGTACGCACCTGGAATGGCTTCATACACCATAAATTAAAACTTTAGCATAGTTTTACTAATATGCATGTTACTGACCAGCGAAACTTTGAGAACTTTTCGTTCAGTTTCGTTAAGTTTCAACTGTCACTTAGCAGCCTTTAACAAGAGCGAAAATTACCGCTCAAAACTTAAGGAAAAACGTCAAACAGGGTGTAATTGTATTATTGTTGTATAGTTGGTAAGTTCAAATTGATCCAGAAATTCCATTTTAGAAAATCCAAATATTTTATAACTTTTATACTTGGATTTGATACTTGGATTACTTTAAGAAATACGACGGGTTTTCTGACGTAATTATCACACCAGAAAACTTATTACTTATTACATTTTTTAATATATTTCGGCTGTCGCACATTGTGCATCACTAAATTATTTTGCTACACACTCTACAATGTAAAAAATGGGTTTTCCAGAAATCATCCATACAACTATTCCAGAAAACCGCAAAATTGTGATTTTCTGGATACTCTATGGTCGATTCTATAGCCAATTTAGAGTATGCACAACCACGGTACAAAGTCAAAATGTGTATTATAGGTTGTTTCAATTAGCTCCGTGATAAAAGTTGGGTTTTCCAGAAATCATCCATACAACTATTCCAGAAAACCGTAAATTGTGTATTTTTTGAATACTATATGGCCGATTCTCGCCAATGTAGAATATACACAAACGCGATACTGGTTCGAAATGTGAATTATAGTCTGTTTCATTTAGTTCCGTGATAAAAGTTGGGCCAGAATTCATCCATACAACTATTCCAGAAACCAGTAAATTTGGTGTTTTCTGAATACTCTATAGCCGATTCTCGCCAATGTAGAAATTGCACAAACGCGATACTGGTCCATTATGTGTACTATAGTCTGTTTCAATTAGTTCCGTGATAAAAGTTGGGTTTTCCAGAAATCATCCATACAACTATTCCAGAAAACCGTAAATTTGGTATTTTCTGGATACTCTATGGCCGATTCTCGCCAATGTAGAATATACACAAACGCGATACTGGGCAAAAATGTGTACTATAATAGTCTGTCTCAATTAGTTCCTCGATAAAACTAGGGTTTCCCAGAAATCATCATACAACTATTCCAGAAAACTGTATATTTGATATTTTCTGGATACCCACCCTATGGCCGATTCTATACATATCACATTTTGTTTTTTTTAAGTCACTTAAAAAAATGGTGCTGGCCATATAGCAAATGATTTTAATGTTTAAACTTTTGCTGTTACGACAGGTCTATCTGCAAAAATCAAATTAGAACAAAATGGCACATTTTGAATAAGAAAATATTATTACGAAATGGTACCGCCGTTCTGGAGGCTTTCCTACATAATATATCAATAGAAAATTTCACTAACTGAGTTGCAAGAACCGTCAAGTGGTTGAATGAATTAGAGGTATTCATCAAACAATCCCATAACGCTTTTCGGCCCATTAGTCTGACCTCTACTTTTCCTAAAGCTTCGACAAATTTTGCAGGGATAATTATTTACCTACCTCTCCTCTCGGTAACATACAACATGCTTACAGAGCTTTCAAGTCCTGAGAAACTGCTCTACACATGAATTCGTAACTAGAATCGAAATATCACTTAATGGCAAAGAGTTTCTAGTAGGTACCTTCCTGGGCATTGCGGGAACTATTGATAACCATATAAACCATTGTAAAATTCATCGATTCTATGCTCAAGTTGCGCATAACTGAACCGAAGCTGGATGGCTCATCGGTGTCCGTCAAAGTGATAAAAAACAGCTCGCAAGTAGGAGTACTCTCATTCTTGATGTAGCTCTTCGTTATTGATGAATTACTTGTTAAATTGCGGCGATCAAGGATTTTCGGGCAAAGCTATTATATCGTTTTGACAGTTTCTAGTAAATACCTGAATTTCTTATCTGATCTGACGCAGAACGCCCTTAGTTTGGGGTCTTGAAAAAGGGTTCTCTTTTCTCTTTGGGAGAGCGATCACAACGACAGAGCACGTCAATCACCTAGGTGTCATTCTAAATGGTAAACTCTCCTGGAAATCTTACCTTGATTAAATGGTGCCAAATACTATTGCTATTTTTTGGCAATGCGGATGGGCCTATGGCAAGTCTTCTGGCATCAATTCATTCTCTGGTCGCACTTATATTACTGGCCATGAACGATTCTAGGTTCATCTGCAACGCATGGGACTATTTCAAGATGCTTTTCTGACGACGGTCTAGTGGACGACTGCTTACTTTATCGTTGCAGCTGTCCGGCCTTTGTTCTAGAACAGGTGGACTTCATCATTGCCAGACTTTTCTGATGAACTTAAAAAAAGTTATAACAAATCTGGCCCAAAACGGCTCATAAAATTATTTCAGAAACGCAAAAGAGTTGAGTTTAATTGGATTGGGTGGCACCACATAATTTCACATGGCAAAATCGGAGTAATATTTTTTTATCCAGCCCTTCCAAAACGAGTTCCAATGGGTATTATTTAATCAAGAATTTTCTTTAACAATCGCATCATTTTTTTCCATACACCACTATATTTGAAGCGAACCCGGTCAGATAAAATTCGTTTTTATCGCGGAACTGGTAAGTCGCGGCATCAGTTAGTTTTTCAATATAAGTGGTCAATTCCAATTCTAGCAATTGTATCGATGTTATCTCTAAGGGTGCCACGAGTGACTTAGCCCCAACAAAAACAAATCATTCTACTTTGTAGACATTTTAAAGTAAAATTTTTTACGTAAAAGATAAGCATTATAATTCGAAGAATCTTTCATTTAGTTGAGTTCCAGTCTCCGCAATATAAAAATCTGTTAGTATATAGCTAATAAATCATGGACAGTTTTGTACATCATCACATACCAATTTTACGCGGATGCTATAAGGATTTTCTCGAACTGCTCCGATCTCTCTTCCAAAGACTCGACTACTTTGGAAGAATTCAATATCGAGTTGTGGCTTTGGAACTATTATTGATCCCTTCCACTGCCCTCATTGTACATATTTGTACAAATATTTGCGTGGCCATTCTTCGTTTTCAACTTTTATTGGTTTTATTATTTATCACTTTTATCAATTGATTGCATAGAAGGAAACAGTCATGGAAATTTGTTCAATTCATGACAGTAGCGGTACTACATATACCCAAAAAACCTCATTTTGTGGAGAGCCGAGGCGAAAATGGGGAGATCAAAATTTTCAAAGGATATGTTATTAAAATTTATTGTAAAAATAAAAACTTAGAGTGCGCTTCTGCAAATTAAATTTTATTGCGATCGTACACAATGTAATCGTGTCACTACTTTTTAATGATTTCGTAAAATCTCGTTAATTTTTTTTTTTTTTAAAACACTTTTATTGGTATGGCTACTACAATCTTAAACATTATTAATTCGTTTAATTCATTAGTAAGGTTGACATTAGTACTTATGAGATAAGCATAAACTTGTGTGGGTTTGTTGCACCAGTGGCCAGTTCCCCTGAGGTATGATATTCATTCGGTTAGCTCATTTGGTTTGGTTCGTTTAAGCCGTCTTACTTCGTTTGTACTATCCAGTAGTTGTACGGCCTCAACGTTGGTGTGGATGAGAAGTCTCTTTTCATGTTTGATGGCGCATTCGCGGATGATGTCATCTATCAATTGTATTTGTAAATCATTGTGTATTTCCCTGTTAGTCACAAATCGGTAAGCGTTGGTGACCATTTGAAGAAATTTATTTTGGCTACGTTGGATAATGTCTCTATTGGACTTATGAGTACAACTCCATAGATGCGCACCATACATCCATATTGGTTTGAAGATGGTCTGGTAAATTAGTCTTTTTCAATACAGGTTCATTTTTGGAATGATGCCCAATTAACCAGTGCATTTGACGTTGTTTTAATCGTATCTGTTCAGCTTTTTGTCTCACGCGATGTTTCCAGTTTAGCCTTGAGTCTAGATGCAGACCAAGGTATTTGGCCGATTCAGCCTTATTCAGCGGTACTTGTACCTCGTTGATGTATAGGTTAGGTTAGGTTATGGTGGCCGTCCTAAAGGACTAGCATAGACACAAAATTGGTCCGTAGCTGTACCACATTCGAGTTTTCTCCTCTTCACTCGCTGAACCATCGTGAGCTTACCGATGAAGCGTTTAAAGTCCCGGATCCCGATCTTACTAAGATCCGTGAGGTCGTTCAAAGGGGAAGTCCCCATAAATTTTGTTCTGCTGTACGCTAGACCAGGACAGGTGCAGAGCAGATGGAGCACATTTTCCTCCTCCTCCTCATCACCACAGCTGCGGCAGAAATCGTGGGCTGGGACACCCAGTCTGCGCGCATGTATCCCAATGAGACAATGTCCCGTTATAGCTCCCACGACCATACCAATATGGTGTCGTCGAAGCGATATCAGTTGGTCTGATCTAGACCGGTCAAGACCAGGCCAGATCTGCCTGGTTATTACACACGAACTGGCGTTAGACCATCTGACGTTCGTTTCTTTTATAGCTTCTTCCAGAAGCAACAGTTTACATGAAGCAAGCGGTATCTTTATATCCCGCCTGCTTTGGGTTATTAGGCGTGCTGTACCCTTGCGGGCCAACTCATTTGCCTTTACATTCCCTGCTATATTGAAATGCCCTGGCACCCACGTCAAGCGGATGTTGAACTGATCAGCCATCTCATTTAAAGATGCCAGACAGTTCTGGGCTACTTTCGACGTCAGGGAGTATGATTGTAGCGTTTTAATAGCAGCCATGCTGTCCGTAAAAATGCGAATATCCCTCCTAGATATTACATTATACTTCAACCAGTCCATGACTTCCATTATCGCCGAATGGCTGTGCAAGATGCAAGCTGCTCGGCCGCAATATCCAATGGAGTAAGATGAAAGAGAATCTCCAGAGCTTGAGTAGGTGTGCTCCTGAGAGCCCCACTTATACACAAGCAGGCCGTTCTTTGGACTTTCATCAATAGTTTAAGGTTGGCCATAATTTTTAACGCTGGCCACCAGACGACAACCCCATACAGCAGTATAGGTTTGACCACTGAAACGTAGAGCCAGTGTACTATGTGGGGCTCCATACCCCATCTCTTTCCAATGGCATTTTTGCAGGAGTAGAGCGCTATAGTAGCTTTCTTTACTCTCTCTACGATGTTTGGTTTCCAGCTTAGCTTGCTATCCAAAAGAAGTCCGAGGTATTTTGCTCTATCCGTAAAGATCAAGCGAGTACCATTTAATGTTGGCGGGTCACACTGAGGAAGCTTGTGCTTCCTGGTAAAGAGGACCAGCTCTGTTTTCTGTGGGTTTGCGTTCAGTCCGCAGCCGAGTGCCCACTCAGAAAGGTAGCCAAGCGCGCACTGCATGCGCTCACTCAGCGTACTAGGATATTTACCGAAGACCGCAATAGCAACGTCATCCGCGTAAGCAACCACCTTGAAGCCTTGCCCTTCCAGGTTTAGTAACAGGTCATTTATGACCAAGTTCCAAAGAAGGGGGGATAAAACCCCACCTTGAGGTGTCCCTCTGCTCACGTATCTGGCGGCAGACGTCCCACCCAGAAAAGCTGTCACGATCCTGCCTCTAAGCATATGATCTATCCAGCCTCTGAGTGACCCGTGTACCCCCAGACACGCAAGGGCCCCAGTGATTGCCCCCGGTCTGACGTTGCTAAAGGCCCCCTCTATATCCAAGAAGGTTACCATTGAATATTCTTTATATTCAAGTGATTTCTCAATCGGGCCAATAAGGGAGTGGAGAGCTGTTTCCACCGATCGTCCCTTACGGTATGCGTGTTGAGATTCCGACAGCTCGCCCGGCTTGATTGAGCCTCTAATGTGAGCCTCTATTAGTCTTTCCAGTGTTTTCAACAGAAAAGAAGATAAGCTTATAGGCCTAAAGTCTTTGGGATAGCAGTGAGAGCTTTTTCCCGCCTTAGGTATAAATATTACTTTTATTTCAGTGCACTTCCTAGGAATGTGACAGAGTTCCAGGCTGCCTTTGAAGATAACTTCCAGCCAGGGCAGGGTTAAGTCAATAGTTCGCTGGATATCCGCAGGGATAATGCCATCAGGCCCTGCCGACTTGTATGGCTTAAAGCTGTTTATTGCCCATAGGATATTCCGCCTGCTTACTATATGGCTTACGGAGTTTACACCCCTATTTATCATGGGTCCCTCCGGAGCTAGTACCGAGCACTCCGGGAAGTGCGTTTCTAGTAATAGCTCCAGGGATTCCTCACTACATGTAGTCCATGAACCATCCGGTCGTTGTAGATAACTCGGGATGGAAGGACTAGAACAAAGTACCTTGCGTAGCCTGGCCGCCTCCGAGGACTCCTGTATATTGCCACAGTAGAGTTTCCAAGCCCTCGTTTTGGCTGCTCTCAGCTCGTACTTATAGGTTTTGAGGACTTCCTTGTAACAGTCCCAGTCTGCAGCAGCATTTGTGTTCTTCGCTTTCTTGAACAGTCTCCTGCATTTCATACGAGTACCTTGGAGTTCCTTCGACCACCAGAGTGGCCGAGATTTACCCAAGGGTCTACTGATAGGACATGCACCTAACATGGCCTTGTTAAAAGCATCAGATAGCTTGGCTTCTAGAGCATCAAGCTCCTGTGTAGATGCAGGAGGTTTTGGAATTGATACCGGTAATAAGTTACCCAGAATGGTTCTGAAACAATCCCAATCAGTTTTCCTCCTATTCCTGAAGGGTGGTTTGCTAGTGGGTTTTGTATCCACTTCGTATTGGAGATAACATTGGTCAGAAAAGGAATGGTCTTCGGACACTTTCCAGTTCAATACCCTCTCCTTAATAAAATCCGAGACAAGTGTGATATCCAGCACTTCTTGTCTATTTTTAGTAATAAAGGTTGGCTTGCACCCGATATTACATATATTTAGGTTAGTACTTAAAATAAAATCAAGGAGTAACTCACCTCGCCTGTTGATATTTGTACTTCCCCAGATTGAGTGATGTGCATTAGCATCACTGCCCATGATGACTCCTACTTTTCGTTTTTGAGCCTCCATTATTGCACTAACCAACCTACCTGGTGGTATGTTTTCCTACTCGTACGGTAGGTAGGCCGATATTAGCCAGAGATTTTGCCCATCCATCTCGATGCTAGCCACCACTACATCAGCGTTGCTGTAATTAAGTAGTATAAAAATATTCAGATTATTTCTAGCGAGAATGCAGGAACGTATCTTACCTTCATTCTTCGCATGTAGTATTTTATATTTGGAAGTTCTGAGGCCCAGCACCCGGTCACCATTGACCCAAGGTTCCTGAACCAGAACAACATCAATGGACTCAGATTCCATTTTGAGCAGGAGGGCCGCCGAGGCGGCTTTAGAGTGATGGAGGTTGATCTGAAGGATCTTAAGCATTAGATATTGCTTACCTCCACCACTGTTGAATCAGAATCTTCTGACGTCGATTCGTCCGGTAGGAGCGCACAGCGTAGTCCCAATGATCTCGATATCTCCGAGTCCAGGGATAGTGTCTCCTGAGCGTCTTCCGGGATGCTTTGGACATCTGGGTCACCAGCAATAGGCGGGACACCACTAGTGGCTTCCCCACCTGCTGCAGTTGCCCCAGGTCTGTCAGCCTCATCGCGCTTATAGATTTTGAGCGTAATCGATACAAATCCATAGCTGACCAGGCCTCCAGATTTTGCCAAAGCACCCACGGATTCTCTGTCGATGATTATGACGGCCGATCTGTGATCTGTTTCCGCCTTAACCTCATCTAACCTGGCAATCTTCCAGGTGGCCGTTGGCAGATCCGGATTGCTGATTTTCAACATTTCCAGGATCTCCCTAGGATCAGTTGGCTCCGCAGGAAACCAGGCTCGTGCCCTTGGCCTGCAGGGAATTTTTTCCCTAGTCACCACTGCTAGTTTGGCCCCCGGCCAGACTTCCCCCAGGCTGCCGATCGCCTTTTTATAGAGGGTCACAGACTTCTCATCGGCACAGGCAGTCAGTTTTACGTGACCCCGGTGCCACCCTCCGTCTCGGCAGGACGGAGCAGGTCCTGGGTTCTCCCTCATGATTTTTAGGAAGATGGCGGCTAAGGCCTTCTCCACCTTCCTCCAGTTAAGGGTCGTAATGCTCCCATCTTCTTGTGCCCTGTCAACGACTGCCATGATCAGGTGATCCTTTAGCACCTCGTTGAAGGGCCTGTCCGGAACCCGTTTCTTTTTAGCCTCCGTAGGCGGTTCATCATCAGATCTCTGCCTTTTCGGCTGTGAGATCACAACGGAACCCTCCTGCTTTGGCTCAGTGATACGTCTTGCCCACGCAAGCGTATCCTTGTCTCTATCCGTTCTCTGCTCCAACGGAATGTTACAGATCTTAGAGATCATGCGCTAGACTCTCTTCCTGGTCTGATAGTTTGACACTGATGGAGGGCCAGCATTCGTGCCTTTGCCCTTTGGTTTCGAGGGGCCAGCCTCATTCGGTCTTATGCCCCTAATTGCACGTTGGAGACCGGGCCTAAAGGCCGATGTCTCCGCAGTACTAGATTCCGGTTTTTTAAGAGCACCGGTCTCTTCTTGTTTTTTATCTGGATCTTCCATAATAGGTCCCACGAGTAGCGGAGAAAGGAGGTCCACCTGTGCAGAGATCCGCAATACACAGGTAAGGCTACATGATCCGGAGGGCGCCAAGTATCCGGATACACCGTTAGAGACTGGGCTAGTTTTTAGACTGGGCCCCCAGCCTGGCCGGTTATTAGCACGGTACGATTAACACTTTAACCCGGCCCAGTTATTTAGCGCCGTGTTTTCGCCTAGTACACCACATGGTGTAATAGTTGCCCGGTGGTCACCACGGGGAGGTAACACGCACACTTGTGGAAGCTGCAAGATACGGAGCTGGCAACAAGTGCCAACTTGATTCCCCCAGACAGCTTCTCACCAGACCACCTCGTTGATGTATATGTGCTGGTTGATATTTTTGGGTCGGAGCGTAAATGTCACATGGGTTGATTTACGCTTATTGTGTGCAGTGTAGAGAAAGTAGAGGAGGGGTCCTAATACGCTTCCCTGCGGAACTCCCGCTAGCGTCGGATAAAAGTCAGAACATGTTTCTTCATGGATGACTCTGAATTCGCGATCAGAGAGGTATGATTCAAGCACCTGGCAATAATTTTGTGGTAACATTTTGCTCATCGTGAATGTTAATCCCTCGTGCCAAACCCTATCAAAGGCCTGGGATACATCCAGAAATATAGCGGGGCAATATTTATTTTCTTCTAACGCTTGCTATATCACCGTAGTGATTTGATGGACTTGATCTATTGTGGAGTGGTTACTCCTAAATCCAAATTGAAAATCAGGAACGTTTACCATTGGCTTGAGACGTTTCAGAAGTAGTTTTTCAAACAGCTTTGATAAGGTTGGGAGCAGTGAGATTGGTCTGTACGATGTTACTTCTTCATCTGGTTTGCCTGGTTTTTTCAGCATAATTATTTGGGCCGCTTTGAAGTATTTGGGTACATACTTCAACCTCATACAGGCATTAAATAAGTATGTGATCATGATGATAGCTTTACGTGGTAGTTCCTTGAATAGACCCGGATATTTCATCAATTCCTGGTGCCTTTTTTTGGTTAAGCTTTTTGTCGATTTTTTCGGCAATTTCCATTGGCGTGACCCTTTTAAAATCATGACTTGGTTGATAAACAGGTGTTATGTCGATGTTGGATTGAATGTCATGGGGTTGAAATACTGTTGCTAGGTGTTGAGCAAAGAGTTCCGCTTTTACTTTGTCTTGTCGAACCCAACTACATTGAGCATTTCTTATGGGTGGTAAATATCCGAGCTACAGGTCGGATCTCGTTAATGTCGTTTATGTCTTTACTTTATTATAACTATACTTCTATGGCATTCCTGATTTATAAGGACGTCCGGAAATAATCTTAAACAAAATTTGATTCGTAACAAATTTATAATTTTGAGATAAAGTAAAGCTCTAAAGATAAAGCTTTAAATTTGTACACGATACGAGTATGTGCATTTGGGAATTTAGAAATTAAGAATTTGAAATTAATTAATTAAAATTTGTCGTTTCGTAATATAAATTTTAGAACAATTTTGAAACTGACTAATAAAGTAATCTAAACGATTACGAACTGAAAATATAGAAATTAAAAATTAAGAAAATTAATCAAATTTAAGGAGTTATGTGTTTATAAATTTGAAACTCTTCAGTGCGAGAAATTTAGGATTATCAAAATTAACAAATACAGAATGAATAAAGAAATAAAACTATTAATCGATTCCGGGCCGCACCTTCCCAAATAAAGAAAACAAAGAAAAATTCTTATAATATGCTACGAGGCCTATACTTATACATTTTGCGAGGGAGACGCAAAAATGTGAATTTCCGCCATAGCTTCAGTTGTTAGACGAACCATATTTATAGAGCATCAGCGCAACACTGCGTGATCTCACTTCGACTCTCTCTTGTGTATGTGGCAAGTTACACTTTGAAATGTCTCAAGCGAAATGTTACGGTTTTACTCTTTAAATTTGTTTAACAAAATGTTTACAGAAACTGCCACATTTTAATTCATTTAATCACATTAGGTAGATTCTTTCGGTTCCAGATCGCACCGAGGTATTTTCTCGTTCTTCCGTCTTGTAGTGTTCCCGGTTTATTTATAGATTACCTTATGGGAAAACATGCGTTTATTTGTAGATTTTGGTGTCTGGTTTGACCAGTTTAGTTTTTGGAGTGACATGTCGGATTAGTAATTTTTCGCTTATATACAGGGAGTCCCTAAAATGGTGATCAAACGAAAGGAGGTGATCGAGGAAGTTATTTCCCGACAAAATTACCTCTCATGATTGTTGCTTGATATGTATGTGGATGTCGTTTCGGTCGTTGTGGAGAAACAGTATATGCATTTATATATTATGTTCACCAAATTCGATTTCATATATGTATTTCTAATCTATCGACCTATTTTCCCAAGACATTGCATATATACATAATATAAATAATAATTGCATAACATGAATCTATGCTCTTTATTATCATGTAGCATACAAATTATGTTTATAGTAAAATATGTAGTTCACCGCAAACTCAAATCATGTCATCAAATAAATTGCGTTTGAGTCACATTAAAATGGGTCTCGGTGTTTGTTTCAATTTCTTTTTTGTGTTGTGTTGTGTATTGTAGACAATAAACCAAACTACTTAACTTATAAGAAAGACATAAACACAGAGACACACGTAATTAATTGACAATATATTATCTTATGTAAACAATAATAACAACACATTACTTCTTAGCCGAGTATGTTATGTATATATATTCGTATGTATGTATGTGCTTTAGTGTGTCGAGGTCATAAACAAGTTCTAATTATTACATTGGCTTATGCTTGTGGTAATAACAAAATAAAATAAAAACGCGAACAGAGATTTGGTTTTCTTTCTCCTTATTTATAACTATAGTATACATATATATATACATCTTACTTGCATTTATGTTATACATTTTATGTATGTACGTGCGGTGCAATATAAGATACGCATTATGTCTGAATATGTATACTAATATATGCTTGGTAAGATGTTCGCGCAAAGAAATCATCAGAATTATATAAAAGAAAAAAAATATATAATAGAATTACCTAATAAATAATGCATTACGTTATCCATCTTACATCTATCATGTTTATGATTTCTTTTCTTTGGGTGTATGCTGTGTTGTACTATACGATAAGTTCCGGTTTTAGTATCGCGTTATAATTAATTCTATAAGATGTGATATGCCCATAACTAGCCGATAGATAGAAGTTCACCTAATTTGGTTGTTGTTTTCGTAACTATGTTAATATTTATAGAAAATACATAAATTTCCTTTAGGTATACGAGTGGATTGAATTTTATATATTTAGCCCATATACACACACCTAGGTTTGACCTAATTTTTGTACGGTTACATAAATCAAACCAACACTGAAAATATATAAAAACGAAAGGATAAAAGTTATTTTTGGAATTTTTTGGTTATTCTTACATAATTTCGATTTTGATAGTAAATTTTGGCGTCGCTAAAGAGAATGTCCAAAAAATTACCAAAATATCCTTAAACTTATCAACAATCAGTTAATGGAAAATGAAAAGTGATTAAATTACAGTGTGGAATGAAAGAGTCCGACATCATCAACTTGAGTTTTGCTTATTTCGTAATTTTATCCATATTAACATATATTTTATTTGTGTATTTCATACGCTGGGCGAGCGAGGCACCGGTAAAGTGCGGAACCGTTTTTGGCCGATTCGAGCGGTCTTGTTCCGTGAAAAACTGAATTGAGAAATTGTACTGAGAAAAGCTGAATTATTAATTTTTGGGACTGCTTTGAAACTAAAAAGTACAAATTATACTACTCGTGTATGCAGTAAAAAATGGGCCAGTTAATGGATTAATAAGGTTTCATATAATTCGTATAAAAATACTATTAGTACAAATGATCCTAGACGAAACCTTTAGCTCCATGATACGAAGATACGCTATATGTTTTTTCAGGCTAGCAGCAATAAAATTGTACTCTGGTCAAGTAAGTAGAGTAATTGGCTTTCGTTTCATCGAATCTGAGTTCAAATTTCGATTAGTGCCAACGCCCTAATCACCAGTCTTAGCCTTCATGTTTGAACAATCTAGCAGCCAACCTTTCTCCTTCACTCCCTTTATTCAGTGGAACTTTATCTAATAACCTTCAATACCTACAGCTCATCCTATTTAAAAGGTAGCTTTAAAAGTTTTTATAGTTCTCTAAAATTTTCTTTTATTTTCTTGAGATTTCTATTCCATACCGTATTTTTGTTATTTCGAGTGCTGGTTTCAACTCGAAAATACAATACCGCTAGGAACTTGAATTCTCATATGTATAGTACATATATATATATATATATATATATAATTGTCACCCAGAGTTACAGGAACTTAAAGGATTTAAGAATCATACCATTTGGCTAAAAATAATTTTCGTATTGAAAATTAATGAAAAATAAAACAAAGTAAAAATTAAATAATTAAAAGGGAGGAGCTAGGTGAAACTTTCCAGTTGATTGTGAGCAAGTCTTGCCATAAACTGATAATGTACATTTGATAACATTTTGACGTAAGGCGTACTATTGCAACTTTCAGATACGAGCGGATGTGTTCAAAGGCGGAAATGGAATTACGCATGCGCAGTTACTCACATAATTAATCATTTTTTCATAACTGCGAATTTGATGATTTGGGGTTGCTCAACATGTGGTTTCATTTCAACGTCACGGCGACTCAAACAAAACATTTGTGATGAAATAAGTGGAATATAGTCTGATAAGTGTGTATAAGTGTTATTTTTGGAATTAAAATAATAATAAAATGTCATTAAAGAGCTCGCATTTGGGTGGCTAATAGAGGTGAATATTTGTCCACAAAATTGTGTTTATGCACCAAGATGTTTTCAAATATACAGATCGTCAGATAGCAATCCCCACCATAACTGAAGTTTGCTCCTGATTGGTGACTCAAAATATCCCGAGGTGGCTATATCGAATCAAGGCAAGGCAGATCATTATATCGAGATATATTTACTTATAAGTCAAAATCGACACTCTCGCTATTAATCAGGTGGTACACTGTACTTGTGTGAATAAGTTGAATGAATGTGTGTGTGAATATACATGTGGTATCACAAAAGACCATCGCCGGTCTAAGCGTACTGTAAAAAGCGACCACTTCAATAAAAATAAAAAATAAAATAAATATATACCATCTAGTGACGTAATTTTTTTCAGTAGCCACAACTTAAATAATATACAGCAACAAATCTACCCAACTGTAGATGGTATATTGCTAATTAAAAAAAATAGTCGACTGTTTGATTAAGTAACATAAGTATAATAAAATAGCATTTAATTATTAAAATAAAATTTGATTTAGCCATTTACTCAGCAGAATGCTGTTCTATCCAGTTATAATATGCAGCTACGTCCGTATATACAACATATTGTACAGTGTCACATCGCCTTCTCAGTTCTTTATCGACCACTACTGTGGACAGCGATACAATACCACGTATATACCATCCATCATTAAAATTGAAAACTAATCCACCTCCACTATCACCTTGACAGGCACTTGTACCTAAAATTACATTAAATTATTGATATATATAACTATCAAACTTAATTAAGAGCGACATGATACACTTACCATTTTTGTATCCCGCACAGAAAGTCGACTCATTCACCAGAGTTTCAAATATCGCTCGATTACTGGATCGACACTCGATGTTCGATGTAATTCGCATTGGGGCACGTTTCAGTACCTCTTGTTGCTCCAGCTTTTCATCGATACCCCAACCAACCACCACTCCCTCTTTATCAGTAAACATATCTCTATCTGGTGAAAAGCATATTGGTTGTATATAATCTGAATACACTAAAAATGATTTTAGTTTGATTATTGCGATATCATTCGTCCGTCCCGCCCTATTCCAATGTTCATGCAGTTCATATCGCTCCACCAGCCGTTCAAGTGTATTTGGATCCGCTAACGATAAATCATGCCGTCCGGCTTGAACACGTATTCTTTCATTAACAATCGGACCGCTATCACGATCGAGACAATGAGCTGCTGTTAGTATTGTATTACGGCCAATAATTGAACCACCACAGAAGTAGGTAGTTGATGAGGTGACTCGATTATATTCGAAAAGTCCGACGTGCCATGGGTATTGACCTGGATACGTAGGTAGCCCGAACGATATCAAATACTGGAATTTTAATTTGACTTGACCACATTGTTTTGGCTGTTTTGCTACAAAATTCGAACACGACTCGACTCCATTCACCTTGAGTGATGTGATCTTTCCGATATCACTGTTAAAAATTTTCGGGAATAATCCAATTCGGATATTATCCCTGATAAAACTGTATCGAAAGTAGTTTGTCATGGATTCGGGATATTTTCGATTGGATTTCGGTGAATATTCCGTACGCACATTATTCGTTGATAGCTGGATTTCGATCATTTCAGATTCATTGAAGTAGCCACTTGTTCGCAGACTTTTATCGACCACGACACAATAGTAGGTGATTTCGTTATTGAATCTTAATTCTTCCACAATAACTTCATCAAGCCTTTCGCATTCATTACGTTCTCGCTGGGCACGTGATTCTATGTCGAAACAGTTCTTCAAAAAGCGAGCCGTATTAGTATTCTGCTGGTTGCGAAATACTCGATCGAATTCACGTGCTCGGGTTGGTTCGCACTGAGTGTTACCATCGAGTTTTATTTGGGTGATGCGTTGTAAAGAATGTTTGGTATTCAGTGGGAATACAACAATATCAACGAGTTGGTTCTGGATGCTAAAGGAGTCTTCGTAAATGGAGTTTGATGGAACTTCGGTTGCAAAGACCTGTAAAGAGCAAACATTTTTTGGTCACTGAAAATAAAATGAAATATCATCAGAATTAAAACGAGGAAGGCCGCGAGACTGTCAAAATTTGGAGTGCATTTAGCGCCATTTTTCATAGTGGTGTGATGAAGGATAATACCAACAATAGTCTATATAAGTCCATTCCAATTTATTATTATTGTAATCGTGACTGAAAGGGAAACTCACAAATAAATTTGAATGATCTTAACTTGATGAAAAGCGTCACAATGTTTGTCCATATGTGTCTACTAATATTGTGATTTGATCAATTGAGGATTTTAGTATACTATTATATTTTTCTGTAAGTCTGTCTGGTTGTTCACAAACGGATTATGTATGATCTTTTTGAATTTTGAATGACCATCGAAAAAGACCAGCCATTCAAAAAAGAAGTTATCGAAAACGAAAATTTTAACATTTGCGGTACTGTTAGAAGAAGAGAATAGCAATTAAATCTTTTTGGCAATCCCATTTTTCTTCCCATCATACTAAGCAAAGCATCAAATTATAATCGCTAACTTTAAATTAATTTCCAACGAACATGTCGAATTTATATGATCGTGTAATCGGGCAGACAATTTCCATACAACTTATCTCATAATAGTTCATGCCATTATGCGAGGTCAGGGTTAAATTATATAAAAAGTTTTGAAAAATTTGTATGATTAAACACAACACATTAATGAGACAAAAACTAGGACCGTTTGTTTCTTCTTAATAAGCCGTTTTTCAATTTTATTTCTCCCTATAAATCCACATCGTACGTATCCCGAAAATAATAGCATAGTCTCAGAAAAATTAGAATATTTAATTCATGTAGCTTTTATACTTCTGTTTAAATTAATTTATCTGTGGCCATGACATATAAAATTAACGTAAATGATGGCACAGAGATAAATAATTCACAATCAAATGTGAATAAACTTAAAATTCCGTGAACTATAAATCGAAACTTGCGCGCACAATGTTTTGAAATCACAGTAAGCGCACGCAAAACAATACTTGATCTTACTTTCTCGTGACTCCGAAATTCTTTTTCACCAGCATACTCAATATTCAAAGACTTATATGCACCGTTTTGATTATTAATCACGATACAATAATATGGGATAGTATTCCGGTATAAACGGCGTTCAAATTTTATATCCACATTTCCTTCACATCGCGTCGTACCTCGTTCGGGTCGCGGCCAATAGCACAAATCTAGTAAATTATCCCAAATCACTAGTTGACTGTGGACGAACGTATCACTTAAGCAAATCACTATAACGATCAATACACTTAATTTAATAAACATAATTATTTAAAACAAAACTCAACTATATCTAGCTTCGCTATTAAAAAATTTATTAAAAATTCGACGAAACTTGTTAGATGTATATTTGTTTGTTTTATCAATGAATTATTGTTTTAACCTTTAACCACATTTCAATTATAAATATAACAAATATTCCCCGATGATCTACGCGGTACCGTGTTTAGGAGCAGACTGAAAAACATCATCTTTTAATTTTATAATAAAATTTGTTTCGAACTTGAAAAACAAGTTAGTCGATTTGATTAAAGTGTTAATCGTACACACAGTAGTGATCTGTTAAAATAATCAACCGACTAATAATGTGCTAGCGTAAATTCTATTAATCGTCCTAGTGTGTACTGTAGCACACATTAACATGTTTTTTAAAAATAATGTAAACAAACCAATGTATAGAGTCAAGCTATATATTCGTATAGAATAGTAAACAATTCTGGGAACTATTTATGAATGATTTGCAAAAATTTGTTAGATTTTTAGAAAAATCTGAGGTTAAGTTTCTGGGGTGAACCAGGTTTTGATAACGATGTGCGCTATTGTAAATTAGTTTCGAAAAACCCCTATTAATCAGAATTATTTTTAGAATAACGATTGTAAACCAATTTTGTGGAAAATAAAACATTGAATTGCTTGAACAACTATTTTCATCACATAACAATATTTCTCACGTTTTAATCCTTGAATAAAAATTAGAAAATAGCACCAGACAAATTCTATGAATATAGCTGGGTATATAAACAGGGCGGACTAAAGCCAAATTCATTACAAATACATTCCACAAATGTCGTCATTCGTTTAATTGGTGCTTAATCTGGCTTAATTAACAACAAACATTGTAAACATTAATCAGATCAACACAAAGAAAGATAACAAGTTGATTTACTATTTGAGTGAAAGTAAGTTCTATTTTTCTAAAATTTAAATCGTCATTTAAGTTTAACTTTACCAGGACATTTCAATGTAAAGCACAAAATTGTCCACACTGTTTATACCCAAAATTCTCAGAAATATTCTTCTATATTATTCATCCAATACAGTAGACTTAGAATAGAAGATATCGAGCACATTAATGTTAATGTTTGTTCTTCTTGTGTGTGGCACTATTCTCAATCTACAAAAAAGACAAAGTTTCGTTACATTTTGCCAGACTTTTATAAATGAACGATAATTCATCTTACACAGATTTTAAATCCCACAATCCAACATTTATTAATAGACTGCCTGCTCTAATATATTAAATTAACCAAAACTAATTGTTCCACTCATTGATTTATTGTACAGAGGGAGTAATCTTTTATTATTAAACTAACTATTCAATCTGATTTTTTACTAAGACAAAAGTTTCCGCTTAAAATATTTAACATGAAACTTTCACAGGTTGATTTTCAGCTTGTGAAAACAGTGTTACTCAAAATCATTCAATGAGATGTACACATTAAATTAAACTATGCACAACATAGCATAGGTCAAGTCGCCCTTTGATAAATTTGCCGACTGTCACCTAAGAATTTTCGAAGCGTCAATCATAAAATGTAGAACGTGAGTTTAGAAATCGCTTCGTGACCAGTAATGCAGACACAGACCAATTAAATGGAACTTTTATTATCGCTTATTATGATGAAACCTCCATCAATAGCCGTGTTTCTTGACGTAAGATCTGATCCGGATCAGATCATACCTGCTTTCCTTTCATTTGTATAGCCGCGTTTCATGAAATCAACACAAAAATTGTATTATTTTTTGTTTTTAGGTTATTATATTGATCCTAGTAGCATTTTGGTTCAAAATTTTGATACAAAAACCAAAAATAGTACAATTTTTATGTTTATTTGATGAAACGCGGCTATACAAATGAAAGAAAAGCAGATATGATCTGATCCGGATCAGATCATACGTAAACACGGCTATAGTTAATTATTAATGACTTAAATCAAAATATTAAATTTATACATTACCATTCAGAATGTTTATAAACAAGGGCTATCACTCCGAAGCCCTACATCGCATACTTTTCATCTATTCTAATTTGATAGGCGTCGTCGCTTGTACGTGTATCTTTAGTTCTGTTACACCTTCAATTATAAAGGATTAGTTTCTTATTCCCCAAATATAGTATGAACATGATCTGATTTTTTAAATATTGATAATCGATTTGCTCTAAAATCAAAATTTTACTTTTTTATTTGATATTTGTATTCGTCCTGTACCAAGATTTTCATAATACCTCTGTCACAAGGTAATTTTATTATTTAATTAAAAAATTGTTAATATTAAAACAAATAAATTGTTCGTAAATTAATTAACTTACATGACGGTTGCTGTCAATTTACTTTTAATGCGATGCATTACGTAACTGTACTGCACACAAACATAAATGACAAATGCTAAACAAACGAAATGAGTTAAATTTTTAAATGAAATGAGGCCAGTTTTACATGCGGATATATGCAGCCAAATTAATCTTTTTATAGATGGCGGTCCATACGCTTAAGCGAATTGTTTTTTGTTCGATAGGAACGTAATTTGAATGCAACGTAAAGATATTATTTGTTAATTGTTATATGATCATTCAATCAAATTTGAAAAATAAAATGAAATTTGATTATTTATGCATTTCATTGGGTAATTAGCATTAAAAATTTATTTTCAAAAGCAAAAAATTTTAACTATGTAATGTACATTTTTTAGTTTACAAAATTATCACTTTGAAAAGTATATTTTTAGTCGACTTTTGAAATTCTAAACCCATTTAGTCTAAATATAAATGTAAGAACAATTTGGATATATTATAGATAAATTCACGTTCTGCGTGCTGATCCGGAACGAATTGTGCAGCGATCTCTGAAAGGAGAGCCATCATATGGTAGGCGCAGAGGTTGTTGCAGGCGACGATGGCTCCACGATGTAGAGAACGACTTGGCCTCTTCAAACTGTCTTATAGACAGTATGAAGACGATGCTCAGGATCAAAACCGTTGAAGCCAGATTGTTGACTCAGTAAGGGGCCAGTAATGGCCTTTAAAACTGTTTATTATTATTATAGATAAATTGAGGTTGTATATCCGAAGAGACATCTGGTATAAGCACACAAAAATCCACCCATTATGGAAGGATTATGAAAAAATATGTGAATACTGTTTGTTTCTAATCATTGGATCGAAATTCATGTTTATCCATTTAGGTCATTTTTATGGACATATTTAAAGAAATATTAATGAAATGAAAGAACAGTTAATTATTAAAACAAAAATTTATTAAAGTTATTTAATGTGCTAACTGCTCCTCTATCCAGTCATAATATTCAGACACGTCCGTAAAAATAACATACTGAACATTGTCACATCGCCTTCGTAGTTCCTTATCTGTAACAACTGTCGACAGCGATACAATACCACGTATATACCATCCATCATTAAAATTGAAAACTAATCCACCGCCACTATCACCTTGACAGGCACTTGTACCTAAAACAAAATTAGACTATAGTATATGCAAATTAGATGCTATACAATCAACATTTACCATTTCTATATCCCGCACAGAAAGTCGACTCATTCACCAGAGTTTCAAATATCGCTCGATTACTATTTCGACACGCATTATTCGGTGTAATTCGCATTGGGGCACGTTTCAATACCTCTTGTTGATTGTGTCTTTCATCGATACCCCAGCCAACCACCGATCCTTCTTTATCGGTGAACATATTTTTATCTCGTGAAAAGCATATCGGTTGTATATAATCTGAATACACCATCAACGTTTTTAATTTGATTATCGCAATATCATTGGCTCGTCCCGCTTTAACCCAATCCCTATGAACGACATATCGTTCCACCCGAAACTCGCGCGTATTTGGATCCGATATCGATAAGTCATGTCGTCCGGCTTGAACGCGTATTTTCTCCTCAATAATCTGCCCTTGATCACGATCCAGACAGTGAGCTGCTGTTAAAATCGTATTACGGCCAATAATTGAACCACCACAGAAGTAACGAGTTGACGAGTCAATTCTATCATATTCGAAAAGTCCGACGTGCCATGGAAATTCACCTGGATACGTAGGTAGCCCGAATGATATCAAATACTGGAATTTTAATTGGACTTGACCACATTGTTTAAGCGGTTTTGCTACAAAATTTGAACATGACTCGATCCCATTCACCTTGATCGATGTTATCTTACCGATGTCATTGTTTAAATTTTTTGGAAATACTCCGATGCGCATATTACCCCGATTAAAACTGTATCGGAAATAGTTTGCTGTCGATTCGGGGCTTTTATGATTGGCTTTTGGTGAAAATGCGATGCGCGCATTATTCGTCGATAGCCGAACTTCGATAAGTTCGGATTCATTGTAGATTCCACTTTTTCGCAGACTCTTATCGACCACGACACAATAGTAGCTGATTTCGTCGTTGAATTTTAGTTCTTCCACGATAACTTCATCAAGCAATTCACATTGGTTACGTTCTCGTTGGGCACGTGATACAATATCGAAACAGCTGTTTAAGAAGCGAGCGTTGTTCGTGTTCGGCTGATTACCGAATTCGCGATCTATTTCAAGTGCCCGTGCTGGATCACATTGAATGTTATTGTCGAGTGTTATTTGGGTGATGCGCTGTAACGGATGCTTGGTATTCAGTGGGAATATAACCATTTCGACGATTTCGTGCTGTAGATTGAAGGAGTCTTCGTAATTGGAGTCGGCTGGAACCTCATTGGCGAAATACTGTAAAGAGCAAAATAAATTATTGACGGCTTATTGTAAATAAAATTAATGATCTTAAAGATTGATCTCCTTGGATGGGGATGGATGTATGTACATGAGTAAATTAGAGCCCACAAATTTCTTAACAATTAAAATTTTACATATCAAATAAGATAATAGGTAAATATGATATGGGTAAATATTAAATAATAAAATAGGTAAATATTTTATGATAATAACGTCCGCATTTGCAATACACAATCCTCGAAATAAAATCTTAATTTATCTTAATTTCTTGATCCTTTGAAAATTAAAATCCTATGCCAAGTCGTTTTTCACGTTGAAACGAAAACAAATAACGATCGTCGTGGCAGATATGTTTATGTTTTGATATCTTGTCTCACAAAACCAAAGATTAAATGTTTTCTTTTGATTTTAAGTCAAAAGATATAGCCAAAAAACACCAAGGTCGAAATGAAAGCATCATCCGTAGTGAAAAAATTTGTCAGTAATACAGGGGCGAGAGGCTATAAGTCTCGCATTTACAATGAACATTATCACTGATAAACAAAACGTAATTAACAAAACTACAAAGACAATGCTTCCTAGCAAATGACATCTGGTAAATTATTTGAAAGCTACAGCCATATAAAATAAACAAATTCTAGAGAATTTCACATAGAAACAAATCCTGGCCACTAGTCCGTATGAATTACTTATACCACTAGCGGCACCTAATTTTATAAATTATTCGAATTTGACAAGTTTAAAATATTTTGGGCAAGATGAATTTTTATAATTTTACGAAATTACAAATTTTAAATTTTACCAAATTTCTTAAAGATTTGTAAAACTTACACCTAATTCTTTTTGTCGCTCAAATTTGATAGCCTTGTTTAAATTTTAATGAATTTTGTTAATGATTCAAATTGCAAAAGTTTTATGCTCCAAGCTGCGATTATTTCACTTACTAAATATATGTTGATATCGGCCAAAAACGAGTTGGGTAGAAACATTTGAACTCAACTAAATTTGAACCGCAAAATATATTATTTAAAAATTGGCTCGCAATAAAAAAAAGTTTGAGAATCGCTGATCTATAGAGTAAAATGATCTGTGTTTGTTTTCAAATTATTATTTTAGGCGTCTTATGGGGGTGTAAACTGGGAGTTGATATGGCAAATACCCCAGTTACTACGTGCTATCAAAAAAATTCACTGATATATGCGTAATTTAGTAGATTAGAAATGTGTTATCGTGTACTAGGTTTATGAAAACTAGTCCTTCTATCCTAAATTCTAGTAGTATTTTTTTGAACCATTAGAATATCTCCCTTACCTGCCTAGTTGGAGTGCTCAGAAAGAGTGGCAAATTCTGTGTGAATTGTGACGTTAACAATGTTATAGTTTGGTTTCAAACTTATGTCCGATTTGGGTGCGAAAAAACAGCTAAGAATCTTATTGATTTAATCAACTTAATAAGGAAATCAAGATAAGCAATGTTTCAAAATTGCGACAAATATTCGGTGCAACAAATTTGAATAATTAATTATCATAAAAATGGTGATGACCCATTTTTATGCGGCGTTTTTTACGTGGCTTATGTCACAACTATCTAATCAGAATCTAATCAGAAAGTAAAAAATTCAAATTTTTTAGTTACGCTTGATTTTTTAAAATATCTTAAGTTTCAAAACACAATACTTATCCAATAAATTTAAAAACTTTACAACTTTCTGAAGACGTTTGAAATTATGGTATACATATTATGCATAATTATTTTATAAATTTGAAAACCGGTTTCGGAATGACTCTTCCTTTGTCGATTCTATATAACTATTAAGATGTTTTAATCATTTTTTGCATACTCTCTCGTATTGTTCAAAAATCGTCATTCAGTGCGTATATTATTAACGTTTATGACATATGTACATTTTATTGGCCTTAGAATTGACTTTAACGTAGAATTAATGGGTTATCACGATGTTTGAAAATGTCCACCTCTTCAAGTCGGTCCATTGTACGTACTACTTTTGTCGATATGTATACAATTTTTAAATTTGTGCATCATACCAAAATATTCGACTAAATCGCTTATTTTTCTAAATTGATAATTAGTCTATTAATCAATAGACCGTTACCAAATTGGCTAATTAATTTAGCCTCCTCGTGAAGCTGCTTTTCGTTTAAGTTATCAGTTTGTTTGGGTTGGACAGCAACAAATGGAATGTATATACCTACATATTTTGTAAAATAAGCATCGTAAATAGAATCATAATTTATTTGATAGATACCAGAGTAGTGCTATCTATAAATAGCTGAATAAACTAATCAACCATTTAGAAAAGTCAGTGATTTAGTCGAAAGCTTTGGGTATGAGGCATGCAGCAATATAATAAACAGGCTTAATAGTATCCGTATATTTGAACATTGCACAGATGGATTAAATGGATGCCATTCAGTTTATCGTAAACAATTTATCGTATAATTTAGTAATTTAGTAGCATTTCAATTCCATTCCCTTAATATAATACAGTTTGTGCTCCATTAAAAACGGATTTGTCTTTAAGCGAAATCAATTTTTAAATACATAATTTGGAGGTACATATTGGAAACAATAGATTGGTATTTACAAATTGACTGACATGTCTCGTAAATCTAAATTGCACGAACATGTTTTCCTAAAATACCACCTCAGTATCGTTTGCTTGTCGTAGGAGGCGACTGTATAGAACTCAACTGTTTGCAATATCAACAAAATAAAAAATAAATACCGCCAAAACAACACCGCTCAAGTATACCCGGACACGAGATTTAGGATCGGCATGTGGAACGTGGCGTCACTTAGAAAACCAGGAGCGTTGGAGGGCCTAATCAAGTGCATGAAGGTGTAACGGCTGGAACTCGTTGCCCTTCAATCATGTTTCCCATGGCTATACGTTGCTGTGGAGATGACCTCTCGTAAATCTTGGAACTGGATTTCTTCTTGGGCCGCAGGTAAAGAACGCTGTTTTGGATTTCCAAGCAGTTAATAACCGATTGTATAAGATTCGCTTGCGCATGAAGTTAGCCAAACTGTCGAGAATTTGTGTACATGCGCCCACAAAAGTCAGCCAGCCTCAAGATAAAGACTCATTTTACAATGACTTGGACGATCTGATGGAATCTTTACCCGAACACGATGTTAAAATGGTAATTGGGGGCTTTAATGCTAGAGCTGCCAGAAATTTGGCAAACTTGTGTGAAAACGTAGATCCGTATCGCACTAAAGTGCAACCGATAATGGTGAGAGAACGGTGTACTTTGAATTGCTCACGATCAGGGTAGCAAGCGCTTTGTTCCCTCACAAACAGATACATCTAGAGACATGGACACAACTTCGCGGAACTTTCCGCATCCAAATTGGCTATGTGTTAGTTTCTAAAGGGCGGGCTCGAGTTGTGCAGGATGCCAGAACTTATTGTTCAGAAACCTGGCTAATTGCCAGTCTGACTGTATGAACTCTGTTTGCGAGTTACTGAAAACTTCGGTTGTGAGGGCTGTTCAACAGACGTTAGGTATAGTTTAATCAGACCGAAGAATGAATGATTTGATCACGAGTATCCTCATGCAGTCGAGCAACAAAATATAGCCCATAGTGAAGTGCAACAACGTCTCACAATCGCGAGGTAAACCAAGGTTGCTCTTGGAGAGCAGCTAAGCGGATTTGTAGACGGAAGAAGCGAGAATGGTGGAAGGCCGAAGTTCTGAACACAACTCGCAGCAATGAACGCAGTTCACGTAACTTTTTAAAGGAATTACTGGATTGAACCATATTTTCAGACCTCTGTCAACCGCCATTCGGAACCGGGATGGATACCTCTGTGCAAAACATCGACTCAGTATTTGACGCATGGAGTGAACACCTTACTCACCTGCTTGATGTTCATCATTCGTCACAGACTGTTGTCGAACCACCTCTAATACAGACTGTGGAGATTTACATACAAGTTACTGTCCTATACATTATATTGGATAGAACCACCCCTCTAGTGAAGGGCTTGGTTGGTGACTATCAAGGAGGATATCGTCGGAAACGATCAGGTCCTTTCGCTGTGGATGATTCTATCTAAATATTATGAGACATCCATCCCCGTACATATATCAGGTGTTCCTGGATTTCCGGCAGGCCTATATGACTCGATCAACCGAGAGAGTTTGTGGTCTGCTCTGGAATACCTAGAAATGCCAACAAATTTAGTACGACTGTTAAGAATGACAGTGACGCAGTCTCAATGCTGTGTTAAAGTTGAGAACAGGCTATCGACAATTTCTGCAGTTAACTCGGATGATCGGCAGGGAGATACTCTGTCCCCGATACTCTTCAATCTCATGTTGGAGTACAGTTTTCGTAAGACTGAAACACCTCAGCGCAGCATCTTATATCCCCAGTCCAATCAGATGCTCGCATGAGCAGATGACATAAGCGTGATTGAATAGCAACGGAGTGTAGGAAATACTTCAGTAGAATGTTCAGCTTCTGTTAGACTCTAGATCACTGAGTTCAAAACGAAATACATGATCTCTGGCCATCGGGACAATGGCACACCAGATTTTAGTAGTGGCCACTACACGTTTGAGGAAGTGAGAAGGTTCAAATGTTTGGGCTCTCTTATCATTCACGATAACAGTGTGGGTGAGGATATTAAAGTGCGGTTGGCAGCAGGAACCCATGCTTTGGATTCGCTAAGGCCCTGCTAAAATCTAAACACCTATCAAGTACGGTGAAGATGTGACTCCTTATATTTGATAAAAAAGTCCTGCGTGTGATTTACGGCCCAAAACGAGGAGTAGATGGCAGATATTGAGCTCTGTACAGTATCGAGATCAGAGATCTGATGAAGATCCCCGATTTGATCCAGAACGGATTGTGCAGCGATACCTGAAAGGAGAGCCACCATATGGTAGGCACGGAGTTCGTTGCAGGCGATGATGCTCCACGGTGTAGAGAACGACTTGGCTTCTTCAAATTGTCTAAGACAGTATTAAAACCATGCCCAGGATCGAAACCGTTGGAGCCAGATTGTTGAAACTGTTTATTATTATTATTATTATACGATTAATTGTTCATACGGTAAATTGTTACACGTGAAATTGTTATACGATAAACTGTCATACGATAAATTATCCACATGATAAATTGTGTCTACGATAAACTGTTTTACAATGAATTGTTATTTTTCCATCTAGCGGCATCATGACTGTACTGCACTATATTTAGTGACATCTATTAATATGATCTGAAACAACGGTGTTTTCGAAAAGATGGCAATGAAAGCATTTAAAGTATAATCTAAACAGTTCGAATTAAAGAAATACCACAAACCGTAAATTATATAACGCAAACTGAGAGTACAGCACAGTATAACGAATGTGAAAGCGGTAATTATAAATTAGAATACATCTATTGTCTATCGATGATCACATAACAGGATACATATTTTAATTATTTTTAATTTAATAAAGAAGATGATAAGATAGCAATAAATTGTGGGTACTTTAATATTTTTATATACTACTTTGAGTGTATTGAAAAATAAAATAAAATCAATTGTTACGCGGCTTTTTGTAGGTGATAGAATTTTACAAGACTTTTTTACATCCGTTAAAAATATAGTCTTGTAATTCCCTTATAGTCATAATTCTAAATTTTTAAACTCTTCGACTTAAATCGCATAGCTAACATCTAAATTCAAAAAATCCAAATTTATATAATCAAACATAAATTTGAGTTTTAAAATTAAATTATTAAGTCGGCATTTAAAATCAATTGTTGCGTAATCGAATTTTAATATTTTATACGAGCTCTCTGTTAAATTAAGACTTGTTAATTAAATTAAACACGTCTTTTGGAAAAATTGGGCTGATGGTATCTCTATATATCGGTTTGTCGAACTCCTGCGCATTCCACGAATAAAATATTACTGCGATTAAAATCATAGTTCAATCGCAGAGCAACTAAAATTCCAAGAATAAATCAATAAAATCTTGTGCGCGCACATAGACGTGGTAAAAAAAATCCCAATATTATACGCGATTTAAATCCGGAATTAGTACACAAGGTGAATTATAATCCATTGAAATCACAATTACATGCAAATTATTAGCATACAAAACAAAAAACCATTACTATAAATTTATAACTCACATTGTCTTGATTCCGAAATTCTTTTTCGCCATCGTACTCGATCAGCAGTGATCTATATGCCCCTTGCTTATTATTAATTGCAATACAATAATATGGGATAGCATTCCGGTATAAACGGCGTTCAAATTTTATATCCGCGCTTCCTTCGCATCGTGTCGTGCTTCGTTGAGGCCGCGGCCAATAGCACAGATCTAGTAAATTATCCCAAACCACCCGTTGACTGTGAACGAACGAGTCACTTAAGCAAAGCACTATCACAATAAATACACTTAATTTAATTAACATAATTACTAAACTAAAAAAATATTTGACGATTCCTCGTTCTCTTAATTTGATTCTTCGCGACGACCCGACTCGTCTTTACACGTTTGCTTCTTTTTTTTTATCAATGAATTATTTTAACCTTTAACCATATTTCGAATCACAATAATACAAACCGATTATTAACTATAAAATGCTTTATAGTAAAGCTGATAGATTTAGATGATTCACGCGACGATGTGCGCGACAACGTGTTTGAGAGCAGACTGAATAAAAGTTTATTCATTTTTTATAGTTTAGAGCTATAAGACAATAATATTTGTAACGAACTTGAAATACCAGTTTTGATTCCGAGAATAAATTTAAATTAATATACAGTAGTGATCTGCTAATATAAACAGCTGATTATAAAAATTTGCGATCGTAAATTATGTGTATTATATTTATCTTGGAGGGTACTGTATTATATTTAGCGCACTTTAATACAACACCAACACACGATTTTTACATATATTTGAGACGAATCGATTAATCAAAAAATGTAAACAAATCAATGTTTGCAATTATTTATCGTAGGATTATATAGAAATTCTAGCGGTCATGTTTCTGGGGTGAACAATATTTTCTTACTCGTAGAAGAAAGTACAAAAACATATTTTTGTTTTGTTGATAACAATTTCAACAGCAGTACGGTTAATTATTACTATTTTTAGATTAACGATTATATTGCAAATTTTTTTAAAAATATGTTGGAATTGTTTAACACGGTTGATCAAAATCTTAATATTTATTGCATTAACTATTGTGTCATGGTAAAACCAAACTAATCCTATACTAATTTAGTTAACCTATAAATATAACATCCGGTATCCCCAACTGTTTTTAGATAGAATACGGACAAAATTGGAAGAAATAACCTATGTTCCACAAATGATGTCATCGGAATTCGACGGCACCAATTAGAAGTGAGGATGGAAGCTGGGGTCGAAGCGCTAAACAAAAAGCTGACTTGTTTACGAGACAGCGATAGAAGAAACGTTTCAACCATGAACTCTACAAATGAAAAAATCTCCTGGGTACGAATTCATAACCGGACAAATCATTAAAGAATTACCAAATAAAGCGATACGTAAACTTCTCCACATAATCAACGCTGTGTTTAGACTAAGATACGTTCCAAGGCAATGGAAAGTGGCACAGATAATCATGATCTTGAAACCTAACAAACAATGTAACGATATAAAAAGTCCTTCAGACCGATATCCATACTCCCAACCATAGCCAAGATTTTTGAAAAATTGCTCATGAAACCCATAATGGTTGGCAGAAATCTCATTCCTGACCACCAGTTTGGATTCAGAGAAAACCACTCGACTGTAGAACAAGTCCATAGAATCACAGATATAATAGAGCGAACACTAGAAACTAAAAAAATATGTTCAAGCGTTTTCCTGGATGTAGCGCAAGCATTTAACCGAGTTTGGCACAGAGGATTGGAATTCAAGCTCAAACGAGACCTTCCCAAACAATACTATCAAACTCTGACATCATACATAACCGATAGACACTTCCGTGTAAAATATGAAGACGAATACTCGGACCTAAAGAAAATTTCAGCTGGAGTACCACAAGGTAGCGTTTTGGGCCCCGTCTTGTACATCCTGTATACTCGGGATATACCAGCAATGGAAGAAGCAACTATAGCAACATATGCTGATGATACTGCGAGTTTGGCAGTTGGGAACAATGTAGAAAAAGCTACTAACAAATTGCAAAAATCGACAAATTCAGTCAATAATTGGATGAAAAAATGGAGGAGGATAAAACTGAACGAAACTAAATCTGTGCATGTGAACTTTATTAATAAAAATATTTCTAATAGAATCCCAATCATAATCAACTCTAAACAAGTTGCCTAGCTGGATGCCAAGTTGAGGTGGAAAGAACATGTCAAAAAGAAAAAGGAAGAGCTGAACATGTAGTATAGGAAGTTGTATTGGCTCTTAGGTAGATATTCTGAACTATCTATACACAATAAATTGCTTTTATACCGGGAAATACTGAAACCGGTATGGATCTATGGTATACAGCTTTGGGGCTGTACCAAGAAAACGAACATCAAGATGACACAGACGTTTGAAAACAAAGTACTTCGGAATATTGTAAATGCTCCATGGTACATTAGAAATGAAGACCTCCACCGAGATTTAAAGATGGAATACATCGATGAAGATATTACGTATCATGCTCTCAAGCATGATTCACGCCTCCGACAGCACGAAAATATCGAGATATGCAATATGCGGGACTAACCGTTGGCAGTAAGACGTCTCCAAAGGACCAAAGCAATATTTATATAAATAAATAATTTTAATTTCTGGGACTAGCCGTTGGGCTATACCCAACAACTGTTAATATAATTATGATAGAAAAGTTATACTAGATGACTTAGAATAAAGTCAGTTCCATATTTTTTTTATTATTTATCGCTGCGGAATTCTCAAAAATCAAACATTGTTCTAGATTTTTATTCATCCAATACCACAGAATAGATCTTCTATCATCATTTTAGTTTTGGTTCTTCACGCGTCGAATTAGACAATAAACCAAAACAAATTTAGTTTAGTCTTAAATTGGTAGATACAGGGGTGTGCTAGAAATTAAATTATGAGGTTTTGGAGTCCTTAAGTGGCAAGCTTATTTTTTCCAAATAAATTGGTTGGCTGTTTCTTTCTGTTGGTTTTCTTGATTTTGACAATCTAAACATTAGTTCTTGTTTCCCACAAAGATTTCTGTTCAAACCTGCCATTGGGACTTAGTCTGTAAGTTCATGCGGATGCCATACGTGAACTGTATATAAATTTTTTAGTTTAGCCTTCACTCATACAATTGGTGTGGCAATTTTATGGTGATCCTATCAAATGAGCGCACCGCTAAATTATTTCTTTAGTATAGTTTCTTTAAATTGTAAATTTAATCAATTAATTTAATTAATCTGTAAAGCAAAATTAATAAAATAGATATGATTCGTCTGATGATAGAGGAAATTGAGGAAATTCAAAGAATATGGCGCATGAGAATTACTCGATTGCATTTAAGGATTTATTAACAAAATCCATTTAATTAGCCGGGACAAATGTTTATAAGTTTTTATAGACCACCGCAACATTTGGTGTCTCATTTAACTCAAGAATTAGAACCATCATTGCGAACGGCGCAAAGAAACACTGCGATTTCACATCACTTACATATTCAGTTCACTCACAGTAATTTACGCGTTAACACATTATCATATTAAAGAATCAGGGTATAGATGTTTGGAGAAAATAGCTCAATCTTATCTTTTATATTAATTGGTTTACTGCGTCTACTTTAAAGAGTCACATCACAATTTACCACAAGCACGTCAACTCATATTGTCTTGATTACGAAATTCTTTTTCATTATATCATACTCGATCAACAATGATCGATGTACCACTTTCTTTATTATTTATCTTAACCAATAACACGAAATAGTACCTTAACATCGTGTTACGGCTCGTTCGGGTTGCGGTCAAGAGCATCTAGTTAATTATCCCACATCACTCGTTGTTTGTAAACGAATGAGTCACTTCAGCACAGCACTTCAATAAATACACTTAATTTATAATTAACATACTACTTAAATTTGAATTGTCAAAACGACCTATCTATCAAGTTTACCTATGCATAACAAACCGATTATTAACGACAAAATGTTGAACACAAACTGAATAAAAGTTTACATCTTAATTTTATACGTTAGAACTACAGATGTGTATACATATGTATATATGCAAATAAAATTGCAACGAACTTGAAATGGCTTTATTGCAAAATTTAATGTTATACGAGTATGCATAATTAATGTTGGGATCATCGTAAATAAAAAATACAAATTAGAATAATAAAAAAATATTTTAATTTATTCAGAAGTGTTCTGTTAATATAAACAGCTGATTTAACAACGTGAGAAAATTATAATAATCACCGCACATTTTTAATTAACCGATTCGTCTTATAGAAATTCTAGATACTATGTTTCTGTGGTTAACAATATATTCTAACTTGTGTATACGTAGAAGAAATACAAATATATTATCAGAACCGCTCATATGTACATCAGTATTATCAAAAATATCAAAAATTACACCACTCTTTAAATCGGTTATAAGACAAGACATGTCATGTAACAGAGGAATATCAACGACCTCATCCATTCCAAAATTATTTGAGCTGCATGGATTCATACCAGACAGATCAACTTCCATATAAATTTAGTGGAATTTGCTAGTAAAACGATTAACGAAATTTAAAAGCATTATCAGATGGATGTAGTTTACACGGACTTTAGCAAAGCATTTTATTCTATTTGTCATCGTCAGACCCTTGATAGTCCCTTGAATTTTCTACACAAATTTGTAAAATGGTTCAGCTTATATTTAACAAACTGTACTCAATATAAGTGTTAACTGGAAATAAAAAATCCAAAGTTATCACAGTTACCTAGGGTGCTCCTCAATGATCACATATTGATCACTGGGTATTTATCGTTTTCATCGAAAATTCTAACGTGCTCATTACATTTAAATACCAAAAAATGCAAGATTATGTCGTTTCACAGGAGGAAAAATCATATAATCAATAAATACAAAAACAATCGATATGAGTGTCACATTTATCCAGAACATGACGTTTAACAGGCATATACGAGTAGAGTATATCAATCGATGGACCAGTGAACTCTTATGACAAATCAACATTATTGACGCTGTATTTCGCCTACGTAAGATCCCAAGTAGAGTAGCGGCAACTGTCTGGAGTCCCTACTATTCAATTCATAACAAATGAATTGAAAGTGTCCAAAAAAAATTCCTCTTATGTATATCTAATAAAGAAAACCAATTGGGATTACGATTATGATATATAGGAAACGTTTTTCTTGGCCATATTGATTCACCGTACACATCTCAATTCTAGTTCCGGGTAGGAGGCATCGTTTTCATTGATTTTTGGATCTCGAACACCATTCCACAAATTACGGGAAGAACAATCCTATTAATAAATTGGCCAAATCATTCAACATTGCGGAACTTCAATTCGATTTCAACTTATCCAGACGCAGCTATTGAAAACAATTTTTTTTTTAGAACTTTTTTAATTCTAAAAATAACAGCTTCAAATCATTTGAAGAGCTGTTTTCAGAAGAGTCAATGTTTTTTTTAAGTTTTCCTATGATGTACCGACTCGAGATGAGAAAGTGTTTTATTTGTCCGTTTTGTTGATAACCCGATATTACATTGCGAGTTGAGTCCATCTTCCAGTGTGTTTAGTTATATTTTACTTCATTTCATTCTATTACTGTTTCATAAATTCCCATTTGGGTGAATCCCATTACGAATGGTGAAAGTGGCGATTATGATGTTCGAAGCCAATCATACTTGTATAATATTAACATATTTGGAGGGAATGTCAAATACTTACTGTTTAATTAATTAATATATAATGTTTACTTATACCATATAGTTCTCTTGACAATTATAGCGTACTAGTTTTACAAGCTTCACTATATATTACCCATAACTAATAGCCAGTCGTCATAATTCGGACAACTGCGGTCGGGCTCAATTTAAATATTATTTGATTAAAATTATTTTGATTTAAATGGTCTTCAGACAGTAGTCTAAGACAATCTGAAGAGGCCAAGTCATTCTCTACATCGTGGAGTCATCGTCGCCTGCGACGATGTCGGCGCTTACCACATGATGTCTCTCCTTTCAGAGATCGCTGTACAATTCGTTCCGGATCAGCACGCAGAACGTGACCAAGCCAGCGTACTCGCTGAGATCTTATTTCATGTACAATATCGGGGATCTTCATCGGATCTCTGATCTATATCGCGTTTTGTGTCGTAAATGACATGCATGATTCTTCTCTCAAGTGTAATTAGCCATCTCTCGTACTCATCCGTCAGCGCCCAACTTTCACATCCAAACATAACATCGGGCCTCATCAACGCTTGCTTCAGCATCACGGCACTTTATAGGTGTTTAGATTTTAGCAGTGGTGTTAGAGGATACAAAGCACGACTGCCAGCTGGTAGTAGCACTTTAATATCCTCACCCACACTGTTATGGTGAGTGATAATAGAGCCCACATATATGAACCTACTCACTCCTGGACTATATTTTGTTGCTCGACAGCATGACAACACTCGCCATCAAACCAATCATTCTTGGGTCTGACTTTGACTATACCTAAAGTCTGTTGAGCTGCACTAACAACCGAAGTTTTCAGTACCTCCCAGACAGAGTTCAAGCAGTCAGACTGACAATTAGCTTCCTAAATGTTGTCGCTGACAAGATTCTGATATAGTTTCTTTTGATTTTTATTTATCAGACTTTAACAGTCGAAACGTTCAATGCATTTCGCTGTGTTTCCAGACTTGTACGAAAACTTCCATCGTAGCTTTGCAGCAACCAAATGATGATCACTGCCTATGTAATTAGTTGATGACCTATAAGTTCTCACATCCTGCACAACCCGAGCCTTTGACTGCGGCAAGTTCCGCGTGAATGTGTTCATGAATGAACGACGTGCTTGCTACCCTTATAGATAGTGAGCAATTCATCATTCTCTTACCATTATCGGTCGCGGTTTTGTGTCGGGAGTATGGACCTATGTTTTGTCAGCCTGATTTTTGCCAGCTCTAGCATTAACGTCCCCAATTACCATTCTAACATCGCGCATGTACACAAATTATCGACAGTTTGGCTAACTTTATGCGCAAGCGAAGCTTACGCAATCGGTTATTGACTGCTTCGAAATCCAAAATAGCGTTCTTTACCTGCAGCCCAAGAAGAAATCCAGCTCCAATATTTCCAAGGTCATGTCCATTGTAGAGCAACATATAGCCCTGGGACACATGGTCCCCACTTTTAGGCCAGTGAGTTTTTAAGCTTACGCAATCGGTTATTGACTGCTTCGAAATCCAAAATAGCGTTCTTTACCTGCAGCCTAAGAAGAAATCCAGCTCCAATATTTCCAAGGTCATGTCCATTGTAGAGCAACATATAGCCCTGGGACACATGGTCCCCACTTTTAGGCCAGTGAGTTTTTTGAAGAGCAACGAGTTTCAGCTCATACTCTTTCATGCACGTGATTAGGCCCTTCAACGCTCCTGGTGTTCTAAGTGACTGATCCCAAATCTCGAACCGTTTAGTCGCCTCCTACGCCAAACAAAGCATACTGTGGTGGTATGCTTGGAAAACATGTTTGTGCAATTTAGATTTACGAGACATGTGAGTGCCCCCCGACCACAGACGCCATCAATATATAGATACCATTAGCTAAACTATTTAATTCCAAACCTTCAAAATTCGGATTCGAACACCGGTTACATGGTTTACATTTAGACTGGCGGGTTTGCTTCCGCTGCTGTTAATGTTTTTATTTATTTTCATAGAATAATAAAATGGTATAGTATTGGTGGAAGATCAATATCTAGGATTGATGTAAGATCATTTATCGTGAGTTTTAACATGTAAATGCTTGGGAAGATGGATTAAAATTTAGGTTTGAGAATTTTTATTTATTAATAATCATAAATTTCTGTAAATAGAATTTATTAATATAATAAAATTTCGAAACAACATTTTATTCATACTTGTACTGATGCAAAACAATTTTCCGTGTGTTGGTACTATATGTAAGTGGCTCTTTGGAAAAGTCGATTATAATTTGATATCGAGAATTAATTAATTTCATTATTTATAGTAACGCCGTGAAATGGTTAATAAAAATAGTTAAAATTAAAATGTTGACAAAACTAAATTCGAGTTTTCTGTCAAAATTTTAGTTTCATAACCGATGTTTTAACCAATTCACACAAGGTCTAAATAGAATTGAATACAAAATAAAATGTCGATATTAAATTATATAGCGAGCCTTGCCAAGCACATATTCAAACAGATGAAAAATAATTGTTTTGCACCAGTGCTAGATAATTTCTCGTGTGGTTTACTACATATGTGATTGCTTAGTAAACGCTAAAATTTGATATCGCAACAGATTTGTGATTATAGAAAACAAATTTTTGAGTAATAAACGTTAATAAAATAAAATTTTACTATACATTGACACTTAATGAGCTAACTGCTCCTCTATCCAGTTATAATACCGAGTTTCAGACACGTCAGTAAAAATAACATACTGAACATTGTCACACCGCGTTTGTAGATTAACTTTGTCCACAATAGCTGTCGACACCGATACAATTCCACGAATATACCATTTGTTATTAAAATTGAAAACTAATCCACCGCCGCTATCACCTGGACAGGCACTGGTACCTATAGAACAATATTAAATTATAATATGCAAATTAGGCGGTAAACGCAAGACTCACCATTTCGATATCCTGCACAGAAAGTCGACTCATTCACCAGACTATTTAATATCGTTCGATTAGTATTGCGACAGTCATCATTCGGAGTAATTCGCATTGGGGCACGTTTCAATATATTTTGCATCCGATTATTTTCATCGATCCCCCAACCAACCACCGATCCCTCTTTATCGGCAAACATCAGTTTATCTCGCGAGAAGCATACTGGTTGTATATAATTTGAATACTCTAACATCTCTTTTAATTTAATTATCGCAATATCATTCGCCCGTTCCGATTTAATCCAACTCTTATATAGAATATATCGTTCCACCCGAAGCTCGAGCATATTTGGATCCGGTTTCAATAGATCATGTCGCCCAGCTTGAACACGTATTTCATCCTCATTAATTAATCCATGATCACGATCCAGACAGTGAGCTGCTGTTAAAATCGTATTACGGGCAATGATTGAACCACCACAGAAGTAACGAATTGACGAGTCGGTTCGATTAACTTCGAAAAGCCCGACGTGCCATGGGAATTCACCCGGTTCCGTTTTTAATCCGAACGATATGAAAAACGCAAAATCTAATGGAACGTGACCACATTGTTTATCCGGTTTTGCAAAAAACGATTCGATTCCATTCACCTTGATCGATGTTATCTTACCGATGTCATCGTTTAAGTTTTTCGGATATATTGCAATTCTCATATATCTCTTCTTAAAACTGAATTTGAAATAATTTCTCGTGGATTCTTGATTTTTGTTATTACCTTTTGGTGAAAATGCAATACGCGTATTATTCGTCGATAGTCGAACTTCAATTTGTTCGTTTTCATCAAAGTATGGGAAACTGTTTTTTCGCAGTGTTTTATCCACCACGATACAATAATATCTGATTTCTTCATTGAATTTTAGTTCTTCCACGATAACTTCGTCGAGCATTTCGTATTGGTTTTGTTCTCGCTTCGCGCGTGATTCAATATCCAAACAGCTATTTATGAAACGAGCGTTGTTAGTGTTTGGCTGATTGGAGAATACGCGATCGTCATCAAGTGCCCGTGTTAAATCACATTGAATGTTATTGTCGATTTTTATTTGGATTATGCGCTGTAAAGACTGCTTCGCATTTAATGGAAATATAACCATTTCGATAAGTTCGTGCTGGAGATTGAAAGAGTCTTCATAAACTGAGTCGGATAGAACTTCGTTGGCGAAGTACTGTAAGGAGCAACAAAAAATAATGTTAGCTTATAACAGATTTTCGATCGTTGAAATTTATATGTTGTCTGCAGTTCGAATCATGAAAGCCTTAGGATTATTCGTATAATAGCACCTTGACAAACTTATCATGAAAGTAAGTTCCGTTTGAGGGCAGTCTAATAATCATTTAGCGTAAATTTGACCTTAAAATGTTAAGTGAACCTTGACGTATAGTTCCTACTCTTTACAGTATTTCTTAACCGAGTATTACACTATCCCATAAACGACCAAACCAATTTAAGTCGTCAATATCATATCATTATAATATACTATTTGAGGAAAACAGCTCAAACTTATAATTTATAATTTGTATACGTGTAGATAACTATATATGCTAAGGTATATTATTCAGTCTACTCTGATAATTCTGGCCGAGGGACACTATCACAATTTAACAAAAATACATTAACTCACATTGTCTTGATTTCGAAATTCTTTTTCACCATCATACTCGATCAACAATGATCGATATGCACCTTTTTTATTATTAATCGCAAGACAATAATACGAAACACTTTTCTGGTACAAACGACGCTCAAATTTTATGTCTTCACTACCTTCACATCGAGTTGCGGCACGTTCGGGTCGCGTCCAATAGCACAGATCTAGTATACTATCATGAATCACTCGTTGTGTATGGACGGATGAGTCACTTAAGCAAAGCACTACTATAAATGCACTTAATCTAATTAACATACTAATTAAATCTGTCGAGACTTTTTTATCAATGAATTATTTTAAATCTTAATTAAACGTTTAAGCCACCATTTAGAATCACAATAATAACAAATCAATTATCCACCATTCACTTAGATTATAGACTGAATAAAAGTTCATTTATTTTGTATTTTAAAATTGACAATTGAGACGAACTTGTCATGCCAGTTTCTATTTTGAGACTAAATATTATAAATGAAAAATACAAATTAGAAGTAAATAATAAAAAATTATTTTAATTTATTCAGAAGATCGTTGTGTATAAAAAGCTGATTTAATGACGGCATGAATAAATTTTATTAATTACCACATTTATATACAATAATCGTGTACATATGTGCTGCGTCTAGATCGCGGGAAGTAATGGATAACTTGATAACTTATAATTTGTTATATGTTGATGATAATTGGAACGCGAATAAAGAGCGCCTTGTGTTTAAAGGCTATTACTGGTCCCTTACTGTGTCAACAATCTGGCTCCAACGGTTTCGATCCTGGGCTTGGTGTACATACTGCCTTAGACAATCTGAAGAAGACAAGTCGTTCTTTATACCGTAGAGCCATCGTCACCTGCAACAATCTCTTCGCCGACCATATGTTGGCTCTCCTTTCAGAAATTGCTGCGCACAATGCGTTCTGAATCAGCATGCAGAACATGACCGAGCCAGCGTACTCACTTAGATATTATTTCATGTACAATATCGGGGATCTTCTTCAGATCTCTGATGTGCCATCTACTTTGCGTTTTGGGCCGTAAATCACACGCATGATTTTTCTCTCAAATGTAAGGAAACATCTCTCGTATTCATCCGTCAGCGCCCAATTTGCACATCCAAACATAACAACGGGCCTGATTAACGCTTTGTAAAGCTCCTCTAATAGCAAATTATTGAAATTATTAAAAAGGCATGGGTATAAAAGATACAATTCCACATTCTAAATTGGTATTATATATTTAGATAGAATATGTTATATACAACTAATTATCAAGAATGACTAATTCAACGATTAGTAACAATTATTTACATACTTCAAGAAATATCGAGATGCAGTCTATTCACAAGCAGTAACTTCTATTGGGGCAGTTGGCAAATGCGATGTGATGATGATGTGATCTAGCTTGAATATACATACATATATATTCTATATTCTTGAATAACTTTACCTAATTAAAAGGAGTACCAGTATACAGATCGATTTGTAGCAAAATAAAGATCGATATGTATCATTTGTATTTTATCGATCACCGATATTGGTCGTCCAATTTTCAGTATGAACTAATCATTGATCAGTCATATATAAATGTAAATCATGGAGTTCATGACATTTCATACGTAAACAACCGGTTTAATTGCCATTAAAATAACTCCAACGAAAAAACCTTGATATATGAGATAAATATACAATAAATGCATATTATGATAAACTCGGAAATAAATTTACGAACAAAATGTCTTGCACGGGTTTAGATTTCAAAATTATTTATCGCCGTCAAACTTGATCATCGATGAATTATTAACCGCAATCCGCAGCGACACGATAGCGATAGTATTTCGATATAGCACTATTACGATAAATAAGTTTAATTTATTTAACATACCTACTTGCTAGAAAAATAAAAACGACAACGTGACACATCTTTCAAATTAAATTCTTCTCAAAACGTTCGTCTTTTCTTATTATTTTTTATTATTGAATTATTTCAAAACGTGGTTATTATTATCACTATTTGAGCGTATTTGCACGAAATAAAACGTTAATTTAATGTAAAATTATAATTTATACCTGCAGCATTTCCCCATCGCATAAGATTAGTGCTGAAAGATAGAAAAATAATTTCTTAATTCCTAGTTTTATTTTCCCTAACTGTTAAACTTTCAATTTCTTATGCTGTGTGCCTTAACACACTAAATATTGACTAAACTAAAATAAATTGAACTTTCACTATTGAACACCAGGTTATAGCTGAAAAGTCTCTTTCCGAAGTTACTTTTCGTCGACTTTTCATTTCAGTTGGGAAGTTAGTTGCAATTTAAGTTTGTACATGTTTCGAGAGAAACTTCATTTAATGTTGTCATTTATTTTTCGCAAGAATATATCTCATTTTTCCCTGTCGAACAATTTACATGACATTTATAAATAATTATTACGTTTAAAATTGTTATAAAAATACAAAGCATATAGTATGTTTGTGAACAACTCTCCTCGGTGGCTGAATTTTTTTCAATTAAGATACTTGTGTGTTCATTTAAGAGGTTGATTTTCCAGTTTTCCATTGCGTGAATCAAAAATGTATATTATGATGTAAAGAAATTTGAACATTTATCTTCGTGTCTGACTATGATTATCCTACTAATATTCGTTTATTTTAAGGTTTATTACTGGTACTCTTAAATCAGTTAAATGTGTTCCCAAATGAACTGGTTGTCATTTGTCATAAGAATTTTGTTTTTAAATAAATAGAGCTATTCCTATTGTGTAATGTGTATCGCGATATAATTTCAACAAAACTGGTAATACGTACATATAATATTTAACAATATTATATTACGTAAGAAATTATATGTAAATTATATTTACATGGATTACCTTAAAAATCAAAATACAAATTGTATTGTGAATTACTTTGTTTGCCGTTGCCGTTTATTTTTTATAATCCATCTTAATAAAAATATATTTAAATACACAAAAAGTGTATTACACAATTATTATTGTTTATCATTATCCTTTAATAATTGTAAAAAAAAAATTGTTACTCTATGTATTTTGGATGTAGTTTTTCGAATGATTTTGACATTTAATTTAGTTTAGTTAAAGTTGAGGCACATACACTGACTTTTATGCTAATCCCATCTATACATATATTGCAATAATTAACCTTACTTTAGTTTAGTTAGTCAATTTAGTCGATCGAGGCACACAGCATTAATCCTCAAAACATCAAATTCATTCTTATATTTTGAAACTTCTAAATGCAAATTCCTAAATTTTTAAATTCATGTCCATCATAATCTTTTGTAAAACATAAATACAAGAATTCTTAAATTTCTGCATTCATATAGACTTTTAATCTATTAATTCAGTTAATTTAAAATCTGAACAACTTTATACTCCTTCGTTCCACACTTGAAAGAGATGCTCAAAAACAACATTTGTTCTTGATTCGTTCAAACAGAGAGATATTTTGTTTATTCTAACCTCGTGGAATGAAAAGTTTCATAATATTTTTCCTTTTCCCCAATTTCTCAAAATAACACACAAAAATGGTAAAGATTTCATTCCATTCGTTTTAGTTAACAAAACTAATTTATCGAATACTAAATATGAGTTCCATCACTTAAACTAAATTATTAACAAAGCATTTGAAGAACTGAAGAAATCTTACAAAGTTTGTTCTTCTGATTGGTTACACATTTACACGCGAATATGAAGTCAATAGGTAGGCTTACCTTTTATAATTTTAGAAGATTCAGCAAATTCAAACTCGATCAAATATAATTATGTACTTATACTCTTTGTTATTTACCTAATAGTTTTTTATTTTATATTAAAATTAGATGCGTAGGTGAAAAACCCAAAAAACTAATAATATTTTACCAATACCAAATTGTTATCAAAAAAATCCAATTGAAACGTTTAATCGTAATCAACCACGTGTATGGTATTTTCCACTATCCATCACTAGGAGAACACACAAAATTAAAACAAAAAATGGCGTTATCTCGCTTCACTTAATGGTCTTAAATCACGTAAATTATTCGGTTATCCATTCACCACTAGATGTCCCGCCAATCAGCAAATAATCTTCAAAATAAAACCAAAGCGACTCGTTTAAATAGCAAAAATCGACATTTTCTTTATTTTTCATTTCATTTTCTTTGGATTTCCATATTTAATGTTATAATTAATTAACTTATATTATATAGACACTTATTTCTAATCAATAAAAAGACAAAAATACCGAATTTTCTATCTATATATGTAGACGTAATAAATATGTACACAGAAGAGAATAACGACGTTATTATTCACAGACAAACAGACATCCAGACAATATTGGGCTTAAGATTAATGTAAGTATGTAGATAGATAGTTAGTTGTAGAGAATAGTTTTCACAGTAAAATATGGATTAAATAGTAAATAGTTTGTTTTATGTTTTTAATAAATGCGCGATCAAGCCTATGTATGCTGATATGACTTATTTATTTGTTTTGTAATCTCCTGAGAAGTAGTTTTTGGTTGGTTGTGGTTCTAGTTTTGTGTAAATAAATATTTCGCTCTATTTAATTGGAATTAAATAAAATTGTCGACTTAGTCTATGGCCAACCATCGTCGTCTGGTATATTATCATGCACTGTATACCATGTTAGTCCATTGCCTTCGGGTTTGTGCGCAGATGGTAGTAGCACATGACGCCACCATGTTCTGAAATATTCGCTAATGTTAGAAGAAGGTTTAGAGCTGGACGATTAAACCAACTTACCGTCCTTTGACTAGTCCCAAAAACAACTTCCAATTTTTCTTTTTTCCAAAATTGTACGGATTTATGTAAGTTTTCCCCATTTCCTTGTAACGTTTCGTTTCTGATAAATTGATATGGGCCTCGATACTCGTCTCACCTGCGTTTATTAATCGAGCGTGCCATATGGAAAGTGCGCCTAATGCAAATAATACGGCAACATTTATCAGTGCCATAAAAATGATGGCTCGATGTTTATATGCCGTACCAATAAATGAAACGGGTACCGGAATATCGTGTTCCGCTGGTACGATACTCCCTTCGGCGTATTCATTCATTTCGGTGACTGGTATTATATGACCAGATAAATTAAACCGCACAGGATGCCCTTGCAGAGGTTCAGTTTCGATCCATCCCTCATTTTCATCCAACCACAGGGCACGATATCCAATTTCTAGGCCGAATATGATTATAAATAGGGAACCAACGGCCGTATAAACCATATACAGGAAAAAATATCGATGATTTCCATAGCCAACACAGTTGTTAAGCCAAGCTTTAAGAAAAATAAATAGAAAATACTTATGTTAACAAGTAGATAATTCTTCGCAAAACATTTGTTTCGTATTCCTCGAGAACGTAATCGTAAATTTCACTACAAATCACCTATTTTCGCTCAAATTACTTTCGACGAATTAAACCTAAACCTTCAAGATATCATACAAAAGATACCAGAAAAAATTTAAATGGTAAGATAAGTGCATCAATAAACATCAAGGCCAATTAATCGCCACACAGTCAACTGAAAACTGGTTTTTCTTTCTTGTACTCACCAATTTAACTTCCACCATGAACTTGCATTGCAAATCCGCATAGTGTTACATTTTTTCAAGGGTACTCCAAATAAATAAAGTACGCTTGATATATAAAGGGATGGAGGTTTGGATATTCCGTTATTGTAGTTCTTGTTTTATATCAAGTAGACATCAAAAATTCATCTCTCGTCAAAATGAAAGTAAGTCATAAAAAAAATGTTCTTGAATTTTCTTTAATTTCGAACACTTTACAGTTCATTGTTTTCTTCGTCTTATTCGTTGGATATGCTTGCGCTGCCAGCATTCTCGTACCAGCCGCTACCATTGAACGCAGCCCAGAACACGATTCGGCCATTATTCAAAGTGATCGGTTTGGAGGAAACTTCGCCTACAGCACAGTTGAAGGACATGCCTACAAAACTGTTCAACCCATTGTGACCAACGTGATCAAACCAGTCGCCATCAACTATCAAACTAAGTTTCATCCAATTGCATATACCGCCCATGTGCCATTAGCTTATTCACATGGGATCATTGTTTAGATCGAAAGAGAATGAATAAATGTAAAATTGGTTTTGGACATATGAAACACGTTTTTTTTTACTTACGACAATGGTGATCCATTTTCAGTATGCATTTCGAGCAAACTGAACAATGATGGGTTCGAGGTGGTTTTGGCGCGATACACTTTTTACAAATGCTAACCGCTTCAACTATTAGTTCCCCCTGGAATTGAAAATATTTAGGTTAATGTTATGTTTGTGTCAATTTTACGCGGTTAATTACCTCAGGCGGTGATCCTGGCTCTGTCAACATTGCTTTAAAATAATGAAATGTTACATTGAGCAGTAGCCAATGGCCAACTATCACAAGTAATACAGTTATTTCCGGACTCTTATTCCACCAAAACGGCAGACCGATCCAGTAGCATAAAAATACAACGGCACCCGTAAGCAACAATACACAAAATACAAAAAATGGTCCTAGCAGATGTGTAAAATTATCAACAAACCAGAATATGGGTTCCAAACATATATCGGATACGTATCCCGCGCTGAGATGCTCATTGTAACCGAGCGAAGCGATACAGATTTTCATGTACTCATATCTCCGTTTAAGTAAAGCGCTGTTCACAAAAAAATTCAGCATTAATAATAGTAAACCGAATATGAGATAAACTTACACTAAATTTTTAGGAAAATCCCGGCATCTCCAGTGTATTCGACCCATCGAACGGAACATAACCCGTATCCAGTTCACTGTGTTGAATACAAAATAAATTCCTTTCGTATAAAATAAAATATAATTTATTAAATATATATTTTCCTAGGCTATAAATTATCACTTTACGATTATCTTAATATCATATTTGTGGTAGGATTTTGGAATAATTTTAATTCGAAAATATTAAAAAAAATTAAAATAATAAAAACAATTTTTTTTCTATTGTTCCTTGTTTTTTCCAATTGGATTTGGAATGTTTTAAAACTGTCAATTGACAGCGCGCAAGGAACGTATGAGAGTGAAGTTATTAACGTAATAATATTATTACCGATAAGTTGTGTACAATTTATATAACGGATTAAACTTAACCCATTGGTTCACAAATTTTTTAAATAACGCAATATTTTCATGTTTCGAGATAATTTTATGCTAATTCATGTTATGTATGTAATTAAATTAATAAAATAATTTAGGCATCTTATTATTGTACATTCAAAAGAATTTGTACACAGGTATACAAAGTAAGACATATTAAAGATTTTCAGCTATGTACTTACTGGAATAATGTAAAATTAGATAGAAAATATTAATATTTCGATGAAAAAAGCAAAAAAAAAAATTAATTGAATTGAATTTCGATTGTAAGTTTTCTTACATTGGTTTCGGCTCCGCCAGTTACATATTTTATACATACGCCACTGCATAAATCAAACTTATCGTCATATAGAAATTCTAGTACAATTTATTTCTATGCACATTTCAAAACAAAAAAAAAATTAGTGAGTGAAGAGACCTAAACAAATCGCAGAGTTTAATAATACATATAATTGTAAATAAAAGCAATTAGATAATATTTGTAATGATTTAAACTATTTACCCGAATTAATTGTATATAATTGTGCGCGCTTAATATGGAAGACGATTCATCAGGTAAATCACAGAAATTTGGCGAAAATAAATGTCGCGACAATATTTTTTGACGTTTCGGTAGTTGATCTGGCCTTTTGTTTTTATTCTTGAAATGGAGTCAAAATTTCTGAAAATTTTTCATTACAATTTTTTGGAATTTTCGCAAAATTAAATTTATAAATAAAACATGAAATTATTAGATAATATGTGCGGAAAAATTCATGTTAAGTTTTTTTGTTGGAGTATTTGCGTCTTATTTTATGTCACCTATAATTCAAGAACCAATTCATATGAGAGGACTGCTGAAGTGAGCTGTAAGATTTATTCTCTTGGATAGGTTACGAGTAGTTATTGTGCCTAAATTTAAATTTCGAAGATCATCAATGTATTTTAATTCAATGCGGCGTAGGAGTATCTCCCAATTAATATTGTGCCATATATTGCCATCATTGCACGCCTCTTTCTTTTCAATAGTCCTTACTTTGAGTTTAGCATGGCGTTAAGAACACCGTAATTAAGGTCGTTTTCAATGGTAATCGTCTGTTGCATTTCAACAAGGTTCATAACTACAGGTGTAACTTGCAGTTTCGCTTGAAGTTTTATTCTCTATGTTAGTTATTTTTAGTATGTTGTTCGAAAGGTCTGGCGGTGCATTTTATATTTATGCATAATAATAATTTACAAAACACCGTACAATATCGTTCATAAAATAATGTCATCGGGCCGATATATCACATCCCGGCATTGTAAGTTGGTTATTCATAAAGGTTCTTTAAACTTGTGGATTTTCTTTTGAATTTCTCAGCCAAAGTGTGTAATTATTTCAAATTTTGAACGATAAGTACATTCATCCAAACTATAATATTGAAAATCTTTTCCCCCTGTCTTAGATAATATCCCAATGGAATTGGTTGATCACAATTACGATCAATCCAACGATCGTAATGATAATGAAATTATTATAGATGGTGAGTATACCTAAATTGTCTCGAGGGATTGAATTTTAATAATTTTCCAGTATATATTCCAGAAGATAGTGAATTAAGCTTTTTGGATTCGGACGACTCGGATGAGACTGGACCATCAAATTTTAACTTACTGTCAAATTTTTTGCGTCGTCGAATCGATCCATTTTTTACAAATCATTCGTCTGGTACAAGTACAGGTTTGGACTCGAATAATAGTGATGTAAGGGAGTTTAAATTTTGTTCACAGAATTTCATCTAAACCATAATTATAAATATTTTAGTATGCTGCATTTGACTCGCCAAACAATGAAAATGAACTGTTTGAATCATATTTATTGGAAAATAATGAAAATGCTGAACAATTTGATACGGATTTGCCAGCTGAACATTCGTATTTGGGCACCATGGAACGTGTAGCTGGTGTAAAATTTTTTGAGCCTGGAAAAATTTATCGTATCCAAATATGTAGCCACCATACACTTATATATCCGGGTGAAACGTATCCGATGTTCATGAAGGAGTATCTCTTCCAGCGCTTGAATCAGACAAACGATGGATTATTTTTTGGGTTAGTTTTCCAAGCTCAAATTAGAGAGCGACACAGTCAAATGTATGGCGTTACATGTCAAATTTATGAAAAGGGTAACGAGAATGACGGGAATGTTACGATTAAATCGCGCGCTTATCAACGTTTTGAAGTATGCTCGTTGAAAGAAGATTTGTAAGTATTGGACCATAGCATATACATTTTATTCCGTTATTTTTCTTTTATCCATTTTAGAGTTGTTTATGTGCGCGGTGGACGAACCTATGCCGATGTACGAATATTACCTGAAGTTGTATTGCCTGATCCACTACTAGCATATACATCACCGAGTTTATGTCGATTGCAACCTAATAAGTCATTACACAATAAGTTACGGAATTATAAGTCAAATTTTACGGTATGGCCAAAATTTCTTTATGATCAGTACGATGTGTTCGTTGTTCTTGAGAAAATTGAAAAATATTTGAGAACTCTGAAACTAGATGTTAAGACAATGCCTAGCGATTTGGTTTTGTTGTCGTTTTGGTTGGCTCGACATATACCGCTGACGAAAAATGATCGTGAGAAAATATTTTTAATGAATTGTGCCACACAGAGGATATTGTTTATCGGAAAATGCTTGAATTATGTAACTTTTGTGAATTATTTCACTACCAGTCATCATTTAATCAAATATTTTGTATTCCAGAATTGTCATTTCTGCTGTTTACGATGCAATCAAAAATTGGCCTCATATAATTCTGTATTTGCAATGTCGAAACATGGTATAAATACGAGTTATTGCAATCCGTGTAAGTAGAGTACATATACAACATTAGTAATGATCGAGTATCACGCAATTTTATTATTTTCAGCTGGTTTTGTTCACGAAACGGTAACCGTTTATTCGACATTACCCGATTCAATTTTTATGACTGATATACCATCAATAGAATTTAGTTGGTTTCCGGGGTACGCATGGCAGATTGCACTTTGTAAATCATGTCGCAATCATATCGGTTGGCGTTTCTCATCGGTGAATCCTAATATGGTGCCACGCATATTTTTTGCATTTGCCGGTAAAAGTATTCACGTGAAAACGGATGGTACAACAAAGCGAATGAATACAGCTGAAAATACAGAAAATTCTAGTAGTACTGATGCACCACCACCACCACCGCCGCCATTGGAAGTTACGATACCTGCAGCTGGCCCAGATTAAAAAACAAAGGAAATTATAATTTTTTTTTATTATTTTTGTATGAAATTTTTTTTATTATTGAATAACAAACTATGAATTCATCATCAATTACTAATAATACTATTATTTGTTTAGTTGTAAAGGTCAATGTAACTTGTCGATATTTTCTGAGAACAGAAACGCAAATCAGTGAAAAAAATTATTAATTAAAATTATATTTAAACGAAAAAACCGTTAGTTTTACCTCTTTACAGAATGGGCAAGCTCCAAACGTGACCTCTAGAAATGTTTTCGTTTCTTCAAGCGTCCGAAACCACTAAGAAATAGAATAAAATTCGTTTGATAAAATAGTAACTTTAGTTTTCAATCGATTTCCGCATCAATTTACTTTCAATGGCATTCAACTTCCAGTACATTTTTATTCAACTACTCAATTTCTTCATGAAATACTAATTCAATTAACTTCCGGATCGATCGATTATTAAAATCAATCGATATTGTGCAACCAACCCTAAGAACTAACCCAACATTTCGTAATCAATCAACTTCCTTCTATATTGAATGAACGATCAATTTTTCTAAATTATATTTCAATCGTATTCAATTTTAGTTTATTCGTTTGGTATGAACTTCTCATTTCATACAATGACAATCAATTCTAAACTTTCCAAATATGTAATTGTAATTGGATTTAAATATACATTAACATTCCAATTTATATTAGCTGACTGATATTTAAAAATTATGTTAAAACTAGACATAAAATCATTAAACCGAATTTTGGTCACCGCCAACTTACCTTTTTCAAACAAATGGAATGAAAGATTAAATCACATCGCCGATTATCACATCGAATCAACGGCAAATAACCATCCGTTCGATAGCTAAAGCACACATTACAGATCATACTTTCATCCTCATCCATGTTTCCGGCATTTTCATCATCTATCGGCTTCATCGGAAAATACATTAAATCGAACAGCTTCAACAAATTTTTATAAATGTCCAGATTATCATCCCATTCATTGATACGCTCGTCATACAAGTTCCGTAAATATTCTGTGTCGGATGTGGGGCCCATTATTTTAATCGTTATCGCCGTTGGATTATAGGGATCGAATATAATTTTGAGATAGACCCGATCATCTGCAAAATTTATTTATGTATTTACAAAAAATTCGAAGTATCGAAAAATATTCCACGGAACTTACTAAATTTTATCGTCCGTGTATTCGATTTGGTTGTGATCACAGGTGGATCCACTACATAGCACAACGTATCAATGATATTTTGATCGGCATAAAATTCTTCTAAACTTTTTAGCGCCTTTATGAATTGGTTTAAATAGTATCCAACCGATTTTTCACTGTCACTCTTGAAGTACTCGGCATCGAATGGCAGACTAGTATCCGTTACATACACATGGCTCGAAGGTTTGCGCGTGTCAATGGCTAATTTCATAAAATGATTTTGGTGCTCGTATCCCGGAAATTTGGAAATAAGTACTTCTAAAATGTGATCATCATTGTGATTTAACGCGATTTTGTAGTCACACTCTTCAATTAGGATGATCTGTTTTAACAGTTTTACGAGAATATCGTTGAAATATTCATTAGTTTCGACTAATGGTGGAGAATCTAGATGTTCTATTATATCGGAAGAAAAATTTTCTAAATATTTGAATAGGTCGTTGTGGTACTTTTTGATGTCTGGGGTGATTGTCTTCAGGAATTTGTAGCCAGAAAACAAGTGAAGTTTTGTACCGGACAGTTTTGGATACGATGGCGTAGCAAGTTGGTATTTTAATGGTGTATCCTAAAAATTAGTACGAATCAAAATATAAAAGTTCATTTTGTTCGGTAGGATAAAATTTAACAATTCACTTACCTCTATTTTCACAATACCTTCATAATATTTATACTTTTCTAACGCACATAACTGTGGAAATTCTTCAAAAATCTTACTATTTTCTGAAATTTCCATAGAGACAACTCAAAATCCGCTCACTTTAAAATTTGTCTTTCAAATTGAATCATAAATTTTGACATTTCTTGTAATATCAGCTAATCGGCTTACTGCCATCTTTACTCAAATAGCAAAACAATACCAAACCAATAAAATACCAAAGCCTTATAAATGTTATTTAGATTAATGACTTTTTATTTGCAGTTATCCAACTATCGAAATAAATTAAATCGGTAAATATAACAAAATTCCGTAAATAGCATTCCGTATTCGTATCCACGTTTAAATTTGGTGGTGCAATCGATACGATCGCTTGAAGATACCATACACTATTAACACGAACGACGAGTCCACTCCCACCAAATCCGGTACAAATTCGAGTTCCGGTTGAATTTCCAGCACAAAATGACTGGTGATCAAGATAAGCCGTATAAAATTGAGGGTTTGAGCGTATACAATCGTCATATGGGATTATAGAAATTGCGTTCGACTCAAGACGATTTAATTTGACTTCAGGCCCCCATCCGATGATATGTTCATTTCGTCTATTCAAATTGGCGGTGTAACATTCTTGATCGCAAATCGCGATTGGAGCAGTAAACTGATTAAATTGTAACGGAATTTTTAATATTATTAGAGCAAGATTATTGTGTTCGAATGTATATGGTTGATATTCGGGATGTTGTATGATGCTCTCAATTTCATACTCGACTGTCGTATGATCTCGATATTTATAGTTTCGATTGAATTTTCCAACATCGATGGCGAATTGATCAATATTAACTTGGGCTTCGTCAAATCCATAGAAGCAACTAGCGGCTGGAATAAAATAAATCAGAAGTAGTTTTATTTATAATGTAACGCTGTATACGTACTTGTGATGATGGTCATCTCGTTTATTATTGATCCACCGCACACAAAAATCCGTCTGTTTTGATTTGTTATGCGCAGCAAGGATGCAAACCATGGCCAATTGTCATCATCGGTGTTGTATACTTCATTGTATGGGCTTATGCTGGTGATTGTTGGCGACCACTGAATAAATATATATGTTAGAGCTTTATTAAAGTTTCACATTCTTAGTAATGAGTTTCATTTAATCTAAGATGCATTCGGGTCTAGAATAGTAATAAGTATTTGCTTTTTAGGTTTGAGTGTTAATTAGATACAGTTTTATTCAGTTTTTGTTACTATCAGTTTAGACATATAAGATCAAACGAATGGAACCGATTCTGGTATGCTATAGTTATAGACTGACCAGATAGGGCAAGGCTTAACTGTTCAGAAAATACTACCTTAGTCTGTTCAATTAACTTTATTTAAATGATTAAATTAATTAACTAAAAATAGAGAGTAGAAACTTCTATTTTCAGTATTCTCAAGATGCACGCAATGCGATGAACATTAGTTCACAGCACTACAAATCGTTCATGGTTCATAATAACTATAAGGTGTTAGATCCTCTTGATCAAAATAAAAGCGATTATTTCGAGACATGGAACAAAAAAAAAATTGTCTGAGACGGAAAAATGTGCTGGTGGTGAAAAGAATATAATTTAAAAATTCGATTGTGAAGTAGACCACTAAAACCTAAACTCAATAATTTCAATGAGCACCGCAGAAGAAATAAAATTATGTTAATCGATTATACTGTTATGAAGAAACAACATACCTTAGTAGGGCGATAGCACAACTCCTGCCCATTAATTTGCAACGAAGTGACTTGCGGAAATCGATTACTCGGTTTACCTTCCACCCAAAACACTATCCGATCCATTGGCTTAGCACCACCATTAAATGTTATATGAAATTTGTTCACGCCCGAATAAATCTTCCATAATCCATTTTGATCCGTCGCCAGAAACACTTTAGCCTCACTGGAAAGTCGCAACTCAATATGTATGAAATTTTCACTTAACACATTTGAATCACTTAACACACTAAACACATTATTTGACTTAAAATAATTTCGTAATAATATGGTTCCGTTCCAGTAGTTTTGATTTACCGTACTCGGATTAATTTGTCGTTTCAGTGTTAGAAATTTATACGAATTATTGCACGGGTAAAAATACTCGATTTGATGCTGGGCATCATCGCCACTTGTTTTATAAACGTTGTTGTCGCACGTGATAAACAAAACCGCAGACAATAATATGAAACCACTACTAAGTACTCGTTTCATTGTGAGTGCATACGATCGATATGCAAGTCTAGTTACAACTGAATTAATTGCAAACACAAGATTTCATTATCGCAAGCATTTTCTATATTTTAACTCATTTATTGGTGTGATTTTTAATATAAACTATATCAGTTATTCGTAAGCTGTATTCCGCGGAACACATACATATTCCAACACACTGCAAATAGCATAATGTTTAAAAATACAGAGCGTTTTGATCTGGAGATAAAATTGGTCTTATGAATGACTCCTATATCCTGTACAGACTGCAGATGGTTATATTACCATATTCAAAAATTGAGCCTTACAATTTCTTAAACTTAAGACCAAATTGAGGCAAATTGAGTTGGAAAACTCAATTGATAGGCAAATAATTTTTCAAATCCTTAAAATTAGGAAATAGTTTCAAATTTGTGAAGATTTTACAAATTAGAAAAAATTCATTTGAGTTCCATAATTAGACAATGATTAAGTAACGCTGAACTAAACACTATAATGAAAACATACTGGTATCTTTCCACTTCCAGTAAATAACGATTCAATAAAATTGTTACCAGATCACTGAACATGTGTATATATACGGATTAGGCGATTTCACATGAATGAATTTTACAAAAATAATAAATAAATTTAAGAATTTTAAGAAGTTTATATTTAAATTTGGTAAACCAAATTTAAATATAAACTTCTTAAAATTCTTAAATTTATTTATTATTTTTGTAAAATTCATTCATTCGACTCTTTGCTTACGATTTTAATTTATTATTGGATTCAATGGCATGATTCAGCAAAATATATTAATAATTCAAGTTTATTACTATTCAAGAACCGTGAATTTATAAATTATTTATATTTATTTAATCAAACCGTGATTACAACGAGTTTATTCACTTGAACTAATTATTATCGTGCTAAGATATTTATATAATTGGGTGAAGGTGTGCGCGTACATATATATTCAAAGGTTTCAATCATTTAGCTTCGTTATTATGTTGAATATCATATTATTGAACTAATTCAAAACAAACTTCCTTGTCAGAATTGATAAGACGGTTGGAGTTATCTATTTATAAAACTGTCAGAAAATAATATTCAAGTCATGATTTGTTGTGCATAGTTAATCTAAAACTAAATTTCTCGCTATAAATATTTTCAGGTTTTCACCAACTGGTCTAGATAGAACAAGTCGGATGAGCGCCAAATCTGGGTATATTGGTCATTAAAACAAAATCACGAATTGCGCTCCTCACCTTTTAATCTTATAGTTTAGTATGTTGCCAGGTAACAATATAAGAGGTGATTAGAGCCCAGAAAAAGGCCGGTAGCCCAGGTATACTCGTTCAGTCGGAATTCTATATATGTCTATGTATGTATGTAGGTATATGCTGAGATTTAAGATAGATAAAGTTTTATCTAAATTAACAACACACTTCGAATATAGTCGACCAAAATCGCCAATTGGTTATTCAACTTTGCACTCCGGAAGATATTGATGCGGCGGATGATTTAACACATATATTGGAAATAGCAGCAAAAGAGGCCACCCCTGATGTTAACTCTGATAAAGTTAATATGCCTTCACAAAATATACTCCATTACTAAAATGTAAATTGAATAGGGCTGTTAAAGCCCTTAAACGAGTATTCAGAGAAGAAGTAGATTTAGGGATCCAGAGGTACTATTCTGAACCGTCGGCGATCGAGAAAACAGATTATCCACTATGGAAGGCAACAAAAAAACTAAAGAGGCCAACATTATCGAATCCACCAATTAGGCAACCAGATGGACATTGGGCCAGAAGTGACGTAGAAAAGGCTACTGCTTTCTCTAACCACTTGAAAAAAGTATTCACACCAAATGAAAAAACTAACAACAATGAACTACCAAAGTTTAACGAGGACCCTTCGAAACCAATTCCTTTAAAATTTAAGTGGAAAAAAGTTAAAAATTGTATAAACTCAAAGAAAGCTCCAGGACACGATTTTATCGTATTTTATTTACCGGAAAAATGATCAGAGAATTACCTGATAAATGCATGAGATGTGCGTATTCCCCTAAAAAAATGGAAAATATCGCTAATTACAATGGTTCCAAAGCCTGGAAAAGACGAAACAGAAGTCGATGCGTACAGGCCAATAAGTATACTTCCAATGATTTCTAAACTTTTTGAAAAAATGGTATTACAAAAATTAAAACCAATATTATCTGAAGGACAGATTATACTAGACCACCAATTTGAGTTTCGAGACGAACATGGTACTGTAGAGCAGGTGCACAGAGTTGTTAACACAGTTAAATTTGCGTTAAATGAAAAGAAATATTGTTCGGCAGTTTTCCTAGACATTGCGCAAGCTTTCGACAAAGTATGGCATGAGGGCCTTATATATAAAATTAAAACTCGTCTGCCAAAAAAATTTCATTCAGTCCTTGAAAGCTACTTGTTTCAAAGAAACTAACAGGTTAAACACAATTCAGCCATTATACCGAACTAAGCAGCCAACCAGTGATACCAACAACAAAAACAACAACTGATATTATTGACATGAAAAAAAACATTGAATCAAAGCGCAACCTAATAAAAATAAAATTTTCAAAAATGTCTGGAAAAAATCAGAACTTTCCCTAGAATCCAAAGTTTTACTATACATAATGATCCTAATTCCTATATGGACATATGGAATCAGGGATGGGCGTTTACGCCTCATCTATTATTTTCTACATTGACGTGTCCCACAACGTAGATAACGTCGATAATGTAGACAATTCCTAGAGTAGTTTTGTCAATTAGTTCTAGTGATAGTTTTATAGAATTTCCGTCAATGCATTTAAATCTCTTTTCAAAAAGAGCCGAATTAACAACTAATCGGGCTCAAATACCACGAGTATACTTCAGCGTCATGTTTATCTATTACAAAATTATTAAATTGACCTAAAACAACGATATAAAGCGTTATATAGATTGGGGCCCTTTTTAGAACGGTGGAACGGTATAGAACAGCTTGAAGAAAAATCGGAAAAACGTCTCACAAAATATCAAACAAAAAGGTGATAACTTTCATTAAAAATAATCCGGGGAAATTTAACTAGGGCCGTGCCATCAAATTTAACACACCCCACTCCATGGTAAAACGAATTCCAGTTCAGGAACGCTAGAGTGCTACCGAGTTATTAAAAAGCCAAATCGTTGAGATATAACCAACACATGTTCGATAAAATATGTGCCAGACTGATGACTAAATTTTCACAAAATTTAGTGGATGTGTTTTGATGGATGACGAAACGTACATGAAATTGGTTTTGAAACACTTCAGGTTAGATACATTTGCACTAAAATGTATGATTTGGGGGGCAGCAATTTACAGTTGTGGAGCCAAGTTTTTGTCACATTTTTCATAACGACATAGTTTTGGCCATATAGCCCGTTCACACGACTCTAATTCCATCAGAAGCAATAAATTTGCACGAGATTAATCAAATCAATATTATCTCAAAGAGTCCACAGGTTTTTAATGTATCGACAAATTTTGGGATAGAGTGGAAAGAGTGCTGAAGTGCAAAAGTCCCACCGATAGTTAGCCAGAAACAGGGAGCATCAAACAACATGTGGGTGATTTTATCCGTAATAACCAAATCTATAGAGTAATTTATGAAAAAAATAAAAATCTCAAAAAATTCAAGTTAGTCGTATGCGGAAACTTTATTTTCATTCGAAAGAACATTTCATACCATTTATTTTTTAAAGATTACTTCTTTCAAATGATGGTCGCAACTGCAATGGTCCTTTCTCAAAGTCCAATTTTTGATGACGTGTTCGAGAATATCGAATGGTATTTGGCGAATGACACGAGTAATGTTGGCTTTCAAGGCCTCAAATCTAGCTGGTTTATTCACATAGACTTTGGACCTTGCTTAACCCCAAAGAAAAGAGTCTAGAGGTATCACACGATCTAAATAGCCAATTCAACGATCCGAACCGTGAAATTAATTGCTCGACAACATGTTTTTTCAATAAGTACATTGCTTCGCGCGCATTTGGAACCAAATGTCGTCGAGGTCGGGCTTCAAATCAAATCGCTAAAATATCGTAGATGGTTTACATTATTTTAATTGTTGACGTTGACAGAAAACACTACCAACGTGCCGACAACCGCTTAGATTACATGGCGTAATCTACCTCGCCCATCCCTGTAATGAAATTCAGCTATGGGGGTGTACAAGCGCAACAAATATAGATCTCTTATAACGACCGCATTCATAAATATGTCTTTTAGATTGTAAGCTTTGCACACTTCTTGTTAGTTTTGTTGTGAGTTTCTAGAGTATTTTTGAAGAGTGGACACTTGGTCCCTTCAAAATTCGTAAAGGATGTTAGGATATTAATATAAAAATATGGTTGGACTCCGCTTATTAGACATCCCAGATTTTTGTCATATCGACACTAGTATTTCTGAATAGTAGACACTTGGATCATTCCAAATGTGTGCAATACATTACGATAAAACCTTCAAAAATTGACGATAGTATATGAATTATGGAAATGGTATGTACACATTTTATTCGAACACAAAATGCCAGTGTTTTTGCCATAAATGCAATAATATTTTTGAATAATGGACACTTGGACCTTTTCAAGTACAATATTTTTGAATAATGGACACGGACCTTTTCAAGCACAAAAATCTCACAGTTTTTGCCATATGGACACTAATATTTCTAAATATACTGGACAATTGGATAAATTTCTAAATTGCTATATAGTACATTACTATAAAAACGATTGGGCTCGCTTGAATAATTCAACCCCTTTATATGGTAATGTGTTTTATATATTTTGAAGGTCCAGGTGTCCACTATTCAGAACTAGTAGCATCTATATGGCAAAAACTCTTAGTTTTTAGTGATTTAGGGAAACGTTTACATACGATTTGTATGATTTTTGTCAATTTCTCGGACTTATCAGCGGAACCCAATCCTTTTTATATTATTGTCTTATGGCAACATTTCTTTGGTTCGTGCTTGAGTAATATATTTATATGTACATGAAATTATTTTATATGTATACACTCGCATAAACTTATATATTTTTAGTAAAAACTTAGATTGTGTATATCCATAGTTTACCTTCTTGATCATATATGTTCTACAATATAAGTTCCACAGTATTACTGTACCTTAAGCACCTTAGGTTTCATTCTAGATCTAAACTCTCCTGGAAGTTTCACCTTGATTATAAGCTGCAGAAGCCCATTCCTATTTTTTGGCAATGCAGAAGGGCCTTTGGCAATTCCTGGGGTCTGATCCCGAAATGATATCGTTCATCTATATAAATCACTCGTTTTATACCCTTACTGTTGTATATTTCAGTTGTTTGCTGGCCGGTTGTGAAACTGACGTCTTCGGTAGCAAGGCTGGATGGATTGCAGATGACAGTGTGTAGAGCTATATACGGGGCTATGTCGTCTGCTTCTCTTCTTCTATGGAGTCTATTCTACATCTGCACGAATTGCAGTTCTATACATTTTTGGTACAGCGTGTTCTGCTGCGTATCGACTAAAGTTCATTGGGGCATGGAATGTCTTCGGGACTTCTAAGGGGCATTGACAGATTCTTAATAAGTATAAGTCACATATTCCGGAGCTGGAAACGGTGAATGGCAAGCTATTGCCTGAATTTAACTTCACCAATTCTTTCTCCGTCGTTTCCCCTTCGAGAGAATGGTTGCTATCTCATGGATTTCTATAGACAGTTGTCTGAGTCGATCGTTTTTTTTTGCAGATGGCTCTCGATCGGAAGTCAGTGCAGGGTTTGGATTTTTCTGTCCTAAGTATGAGTTAAGATTCTCGGGTAGTCTGAGCAAACACTGCATGGATTTTCAAGCTGAATTAATTGCACTTACCCCTAGTGCGATTGAGGCGTTTAAGTTTAGCGATTTAGGGAAGGATATTATTATCTGCACAGTTAGTAAAGCCGTGCTATTAATCTCTTTTGCTCTAATACGAGAGTAAGAATCATGTGGGTGCCTGCTCATTGTGGCGTTGAGAGAAATGAGGTTGCTGACTTTTTAGCGAAAGCTGGTTCGCGCAGTACATTTATCCTTCAATAGTGATAAAGACGCTACAAAGAAGTTCGCTCAACTTGAACTGGGACTGAAGTGGCGTTCTACTCCTAGCTGTCGAAAGGCGGAACATTTCATTATTGAACCCAACCTGCGGTTCACTAAATTAGTATTATCCTTATAAAAAAGAACCAACTCAGAATTCTGGTCGTACGTATTACCGGCCCTGGACGTTTTAAGGTTCATCTCCAACGCATGGGACTAGCACAGGATGCTCTTTGTGACGACTGCCTAGAAGAAGTGGACGACTGCTTACACTACCAACTGTCCGGGTTTTGTCGGAGCTAGATCCCAAATGTTCTCTTCCGGATCTTCGAAGATTGCAGTACGCTCCTGCGATTTAGGATAAATCCTCTTTGTTTGCACCGTGGCCCCATTGTGGCATTGAGTGCGGAACCTCAGTAGGTTCCAACCGTTTTAATAAAATAAAATAAAATTACTGTACCTTTCTTTCATCCACAGACCGTAAAAATGAACTAACGATAATTCAACACAATTAATTCCCTCCAAAAATGTAAAACTGGAATTAACCGAAATCAGGTTAACATAATTTATGTCCAATCAAAATGACACAGCATTAGTTGACAGAACATTCTGAATATAGAATTAGTATTCTAGCTCCAATAAGACTGTTGAAAGTGTGCGGTATGTAAATTAATACAAATCTTATATAAATAGCTCGAAACGACCATAAACCCAAATTTTATAACATTTAGGTCAAAATATTAAATCGATCCCAAATCATCATGCCTGCACATTTTTTCAAGCAACGAAATAAAGAAATGAGCCATCATGAATCATTCATAAAATTTATTATATAGGTCAATTAATCTTAACGATATGTGCACAAAGATGACATAAGATTATTTAAAACATGAATCAAACGTAAAGTAAAGTTTTAATCTTTTAAGATGTTCGGTCATGCCGCGAATCCCGAGCATATAAATATACAAAATAACAATAAAAAATCATCTCATCCATAGTGTTTTTGGCGTATGATCAAATTCAAGATCAATATACTGTTCCTATGTATAAAACTGACCTTCTAAACATAAATACCTTTTCACATCAAATTCGATCCTACGTATAATCGCATAAAGAGCGCGCGTGCAATTAAACCGTGGAATTAAATGAGAACGGTGAAATGCATGTCAAACGCATTCTTCCTGCCGTGTGACCTACGACTTATTACGTCTAGACAAGTGATCTTGACCCATATATTTCGATCGTATTTTGTGTTGTTACTTAATTTTAGCCTGATTAAATTAATTGTTAAATCTAAAATCAGATGCTCATCGTCATCATCTTTCATTATGTTAATTTAACCCTTTTTAACCAATCCAACTAATTGATTTTACGATATATAGATTTTTACAAATTTCCGAAACCGATGTATTTCAATATTTACGAGACGGACTTAGCGGGTTAAGTAATAAAATATCTTATAATGATTTATTTTTAGTTGATAATCAGCCGCGCACAAACCGCCATTGTGACGATGACGACTTTTTTTTTTTGCTGTTCTTAATTTATTGCATTTGCAGTTTGCCGGTTAGACACACACAATAAAAAAAAGAAATGTACCAAAATATGGAATCAACCGATTCTTTTGGTATACACATGGCTGAATTATGTGATGCAATACTTTGGTAGCCCATGCGGTTGATTGCGATACAATTTTAAAACTATTGATCAAATTTGACAGACCAACTATATTTGGAACATATTTATGTGCCATCGCCATACAACTGTGGATGAAATTCTAAGCCACGATCAAACGATTTACAAAATTGAATCAATCGCGATCATTTAGGTTAGTTTATATATAGGAGTGTAGCAGCTCGAATATTCGACTCACCGATATTCGATTCTGCCACAAACAAAATAATTAGTGAAATTCAAATATAATCCAACTTATTTGAATTAAGCGTTCACTAACCCCATCACATATCAATCTATCCAACCAACACTATCCAATAACCGAACCATTACTATAAAACATTTATAGTAAAACCATCGCCATCCAACCAACATCACCACGAACTAACAATGTTCGGTGATGCAATAAAAATCCACTGAACTACATAAGTGCAATGTCGACCGTCGCCGGCGCATGTGTTCCCTCTTCATAAAACGAAGACGAAGGCGACGTCATTACAACAACACAACTCAAAAAACAACAATACAGTCGTCCATTACTTTTTGGATTTTCCAATTTCAAGACAACACGTTTTTGACAACGCTTCGCATGTGGTGGTGGTATTAAAAACAATAAAAATAATAAAAATTAATTCACACTTAAATAAAAATAAATGAACAAAAATCAATGTACAATAATTATATAAATAATGTTATAAAGTTTTAATAAATAAATATAAAATTAAAATAAATTGATGAATTTAATAAAAAGTTAAATAAAATAAATAAACACTTAAAAACACAAAATATTGTATGTCTAATTCATTTGGGATCCTAAAAATTCAACAAGTGGTGACCTCGAACGTCGGTTTTTACCGAGAAAGCAAGTTTTAAAAAAAATACCAACAGTAAATAACTGCGCAGCATAAAATTCGTTCCCGTGTTAAGTGCTTCCTTAAATTAAGTGCTTATTAAATAATAACCACGTCACGCAACCGCGTGGGAAGACAGCAGATACGTGCGTAGGGCAAACCCACGCGCCGACGAGGGATCATAAAATTGAGCAGACACGTGCGTAGGGCCATCCCACGCACCAACGAGGGACTCCGCGGGACAACGAAAAACGGTGAAGCGATCCACCCTCACCGCAGCGGACGACCAACAACAGGAGCAGCACCAACATCATCATAACAAACAGATAAGAGTTTTTTTTTAATTACCATTAATTTTTTTCTCTGTTTATATTATATTTTTTTCTTTGCATTTCATTATAAAATTTTAACGTAGAATCACTTTCATTATAAAATTTTAACGTAGAATCACTTTCATTTTAACGTAGAGTCAATAATTTTTATATATTTTTTCACCACCACGTGCACACCCATCCATAGTCTCACACCCTGGTCGTTTTCTCGCTGCAACAATTCACCTCGCATGAATTAAATTTATTTTTTACTTTTATTTTTTTTTTAAATTTCAACGAGCCCCCCCAATATAAGGTAGGACGCAAGGAACTCCATATTCGGGGGTATCTCGCATCGGGCGTTAAAAAAGAAGGAGCATCCCGGCCTTCAAACCATTCACTACACGGTAACCATTCCGCTTAAGTTTTCATTTTTTTGGTCAATTATTTTTTTTACACGGTAACCATTCCGCTTTAAAATATTGTATTGTTGTATTTTATTGTTTTATTGGTTTGTACAAAATGTCGGATGATGAAAAAGATCAACCACAAAAAATGGACACCACGCCTCAAGGCGCTAGTCCACAAATAGAGATCGCGGCATCACATCAGCGAATAACAATACAACCTTTCTGGACACAAAGAGCAAACACATGGTTTCAGCTCGCCGAAATACAATTCGGACTGCAAGGTATAACAGCTGATAAAACAAAGTACCTGCAAACATTATCAGCCTTGCAACCAGAAACGTGCGATGTGATCTCGGATCTCCTCCTCAATCCGCCGACAACCAACCAATACAACACATTGAAACAAACGCTGCTAGAACGACTAGCACCATCGGGCGAACGTCAGCTAGAACAATTGCTTTCAGGACAGCAATTAGGCGACCAAAAACCATCTGACGCTTTACGCCACATACGAACACTGGCTAACAACAATTTTAACGAAAATATCATTAAATCTTTGTGGGTACGTAAAATGCCGGAGTTGATTCGCATAGCGCTGGTAGCACAGCCCGAATCCTCCACGACACAAACGTTAGCCAAAATAGCGGACAAGATGTATGATGTCATAAACATCACATCTCAAAGCGTCAGCCAAGTCAATAGTCCATACCGGCAATCAAGAGAACGCAGTGGAGACAGAACTCCCCGTTCAGCAACAGCACCAAACACACTCGAACAAAGACTGTCGAGAATCGAGTCCAGACTCGACGGGTTACTCAGAGGTCGAAGCCGTTCGCGTGGACGACGAGCTCCCTCACGCAATCGAACCCGCAGTCCCAGCAACAACACTTACCAACATGGTAAATGCTGGTACCACACAAAGTTTGGTAGAGCCGCGCGAAAATGCACGCCACCGTGCAACTACATCACGTCGCAACCATCGACGTCGGCGGCCGCCGTAAAAATGGACGTTGACTCACAAAAAAACTATTAGAGTCACGGGTTGAGAGCAACATGCCTCCCCTGACCACAAACACACCCTATACGTCACGTTTGTTTGTGTACGATAGACACAACAAACTCACCTACTTAGTCGACACTGGCGCTGACCTTTCGGTTATTCCAGCCATGAATTTCAAATTGAATTACACATTATCAAATCGAAATTCAAATCTAGTCTTATCGGCTGCCAATGGTTCAATCATCCACACGTACGGCACAAAATTGCTTAACGTGGATATCGGACTCAAACGAACCTTCACGCATGCTTTTATACTAGCTGCAGTGAACCGTCCGATCATTGGCGCCGATTTTCTAAGCAAATTCGGACTTATTGTCGATGTCAAACGCAAACGGCTGATTGATCCAGCTACAAAGCTGTCAATAAACGCCACAATGGTTCGTGTTAACACACCAACACCGATCCATTTCAACATCGACAACGGCTACGGCACTCTGCTCAAAAAGTACCCACTACTTACAGCAGAGCCGAACTACAAAATGCCAGTCCGACACAACGTGGTACATCACATCGTCACGGAAGGCCATCTGCCCGTGTCGAGACCATGCAGACTAGATTCGGTGCGTCACAAAGCTGCACAAGCAGAATTTCAACACATGGTGGAATTAGGAATTTGTCGAACATCGACATCTTCCGTTTCTTGTCCATTACACATGGTCAAGAAGAAAGATCAAGACTGGAGGCCATGTGGGGACTATCGGCGTTTAAACACGGTTACGATACCGGATCGCTACCCGATACCCCACATTCAAAACTTCACCATGCACTTGCATGGCTGCAAAGTTTTCTCCAAACTTGATCTCATCAGAGGTTATCACCACATTCCCGTGGCACCTGAAGACGTTTTCAAAACGGCAATCACCACACCATTTGGCCTCTTCGAATACACCCGAATGCCATTTGGATTACGCAATGCCGCACAAACGTTTCAGCGCTTCATGAACGAAGTCGTTCGAGATCTCGACTTCGTTTTCGTCTACATAGACGACATCCTTGTGGCATCTCAAACTGAGGACCAACACAAACTCCATCTGGAAACACTTTTCCAACGACTTGTCGAGTTTGATGTTCACATCAAGAGCTCAAAATGCGTCTTCGGCGCATCCACTCTTGATTTCCTCAGCCACAAGATCACCGCTAATGGCATCCTTCCTTCACAAGAACGAATCAATGCCATTAAAGAATTCCCAGCTCCAACCTCAATCAAAAGTATTCAGCGATTCATCGGCATGGTCAACTACTACCACCGATTCATACCAAAGCTCGCTGAAATACTCAACCCAATTCACAGCCACCTGGCAGTACTACTACGTAAGCCCAAAACAGCCAAGAACTTCTCTTGGCCTGACGAATGTCAACACGCATTCACGTCACTCAAGGCTGAATTGGCACGCACAACACTCTTGTCTCATCCACTGAGCGACTCAAAGCTCAGCATAACTACTGATGCATCAAACACTGCTGTCGGAGCAGTCATGCAACAGTACAACGACAAGTGTTGGGAGCCCCTGGGATTCTTCTCAAAGAAGCTCTCGGATGCCGAAAAGAAATACTCTGCATTCGATCGGGAATTACTCGCAATATATCTAGCAATCAAACACTTCAGATATTTTGTCGAAGGTCGGGACTTTACAATCTACACCGACCACAAACCTCTCACTCGAGCAATTCAGTCTAAAACTGAACGCAATCCAAGGCAAGCACGCCACTTGGATTATATTAGTCAATTTACCACGGACATCCAGCATGTTCAAGGTACCGAAAACGTTGTCGCGGATACACTTTCGCGCACAACATCAAACGAAACGGCCACAGTCGAGACTCACTTCGACTGCAACAAGATCGCACAAGCGCAAAAAGCAGACTTGGAACTTCAGAATTTACTTTCTGGTTCTGCTTGTCACGCCAGTTCATCACTGAAACTGGAGCTTTTCACACTACCTGGCCTCGAAATCTACTGCGAAACATCTACGGGTGCAAATCGCCCGTACATCGCAGAGCAACTACGTCGAACCATCTTCGACACACTACACGGTATCTCACATCCTGGTGTCCGCGCAACTCGTAAATTGATTACTGCTCGATACTTTTGGCCCAGCATAAACAAAGACGTGACCCATTGGGCACAATCCTGTTTATCCTGCCAAAAATCAAAAGTCCAGCGACACACAAAATCGCCTCTTGGACAATTCGCAATTCCACCTGGTCGATTCGAGCACATTCATTTGGATGTCGTAGGACCACTTCCTCCATCCAATGGATACTCATATTTACTCACCTGTGTCGATCGTTTCACTCGATGGCCAGAAGCGTACTGCATGAGCGACATGTCTGCAGCAACCATTGCCACCACATTCGTGCAAAACTACGTATCACGATTTGGCGTTCCACTTGACATCACCACTGATCAAGGAACCCAATTCGAGTCGAAGCTCTTCTCGGAGTTAACGAAACTCCTCGGCTCGCATCGTATACGTACAACGGCTTACCACCCACAAGCCAATGGCATGGTCGAACGCTTCCACCGACAGCTCAAAGCTGCTCTCAAGGCCCGAGGCAACACAATTCACTGGAGCTCCGAAATACCAATCGTTCTACTTGGTATTCGAGCAACGGTTAAAGAAGATCTGAAGTGCTCACCAGCCGAAATGGTTTACGGTCAAACCATCAAGCTACCCGGTGAGTTCTTCGTCGAACATCCTCTACCGTCTCCATCCACAACCGACACAGTCATCGACCAACTCCGCACCACCATGCAAAATCTTATCCCCACGGCAACAAGACCAACGAATGAAAGCAACATATTCGTTCCCAAATCGCTCAACAATTGCGATTACGTCTTTGTCCGGGTTGATAAGGTTCGAACTGGATTACAATCTCCATACGATGGGCCATACAGAGTTATACGCCGCTTACGCAAGCAATTCATTGTCTCAATCAAAGACAAACACCACTCAATCTCAATCGACAGATTGAAACCGGCGTACGGTATTCTCAACACGGCTGATCAAATATCAGCCAGCAAACGATATAAAACCGTCCGGTTCAACGTATAACGTCTCAAAACCCATGGTTTCTCATCTGGAGAGGGGGTACTGTAGCAGCTCGAATATTCGACTCACCGATATTCGATTCTGCCACAAACAAAATAATTAGTGAAATTCAAATATAATCCAACTTATTTGAATTAAGCGTTCACTAACCCCATCACATATCAATCTATCCAACCAACACTATCCAATAACCGAACCATTACTATAAAACATTTATAGTAAAACCATCGCCATCCAACCAACATCACCACGAACTAACAATGTTCGGTGATGCAATAAAAATCCACTGAACTACATAAGTGCAATGTCGACCGTCGCCGGCGCATGTGTTCCCTCTTCATAAAACGAAGACGAAGGCGACGTCATTACAACAACACAACTCAAAAAACAACAATACAGTCGTCCATTACTTTTTGGATTTTCCAATTTCAAGACAACACGTTTTTGACAACGCTTCGCATGTGGTGGTGGTATTAAAAACAATAAAAATAATAAAAATTAATTCACACTTAAATAAAAATAAATGAACAAAAATCAATGTACAATAATTATATAAATAATGTTATAAAGTTTTAATAAATAAATATAAAATTAAAATAAATTGATGAATTTAATAAAAAGTTAAATAAAATAAATAAACACTTAAAAACACAAAATATTGTATGTCTAATTCATTTGGGATCCTAAAAATTCAACAGGAGCATCAATCGGTTTTGGCGGGTTAATTCTTCGACCCGGAGAAATTTCCCTATTCATACTGCGGGGAATGTGCAGTTGGGTAGATATCGGGTTTTCCATTTCGGACTGACAACTTTGAACTTTCACTGTGAACACACCCTTAAACAAATAACCAAACTTTGTCAGTGTCAAAACATTCAGTAAAGACAACATTTTCATCATGATGAAGGATACGAACGAACAACGTTTACAAATAATTAAAATTTACTACAATCTGGAAGGTAGCCCGTTGTAAACGTGAGGCAAATCGCCAATCGATGGTTTTCCGGGTTGCCCAGAAATCCTTCGAGAGTATAACTGGTTCCGGTTTGTTGTTGTAGTACGTTCTGGAGAGGATCTCTTTCAAGATTATCTCTGGTCCGTAGACAACTTTTATTCTCCTTTTTGCCCGACTTTATAATGTCGTCCATGATTAGAATAAAACAGATCAACCTCATAGTATGTCAGTTCTTATTCACGAGTGTAGCTCGGCCGATGTTACGGCTGTGCTTATTACTCTGGTATCCGCTAATGTATGACTCCTCTTCACCTCCTCCCTCTGAGGAACTCACTAATCTTTCGACATGGTGTAAGAATAAGCTTACCCCTTTGGTGAGTAGCTGTGATGCTAATGCTCATCACACGATCTGGGGTAGTGCGAACATTAACCACAAGGGTTCTTCTCTGCTTAACTATATAAGCTCCTCTGAGCTTGAAATTCTCAATACTGGAAGCAAGCCTACTTTTGTCAACTCTTTCCGGCAGGAGGTGATTGACATTAGTCTTTGCTTCATGTCCATTATTGATTTAATTTTAGACTGGAGGGTGACAGGTGTATCTGATCACAGGTGTATCTGGTTTAATATTAATCTTAAACGACCGCCTCTTACCTTGCTCCTTTCGGCTCATTTTCCTGGTTGTGATATAGTCATCACGGATGATGTTGCCGCCGAGCTCACTAGGACGTCAGTTGCAAGTCTCCATTTGAGTTTGGCTCACAAGCTAATCAATCGTGATGTCTTGCGATGGAGCCTAGTTTCCTTTGCAGCTTATAAGACTGGCGGCCTTGATGGTATTTTTCCTGCTGAGCTTCAGTTCCTTCTAAACTGTTCCAAATTATTGGAGCAGAAGTAGATTTTTTTTTATCCCGAAAGCTGGTAAGTCCGATTATACGCTTCCTAAGTCCTTTCGGCCTATTAGTCTATCCTCAACTTTCCTTAAAGTTCTGAAAAGAATTGTCGATATGTTCATTAGAGATCATTTTTTAATCAACTCCCCACTTAGTAACATGCAACATGCTTACAGAGTCGGTAAGTCCTGTGAAACCGCGCTACATAAACTTGTTACCAGGATTAAAAAATCTCGTAATAATAAGCAGTTTCTTGTGGGTACTTTCCTGGATATTGCGGGAGCTTACGATAGCACCTCGTGAGCTACGATCACTGTTGCCTGTACCAATTTTGGTATTGATTGCACCATTATTTTCTGGATTGAATCCATGATCACGTCTCGCAGTGTGGAGGTGGAGTTGGATGGGGTGTTAGTTTCCAAAGGCTGTTCTCAGGGAAGTGTGCTCTCATCTCTGCTGTGGTTTTTGGTCATTGATTAGTTACTGAAGAGGAATACTCTTGAACTATCTGTTCCCTCCCTTTTTGGGAGAACGATCACTAAATGTGACCATGTCAAGCACCTTGGTGTTGTCCTAGATAGAATCATCTGGATTACAAACATCAAAAAGCAACTGCCATTGTGGAAACTTCTTTGAAGAGCTTTTGGGAAATCCTGGGGTTTAAACCCTAGGATGCTTTCCTTCATTTATAAATCACTGGTCGGCTACTATCGTACGCTTCTATTGTATGGTGGCCAGTGGTTGGCCTGAAGGCTTCTGTAGCCAAGCTTAATGGTCTACAAAATCTAGCTTGCAGAGCCATAACTGGGGCCATGTCCTCGTGTCCACTTCTTGCCATGGAATCCATTCTTTCCTTGCCTCAGTTACGCACCTCTTATTTTAGGTACAGCCTGTTCTGCAGCATATCATCTGAGGTGCATTGGGGCATGGAATGTTTTCGGTTCTATCGTGGGACATCGACAAATTTTTAAAAATTATTCTTCATGTTTGCCAGAAAACGATATGGTTAATGACAGACTACTACTCGAATTCCATTTCACAAATCTTTTCTCGGTGGCTTATCCGTCGAGAGATTTGTGGAGTTCGCAGGAGTTTCTTAACAAATTAGATGAGTCCATAGTTTTTTTTTCTGATGGCTCTCGTTCTAACCTCAGTGCAGGTTTTGAAATCTACTGTGCTTGGACGGATCTGGATTTTCGGTAGTCTTGGTTCGCATTTTACTGTTTTTCAGGCGGAACTAATAGCGCTGACACGTAGTGTTATTGAGGCTTTGAAGTTTGCTGTTAAACACACTGTACTGTTTACAGAGAGTAACTTAACTCTTTAAGAAATCCCTTGACTGTTTCTAAACTCGTCAAGGAATGTAAACATTTCATGAACCTTCTTTGTTCTAACAATAAAGTTACGGTCATGTGGATACCGGCTCATTGTGAAATCGTATTCAATGAGATCGCGGATTGTTTAGCCAAAACTGGCAACATTTGACTTTAGTTGGTCCTGAACCAGCTGTTCCTATATCTTTCAACTACGGGAAGAAAGTTATAAAGGACTACGCTACGGTCACTGGGAGTTTTAGTTGTCGTAAGGTGAAGTACTTTATTAAGGAGCCCAATTTGACTGCAACTTCAAGAGAGGTAATTTCTGCAATATTTGGTCAAGCACAGTTTTGGCTAAACGGCATCTTCAACAAACAGAATATGCGTTATTATATGCGTCATGTGAAACCCCTCATGTGCTTCAAGAAACCACAGAGATAGCGGCCGTTTCCGTCGAAATGTGTGGCCGAATCATCGAAAATTGGGTTCAACGAATCGACGGTTTGATTGTACTTTTAGGCAATTTCAAGGTTTGCGTTTTATTTAAAAAAAAAAGTTATCAAGTCCTTATTGGAAAACCCTTTATATGTTCGTGGAGCGGTATTTCTATTATTTATGTCATTCAATTCAATATAATAATGATAAAAAATACCTACCTGCAAATGGATCACTCGGCACAAAGAAATTGTACTTCCTATGGGAAATTTTAATTCACCATTTTAACCTGCACCATCTATGAATAATTAACAGGGTAAAACGGCTTAACAGAGACGCACAGTTTCGTAGACATATTAAAACTCAAATATTATTTAATATAAAAGATTTATTTAATTTAAAAAATAAAAATGTAATAATTTAATTAACTAAAAAATTTTGTAATATAAACCATTCTTGTATAACAAGATGGTGTTTCGGCCGAACATTCCGTAAAATATATATTTCTTAAGTATTTGTTTAAATTTACTGTTGTTCCCTATCGTTAGGTCGCCCCCACATATACATTACATATCAACATTTTAAATCTAAATATGGATACAGCTTTTTGTGATTCTCGCACGTCGGTGTCCGAAAATGTCGCACAATAAATTGCTTCTTATGATTATGATGGCTATAATTATTTTGACCCTTCCCACCACCAAATTGGCTCAGTCGAACAATATAGTTTGTACCATATTTTAATTTTGTTTTGAACTCGTGATTATTTCGTCTGACCCGTACACGATAATATTCATCCGCTAGTTTATCATTGAAACATGATATGTTAGTGCCCATGCATAGCTCAAGATGGCCATCGTGGAAATTTTTTTTCCATGACACCTTAATGCTCATGCCATATTGGTCGTCTGGCAAAATTTTTATATTTAAATTTGATACTTTACGGAAGTGTACACTGTTGTTTTTGGAATTTTGATGTTTTGGATTGTAGCTGTTACTATGCAGATGGCGTCCTTGCAATCTGAAATTATAATAAATAGTTCACGCGAAAGAAAATAGATTTTAAATTAAATCCGTATAAGAATATGTAAAGATACATATTTAATTAAATATGGATAAAAAAATTAGGGCGTTGTTTTTATTTCATACCAGCCAATGACGTATTAAAATAACAGAAAACGGTAATAATAGTAATTTTGCTATTATGAAATAAAAACAACGCTCTAATTTTTTTTATGATAATTGTCCAATGCAATGCTTATGAGTTTCTACATTTACATTTCCCAAAACTTGGAGCAATGTTTCACTGACTCAAGTGATCCATTGCCCAGGATCATTGTATTTTGTATTTTAACCTTTGGTTTGAGTTTTAAAATATTTCACCAAATATCACAGAAGTTTGCATTAACGACGCATATTAGTTCCATTGCGTTCAGTAAAAGAAATTTTTTTCTATACATCGCAGAAAGAGCTCAACAGTACACCAGGGATTGTCAAGGTAGATTACGCCATGTAATCTACGCGATTGTCGACACGCAGAGTATTACTGGCAATATTTTTATCAATGTCGACAACTAAGACAACTTCACAGGGATGGGCATTTACGCGTCATCTATTATTTTCTACGTTGACGTGTAAACAACCCGTCGACAACGTAGAAAATGTCGAACATGTCACTTGTTTTGTGAACTAGGTCTAAACTACAATGACCAGATTTCTTTAGGATCAATGCGATACGAGTGGTGAGTGACAGTTTTAGAATATTTGAATCTATTTCGCTCATCGGCCCATTGAGCCCCATTCATTAATGAAACTCCCTTTTCACATTGTCGAGAACAGGCAAAAACCGCTGAATAAAGAATCTAAATTATACAAATTACTTTAACCTTGACAAACATACAGTGCCTCGCAAAGTGTGTGATGTTATCCCAGGATTCCAACCCAGAAAAATTAAAAATGTTCATCAGGCAATACTATTCTCATCCCATCCCAGGATTTTAAAACTAATCCCAAAATTGATATCATCATTTTAAAAATTTGCAATCGACGCCACAATAGGCTCAGAAATTTGTATGAATATGGCCCCATACATAAAATTACATATGAGGCCATGATGATATCAATTTTGGGATGATTTTTAAAATCCTGGGATGGGATGAGCATAGTATTGCCTGATGAACATTTTTAATTTTTCTGGGATGGAATTCTGGGATAACTTCACACACTTGTGCCTTGCAGAGGCACACAATAAGGCCTACATAAGGTATACTGGCAATTTTGGAAGGATGCAAGAAATGACTTATTTTTCAACGAAATCCAGAAAAATTGAATTTATTGGGTTTCCAAACATAATATTTGGTAAATTCATTTACCCTATCAAAAAGTATAAGGTAAACCGAGTACACAAAAGTAAATGTTTAACGTTTAGATTTTTAATTTTTTTACAATCTAAGGATTGCGTAAGCTGAAAATAAGCAATAGCACGTATCTCTAAAAATTAAAAAGACTAAAAACCGACTTTTACTTTCTAATTGATTTACCCGACAATTGCTCCGCAGCCGAAATTTCGATTTTCTTGGTTCTCAGGTCGCATTCTTCTCTGGGTTGCCAACATTTTTCCGCATACAGGAAATGGAAATTGCTTAAAATAATGAAATGTATGTTCTCTGAATGAGCGTAAACTTTAATAAAAGTTCAACTTAATCCAAAAAACATTCCATTTCCTATAGGTTTCCAATATGAACACTGCTCCAAAAACTCAAAATTCTTTGGAGTTCAAGGTTTTTAAGTTGTGAGGGGATTCGGCTCAAAAATCAGTTTCTTGTGTTTGCTTCTGCTTTCTTCCGGTTATATGTAGTTATCCTAATTGGTTCTTATGAGATGTGTGCTCCTTTACTTAGTTTTTTAATTAGAGTAGATTCGTTTTCAAATGATTTAAAAAAGCACAGGAAAGGAAATTATTTACGGGAAAAACAAATTGTTCCAAAGAAGGATGGCCAAGTAGTAAATGATTAAACTTAATTTTGGCCAAGTATTGAAAGCAACAATCTGATGTTTTACGAAGCTCACTGAAAAATTCTTTGTTTTTCGATTGCAATTGCAACAAATATTTCACCGATTTATCACTCTATAATAATCTAAGGTGTTTTGCATAGTACGGCCCCCCCATATACGAGTTTGAATATATAGAAAATTAAAAAGAGGACAAAAGATAACATAAAGAGTAAACAAGATCAGAGTGAAAAAGGAGAACATGTTCTCCTTTATAAAGACATTCTGGTCATCCTACCTTCAAGGTTACTTCATGTGGATGCATATTTACCCTCGCTGTTTACATTCTAGTGCCAAACCAATAAAATCATTCATTTCGTCTCTTTCAGGTTGGTTCACGAAGTTGGATATAAACCCATCCGACCGACCATAAGATCAAAATATTTTAGCTTGAAACAGCTGGAAACGGATAATTTGTTTTGGTTATTGATGAATTATTTTGTTGGTTTAGAGCTCGGATATAAAAAGCTAGGGTAAATATATCCGTTCTCGTGAATCAATCTTCAATGCATTAATTTATTATCCGTTACATAATGTTTTTCTTAGCTCTGATATTATTTCACAAACTATAGGGGAGATAAAGTTAAAACTAAATCTGGCAAATTATTATATATCAACTTCTATCAGGGTTTCTAACAATTTCCAGGGATGTTATAAATTTAAAAATTATGCTGTATTGTTGATAAACTATAAAACTAGTATTTTATGCTAGTTTCTTCACAAGTTTTTCAAAATACAACTGTAAACTGGTGCATTCGATTTCAAAACGCTATAACATCGTAAGTTATTGACGCCATCTTAATTGTCGACGTTGGCAACAAATATTGCCAATTACTTGGCGTAATCTATCTCGCCCATTCCTGGTCAACAACCTAAGATATTTTGGTATGTTGAAATTACAATTAGAAGACTGCTGCTTCAATATCTAGGTTTGAACGATTACACGGCGGTTAAACTGATAATGGATTAAAACTGATGGTCCAAAATTGTTTGCAATTGGTTTCCGTTTACTTAAGGCAGTCAACTATTGGCTCCAACGGTTTCAATCCTTCTTCATACTGTCTAAAATAATGTGAAGAGGCCAAGTCATTCTCTACATCGTGGAGCCATCGTCGACTGCAACGACCTCTGCGCCTACTATATGGTGGCTCTCTTTACAGAGATCGTTGCACAATTCGTTCCGGATCAGCACGCAGAACGTGACCGAGCCAGTGTACTCGCTGCGATCTTATTTCATGTACAATATCGGGGATCTTCATCAGATCTCTGATCTCGATATCGGTATGTACCATCATATACATAAAAAAAAATTGGTTTGGAACAGGATGTTCATGCGCTTATATATCAATTTTGAATGAAATCTTTGAATTTTAACCGCCCTCGTTGGCACAATAAGTAGCGTCCTTGCTTTGTTATTCGAGGGTCTCGGGCTCGATTCCCGGTGGTGACCAAAAATCACGGTTGGGTGTTTTTAATCTGTAAGTATATCTGTTTGTACGGGTATTGCACCGTGGGCCCATTTGTGAAGGGAAATATGTTTCATATATGCGCGGCTTTGTTGGCCTGCCGCGCTATATAGTTCGTTAAGAAGGGAAGAATTTGTTTTGTGTAAAACAGCAAACATATATCGTTTTTAATACATTGTATTGTAGCTCATACTCTCCAGAATACCGATTTATGCTGCTTATTAATCTGTTGATCTCTTTCTGGCTTTTATTACCCTAAACAAATTAAAAAACTTCAATGAACGATGGTGTCCTTTCGAATATATCACAAATAGGCAATAAAATCGGTCCATATGCTCTCGGAGACAATTACGCAAATAGTTTGACCTAAAATTATTTGATTATATCGAAAGAAACTCAACCTGAATATATATTGGCACGTTCTTCTCCGATCCCGAAGAGATGCCATCACGATCTTCATCTGGTGTAGTGGTTCTTTTATAACGCCCGATCGAGACTTTCTTCCGTTTCACAAAAACTTAAACGTAACCAAATATTTTAAATTAAGTGATGGAATACTGTTCAAAACACAAATTGTCCCTTCCTGTATAACAATGTTTTTACTGTGCGGCCAATTTCGTTTATTTTTAGTCAGTTCTAGCCTTTGCGAACTGCACAATATTGAAATTACGACTGAACGAATTTTCCATTTTAATTCCATGTCCGCCCAAAAGAAGGTCATCAGATTGGAAATTTGTGTATATTTTTAATTTTTAAATACTTATTATTGAGTATTTTGAATGATTCTGATATATAGGCTTAACAGCTACCTAACCTACATTCACATCTACAATTGCACGAAAATATACATATACACGAACGAATTTTACGACTTTACGAGTTTTGGTATCTGCAGTTATTTTGAACCTTTGAAACTGAATTTTACAAAATTTTGCAAACCAAATTTCAATCCGAATTTTGGAAACTAAGGCTGGGGACCAATCCACGAGTTAATCAATTACTAAGGTAAAAGTCGATTTTCAATCCGTAGATCATTAAAAAATGAACAACCTAAACCTTAAGTATTTACTTTTGTGTACTCGCTTTACCCTACTTTTTGATAGGGTAAATGAATTTACGGATAAGTCGACTTTTACCCGTGAATTGGTTCGCAGCCTATGTTTGAAATGTTGAATTTCACATCATTTATAATTCTGAATTTAAACTGAAATTCAACAGAAATTCAGAACTTTCTGGTTCGATTTATTAAATTTTTGGATTTTGTCATAACTTTCATTTCAAATTCAATCAACAAGAATTTTTATAATTTACAATTTTTAGGGAAATTCAAGAATTATAATTTTATAAGTTTTCGAATTTATGAAGTTTTGAGAATTCAAAATTTTAATTTTAAGATAATACCTATACCTCGGATCAATAAAGAATAGAGAAAATTAAAAAAAAACAAAAATCCGTCTTTTTCACATCATTTTTGTTACGAAATGAGGATCTTCATTCAAATCACAGATATTAGCTTAAAACAATACTTGCTAAGCTTTTGTGTTGCTCTGCGTCAATTAAGCGTATTTGATTGTGAGTGGATGCGAAACTATTAGTGACCAGCGATTCAGTAAAACTGCCTGTCAAATAATAATTTGACACGTATGTGAAATTACTCCTAAACCTGTCCTAAAAAGCAAGTAAAATAATACGCCGCATGTAATCTACGCGGTTTTCGACACGTAAAATATATCGTAGATTACTTGACAGTGTTTTTTGTCAACGTCGACAATTAATATATGTAATGTCAACAAATCGGATGCGCCAGGTGATTTTAGAGGTGATTTTTTCATTTGTTTTTTCATTTGTTTCTTTTTGACAAGTGACTCATGAAAAGTTTCAAACTGTCATCGAGGTTTTATTTATTCAGTATTGTTTGCCATTTCATCATGGAAAGACTGAGCCCGGCATAGTGTCTACAAATTGTTCAGACTTATTACGAAAATCAGGGTGTGATTCGTGCGCTTACACCAAGTTACGGATGACATAATCAGCCTATCGAGACCACTATTTGGAATACCATCGAAAAGTTTGAATCCCAGTTTACAGTATTGGATGATACGCCACTAAATAGACGGTTTGGTGTGGTTTATGCGCCTGTGAAATCATTCGTCCATATTTCTACAAAAAAGAAGACGGCCGGGGGACGTATTTGTGAATAGTGCTCATTATTGCGCCATGTGAATTGGCGTTTGATTAGTGAACGTGAGTTCAAGCGGCATTCGGCCTAAGGTTTTTTTAATTTAATTTCATCATTCAAATTAGTTCAACTCAGCTTCTATTAAAATTTTCAAATTTTTCCAATTAATTGCCGAGATGGATAAAAGAGGGATGTGGCAGAAATGAAAATGAACGGCGATGGTCAAATAAGCAGAGTCCAAAAATGCTTTTGGTTATAAAAAAATCGATCAGGTATTCATGGGTCAGTTGGTCAACATGTTGGTTTTCCAGTTGAAATGGATTCACATCCATTTTCTTTAATGGCAACCAGTAATTCTTTTCCTTTAGTTGTAGTTAGTCTAGAACCCCAGTGAGTATTCTTTGCATTGAAGTCACTACCTATTATGAACCTTTTTCCCAGCCGCTTGAAGAACTCTGAGTATTGTTTGATTTTAATAGAATGTCTTGATGGACAGTATAATCCTGCCACAATAATAGGAAAGTTGTTGGTTTTTATATACATTTGGCTTTTTAATAACTCGGTAGCTCTTATAACCTTCCTGAACTCAAATTCGTTTTACCTTGGAGTGGGGTGTGTTAAATTTTATGGCACGGCCATAGTTAAAGTTCCCCCGATTATTTTTAATGAAAGTTATAACCTTTTTGTCTGATTTTTTGTGAGCCGCTTTTACGATTTTTCTGCGAGCTGTTCTATGTACCGTTCCACCGTTATAAAGAGGGCCTCACTCTATATAACCCTGTATATCGTTGTTTTGGGTCAATTTAATAATTTTGTAATGGATAAACATGACGCTGAAGTAGATTCATGATATTTGAGTACGGTTAGTTTTAAATTCCGCTCTTTTTGAAAAGAGATTTAAATGCATTGACGGAAATTCTAAACGTATTGTTCCTAAATAAATTTGGTCACCCTTTAGTTTAGAAGTAATTGACAAAACCACTCTAGGAATTGTCTAGATTACCGACGTTGTCTACGTTGTTGACGTTATCTACGGGTTGTCGACATGTACAAAGTACAATATAGAAAATAATAGATGACGCATAAACGCCCATCCCTGCAGTACACGCGACAAATATTTAAGTAGTTACATATTAACTTAGACGGAAGTTATGGGTAGAGATTACCAATTATAGCCACGTATACATTACCTTAAAAATATAATATAAATAAAAATAAAACCATATATACCTTTGCGTATCCTTCACATGGTAATTATCCAGCTTAGTGAAATTCCTCAAATCATATTTGGCATTATGACTATCGATCACGATGACATCTCGATCAAGTGTTGTATTTATCACTTTTGATTTTTTATCCGAAAACAATCGTTTCCTACCGAACATTGAAATCGCTTGCAATTGTATAAAATAACTTGAATTCACTTTCAGTTTTTTAATTTCGAAATATTTTTTCGACTCCAGCACCGTATGATCCTCTTTGTACAGCGAATGATTGTTATTTTTTAGTTTGTCGCGCAAAAATAGGCTACAACTAATTTTGTACTTGATGATCGGTAAATCGGATTTTGGTGTTTGCCACACCACAATCAAATTAAATGTTGTGTTTTGTTTGAGCATAAGTTTAATGATTTTAAGGATTTTTGGTCGGCGCGGCGGATCGGGAGCTGTGCCAAATATATGTATATATATCAAAATACCGAATTAGTTTATATAATATAAACGGGTATATTAATAATAAGCGAGCTATACTCACGATCTCGCAGTTGAAATTCACGATTATACTGAAAATATCCTTTTGTGCCATTCTCGTTGACGGCGGCCACCCGAAATTGATACCAACGTCCTGGACGTAAATTTACTTCACCAACTGTTCTATACATTGGTGTTAAAAAATGATAACATTAGGCTGGTGGAAATTATCTATATATAGAATTTATGGGGGCGCAATTTGATTTTACCTAATTCCTTCGTGCGATCCATTTACATGAATCGGCGAATCGTATCGCTGCTGGAACGACATACGATTCCAATCGCCCAATTGGTGTTCGGCAAACACTTTACCGATATGCGCCCGAGATTCGAGCACATACAGTATAGTGTTTTTTGGTTTCGTTTTTGTGTACAACTCCCAGGAGATTACAAGGTTTCGACAATCAGTTTCGATGATGGTAAAATTCTGAGGTGTGGGTGGTAAATCTGCGCGTGTAAAGAATTCAATTGCTAAGCATAATTTTAAATTACAACAACATGCGGCAAACTGTAAAATTACCTGTTATTAAATCTAAATTATCTGGTACCTGACAACTCTGTCCACATTTATGGGCGCAACACTTTTGAACATCGGGGCACTTGTAATCCAGTCCCTGGCACGAATCAATGCAGTAACTTTCAAATTTATCTTTGGGATATTGTGGACATGAACCAAATTTTTTCATCTGTGCTGAATTTTCTAAACAATTTTCTATATCACAATCGCCTTTCTGGAAAGATATAAAAATCAGTAATTTATTTGTGACACAAGCAGACGTACGTTGAATTCAATTTTTATCTTAATAACACTTTATGTGAAATTTATTGGTTTTTTTTGTTAATGAAATCTTCGCACGTATTCCTTTGGTACATATAAATACGTTGCAACTTGATTTATGCTAATTATAGATAATAAAGATAAGAAATCTTCGCATCTTCGATATTTGCAATCGCAAATCATCTTATTTATGTGTATGCATATTAGAATAACTTCTAGGTGTTTTCTTATAGAAGTGACGATATTTATCGGATATCATAACTTATCCAATCTCAGTGCAGGGCGGTATTTGTGCAAAATGTAAGTGCAATGTTCTCATTAAGTTGAGGCAGATCATCATTTTAATAGAGAAGTTATTCAGTAAGATATGGTAACATTCTATCATTATTATATTCACCTTTCTCAAATGGACAGGTTTTTTTTGGATACAACTACTGACTGAATGCAGTTTTTATTTGTTTTAAATTATATTTTGAATAAAACTATAAATATTAATTATAATGTTCATTTTAATTTGACCATATGCAAAGATAAAACTGGAATATTAATAAATTTGCTGATTTGAATCTGAACAAAGATTTGGTATAAATTATAAGATATAATCTTGGCTTGTAACGAAAATAATAATAATCAGTTTTTAAATTCCATTACTGGCCTCTTACTCAGTCAACAATTTTACTCCAATGGTTTCGATCTTGAGCATGGTCTCCATACTGTCTTAAACAATCTGAAGAGAAGTTCTCTACATCGTGCAGCCATCGTTGCCACTGCGCCTACCATATAGTGGTTCTCCTGTCAGAGATCGCTGCACAATTCGTTCTGAATCAGCACGTAGAATGTGACCAAGCCAGCGTACTCGCTGAGATCTTACTTAATGTACCATATTGAGCAGTAAATCACACACATTCTCATCTGGAGCCATCTCTCATACTCATCCATCAGCGTCCAACTTTCACCTCCAAACAAAACAACGGGCCCGATCACCACTTTGTAAAGCTTCAGCTTAACGGCACTTGATAAGTGTTTAGATTTTAGCAGTGACCTTAGAGGATACAAAAGTTGCCAGCCGCACATAATATTCTCACCCATACTGTTATCGTGGTTGATAAGAAAGTCCAAATATTTGAGCCTCCTCACTCCCTTAAATTTGTAGAAATTTGTTTAGCCACTACTAAAATCTGGTGTGCTATTGTCTGTTCTCAAATTTAATACAGCATTGAGACTGCGTCTGTGTCATTCTACACAGTCGTACCAATTTTGTTGGCATTCCAGAGGTATTCCAGGGTAAACCAGAAACTCTCTCGATTGATCGATGTACGGGGATGCAAATCTCATAATATTTAGATAGAATCATCCGCAGTGAAAAGACCTGATCAGTGACTGGTCGATTCGTGTTAGTATTTTTTTTCCCCCAAAATCAATTATCACAAATAAAAAAACATGGATTTAAACATGCCAAGGTGCGCAATTTTCATGGCACCGCACTAGAATCCGACAAATTATTGAAAGCTCAGTTGGAGAAAGAAATAACCACTCCGGAAATTGATTCCTATGCGGGCGCATCAAGCGGCACGGAAAGCGTGAAGTAGAAAAGTGTTCCATGAAATCGGGTTCTCTAAAACCCTTAATCCAAAAACTAGACAATGAACCAGACCCGGACACCTTCAAGCGCCTCCATTCGAGACTGTTACACGTTGAAGGGTGACTTCAGCGCATCTCCCGCTCTCGAGTTACTAAAGAATTATTACCTGGATGTACTGCAAGTCTTACATCGATTAAACACTTCTTTAGAAAAATGGTCGCAAGGTGAATTCAAGGATGCCAAAACATCAGAACTTAATCGTATACACTGAATGACCTAGACATCGGAGAAGCGATCAGTGACGATTCAGATTCCAGTTCCAGCCCGGAATCCGAAATTAGTGCAAAATGGGCTCCGACTATTCGACCTTCAACCAGCAAAACACTACCGGCGATAGACGAATCGGTTTCAGTACCTACCTCCGGCAAGCTAATCAACGAACAATCGGATCCTCCTATCAAACTCTTACCCGTGGTGATAGAGGAAAGACTCGCCTCACTGGGGAATCCGATATTCTTATCACAACCATCGTCCTCACATTTGCCAATCTCGTCTTTGGCTGCCAATAACATAACATCTGTCCCTAATCTATGCCACGGTCATAAACACCGAGAAATTCAGCACAACCCAACTTCGGCAGCAGTAAATCGCAACCGTTGGTCCCAAATGTCAATTCAACCTTTTAATGATTCCATTTTTCCACACTCACTTATTAGAAACCCACTCAGGTGGAATATTAGTTTCGATGGTTCCCCCAACGAAAAACTTGATACTAAGAGATTTGTATACAGAGTTGAGCGTACAGTGATACAATATCAAGTGTCACTGGTTAGCCTGGTCGAGGAGTTGGGTTGGCTACTTAAAAGAGAAGCCCTTGATTGGTACTGGTTGTTTTTAGAACGTCACGGATTAGTATCATGGGTACAATGGACTCCAATTTCATTTCCAAATGTCTGACAAAAAAATTAATTCCATTGAGCAACTGGCCGCAGTCTGTGTTAGTTGGGAACAGACTTGGGTACGAAATGAATATTGCCCAGAAAACTACCTAAAACCGTCACGAAAAACTATTCATGAATTAATAGAGGTTTGCCCTTTAAACGAGAGTGAACATAATCTAGAAGCCTTTGTTCGGAAAGACTATCGGCCCTCCCAACAGTCTACTATAATGCATCACGATCTAGCAAAACTATGGTGGCCACCAGTGTTTCTGCGGGGAAGAATTCGGTAACACCCAAGTCACTAATATGGTATGCTGGAATTGTCGGGATTTGGGACACAGCTAACAGGATTGCCCTTTGCCGCCTACCCACATTTTCTGTTATGGGTGTGGGAAAGAACAAATAATCAAACCAAACTGCGGTAAATGTAATCCCCATAAATCGGAACACCAACCTCTGGGAATGCCCTCCACTTCGATTCCAAATTTTATTTAACCTTCCCAAGCAATTCGCATAGTAAAAGACATAAAAAATTGTCCAGCATTGATTCATAATAAATTTTCGCGTATTTTACTATGTGAGTGTTTGGAAAGGTTGACTATAATTTGGTGTCGAGAAATTTTAATATATTTTTTTATTATTATTGGATGGATCGTATTTTTGTATATTGTTTTGGCTACTGTATTCCTTCTCTACTCAGCCGATAGTGTTTTACTGGTCAACTTTTTCATTGCAAATTACTCCACTCTAGTTTAAGGCGCCAGAGATCTTACTTTTAACGAGTTTAGTTAGAAGAAACGAGTTTAGTTAGAAGATTTGAATAAGCAACGATTAAAAATTGGCAACGTATATTTATTTTATATGTCATCGAAATAATAATATCTGCAACACCTACATGGAATCCTTTGATTAAATTATCAAGTATTAAACCATCCATATCATCCCCCTAACAGACCACTGAACTGCACTTAAACTTCATATGCGAATTTCTAGACAAGTCTGATTGGAGCAAATGCCATCCGCGAGTGTTAAATCCGATATTTGCTGTTTGAATCCGTTTATGAACCAGCTCATACCTCAATTGTTTGTCTCGCATTAGCATTAATAATGGTGCAGGATATAGATACTGCGCTGAAAGCTTAACAAAGCAATTAGATTCTTCATTTTTATTGAACTCCTGGACTGGTTTTGCCTTAGATCCAAGGTAAATCTCAGTCATTCGCCCAGTTTTTAGTTCGGGCAGAAGTAATGATATAAAATTTTTACCGATTTTCCCCTGGATGATTTTTTTTTAACCGGAAAGAAGAATACATAATTTCAATTATTGGCAGGTTTGTAATGTACAAGTATGTTGTTCGCTATACACCAGCACTTGCAGTCGTCCCGCAAATGGTGCAAAACACATAACCGTTTACCTCAAAATCACAGAAAGTAACTTTCAAAAATAAATCACAACCACTTTGCTGTTAAAATTATTATTTTTATCAATCACTTAAAAATCTTATATATCATACTCAGAAGATATTATCTGAATAGCAGCGATGCGGTAGCCAAGACGTTATACCAAAATACAATGAAAATAAACAAAAATATTAAAAATGTTAAATACCAAATACGATTTAGATCATCACTTCAAGCACTCACATATTAAATCACACAAAAAATTGTCTTGTATCAGTGCTAGACAATTTCTCGTGTGTTATCCTATGGAATGCTTGGCAAGGTCGACGAAAATTAGGTATCGAGATTTATTTTTTTTATCATTTTTGTAAATTATAGATAATGAAATTTTTAAAAAAAAAATCGATACATGGTTTTAGTTGACCTTGACAAGCACTCACGTACTTAGTAAAACACACGAGGAATCGTTTAACACTGATGCAAAACCATTTATCGGGACTTTTACTATGTTGGTTAGATCGATTAACATTTGGTATCGAGATTTTTTGGGGGGCACGCCCACGACTCGTAATTCTAAACTGCACGAATATATTTTTTAAGCATACCACCACTGGGTCCTTTGCTTGTCGTAGGAGGCGACTAAATGGTTGGATCGCTAAAAAAATAAAATATTTATAAATGTATACTTAAGGCAACAAAAGAAAATCGGATATCGCCAAAAAAAACACCCTGCTGAAGAACCCGGACACGATTTAGGATCGGCACGTGGAACGTGCAGTCACTTAGCAAACCAGGAGCGTTGGAGGGCCTAATCATGTGCATGAAGGAGCATCGGGTGGAACTCATTGCACTTCAAGAAACTCGCTGGCCTCAAAATGGAGACCATGTGTCCAGGGCTATACGTTGCTCTACAGTGGAGATGACCTAAACTTTACAAACATACAAAGCCTTGCAGAGCCACTGCAAGAACTTATTAGATTTTCTGAGATTCCAAAAATCATATTAATAAAATAGAATTTTGAGATCCCCAAAACTACGAAGCCTTATTTAAAAATTCGACTGAATCCAGAAAACTTTCATTTTCTTGGTTCTCCACTCGTTTTCTTTTGCAATGGAAAATGGCAAATGTACGAAGGATTTAATCAAAAGTTCAAATTACACAACAAAATTCCCAATTCGTGAGTTGCCAACTCTGTTCAGGACTAGGAAATGGAAAATGCATTAAATAAGAAAAATTCATCTTCATCCAAAGAATTTCCAATATTAACAATGACTCAGTATAGGAAAAACTCTGGAGTTACGAGAAAATTTATTTAATTTTCAACACGGTCATCGGCTCAAAAAATTTATTTCTTGTGTTTGTTTATGAGTTCTTCCGGGTATAATAATCCTAAATAGTTCTCTTGAGACGTTTGTTGTAGAATTTTGTTTTATGGTTTTAGGAACATATTTTTTAAAAGTACCACATAGTTTTTAAATTAGAGTAATTTAGTTTTCAAATGGTTTAAAAAAGAACAGAAAAAGTCAATATTTACGGGAAGATCAATATTTTCCAAAGAAGGACAGTTCTTCTCAAAATAAGAGGTCTGGCAGCCTTAATTTTGGCTAGGTATTAAAAAAAAAACTTAAGTTTGACGGAGCTTATACTGAAAAGTTCATCATCTTTCGTTTGCAACAAATATTACACTCATTTATTACTCGATAATAATCTCAGATATTCTGTAAAATTCAATAGTAATCGAATTCCTCAAGTTACAAAATAAAGATAATTTAAAAAGAGAACCAAAGATAATATTTGGGTTATGGATATCCATTTTTTGTTATTTTGTGTACTTTTATCACTGTTTAATTAATGTATGTTAATAAAACTATTTTTTATTTCTTATTTTATTTTATTTTTATTTTTCTTCCTTTTTGTGATAATATTTTTTGTTTTTATTTTTTAATTTTAAATATCGATTTCGGATGTCTCCTTCTTCAGTTTTTTAAAATTACTAATGGTAATTATTAGTAATTAGTAATTTTAAAAAACTGAAGAAGGAGACATCCGAAATCGATATTTAAAATTAAAAAATAAAAACAAAAAATATTATCACAAAAAGGAAGAAAAATAAAAATAAAATAAGAAATAAAAAATAGTTTTATTAACATACATTAATACAAATATAATAAACAAAAAAAAGAAAGAAATATTAAGAAAGATCGGGATGAAAAAAGAGAACATGTCCTCTTTTAAATAGATCGTTTGGCCATCCTACACACAGCAGGCCAAACCATCGATTTATTGAAAGAACATTTTAATGAGAACTTAAAATCAAGAAAAGACCCCGTGAAATGGCCTCCAAGATCTTGTGATTTGACGCCGTTAGATTACTTTTTCTGGGGGTATCTGAAATCACTTGTTTATATCGATAAGCCACATTCGATTCCTGCATTAGAAGCGAACATAACACGCGTAATTAACAGAATATCGGCCGAAATGTCGCGGACAACATTTAAAAGAAATTATTTTCAAACATTAAATGTCATAAACCGAACTTAGGTCACAAATACAAATTTTGATTATTAAATTGATTTTAATGCGTTTTATTTCAAAAAAACTTCCGGAAGCTCTTATTGGATCATGCGTTATTTAAATTTCTGGTGTTCGGCCGTATTTGTCGACCTCAAAGCAACACAATCAATGGTATTACATAAAACTGCGCTACCAATTACAGCACGATATAAATTACTCCATTATACAAATTAATTATATTATACGAGTATATTGCTGCGTTCCCACCCATTCCCATTTAGCAACGCCTAAAGTGACAACCAACAACAGCAATCCAACATCCATTCGCATAATAAATACTTACATATGTATGTACATACATCTACTCGTATATGTTCTTATAAAAGCATAAAAAAAAAACATTAAAATAAAAACAAAAATATAATGATTACCGATTCATGTTCCAATTCTAGTTTATGTTGACATTTTAATTGACAACGTGTTAAAAGTAAATTATCTGTAATTATGTTACGCTTATGTGCATCAATTAAAAAACTATGAAAACATAAGATGCTGATAAGATAAATGAGTATATAAATCTGAAACGAAAAATAAAAATAAAAATTATGTTTATGTAATAATTATGTATTTTATAAGATATGTATATATGTACATATATGCATATAATTACTAATTACGAGTATACAACACAGCTTGAGAGACTATATATATATATATATATGTATATATATGTAAAAGATTACGACGCCGAACGAACGATATGATCAGTTATAGTACTAAAAAGAAAATATACTTTTATCGCGCCATATAATTAGGATGGAATATATAGATGTTAATTGCAATATCTGATAATTACAATAATTTATTTTAATTTTTTATAATTTATAATCATAAATTACTTATAGATACTTGCTGCGCTTATTCAATTTAATCATTTGATTTAATAATTTATGTAGCGATTAGATTTTATTGGTGATAATTATATATAAATATATGCTCGTAGGGAACTCGCATATAATATGTTTAATGATTCAGTTACTCGTTGCGTAAAGTTTGCGTATACATGATTTTTCTGAACCCACCATACACACATATTGTCCAACCGCTAAAACCGTGGCTCGCCACTAAAAGCCACTCCTTCTCAACGCCGTATTCAGAAAAGTGAAATTAATTAATTAATTAATTAATTTATGAAGCCACATGATGATGCAATTATATAGTCATCATCCAAAGTACAGTACAAAATAAGAATGAGTTAACGAAACTCCTCGGCTCATATCGGATACGTGCAACGCAAAGATTCAACAGTGAAGGAAGATGTGAAGAGCATAACAGTTGGAATGGTTCATGGTCAAACCATCAAGTGAGTTCTTCGTCGAAAATCATCCTTCACCTACACCAATCGATGCGACACAGTCATGGGTCAACATTCACTCGTTTCTAACGCTTGTGAAGTTTATCCTAAATTAGAATTAAACCAATAAACAACGTAATATGTATATGTAATAGTGAATATCGAAAATAAACGACATTTAGGCGAACATTAAATTATTTGTATATAGCTCTATTTATTGTATCTATTACAGTATGTAAAAATTGGATATCCAAATAGTTGTAAGTGCTCAACCATATATAAAACTAAAGGTTTGAAACTAATAATCCTATCATGCCAAACCGTTTGAAAAGCTAATGGCTTTCACATGGCCAAACTGAGGTTTCAGTAAATTTACATTTTAGGATTCTCTTAAGAAATTGCGTATCTTAAGATTTTCACTGACACATAACATTGAAGTACACATAACATTAAATGCTGCCTAATCGTAATAGGAGAAAATTACCAACCCAATACCACTTTCGACGCCAGAGAAACTGATTCAGTATAATCAGGGAGACGAACAGAAATATTCGTATTCAGTTTATCTCAGAAGACTTCAGGTATACTACTTCACCATCAAGCTTAGAGCCGTCCGTGATAAAAAGCATAGCATCGATTTTTAATATAGCGACCCGCTCCTCTAAGACCCCTTAAAGGGAAAATGATCTGGAAACCCTTACCAAAGTATAAAATTGGTATAATGTAATCTAGATTTACCTTCCTTAGCGACGTACTTATCATCAAGCGCCTAGTCTGACGGCTTTTCCACTGAGTTATAGTTGGTAGTCGCCGGCTCCCCGCTTTTAAGCATGCAGGCCGTTCTTTGCCCATCTCGATCCTATATTCTTGTACGTTACCATATTAAGTGCTATACGGCCATCACAGACTCACTCCATACATAAGTATAGGCCATAGTACGGCGATGAAAAGCCAGTGTACCAGCTCCAATTTCAAACCCATCCATTGTCAATGGCATTCCTGCATGAGAACATATAGCTATGATACATAGTAGACTTGTTTACTTCTTTTCTACTTACTATTGGTTTATTTGATCTTCTCACTTCAACTGAATACTAATCCAGAATTTGTGAGGTAGACATCGGTGCCATTATGTTTCACTGTTAGTTCTATCAACAAGTACATCGAATTACTGATGTAATCGAGAAATCACTAGAAAGCAAACAAATATGCTCAACTATATTCCTTGATGTAGCGCAAGCATTTGACAAAGTATGGAACCAGGGGCTAGAATTCAAACTTCATCGAGATCTTCCGGAGCAATTTTTTCAAATTTTAAAATCATACATATCAGAGAGGCACTTCCGAGTAAAGTATGAGAATGATTACTCCCAACTAAAAACAATAACAGCCGGAGTACCACAAGGAAGTGTTCTTGGGCCAATCCTATATCTCCTATATACTAGAGATATACCAATTACAGAAGAAACAATGGCGACTTTTGCCGATGACACGGCAATACTTGCAACAGCACAGAACATCAATGACTCCACTAGTAAATTACAGAGGGTTGCTAACCTGATATGTAATTGGACAAAGAAATGGCGAATTAAATTAAATGAAGCAAAATCAATCCAAGTGAACTTTACAAATCAAAAAGTTAACCATATACCAATAATGATAAACTCAATAGTAGTACCCCATGCAAACACTGCCAAATATCTTGGTATGACATTAGATGCTAAGCTTAGATGGAAGGAACACATAAAAAAGAAGAGAGAAGAACTAAACATAAAATTTAGAAAAATGCATTGGCTCCTAGGGAGACAATCTGAACTAGCGATCCATAACAAACTGCTGTTATACAAACAAATCCTGAAGCCTGTATGGACATATGGTAGCCAACTATGGGGATGTGCCAAGAAGACAAATATCAAAATCATACAAACAGTTCAAAATAAAATCCTACGGTGTATTGTTAATGCACCGTGGTACATTCGAAACGACAACCTCCATCAAAATCTCAAGATTGAGCTTGTCGCCGATGAAATTAAGCATCATGCAACAAAACACCTACAACGTCTGCACCAGCATCAAAATCTGGACATACGCTGTATGCTGACTACATCTCCAACAAGAAGACTGCAAAGAACCAAACCACTGGACTTATCGCGACCAGGAGGTCAGTAGACTTACTGTGGCGAAAAATCTGAGGGAGGAGTTACACTAAAATGGGGATAATCACTTGATTACGCCGAATATACAAAATACTTTATTATGCAATGTAAATTACTAAATGGGTACAAGATTCAGTCGTAATATAAAAAAAAATAAAAAAAAATAAAAAAAATTATTAAAACGGTTGGACGTATGTGAAGCTGTCCCGAAAACCATCCCGAAAAAGAACTTTTCAAAAAATTGGAGTGTGTCTGTGCTATATGTAAGAAAAAGCCTTTCAGCCCGAAAAATAACATATAAAATCTTTCAAAATTACATTCTATCCCGAAAAGTCAAAACCAAAAAAATATATTTGAAAATATATGTATGTATAGTAATTATTTTCGGGTTTTTCAAATAAAAAATAAAATATTTGTTTTTCAAAACAGTTAGTTTTATTTTAATTTCTTTAATTATTTAGGAAACGAAATTGAGAATTATTTAACTTTTTAATTAATTAATATATTACAAACATTATACATATAAAATATCATCAAAAAAAAAAAAAAACTTAAACAAGAATTAAACAAGAATTAAACCGAGATTCAATTCAACGACTAATTTGAGTATGAAATAGCACAAGCTTGTATTCGAATGTGACGGTTCCCAAAAATTGCGGCCTATATTGGATGGTACCAATGAGTCAATAGGACCTTTTTCAACTTACAGCCAGATGCATATTACCATACAGTGAGGATTAGAAATATTATTGGGTTCCGATTTATTCGATTCTATTGTACGAGTGACGGCTCAGGTTTGTACTAGAATATTACTGTTCACAGAGATTGCGGCCTATATTAGATGGTACCAATGAGTCAATAGGACCATTTTCAACTTACAGCCAGATGCATATTACCATACAGTGAGGATTAGAAATATTTTTGGGTTCCGATTTATTCGATTCTATTGTACGAGTGACGGCTCAGGTTTGTACTCGAATATTACTGTTCACAGAGATTGCGGCCTATATTGGATGGTACCAATGAGTCAATAGGACCATTTTCAACTTACAGCCAGATGCATATTACCATACAGTGAGGTTAGAAATATTTTTGGGTTCCGATTCATTCGATTCTATTGTATGAGTGACGGCTCAGGTTTGTACTCGAATATTACTGTTCACAGAGATTGCGGCCTATATTGGATGGTACCAATGAGTCAATAGGACCCTTTGCAACTTACAGCCAGATGCATATTACCATACAGTGAGGATTAGAAATATTTTTGGGTTTCGATTCATTCGATTCTATTGTATGAGTGACGGCTCAGGTTTGTACTCGAATATTACTGTTCACAGAGATTGCGGCCTATATTGGATGGTACCAATGAGTCAATAGGACCATTTTCAACTTACAGCCAGATGCATATTACCATACAGTGAGGTTTAGAAATATTTTTGGGTTCCGATTCATTCGATTCTATTGTATGAGTGACGGCTCAGGTTTGTACTCGAATATTACTGTTCACAGAGATTGCGGCCTATATTGGATGGTACCAACGAGTCAATAGGACCATTTTCAACTTACAGCCAGATGCATATTACCATACAGTGAGGATTAGAAATATTTTTGGGTTCCGATTTATTCGATTCTATTGTACGAGTGACGGCTCAGGTTTGTACTCGAATATTACTGTTCACAGAGATTGCGGCCTATATTGGATGGTACCAATGAGTCAATAGGACCATTTTCAACTTACAGCCAGATGCATATTACCATACAGTGAGGTTAGAAATATTTTTGGGTTCCGATTCATTCGATTCTATTGTATGAGTGACGGCTCAGGTTTGTACTCGAATATTACTGTTCACAGAGATTGCGGCCTATATTGGATGGTACCAATGAGTCAATAGGACCCTTTGCAACTTACAGCCAGATGCATATTACCATACAGTGAGGATTAGAAATATTTTTGGGTTTCGATTCATTCGATTCTATTGTATGAGTGACGGCTCAGGTTTGTACTCGAATATTACTGTTCACAGAGATTGCGGCCTATATTGGATGGTACCAATGAGTCAATAGGACCATTTTCAACTTACAGCCAGATGCATATTACCATACAGTGAGGTTTAGAAATATTTTTGGGTTCCGATTCATTCGATTCTATTGTATGAGTGACGGCTCAGGTTTGTACTCGAATATTACTGTTCACAGAGATTGCGGCCTATATTGGATGGTACCAATGAGTCAATAGGACCTTTTTCAACTTACAGCCAGATGCATATTACCATACAGTGAGGATTAGAAATATTATTGGGTTCCGATTTATTCGATTCTATTGTACGAGTGACGGCTCAGGTTTGTACTAGAATATTACTGTTCACAGAGATTGCGGCCTATATTAGATGGTACCAATGAGTCAATAGGACCATTTTCAACTTACAGCCAGATGCATATTACCATACAGTGAGGATTAGAAATATTTTTGGGTTCCGATTTATTCGATTCTATTGTACGAGTGACGGCTCAGGTTTGTACTCGAATATTACTGTTCACAGAGATTGCGGCCTATATTGGATGGTACCAATGAGTCAATAGGACCATTTTCAACTTACAGCCAGATGCATATTACCATACAGTGAGGTTAGAAATATTTTTGGGTTCCGATTCATTCGATTCTATTGTATGAGTGACGGCTCAGGTTTGTACTCGAATATTACTGTTCACAGAGATTGCGGCCTATATTGGATGGTACCAATGAGTCAATAGGACCCTTTGCAACTTACAGCCAGATGCATATTACCATACAGTGAGGATTAGAAATATTTTTGGGTTTCGATTCATTCGATTCTATTGTATGAGTGACGGCTCAGGTTTGTACTCGAATATTACTGTTCACAGAGATTGCGGCCTATATTGGATGGTACCAATGAGTCAATAGGACCATTTTCAACTTACAGCCAGATGCATATTACCATACAGTGAGGTTTAGAAATATTTTTGGGTTCCGATTCATTCGATTCTATTGTATGAGTGACGGCTCAGGTTTGTACTCGAATATTACTGTTCACAGAGATTGCGGCCTATATTGGATGGTACCAACGAGTCAATAGGACCATTTTCAACTTACAGCCAGATGCATATTACCATACAGTGAGGATTAGAAATATTTTTGGGTTCCGATTCATTCGATTCTATTGTATGAGTGACGGCTCAGGTTTGTACTCGAATATTACTGTTCACAGAGATTGCGGCCTATATTGGATGTTACCAATGAGTCAATAGGACCATTTTCAACTTACAGCCAGATGCATATTACCATACATTGAGGATTAGAAATATTTTTGGGTTCCGATTCATTCGATTCTATTGTATGAGTGTCGGCTCAGGTTTGTGCTCGAATATTACTGTTCACAGAGATTGCGGCCTATATTGGATGGTACCAATGAGTCAATAGGACCATTTTCATCTTACAGCCAGATGCATTTTACCATACAGTGAGGTTTAGAAATATTTTTGGGTTCCGATTCATTCGATTCTATTGTATGAGTGACGGCTCAGGTTTGTACTCGAATATTACTGTTCACAGAGATTGCGGCCTATATTGGATGGTACCAATGAGTCAATAGGACCATTTTCAACTTACAGCCAGATGCATATTACCATACAGTGAGGATTAGAAATATTTTTGGGTTCCGATTCACTCGATTCTATTGTATGAGTGACGGCTCAGGTTTGTACTCGAATATTACTGTTCACAGAGATTGCGGCCTATATTGGATGGTACCAATGAGTCAATAGAACCTTTTTCAACTTATAGCCAGATGCATATTACCATACAGTGAGGATTAGAAATATTATTGGGTTCCGATTCATTCGATTCTATTGTATGAGTGACGGCTCAGGTTTGTACTCGAATATTACTGTTCACAGAGATTGCGGCCTATATTGGATGGTACCAATGAGTCAATAGGACCATTTTCAACTTACAGCCAGATGCATATTACCATACAGTGAGGATTAGAAATATTTTTGGGTTCCGATTCATTCGATTCTATTGTATGAGTGACGGCTCAGGTTTGTACTCGAATATTACTGTTCACAGAGATTGCGGCCTATATTGGATGGTACCAACGTGTCAATAGGACCATTTTCAACTTACAGCCAGATGCATATTACCATACAGTGAGGATTAGAAATATTTTTGGGTTCCGATTCATTCGATTCTATTGTATGAGTGACGGCTCAGGTTTGTACTCCAATATTACTGTTCACAGAGATTGCGGCATATATTGGATGGTACCAATAAGTCAATAGGACCTTTTTCAACTTACAGCCAGATGCACATTACCATACAGTGAGGATTAGAAATATGTTTGGGTTCCGATTCATTCGACTCTATTGCATGAGTGACGGCTCAGGTTTGTACTCGAATATTACTGTTCACAGAGATTGCGGCCTATATTGGATGGTACCAATGAGTCAATAGGACCATTTTCAACTTACAGCCAGATGCATATTACCATACAGTGAGGATTAGAAATATGTTTGGGTTCCGATTCCTTCGATTCTATTGTATGAGTGACGGCTCAGGTTTGTACTCGAATATTACTGTTCACAGAGATTGCGGCCTATATTGGATGGTACCAATGAGTCAATAGGACCATTTTCAACTTACAGCCAGATGCATATTACCATACAGTGAGGATTAGAAATATTTTTGGGTTCCGATTCATTCGATTCTATTGTATGAGTGACGGCTCAGGTTTGTACTCGAATATTACTGTTCACAGAGATTGCGGCCTATATTGGATGGTACCAACGTGTCAATAGGACCATTTTCAACTTACAGCCAGATGCATATTACCATACAGTGAGGATTAGAAATATTTTTGGGTTCCGATTCATTCGATTCTATTGTATGAGTGACGGCTCAGGTTTGTACTCCAATATTACTGTTCACAGAGATTGCGGCATATATTGGATGGTACCAATAAGTCAATAGGACCTTACAGCCAGATGCACATTACCATACAGTGAGGATTAGAAATATGTTTGGGTTCCGATTCATTCGATTCTATTGCATGAGTGACGGCTCAGGTTTGTACTCGAATATTACTGTTCACAGAGATTGCGGCCTATATTGGATGGTACCAATGAGTCAATAGGACCATTTTCAACTTACAGCCAGATGCATATTACCATACAGTGAGGATTAGAAATATGTTTGGGTTCCGATTCCTTCGATTCTATTGTATGAGTGACGGCTCAGGTTTGTACTCGAATATTACTGTTCACAGAGATTGCGGCCTATATTGGATGGTACCAATGAGTCAATAGGACCATATTCAACTTACAGCCAGATGCATATTACCATACAGTGAGGATTAGAAATATTTTTGGGTTCCGATTCATTCGATTCTATTGTATGAGTGACGGGTCAGGTTTGTACTCGAATATTACTGTTCACAGAGATTGCGGCCTATATTGGATGGTACCAATGAGTCAATAGGACCATTTTCAACTTACAGCCAGATGCATATTACCATACAGTGAGGATTAGAAATATTTTTGGGTTCCGATTTATTCGATTCTATTGTATGAGTGACGGCTCAGGTTTGTACTCGAATATTACTGTTCACAGAGATTGCGGCATATATTGGATGGTACCAATGAGTCAATAGGACCATTTTCAACTTACAGCCAGATGCATATTACCATACAGTGAGGTTAGAAATATTTTTGGGTTCCGATTCGTTCGATTCTATTGTATGAGTGACGGCTCAGGTTTGTACTCGAATATTACTGTTCACAGAGATTGCGGCCTATATTGGATGGTACCAATGAGTCAATAGGACCATTTTCAACTTACAGCCAGATGCATATTACCATACAGTGAGGATTAGAAATATTTTTGGGTTCCGATTCATTCGATTCTATTGTATGAGTGACGGCTCAGGTTTGTACTCGAATATTACTGTTCACAGAGATTGCGGCCTATATTGGATGGTACCAATGAGTCAATAGAACCTTTTTCAACTTACAGCCAGATGCATATTACCATACAGTGAGGATTAGAAATATTTTTGGGTTCCGATTCACTCGATTCTATTGTATGAGTGACGGCTCAGGTTTGTACTCGAATATTACTGTTCACAGAGATTGCGGCCTATATTGGATGGTACCAATGAGTCAATAGGACCATTTTCAACTTACAGCCAGATGCATATTACCATACAGTGAGGATTAGAAATATGTTTGGGTTCCGATTCCTTCGATTCTATTGTATGAGTGACGGCTCAGGTTTGTACTCGAATATTACTGTTCACAGAGATTGCGGCCTATATTGGATGGTACCAATGAGTCAATAGGACCATATTAAACTTACAGCCAGATGCATATTACCATACAGTGAGGATTAGAAATATTTTTGGGTTCCGATTCATTCGATTCTATTGTATGAGTGACGGGTCAGGTTTGTACTCGAATATTACTGTTCACAGAGATTGCGGCCTATATTGGATGGTACCAATGTGTCAATAGGACCATTTTCAACTTACAGCCAGATGCATATTACCATACAGTGAGGATTAGAAATATTTTTGGGTTCCGATTTATTCGATTCTATTGTATGAGTGACGGCTCAGGTTTGTACTCGAATATTACTGTTCACAGAGATTGCGGCATATATTGGATGGTACCAATGAGTCAATAGGACCATTTTCAACTTACAGCCAGATGCATATTACCATACAGTGAGGATTAGAAATATTTTTGGGTTCCGATTTATTCGATTCTATTGTATGAGTGACGGCTCAGGTTTGTACTCGAATATTACTGTTCACAGAGATTGCGGCATATATTGGATGGTACCAATGAGTCAATAGGACCATTTTCAACTTACAGCCAGATGCATATTACCATACAGTGAGGTTAGAAATATTTTTGGGTTCCGATTCGTTCGATTCTATTGTATGAGTGACGGCTCAGGTTTGTACTCGAATATTACTGTTCACAGAGATTGAGGCCTATATTGGATGGTACCAATGAGTCAATAGGACCATTTTCAACTTACAGCCAGATGCATATTACCATACAGTGAGGATTAGAAATATTTTTGGGTTCCGATTCATTCGATTCTATTGTATGAGTGACGGCTCAGGTTTGTACTCGAATATTACTGTTCACAGAGATTGCGGCCTATATTGTTTTTAAAGTAAAGCGTGGTCTTATAAAACGAACGACAATACTGTAAAAGTTTATTTATGTTGTTGCCATTTATCCCACACAATAGCTGACGACATACAAAAACATTTCCACAAATGCCCGTCAAATCAGCAAATAATTAAAGAGATTTTTGCATCCATTTTTATGATGAATGATTATGAAATGATAAAAGCTATCTGGGAGCACCTAGTTTTAATTTTAAAATCGAAGTTCATTAACCCGAAGGTTCAAGAATCATTTGTTTCGTTAACCAATTTAATTATTACTAGCGAAATAACTATTGAAATGAACACAATAATTGGGAAGAAGTCGGACCAACTTCGGGATAATTCAAAACCATTATATTAATGTGGAACCATATGAACGGGCTCTCCGGTGTGAATTGGAACTAAATAGACGAGCTCTCCGTTGAGTGAAATGGACCTCATTGACACATGCATCTGGCTGTAAGTTGAAAATGGTCCTATTGACTCATTGGTACCATCCAATATAGGCCGCAATTTTTGGGAACCGTCACATTCGAATACAAGCTTGTACTATTTCATACTCAAATTAGTCGTTGAATTGAATCTCGGTTTAATTCTTGTTTAAGTTTTTTTTTTTTTTGATGATATTTTATATGTATAATGTTTGTAATATATTAATTAATTAAAAAGTTAAATAATTCTCAATTTCGTTTCCTAAATAATTAAAGAAATTAAAATAAAACTAACTGTTTTGAAAAACAAATATTTTATTTTTTATTTGAAAAACCCGAAAATAATTACTATACATACATATATTTTCAAATATATTTTTTTGGTTTTGACTTTTCGGGATAGAATGTAATTTTGAAAGATTTTATATGTTATTTTTCGGGCTGAAAGGCTTTTTCTTACATATAGCACAGACACACTCCAATTTTTTGAAAAGTTCTTTATCGGGATGGTTTTCGGGACAGCTTCACATACGTAACGGTTGGAACCCTACACGGTTCCACACTCAATGCCACAGTTCAATAATGAACCGTTTCGCCTTTCGACAGCTTGGAGTAGAACGCCACTTCAGTCCCAGTTCAAGTAAAGCGAACTTCTTAATAGCGTCTTTACCACCATTGAAGGATAGAAGAATTGCTGGCTGAAGAATTTACTACGCCATCCAGCTTTCGCTAAAAAGTCAGCAACCTCATCCACATGATCCTTGCTTACGTATTAGAGCAAAGGAGATTAATGTAGTGTTCGCAAACTTTGACGTTTAAATATAGCCACTATTCGTACAGATATTAATATCCTTCCCTAAATCGTGCAATTAATTCAGTCGTAATATTAAAAAACAAAATGTGAGTGAAAATGGGCCTCATCACTGCAGATGATTGTTCGATGAAAATCCGGATCATTTTGATGCATTTGAAGCACTCAATCAGCGAAGATTCGACGTTTATGGTGATCGACCGGTTTGAGTTTTTGTGTTAACTGAACTTTAACAGCCTTAAGACCTAAGTCTTTATGTAAAATACGGTGTAATGTCGTTTGTGGAATGTCTAATTTCAAAGATCGACGAGGAATTAACAAACCTGGGTTTTCTTCAACGCTACGGGCCACAGAAGCAATATTCTCAGTTGTTCTTGAGCAACGCACACGGTTACGATTCTTCACATCACTAACGTGTCCCAACAGCTAAAATTTGTCCACCAGTTTCACTATTACCGGCCGAGAAGGTGCTTCACGACGACTAAAAAGTGCTTTAGTTTTGCGAACTGTGACTGCAAAATTTTCACCATTTTTGGTAGCGAATTTTACCAGTTTCAATGCACTATTAAGCGTGTATCGTACCATTTTTTGTAATGGCGTAGTTTTTACTTGTCAAAAGATGACACTTTCAAAATTGACAGCTACCCAAATTCCAGGATATTCAAATGAAACCTCTTACTGGAAAACCCAATATTTCCCCATTGAAAAAAATTCCCAATCGCCAGAATTCACTTTGGGGAAAAATAATTTCAAACAACTAGAAAAACGTCAAAATTTCCCAATTCCCAGTTCCCGAGGAAAACCAGAATAGGGCCGCAGGTCTCCAATATAGTTTGTATAATAAATATAAAAGTGTAATTAGCTATGACATTATAAACGTTGCTCATTGATCGTGGCCATTCCCACAGAAGAAATCAAAACTATAGCAAATGTGAAATACGATATAAGCAAAAATATGTTTGTGAAATCATAATCGGCGTTAACAATTTTTTAACGATCTCATTACGTCGCAGCAAATCTATAAAATATATGTACATATATTAGCGATCATAAAATTAAATATTCCATTCGATTAATGCGATGACGACCATAAGTAAAAAAAATTCGCGATAATAATAAATTTTTTTGGCACAAAATCATACCAGAAATCTAATCCTAAAATATGTTTTGAGATCATCCGGATGAAATAAATTTTCGAAATTAATGATCGATTAAGTACAAGTATATGTATATGCGTTACCCCAAACTCATGTTTGTTTGTTTTTTTTTTTTTGTTGACTCGCACGATTTTAAACGTCGCGCACATCGCGATTATTTTATCATTCGCATATACAAAAATAAAATGTATCAACATTTGATATTTGAGATTTAATAATTATTGGTTATAGTTTATGATTATTTCAATAAACTAAATAATATCGTGAAATCGATGCGACGGGATATGTAAATATGTATGTAGTTGTATTAACTAAGTCAACCGAGAAGATAGCATTTTGGCATTGCAAAAATACTGCTTGAACAAAAAAAAACATTTTTTGAATAGATATTTTAAATTTATATGTCTGAACCTGAAAATTGCAGATCAACAATTTTTTATTTATTTATTGGTAATTGTTAAATTGATATTTATGCGCACAGAATTTATCTTCGCGATTATACACGCAAATTTATTTTATTATGATAAATTTTCTTTTTAAATTAATACAAATCGCTAACTACATACTCGTATATGGAAGGAGTTGTGGACCTTTATATAAATACACCATATGAAATCATCTGCAAATGTGTAGTAAATGCCCTTCAAACTAATACAAAGAAAAAACAATCGAGAACTCTCATCCCATTGTGATCGTCTTAGATTTTCTTTTAAATTATTTTTTTCCCTTAAATTCAAAAATCTTCTTCTCTACTTTTAATTAGATGATGATCATCATCTTTGTTGTGTGATTGTGCTGAGCTAGCGCGCTTCTTTATATCGAATTTTGTTTTTGTTTTTTATACAAACGATTGTTGTTGCTATATGGGAACGCGATAGTTTATTTTTATTTTTTTGATAAACTAACCTAAAATGCAGTTTCGTGTTCCACCCCACTTACGTACATTTATATATACTTGATAAACACACACACACATACACATATATTATTAGTGGATCTTAATATCTAACACCGGATCTATGTATATAAGATATAATAATACTTTTGTGTATGCATAGGTTTGTGTAAATGTTCACGTATACAATCTAACCTCAACAGTTTTATTATTAAAGGCTTAAGGTCATTAATTTTCTACTATATGATAAATCTTATTATGTTGACTATATGATAACCGACGATGGTCACTGTTTCAATTACAGATATGTTTTGCATGAAAGGGTTAGCAATTTAATTTTTGGAGGTGTTGTTGTTGTTCTTGTTGTTGATGATGATTTTTTTTTTTTTTTTTTTTGTATATAGGTTGCCGAATATAATTAAATGAAAATATTTGAAGAATCTTTACATTCTCCTTTTATGGACGAGTTTCGTGGTTTTCTTGTTGAAAAATTTGTGTGTTATTATTTTCAGTTTAATAAATAATAATTAAAATTTATTGCCGAACTTCTTCTTTTCTTGCGTATCTTGCTGCTTAAATCTATTGTGTGATCTTTTTGGGCGAAATTGGAGAATAATTATTTTGTGTGCGGTGGACTGGCATAATGTACCCAACATATTATCAACGACTCAAAATTAAATCATGAAATCCAATTGACCAGACTTGTAGATTTAGAATAGATATATTTGTATTTTCAGGCTCTTTTTAAAAATGTTTGATATTTGTGGGATCCTACCACCGCTTTTTGAAATTTTAATAAATTCGTCTTATCCGCATAGCTTAGAACGAGTACATATTATATGTGCAGGGAGCTAAATTGTTTGGATGGAGGAGGCGTGATCACTGTGAAATTTGATTAGAAGGCGGTGTCACCGAAGACTAAGAATGACGATGTTCGAAGTTATTTTAGCCATTGTTTGATTATTATATATGTAGGTCTACAATTATGACTGTATGAGAGTATCCTTTGCTTGTCGTAAGAGGCGATTAAACGGTTGAACCCAGCGATCCACATCCGTAAAAAAAAGCTTTTATATAAAGTCAACAAAAGAAAAATGGATACCGCTAAAACAACACCAGACCTCCGTTCAAGTACCCGGACACGTGATTTAGGATCGGCACCTGTAACATGCAGTCACTTAGGAAACCAGGAGCGTTGGAAAGCCTAATCAAGTGCATGAAAGCTCTTCAAGAAACTCGCTGGCCTAAAAGTAGAGACCAAGTGTTCCAAGGCTATACGTTGTTATACAGCGGAGATGACCTCGGAAATCTTGGAGCTGGATTTCTTATTGGGCCGCAGGTAAAAAAGGCTGTTTTTGATTTCCAAGCAGTCAATAACCGATTGTGTTAGATAATATGTGTACATGCGCCCACAGTAGTCAGCCAGCCCCAATATAAAACCTCATTTTACAATGAATTGGATGATGGGATCTATACCCGAACACGATGTTAGAATGGTAATTGGGGACTTTAATGCTACAGCTGGCAGAAATCAGACCGACTTGTGTGAAAACATAGGTTCGTACTCCCGACACGAAACTGCGACGGATAATGGTGAGAGAATGATGTACTTTGCAATTGCCATGACCTTAGAGTAGCAAGCATATTTTTCCCTCACAAACAGATACATTTGGAAACATGGATCCATCCTCGCGGAACTTACCGCAGCCAAATTGACCACTTGTTATTTTCACAAGGCCGAGCTCGGGTTGTGCAGGATGTGAGATCTTATCGGTCAGCAACCAAATACGTAGGCAGCGATCATTACTTGGTCGCTGCAAAGCTACGGTGGAAGTTTTCGTACAGATCTGGGAACACAGCGAAACGCATGGAATGTTTCGACTGTGAAGGTCTGATAAATGAAGATCAAATAAAACGATATCAGGATATTGTCAGCGACAACATTGAGGGAGCTAATTACCAGTCTGACTGTGTGAACTCTGTCTGCTCAACAAACTTTAGGTATAGTGAGAGTCAGTCCCAAGAATGATTGGTTTGATAACGAGGTTCGTCTTGCAGTTGAGTGAAGTGCAACAACGTCTCACAATCGCGAGAAAAAAACAAGGCTTCACTTACTAGGAGGGCAGCTAAGCGGATTTGTAAACGGAAACATCGAGAATGGTGGAAGGCGGAGGTTCTGAAAGTCATTGTCATTGTCATTGTCATTGTTGTTGTTGGACGTTTTTTCGCTTTAGAATGGCACCCAGGCTGTGCCTATATCCAATTCTAAGCCGTCGTGCTATATCTGTGTGTCAGTACTGTTTGGTATGCTTAGCCAGGTACTAGACCTGTTACCATCCCTGCCGCGTGGAGGCGCATACTTTCTACTTTAGCTTATGTTTGATTAAAATTTACTTGGATATAGTATATCCAGCGTCAGTCGTTAAAATACTTGGTATAAGCTTCATTTCGCTTTGTGTTCCGTAGGCCAAAGACTGATTCAATTATTTAAAAATCTCTAGGTTTGCACCTAGTGTTAGTTTTTAAAACCCTTATAACTAAGATAAAATCTTTAGGTTTACACCTAGTGTCATTACTTTTAAAATCTCCTTATAACTAAGATAAAATTGTTAGTACCTTAAAAAAATGAATCATCGATCTTTAGCCTACCTCCCACAAAGCACAGTATCACAGAATCTTTTGAGATGTGCGATATTAGTAGGCATCATCAGCACTAGCTTACTAGCCGGCCAATCTGCGTTAATTGCGTCAATCATGTGTTCTCTAGCTTCAGTGGCCAGAGCGCAGTCGTAAAGAATGTGGTCAACTGTCTCAGCAGCTTGTCCACATTCACACATGTTGGAGTCCGCCAGATTAAGTCTAAACATATAATCTGCGAACTTTCCATGACCGGCTAGCATTTGCGCAAAAGAAGCGCTTATGGATAGGCGCATCTCTAATCTACCTTCAATACTCGGTAAGTAACTGAAGGTAGTTCTGCCCTTTTCTGAGTGGCCCCATCTGTCTTGCCAGATTTTAATAGATTCTTTGCGAATTGCTTTTTTAAGGGATGTCTTATTTGAAAGGTCACCTAATGTGCCTTGCCACTGGATGTTGCCATAAGTGAACTCTTGATTTTTCCTTAATTTGTACTTAATTAACCTTTCGTTAAGTACTATGTCCATGGGAATAACGCCGGCCATTACAGCCACGGCATCCGCCGAAACCGTACGGTATGCTTTCGTTATCCCAAGAAGAATTAACCTTTGAGCGCTTAAAATAGTCCTGCGATGGTGACAGTTCATCCTGTCAGCCCATCCCGCACAAGCGTAAGTCATGGTCGCAACCACTAGGCCTTCGTATATTGTTGCGAGTGTGCCTTGTTTCAGGCCCCACGTCTCTTTAGCAACTCTTCTTAGTGCGTAGAAAACTTTTTTGCTATTTTCTGCCACCCTCTTAACATGAGTAGTGACGCCCAGTCTTTCATCGAAGTCAACTCCCAACCATTTTACAGAATTCACCATTTTTATTCTTTCGGTTCCGACATACACTAGGGGTGGTCTTCTTATGTCGAGTGAACCTTTCAATTGGATCATCACTGTTTTGGTGGAAGATAACTCCATCTTATTTGTATCACACCACTTTACCATTCTGTCAATGCCGCGCTGAGCAGCCTCCTGAATTGCCTGTCTTGAATTTCCAGTAAAGATCATAACTTTATCATCCGCGAACGCTACTTCTTGGATCTCGTCATGCATGCTACTGTTGAACACTAGATTCCAGAGATGCGGACCCAAAATGGAGCCCTGTGGACAACCTTTGTTTACACTCTTAGAGAGTGTGCCATGGTTAGATATTACAGTTGCGGTTCTATCAGAGAAGTAGCTGTACAACAAGGAGTAAAGAGTCGCTGGGCAACTCATTTGCTTCAGCTCACTCATTATACTTGGCCACCACAGATTATCAAAAGCACCAGATACGTCTAGGAATACACCCAGGGCGTACTTGTTGCTCGATTCTTTAACTATGTTGACCATCTCAACCATAGCGTCCTCTGTGGATCGTCCTCTTCTGAAACCAAACTGCTTCGCACTATATCTTCCGCTACTCTGAAAGATGTCCATCAGCCTGCCAGTAACCAATTTCTCAAGTAATTTACCTAAGACTGGCAGCAACATGATCGGTCTATAAGCTTTAGGGTCGGTCGGATCTCGATCGCCGCCCTTCCTTATAATTATGACTTTACCATTTTTCCAAGCTCTAGGAAAAACTCCTTTATTCAGACAAGCATTCATGAGGTCGGTAATGCTAGGTCCTATAATAGGCCACGCTCTTTGTACCACCTCGACCTCGACATTGTCAAGGCCGGGTGCTTTACCTCTTTTCATTGACATGATGGCGGAGGTGGTTTCATCATTGCTGAAGGAAACCTCCTCACCACCGGTTGGTGTGATTAGACTATCAGCACGAATCACCCTTTGATCAGTTGTGTCACTTTCCACACTGTCATCGGGTAGCAAAACATTTAGCAGATGTTTGGTAGTGTCCTCCCAACATGTAGTTGTTTGGCCACCACCGCTTATTAGAGTACTAAGTACCTCTGGAGTTTTAAGTTTTCCAGCACTATATTTGTATACGAAACCCCATGGTTCTGCGTTACCATGTTCCGTAATGAATTTCTCCAAGCTTTTACGGCTTGTTTCATTTATGTCACGTATGTATTCATTACGGTGTGCGGCGTAATTAAGCTTTTTGCTCAGACGAATTTGCGGATTCGTTTCTCTTTGGTAACACTTCCTTAGTTTGTGAACCGTTACTCTCTTCTTTGAGAGTTCAGGCGTCCACCAGGACAGTTTCACTTTGGCAGCACGTTTACGTGGTATGCTCTTGTTGCAGGCACTTATGAGTGAGGCCGTGATGTTGCTCTCAACTCTATTTACATCTTCTTGAGATGAAATACTAAGTTTAGCTTTCTGATCTTGCCATATTTTCTCCAGTGTGCTATGGAATTTATCCCAATTTGCGTGTTTAAGAGCGTATCGTGGAATTTTGTCAGCAGCTCTTACCTCATTATGTAAGGCTGATTCGTTCAATTTAAATGAAATGGCTCTGTGATCACTAGAAGTCCAGTTTTCTTTAACTGACCAGTTAGAGACTCTTCTCAACAGTCCCCCCGTGACTAAGGTTAAGTCAATATTCGATTCCCCATTATGCATATATGTACTTGGCTGTCCTACTTCGTTTAGCAAGTAGAGACCGCTCTTTGTCAGAAACTCTTCAACGATAGAGCCTCTATCGTTGGTTTCCCTGTCATGCCAAAGTTTGGACCTGGCATTAAAGTCACCAGCTATAATTACTGGATGGTTCTTTAGACCATCCAGAATTCTTTCTAGCATTTGTACATATATGACTGGTTCGTCAGAATATTGGAAGTAGATGCTAACTAGATAAAACTTACCTATCGTCGATCTTACTTCAACACAGACACAATGTGTGTTACAAAACTGTGAGATTTTTAGAACTTCTAGATCATTGTTAAAGATGCCTATAGCTGATTTGATATTATTATCAGCACCGGTAATGATTCTTGCGGAGGTTGCCATACCAACTATTTTACCCTTTGACGCATGTGGTTCCTGCATACAGAGGATGTCTATATTTTCATTCTGAATGCATTGCCTGATTTCGTGTCCGACAATTTTTGCATTCTGCATGTTTATTTGGACAATCCTAAGATTGGAAGTATCGGTCTTATTACTTCTCATATGCGGTTTTTCTCATTGTTAGGTCCAAGGCCAGTTTATATGCTGTGCACACTTTACTGCGTAGTGAGTGGTCAAAAGCTTTGTTTGCCTTTTTGCAGGGAAAACACTTTGCTCTCTCCGTCAATTTTGAGCAGACCTTCTGGTTCTGAAAGTACAAGAACTCAGCAATGAGCGCAGTTCGCGTAATTTCTTTAAAGGAATTACTGGATCGCACCATACTTTCAGGCCTACGTCAACCGCCATTCGGGACCGGGATGGGAATCTCTGTGTCAACATCTACGCAGTACTTGACGCATGGAGTGGACACTTTACTGTGCTGCTTGATGTTCATCATACGTCACAGACAGTAGTTGAGTCACCTCAAATACAGACTGCGAAGATGTGCATTGAGGAGCCATCCCAAAAGGAATTCACTAAGGCCATGCAGAGATTGAAACGAAACCGCTCACCTGGAATGGACTGCGGAGGGCTTGGGTGGTGACTCTATCAAGAAGGATTTCGTTCGAATCGATCAGTCACTGATCAGGTCTTTTCGCTGCGGATGAATATATTATGATGATATTCAAATATTATGAGACTTCCATCTCCGTACATCAGGTCTTCCTGGATTACCGGCAGGCCTATGACTCGATCAATCGAGGGAGTTTGTGGTCTGCCCTGGAATACCTAGGAATGCCAACAAAATTGGTTCGACTGTGTAGGATGACAGTGACGCAGTTTTAATGATGTATTAAAGTTGAGAACAGGCTATCGACAATTTTTGCAGTTAACTCGGGTGTTCGGCAGGGATTTGCTCTGTCCCCGATACTCTTTAATCTCATGTTATAGTACATCTTTCGTAAGAGTGAAACACCTCAGCGCAACATCTTATATCGCCAGTCCAATCAGGTGCTTGCATATGCAGATGACATATGCGTGATTGGACTGAATAGCAACGGAGTGAAAGAAATACTTGATCCGCTTGTAGAGTTTTCAGCTTCAGTTGGACGTCTAATCAATGAGTCCAAAACGGAATGCCTGATCTCTGGTTTTAGGGACAATGGCACACCAGATTTTAGTAGTGGCCACCACACGTTTGAGGGAGTGAGGAGGTTCAATTATTTGGGTTCTCTTATCACTCACGATAACAGTGTGGGTGAGGGTATTAAAGTGTGGCTGGCAGCTGGCAGCCTTGCTTTGTATCCTCTAAGGCCACTGCTAAAATCTAAACACTTCAAGTGCCGTGAAGCTGAAGCTTTACAAAGCGTTCCTTACATTTGAGAGAAGAGCCATGCGTGTGATTTACGGCCCAAATAGATGGTACATACCGAGCTCTGTACAATATCTAGCTCAGAATTGGAAGATATTCATGTGAATGACGTTTATATTTAGCAAGCCCGCGCTACGTGCCACACAAGCAATGAAACAATCGAAATTTTGCAAGAAAAGTTTCCTGCGACCGTCTTATTTCTCGAAGAGGTGATCACAATTGGCCACCGAGATCTTGTGATTTAACACCTTTAGACTTTTTTCTTTGGGGCCACATGAAAGATAAGGTCTATGCCAATGCTCCACAATCGATTCAAGACCTTAAAGTTGGAAATCGTTTTTTTTTATATCAAAATGAAACGTCTTATTGGAAAACCCTTTATTTATCTATAGGCTGCGTTACATCACATTATTGATAAAGTACGTGGCTTGAGACCCCAGTTCGTTTTAGCAACTCGTTTCAGCACAGCGAAAACCATCTTATTATTTTCTGCAACAACTTTTGACATGTGAAGTTACTCCAAGTCGTTCATCGAAATCAACTTCCAGCCATTTGACAGTTTTCGTCATCATAATCCTTTAGCCATTTATGGAAACCAATGGTGGTCTCCTAATGTCCAGTGAACCTTTAAGTTGGATCATAACTGTCTTTGTAGAGGATAGCTCCATTTTGCAACTTCTGCACTAGTCTACCATCCTGTCTATGGCTAATTGCGGTTTTTCTTGAATACTTTGTCTTGAATTCCCAGCAAAGAGCATTACCATATCGCCCGCTTATGCTACTTCTTTGACTTCTTGGTTCATGCTTCCGTTAAAAACAATATTCCAAAGGTGTGGACAAAGGATAGAATCCTTTATTGACAATTTTTTCAAGTGTGCCATGATTTGAAATAACAGTGGCTTTTCTTTCAGAGAAATAGTTGTTAATTATGTTATAGGGCCAACACAGGACTCTTTGACTATATTCATCATTTTGATCATTGCGTCCTCTGTGGACCTATTTTCTCTAAAGCCAAACTGTTTGTCACTATAGGTACCACTTTTCTGGAATATGTCCATTAACCTGACGGCAATTAATTTTTCAAATAATTTACCTAAGACAGGCAAGATAGGTTTTTCCAAGCTTACGGAAATACTTCTTTGCTAAGAAAAGTATTTATACAGTTTGTGATACAGGGCCCTATAATAGGCCAAGCACGTTGTTTCACCTCGACCTTGATATTGTCTAGGCCTGGTGCTTTACCAGCTTTCATAGACATGATAGCCTAAATAGCCTCTTCCTCACTGAAGTGGTTCACGTTTGGTGTAGTTGGTACAGAGTAACGATCGGCGCGGATTTCTCTTTGCCCTCAGAGTCGTTTTGCTCAGAGTGGTTTCAATTTACCTGTGCTGAACCTTTAGACAAAGCCAAAATTTAAAGCTCATTTGGATTTTGTCTCTAATACAATTGAACTATTTATTATTTGTTCAACTTATGATCGATATCCCTATCGATCGATACCTTCAGGACTTTAGCCAGGCTTTGCCAGATGTTACTTAGTTAGCTGTAGAAACACTCCCAATTGGCATGGCATACCGAGGAACTTTCTTTACTAAATGGGAATAATTATGTATGTTCTCCGAACCCATGATCGAGACAATAGCTATAAATTCTTCAATGAGGGCTCCTCTCTAGTTTGTGGCCTTACTGTGCCAAAGTTTAGACTTAGCATTGAATTCGCCAGTAATGATAATAGGATAGTCTTTTAGACCATCCATGATTTTATCAAGTTTACTTACATATTCCACTGGATTATCTGAATATTGGAAGTAAATACTGACCAGATAGAAACTTTCTAAGTTATATATCACCTCTACAAATACACAGCGTGTGTCGCAGTACAGTGAAATTTTAAGAAACTCGTTGTTGAGGATGCCAATTGCTCGTTGTTGAGGATGCCAATTGCTGGTTTAATATTTTCGTTGTTTCCAACGATTATTCTTGTGGACGTGGTCATTCCACCTATCACTTCTTTAACCGCGTATGCTTCCTGCATGCATAGTATATGTCAATCACTTCTTTTTCAATAGATTGTCCAATCTCATGTCCAACTTTAGCATTTTGCATATTTAGTTGGGCGATCTTCAATCGACAATTATTTTTAGTTTTAACTGTGATACACATTTCTCTTCATCATTAGGTTCAAAGCCGTTTTGTATGAGGTACTCCTTACGGCAAAAACCGCACTTGGAGTCTTCCGTCTTTTTTGTGTATGATTTTTGGGCATACCCATTGTTCACAGAGCTTGGCAATATATTCAAATGTCTGGCATTTGTAGCATTTTGTCAACCTTACGAAGTCTGAGACTCTACATGAGGACCAGCCTAGACATATACAACGGTTTTTGATGAAGAAATTTCTGGCAATTGGGGATACCTCTCTCACCCAATGGACTGACTTGGTCTCTTTTGGCCCAGTCATGAAACTTCGTTTCAAGTCCTCGATCTTAATAGATTCAGGGCTTTGTTTTATTAAAGCTTCTTTAATTGCCTCGATCTTCTCGGCCTCTCAGCGATGCTACCAGTCCAGCGCTCGAAAGCTCCTTACTGGCTAGGAAGAAATCCAGATCTCCCTTTCCTCCTGTTGCGATTGCTTTGATAGTGACAACCTTAGATGGTTGCCATTGGGTCTATCCTTTTGTTCCTGTTACTATAGGACGGGACTTTTTCTTAGTCTTAAGTGTTTCCACTATTCTCTGATCTTTCTGAAGTCGACCTTTAATGCCGGCTCATCTAGGCCTTGGTATATTTCAAAAATATTTTCAAGGACATGGGCCATTAACCTTTTTCTATATAATACTGTATATGTATCATCTGCGCACACTTTGCGTCATTAATTTAAATAATAAACCACAACCATATAGATCAAAATCTAAACAACTTTCGCAGAATCAATAAACGTATATATGTACATAAACTATGTGGTTGTTTGTTTATATTATTTACTACACAAATATTTAATTCCTTCATGTAGCGCGCTTACCATATATGCATGTATTTAAGTATATTATCCCGCCTCGTTAAGAATAAAAACAATTTCACTACTGTGTGCGTATATATAGTTATAAGCAAAACAATAAATAACAAGTGTATGATTCATTCACTTGTAAGTGCAAAAGACAAAAAAAAAAAAATTAAAATCGCACACTCCAGTGTTTTGGCATCTCTATAAATATATCTCCGCTACATAAGCTCTTTGTTTATTTTCGCGATTTCGCGCAGAACTGAGTAGAGCGCAACAACAATGAATTGACACCAATAAAAAAAACATATTTCGCGTTTTTTTTTTTTGGCAAATCATAATTTGTAATTCAAATTTATCTACTCTATACACCAAAACGCGAAATCGCGAATTTATAAAATAAAAAAATCACGTGCCGCACAATTTTTTTTTTATTTTATTTTTTATAAATTAATCGTGGGAATTTCTGGTTTTCGCGCTATGTTATAAAATACAATGTACGTACATACATATATATACGATGAATGAAAGTGGAAGTGTTATAGTTTTTGCACTATATATATTTTTGTATTTGCGGTTTGTCTGCATGTGTCAGGGCACGCGGATTAAGATTATAAAATATGATTAGGCGTTCACGTTCCCAAGCGCAATTACCTAATGTGCAATAATTACCGGACGTGAAATATGATTACCCATAATTCGAAAATATTTTGTATCTTCATGTGACATTTAACGCATGTGCCTGCGTACTCTATATAGCTGACTAGTGCAAATATATAGTTCAATTATAGAATTACATGCGAAAAATGTACAAAACATGACTTACGCGAGCAATAAAATAAAAAGTCAAAATGGACATAACATTAAAAAACTGAAGTAAAAAAAAAAAAACAACAAGTACATTCGTGACATGACCATACAATTGGCGTACGTCGTACATTTTTGATTCATTGCCAGTCGCGTTCATATTATATTTGGATATATGTACATATGGTTGTACATACAAGAGACAGGTGCGAAAATATTACCTTTATACATGTGTTTCCTCGAGATTATGCAATCCAAATAAACCAACACACGATTTTCACACATGAAGCGTAAATCAATAAAATCATCTTGACGGTGTCTGATGGAAATTGATCTCAATAAAAAATTAAACGATGAAAGAACTATTTGGTTACGTAATGTACGCGCGTCGTGAAGTAATTAAAATAATTATATTACTTTTTTTTTAAAAAAACTAAATCTAAAACTGTCGAAATCTATATTTACTGACACACTTTTTTTTCTTAACACAAATTATGCGGAAACGACTCAGATATGCATAGTCTCTCGACGAAATCACAACGATTGATCTCAAATAGAGAAGGTATACGGATACACACAGTTACGGCTGAACGAAATTTATTCTAAATTAGGGATTGCATAACCAAAAATATGCAATATATATACAAGGAAAGCTGTAATTGAATTAAGTAAATTTAGGCTTCCGAGCTTAGCCCTTTAAGTTACATTATAAGTGAAATTTTACAAAAAAAAAAATAAATTTCAATATCAAATTTTATTTGACCTTGCTAGCGTTCACATAGTAAAACACACAAAAAATTGTCTAACACTAATATGAGACAATATTCGTGTGTTTTATTATGTGGGTGCTTGGCAAGGTCGGCGAAAATTTAATTAATTTTTTTTTTAAATTGTTGTATTGATTGTATTTTTAAGCCTCGTAAGTCATGTAGTAAATAGGTGGAAAATCTTATGGACAAAAAACAACTATTGCAGCGAACTATTGACTTAACCGTAGTCATCTTCAAAGGCAGCTTAGAACTTTGTCAAATTCCTACTAAATGGACTGAAGTAAAAGTAATATTTATACCTAAGGCGAGAAAAGGTTCTCATTGCTATCCCAAAGACTTTAGGCCTATAACCATATTCTGTTTTTTATTTAAATCACTAGAAAGACAAATAGAGGCTTACATCAGAGGCTAAATCAAGCCGGGCGAGCTCTCGGAATCTCAACACGCGTACTGTAAGGGACGACCGGTGCAAACAGCTCTCCATTCCCTTATTGGTCCGACTGAAAAATCGAATATATAAGTAATATTCCTTGCTATAACTTCAGACTAAGGCAATTCCGGGAGCGCTTGCGCCTTATACTGTCTTAGACAATCTGAAGAAGATAAGTCATTATCTAGCTGCAGCGACCTCTGCGCCTACCATATGGTGGCTATCCTTTCAGAGATTGCTGCACATTTCGTTCCGGATCGCACCCAGTATGGGACCGAGCCAGCGTACTCGCTTGGATCTTATTTCCTGTGCAATATCATCATCTCTCAATTTGTACAGAGCTCGGTACTCAAACGTGGCCACTATTAAAATCTGGTGTGCCATTGTCCATATAACCAGAGATCATGTATTGCGTTTTGAACTCATTGATCTGGAGTCCAACAGAAGCTGAAATCTCTACAAGCGGACAAGTATTTCCTTCACTCCGTTGCTATTCAGTACAATCACGCATATACCATATGCAAGCACCTGGATTGAACTTGCGATAAAAGATGTTGCGGTGAGGTGTTTCAATTTTTCGATTTACTCCAACATGAGACTATATAGAGTATCGGGAACAGAGCATCTCTCTACCGAACACCCGAGTTAACTGAAATAATTCGTAATAGCCTGTTCTCAATTTTAACACAGCATTGAGACAGTGTCACTGTCATTCTATCACTGGTATTCCAGCGCAGATCACAAACTCTTTTGGTTGATCGAGTCATAGGCCAGCCGGAAATCCAGGAACACGCGATGCACGGGTATGGAGGTTTCATAATATTTAGATAGAATCATCCACAGTGAAAAGACTTGATCAGTGACTGATCGATTCGGACAGAATCCTCCTTGATATCCAATATAATGTAGGACAGTAACTTGTATGAGCTGCGAAGGATAGCTATATACCGCGATAATTCTCTCACTTCAAGTGGTCTCTCTTCTTGAAGCTAGGGCACATCGCGGCCACTTTCCATTCATCAGGCATTACTTCGGTTCGCCATACTAATCGTATAAGGTCGAAAAGACAGTTCCACAAGGTATCACCAGTCCACTTAAGGTGAGCGGTTTCGTCTCTCATATGGCGCTAGTTCCTCATCGAATAGATCGTCAATGCAAATCCCCGCAGTTTGTATTTGAGGTGACTCAACTACAGTCTGAAACCTCGGCCTTCCACCATTCTCGCTTTTTCCGTCTGCAAATTCGCTTAGTTGCCTTCCTAGTAAGAGTAGTCTTTGTTTTACAGCGACACTCGTCATCAAACCGATCATTCTTGGGTTGTCGCTGACCATATCGTGATATCGTTTCTTTTGATCTCCATTTATCAGACCTTCAGAGTTGAAACGTTCCAAGCGTTTCGCTGTGTTCCCGGATCTGTACGAAAACTTACATCGTAGCTTTGCAGCCTACAAATAATGATCGCTGCCTACGTATTTGGTTGCTAACCGATAAGTTCTCACATGCAACCCGAGTACGCTCTTTAGAAATTAATACGTGGTCAATTTGGTTGCGGGAAATTTTGCTAGGATGTGTCCATGTTTCCAAATGTATATGTTTGTGAGGGGAAAATGTGCTTGCTACTCTAAGATTGTGAGCAATTGCAAAGTACATCATTCTCTTACCATTATCGGTCGCACTTTTGAGTCGGGAGTACGGACCTATGTTCTCACACAAGTCGCTCTAATTTCTGACAGCTCCAGCATTAAAGTCCCCAATTACCATTCTAACATCGTGTTTGGGTATAGATCCCATTAGATCGGCTGTCATTGTAAAATGAGTCTTTATCTTGAGGCTGGCTATCTTCTGTGGGCGCATGTACACAAATTGTTGGCTAACTTCATACGCAAACGAAGCTTATACAATCGGTTATTGACTGCTTGAAAATTCAAACCAGCCTTCTTTACCTGCGGCTCAAGAAGAAATCCAGCTCCAAGATTTCCGAGGTCATTCCCACTGTATACCAACGTACATATAGCCCTGGGACACATGGTCTCCACTTTTAGACCAGCGAGTTTCTTGAAAAGCAACGAGTTCCAGCCAATACTCCTTCATGCATGTGATTAGGCCCTCTAACGCAAATGGTTTCTTAAGTGATGTATATAAAGTTACCCTAGGATTCATCCAAGAAAAACGCAATGGCAACACCATAACTATAGCTACACTTTTAAATCAACTATCAGCCCAGGATAAACTATCATCCTATAATTTTGTCCCATCCCAGGAAAAAAATGTCCTAATGTCGTGACAGTTTGATAAAACTATAATCCCAGGAAAGCACTATAATCTTGAATTTCGTACCAAACCGTCTCAATATCACGAAAAAAAAATACACAAATAAGTATCATAAAAAAACGTAAATCGAACCATTCAATGATTTGATATATAAAGTCGGATTCAGAAAAGATTGTGATCAAGTGACGTACGAAGTTGAGTATTTTTTAACTTAACCAACGAAAATCACTACTTCGAAACACTCGAGCCAATATTGGACTAGCTCGATTGTTTTTTTAAGTTTGTCATACTAACACCAATTTATCAGCTTAAAGCTAAATTGGCTCGCCCACAAGCATGGATGTTTTTTGAAACGAACATGATAAATTGGTGTTATGGCAAACTTAAAAAACAACAACAACGTTTAATTTAAAATTTTATCTTTAAACGTAATTTGTAATGATTTCACAACTTGTATTTACTGATTTAGTTTGTATATGCATTATACATAGTTCTATCATGAGAGATAATGGATACTATCACTTGTATTACCTGATCTACATTTTTCATTTTTCTGGGATAAAATTCTGGCATAACTTTTTATACGTAAGTGACTGCACGTTCCGTGTGCCGATCCTAAATCTCGTGTACGGGTACTTGAGAGGTGGTCCGGTGTTATTTTGGCGGTATCCATTTTTTACTTGTTGACTTTTTTATACGGATGCTGCGGTGGTATTCCTGGAAAACAACAGGAGACAAGTGGGCCCCCCAATGACAGGGGCCATAGTCAGGCGATACTACAGGGTTATTAGGATTATTATATTTTGCAATAATCTTAGGCACAATTTTAATCCTGAGAGATGTCAAAACCCGAAAATGTGCGTGGCGCACGTGGCACGTTTCGTGCCAATTCTAAAGTCACGTATACTTCTCAGTGGAAATGAAGTTAGAAAATTTTGTTCCACTCAAACTTCTATCAAATTTGCCAAAATTTTATTTTTATTTGAATGGTCATCTTATATATTCTAAACAATTAAAATAATCCTAATTAGGACATTTTTGCCATGTACGTAATTTTAATTTTTTAATATTCAAAATAAATTTTAATTTATATTCGAATTTTAATCAAACTTTGTTCAAATTAAGTTAAGAGGTTTGAGGTTAAAATAGGAATGGAATGGATGGTAATCACTAATGGTATACAAAGACTACGTTGCATCACTATTGATCAAACTTTAAATAAGTTTTCATATCTGAACACCATCATATCCCATATTATACACAGAAAGCATTTGCTTTCAATTTGTTTATGCGATTAGTTATGGATGGGTGCGGTTGGTATATGCTTGAAATTTACTGAAATTATGTTTACACATACACAGGCAATGCTAATTCGAGGACAAACCAAATATCCAAGCTATCTTAATATTTAGAATTTCAACAACATAGTCATTGCAGCGTGTGTAATTTTCATAAAATCCCCATTTAGCGCAATTACTATTCGAAGCACTAAAAATAAATAAATTTAAAAACTAGAAATTTTTAGATATTTTAGATAACTCCAAAAGTAATTTATTCATGGTTATTGATCAACATGACTGCGTAATATAAAAATCGTCGAATTCTCTGAATGTGTCCGCTCTATATAAGAAGGAGACTTGATCATGTTGATATAATATAGTTAACATGTTGTCAGCACCATGTTGATATATGATCATTGCGATCACTAAATACAGTGGAATAATAAATAATATGTCTAATCATTAAAATGAATGATTAAAATTTATCGATCGCACCATCGCATCACACTTGATGATGACCAGAATTAATAATATTATAAAAATAAATTTAAAAAATTTATAAAATATTTGTGTTTGTGTAGGCAGAGCTGGAGCATAGTATACCCTAAAGGAACCCAGCCCCAGACCTCATTTTATTGTAAGACCCGAACATCAATCATATTTATTGAATTTTTATTGAAATTTTGACGTTATGAAACGTTCAACTTGTTATTTTGAAAATATTTCCAAATTTTGAAAAACTTAAAGTTAAATTACAGCATTTTCAAATTCGGTTTTGCATATAATTGTAAAGATTATTTTAGTTCGCCTACCATATGGTGGATCTCCTTTCAAAGATCGCTGCACAATTTGTTCCGGTTCAGCACGCAGAACGATGACCGAGCCAGCGTGAGATCTTATTTCACATACAAACTATCGGGGTTCTTCATCAGATCTATGATCTCGATATTGTACTGAGCTCGATATGTACCATCTACTTTCCGTTTTGGGCCGTAAATCACACGCATGACTCTTCTTTCAATGTAAGCTTCACAACACTTGATGGCTGTTTAGATTTTAGCAATGGCCTTAGAGGATTCAAAGCACGACTGCCTGGTGCCAGTCGTACTTTAATATCCTCATCCACAGTGTTATCGTTAGTGACAAGAGAGCTCAAATTTTGGAATATCGAATTATCACTGGAATCATAAAAAAATTAAATAAAATTTTCAAGATTTTGTAAATTTAAGTAGATTTTTAGAAGTCACCAATAATTTGTAGAAAATTTCCGATCTAAAATTTTCATGTGGTAATGATGAATCCAGTTTCATCAAAATTTATAAAATTTCATGATTTTTAGAAAACTGTTCAAACTTCTATTTGTAATATTAGATAACTTCTCAAATTTAAAACATTACTCAGAATTTTTATGATTTGAATAAAATTGAATAAACTTTAGTTAAATTTTAAAATTTTGAAAATTGTTTGTAATTTATAGTTGATTTTGTGATTTCAAGGACATTTTTAGAGAGAACCATTTTTAACTACAGGTTGATATATGACAAACCTAGTCGCCTGCCCCAGGTGAGAAACGTCTGATAGAACTGAAATTAAATATCTTACTCCACATCTTCATTATGATTGACAATTAGGCTTTTTCTAATGAGCTAATCAAACGGATTACAACACACAACAATTTCAGTTGGAATTCAAAACGTATGCATTCGCAAAATACTTGTCTTAACTGTATAACTATATCGTTTAAATTTAGTTGTAACCTTTTAACATAACTTGCAAACCCATGACATAGAATTTATATAAAACGTTAAGGACTTTGTTAATTTCAAATTTGCAAAAAAAATTAATTGAAACCAAGAATTTTCAAAATTTCTGACATTTCTGAAAATTTCTATATTTCGAAAATCAAAATACGAAATCAAAGGGTTTTGAGGTACTAAAAACTCCTGAAATTAATCAGTTCACAGTATAATTTTTAAATTTCATCAACATCATTAAATTTTAAAATTCGAAAAATTCCAAAACCGAATTTCAAAATTATGAATATTAATCAATCATGTCAAATTTCTAATTTATGGCGAAGGATTTTTGAATTTTACGGCATTCCTACAATTTTTTCAATATTCGAAATCCACAATCTAGGGAGAGTTTGCGATATTTTTCAAATTTGGAATTTTCAATCGAAATATAGTTCGGCACATCACTCGAATTATACAGATGAAATATCATAGTTGTTAGAGCCGTGACGTCTGCCTAATCCCAATAGAGGCATGATGCAAAACAGATGCGACTTAAATCGGGACCCAACCGAAGCAAATTGCGAGAGAATGCTTAAAATATATCCGGAAGGTGAAGAATTACTATATGTTCTTACTTCTTACTGATACTTTGTTCAAGTCGTTTTCGAAACCCAATTGCCAATTGTAATAATGTTAACTTCTAAATTTATACACCCGCATATACATTCGGAAATTTTCTATGAAATTTTAAATAAAAATTCAAAACTTAAAATTCGAATTGATCCCAACTCACAAATTTTAAATTTCAATGTTGAATTTTGAGTTTTTGAAGTATTTTGAATGCATACAATATTATACAGAAGTACAACTTATAAAACAGATAAACGAAACTTTAGTCGGATTCAAAGGAAGAATAATCCTTCACAGCATCTTATGTCTGATGATATTGAGATTGACATTAGTCTTACACAGCGAGATAATACATTTTTTTACTTTTTGCGACTGTAAATTCATCAAGCCATAAGAGGAAGTATTATTGTCTCCCAAGAATGTTAAAATCGAACTGTGTAAGGTTAAACACAAAATTTAAACAGGAGAATAATGGAAAGAGGAGGACACTTGAATATGCAGCTATGCATATTAGATATACTCTGAGTGAATTTTTGAAAGGTGGGTGTCCAAGATGAAATTGATTTGAATTTGATAAAAAACACAAAAACGTAGACAAGGTCGATAATGTAGACAATTCTTGAATGATTTTGTGAATTAGTTCTAAACTAGGATGACCAAATTTCTTTAGGAACAATGCGTTACTGGTGACAGTTTTATAGAATTTTCGTTAATGCATTTTAATCTCTTTTCAAATAGAATTGAAAACTAATTGTGCTCATTTACCATGAATCTACTTCATCGTCATGCTTATCCATTACAAAATAATTAATTTGACCCAGCTCAAAACAGCAGAAACAGCTCGCACAAAAATCGGAAAAACGGCTCACAAAAATCGAAAACATGGCACAACTAGTGCTGAAGAATGGCGGATGCGTTAATGGAACAATTTATTTGAAAAGTCACACCGGTAGTTGTGTTCTTTGATGCTTACTTAATTTGATGACCTACTTTAGATCCAATCTAAATAAAGGAACCAACCCATGCATTAAATTCGCTAATTATCAGCAATGGGGTTTAATTCCATGCATCTTTCGCTAGTCGATCAAGGAAATTTGTAAATTCTGGTAAATTCAGTCTATACATTGTGAATACCGTGAACCTTGACTCTATAACAAAACCAAGTTTCAACACTACTGGCAGTTTGAAAGAGTTGTTTGGAAATTTTATTATCATTCGAAAGAACATTTCGGGCCATTTATTTTGTACAGATTACTTCTTTCAAATGTTGGTCGCAACTGCGATGGCCCTTCCTCAAAGTTCAATTTTTGTGGTATCTGGCGAAAGACACGCGTAATGTTGCCTTCCAATGCCTCAAGTGTTACTGGTTTATCTACATAGAATTTGGACTTTACTTTAATTTGGTGTGGTATCACACGATCTAAATAGCAAATTCATCGATCCGAACAGTGAAATTAATTGCTCACCAACATTATTTCTCAATAAGTGCATTATTTCGCGCGCTATTCGCAGGTACATCCCGGCCGTCATCATTTTGAAGAAATATGTACCGATGATTTCACAGCCCCATACACCACCCTAAACCGTCTAATTAGTCGTTTATCATCCGCAATATGTACTGTAAATTGGGATTCAAACTTTCCGATAGTATTCCAAATAGTGGTCTTGACAGCCCAATTATGTCAACCGTAACTTGGTCTAAGCGCACGAATCATATTCCTCACAGAACGCTGATTTTCGTAATAAAGCTGAATAATTTGTAAACGCTATGCCGGGCTCAGTCTTTCCATGGTGAATGGCAAACAATACTGAATAAAAATACTATGACAGTTTGACAGTGACACTACTCATGCGTCATTTGTCAAAAGGAAACAAATGAAAAAATAAATTTTGAATTCCTAGGATATCTAAACTTGAATTTGTACATTCATGTACTACTACTGCCTACTGGTCATGCCTCAGTTGTGTTGGACAACGGCCCACGAATTTCACCTCTCGCGATGTAATACTAATATCCTCAACTGCTTCTATTAATCATTATGTCTTGATCTAAAAACCAATTGAAAATAGAACATACGTTTTATTCCATTATTCAATGCAGAGAATATTTAGGCACAAATGGCCTGCTTTAAGCACTTTAATTTGTTCAAAGTAATTGTACTGTTCTAGACTAGCACTCGGTAAAGAGCACTAACGTACGTTTAAATCACTACAGTAATACGTCATAGCATCAAGATGATGTACGAACCCAGTTATGGTGTACCACCTGCGTGCTTAACACAAGTTCAACTATGAACCAACAAGTTCAACTATTTAACCGCAACAACTTTAATTTACGCTATTGGAGCTGGCACCAGACTTGCCCTCCAATTGTTCATTGCTAAAGGATTTAAAGTGTACTCATTCCAATTACAGGGCCTCGGATTGAGTTGTGTATTGTAATTTTTCGTCACTACCTCCCCGTGCTGGGATTGGATAATTTATGCGCCCGCTGCCGTCCTTAGATGTGGTAGCCGTTTATCAGGCTCCCTCTCCGGAATGGAACCCTGATTTCCCGTTACCCGTTGCAAGCATGGTAGTCCTAGATACTACCATCAATAGTTGATGTAGGGCAAACAATTGAAAGATCTATCGCCGGTAGGACCATGCAATCCACATGTAATTCAGATTCATCTTATTAACGATACAGTTTATAAATATAATTTAATGTATCGATATCAAGTGTGGTCACGGCCAATTTCATTAAAACTTATTCCATATACTGCCCGTTTCTTACGAAATTCAAGTTTTTTGGAACTTTTCTACAAATTAGGTTACGAAATATCCAAGTTAAAAATCTGTTGTGCAATCAGAAATGGGAAACACAATGGCCTAACACAAAAAATCATATCCATAAACTGAGCACTTCTTACGAAATTCGAGCTTTTTCGGAATTATTTGCATATTTGGATATGAAATATTCAAGTTATAAATCTGTTGTATGGCCAGAAAATGGAGGACGCAATGGCTTAACAAAAAAATATCAGCCCAAGTGCGGTCACGGCCAATTTCATTAAAAATGATTCCATAAAAAACCCACTTCTTACGTAATTCGAGGTTTTTGGGACTTTTCTACATATTTGGATATGAAATATCCAAGTTAAAAATATGTTGTATGGCCAGAAAATGGAGGGTGCAATGGCCTAACAACTTATACTTAAAATATCAGCCCAGGTGCGGTCACGGCCAATTTCATTAAAAAAATGTCCAGAAACTGTCCACTTCTTACGAAATTCGAGCTTGGACTTTTCTGCATATTTGGATATGAAATATCTAAGTTAAAAATCTGTTGTGTGACCAGAAAATGGAGATCACAATGGCCAAACATCACTTGAAAAAATTGTGAATAAAAACTGTCTAATTAGGCCAACTAACTCGAATCTCAGAGTTTTCTACATAAGGTCGTTAGAACCTCTGAATAATGGGCACCTAGACCTTTCCAAATTGTTATCAACCATATAGGTGTAACAAGGGCTAGTCTGCTCTGGTATAATTCGCAAGTTAGACAAAAACCACGAACAAAATCAACTTTCACATTAATTCAGTTAATACAGAGCTTTTGACGTATCATCGCTAATTATAGAACAGTTGGCACACACAAAGATTATAATTACCACAAATCCCAAAATTTTCACAAAAGGTCGCTAGCACTGCTGAATAGGGTATAACTATTCAACAATTTTAGGGACGGTGTTCGTAGTTTTTGTCAATACTTTTGCTTTAGGTCCCTGGGTTTACTATTCGAAAGTAGTAGCCACTAGCCACAATATGTAGAAATAAAATCTTTTGTAAGAACTCTGAAAGAAATTTGTTATTAACATGTTAAAAATTCACTCCGGTTAGTCTTGTTGTGACAGAAGTGTTTGTTAAATAATTTTTAGATTTCGATCAAAATTTAATTTAAGGTAAAAAAGATTCAGGTTTTACTAATATTTACTAATTTAACAAAACACGCAATTTTAAATAATCCATTTAAAAAAAATAAGAATTGGTTTCAGTGAAAGAACAACATTTAAAAATTGAATCAAATATTGGAAAATTGATCAAATTACTTTAATTAAATATTTTAGGCTTACAATTATCGCTAAAATAGAATAACCATTTTCATTTTAGTCACAGTATTCTGGCTTATGTCTTACTTTTCAAAAAGATTGAAAAAAAATGTTAATCTAGTAGTCGATTTAAATTTGTCGATCTAACATTTTGTTTTATTTTTTATAAATTCAGTTGTAGATATGACGTTGACCAAATAGTAACAGATTGTCATTTTTAAACTTTTGTAACAATAATATAGCTTTTTTCTGTAATAGAAAATAAGTGTTAAGACGTAATATTAATTTTCAAATGCACCTCATTTCAAAACAACAATATTTACTAGTCCGTTTAATTTAAATCGGATCAAATTCATCGTCAGAGGGATTAGATTCAAAAAACAGTTCCATCCGAAGGGAGTAATGGCTTTAATGGACATTTCATATTTTTGGGCCAATATTATATTAAGAATTGTTTGAAACCACTTTTAAAAGATGCAAAACGTATTTATTATATCCATTAACATCCTGATAGGATGGAGTCAGTCATCCCCACGTCATTATTTTGCGTCGGACCACATAAAACCATAAGCTGGCCATTATAAAACGTTAATACATCGTGAGATCACTCAAATTCATCCAGAAATGATATAAAAATCTTAGCCAAAGCCTAAAACGGCATGTTCAATTTATTAGAAGAAACAAACCAATTTAAATCTTCAATTATTTAATAATTTGGAAGACGATGAACAGTTTTAATTATTTAATGTAAAAAATTGGAATAATTCAGTAACTTAAAAATAGTTTACCTTAAAAACCAAGTACTTGTTGGAAAGAGGGGTGTAGGCATTTTCAAATTACAAATTACAAAAATTTAGAAGAGTTGTGGTTTATTCATAAAATAGTCGTAAACATTTGTTTAAATTTGTCTTAGGCGAACAAAACTGTCTTCAATTCGCCAACACTCAATTTTTAATCTAATATGAAATCATAACTGATATACTGAACCATTTGCAGTTTTACTATTCGAGAGTGTGTACTTAGACATGCATGACTTAATCTTTGAGATAAGCATATAACTACTGGCAGGATCAACCAGAATGTAAATTGTATTTTTATCATGAAACAGTTTGGCTTCATGAATTTATTTTAAAGCTAGTTCAAAGCTACCAACGAAGTTAGAATAGATTTATGGGTCGGTTACGGAACTATTTTTATTTGTATATGGTTTTCCAATAGGAATGATATGATTTTTATGTGAAGTTTCGGCCATTTGTAATATGTCATGACCTGTCATTTTTTGTTTCATTGTATTCAGTAATGTTTACAATTTCATCATGGTGAGATATACGCAAGAACAACGTTTACAAATTATTCAGTTTTATTATCAAAATAATTGTTTTCCAATTGCAATTTGCCATTTTATAGTCGTAATAATCGTCCAAGTGTGCTCGCTATTCGTCGAATTGTTGAAAACTCTGAGCGTACATTTTCTTTATATAATGTTCAAGTGCCAATAAGACAAATAAACGCTCGAAGTAATGCAAATATTGCTGCCGTTCAGGCAAGTGTTGCTGAAGACCGCAATTTGTCGATTCCAAGACGTTCTCAAGAATTGGGACTGTCTCAAACCACAACCTGGTGGATTTTGAGAAAGGATTTGGGTTTGCATCCGTATAAAATTGTTCTCACCCAAGAACTGAAGCCATTGGACCACCGTAAACGTCGTGAATATGGAATCATCGGTACGTATTTTTTTCGAAATGAAGCTGGTAACACCGTTACGGTCAATGGAGATCGGTATAGATCGATGATAAGCAACTTTTAATGGCCGAAATTGGAAGAAGTTGATCTTGACAACATTTGGTTCCAACAAGACGTGCCACACAGCAAGTGCAACAATTGAATTATTGTGAGAAAAATTTGGAGATTCGATTTTTTCAAGAAATTGTGATATTGAAAGTTGTGATTTAACACCATTAGACTATTTCTTGTGGGGTTATTTGAAGTCATTGGTCTTTAGTAATAAATCATACTCTCTTTGAAGCTTTACAAATCAATATTCAACGTGATATTCATGACATACGATTTGATTTAGTGGAAAAAGTGCTCGAAAATTGGGTTCATCGAAGTCGTTCCTGCAGAAGAAGTCGTGGAGGCCATTTGAATGACGTTTTATTCAGAACTTAATTGTATCGATTGTACTTCACATTAAATAAAAAAACATTTCAATTTCCATAACAAGCATTACACTCTTATTGGAATACCCTATATAAATATTCAATTTATGATGAATAACTCCAAAACCGCGGTCAGCTTAAATAAAATTCTCAAAACCAAATCTCCGACGGAGCTTTAAACTAATTCTACTTAAGCAATTTATCACAAAAGATGTGATCTTAGAATATGCCAGATGATCATAATATGATCATATATCATTTTTAACTAAATAAAATTCACATTCCAATTAAAACTAATTTTTGATTATTTTGAATTTGGTCAAGATCAAAACGATTGTGATCTACATATATATCGAAAACTAAATATATACGATCGTGATCACTAGGCCTAAATATGATCAAATTCACTTTAAAAATTCGTTTAACCAATGTACTATAACAAACCTATTTTTATTATTCACTTTACTCTAACACTAGCACCATTTAATTTAATTAAAGTTTGATTATAAAAAATATAAAAAAAAACATAAAAAAATAGTTTTTTTTCCTTATATAAAAACTATATAAATTAATAATAATATTTTAATAAATCTAAACAGGTTTGTTGTTAAACATGAAATTGCATGTCTTCTCTGCTGTATGTGAAAAACGTGAAATTTTCCCGCAATAGGTATACATAAATGTATATATGTATATATACATAACTATACACTAGTTTTATATAATTATTATGATAAATTACAAAATATAATTTAACAAAAAAAAACTTACAAGTAATTTATGTTTTAACATTTTAGGCGAATTTATCAACACTCGACTGAAATAAAATCACTCAATTATATTTAAAACTAATATTTCGCGCGCTTAAATTTTTTTTTGTTTTTTTTGTTTTATCACTGTACAAATGTAACGAACACTTTGTTTTTTGTCACCGCAATTACGTATGTAAATAAATTTTCACACAATTTTCCACCTATATTTAATTTAAAATTTTTGTTTAAAACGGAAATACCAACAAACTTGTATAAATAATATCACTTTCTATCTATGAAATTTTCACTCCGTCAAAAAACAATTTTCACAAATTTTCTTTTTATTAAAAGTTATTTAATTTAAAAAAAAAAAAAAAAATTCTGAACCAAAATCGATGATCGTCACTAATAAACTATAATAGAAATTAAATAAAGAGCGATCGACTTAAGAGGTTGTATATGCGCGTCTTATCTTTTGAACGACTTTCGAACAACTAAAATACAATTTTTCTGCAAAGTTGACTTGAAGAATATCGTATATAGTAAAGAAATAAATAAAAATAATAACAATAATAAGAAAATTAATAAAAATAAAAATTAAAAAGATTAAGAAAAATGTATAAGAAATTAATGGTGTGAGTGTTGAATTGGTTAATAATTAGTATCCTATTTTGAGACTATACCGCTCCGCTCAGTAACATGCAACATGCTTACCGGGTTTGCAAATCCTGTGAAAGTGCACTACATGAACTTGTAACTAGGATTGAAAGATCACTGTGTATAATAGTGAGTTTCTTGTGGGTACGTACCAGGGATAGGCATTTATCCACATTTCTACGTCTACGTGTCGAGACAACATGTAAACAACGTAAACAATTCGTAGAAAGTTTTAGGTTTAATCATTAAAAAATTTATATTTATGTACATTGTATTGGCTATAACACGGTACATTTGTTCCAGAGAATATCGTGTAAAAAAAAATCATGTAAAATCATATTCAAGGAACATAAGAAAATGGTTCAAAGGACAATGTTTTAATCGGTGTCAGTTTCTGATAGTATAAGCGCATTCTTTTGTGCTGTATATGACTTTCGTCAGTAGAAGTGCTTAGTTGTATGTCTACATGTTCAACTGCGTTTATTGGTAACTGCCTATCAGAAACAGTTTCAGGCACAGGTTTAGTTATTTTAATAGCAAATTCGGTTATAGTATACGTTGTGATCCTACTTTGGAGAGTTCTTTGTATAGATCCTTGTATCAAGCCATACAGGATTGTATAGATCTGATTGAAATTTCACAGCTCATTCGTTTATGTGATCATTTGTGTCGATGTCTTCTAGTGCAACCTCTAATATTCATCTTCATGAAGTACTCTGTCAACAATTATTTAGCTTATATCATCAGCGGTAAAAGTATCAAATCCTACCTCCAACTGCTTGTGCCTAAGTGATTTTTTCTTTACACACTACATCGACCAAATTTGATGTCACAGCAGAATTTTTGCTTTTATGCATTCTGGCCATATGGCCTTTCAACAGGTATTTAAGTTCGGTGGTCTTATTTCTAAAACGGCCAAAGCAGCATGTTTTATGAAATCCATGATGGAATTTTTTTTCCATGCGTCAATAACAGTAATATTAACATCATTGTCCATTTTATTCAAAATGTATTGAAATGACCGCTTTATGTTTACTAAAAACTGATGAAGTAACCCAAGCGTTTTTATTTGCCATCCTATGGGCTGGCCCCTGTGGTCGGGGGGCACTCACATGTCTCGTAAATCTAAATTGCACGAACATGTTTCCTAAGAATACCACCACAGTATCCTTTGCTTGTCGTAGGAGGCGACTAAACGGTTGGATCGCTGGGCTGACGACCCGCATCCGTAAAAAAAATTAACTGTTTATAAAATCAACAAAACGAAAAATGGATACCGCCAAAACAACACCGGACCCCCGCTCAAGTACCCGGATACGAGATTTAGGATCGGCACGTGGAACGTGCAATCACTTAGAAAACCAGGAGCGTTGGAGGGTCTAATCACGTGCATGAAAGAGTATCGGCTGGAACTCGTTGCTCTTCAAGAAACTCGCTGGCCTCAAAGTGGAGACCATGTGTCCCAGGGCTATACGTTGTTCTACAGTGGAGATGACCTCGGAAATCTTGGAGCTGGATTTCTTCTTGGGCCGCAGGTAAAGAAGGCTGTTTTGGATTTTCAAGCAGTCAATAACCGATTGTGTATGCTTCGCCTGCGCATGAAGTTAGCCAACCTGTCGATAATTTGTGTACATGCGCCCACAGAAGTCAGCCAGCCCCAAGATAAAGACTCATTTTACAATGACTTGGACGATCTGATGGGATCTATACCCGAACACGATGTTAGAATGGTAATTGGGGACTTTAATGCTAGAGCTGGCAGAAATCAGGCCGACTTGTGTGAAAACATAGGTCCGTACTCCCGACACGAAACTGCGACCGATAATGGTGAGAGAATGATGTACTTTGCAATTGCTCATGATCTTAGAGTAGCAAGCACATTCTTCCCTCACAAACAGATACACCTAGAGACATGGACACATCCTCGCAAAACATCCCGGAGCCAAATTGACCACGTGTTAATTTCAAAAGGGCGAGCTCGGGTTGTGCAGGATGTGAGAACTTATCGGTCAGCAACCAAATACGTAGGCAGCGATCATTATTTGGTCGCTGCAAAGCTACGGTGGAAGTTTTCGTACAGGTCGGGGAACACAGCGAAACGGATGGAACGTTTCGACTGTGAAGGTCTGATAAATGAAGATCAAAAGAAACGATATCAGGATCTTGTCAGCGACAACATTGAGGGAGCTAATTACCAGTCTGACTGCGTGAACTCTGTCTGGGAGGTACTGAAAACTTCGGTTGTCAGTGCTGCTCAACAGACTTTAGGTATAGTGAAAGTCAGACCCAAGAATGATTGGTTTGATGACGAGTGTCGCCTTGCAGTTGAGCAACAAAATATAGCCCATAATGAAGTGCAACAACGTCTCACAATCGCAAGGAAAAACAAGGCAGCTCTTGCAAGAAGGGCAGCTAAGCGGATTTGTAGACGGAAGAAGCGAGAATGGTGGAAGGCCGAGGTTCTGAAAGTACAACAACTCAGCAATGAGCGTAGTTCACGTAATTTCTTTAAAGGAATTACTGGATTGCACCATACTTTCAGGCCTTCGTCAACCGCCATTCGGGACCGGGATGGAAACCTCTGTGTCAACATCGACGCAGTACTTGACGCATGGAGTGGACACTTTACTGAGCTGCTTGATGTTCATCATGCGTCACAGACTGTTGTTGAGCCACCTCTAAAACAGTCTGCGGAGATTTGCACTGAGGAGCCATCCCATGAGGAATTCACTAAGGCCATGCAGAGAATGAAACGAAACCGCTCACCTGGAGTGGACTGCATTAATTCGGAGCTCTTGATATTCGGAGGGGATACTTTGTGGAACTGTCTTTTCGACCTTATTCGATTAGTATGGCGAACCGAAGTTATGCCTGATGAATGGAAAGTGGCCGCGATATGCCCCATCTTCAAGAAAGGAGACCGCTTGAAGTGTGAGAATTATCGCGGTATAGCTCTCCTTTGCACAGCATACAAGTTACTGTCATACATTTTATTGGATAGAATCACTCCTGTGGCGGAGGGCTTGGTTGGTGACTATCAGGGAGGGTTTCGTCCGAATCGATCAGTCACTGATCAGGTCTTTTCGCTGCGGATGATTCTATCTAAATATTATGAGACATCCATCTCGGTACATCAGGTTTTCCTGGATTTCCGGCAGGCCTACGACTCGATCAATCGAGAGAGTTTGTGGTCTGCCCTGGAATACCTAGGAATGCCAACAAAATTGGTACGACTGTGTAGGATGACAGTGACGCAGTCTCAATGCTGTGTTAAAGTTGAGAACAGGCTATCGACAATTTTTGCAGTTAACTCGGGTGTTCGGCAGGGAGATGCTCTGTCCCCGATACTCTTTAATCTCATGTTGGAGTACATCTTTCGTAAAACTGAAACACCTCAGCGCAACATCTTATATCGCCAGTCCAATCAAGTGCTTGCATATGCAGATGACATATGCGTGATTGGACTGAATAGCAACGGAGTGAAAGAAATACTTGATCCGCTTGTAGAGTTTTCAGCTTCTGTTGGACTCCAGATCAATGAGTCCAAAACGAAATACCTGATCTCTGGTTTTAGAGACAATGGCACACCAGATTTTAGTAGTGGCCACCACACGTTTGAGGGAGTGAGGAGGTTCAAATATTTGGGCTCTCTTATCACTCACGATAACAGTGTGGGTGAGGATATTAAAGTGCGGCTGGCAGCTGGCAGTCGCTCTTTATATCCTCTAAGGCCACTGCTAAAATCTAAACACTTATCAAGTGCCGTGAAGCTGAAGCTTTACAAAGCGTTGATCAGGCCCGTTGTTATGTTTGGATGTGAAAGTTGGGCGCTGACGGATGAGTACGAGAGATGGCTCCTTACATTTGAGAGAAGAATCATGCGTGTGATTTACGGCCCTAAACGCGAAATAGATGGTACATCCCGAGCTCTGTACAATTTCGAGATCAGAGATCTGATGAAGATCCCCGATATTGTACATGAAGTTAGATCTCAGCGAGTACGCTGGCTCGGTCACGTTCTGCGTGCTGATCCGGAACGAATTGTGCAGCGATCTCTGAAAGGAGAGCCACCATATGGTAGGCGCAGAGGTCGTTGCAGGCGACGATGGCTCCACGATGTAGAGAACGACTTGGCCTCTTCAGATTGTCTAAGACAGTATGAAGACCAAGCTCAGGATCGAAACCGTTGGAGCCAGATTGTTGATTCAGTAAGGGGCCAGTAATGGCCTTTAACACTGTTTATTATTTTTATTATGGGCTGGCAAACTTTTAATATCGATAACTTTCAATGCTCGTGGTCGGAGAGATTTATTGATCAACAGAGGTTTTAGTAGCGGTCCCCTGATGCATTACTGCAGAACAAAGACTTAATACTATCTTTTACCACCTTAAAGCCATTAGCACGTTTTTCGAGTTTTGCTATGTATGTTCGGCTTGGCATGATTTTCCTGAAACGGCCCGTCTCATCGGCGTTAAAAACTTAGTCACTATTGTACCCTTTGTCAATTAATTTGGCCAGTGGCGAAGGGAATTCCTTGGCAGCTGCAATATTTCCAGAAGCTATTTCACCTTTGATCTTGATATTATGAATTGCATACTTTTCTAGAAATCCTTGCAACCATCCATTACTAGCAACAAATTTATTTTTGTTGTCGTCGATGGGTTTAGAAGATGTTGATGGTTCCATTTTTTTTATTTGTTCATAAGTTCTTAAAGCTTTCTGCTTAACGGTATTGGTATCAAGTGGTATACGTTTTTGGGTGTAATCTTCTATCCATGTCAACGGAACCTTTTCCATTTTTTCTACAACTATATTTCTCGTATACGAAGAAGACTTAGCACTCACTTTGGTAAAAGAAGCCACGGCTTGTCTAATAGCTTTTTAATTTTTTTAATTGTCCGAATTGTCGCTTCGTTTAAATTCAACGATTTTCCAACGGAACAAAGCAAAGAAAAAAAAGAAGGAACATGAATTGTATGAGTGAAAGTAAAGTAATTTTTCAACAAAATTTGAGTGAGTTAAAACTCAAACAATGAGTTGAAAAAAATATTTTGAGTTTGCGTATAGATTTTGAATTATAATTTAAGGTATAAGAATTTAAGTCAAGTTTAAATTTCACTTTAGAGCAAAATTTAAGTAAATTTAATACAAGATCTTTAGTTAAATTAAACGAGTGAATATAAATTAATATTTCAGCTGAATATGAACAAAAGTTGAGTGCATTTTGAATTATATTTAATCGTATTTGTATTTGAATAGCTTTTGAACTACGAGTATTTTAAGTAAATTTTCTTACGTAAAATTCCAGCGAAAATTCTAGTATGGGCTTGAATCAAATATTAATTATAATTATAATTAGTATTATTTTAAGTGATTTAAGCAAAATTTGAAAAAAGTAGAAATTGAATTTGAGTATATACTTTAATTTATATATGGGTGTCGTCAATGTATCCCGTATACGCATCCAACTTATATCTATAATGCTTATGATAAGAAATAACGGTTTGGGGAGTGACGTAATCCAAATCTGTATATTCTATATAATTTTGAACAGTTACCGCAGGCGGTGGGGTTGACCAGTGAGATTGGTTTGTCTCTGTATATTACAGAACGAAATCGAATGGTATGTTGTCAATGGGGTCGTGAGCAATTATACGATTCCACAGAATTTGTTGTACGTTCTGCATTATCTGTTTGTAAATCTGATTTTACAAAGCATGTGGAGACATAAATCGGCAAACGACCTTTGACCGCGTTAATATTTGGTGTGGGATTATAATTGACAAATTGGTTTGCCCTACTGTATTGCCGCGTCGATAACCCGTTTAGACAATATCAACAACGTCAATAATGTAGATAATCCATAGTATGATCTTGTAAACTAGTTCTACACTAAGGTGCCCAGGTTTCTTTAGGATAACAGTACGATACGGACGGTGACAGTTTTAAAATATCATTCAATGAATTTGAATGATATTTTAAAACTATCACCGTCCATCCCTGGTAGGTACTTTCCTGGATATTGCAGGAGTCTTCGATAGTACATCGTTTAATACGATTACTAATTTCTATACCAAATTTGGTATCGAAACTACAATTGTCAATTGGATTGAATTTATGCTTAAATCATGCATCGTTATCTCCATGCTAGATGAAAGCTCGGTTTCAGTCAAAATTGCCAGGGGTTATCCACTAGGAGGGGTGCTTTCACCTCTGTTGTGGCTTTTGGTCATTGACCTGGTTCTGACAGTTTCTGGTCAGCATTTGAATGTCTTATCTGATTTAACGCAACACGCTCTTCTTATTGTAGAACAGTGGTGCCTTGATAAGGGTTTATATGTGAACCCCTCTAAAACTGACTTAGTGGCATTCACTAGACATAGGAATACTGATACATTTTCAGTGCCATTTATGTTTGGGTGTAAGATTAACAGCGATTTTTTGGCAATGCAGAAGAGCTTTTGGTAACTCTTGGGACTTGTCACCTAAAATTCATTTTTTTATATACAAATCACTGGTTTCACCAATGCTAACATATGCATCTGTGGTCTGGTGACCAGCTGTGCTGGAAGTTGACATGTTTAATGACAGGCTGTGGCCTGAATTTAACTTTTACAAATCATTTGCGGTGGTTTACCTATCGAGAGATATGTGGTTCTCACCATACTTTCTCAAGCAAATATCTGAATCGCTAGCATTTTTTTTCAGATGGGTCGTTTTCTGAACAGCTGGCTTCGGCATCTGCTGCCCATCACTTGGTCTGAGAACTTCAGTTTGAGTGCTTACTGTACTATTTCTCAAGCGGAATTAATCGCGGTTACTCCCTGTGCCATTACAGCTATTAATTTCGCGGCTAAAGGTGAAGATATTATTTTCTGTACTAAAAGTAAATCTGTCCTCAACTCCTTAAATAATCTTTTGACCAACTCAAAACTGGTGAAGGATTGTTAGAATTTTGACATTGAAGGTAAAGAAATTTCAGACAATTTGGAAAAACTTGGCTCACGCTCATATTTCGTTGGACCTGAACCTACTGCTCCGTTGCCGCTTTACATTGGTAAAAAAATAATCAAAAATGCTGCTTTATTTCATTTAAAGCAAGCGTGGTTATACACTCCCACCCAAATACGTTATTATAGTGAGCCCAACTCGAACCTGACTAATTACGATCTTTCATTAAAAAAGGATAACTTAAGAAAGTATCAATTTTTACTGGCCATGTAACTAGTATCAATTTTTACTGGCCATGGCCATTCAAGTTCAAGAATTTATTCAGAAAAAGGGGGACTGATCAAAGAAATGTACATAATGTCACCTCTACCCCAGGCCCTCTAGTACGAATTCTCGAAAATGTAACATAATGTATTGTATAATTTTATAATCAGATGTTGGTTCATTGCAATGACGATCAAAATGTACAATATACCAAATTTTCACTTACTGCAATGTGATTAGGACATTACTTTAAAAAAAAGCCTGGCTTTTGGAATTACATTGGAGAATGTTTTGTTGAAAGCACATATATGTAAGTTTGAGTGGAAGAAAATTGGACTGCGTCAAGTTTGTAGATGATATGACTGTGCAAGTAAAAAACAACTAATTGATATGTAATTGATTTGATATATGTCTAAAGCATGTTAATCTATGGTCTAGCGACGGGGGTACTCAGGAAAGTATACGAAAATAAAAACTCGTTAAGGATGCATCATAACTCCCGAAAGGGTTAAACTGTTGTAAAGAAATGTGAATTAAAAATATAAAAAAAAAATCACAAATTGTTTTTAGAATTTATTTTCTGTTGTGCTTCTTCCAATTTTATTATATTTTTTTTCGTTACTTCTTTCTTTTCTTAATTTTCATCTTAACGTGATAATAAGACGATGAAAATGATGAAGTGAATAAATAATAAAAATTAAGAAGAATTTAATTTTTTTTTTACGTTTTTTGTGTTTTTACGAATAAAAAAAAAGTGAAGATGGAATTTCTAATATAAAGATGAGAGATGCAAGAAAAATGTTCAGTTCGCTGTTTTTGTTTTGTGTTTTGTTCCTGTGAAATTCTTGTTATGATTTGATCTTGTATAGAGCAATCAAATTGCCAAATTTAATTATACACACCGGAATGAACTAAATGGAAATTCTACTTCATGAGGATTTATATTTTCTTTTCGCGGTGTTTTCTTAATTAAAATTCAATTTATTAAAAAAAAAAAAAAATTTAATTTTAGATGCTGTGTGTGATGTGATGATGATGACGACGAGAGCATATAGGGAAGGAATGAAAATTGATCCTACATTCGTTCAATTAAATCTATATAAACGTCTCGAGTCGACGTCTTCTGTTTATACGAAAAAAAAAAAAATTAATAAAAATATCCAAGCAAATATTTAGGAGATCATTGACTCTTTGGTTGCGGTTATTTTTTATTATTATTTTTTATCTCTTTAGTGTTATCGTGTTGAAAATATATATATATATGTTTGTAAGAAATTTAGTCCATCAAAGATGAGAAATTTAATTAAAAGATTTCAAAACTTACATTTTACCATTATACAATGTCTTAATACATTCCCCGAAAAATGTGTCAAGACTCTTTTGAATTGATCAGGACATTTGATTAATTAATGAATGGGCAAATATAACTTTGGTGTTTGTTGTCTGTATACATAGTTCTTCGTTACATCCGATAGAATGCGTCTAACAATTTGAAATATGTATTCGATTCGAAAATTTTACTTTGTGTACAGTTACACAAATGGATGTATTGGCACATGACCAATTTGTCTACATACTTTGTAACATTTGGAGCAGATCTTTTCTTGTTGTGCGTGTAACAGAAACTTGTTAGATTTGAGTATCTCCATGAGAAATGTTAAAGAACAGTAATTTTATTTTAATAATAGACTTTTCATTAATAGATTTGATTTATTATTTTAGATATACCTAATGGCGGTGCACAGTGATGGGTTGGCCTAATATTTCTGCTCGGTTTTCTGGAAAGTACGATGAAGCTATAATAATGTCTGCTTTTCAATTGACTGCGATCATACTGATCATATATTTATACTAGCGCTGCGATTTTATCTTCAGATGTAAAGCTTTCTAGGGCTTTCGATCGTATTACAGTAGATCAACCCTTTAATTATTTATAAATGAGACCAGTGAGTAATGACATGAGAAACATTGTTTCTTGCTGCCTTTAATTTAGCTGGAATATTTGGGAGGTTATTTACCAAGAAATATATTAATTCCTCACGTTCTGTCTACTGTCCCAGTTATCGCAATATAAATACCAAAGTGTACGAGTTCAATATAGACCGCTCCAAATTTTTGTGTATATGAAGCACAATAATAACCAACCTGCGCACACCATCTAAACCAAAAACCTATAAAAATGAAAAAAATATTTAAAAAATGTCTTAAACGAAAAATTAGTTTATACATATAAAACATCAAACGCATATCTTTAGTTCATAAAGTATGTACGAATTTTTATGAGATCCAATGAAAATTCAGCCGGCATTAAATAAACGGAAAAATCAAAAAAAAAAAAGCAAATACAATAACAACAACGAAAAATACTGGAAGCAAGAAATCATCAAAAATATTAAATACCTTGGTTATTATTTTCTTATTTAATACTCCTTTAACACATCTGAAGAGCGCAGCGCACATCATATATATTTACAAGAAATCGTGGTACAACAGTAAAAATAATATCATTACAGCCAATTAATTACAGTAATTAAATTTTTATTTTTTTTAATTTCATTTAACGTTACTGTGGTATAAAATCTCAATTTCATTTACTTACTACAAAAAGAAATTCCGATAAATACTTCGTATGCGCAGGAGAAGAACAAAAGAATTAAAAAAAAAAAAAACAACTACAACGTCTTAAAGACATTGAATATGTGTTACCGCCTTTTTTCAAATGAAAATTATTATTATCACTATTATTATCGTTATTATTGTTTTTACGTTTTTATGATCGCATCATATATGCCATATAACAAGAAAATAAATGAAAAACGAAGAAGAAGAAAATTTCGTACACTTTTTAGTTTTTACAACCGAAATTATCATGATCATGTAAAAGTTTATTTATGACATTAAAATTATATTATTTTGTTTTTGGTTGGTTTGGTTGGTGGTTGGTTGGTTTGTGTAGTTGATCGTGAAATTTTTTTTTGTAAAGTACATATAAAATATCGCGCGATTATTATGTAAACGAAATTAAACGTTGTGAGCATTGAATAATTTATCAAATGATCGCAGAATTATGACACTCGGTTCTTTTCTTACATGTATATACATATATATATCGTTAAGTGTAACTTAATTTATGTGCACAAATTGTATGTATGTGATCTTGTTAGCGCGATCAATTTTTTTTTTTAATTTTTATTTTGGAGAAATTTATTTTTGGTCGTAATTTGTAAATATCAATTATGAATGTATTATTAATTGCTGGTGAGAGTTGTAACTGGGTTACAAGTTGCAACAAGCGATCATATAACTTTTAATTGATAAATTGTAAAAAAAAAAAAAAATATATGGATGTATTGATGTGTTGTAACGACAATGCGGTTTTGGGTCAAATATTACTCGGGTATTGATCATCGATAATTAGTAGTTTTATATTTTGTTAGCGATTGAGGTTCATGTAAAAACTAAGTAAATGATGAATTAATTTGACATCATAAACGGAAGATTGAATTTGTCAGTAATAGGCTTTCTCTAGGAACGGGAAGCCTAAGAAACTACGAGATGTTAGATATGAGGACCAAACTGCAAAAGGTTTTAGTGTTGTAAGATCGTTTAAATCTGGTCAATATTCCCATAATTGTTTGTCAACTGGTTTTTCGTTTTTATATTTTTATTCGTCTCAGCTTCGCGTTTTATTCGCCAAAGCTTCGTGTTACTAAATCTGTGCGCCATGAAAGCATAATCATCTTCGTAGTCCAGATCGCAAAACACATATACATGAAAAAACCGTGGCCAAAATTATTAGCCACCTTATTAAATTTACCAAAACCTGTTATTTATTTCAATGTTGTCGTCAATTGTGTCGCCTTCTATGGACCAAGTGTTCGAAAACCAAAGTCGGGAAACAATCACCTTCCAACAGGATAGTGTTCGAAAACCAAAGTCGGGAAACAATCACCTTCCAACAGGATAACGCCCCATGCCATACTGCTCGAGCCTCACATCGCTGGTATACCAGTAATCAAATTGAGGTGCTTCCATGGCCAGCACAGAGTCTCGATCTCAATCCAATTGAGGATTTGTGGAGCATTCTTAAAAAAAATGATAAAAAAGCGGAATCGACGATCCAAGGAGGATCTGAAAAGAATTGCTCAAGAAGAGTGGGAAAAATCCCAAAATCATTTGCAAAAATGAGTAAAATCAATGCCAGCGAGGGTAAAAGCCACAATTAAGGCAAAGGGAGGAGCAACAAAATATTAAACTTACCAATAAATAATTTAGTTGGAATTAAATAAATAACACATAAAAACTATTTGCTTATTATTACTAAATAACAGATTTTGGTAAATTTAATAAGGTGGCTAATAATTTTGGCCACGGTTATATATATATATATATATATATATATATATATATATATATATATATATATATATATATATATATATATATATATATATATATATATATATATATATATATATATATATATATATATATATATATATATATATATATATATTTAAATAAAACTCTATAAAACTAACGAAAAAATTATAATAAAATCCGAATTAAAAAATTATGTACACTTTCCTAAAAATTGTACACATTTAACCTGTTGCTCAAATTTAATACTTAATTTCCATTTAAATGGAATATAATTTATAGTTTTTCAAATATTTTTTATAAAATTGTCTATTTTATTATAATTATTTAGGCTCAAATAATATTGTTAATACATAATTCAAAAAATTTATAAAACATAATAAATATTAATAGAAATGTTTCTATTTGCCAACCGAAAATTGTACTAGATTGTATGTTATTGCTCAATTTGAGACTATTTCTCGTGGAAGCCGATCATTGTATAAATATTTTGTTTCTACACGTCAAATCGTTAATTACATCGTTAGCGCAAAAAAAGTTGAAATTTGATTTAATTAAGTAACTGATTTCACGCACTGCTAAATTATAAAGCTTAAATTAAGTATTCTACTGAATTATAGCATTAAAAGTATTCAACTATACAATAGTTTTATCCTATCATAATAATTTTTTTAAACGATAAGTTGTGCGAGTTGTTCGATAAGTAAAATATTAGAATACCTCTACGCCAATCAACTTTCAGTGGTTACCAGCTAAAGAAATAAAATCTAATATTTAATTTTATATCAAAATAATTATATTTAGATAATATTTACGTAGCCTGCCAAAAATTAGCTTTAATTATCTAAAACACATGTAAAAGAAAGAAAATGACAAAAAATTAGGTTAGTGCGTACTATTTTACTGAAATATTGTAAATTTTAATTTGTTGTTGCCATTTCAAGTGTCACCATCATCTTAAACACAGCGCACTGAGACTTTCACCATTTTAGTGAGATTTTCATCAAATTTTACATATAGCGTTGCTTTGTATTTAGTGGGACCTCAGTGAGACCTCAATGCGATGGATTCGCCCATTAATGAAAACTGTGGGAACTAAAGTAATGTCTTGATTTTAGCACAAAATCTACTTGGAGAAGTTCAACTTAATTTAATATATAAATCTATATTAGGTTTAAATTTGGGATCCAATCATACCTAATTTGTTGAGTGTTAATTTATTGATTTAGCTGATTGTTGATTGTGATAAATTTCCAACGGAATGGAGATACAGGGTGTCCGCTGGGAAGGTATACTACTTTATTGTGTCGCCATTTTAGTAAACGTTGGTCTTGACAGTTCATATTTGGCAGTCGTGAAGTAGACACGTGGCAAATTTATTATGGAAAAATATTCGATAAACCAACGTGTTTTAATCGTTAACCCATTTTATCAAAATCAATCATCGATTACTGTGACGATGAGGAAGTTACGTGAAATTTTTGGGAGAAACAACGTGCCAACAAAACGCACTATTTATCGTGTAGTGAATGATTTCGAAGAAAGAGGGTCTGTAGGTGATAGGCCCAAGCATGGGTCACAACGTACTGCAAGATCGGCTGAAAACATTACTGCTGCTCAAGAAAGTGTTCAAAACAATCCATCAACCTCAATTCGACGCCGTGCTCAGGAGCTTGGTCTTCAAAGAACAAGTTTGGCCACAATTTTGCACAAGGATTTGCATTTGTTTCCATTTAAGATTCACTTGACACAAGAGCTTCTTCCACAAGACCATTTACGCCGCCTTATATATGCCAATAGGATGTTACAGCTCGCCCATGACAACCCCGATTTTCATGAAAAAATCATAATGAGTGACGAGGCACATTTTCATTTGGATGGATATGTGAATAAACAGAATAGTCGGTTCTGGGCAATGGAAAACCCTCAAATTATTCATCAGTCACCTTTACATCCATTAAAAGTGACAGTCTGGTGTGCAATTTGATCAGGAGGAATCATTGGACCTTACTTCTTTCAAAATGAAAACGGCGTAACGGTAACTGTGAATGGGGAGCGATATCGTGATATGCTTGAAAACTTTTTAACGCCACAACTGCATGCTTCGGGCTTGATTAACATGTGGTCAACAAGACGGTGCCACATCGCATACAGCCAGGATTACAATGGAATTACTGTGAGACCTCTTTCCACAACAAGTTATTTCAAAAAATGGTGATGTTGATTGGTCTCCACGGTCGCCTGATTTGACTCCTCCAGACTTCTTTTTGTGGGGATATCTGAAAAGCAAGGCTTATGCAAACAAACCAGAAACGCTTGAGCAACTCAAACAAAATACTCGTGATTGTATTCCATACATAATTGCCGACATTAAATAAAACATTTATCAATATAAGATCCATTCTCTTTCATTTAATCAAAAATTATAAACAAACAAAGTAGTATACCTTCCCGGCGGACACCCTGTATTAGATATAGCAGATTGTTGATTTATAATAATTGTGTAAGATCGAGCCTTCGCCACAAGTGAGTGTAGTCTGTCATTCTCAACTATGGTGAAAAATATGTAAAAGAATGTGTGTGTCATAGCAACTATAGCATAAGGCACACAGTCAAATAATTCATAAAGATTCGGATTTGTTCTTACACATATCACATTTGGTGATGTTAAACCTTGCGCTTCATGGATCGTCATGACTTTACTAGTTGATGGTATGATGAGTTGAGAAACTAATTGTTTATCCGCCTTGGTGAAATTTAGATAATATGTATTATCTAAGACAGGTAGCCTCGATAATTTTGATGGCAAATTAAGAAATTCGACCGAGGTCTCCACCGAATTTTCAGTGCTGATATTATAGGATAAAATTCCTTTAGAGCAAACGTAACATCTGCAGGACATCTATATGTTACATTTAACGGTTCTACGTTGGTTAAAAATGAATTTGCATCGGAAAACTGCATATTGACATGATGTACTCTGTCAATGTACGGTACATATTTTATTTTTATCACCCAGAAGGAAAACCTTTGTACATTTGCTTATAATAACCACAAGTCCGATATAACCAGTCCGAGGCAACCATTTATCAGCTAAGATGCAATCGTTTTGTAGTTACCTTTAACTTTGTTGAAATCCATATTTTCTTTAACACAACCAGAAGCAACTTTTAATTTAAGATCAGCTAGTCCTTCTTTAGTGGCGCATAGAAGAAGATCACTACCTAGTTTATGGTTGTTTATAATCCATGTAGATTTACCACAACCAAGAACTCCTTGAACATTTGTAATATTTGGTATCGTGATGTTTTCCTTTTAGTACATAATTTTTAAATGGTTGTACATCAGGCGATTCAACATGATTTCCGTGCCCGATGAACAGAATAGGTACCTGTTTGATGTTAAAAAGTTATTGGAGTCCGTACCGATTTTAATCAAAAATTCTCCATCAAAGCTATAAATTGATATTAATTATTAGGCTTTTCTATATAATGTCTGGTATGATTATCGAATACAAATATATTTATCGACCACAATGAAGAAGCTGAATAAGGCAATAATAGGTAGATATGCTTGTTGTAATATTTATGCAGGTGGGTTCTTATAAGATTGTAAGAAAGCTTCAAATAAAACAGTATTTCGATTATTGAGTTTTTGTAGTAGTATTCAGCAGATAAATCCTTATAGATTGAATGGAATATTTAAGATCCATTTGATGTTACGACATAGACAGTTTGTGATATAATCTAAGCCCACTTTTAATTTGTTAACTGATCAGTTACTATCCAAAGTAATGGTAAAAGGATCTTCTTTCCGATGTTGTAAGTAAGACGTTAATGTGTTAAACGCATAGATTAGATCACTGTAATCAGTTTTGGCTTGATTTGTAATCATCATTACAAACTTATCTTCAATTTGATAAACTTTGGTGACAGTGTTTATAATTTCATGTAGAAATTGCTTAGTTTAGCACTCTTATGGCTGGTTTACATTCAATCTTTAATCTTTTTTCCCAATTCTATTCCTAAATCAAATATGTCAATAAAAGAAGATAGCTATATGCTTCTAAATGGAAAAAATTAATAGGTGTGGAAAAGACAACTATGTTATATAAAAAAATTCACAATTTGGTTGCAAACTTTACAAAAAATGACAAAATATTGAAAAAAAGACGAACCCGTTCATCTTTTTTCTTGAAAAAGACAATGTTTATTTGGCTATGCCTACTTTCTTTTTTCATGCAGATCATATGAATGTACTTGTTTCTCATACGTTCATTTTATGGAATAGAGAAAAAGATTGAATGTAAATCAGCCATTAATCGAAAGAAATTTTTTTATAATGCATTTATATAATTTTTTCAGCATAGCCACACAAGATATTTGCCATTTATCCAGGTTGAGATCTGAGGTTCAGCATACATATTCTATTGAATCGGAATAAGCTTTAAAAAGTGATACCCAATTATAAGTAGTCTGGAGAGTAATCACCCCCAATGCTACTCTTTTGCAACTTAGCAGATGAGATGAATGATTTAGTTTTGGCTGGAGTTGACCTAATATTCAACAAAATTTGACAGCCTAGGCGTCTTGTTGTTGTTTTCAGATCAAGAAAAATGCAGCAAGCCTCCATTTGTGTCACAAATTGCATTCCAAAATTTGTTATTGTTTATATTAACTCCATAAAAGTCAGCTGTTACTTTTGAAGGTGCAAATCTAACTTCAACATGCTTAGAACTGTTGAAGTTTATGGATTTCAATCATTCTCGGTATCTTGGTAGAAATTTTCAGGGCATGAAAAGTACATCAAGCCACCATGTACGCCATCGACTACATAAACGGTTTTAGAGGTGATACGATTATTAAATGCAGCTAATTCGGTACTTCTGTTTAATTTATTTAAGTTTCCGGATTGGTGTCCCTGGTATTCCGAAAAAAAAGTTTTTTTTGTGTAAAATCAAACTCCTTGATGAAAAATCCCGGTGGCCAGGAGTTGGCCCCGGTGGCCAATTCAACATTCTAGAAAACGATTCAACATGTACACTTAGGCGATATGATACATAGTTGTAGTTGGAGACCGCTTGAAGTATGACAATTATCGCGATATAGCTCTCCTTTGCACAGCATTCAACTTACTATCCTACAATATGTATATTGGTTAGAGTCACTCTTCAAGTGGAGCGCCTTATTGGTGACTATCAACTTGGGTATCATCCGAATGGATGCGATTGGGTAGAATGAAAGTAATGCAGTTTCAATGCTGTGTTAAAGTTGACAACAGGCTATCAAGAATTTTTGCAGTTAACTCGGATGTTCGGCGGTGGGATGCTCTGTCCCCGATACTCTTTAATCTCGCGCATGTTAGAGTACATCTTTCGTAAAACAGAAACACCTCAGTGTTGTATTGGCAGTCCAATCTGTGTAAAAGCAATGGATTGAAAGAAATATTTAATCCGCTTGTAGAGTTGTTTTCAATTTCTGTTGTACTCCTGATCAATGAGTTGGTTTTAGGAACAAGATGAGGGAGTGATGAGATTTAAATATTTGGGCTCCACACTCACGATAGCAGTGTGGGTGAGGATATTAAAATGCGGCTTGCAGCTGGCAGTAGTGCTTTGTATCCTCTAAGGCCACTGCTAAAATCTAAACACCTATATCAAGTGCCGTGAAGCTGAAGCTTTACCAAGATTTACGACCGAAAACGCGATGTAGATGGTACATACCGAGTTCTGTACAACGTCGAGATCGGAGATCTGATGAAAATCTCCAACATTGTACATGAAGTAAGATCTCAGCGAATACACGCTCTACGGTTTAATCCAGAACGAATTGTGCAGTGATCTCCGAAACGAGGACCACCATTTCGTAGGCGCAGAGGTCGTTGCAGGCAACGAAGGCTTCACTGTGTAGAGAACGACTTGACTTCTTCAGATTGTCTAAGACAGTATGAAGAGCAAGCTCAGGATCGAAACCGTTGGAGCCAAATATTTCACTCAGTAAGGGGCCAGTAATGGCCTTTTAAATTATTATGCCATACTCCATGTTTTGAATAATTTTAATTATCAAGCTGTATAGCTTAATAGGTCTATAAAAATACAAAACGAAACCAGGAGCACCCTGTTATGTCATTTTATTACATATTACATACAATAAATTGTATGTATTATATAGCAATACATATATGTATATGCAATTACAATTTAATTGGTTAATTTTAGCGATCGTTTAAAACTAATATCCGTATATTAGACCAACCATTAGACTGGGACGCATTAGTTCATTAAAATCACGTACAAATTCATTAAACTGTGTTAAAGCATAAAAATATAACTGATTCATTTTCAGAATATATATAGGAATGACTAAGTAACTTCCATTATTTTTTTTTTTTAATGTAACAAATAATTTCACGATCCTACGAATTTCTGTTATTTGGGTATGTGGTATGGTCGATACCGTCACCTATTTAAAAAAACAGAACATTTCCCATACAAATTCGCAAAAAAATTAAGTTGTCTCCAAAGTATCTCGTCGTTATATCAGATCATTTCAGTAATTTATTGCATGTAGCACGAAATTTTTGGCAAATTTTTAATTAAATTTTCAGTACCGCGATTAAAGTACTGTGATACGCAGCAATGAAAGAATTCTTTAAAAGTTGATAACAAATCATAAAATAGCTGACCACCCATAATTTATGCTGTCAGCATAAAATCGATTAGAAATATTGTATAACGATAAATAATAATTCAACAAGTTATTTGTGTTGTGCGAGCGCAAAAAGGTGATATATTTTTGAGATAATTCGAGAATAGAAATGTAGCTTCTTCTTCTTCTTCTTGTTCTTAGCATATTCTTGTGATCTTGGTTTGTCTTTTACTTAATCTTTGTTGCTACTGTTGAGTTTCTATGTCATTTTGTGATTCTTGAAATGAAATATTATCATTTTTTCGAAATGGAATTTTCAGATTAAATTTTTCTATAGTTCACATAAAAAAATTGGTTGTGTCGACGATGAGTATGCAGCAAAAAAATATTAAAATATGTCTGCACGAACAAAGTAAATTTAAATACAGTAAGAAGTACACGAGGCTATTTTGTATCCCAGACCAGACTCAGGCACAAGTTTTGTTACAAGTTGTATAGGTTCTCACTAAGGCAAACCCGCTCAAACTGCTCTCCGATCAGGTTGGTCTTCACCTTCGAGTCAGTGATTTTTTTTCCTAAATATGCAGGTGATAGGTGCCAATAAGACGAGATCCACCTCATTACACCCCAATCCTAGATGGGATGGTGGAATGGCGCAACCTAACAATAAGGAGAAATTCCTTTCAATATTCCACGTTTCGATTGGTACCAATAGACATTCCAATTGTTCGAGAAAGTCAACTATTCGAATATCGAATAATAAAATTCAAACTATTCGAATATTCGAATATATTCGTCAAAATAAAAGACAAAATTTATTGGTAACAAAAAATAAAAAATAATCATTTTATTTCAAAACTTAACGAAAAATAAAGGTAATTATTAATAAATAAGTAATATTAAATGGTGTAAATAGTTTACGAAACTATTTCATTTTTAAAAACGTATATTTTAAAAATACTAAAGAGTTAAACGTTTCCAAATTCAGACGAGTTCTCTTTTTCGTTTTTATGGCACCTGCGGTAGAAAAAACACGTTCAGTGGCGGTTGACGTTGGCCTAATGGTTATTAAGGCGTTGAATAACACATCCAACGAACTAGTTCTTTTTCTAAATGAATCTAGTTGACGAAACTCTTTTTTAAGCCCGCTATATCTGTCGATCTCTTTATTGGGCTTTGAGTTCTTTGGTTGCATTATTCCTGTAATGGTGTTCTGCAATTCTTGTTGTAGTCTAACTGTGGCCGTTGGAAGTGTTCCACTTTCCAGCAAAATATCCGAATTGGACTCTTCCGATAAGCTAAAACTGTTATTGTTTGCATCGTTAAACAATTGTGGATGAATTTTTTCCATTATTTTCTCCGCTAAGGAAATCGCGGCACATTTTGTTGAATATCTGAAATATTCGTTTGAGCGTGGAATATTTCCTGTTTGAAGGTAAATAATCAAAGTCAGTAATATCTCATCCCTTCGTTCATTCATTCTTTTTTGTAATTCAACCAGCAACGTTTTACTAATATCTGATTCCATTTCATAAAGTTTATTGAATAGAAATTGATATACACCTTCTGCTGTGATGAGAGTCGCACTATTTTTGCTCAATTCCAAAACAGCAGTTTCTACTGGCAAGAGAACATCAAGTAGGTTTTGTAATATCAATATTTCACTTTCAGAAACTGTTTCCATATTAAAATCATTTAAAGATTTGTTAACGCTCACAGCTAATTTCAAAAATCGCTTAAGCATAATACTCAACGAATTCCAGCGCGTTTTTATGTCCAATTTAAGTTTAATTTTTTTCCCAAACTGTTGTAGAACGTTTCTTTGTAAAATTGAATGTTTTGCAGGAGATGTCTTAAACATTCTTATAATAGTTCTTATTTTTTTTATAATTTCTTCGAAATTATCATCCATACCCATACGCAAAACCAGCTCAGTTTCATTGTTGTTGTCAAAATCTAAATCAATATTAGAAAATGAATTGCGTTCCGCAGCTTCTTCGTCAGGTTCTTCTTCATCGATATCTTCATCGATGAAACTACCAGGATCATTGTCTTCAGCAGCTTCACATTGGTTCCTGTCGGGCTGTTTTTTATAAAAACAACTTATTACGGCCAAATGTAAGGCGTGATTATGGCAAAGCTGATTAATTGCATCTAAGTTAGCTCCATATTTTTTCATGACGGACGCCCCGTCGTGGGTTGATGCAATAACGTCATTTTTTATATTAATACCGAATTCTGCCAACTTAGTTTCTACCAAAAGTTGGATTTTCTCAGCATTCCCTTTCCCCTCGATTTCCGATAAACCTAATACATGATAATCAAAAGTTGTTGAATCTGTCCCTAAAACATGGGCCGTGACATTTAAATATCGCGTCAAACCGCAATCGGTCCACTCATCAACAGTGATTGAAAATTTTCGATTTGTTTCTTTCAAATTTGTAAATAAAGCACGGAGTTCGCCACGTTTGGTTTCGAAAAAACTGTTGATATGTTTTGACACCGTCGAAGGACTTTTGGGCATCAGTTTTAGACGTCACTCAAAAGCAGGGTTTTTAATATTTTGTATGCGTATTCGGAGTACGATTCAAATTATTTTGTAATTCAAATTATTCGAATATTCGGTACAAAATATCCGAATATCGAATAGTCTAAATTAGGTCGAATATATTCGAATATCGAATATTCGAATATTCGTTTGGAATGTCTAGTACCAACATAGCAGATATATGTCGAGACAATTGTTTGTAAAATTACAAAAGGTTTTCCAATAAGAGGTTTTATGTTGAATAGCCTGCGCTAATTGGGCAGCTGTCAATTTTGAAGCTGTAATCTTTTGAAATTTGACAAGTAAAAACTATGACAATACTAAAAATGGACAACTATATAGTGAAACTGGTGGAACACTAACTTGTCCCAACAGCTCACATTTTGGTTGTTCAATGTGAGTAACCGTGACTCCAAATCCTGGTTTAAGCCGACCTATTGATATGGAAGTGTTTGTCCCATTTTTATCAATTATAAAATATTTTCTGAAACGTCGAATTATTTTTTATGGGTCTTCTTATGGCGGTGTGAAACCAGTGCGGATTTTATCAACTCAGATGAAAGCAGCATAGTCACATATTAATATCCAGCGTTTTTGGAATAAACATGTTATTTTGCGTAGTTGCTCAATAACTTGGCCAGAGTCTGCTGGTTGTTGATCGGGTCTTTCTTATAACATTTCACCTTGAGTGGTTGACCGTACACTAACTCCGCTGGTGAACATTTGATAGTCTCTTTTGGGGGAGCTCGTTTGCCAAGGAGAAGCAGAACTATTGGCAGTTGTAAGCGATAAAAACGTTCCACCATTCCGTTAGATTGTGAGTGATAAGGTGTTGTTGGTTAGTTCCGCGAACAGCTTATAGGCTCGTATTGGTTTCCTTGATCTGTAGCAATGTTTACAGGCACTCCAAATCTAGATATGTAATTTTCAACGAAGGTTTTAGCAATGGTTGCGGTACACATATCTCTCATAACATATGTTTCAAGCCATCTAAGTGATTGTGCGCAAAACGACCGGATGGCGGTTTAAAATGTACAAATTCCGATTTCGTGTGTCCTGAAAGGAGTCCTTACGGAGTTTTTTTGTGGCTAAGGAAGTTAAGAGCTTTAAAGCCAAAAACGCATTTTGAAGATTTGATATTAATACTAAAATCAGCAAGCTTGAAAAATCGTTTTAAAATATTTTTGTTAAGTGAACGCTATTCATATAGTATTCCTTGTCGTGTGAACGTCGCTTCCATAGTACTCCCCCTCTAGTGTTTAACGAGAATTTTTAAGAAACCTACTCCCGGAACCGTATCGGAAAATACACCTTTCTCCCACATTTTGTTGTCTTAGTCTCAATTTCGATTCTTGGCTCTGGAATTGTTTCGGTAGAGGAAGAATTTTCCTCGTTCTTACTGGGAATTATTTTTATTGTGTAATTGGTACTAAGTTCATCCAAGTCTTCCAGCAAATACGAAGGTTTCAACCTTTCATGATATCATTATATTAACGTCTAAAAAAATGAATAATTTTTTTAGTTTTCCACTATATTGACTATTGTAACTTAATTTCCTTTTTATGAATAAATTAAATTTGGCAAAGCAAAAAAAATTTTTTTTTTTTTTTATTTTTCTATTTTTTTATTTATATAATATTACAACTGACTTTATTCTAAGTCATCTAGTAACTTTTCTATCATAATTATATTAAAAGTTGTTGGGATATAGCCCAACGGCTAGTCCCAGAAATGAAAATTAGTTATTTATTTAAATATTTCCTATAATAGTAATTTTATGTTCCATTTACTAGATCAATTGGTTTGGTCCTTTAGAGACGTCTTACTGCCAACGGTCTGTCCCGCATATTGCGTATCTCGATGTTTTCGTGCTGTCGGAGGCGTGAATCATGCTTGAGAGCATGATACGTAATAACTTCATCGATGTATTCCATCTTTAAATCTCGGTGGAGGTCTTCATTGCTACTATACCATGGAGCATTTACAATATTCCGAAGTACTTTGTTTTGGATCGTCTGTATCATCTTGATGTTCGTTTTCTTGGTAAAGCCCCAAAGCTGTATACCATAGGTCCATACCGGTTTCAGTATTTGCCGGTATAAAAGCAATTTATTGTGTATAGATAGTTCAGAATGTCTACCTAAGAGCCAATACAACTTCCTATACTTTATGTTCAGCTCTTCCTTTTTCTTTTTGACATGTTCTTTCCACCTCAACTTGGCATCCAGCTAGGCAACCTGTTTAGAGTTGATTATGATTGGGATTCTATTAGAAATGTTTTTATTAGTAAAGTTCACATGCACAGATTTAGTTTCGTTCAGTTTTATCCTCCATTTTTTCATCCAACACATAGTTCCCAACTGCCAAAATCATCAGCATATGTTGCAGTATCATCAGCATATGTTGCTATAGTGGCTTCTTCATTTGGTGGTATATCCCGAGTATACAGGAGGTACAAGACAGGGCCCAAAACGCTACCTTGTGGTACTCCAGCTGAAATTTTATTTAGCTCCGAGTATTCGTTTTCATATTTTACACGGAAGTGTCTATAGGTTATGTATGATTTCAGAGTTTCATAGTATTATTTGGGAAGGTCTAGCTTGAGCTTGAACTCCAATCCACTGTGCCAAACTCGGTCAAATGCTTGCGCTACATCCAGGAAAACGCTTGAACATATTTTTGTAGTTTCTAGTCTTCGCTCTATTATATCTGTGATTCTATGGACTTGTTCTATAGTCGAGTGGTTTTCTCTGAATCCAAGCTGGTGGTCAGGAATGAGATTTCAACCATTATAGGTTTCATTCTCTTCAGGAGCAATTTTTCAAAAACCTTGGCTATGGTCGGGAGTATGGATATCGGTCTGAAGGACTTTTTATCGTTACATTGTTTGTTAGGTTTTAAGATCATGATTACCTCTGCCACCTTCCAATGCCTTGGAACGTATCTTAGTCTAAACCGAGCGTTGATTATATGGAGAAGTTTACGTATCGCTTTATTTGGTAATTTATGAGGTCGTACCCAGGAGATTTTTTCATGTTTAAATTTTGAATTTCCTCTTTTAGCTCCTGTAGAGATACACTTTGTATTTCAAGCTCATCAGATCGTTTCAGTAGATTTCCATCCGCAGTTTGCCTGAGTAATGGTCGAAACGTTTGTTCTAGGTGTCTCGCAAACAAGTCAGCTTTTTGTTTTCGCTTCGAGCCCAGCTTCCATTCTCACTTCTAATTGGTGCCGTCGAATTTGTTGGCCTCTTAAGTACTTTCGTTGCTTTCCATAAGGAATATTCGGTATCTTTTTGGCTAGTAAGTGACGACAAATATATGCTTATTGATTCATTCTTAACTGTTCTGATCAGAGATTTCAACTTGTTACATAGGTTATTAAGGACGTTTAAGTTTCTTTGCCACAAGCTCTCTTACTTCAAGTGGATAGTTTTTTCAGTTGTTGTTATTTGCGTATTTGAAAGATATACTTTGCCACGCAGCTTGTTTATTGTTTCCTATCAGCCTTTCTACATCCTCTTCGACTTCTATAATATTCCTTATTGGTGCTTAAAGATAGATGTTGTGTTCTAATAATTGTCGAAAATGTTTCCAATTGGTATTCTTATTGGACAGTTTCGCTGTGATTTCTTTTTCAATTATTGTTTCACCGACCGTCATAATAACAGGAGAGTGGAACGAATATAGTTATCTGATATATCTTTTGTCACATAAAAGTCTATAAGATCCGGTGTTTTGTTTAAATCTGTTGGCCAATAAGTTGGTGAGCCACCAGATTGAAAGTCACATTTTAATTTTTTTTCCTGCTTCAAAAAACTCTGGAGTCCCAGAATGTGTTTTTCGCATTGAAGTCGCCACCAATGATAAAACATCCTCCCATGGTGTTAAAAAGTTCTTCACAATCGTCTCTTCAAATTATGTCGTGGTGGACAGTATATTGCTGATATATTTATTTCTTTGTACTTTGTGCCAGTTTTGATAGTTGTAACTTGCGTAGATTCACTTTTAATTTTTAACTCTTCGTTGTGTTTTATAGTCTCTTTAATAAGAATAGCAGATCCGCCTGTTGCTCTCTCTGATGGATGGATATAGCATGGTAAAATCTGTACCTACGTATTCTGGCATATGAGGAGTTAGTAAAATGGGTTTCAGAGATTAGACAAATATCAATTTTTTGTTTAAATAGAAATATTTCCAGCTCGGGGATGTGTTAGATCAGCCCATTCGCATTCCACATTACTATTCTGAGCGTTTGTAAATTTGTAAATTTATTTTTGTTTTCTAGTCGTGTTGGATGATGAAAAGTTTCTCAACTGTTCACTTATGAGATTATTGGTCGCAGCCTGCTCATCAGATTTTTTATTTAGAGCATCTATGCATTTCACGACATCTATCAAAATTTGGCCGTCATTGCTATCCTTCGCTTTTGCCTGTTGCCCTTGGGTCACCTGTGAATATGATTCTTTTCCTCGTTATTTATATAATTCCCGATTTGTCTGCCGATTGGTCGGGGCTTCACTAGCAGGGTTTCTCCGGTTTAGATCAGACTTTCTAGCGCGATTTATTATATTTTGTAACTCTTTAGCTACCTCACAGCCACGGTAATTAGCTTGATGTTGACCTTTGCAATTAATGCATTTTGAAGCTGAGTTCCTATCTAATGTACACGTGCTCGTAAGGTGGTTACCAGCACATTTAACACATCCTGCCATACGTCCACAGTATCTCTGAGTATGATTGAAGCCCTGACATTTTTTATATTGGACTATCTGCAGAGACTTTTTCTTCACTGGTTCTATTTTGACTTTCATATTTTGAATTGCTCGAATATCATGAATTTTTTGAATATTTTCCTCCTTGCCAAACGTTAACATTAGTAGCGGTAGCCTGCGTTTTGTGACGACACTGTTGCCTTTCTCATCTACCCTTCTCTCTGGCAAAAAATATGACAATAGTACATACTTTTGTACCACACTACAAATATTGATAGTTCTATGATAACAAAATTATCGCTTCGTTTTTTTTTTCTTTTCTTTATAGAAATCAAATGATCGCTCTCCTGAGACAATTAATATTATTTAAAATATCACGATTTGCACAACTGTTGAATTACAACGAAACATAAATTCATCTTCAGCAGAATTTTGTATTATACGTACAATTATCGCGTAATTATAACCTTGAAAAAATTTTCTTGGACTTATCGAAATAGAAATAGTTAAAGAGTTGGCGTATTTATTTTGGTGATACAAAGGGGCTGTAACAGAATCTGTGGGAAGGATATAAAAAATTGTGTAAGCAAGTTGTTTTAATTAAATCAAACCCAACAAGATTTACCGTTTTATTTTTGTACAGTACCTTTTAATAATCATTAAAATATTAAGGAAATAAAATTTATTCGCCATTCTTAGCGTTTTTTATTATTATTACATATATGTATATACATTTAAGATCGTCTTCATCTTAAACTTCTTTTGTTTTTCTTTTTTTTTATCTTTTTTAACTTATTTTTATGTAATTTTTATTATTTGTTGTTGTAAAATATATTTTTTTTAGCTTTAATTTCTTGTTAGTATCTTGGGAAAATCGTATTAAGATGATAAGTTAGTTGTTTTTGTGTTTCTTAATAAAATAAAATATTTTATTAAATCTAATTTTGGTGAGAAAATTTTATATTTTGGATCAACATTTCATGATGATGTGGCAGACATGTGGCCTAAGAAGACGCTGCCTCACCTTCTTTAGTATCACTTGGTGGTTTATCTGCGTCCTTAGCTGGATCAGTATCACTTGGTGGCGTATCTGGAGCTTTGTCGTCCTTAGGTTTATCTGCGTCCTTAGCTGGATCAGTATCACTTGGTGGCGTATCTGGAGCTTTGTCGTCCTTAGGTTTATCTGGCGTTGCATCACTTGGTGGCGTATCTGGAGCTTTATCCGTAGATTTAGGTGGTGTATCTGGAGCTTTGTCCGTAGATTTAGGTGGTGTATCAGGTTTATTTTCCTTGTTTGTTGTGTCTGCCGGTTTTGTTTCTGTTAAATTTCCACATAACTTCACAAGTAGATTATCTAGGTAATATGGTAAAAAAAAAATTTATTAAATTGAATAGAAATTTACTGGTATGTGTAACCCCGTGGGCTATCAATCAATCAAGAAACGACAGTTAATTTAATGTTTTATATAAAAAAAGAAGACATAATTAATCTTATATATGGTTAATTGATATACAACCTCAGGTTGTTTTTGGTTATAATCTGTTACTATACTAGTTACAAATAATAATTTTTCGTTTTGTTTAATAGTAATTTGAATTACATAAAATAATTATTACGAGTACATACATAGTGTAGATTCATCCAGAGTTATAATGATTGCGGGTCCAGCCACATCTTCCTCACTCGATTCATAATCGTCATATTCATCATATATGCCGGACAAATAATCGGTTAGTCCTGTAAAATATATATTCGAATTTATTTTTCGGAACGCACTACATTACATCCCAACAGATATACCAATAAAAAATCCCTGCGCAGAGTTACGGTTCGATGAAATACACAACACTAATAGTAGTAAAAATACGGTATTAGACTTCATTGTGACTATTTTGCTACACTTTGTATTATTGAATTAACTACATTTTCAATTGAAATCATTGTTTAAATATGAAAATATATTTTTCAGTAAGTAACTCAATTTTATGTGGCAGCACGAATATATCTGCAGCGACAATAAAATTTAATTTCGCTTGTGTTTATCGTGAAATTTACATGGAATTTTTATTTGTTTAGGAATTGATAAAATTTATAATTTTCTTAGAAGTTAGAAAATTATGTCATGCAATTAGGTTAAGGTCGATACGTGCTGGGTAATAAGAAATCTATAGTTCGTCAATTTGGATATGTACGCATAAATACATGCTGGCCCCTTACTGAGTCAACTATATTTGGCTCCAACGATTTCGATCCTGAGCATGGTTTTCATATTATCTAAGACAATCTGAATAGGTCAAGTCGTTCTCTACATCGTGGAGCCATCATGGCCTTCAACGACCTCGGGGTCGATCTCTGATCTCGATATTATACAGAGATCGGTATGTACCATGTATTTCGCGTTTTGGACCGTAAATCACACGCATGATTCTTCTCTCGAATGTAAGGAGTCATCTCTCGTACTCATTCGTCAGCGCCCAACTTTCACATCCAAACATAACAACAGGCCTGATCAACGCTTTGTAAAGTTTCAGCTTCACGGCACTTGATAAGTGTTTAGACTCTAACAGCCTTAGAGGATACAAACCACGACTGCCAGCAGCCAGTCGCAATATAATATCCTCACCCACACTGTTATCGTTAGTGATAAGAGAACCCAAATATTTGAACCTCCTCACTCCCTCAAACGTGTAGTGGCCACTACTAAAACCTGGTGTGCCATTGTCCCTGTAACCAAAGATCATGTATTTCGTTTTGGACTCATTGATCTGGAGTCTAACAGAAGCTGAAAACTCCGTTGCTATTCAATCCAATCACGCATATGTCATCTGCATATGCAAACATCTGATTGGACTGGCGATATAAAATGTTGCGCTGAGGTGTTTCAGTTTTTCGAAAGATGATGTCCAACATGAGATTAAAGAGTATCAGGGACAGAGCTCTCCCTGAGTTAACTTCATAAAATTGTTGATAGCCTGTTCTCAACTTTAACACAGAACTAGTCATCTTTGCATTATACCGTTTTTAGGAAGCTCTGAGATGTTCGCCGAATTACAATTTTGTTAAATTGCAATTTTTAAGAAGTGTGCCATAGAATGTTTCTTCTAATATTATTAAATCGGATAAGTTTTTTTTTATTATTTTTTTTTATTAGTGAACTCTTAATTTAAAAAAAAATGTCACGGAGCCACGATCCATACAATAAAAAATATAAATAAAATAAAAATAAAACACATTAAATAAAAATTAAAAACTATAATAATAAAAATCTATAAAAGTAAAGATGAATTACCAACAAACATACCACAACATATAGTAAATACATGAGTAAGCTTTCAAAAAAATTTGTCAAATTTGTCAAATTTAAAAAAAAAAAAATGTGTGTGTTAACGCTATATCCCCTGCTGTTCAAGCTCGGTTATACGACGAATTGGATCGAATGTTACCCTTAGGAGTAATAGAGGAAAGTCAGAGTAGTTGGTGCTCTCCAATCACTCTGGTATCTAGAGCCAATGGCAACAAAGCTCGTATCTGCCTGGATGCACGTGAATTGAACAAGGTCACAGTTAAGGATGCATATCCACTCCCACTAATCGATGGATGGTTGGGACGATTGAATCAAACCTGGGAGACCTTTGTATCAATTCTCGGTTATGCCATTCGGTTTGCCTAATGCTCCCCAGACGATGTGTCGCTTGATGCACAGAGTGATTCCGCACCAACTATACATGGCCGAATCTGTGTGTATCTGGATGATCTCTTGGTTACATCTGCATCATTCGAGGAACATCTTATCTTGCTGGAAGAAGTCGTTTCTCGTTTAAAGAACCCCGGACTTACTATTAATGTGACACAGAGCAAGTTTATTTTAAAGGAAGCTAAGTACCTTGAATACATCATAGATGATGGATGTCTTCGAACTGACCCTGAGAAAGTTCGAGCGATTGTGGAATTCCTCGTCCCGAAAACCACCCAACAAATACGTCGGTTCTTAGGAATGAGCGGCTGGTACCGCCGATTAATCAAAAACTATATGCTATGCATTATAGTAAACTGTTCTGCATTCAATGCGACGCCAGCACAGTAGGAGTAGGTAGCGTATTGTTCCAAGTCGATCCCGATGGGGTAGAACGTCCAATCGTTTTTGTATCGCAAAAACTAAACGCCACCCAGAGGTACTATTCGATTACCGAGTTGGAATGTTACGCTGCTGTGCTACCCATTTACTATCTATACAGACCACGCCCGTTTGCAGTGAAGCTCCAATCGTTTGACTTCCAGATGGCTTATCGAAAAGGTTCACAAAATGTGGTCCCTGATGCTTTATCCCGTGCCTTCTGCGAACAAATAACATCAGTTGACTTTTCGTGTGCTACGGAAAATACGAATTCTAATATGATTCACAAACATTCTAGCATGGTTCCAGCACCTTCAAAGTTTGATCTTAGTTCACTGTCACCCAACAAGTCAACAGCAGATAAGTCCAATATACAACCTCTGCATATTGATCTTATGAATCCAGCATTCTCAGAAGTTGAGTACACCGACCCGCAAAATGACCGCGCGGAGACGCGAGATGGCGGGGATATCTGCCAACTGATATGATTTCGGAGGTTGGATCAAAGTAAAAGAATTCAACTCCATTTCATTTCGTTGCAGTTATTAAAATGCTACATAATTGTTTTCAACAGGTTCCGGGTTCGAATCCCAACAAAGGCGGATTTTTCATCTCATGCCGATTACGGGGAGATGATTAATTTAACTGAACATCTATCACAGTTGGAATTTAGAACTCATGGGCCGACCCACTTTCCATGTCACTATACAGGGTGACATGGAGCTATGCATTGCGCAGATGGTACACTGTAATTGTGGGAATGAGGGTAAATGAGTTGAATGAATGTGTGTGTGTGTGATTAAAATGTGGTATCACAACAGACCATTGCCGGTCTAAGTGTGCGAAAAGCGACCACTTCAATAAAAAAAAAATAATAATAAAAAAAACTGCGTTTAATGTGTCCTTGGTAGTTGACTAATCAGCTTCGGTGCAGTATACAAGAAATTTCTTTTAAAATGTTCTTTGTTGGGGCGAGGCACCCACATTCTAGATTTATTCCGTAACATATATAGTCCACTAATATCAACACCACGAAAATAATTTCCGCTCCTAAGATAATGCATTTTAAAGACTTTATAAACGTGCAGATGATGCAGAGGCAGTATCTTAAAATTTACAAAAATCAGAAACGATGGTGAAGTGCTAGGTAAATAATTTATGGAACTCAAAACAGCTTTCTGGATTATAATTAAAGGTTTTATATTAGTCAAAAAAATTTTACCCCAAAATATTAAGCCATGTTGAAGGTGGGAATCAAACAATGCAAAATAAAGACAAAATTTCAAAAAGTCCCAGCTACATATTTTACGCAAAAAATAAAAAAATCTTAATACCTGGCAGACTTTTTTTTAATGAGCTCACATGTTCTATATAATTTAGTTGTGAATCCAGCGTCACCCCTAAGTATTTGAAGGACTCCACAGTTTCAATTCGAATGCAAAGATCATCACACCCAGATCAGAGAATGATAAATGGTTGAGAATCTCGGATAGTACCTGCAACACTGAAAGACATCAATTTGGACTTAGAGCCTATAGAATCATCTCATGCACATAACACCATTTTTTAAACAAGCACATGTCCTCATTAATTTTTAGCCACGTTATTATTCGTAGTGAACAGGAACGCCATATCATCCGCAAAAGCGAAGATATCACAGATAAAGAGAGAAAGTGCAACACCTCTGACACCGACATCTGATAGCTTAACCAATAATACCTCATGATTTAACGTATGTGAAATTTGTCCTAAATCTGTCCTAAACAACAACAAAAACTATTTCCTCTTATATGTGTTAGTGTGTAACAGAGAATGTCGCGATATAACGAATTTTATAATAAGGACAATCAAATTTGGTACAACGAAAACATGATTTTCTGAATTTTCTTTGGAAAATTCAAGGAGGCGGACACCAAAATGACGCATATACCAAGATATCTTAAGGTCTTAACTATGCGAAAAATATTTCAATTTTGGAAAAGTAGAGGATTAGGGGGTTTAGGACAACCAAGTTTGGTATGACCTTATGTATATCGATTATACATATGAGTTTTTCTAATTTTCCTGGGAAAATCTTAGGAAGCGTACACCATATTGATGCATATAACAAGATGCCCTAAGGTCTTAGCTATGCGAAAAATATTTCATTTTTGGAAAAGTAGGGGATTAGGAGGTTTAGGACAATGACCTCATGTATATCGATTATTTGCATGAGTTTCTCTAATTTTCCTGAGAAAATCCTAGGACGCAGACACCATAATGACGCATATAACAAGATGTCCTAAGGTCTGAGCTATCCGAAAAATATTTCTATTTTGGATAAAGTAGGGAATTAGGGGGTTTAGGACAACCAAGCTTGTATATCGATTATTTGCATGAGTTTTTCTAATTTTCCTGGGAAAATCCTAGGAAGCGGGCACCATAATGACGCATATACCAAGATATCTTAAGGTCTAAGCGATGCGAAAAATAATTCAATTTTGGAAAAAATAGGGGATTAGGGGGTTTAGGACATCCAAGTTTGGTATGACCTCATTTATTATATGATTTATCCTAATTTTCTTGGGAAAATCCTAGGAAGCGGATACCATAATGACCAAAATATTTTAAGGTCTTAGCTATCCGAAAATATTTTAATTTTGGAAAAAGTAGGGGATTAGGGGGTTTAATTAAAAAAAATCAGATACATAATCAATCGATATACATGAGGTCATACCAAACTCGGTCGTCCTAAACCCTCTAATCCCCTACTTTTTCCAAAATTGAAATTTTTTTCAGATAGCTTAGACCTTCAGATATCTCAGTATATAAATTATTATGGTGTCCGCTTCCTAAGATTTTCTAAGAAAATTAGAAAAAATTATATAATCCAGATACATCAGGTCATACCAAACTTGGTTGTCCTAAACCCCTTAATCCCCTACTTTTTACATAATTGAAATATTTTTCGGATAGCTTAGATCTTAACATATCTTGGTATAGGCGTCATTATGGTGTCCGCTTCCTAGGATTTTCCCAAGAAAATTAGGAAAATCATATAATCAAAATACATGAGGTCATACCAAACTTGGTTGTCTTAAACCCCCTAATCTCCTACTTTTTCCAAAATTGAAATATTTTTCAGATAGGTAAAACCTTCAGATATCTTAGTATAGGCGTCATTATGGTGTCAGCTTCCTACGACTTTTCCACGAAAATTCAGGAAATCATGTATATTTCCTAGCAAATTTTCTTTATTTAAAATTCGTTATATCGAGGCAATCTGCATTGCATACTAACACACATAAACGAAAATTGTTTTTGTTGTGTGTTAGTACAATTTTAGGACAAACTTCACGCGTTTATATAGAATTGTGGAGTTTGTCCTAAAAAAAAAGTTTTTATTCAGACCCTGCAGCAACGGTGTTAAGAAAGACGTTAGAGCTTTCTCAGTTGACGAATTTTCTACAAAACCAATCTGCCGCTTGTCCAGGAAATGTATTTTATCCAGGTAATTCAACAATCTAAATTTGATATTTTTCTCAAAGATCTTTTAAAATGTGTTTGTGTCACTGAAAAGCATTAACATAACTTAGTAAGACCATATTCTTGCAAATTCTTAACATCTATCGCGTGTACGCACACTACTTGCTGCGTAGTTGTAATTTCTTTAAATACCGGTAATATTATGTTCGGCCTCGATCAAATAACTGTCGCAAGTGTTTATTATTTAGAAATGCGCATTGATGTAGAGTCCAAACTATATACATGATACATCAATGTGCAATAAAACTAGAATTAAAATTTCAAGTATTTACATATGTATATGCACATACTCAATTAATTTTGCCCACTGGAAAATATAATAAAAAAACTATCAAAAGATTCCTCAAGTATATATGCACAAAAAATTAAATAAATCTTCTCAAGACCACCACTCAAAAATACAATCAATTTTCATTATGCATCAAAGTTCCAAACCTTGCACAAGAACATGATCATAAAATATAATTTTACTACTTCACCGATCATCATTTCACAACAAATATAATTTCATAAATATTAATGATTTTCTTTTATTTTTATTAATTTTATGTTTTATGAACTTTTTTTAAGACTTTTGCGTGTGTTTAAGAATAAATGCGCCTCAGTATTAAGTTGATGCAGAAAATTGTGTTTGTGACATGGTTTGAGTCCTCGATATATTTTTAGCCCGATCCCTTGATATTTCCGAATGTGCAATACATTAGGAACATTTTGAATTTAAACGAATGCCGAATTTCTCCACATAATCCCAATATTTTCATTTCAGTTATATTATTTTTTCTTCGAGGTCGTCTTCGTTATATATTATATGATTTTCACAGAAAACTGTTTGTGTGTGTGTAATATAAAATAAAATTAAATAACAAATCCAAATATCAAAATAAAAAAAATAAATAATGGATTTTTTTTTCTCTTGTTTTGCTGCTTTTTCCATCTTATCCACAAAGATAAGATTTATTGATCGATTTGTAATAGCGGGACTAATTGTAAAAAAAAAAAAAGTACAACAACTAAACAGAATACAAAAATAAATTATTCTTGAAAATGTTGAATTGTTGATCGCATGATGACGTCGATTCAATTATGATCATGAAGCTTGATCACATCACTTGAGTTGATCGTGTATATGTTTCATCTTCTTTTGTTATTGTTTATGATATGAATTATGTTGATGGTTTAATAAGAAATTGGAATAAGAAATGAACTAATGTGGGAAAATGAAGTTTTCAGTTCTTCTGCAGCAGCAGTTAAAAGGAGTGATTAAATTAACACAGCATGAATATATATAGATTTAAAGCAATTAATTTTCATAAGCTTTGATTATAGTTTGTATTCGTCTATTGGGTGAATGCCATAAAATCAAGAAAATCATTTGGTTATTCCAAAAACCATGTTCACTATATAGGTGTAAATGTTAACCATCGTAATTCGACTACAACAACATCAACTGTTAATAACCATAATTAGTCATCTTTAATACGACAACAACACAAACCAACTTAACCGTTTTAACTTCTTTTAACAATAAACATACTTTTCATATTGCCTTATATCCAATTTAATCATTTATAACAACATGACCGATTAATAATCGATTTAATAATTATAATTAAATCGATTAAATTTAATTTATATTTTATTTAAATTGCTCGATCTTATGGGTATATATGTAGGTGCTTGCGCAACCAACCGCAATTATGTATATATATATATATAGGTTTTCATTAATCGAAAATGAATATTTAATCACTAATATGCGAAAATCGATCATTTACCAGAATTATCTACCAGAGACATCTATCATAATTAAATGTATATATATATACTTTTAAAAAAATTACAGCATGGTAGTTAATTAAAAATATATAATCGAGGATTCGAAAAACATTTGTGCGTCTATACATTTTTGTAATTAATTCAACTATAGATAAAATGATGTTCACGAAACATAAATTTCACTGATCAAACGATCTCTGTACCAATTGTATATAAATGTGAACTGCGAAACATTCACTAAATTTAAAATTCATGATCGTTTATAGTGAATGTGTTTTATTGCAAGTGATCGTAATTTGGTTAGTCGACAACGTCGATAAGGAAAATGAAGAGCCATTTGTTTTTATTAATTTTACTATTTTACTATCTGGGGCCATTCTTAAAACGGGGTAACAAAACGGAATATTATTCAAACAATTCAAAACCCAACATTGCGTAATATATTGTTACGTTTTTGCCTTGTCAAACAAGGTTCGATACTGGATTGTGAATAAAACAAACGATGTAAATTCTAGATCACACTAAATTTATTCATTCCGATTATTTACACTAAATACTAATTTAATTATTTCACTTATTTAACTTAATTATTTAACATCACAATAATTATTTTACTACACTTTAACAGCACTATATTACACTTTAATTACACTTTATTTTACTTTATAAACACTTTCCTTTTAATTACTATTAGCACTCTCACGGTTAAAACACAACTGATTTACTCCCAAATGTCTGTCGCGTATTTATACCAAATATTCTAACCATTCTAGAAATTTCTACAATATTCGATTAGTCTAGATTAGTCTAGATACCTCTACTGTTCTACTTTATAACAATTTTACATTAACGATAGTGTCGCTATTCAAACACAGATGTCGCCACGATCGTAACAATACTTTATCACACTTTGATTACTCTTAACTTTCACTTTTACTTTTTATTACAATAGCACTCTCACGGTTAAAACTCGCAACTCGTGTCGCTACTCAAATAGAGATGTCGCCACGATTATAACAATATTGTCACCATCGTGGCGACATATATGTTTGAATAGCGACACTATCGTTAAAGTAAAATTATAATAAAGTAGAACAGCTAGATGTGTCTAGACTGATCTAAACTAATCGAATATTGTAGAGATTTCTAGAATGGTTAGAATATTTGGTATAAATACGCGAGAAATATTTGGGAGTAGATCAGTTGTGTTAGAAAGAAATGGACTAGCGATCTAACCATGAACCAGAAAAATTCAGCACCGGATAGTAATGGAAGGGCTAACATGCTGCATTGATACCGGAACGGAGACACCTATACGCCAAGCACCGAGAAGATTACCATTAGGAAGACTTGCCTCGTATATTTGAACGACATCATAGTTATGGGAAAGGATTTCGAAGATCACTTAAGAAATTTGTCAGAGGTATGGGAGCGATTGCAATCAGCCGGCTTAAAGTTAAATCCGAGGAATTGCTCATTATTCAGAATGGAGGTAAATTTTTAGGGCCACAAGGTAATGACCAATGGAATCCACATCGATGAGTACAAGATATCAGCGGTAAAGGACTGGCCAAGACCTAAAAATTTACGGGAATTACGAAGCTTCTCGGGTTGTGCACTTATTATAGGCAATTTGTGACAGGATTTGCCAACGTGGCCAAGAACAGAGCAATTGATGGAATGATGGGCAAGAGGAGCCACTCAATGAATTGAGAAGGCGATATATACCCGGTGTTAAGTTTATTCTTGATACCGATGCAAGTAATGATGACATCGGAGAAGTGTTGGGCTACAAATTTAAGGGTAAGAAAGAGTGATAGCCTATTACTCAAAGGTGTTATCAAAACCAAAACGTAACTATTGTGAAACTTCATGATGGTGTAGTTTCTGGATTGAGGTTTGTTAATTTTTATTTTACAGAGAACTACAACAAGCACTGTATTTCGCAATGTAGACAATAAGTTCTGGAATTCACGCTCACCTTGTTAGAATCCCTTCCAGTACCCGACCACGAGTCAGTGATCTTCGATATGAACAATGTCATTGGGTCCACCTCGGGTCTTGGTACGGGTCTAGCTTGTGTGATTCCGATTTTGAAAAACAAACTATAGCTTCCATTTACTATCTTCGTTTGGGTTGTATCATGAACGTTGTTTGATTCCCACCCTAGGTTTCCTTAGCTTGTAATCATTATTATGACTTCTATGCTTGCGCTGAAACAGATCAACTTACACCATAGCAAAGCTGCATCGTTTGAGCTTAAGTTGCTGCTCGCTAATTTGCAGGAAGACATTTGCACACACATTCAGGAACGTTATCTGCTTGATGGTGTGGTTTCTGGTTTGAATCAAGTATGTGGCAGAATCCTCTACAGAGGGTCCAATGATAAGATAAGAGCCTGCATATTTATTTGAAACCATCTCAGTAGCACAAATATTAAAGATAGGGGTTTATCTCTACTTAATTATCTGAGCACATCTACTGAGCTTGAAATCCTTAACAAAGGCTGTGAGCCTCCCTTTATCAATTCAGTAAGGAGGGAAGTGATTGACATTAGTTTGTGCTTCATGTCGATTATCGATTTGATATTTAATTGGAGGGTGACCAATGACATTCTCACCTCCAACCAAAAGGTGCATCTCGTTTAATTTAAATCTTAGAAGACCTTTTCTTAAACCTTATCGTAACAAGAAGCTTATCAACTGGGAGTTATTCTCTCTTGAGTTGGAAACTCGGCTGATTTCGTTGGGTGAGATATGTACGACAGAGAACATTAAATTGCTAGCCTCATCTTTGACGCATGCAGTCATGTCAGCCTTGAACTTCTTGGACTTTCTTGGATTAGCTGCTGCGATGAAATTAATAGTATCTCTGGGATCGCCAGACGTAATAGGTCCTTGGTTAGAAATGATTCCTGCCGACTCGCAATGTTATCAAACATGATTATGTTGCTGACGCTCAGCCCAATGGTACTGATTATTCACCCGACTGGGACTTATCCTGTAGGCTAGTCACTCTCAACACCTTGCGCTGGACGTTTTCTCCTTCTAACCTTATAAATCAAGGGGTCCAGAAGGAGCTTTTCCTGCTTCATTACAGCATGGGTTTCCCGTAATTCAGCAACATTTACTTCGACTCTGTCAAGCGTGATTTGCGTTTGGATATATTCCATAGCCCTGGAGCAGGAGTAGAGTTGTGTTCATCCCGAAAGCTGGGAATACGGATTATACCGATCCCAAGGCATTTAGCACTATCCTCAGCATGCTTACAGAGTTGCGAGATCATGTGAAACTGTTACGAGGATTGAACTTGATCTGAAGGCTGTTCAAATTTTGGAATTGATCAAACCATTGTTACTTGGATTGGATCTGTGCTAAGGTCGCGCATTGCTGTGGCCGAGCTGGACTCCCTTTCAATTTCGTTAAAGTTGCTAAAGGTTGCTCCCAGGGAGGTGTCCTGTTACCTCACCTGTGGCTCTGAGTTATTGACGAATTACTTGTAGAACTACAGCAATCTGGTTTAACTGTTCAGAATTATGCTGATGACTTATAGAAGGGATTGTACGTTAATGCATCGAAAACTAGTCTGATAGTCTTCACCAGACGTAGGAATACTGGAGAGCTGTATGCTACTTCTCTTTTTGGAGAAATGATCGCTAGATCTGACACAGTAAAGCATCTGGGTGTCATTATGGACAGTAAACTCTCCTGGAAATCTCATATTGAAATTAAACTTCCAAAGATCACTTCCATTTTCAGGCAGTGTAGAAGATCATTTGGGAAGTCCTGAGGTCTGACCCCCAAAATGCTGATGTTTATTTACATATCTAGCTTTACCTATGCTATCTTACGCGTCTGTTGTTTGGTGGCCTGTGGTTTAGTCAGTTTCTGTCATTGCGAAGCTTAATAGCATACAAGGTATGGCTTGTCGAGCTATTACGGGTGCTATGTCCTCGTCTTCTGCACTTGCTTTGCAGGCAATCTTATTTCTGCCCCCACTGCAGTCGATCATCCTAGGCACAGCATGCTCCGCTGCCTTTTGCCTGCGGCGTATTTGTGCGTGGAACGCTCTCTGCCTGATCACAGGGCATAGACTAATCTACAATTTATTCAGTTTATATATATCAGCAATTAATATGGTTAATGACAAATTGTTGCCAGAATTATGCTTCGATATCTTATTCTCGGTGGTTTATCCAGCGAAGAACTCATGGTTGTCTCAAGAATTCAATGACTAGGTGGCTCAGTCGCTCGTGTTTTTCGCTGACGGGTCTCACTCTAATTTTGGTGCCGGTTTCGGAACCTATTGTCCTGCACATGACCTACGATCATGTGGGAGTCTAGGCCGGAACTGCATGGTATTACAAGCGGAGCTGATTGCACTGATATGCAGTGAAAGTAAATCTGTGCTCAATTCATTACGAAATACTATATGATCACTTCCAAACTGGTCAAGGACTGTTAACATTTTATTATCTTAACAGTCGACCTTTGCTCTAATAATCGTGTCAGAGTTATTTGGTAATATAAGGTAATCAGATGGCTGATGTTTTAGCTAAAACAGGCCCAAATATGGAATTCATTTAACCTGAACCGGTAGTGCACCTGACCTTTAATTGTGGTAGGAAAGCTATTAAGAACTACATGTTTTTTCAGGCTAAGCGTAATTGGCTAGCTTCTACTACATGCCGAGTGGCTAAGTACTTCATTTGTGAACCTAATCTGATGCTCACAAAGTTTGTTCTATCTTTGAAGAAAGACCAACTGAGAGTTCTGCATTTATAAAGAATGGGATTTGTTCAAGATTCCTTGTGTGATAACTGTCTTGAAAATGACGATGACAGCATTCTTTTGTTTGTGGCTGTCCCGGTTTCGAGGTAGTTAGGTCCCGATTTCTTAATCATCGATCTTTAAATGTAGGTCAATTGTCATCCCTAACCTGGTGGAATCTGCTTGGGTCCCAGCCAACTTTAATAATAATAATAACTATGACACCCTATACAGTATCAGCGGGAAAATAAAAACGTGTTAGTAACTTTAATGGTAGACGAGCATAACACGAACCTATACGCTCATGTCACTTTTATTCCCCAATATTTAACCCACTACTTTGTCCTTATTCTTAATTCAGAGGCTGGTCAGTGAAGTAATTCGAACTCATTGCTTGGTCGAATAAATTACGTTAAAGTACGGAAAAGGTCAATTTCTAGTAAATACGAATAAACATCGCCAAATTTCGATCAAATTTATTTATCGTCACATTTCTTGAATAATTACGAAATACAAAGTAATGATTGAGTCCAAATAAATACTAAACATACATACATGACAGTTGACTTTCACCTACTTATTCGGCCCACCGTGTTTTATACCACCATATGCATTATTAATTTCGAAGGTTCAAACTATAATGTACAAATCACCTAACAACACCTCCATCAAATCAAAAACTATTGATCGAATAATAATCCGTTATAGTTTTTATATCATATAAACAAATAAGCAATAAACAGCATTCAAAATATCATAAAATGCAACAATTCCGATTTGATATAAATTTTATATTTTTATTGCATTCAAATTGCAATATTGCTAAACTAATTTACATGTCAAATTCGAAATGTATCTATATAAAACTATACAACAAACTAAATAAATATAAATTTGCAAAATAATTTTATTACTTTAGAGGTTTTATTAATTAATTTTTTTTTTATTTTTCATTGATGACAGGTAAATAATTTTTTACTCAATTTTATGGCAAATTTGATTTGCGCAGACATTGTTGCAGTGATTCACAATCGCGCCCCATAATGCAAAATAATAAACCAATAAATGATAATGATGATGAAGATGATGTGTGATTTAAGAATATCAATAAAAATTAAAACGATTGCTCTTCTTTTTTTTTATATATATATACCTATACGATTCGACCGAGGTCTCTTCTTCTTAACAAGACCGCGACGACTAAAAAAAGAGCAAAAAAATAAGAAGAAAAATACCGTGTACCACAATTTTGTACACAAAAAGGATTAATATTCTGTGAGTAATTTTAAAAAAAAATCGAAAAGTTTCTTTTTGTTATTTTACCGAAATATTAAAAGAATGTATCATTTTCTTTACGATGGTAAAATGGTTGTAAAACAAAAAAAAAATTATTGAAGACGAAGAACACAATGTAAAAAAAATGTTTTATGATTTTACAACACTGATCATAATCATAAAATAAAAAATATAAATGAATTTGTTGGTACCGTTCTCTAAAATATTTAATACATAAAAATAAGAAAACATTCAGATTGATTGCAAAATTAAAGTACCATGACTTATATTAAATTTATCAATCAATTATTTTATGTGCATGAGTGATACAGAAGGTGTAATGTCTATATATGTGTAATTTGTATCTTACAGCAATCGATTGGAATTGATATATAATGTAAATTATAAAATTACTTAAAATTCGATAAAATTAAGACACTAAGGCACACTAAGCACACTTAAACTCTAAGGCAGTACCAGACAAACTTTATATTTATACTTTTCTCACTATAACTTAATCGGAATATGTTCCAAATTTTTATTTATTTATTTATACAGGGTGTCCGCCGGGAAGGTATACTACTTTGTTTGTTTATAATTTTTGATTAAATGAAAGAGAATGGATCTTATATTGATAAATGTTTTATTTAATGTCGGCAATTATGTATCGTATACAACCACGAGTATTTTGTTTGAGTTGCTCAAGCGTTTCTGGTTTGTTTACATAAGCCTTGCTTTTCAGATATCCCCACAAAAAGAAGTCCGGTGCAGTCAAATCAGGCGACCGTGGAGGCCAATCAACATCACCATTTTTTGAAATAACTTGTTGTGGAAAGAGGTCTCGCAGTAATTCCATTGTAATCCTGGCTGTATCCGATGTGGCACCGTCTTGTTGATACCACATGTTAATCAAGCCCAAAGCATGCAGTTATGGCGTTAAAAAGTTTTCAATCATATCACGATATCGCTCCCCATTCACAGTTACCGTTACGCCGTTTTCATTTTGAAAGAAGTAAGGTCCAATGATTCCTCATGACCAAATTGTACACCAGACTGTCACTTTTAATGAATGTAAAGGTGACTGATGAATAATTTGAGGGTTTTCCATTGCCCAGAACCGACTATTCTGTTTATTCACATATCCATCCAAATGAAAATGTGCCTCGTCACTCATTATGATTTTTTCATGAAAATCGGGGTTGTCATGGGCGAGCTGTAACATCCTATTGGCATATGTACGGCGGCGTAAATGGTCTTGTGGAAGAAGCTCTTGTGTCAACTGAATCTTAAATGGAAACAAATGCAAATACTTGTGCAAAATTGTGGCCAAACTTGTTCTTTGAAGACCAAGCTCCTGAGCACGGCGTCGAATTGAGGTTGATGGTTTGTTTTGAACACTTTCTTGAGCAGCAGTAATGTTTTCAGCCGATCTTGCAGTACGTTGTGGCCTATCACCTACAGAACCTCTTTCTTCGAAATCATTCACTACACGATAATAGTGCGTTTTGTTGGCACGTTGTTTCTCCCAAAAATTTCACGTAACTTCCTCATCGTCACAGTAATCGATGATTGATTTTGATAAAATGTGTTAACGATTAAAACACGTTGGTTTATCGAATATTTTTCCATAATAAATTTGCCACGTGTCTACTTCACGACTGCCAAATATGAACTGTCAAGACTAACGTTTACTAAAATGGCGGCAAAATAAAGTAGTATACCTTCCCGGCGGACACCCTGTATTAAAGAAATCGATGTAGTATATTGCAAGTATGATTTCATATGCAAAAAAATAATCAATTCAGTATTGATTATTACACACAAGATTAAAAAATTTAAATTTTACAATTTTAAAAATTAAAAGTTAAGTACATACTTCAGATTAGAAGTTGTCAAAAAAATTAGATTGAAAAAGTATATTTTTTATAAAAAATAAACTGAAAAGATGTTACCAGATAATTTCTGATAAATTAAGTTTTAAAATTTTAAAAATAGTTCTTCAAGTTCCTTTTGAAGCAGTCCTTTGTGAAATGAAAGTCAAAGTTTTCTTCAGCGATGTTGAATGATTTTGCCAGTCTGTTGATTGGACAATTTTCACCATAGTTAGTTGAGTGGCGTACTATACCGGGTGTTTCTTTTAAACTGCTCGAAAAATAGCCACTCTACGGAAAAAATGTCCATAATCAAAATGTAATCATACCGCGGGGGAAATACATACCAATACCCCGCTTTGTAGGTGGGGCGGTGGTAACTTTTTAACTAAGATAGGAAGCCATATTTTTTATTGCAGATACGGATTCTACGACTAAAAGTACGTATGATTTGAATGAAATATTTTGTTCGGTTCATGATAGATGGCGTTGTAATCGACGAAATTCAATTTTTTCATTTTTTCCTTCTTAGAACACACGCATTCGATTCTGCAATACGTTTGAAATAAAAAACATCACGTTTTCATTGGAAAACTCGAAATTCGTCATCAAAACAATTTATTCAGTTTTGTAAATCTAAAATAAGTGTTCGAAATGATCGCCTGCGACTTCAATGCACTTATTAATCCGCATTTCAAATGATTGTACACAACTGAGATGTGTGTCTTGTTGAATTTCAGCACACGCATTTCTGATTCGCTCAATCATGTTCTCACGTGTTGTTGGTTTTTGTGTGTAAACTTTGTTTTTGAGGTAGCCCCACAAAAAAAATCTGGCGCAGTAAGATCTGGTGATCTGGCGGGCCAATTTATCAGACCAGCTCTACCAATCCAGCGACCATTGAAATCACGATCAAGTATTTCACGTGCCATCAACGAATAGTGTGCAGGACAACCATCATGTTGAAACCACATGTTCCGTCTCACTTCTAAGCTCAAATTTTCAAGTAATATTGGCAGTTCATTTTCCAAAATGTTTCGGTACATTTCACCATTCAAGTTCGCTTCAATAATGTGGGGGCCTATGAGTTTGTTGCCAATTATTCCACACCATACGTTGTCAGTCCAAGGACGCTGATATTCAACTTAACGAAGCCAGTGCGTATTTGTAACACTCCTATAATGCATGTTGTGTCGATTAACCGTTCCATGGTTTGTAAAAGACGATTCGTCGGAGAACATTACGCAACGAAAAAAATTGGGGTTTTGTTGTATTTGTTTACGTGCCCATTGACAAAAAGTTACCCGATTTTGGAAATCAACGCCATGAAGATCTTGGTGTAAAGACACATGATATGGATGATACTTCTGCCGTTTTAAAACTCTCCAAACACTGGAGAGGGGCAATCCGGAATTGCGAACTATTTCTCATGTACTAATATGATGATTATCAGCCACTGCTGCCAATACAGCAATTTCATTATTTTCTCCAGTGACTGTTGCTCTACGGGTCCTCTTTTTTGAGTGAACAATTCCATCAGTAATAAATTGTTTGATAGTACGGCCAAATGAAGCACGTGAACGAATCCTATCCGGAAAACGTTGCGTGTAAATAGCAACAGCATTTTCAAGATTTCTGCCAGCTTCTCCATAAACCAGAACAATTTCAATTTTCTCTGGCACAGTTAATCGCTCCATTCTAAAGTATTTTGTCGTTTATTTTGCAATTACGAAAAACATGAAGATAAGAAATAACACAAACTGAATAAATTGTTTTGATGACGAATTTCGAGTATTTCCAATGAAAACGTGATGTTTTTTATTTCAAACGTATTGCAGAATCGAATGCGTGTGTTCTAAGAAGGAAAAAATGAAAAAATTGAATTTCGTCGATTACAACGCCATCTATCATGAACCGAACAAAATATTTCATTCAAATCATACGTATTTGTAGTCGTAGAATCCGTATCTGTAATAAAAAATATGGCTTCCTATCTTAGTTTAAAAGTTACCACCGCCCCACCTACAAAGCGGGGGTGGGGGACTATTTTTTTTGCACTAATGTATTTCCCCCGGTATGATTCTATTTTTCGAGATATTTGATCGTCTCAGTTTAAAAGAAACACCCGGTATATCTCCAAAAACCGATGGTTTCGCAGCGATTTGATTGGAACATGGATAGCTATATTTTCCAATATGTAGAGAGAATCAATAAGGCCAAGCAGGATGTTACCGATGAAGGCTGAGTCTAAAAATAAGCGTCTATTTTCCTGAGTGCAAATTTTATACTCTTAAACATCTAGTCGTGTATGGTGGAAGGCTGGTTATATTCTCATGAAACGGTAAGGTATGGTCATAGTCCCAGTCAGTTTTCTTTAAAATGAAGATCATAAATTTATTTTGAATGCTTTCAATCCTTTTGATGTGGTTAGCATAATACGGGCTCCAAATTACTGATGCGTATTCAACTTGCGATCTTATATACGCAAAATAAAGTGAAAATAAAGTTGACAAATTTGTAAATTCACCAGTCCATATTTTCAGCGAATGTGACACCTAGATCGGTTATTTCTTTAACTCTTTGGAGTTCCGTATTATTAACGCTATAAACAAAGTTAATCGGTTTTCTCTTGCGATGAAATGACATTACTTTGCATTTGTCAATATTCAACAGCAAAGAATTTTTGTGGCACCATTCATTGAATCTCTCGATGTCTTCTTGTAATATTTTTGTGTCATGTATATTTTTAATTGTATGATAGATTTTTATGTCATCTGCGAACATGAGAAGATTAGAGTATTTTATGACTTCAGTTATTCCATTTATGAAAACGAGAAAAATCCATGGTCCAATATGGGAACCTTGAGGAACTCCTGACTTTACTTTGATTATTTTAGATTTTTTGCTTCCAATTGACACATTTTGTACGCGACTAGTCAAATATGAGTTGAACCATTTAATGAAGTTGGATGCAAAGCCAAAGTTGTAAAGATTTTCTAGAGCCTTATGTGATGGCAAATTGAGTCAAATGCTTTACTAAAATCAGTAAACACTACGTCTACTTGGTTGCGGTTTTCAATTTCATTAATAACTTTGTTGGTAAATTCAACAAGGTTAGTAGATGTAGATCTTCTAGGCATAAATCCCTGATTGAATGATATATGTTGAGCTAGGATTCCTTTAAAGCTGTTAGATACAACCTGTTCGAATAATTTTGCTATGGTTGAAGTGGTTGATATCCCTCTATAACAGGTGATGTCTTCTCTTTTACCCGATTTAAATATAGGTGTAACTTTAGATATTTTCCATGTATCAGGGAATATTCCGGATGTTAACGAGAGGATGTATATATTCCGTATTGGTTTTACTAAAATATTAGCATATTTTTTTAATATAAACGTTGGAATATTATCCGGCCCACATCCGTCCCACATTTCAGCAATTTTTTAGGATCTGATGTTGTAATATCATTCAAATACATATTAGTTGGATAACCATCAATTACTCGTTTGGATCTAAAGTATTTCCAGAATTGTTTAGGGTTGGTTGTAATGCTTCGTTGTACATCTGCAATATATGAGAGGTGCTTTTCCTTGAAGTATGTATCAAATTCTTCATTAGATTGGAGAAACACAGTCCTATCCGATTCTAAACCATTTTAATCATCTTGACATAGGCTTTAGATTTACGGTTCTTCAGATTAATCAGATGGTCGTCAAACCAAGGAGGATGAATATTAGATTTTTTCCGGCACAATGGAATGTGGGTTTCAAAACCTTGTAATAAAATTTGGTAGAATTTGTTAGCAACTTGGTTTACATCATTAGTATTTAAAGCTGCGTCCCATTGTATACCTTCAAAGTACTGCCGAAGTCCAGTGTGGTTTATTTTTTTAAAATTATAGGTGGTATGCATAAGATGCCCGGATGTTGTTGACTTAATTTCATTTGAATCAAAAACTATTTCCATAGATTTGTGGTTAACATCATTAACAACAAATGGATTGAGTGATTCTGTCACTTCAAATATATCTGCATCATTTGTGAAGAATAAATCTAATATTCTCTCAAGAGCATTGTCTATGTTGTTGATTTGCTTTAGGTTAAAACCAAACATAGCATCAAGAAAGACATATTCCGATTCTGATGTGATATTGCATGGTATAGAAAGGAATCCATATCTTGATCATAATTCCACATTACATTTGGAAGATTAAAGTCACCTAGTACTAAGACTAATTCATTTGGTTTTGTGAGATTAATTAACTCGTCAACTGGATCACTGCATCTGCCGTATATTTCACTACACGAACTCGGTGGAATGTAAGCTGTATAAATAAACAGATTCGTCTGATTTATTTTGATTTTTACGCACATGTGCTCGATAGATGATGGAGTTAAATTTATGGCAATACTGAAAACCATTGAATGCACTGCGATAAGTACACCGCCTCCTGATTTTTTTTCACTTGTTGATGATGAACGATCACATCTAAAAACACATCTTTTAAAATTATAATCGAAACCGCTGTCGAATTCAAAATTTACCAAAATTTTCAAAGTATAAAATGCGATTTTGATAATCTTTCAGAATTAAACCCAATTTTGAAAAATTTGTTGGTAAAGTTGAAATGATCATCATATAGGTCTTGTGGCGCAATGGATAACGCGTCTGACTACGGATCAGAAGATTCCAGGTTCGACTCCTGGCAAGATCGTGAAAATCATATTTTTCGATTTAATTATTAAGAATCAGCCTGGAAGAAAAATACATCATCTTCATTGATCTTTAAAATTCTACATAAAGTCTACTTGGGCGATTAGCCGCTGTCTCTATATACCATATAATGCAATATAGAAGAACATATTTAACAGAGTTCTTCATAAATTAAAATTTTTGAAAATTTATTTGTAAGTTAAACAAACCCTGTGTTTCGAAGTATTTATGTCTACCTTGACTGTGTCCGAAACCTGTGATAAAAAATCGTGAATTCGATTTTTGACATTTACTTGAAAATACCGAACACACCCAAATTATTCGATTCTATGACGTTTGATTTTTAAATACACACAAATATTGTAAATTCAAATATTAACGATTTTAGATTACTTTTCTGTTTTCTTAATTCATTTTTTCAGTTAAAAACTACTGCCAGCCAATTTTTCTCATGGAATAGTAACTTTAGCCTTCCTAACCCTTGATGAACCGCTCAAATTAATAAATGTACATAAATTTAAAAAGTAATTTAGGTATTGTTTATTTCAATTTTGTTATTACTTAAATTTTAATTAACCCCTCGTAGGTTTTCGTTCTGAAGTTGCTTCAGTCCAATCTTCTTCCTCATTACTATCAGATACAGACTTTGATTCATCACTTTCAGAATCATCTTATTTCGATATCGTCGTCCTTTTCCAAGATTTCTAAACTGTCAGTAATATTGAACTCTGCTTCGAATATAGCTGGTTCAATTTTAACCTCAAGTTCATCCTTGGCATTATACGACCCATAACAAAAATGCCATCAGTTCAAGCTCTGGAGACCACCCACTACACCTTTTATTTAAAAACAATCCAATTTGTTGAAATGTTTTGGCTGATACTTTGGCTTATTATTTTATTATTAATTTGTGTAAATTTTCTGTACAATTTAGTAGTTGTTACAAAAAATTTGAGGTTATGAAAACTAAAATTGACATATATGACGTGGGGAAAAAACTTATGAGGTGGGGAGATTTATTACATATTTCGAACAGCATAATAAAAAATCGTGAATGTAGGGGAATAATTATCAAACAAATGTCAAAAAATTAATTCACGATTTTTTATCACAGGTTTCGGACACAGTCTTAAATAAAATTTTATTCGGTTTTTTTAAAGATTAATTAATTAATACAGTGTTGCAAGGCCATTACTGACCCCTTATTTCGTCAACAATCTGGTTCCAATGGTTTCGATTCGGGGCTTGGTCTTCATACTACCCTAGACAACCTGAAGAGGCTAAGTCATTCTCTACACCGTGGAGCCATCGTTGCCTGCAACGACCTCTGCGCCCACCATATGTTGGCTCTTCTTTCAGAGATCGCTGCACATTTCTTTCCGGATCAGCACGGAGAACGTGACGGAGCTAGAGTACTCGCTGAGATTTTATTTCATACACAATATCGGGGATCTTCATCAAATCGATTTCGAAATTGTACTGAGCTCGGTACGTGCCATCTATTTCGCGTTTTGGGCCGTAAAACACACGCATGACTCTTCTCTCAAATGTTAGAAGCCAAGCCATCTCTCGTACTCATCCGTCAGCGCCCAACTTTCACATCCAAACAAAACAACGAGCCTGATCAACGCTTTGTAAAGATTCAGCTTCACGGCACTTGATAAGTGTTTAGATTTTAGCAGTAGCCTTAGAGGATACAAAGAACGACGGCCAGCTGCCAGCCGCACTTTAATATCCTCACCCACACTGTTATCGTGAGTGATAAAGCAACCCAAATAGTTGACCCTCCTCACTCCCTCAAACGTGTGGTGGCCACTACTAAAATCTGCTGTCCCATTGTCCCTAAAACCAGAGATCAGGTATTTCGTTTTGGACTCATTGATCTGAAGTCCAACTGAAGCTGAAAACTTTACAAGCGGATCAAGTATTTCCTTCACTCCGTTGCTATTCAGTCCAATGACGCATATGTCATCTGCATATGCAAGCACCTGATTGGACTGGCGATATAAGATGTTACGCTGCGGTGTTTCAGTTTTACGAAAGATGTACTCCAACATGAGATTAAAGAGTATCGGGAACAGAGCATCTCCCTGCCGAACACCCGAGTTAACTACAAAAATTGTCGATAGCCTACAAATCCGCTTAGCTGCCCTTCTTGCAAGAGCAGCCTTGTTTTTCCTCGCGATTGTGAGTCGTTGTTGCACTTCATTATGGGCTATATTTTGTTGCTCAACTGCAAGACGACACTCGTCATCAAACCAATCATTCTTGGGTCTGACTTTCACTATACCTAAAGTCTCAGTACCTCCCAGACAGAGTTCACGCAGTCAGACTGGTAATTAGCTTCATTAATGTTGTCGCTGACAAGATCCTGATATCGTTTCTTTTGATCTTCATTTATCAAGCCTTCACAGTCGAAACGATCACAGGGGCCAATAAGCCTTGTAAGGGGCCTTGTAATATTTAGAATAATAAAAAAAAAATTAAAAAAAAACATACACAGAGCCGGTAAATATTATATTATCCAATTAAAATAACGATATGATTGAATTTAAACTACATTTATGTACATACATATATACAATTGCCAAATCAGGGGAATAAATGTTCTGTTAAATTGACAGTTCTCATTAATCATTGTAAATATTTTGATATACAACCATAAAACAATCAATTAAAGTTTTACAGAAGCTGTAAATTGGATTTTTATTTGCCGTAAAGTTAATCATCAGCTCCTATTATTCATTATATAACAAAATAACAATTCCAGGTGAATGGACATAAACCGGAAGTAAACAAATATCCATTAGAATATTGACTTGATTCAACTACGCAGTAATATTATTAAGAAATTAGTTTTTTATTATATATTTACACGTATACCAAACAGTATAATATGTACTAGTTGGTCTTGTCATGATTTGATTGAGTATATGTATACCATTTTAGTTTCTTATAGGTGTTTTGTAGGCACACCATAATTTTTTTTTATGGTATAATGGTCGCCTCACGATCAAATTAGTATGCGTTGGATTAATTAGAGCGCAATCATAAAATAATAAACAAAAACTTCGCAATCGTATATTATATCGGCGAAGATCGACGCCTTCCATACCAAAAAGGTGTAGATAAATAATAAATGTATGATAAATTTCCCACCAATATATAACAAAAAGAAAAATTACCATTATTACAGTTTTTATGTACGCAATTTCATTACGATCGTTATTATTGTTATTAAGCCAATTTTTGTATTTTTCACTTCTTTTTAAGAAGTTAAGCAAAATTATCAGTCCCAGCCTCGGTATAATATTGTTAAAAATAAATCGCGTACGATCATAAAAAAATAATAAAAAATAAAAATCCAAATATATCGGGGCAAGATAAATACGATCGCGTATCTTATAATGATCGCATTTGTATTTTTTTGGTGTTTATTTAATGATCGACACGATCAGATCAATCAAAACACTGTTGTTGTTGTTTTTTTTTTTTTTTTTTTTTTTTGCCCCGGTACATTTCTTCTTATAGTTAGCGATCTTGTAATTTTACACAGATCGCGTTATATATCTCCAAAGGTGTTTAATTATAACAGTATTTTTTAAAATGTTATTGTTTTGGTTTTTGGATGGCGCGCAGGGATCAATGAGGTGAAATTATCGATCAATCCATATATCAATATGAAATTAAGTTATTATTTGTATAAATAATAAGCGATCGATAAATTGCGAATGTCGCACACAGTGGCGGTTAATGACGTTAATTTTTATATGCTATAAATGTGTATAGAGAAAAAACGATGGGAATAATCTGCACAGCATGACGTGTGTGTAATCGAATTCAATAATTCACTATATACATATATAAGAATATATTGTATGTTTATTGTATATAAATATATGTATGGGATGTTGTATATATATACATATATAAAACAAAACAAATTTTTTAACGATTGATCATCTGATCGTGAATCAAGATCATCAACCTTCCAGTTACATATAATGTATAGCAACTATATGCCTCATGAAATTGGTTATATTATATGCAGCGAGATTTTAAAATCTTTATGTTTCCCATTTCACTTATATATACGTATATAAACACAAAATGATGTAATCGATTAACCCAAAAATATACTTTATATACCCAAAACCACCAATTATGCAAATATATATACATACATACATACTTGCATCTTATAAATCCGCGAGAGAATCTAAATCTTAACTCATCTAAACTGTCAATTAAAATAATCAAAAAATAAAAATCTTTTTGGCCCCTTGCACGAACGAAACCCGTTTAATTTATTAGCGTATAATCCAAAAACTCGAAAAAATGCATTTCTAAATCTTATTCATCTCACGCGCATATTTAAGTTTCTATACATTTATAGTGCATACAAACATATAAAAAAATATAATCTTAAAACACATACACCAAAAAGCAACAACGGAAACTGACAACAACAACAAAATTAAGAGAAACCAATAAATAAAACTTCTTTTAGTATTGAAGTTGTGCGAGCACTTTTTAGTATGAGGGATGATCGAAACTTTTTAAATATTGAATGTCTGTTTTGATTTGATTTGATTGGAATGTTCGACCAAGCATTAAGTTCAGTTAGTATGATAGAAATTGACTCGGTTACAGACACTTGGTATAGCCAATAGTTAGTAACACAGGACGATACAGTTCTAATCTACTTACATATATATAATTTTTCAGCTGTGAAATAAAATTTATTAGTTTGCTGGATCTTATGAGATACTCCTGAAAATTCAACTCAAATTAGTTACGATTTATTTTATTCTGTATCCCAACATTTAATTAATAGTTTAGTGCCTCTTTTTCGAACCCTCGATTTATACATATACCCATTTACCCCTTGTTCATAAGTGTGTGAAGTTATCCCAGGATTCTTGTCGTAAGAAGTAATTGGCACAATAGGCTCAGAGATTCATATGAATATGGCCCCTTACAAAAAATTAGGAGTTTAACTACTGGTCCTCAAGAACCATGATTGCCGAAAACGGTTTCCTTTGTTTTCGACTTGACATAATGTCCACTTACTGTGATAAATCGTTGAACACCAGCCGTATGTTGTAATTGGCGCAATGGGCTCATATGTATATGGCCCCATATAAGAAATACGGATTTTAATTAATGAAAAATGTTACAAGATTTTTTATTCAAAATATTGCCCACCGCCACCCACTACTTTTTCCCATCTCTTTGGCAATTTATGGATTCCATCCCAGAAAAACTGCGCCGGCTTGGCGGCCATAAACGAATCGAGCCAATTTTCGATACCTTGAAATGAAGTGAAGCGTATTCCTGATAGGGCATTCTACATGGATTGAAATAGGTGGTAGTCGGAAGGAGCATGGTCTGGGCTAAAGGCGGGTGAAGCAGAATTTCCCATCCGTTATTCTCCAGGTAATTTTTGACCGGCGCCGCAATTTGTGGCCGAGCGTTATCGTGGTGGAAAATGATTGACTAAGTCTGGTCGCATACGTTGTCCGCTCTTTGCCTGGATTTTCTGCTTCAATCGGATCAATTGTTGACGATAGAGTTGGGCATTGATGGTTTGGCCACTTGGCAGCAGCTCATAGTGGATCACACCTAGCTGGTTCCACCAAATGCACAGCATGACCTTAGCCCCGTGAATATTCGGGTTTGGTGTCGATGAGCCGGCCTCGCCTTTCTTGCGACATACGCTTTTTTGCGCTTGGGATTATCGTAATGGATCAATTTTTCATCGCTAGTGACAATACGATGCAAAAACGACTTCTTTTTGTGGCGCTCGAGCAGCATTTCGGACCTGCAAAATCGTCTTTCCACGTCTCTTGGCTTCAACTCGTATGGCACCCAATTTCCCATCTTTTGGATGAATCCCAAGACTTTCAAACGTCTGAAAATTGTTGCTTGATCAACTCCCAATGATTCTGCAAGATCTTCTTGCGTTTGACATGAATCTTGTTCGAGTAATGCCTCTCGAACTTTATCGGCTGTGGAGGACGCTGTTTGTCTTTGATGTCAAAATCACCACTTTTGAAGCGAAACCACTCAAAGCACTGTGTTTTTGCAAGAGCATGCTCACCATACAAATCAACGAGCAAACGATGACTTTCAGCTGCTGTTTTGTTTGCGAAAAAGTGACTCAACAAAACTTCCCGCAAATGCTGTTTTTTTCTTAAATTTGATAAATTTTTCATCGTTGAAATCGGTTGGATGTGCACAATCAAAACAAAAACTTTTAGCTGATTTTGACAAGTATTGAATAGAGCTTTCAAATGACATAGATGTCATTGATGTACTATTACGCATAAACAAGTAATGTCATCTATTATAGTATCGAATTCCGGTTTTTAATGCATACACCCAATACAACATACGGCTGGTGTTCAACGATTTATCACAGCAAGTGGACATCATGCCAAGTCGAAAACAAAAGAACTTTTTCCGGCGATCATGGTTCTTGAGAACCAGTAGTTAAACTCCTAATTTTATGTGTGGGGTCATGTTCATATGATTTTCTTAGCCTATTGTGCCAATTACTTCTTACGGCAAGAATGTCCCAAATTTTATATCATCATTTTAAAAATTTGTAAACGTTAGCTTATACACGTCGTTTGCAAATTTTTAAAATGATGATATAAAATTTGGCATGGACTTCCTGGGATAACTTCACACACTTCTTGTTCATACTCCATATATACCTATTCAGCCAACCCACTTTCTTCATCCCTATACCATACAACTAACAATTAACTACCACAAGACCAAACTTTAAGAGTAAAGCTACTGTTGACGTCGATAGTTGTCGATCATCCCCCACAGATGTCTCTCATCTTTTAGTTATCTCTTCGTTGAAATTATTCCTCGTTAAACCCATAAGTTTTGTTATTACTTCTATGTGATTTAAAATCTAAAAAACTCTACAAAGCGTATGTTAGAAAAAGTGATATTTAAGCCTAAATATAGATAAATCTATTTAATTATTGTATTAGATAAAGCTATTAGGTAATTCTAACGGAAGTTCATCCGATACCCGGCGCTGGTAATGCCTTTTCAATGCCGTGATACACCAGCTGCAACTGGAACAAATTAGGTAATTACGGATCATCTAATGAATTAAGATCTGAAATTGTGAACTTTATTAGTGAGCATATCTTGATGCTTATTTACCAACATTGTTGGATTCCACCCGTATAGTTTACGGAGCAGAATATAAATCCAACCGAAAGTGGATTAATACAAAGGTATAAAATTTAAAAATTTAAATTAAAATTGGGCGGATTACTCCAGCACTCAATGCCACAATGGGCCCACGGTGCAATACCCGGACAAACACAAATACTTACACATTAAAAACACCCAACCGTAATTTTTGGTCACCACCGGGAATCGAACCCGAGACCCTCGAATAACAAGGCAAGCACGCTACTTACTGTGCTATCGAGGGCGGCTAATAATAATACAAAGGTATAGTTTTTAATTTTTTAATATGTACCTTAAATAATAACTTAATGTAGTTAAATATAAGTTTAAACTAAAGTTTTCGATTTGTTCCAGCTATTTGTCGGATCTTCGAACTGAAGGCTTCTGGGGTCGTGCTATTTCAAAATTTAAAAATATCAAAATTACTGTTTGTTATGCCGGCACTGAGCACCGAGCTTCCTTCCTACCGGACAATGCTGAATATAATAGTGAAATTTTTCAAGTTTACACTGGTTCACATTATGACAGCTTGCTTCTCCACTCGCCCTAAACATTATCATCCAATTCTAAGAGTCCTTCAAAATATCTCCGACACTATACATGGTCTCATTCAACCCAGTACTAATCCGTATACACTCATTGATGCGTCACTACCTGTTCTGTCCTCTTTATCACCCTTATCCTGTAACCTATGTTTTGGCACCTGGAATGTTCTCGGGCTCAACTCGAACGAAAAACGCAATTTGATCGATGTTATTTTACTCCGAAATAATATTCAGGTTTGTATCATTCAAGAAAGTAACATCGGTGCGAGTGTCTGTTCAACGTCTCATATACTTGGTATCTTGCCAACGATCCAAAGGCCCGCAGGCGTGGAGTCGGTATAATGATCAAGGAGGATTCACTTATAAGTTCAAAGCAGATCAGACATTATTTTGGATCTATTATAACCCTGCGTTAAGTACTGTTTCGAATCTATGTGAGGCCCTCTTCATTACTGTATATGTGCCACCTTACACCTCTCAGATTAATCGTATCGTATAGGCGATCGTCTAAAATGTTCAGTACTCTTTTGTCAATAATAGATCAATGCCCCAAATCTCGCGATATAGTTTTGTTTGTCAATTTCAACGCCCATCTGGGTTATAACGATTCTTGGGATAAAACTCGATTCTTTGCTCACACAACCTCCGGCCGCCGATAGGTAGACCGTATCTTAACCCAAGGTACAAATAATTTCATCTATGTTAATTCGATCAAAGCTGATTCTTTCTACTCGAACATAGTTTAGTTTAGATTGAATGTACTAACTGAAAGAGGACTGCAAGTATCACGGGAATGAAGTTTCTATGGAGTTTTTATGGAACGGTACAAATGTCAAAAAACTTATCAAATGTCGAATGGTCTCATGAAAATTTATTAAACAGTTTCGGATAAAACAAAATAATTTATACAAATTTAAAATTATAAAACTTAAAAATATTACTCAAACAACTAAAAGAACTAATTGAAAATAATAATAAATTTAAAACAAATAAATTATTTAAAATAACAGTTGAAGTAATTCTAATTACAACGTCTCATTAAAATTTCTTTTAAAATTAAATTGTAAATTTGCACAAACAGCCACCATATAGAAATTGACCATAAGGCTCTAGTCTAACAAAAAAAATACCAAATTAGCTGAAAATGTAGACCATGAAGATTATCATCTTTTCCCAAAAATCTCAAAAAATGTGAAAATATAACGCGGCTCATAATTTGATAATTTCTATTAAACTCATTTTACAGAAACAGCCACTATATAGAGAATGACCATAAAGCTCTAGTCTGACAGAAAACTACTGAAACGGCTGAAAATATAGACCCTGCAGATTCTCATCCCTTCCCAAAAATATCGACATTTGATAGTTTTTTTGACATTTGTACCATTCCATAAAAGCTCCATAGAAACTTCACGCCCGTAACGTTTCACCCTATAGAGCAGCGTCCTCCTACATTGGCGGTTCCAAAACGTTGGAAGAACTCACTAAGGCAGGATTTAAGTTACTTTGATAGGCCTCATAGAGAATGGGAGACATTGCTCCCTCTACGTACTAAATTAAGGCAAGCGGCCAATGAAATCTATGCACTTGATGAATCCGGACTCTAGTACGACACTTGGTGAAGAAAACGGGGAAGGGCTTATAGTCGAATAGTCCAGCCTTCCAAATCCTTGACGAACACCGCTAATCCCAGCTTCTCCGAAAGCAACCATCCCAGTACCAATTCAACCTATTTCATGAACCGTTCGGCCACCCCCTTCCCACCGCTTGCTCGCCTCTGGCTATTGTGCAATAACCGTGGACGTTTCCGAATTTATTCCGATACAGACGGCTACTCCAACCGATATAACTTCCACCACAACTATACAAAATACCACTTCAAACATTCAAATAGTTATATTAAAATTAACCGTTCGTTCGACTATTATCAGGGTTGGTGCAACTCGTTACAATGGGTGGCCCGGAGGGTCTCACTTGAGATACGACAAATGTCAACACACGATTAGCCATAGCTTTAAACTGAAATGGCTTGTTCCCCGATACTAATTGTATGTTCTATCCTACTACCCATCACCTCCTAAATATATATATATATATATATATATATATATATATATATATATATATATATATATATATATATATATATATATATATATATATATATATATATATATTTCATCATAAATCAAATAACTTATAATACTCTAAGGTAAATTGCTGCAGATTTGCTTATCAAGATATAGCAGTTTATCGCAGTTCGGTTATGTTAACTAGATGGCACCACTGGCAAGGCAAATAAACGCTTTTTTACCATTTATTTAATGAAATTTTGAAAAATAATGCATATAAATCTTAAAAAAAAGAAAAATTGGCAATACCCGGCTGAAATAACTTGGAAATAACAGATAACGTAAAAATTCCTGCTAAAAAACGTTTGTTCGTACGTTCATTTATTTGTGTCGATAACATGAAGTCACGCGAGTTTACTATGGAAATCTACAGTAATTTCCCCTATAATACTATAAGTTATTTGTCATAAAAAATATCATTAAACAAAATTAGTAACATAACTCATCCACAAACCTGAGGTTACTCAATTACTTTTGACGTATTCCAATTCGTCTTCTTTCAATAAAATATAAAATATGGTGGTGAATATGATGGTTTGCGTCTCTGCTGTTATACGCAATAGTGTATGGATTCTGCATGTGTATTTGGTTGTTGTTGTTGTTTCCCCCCCTTATAATTCACTAATTTTGCTGTTATTTCAGCCATTAAATTTCTTATTTAAGACGAACTGTAACGAGACACAAAACATTGGAAACATCTGAAAATATCACAAAATATCAGATCGCCCTTCACTTTCATAAGGGAGAGAATTGGAGGCATTCCATGGCTAAATCCCAATGTCTCATATACTATCGCCGTTCGTGTTTTAACTCGTTATCCTGTAATTGATTATAACCCAACACAGATTTGCCCATATTTCTGTAAGTTCAACTTTAAGTGCTCAAACGTAAATTATTTTTCGGCAAAGAACGCAATTGCATTAAAATGACGGTTTGAGTGTTAAATAACAAATTTTCCAATTCTCATATCATTAATGTTAAAATTTATGAAATGTTCATAAATTCCAATCAACCGAATTGAACAAAAAAAAAATTCATTCAACCTCTAACATATTTGTTGGATGCGCGAACAGTTAAAATTATAAATTATATCTTCGCAAATTTTGTTGTTGTTGTTGTTGTTTTGTTGTATTTTATTAGAGATCAGCACATCAAGTACATATATAAGTAAGTATTCAAAGGCATGCATGCAAAAATAATAAACGCGAAAATCAATAACCAACCAAACACATAACAATAAGAAAACTGACTGGAAGTAGAAGATGTGGTACGGTTCCATTTGATGAGTTTCTTTGTTTTGTTGCTGTTATATTATTTGTGTTTCTTTTGAAAATATAATATACATACTTACGCTATCCTATCTACATAAGAAGTTATCTCATTTTTTTTCTCTCCTCATGTTATTGGATCATTTATCAATATCGAGGCCATAAATTTCAAAATGAATTACAATATCTTTTATCTCCTCTTCTTAATATTTAAGTTGTGTATTGTTATTTTTTGCGGATTTTTTTTTGTTTTTTTTTTGCGCTGGTTCCTTTCTGCGCTGTTGTGTGTTGATAATATAGGCGCCGAAAACCAAATTGGATTTCATAATTTGCATATTGCATCTATCTAGAGATACAAACATGAATTAAAGTAAATGTTTGCATGAGCCGCGAATTTTCGATTTATTTTTTTTTTTTTTTGGTTTTTTTTGTTGTTGTTATTTCTGGCCTGCAGCCTTTCGAATTGTATATTTATGTATACGTGGTATGCTTAAAAAAGTTCGAATACGAATGTGCCTAATGATTACACTATACCGAAAATTAATTTTATACAGTGGGCTGTGGGCGGATAGGTGAAATCTTAGATAGGACAATTTACTTAATAACAAATCAGGTTTGTTTTTTGGCTTAGTAATTGGAATATACGTACATCAAATACGTAAATTTGACACTATTTTAATCAAATTGTTCATCATATTTGCGCACAATTTAGGACCTCAATTCACCGTAATAGCTGCTCGTTTATTGTTCTTCAAGTTCTTGAAGCTTTTCTGAAGCATTAGAGTTTAGACCTTATCGTTCACTTATAAGAAATGTCTAATTACTGTGCACGTCGCATGCATATATGTACATTTAGACGGATCATAGTAATCAAAATAAATTTAAATATTTGTATACAAATTAACAATTTTGCCACCGCCGAGTAAACATTAAAAATAATTTACTTATTACTTGTGTGAAAAGTTAAATCAGCAGTTATTAACCGCGTGATCTTCAAATATTCTCCACCTCAAAAAAGAAATTCTGAGCCAAATCTGCAGAAAATGATTTGTCGCTAAACGCCACGACCACAATAGTGACTAACAAAAATGTGCAACATAGTCCAAACCGACAATTACCAGGTAATTTAATATCAAGTGAACTAAAAATTAACGTAAATGAACTTAGTGCGTTCAACAATAAAAGTGCATCGTCGACAAATTTTAACGATAAAAAAACAATGAAACTGCATCGACAACAGATGACAATAAAATAAACATTGATGTAGTCAGTGCTTAGTGCAAACAGGGCTGGACAGATATATTACTGTTAGCTCAAAGCGAAGGAGAAGCCCTATAGATCAGAGGCTAGTGCAAACGTGAATAAATTCACCAAGCTAGCTACCGTTGAATTAACTTAAAGCAACTGGTATTTTTGTTTGGTTGTTGAAGACCCGCCGTCCGAAAAAGCTCCAAAAAAACCGTTCCTCATTAATAAAGCTTTATATAAAGCTCTAAGCAATACTAAACGAACTACTGATTTTTGTTGAATATTCTATTATATTTCTTTGCATTGATTAAGATTCTAAAAGCTTTCAACACAAACTTTCCTATTTAAATTTTCTTAGCGTGAATAGTTGTTAAAGCTTTAGAATCCAACTTGCACAGGTAATTAATCCTATTTGAAAAATTCTAATTCTCTTCGGTGTGCTTATGTAAGAAAAAAGATTGGAAAGCTCTATACCATCTAGAGTAGCTTATATTCTCCATTAATCGTTTTGACACCGCATACGCTTTTAAATCAATGTTTTTTTTATCTTAAAAGCTCTCGGAATAATCAATTAAACCATTTTCAAATCAAAATATCGTGTTTAGAAGTTTCGAGATCCTCAAAATGTTATAGATATCATTACCAAACGTTTTTTTGGTTTTATTAAAACACAAAGGTTCCGCACTCAATGTCACAACGAGTCCATGGTGGATATGTGGTAAAAATAATGGATTTAAAAATTTAAATGAAACTAGTTTCTTAACTCTTTAATTATTAGGAAATTTAAAGCGTTAATAATAGTTTTCGTGTATAAAGCCCTCCAATAGTAGAACTTCCAAGCTTTAAAATGTTGATCTAAAAAAAAAGCTACTTTTTGAAATATTTGCATATTGTGAAAGCTCTGAATTATAGATACGTGTATTAAAAAATAAATAAAAAGCTTATTTAAAGATTTTTAAAGCTTTGTGTTTTATTTAAGTTGTTGTGCATGTTATAGAACGTGGGTATAGGGTATAGGCAAAGCTAAATACCTAGATTGCTCTAACATCTATATTGCTTCGGAGTCAAGTACTCTTAAACGCTGAGCGCATAAACTAATGGTTAAGGAGCAGTTCAATGTGGCTTTTTTTTAGACATTAGCATTTTTAAATTTAAACAGTCAGTTTGTGAATGGTAAGCCAGATTACGTTTAGCTCTCGCCTACAAAGAAATTTTTTCATATTTTTCGATATTTTTTGATCAGTTAAACGGATGCCTATATACATACATACATATCTGATAATATTTTGGACCTTAGTTATGTTACTTGTAGAAGTGCCTCGATAAAAAACCAAAATTACAATTTTCATGTTGTGGAATTCGAGTTTAGACAATGATTATGAAATTATAATGTCCTCATGACTACTTAGCTAATTAGGATTATTTATCATTTGGTATTGTATAGTTTTCCTTTAATTGTATGACTCGTTCGTCCAATTGTATATTGCAGCATGATTTGGGGTTGCTTCATAGATTTTCTATATACGTAGTAAACGAAATTGCCGCTCATAACTAGTTTTTTTAGTAAAGAAATTCATTTAATTGCGTTCACTGTATACGCAGTCAGAAGTATTAAATTGATTAAAAATTTATGATTAAAAATAATTCGGTGGTCAGAGGTGTACCTATAACACCTCTGACCACCATTAGTATAATTTATTTCAACGGACTTGGACCGCTCGCTATAGTTAAAATGATATTTATCGTATTTCTTCGCCGTTTTTTGTGTATGTTTAAAGCAGTCGGCCTAACCGTGTTTCATTTTCGGGCAAAACAGCGAAAATTTTACGCAAAACGGCTTCACCTCGGGATTTTAACTGGACTAATTTGTATCTATTTTATTGGCCTTGTGTTCACCATCCGTTTAAACTGTTTGGCTAACCATGACGATAGTATTTCAAAAGTATCAAATTTAATCCAAATGCTTGCAAATTTTATTGCTCTGGTCGTGGCCATTTTTTGGCCATACTTAAAAATTGATAATTTTAATAATTTAATCGAATTTCTTTTACGTCTGGATGATGATATAAATAAACTGAATGATTCGTATATCGATTATGATAAGGATTTTAAATGGAACCTTGCCTTTTTTAGAGCTTATTTGATATACATGGTGGTTAGTGCGATTCTTGATTTTTTCGTTTTAATTGTGTATTACGATCTGGTTCCGATATGGTATTGGTTTATTACTAAACTACCTCTATGCATTTATGCATTCAGTTTAATTCAGGCATATCTTGTAATTAGTCTGCTACACAAACGATGTCGTATCATCCACAATATTTTATGTAACGCTTATATAACGGATCGCGGTCTAAGCATCTGTTCAATAGCAGTCGCAGGTATGCAACCAAATCTGGTTGTTACATTGAGCGATTTGTATATGAAATTTTTTACGCTACTAAGTCACGTTTATGATATAATCATTGAAATCGAGTGCTTTTATGGATTGATATTTTTGACCACGTTTAGCGCTATTTTTGCCACGACATCGATTCAAACATATTACTGCTATTTGATGCTGTCCATAAATTACGCGACCAAATATTTTTCGATACTCGTTATGTTCACGTCAATTAATTTGGTTTGTACAAATTTAATTTTGATTATTGGTGTAGCAACGATATGCGAGGAGTTGGCAGATGAGGTTAGTATTTTTGGTTCATTCATATAAACTAATCTTATATTCAGCGAACACCTTTTTATTATCCCGCAAATAGGTTAAAGACATTATGCAGGCATTATCGAAAATACAGATATCAATGGATGAGGTAATCAATTTTAATATATAGCTTATATAGTCTGGTCTGACAAGACATTTTGAAGTACATACAAAATACAAATCTTACAGTCATGTTATGGTGTAAAATTGGCCTGGATTCATACGATGGCGGCAAATTTTAAATTTTCAGCATTTGGATTCTTCTCAATCGACTACACTATGCTGTTTGGAGTAAAATTTTATTTTATTTTGATTTATCGGATGATTCTAAACATTACATTTCAGTTTTTTGCAGCACTTGTAACTTATTTAATTGTCTTCATACAATTCAAGTCGATTAACAAGGATGCATTTAATGAATCTTTACATATTAGAACTTAGATTAAAGAGTGAACTTTAACTTTCGCACATATATTTGTCAAATTTTGCACTAAATAAATAAAGTTGATTGGAATTTGAACCGTATTTGAAATAAATGGTCCCATCAAAATTAGCTAAAATTAACTGAAATCAATCAGTTCCTGATGCCATCAGATTGCCGAAAATTGTTGATAACCTACTGATTGCTTAAAATATTGAACATTATAACCATTCCATCTGATGATTATTTTGTTTACTAAAACTGTACGTAAACGATCGCATGCTACTTCCCCTATATGTATACTCATCAACCAGGTAATTTATACATTTAATTATTTATGCTACTTACTTAACAAATCACTGTTTATTGGTATATACCAAAAACAATTTGATCTCTACATGATCATGAGTGTCATATTATATAATAAATTCCAACTCCAACTGATCGTAATGTAATTTATTTTTAACTTGTTATGAAATATGAATATGCCAACCTTGATCGAGATCAAAACCAATTATAAGAAAAGAATTGAGAAGAATGCATATTGCATTGGTGTTGCGAGGTGTATATAACTTTGTATTTACGTTTAAAGACGGACGCACTCGCATGCAATTCTTATAATTCTGGATGATGCTGCCCAGTTTGATTTATTCTAAATCAGCGATCGCGCATTCATTTAGCACACTAGAAAATTAACTGTATATATCATCATTTCTGAAATTAAATTACACGATCCATTTGTTTAAATCAAGTTATTTATTTAATAGACGCGCCATGGATGGCAATCTATAAAGTATTGTGAAAAGATGGAATGGAGAGAAGGTTTTTTTTTTTTTTGACAATCTTATTTATTCACATAAAATTGTACAATGTACCTATGTGTGTCTATAGACTAACAACATTTCTTTTTTCACCTAAATTGCTAAATTGTGTTTAATTAAGTTATCCCCATTGGTTTTCCTTATGTTCTATTTACTGGTGTTACTGCCTTACGCTGACTATAGGGCTAACTCAAAAGGCTTTACTCTTTTCAGTCTTCTCACTCGAAGTAGTGAGTTGGCCTCAACGTTCGGGTGATTCTGGAGCTTCACTTCATGATTCCGTGCAGCATTATTTGCTTCTCTGGTGACAGTTTCCACTCTAAGGACATGTGGAGGTCGCTATTATGTATGTACCAGGGGGCATTTACAATATCCTTTAGCACTCTGTTTTGGAATCTTTGAACGATATCCATGTTGCTTGGTTTAGTACAACCCCACACCTGAATTCCATACATCCCAATGGGGTTTAATATCTGCTTATATAGCATCAATTTATTGTTTATTGATAGATTGGAGTTCCTTCCCATCAGCCAATACATCTTTCTATATTTGAGTCTGAGTTCTTCACTTTTTTTCTTGACATGGACCTTCCATCTAATTTTGGTATCTAGATTCACTCCTAGATATTTTGCTGAGTTAGCATGTGGTAATGGGACATTATTTAATACCACAGGCAAATGATTTATTTTTCTGTTGGTGTAGTCAAGACGTATGGATTTTGTTTCATTTAACCTGACACGCCATTGCTTCGTCCATCGATAAATTTTGTTCATCGCACTTTGAAGCTTATTGGTAGCTCCTTCTATGGTATCATCTACTACCAAAATTGCAAATACTTTCTCAATGGTCAGCGAAAGCTTTTGCTTTTTCTTCATTGCTTCTGGCCCAATTCCCATTGCTTGTTCTTATGGGTGGTATTTGAGTTATTGGTCTTTTCATTCGTTTGGTTGTCTTCCACAAGGAATAGTCAGTATCCTTTTCATATGTTAATGACTGTAGATATGAGTTTATTGTATCATTTTTAATGTACTGGATTTCCCTCCTGAGTCGCTGTGTCAGGTTATTCAGTTTGTTTTTATCTGCAGGCATCCTGGTGTATTGCCATTTCTTCCTGGCTCTCCTTTTTTCTTCGAGAAGTTCCCTGATTTCTTTTGAGTAATTTGTACCTATTGTTCTTCTTTTGAACTCCGGCGTATTATTCCATGCTGACTGTTGTACGTCATTTATGAATTTTACGATTTCTTCATCCAGTTGTTCTTCTGTTTTTAACGGTACATTAAGTTTTATTCTACTAATCAGCTCTTCTTTGAATCCCTCCCAGTCTGTATATTTATTTGTCAGAGTCGGGTTGCATTCTTTTGAGATTATTTTTTCACTGAGAGTGAGTAGTATTGAAGAGTGGTCGGAGCTCAAATCATATACCCCTCTTCGATTTTAACATAAGTTGCTGGAAGTTTTCTAGTTATAAAGAAATCTAGTAGATCAGGTATTTTGTTATTATCTGTTGGCCAGTATGTCGGTTTGGCAGTAGAATGCCAATTACATCCAACTTCTGTCATTGCTCCAAGAAGTTCTGTACCTCTAGTAGTGATTATTCTTGATTCCCAATGAGTACGTTTCGCATTGAAGTCTCCGCCAATGATGTACTTATCGTCTAAGCTTTCCAGGAAATGTACGTAGTGTAATGTTTTAAGGTTATATCGCGGTGGGCAATAAATTGCCGTTACGGCCAATGACTGATTTTCAGTTTTAATGCTGACGGTAGTTGGTTGTATTTCTTTTATTTCATATTTTTTCTCTTCGTAATATTGTATATTACTTTTTATTATTATCGCACTTCCACCTCTGGCTGTATTTTCTGGGTGTATTGTATGGTATACTTGATACCCTCTAAATTTTATAAATGATTGTTTTATAAAGTGTGTTTCGCATATGAGACAGATATCAATTTTTTGAATGTCCAATAATAGTTGCAATTCTTGCTGATGTTGCAATAACCCATTGGGATTCCGGGCTAGTCTTCTAATGTCGCTATTCATGCTAAAATATGAGTGACAGGAGCAGTCCTGATGCTAGTTTCGTTAGTCTTTGAATGATTGATCCAATAGCTTTTTCTTGCTTTTGTTCTTGCTCATCCATGCGGTTTAGAATTGCAACTTTGAGCAACTTCAGCATATGAGATACCTGGAGCTTGTAATATTTGATAAGCAGGTTTTCTTATCTTTTCTATTTGATTTCTTGGCTCCTTTAATTTGCCTTTTGGTATGTCCTTTTTATTATTACTATTTTGTTCTCATCTTCTGTACTTCTCTGGCAACTATACATCCTCTATAATATGCGGGGTGTGACTCTCCACAATTTACACACTTGGCCGGAGTTTCTATGGTTTTTGTACATTCTTTGGAGGAATGCTTAGCTGCGCACTTAACGCATCTTGGGTCTCTATTGCAGTAGTTCTGAGTGTACCCGAATGATTGCCACTTTTTGCATTGCGGGAGCAATCTTGATTTTCGTAAAGCTTCAATCTCCACCTTCATGTTGAGGATATGCCTTATTTGATAAATATTTTGTGTTTCTTCATCTTTATCAAAAGTTAACATGAACAATGATAGCGGAGTTTTATCCTTTCTCTTCAATATTTGTGTAACCTCTTTTATTTTCAAATTTTTAGAAAGTAAATCTTCCTTTATTTCTTATGTATTTCCCTTTTCATTAAGTGAAAGGGTCAGTTTTCTATAATTCTCCTCGTCTGGGACATTGACTTTAAGATCTCCACTACATGAGCATCGTTGTTTGGTATTGTATTTGGTTTGAATTCATCGTTTTTCGTATATCATTGTAGTTTTCAATCTTATTTACAATGACTGGTGGTGGTTTGGGTTGTTGCACCTTCTTACTCTGATTTTTTATTTCCTTTTTTTCTTGTATTTGTTCTGGAGATACAAAGGGTGATTTGCTCAGTTGTCGCTTTTATTGCTTGTTTCTTTTTTTTTAGCAACCAATTCACTTCAGAATTAAGTTCATCTGGGTCCGTGACATATCCATTCTGGCCGATGGCTACGTTTCCGCCAAATGCTACGTTTTTAGCTACGTTCTGCTATTCTATTCTTGTTTCTCTTCTGTGACAGCAGGTGTTAGAGCTTTTCTAAGTTCCTCATTTTCATTTTTAAATATCATGAAATCATTACTTAGCGTAGCTCAATATTTTCCTTTTCATATTCGTTACCGTATCTTGTTGGTGATCTTGTCAATTTGGAACTCTTTCAAAAAGGGTTAGTAACGTGGTTTTCTTCGGTAAAGTTTTCCGATCGTGATCTTTCCTTTAGCAATGGTTGGTTCCTCCCAGAATTCATGGAACCGGCCTTCTTCGAGAAGGATGGAGTTTCCAAGTTAAAACCTGGATTACCACCTGCGGGGTAATATTTCCTTTCGTTGTTTAATGGAGAGATGGTGGCTATGGAAAATAAATAGGCAGCGTCTATTTGATCCACATAATAATATTATTCTTGTTAAACCAATTTTTAACTGGCGAATCGTTAGTTTGGATATAACACAAAGCTAAAGACAAATTTTCCCAAAATTTTAAAATTTATCTTGATTTTGGATGTTTTTAAGAAGTGATGTCTTAAGATATATCTACTACCTTCTCAGACAATCTATAGTTGTATTTTTAGATACTAAATTATCGTGTTTGGCTTTCAGAACCGTGCGGTATTAGGTCTTATCGCTTCTTCTAATGAGTTTTTTAAATTCTTCATCTGTATCTGTTATCGTATGGAGATCATCATTTTGATCTTCATTTCCAGTTTGATTGCCAATAATCTTACTCGAAAAACAGTTGATGAATCGCGACGTTTCGAAAGTTGCATCTTTAATTTGATTAATAATTCTTGCCTTATATACAAGAGTTTTGTTGTAGTATTTTAAAAGGGAACTGCTTAGGATCCCATTAAATTTAAACACTCCGAAGATTTAATTTGCAATGTTTGTCGATGTGTCATTGCTTTTTCACATATGACTAAAATTAAGTTCCACTAATATTCTTAAAAATTTACCATACAAAATTTGTACAGTCCAATATTAAATTTGACCCAACATAATTTAAAAAATGTGAGAAATTCAACAAAACAAATAAAAGAAGCTGTTCCAAATTTCGAGAAATAAAAATTTCTCGGGAATTCTCGATCCCAATCCCTAAACAAGAGTGAACCATGAACTGTTTTATACATATAGAGGGATCTTGCTTCCAAAATAAAAAAAAAATTAAAAAATTAATAAAAAGAACATGACCTATATGACTTTAAAACGGCCCAAGACCCACCCGGTAAGTAGCTCCAATGATTATTGCTCATATCATTTAGTTTTCTTGTATGCCGTCCAACATATCGTATAGAAATTGATGGAAAAGTCTAAAAAATCATTTTAAAAACATCCCTGAATAAGTAATATAGGCAATAAGCGGATGATATCGACAGCATTGACAGATGAGAAAGAGGTTCTTCGACTTAACACTATATGAGGTTATCACATAGTTCTTAGTAGTAACAATGCAGGGCACTCATCTATCCTATGCAACAGGGGGTATTCCGGAAGTTACCGACTACGCTATTCCTTTGCCATCTGTTGAGATTAAATTCCAAACTGAGTTTGGAATAATCAGGCGCTAAGCTTCTTCACGGATGGCTCAAAAAGTGATAGAGGGGTTGGCTGCGGGGTATTCTGGGAAGCACTTGGGGTTAACCTCTGGAAGTCATGGACTGGTTGAAGTATAATGTAATATCTACGAGGGATATTCGCATTTTTACGAACAGCCTGGCTGCTATTAAAAGGCTACAATCATACTCCCTGACGTCGAAGGTAGCCCAGAACTGTCTGGCATCTTTAAATGAGATGGCTGTTCAGTTCAACATACGCTTGACGTGGGTGCCAGGGCATTTCAATATCGCAGAGAATGTAATGGCAGATGAGTTATAAAGATACCGGTTGCTTCTTGTATACTGCTGCTTCAGGAAGAAGCCATAATAGAAACGAACGTCAGATGGTCTAACGCCAGTTCGTGTGTAATAACCAGGCAGATCTGGTCCAGATCAGGCCAACTGATATCGCTTCGACGGCACCATATTGGCATGGTCGTGGGAGCTATAATGGGAAATTGTCTCATTGGGATACATGCGAGCAGACTGGGTGTCCCAGCCTACGATTTCTGCCGCAGCTGTGGTGATGAGGAGGAGCAGGAAAATGTACTTCATCTGAATTGCACCTGTCCTAGTTTAGCGTATAGCAGAACAAACTTTTTGGGATCTTCCCCTTTGAATGACCTCACGGATCTTAGTAAGATTGAGATCCGGGATTTTAAACGCTTCTTGATAAGCTCAGGATGGTTTAGCGAGCGAAGAAGGAGGAAACTCGAATGTGGTACAGCTACGGACCAATTTTGTGTCTATATGTTAGTCCTTTAGGACGGCCACCCTTACCTAACCTAACCTAACCTAATACTCGTGAAATTGAATACAAAATATCCAAAGCTTTTTAACAATAGAACTAAATAAAGTGGCAAAACTGTGTAGGTTGAGTTAGCTGTACAAAAATAAATAAAATTAATTGGTTGAACCAATATACTCGTACATTCATAAGAAAACATTTGTTAGAGAATTTTTTTAATTTTGGATAAATAAAGCTTCGCCAGTAAATATTAAAAAGTCTTTTGTTAAAAGGAAGAAACAAATGCACTGTAGCAGGGTTGGGCATTTACGCGTCATCTATTAAATTCTACGTCGTAGACACCGTAGACAATGTAGATGTAAACAGCGTAGACAATTCGTAGAAAACGTTGATATAATGTAGAAGATTGATAGGGTGATTTAGTGAACTAGTTCTATACTATACGTTAAACTCTGACCCATTAATGTATAAAATTGCAGACGTTGAGGCTACATTATCTTATCATGTCGTGCGACATCAACAAAGGTTCATGTCAATGGATTGTACCACTCGGTTGCTTAGTAACCTTTTTTAGATTCAAATATTGCTACCCGTCTTGCTTCTGCACGAACCAAAACAGATAGCTATTATAAATAGTGTGTTAGCTCCGCTTTCTTCAAAATCATTTGAAAATGAAATCAAAGCCAACGAAATTCGGTTCATATAGGAATCAGCATGGATGGAAGCAACCACGACGCTATGAAAATATTTCCGGTTGTGATTACATATACTTTTCACACAAATCTGGACTGATAAAGACACTTATGAACATCAGATCTGTAACAATCGAAACAGCTGAAACCATCAGTAGTGTATCATTTGAAATTTTAGAAAAATTAAAAAAAATATTTATTTGGCTGTTACCAAAATTTTAAATAACAATAATTGAACTTACCAAGGAAGGTTTTGCTTTTAACAGTAGAGTTCTAGATTATTGATTAAATTATTTACAGCCATGGACCCAACATTTTGAACCTTTTTTGATATTCAGATGGATGAATCTTTCCGAAAAACCAACGTGGCAGCAAATTTCCGAATCTCTTGAATTTCTATTGCACAGTCGAGTTAAAATTTATGACTCGGTTTTAATTTCGCAATACCCAAAATATCGTGAATTTTTGGGAGATAATGTCAGCTGATAGCGACTTCAAAAGATTATTGGCTCATGAAAAATGGAAACTTTTTTTTCAAAAATTCAAAATTTGAAAGTATATGAACTAACGTTAATGAAACTTAACTAAAATCGAAAGCATTTATATAGAACAACTAATTTTGCAAGATAATTCGACAGATCTACAATAAACCTTGATGTTAGCAATACCGCTGAATTTTTAAATTTGCTTCAAAATATTAAAATATATTGGGAAATCAATGAGCATCCTCTGAGCAACTTCGTTAGGTATCGTGTCAAGGGCTAGATGCACATGAGACTGTTGAGAACAACAGTCAACAAAACCCAATATTCAATATCAACAGGATTAATGACACAATTTAACACTATTAAGAACAATTCGGCAATACTATATTAGTGTAATTATTTACTAATAAAACTACTGAATTGCAATTTATAGGTTAGTGTAATTATGAATAAAATTTTGTATATATTAAAATATATAAAATGAATGAATAAATTTAGAATGAATTTAACCTCAATACAATGTGTTTATTCTCGCTTACTAAATAGACCCCACCCGTGGTAATCTATTAAGTAAATCATAAATCAAGGCGAACTTAATTTTATAAATAAAGTCCACAAGCCTAAAATGAACATGGTCCTTCGAGCCACTAAAACAACTTTGCAAATAGAAGTACAGACGGACAGGCTATGACGTCGTCAAGGGCGACGACACCACCAGTCAAGCAACTACAGGCACACAAGCTCACAAAATTAACGTCAAGGGAGGAGCTAAGCAACAACAAGCACCAATACCACCACTATTTTACCAAACAACAACAAGATGGATGAGTTACTTCAAATCCAAGTGGTAACAGGTGGAAATATAATTCAACTAGAGAAAAAACTATCAAAAAAACGGTGAAGATAGAAAGACTAAGTCTTTCTTAGAAAAGATTATAGCGAGTCTAAAATCGCTATATAACGAATTCGTTGAAAACGATGACAAAATTCTTGGAATGGTCATGACAGATATTTACAATATAGCTGGTAGAAGATAATAAGCGCCATCGCCTATACATAGCGGACCGCCATTGACACCAACAATTGACACAAGAAGCCCTACAACTTCCAAGCTCACGTCTCGAGGCAGCATATACCAACGCCATCAATTCGGGTGGATGTCATACAAAGCTTATCAACTGATTCCCAAAACGAGGAAATCAGCCAAGGTAACTCAGCGGTAAATCAAAATAGAAGGGAACAACAACACAAAATTGTCCAAGAGTCAAAACGTCCTCATACGCCAGATATATCAGAAATTGGCGTCAATAAATTATTCCTTGGAAACCGACAACATATCTATAAGGAATATGTTAATCTTAAAATAAGACAATTAGTAAAGGACATGGGGGGAAATCGCAGCCGAACATACTGAATTATTAGTAGAGCTGGAAGAAGACGAAAAAACCTCCAACTACTTTAGGGAAGATTATTATGGCAAGCTTCAAAAAAGAGTAGAAGATGCAATGATCAAACGTCAACAGTTTCGGTCCCAGCCAACCAACACAGCAGAATCAGTAGCGCAAGTGAAATTGCCTAAGGTAGAAATACCAATCTTTTATGGTGATTATGAGCGGTGAAAAACGTTCAACGATATATTCACTGAGCTGATTCACCAAAACAGCAAACTATCAGATACAGTAAAGATGACGTATCTGAAATCACACCTGCAGAAGGGAGCAGCCCAAAGTATTAGTCACTTAACAACAACTGGTGACAATTACCAAACCGCTTGGAGCATAATCCAAGAAACGTACAGCAAAGTTAGGCTACTGGCAAACCATCAATTTAATGCACTATTGTCATTGGCGACAAATCAGATACCATCCGCCCAAGCAGTGAGAAACTTGCATGATACGGCACGAAATATGGTTTCGCCCTTCATAGTTTAATTCAATGCCAGCAATTCAAAAAGAGGTCAACATTAAATTGAGGCTTGTCAGCTCCGCCAACTTGTGCATACGATGTTTAAGCCATCATCAAGGAAGAAACTGCCGGGTAGAAACATGTGTCGTGTGTAGGGGGAGAAAGTACACGTCATCATCTCAGGTGTAGGTGGAAAAAAGGCAGGCACTTGCAGACAAACCATCAATCTAAAAATATCGCCAAGATTTAATGGCGAATTCCAAATGAATATCAAACCCTTGATATTCTAGAAACTCGACCAACAATTACCCGAAGTGAACTTTGCCACAAGCAACTGGACGCATCTCAACCAAATACAACTGGCTGATCCCAACTACAATCAGTATTTGGCGCGGATTATTATCCATCAATACTGATCAGCAACATCATCAAAGGAGGTCCACTAGAGCCGATGGCACATCAAACGGAATTCGGTTGGATTATATTGGGCAGCAGGAACAACACAGGAGATCAGCACAAAACAACGATGATTGCAACTAAAAGTAAAGAGGATCGGCTGAGAATACTGGTAGAAAACGACTCAATACCTGATATAAATTTGAAGCACATGGTTCCAGTACAGGGAAGACCAGAAGATGGTAGATCAACCAATATCTATTATATACCGCATCATGGCTTAATCAAGAAGGATAGCACTACCACAAAGCTAAGAGTAGTGTTTGATTCCTTATCCAAAACCACAACCGGAGTATATGTTTAAACGATTGCATGATGAATGGTCCAAAATTACATCAAAATTTAGCAGATATATTTTACTATGATGGCGAAAACACAATTTCGTAATGACAGCAGACATAGAAAAGATGTATCGCCAAACATGGATTAACAAACAAGACCAGAACTATAAACGAATACTATGGCGAAGCAACCGCTCTAAGTCAATGGAGGCATACAAGTTAAAATCGATGACATACCGAACAACATCCGCCAGCTTTTTAGCTATAAGAGCTTTAAAACAACTAGCTACCGACGGAGATAATAATTATCCAATAGGAGCAAGCATCATGTTGACCAATTTTTACGTATATGATCTGATAATAGGTTCTAACAACATAAAGAAAGCAACTCGAGCTGTACAAGAATTTAAAATGCTCACAGAACGAGGTGGACTAAATTTAAGGAAATGGTTCTCTAACTCAAGGGAACTATTGAAACAGATTGCCAAAGAACTACACGGCACGGGCAGGGTTCAAATCAAGTTAAATGACTGCATTTATGACATAAGGCATTAACATTAGGCATTCTATACGATCCACAAAAGGACCTTTTTAAATTCAACGAAGAAACTTACAACTATCACACAAACAGCCAACCAAACCCTCACTGTTATCCGACTCATTCAAGCTCTTTGATCACGTTGGATGGCTTTCGCCAATAACAATCACAACAAAAATGATGATGCAAGAATTATGAACATCAGGAATAGATTAAGATCAGAAATTGCCAGAAAACATAAACACAAGGTGGATAAAATACAAGGAAGAATTGAGCTAAATCAAAAACATAACAATCCAGAGATGGGTAAATACAACAGACGAGGTCGAAACAGAGCTTCATGGATTCGCTGATGCCTCAGTATCCTGAGCAAGCATAACATAGTTACAAAAAGAATAATAGAAGATGCCCATATATAGGTACATTAACATTAGCAACATTAAGAAACAAATTCTGGATCATTGATGATAAACGAGCTGTAACACCGATAATTCAAAAATGAATTATTTGCTTTCTCCATAAAAAAAACAGTCATCTAAAGAACTATAATGGGAAACGTACCATCAGCAAGAGGGAAAACCGTTTGCCAAAACGGAAATCGACTATACGGGGCCCATAGATTTTGAATTATAATTTAAGGAAATTCAAGTAAATTTGGAACAATATCGTTAGTTAAATTAAACGAGGGACTAACTACTATTTCCTCGATCATAAATATGTATGTAACCAAATCGGTCTGAGAACATAATCTATATACGCACGCACATACCAAACTCAACATGTTACCAAAAAAATAAACAAACTTCCAATGTTAATGCCAACAATACTATATTGTATGTAGCTAATTCATTTTTAATCGTTCGCGCTTCGGTATTTCGAGCAATAAACTTGATTCGCTCGATCTAGATATACACGATAAAAATCAATCAACACACAACATCCCTCCATATGTGTGACACAATTTTTTTTTATGCCTCCTCGCGCGCACACACAATATGCAAATTACGAGTTTTTTTTTTTATTTTGCTGCAGTGTGTGTAATAAACATACATATCTCAAATATAAACATTTAAGACAACAACAAAAAATTAAAAACAAAAATTAAAATAAATTGTAAATAAATAAATAAAATAAGACAATGAAATTATATTACGCGGTTATCCAATTCCGCGATATACGAGTATACTGTAGACCGTCAAAAGAAAATTTTTATCGTAATCGCGTAACAAAAAAACCAAAAAAACGTTAAGTATAGTTCCCGCGAAAATCGGACTGCATACAATGTACATAATATATGCGCTGTGCAACAGTAGAGTACATTATACGTACGAGTATATATGTATATACAAGGGTTTTTCGTTGAAAATTTTGTTGTTGTTGAGTATCTTACAAGAAAACAAAATCGTTAAAGAGATTACAAGATTCTTTTCATTTTTTATTAACTTTCTTTTTTTTTCGATTGGTTTTGGTGTGCATCTGGTTTTTGAGGTCATTTTGTTATATAAATTATATTTTGCGCGATTATCCCTATAGCATGAAAATTTGCATACATATACTAATATGTACACAAATTTACTTTCGCAATCCCAAACCGCGACCAAATACAAACCCATCAACCGAAAACGATTATTAACTGTTGCCGTCTGTGATAATTAAATAAAGGTTGGTTATTATAAGAACATTGGTAAATCGATTGCAGCTCGGCCCCATAATCAAAATTATTTAGTCTCTTTCTCCAAATCCAAGCTTTCTAAATAGATTTCATGTTGTTACTCGACCGGATATAAGACTGGTAGCTTCATTACGTTTGTGTAAGCTTCAATGTGCCTTATGTTATGTACGCATCACTTTTATTCTTTATATGCAGCCTACTTACTTGTAGTAGAAAAAGTTTGATTGGACATTAAATGAAATTTTGATAGTGTTTCAAAATGACGCACCTAATAGACCAAATTACCACGACTGAAAATGTAAACTAAAATCTTTTTGCGAATACCCAATTATTTATATTCAGTTTATACTGTTAAAGTTAGCCGATAATTTCAAGCCGAAAGTTATAAAAATTGGTAATGCAGATTATAATATTAGTATGACAGATATATAGCCGAAAGTTCCAGCCGATAGAGAAGATGTCAATAAAGAAGATTTTTAATTCTTGGAAATTGAATTTTTATACAATTGCAAAACAATTTATAATAATACTATAAGGAAAAGTTCCTGTGGGGATCCTGGAAAATTTAGATTTTCCAATATCATATGTAAATAACAGAAAATTTATAAAAATGACGCCTCTAGAGTGTTATGTTTGGAGATGGATTGATTTGAAGTGTTTTTTCGATAGGTACCTATGACTATTCGCAAACACTTCAAATCAATCCATCTCCAGACATAACACTCTAGAGGCGTCATTTTTATAAATTTTCAATTATTTACATACGAGTATGATTTTGGAAAATCTAAATTTCCCAGAATCCCACATGAAACTTTTCCTACCAGTATTAATAAAAAATGGCCCCTGTGGTCGGGGGGCACTCACATGTCTCGTAAATCTAAATTGCACGAACATGTTGCCCAAGAATACCACCACAGTATCCTTTGTTTGTCGTAAAAGGCGACTAAACGGTTGATTCGCTAGGCTGACGACCCGCATCCGTAAAAATAAAGTGTTTATAAAGTCAACAAAAAGAAAAATGGATACCGCCAAAACAAAACCGGACCCCGCTCAAGTACCCGGATACGAGATTTAGGATCGGCACGTGGAACGTGCAGTCACTTAGAAAACCAGGAGCGTTGGAGCTGGAACTCGTTGCTCTTCAAGAAACTCGCTGGCCTAAAAGTGGAGACCATGTGTCCCAGGGCTATACATTGCTCTACAGTGGAGATGACCTCGGAAATCTTGGAGCTGGATGTCTTCTTGAGCAGGTAAAAAACGCTGTTTTGGATTTCCAAGCAGTCAATAACCGATTGTGTAAGCTTCGCTTGCGCATGAAGTTAGCTAACCTGTCGATAATTTGTGAACAAGCGCCCACAGAAGTCAGCCAGCCCCAAGATAAAGACTCATTTTACAATGACTTGGACGATCTGATCGGATCTAGGTATACTCGAACACGATGTTACAATGGTAATTGGGGACTTTAATGCTAGAGCTGGCAGAAATCAGACCGACTTGTGTGAAAACATAGGTCCGTACTCCCGACACGAAACTGCGACCGATAATGGTGAGAGAATGATGTACTTTGCAATTGCTCATAATCTTAGTGTAGCAAGCACATTCTTCCCCCACAGAAACATACATCTACAAATCTGGGAACACAGCGAAACGCATGGTACGTTTCGACTGTGAAGGTCTGATAAATGAAGATCAAAAGAAACGATATCAGAATCTTGTCAGCGACAACATTGATGAAGCTAATTACCAGTCTGACAGCGTGAACTCTGTCTGGGAGGTACTGAAAACTTCGGTTGTCAGTGCTGCTCAACAGACTTTAGATATAGTGAAAGTCAGACCCAAGAATGATTGGTTTGATGACCAGTGTCGTCTTGCACTTGAGCAACAAAATGTAGCCCATAGTGAAGTGCAACAACGTCTCACAATCGCGAGGGAAAACAAGGCTGCTCTTGCAAGAAGGGCAACTAAGCGAATTTGTAGACGGAAGAAGCGAGAATGGTGGAAGGCCGAGATTCTTTAAAGGAATTACTGGACTGCACCGTACTTTCAGGCCTACGTCAACCGCCATTCGGGACCGGGATGGAAACCTCTGTGTCAACATTGACGCAGTACTTGACGCATGGAATGAATACTTTCCTGACTTGCTTGATGTTCATCATGCGTCACAGACTGTTGTTGAGCCAAATCTAATACAGACTGCGGAGATTTGCACTGAGGATCCATCCCATGAGGAATTCATTAAAGCCATGCTGAGATTGAAACGAAACCGATCACCTGGAGTGGACTGCATTAATTCGGAGCTCTTGATATTCGGAGGGGATACTTTGTGGAACTATCTTTTCGACCTTATTCGATTAGTATGGCGAACCGAAGTTATGCCTGATGAATGGAAAGTGGCCGCGATATGCCCCATCTTCAATAAGGGAGACCGCTTGAAGTGTGATAATTATCGCGGTATAGCTCTCCTTTGCACAACATACAAGTTACTGTCCTACATTGTATTGGATAGAATTACTCCTCTAGCGGAGGGCTTGGTTGGTGACTATCAAGGAGGATTTCGTCCAAATCAGTCACTGATCAGGTCTTTTCGCTGAGAGTGATCCTATCTAAATATTATGAGATATCCATTCCCGTACATCAGGTGTTCCTGAATTTCCGGCTGGCCTATGACTCGATCAATCGAGAGAGTTTGTCGTCTACCCTGGAATACCTAGGAATGCCAACAAAATTGGTACGACTATGTAGGATGACAGTGACACAGTCTCAATGCTGTGTTAAACTTGAGAACAGGCTATCGACAATTTTTGCAGTTAACTCGGGTGTTCGGCAGGGAGATGCTCTGTCCCCGATACTCTATAATCTCATGTTGGAGTACATCTTTCGTAAGACTGTCCAATCAGATGCTTGCCTATGCAGATGACATATGCGTGATTGGACTGAATAGCAACGGAGTGAATGAAATACTTGATCCGCTTGTAGAGTTTTCAGCTTCCGTTTTACTTCAGATCAATGAGTCCAAAACGAAATACCTGATCTCTGGGTTTTAGGGACAATGGCACACCAGATTTTAGTAGTGGCCACACCACACGTTTGAGGGAGTGAGGAGGTTCAAATATTTAAGTTCTCTTATCACTCACGATAACAGTGTGGGTGAGGATATTAGGCCACTGCTAAAATCTAAACACTTATCAAGTGCCGTGAAGCTGAAGCTTTAGAAAGCGTTGATCAGCCCCGTTGTTATGTTTGGATGTGAAAGTTGGGCGCTGACGGATGAGTACGAGAGATGGCTCCTTACATTTGAGAGAAGAGTCATGCGTGTGATTTACGGCCCAAAACGCGAAATAGATGGTACATACCGAGCTCTGTATAATTTCGTGATTAGAGATCCGATGAAGATCCCCGATATTGTACATGAAGTAAGATCTCAGCGAGTACGTTGGATCGGTCACGTTCTGCGTGCTGATCCGGAACGAATTGTGCAGCGATCTCTGAAAGGAGAGCCATAGGCGCCGAGGTCGTTGCAGGCGACGATGGCTCTCCATTCAGCGATCTCTGAAAGGAGAGCCATAGGCGCCGAGGTCGTTGCAGGCGACGATGGCTCCACGGTGTAGAGAATGACTTGGCTTCTTCTGGTTGGCTAGGACAGTATGAAGACCAAGCCCAAGATCGAAACCGTTGGAGCCACATTGTTGACTCAGTAAGGGGCCAGTAATGGCCTTTAAATACTGCTTATTATTATTATTAAATATTTCACAAATGTATCGAAATAAATCGTATCTCTTTTATTCAAGAATTAAAGATCTTCTTTAAAGAGAAAATACACTTCAACTCTAATGTTTTATTCAAAACAAAAATTTATCTTCATTATCGATTTTTTTCGGCTGGAAACTACCGGCTAAAAACGCATTCTGAATAATTGCCGAAGTTAATGCATATTAATTCTGAATGATTGCCGAAGTAAAATGTTAAATAGTCCCGCAGTTAATATTATTATGACCGCTAGGCCGCTAATAATCAATCACTAACAATAAACCATGCATATATAAACCGTCGTATCTGATTAACACGAGTTTAACGCGTTACGCGATATTATTTATATTATCATGTTGTACGCGTAGATACAAGAAAATTATACAGTTTTCCACTTGAAGTAATAATTTTCCAACTGATTAATCAAACACCACAACTGAGATGTATAATCTGTTATAGAAATTTATTGTACTATTTTTGTAGTGAAATTCAAATGTCGTGTGCATGTAATGAGATTAATTAAATTAAATGTTTACATGTTGCTCTTATACCTATAAGTATGTACAGATAAAATCTTACATCATTTAATTTATTAACGCTGCACTGGATCGAAATTCCTTCATAGTTTTCTATTTTAGATTTCATTCATATATTGAAATCGCGCTCACATAAAATAGTAAAATTTATACGATAGAAATCTAATAAAAAATTTAATTTAAATATTTACAACTATATACCATTAACATTGTCTCTACAATTTCCATATTAACATCCCGCAGCAGACAAATAGGCGTCTAAATTTTATTTCATTTTACGTTCAATTCTATGTCAGTGTAGGCTATCCCGCGGTACAATTAAATTTCAATTTTTATTAATAGTAATCGCATATAATTTGTGTTGTTGCTTAATCTAAACACATATTGATGTAGGTAAGACTGAAAGTAATTGAATCAATTGTTTGTGTACATATATATGATAATTACGGGTGTGAAGTTTGTCCTAAAATTGTCCTAACTTTTTGGAAAATTAATCCTAACTTGCCCTGCTGAACCAAGAATCGTACCTTATTAGAGAAAAATGTCTCCTACTCGTACATTTTTGGCTAGCTGAGGACCATATCTAACTAAAAAATATTAAAGCTTTCTTAAATCTAGAAGATAAGTATCTTAGGACAGGAGTTTTTAACACGATGTATGTTGATACATTTCATAATCTATCTCTTAACATGAGAGACCCAATGACCATTTCGTTAATCTTCTCTTCTGTCTTCATATCCACCCAGCATCGACTTATTCATCATGCTATAGATATATTTCATCATCCATTTCATTCTATATGCGACTACACGTATCTTGTATCACTGCCCTAAAATTATAAACTATAGTATAGAAGAAACTTGTATTCCGCTCGTTTTCTCTGGTCTCATAATTTGTTGACCCTGTTAAAGTTACCCGATAGTTTCCAGCCGAAAAAAATCGATAATGAAGATAAATTTTTTTTGAATTGAACATTAGAGTTGAAGTATATTTTCTCCTTCTATCATACTACTAAAATTACCGATAATTTCCAGCCGATATACGCAAGTCGATAAAAAAGATTATTAATTCTTGAATAAAAGAGACACGATTTATTTGGCAATAGTTTTTATTAATACTGTTAGGACTTGGACTAAAATAATTTTCTAGTCATAGCTATTGGAAAAATACTTCAAATCAATCCATCTTCAGACATAACACTCTAGAGGCTGAATTTTTATAAATTTTCAATTATTGACATAAGATTTCGGAAAATCTAAATTTCCCAGGATTCCCACATGGAAGTTTTTCTTATAGTATTATTATAGATTGTCTTACAATTGCATCAAAATTCAATCGTATTATTTTTTATCAAGAATTAAAAATATTCTTTATCGAAACTAGCTGGACACCATCGGCTGAGAACTTTCGGCTATATATCGGATACATAAAATATTATTATATATTATAATCTGCATTATCAATTTTGATAAGTTTCGGCTGGAAATTATCGGCTAAGTTTAACAGTATAATTTGTTGTGGATAAGTCATTATTTTTCATCTTTTTACTCCAACATTCCTAATTCGCAATCAGATTGAATATTCTCGTTTCCGTTGAGTAATTTTTTTGCATAAGTATATAATTGTCTGAACCTTTTATATCAAGCATTAACCCGCACCATTGAATTTGATTATACCACCAATTCCATCTCATTTTGCCGCTGGTGTACTTCCAGAAGTTGTATAGGTACAGTTAATCACAGAATTAAATGAAAACTAACCACGGAATTAACTAACTTTCAAAAATAAATCACAGTAACCTTCTCACAAACTTTTTTTCGCCTACAATCAGTCTCCCTTAGTAAAACGAATACAATGGCCAACATAATATACAAAAATACATTCAATCGAATAATAAAAAAATTAAAAATGTTAGTCAATCTTTCCATGGACTCAAATAGTAAAACACACGAAAAAATGTCTTAAGATGGTTAGTAAATGAACGAAATGAATGACGCGTCTTCAGTATGGTATGTGATTAAGATTATATTTGGGTGAGGTATAATAACAGGTAAAGACATTCGATTTGTGCAATCCAATTTATTTAGTATAAAATTAGACAAAACTAGGTGATTCAAATATGTTTAATAACTAAAGTTGCGTTATTTGAGTTAATATTAATTGACTTGAACTGTATGAAGATAACTAAATAAGTTACAAGTGCTGCAAAAAACTGAAATGTAATGTTTACCATTAGTAAGAGTCAATCTATAAATCAAAATTATATAAAATTTTACTCCAAACAGCATAGTGTAGTCGATTGAGAAGAAGCCAAATGCTGAAAATTTCAAGTTGGTTACCAGCGGATGAATCCAGACAAATTTTACACCATAACATGACTGCGAAATATAAAAAAACTTCTGGTCAAACTAAAACTAATAAACTGTTAATATTTAAAATTGGTTACCTCATCCATTGACATCTGAATTTTTGATAGCGCCTTCATGATTTCTTTAATCTGCGTATGATAATGAAACAAAATAATAAATTTTATTAGTTTGTAACCGCGCATATATACTAACCTCAGCTGCCACGTTCTCGCATATCGTTGCTGTACCAACAATCAAAATAAAATTTGTACAAATCAAATTGATGGAAACCAATATAACAAGCATTGAAAAGCCTTCAACCTCATAATCAATTGTTACCATCAAAAAACAATAATAGGTTTGAATCGATGTGACCGCAAATATAGCACTAAACGTGACCAAGAAAACTAATCCATAGAAGCATTCGATCTCCATGATAATATCACAAAGGTGACCTAGTAGCGTAAATATTTTCGTATACAATTCGGTCAATGTATAAACCATATTTAGCTGCACACCTGTCACTCCAACCGAACTAATGTTCACCACACGTTTATTCGTTATGCAAGCACTGTATAAAATAGTATGTATGATGCGACATCGCTTGCGCAACAGATTAATCACAAGAAATGCCTGAATTATACTAAATGCATAAATGCACACAGGTATTTTAGCAATAAACCAATACCATATTGGAACCAAATCGAAACACATGATTAAAATGAAAAAATCATATATCGCACTCACCGCCATGTACATCAAATAGGCCAAGATAAAACCTACATTCCGCTTAAAATCCACATCATAATCGATATATAATTCATTCAGCTCAATTATTTCTTTATCCAGACGTACAAGAAGTTCGATTAAATTATTAAAATTATCGATTTTTAAGTACGGCCAAAATATAGACACAATCAGACCAAAGGAATTTGCTAGCATTTGGATTAAATTTGATACTTTTGAAATACTGTCACCACGATTAACCAAATGATTTAGGCGGATAGAAAATACAAGCCCAACGAAATAGATACTAAATAGCCCAGTTAAAATAACGAGTTGAATCCGTTTTACGTAAAACTTTTTCTGCTTTACACTTAAATGAAATATGGTTAGGCCGAATGCTTGAAATAAACGGAAAAATCGGTGAATAAATACGATAAAATTCATTGTATTCCCATTAAGATAAGCGGTCTAAGTACGTGGAAATAAATTATACAAATGGGTTTAGTAAATTGGGTATATATATCCATGCACCGCAGTTTATGTGGAATCATAAATTTTTAATCAGTTGAAAATTATACTGATTGCTTATACGGTGAACGAAATTTAAATTATTTTTCATTTAAAAAACAGTGATGAGTGGCAATTTCGTTCACTAGATATAGGCAATCTATGACCCAAATCATTTTGCAATATAAAGTTGCGCTCATGATTCATGATTGCATAGCAATGTTTTTGGCTTTCCAGTTTAACCAAATTAGACAGACTATCGAATGATTACTCTGCAGTCTAATTGGCAAATCTGTATGCCATAAAGAAAAATAGATATTGAGTCGTTTTGTAAGCATAAAAATAGAAAATGAAGTGGAGGAACCTTGGCTAAAAACTATATTGTAACGAGCATTTTGATAGGATTAAGACACGTACCTTCTTAGATACAAAAATTTATTATATCGATTTAACATATAAATGCGCATTTCCCTTGAAAATAAACGAAAGGGATGATGAAATGATTCATATTTCACAATCTATATCAGTAATTGTAACACCCCACCCACATAACGCACAACATCAATTTATTCCAAATTAATGAAATATCCTCCTAAAATTAAATTATGTCACTAAATGTGTCACATTTTCGAATGAGCAGTATAGTGAAAAGCTACTTTTCATGGAGATAGCAAAATGGAATAATTTACTCTATGTTTTAAGCGTACTGTTTGCTTACTTGATAATGATCAACGGTGTCTTGAAATGGTCACATTATTTTACCGAATTCTTTCCACGATGAAGAATAAATTGATATTAAGATCAAACATTCAATTTATTAATCAAAAATTATCCGAACTCTAATCAATTTTAGACTTAACTTTAACCACAATTAGTTATAGTAGAGAATTTAGAATCCAGATTTTTTATTCATAAAACATTTAATTAGACGCGGTCTAACTTATTGAGCAGCGTAACCGTTCGTTAAGTACCCGCAATTTTTTAAAACTACAATTTCGATACCAAATTTTAATCGATCTAGCCCAGGTTTCACAAGGTAAGACACACGAAAAATTTTGTGGCATAGATGCAAAATAATTGTTCGTGCGTTTTACTATGTGAGTATTTGGAACGGTCGATTAAAATTTGGTGTTGAACAATTTTAATAGTTTTGTTTATTATTATTGGATGTTGTTTTGGTTACTGAGTATGTTACTTATTCTGGTCTAAGACCCACAGGCCGCTACTAAGAATCAACGGTGAATATCTATGGTGAATTGGAGTTTACAACTCTATAAGGATGGCAACTATAGTTGAACTAAACCTCAGCCAATTTTGTACGTACATTTCAATTCGAACGTATAAAGAATAATGAACGGGATCCCATTTATTTTTGTTTATTTTGTTTCCGTTTAACAGAACAGTGGTTTAAAATCTTCTATCGGTTTCATACTAATAATTAGGAGATCGAACAAATTTCAAAAAAAAATTGTTGGGGAAAATATTAGTATGAATGGCACAAAAAATTTAACTGTCGGCCTTTCCTACTGCCACTAATTGTGGGCCTCCCCGCGACTGTGGTGCTGCGGGTGCATAGTTACGCGACTGAACACAGCTACTATAAACTATATATACCTAACATAATGTCGAAGGCTTATATGTCAAATTTGTAGACAAACACAGTAAAATAGTATTTATAGTATTTCTTACTTAGCATTGCGTTGCCAGAAAAACGATTGATCCTTATGCCGAAAAATATCAAATGCTGAAAGGCTGAAATTAGAAAGCTCAATCTGTAATTATATAGCCAGGGCTTCGATAGATTCCGATAGGACAATAAATAAATCGTTACAACCGTGGGACACTGGAAAAGCATAAATAAATTTAAATTCCGTCAAAAACAAATTAAATGTTAGAAAGCACTGCAAAAATGCTCTGCATGCATTTTATGGCTTTATAAGAATGGAAACTAGTCTGTAAACTCTAGCATTCTATAAAGTAGATCAATAGAGTTCCTTGAAATTTTACCCGCTGCGCTTGACCATAGCGTCTTACAAAATACATAACTATAGTTGGATTTATTAAAATTTTATTTTGGTTTAACCCTGAATTCATCACTGATAGAACATTTATTCTTTCTGAACATTTAAATAAAAACCATCAATGAAGACACATATTTTTAAGAAATCGCTGTTGAAATTCAACTGAAATTATATTTTTTAAGTTGTCGTTAATAAATTATTAATCAGTTCCAGTGTATTCGTCAACATACTTAAACGCATCGATCGAAATTTATTAATTCAATAAAATTAAATTAAATAAAAAATGATTTTTGCCGAATTTTTTATCAAATTTCTTCGTCCATTTAAAATATTTGGGCTCACCGAATTTCATTTGAATCCAAAAATAAAAAAATTATATTTAAAAAAATACGAAATCGCTATTCTAAATTTGGTGCTGCTAGTCTATTTGGTCGGACTCTTTTTAACATTTTCGCTTAACAATTCAAATAATCGTACGGATAAAATATCGAAAATATCAAATTTAATCCAAATTATTACAAATTCGGTGGCATTATTTGTGGCCATATTTTGGCCATATTTCAAAATAAAAAATTTTAATAATTTAATCGAGATTTTCAATAAAATTGACACCGAAATTAATTTATTAAATAACACGTATATTAATTACGATGACGATATAAAAAAATGTTTAATCTATTATCTGATTTTTATCGTGTACATTCTATTCATCGAGATTTATGATTTTTTTGTTGTAATTATACAATTTCAATTGGTCCCGCTTTGGTATTGGTTTGTGACCAACAGTCCGCTTATCATATACTCGTTTCTGTTACTCCAGGCATTCCTGTTGATATTCTTGTTGCGGAAAAGGTGCCGAATTGTTAACAAAATTATTAAAAATTCGTATATAAAAGAGATCACGATAAATAGTGATAATAAAAATATGACCAAACTATTTATGCTAATTAATGAAGGTAACAATAATACGGAGATGGTGAACTATAATACCTCGAATTTGAATCAGCGGAATATTTATGCGAAAATATTTACCATCTTAAATCATGTGTGCGATTTAACGAATGTCGTCGAGCATATTTATGGACTAATATTTTTGACCACATTTGGTGCACTGTTTGCGGTCACATCGATCCAAATGTTTTATTCTTATTTGGTTGTGACCACGGAATATTCGTCGGGTAATTTTTCGACTTTGTCGTTGATCACATCGCTGAATATAATTGTATTGAATTTAATTTTGATCATTGGAATTGCAACGGTTTGCGAGAAGGTCTCGAATGAGGTAAGTGAATTTATGATTATTTATATTAAACAATATGAAGCAATTTTTGATCGACCCAGACTGATCTGGCCAAATTCAAAAACCATACATTTCTTCCCTAATGTAGCATATTTAAATGAAAATCGAAAATCAGTGATAAGAAAAAATATCTAGAAATAAATTTCAAGCCTTAAACTAAACATTACTTAAACCCAAATAATGTGAAGATTGAAAAAAATTGTGTCATTTGTTTAATATATCTTCTGTTTAATACTCGAAGAAATACTCGAAAATGCTTCTGTTTCACCTATTCGAGAAACGTTAAAAGTACTAAAGTTTTTGACAACCCTTAGTAAACTTTGTTCAATATTTCTAAAAACTCTAAGGTCCAGCAAGTAAAGGCACATTCTTTGGCCATGTTAATATAAATTCATTGGTTGTACTAAAGTTTACTTAAAAAGCTCACGAGAATATGAAAAATAACTTTTAAATTACTTATCCATGTGAAAGTATTCAACTTTAGAAATTGTATTACATTTTTGAACTTATAACAAATAAGCAAATGCTTCTTACGAACGGAAGTCTTTCAGTACAGTGTTCGTAGATTACTGCTTGTGATTAAACGTTAATTAAGTTGATTTAATTCGTTTCAGACCAAACACACAATCCAAAGCCTTTCAAAAATACAAGTGAAAATCGAACGAGATCATGTTGGTGAGAATTTCTTGTGGATACATCCGCTAATCTCGAATTTAAAATTCACTGCATTTGGATTTTTCGCCATCGACTATAACATGTTGTGTGGAGTTAAGTTCCGCCAATATTAAATATAAAACATCAGTTTATCAATTAATTTTTGTATTTACAGTTTTTTGCAGCACTCATTACATATTTGGTGATATTCATACAATTTAATTCGGTAGTGCCCCAAACAGGCGGCAGTGATCCACATTTTAGTCGTTCTAATTAAATAAAATAAAAGCATTATTATAACAATCATGGTGTGCGCAGCAGTACCGTGCACCAAAGCACACTCTCACCTATATACATACGTGTTATGTAATACACAAAGTTTTTAAAGATGCAATACAAATATTTTACGTTCTAAAATAAACTATTTTGTTTTTTGTCCGTCTTTGATTTTCCATTCGTTTCGTCTTTCTCCATTTTGGCTTCCGCCTCCATATCCAGCATTTTTTGTTTTCGTCGCCCGAGCGGTGTTTTAGCCCACCATTGTAAAAAAGCTTCCTCTTCTTCGCGATACACTGGATCTTTCATACTTAATGCGTTTATCAATTCGGCATGGGTTAATGGTTGAACACGCAGCTGCAACATACGTTTACATGTTATGACTTCTTGAATACATTTCACAACCGAGCCGATGGTATAGCCATCGGAAATTTTTGCCATGGCGCCCGTATTAAATTGCTGGCTTACGCCACTATATTGTCGTAGTAATTCTTTCCAAGCGTAGGACAGTGTGCCATAATCTGGACGCGGAATATAAATAAATCGATTGTAAGTTTGTTGCAACAATTTTTGATCTGCTTCCCATGGACAAAGTGATGTGCCAATGAATATAACACGCTCTTCGGGCCCTAAATTTTTAATTAATTTTGGAAGATCTTTTTTTAAACGTTTTGGGTCGGTACGATCCGATTTTGGTATTTTTTTCATAAACGGTTTTTCTGCATCGCCCATATAGATAACAGCCGGCTGCAGGAGCCGTGATACTTTCGAGATTAAATGCATCAACATAATTAATCCAGTTTTGCCTGGATATTTACCCACAATATTCGCAGGGGTCAAATCGAATAGAACTGCACCTGCCTCTGTACAAATTGCATTTATTAACGAACGCTTTCCAGAACCTTTTGGTCCGGTAATTAAAATAGATCGAACACATGGCGCAAAAGCTCGGATCGTAGATGAACCTAGTGGTAGAATACAATTTTCGATTATAAATTGACGAATATCACCGGGAGCTGGATTTAACCCGGATCGAGCCGCGTACGCAACATCACCTAGATACGATTTTAATGATGTTTCGGGAACGCGTTGTATAATACCATTAGTCACCAACTCTTCAAAAAGTGATTCGGTCGTACGATCCGGAGTCAAATCCTTTTCCTTTTTCTTTTTACTTTTCTTGCCACTGCGACGCGCTTTCTTTCCACTCTTTTTCGATTTTTTGCCTTTTTGAGCACGGTCACGATCATACGCCGCCTTTAACAATTCTAATTCTTGTCGCATCATATCATCGACTACCTTACGAATTTCCATTTCGACTTCGGTAAATTTATCCTGATAAATTATATCGCTGTAATGTTGTTGTTTATGGTTTTGGGATTCATCTTTGCCTTTCCACATATCATTAAATTCATCGATACCGGCTTTAATTTCAGGTAAAAACGATGATTGAATGGCTTTAAATCCGATATCGTCACCGTCTTCGAGATTTAAATCACCCGATTTGATAATCGGTTTTGATTTATCTTTTGTTTTTTTAGAATCGCGCGACGAAACCGCAGACGATCTACTCATTTCAGACTCGGTTCCTTGCCGGCTTAATATATGCCGCGAACCACCGGCGTCTTCCGATGGATAATCAGGTAATTTGTTGGTACGATTCTTGTATTCTTTGAACCAATTACGGATCTCGTCGGCAATGTCCTCTTGTATAATTGCACCATGCTTCTGGCTAATTTCGTTACGGGTGTCTACTAAGCACTTTTCGTAATTTAACTGATATTCCTTTTGTAATTTATAACGTTGTTGCGTAATTTGTTCTGACTCTTCGATTGCGCGAGACTTGGTACTTGTTTGTGGCGGTGGAATCATTCCGATCAGTACCATTTCCTCCAATTTTCGCCTTCTAGTTTTCTTTCGTGTTGCAAAACCGCGCCATGTCTTTTGAATTTTCATCGCCGCATTCAGTCCTGATTCCTTCTCTTTAGTACCATCCGATTTTCCTTTTTCTTTTAACATTTTCAGTTCCTTCATAAATTGTGCCCGTAGTCTACCTTGTCGTGCTCGTTCATGAGTTTGTATGATACGAATCGCTTCAATTTCAGTCAACTTTTCTTCAATGACCTCTTCGTCAAGATACCCGAGTTTTATCAAAATATCATCCATAAACCGTTTTCGTTCCGCTAATTCTTCTTCACGCTCGCGCCGAAAATACTTTGGTATTCGAATTTCCATCTCGAGTGGTGTTAATTTCAATTTTTCAACCACTTCATCGTTATAACTAAACTCCATGATATCGATATTCACTAGATCGTATTTTAATTCAACCACTCGTCCCAAACTAGAGTCCAACAAACGCCGAATTATTAGTCGCTTTTGGGGTTGAATCATTTGATCATAAATTTCTTCCAAACGATTAGCAATTCGTATATATTTCAAGTACATTTCATACACTTCAGTTTGAGCTACACTTTTATCGAGTTCCAAGTCAAGCGCTTGCCGTTCATAATCACGAATTGTTAGCAGTTCCAATTCATTTTGAGTTTTATGCCATAAAATATCGTAGATTTGATTAGACATTAATAAAAATTTATTAACTTTTTACTTCAAAACACTTTAATTGTTGTATGTATGCACCCAAACATAATATTATTAATAACAGTTTTGAGAAGCACCATGGGAACATGGACTTCCCTTCCTTCGTAAATTGTGTCTTTGCTAAAATAAACAAATTTTATTCGGGGAGTGTTAGATCATAATAATAGATTGAAGTATCGAAATGAAATTACACGAAAACACAATTTATCGAAACGGAATTTGATTTCTATATAAATTTCTAAATAAAATCTAAAAATAATTTTTAATATGTGTATGCAATTTTTACGGACCATCATCCCACGTCTTTATTCTTGATTAAAATACTTGGCATGAATCAATGACTTCTGGTTGAAAACACAAGTTTGTTTCGACAAACTACATTTCGATTCTTCAGTTTCACTCACGGCCAGATTATATTAGTTTGGGAATAACCATTGAAGTGGTAATTACCTATTAATTAATGTCTTCACTAAATAAACTTCAAAAATCGACCACTTGTCGAACAGTCTTAAACTGTTATACATGCATACAATAAAGAATTGCTTACTTTTTTTTTAAGCAGAAACTCGAACCAATCAGTTAATTTGAGTGAAAAATTATATTTTGGGTTTACAAATAACATTTTTTTTTAAACACTTGTATATTTGTACATGAATACATAATATTATGTTCGTATATTTTTATTACACATAAAATAATTAACCAACATTAAAGAAACTAGAGTATTTATGTACACTTCAAAATACACGGATTTGTTGTATATAAAATGTCGAAACCTTTGTGTAGCACGCAAACCGCACGTATCTTGCAACCGATTAAAAACTTTGAGAACAGCAAGGCATTTTCATGAACATGACTCAATAAAACAATAATTTTATCTCGTAGCTGTGCCTCCAAGTTCGGAACACTGAGTGCTTCAAGTCTTTCATCTCCTAACATGATCGAATTAAACGGGATATTTATGCTACCTTCGACAAAAATTCGTTTAAATTCGTTTCTAGCCCGCAAATCGATTGCCACCAATTTATCCGGATTTTGTTTCAATAAGGTTACAAAATCATTACAGCTAATTCGAGGCGATGGTTCCATTTCAATCGTCTTATAATTAAGATTGACGATATCGAGAGTATCGTCACTGTAGTCGATTTGCAAGTCTTCGCTTGGTTTTACGTATCGACGGTACGAAATACTTTTGGGAGTGAATTGATACATTTTTTGGGACTCGACCACGCAATATTCCATCACAATGTCGGGCAGGTCGGAGAATAGCAAAATGCACTCATTAAATCCGGATGCTAAGAGTGTAGTTTTGAGTTGTTTTAGAATCGAAATTCCGATAAATAATGGATACGAGTTGTCGCCCAATATAAGTTTATCCCATAGATGGATGATTTTATGAAGAGGGAACACATGCGAAAACATTGTTAAGAACCAAGGGATCGCATAAAGTTCAGGAATAAAATTTATGTCCGCTAAATGTTTAGCCAAAACAGGTTCGTGAAATGCCGTCAGCTGTGAAAATTTAAACAAGTACTCCTTAATAACTGCCGAATTATCTTTGAGGAAAAACCAATGTAAGTATTTTGGAATAAACTTTTGTAGGCTTAGGAAGGCTCGCTCCTCATTTGTGAAATTTAAATAGAGAAATGGAGCGGTTAACGAGTCCAGCCCCTGCCAATACACGTACTGTGGATGGGATGTCACCCAGGCTTTTAATAAACGCTTTAGTTTGCGATGCCCTTCGGGCGACGATAACATTTCATCATATTGATGACATCGCGGTACATCAACATCAATTTGTCGATCGGTTATGGTCGGCGAAACTTTATCAATCTCCTCGTAAGTTCGATTTTCGATCACATTTAAAAGTGCAGCCCAAATTGGACCCCTGAGTAATGGCGGTATATCGATCTCAGCTTCGTGTATAATTTTATCTCGGGTGTAGGGATATCCTTTGAGAAGCCGCATAAATAAAATCGTGCGATGAAATTGATATTCCGTATCCTTTTCGCGAATCACTAACGGCAGTGTATCCATACTCGAATGAATTTTAAAGCTATCGGCAAATTTAGGCGAGTATACAAGCGGATAATAATGTCGAATGTCAATCGACCGAAGTTTTTCAATTAAATTAGTTAATTTTAGTAGCACCAATCGATTGTCGTATAAATAGCTCTGGCTTTTTGGTGGACCAATTGTATGCCCGTTCAAGCGTACGACTCGAGGAACCGATAATATTGGTGCCTCATTGCGTATTAATCCCTCTTTTTTGAGTTCGGTTTGTACATCCCCACCAGCCAGTTGCCACCAATAATAAATTTGTTCCAGCGAGCATTTGAATAGTGGACTGGTTAGATTATCCTTCTCAAATTTTAACACATTTTGGTCACTATCCTCAAACAAAAGATGTTTTAAAAGTTCCTCAGGAGTTGGTCGATTTTTCGGATAAATCGCCAAACACGATTCAATCATATCTTTAACCTTTAGATTCATGTTCTGATAGGTGTCGTAGAAATTATGTTCACGTGCCAATTTTTCCAAGACGTTTGTCGTACTACACAGACACAAAATTTTTCGTACAGTTTGGGCGATTTTATTACTCGGCCATAATTCAATTTTAAAATACAGTTCCGTGGCAATAATTCCAAAACTCCAAATATCACTTTTGATGTTATTTCGACTGCCCAAGATTCGCTCAGGAGCCATATACCGAACATTTCCAATCGGAAACGAAATATACTCCGCATCATTGGTCATGTAATGCAGCCCGTAATTAATGAGTTTTAAATTATATTTATCATCGATTAAAATATTATTAGGTTCCAAATTATGCGAAACAAGGCGTAGTTTATCGAGGTACTTCAACCCGGACAAGATTTGATAATAGATTTTAATCAAAGACGTTTCCGGTATATCCTGGAACCAAATCGATTTCAACGGAACTCCGAAGTATTCGGATACAATAATCGTACGTTCTAGAATGAACAGTCATAGATATTTAAAGTAGAAATTAACTATAAACCACATTACTTACCATGTTTATCTCGTATCACGTCCAAATACTTGCATAAATTCTCGTGCTGGATTTCTTTTAGGAATTGAAATTGGCCGAGTATTGCAATTGAATTTGGTGTTAACGGTAGACCATTTGTACCACATACATCACCGGGATGAGATTTTGCGAAAAATGTTATTGCCGATAGTATGGAATTATTATTAAACTTCGATAAACACGGAGACATTCTCAAATCACAAAATTGTATGTCAATAAATCCACCTCCCAATTGAAATTTCATTTAGACATTACGAATCTAGTGGCAGCACCGCTAAATAAAAATAAAAACAAAATGTAGGGCTACGTACCAGATAAGATTTTAGATTGAATAGAATATTGAAATTAGAAATTGCTCGCGCGGTCCAGACGCTGACCTTATTATTCATAGATTAAACAGCCAATTTTCGAATTAAATAATTTTATTACACTCAATTTACATATTACACTCGCACACCGTGTCATTAATTTTCTTTTTTGTCTAAATATTCGTAACGCCATCGCATCCAGCAAACTCGCATTCGATCCCAAATATTCCCGGGCGAGTCCATAGCTGGCCGAACGTCCAGCAATGCAAATTTATACTCCTTATCAACAATCCCACCATCGTAGTAATCGATAATGTATCGCACGTCTTTGCCACACCGGTCCACAATCCAGTCGTGGCGATCGAACGGTAGCTCGTAGCCCAGCATACTTCGGAAACGAGCACGCGGGCTATAATCCGTCGCCTTTCCACCGAAACTTTTTAGCTTCGGATTTCCACATTCTTTGGCATGTAACGCTTCCCATTTCAGCACCTCACGCCACGCTTGCTCATTATTCGCGTTATGAATTTTTATTATATCGCCCATGTCTTTCTGTTTGATCGCATCACTTTCCCATTTCCATCCTTTACGCAACATTGCATTCCAAAACATTTGCTGACTCGGATATACCCAGAAATCGGGCGAACCATCTTCGGTCACTTTAGGGATTGATGATTTTTGACGTTCGGTGGGCAAAGAGAATGGTTGACCTGGAGATGGTTGTTGGTTTGCGGGTGGCATCTATTATCAAAGAATTATTAAAATATTAAATCAAACATTGCATTTTCCGATATTTATATTACGTACCATATTTAATGGATTAATGTCACTCGGACCATGGGGCACTGGACATTCCGAAGCAATAGATCTATTTTTAGCAGATTCTTGATGCATTGGACATTCGGGTGGTATATCGCCAACATTATAATTATGTGGTACAGAATGTGGTGCAGCCGATGCAATCGATTTATTGCTTAAAAGTTCAGCGGCTATAACTTCGGCAGCGCTCACCGTGTTGCCCATTTTCTACGAAAATACCACTTACATAATAATTTTGAAAATCAAGGAACTCTTTATATTATACACATAATAAATTAGTATTGTTTATTACAATTTAACTGTGTTCAGTTTTAATTTATAGTAAGTATTACCTTTAAATTTAATAATTTCTCTAATTAAATTGCTGATAAATTTTTTGACATTCGGAAAAGAAATTTATAGAGGTTATGTTAATTCTAATTTCTAATCAATTTGTTCTAGCCCAGTAAACAACGCGTGAAGAATTCAACATAGATTGATTGAGGCCTGTTTCTTTATTAAATTGCAAGTCAAAAAAGCCTTTTCAGTGTTTCAGAGCACTTTAGGCATATATTAATAATATTTAGGCATATGTATATTTATAAATTTTATTGCTGCAAGCTGTTATAAATTAATTACACAACGGTAGTTTCGTAATACATAATGATAAAAAAATAAAAACGATCATATTCTTCTTATGCCACTTATCTAGCAGAGTCGTATTTCTTTGAGGCCCTTTGTGTAGAAGATGAAATATTATCATTATGAACCTTTTACTTTTAATCACTAACTATTTGCCTCAAGTCGGGTACACGAGATGTGTTTAAATCCATACTCGTATACCACCAGGCTTTAGATAATTCTCAGACATTCGGGAATATCCGTAATGAATAAACTTAGTATGTATATTCTATAAGTTTTAACAAGCAAAATGCTTTTATTTATAACTAAAGCAGCGTACATAACATCGGGAGTATTTACCATATTACATTTTTCCCCTTTTTTCCAATCTTTCGATCAATCAAATCGCTTAAAATGATATAAGCCCCTCCTACTTCTACCATACTCGAGTTAAAAAAAACTTATCTTTGAGCAAAATGATCCGCAGGGTTACCAACAAAAAAATATTATTATCTAAATTATAACTGTAATACGCAGTGTACTATAGATGAACTGCATATTATAGTTTGCTCTTTTTGAATTTTGACGTTTAACTTTATTTTATTTTTCTATTACGTGTCACCGATAATTTTTGTGTACATATGTATATTGTTTTAATTATATTTCGTGTAGCTATTAAATTTTATTATAAAATTATGAAATATTATAATAAAATTAAATTTTTATATAATATAATTATTACATATTATTAATAAAAATAAATGATTTTCAGCAGGCATTTGCATTCATTCAAAATTCATAATTTGTGAGTATCCAAAATAAACCGTAGAGATAATAATCCGTCATACTCATAGAGATGAGCATCGTTTTGTCCGACGGTATGCCGATCTACCAGAAATCACCCACCTTTCGTCATTGATTAATATTAATTATTATATTGATTGTTGTCAGTAAAAAGTGCAATACAGTTCCAAAATGGCTCCGTTTAATTTGGAATTGTGTTTTGTTGTTGTGTAGTAAATTAGTGAATCAGCCCCAATACGGCCATATCAATATTTTGCTCCATTTCGATACATTTATTTGTTAAATAACAATATTAAATATTTAAAATGGCCGCTACAACTAATAAATTGAAAAATCTAAAATAAGACATGTTATCTCAAAACGCACAATAATAACAAATTTGACACAGCCAATCTCAAATTGATAATGGAAAATTTAGCAAATCTAACAAAATGGGCTAAATTTTGAGCGAAAACATCAGCGTCTATTCGTCTAACTTCAACTCAATACTATGGTAAATTCTCCCAATGTTATGTACGCTGCTTAAAGAACATAAGACATAGGGTCTATTTTTTAATTCAACCCGAGCGAGTAGATTTACTCAACCAGTCTACATACAATGTAAGTGTCAAATCGGTCGGTGTACTCAGAGTAAAAACAGCGTGGATAAATAAAATTTTTTTATAAAAATAAATTTGTTGTAATCTGTTTTTTTTAAATATTACAACTAAAGTTATGTTTTGCTTTTTCTTGACACTTTTCATTCATTTCAGAGCAAAAATTTTCACTCGGTGTGTGCACCGAGTAGGCTCAGTTCATATTAAAAAATACAGTGTGTGGAGTAAAATTACACAGGTTGAATTAATAAACGCAGTGTACATTTTTGGCAGCGGACTGCTCGCACGGTGTGAATTAAAAAATAGACCCATAAATTTTAAAAAATTAATTAAAAACTGCGCCGCAACCAAAAATTATGACGTATGGCAAAATAAACAAAAACAAACCAAAAATAATCGAACACCACAATATCCCGCGCGACACCATCGTTATCAAAACGAACTCGCTGGACCGATTCACAGTTCAGTGGATTTCTTTTTTTCAGTCAAATTTTTACACACATATATTTTTGGTTCATTTATTTTTCATTTAATAAATAATTTATCCCGTACAAAACGCAAAAATAATTAAAATTTATCAGTCTATAGTTTATAAATTAATTAAAAACAAAGTTATTTTCAACCAAAATGGCAAAATATAAAAGTTGAGCGAATACAAAAAAATGTGTAATGGAATAGCAGAAGTAGAAAAGAAAAAAATTGGTATTGTCAAAAAATTAAAAAGGGAAAGAAATTTTTTTTAATTAAATTTAATTTTTGCTTTAATTTTATAAATAATTAATTACAATATAAATAAATTAAAAAAATTAATTGCTTACAAATTTCAACAACAATAAGCTATGATAAATAATAATAGAAATACAAATAATCATAATAGTAATAAACTTAGCAGAAACAGCAAAAGAAAAAAAATTTCTAATAATCGTGTCCTAATCCTAAACTCTTATCAAAATTATATATAAACAAATAATTTAACAATTATTTAGAAACACCTACATAATAATAATAATTAATATAATAAATCCATAAAATAATAGTAATATGGAAGTTGTATATAAATTATTTGGTGATTTGGAATCAAATAATCCACATGAAGTCGAGGAATCAAAAAAGAAATTCGCTGAAACATTCAGTTCAAGTAAGTATATGATTAGTGAAGTGCCAGATTCCTAAAGCCTAATACATATTATTTGAAATTAATATTTGGTGAGGGAGAATACGGTTCATCCGAAAAATTACTAAAGTTATTTATAGTTGTTTTTATTATTTGTCCTTCACAAAATCTAAAATGTTTTCTTTATAGAGAGTCTCGAGGGGTAAGACTAAATATTTGTGTATTTTAATTTTGCTGTAAACAACATAACCTATAAATAGGAAGTGTGATTAGCACAATCTTGAGAGAAATGTTATTTAGATGTGGGATATTTGTGGTTTGGAGATAGGCGGTATCAAATTGGCTTGATAACTAATATAAAGTTGTACGATTGCACTTTCACTTAGACTAGATATTGGTTTCGATATTACCGTGTTTAGTGATATGTACATATGCTTAAAGCTCTTCTGTTGCTAAAAATAGTGTTCGAACTTTGATCAATCAGGAAATTCGATGAAAGATTTGATGTGTGCATTCAACGGAGACTAACTTCTGAAGACCTGGATAGGTAGCTTAAATATTTTGTCCAGATTATTATTTTTAATATACATACAGCTAAATTAGTAAACGAAGTCTTTTGGTTTCAAAATATAGCCCATTACTGTTCCAAAGTAGAAAAATAGACGCTTCAGCGATGTATGTTCAAACAACTTTAAAAGAAAATTTCCGCACATTTCCATTTCATGGTTGATTCTTTTTAAACTAGAATGGTTCGAGAGGTTTCCGGTTACTGTCTTTTCAAATCACTTTGATCTGCTGGTCTGAATGTATCTTAAAAAAAACTTCAACAATTCTTTATCAGGTATTCCCATTTTAAAATTTTCATTCAAGAGAAGCTAGATTTTCTATTCATATTTAAAAATATTCCATCGTAGCTCCTATTCATAGGTAAATCGGGCATTACTGTCTCGTAAATTTCTTCTTTCCTTGAAGAAATTCTTTTGTCTGATTTAACAACAGGAATATGCATATCTTTCGATTTCAATGTTTCTGAATCATGATTAACGTGGATAATTATTTATGCAAATTGAATTTTACTTATGTTAAATTAATAACACTAAAATTAAAAAAATTTCAGCCCGTGATCCAATTATTGTCCATGGGATGATGGACTATTTTAGTCAAACAAATTCAGTGCGCTGCGTTGATGTCCTGGTTAAAGTTCAAGCGCCGCATGATCGTTTTATATTCGATCGGCTTTCTGATTGGATAAAAGGCTACAATAAATTGCATGCACTTAATTTATTTGGCCACATTGTGATAAAGCATCCGACATGGCTATATATAATTGCAAATCATCAGCTAATGCGGGATATACTAAAATTATTAAAGGTAGGTGTTATATTCAATAGTATTTGGACGTAACTCATAGATTCTTTTTGTTTTTATTATTTTGGTAGACCGAAAAAGAAATCCTACCCTTAATGGGAGCTCTACTGTGTATAATCAATTTAATGCCGATAATTCCATCTAAAATATCAAATTATTTAAATGAATTATTTGAAGTATTTGCCCATTTAGCTACATGGAATTGCCAAAATCCCACCAAATTGACATCCGATCTGTTAATCCATCTCCAAATAGGTCTTTATCGATTTTTTCATCGACTCTACGGCATGTTCCCATGTAATTTTATCGAATTTTTACGCCAAGAGTATTCGACCAAAGAGAAGGCGGCAATTTTTATGCACACTATAAAACCATTGCTGTACACAGTCAAAATGAATCCACTACTTGTGACAGCATCGGCGAATACTGAGACCAAACCAGATCGATGGAAAAAAATGGAACCGCACGACGTCGTGTTCGAATGTTCAAAATTTTCGTTGGATTATCTCGAGCGACCGGATTGCCAATGGCATAATTATCATAGTAATCGATTGATTGGGCCACCAATCGCATCGATTCAAACGATGGATTATAGTTCGACGATGGTAGAGACTCCCGGAACGTTAATGCATACATTTCAATGTGTTACAGTAACGGAAAATACTCGAGTCACGGGTAATGTTAGTAATTTAATAAAACCACCAAATTTAAAATTGCCGACTAGTGAACGATTTGTCGACATGTCCCATTATAATGAGAATAAAATTTGGAGTCCTAGTGTTATAGTGTTGGCCACGCCACCACCTACTGGTACCGTGCCCCATACGCCCACGCCAAATAGTGCAATACAATCGAATTATGCGTCGCAAATTACTGGTGCAAGTATCCCAACACAGGATGGATCGTCACCACCGGAAGCGGCAGTTGAAGCGACACCAGAGACCACTCCACTAAAGAATGAGCACATTAAGCGTGTGCTGCCCAGTAATTCGTCAGCGGTTCGCGCTATTTGGGGTGCATCAATGGGCACTTCGGGCAGTGTATCGTCAACACCTTCGTCGCCAATGAAAAAAGAATCGCCATTTCATTTCCCCGACAATACCCATGACACGCATCCGTCATCACAAAAAATTCTTCGCATTATGAGCGATCGTAATCAAACGGCTCCAATTAAAACCCAAAGTCCTATCAATGGTAACAGTAGCAGTCTAATGACGACGTCTAGTATTCCAAATAGTCCAGTTCCTGTAGATAATCTAAATGCGACGGTCGATAGTCACATAACCTCGCAAGAAGATCAAGAAGTTACCGAAATAAATAAAAACCAGCTTAGCGATGAATTTGCCGCCGACTGTGATGTTGATTGTTATACGAAAGGTTCACCATGCTATGCGGGTGGACTTCATCTTCCCGATTCTAAATCAATGTTTGATCTAGTCGCACGCCGTGTCAATCGTTATCGCATGTACAGCAACTGTATCGAAGATTTAAATTATAGTACAAGCACCAGTCCGAACGATATAAATTGTGATTATTTCGGTAACAAACGGCTTATAAAAAAGTCAACATCGTGGCCCGATTTATCGAAGCTGAAACAAGATTGTAAGAACTCGCTAATCTCAAATCTTAATCTACCAAAAATTACCACCACTCTCGCGCAATCGAGTGACACGAATAGTAGTAATAATGGGACGAACGGAGCTGTAAATATGAAACAAATACCTATAGCCGTTAGCCGATTAACCACCGGGACCCAAACTCTAGAACAATATCCACAATACTATGAACAAATATTCAAAGGTTTATTCTGTAACGAGAAGCGTAATACTATTTCGGCGGGTAGTGTTACAGTTTCAGATCCCACGACCACCTCTGGCCTAAATGTGATGACACCTCACGAACTGCTCGAAAATTATATAGCCACCTCAATAAAACGCAAACTATCCGAAGATAATCGCAACTGGGAGGATATGTATCGTGACCAAATCAAATTACTAAATCTACAATTGCAATATGAGCGTCATCGTCGTGAAATTCATGCGGAACGTAATCGTCGACTATTGGGCAAAAGTCGAATGAATCATTCGCTTGAGTTGCACAATCAAACGTTACTCGATCAAGTTAGTCGACTGACGAAAGAGATTTCATATTTGAACGGGCAATCGAGTCAATTGCGCAAGAACTTTAATGTAAACGATCAAGACTCGATGAATCAAATCAATAAATTAAAATTTCAATTACAAACCGAGGTCGAACAGAACAAAATTCTAACGGATTTGGTGGAGAGTACAAATAAAAAATTGGTGGAGGAACAAAAAACGAAAAAGGAGGTAAATTTGGAATTGGAAAGTGCACGTGGCGAGCTATTTGATTTGCGTAATGATATGCGGCAAGCTCTGAATCAAGCCGACCTGGGGCAACAGTATCGTAACGAGTTGACACGATTGCAATCGGAAATGATTCTTATGGGTGAGATTCAATTGAAATGCAAGGAAAAGCTATCGGAGTTGAATAATCTCAGGGCACGGGATATGGAATTGGAAACATTGAAAAATAGTTATGCTGAAGAACTTAAAGGTAAGTGATAATAAATCAGAATAATTTGATCTATTTATCAAATCAAAAAAAATTATAAATTTCTTCATTTAGACATCACAATCATATTTAATATAGCATTCAAATCTTATTCAAGCAAAATAGAATTTGATTGAACTAAATAAATATTCTTAAAATACACATTACAGAATTGAAATCAGTTCGGGACATAAAATCATCCCAATTGGATACGGCAAAAGCTCGGATAGCTGAATTAGAAGCACAGTTATCACGGTGTGAGCTTAAATTTTCCGAGCAAAAGCGTACATTCAAAGCAGCTAAAGAAGAGTATCAAGAGAATATTGATGTGAGTAAAGTTTTTGATCTCGCAATTTTTATTCGAGCTACATTTTATTGTCCATATCTGCTATTTATTTAGGCCATAGAAAGTAAATATAAAGCGCAGAAGGCGATTATATTACGAATGGAGGAACACATATTAGAATTATATAAAACCCAATCGGCTGTGAATATACCTGCATTATCACCAGAACCTGACAAAACAGGTATATGGGAAAAGTACTCCGTGGTCTATTAATTCTAATATTACGAGTTTTTTGTTTTCAGATATAGTTGGATCATTAGATCATACATCACCATTATCGTCATCGCTTACGTCCAGTGATGGTTTACCGGGCAGCGTTCATTCAGAATTAAAAGATTTACACGCCTTTGTGCGGAAATCTTCAGGCGGTAATTTCTATAGTAGTAATCACGAGAATGATGGTGGTGGTGGCGGCGGGGCAACGAATATAAACGAAAATATTAGTAGTAATCGAGGAGGAGGAGGAGGAGGAAATAATAGCGGTGGATTGAGTGGTGTTGGTGGTGTTTCAGATGATATTCCAGTACCAAGTTCTAGCCATTATCATCATCCTCAATTCAATCAAAATCAGTGAATAGAACTTATATTATGAGATTTGAATTATTTTTTTGTTTTTTTTTTGGAATTTAGAAAATTAATTTTTTTTTTTCGTTTTCTTTTTTAATTCGACGTTAATGAATTACTTACTATTGAATTAATTAAAATTAATTTTTACACGTACGCGTGTTTGAAAAAAAAGAAGCTATGAGAGGCCTTAATCAAATTCTTATTTTTTCGTTTCTAAGTTTTTGATAAAAAAAGAAAAAATTGTAAAATATAAATTTAAAAAAAAGAAAAGTTTTTGCACCGTTTTTCAATCTCTTTCATAATTATCTACTAAAATCTAAATATCTGTGCGCTATTTTTTTTTTTAATATCTGGATCGACTTGATAGACTGATTAGAATTTATATATTTTTGAAACAACAACAAAATATCAAAGTGCTCTAGATTATTAAGTGAGATGTGTCGTATGTCTTAACTGTTATTTTTATTCTAATATATAATTTTTCCGGAGCGCGCCCACCAATGATGAAACTAAACACACACACACACATATTTATAAAACTACTGGAGTCTTGTTCTATTGCTTGATTCGTCAAATCAATTCGATCGGGAAATTGTATTTATTATATCATTCGATAGCGAGTTAATAAAATAGAGTAACTTACTAGCGGAAGATTAGTATATAAAATTTGCCCGATTCAATTCGATTTGGTGAAGCGATAAAGAAAATAAGATCATCCGTTTTTTATCTTACACAATTATATAAGTATATATATTGGCTCTCTGGTTTGTGCTATTGGGGTTAGACGGAACACACGATATGGAATGAATGAACCATTTAGCGCAGCTCATTGTTTTTGTTAATTTGTATCACAATAGTATTTACTGGGGATTATATAAATTTCTATTTAATTAATTGATTTTTTTTTTATATACATATATACATTGCAAACAAAACAAAATTATTATTATTATATTACAAAAACAAATATATATTCTATTAATTATTATTATTATAAATATTTTAGAAATGATTTGAAAATAAAATTGAAATTGCAGTATGTTGTATAAATTATTTATAAATAAAACAAAAATTATGAAAAAAATGAAGTCCGATTAAAATAAAAAAAGAAATGAGAAATATAATTATTAAAAATATATGTTTTAATTATATTTGGACAGCTATAGCTGTAGTGGCAGGATCGCGTTTCAACTCTTGCGCCTTTCCTTATTTTTTAATTCAAAACATTAAATTTGCACTGGTGGTCCGATATATTATGAAGTGGTCCAAAATGAATTATGTAGTAACGCGCGATGTTAATTATGTAACTCGATTGGATGTATCACACTCGATTAGATTGGCATATTTATTCGAATGGAGTAATTCGTATTTTATGAAGTGAATTAATTTTCAGTTTAAAATTTTCGATCATTTGGAATATAAATTTTATGTAAATTGATCCCAAGTTAAATTTTTATGTATGCTATTCGATTCGATACAACACTCGATCTGATATATTATGCATTGACCGACCCATTGATTTCGAGTGGAAGTTTCTCTTCAATTGAAAATATATGGATATTGTAATCTAATTCGAAATCGAAAGTCCAGTGAAACACTTAGTCTGAGCTGGAGGAGCAAAATTGAATCAAATTCTAAAGCTGTTAACATTGACGCTATCGATCGGATAACACCTAATATAGACGCTCCGGATAATCAAGAGCCAGGTAGTTCCCAACAGGCAAACGATGCTGACCAAGCGTTCGCTATGAAGCTTATGAAGTCCCAGATACAACAATTAGCTCAGCAAGTGTTGACTTTGAGTGGGCGGTGTAAGGATTTGCAGGAACAACCACAAACAGTGGAAACTAAAACACCAGCTCTTATACCGTCGTACCCTACACCAACACAAAACGAAATTACCTCTGTCCAACCAGGTAGATCTGCACCGGATTATGCTCATTCAATACCAGTCTCCATGAACTTTCCACAAGGAAATCCACCTACTAATAGGATTCCAGAAACAATAAATTATCAAGCGTTTACACCGAATCCTACTTCGAGTTCCATGAGAATACCATTACATAATCAACCGCCTACCCAAGTAGCCAACAAAATGTCGGATTATTACGCTAATTTCAATAACATGCCACCCACTATAACCGCACCCAACCCTGTGCCATATATATCCAATTATGGTAAGCCAATGACGTCTATAACTAATCAAATTCCTGACAGTCGAGGTTTATCAAGAAGCGGTTTATCATTTGATGGCTCTCCAACTGGTATACCAATAAATTTATTTTTATTTCAATTGGAAACCCTTGCAGCTTCAATGAATTTATCGAATGATAGACTACTCACAGAAATTAGCTTTGTTTTAAAAGATGTCGCTTCTCATTGGTATTGGACATACAGGCAGCAAAATCCCACAGTTAACTGGCATGAGTTACGACATCGCATGGTAGAACGATTCAAACATCGTCGGCCGGACTCAGACATTGAAAAGAAAATTGAAGCTAGAAAACAACATCCAAACGAAACTTTTCTAGAATTCTATCAGCAGATTTGGAGTCTAACGGTACAATTAAGTGTCCCATATTCAGATAATCAGCTTATCAAAATATTAATGAAGAATATGCGACCTGGACTTCGTTATCAGTTGACCGACCAGCAGTTCGATAATATCAGTGACCTAATTAGTAGTTGTACGAGTTGGGAGAGTACCTGGGCAGATCTAAGAATTGATCCCGACAGCTTTATGCCTGTTAAACGAACAACCCACGTATCAGATTTTGAAAAGTACCCAAACCATCGATGAACGATTAATGAACTGGATTACAGTGCCAACTATAATAATGCGCCGATATATGAACCATGGCCAAACACGGATCAGTATTACTCACCTCCTCAAGTTGCGGCAGTTCATCATTCGAACATGCAACCATATAAGCCACAATTTTCCGAGAGATCAGACCGACCAACGATAGCCAGAAATACGCAACCGGACAATAATCATTCACACGTGATTTGTTTTAATTGCGATGATATTGGTCATGTGTTCACTGAGTGTGTAATGCCTCCATCCCGGTGGTTTTGTTACAAATGCGGAATGAAGGACACTGTAACTCCAAAGTGTCCACGTTGCACGGGAAACGATCCAAGGGGACAGTGGAGAACTGGGAATCACCGTGCCCCAAGAATTGTCCAACCCAGTACGGCCCGTCAAGATGCTGCCGCAAATACAGAACCGGCCTGGAGAATAGTGACCAAACCTGGAACGACAAACGATCCCAAAAAGGATTTACAGAATCAGTAGATTCTGTCAATTCTGTTAAAAACTATAACAACCATCACTTATCTGAATCGGAGCTTAGCGATTCGGTTGAGAAGAGACCATTTCTATATAACAACCAGAAGCGATATTATAATTCAAAGCGCCGCTTAAGAAGTCGTACGTATTGGAGAATGAGACGAAACATCAGAGCAAATATAGTATCCTCAGTAATCAACAACAATTTGCGGTTGACAAAAGGCCCTATGTCCAGCTGAAAATTAATGGTATCAATTATAACGGCCTCTTGGATAGTGGTGCCACTATCAGCGTACTAGGTGGCGGGTCAGACAAATTTTTGAGTGATACTGCTATAGAATTTCACGATTTTCCCAGTTACGTAAATACGGCTAGCGGGCAGGCTCAACGAGTTTTCGGGTATATTCAGGCTCGTGTTTTATTTAACAACAAAGAGCACAACATGAAACTATATATCGTGCCTTCACTGGAGCAACCTCTATACCTAGAGATTGACTTCTGGAATTTATTTGGAATTACTCCAACCATCGCAACAATGAACTCCACAACCACCACTACTTCTGTTGAAAAACCGGCAAACGTCCATAACCTTAGTCCAGTAGACCAAGGAAGACTTAACAAAATTATAAAATTATTTCCAGCTTCTGCTCAGTTGGGTCTCGGAAAGACTACATTAGTAACGCACGTTATTGATGTTGGCTCTGCGAAACCACTGAAGCAACGATTCTACGCCCTGTCGCCAATTAAGCAGCAATTAATGAACGAGGAGTTAGATCGAATGTTATCGATCGGTGTCATTGAGGAAAGCCAGAGCCCTTGGTGTTCGCCAATTACTATGGTGCAAAGGGCAAACGGTAAGGTTCGTCTGTGTCTGGATGCCCGTGAGGTGAATAAGGTAACCGTCAAGGATGCGTATCCTTTGCCACTTAGCGATGGTTTGTTGGGTCGATTGGATCAAACGCGTTTCATATCAACAATTGATTTGAAAGATGCGTTCTGGCAGATCCCTCTCGATCCACAATCCAGAGATAAGACGGCATTCACGGTACCTGGTCGGCCCTTATATCACTTCACGGTCATGCCATTTGGATTGTGCAATGTTGAGAATATTATTTGCACACCAGTTGAGAATATTATTTAATTTAACTTACGTAATTGTTTCGTATTATGTAAATTTGTCTCGAGCTGATAATTTACAAACGCCTTAACATGTAGTTCGATTCGATTAGCTTACTATAAATCTAACATCGTATAAAACCAGACACTTTGTAGTGAGCACTTCTCAGGTACTACATGCACAAATGTGGATGCAAATGATCAAGGAACTGTTCAGCACATGACTAGATTTAACATCAGAAGCATGTCCAATTTATAAATCAAATGCTGCAGACATTTACAATGTTAAGCTTTCTTCAAATAAAAAATTCTGTAAACATTACGGATTGTGATCACATTTCCTGAATAATTTAAGATGACGTTTAAATGCTATTACTTGATAAGTTGATGGATTTCAATTATAAAATTGGCCAAACAATATACAATATATAAAATAATTTAAAAAATTTATTTTAACAGTTCTTTTAATTTTTCTACTACAATTGCCATGTTAGCCCGTTGATTTGTCGATTGAGCCACTTCTCCAGCTAGAGCGAACAATACTTTTGTTTTACCTTTGCGATACTGATCCACAGCTTTAACATTCTTTGCAATGATTTCCTTACAAAACTGTTCGATTTCCATTGGATTTGAAATTTGTTTCCAATTATTCTCGTCAGCTATATGTGCGGGTCGCTTTAATGGTTCAGCCACCATATTTTGCATTATCAACTTGGCCAAATGCAAATTTATCGTATCCGATTGTATTAAATCGACGAGCTCACCAATGTTTTCGGACGAAATAGAACTGTGAATTATAAATTTGTTAGGTTTGGAATGATTGAAGGGCATGCATGTCCGTATACTTACCAATTTTCTAGGTTCATTTTGTTTTTATGAAGAATTCCGAGAAGTTCATTTAATATTATATTCACAACTAGTTTGGGAGAGCGGCTTGGGCTGCCTTCTACTATGGTCGTGAAGTAGTCCAATAGTTTTTGTTCGTTCACTAGGATTACAGCCGCCTCTTGACTAATTCCGTACACGTCCATTAATTTTGACCTAGTTTCTTTCGGAAGCTCAGGCAAATCCTTTATTATTTCCGGAACATTTAACAGATCTTTTCGTGTGTCAGTTTCACCACTCAAATTCAAATGTAACGGCGGTAAATTTGGCTCTGGCATGAATCTATAGTCTTGCAACACTTCTTTGTCGCGCATCGGTATTGTTCGCCTCGAAGTTGCATCCCAAGATCGTGTTTCATTGTGGATAAGCTTCCCTTCGTTGAGCAGCTCAATTTGCCGCGCGATTTCAAAGGACACTGCTTGAGAAACACCTCGAATTGAGCCAATATTTTTTACCTCTGTTCGAGTTCCCAACGGTTCACCTTTTTTATGCACAGAAATATTCGCATCAACGCGAAGACCACCTTCTTCCATTTTACAATTACAAGTTCCGAGGCGAGTCAGAATTAGGATCAGCTCTTTGACTAAAGCGGCCGCTTCCTCACCATTTTCTAAATCCGGTTCGAATACTAATTCCATTAGTGGTACACCGGCACGATTTAAATCAACTAAACTCCTACCATCATAGTCATCATGGAGCGATTTTCCGCTGTCCTGCTCCAATTGCAATTGAAACAAGCGCGCCGTCTTCTCGTATGGTTTCTTTGTGATCCCGGGCACAAATACCGGAAATTTTAGTATACCATGGCGCGCCAATGGTGCACGTTGCTGTGTAATTTGATACCCGGCCGGTAAATCAGCATAAAAGTAATGTTTCCGATCGAACATGCTGATCGCGTTTATTTGACACGAGAGTGCCGTGGCTGTTTTTATTCCAGCCTCGACACATTTACGATTTAACACTGGTAATGTACCTGGAATTGATGCATCAAATTGCGATACACAATTATTAACACCAGCCGCAAATACAACCCGTGAGCCGGAAAATAATTTCGAATTGGCCGCAATTTGAGCGTGTATTTCGAGTCCCACTACACCTTTCCATGCGGATTTTGTAGTTTGACTGAAATGAAATTTGCATTTTTCAAATAGTGTATAAAGGTAGATCAGTATTTTACCCAAGTTACCATTTTGCGGTCGAATATAAACGTGTTTTATGTGAAAAATTGGTGAAATTCTTAAAATATTGCATTTCTAATGTCGATTTTCTTTGGTTTTACAAAAAATATCAATTATTTTCTTGCCAATCGAAAACGAAAAATAATTGATTATTTTTTGTCTTTGTGTTGGTATTTTGACATTTTGTTTTCTGTCAGTTTAATGTGAATTTCATGTGAATAAAATAAATATAATGAATCATTTTGTGTTTTATTTATTATAATCTATCTATGTATTATTTTAATTTATTTGTAATATTTTTGCTTTAAATTTTAAAAACTAGAAGCAATTCGATTGCGTTTTACTTCGCCCAAATGCTTCAATACATTGCCAGTTACATTTTCTCCCGAGTTATCAGTTGAATCATTTTGTTCTGTCGATGTTATCTGCTGATCTTGTGTACGATCTGAGGTAATGTTTGATGCCTCATCCCATAAATCGCCACTGTCAATGCAGACTACCTCGTCAACAAAATTATGGACAACTATTATGGACAAATTATTATAACCACACAGCAAGAAAACCATTGAATTGACATAAAAATTGCGAGGCGTCTATTTGTCATATTTGACATTTCTAATTTTCAATGTAGTGGTAGTAGATTATAGAAAAAATCATGATTTGAAAAAATTGATTATACATCAAAAAATAATCAATTATTTTCGCCAAAGAAAAATGAAATCCTGAAAAATATCAATTATTTGTCAAAATAATCAATTATTTTTGACCAAAGAAAATCGACATAACACATCTTGCCCACATCAATGTGACATTTGGTGTATTGTTATCGTGACAGCTGTCATACATATTTACAGCCATATATTTCGTTATATTATTGAACTTTACGAAGATTTGTAAATAAATATTTTTTTGTATTTTATATGTCTTATAATACTATGTAAATCAACATTCAAAACGGCATTCAAATTATTCCATTTGGGTGAAAATAGGATATACATCATCATTTCGATCAAAATAAAACATTTGTGTGGTTTTGGTTGCGGACACATTACTGTCTAATCGTTATACATACCATTGCGAAAAATATATCGTTACCCACGTGACAGTTACGATTTCGTTACAATACACCGACGTCGTGAATCAATTTTTGATCGAAATATTGTTTTTATTTTTTGTGTACTTTGTATCCGCCACTACAAATCAAAAATATAAAGTTTAAAAATACAATTTTCCTAAAATAAAAAATTATTTTAAAATGTTTTAACGTGACTAAATAAAGTGTTAAGTTTACAAATTAAATAAAAAGTAAGTACATCATTTAATACTGTGCACGCAATTTTTGATTTGCTCAACTACGACGATGACATAACCTCATTGTATGTATTTTGGGTTGTTTCCAATACAAATAAATGAAGTCTATTTTAAGTAAATTAATAAAATCTATCTTATTGTCTTTCTTATATAATAAAATATTTAGTACTTTATCGGTTAAAAACAAAAAAATTAAATATGGGTGTGAATCTTCTAGATTATTGAGGTTCTTCCATTGCTGCGTTGTGACCTTAAAGCAGAACTAAAACTTCCAAAAGAAGTACTGTTACTGCTGTTTTTGGTTTTTGCGTTAACAGTTATTATAAATATAGTTACAACAAGTAGATTGTACATAAATACCAAAATGTCTTGAACAAGTAAGTTGTAAAACTTTTGATCGATAAATAACTTTTTGCGACTTGTTCGCGAGGTCATTGACTTTTATTGTTGTTTTGCGTTTATTTATATGTGCTCAGATTATGGCTTGTTATCAAATAAAAAAATTGTAGTTCCAAGGTTTTAATTGTTTCGTTTTGTCCTAATTGACCAAAGACTGGCTCTTCTTTCACTACATATTATATAAGCTTACTTATGGTATTATTAAGGTTTACTTATCATTATCAAGTTTTCTCGCTACGAATGATTCTATCTTACTATGAAACATACTTTAATATACACCAGCTATTTCCAGTTTTCAAGAAGGCCTAATTATAGATCAATCAGGTCAATCTATTGGCGTATCGAAGCCTTTATTGAGGCCTCACTAAGGTATCACTAAAAACAAATTAAAGCTACATGTAAAACTGGAGAAAATCTCACTAAAACGGCGAGGGTCTCTGTGCGCTTATCCAATGCCCTATGGCTATGATATTGGTGTCCACAAATTTTCAGTAAATCTCTTAAAATTCAAATCTGTCAGCGATTTAAATTTACTAATATGTAAATTAAATGTCATGTTCCTACAATTTTGTCTAGCTTATTCATCCTAAATTATATTATGTAGAAATTTTTGAAATTCCACTATGTATAACAAAACATACTAGTTTTTTAAATTAAACTATGATAAAGGCCTTCAAAATTTGCTAATCAAGTCAATCACTTGTCAAGCAGGGGATTTGTAAGGTATTCTATTGTAGTATCGAGTTTAAAATGGCTAACTTAGCAAATTCGAATGTCTATCAACATATTCACTCTTAAAAGTTTGTATCCATTACAAAAACGGTGTAAAGTGATTGGACTGAATTAGAGATATATAAACAATTGTTTATATATCTCTAACTGAATCTAAATATTACTATTATCGATATGCGTTTCGACTGTGAAGGTCTGATAAATGAAGATCAAAAGAAACGATATCAGGATCTTGTCAGCGACAACATTTAGGGAGCTAATTACCAGTCTGACTTTATGAACTCTGTCTGGGAGGCACTGAAAACTTCGGTTGTCAGTGCTGCTCAACAGACTTTAGGTATAGTGAAAGTCAGACCCAAGAATGATTGATTTGATGGCGAGTGTCGTCTTGCAGTTGAGCAACAAAATATAGCCCATAATGAAGTGCAACAACGTCTCACAATCGCAAGGAAAACCAAGGCTGCTCTTACTAGGAGGGCAGCTAAGCGGATTTGTAGATGGAAAAAGCGAGAATGACGGAAGGCCGAGGTGCTGAAAGTACAAGAACTCAGCAATGACCGCAGTTCACGTAATTTCTTTAAAGGAATTACTGGATTACACCATGCTTTCAAGCCTGCGTCAACTGCCATTCGGGACCGGGATGGAAACCTCTGTGTCAACATCGACGCAGTACTCGACGCCTGTTCTCAACTTTAACATAGCATTGAGACTGCGTCACTGTCATCCTGCACAGTCGTACCAATTTTGTTGGCATTCCTAGGTATTCAAGGGCAGACCACAAACTCTCTCGATTGATCGAGTCATAGGCCTGCCGCTAAAGGAGTGATTCTATCCCATACAATGTATGACAGTAACTCGTATGCTGTGCAAAGGAGAGCTATACCGCACACTTCAAGTGGTCTCCCTTCTTGAAGATGGGGCATATCGCGGCCACTTTCCATTCGTCAGGCATAACTTCGGTTCGCCATACTAATCGAATAAGGTCGAAAAGACAGTTCCACAAAGTATCCCCTCCGAATATCAAGAGCTACGAATTAATTCAGTCCACTCCAGGTGAGCGGTTTCGTTTCAATCTCTTCATGGCCTTAGTGAATTCCTCTTGGGATGGCTCCTCAATCCACATCTCCGCAGTCTGTATTTGAGGTACCTCAACTACAATCTGTGACGCATGATCCAAGCAGGTCGGTAAAGGATTGTCTTAGACAGTATGAAGACCATGCTCAGGATCGAAACCGTTGGAGCCAAATTGTTGACTCAGTAAGGGGCCAGTAATGGCCTTTAATACTGTTTATTATTATTGTCGATATGCTGAAATTGCATAAAACATATATAAGGTTGTTATCAGTTAGACGCTGACAAATAATTAAAAATATTGCTAATATATGACAATCGAGAGAATTGTCATCGAGTAATTTATTGGCCGAAATACAAAAAGGATAACGTATCAAATTCAATTCAATTTCGAAATTTGGGATCTCATGAAAAATGCTAATACCAGCATTTCATCCCATGAATAATGTAATAAACTTTCGTAGATTCATCCATCCAAAATAAATCTATACATTAAATTGCATAGCTCATGCGAATAAGTCGTAAATACGAGCTAAGCAATTTAATGGCTACCCATTTATATTAGATGGATGAATCTACGAAAGTTTATTACTTTATTCATGGGATAGGTAATTAGCTTGGAAAAAACATCTCCAAAGATCCCAGCCGGCGATGAGACTCTATCGCCAATAACGCAATTTCATTTGAAATCGTACGGAATACGTAATCGACTCATTAATAATCAGAAACCTACAGATGTGGGACCAACCAAAGAATTGTTTTAACTATTGTATGCTGGAGTAAGATTTGATCAACCTTTATAATAACAGCCTCTAAGTACATATTTGGTTAAATATGTCGTCACTTGAAAGAAGTGCCAACTAAATTTAAGTAATTTGGTGAAGATTTAAGTACATATTTGTTGTCGCAATTCCTGTCTACTACTCTTTGTTTATTGTTATAAACTTTATTATGATCACAATTATCATATACATAATTATAAAAATTATGTATGTATGCAAATATAATGAAATATATTTTGTGATTGGTTAATAAATAAAACAAATAAAAATGTTACATATATATCGAGAGTTAAATTTCTCACAAGCCTTTTAAAGTAATTACAAACAATAGATGCAGAGCTCAATTTTATTATTACAATTAAATCGATTTCGATAATCAATAGCATGAAGGTTAACAATTATTCTAGATTACAAAATATAAACTAATGATACTCGCGTATCGTAACATCGTGATCGTTAACTAAATACTAAATAGTAATTTCTAAAGAATAAACAGCTGTATACGCACAAACCAAATGTTTAGTTGTATGTCACGGTGTTGTATGTCACGGAAATTGTCTATATACATATTCATAAAAGAGATCATGTTATTTTATCGTGGTCATAATATAGACATATATGTACTTCATAATTAGAGCACAGGCAGACAAAACAGAAAGCAAATTCTCGATTGTTTTGTGTGTAAATCATTGTGTATGTTCAAAAGCTAAGTGCATAGTGTGTATGTACATATAATTTACATAAAAAATCAGTTCATTGAGGAAAATTAATAATTGTTATTTTTCCTCCGATAACGAGAATTTTATATAGAAAAATTTAATTACTACAAAAGTTTGATTGACGTAATGTTTACATCACATATATACATATACGTGCTAGTAGTTATATAAACAAGGAAAAGGGCACTAACTAAGCTCAGATTTTTCATACTCATCCCTGTTATCAATCACTTGTAGATTGAATTGAAATTATAAATAAAGTAAATACTTTATTTAGCCTAATCCAATAACTGTGATGCGTGTAGTAAATTTGTGAACTGGGTGTAGTAAATTTCTACATATTTAATCGTAATTTGACCGATATTATTATTTACATAATTAGAAATCAACTATTGTGTTCCCACGAATCAGCTCGGTAAGTTTTTCAAAGTTAGTTACATAATTTGGGAAGATTTGATTATTGGAATAATTATAATTTTCAAAACACCAAAAACTAATTTATTATTTAATTTAAAATTTTCAGTTTAGTAAAGTATGACTAGAAATCGAATGTGATTTAAAATTAATTTTAATCAAACTTATCCGAAAAAATATAAGACTAATTGAAAACTTGAAAAGTTCAAATTCTATTCTTAAATCCTATATGTAACAATTTCTACTTCAGATGTTTACAATAATTGAATCATATTAAAATGCATGTCTGATAGATTTTTGTTAGAAATCTCCAGATATTCACATATCAACATAAATCTGCATACAAAAAAGAATTGTTAAATTGGAATTTTATTTCACAATGTTAGATTGTAGTATTTTTAATTACCAAGTTTTATGTGAAAGTTGCTTATAACAGTATTGGTGAGGGTGTAAAAGTGCGGCTGGCAGCTAGCAGTCGAGGTTTGTATCCTCTAAGGTCTGCTATAATCTAACACCTATCAAGAGCCGTGAAGCTGAAGCTTTACAAAGCGTTGATCAGGCCCGTTGTTATGTATGGTTGTAAATGTTGGGCGCTGACGGCTGAGTACGAGAGATGGCTCCTTACATTTGAGAGAAGAATCATGTGTGGGATTTACGGCCCAAAACGCGAAGTACATGATACCTACCGGGCTCTGTACAATACCGAGCTCAAAGGTCTGATGAAGATCTCCGATAGTGTACATGAAGTAAGATATCAGCAAATACGTCACGTTCTGCGTGCTGATCCGGGAAAGGACAGCCACCATATGGTAGACGCAGAGGTAGTTGCAGGCGACAATTGCTCCACTGTGTAGAGAACGATTTGGCTTCTTCAGACTGCCTAAGACAGTATGAAGATCCAGTTCGAAATCGTTGGAGCCAAATTATTGACTCAGTAAGAGGCCAGTAATGGTCTTTTAAAAACTGTTTATTTTTCAATATTATGTGAAAGTTGCTTACATTTAGGTTAAAAATTATCTATATAATTTCAATTTAAATATGATTGAATTCAGTAGTATAAAAAACCTATCAACAGGAGCTGATTTTTATTTTATTTTAGACGTTGGTTTTCCTTTTCAAAAAAAAAACTCATATGCTATTTTATTTCAATCCAAACACCACCGGGTCATACTTCTTAGAGCCATAGCTATCCGCAAAGGCTTTATCGTGGTGTCTGAGAATCCAGTTCACATACTTTTTCTTCAGTAAACGAGCCTCCATCAAACACTACCAGCTCTACTTTGCCTCTCAAACTTATACCACTCCAAACCATTATTAAACCTCCATCGAAACGATTGGTTACATGGATACAGCAGTCAGTAAATCGCCCTCCAATGCGCCTATATATTTAATTCCGTCTGTTACTGACTGGTGCGTAAACCAAATCGCGACTCATTTATGAAGAGGGCAGCACGCCAATGTTGCAATTGCCAACTCCTATGTTTTTCACAAAATTTGAGTGCTCTTCTTGACCTTATCTCTTCTTTTGGGGGCGATTACGAATAGATTCATCCGGTATCGGGTGGTTTAGTAAAGTGCGGAATCCATTTTGAGAAAAATCCTAATTTACACAAAATTCAAGTTACGAGTACGACAGCGTGCATTTTATACTTTATTTTCGCTATTGTACAACAAGGTCTGCGATTTACGAGATACGAATCTTGTTTAGGTACACAGAGAATGGATTATCGAAATACATGATATCCTTAGTTTGGGTATAGTTGACCTACAAATAAAGTTACCACCCTAATAGAAGGTATTTCTTATTTTGTTTTAAGTAGTCTATATCAGAACCAAGACTAGAACGTTACACGTTATATTTATTTTATCAAGGATAATTGTACGCTATTTCAATTAATGGGTACATTTGAAATGGGTTTGAAATTGAAATTTAAATACAACTCAGCATAAATATATATAATATTATTTTTTTATGAAATAAGCTAAGAAGGAATACACACTACAGCGATTTATTCAAATTGAGCAGAACACAACCTTCAACGTGGGCGACCTTAAATCACCACCATGAAATTGAATGATTACATTCGGTCATATCCAAGCGCAACGAAAGTTTCCTGAGGAATTAACAGAAGTGAATCTCTCTTGGAAAAAGAAATTATCATTGATTACAGTGAAAAGGTGCCTCAGAGATCAAGGATTAAATGGCAAATTTAACATTGGATAAAAGTTCTGTAGTACGACGAATCGAAGTTCGAAATTTTTGGGTCAAAAAGAAGAGTTATGTTCGACGAACCGACCGGCGAAAATTGCTTCCAAACTGGGTCATTCCTACAGTTAGGCACGGAGGTGGTTGTGTAATGATATGGAGTTACTTTGGTGACAATGTGGTAGAAATGACGGGACGAATGGATCGCTTCGACATCTCTCAATATTGGAGAACTATACTGTAACCACCTGGTCTAAGATTAGTAGGTTGAAGATTTATTTATGCTGCAATAATTTCGCTACCAAAAGCTAAATTCAATGGTTTATCCTCGGGATCTTCAGGAAACATACCCAACATCTGCGAGGGATGTGTTACATAAACTAACAAACGCATGAAATAACATATGTTCTAAAAAATTGAATAAATTACTAGAGAGAATGCCAATGCGCAGTTATTCAAGCCAAATCGATAAGAGCTCAATTTAGTCCTTTTTACGATTTTTGTTGGTTGTCGTATTTAATATGAGTTAGACATAAATTTAATTTAATTTAATTAAAATATATTTGTGATAAAACGATAGAGGATTACATAGTAACTACATAGTAATTTTCATACATTAAAATGGTATATGAATCGAAAAATCACTCACTGTATAATAATTGTGGTGGTTATTTTAACGAAGAGAACCCATAACAAATTGTATAACAATCCTATAGCAGGCCTACTTTGTTTGTATTTACATAGCAAAATCAAAACAATAAAAATATTTCTAACACAATAAAGTGCAGGATTTTCCCCAACTCTAAAAAAGTAAGTTTTTTTTACACTGGACCATTATGGTGGTAGTAAAAACCGGATTTGATAATTTTATTGTTTTGATTTTATTATTAAAAATCGATACAAATTAGACCTACTAGGAGAATTATTTTTCGGTTTATAAAGAATTATTTATAAATAAGAATAGTTATACAATTGTTATGGTGTCTTTTTGTTAAAATAGCCACACAATTATTTTATAGTGAGCTGTTTATAAAGTTGACTGCCATTTTAATATATGAAAAATAATACTCTTATGTAATTCTCTATGATAAAACATCGAAAATATAGTTTTAGTTACAAAAATAACATCGACCAAAGACTGTTGGCCTGTAGTTTACATATAGTTTAATTTTGTCCACGAGAGGCGCTTGATCTACTTTTACAATCGTCAATTCAAGGCTTGTACACGAGTTAGGAAATATTTGCTAGGAAATCATAGCCGATCTCTCTCCCAATCAAATCACCTAAAATGACGAAAAACACGCCCCTTTTTCTCTTCTTTGAGTTGAAATATATTTAACTTTGAGCAAAAAACTCGCAGACGACCAATTTAATCACACAAAAAATCTCTTAATCACACAAAAATTCTCTCAGAGAGAGATCGGCTATGATTTCCTAGCAAATATTTCCTAACTCGTGTACAAGCCTTCAAAAGAAAAAATTAAATTATAGCTACGTTTATCCGTAATAACAAGTGTATCATATTTTTTTGTGTATGCATACTCATAGTATATAATGAAGTACGGTACTGCATTATGACAAACTTCAGATCATGACACGTTTCTAGTCAGTGCGAAGTACATACGAATATTAAAAAGAAATCCCAACCCAATACTGTTACACTATAATCCATCATGTACTAAATATATGTATACATATTGATATATTTACTCTATATATATGTAAATACAATCGCAAAATATAAATCACGCCACAAAAATGATTCAATTAAAAAGAAAACAACAAGTCAAAGGGTCAAGATACTAAATAAAATCGCAAAGATATTTTTGTATTTCATCTACTTGTATTTACATATACGTATATGTATATAATTCGGTTGATGGACCGAAGGGGGATAACTGGGTTTTGTTATGACGATAATTTAAGAAGAAAAAAAATCATTTCCTTGGACCCAATGTTTATATGTATTATAATTCATTCGTTACAATATAACGACCAATGTCCAAATCGAATTTCACCTTTTTTGTTTTACATACATATATGCTAAGGGTCATCGTTTAATTTTTGTTTATAATTTTGGCTATTCATTCAGCGGAAATTAAATTATTTTTATTTTGAAATTAAAAATTTCTTTTGTTCGCACGAATTGATAACAAGCGCGATAGAGATTTCTAAATATAAATGTAGAATATTTAGTATTTAAAATGATAGTGTGGTACGCGCGGGTAAGCCATTTACGAATTATGATAAGATATTTGTATCTGGATGACAATTTGTGACGGGAATTTTAAGTTTTAGTGCGGGTGATTAATTATACGATTTTTTTTTATTTTGTTCATGATTAGGCTGTTAAACCTAATACCTTTGCTCTAAGAGCTTGACGATAAATATAGACAAAATACCACGAAATGTCCAAAAATAAAATCATATCGACCACCGACTAAACCAAATAGAAGAAGACACTGCCTATATTTTGTCGTGTGGAAAATAAATAACTGCGATTTGGATACTGAAGCGTAGTTTTGAGTATTCTAGAAGTTCAGCCACAACTGAACGAAGTGAAGTGATTAGAAAATAAATGTACGCGTTAGAGAACATAAAAACGCACTACAGTGTAAACCGTCAGAAGAATCGAGTACATATTTCAAAAAATTGGACCATTAGTAATGTTAAATACGCCTCAAACAGCTTTCTAAATAGAACTCGCCCAAAATATTATTTAATACGAGTGTTGCTGTATTTTTAAGAGTTTTCTATAGTAGCTTCAGATACGGCCATATTGGATGGTGTTGTAATTTAGTTTTAGATATACTATCTTGGTGTTTTCAGCTAGTAATTGTATGAATGAACCATAAAAATCAAACACTTTATAAGGTTTGTTATGCTGAAATTGTAGCATTTGATAGATTTTACATTTGAAAAACAATTTTCGTTAAAAAATAGTTCATGGTAATGGATTTTGTTTGGGGCGATTTGTTTCAAAAATGCTCCATGTGCAAAATAAAATAGCGTCAATCATTATAAAAACTAAATGGGACTTGTGCACGTATGTACTACGCACAAACTACGAAACTTAAGAACAATATTTATTTAATTGTTTATTTGATTTGTTCCCACTTTCAAACCGAATTTTAAAACAGGGTTTTTCTTTTAAATGAAATATTTATTAATATATTACCCATATGGATGTTGAAAACATTTTAGGAATTTGAATAACATAATAATAATAATCAGTTTTAAAGGCCATTACTGGCCTCTTACTGAGTCAACAATCTGGCTCCAACGGTTTCGATCCTGAGCATGGTCTTCATACTGTCTAAGACAATCTGAAAAGGCCAAGTCGTTCTCTACATCGTGGAGCCATTGTCGCCTGCAACGACCTCTGCGCCTATCATATGGTGGCTCTCCTTTCAGAGATCGCTGCACAATTCGTTCCGGATCAGCACGCAGAACGTAACCGAGCCCGCGTACTCGCTGAGATCTCGAAATTGTACAGAGCTCTGTATGTACCATCGCTTTCGCGGTTTGGGCCGTAAATTAGACGCATGATTCTTCCCTCAAATGTAAGGAGCCATCTCTCGTACTCATCCGTCAGCGCCCAACTTTCACATCCAAACATAACAACGGGCCTGATCAACGCTTTGTAAAGCTTCAGCTTCGCGACACTTGATAAGTGTTTAGATTTTAGCAGTGGCCTTAGAGGATACAAAGCACGACTACCAGCTGCCAGCCGCACTTTAATATCCTCACTCACACTGTTATCGTGAGTGATAAAAGAACCCAGATATTTGAAACTCCTCACTCCCTCAAACGTGTGGTGGCCACTACTAAAATCTGGTGTGCCATTGTCCCTATAACCAGAGATCAAGTATATTGTTTTGGACGCATTGATCTGAAGTCTAACTGAAGATGAAAACTACAAGTGGATCAAGTATTTCTTTCACTCCGTTGCTATTCAGTCCAATCACGCATATGTCATTTGCGTATGCAAGCACCTGACTGGACTGGCGATATAAGATGTTGCGCTGTGGTATTTCAGTTTTACGAAAGATATACTCCAACATGAGATTAAAGAGTATCGGGGACAGAGCATCTCCCTGCCGAACATCCGAGTTAACTGCAAAAATTGTCGATAGCGTGTTCTCAACTTTAACACAGCATTGAGACTGGGTCACTGTCATCCTACACAGTCGTACCAATTTTGTTGGCATTCCTAGGTATTCCAGGGCAGACCACAAACTCTCTCGATTGATCTAGTCATAGGCCTGCCGGAAATCCAGGAACACCTGATATACGGGGATGGATGTCTCATAATATTTAGATAGAATCATCCGCAGCAAAAAGACCTGATCGGTGACTGATCGATTCGGACGAAATCGTCCTTGATAGTCACCAACCAAGCCCTCCGCTAGAGGAGTGATTCTATCCATTACAATGTATGACAGTAACTTGTACGCTGTGCAAAGGAGAGATATACCGCGATAATTCTCACACTTCAAGCGGTCCCACTAACACATGGTCAATTTGGCTGCGGGAAGTTCCGCGACGATGTGTCCATGTCCCTAGATATATGTGTTTGTGAGGGGAAAATGTACTTGCTACTCTAACATCATGAGCAACCGCAAAGTACATCATTCTCTCACCATTATCGGTCGCAGTTTCGTGTCGGGAGTACGGACCTATGTTTCCACACAAGTCGATCTGATTTCTGCCAGTCTAGCATTGAAAGTCCCCAATTACCATTCTAACATCGTGTTCGGGTTTAGATCCCATCAGATCGTCCATTTCATTGTAAAAAGAATCTTTATCTTGGGGCTGGCTGACTGCTGTGGGCGCATGTAAATAAATTATCGAATTAAGGTTGGCTATCTTCATGCACAAGCGATGCTTACACAATCGGTTATTGACTGCTTGGAAATCCAAAACAGCGTTCTTTACCTGCGGCCCAAGAAGAAATCCAGCTCCAAGATTTCCGAGAGCATCTCCACTGTAGAGCAACGTATAGCTCTGGGACACATGGTCTCCATTATTAGGCCAGCGAGTTTCTTGAAGAGCAACGTGTTCCAACCGATACTCCTTCATGCTTAGGCCCTCCAACGCTCCTGGTTTTCTAAGTGACTGCACGTTCCACGTGCCGATCCTAAATCTCGTGTCCGGTGTTGTTTTGGCGGTATCCATTTTTCGTTTTGTTGACTTTATAGATTTTTTTACGAATACGGGTCGTCAGCCCAGCGATCCAACCGTTTAGTCGCCTCCTACGACAAGCAAAGGATACTGTGGTGTTATTCTTGGGAAACATGTTCGTGCAATTTTGATTTACGAGACATGTGAGTGCCCCCCGACCACAGGGGCCATTTGAATAACGTACAAATTTATTTAGAAGACGTCTTCTTTAAAGGGATAAAGAAAATCAAATCAAAATTATAGCTACTTTTTCCGAATTCTATTCAAATTCAAGTTAAACTGTTAAGTCTATTAATTATAAGTTACGTAATGCTCAGATTTAATTGGCAATAAAAATTAATTAAAATTAAAATGATACCAACGGGACAAATTTAAAATAATAAATTCGACAGGCTTTAATAATTATTTCATAAATTTAAAGATTTGTTGTTATTTGTTTTGTCGCGCTGCAAGACTAATATGAAGGAACGGCTTCAAAAAAAGGAAACAAAATGTCAAAATCTTATTTATAGTCGTTTAAATCCTACAACATATTTTTAAAATCAGTGGGAGTTATTTTGGTATATTTTTTGCAATAAACAATTTTATCAGCCGAATCGATTAGTAAATTCTAAGAATAACTTATCAACATTCTTAAACCATGTATGCACAAATATTTATAATCGAAATTCTGAATATCAAGAATTGTGCTTATATATTTGCACGTGTGGAATTATTTATAGTTTGATGGCAGTTATGAATACTTTCCATACCGTATTTATAAAATTCAAGCAATTATTTTTTTATAAAAAACATATTTGAAAAGCATTTTTAGATTTTTGTGACAATTTTAAAGTTTGCTCAATTAAAAGAAAATTCTGATTTCAGAGTTTGATTATGATGCTAGGTAGTCAAAATCCATTTGCTAAGTAATCAAAATTGAGGGGAAACAGAAGTTCTTTACTCCTGACATATTACAAGCGCCTAAGAGCTGTTTAAGCTATTCAAGAAATTCGGTACTACATACTTGTGTTTCAATGTTTGTTAACAATTTAGTTCCACTATGCTAACCAGAGAAAAACGTGAGAGCACGCTAAGTTATCTAAAAGCATTAAGGCCTGCTATTCCTGTTTAACAACCAAATATCGAATATTACCTAATAGAAATATCATTAGAATTAATGTCCACACAATACCTATTGTAACCAATTTGAAGATTAGAGAAATAATTGGAGTTTTACCCATCTTCCTTCAAATTAAATTCATCCTTTTGGAGGACTAGTGCGTTGAAGGCTTACCTTTTATAATAGTATTTCATACCATATTCAAAAACGATTACCATATGGCAACGATTAATAGAGTCTTATTTGATTTCATTTTGAGTAAGATTGTACCTGATTGTCAAAAACTACAAAATTTAGTAAAATATAACTAATATAAAATTGATTGAGTTGTGATTGGAAATGGAAGTTATTCTGATCAATGGCTAATGACTGTGCGCAATAAAAACTTGTGAATATTAATCCAAATGTGATTACGATGTAATGATCGTAAATTGGATTTTTTACCATTAATTTAAACAATTCCCGTAGTACGGCGCCAAATTGGATTTAGGAACCCAAATTGTTTAATTTGAACATACATATGTAATGTGTCAAATAATGATCGATTGTGAAATATTTTAAGTTATTCACTGTTTTATTACCATACTCGTAAGTCAATACTTTATTATCAATATGAAGTTTTTTTATATACTAACCATAATCTATCCTATTTGTCACAATCAATCGATAATTAAATTAATATTAAATAATCATCGATATTCAGTAATATATTTACTCAAAGTATTCTTATAACCTGATCTAATCAATTTTATTACCCGATCAAAACAGAACTGCGGTAAATTTTGATGAAGAATTGTCATGTACTTGATGGTCAAAATAATATGAAAAATTTAGTAGAATATAACTAACGATGGATAATGCTAATTATCAAAAACGCACACACAATGTGTTGAATCCCATTGTACATATAAACATACATACATACACAAATAATTATTCAGTATACGTAATACACACTGTATGCTGATAAGACGCGAAGATACCTTATTTTAGTAAATACAAAAAATAAAATATAAAAATAAAATAGAAAATGAAATGAAAATAAAAAAAAAACATTTAATCATCTAAGAAACAGTCTTAATATTGTTGTCAAATGCAACCGATCAAAAAAAAAATATGTTGTGTGTGTTCATTTAAATTTAAATGATCGCGAAATGTGTGTATATAGTTCAGTGATACATTTAAGTGATTTTATTTTTTAGTTATATTTTTAATTATGGTAGTTAATTAAAAAAATTAACGCAGCCGTACGTAAAGTTAAAAAAGAATTATAGGAAAATTTTGTACAAAGACAATTTATAAGTGATATTAATTTATAAGATAGTCGATAGTTTTGGAAAAATTGAAAATTAAAAATGATTGGGATTATTGAGTTATTTTTGTGTGTCGTCGTGCTGTGGTATTTCTTCAGCAAAGAAAGGTAAATATTTGTATTTTGTACCATATTGTACTAGAATCTAAAATAATATTTTACAAAGTATCGTTATTTGCCAACGAAAATGTGTTTTGTTTTATTTGCGTGCTTTGTTATTCATATATATACATATGTATATACATATATTATAATTTGATTGCCAATTAATAGCCGATATACGATCAATGCTCGTTATAGTTTGTGTCTAATATTAGTTTTCATTGGCACGAGTTATTCACTATTTCAATCGTTTTGTATATGAGAACGTGGGGTAATTAAACGGTGATTTGTGGTGGCATAGTTTGGTCCCTAATTATTTCATAAGTTATAAAGTTATCGGGGTACAATAATATTTCTAATATGTATTTGAAGAAATGTTCATATGTGTTTATATATAAGTTTATCAAATACTAAAAAATAATAATAAATTTTCCATCATCAAACACACACACACACAGTTTGCAAATCATTAATTTTATAATTAATAACATTATAAAGTTCAAGTTTAACTTGATGCAATTCTAGATAGAGCGTAGAGTGGGAGTTTCTTATTGTTCGTACTATCACCGTATGCTCGCGTCTATAATCTCATTTTAAGCAAAAGGAATTGATATGATGTATATTAATATGTGCAGTAAAAATAAAAAGAATATTTAAGACTACTCGCGCGATAAGACGACCAAAGTTCTTCAATATTATTAATTTTATGATGACGCGCGCGACTGGACATACTGAATACAATTTGACTTACAATTATCATTCGATGATTACATGATTTCCTAATTTTATTGTTGTTATGTGTTAGTCCGCGCGAATCGATAAGATACGAATAAATTTTTATATGAATCAAAGTAGGTATCGCAAGCAATTTCACCAAGGTGAGATGAGATTACGTTACGTAGAAACAAGCGGTTAAAAAGCGTTTATTGAACTCCAGCGATAAACACGTTTGTTGTCCGATCGAAATATCTTAATTTCCTTATAATCCATTGTTATTTTGGTTTTTTCCAAAAATTGTTAAATTAAAATTATTTGTTAATATTTTTATTATTGTTGAATTCTTATCACCTTTTATTTGATAAGATCTTGACGGATAATTAATTCTAAAATTATTTTATTTTAATTATAGTATATAGATTAAATGGATAATATTATTAAATGTAAATAGAAATTAAATCTTTATGCAGGTTTTTTCAGTTTAATTATATTCAATGTTAAAATTATTATGATGGGAAATAATTTTTATTGAATTTTCTATATGTAAATCTGATCCAATTAATCGATAAATTTAATAATAAAGGTAATTTTCACAAATCATTCTACTCTCTAAAGATGGACAACACATTTAGTCAAATGGGAAATTTCTCAAATGAACTATTAATTTTAAAATCTTAACGTTTTTTCTTAATTCTTTTCTTTCTCGATATTTAGACGGTTATAGCAGAATTAGTAATACAACCTCACATTATTAAAATATCAGTGAAACAATGAGATAAAATTAATGAATTCGATCAAGTCCTCGAGAAAAGTGGCTGAGATTTATTTTTATATACACTAGCGGTCAATGGATTTATTATTTATAAGAAAAAAAGATAATATTCAGTTTATAAAGGCCATTACTGAATCAACAATTTGGCTCCAACGGTTTCGATCCAGGGCTTGCTTGGTCTTCATACTTTCTTAGACAATCTGAAGAGACCAAGTCGTTTTCTATACCGAGAAGCCATCGTCGCCTGCAACGACCGCTGCGCGTACCATATGGTGGGTACTAATTACTATACAGTTCCCCTAATATACTTAAAACCGCAGAGTATCCAGAACCATTCAGAAAAAGAATTGTTGAACAGCATGTACAACTATTTTTCTGAATATTTCTGGCTAATAAATTGTAGAACGTCAACAGAAATCAAAAACCAACTGGACCAGCAATAATGCTCGAATTTTATTTAACATATCAGTTAAAACACATTCTTCTTGTGAAATGTTGCCTTAGAAAGAGAGTCTCCTTGCAGGGCACACCACTGACCACTCGAAAGCCAAACATATGTCGTAAGAACCAGAAGGCACAACTCATATTTGTCAAGAAACATATTTCATCGTGTTCAAAAAAGTTATCAGTGATTCTCTGATGAAAGCAAGTAACTTGTTCTCTTCGGACAGGATACAATATATTCACCATCCCAAGAACAAACAAAATTATGTCGGATACATAGTACCGACAGTAAACCATATGGTGGTAATAGTATTGTATGAGGATTCTTGTAGAATACAATAATGCTTGGTAAGCATTAGTACCTCAGACCAATAGAAAATTCTCCGTGGTTGGATTTTCAAGCAGGATATCAAAACATCATTCGACAGGAGCAAAATAGTTTTTCAAAAATATGAAAATTTGATAATTGAACTGGCCAAGCTAGAGCTCCGACCCATTGAACATTGGTGAGACGATCTGAACGGAACCATCATGTTGAATTCCTTAAGCGGTGCATTGAAAAAAACTTGATTACTTCGGTTTTATACAACAATCACGTAGATGTATGGTACTAAAACAATCCTTTTTTATCAAACTAAATCAACGAACTTGTTTTTGATTTTATTTGATTACACCAGAGTTCATTATATTTCTTAAAACTAAACAGTTGAAAATACAGAAAATATTACATTTTTTTGTGCACTTTGTTACTAACTACGATGATAGAAAGAAGGAAATTACTTTGCTTGATTTTAGAACAGCAGTTACAATTATATATTAGAAAAGCGACCATGGAAGCCATATTACTGATAATAATTCTGATTGCATATGTTTATTGTGTTGGATATTTTTGTATTTGACGTACGTCAACTTCGTTTAATGTTCATATAGGGACAGGGGGTCCTATTCTGCCAATCACTTAACATTAATCATTAATTAACTTATCACATATTATATTTTTTTAATGATAATATGTAAAATTTTATTCAATTTTCAATTGACACATTTATCAAATATGTTGCCAATATCTTTGTGCAACACTTATCATATGCGCTTATTCTTTAACAAAATGATAATTCATTTTTAATAAGTTGTTGGTGTAAAGTGCAATAGAGCTATCTTCCTGTTTTTGTGATATTTACAGTCGTTGGTCTTAAATTGTCCACAAATTTAAGTTATCAAACCCTTTATCGGACAAGTAACCTGATGTGAGATTGAACAATTTGTGCTAGAAGTTTTTTGAAAATTTCCTCTATAATGTGTTTATGTTCACATATTTTATTTAATACTTATTACGTACATTCAATTCCATTATGTAGATCATTTTAAAAAAAATCATGTAGATCATTTAAAAACTTTGATCGAAGACTATTTTATTGTTCCAACATATTTAAAATTTAATGACTTTAAAACGCAATTTTTGCAATATTTCTTATCATAATTGATTAGCAATAAGCAATGGATGAAGAATATTGAATTACGTTCAAATAGTTTATGGATTATAAAATGTTTCGTTATACTAATGTTTGTTAGAAATTCTTAGAACTGCTTATTTTGATTAAATTTGGAATGTGGTTTCATATCATAGAATTTACCCCAAAAGTAATTGAATAGCATTTGAACCTATTTTCGATATCCCTTGCCAATCATAAATTTTATAAAAATTTTTAATGAATAATAAAAACGAATTTCTGGCTTTAAAATACTTCTAAATTTATTGAAACTATCTTTTAGTTAATTTAATTTTGTTGGTTGCAATTCCAATTTACGAACATCATTGATAAAATGTAAATATTCACTGAATTGAATTTTTAAATTTCGAATATTGCGATAAAGAACCAGAGTTAATTTGTAGATAGTCAATAGTCAATTACTCCACTAGGTATTTATATATCATAAAACCATCTAGGACGATTTAATCTCCTTAATGAATCCAAAAATTAAACGTGATTTGTGCTATTTTGTGTTTCATTTGAATTTATTTAAACAATAGTTAAAGTGGGATCAAGAGTTTGCCGTGAGCTCATCCATTCCACCCAAAAATGAGCAGATAGAGGTCTGCACTGAGCCTATTAACCAATGAGCGCAGGTTGAAATGATAGATTGAGATAAAGTGACAGCAAGAGGTGATTGTGAGCGTAATGTCCATCAGAAAGATTTAAAGGCTTCCCTCACGATATACGAGGAACTACGACTTTCTGTGACGCAACCATTCAGAACTGTATAGCTTCTTCACAGTTTTCAGTTTACTTACGTGTAGTCTATGGTTTCGTCATACAGTTTTGGTGGGTTGAGGGTGGTCTGCGGATTAAGTTCAGCTTGAGTTAGTTTAAAAATTGCATAACTCATTCATTGGATTATTGGAGTCGTATCTGATCTATAAATTTGTATGTTCTGGCCGGCCCATGCATTGTTGTTCAATATTTCGTTATTTGGTGCCAATATTGTTCTCTTCTGCTGATCCATAAAAGAGGGTTTTGCGAGAGGACCCAATTCTCCCGTATAGACAATACTGCTGAAACACGCATTTGCCTCCTCGGGGTGATCTTAAGAGTTCGATCGAAAACTCCGGTGAGTAGCACAATCGACTGCATTCATGAGGGCTTGGTTGTCAATGAGAACCCTGTCCTCAGCATCCAAAGACGCCTTGTAAGGCATTACGCTCTAATTCCACACAATTTACGCTGTTTCGGCACATTGCAAGCACCAGTATGGTAAAAAAAAATGTAAAGTCAATTTAAATAATGAAATTGGCCGATTTAATTCTGACTAAGCAAATTCTCAAAACATTTGGATAAACCTGTCACACTCAGCTAGAGGTCGGAAGTTTATCATGATCAGTCCCGTAAACAGAATTTATAGAGATAGAGAGAGGGTCAAAACTCATGGTGAAAATTCGAGAAAAATTAGTTTAACTGTGACAAAAGGACGAACAACTTATATATGTATGTATGTATATGAAGAGAATATAAAAATTATGGATTAATTTGTTCCTTATTGCTCATTTGAACGCGGATTTAATTGATGTAACAAAAAGTACAGCAACAATTCAACAACCGAATACTAAATTACAAATAGACATCAATGAAAAAACCTAAGAAAATACTAAACTTATTGCTTTTAGTGCGTTGTTTCAGAGTTTTTCCTTCACAGCTCGACCAACTGACATCCCATAGTTTATGCCCGGGAAAATTATCTGAATATTGATGTATATCACGTCCAAATCGGTTTAGGAGTTTCGAAGCTTATTGAAAGCAGACAAACAGACAGACAGACTTTGTGATTTATAATAGTACATAGAACATAATCCGGCAATCACAATTGGATTAAGTGATCAGTATTTTTAAACATTATAAAATCCTTCAATAATATTCACTAATAAATTAAAATAATTCCAAAAGTCGCTAAATCGCGATACTTATACTCGGCCAGCAAGAGGCATGCATGACAAAAAAATTCTTCAAATTATTCCAAGACAATTTTAATCGTTAAAAATTAAACTACTGATTGTGTATGGTTAATTGCGAATGGTATTATAATCTTTTGGAAGATTATCTCTTTTAAAACGACTAAAGAGTTAAGTATAGGGTTTTCCAATAAGAAGAGGTTTCATTTTGAATAACCTGCTATTTGGGCAGCTATCAATTTTGAAGCTGTCATCTTTTGACATTTGACAAGTAAAAACTACGCCATTACTAAAAATGGTACGATACACGGTTCAACAACGCATTGAAATTGTTAAAATTCACTACAAAAATGGTGAACATTTTGCAGTCACAGTGCGCAAAACTAAAGCACTTTTTGGTCGTCGTTAAGCATCTTCTCGGCCGGCAATAGTGAAACTGGTGGAAAAATTTGAGCTGTTAGTGATGTGAAGAATAGAAACCGTGTGCGTCGCTCAAGAGCAACTGAGAATATTGCTGCTGTAGCCCGTCATGTTGAAGAAAACCCAGGTTTGTCGATTCCTCGTCGATCTTTGGAATTAGACATTCCACAAACGACATTACACCGTATTTTGCATAAAGACTTAGGTCTTAAGGCTTTCAAAGTTCAGTTAACACAAGAGCTCAAGCCGGTCGATCACCATAAATGTAGTATCTTCGCTGATTGGGTCCTTCAAATGCATCAAAATGATCCGGATTTTCATCTCGGCTACGATAATAAGCAGATATTTGGGGCTCAGAAAATCCAAGAATGCTTGATGAAATGGCTGGCGGTGTGATTGGACCTTACTTTTTCGAAAATGGGGGTGGTGCAACTGTTACGGTGAATGGATTGTGCTAGCGAGCTATGATTAATGATTTTTTTATGGCCGGAATTGGAAGATATTGATATGGACGACGTTTATTGTCAGCACGACGGCCATATGTGCCACACAAGCAACGGAACAATCGCAATTTTGCAAGAAAAGTTTCCTGACCGTGTTATTTCTCGAAGAGGTGATCACAATTGGCCACCGGAATCTTGTGATTTAACACCTTTAGACTTTTTTCTTTGGGGCCATCTTTCTTTGTGGAAGATAAGGTCTATGCCAATGCTCCACAATCAATTCAAGACCTTAAAGATGAAATTCGTGAAATTATCGAGGACAAACTGCCGCAAATGTGCGAATTAGTCAAGGGAAATTTCATTAAAAGGATATGGGGCTGCAAGCGTGGCCGTGGCGGTCATTTGGCTGATATCGTTTTCAAATGTTAATGGCATATTTTCCTCTTTACAGTGAAATAAACATTCATTGATTTCTCTTAAAAAATACTCGCTTTTATTTAATATCAAAATGAAACGTCTTATTGGAAAACCGTTTACATAAATCGATTACCAATTCTGAAGAACATATTAATTCTTTTACTGCAAAAATTTATAAAATAATTTACAAATAACATAATTTACTATTAAGGCATTGCTGCATGGTTTTGTTTTTCGCAACGTTTTCCCCATTTGTGATTAAATGAAGGCATATTTATGATTAAAATTAATAAGAAATGATACAAAATAACTCGTTTGTAGAAGCAAAATGTTTCCAATAATTGTAATATGCCCTTATTTAATTATCAATGGGGAAAACGTTGCCAGAAACGAAATCTATGTGGCAACGTCTTAAATCTACATTTTTAATTCCTCTTTTTTCACAAACGTATTTAACCTACTTCTAGCATATCTACCTGAAAATTGTTTAGTCGTACTGCGAATGCAATGTTCATATCCACTATTTTCAAATGTGTGCAACTTACAATTTTACTTTATTTATGTATTCACAAAATGAAGTAAGTAAACTTCCGTTTTGTTTAAAGTTTGTGTGTATATTACCGCAAAACTATACACAACATGAATAATAAAAAAAATTGATGGTCAAAATCAAAAAAAATTATTATTTTAATTTGTTTCAAATGCATAATTTAATTATCCTCAACCGCTAAGTAATATTTTTTTAATTCATCATAATGGTGATATTATGAAATATAACAGTTTGATTAGAATCGATTACAAAATTAATTATGAGCTCGCTCGTTATTGTCCTTGAAATTGGTTGAAAGATTAGTTGTCAGTCAACGGCTGCCTACCAAATTCAAATCTTTTTGTTATGCATCATAATATATGATTTTTTATTTTTTGATAAGATTATGGCCACTCGACGACGCGACGAGTATACACACAAACATTTTAAAATAGAAAGTACATAATACTTGGTGTCATAATTTGCTGGCATAAATAAATATAAACTTTGGTATGTTGACGTCAATTTTAAATATATATTTGTTTTGATGGTCTAAAAACTAATCGCCCGTGCTAATATGTTATCATGAAATTTCTCACAAACAAAAGAATATTCTAATTATAATTATAAAGTTATCAATCGGTTATCGCCAAATTGAATAATAATCGACAGTGGTCGATAATCACTTGTAATTCCGATAAATTTTCACTTTCGTTTTATAAGTATTTGCTCAAAACAATCATGCTTAGGGAAGTATAATAACAATATGTTAGATAAAGCTCTTTGGTGTTAAAATATAGAATTATTATCAATAAGATAATAAAAATATTGTTTTATTATGCGGTTGCCACTCAAATTTAAAGCTGTTGAGATTTGGCAGATAATTTGTCGCCGCCCTTCAATTTCAATATATCAAAAGACCGTTCCAATCGTTTAACTTCTAACCATTCATTACATTCGATATTTATTAAATAGTAATAGAATATAATAAAGTTTATAGAATTTCATTAACTAAACGTTAAATCAATGAACCCAAATCTATATTCATTCAGGCATATAGTAGTGCGCATATTTATTGCTTTATTTTTAGTTCGTCGTCGTTTCTCTTATATATATTGTACATACATACATTACCATGCAACAAACTATTTTAAACATTTTTTTTTTTGAATAAGTAGTTTTCTTTTATATACCGAGAAAATGTAAATTCAGACTAAATTTTATGGTGTTTGCACTTAATTTTTTAGTTTATAATTTTCTGAAAATATTCAGGGATGAAATGCATTTTCTAGTATATGTGTCTTATTTGTATGGGACTCGATCGATCAAGGGATCGACTTTTTAGAAAATAATTGTGATCGTGCTGAAATTTAGTTGTCGAGTGAAGCAGCATTCCCAAAACTTTTTAAATTTTACTATTGTGCAATAAGATTATTTTGAAAGTCATTTGTCGTCCCATATCAAATTTGTTAAATGTAATGTTATGATTCTTCTTTTGTAAATTCCATTCGAACAAGTTATGTTGCTTACAAATATTCAACAATGAATGGCTATATTCTGATTTTAGAATAAATGCAAATAGGCATACAAGCAAATTGAGATAAGCATTTTTGTTTATCGTGTGATTAGACATGCAAATGAATTAATGACACTAGTTTATTATTCGTAATCGGACAAACATATTAATGATTTTATATTATATGTGAAGCACTTCTGTGCTTTCGACCTTATTCTATAATTGTTGAGACGAATATTTCTGAATTGAAATATTCAATAGAATTCTTATTTTTACTATACGCTGGATAGCTCTGATACTCCTTGATATCGAGTATTAAAAATATTGCATCTTAATTCGATATCGTGTTGAAAATATAAACGATCTTAGTTTCTTGTTCTGTAATCGAACTTTGGCCAAACACATGAAACTATCTGTCTTGATACGCAACAGATAATTGGCAATCGAGAAAATATTACACGTGCCGCGGTATTTGCCTGTTCATGATACATTGTGTTAGTCAACACATAATTGTGCTACGAATATACAAAAATGATACTAAGGAATAATTTTTGTAATTTGGTTGCCGAAAATTGTGACAAAATGTTGTATCCAATATTTTTTGCGAACCTGTGGTAGATAGAAGTGTTTATGGACCGAGTTATCAGTAATCTGATAATCTTATAACGTATTTTTTCTGACCTATACTATAGTTATATCGTGCAAGTGTATGGCCAAATGCATCCATTACGTCATATAATTGCGTTTTATTAGTAATTAAATAGTTTTATACAACTCAATAGTCCTTGATATATAAAAATATTACTAATCATTGAATATCGATAACAATCTTACGGAATTTAAATGTAAGTAAGTGATGGGTATAAACAATAAATATTAAGTTTAAGTTCATTTTTGTATTTTTATTTTCATCAAGGTTTGGCACGGTTCACCTAGATATCGTGTAATTAGTATTCCAAAGTAATTATTAGGGAGCTCAATTAATGTATACTGAATAATTAATGAAGTTGTATGAAGTTCATCCTTGTGGTGTGGAATAGAATATCTCTGTGTCAACATATTCATTGTCGAAATCTCAATAGTTTGATGTTTTGTATTTATTAATTGTTGAACAATAAAATCAATAAAAAAATATGCTAATATTTGCGAATTATTAATAATAATTTTGTTTGTATATTGGATTAGACTACTTGTTGTATCTGATGTACTCGTCAAATTATGTTTTATCGTTAATAATTATCTATTGTTTACGTACACTTAAATAACAAACAAAAATCATGCCGGATGAGTCACTTAAACATGTGTTTTGTATTCAAATGTGTTATTTGCAAAATAATAACGCAAAGGAGTACAATTAATAATAATCCGCGTTTTGTAAGTTAAATACGTAAATAAAAAAAATGTAATCGGAAATGGCGATTGAACTTTATCGTGGCCACACCACACACAAATTGACGAAAATGTAAAGCATACACTTGACCTTACTTAATTTATGTTATTTTTTTAAATTTATTTGGAGATGCATACTGTAATACGTATTATAGGATTTAGTTATTTATTTGACTTTGAATTTGAAATAACAAAATTTATATTTATTTATTTTTGGTTTATTTTTAGAACACAAGTCATGGTGGATTTAATATCGAATCGTTTATCAGAGGTCTATGGGTCAATACGAATTCCGAATGTGCTTGGATATGGGGAACCGGAAGAGAGACCAACAGCAGCAGTATTACAAAGGTTTGGTCATCAATTGAAACGGAAAAAAATAGAAACAAAGGAATATGATAAAAAGGTGAGTTTATTAATTTATTTGGAGATAAGTCTACAAATACGACTTGAATAATGATACAAATTAGGTTGAAGCAAATCGATGCTTTAATCTACGTTTAAAGTTGTCTCTACTAATACAAAAATCAAAAAGGTGATTCGTTTTGATAAGCTTTTGACCATCATAGTTTGTTCTGTGGAAGTCCAGATACAGCAATTCATGTTTCTGTTAGACTCCTTTAATTTAAATGATTTCAGTATGAATAGTGCGACTATATGATGTAAAAGTAAAATGATGCCAATTTTTAGAAGTTCCCGACTACATATTTGTTAATGTTGTCATTTTATAGGTTTTACCTCCATCTAAATATGATGATATTTGTTTCACATTTAGGTAACAGAATATCTCATAGTAGTTCGGCCAATCATTTTTCCAGGTTATGTAGCTTATATATTTGTTCTGAATTCAAATTACTGTTGTTCAACATCTTATATTTAACGATATTCAAATAGAACAAGTTGGATTTACACCAAGTTACCAAACTGTCGATGTCTTCTTGCAATCTGACAGTATCGATGTACTTGCGGTACTTTTAGATGTTTTATTTCCGATTTCAACATATAAAGTGCGGTTGCTCAGGAAAAATTTAAACCAGTCCACGAAAACGCTGGTAAAACCAAATTTACACCCAAATCGCAGTGTTATACAATGATTCATCAATTTAAATGATTTGGCGGTCTCTATACATGACATCAACCTGCTTGGGTTTTCAATCTCTTTAATAGTGTTGCTGGTGAACCCAATAAGGTTGGTGGTAGTAGAAATGTTGGCATAGTGATATGTATCTAAGTTCAAATAACTTGGAAATTGATGGTATTCATATTATACATCTATAACATGAAATAGCATTCCTTGCTCCAGTTTTGAATATTGTTGTCACCCTGGTTGTTTTCCACTTCACAGGAAATCCTAAATTATCGACGTCTTCCAGCATAAAGAATAAATTCTACATGTTAGATACATTTTGTGAATTTCTATCCATTAAATGTCATATCGGCCGAATAACGGGTTATTTCAAGTTTTGATATAAAACAGCTCCAACAGGTTTGGCTGGTAGTAACTTTCGAAATTTTAGTTACAAATTGTAAATTTATGCTTAGTTTTGAACAGTTCTGAAGTATTAGTAAACATCAGGTCTAGCTAGACCAGACAAATTGGAATCGAAAGTTGTATCAATTTTTATATCACAAATTGGAATCGAACATTGTATCGATCAATGACTAGACACTCCGTTTCCGAATCAGCATTTATTTATTTCTTAAGACAGCAGTTTATTTATTTCTGCGTCATGAGTCTTAACTAATTGATGGTAATTAAAATCGCGTCACCTGAGTTGGCTATGTAGTGAATTTCTACTATTAGGTGGAATATATGCAACGTGGATGTAAGTAGATTTTGTGTTTGTCGTTATTTTAACCCACACTTGCTCATCACATTAACTCATTTGATATTCGATGTATCGATGGTTATAAGACTCCGCCACCCATTTTTTTCAGTGAACGTTTTCAGGTAGCCAAATATGGTAAGATAACCTTTTTAGCTAAGTGGAAATGTTCAGAGTTCAAGATAAAAATTTTAGTTTGATGAATCTTAAAGATTCTTCTGATTCTATATACATATGTAAATTAAAAAATTAAGTAGGTGCCATTAGATAACAAATATTACATTTGAAAGATCAATTATTATATTTTAATTGCTATAAATATTACTTTTATCCGTTCCCTTTCAAACTGTTTAGCTTATAGTTTGAAAATTTAAATGTTAGCATGATAGTAAGTAGTATTTTCGTCCAAATATAGTGAGATTAAATATTTTATAATCTGACCCTTACAATTGAAATAGTATCTATTCCCGCTATTTGAAAGGAAATTGAAATTAAAGATTGTAGAATACATTCTACTAAATAATTATATTATTTAATTTTTATTTGTTTTTATTTCACAGAGACGAGAGATCAGCTTATACAACTTGAAGGAATCACCATCACCAACAGTACAGCCAGAATTAAAAACATTACGCGGACTATCATGTCGCCATTGTGCTCCAACTGATAGTGTAAGTATCATATAAAATAACAACTATTATATCGGCACTCCCTAGAGTTGAAGGGGATATGAAGAAATAAACTTAAGTACGCCATTGAAAATTAAAAAATGGAAAACCAACAGCACCATTGAAAATGAAAATGAAAATCATGATATTCTTTTTCACAATTAGCAATTGCATTTTTAATTCAATAAAAATGGATATAAATAGAATCTCTCTGTTTTTCTTTTATTATACTCTGTACAAATTCAACAACTACTACTTGCGTTGAATGAATTATTGTAATATTATTCTAACGTTGGTGCTGCTCACGTAGTATATACAATTTTATTTGATTGATAGTAATTTAATAGTAGTAATAGTTGTAGTGTGTACTGTGTATATAAAGAGGCGCGAATTTAATTAAAGTGTTGTATTGGATGCTCGTATATGATTTATTTTATATACTTGGTCTTAATGAATATGATATATGATTGTTGTTTAGAGGTCAGACATTAACACTGTAAGACGTTTAGATTTTACAAGAGTTCATAGTGTTATCAAAAATATATGCGTCAATTTCGAATTTTCAAAATTTAATTTCGTTTTAATCGTGCTTTGACCCAGGCCTAATTTTCGATGATAAGTTTTAGTTTTTTTTCACATCTGCATACCGTCGTTCGAATATATGCTCCAGAAAAGTGAGAATGTAAATTTCTTATGGTGGAATAATTTCAAAATTAAATGTGATTTCAGATAATATACATACATACATATATGTACATATATAGAAATGTTTCAGAGTTCTTATGAAATTTCGTTCCTTTAGCGGTTATTAGTTTAAAACAATTTTTAGACAGATAACTGACAAAAACATAATTGCTTAGTAATTTCCAGAGACGTTCATATTGTGTTTTCTTAATTGTTTTTGGCAAATTGTTCAATAATCAAATCTAAATAATATTATTTTTCCAACACTTACTGGGGATATTGAGTTAGGATTGACCAAATTCATCCAATATTTGTTTTTCTCTTACGATTATCCTGATACGTGATTACACCAGTTTAAAACATGTGCTAGTGCTGGAACACTTTCTTTCCTTCCCATTGCACTTATCGTTTAAATGGATTAACTTCTTAAAGTTTTACTTTAAATTTGATTACTTCTATTAAAATATAAATGCCATTAGGTTTGAAATTGAAACCCTTTTATTAAGTTTGAATCTCGACTTAATAATGTTTTCGAATATTTTCTATAGCAATCATTTTCTTCAGTAAAAGGTAGTTTTGATAATGAAATTTAGAAAGACAATTGTCAAAGTGCGGCTCAAATGTTAAAAAATACAAAATTACTATAAATCACCCAATTAATGTAAGCTTGCTATTCAACTAACTGAATGATTTAGCCTAATCATTCAGTAGGCAAATTTGTTCCTTGTACCACAATTAATTAGTATACGCACGTGGTATTACATACGCAACTATGCGATAATGATATATACAATTTCTGACAAGTAGGTAGTAGTTGAACTACTGGTACTTAATAACTTAATTAATAATGTATAGTGATAATGCAAGTTTACGTTCATGTTCGTTTATTATTATGGTTTGAGCTTTTTCATATCCAAATTTAGTTTAGTCTAATTTTATTATCAGTACGACACTGAAGTGTAGCTAGATATACAACGCGATGAATACACAACAATAATTGTGTAAAGTAAATTAAATTGTCGCGCATACAACAGTAGAAAATTAAATTGCATATTGAAAAGATTATTTGTGTTTTTGTTGAGCTACTTTTAATTTTAGTTAACTGGCCGTCTGTTGTGTGTCGATCAACAACTGTGGATTGTGTTGTTTTGTGCGAAAATAAAAATTGGTTATTCACTTACATATATGAATTGATTGTGTGTGAAGTATATATATATTCCACCATGGTGTGATTAAGAAATCGCTAGATATTGTGGTTTGTGGTACAAAAAAAAAGAAAAAATCTCAAAGTACAAATCATTACATTGCAAAGGAAATTAATAATGACGCTATTAAATGAATGTGAATTGAAGTATAGAGGATTGGTAGATAGTGTTTGGTGGTTTAATGATAATGTTAATAAAAAGGTAAATGAATAGTGATGTGCGTTTTAAGAAATTAACATAAATGCTAATTTTATTGTTTTGAATATCGTATTCAGAAAACAGATGTTTATTACAATGTCGCGTCTGTGGAATGTTCTGTTTATAGACGGATTATTAATTGTTTGTTGTTTTGTTTATTGAGTAAATATTTCTATGGAATAAGTGTTTGAATAGATTTTCAAAAAGTACAAGTGCAAATTCATAAATGTCAGGCAATGTATTTTATTATATGATTTTATTAAGTATTCCGTAAATGGAATGTCCTAAATCATTCGAATCAAAACCAGTTATTTATTGAAGCTATTTGTGATTTCTTCACTAACAAAAAAATGTAAGATCTCGAAAAAATCGTAATATGTAGTTAATCTTGACTAGCAGAATTTGCAATATTTGGTTCTAGTTATGAAATTTTGAAGTACTGGAATTTTACAAACTTCTGATTAACCCAAAAAACGTGTGAATTCTTTAACAAACTTTGTCAACTGAACAACATTTATTAATTTCAGAATTCGATCCATTTTAACTAGATTGCGTATTTATTCTGTACTGAATTTTACCTGTTTATGAACATTTTATATCCCAGTTTTTAACGTGACCTGGCCCTCATATTGTTAACAATCTTAAGTTATCGTTTTGTGATTCCCAGTTAGCTAGATATTACTAAGTACTAACATTTCAGTGCAATCCTGATTTAAATTTTGAAATCCTGTTCACTTTATCATTGCGAAGAAAAGAATTAATACGGTTTGGTTCTGTACGTGGTCATTGTGACTTCTCAACCTAAATTATTTAACGAGCAAAGCTTTAGTATTTTTTTCTAAATAAAATGTTATAGGATTATATTAAAAGCACATACACAAGTATGGAATACTCAAGCCACATTCATTTAAAATTTAATTAAACTTAAAAAATTTGAATAAAATTTACATTGAATTTAATTTATTTGATTTTAGGTAAATTTACCTGTTAGTTAAAAACTGTGCAAATGTATTTCTATCAATTTTGAATAGAATAAGATTTGGGAGTATTTTAGATAAACTAGTTTGTTGCAAACTAGTTTATAATTCTAAGAAATCAAAATCAACCAAAATTATATAATATTCTTCCAAATCCTGTTTACTCATTCAAACTCTCAATCTTTTAATTTTGGAGTTAGTTTTCAATTTCTATGCAAATCATATGCCGTTTACAATTCTAAAATTGAATTCAAGTTTTTATTAGAGTTTAGCTATTCGAGGAAGATTTGTATCATAGTTACAACTAATTAAATTTGAAAACTATATTTTAGAAACTACACATTATCAAAAACTATTCAAACCATTTTAAATGTATATTAGTACAAATTGGCAAAAATTTAAATGGAATTCAGCCATCGTAAAATGTATTTGATCTATCGATTACTAAGAAAATCAAATTTAAAATCTATTCAAATTAAAATCTTTAAGCATGCCTTTTTAACGTGATCATTTATATTTATTTAAAAATGAAATTCAATATAATTTAGCACCATCAATTATAAATGCATCTGACACAACTTTATACAATCATTTTGTACATGATACAAAAATTGAACAACCAGATCAGAAAATAATTACAATCTATAATTATATCATTTGACGGTAATAATTATTACTTGATATATATATATATATATATATATATATATATATATATATATATATATATATATATATATATATATATTACAAAAAATATATATAATTATAAGACGTGTAATTATTTCTAAATATTACTTTTAAAATATAAAAATAAAAAATTTGTTGACGAAATTATAAGGTTCTCGTAGTTTTGCATGCAACATTTTAATTATGAAATAAAATCCATGTCATTTTAAAGTAGACATGACATTATTTACAGTTTTTCTCATTTTCCCACTAATTCCAGGAACAACAGCTAGACCCAAAAGAACGTCGTCGTGATGTTAAAGATATATTGCGTATTACACAACATGCTGGTCGTCAAATACATAGCTCAATATTCGATTGGGGCATATATTTGCCACATCTCGCCCAAAATATTCGTTTAACCAAATTCCCATATCCGCAAGTATCGGGTCAAGTATTGGACGATGATCGTTTAATAAAGGCAATTGATCAGGCAACTATTGAATCGATTAATGATAAACGGCAGGATGATCCTGAAATATCAGCGATTCCCGACGATTCGTTGGAGTATGAGAAATTATACGAAAAATTGAAAAAATATCACCAGAAACGGGCCTATCACGTGTTGATCGAGATGCGATCAAAAATTTCGGATTTATTGCTACGGATTACGTCTTGGGTATTATATAAATTGCTACCGTGTTTCTTGTCCGGGGTGGCTGCACATCCAGCCCAAGTTGATATGTTAAAGGCAGCAACTCAAAAGGCGCCAAATGTGCCGCTCATCTTTCTGCCATTGCATCGCAGCCATTTGGACTACATTTTGATCAGTTTTATACTTTTGAATAACGATATACGGAGTCCGATTGTTGCGGCTGGGGATAATCTAATGATTCCATTTTTTGGGTAAGTTACGATCTTTTAAAACAAGGATTTCAGCATTAAACCAAATATTTTTGTAGGGCTCTGCTCCGAGGTCTTGGCGCTTTCTTTATCAAACGTAAAATTGATCCAGTTATTGGTAAAAAAGATGTGGTGTATCGAGCTGTGCTCCACACATATCTTCAGAAATGTTTGGCTGCCAACCACAATGTCGAATTCTTTATCGAGGGTGGTCGAACTCGAACCGGTAAACCATGCATGCCAAAAAGTGGAGTATTATCCGTGATTGTTGATGCATTTATGGATGGCACAATAAATGATGCACTCTTGGTTCCCGTCTCGGTGAACTATGAACGATTGGTGGACGGGAATTTTATTTACGAGCAGTTGGGACAACAAAAGCGACCCGAATCATTTAGAACGGCAATTTCAGCTATTTGGAATACACTCAGCTCGCGGTACGGTTTAATGCGTATCGATTTCAATGAACCGTTCTCGATGCGTGAATTAGTAAAAGCATTCCAAAAAAATACGGTTCAAGAGATACACGGGAATCGGCGTAAGCTACAGCATAATCCGTCTACAACATCGCTGTACGGTACCGATATAGTTGAAGAAGAGCATCGCACTTTAGTCGATGGAATTGCTCGGCACGTCATGTACGATTGCTCAAGCGCTACGGCTGTGATGACAACTAATGCGGTTGCATTTTTATTATTGACCCGATTCCGAGACGGTGTCTCTTTATCTGTATTCATTGATGCGTTAGAAGATTTACGTGCACTTTTAAAAAATGAACGTGATATTGGATTTTCAGGCACGTCGCTAGATGTGATAAATTATGCGATTGATCTGCTAGGTCCCGGGATGATTGTGCGTGAAAAGCGTAACGGCAAAATATTTATTAAGCCACAAATTCAAGTTCCGAATGTAATCGAGTTGACGTACTATTCGAATAGTTTAACCCCACATTTTGCGCTCGACTCAATCGTTATCACTGCCCTATCGAATACACTTAAAGAACAGGAGACCAAGGCGCACAATAAATATTTACCGATTGAAGTAAGTACACTCGAATTATTCCGAATATGTTAGAAATAATACAATTTTTTCGATTTTTCAGAAAATAGGCATCGACAAGCTTGAAGTGATGCGAAAATGTTACGAGCACTGTGACATCATGAAGTATGAATTCATTTTTAATAAACCATGTCAGACATTGGAATCAGTGCTGGAACAAACATTCGATAAATTGCTTAGTAGGAATTTAATATCGATACCGGTAAGAATCATCCACGTTTATTATCCGTTCAATATTTCTGATCTATTTTAAAACAAATTGACCCATCACAGGAATTAACAGAAGAGAAAGATGCCGAATTGGTGCGACTACGCGGCCATGTAATCGATGCGTTCGAAGATGATTACTTAAACGATGATGATGACGAGGATGAAAATGGAAATCCCACGAAAAAGTCTGATGATGAACGAATAGAAAGTGAAGAGCTAATTTATTTGACAACCGAGGGTCACTGTAATCGTCTGGTTTTGATGACAGTATTAGCACCAATTGGTCATACGTATTTGGCTGTAGCTATGTCGTTAAATAGTTTGCTTGGAAATTGTATGATCGAGAAAGAGTTTGTGAAAGTATGTTTGAAAGAGATTACAGAACGGGTGAATAGTGGGTATTGCAAATATGGTAAGTGACCCAGTTTTTATTTACGGTATTTGTTAAATTGGAAATTCCTTGAAAAGCCTCGTTTAAAGCGCGGCAATAAATATTTAAAGCAGAATAACATCATAACCATATATCAACCTTGTTGGAAACAGCTAGAATTTTATTATTTTATGCTGATTCTCATCACCCATTTACCCAGTTAGTAGGTCAACTGGGCCTTCGCAAGTATTATTTGAAGGTGATTTACGCCATTCATTTTAGAGGATTTATTACCTGAAAATGTAGTATTTGAGGCTAACTTATGTAACTTCTTTGTATTTACCTTTGTTTTTGAATCACGCCAAAACAACTTTTGTGTTTTATAGCACTTCTGTACAAAAATATTAAAATTGTTATTAATATTCACGAATTTTGTAAAATTTTGAGTCGTCAAAGAAAGATAAACGCCGTGCTTTTTAATGGTTCAAGGGTTCATTATTACCATAAAATAAAACAGCATTTATAATTAATTTATTTTATCTTTGTTTTTTTTATATTTAAAGGAGAAAGTATCTCAGTCGATTCAATTCGAAATTGTTTCAAACTTCTAGAAAAATGGGATGTAATTGAAATATCGAGTGGAACTGGTATGCGTTTAATATCGCTTAGTAATATGTATAATTCATCCTATGGCATTGAAACTATTGCTAAACGAATTGAACAATGTGTACCATTTCTATAAGGACTGCAATTGCTCGGCTAGGTACTACTAATAAGTACGTGAAGAGGCTGAATAAATAAACTACCTATACCCATGGGGGAAGGTGATAAAATAAATAAATGTAAAGCTATTAATTAATTAATTTTAATTGTTAAATATTTTTTTTATAATTTAATTAAAGCACACTACAGCTATGTAATTTTATTCTTTGTGTATGTGGATTTAATTTAGTATAAAATACAACATAAAATGTGTTTTTAGTGCGCTAAGAAATTTACTATGAATAAATTATGTTTTAAGGTAAAATAAATAATTGTTGTTTTAATTATTAATGGATTTGAGAACGGCACAGTATGATAACGCCGACTTAAGTATGATTACCAATGTATTTAATGTACATTCAAATAGGCCGCATGCATTAATCGTTAAATCCTTGTGACAACGGCGCAACATCATCAAAACTATTCGTTTATCATCGATGGTCAGACGATACTAATTCGAGTGCGCATAAATTATTTGTCGAACGCGAATGTGTTGACCTTTTAATGCACTTCCAAAATAGCAATAGATAAAGAGTTGAATTAGCGTGCCGACTATCGGCGAAAGCATGTACCACACATATTTATCCGATAGTGTTACGACATAGCAGGCAAAGCATAAGATTAATGAGTTTGAGAGAAATTGAAAAAACAATGGAAGGAAATAGATAGCGTTGATGTCGTGGAGGCACCTGAATAACAAAACAAAAAAATAAAATATATTAATGTTGTAATTGTATACAGTGCTGCACTTTACTTACCTATAGGCGTTTTGATGAATTTTTATCATTTTTATAAAAAAAATCCGCCGTTCGATTGTATTCTCTCGATAACGTATCGAGAACGTGCGATCAAAATTTAGAAACGCTTCACTAATCAATTCAAACTGTGCACCAATATGTTTGGCGAACACAATAAAAAGGCCGTCTACTAGGATTGTACAGTGCGAAATCGTAGCCAAACTAAGCATTTGGGAAAGCCAATGGAGCATGTGTTTAAAGATGTGCGTTGTTTCAATATCCAGAACATGACGGGCATTCACAATAGATTGATTCAACATAATAATTTCACTAGTGCACATATACGATACGTACAGTATACGGAATAAATCCATCGATCTGCGAGGGCAGCGCCCCATTACGCCGAACAAAATATCGTAAATGTCCGTCTCAAAATTATTAATACGGTAAAAATTCGCGTTCAGTTGATTAAAAACGTGCACAAAATCGGTACTGTAATACCATATCATTATAAATTTAATTAATGAAATGTTGAGCACAATAAGGACCACGATTTGAGCGCACAAGTTTGAAATACAATTTATGTTTCCTAAATTCACGATTAGCTGGTAGATGACCATCACGAGGAATACCAATTGGAATACCATGAGCGTGAATAGTATTAGTGTTCGCGTTTTTATTACATAGTGATTGGTACGCGTTATGTTGATATTAATGCCCAACGGTTTGTAGAACATGTTGAGCACCAGGATTATATTCGAAAATGATAACACGTTCATGATGAATTAGCCAAAAGAGTAGTAAACTATAAATTTTTTCGGAAAATTTTCTTTTATATACGCAAATTATGTAATCAAATATTTATAAAGAATTATTTAGGGGTTGGATTATTCAATATGTGCACGCTATAATCTCCTGAATAATAATGCATTGTGCCACACCTCCCATAAGATTTGATCGATAAATTTTTTTAAAATCGGAATTGTAAGGTTTTCAATTTAAATCAGTCTTTTCGTTTATCATACCTACAATAATCGATTCATGTTCAACATCTTGGTGTAAAATATTTTTTCGAATGCGAAATAACTTTTATCGTGCGTTAGTGATATTCAGCCACATTATTGTAACATTGAATTTTTGATTAGTAACTGAAACTAAACATGGTAAGTACCACGTTTTAGTGCACCTAAGACGTTCTATATTCGTAGATTAAGTTTGCTGTAAGAGATGAGTTCTTACTCAGCCAACATAGCAACAATATTGGTGTTTGTGTGATGTTGATCTCCAGGGGTTGCTGATCCAATTACAGACTTGGTCAAATTTAAGACATATCCGAACACGAAAAAGTGTTTATAATCAATTTATTGCAGTGATTGAACTACATATTATTAAAACAACGATGTGATTACGATATAATAATATTGCATTACTGTAATCGATCGGGTTAATCAAGTTGCGGTATTGGATCATTAGAACTTCTAGCGCAAATGATTGCCCTGCTTTTTGATAATTGTCGGGCCCTAATTCGTTTGTTGATTGTGTAGGTAGACTGTACAAATTTGTGAATTAAATAACAAATACTGACCCGAGTTGGAGGCGATGTGTATCAGAGATCGAGTAAATTTTTCAGAACAAATAACATATTCCGACTTTTCCATTCGTTTAACAGAATTATTTTCAAATTATATGAATGAGCTACAATTTCTGTGTTGATCAAATATGTAAAAAATATTCTCGTAAGTAGAGCGCTATAAGGGAAATATTTCAAAAATGATTCATTTAGAAATTAAAATGTTGGTGAAAATTATTTTTAGGTCAGATGGGCCATAAACGATACGTTTCAATAATAAACGATACGTTTTACAGAGCTCTCACAATGCAAAAACTTTTTACTTTTTACTTTTGACTTTTGCCTTTTGATTTTTTTTAGCTCGCACAATGAAAAAGAAAATTAAATTGAAGCCAACTTCTTCATTATTAAGAATTGTTTACAAAAGTTGTTTACAAAAATTGTGACATTTAATTTTCCAACCTCTATGTAGTTAATAATAATTTTTTTGTTCTCGTATTTCTTAAAAAAAATTAATTTTGTAATAAAAATTGAAAGTACAATTAATTATAATAGTATTTAGACAGTGTACTAAATAGAAAATTATAAATTATTTTTTTGTTGGGTTATGTTATGCTGACATTCAACGAAAAATATTTGTTGGCGCCTATTTTAAAATGTTGTTAACTTCATTCGTTTCAATTCATAAAAGGTAAAAGGCAAAAGTTAGGAGTTCGATAACTTTTTCTAAAAGATTTTCACCAACATAACGAACAAAAAATTTTTTTTTCTCAAAATAAAATTCATACAAACTTGTATTTGAAAAGTAAAAAGTTTTGCATTGTGAGAGCTCTGTTAATAATAAATTTTCATTATTGCTCGAGGAAATGGAAAATTGTGTTTTAAAAACTATATTCTTTCAATTTTCGAAAATGGTGCGTTACAGGTTCTCATTATACAAAATTCTATTCTTGATTAAGCCTATCGTATTTTGGAAGCCCTCCACAGCTAGAAGTTAGAAATTTCATTGTTATGATTTTATTTTGTATGCTGAGAAAAAATGTTCATAATTTTCAAGTACATTTAATAGATTTAAAATTTTCACAACCAATATTGAAAATTGGCATAATTTCAAGGTTTTATGAGCTTTCGTAATTTCATTTATTATCCTGTAATAAATTCAGAATTAATGCCAAATTTTCTGACCAACATCATTTGGAAATAGTTTGTTTACTAACTTATTATTCTGTTTCTTCGATTTTAAATTGCATAACTTGCTAACTTTTACATACGAGATCTTTTTAGTCCTATAATGGGAATTGTCATATAATTTTAACTTGTTAAAAGGATGGCAAACTGCCCGATGATAAAGACGATATAGTTTTCGGAATCGATGATAGCATAATGATTGGCCTAAATTCTGCGTCGTTTTTGCAAAAATATAATGTAATGTAGTTCTTGTACTTTTTTCAATATGTATTCCAAATATGGCATCGTACGAAATAAGATGGAATCCGATCCCATACCTGTAATCACACGATCATCATTAATAATATTATTTTAAAATAGTTCTGAATTCTCTTTCTTGGAACGGAAATGATTCTAACAGATGATTTGTTAGAATGTGAAGATACTTCAGTGTAACTGCTGGTCGGTTATAATTCTTAATTTGAGATATCAATCTTGATCTATTGATCATCGGTAAACAAAATATTTTAGAAATTGCTATAATGTACTGATCACTGATTTTATATTTTGTTGCGTATCGTTGCTATATATGGCTCCAGTTTAATATGCACAGCGAGCCTAAAAATAACGATCAGCTATAAAAGTTAACAGCGCCGTTAGATTGAGCTCGATAACAAATTATATTTGTATACATTTATTATGACTCAACAATGTGTTATTGTTGCTGTCAATTGTATGTATGCGCTACAATTGACAGCAACAATAACACGAATGGTAAAATATCTAAAATTAGAAACCAATTAGCACCAAATCAACATCTAATCATATATATATTATGCAAAAAACACAACATTCAAATAAAGCGAATTAAACAAGTCACCAATAACATATAGAAAACAAGTACACAAGTACACGACAAATATACAGTCACCCGCTATCTTGTATGTCGACACTTTTATCTGTAAATGGTGTTGATCGGCTTCCGAATACACTCAATACGGTAATCTTATAACCTTAACAGCCATCGTTTTTATAGCAAATTTCCATGATCGTTTTCGAATGATTTTCTATTTGTGACGAGAAAAATTTTCCGGCGCCTTTATATATAAATCGAACGCACTCGATCTTACTCTTACTCTCGACTCAGTAGTTGTTGAGGTTTGTGCCTTGCGGGTGTATTATATTATAGTAGTATACTAATTCGTGCCAGTTAACTATATCAACAAAAATAATAATAATAACAATAATCACACACAAAAAATATATACAAATTTTAATAGTTAAAATTTCAGTCTGCTATCAGCAGTAGATCGCGAAGTATTGCGAGGAGATTTATATTTTAAGCAATCTCTTCAGACAAATTAACAAACATTGATAATGAATGGTTTTGTGTGATTAAATTATAAATATTTACTAAATTAATGTTATATAGTTAGTTATATAAGTTACCTTTGTTTACAATCGCGTATTTATAATAGTTAACTAGCAAATATCACGTTTTATACGGTTGATCGCGCGCCTTTTATCGAATTTAAATTATTATTATTTTGTTTTGTTTTTTAAAGTATTTTCTGTGAAAATTTATTGTGTGAATTTATAATAATATCTATAAAAAAAAATGTATAATAATAACATTAATGATCTGAGTGATAATGAGTTTGATCCAGCGCTAGAGGAGGCATTGAATTTATTTTCACGATCACGATCGAATTCAAATAACAGTGGATCACGTCGAAATTATCAATCACATTGGATATTTGCGTACGGTTCGTTATGCTGGTATCCGGGATTTGAATATGAAAAATGTGTGACCGGTTATATACGTGGTTATGTGCGCCGATTTTGGCAAGGGAATATAGAACATCGTGGAACTAAAAATAAGGTAATGTATATATATGTATATATTGTTATGTGCAGATTGCATAAAATTATAAATTTAAAATTTCGCACGTCTATTTAGACGGCAAATTTTCGTTAATCGAATCTCATATCTCATTGTGATGAAAATTGGTTTAAATTAATCATCTTCCCTTGCCACACATAATTCGCGATCTTACGTATATAAGGTTCAAGGTTTGCTACTGTAGATATTTACAAAAATTCGGTTAAATGATCGCACTTTTGTTTATATACATATAGAAAAAGAAAATCGTTCATAGACTAATGAAGCTCGCAATCATATGTTTTTCTGATTTTCTTCTTTCATTGGTATAAGATCTGAGTAAAACAAAAAAGCGATCGTGTATTTATTTAAAATCACAACACACAAAAGAAACGATCGCGATCGAGTCTAGCCGGAAGTTTTTATAATTAATGTTTTCTGTTTTTATTTTGTGCGCGATCGCGATGTATAGGTTCTAAATTTACGCGAAATGTGAATAAATATGTATGTATATATGTTAGTATTGACAATTCTAATTCATAGTCATAATATTATCAATATAGTTTTTTGGGCTTGACTATTGTAGGCATTGAGCCAAAGTATTTGACGATTCGCGTTTTTTTTAATGTATTGACTCTGACATCAAAATTTTGTGAATATATTTTTAGATGAAAAGTTTTTTGATAATAAGTTATGTTGTCGAGGAATTAATACTCTACGTAGTAATTGCGATTGTATATGTTTGTTTGGTATTAAATGAGTAAGTATTCACTTGTTTATTAAATAAACGAAAACGTGCGCCGGCCTAAAAATATAATATATAAGATGTTGTTTAAAAAAAAGTATCAGAATTATTAAATTATAATATGATTTAGGTCACATTTGAAAACATTGTTGCTTGCTTATGCTATAAAATAACGACGAACTACTATATAGCTGGATCTTAAATTGGGTCAAACATCAATAAAGATCACTACTGAGACGATCATTACATGTGATCATAATTCAAAATATTTTTCTGATTACAAAATTGAAAAATGATAACAAACTTAGATATGTATACTAGTGTTAGCCAGAGGATCCATTTGACCATGTTACTACTAAATCCAGATATTATAGAATTTAGAAATACAACTTTTTGTAACTGGCCCAGTTTTCCGTATCCCGGATTCAATAGAATTTATATAATGTTTCTATGTTCAAACCGGAACAGTGAGCTCCCAAACCAACGCCATTTCTTACGTAGTTCTTATCATTTAACATTTTAATGTTAGGAAAAATTATTAAAATTTAATAAAATCCCAGGTTCGTGGATATGCCCAAATATTTGCCGTAAACATATCAGGCATCCACAACCAAGAAGCAGTACCGACAATATAACCGGAGAGCAGTTTAGAAATTGCTCCCTCTAATCAACCACAACTTTAAATGAATAGGTACGATTACCAGGGATGGGCGAGGTAGATTACGCCATGTAATCTACGTGGTTGTCGACACGTAAAATATAACGTAGATTACTTGGCAGTGTTAAGGAGATTTTTTTATTTGTTTCTTTTTGACAAATGACGCATGGTTGCGGCCATCATTTGTAAGAAGTAATCTTTCGAGTGAGAATAAAGTTTCCATACGATTAAATTGATTTATTGAGTTTTTAAAATTTTTGCACAAATCACCTCTATAGGTTTCGTTATTACGGATAATGATGCTCTCTATTCCTGGCATAACTGCCGGTGTGACTTTGGCACTTCAACACTCTACCCACTATACCCCAAAAATTTTCGATACATCGAAAACCTGTGGACTCTTTGAGATAACATTGATTTGATTAATCTTGTGCAAATTTATTGCTTCTGTTGGAATTAGAGTCGTGTGAATGAGCTATATGGCCAAAACATTACTGTTGAATCGTGTTAAAGAATTATCGGTAAAATACGTCGTTATGAAAAATGTGACAAAAACCTAGCTACACTAGCATTTTTTTGCAAATGTATCTAACTTGAAGTGCTTCAAAACTAATTTCATGTACGTTTCGTCATCCATCAAAACACATCTGCACTCAATTTTGTGAAAATTTTGTCATCAGCCTGGCACATATTTTATCGAACACGTGTTGGTTATCTCAACGATTTGGCTTTTTAATAACTCGGTAGCATTCATAGCCTTCCTGAACTCGAATTCGTTTTACCATGGAGTGGGGTATGTTAAGTTTTATGGCACGGTCATACGAGTAGTTAAATTTCCCCGGATTATTTTTAATGAAAGTTATAACCATTTTGTAAAGATTTCTATCAGTTGTGCCATGTAAAGATTTCTATCGTTGTTCAGCACCAATTTTTAATACGCCGATCGACCATCGGTAAGTAAGCAGAATCAATGTTCGTTCTGGAAATCGTGGACTCGAGTTCAAGACTTGTCAGTGCCAATACTTTTTTAATTTAGTTTCGGCTGTAAAATTGGTTCAACACAGCTTCTGTTGAAATCTACATTCAATTTCTGCGAGTATAAGACCCATCTCTTGTGTATGACCGTAATGAAAATATACGGTAATGGTCAAATAAGCATAGTCCATTCGTGTTGCTAAAATTTTTAATTTTCTCTATTGAATTGGCAAATATAAAAGATTTGTATTGCATTATGTATATATATTCGGCGGTGGTGCAGTTAGCAGAGTCATTGCTTTTGCATTCTTGAACTCGAGTTCAATTCTCGTCAGCGTCAAACTTTTTTTAATTTAATTTCTTTGGCAAGTGTAAGAGCCCATCTCTTGTGTATACCCGTAATGAAAATGTAAGAGCCATCTCTTGTGTATGACCTTAATAAATTGTCCATTCCTATTGCTAAAATTTTCAATTTTCTCTATTGAAGTGGCAAACATAAAATATTTGTATAGCACATACTTTACATACGCCGGTGGTCCAGTAAGCAGAGTCGTTGCATTTGGAATTGTGAACTCGAGTTCAAGCCTTGACTTTTGGCATTTGAATATGTTTTAATTTAATTTATTTAATTTTCTCCCTTCAATTGGCAAACATAAAGGATGAGTATAGCGGCAAATCTGTATATGAAAATGGTTGTTTTTTGTTTGTGCAGTGTTCGAACCTCGATAAGGGTAAAAAAAATTTAGCGAGGCATCCACACATTTTCTCATTAAATTAAAAAAAAATCACTTTTTTGATTTAAAAATGACCAATTTGCAATTAAATTAAAAATATATGTGAGGCTTGAACTAGTTATAATTACAATCCTCCATCAATCACACAGCTTCTTTTACCACCGAGCCACCGCCTTACATACTAATAGTGATATTATTATCGTTTATAGCTGCCATTTGATTAAAAAAATTGTAAATTTTAGCAACGGCAATGGACTCTGCTTATTTGACCATCGCCGTACAATTACATTACCGCTCTATACCTATATATACCGGCCACTTTTACATGGAGAATATTGAAGTTTTGAACAGAAGCTGAGTTGGTTTTGAGTAATTTTATTTCACCATCACCAATTTGACAGAAGAAATTAAATCAAAAAACGTTTGGCTCGATCGAGGATCGATCTTAGATCCATAAATCCAAAGTCACTAACTTTGCTTGCTGGACCACCGTCGCTTATAAATTTTATGCTATACAAATCTTTTATATCTGTCATTTGAATAGAAAATATTGAAAATTTTAGCAAAGGCAATGGACTCTGCGTTTATTTCACCAACGCTATATACCCATCTTGTATACATGGCACTACTTGAAAAATATGAAAATGTTTAACAGAAGCTGTGTGTTGAACCAATTTGAAACCGAAACACTAAATTAAAATAATATCGTTGCTTATGGGACTCGAACCTTATAGGTTCTTGAATCCAAAGTCAATCACACTTCTACCTCGCCCACCACCTTACATATATATAGTTGATGTTATGTAAATCTTTTATACTTTCCAATTGAATTGACAAACTTGGGAAATTTTTTTACAGAAGCTGAGTTGAACCTAAAATGTCCCAACATTAATATCGTTTGAAACTTAACTGAACTGCATAGTGCCAGGTGCAACATTTAATGCGATGACATTCCAAGCAATGTACATATTTCGAAGATGTTAAAAATCTGACAAGCTGTTCCTCCTTATGTGCTTCAAAATTATAAAACTTCCGTTCCATAATGACCATACAAACTTTAAGGTTACGTCAGTACATGAATAAAAAAAGAAAAGTATAACTAATTTTCATTTATCTTTACTCAAATGGTGAGTATAAAAGATGGATGAAATTGTACGGCCGTGGTCAAGTAAGCAAAGTAATGTACGTTTGATTAGTGGACGTGAGTTAAAGGGGCATTTGCGGGCTAACGTTTAATTTAATTTTATCTTACAAATTAGGTCAACTCAGCTTCTATTAAAATTTCCAAATTTTTCCAATTAATTGCCAAGTATAAAATAGGAATGTGGCAGCAATGAAAATGTACCGCGATGGTCAAATAAGCAGAGCCCAGAAATACTCTTGGTTATAAAAAAATCTGACGTGATCGGTATTTTCCCTCGGTAAGTTGACCAATATATTGGTTTTCCAGTTGAAATGTATTCACATCCATTTTCTTTAATGGCAATCAATAATTCTTTTCATTTAGTTGTAGTTAATCTAGAACCACAGTGAGTATTCTTCGCATTGAAGTTACCACCTATTATGAACCTTTTTCACAGATGCTTGAAGAACTCTGAGTACTGCTTGTTTTTAATAGAATGTCCTGGTGGACAGTACAATCCTGTCACAATAATAGGAAAGGTTGTGAGTTTTTATATACATGAACAAGTGTTGCGGTTATCTGAACGATTGGGCTTTTTAATAACTCGGTAGCACTTATAGCCTTCCTGAATTCGAATTCGTTTTACCATGGAGTGGGGTCTGTTAAAATTTATCTACATTATCGACGTTGCCTACATTTTTGGCGTTATCTACGGGTTGCCGACACGTCAATGTATAAAATAATAGATCCCTGACGCTTACATAACGAAAATTTTAACGGCGATATACATGAAGACTACTCGAAAGCCCTTCTGGGCGGTCAATGGCTAATAAATTGTTTAGTTTAATTTGGCTGTAACCGCATGTAAAACTGGCCTCATTTCAAGTTTAACTCATTTCGTTTGTGCATCACATTACTTTGTTGACGTCGCTATTATGTAGGGTGGCTAATTTAATATTTAACGCAATTAAACGATTCATTATTTATTAATGTTATAGTTTATACATTTATATAAGAATTTCATTATGCGGTGGAAAATTGATAATTTAAGAACGTTTTATTTTTCGCATCACCAAATCGTAATATATCTAGCTTAAGTAAGCTTAATTGTTCAGAATCCGGTTTTAATATAAGTTTGATTAAAGTTCTTTTCTTAATTTTTGAATTTTGATCGTAAATTTCAAATTTAATGTAGCAGGTGAATACTCCAATATTCCAGTGCAAAATGCAAACTGTTTTATTTAACATTTAATGCTTCATAGTAGATCCTAAACCTAACGAAGTTACGAATGATGGTCGTGGAACTTGACAGAGTTGGATTAAAAAAAATTTGAATTAGATTTCGATTTCACAGATTTAGCCTTAACGAGTTTTAACAAAAATTGAATATAATTTTCATTTACTTTTAAGCAGGAAATTTTATTGTACGATTTATGAACTTTGAATTTTACATAGACTCTGAATTGAGTGTTTCATACAAAAATTATTTCAGCACTTTTACCTTAAGCTTAACTATGAGTAATTTAATTAACTATGAGACAAAATTTGATTCGGTTAAAATTTGAAAATTGTAAATTTACATTTTCAGAAGAAAAGTTCCGAATGATTAATTTTACTAAACTTTGAAAATTTATAATGAGATAATAGTAAAAGCGATGTTTTAGGAACCAATTGCAGTTTGTGTCGTAGTCGTAAGAAAATTTAGTTCCACTTTAGTTTAATTAACTGGAAAATTACGCCTATTTATATTCTCGGAACTACCAAATAAACATTTGTTTCTATTTTCACTGATAAGAATCAATTTGCCACTGTAAACAATTGTCGTCATACTTTGTAATTTGCAAAACAATTTCCATTTCACTTTATTGTTTACTGGCTGCAATGGTGTACATAACAATAATCAAGATGAAAATTATTTCAATGCGACCGATCAAAATCAATTTAACAGAAAATAAAACTTTATATCCGGTTGAACAGTCAGTTGGTGATTATTATGTATTGAAAAAAGGGGTCACCAATCTGTTTCGGCGTAATACACCGGAAGTGAATTTTTCTAAATTTCACTTTTGGTTATAGTGTACGATATATATTCTCACCTTATATATTTCAGATAACACACTTGTTGTCTTTTATAATCTTAATATTTTCGTTTTTTTTGTTTATTCATTTTACTCTATATAGACGAGTAATTATTATTTTTCCGGGCGATTAGATAACGCGCAAGCCAGACAGAAATTATTTTATTTTACCAATTTAAACAAATATTATTCAAATACTATCAGTTCAATAGAAAGAGGTGAAAGAAGAAATATGTTTGCGCGCTAGAGAGTGTATGATAATTAATTATCAAAGCGATGGTGTTAAGTGATAAGTTGTGTACACTTGTCATTGTTGATTGGATACAAATACAATATTATGCTAAGGTAATTTTTTTATTTTTCAATGCTGATAACACGTCGCGAAATGACGAAAATTTTAATCGCGCACCTTATCACTGTATGACTATGTATATAAATGTACATAAATATATGTAAGTCATATTTTGTTTTGACTGCGCGTGAAATGCGAATTAATTTACATTATTTATACAGCGTATCACATCAGACATAGTTTATCATTCCTTGAACTTTTTGCTGTACGAAATATGCCTTGTGTACGCACAAGGACGTTTATAAATTATTGGATATCTAAATAATGAGTAATTCTCTTATTTTCTTATTTCAGCCAGGACGGGTGGCAACATTAATTGAAGAAACTGAGGTAAATATATTTGATTTTGAAATAATTTGGACGGACAAACAGATCGATCGAATTGTTTACTCATGAGAATGCAAAACACATTATCATAAACATTTTAAGTATAGCAATCACAAGCAATGAATTGGATGATATTTATTTAACCTCTTGATTAAGTTGTATATATACATTCGCCATATTAGTCATGATTCGATTTGGAACCATATATGTAGAATCTTCAATTCTGAACCACACAATGGTCAAAGTCATTCTACCTCTAAAGTCATTCTAATTCTATAAAGTCTAGTATAAACCTACGGCATTAAACGCTCTCGAAAGGCTTGAATTAATTTTGTACACATGTTTTGAAACTTCTTTATACCAAACTATGTTGGATGAGTTAGTTGTTGAATGAACTGGGCTTATCAGTTCCATTTTAATTTTAAATTTTATTACAAGCTAGGAATGGTGGCTACATACTAAATTAAATCCTGTTACTCATGGTTTTAAATTTTTGTAGGTTGTAACAGTTCCAGGACTTCTGAAAGCTGACCACTATCGTTAGATGAAATAAGATAGATTCGGTCTAACTTAAAAAAACCAATAACGCATAGTTGTTGAAACAAAATATCTTATTTAACAAGCTTAATATTGCGCCAAATCTTTCGGTACTAGACTTTTTCTGAGTTCATTATCCTCTCGTACCAAAGTTCCTATAAATAGTTTGAATGATTTTTTTTCAGAACCAACGATTACCACTTAGAACTCAGTTTAGAGGTAGTTTCAATGAATTTTTTTTTTAAGCTATGGGTATTGCCACTGAACTTATTATACTGCATAGTTTAGCTGTAATCCTGTAATTTATCTGTAATTGCAGTTTTTTTATTTTGACAAATAAAGTGTTCGTCAATTAGAGAGCATGTACAATATGGACATTTAAATTAGTGATTGTAATAATTTGCAATAATTTAATTTGATTGAGTTTATGTTGTAAATTAATCACTTAATTCGTGTGAGTTTCCGTGGTGTAGTGGTTATCACATCCGCCTAACACGCGGAAGGCCCCCGGTTCGATCCCGGGCGGAAACATTTTTTTTTCATGTTTTACATTTTTTATTATCAAAATATTCATATGTATGTTTTTATTACAGGGTTTAACATGGGGCTGTGCCTACAAAGTAGTCGGTGACGTAGCATTAGAATATTTAAACAATCGTGAATGCACACTGGGCGGCTATACAACGCAATATACAAAATTCTATCCACGTGTATCAAATCCTGCCACCGAAATTAACGGTGAAGCCTTCTCCGTACTCACATATATTGCAACAGACACAAACCCCGATTGGCTGGGAGCAACGGCGGGACCAGCGATGGCTGAACAAATTGTTGAAACCGCGGGCAAATCTGGTTACAATGCTGAATATATAATAAGACTGGCAGATTTTATGCGCGACGAGCTACCCACTGCAGTCGATGAACATTTATTCGATTTGGAGCGGACGGTACGACAGTTGCTAGAAAAACGTAAAATATGTATTACAACTGTGATGGGTGATCGGCGGATGGAACGGATAAGACGTGATTCGCACGAGAACATTGGACGGCCTACGTCGTTTGAGTTTACCTCCCGTGTGCCCGAGAAGAAGCTACGCTGTTTGAATATTTAAACTGATAAATTTATGTATTACAAATAAGTAATTCCGATTACTTTAGAGTAAATTTTTTTGTTATTTACGATAATCTCCAATTTATTAAGTTTGTATGTTTTGATATAATCGAAGAAGCTAACAAATTGTTTTTGTGATAAAAAAATATAAGTTTTTGATTAAGAAAATTGGCTTTACATTAACTAGTCCTTGCAAAATTCTCCTACACAGTACAAATTGTATGAGTTAAAAAATAAAAATGAAACAACTCTTTCGTAAAGTGGGCCCCGTTTCGTTATACCTAATAAAAACCCTGCATATCAACTTTGCTCTGGTAAGTTTACAGTACCAATCGATATCTCCAATAATCTGCCTTTGTTTTCGACATCACATTATATACGAAGATAATCTGCGGTACTGTAATATTGATATTACTCTCATGGTACTTTCTACCCTAGACCCGGGGACCTTCCATAAGACATTTAAACATAGAGTTATTAGAAACTCGTAAGTGGTCTCAAGATACAGGCTTGAAAGAGTCATATTCCTAAATAACGACATTTTTTTGTCGTATATATAATGTGTGTAAAGTATTAATAGTACTAGCGAAGTACAAAATATGAGGAAGAAAAGATTCTTTATTCAACTAAAATAATATTTGCATATGAAAAAAAAATATTTTATTTTATTAATCAAAACTGACAATTGTAAAGTTATTAGTACACTGCATTATCGACACAATTAGTTCGTAAGAATTTCGCTAGCGCGCGCCTCAATCAAATTTTCCATCGATGTAATCGACTGCTTCCATGTATCTAGATTTACTGCCATAGCTGCAACTTGGTCGCGGGATAGTACTCGAGGTTGTACCCACGTCATGTTTACAACACCCGAGACTTGATCAATTTCCCCACGCACCAATCCCTGCGACAGAGCTTTCATAATGAGAATTTCGATCTCTTTGAGTGGAAGTTTTGTCTCCTTGGCAATCTCTTCAAATGTAATCGACCGCTTATTCGCCGGACGTTTAAACGTCATCTCCATGAGACATAGGAGTGAGATTTTTTGACGTAATTTTACTTCAGAGGCGACGAGATCGGGTATGACACTCCATTTGGTTTTCATAGTTTCGAATCTAGAATGGGAATTACGACTTGTTTAATGCTTCTAATATCTAGGAATAGACTTACTTGTTGATATTCCCTGAATTAAATGCTTTTAGTAATTCAATCAACCATTCGTTATCGGTCCCCTTAAGCGAGTCCAAAATCGGATGTGCTAATAGTTCTCCAATATTATAGATTCCTTCACCCAAAAGCGCGGCCAATCCCAAGAAAAACGCTTGTTGTGGCCAATCGCTTTTAGGTAGCTCATCAATCGAGCATCCAAGGAATTGTAGACCGCACCGATAATAGTCACTATGCTGTCCAATCAGTCTATAATATTGTGACGCGAGCAAATAATACTTGCCATGAACTGGGGTCACATTACCAGCCTCCTCCAATATATCTTTCAAATCCTCAATAATTTTTTTCGTCTCCTCCAGGTTATTTAAGTGTTCCAAATAGATTTGTCCCTGGAGTACACGACACAACCAAACCGCTTCATCACAAATTTTCACTTTTTCTTTGATGTTTGATAAAAATGCAACCGCCTCGGTTTTATCCGATATATATCCTTGAATCACCGATACAATTTCGACCAATCCATACGGATTAATTCTGCAAACGAAACAACATATTTTAGGTTTCAGATTTTCTTGAGTCATCAACATAACCTCAATTTTATTTTTTTTGATTACTCACTTTGTTTCAAACGATGAAATAAAACTGTGATAAAGTTTTAATAAATCATCTTCGTTTTGTAATGTTGGATGTTTTACAAAGGTTTGTAATCTAATTGTTACTTCATTCCACAATCTATAAAATAAAACAGGATAAATCGGTGAAAAATTTTTGTCTTGTCATTCTTGACGACCGAGAGATGACAGTTCATGGGACAGCTCGAACAAATCACTTAAGTTTTTTTTACATAAAAGATAAAACACAAGATTTACTCACTTTTCACTATAAAGTTCTTCAAGTAGGGTCCATTCGGCGGCTATTTCTTTATTTGGATTCTTTTTTTGTTCAGTTAAATATGCGGCTACAGTTGCGGACGCCATCATTCACTGTTCTCAATGTTTTTCTTCTTATAATTTGGCAATGATACGCGATGATGTTTTTGTTTTATTTTTTTAGGTTAAATTTGTTTTCTGTTTGACAGATTTTTACTGGAATACGCTGTGCAAATATATTGAGCTAAAGTAGAGTTGCTTAATAATAATAATTTTAGGATTAATAATATTATTCAATTTAATTTATATGTTATTGATTTATATAATTATAAATTATAATAATAAAATATATAGCATGAGTTTTGCTGTCGCAATCAAAGAACTATATATAAGTAATTTTATAATGAAAAGTGCACATCCCTAGAGAAATAGTCAAAACTGTTAATCTTCGAACCGTCTGTTCTTAGAGGCCTACAAATCACACATTGGTTTGTGTTTTACTGTTGGCGAAGAGATTGTACGTTATTCTTAGCACATTTCGTGTTTTAAATATTATTATTTGGTTTGCCAAACTACGATCTTGTGGCTTTATCACTTGCATCTTGGTGTTTCATTCCTGTTCAAAATAAGTTTGCTAAAAACCGTTAAAATATAATTTTGCAATGCCAACTGCGTTTAGATCTTAAAATTTTTAGAATTTTTTTTAAATTCGTCAGAATTATGGTTTTGAAATCATAACTTGTGATCGTTCTATATCAATAAATACTTAAATACATAGATATGATCATTTACACAACGTGTTCTTAAATATCTTTATCACGTGTTGGGCACATATTGGGGAGTATTACATTATGTCATACGTTTATTAAATTCTACGGCAATGCTTTCTTTGTACTTTGTTTAATTATGATCGTTAAACGCAGTAAAGAAACCATAAGCATAACAAGAAACGCCACAAAACACATTTTATTGCAGCTGCAAGTTGTTTAGAAATAAATATCATACAAATTTGTACATTTCCAACCAATCACAGATTGCCCAACTTAAATATGTATGTCCGTACGATCGGTTATTTTCATACAACAAGCTTTCCGAGAAACAAACATTTTTTTAGTTACATATTTTTGATCAATGATCGAGATATTATCATATCTCAGCGCACGACCACATACAAATATAACGGATACGTATATGTCTTAACATTTTATTTATATGAGCGTCTTATTTGTACAATTTCGTTTTTTTCTTCTTATTTACAAAACGAACCGACCAAAATATGTATAATTATTTGTAGAAAGAGAAATATAAAATCAAAATTGAAAATAATGATAGTACCGTACGATCGTTTAAACCGTGAAGATCACTGATCTTAATAATTCATATTATAAAGTTATAAATAAGTTTAAGTGTAAAAGTGTGATTAAGTAGCTACAGCTTTAAGGAGTTGCAGAAAATAAAAGTAATAATACAAGTTATGTTAATTAAGTGATCGTTATATGTATTAGTTTTGTGAAGTATGATCGAGTTTGTAAATATGTATTCTAGAAATTTTATTATTTATTATTGTATTTATATATAAAATAATTGACCCACCTTTTTGGAGAGAAAGGAAAAACGAAAATCTGGAAATTAAGTTTAAAGTGCATTGTGATCGTAAAATTCTTATAAAAGAAATATGATCGCTACTGTATTGTTTTTGATTATTTTATTGTGACTATATAGTCGCGCATTTATAATGTAACAATGAAATCTGTGTTTTGTTTCTTGACCTCTAAGAAGGGAAGGAGAATAATAAAATTATTGTGAGGTGTTGATCGAGTGATCGATTTATCGAAATTTATACTTTTAAAAGTAAACAATGCGAAATCGCCCACATATTGTAATGCCCCACTTTCATTATTTCACCGAAAAAGTGACATAATTTACTCATTTACTGGAAATAAGTAGCCACATAATCCAATGTTTACAAATTTTTAAGAATACGAGTACACAAAAAATATAAAATGAAAATTATCCGGTTTGTTTTTAATACGAAAATAACGGAGAAGACGTTTTTCTTTGGTGTGCTTTAAGTTCGTCTCTTATATTATCTTAAATCACGATTTTAAGAACAACAATAACAACGTAAAATTACCTTTAATTTGGTTAATTAAGTATTAAAATATCTATATGAGTCTCAATTTGTTTGTTAAAATCATCTCAGATCTTCATTAGACCGCGATTGTAGTAAAAATATGATTTTATTAAATTAATCTAATTACAAGTCTTTCACCTTTTTTATGTGTTATAATGTTTTATGAATGCGGTTAATTTTGTTAATTAAATTTTTTTAAAATTGTATACAGATGGCCTTCCTTTAACACGATACTTGCACGAGACGCTTTGGTATACTAATAAGTCAAGTGACTTAATTTATTAAATTCAATTGTTTGCTGAAATAAGTTATATAATTATGGCCTAAAAGCCATGGAGTTCATATGACTCCTGCTTAAAAAATGCTTAAATACAAATTTAATTCAAATTCAAACTTAAGTTTCAAGGCAAACTCTATAATTTACTTAAATCCAAGTTCAATGCGGAAGTTAATTTCTTTAACTTTATGTCATTTGCATAAATTAGTTTTAGATTAATCTCTTATTGCATTAAATTAAAATTTATTATGTTAGGCTTAAATATTTCCAAGTTTAGCCATATATAATTTCGGTCCTTAAGCTGAGAAGTTCAGTCGAAATGTGATTACTGATTTTGATTGAGTCTTCAGTTTCGTTATGTTTAGTTCCAGAGATTTCTAAGATAATTTTATGCTCAATGAAATTGTTTAAGTTCAGCTCGCCAGTCACTCGAAGACTTACTCGTATACACGTATGTATAAGTTAAGCAACGTAAGACTTAAATAATTATGTTTAGGCTTAAGCGAACCATTGGTATATCAAATTGTATCACGTTAATCTTCATTTTACACTTAACTTAAGTTTTATATTAAATTTCACTATTTAGGGTTAATTCAATTGAACCGATATTTTATCGATTCTTTTATGTATTATGCAAGTGTCCCTTGTAAAATAGCCAAGGTTTTTTCATAACGAATTCAGCTTCAACGTCATGGAAATGTTCCAAAATATTAATCAAAAACATTTATAGTTAGATTAAATAAGGAAATTCTAAGAACATATTTGTTTGACTCTTGACATACAAAACATTGTAAACGATTTTAATATTATTTGGCGCATCAGCGCATTTTATGACGTCGCGGTTAAGATAATCTCATTATTGTTGTTTTTGTAGTATATAGAAGACAATATACCAAAATGGCAAGACATCATCATAAAATTCGGCTGGTCCTCGTGTTAGCCATATGTTGTTGCCATATTAGTACACAACAAGGGTTTGAAAATCTTTTCTCGAACATGTTGAAATCGGAAAACGAAGATGCACTTACAACACCGCCACCAAAACCAGACTCAAAAATTGATTATTGGAATCCGTTGACATGGTTTAGTACGACACCAAAAAAAGAACAGGAATTTTATCCGGACGCTGATTTGTCGACGCCTGAAATTGCGATACGCCACGGATATGCGGCCGAAACGCATACAGTAAAAACAGAAGATGGTTATTTACTAACAATGCATCGAATGCCATGCGGCCGATATGGGTGTTCATCGAAGGGTCGTGGATCAGGGCAACCAGTATTTTTGCAACATGGATTATTATCGAGTTCGGCTGATTGGTTAACGAGTGGACCAGAAAAAGCGTTGGCCATGATACTCGCCGACATGGGGTACGATGTGTGGATGGGGAATGCGCGTGGAAATACTTACTCCCGCAAGCATATCGATTTAAGTAATGAGGATGCTAAATTCTGGGAATTCAGTTGGCATGAAATGGCGCTGTACGATATTCCAGCTGAAATTGATTATATCCACACCATAAAAGGTAAATTTTTGATTCATAAATTTCTCATCGGACATGATTTGGCCTGATATAAAAATAATGTATAAAAATATTCCTAGGCTACGAGTCAAATGAAATCAACCCGACCAACACAAGCAATTTACTTTATATCGGGCACTCAATGGGCACAACGATGGCGTTCGCCCTACTTTCGATGCGACCCGAATACAATCAAAAAATTAGAGCCATATTTGCCATGGCCCCAGTCGCATTTATGAGCAAAATTAAATCACCAATCCGGCTGCTGGCACCATTTTCGAAAGATATCGAGGTAATTTAGACTTAATCACTAAACTTAAATATTTTTATTTGTTATTGTTAATTAAGAAGCAAAAAACGAATCACACAAACATCTCTTAGATGCCATTACGATATTTAAGTGTACTCCGTTTTCGTATACCGCGATGGTTCGATAATTTTGCCGATTTATTTTTTAAACGTACACTAAATCGTGTCTCGGTGAGTTCTACTACATAATAAATTTTAATGTATAAATTTGGCGGGGGTATGGTACAAGGTGGATCGAAAGATGATATTAATATAATGCAACTAACCAAACGAATTTTGTATATAAAATTAAACCAAAGAACTAATGTCATGCGTGTGATGAAAGGAGACGAGCTTTTATATGTTAAAATAATCGAATTCGAATCGATATCTAACTATTTTCTTTTCTGTATACATACAATTTTAGACAATCGTCAAATTCTTTGGTGCAAACGAATTTTTACCACAAAGCAAAATATTACGGATGCTCGCCAAATATGGATGCGAATTAACCGATGCCGAACGATTTATTTGTGAGAATACGATATTCGTATTGTGCGGTTTTGATCGAGCACAATATAATGCTGTAAGTTATCATAAATGTGATTAATACTCGAACCTGTACGACTATAACTCAAATTATGTTTTTTTTGTTTACCAGACTCTAATGCCAATAATATTTGGCCACACACCAGCCGGGACATCAACAAAAACTCTAGTCCACTATTCGCAAGAAATACACACCGGTGGTGATTTTCAATATTTCGACTATGGTGATAAAGAGAATATGAAACGATATGGGCAAAAGGATCCACCTCACTACGATCTAACAAATATTGATACGCCAATTGCTTTATTCTATGCGACTAATGATTGGTTGGCGGGGCCGCAAGATGTTGCCTTGCTTTTTGATCGACTATATAAAACATCGGTTGGTATGTTCCGCGTGCCGTTCGAACATTTTAATCATCTTGATTTTATGTGGGGCACAGATGCACCGAAATTGGTGTACAAACCAATCATTGAATTAATGCAACGTTACCGATAAGTTTTTCAGTAGGTATATTGAAGCGAGATGGATATATGTGGATCAAGATGTAAATATAGCTTTAATTACTGTGTAAAAGAAATTTAAATATACGAGTAGAATTGAAAATGCATTATTTGTTTGTGTATTTAAGCGATTGCTCCATGTGTATAGATGGAGCAGTAGAGCACCGTGCCCTACTAATAACACCGTTATCCTCCCTTATAAAAGCAAATACAATGTAAATTTCTCTATTTTTTAATCGTTTTCATTCATGGATGGATCAGACCGGCAACCGAAGCAGAGTTTTAAGGTTTCAAGTAATATAATTAAAAAATAATAATATATGATCCAGTCAATCTTGATAGATCTCCACTTCCACCAATCTTAGTTAATTTTAAAATTTGAATGAATTATTGAGCCTTTTAGATATCAATACATGGCGTACTTCTGGAACTAAATACTGAATTGAAGGTAAAAAAATCTTTTACTAAGACGTCTCATTTAGAACAACATGTATAAATATAATCGTGGGTAGTGATGTTGCATGCATAAATATAATACGGGTACTAATCGTCAATATGGTCAAAGACTGAAAAATGCAAAAGAAAATATTCTGATTTTTATTTTCAAAATGTGTAAACATTCCAATTTTTGTTATCCAACCCAAATAAAATGGAAACTAAAACGATTGGACAATCTCGCGAAGAGGCTAAATTAATTAGCCAATTGGTATCCTCCTAGTAGTTAATAGCACAACTAATGATCAAGCCTGCAATTTTTTTCTATGTTTTCCAAGTTCCATATTATAGTTGATTAAACGTTCCATAATTTCGATTCTTAGTTTGAAGATATTATTTAGATGTATTGGAACTCTCTGCCAAGTTGGGCAAGACGTTGAATAAATAGAAACTCCAAAATTGTTCATCTTTCTAATTGTCTGAGATTCTAAATGGAAATTTTGGAAGATTTTGGTGGGGGATCTGTGATGGTCTGGGGAGTTATGTTATTTATGGCTTGCCCGGATCTTCATGGAGGTTCCTTTACTATTACAAGTTACTTTACTGAGGTACTAGAATATTAGACTAAAAGTAGCACAGTCTGCTCCTAATTCTGCTCCGTATTTGGAAGCGGTGAACATTTAAGTTTTTGAGGAGTCATCACCGATCTCAACCCTATATAACATTATGTGAATTATATTCCAAAGTCGATTACGAAATACCCTCCAGCTAACCATATAATGGTGCACATATAATGGTGAACAACATGTATTCGGACAATGATGACTAATATCTATAATTTATACAAGATGTGTTCTGTACTGCGTATTACATAATCGGTCAAATTTAGGCTAAATCATCTATGTAATTGTTTACGAGAGCATGGACTTAGATCACGGAAAGCAGCTACACTATATGTGTCCGATTTTAAACTGGCAGTTGCGCGACGTAGGAGAAACAGACGAATTTTAAACGAATTGGAGAGCGATGTGCTGCCTGTTGTATGCAGGAAATGGCCATTCAATCCATGAAACATAACATTCTACCTACTTTGCTTGGTATTTGTCCATATATGATGCTGAGGTTTAGCGATCAAATTGCGTCTTTTAAATTACCGTCTGTAGATTGATCTGCCAAACCGTCTCATCAAAATTAAGCCGAATCAAATGCATGAGGACAAATCAACGGGCAATTATCGTAGGTTTCATTATCCTTAAGTACGATATAATTTTGAAGTCAAAATCCAAATTACCATTTCATTATGCTAATTTTCAACCAATGTTGGGAGTTTCAGAATTTTAAAATTACCAATCGTTTACAAATTCCATATAAATAGTAGCAAAGCAAATCATGGTTCATGCTCATCAAAACGAAGAACCATATTACTAACCTGTTGTAATCTTTTAATATGACAGAAAGCTTCTAATTTCCACTATATATATATATATATATATATATATATATATATATATATATATATATATATATATATATATATATATATATATATATATATATATATATATATATATATATATATATATATATATATATATATATATATATATATATATATATATATATATATATATATATATATATATATATATATATATATATATATATATATATATATATATATATATATATATATATATATATATATATATATATATATATATATATATATATATATATATATATATGTATTTGAGTTGGATATACTGCACGCAAAGATTGAATAGTCACCATGCAACATCTATTAACAAAAGTCAATAGTTACTTACTTGATGTGGTATAATACGGGAAAAGGGCGGTGAACTTTTAAATTTCGAGACAATATTGTATTCTGTTTATGATAGTAATGAAGACTAGAAACATCACGTTTCGTCACTGAAGGTCGCCTTTACAAAGCATAATCATAGAGTTTTTACTGACCAGAAGAGGTTATTTGAATGATAAACTCTTTTCAAATTATAAATTGTTGTATGGCATTTGGATCGAAATGTTGCCTTTGTTAGTTAAATTTCCAGTTCACAGTATTTAGAAATGTATAATCATAATATTGCCAAATTATATTGTTGATTTAGGTGTTACTATAAACCAACAAATCAGTTAGATTGTAAACACCCATATACGTCACACAACCCAAATAATTATCTTCATTAGATTCTGACAAAAAACTGAAATCGAAATAATTAACTGGGGTAACGTCAGAATCATGATTGATCTTTCACCTCGCGCAGCTCTCTTATCAATTTTCGAATACATTTTTTATATATGTAGAAGAAAAATCACATTTTGGTTTCTAGATAATCGAATAAAATTTTTGATTCATTTACAAATTATACAAAGAATTATACAAAAAACTAAAAAATAATCTCATTGGTCCATATAAATGTATACAAAAAAAAAAAAATGGCCATAAATTTACATGCGTTCCATTAAACTGATGACGCGATCATAAACCAAAGTCTTAACATCGGTAGCATACGTGTAATCCAAATGATTGAATTTATCATCGGGTACACGGAATTTACCGACAACGTTGCCCAACTTTCCAGCCAATTCATCGACATCTCTTACCGCGGCAAGCCAATCATTGTCACTGTAGTGAAGGAATACGGGGGCGGTTACTCTGCTAAGCGGATATTCTGGTGGATAGATGGATCCATATCGGCTTAAATTCTCAATCAAACCATGATCGTATTTGCGGAATTTGCCCGAATTGACACCTTGTCCGTAATGGACTAATTGATTAACGGATGAACCGGCTGGCGTTGATTCCAATAGGGCTGGGATTAAGGTCTGAAATAATATTATGGTTTAGTAAGCTTTATATATATTTTTATAGAAACAATGGGTTAACTTACTCTATTCAATTGAGCCGAATTGAAACCACCAATTAAGAATAACACGTTAGCGCAAACCTCTTGGAACAGTGATTCATCTTTGCAAATCAATTGTCCGCCATTAATCATCATGTCGTTGCTTGGTAAAAATTCATAAACCCCTAACATTTTCATGATCCATTCAACTTGATCAACAAATGGGGAGAGCGCCCGAACGAATGGACTCTTAAGATTTGACATAAACGCGACTGGGGCCAAGGCGTGCATTGACCGAATTTTAGCGTTATACTCTGGCCGCATTGAACCCATAATAAAGAATGCGGTTGTTCCTTGCGAGTGTCCACAATAATGTAGTTGTGACTGTCCGGTATGTGCTAAAACAAAATCGATCATAGCCGGTAGATCATAGTGTCCCATTTCGTCCCAGCTAAAGTCCCAGAATGCTTTTGTGTTTGGTGTTAGATAAATATGGCTACGGGAATGTGTATTGCCACGATAATTACCCATCCATACATCATAACCCCGGTCGGCTAGAATAAATGCTAATCCACGCTCTGGCCCTTGGACAATCCAATCGGCTGACGAGCATAGTAAACCATGTTGTAGGAATACAACTGGTCGTCCCTCAACCACAGGAGTTTGTAAACCACTCGGAATGCGATGTAATTTCAAAATGTATCCATCAGCGGTTTGGGTGAAATGTTCTTCAATTGGGTAACCATATCGTTCAACGATTTGTGTCTGTAAAATAATTTTGTTATATAAAATGCATGTTTTATCAAAAATGTGTATACGGCAGTCACCCGGATCTCGTCTTGATAATGTGAACATTGATGTTGTTAAATAGGAAGTGATGCTATGTGTATGACATGATTTATTATGAAATTTTAAGAGGCCAACGCCATATATGCATATATGTACATAAATATAAGCGTATATACGATGATATATGAGACTTGCTGATGTCATTTCTTATATAAAGTTATGTTGATATTATATTCGATCGATTTATTGACTCAAGTGTTGCGGTTAGCGAATTTAGATGTTGACATTTCAGGATTAATCTTTTTTTTTTTATCAGTTATTGTGATATCATGAAATATGAAATATGTCAATCAAATATATTGGTCTCGGACAGGGACGATATATTATTGATCAAAAATAAAATTTCGAATGAGCTATATGTACATCTATACATTATAGCTTAAAATTAGGATTATCACACTCAACTTACTTCTTCTTAAAGCAAATCACTTATTCTTCCATGTCACTGTACAGGGTGACATGGAGCTATGCAATATACTGTACTTGTGTGAATGGGATGAATCGGTTGAATGAATGTTCGTGTGAATGTGGGTATTGCCGAGCAAATAGCGCAGTGGTTAAAGCTGCGACGTTTGGATCGGGAGGTACCGGGTTCGAATCCCAACAGAGGCGGGATGCAAAAGGGATTTTTCATCTCCCGATTTGATTAAATTGAAAAACATCTATGACCCTCTGTTGGAATGTAGAACTCATGGGCCGACCCATCTTCCATGTCACTGTACAGGGTGACATGGAGCTATGCAATGCGCAGGTGGTATACTGTACTTGTGTGAATGGGATGAATGAATGGATTGAATGAATGTTGTGTGAATGTAAGGTAAGGCTATGGACCGTAAAAGTGTCTATGCCAAGTCCTTTTAAAAAAAAAAAAAAAAAAAAAAAGTGGGTATTGCACCGTGGGCCCATTAAGTGGCATTGAGTGCTGGAGTAAAATTCGCCCAATTTTTATAAAAAAAAATGACAAAAAAATCACTTATTTAACACAAATATGTCACTTACCGTAGCTTTTTCTAATCCAATCATACGAATTAAATTTCGACTGTATTCGTACGGATCATTTTCCGCCACATCAATCGGATTGGCCCATACAAGGGTTGTGACAGCAAGTACCAATAAACCAAATTTAACTAACATTATATATACAAAAGAGTGTCGCGCACAATGCAGCCGAATAGACTGAATAATTAAGTGCCGCGAACACCTTTTTATAGGTTCGATGATATACGTATATTAGATTTTTGGCCGTATATAAGATTAAGATAAATTACGTTGAACAAAACATTATCGTGGCAATGGCAATAAATTAATTGTTATTGATATATGCACACACGGACTTAAGGGGTAATAAATTAGCGCGAATGATAACAGGTTTATCGGCTCAAATTTGTATACAAGATAGATCGATTAGTATATATACATAAATACGAGTATATAGGGAAATCTTTTTATAGTTCGAGGCCCTCCGATTACATTTTTAATCTAATCTCGATTAGTTTTAGAGCACTGCCAATATACATATATTATATCAAATCTAAGAAGACCTTCTATATATATCTAGATGTTCAACACAAATATGACCGCAAAGCCCATATTACCTGTAATTAATATGTCTTAAGTTGAACCATATGTGAAATGATTGATCCGTTTTTCTATATGTGTATATAGAAAGTACCGGCATGACTCGATACATTCTTCTATGTCGTGATTATCAATCTTATCACAATATACGTACATAAGAACGTCTGCGTGCTGGTACGTTTGATTTATGTACTCGTATAAATATTGGATCAATGAATTTAACATTTTGTCAAGATATAAAAAAATCTGGTAAGTACTGCTTGTGAAATATTTCAGATAATATGACGTTAAGCGCATATTATCAAACCAATGACGAAACACTTATTATATAGTTTAGTTTAGTTTGTGATCTTATCTTTATGGGTTTTATATATACAAGTATTTTGAACTAAGAATTATATAGTTTTGAAGTACCTAACGCTCACAGTTTGCTATTACGAATTATACACATATATACATAGCTCTATATTATATTAGGCTTGTTGTTGTTCAATTAAAACGTAAACAATTAATTGAAATGATTATACATAGAAATCATTTGAAATACGTCCGCAGTTCAAAAGAAATTGTCGTCTAAAGCCTATACCCAAAATTATTTTGGAATACAATTTCCAACAGACAAATTAAATTTTATCATTTCGACTGTTATACGATAAAATGTCGTATACTCATAGATACAATTAATATTATTGCACCATTCACCTCCTATAAAAAATTACTTTTTTATACTTTGCAATGTTAAATGGATCGCATGCGTCTTACGGAACACAATTGCGCTTAATTAGTAGCGTCTCATACGTCGATTTTAACTTAGTTTGATCTAAGGCGTTGATTTTAGCTCATGTTCTGCTAATTATTATCTCGGAATTAAGCTTTAGCCTTCTGTTGCCCCCATTGGAAGATATGCGTTTGAAGACTATACACTTGAACGAGACCATTTTAGACCAATTATTTATTTTTTGCACATATGGCTGTCGAATATAATGTCTCAGAACTCATTGGACTCGACTACCTGATTTCCTCCAGTAATTATTTACTTTTGCAAACGTGATCATGCGAATATTCAATTTGATCGAATAATTCTATAGCTACTAAATTCTAGCTACCTATAGTTTATTAATTTCATTGGGCTCTCAGGTAAAAAATATTCAGAAATGAATGCAGACCGTTGAAACTCTCAAACAAATAATATCGCCTGTATTTTATCAATCTGCAATGCCAAACGTTTGGTTCGGAATTTGGAACCGAATTTGAGTCAACTCATTTGATACTTTAAAACGATTGTTAAAGTTAATGGGTCTTGAAGGAAACTGGTTACGTGATCAACGAATAAATATGTTTTATCGCCAATCGATTTTTGTAATTTCAAGCATATCTCGGTTATACAAAATGGAGATAATGGCTTTTTTAATGTCGATACCTTTTAAAAGTCATTTGCTTCCACTCACCCTCGTATGTTCTCCAAATAGGCAGTGCTCTGTGAGTATCCCCGCGATGGTTCTTAATTCACGTCTACGTAGGGAGATTAGTGTATTGTACCGTCTAGCTTTCGCCACTATGACTTGTCTTGTTACACATGGTTAGCTCTTTTCGGTAGCAGTTGGTGAGTTATACCGTGCCTAGTTAATTCATCCGCTTTGCTGTTCCCCGTGACGTTCGAGTGGCTGGGGACCAACACTAACCGGATGTTGAAATATTCACTCATCTCATTTAGAGAAGAATGACAACCCAATGACACCCTTGACGGCAGAGAAACTAATTCCAGCGACTTGATTGCAGCCTAACTGTCCACATAAATTGCAATATCAGTCGAGGATACCACATTATGTCTCAACAAAGTCAAAACCTCCTCAATCGCTATCACCTACGCTTAAAATTTAAAAATATTCAATAAAACGAAATTGGCTCCGATTTCTATTAATTATTAAAAGTTAAAATCCTTTTGAAAACTCAAAAGTATCAAAAGTTAGCAGGTTTAGGTCCTTAGGCTTTTCAATCTTTATATTATAAACATTTAACCGGATATGGCGAACATCGGTATTAAGCTCGAGTTAAAAATTTAACTTTGATTAAATAGCATAGAAATACCGAGCCTTATACGTAAAGTCGGATGCTCAGAAGATAATATTACATAATTCAGAAGTATGAATCTTACCCCTTGTTATTAGCTCTTGTGCACTAAGCGACATATTAAATGGTTTGTGTCTTAGCTAAATCGCACTGTTTCTCCTGCTTTAAAATTTCGAAATATTAAAATATTAGATTTTGGATATCTGTATTATAAAATGGAGTATCTATATATTTAAAAAAAAAAGACAAATTACATATTTGAGATTGAATATATCAAATAATTTGCGTGCCCTAACCCAAGTTCTATAAATGCATATTGCATTCACGGTCATAAATTATCTTAATCTTATAGATAAAATTGTATGCAATATTTAAAGCCAATCATGAATCTCCTTTTTTGAATTTATTTATAGCTCTTATTACGTGCCAATTGTGATTTACGGCAATATTTGTAAAATTTCGAGTGTCGTATATATTAATCTAATCGCATGGCTTGTCAAACCGGTTAATATATGTCAACCGGTTAATATATGTACGTACGAGTGCAATATATATTCTATAAAAATACAATGCAAAATAATTAAATAACATGCAATGTAACTGTTATTGTAAATTAGAAGTATGCTCGTGATTAATTCCGCTAAAAATAAACGAATTCATTAAGAAATCATGACCTATCAACTATATGCAAACAATATTATCTATATTATAGAGTCTCATAAATAAATCGACAGTAATCTGTTATTCATGGGCAAAGTTTAAAAATTATAACTCGAGTGTGTACTCCAAAAATTAATTTACGCAAAAATTCGAGTCACTGATGATAACGTATGATAACCTAAGAGTTTCCAGTTTTAACAATATACATACTCAACAGATCTTTCATCTTTTGTGTACATGTTATATGATATAACAAATATGGATTTGTAAGGTTTTTGAAAAAACATTCGCAAATAACCAACATTTAGGGGTTTCGATCAAGTTAGGGGAAATTAAAAATAGTTTTTAGTTCAATAATTATTTAGTGTTTTATTTGGCACTACACACTATAGTTGAAGCACTGATGAAACAGTAATTTGCACAATATTTTTGTTTATTTTAATCTCAAGTATATACATTAATGACGATCATACATTTTTGTCTTATCACAATTAAATCGAGTCCATTTCCCTCATATGTTCGACCATACGTGTATACAGTAAACGCCGAACGTTAATAGCCCATACGAAATCAAGATGGTTGAATGCTGGCAGAGGTACCAAATATTTAAATACCACATTTGGTAGATCATTGTAAAGGAGTTGAACATCTTCAGGGGCGGCGAGCCAATCATTTGTGCTGTGGTAGAATGCAACGCGGGCTGTGACACGTGATAAATTGTATCTTGGCGGGAATATTGATCCATAATACCATGGATTAAGATAAATACCATGATCGTATTGCCGGAAGATACGCGATCGTGTTACTTGTCCGAAATGGATCATTTGCATGGTTGATGCGCCAGCTGGACTATGTGCATTGATTACTGGTAACATTGTGGTATTCAATTCCTCCGAGTTGTAACCGGCTAACAAGAAAAGCTCATTTGAGCACATGGATTGTGTGATGGCTCCGTCACGACATCTTAAATAACCACCAATAATGTTCATTTCGTTGGTTGGCGCGAACGAATGTTGTCCCATCATTTGCAGCGCAATTGTTGTTGTTGTTAACCACATCGATAATCCAATAACATACGGACTTCTTGTGTGGTGCATGTATGCGGCTGGAGCCAATGCCTGCATCGCAATAATTTTATCATTGTACGCTGGTCGTTCCGATGCCATAACCCAAAATGCGGTTGTACCTTGTGAATGTCCAATGTAATGTAATCTCGGTTGCCCAGTAATTCCTAGCACATAATCAATATTTGTTGGTAGATCTTGGGTACCAATTTCATGCCATGTGAATTGCCAGTATGTCGCAAACGCTGGATTCCAACGTGTATGAGTGCGTGAATAACGATTTCCACGCGCATTACCCATCCACACATCGTAACCCAAGTCGGCTAACATATAGGCCAAACTGGTTTGCGGTCCCATTAAAACGAAATCGGCCGATGAACTTAACATGCCGTGCATAAGAAAAGCTACTGGTTTACCGGGGCTTGGTGGCGATAGTGGACTTCCGGGGCAACGATGTAATTCAAGAATGTATCCATCATCGGTGGTTACGGTATGAATTTCAGCTGGATATCCATATTTGATGAGCAACTCGGTCTATATATACATATTTATAAACAAAATACTCAACTTATAGATCACTTGTATTATTATCAAAAACAGAAACTATCCTAAACTTACGGTTGTCAATCTCATATCTTCTTGTATATTGTTCGATTGGCCCAATGCCGATTGGCACAGGCATAGCGCCACTATAAAACTAACTAGTAACAGTTTCATTGTGTGAGAAACACTGATTTATTTGTTGGCAAAATCCGGGGTTTATATAGTCTTTTGTGTTGTCCCTCATATAATCTCGATCACTCACAATCAGTGCTAGATAGAGAGCGAGAGGCTACTGATAGTGAAATGTTTTGATTTTAAAATTTGACGACACTAATTAATTTTTGTAGGTTCTCTATGTTTTCATTTGATTGATTAGAGATTAAGGGGATATCGTGCGTGCCATGATACGTGGATATTTATATTTTTTGCACGATTTACTTGAGTGTGGCTGATAAGATAGGTCCCCCAATTGGTTTTCGGTGGCACAAAATGATAAGGTAATTTTTTTGTTTTGTTTTGTTTGGTTTAAATAAATTTATTTAAATTTTTTATCAAGTCATCTTTAAAGATTGTGAACAAATGTCAGTGAATCATTGCCACATTTTACTATATGTATGATCATTTTTGAGGGTATGAATTATTGCAGACTTTCTTCAATGTGAATTATTCATCTAGTAGTCAAGCCGTCCAATTAGGAATTTGCAAGTTAGATGTGACAAGATCGATTTGTATAGAAGAGTGATAGACATGATTTAGAAGATATATATTTTTGAACACGATCCACGGGTATTTTGCCACACTTGTAAAAATTGATAATGATCTCCTCCGCACTGTTATCTACATCGTGCAAACAATGGATTTGAAATTTAGGACAGATAATATGTAATTTAGCTGCAATCGCATGTAGTATTGAATGATCGTTAATTACGAGTATTAAATGACGTAATAGTTCATTTCTGCAATTTCCGCACTTCCATTTTACTTTATGTTGCATATCAAAAAAAAATTAAAATAAAACATATAGCGATCTTGTGGCTGGTATCATAACTAACAGATGTATTTGGATTAACGAACTCAACATTTTTTTCAAGTAGCTAAATCGACTGATGATTTATTTAGTACGGATGTTGTGATAATTTTTCCTCAATAGCTTCAAGTCCGCTGACATTTCATTCCGTGAGACAACAATTAGAATGCATTGATACTAGTGACACCTAGGAATAACCGAATGAACATAACCAATTTGTGTAATATGTCAATGAATTAGTTAAAATTATTGATGTCAGGATCACGACTACTACTTAGAGTTTTCGAATATCCAAAAAGTAAATGAGATCGCAGTATAGTCTATATGTTATGTGATTTTGTAATGTATTTTAACCTACTAATCAAGCCCATCTGATTTAAACTGGTAAAATCTAAATCCGAGTGTGATGGCAGCTCGAGTTTATAAACTTACTATCATCATTCTTTTTTTGTGTATAAAAAGAAAACTATAAATTAATCATTCATTCGCAAATGTTTGAATTGCCATCCAACTCTATATATAAATCATTGATTAGATTGTATTTAGACGTACCTATCGCACTAATCAATTGTTTATAAGTTCAAGTGTGGCATGGAATTTCGGGCTAATTAATTAAAAGTGACTAATCTGTGTAGATCAATCAAGTATTTATTATAACATTATATATTTATATAATGTTTAACTGCGCCGTACATACTCGTACATATAAAATTTGCTTATGCCATTATGTTTAACGGTATTTATTTGAATATTTCGTTTCTTATCTGCGGTTCCAGCAAGAAGGGCTACCAATGCAAGGGGAGTTCCACAATTCGGTAAACAAAGTAAAAGAATTGTTAAGTTAGATTAGACCTGGCGTGGAGGGTGAGCGCTCTAACTTCTCATCGTATCTGTTACAAAGATTGTCACGACTGCTTAACTAATATAAAATTGCCCAAACCATGGCGTACTCACAGAGAAATATCAAATGACTATCCCATAATTTGCCAAGTTATAAAAGTCAAAATAACCATAAAGTATGGCCGCACTTATACCGCATTAATTTAATCTGCCGCATCCCCAGGTCGCCGATAGGGGAATGCCCGGGTAGGTGGGAAATAAAATACCATCCGTGGCCAGAAACTGATAGGGGAAGGCTACGCGGAATAAAAAACCAAAAATGAGTGAAAAAAATCAAAACTCGTTTACGACGCAGAGTGATTACCTTAGTGCCGGCGGCTTCGGGAGGGGGGGGGGAGGAAGGGGTGAGCAAGCGGGCTCCCAGCCGTCGTTATCAAACGACCGCAGTACTTCAGTAGTGGGAAACTTGGCTACTGATGTTCATAGAACTACAAGTGTAGGAAGGTTTTTCGAATAAGTATGTATGTGATAGGTATAGCGGGAACATAGGCCCATTTAGGAAAAGCCATAAGTTCCAGAGATCCAAACCCAGGTATAGATGAATTCAAGAAGTGTCAACGTCCTGATGCGATTAAAATAACCCAAACTGGAGCAATGTAGTATGCGGATATGCTTAAAAAATGAAAGAGGACCCAAATTTTCATGAGAACCGCCACCTGGTAAGGTGGCTCGGATCCGTAGAACCGAAAAAGGCGATTTTCCTCTAGGGTTAGAGGAAGATGTACATCCCATGAAAGGGCACTCAACAAAGGAAGAGGTAATGGTTACAAAGTAAAAGAATGCAAGAAATATGGAGGGATGCAATTGGGCAAACGACCAAACTGATAAAGCTGCCGTGTTATCATTGCTGGTGATTTCAATGCCTGGATAACTGAATGCGGCAGCAATGATACGAATAGAACAGCACTGCTCGAGACATTTACTTCCATAGACGTATCACCAGTGTTGATTGACACTGGTGATACACCGACCTTTCGTAAAGGTGGCTCCTCCTCCGTAATGGACCTCACATTCGGTAGCAGCTGCTTGATGAGAAGTTGACTAAATGGGAAGTCAGTGAGCACTATACGCATAGTGACCACCATGCCATACTCTTCGAAATAAAACTAGCTAGGGAAAGTAAACGGAAAAAACAAATAAAGAAATCGGCGGGCTGGAAGGCAAATACGTTTGAGCATGACCTATTTGTGCTATCTTTGAAGAAACCGAACCTCTCGGGGTGTGCCAATGCAAAAACGGCCCAGCGTTATGAATACGATCAACAACGCCTGCAGTGTATCTATGGTAGAAAGGCTACTAGAAAATCGTCGTCCACCAGCATACTGGTGGACTGAGCAGATTGCACAATTGCGACGGAAATGCCTTATTACAAGGAGGAAACATCAACGTGCTTGGGGTACAGAGGCATATTCTAGCTTGCACCAAAATTATCTGGAATAAATTTAGGCAGGTCATTAAAGTAAGGAAACGTCAATGCTGGAAAGAGCTATGCGAAGAAGTGGATCGTGACCCATATAGGGGAGACCCTACAGAATCGTCATGAAAAGGCCTAAAAAAGCAAATGAATCGCCACCCACCTGCCCAGTGACATTACGTAGAATTGTAACTGCTCTGTTTCCGCAGCAAGATGATGTGATCCCTGACATTATTCGAGTATGTACCTGGAATGGAATAAACACCGCCGGTATTTGTAAGAGCTCACCAATGCGTGTCAAAGTTTTGAGAATTCAAATACTCCTGGGCCAGACAACATCCCTAATATTGCACTAAAGGCTGCAATACAAGCCAGACCGGATGAGTTTAGGGAACTATAAATTCCTGATTCAGAGAGGGAGTATTCCCCGAACGATGGAAGAGACAGAGTCTGATCGTTTTTCCTATTGGAAAAACAAGGAACCAACCGACTGAACCATCCTCCAACCGACCATTATGCATGCTGGATACGCCTGGCAAAGTGCTGGAGGGAATCATATACAACCGACTGGAGCAAGCTGTGGAAAATGCTGAAGATCTTGCTGAGGGGCAGTACGGGTTTCGGAAGGCTCGGTCGACAATGGACGCTATCCAACACGTTGTTGAAATAGCCAAGAACTCAATAGATGGAAAGGAGGCTAAAAAAAGTACTGTGCTGCTGTCCCCCTGGATATTAAGAACGCATTCATCTCGGCCAAATGGAGCTGTATCCTAAATGCACTACAGGCGCTACAAGTACCAGCGTACTTATAAGAAGTATCATCACAGACTATTTGAATGATAGTGGTGACATATGTATATGACACGGATAACGGTGCGAAGACATACAATGTTTTGGGTGGTGTACCTCAAGGATCTGTATTGGGGCCGCTACTGTGGAATATCATGTACGATGGTATCCTGACGCTCCGTGTACCTAATGATGTGGAAATCGTGGGTTTTGCTGACAACGGTGCAGTTGTAGTGGTTGCAAAAACCACAAATGAAATAATGGAGAGAAGTAGGTTGACAATCATTATTATAAACAGGGGGTTGATGTCATTTGGGCTTGAACTTGACCTGTCTATAAAACCGAAGCAGTTCTAGTTACCAGTAGTAAGGTGAAAGAAACCGTAACAGTTGATGTAGGGGGAATCTTGGGTGTGGAAATAGATGCGCGTTTAAACTTTAAGTACCCTATATCACTCTCTATGGATCGCCTGTATGGAGTGATGCGATGGACTTCGCAACATATAAACGCAAAGTGGTATCGGTGTACCGCCTAAGTGTCCTAAGTGTGATATGTGGCTTCGGCACAGTATATACTGACGCGGCACTCGTTATAGCGGGGATGATCCCAATCAAACTTCGCACTAGAACGCGCTTCAACAATGATAGAATAGCAAAGACGATGGGATTGCTCGGACAAGTGAAAAATGGCTAAATATAGGCAACACGACGAGGTCAACCACTGCCTGACACAACTGTTAAGTGGACATGGTTGTTTTGGTGCATACCTGTGCAGGTTCAAGTACACTGAACCTTCAGATGTCCTAGGGCAGCGTCCAACAGCAGAAAACATAACGCAATTAATACTTGTCTTTGAGGAAGGATGGAATGCTGTAAGCCATATGGCGATAGTGATATTGAATGAGCTAGTCACCTTTTTGTGAAGTAATGTCAATCGATAGTTCCGCATGGAGGATGTGAAAGCGATGGGTGTGTTGTTTTAGGTGGTATAAATCCGCTACTGTTGCTGAGGTGGTTTTCCCACCGATGCATCATCTTCCGAAGATTTTCCACACTTTACAAAACCCAAAAAAAAAAAAAAACACAAAATTTCTTTAAAAAAAATTCAAAACTTATTTACTTTATTCACCGCTAAAAACGAAAAAAAAACTATCAATAATTTTAATTACAACTTATACTATTGCGGCATAGATGTCACCATTATACATTTAAAATTGATCTCTATGCACAGCATTATAAATTATGCGCGATGGTCAAACAAAATGAGATCAATAATAATTGTATTCTTGATTTTCTTGTGCGTTGTACATTATTTGTTTAAGATCATTTCTAATTAAAGAACTATCGCAGGTGTTAATTATAAAGTTTCTCAAATGATTCTTAATCTAAAAAAAAAAAATAATAATCAATAGTAGGATGATCATAAATATTTTGTTGTTGATTTTTGTTAATATAAATATTATGTATATACATATAAATTATTCTCAAATAAATAATAAACAAAAAACCGCCAATATAAAAACTTACTATATAGTATACTCATCGATCGATTAGAGACTGACCAAATATGATGGTTATGTAGGTATTTTTGGCAATGGAACTGATCCCAAATAACAAAAACACATAAATGTACAGATATTGTATTAATTAAATGATATGTTAGACAATAAATTAATATGTAAATATATCGATCGATCGATCGATCGATTCTAAGAAGAAAAAAAATGAAAAGATCGTTCCCGATCGTACATACGTACATATTATATTATACAAGATTTAGTTTTTTTATCTATGAAATTTATTAACTGTCTGTGTGGAATATCTGCGACCATTTGTGCGTGGGCTAATGTTCATGTTCAATTCTCTATTACTGCTGTATTTTTTTTTTAGTTTTTTTGTTTTCTTTAAGTCTTATTTTAAGTGAATTGAATTGTACAATAAGTAAATAACATACAAGAATATAGTTTTTTTTTAATTCAATATTTTTAATTCTTTTGTCGTCGAGGTGTCTCGCAGTTGATTTATTTTGATTTACGTCATATATTTAGTTCACAATCGATTCTTATCGGACATGATCAATGTTTTGTGCGTTTTTTTTTTTAGTTTGTAGTTTTTTAGAGATCGAATAAATTGGTTTGTATTAAATATAAATAATAAGAACAAGATCTAATAAATTATTTATGAATATATAATTATATTTGAAATAGTTTGGCATCGATATCGCGATCGAGAGGGAAGGTGATCATAAATGATGTAATATTTTGTGTGTTGTCTTGTGTTATTATTATCAATTTAGAAGTGTGCTTTTTGGATTTTTTTTTATTAGTGTGATGACGATTATTACTAATCGCACGTGCCAACCTTCGATTGAACTAGAGTTGCCTATATACAACCTGGAACACACAAAGCTCAATAAATCATAACCAGTGACTAAAACATTAGGAATTACATATTTAGAATGCATCGAGCTTTGTTCAAATTCTAATAAAAATTCATAATTGTGTCGAATAGAGTTTTAAGGCATAAGGATTAAATTTTACAAAAAGTTAGCGAAATACGGTGACGGCAATCTAGATATTGTAGTCATCTCAAATACAATGTACCGGTACGTTTTTATCCCATATTGGTTATTACTGAAAGATGTACTAAATGGACGCAAGACGTAACCAGTAAAGGCGTTCCTTTTCATAAATAGCCAGTTCAAACGATAAATAAATTGAAAATATTGTTGAAGAAAAGTTGTTCGATCAATGCATATACTAATAAAGATGCTCTAAAGGAACTTCAAAGACTACCGAGGTACATGTAAAATTGTAGCCTCTGCTAAAACTTGGTTAATTAGATTGTTCTAATTAAAATGAAGCGATTATTAAGATTACTACTGGTGAGGTCTTAATAATCGCGAGAATTAAACAATCAATTTGAATAATAATTTTAGTTCTGTTTTATTAAATAAATTTTTTTCGGTTTATATAGCAAAATTAAATTAATTTTGTGTACATTTAGCATTTCTGCTATATATTGTTTTTTTTTTTATAAAATCAAAATATTATTATATATAAACCTGTATGACCTGTTTAGTGAACTAAACATACTCCCGGGCGGTTGTGTAATTTTTCATGTATTAGAGGGGTTTGTTGTTGGTTGTGAGATTATAAAGCGCTCATTTCTACCAGTGGTATAGTGGGGATGGTTGCCTGGGACTGTTTGATGTTTACCTTCTACGCAGGCGTCTTATGCCCCAGATATGATTAGTATGCCACTCCAAAATAGATGGATCATTGCATAGTGATGCACATGGTGTACGCTCTGATTCTGCGGAAAAGATTCATTCTGCTCCAACGTTGCGATTTGATTTTCCAATTCAGTTGTTTTTGGCGCAGTCAACAATTTGATCTGCTGATTTTCTCTCATTTTGCTTTAGACTCGTGCACTAACTCTTAGATGATTTCTCTCGTGTAACAAAACCGGTGAATTATGAAACGCATTTCTGATGTTGTTGTGAGCTGTTCCTGTCGGTATGATTAACGACTCAGCGTCCCTTAGCATACATCCCGGGCTTAAAATTATGCGGTTGAACAGTAGAGTTACATATAACGTCAACTATCGTTTCATTGGGTATGGCGTAAATCCACTGGTTCGGAGTGTGAAGCTTGATCCAGTGGCATGCCATATGGACTTCCTTTTGCCGCTGCAAAAGGGCTAGTACGCATTGTCCTTGGTGAGTGATTGTATTGATAATTGGTGAGAGTTTGCGTAGGAATCGTGTTGGTTGGAATAATTAGCACCGGTCCACGTCTTTTTTTGTTAAAGTCGCGAAATTCTCTCGACGGTCATCTACGGCCAAATAATCGGTTGTTTTAATAATGTACGACTGAGTACCACTGTGGTTAATATCTGGAAGGGTATTACTGACAGTAGTGTGTAGTCCCACGTGAAAGCAAGGGGTAATGTTGTTTCAATTATTACACTCCGTTGTGTTACCCTAGTTCGTGTTTTCATGCTTTTATACACATGAGTGAGATCATAGAGATTGTGTCCTGGGATGGTAGCGTCCAGTAGACCTTGCTGAATATCTTCCAGGTTTCTCAAAACTAGACTCAATTCGAGTATGCTGAGTTTTATCGAGCGCGCTCTATCCTCGTAAGTTCGGTATTCCTGAAGTTGTGACATTTCGTTTCGTTGGTGTTTTTGTTCCTTTATTAAATTATTTATTGAAGTTAGAGTGAGATTTGTATTATGTTTGACTAACTTGACAGTATTATCGATCAACGTTGTTGTATTTTTTATAAGTTGGTGTTCGTTGTTGTTAATTTTCTCGAAAAGATTTTCATAGTCACTTGCCTCTCGTTGTGTGAGTAGTCCGAATAAATCACCTAATATGATTCTAGTCGCGTCTCCGAAACCTCGTCTCACACGTTTTTGATCTTTGATACGTGCTAGTGCGATTAGATTTCTTAATTGCCATTGTAATTGGTTGAGAATATTGCAATTAGACAAGAGTAGCTCGTTACACAGTGTCTGTATTTCTTCGTAAGCTAGTTTGACGTCCTTGATTTCATCCCAGTAGCTGCTCATGTTATATTGAATTACTATGGTCCATTCCATTGCTACAATTTCTAGTTTGCCCAGCCTTTCGAAGTATATGCCGATAGACTGATTGAACGGTTTTAATTGGTTGTCGGCTTTTCCGAGTCCTAGCAAACAGCAAACTGATAGCATTGTTAATGCTGTACCATATTCATTTTTCCTACGGTTTTGACTCGCCTGCTGGGTTGTTGTCTATAGGAGCGTCACTAAGATTCGGACCGGAGCTAGATACATCATTTTTCAGTGTTTCATCTGTAATTAGAGGAATTTTTTGTGCTGGTGGTGGTTCCTTTGATGGCTCTTCAATAGGTAATTTGGATAATTTAATTATTGGCCGCTTGTATGTTGCGTTCCTACATTTAACTGTGGCTGTTCGTACTAAATTATCTTATTTTACTTATTATTTGTTCCTGAATTAGAAATTTTTAAATTTCAGGTTATCGACATAATTAGTTTTCTAATTTCGCGGCAGATTTACAGAAATTCCAATTTTAATTGCCAAATTTTCCTGGGTTCTTAGTTCCTATATGTATAGTTCATCAATATTAAGGCTCCGAAGTTTGCGACTCCTACCATTTTCCTGTCGCAATCTCCCAAGTTCGCTAAACTCCTAAAAAACGATTTTATTACATTTTGGCAAACGAAATTAACTTAATTTCTAATACATCGGAATTTATTACTCGATTAACTCCAAATTGGTGCCCTCGTTGATACAGTTAGTATCGTACTTGATGTGGTATTCGAGGGTCTCGAGTTCGATTCCCATAATGGTGATCAAAAATCACGGTTGTGCGTTTCTAATGTGGACGAATGTGTGATTGTCCGGGTACTACACCGTGGGCATAGTAAGATTAGGGTCCATTCAAGGCTCATGGGTTGTTTTGAAATTTTCTCTTGAAGCTAACAGTGTTAGATATGGCCAAAATCAACCCACCTAAAATGAAATGGTTTGTATTCAATGTTTGCATTCACTAAACAGCTATTAATGCTTTGGCTAGACTTTGGAACATGATTTTTAGTAAGATTAGGGTCCATTCAAGGCTCATGAGTTTTTTGAAATTTTCTCTTGGAGCTAACAGGGTTAGATATGGCCAAAACCACCCCTACCTAAAATGAAATGGTTTGTATTCAATGTTTGTATTTACTAAACCACTTTTAATGCTTTGGCCAGACTTTCAACCATGATTTTTCGTAAGATTAGGGTCCATTCAAGGCTCATGATTTTTTTTGAAATTTTCTTTTGGAGCTAACAGGGTTAGATATAACCAAAACCACCCCAACCTAAAATTGAATGACTATTAATGCTTTGGCCAGACTTTGCACCTGTATATACTTTTAAAAATCTACGAACTTTAGAAAACACGGTTTTAACGATTTTAAACATTTTTATGGTTCTTGGGTGTTTCCAAATATGTACCTATAATTTTCAAAATTCAAATTGAGCTACGTATAAAATTCAGAATTTAAATAATACATCTATTGAAATTTCGAATTTCGTGTATAGGTTATTCGGAATCTAAAAATTTGTTTTAAATTTTGAAAATTTTAGAATTCTGAAAATAAAATTTGAGTTAATTTGATTATTACAAGTCTTTTAAATCCATATTTCGAAAGAATTGTAATTTTAAATTCTGAATTTTATTCCTAAACTTTGAAATTTGTATATGAATTTTGAAAATTGTGGGTATTCGGAAATGACCAGATACTTTGGAAAACGTTCTAAATTGAATAAATTTATAATTTTAAAATATCAGATATCTGGCAGCTGCCAGATCCTAAAAGAAATTGATGTCGAATTCGAACTGTGATAGCGGACTGTGAAAATGTAAAAGTATGTTTTAAGATAAAGTTCTAGAATAACTAGAAAGTCAATTAGAACTAAAATGGTGTTTACAGTGGCGTAGGGTTGTGCGAGTATATGTAACCAATTTTGGTATGTAGCAAGTTATATAAAATTAAAGCCAACGTAAATACACTATAAGCCTGATTGTTGCAAAGGACTTATTATTGTTGTGAATAATTGCTGTTGATACCGGTCAAAGCAATAAAACTTAATATAATTTTCATAATTTTCCCAAAAGTTGTTCTATTAAAAATATTATTACTATACTATTAAAAATATGTTCTAATAAAAATATCCGACGGCAGATTAAAGGTTAATTCCAACATTCAGACATCTTAAAAGTTACTCACGGCAAGAAGTGACCTGATGGGTGGTACTAATAAAACCGAGTAAAAGCTCATGCGCATAAAAATTTTAAGTTTATATTCAAATCTGTAATTTCAGCTTTGTCGTATATGCACTAGTATAAAAGTAAATTATACAAAATGCGTCGCAACATTGGCCAAAAAACACTGGAAATCACTTTATCGATTCACCCAAAAAAATATTGGATTTTTTCTGGAACCATTTTCTTGGAGAATATTTAGAACGTCTGGAGGAGTTCTTTCAAATGAATAGCGGTTTAGAAAATTATTATGGTATATAAGTATATATGTATATGATCTGCGGGTGTGGCGTGGCTGATGATTGAGGGATACATCAGTGCAGTGTATCAAAAACTATTATTGACCAAATTAACCAGAAACAAAATTTCTTGTTGAAAACGTTTCAGTATATGAAGACTGGATGGAATAATATAAAGCTGCAACGCCACAAAATTATTAGTTTCCCGTGAACTGTTGATTGCCTATGTCCGAAGATTTAAACACATTGTCTCATATGAGTATAAAAGTTTAAGTTCAGTAAATAAAGAATAACCTCTTTTTTAGCACAAGATTCGCGACGGTTAAATCTTAAATTATAAGAAATGTGTGAATTAAAATAAATATTATTTGAGGGTGAAATTTTCCCCAATAAGAAAAAATGTTTTATTTAAAAACCCCTCAACAAATGTTTGGCTACGCCACTGAGTATTTAAAACTTTTCTATAGGTTTTTACTTTCCTACAAATTTTTATAAATTAATATAAGGTCGTATAAATCAAGTGGTCCAGATGAAGTTTTTTCTGCTGAATTACAGCATGGGTTTCCCCTAATTCAGGAACATTTACTTCGACTCTGTCAAGCGTGCTTTACGTTTGGATATGTTCCACAGTCCTGGAGCAGGAGTAGATTTGTGTTCATCCCGAAAGCTGGAAAACGGATTATATCAATCCACCGGCAAATGTTGGCAGATATATTAGGGATTATCACTTATCTATCATCCCACTCAGTAGCACTCAACATGCTTACAAAGTTGGGAGATCATCTGAAACTGCGCTGCATGAACTTGTTACGAGGATTTGAAGATCGCTTAGTATTAAGGAGTTTATTGTGGGCACTTTCCTCGATATTGCGGGTGCCTTTGATAGTACTTCTTTCGCTTCCATCACTGAAGCCTGCTTAAACTTTGAAATTGACCAAACCATTGTTACTTGGATTGGATCTTTGCTGCGGTCGCGCATTGTTGTGGCCGACCTGGACTCCCTTTCCATTTCGGTTAAAGTTACTATAGGCTGACCCCAGGGAGGTGTCCTGTCACCTCTCCTGTGGCTCTTAGTTATTGACGAATTACTTGTAAAACTACAGCAATCCGGCTTCACAGCTCAGATTTATGTTGATGACTTAGTCGTTCTGGTTCAGGGTAAATACCTTAATGTACTATCAGACTTAACGCAACGCACTCTCCAAGTTGTAGAAATGTGGTGTCTAGAGAAGGGATTGTACGTTAATGCATCGAAAACTAGTCTGATAGTCTTCAGTAGACGTAGGAATACTGGAGGGCTGACTGCTCCTTCTCTTTTTGGAAAAACGATCGCTAGATCCGACACAATAAAGCATCTGGGTGTCATTCTGGACAGTAAACTCTCCTGGAAATCTCATATTAAAATTAAACTGCAAAAGGTCACTTCCATTTTCTGGCAGTGTAGAATTGGGAAGTCGTGGGGTCTGACCCCCTAAATGCTGTTGTTTATTTACAAATCTATAGCTTTACCTATATGCTATCCTACGCGTTTGTTGTTTGGTGGCCTGTGGTTCAGTCACCTTATGTCATTGCGAAGCTTAATAGCATACAAGGGATGGCTTGTCGAGGTGTTACGGGTGCTATGTCGTCGTCTTCTACTCGTATACTTGCTTTGCAGGCAATCTTATTCTGCCCCCACTGCAGTCGGTCATCCTAGGCACAGCATGCTCCGCTGCCTTTCGTCTGCGGTGTATTGGTGCGTGGAACGCTCTCGGCCTGATCACAGGGCATAGACTAATCTATAATTTATTCAGCTCATATATACCAGTAATTAATATGGTTAATGACAAACTGTTGCCAGAATTCTGCTTCCATATCTCTTTCTCGGTGGTTTATCCAGCGAGGACCTCGTGGTTGTCTCCAGAATTTAAAGACTGGGTGGCCCAGTCGCTCGTGTTTTTCGCTGACGGGTCTCACTCTAATTTTGGTGCAGGTTTCGGAACCTACGATCATGTGGTAGTCTATGCCGGAACTGCACGGTATTCGAAGCGAGCTGATTGCACTCACACGTTGTGCAATTGACGTTTCTAACTTCCCTGTTTCCGGAAAAGACATTATTCTATGCAGTGATAGTAAACCTGTGTTCTATTCATTACGAAATCCTATGATCACTTCCAAAGTGGTCAAGGGCTGTAAACATTTTATTAACGTCCTTTGCTCTAATAATCGTGCCAGAGTTATGTGGGTTCCGGCTCTTTGTGGCATTGATGGTAATCAGATTGCTGATGTTTTAGCTAAAACAGGCTCAAGGATGAAATTAATTGGACCTGAACCGGCTGTGCCCCTGAACTTTAATTGAGGTAAGGAAGCTTTTAAGAACTACATGTTTTTGCAGGCTAAGCGTAATTGGCTAGCTTCTACCAAATGCCGAATGGCTAAGTACTTCATTTGTGAACCTAATCTGAGGCTCACAAAGTTTGCTCTATTTTGAAGAAAGACACACTGAGAGTTCTGGTTGCTATTCTGACCGGCCATGGTCGTTTTAAACTCCATTTACAAAGAATGGGACTTGTCAATCTTAACAATCATTAAATGTAGGTTAATTGTCATCCCTACCCTGGTTTAAGCTGTTATACAGTTTGCCAGAGCAGCCGAGCGCATTTGCGAATTGGGTTCCAGCCAACTTTAATAATAATAATAATAACGTCGTATCTCAAAAAATGAAACCTAGTCGATTAAACGAAAGGTAGTCCGCGGCGGGGATGGGTATATTTTTATAATTGGCTAATATTTTATAATATTATTCAACATGTAAAGAACCAAGGTCACTTAACCTCAATGTTTGCATAATAAATTCCAGATTTTCACACAGAATTTCATATTTTTTATCGCTAGTTTTGAAGTTTGACAAAAACACCTTGGTTGAAATGGTGTGGCAGTAGTTTTAGGCTAATTATTGCTATATATTTAAGGCTAAGACACATGTCATACCTTTATCGAATGGGTTTTCTTTAGTGATACTTTTGGGAGAGACGATGGAAAACTACTCTTGCTTGTGCCAATTGATTTAGATTTTCTGAAATTAGTAGCAGTTAATATACATATATACACCAACAATTTGCAAAACTAATTTGAACAACTAGATTTTTGTGAAATTTTTGAAATAATATGTGTTGGTGACCCGATGTTAGTTTCTAATTCCCTATGTAGCTTTAAATTCTCAAAATTGGAAAATCCACAGTTACCTATAGTTACCTATATTTCATATTTTCAGATAGTTTGTGATTTATTCATTAAATTCGGAATGTCGGAATAAATGTGATACCACTAAGATCCAAAAAAGTTTAATCAAGTTGTCAATAAAATAATAATAACCAAAAATCCATTAGGGTTCATTGTTTAAGACCCATATGCCCTCGTAGCGCAATTGGTTAGCGCGTTCGGCTGTTAACCGAAAGGTTGGTGGTTCGAGCCCACCTGAAGGCAGTTTATCATTTTACACCAATAACGTTAGCAATGTTTCGTCGGGGTCACCAATACATTCAACAAAAGTTTCCATATCCCAAGCTCCTCCACTCTTGTCACTATAATTAGGAATATTTAATCAAAATGAGTTTAGGTGTTGGTGGGGTATGGTGGAAATCTGAGAATACTTTCCACGCCCTATCAAGCACACAATTAGTAACGCGCAATTGCGTAATTTTTCTATCAAAGTAGACCAAAATACTCCCAATAATCTTAATTCTTCAGAAGATTTCTTTTGAAGTTGTGTGCAAATCCAGAATTAATGATATATAAGCGCAAGTTAGATTGGACATTGGACTCTTCGCCCATTTGTCCTTCAACCTGCCTATACCAAACGAAGACAACAACTCTACGGACGTTACTCCATACCGCTTGATTACCATAAAAATATTCTCACATTAAACCGCTTCGATCAATAAATACATTGTGTGGGCACATACCGCAGTTTGAATTTCGCTTCCCATCCATTGAACTATTTTACAATACACAAGACATAAAGATTTTTGATTTTCTTCTCAAACTTCTAATTTCTGCGCTATATATTTTTATATTATATTATGATAATTTACTAGAGATTATTAATTCAATTTAACGAGAATTTGAAATGAAGAAAAAAAAAATTAACATGTCGCGGTTTGATTGATCGATTAACTTGTGTGCAGTTTGGGAAATGTTCGTTGTGTTGACGTCTTATTAGATTTATTTGACGCACAACTTTTCAAAAATCAACATCCTACATTTCATATATAATGCGCGATAGAGGTGTGTCACGTACATATATACATACATCTATCTATCTATGTATGCTAGCGTACCATCTAATTTGTATGTGGGTTGAGTTCATCAAATCAATTAAACGACACCAAGTTGTTGTCCCTTATTTAGAATCAAGTTTATTACACCGCGCGACCGCGCTTTGTTGTACATATTATTTAAAGAAAAGAGCGCGCGCGTCATTCCAAATAAATTTTTATATATTGGTGACATTTTGTCTCGTACGTTTGCGCGAAATTTTGATTTTATTAGACAGACAGTCTACTATATACAAATATTATTCAAAAAATATTATTTAAATTATTCCGCCTACATGTCCCACCCATAAAATCCGTGGGTTTATACTCAATGAATTTCCTTGTTTTGTGCGTGTATACAAACACCTATATGTATCTAATGTTGATACATATATACATAAAACTATAAGCCGATCAAATCGATTTAATGTGCTCAGGTGCAATTTATATACACAAATCTTATATATTAGATCCTAAAATCATATAACCTGTGAGATCAATCATAATCGAGATGCTTATCTAACATCAAAATTATTTATATTCAATTTATATAATTTTTGTAATCTTAACGCGAATCTTTTATATATAAGAGTTAAGAATTATAGTTTTTATTTCCGTATGAGATAATCTCGCACAAATCTGTAAGCACAACAAAAAAAAAATGCTGTCATCGCACAACAACTTAAACGAGCGCGCGATATTTTAATTCGTGCATTTATATACATTTTTGATTTGTTTATCGCGCCAATGAATCATGAAAATGAATTTGCGCGTGAATTAGATTACTATGTGCGGCGATGAAGATATATTGCAATTCACTCTAAAGTTAATGTTTTGGATTGTACATATGTATATAAGGTGCTAATGAGACGATAATTAGTTGTGTGTTTTGACATTGAGGTGTAAAATTGTATGTCGCACATATAGTAGTTTTCAAACTAGTTTTATGAAGGTTCATGGTCGGCGGACAATATGCATTTTAGCTTTGTTTATATTTTATATAATTCTGAGTAAAATAGCTCAGTTTGTTAATTTTCGATTTTATAAAAATATATTTGAAACACGTATTTGACAGAAAACGCGAAATACTATAAGCATCAAATATTGCAAGAATATATAGCGGCGATTTATCTATTAACTTCTATTCTTAACATTTTTATTATAAACTATATACAATATATAGTATATATATGTATATATATAGTCTGGTTTGCAGCTATGTTTCTATTGGGATGGACGCAGAATATAAAAGCGTACAACTTCAATCTCGAACTTCGCGTTCACGACCAACAGTCGCCGGATAAAATCGAAACAATTGAGGCGAGAGTAATACAAACAATTCTCGCATCTCGACAAAACATGGGGCGAGAATAATACAAACCATTCTCGAATCTCGAACCTCGTTCCCGACAAATAGTCGGGGGATAAAAGCGCGAGTTCACAACAAACAGTCGCGAAATACAATCGAAAGGCGAGACAAATATAAACAATTCTCGAATTTCGTTACACGGAAAACAGTCACAGGAGATCTACAGATAAATTGACTCAACAAAAAATAGTCAATTTACAACAGATCTTCATATTAACGCCGCAAAACATAGGCAATGAAAATGGAAGCTCTGTTCAAAGCTCAATGTGCTCGGTTCGATCAACTTCAAAAGAGCAAAAGCAATTACACCAAAGATGGTGAAAGCAGGAAGACTCAGGAGTACTTGCGGAAGAAACTATCTCAAATTGAAACCATTTGGAAGGAATACAGAGATGAAGGACGATCATATTGGATGAAAGAGAGTCGTTCCAGGAATTCTATGCGAGCTATCGAAATGAGTTAGAGGATAAACTAAAAACAGAACTGGCAGGACCAGCACGAAACAATGAATACCTGCTGTGTATCAAATAACCAACCACTATTTCACAACCTGCATCAGATCAAAACACAATAAATTTAAGTCTTTCCACACAGGCCAACAACAATGTGGGAAGTTCATGCAATACAATCAAAAACAACAATGGTTGTGGTTCCGCTATACAATCTAGAGGTCAAGCATGGAAATATAAAGCACAAGATGTTAAACTACGTTTGTGCTATAGATCAACTGCAATACAACTGCACCAACTCGAGGCCAGATCGAGCAGTCTCACGAAGAACTATCAGCGGATGCCATTCCAGAAGAAGAAGCCTCAGTGCCCTATTTCAGTGAAGACTGCTACGCACTCTTGATCAACAACTACGAGATACTGCGACCCAAAATCACCAAGCTACTTTACAACTACCAACCAACATTAAGGGACCTAGAAAAACATGAGGTCAAACTGAAACGAATTGAAATTCCACACTTTCATGGCGTGGCGATCCCCTAAAATGGGCGTAATTTCACGATCTATTTAGAAGGACAATTCATTAAAACAACTATATAAGTGAAACCGTTAAGACGCATAGATTAAAAGCTGGGAAGTGCAGGCAGAATCCAATCATGGTAATGCGATGCTGAGTTTTCCAGTATTACACTCAAAATCAGCAACTGTGGCAAGATGGGCCACATTTCACGAGACTGCAGAGAAGTAGATTGGAGAGAACCAAGATCGCGATCTCCTATCCAACGTATTGGCCAAGGAGGAGTGACAGGACACGAAGGTATTAGGAAAATACGATGTTGGGCATGTGATAAAACGGGTCACATATCGAATGTCGGGAAAAAAAGGTGGATACTGGCAGAATCGCGATCTCTTGGGCATCGAGGATCGGATAATGAGAAAATTGTGAACAAGAAGGAAGAACAGGAGCATGAAGAAACAGATGGATTAAGGAGAGTCAGCTGTTATTCTATCCCTGTAACAAGATTGGGATGAGGCGGAGACGGTTTAACAGTTTAAAGTGAGGAGCGGATGCCGTCATAACGGGCAAGAAGATTGCAACGATAAGGATCGGCAATACTGAGTTCTAACACAAAGTATACTCGAATAAAGGCCCGAAGTGACATGCGAGTAAATAACAGTGGTTTCAAAGTAGGAGATTTTGTATTGCGTATAGAACGGTTGGCAATGGAAGAGGGGCTTTACTACGAAGCAGCACTCTTTACGGAATTGACCGTACATCGTCGTCAAAAAGATAAATGACGTGGTTTACTAGGTTAGGAAAGGACAGCGAAGAATGGGTAGGGGGTAATGTCAGGGGGTAATGTTACGATCGTGACGACACCCCTGTTTGAGTAGAGACACTACGGTAAATGTAAAACTATTATAAAGTAGATGTGTCTAAACTATTCAAGAATGGTCTAGACACTCTCGAATATTCTAGAAGGCTAAAATATTTGGTATAAATAAGCGATACAATTTTTTGGAATTAATTAGTTGTGTTTTAACCGTGGGTGTGCTAATAGTAGTTTTTTTTTGTTTTGTTTTTATTTAGTATTTTAAATAAACAATTATTACAATCTAGTCACCTGGACTAATGAGCAATTTTATTCTAACTTTATTTACTATGGTGTCTGATAAATTGAAGTAAACCACATCGTTATTGTGGATTTTAGTTCAGCAGTACGCTGAATACACCAGCAATTACACCAGCTCAATAGGTTTAGTTCGTTTGAGCCTGCGTACAATATCTGTGTTAGCTTAGTTGCCTCAGTGTTAACGCATGGTGTTCAAGCCTTTGTCTATGTCTCAGTGCATTTTTTGGATTTCCTTTGAAACAGTGTTCTCTTTAAGGTCCCTATGGAGGTCTCGGTTTGTAACATAACATGGTGCATCAACGATGTTCCTTATTACTTTGTTTTGAAAGTTGGATACCAAAAGTCCAAAAGTCCGGTTTTAATATTTGTTTATATAATAGAAGTTTGTTGTATGTTGATAGAGCGGAGCCAGTTCCTATATCAGCCAATACATCTTTCTATATTTAAGCCCCAGTTCTTCGCTTTTCCTTTTGACGTGTGCTTTCCATCGTAGTTTTGCATCTAGTGTCATGCCAATATACTTAGCCGTGCTGGCATACTTCATTGTCCCCGGGATATATTCGAGTCGTTTGTGTGTAAAATTGATATGTGAACTGATTTAGTTTCGTTAAGTTTAATTCGCCATCTTTTGGTCGAGTTACGTATTTGAGTAATAGCTACCTGTAAATTCTGAGCTGATTCTTTATTGCTATATCTCTAACAGCTAAGATTGCCGTGTATCAGCAAAGGTCCGCACAGTGTTGTTTTCTAATACAGGTAGATCATAAGTGTACAATAGATATAGAACCGGACCTAATTCACTGCCCTACGGTACTCCTGCCTTAATTTATTTCAATTCGGAATAGGAATCGTCTCTAAAGAATCTATCTTTCAAGTATGATTCTAATATTGTAGTGAATTGCATTGGTAGTACAGTTCTTAACTTATAATTATACGTCTAAGAATATCGATGAGCAGACTTTTTTCTCTTTCAATAATATTAGTTATTCTGTGTACTTGAGCTAATGTTGAGTGTTGGTTGCGAAAACCGAACTGATGATTTGAAATCAGGTTTTTTCAAAGAGTTTAGACATAACCGGTAATAACGATATTGACCTGTGAGAACCAGTTTTGTGTGGTGGCTTCCCAGTTTTAGGAATCATAATTACTTCTGCAATTTTCTTCAGGCTGCGGGTACATATTTCAATCGAAAGGCAGCATTTATAATATTGGTGAGCTTTAATAAAGCTTTTTTTCGGATTCATATTTGTTTTATCTCATATATGACTTCTTTTGGTGTTGTTTGTAGGATTTCTTCACTTTCCTGTACAACCTCTCCAGTTATTTTTTCGGGTTCCAATGATTGGTCATCATGTGGTTCAAATATTTTTTCCAGGTGTTCAGCAAACCTTCGTACTTTATCTTCGTTATTTCTGTATCATTTTTTATCTTCTGTTCTGTTTGGAGGAATCTGCATTATTGGCCTTTTAATTCTTTTGGTTGCTCTCTTTGATTTCCCTTTTAAGTAGCTGAGTCAGATTGTTTAGCTTACTTTTATCTTCAGGGGCTCTAGTTTGTTGCCATATTCTCCTTGCCCTTCTTTTTTCTGCCAAGAGCTCTCTAATTTTCTTTTTAACTTCAGGGATGTATTCCCAAGCTGATTGCTGTATGTCACATATGTACTTGTGAACTTCTTTTTCTAATTGCTCCTCACTCCTTAGCGGAACCATTAAGTTAAATTTTCTTTCTAAAGCCAGTCTAAAGCATTCCCAATTTGTGTACTAAATTTGTGTACTAAACTAGGATATCTTTCTTTTTGAATGATCCTTTCACTTAATGTCAAAAGTATTGGGAAGTGATCAGAACTTAAGTCAAGACTTTCATCTATGTGTAGGTAATTTACAGATATATTCTTCACTATAAAGAAATCAATTAGATCTAGTATTTTATTTGGATCAGTTGGCCAGTAGGTCCGTTTACCGTTTGATAAGGCTTCGTAAACATATTTTCTGATAGCATTGAGGAGTTCCTTACCTGTAGTTGTTGTTTATAGTCTAGAACCTCAGTGGATATTTTTTGCATTAAAATACCCTCCAATTACAAATCTTTTCCCTAGTTTACTGAAAAATTCAAGATAATCTTGTTCTTTTAGAGATTATTTCGGTGGGCAGTAAATTCCAATAACACTAATAGAGTTATTTTTGGTCTAGATATTAACAGCTGTTGCTTGCATTTGTTCTATTTCATATATTAATTCTTCGAAGTGGTTAAAATGAGTTTCAGAGATGAGACAGACATCGATTTTCTCTGCGTCCAGAACCATTTGCAATTCCTGTTGGTGTTGCTGGAGTCTATTGGCATTCCAGCTTAAAATTCTTAAGTCATTAGACATGGTTTTGTTAATAGTAGTAAAAAGGAAAAAGTGAAAGTTAAGAGTAATCAAAGTGTAATAAAGTGTTATTAAAGTGTAATATAGTGTTGAGTGTAATAATTCGGAAATAAATAAAATTAGTATCATCTAGAATTTACATCGTTTCTAGAAGGCAAAAACGTAACAATATGTATTATTGACGATGCTAACATACAAAGTGGATTAATTTTCAACCGTATTTATTTAAGAATTTCACTGTCCGATGGAATATACAAACATACGATGGAAGTATACACACATTTCATAATTTTCAAGCAACGTACCCTTCTGAAAATATTTACTAAAAATATATTTTGACATTTCTTTTAGTTATCGCGAGATATGCTCTGTTAAATAGCTGCTCTAATAATCAATATCATCATATGTTACAGTGGACAAAATTGGCAGTCGTCAAATTTGTCGAGCAAAAAAAAAATATTTAAAGTCAATATCTCGTATTATGCTCAAATATGGCGGCGATTATTTGTTTTACCGCAGGTTTGAGCTCATATCATTAATTTGGTCTACAGAAGATATCCAAGAAGAGTGGAAGACTGCTCTTATCTGACCGCTTCATAAAAAGGGAGACCGGTTGAACTGCAACAACTACCGCGGCATAGTTTTGCTGAATACAGCCTACAAGGTTATCAGCATACACCGAAAGTAGCTTGGGTGATTATCAATATGGTTTGCTATAAAAATGCTATAAAAAGGACGTCTCTGTGTCACAGTCTATTTGTTATAGACTTTCAGCAGACGTACGACAGCATTAAGAGGAATACGTTATGGAACATCTTCTCCTATCTGGCCATACTGTCAAAGTTGATTTCTTTGCGTCAGGTTTCAATGGATGGCTCAATATGTAAGGTGCAAATAGAAGGTACAATTTCGGATGCCTTCGAGATAACATATGGAGTGGGGCAAGGAGACCCGATAGCTTAGATTATGTTCAACTTATCATTAGAATATGTCATTCGTCAGCTTAATATAGCACCTATATTACAAATCATCCCAGTTATTATCGTACGCTGATGATATTTGCATTCTGGGTTGCAACATCATCTCCCTGAAAGAAGTCCTCCTTCCGTTGGAAATGACAGCCCAATAAATTGGGCTTCAGATCAATGATGCGAAGACCAAATACATTATGATTGCCAGAAGACAGCCACGTGGCGATATTATTTCTAGAGACACACAGTATGAAACAGTTGAAGAGTTCAAATCGAGGATTGCAGCAAGCTACCGAGCATTTTACGCCAATATTAAAGTCTTCAAGTCTCCCGACATAACGCGCAAAGTGAAACTGGACATATACAAAGCGCTAATAAGGCCAGTTATCACCGTTGGTTGCGAGCCTTGGACACTCCGACCACCAAACTGGCCTTAGAGTCGGCACCAACGAAAGTAGGACCTGGCGGGAAACACCCTACCCTGTGGATGGACGGCGACGAGGGGGACCTGATAACACTCGGTCATCGTGCCTGGCGTTCTCTTGCAGTGGATCGAACTATTTGGAGGAGCATCGTTGAGGCGGCCAAATCCCTCCATGGGACCTAGCGCCAGCGTAAATAAAATAAATAAGTCTCATATTATTGCGTTAAGTTGTTCCTGATTCGTCGTTGGTTCCCTCCTATAAAACATTAAGCAACTTTTATAATTTATTATATTTTATTTGTAAGATTTGATTCAATTTTTATTTTTTATTCATAAAAATTGATCGACCTCTCATTAATATTTTTCTATCTCCTTTACTGTATTTGATCATGTGTGTGTGTGTGTGTGTGTGTTTGTAAATAAATGATAAGTTTAATATTTTATCGCGCAACTATAGTTGCAAAATTTTAGCTTAAGTTTATAATAATTAATTTTTAAAAAAATAAAAATATTATTACTATTTTATTGTTTCAATTAATTTGTTTTTAGTGGATAATGCGAAGGATAAATCAGCAAATATTTATTAAAAGTTTATTGATTCGTCGTCAATGTTAAAATTAAAACAGAGAGTTATTCATTAATCATAGTTAAAATCGAAATTTACCACCTATGTAATATGCCGTGCAAATTCATTACTGCGGTGTAAATAATTTTGGACTAGTTTTTTGTTATGTATATCTAATATGTGTATCTATATAATGTATAAACAAATTGCATAAGATTTGATTTATCGACTTACATTTTTGTAATCCTCTTATACTTATATAGATAGTTTATATAGTAGATTCACGATAAACTAACCACAAACTTTTGTACAAAGACATAAACGAAAGCGATATACAAAGACCACAAATATTCAAAACTAGAACAAAGAAATGCATGAACCATAAAAGCAAGTGACCTGATTCATTGCAAAGACATTCCCTTTCGACGCTTATAAAACAGATAAACTGTTTTTTTTATTATTGCACACAGCTGTTTTCTGCGGTTTATATACATACTATACATGTACTGATAAGTACAGCCACCAATATGAAACAGATCAGCATTATAGAAACATAATATCAGAGTTTGCAATAATGAAACTCCGTCATCAATAATTTGTATACTTACATATGTACGCGTAATTACGTTCATGCGAGTTAAAATCGAGATTTAATAGATGAATTTGGCATAACCAAGCGCATGAGATCATTAAGATATAATTTTGTTATGTATATACATATATACATAATGTACAATATCCGGAATGAAATGATTCCGGTGATTAAAGATCGCGGGACTCATAATTTCTGCGTCGTTCATATTTGTCTAATGAAACTAATGCTAAGATTTAATGATTTTACTTTAGAATCAAACTGGTTTACGATTGCCGCATTAAAATATTTATTAATACATTTTTGCATACCAAGCAACAATAACAACAACATTGCTGCTATAAAACGTTAGAGAAAGTATTTAGATATATCGAAGTTTATAGTGCGCGGAATTATAACACAAATATGTATGTACATATATTTATATAAATATCTAATACAGAAGCTGTTTGATTCTATATTATACCCGACCCGTGTCGAAGTATAAATCTTGTCAAGATGAAATATTTAAAATCGATATTCAGAATAATATAATTATTTTGCGTTCTAAATGGATCCGTATCCGCGAATTATTAGCGTAAAATATATGCATCGACATTTCAAGAGCAAAACGTTTTCGTATATAGTCAAGATCCGGATGGAATATTTGAATGGATTAATTAATTCATTATGCGGATCAATTTATATGTATATCAGCCGAGTCATGCTTCATTCATCAATCCATCCATGGAGTCTCTACAAATAATTTAATACTGGATAGGTAACCAATCAGTACATGTGAAATATTCTAAAGAGTTAAAGAAAGTTGCAGGGTTATATATGTAAGAAGTATTCGCTAACCTAGGGGATTAAGTATTTTCAACACGTTGTGTCTCAAGTAAATGTATAAGATATGGATATGAAACTAAGGTATGGATATGGTCAACATAGTAAAAATATAACGTATACCATGGGAATTATAGGCAAGTTTAAGTTCAGAGGCGTTGATATTCGAACTAACATTTAGCTTGTAAATGCAAATAAATAAGAGAACTGTACGAAATACGGCAGAACTCTTGGGTCTCGCAGAATTGGAGTTAATGAGGACCTGCACGAATTATAAGAAATTCTCATTTCTGGCCATCTAGGGTCCAAGTTATAAAATTTCGATATATTACTAATTAGGGTAGCTAATTTTTTCCTCTAGTTTTGGGTATTTCGTCGTGATTGCGATTACTTTAGCACTATATAGCCTCCAAGGGGTATACTGTGTTTATTGCAGTTTGTAGTGAGCGCTTAATTATCGTCCCAAACAATATTTATATATACACAAATTCACTGTCCCGGCATTACATCAAAATGTAAAAACCATTGATGAAGCACTGGCCGCACGAAGAAAGATGCTCTGTTTGCTTTTATGGACATAGAATGTGATTATGACAATATTTCAGACGAATCTATCATAGGGTTCTGGCAATGTGGAGGAGTGGGCATCAGAATCATCAAGTAGATAAAACACATATTGGTGATCAGAGAAATATCTGCCAACTTAGGAAAGGAAACCTAAAAAATATAGGTGCTACCAAAGGCTGCCGACAAGCAGGATTACTATCACCTCTGTCATGGTCGCTAGTAGTGGATGGAGAGATCTAAGCCGGATCCATTACAATGTTATAGGATATGCTGACGGCATATCCATGATAGTTAAGGACCGCAGCACGATCTCACTGTGGGAGAATCGATGCAAAATGCGCCCGATCTCATCAGAACCCAAACAAAGTATCAGTCATTTATCGTTCAGCCAGAGATGGAAACTAAACACTTCTCAGTTGGTGATAGTAGGAATAACTTGGCTTTGATACGGAAGTCATGAACATGGCCATTACGTAGCACAAAAGCTAACCAAGGAATCTTGTGAAAATAATAAAAATGGAAGAAAAATGCTATGGGCTAGTAGGAAAATTGTGTATTGGATCTGCGGTCTTAGCCCAAATGCAAAGAACTATAGATCTATAAACAGATGATTTATCTAGAAATATCCTTGTGCTGCGACTGTCTATGGTGGAGAACAATAATGGCAAAGCTGACCGAACTCCAGGGACTAGCGTGTCTTGGAATCCCAGAAGCCATGAGAACCACTCCGACGGCCGGTATGGGCTCTGCTACTCCTAACGTCCTTACATATAGCTGTAGAGGACAAAGACCTAAAATAAACTAAAGGAACATCTGGAAATCCTAAACAACTCTGGTAGGCCAAGATAGAGTTCATCCAAAAATACGAAATTCACATCCCAGTCAGGGAAGATCGGAATAATAATGCAACACGGATTTCAAGCACATCTTCCAGGCTGAGGTCTACGCTATTTTAACTGCAACTTGAATCATTGAAAGCAGGAACAAAAATAACCAAATAGTTTATATACTGTCCGATAGGCAATTATAGCACTTAACAAGTATTGCTTCCAATTCAAAATTTTTTTCCGAATGCGGAGGAGTTAGGGGCAACGAGAAACCAGATAGACAAGTAAAGTTAGATGCGGCCAAACGCTTATCAGACTATCACCTTTTTATAGATTGAATAAGGGCAACGTAGTGGAGGGTATAAGGAACTGAAAACAAAAAAGGTTGGGAAACCGTCCCAGGATTACGACAATCAAAAAGTTCCTGAAGTTTGATGCAAAAAGAACTAGCGAAGCTCTAAAACCCTTGCAGATACCACCTCAGAAAAAACAAGTAAAGTTTACTAGATGACTCGTGCAGGTTCTGCTGTGTGGAGGGATTCATCAGGTCACATAGTGGAATAAATTCCTCGTGCTACAATACAATAATAAAGGAAGCAGAATTAATCATTGAATATAACGGGTGCAGCGCCATAGCAACTAAAGGCATCCTAAAACTTCTTAAAGGAGTGGACATTTTTTAAGTTGCAAGGAATAGTGACTACAAAAGATCTCTTAGTTGCTGTGTAATAGGGCTGTGTACCTGTGTGTTTTTTAATTGGGCGGATCACTCCAGCACTCAATGGCACAAATGGGCCCACGGTGCAATACCCAGACAAACACACATACTTACACATTAAAAACGCCCAACCGTGATTTTTGGTCACCATCGGGAATCAAACCCGAGACCTTCTAATACCACACCAAGCATGCTACTAACTATACCAACGAGGACGGCGACCTGTGGTATACTTCCAACATGATAATCTGCGCAACAAATATTTAGCTGGCATTATAAATCAAATTTACGTTGTTAAACGTAAAATGTCTTCTCTACAGATTGCACATATAGTTTAAGTTTCGCAGTCCTAGGGGATAGAGAAATTAGAGGCCGAATTGCGTATGGTCACCCTAAAAGATTTTGGAACTTTCTTTTAAACAAACTAAATAGTGTAGGTCTTGTCGGATCTGTCACTGCCCGCATGGACCTCACTCTCACAATGGTGTTGTTGTCAATAAAGCCTATTCCAAATTGGAGTATATCAAACGATATTCTAAATTCTTTCATGATACATCAAGTTTTAAGTCACAATATACCTTATTTGATTGCATATTGAATATATAGCAGTATTATATGGCACCACGATAATTCACGGAACAACATTAAATACAAAAATGGCCAATAACATGTCCTGAAATAGCAGGAGTTAAAAGGTCCTTTGAATCAATTTGATTCTGTACCCCTGTAATCCAAAACAAGGAGCGTAGTAATTTCAATTATCCAGCCGAGATATGGGGAGTTGGTTTATGAAAAACGGAAAGCAAGGAAAACATGGCAGAGCAACAGAGCACCACAAAGCAAAATAATTTTTAATTACCTCTGCAATAAGCTTAAGCAAAGAATTAGAGAACTAAAAAATAAATCGGTATCCCGTTATCTTCGTAGTCTTACAGACGATAAAGAAACTGAGTATTCTCTATGGAAAGCTACAAAAGCATTAAAAAGACCAAATTATCAAATACCGTCAATCAAAAATGATAAGGAAAATTAAGTAACAAGTGCCAAACAGTAAAGCAGCACTTTTCGCATCTCATCTTGAATTTCCAACCATATGCTAGACAATCAGCGGATCAAACTATATAATACCAGCAAAGATGAAATTAACCATAACATAAATAAGAAAAAATCTCCTGGCTATGTTTTAATTACAGGTGAAATATAGTGAAGGCACTTCCTGAGAAAGGGGTACGAAAACTTCTTCATATATAATCAACGCTTCATTTCGGCTGAAATATATATGTACCTCTCAAATGGAAAGTAGCAGGAATAATTATGATACCAAAGCCAAACAAACCATCTATAATCATAAAAAGTCATATAGGCCAATTTCTCTGCTTCCAGTATTTTCGAAAATTTTTAAGAAACTGTTATACAAAAGGAAACCTATAATACTTCAGCGCAAGCTAATACCACCACATCAGTTCAGATTTCGAGAAAGCCACGCCGCCATAGAGCATGTTCACAGGATTACAAGTATGTTAAACAATACTTTTGGATGTAGCACAGGCCTTCGATAAAGAATGGCACCCTGTATTGGAATATAAACTGCATCGAGATTTGCCAAAAGAATACTTGCAGATATTGAAATCTTATATTGCTAACATATATTTTCGTGTTCCCCAAGGTAGCGTGCTGGGACCAGTCTTGTATTTACTTTACGCAAGCACTTACCAAACCCAAGCGGGACAACAATAGCAACATTCGCGGACGATACTGTAATTTTAGCTACTTGTTATAAAGTAGGCGAAGCCTACTTGTTAAAAAGAACTGGAGGAGTCTTACATTGAATATGGAAAAATGTATTGGCTAATTGGAAGATATTCAAAATTGTCAATACTTAAAAAGTTTCTACTATACCAACAAGTTTTAAAACCTATCTGGATTTATGGTATTCAGCTTTGGGGCTGTACTAAGAAAACCAATATTAAAATAATACCAGCTTTCCAAAATAAAGTGTTTCGTGGAATAGTGAACGCTCCTTGGTACATAAGAAGCGATAACCTACATAGGGACCTCCGGATGGAATACATCAGCGAAGAGATAACAATTCATACAAAGAAACACATACAACGGCTTGGTCAACATCAAAATGTTGGGTTACGTGGTATATGATGAGTAACACAAATGGAGTACGAAGGTTTCAAATAAACAAACCACTGGAATTGGGAAGACCACAATACGGCGGCCACATTTTTAGAGGCTATACTAATGTGTTATATCTTTGCAAAATGAACATAAGAAAGATAGAGAAAGTACTAGACGATATACTCGTATGTAATCAGTTGTAATATTAAAAAAAATAAATAAAAAAATAAAAAATTATCAGGATATACACACGGAAGAAAACAAAATGGAGGACAGCCTTACAAAAACCAGATAGAAAGCTTGAACGCAGAATTCATTAGAGGGTCTTAAAATATCCAAGAAACTCAAATATAGGGATGGGCGAGGTACTAGATTACGCCAAGTAATCTACGCGGTTGTCGACACGTAAAATATGATGTATAGATTTCTTGGCAATATTTTTTGTCAACGTAGACAATTAAGACGACGTCTTGTATTTTAAAAATGAGTGATTCAGCTTAAGCTTATGAAGAAACTATCATACGAGGGTAAATCAATATATTTGTAGCATCGATACAAAAGAGCTATATATTTGGAGAAATTCTATTTTTATATTTCAACATAATCTACTCCAAAATTAATACATTCATTACATCTTACAAATAATTTATTTAAACCGTCGAAAAAAATGTTTTGTTTTGGTCTTCAAAATAACCTTCAGTAGCGGACATGACTTCATCATTGTTTTTTTAAATTTGGAAACAGAAAAAAATCACTAAAGGCGAAATTTGGACTATAGGATGGGTGAGGGATTTCTTCAAATCCGCATTCACGCAGAGCAGTTTGTGCAATTTTAGCCTTATGAACGGGCGCGTTGTCGTGGAGAAGTAAAATCTTACTTCTAACTTTACCATGCCGTTTCTCCCGGATAGCAACCTTCAATTTGTATAATCAATTAACAAAATTCCTTCTGCATCCCAGAAAATTGTGGCCATAACCTTCCCAGGAGACTGTTGAATCTTAAACTTCTTATGGGGAGGTTCATAACATTTTTTCCATTGCATAGATTCTTGTTTGGATTCCGGATCCCAATAATGAATCCATGTTTCATCGCTCATCACGATTCTATTTATAAAACTATCAGGATCATTTTCTTTCATATTTAAAATGTTTCTTGAAGTTTCGATACGAATTTTTTTATGTTCCGCGGTTAGCAAACGGGGAACCCAACTTGTACTAACTTTTGAAAGATGAAGATAACCATGTAGAATTGTAAATATGGTACCAAAAAAAAAGGCTGAGATTTCTCGATAATTCTGCAATATTTACACGGCGGTCCTCTAATACAAATTTTTTTGCCAAAATAACGTTTTCATGCGTGATGGCGTCCTGGCAATCATCATCTTCTAGCTATTCTCTACCACTTTTGAATAATTTAACCCACTTCGTTACTGTAGAATATTTTGGTCCACATTCACCATAAACTTTTGACGTATAATTGAAAAGAAATTTAGCGTTTATTCCATCTTTACAAAAAAATTTGATTGCCGCACGATATTCAATTTTATTCATTTTCTATTTTTGACTAAACACGTGTTGCAAAATTGACGTCCAGAAATAAATTAAACAAATTAATACAAAAGTTGTTTCTAGATGTTTCTTGTAGATGAAAAATAAACAAAAAATAAATATTATTTTCTCTAAATTACATAAATTACATACCGATGCTACGAATATATTGATTTGCCCTCGTAAAAAACTAGTTTTATAGTTTATCAATAATACAGCATAATTTTTAAATTTATAACATCCCTGGTAATTGTTAGAAACAGTAATTTGCCATAGATTTAGCTTTAACTTTATCTAACCTATAGTTTGTGAAATAATATCAGAGCTGAGAAAAACAGTATGTAACGAATAACAAACTAAGTTTGTTTCAGATTACATTGATTTTTTTTAAATATTTCTAACCTAACTTATTTTTCTGAGATGGTAAGTTAAGGAAAAATGCATTGAAGATTGATTCACAAGAACGGATAAATTTACCTTAGCTTTTTATATCCGAGCTCTAAACCAATAAAATTATCAATAGCCAAAACAAATTATTTGTTTCCAACTCTTTTAAGTTAAAATATTTTGATCTTATGTTCGGATGGGTTTATATCCACGTGGAGCAACCTTGAAGGTAGGAAAACCAGAATGTCTTTTTAAAGGAGAATATGTTCTCCTTTTTCACTCTGATCTTGTTTACTCTTTATGTTATCTTTTGTCCTCTTTTTAATTTTCTATATATTCAAACTTGAGAAAGTAGGGGGCCCAACTAAGCAATTCGAACACTATTTTCGATGGTTGTCGTTTTTAGAAAAATACGTTTTTTTACTATTGCTAACCTTTTCTTTCCTTTACTTACTTTTGCAAAACGTTAGCCGTTAGCGAATTGCATAGTAGAGCCCCAGAAACTCTGAGCTTATTATCGAGTGGTAAATGGGCGAAATATTTGTGAACTTCGTAAAACATCAGATTTTTGTTTGCAGTACTTGGCCAAAATTGAGTTTAATAATTTAATACTTGGCCATCCTTCTTTGGAACAATTTGTTTTTCCCGTAAATAATTTCCTTTCCTGTTCTTTTTTAAATCATTTGAAAACGGATCTACTCTAATTAAAAAACTAAATGAAGGAGCACACATCTCATAAGAACCAATTAGGATAACTATAACCGGAAGAAAGCATAAGCAAACACAAGAAACTAATTTTTTCAGCCGAATCCCCTCACAACTTTAAGACCTGGAACTCCAAAGAGTATTAACTTTTTGAAGAAGATATATCATATTGGAAACCTATAGCAAATGCAAATGGTTCATATTGGAAACCTATAGCAAATGGAATTTTTTTGGATTAAGTTGAACTTTTATTAAAGTTTACGCTCATTCAGAGAACATACATTTTATTATTTGAAGCAATCTCCATTTCCTGTATGCGGCGAAAAGCGTTGGCAACCCAGAGAAGAATACGAGTTGAGAACCATGAAAATGGAAAACGGATTACCTTACTTTTTGATAGGGTTAATGAATTTACCGAAAATTAAAGTAAAAGTACCCTTTTACCCGGGAATTGGTCCGCAGCCTTAGTCGAACTTTTAAGTAACTCCTTCGTAATTTTCGAATCCTCAAAATTCAATTTTTTTGTAAATAAAATTATCGGAAACCCAGTAAATTTTTTCTGGATTTCGTTGAAAATTAAGTAATTTCTTGCATCCTTCCAAAATCGTCAGTATACCTTATGTAGTCCTTATCGTGGCTCTGCAAGGCACTGTATGTTTGTCAAGGTTAAAGTTTATAATTTAGATACTTTTGCGCTGTTTTTGCCTGTTCTCGACAATGTGAAAAGGGAGTTTCATTAATGGGGCTCGTAGTTTAGACCTAGCTCACAAAATCATTGTAGGGGTTGTCTAAATTATCGACATTTTCTGCGTTGTTGACATTGTCGACGAGTTGTTTACACGGCAACGTAGAAAATAATAGATGACGCGTAAATGCCCATCCCTGCTCAAATAGGAAGAAATATTCTTATGATGATGTAATATGATAGGCCACAGACTACTCAAAGATGGTCGCATCTGTCATCTTTGTCTATAACTGCAGGTGTAAAATTATCAAATATGTATATATTCTGGAGATTAAAATAAACCATATGCTACGTTTGATAATAATTTTACCTGCTTTATGAATTCGGTCATATAGATTTCTCACTAGCAAGATAATGGATAAGGAAATAATTAAAGAAAGATCTATAATCGTTACTGCCATATGCTACTAGGAAATAGTTAAACTGCTTGCAATAGCTAAATCTAATCTTTCAAATTCTGCTATCGATTTGATTTTCAATGCACACGACACACACATTGAGAATAGTACGTGTAAATTAAACACAAATTAAAAAAATTGAAAATCTATTTTAAAATACGCGATTATCGTGTATTTCATGATTAAATATTTTGTCACAATAATATTTATAAGTTACTAAAAATCGTTTTATATTAAATAAATAAATCTTGCTGGTCAGCATCCCAAATTTATATTTATACATACGAGTATACTACTTTTTACCATAAAAATGTCAGTCAGCGATTTTTATTTATGTTCGATTGTTGATATTATCCAAAGCGCCACATAAACTAATAATAATTAAACATTATACAATTAATTTGATATGTTTTCTTTTGTCTTAAATGTTTTAATAAGAATCATTATATTTCTTATGCCTATATACCATAACAAAAATTGTATTGTATACACACCACTTGTGTGTTTTACGATTTTTACGATCGCAGAAAACATTTTTTTTAAAAAAACTATCGATCCCAAAATCATAATAAATGATCTATGATTTAAACAAAGAATTTAAACAATTGGTTGTGTGTCACTCATAAATACTTATATGAAACAAAGTAAAATTTATCATATGCGATCGCGTATTTATATTGCCATACGATCATCAACTTAATTAGTTATAGATACACATAAATAATATATTATAAAAACCTATAGTAATACGATCGTTTAATGATTGTCATCGTATACACTACACTACACAACAACAAAACTATACTCAATTAATTACAAATAGTGATCGTAATAATTTTTGTTGAAATAATGAAATTCTTGGAATTTTCATTGTATGTACACATTATAATAGGTATACGAGTACATTGTGTATACGCTAATTTCTGCATATTACACCGATGGTATAATACAAAAAAAAAAAAAAAACGAACAGCGAACGACATTTTGGTGGATTACTCATGCCAAATGCAATTAATTTAAAAATCTAATTGAACAAAAGACTGAAAAACGTTAACTCATGTTTTAATTTGGTATTTGATATTGTCGACAATATGTTCGTGGTTTGATTGCTAATTAATATTGGGTCGAAGTTAATTATACAGCGTTAGGTGGCACACAGCACACTTTTGATTTTCATGTAATAAGAATCTGAATTTGTAATCAACAGTTAACTTTAAAAGAATATTTATTGTAGATTTATATAATTAAAAATGGATGCAGATAAAAATTAGGACGTTGTTTTTTCATAATAGCCAATGACTATTAGAATGGCAACTATATTTAAGACATATAAAATTAAAATTCGTTTGGTACGTATTCTACGTTATTGGTTATTTTGAAATAAAAAACAACGCCCTAATTTTTTTTTTTTTGACTAGATCAATTTACAGGTTCTTATGGAGATCGTCATTGCGAAAATACCACGGTGCCTCTACTATGCCTCTGAATACCTGGTTTTGAAAGCATTGAATTATTTGTATGTCGCTTTGTACCCCAGAGATAAGTCTAAGCGGGTTTCAGGATTTGTTTATTAAGCAAAATCTTATTATAGATATATAGATATAGGAAAGGAGGGAGTTTCTTCCCATTAACCAGTACATTTTACTGTATTTAAGTTGCAACTATTATTTTCTAGCATCAAGTGTTATGGCTAAGTATTTCGGTGTATTCGAATACGGAATAATTTGGCCATTGATATAAACTAGCTTGTATTCTATGTGTTGTTGTTTAATTTTATACGCCATTATTTTTATGTTGAGTCATCATTACTATTTTCAATCATAGGAGATCATAAGTACAGTTCTTTGAGGAACTGTTGCTTTAATTTTATTCAGTTCAGCATAGGCATCACCCTATATGACTCTGAACTATCTATCTGATATGAATGAATTTTGTATTACTGTATATTGTATATAGGTAGCAGCATTTTTAGTTTGTCTATCAATCACTCATGCCATACTTTGTTAAATGCCTGTGCTAATCCAAGAAAATCGTAGAGCAGACTTTTTCCCTTCCAGCGCCTTTTCAGGAATATTTGTGTTCGATGTACTTGATCGATCGTAGATTGTTTACTGGTGAATCCAAATTGATTATTAGGAATAAGATCCCTTACTTCGATTATAGGTTTTAACCTCTTCAATAATACCTGCTCGAACAGTTTTGAGATTAACGGTAGTAAGATCGGTATGATGTTGCTACAAGCGTTGGTTTTCCTGATTAGGTATTATGATGGCTTCAGTCACTATGCACAGTTGCAGTACATGCTTGACCCTAAATGATGCTGTAATCAAATTAGAAAATGTAACCAAAGCTTTTCTTGGGACTTCTGTCAAGATTTGACCTGTTATTAGATCGTATCCAGGAGCTCTTTTCTGGATCGATATATTTTTGTTCGAGAGGTTAAGACAATTTCTTATCGCTTTTCACTGTTCATTGTTTCTGGCCCAAGCCTGATCCGTATTTTTTTCAGATGGAGTCTGTATAATAGGCCTTTTTAGTTTTTTAGTTGCCTTCCTGGGTTTCCTATTCTTTTGTTATTTGTTAGCCTCCTCAGATACACACTGACAGATTCATTCTTCAGCTGTTTGATTTCATATCTTAAGTGTCTAGTAAGATTGTTTAATTTAGTTTTGTCTCGTGGAGCTCTAGTTTACTACTGCCACTTCCATCTTACTCTTCTTTGTTCAGTAAGCAACTCTTTGATTTCTCTAGGGTAATTATTTACCTTGGTTTTGATTTCAGGAGTGCTTTACCAAGCAGCGTGCTGAATATTTCTAGTTCATTGTCTAGTTACTCCGGCGTTTTTAAAAAGAACCTTTAGCTGTATTTTCTCTTCCAAGTTTACTTTAAAACTCGCCCAGTCTGTTCGTGAATTAACTAAGAATGAGTTGTTAATTTTTTGGATGATGTTTTCGCTTAGAGGAAATACAATCTGAAGGTAGTTGAACGATATATTTGTAATTATGAAAAATTCGACTAAATCTGAGCTATTTTCAGGATCAGTATGCCAGTAGGTTGGTTTCCCTGCAGAGATTGGTTCAAATTATTTTTTTTTCCTTTTGTGGTGGTTAATTTAGAGCCACAATAAGTATGTTTTGCATTAAAGTCCCCACCTATAATGAATCGTCTTCCAACATATTTGAATACATCAATATTTTGAATTTTCTTAATAGCGTGTTTTGGTGGACTATACAAGCTTACTACTGTTAGTTTATAGTTTTTGGTTTTGATGTTTACTAATGTAGCTTGTATTTCTCCTGATTCATCGTTTGGAGATACATCGTTTTCCTTAACTATAGCTGCACTCCGTTTTCAGAGTGAATAAGATGGTACACTCTGTAGCCTCTGAACTTAATGTAGGATTGTCTTGTGAAATGATTTAGGGACAAGTTTTTTATTACTGTTCTCTAATTTTTCAACTCTTTTGTTAATCGACAGTAATGATCCCTTAATGTTTGTCAAATTTATCTATATAAACACTGTAAGGTTGAATTAATATTATCATTTTGAGGATTTACGATTTTATGATTGGTGCTTGTAACCACATGTGCGAATCTCATTTTGCTACCTGACGCCTGATAGCAGTTACCTTACTTGCTAATTGTTCCGATTTATAATTTTTGTTTTGCTCATGCTTTTGTCGTTGAATTCTTTCGCTACCATGCTACATCTGAAAATTGCTGGGTGAGACTTACCGCAATGTACACATTTTTCATTTTTTGGTTTCGGTTTTCTGCTGCTTTATCTGTATTTTTTATTTTAGGTGTTTAGACCTGACCATTATCCACTCGGTTTTTTAGCTAATTCCTCTTCGTTCGTAGAGTAAATCTCTGGTTCAGCTTTGTTTTTACTTTTCGATCTTACTTTCATTCGCCATATTGTTTTGAGTTTTTTGAATATTATGGACTTTCTGTGTTAGAATGTGGATTTACTATTGTAGTTTCTTTAGTTTCAATTTACTAGCTTGTCATGCTTCAAATAGCTCTTGTTCTCTCTCAGAGCTTAGCTGTTTTTTTGTGAACTCGTATTTACCGGTGCATTTATTTGTTGATTTAACCCAACTGGTGTATTTTGTTGTAGGTATTTCCTTCTAAAGAGAGTTCTGGGTCTCTCAGGAGATCTCATGGTTCTGCAGTTCCTTCAAAATGGGGCTTCACTGTTATTAATTTCGTTCAATGATTTATGCAATAAATAACTCACCTCAGAATTCATTAGGTCTGGATAGGAACATCTTGCGAGTCCGCTAGAGGTATTTTAAATTCTTCCTGCACTTTGGTGATATCAAGTAAGTTTGCCCCTAACCGCCACCTGGGAGCGTTTCCGATGTAGGTTACAAGTTCCACTCATGGGACAAAATATTGTATATAACAATAATTAATTTATTAATACTGAAAACTTCAGATTCTAAAGTCTAAATTCACATTCAAAATTCTAATTCATACATACCCGTATATGTATTTATATTCCATGTAACTCAATAGAAAGGATTTAACATTAGAGTCACAAAACAATAAAATTAAATATTAATTATCATAAATCTACAAATGGTAATTCTATCAATAAAACTTAGTTGCAGGTAATTGAAACGAAAGATAACATTTCATAAATTAATGTTTATAGGAATAAAAATAGCAGGGGGTGCCGGATGCTTATGTGTTATTCGCGTGCCTTAGGGCACATTTACACTTTGTAGAAAATAACTATGTTATACAACAACCGATATAGTGTTTGGCTAACATTTCCTTTTCAATACTGAAAGCAAAATGATATCACTTCGAAATTAAAAAACAGGCAATCCGCAAATCTCATTGGTATGATTCATCTGGTTATTCCGAAATTGAAAATTATATACATAATATGTAGGTAGGTAGTATAAAGCACACAACTTTAAAGGAAAATACGAAAAATATTAGTACTGATGCCCTGTGGCGAGGATTGGGTTAAAAATCGCCAAAAAAATGTCGACTATAAACGAATGCTTGTTGTGTTAAAGAAACTCAGCTTGGTATATCTACTTTGTATATGGAAATATTCAAATTGAAAAATTGGTTTTCCGTATTTTCGGAATTTTTAGAATTTTCAACATAAAATTCAATTTGGAGTTATTCAATTTTAATAGTTAATGTTTTGCTCAATAGATGGCAGCGGTTGGATACTATTTTCTATTTTATATAATTCTGTTTGGCGAGATTCTATTTTCCATAATTCGGTCTCACAAAATTCTTTTTCATATATAATTCTGCAATAAATTTTTTTGCTACATAAAAATTCACTGCAGAATTAGTGTTTGTCAGAATTAGTCTGCTGCACCTTTGGAATGGGTTGGTTATGCCCATTGCCTCCATAGAGTTGTGTCCGCTTGTCCTTCTTGCTTGAACCTCAGCCATGTTCACCACTGTTGGAGCATTGTGATCGCTGAATTTCGATAGTGTAGAGTCCGCTCGCTCACTCAACCAGCAACTAACATGAGTTTCAAATCTCTGCAACATAAACGTTTCCCCCCTTCTTACAAACGTGGTGGTTTTTTGATCGGGTATATATAAATATGAATTTTATTTCTACTGCAAGGTAAGAACTCAGTCGCTTCTTACATGAGGAACAGACACGAGTGGTATTTATTTCCCATCTATTTGCCGATCCACACGTGTGTGTCTGTGATTGTGGGTATTTTAATAAAATTAGTAAAACAAGAAACAGTATTTTAAAAACCCAAATAATTTAAACCCGAATTAGGTACCGATCCCAGATGACAGCCGAACATATTTAATGTTATGGTTTTCTACAGATCATTTTCTACTTATCGCGATAATGGAAGTAATGTACTGGTATAATATATAGTATCTACAAGAGATATTCGAATTCAGAATTGTCTGGTATCTGAAATAAGATGGTTTATCAGTTCAACATCCGATTTACGTGAGTGCCATAGAGCATTTCAATATTGTGGGAAATGTAAGGGCAGTTGAGCATACACAGTCCACCTCATGTCACAAAGCAGAAAACTCACTATGTGGTATAGAAGGACAGGTTTATGTTAGTTCGTTTAGGATGGCCACCCTAACCTAATCTAACCTAACCTAGCACATAAACCTACCATTGACGCAGGGTGGGCAAAAAAATGGTTTTCCACTGCACAACTATCTTAAAAAGTTTCGAATACAATGTTGTAAATTTCGGATAATTCAATTTTTATACCCACTAAGGCACAATTACGTGCTTGCCTTAAGGCCAATTCGAACCTCAAGAAGCTTGAATTACTAAATTTGTTTACCCTCGGTGAAATCTATGGTTTAAAGCACTCGTAGTCGCAATGTTGTTCGTCAATTTACTGAATCAAGAGTGAAATGCTTGAGACATGTTAAAATAATACACAACCTTGGACGTTTTAAAAATTGTGAGGAAAATCATTCAGAAATGCCAACTGAAAGTCAAAATCTTCTAACTTTCTATAAATTCTTAAATAAATTTCTATAAATTCTGATAAAAGTCCTCAATTCGAAATAAAATTAAAATTTGTCACCTCCCCCTGAAACATGTAAATTGTTTGCTAGTATTTTGTATCAGGAACCAACCAGCGACGGCATCCACTATCCAGTTTTGAAGTCTCGCAGTTCCGTTGATTTAAATCTTTCCACACTTCCAGGGTCAAGAAATTTGGGATTCACCAATCACTCCGATATATCCAAGCTCTTCGAACCCATGGTTTATAGAGTGCTGCTCTTACCACAAACATTTATATATTTCTCCTGTCTATAGCATGGCTTAGTGAAGCTGAGGCTTTACCGTGAAGCTGAAGCTTTACAAAGCGTTGATCAGGCCCGTTGTTATGTTTGGATGTGAAAGTTGGGCGCTGACGGATGAGTACGAGAGATGGCTCCTTACATTTGAGAGAAGAATCATGCGTGTGATTTACGGCCCTAAACGCGAAATAGATGGTACATACCGAGCTCTGTACAATTTCGAGATCAGAGATCTGATGAAGATCCCCGATATTGTACATGAAGTTAGATCTCAGCGAGTACGCTGGCTCGGTCACGTTCTGCGTGCTGATCCGGAACGAATTGTGCAGCGATCTCTGAAAGGAGAGCCACCATATGGTAGGCGCAGAGGTCGTTGCAGGCGACGATGGCTCCACGATGTAGAGAACGACTTGGCCTCTTCAGATTGTCTAAGACAGTATGAAGACCAAGCTCAGGATCGAAACCGTTGGAGCCAGATTGTTGATTCAGTAAGGGGCCAGTAATGGCCTTTAACACTGTTATTATTATTATAGCATGGCTTATCTATAATCTAATTTATTTAATTTAAACTCCAGACAAACGTTATTTATAAAACTTTTGCTGAAATCGTTACTCAATCTTTATCACTAAGAAGAAGAATTTAAACTGTTAAATCATTCCTGTTGAGTGATTGCGTTCCTACCTTGACAATCCGTTATGATTTTTGATTGTTTCGTGCATCATCTGGCGTACGGGTATCTCGAAGTATGCAAATTGCCTTAATTTGCCGATGTTCTTACCATTTTCACTCAAGTTACAGACTGTGCAAGGTGCAGGGCGACTTAAACAGATTTTGTAATTGTTCAATTAAATATTGATTGAGTTTGAATGTGAGCAAGACATTAAGTCTCTTTCATTTTATCGTATTCGCTCACCCAGTTTACATCAATATATCAAATTAATAGCTTAGCATCACTCAGGAAGAAGTGATCTATAGTGGCATTGGTACATTTTTGGACAAACCAAATTCCGACAACAAAATTATATACAGGCTGTTTCAAATTTACTAGTCACTTATTGTTTGCCGCAACCAGTTATCGCGAAGCTTGGACGATTTGCGATATTGACATTTTAATCGGGAGTGATTATGTCTTCCAAATAATAGTTATCAAGAAGATTTATGGAGAGTTAAGTATACCAATTGGACAACAAACACTGTTTGGTTGGGTTATTGCTGGAACTATCGAATGCAACACCAAAAACTAGCACCAGTTAACACGCAGAGGTTTCTTTAGACTACATTTTAAAGTAATTTTGGTAAGTCGACAACATTTCTACCCAATCTCAGTTTACCGTGTTGTCATATTGAATTGTGGAACATTATCAAAAGTATACAACTATATATAAGTGGTGACCGATTTGAGTACCATTTAAAACCGAAAACCCGCAATGTTTAAAAAAAGCATAAGCGGCGCAATGGAGCGTCTTGAGAATATGGACTCTACTTTAAATCTTCAAATGAAATTTCTTTAAATGATACGTGGTTACTTGGCTCTACCTAATAATCAAGCACTCTTTGGCATTTTGTTAAATTTTATAGTGATTAAAGTTGAATTTCTGCAAAACCGTACCTTGCAAAACAAACCATCCAAATTAGTTCGATAATGGCTGCCATTAGTGTAATGAATGCCATTAGTAATTTATAGAATTCTGCGGTACTGCCTTTAGAATCTGTGATAGCATTAAGTTAATATTATACGGTAAATTAGTAGCCCGCCATAATGGCAGTCCATTTACGTCCAATGTTCTCAACTTAATTTAGTCGCATACCCGAAATCTAAATATCAATTTTTGAATTTAATTTAAATTTATTGTTTTTGTGATCAAAATACCGCAAAAACTCGTTATATAAACAGTGAACAAGCAGTGGGAAACAGTTTCTACGAATCATTATAGTCATAAATCTTTCCAATTAAATTAATTTTTATAATAAATAACTGTTTTAACTCTATATAAGAGAATCAAAAAAATTAGGTTAAACACATCTCAAAGTGGGTGCTGCGCACATAAAATGCAATCGCCTTTAAATATAGCCACTCACACACCTCTCGTAATAATAATTAAAAATAATGATCATTATAAATCATGAAAATTTTTTAATCGATGCACATTCTACATATATAGGCAACACATCTCAACGAGAAGAGGAAGATCCCCGAATAAAATCATTTTTAATGTACAAAAAATTGAAAGCATTATCAATCAACGAACCGCGCATATATATGCATAACCAAATATTTGTTGGTTAGACAATTTGAATAAATCCCACGCATATATTTAAATTAACCCACTTTAATCACCGACACTAAAAGATTTGTCTAAAACTATAACTAATAAATCGCATAAAACATGTTTTTTTTATAGTTTTATTACAAAATGCATAAAAATATCATCGCGTTCTTTATTAGAAGATGTCTTAAGTTAAAAAAAAAAAAAAAATCAATAAACATTTTTCAGCCCAATCGATCGATATGACAACAAAAACCAAATCATTAATTTAGTTATACATAAAACCTGTCTGCATTTTAGAAGTTAATTAAGAAAATAAAATTACTAAACACCTTGATGAATATATGCTACATATGTATATAATATATTATAATATTCAATCAACTCATTAAAAATAAATAAAAATAAAAAACAAGCGATCACCTACATAAAAAAAAAATTAAAATGTGAACAGGTGATCAAAGCGATCAAAGATTTTTATTGTCTCATATATATTATTAACTACTCTTCAAGATATACATAATACCTTTTTTTTATAGCTATATGATCGTACTAAAACAAGATCATTTCATTAAATAAAAAAACCAATAAAACCCCCCAAAAAAATAAGATCGTTTTCTTATAATAATGTCATCATATGATCGAACTTTTACGTTGATTTACTTTTTTTTAGAATCTTTCTCCCCAATTACCATATTACAAGCGAGTAAATATAACATTGCACGCAGCTGAACGATCTTCAATTCGTAATAAACCTAAACAACATTCAAATTTGTATAATATGCGATCGTACAAATACATAGATATAAGATCAATTGAGCTCATCTCTCTGATTTTAGTTTTTTTGTAATATTTCTTAAAAATATTATTATTATGGTTTAAGCAAATTAAATTGAACTTAAGACTACTAACACCAACAACAACGATCGTCGACAACAACAAAAACGACTGGTAAGTGTACTGTGAGAGAATTTACGAATCACGATCGATTACACAAAAAAAAAAATTGTAAGACAAGAAATGTATACAAAGAAAATGACAAGACAAGATTATGTGTATATGTATGTAGAAGAGTATTATGTATGTACATACATTCTTTTTGTGAGATTTATTATATAGACAGGGGTTGAAGACGTCTGTCGAAAGACGAGAAAGTACTGGCTATAGTTCATATACAATTTAATCAATAATCAAAGCGGATCTACATTTTTTGTAAAATGATTTTTGATTTTTCAAAAATCTGTTAACCATCAACTCAGCCATTATTTTGAAACGATTTTCCATACGAAATCACGGAAAGACTGATTACTTTTGAGATCGATCGATACTGTGTAAAAAAGATTTTAGTTATGCGTATCCCGAAATGGGAAAAGAACTTACAAAATATCTAATTCAAAATTTTTTAAAATCGAAATTCTTAAATTTCACAGTAAAAAACTGATTTGAAACTCCTATTCGCATACGGCAATAGTGTCTATAAAATAATGTTACTTTTGCCTTGTTGGTTTAGCGGATCGAAATGGACCCATAACTCCCGATGGAATCGGAATGCCATCATCAACCAATTCTGCCTGATCGTCTTCATTGATTTCTTTTCCACTTTCTAATACAACTAGTGGTAATACAACACAATTAACAAGTGGCGTATATCTTGAGTCAGACTCAAAGGTAAATCCGAACTTTTCACATTGTTCCGAGGTTTTATTGAGGTTTTTCAATTGCCACAACCTCAGAATCTCAAATTTTTTCGGCATCTATAAACCAGAAATTTCATCGAGAAATAATTACTTATTTGCCAATGCTATACGTTAAATAAATTAACAAGCCAAACTCTGACGAAATGACGGAAAACAATAAATTCTCGACAACAGATGAGCGGATTTGTTGCCTGCCTTACTAAAGACCAGGAAGAAAAGATAAATGAAATGCTGGCTACTATGGCAACTATGATGAAAATGGAAAGGTTGAGCTCCCAGTGGCACACGACTTGCAATAGTCACATTGGCAATTTGTTATCTAAGGGTTTACTCTCAGATAACAATCTTAACTGTCTGACCGATGTCGTAACCGTTCTAAAAGAATTCATACTTCCGAATCTCGAAAGAATGGTATTAAATATGGGTGGTGGTTGAATGAAAATGCCATGTGATACCAGATGCGGTGCTCTTATAGGGTTTTCTTTACTGAGTTTTAAAAAAAATCTATGTTTTATGAAAAGAATTACTGCGGACAGCGCGGAAAACAGCTTACTTTCGATGATGAATTTATCGGCAGGTGTGATGAAAATTTAAAATTGTTTGATCCTATTGATCCTATAGCTAAGCTTATCCAAATCTCGCAAAGTTTAAGTACTTCGTTAGCGGACTCGATAAATGCCTGTATCAATTTATCCAAAGAGTCGGTTCTAAACAAATATTTTGATAGAATTACGCATAGAAAAAATATGATTAAATAGTTGACATGTTACTGTCGACCTTACCATCGCTGTTCTAAATAACACAGTACATTTCATCTCATATTAACACCACGGTAAAGAGTACGAGAAAATTCTACAATATTCATGAATATTTTATAGACGCTTAGCCAGTATATACATTATAAATGCAGTAATTTATCTACCCAAGTAAAGATGTCACCGCAATCGTAACAATAAATTAAGATTCCAATTTTTATTACTCAATTAAAATGACAGATAAACGAAAAGAATCCTAGAGGATAATAAAATTAGTTAATTGGTAGCTGTCTAGTGTCTAACCTGTCAAATGAAAATTTACTAATTTAGGCAGAAAAATGGGTGGAAGTCGAAGCCAATTGTAAATTAATATTAAATTATTTTGACAAGTTTTCTGGTGTCCTGAAAAACAAATTAAAATTTGCTTGTTTGGTGACGCTATAGACTGTAGAAGTTGGTGAACTGCTTCCTGCTGTCTATATTGTGTGATAGAATTTAGTATGTTCCCCTTCTTTCATTTGGACCGTATGACTCATTTGAACATTAGCTTTATCATATTGTAAACTAATTTATTTTGTAATTAAGTGAGCTTCTTCCATTCTATGGAACATTTAGATGGAATATAGTAGAAACTTCCCAATTTACAGAAAATATCACTTGAATTATGAATTATGAATTCAGCACCTCACCAAGTGAAATTAAATTTAATCTGACTTTGGCTTATACATATTTGTCCCTATTCAGTTTTGGCCAAACTTAAATTTGTGGATCGCGAATTTTATTGCTATTTACTATAATTTGAACAAAAATTAAAATTCTCCATACCCAAATTTTAGCTGACCTTTCTAAACGAGCACATAATAAAATACACAAAAAATTATGTTGCATCAGTACTAGACGATTTTTTGTGTGTTCTACTACGTAAGTGCTTGGCAAGGTCGACTAAAATTTGGCATTAAGTAAAAAATCGAGTTGTAGTTAAATTACCTAGTTAAATTTTGTGAGTCCTCATACTCTTTCTTTCATAGATATACTTTCTGCTCAGCTGGCACTGAAGTTATGCTCGATCTCCTGACAAATACTAATCCTGTTTATTCAATGGACAACCTCATGCGGCCTACCATTATTGGTGTCCAGGGTGTTCCTGGCTGCGGAAAATCTACGTAGATCATATAAACAAACATAAACTAGGTTGTGATCCAATGTTATGCGCGACTAAGGAAGGTGTTGCTGATCTCAAATCTAAAGTTTCTGCTCGTTGTATTGGAGAAGACAAATTTCAACAAAATCTTACATAACCACAAAACGATTGCTTCATACCCATAATTAATGGTGTCCGACAATATGACACGGTGCTTATTGATGAATATATGTGTGGCCATGCTTAGTAAATATACAAAAATATATCTTCTTGAGGATAAAAATAAAATTCCTTTCATTGACAGATTGCATCAATATGCCATTTAATGATGCTAACAAATTCATTACGAATTCGGACCAGCTAAATGTTACATATAGATGTCCTGCTGATGATACATTACAAAATAATTTTATCATGATATCTGCACTAAAATCCCTGTTGAGGCATCAATGGAATTCTTGAAATTACCACCAGATTTAACTTCACTACCGATTATAGAGAATACATATTATCTAACTTCTAATCATCTATAGTAAATTAATAACGATCTATGAGGCGCAAGGACTAACGTCACCTAATGTAATATGTGTAAGAACAAACCCTCATCCGCTTGAACTATTTAGTAGTTTATCACATATTATAGTTGGGATGTTAAGGCATACGTGCTCATTTATTTATTTCGCAACTGTTGAAGATGATTTGCTACACTCGATAGTGATGAAGGCGGGCCATTTTAACACCAGTTGGCCTGCTATACAAGGATTGACTAATACTATCAAACCATCTGTAAAGTCATGCAATAATTCAGCCAAAAGTTGTATGTTCTATTTATTATCAGAATGTAAATAAAATAAGGATTCAGACGGTGCCGTATTGATAGCCGTACATTCAAATCTAGAAAGTGCTCCTGTAACATTAGTTCCATCAAGACTCGAGCAGATCCGTGGGAAGATTAAAATAGATAAACGACATTTATTTATATACACAGTGAGTGTACCGCCTCAATCAAGTAGTGACTAAAATGACGATTGATGGCCGGAAATTGTTAATTTATTATTTAAAAATTCGATTTAAATTTTAAATATATTTTAATTTGTAATTCGTTGTTTGTAATTCGTAATTTGCAAAATCCTAATATGTATCTATATGTAGTCCCAAAATAATAATTAGGGCCTAACTGCAATTTCAATGAAATGCGTTAAGGAACTTTAGGGTTAAACTTAAATTGTTTGTAAAATAAAATAAAAGCAAGAATATTAAAGGCGCCTGTGCACAGGTGGAAATTCCATACACAAGATCTGTCAGAATTGCCATGCTAAAACAATTTAACTATATATGTACTTAAAATGTTTAGTTCGTCCATGATTTCGCAGTAATTTATTTTGATTATCATACTCTGTGTTCTTTTAAAATTTGACCAGAAGAGTTCTGTAAAATTTAGATCCTCACTGCATTTTTTAACACAGAATTGCAAATATTTTGTCAGACACACAAGCTTGGCCCCTGAGTAATTCTATTTCACGACAAAAACTAAAAATGTTCATCAGGCAACACTATTCTCATCCCATCACAAAATTTTGAGAATCATTCCAAAATTTGACATGATCATTTCAAAAATTTGTAAACAACATGTTCGACAACATCCGGCTGCCGTGTTCAACGATTTATCACAGCAAGTGGATACCATGCCAAGTCCCAAACATATAAGAAACTGTTTCTGGGACTCATGATTCTCGAGAACCATTATTTAAAATCCTACCTTTTTATATTGAGCTATATTCATATGACTTTCTGAGCGATATATAATCTAAAACGTTGTTTACAAATTGTTCAAATGATCATATCAGGTTTTGGGATAATTTTCAATGAGATGGGATGAGAATAGTATTGATGAAAATTTTTAATTTTTTTGGGATGTAATTGTGGGATAACTTCATACACTTGTACTACGGAACAAAATAAAATAATAAAAACAATTTGTATTTTATGTGTTTGTTCGACGATACACAGTTCTAAGTTGATCAATTAATTCTTAAAAGTTAAAATTTTGGAACGCATCTAGTAACAAAACGCTAACAGATACAATTTGCGTTGTTGGAATACACATCGACAGTTTCACTCATCGACAAAGATGGCCCTATTCAGAAACTCATAGACAATGGGCAAACAACCAAGACAACCAGCTGGATATTTCGAAAATAATCGTTGTGTTAATTAGTGAAAACTACGACCAGGCAAAGCCTAACATTCTACTTTGCATCAAGACTACGAGAAGCCATCACTGCCGACGCATAACCTATTGAATTCACTAAAGTTTCATAAAACAACGGCATACCAGTAAATCTGTTTGAATAGGACAATTAGCCCATAAAATCTTCTTGACCTCTGGAATGGTCCTACTATATCAGCAGAACTATTCTAGATCTGCGATGTTATGTATAGACGAAAACGAAGTCGAGATCTCGAACGACTTTGTTCATGAAGCGCTGAACAGGGTGTATTCGAAGAGGCCAAATGGTGTTGGCCGTTTTGGAAACGTCTTCAGGTGCTAATTATTACCTATAAGCTAAGCCGATAGGTAATAATTTAGACTGCGGGAACGCTTAATCTAGCGACATTTCATTGAACTATATCGGAACTTTGAAACGGTATTTATATTGACCTCCGAAGAACCGTTATTATTTGCTTATCTCCATCTCGCATATTTAAGTTTTCATAAGTCAAAAATGGTAAAAACAACAAAAATTGTTAAAAATTGAATTGTATTTTCAAAAATATGGAAAAACCCGCACAAGACTATAGCCGACGCATTTGGCCCAAAGGCTCAAATTGAATCAATTTTTGATATGTTAACCCAATAGTTACAAATCTTCAAAATTTTTCTATAATCCATTAAACCACATACTATTAGATACATTTGATTAAATCTCATAGAAATGTATTTTAGTTGACGTAAATTTGAAGCACTTTGTTCTCTTGAATGGGTCATAGGAAAAATTTGAAGTTTAATAATGTCTGTGTGATTGACAAAATGATGCAAGTACACAAGACCTTTGCAACTCACTCATCCCCAATTGTTCAATTGTCCACATTAACCTCCGCTCATAACATAATCAGATATGTCTCTTTGCCGAACGATGAACAATTCGAACCCAACCATTGATGTACTCGGGTGTACTCTGTACTTTGTCGCTTAATGAGTATAGTTCGTTTGATCTGAAAAAATTTCCAATATTTAGTCTCGTTTATAAAGAATACGCACAAATTTATTTTAACACGCAATTCAATCGTTCTACAAGTGTGTTTACACATACACACACACAAAGTATTTTAATCAAGCGTACCTCCCGTAAAATTAGTACAAGGCCCATCAAATAAAAAAAAAAAATTAATTGAATCTTGAAAGTAAATATTGATTGATCGTAAATGGTTGACCAACACTGACTCCAGTAAAATTGTTGTATTTGTGTTCGAAGCTTTTTTTTTTGTCTTGGTTATGGTATTTTCTCTTCTTAATACAAAAAAAATTGTTTCGTTTGGTTTTTGTTTTTGTTCTTTTGCCTGACTGACACACTTGTTGAATCCGCAGATCTGTGCAAGTAGGTCTCTCAATTTGTACATTGTTGCTTTTGTCATCGTTCTTTTATGTACATGCTGCATATATACTTACATTCATTTCTTGTGTGTGTACTTCGATACATTTTTTTTTTTTTTTAATTTTTAAGAAGTGACGAGTGTATAGTAGAGAGCGCGCGCGATATTATTGATACTCGCGCGCTTTATTATTTTTATTACTGCTGTTATTATACGATTAGTTATATTGTAAATTATTATTCGTTTTTGTATATACATATATATAGAGCTTAGTTGTGTGTATTTTAAACTATAAATTCTCTTAGTCTTTGGCTTAAAATCAATGACGACACAGACCGTGCACAGCATAGAATGCGAAGCGAGCGCAAAATAACTTCTCAGTCAACAATCGATTTAATAATTTTTTAGTTTTGTAGTTTTTGTAGTTTTAATTTTTTGTATTAATTCTAGTTATTCAGATGATCAATCGATGTCAATTACAACGGTAGCATAAAAAAGTTTTTATCTTCAAAAAAAACAAACAAAAATAATAATAAAAATTATAAAGTTTTAAATGTGTAAAGTGTTTTTGTATGCAAAGTGAATTTCTAGTTTTTTGTGAAACTATTTTTTTTTTTTTTTTGAAAAATTATGAAAGTGTAGTATTCGTACTAGATAAAAAATTGTATTAATTGTAAAAAATCATAAAAAAATGTCAACGAATAATTGCAAAAATTGTGGTCGCAATCGTGACATAAACAATAATTATTTGCCGTACATGAACGGCACTGGGGCATATACGACCTCAACAAATAATTCGCCGCCACATAAAAATAACAGCATCACTACAGCTAATAGTAACAATAATAATAATAATACAAAATATTTAAATAATAACAACTATAATAACAATAACAATAGTAATTCATATCCAAATAAAAATTTAACGACATCGCCAATAAAAACCACTGCACAGGCCGGTACAACCCAGGTAACCGCAAAAGTTATGTGGGGTTCGGTTGGTGCCATTAAAGAGTTGCGAGAAAAAGAGCAAGCGGAACGTAATGGGTCGGCGCGAGCTGGGCGAAAATAAATTAAACCAATTAAAAACGGATTACAAAATTATGAGTGTGCGTGAGTTTGCGGCTGCCGCGGGCGATCTATATATCCAGAGCTTTTCTAACAATTTTTAATTTTTATTTTATAATAAACTTGTATAATTTATAGTTACATACATATAATGGAAAAATAATAAAGTTATAGAAAAAAAAATGAAAATTTTGATAAATTTTCCTATTTGAATTGAGAGATCTAATGGTTTATGTGTGACAACCATATTACATCATTTTTCACAAGTTTGCGTTACTTTTGAAGGGATGCAAATAATAATTTTTGGTTATTGAAACAGTGCAACGAATTATTGACGATTAAGGTTATCAGTTTTATATACGACATTTATGGTAATGATAATGTTTGCAAGTATATATACGTACTATTTAGTGTTATTTGTTTTTTCTCTTGCGATTAGAAAGTGTTGAATGTAATTTCTTCATTACATCGGCATTTTAAGATTTCTTTTTAATGGTTTCAAATAGTTTAAATATTTTACACATGTTAATGTAGTATTATATTCTCATATACAGTGAAAACAAATTGTGGAAGCCAACAAATAGAGAAATTGGACGATTAATTTAATGCTATATACAGCAAAGGTTCTTTAAAAGAAGAAATATATCAGTGAATAAGCAATCTACCTAATTTCAGACTGAACAAACCATTTACCGATTTCACAATAACTGCTCCATAAAATGCAACAGACAGTAATACTTTGTAAAATGTGGTAAGGCTCATGGGCCAGTATAGATTACGTGTGGTAAATCTAATCTTTTGTTCATACATTTCAGCCAAGTCGTTACACAAAATTTCAAAGGGCTGAGAACACTGTTCGACCGAAAATACGAAGTTTTTAATTGCTGAATATAGTAGGAATATTTTTGAAGGTTTCATTCTATTTTATGCCTTTTAGTCAAATTCTGTTCGGGGTATAGGATGCAACGGTCGTAATATATGGTTGAAATGGAGCGATATCAGATTGTATGAACGTAAATGACAAACCAAGTACAAGAGAGCCAAAGGCCATACGTTTTAGTTCCCGCACAAATAACCAATTTTGTAATAGATTATGCCGTGTGCACAGGGCTCAAATATTGCTCTAGAGACTAGTCGAGAGTTCTCTTGTTCTACAAACGAATTTCACATTGCAGAGAAAAACGTAATTTGAAATAGAATAATATTTTAATCTCGTAAGATGAGCATTGATGGGCATTTACGCGTCATCTTTTGTTTTTTTAACGTCGACAACGTAGACAAAGACGATAATGTAGACAATTCTTACAGTGATTTTATAAATTAATTTAAACTACGGTGACCAAATATTATTAGGATAAATGTGATACGGCAAGGTCACAAGTTTATTGAATTGCACCTTCAATGCATTTTAATCTACACTTTAAAAAAAAAATTAATCTGCATTGTCGTTGTCAAAGCGTCGTTAAAATCGGTTTTAAAAGTAAATATTTATTTAAGAATTATGATTTAGCAAGCGATATGCAGTTCTCGACTCAAGAGTCGGTTATGTCACATTCTCAATTATGACGAGTCTATGCAATTTTAGTAGAAATTGACTAAACTACAGTATAGTCAGTTGTTTTATTCTTTCAACGATTAATTTTAAAAATAGTGTTGAATGCCCAAATTAAATCGTCACTATAATTTATATATTAGTTAAAAAATTGTATACTAAACTTGCACAGAAATCCTTTACTGATTTAGCCCGTTCACAGTAATCTAACGGCACCATGAATTAGAACGAAACTAATCTATTCAGCAACTTGATTGGAGACCTTGTGGTGATTATAGAAGATTAAACACCATCACCGTTCCTGACCGTTACCCAATACCCCATATACAAATTTCTCTATGAACTTATATTTGACCTAGTGCGGGCATATCATTTAATACCTGTTGCTACAAAAGATATTGCTAAGATAGCAATTACCATTCTTATTGTCTTATTTGAATTGATGCGAATGCCTTTTGGGTTACGCAAAGCTGCTCAGACATTTGAAAGGCTCATAAACAAGGTTGTTAGAGGACTGCATTTCGTGTTTGCATATATATAGTTGATATTCTTAAGCTTTTAAATCAGAAGAAAAAAACAAATCCTAAGGGAATATTCCCATCCGAGGAAACCGTTGAAGTTATATCGGAATTTCTAGTGCCTACATCCATTCGACAAATTCAACATGGTTAATTATTACCATTACCTAGTACCAAAATTACAGCTAAATTGTTATCGCCGATTCATGCGCATCTAGTTTTGTTACTCAGAAAGCCAAAAACTGCAAGAAATTTTGCTCGGTCAGAAAGTGTAATGAAGCATTCGCTTAGAATAAAAGTGCACATGCTCATGCAACACTTTTGGGTCATACTTTAGATGAGCCAGTATTCAGTATATACTGTTGCATCGTACACCTCAGTTGGAGCCGTCTTGCAGCTATTCAAATATGGATGTAGGTACCTCTAGCATATTTCTAAAAAAAAAGTTACAACCAGCCATAACGAAATATTCAGCATTTCATAGAGAATTACGCGCCATATACTTAGCGGTTAAACATTTTTGATAGTTTGTAGAAGGTTGAGTCTATTTTTACGATTTACACCTAACCATCATAAGCTCCAACATAAAAAGAAGTTCACAACAGTTCCGGAATTACAGAAGCCTGGCGGGGAACTTCAGAAATTACTTTCTGGTTCTACTCGTCTCATAACTAGAAAATTAAAAACTGTTCGTTACTTTTGGCCTAACATGAATAATGACGCTAATCACAGACGCTGAGCACAGTCCCGTCTTTCATGCCAAAGATCTAAAATTCAAAGGCAGGCGAAATCGGAGTTAGGACCAGCCTTTTGGTCGTTTTGAATACATTCATTTGGACATCGCTGGACCACTTCGTCTATCAAATGGATTTGCATACATTTTAACAGTTGTAGATCGTTTCACTAGATTGCCAGAAGGTTACTTAATGAAGGATATTATCACCGAAACTGTTGCAAAAACTTTTGTGGAAAATGATATATCAAGATTTTGGGTACCTGTAAACATTATACTACAGATCAAGGAAGTCAATTCGAATATAAGCTTTTCTTAGAATTAACGAGGCTTCTAGGCACATATCGAATTTGGACAACTCGTCATCACCCATAATATTAAATATTCTCCGGCAGAACTAGTTTATGGACAGCCACTAGAATTACCAGGCGAATTGTTTATGGAAGACTCAAAACTATAGATCAAGTTATTAAACATCTACTAAATACTATGCGCAATCTAGTTTCAGCTGCGCCACAACATGCTCTGAAAATGATATATTTATTCCAAAAACGCTGGATAAATGTGAGTTCGTTTTTATCAGGGTAGATAAAATTCGTACTAGGCTTACATTGCCTTACGGAGGCCCATATAAGGTAATTTAACGATTCAGAAAATATTTTGTGGTGGACTACAATGAACAAAACACATCCACATCTATCGATCGACTTAAACCAGCTTTTAGAGTCTCGATGAATAATATCGGAAAACCAAAATGTGTTCAGTTTTCAGTTTAGAAAAAAAAATTATTTTTATTTCACACGAGAAGTAATGAAAACAATTACATATGTACATAATAATCCGGTTCGTAAGAATTCATCCATCTATACAAAAGCTTTTGAAGAAACAAATTATAAAAATTTTCAGTTAACAATTCCATAGTAATACCCGGTAATACCCCACCGGTTTTTGGGTTATCCAAAAATATTCGGCAGCAGTGAGAAGAATAGCGAATGCGATAAGGTTGCAGAAAATATGCTTTCCAAATGGAATAATATTGCTACAATACCAAAGTATCACCTCAACTTGTGCGGCATCTCACTCACGCGTGCGTAATTTTAAACGTAATAACACAATTTAAAATTTATGTTATCTTAATTGTTGACGTTGACAAAAAACCGTGCCAAGTAATCTATGTAACGCTTTACGTGTCGACAACTACGTATATTACACGGCCTAATCGACCTCGCTCAACCCTGAAGATGAGATCGCACTAAACGAAATCACCTATATATTCTTAGCAAAAACACTCCTTGCGATTTTTTTCTTTCGGTTCGAGTTTATGATTTCGAGAAAATGTTGTCATCTTGATTGTTTTTAAACTGTACAATTATTATGCAATGAATTTTGGCGAATACTTGCTAATTACTGGATATTTTAGAAATGCTGGATAAACGTGTTTACGATTTATGTCAGAAATACTAAAAAAACTACAAAATCTTAACCGTTAATTAGTGATTTACGTGCCCTATGCTGATTCCGAATGGAGTTATATAGACATTATTGTTATATATTACTAAATATATAACATGGTGCTCTCTGTCCTAAGCTGTTCATAATTAGGTGGTTATCTTCGACACCTCTGAATGCATATAAGCAGCAGGATGAACCTCTGAAATGGAGCGATTGGAAGGTGAATGACCTTTCATAATTTAAATTTTGGAACTATTAACTTGGTTGCGGTTGGTGTTAATATTGCTTGGTTATTTGATGATCAATCATAAATAAAAATACGCTACTGCTGCATAGGTCGCTTTGGAAGCATCTTGAAATCAATTTTGCAAACTCACATTTCGTATATAACAAAAATATTTATGGATTGGGCCCTATGCTTCCTTATCTAGTTTTACGTCGTCTTTCTTCTTGATAACAAATCGTCCACGTAGAAATCGGCCTGAATTAATTTGGATGGAATTGTGGGAAGTTTTTCTAATAATCGGTTTCTAGTTGGTTTAATGTTTTAGCTACAAAGCACCTTTCAAAATTTTCAATGAAAATTCGTTGTCAAGTATTTCCAAATATAATCCATCCTAATTTTGAATACATGTAGTTCTAGTAATACGGTGATTGTTTGGTTGGTTGTAATTTGCAACGAACCAGAGTATAGATTATATAAATTGCTCCATTTTCTACTGCAGTAAGTGTGTTCAGGAAAAATTCGAGCTGGCGCTTCCACAGTTACGCTCGTCCCTTCCATCATTTGCTCTGTCTTTTTTCTTCTGAACGTGTTTCATCACAATTGGTTCAACTTGATTTTTTGACTAAACGAACATATAGAAAGAAAGAAATAATAGTAAGAAAAATTAGAAAGAGATGACAGTCAACAATATTTCAATTTTGCAAGCGCCTTTTCACAGTTAACAACAATACAGTTTGCTTATAAAATAATGCTATAAAACGAGGAGATTCCAATTCAGTGGCAGTGACATTATGTTAGAGTTGTGGCACATGACTCACTCGATCTAATAGTTGCCTATTTTATGATGAAGTACTTCCAGTTGTTGTGTCCAGATTAACTTGCTTCTACTGTAATGGTATGTAGATAAATCGAGGTACTTCAAGATGCAAAATTAAATTTGTCTTGTTGTGACATAATAATTCTGAAATTACGTAATACCAAAACTCAATTTGATATCCATCAAACCCGTCTAACCTCGGAATTTTTGCCAATTATAAATTAGATGTTAATCATATAGTTAAGAGACAGTTAGAGTTTTCAATTTTTGACCCCTATACGCAGACAATTTCGTTTGACTCAATATGAACAGAATTCATTATAATACGAATATTTGACAAATAATGAATTTGAAAATTTGAATAATGCGAGTGTATACAAATTCAGCTGAATGTAAAAATTGTACACAGTCCGGTCAGTTGATATCACTTCGGCAAATCCATATTGGTATGTTTAACACGCGGGTAAACTCTCCGCATATGATTTCCGCTGCAGCTGCGATGACGAGGAGGAGGAGATACAGTGTTCCACCTGCTTTGTAGCTGTCCTTGTCTGGCGCACATAAGAATACAATTTTTGGGTGTTCCCCATTTTGTATAGACCTGACGAAAATTAGCAAAATCGACGTCAGGGTTAACCTAACCTAACCATCCTCACCATATACCAGAATCTCAGAAATTCATTTTTCATTCATTCATTTTTGGAAAAGTTTGTAATAAAAGTCAAAGAAGTCACCAGCATTATTTTTTATAAATTTGTTCGCTTGCCTTGAAACTTTGTACACTTTCGTGGCTCAGGGGACAATCATTTCTAAGCGATTGGACCACTAGTGGCTTCCACACAAATTTTCTGTTAATGATTTCCAAATGTAATAAAAATTAGCCCTGTCGAACATGGCTCGATCACTGGATTGTGAATAAAACACCCAAGTTAAATGTTGGACAACACTAATTTAGAACCTAAATTATTTTACAAAACAATATAATTTATTTAATTCACGTAATTACTTTAATTCACAATAATCACTTATTTACACTTAACTCTCACTTTTTTCTTCTACTAACTTTATCACAGTTAAAATTCAACTAATTAACTCCTTATTATTTCAACTCGTATTTATTCCTCATATTTTACTCTAGACTGGACCCATATCCAATCTACTACAGTTTACATCTACAGTAGTTGCTTCATTCAAAGCGACATATCTATTTGAATAGAGCTATTATACCGTAAATGTAAATTGTAATTGATTAGATATGTGTCTAGGCCATTCAGGAATAGGCTAGTAAAAGTGAATTAAAGTAAATACGTGAATGTATACGTGGTTGTATTCACAATCCAGTGATCGAACCTTGTTTAAAAGAGCTAAAACATAAAAATATTTATAAATGTCAGAAATAAATCATGAGTTAATACGCGGCCATCATTTCGGCCAAACTAATTACCTTAATTCGGGAAAAAATTCAAATTCTGAATTGTATACCAAAATTTAGTTTTAATAAAAAAAATTGATAAACTATACATCGAAATTTATAGCACCAAAATTCCATAATGCGGACTGAAAATTTATTCATATTAGCTTAAATACGAGTAATGAAAATTTCAGAATTTAAATGTGCAAGTTAAACTTTAATAAACTTAATAATTTTATGTTGTGAATTTACGATAAATTAAAACTGGTGATTTGGCCATCTTCACATATTTCCTCATATTTTCTTACAATTTCTTCTAGATTTTGTTGATCCGTTGGATCTGCTAACCTCTTAAGTTCTAAATAGAATATTTTGAAGGCTTAAGTCAGATGAATCTAGTTATACTTCAGTCACAGTGTCTTAATCTAGAAAGTTCCAAACTTTTAAGGCTACAGGTTTAAAATTATTGAGATTTACTTAAATTGTATAACTTGCTGGTCCAGTTATATTTTTCTGAGATTCCGCCAAACTTTCACTAAGCTTCCTACGTTAGGCTTTTCGATATATGCTTGAGCTTTTAGGGTGTAAATTCAAAATTAAATTTAAACTTAATTTGAAAAAAATTGGTACGTATGTAAATTGGATGTTTCGTAACTTCAGACTTCGACTATCATCTGTAATGATCTAGCGGCTATAAGCTATTCTTGAGGACATTATTATACATGCCAGAATTCAAGTTTCTAGCATTGGTAGGTTTCTAGTTAAAACATGCACACAGACAACAGGTCTGTAAGGACCGAAGTACGAGATATGTATAAACAATGTAGCGAATTTAAAAACAACTTTTAAAATATTAATCCTTCTTCGTTTTGATTCTGAGCTTGGTCCTCATACTGCCCTAGACAATCTGAAGAAGCGCCTGCAACAACCCCTGTACCTAATCCTTATAAGTAAAATGTTAATATTTTCAAGCATTTTTCGTTCAAGTTTTCTTTGGACTAGCGGCTATTGTGAGAAGTAGTCAGAAAAAGTGGGCTTAAATTGATACTAAGGAAAATTATAACTTTTGAGCAGCACGAAATCTTGAACAACAATAGAACATAACACCTAATTATGGTTCTTACCAAAAAATTTAAATTCACCTGTTGGAAATTCCCCAAATCAATTATTTGATGTGAACGATGTTATTTTATAACTATATTCTCCCCAATGCAAATTATATTTGAATATAATATAAATTCAACTTGAACAGGGTTAACTTCTATACAAGTATCTTAAATATACATCTTTTTTTTTGTTTTCTTTTTCTTGAAGCACACAAAAAACACAACCACAACAAAAACATTAGATAATAAATTAAAATAAATTTCATTCATAAGTTAATTTCTTAAAATCATACACTCGTCTTCTATAAAATTTATAATAACAAACACAAACGCGCAGCAATGATAATGATGATGATGATGATGAACTCAATTCACTGATTTGTGTGGATTGTGTAATAGACGTCGTTTCTGAATATATCAAACAGCGCGCGAGAGAGACTTTTTTCTTTTTCTTTTTGTAATATTCAGTTATGAAGAAGAAGGTGCATCGCATTAATTGTATATTCTGTGAAACGTTTTCTTATTTTTGTGTGTTAGATCTTCTAACACATAAAAGTATACATCTATACACATAGATATAACCTCTAATATTTCCGAATTGATTGAATTGTAGTTTTGTTTTGCGTCCGTGAGAATTAGACTTTTTGTTCAATTTTTGTGTATTTTATTCAGACAAACACACACAGCATATAAGTAATGAGGAGTTCAAATATTACCGATATATGGATGCATCAAGGATTTGTAATGAATATAAATGTACTTCATTTTGATGTGATGCACTCCCATATAGGTTCATGGATGGATTATTGGTTTGTTGGGTATGCGTGGGATTTATTAATTTCCGCTCGAGACATTCGAGTCGTTATTTGCGTTTAATTTTGTTCGCGCGGGTGCACGTATTAACAGGTGTTTTCAATTAATCTCGCGTCTATATCTTAAAATGTATTAGAATATCATGTCGATCGTTAAAATTTTGCAATAAAAAATTAGATTTGTGGTTTTGATTATTTTTTATTCCACCAAACTACCCACGCTGTATTTGTTTTATATGTATATGTATGCAAAAATTTAGCAATAAATAAAGCAATTTTTTGTGCCAAGACTTCTTGTATAGTCAAGAAAAACTAATAAATTATTGAAAATTAACAAAACTGGTTGATTGCGCGGTGTTTTTTTATAATTTCAAGATAAAGTGAAATAGTTATGGGATGAAAATATATTATATAGTTCCGCGATTCGGGTCGTTTGGCACAGATCGCTGACTGCGATCAAGTGTGCAATATCGATACAAATCCATTCTACTTTCATCATTCCACTCATCGGGTGAAATTTTGTAATTTCATTTACATATTTCGTCAGACGAATAAAAAATTCCAGTTTACAATGATAAAATTGAAGGCCAGAAATACCGAGCTGTCTATTGTATTTGGTAATTGAAATAAATTAAAACATAATTAATTTAAATTTTTTTGATTTACGTATATCAGACGGTATATTTCGGCCATATTACATTCGGTCTATCGACTTTACCCATATACACAAAATGACTAATCTATGGCTTTCTTAACACGCACTTTGCATAAAATTAGGTCACCGCGCGAACAAATTTTATATAGAATGCTTTGATAACCTAAATAGTCGTCTCTCTTCTTGTTGTTCATCTTCTGCATACATATATACACGAATATTTACATATATAGTACATACATGTATGGTTTGCCAATAAATAAAATGTAAGTGCGCACATATAAAAGAATTAAGAAAATTACAAGACGAAAGCGCAAAGAAGAAGAGTTACTATAACTTTTATTTATTTCTCACACAAAAGTTGACCCAATGAACTTTTCCACTTTGAAAACAATTTTTTTTTCTTCTTCTGCTGTATAGTTCTGCCTGTTGATTTTTTGTTGTATTTTTTGTACATAGTTATTTTACAATTAAAGATGAAGACGAGATGCAGAGAGATGAAACGAATAAAATTATTGATTTGTAATTAAAACAGTGATTCGTATATATGTATATGTTGCAAATTTTTTGTAATTGGTGCATGGGTAAATGGCCTTTTTATATAGTGCAGCCCGGATTTTTCGCGCAATAATCGAAATTACGAGTTAAAAACAAATTAGAAAGCTTCTTAAACGAATTTTATGTTATAAGAATTACAAAATCTATTTCGTTTTGAAATATTGACTGATTGAAGGACATCATTCAGTGTATACATCTATACATAAATATTTGAGATGAATTCAACCGAAATTTGTATGTATGGTGATGTAACCGTGGGTCCACATTCTGATTGGCTATTCAAAAATTTCTGTATGATCGTCGGCATATTGTATGTATACAGCTTTTATCCTTTAAGAAAAAATAATATCCAAGGTGTAGGTAGATACACACATTGTGGCTGGGTGATTATAAAATAATTGACTTTTCCAAAGCAAGACGGTGCGCACAGATACAATCGAATATTTTCATTTGTCTTATTTTATAAACAAGAATTATCATATATACGTAACCTTGTCATTAAAAACAAATTAACCATCGTCCAAGCCACCACCTATATCTCTCCATATAATATTGGATATACATTTTATTTATGTAATCGCGGCTTGTTAATGCAAATGAGTTTAATCCATTATTTCATATATGTATATATATATATATATATATATATATATATATATATATATATATAGATATATATATATATATATTTATATATATATATATATATATATATACATATATATATATATATATATATATATATATATATATATATATATATATATATATATATATATATATATATATATATATATATATCTACGCAGAATACCAATTGTTAACAAATTACCGCAATATAAGTTATGATATGGTAATGGCGCGTCGTTGTTGTTAAATGCTAATGAAGTGATTTTTTATTTGGTGATTCAGGTGATTCAAGTGATGATCGGTGTTATATTTCCTATACAATCAACCTTTCGAATAATAATAAAAAAAACACAAAAGCGGAATTGATGGTAAGACCTCAGTTATCATGGATGAGATATGGAGCAATTATCGCGCGAAAAATCAAAATAACCTACTAAATATATATTGAAATTTCGAAACACGTCATTTAACAGAATAGTCAACTGTCACCTCAATCCAGTTACTGAAATTCGGCTTTGCGTTAATTCTCTTCTTTAATTTTATAAAATTCTGGAGTATTTTCGGTAATAATTGTAATTAATTTGACATTTTTCAACAGCATGCTTTCCTATAGATACTTCAAACTCCAAATCTGCAAGTCTAACTCTTTACTCAAAGTTTAAACTCCTATAGTTTAAACTTTGGATTCTGCACTGCCGTCCCAAAATCAAATAACTAAGTTTTCAGATTATGAAACACAGTTAAAAAATTAAATTTTCAAACCACAACACTAATCTCAAAATTCATCTATAGCTAAATAAAACGTTTCAATTCAAATTTCAAGTTGCATTCTTTAATTTCTCTTGTTCTAAAAACAATTTCTAAACTTAAAATTTTCGAACTTTAACCTCAAATTCTAAACTCAAAACCAATAACATGTTCAACTCCCATGTTCTAGAAACATAATTCAAATTTCCACCTTTCCACCATTTCTTTTGTGTCTCTCAACTTTAATAACAAAATTCTATAGGCTTCAAATTTTAAATTTTCAAATAATTTCCAATTCAAAATTGCGATCTCTTTAAACTGAAATCCCCAATCCATATTGTGAAATCCGCAATCTGCAACTAAAGATAACCATTTTAATGTCCAAATTCAAATATAAGTTGATATATTTGAGCGTATGGACGCTCCACACTCAAAACCAAAGTCGACAGTAAAAAGTGCTTACGACCTTTAATATCAAACGTTTATCCTATGCAACTTCCAATTTTAATCCGAGAACTCGGATTAAATTGATCTCTCTTTAATTAGAATCTCAAGGTAAAAAGTTAATTTTATCACGCTCTAAACTTTAATTCTCAAACAAAAATTTAAACTAACACCTCCAAATAAAAATTCTAATTTTCAGATTTAAAACTCAAAACACCAAACTACGCTAATTCAATTGTGACTGCCTATCTTCAAAAACCCAAAAAATCAAACCAGAGTGGCCCTCTGTCATTCTGCGCCAACTTCCCGCTTCAGTTTATAATACTTCTGTTCATAATATACGAGTTTATAAAAAAGTCGAACTTTTAACATTCTACATGTTAGGCTATTCTACATTCAACCTAATTTTATTTGTGAAAATTACAAATTGGGACTTATGAAATTTTTTAAAATTTATACAAATATTAAAATTGTGAAAATTTCTCAAAGTCACAAACCTACTCGTATGTAGCAATATTTTGACCAGCCAATTTTTATAATTTTGAAGTTACCTCATAAAATTCTGTAAATTTTAGTGAACATTTTAAGAAATCTGACACTTAAATTGAAATTTTATAAATTCTGCTACTAAATTATGAAGCTTTACAAAATTTGAAATTTTGCATTTAGTTTTTCCGAACAATTTTGATAGTTAGTTACGTAAAAGCCTATATAGTAAACACGCTATAATTTTGGGAAATAGTATAACAAATGTTTCAAATTAACTAATCTAACTCTTTATTTCATACATTGAATATTTAGGTCTAACAACAAACTCTGAATCTTCAACTTTAAATCATAATTAAGCGTACATCAATTGAGCGACTCCCTGTACCAGTAAGGACGATGCGTGAAATTACATGACGGATGAACCGTAAAAAAAACTATTAACTAATTGTAGGTACTGTGCAGGCAATGTAACACTTTTTATGCATACAATTATCATATTAGTCAGTTAAACTTGCATAGCAGCAACGAGTATAAAATTATAAAATTTGAACAGAAACCAAACACCACAAGCGCGAATAAATTGATAAAATCTGACCAATAATAATCTGAAATCAACTTTCATTACGTAACAACTAAAAGGTAAAACCTTTAAAGCAGCAAAAAAATAACAATCATTTTTTTTAAATTCAATGTCAGTCATTAAAATACTTAGTGCAGTACCACAACTACACACTATGTACATATATATTTATATATTTAGCTCATTTTTAATTACACACCACACGCTACAGATTTGTGGAAGTTCAGTCACCACACAGCAACACAAAGTACAACAATTTTTGAAATCAAACATTTGTGCGTTTTTAATTCAGTGAGCTTTTGTAAATGTAATTGCCGACATTCAGGCGGATTAAATATCTAAAGCTTTTATTAATTTAATAATATAGCTTTGGGTATAGTTAAGTAATCGATGAAAGTTTTAAAAAATTATTTAATTTTTTGTTTTAACCGTGACTTAATTTATTATTAAGTTTTTCTTTCGTATCGAATTGGAAATGCTGTAAGTCAAGTTCAATGTGTATGTAAATAATACAGAGTTAACAACAAAAAGGGTGAGTTTAGTCGTAAATTCAAATGCATACGTTAATTTATCTGCGGTTGTTAGATGTTTGAAAAATCCATCTAAATATGTACTGCACCTTTCGAAACACAAAGATTTTGATCTTAACACTTATTTTTGTACAACAAAAACACTACATTTTAGATCCAAAAGCTTAAACATGACAGACGCATGTTCTATGGTCAAAGCCATGTTTGTAAAAAACATGTAACATCGATAAATTTAAATCGGCTACTAGATGGAAACATTTGAATTTTGTTGGCAAAGTATAACGGCGTTCTACGATAAATTTGAATTTAAAGGGGTGCGGTCGAATTTAAATCCGAAGTGTGTAAATCAATGGTGAAAGAATTATTCAAGTATTTGGAAAGTATAGACTTGGAATGGTAAAAATCAGGTTTTTTATATGGAAATCGAGTTTATGGACAAACTTGGAAAATGTTTCGTATGGCATGAGACATGAACAATTAAAATCGAGAGATAAAATATATTCGGTATATGAGGTTATGGTGAGAAGGAAGAGGAAGTTGAAATTCATCGACAAGATGAGGAATGAAGAGATATTGAGGTAGGTGTGAGGTTTATAATAAACTAAAAGCTATGTAGCCTTACGGAAATTTGGAGATAGATGTAGGCCGGATGATATATCCTCTTCTATATTAAAAACGTTTACGAGTAGCTTGAAAAATACGCTCTGCAAGCTATTTAATCAATCCCTAACCAATGTCGTGTTTCCCGATAAATGGAATCTTCATCGGTTCAAAAATTATTTCAGCTGATTGTATGCAATGCTTTTAAATCAACATGATACATCACATTTTTATCTACCAACATGGGTTGGGATGAAACTGGTGGAATTTATGTATGATGACCTCAACAGACTTGGTGAGTGCGATAAGTCCACAATTCGAAAACGGTAATTTCAACCGTTATATCTATAATTGTATTGCTAAAGCAACTCCATGTTTGGGTTCGTCAAGCGATGGCTATGTGGAATATGCTGTAATGGTTTAGAATCACATCAACTCGTCCTACATATCACCAATTTTTGGAGCTTGAACAACATTATGGCGATAATAATCCAATTAATAGATCAGCAAAATCATTCAATATCGTAGAGGATAAATTCTATTTTGATTTATGCAGTTTCAAAAACCATTTAAAAACGTAATTTCTAAATTTGTAAATATTTCTTTTGATAGCTTTTAATCTGAAGAACTTAACTAAGTGTTTAGAGTTCATGGATCTGACTGAACTGGCATCCGACTACGAGTTTGCTGACCACGATAATGTTGTTTACAACTCGGACATACAGAAAATTGGAGCCGAGCCATCGCACTGGAACAAGACGTCTAGGCAAACGTCGTTGCCGCAGTGTCTACAAAAAAGACTTTCTGGGCTTGCACTAGGCACGATAGCAGAGTAGTCTAGCGGTTCCGCGGGCACTCCTAAACGAGTGCGTACCATGGTTATGCATAACTGGTACCACTCCGGAAATGGCGACGAAACAGCCGCGCTCGTATGCGGTCTGCGCATCTACGACTAAAAAGTTTTGTGTTCGGAAGAACAATCCGGTTATCTCTCTTGATGAGGAAAAATTGGGTATTTTCCAGCTTGAAGTTAGTCGTCGATTTCTTGACTCGGCGAAATCGTCAGGGTTTGTACCGCAGATTCTTTGGTACTATCTTTCGGATGTAATCTCCAAAATGAAAGATGTTTGGAGTGGTTGTCGACCCCCAAAACCGCTTCACCAACATTTAGCTGATGAATCCAGCTATTTCAATTGAGGGATTGAAGGTAGTCCGTTGCAAACGTGAGGCGAATCGCCAATCGATTATTTTCCGGGTTGCCTCGAAATCCTTTGAGAGTATAACTAGTTCCGAGGATCTCTTTCAAGATTATTTCTGGTTCGTAGACAATTTTTATTCTTCTTTACCGAGCACTTTACAATGTCGTCCATGATTAGAGTAAAACAGATCAACTTGCAACACAGTAAGTCAGCTTCGTTTGAATTGAGGAAGTTGCATTCTTTAATGCATACAGATACTTGTCTAATCCAGGGACCAAATATTCTTGATAATGTTGTCTATGGAATGAACTTATGGCAGAATCCACAATCCTGTAGGAATTCTATCAATAAAACTCGAGCGTGTATTTTTATTGACAATAATATTAATGCAGATCTTATTCACGAGTGTATAGCTCGGCTAATGTTACGGATGTGTTCATTACCCTGCTATTCGCTAACTCCTGTAGTAAACTGGTCATCCCCTCAGTATATTTGCCCTATGACTCTTATTACCTCCTCCCTCTGAGGAACTCACTAATCTTGTGACATAGTGTAAGAATAAGCATACTCCTTTGGTGATTGGCGGTGATGCTAATGCTCATCATACGATCTGGGATAATACGAACATTAACGACAGGAGTTCACAGGTGTTTAAGTATATAAGCTCCTCTGAGTTTGAAATTCTCAATACTGGATGGGAGCCTACTTTTGTTAACTTTGTCCGGCAGGAGGTGATTCTCATTAGTCTATATGCTCCATGTCCATCATTGAATAAATTTTGGACTGGAGGATCACGGATGACATACTCACCTCTGATCACAACTGCAGCATATGGCCTGAGGTGCATTGGAGCATGGAATGTTATTGAAGCTTTGAATTTTGCTGTTATAATTACAAAAGTATTCTACTGTGTACAGATAGTAAAGCTCTGTACTTAACCCTTTAAGAAATCGCTTGGCTGTTTCTAAACTCGTCAAGGAATGGAAATATTTCATGAACCTTCTTTGTTCTAACAATAAAGCTACGGTCATGTGGGTACCGGCTCATTGTGATATCATAGGCAATGAGATCGCGGATAGTTTAGCCAAAGCTGGTTCCCAATTAATTTTAATTGGTCCTAAACCAGCGGTTCCTTTATCTTTCAACTACGGGAAGAAAGATATAAAGGATTATACTTTGAAAGACCTAAGGTTTCAGTGGATTAAGTCTTTAGCTGTCGTACTTCATTAAGGAACCCAATTTGAGGTCAACGAAGTATGCTTTATCTTTAAAAAAGAAACATAGTTAAGAATCTTGGTAGCGATCTTCATCGTGCTTAGCTCATGATGCTATTTGCGAGGACTGCCTTGAGGAAGATGATGACTGCCTTTGTCCAGCTTTCAGTTCTATTCGGTTTCAGGTATTCAACTTTACGTCTTTAAATTTAGATCTTTCTGGATTGGTCTAAACTTGTTTAGTTTGCGAAGGCAGCAGTGCGAGTTTGCTAATTGGGATAAAATCCTGGGTTCGCATCATGGACCTTTGTGGCATTGAGTGCGGAATCCTCGTGGGTTCCAACCAATTTTAATAATACTAATGCACTAAATCGATTCGTTCAATTATGAGTATGAAACAAAGAAACTCTCGCAAATAACTCGAGGACTCAATGAATTTGTCAACTGGTGTATAAGATGGCTATATACTGTACTACAAAATTTCAAGTGCTTCCATAATATTTTATGGTATGCCGGGCATCCTCATTAGCATCAATTATGTTCCATATAAATTACACCCGTCATCATTCAATCAAATTATATCGCCTTCAGCACGTTCATCAAATTAGCCAAGAAGAAATATTAATTTCTTGACGATCGAAACCATAATCAAAATAATTATAAAAAAGCTTCCGGCACATAATTCAGCACCCAAAATCGCACTAATCACCCAACCATTATGATGGTTATCATAATAATTTCGTGCTATCCATCTCAAAAAAAAAATGTTTTTGAGATGAATAAATCAATTAAGGTTTCCGATCGTATACAATATAAACACATTCACAAGACTTCTTTGATTAATTTCTAAGTCATCATCATCATCATTGATCGTGGTATGAACGAATATAATATAAGTTGCTTTCGCATCTCTGCTTTTAGACTCGTTATATATTTATGTGTGTGAGTGTGTGTGTGTGTGTGACTGTCTTTTGTGTATGAACTTTTTTAATCACAACCGAATGGGTTCAATAAATCTTAAAGACAATTATGTACACTAATGTTTTGTTGTTATTGTTGTTGTTCTTCGGAACATGGATATCAAGAAGAGATTAGTGATCGTACATTTCAAGGTAATTTATCTTTTATGCGGTTTATTCTAGGCAACGGGTGGTTCAGTACATATCATTTACATCTTATAAAGTTATTCTTCTTATATTGTTTTAACACAAATACTATTGTAACCGAATTTATTTAAAAAAGTAGAACAAATACTGCGCGATGCATTTTAACGTTAACCGATCTAAACTGACATTGCTTTTGGCGCATAACTTATGGTATTTGCGTACAATAAATTATGTATCAACTGCAAAGTGAACTTGAACTTCATTTGTGCGCGCGCACACGCTTGCGGCCAACATTGACATTGACATATAATTAAATTCGTTGTTAAATCGCGTTTGTACCTACAGATTAACATTTTTTTTTTTAGTTTTTATTTAATTTAATTTGTTTAAAACTTTAAGAAAGATCTCGCATCAACAATTTTTTCTCTTTTTACCGTCATCGACGACTTCTTCTTTTTTTTTTACATTCAACCAGCACAGCAAGAAATACACACAGCACACGCAAGTATATAGAAAGAAACAATTTAAAAAAAAAAATTGCTTGTGTTATGAAATTACGTACATCCATGAGGACATGGGTCAGTTACTTGCTAGCCAATCGACTGAGTAATACGCACATAAAATCATAGTGCTAATTTGCATAAATTTGCAGTGTTTTTGTAAATTTAAGAGTTGGTGAAAATTTAGTGAAATCTAGTGAACATATTTAAGATTTTTTTTTGTGTATTGTGTGATCGCAATCAAATTAATTTAGTTTTGCGATGACAGATGTGTTATGACTTATGACTTAAAGTGTGCCGTGTCAGTTCAGTGCGGTGATTTAAGAAAACAAACAAAGTCTAAATATTGATAAACGGATGACAGATTTGTCATAGTTTGACAGCAGATGAAAATGAAAATGTAAATAAATTTCTTTTTTTTTATAATTTATATGATTTTGAAATGGTTTGTTTATATGAATATACATGTATCTATGTACATATATCCAGAGAGCTTCACATCAAACTTATGTATATGGAAAGTTTATTGTAAGATTTTAATTTCTTTTGAGTATCTTTGTTTTTATAATTTTTTTAATTTGTTGCTACTTCCATCGTGCGTTATTTATGTGTGAGAATTGTGAAACCTATTTTTTATGTGAATAGAAAACAGGCTTAAGATATTAATGGCTTAACCTGCAAATTTCTAAGTAGTTAGTTAAAGCTTAATAAAACTAACGGTATTTTGAATGTTTGTCCTCATTTCAGAAGTAATGCATTTCTGTTCACAACATTGCCCATTTTGACAATTGACAAACTTGGTTTGTAATAATGTTGACCAACACCAAAAACATCTTTAAACAACGGTCCTGAGATGATGATGGAATATTCCCCAAGTTCATCAATTTTTGGAAGAATAAGTTAATCAATGTATTCTTTGTGTTTTGAACATCGTCAGTCAGCTTCAAATAACTGTACGAAGTATATAGTCTGTAACATTGCACATACTCCTCTTGAAATTAGTGATTACCCCAGTGTTGGGACCATATTGTACATTAACACATTATAAGATAATATACAATTTAGTTCTGACTTCTATGAGCATAAAAATCCAAGCGTTTTAAAAACAAATAATTTATACAGTTGGAACTTGGAACCATTCCAGAATTATACATATACAAATGATTCAACCCAGACTTTTAAACTTTTAACTTTCTAAAAAAGTCATTTACCCATTATATACTTATAAATAAGGCGAAAACGAGATACAATGTCGATGCCACTTTTCTAAAATAGGGGATTTATCTTGCCAAAGTTCCAGCTATATTTTGTCTTAGCACAACTCGATTTAAAATTTTAGAGTCGAAGTATGGTTTAAATCGTTAAATACTTTAATTCTTGTTTCATTGGTATGCCGGAATATTTATTATTCTAGAAAGGTGTTACCTCTCAAAATTGGAGCAGCTTGATTATTTATTAATTTTCATGGATTTGAAATAACCAACCCATACTTACTTATTTTTTAAGTAAGTATTTGCTGGTGGCATAAAAGTAATAATTTTGGTAATTTAAAAAAATGTAATTTTAGATTCATATAAACTATCAAACACAAAAAATATTTATTATTACTATTCAGATTTTGAGATACCCTATGCTCGATTTGCACACTGTATTGAAAATCTGAATCTTCACACTTCAAAAAATAAAATAAAAACAAAACAAAAAGTATTGTAAATTTAAATGAAATGCTATATAAATCAAGATTTGCCATTTTTATAGTTACAGTATTCCTCAATAGATGGCAGCTTATTTAATAAAACTGAAATTTAGTTGATCCATTTATATATTTTTATTATAATCAAAAGACTCGGAACATTCGTAAAAAAGTTGTAACAAAGCGAATGAGACCGAATTCAGTAAAGCTGGTTATCTGTAATGATGAGAAACGTATTCAGGTGAAATTACACTGAATGCTCAGAGTGCTTTGGTTGATTTGAATACTCACTCAGGTTCTAATTGAGTTTGATATCTCAGACAACGATTTTATACCGAGATGCAAGAATTTGTTACGCGGTATGAGTATATAATTATTCTGTAACGAAATGAGGTGGCATGAATGAACCTCTCCAAAGAAAATGCCTCTCGTTACCGAAAAAAAAAATGGATCATATAATCAGAGCTTCGGTGTGGTCAGAGTTTTCTGACTAAGTTCAGAGATTGGGTGGGATTTTCCGAAGATGATTATATGCTAGCTTGACCACTTTAGGACGGAATATATCAGCTAACTATATAAACGACCACAAGACCGGCATCAACTTACCACTAAGATCCGGAGCACACTTGCCAACTCATACCATCCACCTAAGTTCTTAGACTGCGTTATGGGTATAATTATTCGGCACTGGTGGCGCTAATGAACAGTTTATATAAGTTATAGCTTGTATCAGTTATTAGCCAAATCCAGCCTTGAAAATCTGAACAGGATGCAGTAGACATAGATGACTTAGATTTTATTGATACTACCTAAACATATTAAGGGAGCCGCTGATTTATTATTTATTTATTTATTGATTTATTGATGCGCATACACATATTGCGCTGATCTAATCCAAGAACCATGCGGTTTTATAACTATATGTTCTGTAGCTTATGTGTTCTTCAACCAAATGCAAGCCGCGATGGGTGTGAAACCGATAACGTGCTTAATTACTCCAAAAAATTAAAGGATTTTGATTCGGCAGGTTTATGTAATGATGAAAAGACTGTGAAATAAATTATATCGAACTGGTGATGGGTAAATGCCTCAGCTTGCGAATTTTTCTTTGATTTTAATCTTGGCTTGCCTGAGAAGTAAATATAGAAATGTTGAAAAAAACTATATAAGTAAGGAATTTATAACATCCCAGAATTTTCGTGGTTGAGTCGTACCGATTGTTACCGGTAGATTTCTTTTTCTCCTCTTCGAGAAACCAAAACATATAAAAGTTCTAATTGGAGGATTGGAAACATATGCGAAGCTAGACGGAAACAAACTGGACAAAGAAAAAGCTTTTCAAACCTGACAGATTCGGCTGTTTACACGTTTAATAAATATAATAATAATAATCAGTTATCAAAAGGTCATTACTGGCCTCTTACTGAGTCAACTATTTAGCTCCAATGGTTTCGATCCTGAGTATGGTCTTCATACTGTCTTGGACAATCTGAAGAGGCCAAGTCGTTCTCTATACATCGTCTGGCCATCGTTGCCTGCAACGACCTCTGCGCCTACCATATGATGGCTCTCCTTTCAGAAATTGTTCCACAATTCGTTGCGGATCAGCATGCAGAACGTGACCGAGCGAGCGTACTCGATGCAATCTTATTTCATGTACAATATCGGGGATCTTCATCAGATCTCTAATCTTGAAATTATAAAGAGTTCGGCATGTACCATTTATTTCGTGGTTTGGGTCGCAACACGCACGCATGATTCTTGTCTCAAATGTAAGGAGCCATCTCACGTACTCATCCGTCAGCGCCCAGCTTTCACATCCAAACTAACGACGGGTCTGATCAACGCTTCATAAAGCTTCAGCTTTACGGCACTTGATAAGTGTTTAGATTTTAGCAGTGGCCTTAGAGGATACAAAGCACGACTGCCAGCTGCCAGCCGCACTTTAATATCCTCACCTTCACTGTTTTCGTGAGTGATAAGAGAACCCAAATATTTGAACCTCCCCACTCTCTCAAAAGTGTAGTGGTCACTACTAAAATCTGGTGTGCGATTGTCCCTATATAACCAGAGATCATGTATTTTGTTTTGGACTCATTGATCTGGAATCTCCCTGCCGAACACCCGAATTAACTGCAAAGATTGTCGATAGCCTGTTCTCAACTTTAACCCATCATTGAGACTGCGTCACTGTCATCCTGCACAGTCGTACCAATTTTGTTGGCATTCCTAGGTATTCCAGGGCAGACCAACAACTCTCTTGATTGATCGAGTCATAGGCCGGCGGGAAATCCATGAACACCTGATATACGTGGATGGAAGTCTCATAATATTTCGATCATCCACAGCGTAAAGAATCATCCGCAGCGTAAAGACCTGATCAATGACTGAGCGATTCGGACGAAATCCTCTTTGATAGTCACCAACCAAGCCCTCCGCTAGAGGGGTCATTTTATCCAATATAATGTAGGAGAGTAACATGTATGCTGTGCAAAGGAGAACTACACCGCGATAATTCTCACAATCGAATAAGGCCGAAAAGCTGGTGAGCGGTTTCGTTTCAATCTCTGCATGGCCTTAGTGAATTCCTCATGGGATTGCTCCTCAGTGCAAATCTCCGCAGTCTGTATTAGAGGTGGCTCAACAACAGTCTGAAAGTATGGTACAGTCCGTATAGGTTTACGCCTTTATAAGCGTGAAAAAAAGCAGAGTAAGTTACCGTAATCGCTAGTTACGTGTTTTCAAAATTCTGTGAGAAAGTCTATAGAAACCGATAGACCACATAAAATCCTTGTAAGGAATCCTATACTATAAAGAAACTTATAAGTTTTCTCTTCGTTACTCAGTTTTCTTGGAATGTTATAGGATAAACAAATACAGCTATGACGAAAAGTTTTTGAACTGTGACGATCAAATCATATCTCCGGAATTTAAGTGGGCACCTTACCAATTTCCATATCAGCAGATGATATTAATCATTTAACATAGTCTACACAACTGTCTTGACAATCTAATGCTACTATATGACGTCGTTGGCGGGACTCTCATGTGGTTTTTATTCCTAAACTTTTCGTTTAGATCAATATTATCGTCTTCTGTGTTTTAAAAATTCTTAGAACTTCATAACGTGATTACCAGAATTGAGAATATATGTTTTATATCTGTATTGGCATTGAAGTAGCACTCGAGATTGCACGGTGTGCCAAATAGACAAATTGTTTTGGGCTATTAATAATGCAGATGCTTCGATAAAGTGGTATAGTTTCCTCACTTCTATGTTGTTTGGTTGCGGATATAGTAAGCTTACTGAAATGCTATATTGCTTATACAGATGTAATTGTCATATCTGAGAAGTTTTGCGACACATTTTTTATTATTGTACAAGAAGCTCTCAACATTATTAAAATTAGCTAGTTATGCCTCATGGCTTTGACTCATGAGGCTTTGACTGTATCGATTACATTGTGGAAGGGAATGTTGGCGTTCGCCCTCTATAAGCTACTATCTTATAGAAATGTATGCCAGCTGGACCGCGGTGATTGCAAATCCTACAAAAGTTTTGACTTTCAATAGGAAAGTTGACCAATTACCAGGTTGTTATGAGATCTCTTAACGGGAACATTCTAAATTACAAAGGCATCTCTATATAAAATACAGTAACTTGTAGCCCATTTTGTGAGTGCTGCTCTGAACGCTATATGATGTATAGGCATAGTACAATGGACCTTAATGGTTTTAATAATAAGCCTACCCTAGCATTATTTTGCCATGCAAATCAAAAAATTACATTGGACTATTAGGTCAAATGTCATCAGATAGATCCTTTGTTTTGATATGGTTTGTTTTTTTCTTTCAAAATCATATATAACCATAAGCCACTTGAAATGATTTATAGCTTATATACATGACCAAGTTTATTATGCGAAAAATAATTCATACCAATATAAATTGCAATCAACTTGTCTTACGGCCAGTAAATAAATCTTACTAAACTAACTCAAGAAAATAAGAAACTCGAAATTAGGGTCACAAACAAAGCACAATTAAATTATTCGGTCCGCAAGCAAAATTTAGCCAAACCGTTAAAATAGTGTATTACTTTATCGTATAAATACTGTCAAACTCTAGAGCATTTCTACACCACAGTCTTTAAGTCATATTGTATACATACATACTGTTGGTGATACTAATAAACTTGATATTGTACAGTAGTATACTGCAGAGTCGCGATTTACTAGTATGTATATAGTTTCCTCATATTTTGACAATAATTTTGGTTACGGTAAAATCAATTATTAATAGTGACTTGCAAATAGTACTTACACATAATAGTAAAGGCGGATATCAAAACTGTATTATTCTCGATTGTCTTACATTTGTTGTTGTTATTTTTTTTTTGTAAATCTTATAAATAAAAAACCAAAAAATAAAAGATAAATACAAATAGATTAACGGGTCATAATTATGGAAAAATGAGAGTTCTTTGTTATACCATACACAGTGTTTATGTGCGCGACTTAGCACTTAATTAGTGCCAGCATTAAGATATTTTTTTTGGATTTGGTATAATGAACATTATAAATTGGATTACATACATACATACATACTGCTGCGCAAACTAAATACGAAAAAAATAGTTGAGCAGAAAATTCCTCAGTGGAAGCAAAACTATAATAAGAAAAATTCTTCTCTATACCACACTAACTATTATTAAATTACCGTGCATTGATTGCATGGCTCATTACTTATGTACAAGTTTTTTTTTTGTATTCTGCATCAAATTACATTATAAGTCAATGTTTCCATTTATCACTGTACTGAGTATGTACTACATACATACATATATTGTTGTATTCAATTCCAGTTCCATTTGAATTATAGTGTTTGCGGTGGATTACGTTTGATGGAAATGCGCTTTTTGTTTTTACATGCATGATTAACTGGTCATGAAATTGAAAATGTATAAAGTGAAAATGACCTTTAAGTATTATTGTTTACAATATTTTCTCTTCATACATAAATATTAGGAACATTGAATGCGGCACAATGACAAGGCATTTAAAGGAAAGTTAATCAAAGTCATTAACATTGTGAATGTTGGTCGGTTGATTTCGCTTATGACATGCAAATGCTGCACTTATAATTTCGCATTTACGAACTTTTAAAGTTTGTTAGGATAAAAGTTTGTTTTTCTAGAGAAATAGTAAGTACCAGCCACCTTTGTAATCAAGGGAACTAAATTATGATGGATGGACACTATGTTTTTTTACAGAGTTTAGAAAATACATAATTTTGATTGTTCAATCCTATCTTAGTGATGAACGGAGCTTAATTTTGTTGAATTTTATTAGTTTTACAGTGATTTCTGTGAATTTTGGCTATTCCCCACAAAGATAAGGTTTTGGAAAGGCTACCAGAAAACATAGACGAGTACCCGTGGATATCTCTATAGAATCGAATTAGTAAATAATTGAATTATCATTCAAAAACACTTATATTCTAAGTTCTGTATAATAAATAAAATATTCGGTTCAAATATTCTGTCGGTCATCCAGGGAAAATAGCCTTTTCAGAAGACCGTTCCATCAAAAAACAAATTCAACTCAAGACTTTTGAACTCGTTTCCTTTGGGGAATTTTGACTGAAATGGTCAAACAACTACTTAACATTTGTATGGCTCTAGATCGATACGATCTAAGCGATAAGAACGTCACAATTTCTGTGATCTGTGGAGCCTGCAAGGTTGACGAAGAAATAATGTTGGAAATCAGAAATACGATTACACCGAGAAAATTGAGTTTTTGCATATAAAACACAAACTCAGTCATAACGTGACCAAATAGCACTCTCCAGTTTTTCATCAAAAAAATACCTAAATTTAAAAGTTAGTTGATAAACTTAAATGTTAGGTGAAGCTGGGTTTATCGTCGCTCGTGATCGGTTCTGCCACTTCCTGGTGTTTTGATTCCGAAATCAACTGTAATATTCCTTTCAGGATAAAATCTGATTCTGAAATATATTTTATTGAGACCATCCTCAATTTTAAGCTTAATCAAATCAACAATATTCCCAACATGCACGGCAGATACCTTATCCTCTCCAAATATTCTGAAATTTTTGATGTAAAAGAATTCCTGGTACCATTCGTTATAAATGACGACTATCATAAAGCAATGGAAATATCTTTGAATTCGGCAGTACTCTCACCATGTATAGATCATTCAGACGTGGAAACCCGCTTTAATTTCAAGAAAGCTGATCTACCAGAATTGAAAAACTCACTCAATAATATCATCTGGCAGGATGAACTATATCTAAACATAAACTAGACATGAACGTGGAAATTTTTTATCAGCTAATTACCCAAGCGTTCGAGAATTATGTTCCTTTGTCCAGAGTATCGAAAATCAATCATCCAACGTGGTCTGACCACGTTCTTATCAACCTGAAAAATAAGAAGAATAAAGCATACAAACGAATGAAAATTTGCGATACTGAAGATAACAGAAAGTCATTACAAGGAAACAACCTCTTATATACGAGGAGTACTTTGAACTAAAATACCAGAACGTATCTTGCAGCACTACAAGACAATATCAAGAACCATCCAAAGTATTTTTGGAACTTTTTTAATACAAAATGCCAGACAAAAATCTATCCCCCCATAATGTATTATACAATAATAAACAGTCAAGTGACCAGCAGTGTATCGTTAACATGTTTGCTGAATGTTTTTAATCCGTTTACCACAAAAATAACTCAACCTCAACAAGTGGCTTAGGTATCCAATCTAATCTGAATATATATATACATATATACCGTTTATCACAAAGGTATAGGTATTCTACAAGCGCTCAATTCGTTTGGTAATGGATGTGGTCCTGGTAAAATACCATCAGCAATTTTGAAAACATTAAGGCCGGAACTAGTTTAACCACTATGTTTGCTTTTCAATTAATCGCTCCGAAGTGATAAGTTTCCAACCCATTTGAAGCTAACTAAAATAACGCCTATTTTTACGGCTGGAAAAACAGCTGACATATTATGACTACAGAGGAATATCATCGTTGTCATCAATTCCCAAACTGCTTGAATTTGTCATATGCAACGCATATTTAAGCCATCGAAGACCACCTGCAAGTATAGACACCATATATACAGATTTTAGCAAAGCTTTTGACTCAATCGACCATGTAATAGTTATTCAAAGCTTGTCATAATTTAGCATTTGTCAAATGATTTACATCTTATTTCTGCAACAGACAACATATATATTGAAATGCGGGTGGTAAATAGTCAAATTCCATTATAGCACACTCTGGGTATAACCATATGGATATTCATCATCTTCATCAACGACGTAACCAGGGTTATCCAAAACTCTGCGATGTTTTAATATTTGCCGACGACTTAAAAATATTCAAAGTTATCAGAAATCCTGACTATATCTCTTTCTTTAGAAAGAAAAAACCATTACAGTTTGAATATCATATTAACGCAGCACAATTCATCATAGAACTAATGAAATTCGTGATTTGGGAGTTACGTTTATAGAAAATCTGACGTTCAATAAGCATATCGACATAATAGTAGCCAAAGCCAACTGTATGTTAGGGTTTATTAAACGTTGGTCATGGGAGCTAACGGACATCAAATATCTATTTAATCTTTATTTTGGCTATGTCCGCTCCCAACTATAGAACTCACTGTTTCTGTGTGTGGTTTCCCTATCAACAAACTCATATTAATCGCATTGAAAGAGTACAAAAGAAATTTTTACTATATAAATCGCCCGGAAAGATGGATGGAATTATGACAGAAACTTACCATACTACGAGAATATTAGCCGTCTACCACCTTACATCGAAATGTGCCATAATTATCAAATTGCCACACTAGATAATAGAAGAAAACAACTGGGCGCTTCAATGATAGGAAACGTTCTGGTAGGGTACATCGACTCACCATAATATATACTGGAAAACATCCCCTTACACATTCCAACACGTCAAGATAATTTAATCAAATTTGATTAACATCGAACTGAGTATGGTGAGAATGAACCAATCAACCGAATGGTCAAAAAGTTGAACGAAATTAGTGATACATTCTAAAGACTCTTTAAAAAAATGTTTAAAAAGCTTTTTTAATTAGATTTTAATTGTTTTAAATGTAACTTGATTTTTGTAATAAAATAAAAATAGAAAAGTTGGATTGGATGTTAGTTAAGTCAGCTATGTAAATTCGCGGGCTATATTAAGTCTCACATAATGTACGTAAAAATTGTTCAATCCAATGCAATTTTAATCGGCTTGTATAACTGTGCTGTCATTGCGGATATATATGCAGCCACGCCTAACAACTGTTTTTCTTTTATAGTAATGCTGTGTGCCTCAATGGACTAAAATAATTAATCTAAAATAAAATGAAGCTTCTGCTAATGTCTCATAGCCGACAACTGAAAAGTCGATTTTACATCTATACTGGTGTAAAGTGGTGAATAAACTTTAATAAGTTGAGCCCATTAGTCCTTTGTTCTTCACCAGTACTACCAAAATCTTTCTGAATATAGCAACTAATATTAGTCGCCACCAAAATATCTCGTTTCATTCTTATATTACTTTCTCGATGGCCTTACTTTCAGTTTGTTGCAGTTCTTCCTTCAGGAATTTTTGGAGAACATTGGTCCCCCACCGGTTATTTTCCATACATTATAAGAGTTCCGTTCTTGAGTTGTATAATAGGTATTTGTTGGTAAAACATATTTAAAACGTTACAAATGTCAAACATTCAAAAATAAATTTTTTTTCACCAACATCAAAATGTCAAAAATTAAGAGAATATCAATGCTCGCTAGTATTAGGCTTTTTAACAATAACAGCTTGGCAAATTTTACGAAATTGGCTTTACCCTTTATAACATTGTTTTAACTATATAAAAATTTAACTGAAGAAGTGAAGCCACTCAACCATCGAGCAACTGAAAATTTATTCCGATTTCGTGAAACAAATCATGTTATTCGATGCATTTCATTTCTGCATGGGTTTTGCGAATAAGAAACATTATCGTGACAGCAATCCACAAGAGATTTCAAAAAAACCTTTACGTCACTTGAAAAACAAACTGCACGATACTGTTAGTATCAGATTGTTCTACGTAGTAACTTGATTTAAATCTATTTGTTCAATTTCCATAAAAGTATTTATTTTGACTACATATTATACAACCTTTTGAAATTATTTCGTCGCTTATTACCAATGACCAGTTTTAAGTATGAAAACTTTAAAAATAATTAAGTTTAACCAGGTAGGAGGAAGTCTGCAAAAATCTTAATCATCTAAATTCCAAGTATGGTGAAAAAAAAACGATTTGATTTCAAATTCCTACATGTTACTGTAGTAACGTTGTTTTTTGTTTTTTTTATAACGGATCATATTTTTATTGTTTTTTGGAGAAAAAAACAAACGAATAATTTAGTATTAAATATAACGTTCACAAAAGACTACTTAGATTACTATTTTGAATGTTTTACAAAGTGGAGCTAGTTTATGTGAATACAGAAATATCAGTAAGGGGAATAGGAGACAACAGAAATATTTTGCGGTTGGCAGCCCTGGTGTGTTTATAATGCCACCATAGTACACAATAAGGTAATATATTGCGCATAAATATGGCTGAAATAATGAAATATGAGACCATTTTTATTGTTAAATTTATTTATTTTACCACAATTTAATATAAAACAATTAATATTTATGTATGAAATCAATCACAACCGAAGTACACATAAACACGTTTAGTCAGGCCTCATACTCCGCCATATTATTATTTTTTATAAAGATGCGCGAAAACAAACCAAAATGGAACCGATGAATATATTAGCTGTTTCGGTATATCGTAAGATGCCACATAATTATGACAATGGCAATTAGTCAATATGAAACGGTACACGAAAGAGCATGATTATTATTAATAGTGCACGTGAAATTTGTCCTACACCTAAAATGTGTGAGTGTAAATATATAAAAAAACGAAGGGAACGAAGGGAATTAGAGATCTGGTACTAATGTCTAAACACAATAAGCAGCATCCTTCGAAACTTAAACAATTTAGGTAAACAATTAAGGAATTCTATAATCGTATGTATAGTATTTGAATCATGCGACATTCAACAAAAGCACATAGTTTAAAAAAGTAGTATTATTTATTTAGACTTGAGCGCTTTTTGTTCCCACTCCAAATGATCACTTATTAGAATCACTCGAAAAATAAAAGTGTCCGATATTTTTCATGTGTTTCTAATAAGGGGCTTTCACGTATTTAGTACTGGACATGTTCGTCTCTAAGTAACCGTAATTTGACATACGTTGTTAAAACATACTGCAAAAATAATGAAAGTTTTACTGAGACAGTTGGCCAACATGGCTCAATTTTCGGTCGAGAATTTATGTCACCAATTGAAAGAGATGAAACCGGTGTGAAGTTTTCCCCAAATAAAAAAAGTGTAACTACACAATACAACAAATAATGTATGTGTAGTTACACAATTTAACAAAAAGTGTAGGTATCCCCCAAAAAATGTAACATAGTAAATTATATTTATTACGATTATAATAAACCTTAAGCTATTACTATCAAACCTTAAAACATTTCCAAAATTTAGTTATACATTTTCAATTCGCATACAAAGAGGGTTTTCTGGTTTGTATATGAATTAACAATGATAATCCAAGAGATTGTCTAGATGAATCTGGGTATGCCATCTTATTGTGTGTACTTTCAAGATTATTTATGGTTAAGATCGTATTACCGCGACCCACAGAAGGTAAGTGATCGATTATATAAGAAACACCCTTTACAATGAAAGTGTAGTAGGATATTTGATAACCATTAACAGGTAATCCTATAGAGATGTCTAGATATATCTGAGTATGCTATCTCACTGTGTGTACTTTTAAGATTATATATGGTTTGGATAAATATTAACGCGACCTTCAGGGGGTAAGATATCGATTTTATAAGAAACACCCATTGTAAAGGTATAGGAAGATGGCCACGAACAGGTGATCCTAGAGATGTCTAGATGAATCTGAGCATGCCCTCTGATTGTGTGTACTTTTAAGATTATTTATGGTTAGAACCAGAAGAGCGCGACCCTCAGAGGGTAAGTTATCGATTTTATAAAAAACACCATTTACAGTGAAAGTGTAGGAAGATATTTGATGTCCATTAACAGGTAATCCTAGAGATGTCTAGATAAATCTGAGTATGCCATCTTATTGTATCCTATAAAAATTATTTATGGTAATTTATAAGAAACACCATTTACTATGAAAGTTTAGGAGTATATTTGATGGCCATTAACAGGTAATCCTATAGAGATGTTTAGATATATCTGAGTATGCCATCTCATTGTTTGTAATTTTTGAGATTATTTATTGTTAGAATCATATTAGCACGATCCTCAGGGCGTAAGTTATCAATTTTATAAGAAACACCATTTACAATGAAAGTGTAGGAGGATCATGGATGGCCATGAACAGGTGATCCTAGAGATAAACGATGAATTAGATGAATCTGAGTACGCCATCTCATTGTGTGTATTTTTAAGATTATTTATGGTTGGGATCATAATAGCGCGACCCTCAGGGGGTCAGTTACCAATTTTATAAGAAACACCCTTTACAATGAAAGTGTAGAAGGATATTTGATGGCCATTAACAGGTAATCCTAGACATATCTAGATAAATCTGAGTATGCCATCTTATTGTGTGTACTTTTAAGATTATTGATGGTTAGAATCATACTAGCGCGACCCTCAGGGGTTACCAAATTTTTTAAGGGTTGATAGTAATAGCTTAAGGTTTTTTAATGTTTGTGATTATTTCTAGCTAGCATTTAATTATAATCAAAAATCACGTCATATTAGATTTGCTACAGACGCATAGTTTCATTTAAAAATGATTATATTTTATTTTTTATTATAATCGTAATAAATATAATTTACTATGTTACATTTTTTGGGGGATAGCTACACTTTTTGTTAAATTGTGTAACTACACATACGTTATTTGTTATATTGTGTAATTACACTTTTTTTATTTGGGGAAAACTTCACACACGTAGAGATGAACCTCGATCATCTGTGGTTCCAACAGGACGATGTCACATGTTGCAAAGCCAGAAATATAACGACTTTACTAGCAGAGAAGTTCCTATAGAGCGTTTAATCTCCCAGCGCAGCACTATAACACCAAATTTATAATTTTTATCTTTTAATTTTAAAAATCCACTGGAAAAACAAAAATTAAAAATGATTACTCACCTTAAAAAACACAAAATAACACCTCGATCGTGAAATAGAGTTTACGCGCTCACAACTAATGCTGAATAAATTTTGCATTCATATTGAATAATTGAATAATAAACGAAATATATCTTGGTCAATGGTTAATATAAATGAGATCACCATTGCCTTTATTACTCAATCAATCGATATTTTTTTAATACAGTTTTGTTTATTGATCTTAAATGAGGTATCATATTGATGATCTTTGCTTAAGAAAACTATCTAACACCTAAGTTGATCGTTAAAAAATGTTAAATCGATAATTTCACATATTACAGAAACGAAAAATTATAGATCGCGCGATTCAAGGAATCGGTTTTAATTATAAATGTCATAACATTATATGATTGCGATCAGTATTTATAAAATAGCATATTTCTAAAAATTAGACAACATAATACGTATATTATGTATATGAAATCAAGGCCGCCAGTTATAATTGAATTTTACCAAAAATTGAGGCTTTAAATCGTTTTGAAAAATGCACGGTTGCGATATCACTTTTAATTGATGCGCAATTGGTAATTAAAAATGAATGGCATGTGATCCGATTTGTAGTTTGCTCATTGTAATACCACTCTAATATGTTAACAGTTGTAAGCACCGACAAAAACAATAAATATTATGACCTAAAAGATTTTATTTTGACAAAAATAATATATACACTTATTCAGTTTATCAGAGATTATATAAAATATGCTAAAAGTGACCCATATATAATATTCATAGAGCACACGGCATCATCCTCACTTTTCGATTGAACAATTTTTATTTCTTCTATATAAGATTTAACAGCTAATACATATATATATATAGTCACCGATCGCAAATCTGAAGACCAACTGATAAATTTCTAATCATAGAGCGATTTTATATACGACACGAATTTGCAATCGCACGAAAATTATATATACTGATTTCCCAAGCTGATTAATTTGATATATAAAGGTCGTTAATTATCTTAAAAGAATATTACAACACAATAATATACGATCGAACATATATCATTTTAAATTTCTTCATTTCAAACGATGCCATTGACGCGCTACGGACACATTAAACGATTTCATGTTTTAAAAAACTATAATTTTATGCGCGAAATTTTACACACATTCGATTTTGATTTACAAACATGTTCATAATTCGGTCATCGTGTATATAAACTATTTATATACATATGTATATATAAATTAAGAAATTAAATTAAAACAAATAATTATAAATTAATAATAACTTGATTGTATGCAAATGAGACAAACAAATCAGAATGTAAATTTGTAATCAAAAGAAATTATTTTTGTAATATACGAAGTGTATATGCGCGGTGTCGCCATCTGAAACCTTTTGTTCATATTCCAATCACGTACATACATACATATATGTACGTAAACAACAACTCTTATAGTAAATGTAATAAAATACTATTAATTTTCATGTTTTTTGTATAATTTATAGTGGGAAATATGGTGGATTAGTTTTTCGCGCGAACAACATTTCTTAACGGTCACACACATAGTATAACATAGAGTTTATATACATAAATTTATATATATATATATATATATAGCTTTGTTATATTTGCACACGAATTTCATAATTCATACATACATATTTATGCAAATTTTAAGAGTTAAATTTATTTAATAGACTCGCTCGAATACTTTCTGTATATTTAATAAACAAAGCTCATTCTTTTCTCCGAATATCTATCAAAAATTCAAGTGCCATTTATCTCATAGTTTTAATGACTATTGTGCGATATATTATATAGAGATGTTACTTAATCTTAACGATGTTTCTTGATTACACACATACATATATCGACAATCAAACATATATAATTATTGACTGAATTGTCTGCGTATATATTATGTGTAGTTGCAACACTCGCCCCAAAACAACAATGTTCATCACTCGATTGTTTTTATTTTCCATCGCAGTTGATTAATTTCTCCAATCGTGATCGCTAAATACGGAATTACAACACTAGACCAGAATTCAATACACGCGGGAGAGTACATGCATGTATACTATATATATACCTGTGGGAAATTCACTTATAGCATTTTGTATTGTAGTCTTTGCGGTGCGATTTACTTTCGCTTTTCTTTTGTTATTTTACATCTTTACAACTCATTGTACGAATTTAGTTCCTCACATATCGTGTTTACTCAATCTTTTCAGACCTTATACACATTTATATATAGAGCTTTTGCACAATTTTAATTTATGCGATATAGTTAGTTTCAATGGGAAATTTATATTACAACATGAGTACAATTGGCGCCCTACGTGGAGCTGCCGTATGTAAGCGCCAAAAGACGTTCTAAATTCTATCGCGCATAACAATAAAGATTGAACATCTCTAGTGTATTTTGACAGACCAATTAACCGAAACTGTTCGACAAGTTTTTTAAGTCGCTCTTCAGTAAAATTCAATTTCCACAACTCGTATAATGAAGTACAAAAAACAGTGCCTTGAAGCTGCACCAGCCAAATCAGCCCACCACAACGAAACCTAGCCCATAATTTATTACAATTTTATTACAATTTATTTCACCAGGTGCCAATTTGATTATACTTGCCGTTCGCGAGAAAATCGTGGGTGGAGTAACATCAAATTGAACCTACACCGCCACTTTGTAACTTTTGATATAATTGTGATATCGAGATAAAACTTGGGCTAGAATTTATTATAAATCTCATTGATCACTGGGAAGTTGACGAAAATTAAAATGTAATTATTTTGTGTAAAAATCATCTTATTTTAATAAAAACCTACTGAAATTCAAAGAAAAATACCAATGTCGATAAAAATAACCTGTAATAATTTATTACACCAGACATATCGTGTCTAAAAAAATGAGGGTTTTTTAGGACAAACATCACAAAGTTTGTCCTAAATCCTAAAAATGTATACAAGTATGCTACTCGGATAAACCTATATATATCTTATAATTTAACAGATTATGCGAATTTGCTACAACTTATTTATGTTAATTGAAATCAATTGGGGATTAGGGGGTTTAGGACAACCAAGTTTGGTATTTCGAAAATCCTACGAAGCTAAGATCAAAATGCCGAATATTCCAATATGTCATTATGGGTCTAAGCTAACCGAAAAATATTTCAACTTTGAAAAACACGAGATTGGGAGGTTTAGGACACCAAATTAGATATGATCATGTATTTCGATTTAATGACTTTTCCGAATTGTTGCGCTTCTAATCCCCTACTTTTTTATTGTATAAAAGCTATGTTATTTCTAAAAATTGGTGGGAACCCACGAGAATTCCGCGATCAATGGACAAATTTACGACAAATTTCACATTCATGTCAAATTATTATTTGCCTTCATAAAGTTCAAAATCTGTTATATTCGAACAATCAGATACGCTTAATTCACGCAGAGCAACACAACAGCTTGGCAAGTGTTTTCGGCCAATATCTGTGATTTGATTAATGCATCACCTTAAGTAAACGAAAACCAATTGCGAACCATTTTTAACGATCACTTTTAATTCATTTTCAACGACCGCCGAGCAGTAAAATTATTCAACATGCCAAAATATCGTATGTTGACGACGTTATCTTAACTGACGACGTTGATAAAAAATATTGACAAGTAATCTACGTAATGGCATAATCTACCCCGCCCATCCCTGGTTAGAGGCTAACGGTCACATATGTATATATAAACCATATATTGGCTTGGAAAGAATTCTCGCAGATGATGGTGTATATATCAATCAACCACATCCAAAACATAGTAATATAACTTTGGTAATCCCTTCTCATATTTTTATCGAAACAAGTTAATATACATTTTTGTGCCTATACTAGTCCTTTAGGACGGCCACCATTACCTAACCTAACCTAATATACAGAAGAAATAAAATCTATTCATAAAATCATTAGATTCCTGTCCGCTGGTGACCAGCATTTAATTTGTACACTCTGCTATAGGAATTTAAATATATTGATTACATATACCATGTAATAATATTACATACAATTACGCAATTGGTGAATGTCACTTAAAATTCCAAATAAACAAACTGCAGCGAAGATTATTACTCAATACCGTGAATCCAAATATATCTACCACAAATATTGGTTCTACTAAAACTAAAATAACAAACTCTCTTTATATAAGAACAATCGAAATCCACAAACTAAACATCAAACCCAGTGCGTTACACCTTTACCTCGTCAATCGCGTCCATAATCGTATATGTTCAATGCAACTATAAATTGTATTTCCTTATTTAACGTGTAACTATATTATTGAGATTACGCGTATACGCGGTATACTGACCATTATTCGAAATTTATCTCAACATTTACGCGTTTAATTGTTTAATTTAAGTGAAATTATTTTTGTTTGTTAAACCAACAACAAAATCTTAATTACGTTTCTTAATTATTTATTTTACGAAATTTCTAAAACAACTTTTGCCATGTTTGTATTTTATCGGAGCATTTAAATAATGATTTCACTCCGAAAATAATGAAATACCGCGCATAAACCTTTAGTGACGTAACGTAATTTATAACACCTTGTTACACTATATACATAAGAGTTAATGACCCGCACAATACTGATTACATCTTCTTTTTCTTCTTGTATATAATATTTTTCAGAAATTATGAAATATTCATTTCCATCTTACTAATTACAACCACATTTTTGTTACCGAACGTAACCACCAGCAATGAGGATATAGTTGATGATGAAATTTATGATCACGAAATTCCAAGCCAAATAAATCAAAATGCAGCGCGGCTTTATACGTCGACGACACGAGATTCAAAAAAATTTACACTAAAGAATAATGGCACAAATGCAACAGTGACTAGTAAAACGACGCGGGCACCAATTACCAAACCTTCTGAGCTACATAGCGCAATCCAGGCGGCTGCATTACGTGGACTAAACAAAATGGTCAAATTGTATGAGGAAAAAGAACCGGAAATTTATAAAAACGGTTCTATATTGGAAATCGATAGTCCTGGTTATAAATTGTCGATGTTTAGTGCACCGATCGATGGGACAGAGCAACGGGCGAAAGCGGCATACGCAGCAATCGAAACGGCCAAGGAACTTAAGAAAACGTAAGTACTTTTTTTTGGTATTAATGTTGTCAGCTATACATATACATATATACACAATCCCAGCTGCCGGAAATCAAATAATTTAATTGAATTATGTACATATACGAGTATGTATATATAGGGAAATATTAATGGCGCAGCGTTATAAAATTAACGAAATGCATATTCCGTGAACTAAACTTTCTCCTTTACGGTGGTTTATTAAAATTGTTACTTCTTTATTTTTTTTATTTCATCAAAGATGATGATGTGAGGCAAGACAATAATAACTGTTTAATTTAGCAAAATAATATGCATATATGTATACGAATGACACTTTAGAGATTTAATTAAAAATATAATTTCTAAAAAAGAAAACCAATTTTATGCAAATAAAATTTCAAATATAAGATTGCAACAATCGGTAGAGAGAAAGAATTATTTTAGTCGATGCGCCCGTTACAATCTTATACGCCATTGGTTTCGATTTAATACGACTCTCATGGCGATAAAGAGGCACACAGCCTATTATATTATGGCCAGACGTATAAGCCTTATGAAAAAGATTCTTATCTTTATCTGCGATATTTCAAATTTCAATTCACGAATTGTAATGAAAGAAAACCATTTTCCAGCGGTGCTGACGAGTAAGGAGGCACTCAAGTGTAGCCAGTATTTAGTAAAATTCTCGACTTTTCTTGATTTCTATTTCCAAATATTAGTAATGAACCATATGTTGGCTTCTTCGCTCGCGAAGAATATATGTTTTCACGATCAGAGTTCGACTAGAGTTCAACTATATGCTTAGAATTGGTAATTGGTTTGGTTTTAAGGTTTTCAGATGAAAACAACTTTATCGCTGCTCGTTAAGTAGTATGTTCTAATATTGTTGCCAAAATTTCTCGAAACATTCGCTTTGGCGAGCAATGAATAATTGACATTCGATATCCGTCATGATTATACTCCTAAAATAGGGTGACCAGATATACTCTTTTCAAGAGTATTTTTTATTTTATTTATTAAAACGGTTGGAACCTACAGAGGTTCTGCACTCAATGACACACTGGGCCCATGGTGCAAATCTGGCTTCGATAAAGGCCGGACAGCTGCAAAGGTAGTGTCCACTTCCTCCAGAGAGTCGTCACAAAGATCATCCTGAGCTATTCCCATGCGTTGTAGATGAATCTTTAAACGTCCATGGCCCCTAATAAGTCCAACCAGAATTCTGAGTTGGCTCTTTTTTAAAGATAACACATATTTAGTGATCCTCACGTTGTGTTCGATGATGAACCGTTCGGCCTTTCGACAGCTAGGAGTAGAACGTCACTTCTGCGCCAGTTCAAGTAAAGGGGACTTCTTAATAGCATCCTTACCACCGTTGAGGGATAGAGGAATTCTGGCTCGGGACCACAAAATTTACTGCGCGATACAGCTTTCGCTAAAAAGTCAGCAACCTCATTTCCCACAACGCCACAATGAGCAGGTACTCACATGACCGTTACTCTCGTATCAGAGTAAAGGAGATTAATGAAGTGTTTGCACTCTTTGACCAGTTTAGATGTAGTCAAAGGAGTTTTAAGGGTATTGAGCACGGCTTCACTCACTATCCGTGCAGATAATAATATCCTTGCCTAAATCACTAAACTTAAACGCCTTAATTGCACTATGGGTAAGTACAATTAATTCAGCTTGAAAACCGTGCAGTATTTGCCCAGACTACCCGATAATCTCTTTAGCCCATACTTTGGACAAAAGAAAGCAAACCCTGCACTGACTTCTGCACGGGAGCCATCCGAATAAAAAACTATCGACAACTATCGAAAACTGTCCATAGAAATCCTGAGAGCCACAGTTCTCTCGAGGGGAAAAGAGAATGAATTGGTGAAGTTAAATTCGGGCAATGACCTGTCATTCACCATTTCAACCTCCGGAATATGTGGCGAAAAGCTCCTGAAATGTCCAAGAAGGTACCTACAAGAAACTCTTTGTAATGAAGTGATCTTTCGATTCAGTTTCGCAGGACTTGCCAGCTCTGAATAAGCATGTTGCATGTTACTAAGTGGGGAGGTAGTTAAATAGATATCCCTAATAAATCTGTCGATTTAAGAAAAGTAGAGGTCAGACTAATGTCGGACTATACCGACCCCAAGTCTTTTCGGCCTGTTTGCCTGTCATCAACCTTTCTCAAATCTTTAGAAAGGATTGTTGATAGATTCATCAGAAATCACAATTTAACTACCGCTCCGCTCAGTAACATGTAACATGCTTACAGGGTTGGCAAATCCTGTGAAACTGCACTACATGAATTTGTAACTAGGATGGAAAGATCACTGTATAATAGTGAGTTCCTTGTGGGTACTTTCCTGGATATTGCAGGAGCCTTCGATAGTACATCATTCAATATGATTGCTAGTGCCGGTACCAAATTTGGTATCGAATCTAGATGAAAGCTCGGTTTCGGTTAAAGTTACCAGGAGTTGTCCACGAGGAGGGGTGGTTTCATCTCTGTTGTGGCTTTTGGTGATTAACCTGGTTCTGACAGTTTCTAATAAACATTTAAATGTCGTATCTGATTTAACGCAACACGCTCTTCTCATTGTGTGTAAGACTGGGCAATAGTCAACTCTAAACAAGCACTTGCCAAACTCAACAGTTTGCCATAAATATCGTATGTAGGGCTGTTACTGGAGCCATGTCTTCCGCTCCGCTTCGAGCTATGGCGTTTATTTTATCTCTGTGCCAGGTACAGTCATTCATGTATCACACCAAATGTCATGTATGACAACAAATGTGTTGGAGCGTGGAACGCATTCGGTACTATATCGGGACATATATGTAGGTTAATTCTTAGTGTTTTTAAACCAGCTGTGCCGGAAATTGTGGAAATTTGTAGAAAAACTTCTACAAATCATTCGAGGTGGTTTACCCATCGAGAGATATGTGGTTCTCACCAAACTTTCTCAAGCGAATATCTGAATTGCTAGCATATTTTTCAGATGGCTCGCTTTCTGAACAGGGTGCTGGCTTTGGTATCTGCTGCCTATCGCTGGATCTGAGAACTTCTGGCAGTTTTGGTACTTACTGTACTATTTCTCAAGCGGAATTAATCGCGGTTGCTCGATATGCTATTACAGCTATTAATTTCGCGGTTAATGGTGAAGATATAATTTTCTGTACTGACAGTAAATTTGTCCCCAACTCCTTAAATAATCCTTTGACCAACTCAAAACTGGTAAAGGATTATAAGAGTTTTTTAAAAGTTTTCCGACGTAATAATAAATTTACGGTTTTGTGGGTACCTGCGCATTGTGACATTGAAGGTAATGATATCGCAGACAATTTGGCAAAAATTGGCTCATGTTCATGTTTCATTGAACCTGAACCTGCTGCTCCGTTTCCTCCAAAAATACTTCACTTGAAGCGTGGTCATCCACCATCCACCCCCACAAGGCGCAATAATTTATTAGTGAGCCCAACTCGAAGCTAACTAATTACGCTCTTTCATTAAAGAAGGGTAGCTTATGACTACTATTATCGATTCTTACTGGCCATGGCCATTTTAAAGGTCATCTAAATCGCATAGGACTAGCAAGCAATGCCGTATGCGATGAATGCCTTGAAGATGATGATGATAGCATGCACTTCATCGGCGGCTGCGCTGCTCTCGATTGTATAAGGTCTCATGTTTTTAATTCCAGGACAATTTCTGTGCATCTACTATCCTCTCTGCCTTCGTTCAAACTTCTTCAATTGGCTTGAGAATGCGTGTTTGCGATTTGATAGAATCCAAGGTTTGCACGGGCGCTTTGTGGCATTCACTGCGGAACCTTAATGGATTCCAGCCAAATTTAAAAAAAAAAAATTAAAATTAATTATTATTTCTATTATTTAAATAAAATTCAAGTCACCATCACATAAAATACCACATACCACATAAACAAATCACATAAAATGGTTTGTTTGGCCTACAGATAATATTTCACCTGTCATACCTACAAATAATTGTATTTATTATTTTTTACCAATTAATGTCAAATTGTGCCAATTTTTGATAGTGACAATGACATATTTCGTCAAACTATACAAACAAATTGAGCCAAACTTACCCTGTGCGAAAATTTCAGCAGTTTTTATTTTGTTGCTGTTGGATGGCTGCGAGGAGAAATTTGTTTACGAAATGGTTAGCTTTGATTGACTATTTTATGGTCTGCTGAATATTTTGCAGTAGGCAAAAACGTATAAATTCGTTTTCAACAACCAGGTTTTGTCTCATATTCCACAATAACGCCGAATCGGGAATGTATACATAAAAGAATGACTATATAGGAACTTATTTCGTCCCTAATTCGTGGACATAATTCAGTAGTAAAGTTTTGGCCTGATTTAGCCAGTACACACTACTATAAAGACGCAATAAAATGGCATCGGACCAATCAAATTATCTCAAATGAACTGAGCTGGCTGACATGGTTTTTGACCTATCTAAAAATATTTGTCAATAGTGAAAGGAATGCTGAAGAAAAATTGCGGATGCGATAAGATTGCTGAAAATATGCGTTCTAAATGGAGGAATAAAAAGTCTCACCAAAAGTTATATCATTTCCCTGATTACTATGCAGTGTGTCCCAAGCAGAAATGGTAGCGATGATATCGCAATTTATGTGGATAGTCAGGTGGCAATCAAGTCGCTGGAATCAGTTTCTCTAAGAGTGGCGTTGGGTTGCCACTTGTCTCTAAATGAGATGAGAGACCATTTCAACATTCGGATAGTCTAGGTCCCCGGCCAGATGATGCAGGGCAGATGAACTAGCTAGCCAAGGAACAACTCTCCAATTGATACCGGAAAGGGCTAATTTGGGGACGCCGCCTAAATCAGCGCTTAAAACAAAGGCAGTAGATGCAGCGAACGAAAGGTGGACTAGCACTCTCACATCGTGTGAATACTCACAGGACACGACCTGTTTGGAGAACATGAAAGGAGGCTAAATCTAGAAGCAAATAGTTTTTACAGAAGCTGCATGGACGAGGAGGAGGAAGAGAAAACCTAAAAATATAGCAAGTTGAAATCCGCTCTTACAGCTCGACACGCTCTTTTCATAACAACAAAAATCCGGAATCTACCAGCAGTAATCAAAAAGAAGAATAAAACTGCGCTTACCGAGTTCGAGCATATGGTCCAACTGCTATATCATCATCTCTCCATATCATCTCTTCATATGGTAAAGAAGAAGGAGAGCGCTGATTGGAACACATGTGGAGATTATCGTCGACTAAACGCCGTAACCACACCGGATCATTATCCGATCCCACATATTCAACATTTTTCAATGCACCTAAATGGATGCGGTGTGTTTTCAAAAATTGTTTTGGTTAGAGCTTATCATCTTATCCCAATTGCGCCCGAAGACGTACCTAAAACGGTAATAACTACCCCCTTTGGGTTATTCGAATTCACACGAAGGCCCTTTGGTCTTCGAAACACTGCGCAAACTTTTCAACTCTTCATGAATGAAGTTGTCAAAGGATTAGATTTTATATTCGTCTACATCGACGATATGCTGCGGTGGCTAGCAAAAATGAGGAAGAGCACAAATGTCATCTCAAACAACTGTTTGAACGCCTCGTCGAATTTGGAGTGAATATCCATCTTTCAAAATACGTTTTCGGTAATCCTGCTCTCGAATTCCTCAGTCACCAAATTACCCAAGATGGCATAACACAATGGCTACGGCGAGTTGAAGCTCGAAAATTTTCCCCCGCCAACTTCAATCCAACAAAGTCAGCGATTCGTCAGAATGGTCAATTACTACTATCGATTAATTCCAAAGCTAGCCGAATCACTGTCCCTAATCTCCATTGATAGTAATGGAATAAAGATTAGCAACCTTTGGAATTTTTCTCACGAAAGCTCTCAACAACAGAGATAAAATTCTCAGCCTTTGACAGGGAACTCCTATTTATTGAACCATCAAACACTTTCTCTATTTCCTGGAAGGTAGACAATTTACTGTCTACACGGATCATAAGCCTTTAATCAAAGCAATAGTCAACTATTGAATAATTCATCACACCCTGAGAGTTCCAAATTTAAATTAGAACTCACCATCCTTCCAGATTTGTTCCAGCATCTTATTTTGCGATTTGTAAATCGACCATTTGTTCCAGCATCTTATAGACATGTAATGTTCGATGCTCTGCATGGTCTATCTCATCCAAGTATACGAGCATCACGTAAATTAATTTCTAGTAAGTATGTTTGGCCGAAAATAAACGCGGACATCACGCATTGGGTAAAATCCTGTATCGGTTACCAGAAGAGCAAGGTTCATCAACATACAAAGTCTGAACCCGGACATAACCAGCCTTCTGAGCGGTTCGAGCATATACACATGGATATAGTGGGAACATTGCCACCATCCGAAGGTTTTGTGTATATGCTCACCAATGTGGATCGCTTTACTCGTTGACCTGAGGCATACCCTATTCAATATGCAATACTTTTCGCCATTAAAAAGGCAAATATTAAATACAAAGCCCAGTTATCCGGGTCATAAAATGCCAGATCTTTTATTGGATCTAACCAACTATAATGAGAGTAAAATTTATAAATTGATTGTGCATCTATACTCGTATTCTTCCTCTAAATGTGCGGTTTGAATCTATTGATCCTCGGTTTAAAACAAATAAAAAAAACGAATTATAAAATTAATCTCAGTAGCAATTTCTCATAATACAGTAGTAATTTCCCTGCTTCATCTATAGCTTAATAATAAGCAAATTACCTTCGTTCCGGTAATAAACTTTCATTTCGTTGCATACTCGCAAATCAATCTTTTCTGATTATACATCAATAAAATATATTGATTAAAGTTTTATTGGTACGTCCAAAACACAGAAACAAACGATTAATTTAAGTCATTAACATACGCTACCATCGCGGCATAACAGGTTAAAACTTTCCCCGCACATGATACCGCAAACTCTAGATATAGAATATGGAATCTATGTATCTATAATTTGCATAAAATTATTTCCAGCAACAGAATAAATTAGCGATAATTTTCGTATCTTACAAATCATCATTTCTTCAGCTTTCTAACAATTTTTTATTATTTCACATACATACATGTATACCAATAATTTACCTGGATTCGGTGGTTGGATTGCGTGCTCTAACTGTCAAATTTTTTTATGGTTTCAAAATTGAAATAATTTAATTTTTTTTTAAGCTGGGCGGTGAAAATATGTCATCGAATGTCATCGTAATTACTACAATCATTAAAGATGAATTACCCGCATCTAAATTTATTAATAGTTTTATGTTATGTATATATACATATATGTATATACATAAGTGAAAGTTGTCTTTAAACCATCAAAGCCGCAAACCAATCTAATGTTAGCTTTAGCGAGATCACATTGCAGTATGAAAATCACCACATTTCTTATTTATTTTTTTAACGATCGATAAAAAATTTAAATCTTAAATTTTTTTTTAATATCAAAAACTATTTTTAATTTATAAAGGTTTAAAGAAACAATTATTGTTTTTTTTGGCACTCGAATTATTTTTATTTTGTATTTTAAATTACATTATTCGATTATGTAGATCAAGTTCATGATCAAGTACATATATGAAAGACATAAGAAAACGATAAAATTGAATTATTTACTTTCTCTTGAAATTTTATTTTTACGTTAGCATATGGGAAGTAGTAATTGCAGAGTAGAATATAATTTATTGATTTTGTTTTGTGTATGTTAGGTTTGTATATGGCAAAAATATGCTAAGTAAATTTTCTATTCATATACGGAAAACGTGCATTTCAAATAAATATTTAAATGTCCCACAATTTTATAGAGAAGAGCTCAATATTATCACTAATAAATAAACAAGCTCGAAATCCCCTAATATAGTTTTTAATTATAATTTTGGAATGTACGAATAATTGATCAAATTTGAATGAGAGATTTGCCAAAAACGATTTGAACAGGGCTAGTATATAGCTTATCTCGACAAACAAATCATTTTTGTCGAACTTCACGCCAGAAATTCCATTTTAGAAAACCCAAATATTTTATATTTTTTATACTCGTGCCAATTTGTGTATTTCGCTAAAAAATTTGTGCATACTTTAAGAAAAAGAACGATTTTCTGACGTGATTGTCACACGAGAAAACCCATATAATTCTTTTAAGTAATAGACCAGTTTTTTAATATATTTCGGTGGTGCCACATTGTGTATAAATAAATTATTTTGCTACAAACTATACAATGTGATACAAAAAAATACTATATCTCAACATAAACGGTATATGATCAAGTCATAGAAAACATTTTCATAAAAAATCTCAACTTTAATCAAGGAACTAATTGAATCAAACGAGTGAGGAGGTTCAAATAATTGGGCTCAGGCGTTACAAAGCGTTAATCCAACCCGTTGCTGTGTTTGGATGTGAACGTTGGGCCCTGACGGATTAGTACGAGAGTGATTGTGTGATGTGTGTGATTTACGGTCCAAAATGCGTAGTAGACGGCGCCAAGCTCTCTACAATATCGAGATCGGAGATCTGATGAAGATCCCCGATATTGTACATGAAGTAAGATCTCAGCGAGTACGCTGGCTTCATCACATTCTGCGTTCTGATCAGGAACGAATTGTGCAGCGATCTCTGAAAGGACAACCACCAAATGGTAGGCACAGAGATCGTTGCAGGCGACGATGGCTCCACGGTATAGAGAACGACTTGGCTTTTTCAGATTGTCTAAGACTGTATGAAGACCAATCCCAGGATCGAAACTGTTGGAGCCAGATAGTTGACACAGTAAGGGGCCAGTAATGGCCTTTAAACACTGTTTATTATATATATTTAATTGAAACAAACAATAATACAAATTTTGGCTCACTATTACATTGGCTAGAATCGGCCAGTTCTCAGAATATATGACATTTACGGTTGATGATTACGGATGATTTCTGAAAAACCCAAATGTAATGGCTATTCACTGCCGTAGTAACGGATATGAGTGTGTAGTGGCCAGCTCTTGAAAAAGTAACCTACAGAAATGGGATGGAGAATGGACATGGGGCGCTGACGACAACATCAACACGCGCCTCAAGGGTTCTTCCTGTCGATATTTATGGTAAGCAAGTGGCAAGTGGAAATGTCTTCAGACAGGACACTCAAATTAAATCGCTATGGAAGGAACTGGCGAATCTAGACTACGTTAAACCAACAGTATACTTCGAGAAAGGGTTCCGAACCACGTGCCCTGCAAGAGGATCTTGAAGGAGCGGGTTGCTATTAGTAACAGAAGCATTACAGTTCTTTACGGATGGCTTCAAGCTACACGATAAAGTAGGAGGTGGAGTCTTCTGTGATAAATTGAAAGTAGATATATCAGTTCGTCTCCCTGATTATTGCAGCGTGTACCAACCAGAGGTGATAGCGATTGAGAAGATCTTGACTTGGTTGAGACTTAATGTGGTATCCCCGATTGATATCGCAATTTATGTGGACAGTCAGGTGGCACTCAAGTCGCTGGAATCAGTTTCTCCAACATCAAGAGTGGCGTTGGGTTGCCATTTGTCTCTAAATGAGATGAGGGAGCATTTCAACATTCGGATAGTCTGCGTCATATTCTCAAGATAGCGCTTAAAACAGAGGCAGTAGCCTCAGCGAACGAAAGGTGGAGTAACACTCTCACATGCAAGACAAGTCTGGCCAAAGCTGGACTTGTAACGCTTAAATATACTAATGTCTCTACGTAGACGTGAATTAAAATTGATCGTGAGGATACTCACAGGGCACTGCCTGTTTATAGAACGTGAGAGGAGGCTAGGTCTAGAAGCAAATGATTTTTGCACAAGCTGGATGGACGAGGAAGATGAAGAAACTTTAGTTCACTTCCTATGCTCATGTCCGACTTTAGCACACAGAAGGCATAAATATATTGGTAGGTTCTTATTGGACAGCCTCTCTGATCTCGAAAACTGTAAAGTGCGAGATATATCATGCTAAATTAGTAGCTCTAACTGGTTACAATAAAAGTAATAGGGTAGTATGATCCTTCACCATGGACCGTCACGTATCGGTCTAAGTGTGCCGTAGCAGCCACTCTAACCTGACCTAACCTAACCATGGATAGGTTGTTATGTTATTAATTTAGAAAAATGATAGTTAAGAATCTGGTAACTAGATATTTTTGATTTCGTTCTATGTACATATTAGAATAATTCAAATATATCTATTTAGTTACCTTATCTTCTAGTTGTCATATATTTTCCTTTTTTCCTAATGAGCGCGTCATTAAATGAAATAAAATTCAATTATTTTAATCCAGTACTCGATTTAATTGATTTTGTTTTGTAGAAATGTTTTGTTTTAATCAGTTGCAAAAATGATGCTGCCGAAGGAACAGCCGCTGATGAGTTTTAAGGTGGCTTCACGAAATTGTTCGGGACATTTGGCCCCCGGGCCAACATAACAAAGTTAAATTTTTTTCAACTTTTGAAATTGTACTACAGTGTCATACCAACGAAACAAACATTTATTTTTTAGATCTATTTGTGGCTTATTTTTTGAAGTTAATAAATATAATTAAAAATAAAATAAATATTTTTAACTTACTTGAACATTCACAACACACAAATAGATAATATATATTATGATGACAGCTACAAACAAAAATATTTATAGCTACTTTATGTTTCCATAAAGAGCTAAGCCATCAATTAACCCACATATAGATCTAAAATATAATTTTTTTTTTTCGTTTTGTTGGTATAATACTAGTACAATTTCAATTTTTTTTAAAAATTTAACTTTGTTAATTTGGCCATCCAAATGTCCCGCAGTTTATATGAAATATTTGATTTTCTGTAAAACTAAAACTGGATAAAAATATAGATTCGATGGTTGTGTGAACGTGACAGTGAAATTCGTCAGCAAAATTAGCTGGGATTAAATTGGATAGTTCACGTATGACGTTGGATAGTTTTTATGGCAGCATTGGTTATGTTTACAAAAACTGTCAAAATGACTTTGGGGCACCAAAAATAGATTCATGAATTATCTGAATGAACATAGGGAAAAATGTTAAACATACTAAAAAGTTAGGATTACCGTTATTTATTTTGAAAACGAAATCATCGATGTGCTTAGTTTTTTGTGTAGTATACCCATGTTTTACACTTGCCATTTAAATGGAGAACATTGAAAATTTTAACAGAAGCTGAGTTGAAGCAATTAGAAAGAAGAAATTAAATTTAAAAATTGTTGGCTCTCACCGAGACTTGCACGCAGGTTCCAGAACCATACAACAAAATAAAATTGGATTCCGCCCCTTACCTTTAACGCTTCCATTTCGTATTAAATTCCTAATCAACATAATACATCTTAGATAATGTTAAGCGGCGGTTTGGGGTAACGCCATGAAAATGTCAGTGCTTCTTTTAAAAAATTACCTGTTCGAAAATAAGTCAAAGTCGAGGTGAAATGACGGAAAACGGCACACATCGTTAAACAAACTTGGTTATTTGAAAGTTGAATTTTCAAATAACTCCAGGAGTGTAACAACACCCCAAATAACTCCAGGAGAATAACTTCAAAATATTAAAAATAATAACTCTTCCATAACGTGGCATAAATCTGTGTAAATCTATAAAATATTTTAAATGTTTTCTGTACCAATATTCAATCAGACGCGGTCTGTCATATTGGGCAAGTCCAAGTACCCAGAACGTCCATGTCAATCGAATTAATGTTTAATTTCAGGCCACTTTCCTAGGTCTGATACAAGACCAATTAAGGTCGATTAAAATTTAGTTTTGAGAATTTTTATTTTAATTTATTATTAATGATAAGTTATAGTAAATGAAATTTTATAGAAAAACAAAATTTCGATGCCAAATTCTAGTCCCCTTGCCCAGCTTTCACAAGGCAAAACACAGGAAAACTTGTGTGGCACTGATGCAAGATAATTTTACGTACGTTTTGCTATATCACTGCTTGAAAAAGCCGACTAAAATTGTGTATCGAGAATATGCCGCTACTCCAATTAATGATCATCTATAGTCTATACTATACTTTACGGAAGGCTCTATCATTTAATACCTTGTCTAGACTAAAAATTAACAACTTTTACTTGAACAGTGAATACATAGGATGTATGCAAGTATATTCCCTTATGAGGGTGGAAAATAGTATAATTAAAAGTGATGGGCGATACTAAACCTTAGTCAATTTTTTAAGCAGTTTTTAATTTGAATGCAAAATACTGAACGCTATCCATTTATTAAATTTATTCTATCGGTGTTATACTTTTTGAAAAATAATTTCGAAATCCACCTAAATTCTAAATTTTTGCACAACGAAAATTGAAGGCATGGCAGGCGTGAAATTAGTAGACTTCGTAGGAGCATCGTAAAATTAGTAGAACATAGTGAGTGCTATTTAATTGCTGCGGTTGCGTTTCAAATTCCGGTAACCCCTATTGGTAACGCAATAACGTAAAATAAATTATTTTCATGGAATATTATATTTTCAGTATTCAAAGGAACAACGACCTTGCGATCTTCAATTCAAATGGGATCAACTTTTTTAATATTTGACCGATATGACACTATGCAAAAGTGATCAATTATATACAGTAAGAATTTGTACAACACAATTTCGGAAGTTATTTCGATCGACCCAATTATGTGATCGTGGCCTGACTTGTTAATTTATCGTACGATCTTTATACTAATTTATATTTCGATAAGTCAAATCTAGCTTAAATACAACTCTTGTATAGTGGCTTAAACGTCTGGAATGAATGTCTGAGATAATTTCAATGCGGTTTAAAATAGGATGCTAGAAATACAATTTCCGTGTCGGAGGTGTTCATGAAATAATTATAACTTCAATTTGACGCATTTCGACTGTGACTTATTATTTGTCAATTTTTGCACTTAAAGTACTTAAACCGATTGAAAACATATCTCAAGTTGGTGTGTGCTTTACGCTGATTTTATTAACGACTTCAATCAGGGCCATATAATTAACGGACCTGATTGTAGGAAAAAATAAGCTTTCTATAGCTTTTCGACCATAACATAATGACACAAGATGTAGCTGCTTTTAAAATTTGTTGAATTATATAGATTATTTATATATTGAATATCGCATAGTTTTAATTTCACTAAACAAATAATGCACAAATTAGAAAATGATTAATATAAATTGTACCTTTATCATAATTTTCGTAACTGAAAATATGCTGAGTATCGCAGAACGTTTTGATTGTCATTGTAATCATTTCAGTTATTGTTAATAATTAATATTGCATAAATTAGGCACAAAAATTCGTTTTGAGTAAATTACACAATTTATTCCGGATAATCTACATCGTATCTACAAAAAAAATAATAATAATGAAAAGGTGATCTAAGGTTTCCTTAACTCGAGTCATAATATTTTGAGGTTGGTGGTAAATGTATATCACTATCACTATTCCAGTTCAGTAAGGTTAGACATTTGGTAAAATGGAGCGATACACATTGCAACAACGTTTTGAAATTATTAAAACTTATTATCAAAATCAGTGTTTTGAAAAAGGAAACATTGCGTTGCCGAAATTTATCAATTCAATGACGTTCACAACAATTAGGACTGTCATATGGCATAACATATCATATTTTACGAAAAGACAAGGGTTTAAAAGGCATCTAAGGCATAAAAGATCCAACTAGCCCAGGAGCTGAAGCCATCATAAGCGTTGTGTATTTGCTGATTTTGCCTTAGACAATAAAAAACATTTTTACCGGAAAATTTTGTTTAGTGATGAGGCTCATTTCTGGTTAAACGGCTATGTCAACAAACAAAATTGCAGAATATGGAGCGAACACAACCCAGAAGTCTATTGCATCCAGAAAAAGTAACTGTACGGTGTGTTTTTCATGAAAAATCATTCGAAATCATGAAAAACATCAATATCAATGAAATTTGGTTTCATCAAGATGGTGATACGAGCCATACAGCAAAAGCTACCATCGATTTATTAAAAACAACATTTAATGAATTTAAATTATCTTAAGAAATGGGCCGGTGAATTGGGCTCCAAGATCTTGCGACATCACTCCATACAAACAAATATTATTCGTATTATTGGTGAGATTCGTGCAGATTAATCGAAACAGAGGTTAAAAATTGGTTTGAACGATTGGATTAAGCTTTGAAATAAAAATAAATTTTCATTGATATCATATTCAACATATTCACACACCAATAGAAATTTTGAATCAGAAGTCAAATTAATTAAGTCAGTTTTGATGAAGAATCAAGAATCCTAACTAATGGAATGTTATGAAATTTTGAATTCTATGAAATGGAACATTTCGATCGCAATTGGTAACTGGGAATTTTTACATGTTTTTGGTAAGCACATATTTTAAAACATCTTATTGTTTTTCCTTTAGACTAGGTCTGCTAAAGCATATTTCAGTTAAAAATGGCAGCTTATTAAAATCACCAGGAAAAATTTTCTGCTTTGCTGTTTAGAACAAAATTTATTGTAGTAAGTGCCTGAAAGCCTATTTATCGGAAAATCTTATTGATTTGAACCGTTAAAAATCTAAATAGCCTTGATTCTAGTCTTCTTTCAGTTACATAGGACTGAACCTATTTCTAAGTAGCTGAGAAAAAAACACTTCCTTGTAATTTTCTACGACCATCTTAACCGAAAAATGCTTGAATAGAACTATTAGATAAATAGTTATTAAATGAATCTATATTATGTTAGGATAGATCTCTATACTATTTAGGTAACACTGAGGCCAGCAATGGAAATCTTTTGATTTTGTTTGCGAGTTTATTAGCTACATCGCATCTTTGAGTTATTGGGGACAACTAAGCATTTTCTTCACCACCTCTCAATTTATCTGCATTCTGATGTTGACCGAGTCGCCGCTGTACATGTTTCTTCGCATAGTTCTTGATTTCTTCGGTAACGTATTCCATCCTTAGATCCTTATGAAGGTTGTCGTTTCTAATGTTCTAATGTGCGTTCACGTAAAACTTTGTTTTGAAAAGCTTGAATTATATCAACTTTGTTATTCTTGGTACAACCCCAGAATTGTATACCATATGTCCATATAGGTTCAAGTGTCTGCCGATATAATATCAGTTTATTATGTACTGTTAGCTCGGATTTTCTACCTAAGAGCCAGTACATTTTCCTGTATTGGATGTTTAACTCTTCTTTTATCTTGTTTCTTTTATCGCCATTTCTTTGTCCAGCTACATATTGCATTAGTGGCATTTTGTAATTTACCAGTTGACTCTTCTACACTATCTTCAATTGCTAGGATTGCAGTATCACCCGCAAATATTGCAATATTTGTTCCTTTTGTATTTGGTACATCTGTTGCATTAAGTAAATACAATATTGGTCCCAAGACGCTTCCTTATGGAACTCCAGCCAATAGTTGTTCTAGATGAGAGTACTCATCTTCAAATTTAACGCGAAAGTATCGATCAGCTAGATAAGTTTTTAATATCTGGTAAAATTGCTTTGGCAAGTCTCTTTTGAAGGTCCAAGAAGACACTTCAACATATTTTCTTCTTTTCCAGTGTATGTTTCAATTAAGTCGGTAATTCTATGCACTTGGTCTATAGTAGAGTGCCTATTATAAAGCCAAATTGATGTGAAGGAATAAGTTTTCTTTCTTCTATTACAATTTTAACCTTTTACGCAATAGTTTTTAGAATAATTTTGAAATTATAATCACCTCTACCACCTTTCACTGGTATGGAACGTCGCATTTATTACTTGGAGCAGTTTTCGTAAACCGTTTCAGGATGTTCTTTAACTATTTGTCCTGAAATTAGGTCAAAAGCAGGTGATTTTTTTTTTGAGCTTTTGTAATGTTATTGGTTGGATGTTTTTAATATCCATTTTTTAACAGGGTTTATGGTTTTCTTCCGCTGATTGCTCCGGCAAGGGCTGAAAGGTATTTTGGGCTGCGAACAAGACAGTCGTTTCTTTAGCACTTCTTGCCCAAGTTCCATCATTCTTTTTGATAGGAGGCACCTGAATGTTCGGTTGTTTAAGCCCTTTTGTTTCTTTCCAAAGCAAACTAGTCTGAGTCTTTTTGGCCGGAAAAACCGGTTCGATATTCACTAAATGAATTGTTCTTAACTTCTTTTATTAGCAACTTCAGTTTGTTGCTTAAATAATTAAGTCTCGATTTACTTTGTGGTGCTCTATTAATCTGCCAGATTTTACGAGCCTTCCGCTTTTCATTAACCAAATCTATCACGCTTCCAATGAATAGTTATTGCGCCTCGATATTTTATATTGACTAGGGGGTGTACTCTAAGCCACGCTGCTTGCAATATACATAGTTATATTTCTAATTGGTCATCGAGTTGTGGCGCAGTTTTGATTGGTACTTGTAAGACTGTATTTGTTTCATAATAACTGTTGTGTGGTCTGAACATATTCCTTCATTGTTTTCTATCAGTACGTAGTTTTCGGATAGTACTTTTGTTAAAAAGAAATCTATTAAGTCTTGTATTTTATTATGATCGGTAGGCCAATATGTTTGTTTACCCCCAGAATAAAACTCACAGTATAATTCTTACCGGGCTGCAAAGAGGTCTTTACCATTACGTGTTGATCCCCATTGATGTCTCCCCCAATTATGAAGTTGCTGCCAAGCGATTTCAGTTGGTGACGTGGTGGACAATATATACATGAAATACTATATTCATTATTTAGTCGAACGTTATTGTTTGATACTTGCATAATATCGTTTTCTATTTTAGCTCCTTCGCAGTATTTGATATTTTCCCTTACAAATATTGCTGACCCTACTCTCGCTTTCCCTGCTGAGTGGATGGGATAGTAGTAGCGATATGAATTCTATGCAAATGACACCTCTGTAAAGTGATATTCTGATATTAGGCATATGTCTATCTTTTCCATGTGTAAGAAAATGTCTAGCTCTGGAATTTGGGGCAGTAGCCCATTTGCATGCCAGTTGGCAATTCTTAATGTTTTGCTGTTATGCATATTAGTACATCATATAGAAGTGAATTCATTCACTGCTTCTTATTTAGCCGTTTATGTACGGCTTCTATGTTCCTTTTAGTTTAATATGAGCATGTTTAAAGCTTCTATACTCCTACGTATTTTTTCAAGAAATGGAGTTTCTTGATTTTGCTAAATATTGGATGGCTCATGTTGCTACTAGACAATCTGCGAGTATGTTTTTGGGCCCGCTGCTGCAAAGGATTCTTGGTTAGCTTTCTAATGGTATTTCACGGTTTTGCTTAAACCGAGTTTTTCTATTCCTCAGTTTTTGCAGTTCTTTAGCTATCATCTCGCATCCTCTGTAGTTTGCGGGATAATCTATTTTGCAGTTTACACATTTAGAGATGATAGTTTTCCTCAGTTGGCAGGCTTGTGCTAGATATCTTCTTAGATGAGATTGAAATATGAGCAAAAGATGGTGGTTGTAAATCTCCTAATAGGCACGGAACCGTTGCATTCCCATAACGATACATGCTATATTGGAAAAATTTATACTCATTTGCTACACACAATTTAGTGATTGGGAATGGCATTCTGAACAAGATAGGACACATTAGTTTATGACAATTGAACGGTTAACCTATATGGGTATTTACTCATTTTGGGATTTAAAATACTGTTTGTTAGCGAAATAGCCTGAATGAGGCGTTGGTGAGATTAACTCATCGATAATTTAAGAATTACTTTGATGTAACGAAATGGAGAAGTTCAACGTTTGCTCAAAATACCGGTTTCGTTTCAATCATGACACGCAGCGTAATTTAATAATTATGTGCAAGTTGCTGGAAACCAAGAAGAAAATAAAATATGAGATAGCAGTGATCAAGGTTGATCCACAGACTTAAAACAAAACCATTTATATATTGATCACTAATAGTATTGTTGATCTATAGACTGACCAATGTAAACTTTCTTTTCAAGCTTTTATATATTTACTATATATACCTCGATCAAACATCGATCAATTTGATTGATGTTCTACATAATAAATAGATTGATTATATTGTGTAAGTTCAAGATCTATCTAAGAGCTAATTGCATCGCCCATATATATAGTTTTTTTAATAAAACCCGTCGCTCATTGTAAAATTTCTATAAACCTATTATACTCGTATACGGGCATATCTAAACCACTTTCCGAATACATACTCGTATATAAATTGAATACAAAATGATTGTGCATTTTATTTTTTTTTTTTTTTTATTATAAAAAGTTGATTGATAAATGCATCTATACCTAACCAAATGAGATCAGAGAAAGTTGATATTCAAGCTTATCTTCCGCACCTCAACCATTTATGTTTCTCACTAAAATATGAAAACGTGCTACGCGGTTGTCATTATTATGTTCTATGTAATGGTACTTTAATGTTAGTTACATTATAGGCACATAATGGCATGCCTCATATATATGTGTACATTGTACATGTCCATTTAATGTATAATACATGATTGATAAGATCGCAATAATTTACGTCGATAAAGAAAACTTTCTTTAAGATTTGTGTACGATGAGAATCTGCAACTTTTTGTATATGTACCTACTTATAAATTTACAAGAATTTAGATCAAATCGCATATTTAAAAACAAGAAACTTTCATTTAAGTGATTGTCAATAAAATGGTGTTATATATTTGAAGACGTAATAATTAATTCTCGAAGCTTAATTTTAAGTGCTTCTATTTTATGTATGTATATACACAGAAGAGTTATTACAGGTAACCCTCGTATATATAAGTTGACATTGTGTATTTTTTGTGTGATCCCTTGAGCATAAGGAAGTGGTAATAACCAAATTTTTATAACCGAGCAAGCATCGTTATTTTTTCTGGTAAGTAACCTAATCTAAATAAGAAACTGTTCCTAAAATGAACTGTTCATGTCTGCGCTGAATGAATTCACTTTTATGATGTACTAATGTGCATAACAGCAAAACATTAAGAATTTCCAAATGGAATGCAAATGGGCTACTGCCCCTAATTCCGAAGTTAAAAATGTTCTTACACATGGGAAAGATAGACATATGCCTAATATCAGAATCTCACCTTACAGAAGTGCCATTCACATAGAATTCATGGATATCGCTGCTACTATGCCATCCACTCAGCAGGGAAAGCGAGAGTAGGGTCAGAAATATTTGTAAGGGAGTAACTGCGCAACCATAATCAAGAAAGAAAACTTGCCTAGATTAACAAACAATAAAACAAATTGGGATGTTTTCCGAACGCTGATCGAAGAACAGTCTTACAAGTATAAATGAAAACTACGACACAACTCGATGACCAATTAGAACTATTAAATAATAATATATTGCAAGCAGCGCAAACTACGCCTCCTAGTAAATGTAAAACATCGAGGCGTAATAACTATTTATTGGAAGTGAGAGATTGGAAAAATGAAAAGCGGAAAGCACGTAAAACCTGGCAGAGGAATAGAGCACCACAAAGTAAATCGAGACTTAATTATTTAAGAAACAAACTGAAGTTGCTAATCAAAGAAATTAAGAACAATTCATTTAGTGAATATCGACAAGGACTATTCGGTCTGGAAAGCAACAAACGGACTTAAACGACCGAACATTCAGGTGCCTCCTATCAAGAAGGATGATTAAACTTGGGAAAGAAGTGCTAAAGAAAAGGCTGTCTTGTTCACAGCCCACCTTGAAAATACATTTCAGCCCCTTCCGAGACAATCAGCGTTCAAAACATTCAACCAGTAACATTACAAGAGCTAAAAAATCACCTGGTTATGACCTAACTTCAGGACACATAGTTAAGGAACTCCCCGAAAATGGTTTACGAAAACTGCTCCAAGTAATAAACACGGCGTTTCGGCTGAAATACGTTCCATACCAGTGGAAGGTGGCAGAGCTAATTATGATTCCAAACCCTAATAAACTTCCTAACTTTTAAACCTCGTTATGACCAGATCGCCTGAAAAATGGATCAAAATCTGGAGTGGCTGCTAAAACGCTTAATTTAAATGAGTCAACAGTCCGAACAATAAAATTAAATGAACAAAAACTAAAAGATTTTGGTGCTGGATCAAGTATAAGCGCAAGTTCCCAGAGTATGTGAAATTTTAATGGAGTAAATGGAAAAATGTCTTATACTCTGGATTGTACCCAAAACAGAATTCCTTTGGACGGGAACGTAATAAAACAAATGCTCTCAAAATGTATCCGCATCTAAAAGAAATTGAGCAGGACCCTTCTGAGAATAGCAGGGAACATGAATTTGGGGAAAGCAAAGCGGTTTGCTTTACATAATATTCGAATTCAAGCATCAGTGGACGTAGAAGGTTCAGAGAAATTCAAAAAGCAGCTTTCAAAAATTATTGAAGAGGGTGGCTATACTCCGGACCAGGTGTTTAATAGAGACGAATCAGGTTTAAATTGGAAAAAAATGCATAAGCGCACTTACTTATCAAAAAACTAAAGATCAACTCCGAGGTTCAAAGATTGTATGACAAAAACCTTGTTGATTAATCGATCTCTAAATCCACGAGCCATGAGCTTGTTTGAAGATTGGTTTTTTAAATGTTTTGTTCCAGAGGCCAAAAGCTATACACAAAGAAAAAATATTGGTATCAAAATCGCAGATAACGCACCAGGCAACTCTAAAAATTTTAGACGCACCTGGCCACTCTAAAAAATTAGACTTGGCAAGAAAGCTTGGTGAACTTTTTTATGGATAATGTTCCCTGTATAGATCGCCTGGAACATGTCAGAGACAATTCGAAGCAGTTTTAATGCCATATTGTAAGCTCGTCGACCCCAATTTTTAAATGTAGCCAAAGTTTTACATAACGCGATTTGGATAGCACGAACTTTTTTTGGAACCTAACTTCCGCGTTTTAGGAGGGTTACCTGTAATTCCCCGCGTAATGAGATTTTCTATGTATATGTTAAGAAGATTATAAAACTGTTAGTTTACTCATTAATATTCCATAAACATTTTATACAATACAGAAACTTAACGATCATCATGACAGCGAGCGTATGCCTAATGCTTCGTATTTCAAAATTATTTCTATATTTCAAGTCGTCATTTTATTATATCGACCTGCGCGCGTAGACGCAATACTTCGTGATCCGCACAATTGTATACAACTATATGAAGTAAATACCAACAAAAAATGTCTATATAAAATATTTATAATATTCAATAAAACTAACAATAAATTAATTACCAAATTAGAAAATTAAATTTATTAAAAGAAAAAATCACAAATTTTCACCGCCACAATATCGAGTGAAAGTGGTTTTTGATTCAATCCATTAACGGAAAAAAAATGTATATATATTTATGATAAAAACAAAAGATCGCGACCAACCCGCCCCCTGGTTAATTATCTATATTAATACGAAAACTGATTAGTGGAAATTCCTTAAGTTGTTTGTTGTTATCACAATATAATCAAGATATATGAATGTCATTGAGGAACAACTTTCTTTTAAGCTGCGCGCACGATTTGCAATCATGTATTACAAGTTAATATATGCGCATTGTATATATAGTCGAAATATGTAGAAGGTCAATGAATGATGTTGATTAACGTTTATAATATGTTTTCGAAATAAATTGTGCCTAAAAGTGCCCTCGAGACAAATTCAGGTTTTCGAGATTTTATGCGTCTTAACAAACAGTCGTAACGTAAAAATGTGACATTGATAAAAATGTGTTTGAGAAACAATTAATTGACTTTCTTATAATATATAGCGTTCGCTTCAACCAACTTTGCCCTCTAATTGGCTGTGCGGTCTGTGGAACTTCTGTTCTGTACTTGATTTACCAATATACATGTTTGATGAATAACAAAGTATTTGAGACAAATAGCGAGAAAAACTAGTATTCTTGATCTGTGGAACATATGTTTTCAATTATCACATTATGTATAAATCAATGTGTACAAATGTGGAACTTAGGTTTACCTTGAAGTCTCAATAACTTAAAATTTATTATAGATTCACATATTTAAAGAAAATTGTGAAATTTAGAAGAGTAAAATAACGATATATAGATTATAACAAAGTGTGGAACGTAATTCAGCTAAACCATAAATTAATGAATATACTACAAATAATTCTGAATTATTTAACATTTTAACAAGTCACACAAGTTTAACATTTTAAGAGCTACTCGAAATCGTCGTAATGTCATATATAACTTCGAAACGTCAGAGATTTACGTATGCAAACGAAAATCTTAATCAATGTAAAACAAATAAATAAATTGCCGCAGACTGTTATTATAAATTTGTATCCTCGTTGCAAGTTGTGACCCACACAACTTATTTATATCCCCAGTTGTCACAAAAGAAATGCTATCCTTATACAGTGACGCCTGGTTGGTTTGGTTTAGTTGTTTTATGATAGTCACAAATAACGATTTTCATCCACTGTTATTGTAAGTACTTGTCACTCCTATTATAAATTCCAATTTCCACCCGATTCCACCGAAACTTAAATTCCAGTGGAAAAATAACTTATTATCGAAAATAAATTTGCAAATAGAAGAAGATTTTTTAGATTGTTTATTCCAATATTTAAAAAAAGCATTTAAAGGATGTTTTGAAAAATGTGCTATCAACCCATTAGTTTTAAAATGATATAGAAACTAAATCAATCATTTTTCGTAAAACTGAAATTCAGAAATGTGTAATGATGGCATGCTTATTAAAATTCACACTCCCTCAAACGTTAAGAATTGATAAAAACGTTTATTTAAAAAAAATCCACCATCTCTTCTTTCCCTTTTACTGACGGAGACAACTTGTATGAAAAAAAATACCACCGAAAACTTATGATGCACGAAATTTCAGTGGAACTCGTAATACCCTTTCTGTTAGTCTGTTTGATTTGACTACTTCGTGAAGAAAAAGAAGAGTCATTCTAGATCAAGCCAGTTAAATAGAAATTGAATAAATGAGATAATTTGTGGAACATATGTTAATCTCTTGACTATTTCATCTCCCGAAAAACGCAAACCCGCACACAAAGGCGCATTTATTTTTATTATTATTGTTTTTGTTCTTTTTATATATTGCCACATATTTAAAACCTCGTCAAATTGAAAAAATATCAACTTGTTTATTTGTCGGCCATTTTGCTGGTGACATATTTGTTCAATATTTTGAAACTGTATGGATCGCAAATGGTTTGGCATCGTTCATAAGTTACATAAAGCAAAATTTTGGATTTTATAACCCTCTCTCCCCCGTTTGTAACATGATCATAACGTAACGACTAATGATAATTATTCAAATCAATAAATAAACTGAATGTATATTAAGGCGGTCATCGAAACGAATTCTTACGTGTGGAACCTAACTTATTTGAACCGGCTCGTTGGCACAGTAAGTAGCATCCTTGCTCTCTTATACGAGGTGGTGATCAAGAATCACGTTTGGGTGTTTTTAATGTGTAGGAGTATGTGTTTGTCCGGGTATTACACCGTGGGCCCGTTAGTGGCATTGAGTGCTGGAATAAACCGCCAAACTTTAATTTTTTTTAGGTTCCACAAATAATTATTCGTTTCGGGAACAGCCAAGCCAAGATATAGATTGATTATGCATTAAATTTGTATCAATATTTCAGTAAGAGGGAATTGTGGAACTTATCGTATTTTAGATTAAATTAACAAAATTCTTGATTGAAGCTTGAAATAATTATTAAACCTCAATTTGTTTATGGATTGGGACTATACTATCAAAACAGTTTAACATTATATTGACTTTGGCTTAGTCAGTAAACTTGTAAACCTCAATTGGCTCTTCTTAACAAAGTGCTTTAGATCGTAATTCATTAATACGTTATGTATTCTGTGTTGTTAAATCCACCAAAATTAAAATCTAGTTTGAATGAGAAAAGACAGTTACTGCCGTTACGGTGGATCTTTCATAATTGTGAAATGACTTCATGAAAGAATGAATGCGGCTCTCGAAAAGAAATGAAAAAATTAAATAATATTTAATAATTAATTAAAATTGTAATCAAATTGGAATTAACACGTGTAAAAGTAAAAGATGTAAAAAATAGTGTAGCTTTCAGCTTAGCCCTTGACGAATCAACCGATATACAGGACAATCCAGAGTTAGCTGTATTTATCTGATACGTCTTCATATCCTTAATTGTGAACGAAGAACTAGTTAAAAATACTACTCGTAGAATTGATATTAAGAGTGCACTTGATAACATATTGTCAGATACAGGTATACCACTGAATAATTTGGTAAGTGTAGCAACAGACGGAGCACCTGCAATGTCAGGAAAAAATATAGGCCTTATTGGTCTATTAAAACCAGATCCAAGAATACCAGAATTTTTACCACTTCATTGCATTGTACATCGTGAACATTCAGTTGCAAAATATTTTAAATACGAAAATGTAATGAAAACTGGGCTACAAATTGTGAACTATATTACTATACAAATCGTGGACGAATTCAAAAACCCATCGCCAATTCAAGAACTTTCTTGAAGAATTAAACCTTGAAGATCATCCTCAAGATATAATATTTTACTGCCTTGTGCGATGGTTATCCCCCTATAATGTTCTAAGCCGGTTTGTTCTGAAGAATAGACTCTCTAAAATTGATGACAAAAAATTGAGATTGGAGGGATGGAATTATTAGAACTTCAAAAGGATCACAGTCTTAAAATGCAGCTGCTTTCAGATTTACTGTCCATATTCGACACAACATATTGTTGTGAGTCACTTTTTTCGACAATGAAGTTTATAAAATCAAAGCACCGTTCACAACTCACAAATGAGCATTCGTCAAGTTACAAACACAGATGCCATCTACCAGCAAACAATAGAAAAGAAAAGAAAAATTCCATAACAACTGAACATCAGTTGTTATGGAATTTTTTGATATTTTATTTTTATGTTGGCTCTCGTAACGAAAGATTATTGGAATTCGGTTCTACCTGTAGTGAAACTTGGCCATCTCTGTTATGTACCATCTATAACTATTAGTATATATAGTGCAAGGTAATAATAATTCCGAAAGGGAAGAGCCTGAATTCTGTAATCATATTGTTGTCAATTAAATGGCCCAATATTTAAGCTGCACGAGAAGCGAGACATTTGAGTTCTATATATAGAAATGAGAAACTCTCTGTATTCCTGTAAATTGCATTTGACTTCTACACCAATGACGTACCTACATATATTTATATATGTATTTAATCTAAAATTCAATACACTAGTTATATAAATGTCAATCAATTCGAGTAGATTAACTATATACGTGACAGAAAATTAATGTAGTGACATATAGTTATCCGTGTTGTTGAAACTTCACTATAATGACAATTGATTTGAAGTAATCGCATCTTGATAATAATCTGCATGCCCATTCAGTTACTGTTGTTAATAATAGATATTACCGAAGAACTGCAATGTATACAAAAAGTTACATTTTTAATTCGCATAAATTTGTTGGTTTGCTATTAGAGTGCTAATAGTATTTTGAATTGATATATTGAGCTTAAAACTGTATTCCGTTCGGATCGGGCTACTGACATCAAAGCCGTAATTAAGACTATTTAAAACTTCTCGCGCTGTAGGAGCCTTCAATCCTTCAATCCTGGCCTTCAAGCCAAAATTCCCTTTTTTCTAGACAATGTTCTGAGAGAATTGGTCAGAAAACTTTTACACCTGAAGTATGACTCCAACTGTAATACTTTAACGTATTGAATCTTAAATTCGTATAATCCTTAATCTGAATTTAATGAATTCTGAGAAAGCGCTACATGAGTTAAACCAAAATTCTGTACAGCTATTTAACGACACAATTGCTCTGCATAACATAAACAAATCGATTTGTAATACACAACACAAAAATGAAAAACATTTAATTGTCCTACGACAATAAAATTGAGACTTGGCACATAATTATTATTTATTATTGATGCGCGACATAAAATACTTTTAAGAGAACACTTTCATTTCAACTTTTTGTTTTCTTCTTATTCCGCTTATCTTAGTATAACTTAAGCCTATCAAAAAGATTAAAACCAAATAATTTATCAAAAACATGAAAAGAAAACCAACACATAATAAGAATTCATTGCGCTGTGATGTCAAATACACGCATATAATAGTACACAAAGTTTAAGAAATCCACAATCAATACAATAAACGTAAAACATCTCTCCCCACCTATATGTAATTGCTTTACCATCGCCGTGCGCACAAACACAACACACAATATTTTCCCACCACATAATTTCTTTTTAACAAAACATAAATTTTCTTTTGTTATTGCCATTTCCATTACGCGCATACATCCATATAAATACGATGTTGTTGCACTTACACACAGCAAAAGTTAAAGAAAGAGGTCAAATATGTATATAGCATAAACGCAACTTTTGATTTTTACCTCAAAACATACGAACTTTCTCTCTTTATAAAAACGACGGTGGCATAGTCCAAACATCTTAGTAGTCATTTGAAATTTGTGAAGTCTAGTCATACATGTAAAAATAAAGAGTTATAAATTTATAAGTGGAAATATTGTGTGTGCGCGTGCGTGAATTCCTTAACCAGTGTATACCAAAGATTAGTAAAACATTTAATTTGAAAAAAAATAAAAATAAAATGGCGTCTGACGTACAAATAATTAAGAAAATTAAAACAAATAAAGTGACTTAAGTGACCTTATAAATATCATGTCGGTTACGACTTAATAAATATCTAGATTTAATCTTAGATTAGTATCATCACTATACTACTTCTATTTACTTATACTAATTATACTAATTTACATGTACATATACGCATAATATCTATACGCATGCGTATTTGTTATTTACCAAAAATGCCAAAAATATCACTTAAAACCGTACTATACTGAATACGTAGGATTAATTTGGATTTTACTGGAATTGGGCGACAAGCACCGCCTAGAGTGTCATTACGTCGCACACCCCTTGAAGGATTATGTCCGCCTCGTGATCTACCAAGATGTTTACCAGCGTCGCGTCGCTATCGTACACACGATGGAACATGTAATAATGCAAGACATCCACGATGGGGTTCGTCCCAAATGCCGTTTAATCGATTTTTACAACCGGATTACTCGGATGGAATTGAAGCTATTCGGTAAGTTACGAAGGCGTATATAAAAAAAACATTAAAATAAATTGTGCAAGGTTGCAAATTTAATAATTTCATATATTTGTTTGTGTTTTTATATATAGACGATCGATGACCGGAAATTTACTTCCGTCTGCCCGTTTTGTAAGCCTGCTGGTTCATGGCGCTCGGGATGGTGATGCGCAAGTCACAATGCTACTTCCGCAATGGGGGCAATTTATCGATCATGACATGACATCAACAGCGCAACCGCGTAGTATTAATGGTTCAATTCCACGGTGTTGTGATTCAAAAAATCCGCATCCAACGTGTCTACCAATTAAAGTACCGCGAGATGATCCTTGGCTAGCACCAGTTGGCCTAAGATGCTTGGAATTTTTACGGTCGGCACCGTCACAGCGTCCTGATTGTGTTTTATCATGGCGTGAGCAAACTAATCAAGCTACATCATATCTCGATGCGTCGACTGTTTATTCCAGCAACGCAAGAACTTCGGATAACGCACGAATTTTTCGAGATGGCTTACTATTATTCGGACGTGGAATTCCACGAGAAGATGTTTGCCTACGGGGCGCACTAGCCAATCAATGTATTCGGCCGGGAGACACTCGGAGCGGGGAACAACCGGGACTTTTAGGGATGCACACTGTTTGGGTTGGCGAACATAATCGAATTACGACCGAGCTGGCCGAATTAAATTCACATTGGAGTGATGAAAAATTATACCAAGAGACTCGACGTATCGTTGGCGCCATGGTACAGCATATCACATACCGAGAATTTCTACCTCTAGTTCTCGGTAAAGAAGTTGCCCGACTTTTTGATTTGGAACTCAAAACTGAAGGCTACTACGGTGGCTATGATCCTCGTGTTAATCCAACGGTCGCAAATTCATTTGGAGCGGCTGCATTCCGATTCGGTCATTCCCTAGTGCAAGGATCGTTCATTCGATGTGACCGCAATCATCGGGTTCTGGACAATAATGTTACTCTACATGAAGAATTTTCACGAGGTGATACTGGTGGCCCTGGATCGTTACATCGGCTAATTCGGGGTATGGCAAATCAACGATCACTAAAACGAGATGAATTTATAACCGCTGAGCTGACCAATCATCTATTTCAAACTGGAAGTTTCCCGTTCGGACTAGATCTGGCCGCTATTAACATCCAACGAGGTCGTGATCATGGTATTCCGTCGTACACATCATGGCGCCATCCATGTGGTCTATCCGATATCCTCGATTGGAATGATTTCGAGAAGGTTGTAGGGCCACGATCAACCGAGCGTATTCGACAAGCGTATCTAACCGTTGATGATGTCGATTTGTTTGTTGGCGGTTTAGCAGAACGACCAGTCATCGGTGGTATTGTCGGGCCAACATTTGCCTGTATAATTGCACAGCAGTTTAGTAACGCACGCAAAGGAGATCGATTTTGGTACGAGAATCCAGGATTTGAGAGCTCATTCACACCGGCTCAACTTCAATCGCTGCGACAAGTGGCTCTATCACAAGTCTTGTGTCGTGCCCTCGGTGGTGGAACTCTTCAACCGAATGTATTTCTACCACACGACTTCGCCGGCAACGAACGACGCTTATGCGGTGTTGGTGCAATGGGTGCTATCGATTTATTACCTTGGACCGAACGAGACCCGTTTAACAAGAACCGCGAATCTGTCTCACCGCCCTTCAAACCACAACAGACGGTTACGATTATAGACGTCAGTCAGAACCAGATAGCGGACAAAATTGACTTTGATGACTCAGATGCAATACCAAAAACTGGAAAAACTGGATCAACGATCGATACAAAACTTGACTTTGGTAGTGTGACGACAAAACGACCAAATTCACGACCCACCGCTAATATTAAAATACCGGCAAATGCGAATATAAACAATAAACTTGATTTAAAACGTAGAACGACAAAACCACCATCACTGAACAGTAACAAACTTGATTTGACAAAACCTAAACCGGGACGTACACGTAACTCAAAGAACACAACCACTCCGACGACAAAAGCACCGAAACGAGCAACTATCACGTTACAGGTACGCGACAAAAACAAAAATAAAAAACAGCGACGGAAAACTACGAACCAGAATAATGCCAAGACCACAGATTCGGAGACACGACGTAGCGACAGTTCAGAAACCATTTTTGAAGGACGGGCCTCGTTCAGTGTGAATGGGTTTCAAAACGAAGATAACGCAACTGGATATTTTGATAACAAAGCCGTAACACTAGCGACATATAAAAATAACGACTACGATGATGATTTTGAAGAGACAGCCGACTCTGACGTGCACATTAAACGAATACTGTTTTCGACTCCTGAACCTGAATCGTACAACATTGAGATAAAAATTCGACCGAATCGACCAACAAAACCGCATACGAATTTCGATGACGACTACATCAGTTACAATAACGACCGACTAGACTATAAACAACCAAGTGTAACGTACCGACCGACAGACTGGACTGACACACGACACCCATACGAATCATCGACTCAATACGCACCGTACAAGCATTCGACTCCTTTTAGTTACGATACGACACCGCGACCTAATCGTTGGTCCACATGGAAATATCAGAACCGAATACCGACAGATACGCACCCGATTAAATACGATGACGGATATTATAACAGTCCGACCACGAAACCTCCACAGCTACAGACATTTTTATTCGTCGAGACAACGAAGCGTACAACATCGGTACCAATTTTTACGACCTCAAGACCGTACAAGACTTCGTACTACGATAACTACTACAATAATAAACCGTATGGACCGGACAGCTATCGAAAAACTCAAGACGACACTGAAGACTATGACTACACGACATACGCACCGATACTGAACGGTAACAACAACGCTGACATCAAACTGGACGGAAAATTGCAATTCGACCTGGACGGATACCTGAGACCGGACATGAACAGTTTTTACCAACCAAAAGATCACGGTACTGATCGTTACGTCAACTATGACGTTACCGAGAAAAATGTGTTAAATTTACAAGCAAAATACCGGACATCAAACGAAACGGACACGACAATTAATGACGACTACGTACTGCCGATCATGGCACGATCAGCGGATAGCGCATTTTCAACGGGACAATCACAATCCGTACGTTTTCCAAACGGACGACCAAAACCGCAAACCAAAGTTAACGACAAAATGGACGAACTGTTTACGGACGCACTACCACGGACACCCAACTTTGACATACCGTCTGCCGATTACATTGACGACGTGATGAACGACAACATTTTCATTAAAACTGAAACAAAAGATACAGAAGTTGTGACACTCAAACCGATTGTACGGACGACTTTGGACGCCCCAAGTACAAATACACCGAATACAAACAAACAGAAACGACCCGAAATACTGATTGTACCGATTAAAATACTGACCAAACCGGAAAGGTGAGAACACTGTGTATACATATTTAAATCGTTTACTAATTTATTTCAATTTATTTTCAGACCTGACAACTGGGTAATATTTGATGCACCTACCAAAAAACCACTACCGGAAATGCCTATCATAAATAATCAAAAAGATTTCATATCGAGTGAAATTCCAAAACCGATGAACCGAATTAAGTAACGGACTTGAATACGAAACAGAACTACTGAATACGAATCATAGATGTCACGAGACTTTACAATACAGAATTTCGACATATCAGACCGACTTTCTCCGCTTTTTTCCTTACGAAAATTGGATTTTTATCAATCAAAGTATTATTAATTATTTATTATATTTATACAAAAATGAATAAAATAACGTATCTGTGAGAAATGTGCACGTAAATTTATAAAGGAAATGTTAATGTGTTTTAAATTTTAATTCATAGTATTTAAGAAATTGTCAGGTTTCTGACTAAATTAGAAACAGTTCTTAATAATAAAATATGAATGTCTGAATCTTGGATAAAATAAACCTATTTGCGAAATCGCAAATTACTGATAGTTTCCCAATCTCCCGGAAAAAAAAGAATGTTAGAGAAACTAACGGGAACAAATCCAGAACTAAAATTGAATCGAGGAGATATGTTAAATACAGTAGAAGTAGGGCTAACTCTACCACAGCGTATAAACGAACCTAACCGTACTATACCGTGGCCGTGGGCTCCATAGTTTCATTTCATCAATTATATATCAAGTATTAAAGCCAACCACATGGTATGCTCCCAATCATAATGAGAAGTATACGAGTAAAAGACGATAGACATGGATTAGCCTTTGTTCTTCAAATCGTGTTGGCAAGATACGAATCTATAGAAAAAGTGGCACTGTATGACTATACAGTGAAAGTGCTGTCTGACCAACTGTATCGTGAGCTCAAATAGCTTTTTAAAACTTAGCTGAAAAGCGAGTTTGCACAATCGGCACTTCACCAAAATTCATGCAAATTATCAAAATTAGTGGTGTGAATCTAAGATTAACAATTTATTAAGGCGCATTATTGAATTTGAATATTAAAGATAATAACTTTGATTACTTATCATTAGGTGGCATTAAATTCACATTAAAATCAAACCGATCAAATCTCCAGATGCACCAACCTAACAAACGTGAAATTCCAAGGTCGTAAACAACAATAAAAAATGTTGACAAAATATTTCCTCCGTTTTCTTTCTATTGTATATTGTGTTTTGGCCGACGAACACACATTTACAATAAAACGATTTTTTTTTGTTGGCTTATTCTTTATCTCTTTCAAATGCGTTTGTTTTTTAATGCGTAAAGTGATATTCGTATTCGTCGTCTACTGAACTGACAGTCTATTCTGTCACAAATCTCATAATTATCATAGCGCAACAAATATATTCGAATAATAATAAATAAAAACATTGGAAATTATTCAGGAAAAATGATTTAAATCGAGTGAAAAACGCAGTGTCCAAATTAATAGCAAATCGAGCCCGGAAAAATAAGGTAAATGGAATGAATAAAAAATTTGTTTGTGTGTTTTGTGTTGTGTATAACAATAACAATTTTATATGTGCGAAACAAGGATAACGAGATAAAAAATAATTTTTGTGTGCAACATAACCTCAAACAGGTTTTTCATTTCGTTCATTCGCTGCTGTGTTGAGCTGAATTTTGGGAATTATTGTCTTAATGGACGGGAAAAAATTGTTGTCTTTTTATTTTTTTTGTAGATGATATTAAATCGATAATTGAAGATAGCGTGGAATTTAAATTAAGAATTATTTTTTTAATTAAGTGAATTAAAGCAATGGATATTACACAGAGACTTAGAACATATGAAAGTAATTCATTGTCGTCGTTTATGTCTGAGGCGAACTCATCTGCATCTTCGACGTCCTCATCTTCGTCGTCTGAGCATAGCGATACCGATAATGATGAAGAAAATTATAGAAAATTCAATGTAAAAAAATACAAGAAAGTGAAAAAATCGAAAGGATTAGGTAATGCACGCTCGTATCATTGTGCGAATGGACGAAAACGGGAAAATATCGTGTACAAGCTAATCAATCGTGAGGTGAGCCATGTTGTAAGGATTATGGTGGGACCACAGCCTATTTTATCTCATATTTTTTCATATTCACAGAAATCGGGTTATTTTACAAATCGAATACGTAAACATAAAAATGATCAGGCCTATCGAATGGTACCAAAACGGATGAGGTTTTGTTTAAACGAGATAGTCCCGTATTGCTACCTAAAAGGGTGAGTGATTTTATATAAAAGTTGCATAGCCTTGTTGTATATACTAATCATATTTTATATATTTCTACAGACACGTCTTTATGGGGTTAACCGTCTGTGGTCAGTTTCTGTTGAGCTATAAAATTTCGTTAAACGACGAAGGACCATTTCCTGGGTACAATTTTAATGCCGAAGCCAGATATGAGTGAGTGCTTTTAGGAATTTTTGTATTTTGCTCTAATTGTTTTAATTTGTTGTCATAAAATTTGCGGCGTCATCATTTTACATGACAATGATAACACCTTGAAGTGGACAAAGCAATAGTTGTATTTTTCGTTTCCTACCTAATCAGCCCTAAATTTGAGTTGAGGAGAAACCTGTTTGTAATGTTGCCTGGAGTAACTTTTGATAAAGGAAATCACAGCTCATATCCACGCAATATAGTATCATAAAAGTAGATACTATATTGCGTGGATTTACTGCAGATCTGCTTCATGCCCAAAGACAGAAGAAATTTGGCAACTGGATTCGTGCATTATTCATTTAATTAGATTGATTCATAATAATTAATTTGAACGGAAGTTGAACTGTTTCCCAATTTGTAAAAGCCACAAATTTAGAATTCTTTGTAATTGAGGACGAGTCAGTTAAAAAGTTATTCAATTCAACTGAAATTATGTTTAATATTTTATCAATTCAATTCTATTATTTTAATTTTGTTTGAGCGAAGGTTAAGGCCCTTTCAAAGCAAACTTAACTTTTTAAATTAAAGTCAAATTTTATGAAATTTTAAATTCCAATCAATCTCATTTAAATTTTACAGTTAATGTATGTATATCCATTATCCAGTCCGTTAGGTGGCCAATTGCAACGTTCTCAATGTCATTCTTAGTAATGTCCTTTAGTTTCTCTTACAACCTAATATTTTGGCTTTTTGAGTTCTAAGATTCCTTTTTCATTATTCGATAACCACACATCTTGTACGATCCGTGTACAACATTTTTTGTTGCAACATTTTCAAATATTTTTATTTTCTTATTTCAGACTCTACTTCTGGATCTACCGTCCACACTGCCTCTTGGGCAAATACTATCGCGTTTGTTTATTTGATGATCACGGCGTTGACAATTACAAAACCGTAACTATGGTACAATGGATCGATAATCCACGTACCCTAATAATCCACGGCGTAAGCAATGTCGATGAGGGTAATTCACACATAACTATAGTTGCGGTGCCAAAACTTGGCTGTTTGGAATGCAAAAAAATGCGTGACGATTATTCAGATGATAATTTTCGATGTGATGCGCTATGCATAAAATGCAACTTGACCATACACACGAAATACAGTCACACTGAAACGGATCCAAAATTTATACCCGAAATTAATTTAAGTCTACCAAATTATATCATTATGATTGGTAATGGTTTTATACATGTGATAAGTGTTGATCTAGAAGTTCCTAAAATTATGGTCGGTGGTGGTAAATTTGGCGGCGGCATCAGTGAAATTAATTCGTATATGAATCGAAATGATATTATCGGTGATTATGGTCACGGTGGAATAGGGGCGCAAATTCCGGCTAGCCCGGGTGGTAGCACCAACGGATATTTTGGTTGTGATAAAAGTAATTTATCGAATGGTGGCAATTTAGATATAGTGATTAGCAATAGTTTGGTAGGCGGTAGTAACGCAAGTAATCTGAAGAAGATATCGCATATTGAGCATCATTATAAGTCTGATGATATTAATAATCTTATTTATGGTTGTGATAGTCATAAAAATAATAGTAATAGTGTTAGTAATGTTCATAACAAAAATAGCATTGTCGAACGAATTATAGCCGATTTTGCTGAGTGTGAAACAGATACGTCGTCCATAAAATCGGATGATACCGACCGAATCACATTACCAAAATCGACTGAATCGCCGACAAACGTACGCTTATTGTCACAAAATCATTCGAAACTCCAGTCCAGCAAACAACATCCAAATTTAAGTCGGGTTTCGAATCGAATTCGTATGTCTCGATCTTCATTTCGGCACAACGGATTTATATCATTTGTATCGCGGAACGATTCATCGGTATCCGCAGCGTCACAATCATCATCATGTATAACGTCACAAGGGTCGTCTACCGCTTCTTCATCATCGTCTACATCTAAACAAGTTTATGAATTTTCCGAGGATACGGAAAAATGTGAGAAAATTAGTATATTCCGGAAGAAACGTCAGGCCGAGAAAAAATACGAATTTTCCGATTATAATTCCGAGAATATAATTCCATTTAACATAAATTTAAGAAAACGTAATTTTAATCGAATATCCGCATCGTTATCGTCGTCTCAGTCACAACAGAGCACTTCGTCGCAACAAGCCTCGACATCTACTGGGGCCGCAGCAGCGACGACATCATCTCCTACCGCATTATTCTCTAGTCAAACTACTCAGTATCCATTAAGCTATGGCCTCTTTAATCCGGCACCACCTAACTATGAAGTTACATCGCATTTGCATCGTGCATCACCTAGTCATGGGTTTCGTTCTCCGTGCGGTTCTCCTGTTGGAAATCGTTGTCTTCGATCTCCACCAGGTATGTGTTTAATCTAAAAGCCATGTTTTACTCGTAGCACACGATACATTTACAATACTTAATTTTTACAGGTTTTACCAAATCAAGTTATCTAAATTCTCGTTCACCAACTTACTATACAATGCGTTCACCCACCGCCAACTCGCTTACACTATCACCTCGCCAGCAACCAAAGAAGACGCCATCGACATCAGATATTCTTGAAAATTCTCAACACATTTACCAGCCGACTGATTTATTAAATGGTAAATTAATAAAAACCGAATATGGTGATCTACCGCCCGGATTAATGGCGGCCACATCTGAACATCCTGTTTGCTCAAAAAAATTCGTCCGCCATTTTGTCGAGGAAACCGATGCCACATCGGTGATAACAAGCGAAGAAGATGATTGCATATCGCCCGGTTATCACACTTCGTTACCAATGGAGGTGCACGGTTCTTGCTATTCGGACATGCAAATGATATCACAAGTCTCGTATCAACGACTGAAATGTCCGACTGTTATTATTACGCAAAATTCATTTGATTTGGAAACCTTTACTTATCATGTGGTCAATCATTTGTGTTCTCAAAATCACAAGAAGAATTATGTGTTATACGATTGGGCCTGCGAAATGATTCATATATGCCAAATTAGTAACATAATTACATTGTTGCTAATGGTACACTTCACGGCAATCGATCATCTAACCGTGGAGTCAAAGCAATGTGTTAACTGTTCGACCAATTATAATTGTGTGTTCCATCGGAAACATTACCGATGCAAAACCATATCGACTTGGAATATTGATACGGGCAATTGGAGTGTGATCGAATATGGTGTTCTAAATGAAATACCATCGCCAGGCAATACAAATGAACTGATCCGTGTGGCAAGACGGATTGCGAATGAAATGGCCTCTAAAATGAACGAAGGCGTTGGAAATATTTACAAAAATATTCGGATTCTAGATTCGAACAATGAGAAATCGAAAAATTTTATACTCGACAAACAGAATGCGATTGGATTTTATCGGAAGCGTAAAAATTTGCAGCAGTATTCGCAAAATTCGGATTATTATTTGGACGATTCGAGCGATACGACGTCCGGTTAAATATGAGTAATAGGATGGGACCGAGATCGGAACAAAATTCGTTAAAATATATATTGTAGAATTTATTTCTATAGGTGTATTTTATTCTGATTAGTTTATTTTTTTTAAATATGGACATTTTTTTTTACTATAATTTTTATTATTTAACTGAATTTGTATTTTTAATTTATATTAAATTGTGAAATAAAACATAAATACAAACAGTGTTTTTTGCCTAATGAACAATATACATATGTACTAATGTGTTTTGTAATTAATTCACACCCGCTGCCCTGTTTTTCGTTAAATTTTTGATTTGAAACTAAACGAAAGGTTTTCTTATTTTTGTCATCCGCACAATTTTGAATTTAGTGTTGCAAACCTGTTTCGTGTTTATTAATTTTTTTAAATGTTTGTGATAATCAGTTTTTTTTTTAAATTGTGTCAGCCATATTGTGAACGATTCGAATTCGAATTTCCAGTTAATTTCCAGGTATTGACGACTGTAAAAAAGCGTTTTGTCAGATGTGGGGTTCGAACCCACGCTCCCAATCGGGAACCAGAGCTTAAATCTGGCGCCTTAGACCGCTCGGCCAATCTGACATTGCGATGTTTTGTAGAATTTGATCGACAAGCGGCCGAACCAGAATTTTGATAATTTCATTTATCAAATCTTTTGAAGAAACACAACTATCAAGTTATATTCGATTCAGTCCAACACGTACGACTCATCAACAGGAAACGGAGGTTTAATATTGTTTTTTGGCATTCCATTCAATATGAAGAATAGATACACCGATTTTCAAGAAATTTTTAAGTAGGCATTTTAATACTTTCCAATTTACAGCTGCAAAACCAGAATTAATTAGGAAAATGGTTTGGAAATTCGGCACAAAAAAAAACTGTGCATAAGTTGTGTATTTTTAAACAAGGATTCACTTTCACAGAGAAAACTCCCACAGTTCTCAAGTTATTCACGATTTACCCATCAAAAATATCGGATGTGACCACACATTTCAATACAATTAAAGACAACAATCTAAAAAATAATTAAATCTTTATAATTTTCTATATTTGATCAGCTAGGTATTGTTATTAAAATTTGTGATAAAAATTCATAGAAATAATTCTACGTAATAGAATTGCTAAAAACTAATTTGGCCCATGGGAGGATTGAACTCACGACCTTCGCGTTATTAGCACGACGCTCTAACCAACTGAGCTAATGGGCCGATGCATGATCTACGGATATGATATAAAACCAGACAGACTTTTTCAACTGTAAGTTCAAATAATTTTAATAATGGATAAAGTTATTACAATTTTATATGCGATTGTATTGAGTTAATTTAAAAACATAAATAAATTGAAAACAGATGTTAAACAATTATATAAGGAATCCTCGACTGGGAAGAAGCATCTCCTGCAATACGGCTTCTCGGAGATCAAAGTTATAGGTTGATTTAAGGATGGGAGTTCTGTGTATTGTTGAGGTCTTGTTGAAAAGACGTCGGCACTAAGCTCATCATCAATATGGTTGCCATGGAGGAGTCCATGATGACCAGGTTGGCTAAGGAGGAGCGTAACGGGTCAGGGATGTAAATCAGCAGCCAAAAGTTCCCATGGTGAACAGTAGTTGGATAGCGTTTCAGAGTGCACTCTCATTGCCAGCCCAACCAAATACCAATCATACTATAACCTTTTTTTTAGATGCATTTATATTAGAAAAATTAAGACTACCATTTTGTAGGACATATCATCGATGTAAAATTTCATCATGTTAAACCTAAAAGTATACTAACTAACCTAGGGAAATTAAGTTTAAAGTTGAAATGCTAGTTATGATTATTTATCATTAAATCAATTTCAGTTTAAAATTAAAATTGAAAAGCTATTATTATTTATAGATTCTGTTACAATTATAAAATGTTTAAGTTTGTTGTATAATTTTCAAGCTTGTTACATAACATTGACATGCGACAAGATCTACGGAGATTCAACAATTTTATATTAACAAGTTGTACAGCTAAATCAGTATAAATTGGTAGATGTACGATACATTTTTCTTCAAATCATTGGAGGATAGGGTAAAAGGGCAGCTTCATATATACATACAGACAGTCATATCATATATATATTTTAACTTATCTACATAAAACAATTGCGATAAATGCTGTGGTCCATATACATATCTCTTAAATTTATCGACGTAACTTCTGTAAATAATTTAATATACAATTATTTAATTCAAATGATAAATAATTCACTTAACTATCTTCTTCTTGAAGCACCAATGGTAAAACGCCGTGTCCATACATATATATAAATATATTTTCATATATATCTTAGCACTTATTCTAGCCCTACTTTCGCCTTTGCCAGTTTTGACTTCCTTTTTGTTTCATAAATTACCAGTATTTTATTGTAAATAGGTCAGAAGAGCAAGACATTTACTGCGTTGTGTCGTAATTTTCCTTCGAATCTTAAAAGTTTATAAAAGTGTTACGCATATCCTAAACAGCCTTTACCCGATACCAGGGATGGGAGATGTAGATTACGCCTTCTAATCTACGAGGTTGTCGACACGTAAAATATAACGTAGATTACTTGGCAGTGTTTTTTGTCAACGACGACAATTAAAATAATGTCAACAACCTACGATATTTTAGCGAAATGAAATCGAAGGCGCCAGTTCACGGGAGTATTTTACGGGAAAAGTGTTCATCTAGAGGTGATTTTTCCAAATTAGTTTCAAACTGCCATCGTGTTTTTATTTATTCAGTATTGTTTGCCATTTCATCATGGAAAGACTGAGGCTGGTCGAGCGTCTACAAATTGTTCAGCTTTATTACGTTCTGTGAGTAATGTGTTTTGTGCGCTTAAAAATTAGACTTTGAGAAAAGACCATCGCAGTTGCGGCCATCATTTGAAAGAAGTAATCTTTAAAAAATAAATGGCGAGAAATGTTCTTTCGAATGATAATAAAAGTTTCCATACGATTAAATTGAATTTTTTGAGTTTTCTAATTTTTTAATTTTTGCACATAGGTTTTGTTATTACGGATAAAACCATACACATGTTGTTTGATGCTACCTATTTCTGGCCGGTATGATTTTTGCACTTCAGCACTCTTTCCACAATTTCACAAAATTTTTCGAAACATCGAAAACCTGTGGACTCTTTGGGATACATTGATTTGATTAATCTCGTTCAAATTTATTGCTTCTGTTGGAATTAGAGTCGTGTGACGAGCTATATGGCCAAAACTTTACTGCTGAGTCGTGTTGAAAAATTAGCGGCAAAATACGTCGTTATGAAAAATGTACCAAAACCTGGGTCAACAACTGCAAATTTCTGGCCAAATCGTACATTTTTTTGCAAATTTATCTAACTTGAAGTGTTTCAAAACCAATTTGATGTACGTTTCATCATCCATCAAAACACATCCACTAAATTTTGTAAAAATTTTGTCACCAGTCTGTCATATTTTTTAGCGAGCAAGTGTTGGTTATCTCAACGATTTGACTTTTTAATAACTCGGTAGCACTTATAATAATAACAGTGTTAAAGGCCATTACTGGCCCCTTACTGAATCAACAATCTGGCTCCAACGGTTTCGATCCTGAGCTTGGTCTTCATACTGTCTAAGACAATCTGAAGAGGCCAAGTCGTTCTCTACATCGTGGAGCCATCGTCGCCTGCAACGACCTCTGCGCCTACCATATGGTGGCTCTCCTTTCAGAGATCGCTGCACAATTCGTTCCGGATCAGCACGCAGAACGTGACCGAGCCAGCGTACTCGCTGAGATCTAACTTCATGTACAATATCGGGGATCTTCATCAGATCTCTGATCTCGAAATTGTACAGAGCTCGGTATGTACCATCTATTTCGCGTTTAGGGCCGTAAATCACACGCATGATTCTTCTCTCAAATGTAAGGAGCCATCTCTCGTACTCATCCGTCAGCGCCCAACTTTCACATCCAAACATAACAACGGGCCTGATCAACGCTTTGTAAAGCTTCAGCTTCACGGCACTTGATAAGTGTTTAGATTTTAGCAGTGGCCTTAGAGGATATAAAGAACGACTGCCAGCCGCACTTTAATATCCTCACCCACACTGTTATCGTGAGTGATAAGAGAGCCCAAATATTTGAACCTCCTCACTCCCTCAAACGTGTGGTGGCCACTACTAAAATCTGGTGTGCCATTGTCTCTAAAACCAGAGATCAGGTATTTCGTTTTGGACTCATTGATCTGGAGTCCAACAGAAGCTGAAAACTCTACAAGCGGATCAAGTATTTCTTTCACTCCGTTGCTATTCAGTCCAATCACGCATATGTCATCTGCATATGCAAGCACTTGATTGGACTGGCGATATAAGATGTTGCGCTGAGGTGTTTCAGTTTTACGAAAGATGTACTCCAACATGAGATTAAAGAGTATCGGGGACAGAGCATCTCCCTGCCGAACACCCGAGTTAACTGCAAAAATTGTCGATAGCCTGTTCTCAACTTTAACACAGCATTGAGACTGCGTCACTGTCATCCTACACAGTCGTACCAATTTTGTTGGCATTCCTAGGTATTCCAGGGCAGACCACAAACTCTCTCGATTGATCGAGTCGTAGGCCTGCCGGAAATCCAGGAAAACCTGATGTACGGAGATGGATGTCTCATAATATTTAGATAGAATCATCCGCAGCGAAAAGACCTGATCAGTGACTGATCGATTCGGACGAAATCCTCCCTGATAGTCACCAACCAAGCCCTCCGCCAGAGGAGTGATTCTATCCAATAAAATGTATGACAGTAACTTGTATGCTGTGCAAAGGAGAGCTATACCGCGATAATTCTCACACTTCAAGCGGTCTCCCTTCTTGAAGATGGGGCATATCGCGGCCACTTTCCATTCATCAGGCATAACTTCGGTTCGCCATACTAATCGAATAAGGTCGAAAAGACAGTTCCACAAAGTATCCCCTCCGAATATCAAGAGCTCCGAATTAATGCAGTCCACTCCAGGTGAGCGGTTTCGTTTCATTCTCTGCATGGCCTTAGTGAATTCCTCATGGGATGGCTCCTCAGTGCAAATCTCCGCAGACTGTTTTAGAGGTGGCTCAACAACAATCTGTGACGCATGATGAACATCAAGCAGCTCAGTAAAGTGTCCACTCCATGCGTCAAGTACTGCGTCGATGTTGACACAGAGGTTTCCATCCCGGTCCCGAATGGCGGTTGACGAAGGCCTGAAAGTATGGTGCAATCCAGTAATTCCTTTAAAGAAATTAAATTGGTAGCACTTATAGCTTTCCTGAATTCGAACTCGTTTTACCATGGAGTGTGTTAAATTTTATGGCACGGTCATAGTTAAATTTCCTCGGATTATTTTTAATGAAGGTATTAACCGTTCTGTAAAGATTTCTATCAGTTGTGCCATGTAGAGATTTCTATCGTTGTTCAGCACATATTTTTAATATGCCGGTGGTCGAGTAAGCAGAGTCAATGCTGTTGGAATCGTGGACTCGAGTTCAACACTCGTCAGCGCCAATAATTTTTTAATTTAATTTCGCCGTAAAATTGGTTCAACACAGCTTCTGTTGAAATCTACATCCAATTTCTGTATAAGAGCCATCTCTTGTGTATGACCGTAATGAAAATATTCGGTGATGGTCAAATAAGCATAGTACATTTCTGTTGCTAAAATTTTCAATATTTTCTATTTAATTGGCAATCATAAAAGTTTTGTTTATCTGTTTGTATTATTAAATACGGCGGTGGTGCAGTTAACAGAGTTATTTATTTTGGATTCGTGGAATTCAATTCTCGTCAGCGTCAATACCTTTTTAATTTAATTTCTTCGACAAGTATAAGAGCCATCTCTTGTATATGACCGTAATGAAAATGTAAGAGCTATCTCTTGTGTATAACCGTAATGAATTGTCCATTCTTGGTGCTAAAATTTTCAGTTTTATCTATTGAATTGGCAAACAAAAGATTTGTATAGTAGCAAATTTAAATATGCCGGTGGTCCAGTAAGCAGAGTCGTTGCATTTGGAATTATGAACTTGAGTTTAAGCCTCGGTTTGGCATTATATACTTTTTAATTTAATTTCTCACATCAATTAGCAAAAATAAAGGATGGATATAGCAGAAAAACTATATCTGTACTTAAAAGGAAAAGTCGCTTAAGTGACTGTAAGCTGTTTTTCTGATTAGAGTGTAAGAAATAAGATATTTTCACGTTCTAAATGTCATCAAAATTTTGGTCGAAATCGGTTAAAAAATAACAAAGTTATGAGTAAATGAAATTTCGCTTAAGTGCGTTCCAACATTTTTTTCATTTACAAAAATCGCTTATCAGCAAATAAATTGATGTACCACAGGTTATTATTTTCAAAAATCAGTTAAAGTTACATAAGCGGTATTTGTAAAACAAAGTTAAGTATAAAAGGGATACAAAATTAAAACACAAAAAGAGCTAAACATCTGTTTCAAAACTATTAGTGTTTAATTGGTATAACTTTTTATTAAGTAAGTGGCACTGAGAAACTTGCACAATACGACTTAAGATTTCGGCCTGATTCAAACACCATGGATATAATAAATAACGAAAAATGTGTTGAATCTGATTCAGACATGTTTGAAGGCCTTGATGATTCAGATAATGATCCGGATTTTAATGTTTCCAGTTATTCTACTGATGAGGACATTGAGAAATTTGCATCCATAATAGAAAATAATATATCGGAAAAAACTGTATTATCTCAAGATCATTCCCTTCCACAAACGTCCTTGCAACAAAATGGTTCACAGAATAAAACAGTAAATAAAACAAAAACAAGGAACAATAAAACCAAAAGAGTGTCTACCGTTAACGGAGTGTAAAAAGAAATGCAAGGATAAAATTTCATACGAACAACAACTTACAATTTTCAATTACTATCGCCATTTATCATCATATCAATCGAAAGCATCATTTGTATCACGTCTAATAGACATGCAACCAGTAAAACGTATGGTCACTCAAAAATCAGTTTCTTCTCCACGAAATAGAACCCATTCAAACTATTATAGCCTTCTGGTGAATGGCACAAAAATTAACGTTTGTCAGAAATGTTTCTTGAAAACTTAAGGAGAGACAGATAGTTTTTTGAAAACTGTAACATATAAAATAAAACTTTTCGGTATGGTTGAAGATAACCGTGGAAAAGGACCTAGTGCGAATAAATTATCTGAAGAAAACATAAACGAGGTTCGCAATCATATTAATAATTTTCCGTATTATGAGAGCCATTATACACACGACGTCGTTCGCAGAAAAAATATTTACAGTGTAATTTAAATCTCAACAATGTTTAGGTTATACAGCACATCGCATTCTAATCCAGTATCTTTAACAAAATATAATGAAATTTTTAAAGGTAAACCTAAACTTTATTTAGTTCAATGAACACCAGTTTAATAATATTTTTATTTTTTAGCAATGGGTCTAAAATTCAAGAAACCTAAAGCAGATACTTGCTTTAAATGCGATAAATTCAAAATGCTTATAAATGTGGCTAAATCGGAAGATGAAAAAAATAATTTAATTCTTCAGCAATCAAATCATCATAAAGATGCCGATCTTGCTTATAACATGAAAGAAGATGGATGACAAACGATTTGCTAAGAATAATTTAAATACAAAAATTTATGCTTTCGATCTACAGCAATGACTAGTAATGTTTGTTTTTACAAAAGACAATTATGAACATTTAATTTAACTGTCCATAATTGTGTTTCAAATAATCCGTTTTGCTATATGTGGCACGAGGCATTGGCAAAACGCGGGTGAAATGAAATATCCTCGTGTATTTATCAACATCTTCTCTCCGAACCTTCAAATATAGAACACGTAATATTTTACAGTGACGGCTGTGTCGGCCATAACAAAAATTCTTTTATGTCAGCAATGTTTATGGTAATATTAGTAGCTCTTACGAGTAAAATTTTTTTATACCTATATAACATTTTTTTAATTTCAGATATTTCTGCAGTCCTCGACAAATATACGAATAATCGATCATAAATTTTTACTATCGGGCCACACACATATGGAATGTGACGTAGGCCATTCCATCATTGAGAGAAAAAAGAAGAGAACTAATCCTCAGATCAATCATCCATTGCATTGGTACCAATTTGTGTGTCAAGCAAGCTCAACTCGTATATTTCAAGTGATTGAAATGAATCAGGACCACATCTATGATTTTTCCAATATTATAAAAACCAAATGTTTCTGGCGCAACAGAGATAATGAGGGAGGTCAATTTAAATGGGCAGATGTGAAATGGTTGCGAAATAGCAAACAATTTGGATTAATCCAATATAAAAACTCACTAGATGAAAGTGAATCGTTTAAAGAACTCAATATTCGAAAACGGGGAATCATTCTGATTTAAAAAAATGTTATAACGGCCCAATACAAATAAATAAACTTAAGAAAAAGGATCTCATGGATCAACTTCCTTTGATAAACGAGCTTTATCATGAATTTTATAAAAATTTAAAAGACGATGACTCACTTATGGTTGATCCTGATTTATCTGATGAAACAGAATCCGAAGAGGAAAATTTTGAGGCGAACCCAGGAGAATAGTAATCTGAATATTGCTTTTATGTACTAAACTGCTGAACTTTTATTTTTATAAAAATGAATTAAAGTATGATAAGTTTTCTTTTGAAATAATAAATATTTAACAAAATTATCCAAACTGACTATAACAGTTTTATTAACATAATATTTAAAAAGCAAAAATCGCTTAAAATTTTCTTTCCTGATTTTCCAGATCAGGGAGCATTAAAAAAATATGTATGTTATAAATCTAGGTAGCATTTTAAATACTCTTTACGACAATCAGCGTTGAAGCATCTATAATTTTCATAATTTTTTGACATTCGCATTTAAAACTTTCGGACTCGTTTTCTCAAAACTACTAAAGTGCAGATAAGCCACTTTTGCTTTTAAGTACTGATATATGGAAATGGTGAGGTGGTAATGCAAGCGGTGTAATCGGAATCTTGGATGTTGTGCAGTGTTCGAACTCGAACGTCGATTAAGTGTAAAAAAATTTTAGCGGACATCCACACATTTCTCATTAAATAAAAAAAAATCACTTTTTGATTTTAAAATGACCAATTGGCAATTAAATTAAAAATATATATTGAGGATTGAACTTGTCATGATTACAATTCATCCCACATCTTCTTTTACCACCGAGCCACCGCCATACATATAAATAATGATATTTGCCATTTGAATACAAAAATTTAAAATTTTAGCAACGGTAATTATTGACTCTGTTTATTTAACCATCGCCGAACAATTTTATTACTGCTCTATACCCATCCTTTATACTTGCCATGGAGAATATTGATGTTTTGAACAGAAGTTGAATTGGATGGATTTGGGTAATTTTATTTCACCATCACCAATTTGACAGGAGAAATTAAATCAAAAAATGTTTGACTCGACCGAGAATCGAACTTAGATCCATAAATCCAAAGCCGCTGACTTTGCTTACTGTACCACCGCCGCATATATTTTTCATGCTATGCAAATCTTTTATATCTGTCATTTGAATAGAAAATATTGAAAATTTAAGCAAAGACTCTGCATTTATTTCACCATCTCTATATACCCATCTTGTATAGATGCCACTACTTGAAAAATATGAAAATGTTTAACAGAAGCTGTGTGTTGAACAAATTTGAATACAGAAGAAATTAAATTAAAACAATACCGTCCGTTGCTAATGTGACTCGAACCCTGGTCCACGAATCCAAATTCAATCACTCTAGTACCTCGCCCACCACCGTATGTATATCAGATGTTACGCAAATCTTTTATAATTTCCAATTGAATTGAGAAACTTCGGAAGTTTTAACAGAAGCTGAGTTGAACCAAAAATGTACCAACATTAATATCGTTTGAAACTTAACTGAACTGCATAGTGCAAGGTGCAACATTTAATGCGATGACATTCCAAGCAGTGTATTTCGAAGAAGTTAAAAATCTGACAAGCTGTTCCTCCTTATGTTCTTAAAAATTATAAAACTTCCGTTCCAGTCAATGATTATTGATGCGATTTTCTAGGCGGGCCGAGAAATGAAATAGTACGGCAGTGGTCAAGTAAGCAAAGTAATGGGCGTTTGATTAGTGGACGTGAGTTCAAGCGGCATTCGGGTTAACGTTTTTTTTTTATTTAATTTCATCTTACAAATTAGTTCAACTCAGTTTCTATTAAAATTTTCAAATTTTTCAAATTAATTGCCAAATATAAAAGAGGGATGTAGCAGCAATGAAAATGTACGGCGATGGTCAAATAAGCAAAGTCCAAAAATACTTTTGGTTATAAAAAATCGATCAGGTCAGGTATTTTTCCTGGGTTAGTTGGCAAATATGTTGGTTTTCCAGTTGAACTGGATTCACATCCATTTTCTTTAATGGCATTCAGTAATCTTTTCCTTTAGTTGAAGTTAATCTAGAACCCCGGTGAGTATTCTCCGCAATGAAGTCATCATCTATTATGAACCTTTTTCCCAGACGCTTGAAGAACTGAGTATTGTTTGTTTTTAATAGAATGTCTTGGCTCTCCTAAACTCGAATTCGTTTTACCATGGAGTAGAAATTGTATGGCACGATACGTCATAGTTAAACTTCCCCGGATTATTTTTAATGAAGATTATAACCTTTTTATCTGATTTTTCTGAACCGTTTTTACCGATTTTTCTGCGAGCTGTTCTATACCGTTCCACCGTTATAAAGAGGGCCCCAGTCTATATAATGTTGTATATCGTTGTTTTGGGTCAATTCAATAATTTTGTAATGGATAACCATGACACTGAAGTAGATTCATGTTATTTGAGCACGATTAGTTTTAAATTTCGCTCTTTTTGAAAAGAGATTAAAATGCATTGACGGACATTCTATAAAACTATCACCAATAACGCATTTGTTCTAAAGAAATTTCGGTCACCGTTTAGTTTAGAACTAATTGACAAAACCGCTCTAGGAATTGTCTACATTATCGACGTTGTCTACGCTGTAGACGTTATCTACGAGTTTTCGACACGTCAATGTAGAAAATAATAAACGCCCATCCCTGGTCAGAAGAGCAAGACATTTACTGCGTTCTGTCGGAATTTTCCTTTGTATCTTAAAGATCTATAAAAATGTTACGCAAATCCTAAACAGCCCTTGCCGATACCCGCTGATCTACCAAATGCAGAGGTTCTGAAGTCGATAGATTAATGTAGGTAAGAAAGTAGCAAATTAGATTTGTGGCTTCGGTATAAAAATTGTAAAAGTGCGATCGAAGTTCCACCATTTTAAAGTATTGGAAGAGCTCATTTTCAGTTTTTGTGCAATCAAAACCAATTTGAAACATAAAAAACACGATCTTGATTAGCTGTTTATGTGACTCAATTGAAACAAAACAGTGATTTATGACAACAATTTATTAATGTTAGTAGAATAACAGATTTAGTGATAAAATATTGGTTTGTCAATTTTGGCTTATGGTTTGAAATAAGAAGATACGACCAAAAATGACACTTACTACTAATAAATTCTTTGTAATTCTCAAATTATGAAAACGGATTAAAATTGTGTAAAGTGCGAAGAAAATCAAGTAAATCTTTCGAAAAAATTCAAAATTATGATTTTAGTTTAGCTTGGTGTGTGCCAGTTCAAACATGAAATGGTTTGAACTAGAACCTAATGTTTAATTTTGTAGTCTATCAACTATGAATCTTCAAGCAAATCAGTACCAGCGTAACATTTAGATAATCATGTTTGAAATTATGAAGTAAAAAATCGATATTTATAAAAATTTAATAACTTACTTATTTCATGACCCACAACTATAGCCTGATTTTACCAACTTAAATGGTAATTTATTCCAAAAAGTTGTAGTATGATTGTATTAGTTGGGCTGGCATTGAGAGTTCACTCTGAAACGCTATCCAACTACTGTTCACCATGAGAACTTTTGGCTGCTGGTTTTCAACCCCTGACCCGTTACGCTCCTCCTTAGCCAACCTGGTCACCTTGGACTCCTCCATGGCAACCATATTGATGATGAGCTTAGTGCGGACGTTTCTGTCAACATGATCTCGACAATACACAGAATTCCCATCCTCAAATCAACCTACAACTTTGACCTCCGAGACGCCGGATTACAGGAGATGCCACCTCCCAGTCGAAAACTTGTTATATTATTGTCTAACTTTTGTTTTCATTTAATTTATGTTTTTAATTAAACTGAAAACAACCCTAATTAATCACACGAATCAGATAAGAATTACACAAATAGAATTGTATAACCTTTACCCATTAAAAGTTGTTGACCTGAAATAAGATTTAAACATTCTGTGTGATTTTATAACTCGTCCGATTATTACTTATACGGTTGTTAGCTCTGTCGGGTAGAGCGTTGTGCTATTAATTCGAAGGTTGTAAGTTCAATCCTCCCAGGGGCCTGTATTTTAGTATTTTAAAATTTTTCATCTCGAATCATTGATTTATGATTTTGACTTCAAATATTTTTGTTTTAAAATTTGGTTACTTTCATTTGAATATCTTAAAAAGTATTTATTACGTTACATTTAAGATTTATCTGAGTTTCGATGAGGTATTATGGAAAATTACAAAAAGTACAAAATGAGGCATCCACATTTAGTATAAAAAAATACGTGTAGACTAAAGTGTTGCAAATATACTTGAAAATTTGAAAATGATAATAAATTATAAGTCAGTACTTTTGAATTAAGTTACCCAAAATTAAAATATGTACGATTGAATGTATGTTAAACATGATATCTGTGCTGGGATGTTCTATCATCACGATTGATCGAGTCGTAGGCCTGCCGGAAATCCAGGAAAACCTGATGTACGGAGATGGATGTCTCATAATATTTAGATAGAATCATCCGCAGCGAAAAGACCTGATCAGTGACTGATCGATTCGGACGAAATCCTCCCTGATAGTCACCAACCAAGCCCTCCGCCAGAGGAGTGATTCTATCCAATAAAATGTATGACAGTAACTTGTATGCTGTGCAAAGGAGAGCTATACCGCGATAATTCTCACACTTCAAGCGGTCTCCCTTCTTGAAGATGGGGCATATCGCGGCCACTTTCCATTCATCAGGCATAACTTCGGTTCGCCATACTAATCGAATAAGGTCGAAAAGACAGTTCCACAAAGTATCCCCTCCGAATATCAAGAGCTCCGAATTAATGCAGTCCACTCCAGGTGAGCGGTTTCGTTTCATTCTCTGCATGGCCTTAGTGAATTCCTCATGGGATGGCTCCTCAGTGCAAATCTCCGCAGACTGTTTTAGAGGTGGCTCAACAACAATCTGTGACGCATGATGAACATCAAGCAGCTCAGTAAAGTGTCCACTCCATGCGTCAAGTACTGCGTCGATGTTGACACAGAGGTTTCCATCCCGGTCCCGAATGGCGGTTGACGAAGGCCTGAAAGTATGGTGCAATCCAGTAATTCCTTTAAAGAAATTAAATTGGTAGCACTTATAGCTTTCCTGAATTCGAACTCGTTTTACCATGGAGTGTGTTAAATTTTATGGCACGGTCATAGTTAAATTTCCTCGGATTATTTTTAATGAAGGTATTAACCGTTCTGTAAAGATTTCTATCAGTTGTGCCATGTAGAGATTTCTATCGTTGTTCAGCACATATTTTTAATATGCCGGTGGTCGAGTAAGCAGAGTCAATGCTGTTGGAATCGTGGACTCGAGTTCAACACTCGTCAGCGCCAATAATTTTTTAATTTAATTTCGCCGTAAAATTGGTTCAACACAGCTTCTGTTGAAATCTACATCCAATTTCTGTATAAGAGCCATCTCTTGTGTATGACCGTAATGAAAATATTCGGTGATGGTCAAATAAGCATAGTACATTTCTGTTGCTAAAATTTTCAATATTTTCTATTTAATTGGCAATCATAAAAGTTTTGTTTATCTGTTTGTATTATTAAATACGGCGGTGGTGCAGTTAACAGAGTTATTTATTTTGGATTCGTGGAATTCAATTCTCGTCAGCGTCAATACCTTTTTAATTTAATTTCTTCGACAAGTATAAGAGCCATCTCTTGTATATGACCGTAATGAAAATGTAAGAGCTATCTCTTGTGTATAACCGTAATGAATTGTCCATTCTTGGTGCTAAAATTTTCAGTTTTATCTATTGAATTGGCAAACAAAAGATTTGTATAGTAGCAAATTTAAATATGCCGGTGGTCCAGTAAGCAGAGTCGTTGCATTTGGAATTATGAACTTGAGTTTAAGCCTCGGTTTGGCATTATATACTTTTTAATTTAATTTCTCACATCAATTAGCAAAAATAAAGGATGGATATAGCAGAAAAACTATATCTGTACTTAAAAGGAAAAGTCGCTTAAGTGACTGTAAGCTGTTTTTCTGATTAGAGTGTAAGAAATAAGATATTTTCACGTTCTAAATGTCATCAAAATTTTGGTCGAAATCGGTTAAAAAATAACAAAGTTATGAGTAAATGAAATTTCGCTTAAGTGCGTTCCAACATTTTTTTCATTTACAAAAATCGCTTATCAGCAAATAAATTGATGTACCACAGGTTATTATTTTCAAAAATCAGTTAAAGTTACATAAGCGGTATTTGTAAAACAAAGTTAAGTATAAAAGGGATACAAAATTAAAACACAAAAAGAGCTAAACATCTGTTTCAAAACTATTAGTGTTTAATTGGTATAACTTTTTATTAAGTAAGTGGCACTGAGAAACTTGCACAATACGACTTAAGATTTCGGCCTGATTCAAACACCATGGATATAATAAATAACGAAAAATGTGTTGAATCTGATTCAGACATGTTTGAAGGCCTTGATGATTCAGATAATGATCCGGATTTTAATGTTTCCAGTTATTCTACTGATGAGGACATTGAGAAATTTGCATCCATAATAGAAAATAATATATCGGAAAAAACTGTATTATCTCAAGATCATTCCCTTCCACAAACGTCCTTGCAACAAAATGGTTCACAGAATAAAACAGTAAATAAAACAAAAACAAGGAACAATAAAACCAAAAGAGTGTCTACCGTTAACGGAGTGTAAAAAGAAATGCAAGGATAAAATTTCATACGAACAACAACTTACAATTTTCAATTACTATCGCCATTTATCATCATATCAATCGAAAGCATCATTTGTATCACGTCTAATAGACATGCAACCAGTAAAACGTATGGTCACTCAAAAATCAGTTTCTTCTCCACGAAATAGAACCCATTCAAACTATTATAGCCTTCTGGTGAATGGCACAAAAATTAACGTTTGTCAGAAATGTTTCTTGAAAACTTAAGGAGAGACAGATAGTTTTTTGAAAACTGTAACATATAAAATAAAACTTTTCGGTATGGTTGAAGATAACCGTGGAAAAGGACCTAGTGCGAATAAATTATCTGAAGAAAACATAAACGAGGTTCGCAATCATATTAATAATTTTCCGTATTATGAGAGCCATTATACACACGACGTCGTTCGCAGAAAAAATATTTACAGTGTAATTTAAATCTCAACAATGTTTAGGTTATACAGCACATCGCATTCTAATCCAGTATCTTTAACAAAATATAATGAAATTTTTAAAGGTAAACCTAAACTTTATTTAGTTCAATGAACACCAGTTTAATAATATTTTTATTTTTTAGCAATGGGTCTAAAATTCAAGAAACCTAAAGCAGATACTTGCTTTAAATGCGATAAATTCAAAATGCTTATAAATGTGGCTAAATCGGAAGATGAAAAAAATAATTTAATTCTTCAGCAATCAAATCATCATAAAGATGCCGATCTTGCTTATAACATGAAAGAAGATGGATGACAAACGATTTGCTAAGAATAATTTAAATACAAAAATTTATGCTTTCGATCTACAGCAATGACTAGTAATGTTTGTTTTTACAAAAGACAATTATGAACATTTAATTTAACTGTCCATAATTGTGTTTCAAATAATCCGTTTTGCTATATGTGGCACGAGGCATTGGCAAAACGCGGGTGAAATGAAATATCCTCGTGTATTTATCAACATCTTCTCTCCGAACCTTCAAATATAGAACACGTAATATTTTACAGTGACGGCTGTGTCGGCCATAACAAAAATTCTTTTATGTCAGCAATGTTTATGGTAATATTAGTAGCTCTTACGAGTAAAATTTTTTTATACCTATATAACATTTTTTTAATTTCAGATATTTCTGCAGTCCTCGACAAATATACGAATAATCGATCATAAATTTTTACTATCGGGCCACACACATATGGAATGTGACGTAGGCCATTCCATCATTGAGAGAAAAAAGAAGAGAACTAATCCTCAGATCAATCATCCATTGCATTGGTACCAATTTGTGTGTCAAGCAAGCTCAACTCGTATATTTCAAGTGATTGAAATGAATCAGGACCACATCTATGATTTTTCCAATATTATAAAAACCAAATGTTTCTGGCGCAACAGAGATAATGAGGGAGGTCAATTTAAATGGGCAGATGTGAAATGGTTGCGAAATAGCAAACAATTTGGATTAATCCAATATAAAAACTCACTAGATGAAAGTGAATCGTTTAAAGAACTCAATATTCGAAAACGGGGAATCATTCTGATTTAAAAAAATGTTATAACGGCCCAATACAAATAAATAAACTTAAGAAAAAGGATCTCATGGATCAACTTCCTTTGATAAACGAGCTTTATCATGAATTTTATAAAAATTTAAAAGACGATGACTCACTTATGGTTGATCCTGATTTATCTGATGAAACAGAATCCGAAGAGGAAAATTTTGAGGCGAACCCAGGAGAATAGTAATCTGAATATTGCTTTTATGTACTAAACTGCTGAACTTTTATTTTTATAAAAATGAATTAAAGTATGATAAGTTTTCTTTTGAAATAATAAATATTTAACAAAATTATCCAAACTGACTATAACAGTTTTATTAACATAATATTTAAAAAGCAAAAATCGCTTAAAATTTTCTTTCCTGATTTTCCAGATCAGGGAGCATTAAAAAAATATGTATGTTATAAATCTAGGTAGCATTTTAAATACTCTTTACGACAATCAGCGTTGAAGCATCTATAATTTTCATAATTTTTTGACATTCGCATTTAAAACTTTCGGACTCGTTTTCTCAAAACTACTAAAGTGCAGATAAGCCACTTTTGCTTTTAAGTACTGATATATGGAAATGGTGAGGTGGTAATGCAAGCGGTGTAATCGGAATCTTGGATGTTGTGCAGTGTTCGAACTCGAACGTCGATTAAGTGTAAAAAAATTTTAGCGGACATCCACACATTTCTCATTAAATAAAAAAAAATCACTTTTTGATTTTAAAATGACCAATTGGCAATTAAATTAAAAATATATATTGAGGATTGAACTTGTCATGATTACAATTCATCCCACATCTTCTTTTACCACCGAGCCACCGCCATACATATAAATAATGATATTTGCCATTTGAATACAAAAATTTAAAATTTTAGCAACGGTAATTATTGACTCTGTTTATTTAACCATCGCCGAACAATTTTATTACTGCTCTATACCCATCCTTTATACTTGCCATGGAGAATATTGATGTTTTGAACAGAAGTTGAATTGGATGGATTTGGGTAATTTTATTTCACCATCACCAATTTGACAGGAGAAATTAAATCAAAAAATGTTTGACTCGACCGAGAATCGAACTTAGATCCATAAATCCAAAGCCGCTGACTTTGCTTACTGTACCACCGCCGCATATATTTTTCATGCTATGCAAATCTTTTATATCTGTCATTTGAATAGAAAATATTGAAAATTTAAGCAAAGACTCTGCATTTATTTCACCATCTCTATATACCCATCTTGTATAGATGCCACTACTTGAAAAATATGAAAATGTTTAACAGAAGCTGTGTGTTGAACAAATTTGAATACAGAAGAAATTAAATTAAAACAATACCGTCCGTTGCTAATGTGACTCGAACCCTGGTCCACGAATCCAAATTCAATCACTCTAGTACCTCGCCCACCACCGTATGTATATCAGATGTTACGCAAATCTTTTATAATTTCCAATTGAATTGAGAAACTTCGGAAGTTTTAACAGAAGCTGAGTTGAACCAAAAATGTACCAACATTAATATCGTTTGAAACTTAACTGAACTGCATAGTGCAAGGTGCAACATTTAATGCGATGACATTCCAAGCAGTGTATTTCGAAGAAGTTAAAAATCTGACAAGCTGTTCCTCCTTATGTTCTTAAAAATTATAAAACTTCCGTTCCAGTCAATGATTATTGATGCGATTTTCTAGGCGGGCCGAGAAATGAAATAGTACGGCAGTGGTCAAGTAAGCAAAGTAATGGGCGTTTGATTAGTGGACGTGAGTTCAAGCGGCATTCGGGTTAACGTTTTTTTTTTATTTAATTTCATCTTACAAATTAGTTCAACTCAGTTTCTATTAAAATTTTCAAATTTTTCAAATTAATTGCCAAATATAAAAGAGGGATGTAGCAGCAATGAAAATGTACGGCGATGGTCAAATAAGCAAAGTCCAAAAATACTTTTGGTTATAAAAAATCGATCAGGTCAGGTATTTTTCCTGGGTTAGTTGGCAAATATGTTGGTTTTCCAGTTGAACTGGATTCACATCCATTTTCTTTAATGGCATTCAGTAATCTTTTCCTTTAGTTGAAGTTAATCTAGAACCCCGGTGAGTATTCTCCGCAATGAAGTCATCATCTATTATGAACCTTTTTCCCAGACGCTTGAAGAACTGAGTATTGTTTGTTTTTAATAGAATGTCTTGGCTCTCCTAAACTCGAATTCGTTTTACCATGGAGTAGAAATTGTATGGCACGATACGTCATAGTTAAACTTCCCCGGATTATTTTTAATGAAGATTATAACCTTTTTATCTGATTTTTCTGAACCGTTTTTACCGATTTTTCTGCGAGCTGTTCTATACCGTTCCACCGTTATAAAGAGGGCCCCAGTCTATATAATGTTGTATATCGTTGTTTTGGGTCAATTCAATAATTTTGTAATGGATAACCATGACACTGAAGTAGATTCATGTTATTTGAGCACGATTAGTTTTAAATTTCGCTCTTTTTGAAAAGAGATTAAAATGCATTGACGGACATTCTATAAAACTATCACCAATAACGCATTTGTTCTAAAGAAATTTCGGTCACCGTTTAGTTTAGAACTAATTGACAAAACCGCTCTAGGAATTGTCTACATTATCGACGTTGTCTACGCTGTAGACGTTATCTACGAGTTTTCGACACGTCAATGTAGAAAATAATAAACGCCCATCCCTGGTCAGAAGAGCAAGACATTTACTGCGTTCTGTCGGAATTTTCCTTTGTATCTTAAAGATCTATAAAAATGTTACGCAAATCCTAAACAGCCCTTGCCGATACCCGCTGATCTACCAAATGCAGAGGTTCTGAAGTCGATAGATTAATGTAGGTAAGAAAGTAGCAAATTAGATTTGTGGCTTCGGTATAAAAATTGTAAAAGTGCGATCGAAGTTCCACCATTTTAAAGTATTGGAAGAGCTCATTTTCAGTTTTTGTGCAATCAAAACCAATTTGAAACATAAAAAACACGATCTTGATTAGCTGTTTATGTGACTCAATTGAAACAAAACAGTGATTTATGACAACAATTTATTAATGTTAGTAGAATAACAGATTTAGTGATAAAATATTGGTTTGTCAATTTTGGCTTATGGTTTGAAATAAGAAGATACGACCAAAAATGACACTTACTACTAATAAATTCTTTGTAATTCTCAAATTATGAAAACGGATTAAAATTGTGTAAAGTGCGAAGAAAATCAAGTAAATCTTTCGAAAAAATTCAAAATTATGATTTTAGTTTAGCTTGGTGTGTGCCAGTTCAAACATGAAATGGTTTGAACTAGAACCTAATGTTTAATTTTGTAGTCTATCAACTATGAATCTTCAAGCAAATCAGTACCAGCGTAACATTTAGATAATCATGTTTGAAATTATGAAGTAAAAAATCGATATTTATAAAAATTTAATAACTTACTTATTTCATGACCCACAACTATAGCCTGATTTTACCAACTTAAATGGTAATTTATTCCAAAAAGTTGTAGTATGATTGTATTAGTTGGGCTGGCATTGAGAGTTCACTCTGAAACGCTATCCAACTACTGTTCACCATGAGAACTTTTGGCTGCTGGTTTTCAACCCCTGACCCGTTACGCTCCTCCTTAGCCAACCTGGTCACCTTGGACTCCTCCATGGCAACCATATTGATGATGAGCTTAGTGCGGACGTTTCTGTCAACATGATCTCGACAATACACAGAATTCCCATCCTCAAATCAACCTACAACTTTGACCTCCGAGACGCCGGATTACAGGAGATGCCACCTCCCAGTCGAAAACTTGTTATATTATTGTCTAACTTTTGTTTTCATTTAATTTATGTTTTTAATTAAACTGAAAACAACCCTAATTAATCACACGAATCAGATAAGAATTACACAAATAGAATTGTATAACCTTTACCCATTAAAAGTTGTTGACCTGAAATAAGATTTAAACATTCTGTGTGATTTTATAACTCGTCCGATTATTACTTATACGGTTGTTAGCTCTGTCGGGTAGAGCGTTGTGCTATTAATTCGAAGGTTGTAAGTTCAATCCTCCCAGGGGCCTGTATTTTAGTATTTTAAAATTTTTCATCTCGAATCATTGATTTATGATTTTGACTTCAAATATTTTTGTTTTAAAATTTGGTTACTTTCATTTGAATATCTTAAAAAGTATTTATTACGTTACATTTAAGATTTATCTGAGTTTCGATGAGGTATTATGGAAAATTACAAAAAGTACAAAATGAGGCATCCACATTTAGTATAAAAAAATACGTGTAGACTAAAGTGTTGCAAATATACTTGAAAATTTGAAAATGATAATAAATTATAAGTCAGTACTTTTGAATTAAGTTACCCAAAATTAAAATATGTACGATTGAATGTATGTTAAACATGATATCTGTGCAGGGATGTTCTATCATCACTTCGATTCGCTTCGATAGACATTTGTGTCTCTTTTTTTACGAACAAAATTGTGCTCCATTGCGTTCTTTGAATTACGTTTTGTCTATGTATTGCGATCTCAGCCTGTTAGACTAAATTTGCAAACTATCTCTTTTTCCTATTTTCATTTGCCATCGAAAATATTGGTGATATTTTATCGCATGTATTTATAGAAATAGAATCGAGTAGGCTATGATCACAATATAAATTGCGAAATAGAATACAATTTTGTTCGTAAAAAAAAGAGACACAAATGTCTATCGAAGCGAATCGAAGTGATGATAGAACATCCCAGCACTGGTAAATGACTGGGTCGGCTTCTTTTATTTGGGGAAATTTTGCATCATATCACTCGATTGTAGTTCTATTTCTTCAATAATACTCAACCAAGCAACGGGCTTAGGCCCTTTCCCAAACACCGACTTATTTCAGACTTATTGACTTATTTGACGTCATCTTGAATAAGTCGGTCAAGTCGTCCCAATTGATTTTGCCGACTTATTTTGACAACTACAATTTTCTCGACACAATTGCAATAATGTGTGTAGCAAAAATCACGAAAACCACTATTATTTTGACAAGCACACACTTTTATATGGTTACTGCGACATGTTTACATGATATTCAAATAACTTTTTTTGAAAGAGAGAGAGATAGCAAATAATTCACCTCGCTAGCAGACTTATTTAAATAAGTCGGACAAAACAAATAAGTCGGTGTTTGGGAAAGGGCCTTAGTTATAAATAAAACTTCTTACTAAATAAAATTATACGAGGTGTGAAATTCCAGTTTTTTTTTTTATCGAAATCACGTATTCTGAAAATTTGAATAATTCGGCAGCGTGTCAACATCACGATCGGCGAGCTAGCATTTATTAATTAACTTCTTACACTTTCGTTGTTATATGGATTTACCATTTTGAGCTCTTTTTAAACCAACTTCCCTCATGCCAATTGTTGGTCAGTTTTCTAACGAACTTTTATAGGGTGTTTTAATTTGATACATAGCTTAATCTCGCTGGATATTTTGATTTATTCCAGTAGCGGACTGGCAAATAAATTCGGTACTGGAACATTTTTGAAACCGGCCTCAATTGTAAAAAAAACTTATAGACACATGTACATACAACAAACAAGAAAAATTATTTTATTTATTTCAATAAATCTTTCAATTTTCTCGATAGACAAGTATAATACAGACGTGTAGTCCTATTCAGATCTTAAAAAAAACATTTTTTTAATTTTTCTGCGCAGCTTTCAGTGATGTAGAAAAAAAAATTATAAAAATTTTGATGGGTCGCATTTATTTTAGGTAGTAAACCTAAATAAAATAATAAATAACCAATAAAAAGAATTATATTTCAGTTTTAATACACAAAACATTCAAAATGATTATGTATTTATGTTATTACAATCATATTTCGAGTGAAAATTAATAGGTCAAAAAAAAATTGCACGCCTTTTGGAAACAATGTAAACATTTAATTTTGGTACGGACTAGGGAAAATAAATGATCAAATATCATTCATGTCGAACAAAACCAAAACAACATAAAAAGCAAAATCAGTTTTCAATTTAATTCTTAGTTTTTCGAATTAAATATTAATTTCAAAAGTGTCAGGGATTCTTATAAAGTTAAATTATAAAATCATTTTGTGATTAAAAACGTTCCTATTCCATTTAAATAAAAATGTAAACAATAAACACGATTTATTGTACATAATACATCACTGTGTATCCGATATATTTTTTCTGCGCGAGAACTGTCAAAATTCCAGCGAGATATGAAAACTACTATACATATAGTAGGAATGAAATTGTACGGCGATGGTAAGCGGAAATGAACATTTTTCAATTATATAACTCCCAATTTCCGCTCTGTTAATTGCGTCCGTTTTAAATTAAACACGCTGTGCTATTATCATCAAACTACGTTATGCAGACCAAAGAAATTTTAAATTGAGACGTATTTTGCACACATTAGCATAGGATCTGAGGTAACTAATCACATGTATTGCAATCACAAGACAATTGCTAGGAGATGAGTGTAAACACATATTTCTTTTCCAATACCTTGCTTGCGGTTCATTGAAAACTCTGGTAATGTTTTCTGGTGTACTATACCATATACATTACAAACGAATCATCTGAATATACATTACAAACGAATCATCTGAAATAAATTAACTAAATACTATTTTTCTTTTATTATAATGCAAGCGATACAAACGATGATTAATGAATTAGCTATAATTAATTCCCGAGCCGAGGCTGTATTATGTGCACGAGTCATTACTTACTGTTTTATATTCAAATTTAATAACCAATAATAAAAAAAATATTTTAACAATTTTACAAACAAAAATTTACATTTTATTAAGCTTTGTTTTTAAAATTCATACAGTGGCGATATGTTACTTGTCATTCAAAACACTATAACACAACTTCCTATTTATTTATTTAATGCCCTCATTAAACTAAGATTTTATATTCAATTAATTTGTTATTGATTCCTAATTGCTGATAATTTCGGGGTCAGCAGCCAAATTTTCAAAATAAAATACGGTCGTTTAAAATTATTCGTCTATTACTAAAAGTCGTATGTCTGTATGTATAGTTGTGGGTGTTACAAAGTATACAGCAGATAAAGATATCCTCTCCGTGGACAGGGATGGGCAATTACGCGTCATCTAATATTTTCTACGTCGCCGCGTCGACAATACGTAGACAATGTCGACAACGCGTTGACAATATCGACAACGGTCGACAACACGTCGACAATGTAAAAAATAACTAGTGATTTAGTACATTCATTGTCTTATATAGTTTAAAGTTAATACTATAACTTTATGTCCTTCTATCCATGATCAGGATTTCGGATAAACAAGTCTTACAGTTTATATTTAGCATAAATCGTAGTTTATAATTCAAAATCCTCGATGATCTCCATACTGGTTTTTCTATACTTGGCGATTTCGAATCGATCAATGGAAGCGCAATTTAGAAGGCTTTGGTCAAAAATGGCATCCTGATGAAAATATTCGATCTCATCAAAAAAAAAGTACTGGGTTGCTGGGAATAGAAACATAAAAGTAAACATAGCGATAAAGTCACAAGGCGCCAGGGATGGGCGTGGTAGATTACACCATGTAATCTACTCGGTTGTCGACACGTAAAATATAATGTAAATTACTTGGCAGTGTTTATTGTCAACGTCGACAATTAAAATAATGTTAACAACCTACGATATTTTAGCAAATTGAAATCGAATGCGCCAGTACGCGGGAGTTTCAAACTGTCATCGTGTTTTTATTTATTCAGTATTGTTTGCCATTTCATCATGGAAAGTTTGTGCTCGGCATAGTGTTTACAAATTGTTCAATTTTATTACGAAAATCAGCGTTCTGTGAGGAATATGTTTCGTGCGATTAGACCAAGTTACGGTTGACATAATCGGTCTGGTTCCAAGAAGTTTGGCGCTATTTGCCATATAGCGCGCGAAGCAATGTACTTATTGAAAAATCATGTTGGCGAGCAATTAATTTCACTGTTCGGATAGTTGAATTGGCTATTTAGATCCCTTTGCTATACGCAAAGTTCAAAGTCTATGTGAATAAACATTGGAAGCAAACATTATTCGTGTCATTCGCCAAATAATTCTCAAACGCGTCATAAAAAATTGAACTTTGAGAAAGGACCATCGCAGTTGCGGCCAGCATTTGAAAGAAGTAATTTTTAAACAATGAATGGCAAGAAATGTTCTTTCGAATGCTAATAAAGCTTCCATACGATTAAATTGAGTTTTTTTAATTTTTGCACATATCACCACTATATAGATTTCTTTATTACGGATAAAATCACGCACATGTTGTTTGATGCACCCTGTTTCTGGTATAACTGCCGGTGTGACTTTGCATATCAGCACTCTTTCCACTATAGCCCAAAAATTTTCGATACAAAACCTGTGGATTCTTTGAGATAACATTGATTTGATTAATCTCGTGCAAATTTATTGCTTCTGTTGGAATTAGAGTCGTGTGAACGAGCTATATGGCCAAAACTTTACTGCTGAAAAAGGTGTCAAAAACCTGGCTCCACAACTGCAAATTGCTGACCAAATCATACATTTTTTTGCAAATGTATCTAACTTGATTAAGTATTTCAAAACCAATTTCATGTACGTTTCGGCATCTGCCACAGTCTGGCACATATTTTATCGAACAAGTATTGGTTATCTCAACGATTTGGCTTTTTAATTGCTTGGTAGTACTCATAGCCTTCCTGAACTCGAATCCGTTTTACCATGGAGTGGGGTGTGTTAAATTTTATGGCACGGTCATAGTTAAATTTCCCCGGTTTATTTTTAATCAAGGTAACCTTTTACCTTTTTGTAAAGATTTCTATCAGTTGTGCCATGTAAAGATTTGTATCGTTGTTCAGCACATCATTTTTTAATACGCCGGTGGTCAAGCAAGCAGAGTCAATGCTGTTGGAATCGTGGACTCGAGTTCAAGACTCGTCAGCTCCAATACTTTTTAATTTCTGCCGTAAAATTGGTTCAACAGAGCTTCTGTTGAAATCCACATTCAATTTCTGCAAGTATAAGAGCCGTCTCTTGTGTATGACCATAATGAAAATATACGGTAATGGTCAAATAAGCGTAATCCATTCATGTTGCTAAAATTTTCAGTTTTCTCTATTGAATTGGCAGATATAAAAGATTTGTATACTATAACGTATGTTCGGCGGTGGTGCAGTTAACAGAGTCATTGCTTTTGCATTCCTGGACTCGAGTTTAATTCCCGTCAGCGTCAATACTTTTTTAATTTAATTTCTTTGGCAAGTATTAGAGCCATCTCTTGTGTATGACCGTAATGAAAATGTAAGAGCCATCTCTTGTGTATGATCGTAATCAATTGTCCATTCCCGTTGCTAAAATTTTCAATTGGCAAACATAAAAGATTTGTATAGCACCAAATTTATATACGCCGGTGGTCCAGTAAGCAGAGTCGTTGCATTTGGAATTGTAAACTTCAGTTTCAAGCCTCGGATTGGCATTAAATAATTTTTAACTTAATTTATTAAATACCTTCAATTGGCATATATAAAAGATGAGTATATCGACAAATCAATATATGGAAATGGTGAGGTGGTAAAGTAAGCGGTGTCATAGGATTTGGAATAGTTGATGTGGTGCAGTGTTCGAAAATCGATTAAGGGGAAAAAAAATTTGACTGGGATCCCCCATTTTTCCATTAAATTAAAAAAAATCGCTTTTTGATTTAAAAATGACCAATTTGCAATTAAATTAAAAATATATATTGAGGCTTGAATTAGTCATGATTACAATTCTATCACAACACCTCTTTTACCACCGAGCTACCGCCATACATATAAATTGTGATATTCTTATCGTTTATAGCTGCCATTTGAATACAAAAATTTAAAATTTTAGTAACGGCAATGGACTTTGCTTATTTGACTATTTTGACCATCGCCGTATAATTTCATTACCCCGCTCGATACCCCATACCCATCTTTATACTTGCCCAATGAGTTGGATTTGAGCAATTTTATTTCACCCTCACCAATTTGACAGGAGAAATTAAATCAAAAAATGTTTGACTCGATCGAGAATCGAACTTAGATCCACAAATCCAAAGTCACTTACTTTGCTCACTGGACCACCGCCGCATATATTGTTCATGCTATACAAATATTTTATATCTTTCATTTGAATAGAAAATATTGAAAATTTAAGCAAAGGCAATGGACTCTTATTTGGACGTTTATTTCACCATCGCTATATACTCATCTTGTATACATGCCACTACTTGGAAAATATGAAAATGTTTAACAGAAGCTGTCTGCTGAACCAATTTGAATACAGAAGAAATTAAATTAAAATAATACCGTCGCTAATTGGACTGGAACCTAGGCCCACGAATCCAAAGTAAATCACTCTACTACCACGGCCATCTTCATATATATTTGCTGTTGTGCAAATTTTTTATAGTTTCCAATTGAATAGAGAAATTTAGAGAAATAGATGAATTTTTTAATGGAAGCTGAGTTGAACCAAAAATTAAAAACATTAATATCGTTTGAAACTTAACTGAACTACAAATAGGTATAGCTGAGTATAAGTCTCGATTAAAACTAAAAACAAATTTAATTTAATTTCTTACAAATTGATTCAATTCTGTTAAATTTTCATTTTTTTCTATTCGAATGATGAGTATAAAAGATAGATTTATCAGTAATGAAATTGTACGGCAGCGGCCAAGTAAGCAAAGTAATGGGCGTTTTATTAGTGGACGTGAGTTAAAGCGGCATTCGGGCAAGCGTTGTTTTAAATTAATTTCATCTTACAAATTAGTTCAACTCAGCTTCTATTAAAATTTTCAAATTTTTCAAATTAATTGCCAAATATAAAAAAGAGGGATGTCAGCAAAGATCCGTGTCAGCAAATATTGGAACAACCTGTATATACGCCTCATGACATGACCGAGGTTGTACATAATCATTAAAAATAAATCAGATAAATTGACAACCATTGTCGGCGACAACGACCTCTCAACGGCGCCTACCATAAGGTCGCCCTCCTTTCAAAGATCGCTGCACAGTTCGTTCCCGATACACGCAGAACTTGACCAAGCCAGCGTTCTCGCCATGATCGACAAGCCTTGGCCGATTTAAAAAATGCAATCTTATAAAAGTTTAATTTCATCTGGAAAAACGTTAATTTGAAATGGAAAATTGTTAATTTATATTCATTAATGGTTTAATTCTGTTTGGAAAAAATTTTATTTCAAATGGAAAAAGTTTCAGTGAATTCCACCGTCGATGTCGAGTGAACCGCACTAAACGTGGTCCTTTCTAAACGGTCTTAAACTGTATTCCAATTTTTTTTAGGACTATTACAATAATTTAGTCTTAAATGTGATATTCACATTTACATGGCCCTTCTTGCCAATATACCTTTATTATACAAGGCAGTGACGAATTGTGTTTTATTATCATAATTACAAAAATCTCCACGGCATTTTTAAATATTAGTGTGCCACACTACTACGATAAACGTCCATGTAATCGAATTATACGAACAGCTAAATAGCAATCGAATTTTGAATTCGACTCGATTGATATTTATTCGATTCGATTCGTTTGATTTTTTAATTTGATAATTAAAAAAAAAACGATATATTGAATTTTTCAATAGTCAAATTATCCGATAAATTTGTTAGCACACATTAATTTAGTTTTAAATGAATGTTTTAATTTAATATACCACCAATTGTGGTTCAATTTTATAATCCAATCTCATACTGAAAAAGCAACATTATTTTAAATAACAAACCAAATTTAATTTTGTAAATTATTTATTTATTATAAATTATGTTCGTTTCATTTTTTCTATATTTTCCTGATGATTTTCATAAGCGTCACTGCTATTCAATCATTCACACAAATGTCTGGTGTTTTGGTTTTATTTGTTACCCGAAATCGAATTGTGCATCTCAGCTCCAGCGATATGACAATTTATGCGTGAATTTAGCTAAAATAAAATTACAATTTTTGAAACAAAATAAAAAATTTGATAACTATTTTAGTTATTTATATACTAGGTCATGGTTCTAGGAGCCTGTAATAATAAATATCACACAATTTAGTTAATTAACTACGAACCCAAGTAAAATTAATACGAAATAATTTTTTTGTTTTATTTATTTCAATTTTTGTTGTTGTTGTTTGTTTATTTACAATATTTATAATATTTTTTGTTGTTTCCTTTTGCTTTTGTTTAAATTATTAATTAATTTATTTATAATGTTTATACTTTTTCCAAAATTTTATAATTTATAATTTAAAAATAAAATTATATATCCATCTTCCAGTGTTTTTTTTTTTTTTTGTTAAATTTTATCATTTAAATTATGTAATTTATATAAATTTAATTATTTGCTTTTATTTTTCTCTATATTTAATTTTATTTAATTAATTTTTAATAATAATAATTATAAATGATATCCGGAAAATAATAAATATTAACAATGGAATCGTACGGAGAAATTAATTTAATTTACGTTTTTTTTATTTTTACAATCAAATGGAAGAATCATAAGCATTTTGAAGCGTGTTTTTTATTTTTATTAACTTAATTTAAATTAAAAATGTCCGATTTTAATTATTTTTTGTTTATAATAATAATAGTTAAAAATTTTATGTTTTGTTACATATATTCGATGTACGTTAACGTAATTAACTTTTTTGTTTTTGTGTAATTTTGACATCTAAAAAAAGCTAATTAATTCAAATCAATTAATTAGGTAAATAATAAAAAATGATTTTTTGTTTTTATAATAAAAAATTTATTTATTTATGCAATTTTTGTTTAACATTCAATTTATTTTTGTTTTTTTAGTTTATTTTTTATAATTATAATTTAATAATTACAAAAAGCAATTAATTAGTATAATTTTGTTGGATGAATGTAAAAAAAAAATTGATTGTATTGTATCACCAATTTTCACCATAATTATTTTTATCTAATATAATTAATTATTTGTTTAATTATTTAAATAAGTATTTTTTTAACTAAATAGAAAATAAATTACAATTATTTATAATATTTATTTATTTATATTATATATATTTATAAAACAAATAATTTAAGATATAAAATTTTTTTTTGTTTTTTTTTTTTTGATTTTTGATGACTGAATATAATATATGAGACCGTATAGTTTTTAACATTTTGGAGGGCAGAAAAATAAGAGGCATCTGTGAAAATGTGTTATGTATGTATATGATCAATGTTGTGATTGATTTTTTATTTATTTATTCTTTTTTTTTTATTAATTATTCTAGCACCAATTATATATTTTATAATATAATAATTATTTATACATTTTGAATCTCTATTTAATTAATTAATTTAACTGTATATTTTATAAAATTGCAGCGGCTGAGGAAAACAAGAAGAGTATGTATTTCAATCACAAAGTAGAGAACGGATATTTTACGATTTAATGTTGTTGTACATCATGGCTAAATCTTTCCTCAGCGATTTAATAAATTGAGAGGCCAAATCAGTATAGGGATTCGTTTCTCTATGTGTAATGCACAAATTAATAATAATAATAAAAAAGAAAATCACGAAAAGCGCGGAAAAATTCCAATTAACACAGGTAATAATTATATAAATTTTTTAATATTAATTTTATTTTTTTATATAAAAAATTTACATAGAGTACGATTTTATGAAAATATATAAGTATATATACGATTAATTTGTGTCTCTCTCAAAAATTTATTTTAATTAAATATTTAATTTTTATTTTGTTTTGTTTTAAATTAACGGGAGGCGCGGGACACTTTTATTTTATATAAATTATTAGACTTTGGAAATTTTTATTTATGGTTTTTAATTAAATTATAAAATATGTTTAAATAATATAATTAATCATAATAATAATTAATAAAAAAATTAACACGATTAATTAAATTTGATTGTTTTTTGTTTTTACTAAATTATACAATAATAATAATAATTATTTACTCTATATACCAACAATTTATCTTTATTTTATTAATTAAATTAATTTTTTATTTGCTTTATTTTATTTTTACATTTAACAAAAACAAAAAACCAAGTATTTTTTTTATTTATTCAATTAATTTAATTTAAATAAAAATAAAAAAAAAAAAAAAAAAAAATAATAATAATTAGAAATATCCTAAAAATTATATATATAAAATAATTATAATCATAAATTTTCTTATTTTCTAACACGTTTCTTCTTTTTATTATTAAGCTTATATTATTTTTGAATTTTCCGTTGTGTTAGTTCGGCTGGTACTTCACCCCGAACATAGTAATCGGCTGCTTTACTTGCCGATGATGCTGTCGCTGTACCATTTTGCAGCGTTTTTGTAACACCATTGTGTTCTATTGTACCATTATATGCTGTTGTACTTGTTGTAGTACCATTTGCTATTGGTTTTGTTGTACCATTTTGCTGAAGTGCTGCTGCAGCGGCCGCGGCGGCTGCTGCTCTTGCCTAGAATAAGTAAAGAAAATGTTTGATTAGCTTATAAAAGAGTATATCAATCAATTGTGTTGATAAATAAATTGTAAAGATGTCAGGCCTGCGCACCAAATATTTCAGTGAAACCCTAATCTTTATTAAATATCATTTAATTTGATAAAATTCAACTTTTTCAAAAGGTTTGGAAACATTTTAAAAACTCCTATTTCAAATTAATAGATTAACTTAGAAATTAAGAGTTTTATGGCCAGAATTTGAAACGAAGAATTAATTCAAATAATTTAGATTGTGTATACTGATAATCAAGAAATTAATGACTCTTCCTATCACTATTTTGATCGGAAACTCATAGGAAATCATATTTCAAAATTCAGGAGTTGGATTCTTAAATTTTAATTTCAACTAACGAATTTTAAAAATTTAGATGACTTAAGGAAATTTCTGGATCTTGTATTCACAACTGATCATAGGTTCTCAGAAGTTTTGGCATGCCAGGATTTTACCGGCTGCTCGAGCATCTACCACACTCCATTAATGATAAATATATTTCACGAAGAATGAGTCATTCCTTCTACAAATATGAATATTTCTACAATTCGGATTGGAATTTTCTTCAAGCTGGTCAAGATTTGAATGATATAGTTTCACAATTCAATAAACGACTCAAGACAGTGCTGGGATGTTCTATCATCACTTCGATTCGCTTCGATAGACATTTTTGTCTCTTTTTTTACGAACAAAATTGTGCTCCATTGCGTTTTTTGAATTACGTTTTGTCCATTGCGATCTCAGCCTGTTAGACTAAATTTGCAAACTATCTCTTTTTCCTATTTTCATTTGCCATCGAAAATAAAAATATTGGTGATATTTTATCGCATGAATTTATAGAAATAGAATCGAGTAGGCTATGCTCACAATATAAATTGCGAAATAGAATACAATTTTGTTCGTAAAAAAAAGAGACACAAATGTCTATCGAAGCGAATCGAAGTGATGATAGAACATCCCAGCACAGGTATCGAAAGATATGTTCCGTCGAGGGCTACTAAACGGCGATTTAGAGAAACATGGTATAATGTTAAGTTGATAGGCGTTGAGAATCGTCGTAATAAGCTCCACACGCTATACGGATTGTATGATTATTCTGCATTCACTAAAGCTCGTAAGGAATTTAAAATTTTAAACAGTTTCCTATATCATAATTACGTTTTGCAGATTGAAGTGGAGTTGTCTTCCAACCCACGAGGTTTTTGGCAGATCATCAACACTAGAGGGAAGGTTATCGGAGTCCCTTCTCCTATGACCTTTCAGAGCTGCTCAAATGTCAAACCCTTTGAGCTTGGAAATAATCAGGAATTATTTTCTTTAATGAGAGCCTTCGAACGCAAGTTTTTCCAGATCCGTGGAAAATATCCTTCATACGTCCTTTATTCAAATCGGGTAAACGAAGCGAGATCATCAACTATCGCAGGATTGCCATACTTTCTATCATTCCAAAGCTCTTTGAATCAATGGTTCATCGATTTTGATTTTTCCATACAAAAATGTATATTTCGCCTGTGCAACATGTTTTTTTGTGCGGGAAGGTCGACAACCACAAACCTAGTGTCTTCCAGCGGCCATCTTTACAGTACGATTGATTCCACACTACAGTTGGACGTAGTCAATACATAATTTTGTCAAAGAATTAATCACGCAATTCTGATCGACAAGCCAATGAAATTAAACTCCAACTTCATCCCAATCAGATGGTTGCACTCTTACCTATCAGCACGTTGGCAATTTGTCAAGTTATACGATTCCCGTTCTCTACCCTGATCACATGAACCTACCCTGATCTCAGTTTCCAATTTATTTATTAATTTGATCTTGGAGTGACTTTCTCTTCGGATCGCACATTGACTTGCTATTTCTAAAGCTTACCTTATGCTGGGTTTTATCAACCGAAATTGTGTTCCGAATTTACTGATCCGCTAACATTAAAATCTTTGTATGTGTCATTTGTTCGTCAGGTTCTAGAATATGCCTGTCAGGTTTGGTCGCCTTCATATCTGTGACACTCTGCCAGAATTGCTGCAATTTATTGGGATTGTCACAACTCAATCATCGACGAGAAGTAGCTGCAGCGCTCTTCGTACGCGATCTTTTAATGTTGCGTATTGATTGCTCCGAATACTTGCCCGTGTAAATTTGTATGCTTCGTGATGGATTTTTATACATCGATAGTGCATCTACGAACCTCAGTTAATCGGAACCTGTCTTGAACACGTCGTGTTGTTTCAATTGCGCTTTTGATTAGTACAGTAATTTTGAATTTTAGAAACCGAGAAATTTACGTACACAAAATTGAAAAATATTCGAATATTACAAGTCTGAATTTAAAATACAAATTCGGACAATGCTCAAATAATATCGGCACTAAGAAATGGCGTTGCATCGCAAATCATTTCTGTGTTAATAATTACAAAAGGGTTCATTTGATGTACGGCAATTATACGCGAATACCAATTATTGTCAACAAGGGAAACAATTCTCCACAGCATTTTTATATGAGATATTTTAACAGAATACGTTTTAGCGGAACATCAACCGAAAATTTTACCGAAACAAAATGTTGTGTCACAGAAACGATATAGTTTATTGAACTACATATTAATGTGGCGCCATACAGATTCTCCCTCTGTATATAATAAAATAACGATTTTTTTTTTTGTATTTTTATCAAAGGACATTATTTTATTTTGCGTGTGTAAATGAAATGTTATTGATTTTCACTTGAACGCAATGAAACAAAAAATGAATTCCAAGCATGAAAAATGAATTTTTCCAGTCAACTTTAAAATCAACAGCAAAACATATTAACGTGTGGACGGACGGCTTTAAAAAATTGTTTAGTACACACAAATATTTTCAAAATTCGCCAGTGATAGTTTTTAATAAATTTGTGTATTTTGATATTGATCCGATTAAGGAAGAATATTGTACTTTTGTTTGTGTATAATATAAATTATGAAAGCTCACAATTAAACAAAACATCAAAAATTCTAATCTACAACATAAAATCTAAATCCTATTTCTATGTGTAGCATAAAGAGCTTTTATATAATATCGTATACTGGTTTGGCTCTAGAGAAACAATACCGAATTATATTATAAACTTTAATAATAATAAAAAAGTAATCATAGTGTAATGTAATTAGCATTTGTAATTGGATGCGATTATTTGTACAACTATGTTTGTTTCGTGTATTTGCAACTAACTTTCCATTTAAATTTTCTGTTGAATTAATATTAAAAAAAACGACGTGCGCGCGGCTTTAAAACTATAATAATATTTATAATGTAGTAATATAGTGATTTATAATATTATTGTAATAGTTTATAATAATTAGTTATTATATATTATTATATTACACTAAATTACCATTGTTTTGTGTGTCAACATATTATATATACACCACCAAAAATGATTCATATTGCTGTGTTTGTTATGTAGGTGAGAATTTTTCGAAATGCGTGGGGTTTAATTTCGTTTGTACATATGTGTACATAAGTATAAATATTATATAGGAAATTGTTTTATTTTTATTTAGCCGGACGTTTTGTCTAGACTAGTAAATGCGCATAACAAGTTTTTGGGAATAATTGAATTGATGAAATTTAGTTTTCTACTTTCAAAAAATCATTTTCCACATAAATGGCCTTCGCGTGCTTATGTAGCTTTCGACCGTATCATAATTGAATGCAAAACTGAATAAATAAATTCAAATACATTTCTCAAAATTTTCAATTTGTTATATGGGGTAAAACGTTTCTATCTGAGTTTTCTGGGATTAAAACGAAAGTTAATCAAACAGTAGTTTTTATAATTCTGAATGGGAAACATTTTAATGTGTCACTAGAAAAGGGAATATTATTACGTACAGCTCCTCTATCTATAGATATATAGATATATAGTATACAACAATCGAAAAACTTACCATTACGTAACTTTTTGGCAGCATTTCAAATATCTCCAGGAAAACTTTTTATTGATTGAACAAAGCTAAGGCAAAATTTTGGAATTTTTGTTTATCGATGGCGATACTACCATCCAAATCCAAAAGATGTTGTTGTTTACCAAAAATATTTTTGTTGTGGATTTTGAAAAATAAATTTAAATACAAACATGTTTTTGAAAAAATGTTACCGAATATTATATAAAAAAAAAAAAATATTGAACATTAGCACATACATTCGTAAAAAAAAAAAAAAAAATCAAAATACTAAAAAATTCCAATTGAAGACCAGAATATTAATTTTTCTTATTTATTGCCAATCGATGATGATATTATGATGGTGATGCGATATGACGATTAAATAGGTTTTTAGTATTTGTACACATTGAATTTTAACATTTTATCATTTTTTGTGAAATTTCAGTAAAGTACATAGTTATACTACAGGGCCATCCTAATATATAAAATAATCAAGAGTTATACAATTCAATGAATTAAGTCGCCACAGCATAATTTAAAAATGTTGATTGATAAACTGGCCTTGGTTTTTTTTTCTTTTTAGTAAACATGACAAAATGTCATAACGCAGTTGTATCTACCAAAATATGTTAAAATAGTATTCTTATAAATACCAGGCCTGTAAAATCTTTTGCAATATTCATTATTAAGGCAAGTTTAAAACTTGAGATACATTTAAAAAGCACTTATTCCCACGATTGGTGTATATTACAGACATATTCAAACCAATCTCAAATAGTCTTCTTCAAGCAGTCGAATCTAAAATTAAAATTCTATTAAAATTTCAAACCGTACTCGAATTATTTGAAATTATGTAAAGTATATCAAAATCTTATAGTCTGATCCCGTTGGTCTGTCGACACCGCTTAAAAAGTCAAATTCTAAATCCAGCCCTGATTAAAATATTTGAATTGATCACTCCAGTAGTGATAGTAATCATATTTGTGAAATAAGATATGTGCCGGTCGACACTTCAAGTAGTGTATATGTAATCCACTTAGCTAAAAAATCCAATTAATATCGCGCATCTCCTCATAACAAATATTCACGAATCGGATATCAAAGAAATATAATTTTGTTAAAGGTGTATTTTCAAATTTACTTACATTCGCTCTATATTGACTATGCTGGTGGAAATACGTGTACATCTAAAATAAATTTGTATAAGGGGTTTTGTAATAAAATAGTTTTCCAATAAATTTTTAATTTTTTTAAATGTTTCATATTCGTGTAAATTACAAATAATAACGAAATAATAAATAAACCAAATATTTATACCAGACAGTCTACTATTATGCCAGTCAATAGAATAAATGTCTCGTCATTATTTATACAAGCCGTTCGATTAATAAAATATTATAATAGTTTAACAATAGAATTAGACAATAGATTACATGATATAATTATAGTAAAATTAAAGTGTTTTATTTATAGAATAAAATATTATTTGGAATATTAATATTAGAAATATCGATCATGCTACTACTCCACATTGCCACCTAAAATTACATTGCGAATCATTTATGATTATATAGGTTGCTATTTGTAAAATTCGATTGAAACAATTTTGACATTTGTTATATTAATTAATTTAGATGAAAAAACATAATAAATAACATAAATAAATTCGCAAAGCAATTTCGGGGGTGCATGTACATTTAAAATCTAATTTTAGTTCTTTACATATACAAAAGTTTTGGTATAATATGGATAATGCTAGTTAATATAATCAATAATGTTTTTGTTAAAAATACAGAAAATAAATTACTATTGATTTTTAATTATTTATAGGTAGCTTGGTAATATGTATATCGGGGAAAACTCAAATCAAATATTTGTAAATGAATTATCATATTTTTCTAAAATAATTACAGTCACGACTCATCAATATTATATGCATTGTGTGATTGATATTTTAAGTATGTATATAAAGATGAATCATGATGAACTCATTAAATATATAATTGTAATAAATCATCCAATAGAAACGAGTGACTGTAACGCCGGTAGTGAATGCAAGAAGGAATCTCAAATTGAAATTTTCAAGGATATAGTTTGTTAATTTGAATATTTATAAAACTAAAACTTAATAAACCTTTTTTTAGAAAGCCGGCTGTTATATGTCGATGCAACTATACTACTTTCTTTATATATGCATAAAAAGAACAATCGGTGGCCATTACGAACCGTTACTATAATCTTTCGCATAAATCAAAATTGTCTCGCAGCCAAAAGTTTTAACAAAAAACCAATCACCAAAAATTATGCAAAATATAAATTTAATATTTTAATTAATTTAATTTTTTTTGTTTCTATTGTAATCAATTGTATAATATAGAAAATGACTTTCACTAGATACAAGCGCTCGGTCAAGAATTACCAATTGTTATAACCCCATTGAAAAATTAGACAACATTATAAGGATATACGGGACAACAAAAAATGTGACTTACCTTGCTTTGTTTGTATGCCTCTTTGTAGAATTCATTGAATAGGAAGAAGAACATAACTGCGTGCATACCGATCCACCACACAAACGCTTTTGGATAATTGCAGTCTATAAACAGTAATTGGAATGCATGAACCATTATAGCGACGAATTGCACCTATAAATATTAAAAATTTAAATATTAAATTCAATGAAAAGATTAAACTTGAATAGTTTCGCTTACCATTTGTAGTGTTGTTAAATATTTTTTCCACCACAAGTATTTTTGGAATTGTGGCCCCATAGCGGCGAACAAGTAATATGTATACATAACAATATGGACGCAAGTATTTAGGAGCCCGAAGAATGTACTGTGACCACCTGGAGTGAACTTGACACCAAACCAGACTGACATTGGCATGCATCCATGATGGATGACATGTAGTGTTGACACCTGACTTGTCTTCTTGCGTAACACGAAGAAAATCTAAAAGTATGTAAAAACACAAAGGCATAATTAATTAATTTGTTTTATAATAATAGATTAAAATTAATTAAGATTAATTGAATCGGTCGGCACTCTAAAGAATATAAATATTAATTTCCTCATTAGTTTTTTCCACAACACACAATGTCAAGAGCAGTTTATAATGCATATTCATCGTGTGTGTGCTAATGAAACAATATTTCCTCTGCACGTGGGGCTTATATATAGTATTCAAATAATTGACCCACAATAATAATTAATAGTATTTACTAGAAAACAGAACTATATAGTTAATATAGTTGACGACCTTTGGCAATTATTAGTAGTAAGTTGATTTTTCTTTTACGTATGTAGACGAGACCTACAAGGAAAACTTGTTGAAATATTTCAATAGTATTTCCTAGAATTATGTTCTGCTGATCCGTTCGAATCAGATCAAATTTTATTGAGTGACAATAGGAAGTTATTTCCGATTTGTGCAAAAGTGTATTACTTTCTGCCAATGTAGAATTCTAATAATTGGAATCTAGTAGTATCACAATTAAAAATTTAAACCACAAAGCTGCTTTCGCAGAGTCAACATAATTTCAGCTTTCCCAATAATAAAATGTTAATTTTGCTCAATATGTGGGACTATAAATTTTATATTTCAATATACTACTGTAGAAGGCCAAATAAAAGTGAAACTTAAATTCGATTTTAACCTCGTCCGATTAGATGAAATTTAATTCGATTTCAAAACTATGCAACATTGTTCGGGTACTAAATACCGCAAACTTGACATAAAATGTTTAATTTATACTTTGTAAAGACTAAAAGATAAAAGGCCTGCATAAAGTGAGAGATACGATTTAATCATTTATTTGAACTTTGTAAAGAGTAGGGCTGAAATGAAAACTATTGCTTAATGTAACAATTATTATTTTTCTAATAAATGAAGAAATTGACATTATTCTAAAACGTAAAAAAAATTTAATTAGTTTATAAAACAATACTTACAGTGTCCATAAATTCTGTGAACTTTGAGAAATAATACCACCAACATGCGTGCACCATCTATAGATCCACAAAAACGAAAAATTTAATTAAACATCTTAATAATTAATTATCATCTGGTACATACTAAAAAATAAAGCATTGTAGAAAAATTCTTCAAGAAAATTCAATAAAGTTTTTTTTCCTAAGTATGTGTGTTAGTACAGCCATTTGGGATTTTTATTTTATTTTATAAAATATGATTTTTCTCTTACTCACGATGCAGTCAGCATACAAGATTGGTATTTTTTATTTAATTACATTAACCTGAATAGTTTTACTATTGATTAATATCACGTTCTGGGACGGATTATGATTTCCACCATTGAATCATATAAATATGTAAATTTGTGTGTGTACCAAATAAGTTTCACTCTTCACACAATAATAATCACCGCATTAAGATCCAAAAAAAAAAAAATTAGACATCCCCTAATTCATCAATTCCCATAACACAAGAAATATTAAATCCAAATTGATCAATATATCCGCCAGCCTTATACATATTTTATTAGCTATGCAGATAACAACAATAATAATGTACATCAATATAATTACTATTGAAATATGTATATGTGTGCATGTAGTTGCTCCGCCTGGCGTAAATGATTAATGAATGATTGACTGTATGTGCGTTGTCTATAAAAAGATACTGTATGCGATGTTGTATGTGTTGCGCGAATGAATGGATCTCAAAACAAAAAAAAAATTAAAAAATTCAATACACTACACACAATACACTTAAGATATTTCGTCTTGTTATAGGTCATGGATAAATTTTGGACACAAACTGTTTACGATAAAATATAATAAAGACACACACCAAGATTACGTAATGTGACATGGGAATGTTTCCATTTTTTTCCTCTTTGCAATATAAAAGCTTTTGTTGTATGCGCGAGAAATTGCAGATGTCATGATTTTTATGGTATCATAGTCGGCCAATTTCGTTGTAAATCCCTTAGGCAAAATAAATCGACCTATCGATTTGATTAATCCACCCAATTTTGATAAAAACAATATTATATTTGAAATGCAGATCTGGGCACAATTTTACGATTCATGGTTGATTTTAGTAATTTTTGTTTGTTAGTAATTTTTTGCAACAAATTTGGATGCTATCATGGAACTGGATACTACCATTTTGGATTGAAAAATACTCGACTTAAAGCACAGTCAAATTATAATTTAATTTTTATCACTAAAATTCAAATCTAAGAATTAAGCTACTTTGCTAAAATCAACATAGCCTTTCAATTTTGTGAGCTTACTACTCAACTTAATGATCCCATTCCAATAATGTATTCTTAATAAATGAAATAAATTAGTTCTAAACTACATTATACAGTTAAAATTTATTAAGGGCTGAGTAGGACAGTTTCATCCTTCTATATCGCTATTTGTATCAAAAAATTATTGCTGGTATGATTTTTGACTACTTACGTACTTTGAGGAGTGTGATGATTAGTTGTTTGCCAAAATAAAATATAAAAAGCCAAAGATAACAATGCTTTCATCTTACTGACAAGACCCGTAGGTTTAAGCCTTCCTTGCGTTACTTCTAGCGCTATACAGCTTTTCTGGAGCAGGAGTACAGTAGTTTTCATACAGAACTGCCCTACATTAACTCATAACAGGAATCGAAGATCACATGAAACAAAGAGTCGAACCACTCGATGAAATTCATTTATGAGGGCGGATAAGAAGTCTGGTAAAATTGCAACAGAGGATTATATTGCCACAAGACCGAATTAAAATTTTCAGACAGATCTGTCATTTAGTTACGAAAACAGACAACCCATTGTTTTTTTGCAAACATGAAAAAAGTGAATTTCGTGTGTTAATTAAACATTATTTTTTGCGTTGAAAAACCACTACGCAAACCAAAACAAAGCTTGGTAATTATTATGGGGACTCTTAACCATCGATTAAAATGATTCACAAGTGGTTTACTGACGTTCGTTGTGGGTGTACAAGCACAACTGATGCCGAACGTTCAGGACGCTCAAATGAAGTGACCACACCAAAAATGGTTGACAAAATTCATGATACGGTATTGCAAGACCTCAGAGTGAAAGTTCGTGAGATAGTAGGCATCTCAGATGAGCGTGTGCGCAATATATTATACGAACATTTGAATATGAAAATCGATCGCATTTCATCGCAAAGAAAAAAGTTCTCTTCCATCAAGACATTATACGGGTGCACATGTATGTAGTTGCCATGGCCAAAATGAATTACCCTTCGAACCACTTCCACATCCGCCATATTCTCCAGACTTAGCCCCCTGCGACTATTTCCTGTTTCAAACCTTGAAGCAATGGCTCGGCGGAAAGAGATTCGGCTCTAATGAGGGGATTGAAAAATTGGAAAAACGTTGGACTAAGTGTATCGAGCTAAAAGGCAACTACGTTGAAAAATAAGGTTTTTTGGCCGAAAATATTATTTCTTGTTTCATTTTTATCAGACTTCTCACTCCGCCCTCGTATGTCAAGTTTCACATAATTCAGTCTGAGCTAGATGGCTCGTCAGAGTCCGTCAAATTGTCCAAAGGCTGTCCACAAAGGCTGAGTACTCCCACCACAATTGTGGTTTGGGGCTATTGATGAATTACTTATTAAATTGAGGCGAACTGGTCGAGCAAAGCTACGCGGATAATGTTGTTTTGACAGTTTCTGGTTAAATACTGCCTCTTTGGGGCAATACAGAAGGGCCTTTGGCAATTCTTGAAGACTATCCCCTAACTGATGTCCTTCATCTACAAATCGTTGATTTTAGCATTACTGTGCTATGCATCAGTTGAATGGTGGCCGGTTGTGAAATTAACGTCCGGTCTAGCAAAGCTGAGGTGAATGGACTGCAATAGAGGAAGTCAATTCTGTACTTCCCCGAATCGCAGTCATTTACAGTGTGTTTTTTAATAAGTATAAGTTATATATTTAAGGGAGGAAATACTGAATGGCAGGGTTGGGTTCTATTATTCTAATCATTTAGCTTAAACTCTCAGATAGTCTGGCTAAACATTGTATACTTTTTTAAGCTAAACTTATTACACTCACACAAAATGCGATTGAGGCGATTAATTTTAGCGTTGAAAGCCGAAACGGTTCACGAATGAATCCAACTTGAGGCCGCACTTGTTACTGACCATGGACGCTTCCTGATTCATCTCCAACGCATAGGACTAGCTTAAGATTCACTATGTGGTCAACTGTCTAGAGAAAGTGGACGATTGCTTACACTATCCATTCAGCAGTCAGAGCCAGATCCCAAGTATTTCTTCCGGATCTTTGAAGATCATTAATCATCATCCATCTCTTAATTCAAACAAATTTTTACCGTTTGCTAAGGTTGCAGTACACTTTTGCGATCTAGAAAATATCTTCTAGAATTACACCATCATTACTCGACATCTAATTTTATCAGTCACTCAATAGACGACTTCTACTAAATATCTTAGGATTTGAATATTCAAGTTTTAGCCCATAATTCTGATCACACACCTTAAGCTGAGCAAAACGTCAATAGATATTATTTATTGTATGCGGCTTAGATTCATTTGCTAGAGAGCTGAAAGCAGCTTTAAAACTTGAGCGCTCTGTTGTCATTCAAGTAAGTGGAACATTTAAAAGTCTTACACGGAAATGTCTGGTTTAATGTCAAGATCAAAATTTAGGGTGATTATAATGTCTCGCTCTTGAAATTCCTCCTTTAATTTATCATGCCAACTATTATTCGACAGCTCTCTTGTTTGTAAATTATAGCTACATTATACATCAACCGAATCAAACCAAATAATCAACAATAATTATAGATTATCGCAAAAACTATTTTATGTACTATCGTATATAGACGAGAAGAAATTCATTTATATATTTATTACATAACATAAACACTATTATGCAAACAGTAAAAAACAAACAGTTTTCTTTTTCTTATACATACATATATAGTTTCTTCTTAGTTTTAAAAGCAAAAACATGTTTTCGTTTTTGTATGTACAACAGCTTTTTGTAATTCGACTTCTTTACTTCTTCAGTCTGAAGAATTTATAAATTCGACAAGTAAAGTGGTAACCAATTATGATATAGAAAAAACAGACACTTATTCGAATTTGTTTCCTGAATTAGAGAGCAAGTGAAAATTAAGAATGTGTATATGATTATTTTTGTATGTTTTTGTTTGGGGTAATCGATCGATGTTCAAGGTTTATTACGTATTTGAAAATCTGATACAGCAGCATTATGTGATTAAAACTGGTTAAATCAGAAAGTTTACCTTCAATATAATATTAAACTGAACAAAGTGTTACATAATCTAATTAATAAGAGTTTTTTCAGATTAGCGTTTATTGGTACACGAAACCATCTTAACCACGGTACAAGAAAGGTGTTGACACAGCATTTACTATAACTCCGCAAAATCCTAGCTGAAATACACAAAACTATTATAAGAGATTGTAAGTACAGAGTACAACTATTTGCAAGTGAAATTCGATTTTTACAAGTAACTGAAAATTAGGCTAAAAATTGTAGCTTTAAGCACAATTATAGTCTGTAAATATTGTGGAACAATATGAAGATAACTGGATTTCAAGATCCAAACTTTTGTGATATTGAAGAACCGGAACATCGAGAGCTAATCTAAGTTTCCAAAAATATTTGTTTAAACATCAAAAAATTGATAAACCAGACGTAAATGTTTCATTCAACATTTCAACGAAACTACTAATGTTTGTAGGGAAAAAGTAGCAGAAAATTAAAATAGATCGCAGTATGGTGCAATCAACATCAAATAAGGTCAAGGGAGATTTGCTGATGAAAAGCCACATTTTGAGAAATAATGAGAAACTAAAATATCACTGTGAATATAATTTTCTCGGCTTAGATTGATATAAAAGAAAATTTTATCAATTTATTGGTATAGTAAGTATCGACGAGTTTCTCAAAATTGATCAACATCCTTCCTTCGATGATTGGTTCAGTAGCCATTGATATTGGAAATTTCTACCAATTTTCATTAAAACTAATCTAAGTCAGAGGCAGATTATTTGACATAGCCACTTGGTATAGCCATGATTCCACTAGGCTGACATTGTATAAGACTTTTAGAGAATATCAAATTTAGGGTGAGTTTTGAAAAATAGGGACATGCAGTATTTTTAAAAATTCTTAAGATTCACCAAACTATCGTAGATACCGGAGCATTTACTATTGTCATATTTGACGTTCAAAACGGTGTTTTCAATAATAGTCTGCCGATGGTGACGAACAATTTTATCACAGTTTTTAAGAGACACATATGTTTAAAAACCAAGATTGTAATTCAGCAATTGAAAGATGGCGAGTGGAAATTAGTAAATGGTGAATTGTATTCACTTTAATTATTCGCGGTAGATTTTAAATGGCTTGTTATAAAATAAAATGTTAGTAAATTCACTAGAAATATAAATAAATATACTACATTCGCAGCACTCTCAAATTTAAAGAAAGAAAACTAAACCTGAATAGTTTTATTTTTTAGTTATTAATAAATTAATATACCATACACACACCCACCGTATCAATGTTAAAAAAATTAAGCAATCAGCAATGGCAAAAAACAAGTATTTTATCGTTATGTTGCATTTGACCTACTGGTAGCCATTATGTTAATTTTATATTTTTAATATTGCATATAATTGTATACAGAAAGTCACACATAAAATTACAAATTATTTAAAAAAAAACAACTAAATTATTTGCACATAATTATATACATACATACATATATGTATATATACTCGTATAGCTATATCGATCTACACATACAAACTCAAAAAGTTGTTGCACAACATAATCTTTTAAATGCACGTTTTAAGATTGGTTTATAATAAATCGTATAAATTTTTTATAAATTGCATCACGGAAAGATATGGTCTTAAGCTCTAAATATTTGTGTGTGCACACACAACACAACACATACAATTGGCGGTTAAGAAATTGCCTTAATGCCATACGCGATTTTTATGATTGAATAAAATATGAAACTAAATCAAACTTGTTTAAATTGTAAGTAATTTTTTGTTTATTTAACGTCAATATTTACTTGCAAAATAAAAAAAATACTTGAACGTAGTAGAGATACATAATTCTCTTAAAACTACTGTGCACTCGATAATGCAAAAAATAAAATTAAAAATGAGTTTCGAGTAGTAATCAATAAACGTGTTGTTGTTTAAAAAAAAAGAAAAAAAAGAAAGATATAATTGCAATGTCGTATCCTAGATACTTGATTCATAAAAAGTCAAAATTATCTGAATATCAAGTTGGCAATATAACATGCATGTCAATAGTGATTTTTCTTTTTCTATCTTCATGTCATCAAACTCATTCAAATGAATGACTCAAATACACATTAAGTTTTGTTTTTCTTTATTAAAGATTTCAATATTTCATGATTTGACGGAATATTCTTACAAAAATTAAAATTAAAATCGATTTATAGATATTGAATGTGACCTTTCCAAATGTATTCAAAATCAATTCCAATGTAATAAAACCTAGTCATAAATTGTTGCCAAGTTTTATCAAAGTTAAATCAAGTCTAATCAAATTTTACATATGTAAATTTTTCGTAAAAGTTGCCTCGAATCCACACTTTCATTGAAAAAAAATGTAAATTTCTGATTGATTTTGTGTCACTAATATAATTCAAATTCTATTTAAATCAATTTTATTTCAAGCTAAAGTTTCAAATTGAAGTATTCATGCGAATAATTCAGATTTCAAAATTGTTACTTACATTTTTAAATTAAACTCCAAACATATTCAATTCAAACTAAATATATACTTTCAGATACTGATTTTACGGATAGAAGTTTGATTATAATATATTTTGACGAATTAAAATTCTAATCAATTTTCTTTCAAATGTATTCATATTATATTCGACTCCACGCGTAATTCTCACGAACCCTATATGCAAATAATTTTAGTAAATTTTAGTACTTAAAAAACTCCCAAGCACCACACCAAGATTAGATTACGGCTACTCTTTTTCAACTACCACAAATTTAACATATCGCAAACATGCCATGCGCCTTACCCCAGACTTTAAAATGAATTTTCTTTAATTTTTTTTTTTTTTATTAAAATTATATTATTTTGTGTTATTTATAACGTACCCTTAAAGTTCTAGGGTGGTTACTATAATCAACAGGCTGACATCGGAAGTTATAATGTCCCGTTAGCCAACCGGATATAGCGATCTGCAAAAAAATTAATACAAAATCCCCGCTTTATTAAAATAATTAAAAAAAAAAAACGTTAAAATTAAACATTAAAATTAATTATGCGACACCCCTGCTTAGGGATGTCCACTTTTTCACCCCTTATCTCTGAAATAAAATATATTTTATGGTTTATTGATTAATCGTTTATGTATGTGTTTTGCTAGAAGCACAACCTGTCATAGTTTGGTTGAGTCAAAATTTTAATTTTATTTTAAATCCCATTAGGTTTTAGGTGTTTATACTATTATCTAAACATCTTGTCATCATAAGATGGTTATCTTGATTATTTCGTTTTTCCTTAACACAAATTAGAAATAGGCCCAAAAAAAAGTAGTTTAAGATTTTATTAATCGAGAGTGCGTCGTCGTTTCGTATTTTCAAAGATACTGTCGCGCACTTACTCTATTTGCGGTGGCACTATTTGTATAGTCAACGGGTTGACAGCGGAAACTGTATTGACCCCACCATCCGCCCATTAAACACTAAAAAAATCAAAATAATTTAAATTATGTAAAGGTAAATTATATCCTATGGAAAAGTCCTCGCTCGGATCCATTCTAGACTGAAAAAATGAATAAAAACTTTAAATCAACTTTCTAATATGAGATATCACATCAGATGCAATGTCATCAGATGATAACATTATGAATTTCTTACGTTAAAGTTGATTTTTCTTATATAATCGAATAAAACTTTCATTGTCAAAAATATATTTATAAAAAAATGTAAAAAGGGTAATTTAGCCCCGTCGAAACACTCACCTCATAAAACAGCCATGTACTAAATACTACTTGGAAAAAATTATAAACTATTAATGTGTTCTTCAGTTGGAATGGTTTACGATTTTCCATTACTTTTGGCCCTACAACCTGAAATATTTAAAAAACAACATTGATTAAAGCATAATTTCAAAAGTGTACATAAATTTATATCAGTCTTGTCTCTAAGCTGCTAATTAATCTCAAAAGCCACGATCAACTGTGTACTTAAAATACTTTCAAGTGTTGTCGTTGCCAATTTATTTGACACACCTTCATTTTCATTATCACGTTTTCAAGATCACAAATTAAGTTATATACTAAGATTTATTGACACAAAATGGCAAGTTACATTAATGCGCGAAATTAATGCGTAACTTATATCATTAAAAATAAAATAAAACGATTTTAACAAGTGATGTGTTGTTGCGCGAAGAAAAGAGATGTTTTATGTTAAGTATAAGTAAATACATTGTGGGATGAGATTTTTTTTTTGTCCGTTTAATTGAAGTACAGTAATAAATATGGGAAATTACACAAACCTTGACTAGGTAAATATAAGCTAAACAAACGATTAATGTAGGGAATGGTGATGACATCATTGGCCAGTCTTTTGTCCGGGGATCTGAAAATAAAAAAACAATTAGTACCAGATACATAAATAAATTTGGTTAATTAGGGAAACTAATATTCTTCTCTAAATAGATTTCTTTAGTTCGTGCATCAATATTTCAATCGGTAAAACGTTTGAATCGTTAACAGATTTCGAATGCAACTTGTTGTGAGTGGAATTTCATTATACATTAATTGTTAAATTACCCCGTACGAATGGGATATTTTTTATTATTTAATTGTATTTCGAATCATCATCGAATGCCCTAATTCATTTAATTTCGATGACCGAAGCTGAACAAAAATTGTAATTCCATGTTCGTGCCCGTAAGTTAAAATAATATCTTTTAAATAAACTTTTAAGGCTCCGGACCAATTCACGGTTAAAACAATTACTAAGGTAAAAGTCGATTTTTAGTATTTTTAACTAATTTAAATATGTGCTTTGTTTATTATAATCTGTAGATCATTAAAAAGTGAGCCACCTAAACGTTAAACATTTACTTTTGTGTACTCGATTTACCCTACTTTTTGGTAGAGTAAATGAATTTATCAAAAATTAAATTAAAAGTCGACTTTTACCCGTGGGCCGCAGCCTAAGTATTGCTTCTGTCACTTTAGCATTTAGAGCGTTATATACCGGTTCTCAAATATTTTATTTATCTTAAAGTCTGCTACGTGTATTGGTATTTCAGTTACCGAAACCGATTTGTCTAGCAACATAAAGGGTGTCCCAAAATTAACGCAAGATTTGAATTTGCCGCCATTTGTGCAGTAAAGTGTTGGCAACCCCAAAAAAAAAAAAAAAATTGACAGCTGAGAGGTTAGGGTTAGTAAAAATGTGGCGTTACACGATAGAACAACGTATTTTCATTATTGAAGAATATCTTAAAAATAATGAAAGTTTGGCAACCGCAGTTCGAAAATTTCATACAAAGTTTGGTCGGAATAGTGTTTTAACTTCATCAACTGTTAAGAGATTAATTGAAAAATTCAAGGAGACTGGATCAGTTGGAGACGCTAAACAGACTGGTCGTTCAAAAACAAGCCGTTCAAATGTCAATATCGAAGCAGTGCGTGAGAGTGTTGGTGAAAATCCAGGAACATTAATTCGGCGTCGTGGACAAGAATTGTAAATTTCAAACACACTTCTTTCTGCCTCATTTGGATGATAGTGACATAGACGGCATGTGGTTTCAACAATATGGTGCCACATGCCATACAGCCCGTGAAACAATTCAATTACTGCATGAGACATTTCCTAGTGGTGTACTCTCTCGTTTCGGTGATCAGAATTGGCCCCCTAGAATCTTGTGATTTAACACCATTAGATTTCTTTTTATGGGGTTATTTGAAGTCAAAGGTCTATGTCAACAAGCCCACAAACACACGTGCATTACAGGAGGAAATTAAACGCTGCATCAACGAAATTCAGCCACATTTATGTAAAAAGGTCATGGAGAAATTCGACAAAAGAGTGCGTATATGCAAGCAAAGCTGTGGAGGCCACTTGCCTGATGTGATATTCGATAAATAACCCTATCCTATGTATTTTATGATTCAATAATAAAATCACAATCTGAAGACTAAAAACTGTATTTTCTGTTTAATTCAAATTTTGCGTTAATTTTGGGACACCTTTTATTTTAATTTAAGGTTGCCAGATATACCCGCAATTAAAAAGTGACGTTCTCGGGATTGTCATTTATTTCGAGGACAATTTTCAAAAACTAATTTTCAAAAAACTATAAAATATTTACAGATATACAAAGCCTTCCAGAACTACGGTGAGGACATGAGTTTCGAGAGATGATTTACTCGTCACGGATGATTTACTTTTAATTTCAACTGAATCCAAAAATTTTAGTTATCTTGGTTTCCAACTCGTATTTTTGGATCCTTTTCTAGGCCCGAAAATGGGAATTGCTTAAAAGTTAAAATAACAAAATATCTCTGAATTTGGGAAGAATTAAATTCAAATTTCAATCGAATCAAACAAATGTTTAAATTTACTTTGTTCTAAACATGTATTTATCTCTAGCAACTCGGTAAGGTTGTCAACTCTATTTTGGTCAAAAAAAAAATAGAAATAGCTTCAAATAATAAAATTTTTCAGAATTTATGAAGTCTACAAATGTATGAAAAATTTAATTAAAAGTTTAATTGAATCTGAAACAATTTAATTTTCTTGATTTTCAATTCTTACCAACCATATTTCAAATTTTTTTGGTTTTTAACTCTTATTTCTCCCTGGCCTTTGTAACTTTTTTCTCGACCAGAAAATGATAATAGTTCTCTCCAGATATGCTAATTTAATTAAAAGTTCAACTGAATCCAGTAAATTTTCATTTTCTGGATTTCCAATACATAACTTTAAATTGGGAAAATTCTCTGGGTTACGAATTTCAATTTACTAGGTTTCCAATATGATCATCGGTTGAAAAAACGAATTTCTTGCATTTGATCGTGCTTCCTAGGAAATATTTAAGAGCCAGCCATTCAAAAAGACTGAAAATGTTATTGATTTCCGGAAGGACAAATTGCTCCAAAGACGGAAAGTCGTTTCCAAAACCGAACATCTGGCAACCTTATTTAATTAGAATATCGGATAAATTTAAGTGGCAAGTAAGTTAGCGTTTTGCCGCCCTCGTTGGCACAGTAAGTAGCGTTCTTGCTTTGTTATTCGAGGGTCTCGGGTCCGATTCCCAGTGGTGACCAAAAATCACGGTTGGGTGTTATTAATGTGTAAGTATATGTGTTTGTCCGAGTATTACACCGTGGGCCCATTAGTGGCATTGAGTCCTGGAGTAATCCGCCCAATTTTAATTTGTTTGTTATTTTAAGTTAGCGTAAATTTTAAATTTAGGCTCCAGTCATATAAATTGTGAAATTAGTCTGGTTAATTAAATATACAAACGGGTTCTTGTTATAATTAACTATAATGAAGATTAGTTTTGCATCAAAATCTTTTACTGGAAATAAGATTAGAGGTAATCTCAAGCAGAGCGCCTCATCTCGGAGGAGACTAAATGACTGACATAACATAACTGTTATCATCTGATTTGTGTTAATATACGTTTAACAACAAGTTTCAGACGCAATTATATATTTGTCGCTCGGACTAGCACGAGTATTGGCATTTCACAGTCTAAGGATGTAAGTAAATAATACAAGCCTAAAAATCATAAAATTACTTAAGTTTATCACACATTAAAACAAAAATCATCAAGAATCATGACAAAATATTATCCTAAAAATCAATCAATAATATTTGCTGTCAAAAAAACCCCCTCTAAAATATACTTCTAATTTGTATAAGAAAACGTGTATCAATCTACTTTTTATCTTAGAAAGAATATCATCATTCTGCTATATACAATATAACCAATTATCATCTCAAAAATAAATATAAAATCCATTTATTTATTAAACCTTAGCACGGGAGATGTACAAAGACATCGCACCCAGAAAGACAAAATTCTTAATCTAATTTTAATGTCTCGGATATCGTGGGTTACAAACAAGAATATAGGTTGCTATAGTGCTACATATATATGTATATAGTATATAAGACAGACAGAATAAAACATTAATACCAATTTTCATGCTTAAATTAAATAATAATTTTGTGCCGCTATCATTCCACAACAAATCGCGCGCACATCGCACAATCGAATGATAAAGTTTTGCGAAAAGTTTTTTAATTAAAATTAGTTTATGATATCTAATGATATGCTTACCTCCATGTGAGTCCATATATCTATTTATTGAATCTATATATCCCCTTATTATGTATGCCATTTTTAACGGCTATATTTTGCTAATAATCTGAAATTAAAACAAAAAATTTAAAAAATTAGAAAAATATTAAAGACAATTATTATAAAGTTTGTAATTTGCATTCATACAAAAATCGAGGTTTGATTTATCTAATCGAAGATAACTTTTTATTTTATACTTAGATAAATTCCACCTTCGCGCTATCAATTTTGTTTTAGTTCTATAGTTTTTGTGCGACTATAAACTATAAAACTATACTAAACGAAAAAAAAAACGTTTTTTTATTAATCAAACATGTACAATCTGGTATACTCGTATAGACGTAACATACTCATGTATATTAATTTATAAATCAACATTCTTATATATTGTGTGTCTGTGTACATATAGAGTTGCGCAGCTATATAATATACCATTATAGTATGTAAGTATAAGAAAGAAGTAAGAAGTAAATTGATTTTGCTATCGTATATTAGACTTGTACTTGTGTACACATGTTCGCGGCTAAACAACAACAGCAAGTAATAATTGAATTATATAATATCACTTTGAAAATGAAAAGTTAATCATTATCGTTGTCGTCATCGTCTTTGGTTGGCATAGAAAAAAGAAAACAGTCAAGATATGATTATAATGTTTGGTATTTTTATATCAGTAAGTGTAAATATTCATTGAAATAATTTAATTCTAATAAATAATCTAGCGAAATTGTTTTAATGCAAATCGATCCGCTCAACACTACTGACCTAAATTATATTTGTGTTGTACCCCTTAAGTCGATATACTAAAGGGTGTTTTTTTTTTAGAGCTTCACAACTTTGAGTTGGCAAGAAAGCATTGAAAAAGATCCAAATCAATCAATTCTTCGTCGTTCTCAGCAACTGGGGTTGTGTCCTTCCACTTTATGGAAGATTTTACGAAAGGATCTTGGCTTAAAAGCTTTCAAGATTCAACTTATGCAGGAATTAAAGCCAAACGGCCATCGGATGCGCCGCCAATTCGGCGAATGGGCTGAAGCACAAATTGATATTGATTTTGAATTTCCATTCAAAATTTTGATCTCGGATGAAGCCCATTTTTGGTTGAATGAAACACCATTACATCCACAGAAAATTACTGTTTGGTGCGCTTTATGGGCTGGCGGAGTCATTGGTTCATATATCTTCAAAAACGATAATGGTCAGAATGTTACTGTCAATGGTAAGCGAAATTTTTTTGTACCTAAATTAGCTGGCATTAATCTTGCTGACATGTGGTTCCAACAGGACGGAGCCACACAGCGCGCGCTACAATTGATTTACTCTAAGAAACTTTTAATGAAAGAATAATTTCACGTAATGTTCCAATTAATTGACCACCAAGATCGTGTGATTTAACCTCATTGGATTATTTTCTTTGGGGTTATGTAAAATCACTTGTCCACGCCGATAAACCAGAGACATTTGAACATCTGAAAATCAACATTCGAAGAGTTACGGCCGCAAATGCTGCAAAAAGTTTATGAAAATTGGTGTTCCAGATTGCACCTTGTACGCGCCACATGGCCGAAATCATATTTAAACATTAATGTCATAAAATTGTCTATCCAATAAAGCCCGTTTCATTGATATTAAAAATATATTACTGTGTTTTATTATGATTTAAACTTGTGTAACTCTATAAAAAACAACCTTTACAACTCATTCAGTGACGTTTCTTCGTTTCTTACCCCAGCAATAAGATAATAATTAACAATTACTTAATATTGGTTGGAAGCTATAAAGATTGCGCGCTTAGTACTACAAATGGGAATTTGATCGGCTTTAAAAATCTTAAATCGTCTATTTTAATTGTCACTCTTACACATGAATTTATTTCTAATCCCTATACAGAAATGTACATAATCTTTTTTTAGCTTTGACAAAAACATAGAAAAAATTAGAATTACCAAGGTGTGTTAGGCATGTAAATATCGATTGATCTACATTATATTTTCTTCTACAATGCGGGAATATATATAGTCGGAAAGTGAGTTAAGAAAATACGTACACATATACACACAAATGTATTGATTGTGTTTTATTCTGTGATTTCTTGAATACACGAACACCACATCTACACCAAATATCGATCAATATTATATGATATACTTTTGAGGAATATATGCGACATTATCATAATTTCTGGTAAACATGATATCTATCTAGCTTTTTGTTGGTTGTTGGATTATTGATTAAGGCGAATAGATAGAAATAATAATTCGCGGTTTTATTGATATACCTATAAGTATGTACACGAAGGAGTGGATAGCATCAGCTTCACAGGTGTTAACAGAATAAATATTTCATTTAAAATTATTTTCTAATTGAAATTAAATTATTATAAATTTAGATTTATGAATGACCAAACACTAATAGTTATGTATACACATAACAAAAAAGTCATTGAAAAGCGTATTATTGTTCTTTTGTGTATACATACACAGTTTTTCATTTTATTTATTATTCTTTAATTCTAATTAGCATATATTCTAAGTACATACAAGTAACATGACAAATTAGTTTGCAATAGGTAATATATTAGGTAACCCTGTACATCGAATGTCGTATTAATTATGTTTTATTCTAATTGATATTACACGAATATATTGTTTATATGTATGTACATACACGATATACGTGTGAATTGTTAAACAGTTTTCTATAGATTCAAGTTAGCTACGACGAGCTTTATTACTATTTTAAATCGTATGATTTGGCCTGATAATAAGTTTGGAAGTAATCCAATGTTCAAAGTACATAATGATCAGACGCCTAATACTATGCAAATTTAATTTAATCTGATTCAAGTGATTATAAAATCCCAAAACACCAAATACATATTTGTAAAACTATATAATGTCAACACTCTTATACTACACAATCCAAGTTTTGAATAAATATACTGATTAAACTAATAATAATCACATGCTTAATTACTTCTGACTAAACGAATGGCAATCAAATGATCCATGTTAAAAAATTAAATGTATTTATCGACACAGGTTATCATAATAATTCACATCTTAGATTACACACCACACCAAAAAAAACTATAATAAACCGGAAATAATTGTATCATCTTACAATAAAAAGTAAAAAAAAAACAATAAGAATTAAATGAATTTGAAACTTCGCGAGATAATTTTTTAGCATCGTGATTTAAAATATGAAAAATTGATTTAAATATCAAATTAACAACAGCAAACATTTTTTTTATGAAATTTTCACAAAATGTGTTTATAAAATTTGCCTACCTATATAAGTTAGTAGCGAGGTGGTATAAGAGAAGGGGTTTAATAATCCATTCATATATCACTTTACGCTAATTTAATCGTCATCCGTTTAATTAACGCAAAATGTTGATAAATCTTTGATGTCCCACTATATGATTTATGCAAGTTAAATTCAATAAAAAATCCTTTTCACTTTTCTTAGTTATGATATAAGACAAAAATTACCTTAAAAATTTATTTGTATATATACTTTCTTAAATATTAACTTTTGAACATAAAACTACTTATTGTCCACCATTCACTATATATACATATATATTATACACACACGAAAGCTATTAATATTTTATTAATCATATGGTTTTGTTGATGGATTTGCGCGCGCGGTTTAATAACACAATCTATAACTATTTTATCACGAAACGAAAAAAAATTAAAATAAAATAAAAAAAAGAAAAAAATTTAATAAAATAAAATTACAAATTTTTCGTTTTCGACATGACGGCTCCACAATATAGTTAAACTACACACAAGGCACAGAAACTAATAAGAAATACACCAAAAACTACTCCCCCTACTACTCAGCAACTAAAAAGTCGATTCGAATCGTCGCATTCGTATTTATGTGTACATACATATACATATATACGTATAGCAAAAATATTTATATCTCGTGTGTTTACAATCAGCGATTTGTGTTTATTATTTATATAACACATTGTATGTCAGGGTCATATAAACACTTGGATCCATCAACTTTATAGATAAATTTGCGAGGCTCAACTCAATCCGATATTACAAAACGGCAATTGGCCGAATTTATTAAAGACCTTGGCATCGAACATGTTCGATGACATTTAATTACATACAACAACAACTACTTACTACACACTATCATAACATATATATATTTATATTTTTAAAGTCAATTCATAATTTGTTGTTGTTATTGTGTATACTATATAAATTGTATGTACTCGTACATATTGTAATTATGATTTGATTAGCAATACGTATATACACATATACTAGACTTATAAACAAAACCAAAAATTTACGTAAACTGCCATAACCATTCGGGGAATTTGACATAGATTTGTTTCAATAAATTTAATAGAATTGTGATTAATAGCGATTACACATTATATATTTATAATGTATGTATGTACATATAATATAAATTAAAAATACATTGATTAATTCCGTAATAGATACATAAATAAGTATATTAATACATATATGTATATTTAAAATCACCTGTTTGACGTCACTATAGGCACTGACCAAGATTTTCCAGAATTGAAGTTATCAAAATTTTCCAAAAACAGATTCAAATTAACTAAAAGCTCAAAAACTGCAGGTTTCATATTGAATTTTGAGTGTACTTTGAGTTCAATTTCAATTGGGAACATGAAAATTTGATAAAGTGATTGGAATTTTGTGCATAATATTAATTATCAAACCAAATCGTACCAACCTGAATTCGAAATTTAAATTTTAATTATTAAACTTTGAAATTTTGGTGGAAGAAAATAACAAAATTCGATATACATAGTCGAAATTCCAATTTATATTTTATAATTTCAAATTTTAATTGCAATGATGTCATCAAAATTTTTCAAATGCTTTTTAGAATGTTTTAAAAATTCAACATTTTCGCTAAAAAAGATATATTGTTGATCCGACATATAATTTCGAATTCATATTTATAAAATGTAAATTCATGTATCCTACAACAAGGCAGATAATTAAAATTAAAATTTCGTATACAGAATTAAAAATCCAATTCCAATTCCTATATTCTAACGCAAAACTCTTTCAATTTTAAAATTTTTTAAATTTAGCAAATCTGAACTGATTCTTCAATTTGAATTACTGCATTTAAATTTTTTTAAATGTATAGTACGATAATAACAATATTCGAATTTTCCAGAGTCGAAATATGTATTTAAAATTTTAAAAATTCAAAAATTTAATTTATCCGTAATTCAGAAATATTAGATTTAACTTGAATTTTGAAACTATTATAACTTAATATTATAACTTAAAATTATGGAAATTTTTAAATTTTAAATCGTTCAAATCTGAATTCAAAATTTCAAATCTGAATTGGAAATATTTAGAAATTTGAGTTTTTAAAAGTTTCAAAATTTATAAAAAAAATTTAACTACGAATTTCTAAAAATTTCATATGATTGCAATTTTGAATTCAGAACTATAAAAATATACTATTAAAATTTAATTTCATTGTTCGATGTAGAATTTAATTTTCTTATTTAGGCATGTAAAATTAATATTTTTTGGACGAAATTTGTCATTTAAGTAGTTTCAAAATTCGAATAAAATATGTTTTTTATAAATTTTAATTAGTCCAGGTTCTTCGATCGAATTGACAATGAAACCGACATTTTAGTTATACAATTCAAAATAGTCAGAACTATTAATTTTTAAAATTTTGGCTTTTTCCAACTACTAATTTTAAATATATCGAATTTAGGTTAAATTTTACAATTCCGAACTGTTAAACTTCCATTTTAACAACGGCATTTCAAAAATTTTCAATGCCTAGCACGTAGAAAAATTCGAAAAAATTAATTTTTCTCATCTCTGTATCTGGAAACATTCATAATGGCTACCATTTACACTTATTCTGCTAAAATAACGGCAACTTTCTTGTGGCACCAGACCGACTACAACTGACCTAACATTTGCTATTGATTTCCATCCGAGATTAGTTTCAGTAGTTGAAGGGTCATTATATTTATGTAGTTATTTCTCAAAACGATCCCGTAAAATAATTTTCGTCCACTCCATTATTTTCGTCTCTAAACAAGACGAAATTTAAAAACAGAAGCTATTAAAGATGGAAATGGATTTTCCATTAAAGGAATAATTACGTTAAAACTAAACATAGTCGAAATTGGGTTTAAATTGGAAGATAGATACGAATGACAGACGAAACCGATTGTCAAGTGAAATGTGAATTTGTACATTCACGTAAAATAATAATTGTTTTTCTGACTAACAAAATACTGACTATTGACTATACGATCATATTAGAGACGAAATAAGTCAAACGTCTGCTAATTGATTAGTTATATATGCGAAATCATTACAGGAAAATAACATTGTTTAATTATAACTTTTTTTTTTAAGCTAACATTATCCCTATTTTGAACACGACTACAGATCCGACTTTTAATTGGCCATCTGCACACTGCATACCTCCATGATAGCGGGAGATGAAAAATACCTTTTTGCAACCCCCCGTCTCTGTTGGGATTCGAACCCGGTACCTCCAGATCGGTCGCAGCTTTAACCACTGCGCTATTTGCTCGGTTAACTTACAAGTGTAAGTCTAATTCCAATATTAATTGGAAGAAAAAAAAATTGCTGATCATCAGTGTTCAACTCATATTGGCTGTAAATTATAACTTTCAAGTCTAGGCCGGATTCTGACTATATATTAGAATACAAAAATGTTTTACAAAAGAACAACAGTTTCCAACTTCTATTGATTTCCAATTGTAACTAATAAGTGTAAGTCGGATTCAACTAAAGGGTTTCCCAATAAGAGATTTCATTTTGATATTTAAAAAAATGAGTATTTTTTAAGAGAAATCACGATACGCTTGCAGCACCATATGAAATTTTCCATGACAAATTCGCACATTTGCGGCTGTATGCCCTCGATAACTTCACGAATTCCATATTTAAGGTTTTAAATCTACTGTGGAGCATTGGCATAAACCTTACTTTCACGTGGTCCCAAAGAAAAAAGTTTAAAGGTGTTAAATTAAAAGATCTCAGTGGCCAATTGTGATCACCTCTTCGAGAAATGACACGGTCAGGAAACTTTTCTTGTAAAATTGCGATTGTTTCGTGCTTGTGTGGGACGTAGCGGCGTCTTACTGAAAATAAACGTCGTCCACATCAATATATTCCAATTCCGGCCATAAAAAATCATTAATCATAGCTCGGTAGCGTATTCCATTCACCGTAACAGTTGCACCAGTAACATGCAAAATTTCTCCTCGTTACGAATGATAATTCAAAAGTTATGAGCCTATGACAGGCTGGACAAACGGACAACGGAATGAGACCTTAAGTGTTCCGTTTTCTATTTTATGTACAGAATCCTAAAAATTATTAGGATAAAATATTGGATCTGCAGTAATTTTGAATTTGATTTGCCAAAGGTTGAATTTGTTTTGCAAACGGTTGAATTTGATTTGTGAAAGATTGAAATTGATTTGCATAATGGTCAAATTGATTTGCAAACGGGTGAAATTGATTTTTAGAAGGATGAAATTGATTTGCAAGACGGTGAAATTGAAATATAAAAGGTTGAAATTGGAGTGCAAACCCCGTAGTAAAATTGCGCTTAGATCTTTTCAGCAGTTTACAATTTTGAATATTTATACTTTAGAATATATAATTCAAAATTATCCCATTAACCTTGTATTTGATGACTAATTACGTGCTTCATAATTCAAGTTTTAAATTATTATAAAAATTACGCTTTTATTCAAAATATGTGACTAAAGCTTGAAATACATGCACATATGTAGATGAGCTCTAGAGCTATGACGCAAATGTATGTTTTGAGAAACAAAATATAAATTTTGTTAAGGTTAAGACAAATAATTTATTTAAATTATGCTGCTAATATTGAACCGAAATCAAATATCTACAATTTATTTTTAAATCTGACAAAACTATGAAATTATTAATCGTGGAATAGGATTTGAACTTCTGTTGAATACAAGTGTTATCACTACCAACTGACCCCAACATTTAAAAAAAATAAATTAATGTATCTGGTTTAGTTCCAGAGTGTGCAAAATAACCAACAGCTTTTATTAATTTACTTAAAAAAAAAAAAAAAAATTTGTTCACAACATTAGAATCAATGTATCTCTTCATGATCGTTCGATCATGCTAATTATCTACCAACTCTATTCTTAACCCCCGCATTATATGTATTATTATATACAGAATAAATTAGCATAACAAAATGATGGGTTTTTCCCGCCATCATTTTATTTTAAATAAATAAAAGTGTTAGTTTTAATTACAAATAAAAAATTTATGATTTATAATCGAAATTTAAAACGTTTTGTTAAATAAAACAATATCGCATATGCAATTAGCATTCTAATTCGTTTATTGAACTCACCGCAGTCAGCAATCTATATTTTTAATTTTTTTTATACATGCACATATGTACATATGCACGTATATATAAACATAATTCAAGGTTTTGGAAACAAATAAGTGTCTTAAATTTCTTACAGCAATGTCTAGCAACAAACCGATGTTAATTAATTTATATAGAAAATATATTCACGTTTTTCTAGTCCTAAAGAACGCGCATTTACCTTGGGCAATTTAATCAATGTAATTGTCGTTATAAAATATATGACGAAGACGCTAAATATTTATTATTAAATTCTATTAAGTTACGTTAGCAAATTAATTAGAATTACTTAATTTATTTTAGAATATATAATATATAACTAGTTATATGTGTATGTGTTTGATACAGTCGACGATATTCTATTAACATGTACATATGTAATTGAATAATTCGCACAAGTTTTGTTTATTACGCGACTATTAATTTTATTTTGATAAATCAATTGGAAATACTAAAGCGAGGATAAATAAAAAAAAAAAACAAATTTATATGCGGTATGCGCGCTTGATACAGACAAGCTGGCGACATATTGTTTGATGAGTTGAAATTAATTATTTCAAATTAATTATCATCACATCACACATAACATTGAATACATAAACCAAGACATAAAGGCAAGTACCTGTGTAATCATAATAATTATAATAGCGTAAAACTGTGATAACAATAAAATTAAGTAAAAAGCTGTAAGGTTGATTTCTTAAAAAAATCATATGTGTACTATTATACTGTATACAAAACATGAAATAACCAAGAAGTAAATAGCTTTTATTGCTTTGAACATGGCAATAAAGTAAATTAGTTTTTTTTACCGAATACACAGAGAGCGATGAAAAGAAAACCATACATACATACATAATATCAAACGAACATAACTAACTATATAGCTATACAACTGTATCTATAAATTATAGTTTATGTTCAAGTACAAGCTAAAATTTATTAGATGGCTAACAAACATAGACGGTGAGCTCAGTAAATTTAATGGAACTGTTTACTGAATCGTACAACTAGGTCAGATATAAAATTTCATCGAAATTAATTCATAAACATACAAGTTCAATTTAGAGTAGAAAGCCATACGAATTCATCAAACCGGGAATTCCGATTTAATTGTAATTTGATATAACCATCTTGATTTTTACAAATTTATATTCCTAATAGTAATATTTTTATAATATATAGAAACATGTTGTTTAAATCTCAAATCAGTTATAAATTTTCAGTAGAAGTGCTCCTGAGTTCCATTTTGGTCTGGAATATGCAACAATTTCATAATACGTAGTTAAAAGCTGAACAAACACTTTGAATTTGAGAATAAAATTAATCTGTGAAATTTAAGAGAGGGGACACTCCTTTTCTAATCATCGATAAGTTACTTATAGCCTGAACATACTCCCTGCTACCCGGAAATCCTTCAGGCATCCCGGAATTTTTTCAATTAATTCTAGCGCAAGGGAAGAAGGTTAAGGTATGTAATAAATGAATGACATAATTTTCTAAAAACTCTGCAAATTTCTTGGGGTAGAGTTTATCGGTGGACATAATCCTAAAAATAATAAAATCGATGACACTGTTGTCATATCGCATGTCAAATCTTTTCCAACCTGGCAGAGCCATTATACTAGGAAAGATAATCCTGAACGTAAATATTTAAACCGAGAATTAAACTATATTATATGACATGTATGTATGTTGAAAAGCGCATTTCCGAAAAGATTACCCCGGTTAAACAAAAATTTTACTACAATTTATTCAGCGCCAAATTTAATTTGCATTTTAAACCACCTCATACAGATACCTGCAGAATATGCGATGAGCCGACTATGAAAATTAAGTTTTGTGATTAATCGTCTGCAAGGGTGGCACAACAAGAGCTGCACTTAAGAAAAGCACAACAAACCAGAGACTCACTTAAAAATGAAGTCGTGTCAAATGAGCATTACGTTTGTACTTTCGATCTGCAGAACGCGTTACCATTTCCAAAATTTTCAACATCGGTGGCATTTTACAATCGCAACATGTATATTTATAATTTTGGCATGTAATCAATTGATATTGTTGGTATAAATAGCTTTTATGTACATGTGGGATGAAACAGAAAGGGCTAGGGGATCTCAGGAAATCACAGGTTACATTATTAAGCATTTAAAAGCCAATGTGCCACCTGATTCATTGTAAGCATATAACGATGTAGAGCGATGCCTGTGGAGGGCAAAATAGAAACATAAAGCTCAGCCTTTCACTCTTAAAATTTATAGATTCAACTGCTACAAATGCCGATATTATTGATATCAAATTTATGGCACTCATGTTTAACATTAAGTGGCTTCGGTTTGAACGAAAGTCACCACTTTCCATAAAATTTAAAGAAACGCTCAGTGGCAAAATTGAATTATGTGAAATTAATTTGAGGAAAGGCTAGGCAGGAAAATCTGTTAAGTCACTTCACATGTTGGGACAGATTGAATTATGTATCCAATGCGTCGTCCAGTAACTATAGAAAAAAAGGGACATGATGGATTTGCTCAAGTACATACTCCCGTTTACCATTCACCACTTTTACAAAAAATTTAACAATGCCAAACAATGATTAGATTTTGTATGACACAAACTAACTTTGAAAACCTATTAAAAAAAATTCATAAAATGTATAAATTTTTAATTTTGTTTTTAAAAATTTGAATTACCAAAAAATTCATATTTTTAATTTGTTTAAAATTTGATTTTTGTATTTTGACAGCAAAATTGAAAAAAAAGTTCAGAGTAAAAACGAGCCAAGTCACAAATTTTCTTTTCACTTCGTTATTCCACACTAACCATAAGTCTTTCGCCAACAATTTTTTTTGCACTGGTTTAATTACACTGTTAACCTACCAAATGATGTATGATGCCATGAACTTCATATCTTTATATCTCGTAATCTAGGTTTCATGACTTGGTTCAGTTCAGCTATGAGCCCCTCCATATAGAGAAATGTTAAAAGGATTCAAAAGGAGGTTCCTGTTAAAAGGATTCAAAAGGAGGTTTCCCCAGCGATAGTAGAGGCATTAAATTGCATGGCGGACGCTATCACAAGCGTCTCTAACGCCGTGTAGTGAGAACTATACTTATCATGTGTGGAGTGACGATGTAGTGGCGAGCTCTTGAGAAAACAATATACAGGAATATAATCGATAAGGTGCAAATAATGGCCTGTATTATAAGCTTATAAGGAAGGCGCCGAGGACGTTATCTACATGCGCCTTGGAGATCATGTTTCACCTTCTTCTGGTCGATACTTTTGGCAAGCAGATGGCGGCCATACGGGGTTAGATCTGGAAGCAAATGACTTCTCCAGAAGTTGCAGGGATGAGGAGGAAGACACTTTAGTTCATATCATATGCTATTAGCACATAGAGTAGTAGCTCTGATTGATTCCACTAAAAGTTGAAACGGAAATAAGATCCTGTTGTATCACAATGGACCGTGACTGTGAAATTCTAATTTCTAACTCTTGTTACAATTTATATTGCGACCGCGTATATTATATTGTCCTGAGTAAATTATGAGCAATACTGGTAAATTGTGTAATTGATTATATTGACTATATATATTAAAAATCTCGACAACGCTATCGCGAATTATATCAATTTATATTATTTACCTCAACTCAACCTAAATTACGAGCATCTACCCAAAATATTACAAAACTTACTTATCTCTAAATTATCGTACATTTTCACTATTTCTCAACTTCTTCTATTTGAATAAATATTAACAATTATCATTGTTAAACATTAAATCAAAATATACATACATTTTATCAAATATTTATTTAAGATTATACCACATAACCTTAATATACATAATATATACATAAACTACATAACAACAACTACATAATATACTACTAGTGTTTCAAATTATAAATTATAATTTTTTGTGTTTTGTATTTATAACACAATATAAATCTCGCGATAAATTTTATTTTTTCTCTTATGTGCTACTACACAAAAGACAACAACTAAAAAAAAATTCTCAAGTCCAAGAGTATGGCCATAAACTTCAATACTATTACGTCAGCGAAAACAAAAAATAAATTAACTATGTAATTGTTGTGGATTTTTTTTTTTGTTTTTTGCAATAATATGTCATGTTACGACGATACCTATACCACACCACTTCTCGATGAATTATGTACTTTCTTCCTCGCTAAAAGACAACAGAAGCCGGTTTACAACATCATCTCATGACTGGCGCTATCACTCTTGAATTAAATTTTTTTGTTTATTCCGTTTTGGGTGGTAGTACTTATATCATACAATATACAAACACCGTGCGATTATAAAACTATTTATGAGACAGTGGTTAAAATTTATAATCGATTATTCACGACAATTATGCGGTGTGTGCGACAGTTAAGTAATCGAAAATAGGATTACATTATGATTATAAGCAGTGACTGTCAATAGTTATTAGGTGAAATTAATAGTTGCTCTATATTTGTATATATAGACATTACCTTATTATCAATAATGTATACTTATATCCAAATTAAGATGGGTGATTAAGGTAATTTAAATGCGTGTGCAATAGGGTGTCTCAACTCAATGGGCCATTATTATAAATAAACGTGATTCAAGAGTTTTTATCGCCCTTTATGCGCATATATAAAACACCTTCACCTACTAAAATCTATATAGTATGTACCTGGAATTAGGTAAGGTATCTATTATATACCGTATCATGGCATAATAAAGGACAGCACCATCACAAAGCTAAGAGTAGTGTTTGATGCCTCATCCAAAACAACAAATGGACTATCTCAAAACGATTACATGATGAATGGTCCAAAATTACCACAGGATTTAGCAGATATTTTACTACGATGGCGAAAACACAAAATCGTAATGACAACAGACATAGAAAAGATGTATCGCCAAACATGGATTAACAAACAAGACCAGAACTATCAACGAAGATAATGATTATCCATTAGGAGCAAGCATCATGTTGACAGATTTTTAGGTAGATGATCTGATAACAGGTTCTAACAACATAGACGAAGCAACTCGAGCTGTCAAGAACTAAAAATGCTCACAAAACGAGGTGGACTGAATTTAAGTAAATGGTTCTCTAACTCAATGGAACTATTGAATCAGATTCCCAAAGAACTACACGGCACGGGCGACGTTTAATTCAAGTTAAATGACTGCATTAAAACATTAGGCATTTTATATACGATACACAAAAGGACCTTTTTAAATTCAACGTAGAAACATTACAACTACCACATAAACAGCCAACCAAACGCTCACTGTTATCCGACTCATCCAAGCTCTTTGATCCCGTTGGATGGCATTCCCCTATAACAATCACAGCAAAAATCATTATGCAAGAAGTATGGACATCAGGAATAGATTGAGATCAGCCCTTGCCAGAAAACAAATAAAATGGGAAACCTACCATCAGCAAGAGTGAGGCAGGGCAGACCGTTTGGCAAAACAGGAATCGACTATGCGGGGCCCATCCTATTGAGATCTGCCAAAGGCAGGAGTCACAAGACATACAAGGGATACATTGCTCTTTTTATATGCATGGTATCGAAGGCCATTCACATTGAAATAATAAGCGATTTAACAACAGAATCCTTCATTGCTGCTTACAAAAGATTCATATCCAGGACAGGATTATGCACCGACATTCACTCTGATAATGGAACGTACTTCGTAGGAGCAACCAACGTAGTGCAGAAGGAACACCACCGCACAATGACAACATTACCAAGCGATATTGCTACCATGATACCTGACAATGGAACCAATTGGCATTTTATACCACCTCTTACACCTCATTTCGGTGCAATATGGGAGGCAGGGATTAAATCAATGAAATTTCATCTCAAACGGATCATAGGCGAGACAACACTCACTTTCGAGGAGCTATGTACCGTGACTACCCAAATAGAACCATGTCTCAATTCTCACCCACTGACGCCGCTAATAAGTGATGCTGCAGATCTGTCGGCACTAACGCCAGGGCACTTCTTGATAGGAGATTCTCTCAAGGCACTTCCAGCCGCAGAAATTGACCGCATATCATTAAGAACGAGATGGCAGGGTAAGGTAATGCCTAAACACCAGCATATATGTTCAATGCCATCATAATATTTGTAATATATATATATATATATATATACATAATATAAAGAAGAATTTCTCTTTATCTTTTAATGCGATCATTGCTTGAATTTTTTTAATTTTATTCGCTTGCTTCAAAAGATCAAGGTAGTATGTTTCGTAATTTTAGTGAAAATATATTTAAAACCTAATGAAATTGATCTGTTTTAAAACGTAATATAAGATATTTAGAGAATGTCATTTGGACACAATAATTTTCCCATATATATGTGTATCATTCATTTCCGGTTAAGAAGGTCATTACCAAAATATCGGGCAAGAATTTTGACTTTATATTTGCATGTGAGAATTACTTATGAATCATGTGTTGGTAATGAAATTATACATTGATTTTGAAAGTAGCGAACGGAGAAACGTCAATGATAGTTTGGTTTCCTAGTTTTTAATATTATAAATAGTGGCAAAGTTAATAAAATAACACACTACTAAAATATAATTTAGAGAACCTCGAGAATATTCGTTTAAAACAATTAGTTCTTTAACAAACTCTTCAAATTCTAATGAAAAACTGTTCAGTCTGATTGAAAAAAATGAGAATAATTTAAAATTAATTATCAATACGTTCTGAATAGTATTGCAATCATAAATTTAAAAGTTTAAAGTAAATACGACTGGTAGGATAAGCAAACATGTTGGTTCATCTAACTATCCATACGATTTATTTTCAAATACAGTTTATTTCAAACACACAACAGCGATTAATATACATTTCTTTGTTAATTATAGTTACGCATCAGATGGCCGTCACCAAAACAAACCATTAAGCTAGATTTCAAAAACGAACAAAACATTTAAAATGAAATTAGATTACAAAAACCGGATAGTTACAAAAATTATATATCTGCATCGTTTATCGAAATTTAACACATCAGCTAATTTAACTTTAGTACATATCTATAATGCACCTTTGACATTAAACTAAAAAATTAAAATATAATCTATTCAATCATAACCAATGAATGTTTGTTGCAAGCACACGTTTCTTAACCTAAATACATATATATGTATATAAATATAAGATTATAAATCAACTTACATTATATATCTAAGACTAAAAAAAATACGGCAGGTACTTTGTATTAATTACGTTTTTCTCTCCAAAATAATAAAAATCTGTAAATATACATATACAAAAAAATCCTGTAAATTAATTTATTCCCTTTTAAGGTGTCTTTTACTTAATGCTAATTGAAAATTTGCATACACAATAGACAGGTGTATCTTATACACAGGATGAAAGAACATTTAATTTACAAAATATAAAATTCACAAATCAAAGTCTGCCAGTCAGTAGAACATACGAAATATTAGAAGAGACATACACAAAGTAAAATTAATTTTATATAATATCATTTTCTTTTCTCATCTTATTTCTTCTAATACAAGAAAGAAAAATAAGAAGAAAATCACTTTTGATCTTTTTCTTCTCTTCTTTGTTTAGTATACACATAAAAGAAAATTGAAAGTGAATCTCATTTTTTATTTTACATTATACCTATACTTCTAACAGTCAGATCTGATTTTTTTTTATCAAGTCAAGTGTCTTATCAATATATTTAGGTAATTAAATAGCCACTTAAAATTGCAAAATCTTGAACCACATAAATCAAGTAGCCGAATTTATGTTGTCCCACTTACAAAATAAATAAAAAAAACATGTAGACACAAAAATTATCTGTTATCAGTTAATATTTTTTTTTAGTTCTTATCATACAAAAATTAAAAGTTCGTTTGCAGTTTACGTTATGTGTGAATATATTGTGTTAAGCTTCTTTTCGCCACGTTATCTATCGGAAATCTATAATAATCTAGCCGAAGATTATATTTTTATATCAGGTTATCAGGTGACGCATAATTTACGAGTGGGGAAAATGAACGGCCTTTTTATATTAACTCATCGTTCAATCACTTTTTTTGTTTGTAATTAGATAACACGGCGACTAAATTAATTAATAGTCTGTCATTATTCAATGGTAAATTAGTAAAGCCGATGGAATTTTAAAATTAGTGAAGCTATTATTAAATCAAACGAGTTAAGCATGGAAAGATCACAAAAACTATACTAAGTTACATAAAGTCTATGAGCTCGCAAACAGGTACTATTAAACTTACTAACGAGCTTTTGTCTTTAAACAACTTTGGCTAATATTCATTTTGGGGAAATGTTTGACTTCTAGATATTTTATTAAAATAGATTTTTAATTAATTTGAGTAATTATTGATATATTCCCTACGGCGTGCACGGATCACATAAAACCTGGGCTTTATGTTGTTTCAGCAGCAATAAAATAATAAATGATTAGTTCTAAACAAATTATTTATAAATTACTTGAAAAATTGTTGACCAAACCATAATTTTAGACAAATGAACCAAGACCAGAATGAATTGGCATATTCTAATCAGTAATTGAATTGGAGTTATCGAAAACGCCCCGTACAAGCATATATTAAATCAGAACAGTGGTGATTATTTGTTCTCGCTTCTACTGTATACAAATTGCATCACTGATTCATCGGTCGAATTCCTCGATTGAAAATTAGCCAAAAACTAGCGACTATTACAAAATAATACGTATAAACACACGAGTCCATATTTTTAACTCATCATCAAAATATTTATAATAATTAGAAACATAAGATTTTTAATCAAACATTAATAGGTGTGTGTGTGTAAATTAGAATACCATTCCATATGGAAAAAACAACATATTATCACACGTGAATAAATAACCAAATAGATGCCGGCGGATGGGATTAAAAATATATGTAGTTATGTTAATTTTTGAAATCGCGTTTTTAACCGCGCACACACACATGAGCCACAATCCACTTCAAGGATAAAAATGATTATAAAAAAATCAATATAGTCACTGTTTCCATATGTAATTTCCATATGTAAATATATAAAAACGCAATCGCATACACCAAACTATGTATAGTATGTATATATGTACATATATAAAAATAAAAATGTTGAATAAATTATACGGCCCTAGCATTGGAATTTATCATATGAATCACACTATAAGCTTTCAATCAAATATATCAACATGTTATCTCACTATATATAGTTATCGTAACATAAAAATCGTTATCGCTAAATGCGACAAAATTATTTCATATAATCTTTCACTGTAGGGCAAACACAAAAAACACATCTCAATAATTAATCAAAAAATCTTACCTTTTATTAAAAAAAAAAAAAAAACAAACACTATGCAAAAAAAATTGTATAATGCTTCCCGACTACGCAACACGCACACTCTCAAATCGGCCCAGCTAATAAAATGATGAAGCTTTCAACATTCTGAAAATATATATAAAAAAAAAACAACATAAAATGTGATTAATTAATTGATCGATTTGTTAATTCATTATAAATGTTATGCATATAAAATATATAATCAATCGAATTAGCTAAACATTATAGTCGCGCATTAAATAAGATGTTATATAAATTGTTTATAATAAGACAAGTTTCATTTTGAATCGACTATTGTTTTATGAAAAACTCATCTTTACGCACTGTTTCACTATCCCTAAGCCGGATATAATTTAAAAAAAAAATTAATCTAAGGTGAATCTTGATTGGACTGGACCATAAAACTCGTGTTTAAAATGATAATATTTCGTTGATGTTTTTATCAGGCCATTATTAGACCAATATTCATCTTCCTCTTGAGTGAGATTTTTGCGAGACAAATAATTCATTCTATCATATAGCTGTTTATTTTAAATGTTGATCGTTACATAAGTGGTGTAACTACAAATTTTGAAACAGCACAATCATAGTATAACAATATTAGACATTTGCCGAATGTAATTACGTTCATCAAGAATGAAGAGCAATATACAATAATAAACTATGGAAGCTGCGAAGTAATCATGATTTGTTTGCTAATTAGAATTACGTATTGTCCGTCGTTGATAATGATCGTTATAAATTTTGATATAATATTTTGAATTTAATTAATAGTAGTGCTAACTAGCGGCATCATGCCAAAGGGGTTGCGATAATTAGAATTACCAACGGCCCAATTTCAGAACTCCACTAATATTTCGTGATTTATCAAGAACTATTCACTATTGAACATCATTTCTTGGCCCTTCTCAAGATCAAGAATAAACTAAAGATCACAAAAAAAAATGTTATATCCCAAAGATATTTCAGAATTTAATGTGGTAAGAATTCCTAAGGAACGTGAAATTTCAGAATTCGTTATATATTTAACCTGGATCAGGCGATTTTTATGATAAATTCATAAATAAGAAATTCAATGGAATGTGTCAAAATGAAATAAAAATAGTAAAAAAAATTTGGGACGAGATATTTCAGAATTCTAGGATGTGAATTTCATAATAAAATTCTAGACCAATTTTAGAGCAAATAAAAGACATCAATTGTTTCAAAATTTGTGGAAATATTTCAAAATTCGAACAAAAATATATCGTTTTATTAAAATCTTTTCGACCACTCACAAAAATATACTAAATTTACAAATAAAATAAAATATATTTCGAAATACTAATTATTTATTTTTCACTGATTTTACCATTTAGACAATATGCTACGGGGCAAAGAGTCTGATATTTTATGAAATTAAAGTCCAATTATGTATCTAAAAAAAGATCTGGTCGACGTTAAACTGTGTCTCCCCGGCAGAAAAGGAAGATATTTAGCTGTGCAGTTGATTCTTCAATAAGCGCTGGCATAATTCGTGACCATATGAACTGAACATAAGTCGTTTTCGGATACAACAAATTTTACACCAAGATAATCGCTTGGCATACCAGAGAAGGAAGAAGCTTCCTATTCTTTTGCCACGTCACAAACGAGATCGTCTAGAATTTGCAGAAGAATATCAATTATGGACAATTTTTTGGGAGTGGCAATCCGTTGTATTTAGCGACGAAAAAAATTTAATCTAGATGGCCCCGATGGCTGTCAATATCAATTGGCAAGTTATTCAACGAAACTTTGAAACAAGAAGGTCTAGAAATTTTGGAGGCGGTAGTCTGATGGTATGGGGTGCTTTCGGATATTACAACAACTGATAAATTATGCAGACGATATGGCTGGTACAAATTGGACTTTCCAACAAGACGCTATTCATTCTGCCAAAAAGACAAAAGACTTTCTTGAGTCTCGAAATATACCATAATTACCATGGCCGGCATGTAGTCCCGATCTGAATCCATGCAGAGATTGAAACGAAACCGCTCACCTGGGGTGGACTGCATTAATTCGGAGCTCTTGATATTTGGAGAGGATACTTTGTGGAACTGTCTTTTCGACCTTATTTGATTAGAATGGCGCACAGAAGATATGCCCAACGAATGGAAAGTAGCCACGATATGCCCCATCTTCAAGAAGGACCACTTGAAGTGTGAGAATTATCGTGGTATAGCTCTCCTTTGCACAGCATACAAGTTACTAGCATTCATTATTTTAGATACAATCACTCTTCTAGCGGAGGGCTTGGCTGGTGACTATAAAGGAGGATTTCGTCCGAATCGATCAGTCATTGATTAGGTCTTTTCGCTGTGGATGATTCTATCTAAATATTATGAGGTACGACTGTGAAGGATGACAGTGACGCAGTCTCAATGATGTGTCAACTCTGGTGTTCGGCAAGGAGATGCTCTGTCCTCGTTACTCTTTAATCTCATGTTGGAGTACATCGTTTGTAAAACTGAAACACCTTAGCGGAACATCTTATATCGCCAGTCCAATCAGGTGCTTGCATATGCAGATGACATATGCGTGATGAGACTGAATAGCAACGGAGTGAAGGAAATACTTGATCCGCTTGTAGAGTTTTTAGCTTCACTTGGACTCCACAATCAATGAGTCCAAAGCGAAATACTTGATCTTTGGTTATAGGGACAATGGCACACCAGTTTTTAGTAGTGGCCACTACACGTTTGAGGGAGTGCGTGAGAATATGTGTGGATGAGGATATTAAAGTGCGGCTGGCAGCTGGCAGTCATGCCTTGTATCCTCTATGGCCACTGCTAAAATCTATACACTTATCAAGTGCCGTGAGGCTGAAGCTTTACAAAGCGTTGATCAGGCCCGTTGTTATGTTTGGATGTGAAAGTTGGGCGCTGACGGATGAGCACGAGAGATAGCTCCTTACACTTGAAAGATGAATCATGCGGGTGATTTACGGCCCAAAACGCGAGATAGATGGTACATACAGAGCTCTGTACAATGTCGAGATCTGATGAAGTTCCCCGATATTTTACATGAAATAAGATCGCAGCGACGACGCTGGCTCAGTCACGTTCTGCGTGCTGATCCCAATAGTGCACGATCTATGAAAGGAGAGCCACCATATGGTAGGCCCAGAGGTCATTGCGGGTGACGATGGCTCCACGATGTAGAGAACGACTTGGCCTCTTCAGATTGTCTGCGACATTATGAGGACCATGCTCAAGATCGAAACCACTGGAGCCAAATAGTTAACTCAGAAAGGGGCCAGTAATGGTCTTTATAAACTGATTATTTTTACTGTTTTATGTGACCTGATATTTTGTTTTTATTCAAAAAAAGAAAATGGCATTATAATTGTTTCGTTGAGTGTATTACAAAAAGTAACAAGAAATTTCTAAGTTTTATGATATTTTATTAATTGTCATCATTTACAGATAAATTAATATATAATAATTGTTTGTGGAATTTTCAGATTTGACATAGAATTCGATAATATGAGAATTTCGATGAAATAATTTAATATCTGATACAAAATTTTATAAGATTAAATTAAAATATTTGGTTTCAGAACAATTATACAATAAAAAGTGACGATACCAATTCATTTCAAATAAAATTATTTAAGAATTTCAAGGAAACATTTTAAGATAAGTAAGAATCAATATTATTAAACAGCTAACACATCGAAATATTTCTGATATTTCGAATCTGTTTGTTTAAACTTTAAATCAAATGGTTAAGTAAAATTCTTAATTTATTTGCTAATCTCTTAAACAAATCACAACAAATTTATAAAATATGTAGCCATGATATTTTTTAAATCACTATTGGGCGTCCAGTTTTACTAGTACAAAGGATCACTAAAAACGGGGGACTTTTATTTTTCAAACAGACAATAAAGAATACGCAATAAACTACCTTGAAGATATTTCCTAGTCTTAAACACGATTATTATTTGTAAAATAATCACACAGAATATTAATTTACATTCTATATACACATACAGCTAGTACACATTTCGGGGAATTCATAACAAAATCATGACTATAATCTAGAAATTGGTTTTTGCCAAGGTAATAACTATTTTGTATGATGTTTATCGTAGATTTGCAGTCAATGACCACGTAAACCGACCGTTGCCGCTCTCTACATTCAGATATAGAATCAGATCAAGATCACCGCAGTTGCTGCTATTTGAATACACCAAATTTATTATATGGCGAAATCTACATGATATATAAAATTGCACAGAAATATATATTTTTATTTAAAAAAAAAAAATTGCATAAATCGCGCAATTCAAAACTGTAAATGGCCTCAATTCAATTTCATAAAAAAGCAGCAAAAAAAAAATCACATAAAAATTCCAAACGAAGCACCACAAAAGTAATTTATACACATTTATTTTTTATTTTTTTAATTAAGAATTAATCGTATGGAGAGTAAATTAAATATTGAGTTGAGCAGTTGTATAGTATTGTCAATAGATGGAAACGGCGAGATAGGGTTAATTAAAATTTAATACACTTTCCAAATGCACATATATGTATATTGCACGAGTACAATGCACAACCAATTACTTAATCATGTTTTTATGTTCAGGAAATGACAAGTCATCTATAGTAAGTATAAAAGAAAATGTAAGTGTCGCGATCGCGCGATCTTGTTTTCGATTTTTTATTTTTCACTCAAGGTAATGTAATTTATATATAGAGCGTTTTTGATTTGTTCCTGTTCAGTCTTAATAAATCAAATTGGCCGGTCAAATCAAGGTCCACGGTGCATAACGAAGAGCCCGCGGATTTCGATCTTAATTTTCATGAAAAATGATCGTCAACGATATTTATACGATCACTTACACACAATCACATATTAAGTAATTTTCAAGATGGATTATAAAAAAAAGTAGATATGTAGATCGAGATGGTAATAAAAACATGATCTTGTATATTATGATTGTCGATCGAGATTTTTTTGAACAATGGGTTATTAACCCAATTAAATCATAGTGTCAACCTTTTTAAATGTACGAATTTATAACATTTATAACGATTATAAATTCGCGGTTTGATAAATGGTCAACTTTCAAACAGCAAATTTATAAAACCGCATTATGCATCGATCGCAATATTGTACGTATGTATGTACATATATATATTTACGTACTATGTACACTGTTCGGTGGCGGCGGGGAGAAAAGAAAGTGAAATTTTCAAGACAAGAAAATTATATAACACCAAAAATAATTACGCGATTGTAATGTCATCATTTTATATATCTACTCGTATATACACATTATATAGATCTAACGTGCAAAGTGGTTACAAATAAAAAAAAAATTAAATAACGCGATTAATTCCGCGATTTTATATTTGGATAACATTGACACATAAATATTTAATTAACGAAATAGCGCTATTATATATACAATATACAAACTGAACTATATATAATGTGTATAATTTAATTATTATAAAGAGAAAGTAATATCGCGAATTATTTGGAAATTCAATGATGATACGGTCGCGTGAGATAGTGGGGTGAATGGATGTATAAATTATGCAACATTTTATTAATATTCGATTCAAGGTTGATTATTATTAATCAATCATACATAAATATTTTTTTTTTTTGGAAAATTTTTCGTAATCTACCACACGTACTTTATTTTAATTAGTAGATTTGTAGTTTTGAATTGAATCTATGTATAATATATAGTGACCAACTATACTCTAAAGTAGCATATGTTTATATACATACCTCCGTCGTGTATGTAATAATAAAACAATTGGTTTTAATTGTTGTTATGTGATTGCGTGTGGAAATTGTAAACAATTTTATTTTTTTTTTAAATTTATTCGGAAAACGCAAATTCACGCAATTTTAAATATTATGATTAAAATTGCATTTATAATTGGCTGTGTATCGTTAAATTGTCAGATGATTTGTTATTGTATAATAGATGGTATTTAGGTGGCATAGAAATATAGTTATACTTATATTAGAAATGGGGTTAGAGATCGGCCTTATTAGTAGTAGCTTAATTAAAGCATTTAATTATTCTGTGCTTTTCGATTAGGCAGGTCATACATGTCAAATTGTTAGTAAAACTCGTAGAACAAATCTCTGTTTTAATGTTCAATAATCACTAAATTCTTGAAATATTTTTATGTGATTCAAAGCCTATGTTTTTATTTGATAGTCGACCGCTGGTAACCCCAAAGAGATTAGGTATTCTCTTCGAGCAAGATACACATTCAAATATAATGTGAGATGCCGTTCTTTCCTCTTTCCTGCAGAGCGAAGCTTCTCTGAATAAATCAATTATATTCAAATATTTTTTGAGATGGCAGTCTTTCATTAGAAATCCTATCACGCCCCTAGCATGTGTCCTGTAACGTCACGCGATCCTACGCATATCAGAAAATTGTTCAATTAATATTTTTTATAATATCATATTGTCTATGAAACGAATGTATAGGTATTTCTGAACATTGAACAGAATATTTAGGAAATATGCTTGACTTTAAGGTAGAGTTTTCGCAACTGACAGGCAAATTTGGCAAATATCTATAAAAATATGTTCTTCTATCTTCAAATTATAACGCGATAACAACAAATTGTATACCATATATTACTACTAAACGAGATCATTGTTAATGATTTATCCTGCAAGATTAGCATATATGACGGATTATCCGTCAGATATGAAATTACCGACTTTCCAAGCACCCAACCTATCTAAACCAGCTGATTATACACATACTTTTATGCTTGGTGCTAGTTGATACACATACTTTTATGCTTGGTGCTTATTTTCATTGCACCCAGAATAGTCTGTTTTATTTCACAAATCAAAACAATACCGGAATTGTCTCTCTGGGACTTTAAATATCCGGCGTTAAACTTGTCTGTATTACGTACTATAAGGTTAATCGCCTTTATTGTCGCATACGCGGGAATTATAAAAAAAAAAACAAGTACATCAAGTGAAACAACAGGTTATTTAATAAGTCAATATCTAATTCGCCATAGGCGATAAAATATTGAATTACTTATGCATAAAGAAATTATACAAATATAAATGACATTGTATGTCAGCCTTTCAAACACAAAATATGTAATAGTCATTATATTTCTAAAACGGTCGTAATTAATTAGTAACCATATATTCATTATATACTTTCTTATGTACATATTATATACAACAAAATTATTTATTGCAATTAAACGACACAAAACGAACTTCCTTCAATCCCATTTATAGAAAATTAATTGTCTTTTCAAGTCAGATATATTTATAGTTTTGATGAATAGTATTATGTAGTTCTACAAATATAAATTTAAGTTTGTTAGTAAAATACACGACACAATCGACTAATGACCTTATCAACATTTAAATTTTGTGTGTGTGTGCGCTTTTACACAGGTTCAACTATATATATTTTATACTATTAAAACGTGGTTATGTAATTTAATTATAATTTTTTTCTTATCATATTTTTTTCTTGTTATAAATTTTCATCGGTGCTCGCGCTACGCGATTTTTAAGCAAAACAGAAAAATTTCTTGATTTACGCGAAAAAAAGTGAATGGAAAATGAAAATACTTTTGTGTGGTGCAAGCAAGTGATTTTAATATAAATCGGATTTTATATACATACATATGCAATTCATTTGTACATACATATATTTATGTATACGCCATATTACATGCGCTCTGCTTAATCTAAGAAACATGTCCGATTTTTATATACCTACATGTATGTACATACATAAGAAATACTGATGATCATTAGAATATCTCTTGAATTGTGTGACCGGTTTATAACAAATAAAACCAAAACCAACATTATTCATGTGTGTGCTACGAACTGGTTCTTAATAGCAGCTTACTCGTGATTTTTGCTGTTCTGTTATCTGTATATCGAGCTATTTGTATTTGATAAATTGTGGTGTATATTTTATAAATTTTGCTATAAAAGTTGTATACATATATATCCCAAAGTTTATTCTTAAGACGATCATTATACATACTTAATTATTCACAAAGTTTAATTTCCGGGAAAACCCATCGCACCTGATTTACATGCAGTATCATCATTTTTAATCCATTGACTTTTTAAATGTTTGCACATGTCATCGTTGTCCAACCAGAGACGGCATGTGAATTTGATTGCAAATTCTATCCGGCTAAATTAAATTTCGTAAAAATTTTCGAATGAATTTAACTAATGAATGGCACGAGACTAGCTTTTACTGATAAGGCAAGATTTCTGGGCGTAATCTTGGACAGTAAGGTTAGTTGGTAGCCCAACATTTTGGAAAGAGTAAACAAGGCTAATATAGCCATGTACTCGTGCAGAAACTCCATCGGAAAGTGATGGGGCCTGAAGAGGGAGCTGTATTTATGTATGGGGTGAGTGTGTGGTGGCCAGCTCTTGATAAAGTAACCTACAAGATGGGGATCGAGAAGGTGCAAAGAATGGCCAGCATGCTTATAAGCGGGGTGCTGAAGACAACACCAACACGTGCCTTGGAGGTTAGGTTTCACCTTCTCCCCGTCGATATTTATGGTAAGCAAATGGCGGCGATTACAGCCACCCGACTATCAGCCATATCTCAGTGTAAATGTGTTCAGACATGACACTCGACGATAATTAGATCGCTAAGGATCATGCTTCGAGAAAACATTCCGAACTACCTGCCCCTCAAGAGAATCTTGCAGGAGCGGGACGGTTACGGAAACAGAAGCATTGCAGTTCTTTACGGATGGCTCGAAGCTACACGGTAAAGTAAGAGCTGGAGTCTTCTGTGATAAATTGGAAGTAGATATATCAGTTCGTCTCTCTGATCACTGCAGCGTGTACCAAGCAGAGATGATAGCGATTGAGGAGGACTTGAATTAGTTGAATCATAATGGTATCCTCGATTAATATCGCAATTTATGTGAACAGTCAGGCGGCAATCAAGTCGCTGGATTCTGTTTCTCTGACATCTAGGGTGGGGTTGGGTTGCTACTTGTCTCTGAATGAGATGAGTGAGCATTTCAACATTCAGATAGTCTGGGCCTCGGCCACTCGGACGAACTTGGTGGGCATGGTAAAACTCTCCAACTGCTACAGGAAAGGGCAAATTTGGGGAGGCCTATTAAGGCACTCAAGACAATGATTAAAAAGGAGGCAGTAGCCTCAGCGAATGTAGATATATCACTCAAACTGGTTCACATAAGGGTAATAGGGGAGTAAGATCCTGTGGTATCACAACGGACCATCACCGGTCTAAGTGTGCCGTAGCAGCCACTCAACCTAACCTAACCTAACTATAATGGATATTTATAGAAACTGTATACATACATATTTCCAAATTCTACTTCTAAATTAGAGAGAGAAGTATGAAAACTATAACGTACTCAAAATTCTAATAACCTTTTCTAGTAATGATCTGAAATTGAATAAACAGATTGAAATATATTTGAATATAATTCTAAGGTTTCTGGATCCATTAAAATTCCAATATTACAAGACAGTTGATTCAAACTACATTCTACTCCTAAGGCAATCTCTGATTAAACTGGATTTAAAGCAAATTTGAGTGCAATTTGATTTAGTTTTTCAAGAAATCATAAATAATTTAACTTTGAAACCAATTTGGAGTTTCAACTAAATTTGCATTCTATTTGTTCATTTAATGTTCAAGTTCGTTTATTTTGAATTAATTTTCAGTTGAGTTTGGGAACGGATACGCACTACTTAAATTTAAATTATAATGGAATAACACCGTAACGTAAGTAAACAATTTACCCCAACTTTGGTTCTAGCCGAACATCAGTATAGTTAGGAGTTAGACTCGATTGACAAAACTCGATTAAAAATTAGAATATAGGCTTAGGAAAACAATAATCCATTAATAATAATAATAATTAGAATAGCATACTGGTGAATATGTATTTGTATAGCATCCTAATTCAGTATAAAAGCCTTACAGTAGGGCTTAGAATAATTGAATTCCACACCTCAGAAACAAATTAGTAAGTTTACTGGTTTTGTGAAAAAGTCATTAAATTTTCTTCATTTCAAAGTCACGAAGGTTTATTAATTGCGAGAGAGAATTTTTCGATTATACGCCTACTGTTCCGCGTACTCAGGTCTATGAGACCAAGATGTCTAGTAATTTTCGCAATGGATTCGAGCAGCTTGGTTTAGCAGATAAGATATTAAGTTGGCACCACACTGAAAAATCAACTTCCTATAAGATAACAAATAAAAAAAAAAATCACGTGATAATTTACGCGATACCAACAATAGGTGTTACTGTACACATAAAGTCACATGCTATACAAATTGCTTATTACATTAAATGATTATCGTCTTAATGCTAATGTACAAAATTTACTGTGTAATTTGATGTGTGCGAGAGTGAATAAACACAAATTATAGAATTCATATTCGCGATTTACGCGAGCAGATATTAAATATTTATCTATTATGTAGTACGCGAAAAAAATTATCTCCAAACGAGACAAGCTTCTCTTAGAATACTTATAAACACACATGACCTTTTGTTATGATAAAAAGTACATTCCAAAAACTATCGATTTTTAAGATTTTGAATGACCTCTAGATAGGATATGACACAGCGGCATTGGCGTGAAAGGAGCACACCGATGACATTGTAAAGTTAAAAAGGGTGTTTGGATGCAACTTTCATAAAATCGATCAACCTTGACGAATGTATACTTAAAACCACAAAAAAAAATTAGAAAGGTTTCGCGACTTTGTAAATTTCGCAGACAGTAAAAAATCATCGATGATCTTGAAATTTTATAATCTACAATATGCACTATGAATCATATTCCCAAAAATTCATGACTTACATGTTCTGCGATGTAAAGAAACGGATGCAAAGTTTGATGAACTCACCTGAAATAATAAAAACAATCATTACTTAAAAAAGAAAAATTAATGAAAATCAATTAAGGCGGCTGGTCATTCATACGGATGTATAAAATTTCATGATTCGTTCACGCCAATCAATAAAATGCTTAGACCTATCAAATTTGTGAAATTTGGAAAATCGATTATGAACAAAACTCAAACTTAGAATAAATACCAAAAATAAACAAAGGAAGTTATGTAATGTGAAAATGTTGTATATAAATGGAAATGCTGTGGAAATATGCGATCGATTTTTATGGCACACAAAACAGAACACAAAAAACGGAAAATGAAATGGGTGACTATCAAGATTATCGTTTTGTTTCATGTTTGGTGTGTGTGAGTATATGTGGAAAATTTCATTTATCACATCACATTTTCCCCACAGTACAATATGAGTTTTAAAAAAATTGAGTTTTTTTTTTATAAATGTATATGTGGGACTAAAATATACAGAAATATCGGAAAAATCTTTAGAATTTTTATTTATACATTAATTCAGTACTTGACTTTTAGTATTTACGGATACTTCGTAAACGCCGTAACGTATAAAAATCATATATGCGGGTTTTCTTCTTATTTCAAAAAAATTCACGTTATTAAAAGAAAATTTTATACATTTTTCGTATTTTTCTAAAAATATAAAATGCAAATCGTGAAATCGTTTAATGTACACCACTCGCAGTGTATATAGTATATTTCAGATACAATTTAGACACAAATTGGTATAACAGAATCACTTTAGAAAATACACAGAATTGGCAAAGTTTCAAAATTATGGCGGGAGCGGTCGGTGGATCTAGTATAGAATTTGGGTCATATTGGGAGCTAAAACTTTGCAATCGTTGAAATTAATTATTGACACAGGGTTTTCACGAACAACAATCTTTTAATTTTTACTAAAAAATTGAATGGTTGGTAATGTGATAAACTTTCAAAATTTGTACATATCATAATTGAATAAGAGCAACTTTTACTTTTATCAGACCCAACTACAATTTTTATAAAAATAATAAGAGCGCAGATCGACAATTAATTTATAAACTATCTTTAAAATAAAATTCATTTTGATTGTTCATGAATAAAGTTGTTTTTATTGACAACGTGTCATAAGAATTAAACGTTATTTAAGATTATAAAATTCGGTCAATTTAAATTTGATTTATTTGTTAAAAAATTGGTATTTTTATAATTATTAATCATATTAACTAGAGTTTTGAGAAGAATTAAATAATCAATTTTGGTCAAATTATACAGAAATCTGTAAAATAGATTCCCCATTTTTATTTCAAAATGATCAGAAAATTACCCAAATTTAGGCATTTTTCAATTAAGAATAAAGCAATAATTAATAAGTATCAATTATCTTTAACAATATTTGTATTTTTATTACGAATTCTGAAATATTGAAATTTAATAGGTTTATGAATTTTTTGAACAATTCTGTAGCATAAGTGCTACAACACATTTCGTAAAGTTGTAGCTTAGTTCCCTAATTACACCAACACAAATTACTATTTAGGCCCTATAGTTTAATTTAGTTTAATTTTGCTATACTATATAAATTTATTTATTAATTTGATTAACTATAGCTTGTGCAGATTTAAAAACTGTTCATTTTGTAAAAGAGTTTGTCTAGAAGATTCTGATGCAAACAAATTCTGAACATTATCAAATTCCGTGGCGGATTTTCATTGTGAACAATTTTCCTGTTTTTTATGATTTATAATTAAATCCGAAAATTATACATAACTATCAAATATTTAATTGTGCAGCGATCTCTGAAAGGAGATCCATCATATGGTAGGCGCAGAGGTCGTTGCAGACGACGATGGCTCCACGGTGTAGAGAATCACTTCGCTTCTTCAGGTTGTCTATGACAGTATGAAGACCAAGCCCAGGATCGAAACCGTTGGAACCAGATTGTTGACTCATTAAGGGGCCAGTAATGGCCTTTACACACTGTTTATTATTATTATTATCAAATATTTAATTATTTACTAAAACTCATGCATTAATGAGAACATTTTAAATCTCTGATATTTAATAATTAATTAAAACTGATAAAATATTGAATTGTAAAGTTTTTTTTCAATTTAACCATATAATTAATTTGACTTCAGAATTTTCAAATTAAGTTGAATGAATTATAAAAAGGATGAGTTTTAGTTTATATCGTTAGTTTCAAAATTCATCAAATTACTTTAAATTGAAATAATAATTCTTTGCTGTTAATTCAATAACAATAAATTTCATATTTTTGGCCTAGTTTATTCAACTATTGTACAAATGTATACAAAATTATAAGAGAGTTAGATAAACATCACAACGTATATAACTATATACTCGTAGTCTCTCAAATCTGATAAACCACATGTTTTTTCAATAAATTTAAATTAAAGGAATAGATTAACTAAAGTTATGCATTTAAGTATATTAGCACTGATAATATTACATTCTTATCGTCGATTTAGGAAAATATGAGCAGCTTATCATTCTAATTTCAATTCTTCCAAGCAAAAGATTTTGAGGAATAAAATCAATTAAGTATGTTTATAATACATAATGCGCAAGTTTATTTCAACCAGACTAAATTTTCAGTTTCTCATCGTAATTTGAAAATATAACTATGTATGATTTACTATTGAAATTTTTAATTTTAATTTTATCAAATTTTAAAACTCTATATTTCAAAATTGGTTCAATAATTCAATCTTTTTATAAATATTTTAGGTCAAATATTTATTTGTATGTACTAAAATTCTGAAAACATTTACAATTCTATAAATTTTATAATGAATTTAACTGTCAAATCAAAGGTCAACATTTGACTGATGGTCAAATTATCAAATTGAACAAACGCATATAAATATTTGAAATATTTGTAGCATTTAATAAAAGAATTATTTCTGACAAATTAACATTCGACAATTGGATGAAAATATGTACATCTGTTGATAAATCCCAGAAGATAAAATTACAAGTAAAATAAATGTCATGATTTAAGGTGTATAATGTGGAAAGCAATGTTTGACCTGGCTTGCACAGTTTCAACAATTGAATTTAGTCAAAATTGGGGCACTTAACTCCGGAATTAACTTACAAAGAATAAAATGCTCAGTTTGAGTATCTAGTTATAAGAACCGATTTACAAACTTTTTCAATTTTACAAATTTGAAGGGATTTATCAATTTGAAATTCAGCCAGAACCACATTTCTACAATACAATGATATTAAATATACGTTCCACCTGTTGTCATGGGTATAAGTACATATAGGTACACCCAAGACCAACGACAAGCGATACATTTTGTGGGAAAATCATTTAATTTACGATATGTACTAAAGTTATTGATTCTTATAAAGAAATACTGGTGCCACTAGGTCTTTATAATATTATGTACCGTGGTTGATTTGACTTTAAGAAAATATCGGTCACGAAAATTCCACCCAAAAAAAATGTAGTGTGCGTATGACTTTATAAAATTCAAGTGAAATGATACATAGACGAGTCGAGAGACGAGATAAAAAAAATGTGGACTATATAGAGATGAGTAGAAGAAAATTCTATTACATAATTTTTCCCAATCGGGTATGTTGTTGCGGACGGTAAGAAAATTAAATCATATCACACATACCTATTTGATCACAAACGAAAAAGATTTCACTTTTTACAAAATAAAAGAAAAATTGATCTTATTAGATTTTCGTAATTTTTGTAATCACACACAGAGGCACACACACATTCATACACTCGAGATATGTATAAATATAATTTAAAAAAAAAAGAGAAGACACACACCTTTTTTTATTTTTTATTATTCAATCAATTATTTTTTTGTAATTTCTTCTTTCGGTTTCCTTAATGTTGGTATCAAATTTTAAAGTTTTTTTTTATAATTTTTAAATCAATAAACTTTTTTTTTAGGTTTAATGATTATTATATTATAAAAAATACAGTTTCACTAATTGTGTATTAAACAAATATTATATTCCGAAATTATAAAATTTGATGTCTTTTAGAACGAGACAACAAATAAATCAATTTACGGTATTTATATATTATACGGGATAACCACCAACTTGACAGAACTAAATAACTTTGTGAACTGCTTCCCGGGTTTTAATTTTATTTTTTTTATGTACTCTCGGATTTTATATTTGATAAAATACACACACGCGCTTTTATATTATTTAAATCACTCTAATTAATTTATTAATAAAAAATACAAAATAAACAAAAAACTATAAAACTTTTATTAAACACATAAAAAAAAATAATTTTATATGGATATTCCTAGTTTTTGCTGCTAAAACACTCGTTATGATTCACACTTTTTTATTCACTGAGTTTTATATTAATTATATACAACTAGTTAATTATTATTACACGAGCGCAATATAATAATATTATTCAATGATTTTTAAATAAAATTTCGAATTGAACTGAAGCTAAAATTTAATTTCTGCACGGTTTTTACATATATTTCCCCCACTCAAACTGCTGTCGTATTTCGTGCGTACACAGTAAAAAAATCATTTCGGTTTCGTTTTTAACGTATTCTTTAAGGGTTATACTTGTGTGCAGCTGTGTAAAAACGTTGCTTGAATGAATCTGTCTGTATGTGTGTGAGTGAGGAGTAAGTATCAATGAGTTTGTGACCGAATTGATTAAAGATTGTAAATGCGAATTGGATCTTTTGTTTTCGTTTTTTATTTTATATATGGACGCAATTGTAAGTAAGTTATGATATTAGGATGTTCCAAATGTATTTTGGATTTTGTTTGGATCTTTGAGCACAGATATAAATATACAATATGTTACTGTGAAAAGATCTTGAGTAGAACACTAGAACAAATGGAATGGAATGCGAACTCAACAATGGAAACATATTAACAATTTCTCTAAAAGAATAAAATTAGAACTACAACTAGACATTTTAAAGTTATGTATACTTAAACTTGTCAGATAAAATCGTTTGCCAAATCTCACCTGTAATAAAGCAGAAACCATCAATTGCAATACACCAACCAAAGACGTTATTTTAAACAAAAATGCCCCATTTCTTAGAATATCACGACACTTACACTATAACATCTTCCGAACACATATAAACTAAATATAATATATCCAGACCAGATATATAATTTCAAATCGACGAAGGGTAAAACCCGAATACATCGTTAAATAACGTGTATACATTCGTACATTAAAACACGTGCTTAACTGCTTTTTTGTGTAAAAATATTGTTTGCGTGCGTACACGCCTTAAAAAAATTTTCATTGTACTAACAAGTCAAATAAGAAATAATCCCTTTAAAAATTTTTGTTGTTTTTTATCATTTCTATATTCTATTGTTTCACGGAGGGTTGAGCACAAATAAATAGGGGGATACTTGTTGCGTCATCAAAATCGTTAAAATCAATGACGACTGTTTGGCTTGAATTTTTTATTTACATCGGTTTATAATCACAAATACATACATAGTCAAATTTGACATATAGTTTATGTTTACACATAAATATTTATGCGAGATTCACAACCAGTGCGACGGCCATACCTACATAATGTTATTTTAGTATTACCAAATTAATTTTATTATTTTAATTCATTATAAGAATAATGGTATATAACCTTCGATTCATATAAACGAAAATTTAATATTTTAAATAATAAAAATGTTTAGTTTACGTTTACGTAACGGAATGTGTTTTTTTTACTGTTTATGTATTATGTATGTTTGATTTGATTGAAGAAACTTTAACTTGGTAGATACATAACCTAAGATTGATAAAATAAAAATGTAATTGTGTATCATAATTGTAGAGGCGCTCAGATTCGGAGAAAAGAATTTTGCTTGTGTTTTATTGATTTAGCTGTGGCACATTCCCAATTACAATTATGTATGTATGTTTTTAATTTCCTAGAGGTTTGTGTCTTTAATGAAAAACGCGGAGAGAAATGTTTTATTTATTATGTACATAAATACATAAATATTATGTTATTTAATTTCTTCGCTTTGATAGGCGGATTGACGATTTTTTTTTATAGACTCACGCACGTTTCTAAATCAAAATGAAGTTTTTAGGGTAAAGGTTGAAATGGTTTAATTAAAGAAAGTTTGGCCACTAAACCTTCGGATTGGTCTAATTTTCAAATTCTTCTTCTTCATCTATAAAGTGTGTTTTTAGAGTAGGCTTATTCAGGCCTAAACTTTGGTTCTAGAAGAGTTTGTCACAAGCAATTCATCGCAAGTAATTCATCGCAAGCAGTACCATTTCAAAACATGGTAAACAATGACAAAGCAGCGCCAGTTATCTCGATAATGTTCTGATATTTGGACTATTTCTTGACATCTCAACATACTGGATGGAAATGCGATTGAAAATTGAAAAAAAAAATGATTTTTTAATAAAGTTCTGGCTTACCTACGTATATACTTACTTAATTTAACTGAGCTATTTCTTAATCGATTCTGATGAAATTCGACATGTTGGATTGAAATGGGATTATAAATTGATTTTTGGATAAAGTTTTAGAATATTATGAACTGTGGAAAAAAAAAAAATTATTGAATCATATTGTGGAATATGGCCAAATTTTCAGAAAGAGGACATATTTTGTTACATTAAGCGAATGAATTTTTTTATAAGTGAAGCAACTACCGAACAAATAAAGTTAAAGAGTGGTTAAAGCTGTGACGTTTGGATCGGGAGGTACCGGGTTCGAAACCCAATAGAGACGGGATGCACAAGTGATTCTTCATCCATGATTTCGAACAGAATGATTAAGAACACATCTATGACCTTCTGTTGGACATGTCTTCTGTTCATGTCAGTACAGGCTGACAAGCTGTACGAGCTATACAATGTGTAGATGGTTAATTAAAAACTCTCGGACCTGTAGCTGTTAAAAAGTTAATTTCTTAATTCTCATGTCGTATATACATATGTAGACTTATCTCAATAGAATATAAGAAATTTAAATTAATTCTTAATCCGTGAAAGCCACATCCCATAACTATTCTAATTCATATTCTAAAACTAATCTCAATAATCATGTTATAATTTTCATTTCAACCGAACATGTCGAATTACATCATAATCGGTTAATATACGAATAATCTCAAAATCCATTTTTAAATCAGATCTATCGAACAGAAAAAGTGTCGCCATAATCGGACGAGATGGTATTCAAGAATTTTATTCAAAAAATATTTAATCCCACTTTTTTCAAATCAAAAATCACTTAAAAATCCTGTTTTCAACCAACATGTCCACACGATTCGCGATGAATTGCTTGTAATGAATTCCTGCCGAGAAGAATTGTTATTGCGGTTGAATTGATTACGATTAATTGCGTATAATAATTGCTTGCTATAAATCGACCGGTTACCAAAACTTTACTGGTGTATCGTGTTAACGAATTATAATGAAAATAGGTTTATGTAGCCATTCTTTTATGTTATGAGCTGCTCTTTCTACACTGAAATCATTTTTTTACTATTTTAAAACTTGTAGTTTAGAACTAATTCGACAAAATCACTCTAGGAACTGTCTATACATTATTGATGCTGTCGACTTTGTCTACGGGCTATCGACACGTCGACGTAGAAAATAATAGATGCCGCGTAAACGCCCATCCCTGGTTATCATTAATCGAAGTATTAAATTGAGAAAATCTGAATTTAAACCATTTGCAATAACCAAATTTTTTTTGGAATTTTGGACTATTTTGAAACGATTGAAGCACAATAAATCGAAAAATATGTATTTCTACTCTAATTATACTGGCGATATATAGCGCTAACTCTGGTACTACGAAGATTCAATCAGATTTGATAGACGAATTCATCTGAGATATCCTATAGATTAATGATCACTTGAGCACCGTTTATTAATGCGACCAACGAAAAATTTGTTAAACATAATGTGATCGGTTAAATTTATGATCGCTATTGTCAGGTTCTACTGGAACGATCGATATACATACAATTATACGAGAAAAATAAGGTTAAATCGTTACTTAAGATCATTCGCCCGTTTAACGACTTGTATCTGGCCGCATTACGTATATGATTAAGGATTTCATCATCCTATTATTACATTTTTAGGCCATTCAAATGTAGATACTTATATTTGACACCATTAGAAATGCAAGAGTAAAATAATAAATTTTCAAATTTGCATTTTAAAAACTAAAACAAAATGTATGCAATTGAAACGCAAAACACGGGGCAAAGTAAAGTGCATCAATATCACCATTCTAATAATATGCACATATCGTTGACATTGTTCTAATATAAGTCTTTTGTTTAATTAATTAAAATTAAATTAAATACATTGTTTATAATAAATATAAGAATTATACTAATATGATTCGGAACAAAGTTCTGACCCTCGAGATCCGCGTGCTTTCGAAATGGGGTCAAAAAGGATATTACAATAATTTATGTACGCTTACAGATGCGTAATTATAAGATTGTTTGACACTGCCGATAGTTCTTTTTTTCCTTTTTCCGATATATATATTGCATTTACGTAAATGTATTACATAGTTACACAGTTTAGTTGCAAATTACCATGTAATTGACTTCAATACATAATATACTAAATGCTTAATTGCATATAGCAAAAAAAAAAAAATTATTTGTGAAATAATTTGCATTACATTCATTCATATATGATAAATAATGACATTTGAAATATAAATAAATAATTTCTAACCCAAATTCAATTGTATATAAAAATTTAAATGTTTGTTATTAATCAAAAATTGTGTTTGTTAATTAAATTAACAATAAGGAAATTTAATTTGTTTATTTTGGGAAATTGTTGTATAAAAGTGCGCTATAATCATATATAGAGCTTAGTTGTAATGCATATAATGATTCCTGGATTTTTTATTTTTTTTATTAAAACGATTGGAACCTACAGAGGTTCCGCACTCAATGCCACAATGAGCCCATAATGGGTGCAAACCTTGATGATCTATCATAACTCCCATATGTGCACTGCAGCCTTAGCAATCTGTAAAAGTTTGAGCCAAGAGATGGATAATAACTGATCTACGTTCAAAGATCCGTACGAGAACACTTGGGATCTGGCTTCGACAAAGGCCGGACCTTTGCAGTCGTCCACTTCCTCCAGATAGTCGTCACAAAGATCATCCTGAGCTAGTCCCATGTTGGAGATGAACCTTGAAACGTCCATGGCCCGTAATAAGTGGAACCAGAATTCTGAGTTGGCTCTTTTTTAAGGATAACACATATTTAATGACCCTCACGTTGGGTTCAATGATGAACCGTTTTGCCTTTCGACACTAGTAGAACGCCACTTCTGTGCCAGTTCAAGTAAAGCAAACTTCTTAATAGCATTCTTACCACCGTTGAAGGATAGAGGAATTTCTGGCTCGGGACCACATCCGATTTTTTCTGAAATAATAGATCAAAAACGATGATAATCTTGTTAAAACCGAGCTAATATTCAAGTCAGCAACTTCCAACCCATATGACCTTTACTCTCGAATTAGAGCAAATGAGATTAATGAAGTGTTTGCACTCGTTGACCAGTTTAGATATAGTCAAAGGGTTTTTAAGGGTATTGTGCAGGGCTTTACAATAATATTATTGTAATAGTATCCTTGCCTAAATCACTAAACTTAACCGCCTCAATTGCACTATGGGTATAAGTGCAATTAATTCAGCTTGAAAAACCGTGCCTTTTTTACCCAGACTACCCGAGAATCTGAGCCCATACTTTGGACATAAGAAGCCAAACCCTGCATTGCATTGACTTCTAAACGATCGTCATTCGCAACAAAACTATCAACTCGGACAACTGTCTATAGAAATCCTGAGAGAGCCACATTTCTCTCGAGGGGAAACGACGGAGAATGAATTGGTGATTAATTAAATTTGGGCAATAGCCTGTCATTCACCATTTCAACCTCCGGAATATGGGACTTAAACTTATTAAGAATCTGTCTTTGCCCCGTATAAGTCCCGAAGGAATTCCATGCCCCAATGCACCTCAGTCGAAACGCAGCAGAGCACGCCATACCAAGAATGTAAGACTTCAATTCAGGCAAGCATAGAATAGACTCCATAGCAAGAAGAGGAATAGACTGTCACCTGCAGTCCATCCAGCCTTGCTCAAAAGACGACAGTTTAACGACTGGTCACCATACAACTGCTGCATACCACAGTAAAGGTAAAATCATTGATTAATAGATGAATAACACTATTTTGGGGGTCACACCCCAGGAATTGCCAAAAGCCCTTGTGCATTGCCAAATGATAGCAATGGTTTACAATCTAGAATAACGAATAAGTGTTCTGACGCGCTCTGTCCTTGTAATTGCTCTACTAAATAGAGTGGGAACAGATATATTAGCACTGTCTCTTAATCTGGAAAACAAATAAGTTTTCGAGGGATTGACGTGCAACCCCTTTTCAAGACACCAAACTTCCACTATATTAAGGGCGATCTGCATCAGATCAGATAAGACGTTCAGGTATTTACGAGAGGTATTTACTGTTAAAACGAGATCATCCGCGTAGCTTTGCACGATGAACCCAGATCGCTGCAATTTAACAAGTAATTCATCGATAACCATATGAGCCACAGCAACGGTGAGAGTACTCCTCCTTGCGGGTAGCCTTTGGCTATTTCGACAGACACTGATGAGCCTTCTAACTCAATCTCAATTATATGGGACTTGAGCATTGAATCGATGAATCTAACAATGGTTTGATTAATATTAAAATTGGTACACGTACTCGTGATTGAAAAGAACGCAGTGCTATCAGAAGCTCCCGCAATGTACAGGAAGGTACCTACAAGAAAGTCTTTGTCATTAAATGATCTTTCGATTTTATAGTAACCAGTCGATTTGAACGGGGCAAACGAACCACTCGATTTGAACGGTGCAAACGTGAAATAACTCCAGCGTAGAATATCAGTAGTGATCAGTCTATGGGCTAAGTTCCAATCCGGCGTACCGACAAAAATGTCAGGAGGCTCGGGAGCAACCACAATCGAATTATCAAGAAATCATGGATTTTTATACTACAGATTCGTTTATATAGATTAGAGACAAAAGTCCTACTAATATTTGTTAGTTCGTTAATTATTATTATTACAGCGGTTTCGATCCTAAACTTGATCTTCATACTGTCCTAGATACTATGAAGAAGCCAAGAGCTCTGCATAGTTCGTTCCAGATTCGCACACAGAACGTGACTGAGCCAGCGTACTCGCTGATATCTTACGTCATGTACAATATCGAGGTTCTTCATAAGAACTCTGATCTCGATATTGTACAGAACTCGGTATCTATACCATCCTCTTCACGTTTTGGACTGTAAATCACACGCATGATTCTTCTCTCAAATGTATAAGGAACCAACTCAACTGCCCTCTAATAGCCCACGTTCAAGCCCTCCGCCAGAAGAGTGATTCTATCCAATATAATGTAGAACAGTAACATTGTATACTGAGCAAAGGAGAGCTATGATGCGATAATTCTCACACTTCTTGCCCCATCAAAAAAAGCAGTTCCACAAAACATCCCCACCAAATTTAAAGAGCTCCAGTTTAATATTGTCCACTCCAGATGTCAGACTGGTAATTAGCTTCCTCATTGTTGTTGCTGGCAAGATCCTGTTATCGTTTCTGTTGATCTTCATTTATCAGGCCTTCATTATAGTTCGTTAAACTATTTTAAATTGAATTAAAACACTTTCCATAACGATTGTGACAGTTCAAAGTAAAACTGATCTTGATATGATCAAGAGTTTATAATACTGGTTCCACGGAAAGACCGACCTCATTCAATTATATTTTAATAGCAACGGCTTGTACTGGGTCATACAGATCATTATCATTATAAGTTGTACCTGTCGATTAGCTAAATTGCAATTTTATTCTGGGTAACATTTGTGATCGATTATGTATTATGTAATAACGATCAAATATATAAGATAAAACTAAATCAATTTTACAAGGCTGATCAAACTACACCTTAAACTATCATAAGTCAATCATTCTTATAAAACTATAGTGATGAAAATTTAAATTAAATTTCAATATAGTGACTAAAGACATGGCAAGTAAAACCAGACGGTATATATAACCTAAAGCTGATCAAGTTAGATGTATTTTTGAATATGATAACAAAAATCATAGGTGATCAAATTTCAAACTTGTTTAAACATTTTTTCACATTCCTACAACAGTTTGGTAATTGTGAAGGGAATTTGTGCAAGGCGATCGTAAATTGACCAACAATCCAAACATTCGTAATGAACTAATATATTATGAAGAAGGTTACAAATATTTATATATACACGTTATGACTATTTGTAAACCATACATGATCATAAATATATATTTAAGGGTAATCCAGAGACAACTCGGTTGCGGTTACATTAAAATTTATTAATAATTTTTAAAACAAATAAATAATACTTAGGCACTTACCCCGAGGGGTGATCGCTAAAAATAAAATAAAATATTTTAAATTTACGATCGATTGATATTTCAAATTTTATGTATTACGTCTGTTCGTTTTGGATTACGTGACGGTATCGAAAGAAATGCGGTAAAACTATAAATATAGATTTGCCTATATATTAGATTTTGTCTCATCCATTTATATTAACGATATTTTACAATTGACCAAACATTTCAGAATTTTACGTAATTACTTCTCAATAGAATTTAACAAAAATTCCAATTTCAGACACTAGAAATAGTAACTCGGATACGTACTCGTATGATGACATACACTGCAGAAATTCCAAAATAAACAATTAACACATTTTGATAATAACTAAGTGTGTATGTAAGTATATAGTTATAGAACAGAAACTTTAAATTTATGCACTGAGACATACGATGCATACAAATCAACTCATTGATAATAAAAGGATCTGCTCTCAATACTATAATGGCTTTGATTAAGTACCCGCATTTCAATAAAACTGACAGCGGAAAATTTCCATAAATCGTATAATATTGAACCCACATTTGGAATGAAAATTAATGTACGTATATGTATGTTAATCGCGAATTCTAATCACATTTCATCACGAGATATATTTATCTTTTCTGTCAATATAATATGATGAGTCCATAACATGATCAGCGATGTAATTTATTGGCATGAAAATACAAAAGACAAACAAAAATTCTAATTATTTTTTCTTATTTTAAATCACATTTTAATTGGCGTGTCAGACGTGCTTCTAAAGGGTTTTCCAATAAGAGGTTTCATCTTGATATTTAAAGAAAAACGAGTTTTTTTTAAGTGAAATCAATGAATGTTTATTTCATTGTAAAGAGGATGGTATGCCATTAACATTTGAAAACGATATTAGCCAAATGGCCACCACCACTACGCTTGCAGCACCATATCGTTTCCGATCGTCATAAATTTTGCATGACCAAAATATCAGCAAATTTGCTATATGTCCTCAATAACTTCACGAATTCCATCTTTAAGGTCTTGAATCGATTGTGGAGCATTGGTCATAGACTTACAATTTTCTTGTAAAATTGTGATTGTTTCGTTGCTTGAGTGGCATATAGAATATAAACGTCGTCCACCTCAATATCTTCCAATAAAAAAAATCATTAATCATAGCTCGGTAGCGCATTCCACTCACCGTAACACTTGCACCAGCCTCATTTTCGAAAAAGTAAGGTCCAATCACACCTCCAGCCCAAAAAACCGCACCAAACAGTTACACGTTGAGGATGGAGAGGCAATTCCAAAGATCGACGAGGAATCGATTCTTTACATCACTAACTTATCTCAACAGCTTAAATTTTTCCACCGGTTTCACCATTGCCGGCCGAGAAGGTGTTTCACGACGACCAGTTTTTGCTTGTCAAATGTCAAAAGATGACAGCATCAAAATTAACATCTGCCCATAATAGCAGGCGATTCAAAATGAAACCTCTTATTGGAAAACCTTTTATATAATATTTATTCATATAATTCACTTGTAATCAAAATAAAAATTATAAATTTCCTGGTAAGCCACATACCATCATTATACCGCGTTACAATGACAACGTGAATTGTCCGAAAACAAATTTTTGTTGCAATTTGATCGTGAGTAATTATAATACATGATTTTTGTATTGTTGGCGAATTAAATAAACTTTAAAAAAATAAAAAGAACAACAACAACAACCACAAATTCATATTACTTGCTTAGGTTAACGAGTGTTAGAATTGACCTTCGATAATATTGCGCAAGATAATTTACAAAACATATACATCTTAAAATTGGTGTGCTTTTGGCATTAATGGATGTTTGCTTATATAATTTATGTATATATTATGCAAAGATATATGTATATTCAATTATACAAAAATGGTATGCGTATTCGGTTTTACTAATTCACTAGTCCTATCTATTATAATGACATCCCCGGCAAAAAAACACGAGTCATCATCCGACACCGCGCACCGAATTACTATAACATGCCGTTTGGAATATTTCCCAATAAATCATCTGTCCAAAACTTGTATATAGAACCTTATACAAATAAATAATGTTGATTTTACGATGAACACATTAGTTATTAAAATGACTATTGTAAATGGCCTTTCAAGATTCATTTAAAAAAAATTAAAAACAAAAATTTTCTTGTTCATTTGTTCGTTTATTTCAACAATAAATTAATTATCATAATTTATCATTTGGTTGGATCTATAATATAACGCTGTAAAATCAAAATTTGTGTCATGTTACGTACCAAACACTTATTTTGATGTCTATATAATATGATGTTGATACTTGATTAGCCGAGTCGTGTGAATTGACTCTATATGTCAAGAGGTTGAGACATTTTACAATTTCACCTAGATATTGATGTCGGTTATTACAAATAATAACAACAGCAAAATACCTGCGCGTATACTTTGTAATTAACTAAAGTTTATGTTGGTGTTTGGATTCCGAAATATAACTTATTAATAAAATAAGCATATATGTATGTATGTATGTAGATCAGAATATTGCAATGCCACGAATAAGTGCAGTACTAATCAAATAAGAATCTTCAATTGTATGTATGGTCCTAAATCCTATTTTATAGAAATGAATCTAAACGAAGTAAACATTTTTTCTTAAAAAAAAACAGCGACGGCCACATTGCATTGCAATTTACAGGAGATGAAAGGTTAGGCTGAAAAAAATGAATTTGAGATTAATTAATTCAAATTTTATAAAATTTGGGGTATTTACAACTAAAACTGCAGATATACATTTATATGAACCAAACATTTTGAATTGCATGCTCGTGTATGTACAAAATCAATAAAGGTTTTGTTGTAGTTTCTTAATTCTAATACTTATATAATAATAATAATAATAAAGCCGTGTTTAAAGGCCATTACTGGCCCCTTACTGCATCAACAATCTAGCCCCAATGGTTTCGATCCTGGGTTTGTCCTTCTACTGTCCCAGACAACCTGAAGAAGCCAAGTCATTCTCTACACCGTGGAACCATCGTCGCCTGCAACGACCTCTGCGCCCAATTCGTTCCGGATCAGCACGCAGAACGTGACCAGCGTATTCGCTGAGACCTTATTTCATGCACAATTTCGGGGATCTTCACCAGATCTCTGATCTCGTTATTGAGCTCGGTATGTGCTATCTATTTCGCGTTTTGGGTTGTAAATCACACGCATGACCTCTCAAATGTAAGGAGACATCTTTCGTATACTCATCCGTCAGGGCCCAACTTGAACATCCAATCATAGCAACGGGCCTGATCAACGCTTTGTAAAGCTTCAGCTTCACGGCACTTGATAAGTGTTTAGATTTTAGCAGTGACCTTAGAGGATACAGAGGATGAGAGAGCCCAAATATTTGAACCTCCTCACTTCTTCAAACGTGTAGTGGCCACTACTAAAATCTGGTGTGCCATTGTCCCTATAACCAGAGATCAAGTATTTCGTTTTGACTCATTGATCTGGAGTCCAACAGAAGCTCAAAACTCTACAAGCGGATCAAGTATTTCCTTCACTCCGTTGCTATTCAGTCCAATCACGCATATGGCATCTGCATATGCAAGCACCTGATTGGACTGACTATATAAGATGTTGCGCTGATGTGTTTCAGTTTTACGAAAGATGAAGTCCAACATGAGATTGAGAGTATCGGAGACAGAGCATTTCCCTGCCGAACACCCGAGCTAACTGCAAAAATTTTTAATAGGGTGTTCTCAACTTTAACACAGCATTGAGACTGTGTCAGTCATTCTACACAATCGTACCATTTTTGATCGATTGATCGAGTCATAGGCCTGCCGGAAATCCAGGAACACCTGATGTACGGGGATGGAAGTCTCATAATATTTAGATAGATCATCTGCAGCGAAAAGATCTGATCAGTGACTGGTCTATTTGGACGAAATCCTCCTTGATAGTCACCAACCGGCCTTCAGCAAGAGGAGTGATTCTAACCAATATAATGAAAAAGACAGTAACTTATATGCTGTGCAAAGGGGATCTATACCGCGATAATTCTCACACTTCAAGCGGTCTCCCTTCTTGAAGATGGCATTACTTCAGTTGCACAAAGTATCCCCACCGAATATAAAGAGCTCCGAATTAATGCAGTCCACTCCAGGTGAGCGGTTTCGTTTGAGTCTCTGCATGGCCCTAGTGAATGGGATGGATCCTCAATGAAAATTTCTGCAGTCTGTATTTGAGGTGAATAAACCACAGTCTGTGACGCATGATGAACACCAAGCAGGTCGGTAAAGTGTCCATTCCATGCGTCAAGTACTGCGTCGATGTTGACACAGAGGGTTCCATCTCGGTCCCGAATAGCAGTTGACGCAGGCTTGAAAGAATGCTGTAATCCAGTAATTCCTTTAAAGAAATTACGTGAACTGCACTGATTGCGGAGTTGTTGTACTTTCAGTACCTCGGCCTTCCACCATTCTCAAAGTGGGCAATTCAAACAGAAAAGAATTACATTTTGATTCTTTTTTTTGACATACGCACTTTTTATTTGTTATTTCAACTTTTTGTATAGCAAGTTGTAAAATAAGGGTGTATGCATTAAAAACCGGAATTTGATACTAGATGTCATTACTTGTTTATGCGTATAATAGTACATCAATGACATCTATTGTACATCAATCATTGACTGTGCACATCCAACCGATTTCAACGATGGAAAATTTATCAAATTTGAGAAAAAAACAGCATTTGCGGGAAGTTTTGTTGAGTCACTTATTCGCAAACAAAACAGCAGCTGAAAGTCATCGTTTGCTCGTGGATTTGTATGGTGATGCTCTTGCAAAAACACAGTGCTTTGAGTGGTTTAGTCGAATACGAGTTGAAGCCAAGAAACGTGGAAAGACGATTTTGCATGTCCGAAATGCTGCTCGAGCGCCACAAAAAGAAGTCGTTTTTGCATCGCGTTGTCAATGGCGATGAAAAATGGATCCATTACGATAATCCCAAGCGCAAAAAAGCGTATGTCAAGAAAGGCGAGGCCGGCCACGGGGCGAAGGTCATGCTGTGCATTTGGTGGGACCAGCTAGGTTTAATCCAATATGAGCTGTTGCAAAGTGGCCAAACCATCAATGCCCAACTCTATCGTCAATAATTGATCCGATTAAAGCAGAAAATCCAGGTAGAGCGGCCAACATGTGCGACTAGACACGAGTCATCATTTTCCACCACGATAACGCTCGGCCACATATTGCGGCGCCGGTCTAAAATTACCTGGAGAATAACGGATGGGAAATTCTGCCTCACCCGCCTTATAGCCCAGACCTTGCTCCTTCCGACTACCACCTATTCCGGTCCGTGCAGAATGCCCTATCAGGAATACGCTTCACTTCAGTTCAAGGTATCGAAAATTGGCTCGATTCGTTTTTAGCCGTCAAGCCGGTGCAGTTTTTCCGGGATGGAATCCTAAAATTGCCAGAAAGATGGGAAGAAGTAGTGGGTAGCGATGGGCAATATTTTGAATAAAAAATCTTGTAACATTTTTCCACAATAAAGGCTCAAACTTCATTAAAAAATTCCGGTTTTTAATGCGTACACCAATATAAACTGATATTTGAAATCAATAAAATTGTTAAATAGTGACAATTTTAAATAATAATAAGAATTAATAAATAGTGATATTGTTAATTAATATTCGAAAAGTAAAAGCTGAATAGAAAATTAATGGTGGCAGTAGCAGCCCACAATAAATCAAAAATTGCAACTTGGTTTGTTGCTCATTTATTTATTTATAAACAATAATTTCACTCCAAAGTCATGATATTTTCGATATTAACAAAGGCTATACACTGATGAAATTATAATTCGAGTAGAGAATAGTTCAATTCATAAAGCTAACTTTTTGGTGAATTTTTCTGCATCAGAATTTCTTCATGTACGCACCTCGAAGGCGAGTTTCGTAAACAGATTTTCCCTTCGTAAACAGATTTTCCCTTCCAAACTAAAATAGGCTGGCAACTGCTACAAATTAAAATATGCTGAAATTTTCACTCATTATTGATATTTTTTATGCTATATCTTGGCGAAATGCCATTGTCACCTTGGCGTGGTCAATATTTTGAACATCCATGTAAGCTACGAAAAACACTGTTCTACTGTTTGCGATACTCAACATTATCAGCTATACGATTGTAGTGAAAAAATAAGTACCACAACGACCTCATTTTCAAAATAAATAATAGTGAACCTAACTTTCTGACGTTTATCCCCATATTTTCAGTTTAATTGCAAAAATTATTACTTTTCGTTCAATTCAAATTCCGCAACACAACATTTTTAAAAAAGTGCAAATAGTTCCTAATCGAATGTGGACAAAATAGGATCATTCCCACTGTTAGTTTTTAAGATATCGGTACAAAAAATAACAACTACAATCCGTAGTAGTATTATTTAGTTAGTAAATGACGTCGTAAATGCTGTTTTACCCCCTTCTATTAATACCGTCAGTACTCAGTCAGTCGAGTATACACACTGTATACACACTGTATGCTCGGTTTGGGGCCTTTTCGCTTGTTTGGATTGAAACGTTGTGTCGAGGAGGATTCTTTGATTAATCTGCGTAGGTTTTTTTCAGTTTGTTTGTTTGCAACACGAGGTTTTGTGGTGTCTCGTAAAAATATGACGGCAAAGGACCCCGTCAGACCACTGAGTATCACTCTACAAGATCATGTTGGCCAAACATAGAGGCACGTGACAATATTCTTAATAAGTTTAAACCACATCCGGAGATTGAAATGGTGAATGACAGCCTATTGTCTGAATTTAATTTCACCAATTCATTCTCCGTCGCTTTCCCTTTAAGAGGATTGTGGTTCTCTCAGGCTTTCTATATAAACAGTTGTCTGAGTCAAAAGCTTTTATTGAGGGTGGCTCTCGTTCAGAAGTCAGTGCAGGATTTATATATTAGATTGTCCTAAGTATGAGTTAGGATTCTACTTAAACTGCAGGTTCATCATTGAGCCCAACTTGAGGTTCACTAAATATGTGTTATCCTTAAAAAAGAACCAACTCAGAATTTTGATCGCACTTTTCACTGCGGCCATGAGCGTTTGGTTCAAACTTTTACAGTCAGCTAAGACTGCAGTGCGCTCCTGCAGCGAGTTGGATAGATCATCTATGTTTGTACCATGGGTTCATTGTGGCATTGAGTGCGGAACCTCAGTAGGTTCCAACCGTTTTAATAAAAAATTAAAAATGTTCTGTGTTTTCATCCAACCGTAAAATAATATTGTTCTTCTGAAAATGTAAAATTTACCACTCAACACCAGATTTAAGATAGATAAAGATAAAAATATGCAAAAAAATGTAAGATTATTTCTTAAGCCACTTCTGTTTCATGACACAAAAATGAATGGCCCGACTATGAATAAAATATAAGCATAGTTCTACATATAATAAATGAATGATACTTGATCGCATATGTTATACATACTGACCAACCCAAGTGGCTGCATGTTTTTTTTAATCGGGTTAACTCAACGATTTCAACAATAAAATAAAAAAAATGACGAGTTCACTTACCAGACCAAGTATCCAAATAGTACTTCTTGTGCGCTTATCCGCGTATATAGCGTACTTGAGTACTCTGGTAAGAGTAAAAGAGCACGCCTTGTTCGTTTGTCCGCGTGCTGTGATTTTATCCTGATAACCTAAAAATTATCACTGGCCATTTTCTTTCATACATGAAATTAAGCTTAAAATTAATTGAAGACATCCCACAGAACGAATGAACGAACGATAACGGACGCAACACTGAATCTGCCTTTAGGCAAAGCTCTAGGCCTCATTAGCCCTATACTTATAGTATAGATTTATAATTTAACTTGCCAATTTCTTAATCGGGGCTAAAAACAGGAATAATGGGTTAAGTTGAATGATTTTATTTTTTAGAATGTTTACATCGTGGCCCGGAGTGATCTGCCCAACTTTAATTTTTCTGTTTAAATTTAAAATCTCGCAAATTTGATATTTAACATAAGTTATATTATAAAATTAATTCTTTAGGACGAACGCAGCATCCCTGCAAAACTTGATCAAGTGATTAAGTCCAAAATATACTCTCAAGTAAATGATTAATCCAAAATATAATCTCATTGTCATCATTATAACCATGATGACAAAAACATAAATTGGCGCTTAACCAAAAATATCAATAATTCGCATTGAACTCAGCCAATATCATGTGCTGATGTGACTTTGTTTATTTCCATATTTGATGTGTATATCATAATCAAACAATGACCGCTTGATTGTCGCACAACAAATCAAGGCTCGCAATTGATCTTCAAAACATTAATGTTCATAATCTATACATGCATATGTATATGTATATCTCTTATTCAAATTTTGCGTAACCAGTTAATCGCGACATATTTATACAAAATATTATATAAAAAAATAACATCTTCATGGTCTAATCGCGCATTTATATACACATGTGTATAATATATAGGCAAAAATATATTAAGAGATACCCGGAAGGCCGGAACCCACTTCTAGATCGATATATTATGTAATCTAGTTGATGGTCGCTGGTTGTACCAGTACACTACATATATATATCACCGCTCAAGGCTGCACTGTTTATATAGATTTAACTGAGAAATTATACGTTTTGGCGACGAAAAAAACCGGGTATATACGGATAGGAAGTATAGATCTTAATTATTCTAATTATTATCTAACTTAGTAGAATACGGTTCCACAAGGTAATTTATTGATCTTGTTTATTTGTGTTGTTTTTAAACATATTTTGTTAATATATTTGAGGAAAAGAGATAGAATATAGTTAAGCCTTCATTGCATTTCCGGAAATAGATACATACACACTGTATAGTATAAAACATAAAATAAGATTACTTCCGTGTTATGATAATAAATAATCAAATCTGTTTCTGCATCGACGTATGTGTGAATATATATAAGAAACCTGAGATAAAGACGTTGACAAAGCATCATCTCATTATTGATTCGTATGCATATCTCGTATATACAAACGAAAGTTTTAATTATTGCATAATTATGCATATCGTGGCCATCTCTGCGTCATCCGTTTGTCTCGTGCTAGGTACATAGTTATTGTTATTTATATATAATATCGTGTATATATAATATATAGAACTGTGATATCTGCGTACAAATTATTTTATCGATCTGCGCTCAAGTTCACTGGACTTCATTAATATATACACAACACAAATCCATAAATAACTTAACGACTTGTGTATTACAATTCCGGCTGATATTTTTCAACATTCTACTCCTATTTATGTATATAAAATATTTACGTATTTACGATTATTACAACAAATCAACTTCCTATATTATCATATAAATCGGTTGATTAGAAACAGGAAATAGAAATTCAATTTTGATTTTAAGTTGTTTGAATATATGAAAGACATAAATATATACACAGACAGGCATACAAATACACAAAGTGTCACGCGATTCATAAAGTGGCGTTTATCGCATAAATTCAATAAATATTACATATATGAATGTGGAATTAACCTTCATGCGTGCATATATATATGTATAGACGATTAAAGTGTGTTCTAAATTATATTAGTGTTTTCAAGATTTTTCATCCTAATCTGTCTTAATTAATAATAGCGATGGTTAAACATTTCAAAGTCACTCTATACGACTATATATAAATATGCACGCGTTGGTCGATAAACTTAAAATTGGCAATATAAGTCAAGGTCACAGAACTAACTAGATATACGGTATGCGAATTGCGAAGGTCGCGATATATAATACTTCTGTCGCAATGTAATTATATCTAAAGGTAATTAAGTGTCAACAGGTATTTTTACATTACAATCTAACATTTAGATATGCGGCATATAATAGTCGCGATTATATATGTACTTATGTATCATTAACACTGCGGCTTCGTGTTACATCTGTGATAACAATCAACCAACATAATATACAATTTTTTTAAAAATATCAACTATAGCGCACACGACCACAGCTTCCGAATTATTCGCATCATCACACATCATGCAACAATTTGTGTATAAATGAATGAAAATTTAAACGATACTTGATATCGTTTTGACGTTACATAAACATATAATCTTATCAGAAAGCGCAATATACCCGGGTGTCCGCCGGGAAGGTATACTACTTGGTTTGTTTATAATTTTTGATTAAATGAAAGAGAATATTTCTTTTATTGATAAATGTTTCAGATTAATGTCCGCCTCTGGTAGCCTCACAAATGTTAATCAAGCCCAAAGCATGCAGTTGTGGCGTTAAAAAGTTTTCAATCATATCACGATATCGCTCCCCATTCACAGTTACCGTTACGCCGTTTTCATTTTGAACGAAGTAAGGTTCAATGATTCCTCCTGATCAAATTGCACACCAGACTGTCACTTTTAATGGATGTAAAGATGACTGATATATAATTTGAGGGTTTTCCATTGCCCAGAACCGACTATTCTGTTTATTCACATATCCATTCAAATGAAAATGTGCCTCGTCACTCATTATGATTTTTTCATGAAAATCGGGGTTGTCATGGGCGAGCTGTAACATCCTATTGGCATATGTACGGCGGCGTAAATGGTCTTGTGGAAGAAGCTCTTGTGTCAACTGAATCTTAAATGGAAATGCAAATCCTTGTGCAAAATTGTGGCCCAACTTGTTCTTTGAAGACCAAGCTCCTGAGCACGGCGTCGAATTGAGGTTGATGGATTGTTTTGAACACTTTCTTATGAGCAGCAGTAATGTTTTCAGCCGATCTTGCAGTACGTTGTGGCCCATGCTTGAGCCTATCACCTACAGACCCCCTTTCTTCGAAATCATTCACTACACGATAAATAGTGCGTTTTGTTGGCACGTTGTTTCTCCCAAAAATTTCACGTAACTTTCTCATCGTCACAGTAATCGATGATTGATTTTGACAAAATGTTTTAACGATTAAAACACGTTGGTTTATCGAATATTTTTCCATAATAAATTTGCCACGTGTCTAATTCACGACTGCCAAATATTAACTATCAAGACTAACGTTTACCATAATGGCGGCAAAATAAAGTAGTATACCTTCCCGGCGGACACCCTGTATATTTCTGATAATTATACATAATACATTTTTATGTTGACGCACAAATAATTTATGCAGTTAAACATAAAATGTCAACATTTCGCGAGTACCGCATGTTTAAATTTATTTAAATTAGATTCACCGCATAGTATATAGGAATACTATATGTGTAATATATACGATTATAATAAATTCCGAGTACAGTGGCTCGGTCACGTTCTGCGTTCTCTCCGGAACGAATTGTGCAACGATCTCTGAAAGGAGAGCTACCATATGGTAGGCGCAGAGGTCGATGCAGGCGACGATGGCTCCACGATGTAGAGAACGACTTGGCCTCTTCAGATTGTATTAGACAGTATACAGGAACCAAATAGTTGACTCAATAAGGGGCCAGTAATGGCCTTTAAAAACTGATTATTATTTATAATAAATTAGATGTTGTCTATATTAATTCATATACATTAGAATTTTAAAGTATTTTTTTTATGTTCGCCATACAAAATCAGAAAGTAGGTTCAAAATAATGAATTTAGGTGAAAAAAATTTTTACAAAAGTTAAAAATTAGATGGTGCTCAACGCAAAAACGTGCAAAAAAAAATCAATATGAATATACCATTTCTTGAAGTAAAATTGTATGAACTATTGATTAAAACCATAAGAATTGGTGTTTTGTTATCATTAAATGTAGTTCTGAGCACTTTTTTGTAAAATTTTATGACTTTTTCGTATTTTCTGTAAGCTTTGCAAGTCAGGGATACAACTTTTTTTTTTAATACAAAAATACACCCCTTTGAAGTTATCCCAGGAATTCATTCCATGATTTTTTAAAAATACCTTTGCCAACTTTTCTAAGAAAGCTACAATGGTGGCCAGCAAAGTATCAAACTCAATCGATATGAGAGAAAAGCCAACCCTATAAAAGCTTGTCCATACGATTTTTTTTCGATTTTGCTTTACTTTGAAAAGTTGGCAAAGGCGCCACATTTATTTATATATGGCGGAAATTCCAACGGTCACAAAATTATTAAAGCTGGCGTAATGGTTACTAACAGGGTCTTGAACCTTATCGCAAAAAGAAATTAGCCATCCTTAAAATGACTTATTTATATTCCACCAAATCAATTTTACATATTAAAAAAGTCTGTAATGAGTATTTTGGTACTAACGAAAAAGTGTGGGATGGGATAAATGTAAAAAATCCTGGGATGAAACAACTATACAAATTTTATATGTATTTTAAAAAATCCTGGGATAACTTCAAGGGGGTGTGTTATTTTATAGAGCACTTAATAACCTTTTAAACGTGATTTTATGCTCTTTGATATCATACTTGGACCAAAAAATATAAATTATTTTCTAAAACAAGAATTTTCGATTGAACACGCTGACACAGATCTGACTGTTCACTGGGATGGAAAAAAATGAAAGATTTAACGAGTAGTATATTTAACTTACAATACTATAACAAATATGGATATTGAACGGTTAGCTATAGTTGTGGCTGGTGGGTCTCTAAATTGCTTGCCATCCCGAAATTGGAAAATGGTACTGATGACGTGCAAGCAGAAGCTGTTCGTAACTCTAAAACTGGAAAATTGTATATAATGTTAAAGGTATGTGCTTTGATACCACAGCATCGAACACTGGAATTGAAAATGGAGCAGCGTTTTTAATAGCAAATAGTTTTTCAAACCAAAATAGTTTTTTGCTTGTCGACACCATAAAGCGGAGCTTTTGCTAAGCAAAGCATTCGAAAAGAAAATAGAACCATCAACAAGAGGACCTATAATTACAATAGCCGATCGCTTTAAAAAACAATGGAATGATATAGACATAAGTTCGTATGTATATGGCATGCAAGATCCACATGTAAAACAATAATTCCCAGAAACTATTCGAGCTGAATCACATGCAAGATGGATGGCAAAAGCAACATATAGTTTGAAAATATATTTATGTCGAAACCAATTCACTCTGTCTAGTAATATATTTTATAATTACAATTTAGTCATTAACAATTTTAATTATTTTTATTTTTTGTAGACAGAGAACTCCGTGCACTCCAAAAACTCAATACATTTATAATAAGGCTATATATTAAATATTGGTTCGAATGCAGTATTCCAACTAAAGCATGTCCAAATGATTTAAAATTATTTAAACAGTTAGTAGAGTACGAAAAAATTGATAAACCTTTGGCAGAAGCAGTTCTTCGGGTACTTTCCAGACATTTATGGTACCTCAGCAAAACTTTTATTGGGCTTGAAATTTTTAATGATTGTATACCGTTAGAACAAAAAAGATTAATGGTTTCAGCTTTGGAAAATCCTGAATATGATGACAATCCAGAGAAAGCCATCATAAGTAAAGTCAGAGTAAATCAACTTTATTTATACCATTTTTTGACGGAGAATACAAAACATTTCTTAACCGCAATTTGTGAATCTTCGACTCAAGAATTCCTTGAAATTGACCCTGAAAAGTGGAATGACAACAACAACTAATTAGCTGCAAAAATAAAATTAATAAAATATTTATTGTTAATGATGTCGCCGAAAGAGCAATAAGCCTTAGTTAGTTCTTCCAACGATAAATAATAAAGAATGAGATAAAATAATAAGAATAAACTTTAATTATTATGCAACTTTAAAAATAAACTATATTTAAAGATATATAAAAATTATAGTTTTAATATTTAATGGCTCAATTTAATTTTTTCAATAAAAATTCTTATTTTCAGCCATATGAAAGATATTGCAATGCATAGTGGAATATCGGTTAAAAGGTTATTTATTGCAATAAAAATTTATCAATGATTTACAAAAAATAAAAAATAAATACACCAGATTCAAACTCTATTCACAAAAGTTATGAAAGTCTCCGCAGACACATTTAATTTAATTTTCATTGTGCCAACTAAGGAGGAATATAATCACTTGAAGTTCCACCAGCCAAATCAGCCCGCCACAATGAAACCTATAATACATAATTTATTACACCAGGTAGGTGCCCTACTGTTACTTTCACCTATACGATTTTCGACGACGGTCGTTGCCAAACAATTCAGTTCTAACGGGTGGGCCATCTATTGGTTTAAATTTGAACCACCGGTTATTTCGAAACTGGCAATACTTATGTCATTCTATTCTGTCACTGAACGAAATGAATCGATTTACGCTTGAGGCAAAAATGTCAATGTGCAAAATTTGGTGCGGCTGGCTTCATTGTTGATGCGCCAAGACGTGACCGTGCTCGTACAGTGCGTACACCCGAAAATATCGAAGCTGTGGCTGAGAGTGTCGTGAGAATCCATCAACATCAACTCGTCATCGTTCTCAAGAATTGAACGTTTCACGCACCAGTTTACGTCGAATTTTGCGAAAAGATTGGTTCAAGAGGCGAAGCCGCATGACCATCCGCTTCGTTATCACTTCGCTAGATGGGCCAACGAGAAACGGCACAGTGATGTCGATTATGCCAAAAAAATTATCTTTTCGGATGAAGCTCATTCTGCCGTATTTGGGGCTCAGAAAATCCAAACATGGTCTTACAGAATCCAATGCACCCAATACAAGTGACGGTGCGGCTTGTGGAGCGGAGGCAGCATTGACCCATATTTCTTTGAAAATGAGGACGGCGCAATCATTACGGTCAATGGCACCTATCGCACCATGATAACCGATTTTTTTGCGCCCGCTCTTCATGGTATTGATTTGAACCTTGTTTGGTTTCAACAGCCACACATCTCATGCCACAATCGATTTATTGCGTCTAGCGTTTGATGGCCATTTAATTAGCCGAAATGGTGATGTCAATTGGCCGGCAAGAAGCTGCTATTTAGCACCATTGGACTATTTTCTGTGGGGCGCCGTTAAAGACAATATTATGCCGAACCAGAGATAATTGAGCATTTGAAGGCCAACATCCGTGATGCCATCGCCGAGATACGACCCCATACATTCGAAAAAGTGCTCGAAAATTGGTCCGATCGAATGAGGTACTGTGAGGCCAGCCGCGGCAGCCATATGAATGAAATAATATTCCATTTCTAACCAGAACTTGAAGATTTGATATTCCAATAATAAAAAAATAGCCAAAAGTTACCAATTTTATATGAATTGGATAAAGTTGATGGACTTTAAACTGCTTTCCACCTCCTCTATACCGTATTTATTTTTTCAGTTGTTAGAATAGTTTTGTCCTGTTTAGATGAAATTATGCTAATATTGTACTTGGTGGTATGAAATGCCATTTGAATTTTTCATAAGAAATTGAGATATATTCGGGGAATTGTTCACCAATTTCTTCTCTTAGAATGTAGTTTGCACCGACGAAATTTTTAACATTATCAGATAATGCACTTAGGATGAAACTCTTGTGGATCTGTTTAGAACCACGAGAAATGATTAACTTCTTAAACCAGTTCTAAATGAACAGCCTTATAGTCCACAAGCGCCCAAAAAGTCCTCTGCCTTTAGTTAAATAAATTAAAAATGGTTCAGCAAAATTAACTATTCGTACTATGTTGCTCCCACTAGTTGAGTACTATATAGCTATGTCCAGCATAGCTATGTTTTTGTTGAAGTACTACCGTCGTCACTTGAATAATGAATTCTTGTAAGTGATGCATAGGAGATTTCTGGTTTAAGGTGATTAAGATTCGCTACCTCTTAATATATCTATCATTTTTTCCGTTTAGATATCGGGCAGTTCTGGGGGTTAGAGATAAAACTGAAACTGATTTCATTGTGCAATATAAACTATTTAAATATGAAATTCAAATGACTTTATCACAAAACGTTTATCTATAAGGAGGATAATTTTTCGTTGCTCAGAAAATATCTCAGGATTATCAGAAAACAATTACTCTCTGCCAATGCGAATTTATTAGAACCGTAAAAACTAGCAATTACAAATAATTTAAATTTCTAAAAAACCACCTGGACGTAATTACAAAAAGCCCTTTTATATATTATATCATTAATTGATCAGCAATTCGACATCTTACCAGTGAACATAATTTGTAATAAATTATGGCTCAAGTTCTATCTCGATATCACAATTACATCAAAAGTTACAAAGTGGCGGTGCAGGTTCAATTAGAAGTTACACCGCCCACGGAACCTGGTTTAACAAATTGTAACAAAATCGGGCACGTTCTGCGTGCTGATCCGGAACGAATTGTGCAGCGATATCTGAAAGGAGAGCCACCGCATATGGTAGGCGCAGAGGTCGTTGCAGACGACGATGGCTCCACGGTGGAGAGAACGACTTGGCCTCTTCAGATTGTCTTAGACAGTATGAAGACCATGCTCGGGATCGAAACTGTTGGAGCCAAATTGTTGATTCAGTAAGGGGCCAGTAATGGCATGTAAAACTGTTTAAAAAAAACAATATTGTAATAAATTATGAGTCAGGTTTCGTTGTGGCAGGCTGATTTGTCTGGTGCATCTTCAAGGCACTGAGAAATGTTTCTATGTAGATTCAAAGATCTAAATATCTATATTGCTAATTGTCTAGTTAATCTATTTAAGATGAAATTTAATAAAATAGTTTTATTTAATTTTAATATTTCAATTATAAATTACCGCCAGTGATTGTATAACACTATAATATTGGACTATAAGATGATTTTACGTTAGACCTTTACATAAATTGTCATGTGATGAATGTTTGGCTATTTCTTTATATTTTTCATCGAATTTGTTTTTGGAATATTTTGGTCATATTCCAAAGTTGTGTAAATGTGAAATGTTTGGTACCCATGAAACTAACATTGACTTCTATATATATATGTAATACGAATATGTTAAGTTCAAATTTAGTTAGTACACATAATTAATCATCTTTTATCATATTATAGTTGAATTGGTGTTTCTGAGCGTTTGAATATATTAATACCTCGGTTGGTAAATTAGATAGTTATTAGCTTTGTAATATTTACCTAGCAAACTATCGATAACACTCAACTTTTTTAATAATTCACACAAATTTGTGAAAATTTGCAAATTAGCAATATGTATTTTGATTTTTTGACTGTTACTCGTAGTTTATTATTGTAAAGCATGATTTTAGTCTACGAGCATTGCGCAATAGATTCCAAATGATATGATGAGTTCAATTATGATTTTAGCTACATCAATGAACTAAATACTTCTTCTTCCGATTGCTTTTACTTGTCTGCGCATTTGTTAATATATACAATTCGGTTCTTTGTTGAACTCATATTCGGGCATATCAGTAGATTCCATTTGCAAAATTAAATTGTACGACACTCATGTTAATTTACCCATCAGATTGTTCTGAATATGCATTAACACCTCATACTGATTTATAATTTGTGTCGGCAGAACAGTGACTGGAAGTTCCCTGAATAATTTGATAACGATTTTGGAGTTGAGTGTACTTGCTATTAGTCATTTACCATAGTAATTCGATTTGGATTTGCTTGTAGCTCAGTTTGAAACATATCGATAATGTAAAAGATTTGCACTAGGATCAAGTAGAGAGCTTTGGGAATTTCAGATATTAACTTTAACCAGCGGCAGTAATTTATCACAAAATGCTAAATTTGTTAGTTTTATTAGAAGAAGAGCATGTGGAACCGAGTCAAGTTGTTATCAAGTATAGCGTATATATACTGAATTCATCAAACTATTTGATTTAAATGAAAATATTAATTGAATTAGTTACTTTGATACTTTCTGGCGATATTTTTTTGTAGTACAGCAATATAGATTTTTTGGTTATATGCAAAAACATCTTTTTTAAACAGCACTCTCACTGTTTCAACTATAACCCCGTAATCGCGGTAAGTTGAACCACATGTTTTCATATCAAAAAATTTAAAAACACATAAAAGATTTTAAACGGTTATAAATCCTTTATTAATTCAAAATCAAGATTTTTAGTACATACTAGGTAAATCATTTAAACAAAACCAGATTAACATCAAATCAAAATTATATAACTTCATTTTTAAATAAAAACGTTCGATGAAGTGCTGCTAAAAAGTTATTTCAATTATGTATATACATCACATCTTTCACGTATTTTAATACCAGAAATGAATTTTTAGATGAGCCCATTCGTCACATTTTTGGAACTTACCCAATTCTCTCCCTCTTTGCTCTCAGTATATGCATCAGAGCAAACAAAACAGAGCCAGCTCTTTTTATCACGATTATGTTCCCGGCGTGCGTTTTGTCTGTTTTTGTTTTGTTTTTCGTAATTGTTACGTTTTGCTACATTAAATATTGTCGACGCTTGTCTTTTATTTTGCTCCTCTTCAAGTGCCGCCTTCTTTGGGGTAGAGGTTAATATTGCTGACATCCGTTTTTTGCGTGTAATTTAAGGTACATTTCGTTCAGGTGGTTTCGGGAAAGGCCGGATTAATTCGAGTGAGAAATCTTGAAGGCATGGTACGGGTGGTCTAGGTTGATGTGTTGTAAATGATTTACTTGGTTTCAATTTACCCCGTGACAAAAGTTTCAACTAGCCCCAACGCGTTTTTCCTATAGAAATTTAATTTTTAATCTTAATACCCACTAAATTTTGAAAGAGTATTATTATCATTATTTTTTTTTTTAAAACAGTTTTAAAGGCCACTGGCCCCTTACTCAATCAACAATTTGGCTCCAACGGTTTCGATCCCGAGCATGATCTACATACTGTCTAAGACAATCTGAAGAGGCCAAGTCGTTCTCTACACCGTGGAGCCATCGTCACCTGCAACGACCTCTGCGCCTACCATATGGTGGCTCTCCTTTCAGAGATCGCTGCACAATTCGTTCCGGATCAGCACGCAGAACGTGCCCGAGCCAGCGTATTCGCTGAGATCTTACTTCATGTACAATATCGGGGAAAGAGCTCGATAGGTACCACCTATTTCGCGTTTTGAGCCGTAAATCACACGCATGATTCTTCTCTCAAATGTAAGGAGCCATCTCTCGTACTCATCCGTCAGCGCCCAACATTCACATCCAAACATAACAACGGGCCTGATCAACGCTTTGTTCGCAGCTTCAGCTTCACGGCACTTGATAAGTGTTTAGATTTTAGCAGTGGCCTTAGAGGATGCAAAGAACGGCTGACAGCTTCCAGCCGCACTTTAATATCCTCACCCACACTGTTATCGTGAGTGATAAGAAAATATTTGAACCTCCTCACTCCCTCAAACGTGTGGTGGCCACTACTAAAATCTGGTGTGCCATTGTCCCTAAAACCAGAGATCAGGTATTTCGTTTTGGACACATTGATCTGAAGTCCAACTGAAGCTGAAAACTCCACAAGCGGATCAAGTATTTCTTTCACTCCGTTGCTATTCAGTCCAATCACGCATATGTCATCTGCATATGCAAGCACCTGATTGGACTAGCGATGTAAGATGTTACGCTGCGGTGTTTCAGTTTTACGAAAGATGTACTCCAACATGAGATTAAAGAGTATCGGGGACAGAGCATGTCCCTGCCGAACTCCAGAGTTAACTACAAAAATTGTCGATAGCCTATTCTCAACTTTAGCACTGCATTGAGACTGTGTCACTGTCATCCTACATTGTCGTTCCAGTTTTGTTGGCATTCCTAGGTATTGATCGAGTCATAGGACTGCCGAAAATCCAGGAACACCTGATGTACGAGAATGGATGTCTCATAATATTTAGATAGAATCATCCGCAGCGAAAAGACCTAATCGGTGACTGATCGATTCGGACGAAATCCTCCTTGATAGTCACCAACCAAGCCCTCCGCTAGAGTAGTGATTCTATCCAATACAATGTATGACAGAAAAAGTATTATAATTAAGTTAAAACTAAAAAAACAAAAAATTTGCTTACGTCAGTTTCAGCCAAATCACGGTAAAATAATGACAAATAACACAAAACAAATTTAACACATGTTTTTTAGGCTTGCTATCCGCAAAACAGTTATCACAGTTGCGTGAGCATTCATTATAAGCAACATTCTATTGTAGCAACCTCCGCATTAGCAACTTTCTCGATTCTAAAATTTCTGTACAAGCAACCATGGTTTTATTTTTAATTTTCATTCTTCCGTCAAAATGGAGAAGAAAGGCAGAGTATCGACTTCATTGAAAACAAAATGAATTCAAAGATGACAAGACACCAACAGAGATCTGCAGAAGCTACAACGTCCATAAGTCGACTTGAACGAGGATAAAAAATAATAAAGAAATCTTGGAAGAATTCGCCTCAAAAATGTTTGTTAATCAAAGAAAAAAAAAATCAAGCGAATGAAGCCATTAAAAAATCCTGATCTTGATGATAATACGCATGGTCTTTCCTACGAAGAGAAGCAAACGAATTGGTTTCAAATGGACACGAAGAATTTTCAGCCAATGATGGCTGCCTTGATAAATTCAAAAAATGCCACGGCATAAGAATTTTGACGACAGTGCTCCTACATTTACAAGCGATTTTAAAAGGATTATTGCCGAAAATGGGTTTTTACCGGAACAGATCTATAATTGTAAACCGGTCTGGTTTACAAAGGGTTGCACAAGAAAAACCACGAAGGAAAGGGTGACCATTATGCCTTATGACCATTATTGATGATGATTGGAAAAACAAAAAATTCTTGGTGTTTTATAAATGTAAATTTACCACCGTATTACCAATCATCCAAAAATTCTTAGAAAACCTCTGCGCTTTTTAAGGAGTGGTACAACGATTTGTTCATCCCTCGTCACTTGGAAGCAAAAGGGTTACTATAGTAAAATCAATTTTATTGGTCGATAATATTGAAAACTTCAAAATGTTATAAAATCCCTTAAGCAGCGGTATCGAAAGCACCTTCTGTCAACACTCGTGGCGTTATGTGTAAACGGTAATAACTACATGGACTGAGCTCATAAAAATATTAATTTAAAAGACGTGGCGTTTTTCAAAGTTGAAGCCTGGAATGAACTCCCACACGATCCGTTGTCATGAGTTCATTTAAACATCTGTTTTCATCGATCGACGCAATAGAATTTAATATACCGGCTGATCATTTTGTGGGAGAGGACGATATCACCCTGGCTAGCCTGTACAATTTGGTAATCGAAAATGATTTAACTGAGAACGAATGGGCGACTGGTAGCACCGAGATAAGCGTGTTTTGAAAATAGAAGATGAAATAGCAAATGACGAGAGCATCGCGAACAAAGAGGGTCATATGGAAGAAGAGAGCAGAATTAGCATCGATAATGTGATAGATTCCTTCAACGACGCGGTAGAATGGGCAGAGGAAAATAACCTTACAAGCAATGAGACCTTGTTTTTGCGACGAATCAGAGAAAAAGCAGTTCTTAAGAGACTTAATTAATATTATTTTAACTAATAAAACTGCTTATTTATCTATAAATCACAAAATTGATTTTTCTTAAAATTTATCAAAAAATTGGTTCAGATTAGTTGCTTGTATAGAATTGTAAAACAACGAAGAGAATATTTTCGCCAAATAAACATCATTTTTATTTATAATAGTTTATAAGTTCGAGAAGTTTCTACTTACCCCGCGTTTCAACTTGCCCCGGTCTCCACTAGTGCCAGGACTTCCTAAACATAAATGACCCAACGAGCTTTTATAAATGGCGCTTGAGAAATCCTGAACTCTGACCTTCTTATACGAATATTACACATTTCTATTATCGATGTAAATTTATCGACCTAATCATATTAAAAATGATCTTTAATAAGAGTATATTGCGTAATCTTGACTAATTTGTGACACCCACCATATTCATATCATAATATAATATTATATTAAGACGTAACAGTCTAATTATTGTTATGATTATAAAATTTATGCTTGACTATACATATAATAATAGTCGATAGCAATAAAAATATATGTATTACATATAAAATATCTTAAACTAGTAAAACACCTTGACCCAAATTGTTTTGGACACAAGAAATTTATATACAAATACGAAACAAAACAGAAAATTACCACTTAAGACGTTTTAATTGAATTAAAAGCATCACAATTTGAATATTAAAAAAGCGCGCGCACGCAAACAATAAAACACTATAGGTATACGAGTTTACACAGCTCGACATTTTCTCACTTTGTCTTGTAGTTTTTAGAAATTTTTCTTTGTTTTTTTTTAAAGTTTTTAATGTTGTGTGTACAAATTAACAAATTTAAATTGTAAATCGTTCAATTGCAAAAAGCAGATGGATTTTTGTGTGTGGTGTGGGAATTATTTTTTTTTACTTTCGTTCGATGGCATACTACTATACATTATATAGATTTTAGACGTTTAATTCGGATTTTATGTAACCATTTGGTGATGAGCTTTTATGTAATGGTATATTTTTGTGTATTGTATATATTTAAATGTGGGTGATTTATGATTTTGATCGACCTTCTCTTTAATGTGATAATATACATATAGCTATACGGTATTCATTTATATGTATATTTGAGGTGTGTAATTTATGATAAAACATCGATAAAATGCGTAATAATGATTTGTTGTGGCAAAATGTTACTAACTTTGTTTGATGATTTATTAATTGGTCGCACGTATAATTTGCTTTATATATCGCAGTACTTAAGACTCCTACGAATTCTTTGCACTTAATGAAATTTCCAAAAATTATGCAGGTCATTAACGCAATGGTTAATGTCCATTAAGGATTACTTGTCATTTTAAAAATATTTTGGAGATTTGTTAAGAATTATGTTATGAAATTTGACTGGCTGATTAAATTACCATTTACCAAATCTATTGAAACAAGTACATATTATTAAATTTTCATCGTATAGTGTCTATACAATCTTTATTGTTCTACAAATTTTTTTTTTCAAATTACTTATAAAATTAAAAATATATTCAGCAAATTTCGTTAATTATTTAAGATTGAAGGTTAAGTAGATATAATAAAATGCGAGCAAATAAAAGTCACCACGAAAGACGGAGTTACAATGAGGTTATTGACGCGACTAATCATGAAATCATGCAAGCAATAAAAATTGTTTAGTCAGGCTGATCATGAAGTTATCGCAAAATCTATAAGGAGAAGTCACATCTATATAATTATTGCCATAAATCAAAATATTTACTTTTGGTCAACCAAGGATTCATCTAGTAAAATTAATTAGGAGATTAGCGTTATTAATTAGTTTCGAATCTCAAGGTATAAATAACATGTAGGAATTTCCGAAATGGCCAAGGACATATTGCAATCATAAAAATGTATTTCATTCTTAAAGAGAAGGAAGGTCTATGCCCATATAAACATGGCGAATCATAATTTTGTCTGCAATATACAATAGTATACCACATGCGTGTATAAGATACATATATTATATTTTGTCGGTCGACCATAAGAGTGCCAGGCAATAGCTTTATTGAACTAATCGTTGATTGTAAATAATTTTTTTTTTTCATGATAGTGAAAATATTTACAGCTTCTGCGACGCCCACTTCCATAAGCTTAATAAATTTCAATCGAATTAGCAATAATCAGGTATATGTTCAGAAAATTGATAATTTCATTGATAATTTTTGCTATAAATATGCTCAAGAAATTATATTTGTTTTTTCCTTATAATTTCTTTAGTTTTATTTTGCAATAATTTCGCAGCCCTGGAGGGGCTTCCAACTCAGAGCGTAAATTATTTTTTATTTAAACAAATTTAATATTTAGAATTCAAATAAATTTTATTTAAAATTCTAGTTTTGGAATTTAGTAGCTTAAATAGAAATTCATTGACTTCACAAATTTTGTATGTTAATTTAGAAAACACTCACTAACAGGATTGCTCATAAAGATAGGCCTAAAAGAAGGATTGCATCATAAGATTAGATTCATTATGATCAATAAACATTATATGTTCATCTTTCAAAATTGTTAGAATGAGGCAAATAAAAATTTCCCAGACAAAAGTAACGTAAAACACAATTATCACAAATACAAAAACTAGAAAGCCAAAAATATTGCATTCAGATTTGTTGTGCCAGAAGACCTCATAATTTATGGGAAATTATACGCTATAAATATTGATCAAAAACGACTGAATTATCTCAATTCGCTTTAATGTTAATCGTTTAAAATTTTCTCCATTTGCAAATCTCTAAAGTTTCTCGATTTATGTGAAATTTGCCATTACCCCTATGCTAAATAACAGAGCTTGTGCAATTGTGATATATATAGGAGGTTTGCCGTTCGGATCAACAACCGCAAGAAAAGTCTTACGAATGTTACTATAATTCTAAGTGGCCTCGAACACAAATCTGACCCTATAGTTGTAATCTTTGAGTTCGGATTTCAAATAAATTTAAAACAATTTGATGAAATATTTTAATTTATTTCAAACGAAATATTAGAAAATGTATTGATAAATTCAATACAACTTTGAACAAATACACTTAACAAATTAACAAACTAACTGCGAACTCTGATTAGAAAAAATTAAGTCAGAACTGTAATTGTGTCTGTATGAGTTTGGAAAAATCAATTTTATAAATTTATCAAGAATTGAATTTATTTTGAACAAACTACAATGCCCAAGCAATATCTTGGCAATACTCAACTAAATATACATCTTTCTCTGTATATTCATCGGCATTCTACCCATTTGGGCATTTCCAGAACATTGCTATACAACATATTTTGAAACTTAATCTTGAGGCAGAGATTATTACAAAAACTTCTGTTTTCATATTGGCCTAATTTGACGGTTTTTCCTGTGGCATAGTTTGAAGGGATTGTGTATGCTAAGAAACTACAAACATTCATACCGAAAAAAGTAATTTGGGCCCAGAAACGTTGCCTTCTGGAAAATAATGTAGAAACAGCAAAGATTTGTTAGCAGTTGACAGACGTGGTAGTTCTAAAACCTATCCATGTTCCTTAAAAATTAACATTAATAAATAATTTTAAATGTTGTTTGCATTTTACTTTACTGACTCTTCATTGAACAGTAAGTGGTTCACCCTGAGAACGCAAATTTGTAACAATAATATTTAATATAAATATTATAGATATTATACCAAACAAGTTATTTGTTCCTATAATGTGATTAATTTGCAGTTGCATCAGGTATACTCGAAATACAAACATTTTTCGCTCTCGCATGATATCATCCAACAATTCTGATTTGTACAAATAAGCCAAAAAGGATGATAACCTCGATTTAATATCTGGTTGAAAGATATTGAACCTGAATTTTTGATGTTGAAATTTCGAAAATATAATTACTCTAAGTTATTTGTGTAAACGAGTCACAAAGGATGATAACCTCGTTTTAATACTGATTGAAAGTTATTGAACCTGAATTTTTAATGTTGAAATTTTTGATACTTCTAAAATATGTATATTTTACGTTACCTATATCTCTATGATTCAGGCTGTTATAATTTATTTTGTACGTTTTTAGAATTATGGAAGAATATTTCCTTACTCGCATTTGGGACGCGTACTGAAATTTGGCCAGGCATATGATTTACAAGTTTATTTTTTATAATATATTTGAACAGTTGGAGTTGCATTCACATATCCCTGAAGTATAGACAAATTAATTACAATGCCGATAGCGAGTGATCAACTCACACTCTTGATGAGATGAAAATTTTTTGGCATATGCATAGTCGTAAAGTTACCACTTATCTGCATTATACAAATATAAGATAACATATAAATTAATAAATAGTTTAAGATTCCAAATGTCTAATTATCTACTTACTGGGTAATCATACTTTATATTTATATTAGACGCTTGTTCAAGTTTAATTAGATCATAAAACACAATTAATGTGTTATTTATACGATTTGTTAATTGTTAATAAACTTTCAACAACTATATATATTCTGCAACCATAATATATGTAGCATGAAAAATATTATAATAAACAGTATTTTATGCAATAATTATCGTTTTGATCTACAGAAATAAAATAATTATAACACTTCCATAAACTTAATTTCAAACTAATTTTTTGTGTTTATCCAGGTCGCGCAGTATTTCATCTATATATGCATTAAATAAAAACGCACCTCAAGCATTGTACACAGCTGCAATTCGATTAATTATTAGCTAGTATACCGCGGATATTGCTATCGATTATAAAATTAGTGATGCAAAAAATTATTATTCAAATTGATTTAGATGATTTAGTCCGATGAGTATAAGCTTCTCATTGATCTAATATATAAGTACGTACATATTTGTGCATAATAAGTCGATATATTATAGATAAGGGAGAAAATGTGATTATCAATATTGCCAGTATGTACCTATATAATATGATTAAATATGTGGATGGTGAAAATACTGAAAACTTATAGTATTTTCAAGGATATCCGTTATTACATATACATACTTGTATAAGAAAGTTTTGAAGGTCTTGATATATCGTTACGACATTTTTATATACAAATTATTTTTATGATCGATATAAATAATAAACATGTTATGTATTTCGAAATAAATCTTATAATAGTTAGCACCTCATATTTATACTATTTTCACTTTATATATTTAGCCTCGGCGTATATAAAGCACAAACAAACCATATAGATACTATATACATATATCTATATATACTACGATGTTATCTGTAAAGTAAAAATCGATTTAATTATAAATCCCGCATAATATATTAAATTAACATCGTATATTTATAAAATTCATTCAACTTTATATATATTGATTCTATATAATATATCGGCTTCCAAATTTCTTATCTTACCATACCTTTACCTATATACGTGAATCGGTAAACTTTAACATTTTACGCGAAATTATTTCTTTGCGGCTTATTTTAAAGTGCTAACCAAAATGGATGTGATCGAATATACATTTGATATTTTGTTTACATGTAATAAAGATAAACTTTGTAACTATCTTCTTTCAAATTTCCATAATAAAATTTGAGTCACTCAGATTAGTAATAAAGTAATATACAATGTATCTGTGTTGTTTTTTTAATTTGTTACAGATCTAGTTATTATCTAGAAATTCTTATTCAAATTTTATGGGATAGTCTGTGAATGAATTGATTACATCATTTTTAGGGCGGCCCACTGCTGTATGGACAATTTTTTGGGATTTGAGTGAACGAACTTTTTGTATCGCTATACAAAAGTTATATTTTTACCTTAAATACTGTAATGTAATCTTGTGGAGGTTTTGAGTATTTCCGCCTGAGCACTGTATGAGAGAATGCATCATTTTGGCATACAATAAATAGAAACGTTGACCAGAAAAAAATTGTGATTTTACTCAAAGACGACTTCACGAGATCACCATGTTTTCGGTTGATATATCAATCGACAAGAAACTTTTTATCAATTATGTAAAGTTTTATACTTGCCATTGTGCGAAAATAAATCCGTTACTAAACTGACTTTTGCAACTTCTCACGCATTGATGATGTCTTGTATTTATTGCATTTTAATACGATATTTCTTAGCATTAGCTAAAATTCAGAAATTCGAATCGCGGTATTATTTAAATTTCAATGAAATAAAATGTTATTTTCATGTCAATAGATAAATAATAATATATCCTCCATCAAAGTGTATGATTAGACGCCAGAACAGTACCTCATGGCTCTCGAAAACCTTTTTCTATTTACAGCGGATTCTGCCACTACAACAATCTTGTCGTATACAAAGAAGTTTCGTGACATCATTAATTTTATGCTGGCTTCGACTATTTGTATGTATAATAAATATTAACCCGTAAAATATTACATATTTCGAAAAATTTATATTTTGCAAAAACATAGAATTGGTCTAAAAACATAAAAATAAATTAAATAGTGATGAACGTTATTGTAAATAAATGCCCAGTTTTAAACTATAAGCAATCTGTCACGATAGCGAGCGATATTTATTAAAGGTGATGTCTATCATATACATATATATATTTTGAGCGTTCATATGAGTATAACCGCATTAAATAAAATTGAAAATACTTATTAGAATAAATAACGAATAATTTATTCTAATTAATATATAATTTAATTATTATTTAAGTATGTACTTGCGAGATTAATATCCAAAATATGTTCGCCAAAAAGGGATATACATATATATAATATATATATATATATAAAACAACTGAATAATTTTTTGATTTATATTTCACAACGCCTGCTTTTTGTGTGTGGTTAAACCGAAAACTATTTTTATGTGTACTTGTTAAGTTGGTATGACTGATAACATAATATTTTTTTATACGTTTTTAAAATTTTGGTGCTGTCAGTTGTCGAGAAAATGTCAAAATTTAATTAAACATCTGGAAAATGAACTTATAAGTATTTGAAGTATTTATAAGTGTTTGGGCTTTCCATATGTTTGATTAGCTGAGACTAATTTGTAATATAATTTTTGCAGAAAAATACTGAGTTTAAAGATCAATTAGAATTTATTATATTTTGTGTTCCATTCATATTGATAGTTATATAAATAGTTAAATTATAAATCATTAACATTATGCGGCAATGGGAAAATTATCCAATTAATTTTGGCGGATGAGATTTATAATTAAAGCTAGTTCAAGTGACTTGATTTATGATGTAATAACAACTATTTTGGAAATTTTTTAATTTATCATGTGGCAGCAAAAAAATCATGTATTTTTAATTATCGATTAATGATTTACTGAAGATAAATTTGAGGTCATCCTCATAAAGTCAAACACCCGAGTATATCTAAAGTTCGATCAGTAAACTTTTGAATAATAATGGAATGTGTGTGCCCAAATCAAATATATTTTATGAAACATGTGTATAATATAGAAGTTCAAATTTCTACTATATGTACGTATATACCAAATATGGAATCAAAATCTTAATTCATCGATAAACAAATTAAGCAGCAGTGTTTTTAGACTATCAAATTTAAACATGTACTCCTAAATCCACTAGTGTTTCCAGATTTTGTGCTATCATTTGACTTAAAAAGAAGATCGCTATAAGAATAAAGAAGTTGCGAATAAAGAGGTCACGAATAAAATGTATAAAAATCAACTGGGCAATCGCACTGCCACTCAACTATAATAGAAGCAGTAGAGGTTAATTGTTAAGATGGTGTTAAGATAAATGTTTATATTCATATAGCAAAAGTATATTCGCCTTCTAAGAACACCTACATATTGCTGCTAGTATTCCATATATGAGCCCGCAAGAAGATCAGAATTAGTTTATATGTAAAATCATCTAGAATTTTATAAACTTTTCTTGTTGATTTACATTATGCCCTATACCATGTTACAAAAGATTTAGAAGTTAAAACTAGTTAATTCTTTAACGATATTCTACCATTTAAAGTATACCCTGCAATTCTAACTATAGTCTAAAATTCATTATTTTATTCTATATACTAAAAGTTGTTAACAAATCAAATAGTTGTGAATATCATACAGCTATTTCACATATAAACAATTTATGGTAGTTTGGTTCTTAGAGATCACTACAGTATAGCCACTTTAAAGGCAACTACTATTGATGTTATAAAAAATATTGGCTGGCTCATAAATATTTTTCGAATATTGTTCGCAAATTCATTTTTATCAACACTATTAGCTATTATTCTTTTAAGCGCCGCTAGAGAGGCTAGTACCAGCGAAAGGAAATGATGTGAGTTTATACATGAAATTGCCTATGCCGAACACTTTGCGTTAAAAGGCTAATACATATAACATTGTTATTAGCTTAGTAGCGGTTGATGTGTGGTAAACACTATTTCTGGGAAATTCACATTTTTTTGTAGCCGCAAATAATACGAAATATCTGTATATATGTATGTTATTCTTGTATTTTATCTTCTTAAAAATATAGCCAATTATATTTGGCGGATACCTCTATTAATTAAAACGAGTTACGTTAAATTTTTATGTCAGTTTATGATTTATGAAACTAACAACTAAACATACTTGGGAATTTTGCGGTTTGAACACAAATTAATTATTTATTGACGACACATTCCGGAGGTCAGACGTCCGAATATATCTGAAATTCAATCAGTAACCTTTTGAATCGTGATTTCCGGGGTCAAAAATACCTAAATTAAATGTATAAATAATAATTTGGATAACATCATTGGAAAATCATCCATAACAATATTAATTGTGTGGGTTTTTTGGACTCTGGACTTTAATTAAATTATCGCGTGCCGTTTACGCGGAGCAATAACACAACTTGTTTACTAAATTTCCAATGTTCTCATTCTATATAAATAATACTATCAATATTACTTCACTGATATATGGTTTTGGCGTATATATTGGATATTTATATAAGATCACGGTCCAAAATCTATAACCCAAAAAGTTAATTCAATATCAAACAATCGCAGATTTACATTAAAATACGAAATGTTTGTCACCCTTGTTTGTTGTATCAAAATGTATACAAATAAACGATTTCTATCGTCAATATCAAATGCACACACAAAAAAAATCTTTTATTGATCAAGAAGCTGGTAATGAAATTACTTATATCTAGAGAACTTTCTTGTTGTTCTCGATTTACGTATACATTTATACAAACATATGTGTAATGTGTTTCAAATATGCATAATTTACACCCAAAAATTACGTGTGAAAAGCATTTTGAAGGTTAATAACAGTACATATATATCCTCCACGCTTTGGTCATAATTCTATATTAAATCTCTATAAACCATGATATCTGCGTGAATTGATTTTTTTTCGATGACAACGACGCGTCTTAGGATGTTGGCTTACCATAATAATAAACTAAAACTTGAAATTTATGTTTACATTTCTCATTACGTAAGACCTGAAGACGATTTGATTGTTTAATTAAACAAATATCATCTTGGCTCGTATATACTATACATATATGTACCTTTGAAGACTACCAAAAATTTCGGATGCAAATAATGCGCAAGATAAATTTGATCAATTCTGGATGTCGTGCTGCCGTAATTGTTTGGTCTATATAGAGACGGTTAGTCATACTTAAATTTGATATATTAAATTGACAATAATAAGTTATTTGTTTTGCATATTTAACCAAAGCTAATTCAACCCTTCTAAAATATGCGTCTATATATACATAAATTAGCAAATGTTGTATAGCAATTAACTTTCTGTTAAATTAACATAATCACCTGAAATTTTCTATATATACTGGTATTCATGATTTCATATCTGGATCGTAAGCCTGCATCTCATGCAATCTGCGATCGATTATATGTATACATTCTATCCATATATTTACTAATTTATGCGTATAAATTATATAAAAAAGAAATGGCGAAATCATGATTTGTGCGTTCTGCGTCAAACACTAAATTTTATACACATATATTCGAAATTACAAGAGTTACGTCATTTCTGATCTCGAAACATATACTATCGATTGGTCGATCGGAGACATTAAAAAAAATTTCTTCTTTTATATATACAGAAAGGAGTTTCAAATCACAGTCTAAAGTTATATAATCGTTACGACCAAATGTCAAAACCATGTATATATATACGAGTATATATATATAAATATATATATACCTGAGTACGGAGTAAATCTTGTCATATTGCGCGGTTATCAAAAATAAACGTCACATAAATGGCACATGATTAATATTTAGCTCGGATGACGGAGATCTGTTTTAATTCACTAATTTAAAGACCACGCGGACCATACGTTTAGCAACAGCATTCCTTAGTTGCGTATTTGCTGCTACATATGGCGTCATATGCATATATTGGAAATTTTGTATTTAATTCTTGCTTGCATATTATGCAGATTACGATTTTTTTTTCGCTCTCTAAGTATCATGACCTTTGTTATTATGTATATGTATATACATAGTTGCGCTGAGTGTTGGGAACGTGCCATTGAACTCTGTTCGAGATGTTAGTTTGATTTTGGGTATATCACTAAATCAGGATAAATTGAATTACATATTATCAAAGCGCTTTAACTCTCCGGAACTTATAGCTGTATTAAACGATGATGCTGCGGTACAATATTCCATCGCGTGAGATTGCCTATATGTCATACTCAGGAATTTTAGTCAAATTACGTCTATAACGTAGAAATACGCCTTTGACAAAACACATTTAGACGTAGGGCTTAAACAGCTTTCCACACCCACATTTTTATGAAATTGTTTATTATTTCTGCAACTTCAGGTTGTATAGCTATACTTCAGTTGAGTATAGAATAGATGAACTAATTCAAATTGAGGGTCGGGTATGGTTATTTGGCTAAAGAATCAAATCATAAATTTAATGGTTCGTGGACGCTTAAATGATATGGAACATTTTCATAAAAGTGTGTCAGTCAATTCATCGGTTAGGAACCTCTTCTGCTTAAGATTCATTACATTCGAATTATTTAGGTGGGCCTGGACTTATATATTTGGTATATCTATACTGATGTGAGAAGTCATTATTTCGTCTACAACCCTACAGGCATTACAAGAAACAACACACGCTGGATAATCCATACGTAAGTGTTAACAATCGTCTTATCAGCTTCCTTGAGTACAGGTTTGATTGAATAGTAATATACTATTCAGGTCTAACGCGATGCGTGTAGCATATAAGTACTCGTCGCAGGCTTATTTTAATTGCTAGTATTTTTTCTCATATCGATTCGTATTTTCATATTCCTGCGATGTATGTATAACGTATTTCTTAGTTCATCTGATGGTTGTTTGATGATTTGATTTTCCAAAACCGTCCCAATTTTTTTAGGAAGCTAACTGAAGGATATTCACCTAGATCGTTACTTTCAAAACTATACCCGTCCGTGATACGTTCCCACCTAGCTTTACTAAATGGTGTATGAGACCTTGTGATTTTTGTGTGAGGTCTTTACATAAAAACGGGGAAGAAAACAGTATAATCTCTTGTTATCGGAATTAAGGCAACGTGAGGCAACGCATACTTCAGTCCACCTTGAAGTACGCTGATTACGTAATCTTTATTCCTATAAGCCAGGGTATAATTCCGGGTGTTTTGTAATTTTATAATTTTTGTATTTTACAAGTTTTCTTGGTAGATTATGACAATTATTAATTAAATATCAATCCTTTTTTTATATTTATAAATTAAATTGAACAATTTAAAAAAAATTAAATTAAAATTAATTAAAAATTAAATTGAACAACATTTAAAATGACAATCTCCTGAAAATTCTGAAATTTTTGCTAAGCAACGAAATTTAATCTCCTTGTAGAAAGGTTTGTGTGATAAAGTCATGTGACATGTGAGATTGTGCGCAGGTATTACAGGTTATGTATACAGAAAATGAAATTTACTAGTCGACGATATAGACAAATATACTCAAGCTGAGATAACAGCAATGACTAATTGATAACCATCATTAACTTAAATAAACATAAAACCGAACAGTGAATTTGTCTAGTTCCCTCCGCTTATGTTGATTAATCATCTGAAATTACTAGAAAAACTCTTTAAATTCGCAAACAATTAATAACCTTGTAATCAAAGAGAAAGATGAGCTTTTTAATAATATTCACTTCCAATTAATTATCCCCACACAATTCATTTATATAGAAACGAGATAAATCATTCTGCGCGTAACAAATTACAAATATTTACGCAAATATCTTCATTTCGTTGGCATACACAATAATCACCTACACTTAGCGTCTATATGCAATCCATCTTTAAGTCAGTTTATTACGTGTTATTCAGGAGTAGCATTGCAAACCACACATATACACATTCAAAAATTTTCTCGAAACCGCGGTCAAAATTGAAATATGTTTGTTTGTCTCAATTGAATAAATGCTTATTATGGTTAATGTGCCAAAAGGAGAACATTGATCAGTATAATACGGAATATATATATATAGACATGGGAGGATGAATTAAGGAGGATCGAGGACAAGGTTCCATCTAAAGTTTAACGTATGATGAAATACATTATGGGCTAGTTTATGTATATTGGGGGTTTTCTGGATGAATATGGAAGTATCTACCAATCCACCAATCGCAGCCACCAACATTCAACACTGGGCTTCTACAAAACAGCTCTCGCCAATATTCTAGGGGCTAATAATCTCTTGTATACTTGCAGAGCTCTATTAGATTCCGGAACTATAGACTAATTCATGAACAAGTCATGCCTCCAGAAGTTGGGATTCATCGAACAACAGTCGAAGGGCATCATTTTACATTGAAGCTTTTGTTTTGTCAACGATTACGTCACTACAACAGATTACCGATGTGTGGAATTCAAAAGTACCAAGGGTAGAGTCGTTTTTGATGGGTCGGACAAAACAAAAACAGGCAGGTCTCTAAATAAAAGTTCGTTTGTTGGGCCATCAATACAGCAAACTCTGCAATAATTACTATACTGCGCTTACGTATAAACAAAATACAAATTTTCAGAGAATTTCGTGGAGAAAGAGCCCTCTGTACCAATACTAGAATTTCGTTTACTTACCGTTACATGTGAAATAGCACCAGCACCATTCCTGTCCAACCGAGTTTTAAAACAGACTGCCGCGATGACAATCAAAACACGTTTCTGATGGCGGCAACTATCATCGAAATTTATACGTTAGCGACCTGATGACCGAAACGGATACACTGGACCAGAAGCTTCTATAAGTTTTTTATCACACATAGTTCGGTTGCTCCTATAACGATCTACGTCAAGACGATACTCTGAAGAACTTGGTCAAAGTCTTTAGATTGGGAGGATCCTTTGCTACAAGATGTTTCAGATGATTGGCGCAAATTTCGAGATAAAATAAAATTAGTGTAGTCTATCAGGATCCTATAAATTTGGTCGGATTTTCAGATGCGTCCCAAATTGCCTATGCTGCTGCCCATAAATTTCATAATGCCAAATTGGATATGAGATTTGTATTCTCGATGGATGATCTGTGCTTAGGTCGGTTTGCCCAGATGCAGGTATATATACTCGTACAATATTAAAGTTTAATTAAATAAATTTAAATTTATTTAATTACGTAAAAAAATTCTACATTCCAAATTGACCACCGCAATGCAAAGAATTGTTGAAGAGATCTTGAATACAATTCATGCATTATCCGGGATTCTAAACGTAATAAAGGATATCTCAAAACAAACATCCAATACACAGAACTCCCCCTTTGGTGTCTCTAATACGTCTTGTCCTGATACGTGAATGTGTATCGGTTTTAATATTGGCACTGCCAACTCATGAATACGGCTATGCAAGTTGCTGTCAACAAAAATAAAATCGTTTGCTTTTACAGCAGAGGCATCTTAAAAAATATTAACAAACAATGCTAAATCAAAAGCCAACAGCCACACCAATTGTTGCAAAATTATGTTTGGGCAAAATGAACATAAACATAGTGACAGCCATAATCACATCCCGATCGACTAGTGGTATGCTCCTGTCATCAATTTCAGTATTCCTGTCAACGTATAAAATTCGAGCAGAATAGTCGATCTTTGCAAGCACTCACATATCAAAACACACGAAAAATTATCTTGCATCAGTGCTGGACAATTTTTGGTGTGTTTCACTATATGTGAGTGCTTGATAAGGTGTACTAAAATTTGGTAGCGAGAGATTTTAATTTTTTTATTTTAAATTTTTATTGTACTTTGGTATATTGTTTTGGGTACTATATTCCTTCTACTCAGGCGTTATGTAGTTTAGATTAATAATTTGATTAATTTAAATAATGTAAAGTGGAAATACCTCCGATATATACGATTTAACAAATACATAATACTTTCTTTGGTCGGGTTTGCCAAGCTGATAGTTTTATTATACATATTATCACCGCTTAAATTTCTAAAATAGACAATAATTATAATTAGCCCATATATCTCTATAACACAATGTATATCGTATTTGACATTTATCTATTTGTCTATATGCTTATTTAATGAAATATAACAAAACGTGCATGTAAGTATAACAAACATGCGTTAATTGTATACAACATGCGCTCTGGACACTTCTCTATATATACACCTAATTTTTCATAATTAGCATCATTCATAATTAAAATTTGTCTTATGTACATATGTAGACATAATAAATCGAAAATCGGTCCATATAATCCAGCTTATAATGTTTACAAACTTAAACAATACGGGAAATAAATCAACATGTTTGTAATATCGTAAATCATATGGATTACGGAATCGAACGCGGTAAAATGATTAATTAGTGGAGCTTTTTCGTGGTATAATAATCGCATGCGATAGATGACTGTACAGTCACCAAAAAAAAAAATTATACAAATTAAAAAATTAATAAAAGCAGATCCAAGGGCGAGCACGTCTTGTGCCTATATATGTAGATATCTAGATAATTGTCCTAATAAATACTAATTCAAGGCAATAACAATAACTATAAATATAAATCAATAAATTAAAACTATTAACTCGAATAAAATATATATACGCACCAAATAAACGCTTTCACTTGAGGTTCGTTTCTTATTCGGACGTTTAAATCTTTTGATTATATTTAGTTTGTTTTCCTTAGAATTTTCTCATGGCTTTGCACAATTTTAGTCCACTTATCGTAATTAATTGAGACAATTTGTGAATTCTGTACCATTTAATTGAATATCCGGCGGATGGTTATGTGAGAGTACATTTAGATACACAGTTCCATTCACTTTTATTTTTATATATATATGGATATATGTATATATATGTTATATATTTCATCATCATAATATATATATTGGTCAGGTGATCGCTCTTCCATTCGATAAAAATTAATTTTTATGACGCACTTTTGATAACAACCATCTTGCGCTAAATTATATATATGTATATATAGTCTTATGGCGTTGTTATCTTAAATCACGATAAAATATTATACGTTTTAGATCGTGTCTGCGCGTTATGAACATTTCGAATTTTGGTTTTTAGGTCAAACTATATAAACTTGACCTATGATTTTAATTATCGATACCAACTACATACTATATATATATGACGATATAATCACACTCTCTCTTTCTCACTCTCTCTCGCGTTCACTTATATAAATTCGAAAAATACAAAATCCTATATATTATGTGTTGCAATCGCCAATGAATTTCCAATCATCATTTTGTATTATAAAAACTATAAAAAGTGACATCGAAAACTATAAATTAAATAATTATTATATTGTTTGACTTCTTCGCGATCGCGCGTTGTTCGCGCGCGATATTGCTTTTCTTCTTCGCATATTTATTATTTGTTACTTTCTTACAATTCATATATATGCACACTATTGTGGTTTATTATATGTATTTAATGTTGCCACACAGATTAGTTATGTGAAAGATGCTATTTAGCGAAAATGATTTATGTAAAGTTTATTTTTCTATAAGGAGTTGTGTGCGTATCTTGAATGTGTTTTAAAAGATTTTTTTTCACTTGGTATAATTTTGATTATATATGTACATATAAAGCTTGTGGTTGTGGTAGTTATACATTACCGCATTTACCAACCTATGTATATAAGTATATATATAAATATACAATGCATTTGTTATACTTGACTTTTAGCTTAAAGCTATATCACTTATCGTTGAAATGATATTATGTATATGACTATATAGAACATCATACTATAAAATGTCAACTTGATTTGCGTGGGCCATGAAGAGATCAACATTTCTGTTTACAACATAAATATATTCTTACATACTATTCCTAAGGAATAATATTGACGTTTTATAGACTAAATTCAAAAAACTGAACAAATAAAAATAAAAATAATTTACATGCAATGAGACTTTTATTTTTGGTCAGATTTTTCTTCCGAGGAAATCCTATACTAACACAGCCGGTTTAGTTCGGTATATCTAATAGAATTTTTTATATGGTTTATATATTATTTTATCATATGTGAAGTTTTTGCTAAACTTTTACTAAAAACTCGTATTATAGAGGTGAATATGTCGAAATACATATATTATATTTCGTTAAATTTTACGATTATTTAAGTTACAGCGCTTACTTTAGTGATAGGATTTTTGGCTCTTTAATTTCGAAAACGAACTTACAGAATTAGAATTTTTAAATGGTTAATTTTGCGACTCTTTCAAAGATTATAGATCGTTTATTTTTTTTTTCAAATAAATTCATTGCTTGAATTTCGGGCCCAAAAATGGATTCTAGGATTTCTAGGTTTAGATCCAAAAGTTCCGAAACCTGCTGCCATTAGTTCTAAAATTGAAATTTTCAAAAATGAATTTTGAAGGATCCAGGGGTGCGATTCTGGTTCGATGATATGATAATGAAAAAAAAAATATTATCGGACGTTTCATTGGCTTTTATCATTCTATTTTATTATCAACACATAAAACGCGATTCCGGTTTACCCAATGATAAAAACCAACTAATTCGTATGATTTACGTATGATGTCAGGGCAAACTGTTTATGATTTTCAGTTCAGTGGATTATGTTAGAATAAAATCAATGTCAAAAATTGTATTTTTGTTTTTTTATTTGATTTCTAGTTGCAAGCGATTATTCATGGTAAATAGTTGTGTCAGTTCAGCTATATATTTCAGCTAAATCTATAGAATTCGTAAACGTAATATCACAGTTAACATAAATTAAAATGAATTTTATTATTTAGAAATCATTACGAGTACTATAATGTAGATAGTTAACCTATGAACTAGCTGTTCGCCATTTGATGGGGTTATGTATAAAATCAGAAATTCAGATTTTTTTTTATTAAATAATTTAATTTAGATTCATTTAAGGTTCATCTTTAATGTGTCTTTAATGTACATTTAAATATTTAAGAGCAAAACTATATGTTTCATCAAAAATGTGTGTATTTCCAAACAATATCTTCTGATATTTCATTACCGAAAATTACCGATTAACTTAGATAGTTCTCCAAATATTTTGAGTAAAAAAACCTGAGAGGTCCGTCCGGTATAGGTGGAGTCCGTCCAACAATTCAAACTATTATATTATTATTAGGCTACTCTAAATATGATATGTTCAACTCGTGAGACCCCTCAATTAAAAAAGAACATTATTTGATGTCAATAATTCAAAATTAGGTTATTCCTACTCATGTATACCATAAGCTAACTATGTACCATAATAGATTATACCCCGCCAGATTTATCCCCTACACCAAATTGATCATCTGAAGATCGATTACACCAATCGGATAATCCTTGCAGTTATGTAGATTTGTAGAAAATAACAAACCTGAATAATACAAAGATAAAATTTAAGGTCGTTGACCGAAAACAATAATTTGAAATTTTGTGCACAATTAAATTACGTTACGCAGATTTTTAATCAACAATTATTTTGGTACATATACAAATATCAATCCATTCGTAACAATATATTAAATTAAAATAATTACACACTTCGAACATAAAAAATATCTGACTGAGGGTTCAAAATTTCAAAGTTCTAAACCGAAATACAAACATGAAGTAAGTAACAATAAAGACAATAGAAAATAAATTTTATCATCGGTCAAAAATAATTTTCAGCCGTGCACAAAAAGTAAATCATAAAATATTAATTTTTTCGCCAATTTTGACGTGAGTTCATCATATATCACTAGACCGGAATCGCCCGAAATTCAAGCAATAAACTTCAAATTATAGTTTAAATCTGAAAATTCGCATACCACTTTCTTTAAAGTGTCTAGTCCATTCCACGTATCAGGAGTCCTAGTTTCAAAATTAAATTTTTTTGAAATTTACAAGCCCAAAGTCCTAGCATTAAAGTTAGCTCTGCAATTTAATTATTTCATATTTCGACTGCTGGCTCTATAACTAAAATTCTCAAAATTTGGGTTTGAAAAATTCGGTTTCCTAATTGAAAGGCCCGAAATTGTAGCATTTAACGTATTATTAACTGTTAAATCAAATATATCTCTTAAAAGTTTAGACTCTTCCAGGTATCAGGGCTCATTGATCTAAAATGTGTTTTGGAACTAAGATAAAGTTTCGATTGAAAGTTGCCACGATTTGAGATTGAATATTTTGCTCCTTGAAATTACGTTTGAAGGTTAAATCCAAGTTAATTTTTTGATAATTTAATATTAAAATAAACTGTGAAAAGTAGAAAATAAATTGAACGTTTAATTTTAGGTATCTAGTCGATCCTAGGTATCAAGTCTCGTGGTTCCAAAATTAAAATTCTCAAAATTCATATTGTGAAAGTTTGTTTTCATAATTGAAGGGCCCGAAATTCCATCATTGAACTGTTAAGTCCAATATATCTCGTTAAAGTTAATCTTCCAGATATCAGGACTCATTGATCCAAAATTCGTATTATAAAAACTCGCTTTAAAATTATGAATTTTAAGATTTTTAATTTTGGAACTAGAAGTCTAGAACATGGTCTAGAAATTTTAAAGCGAGGTCAGATTTTACGGTTATTTAAATTACAGCGCTTACTTTAGTGTTAGGATTTTGGGCTCATCAATTTCGAAAACGAACTTTCAGAATCTGAATTTTCAAATTTAAGAAACCAAGACTCCCTGTATTATACATATTAAATGAGCCAAATGACTGTCTCGGCTGGATCTGCAATAGTACCCCATTCTGTTGACTCAATTTTTTAGTACATTTTCAATCGTTTTAGTCTCTATTTCACCAATAGTCAATCGTAGGAAATAAAATGTCAGTTAACAACAATTCTTGTGGACGCTGGTGGGTTGAGGTGCTTGGATGTTGACGGACACTTTCAGCTACAGTATGACTCAACTAATACTAAATTCTAAAACATATTACATCTTTTGATGAAAATTGAAAATGTTGTCTGAAAACTTGTACATTTTCGATTAAAATACTTGCTTCTAAAATGATGTAGTGAGGCTGCTATATAATCGGTTCTTCAGTCTCATGCTAATTAACGCACTCCTTATTATCGTCCTGTTGATTTGCTTAATACGGCTTGGACAGCATTTGAAAATCAATCAAGTTGAGAAACGCTTTTTTGAGCCGTTTCAAAGTTTGGATGACGTTGACGGTTGACGTTTATTATTCGAAAGTTGGATTTGTCTTATCGCCTTGGGAAACTGACCTGATACATGTTCACCGTATGTACACGGCTCTTCTTGCATGAATATAACAACAAATCCCACTTTCTCTAACTAGTTCATTTTCAGATGCTTCAGTTTGTATTTGGCAGATTCATATGATGTCGCGATGATCAATTTCCTCTTAGTTCATCTGATTGTGTGAAAGTATACGACTATTATAATAGTGTAACCATTTCGATGTTGTTTGAATCGTTTTTCATTTTTTTCGGGATTGGTCTTCCATCTACAATTAATCAACCAACTCATATCATAATTGTAACTGATATGCACCTATAATTTGGGCTATCAATTTCAGAATGCAAGAATCACACAATTTACTATGTGAGATGAACATCATCAATCATTTTATCCTTATCCAGACGTGCATAAGCTTCGTCTTCTTCAATCATCCCTTTTATTGTGTTACTCAGTCTCCGACATAAAAGTAAACGCTCGCGAGGATTCGGAACGTTGGTGTTGATACAGTGGTGTGGGTTTAATTTTTGATGTAGCCAGCGACAGGTTCTCTACCTGTGTTTGCTTATTAATCACATGACTCAAGAGGCCAAGAATACCGATTTTCTACTTCAGCTTTCATATCGGGCCCGCTCTTTTTATGAAAGATTGTACATATAGCTTTATGAATCTGATGGAATTGAATGATCACTGCTTAACAAGTAAGCAGAACAGGATAATCTATTTTCTAGTTCCAATATTTACTAATGAACCGAATATAGGCTGAATATTTACAGAAATTGTTGTCGGTTGGTTTGCGAATCAAGCCCTGCTTGGCACAGAAATGTCTATGCCCCGATCCACAAAAAGCGAAATCAATTCGAATGACAAAAAACAAAAAAAGATAAGATTTCGGCTTACTTATCTGCAAGATTTGGTAAAATAAAAGTGCTACGATTGCTAGCTCAAAACCTTTGAGGCCGAATGGTCAATATGTGCCACGCCTTTGTTATATTAAAACAAAACAAAACGATGGGCCCAAAGATGAAAATAAGTAATGGGGCCTTGAAACGTACTCATTGCATAAACTAAGCCAGAGTTAAAGATGATCTGAAGTGCTCAGCAGCTGAGATGGTTTACAGTCAAACCATCAAACTAGAAGGAGAGTTCTTTATCAAAATTTTTCCTTCATCTATGTACCACTGCCAGCGAAATAGTCATAGATCAGCTATACGCACCACCATCCACCATTTGGCGTTATATTTTATAATACCTAACGGTGGTGAAAACTAAATTAACAAGTAGTGAGTTAAATTAAGAAAAAGAATGTTACACATATAAATAAATAAATAATTATAATATTTTTAATTCGGGGTCACCATTATGGAAATATGTATGTACATAGTGGTGACCCCGACGTGACTGAAGGAAGGAGATGCTGTAATAATCCCCGCCCTACAATATATTACGGCAGGAGGTTTATATAACGGCTTCTATCAACCACCATAATGCTTCTTATACACACATACATATAAATATTTTTATATAGCATCTTCTGATATATGACCAAAGTCTAATTTTTATTAAATTAAAAATGAAGCGTTATGCTCACCTGTCTTATTATTATTATACTATTATTAAAGTAAAATGCATTCTTTTAAAATAATAATTAATTTTAATTACGAACAAACATATACATCGTATAAAATATACAAAAAAAAATTACAAAACCATACAGATTGTTTAACTAATTGAAAAAAAATAATTAAGAGATTAGTGTAAATAACTCGCGCGCAATCGATCGTCGATTTTGCCATAATACACAAAATATTGTTTTTTAAGCGCATAAGACATACGATATACGATTGAACTTTGAAACTATAATTACGAAGCTCGTCAAATTAAAGTTAGATTTAGTAAAGTTGGCAAATTTTAATATTTCTTTGTACGTATAAACTATATACATATATACGTATATATGCACCGTATGTACTCGTATAATTGGGGCCAAATATTTATTAGGCTTGTTGACGACATAGATATTAGATATTTACTAAACTACTTACATATATCGCGCGCATTTAGATTGAGGTGATGATGGGAAAGCATTTAAATTGTTTGTATTATAAAAATTGATTACATCATATAATATGATGTGAATGGAATCGTGTGCGAAAAACACTTGAAATACTAGTAAAATTTGAAGAGGAATCAGGTATGTCATATATTGTGCATTGTTTGCTTGATTTGACGTAAATTCCTTAAATATTTACGTAGGTCAGCATTAAACCGATTTTTGAAGATATCGTTTAAAGTACCATTAATTGTTCCCGTATGTCCAAATAAATATTTTCAATTGTCATTCTGTGTTAGCAAAAATTTTATACACAGACAATCTTAATAAGTTTTTGGTACACTTGAACCTCAATCCGCATTTATTATTTTGATTAATGAATTAAGAATCATATTATAGTTTGTAGAATTTATGTGATGTGCCTTTTATTATGTTTATATATACATACAATATACATTGTGATGTATAGGATAGTTTTAAGTGGGAGGTGGTAAATTTGAATTCACCTTGACGCGCTCTAAAGTGAGGTCATGTTAAAATAATACGCAATTTCTATGAAAACTACTTACGTAATGATCTCCTAAGGCAATCAAAGTTTAGATTCCTGTTGCGTAAATAATGTATCACATATAGGAAATAACCTTCATAATTTACATACCAAAGATGAACAGATTCTTTATAATAATACTACACTATCTATACGAGTATATGCACGGATAATTAATCATATAGCATGCGCGATCAGCTTTGCACAAGTAAATCAAAATCAGGAAATAAAGTAACCCGATCGCCTTAATAAAATACTTAGTGACACCTTTCGCTACCATACACATAATTTAATTTCCTGATGGCATAAACCAATATACGCTTTGTGTCCAAAAATAAAAAAAAAACAGTCGATTTAGCTTCAAGGTTTATAAATAAGCGCGCTTTTATTGCTAATATGCTGCAACCTTTTGTTTACAACAATTTTAATAAAATACAATAACTATGATTGCCAAGAAGTACTAACTAGTTATACTACACTAGTCATATATATACTAACTACATATATACTTGTCTACCAAACAATATTTTGATATGATTCAATCAGCAATAATTTAAAAAACGCGATTGCATATTATTGTAATGTATGTATAGTGTACACTATACCGCGACCAATTCGTATAATTTTATTGCATATACATCGAGGTTTATTCACGTGTGTTGAATAAATAAAATCTGACTGCAATAACAACAAACACACAAGAAATTAAACATTTCGTCGATTTTATTTGCCAATCGTAAATTATTTTTTATTTTAATAAATAATTATTGTGTTTAGTTGTTATTATTATTGTTTAAAGAAATAAAATAAAAACAAAATAATTATATTGGTATAAGATTTGTGGAATTTTACTTGCGGTTTTTAAATTAATTATACATACATATACACCACCTAGAAATCTTAATCTTCGACACGACAAAATACAGAAAATTACATTTAAATTTACCAGTTTGCTACAAAAACATAGCTTTCAAAGTCCCCTTCGCATAAAATATTTGACAAATTTGGTTAAAATTCGTTCGTGTATGGGGTTGCTATAGAAACGATGTTTTAATTTTTTTATAACGGATCTTTTTAAAATCAAATCATATTATGTAAAAATAAAACAAAGGAATACTCCAGTCATACTTCAGTGTTAAACATGTTGTTCATAAAAGGGGGCGATCATTATTTTTAATATTTGTAGCTGAATATATACATAGTAGTAAAGCTAATTTATCCAAAGTATTGGGGCCCTATTTCTAAATAGTGTTGCCAACTATTATTTTTGGTGGGTGCCAGATTGATGTCAAGATAGTGCTAGATTGACAGTATAGAGTGCTAAATAATTTCAATTCCAAAGCTAGGCCCTGGTTCATTCACAAAATGTATAAATTCTATAGCTCTAATTTCACTGAAATTATTTATGGGGAATACGTTACTATGTACTTATCTTGTAATGTATGTAATGTTGCGTGAGGAACTAAAACACCGCTTTGTTAAACACCGCAAACCACTTTAATTATTTTATTATAAATAAAAGAAGTTAAAGAAGTTAATACGATAATAACTTTAATTATTGATATTTTATTATTTATTATTTAATTTTAATTATTTATTAGCACGTCTGAATAGATCGCCAGTTGATGAGGAAGAGAACATAATTTTAATTTGTGTCAAGATTGTCATGTTTTTTATAGGAACATTATTATTTAAAATCAAGCTTAACCTCATAAATTTGAATTATAGACTGTGTCCGAAACCCGTAATAAATATTTTTTAGTACAGAATTTTGACATTTACATGCAAAAACCTAAGATACCCAAATTATTATAGTCTATCGCTATCATTATTTGTGTGCTGTAATTGCGTATATATGTACTTGTATAATATATGAAGTATTCGAAAATCGTTGAAAAAATTTAGTTTATTTCAAAATTTTTCCCGGCTAAGACAGATATAAGAATAAAAATGGTTCTGGTAAAAATTGTGAATTTTGTTATTTTTACGATAGATCTGACAAATGTGTTTAGTCATAATAAATCCAAATAGTGTTGTTTCTAGTACAATTAACAATAATAATAAGAGTGAGCCAGAAAATACACATTTACAAACTTCAGTATATATGATGCCATAAAACATAATCAAGAAGTGCAATTGACCGATGACCGGAGCGATTTAAAATTGTCGCAAATTGGTTCCCCATTACTTATTGCCCAGGATAATCGAAATAAACGGAATACAATTAATTCGTACAGCAATATCAGATATGGTGACGGTGAAGATGAACAAACGTATGTATCGGACAATATGTGTCACCACAATCGTCCAGCCAAAGAAAATGACTACACAATATCCATAGCGCAAAGAATGTCATCAATCAGCTCATTAGCATTCTTGGTTGGTAAAATTATACTCTGGCTCACCGCCCTTCTTGTATTACCATTTTTCATTTTAAAAGCAATTCTGATTAAAATAATTCTTGGTCTTAAAACTTTGACGGTTGTAAATAGCATCTTCTTTGGCGCTATGGTGTGGCGCTTCTTTAATTTAAACAATCAAACTCCTGATGATACCCAAGATGATGTTGATGTAGATAATGGTAGTAGCCTTCCTTAATTCAGATTATGGGGAAATTGGTTTGCATGATGTTAAATGAATATTGAAATATGTTAAGGAGACGGATAAAGACTGGTGAACTGTATAGGACCATATTATAGTTAATAAACATTAAATTTAGTAATAAAAGTATAAAACTGCATAAACTAATTTGTAATGTATTTATTTAATGATTTTTGTTATATTATAATATTGGAATATTCAAAATTTCCTGCCTGCTTACCTGATGGCTGTGTACGTATTATTATATCGCATAATGCTAAATGATAATTCCAAAATATTGAAGTGTATGTCGTTCATTTGTGATTGAGCACAACTCCATTTTCAATGGAAATTAAGGGAGTCGCTTTCATCTACCGCAATTTCAAAATTTTAATTTTAAGCTACAGTATTTAAATTTAAACTAAAGCTGATACTCAGAATTTGTGCAACAACTAATGAAAATCAATAGAATGTAAGATACTGATACATTTAATTTAGTTCCGTATATAAAAGTGTTTTATTGAACGATCGGCTAAACCCTACCAACGTTAAAAATTTACTTTGTACTTTCCGAGTACTTTTGATTGCGCAGCAAACAGTTAATTTTGATTAGCCGAACGGTCAGGGCAGAACAATTAATTCAAGCTAAAGATATTTTGCGATAAATAAATTAAATAATATAAAGCCAATAATAATAAAGAACAAGAAAAGCGATTATTGGTTCCATTATTTACTTTATTTCACAAAAATTTGACGTTTAAAAAAAACATATAACGTGGGGAAAAGGCATTTGAGGTGGGGAGATTTATTACACATTTCGGACGGCATAATAAAATAATAATGTCAAAATTCTGTACTAAAAAATATTTATCACAGGTTTCGGACACAGGAGTGTGTTCATAAACTAGACATTGTAACAATAAAATTTCCCCTTATTATTACAAACGTCATTACCAACTCTACTCGGTACTGCCTTTCTATACGTCAAAATAACAGTCGCAACAATATTGTTACAATGTCGAAATTATGAACACACTCCAGTCATAGTATATGTTCTAAAATTTAGCATAACCGAATTATTCCTAATAATCTAGTACAAAAAATCATTGACAAACTTAATTAATAAAAGATTACTATACTTTTCATAAATAAACTGTATTACATATTTATCGATATAGGGAAATATGTATAACTTTAATCTATTTTATTATATTTAGAACTCGGATACATAAATATATAATTAAATTAACAGCTAAACATTAATTAAATTATCATTCTGGTGAGTTTTCATGTTCGCGATCAAAATTTAACGATTTATGACGCATCTTAATTGTAAACGCTATAATAGGTGAATTTTTTGTTTCGTTTATACGCAGTGTGTAGACACTTTATTGATAAAAAATAATATCTTACAAATGTCCACCACGAACACGTTTGCAGAACTTGACCCTTTGGTCGAAATTTTCGATCGCACATTTTTACATAATTGAGGCTCTATCTCACGATAATAACACGTTCGATATTGGTTTAAAAACTTTCAATTGATTGTGGGCTAGATTCTCCTAAACCTTATCGGTCACATATAGCCCCATAAAAAATAATCTAATGATCTTTAATCAGACGTTCTTGGTGGCCAACTGACATCCGTTCTTTGCGAAATTATTCGTCCAACTAATCAGTTTTTCAATTAACCGATTATTTCATTGACTGTATGACATGAAGCGCCGTCCTGTTGAAGCCATAAGTCGTTAAAATATAAGCCATCAAATATTAGCTATATAAAGTTATTCGCCCTGTAAAGCGAAATAATCCGATCAACAGCTCTTTGATTTTCAGGAGCCCAAATGGGAGAATTTTCTTTGTTTACCTAGCCAGACAAATGGAAATGAGTTTCCTCAGAAGAAATAATCTTTTTTGAAAAACCATCACCATCGTGATTGATGATCGTTCAAGATCCAATCTGCAAATTTTTGGCGTTGAGAATGATCTTGTGGCTTTAATGTGGTGATTAATTGTTGCATTAAATTTTTAATAGCGAGCCCATCTGACGATTTTGTGTACCAAAAATAACGCGAAATGTACGAATTGTTATTTTTAGCGGATGCACCATTTGCATAATGATTTTAATTATTTTAATACGATTTTGAAGCGAAATTGAATTCAGTTTACTAAATGAACTGAATAAACTAAATAAACTGAAGAACGGGATTTTTAAACTAGCTACTTTATATATATATTGGAAGACCCTTGGGTCTATACAGTTTCAATTTTTTCGGAATCGATTTTGAATTAGTCCATAATCTAGCACCCCGCATTTACTTCTATTATTCTGGGCTCGATAGACTAATAAAACACACTAACATTAGCTTTAAAAGAGAGCATGAAATCGTAATTGAAAGGTTTTTCCTTATTTTCAAACAATGCATCGTTGGATTATTTTGTTGAAATAGGAAATGAAAATCTTATTTAATGTGTCATCTTGTTCGGCAATTTACTAACTTTCTAAACTGGTATTTGTTTTTATCGTGTATGTTGAGTAGTTCACTAGATATCAAATGTTTAAGATTATGAGAGTGTGAAATCGTAAGTATTTTTGACAAGGCCGTCACTTTAGAAATAAACTGAAAGAACTGAAATAAATTCATAACGCACAAAAGTACATTGATATATAGCAGACCGTTACAAGACATTACATTTAATGCATAACAGTAATAAAACACTTTATTAAAACATAATGTAGTGGTTTAGCTGATTTAAATTTGTCCTAATTTGTTGGCAATCTTAAAATTGGCAAAGGTAACTTCAAATCACTAAATTATATATTTATCGATTTTTCTGGTTGCCAAATATTTGGAAGTAAAATTTGAATAAATTGATTTCAAGCGGTACCAACACTCAAATTCTGATTTGGATAGAGTGTGGAGCCCACAGCTCACCTGAACGATAAAATGACTTCGACTTTCAAATTTGTAATGCAGCGAAGTATTTTTGATTGCGTTCGTTACAAAAGATCTATATTTGATGCGCCTGTACAGCCCCATAGCACAGCCATAACATCGGCCGAGCTACCCTCGTGATTAAGAACTATGCATTAATATTATTCCCAATAAAAATCCACGCTCGAGTTTTATTGGCAGAATTCTTACAGAAGACTCTGTCATTAAATAAGTTCAATCCAGAGATAGCATTATTATGAAGATATGGTTCCTGGATTAGACAAATATCTGTATGCATTACAACAACTTCCTCAATTCAAATGAAGCAGACTTACTGTTGCAATACATTTTATCTGTTTTATTCTTATCATGGACGACATTAAAGTCGGGCAAAACGGAGAATAAACGAGAGATAATCTTGGAAGAGATCGTCCCCAGAACATACTGCAACAATAAACCGGAACCAGTTATACTCTCGACGGATTTCTGATCAACCCGGAAAACAATCGATTGGCAATTTACCTCACGTTTGAAACGGACTACCTTCCATCTCTCAATCCCAATAGCTGGATTCATGAGCTTGATGTTGGTGCGGTTACTACACCATACCGCCCAGTTTTAGACAGAAAGGTTTGTTCCAAATCTTTTGATTAGTGATAAGAGGACACGAGTTTTCGAACGCTATCTTAGTTGCCAATGCAAGTGACGATGCTTCATCTCCAAGGTCCTTCCTCAACCGAATAACCTTCGGTGGCGCAAGTTAAGAACCTAGCTCGAGAGAGAAAAGACCCCAATCGGTTGATTTCCGTTTGTAGTAAGGCTTAAGAGGAGGTCGTTTAAGGTTAATATTAAACGAGGTACACCTGTGGTCAGAGGTGAGGATGTCATCCGTCATCCTCCAGGCTAAAATTATATCAATAATGGACATGGAGCATAGACTAATATCAATCAACTCTCGCCGGACAGAGTTGACAAAAGTAAGCTTGCTTCCAGTATTGAGAATTTCAAGCTCAGAGGAGCTTATATAATTAAGCAGAGAAGAACCCCTGTGGTTAATGTTCGTACTACTCCAGATCGTGTGATGAGCATTAGCATCACAGCCAATCACCAAAAGGGTGTGATTATTCTTACACCATGTCACAAGATTAGTAAGTTCCTCAAAGGGAGGAGGTGAAGAAGGGAGGCTTCTTTTGCTGCTATTTCCATTATCCTTTGGTTATCAATATCTTCTGAAATGTGTAGTTGAATTTCAATTGGCAGTTTTGTTCGACTATATTTTTATATAAACCATATTTAGTTAATTTATTTCTTAGACGTTGCAGTGGTTCTGCTTTTAAAGCATGTGCGTGCAATTCCTTTTGTTAAACAGAAATATATCAAATGAAGTATTTTCTTTTTATCTGGTGAGTAGGTTGGGTGTGTTTCAAAATTTGAAGAGCTACTCAATTGTAATTCAGTTATTTCTTGTCAATGGAAAGGATATCTACTGTTTGAACTATGGATTGGGATTGAATTTGTAATATATTTCGCAGCTCTCGATAAATTATGCTTAAAATAAATTGATTTTCTTACTGTTGAATACTTTACAAATTTATTGTGAGAATCACGCCAGAAATATATATTTTGGCCCAGTATTGCATTCGCGCATGCTTTACATAGGCTAGAATTGGCCATATCAAGAATATTCCAAATTTTCGGTGTTCTGGAATAGTTGTATGGATGATTTCCGAAAAACCATATTTTTATCATGGAACTAATTGTAACAAACCTAAATACAAATGTTGGCCCAGTATCGAGTTTGTGCATATTCTTCATTGGCTAGAATCGGCCATAGAGTATCCAGAATATTTCAAATTTTCGGATTATTGGAATAGTTGTATGGATGGTTTCCGGAAAACTCAACTTTTATCAAGGAACTTGACATATTCTGAATACTTTATGGCCGATTCTAGCCAATATTTAGTACGCACAAACGTGATACTGAGCCAAAATGTGTATTATAGTTATTCTCAATTAGTTCCTTGATAAAAGTTGCGCTATCCAAAAATCTTTTATATGACCTGATCATATAAAGATTTTCAAAATTTATATTGAGATATATGGTCCCTGTGGTCGGGGGCCACTCACATGTCTCGTAAATCGAAATTGACGAATTTAAATAAACGAACATGTTTCTCAAGAATACCACCACAGTATCCTTTGCTTGGCTTAGGAGGCAACTAAACGGTTGGATCGCTGCGTTGACGACTCGCATCCGTAAAAAAATCAAGTGTTTATAAAGTCAACAAAAAGAAAAATGGATACCGCCAAAACAAGACCGAACCCCCGCTCAAGTACCCGGACACGAGATTTAGGATCGGCACGTGGAACCTGCAGTCACTTAGAAAACCAGGAGCGTTGGAGGGCCTAATCATCACGTGCATGAAGGAGTATCGGCTGGAACTCGTTGCTCTTCAAGAAATTCGCTGGCCTAAAAGTGGAGACTATGTGTCCCAGGGCTATATGTTGCTCTACAGTCGAGATGACCTCGGAAATCTTTTAGCTGGATTTCTTCTTGGGCCACAGGTAAAGAACGATGTTTTGGATTTCCAAGCAGTCAATAACCGATTGTGTAAGCTTCACTTGCGCATGAAGTTAGCCAAACTGTCGATAATTTGTGTACATACACCCACAGAAGTCAGCCAGCCCCAAGATAAAGACACTTTTTACAATGACTTGGACGATCTGATGGGATCTATACCCGAACACGATGTTAGAATGGTAATTGGGAACTCTAATGCTAGAGCTGGCAGAAATCAGACCGACTTGTGTGAAAACATAGGTCCGTACTCCCGACACGAAACTGCGACCGATAATGGTGAGAGAATGATGTACTTTGCGGTTGGTCATGATCTTAGAGTAGCAAGCACATTCTTCCCTCACAAACACATACATCTAGAGACTTGGACACATCCTCGCGGAACTTCCCGCAGCCAAATTGACCATGTGTTAGTCTCTAAAGGACGGGCTCGAGTTCTGCAGGATGTGAGAACTTATCGGTCAGCAACCAAATACGTAGGCAGCGATCATCATTTGGTCGCTGCAAAGCTACGATGGAAGTTTTCGTACAAGTCTGGGAACACAGCGAAACGCGTGGTACGTTTCGACTGTGAAGGTCTGATAAATGAAGATCAAAAGAAACGATATCAGGATCTGGGCAGCGACAACATTGATGAAGCTAATTACCAGTATGGTAAAGCGGATATGTATAGACGGAAGAAGCGAGAATGGTGGAACGCCGATGTTCTGAAAGTACGACAACTCAGCAATGAGCGCAGTTCACTGATCAGGTCTTTTCGCTGCGAGTGATTCTATTTAAATATTATGAGACATCCATTCCCGTACATCATGTGTTCCTGGATTTCCGGCAGGCCTATGACTCGATCAATCTAGAGAGTTTGTGGTCTGCCTTGGAATACCCAGGAATGCCAACAAAATTGGTACGCCTGTGTAGGATGACAGTGACGCAGTCTCAATGCTGTGTTAAAGTTGAGAACAGGCTATCGACAATTTTTGCAGTTAACTCGGGTGTTCAGCAGGGAGATTCTCTGTCCCCGATACTCTTTAATCTCATGTTGGAGTACATCTTTCGTAAAACTGAAACACCTCAGCGCAACATCTTATATCGCCAGTCCAATCATGTGCTTGCATATGCAGATGACATATGCGTGATTGGACCGAATAGCAACGGAGTGAAAGAAATACTTGATCCGCTTGTAGAGTTTTCAGCTTCAGCTGGACTTCAGATCAATGAGCTCAAAATGAAATACCTGATCTCTGGTTTTAGGGACAATGGCACAACAGATTTTAATAGTGGCCACCACACGTTTGAGGGAGTGAGGAGGTTCAAATATTTGGGTTCTCTTATCACTAATTTAAACTAAAGCTGATACTCAGAATTTGTGCAACAACTAATGAAAATCAATAGAATGTAAGATACTGATACATTTAATTTAGTTCCGTATATAAAAGTGTTTTATTGAACGTTCGGCTAAACCCTACCAACGTTATAAATTTAGTTTTTTCTTATAACAGTGTGGGTGAGGATATTAAAGTGCGGCTGGCAGCTGGCAGCCGTGCTTTGTATCCTCTAAGGCCACTGCTAAAATCTAAACACTTATCAAGTACCGTGAAGCTGAAGCTTTACAAAGCGTTGATCAGGCCCGTTGTTATGTTTGGATGTGAAAGTTGGGCGCTGACGGATGAGTACGAGAGATGGCTCCTTATATTTGAGAGAACAGTCATGCTTGTGATTTACGGCCCAAAACGCGAAATAGATAGTACATATCGAGCTCTGTACAATATCGAGATCAGAGATCTATAATGAAGATCTCCGATATTGTACATGAAGTAAGATCTCAGCGAGTACGCTGGCTCGGTCACGTTCTGCGTTCTGATCCGGAACGAATTGTGCAGCGATCTCTGAAAGGAGAGCCACCATATGGTAGACGCAGAGGTCGTTGCAGGCGACGATGGTGTAGAGAATGACTTGGCTTCTTCAAGTTGTCTAGGACAGTATGAAGACCAAGCCCAGGATCGAAACCGTTGGAGCCAGATTGTTGACTCAGTAAGGGGCCAGTAATGTTCTTTAAATACTGCTTATTATTATTATTATTATTAAGATATATTCCGTTTACAGTTGCTCGATTTTGGCCTATTCTATAGTCATAGTAGTGTATGTGGCAAAATAATTTAGTTACCCAAAGTGTGGAACATCCGAAATATATTGAAAAACATGTCCATTACTTAAATGATATATATGGGAATTACTGCTATGATATTCATTCAGAAAACCCTTCGTATTTATTAAAGTATGCTGTGTGCTAATTTTATAAAGGCACTAATTGGCCCAACCAAATCCAAGTACAAAAATTTTAAAATATTTGGGTTTTCTAAAAATGGGATTTCTGGCGTGATGCTCGCCGGTATTCTATGTTTCTATATAAATTTTTTCGTTATTTTGAATTTCGATGTACTTTTGTGCTATAAATCATAAAATTAAATTTTCGGTGTGTTTCCGGTGTGTTAAGTTCCGAAATTTTAATACACGATCCCGTTATGCGTATATAACTCATCATATTATATATAGAATCAAAATTCATTTAATTTTAAATATCAAACAATTACAGAAAGCAATGGCTAGTCCTTCACAAATTGGGAGTCTCGTTGAAATTCGATCTTATAAAATCTATTTAAAAAAACCGATGTTTCGTCTTTCGACTGTGTTTTTTCGATTAAATTTTTTTCGGTCAGTTTGTTTTCGAAATTTTATAATTCGACGTTTTGTTGCTCGATATTTTCGTTTCGACATTTCCGGAAAACGTTCAAATCACCCCAAAGCCAAACCGTTACGATGTTGTTGTGAAAACGATTGATCAAAATGATTTAAGAATTTTTTTCCTGTATATTACAAAATAATTAAATGTATAAAGATTTACATCACCTGGAAATACCAGATAAAATCTTGTATGAACCAAACTAAACGAGTAAATGTTGAATCGCTATGTTTACGAAGAATCACATGTTGATGTATATTCGTGTATATGATGATCCAAAACAATTTGCTATTATCGGAGTTATAGATGATGATGATGCGATATATTTTTATAATATGACCTTTCATTAAATTGGTAACAATAAACATTAAGTCTAAATAATATATATATATATATATATGTATATATACATATTTTATTCGTATATATGTATATTCTAAATTATTTTAACACAACAAGGTCGATCGCAGATCAAGTTCATTAATAACTACAATCTTCTTGAGTTTCAGATATCCGAAGATATAATAATTATAGTCCTTATCTTGTATTTTATTTTTAAATAATTTTAACATGTAGAACTATTTATCTTCTGTAAATTAAAAATATAACTTAAGCTTTCACTTCCGTAAATCAAACTGTCTGGTTTAAATCCGTATCTTGAAGGTAATAAGCGAATTTTGTTTACATTTTGCTTTTAATATTTTATGTATCGTGGATATGGCCATAATTGAAATGTTCGACTTCGTATTCTTCTTTGGTGACCCGTTTTATAGTCAAGATTTAGTCCTTTGTTAGATTTGAGGCCAATTAAAACCGTAAACAATATGAAAATTAAATATTTTTCAAGATATTGTTTATAAATCATATACGTAACTATATAAGGATACATGAATGTTTAGGCGTTTAAATAGGGCGTTTTTTTTTCAAAATAGCCAATGGCGTATTAAAGTAATAAAATATATGGTGACTTAAATTTTGATTAAAAATATTGAAATAATAAATTAAACAACACAAAAATAATCACAATTTTGTTTGGTATACGTATTCTATGTCAATATTAATAAAAATAACGCCCTAAGTTTTTTCTTCAGTTTTCATTACTTCAGTTTACGAAACACTAATTTCTAATAAATGGCGGTTAAATACTCCCTGTGAGTGATTGCGTAATTTGACATAATCAGTTTCTTGAACATAAGCACAGTAGGTCGTTTATTCTAAAGTTGTTTTGTATTTTAGAAGATTTATAATAATTATGAGGATTAAAGCATAATTTAGGATGTTTAAAAAAAAATTAAAATTGGGCGGATTTTACTCCAGCACTCAATGCCACTTAATGGGCCCACGGTGCAATAACCACATTCACACTAACATTCATTCAACCCATTCATCCCATTCACACAAGTACAGTATACCAGCTGCGCATTGCATAGCTCCATGTCACCCTGTACAGTGACATGGAAGACGGGTCGGCCCATGAGTTCTACATTCAAACAGAGGGTCATAGATGTTTTCAATTTAATCACCGATCGTAATCGGGAGATGAAAAATCCCTTTTGCATCCCGCCTCTGTTTGGATTCGAACCCGGTACCTACCAATCCAAACGTCACAGCTTTAAGGATGTTTAGTTATTCTCAATGAATGCGCTCCAATATAAAATAATTTGTATTCTCATACAACATAAAAAGCAGGCAACGATTGGCTGAAATGTACAAGTATAGATACTCTAGAGCAAAGTGGAAAGTGCAACAAATACAATAAAAGTAAAACTTGCACATGCGACCACCTCTCGAAGGGGATCCCGGAAATGACAATTTTATCGAGAACTTACTTCTCTGTAAAGTCAAATACTCTCTCTAAAAATACTACTTCCCAGACCCGACCGCGACCACCTTGATATATTAGTACATCTGAGAAGGAATCACACTGTTATGAAGGAATCACACTGAAATGTAGGGTATGTAGGGTTTAGTTTTCATAAATATTTGAAACAAGACTAATGAGTTTTAAACTGAAAATTTTAAAATTAAGCGATAAAATAAAAGGATCGAGGATTCTGCAAGTGGCATGTCATAACGGCTCTGAAAATTGGCTCTGAAATATGGTTGTGGAAAAACACAAGTCGGTAATATTTTAAATGGCAAAGACGTAGTATGAGGGAGGTGGTATAAAAATGCCAATGAAAACACACAGTAACAATCATTTCAGCCATTTAAGGAAGTTAACGAATTAACTTTGGCGTTGTGGGAGAGTGCACGTGCAAGAAATTTGCCGGTGAGTGGGCTAATTATACAAGAAAAGTCATTATCGTTCGCGAAATAATAATAACGACACTAACGAATCGAAAATCGATTTTAAAAATTTTGCAATTGTAAATTTTAGAACCGTGCCAAAAACCGTACAAAAAAAATTGATTTTAAAATTCAATATTTGATCAACTAATTTTGAAATAGGGTTCAAAATGGGTTCAGAGGTTGGCTTCCTAAAATTCCCCTTTGATTTTGTCTAAGTAACGTTATGATTTAATTCTAAGGGCCAATGTGGGCACGTTGTGGTACGCCAGAAGAAACTTCAACTATTATTGACCTATTTCCGATTTTTATTTTTATTTAAGTTTTACAATGACTGATCGTCTCAAAGGCTTTAGTAAAGTTTGTATACGCAGTTTGATGCTTGTGATTTTCAGTGTTAGTGGTGAACTCAATAAGATTAGTTGTAGTAGATCGTTTTGGCATGTTGGCATATTCATATGAATCTAGGGACTACCGCTTTGATTGAAATGTATATTACCACTTAAAATAATTTTGAGATTGATTACGCGGTTATACCTCTATAACAAGAAATATCATTCCTATTCCCTCCAGTTTTGAATATTGGTGTTTGGTTATTTTCGACTTCACAGAAAATTCTCCTTATCTCAACGGTTGACTGAAAAGTAGGTATAAAAGAATTACCAAATTATTATAGCTTCTTAGTAAAGAAGCTGGTATGTCATCTGGACCACATCCATCTCTACTATATAGCCTCTAGAGCTAAATGAATGTTCTCGGCTGCAATCTGTGGTGTTTGTACCGATACGTTGTATATAGTGGCCACCTCTTGGTTTGGTATGTTTAACGAAGTCTTCCGGCTTGTACACTGATTGGAAAAATCACAGGATTTCTATATGCACTGAATGCCATATATGCGGGCCAACCATTAATTTCAAGTTTTGATCTAAGGTTAGGTTAGGTTAGGTTATGGTGGCCGTCCTAAAGGACTAGCATAGACACAAAATTGGTCCGTAGCTGTACCACATTCGAGTTTTCTCCTCTTCACTGAACCATCGTGAACTTACCAAGAAGCGTTTAAAGTCCCGGATCCCGATCTTACTAAGATCCGTGAGGTCGTTCAAAGGGGAAGTCCCCATAAATTTTGTTCTGCTGTACGCTAGACCAGGACAGGTGCAGAGCAGATGGAGCACCGTTTCCTCCTCCTCCTCATCACCACAGCTGCGGCAGAAATCGTGGGCTGGGACACCCAGTCTGCGCGCATGTATCCCAATGAGACAATGTCCCGTTATAGCTCTCACGACCATACCAATATGGTGTCGTCGAAGCGATATCAGTTGGTCTGATCTAGACCGGTCAAGACCAGGCCAGATCTGCCTGGTTATTACACACGAACTGGCGTTAGACCATCTGACGTTCGTTTCTTTTATAGCTTCTTCCAGAAGCAACAGTTTACATGAAGCAAGCGGTATCTTTATATCCCGCCTGCTTTGGGTTATTAGGCGTGCTGTACCCTTGCGGGCCAACTCATCTGCCTTTACATTCCCTGCGATATTGAAATGCCCTGGCACCCACGTCAAGCGGATGTTGAACTGATCAGCCATCTCATTTAAAGATGCCAGACAGTTCTGGGCTACTTTCGACGTCAGGGAGTATGATTGTAGCGTTTTAATAGCAGCCATGCTGTCCGTAAAAATGCGAATATCCCTCGTAGATATTACATTATACTTCAACCAGTTCATGACTTCCATTATCGCGATCAGTTCAGCTTGAAAAACGCTGCAAAAGTCGGGAAGACGAAAAGAGAGGTTAACCCCTAGTGCCTCACAGAATACCCCGCAGCCAACCCCTTTATCCCTTTTTGAGCCATCCGTGAAGAAGCTTAGCGCCTCATTGTCCATAACCGTTTCGTTCACCCAGTCCTCTCTGGTGGGAAACTCAGTTTGGAATCTCACCTCAGCAGATGGCAAGGGAATAGCGAAGTCGGTAGCTTCCGGAATACCCCTGTTGCATAGGATAGACGAGTGCCCTGCATTGTTACAGGTCCACATAGATATGGATTTGAGCCGAATGGCTGTGCAAGATTCAAGCTGCTCGGCCGCAATATCCAATGGAGTAAGATGAAAGAGAATCTCCAGAGCTTGAGTAGGTGTGCTCCTGAGAGCCCCACTTATACACAAGCAGGCCGTTCTTTGGACTTTCATCAATAGTTTAAGGTTGGCCATAATTTTTAACGCTGGCCACCAGACGACAACCCCATACAGCAGTATAGGTTTGACCACTGAAACGTAGAGCCAGTGTACTATGCGGGGCTCCATACCCCATCTCTTTCCAATAGCATTTTTGCAGGAGTAGAGCGCTATAGTAGCTTTCTTTACTCTCTCTACGATGTTTGGTTTCCAGCTTAGCTTGCTATCCAAAAGAAGTCCGGGGTATTTTGCTCTATCCGTAAAGATCAAGCGAGTACCATTTAATGTTGGCGGGTCACACTGAGGAAGCTTGTGCTTCCTGGTAAAGAGGACCAGCTCTGTTTTCTGTGGGTTTGCGTTCAGTCCGCAGCCGCGTGCCCACTCAGAAAGGTAGCCAAGCGCGCACTGCATGCGCTCACTCAGCGTACTAGGATATTTACCGAAGACCGCAATAGCAACGTCATCCGCGTAAGCAACCACCTTGAAGCCTTGCCCTTCCAGGTTTAGTAACAGGTCATTTATGACCAAGTTCCAAAGAAGGGGGGATAAAACCCCACCTTGAGGTGTCCCTCTGCTCACGTATCTGGCGGCAGACGTCCCACTCAGATAAGCTGTCACGATCCTGCCTCTAAGCATATGATCTATCCAGCCTCTGAGTGACCCGTCTACCCCCAGACACGCAAGGGCCCCAGTGATTGCCCCCGGTCTGACGTTGCTAAAGGCCCCCTCTATATCCAAGAAGGTTACCATTGAATATTCTTTATATTCAAGTAATTTCTCAATCGGGCCAATAAGGGAGTGGAGAGCTGTTTCCACCGATCGTCCCTTACGGTATGCGTGTTGAGATTCCGACAGCTCGCCCGGCTTGATTGAGCCTCTAATGTGAGCCTCTATTAGTCTTTCCAGTGTTTTCAACAGAAAAGAAGATAAGCTTATAGGCCTAAAGTCTTTGGGATAGCAGTGAGAGCTTTTTCCCGCCTTAGGTATATAAATATTACTTTTATTTCAGTCCACTTCCTAGGAATGTGACAAAGTTCCAGGCTGCCTTTGAAGATAACTTCCAGCCAGGGCAGGGTTAAGTCAATAGTTCGCTGGATATCCGCAGGGATAATGCCATCAGGCCCTGCCGACTTGTATGGCTTAAAGCTGTTTATTGCCCATAGGATATTCCGCCTGCTTACTATATGGCTTACGGAGTTTACACCCCTATTTATCATGGGTCCCTCCGGAGCTAGTACCAGGGATTCCTCACTACATGTAGTCCATGAACCATCCGGTCGTTGTAGATAACTCCGGATGGAAGAACTAGAACAAAGTACCTTGCGTAGCCTGGCCGCCTCCGAGGACTCCTGTATATTGCCACAGTAGAGTTTCCAAGCCCTCGTTTTGGCTGCTCTCAGCTCGTACTTATAGGTTTTGAGGACTTCCTTGTAACAGTCCCAGTCTGCAGCAGCATTTGTGTTCTTCGCTTTCTTGAACAGTCTCCTGCATTTCATACGAGTACCTTGGAGTTCCTTCGACCACCAGGGTGGCCGAGATTTACCCAAGGGTCTACTGATAGGACATGCACCTAACATGGCCTTGTTAAAAGCATCAGATAGCTTGGCTTCTAGAGCATCAAGCTCCTGTGTAGATGCAGGAGGTTTTGGAACCGATACCGGTAATAAGTTACCCAGAATGGTTCTGAAACAATCCCAATCAGTTTTCCTCCTATTCCTGAAGGGTGTTTTGCTAGTGGGTTTTGTATCTACTTCGTATTGGAGATAACAATGGTCAGAAAAGGAATGGTCTTCGGACACTTTCCAGTTCAGTACCCTCTCCTTAATAAAATCCGAGACAAGTGTGATATCCAGCACTTCTTGTCTATTTTTAGTAATAAAGGTTGGCTTGCACCCGATATTACATATATGTATTTAGGTTAGTACTTAAAATAAAATCAAGGAGTAACTCACCTCGCCTGTTGATATTTGTACTTCCCCAGATTGAGTGATGTGCATTAGCATCACTGCCCATGATGACTCCTACTTTTCGTTTTTGAGCCTCCATTATTGCACTAACCAACCTACCTGGTGGTATGTTTTCCTCCTCGTACGGTAGGTAGGCCGATATTAGCCAGAGATTTTGCCCATCCATCTCGATGCTAGCCACCACTACATCAGCGTTGCTGTAATTAAGTAGTATAAAAATATTCAGATTATTTCTAGCGAGAATGCAGGAACGTATCTTACCTTCATTCTTCGCATGTAGTATTTTATATTTGGAAGTTCTGAGGCCCAGCACCCGGTCACCATTGACCCAAGGTTCCTGAACCAGAACCACATCAATGGACTCAGATTCCATTTTGAGCAGGAGGGCCGCCGAGGCGGCTTTAGAGTGATGGAGGTTGATCTGAAGGATCTTAAGCATTAGATATTGCTTACCTCCACCACTGTTGAATCAGAATCTTCTGAGGTCGATTCGTCCGGTAGGCGCGCACAGCGTAGTCCCAATGATCTCGGTATCTCCGAGCCCAGGGATAGTGCCTCCTGAGCGTCTTCCGGGATGCTTTGGACATCTGGGTCACCAGCAATAGGCGGGACACCACTAGTGGCTTCCTCACCTGCTGCAGTTGCCCCAGGTCTGTCAGCCTCATCGCGCTTATAGATTTTGAGCGTAATCGCTGACCAGACCTCCAGATTTTGCCAAAGCACCCACGGATTCTCTGTCGATGATTATGACGGCCGATCTGTGATCTGTTTCCGCCTTAACCTCATCTAACCTGGCAATCTTCCAGGTGGCCGTTGGCAGATCCGGATTGCTGATTTTCAACATTTCCAGGATCTCCCTAGGATCAGTTGGCTCCGCAGGAATCCAGGCTCGTGCCCTTGGCCTGCAGGGAATTTCTTCCCTAGTCACCACTGCTAGTTTGGCCCCCGGCCAGACTTCCCCCAGGCTGCCGATCGCCTTTTTATAGAGGGTCACAGACCTCTCATCGGCACAGGCAGTCAGTTTTACGTGACCCCGGTGCCACCCTCCGTCTCGGCAGGACGGAGCAGGTCCTGGGTTCTCCCTCATGATTTTTAGAAAGATGGCGGCTAAGGCCTTCTCCACCTTCCTCCAGTTAAGGGTCGTAATGCTCCCATCTTCTTGTGCCCTGTCAACGACTGCCATGATCAGGTGATCCTTTAGCACCTCGTTGAAGGGCCTGGTAACATTGTCCGGAACCCGTTTCTTTTTAGCCTCCGTAGGCGGTTCATCATCAGATCTCTGCCTTTTCGGCTGTGAGATCACAACGGAACCCTCCTGCTTTGGCTCAGTGATACGTCTTGCCCACGCAAGCGTATCCTTGTCTCTATCCGTTCTCTGCTCCAACGGAATGTTACAGATCTTAGAGATCATGCGCCAGGCTCTCTTCCTGGTCTGATAGTTTGACACTGATGGAGGGCCAGAATTCGTGCCTTTGCCCTTTGGTTTCGAGGGGCCAGCCTCATTCGGTCTTATGCCCCTAATTGCACGTTGGAGACCAGGCCTGAAGGCCGATGTCTCCGCAGTACTAGATTCCGGTTTTTTAAGAGCACCGGTCTCTTCTTGTTTTTTATCTGGATCTTCCATAATAGGTCCCACGAGTAGCGGAGAAAGGAGGTCCACCTGTGCAGAGATCCGCAATACACAGGTAAGGCTACATGATCCGGAGGGCGCCAAGTATCCGGATACACCGTTAGAGACTGGGCTAGTTTTTAGACTGGGCCCCCAGCCTGGCCGGTTATTAGCACGGTACGATTAACACCTTAACCCGGCCCAGTTATTTAGCGCCGTGTTTTCGCCTAGTACACCACATGGTGAAATAGTTGCCCGGTGGTCACCACGGGGAGGTAACACGCACACTTGTGGAAGCTTCGGATTTCTTCTTGGGCCGCAAGTAAAGAAGACAGTTTTGGATTTCCAAGCAATCAATAACCGATTGAGCGCCCATAGAAGTCAGCCAGGCTCAAGATAAAGACTTATTTTACAATGACTTGGACGATCTATATGACTGAGCTGGCAGAAATTAGGCAAAGTTAGGTGAATAAATAGGTCCGTACTCCCGAATGATGTACTTTGCAATTACTCACGAACTTAGAGTAGCAAGCACATTCTTCCCACATAAATTAATACATTCGGAAACATTGATCCGTCCATGCAAAACTTCCCGCAGCCAAATTAACCACGTGTTAATTTCAAAAGAGCGAGCTCTAGTTGAGCAAGAAAAGGATCACTGGGTTGCACCATACTTTCAGGCCTGCGTCAAGTGCCATTCGGGACCGGGATGGAAACCTGTGTCAAAATCGACGCAGTACTCGACGCATGGAGTGGACACTTCACTGACCTGCTTGGTGTTCATCATACGTCACAGATTGCTGTTCAGTCATCTCTTCTATAATACAGGCTGCGGGCATTTGCATTGTGGATCCATCAAATGAGGAATTCATTAAGGCCATGCAGAGATTAAAACTAAACTGCTCACCTTGAGCTCTTGATATTCGAACGGGATACTTTGTAGAACTTTCTTCTCGACTTTATTCGATTAGTACGGCGACCCAAAGTTATGCCTAATGAATGGAAAGTGGCCGAAATATGCCACATGATAAAGAAGAGAGACCGCTTGAAGTGTGAGAATTATTGCGGTATAGCTCTTCTTTGCATATCATATAAGTTACTGTCCTACCCTCAATCTATCGAGATAGTTTGTGGTCTGCCTTGTAATACCTAGGAATGCCAACAAAATTGGTACGATTGTCTATAATGACAAACTGTGTTAAAGTTGAGAACAGGCAATCGACAGTTTTTGGAATTAACTCGGGTGCTCGGCCCGGGAGATGCTCTGTCCCCAATATTCCTTAATCTAATGTTGGAGTTCATCTTTCGTAAAATTAAAACAGTCCAGTCAGGTACTTGCATATGCAGATGACACATGGGTGATTGGACTGAATAGCAACTGATTGCAGCAAATACTTGATCTGCTTGTAGTGTTTTCAGCTTCTGTTGGACTCTAGATCAATGAGTCCAAAACGAAATACCTGATTTCTGGTTATAGGGACAATGGCACATCAGATTTCAGTAGAGGCCACTACACGTTTGAGGAAGGTTCAAATATTTGAGCTCCCTTAACACTCACGATAACAGACTGAGTGAAGATATTAAATTATTGCGGCTGGCAGCTGGAAGTCATGCTTTGTATCCTTTAAGGCCACTGACAGATGACTCCTTAAATTTGACAGAAGGATCATGGATCGCCTACAACGACCCCGCGCCTGCCATATGGTGGCCCTCTTTTCAGAGATCGCTGCACAATTCATTACGGAATTCGCTGAGATCTTGCTTTATGTACAATATCGGGGATCACCATCAGATCTCTGAACTCGATATTGCACAGAGCTCGGTATGTTCCATCTACTTCGCGTTTTGGGCCGTAAATCACATACGGCCCAAAACGCGAAGTAGATGGAACATACCGAGCTCTGTGCAATATCGAGTTCAGAGATCTGATGGTGATCCCCGATATTGTACATAAAGCAAGATCTCAGCGAATTCCGTAATGAATTGTGCAGCGATCTCTGAAAAGAGAGCCACCATATGGCAGGCGCGGGGTCGTTGTAGGCGACGATGGCTTTATGGTGTAGAGACCGACTTGGCTTATACAGATTGCCTAATACAGTCTGAAGACCATGCTCTATATCGAAACCGTTGGAGTCAAATTGTTGACTCAGTATGGGGCCAGTCCGCACTACTGTTTATAAACTGATTCGATAGTTTCGAAGAGCTCTGGAGTATTAGTAAACATACGGTTTAACGTTCTGTCTCGGCCATTTGTTCAAATAGTTGACTCGGAAGAAGCCCTTAGAATTGCAAATAATATTCCGATGAGAAATTGCCGATCAAAACTTTGACAAGAAGTCTGTGATGAATTTTTTTATACCAACTGCGGTATTCTAACGATGACCGAATAGAGACCCAACTAATAAATGAAATATTTTTGAAAAGTCTGGGATAGATTTTTCACGCTTGTGTGGTCAGAGGTATTTTTTAATAATCCGCATGGGATTACTTCAAGCTGGTCAGTATAGAAATTTTAACTTCAGATTTCTTCATAAACTAAAAATAAGAAATGAGATACTTCGAGCTTCTATATAGTTTATTGAATTACGCTTGATTATGTGTAATTGTGTTTTGACCATATATACGATTTGCAATACAGTGTAAGAAATTAATTTCGACCCACTGCTTGTTCAGTATATACATATAGATTTGCTGTCGTTTTGATTATTTACCTTCCCAAACCAATGAAATTAGCATATTAACCTATCGCAGGTTTTCCCCGTTTAGATTTTTATTTGGAGACTATTCGAGTATATGTGTAGCATCACAAAACCGGTTCACATTCTTGTTAAATATTAATGGTTCGTAGGTGCTATATAGAATTTATGCAAAATTCTTTACCCATACGTATATATAAGTATATAGCATATTGGTTTTATGAATGATCATAACTATAACACTGTTGTATTATAGTCAACCGAGAAATTGGCATTGGATTACGTAATTACATATATGTATGTAGATTAGAGAATGCATAAATTAATAATCGAGTTGCCCTTGAATGGAAATTTTTCGAACAGCTCTCAAGCTTCCTGTTATCTGACTATATATTTACCAGTTGTATATTGGATCAAACAAAAATGTTTTGTTATCATCGTAAATTATGATAATACCGGCATTTGGAATAATAAATCATATAATTAAAAATATACCAACATTACAATTAGGCACAATCATAGACAGAATATGACTGTCAAAACAAAATGTGGAATTAATATCTGCAGATTCATTCCCTGATAAATTATTCAGAAAAAAACAATTTCTTACGTAAATTGCATTTAATTATAAAAACGCGATTGCGATTTATGTAATTGCGGAAAATTACTGTAAACTGACTGTCTGAATTCTTACGTATATGTCTGTCTATCTGAATATATTTGTAATTCTGAACTAATAAACTTCCATAGGACGCGCGGGCACATATATAATTTGACTGGTTTTGTTTTTATTTATTCTCGCTGGCCCTGAACGTACATAAGTTCGCCGTATGGTACCTTATGAATATTAATATTTGTTGTTCTTGATTTTACCAATAATCGTCTATACACAATATCAATTTTAATTATACATTCGGAATTAATTCATTCATTATACTCGTGTATACCTTTGAGCTATCTGTGTGGTTTTGTTTTCCGGTTTGATGAGATGTTTATTAATAATTTTGGGCCGTGTGCGCGATATATTCTATTCAATATAATTGAACATCTATTTTTGGCATTGAACTTGACCACTTTTTTGGTGTTGTTGTTGATGTTATAAGTACTGGTTTGTATAAATTATGTGCGGTGTGATAGCATCCTGGTTATAACTTTTCGTTATTTCGGTTATAATTCATGATTATAGAGATTACGTACGGATTATGGACTTAAAATTATTTGATCTTTGTAAATACCCTTCTGATGTTCCCTAATATTTAAATATTAGCAATTATATATACAGATTATGATATTTAAATCTGTTTCATCACCAAGTAATTTTTAAACTTGGGAATTCCAATAAACGTCTGTACACTAATATACATTTTGCGTCATTTTATTGATGCCAACATTGTTTACAGAAGAAAGTAAATAAAACGTATAAGTTAAGAATACAAATTTAAACTCGAATAATTTAACGAGATTGAGAATATTTTAATATAGAGGGCCAGAGAATTTCCGGTTTTAATTACTTGAACTGTGTTTACAATTTAAATTGTACGTCATCAAGCATTGGCTAAACTTAAAACCATTTAACAGTAATTGTTCGATATCGTCCTCAACCTCACAGTCTTCACATAAATCATCAATGATTCAACCACACTCGTTTCGTATCATTGTGTTATCTCCTTTGATTAAAAAACGGTTACTTCAAAGGAGCACAAGCACTGCTCAACTCAAAGTATACTTCTTTCTTTCGTATTATCTGACTCTTTTCAATAAATTCAATCTCCATTTTTTCCACAGACTAACTTGAGATCAGTGATCTCCTCAAGGTTAGGTTAGGCTAGGTTGAGTGGCTGCTACGGCAAACTTAGACCGATGACACAGGATCTTATTTCCCTATTACCCATATGTGAACCGGTTTAAGCTACTTATGTAGCGTGATATATCTCCCACCTTACAGTTTTCGAGATCAAAGAGGCAGTCCATTAAGAATCTATACCCATATATTTATGTCTTTTGTGTGCCCGGCCGTTCTTTGCACCTTCTCGATGCCCTTCTTGTAGGTTACTTTATCAAAACTGGCCACCAGACGCTCACCCCATACATAAGTATAGGTCTTCCTACGGCAGTGAATAGCCAGTGTACCAGCTCCGGCTTCAGGCCCCATCTCTTTCCGATGGTGTTTCTGCACGAGTACATAGCTTTGTTAGCCTTGTTTACTCTTTCCAAAATGTTGGGCTTCCAACTAAAATTCCAACTATCAGTAAAACCTAGTCTCCTGCCATTTAAGATAGGTGGTTCTATTACCGGGATTTTATATTTCCTAATAAAGAGTGCCAGTTCAGTTTTGAACGAGCTGATTGCCAGTTCACATTTAATGGCCCACCTCTCCTCCAACGTGCAACCCCTTTTCTCAACCATAGTGTGAACCCGTTTCCATGTGAAGAAACACTTCATTCCATTCTTTTATGTAATTTTTGGAAGACATTATAGCCGCGCTTTTTTTCCGTGCTATTCAGAGCACAACCCAATCAGTTCTTGATAAATAATATTTGTTATCTGATTTTGATATGCAATTTAGTGAAAAATTATAGTTTGCAGGATTCAGGAAATTTGTTAAACTTCTCCTAGCGACATCAGCCACACCAAGATTAGGTTAGGTTGCCCTTCCTTACAGTCTGTGCCGGTCCGTAGCTATACCATATTTTAAGTTTCCTCCTCCTTACTCATCGAACCTACCTGACCTTTTCAAGAAGCGTTGAATAACCCTAATGTCGCGATCTTACTCAGATCCGTTAGTTCATCCAGATGAGAAGTTCCCATAAATTTCATTCTGCTACGTGCTAGACGAGCACAAGTGTAAAGCAGGTGGAGTACTGTTACTTCCTCCTCAATGCGCCCAGTATATCCGCATGTTTACCTATCAACAATGTCCAGTTATACATCCCACGACCGTACCATAATGGTGCCTGGTTGGATCTGGACCGATCAAATTTAAGCCAGATCTACATGGTTATTACCCAGATTGAATTGGTGTTAGACCATTGGTCGTTTGTTTGCCTCATAGCTTCTTCCTGGATCAGCAATTTCCATGATGAAAGCGGTATTTTGATATCCAACTTGATGTGCCCTGATGTGTAAGGTCATCTGCCCGTATATTCTCCACAATATTGAAATGGCCCGTGGGTGCCAACGGATGTTGAACTGATCTGCCATCTCATGTATAGATGTCAGATGATTCTAGGCTACCTTCGACGTAAGGAAGTGTATTTGTTGCGTTTTAATAGCAGTCTGACTGTCCGTTAGGGAATATCCCTTGTAGATATTACATTATATACCTCAACAAATCTATAACTTCCATTATCGCAATAATTGAAAACACTGTAAAAGTCATGAGAGCTTTTTCCCACCTTAGGTATAATTTTTTACGTTTACGTCAGTTGATTTACTAGGAATGTGACAAAGTTATAGGCTACCTTTGAAGATAACTTCATGTTAGGATAGAGGATTAAGTCAATATAGTCTGTTGCACATAGACTCTTGACAGGAACAATGCCATCAGGTCCTGCCGACCTATAAGGTTGATTTTCCTCCTATTTACTAAATGACTTCAAGGCATACAGTCCTATTTATAGGAATAAAAGACTAGGACATAGCCTCTAGGCCATTGTTTGGCATTTCTAAATTCGTACTAGTATTTATTGAGGACTTCTTTATAACAGTCCTAATCCGCATTACTGTTGCGTTGCTGTTCTTTTGACCACTAGGGTGGCCGAAACTTGCCCAAAGAAATACTAAGAGGACCTGCACCTAACATAGCTTTGTTAGAATCATCGGATAGCTTGTTCACAAAATCATCAAGCTCCTGTGTTGATGCAGGTGAATTTGGAACCGATAACGGTAATGAGTTACCATAAGCAAGGTTCTAAAAGAATCCCAGTCGGTTTTATTCCTATTTCTGAGTAGGAAGAAAACCGACTGAGATTATTTTCAGGTCAGAAAAGGAATGGTCCTGGGACACTTTCCAATTCAATACCCTATCCTTAATAAAATCTGAGACAAGAGTGATGTTTATAGCATTTAGTAATAATTGTGGGCTTACGCCCGGTATTATATATGTGTAGGTTAGTACTTAGAATACCAAGGTGTAACTCATCTCGCCTGTTGATATTGGTACTTCCTCTGATTGTGTGATGTGCATTATAGCATCACTGCCCATAACTTCGACTTTTCGTATTTATCATCCATTATTGCGTATTGGTAAGCCAATAGCCAGAGATTTAGCCCATCTATCTCAAATCTCGTTGCTTTAATTTTGGAGTATAAGAACATTCAAGTTATATATTTAATGAAAATGCGGGTAGGAATCTTACCTGCATTTTTTTTTCATATAATATTTTGTAGTTGGGAGCTCTGAGTCCCAGCACCCGGGTCAACAACAAGAGATGGGACACCACAAGGAGTATAGCCGCATCTGCTGTAGATACCCCAGACCTGTTGGATGTTGGCAGCTCTGGATTACTTATTTACCCATCCCAGCTGTTCCTTCAGCACCTCATTACTGGGCCTGGTGACAGATTGCTGCACCCTATTTTAGCCTCCATCACCAGCAGAACAACCCCCCTGTCCTTTGTTCCAATGGAATGTTATTTATATTGGTTAAAATACGTCAAGGTCTCTTCCTGGTCTGGTAATTAGACTCATACGGTCCAGCATTGGTGCCTTTTCCCCTTGGTTTTGAGGGACCAGTCTTGTTTGTGCCTATATGTCCCGTTTTGCGCTTTAGACACCGGAACTAAAGAGCGATGTCCCCGCAGCACAGATTTTTAAGAGCTCCGGACTCTTGTATATTTTTAGAATTTTTGCTGTCCATGTTTAATTCCACGAGTAGCGGAGAAAGGAAGGTCCATTTATCGAGAATTCAGCAAAACACAGATAAGGCTTCATAATGCGGAGAGCGCCAGGTATCTGGAGACACCTTAACCCGGTACATGTGTTTAGCGCTGTGTTTTTTTTACAGACAACTTGACATCGCACGCTAGGTGCCACCATCTTGTTACACGGTTGTAACACGTAATCTAAAATAATACATCTTTATTAAATAGGCTGCCACCTATTGAGCAATAGATGAACTATATCCGAAAAAATCTAGTTATATAACGTTTTATAATTTTTCATTGTTTAAATTTACGAACATTACACAAAAGTGTGTCAAGAAGGTCGTGCATAAGCCACAACATATAGAGTTAAAATAAAATAATTTATAAAATTCTAGTACAATGTATGATTCAAAATAAAAACATAGAAGTATTCTCAAACAATGAATCTTCGACTTTAATCAATCAAGTGACGCAGAGTGTAATTTAAGAAATACATTTTAATTCAACCATCAAAACGCCACGATTTCTATTAAGCTGGGATATTACGTATATGTATGTAAGTATATATATTCTATAATTCACTGGAACTAATTGAATTATAACTAATAAGCAGATTGCCATCAATATAATAATTATAGATACGGCACATGTGACCTTCATTGAGACGGTATCGTATATCACAGTTTAGACAAATATATGTTACTCGACGGTTGTGTAAATTATTTGTCCAATTTATACGTGCCACCATAATTAGCGAGACATGAATACGATATGTATTCCGCATTAAACGTTTTTGATTTATATTTGAATTTATATTTAAAATGATTGTGATGTCTGATGTTGTCAGCCAGTTATTTACGTGCTCATGAAGAGCAAAGTTCAAATACATAATTATTAACTATATGTATATATATAAGTGTCGGGCGTGTGAAACATTTGATTTAATTAGTATTTTAATTATACCCTCGTATATAATTCAATCATCTATCTGAGCTCAAATTGACTAATTAGAATTCTATTTGGCTCATAAATTACAGACATTAGCTGAGCAAAGTCATTAGAATATTAATAACTATATAGAGTGTACTTCAATTGCATGCCAGCAAACTGTGCTGGTGTATAGTTATAATAATTTATGGTTCATGATACCTTTGAACCGTATTATCGGCACTACTGTATATATACATACATATACGCGCATAAAGAAGTTATATTGTAATTTGTTGTTTTAATTAACTTTTCGAACCACGATCATAAATTATGGTATATTTAGTAATCGGCATGTAATTGTTGCAACTCATCAATTTTGCGCAACTCATAATTCTTAAGATTTGTTTATATATTTTTTTTTTACAGATTTCACTCATTTAGCACAGTGGATTTGCTTTATGAGACTTTATGAGACACATGCAGGTACACGTGAAAACGAAAAATGGACGTCATCTAATTGAATCGATTTAATTTGTATAATTTTAATAAAGAACAAGAGTTAATTGAGGTGCGCGTATCGATTTTCGCTTGAATGTCTTAAGGCATTAATTAAGGTAGATAATTAAAGTTGGTTTTCTGGTGACTGCCAAACTTGGTGTTGAGCGGTATGCAAATAATATATGTAACAATGCTCTTTGCAATTCTTTTGTTGTGTATGTAGTTTGCTCCACTAAAAACATCCTTTCGTATGCCGTTCAATACAGACTTCACTTTCCATTATTTTGTTTTCGTAAATTGAAATGCGCTCTCAACATTTAATTTTTCTATTTTATTCGTAGTTTGAATGGTGTTCTATTAAGTCAGAAGCTTCTGCAATTCAACGTAACTGGTTTTGTTCAAACACCTCATCATAGAATATTTTGTGTTGTCCACGGTCATTTTCTGATTACTTTGACTCGGAAGTGCTTTGTATTTTGGATATTAACATATTCAAAGCTGTTCAGCCAAATCATTCGTCGTAGATAAAAAAAAATGTAATTAAAAAATCGTTTTAAACGATACTTCCAGGTGCGTCCTACATTTTTCGTTCAGGTAGATTGCGCGTAGGTAAAGCAGTGAGGAGTCGTCCAATCAAAAAATGCCCAGGCGTAAGGCAATCGAAGTCATCGATGCTGGTGGTTAGTGGTCCAAGCGGCCTTGAAATAAGAACTGCCTCAATTTGTTTAATAAGCGTCATCGTTTGTTCATATGTGAGCTTAGCCAGACACATTGTGCGATGTAAATGGTATTTTGCTAGTTTCACCCCCGATTCGTGAAGACCACCAAAATTTAGTGTGGCAGGCGGCGTGAATTTCCATTCAATATTGTTATCTTCGCACATCGGTTGTAGTTGATCCTTTAATTGCTGAGATGAAAGCAGTCCATAGAACTCGCGCACCTCTGAACTGGCCCCAAAAAAAATTCATAATATTGTCGGAAAATACACGCTTGCAGAGCCCTAGGGTTGCCACAAAACGTTTGAAGCATCGCATGAATGCTTGTGCATTGAGAGCAGAAGCCAATTCTAGATGGATTTAATCGTAACAAAACAGATGAATAGACACATCTATCCCGACCGTGTTGATAGGTGGCGCAGCGACGACCCTCTCCGGCGGTAAGTGTCCCATTTGTTGCGTCATGGGAATCGGTCGAACACGAAAGCACTTCTTGCACTCACGTAACACCCTTTTGCATACGGTCAACACATACAGCCGCCAATAGTGCTGACGAACGGCGGCCAACAAGGCTCGTGGGCCGACATGTAGCAATTTCCTGTGGTAGAAAATAATTAACGTGATTGTTAAATGATGAAGTTGGACAATTGAATGGTCAACAAAGGATGTCCGCAAGGCTCCATCCTTGGTCCACATCTTTGGAATATTGTCTTCAACGGAAGCATGAACCAGGAAGTCCAAGAAGTAGCATTTGCCATAGACAGGATGGTGAACTGGTGCAAAAGCCTCAAAATGGAGCTATCCTCAGAAAAAACAGTTATGATCCAACTTAAAGGTTCATTGGACATCAGGAGACCACCATAGGTTTCCGTAAATGGCCACAGAATTAAGATGGTGGAAACTGTCAAATGGCTGGGAGTTGACTTCGATGAACGACTTGGGATCACTTCACATGTCAAAAGAGTCGCGGAACATAGCAAAAAGGTTTTCGGTATTCTAAAACGAGTTGCTAAAGATAACTGGGGCATCAAGCAATGAACACTATCAATAATATATGAAGGCCTAGTGGTATCTTCATTAACATACGCGTGCGCGAACATTAGTACGTGCCCAAAGAAGTATCTTGCTTGGAATTACCAAGGCATACAGAATGGTGTCAACTGACGCAGTTCCTGTCTTGGCCGACATGATACCTATTGATATACTATTAAATGAAAAAATTGCCAACTACAAGATTAGGAAAAGACAAAATGTGAGCTACGGAAACGTGGTAGTGGAAGCCGATCAAATTCGGCCAAACCTCATGGGCTTGCTCAAGAGGAAAACGAGAAAAGCGTCACTAGCAATATGGCAAGATAGATGGATGGCAGAATAACATATAGTTATCTGCCAAACATTGTTGCGAGATTAGAGACAAAGATTCCTCTAAGCGTATGGTTCACCCAAATGTTCACGGGACATGGTAGAAAGGCCTCCTATATGCACCGACTGAGCTTAGTGGACTCAAGCACCTGTGAATGTGGACAGGACGAGGATACAATAGAACACATCCTCTATGACTATGATCTAGCTCAAGTTGATAGAGAGCAACTAATTAATGACTCAAGAGTTGAGTGACCAGCAAGTAAACTAACTTTAATGCTGCCAATCAGTCTCAACTCTTTTAAGAAGTTTTGCGATACCGTATTGAGCGGTAGATAGACAAAAAAATAGTACACAAGATATTCATCTTAAGTAAATTATATTTTTAAATGCTCGATGGCAGGGACGGTAACAAGGCAACCTGGCTAGGAATACCGAAATAGTTGTTATCTTCTCAAAAATTGTAAGTCCGCGTTGGAGTTGTTAAAGGCATGACCTCCTGGGAACAGCTTCTTCGATCAAAGCGACAAATTATATGAAATGAAATAGAATAGTGTGTTTTGAGATATATGGTAATGTGGTATGTTGAAGACGGCCACCAACTCGAATAATATGATTTGTATCTAAGAACAATGATAATGAACGAAGCGATGGATGTCTTTCGACGAAATTAGTATTTTCCAAAACCTTGTACTCGACAGGAAAATATTGACTTTGCGCTACTCGAACGATGGTATTGACATCTCAATCCAATTTTTCGATTTTCAGCGGTCCGTTTAATTTGAATTTCGGTAGCAGCTTAAAGCGCAACATGTAAGCAACAATTCGCCTAAGCTTTATGAAATCTTTGTAGAATTTAATTTCTGTCAAGATGTCTAATAGTTTAGTTGCTACGACAATGATTGGCACAATTTTCTTCATCTCAAGCAATACCTCAGGTATTTGAAATTCTTCATATGTTGGCCAATGTGATGACATTTCAAGCAGAAATGTAGGTCCATGATGCCACAGATCAGATTGAATAAACCTTTCAAGTACCATACCCCACGAAATCAGATCAGCTGGATTGCATTCAGTTGGTATATGAAACCAATTTTCCTTTTTCGATATTTCTTGCACGACTCGATTGGAAACAAATGTTTTCCATTTGGATGGACAGGATTTTATCCAATGGAGTGTGATTGTCGAGTCAGACCAATAGAAGGTTTGCTCGATGTTGAAATGTAGGTTCTCGTGGATTCTGGCAAAATATAGATTGAATAGGCATTTAATGATCCGTTAATGTGTTGCTGTGCATATGTAGCTTCATTGATTCTGATTACTTTGAAAATTTTCATGTCGTCGGCATATATCAGCACATGAGAGTTTTGGATAACATTTGTTATATTATTAATGAAAATGACGAAAATCTATGGTTCCAGATGAGAGCGCTGCGGAACTGCAGAATGAGCAGTAATTGGTGTAGATCTTACACCATACGGATTTCGATATATTGTTGCAGTTGTTATTTGATGGCTTTAATTGTTTTGCTATAGTAAACCCAGTCAGATTAGTCGTCGTAGATCTTCCAGGGAAGAAGCCGTGTTGAGCTGTGGCTATCGGCAAATAACCAAATTGCAAATAAATAACCAATTGCAAATAACCAGATGCAAATAACCAATTCAAATAGTTTGGGAATTGACGACAACAATGAATTTCCCCTGTAGCACGAAATGTCAGCCCTCTTTCCAGCTTTATAAATCGGTGTAATTTTGGTGGTTTTCCAATGAGTATAGGAAACTAGCCAGTCTCAAGAGATTGATTAAAGAGCATATACAAAGCGGTTCAACTATCACCAATTGAATTAAGAGCTTGTAAAACATCCTCCTTTGCAATCCGATATCTGTATATCTAAACTAGATTGCATAGGCAAGCATGATTTCACACATACCAATTCCAATCCTGACTGGGAAACAGCCCCAATTTCGTTCGAGATAGATGATTTAACCAGCAACCCTTCACCTGAAATTTTAGGGCTGGTATATAATCGGGCTAATTTGCTAATCTTACAATGAAGTTTAAAGGTCTTAATATAGGACTGTTCTTTTTCAATGTTTTTATTTCAAATAAGTACGCGCCCAAGCACCTTCGTAGGACAGGCTGCCAAAACATGATATCTGAAATGTGATACAGCATATATGTCCATCGTTATTATTTTACGAATAAATTAATAATCTATTTATGACTTCTCACCTCATCATTTTGGTTATATTACGCGCAGATACAGATATGACCTAAAAGCATATAGTAGGATCATCGTTTAGCACTCATCATCTTTCACAAAACTTAACAACATAATTAAAAAACTCATCTATTTAAAAAAGAAATTATCGACAATTTTTTTTTAATTATTGGCCAAATATTTACCGATCGCGTATGTATCCAACAAAACCTTTAAGTCATCCTAATTTTTAAAAAAACAAATCGCTATAAGTAAGTAAATTAATGAAGTAAATGTAAAACAAAAAAATCAATTAATTTCAAGAACACCAACTACTTAATTATTTAAAATACCATTTTGTGTGTGTGTATATACATATATGTGACACGATAATTTGGTAAATATTTGTCCGGTTCCGGACAGAAAACCTACAAAGTGTTTTTCTAGAAAATGTCTATATAACTAACATAATAATCGTCCTCCAATTTAGTATACCTTACGTCTATACGCGATAAGATCATTTTCATATACATATACAGATATTCCAGAAACGTATAAATTTTGATGGCACAGATGGCCGCGATCGCCATCTAGTCATTAAAAAAAAATTAATTTAAACTGATATTTGATCGCAGATTTTTTTTTTTTTTTGAAACGATCGAGTATTTAAAATTTTACATTTTATCGATCGATGGCCATTAAAATGGGTATTTTTTCTTTCGTGATCGTAAAATTTTTATAAAATATTGTAATATGAGATCGTCACACTTATTCATGTCGGCAATGAAGTCTTGTATCGATCGATTATATAGTCAATATAATATAATTGAATCGTAAAACGATTACTAAATGACAGTTGTTATATGATCGCATGATTACGCAAATCTTAAGATCATTTCGAGTTTCGTTTCCGAAATAACGCATAATTATTCCGAATTTTATCAAACAAATATTTTTATTTTTGATAACTTCCGAAGGCCATCATCATATGATCTTTATTGTTCTTAAGAGTGTAATATAGTTTTATTGATTTTAATATATGGTCTGTATTTTTAATGATATGGGAAGGTTATGTTCGTTCAAGGTGATTTTTATAAAAACTCGAAACTTAGAAATTTTCTCAAATTACATTCGCACAGACGTGCGGTGACAATAGCTATAGTGATTTATGATTGATTTGCACTGCGCGAACAATTACATATTATTTCAAAGTCCGAAGGTTAGGACGCATGTTCTTTCGATGACACTCATCAGCATAGGCCATATTTTATATAATATATGCCACAAAATCATTGAGTTTTATTTATATTAAATGAGGTACGTGATGACAGGCTATAATTCTAAACAAAAGTATTTCCTCTTCTTAGCGCATGAAGAGCATACACCATATACAAAATACAGTAATTTGTATATACGAGTATGTCCGCAGTCCGCGTATATATAAATAAAATTTGGTTATTTTGGACTTTGGTTTGTATTTTAGAAGTAAAAATTGTTGATTTAATTGATTTACGTCAAAAGTAATTGTAAATATTGTACTGTGTCGTGAATTATGAGGTTATTCAACTATTTACACGATGATTAGATCATGATCCACATCACAGTAGAATGTTTTAATGTTTTTTGGTTTATATAACTAGAAGAGACCTTGGTTTGTGTTTATATACTCTAATTTGACCTCCATAATAGTCACGTGCGTAAGGTTATAGGTATTATTCATTTTTGAATTTCTTTTTTGTTTCAGAAAAGTAAACTTCTAATACGACTTTTGGTTTTGAAAACACTGGCAGGTAAAGTAAACAGAAATAAGGATAAAACTGATTTTAGAATCAGTCCGGAGAATCACGTAGCAAAATGATTTTTATTTATTCTCGCTTTGTTTATCTATACGAACAATTACAGTGGGAGAAACCAAATTAAGGTTAGGTTAGGTTTGAGTGGCTGCTACGGCACATTTAGACCGGTGACGGTCCATTGTGATACCACAGGATCTTTTTTTTTTCTTTTTTTAAATTGGGCGGATTTTACTCCAGCACTCAATGTCACTAATGGGCCCCATCGTGCAATACCCACATTCACACTAACATTCATTCAACCCATTCATTCCATTCACACAACTACAGTATACCACATGCGCATTGCATAGCTCCATGTCACCCTGTACAGTGACATGGAAGATGGGTCGGCCCATGAGTTCTACATTCCAACAGAGGGTCATAGATGCTTTCAATTTAATCACCGATCGTAATCGAGAGACGAAAAATCTCTTTTGCATCCCGCCTCTGTTGGGATTCGAAACCGGTACCTCCCGATCCAAGCGTCGCAGCTTTAACAACTGCGCTATTTGCTCGGGCATTTATGTCTAACAGGATCTTACTTCCCTATTACCCTTATGTAAACCAGTTTGAGCTACTTATGTAGCGTGATACATCTCGCACTTTACAGTTTTCGAGACTAGAGAGGCAGTCCATTAAGAATCTACCCATACATTTATGTCTTCTGGGTGCCAAAGCCGGACTTGAGCATAGGCGGTGCACTATACCGTCTCTTCCTCCTCCTCGTCCATACAGCTTCTGCAAAAATTGCTTCTAGACCTAGCTTCCTCGCATTTTCTCCAAGTAGGCAGTGTCCTGTGAGTATCCCCACGATCATTTTTAATACATGTCTATACGTATAGGGAGATCAGTGTCTTTTAGAGTTTCAATTCCAGCTTTGGCCAGACTTGCCTTGCTACACTACATGAGAGAGTGTTGTTCACCTTCTTTCAATCGCTGAGGCTACTGCCACCTTTTTAAGTACTGTATTAAGTGCCTTAATAGGCCTCCCCAAATTTGCCCTTTCCGATAGCAGTTGGAGAGTTATACGTAGCTTAGCTAGTTTGTCTGCGCTCCAGTTCCCCATGACTTTCTCATTCATCTTCAGATGTCAGAGAAACTGAATCAAGCGACTTGATTGCCACCTGACTGTTCACATAAATTGCGTTATCAATAGAGGATATCACATGATGTCTCAACCAATTCAAGGACCTCTTCAATCGCTATCACCTCTGCTTGGTACACGCTGCAGTGATCAGGGAGACGAACTGATATATCTACTTCCAATTTATTACAGAAGACTCCAGCTCCTACTTTACGGTGTAGCTTGGAGCCATCCGTAAAGAACTGCCATGCTAATGCTTCCAATAACGACCCGCTCCTTAAACATAATGTTGGTGTAACGTACTCTAGATTCACCAGTTCCTTCTTTAGCGAGCTAATTATCGTCGAGTGTCCTGTTTGAAGACATTTCCACTAAGATATGGCTGATAGTCTGGTGGCCGTAATCGTCACCATCTGCTTACCATAAATATCGATGAGGAGACGGTGAAACATAACCTCCAAGGCGCAAGTTGGTGTTGTCCTCAGCGCCCCGCTTCAAAGCATGCAGGCCGTTCTTTGCACCTTCTCGATACCCTTCCTGTAGGTTACTTTATCTAGATCTGACCACCACACGCTCACCCCATACATATACGTATAGTTGTTACTACGGCAGTGAATAGCCAGTGTAACAGCTACGTTTTTTGGCCCCATCCTCTTCCGATGCCATTTCTGCACGAGTACATGGCTATATCACCATTATTAAATCTTTCCAAGATGTTAGGCTTCCAACTAAGCTTACTGTCCAAGATTACGCCAGAAATCAGTAAAAGCTAGCCCCATGCCATTTAAGATAGGTGGATCTACTACCGGGATTTTATATTTCCTAGTAAATAGTACCAGTTCAGTTTTGGACGAGCTGACATCTGATGGCCCATCTCGTAATGATTAGGATGGCATTTTGGATTACCTCCTTCACTGTGTTTAAATATTTACCGGAGATAGCTATCGCTACGTCATCTGCATAAGCAATCACTCAGATCCCTTCTCCCTCCAGCTCTAACAGAAACCCATTGGTTGCTATGTTCCAGAGAAGAGGAGACAGGACACCTCCCTGCGGGGTTCCCTTAGCCATCGCCCCCTAAAGATGGATTCCCCCAGCTCCAAGTTAACCATCCTGCTCCTCAGCCTATGATTGATTAACCCACTTACAGTGTAGTCCATTCCAAGTAGCTCCGTCTTTACATTGTAAAAGGCGCCCATAATATATCAAGGAATGCCACCATACAAAACTCTTACGAGAATATTGATTTCTCAATTGTACTTACCATAGGATGTGCAGAGCTGTGTCCACAGATTTCCCTTTAGAGTAAGCATGCTGGGACTGGGCCCAGTCACCATGCTTTATTTTTGATCATATATAGACATCTATCAGCCTTTCCAAGGGGTTTTAACAGAAAGGATGTTAGAGTTATGGGTCTTAAGTCCTTTGGGTAGCCATGTGAGCATTTACCCGCATTCGGAATAAAGATCACTCTGACCTCTGCCACCCTTTGAAGATTACTTCCAGCCAGGGGAGAGTAATCCACGAGTTGTTTTGAATTTGGTCTAATGGTATAATTCGGTCAGGACCAACAGATTTATAAGGTTTGAAACCTTCAAGAGCCCATAGGATCCGTTTTTTAGTTACGATATCTTCCATGCGCAGTGAATGTGTTTCTCGATGAGTACTAGTCTCTGTCGAGTCGTCGAAGCTACCTGTAAAACGGGTTTTGATGAGAAGTTTCAAAGATTCCCCGCTAGGAGCAGTCCAATCCATTCGGATTAATTAAATAACTGGGACTCGTTGGATTAGTAGGCAGTATCTTGCTAAGACGAGAGGTTTCGGAGACTTATTCAATTTTTGAGTCTCCATGACCTCCTTTGTGCCTTCCTTAATTCTTTTTTGTATACTTTTAAGTCCTCCTTATAGGAGTCCCAATCTTGAGCCTCTCTCGTACTTTTGGCTGTATTAAATGCTTTTCTACATGCCTTTCGGTAGGTCCCCAGTTCCTTGGACCACCATGCTGGTGTTTGCTTGCCTCTGGGCTTAACTATTGGGCTAGCAGCATTGAAGTACTGGTTACAGGCCCTAGTGATTGTGTTCACTATGCAATTCAGTTCCTCCACTGTCGCTGGCGGCTCAGAGGTCCCGGCGTTATAAGCTCTTTAAGCATTTCCCTATACTTGCCCCAGTTTATCCTTCCAGGATACCTAAAAGCTTTCCGGGTAGCAGGGGAAACGTTAAGGCTGAATGTTACATATCGATGGTCAGAGAACGAATGTTTCCCCGCCACTCTCGATTCCTTGACCATAGGATAAATATTATCTGAAGCGAATACATGTGGGTTCTTACCCACTATTACAGGCTAATGATTGTTGGTTCCAGTGGACTCGCCGGTATCGCCCGTCTCCCCCCCGAACTTGGTTCCCCGATGCTGGCAGCCCCCTCATCCCCTCTCCAAGTGAAGTCTCCTCTCCAAGTGCAGTCACCTCGGAGCGCTTTATTGGTTGGATTGTCTCCTCTCCTGGTGCATCTGCCTCGAACCAGGGACTCAAAGTGCAGTCACCTCAGAGCGCTCCATTGGTTGAATTGTCTCCCCTCCTGGTGCATTTGCCTCTTGTATGGATGGGCTGTCGTCTTCACCAGGTTCCCCTGAGTGGGTTTTAGCCTCGTCTTTTTTGTAGACTCTGAGAGTAATTAACCCGAAACCGAAGTCAATTACTCCCTTAGTCACGGCAAGAGGAACCAGGGACTCCTTGTTGATTACCATAGTAGGTAATCTGGAGACCCCTTGGCATCCTCTTGCCTCACTATCTTCCAATTATCTGTCGGAAGATTTGGGTTGCTGATCCTAATTATTTCTAGGATCTTGTCTAGACTAGCCGGTTTGGTTGATAGCCAGACGCACGCTATTGGCCTGCTAGAAATCTCTTTCCTGCTTACAGCCACCAGCCTCGCGTCTTGCCACACCTCCCCTTCCTCCGCTACAACCTTCTTGTACAAATCCACTGATCTAGCATCAGAGCACGCCGTTAGCTTAACGCGCCTTTAGATACCATCCCGCATGTCTGCAGGATGGAGGGGTCCTGGATTCTCAAGAGTAATTGGCAACTGCATCGCCGATTACAGTCGCAACGGAGTAGCTCTCTGCCGCAGCAATAACATGAATAAACATGAATTCGGCGTTGGTTTCTTGATTTGCAACCGATGTCGTCAATTCGTGACTGATTTCATCCCTGTCAACAATCGGATTTGTACACTCAGGTTTCATGGGCGTCACTATAGCATCACATTTGTGAACGATCATGCTCCTACTAAGGAGAAGCCGGAACAAATCAAAGACGCTTTCTACGAGCTTTGGCAGTGCGAGCAGCGCTTATCGTAGTACAATTGGCCCAAACTGCAACGGGACGCCCACCACGGAGCTAGCTTTACTCTACAACTTGGTGCTCGCCAGCACATACTTCCCACATAAACGGATCCATAAAGTCACATGGAAGTCTAACGACGGGTCAATGGTCAACCAAATCGACCACATCCTCTTGTTGAAAACGCATTTTACCAGCCTCAATGGCATCAGAACCAAACATGGAGCTAATATCGACTCGGACCACTTCCTGGTAGTTGCTGAATTAAATCATCGTTTTCAGTGTATCACTCGTTAGATCACAGCTACATTGAACAACGAAGGTACCAAGACCGCCTTCGAGACTACGTTATCAGGAATCCTGGATTATAAACCACTTCCTGACTCCGTTCAAGAACAGTGGGACATCATCAAAACGGTGTTAACCGATGCCTCAACGTCCCCCATAGGCCGAACTCCATCCAGACCCAAAAATCGATGGTTGGACTATGATTGTCTAGGTGCCATTCGGGAAAAAGATCCCGCACGTCAACGAAATCTATGAAGAACCAGACTCAAAGAACTAGACTCTCACAACGCCTACATGACTGAAAGTAAAATTTCCAACCGGCTTTGCAGACGAAAGAAACGTGAATGGCATCAACAACAGGCGCTTAACATCCAGAATTCTAGCCTGAGAGACAGATATCGCTGCATAAGGGAACTAGCTACAGACTTTCATCAGCGTAGCAGCGCTATTCGCAACGAATCCGGTGAATTATTGATGGACACTAAAACCGTCCTCGAAGTGCGGCGGAGGTATTTTTCCTCAATTCCAAACAAACAGGCACCACCTTCCGAGCAATAACATCCCTTACTTCAACGCGTAAGTAAAGTTGGAATGACTCCACCGCCAAAACATAGAAGAATGCTATGGAAAGGACATCCCTGTGCCCCGTCTATTTGTAGACTTCCAGCAGGCGTACCACAGCATTAAGAGGAATACGTGTGTTATATGGAACGTCTTGTCCTATCTGGGCATACCCTCAAAATTGGTTTGTTTGTGTCATGTTTTAATGGATGGCTCAATATGTAAGGTGCAAATAGAAGGCAAAGTTTCGGATTCCTTCGAGATGGAGACACGATAGCTCAGATTCTCTTCAACTTATCATTAGAATATGAAAAGTTGAAGAGTTCAAATGTCTAATATCCCCGATCAGTGAGCAAAACTCACCGTGTATTTTACGCCCACATTAAGGTCTTCAAGTTTCCCCACATATCGCCCAAAGTGAAACTGGACATCTACAAAGCGCTGATAAGGCCAGTTATCACCTTTGGTTGCGATTCTTGGACACTAACAGCGCAAAACATCAAGAAACTTGCTGTTACTGAACGTAAAATAATTCGTATAATTCTCGGTCCCATACCAGAGGGAGCCCCCTATACAAGATGCGTATATAAATCACGAGATCCGAAATGATCTCGATAAAGTTGACATCATCGGATGCATAAAATCAGTAAGGATTAGATGGCTCCGACACGTTCTTCGTTCGAAAAATCGGAGGGAGACTACGTACCCGGTGGATGGACGACGTCGAGGGGGACCTGATAACACTTGGTCATCGTGCCTGGCGTTTTCGTGCAGTGGATCGAACTATTTGAAGGAGCATCGTTTAGGTGGCCAAATCCCTCCATGGGATGTAGCGCCAGCGTAAATAAATAAAAAAAAAGGTAATGTGAGGCTTATTCATCACGAAGTAAGAAGAGAAGCACATAAACCCCTGCAATTGTGTACGCAAACTTAGATTAATAAAGTTTTGATCATAAATAGTGTTGAGGTTTTTATTTTTAAATTTGAAAATGATTATTTCCAATTTGAAGTTGGAAAGGTATAGAATGGGGGTTTGGTACTAATTCACCCAAATAACTTGTAAAACTATATTGAGGAATAACGTAAACCTTTTTACATGCACGTATATTACAGTTCTACACTGATGTCATAATTTATTCAAAGATGGCTGCCGAAATCCACCAATAAGAATGTGACGCTCACAAAGCTAGGTTTTGCTCTCGGTCTTGGAACCAAACCTTTGATGAATTTATTCGAATTTTGATACTCTTGAAATATTTTGATAAATTAGTGACCCTTCATACAATATTTAGGATTTCTTTGAATTTATTTTTCACTCACTTTTACAAATCCTTGGTAGTAAAATTTGGTATAAAGCTTCGTCGCGCTGGACTAAAATTTTAGAAATAAAATTTGTAAATTTCCTTAGCTTCAGTGATAAACGTGCGACCACCACTGCTAAGAGTTCTAGCATCTATCATCTGTTATAAAGCTTGTCCCGAACAATGCAGATTTATGTACCGGATATCTACCATAATCGAACGTTTCACTAAACTATATATATACGTATACGTACATTATAATTAGATATAATGTTATATTATCGCATTAATTAGTCAAGTGCATAGGTGTTATAAGATATTTTAATTGCACCAAGTAATTAAGTTACTATTTTTTTTGCATTATACAATTATACAAGAAATTGAAAATTCGAAAAATTTGCCTATGTCATCAAAAATTCCCATGAAATTTACGCTAACTTGCATTTCCGGCCTTACAGGTAATTGGTGTATATTTGCGTTGTAAATAAGGAAATTAATTTATTACTGTTGTCACCAAAACTTTAATAATAAAATAATTAAATTAAGGTATATGTGTGAATAGGTATGCATACATATGATTGATTGAAGGTTCCGAATATGTGCAATTAAAAAATATTTAACATACAGCAGCAAGGTGGGTATGTCACCGTACGTGTATGTTTATAATATATATACGTGACACGTGGTGATTGATTGTTTGGAATGACCTCTATTGGAATTTTATTCTGTCTATACGGTGACAAGATTTGCGACATAAATATGGGTGTTTGATTTATGAGCTATTCGCCGTCGATCTTAATTTTGAATCCAAATTGCTCCAGTGCTGTGAACATGTCAGAATTAGTTGTGGCCATGATCAGGTGTAAATTGTTGTTAGTTATTCACACCTTTACCAGCGTCCTTGGAGATAGACTCAAAGTTACTGATCGCTGTACGCGTAGAGTTGCGATCGTGACCGTTTATCACCAAATATTTCAAAAGCCAAAGATGAAAGATAATGAATTACTATATGCGAGCTCCTCGATATAAATAGTTTAAATAGTACGCATTCTACATCAACTATACAAAAAAATACAACCATAAGTTCGAGGAGACAATCAACGACTCAAATTGATCACGTTTTGAAAAATAACCACCACATTTTTCATATCATCTTATCCCCCAACTATTTTGTCTCTACATAAGATACTAACTACTAACGTGTACACGCTATAGCTTCACACATTTTTCCACTGGATGATTAGTGGAAGTAATTTTCTGTAACGCTGATATATGATGTGCAAGACTACACCTATAATCAACTGCAGCAACTGGGTCAACTGCAACAATAATACAATCGTAAGCTTGCCACTGAAACACTCGCCAGAAATGTAACTAATAACGACGTGAAGAACATCCTAAAAAAATAACATAATAACATAAAATGTCACTGTGAATTAGAATTTGAAGTATTTTGTAAATGTTAACGGAACGAGCGGCGGTCCCAAAAATCAAATTTAATTATACCAAATGGCCATTATCTGACATGGAGGCAATTTTAGTTATGAAGTCATTTATTTGAAATTTATTTTTTCGATCTGGGTTTATTGTATATTTACTAATTAGATAATTCAAATATAAACACAATACGTCAACAATACAAAAACGACAATCTTGATCACAAAAAATTAAAATTATAATTATAATTAAGAGATTGTACAACATGATTACAGATTTTAATATATTGCCTAATTAAATTTGAAAAAATTAAAACAATGTAAGCAACAAAAATTAAATTGTACAATTGGATTCATTCTAGAGCATTAAACCTATGTCACTAAATAAACAATCATTAGGCATGATTCGGTTATTAGACAGTAACAGATTGATTTGGTTGCGTTCAATATAGTAAGACTTTTAGACCTTTCAAGTATAATATCCAAGTCATAAATGAGAAAATAGTCGATAACAGCCACCTGCCAATATTAATTGTCATTGGCCTAGAAGGAGACATGAAGTCGCAGGTGTTACCAATATATTCAAAATGGTCACAATTAATGGTGTAAAAGTCAGGAAACTCTTTCCATACATACCAAGAGTTTTTACTATCGTCAAACCAGATGCGTGAAATGTGAAACTACTTAAGCCGATCACCACACAACAAAATGCGAAAAACAACCAGATAGGCGCACCTTCATGTGCTCTTTGTCATCAAGAAGGACATACTGCAAATTATAATGGATGCCCTGTATATTTGAACAGAATTAAAAATCAACAGAGTAATATAGAACAAGTGTAGTACAGCGATTACAAACCAAAGCATCTAAACCTCAAACAACAATTACACCACCCACAGTTGAATTATCTTATGCGCAAATCACCAAATCAACTGATGAACAAAGCGAAAACAACAAACACACAGAAGTTAATAGCGAGTCTAATAACATTGAAATCATTAAAATATGCTCAGTCAATCAAATTGAACACACGCTTGGCCACTTAGCAGAAAGGGTGGCAAAACTGGAAATTAACTTTTATCCGCCAAGTAAAAAAGTCAGCATACACAAAAATGATTAACTCGTTCCTACGCATTGTAACGCCTTATACAACAGGACTCCCAATAACGGGACTACAATATAAAACATACAGCTTGGGGTTCCAGGCTAATTTCTACTGGAAAAGGAAATGCTTTGCTCAATGCCATTCATGAAAATAAATCTGTCTAATAGGGATTCACGACTTAACATCTGATCACATTCCTGTACTGTTGTCAGTAAGCGCTATAGTAATCAAAAAAGATAAAAAGCGAAACCTTACTAATAAATTTACAGATTCCAATCTCTTCAGAGCAAAGTTAGAGAGCTAGTTGAGTTAAAAGAGCGTATCAAAATGAGGAATTAGAACATCAAAAAAAGAATTTCATTGAATACACTCGAAAGGCCGCCAGCCTCGCTACTCCAGAATTAAAGGAAAAAGAGATCAGGGAATAAATCAAGGAAAGAAGAAAGGCAATGAGAATATGGCATCTCACCAGAAATCCCTTTGATAAAACAGCCTTCAATCGGATAACTATACTTAAGCGGGCTAGGTCCAGAAATGGATAAAGGCTATTAGTTATGGAAAGCCACCAGAAAATTCAAACGACCTGTAGTTCGGGTACCACCTATAAGAAATGTTCAAGGTAGTTGGGTTCGATAAGACAAAGGAAAAGCGGAACTCTGTGCTCAACACCTAGCAACAATATTTCAACCCCATGACATTCAATCCAACATCGACGTGACATCTGTTTATCAATCAAGCCAGGATTTTAAAAGGGTTACGCAAATGAAAATTGCCGATAAAATCGACAAAAATCTTAGCCAAAAAAAGGCACCAGGTACTGATGAAATGTCACCGGGTCTATTCAAGGAACTACCACGTACAGCAATCATGATCACATACTTATTTAAGACCTGTAGGAGATTGAAGTATATACCCAAATGCTTCAAAACGGCCAAAATAATTATGCTGAAGAAACCAGGCAAACCAGATAAAGAAGTAACATCGTACAGACCAATCACACTGCGTCCGCCTTTATCAAAGCAAAACTACTTCTGGAACGTCTCAAGCAAGCCAATGGTAAACGTTCCTGAATTTCAATTTGGATTCAGGAGTAACACTAGTAATAGAGCAAGCGTTAGAAGAAAATAAATATTTTCCCGCGGTATTTCTGGATGTATCCCAGGCCTTTGATAGGGTTTGGCACGAGAGATTGACATTCTAGATGAGCAAAATGCTAATACAAAATTATTGCCATCTGCTTGAATCATGTTCTGACTTTAACCCGACGCTAGCAAGAGTTCCGCATGGAAGCGTATTAGTACCCCTCCTCTACCTTCTCTACACTGCAGACATTCCTACAACGAACAAAACATTCATCGGTACGTTTGAAGAGCAGTGGAAAATCTTCAATCAACCCATGTGACATTTACGCTCCGACCCAAAAATATCAACCAGCACATGTACCTAAACGGGGTGCAAACTGGAAACAGCACGTGAAACAAAAAGCTGAACAGATACGATTAAAACAACGTCAAATGCACTGGTTAATTGGGCACCATTCCAAAATGAACCTGTATTGCAAAAGATTAATTTACCAGACAATATCTTCAAACCAATATGGATGTATGGTGTGCAGCTACGGGGTTGTACTCATAAATCCAATAGAGACAATATCCAACGTAGCCAAAATAAATTTGTACGAATCGTCACCAACGATTACCAATGATGTATTAATCTATCTGGATTTTAGATCAGCATTACGCTGTTTACACTAGCAAGTACCACCAGCTCAAAAGGTTTAGTTCGTTGGAGCCTGCGTACAATGTCTGTGTTGTTTAACAGCTTAGTTGCCTCAGTGTTAACATGTTGTTCGAGCCTTTACCTATGTCACACTGCATTTTTATGAATTTCCTTTGAAACAGTGTCTACTTTAAGGTCTCTATGGAGGTCTCAGTTTCTAACATACAAGGGGCAGAGATGGGCGAGGTAGATTACGCCATGTAATCTCCGCGGTCGTCGAAACGTAAAATCTAACGTAGATTACTTGGCAGTGTTTTTTGTCAACGTCGACAATTAAAATAATGTCAACAACCTACGATATTTTAGCGATTTGAAATCGAATGCGCCAGTTCACGGGAGTGTTTTCAAACTGTCATCGTGATTTTATTTATTCATAATTGTTTGCCATTTCATCATGGAAAAACTGAGCCCGCCTACAAACATAGCGTCTACAAATTATTCAACTTATTACGAAAATCAGCGTTCTTTGAGGAATGGGTTTCGTGCGCTTAGACCAAGTTACGGTTAACATAATCGTCCTGTCGAGACCACTATTTGGAATACCATCGAAAAGTTTGAATCCTAGTTTACAGTATTGGATGACACAGCGACTAAATAGATGGTTTGGTGTGGTTTATGGGCCTGTGAAATCATTCGTCTCAATTTCTTCAAAAAAGAAGAAGGCCGGGACGTACCTGTGAATAGTGCTCGTTATTGCGCCATGATAACAAAATATTTGCTGCATGAAATTGAAACCCGACCTTGACTACTTCTGGTTCCAAGAAGTCGGCGCTATTTGCCATATAGCGCTAAGCAATGTACTTATTGAAAAATCTGGTTGGCTAGTAAAGAATTTCACGGTTCGGTTCGTTGAATTGGTTATTTAGATCGTGTGATACCTCATAGACTCTTATCTTTGGCGCTACGCAACGCCCAAAGTCTATGTGAATAAACCAGCTAGATTTGAGGCATTGGAAGCCAACAATACCATTTGATATTCTCGAACGCTTCGTCATCCATCAAAACACATATCCACTAAATTTTGATAAAAATTTTGTCATCAGTCTGGCACATATTTTATCGAACAAGTGTTGGTTATCTCAACGATTTGGCTTTTTAATAACTCGGTAGCATTCATAGCCTTCCTGAACTCGAATTCGTTTTACCATGGAGTGGAGTGTGTTAAATTTTATGGCACGGTCATTAGTTAAATTTCCCCGGATTCTTTTTAATGAAGGTTATATCCTTTGTGTAAAGATTTCTATCGTTGTTCAGCACCAATTTTTAATACGCCGATGGTCGAGCAACCAGAGTCAATGCTTTTGAAACCGCGGAATCGAGTTCAAGACTCGTCAGCGCCAAAACTTTTTTAATTTAATTTCTGCTATAAAATTGGTCCAACGCAGCTTCTGTAGAAATCTATATTCAATTTTTGCAAGTATAAGAGCCATCTCTTGTGTATGACCGTAATGAATTGTTCATTCCTGTTGCTAAAATTTTCAATTTTCTCTATACATAACTAATATACGCCGGTAGTCGAGTAACCAGAGTCGTTGCATTTGGAATTGTGAACTTGAGTTCAAGGCTCGGTTTGGCATTAAATAATTTTTAATTTAATTTATTTAATTTCTCCCACCAATTGACAAATATAATAAGGATGAGTATAGTGTCAAAAACTATATATGGAAATGGTGAGCTGGGAAAGTAAGCGGTGTCATAAGATTTGGAATAGTGGATGTTGTGTTACCTCAATTAAGAGTAAACAAATTTATTCTCATTAAATTAAAAAAAAATCACTTTTTTCTTTAAAAATGACCAACTTGCAATTAAATTAAAAATATATATTGAGGCTTGAACTATTCATGATTTAAGTCCAATCAGACAGCTTTTTTTACCACCGAGCCACCACTATACATATAAATAGTGATATTCCGAGCGTTTATAGCTGCCATTTGAATAAAAAAATTGAAAATTTTAGCAACGGTAATGGACTCTGTCTGCTTATTTGACCATCGTCGTACAATTTCATTGACGCTCTATACCCACCATATTTCTTAAACTCGCCAATTTTTAAAAATGTTTGGCTCGATCGATAATCGAACTAAGATTCATAAAGCCAAAGTCACTGACTTTGCTTACTACACCACCGCCGCATATTTCTGAAAAAAAGACATTGAACGAGCTTTACCAATCTTTTATATTTGTCATTTGAATAGAAAATATTGACAATTTTGGCAAAGGCAATGGACTCTGCGTTTATTTCACCATCGCTATATACCTATCTTGTATACATGCCACTACTATTGAACCAAAAAAGTCCCAACATTAATATCGTTTGAAATTTAACTGGACTGCATAGTGCCAGGTGCAACATTTAATGCGATGCCATTCCAAGCAGTGTATTTCGAAGAAGTTAAAAATCTGACAAGCTATTCCTCCCTTATTTTGTTAAAAATTATAAAACTTCCGTTCCAGTAAATTATGCTTGATACGATTTTCTAGTCGGGCCGCAATATTGACCACTGACCTTACAAATTTTAAGTTTAAGGCTCTACTTTACCTAGAACAAAAATCAAAATTAATGTCGATATTTAAATGCCAAAAAATGCGTCTAAAATTAATTTTCAAATATTGTAAATCTCCACTATCGAAAATTTCAAAATATTCCATGATAAAATGGTTTTTTTGCCACTTATGACATCTAAGTTAAAAGGGGTGAACTAAAAAATACACGATATTTAGGTGAATCCGAAACCATTTTTAAATCGAAGACACATTTTTTTCAATAAATTGATTTGGCAACTTCTGCGTGCTGATCCGCAACGAATTGTGCAGCGATCTCTGCAAGGAGCCACCGTATGGTAGGCGCAGAGGTCGTTGCAGGCGACGATGGCTCCACGGTGTAGAAAACGACTTGGCCTCTTCAGATTGTCTTAGACAGTATGGAGCCAAATTGTTGACTCAGTAAGGGGCCAGTAATGGCCTTTAAAACTGTTTTAATTAATTTGGCAACTTATCGGTATAAAATAGTTTTCAATTAAATTTTCAGTTATCTCGCTTATTAGAACTATTTTTTATAAAAACGTGTATTAATCGCTCGATAATAACTTTCTGAACGTACCCATATATACCGAAGTGAAGTTTCTAACAAAAAATAAAACTTAACAAAAAATATATCGGAGTTTTCCAGCATTTTTTTACTTATAGTTTAAGTTATTTCTAAAATTTTGTTATTATTTACACTAATTAACAAGGCACTCTCGGGGATTTGGGCAAGATTCCGCTATGTAATTCTAATAGGCCTATCGTTAGGGAATATTTCATAGCAGAAGATTTTTCCAAACGGAGGATTTGAGATCAGCTATTTTTCACTTATATTTTGAGTTTTTTCTTAAGATTCATTTTCATTTACAATAAATAACAAGGCACACTCGGAGATTTGGGCAATCTCAAAGCCTCTGTTTGGAAAAATCTTCTTCTATGAAATGTTTCCTTACGACATACCTGTTAGACCTATATAGCGGAAATCTTGCCCAAATCTCCGAGAGTGTCTTGTTATTTGTTTTGTTTAAATCCATATTTTTTTCATTAAACCGTTTTTGTATTTCATACCCATTAGAAAAATTATTGCTTATATTTACTAATTGATTATTATTGCTTGCATTTACTAATTGATTAAATTTTATATTTCCAATATGCAATATTAAATTTCACTCATTTTTTCCAATAAGAATTTTATTTTGAGTGTTACTAATACCGATATATTTTTTGTTAAAAAATTTTTTGTTAGAAACTTCACTCCGGTGTCACTCGCTTGCAAATATACATAACTTTGCTATAAAAAAAAAAATTAAGTCAATACCTTAGTTTATGCGACCATAAAACAATGTGTACGATACACATGTTTTCGCAAATTAATTAAAGTAGAGCCTTAAGTCAGTACATGAATAACGTCCAAATAAAAAATTTCCCTATACAAACTATTATTTACAATAATAAATAGGTACAGCTGAGATTAAGTCTCGATTAAAACTGAAAACAAATTTAATTTAATTTCTTACAAATTAATTCAATTCAGATTCTGTTAAATTTTCATTTATCTCTATTCTATGTCGACGAAAACCATTTGCGCATAAACCATTTTTTTCAATATTTTTTCATTAAGTTGTTAAAGTTTTATATATGGGAACGTTCAGGAGTATGTAATCTAGCAATTAATACACACTTATAAGCGACAAAAATAAAAATTTAATTGAAAAATATTTTTTATCGAAAAAATTGACAGATTTATTTATCGAAAAATGTGTGTCTTCGATACAAAAATGGTTTAGGACGCAACCAAAAATCGTGCATTATTTTTAGTCACACTCGGTTTTAATTAGAGGTCGTACGTGGTAAACAAAATTTACACTATTCTAGATTTAATTTTAGACACATTTTAAGGCATTAAAATATCGATATTAATTTTGAGCTTTGTTCTAGATCAAAGTGGAGCCTTACGTAAGCCGCCCTCGTTAGCACAGTAAGTAGCGGGCTTGCTTTGTTATTCGAGGATCTCGAGTTCTATTCCCGGTGGTGACCAAAAATCACGGTTGGGTGTTTTAAATGTGTAGGTATATGTGTTTGTTCTGGTATTGCTCCGTGGGCCCGTTAGTGGCATTGAGTGCTGGAGTAATCCGCCTAATCTTATTTTTTTTTTTTACATAATCTTATTTAAAGATATTTATTTAATTCACTTATAACTTTGTTTGAACGAGAATTGTACGTATAGTATAGGCACGTATTCGACCCAGAGCAAATTTCAAGAGAAGCCTTTATCTTGGAATTACATTAGTTAGTATTTGAGTCAATAATACGTTAGTGTTTCACGCGATTGAATAAATTTCGTTATCATTAGGAAAATATTTTGCATTTGTATACATATTGACACTGCAAAAATATGTGAAATCCGTGAGATATATTCATAATATCCAATAAATATTTAACTAAACAATTAATAAATATTTGTTAATTTAAAAGCTATTGTAAAACAAAACATCACCTCATTGCCATTCATCATAGTAATTTACATTTTGAAGTGGGTATATATAAGCTCAAAATCAAAAATCTATAAATATAATTTATATATTATATAGATACATATTAGATAAGATACACATGAGTAGATGAACATCGGTAGATCGTTTTATATCCATGTGCGTTCTATCTATATATAATATATATATATATTGTGCTTCAATATAGTGCTTTCAAGATGTGTGATTGTCGTGTGCGATGCTTCTTAGACAAAATCGAATGCGTCGTCGACTTTGAAAATTTAAATAATTTTTAAATAAACATACATATACGAAAACGTATTAATGGGGTAAGGTGGAATGTTATTGTTTTGACTATTGATACCCAATTATAGAGACGCACATAGCATGATGAGGTGGTGATATATATGAGCGGGGCACAATAAATATATATACACAGCAGTTTCGAAGGTTTTCTCTATCTATTTTATCGCAGAAACTTACCATAAACCAACGATTAATTTCGAAGGTGATGGACAAGCAGGTTATTGACAAACAATTTTTTATTGTGATAATATTATGTCGTTTGGCAAGTATCTAGCTACATATATATACTATCTATAAATATATAATATACTCTCATGTGTGTGAATGTGAACCTGAACCTCAAGAACTTGTAACAAGATGACTTTTTTTTCCCAATGATTTCAAGGTTAAATTACGCTCACATAAAATGTTTTAAATTAAATGATCAAGTGAAAGGACTAACCTTTGAAAAATTGACCGCACAGTTGCAAACTACCGGGTTCATTATATCGCCCACAGTCGTTCATATATCGTTCTTATATAGTGTAGTTTACCTCTCTAATTCACCGATGATCGACAGATGCCGCGAGTTTATCGAACTTATAATAGATTTATCACTAGAAATTCAAAAAAAAAAAAAATTCACGACCTATGATAGACACAAACTTGATTTTCGTTTGCGATTTTATTGATTTTTATTCACGTTTTAATAGTTTTGCTATATTTAGCGATGAAGATAACTGTATGGCTCGTCGAGGCTTAAAACATCACATGTTTTTTTTCAACCAATCAATTCTAGATGATATTTAAATTAATAGCTAAACTAGCTTAAAGTGTGTGGTGTGGTGTGTATTTCATTATCTAAATAGCTTTCATCAATTCCAATGGATTAATTAATTGATAAGAGTTAATTGGATGTCACGTTTTATTTATGTGATTGTGTGATGCGCTCGATTTGAAAGAATTCAATTGCGAATGTAACAGTTCAAATTTGCTTTGATAATGATAACATTGTACTCAGGTATAGACAATATGACTATTCTCCAACTTTGGGGACAATGATTGAGTCGATTTTATCCAAAAAAAAATCGATACGCAATTTTAGTCGAACTCTATAAGCACTTACATATAGTAAAAGATCATAGTAGAAAATTGCCAGACGATTTTCCTTGTATTTTACTATCTGAGTGCATTTTAAGGTCGACTTAAACTTGTTCTTGAAATTTTATTGCTTTATAAAATTCCATTTACATATAATATATGGGTATTGGGTGTGTTTCCAACGGGTAGGCATTGATTGTAACCATAACCATTGCTATAACCATGGTCTATATTCCAACATTGTAACTATGTGGAAATCACCAATTGTGTTTAGTATACCTCCACGTGGAAACACCCAAGCTGAAATTTTAAAAGAATTACCAAGGAAAGCTTCATTAAAGCTCACCAATATTATAAATGCCGTCTTTCGATTGAAATATGTACCCAGCCTGTGGAAAATTGCAGAGGTAATTATGATTCCTAAACCTGGGAAACCACAGTTATGTCTAAACTCCATGAGAAGTTATTAGTAAAAAGGCAAAATTTCATAATTGAGAGGAAAAACCTGATTCCAAACGATCAGTTTGGTTGTCGCAACCAACACTCAATATTAGATCAAGTACACAGAATAACTAATATTATATTGAAAGTGCATTAGAGGAGAAAAAAGTCTCCTCAACGATATACTTAGACGTTGCACAGGCCTTTGATAAAGTTTGGCACGAAGGACTTAACTATAAGTTAAGAACTGTACTACCAATGCAATTCAATACAATATTAAAATCATACTTGAAAGATAGATTCTTTAGAGTAAAATTAGACGATTATTATTCCGAATTGAAACCAAATGTGCTTTAGTTTTGCGAACTATATGTGACTGCAAAATTTTGACCATTTTTACAGTGATTTTCAACAATTTCAATGCAATGTTGAAGCGTGTATTGTACCATTTTTAGTAATGGCGTAGTTTTTACCTGTCAAATGTCGATAGATGATAGCTTCAAAATTGACAGCTGCCCAAATAGCAGGCTATTCAAAATGAAACCGCTTATTGGAAATTCTTATAGGGTAGGCTACACTACATACAAGAAAACAAATCTAGTACAATTTTTTGTTTAGTTATTGTTTTTTTTATAAAACAAAATCGTTTGACACATAATATGCGCCATAATCACAAAACATTACGTGTGGTGTAGTGCTGGAAACAGATATACAGATTTCTGTATGCGGAGAAACTAGAATATACTAGTTTATATAGAATGAAATACATGTGTTCTGCACGCTTTGCATATAATTCTGCAAGTTTTCTCTATTTCCAATTTCTCTGCACAGCGGTAGGCTACACCACATAAAAGAAAATAAATCTAGTACACTATTTAACTTTTTTCTTGATTTTCGAACTTATTTTTGTTTTTTTAAATTAATCAAAGTCATTTGTGCAAATAGCATGTCGTAACTCAATCACGTTTTGTATAGAGTAAATGTCAAATAGTTTTGAACGTCTTGTGTTTCAGAAGTTCTGAACATCTGTTTCCAGCATAATGCTGGAAATAGATGACCACGTCATACTGCAATTTAAGTGAACCACAATTGTAAAATTTAAAGCCGCTCTCATGCAAATGAGTCTAAGGCTTATATGAGATGAACTCGAGACGAAGTCAACATGACGGAGTTAAATTTTGTCCATCTCGTTATAAACATTTCGCAGTCGTACCAATTTATAGAGCAAATAGAGTAATAGCAAACAGAAAAAATAAGGAAATCGGTACGATTTCTTTATTTTTTTGTTTGCTATTGCTCTATTTGCTCTATAAATTGGTACGACTGCGAAATATTTATAACGAGATGGACAAAATTTAACTCCGTCATGTTGACTTCGTCTCGAGTTCATCTCATATAAGCCTTAGACTCATTTGCATGAGAGCGGCTTAAAGGCAAAACAATACAAAATATGTGATTGAATTATGTCATGTTAAAAAAAAGTTCTTCGAAAATAAACGACGAAAATAGTAGGAAAATATACTAGATTTGTTTTCATAATCCCGGTCTCTCTACCTGCCATCTATCATTGAGTTATACAATTAATATTCAATTATCTGCTCATTTGCTAGTGGAGACACTGAATATTATGAAATAGCAACAAATTATATAGCATCTTTTGTACCATTTTGTCAAAACTCGATGTTATAAAAAAAAAATAACATGTATTATGGCAATTTAGTGTAGCGCTTCATGCACTTCTATGTCCAGTATTACGAAAATATTTTGGACTATTAACTATTGTTAATAATTACTGCTGATTACGAAATAATTGTGGTATTCGATTATATCCTTATATCAATGAACATAATGTTAGGTTGCGGTCACAATTCCGATCGTACAAAATTCTGACTGTTTCCTGATGTAGGATTGAATTGGCTAATGTTCAAAAAGTTGACGAATTGCACGAAATACGTCATATTGATTTTAAATCATTAAACAAACATTATTAATGTAATGAAGATTTTTTTTTGAGCATATGGCAACACTGATCGCGAGTGGCATGTTATAACCTTAATATTCGTTTCTGTGTGGATCTACATCTTCACATCGGCCGAGGAAAATTGCGAGGAATTTTTTTCGATTTAGTAATTTAGTATCCTCGGGATTTTTTCAATCCTTCCAGATTTTATAGCTGCGTGATCATGAACATCGAGATCTTGTCCTCGTCCTTACTAGAGGCTATATATGCACACTTCATTTTATGTTGTACATACATATATGTATATACGAACAAACACTATAAAATCAAATTGTTCCAATGCCTCTCAAAAATTTGTTTGTTTTTCATGAATAATATAACACAGCAGAGTATACGCATGACCAGCATATTAATCAGAAGATTAACTAAATAATGTTATTATTGTTTTGAGAATCGCAGACGGGTTCAAACTACCTATATATACATACATATAGATATTTACTAAAAACACTTAAACAGTAAATAGGAAATACAAAAGCTAAACCTTAACATTTGTCAATGAAACTAATGATGGTCACGATTGTTATTTTTGAACGAAACGAACGAGATGATGGAGGTTAAATTGGTGTTGAACGCACGTTTTTTTATATTCTATGTTATATAGCTTTTGTACGCGCCGATTCAAAAGTTAAGTCACGTATGGTTATTTAAGAGATTGTGTGTACCTGGACATACGCAGCAAGATATAATTTAACCTTGTGAGGTTAAACTATATATATAGCTAACTAAGTTCACCATACTGAGGAAATGCAGTTTGAAAATAAAATCCATCTTCCGTGTATTTAACAACTTAATTCTATATGCATAGACGCGGATAGTGATAACTATACACACACACACATGTTTATGTCCAAATTTCATTTTTGTTTAAATTCACTAAATTTCAAGGTTCTGGCTTTTGTGAATGTTATCTATTCAAATATTTGATTATGATCGTAATTTTATGCTAATTAGAGTTTATACGCTCATGCGCATAAGTATGTTAAAGCCTTAAGAAATTTTGCTCGGAATTAATCCAGATATACAGCTATACCCAAGGCATCGAACCCTTTATTACATGTTTATTATAGTAAAGTATTGATCCCGCGCGTATTATGTGCGGGGCCGTGTTTGAATATTGATGAGGAATAATTTTTGAATTAAATCTCAAACCCATAAAATAAAAATAAAAATCGATTTGAAGAAGAAGATATGCTAAATATCGCATTCAAATTTTAATAAAATTCGAAAAAAAATATTTGTACTGGTCTTTGCCACATACAAGACGAGTGAAAACATTTATTTTTTTTTTGGTTTTAAGTACATACTTAAGTAAGCTAACTAAATAAGCAATTGTAAAATCTATTTAAAGAATTTGTAATTTCACAGCTTGCAAATAATAATTGGTACCTATGTGTGAACCGAATCGTATATGTTTGTACATTATATAGAACTCAAATATTAAAATTGCGCGTGGGCTACATATATTCTTTTGGCGGTGTATACGAAATTCTGAAATCCCGAATTAGTAATTCGAATAAATATTTAAATTGTATGGCGCATTAAACAATTATAGCTGGAAATTGGGAAATGTTTGATGTGTTCGTGATAAATAGCAGCATTTTTTGTGTTTCTCATAAATTTATATGAATTGATGAGTTTTTGAAAAGGGGCGTCTCCTTATCATTGCGCGCAATTCAATAATTAAGACAAATTTCTATGCACCATTTCAAATCCACTCCACCACATTTCAAGTTCTATTTTTAAATAAATCTCTGCGCGAATGTTCGACAAAATATTTTCGGATTCAAGAAGAGATATTACTGCTAAATTCAGTGTGGTGCACAGCATTGGTAATCGCAGACGCCACATAAATAAATATCTAATGCAGAGCGCTGACGCTTTCTTCTATTTCAAATTATGTTGAAACACGTAAGAACCAATCGTTTTAATCGAAACCTACTTATCTGAGTAGTCTACGCTTATAGCCGGCTCTGATTAATTACAAGAAATTTTAATTTTGCAGCTGTTCTGATTTTATAAAGAATTCTCGAATCATTCATAACTTTTAGTGTACTAAGCGTAAGCAGACTTCCACAGTAACAGTGTGTATCTACTGACACGTTACTGTCAAAGAACTGAGTCACATATTAGGAGAGGGGAAATGCCTCGAGGACAAAAGCGTCATTGTTCGAAGAACTCAGATTGTATTATTAATTTTTAAGCCCGTGGGAGTTGTAAGTTTCCTATCTGGCGCGTCTCCTGGTGGCGGATAGGGGATGCCCCCACCAGTTCAACGGCGGGTAAGTGGGAAATAAAATACCACTTTAGGAAGGATACCCCGATAAAAAAAACAGCATGAGCGGTAGTGCAGAGGAGAATTTTACGGTGTAGGGGCTCGGAAACCCATGCACCGCAACTATCAGGAACGACTGGAGCGAGTTGGCTCCCAGTCGTCGAAATCCATCGATTATAATGGAGTACATCACTTGGCCACTACAGTAGATACTGCGACAGGGGAAAGTGAAGGTGTAAATGAGCTATTACGCATTGTAAAAAGAGCATATTATGTAAACTGCATAATCACGGAATACCACATGCGTTCCAAAGAAGATCAAATATAGGAAGATCATCTATAAAAGAAAAAACCAGCAACTGAGAAAATGCAAACCTAAAATTGAATCTGGATTCAAAAGAACATTACGAAATAGGACGTATTGAACCAGAGAAATTCAACTAGATAGGTAGGTAGGTTTTATTTAGATTTAGATAGGGAGATGGCCTGGATCCTAAAGAAGAAAAAACAGTCCATGAAGAGTAAGAAAAGAAAAGATGAATCGCCACCTGAGGCTGAACAATTAAATGGTAGCGGAACGACAAGTACCGAACCAAAAGTTGTTCAACGCGAGGTCAATCAACCCCACCAACAAATATTGTGGGCGTAACCAGTTACCCAGAAATTCAGTCACTGAAGAAATCGGCTACTGACAAAGAGTATAAGGTAACAGCGCTAAACAATGGCGTTTGAAAAATTTATCCTCTTAACCCAGATACTTATAGAACCTGATTTATGAAGTTGAATACTGGAAAGTATCAGTGGTTTAACTATGAGGATAAACAAGCTCGACCTATAAAAGTGATGACAAGAGGTTTACATCACACTTGCTCAAGCAAAGAAATAATGGAAGACTTACAAAATAAAGGTCTTAAAATACTAAATATTGTTAAAAAAGAGAGAACAGAAAACCAGGAACGAATCCAAGCTTTCAGTAAAAAGGGACTTCCTCTTTTACATATTACCCAGGCATGTACAATAGGGAGAGATATGCCAGCCATGTGTATAATTTGTAATGGTCAACATCCGGCTATCTATCGAGTCGGTACAACTACAAAAATTAAGAGAAACACCAAGAAATCAACCGCAAAATCACGGAAATCATAGGATTCAACATCAAATCAGATGAATCAAAATCCATAACCAAGCAACGCAGGGCAAAAAAAACATTTGCGCAGGTAGTGCAAGGTTCGGATTAAACCAAATATATGGGCTCTGAAAAAAACCGAATTAAGAAAACATTATGTACAGCATTGAAACTATTACAAAGCGGCTAGATGACCGAAGTAATCTGAACCACATGATACTTGATCAACTGAAGCAAATGCTACTCCCACAACGCAATCTGATACAATTATGTTAGGTAAGAACACAACTTTCAGACAGATCTAGACAGACATCAAAATATGAATTTCACTCTCGTGGTTCCCCAATATACTGGCTCATTGAAAACAGCAATTCTCTAGTATCGGATCACTCACCGTTTATCATGACAGTCATAAGAAATTCTCATAAGAAATTCTCACCAGTCTTCCAAGATGAATTGGAACAATTAAATGAAACAATTCACTGTGCTGCTTTGGCAAGTACCCCCATTGTACAAAATTAGAAGACGCTTAACATATCCTACCCAATCGAAGTTAGAGAACTGGTCAAAGAAAAACAATGGGCACGTAAAATCTGGCAAATTAATCGGAGAACACCGGAGAACAAAACAATTCTTAACAATTTATGAAACAGCCTCAAACCCCTTCTTAAAGAAGTTAAAAATGAATCAATCAACAGATATCTAGTTAGCCTGATTGATTTACATCAAAAATTCTGATTACTCACTCTGGAAGGCGCCAAAAGGAATCAAAAGATCCAAAATACAAGTGCAACAGGTTCCAAAGAGAAGGCTGATCTACGAAGACAAACTGTCAATGAAAATATAATGTCAATTCACAAGCTATGTAACTCTCAAAGGATTAAAAGAAGAAGTGAAAACATGAATGTTAAAAAGCCCCTGGTACGACTTGATTACTTGCCGAATTATCAAAAGTCTACCTGATAGAGGATTTCGTAAGCTATTACATATAATCAATGTGATCTTTCGGTTAAAATATGTTCCGCGGCAACGGAAAGTAGCAGAAGTAATCATAATAGCAAAACCAGATAAACTACCTATTATTACTTAAGAGACTTTAAGCCAATAGTTGAGGACCGACAACTAATTCCTTCACATCAATTTGGATTCACAGAAAATCATTCTACAATCGAACAGGTTCATAGAATCACAAATATAATTGAAAGAACCTTAGAACGTAAAAAGGTATGCTCAAGCATATTCCTGGACGTCGCCCAAGCATTCGATAAACTTTGGCACAGTGGTCTGGAATACAAGCTGCATAGAGATCTGCCGAGGTAATTCTATGCCACAGTAAGATCTTATTTATCCAATAGATATTTTCGTGTGAAATATATGAGAATGAATACTCCGAACTAAAGAAAATCTCTGCCGACAAATGAGGGAATCATAGCCACCTTTGCAGATGACACAGCGATTATGGCGATTGAAAGTAATGTCGCCGTAGCAAAGAGCAAATAGAATATTACACGCGGTTTGAAACTGGACAAAATGTTGGCGAATCACGCATATTAACTTTACCTATCAAAAGGCCTACCGATAGAAATTAACTCACGACAGGTGCCATATGCAAAAACTGGTAAATACCTTGGCATGACCCTCGATGCTAAGCTTAATTGAATAGAGCACGTCAAAAAGAAAAAAGAAAAACTTAACCTAAAGTTCAGAAAAATGTATAAGGTTATAGGTAGAGGCTCTGAGCTTACAATTCACAACGAGCTGTTGTTATATCGGCAAATACTGAAGCCGATATGGACCTATGGTAACCAACTCTGTGGATGTACCAAACAAGCAAACGTCAAAATGATACAGACTTTTCAAAACAAGGTTCTTCGTAGCATCGTAAGTGCTCCATGGTACACAAGAATTGAAAATCTTCACAGAAAAATATATAGCCGATAACTATAGCCAAAAGTGAAGCCGATAGTTTCGAGCCGAAAAATGTCGATAAAGCAGATTTTTATTCTTGAATAGAAGAGTTCAGAAGGATTGCATTGTGTTTACGTGGTTTTTATACTGGTAGAAGAAGTTGCATGTATATAGGCAGCATGTCGGGAGCCTGAGAAAATTTGAGTTATTTTAAATAACAATTTGTATAAAAACAATCTCTAGAGTGTTATGTCTGGAGACTTGTTGAGTGTTTTGCCAGGCGCTATACCACTATAAAAATGTTTTAGTTATTGGGAAAACACTTCAAAACCACCCACCTCCAGACATAACACTCTAGAAACTGATTTTATAACTTTGCACGAACATATTGACTTTTATTTTGAGGTAGTCTATATACGAGCATGAAACGCCTTCTTCTAGTGTTAAACAATCTTCTTTATCGACGATTTTCAGCTAGATTCATGAACGAATTCTCTATTCTTCTATATTCAAGTAACAAAATTCTCGATTTATTTCGGTGTAAATAGAATTCGTAAAGAACGCTACGTATATAGAAGTACTGACATATTGGATCACACGGACGGTGGACAGGAAGGCAACAGGAAATTAATGGAATATCGATGGAGGATTTCAGGAAAATCCAGGGTCATATCAGGATGATTGTATGGAAATGGTATATAAAGAAACCAAATTTCGAACATGAACGATAAGTATATTAGTGGGAAGAGCAACTTAAGTATAGTTTGGCCTTTACGGCCTAGTTGGGGAGGGAAATCTTGAAGGAGAAAGATTCAATACTGCTGAATTCAGCCGGACCAATTTTGAAATTCTGGCATTTTCCATTTTTGATAGGAATCCAACGACATTTAGGCCGACTACAAAATAATTACAATCTTGCCCTTATTCCTTTCAACTCCTTAGAAAAGCTTATATACAAACGTACATAACCTAAGGAAAGTACAAACCAAATTAAATGTTTACGCAAATATTTAAATGAACCGCAAACGTCAAATTTGTATACATATATATACACAAGATTGTGTATCTACTACTTATATACAGAACCCACAAAGATTAATATATCGTTGCCACGCGGTATTTAACACCACAATCCAACCGCAAAGATGTTAAACTAAATTTTTCGTCCCCCATGGCAAATTAACTATCTATGATATATTCAAGATTCAAAATTACTAACTAACAACACACTTATGAATACAAAACATGTATTTATTGTTGTTGTACTAATTAAGAATTATTTTTTAAAGCACGCACCCACCGATGAGTAGTATATAGGTATTTATACTGGATATTTGAATAATTTATATTGATTTTAACAATTTACAGCGATTTAAGAAAATTATTGGGAATGTAAATAAAAGCTTTTACATACTCGTGTATACATATGTGGCATGAAATGTGACCTGATGTATGCGGTTACCGCACGCACATAAATCGCGATTATGGGAAATATTTGGCATTTTTATGTTACGATTGCGATACTCTCGCATGTATATAGATTTCATATGAAGATAACTTAATTAATGCATATTTAGCAGAAATTTTTGTATATGCTAATTTGTGCGCGTATGTTATCATCTTGGCACGTTTATATAGATTAGACGAAATGTCTCCATGTTATTTAATTATTGGTGTATATGTGTGTAACAACGAATTTGGTGCTATACTCATAAAAGTAAAATTAAAAGAAATTGGATTCGTTGAGTATATATACATAACGGTGAAGTTAAGTTTGGATGCTATAAAGAAATATTGTAGAAGATTACGTAACTCTTACTGAGATAATAGTTGAAACCACACAATTACGGTATATATCTTCTTCGGTACAGGCGGTTTATTCATAGATCGTCTTACTAGTTTCTCAGAATATGTATATTGCTCGAGTGAACTAAATTAAACATACGATTTTTAGTTGAATCCAAAGACATCAAATTTATCGCGTTAAGTAAATCTGTCAGCTTATATCAATACGGTTGTTAGAAATCAATACCTATAAGTTTGTGTGGCCATAAACTACAAAAACCATTTGACACGATTGACACTCAGAATTACTGAAGAATTTCAAAACCGCAAGATGATTTATTTTAACTCATTAGGAGGCGACTAAACGGTTGGATCGCTGGGCTGACGACCCGCATCCGTAAAAAAATCAAGTGTTTATAAAGTCAACAAAAAGAAAAATGGATACCGCCAAAACAAAACCGGACCCCCGCTCAAGTACTCGGACACGAGATTTAGGATCGGCACGTGGAACGTGCAATCACTAAGATAACCAGGAGCGTTAGAAGGCCTAATCACTAAAAGTGGAGACCATTTGTCCCAGGGCTATACGTTGCTCTACAGTGGAGATGACCTCGGAAATCTTGGAGCTGGATTTCTTCTTGGGCCGCAGGTAAAGAACGCTGTTTTGGATTTCCCAGCAGTCAATTGTGAACATTGTCAACCGATTGTGTAAGTTTCGCTTGCTCATGAAGTTAGCCAACCTGTCGATAATTTGTGTACATGCGCCCACAGAAGTCAGCCAGCCCCAAGATAAAGACTCATTTTACAATGACTTGGACGATCTGATGGGATCTATACCCGAACACGATGTTAGAATGGTAATTGGGGACTTTAATGCTAGAGCTGGCAGAAATCAGACCGACTTGTGTGAAAACATAGGTCCGTACTCCCGACACGAAACTGCGACCGATAATGGTGAGAGAATGATGTGCTTTGCGGTTGATCATGATCTTAGAGTAGCAAGCACATTCTTCCCTCACAAACACATACATCTAGAGACATTGGCACACCCTCGCGGAACTTCCCACAGCCAAATTGACCATGTGTTAGTTTCTAAAGGACGGACTCAGGTTGTGCAGGATGTGAGAACTTATCGGTCAGCAACCAAATACGTAGGCAGCGATCATAATTTGGTCGCTGCAAAGCTACGATGGAAGTTTTCGTACAAGTCTGGGAACACTGCGAAACGCATGGTACGTTTCGACTGTGAAGGTCTGATAAATGAAGATCAAAAGAAACGATATTAGGATCTTGTCAGTGACAACATTGATGAAGCTAATTACCAGTCTGACTGCGTGAACTCTGCCTGGGAGGTACTGAAAACTTCAGTTGTCAGTGCTGCTCAACAGACTTTAGGTATAGTGAAAGTCGGACCCAAGAATGATTGGTTTGATGACGAGTGTCGTCTTGCAGTTGAGCAACAAAATATAGCCCATAATGAAGTGCAACAACGTCTCACAATCGCGAGGAAAAAAAAGGCTGTTCTTTCAAGAAGGGCAGCTAATCGAATTTGTAGACGAAAGAAGCGAGAATGGTGGACGTCCGAGGTTCTGAAAGTACAACAACTCAGCAATGAGCGCAGTTCGCGTAATTTCTTTAAAGGAATTACTGGATGGAAACCTCTGTGTCAACATCGACGCAATACTTGACGCATGCAGTGGACACTTTACTGACCTTCTTGATGTCCATCACGCGTCACAGACTGTTGTTGAGCCACCTCTAATACAGACTGCGGAGATTTGCACTGAGGAGCCGTCCCATGAGGAATTCACTAAAGCCATGCAGAGATTGAAACGAAACCGCTCACCTGGAGTGTACTGCATTAATTCGGAGCTCTTGATATTCGGTGGGGATACTTTGTGGAACTGTCTTTTCGACCTTATTCGATTAGTATGGCGAACCGAAGTTATGCCTGACGAATGGAAAGTGGCCGCGATATGCCCCATCTTCAAGAAAGGAGACCGCTTGAAGTGTGAGAATTATCGCGGTATAGCTCTCCTTTGCACAGCATACAAGTTACTGTCATATATTGTATTAGATAGAATCACTCCTCTAGCGGAGGGCTTGGTTGTTGACTATCAAGGAGGATTTCGTCCGAATTGATCAGTCACTGATCAGGTCTTTGCGCTGCGAATGATTCTATCTAAATATTATGAGACATCCATCTCCGTACATCAAGTGTTCCTGGATTTCCGGCAGGCCTATGACTCGATCAATCGAGAGAGTTTGTGGTCTTCCCAGGAGTATCTAGGAATGCCAACAAAATTGGTACGACTGTGTAGAATGACAATGATGCAGTCTCAATGTTGTGTTAAAGTTGAGAACAGGCTATCGCCAATTTTTGCAGTTAACTCGGCTGTTCGGCAGGGAGATGCTCTGTTCCCGATGCTCTTTAATCTCATGTTGGAGTACATCTTTCGTAAACTGAAACACCGCAGCGTAACAACTTATATCGCCAGTCCAATCAGGTGCTTGCATATGCAGATGACATATGCGTGATTGGACTGAATAGCAACGGAGTGAAAGAAATACTTGATCCGCTTGTAGAGTTTTCAGCTTCAGTTGGACTTCAGATCAATGAGTCCAAAACGAAATACCTGATCTCTGGTTTTAGGGACAATGGCACACCAGATTTTAGTAGTGGCCACCACACGTTTGAGAGAGTGAGGAGGTTCAAATATTTGGGTTCTCTTATCACGTTGGGCGAAAGTTGGGCGCTGACGGATGAGTACGAGAGATGGCTCCTTACATTTGAGAGAAGAATCATGCGTGTGATTTACGGCCCTAAACGCGAAATAGATGGTACATACCGAGCTCTGTACAATTTCGAGATCAGAGATCTGATGAAGATCCCCGATATTGTACATGAAGTTAGATCTCAGCGAGTACGCTGGCTCGGTCACGTTCTGCGTGCTGATCCGGAACGAATTGTGCAGCGATCTCTGAAAGGAGAGCCACCATATGGTAGGCGCAGAGGTCGTTGCAGGCGACGATGGCTCCACTATGTAGAGAACGACTTGGCCTCTTCAGATTGTCTAAGACAGTATGAAGACCAAGCTCAGGATCGAAACCGTTGGAGCCAGATTGTTGATTCAGTAAGGGGCCAGTAATGGCCCTTAACACTGTTATTATTATCACTCATGATAACAGTGTGGGTATGAGGATATTAAAGTGCGGCTGGCAGTCGTTCTTTGTATCCTCTAAGGCCACTGCTAAAATCTAAACACTTATCAAGTGCCGTGAAGCTGAAGCTTTACAAAGCGTTGATCAGGACCGTTGTTATGTTTGGATGTGAAAGTTGGGCGCTGATGAGTACGAGAGATGGCTCATACATATACAGTTGCATAATTGTTACAATTGTGATGCAACGCGACAGAAAAGGCAAGATACGAAATTTAATTTGTTTATACTAAACGACATAATTTATAGTTAAACAAACCGTTTTAAATGATACTTTAAGGTATCCTTAGAAAAGTCGAAGTCGAATGCATAGCTTGTTTCATTTAACTGTTTGGACATTCAACTGCGTGGAACGTAGAATCGAATCAATTTTAATCTTGAGATAACAGTTATCAAAACGGCACCATCTGGATTTCCAATCCTCCCACGTCTCCCCATTTCGGAGGCCTTTGGGAGGCGGGAGTGAAACCAGTAAAACATCACCTTCGACGAATCAATAGCACAACCATACTTTCATTCGAAGAACTAGCTACCCGCCTACTATGTCAGATAGTGGCATGTCCGACGACCCTGCTGATTCCAACACGGTAACTCCCGGGCATTTCTTGGTCGGTGAAGCATTAGTTACTGTTCCAGAATCGTCACTGCCCGACATCAAAATTGGTCGCTTGAATTAACTTGTGATTTAAGTCTAGTGTCGAACTTTTGACTTAAGTCTAAATTATGGAATTTAAGGTTAAAATGATGTAACATATGAGCAAGAATAGTATACAAACTAAACCAGAATAATGGACTTAAGTCAGAAGTACTTAAACTAATTATATTTATATGTGAATTAAACGAAAATAATTTGACTTAACTTATGGAATTAAGTTAAAATCATGATATTTTAGATGGATTTATGTTATGGATTATGCTAAAACTATAAATGTTTCTAATCGTTTAAGTCATATCAACTTAATTTATTTAATACTGTAGGACTTAAGCCAAAATTATGTGAATTCAAATTTATTTGAATTAAATTAGATGGTTTAAGTTTAACTTAAGCCATATAGTTGTCTAACCTATATAGAATATGTATAGCTTAAGCTAGCATTTGACATAAATTTGTCTGATCGAACTTAAACCGAGTGATATGTGGCCTGAAGCAAAATAATGTGACTGGCTGTTAAATTAGATAAACAAAAATTAAGATTTAGACTTAAACTAATTCAAGCATCTACATATATTAAAATTATCGAAATTATGTGAAATTATAAGCCGGATTTAGAGCTAAGTCGCTTAAACCAAATTATATGAATTAATATGTAAAAATATGTTTCACTTAAAATATTAAATAGCTTAATTTTGACTTAAGCCATAACTACGAGATTTCAGTTTAAAATGTTAATGTTAAGAATCTGTGGCTCAACACCTAAAATTATTTAAGCTAAACAACATAATGTGACTTAATTAAGTATTGTGGAACCAAAGTGAAAATTATTTGACTTAAACTAGACTTATATGGTTTAAGCCAAAGTTGTCTAACACAAGTGACTACTTAATGTAGTTTAACCTAAATTAAGTTATGGGTTTCTTAAGCTGTGTTACTTACTTTGGAACGGGCAACGTTACTTACTTTGGAACGGGAAAATGAACGGGCAGCCAGACAATCAAGCATATAAGCCATAATTAAACGAAACGTGAGATTTTATGTGAATTTAGCAAAAATACAGTGACTTAAGCCCGTATAATTAAAGTGTCATGTAATTTGAGCTAAAGTTACTATGCTTTGGCAATTAAGTTAAAATATTTGATTACATCGGTAAATATGTGCATTAAGCTAGGATAATTTAAATTAAGTGACTTAAGCTAAATCTAAGCATCTAGCGAATATTAATTTTGAACATGAATTATATTTATCTCTTTCCAAAACTATGCGTATTAGACTAGACTTATACGATTTATAAGTTACAAATGTGTGACCTACGTACATGTACTGTCGTAATTTAGCCCAAAATTGAAAATATGTTCCATCACTAAAATATGTTCCAATATACTTTGTAACAACACAAAGCATTGTAAAAGATCTAATTACATTAATTCAGACGTAAAAAGTTTAAACCTAAGTAAAACCTGATATATTATGTTCCACAAAAAATTAAAAAAATTTAAAATGGTTGCAGCGATTAAAATCTTTACCAACATTGTAAAATTAAATAGGTTCCACAGGTTATCTAAGTTGACACATACAAGCTGCTAGAATATGCTTTTACAAACTAGTTCTGAATATTTTAATCAACTCCTCTAATGGTTAAAACAAATCACACAAGAACCAATTAATCCAATACTTTAAATAATGTCCAAAACTGAAAATATGTTCCACAAATGTATGTATTGTTCAAAAATGCATTTATAAGGTAATTTTATAACAAGATTTACAAATTCCAAGCTATTTTCCATACTACTGCACGAATAAATCAAAAAGTGACATGGGTTCCACATAAGTCCCTAAGCAAACAAAACGAAATCTTATTCTCCAAAATTCAATTCCAGTTCTAATTGCGGGAAACAGCCACAGTTTGGTTCGGAATAGAAGATTTGACCGTAATTAGAACTCCTTCTCCTGAAGTTTTGGGGCTTGTATATAATTTGCTGATCTGTCCATATCGCTGTACATTATAATTGGTGGGAAAATTCCATGTTTAAGATGTTGTTGATGAATGATGTCTCATATATATTATATACGCGTCAAAATAGGTTTTTTGAATAAAATTGAAAAACTTTCCAGTATTAGATGATATCCTGTTTACGTTTTAGAAATATATCTTATAAATGTTGACTACGTGGTCGAACTTTTGTTTCATCAAATTCACATAATTTAAATTGTTAATTTTATATTGACTACCCTGGGTAAATATAGATTTTAAATTTGACGTATAGAGTGTCTTTTAATTTAATATAATACTAAGTACTGTACTCAAGTAACTTTATAAAGATTATTCCGCCATTATTTAACGAAAAAGGAAAATATTTACTTTGGTAACAAATTGATGTTGCAATATTTGGTAAGAACCAATTTGTTATTCATTTTTATAAATACAAATGACAACTAATTTTTTCTATTTACAAAATGCCATTATGCGTTACGGATAACTGCTGAAGAGGTTCGCGAAGTAATCAATTAAAACACATTTGATACTCAACTATATACGTCAACTGATGAATGGTGACAGTTTGAAGTAGAACATGAAAACTTTCTTATGTTTGGTATAGTGAAATCACACCGTGCAACATCACAGAATTTAAACTGCAAAACAATTATACTACAACAAATCTTCAGAAAACCATAAGACTAACGACTAACATAAAAAAGAGTTACAAATGATCCAATTCAAAATGTGAAGGAATTGACGACAGCAATGAACGGTTCGACTAGTTCAAGGATGAAGATTTCCCGAATCGCTGATGGTATGTAATCGGGATCGCTATACCAAATAAATTAAGAGCTTGTACACATATTTTTGGTACAGTGGTGGTCACATGACTGTTTATTTATATAACACATAGAGGCAAGATATTCTTTGGTCTGGAATTTCCTAAGAATAAAGTTGGTAGCATGACGGATGATTTTCAAATTTTCGTGAAAATTTGCAGATTGAAATTTTCATCGTATGTGTCAAGGTCATTCGTACACAGTTCATCCTGCCACATGGAGTTAATGAAGCAGTTCTGCAACTCTGTTATTTTAGTTTTCTTGTGAAATTGGCATATGGCAAAACTTTAGTTGTGTGGTGATAACATTTGTGACGATTGGAACCATTGATTCGCATCTAGAATGGCCAGATCATTAGAAAGGTTAAAATCCAGGGTTTAGAAATGAAATATATTTGAAGAAGTTGATCCTGTTTACGTTTTGAAAATAGAACGTTAACAATCTCATATGATTTAAAATTACAGCCGGATTATTGACGCCGCCACGTGCGGCGGTCTCCATTGAAATTCATTGATCAGCAGTCCAGGTGGCCACAATGTTTAATTAACTGCATTAATGGATTGGTCTGAAGGTACACTGATATACCAGATGATGTATAGTTAAACTATAGTCCAGTTTTTTAAGTTATAGGTGGCATTCCGTCACCAACTGCACTATTCAATTTCATTCTAATTTTGATGGATTCTTCAAATTGCTACTTGGTGATAGATCGTGCTATTCTAATCAAATTATTTCGCCACTATTTAACGAAATATAGGGAAATATTTACTTTGCTTGCAAATTGATGTTGCAAATATATTTAGTAAGAACCAATTTGTTCAGTTATATAAACAAATGGCAAAAAATTTTAATCAACTATTTACTTATTTCTTCTATTTACAAAATGCCATTATGCGTTATGGGTAACTGCTTTTGGGGTTTGTGAAGTCATCAGTTTGAAGCAGTTTTGATATTCATCTTCATCAACTGATTAATGGTGACAGTTTGAAGTAGAACGACAAAAACTTTCATATTTTTATTATACTGTAAACATAGACGAGTAACATCAGAGGGTCACATTGACTTTCACTTATGTACTTCAAATAGAATTCTCTCTATTTGAAATCTGCAATATATTCTTTATAGAAAATATATTTTAATTTTTTCTATATAGGAATTTCGAGATTTCCGCCATATTCGTGCCACGATTTTTATAGGCGTAAGGCCATAGTTTTTTACATATAACAGCATTAAATCTTCCTAAGAAAAGTATAACGCAAACGTAACAAAAAAGTAGTATATTTTTGTAACACGAAAGCGATAATTAATAAATTTGTTCACCCAATGGTTCAAAACTCATTTTAGAATCCTATATTTCCATCAGTGTTTTAATTATCGGTGAATTACCGTTTTCGCTGAATTGTGGGTTCCGGTGAATTGTCAAGCTACCTCTTAATCTTTATTATGTACAACACAAGCAAGTTGATGTGTACACGGACTTTGCCATAAAGCCTTTGATTCGGAACGCCTGTATAAATTTGGCTTCTCTGAACAGTTCGTAATATGGTTTTAATCGTGTTTGTGTAACCGCATTCAATATAATGAACTAAGAAATAATAGATCGCAATTAATACGAGCTATCTCCAGAGTACCACAAGGTTCATTTTGGCCCTTGAATCTTTATAATTTTCATCAATGGGATTACCGATGTAATACAGCGCTCTGAGGTACTGATGTTTGCAAATGGTTTCCATCGGAAACTGTAACCTGTTATACAATAATATCAAATTAGTGGCATACTTTTACAACAAGTATTTAAAATCAAGGACTTGGGGGTTACTTTCGTTGAAAACATGTGCTTTACATGTGCTTTGATTCTCATTGAACGATTCGTCGTTAGAGCAAATTACATGCTTGGTTTTATTAAGCGCTGGATAGCTGATATTTATAACCTCGAAACAATTCGAGCCAGTGTCTGTTACGACGAACATATCCGCATCATTGAGAATACCCCAAAAAAAATTATACGTTACATTATATGGAAAGATGGATGGAATTACAACCACGATATACCATGCCCACCTTAACCTGAAGCAATTCCACCGTATGTTATTGGATTGAAAACCTAAAACATGGAAAAATCTTACTTGATCAAATCGACGCTCCATCTATACTGGAATCAATTAAAATAAATGCATCAAGTAGAAGTGTAAGAGATCATGTGTTCCTTCATGTGTATCAACATAGAACAAGCTCTGGTGATAATAAATCGATGAACATTATGCACAAGAGCTTCAACAAAATTGACCACCTCTTTGACGTTACCTTAAGTAAAGTAAATTTTAAACGAAGGTAGAAGCAATATTATGCCCCGATCTGAATCAATTTTTATTGAGGAAAGGGGTTATGTTGTCAGGTAATAAGGCTACTGTTTCGTCGATCTCAACTATGCCAATACCAGTAGATGCTTTTGGAACTTGTGCCTAAGACTTTTAAAACCTTCATTAGCTTTAAAATTAATGAACCGGAGAAACAATTTTCTAAAGCATCAGATTCAGCAATTTGCCAAAATAACTTCTAGTTCGTGAGTTCGTACAGCGATCTAAAAAATGTCGCACTTCTACAACAAGCTTTCCGACGGTGTAACAACATCTACTGCAACCTCTACCGATTCGTACCTCTATCAACTCCGATTTCGCTGTATATACCTATCGTCAACCGGCACAGCCAATTTCTGCCAAAACCGACACATTGTCTATTTATTATCACAACTCTAGCGGAATTCGAACTAAATAGTGTACTTATCGGTGTTGGAAAATGACTTCAAACCGCATAGTCCTGTAGGGTATTCCCCCTTGGAGTACTTAGTCGTTAGACGCGATCGTTATTCCGATCTTGAATCGGCGGTGGCGGATTTTATCTATCTCAAAAGAACTACGTGCGGATATTACTGACCTGGCAAGTAACGAGTTGGACATTTTGGGTGTTAAACTTGCTTTCAATGGAAAGTTGGTGTTGGTAGTTATTGTTTACATTCCCTAATTAGCTGTAGCTTATATGGAGAGCTGTCCGCATTTTTATTTGCAGCTGTTAAATTCGATGGTGGGTTGATTTTAAAAGATTTTAACCTCCTGAAAGTCAGTTTTAGAAATTAAATTAAATTCGGCAATTGGTTAATTTATTCCTTGCTCGCCTGTGGTTTTAATGGCACGCGAGGCAATTCATTTATTGTTCAGATTGAATCGAATATTATAAACCACTCTAAATGTTTCTGGAGCTCCCAAGAATTCAACTGCAGTTTACTGCCGATGAAATTCTGCATGCGCTCTGTTGAATGTAAATGTGAGTATGACCCTTGTGTTAAAATATTGTGCTTCGGTCTTGGTTCGACCGCTGAAATAATTATCTCTTCAATTCGTGTTTGGCGAGTGGAGTATTTTCTGAAATCCAGTTTCATTTAACAAATTTTCAAGACTGGACGGAGAAGGGATATTTACCGCAGTATTTCTATCTTATTGGCTATTCATTTTCTTAATCAAAAATTTCTGTAAACCAGCATGGGTTTTACCCTAGACGATCAACTGTGACAAATCTTACTTTAAACACACATTTTTTGACTTTAGCATTACAGGAGGGGGAAGGAACGGTAGTGGGTGAGGTAGTTTTAAAGTAGTATTTCACTGGAAAGTTCTTTAAAATAACATTTTATCTAGAGATATAAAAGTTTAGTCTGCGTCCCACCAAAGAGGTCGAACTTTAATTTATTACTTCCGTAAACGCTGTGAAGCGGTGCTTTCAAACATTGTGAGTTTTTGATTAATTAAATCTTGTGTATAAAATTAAAAGTGTTGGCAACATGTGATGATGCACCTAGCCACTACATTGCTAAGAATTGGTAAGACGAAACTTATCCAAGGAATGTAAGGGAGGATTTCAACAAATAAGGGAGGATTTGTCAACAATCCTATAAATAATTAAAGCAACACTTAAACGAATATTAGCCTTGTATTCAATCGTAAAAAGGATATTTTGAACTCCTTTTGTATCACACTGCGTAGTCAATGAAAAATTTAGCCAATGAAATATTTAAAAAATGCAATTTTTGTTTTTTATGTCATGGCCAATTAAAATCAAGTTTAAAAAATATTATAACGGTTTTTTCGAAATATCAAAAAATTAAACCTTTTTTCAGCACTTTTTTCTGTTATATTATAAAGGGTTTTAAAATAAGAGGTTTCACTTTGAAAAGCCTAGCTATTTGGACAGCTGTCAATTTTGAAGCTGTGATCTTTTGACATTTGACAAGTAAAAACTACGCCATTACTAAAAATGGTGAAAATGTCACAGTTCGCAAAACTAAAGCACTTTTTGGTCGACGTGAAGCACCTTCTCGGCCAGCAATAATGAAACTGATGGAAAAATTTGAGCTGTTGGGACAAGTTGTGATGTGAAGAATCGAAACCGTGTGCGTTCGTCAAGAACAACTGAGAATATTGCTGCTCTAGCCCGTAGTGTTGATGAAAACCCAGGTTTGTCGATTCCTCGTCGATCTTTGGAATTAGACATTCCACAAACGACATTACACCGTATTTTGCGTAAAAACTTAGGTCATAAGACTTTTAAACTTCAGTTAACACAAGAACTCAAGCATAAACGTCGTATCTTCGCTGATTGGGTCCTTCAAATGCATCAAAATGGGGTTGGGTACGAAATCTCGCATTACAAAATCTCTTTTAAAAAATGTCTATTACAAAATTCCTTAAATACAAAATCTTCTACTTACAAAATCTCCTAATTACAAAATCTCCTAATTACAAAATCTCCTAATTACAAAATCTCGCATAAAATTTTCCCCGTAAATATATGAAATCGCGCGATTTCATATATTTACGTGGAAAATTTTATGCGAGATTTTGTAATTAGGAGAAAAATGATTGTGTGTGTTTGATTGTGTGTATGTGTGCGTGTGTGTATGTGTGTGTTCGTGTGGTGACTCCTAGCGTAGAAAATATTTTGAGTTTAGTGGGTCTACAATATAATATTAAAAGAAGCACTGTAAATTGCCTCTTCATCCATATCTGTAAAGTTTACGAAGCCATCAGTAATTAGTAATCTCATAAAACCTCGTTAAAAAATAAATAAAAATAAAAATATGTAAAAGCAAAAATATAAAACAAAAATTCAATATATTTCATCTTTTTAGGAAAAATTTTACAAATGTATGTTTCAATTCAATATAAGGTTATAAGCAATTCGCTTCAAAAACTCAATTTTTCCAAGTTTATGTCGTTTTTTTTATTAATCTTTTTATTTTTTTATGTTTTTCAATTATTTCTCTTTTCCTTGGAAATTTGTGACCGTTCTTAACCTTCTCAATATTCGATTTTGCCACAATCAGCTCTTTAGCTAAATCTTTTATTAGTTTATACATCCCAGCATGCCGTTTCCCTACAACTAATTCGACGATGCCATGCCTCGACACTATTCTGTGTCCTAGGGAAGTTTTCTATTCCGCTTTCAGTGGGAGCCACTGCCCAAAATTCGGGCTTATACTTGGGTTGCACGATAAATTGTCCAATATAATTTTTTTTAAACCATATCCCAATTTTTTTGAGTCTGCATCATCAAAGTTTTTCTCTATCTCCGAGTAATAAGAAGTTACTTCTTCAGGGGGCACCATAGCTAAACTTTTTATCATTTTTATTTGAATCGCAAAGGATTCGGAAGTTCCATATTTAACGGCTAATTTTTCTTTTTGGACCCTTCTCCATATGATCTGGCCAAAATGAAAAAGACAGGCTTTGAAGGAAGTCTCGGGAAAAAAAATTTTCGCTGAAGAATAAATGGCTTTCTCGAAATCACAAATAATTCTGTTCGGTTTTAAAATTACTTCGTACTCCAAAGCGATTTTACAAATATTAAAAAATATTTGGCCTCTTTAGTAGGTAAATTGGCACGTGAAATGTCAGGTGTTTGCACAATTGAGTTTCTGATCAAAATTGATGGTGGTAGATCTGTGTTTTGTGCATTTGTTTTAATATCAAAGTTTACTTCAGATATACATTTTTCCGCCGTTATGGGGGCATGTGAATGTTCGGATGATGATTTAATAATTTTATGGTGATTATCCACTAGTTTCGTTGCAATCCGTCCTTTACACGAATTATTCTTTTTTGTGCAGCACACCCAATTATAAGTCGTTTTGGTTCTCAAAGACAAATAGTATCCAAATCCATCCACGAACAATTTTGGATTTCCTTTGTTGGACGTTACGATAGATATATTCATAGCTATAAATGTAAAATTATTAAAAACATCATTACAAAAATCTCATTTGGTACCTTAGTTAAATTACCTACGTATGTATGTATATATACCAGATAACGATTTAAAAATTATTTAAAACCGAAAATTATAATCTTTTGCTGATACACAATTCATATTTCGTTACTGATTGAATTTTGTTTTTTCATACCATATACTAAAAGTGGATGTCATATTTCAATGTTAACGTGATAGAAATTATTTCGAAAAATTAACTATTACAACAGAGGAAAAAATACTGTGTATGTGCGTGTGTGTATGTAATTATGTATTCACATATGTCGCTGCCATCCGAAAACAACCCAATTATTCAAAAGGAGGTTTTAGGAGATTCTGTAATTAGGAGATTTTATAATTAGGTGATTTTGCAATTAAGAGATTTTGCAATTAGGAGATTTTGTATTTAGAAATATTAAAAAAAAATAGGGGATTTTGTAGCTGATATTATGAAATGAGGGATTACGTACCGATCCCATCAAAATGATCCGGATTTTCATCGAAAAATGATCTTGAGTATAATGAGGTCCATTTTCACCTCAGAGGCTACGTTAATAAGCAGAATTGTCGCATTTGGGGCTCGGAAAATTCAAGAATGATTGTTGAACTTCTCCATCCTCAATGTGCCACTGCGGTTTGGTGCGGTTTTTGGGCTGTGTGGAATTCGAAATCAAATTTGACGTTTACAATTATAAATTTTAACTCGGCTCTGAAAAACTATAAAATTATTGAAATTTTTAAATTCCTAAAAATTGGCTACAAAAGGGATTCGAATTAAATCAGACATGTAATCGAATCAAACTGCGACAGGCTTGTGTCTCAGAAAAAATAGAAATAAAGACAAATTCGTTATGTTGAATGAACAAGGTAGTTTAGGGCTTCTGATAGAATTTTGTTATGTATCGCTTTTTTAATACTAGCCCCAGCAACCAGGTTGATCAAACATAAAAAGAAATGCGCCTCTATATGGTTTTGTATCAAGAAGATCTGTTTGTTGAAGAATATCGGACCAGCAATGTACAAATGCCTCCTGCTATACTGTTTTCTCTGATAAAATGGACGATTGCAGCGGCAAATTCAACGTGTGTGTTTTGTTTAAATAAAAATCCTGATGATATATAGCCTCCCTCAATTACTCCAACTGCAAACTGTGAATTCTTTAGATGTTCAAAGAGACTGCATCGTAGCTTTGATATTTTGCAGTTCAACTTCGGGCGCTCAACTTCAGTCTCATTCTAGCAGAATTCAAATATTTGTTATTAGAAGGAGAAAGCAGGAAGCGTATAGCCATCCTAAGCTAAGTATAGATAATATTTTACATATTTGGGGAGGAGTGAGGAGATTATTTGGCTGTTATCGTGTCTCGTCTTATATTCTGGCCATTTGTAATTTTTATAATAACTATCTTATATTATAGTAACGATGCGAAGTTTTAGAGTATGTGACGCGATCAGTATAAAATACACAACAAACATTCATCATATATGTGTATAGGCGTAAATTCCGTAACGCACGTAATGTTTATAATGGGCGAGTACGCACGTGAACTTTGATGATAATGCATAAAAGTGCTCATCCAAATTTTAATTGTCAATATATAAATATAAATATTAGTACGATAATGATGATGCGCTGAGTAAATCATTGTCTTGTGCTTTAAGTCAATAGACATATTATTATAGAAAAGCTGATAATTCCTGGAAAACATTAGTATTCCACAAAACGTAATCGAAACGCGAATTATTATTATTTTTTTAATTATTTATGATTCTTTCGAATTATAGCCAATATAATTACATAGGTAAATAGACTTTAATAATAAGAGTTCCATTTTAAATCTATATACTTTTGTAAATAGTTCTTCTGTGTATACACAGTGAGTTGCAGTCTTTTTGCTAATTCATCGTTAAACTAAAAAAAAATTCTGGTATTTTTGTTTACGAAATGCGTGGCTTACGAAAGACTACAGATAATATTATAAGATAAGCCAATATTTGTCAAACTCCCCACGAAATAATGCTACACAGTTGAAAATATATACTTAGGCAGTTTTTAAGGTACATGTATTTCGTTTTTCCACATTACCTTGTGTTTACAGAATTAGACCGCTGAGTGATATTTTATATGGGCGGTAAAAATGGGTGATGGAACTTGTCTATTTATTGCGATTGGTTATGAAAATAACCGACATGGGGGATAAAAAAAGGATTTTTAAATTATTTTTGGATAACGATCTGGAATATGGCCAATCTGGTTGGAACCTGCCAATTGCTTAACCGATTACAATGAAATGCGAAATATAGGGTGGAAATGGGATCCTAATATTATTTTTAGATGAAGTTCTGGAATGCGACCAATATTGGAATGAAACTTGGTAATTTCTCAACCCAATATTTGGGATGGAAATAGTACCGTAACATTATTTGTATGTGAAGTTCTAGGCTTCATTGCTTTACCCTTTAAAACAACATAAAATGTTATATTCTGCAGAAATTGTTATTTAAACTGAACTAATAGCAATTTACAACTCAATATCGTCACTGTTACTATAATACGGGTAAATACGGCCTGAAAGCGCGTAACTTATACTACACTAGAATCAAAAATGTATTTCTGTGTCATAAAGATCAGTTACTACATGATTTCATGCCTATCTACAGTGATTACAAGTTCACTGTAGTGACCTGCAATCACTAACTGAATACATATTATGTTTTCACATAACTCTTTCGCGAGTTGACCGGGAACTCGTTTTTATTTAAATATTCATTTTCTTAAAAGCACTAGTATTAGAAAATCTAAAAAATTTAGATCGTGTTGAGAACATGAGTTACTTGACGTAGACGATTGTTTATATTCTGGGGGGCTATTTCTGAATACGATACGAATTACGAATTGCTATTTAATTTGAATCAGATTCGTTCGATTCTTATTTAAAATCAAATAAGAATCTTACACTTTCGAACCGTATCGAATTCAGAAATAGCCCCGCTGGTATTTCATCAGTAAACCGAATGCATTCCTCAAAAATAATTTTTTTTTTATATTTTTTGTTTCAGGCCGCTCATTAAATATTCTTTGAAAAATAAGTATGTGTGGTTTTGAAATTTTAAATAATAATTCAGAAGGAGCGCTTAAGGCTCTACTTTACTCAATTTGCAAAAACATGTATATCTTACAAATCGTTTTATGGCCACATAACCTTAGGCATTGACTTAATTTGTTTTTTATAGCAAAGCTTAATATATTTGCAAGCGAGTAACACACGCTTTTTTTTAAATTCTCTATTGTTTTCTCGTAATTGTGTTTCAAAGTTGATGAATTTTTTACAAAAACCATTCACTCACAAACCAAATTTATCAATATTTTTCCACTAATCTGTAAAAGTTTTATATATGGTTACGTTCAGGAAGATATTATCTAGCGATTAACACACGTTTTTATAAAAATTCGTTCTAATAAGCGAGCAAATTGAAAATTTAATTGAAAACTATTTTATATCGATAAGCTGACAAATCAATTTATTGACAAAAATGTATCTTCGATGTAAAAATGGTTTAGGCATCAACTAAATATCGTGTATTTTTTAGTTCATCCCTTTTTAATTAGATGTCATACGTGCCAAAAAAACAATTTTTTCATGGAATATTTTGTAATTTTCCATAGCGGAGATTTACACTATTTCAAATTTTATTTTAGACGCATGTTTTGGCATTTAAATTATCGACATCATTTTTGATTTTTGTTCTAGGTAAAGTAGAGCCTTAAAGTGTTGCATCCAAAATTTTCATCGCTTATGTAATTTTTCATAAAAATAAAATATTCCGAATCGATAACTAAACTGATCTGACAGTTATTTAATATCAAGTGAACTAAAAATTAACGTTAATGAACTTAGTGCGTTGAACAATAAAAGTGCATCGTTGACAAATTTTGATGATGAAAACAACAATGAAAGTGCATCGACAACAGATGATAATAAAATAAACAGTGATGTAGGTCAGTGTTTAGTGCAAACAGGGCTGGACAGGTATATTACTATCAGCTCAAAGCGAAGGAGAAGCCCTAGATCAGCGGCTAGTGCAAACGTGAATAAATTCACCAAGCTAGGTAGTGTTGAATTAATTCAAAGCAACCGGTATTCTTGTTTGGTTGTTGAAGACCCGCCGGCCTAAAAAGCTCCAAAACCAGAGAAACCGCCACCAATCTATTTGAGGGAGGAATCAAATAGAGAGCTCACAAAAACAATCGAGTTCATTACTAATGGAGAATTTTATATCTCCGTGATAAAAAGAGGAGATATAAAACAAACAAAAATTCAACCGCTGAATATTGACGCTTACAGAGCGTTAGTTAAACATTTCGACGAAGTTGGTAAACATTACTACACTTACCAACTAAAAAGCAAAAAAGGCTTGGTCGTCGTGTTAAAAGGTATAGAGGCATACCTGGATGCAATTGAAATACGCGCTGCTCTCGCTGAAAAAGGATTTCAATGCAAATTAATCACCAACATTATTAACCGTGAGAAGTTGCCTCAGCCATTGTTCCGTCTGGAATTAGAACCAGATAATAAAAAAATCAAAGAGAAACATGCAATATTTGATTTAAAATATCTACTGCATAGAAGAAATATCGTAGAGGAACCCAGAAAAAGAACTGGACCGGTACAGTGTGTTAAGTGCCAAGAGTATGGACACACTAAAGCATATTGCACTTTAAGCGATGTTTGTGTTATCTGTGGTGAACTCCATAACTCAAATTCATGCAACAAAGAAAAAAAGGAAGCATCAGTGAGAAAATGCTGCAGCAACTGTGGCGGAAATTACACTGCAAATTATAGAGGGTGTCCAATTTACCTAGAATTGAAAAGAAGAATCAATCCAAGGCAGCGAGCAGAGTAACGAATGCTTAATCTTCATTCTTCCACTAAACCAAAAGTGCGACCAGAAGTTTCATATCATAACGCACAAAATAACCAACCAAAAGCAACTGTTAACAGTAGTATGCATCCAGAGGTTTCCTATGCAAGTATCCTTAAGGGGACTACTCCTAAAGTGCAAGCAATCGAAGAAGGAAACATCGCAGCAGCTTTAAGCAAGTTAACTAACATGATGCAAAGCTTCATGGCGATGATGGAGAGAACCATGAATCTAATGATGCAGAATATGAGCGCGTTGATGCAGGTAGTCGTTAAAAACCAAAAATGCCTGTCCTCAAAATAGCCATATGGAATGCAAACGGCCTAGCACAACATAAAGCAGAGGTTCAAGCATTCCTCACTGAGCACAATATTAACATAATGTTAAACCAAAAATGCCTGTCCTCAAAATAGCCATATGGAATGCAAACGGCCTAGCACAACATAAAGCAGAGGTTCATTCCTCACTGAGCACAATATTAACATAATGTTAATATCTGAAACACACTTCACCAAAAAAACCTGAGAAAGCACATGGAGGCACAGCTGTATACTGATAAAAACAAGATTAAAACACTATGAATTTATGAAATATGAAAAGGAACATATCCAATCAACTAGCATCTGTCTGCAGGAGTGGTCTGGAAACTGTGTCATGTCAGCAGTGTACTGTCCTCCAAAACATGGTATACAAAAACTGCAGTTCATGGATTATTTCAGCCAGCTAGGTAATAAATTTCTTGCGGGGGGTGATTTCAATGCCAAACACACCCAATGGGGGTCCAGATTAACATCGCCGAAAGGTAAACAAATTTATGAAGCTATAGAAGAACAGTCCCTGGATTACTTATCTGCCGGTCACCCAACGTACTGGCCCACAGATAAAAAGACAGTTAATTGACTTTTGTGTAACTAAAGGCATTCCACGCACATATGCTAATGCTCCGATTGCTATGATCTGTCTTCTGATCACTCACCTGTAATTGTAAGAGTGAGCACCGGCGTCCTAAGAATAGAAACGCCAAAATGGCTTACAAACAAGCACACTAATTGGGATCAATATAAGAGGCTAGTCGAACAAAATTGTGTACTGAATAATATTAAGACTTTATGATATGCATTGCGGGAAGAAGAAAACCAGAGCGTCCAGAATTACTTAAATGAACTCTCGGCAACCGAGAGGACAGATTATTCTTTGTGGAAGGCAACAAAAAAGTTAAAAAGGCCAACAAACTCGAATCACCCAATTAGACTACCAACTGGAAATTGGGCGAGAAGCGATGAAGAAAAAGCCAATGCTTTCGCTGCTCATCTAACAACAGTATTTGCACCACACGGAGAAACTAATAACTTCCTGTTACCCGACCAAATGGATGATGGTTTGTTCTTCAAACCCATACAATATAAGTGGAAGAAAGTTAAGAATACAATTAAAAGTTGTATAAGTCCAAAAAAGGCACCAGGGCTATGATCTTATTACTGGAAAAATGATAAGGGAATTGCCAGATAAATGCATAAAACTAATAACATTCATATTCAACGCAATCATGCGGACTGGTTATATTCCCCAAAAATGGAAGATATCTTTGATCACAATGATACATAAAGCTGGAAAAAATGAAACACAGGTTCATCATATCATCCAATAAGCATGCTGCCTACAATCTCAAAACTATTTGAAAAAATGCTACTAACGAAATTGAAACCAGTATTAGAAGAACGGAATATTGAATTGTAAATGCGATTAAAACACCTTTGAGGAAAAGAAATATTGTTCTGCTGCCTTCTTGGACATTGCACAAGCCTTTGATAAAGTTTGGCATGATGGGCTAAACGCAGGTGTTCCACAAGGCAGCGTTCTAGGTCCAATATTATACCTGCTGTACACAGCTGACTTACCTGTAACCAACAAGGTAGTCATATCAACCTTTCCCGATGAAACAGCCGTCCTGGTGTCACACGTCGGTAATCCCGAAACTGCCTCAAAGGAATTACTGAATCATCTAAACAAAATCGAGAACTGGCTGAAGATATGGCGCATAAAAGTGAACGAAAACAAATCAACTCACGTCACATTTACGCTAAACAAACGCACTTGCCCACCAGTGGAATTAAACAATATTAATATTCCTCAACAAACCAAGGCCAAATACTTAGGAATGCACCTGGATAGAAGGGTAACGTGGAAAAATCATATCGAAGCAAAGCGCAAACAAATAAAAATAAAATTTTCCAAAATGTATTGGTTGACGGGAAGAAAATCTCAGCTCTCATTACCCAATAAAGTTTTATTGTACAAAGTGATAATCAAACCCATATTGACATATAGTATTCAGTTATGGGGATCCACCAGCGCGTCAAACAGAGAACTCCTGCAACGAACCCAAGCAAAAATACTTCGTAGTATTACCAATGCTCCGTGGTACATTCGAAATAGTAATATTCACGATGATCTTGGAATTAAAAGTATTAAAGAAACCATTAAAGAATTCAGTTCGAAATATTACTCAATACTAGAGACACATCCCAATGAATTGGCCAGGGATATATTAAAACAGCGACTTAAAAGAGCAGATCCACTTGGACTGATGAACCTGTAAATATATTAAATGTTTACATATAAATGTAATCTAAATTAATTAAATAGTGAGCACAATAACAAGTATTAACATTGGTTAAGACTTAAAATATGTAATAATTTTAGCTTAAGATTTGAATACTTCTTGTTAGTTTCTTTTGTAGAAAGATTCAAGAATAAAGCCATTGGCAGCATTTAAACAAAAACAAAAAAAACAATCATCAAAGTTAAACTGCTCGGTGTTGGTTGTTAATATTTGATCTAATATTTCAATGTCTGGTTGAATTGTGCTGTCTATAGACCGGTCCTCTTCGTTATTAACGTTGCCCACCAATCCTGCGATACTGGAACAGAAATCACTTGTATTTATTATGAAGTCTCGTATTAGCAATTCATCTGGATCTTCGTCACAATTCGTCGAAGCTGAATTTCTTAAAAATTTTATGAACATAATTTGTCCCAATAAATCATTAAATTCTTTGATTGTTGAATTTCTTCGATTACCAACACCACCTCTTTTGCGAAAAAGCCCAAATAAATTTTCTAAGGGGTACTGATTAAGTCTGGCCGTTAATAGAAAAAAAATAGCGGATTACTTAATGTTAGGTGAGTTAGAATTTGATCAATGCCATTTATGTATTTTAAATATATTGTTTTATGTTTAATAGGATGAATGGCGAGAATATATAAGACACTATTTCAATTAAGTTTGCATTGTTTAACTGTAAAGAACTCTTATTTTTGATTTTATCTTTTTTCGACAATGTTAGCTGTTGATAAGGCAACATTTTGTGCAACGTGCGTAAATTGATTGAAGCGGGTCATAGTTCTTATTGCGCAGGCAACCGTCCAACTGAACACCTGTGTTGCATAGCTGACACGCATTTTTTTTTTAAATTTATTGGGCGATACAAGTTGCGGTGTCAATTTGGGACACAATCTAGTCGAGTTTGACAACAATGAGAATACAATTCATATATATCACTTTCCAACTAACGATACCATCATTAGTCTTCAAATTTGAGTGTATCAAATTAGTACGGACTGATTTGATCAGATGTGGGACGTCGTATATTACAAAAAAAAAAATTTTTTCGTTAACTTAATAATAAGGATTGTCCTTATTGGCTCCTAATATTTTAAATGCAAGCTGATTATTTGCTCCCTGATCTCATATAATACTAACTACACTAAAACCGATTTCAAATAAAATTGAAATATTTCTTTTAATTAAACTAACCAAATCGGGACCCTTGACATTAGAAGCAGATGCAAAATATGATAGTACGTATTTGTAATTATGAAATAGTCCTCGAATCATAAAAACAGATAAATTTTGCCCAAAATATTAGACTGCTTGTCACCTAAATATGCGAACCCGTCTATTTCATCATCAACCGAATCATAGTCAAGCCCTTGACGAATCATTACTTCATCGAATAAAAGAACTACGTGCTTTTCAAGTGGTAATTTTCAATACAATAAATTCTATTGCTCTCTCTGTTAAATTACAAATAATTTGCTGATTAAAACCTGGTTTTATATATTTCACGAGCTTTCAATAAACTAAACTATGCCTCGAAGGCATATTAAAACCCAATATGTCACGCATATAATTGGGAGCCGCAGGAGATTTGAAATACAACTTTTGGGCTATCAACTTTTAGTTGGGCGGCCATGCTGTAAACTTGAATTTCCTACACACTAAAGCTTTACAAAACTCTTTCTTCATTTACTTCTTGTAGATTAATTAAAGTTTCTAAATTTGTACTTTTTATATGACACAATAACTTTTTGTTGGTTTCAATTAATTTCGAATTAATTTTTTTCAAATTACATACTAATTAAATTTGATCGAAAAATTACCCGCTTTTTCAGAATTCGGAGACTTGTATACGCTTTTATATACAATACATTTTTTGATATCGCTGAACTGTAATTAAACTTTGTTTACAACTGATGCACGTTGAAGGACACAAATTTTCAAAGGCTTATTTGAGACGAACTCATGACGAAGACAACATAACAAAACTAAATTATTGAAATATTTCATAGTGAGATGGAAATAATTTAACTTTATTATGTTGACTTCGTTTTGAGTTCAGCTCAAATAAACCTTAAACAAAATAAAATTCATAAACAGAGAATTTTCCAATTGCTGTTTTTGTAATAAGACAATTTCAAAAATCATAAAAGTCTTGTTCGTAGGTTTACTTCTGTATGTTTATTTTTTCTGTGGCAAAACCAGAATAAACTACTTTCACTATTCACCACAAGATGACAGTAAAAATAAAATAAAATAAAACAAAATTTGTTTTGAAAATCCAATTTTATTGAAAAATTAAATAAATTCGTCTTTAACAAAATTTATTTCACACACAACAACAAATTTGTGAAAATTTTGTGATAAATTATGTTTTTGTATGCAACTTCCAAATAATTGAATTTTTATCGTACGCACAGATAAAAACGATGCGAAAATTGTGGAGAGATGAAATAGTGACATCTGTAGTCTGGTGCGCCATTTTTATGTGGCAACTTTCATTTCACGTCAACTGTGTTCTGGGATTAACGAATATTTTCTTTAAGATAAATTGTTATAGAAACATCTATGATACGATTTATAAAAAATTATGAAATCTAGGACTTTTTTTTTGCTCTTTTTTGATGTCATCGAAAGCTAATGCGACTTATTTCGAGTCATTGCAATGTAATTTGTTGCGTAATTTAAACAAACCCTGAATAACTTACTGAATCATTTTAATTTACACCTTAAACGATGTTAATTTATGATTTTGATTCGACCTGTTGTATAATATAACAGAAAAAAGTTTTAATTTTTTGATGATTCGAAATTTTTTAAGCTTCATTTTAATTGGCAATAAAAAATTTCAAAATGTGTGTTCAAAATTTCCTCTATCATTCATTTCAATCGAATTACTTGGATAATTTTCGTCTTACCAATTCTTAGCAATGTAGTGGCTAGGTGCACCATCATGATATGTATATACAAGAATTTTTTGAAATAGGGACATTATCAAGGTGTTCTTGCAAATCATTTATATACTGTGGCATTTTGAGGAACTTATTTATTATCATATTTGTGTGATTCCTCTTTAAAGTTGACAACGTCAAAATAGTAGTGGAAAAATAATTAGGGACACGTTGTATTTCTGCAAATGTTCTTAAATTTTGAGTGTTTAAAATATAAAATTCATTTTCATTAAATCCGTAATACTGTTTTTTAAAAATGGGACGCGGGGCTGGTTGTTCACCGGAAGAGAGGCGGTTAATTTTAAATTTGCGAAATGAAGGAAAATCGTACCGCGAAAAAGCTGCATTAATGCAACGCTCAAAAAACATGGTCGCATATGCGATTAAAGGATAAAAAATCCCAGAATAAACGGGGTGTAATGCGAGTTACAACTCAAACGAATCGTCGCATTTCAAAAATCGCCAAGAAGGACGCTTTCTTGACATCTACTACTGTTAAGAAAGAGCTTAATCTGACAATTAGTGCTCGAACAATTCGTAGAAGACTCGTAGAGGACAATCTACCGCTGTTAAGCAAAAACAATGTGAGAGATCGAATTAATTTTGCAAAAAACCATACAGATTGGAAAGGTGACCTTGGTATTCAAAAATGGGGAAACGTATTGTGGAACGACGAAACAAAAATTAATCTTGATGCTTTTGATATAATGGTGTTGGCCCTATTTTTTGGATCAAGGAAATCATGGATCAGCACATCTACGTGGGAAATATCCTATACAATGTCATGCTCCCGTACGCTGAATATAACATGCCCCTTCGATTTGTGTACATGCAGGATAACGACACAAAACACACCTCAAGGAAGGCTAAACAGGTTTTTGTGGACAAAAACATCAATGTCATGACTTGGGCAGTGCAATCCCCAGATGTCAATTGAATTGAGCATCTTTGGAAAGATCTCAAGAGTGCTGTGGCCTCCAAAAAAAACAAAAATTAGTGCGAATTATGGTTGGCAGTTAAGGAAGCCTGGAAAGCGATACCACTTTAACGATGTCGTGCCTTAATCGACTCTATGCCACGTAGATGCGAGGCAGTCATTGAAAATCAAGGACAGGCTACTAAATATTAAATTTAAATATGCATTTCATTTAAACATTATATAATTGTCCATAATTTTGTGACCAACCCTTTATTGACCAAGCCATAGCGAAGTGGTAAACCAATTAATTAACGAATTCTCTTCTTCTGCCTAAATCAGAATATAGAAGGCCAAGTAGTAAATACTAATACCAGAAGTGTGTTCATAAACTCGACATTGTAACAATATTGTTAACAATGACAGTACTAAAGCGTTCATAAACTGCGAAACTGCGTACTGCCTTTCTATACGCCAAAAGCATTTGTTATTTGCTAAAATTAATAATTCCGGCCAAAACACGCATCTATAGGAAATAGTGGTAATGGATATATTATATTTTGTGGTTATGATTCTGGATGAGTTGTGTTTGCATATTATCAAACCAGGATTTGTTGGAGTGGCTGGATACAAACTTCTGTACGTTTTCTGACGCCAATGTTTGTTGATAAATCTTGTTTTTGACTCCGTGATCCAGGTAATTCTAGTTCTGCTGGAATAATATTATGGTTTTGTGTTGTTAAACCCTCCGTGATATATACACATTAAGCATGTTTTGATCGAAGTCATTATTAAATTTTAGCAATACAGCTTGATTTTTCTTGTGACATTTACAACAATATCGTTCTTAACTATACACGTCATTTAAACAATGACAGTCGTAACAATATTGTTACAATGTCGAGTTTATGGGCACACTCCAGTCGGTTGAACTATACATTATACTTAATTTACCCCAAACCTTAAAGCACGTGATCTAACATTAGGGTATAGTCTGAATAATTATCGATCGCTATTTTACCTAATAAACTGTCACAGACATCTTGTTTAGGATATAGTCTTCCTAATATCTCTTATGTTATCCTCGCGATTGCTGAATTCTAAACAACCATCAAATGCCGTGAAGCTGAAGAGAGAAGAATAGATGGTACATACCGAGATCATAGAACTGATGTTGATATTGTACATGTAGTAAGATCTCAGCGAGTACGAATTTTGAGGCGCCGGTGTAGAGAACGACTTGTCTTTTTCAGATTGTCTAAGATAGTATGAAGACCATGTTCAGGATCGAAACGATTAGAGCCAAATTGTTGACACAGTAAAAGGCCAGCTCACGATTTCTGCCGCAGCTGTGGTGATGAGGAGAAGGAGGAGGAAAATGTGCTCCATCTGCTCTGCAAATGTCCTAGTCTAGCGTACAGCAGAACAAAATTTATGGAAACTTCCCGTTTGAACGACCTCTCGGATCTTAGTAAGATCGAGATCCGGGACTTTAAACCCTTCTTGGTAAGCTCAGAATGGTTTAGCGAGTGAAGAGGAGGAAATTCGAATGTGGTATACAGCTACGGACCATTTTTGTTTCTATGCTAGTCCTTTAGGACGGCCACCCTTACCTAACCTAACCTAAAGGGCCAGTATTTAAAAGACATTAAAAACTATTTTTTTTTATCCTCGCGATTATAAAATTGTTGATTCAAGTATAGAACGTCTGTTTCCATAGTAAAACACACCTCTCTTATGTGCCTAAGGTAGGCGACGCATTTTATTAATCACATCAGCGCACTAATATCAAGGTGACCAACGTAATGCGACAACTTTCGGTAATGACATTGTACATTGATTATTATCAACTGTTATAATATGGAATGTGTTTTCATTGATGCAATCATGATGCACAATTAACGCTATAATACATATAGACGCAAAAACCGAAAACTACTTTCGGAATGTAAAACCAAACAATATGATAATTTCTCAAAATACGTACAAGAACTAAATTGAATCACAACAAAGTTAGTATTTAACCTTGGTCCAGCATATTACAAGTGTATATACCACGTAGAAATCGCGTGCAAAGTTCGATCACAATTCAAGTGTATTTACCGCGCTATATGGCGTGTATTTACATATATGTATACATACTACATACATCATTTAACCTTGATAAGGTGGATATAGTAAGGTGTTTCATAAATGATTATTCGCGTTTCTTCACAATTGAGTAAGTATTTGTATACACAAATCGAGTTCAGTTGATTGGCATATAGGCAAAGTTACAATATTTTTTTTAGTGAAATTTATTGATTTCATAACTAAATTTCATCTTTGGCATTGAAACGCGGCCGCTAATTTTGCAAGTCATCATAAATTATTGAATTATTTTATATAAAATGTACAAGCAGCTCAACTATACATAATCACTATAGTTACAAAAGTCTATATGCTGAACCCATATATGTCATTAACCTGCGCGTATATCACCTATAAATCTATACGAACGAAACAATAGTTTGACACCAAAAAATATGATTGCAAGATGTATGTATGTATACCTGAGCGATTCTTCTATAAACTATGCAGAGATATAAATGTCTAAAATGTATGGAGAGAAATGATCTTTAGCCTCGTCGAGTTTAAATTTCCAAATATGTATTTCAACGAAAATAAAATAAATTTGCCATCTCATTGTTATTCACTGAATTTCTTAATGATCGTCCAAAACGCACAACACATGTATACATACTCGTATATATTATAGGTATGTACATGATCATCTCCGCACACCACACCACTCTTTCAAATTCAACTTAATGTAATGAATGATATTTGCGTTCAAAATTGTTTGATTATAATTCGCGCTTCGAAATTATTTCACAACAACGCCTCGAGGGGGCTAATCCCAAAACATTAATAAATCATAATGTATATGATTGGCGTGAGATTTATTGTTATACCTGGAAATGTTATTGTTCGTACATATGTACCAAATGAGACACACATGCGGTATTAATGTCACGTGCGTAATTCAATTCCACAGAGTAAATGGAATTTTTCGCTTCGATTTAATATTTTGCAAATTTTTTATGTCAATATTGTGCTGTTTGAAATTGACGTATATGTGTATCTGTATTTAAAAAGAAAAAGCACTTAATGACAATAGCAATTCGAAGAATATAAGTACTCAAACTGTTTAGTATTATTTTGTGAAGATCCGGGATAATTTGTAAACAATATACTTACATAGAGAAGGGAAGATGAAATATCAAATGATTTTAAACAACAGGGCTACGAATAAAAACAAATTTAAAGTATTCAGAATGTTTCGAATCAAGGAAATACCACTGCAAGATTTCAGTATGTAAAATGTCTGCCGAAATGTCATTTGTGATACCAGGGCTGAACTACACATTTTTCGCCTAGATTCGATAATATATAGTTTAGCGGCCTCTATAGCACGAGATGAACAAATTTTGATAGCTAAATTTTATATATAGTCAGATAGCTGACGCATTCCAATGATGGTGGGCTGCGATCACTATCGACTTTCATCAAAATCAAGAAAATGTGAAAAATTTTGTTTAAATTATTTTTATTATTGTTTCGGAGAAAAATATGCAGCAAGAAAATGTGTCTTAGGGGTTTCTTGCACCCGCGAGACCACTTTGCAAATTTGAATAGATCCTAAAGTTCAACGAGAATATATGTATACCAACATTTAGCTTCTTGTATAATTTGTAGAAGGATTTATTAATAGAGGGTTAACCAATTGGTATGGTATCGGGTCGCTGGACTCCGGAGCCGAATTATTTTGCAATTTAAAAACACATCAAAGCAATCTTCAGCTTCACGGCACTTGACGTTGCTATAGCCGCACTTTAATATCCTTACTCACACTTTTATCGTGAGTGTTAGGAGGGCCCAAATATTTTAACCTCCTCACTCCCTCAAAAGTGTAGTCCTAAAGGACTAGCATAGACACCACATTCGAGCTGCCTCCTCTTCACTCGTTAAACCATCCTGAGCTTATCGAGCGTTTAAAGTCCCGGATCTCGATCTTACTAAGATCTGTGAGGTCGTTCAAATGGTAAGTTCTCATAAATTTTGTTCTGCTGTACGCTAGACTAGGACAAGTGCAGACTTTCCATCCTTTCAGAAATCATGGGCATGGACATCCAGTCTGCTCGCATGTATCCCTCCCAATGAGACAATGTCCAGTTATAGCTCCCACGACGATACCAATATGGTGCCGTCAAAGAGGTTTCCGTTGGCCTGATCTAGGCCGGTCAAGTCTAGGCCAGATCTGCGTTATTATTACACACGAACTAGCATTAGACAATCTGACGTTCGTTTCTTTTATGGCTTCTTCCTGAAGCAGCAGTTTACATGATGCAAGCGGTATCTTTGTATCCCGCCTGCTTTGGGTTATTAGGCGTGCGTAGATATTACATTATACTTCAACTAGTCCATGACTTTCATTATCGCGATAAGTTCAGCTTGAAAAATACTGCAAAAGTCGGGAAGACGAAAAGAGAGGTTGACTCCTAGTGCCTCAAAGAATACCCCGCAGCAAATCCTTTTTGATCCGTGAAGAAGCTTAGCGCCTTATTGTCCATAACCGTATTTCGTTCACCCAGTCCTCTCTGGTGGGATATTCACTTTGGAGTCTCACCTTAACTGATGGCAAAGGGATAGCGTAATCGGTAGCTTTCGGAATAGCCCTGTTGCACATAGATATGAATCTGAGCCGAATGGCTGTGCAAGATGCAAGGTGCTTGGCCGCAATATCCAAGGGAGTGAGATGAAAGAGAATCTCCAGAGCTTGAGTAGGTGTACTCCTGAGATTGCCCCACTTATACACAAGCAGGCCGTTCTTTGGACTTTCATCAATAGTTTAAGGTTGGCCATAATTTTTAACGCTGGCCACCAAGTGACAACCCCATACAGCAGTATAGGTTTGAACACTGAAACGTAGAGCCAGTGTACTATGGGGAGCTCCATACCACATCTCTTTCCAATGCCATTTTTGCAGGAGTAGAGCGCTAAAGTACCTTTCTTTACTCTCTCTGAGATGTTCGGTTTCCAGCCTAGCTTGATGCCCAAAAGTAGTCCGAGGTATTTCGTTCTAACCGTAAAGATCAAGTGAGAACCATTTAATATTGACGGGTCAAACTGAACAAATTTGTGCTTCCTGGTAAAGTGGACCAGCTCCGTTTTTTGTAGGTTTGCATTCAGCCCGCAACCACGTGCCCACTCAGAGAGGTAGCCAAGTGCGCACTGCATGCGCTCACTCAGCGTACATATTTTCAGCGTACATCAATCGGACCTATAAGGGAGTGGATAGCATTGAGAGCTTTTTCCCGCCTTAGGTATAAATGTTACTTTTACTGTCCATTTTCTAGGAATGTGACGGAGTTCTAGGCTGCCTTTGAAGATAACTTCCAGCCAGGGTAGAGTTAATAATGATAATGCCATATCAGGTCCTGCCGACTTGTATGGCTTAAAACTGTTTATTGCCCATAGGATATTCCGCCTATTTACTATATGACTTACGGAGTCTACACTCCTGTTTATGGATCTCTCCGGAGCTAGTACTGAGCACTCCGAGAAATGCGTTTCTAGTAATAGCTCCAGAGATTCCTCACTACACGTAGTCCATGAACCATCCAGTCGTTGTAGATAACTCGGTATAGAAGGACTAGAACATAGTCCGTTGCGTAGCCTGGCCGCCTCCTAGGACTCCTGTATATTGTCACTGTTGAGCATCCAGGCCCTCGTTTTGGCTGCTCTTAGCTCGTACTTGTAGGTTTTGAAGATTTCCTTATAACAGTCTTAATCTGCAGCAGCATTTGTGTTCCTCACTTTCTGCATTTCATACGAGTACCTTGGAGTTCCCTCGACCACCAGGGTGACCGAGATTTACCCAAGGACCTACTGATAGGACATTCACCTAACATGGCCTTGTTAAAAGCATCAGATATCTTGGTTACTAAAGCATCAAGCTCATGTGTAGATGCAGGTGGGTTTGGAACCGATACCGGTAATGAATTACCCAGAATGTTTTTCTCCTATTTCTGAAGGGTGGTTTGCTATTGGGTTTTGTATCCACTTCGTACTGGAGATAATAAAAGTCAGAAAAGAAATGGTCCTCGGACACTTTCCAGTTCAGTATTCTCTCCTTAATAAAATCCGAGGCAAGTGTGATGTCCAGCACTTCTTGTCTATTTGATCGAGTCATAGGCCTGCCGGAAATCCAGGAACACCTGACGTACGACGATGGGCGCCTCATAATATTTAGATAGAATCATCTTCAGCGAAAAAACCTGATTAGTGACTGATCGATTCGGACGAAATCCTACTTGATATAACTAAGCAGGCCCCCCGCTAGAGGGGTGATTTGATCCAATATAATGTAGGACAGTAACTTGTATGCTGTGCAAAGAAGAGCTGAAGATGCCAAAAGCATTACCAAAGGACGCTATCTAGGTGTTTTTTTTGTGGTGGAGGGGGGAATCTTCATAAGACCTCTCATGTGGACCTAATCCATAAACATGTGAGAGTGTCGAATTCTTACCGACTAATCCCAAACCCCCAAATTCTTATGCCTTCAGTTGTCTTAGTTAGGTTAAGATTGTTTCGGGGCATTCTGTAAGGGTTAATGGATTCATTTATGCAACCATTAAACATAACGGGTTGGAAAAGACTATTAAAGTCTACATCATCCCAAATTTACAACAAGAACTTTATCTGGGTATACCTAGATTTTTGGCGACTGTTTAATATTCGAATAAAGACACTATCTGATATATTCGAAATAAATCATCTCGAAGCTTCCAAAAATAATATTGAGATTATACAGCAGAAATTAAGTTCCGAACAGGCGCAAATATTCGAAAATGTCGTTAAATTATTTCCATCTTTTAAAGAGCTAGGCTTAGGTCGTACTAAACTTCTGGATTATCATATCGATGTAGTTGATGCTAAACCCAAACAGAGTCATTATTCCGTGTCTCCTGCCATCCAGAAGTCATGATATGATGAGCTCGATAGAATGATAGCTCTCGGCCTGAGCGAGGAATCCAAAAGCTCCTAGAGTTCCCTGGTGACATTAGTCCGAAGATCTAATGGAAAAGCCCGACTGTGCTTAGACACCCGTGCCGACTTGGGATGCTTACCCCTTACCGAAAGTTGACGGACTCTTAAGTCGATTGGATCAAACCACATTTATATCAAGTATCGATCTAAAGGACGTATTTTGGCAGATCCCATTGTCTCAGGAGTCTAAAGAATAAACCGAGTTTACTGTCCCTGGTCGGTCTTTATACTAGTTTACGGTGATGCCATTTGGGTTGTGCAATGGGCCCCAAACAATGTCCCGGCTAATGCACCAGGTGATACCACATCATTTGCATGAAAAGGTGTTCGTGTATTTGTCCTTTTAAGCCAAGTGGCATCATTACTAAGATCCGCGAAGCTCACTCAGTAAAAGCAAATTTCTGATAAAAGAAATTCCTTGTCTATTCCATTATACGTAATAGGTGATGGGTGTTTGAAGGTAGACGATGAAAAAATTATGGCAATTATATCCTTGCTCGTTCCAAATACCATTAAGAAGGTTCGTAGACTCTTGGGTATGTCAGGACGGTATCGTAGGTTTATACCCTCCTATGCTACTCTGGCTGCCCCAATATCAGATTTATTAAAGAAAGCTCTATTAAACAAAGCCATCTAACTTTATTGTCTTTGTCTATTTTTTTCTAGACTTCTCAGTTTCGTAATAATTCTTGCACTCATTTTACACCACCACCTCCCAAATTTCTTCGGACAGCAGTGTACAATCAACAACTGTTAACGATGATAAGTTTCCCACAGAACTATATAGTTCCAATATTTCTCCCCGAAGTTCAGGCAGTCAAAAAAAACATGCTCCACGTTCTCCAGTTTTGCTTTGTACAATGGGCAATAAGGGGAATCATCTTGTTTTAACTTATGTAGATAAGCGCGAAAACAACCATGCTCCGTAAGAAACTGGCATAAATAGAAGTCAATCTCTCCATGTTTCCTATCTAGCCATTTAGCTACCGAAGGAACTAAACGATGTGTCCATCAACCTTTTCCCGAGGTGTCCCAACGCTTCTGCCACATGTTGTATTGCGAGCCACAATACGGTTTTCTCTCTTATCCCCATTTGCACGGCGAGAATACATTCTTTCGCGCTCCTTAGCCAATAAGTCAATTGGAAGCATTCCCGCCAATAGACCCATGGCTTCATCTGATATCATTCTAAATGCACGAACCACCCGCAAAGCGCTTAACCTATAAACAGATGCCACCGTTTGTTTGTAAGTACTTCCCTCCATAGCACTGGCCTAAATTGGTGCTAAACACTACCCAGTAACAGTAAACCCAGTAAACACTACCCAGTAACAGTTTACGACTCTGGCAGTCCCCCCTGCGTCATCTAGCATCGATTATTACTCCCAGATAATTAAAAAATTGTTTTGCTGATTCAGTTGACCACCAACTTCAACCGTCATGAATTCCAGCCTTTTCCTACTAGTGATTAGTACTGCTTCTGTTTCGTGATCCGCCAACTGTAAGCCCTCAGATGATAACCAATCCTGAATTACTCTTATACTCCAATCCAGATTTCTTCCAACTCTTCTTTATACTTTGCAACAGCTTTGCATACTTCATAAACTTCACTGCATACTGCCTAAAATAATTAGCCACCATTTTAAGTAAATATAGAGGTACCCCTTTAATGATTAGCGCGTTTAATACGCAATCCCAACTCGCCGAGTTAAATGCATTTTTCACATCTAATGTGACTACCGAACAATACTTTTTAGAACCTCCTTACCATCGATCACCAGATATTGCCTCTCGCGCCGTATCCACTACGAGTTTAATCGATTCAATGGTAGAGCGAGCTTTACGGAACTCACATTGGTTCTTCGCCCCCTTTGTTTTTAATGGCTTTAATGGCTGCGGTATCTATAGCAAGCAGATAGGCCGGTATCTATAGCAAGCAGATATTGACCGGATGCAATATTGGGAATTTTATCAGGCCCCGGAGCCTTGTTATTCTTTAACTTGCTACATGCTTTAAGCACCTCCTACGTTGTCATTAATGGGATTATTTCTTTGTTTCGATATTAACCGTACAATCTGGTTTCAACCATTTTATAAGGTCTGCCCCAGGGGTCCATCAACTTCTTCACACAATTCTTGAAAACATCTTTGTTTGCTTGCTTTAATTGGACACCTAAGTATACAGCGGGCGACACAGTAGTGTTTGCGTAGGTCGTCGCTAGTTTCCAATCTTGAACGTTGGTATATAAAGGTCTAGCTCGAAGGCATTCTCTACGAAGCTGGGCTATTTCCTCGGCCCACCAGATTACTTCTTTTTTCCGATTATCATTCGATTTCCGTGGCATTACTGTATCACAAGTGATATGGTTTACGATTTGATTCACTTGGCTATCCGCAGTTCCGGACAAAGTAATGTCCTCCAGCATATAGACAAATAACTTTTCATCAAACATCGTTTGCGTCCACTCAATAATCTTTTTAGTCGATTCTGAACGAACCTTTCCTGGCCTTCCATCGTTTATTTCACAGATAATAGCCTAGTGATCGCTATGTGTATATTGCTCACTAACTTTCCAACTCACTATTCTATTTATAACACGCTCGCTATTCCATGTGAGATCATTTACCGAGCTAGCGCCACCCCTACGGAAAGTGGATGTACTACCAACATTCAACATCGCCACTGATCGTTGAGAAAATGCTTCCCGTAGCGCTTTGCCTCTCGGCTGCCTCACTCAACAACCCAAGCATTAAAATCGCCAGCGATCAACAGAGGGTTTCGGTTTCGCGCGTCACTATAACTAATCGATCTAGGAAGATTTTGAATCTTCTGCAGCTTCACAATGGTTGAGATTTAGTTGGATCAATCTCACTTGACCACTGCCATTTGCGTCCCACGATAAGATGCTCTTAGCTTCTTCACAGTAGTATGTAGTACCTTTCGTCTCTTCCACATGCGATTCCAAAGCTTGTAGTACTTCGGATGTCTTAACTTCATCAATATCCCTTATTTCTATTAGGGTTTCCTGTGGCAAGATTTTTTGTCAGCTTCTTGGCCAATAATGTCCTCTAATTGGGATTGGAAAATAGCTGTTTGAGGTTGATCGCCAGTGCTTTCCAACTCTAATAATAGATCTCCTTTGGCGGTTTGACGTATAGGCGTCATCTTTTCTCCTAACCGTGTGAGCTTGGAGTCTGCCTTTACCTTCTGTAGCAAATCAGAATACGAGACATCCCCCTTCTTTTTAATTAAGAGACTATCAGGTCCAGGCTGTCTTCTTCAGTTCCGTTTTCTTTTTTTCGGCTTGACATTTTTCCAATCTGGCCTAGCTTCTAGTGTCCAATTATCTAAGCCCGGAGTTAGTATGATATCGATACAATTCATTTTAACCCGGTGAATCACGCCTTATTTTAACGGTTCATCCTTTGGTATGTTCACTTATTCTCTTATTTAAAATTTCATTAACCAACGGTTTGGACTTAGGAGGAAGTGATACCCGACTTCACTCCAACAAGTCCGTTTTAGGTTCCTGCTTTGTCCTTTCCACATTTTTTACAAGAGATGCCTCAGCTTTCTCCGTTCTCTCTCTAAGAGCTTCAAACTCCTTTTCCATCTCATTATATTATTAAACACAATTTTTTATTATCATAATTTATAGATCCCATCAGATCGACCAAGTCATTGTAAAATGAGTCTTTATCATTGGTGTTGGCTGACTTATGGGGGCGTGCGCACACAAATTATCGACAGGTTGACTAACTTCATGGGCAAGCGAAGCTTACAAAATCGATTATTGACTACTTGGAAATCCGCTCCCAGATTTCCAAGGTCATCTTCGCTGTTGAGCAACGTATAGCCCTTTCCACTGGTTTCTTGAAGAACAACGAGTTCCAGCCGATACTCCTTCATGCATGTGATTAGGCCCTCCAACCCAGCTGGTTTTCTAAGGGACTGCACCTAAATCTCGTGTTCGGGTATACTAGAGCGAGGGTCCGGTGTTTTTTGGCGGTATCCATTTTTCGTTTTGTTGCGCAGCAATCCAACCGTCTAGTCGCCTCCTACGACAAGCAAAGGATACTGTGGTGATATTCTTCGAAAACATGTTCGTGCTATTTAGGTTTACGAGACATGTAAGTACTCCCCGACCACAGGACCTTGTTCTATACTAATTGGCTTTGCCCGTATATAGATTCCTTCTAATTTTATTTCGCTTGGTGTATTTAACATTTATAGGATCCGATTAAACTTCTTATCACGATCTACTATTATTCGTATATGTTATTTGATCGCCAATTCGGAGTTCCGTCAATATGATCTCATTATAATTTTGCGGTAGTTTTGTTTTTTTAACGTTTTGAACGATCATAAAAACGATCATTATTAAAAATCCGGTGCACGCATTATATCAATTCAATTAATCGAATCAAAATTGATCGTTTAAAATTCAAGTTAGCTGTGAGCATTACTCATCATTACTCAAATGATGTTGTTGGTCACTATATCACACAGTACTGGAAATAATTTATAAAATTTATTATGATTATTCATAATTAATTTGTTGTTGTTCCAAACCGAAGTTTTCTGTTTACCCAACATAAATTTTGCGTTTCAATAATTCATTAACGATCAAGAAATTAAATTTTCGTAAGATTTGTACAAACAAAGATGACAAATTTATGGATATATTTTCAAACATTTTGCTAATTAGTACCACAAACAGGGATGGGCGAAGTAGATTACGCCATGTAATCTACGCGGTTGTCGACACGTAAAATATAACGTAAATTAGTAAGCTGTGTTTCTTGTCAACGTCGACAATTAAAATAATGTCAACAACCTACGATATTTTAGCGATTTGAATATTTTGTAAAAGCGTTCATCTAGAGGTGATTTTTTAATTTTTTTTGCGTTTTGACAAATGACGCATGAATAGTTTCAAACTGTCATCGTGTTTTTATTTATTCAGCATTGTTTGCCATTTCATCATGGAAATGCTGAGGCCGGCATAGCGTCTACAAATTGTTCAGCTTTATTACGAAAATTAGCGTTTTGTGAGGAATGTGTTTTGTGCGCTTAGACCAAGTTACGGTGGACATCATCGCCCTGTCGAGACCACTATTTAGAATACCATCGAAATGGATAGAATACCATACTAAATAGACGGTTTGGTGTGGTTTATGTGCCTGTGAAATCATTCGTCCATATTTCTTCAAAAAAGAAGACGGCTGGGACGTACCTGTGAATAGTGCACGTTATTGCGCCATGATTACAGAATATGTGCTGCCTGAAATTGAAGCCCAACCTCGACGGCATCTGGTTGCAAGAAGTCGGCGCTATTTGCCATATAGCACGGGAAGCAATGTACTTATTGAACAATCATGTTGGCGAGCAATTAATTTCACGGTTCGGATCGTTCGATTAGCTTTTTAGATCGTGTGGTAACTCTAGACTCTTTTCCTTGGGCCTACGCAAAGTTCAAAGTCTATGTGAATTATTGAGCTATAGATTTGAGGCCTTGGAAGCCAACATTACTCGTATCATTCACCAAATACCATTCGATATTCTCGAACGCATCATTAAAAATTGGACTTTGAGAAAGGACCATCGCAGTTGCAGCTATCATTAATCATTGTAGTAATCTTTAAAAATTAAATGGCAAGAAATGTTCTTTTTCGAATGATAATAAAGTCTCCATGCGATTAAATTGAATTTTTGTCAGTTTTTTTAATTTTTACACAAATCACCTCTATAGATTTCGTTATTACGGATAAAATCACGCACATGTTGTTTGATGCACCCTATGTTTCTGGTATAACTAATCAAAACACATCCACTAAATTTTGTGAATTTTTTTTCACAAATGTTGGTTATCTCAACGATTTGGCTTTTTAATAACTCGGTAGCACTCATAGCCTTCCTGAACTCGAATTCGTTTTACCATGGAGTGGGGTGTGTTTAATTAAATTTACCCGGATTATTTTTAATAAAGGTTATAACCGTAAAGATTTCTATCGTTGTTCAGCACTAATTTTGTATAGGCCGATGGTCGAGTAAGCAGAGTCAATGCTCTTGAAATCGTGGACTCGAGTTCAAGCCCCGTCAGCGCCAATAATTTTTTAATTTAATTTCTGCTGTAAAATTTGTTCAACACAGCTTCTGTTGAAATCTACATTCAATGAAATGAAAATATTTTCAATTAAAATTGAAAATTTTAAAATATTTAATTTTCTCTATTGAATTGGAAAATATAACAGATCTGAATTGGTTTGTGTAAAATCGGCGGTGGTGCAGTTGACAGAGTTGTTTCTTTTGCATTCGTGGACTCGAGTTCGACTCTCGTCAGCGTCAATACTTTTTTAATTTAATTTCTTCGGCAAGTATAAGAGCCATCTCTTGTGTATGACCGTAATGAAAATGTAAGAGCCATCTCTTGTGTATTGGTGTAATGAATTGTCCATTCCTGTTGCTAAAATTTTCAATTTTCTCCCTTCAATTGGCAAACATAAAAGATTTGTATAGCACTAAGTTTATATACGCCGGTGGTCCAGTACACAGAGTCGTTGCATTTGGAATTGTGAACTTGAGTTCAAGCCTCGGTTTGGCATTAAATAATTTATAATTTAATTTATTTAATTTCTACCTTCAATTGGCAAATATAAAGGATAAGTATAGCGGCAAAACAATATATGGGAATGGTGAGGTGGTAAAGTGGGCGGTGGCATAGGATTTGGAATAGTGGATGGTTGTGTGCAGTGTTCGATCCTCGAATTGTAAACAAATTTTGCCGGGCGGGCATCCATGCATTTCTCCATTAAATAAAAAAAATCGCTTTTTTGATTTAAAAATGACCAATTTCCAATTAAATTAAAAATATATAATGTGAGGCTTGAACTAGTCATGATTATAATCCAAACACACAGTTTCTTTTACCACCGAGCCACCGCCATACATATAAATAGTGATATTCCGAGCGTTTATAGATGCCATTTGAATAAAAAAAATTAAAATTTTTGAAACGGCAATGGACTCTGCTTATTTGACCATCGCCGTACAATTTCATTGACGCTCTATACCCACCATACACACCCATCTGTTATACTTTGTTTTACTGCCACTTTTACATGAAGAATATTGAACAGCTTTGAACAGCTGAGTTGGATTATTTTTATTTCACCATCACCAATGTTACGGGATAAATTAAATCAAAAAATGTTTGGCTCGATCGAGAATTGAACCTAGATCCATAAATCCAAAGTCACTGACTTTGTTTACTGAACCATCGCCGCATTTGAATAGAAAATATTGAAAATTTTAGCAAAGGGAATTGACTCTGCCTTTATTCCACCATCGCTATATACCCATCTTGCATACATTTCACTACTTGCAAAATATGAAAATGTTTAACAGAAGCTGTGTGTTGAACCAATTTGAATACAGAAGAAATTAAATTAAAATAATATCGTCGCTAACGGGACTCGAACCTACGTACACAAATCCAAAGTCAATCGCTCTACTACCTCGCCCATCACCGTATATATATATCTGATGTTATGCAAATCACCCCTGTGGTCGGGGGGCACTCACATGTCTCGTAAATCAAAATTGCACGAACATGTTTCCCAAGAATACCACCACAGTATCCTTTGCTTGTCGTAGGAGGCGACTAAACGGTTGGATCGCTGGGCTGGCGACCCGCATCCGTAAAAAAATAAAATGTTTATAAAGTTAACAAAAAGAAAAATGGATACCGCCAAAAAAACACCAGACCCCCGCTCAAGTACCCGGACACGAGATTTAGGATCGGCACGTGGAACGTGCAATCACTAAGGAAACCAGGAGCGTTAGAGGGCCTAATCACGTGCATGAAGGAGTATCGGCTGGAACTCGTTGCTCTTCAAGAAACTCGCTGGCCTAAAAGTGGAGACCATGTGTCCCAGGGCTATACATTGTTCTACAGTGGAGATGACCTCGGAAATCTTGGAGCTGGATTTCTTCTTGGGCCGCAGGTAAAGAACGCTGTTTTGGATTTCCAAGCAGTCAATAACCGATTGTGTAAGCTTCGCTTGCGCATGAAGTTAGCTAACCTGTCGATAATTTGTGTACATGCGCCCACAGAAATCAGCCAGCCCCAAGATAAAGACTCATTTTACAATGACTTGGACGATCTGATGGGATCTATACCCGAACACGATGTTAGAATGGTAATTGGGGACTTTAATGCTAGAGCTGGCAGAAATCAGACCGACTTGTGTGAAAACATAGGTCCGTACTCCCGACACGAAACTGCGACCGATAATGGTGAGAGAATGATGTACTTTGCGGTTGCTCATGATCTTAGAGTAGCAAGCACATTCTTCCCTCACAAACACATACATCTTGAGAAATGGACACATCCTCGCGAAACTTCCCGCAGCCAAATTGACCATGTGTCAGCAACCAAATACGTAGGCAGCGATCATCATTTGGTCGCTGCAAAGCTACGATGGAAGTTTTCGTACAAGTCTGGGAACACAGCGAAACGCATGGTACGTTTCGATTGTGAAGGTCTGATAAATGAAGATCAAAAGAAACGATATCAGGATCTTGTCAGCGACAACATTAATGGAGCTAATTACCTATAATTAGTCTGACTGCGTGAACTCTGTGTGGGAGGTACTGAAAACTTCGGTTGTCAGTGCTGCTCAACAGACTTTAGGTATAGTGAAAGTCAGACCCAAGAATGATTGGTTTGATGACGAGTGTCGTCTTGCAGTTGAGCAACAAAATATAGCCCATAATGAAGTGCAACAACGTCTCACAATCGCGAGGAAAAACAAGGCTACTCTTGCAAGAAGGGCAGCTAAGCGGATTTGTAGACGGAAGAAGCGAGAATGGTGGAAGGCCGAGGTTCTGAAAGTACAACAACTCAGCAATGAGCGCAGTTCGCGTAATTTCTTTAAAGGAATTACTGGACTGCACCATACTTTCAGGCCTACGTCAACCGCCATTCGGGACCGGGATGGAAACCTCTGTGTCAACATCGACGCAGTACTTGACGCATGGAGTGGACACTTTACTGACCTGCTTGATGTCCATCATGCGTCACAGACTGTTGTTGAGCCACCTCTAACACAGACTGCGGAGATTTGCACTGAGGAGCCATCCCATGAGGAATTCACTAAAGCCATGCAGAGATTGAAACGAACCCGTGCACCTGGAGTGGACTGCATTAATTCGGAGCTCTTGATATTCGGAGGGGATACTTTGTTGAACTGTCTTTTCGACCTTATTCGATTAGTATGGCGAACCGAAGTTATGCCTGACGAATGGAAAGTGGCCGCAATATGCCCCATCTTCAAGAAGGGAGACCGCTTGAAGTGTGAGAATTATCGCGGTATAGCCCTCCTTTGCACAGCGTACAAGTTACTGTCATACATTGTATTGGATAGAATCACTCCTCTAGCGGAGGGTTTGGTTGGTGACTATCAAGGAGGATTTCGTCCGAATCGAACAGTCACCGATCAGGTCTTTTCGCTGCGGATGATTCTATCTAAATATTATGAGACATCCATCGCGGACATCAGGTGTTCCTGGATTTCCGGCAGGCCTATTACTCGATCAATCGAGAGAGTTTATGGTCTGCCCTGGAATACCTAGGAATGCCAACAAAACTGGTACGACTATGTAGGATGACAGTGACGCAGTCCCAATGCTGTGTTAAAGTTGAGGACAGAGGTCGTTGCAGGCGACGATGGCTCCACGGTGTAGAGAACGACTTGGCCTCTTCAGATTGTCTTAGACAGTATGAAGACCATGCTCGGGATCGAAACCGCTGGAGCCGAATTGTTGACTCAATAAGGGGCCAGTAATGGCCTTTAAAACTGTTTTAATTAATGCAAATCTTTTATACTTTCCAATTGAAATGAGAAACTTGGGGGACATTTTTTAACAGAAGCTGAGTTGAACCAATAATGTCCCAACATTAATATCGTTAGAAGCTTAACGGAACTGCATAGTGCCAGGTGCAACATTTAATGCGATGACATTCCAAGCAGGGTATTTCGAAGAACTTAAAAATCTGACAAGCTATTCCCCCTTATGATGTTAAAAATTATAAAACTTCCGTTCCAGTCAATGATGCTTGATGCGATTTTCTAGGCACGGTCATTGTTAAAGTTTCCCGGATTATTTTGAATGAAAGTTATAACCTTTTTGTCTGATTTTTTGTGAGCCATTTTTTCCGACTTTTCCTGCGAGCTGTTCTATACCGTTCCACCGTTCTATATAACGCTATATATCGTTGTCTTGGGTAAATTTTATAATTTAGTAATGGATAAACATGACGCTGAAGTATAGATTCATATGGTATTTGAGCACGATTAGTTTTAAATTCCGCTCTTTTTGAAAAGTGATTTAAATGCATTGACGGAAATTCTATAAAACTATCACCAATAACACATTGTTCCTAAAGAAATTTGGTTACCCTTTAGTTTAGAACTAATTGACAGAACCACTCTAGGAATTATCTACATTTTCGACGATGTCTACGTTGTTAACGTTATCTACGGGTTGTCGACAAGTCGATGTAGAAAATAATAGATGACGCGTAAACACCCATCCTTGACCACAAACATAGCCAAAAAACATCAGCAAAATCAATACTAATTTACACAATCGATTGTCACCAAATTTGGTAGGTATATATGTAGGTAACTAACCAAATATCAATCTCATCCAATATTTATGAATTAAGCTTAATTGTAGCCTTGACACTTTCTACATCTCAAAAAACAACCTGCATAAGAGCTTACATTAAATTCGTAAATATTAATTAGCACATCGTCGATTCAAAATTACACTCCCAACTATACCAAACGTTTCAAAACAAAATAAAAAATTGTGTAAAATTTATAAATTATTCTGGAAACAAACCAAATCAGAAATTGAATACAAGATGTCGCTGTATAATAAAGAAGAGAAATTGGTTTGTTTATTTATTATTTATTTTGGTAACAAATCAAGTTGCGAACATGAATACGAGATGTCACAGTACGATAAAACAGAGAAAATGTTTAATATATTAATTAAAACAGTTTTAAAACTGTTTTAATTAATATATTAAGGCATTCTAAATACGTTTGAAGCCGATTAGCTACAAATATTTTAGTACAGCATAGCACAAGTACATTGAGTTTCTAGCTAGCCTTCCAATGCTATCCAGCCCCACATCCAATTTAAATTGGAATCTCAGACTAGCTAATGTTTCTCTGAATTTGCGAATCTACTAGAGTTATTGAGCAAATTTATTATTGTAGGACAGATGGTGGAACAGCACATGATACCTACATATGGCATCACTCGAACTTACAACAAATTCTAGAAAATTACTATTCTACCGGGCAACGAAACTTCTGATTGTTGGGTGATAGTGGGTACCCATTGCAACCATGGTTAATGACCCCGATATAATGTACATCTTCGGATAGCGAAGCTTAATTTATAACAAAACACCACCTAAGAACATCAGATGCTTATCCAAAGAGAGGAGACTATGTTACACTCCGGAAAAGCGGAGTCAATTATAAATGATTGCGTTGTGCTTCACAACATTTTAAGAAAAGGACATGTGCCTTTACCCGATGTAATTGTGAAACATGATAGTAGTGAGTAGTCGAGTACAGTTGAATATAGTGGCTGAATATTTTAATTAGTTTTTTGTTTATTTCTGTTTTTAAATAAATAATAATTTTCAAAATTCAATATTTAATTTTTAATTCGCTTAAAATATTTCTGGTTCTTCTTTTCCGTCCGCGTTTGCTTATCTGCCGGACTGGAATGTGAAGTGGGGTGTGCGGAATATTAGTTGCGGGAAGAGTAATGCCTGGTGAAATAGAAGTGCGTAACTGTGGATCGGCTAATGTAGAAAATTTATCTGGTGGGGTCGCTCGCTTTATGATGCCACAGCGATATTTATTGAATGTGTGGTTAATGGTGGAAGTAAGTTGGCCATTCAAAAGTCTAAAAAAAAGATTTAATGTATTATAATTTTATGCAGGTTAGCTAAGGTTAGGGTGGCCGTCCTAATGGACTAGCATACATACAAAACGGTCCATAGCTGTACCACATTTAAGTTACCTCCCCTTTACTCGTCGAACCATCCTGACCTTACCAAGAAGCGTTGGCCCCTGAAATCTGATCCGTCAGGTCGTCTAAATTGGAAGCTCCCATACTGTTTTGGAGCACAGTTTCCTCCTCCTCCTCCTCACCACCATAGCTATACGGCAGAAATGATGGGCAGGGGCAACTAGTCTGCTCGCATGTATCCCGATGAGACTATGTCCCTTTATGTCGAGTTGGCCCGATCTGGACCAGTTAAGTCTAGGCCAGATCTGCCTGGTTATTGCACACGAACTAGCATTAGACCATCTGACGTTGGTTTTTTTATGGCTTCATCCTGAAACAGCAGTTAACAGGAAGCAAGCGATATCTTTATATCTAGCCTGCTTTGTGATATAAGGCGTGCTATGCCCTTGTGAGCCAGCTCATCTTCCTTTACATTCGCTGCGATATTGAAGTGTTCCGGCACCTTCGTCAAGCGGATATTGAACTGATCAGCCATCTCATTCAAAGATGCCAAACAGTTCTGGGCTACCTTCGACGATGATTGTAGCGTTTTAATAGCAGCCTGGCTGTCCGTAAAACTACGAATATCCCTCGTAGATATTACATTATACTTCAACCAGTCAATGACTTCCAATATCGCGATCAGCGTTCAGCTTGAAAAACACTAAAAAAGTCGAGAAAGACGAATAGAAGGGTTGACCCCTAATGCCTCACAGCCAACCCGTCTCTCCCGTTTTAAGCCATCCGTGAAGAAGCTTATAGCCTCATTGTCCATAACCATCTCACTCGCCCAGTGCTCTCTGATGGAAAACTAAGTTTGCAATCTCACCTCAACAGATGGCAAAGTTTCAGGAACACCCCTGTTGTACAGACATCCAAATAAATACAGACATTTTTCAGAAATGGTCAATTGAACAGTTCCCACTCCCAGTGAAATCTCGAGTTGTAAAATGGTGTCAGTTATTTTGTATTCATTATCAAAGTATCACACTGTACAGGCGTAAAATTAATATTCGTTACTGGAAAAACTATATTTAATTATATAAAATTGTGTGACAATAGTCAATATAATTGTGAACGAACCATTTATTATCGGGTCAAATAATGTATTTTAATTTACTATAAATAATTTAATTGTAGGTCTTCTTGTATTACAAATTATATTTTTTAGGTTGAATTTTAATGCATAATTGATGTGTAATGTGTGCTCGATTACAAAGTATGTTAGACTAGCTTATTAGTATCACGAGTTGCAAAATTTCATTAAGGGCTTAACACCCAAATATTTTAATGCAATAGCCTGTTTGATGGGCATAATTCTGTACTTAAATTTTGAAAATGAAAAAAAGTAATTTACAATAATAATGTACTTAATGCCGCGAGTCGGATACCAGCATTTTCGGCTAAGCCGAATAGTTATAGTCATCGGTCAATTAATTTAGTTTCCTCACAAGATAGCTTTTCATTTTAGTTATATCATTTTATTTGGATTGGACAATGCGTGGTGCAACCAGTTGGTGCAACGCTGGCATATATTTTAAAAAATTAGTTGGCAATTTTACTGAGTATAAATAGGCAAATTGCGCCTTATCAAGCACCTACTAGAATATTCGAGAAGTGTCTAGACTATTCCTGAATACGCTAGGCACATATTTACTACAATTTACATATACACTAGTTTCTCTATTCAAATAGATTGCGCCACACCGAGCCTTCATCCGGTTACCTGACACTCGTACATTTGCCGTGCAATTGGTGCCGTATTCGATTGACGCTTTTCCCGCTGATCCATTCGATTTTTATAGCAAAAGGTCAAAATTATATATATATTACTTTGGGGGTAGGACAACAGCCCGCCTCATAATATCAATTATCCCACTGTAATTTGCTCAAGTGGTGGTAACCGCTTTCGGCCAATCCAATCTCAAAGAATTATATCATTAACTCCTCGATCAACCCGCTCATTTGCTCATTAGGTTTAGGATTAGCACAAGTTCTGTTCTTAAATATTCTTGGGCACATGGTATAGACGTCCTGTAGAATTCCGATAACACCTTCATATCTGGCCAATTATACAGAGATGGTGAAATGATTCTTCAAATAAACGTTACAGGATTAATAAGAGCAAACAATTTTATATAGTTTGACCGAAGTAGATTGCGAGCAAATATAAATAGTTTCTGCTCGCTTGAAAAGCAACAAGCATGTTAAGGAATTTAAACTAAATAGATTAAACCAAGCACTCTGTGCATTTTAAATTCCTCGTCATTTTGTTTAGTAATTTCGGCCGCGCGGCTATATTTAATTTTTTTTCTTTCGATTTTTTCGGCCTATTGCATTTTCTAAAAATTCTAAATTTTCTAAAATGTGCAACAACAATCTAATGCCACAAGAAGAATTCGATCGACGCATCAATCTCCAACTACAAAAAATTGCCGCACGCCTAACCATACCTAATTCTGAAGAAACTCATAAAGAATTGGATTGTCAATGTCTTTTCTTTGCAAAACCCAAGCGCACTGTACAATCTATGCAGAAAGATAAACGTGAGTATTTGTTTGCGATGATCGAAAAGAAAAAACAGAGTGCTCGAGCTGAAAAACAATCTCTATTTGGAACGGGGCCCAATATAAATATGAGAAATATTCCAAAGCCTGCTGATGATTATTTATATTCAAGAGCCACGGTCGAACGTAGTGGCAGACCAACACTCCGAAAGGAAGTTCCAGCTTCGCAAGCGGAATTTAATCGAAAAATTAGTACACAAATCACAGCTCGCAAATTTCAATCGGGCTGCCAGTGGAATACAATGCGGCGGCAAGATGATAATGTGCGGATAAATTTATTTTCAAAAGATAATCCCAACAATCATAGGAATGAGTGGAAATTAAATCGAAGATTACAAAATATGTGATCGAATTGACACCTAGATTCTAGGGCGCCCTTTGATAGTTTTAGTAGCAAATACGTTGTTACGGCACCACAATGGATGTGAGACGGCTTGCCATTATTATAATTATTTATGTAATCAATTATACATTAATTATATAAGTTGTTATTGCCACATCGCCATTAAGATTCATCGCAGTTGATTTGTCAAAAATTTAAAGTAGATCGATTGTGGAAATGATAATTCCTAAACTCCATATTTCACGAAGCTGTTTCATTCTCATCAATCTATCTGGCTGACCTGAAAATAAATTACTCACCGTAATAAAGTTGTAAAACTGAAATAACTCAATATAGACCTACACAGTTGCACCGCCACTACTGTATTATTCAAATAAAAATTACACATACAAGTTTTTAAATATTTTTGTATTTTTTTTTCTTTTAATTAAAAAAATAAGCAGAAAAAAATCCATTTATTAATTTTTGATTCAATTTTCTTTTTTGTTTTACAAAATTACACCATACGTAATAATAACATATAATTCTCTCAGTTTGGTTTTGTTTCATTTTAAATTAAAAACAATAATTTATTTGTTCTTTGTATATATAGAATTTTCTTAAAAATTAATTTTATTGTTATTAATTAAATTCCCTTATAAAAAAAAAATAATTTTAGATTTTTTTATTGATATAAATTTTGTTAATTTTGGTCAAATATAATATAAATTTTATTTTATAAATTTAAAAAAAAAATTGTTTCGTTTGTTGCCATTTGTAATTATTCTAAATTAATTAATTATTAAAAAAATAATAAAAATATTTTATATTATCAGAGTATATCAGAACAATTTTTAAAGACAGTTTATGCAGGCCTGGAATGAAATGGCACACGATTATATGTTGTATTCCATAAGTCTAACCACAAATAAATGCAAAGTCATGTCATACGTTAATAACGTTCGTCATAAAGCAAGTCACACAATAGAGTCATGTCGTTTTAAATAATTAATTGTTATTAGTAAAACGATTTTATAATACAAAATAAGTTATTAAATGCGTTACACAATAAGCTAGATACGTATAAAAATGCACACTTCATTCCAATATTCATAAAACACGTCTACGCAACAGAATTTTATACAGTGAGCGAAAAAACACATTTTTTAATTAAATACAATGTTTTCAAATGCCTAAAAATTATATAATATAATTAATAAATAACAAAAAAAAAAAATTCAATGAGGACAAAACTTCGGACTGTTTCAAAAAAATATTTATAGTTTGGCCATGCACCCAAACACCCGAAAGATTATCATTATACAATATAAACAATTTTTATGTATATTTTTTTGCACTTTTTCAATTAATTGATTAATTAATTAATAATAATAATAGTAATAATAAACAAATTTTAAAATTTAATTAATTAATAAAAAAACAATAAAGTTACCTATACAATACAAAAAAAATTAAATAATTAATTAAATTAATAATTAATTAGTAATTAATTATGTATATTTCTATAAAATTACAATAAATCTAAATTGTTGTTGTTTTGAAAAATTAATTTTGTTTTGATTTTTTAATTTTATTTCTAGCTTTATAAATTTTATGTTATTGATTTTTCCGTAAGCGAACTGAACCGTTTGCATAGACGCCTCCGCCACCATTCTGATTATTATGACTATTATGACTAATATTTTTAGTATTACTATTACTGTTATTATTATTATTTAAATTATTAAGATTATTAGTGCTACTATTATTATTATTACTACCTAATTTATTATTACCATAACCATTTTGTTGGGTATAACCATTTAGTTGTTTGTGATGTGATTTGGCAGATCCATTGTTTATAATTTCTGGTGCAGCCGAATCCTCCTCATTTAGTACGGGCTAAAATGATATTAGAAAATAATGTAGAAAAATTAAAATATAAAAACTATGTACTTATAAAATAATAATATTTAGCATAGACACCGAAATAGAGAATCAGAACCTGACCAATTGTGGCTTGCAGTTTAAAAACCAAAACAGAACTAATTCATACTCGAATTATTTGTCCTTCGAAAATGACAAATAGGTTGTTCAATAATTAGTGGACCTGATGCGACCATGACAGCTGGATGTTTAACAAATGTCAACAATAAAATAAACCAAAGCCATTACTATAAAATCATTGTTGCTTGTCGGTAACTAGCATGAAGGTGGACAGGGTTGGTACGAATTAAGTAAAGCTTATCATGCGAGGAAAGACCGATAATAAAAGAATATGAAAAGTTGCCATGAAGTTTCGAATCACAGCGAAATTTCATTTAAATTCTTCAAGAAATAAATTACGGAGGGACTCATTCTACAATGATTGGGTTTAAGACCGGGACTTGCAATAGACCGAATGGATTGAACATATAAATAATTTCAATTAGAGCAGCAAAAAACCAGGGTGATAAATTGCGAATAAGAGGATTCCATGCTGCAGCAACAGCGGCAGTATGGTGCGCTTCAGGTGAGGAAAATGTATTAAGGATTAGTATGTGCATCATCTTTTCAATTAAAATTAATATACCCAAGTTTTATAAAGGTAAAAATATGGGTAAAAATATAGGTAATATATGTTCATGATTACTTTTCTAAAGTACTAACTAACAGAGTGTTGCGCCGAACATGTTGTGAGAAGTGTGAGTGAGGTCAATTTAGAAATACGCCGGATACAAATTAGAAATTTCTAATATCCTAGATTTATCATGGATTTTTTTTTTATATTTAATACACAAAAGATTATCAAGAACTCGAGTACTCACATGAAATACAGACTGCGGAGACTTGAATTGGGGATCAATTCCATGAGGAATTCTCTAAAGTCACGCAGGGATTAAAACTAAACCGCTCACCTCGGAGCTCTTGATATGCGAGACAAAGTCTCCTTTGTGGAACTGTCTTTTCGACCTTATTCGATTAGTATGGCGAAGCAGTCATGCCTGGCGAATGGAAAGAGGCCGAGATATGCCCCACTTTCAAGAAGAGAAACCACTTGAAGTGTGAGAATTAACGCGGTATAGCTCTCTTTTGCATAGCATATAAGTTACTGTCCTACATTATAATATTAAATTGAGTCACACATCAGACGAAGGGTTTGTCACTGATTAGCCACTGATCAAGTCTTCTCGCTGCTGAATTAATCGAGTTTATGCCCTGGAATACCGTAGTTCCTACAAAATTGGTACGGATGTGTAGAGTGATAGTCAAGCAGTCTGCTGTGTTATTAAAGTTGAGAACAGGCTATTGAGAATATTTGCAGTTAATTCAGGAGATGCTATGTCTCCGTACTTTTAATCTTATGTTGGAGTACATGTTTCGTAAAACTGAAACACACCAGATTTTAGTAGTGATCACTGCACGTTTGTAGCAATGAGGAGGTTCAAGTAATTGGGCCCTCTTATTACTCACGATAACACTGTAGGTTACAGAGCGGCTGGCAGCAGGCAGTCGTGCTTTGTATCCTCTAAGGCCACTACTAAAATCTAAACACCTATCAAGTTCCGTGAAGCTGAAGCTTTACAATACGTTGATTAGTCGAGTTTATTATGTATGGATGTGAAAGTTGCCAAAGAAGTCATTCTATTCTTATTTTTCAAAACATCTCAAAATTTCAGAATGCTTCTGCTCCCCAAAGAGTTTCATAAAATTTCAAAATCCACGAATACAATTAGGCACATAGTGTTAATTAATTTAATTTGCACTTTCTCTAGATACTCTAGACTCTAATGTTGTGTGTGTATGTCTGATGCACAGCTGGAGCGAAAATGTCTGCTATGCGAAAAGTTGGCCGACTACTAAATATTAGCCAATAACATTGTTTAGCCCACGAAATCCAGATTGGTGTTTTATATGTGTTGTACTCGAAATCACCTCTTCTGCTAATTCTGATTTCTGACGATGACACTACCTAAAATACTAACGATGATAGATAATTTTCATTTTATTATATCATCCTGCAAACCCTATAAGTATCAAATATAAAATTTATAGCGCATCCATGTTTCGACAAACTACAAACACTATATAGACATATGTATCAAATAGACATCCTTACACATGTTGTCTAAAATCTTCTTAACTTAAACAAAAAAAAGCATCACGCATCACTAATTCACTAATTATTCTAAAAATATTGCTAACAGATGTGTGTGAGTACATCCGAGAATTTTATATAAACAAGTGGAAAGTAGCAAAATTTTAGTTCAGTTTAGTTTCAAAATTTGTAGTAAGCATATATCAATCCAAGTATTCAGTGAAATTAAAATTTCTCTTCACTTCAGTTAGTTGCATCGTCCGCACAACTACGAATTGTTTCGAATTTTTTCCGGTCTTCATTTTTCAAAATTCAAAATTTTCTAAAATGTGCGATAATCTAATGCCACAAGATGAATTCGATCGCCGCATCGATTTCCAACGACAAAAAATCGCAGCACGCAAACACATGCGCAATTTGATCCAGGAAGATTATGAAGAATCGGGTTGTCAATGGAATACGCTTACACCGGACGATGTAAATATGAAGATAAATGTTATTTCGAAAAATAATCCGTGCAAAACGAAATCATGCTTGGCCAAGAAGACGACTGATGCTCGAGTACCGAAACAATGTCGTTTCGATGGGGACCCGGAATTTGGTAAGATAAATGTAATTTCAAAAAATAATCCGTGCAAAGCGAAATCATGCTTGTCCAAGAAGACGACTGCAGCTCGAGCATCGAAACAATGTCGTTTTGGTGCGGAACCGGAAGTTGTCGTACAACCAATACCGAAAAATGATGATGAGTATATATATTCGGACGACGAGGAGGAGGACGACGATTGTAACCTACCACCATTCAAAAAAGAAGATCTAATGTCACAAGCGGACTTCGAGCGTAAAATCGGTTTCCAAAAACAAAAACTCGCTGCACGCAAACACATGCGGAATTTGATCGAAGAGGACTATCAAGAATCGGGCTGCCGGTGGAATACATTACGGCCAGATAATGAAAACATGCGCATTAATGTAATTTCCAAAAATAACCCATGTTTAGCAAAATCATGCATGCCGAAACAAAAAAGTAATCGAGAAGCAAAACAATGCCGTTTTGGTACAGAACCCAAAGTAGATGTATGCGAAATTCCACAGGGTGATGATGAGTATTTATATTCGGATGATGAGGATTACGAAGACGACGACGAAGACGACGAAGGCGAGGAAGGTGACGAATCTTCATATGAGGAATCGGAGGGCTCTTGTGATCAAGCTTATGCGCCTCCTCATGTTTATGAGCCAAAAATGGCACCAGAAATGATACAGGACTACGAATATAATGAAACAGAAGTCTTTGTAAATACGTATGCGCAAATGAAACCGTTAAAAAACAAAAATAATCAAGCTTGTTTTGCTTCTCCCAGAAATACACGAAGTCGAGGTTAAACTAGGCATTTTAATAATAAAAATTCAAACATAATTACCATAGACTTTTATTTTATTTTATAGCTCGATTTTATTTTAGCATTGTTTCGCAATTAGTTTAGACTCAATTTTCAAAATTTTATAGTAATGGCCTGTAATCAAACTAGTACACCAAGAAAGGATTCACAAAGTTTTGCACCTTCTACGCCAAAAAATAGTTGTTATTCAAATCTAAACGCAACACTCTCACCGAGTGTTGATTCGATAATAGAAGCAGACTTATCCATTAACGTCGCACGGCAAAATTTACCTGGGGCCCTATTTCTGTATACGATACGAATCTTCATTCGATACGAAAATGATATACGATACGAATATGAATTGGTATTTAATACGATCGTACCAAGCATTTTAATTTTTGAAGTGTAGGCATAGGGAAATTTTTTTTAAGTGAAGCAGCCTTGAAAAGTGACAGTGTAAACCAAATAGTTGTCAAATTTTTGACATTTAAAAAATATAAACATTGAAAATAGAAACAATTATTTAGTTTTCATTTATTGTCTGTGTCATAACACAAACATTTTTTTCGTTTCCAACAAAAATAAATCGCCTCAATAACGGATTGCGATACAGTAAATTCAATAAGATAAGTATTTTTGACAACATTTTTTGTACATCTAATTTTAGATGAAAGATTTTATTAAGATTCTCTTCATGTCTTCCTAAATAGCTCAATTGGAATCAAATTTCGTGACTGATGCTTACAACCAATTACAATTAATTACAATCGATACGGCACTATTGAAAATCCAATGGGATTCAATGGCAGCTTCGCAGTTGTATAAATAAGAAAATTAAATATTTTGTATTCGTAATAATATGTATGACAAAGTTTGCAAATTCAATAAAAAAAATTAAAATATTTAATTAAATTTTTAGTTATTTCCATAACACAATTAATTAAATTAACTAAATTATGTAATTATTAAAAAAAATTACTAAAAATTCTTTCCAAAATTTTTTTATATGGAGTCGTCAACTAATTCATCAACGTACAAAAATCCGTTCATAATCGAACAAAATTGGTTCGAATTCGTATTGCGGAATAAGGGAAATTTTACAACGTATCAAGTAGACACGAATTCGTATTTGAATTATTCGAATTCGTATTCAAAAATACCAATGGTACGAATTCGTACAATTTTTATACGAATTCGTATTCAGAAATAGCGGCCCTGAACTATGTCGAATTAAATTAGCCGATGAAAGAGCACAAATGCAAGCACAACTCAAATGCAACCTTCCTAAACGATCACGTGGCATTTATCAAAGACCACAGAATCCGCCTACCATCCGTTTACCATACAATAAAATGTGTCAAGATCAGTGGTATAATCCAGTTTATTTTCCGAATCGAGGTAAACCAGAAGCACGGCCAGTGGTTCAAGCAACACAAACCTGTCAAAGGACGTCGGAAATTTGCGAACCATTAAATTCAGAACAAGATTATGAATCTGTTATGATTGTCACGTCTAAAACTAAAATGGGTATACTAAAAGGGCTCTCTAAAAGAACTCTTTTAAAATTTACATGTGGTGGTAGGCAACCAGCAAGCCCTTAGTGAACATGAACGCATAATAATGGAACACTGATATATTAAATGGCCAAACCGATGCCATGTTATTTGGCCATATACACAATATACAACTTTTACATCCAAGGAGCCTCTTTTTTTGAAATCATTTTGTTTTTGATTTTCCGCAAAAATATTGTTCGTTAACTATTTATTTTGCAACAACATTTAGGCCGGTTTTTCAAAATTTTAGTGACTAAAATCCTATTTATATAAACATGGATTGTAAAACAATATTAAGCCGAAAGGGATTTCGAGTACCACAACAACCACCATCATTATTTAAGCAACAACCGCAACCACCGCCAAATTTAGGACCAATGGCTGGTCAACAGTGGGTGGCCCAACAATATGAACAATCTCCAAGTTGTAAAACATATTTAGAAGCCACTATGCCGAAGAGAAGACGAGGTATGACTGGACCATACTATGAAGAACCACCAGAGGCATATCATACGATTACACCACGATGTCTTTTTCCGGGTTCCCCTGATTCTACTAGCGCAAAGTCGGGTCCAACTGGTTACCAGGCGAGTTATCAGACCAATACTCGGTATGATTCCAGCGAATGTGACACAACTGACTTTGACACCGAATACTCAGACGAAAATGAAGAATGCACCGAAAGCTCAGAAGATGAAGAAGAATGCTCAGAAGATGAAGAAGAATGCTCAGAAGATGAAGAAGAATGCTCACAAGATAAAGAAGATGAAGAAGAATGCTCACAAGATGAAGAAGAATGCTCAGAAGATGAAGAAGGTTCCGATTTCGAAGGCGACGGGTTTGAACCTCCGGCGGTATGTGAACCAGAGCCACCAACATGTGTCAGTCCACCAAAAGTAAAGTGCCAAGTGGTGGATGCTGTCATGAAAAAACCGGCTTGTCAAGTGGTTGGTGCTGTCATGAAAAAACCGGTTTGCCAACCAGAGTGTCCTTCACCCGAAATATCTTCATTTCCAGAAATACAACCCCCCGTGTATGAAACTGTTGTGAATGTGACATCCAAAACCACATTGTCACGGCTGAGAGGTCTCACTAAACGAACTTTATTGAAATTTGTGTGCGGCGGCTGCAAACAACCAAGCAGCCCATAATTTAAACAGAAGTGGGACTGAACATTAATTTATATGAATCTGCGGGATGTAACAACGTCAGAAAGAATTATAAACCATTGTTTCAATTAACATACTTGTACGTCTTTTAATAACATAATATAAATTAATAAAATGTATATAATAGATAAATGTATTTAAAATAGGCCTGATTTATGCTGGAAATAGCGTATTAAAAAAATTTGAATTAATGACTGCCAGAATTTCAACCAACTCCGATAATTTTGACTTGAAAATATTACGACTCTAAATCTCTAGATTTGAAATTAATGAAAATTAGGCTAAAATGTAGTTATATTTGAACAATATGCCAAAGATATGCCAACAGAACCCAATGGATATGAATGGCGAGTAAGTATTTTATCAATATTTAACGTTTCCCTCAACTGGCCACGTAAAGTTTGGTTTCAATTCAAATGGAATAAAACATTTATTTCGATATAAATTTCGCTATTGCTAGATTAGGTCTTTTCAAAAATAGATTTTCATAAGCGAAATTTAAATTAGCAGATAAGTTAAAATTAAGCTAAGTCATTATTAAAACGGTATTTTATCATATAAATATTTATTTTTAATAAAGAAATACATATTACATAATTTAAAAACAAGGAAATTAAATTTATTTATTATAAACAATACATTAATAACACAATAAAAGTGAGTGATAGATCGAATTATGAAGAACATTTTTTCACAATTACAGTTCGGCCAATCAGATAGATGTCTTCTTTTCAATGGGGATACGAGCTTATTTAAATATACATATGTACTTTATATTATTTAAATTTGAAAATCGTTAATACTAAGATGTTTTAATAACAGGCAAATAAAAATACTAATCAGTTGAATATTTTCGGTCCTTATTTGGTCCACCTATTCCCCTAACTCGAGGTGTTAGCACATTGTACATTGTACATACAATCTTCATTCTAACCTGTAATTTCATCGAATACAATTACGAAATCCAAACGTGCCATTAAAATCAAATACAATTTTTAAAATTGGGATACTTCTTTTTTGCAAATATTTGCATATTTTAATAGGGCAAAATAATTCCTCCCCAATAATTGGATTTAACCATATAAACAATAAATTTTAAAAGGCTATAATCGAAGTTGAAATTTGGTTGGAAAACGGTGAAAGCGCGTAATATTAAACGAAATATTAGTAATTAAATTATTCATAAGACAGAAAAACATTTGGTATAAAGCAATGTAAAAATTATAAATAAATCTCTATATTAACAGTAAATCAAGAGTTAGTCGCATATAAATTACAAAACACCGCCGATCGATCGATCGCGCGCATTTCCGGAAGTTGTAATTAAAAAACAACTAAATTTTATAGATTTACAACACACACACACATTAGATTATAAACTTATAAGATGTTAAATTGAAAATATTGATGTATTAAATTACCACCATATAATTGTGATCTAGTAACATCTTTATTATTACAAATGAACCTTGAAATTATATTACTAAAGTATTTAGTGCTTATCGCGCACAGATGCAACATAATTAGATCATCGTACGCGTACCTTCGATTTAGACGAAGCAATTATTATGAGATCAGCGCACGCGTGCAATTTATGTTTTGTTTGCTATCACTTAATCAAAATCTCAAAACTTTCACTCTCACTTTTTATGTACGTCGTCGTCGTCTACGAATTACAAAGAAAATACAGAAAAATCGAATGAAATTATCTGTCGATGCTGTGTGTATTGTTGGTGTTTTTGTATGTCTTCTTCATGTGTAAATATTTAGTGAACATTTTAATTTGGTATTTCCTAATAAAGTAACCACAACTATGATGTACATTTTAATCTGTAGTACATATATGATAGTAGGTATTTTATAACATACAGTCGAACGAGAGCTACTATACGAATATCATAATGACTTTACCGGGAATATTGATTTTTCTTTTTGTTCCACTTAAACCGTTCACAGCTGATACACAAACTGGGTCTTCGCGTCAAATAATTTTAATAACAAAGCGCATATAGCATAAGCAATAAGGAACTTATATATAGACTTACTTCTTTTTCGATCACTAAAAATTGGAATAGAAATATATTTTAAATTGAGTTCTGGTTTAAAATAAGCATGTGAATGCCATTTAAGCAAAAAAAATACATGAACATATTTTTTTTAAAGCCGAAATTCAAATTCTTAAGCATGTTTACAATGGTGCACAATTCTTCGATTCAAGTTATTTATTTCGATTCGCAATTGACTGACATCACAGTCAAACAAATCAGCACCACTCAATCTAAGCTACTATTTGGTGACAAATTCCAGTTAACCGCGCTAATTATAACTATACTGTAATTTTTTTTCTTAACCACAGAATGTATACGAAATGCGTATTTAAATGCACATTGTTAAAATGCGCAATTTTTGAGTAAATTCAATTTCATTACAATCATTAAACTAGTTAAATTGGATAACATCAAATTAATAAATCCTTAAAGATTAATTGAAATATAAATTTACATCAAAAAAATGTGTTAAATAAATATGCACATAAAGATACATACTTTAGTACTATTATTCTTCACCCTTATAGCAACGTAAATTCCTATACATCCTAAGAATTTACCTTTCATCTAAAGGCAACAACGTCGAATTGGGTGAACAGTACTAAATATGTGCCTCCCCTTCTCCCATTGTAGTCTATTACCTATTAGCAATACCTTGTATTATCGATTTTGTACGTTATATGCCAATCAAAGCTTAGTAATTGACTAAAACATAAATGAAAATTAATTTGTTCTTCTTAATTTCTTCGCTTCCACATAAACCGACGTGGCGGTGACAGTGAAAATCTAGATCGAAGCTTGTTTGTGCGGGCGCTTTTAATTTTATTTATAATAATTTTAGACTTATTTATAAAGACATTACCGATATTTTTATAACAAGCAAAACGTCATGAATGAATAATTGATTACTTTACTTTCTTGAAATTTGATTTTTTTTTGTGAAATATTTCTTGTTCTAATTTTAATAAAAATTATTAATAATAATCATGAAAATTCGATGACTGACAAATATTTAACCGGAATAAAAAAAATGCTAATATATCACGCAATCTTTCTATAAGTAAATATAATTTACAAGTTTGTTGCGCTCAGAAATAATGAAGATATTATATAGACTTTGAGTACAAATGAAAGTAAAAATTTCTTCCTAGCTTGTATATTGCGCAATTTTAATGATATTTCATTCATTTATTCATTCTATTTTCACAAATAATGGTCAAATATTTTTCCCAAGTCCATCCAATTTCATCATAAAAAACAGTGTTTGAATAAAGTTTGACTAAAACAATAGTACGATTTTCTTTATTCTCGTCACAACCATGTTCACACTTACATTTGTAAAATCTTAAATATTTTCGTAAATAGATTTTCATAACACAAACTTTAGTTATAATTTGAAAAAAGTGTGAAAAGGAAGTACATACATATGTATATTCGATTTATGCTCAAATTATATTCACTTAGTTAAATTTTATTCAAATTGAATTTCAGTTTATCAAAATTAATGTTTCTCAATTTTAGTTTCTACAGATATTCTGATACATTTCCAAACTCAAAATTAAAAATTTGACTCGAGTTTGAACATTACTCTAGCGCCACCAAATTGAGAAAACTCATTGATGATAAACTATACTTAAACCATAGAATTAAATTATACAAATTAAATAAATTTAATTCAAAACTATTCACTAATCTACTAATTGCCGTTACATTTGAATTCGATAATAAAAAAATGTATTAATAGTTGAAAATAATGGAATTTAAATTCAAATTGAATTATACTCAAACTAAATTTAAATATTGTTGTTAATCAAATTTGATTGAATCAAACCGATAGAACAAAAAAACGTTACAAATTTGAAAATAATTTGGAAATTGAACTTTCTAATTTCGCTTTCGTTCGCATTCAAAATAAAATCTGATATTGTTTAAATCTTCTATAAATAGATTTTCTACGTAAGTTTCTCATCTAATTTTAAAAGTAGTTATTCTTAAATTTTATTTAATTGAATTAAAATTCATCAAAAAATTGAAAATATTTATTTTGTTAATTCCACTAAATCTAGATATTGTATTCATTTCCTCATATTACTTATACAAATTTTATCAAAATTTACTTTTGATGTTTAAAATACTGATTAATTTGAACCCAGTTTGAATAAAAATAAAAAACAAACAGCAAGATTTTAAAATTGCCTTCAAAGTAGCCTTGATGTAGTAAATTAAGATTTACGGAAATATCCAAAGACCGTCCAAAGACATTCGAAAATTTGCAGACAATATAATATACTTTTATTCTATACTTCCGAAACTTCACTCAAATCATATTGTATTACAAATTAATGAAAGCTTAAGTTCCTCCAAAATATTTACAATGTAAACAAGAATCAAATCAAGGAGAAAAACCTTGAATCCGAATTAATACAAATCATATTGCACATAATGACTAATAGCGAGCATGTTGCAAGACACCATAATTGGTAAACTATGTCATTCATAAAAAATTAATTAAATAGAGGTCATTTCCATACACAAAAATTGGAATCTTCTCATTTAGGTAGATCGCGAAACCATTAAACCCACAATAATGTAAATGTTTCCTGCATATTTCAAGAGCAACGATTTCTGCAAAAGTCAACTTTTTAATTGATAGAATGTATGTACATGAGATGAACCTTGCTTCAATATATGTACGTAAAAGAAAAAAAACCAATTTATTCCCGTACAAGGTTACATCACTTTACAAACAATCACTTCAGAATTCTAAGAATTTTTGAACATCTACAAGATCAACCATTAACTTTTGAACCCAATCAATTTTAAATCAACGACTAGAATAATATAAAGGGGGAATATTATACGTATAATTTACTTAATTGTTCCTAACATTGATCTTTAATTTTTTCACAGCTCATTTCAATTTGTAATTGAAAAAAAATTAATAAATTTCGAGACGATCGTAATTCTAAATTGCCATGACCGTGTAAAAACTTGAATATTATCGGTAACTTGTATGATTTAAGCATTTGTTTAGTACCTTACATGGTTGAAAACAAAAAATTTGATCTGAATATGTTTTTGTTAGTAAATTCTGTTTTAAATGATCGAGATTTATAGACGAAATGGCACCTCTATCTAAGTCTAATGCTAAATTTGTACTAAATATGTATTTATGTTTTGAGATTTTTAGTTTTTTGATAACGTTTTTTGACGAATAAAGAGTATTGATTCAAAGATGGTTGAAAAAAAAAAAACTTCATGCAACTTTCCAGAATTATGAATAATGCCAGGCAAAAGACAAAAATCCACTCGAGCAAACCGGCGTTATATTTAATCTACAAAATTAATAAACAAACGAACTGGTATTTCGATGAAATTTAAACAATTAAGCAAATTGGTTACATATCCACTAGATAAAATAAAAATATTAACTCACCATGCATGCACCTTGATTTCCACCATTTTGTACCGCATGACTACCGCCATTTTGTATTTTACCATTTGCCATTTTATGATCATTACCTTTTCTATTTTTTGTATATTTTGCTTTATAGAAATCGCTAAATAGAAACAAAAACATAATGCCATGTAGTCCAATCCATACCATAAAACCTTTTGGATAGTCACACTGTCTAAATAGTAACTGAAATTGATGTATAAAGATGGCGATAAATTGTACCATTTGGAATGTTGTTAAATATTTTTTCCACCAAATATATTTTTGATATTTTGGACCCAGTGCCGCGACCATATAATAGAAATACATGACAATGTGTACAAATGCGTTGAGCATGGCAAAGAATGTGCTATGGCCACCTGGAGCAAATTTTAAGCCCATCCACACGGAGAAAGGCATGCAACCGTGATGGATTACATGCAGCGTGGACACATGTTCCATTTTGTGGCGCAGTATAAAGAATAATGTATCAAAAAATTCGGTGAATTTTGATATATAATACCACCAACATGTGTTCGCCATCTGTTGGACAGGAAGCACATTATTATTTTAAGAATTTAGTATGCAAAACAATGATGAAACTTACCCGCATCCCTAGAGAACTTCTTGTATAATCTACGGGCTGACATTTAAAACTATAATGACCCCACCATCCACTTTGTAAATACTGAAAATTAAATACATATACATCATTAGATATCAAATTTAATCTGTAAGTTATAACAATTATTAAAGACATAGTACGTTTAATTCAACGAATAACATTATCTCTAAATACAATTTTCTTTTTTTTCTTTTCAATTTCAATACAAATAAAAAAAATAGCGGTTGTCCAAATCAGCATTACACACACCCACACACATACATATTATATGCGATTCAAATACATATTATGATGTGGAAAACACTACAATCCACATCAAACACAATAATTTATTTATCGATTTTCCAGTAAAAACCATAATATCGTGCAGACATAAATACTCCAGTAGTTTTATCATAATTTTTCTGTTGTTCTTCTTTATAATTTTTTTCTGTTTCCTAGCACTGAACGAATAAACTCATTTTCATTTTGTAGTCTATTATTTTATCACATTATCATCGTTCGCGGCAACTAGTTGATGATGATGATTGTCGATAATGACGAGAAGACTATTTTAATTTTGAAGTTAATGGAAAACGACCACCTGTGATGTGAACGATTCCTATCGAATACTTGCTACTTGCTAGTATATAATATCCTAAAGAAATGAAATTTCCTAAAGAAATGAAATTTCCTAAAAAACTTAAAATCAATTTTCAATTAAAGTGTTTGATGTTATGTTTCTGCTTTCTTCGAATCTTATCTTTTCATTAAATGAAAATATTCTAAATTTTTGACTTTACTAAACCTTGCAAAGTATAGAAATAAACAAAAAATATATTGTAGTAATTGTGCCCATCAATAGATGAAGCTGCCACTTAGTCGTTTAAGTGGTAAGCGTTATCCCGCTTTAGATAACTCTTAGATAAAAATATACTTCAATTATTTTTATCAATTTATTGGTTTTAATATCAAGTACACAATAGGATTGAAAAGCTCTTAATACTAATTATTAATATGTAATTATTGATAATAAATCTTAATTTACGGGGAGAATTACTATAGATATGTATATGGTTAGTCAAAAATGCAGAGATAATTTTGTGTTGGAGCCAAGTGAGTGTTTATTAGTTTCTCGATCATCTTTAATTATTCCATTTGCCCGAGTTATTAATTTGATGGTTGAGGGCATTAAAAATTCAATATTGACAGATAAAGTTAAAAAAGTATTCAAATTTTTAATTGGAAATTACTATTACCAGTTTACGACATTCAACGCTGCAGTTTATTACGCTATTTAAAATTTTAGTGAAAGAACTTTGAAAAAGTCCTCATAAAATTCTAAAAATGTTGTAAAATTCACAATACGGTACCACGTTGCACAAAAATATTTAAATGACAGTTTTGAAGAAGTGCTGTTTAACAATGCTCTCATAATTCATTCTTGATTGGAATTGAAAATGAACAAAGTACAGTTTGAATAAGAAAAAATAATAATTACTCAAATTTGAATGAAAAGGTAGTTTATACCGTTTATGGTATTGTATTCGAAATTCAATTGAACAAATAAAATGGAGTATAAATTGAGTTTGGCTGTCCCAGGGAGATACTATAGACATAAACTTGTCCGCAGCTGTGCCACATTTAAAATTTTATTTTCCCTACTCATCGAACCATCATGAGCTTTCCACGAAGCGTTCATTATTCCTGACGTCGTACAATATTTGTATTTCAATAGCTCACATGCAGAATATAAGAATTCTCTAAATTGAACTGATCAGCCATATCATAGATGAAAGACTATTCTAGACTACCTTCAATGTAATGAAATGTGATTGTAGCATTTTAATTGCATTTGCAACCTAAAAAGATGCGAATATTCTTCGATCAAAAATGCTTCTCAAATTTTAATTGAAACGTTCGATAAACAAAATAATACGAAATACATTTACCTATGAACGGCGGTTTGATCACAATGCAATTGATAAATGAAATTTATTTCTATGATTGATTTCATTTCAAATTAAATTTGATAAGAATGTGAAAAGAAATGGTAGTTCTTTCTAATCAAGCTATATTTTAAATTTATAATAATTCAGCTTATCTAAAACCTAATAACTCATTATAATCGAACAGTTTTATAATTAATATTGAGTTTGGACAACATGAATGGCCACACTTTTTTAGTCTCGTGTTGTGAATCCCATAAACAACCTACAATCAATTGGTGCAATCGCGTCAAATAATAATCATACAATAATCTTTTGTAAGTAACCACATTTTTATATCAATATTATAATTGATTTTGCAAATGATTAAGACGCTTATTCAATTTCGATATAAAAAGATGTTAATGTGCATCAATTATCGTATAATAAAATCTTATATAAATCTACTTTAATGTGTAAAATCTGTGATCATTTTGTAGCCTTGACCACGTCCACATGAATTAAATAGGAAATAGCATTTAAATTTACTTTGAATGATTCTAATCGTAAAATTAAAAACACGTTGTCAAATATATATTTGGAATATTGATAACAATATCAATATATCAATTTACCAATAAAAATATTTCGTCACTTAGTCAAATCTATGGCCGAGAATACTTTGAACATTATTCAAACTGACGCGATTAATTCACATACATATAATTAAAATTGGTATTATTATTCATCATTGTATTTACTACTCGTTATCAGTGGTTATGGAACAGGCAGGCGATAACAACTTACATATTATACATTCCACTCATACGATAAATTAATCATATACACGCACACAAAACATTTAATAAATAAATAATCATATCGGTAATGATTTATTACAAGCCGTACTTACTTCATAAAATATCCATGTACTAAATATTGTTTGAAATAAATTGTAAAATACTAAAATCTTTCTAAGATTTAATGGTTGACGATTTTTCATTAATTTAGGACCTAGTGATTTACTAAAATATGCATAAAATACACATAAGGCCAGTGTTGGAAACGGTGATTGCATCATTGGCCAATCATTAACACGCGGATCTAGTAAATAAAGAAAGAAATCGAATTCAATTTTAATTTACAACATCATGGTCACATACACATTACTTACCACTTTTGTTGTCCATCAAATCTCTATACCAGTCGTACATATCTTCTAACAAATAAGTCATGTTTGCTCTGTAACAATAAGAAAAATAAATAAAATTATAAATTTAGGTTTGGAACCACTCAAAAAAATTCGTTTAATGATTGGTAACGTACATAATATAAGTATTGTACCTATTATAAAAGTCAAGGAAACACGATTTTAGCAATTTTAATAAAGTAAACACTAAGAGTAAGCAAGCAGCATGATAATCGGGAAATTGTGTAAAAAGCACAAATTAATACGTTAACGATTATTTATTGAGATATCGTGTTACATAATGACAAGCACATAATATAATCGAATACATACATGATACATTTGGACTTACATAACAAAATTACCGGTAATACTATTATTGGTCCTGACCTTGCCAATACGGCCGTGTGTTAAGAGAGCAAATATTTTTATCATTACATTGCCATTTAGTTTATCATATCCAAATGTGTTAATCAGAAATCGATATGCTAATTTAACATTGCTCAAAAATGATGCAGTCCGACTAGTAAACCAGTAATTTGTCTAGCGATTCTCGAATATTGGAATGTAAATGAATTTTATCTGTGCTAACCATTTTCTGCACATGACTTCTAACAAATTTGTCGTAGCTAGTGTATTAGTTTAGTTATTGAACGAGGCTGATAAAAAATGATTCGTTTGGCTAATCGTCGACGCTTTTCTAAACAGCAATTGACCAAATATAATTTATATTTTAGATTTTTATTTAAATTTGATCAAACACTTAAAGCTGATTGAGTGTATAACATAGATTATCACTTAATTATAATAATAAAGTCTACATAAGACTAAAATTACTTCGGCCGACAAATAAGTTCTAATCAAATTAAAAACATAACCATAAACCAAATCTATATAGATCATTAGCATATAAGCCACCAAATTTGAACAAAAAACAAACAAACATGGGAATGAGAGTCAGCTCAATTGTGGGAAACTTTAATTTCTGAAATAATTGAAAATAAGTTCGAATTTAAAAATTAAAACACAATTTTAAAAAAGTAGATATTAATGGTCCTCATAGACTACATTTAACTAAGTTCTAATTTTCTCCAAAAATCATTTTGGAAACCCATTTCCATCGAACAAATCGAGTTCCATCAAATTAGGTCAAGAAATGGCCTAATCGTGTTCTAGTTGGCTATATTCCAGAAAATTATCCAAATCTTTGTCCGGCATTGGCATATCATCCGGTATGTATTTCTTTTTTAAATTTCTTTTGTAATTTGTGTCTCCAGTGGCAACTGATTTTCTACAGTTCCAACTAATCTAAACAATATTATAATGATTTGATTCCAGAACAATGTCAAAATCATACAGGCATCATGTTAGGACTATGGTGGATATTTACGACTAAGTCTAGGCTGAGATTTAATTTATGGTGGATTTTTATAATTTTTAATATAAAATCAATTCTATAATTCAACTTTTATCTCTGATGAGGTTATACTAAAGTTTGACAATGAGTTTTAATCTTTCTGGATATTTCTTTTCGGAATTTATTTATATTCTTATTATTTTTATTAGTATATTCGAAATATTAATATTTATTTATCGAAATTTTTGTTGTGGCCAGTTTACGGGTTAGATTTAGGTAGACTAACATCCGATTTTATACATCATGTTTCTGACACTCATTATGCTTTGTTTGTGATTTGCAAAATATCCAGAAATTTGATGTATATGGAGAGTCCTTTGCATCCCATGCCGCTATTTTGAGGCCAATCATTTTTGATTTATAATAATATTCACATAAACATGCTCAAATGCAAGTAATTAAAGGAAATATCAGCATTTGAGAATTTATTGAATAATTTTATAATTTGACTACATATTTCGTTAGGATTGTCCAGATGAACTTTATGAAATTTTGAAAAGGCTTAACAATACTATTGTTAAATACTAAACAGCATTAGTTAATTCACATTATTAGCAAATAATTCGCCAGTGTCTCGTTTACGACCACTAGAATCAATGATACGTTATAGGTTATAACAAATTATTATCATAATGTAGCAATGAGCACATACCAACAATAATTGATAGCTTTGATTAAATATCGATCTACATAAAAACCGTTCACATATGAAATAATTTGACCAATCCCTCAACAATTTCATTACGGTATTCATCCACAACTCAACAATATGTATGCAATAAAACGTTAACTAAAATAAAAATTCAAATGAAAATAAATAATTAAAAAATTAACATATTTAGTCAAAATTTCATAATTTCGTTGATTTTTGTGCGCCCACTCCGAGTCTATCATCATATGTTTAAGTATTGTTTTGTGCTGAGATGTAACATGTAAGATGATCCGGCTATCTATTGTCATTATGAATTACCATAATTTTATTTGATATTTTTATATTAAGCATAAACAATCTTTGAAATTTGTTATTATTAAAGGGTTTGTTATTGCAACTGGTTAGTGCTTAAAATTTATAGCTATATGATCGGTGATGTTATATCGACAACAAATTAGCATTTAAATCTGTACATTATTATAGTTACAAGACGAATATAACATCTATTTGTATCCAGTTAAGCAACTATGTAAATTGTCAAAAAACACGTTTGATGCGAATCCTCCAACTTTGTAACCGAGAAATTAAAATACTTGTTGGCAAGTTTTCAACAAATATTTTGAATTCGAGATCATTTTGTATCAAGTAGATATACATATTTCTATTAGGCTACTGTAGAAATATACAAAGATAATTGTTAGAACCCAACTCTATAAGATAAGAATGTTCATATTGCCGTTTCTAATTTAACTGAATAATTTAAACAATTGTTCTAGAAATAACCAACACTACCCATATACTATACTGTTTGCGCATGGTAGAGAAGACTAAATCGACCTTAATTTATTGACCCTCGTATTTATTTGCTGAATACTAATGAATTGAAGATCCTTAACCTTTCGAGAATATTAGTAATAAAATAATCTAATTAAACGCTATAAATTATAATTAAAACAGAATCAAGTATTAATTAATTAGAGACGAAATATAACCTGAAATATCAATTCTGTTTCCAACTATAAAAAATAACATCACATAATTATCACAAGCTATGTGATCAATTTCTGGTCGAATTTAAATACACTTATCATAAATTGAAGGAAATTCCTAAATTGTACATAGCAGTTCGATAAGTTAACACGGTATAGAATATTTGTCGAACTAAAATTAGCAGCGTTTAAAAGAATTTTTAATTTGAAGTCATTTGTTGGTGAAACTCTTATTAAATTCTACTTAATGCCAATATCCCTATTCACTTTCCAATTTTGAAGGATGTTTGAATACTTAGAACAATTTAAGAATTATCATATTATTGAACTAAAATAATGGATATCATCATCATATTACCGAATTAATATAAAAGAGAATAGATTTTGATCTAAAAATATAAAATAAATAAGCAATTCTAATAAACAAGCAAAACAAATAAATTAATTTGAATCCGCAATGGAAAGTAGGAAGACGACCAATAATATAGAGAGCAGAACGGTGCTAGCAGAAGTAAAACAGCTCGGCAAAACAAGTCCAGTAGACATCCCCTATTTTCCTAAAATCAGAACATCAAACTTAAACAGGGATTGAAATAAGCTATATTCTTAATTTAGAGAGATTTTTCAAACTACCTCTCGAATAAATCTTATCTATAATTTGAATGAAATAACAATTGATTAGTAAAAGATTCGATACTATATTTTTTACTGGAATTGGAGCAAAATTTAAATAATACATTAATGGTTTTTAGTTTGGATTTGGGTTCGACTTCCAGATTTAATTTATGTGTTTGTTTTGATATTCGTTTCCTAAATTTAAATTTTTTTGTTTTTTTTTCATATGTTGTGAATAATAAAATTCAATGACAGTTATTTTTATGATTTTAAGATAATTTTCTTAAGATTATCATTTTCTATTTTAAGTTTTATCAAATATATTTCTTTTAGTATTTTTTTTTTTGATATATTCAATTATGTAATTGTATCTAACAATATTATTTATGGTTGAATAGAAAAGCATTTGGTTAATCCTAATAATTCTTAAATAAATAATAAAATGGTATATGAAATGTTAGAGAAATTGTATTTTCTTTTCGATTGTCAAAATCAGTTTGACTGGGAATAGGATCTACCTGTAACTGGCGGAACATCTGTTAAGAATCACTAAGGTGATACTAATGAGAATTAATGATAGCAAACTGTGATGATCCATAACTAAGGATTTATATTTAAAAAATGTAAACGATGGCTCCACGGTGTCGAGAATTTCTTGCATTCTTCAGGTTGTCTAGGGCAGTATGAAGACCAAGCCCAGGATCGAGCCCGTTGGAGCCGGATTGTTGACTCAGTAAGGGGCCAGTAATGGCCTTTAAATACTGCTTTATTATTTTATTATTATATTTAAAAAATAATAATAAAAACTTTAACTAGGACATTCTGTTTTTGAATTTAATAAATGTGTAGCAATATCAACGAGTCGTGATCTAGTAAATCCACAAAAAAACACATGCGCACCAATATCATTTTAATTTTACATAAAATCATAGAACGACCAGGTTAGAACATCAAACTATTTAACTTGAACTTTAGAAAAAATAATAATTATATCTTCTAAACTTCGGTAATCATCATGAATATAGATTTTTTGAATATGTACTTGAACTGTTCTTATGATCAAGTGACTACTTAAATCCTTATTCTCTCTATTTATATTATGTAGATAAATTCAAAATCATAAAATAATATTATCGATCATCAAATCAATTCTGTCCCGCATTAACAAATGACGAACGCGATGAATTGCAAAATCTAAACGTTATCTGTGTCATCATCACATTCCATTTCTAATAATTTTACGTGACTCCAATTATAAATTTATCTACTCGACCCTATATCGACCCTCTGAAACAGATTTTTAATTGAATTAATTCAATGCGGGCTGATTATATTGATTACATATAATTGTATAAGGACATTAAAATATTTCATTAAATTTATCGATATTGTATGAAATCAGTTAGGGTTGTTTCGCTTCTCTTATATATACAACAAAGAGGATAGATATAGAGGATAGAGGAAAGATATGCTGTTGTTTTCAGAATTTGTGCACACGTCAAATACGTAAGCAAATATTGGAAAGACCTGTCTCGCATATTAAATCAATAAATATTTATAAGAATTTCCCATTATTAAATTTGAAAAATTCGCACAAATTTTGGAAAATTTCTAACGTGATCATATAGTCATATATTTTTTAATATTTGAGTTGAGGTTAGAAGCTACTCGCTATAAGTACTTACAATAAATTTAATATTCTAATGGTTGTATTACCTTGAGTTACATTCATCTTTTTAATTACTAAAGTAAATATTATACTTTAATCATGTGTTTGCATTTATTTTCAACATTACAAGATAATGTTAAGTAATTATATAGTGCTGCGCATGTGTTACGCCAGAGTATAAGATAGTATGCTCAGAAACTTAGAAGTATTAACTTTAATGTATATAAATCTCGTATAATACAGGAAACACCCTCACGATGTAAATTATATTCGCTTGTCCAAATGAATCTTGTAAATGCAATTTATATAAGTACTTAACTATTTTATTATTATTATTCATATTAACATTCTATATAGCTTCGAGTGATGCATCATTGTCATATAATAAATCTGATTCAAGAACTAATAAATTTTTGATTAGCTTATTGTAATGCAAAAAATGCGAAACGATTCATCGATAATATTTTTTTTATTTGACGGATGTTAATGAATTTGTACAAAGATATACAAAGATACGCAGGCAGTTGCGTCATGCTTTCATTAAATCTCTTTTTTGTATTTAAAAAATATTTTAACATTATGTTAAATCAAATTTGCCTTGGGTTATATAAATTAATTGCATATATATCAAGAGAACCAAAACTTTGCTCAAGATTATTTAAAAATTAAAATTCATTTCCGAAATTTATTTTTTTTACATTTACAAAATTTACCCAATATTAATTATAGGTCAGACAACCAAAGTTACCATTTCCGTTTTATGGTATAAATCGGGTTGACACTTTTAATTGGAAAAGAGATAAAGAAACACGATAAGTGACCTAGTATTTTAACTAAAATTTGTGACTAAAACTGAATAGTATTTGAAGCCTTTATATTCTAGTTCATTCTCAAAAGCTGTATGATAATAAGAAATAAAATATCAAAACAAATAGTATAAAAAATTATTTTAATCACAAGCAGACTATTTACTAAATCAAATAATATTTGTAGATAATGATTCTATGGATGATACAGTTCGAGGTACATGTAACCTGAGACTTAATTACCGAAAATGTGTAAGTATGGTATCAATTAAAATTAGGAAGATAAAGCTGTATATACAAAAACTATGATCATGGATTAAGCCAACATAAAATTGTATGTGTGTGTGTATGTGTGTGTGTGTGTGTGTGTGTGTGTGTGTATGTGTGTGTGTGTGTGTGTATGTGTGTGTGTGTGTGTATATGTGTGTGTGTGTGTGTATATGTGTGTGTATATGTGTGTGTGTGTATATGTGTGTGTGTCAATTACAGGGAAAAAAGTATTTCAAAGTGAATTCGTGAGTTAAATTAATCGATTGCTGATTCAGAAACGACACTTCTGTCAGTAAAATAGTTTAGTCTTCAATTTTTAAGTTGATTTTCTTTAAGACGAACCTATAATTACAGCTACATATTTCAAGTCTTGGAATTCCAAAATCTAATTAAATTTCAGCCATGGAAAGAACCAATTTTTTAAATCTTTTCAAAATACATGGATTTTAATCAGGTGTAAATAAAATTGAATGTGTTTTTGCTCGTGATTACTCTACTTGATCGATGATTGACTAATATCTCGATACTTAATTTTAATCCAAGCGAACCTTAAAACTGATCACAAAATATGAGATTGTAGCGTCACAAAACATGCAAGTGTATCTACTACTACTACTGTACTAATCAAATTCTATGTTTAGGTTTATTCAAATCATTTTAAATTGTTTCGTTTTCGGTTCATTAAAAACACTATTTCAGAGACCTTGATTCTTGAATAGGTTTAAGATCCTAAAAATGAAGTGTGTGAAGTTATCCCAGGATTCCATCCCAGAAAAATTAAAAATGTCCATCAAGCAATACTTTTTGCGTCCCATCCCAGGATTTTAGAAATCATCCCAAAATTTGATATCATTTTACCTTATATATTCTTGTCGTAAGAATTATCACAATAGGCTCAGAAATTCATATGAATATGGCCCCATACATAATATTAGGAGTTTAACTATTGGTTCTCGAGAACATGATTACCGGAAAAAGTTATCTTTGTTTTTACTGGACATGATGTCCATTTGCTGTTATAAATCGTTGAACACTAGCCGTATGTTGTAATTAGCGTAATGCGCTCATATGTATATGGCCCCATATAAGAAATACGGATATTACTTAATAGTTCTCGAAAACCAGGAGTGCCGGAAAAAGTTTTCTTTGTTTTCGACTTGAATGTGCATGATGTCCACTTTCTGTGATAAATCGTTGAAGACCAGCTGTATGTTGTAATTGCTGCAATGGGCTCTTATGTATATGGCCCCATATAAGAAATACGGATTTAAATTTAAATTAAAATCCGTATTTCTTATATAGGGCCATACACAACATTTTTAATCTTTCTGGGATGGAACCCTGGGTTAACTTCACACACTTCTAAAAATGTTGTGTTAGTCCTTACTTAATTTCTCGTACATCCGTAGCTAAAATTGCTAAACCATGTTTTAGAGTGTGCTTTGTTAACCCAACTTCCTAATATTGGAATATTTCAGCCATATGTCCATCTATTAATTAATAAACACATTAAGCAACCAACTTTGTATAATCTACATTGTATTCCATAAACATGTAACACATAATAAAAACAACACAAAACGAAAATTAAAAATGAGGTAAATTAATTAAACTAATTAAAGTAGAATTACGCTAAGTATAATAAAAAATATTATATGTATTACTGTTACTTTTATGTTGTGGTAATGAAAGCGCGAAATTTTACTGACCGAAATTCTATACTATTATACCAGCCGTGCGCATATAAGAGACTGAGTAAAATAGACATTAAAACTAAAAAAAAATGCTATTCAAACATATCAGTGTCAATATGTACTTATAAATCGCGTAATTAGTTACACCTTGTATCTTTTTAATCTGGTGATCGCAAATAAAAGTAGGATACATCCAATATAGAAGACATGCCTAGCTGCGGTTAAATTTTGTAAACACGCAATTTTTATTGAATTTTAGCATATTTTTCTGTTATCACATATTATCACTTCATTTAGTATTACCACGAATATTTAATGTAGTTAGTAATCATGGAGTATAAGTACATTATGTGTATATATATATATATATATATATATATATATATATATATATATATATATATATATATATATATATATATATATATATATATAAATATATATATATATATATATATATATATATATATATATATATATATATATATATATATATATATATATATATATATATATATAAATATATATATATATATATATATATATAAATATATATATATATATATATATATATATATATATATATATATATATATATATATATATATATATATATATATATATATATATATATATATATATATATATATATATATATATATATATATACGCATGTATGTGTTTTGTAGTTTAAAATTTATATTGATAGTGGGTGTGCTGGCTGTATCATATACATTTACATATAAATAAATAAAAAAAATTATGTAATTTATTTTACAAATATTATCACGAGAGGGTAAATAGTTAGTTTTAAATTACTATATATACAAGCACAACACATCGAAATTATAAAAATTTATATATATTTGTAAATAATGATTATACCTTAATGCATATTAATTCCAAAGAACATAAATCGCTTGGGGCAGATTCATATTCTATTGTTTGTGCCGGTTTAGCGCGTCCGTTCTTTGAATATAAATAACGCTCGTAAAAAAATTGATTACTTTACCATGGCTCGATAAAAAATTTTACGGTGTAAATTGCAAATTCATGAGCGGCAGTTTGAAATGGAAATCCCGCTGCGATTAAAATTCTTCATATACACACACCATTCATATATGTACATAGTTTGATTTAATCTATTATCGTTAAGTATATAAAATAAACAAAACAAAAAAATTATTTTAAGATTTCTTCAAAATCTACTTATAAATTGCGTATACTAGTGAGCAACTGAAGGTTATTAAAAGAAAATTATTGAGATGTAAAAGTATGTAATACCAACTGGTTACGTGATGGAAAATAATTATCTTGACCGGATGATTATGGTCAAGTAAATTATTAATAGTGTTTTTGGCAATGGTAGCCAAAATAAATTACGTATTCTCAAAACAAGTTATAATGGATACACGGAAGCTGCAATCATGTGGCCTTCAAAATGTTGCTGATCTTGATAAAGGTTGTAGCAAAATATTAACAATCAGTAGAGATTGTAAATAAATAAGACTGTTTTAAAAGAGGCACTGTTAAAATATTAAACTTTCTGGTTTTTGTCTGTCCACAATGAAATTGTCACTTTCACATCCTTGTCTGAAAGCAGGAAAGCAAAATATATCTTAAGAATATGAAGAACTCAATTCGAAAAGTTGTTATAGGATAGATTGCCATATGAACAATATATTCAAGTGTACATGCATGCAACTATCAATAAGGTGCATTAAAAATGTGAATTACATTTCCATTGGGATTGAAACTAAATTTATAGTAAACTGTGTTAATACACGTACATAAAAATTATATATTCAACCTGGAGACACGAGTCCTAGTTTGACACTAACTGTCGTTTGCATGTCTAGAAAAACGTAACCAATTTAATATATTTAAAATTGAACGTCAATCTCCTATATATGGAAAAACAGAATTCTATTAAATATTAAATACTTAAAATAAAATAAAAAGATAAAATAATCTTTATTCCTAATATAGATAAGTCATAAGTAGTGATGCGAAATAACCGATATTTTTGTAACATTACCGTTAATATTCCTGGTAAAATGGATAAAATACGTAACACACTTTTTATTCTAAATTATGATTCCCTTCTACCAAAGAAGTTAAAAGTTTGACATATGCGGACATCGGCATTTAAACAGATTATTTAAATATTTCAATTCAAAAATAAAAACAAGGTGCATTGTATTTCTGGAAAACAGTAATCATTTCCTCTAGGTTACCTTCTTCTTCTTCAAACGAATATAAATGTTCACTAACTACTAAATGACTTAAAGCTTCATATGCATTATCCACAGTTCCAGTGTCCGATTTTGATAGTTTGAAGTTGTGGAAGTCAATCGATTGCGTTTAGGGCTGTGAATAAAACCGTATATATAGGTACTAAACGTCCTTTCCGTAGCAGCTGTCGATGCGGCCATGTTAAATATATCAACCGCCAATCCACTAATCGGTAATGTATAACATACCCCGGCCCACCAAATCTCACCAACAAGCTGCTCACTTCCAGGTACAAACGGGCGTGAAAAGTACAGTTCGATCTTTGTAATGTGCCAACGACTCAAATATTTTGATGCCTTCATTATATTTTGGGTGGAACTAGTTTATGTGATTACGAAAACCATCCACCACTTTGGACAAAACTACTCTATTGTCGTTTTCAAAAAAAGATGTCCATTTAGCAATCTGAAAAAGCACACAATCAACAGTTTCCATTTTTTTCCAACATGTTTCGCTTAGGATGTTGGAGATAGTAGATGCCTTCATAACTGACTATCTTGTTTTAATGAAACTTGAAAGAGAGATTATAAAAGAGATCGATCGCGTTTGTACAGGCAACTTAAACGTAATGCTGTCGCGTTTTAAGCGTTCGTTGGTAGCATGTAACATATGCGAGATTTTTATTACCGAAATCGTCCGAACGATTGCATTTTTCAATCTGTTGATAGACCGAATCTTAAAGAATCACCTATACTCAGTAATATGGCGATATTTTTTCTTTACCATTTTTCGGGACGATTTTATATTCGCTCCATTGTCAGTAATAATTCCAATAAATTTATAAATCCCAACAAAAATTAAATTGAACCATATATTTTGCCGCCCTCGTTGTGAGTAACGTTCTTGCTGTGGTAGTCGAGGGTCTCGAGTTCCCGTCCAAATGACCAAAAAGAGTGACCAAAAAAATCACTGTTGGGTGTTTTTAATGTCTAAGTATGTGTGCTTGTCCGAGTATTCCACTTTGGGCCCGTTTGTGGCATTGAGCGTTGGAATAATCGGCCAAACTTTAATTTTTTTTTATTTGGGCTTATCACGATTTTCCTTAGTGTGGGTAGATTTGTACGAAGCGAACTTGGGTGTATTGATGCCGTATAATTTGCTATGGAGTCCGTGCGTATGTTCGACCATGCATCCGTCTGCAACGTCAGTATAGAAGCGCCGGCAATTTGCGCTAAAACTCGCGACTGAGCAATGGATTAGAAAGCTGGTATCGTGAAAGAACTTCATATTTGACGGTTGAAATTTCTTGAATAATTCGATCCAAGGCAAATTTGTGGTTAAGCCTAGTAGAACCAAAAACGAAGATTGTTCGAGCTAATAATTGATGCTCATTTATGAAGTCATATTTAAAATTGTGATTGGTGCTTTTTTCACAAAGAGCAATGCATCATATACAGGTTCAAAGTCAAGCTCGTGTCATCTAAATTGAATGACGTGTGAAAGGGGAAGCACAACATTATTACCAATTCATCAAAGGAATATGAAATAAATGGAACAGGAAAAATAATGTAGTAGATTAATATTGATGCCACAAGTATTATTACATTAGTTGAGTTACTTCGAAAAAATGTTTTTAATTTATGTTACCAATATTACCACGGTGACACCACTTTGGGTAATATTATCCCAAATTACCTATTCTACCGGTAATATTACCCATGAGAATATTACCATTTACATCACTAGTCATAAATATTCATAAAGGAATTATACAGATATGAAAATTGGTAGATACGAGATTACCGAATTCTAAAATGCTTATTTGATAGTTCCAGGTTCGATTACCAGGTTAATGGTAACAAGTAAAAATGGACGATTACGTCATTCAATATTACTTATGATAAACAACCAGCGTCGACGATTATCATAAACAATAAATAGATCAAGTGATGATAACTAAACATAACCTTTTATATGACAAGGTCATGAACGTGTTAAATACATCCGTAAATAAACTTAAATGTACATTTTTCAAACTATTTCCAATTAATCTTGCAACATAGATATGTATAGTCATTATGGAAAGTATGTACGTATCTATACAAATTTAATAAAAGATGAGTCTCTTGATATACTACGAATTACTATTTAAATAAATAATTAATTTGATATTTGTTTATAAAATAAATATACAAAATTACCACAACTATGCATGGTCGTAACGATTCATAAATTTAATATATTTGCATTCGCTAAGTATTACACAAATCACACATATTATGTATACAAAATAATAATTCAGCATTCGGTAGCATGCAGACAAAAATATATCTAATCAATTTAGTTCTGCTTCACGTAACATCTTTTTATACATATACAAATTAATTACCACAACCTAAGTATTTCAATTTACTTAATTACCACACTACAGCCGTATATGTACATATAAATAAGTCAAACACATATGTCGTTCGTTCCACGTTTATTAATTATTATAACGAAATGGAAAAGCTAATAACAATCGCACATTTTCACTTTCTAATCAGTTTCTAATCACACTGTTTTTAATCATGTTCATATTGAACTCGATCACCATCACATGCTCATAATAAAGAGAAATTTCAAAAATGTTAAACTTTATTTATTTATAGTTTTCTGTTATCTTTATTACAATAATAGTAATTGATTAATTTATCAAATATTTTAGATGTTGAACTTTGGGTTATCGAATGTAATTGAATAGGCTTTTTTTGTACTTATTGTAATTAAGTAATTGGATTTATTATAATCCAAACATACGATTTTATTTCATCTAAGTAAAATATTTTTATCTTGTGGAGCTCATCTTGGATACACTTGATGATTATGTTGTGCTTATAAATCATAATAATGTATAATTTAATGATTAAATCGATCGCATCTTTGACGTATACATATATACGAAACATTTCTGACATTTTATCTCAATGTCAATTTTATCGGTCAATGTCAAACACATCAAAAAACAAATAATTTGCGCGCGCGACTTGTTTTGATCCGCCTCTCAAGTGACGATCTATAAACATTGAATTTTATAGGTGTATGCCTTAAAAATTACAGCTCAATAATTTTTGTGCTTTAATATCGTATGAATGAATTTAGTATATAATCTCTTAGCAAAAAATATATAAATGTATACATATTATGTATAAGTATAGGTAAGATTGGTGAAATTTGTTTAAAATTTATCTTGAGTTGAGAAAATAGCAAATAAGGCAGTCGTCTTCGATCGTTCGTTCACCATCTTGTGTGCGTATTTTCGTTTTTCTGTTTGATTACTTTCGATATTTATGAATGAAGATATTTTGGTAAATTTCACTCGATTATTATTATCAACATAATTAATGCCTACATTGAGATACAAAAATTAATTAACATTACAATATCAGCGAATATAAGTATGTGTGCGTATAAGCTCAGGACACACCTTTATTTAATTACACAAATATATCAAGAGATTTCATTGATGGCTTAAATCCTTCAAAAATAAAACTTAACTAATCGATAATATTAATACAAAATCAATTTATCGATAAAAAAATATATTATAAAATCTTCGTTAATATCAATAAGGGTAAAGTTCTAAACATGTAAATTTAATGTTAGGTTTAGATATTTTTGTATGAATGTATGAATATTTCTATTAAAATCAAATAACTAAATTTTGGAGCTCCACCACGCAGTCAACAGTTATAAACTCTACAATGGGCTAATAGTATTAACATTTTTTATGTAGTGAAGTAAAACTGGCAATAGTGAACATAATATACTTACTACCTGTAACCCTACAAGAGTTAAAATAAGAAATCAATAATATTGTAAGTACAAAAAAATCTCCAGGATATGACTTAATTACAGGAGAAATAATGAAGGCATTACCCGTTTACCAAAAATTACGCAAGACTGAAACATGGAAGGTAGCAGTAGTAATATTGATACCAAAACCAAATAAACCACCTCCCAACGAGACTCAAACCAATAATAGAAAAAAGAAATCTTATTCATCCTCACCAATTTGGTCTTAGAGAAAATCACTCCACTATAGAGCAAGTGCACAGAATTACAAATATAATTGAAAATGCCCTTAAAACAAAAAGGTGGTGTGCTCTAGTCTAGTATCTTCTTGGATGTAGCTCAAGCATTCCATGCATTCGATTGACTGCATCTACCGAGGCAGTTTTACAAGATCTTACATTGCTGATCGACACTTTCGAGTAAAATACAAAGAAGAATAGTCTGAATTAAAAAACTATCAGGTGGAATACCACAAGGTATCGTTCAGGGCATAATTCTGTATCTTCTTACATCAGAATCTGCCAACTACAGAAGAAACTAAAATAGCAACTTTTGCGGATGATACTGCAATTTTAGAAATTGGTGACAACATAAATGAAGCAACTGCCAACCTGCTAACCTTCATTTGGAATAATCAGCGATTGTCAATTATCAATAATACGTTTTCCAAAAGAACTTCGGCTAAGCAGCCCACCGTCGTTGTTCCTCCATGATGAACTAATGGACATTGCCCTTAACAAAATACTGTGTGAATTTTTATATATACAGTCCCTGGCCATATTATTAGACGCACTATAGATAATATAATAAAATTTTAGTTTACAGCTATTTTAATTTGATTTTCGGATATTTAATTATTCTTAATTTAATCTGTATGTACAATATACTTTATTGCCTAATTGTTATCACAAATAAAACATAATATTTATTTTAAAAATGTATATTTATTAATATTTAAATAATATTTTTGAAAAAAATTCATTATACTTCAATATTTAGTTGAGCCACCTTTTGCCACTATGAGAGCCTTAATTCTGCGCGGCAGACAGCAGTCAATGCAAGACTGTACTGTCTGCTGCATTTGTGGATGATGATATCGGCAAAAGGTGGCTCAACTAAATATTGAAGTATAATGAATTTTTTTCAAAAATATTATTTAAATATTAATAAATATACATTTTTAAAATAAATATTATGTTTTATTTGTGATAACAATTAGGCAATAAAGTATATTGTACATACAGATTAAATTAAGAATAATTAAATATCCGAAAACCAAATTAAAATAGCTGTAAACTAAAATTTTATTATATTATCTATAGTGCGTCTAATAATATGGCCAGGGACTGTAGTTATAACACGTTATATTAGGAGTTTGGGAATGCTTGAAATATATTATAATATGAATTGTAACATATCAAACCACTAGGTTAATTATATATTACGACTTGTTTGAACAACGACATGTTTTTCATCAATAGCGCCTGAGCAATAGGAAAATTTCATTTTGTATTAAACCCCGATGCTACATTTTCCCATGATTCAGTAGATAGGTTTGGAAAACCGTTTGTTTTAATGTATCTCAGATTACAACCGTTGTTTCACGTATGATGCATGATTTCGAGAATGAACCTAATGCGATAACCATATCGCCCGATTGACAAATAACTAAATATTCTTATCCGATTTACTTACCATGTGTTAATGATAGCCTCTCACACGGAATTATTCGATTTATCGCAAAAAAAGTAGTATTTTTAGTAAAATTATTATTAAATTGTTTAATCACCCCGAAATAAAAGAAATGTTGACAAAATAAAATAATTTAAAGGGCTTGGCTGTTTTAAATAAAGATGGCACAATATCATTCTGAGTTAACTTTAAATTCACAACATTAAAATGATTTGCCAAAGTCAAATAAACATAACCCCTTCGGACATAGCTCCAAAGTACTCAGATCACCAACACCCTCAGTTAGTAGCTATGAAAAGGAAAACGAAGAACTTCGTAAACAATTAAATAGAAAAGATCACATCTCAACTTAGTATAGAGATTAACATACTTAAGAATGAAAATAGAAAGCTGGAACAAGCACTTCAAGCTAAAGAAATACAGGACCAAGCTGCACCAGAATTCTTCACTGAAACACACTGGATCCTTAAAAAAACAGAAAGGAGCGCCCTTCTAAAAAAAGAAAAGCTGAATTTTCCCCAAAACTAGAGGTTCAAGCCAATCCCTAAAATCAAATGACATGATTGAAATTCAACAAGAGGCTGACATAGCCAAACCCAAGGATAAGGCTCCGCCTCCAATCAATATAATGGTAATAACTGAATATGGCACTGATCAGTCTCTTATGAAATCAATTACTGATAAAGAATACAGAATCGTGTCTCGGAATAATAATATATGGAAAGTCAACACAACAGATGTTGGCACATATAGAGCATTAGCTACGAAGTTTACAAAAGAAGGGAAAGAATGGTACACTTATGAAGACAAAAATGACCGACCGATAAAAATGATGGCTAGAGGTCTTCACCCTACCTGTAAAATAGAGGATATAATACATGATTTAAAGGGCAAGGAGTTGAAGATAGAAAACGCCCCAAACATAATTAAAAAAGATAAATAGGAAACTGATCAAGGGATTAAAATTAACAGGACAGGCTCCCATTATTCTTGCTTACTTTTAATAATAAAGAAAAAGTAGAAAACATCTTTACCATTAAAGCTATTCTCAATATGAGGGTTAGAATTAAGAAAGACCACTGGTTTAACACCCCAATGTAGAAAATGCTTTAACCATACCCAGAAATATTGTAGCAGAGTCTAGATGTGTAAAATGCTCCGGAAGACATCTAGCACAAGCCTACCAACTGGGGAAAACTATTTATGAAGTTCAAACGTTGGCTTTTTCTTTTTGAGATGGAATGTATTATTTCAAATTAGGCTGTAAATCTAAAGCCCAATTTTTGGAAAAACAATATAGACTCTGTAAAATGTGGTAAAAATAAACTTTTAGAAAATTCAGATATTCTTTATAGTACTTCGAGAAAATCGACAACATCGCTCATTAATCTCAATATTGCAGTTAATTTCATGTTTTTATATTTATCTCAAGTGTGTCCACTATGCACTACCATATTATAAATTTACGAGAATTGCTCTAAGGAGGTCTTAACAAAATGATTAAAATTTATTTTTGTCTGAACAAAATGATTAAAATTTAAACTTTCCGAATTGTAAATAATAAAATCAATGAGGACCATGGGTATAGTAGATCGATGACCACCAAGCCCAATTGCACATGACTTTTGAATAACTTCAAAAATAAAAACATAAAATGTGCCACATCAATGGTTCTAAAAATCTGACAAGGCCGTCAACATCTATACTTACACATAATCCTTCCGCAAACACACAAAATTTTCCAATATTAAAATGATCAAAAAATAAATGTGTCTAATGCACATGATTAAAACCAATTTAAAATATTTGGAATTTTTATACATAAATTTAAATCGGCTGACGATCAAAAATATATGGGTGTATCTTCAACATATGTATCTAACTATATAGAATTTGCGATAAATTTGACATTCCAATACAAAAAAAAAACACATTTACTTTATAATCTGGTTAGTGGAGTTTGTTAAATATATTCGTTCTTTTTACATAAGAAATTAAAAATAGTAAAACCTCCAACTTACGTTTCTTTGCGATCGGTGTCGAGTGTATCGCTTATCTTTATTATAAATAAAAACGTATCGTAATTATATGGCCAACAATCTAGATACATAAAAAAAATCCAATTTGTATTAGCTGGGAATAAATTACGAGATAAAAACGACATATAAATAGATGATGGTCGTCAATTATAATTGACCTAAATTCATATTTTATGTATGTATATGTAAGTAAATAACAAATTATGTTTCTAGACCATTACGTGGCCATTACTTGATCTTTGGTTGTCCACACAAGATCATCGGTATGTACATCTACTTTCTCTGCGGCATATGGACAATATAGTTACTACAGAATAAATACTATGCGGTTTTTCTCCGTAATTTACAAACAAATCATAACAAAACTCGAGAAACAGATCATACAAGAGACTAGAGGAAATAACTTCGCTGAGGTAATAAAACGAGAGTGAAAGAAGTTGTTATTTCTTTTATTTAATAATAAGAAAATAACATAAAATGTATAAGAAGAATATGTATACTGTATATAGTATTTTGTTATTTTGAATGAAAGGGAAATTGTTGGAAAAACCGGTATACCGAAACGCGACATACAATATTTTGTGTATATACATACTTACACATCTATACAGTGTATATGTCATGTGTCGAATGAAATGCAACTGATGGTGCAAATTAAGAAGTGCGTATAGTGGTAAATTTGGTATAAAATCACTGGACATTTTTATTATCCATAAGTAATTTATGCACATAATAGTTTTTCTAATTTTTTTAATTCAACTAAGCGTAACTAATTGTATATATTTAGATAGACAGTTAGATTTGAATACATGAATGATTCAGCACACTAAAAAAGCACATAGTTGATAATTTAATAAAAAAAACAATAAAAATGTATAATTAAAAATCGGAAACTATCGTTTAGCAGCAAAAAAATTTACAAAATTGGGATCTCGACTATCTCGGGACACGATGATCGCGTGATCGTTTTATTAAAAATCAGTTGTCTTGATTTATACCTACTGAATAGAAAGTATATTGTTGATCAATAATCAGCTGGTTGCTTTTAGTATTTGATGCAATTTTCATTAGGCATGGATTTACAACTTGTTTGTTAATCGATGGATTTATAGATAGCGACCAAGGTTGTGAATCGATTGTTTGAGGCTATTTGTTATGTATATTTACGAGATGGATCATGAGCTTAAATATTTTGTCATTTGCTTTAATTACTATCAAGACGAAATTTTGATTTTATTGAGTCAATAACAAATATTTATCAAATCAGATCTCAATTGAGTTAACCAATAGAACTCAAAGATGTCAATAATAAATTTTCAATTAAATTGTTTCTTCTGCTTTAAAACGAGTATTTTTAAGAGAAATCAATGAATATTTATTTCATTGTAAAGAGGAAGGTATGCCATTAACATTTGAACACGATATCAGATAAATGGCCACCACGGCTACGCTTGCAGCACTATATCTTTTTCATGAAACTTGCCATGACCAATTCACACATTTGCGGCTGTATGTGCTCGATAACTTTACGAATTCCATCTGTAAGGTCTTGAATCGATTGTGGGGCATTGGCACAGACCTTATCTTCCTCTTTCTTTCTTTTTCACGTGGCCCCAAAGAAAAAAGTTTAAAGGTGTTAAATCACAAGATCTCGGTGGTCAATTGTGATCACCTCTTCGAGAAATAACATGGTCAGGAATTTTTCTTGCCAAATTGCGATTGTTTCGTTGCTTGTGTGGCACGTAGCGCCGTCTTGCTGAAAATAAACGTAGTCCACATCAATATCTTCCAATTCCGACCATAAAAAATCATTAATCACAGCTCGGTAGCGCAATCCATTCACCGTAACAATTGCACCACCCTCATTTTGGAAAAGTAAGGTCCAATCACACCGCCAGCCCAAAAACCGCACCAAACAGTGACACGTTGAGGATGGAGAGGCTTTTCGACAATCATCCTTGGATTTCCTGAGCATCAAATGCGACAATCGGCCTCATCACTCAAGATGATTTCTCGAGGAAAATCCGGATCATTTTGTCAATTCCATGCCTTTGAAGGACCCAATCAGCGAATATACGACGTTTATGGTGATCGACCAGCTTAAATTCTTGAGTTAACTGAACTTTAAAACCCTTCTTGAGCGACGGACACGGTTTCAATTTAATGGCGTAGTTTTTACTTGTCGCATGTCAAAAGATGATAGCTTTAAAATTGACAGCTGCCCAAATAGCATGCTATTAAAAATAAAACATTATTGGAAAACCATATACATATTTCATGGCACTATCATCAAATCTCTCGCAACAAAATAACTTTTAACATTCTTTGCGATAAAAACCTTTTCATTTTTGAATTTTCTGAAATATTCCAGTTGTAAATATTATATATTCTGAAAGTAGGTACACAATCGAGAAAGTAAGAAACAAACCGTTAGAAATTAAAACTTTAAGGCCTAAAATTTACAGTGCTGTTTTAGTTTGTACAATTATATTATATTAGATTGGTAGAAAGCATACTCAAGCTGCACACTCGAAGATTTTTGAGCATTTGCGGCGAAATATACAATAAGATCTTATATACATAAGTATTTCAACTACACATTGTTTGCCGCAATGGATTCTTTCCGTACAATAAATGCACGTTGAGTATGCAAATCCGATAAAACTCAATTAATTCGAAACATCGATAACATTTTTAACCTCTTAATAAATTATAAAAACAACCTGTAACTAATTACTGTATATGTATTATATAATTATAAATTATCAAACGCATGCCCTGCTAACCTTTACACAAATAAGTAATATTTAAATTTAAAAAATTATCACTTGAATTAAATTAAGACGCATTCAAATATAATACTACGAACTATTTAATTCAAATTATGTTAATTTATTATTTTATACACATAAGCATATTTAGTATCCGTACGCGAATGTAGGGAGGGCACTATTTATTGCACAAATATCATAAGATTTTTTTGTACTCATTTTTGTTATAGTGAATTTAATGCATTTTAATGCAATTAATGTAATTAATTAATTAACTGTGTTACTACGTTGTGTGCATTTTATAATAAGTAGAATATTATATTGTATATGAAATATGATCCGATCAAAAAAATTAATATTTTTTTTGTCCAAAGAGAATCTCTTCGAACAGCAATGTTTACTAGTTTACCACAAATGTATTTTTGTTTATTAGTATACAACCCAAATAAGCATTGCAAGCAAGACGGGTATGATTGTTTCTTTGTCCAATATGACATTGAAAATCGGGAATTATTATTACATTTGTCTTGGGTAATTACAGGTATTGGAATGATATGCACGAGTGGCGAACAGGTTTACAATAAATTGATTATACTTTCTGATTACCGATAACTTGTAATTACCTATACGATTTAATTCAAGTGACCTTTAATTTGTTAACATAATTGCCCATGGTACTATTACCTTAAAATATTTCCTTTTACCTATCATTTGCGATAGTACGTGTACTTGATATGTTGTTTTGTAGTGTAGGAATACACAACTTGGTAATTGTAAACCGCTGGTGAGATCTCAAATCAAAAACAGATTTCATTAACTATAATGGCAATCCAAGAAACCGAAGATCGAATATTACGGAATATTGAATCTTTTGATTTAAAATATTTGGTTTAATAAAGATCATTGTTTTGATTTTTGCCTCTTCGGAGAAAATATTGAAATTTAGATTAAAATTTCATACAAATTTGCTTCAATTCAATCTTTGAATTATAATTAAAATAAAATAAAATACTGATCAATTTTATTTTAATTTCTAAATTCTCATCAAAATTTAAATAGAGTTAAATTTTTAAATATAATAAGTATATAAGTAATTTAACTTATTTTGAAACCTTGATATTTTTTAAAAGTGAAGAATAAGTTGTAATTGCATTTGATGATAGTATCAACAAATTTTAATTCGTTATTAGTGTGCTGTCAGCGACATACATAAATTTCATAAGTCTAACCTAGTCGTAAAAAATATTAAATATATAGTATATATACACATAAAATATGTGTATTAGTATTTGATTGTCAATCAAATATGAATAGAAGATGACATCAGATCTTTATTCTTAAATTTTCCTAAATCTTTTGCGACACTTGCAAACGCCAATTAATTTTAGATTAATGTCTACAAATTAAAATAATAGAACCCACTGCAAAAAATTATTTAAGTTTTAAGAAAATGCAATATTTTTAAAAATAACTAAATTCTTAAAATTTTAGCATAATCGAATTAATTTATGCAAATTCCACTTTAATCTAGATGAGCAATTAAAACAGCTTGACGAAACACGATTTGGGAGGATGCTTTGGAAATTGTTAATTGTGGCGCATACTTTGTTTTCCTGTAATATGAGGTTAAAATTATAAACAATTCAACTTAGCTAGAATATTAAATTTGGTTCCATTTTGTCTGTTCAGTTATACTCTCTCAAAGATAAAATGTGGTGAAAATCAATAAGCCAAAGTCCATGTTTGAGTGACTTTCTTACACGTAGAAATTCATACTTTTCTATAATCTCAAACAACAAAAATCGAACGAAAACCAATCTTGCATACAATAATTTTGCTAAATACATATATGTATATCTTGTATTTGTAAAAATCTTATTTAATTTCAGTGTCACAATTAATTTTTTTTTTATTTTTTTTATAACCGTTATAAGAAACTTGACCATATGATTTCATCGTTGTATATGTAAGTATATATGTATATAAGAAAAACAATAATATAAGATATACATACATATTAGTTGTGTATATGTAAAACAGCGCATCAAATATATTTCTATGTATAGTGTGTATACGACCGAACACTGAAATTCCTCAACGTCTTCAAATATATTCAAGTCAAGACTTTTTTAATTTTGTATGAATATTTTATATGGAATAAAAAATTTTCTTATTTTCTCTATTTGTGCGATGAGCGACGACTCCGATTGTATATGGTATATAGCATTAATTTATGGAAATGAGATTTAGATTCAGTTATATATATATTAGCATAATATGTAAATATTTAAATGAACGAGATGACATCCCTCTATATATCACATTTACGCGGTCACCATGTCAAATGTTGAGCGAATAGATACAGATTTATTGAAAATTTGAACGTGTCGCAAATTATTTTGTATGTATATATGCATATTTGTATATATATTTTTTTGTAAGTTGACAGTCCGAATAAATTTGTAAAAGTTTTTCATAGTAACCATTACAATTGTCGCACCAAGTTCATTGCATTTGACGATATAAAAAAAACTGCCAAATTGGATTAATATTCATTAAGTAATGTAAAAAATGAAATTTTTTGTTTCATTTTTTAAACACAACAAAAATTTCTAATTCAATAAAAATATTTTAATTTCATTTTAATATTTCATTAGCGGAACTAAATAATTTGAATAGACGTATATTGATTTATATGTATATGTACGTACGTTTGGTAATTTGACCGTCCTTGACCACATATTGAAATCTATAATCACCGTAGATTATTTGGAACATATGATTCTACAATTATCAATTACTACACACATCTAATTAAAATTCTTAATGTCGCGGATTTTTTTCAATAAGGAAAGTTAACTGTACTGATAGCAAAAACCTAAAATGGAATTCTATTCAAAATAATTATAAAATTGAATTGAAAATTTAGATCACGTATTATGCTATAATTACTATACATCTATATTCCGAATACATTTTACTACGTATAGAGTGAAAATGTTTGCGTCTATAAAATACGCGAGTCGCGGGTATATGTATACATGCAATCATCGCGTATTATAGCCTATCGATTTTGCTTAATTTATTGAATTAACACTTTTTGTTGTGTTTGCCTATTTGATTATCTTGCGAAGAAGTATAAAGAAGTTTCGAAAAATACACCTTGAGTTAAGATTAAGAATTGAAAAATAAGCGTTGATGTCTAGATTTTATCACTAAGCAAAAATTCTATACACAATTCATATACTTATATCAAGTATGTATATGTTATATACAATGATGCTCCGATATCCGTGAGTAATTCATTAAAAATCTATTTTTAGGGAATATTAAAAAATAATTTAGTGTGAAATAATTTAGTTCACGTGCAGAATTTTAATAAAATTAACTAAATGATTTTGTGGCGTAAACTTTCTTTATTTTAATATGATCGATGACAAATTAACAATTCAAATTAAAAATTGATCATATTTGTAAAAATTGAGTTTGTAAAAATATCGATATCATCACATAAGAACTACAAACGCTATGGACTTTTTAAAATGAAATCGATTAAGGTTTTGGATGACTTTAACAAAACTTGCAATTTTTGAATCTAAACAATGTTTTGATTTTAAAACTATGGATGTTCTATATTGCTAACTTGATTAGGTAATTTGAATATGTAATACGAATTTTCAATAAGTACGTCATATAAGTTCCACACAAATAAAACATTGTTACCATATAGTTTATAGTACTTATGTACGGTCGATTTTATCCGTATAAAAACTCACGATTTTAGTTTGATCTCAAAATAACACACATGCCGATGAAGTATATGCTATCATTATCTGGCATACAGCATTGCTGGCTAGTCCTATGCGATGGAGATGACTCTTGAAACGGCCATGGCCAGTAAGAATCGATACTAGTATATGGTTATCCGTTTTTAATGAAAGAGCGTTCTTAGTCAGCTTCGAATTGAGCTCATTAATAAAGTATTTCGCCTTACGGCAGGTGGGAGTGGATGACCAAGATTGCTTTAAGACAAATAAAGCAGCATTTCTGATTATTTTTTTACCAATGCAACGAAGCAGCAGGTTCAGGTCCAACGAAACGTGAACATGGGCCAATTTTTGAAAATTGTTTGCGATTTCATTACCTTCAATGTCACAATGCGCAGGTACCCACAAGGCCGTAACTTTGTTATTACGCCACAGAAGATTCATAAGAGTTGAGGACAGATTTACTGTCAGTACAGAAAATAATATGTTTACCATTAACCGCGAAATTAATAGCTGTAATGGCACAGCGAGTAACCGCAATTAATTCCGCTTGAGAAATAGTACAGTAAGTACCCAAATTGGCAGAAGTTTCAGACCCAGCGATGGGCAGCAGATACGGAAGCCAGCACCCTGTTCAAAAAGCGAGCCATCTGAAAAAAAGCTAGCGATAGCCTTTCATTAAACTGGTGCGTTTCACCGAATGCGTTCCACGCCCCAACACTTTTCAAGCAAAACGCCGCTGAGCAAGCTGTGCTAAGAACCAAAGACTGTAGCTGGTGCAGAGATAGAATAGGCTCCATAGCTAGAAGGCGAGTCGAAGACATGGCCCCAGTAATTGCCTTACATAACACAGATGCATATGTTAGCATTGGTGATTTTGGGTTACAAGCCCCAAGAGTTACCAAAATTTCTTTTCTGCATAGCCAAAAAATCGCTATGGATTTTTGTAGTTTGTAATCCAGATGATACTTTCAAGGGAATATATTATATAAAATAATACCAAGGAGTTTGACGTAGGCTGAAAACACAGAAAATGTATCAGTACATATTCCTGCATTCCAAGACATTCAAATTATTACCAGAAACTGTCAAAACCACGCCATCAGCGTAACTTTGAGCGATGAGACAGGATTCCTGAAGTTTTACAAGAAGCTCGACCATGACCAAACGCCACAACAGAGGTGAAAGCGACAACTCCACCCCCCCCCCCCCCCAACCTTGACTGAAACCGAACTATCATCTAGCTCGGAGATAACGATGCGAGATTTAAGCATAAATGCAGTCCATTTGAGAATGGTAGATTCGATACCAAATGCGGTACAGGCATTAGTAATCATATTGAAAGATGTACCAAAGATGTATCAAAGGCTCCTGCAATATCCAGGAAAGTACCTACAAGAAACCCACTATTACACAGTGATCTTTCAATCCTAGTTACAAGTTCTTGTAGGGCAGTTTCACAGGATTTGCCAACCCTGTAAGCAAGTTGCATGTTAGTGAGCGGAGCGGTAGATAATGGTGATCTCTGATCAATATATCAACAATATTTTCTAAAGATTTGAGGAAGGTTGATGACAAGCAAATAGGCCGAAAAGACTTGAGGTCGGTATAATCCGACTTGCCAATTTTCCGAATAAAAATAACTCTACTCTTGCTCCAAGATTGTAGAACAAAGCTAACAGCAATGCCTGGAACAGATGTAGGAGATGTTTCCTTAGCTACTGATAGTTTTATTTGTATTGATATTTATACAAAATATGTACAAAAATAAATTGGCATATAAGTATGTATGTTTGAATTCTCCAGTTGGAGACGTTATACAGGTTTAATTTGGTTTAACTATAGATTCGACTAGCGCTTGATAAACTGTGTAGTAGAGAATAATGCAAAAACGCGGCTTATTCATATACATATATAACACTGCTGTTTTAAATGGCTCACTTAAACCATTGAACACTTACTTAAACTTAGGTTTAATCCCCAGGTTAGACGCATGAATGTGAATTTAAATTGGTGTAGCCAATATGGCGAGTGAAGTAAATACTTCAAGATTAAATCTGTGTTCCTGACTTGATTAATATCACAAAAATAAAATACAACTGAAGGTCGTAAAATATCTACATATAAAACAACATTATCTCATGTGCAATATCAGTACCAACATGATTCTTTCAATTAATACTAATTAATAATCATATACATTAGCTGCACAGTAAGAATATCGTGTATATACAAAGAAAAACGAACTAATCTTTTTCTTCTATAATTACAAGACGTGAATACATATCGTACGTCTACTCTGAAACATAAAAAATTATAATTGTTATTTTTCAGCAGCGTATTTAGCTCAAGGAATTAATTTTTCTAAACACTATTTGTATGTTATTACAATATTCACTTGTACTCGTATATGCCATAATTTTCATAATATTGTGCATGAAGTAAATAATAATAATATAAATAATAGGTTTTTAATGAGCGATACGAAAACGATAAAAAAAAATCAATAATCGTCAACTTTCATACGAAACGTACTCCAAAAATTACTACATACTCAAAAGGGTTTTTAATGCAAATATGTATGTATATAGGTATGTATATATTATAATAAATCGAAATCAATCGCCGCGACATAAATACTTTTCCAAACACAACAAAACTATTTTTATTATCATATGTCGAACGTGTGAAATTGTCCAAACTTTAAAAAGAGGAGACGCGCACACAAGACATAATAAAAAATAAAAACTACAAAATAAATAAAAAAGAAAACAGAAAGTTAACAAAACTATTTAATAGGTATTACATTCCTATCACACACCTATTTTGTGTTTTAAGTATATATAAAATAAATTGATATGAAAATTGTACTCTATCTGTATCGATCGGTGGTTGATTTTACTACCACTAACGACTAACCATGCCAAATGACCCGATTTAACTTAATGTAGCGAGTTCAAGGTGTACATAAGACACAGATTCGAACGTAATTTTTAATGTTAATGTTTATATAAAAAAAATGATTTAATTGAAAATACCACGCCATGAAGGTAATCCGCTTAATCTATAAGAGTAGCACAAGTTTAAAACCTTTCTCTAAATAAAATGCATATTCTATTCTTACATTTTATAAAACTTTTAATACCATTAACCTAAAAGAGAATATCAACCACCAGTTCTTAGAAAAAAATCGAAAATTTTCAAAATTGATTTCATGAACGTAATTTTTCTTTCTTTCGTCAAATATATTAAAATATAATGATTGCATAAAAAATTGATCTTTCTTCGTAAAATATATATATATACATATATATATATATACTTCTGAAAGGTTCTGAAAGTACAACAACTCAGCAATGAGCGTAGTTCACGTAATTTCTTTAAAGGAATTACTGGATTGCACCATACTTTCAGGCCTTCGTCAACCGCCATTCGGGACCGGGATGGAAACCTCTGTGTCAACATCGACGCAGTACTTGACGCATGGAGTGGACACTTTACTGAGCTGCTTGATGTTCATCATGCGTCACAGACTGTTGTTGAGCCACCTCTAAAACAGTCTGCGGAGATTTGCACTGAGAAGCCATCCCATGAGGAATTCACTAAGGCCATGCAGAGAATGAAACGAAACCGCTCACCTGGAGTGGACTGCATTAATTCGGAGCTCTTGATATTCGGAGGGGATACTTTGTGGAACTGTCTTTTCGACCTTATTCGTTTAGTATGGCGAACCGAAGTTATGCCAGATGAATGGAAAGTGGCCGCGATATGCCCCATCTTCAAGAAGGGAGACCGCTTGAAGTGTGAGAATTATCGCGGTATAGCTCTCCTTTGCACAGCATACAAGTTACTGTCATACATTTTATTGGATAGAATCACTCCTCTGGCGGAGGGCTTGGTTGGTGACTATCAGGGAGGATTTCGTCCGAATCGATCAGTCACTGATCAGGTCTTTTCGCTGCGGATGATTCTATCTAAATATTATGAGACATCCATCTCCGTACATCAGGTTTTCCTGGATTTCCGGCAGGCCTACGACTCGATCAATCGAGAGAGTTTGTGGTCTGCCCTGGAATACCTAGGAATGCCAACAAAATTGGTACGACTGTGTAGGATGACAGTGACGCAGTCTCAATGCTGTGTTAAAGTTGAGAACAGGCTATCGACAATTTTTGCAGTTAACTCGGGTGTTCGGCAGGGAGATGCTCTGTCCCCGATACTCTTTAATCTCATGTTGGAGTACATCTTTCGTAAGACTGAAACACCTCAGCGCAACATCTTATATCGCCAGTCCAATCAAGTGCTTGCATATGCAGATGACATATGCGTGATTGGACTGAATAGCAACGGAGTGAAAGAAATACTTGATCCTCTTGTAGAGTTTTCAGCTTCTGTTGGACTCCAGATCAATGAGTCCAAAACGAAATACCTGATCTCTGGTTTTACAGACAATGGCACACCAGATTTTAGTAGTGGCCACCACACGTTTGAGGGAGTGAGGAGGTTCAAATATTTGGGATCTCTTATCACTCACGATAACAGTGTGGGTGAGGATATTAAAGTGCGGCTGGCAGCTGGCAGTCGTTCTTTATATCCTCTAAGGCCACTGCTAAAATCTAAACACTTATCAAGTGCCGTGAAGCTGAAGCTTTACAAAGCGTTGATCAGGCCCGTTGTTATGTTTGGATATGAAAGTTGGGCGCTGACGGATGAGTACGAGAGATGGCTCCTTACATTTGAGAGAAGAATCATGCGTGTGATTACATACCGAGCTCTGTACAATTTCGAGATCAGAGATCTGATGAAGATCCCCGATATTGTACATGAAGTTAGATCTCAGCGAGTACGCTGGCTCGGTCACGTTCTGCGTGCTGATCCGGAACGAATTGTGCAGCGATCTCTGAAAGGAGAGCCACCATATGGTAGGCGCAGAGGTCGTTGCAGGCGACGATGGCTCCACGATGTAGAGAACGACTTGGCCTCTTCAGATTGTCTAAGACAGTATGAAGACCAAGCTCAGGATCGAAACCGTTGGAGCCAGATTGTTGATTCAGTAAGGGGCCAGTAATGGCCTTTAACACTGTTATTATTATTATTATTATATATATACTTATATATATATATATATATATAAATATATAAATATATATATATATATATATATATATATATATATATATATATATATATATATATATATAATATAGTTAAGAAGAAATATAACAATAACAAACTTTAGTGGTAAAGATATATTTATTTGTTATGTATTATGAAATTAACAAAATTTAATAATAATTTCACTTCTCATTTTGAATTTTTTGTTATTCGCTAAAATAAATTGTAAATAAATAATTTAAAATTTCACTTTTTTTTCACATGATTTTTATAGTTTTATTAATCAATCGCCGCGCATATACACACAAGGGTGATGAATAACTTTGGTATGCAAAAAATTAGTGGGACACAAAATTTGGGTTGGGAATTATATATCTGGTGGTTAGCGTATATATAAGTAATGGTTTGTGGTCAACTGGTCTAACATAGAATAGTATTATTTATTTCTTTACAATAATAATAATAATAATTATAACTAATACTGCTTCATGAATTAAATAATAATCAAACCTGAGATTAAACAAATTTGAAAAAAAAAATTGGTCAGCAATTTCGGATTACAACATCTATTTGGAATAGTTATCAAAAATCCTTGCTGAATTGGCCCACATTATTTGTGGTCAGATTGTCGACGCAATGAAACTTTTTTAATAAAGTGAAATCCGCAATATTATTTTGTAATCTAAATATAGCAAATGAAAAAAATGAATTACAATATTAAAAACCACATTTATTTCCTTCAATCCACTTCACTGGATATAAACAAACCTCTCACATGACGTAAATTAATTTTTTCTATATTACTCCATAATATAATATGCTAGATGCAAATAGAATGTCCAACCAAATGCAACGTACATAATCGTAATCAACAACACAAAAAAGAAAAAAACTAAATTCAATTAATTTTATTGTGTCTCACTCACTATTACGATGATACAACACTATTTTATAACAAGATGCATAATGCGTAACATTATGATATTTAAGATAACTGTACCTCACACAGGCTACAAATTATTATTTCTATGTCCCAAGTTAGTTTTGAAAATTGTTCAAATTACTTATTTCCCCTGCGAAAAGCGATGTCATTAACACTTCTAAAAAAACTTCTCGGTACGCATCTCTCGGAACTACATTTATAAAGGGTGTTTCATTTCGAAGTATAGAACTTTAAATTGGCAGCACTCTTTTCAGTGACAGCCGATTTGACAGCTGACAGTTGATTTCTGGTTGGTTTCGTTTGCCATTTCTTTATGAATAGACTTACGCCAGAGCAAAGTTTTAAAATTTTTCATTTTTATATACTTTGAAAATATTGGTTCAGTTCTCATCGCTCGCTTCGTCCATTTTATGATATAATCGTCCATCAGAGCAGTTAATGCGATCAACTATGGTTTGCTTATGCACCACGTTTACTTTAAATGATAATACGCCTTCCGTAAGACCCCATACGGCGCGCACCGAGCACGCGATGGCAGCTGTAGTGCGTAGTATTGAAGAGGATCCAAATGAATCGATTCGTCGTAGTGCGCAAAAATTTGGATTTGATCCAACATCTTTATGGAGGATTTTGAGTAAGGATCTTGGTTTACATGGTTACAAAATTCAACTTGTGCATGAATTAAAACCATACCAACATAGTTCGCGCCGCCAACTTGGTGAATGTACGTTTCATATTGGCTTAGGCCAATATTGACATCGATGCAAACTTTCCATACAATTTTTTTTTCAATCAACTGGCCACCGCATTCGCGTGATTTTACACCGTTGGACCATTTTCTTTGGGAGTATGTGAAATCCCTTGTCTGTGCTAACAAGTTAGAGACTATTGAACACTTGGAAGCCAACATTCCGCGCATTGTTGCCGAAATACGGCCAGAAGCGTTACGAAGTGATCGAAAATTGGCCCTCCAGAGATGGGCATTTACGTGTCATCTATTATTTTCTACGTCGACGTGTCAACAACTCGTAGACAACGTCGATAATGTAGACAATTCCTAGAGTGATTTTATAAATTAATTCTAAAGTTTATAGAATTGCGCCAACAATGCATTTTAATCTACACTTCAAAAATTTTGTTTAATCTGCATTGTCTGCAAAGCGTCGTTAAAATTGGTTTTAATTGTAAAAATGTATTCAAGAATTATGATTTAGCAAGCGATGCGCAGTTGTGGACTCAAGAGTCGGTTTTGTGACATTCTCCACAATGACGTCGAATCTATGCAAGTTTAGAGTAGAAATCGAAAGAGTTGAAGCTATATCAGCATTTCCAATGCCTACATCCATTCGACAAATTCAACAATTTATTGGCATGATTAATTCATGGAAGCATTCGCTTGGAATAAAAGTGCGCTTGCTCATGCAACACTATTGAGTCATCCTTTATATGACGCATTGTTCAGTATTACTACTGATTTACCACAATCGCAGCCGTCTTGCAGCAACTCAAAAATGGATGTAAGGAACCTCTAGCATATTTCTCCAAAAAGTTACAACCATCAGCCGAAACCAAATATTCAGCATTTGATAGAGAATTACACGCCATAAACCTAGCGGTTAAACATTTACGATAGTTTGTAGAAGGTTGAGAATTTACGATTTACAACTAACCTTAGATATGCTCTAAAACAGAAAAAAGTTCACGATAAGCTCGTCATTTAGATTTTATTTCGCAGTTTTCAACGGACATTCAATATATTGCAAAGATAATGTTGTTGCCGACAGTCGATAACGCAACTGCATCTATCGAAAAAAACACTAGATTTCATATCTATTTCGGAATTACAGAAGCCTGACGAAGAACTTCTGATATTACTTTCTGGTTCCACTCTCCTGTTAAGACGTTAACATCTGAGCACAGTCCTGTCTTTCATGCCAAATATCTAAAATTTAAAGGCACACGAAATTAGAATTAGAACAATTTATTTGGACACCGTTGGATCACTTGCACCACAATATATGAATACATTTTAACTGCCGTACGTCGTTTCACTAGATGGCCTTATGAAGGATATTACCGTCGCAACTGTTGCAAGAACTTTTGTGGAAAACGATATATAATGATTTTGGGTACCTGTAAGCATAACTACTGATCAAGGAACCCAATTTCAATCTAAGCTTTTCTCAGAATTAACGAAGCTGCTAGGCATTCATCAAATTTGGAAAGCTCCTCATCACCCGCAATTTAATAGAGTGGAACGTTTTCATCGCCAACTAAAAGCATCTCTAAAAGCGAGCGGCAATACGATAAATTGGAGTTCACAGGTATCAATAGTTCTTCTTTTCATAAGAGCTACATCAAAAGGTAATATTAAATGTTCTCCGGCTGAACTAGTTTATGAACAACCACTAAAATAACCATGTAAATTTTTTATGGAAGTGCCAGATCAACAACCAACAGACTCCAATCAGGTTCTTAAATATCTACGAAATACTATGTACAATCTAGTTCCAGCTGCGCCACCACATGCTCTAAAAGCGATATATTTATTCCAAAAACGCTGGATAAATGTAAGTTCATTTTTATCCGGGTTGATAAAATTAGGCTGACATCGCTTTACAAAGACCCACATAAGCTAATTCGCCGATTCAAGACAGATGTAAGAAAGATTATAAATCAATTCAGTTAACAATAGCATAGCAATACCCGCTAAGACTTACAAGCCCATCGGTTGTTGAAAATATATGCTTTCCAAATGGAATAATATTGCTACCAAAGTACCAGTTGAACTTGAGCGGAAACTCACGTGCATGATTTTAAACGAAACAACATAATTTGAAATTTAGACCAATTCGAACGTTTAGTGAAATATTCTTTAATTAAATCTATTGTTTGTTTGTATTTTAACACCCCAAGTGGATTCCCAATTTAACTTCAATAATTCTTTAATTTCTTCGTATAAGACTTACTCTTTTACAAAAAACAGCTGCAAACTAGTGCATTTTTGCAAATCGTAAAAATATCTTAGTTGTTGACATTCTCTTAATTGTTGACGTTGATAAAAAACCTTGCCAAGTAATCTACATAACGTTTAACGTGTTGACAGTCGCGTATATTACACGGCGTAATCTACCTTGCCCATCCCTTGCCCCCAGATTACATATTCCAGAAATCATATTCAAATATTAATGGGATACAATTATCTTTGAAATTGTATTAGAAATATTCAAAAATCGAACTATGTGTATGCATATCTGAATTTGATTAGATAAAATACACAAAAAAAAGTTTACAAATTTAATTAGAGGCTCATTGGGTAAACATACGATTTTATGTATGCTATCTTGCTTAAGGATTTCTTAGTACCGCGATTAATTGTTACCTATTATATAAAATAGAAAAAATTGTGAGAAATAAATAAGCGCGCGATTTATTTAGATTGTTAAGTATTTCAATAAAACTCTTATCACATGGTAAGACTACTTAAACAAAATATCTCGCATCTATTTTTGATAATGGTTATCTCACATTATATGCTTATATTAGTTTATGATGTAAATTGTGTTGAAAGTTTTTACACGTCGCCAAATACTAATCTCGTTTTCATGAATAAATTATAATTAAGACTATTTTGGAATAATAGTTAGGCCTTGTTTATAAAAAATGTATATAACAGATAAGAATTATCGACTTATTTTGTTTATTACTTAGCTAAATAATTGTTCACATATGTATATACCATTTGACGTTTCTTTCATCGAAAAAGTATATGATTGACCCTCCTATAATAAAAAAATAAAAACTGTAAAGTGTGTCTGGTGCCAACTTCTAGTAAACTAAATTACTTCTTATCTCATATATTCACTGACCATCTCTGTTCTAAGCCATTTATATATATGTATAACATAATACTGTTACCTTCTTTCATAATGTCTATTTATAAACATATCTTTCAAATATACATTTACTATTCCAAAAACCAGTTTAATTTTCTGTATATTTTACCCGTTGAACTAACAAAATTTCGATATACGTGCTGAGATAAGTTATGATATTTTATAATCTAAAGAAGTATACAGATTTCATAGCTCTTACATATACGTAGATATTAAGACTATATTGAGCAGCGGTCTTAAGAAACTTAATATTAGCCAGAGACAAATATATTTTGCAATTTTAAAATAGTTGTTTAATGTGTACTTGCCTTAAGATAAATTAAGGACCACTTTTCAAAGCCGCAATTTTCGAAATTATAAAAAACTGGAATATCTTAAAACTTCGGGCTAAATCGCAATATGTGTTAAACCGTTATATAACATTTTAAAAATTTAGGCCAAGTACTATTTGTGAACTTAGCCAGATTAGGGAATAGCATAAAATCGTTGTGGAATATGTGTCACCAAAATACGAAGCCATAAGAAATTAACTCGGATTATTATTAGTAAATTTTTGCCCAGTGTTTAAAATTGGTTGTTGGTTGAATACCGGTCTGTTGGTGTTTCTTAAAATTCATCAAATTGCCAAGCGATAAAGTTAGTCAGCATAGACCTTGAATGTCGGAAATATGAATTAATAAGGTTATTACTATCAAATTAAATTGCAGTATAATGTTAAGTACCCTCCCCTTATATCTATATCATAGTAGCTCAAACAACACTATGCATATGCGTTGGAATCACCAACAAATGAATAAATTTGCACTACTTACTTACTTCTATACTTTATTCTTATCGTCACAGTCGAATAGTCCCTCGAAAAATTCAAATCTTTCTAATTGAAACCTACATAAGTATATTAATAACAAAATTTATCAAGGATGTAAGATAAAGCGCCATATTTTGTGTATTTACTTAGAACTCATACTTTTAATGTTTGGAGTTTAATTCAGTACAACACCCGTTTGTGCACTTGTAGCGCTTTGTAAATCATGGTTTTTATATCACACAAAAATATATGACTTTTATCCCAAGAAAGAAATAGACATGGCATAGAAGTACTATTGAAATAAAGCATAATGTAACTTAAAGTACAGTTTCTGTGAAATTTGGGACGTTACTATCAATCATTAAGATTGATTAATTAAAACAGTGGCTCTTCCAAGGAAAGACTGATTTTATATTCTTACGATTTAGGTATATGTATATTCTTTAAGGCTCATTATGTAATTAGTAAGGTATGAAAAAGCTTATAGCAGCGTTGAAGTTAAATTATTCCTCGTTTAACCGCCTATTAGAAGTTATTTTATACATTTATTGTCTTTAAGAATTTCATCTTTGATTTAAGTATATAAATTCAATTTGGTTGATACCTAATTAACGTAAGTAAAAATTATAATGTTCTTATTTTTAGGATATTCCCATACAGAACTGTTAAAATGCTACTTATTTCATTTCAAGATTACTTATAAAATATTATAATTTTTGAGAATTCAATGTCATAGGAATTGTATTTTGTTGATGATGGTCAAAAAGTTGAGTAGAGTTAAGTGATAATCTGTCCTTGCTATTTGATAGGTAGATTTTATGAATGTCCTTAAAAAATGTAATCGATTGGCCTTGTAAAAATTGAGAATGACAATTGTCGAAATAACATAATGAGTAGTCATCATGAAATGCCAATTTAAAGTGTTTTTGCCCACCACCAATCATGGCCGAATCATTTGTGCTCTTCATAAACAATTTCACTTAACGGATATTATACCCAATTTCACCAAACTGACGTCATAAAATTATTCTGTATGAATGTTTATTGAACTAACCAACCATTTTTCCATTTTTTGTTTTTCCATTCGAGGTCAATTACATTATATCATATGTATCAATGACATTCCAACTTGAACTTTCCACGAAACACGAGAGCATATAGATATGTATAACCTTCACCTAATTTTTTTCGCACACAAAAAAAAGTCATAAAACCACTTGTGTGTGCATTATCATCATTGTCAATCAATTTACAAGCAACTCGGAAATGCAACACACAAAAAAAATGCGCAATCTTATCGCAGCAACAACAACAACCCATAGCAATAATTTATAAGAAACACATAAATATAAAAGAGAGACAATTTTGCAATATGTAACTGTCAAATTATTACAACGTCCTGTCTACTTACATTTTTGTAAAAAATTATGTTGACTGATGAAATGAGGGGAAATCACTGTATATCAGAATTTCGATCTTGATGTATTTATTTTATATATATATAAATCTTGTAAAAAAATTTTCTAATCTCTTTTTTACACAAATTATTATATGAGACTAAATTAGGTCACACACATTCACGAGATTCTTGGAATAAAAAAAAAATTTACGATTATTTCATCACTTGGTATAAAAAAAAATTATTTGAGGTTAGGTCACTTCTAAATTATATCTCTAATATCAGTAAAATATGTTAAGATAAAAAAAAAATTGATTTTGTTGTGTTTAGAAAAGAACCGGTCGTTTTATTTTATTTTGTATCATTAATTATTTTTTGTAATCACAAACACAAAACTTTTTTTTTTATTTGATTTTGTTGGAAACAAAACCGAAACACTATATAATACACAACAGTATTTTTTTTTTTTTTGTAGTAGTAATAATATACAGATGGTTATTTTAATTACGCAGACACAATATACCGATAATTATAAGAAAATAAACTCATGAAAAGTAAAATAAAATCGATCCTCTGATTTTGAATTAATAGTTTAATACTCATAAGGAAAAATGTATGATGTATTTTGACATAAAAAAACAAAAAATATTTTTTTTCCCGTACTTTCATCCAAAAAGAGGAGCGGTTTTTTTTCTGTTTTTTATTTTCTCGAGGGGAAATAGAAATACGGTTATCGCTTTACTAATTAATAATAACACACGATATGTTTTAAACCAAAATATTGTAAAATATATGTATATACGCGTTAATTGGTAACAACAAAAAAAATTATAAACCGAAAAAACCATAACATGAGTTTATCAATAAATTAAATTAATAAAAAATAACCAAAAAATAAAAATAATATTTTATAACACACAATACACATGAACGAACACTCCGAAAGTTAAAATCCAACTTGGAAGCGCAAGCGCTTCGCACCAACAATAAATATAGGAATAAAAAAAAATGTGCTCGCACGTCACCGATTGAAAAGAGACGGCGAAATAAAATCGACAAGATGAGTATAATAACTAAACTGAAGTTGGATACATTTTTATCGTACTATATTTGTTAGTAGATTTCCCCGTCTTAGATACATACATGCAATATGTGTGTACGTAGTTATACGTACATTTACGTACGTAACTTGAATTTTGGAATTTTTTTATCGATTTAGGAATTTATAATTTTGTAAACACAATTTTTTTTTTAATACTATCGTCATAATATTAGATTGATAAATTCCGTGATAATAACGGCTATTAAGATTTATTTGACATTTTTCTGAATTTTATCACATTTAATAAGGTAATGTTGAAGCAGATAGAGAGTCTTGTTGAAAAGTCTCTTACTTTGGTCAAAAGATCTCAGTAGCATCGGCAAGAATGAGCAAGGTAGATTACGCCATGTAACCTACACGGTTGTCGACACGTAAAATATGGCGTAGATTACTTGGCTGTGTTTTGTGTCAATATCGAAAATTAAGACAACGTAAACAACCTGCTGCATTTTATCGTTTGAACTCGAATGAACAGGTCATCCAGATTACAGTTATAATAGGTCATCCAGATGGCATTAAAATATGTAAATTCTAAATTTCTAATTATGGAAATATAATAATTTGAAAAAAGTTTCCTAACCTAACTTAATTTTTTGAGAGGAAAAGTTAAATTAAAATGCATTGAATGATATTTTAAAACTGTCACCGTCCGTAACGTATTGTTATCATTAAGTAATCTCGTGACCGTAGTTCAGAACTAATTTACAAAATCACACTATGAATTGTCAACATTATTGACGTTGTCTACGTTGTTGATATTGTCTATGTTGTCTATACGGGTTGTCGACGCGGCAATATAGTTTTTCAGCTGGTAGTAGCCACCAACAATTTACTTGTAATCAATAATGCATGCGTTATGCCGTTTTATCTCTCCGCATGTTTTATAAAATCAGATTTGACAAAGAAATAATGCAGAACGTAAAAATAAATTCTGTTGAATCGTATTGCTCGCTGTTTCATTTTGAATAGCCTGCTATTTGGGCAGCTGTCAATTTTGAAGCTGCCATCTTTTGACATTTGACAAGTAAAAACTACGCCATTACTAAAAATGGTACGATACACGCTTCAACAACGCATTGAAATTGTTAAAATTCACTACAAAAATGGTGAAAATTTTGCAGTCACAGTTCGCAAAACCAAAGCACATTTTGGCCTTCGTGAAGTACCTTTTCGGCCGGCAATAGTGAAACTGGTGGATGTGAAGAATCGAAACCGTGTGCGTCGCTCAAGAACAACTGAGAATATTGCTGCTGTATAGCCGCAGTAGAGTTGAAGAAAACCCAGGTTTGTCGATTCCTCGTCGATCTTTGGAATTAGACATTCCACAAGCCACATTACCCCGTATTTTGCATAAAGAAGTCTTAAGGCTTTTAAAGTTCAGTTAACATAAGAAATCAAGCCGGTCGATAATCATAAACGTCGAATCTTCACTGATTGGATCTTTGAAATGCATCAAAATGATCCGGATTTTCATCGAAAAATCATCTTCAATGATGAGGCATTTGGGGCTCAGAAAATCCAAGAATGATTGTTGAAAAGCATCTCCATCCTCAACGCGTCACTGTTTGGTGCGGTTTTTGCGTTGGCGGTATGATAGGACCTGACATTTTCGAAATGAGGGTGGTGCAACTGTTACGGTGAATGGATTGCGTTACCGAGCTATGATTAATGATTTTTTATAACCGGAATTGGAAGATGTTTATTTTCAGCAAGACGGCGCTACGTGCCACTCAAGCAACGAAACAATCGCAATTTTGCAAGAAAAGTTTCCTGACCATGTTATTTCTCGAAGAGATCACCTCTTCGCAATTGGCTACCGAGATCTTGTGATTTAACACCTTTAGACTTTTTCTTTGGGGCTACGTGCAAGACCTTGCCAATGCTCCACAATCGATTCAAGACCTTAAAGATGGAATTCATGAAGTTATCGAGGAAATGCAGCCGCAAATGTGCGAATTGGTAATGGACAATTTCATGAAACGGATATGGTGCTGATATCGTTTTCAAATGTTAATGGCATACCTTCCTTCCAAGAGAATTTTTTTTTTAATTATCAAAATGAAACCTCTTATTGGAAAACCCTTTACTATACAGAGAAAAGCAATAGTTCTGCTTCGTGTACTATTAAAAACTAAATGGATCGAAATCTGTTTCCAGTAAATCCTTTACACTTGCATAATCTTACAGGTTATAGGTACTTAATACACCATTCCAAGTGGTAAAATCTAGAAATTGTGACAAATTATCTCAACATCAAATATGATCAAGCTTTTCCTCCCGAATGATGAAAGCATTATTGCTTACTTTGTTAGCAGGTCATCGAAGAAGAAGCCACTTTAATGCGGTAACGGTTCGAATTTATATAGAACATGCAAATTTGGGTCACATCACTGTCCAAACCGTTATTTCTTATTATAAGCATTATATGGGAGAGATTGACGAAACTGCCATAGAAATCAAAGTAGATCCTCAAATTCAACTCATTGCCCAAGTTCAAACACAATATTTAATTTTTCAAATTTTGCTTTAATCATTTAGGATTGCGTAACAAATCTACTCGAAATACTCTTAAAATTATAATTAAAATTTGATTCCAGCCCATACTAGAATTTAGCTGGAATTTTACATAAAAAAGTCATTTAACATACTTCAAAAACTATTCAAAGACAAACACGATTAAACATAATTTAAAATGCACTCAACTTTTGTTCATATTCAGCATTTATATCTCACTCTATATTGAAATTAAAATTTGACTCAAATTCATATACCTTAAATTATAACTTATTAACTCAATTTAAAATTTCAAGTACTCAAATTTTGTTGAAAACCTTCTTTATTTTCACTAATACAATTCATCTAAAAAAGCATTAAAGATTTTGGCTCAAATTCGTACTAGAATTTCACTTAAGCAAATCCACTCAAAAAATATACACTTCAAAGTCTCTGCAAAATCAAATTTATGATTTAAATTGGTCTCAAATAATCTATAAATCGCGTTTAAAATTTTACTCAACTTCATGGTACAAATTGTACCCTAAATTTAACTAAAAAATTCCACTCAAAATATATAATTCAAAGTCTATTCAATCACTATCAAATATAACAAAAAATTATTTCTTAATCAATGTTTGAGTTTTAATTAATAATTAAAATGCACTGAAATTTTGTTGAAATGTTTCAGTTAAAAACGTCTGCAATTCTGCGTAGTTAACTCAACCTTGATTCTACCTTGAAATTCTCTTTAAAAAATCCACTCAAAATATATAATTTAACATCTACTAAAATTCGAATAGTATAAAAAATGAAAATGTAAAAAGCGGCTATTTTACCCCCACCTTCGATTTCAAGAAATGTTGTTTGAGGAACATGGCCACTTTAATTTAGAACTAGTTCGCTAAATTACTATACCAATCGTCTACATTATCGACGTTATCTACGAATTGTCTACATTGTCTATGCGTTGCCTACGAGATGTTGACACGTCAACGTAGAAATTACTAGATCACGCGTAAATCCCATCCCTGAGTGTTAGGCATGCCATCTATTTATAATGTTTCAAATAAATGACACTGGTGGTGCTACTGTCACATAGATATTTCAAAATTTACACGGAAAATGAAAGTGAGATCAAGATTTTAATTGTTTAGGATTTATAGATTTACTGGACAAGAGATTAACAATATAGACTGGCCCCTGTGGTCGGACGGCACTCACATGTCTCGGAAACTTAAATTGCACGAACATGTTATCCTAGAATACCTCCACAGTATCTTTTACTTCCCGTAGGAGTCTACTAAACGGTTGGATCTCTGGGCTGACGACCCGCATCCGTAAATAAACTCAACTGTTTGCAATATCAACAAAAGAAAAACTGAATCATAATTTGGTTGCAGCAAAGCTACGATGGAAGTTTTCGTACAAATCTGGGAACACAGCAAAACGCATGAGACGTTTCGACTGTGATGGTCTGATAAATGAGGATCAAAAGAAACGGTACCAAGATCTTGTCAGCGACAGCATTGAGGAAGCTAACTATCAGCCTAACTGTGTGAATACTGTTTGGGAGGTACTGAAAACTTCAATTGTCAGTGCTGCTCAAAAGAATGAGTGGTTTAATTATGAGTGTCGTCTTTCAGCCGAGCAACAAAATTTAGCCCATAGTAAAGTGCAACAACGTCTAACAATCGCGAGGAAAAACAAAGCTGCTATTTCTCGGAGGGCAGCTAAGACAGCACTAGACTTGTAGACGGAAGAGGCGTGAATGGTGAACAGGGATGGACATTTACACGTCATCTATTATTCTCTACGTCAACGTGTCGACAACTAAGATAACGTAGACTATTCGTAATAGTAAATATGGCGTTACTTGAGTCAGTCATTTTGCTGATAGTGTGGCGCCACCAAATATTAGTGTTGAATTTTGAAACTATGCGTGCTGAATGTGACGTGTCTTCGATAATTCGATTTTCACGTCTTTGATAAATTCTTAGGTATGGCGTTACTTGGGCTAGACATTTTGCTGACAATGCAGTGGCGCCACCAAATATTAGTGTTGAACTTTGAAACTATTTTAGCGTGTCTTTTATTTCTATACTATACGATGGCCCGATTTCTTTAGGTACGATACGGATAGCAACAGTTTTATTTGTCTTTCGATACATTTTAATTTCTAGAAAATTTTAGAATCACGTCTGAATATTCACAAAATTAGTTTTATCTATTATACATTTTTTTAAAGTTCTGACATTAATGCCAACTAGGGAAGATAAAATTTAAACTAAATAAAATTAGTCCTAAATCCTAAAAATGTTTACATGTGCAAGTGAGAAGTTTATTCGGATAAACCCATAAATCTTATAATTTAACCAATTTTCTATAACTCATGTATATCAATTAAATAAATTTCCAAAATTTCTTGGGAAATCCCTAGGAAGCACAATGACGTATATTTCATGATGTTATTTGGTCTAAGGTATCCTAAGGATAAAAAATTATAATTGGAAACAATTGAGGATTAGGGGGTTTTGGAAAACCATGTTTGGTATGTCAATTAAATGATTTTTCCTGAGTTTCTTGGCAGCTAACATCATAATGCCGAATATTCCAATATGTCGTTATGGGTCTAAGCTAACCGAAAAATATTTCAATTTTGAAAAACGGGAAATTGGGAGATTTAGGACACCAAAACTTAGGACTTTTTTAAAGACTAAATTAATTTTCGGATAACTTAGAAACAAGGACATCGTGGTATGTATAATAATAAACAGTATTAAAGGCCATTACTGGCCCCTTACTGAGTCAACAACCCGGCTCCAACGGTTTCGATCCTGAGCATGGTCTTCATACTGTCTAAGACAATCTGAAGAGGCCAAGTCGTTCTCTACATCGTGGAGCCATCGTCGCCGGCAACGACCTCTGCGCCTACCATATGGTGGCTCTCCTTTCAGAGATCGCTGCACAATTCGTTCCGGATCAGCACGCAGAACGTGACCGAGCCAGCGTACTCGCTGAAATCTTATTTCATGTACAATATCGGGGATCTTCATCAGATCTCTGATCTCGAAATTGTACAGAGCTCGGTAGGTACCATCTATTTCGCGTTTTGGGCCGTAGATCACACGCATGACTCTTCTCTCAAATGTTAGGAGCCATCTCTCGTATTCATTCAGCGCCCAACTTTCACATCCAAACATAACAACGGGCCTGATCAACGCTTTGTAAAGCTTCAGCTTCACGGCACTTGATAAGTGTTTAGATTTTAGCAGTGGCCTTAGAGGATACAGAGAACGACTGCCAGCTGCCAGCCGCACTTTAATATCCTCACCCACACTGTTATCGTGAGTGATAAGAGAACCCAAATATTTGAACCTCCTCACTCCCTCAAACGTGTGGTGGCCACTACTAAAATCTGGTGTGCCACTGTCCCTAAAACCTGAGATCAGGTATTTCGTTTTGGACTCATTGATCTGAAGTCCAACAGAAGCTGAAAACTCTACAAGCGGATCAAGTATTTCTTTCACTCCGTTGCTATTCAGTCCAATCACGCATATGTCATCTGCATATGCAAGCACCTGATTGGACTGGCGATATAAGATGTTGCGCTGCGGTGTTTCAGTTTTACGAAAGATGTACTCCAACATGAGATTAAAGAGTATCGGGGACAGAGCATCTCCCTGCCGAACACCCGAGTTAACTACAAAACTTGTCGATAGCCTGTTCTCAACTTTAACACAGCATTGAGACTGCGTCACTGTCATCCTACATAGTCGTACCAGTTTTGTTGGCATTCCTAGGTATTCCAGGGCAGACCATAGACTCTCTCGATTGATCGAGTCATAGGCCTGCCGGAAATCCAGGAACACCTGATGTACGGGGATGGATGTCTCATAATATTTAGATAGAATCATCCGCAGCGAAAAGACCTGATCGGTGACTGATCGATTCGGACGAAATCCTCCTTGATAGTCACCAACCAAGCCCTCCGCCAGAGGAGTGATTCTATCCAATACAATGTATGACAGTAACTTGTAAGCTGTGCAAAGGAGAGCTATACCGCGATAATTCTCACACTTCAAGCGGTCTCCCTTCTTGAAGATGGGGCATATCGCGGTCACTTTCCATTCGTCAGGCATAACTTCGGTTCGCCATACTAATCGAATAAGGTCGAAAAGACAGTTCAACAAAGTATCCCCTCCGAATATCAAGAGCTCCGAATTAATGCAGTCCACTCCAGGTGCACGGTTTCGTTTCAATCTCTGCATGGCTTTAGTGAATTCCTCATGGGATGGCTCCTCAGTGCAAATCTCCGCAGTCTGTATTAGAGGTGGCTCAACAACAGTCTGTGACGCATGATGGACATCAAGCAGGTCAGTAAAGTGTCCACTCCATGCGTCAAGTACTGCGTCGATGTTGACACAGAGGTTTCCATCCCGGTCCCGAATTTCGGTTGACGTAGGCCTGAAAGTATGGTTCAGTCCAGTAATTCCTTTAAAGAGATTACGCGAACTGCGCTCATTACTGAGTTGTTGTACTTTCAGAACCTCGGCCTTCCACCATTCTCGCTTCTTCCGTCTACAAATCCGCTTAGCTGCCCTTCTTGCAAGAGCAGCCTTGTTTTTCCTCGCGATTGTGAGACGTTGTTGCACTTCATTATGGGCTATATTTTGTTGCTCAACTGCAAGACGACACTCGTCATCAAACCAATCATTCTTGGGTCTGACTTTCACTATACCTAAAGTCTGTTGAGCAGCACTGACAACCGAAGTTTTCAGTACCCCCCAGACAGAGTTCACGCAGTCAGACTGGTAATTAGCTTCATTAATGTTGTCGCTGACAAGATCCTGATATCGTTTCTTTTGATCTTCATTTATCAGACCTTCACAGTCGAAACGTACCATGCGTTTCGCTGTGTTCCCAGACTTGTACGAAAACTTCCATCGTAGCTTTGCAGCGACCAAATGATGATCGCTGCCTACGTATTTGGTTGCTGACCGATAAGTTCTCACATCCTGCACAACCTGAGCCCGTCCTTTAGAAACTAACACATGGTCAATTTGGCTGCGGGAAGTTCCGCGAGGATGTGTCCATGTCTCAAGATGTATGTGTTTGTGAGGGAAGAATGTGCTTGCTACTCTAAGATCATGAGCAACCGCAAAGTACATCATTCTCTCACCATTATCGGTCGCAGTTTCGTGTCGGGAGTACGGACCTATGTTTTCACACAAGTCGGTCTGATTTCTGCCAGCTCTAGCATTAAAGTCCCCAATTACCATTCTAACATCGTGTTCGGGTATAGATCCCATCAGATCGTCCAAGTCATTGTAAAATGAGTCTTTATCTTGGGACTGGCTGACCTCTGTGGGCGCATGTACACAAATTATCGACAGGTTAGCTAACTTCATGCGCAAGCGAAGCTTACACAATCGGTTATTAACTGCTTGGAAATCCAAAACAGCGTTCTTTACCTGCGGCCCAAGAAGAAATCCAGCTCCAAGATTTCCGAGGTCATCTCCACTGTAGAACAACGTATAGCCCTGGGACACATGGTCTCCACTTTTAGGCCAGCGAGTTTCTTGAAGAGCAACGAGTTCCAGGCGATACTCCTTCATGCACGTGATTAGGCCCTCTAACGCTCCTGGTTTCCTTAGTGATTGCACGTTCCACGTGCCGATCCTAAATCTCGTGTCCGGGTACTTGAGCGGGGGTCCGGTGTTGTTTTGGCGGTATCCATTTTTCTTTTTGTTGACTTTATAAACACTATATTTTTTTACGGATGCGGGTCGTCAGCCCAGCGATCCAACCGTTTAGTCGCCTCCTACGACAAGCAAAGGATACTGTGGTGGTATTCTTGGGAAACATGTTCGTGCAATTTTGATTTACGAGACATGTGAGTGCCCCCCGACCACAGGGGCGTATGTATGACATTATGGTGTTATTATAAAAAATTGGTTGGATCCCATGAGAATTCCGCACTCAATGCCACAAAGGCGCATGGTACAAGCATTATGGTGTTAGTTTAGAAATGGTTTTTGTGGCTTTTGAGGACAGATTTAAGACAAATTTCACATACGTGTCAAATCATTATTTGTCCTACGGCTTATCTTTAAATTTAAATAGCGTAATTTAAATATAGCATTTTACAGAAATAATTTTTAAGCCAGCATCCGATATTTTATCGCATTTGGCGACCGAGAAATATCTTAAAGCAGCATCTAATTTAACCAATTCATAAAGTCTTAAATCAGTTATATTCGAACAATCAGATACGCTTAATTCACACAGGGCAACACAAAAGCTTTTCAAGTGTTTTCGGTCAAAATCTGTGATTTGATTAATGCAACGCCTAACTCCTTAAGTAAACGTAAACAAATTGCGAACAATTTTTAACGACAACTTTTAATCCATTATCAACGACCGCCGAGCAGTATCCTGTTTGTAATTTCAACATGCAAAAATATCGTAAGCTGTTGACGTTGTCTTAGTTGTAGACGTTGATAAAAAATATTGCCAAGTAATCTACGTAATATTCTACGTGTCGACAATAGTCAGCAATGAGCGTAGTTCGCGTAATTTCTTTAAGGGAATTACTAGATTGCACCATACTTTCAGTCATACCATGCGTCAACTGCCATTCGAGACCGGGATGGAAATCTCTGTGTCAACATTGATGCAGTACTCGACGCATGGACTGGACACTTTACCGACCTGCTTGGTGTTCATCATGAATTCAGATTTATTCATGAAGACCGATACATTGATGTTTTGTCAACAAAAACCCCCTGATATTTTAAATATTGCAATACTTTAATATTTATCCTCAAACGTTCATAAGTATTGTCAATACTGAAATATTGACAATATTGATCATCTGAGGACCATTCATCCTGTAAGTGAATTAAATGTGAAATAATGGAATCGAAAATGAAAACATTCAAACATGTCTTATTAAATCAGCGTGTGGGTATGATGTTTCGGTGTTGACGGAATAGACGACCTACATAAAAAGGGGTAGTAAAGCGGAAGAAAACTATCATTTAGAAGGAAATATATTTAAATTTAAATAACTGAAAAATAAGATGGTAGAACTAGTCAATTAGAACAGGTAATATCATTGAAATTCAGTCAATCTCTCTCTAAGGGCGTTCTAAACCTAGGGATAATAGTCCAATTCCATGTGTCATTCAAATATTCAATTTTTAATCTAAATCTAAGTTTTCTACTCACATCAGCACACGTGAAATGGCGAGAAAAATGAAACTGAATTTGAATCGAGGGGTTGAAAAAATCTTTTGTTTATGACGCATTGAAGTGGTGAATGGTCGGTAAAATAAAAATATATTAAACGCTCAGATCCGCTTGAATATGGGTACATTCAAAAACTAAGAAACTGGACAGATTTTGGAACAAACAACAAGATAATTTAATCAATCGTTTTTCCTTCTATATAAACTTCTATTTTTAACTTCCGCACAAATCATTTGAATGAAAAGTGGTGGCAAATTTAAACTTGAATTCGATTTCCTATACCTTCATTACCAAAACGATCTGTGAAATTTATTTTGGCGCCTAAGGTTAACAGGCTCGGCTATGAATTTCATATATAACATAATAAATCATGAGTATATACTTTGCCACTAATAATGACTCTTAAAATAAATGTCGTTAACGTCTTTGCGTTAATAACATGTTTTTTATAGTTTTAAGTTGTTCGTATATTAAAGAATAAAGAAGATATACGAGTATATTCATAAAAATCGAAAAAACCATAATTACGGGTCATTGCAATATTATGTTGTTACTACTCGTATAAGCTAAATGTACAAAATAAATAAATATATTTTGAAGGAATACATACATATTTAAAAAAAACATAATTAACGATCTCTTGTTAATTTATTTGTAAATTGTTGCATATAATTCGCACATTCTTCATAGAAATAGCCAAATAAATTACGGAAGCACCATCTCAGTTTATTTACTCCGATTAGTGTATGTGCATGAAACCGGAATTCAAAGGATTTTTCCAGATTTCTCCTGTTTTTTTAAAAACTTGTTCCTGGCTGTTTCTGTCCTGTAGAGGTCACATATCTTTAGGGTCTATTAATCCACTGCCATATCTAAGTACATATATCTTAATTATTTGGAAAACTGCCATCAGTTTGGATTGAGGCAAAAACACACTGTACACATTTGAACAATAGTGCAGGAATTTTGTGCAAAAGTAGTAAATAATTACAATAGAAACGAAATCTTACAGGGTTGTAGTACTACGTGAATACAGTATTTTAGAAAAAATCCCCACCTTTAAAGGTTGAGCCAGCCCCGCAACCAGGGTTGGAATAACCAATTTTACTGTATTCTGAAAAATGAATATAACTTCTGAAGTGCACAATATTGTTTAACATTATTTTTTAATTTATGGCCATTAGGTTGCCCAAATTTGCCCTCAAGCAACTACCATATGTTTGGTAGAAGGGAGAGGCAAATGCAACATATCTACAGTTTATTGTCAACCAAAGCACTCAATTACGAGCGATCAATTTGCAATTTTTTTCAAAACTTTGGAAAGTAAATTTCTTGCAGGAAGTGACTACGATAAGGGCAAAATTCCTTATTTCATTATGGCAGACATCATGTAATATCGAGGACATGTTATATGATCTATCGTCAGATCATTCACCATTATAAATGACGCGTTAATAAAGGAACGTGAAGAAACTGTCCCGAGCTATGTCACCGGCCTCACATAAACGGAAACAACAATTGCTCTCTGTGGAAACCTACAACGAAAAAAAAGACCTGGTCGTGTATGCTCTCCCATTCGTCTTCCTGATGGAAATTGACTATTGAGCAAGTAGCCGCAATATTAGTTCAACACCTCAGCAATGTATTTATACCCAATGAATAAATTAGAAACCCAGAAATACTTTATGATGAAGGCGATACTTCAAAAATTCAACCAATTAAATACGAATGGCGCAATGTACAAAGAATGATTAAGGAAAGCATAAATTCATTAAAAGCACATATATGGGCATGATCGGGGATGGGCGAGGTAAATTACGCCATATAATCTACGCGGTTGTCGACAAGTAAAATATAACATAGATGGCAGTGTTTTTTGCCAACGTCGACAATTAAAATAATGTCAACAACCTACGATATTTTAGCGATTCAAAATCGAATGCGGGAGTATTTTGTAAAAGCGTTCATCTAGAGGTGATATTTTCATTTGTTTCTTTTTGACAAATGACGCCTGAATAGTTTCAAACTGCCATCGTGTTTTAATTTATTCAGTATTGTCTTTCATTTCATCATATGGAAAGACTGACCCCGACATAGCGTCTACAAATTGTTCAACTTCATTACGAAAATCAGCATTCTGTGAGGAATGTATTTCGTGCGCTTAGACCAGGTTACGGTTGACATAATAGGCCTGTCGAGACCACTACTTGGAATACCATCGAAAAGTTTGCATCCCAGTTTACACTATTGGATGATACGCGACTAAATAGACCGTTTGGTGTGGTTTATGAGCCTGTGAAATCACCGGTCTATATTTCTTCAATAAAGCAGACGGCCGGGAATAAACTGTGAATAGTGCTCGGTATTGATCCATGATAATGGAATATTTGCTGCCTGAAATTCAAGCCCGACCTCGACGACATTCAGTCGGCGCTATTAGCCATAGAGCGCGCGAAGCAATGTACTTGTTGAAAAAACATGTTGGCGAACGATTAATTTCACGGTTCGGATCGTCGATATGGCTATATTTAGATCGTGTGATACCTCTACACTCTTTTCTTTGGGGCTACTTAAAGTCCAAAATCTTAAAGAACAAACCAGCTAGATTTGAGGCATTGGAAGCCAACATTACTCGTGTCATTCACCAAATACCATTCGATATTCTCGAACGCGTCATCAAAAATTGAAATTTGAGAAAGGACCATCGCAGTTGCGGCCATCATTTGAAAGAAGTAATCTTTAAAAAATAAATGGCAAGAAATGTTCTTGCGAATGATAATAAAGTTTCCATACAATTAAACTGAAATTATTGAGCTTTTTAGATTTTTGCAATTTGGTTTAATTTTTTTTCTTTAAGATAACATTGATTTGAATAATCTCGTGCAAATATATCGCTTCTGTTGGAATTAGAGTCGTGTGAACTAGCTATATGGCCCGAACTTTACTGCTGAATCGTATTGAAGAATTAGCGACAAAATACGTCGTTATGAAAAATGTGACAAAAACGTGGCTCCACAACTGCAAATTGCTGGTCATATCATACATTTTTTGCAAATGTATCTAACTTGGAGTGTTTCAAAACCAATTTCATATTCGTTTCGTCATCCATCAAAACACATCCGCACTAAATTTTGTGAACATTTTGTCATCAATCTGGCACATGTTTTATCGATCGAAGTGTTGGTTATCTCAACGATTTGGCTGTTTAGTAACTCGATAGCCTTCTTGAACTCGAATTCGTTTTACCATGGAGTGGGGTGTGTTAAATTTTATGGTACTTATGGTATTAACATTCAGAGAATTCCATATGCTAACTCCTCTCACGAAAAACGAAGAGTTCATCAGTCTAGTCCTGTTTATAGCGGGTGTCAAGCGTTGATTGCGACGGTTGGAGGAATTGACAAATTTATCAATAATATAAGTAGGCTGTTGATGCTTTAATAATTTAAAAATGTATAAACATATCCGAAACTCGTAGAACTGGCGCAAGCGTACAACCAAACAATGAACTAGCAAAATAAGAGATGTGATCATATTTTCTCAACCCATAAATATATCTCAAACAAGAATTGTATATCATTTGCAGTTCATTGAAATACTTTCTTTTTAATTCAAAGAAAACTATATCTCCATAGAGAAAATGTGGAAGGATATACGTTTTGACAAGTTGCAGTCTGAGTTTAGAATTAAAGCATTTCGTAGTTGACCACAACATTCTTAATAAAAATATAATCTTATTACAAATGGCTTCAATGTGATAATTCCAACAAAGTGATTTATCAAAAGTCAATCCTAAATTATTCACGGAATCCGAGAAGTCAATTTCGATCCCTCGCACCACTATTTATGGTAAATGTTTTGTACTACGAGTTGTAGAAGATATAACGATGCACTGCGTCTTCCCACTGTTGAGTTCCATTCTGTTCTTTAGTGACCACGTTGAGATCAGGTCAATGTCGGAATTAATAGTTTCGATACTGTTGGAATTGTCCTTAGGTTTGCAAAATTTATAAATTTGTAAGTCATCCGCGAAAAGGTGATATTTACAACTATAGTGATAACTGAGGGTAGGTCATTTATATACATCATAAACAGGAAAGGACCTAGCACTGATCCTTGTGGAACACCACGTTGAGTACTGCAAGAGTTGGATACTTTTATAGTTATTTTAACTGATTGTGAACGACCTGACAGAAAGGACAGGATTAAGCGACAAGCCGGTACTGAGAATTTGAAATTGTGGTGGTGAAGTTTACTAACCAAAATTGAATGATCAATTTTGTCAAAACCTTTACAGAAATCAAGCATATGAAGTAAAGCTGTGCTGGTACTATAATTGCGTCTATAGGCAGATTGGTACTTTGATAGAAGATTTTCAGATTCAACATAAGACAATATCTGTGACTGAAGTATTCTTTCGAATACTTTGGACAAAGCCGGAAGTAGGCTGATAGGTCGAAAATCCGATAAAGATGTAGAAGTTTTCTTCTTGGGAATGGGCACTATAATAGAGTGCTTCCATATCGATGGGAAAATAGAAAACGTAATTAAACTATTAAACAGTAGTAAAAGTAGAGTCAATGCTCTAAAAATCGTGTACTCGAGTTCAAGACTCGTCAGCTCCAATACTTTTTTAATTTAATTTCTGCCGTTCAACACAGCTTCTATTGTAATCTACATCCAATTTCTGCAAGTATAAGAGCTGTCTCTTGTGTATGACCGCAATGAAAAAGTGTACGGCGATGGTCCAGAGTCCAGAAATATTTTTGGTTATAAGAAAATCGATCAGGTCAGGTCTTTTTCCTGGGTCAGTTGGCCAATATATTGATATTCCAGTTGAAATGGATTCACATCCATTTTCTTTAATGGCAATCAGTAACTCTATTCCTTTAGTTGTATTGTTAATCTAGAACCCCAGTGAGTATTCTTCGCATTGAAGTCACCACCTATTATGATGAACCTTTTTCCCAGACGCTTGAAGACCTCTGAGTATTGTTTGTTTTTAATAGAATGTCTTGGTGGAATGTACAATGTGTACGATTTGGCTTTTAATAACTCGGTAGCACTTATAGCCTTCCTGACCTGGAATTCGTTTTACCATGGAGTGTGGTGTGCTAAATTTTATGGCACGGTCATAGTTAAAATTCCCCGGAATATTTTTAATGAAAGTTATAAACTTTTTGTCAAGATTTCTATGTTTCTAGTTGTGCCATGTTTCTGATTTTTGTGAGCGGTTTTTTGCCTATTTTTCTGCGAGCTGTTCTATACCGTTCCACCGTTATAAAGAGGGCCCCACTCTATACAATGCTATATATATATCGTTGTTCTGGGTAAATTTAATAATTTTGTAATGGATAAACATGACGCTGAAGTAGGTTCATGCGTATTTGAGCACGATTAGTTTTGAATTCAGCTCTTTTTGAAAAGAGATTTAATTGCATTGACGGAAATTCTATAAAACTATCACCAATAACGTATTGTTCCTAAAGAAATTTGGTCACCCTTTAGTTTAGAACTAATTGACAAAACCACTCTAGGAACTGTCTACATTATCGACATTGTCTACGTTGTTAACGTTATCTACGGGTTAGGTTAGGTTAGGTTAGGTAAGGGTGGCTGTCCTAAAGGACTAGCATAGACACAAAATTGGTCCGTAGCTGTACCACATTCGAGTTTCTTCCTCTTCACTCGCTAAACCATCCTGAGCTTACCAAGAAGCGTTTAATATCCCGGATTCAGATCTTTCTAAGATCCGTGAGGTCGTTCAAAGGGGAAGTTCCCATAAATTTTGTTCTGCTGGACGCTAGACTAGGACAGGTGCAGAGCAGATGGATCACATTTTCCTCCTCCTCCTCATCACCACAGCTGCGGCAGAAATCGTGGGCTGGGACACCCAGTCTGCACGCATGTATCCCAATGAGACAATGTCCCGTTATAGCTCCCACGACCATACCAATATGGTGCCGTCGAAGCGATATCAGATGGGCTGATCTGGACCGGTCAAGTACAGGCCATATCTGCCTGGTTATTGCACACGAATTGGCGTTAGACCATCTGTCGTTCGTTTCTTTTGTGGCTGCTTCCTGAAGCAGCAGTTTACATGAAGCAAGCGGTATCTTTATATCCCGCCTGCCTTTGGTTATTAGGCGTGCTGTACCCTTGCGGGCCAACTCATCTGCCTTTACATTTCCTGCGATATTGAAATGTCCTGGCACCCACGTCAAGCGGATGTTGAACTGATCAGCCATCTCATTTAAAGATGTCAGACAGTTCTGTGCTACCTTCGACGTCAGGGAGTATGATTGTAGCGTTTTAATAGCAGCCAGGCTAGGCTGTCCGTAAAAATGCGAATATCCCTCGTATATATTACATTATACTTCAACCAGTCCATGACTTCCATTATCGCGATCAGTTCAGCTTGAAAAACGCTGCAAAAATCGGGAAAACGAAAAGGGAAGTTAACCCCTAGTGCCTCACAGAATACCCCGCAACCAACCCCTATATTACTTTTTGAGCCATCCGTGAAGTAGCTTAGCGCCTTATTGTCCATAACCGTTTCGTTCACCCAGTCCTCTCTGGTGGGAAACTCAGTTTGGAATCTCATCTCAACAGATGGCAAAGGAATAGCGTTGTCGGTAGCTTCCGGAATACCCCTGTTGCATAGAATAGATGAGTGCCTTGCATTCTTACAGGTCCACATAAATATGGATTTGAGCCGAATGGCTGTGCAAGATGCAAGCTGCTCGGCCGCAATATCCAAGGGAGTAAGATGAAAGAGAATCTCCAGAGCTTGAGTAGGTGTGCTCCTGAGAGCCCCACTTATACACAAGCAGGCCGTTCTTTGGACTTTCATCAATAGTTTACGGTTGGCCAGAATTTTTAAAGCTGGCCACCAGACGACAACCCCATACAGCAGTATAGGCTTGACCACTGAGACGTAGAGCCAGTGTACTATGCGGGGCTCCATACCCCATCTCTTTCCAATAGCATTTTTGCAGGAGTAGAGCGCTATAGTAGCTTTCTTTACTCTCTCTACAATATTTGGTTTCCAGCTTAGCTTGCTGTCCAAAAGTAGTCCGAGGTATTTTGCTCTATCCGTAAAGATCAAGCGAGTACCATTTAATGTCGGCGGATCACACTGAGGAAGTTTGTGCTTCCTGGTAAAGAGGACCAGCTCTGTTTTCTGTGGGTTTGCGTTCTGTCCGCAGCCAAGTGCCCACTCAGAAAGGTAGCCAAGCGCGCACTGCATGCGCTCACTCAGCGTACTAGGATATTTACCGAAGACCGCAATAGCAACGTCATTCGCGTAAGCAACTACCTTGAAGCCTTGCCCTTCCAGGTTTAGTAACAGGTCATTTATGACCAAGTTCCAAAGAAGGGGGGATAGGACCCCACCTTGAGGTGTCCCTCTGCTCACGTATCTGCCGGCAGACGTCCCACCCAGATAAGCTGTCACGATCCTGCTTCTAAGCATATGATCTATCCAGCCCCTGAGTGACGCGTCTACCCACAGACACGCAAGGGCCCGAGTGATTGCCCCCGCTCGGACGTTGCTAAAGGCCCCCTCTATATCCAAGAGGGTTACCATTGAATATTCCTTATATTCAAGTGATTTCCCAATCGGACCTATAAGTGAGTGGAGAACTGTTTCCACCGATCGTCCCTTACAGTATGCGTGTTGAGATCCCGACAGCTCGCCCGGCTTGATTGAGCCCCTAATGTAAGCCTCTATTATTCTTTCCAGTGTTTTCAACAGAAAAGAAGATAAGCTTATAGGCCTAAAGTCTTTGGGATAGCAGTGAGAGCTTTTTCCCGCCTTAGGTATAAATATTACTTTTACTTCAGTCCACTTTCTAGGAATGTGACAGAGTTCTAGGCTGCCTTTGAAGATAACTTCCAGCCAGGGTAGGGTTAAGTCAATAGTTCACTGGATATCTGCAGGGATAATGCCATCAGGTCCTGCCGACTTGTATGGCTTAAAGCTGTTTATTGCCCATAGGATATTCCGCCTCTTTACTATATGACTTACGGAGTCTGTACCCCTATTTATCATGGGCTTCTCCGGAGCTAGTACCGAGCACTCCGGGAAGTGCGTTTCTAGTAATAGCTCCAGGGATTCCTCACTACATATAGTCCATGAACCATCCGGTCTTTGTAGATAACCCGGGATGGAAGGACTAGAACTTAGCACTTTGCGTAGCCTGGCCGCCTCCGAGGACTCCTGTATATTGCCACAGTAGAGCTCCCAGGCCCTCGTTTTGGCTGCTCTGAGCTCGTACTTATAGGTTTTGAGGACTTCCTTATTAGTTTTGAGGACTTCCTTATTACAGTCCCAATCTGCAGCAGTATTTGTGTTCCTCGCTTTCTTGAACAGTCTCCTGCATTTCATACGAGTAACTTGGAGTTCTCTCGATCACCAGGGCCGAGATTTACCCAAGGGCCTACTGATAGGACATGCACCTAACATGGCCTTGTTAAAAGCATCAGATAGCTTGGTTACTAGAGCATCAAGCTGCTGTATAGATGCAGGAGGGTTTGGAACCGATACCGGTAATAAGTTACCCAGAATGGTTCTGAAACAATCCCAATCAGTTTTCCTCCTATTTCTGAAGGGTGGTTTGCTAGTGGGTTTTGTATCCACTTCGTACTAGAGATAATAATGGTCAGAAAAGGAATGGTCTTCGGACACTTTCCAGTTCAATACCTTTTCCTTAATAAAATCCGAGACAAGTGTGATGTCCAACACTTCCTGTCTATTTTTAGTAATAAAGGTTGGCTTACACCCGATATTACATATATTTAGGTTAGTACTTATAATAAAATCAAGGAGTAACTCACCTCGCCTGTTTATATCTGTACTTCCCGAGATTGAGTGATGCGCATTAGCATCACTGCCCATGATGACTCCTACCTTTCGTTTTCGAGCCTCCATGATTGCACTGCCCAACCTACCTGATGGTATATTTTCCTGCTCGTATGGTCGATATTAGCCAGAGATTTTGCCCTTCCATCTCAATGCTAGCCACCACTACATCAGCGTTGCTGTAATTTAGTAGTAAGAAAATATTCAAATTATTTCTAGCGACAATGCAGGAACGTATCTTACCTTCATTTTTCGCATGTAGTATTTTATATTTAGGAGTTCTGAGGCCCAGCACCCGGTCACTATTGACCCAAGGTTCCTGGACCAGAACCACATCAATGGACTCAGATTCCATTTTTAGCAGAAGGGCCGCCGAGGCGGCTTTACAGTGATGGAGATTGATCTGAAGAATCTTAAGTATTAGATATTGCTTCCCTCCACCACTGTTGAGTCAGACTCCCCTGACGTCGATTCATCCGTTAGGAGCACACAACTTAGTCCCAATGATCTCGAAATCTCCAGGGATCCAGTCCAGGGATCGTGTCTCCTGAGCGTCCTCCGGGGTGCTGCGGACTTCTGGGTCACCAACACCAGGCGGGGCACCACAAGTGGTTTCCCCCCCTGCTGCAGGTGCCCCAGATCTGTCAGCCTCATCGCGCTTATAAATTTTGAGCGTAATCGCTCCAAATCCATAGCTGATCAGGCCTCCAGATTTTGCCAAAGCACCCACGGATTCTCTGTTGATGATAAAGACGGCCGATCCGTGATCTGCTTCCGCCTTTACCTCTTCTAACCTGCCAATCTTCCAGGTGGCCGTTGGCAGATCCGGATTGCTGATTTTCAACATTTCCAAGATCTCTCTTGGGTCGGTAGGCTCCGCAGGGATCCAGGCTCGCGCCCTTGGCCTGCAGGGAATTTCTTCCCTCGTCACTACCTCTAGTTTAGCCCCCGGCCAGACTACGCCCAGGCTGCCGATCGCCTTTTTGTAGAGGCGATCACCGACCTTTCATCGGCACAGGCAGTCAGTTTGACGTGCCATCCTCCATCTCGGCAGGACGGAGCAGGTCCTAGGTTCTCCCTCATGATGTTCAGGAAGATGGCGGCTAAGGCCTTCTCCACCTTCCTCCAGTTAGGGGTCGTAATGCTCGCATCTTCTTGAGCCCTGTCAACGACTGCCATGATCAGGTGATCCTTTAGCACCTCGTTGAAGGGCCTAGCAACATTTTCTGGAACCCGCTTCTTTTTCGCCTCCGTAGACGGTTCATCATCAGATCTCTGCTTTTTCGGCTGTGAGATTCCAACGGAACCCTCCTGCTTTGGCTCAGTGATACGCTTTGCCCACGCAAGCGTATCCCTGTCTCTATCCGTTATCTGCTCCAATGGAATGTTGCTGATCTTGTAGATCATGCGCCTAGCTCTCTTCCTGGTCTGGTAATTCGCTGATACTGGAGGGCCAGCATTCGTGCCTTTGCCCTTTGGTTTTGAGGGGCCAGCCTCATTTGGTCTTATGCCCCTTTTTGTACTTTGGAGACCAGGCCTAAAGGCCGATGTCTCCACAGCACTGGTTTCCGGTTTTTTAAGAGCCCCGGTCTCTATTGATTTTAGTTTATCACCCATAAAGGTCCCACGAGTAGCGGAGAAAGAAGGTCCACCTGTGCAGAGATCCGCATTACACAGGTAAGGCTACATGATCCGGAGGGCGCCAAATACTCGGATACACCGTTAGAGGCTGGGCTAGTTTTTATACTGGGGCCCCAGCCTGGCCGGTTATCAGCACGGTACGGTTGACACCTTAACCCGGCCCAGTTGTTTAGCGCCGTGTTTTCGCCTAGTACATCCCATAAACATGGTGTACTAGTTACCCGGAGGTCACCACGGGGAAGTAACACGCACACTTGTGGAAGCTGCAAGATACGGAGCTGGCAACAAGTACCAAATTAATTCTTCCAAGACCGCTTCACACCTAGACCACCTTATCTACGGGTTGTCGACACGTTTATAGGAATAAGATAGTTTAGGAATAATTTTGATTTATGCACTATATATTAGATGTAGATATATTTTGTGAATACTTGAAAAACTGCCATTCATGTTTAGTCTGTACAATATTGGATACATAAAATACTAAGATGCAGTTTTTCAGTTACATAACATAATTATGATTCTTCAAGTACAAATCAATTAATTTTAAAAAGACGGAGCATGACTTATAATTTTTGATTTGGGCAAAAAATTTAATATCATTTAGAACTCCAAGAGTTTAAAGTATGTCCAAGTTTAAAATTGGTTCCGGATTAGCTTTGTCCTTTTGAATAAATTAATAAAAAATTCTAATTCTGAACCGGTTTCACAATATACTTTAAAACGCTTGAAAGAAACGTTTTACGATTAATGGCAAAAATATTTTGAGAATTTGAATTAGCTTCGGGAATAAATTGACCGTGGACTTTATATACGGCAGAGTATAATTATAATCTATAATAGTTTATACCACTCGTTCCCTCGATATTTTGAAATGAGCATTCCATTATATTGTTGTTTATACATATTATTCGGCTTGTGCAGTTTCATTGACGTACATGGACATATCGTTTATTTTTAGATTTTGTTTCCAGTTCTTTATTTACCAAAAGATCTATATGAATTATCTTATAAAAAGCCAATTTAACAGTCCAGCTTTGAATTACGTATATGTAAATTAATGACTTTTAAAACTAATATCCAGTATGTAGGTGTGTGTCATAGTTGCGTCAATAACGTGTTTTATTAAGTGATTCGATATTTAAGTACCAAATAATTATTAATTTTATCTAATTAAATTCGGAAATACCGTATACATACACATATAACTATAGATTCTTGTCAATGCAGCATTGCTATTTATGTCCGTTGAAGGAAATACCAAAAAAACTTTTTATTCTTATATAACTATTTATACAATATTGCATATAATCTGCACGATGATTACACATCTAATTATCATAATAAAATATAATTAATCAAATAATTGAGAACCTTGAATAAAATCTTCAATATATGCCTGCGCTGTATATTATGTATATAGTTTCTGCAAACTAATAAACGCTAAAATCCACTTCCCTAAAGTAGCCGTCGTACATATACATAATAAATAGACAAACAAAAAACTAAATTTTCAATAGTTCACGACTTTGAAATTGAAGATCTTATATTCTTAATACGAACATTTTTAAATAACAATGATTAATTATATATCGCATTATGGTAATTTGAATGACATGCAAAAAAAAGTGTCCATATACCAAAAACTACGTCATTCCCGCGCATTTCTTTGTACATACTCGTATATGCAAATAAAATAGAATTTACCTAAATAATTCACGTTCTTTGATTTTTTAAGCAATTTAATAGTTTTGAAATGATTGGTCTTATGCAATATTTGTCCGTTGTATGGATGTATAGCTATTTACTTGCTATCCCATACTCGTCCATATATATGATTTATATGAAATCTCACTTTGCAAATTTATACAAAACGCAATAAAAAAACTCATCTAAATGCGCAAATTCGTTCATGTCCTCGTCCTCTTGATCAAATATTATTTATTAGCTTAGGTTTTATAATAATATATATTTTAAAGTGGTACCAAGAAACATAAGTTATATGTTATTTTAGCTACTTAGCAAAATAAATAATTATAAAATATGTGCTAAAATGCAAGCTAAGAATCGTTTTACATGCGTCTATCCTAAAGAGTATATTTTCTTACAACCAGATATACATACATATATATTGAACGAGTTAATTACTAATTACACATTGAAGTTGATTTAGTTTTGAATGTATACATTACCGTTTGTAACGTACGTTCTAAATGGAGTGTCACGTGTCACGAAATGCAGTTTTAGTCAAAGTTTCATAGAGAACAAACGGCATTTTAACAAATTTCTACTAAAGATCATTGTCGAATGTTTTCTTCAATCAACATATCAAATTAATTCAATCAACATATCAAATTAACACCAGTTTATGGAGCCTTCCGATGTGACAGTATCGGCGTCTCAGGCAATGGTTCCACGGGTACAGTTACAGGCGATACCGGTGGATCCACTGGTACCAGTCAGCAATATTAGTCTACGGTAGCGAGGAATGCAAGTTGTTCAGATTAACCTGCAACATATAAAGGTTGCTACAGGGTCCGAACTTCTTAGACCGACTGGATCGGGAGAGGATGAAGTTTTAATTCAAGAACATTGAAGTAACAATAACAGGATCTGTGGCCTCATTTTAAAAGGGTATAAGATCGTATACTCAAGTTCAGATCCTGCATTCTTGAAAAAATTAATTTAAACATTTTCCTACTTTCTCAATGCAGCCGTGGTGACATATATAACTGCAATCAGCCTGGAGGTTGGCAGCAGTCATATTTGTCTGATATCAGCCTATATATGAATCGGGGCAAGGAGGTTCCGTCGGATAACCTGGTGAAACTGGTCCTCGAAGCAGGAAATTGGAGGATTCGTGTGATAATTGGTGTGAAAAGGGGCATCGAACAATCTGGAGAAGCACAGACATCAACAAAATGGATGAGTTATGTGTTGATTACTTATTAAATACCAATCTTTTTGTGTGTAATAAGCGAGAATCAATATTTATTACTAGGAATAGGCAGGATGTTCTAGACGTAATCTTCGCTTCAGATAATATTTATCATATGGTCAGGGAATGAAGTATGTTGAAAGAACATTCCTTGTATGCCACCCGGATTCTCTTGAGGAATCCAAGAAGGTTGGTGAACGCTATCTCAAACGCCTGCAATCAGTCCTTTAATGCTACTTTACTTATGGGAAGGCCTGGGGACTTTACAAACGACTTGAACGGAAGCCCGTAATAAAACCAGAAGCACGAAAGAGGCTCGAGATTATACTTATAATGAATTAAGGAAGACAAGGAGGAAATTTTAGAGAGTCCTCTTTGATAGAATGGAGTAAGTGTCCGAGACTTCTCGCCTTAGGAAATTTTGTCTACTAACCCAACCAGTCCTAAGCTATTTAATTAAACCGGATGGTTCCTGGACAATTTCTAGTGAGAAATACTTGAAGCTTACAATCGAAACCCACCTTCCAGGAAGGTTTGATGACCCGACGAGGTCTAGTACGGATTCTATATAGGCACGAAATTGTTTCCAACCCTATAAATTGGTTGGTCTGGATCAAATCATACTGCTGGAGGTAATCTTCAAGGGGTGTTTAAAGCTGGTCTATATTTCACAATATTGCAGAGGTCAGTGTGGTTTTTATTCCGAAAGTGGAGAAGATCTCACATGGCTAATCAAAGGACTTAGGTTTGAATCCCAACAGAGGCGGGATGCAAAAGGGATTTTTCATCTCCCGATTACGATCGGTGATTAAATTGAAAACATCTATGACCCTCTGTTGGAATGTAGAACTCATGGGCCGACCCATCTTCCATGTCACTGTACAGGGTGACATGGAGCTATGAAATGCGCAGGTGGTATACTGTACTTGTGTGAATGGGATGAATGAATGGATTGAATGAATGTTGTGTGAATATAAGGTAAGGCTATGGACCGTAAAAGTGTCTATGCCAAGTCCTTTTAAAAAAAAAAAAAAAGGACTTAAAACCTATAACTCTATCATCCATCCTGTTGAAAATTTTGTTAAGGTTAATAGGTGTATACATGCGATCAAAAATATAACTCAGTGACTGGACGTGCGTAGTGTAAAGAGAACTCGGTATCGGCACAGCTCTGCATACCGTATAGCACGTACGATTGAGAACTATCGTAGCAAAAGTTCTGTATGCTGCCCTCCCTCAAAATATATAAGCACAGGCAAGAAGGTAATGCAGAATTCACTCTCAAAAATTACGAGATTAGCCAGCTGATGTGGACTGGGAATCAATCCGACCAAAACTGATATGATACTCTATACGGGAATAACAAAACCCCAGGAGTCGATACTTATGTATGGAATGAGTATGTGGTGACCAGCTCTTGAGAAACAACGTATATAGGACTAGGATCGAGAAGGTGCAGAGGATGCTCTGAATACTCTCTATAAGCAGGCGCTGAGGAATACCTCGCCTTGAAGAATGAACAAAGTTGCATCACAGTGGAAATGCCTTCATAAAATAAGCAGATCACTAGGGAAAGAACTGGCCACTTTCGACTACACTACACCTAAGACACGAAGTTATGCAATTTTCCACAGACGGCCCCAAGCTAGACGATAATGTAAGGAGCGGGAGTCTTCTGTGATAAACAGAACGTAAATATTTTAGTTGGGTGATAGCGTTTGAGAAGGTCCTGACTTGGTTGAGACATAATGTCGTATCCTCGATTTATATTGAAATCAGTTTCTCTGGAATCAAGGGCGTCGTTGGGTTGGCACTCTTCTTTTAATGAGATTAGTGAGCATTTCAACAACCAGATAATGTGGATTTCCGCAGCCACTCGAAACTGCAGGATAGACGAACTGGCTAGGCATGGTATACGACTTTTCATTTGTAACCGGAAAGTGCAAGCTTGGGGAAACCTATTAGAATACTTAAACTGCCGCTTAAGCAAGAGGTAGTCGCCTTGGCAAATCAAAGCTGGACTAACAGCTTCACTTGTGGCGTAGCACGGCAAGTTTGTGCAAAACTAGACTTGAAGTGTTCCAAAACTTTAATCTCCCTATACTTCGACGTAATTTAAGAACGGTCGTGCGGATACTGACAGGACAGTGCATTTTCAAAAAACATGCGAGGAGACTAGGTCATGCGGAAACAAATGGCTTCTGTAGAATCTGCATGGATGAGGAGGAGGAATAGGCTTTAGTTTCACTTGCTATGCTCTTGTCCGGTATTAGCAGACAGCAGACATACGCATATAAGCAGATACGAGTACATAATGAACAGCGTCTCGATTCTCGAAACTATAAAGTGCGAGATATGTATACTACGCTTCATAAGTAGCTTTGAACGGTTCCACTAGAGGAAAAAATCCTATGGTATCACGATGGACCGTTACCGGTGTAAGTGTGCCTTGGCAGCCACTCTAACCTAACTTAGCCTATCCCACCCTAAATTGGGTTTTTATTGGTTCTGTGACTCAAGGCTCTCTCAAGTCTTTTACAGTTTGCTTATTTGCTTCCTTGTTTTACGCCATTACCAATCAAATCGAGAACACACGACTACAGGTACGATTTAATTGATACAGTGTATAGCTCGGTAACCGATGGTTCGGCTTATGAATTTTGTACTCTTTACAGACGGCCTCTATTGAGATTAAGACCTCCTGATCCATATACGTCATAAACTTGAAAAACTGTGCTATTTGCTCGGTATAATTTGAATGATACGCCGATATTATATAAATCAGCTTAATTTAACGAAAATTCGAAATTTAAAAAATTCGCTAAAATCTTGTCCCTAGTTAACTTTATCTAAATTTGTGAAATTCGAATATTAGAAAATTGGAGGTATGCTCTGAAATTCAAAAAATATCCACTCGGATAAATGTCAAGAATCTTTATGTTTTCTGAGTTATAATTCATAATTGTAAAGGCCAATATATCTTCGAAACCGAATTTTGAAAATGGTTTTTTATCAAAATCTTAAAATCCGAATATAATTCACTCAATTTTATAAATCCTATATACGAGACATATGCAAGTCATAAAAGTGTTTTAAAAATTAAAGTATCCGTCAAAATTTTGAGAACTATTCTAAAATTGAATACATTTTGCTAAATTTAGATAATGCTTCAAATGTTTAGCACAGAATACATTTTTAAAACTTGATAATTTTTCAAATATTTAAAATTCATGCAACATTATAGATTTTGATGAAAATCCGATCCGAACTTGATGACTTCGAAAAATTAAACAAGCAGTAAAATTACCAGCCACGTGCACCAATGCCAAATAACTTTAGGTGTAAGCATCTTTATTCTCAAGAAGTGGGGAATTTGGCGTAACATGCAATATGGTATATGGTATTTTGGTTTGCGAACCGAGAATCATGAACCCAAAAGTCGAAATAAAACCAAATGCTACCCCTAACTGTGCATGATAAAACTGCTTACACTAACATTGATAAGGCCAACCTGCTGGCCCTGTAATTCCACGGCTAATAATTGAGAAGTTTCTCAATTATGAAGTCTCTCACTCTTGATGGTGAATTGATTATTGATGACAATAACTTGTTACTTAATTGGCAACACATGCCAGGCCGCGTGTCTTCTCAACAACAAGGTTTAATAATTACCTGACCTGAGGGTTTATAACTCCATAATTTATTACAATACGTCCAAACTTTAATACAATTGCCAATCGCGAGAATCACGCGGTCATTTTCTAATTATCTAATTGAGAACCTTACACCGCCAATTTGTAACTTTTCATGATAATTGTGATATCGAACTGAAGTACGAAGTGAAGTTGTTGTAGTTTAATAGCTTTGTTGTTTAAGAATGAAGATTATGTCTAATTGTTTAATGCTATTCGGATGCTTATTGTTAAAAATATGGGTTTAAGTTTGACTAGCTTAGTCAATCATGTGTCTAGTGTCTTATTGTCTCATTACCTAATAAAGTAAATAATTTTACAAAATGTGTTAAAATGCAAGACAAGAATTTTGTTTTCGCCTTGTGAATTTAAAACAAAAAACTTTTTTATTTACGTACTGTACAAGTTAATTATTAATTACACATTGATTTATTTTTAATTTAATTAGTAGTTTACGTATACGTATACCTAATACTATATAATTTATAAGATCAAGAATATTTATTAGGTTTAACTTTTAACACCGGACGTGACATGAAACGTTTTTACGGTCGAAATTCCATCTAATGAAATATTACGATTAGACAATTAAATAATTAAATTACGAAAAGCTTTAACATATGGCATTATGCGACATCTATTGTTCGGCATTGAAGCTTCAAAAGTATGTCGCACATCGATGAAGGGGGGCCTATATATTAATAGCGTAAACTTGTACAATGTGCTATATTAATGATACGAACCAACATTTATTTATTTTTCTCATAGTATACTACTGACATCTAGTTGTACCTAGATTCTTTAATTTATAACAAGAAATATTCTATTTCGATATGAATCAGTACTTTTTTAATTTTGAAAACTTGAAATCAAACCGCATGGTTTGCTATAGTAGCTGTTTATGCGGGCTGCAATTATTACCTATTTGATCACGGCTAGGTTAAATTGATGCAACAGGCAGCAATATTTGTTGTATAGCAACTTACTATATTATTGGAGCGTCTATATACTAATAGCGTAAACAAGTACAATGTGCTATATCAATGACACGAACCAATATTTATTTATTCTTCTCGTAGTATACTATTGACATCTAGTTACCTCTAGATTCTTTAATTTAAAACAAATATTTTATTTCGATATGAATCAGTATTTTTTCAGTTTTGAAAATTTTAAATCAAAATTATAATGTTTCTATGGAGTTTTTATGGAACGGTACAAATGTCCAAAAACCAATCAAATGTCGAATTGTCTCATGAAAATGCATTAAACAGTTTATACAAATTTAAAATTATAAAACTTAAAAATATTAACCAAACTTATAAAAGAACTAATTAAAAATGCAAATAAATCTAAAACGAATAAATTATTTAAAAAACCGCTGAAGTGTTCTAAAAATAGAACGTCTCATTAAAATGGTTTATAATTTTTAGATAGTAGATTTGCACAAACAGAGACCATATAGAAAATTACCAAAAGGCTCTAGTCTAACAGAAAAATGCCAAAATAGCTGAAAATATAGACCCTAAAGAATCTCACCCCTTCCCTAACTTCTCGAAAAATCAATGTAAAATTATAACGCGGCTCATAAGTTGGTAATTTCTATTAAATTCATCTTACAAAAACAGCCAACATATAGAGCATAACCATAAGGCTCTAGTCAGCCAGAAAAATACCAAATCAGCTGAAAATATAATCCCTAAAGGGCTCATCCCTTCCGAAAAATCTCGAAAAATCATTTTATAGAAACAGCCACCATATTCCAGATGACCATAAGGCTCCAGAGTCTATCAAAAAAAATGCCAAAGTAATAAAAAATGTAAATCCGGAAGTGTGTCATCCGTTCCTGAAAGAGCTGGCAGTCATTCTTTGTATCCTCTAAGGCTACTGCTAAAATCTTAACACTTTGCAAGTGCGTGAAGCTGAAGCTTTACAAAGCGTTGATCAGGCCCGTTGTTATGTTTGGATGTGAAAGTTGGGCGCTGACGGATGAGTACGAGAGATGGATCCTTACATTTGAGAGAAAAGTCATGCGTGTGATTTACGGCCCAAAACGCGTAATAGATTGTACATACCGAGTTCTGTACAATTTCGAGATCAGAGATCTGATGAAGATCCCCGACATTGTACCTAAAACATATAAGTAAAATCTCAGCGAGTACGCTGGCTCGGTCACGTTCTGCGTGCTGATCAGGAACGAATTGTACAGCGATCTCTGAACGGAGAGCCACCATATGGTAGGCGCAGAGGTCGTTGCAGGCGACGATGGCTCCACGGTGTAGAGAATGACTTGGCTTCTTCAGGTTGTCTAAGACAGCATGAAGACCAGTAAAGGCCTTTAAATACTGTTTATTATTATTATTAATAAAAAATGTAGATCCGGAAGGGTGTCATCCGTTCCTGAAATTCTCGAATAATTCATATTAATATATGACGTCACTAGCAACTTGATATTTTGACATTTGTACCGTTCCATAAAATCTCCATAGAAACTTCATTCCCGTAACTATAGATTGCAATAGTTTCACCCATAAGAGTTTCAGTTTTTTCACAATTAAGTATGGAAACTCCAATCTATAACCAATATGCCGTGACATTTTTCTAATACTTGAGATCATAACACACCTACAATCTTAAAAAATTCTATCGGATCTTTCCGTCATGTGGGAAGTTAGAATGAAAATTTAGAAAAACAAACTGATCCAGGCTAAATATCAATCTTTTAGCATTTTTCATGCCAGCGATCAAAGTATAAGGCGCATTTTAGAGTACGAAACTATTCAAATTTACATCAAACCATTTTACGGTCTCTACCATCTTTATTCACTGACCATTAACAGATACAAATGGTGGTTTCCAAATGTCAAATGTTCCTTTAAGTTGAGTCATGGGTTGGTTATTATCAGAGAATTTTAGCAGAGAAATAGTGGTATATGATCGAGTAGGAAAACTCCTACAGTATACTTTTGCTCCGACTCTTTAACGTTGAACATTGTCAGCATATTGCATCCTCTGTCAGCCGGATTGCTTGTCATTATATGCACCACTGTTCCGGTTAACATTGACATCAACCTGCCATCAATTTTTCAAGTAATCTTCCTAAGACTGGCAACAACATAATAGGTCGATAAGATTTAGGATCGGTAGGTTTTCTGTCGCCTTCCTTTCTTATGATCACTATACTTTCAAGCTTTTAGAAATATTCCTTTATCCAGACAAATATTCATGAAATTGGTGATACTTGACTCTATTACAGCCTGGCGCTTTATTTGGTTAGACCTGATTGCGGGCAGCAGTGATTTTAGTAAACATTGCTGCCCGACAAATTCACGTATGTACACGAGGTATAGTTGTGTTACAAAGTGTACATTGAGGTATAGTTATGTTACACATTGCCTAATGAACATTTTTAATTTTTCTGGGTAGAAATTTTGGGATAAATTCACAGACTTGGGTTTTTTACGATCGTTCTGTGAAACGAAAAACTATTAGGTGTCTACTATTTTATGGTTTATGTAAAACTATTAGCAGCTTTGATTGAATAGTACGGCTCACTGTCAAATAGCTATTGAGGTCGAGCCATTTTTTATTTGGATTTCTTAAGAAGCCATAATGTGGTAAATAGAATATCCGTAACTTTCTCTTGTATACTAAAAAGGTTTGCAGAGTAATTTACCTAAGACTGGCAACAACATAATATTTCGATAAGATTTAGGATTGTAGGTTTTCTGTCGCCTTCTTTCTTTCTGACCATTTGGCCATTTTTTGAAACTTTTGGAAAAATTCCTTTATCCAAACGAACATTCAAGAAATTGGTGATACTTGACCCTATTACAAGCCACGCACACTGTATCACTTCGACCCCGATGTTGTATAGGCCTGGTGCTTCACTGGGTTTCATAGACTTGATTGCGGACGTGGATTCTTTAGTGCTGAAATGGAGGCTGGAACAATGTACCTTTGATTGCTTATTTCTCTTGGTATATTGGTGTCTTCTGCTTCACTATCGTCGGACAGTAGTAGTTTTAGTAAACATTGCTGTCCGACGAATTCACGTATGTACACGAGGCACTTGTGTTACACATTGTAATTGAGAATCATCTTATAAACATGGTAAATACCATAATTCCACTGTCTTTATTTTGCGCCAATTACGAGCCATGGAAGATCAATTTGATATTGAAACAGGTGAATACCGAGGATATATAGCGCAATATCTAGAACTGCGACGTTTGGATTGGGAGGTACCGGGTTCGAATTCCAACAGATGCTATGCAGTGTGCAGATGGCCAGTTAAAAGACGGACCTATAGGCGTGTATAAAATAGGGATTCTGTTCAGCTTTCAAATGACAATAAATCCACAATTACGATGGACCTTTGCAATTATAATAAAGCTTAAGCCTTGGGAATACCCAATTACAAGCAGCTGTGATTGGATAGTACGGTCAAATAGCTATTGAGGATGAGCCATATTATCTCTTTGGAGATTTGTTGAAAACTACTCGTCACTTTGCATAATGGAATTTGGATTTATTGAATGTTCTAAAAAAGGTTTGCAGACTAAACGTGGTGTTTAGGTCTAAATTTTGAGCGAAGAAAATATTGTCTGGTTTGAACTTATAAATTCTTGAATGAGTTTATGAAACTATGCCAGAATTTTTAATACTTTACAAATCTCAATACTTACTCAACCACACAGATAGGTTCTCGGAATAAAACAAATTCATCTTGCGATAAAGATTACATTATTTTATTAATCATGAACTAGAATATCATTTTTAAACAACAAAAACTGAATACATTCAAAGTGCATATACACAAATACATAAATTATTATGGCACATCGTAGAGCTTCACCATATTTAAGTATTCTCATCTTCATAATTTTTGAATTGAATTAAAATTACCAAATACGTTGTGATGGCACTCACGATCGTAAACATTAAAGTTGCATTTATCGACACAAACTTATTTGCCGTGAACTTGTACTGATAGTGTAGCTTGCGATATGAAAAGTATTCAATCAATTTATTCATCTCGTCCGTGTATTTATAGTCATTGTTCTTCAACGAATGATGATTAGCCCAGCGGAATAGTTCTTCGATCCGTTTTACCTGAAAAGAAAAATTACACCTTATTGAACAATTTAATTAAACCAATTTTTTTATGCCCATAAAATTGATGTTTCAGCATAGGTTCTAGATAAACCACTTACACTATTTATAGTGACATGACAAAAAAATGTGATACTGCTCAGTTTAATCACATTCGGTAGCATCCAAACGAAAATCGAAAACACCACTGTATACTTTTTAATTGTAACCACATCGGATAGAGTCGAAAATATCATGTAGACCTGGGTCGTGGTCAACGTAAAGTCATGCAAAATCACAAGCAAACATGGAATACCATAAAAATTGTTAAGCATATCAATTCCGGACGCCATGGTTTTATAAAGCTTAAAAATTTTGTACAATTTCTTTAGGCCAGATTTTGAATCATAATTCTGATCATCCGTCGCCATAAATCGCTTTAAACAACGTTTTATAATCGAAAATCGTTCCAAGAGCATTACAATATAATTGGTGTACGTTAAACTATTAAGACCGTTGAGTCCAGCGGCATATGCATAAAATGTCAAAAATACAATTGTGTTTAGAATCCGTTCGGAGTAAAACATTTGCAAGAATAAAAAATTTTGCAGGACAAAATAGTACAGCAAAACGCCAATAATGTACACAATCGATCGTTGCATCGACAATTTGTATTGTAGCGCATTCTTGTGGTTCGTCAACTTCATAAGTTTCACATCAAAATCGTTAATCAATTCCAAAAACCGAATATGTTCATACTTATAGTAGTACGAGTTCAGGGTGAACAGCACAAAACTACAAACGGTTATTGTTATTTCAAAGGTGCCAATGAACGCAACCATAGCATTATGACTTTTTTTATTCACAACTGGATTTGCAGCGACAGTAAATGTAAAATTTTCGTTATTGGTTAATGCCACGACATCCTTTTGAATAGCGGCTAAATTATTACTAACCAGATCCGTAAAATTAACGATGGTGGGGCTGGCGGCCATTTCACGGCTTGTTTTTAAATTAATACTTTGAAATAAATATGTGGTTATGGTAAAATAAGCACTTGACAGGACCAGCACCATGACAAATAAATATTTTGGTATAACAAATTTATTGTGACGTTTCGAATAGTAAAATGGCGAAATTAAAAATATAAATTACACGTATAAATTGTAACGGATTGTGTCGTAGAAATTCATTGCGCGGTTTAAAAATTTTTGGTAAGCTTATTAACAAACAAGAACAGCGGCTATCAATTCGGCTTGTTTATTCGGCTTGTTTATTTATATATAAACTTAACACAATATACTATTAATGAATTTGAATAATTACTTTAATTAAATTGGGCGATCTATGATAACATTAATTATTATTTATATCAATTATTGTTATTGAAACTAATTATTATTAGAAGAATTGGGATAGAGATATATCAATTAATGGTCGGACAAATAATTACGTTCCATTTTTAATCAAACATATTAACTATTTAAGATTGTAATCAACATTTATTGATATTTTTTGATATATAAAAAAAACAGTGTTTAAAGGCCATTACTGGCCCCTGACTGCGTCAACAATCTGGCTCCAACGGTTTCGATCCTGGGCTTGGTCTTTATACTGTCCTATAGACAACCAAGAAGAAGCCAAGTCATTCTCCACTCCGTGGAGCCATCGTCGCTTGCAACGACCTTTGCGCCTCCCATATGGTGGCTCTTCTTTCAGAGATCGCTGCACAATTCGTTCCGGATCAGCATGCAGAACGTCATCGAGCCAGCGTGCTCGCTGAGTTCTTATTTCATGCATAATATCGGGGTTCTTCGTCAGATCTCTGATCTCGATAGGTGTTTAGATATTAGCAGTGGCCTTAGAGGATACAAAGCACGACTGCCAGCTGCCAGCCGCACTTTAATATCCTCACCCACACTGTTATCGTGATTAATAAGAGAGCCCAAATATTTGAACCTCCTCACTCCTTCAAACGTGTAGTGGCCACTACAAAAATCTGGTGTGCCATTGTCCCTGTAACCAGAGATCATGTATTTCGTTTTTGACTCATTGATCTGGAGTCCAACAGAAGCTGAAAACTCTACAAGCGGATCAAGTATTTCTTTCACTCCGTTGCTATTCAGTCCAATCACGCAAGCACCTGATTGGACTGGCGATATAAGATGTTGCGCTGAGGTGTTTCAGTTTTACGAAAGATGCACTCCAACATGAGATTAAACCGACTTTCTCGATTGATCGAGTCATAGGCCTGCCGGAAATTCAGGAACACCTGATGCCCTGGGATGGAAGTTTCATAATATTTATAGATAGAATCATCCGCAGCGAAAAGACCTGATCGATTCGGTCGAAATCCTTTTTGATAGTCACCAACCTTGATAGTTTCACTGAGCAAATAGCGCAGTGGTTAAAGCTGCGAGGTTAGGATCGGGAGGTACCGGGTTCGAATCCCAACAGAGGCGGGATGCAAAAGGGATTTTTCATCTGCCGATCACGATCGGTGATTAAATTGAAAACATCTTTGACCCTCTGTTGGAATGTAGAACTCATGGGCCGACCCATCTTAAATTTCATTGGCTGAGCTACTGGCGGCGTTTTCCGTGTCCCCCTGCGGACCGGCTCATCTGCCTTTACATTTCCTGCGATATTGAAGTGCCCTGGCACTCACGTCAAGCTGATGTTGAACTGATCAGCCATCTCCTTCAAAGATGCCAAACAGTTTTGGGCTACCTTCGACGTCAGCGAGTATGATTGTAGCTGGTTGTTCGTAAAAAATACGAATATCCCTCGTAGATGTTAGGTACATTATACTTCAACTAGTGCCCCACAGAATACCCTGCAGCCAACCCCTCTATCTCTTTTTGAGCCATCCGTGAAGAAGCTTATCGCTTCATTGTCCATAACCGTCTCATTCACCCAGTCCTCTCTGGTGGAAAACTAAGTTTGGAATCTCAACTCAAGAGATGGCGAAGGGATATCGTAGTCGGTAGTTTCAGGAATACCCCTGTTGCATAGGATGGAAGATGCAAGCTGCTTGGCCGCAAGATCCAAAGGAGTGAGATGAGGTTCCCACTTATACACAAACAGACCGTTCTTTGGACCTTTCATCAATAGTTTCAGGTAGCTATAATTTTTAACGCTGGGAACCAAACCACAACCCCATACAGCAGTATAGGTTTAACCACTGAGACGTAGAGCCAGTGTACTATGTGGGGCTCATCTCCTTACAATGGCATTTTTGCAGGAGTGGAGCACTACAGTAGCTATTTTTACTCTTTCTACGATGTTTGATTTCCAGCTTAGCTTGCTCTCCAAAAGGAAGCCCGAGGTATTTCGTGACGGGTCACACTGAGGAAGTTTGTGCTTCTTGGTAAAGAGGACCAGTTGTATTATATTATTAGTTCACGGCTGGTCTTCATGATGACGTCAATGCTCGACTATAAACAGATCAACCTGCAACGTAGCAAGTCAGCCTCTTATGAGTTGAAGAGGCTGATTGGTGTATCGCATACATATTTTTGTCAAATCCAGGAACCGTACCTCATAAATCGCGCGGTTTCTGGTTTAGATTCGAAGTTCGGCAGGATTTTTCTAAAGTCCACCGCCCTTAAAACCAGAGCGTGCAATTATATTTCTAATGATATTGATGCCGCTCTTATTAATGAGTGCAGCACGGTTGATCTTACAACGGTGCTAATCACTCTCGTGTATGCTGATCCATGTTTCAAACTTGTCATTCCATCCTATGATTCTTGTAATGTAGTGTAGGGTCAATTATCGACCTCTCGTGATTGGTTCTGACGCTTAAGCTCATCATACCATTTGGGGTAGTTCGAATACCAACAATAGAGGATCCCCACTTTTCAATTATATTTACTCGTCTGAGTTAGAGATTATCAATGTTGGTTGTGAGCCAACGTTTGTCAATTCGGTCCATAATGATGTGATTGATATTAGTTTGTGTTCTATGACCATCGTTGACTTGATTCTAAATTGGAGGGTAACGGATTCATTCTCCTCTGAGCTCGTATCACTACTAGATATGCTACCTAATCAGATTAGGTCTATCAGAGATCTTGATTTGCAGTCAACTGTTCTAACGAAAGAAATCTCGACTGCTTTTGAAAAGTCTTGCCCTCTTATCAACAACTAGAAAAAGTATAACAAAGCCTGGTGTTCCGAACTTAAAAACTTAAGGAAGAGTGTGCGTAAAATCAAAAGTAAAGCCAAAAATACGAATCTCATTTCGGATTGGAATTGATTTTTGGTAGCTCAAAAAGCCTATAAGAAAAGCTTAAGATCCGCGCAGGTGGCTGCGTGGAAATACTTCTGTGAGGAAATTGATAGCTTATCTTTTCTCGCTAGACTTAACAATACTCCGGCTAAGAATGATACTTCTAAACTTGATAGCCTTGATGTTCTACGTTGGAGTGTTTTCTCGTTTGCACGTTTCTGTTTGCTGAATTACAGCAAGGCTTTGTACCCATGCGTAATCACCTGCTCAATCTGTTCCAGGCGTGCATTGCTTTTAGTACTGTACCATGATCCAGGAGCAGGAGTAGAGTAGTTTTCATACCTAATGTGGCAAGTCGGATTATACTGACCCAAACGCTTTTAGGCCCATTGGTCTGACCTCCATACTTTTCTTAAAGATTAAGAGAGGATCATCGAGAGATTTATTAGTGATAAATATACTTAACTACCTCCCCACTCAACAAGTCCTGCGAAACTGCTCTACATGAACTAGTAACTAGAATCGAAAGATCTCTTAATTACAAAGAGTTTCTTGTAGGTACCTTCCTGGACATTGCGGGATCTTTTGATAACACTTCGTTTTCTTCGATCACGAGTGCGTGCCCCAATTTCAATATTAATCAAACCACTGTTAGATTAATCGATTCAATGCTCAAGTCCCGTATAATTGAGACTGGTTAGATGACTCATCTGTCGTGTCTGTCAAAGTAGCCAAAGGCTGTCCACAAGGAGTAGTACTCTCACCCTAGCTGTGGCTGATGGTTATCGATTTATTACTTGTTAAATTGCAGCGATCTGGGTTCATCGTGGAAAACTGGTTAGAGAGTTTGGTGTCTTGAAAAGGAGTTGCACGTCAATCCCTCGAAAACTGATCTGGTGGTTGTGTTTTCCAAACGTAGAGACAGTGCTAATATATCTGTTTTCCTGTTTGGTAGAACAATCACAAGGACCGACCACGTCAAACACCTAGGCGTTATTCTAGATAGTAAACTCTCCTGGAAATTTCCCCTTGATTATAAGCTACAAAAGGTCATTGCGATCTTTTGTCAATGCAGAATGGCCTTTGGCAAAAAAGGGGTCTGACCCCCAAAATGATGTTATTCATCTACAAATCACTGATTTTACCTTTACTGTCGGGTAATAGTCTGTTCGGCCAATAGCCTGTCACGTTTCAACCTCTCGAGAGAACTGTGGCTCTCTCAGGATTTCTATATAGACAGTTATCCGAGTCGATAGTTTTTTTTTGAGGATAACTCTCGTTCAAAAATCAGTGCAGGATTTGGTTTCTTTTGTCCAAAGTATGGGTTCAGATTCTCGGGTAGTCTGGGAAAACACTGCACGGTTTTTCAAGCTGAATTAATTGCACTTACCAAAGTTCTAAGTTTTGAGCTACGGTGGAAGTTTTCGTACAGGTCAGGGAACACAGCGAAACGGATGGAACGTTTCGACTGTGAAGGTCTGATAAATGAAGATCAAAAGAAACGATATCAGGATCTTGTCAGCGACAACATTGAGGGAGCTAATTACCAGTCTGACTGCGTGAACTCTGTCTGGGAGGTACTGAAAACTTCGGTTGTCAGTGCTGCTCAACAGACTTTAGGTATAGTGAAAGTCAGACCCAAGAATGATTGGTTTGATGACGAGTGTCGTCTTGCAGTTGAGCAACAAAATATAGCCCATAATGAAGTGCAACAACGTCTCACAATCGCAAGGAAAAACAAGGCAGCTCTTGCAAGAAGGGCAGCTAAGCGGATTTGTAGACGGAAGAAGCGAGAATGGTGGAAGGCCGAGGTTCTGAAAGTACAACAACTCAGCAATGAGCGCAGTTCACGTAATTTCTTTAAAGGAATTACTGGATTGCACCATACTTTCAGGCCTTCGTCAACCGCCATTCGGGACCGGGATGGAAACCTCTGTGTCAACATCGACGCAGTACTTGTCGCATGGAGTGGACACTTTACTGACCTGCTTGATGTTCATCATGCGTCACAGACTGTTGTTGAGCCACCTCTAAAACAGTCTGCGGAGATTTGCACTGAGGAGCCATCCCATGAGGAATTCACTAAGGCCATGCAGAGAATGAAACGAAACCGCTCACCTGGGGTGGACTGCATTAATTCGGAGCTCTTGATATTCGGAGGGGATACTTTGTGGAACTGTCTTTTCGACCTTATTCGATTAGTATGGCGAACCGAAGTTATGCCTGATGAATGGAAAGTGGCCGCGATATGCCCCATCTTCAAGAAGGGAGACCGCTTGAAGTGTGAGAATTATCGCGGTATAGCTCTCCTTTGCACAGCATACAAGTTACTGTCATACATTTTATTGGATAGAATCACTCCTCTGGCGGAGGGCTTGGTTGGTGACTATCAGGGAGGATTTCGTCCGAATCGATCAGTCACTGATCAGGTCTTTTCGCTGCGGATGATTCTATCTAAATATTATGAGACATCCATCTCCGTACATCAGGTTTTCCTGGATTTCCGGCAGGCCTACGACTCGATCAATCGAGAGAGTTTGTGGTCTGCCCTGGAATACCTAGGAATGCCAACAAAATTGGTACGACTGTGTAGGATGACAGTGACGCAGTCTCAATGCTGTGTTAAAGTTGAGAACAGGCTATCGACAATTTTTGCAGTTAACTCGGGTGTTCGGCAGGGAGATGCTCTGTCCCCGATACTCTTTAATCTCATGTTGGAGTACATCTTTCGTAAAACTGAAACACCTCAGCGCAACATCTTATATCGCCAGTCCAATCAAGTGCTTGCATATGCAGATGACATATGCGTGATTGGACTGAATAGCAACGGAGTGAAAGAAATACTTGATCCGCTTGTAGAGTTTTCAGCTTCTGTTGGACTCCAGATCAATGAGTCCAAAACGAAATACCTGATCTCTGGTTTTAGAGACAATGGCACAATAGATTTTAGTAGTGGCCACCACACGTTTGAGGGAGTGAGGAGGTTCAAATATTTGGGCTCTCTTATTAATCACGATAACAGTGTGGGTGAGGATATTAAAGTACGGCTGGCAGCTGGCAGTCGTTCTTTGTATCCTCTAAGGCCACTGCTAAAATCTAAACACTTATCAAGTGCCGTGAAGCTGAAGCTTTACAAAGCGTTGATCAGGCCCGTTGTTATGTTTGGATGTGAAAGTTGGGCGCTGACGGATGAGTACGAGAGATGGCCACTTACATTTGAGAGAAGAATCATGCGTGTGATTTACGGCCCTAAACGCGAAATAGATGGTACATACCGAGCTCTGTACAATTTCGAGATCAGAGATCTGATGAAGATCCCCGATATTGTACATGAAGTTAGATCTCAGCGAGTACGCTGGCTCGGTCACGTTCTGCGTGCTGATCCGGAACGAATTGTGCAGCGATCTCTGAAAGGAGAGCCACCATATGGTAGGCGCAGAGGTCGTTGCAGGCGACGATGGCTCCACGATGTAGAGAACGACTTGGCCTCTTCAGATTGTCTAAGATAGTATGAAGACCAAGCTCAGGATCGAAACCGTTGGAGCCAGATTGTTGATTCAGTAAGGAGCCAGTAATGGCCTTTAACACTGTTATATTATTAATTGCACTTACCCATAGTGCGATTGAGGCATTTAAGTTTAGTGATTTAGAGAAGGATATTATTATCTGCACGGATAAACCCTTTAACTACATCTAAACTGGTGAAAGAGTGCAAACACTTCATTAATCTCCTTTGCTCTAATTCGAGAGTAAGGGTCATCATTGAACCCGACGTGAGGTTCACTAAATGTGTGTTATCCTTAAAAAAGAGCCAACTCATGGGGCTAGCTCAGGATGATCTTTGTGACGACTGTGTGGTAGAAGTGGACGACTGTCTACACTACCTTTGCACTTGTGCGGCCTTTGTCGAAGCCACATTCCAAGAGTTCAGTTATTATCCATCTACGTAGATCAGTTATTATCCATCTCTTGGTTCAAAGTTTTACAGTTTGCGAAGGCTGCAGTGCGCTTATGCGAGTTAGGATAGATCCTCAAATATACTCAAGAAATATCGTCAATACAGCTTTTCGAAAGTGTGCTAGTGACTTTCCGCATCATAGCGAAAAAAGCAACAAAGTGTCATGGAAAAATATCTTTTCTTAAAAAAAATCACATAAGGTCTTTTGAGCCGGATTATTCCAATTTGAGAGGCTGCATAGTGTTGTGAATAATTACAAAGCAATTACAAGCTCGGACGCAAAACGAGCGCTAGAAAAGTATTCGATAAGTATACAATCTCGAAAATTTGGAAGAGTTCCGAAAGAGCCTACCACTCAACCGAAGTAAATTACATGGATGCATCAGACTAACTAGTTGGGCGTTATAATAAAAGAACACGGATCGCTTCGGCAAATAACTGACATATCTGATGAGATATTCAGGGATCCTTAGCAACTTGGCTGAGTAAGGTTGTTGAAAAACCACGGGTCGTATGGGCAAACGGAACTTTAGAACAAAAATTTCCATCGGATTTAATGATATTTTACAGTTTTTCAACAATCGGTGCTATGCAAAAGTTCACTTATTGTGTGAGACGTATACTAAAGGGGGATAAAACATCTAGAGTAGTGGTAAAACAGTGCAACTGTCGTCAACTATCGAAAAATGTCTGTGTTGTAAACGTCTGTGTACTCTACGAAAATGCCTTAAATTAAAAAATATATCTGTACTTGAGCTTACAAGCTTGATCAATTTATATAAGGCTGCCAGATATTGACACGAGTAATAAGACCCCAGATCCCAGAATTTAATCCCAGAAGTTTATATAAATACCTCTGACAACATAAGCGTATGGATTATTTACGACATTAAGTTAAGGACCCTGTAAGAAATCGAAAAAATTTCGTTTGGTCAAGCTTTAATAGGGACGGCTATTTTCTTATAGCGATTGAGTTTGGGACCTTCTACAGGCAACATATTTATTTATATTGTGGAAATTGCAACGGTCAAAAAACTATCAACGCTGGCGTAATTGTTGCTTACAGAGTCCTTAACTATTTTTTTTTAACTCCAGAACTCAATGCCACACAAATGGGGTCACGGTACAATACCCGGACAAACACATACTTACACATTAAAAACACCCAGGCGTGATTATTTGGTCACCAGCGGGAATCGAACTAGAGACCCTCGATTAGCAAAGCAAGTACACTACTTACTGTGCCAATGAGGGTGACTCCATAACTTAATCGCCAAAAGAAAATAGCCGTCCTTTCAACTCCAAATTACAAAATTTCTCTGATTTTCTAGCATCTCCGAATCAAGCATATTTCAATATTTTTGGTTTTTAACTTTTATTTCTGCCAGGCCTCTCTCTCTCTGCAAGTTGCGAACTTTTGGATCAGAATATGAAATGCGGGTCTCAAATACTTATACGAATATTTCTTGCATTCGATCGTGCTTCCTTGCACAATAAATCTGGTACACCACTTAGAATTTAAATCTTCTTAAACCTTATTGTAGAAATGATTTTTTGATTCGCTCCTTTTTAAAATGCCCAAATGATTCATTTTTTATCTGTACTTAATTTAACATATCTCCAATTTTCTAGTTTTACATATTCAAGAGTCAACCACTAGAGGACTGTTTGTTTTAGATGGTTTTCTATTTTAGAAAGGACTGGAAAGGACATTGCTTTCGGGAAGGACAAATTGCTCCAAAGAATATGCTATGCTAAGAGAAGATCGAAATAGTAAGAAAGGATACACAACAACAATTAGCAAGTATTTCCAACACAAGTTCACAGGTAAACTCAGATCTAGCCATAACCACGTTTATTGCGTCATACGTTCGTGATTCGATCACACGTTTGTGTATTACTGGATTCGGGTTTCCAATCCGTATTTATCAATTAAAGTCCTGTGAAAAGATTGAATTTCAAGCGGTCATTCGAAAATGTGCTCAATTCACAATCCAGATAAAATTAAAATTAAGAATCAAATCTCGACGCACAGTCAACCAAATTCTGATGGAGCCGTAAATGAACACAGAACTGATGTTAATTCACGATCAGCGGCAGTATAGAAGAAGTCAATAAACCCAAAACATTCGAAAATTTCTGGAAATTGAAAGAAGTACCAAGTGTTGTCGAGTACACGAAAGCTGAAGTAAATTGTGTGCGTAATTTTATCGAAATTCCAATGGCAGGTATATAGTGAGGCGGAGCGGATTTTTAAAAAGATTTTAAGTTAGCCACAGTCAGCAGATTAACTGGCATGGAGCATTTGACAAAAATTCACCCATTTTATGACAGGATAAAGTTGATTGCCTTTGTCGTTCGAGCTATTAATATCTACTTTTCTTAAGATTTTTGTCTTTACCAAACGTAGAGGTAATGCTAGTATATTGCTCCCACTGTATTTGTCAAACCAATTCCTCTATCCTCTAGCCAACTCAGAATTCAACTCACGGGACTTGTTCAGAATGATCTTTGTGACGACTGCCTGGAGGAAGTGGACGTCTGCCTACACTACCCTTGGAGCTGTCCGGCCTTTGTCGAAGCTAGATCCCAAGTGTTCTCTTACGGGTCTTTGAACATATATCAGTTATTATCCATTTCTTGGTTCAAACTTTACAGTTTGCTAAGGGTAGTGCACTTCTGCGAATTAAGATAGACCCTCTAGGTTTGTACCACGGGCACATTGTGACATTGAGTGCGGAACCTCTCTGTAGATTCCAAAATATCCTAGGATGTTCATTCAGCGGGGCTGTAATACAGCTTTTCGAAATTGTGAGGATTGAGATAACTAGTCGAGCGTTATAATAATAGCACACGAATCGCTTCCGCAAATAATTGACTTATCTGATGAGATAATTCGCGGGATTAAAGCCTTATGAGATCCTTGGCTCATCAGATTTTTACTCAGCAAGGTTGACGATGAACCACAGAATTTAATGATATCTTACAGTTTTTGAACAATCGGTGCTTTGCAAAAGAAAGCGCATTGTATGGGTCTTAGAAAAGAGGATCTAAAACAGCTAGTGTAGTGGTAAAAACAGTGTAAGTGTCACCAACTATATATCGAAAAATGTCCGTGTTGTAAACGTTAGTATACTCTACGAAAATGCCTTAAATTGAAAAATATGTCTGTACTTGTGCGTAGAAGCTTGAATAATTTATATAAGGCTGCCAGATATTCACGCGAGTAAAAAGGCCCCCGTGAATTTATCCCAGGATTTTTTTAAAAATCGCGTTCATTTGTGGTGGCCAACAAGGTCCATCGATTGTGAGAAAATAGCTGTAGCAGCTCGAATATTCGACTCACCGATATTCGATTCTGCCACAAACAAAACAATTAGTGAAATTCAAATATAAACCAACAATACTATTTGAATAAGGCGTTCACTAACCCCATCACATATCCATCTATCCAACCACCACTATCTAATAACCGAACCATTACTATAAAACATTTATAGTAAAACCATCGCCATCTAACAACATCACCACGTACAACAATATTCGGTGGTGCAACACTTATGCGTAAGTGCAATGTCGACCGTCGCCGGCGCATGTGTTCCCTCAACAAAACGAACACGAAGGCGACGTCACTTTTCAACAACACGTTAGTCGTCCATGACCAAAACAAGCAACACTCAAGACAACACGTCTTCTTTTATTATTTACCTCCGCCATATGCAATTTCATAAATTTTCTCATCGCGGTATTTAAAAAAAAACATATACAAGTGTAACGCGTCATAATTAACCAAAATTTTGTGTGGTGGTAAAATAAATATATATGATAATTAAATTACATAAAATAATAACAATAATTGTACCAAAACAAATAAATTAATGAAATAAATATAATAAACATAATTTCTATAATATTAAATAAACAAATTGTGAATTAGTAAATATTATTGTGTTTGTGCATTTTCATTCAATTGGAGAAGTCCGGACCGGACGACATCAAAACAAATAGAATTAATTTCTAAATAGCCGTCTACTTTTTTTTCGATTTTAGGTTGTGACAGTAGCAATGCTGGCGTAATGGTTGCTTACAGAGTCCTTAGCTTAATCACAAAGAGAAAATAGCCGCTGATCTAGGATGAGTATTTTGGTACCAACTGCGTATATTTTTTTGTTGTCGAAAAAGTCTGGGATAGTATAATTGTAAAAACTCCTGGGAGGAATCAACTGTATGAATTATATATGTATTTTTAAAATGTCTGCGATGGACTAATTACTCTTGTGTTGTCAGAGGAATTTAAAATTGTTATTATATATAACCGGATGTTTCATGATTTTTATTTATTTAGAGAAGGAGATGGAAGGACAATTTACCAAAACATAACAAAATATTTACAAAGACACAAGGCTTTGCAGAACTATACGATGAGAACCGGCTACTGAAGATTTTTGAAATGAAGTTTCCTCATAGTTTAGCTTCAATTTTCCAGAATCCAGAAAGCTACCAAAGCTTCAAATTACAATTTTTTTCGAATTTCTATAGCATCTCCGCCTAAATTTTAGGCAAAGGGATTAATTGCCATGGATTGGAAATTTGACACAAAATGTCTGAGACTGGGGCATATGAACAAAATTAAACCAGGACAACACTAATACAAAATTATGGGTAGTTTTAATGCTCTTTCGAAACCATGAAACTGTATTTTCAGCAGATGTGGAAAATATCACTTAAACGATTAAGGCGCGTCATCTGTTACATAGTTGAATTATACCCTAATTTTGGGTTCAAATGCCTAAGCAGTTTAATCAGCTGTGCACAATTAAATCGATTCATTAGTTGAAAATGAAAAAAGTTAGTGATGCTATTAAAACCGATAAAGCAATTTCTGAATGAATTGCAGAGTTGTTGCAGAAATTCAAAATCACATGAATGTTGTGTTACCGATCGCAAATATAACAATAATCGTAGTCGACAAGGGTCACAAACACGAAATACTCGTTAGACAATCAAATCTAGATCACCATCTCAATTTGTACGATAACTAATGTAAAGTTTCTATTCGACATTGGTGCTGATGTATCGGTCCTCTCACATTTACCTTTTGTGACATATACAGAAACACCTTCAAGAATTTTTAACTGCTGCTAATGGTTCAAATAGTGGCGCTCTTCCTTCTTGCAAACCAAGGCGATTAGATCCAAATAAATGTAAAATTGCGCCCACTTGTTCTGCACTACATATTGCACCCAAAAAAGATTGATGTTTTTGCGGTGACTATGGAGGCGCTCAATTTGGTTACAATAGGTGATCGTTATCCATTACCTCATACACAAGATTTCGCAAATTATTTACACGGTTGTACAATTATTATTAAAATTGATCATGAGTTCTAGTTCTTATGGATCACAAACCACTAATAAGTGCGTTGTACACCAAAACCAATCATAATCCAGTCGAAGTACGTCAACTAGAATTACAATTTCAATTATTGAAATAAAAGAACTCGTCGAAAGTTCAGTTTAAACAAACAGTTTTAAAATTAGATTTTATAAATTTACTTTAACAAATTTAGTGTATTCGTACGCCTTCATCGCAAGGATCACAATGGACCGTCACCGGTCTAAGTGTGCCGTAGCAGCCACTGTTCATCCTCATCGCTCAGATATTTAGAAAATAAAATTACTTACATTATTAATAGTTATGTGTCCCAAGTACGTTGTTCGGCACAGTTTAATCACGTTCGGAAGTAACCAGATGAGCATCGCAACAGATGAATTAAATTTATCTGTACCTGTAACATCCATAATTATGCTATATAGTATATATATTTGGCTTGTGGTCAAGGTAAAGTCATGCGTGATTAAAAACAAAGATTGTATCCCAAAACAATTATTGATTATATCAATGCCAGATGCTAGCATACGATGCATTTTAAATATTGTGACCAATCTATTCAAATTTCGTTTTTTTGCCTCCGATTCATCATCCGGACTAGAAGCCGCCATAAATTGTTTTAAACAATTTTTAACCAATCTAAATCTGGCGTCCAGCATCGAAACGTAGAACATATAACATAGCACAGTATAACCGCCGACCCCATACGCATATGAGAGAAGTATAAGAAATGATATAAATTGTAACGGATTCTCGAAGTAAAACTTATTCCAAACAAATATATTTTGCAGAACGAAATAATAAAAAAATACCAATATAACGTAAACTTGAGAATTTAATCGCCAGACCTTATAGTTGATTATGTTTAGGTTATGCGTGAATTGTCTGATTTCATTATCAAACTCATCGATTAATGTTAACAATTTGATTTGCTCGTGCTTATAGAAGTAATTGCTGTACACGTATATCACAACACTCAGAACTGATGTCCAAAGTTCAAATGTGATGACCACTTTAACGATAGCATTTTGTTTGATATCATTAGTTTGGTTGAGTATAAGTGCCATTTCGGTAGTCGTGGTAATAGATGAACCCGCAATTAATCGAATACCTTGATACATTTGCCATGTGGCGTACAAATATGCAATTAAAAATATTGTTATACAAATTAATGATAAACCTCCTGGCACAATAAACTTTTTATACTTTTTCGAATAGTAAAACGGTGATACTAGAAACAGAATTTGGCTGCAGAAATTGGCTCTCAATGAATCGTACAATAAATTCATTTTGTAATTAAATAAATTTAACGAAATTCCACAAGAAGACTAAACTGAAATCGAGTTGCGAGCTACATGGCATCAATTAATTTAATGTCACCGAATTTTAATTATTTATATGGAATTTTATTAATTCAGTAATTATCGAATAGTATACAGATATCGATTCGGATAATAATTAGTTCACCCCAAATACCAACGGTAATTTTAGATAGTATAACTTGTTGTTAGTGGTTTTTAGCCCGACAGCTGGTAATTAGTCTATTCTCAACTTTTCTTAAAGCACTGGAAAGAATTGTCGTTAGATCCATTGGAGACCATTTTCTAATTACCTCGGTAAGTCCTGCGAAACCGCCCTACATGAACTTGCAACCAGGATTGAAAAATCTCTTACTAATAAGGAGTTTCTTGTGGGGACTTTCCTGGATATTGTGGCAGCTATCGATAGCACTTCGTTTGCTACGATCACTTCTGCCTGTATCTATTTTGGTATTGATCGCACCATTATCTTATGGATTGAATCATAAGTCTCATGTCTCGCACTGTGGAGGCTGTCCTCAAAGATGCGTGCTCTTACCTCCGCTGTGGCTTTTGGTCATTGACGAGTTACTTGTAAATGTTACTGATGGTATTGTTTTGACAGTCTCAGGCAAACAAGAGGAATACTCTTGAACTATCTATTAACTCTCGTTTTGGGAGAACGATCACTAAATGTGACCACGTCAAGCACTGGAAGAATCACCTGAACAACAAACTTCAAAAAGCAACTGCCATATTTTGAAAATGTAGACGAGCTTTTGGGAAATCCTGGGGTTTAACCCCTAGGATGCTTTCTTTCATTTATAAATCACTGGTCCTACCGATACTATCGTACGCTTCTATTGTGTGGTGGCCAGTGGTTGACCTGAAGTTTTTTATAGTCGAGCTTAATCCAAAATCTTGCTTGCAAAGCCATAACTGAGGCTATGTCCTCGACCCACTTGCTAAGGACCCCATTCTTTCTTTTCTTTAGGCACAGCACAAATGGACATCGATAAATTTTTAAAAGTTATTCTCCATGTTTACCATAGAATCAATATGGTTAATGACAGTCTACTACCCGAATTCCATTTCTCAAATCTTTTATCGGTGGCTTATCCTCCGATAGATTTGTGGATTTTCTAACAAATTAGAGTCTTTCTCCCTCCAATTAGATCAAATTATTGTCTTTTTTTCTGATGGCTCTCGTTCTAACCTCAGTGCAGGTTTTGGAATCTACTGTCCTTGGACGGACCTGAGACTTTTCGGTAGTCTTGGTTCAAATTGTATTGTTTTTCAGGCGGTACTAATAGTGCTGACACGTAGTGTTATTGAGGCTTTGAATTTTGCGGTGAGAAGATAAAAGTATTCTACTGTGTACAGATAGTAAAAATGTACTTAACTCTTTAAGAAATCCCTTGACTGTTTCTAAATTCGTCAAGGAATGCAAACTTTTCATGAACCTTCTTTGTTCTAACAATAAAGTTACGGTCATGGGGGTACCGGCTCATTGTGGCATCGTAGGCAATGAGATCGCGGATTGTTTAGCCAAAGCTGGCTCCCATTAACTTTAATTGGTCTTGAACCAGCGGTTCCTGTTTTTTCAACTACGGGCAGAAAGCTATAAAGGACTACGCTTTGAAAGATCTAAGGTCTCAGCGGCTTGAGACTTTTAGCTGTCGTAATGCGAAAAACTTCATTAAGGAGCCCAATTTGAAGTCAACGAAGTATGCTTTATCTTTAAAAAAGAACCAGTTAAGAAACGGGACATGGCCGTTTTAAAGATCATCTACATCGTATGTGATTAGCTCAGGGTGTTATTTGCGAGGAATGCCTTGAGGAAGAAGATAACTGCCTTCAGTTCGTGAGCAGTTGTCCTGCTTTCAGTTCTATTCGATTTCAGGTATTCAACTTTAGGTCTTTAAATTTAGATCGTTTGTCCTCTCTGCCTTGGTCTAAACTTGTACAGTTTGAGAATCTTGGTTTTGTACGATGAAATTGGCTGAACTTAGCAAGAGCTTATCATGAGCGAATTGCATACCAGTAAGTCAATTTCGCCTACCACCGGCCTGTGCATGATTTTTAGTATAGTCACGAAATATAATATGGGAAACTTGAGGCGCTTGACTGCAATAGTACATCAAAATGAATCAATGAGATGTGACGAATTATAATTTTCTGTGGCGCAATCGCAATGAGAACTGTATTTATTTACGTTTACGTTCCAGCATACAGTTTTGGTTGGCTAAGGTAGGCCGGGCCCGCTGATTTTAAGTTCAGATTGCGCTAGTTTAAAAATTGCATAAATTATTCCATTATTGGAATCAACTATCTTATCTATTCATTTGAATATTCTGAACGGCTTATCAAATATCTCTATAGGATGTTAGTTTGTTCCAATATTGTTTTCTCCCTCTCTCTCCCTCTGATTCAGAAAAGATACTGATGGAGGAGGTCTCGACTGTGGCAGATATAGCTATGTCTATAGACACTACTGAGATATGCGTTTAACACCTCGGGGTAACTTTAAGAGTTCAATTGAAGACCCCTGCACATCAACCGCTCATAAATGGAGCCATTTTCATCTACACTAACTCAATACATGAGCCACAGAAGCCGTTGTCTCATCCCACACAATTTACTCTTAAAAATAATACGGAATCCTTCTTCTAAGTACATGGAACACCATGTGATAAAATAAAAGTTTGCAGAGAAATGTTTTTAAATATATTGGATATAAATTCTCAATGGGTGCAAAATGCTTATAAGAAATGAAATGATGGGCAACGAATTTTAGAACAAATAAACCAGGGCGATTTGTTTGGGAACGCAATATTAAAACACATCAATCCAATCAATATGTGATAGAACACCTTTATACATTTCCAGCAATAGAGTCTCACAGTCTATATGACAGACAATTTCAACGTTGGAATTACCTACCACCTATTTTTGGAATGGTTGAAAGAAAATGGGGTGTCATGTAGTGCAATAGAAGGGCATTAACCGGGATCTGTTTAATTAACATTTCAATATTGGTTTCTTTGTCCCCAAAAATAGATCGCAGTGAAGTTTGAAGACAACCAGCCTGATGCTCAAAAAATTATTCTTGAAAAGGCTCGAACCTTAAAAGATGCTGATAAATTAAATTCGCTAAGCGACAAGTGGCTTAAAATATTTATTAAAAAACAACTGGATTTCATTTCAGTTGTCACTTTGATGTGAAAGACAAGTTCCCAGGTGGTCTTTAACATATCCATCGCTGACTTTCATTTTTATTTATATTACTACTATATCGGTATGCTTATAGCCAGGTTACCCTGTTACCGTCCCTGCCAACGAGGAAGCACATACTCGTCTAATATTATTATTAGCTTTCCATTTTTGCTTAAGATAAAAATTTAGATCGATGCTATTTTTTTATTTCTACCTACCGTTCAAGACGGTATCACAGTTTGTTTGGCAGCATTAAAGTAAGTCCACATTCACAGGTGCTTGAGTCCGCTAGACTCAGTCGGTACATATAAGAGGCTATTCTTCCATGCCCCGTTAACATTTGGGCAAACCATACACTTAGAGAAATCTTTGTCTCTAATCTTTTCAGAGCTACCGCTTAACAACGGTAACTTTTGGTACTTCTGCAGCTCCTTTTACACGTTGTCTTCTACAATGTGCGATTGACAACCAAAATAACTATCCTGTACTGCCAGCGACGCAATGCGGTATGACATGTATGTCGATGATATGTTAACGGGAGCCAACTCCAAAGCAGAAGCCAACCTATTACAGACTTCGATAATGAAAAATCTGTCTACATGTGGCATGGAACTGCGGAAATGGTGTGCCAATTCTCCAGATATTATTGTTGATATACTTCAGGAACATCGTGAGCATTAAAGTACTTCGATAGCGACAATTATATTAAAACATTGTGTATTTTCTGGCAACCACAAAAATATGTATTTCAATTTCGTGTACAGCCGATCTCCAGCCAATATAAATTAACGAAACGAATTGTTATTTCCGAAATTGCACGTTTGTTCGATCCTCTTGGACTAGTTGTGGTTTTAGGTAATTTATTCATGCATAAAAGTTGTGGCAGCTGAAAGTGAATTGGGACGAAGCGCTTCCGATTAACTACTACGAGTTATTCCGAATAGTTCCATCGAACTTCATGGCTTTGCAGATGCTAGTGAATCTACCTTTGGCGCTGTAATATACACTAGATGTACACAACCAGTTCCACGGGCAGTTCCTTGTGCAACTTTTGTATTACGTTACCACGCCTGGAACTCTGTGTGGCACTATTACTAGCTCAAATGGTATCACAAGCTGTCATTTATTGGACAGACTCAACTATTGTGCTCCATTTGTTGAAGTCTTCGCCGTCCACACTGAAAACTTTTGTTGCTACCACAGTTTCAAATATCCAAGCTGACGAACCCTCAACATTGGTATCATGTTGAATCAAAACCAACTCCTGGTTCTCTGGACCATCAATTTCACAGTTAGACGACGTCTCCGTGGCTTACTACAAGGATGCCGCGAGTCGAACCACAATGCAGTGAGTTCAAAAAATGTACGACTCTAATGGTTGTGTCTCCCAAGGACGACAGTATTTTTGCCAATATGCAGTATGTTAATAATTATCATCCATTGAACAGAGTGATGGCATATGGTTTCAGATTCCTGCACAACATTCGCAACAAGAACATTAATAGAACCTCTGGTCCTCTGGCAAGCAAAGACTTTGCTTGTCAATGACTATATTCATTTTGTTCAATCTGAGTACTTTTCGGAGGAAAAAATTTCCTACACCAAAAGGATTTCATCATTCTGTCACATAAATTGGAAAGTTTATCACTATTACTGGATACAAATGATCTCATTCGGGTCGGCGGCAGATTACAGTTCTCCTCACTTCCATACGATACAAAAAATCCTCTTCTACTTCCTCCTTTCCATCCGTTTACCAAAATTTTGTTTACTTCATTTCACAGAAAATATCTTCATGTTGGACCACAGGCTCTCTTCGTGAGCAGTTTTGGCCTATCAATGGACGAAAATTGGCCACCCAGGTAGTTAGAGATTGTGTTGGATGCCGCCGAGTCACACCAATGGCAATACGCCAGCAAATGGGAAATCTACCAAAGGAGCGAGTTGAGGCAGCACATTCATTCCAATGTGTTGCAATAGATTTTGGTGCCCCATTCTACATTACACAACGAATACGTGGGCGAGCATCAACCAAAACATACCTCTACATTTTCGTCTGCTTTGCAACACAGGGTGTCCATTTGGAATTAATCGCAGACCTATCATCAGCTGCCTTTCTTGGTGCATTTAAACGTGGTCTCTGACAATGAAACAAACTTCGTAGGTGCAAATTCGGAATTAAATCAATTATATCGTTTTTTACAAGACTCATATTTGCACCATGACATCAAGCATATGTGCCAGGAAGACAGAATTGATTGGACTTTCGCTCCACCACGGTCTCCTTATTCCGGAGGACTTTATGAAGCTGCTGTTAAATCCGGCAGGTATCATCTACGTCGTGTGATGGGCAACCGCATATTCACCAACGCGAAGAACTCCATACGTTGTGCAAATAAGTGGAAGCAATTCTGAATTCCCGGCGACATGACACCACTAACATCAGTTCCGGACGGTTTAGCGATTCTCACTCCAGGCCATTTTCTAATTGGATGACCACCTACTGCCAGGGATGGGCGAGGTAGATTACGCCGTGTATAATATACGCGGTTCTCGACACGTAAAACGAATTGGTCTAAATTTCAAATTGTGCTATGACGTTTAAAATCATGCACGTGAGATTCTGCACAAATTCAAGTGATACTTTGGTAGCAATGTTTTCACTGCTTATCGTGAATAATTCTTCACGGTCCGGGGGTTGCAACATTGTGGAAATGTACTCCAGATTATGCCCCTTCGAGTAAATGTTACGGGAAAAAATTAATAATTTTTTGCTAAACTGAAAACTGAAACACATTTTAGTTTTGCGATATTATTGATCGAGACTCCAAAAGCTAGTTAAAGTCGATCGATTAAAGATATGGATGTGTTTTTTCCATTGATGTCCACTACAAAATGTTTTCTGAATCGTCAAATTACCTTATGTGGGCCTTCGTAAGGCGATGTCAGCCTAATACGAATTTTATCAACCCGGATAAAAACGAATTCACATTTATCCAGCATTTTTGTAATAAATATATTGCTTTTCAGAGCATGTGGTGGCGCAGCTGAAACTAGATTGCGCATAGCATTTTGCAGATATTCATTAACCTGATCGGAGTCTGCTGATTGATTATTTGGCACTACCATAAACAATTCGCTTGGTAATTTTAGTGGTTGTTCATAAACTAGTTCTGCCGGGGAACATTTAATAATTATCTTTTGGTGCACCTCTTATGCCAAGAAGAACTATTGACATCTGTCAACTCCAACTTATCGTATTGAGAACAGCTTAGATTTGAGTTATGTTTACAGGTACACAAAATCTTGGTACATCGTTTTCCACAAAGGTTTTTGCAACAATTGCGGTGGTAATATCGTTCATAAGGTAACCTCTAGACATCTATTGAAACGACCTACGGCAGTTAAAATATATGCATATAGTGAACCAAATGATCCAACGATGTCCAAATGAATCTGTTCAAAACGACCAAAAAGCTGTTTAAATTGTCCTAGTTCCGATTTCGTGCACCTTTGAATTTTACATCTTTGGCATAAAAAACAGGGCTGTGCTCAGATATTAACGTCCATGTTCATGTTAGGCCAAAAGTAACGATCCACTTTTAATTTTCTAGTTGTGAGACGAATGGAAAGCAAAAAGTAATTTCTGAAGTTCTTCGTTAGGCTTCTCTCTGAAATAGATATGAGATCTAGTGTTTTTTCGATAGAGACAGTTGTGTTATCGCTTATACGTGGCAGATCAAATGCTGAATATTTCTTTTCGGCTGATGGTTGTAACTTTTTGGAGAAATATGCTAGAGATTCCCCACATCCATTGGTGGTTTAGGTGTGAAGCTGTCTTGGGGGAATCAAGTTGGTACTTGTTGCCAGCTCCGTATCTTGCAGCTTCCACAAGTGTGCGTGTTACCTCCCCGTGTTGACCACCGGGCAACTAGTCCACCATGTTTTTATGTGGTGTACTAGGCGAAAACACGACGCCACACAACTGGGCCGGGTTAAGGTGTCAACCGTACCGTGCTGATAACCGGCCAGGCTAAACTAGCCCAGCCTCTAACGGTGTATCCGGATAATTGGCGCCCTCCGGATCATGTAGCCTTACCTGTGTATTGCGGATCTCTGCACAGGTGGACCTCCGTTCTCCGCTACTCGTGGGACTTATTATGGCAGAAAATTTAAAAACAAAAGAGACCGGTGCTCTTAAAAAACCGGAAACCAGTGCTGTGGAGACATCGGCCTTTAGGCCCGGTCTCCAAAGTGCAACTAGGGGCTTAAGACCAAATGAGGCTGGCCCCTCGAAACCAAAGGGCAAAGGCACGATTGCTGGCCCTCCAGTGTCAGCGAACTATCAGACCAGGAAGAGAGCCTGGCGCATGATCTCCAAGATCAGCAACATTTGGTTGGAGCAGAGAACGGATAGGGACAGGGATACGCTTGCATGGGTAAGACGTGTCACTGAGCCACATGAGGAGGGTTCCGATATCTCACAGCCGAAAAGGCAGAGATCTGATGATGAACCGCCTACGGAGGCTAAAAAGAAGCGGGTTCCGGTTAATGTCACCAGGCCCTTCAACGAGGTGCTAAAGGAGCACCTGATCATGGCAGTCGTGGATAGGGCTCAAGAAGATGGGAGCATTACCGCCCTTAACTGGAGGAAGGTGGAGAAGGCCTTAGCCGCCATCTTCCTAAAAATTATGAGGGAGAACCCAGGACCTGCTCCGTCTTGCCGAGATGGAGGATGGCACCGAAATCACGTCAATCTGACTGCCTGTGCCGATGAAAGGTCGGTGACCCTCTACAAAAAGGCGATCGGCAGCCTGGGCGAAGTCTGGCCGGAGGCCAAATTAGAAGTTGTGACTAGGGAAGAAATTCCCTGCAGGCCAAGGGCGCGAGCCTGGATCCCTGCTGAGCCTAGTGATCCAAGGGAGATCTTGGAAATGTTGAAAATCAGTAATCCAAATCTGCCAACGGCCACTTGGAAGGTTGCCAGTTTAGAAGAGGTAAAGGCGGAAGCAGATCACAGATCGGCCGTCATTATCATCGACAGAGAATCCGTGGGTGCTTTGGCAAAATCTGGAGGCCTGATCAGCTATGGATTTGGAGCGATTACGCTCAAAATTTATAAGCGCGATAAGGCTGACAGATCTGGGGCGCCTGCAGCAGAGGGGGAAACCACTTGTGGTGTCCCGCCTGGTGTTGGTGACCCAGAAGTCCGCAGCATCCCGGAGGATGCACAGGAGACACTGTCCCTGGACTCGGAGATTTCGAGATCATTGGGACTAAGCTGTGCGCTCCTAACGGACGAATCGATGTCAGAGGAGTCTGACTCAACAGTGGTGGAGGGAAGTAATAACTAATGCCTCTTCTAAAAATGGAATCTGAATCCATTGATGTGGTTCTGGTCCAGGAACCTTGGTTCAATAGTGACCGAGTGCTGGGTCTCAGAACTCCCAAATATAAAATACTACATGCGAAAAGGTAAGATACGTTCCTGCATTCTCGCTAGAAATAATCTGAATATTCTTATACTACTGAATTACAGCAACGCTGATGTAGTGGTGGCTAGCATCGAGATGGATGGGCAAAATCTCTGGCTAATATCGGCGTACCTACCATACGAGGAGAAAAATATACCACCAGGTAGGTTGGGCAGTGCAATAATGGAGGCTGGAAAACAAAAGGTAGGAGTCATCATGGGCTGTGATGCTAATGTGCATCACTCAATCTGGGGAAGTACAGATATAAACAGGCGAGATGAGTTACTCCTTGATTTTATTTTAAGTACTAACCTAAATATATGTAATATCGGGTGTAAGCCAACCTTTATTACTAAAAATAGACAGGAAGTGTTGGACATCACACTTGTCTCGGATTTTATTAAGGAGAGGGTATTGAACTGGAAAGTGTCTGAAGACCATTCCTTTTCTGACCATTGTTATCTCCAGTACGAAGTGGATACAAAACCCACTAGCAAACCACCCTTCAGAAATAGGAGGAAAACTGATTGGGATTGTTTCAGAACCATTCTGGGTAACTTATTACCGGTATCGGTTCCAAACCCTCCTGCATCTACACAGGAGCTTGATGCTTTAGTAACCAAGCTATCTGATGCTTTTAACAAGGCCATGTTGGGTGCATGTCCTATCAGTAGGCCCTTGGGTAAATCTCGGCCACCCTGGTGGTCGAGAGAACTCCAAGGTACTCGTATGAAATGCAGGAGACTGTTCAAGAAACCGAGGAACACAAATGTTGCTGCAGATTGACTATTATAAAGAAGTCCTCAAAACCTATAAGTACGAGCTGAGAGCAGCCAACACGAGGGCCTGGAAGCTCTACTGTGGCAATATACAGGAGTCCTCGGAGGCGGCCAGGCTACGCAAAGTACTATGTTCTAGTCCTTCCATCCCCAGTTATCTACAACGTCCGGATGGTTCATGGACTACATGTAGTGAGGAATCCCTGGAGCTATTACTAGAATTGCATTTTTCGGAGTGCTCGGTACTAGCTCCGGAGAGACCCATGATAAATAGGGGTATATAGACTCCGTAAGTCATATAGTAAAAAGGCGGAATATCCTATGGGCAATAAACAGCTTTAAGCCATACAAGTCGGCAGGACCTGATGGCATTATCCCAGCGGATATCCAGCGAACTATTGACTTAACCCTACCCTGGCTGGAAGTTATCTTCAAAGGCAGCCTAGAACTTTGTCTCATTCCTAGAAAGTGGACTGAAGTAAAAGTAATATTTATACCTAAGGCGGGGAAAAGCTCTCATTGCTATCCCAAAGACTTTAGGCCCATAAGCTTATCTTCCTTTCTGTTGAAAACACTGGAAAGGCTAAGCTTCTTCACGGATGGCTCAAAAAGGGATGATGGGGTTGGCTGCGGGGTATTCTGTGAGGCACTAGGGGTTAACCTCTCTTTTCGTCTTCCCGACTTTTGCAGCGTTTTTCAAGCTGAACTGACCGCGATAATGGAAGTCATGGGCTGGTTGAAGTATAATGTAATATCTACGAGGGATATTCGCATTTTTACGGACAGCCTGCGGCTGCTTTTAAAACGCTACAATCATACTCCCTGACGTCGAAGGTAGCCCAGAACTGTCTGGCATCTTTAAATAAGATGGCTGATCAGTTCCACATCCGCTTGACGTGGGTGCCAGGGCACTTCAATATCGCAGGGAATGAAATGTCAGATGAGTTGGCCCGCAAGGGTACAGCACGCCTAATAACCCAAAGCAGGCGGGATAAAAAGATACCGCTTGCTTCATGCAAACTGCTGCTTCAGGAAGAAGCCATAAAAGAAACGAACGTCAGATGGTCTAAAGCCAGTTCGTGTGTAACAACCAGGCAGATCTGGCCTGGACTTGACCGGTACAGATCAGGCCAACTGATATCGTTTCGACGGCAACATATTGGTATGGTTGTGGGAGCTATAACGGGACATTGTCTTATTGGGATACATGCGAGCAGACTGGGTGTCCCAGCCCATGATTTCTGCCGCAGCTGTGGTGATGAGGAGAAGGAGGAAAATGTGCTCCATCTGCTCTGCATCTGTCCTAGTCTAGCGTACAGCAGAACAAAATTTATGGGAACTTCCCCTTTGAACGACCTCTCGGATCTTAGTAAAATCGAGATCCGGGACTTTAAACGCTTCTTGGTAAGCTCAGGATGGTTTAGCGAGTGAAGAGGAGGAAACTCGAATGTGGTACAGCAACGGACCAATTTTGTGTCTATGCTAGTCCTTTAGGACAGCCACCCTTACCTAACCTAACCTAACCTTCCCCACATCCATTTTTGAGTTGCTGCAAGTCGGTTCCGCCTGTTGTGTTCTTTGCAACAGTAATAATACTGAACACTGCATCTAGCTTCAACTCTTTTTTCGGATGGTAATATTCTCTTAGGGCTAATTTTGTGAGTTAGAAAGTTAAGAGCATTAGCACCAAAAACGCATTTTGAAGCTTTAATATTGATCGACAAGCCTTTTAAACTGCAGTAGTGCAAATGCGATTTGTGCTCTTCTGCTGATTTCGAAGCTACAATAATATCAATAATGTATCCAAATACGAAGTCTAGTCCTCTAACTACCTCGTTTATTAACCTTTGAAATGTTTGAGCAGCTTTGCGTAAGCCAAACTGGTAATTGCTGTCTTGGCAATATCTTCTGTATTAAATGAAGTCCCGACCAGGTCAATTTTAGAGAATATAGTATAACCGGTTTAAACTCGAATAATCACCACTGGGTATCCAATCAAGTTGTTCCTTTTTTCTAACCATTTATGCATAGGACTAGACATTGGAGAACACAATGATTGGCATTTTCCCAATTCTACCATGTACTACAGCTCTTTTGAGACAACACTGAATAGATTAGTTTCGTTCCAACTGGGCATTCAACACTATTTTTTAAATTAATCGTTGAGATAATAAAACAACTGAATACAATGTCGTGTTTCTACTAAACTTGCTTAAAATCGACGTTATTGTGGAGAGAGAATGTGACAAAACCGACTCTGTAGTTTGCAAGTGTAGATTAAACTGCATTGAAGGCGCAATCCTATAAACTTCAGAATTAATTTATAAAATCACTTTAGGAGTTGTTCACATTATCGACGTTGTCTACGTTGTCGACGTTGTATACGAGTTGTCGATACGTCGACGTAGAAAATAATAGATGACGCCCATCCTTGCCTACTGCTGTTCCTGAATCCAACATCACGCAAGAATCCATTGGATACAACTTCTTCTATACAACGTCTACTTCAATACATATTTCAACATTTTTGGATTAGGTGGTCCAAAGACAAGAACTACAGCATCTCAGCAATCAAACATTACAATTGGCCAAATTATAGTTAATAAGGATCATTAGCTTCCTCCTATGAAGTGGCAGATGAAAATAATTGTTGCGACCAACCCTGGAGTGGATGGGTTGGTAGTTCGCGTGGTAAGCGTAAAAACTCTGTGTGTTCTCTACCGCTGTATGTTGAACTCACAAATGTGAACTTTGCACGAATACTTTCGTGTACCACTGTATGTATAGACAATAGAAATACATTTTAATTTTAATTAGAGTTTTTAAACTTTTGTGTGTTTTTCATGGACTGATTTTATAACGAATGAAACAATTGTCTGCATGAACTGCAAAAATGGTTTGCTGTCAGTTTGTAAATTATGTAAATGTAATAATCAAAAACAATGAAATCTTTATACTTACACTATTAATTGTCACGTGACCCAAATATGTAACGAAACCTAATTTAATCACATTTGGTAACATCCACAAACAAATAGACAAATATACTAATAATTTATTGGTTTCTTTGATATCTACGAAAGTTGCGTACATCGCATACAATTGACTTGTGATCAATGTAAAATCATGCGTAATTATAATTAAACACTGGACACCAAATAAATTATTAATCATATCGATCCCGGATGCCAATGTTTTAAATAGATCGAATATCTTGTACAGCCTGTTAAAATTTGATTCGGGCGATTCAAGCGCACTATCTTCAAGAAATTCGCTCAAGCACTTCTTTATCATTATACAACGTTCATTCATAATCGTAATGTACACCATATATATCTGGGCATTATAACCACTTAGAGCCGTAGCGTATATATAATAGATCATGGCTGTAATTAGAATAACCATATTCTCTGAATAAAACATGTCGTGCAGCAAAATAATTTGAAGTACAAAATAATAAAACATTATCGACAGAATAGAAATTACGGATGCTTTCTTCCACGTCTTATAATCGATAAGATTTCGATTGTCGGTTAATTTAATTATTTGTGTATCAAAATCTTGGATTAATTTTAAATAATTAACATTCACATTTCTATAGTAATAGTTGGCTGTCGAAAATATGACAACGCTTAAAACTGTTATCCACATTTCAAACTTAATCACTAGCGTAACCAAATTAGTATGATCGCGATGCGGTGATCTAATATTCGAAATTATTTCTGTTACATTTTTCGTATCGTTATCCGTATTAATCTGTGGTACTGTTATATTTTGAAATATATACCAAGCAGATAGTAAGTACACGATTAAAAATAGAATAATTGAGATGAAACCGAATTTTGGTAAGATGAGTTTGTGATGCTGTCGCGAATAATAAACCGGCGATATTATGAAAATATTTTGAACGTAAATGATGTATTGCATCGAATCGTAAAAATTCATTTTGTATTGTTAAAATCGTTGACACGTATACTTAACAGTCAACAATAGTCGATAGACTAAATTATGGTGTTATTTCGTTCTACATATGACAAATGATTTATAGTTACATATATAAGCACTTAGTTAATTAATTTATTCTCTATAAATAATTAGCTATATATTGTTTATCTGACATTTCATTAAATTGATTAAGCCAATTGTTCAAATTAAAATATTTATTTGTGGTTGGAGAATTAATTTATAAATTGTAGCCCAACTTCGACGACATTTGGTTCCAAGAAGTCGGCGCTATTGGCCATAGAGCGCGCGAAGCGATGTACTTATTGAAAAATCATGGTGGCGAGCAATAAATTTCACGGTTCGGATCGTTGAATTGGCTATTTCGATCGTGTTATACCACTAGATTCTTTTCTTTGGGGCTACGCAAATTCCAAAGTCTATATGTGAATAAACCAGCTAAATTTGAGGCATTGAAAGCCAACATTACTCGTGTCATTCGCCAAATACCATTCGATATTCTCGAACGCATCATTAGAAATTGGACTTTGAGAAAGGACTGCCGCAGTTGCGGCCATCATTTCAAAGAAGTAATCTTTATAAAATAATTGGCAAGATATGTTCTTTCGAATAACAATAAAATTTCCGTACCGTGCTGATAACCAGGCTGGGGGCCCAGTATAAAAACTAGCCCAGCCTCTAACGGTGTATCCGGATACTTGGCGCCCGCCGGATCATGTAGTTTTACCTGTTTATTGCGGATCTCTGCACAGGTGGACCTCCTTTCTCCGCTACTCGTGGGACTTATTATGGCAGATCCAAATAACAAACAAAAAGTGATCGGTGCTCTTACCAAAACGAGACCGGTGCTAAAACCAGAAACCAGTGCTGCGGACACATCCGCCCGGTCTCCAAATTGCAAAAAGGGGCATAAGACCAAATGAGGCTGGCCCCTCGAAACCAAAGGGCAAAGTCACGAATGCTGGCCCTCCAGCGTCAGTGAACTACCAGACCAGGAAAAGAACCTGGCGCATGAAGTCCAAGATCTGCAACATTCCGTTGGAGCAGAGAACGGATAGGGACAGGGATACGCTTGCGTGGGCAAGGCGTATCACTGAGCCAAAGCAGGAGAGTTCCGAGATCTCACAGCCAAAAAGGCAGAGATCTGATGATGAACCGCCTACGGAGGCTAAATCGAAGCAGGTTCCAGATAATGTTACCAGACCCTTCAAAAAGGTGTTAAAGGAGCACCTGCTCATGGCAGTCGTTGACAGGGCTCAAGAAGATGGGAGCATTACGGCCCTGAACTGGAGGAAGGTGGAGAAGGGCTTAGCCGCCATCTTACTAAACATTATGAGGGAGAACCCAGGACCTGCTCCGTCCTGCCGAGATGGAGGGTGGAAGATATCCAGGTTAGAAGAGGTAAAGGCGGAAGCGGATCACAGATCGGCCTTCATTATCATCGACAGAGAATCCGTGGGTGTTTTGGCAAAATCTGGAAGCCTGATCAGCTATGGATTTGGTGCGATTACGCTCAAAATCTATAAGCGCGATGAGACTGACAGAGCTGGGGCACCTGCAGCAGGGGGGGAAACCACTTGTGGTGTCTCGCCTGACCCAGAAGTCCGCAGCATCCCGGAGGACGGTCAGGAGACACTATCCCTGGACTCGGAGATTTTGAGATCATTGGGACGAAGCTCATAACGGACGAATCAACATCAGAGGAGTCTGACTCAGCAGGGGTGGAGGGAAGTAATATCTAATGCTTAAGATCCTTCAGATCAACCTCCATCACTGTAAAACCGCGTCGGCGGCCCTTCTGCTAAAAATGGAATCTGAGTCAATTGATGTGGTTCTGGTCCAGGAATCTTGGGTCAAAGGTGACCGGGTGCTGGGCCTCATAACTCCCAAATATAAAATACTACATGCGAAAAATGAAGGTAAGATACGTTCCTGCATTCTCGCTAGAAATAATTTGAATATTTTCTTACTACTAAATTACAGCAACGCTGATATAGTGGTGGCTAGCATCGAGATGGATGGGCAAAATCTCTGGTAATACCGGCCTACCTACCATACGAGGAGAAAAATATACCACCAGGTAGGTTGGGCAGTGCAATAATGGATGCTCGTAAACGAAAGGTAGGAGTCATCATTGGCAGCGATGCTAATGCGCATCACTCAATCTGGGGAAGCATAAATATAAACAGGCGAGGTGAGTTACTCCTTGATTTTATTTTAAGTACTAACCTAAATATATGTAATATCGGGTGTAAGCTAACATTTATTACTAAAAATAGACAGGAAGTGTTGGACATCACTTCACAAAGTGAACTGAAGTAAAAGTAATATTTATACCTATAGCGGGAAAATGCTCTCACTTATATCCCAAAGACTTTAGGCCTATAAGCTTATCTTCTTTTCTGTTGAAAACACTGGAAAGACTAATAGATGCTCACAATAGAGGCTTAATCAAGCCAGGCGAGCTGTCGGGATCTCAACATGCATACTGTAAAGGACGATCGTTGGAAAGAGCTCTCCACTCCCTTATAGGCCCGATTGAAAAATCACTTGAATATAAGGAATATTCAATGGTAACCTTCTTGGATATAGAGGGGGCCTTTAGCAACGTCAGACCGGGGGCAATCACTCGGGCCCTTGCGTGTCTGGGGGTAGACGGGTCACTCAGACGCTGGATAGATCATATGCTTAGAGGCAGGATCGTGACAGCTTATCTGGGTGGGACGTCTGCCGGCAGATACGTGAGCAGAGGTAATCCTCAAGGTGGGGTTCTATCCCCCCTTTTTGGAACTTCATTTATGACCTGTTACTAAACCTGGAAGGGCAAGGCTTCAAGGTGGTTGCTTACGCGGATATCATTGCTATTGCGGTCTTCGGTAAATATCCTAGTACGCTGAGTGAGCGCATGCAGTGCGCGCTTGGCTACCTTTCTGAGTGGGCACGTGGCTGCGGACTGAACGCAAACCCACAGAAAACAGAGCTGGCCCGCTTTACCAGGAAGCACAAACTTCGTCAGTGTGACCCGTCAACATTAAATGGTACTCGCTTTAACTTTACGGATAGAGCAAAATATTTGGTTTTGGACAGCAAGCTAAGCTGGAAACCAACCATCGTAGAGAGAGTAAAGAAAGCTACTATAATGCTCTACTCCTGCAAAAATGCCATTGGCAAGAGATGGGGTAAGGAGCCCCACATATTACACTGGCTCTACGTCTCAGTGGTCAAACCTATACTGCTGTATGGGGTTGTCGTCTGGTGGCCAGCGTTAAAAGTTATGGCCAACCTTAAACTATTGATGAAAGTCCAAAGAACGGCCTGCTTGTGTATAAGTGGGGCTCTCAGGAGCACACCTACTCAAGCTCTGGAGATTCTATTTCATCTTACTCCCTTGGATATTGCGGCCGAGCAGCTTGCATCTTGCACAGCCATTCGGCTCAAATCCATATCTATGTGGACCTGTAACAATGCAGGGCACTCATCTATCCTATGCAACAGGGGTATTCCGGAAGCTACTGACTACGCTATTCCTTTGCCGTCTGTTGATATGAAAAACTGAGTTTCCAACCAGAGAGGACTGGGTGAACGAAACGGGAATGGACAATGTGGCGCTAAGCTTCTTCACGGATGGTTCAAAAAGGGATAGAGGGGTTGGCTTTGGGGTATTCTGTGAACCACTAGGGGTTAACCTCTCTTTTCGTCTTTCCAACTTTTGCAGCGTTTTTCAAGCTGAACTGATCGCGATAACGGAAGTGATGGACTGGTTGAAGTATAATGTAATATCTACGAGGGATATTCGCATTTTTACGGACAGCCTGGCTGCTATTAAAACGCTACAATCATACTCCCTGACGTCGAAGGTAGCCCCTCTTTAAAAGAGATGACTGATCAGTTCAACATCCGCTTCACGTGGGTGCCAGGGCATTTCAGAACAGGAGGAAACTCAAATGTGGTACAGCTGCGGACCAATTTTATGTCTATGCTAGTCCTTTAGGACGGCCACCCTTACCTAACCTAACCTACATACAGTAAAGAAACTGAGTATGTATTCTTTATGGAAAGCTACAAAAGCATTCATTAAAAAGACTAAATTATCAAATACCGCCAATCAAAAATGATGAGGGAAATTGGGTAACAAGTGCCAAACAGAAAGCAGCACTTTTTGCACCTCATCTTGAAGAAACGTTCCAACCATATGCTAGACAATCAGCGGATGAACATATAATACCAGCGCACAAGGAGGATTGTATAGGGAAATGCGTACCTGAAATATGTACCTCTGCAATGGAAAGTAGCAAAAATAATTATGATACCAAAGTCGAATAAACCATCTAATTATAGAAAGTCATATAGGCCAATTTCTCTGCTTCCAGTAAACTGTTAGACAAAAGGATGAAACCTATAATACTTGAGAGAAAGGTATTACCACTACATCAGTTCGAATTTCGAGAAAGCCACTCCACTATAGACCAAGTGAACAGGATTACAAGTATTATTGAAAGTACACTTGAAAATAAGAAGATATACTCATCAATATTTCTGGATATCGCACAGGCCTTCAATAAGGTGTGGCACCGTGGATTGAAATATGCCAAAAGAATACTTTCAGATATTGAAATCTTGTATTGCTAACAGATATTTTCGCGTTAGATGTGAAGAAGAATTTTCTTAGCTAAAGAGGGTATCTGCATGGGTTCCCCAAGGTAGTGTGTGGCTTCAGTCTTGTATTTACTTTACACAAGCGGGACAACAATAGCAACATTCGCGGACGATACTGTAATTTTAGCTACTGGTTATAAGTAGATGAAGCAACTATAAAACTGCAACGTGCTACCAACCAACTAAGTAAGTAGCTGGAGTAAAAAATGGCGCATTTTCACGTGGTATTACCAATCAAATAGTTAACTGGATACCAATAGAACTAAATTCCAAACAAGTTCCTTATCCTAAGAAAGAGCACATTTAAAAGAAACAGGAGGAACTTAATATTAAATATAGAAATATGTGTTGGCTAATTGGAAGATATTCAAGGGCTGTCAATACCTAATGAGTTGCTACGATACAAGCTTTAAGACTTATATGGACTTATGGTATTCAGCTTTGGGGCTGTACAAGAAAACCAATATTAAAATAATAAAAGCTTTACAAAATAAAGTGTTTCGTGGAATAGTGAACGCTCTTTGGTATACATATAAGAAACGATAACCTACATAAGGACCTCCGGTTTGAATACGTCAGCGAAGAGATAACAAGAAAGATATACAAATTACTAGATGATATGTGCAGTCAAGTGTTCACTATTCAAAAATATTAGGGTCCATGTAGCAAATTATCTTTAATATATTTGTATATGAATTTTTTAATAACGTGTGTACACTCGCATAAATTTGTATACGTTGTGTATAAACTAACACATCGGTAAGACGTAGGACTAATTTAAGACTTGGATAATATATGGGAGAAACACGAGAGTAATGGTGTTCTCATCCGTTCGTAAACAATACATTTATATATACTTGAGGATTATTTTTAACATATATATTAGCCCTGAGCATTGGCCAAAACTCTTATTCATAATCAACTTACTTAACAAAACTGTTCGAGTTAAGTGCAATTAATGATTTAAAATTATTTAAAATGAAACTTACAGCATTTATAGTTACATGACCCAAATATGTGATCCTGCTTAATTTATACACATTGGGAAACATCCATATGCATATTAGTACACTTGCGACCAATTTATGTTGCAAATTAGGCGTTGTTATTGTCGTAAACAATATGTACACTTGAGTTGTGGTCAATGTAAAATCATGTATGATTATAAGTAAACATTGTATCCCAAACCATTCATTGATAAGATCAATTCCCGATGTCAATTTTCGATATAGCTCAAATATTTTGTACATCTGATTTAAATATGATTTTTTATCCGAATTGGCACTGCGCTCAATAAATCGTGTTAAGCAATGCTGAATTATGCAAAATCGGTCGTATAGAAATTTTATATAAAACACATAGACAATTGCATTCGTTCCGCCCAGTGCTGCTGCATATCCATAAAGGATTTGAAAACTTAACATCGTTATCGGATTATCAAAATAGAACACATTCTCCAGTAAATAGTATTGCATGATGAAATAATAAGAAGCTACGAAACCAATACTACCACACCATCGATAATTCCAAACTTTATAATTAAATATATTTCGATTATTTCTTAATCGTACTAATTCCGTATCGAATTCATAAATCATTGTTAAATATTTAATGTGTTCATGCCGATAGAAATAATTAGCGTAACCGTATGCCACAATACTAAGAACTGTCATCCAAATTTCGAACGTCATGATTACTTCAAGCAGGGCATCATGATTTTTTCGATTTGGTTTACTCGTTATTTCCGTTTGACTTAAATTATTTGCGCTCCCATTTCGTAATACTGCTTCAGCCGTAGCCATGTCCGTTAAACCAGACTCAGTAGTTGAGATTATTGTAATGAATTGATATAGTTGCCAGATCGCGTACAAAAATGCCAATAGAAGAATGGTTAAAAATAGAAACGAACCCGATGGTATGATAAATTTTTTTGATTTTTTCGAATAGTAAAATGGCGATACCAAAAACATATTTTGCATATAAAGACTGAATTTAATTGAATCGTAGAAATTCATTTTTTCATCTGCCATTATTTACAAAATTCACTAGAACACTAAACTATCTTTTGGTTTTTTGGCCTCCGCTTTGGCGAGCCACATATTTTAATGTTAATTATAGTTAATATAATTGCTTTAATAATAACTTAATTAAATATTCATGGTATAATATACTTTAGTCTTTTAATAGTTTAATTTACATAGTTACCAGACAACTCAAGCTAATAACAGCTAATTAAATATTGATTGGATACATAGACATTATTCGATTATGGAAATGATTTAAATCGCATTTGTAAAAACACATTTTAATTTGGTTAGTAAAATAAGTTAAATTGGCCTAAAACAAATTCGGATACCTGGGTATCACAAGTCAGTGATGTCGTTGTACTACTATTGCAGTATTGGTACTACTTTAGAAAATCTAAATCACTGAATTAATGCGACCGCTGTAAAAATTAGAGAACTTTTGAGCACTAAAATGCATTTGATTTAATCATTCAGCTTTTTTAAGATTACATATTATTGTTGTTTCGAATAATTTTTCTTATAGCAATTTCTCAAAATGATCTGCTCCATTTTCAATTCATTTTAGTGCCCATTTTTTACCTACTTCAGCAGTAATTAAGGACAATAATAATAATAATAATAAACAGTGTTAAAGGCCATTACTGGCCCCTTACTGAATCAACAATCTGGCTCCAACGGTTTCGATCCTGAGCTTGGTCTTCATACTGTCTTAGACAATCTGAAGAGGCCAAGTCGTTCTCTACATCGTGGAGCCATCGTCGCCTGCAACGACCTCTGCGCCTACCATATGGTGGCTCTCCTTTCAGAGATCGCTGCACAATTCGTTCCGGATCAGCACGCAGAACGTGACCGAGCCAGCGTACTCGCTGAGATCTAACTTCATGTACAATATCGGGGATCTTCATCAGATCTCTGATCTCGAAATTGTACAGAGCTCGGTATGTACCATCTATTTCGCGTTTAGGGCCGTAAATCACACGCATGATTCTTCTCTCAAATGTAAGGAGCCATCTCTCGTACTCATCCGTCAGCGCCCAACTTTCACATCCAAACATAACAACGGGCCTGATCAACGCTTTGTAAAGCTTAAGCTTCACGGCACTTGATAAGTGTTTAGATTTTAGCAGTGGCCTTAGAGGATACAAAGAACGACTGCCAGCTGCCAGCCGCACTTTAATATCCTCACCCACACTGTTATCGTGAGTGATAAGAGAGCCCAAATATTTGAATTTCCTCACTCCCTCAAACGTGTGGTGGCCACTACTAAAATCTGGTGTGCCATTGTCTCTAAAACCAGAGATCAGGTATTTCGTTTTGGACTCATTGATCTGGAGTCCAACAGAAGCTGAAAACTCTACAAGCGGATCAAGTATTTCTTTCACTCCGTTGCTATTCAGTCCAATCACGCATATGTCATCTGCATATGCAAGCACTTGATTGGACTGGCGATATAAGATGTTGCGCTGAGGTGTTTCAGTTTTACGAAAGATGTACTCCAACATGAGATTAAAGAGTAATTAAGGACAATATGAATGAAGGTATTCCATCTCAATTTACTTGTCTTTAACGTACTGTATCCCAGTAGATTTTGAAAATGGGCATTCTCCTCAAGGACGATTTTTTGCTCAAAATTAATCACCTCTTGAAATACTTACACTCAAGTACATAACTTCATTTATTACTTTTAAGGGATGTACACACTTATTTATAATAAAATAAATAAATGATTTCATTATCTGAAAAGTGATATGCTTTTAATTTTGATAGCGTCGGCAAAATTAAAATAAATAAATCGTTGAATCTAATGTTAAAAATGTGTTATTTAAAAATATTTTTGGTTTAGTATGGCCTTTGTGTATTTATATATAGAGTGATTACCAAAATAAAATAAAAGTTACAATGTTACCTCGCTCGAATTGTAGAGCGCGACAATCGACTATAGAATTGTACATAGTAGAATCACAGACAAAACAGTAAATAGATTTCTCATATTTTTATTTGCACTGCGTATGAGCGAGAAAAAATAACTTCATTGTCATCGTTGTGTTGTTGATATTCCATAGTGTATACAGTGTAAACAATAGAATGCACTAACACAACGTTGACATAGGAAAAATCAAAAGATTGCTGTACTCCTCTGTATTTGTACAAATGAGAAATCTAGTATGATTGTCTATGGTAGAATGAAACGAAAAAAACAAAAGCAAAATAACCTTACAAACATACAAACAAGCTATTTCTTTTGTTTTTTAAATTTTGTTTTTATTTTCAGTTTTTTAATATTTTTCTATTATGTACCAATTTTTTATTCCGTCTAACGTCTAAGGTGAGCGAGTGCGTTGCTTCGAAACCAAAATTTGGTTAGGAATAAGGTTAGGTTCTATAACAAATTTTGTATTTAAGAAACAAAATTAAATACACAAAACTGCAAGAGTTTAAACCTCAAATATGTTATAATCAACAACACTAAAGTTGTTATTCAGAATTTTGGCGAAGATTAGAATGGTGGAACTGTTGGCACTGTATGTAGATAAACTTTGTTCTGAGATCTGCGCAGATTTTATCAATCGAAATATTTACAAGGAATTAATTTTGATTTTATTAAAAAAAATTATGCAAAATTCAAAAAAATATATGCCAAATTTTAATAAAATATTTAAAATAAACCGAAAATGTTGATATTCACATACAGATTTTGTGCAGAAGGGTCCAATTTATTTAAGAAAAATTTCCTCCATATAATTTATCTAAAAGTACTAGGGAAAGGGTATTTGGACACACTTGAGAAATCCTATGACCTTTTTTAAACTACAGCGTTTAATGCAAATGATTATTTTAATGATGTATAAATACATTTTTAATATATGACTATAGCTAGAGTTTCGTTTTAATAGAAGACGTTTTAATTGTTTCCAATTAAATTCATGTATAAAGCAGATAAATAAGAAAACAGCATGCATCTTATTACTCCAGAATCGGTCTCTATATATATTTTCTTCCAAGTTCCAACGAAGCGCAGTAAGCAGCAATATAATGAAAATATCAAAAAATATAATTTTAATGACTGTGATTTGAAATAAGGAAACTAACTAAACAATTATGACGGGTACACGTTTTTTATTCTTAAAAAAGAGCCTCTTTTTCTTTTTATCCGGAATGTCCAACCAAGCCAACTTCGCTTTACTTTCTTATTATGAACACGGCCTATAAAAGGTTGTTTCAATTGGTTTCAACATGAAAGAGTACGGTGGTAGATACCTTAAATAACTTCCTGAGGTTTTTATTTTACTCATGAAATGCGCAGTTTTATAGATTTGGGCATTATTCGTTCCAAAATAAATCAAACTCTACCTCTATAGTTCAAACTCTAATTCAAGTAAATTTTGCAAACTTATTGAAGAACTCGCTGCAAAATTAATAAACTGAGTTCTATTTTGTAATGGATGACGCACAAATCCACAAAACTGCGCAGATCAAGAATATAATAGAAACCTCAGGAAACGGTTTAAGGTTCCTACCGCCGTACTCTTCCATGTTTAACGTTGAACCCAATTGAACGAGCCTTTTCAAAAATAAAAGCAATGGCTAGAAATTTATTGGGTTCAACGAGAGAACAGTATTTGGGTAATAGTTGTAATGGCTATATTGTGAATTCAGTGCCATCTACGGACTCTTCGAGTTTCATAATGAACCTTTATCTTTAAACTTTACCTATCGGTACGGTTTTATAGATAATTTTTGCAATAAGTCGAAGTGTTTATTATGAAGGAACTTGGTAATTTCTTACCCGATTATGATGAAATTCATCATGTACTATGAAATTGGGATTATAATAATTAAATAATATAATTTGTATACGCATGAAGTTCTGGAATATCACCAATCAGTAAGGAACCTTGTAATTTCTTAATTGATTTTAGTGAAATTCGGAATGTGCACTGCCAAAAGTATTCTAAATGAATTTTACATGGAGTTCTGGAATATGGTTAGTCAAAATGGAACTTGGTTATTTCATAACCGATTATGATGAAACGATATGAAATCTTTTAAGAAACACCTGAGTACCTTCGAACATGCCGAATTTCATTATAACCGGTTAAGAATTCTGTTATAACCGGTTAACAACAAAGTTTTTTCTAACTGGCCATATTCCAGAACTTGTAAAAATTATTTTAGAATTCCACTTGCATCGTACATGCTAAACGTCGTCATAATCGGTTAAGAAATAACAAAGTACCTTCGTAATTGGCCATATTCCAGAACTTCATATGCGAAAATTATTTTAGAATTCCGTTTTCATCATTCTTGCTGAATTTTATCTCTATCGGTTAGCTCGTTTTGCCGAAAATTTTGAAAATTGCCCCTGCATTTTGTAAACAGTTCAATGAGGTGCAAAAACAAAAACAATGATAACAAAATAACCTAAATTACAATAGACAACAGTTTTATTGTGTTTTTAACTACGAAAAAGTTTTGGTTTTATACATTTTTTATGGTAAAAAACATCAGCAACTGAAAATCTGCGAATAGCGAAATAACAAATGAAAAAATTAGTCCTCCTATCAGATCGATAAGGGTTAATCTTGTATTGTTAATACCAATTAAAAATTAATTTTGTCGAATTTTAAATTATTTAAAACAGCTATGCTACTGTTTATTACAGATTATCCTTCATAAATCTCAAGTGTTAGATTCAAATCATTTCATTGGATTTGTAATTAGTGTCATTCTAATTGAATAAAGTTTCATTCCAATTGAAAATGGTTTCATTCTATTTAGAAATGGTTTCGTTTTATTTGAAAAACGTTTCTGTTAATTTATAAAAGTTTCATTCAATTTGATCATGCAATATGCGTGAAATCGTTTCACTTCCAGAGAGAAAAGAAATAAAGTTCAAATGATACCCAAAACAAATCTTACTGTATAGTTCGATACATTGCAACCTAAATATACTATGCAGAAAAAATTAGAAAAACATTCAAAATCGTGTATGTAACGCTATCTATTGAGGTAACATTGTAATTGCGCTTGATTTCTCTATTTATATATACTCAAAGGTATGGCGTAACAACTCACAAAAGAAGCGGGAATTATCACCGAAACTGCAATCTTCATGAAATGGACCGTTCATCGTCTTCAAAAAGATAAAAGTTTACCGGATTAACAAAGGACAGCGAGGAAAACTGAAGATGGTGACTTAGAGCGATTAGCGCTTTACAGGGGAGGTGCATTTTTAAGGTAATGATACGATCGTGGCAACATCTTTATTTGAGTAGAGACATCACCGTAAATGTAAATTGAGTAGTCAAAATTCGAAATTTTCGAAAATCGAACCTTTTGTGAAAAGGTTAACATACCATTAATTTAACCTCTTCGTGGAGGTTGCTTTAAGTTTTAATTATAATTTTATAAAATCAAATTCTCCTGAAAACCGAACTCACGACACTTTTCATCAAAGTTAATTTAAATTCTTAAATTTACAAAGGCTCAGTAATTTAAATTTTCTATTCTAATCTATAATTTATTGAAGCGACGTGTGGTGTTTCTAAATTATATTATCCAAATAAAGCGAATTCGATTTTAACTGCCGTGCGGTTTAGACTTGAAATTACAAATCATTCACGAGAATTTTAACCGAAGTCTGTTCTAAAAAAAAATGTTGGGTTTTTTTTTAAACAAAATTCACAATTCCATATAGACGGGTTAAAATTGTTCTAAATCTCGATTATGTGGCTTTTTTATAACTCATATATGTTGTATAAATAAATTCCAAATTTTCTTGGGGAACCCCTAGGAAGCTAGCACCATAATGACGTATATTTCAAGATGACATTGGGTCTAAGGTATCAGAAAAATATTTCAATTTGAGAAAAAGTAAGGGATTTTGACGTTTCGGACAAATATATTTGTTATGACCTCATATAGAAATATACCGAATGAGCGTATTTACACTTGGTTTCATGAATCCGGATTCTTTCTCCGTATTTCCCTCCTTTATACCTACAAAACTAATAAAGTTAAACTAATAAATAGCTCCTTAAGCTAATAAAGTGCTACATTTCGCTACATGCGCAGCTGCCTGTGTGGGAGGATCGAAAGAAAGATCGCCTTCAATATACTTATAGAAGCCACCAGGTACTAAATTAAACGGCGTAATATTTATGAAACTATGATACAAGCCAAAACCATTGATGCTTAGGCTAATTTCTGAAAAATATTTTACTCATATGAGCTGTCTTAATTTTAAAGTTACATTTACAATACCAAGCACCTCAGCGCAAACGCTCAAGTTGTATCATTCTTACTATCCCTAAGGTTTTTAAATATTTTCTCCATCGTTAAATCCATCTGAATCTAATTTAAAATTGTGTAAATCATTGTTATTTCCAAATTATTTAAATACTCTGAAAACATCTACAAATTTAACCCATAATTGATATTCCATCAAATAATTCCAACTCTCCAAATTATCGCAAAACTGATTAATTGATACAGTTCCATGATTTATTTTCTGATGGAGGACATTTTTGTCCCCGTGGAGGATGGAGGAAATTTCTTACGAAAGGAGTACTGTCCTCCACTACTATTGGAGTATTTGTACTACTTTTATAAATGGTTTTACTACTGTACTTCTCAAATGCGAAAAATACTACTTTTTTCGTTCTGCATTGAAAATTATGAAAACGTACTGCATTTCAATCGCCCAACTACCAAAACTCTATTTTGTTTTTAGGGTTAAAATATCTCCATTTTTTCGTTCTTTCTTTTGTTATTGCCTCCTTGAGCTGCACCAGCCAAATCAGCCCGCCACAACGAAACCTAGTTCATAATTTATTACAATTTGATTACAATTGATTACACCGCAGGTCCCGATTTTATTACACTTGCCGTTCGGGAGAAAACCGTGGGCGGTGTAACTTCAAATTGAGCCTACATCGTCACTTTGTAACTTTTGATGTAATTGTGATATCAAGATGGGACTTGGGCGAGAATTTATTACAAATTTATTACAATTTATTACACCAGGTCCCAATTTTATTACACTTGCCGTTTGCGAGAAAAGCGTGGGTGGAGTAACATAAAATTGAAGCTACACCACTTTGTATGTTTTGATGTATTGTGAAATCGAGATAAAATTTGGGCCAAAAATTATTACAAATTAATTATAGTTCACTGGTAAGACGCCGAAAAATAGAATGTAATTATTTTGTGTAAATTCAACTTATTTGAATAGAAACCTACTGAAATTCAAAGAAAAATACCAAAATGTCGATTAAAATCACCTGTAATAATTTATTACACCAGACCGCCACCATTTTTTACATAATAAGTTATTTTTTATTTGGCGCAGGAGGTATAAAATGCTAGTGGAATGATACCTTGAACAAAAAACCAACGATTACCCTGAATACAGGAAAATGTACGGTACAAGGGCGACGTTCGGGAGTGAGCAAGTGGGCTCCCAGTTGTCGAAATTAAACGACCACAATGTCTCCGCAGTGGTATACTTTGCTGCTGTGACAGATATATTAATACAAGCTTAACAAGGAATGATGAGTATCCTTTCCATAGGGGTAACAAAATCTTAAGATCACCTACTATTAAAAAACGAGCTCTATATATAGGAGATATTAATATGACTTTGTCTTCATCAATAACTAATTCACGTTTTGAAAGCGAAAAAAGCACACTTCATAACTAATTAAAAAGTGTAGAAGAGGTGGTCTCAAAGCTGAATAATGAAATTACCATATTAAAGAGAGAAAATGAAAACCTGAAAAGGATCATCGAATCAGGTAAAGAAAAAAACAAGTCTGTCATGAATATTACACAAACGAAGAAGAACTCGGAAAGTCAGAAGAGAAATAGGAACCAATTCCCAGTTGATACTAAGATCAAGAAGTACAAGAAAAACTACCACATTTAACATGGCAGTTTCCAATGTAGAGTAAGTGGCAAGAGAATCGGATTGAACCGTGAAAAAAAACAACCCCACAAAGAAAAGAAAAGCAGAATCATCGCCAGAATATGTTGAGCAGGGAAAGCAAACATCAACATCGAGTAAACCAACTACTCAGCGCAACGATGAAATTCTTAACAAAGTGAAGAAAAAAAACAGCCGTCACCCATAAACTTACTTTGGTATTAAAGACTATACGGCTGTCAAGGCTATGATGACATCAATTCCGGACAAGGACTTCAAGCTAGTAGCACTAAATAATGATGTTTGGAATGTAAATACTCCAGACTCAGATACGTATAGAAATCTTTCTATATGATAATCCTCTCTATATATTGATTAAATTAAAAAAGTAAATTCCAACTTTCCACTGAGACTTGCAAGCATTATAATTCATTAAAATCATTGCAAGTCCCAGTTGAAAGTTGGAATTTACTCTTAATACATCACTTATCAGAAAAGTTAGACAATTCTTCGCGTTTATACAATTTGACAATTTCATTAAAATATTACAAAGTCGTGTTCGCTTATTAGCAGCTCTTAGGCATTCTAGTTCATCAAATTTCATGTCGAAACCCAATTCAACTACGTTTCAAAAACATAAACGGGCTTCCACATTGGTCGTGGGTATTCAATCTTATCTCTATTGCAACGGTAATCATATGATAAATAAATCTCTTGTCCAGATTTTGGTGATACCAAGCTTACGCCCAAAATCAGATATGAATATATTAGAAGTAAACTAGTGTGCACAAATTGTTTGTCCTCGTCACACAATGTTCGCAATTGCACCAGCCAAGGTTGCAATAAATGTTCGTTGAAGCATCACAGTCTGTTACATTTTAATGTTGATCGTAAACCATTTACATCAGCTCATATATCTCAATCTGACAGCACAAGAAAAAAGGTTGATGATAGTACAAATGAATTGCCATGCTTAGAACAACTGTCGGTGACAAACACAAATCCAGAGTTAACATCTGATAAACATGCAATATTGGGTACTCTTGATGAAGTCCCACGGTGGTATCTTATACGCCTCAAGTGGCAGATGCAACTCACTAAACTGATCTTCACATAGAAGTCAAATAATGATTGGAACAGTTGTAGTTAAGGCATTTTCATAATATCGGATCATAATATTAGCATAAAATGTTATGTAATACCAAAAATCACTGGTGATTTACCATTGAGGTCCATTAATTTCAATAAAGATCTCATTTCCACTCACGTAGAACTTGCAGATTCTCATTTTAATACACCAAATCGCATCGATATTTTAATCGAAGCAGAACTATATCACGAGCAGTTTACCGGTAAATTTTTAAAGTTAATAGATGAACTGCCCATGTTCTATGATAGTATCTTTGGCTACGTCGTCAGTAGGAAAACAAACATAAATCTTCCACCAAATGTATTACGACAGTATGAAAATTCGTTATGTTCGGTTGAAGTACTGGATTCGCAGATTAAAATATTTTGGGAATTGGAAAACATCGTCTCTAAAACCAATTATTTTAAAATTATCCATTTTCTAAAGAATTTCAAGCGATTACCTTCTGGAAGATATTCGGTCGCTTTACCATTAAATTAAAAATTTGTTGACCTTGGTTCTTCAAGCGAAAGTGCTCGACAACAATTTTTCAATGTTGAAAAGCGAATTATGGCAGAGTATATTCAATTAAACCATATGGAACTTATTGATAATCCTAACATTAATGAATGTATGTACAATCAAACCTATTATCTGCCACATCACTTCGTCCAAAAAGAATCTAGCTCAACTACTAAATCAAACAAGTCATCCTCGCTAATCTCACTGAATGACTGTATGATGGTTGCCCCTATGGTTCAAACCGATTTTTTTTCTTTGGTACTTCGGTTTCGTAAATATAAAGTGGCATTTTCAGCTGATATAGCAAAAATGTACCGCCAAATACTATTAAACGATAAATGTTTTTAATAACAATTTTAATATTAAATTTAAAGTGTCTGCCGCAAAGTGTCTAACTCATGAACAATAATTTATTGTTGGATAAATAGAAAATATTTACTTACGCAATTAATTGTAACGTGATCCATATACGTAACGCCGCACAGCTTAATTACATTTGGTAACATCCAGAAACTGATTAATACGCAGCGCGACACTGTAATCTCTACCGAATCGTCGGTGCTCGTTACATACGAATATAATACATAAATTTGGCTTGTGGTCAATGTGAAATCATGCACGATAAAAATTAAACATTGCAGGCCAAATATTGTATTAATCATATCGATGCCGGACGCCAATGTCCTAAATAGATGAAATATTTCGTACAGCTTTTTAAAATTTGACTGTGACGAATTCGATTCCACTGCACTACTATTGATAAATTGTTTCAAACAATTCTTGACCAATAATAGTCGGTTAAATAATATACCAACGTAAAGCATATACGTATGTGCAGTATAACAACCCAGTGAAGCAGCATATATATAAACGAGCCTAGCGGCCCACAAGATCCAGAAATTATCCGATACAAATAAATCTTGAAGTAAAATCGGTTGTATTACAAAAAGGTACATTATTACAGGTGTGGTATAGATCAACGAATTTGTTCGAAATTTTTCGTACGCCAAAATGTTCCGATTATTTGTTAATTCCATAAGTTGACCGTCGAAATCGTTTATTAACATTAAATATTTAACATTCCCGTGTTTATAGTAATAGCTTGCACAGACGAACGCAATGACACTTAAACAAGTTGCCCAAATTTCAAACATGATAGTTAATTCTTCCAAAGTATCATGTTTATGATGTTTTAGTGTATTAGATTGGTTTTGTTGTTGTAATTCAGAATTAACAACTATATCGTCCTTTGGTTGTACCTCGCTTGACGCGTAGATCTGGACATTTTGAAATAAGTACCATATGGACAATACGTATACGATTATAAAACTGACGAAATAGACGGTTCCAAATTTAGGTAGTACAATAGTTTTATGCTTCCACGAATAATAAAATGGTGATATCATTAATATATTTTGAACGCAAATAAAGTATTTCATTGACTCGAAAAAATTCATTTTTTATTTCTAGAACTTCTACAACTTCGAGAGACTTCCGCGAACTAATTGTCTTTAGATGGAATTTAACGAAAGATATTATGTCAATTAGTTTAATGGACTTTAAGTTAAATAACGATTACTAAAAATTCAAAGCATAATTAATATAAAGTCTAATCGCTTTTGTTAATTAATTGACTTGCTACAAAAAATTATTTACATTGGAAATGGTAGGCCCCTAGGCCTGTGCCTTGACAAGTAGTAAGAATCATAAAATAGACAAATTACCGTGTGGGAAAAATTGTATCTCGTTGCCAAATTTATAATAATTATTCGAATTTTATTATAACAGTAAATTGGGTAGAACCATAACCAACTAAATGTTCGTGTTGAATTTTCTTCTTGTGAAATTTAAAGAAAATTACCAAAACAATTGGAATGAGTTATGTCTTAAGGTTGAAACAGCTGGTTGTCACTTTGACTGTATTGGAAGGTCTTTCAACCTGTACGACCTCGATTAAAATTCAAAGGACAACTATAAAGACAATTTAAAACCGTGGATAATAGGGGAAGCCCTTAAATTGCGTGTTCCAATCTTAGACATTGAGCGCAATAGTGGCATATACGGTCAGATAGACCATGGTAATACCTAAAATCCAGGAGCACCTCAGGTTCGATAAAAACGTAGACATTTTTGAAATACAGTAATAAATTTATAAAATGCCGCAGACATATAATTTTAATGACGTATTAAAACTTTTTAATTTTTAAATTTCTTCGACTATAACTTTAAACTAAATCGAAAAATGCTTAATTTTAAAAATTTGAAATTTTTAATTTTCAATTTCTGAAATAAAAATTTCTAAAATTTAATTTAAATTTCTATAATGGAATTCAAAACTTTAAATTTAACAGATTTGAAAAACTTTTAAAATTTGAATTTCAACGAAATGACCCGAAAAATTAGGTTCGATTGAGACTGCATTAAATCTTCGTGAAACTCAGAATTTAAACGTAAATTGACATTTAATTGATTCAATGTTTCCGCTAATTAGTTGACTAGAACATTGAACAATACATTGTTTGAAAGGTAAAGAGTATTAGTAGAAGTTTAAAAGAATCATTGGATAATCTTGAAGATTTTTAAAATGACGGTTATATCAAACCCGCACCAACGATTTCATCATCTAAAACATTTAACATCTCGTCAACTATTTAACATACGATACAAAACAAATAATGTTTAGAAAGCCAATAGAATGCAGAATAAGCTTCAAAATTTACTCCTGGTCGCTTCGGGTTTCAGGTTCTCGGAGTATCTATCTCATTTCTTCACAATGCTCCTCTCCCATTTCAACAAAATAATTAAACGATGCATTATTTGAAAGGTAAAGGTATGCCTGCACGCTAAAAAAAGAACCATCTACTTTCGATTTCCCGCTCCCATCTATTCGGCTAGTGGATTTAATATCCTTTGGAAGCTGCGAATCTCCACACTGCACAGCTTCATGGTAGTCTGTACTATCATAGAAGATGGGTCAGTCCATGAGTACTACTTTCATACATGGGGTCATAGATGTTTTCAATTTGATCACCGATAATAGTGCAGAGATTAAAATTCCTTTTTGAACCTTTCAGCCTATGTTGTACCTCCCGTATCTTTAACTTCTGCGCTATTTGTTCGGTTAAATTATGCTTAAAGCTTTGGAACAAACATTCAAATACGAAACAATAACTAAAAAATAAATAACGGAGGTTACAGAGCATCCCCAATGAAAATACTTTTATTTCAGATACAGGATGTCACAAAAATTATAAAAATGCGTGGATATGGTACTGTATTTCTAGCCGTCACATAAAAAGTAATTGTCGGATAATTATGATAGATGGCTCGTTTTTTAGATAAAAGTGTACCAATTAAGACAAAAATATAAAAATTGTATCATTTTTAAACTTTTCCATCTAAAAGTTCCCGTAAAAATTTTGTTTTTCAATTTTCTATTAATGTGTATATTTTGTAAACCATTTAATATTCTTACATATCCAAAAAATCAGATCTCACTTATTTCAAACTATTTTAAATCGTACTCACTCTTTTATGGAAACTTTCAAATTCATTACTGTTAAGCCGTTATAACGGATTAAATTTAAAATAGAGCAGTATACTGTTTGACGTATAATAGATTTTTCACTCTTCACACAGATTTAAATTTTCTTTATCGTAGAAATCAGTTTTCATTACTTTTTGTCTAATAAAATAAGTAAAAATTCATCTAATGTCAAAAATGCCAAAAAATTATACATATTTGACGTTTCTTATTTATTATCTAGACAATGAGGGCATAGACATAACTTTTTTTATTTCTGTAATTGGTAGATCTTAGTTTTCTAAACATAACAGTAGAATATTAAGGAACTGTAGGAAATCCATTTCTTAAGATATTAGTGACATCATACATAATGCTCTATTTTATATTTAATCCGTTGTAACGGTTTAACGGTAACGATCTTGAAGGCTTCGTACAACAATTTTTTCTGCGTATTTAATTCTCTATATATTGTATGTGAAATAAAATTCAGTAATTGGAAACACCCTGTATAGAAATTGTGACCCGATCATACTTAAATTATTTTTCCAAGAAACCAAAAAATAAGGAGGATCTGTAACAATATTAAATGGTCTACAAAAAAATTAAAAAAAAATCTATCATAACTATCCGTTAATTACTTTTTATTTGACAGCCAGAAATACATTACAATGTCCGCGCATTTTTCAAATATTTGACATCCTGTATCTTGCTCAACAACAACTACAACAACAAAAAATGTCTGCCATAAAATTTTTCTTTAGTCAAGTAGTAACCAGTAAAAAATAAAAAAAATATGTTGATGACTTCCGGCCCCATATATAACTTGTGAATTGAAGAATTTTTCACCAAAAGTAAAAGGCAAAAGTCAAAAGTTTTAGCTGTTGGTGATAATAAGACATAGTGAAAACAAAAATAGACAGCAAATGAACAAACAAATAAAAATTTGAAATAATAACGGAGAATCTTGGTTTTAGTTAGAATTTACCTAAAGCAAGTCGAGGCACATCGCATTTGCATATAGTTTCAATGAACTGTTTTACCAAAAATATTGAAAATGGAATGTTTAGATACAGGTCTTAGAATGCAGAATCATTTTTCACTTTCAAGGTAAAACGAAGCTGCCTTTGCCATATGAAAAAACCTAGATCCGAAATTCTGATATTTGTATTACAGCAAACTTTCAAATTAACTTGATCCGTAACTGAAGAATCGATTAAAGACCGCGAAGGTATGTATTAATTAATCCATCCTATGAAGAATTCACAAAAAGCAATTCCATCTAGTTTGGATGGGAATAATGGAATTGCTTTACGATATTATTTTTCAACTAGAACCAAGTGAAGTGTTGCCTTGAACATATAAATTACTGAGTTGCATTGCGCTGGAAAAAGTATCGGGTTTACGGAGGAATCATCAATGACTTTCGTTCAAACCTGAGGATTATTATTTATTTCGTTTGTTTTTGTCGTAATCACGCCATGGATAAATTAACTCATGAATTACAATGTAAAACCTGTTAAGTAGACCCCTCTCTAACATTTACTATTTGCAAAAATCACGATAATTCTTCAAACTATGTCGTTTTAAAATCAAAAAATTACTCACTTTGAATAAATGATGCTGGAGGTTTCCAAATCAGAGGATATGTTGTTATGTGAATCAAATTTAAAAACTTTAATACAAACAAGCATGAGCGATTTTTAAAACAATTTTACTCTTCTGGGTAATCAACTTCAATTACATTCAACTGTATTATTTACATATTATGTAACTTTGAAATATGTTTATTGAATATTGGTTTATTTTAATAATTGAATTATGCTATGTTTTTATTTATAACAAATACCCATCTTTAAATACTTAATAGTTTATTCATTAAATTATCATAAATCCCCGATTTTTAGGTGATCAACTTAGTCAGGTTTTACTTTTTTACTCGTCATTTCGAATTATTTTGAAACCTTTCCCCAAGTACCAATATTATGTTTTTTCGGGTCGGTTTTGTTTGAGCTAAGGAACTTCACCCTAAATTTCTTTTATTTTGGGAACTACGATCTTAGGTACCTCGACCTAACAGTTAAGTGGCCTTACCTTTTTTAAATTGTGTCGGAATTAGCCTGATAAAAATTTGGCCGAAATGTCCACCCCAACTGGGGCCAAGCGAAATTTAGGTTGAAATCCTCAATGAAATGGAATATGGTGAATGTTCCATTTTAAAAGTTATAGATGCGTTCCAACAAGTAAAACCACTCATAAAACCATTTTGACTATAGATTTACATTATATAATAATTAGAAGCACCGGGGCATGTTTAACATTGTTATACAGAAGGTAATCTCAGCAACCATGCGCACTTTAAAAAAACACAAAAGTAATGAGTTAAAGATGCTTGAAGTTTTTGATGTTTGAAATTGCATACCTTCATGAAGCTTTAATTTCATTGCAAACTAATTACGTGCACCTACAATGATGGTTAAAGCTTAGATATTAACAACGTAATGACGAGTCACCGTTCTGATCAATTGAGCGATTTTAGATTTACACACGGTGATCCGTCTCTACTCCGATTATAGAGAACTACGAACTAAAAAAGTACTGAAAAGCCGTATTTAAGTATGTTCGAATTCATAGTGGCATGGGAAGGTAAAGAAGCTGAAAATAAGAAAATTTGTAGTTCAGTCCACTGTGTCCACTTGTAGTTAAAAGGGTTGTCAGTAACTGAAGAGTAGATGGATTAATATAAGATTGAACGCCAAGAAAAATATCAATTTTGGCTGAAGATTTCACATCTGTCCAAGATGATTATACTCAAAGTAATCCAGTTAGATCAATTTCGATGATTCAAATGGATAAATAGTGAACGCATATAGCATTACACATCTACATTACATGGTGCAAAAGAACCTCAGGCACGCTTCGAAAAAGCGTCAGCCGCAGTTTTAATGTGAAAACTTTCCAATAGTACGATCCCCGTCGAAATTAAACACATGGGAATGGGTCCAGAAAATTGTTGACAGCAGAGACTTAAATGGAACAAAACCAGAAGGATCTTAAAATTATAACTTCCTAATTCAAAAGTCTTAGAGATTCAATACCTCAAAAATTTCAGATTCATAACTTTACCAATTTTCTAAAATTTTAAGTTCCATAATTTCTAGAAATATAGACATTCCAACTAATTTAAAAATCTAATTTTTATTTAAAAAAGGACGTGGCATAGACACATTTTTGGTCCAAAATTTTCTGAACCTAAATCCAAAAACTCAAGTTTAGGGATTTATTTACATCAAATTTGAAATAATTAGTTCCAAAAGTTCCAATTTGGTAATTTTCAAAAAGCAAAATTCTGAAAAAAAAACGATTTCTAAACATATTATTTGAATTTTTAATTTTGAATCTTGTAAACGTTTGATGAAAAAGTGCACAAATTGGGAATCGCTGATTGCTTCAATGCCAGCCATCGAACATTAAGTTTATCAACTTATAATCATTATGTTGTCTGAAGCTATTGTCTCATATTTATGCCTACATATATCGGGCAACACTCACCCGATGGTCTCAAATGTGCATGTGCTTGAAAGGTGACCTTTCAGTTTCCATTGTTTGTGAAAATTGTTTTATAATTCCATGCTTGTGTAAAAAGTTAAATTGATTTGAAAATGAGTGAAATATCTGAAGAAATACGCTATGTGATGCATTTTTACTATAAAAAATGTAAAAACTCTGCAAAAATATGCCGAAAAATTTGTGAAGTGTACGTTGAGAATGCTATAAGTGAACGAAGAACCTATAGGAGTGGTTTTCTCCGTTCCGGAAATTTGGATGTCAAAAATGCACATCGCTCTGATCGGCCAGTCACTGAAAAAGTCGATAAAATTTTGCAGCTGGTGGTTTGCAAGACCGGCGCGAAAGGAAATAGCGCGGAGGCATTAAACATCAACCACTTGACAGTTTGGAATCATTAGAAAAGAGCAGGCTAATTTGATGAACCAAATTAACATCAGTGAAATGCTGCTGAAACGCAACGAAATCGAACCATTTTTGAAGCGAAACTTTACAGACGATGAAAAATGGGTGAAATACGAGAATATCAAACGTAAGTGCTGGTAAAAGCCTGATGACCCTCCACAAACGGAAGGGAATTATCCATTATGAGCTGCTACAACGTGGCGAAACCATCAATTCGGTCCCCTACTGTGCACAACTCGACCGTTGGAACGAAGCAATTGGCCAACAGAGAGGGAGTTGAGTTCCATCATGAGAATGCGCGGCCACACACATCTTTGATGACTCGGAACAAATTGACGGTGGAAAGTTCTGATTCATCCACCGTATCGCCCGGACCTTGCCACCGTATGACTACCATTTGTTTTGGTCTCTGCAAAACGCTCTTGATGGTAAAAAATTGGCAGACTGAAGCGCTGCTGAAAATCACTTGGCCAAGTTTTTCGACGATAAACCGCAGAAGTTCTACACCGATGGAATTATGAAGCTACCTGAAAAATGGGAAAAGTTAATAGATAATAATGGTCAATATGTACTTGATTAACATTTATTTTTAAGAAAGACATTTTTGTTCAAAAATGTACCTAATATAAAGCAGATGTGCCAAAACAATCATCGAACAACTTTACAGAATAAAAGCGTTATGATTCTTCACCAAAGTAGTATTTTCGAATTTGAAAATGTGTCTGATTGACTTCACCTAATTATTGGTAATATGTTCCAACTTTTAAAGAATCCAGCAGAATCCGCTTGTCATGATCAGATTATAACAAATTCTACTGGGAGAAATGGACCAGTTTTCATGAGAAATCCAGTTTTAAGCATTGACAAATCAATCAAAGAGAGACACACACATCTAGTAGCAATATCATTTCGATAACATTTATCAACAAAATATTTTACTAGCATCCTATCCTTTCTGATGAAAGTCCGTTGGTTCAGCGAAAATGGTAATGTTTTAAAATGTTGATAGTACAAGTTTGTGTTGAAAAATTGTTCAAAATTGTGGTGTTCGGAAAATTGCCCTTCGCGTGCTATACTGACGATATCAAATTCACAATTGATTGATTATCTCAAAAATTTAACTCAACAACGAAAAAATAAATAAAACAAAATAGTTACTTACGCAATTAATTGTAGCGTGACCCAAATAAGTAACGCCGCATAGCTTAATTACATTTGGTAACATCCACAAGCTGATAAATACACAGCTCAATACTATAATCTCTACCGAATCGTCGGTGCTCGTTACATACGAATATAATACATAAATTTGACTTGTGGTCAATGTAAAATCATGCACGATAAAAATTAAACATTGCAGGCCAAATATTGTATTAATCATATCGATGCCGGACGCCAATGTCCTAAATAGATGAAATATCTCGTACAGTTTTCTAAAATTTGACTGTGACGAATTCGATTCAACTGCATTACTTTCGATAAACTGTTTCAAACAATTCTTGACCAATAATAATCGGCTATATAATACACCGACGTAAAGCATATACGTATGTGCGTTATAACCAACCAGTGAGGAAGAATAAATATAAACTAGTAGGGAGGCGAACCAGATCCAGAAATTATCCGAAACAAACATTGCATGAAGCAAAACAGGTTGTATCACAAAATAGTAAAATATTGTGGGTGTGGTATAAACCCACGAATTTTTTTGAAATTTTTCGTACTCCAAACTATTGTGATTATTTGTTAATTTCATAATTTGATCGTCACAATCGTTGATTAACGTTAAATATTTAACATTCCCGTGTCTATAGTAATAACATGCACATACGAATGCTATAACACTTAAATAAGTGGCCCAAATTTCAAACTTGTATGTCAATTCCGCTAAAGTGTCATATTTATGGCGGCTTTGTTTATTCCAGTATGGATATAATTCGGAATTATTTAACAGAACAGAATCAGCAATTAGTTGGTGCTTTAATTGAAACTCTCTGGATTGGAAGAATTTTATTTTTTGAAATAAGTACCATGTGGACAATACGTATGCGGTTATAAAACTGACGAAATAGACGGATCCAAATTTAGGCAGTAGAATAGTTTTATACTTGCTCGAATAATAAAATGGTGATATCATAAATAGATTTTGAACGTAAATATAGTATTTCATTGACTCGAAAAAAATCATCGTTTTTTTTTTTCACTTTACACATTCGAGTGACTTCCGTGAACTACTTGTCGTTAGTTGAAATTTTTTAAAAGAAATTAATTTCATTAGTTTAATTAATTTTATTTAGTACAGTTGCTGAGTTAACTACATAATATTATTTATTATTTTAAACGATTATTAGAAATTGAAAGCAATTTACTTAATGCAATTGGTTTTGTTAAGTAATTGATTTACTATAAAAAATTATTTTCAATGAAAATGGCAAGGCTCTTTTGGGGTACGTACATATATACTTGCGTGTTATATGAGGAACCGAATACGATAATTCACCGAAAATTAGGAGCATGTCCCGTACAAAAATAGAGAGACCATAGAGATTCAGTTAAAGAAAACATAAATTTCAAATATTTCGGACCCTCAAAAATACTTTCCGGGCATTCTAACTTTTCAATTAAAAATATTTATATTTTAAATAATTTCCGGAGGTTAAATTCGGAAATGTATGTCAAACAATCATCAGTTCCAAATTCGGAATTCTAGAATTAAAATATTGAAATCAAAAAATTCTAATAAAAATTTTAATAATTTGGAAATCCAGAATTATTCTTAGTTTTCAATTCCAGAAAAAGTCGATCTCTGCACTATAAATTATACAAATATAATTTTAATAGTTTTCAAAATTTTAAATTCAAAATTGAAGATTTTTTAACTTAACTACGAGTATGTTCAGAGCAAAAAATAAACTTTAAACATTTTTAAGAAATTTAAAAAATTTAAAGTAATAAAAATTAAACGAATTTACGTATCGTTCGAACTTTTCATTGATTGCAATGAAAATGCATTGATTCAATGATTGCATTAAATTTTCGGCAGCACGACAATTCACAGAAAACGATAAATCACCGAAAACGACAATTCACCGAAAACGACAATTTACCGAAATCGACAATTCACCGAAATCGATAAAACACCGAAAACGACAATTCATCGAAAACGACAATTCATCGAAATCGACAATTCACCGAAAACGACAATTCACCGAAAACGACAATTCATCGAAATCAGCAATTCACCGAAAAAGATAATACATGGAAACTACTATACCGATTATAATGAATTCGAATTATTTGATGGAAATGGCATTGGAAAATTATAAAACGATTTGGAATACTGTACTGGAATATGGTTACCTGGGACTGAGCTAGAATGAGATTGGAAAAGGATTTTTGGATAAAATTCTGAAATGTGGCTATTTGGAACGGAACTAGGTCAATCTTTGACAGATTATCATGACAAGTTGAATGGAATAGGGATTGTTAAATGATTTTTTGGATACTGTTCTAGTGTATGGGCATCTGGAACGGAACTACAAGTAGCAAGTTGAATGGAAAATGTGATTGTAAAATTATTTTTGGATTCTGGAATATGGCCATCTGGAACGGAACTAGTCCAATTCTTGACCGATTATCATGAAACTTGACAAGTTGAATGTAAATGGGATTATAAAATAATTTTTGGATAAAACTCTGGATTATGGACAACTTGAACAAAACTAGATCAGTCCTTAACCGAATATGATGAAATGATGTATGGGATGTATGTATAGTTGGTGAATATGATCAATTGGAACAAAACTAGGCTATTTTTGGATTATATGGATGTTAGCTTAAAATAGTACTTATATGTGGTTTATTAAAAGTAAGAATGTAAATAATAATTTGTTAAAAAATTGTTATATTATGATGATACTCTGTATGTTCTACAGAAACGGGATTTTGCTAGAAATATTTGTTCTGGATGGTTAAAACAATTATAAAAAACTATTGCTTGTGTATCCACCCTAATTGTATTACCCTGAAATGAAAATCTTAAATTAGATTTTATTTTAAGCAGGTAATTGCTGCTGGTTACCTGCTGAGAGAAATTTTTTTGAATTAAATTTTTGTGGTAATGTAATTGTAGAACTGGAATGCTATTCCGAACGACAGGTTTATTGATTGGTTTATGGTTTATTCTATGTTCAATTTGTAATTTAGGTATAAAGCAAATATTAAACGCAAAAGTTGACAAGACTTATTCACCGTCTTATTTAACTAAGTAACATAGTCTTAGTTTTAATCTCAATTCTAGTTGTTCTATTAATTAGAGGTGCGTAAATAAAAATAATGAAAATCTCATTCAACATGACAAGTTTTAACTTTATCCAAAAACTTTATAATTCCATTTCCATTAAACATGTCAAATTTCATGATAATCAGTCAAGGATTGGCTAGTTCCGATCCAGATGGCCATATCCCAGAGTTTTGTCCAAAAATCATTTTATAATAATCGGTTATGGGTTGGTCTAGTTCCGTTCCAAATGGCCATATTTCATAATTTTATCTACTAATCATTTTACAAACTCATTTACATCCAACTTTTCAAGTTCCTTGATAATCGGTCGAGGATTTGCCTAGTTCCGTTCCAGATGCCCATATTCTAGAACATTATCCAAAATCATTTTACAATGGTCAAGGACTGGTTTAGTTCCGTTCCGGTTGGCTTTATTCCAGAATTTTATCCAAAAATCATTCATTTAACAATCTCATTTCCATGCAACTTGTCAAGTTTCAAGCCAAATTTCAAAATTTTATCCATAAATCATTTTCCAATCTCATTTACATTCGATTTGTCAAGTTCTGTCATAATCGGTCACGGATTGTCCTAGTTCAGTTCCAGATAACCATATTCCAGAACATTATCCAAAAATCATAGGACAATCCCATTTATTCAACATGTTAAATTTTATGATAATCGGTCAAGGATTGGCCTAGTTCGATTGGCTGTATTCCAGAATTTTATCCAAAAATCCCATTGTTCAAATCCCTCTGTTCATCCAATTAATAAATAATCATACAATTTATAGTAAACTGATTAGATAAATTTCATTAGCGCTTTTAGAATTTAGTTGAAGCATGGGTAGGGTGACCAGATGTGCTCTTTTTAAGAGTATTAGTTTCATTTAACTATTTACTCTTTTGTTAGCCAAAAATCATTAATATACTCTTTTCAGTTAATGCCCTCTATTATACATGTATATGCGAATATATATGCATATACGAGTATTACATATATATATATATATATATATATATATATATATATATATATATATATATATATATATATATATATATATATATATATATATATATATATATATATATATATATATATATATATATATATATATATATATATATATATATATATATATATATATATATATATATATATATATATGTTTTTATGCAATAAAAATATATAATAGTACAAACGAATACAATTATGCGAGACAAGATTCCCATCAATATTAGGCCAACATTAACACTCCAAGAAGATAATTGAATATATAGTTATGGTTTTCACGATTAGAAGAACCATTAACTACTCTGAGATTCCAATTTGAACGGGATGTGGGGCTGGATAGGATTGAAAATTAACCTAGAAACTCAGTGTACTTGTACTGTGCCGTACTAAAATATTTATAGCTGATCGCATTTAAATGAATTTAGAATGGGGAATCCAGTAGAAACTGATATAACCAACATCGGGCTTTGCTGTAGAAATTCTCAAACTAGACATTTAGTTTAATGTGTAGGTTGCTTAAATTCGATGTGCGGTGTCGCCCACATTTTGCGTTTAAAAGTATTATCTATGAAATTATTAGATAAACATCCATGTGATTGTTTGTGCTAAAAATCACATGGATTCGTAAAACAATCTCATGGATTCGACTCAATGCAATTTTCCAGGTATCTGCTGGAAACTGGAAAAATCAAATTGAATTGGTTTGATTTTTGCAACACATTGTAACAAACATTAAAATTCTGATTGACCACGTGTATCCAAATCTAACCCAACACATTGTACATCACGGTTGGCTTCAAGAACGAGCGGTACATGCACCAATTAATGCTAAAGTCGACGAAATCAATTTCATCATTCAAGAAATGATTCCAGGTGAATCGAAGTTATTTTACTCATTGGACAAGATAGTAGACGAAGAAGAGGTCACCAGTTATCCAGTTGAGTTCTTAAATACGCTCAATCCAACTGGCATACCACAACATAATATCACACTCAAGATTGAAATCCCTATTATGTTGTTAAGGAATTTGAATCCTCCAAAACTATGCAATGGAACGCATTTGGTTGTGAAAACGATGAACACTTATGTAATTGAGGCAACAATTTTGGTTGGACAATTTAAAAGGGAAAATGTGTTCATTCCCAGAATTTCAATTATTTCCAATGATCATCTACTTTTTCAATTCAAGCGCCTTCAGTTCCCCATTCGTCTTGCGTTCGCTAAGGCGGAGACACCTAAAAACTTATATGGTGCTGGCAGATGAAATTAGGTCAACAAAAAATATTGTTTATACACGCTCGTGTTGAAGGATTGACTTTGGTAAACTATACTTCAATGATAATGTTTAAACGTGCAATAAGAACAAATTCTATTAGAAAATCATGGCATTTGGTTTTATTTAAGGTAACGATACTAAAAATAAACCTGGGCGAAGCCGGGTACGATACTAGTATTCAATAATTTACACTATATTCTTGGTTGATGCCAATGGATCTTTGGAAAATATTAGAATCGACAAATTGCTAATTTCGGGTCTGGAATATTTTATATAGAATTGGCAAAGAAGATTAAATTGTTTATTCAAAATTAACAGTGCTTGAAATTTTAAAAGTTGATTTATATAAACTTTAATTTTTGATTGATTAATTTAAAATTAAAGGTATAAACAAATGCTTTAAATTTCCTACTTTTAAAGTAATAAATGTCCATATGAAATTTTAAAATTTCCAAATAATTTCCAATTATTTTTTTAGAAGTTTCTCGAATATGAAATTTTTAAGTCTTGACACAAACAATTCAGCGTCACAGATTTGAAATTATTATAATTTAGAAATTAGAAACAAAAAATTATTTAATTTCGAATCTGAAAACTTTAAAATAAATAATACACTTTATGGACACTTTAGGTGTGTAGAATTTTGAGGTTAAAATAAATATGTCATTTTTAATTTATTCCTTAAATTCTAAATTGTAATTTTGAAATTTTTTTCCACCCAGAATAGCGAGATTTCAAAATTAAATTTTTTTTTATTTATTAATTTAAATTTTTCAGGTTCAAAATTGTATTGTGTAAAATTGTAAAAATAATTTAAATTATAAATTCCAGGTCAAAATATAATTTTTTAAATCTTCATATATACTAAAGAATCTTAATTCATAAATTCTTAAAAGTATAATCAATACTAAATTTTTTGATTATTGTTATTAGGTAAACTTTAAGTTATCTAAAAAATGATAATTAATTTTTTTTAAATAAGGTGTCGTCAATTTCTATAATCAAATTATTTTAACATACATACTGACAAATGCGAAATTTAAAGCGACTTGTGATATGAAAAATCGAAGTGGATTTTTAGGAAGCCAACCAATAAACTTGGAATTTAAATTCAATTTCGAAATTCGACCGTTCGATGTAGTTGATCAAATATTGAATTTTCAATAACAGTTTCCACGATTCTAAAATTCAAAATTGCCAAATTTTTAAAATCGAATTTCGATGTGTAATTCGTTAAATTTCGAAATGGAATTTTACTTAAATAAAAAATTCAAGATTTATATATTAAATTTAAATTTTAAAAATTTGTTTAATTCAAAAAATGTTAAAAGGATAAAATTTAACATTTAATTTGGATTTTTGAAATATTTATGTAAGTAGACAAAAGAAATAAATTAAATTTTAATTCGAATTTTAAAAATTTTGTTTAATTAATTTTTCGTATAATTTCGAGCAATTTCGCATGCATACTTCTAAAATTTCAATTCGTTTTATTGAATTCGTTTTATTGGATTTCGATTGCAGAATTCCAATGTATATTAATGACATTACTGGTACATACATACTTATACACAAAAATTCAGTGTTAATTGATAAACGATCGTGTTAAAATTAAAATAAAATAACGATTTTTCGATCAGCTTATAGGACCCGAGATCAGTTGAAAGAATGATTTGACTAAAAATCAGCAAATCAATAATTGCTTGTAGATGGACTGCATACAATGCATAAATAATTAGTTCCTTGGTCGCCGGAAAATATCTAGTCAGTCTAGGCATAGGAATTGAACAGTGTCTTTCAAAACAGTAAAGAAGCTGTGTTATTACTATTTGATAAACGAAAATACGTCACTCGAGTGTTAATGAATGGCCAGTTATATAGCTGAAATGATCTATAATGACGCTGTATGTTAATACAGTGCTGGGATGTTCTATCATCACTTCGATTCGCTTCGATAGATATTTGTGTCTCTTTTTTTACGAACAAAACCTAACCTAACCTAGAATAAATTTGCAAACTATCTCTTTTTCCTCTTTTCACTTGCCATCGAAAATAAAAATATTGGTGACATTTTATCGAATGAATTTATAGAAATAGAATCGAGTAGGCTATGATCACAATATAAATTGCGAAATAGAATACAATTTTGTTCGTAAAAAAAGAGACTCAAATGTCTATCGAAGCGAATCGAAGTGATGATAGAACATCCCAGCACAGTATTTAAATTGTAATAAAATTCGCCTGCTAAACTAAGGATCGTAACCAAATACCGAATTGTATTTTTGGGTAGCTGAGGACTATATCTAACTAAAAAACATAAAAGATTTCCTAAATCTAGAAAATAAGTAACTTAGGACCACGTTGTATGTTAGTACAAAACGGACATATTAAAAAGATTCTCCTGTCCCAAGTAATAATTTGTAACACCCGATATAGTACATCATACATCATCGTTTCACCATGAGAACAATTCTTATGTATACAAGCCATCCCAGACTACAAATTCTGATCTTTCAAATATAATATTAGATTCAGAACATTGTGAAAATGAAGGGAACAAATCAGAATATTATGCCAATGACAGCGAAGACGAAAAAGAAGATGAAGATTTTGTCGAAATGATAAAAAAATGGGCAGTATATTTTAACATATCGCAAACTGCAATCATTGCTTTAAAACAAAACTATTTCTGATATACACGGACTCTATTAAGCACACCAAAGAAAATCTAGAATATCGTGGCATTGGATGGAAGTACATATTGGCATCCTGCAGTAAAATATTGCTTGGAATCTTACATTAGATCCCTAAACAGATCAATTCCAATTAGTTTGAATATTAACAATGACGGAATTCGTATTTATAAAAGCTCGAAAATACAATTTTGGCCAATTTTAGTTACAATACACGAGATTGACAATTTTGACCCATTGGTGGTAGGTATTTATTGTGGAGAAAGCAAGCCAGCTTCAGTTGAAAAATATTTACAATGCATTGTAGAGGAACTGAAACCACTTTTGGAAAACGGAATTATAGTTAATAATAATCGCGGTGCGCCAGCTCGTAATGAATTTTTATATTTTTATACAGGTGCAGTAAATTTTTATGTCATCGGAGAATACAATAATGACCACCACCATATGAGCTTTACACGAACAGTCATTCCTCGAAGAACAGATTATCATAAATTAGATTCTCCACTTCTCAGCCCACCAAATCAATTGGAAGGATGACATTATTGTATGTGATATGCTTCATCAGTTGCATGTAGGAATTATGAAAAAACTATTGCTATGTTTTACTGGTCAAGAGAAGAAAATCGGATTTTATTCAAGATAAGAGCATCAACCAAGTATCAGAATACTTGACTAATTGTACTATGCCATCCGATATTAATCGTGCAGTTAGACCACTTGAATAAAAAATAAAAAAAACTTTTAAAATAAAAGTATTTTAAGTTAAATTTATGAACATATTTCATTTGTTTTCATATTTTACTTGAAAACAGATTTGTTTTCTTGTCTTCTTCAAGCCCAATGTGTATTTCAGATTCATGGTCCGTTGTTGCAGTGACGGATAAGTCTGTTGCACAAGTTTCTTTAATTATTGTATCATTATTTTGCTTAACCAATTGGCGACGCTTTTTTACAGGGTCATCGGATTCCTTCCGCTACAAATTTAAATGCCTTGAGTATACATTACGCAATATTTTTTATTAAAAAAAAATCGTTGGCTTCTGTTTTAGTATATCGTGAATCGGCCAAATTGACGATGTCGTAAAACGCATGCAAAAATGTTGAGGCAGACGAGAAACAAATTTTTGACGTTTCACCTTTGGATGAACCAATCCAACTACATTTGGTCATTAATTCTCGTATGAACAGTCAGTCGATTATAGTCCATATAGTCAATTTTATATACCTTTTTGTCTATAAGTTGCCATCTCCGCAATTAACGATTCATAATGTATTTTACTCCTCAATATTGTTTCAAATTCATTGAATTCGGTTTCGTTTTTTATGGGCAACAATAATGTTGCGAAATTCGCGGTGGTAGTAGCTAAATTGATTGTATGTGGTGGCGTCGTGTCTGTTGATACTATTGAGCTTCCAATAATTTGTTTCGTCCATTTGGGACATAATAGAATATATCGATGAAACCAGTATATTCTAAAGAGTAACACACTATAATGTGTTTGACATTTTTTTTGATTAAAAAATGGCTGCAAAAATTAAATTTTTAATTTTGGATCAACATACAACATGGTAAAATACCCCTGTCCTGAGTTACTATCTTCTAGATTTAAAAGAGCTATTTGGTTTAGTTTTAGTTAGATATATAGTTAAGATAGATTAGATACAGCTTTTTTAGAATTTATGTCATTTTTCTGTCATCTTATTAGAGCAAAGAGATGTAACGTGGCTTTAAGGAGATTAAATTAAGGACACTATGGGCCACCACTGACCATTAAAATTACTGCACCGTTCATGATAAATAAAATAAAATAAAAATCGAAATAAAATAATGGCCAAGCTTTTGAAGGGACGGCTATTTTCTCATCGGGCCGCAGAACAGATTTTTATCTTGGATATTTTATATCCATATAAACAAAAATATACGAAAAAGAACGAATTTTGTAGGAAGTGGGCAGTTTTTATAATAATTATGTATGTGACCCTACTTGGGCTGACATTTGTTGGTTAGGCCATAGTGTATTCCATTGGCCGCACAACAGAATTTTTATTTGGATATTCAATATCCAATTTTGTAAAATTTAACGAAAATCGTAAGAAGTGCATATGTTTTGGGTCAATTGGTCGTGACTCTATTTGAGTTGATATATTTTTTTGTTAGGCCATTGTGCCGCCATTTTCCTGCCGCATAATAGAATTTTATCTTGGATATTTCATTTCCAAATACGTAAAAATGTACGAAAAGGTACGAATTTCGTATATGAAATGGGCAGTTATTTGAAATATTGGTAAATGGCCGTGACCCCACTTGGGCTGATGTTTTTTATTTGTTCGGCTATTGTGTCTCCACTTTCTTGCCGGAGAACAGATTTTAATCTTCGATATTTCATATCCAAATATGTAGAAATGAACGATAAAGCACGAATTTCGTATAAGAACTGGCTGTGGCTTACTTAGGTTGAGGTTTCTATGTTAGGCCTTTGTGTGCTCCATTATCGTGCGACACAACAGATTTTGAAATTGAATATTTTATATTCGAATATGAGAAAATGTACGAAAGAAAGAAAATTTCGTATTCAAAAGAGAAAAGCAAAGTGCGGCGAGAACACAAAATGTCCTAAAAAAAAACTGTCAGCCCAAGTGGGATCGAGATCAATAACATTAATAACTATTCCAAAAACTGCCCACTTTTTACGAAATTTGTACTTATTATGGGTAGTTTGTATTGTTTATAATTCATGACGAGTGATATGCATATAAAATTAAAATTGTTTTGTCTAATTTAAAGTTGAATTTAATATAAAATTTATTTGTTAATTTTATTAATTGTGGTTTATTAATTGAAGGGGCAAAGTTTTAAATACATATACTTAAAACGCATGTATACAATTTATTTGTTACTATAATACTACAACATTTACTATAAACATTTACGAATCCTCTAAAAAATTCAAATCTAAAACTATTTACTTACGCAATTGATTGTAACGTGACCCAAATAAGTAACACCGCCCAGCTTAACTATGTTTGGTAACGTCCACAAACTGACAATTATACAGCGTAATGCTATAAATTCTATCGAGTCATCGGTGCTCGTTACATACGAGTACAATACATATAGTTGGCTGGTGGTCATTGTAAAATCGTGCACGATAAAAATTAAACATTGCAAACCAAATAAACTATTAATCATGTCGATGCCGGATGCCAATGTTCGAAATAGTGTAAATATCTTGTACAGTTCGTTAAAATTTGATTGCGACGAATTCGATTCAGCTGCACTAGTATCGATAAATTGTTTCAAACAATTCTTGAGTAATCGAAATCGGCGATTCATTAAAACGACATAAAGCATATACGTATATGCATTATAACCAATCATTGACGAAGAATACATATATAATAGTGCCAGCAAAATCCAGATATTTCCCAAATCCAACAATCTATAAAGCAAAATAGATTGTAATATAGCATGGTAGTAAATCGCTACGAGTGCTATCATAAACAACGAAATCGTTCGAAAATTCTCGTAATCTAGAATTCTTCGATTATTTATAGATTTGATAATTTGATCGTCAAAATCGTTAATCAATGTTAAATATTTAATGTTGACACGTTTATAACAATAGTTTGAACAAACCAATGCTATAACGCTTAAAAATGTTGCACAAATTTCAAATAACTATTCCAAAAACTGCCCACTTTTTACGAAATTTGTACTTATTATGGGTAGTTTGTATTGTTTATAATTCATGACGAGTGATATGCATATAAAATTAAAATTGTTTTGTCTAATTTAAAGTTGAATTTAATATAAAATTTATTTGTTAATTTTATTAATTGTGGTTTATTAATTGAAGGGGCAAAGTTTTAAATACATATACTTAAAACGCATGTATACAATTTATTTGTTACTATAATACTACAACATTTACTATAAACATTTACGAATCCTCTAAAAAATTCAAATCTAAAACTATTTACTTACGCAATTGATTGTAACGTGACCCAAATAAGTAACACCGCCCAGCTTAACTATGTTTGGTAACGTCCACAAACTGACAATTATACAGCGTAATGCTATAAATTCTATCGAGTCATCGGTGCTCGTTACATACGAGTACAATACATATAGTTGGCTGGTGGTCATTGTAAAATCGTGCACGATAAAAATTAAACATTGCAAACCAAATAAACTATTAATCATGTCGATGCCGGATGCCAATGTTCGAAATAGTGTAAATATCTTGTACAGTTCGTTAAAATTTGATTGCGACGAATTCGATTCAGCTGCACTAGTATCGATAAATTGTTTCAAACAATTCTTGAGTAATCGAAATCGGCGATTCATTAAAACGACATAAAGCATATACGTATATGCATTATAACCAATCATTGACGAAGAATACATATATAATAGTGCCAGCAAAATCCAGATATTTCCCAAATCCAACAATCTATAAAGCAAAATAGATTGTAATATAGCATGGTAGTAAATCGCTACGAGTGCTATCATAAACAACGAAATCGTTCGAAAATTCTCGTAATCTAGAATTCTTCGATTATTTATAGATTTGATAATTTGATCGTCAAAATCGTTAATCAATGTTAAATATTTAATGTTGACACGTTTATAACAATAGTTTGAACAAACCAATGCTATAACGCTTAAAAATGTTGCACAAATTTCAAACACAATAGTTAATTTTGCTATATAATCATATTTATCTTGCGTTGAACGGATGGGTCGGTTCTGTTTTAGTTCCCCATCATTTATTAAAACAGAATCATCAGTTACTTCGTGACTTGGCTGAAGTCCGATTGGCGAGTTTAGAAATATATAATATGCGGACAATACGTATGCGATTATAAAACTGGCGCAATAGGTGCAGCCAAATTTTGGGAGGATAATTGCTTTATGCTTCTTCGAATAATAAAATTGCGATATCATAAATATATTTTCAACGTAAATAATGAATTCCATCGACTCGAAAAAGTTCATGTTATTTTAAAACAATATACGTACTACAAGAGGCAACACAAACTAATGGTGTTCGACAGTTAAAATTTTATAGATGATGTTTAAGTTGATTAACTTAATCAATTTAATGTATTGCTGCTGGTGTAGTTGTAATATTGAAATAGATATTTGTTTAATTTTGAATAATAAGTAATTAATTTGAATGCTTTTATTAACTAATTAATTTATTAAAAAAATGAAAAGTGTCCAAAATACATATTGTATACATTTACTTAGCCTATTCGGTCTAGGACATGAGTACTGGAATCAATGTGAATTCATTTAACTATACTCATTCGAATAGGAGTAATCCGAATTTTTGTTATCAAATTAATGTTCCGAATAAGGACTCGAATAAAAGGACTGGTTCAATTTTATTTTTTATTCCGGAATTTTAAAAGTTAAAAACGTAAATGAACCGATCCCTCTATTCCAAGTTGGAGACCAACGCTTCAAATTTAAATTTGTACACAAGAATAAAAGTTATAAAGAACATAAATGGAACTATAAAGGATATTTAATCATTATGTACGATCTAATTTATCCAGTATTCAATTCAACAGTTTATGCGTTTTAAATATTCGTATAAAAGTCAATTTTTTATGCTACTTTTTACTTAAAATAGATCACCTTATTTTATTAGGCGCACTCTTCGTTTAACTTAATCAGTTTGATATTCCAATTCTCTTGTAACAAAAGAGCTTTAGTCTCCGTTTGCGAAGATGCAAACTCTCCTTTTAATATGGCATTGGTATCTACTTCATCATACAAACCGACAAAAGTGATACTTGTTTTTGATTTTTCCATTATTTTCGGGCCATACATTTTCATCCATTCTGCAAAATCTGTTGCCTCACGATGTAAAATCAAACTCTTTACACATCTAAAAAAATTGGTTTCTGTCAAGGTGCAAATCGTTCTGCAGGATTTTCATTAAAACAACCCCCTTGAAAAAACTCCCTTGTTAACTCAGGATTTCATCCTAGGATTTTTTTTAAATACCTCTAACAACACAAGTGTAAATAATCCATCACAGACATAGTTGGTTCATCCCAGGATTTTTTTACATTTATACTAACTATCCCAGACTTTTTCGTCTACAAGTAAACTGGAAAAAAAATCGAATGAGTTTGGGACCTTGTTGGCCACCACTGTGGCAACGTTGATGTAAATAAATGTGGCGCCTTTGTCAACTTTTCAAAGTAAAGTAAATTGCAAAAAAAAATTTCAAAGAAAACTAAAATCAGAAAAAATCGTATGACCCAGTTTTTATAGGGTCGGATTTTTCCTCATATCAATTGACTTTGGGACCTTGTTGGCCACCACTGTGCCAGTGTTGATATAAATAAATGTGGCGCCTTTATCAACTTTTCAAAGTAAAGTAAATTAGAAAAAAAATTCGTATGACCAAGCTTTTATAGGGTCGGCTATTTTCTCATTCTAATTGAGTTTGAGATTTTCTTGGCCACCACTGTGCGAGCCTTGAAATTTTTTTGACCGTTGGAATTTCCGCAATATAAATAAATGTGGCGCCTTTGTCAACTTTTCAAATTAAAACAAAATTGAAAAAAAATTCGTATGACCAAGCTCTTATAGCGTCGGCTTATTTCTCATATTTATTGATGGGACCTTGTTGGCCACCACTGTGCCAGCGTTGATAGTTTTTTGACCGTTGCAATTTCTTCAATATAAATAAACGTGGCGCATTTGCCAACTTTTCAAAGAAAACTAAAATCCGGAAAAAAACCGTATGACCCCGTTTTTATAGGGTCGGATTTTTTCTCATATCAATTGAGTTTGGGACCTTGTTGACCACCACGGTGCCAGCGTTGATATAAATAAATGTGGCACCTCTGCCAACTTTTCAAAGTAAACTAAAATCGAAGAAAAACGTATGACCTAGTTTTTATAGAATCGGCTTTTTTATTAAATTGATTGAGTTTGGGATCTTGTTGGCCACCACTGTGCCAGCCTTGATATTTTTTTGACCGTTGGAATTTCCGCAATATAAATAAATGTGGCGCCTTTGTCAACTTTTCAAAGTAAAACAAAATTGAAAAAAAATTCGTATGACCAAGCTTTTATAGGGTCGGCTTATTTCCCATATTGATTGAGTTTGGGACCTTGTTGGCCACCACTGTACCAGCGTTGATAGTTTTTTGACCGTTGCAATTTCTTCAATATAAATAAACGTGGCGCATTTGCCAACTTTTCAAAGAAAAGTAAAATCCGGAAAAAAATCGTATGACCCAGTTTTTATAGGGTCGGCTGTTTTCTCATATTAATTGAGTTTGGGACCTTGTTGGCCACCACTGTGCCAGCGTTGATATTTTTTTGACCGTTGCAATTTCCACAATATTAATAAACGTGGTGCCTTGGCCAACTTTTCAAAGTACATGAGACCAATCCCGACCCTATAAAAACTTGGTCGTACGAATTTTTTTTTCATTTTTAGTTTACTTTGAAAAGTTTTCCTAGGCGCCACATTTATTTATATTACGGTAATTTTAACAATCACAAAATTAAATTAAACTTAAGCTAATCCTAAAGAGAAAATAACCGCCAGTTAAACGACTTGCCCAGAAGAATTTATTTTCCACCAAATTATTACACATAGAGTATTTTGGTACCAACTGTATATTTGTTTGTAGACGAAAAAGTCTGGGATACTATAAATGTAAAAAAATCCTTGGATGAACCAAATATATAAATTTTATATGTATTTTTAAAATGTCTGGGATGGATTATTTACGCTTGCGTTGTCAGAGGTATTTTTAAAAAATCCTGGCATAACTTCAAGGGAGTTTAAAATAACGCTTTTGTGTTAGCGCAGTTTCATAAAGTTTCAGCCAATTAAATTTTCCAAAATTCCAATTTTCAGTAAATTAAAGCTTTATTAAAGCTTTTCTTTCGACATATTCCACACACTGAAAAATAAGGCCGAGCTTTATATTCTGTTTGGGTTTTAATCCAATTTAGAACCCATTCTGAAACATGAGCAATGAAATATGATGGAAAACATATTAACAAAACATTATATATTAAGAAGTAAACTCAAGATAAGGTATTATAATTTATATTATTATTTATATTATTTCTACTGAAATGCATAATTATTCAATGTTTTTGTATTTATAATATTAAATAAGTTTTAATAAATCAAAATTATTATTTAAAAATAAAAACAAACTGTTTTTTATTATTCAATTTAAACCATCTTTAATAAAGAATTTTTTCTCTAAAATAAAATTGTTACTCATATTAAATACAGTAACCAGTTGCTGAACTTAATAAAACAGTTTCTTAAATCAAAAATTTGTTTCTACCATCGAACGAGTATTCGTTTCAATTATTAAATAAAATTCTAAATAAAGCTAGAAAAATTGCTTTAGGTAAGATGGTAGTTTCTTTAAATAACGTATTCAGTACAGAAACCAGTTGCTAAACTTAATAAAACATGTTCTTAAATTAAGATATTTTTTTCTCTAATAGAACGAGCGTTTGTTTCGATTATTAAAAAAAATTCTAAATAAATCAAGAAAAGTTGCTTAAGGCAAGACGGTAATTTCTATAAATAACGTTTCACACGTGTTTAGTACAGATAGCAGTTGCTAAACTTAAGAACACATTTTCTTAAATCAAGATTTTTTTTTTTGAAATGAACGAGTATTCTTTTAAATTAATAAAACAAACTCATTTGTATGTAGCAAAACAATTGCTAAATTTAAGAATCACAGAAAGTTAAGTTTAAGTTGAGACGTATTAAATTTATTAATTTAACTGATTAACCGAAGCAAGCTACTTGTATAATACTTTCTACTATTAAATAATGATTTCTTAAATGAAGGAAATCCAAATTTGTTTGTTTCATTCAAGCCAATTCTTCATTCAATAATGCGGCTTGATGGGTTGAATATCAATACATAATAATTATTGAATGAAGCAAGTTTCATTCCATAAAAGCAACCTTTTCTTTCTGTGAGCATACTGCGAGCGATAGACCTCCTGAAAGTTTCAATTTTGAACGACATTGAGTGACTGTAGAATTGCCGCAAGATTTGGAGGTACATCCCGTTTTCTTCCAATATTTGGAAAATTTGTTCATGAAAACTGGTAATATTTAAAGCGTTTTCGGGAAGCGGTCTCGATAATGTCTGCCGGCTTGGCACTAAATTAAATTTTATTTTTAAATTTTAAGCCAATAATAAGTGGCTTTAAAATTGAAAATAAAAATAGTCCATATGTATTCTATTCTGTTAGTCCACCGGCTGACAACCACCTTACGTTTTCTTCTTTCAGTGATCCGTTAATTTGAAAGAAAGGATCGGACCTCGCAACACACTATTTATTCAGAAAATGACAAATACATAATCAAAAAAAAATTACTAACGGTGATTTTTGGTCACCACCGGGAATCGAACCAGAGAGACCCTTTGAATTATAAAGCAAGGAAGCTATACTTACAGTAAGGTTGAGAAGTGTCAGTTATTTTTGTACATGAACACTACATCATCAGCATAAGGTATAAATTATAAACTCAAAGTTTAAAAATTGAGTTCAAATAAATTAAAAAATGAAATGAGTTAACTACACCTTGCGATACAGCGTCATTAATGATTTGACTTTGATTTATAATATCATTTATTTTAAGAACGTGGGATCGTTTAGATAAGTATACGAGCTCAACCACTGTATAAAGAGTGACACCAGCAAAACCAGTATTAAAAATCTATTTTAAAAGCACGTTGCATTTTACTATGTCCAAAGCTTTTGGTAAATCAACAAAAATAGAGACAATCGAATTTCTTTGAACAATGTTACAAAACAGAGAATATGAATGAACATGATTTAAGCATTTGTCGCAAACTTAATATAGTTATGTAAAATAAAATAATTCAATTTATGTAATTAAAGGATTTGACTCCCATGGTACAAACCACTTTAGCTAAGACACCAACCTGTTTCAGTACTAAAGTTTAAATTTTATTCCAATTTAAAATGGTGATAAGCGTTGTCAAAATTAAATTACTAATAATACTTTTGGGAATAGAAAGGGAATGCTTGATGGGTTCACTGAACGAAGAGTTTATTGAGGTATTTCAGGTGCTTGTAGTACCTTAGACCAAATCTCTGGCAAGGGGGTCAATGGACCAGTTACCACAATCAAAGACTTAACTCTACCTGAGTATAACTCCCCCTGAGTATACATTGTAAAATATCAGGCTTATGTACTTTATTTGTATGATTAAGTTTGCCTTGATTTATGATTAACTTAATAGATTACCCACGGGTGGGGTCTATTTAGTAAGCGAGAATAAACTCATTGTATTGAGGTTGAATTGCGAAGATGATTGAATTGCGGTGATGATTGTGGTGACATGTGTTCAGGTGGTTGTCGTTTCCCATTCTGTACCCGGACCATTGCCGTGGCCAATAAGATGCCTGTTATATTTTCGTACTTGTTCATTAGGTGAGTTGTCATCATATATATGGTTGTTGTTGTATGTACATGTACTTGTTTATATGGTTATTGTTGTGATGAATTAAATCAATTAAAGATTGAATTTAATGAATATCGCACAGTGAACTCTGACTTCCCACATTGCTGTTGGCCTGTGTGGTGGAAAGACTTGGTAAATTTGTTGTTGTTGGGTCTGACGCAGGTTGTAAAATATTGGTTGGTTGTTTGATAGAGTACAGGTCTTCATTGTTTCGAACTGGTACTGCTAGTTTTGTTTTTAGTTTAGTATCTAACGCAGTTCGATAGTTCGCATAGACTTTCTCGAACGATTCCCCTTCTTTCCGATATGGATGAGCTGTGGTCGTCATAAAGATCGTCCTTCATTCTGTATCGGTGTCGATGAATTCCTTCCACATGGTTTCGATTTAAGATAATTTCTTCTGCAAGTACTCCTGAGTCTTCCTGCTTTCACCATCTTTGGTGTAATTGATTTTGTTCCTTTGAAGTTGGTCGAACCGAGCACATTGATCTTTGTACGGAGCTTACATTTGCATTGCCTATGTTTTGCGGTAATACAATGACAATCTATTTTTAGAGTCTGTTGTTTGTAAATCATTCGTAATACGGGATCCGAGAATTGTTTATATTATTCTCGACTTTGGTTTGTTTTGATTTCATCCCACGACTGCCGCTCGTGAACGCGAGGTTCGAGCTGAAGTTGATCGCTGATTTAAATGAGTTACGCTGAATAACCTTGGTTGATTTTCTGCTTTCGGGAATTGGTTGAAAAGCTTTGTATGACATCCACCCGGATTGATGGCGTTGGTTTATATGCTGCCTTGAGACGTGAGCTTGGATGTTGTACGGCTTCTTGTGACGTTGTTGGTGTCAATGGCGGTCCGCCGTGTATGCGATGGGTCATTTCTACCAGCTTATTGTAAACATCTATCTTTTTTTTCGCGGTGTGGTAAGATAAGAGTGATTATGGCCCAGAGGCGGAACAATTCCTAGAATTTTGTCATCGTTTCCAACGAATACGTTATATAGCGCTTTTTACTCGCTATTCTTTTTTTTAAGTAAGACTTCCTCTTTCTATCTTCACCGTCCTTTTGATAGTTTTTCCCTAGTTGAACTATATCTTTCCACCTGTTACCTCTTGGATTTGAAGTAACTCATCCATCTTGTTGTTGTTTGGTTTACTTGTGGTGTTATTGATGCTTGTTGTTGCTTGGCTCCTCCTATGACGTTAATTTTGTGAAGTTATGTGCCTGTTGTTGCTTGGCTGCTGGTGGTGTCACTATCGACGACGTTATAGACTGTCCGTCTGTACTTCTATTAGCCAGTTGTTTTAGTGGTTCGAAGGAACAATGTTAAAAATGTCGCCGGTTGTTGGTTGTCTCACAGGATCCTTATTAAGTTCAGCCAGTAAAATGCAGCCTTAGCTTGAATCTATTTTTCGTTTACTTCATTAAACTCTGAGCCTACCGCTGGTGAGGGCTAATACCAGAGTGAAATGAAATAATGGTTTGAAAGATCGGGCTCGAAGGACCAAGTTAAATCCATGGAACCATGTCCAAGTCGTAAAGTTGGAGTAGTGTAGATTTAAATAGTAGATTAATTATTAGATTACCTTGGGTGAGGTCTAATGATTAGAATGAGAACAACCTAACTTTGGTGTTATTGAGTATAGTTAAATTATTCTGTGTGTTGGGTTGCGATTTCCCCCTTGTGTTATTCTAAGTGTTTTATTATAAGATTAAGATATTCCTTAGATATGTTGTTGGTTTCCAAGCAATAATTTATTGACGCCAATTTCTGATATATCTGGCGCGTGGCAGTCTTTTGAATAATTTTGTGAAGTTATGTGCCTGTTCCATTTTCGTACTTGTTCATTCGATGAGTTTCCTATGATGAATTAAAGCAAATAAATATTGAATATCATGAATATCCCACAATGAACTCATGTTCAAACTCGTGATTGAACATATACTTTGGGCTCAGTAATAAATTTACCCAACAGCCCAAAAAGTAACTTATATCCACAAAATGTATCTTCAATATCATTTTGTTCTGTATTTTGTATTATAATTTATATTTTAGTACTAACATATTCAATAAAAATCATCATTTATTCTTATTCGTATGCCACTTAACAGTTGATACACTAACACATATAAAAAATATGTCAATTTGTCAAAAACCTCACACTCATGAAAAACCCTGGCTATAAGATATTTCTGATAAAATCTCTTGTGTTTTAAATTGTATCATCCGTTTTTTCAATTAAATTTAGATTCTATAAGTAAAATGGAACAGTTTGGATCTGAAAATTATTTTATGTGACTTTTAGTTTATGAGATAATATAGAGCCTTCGTGGGCTGTAAACACTTGAAACAATATGCAATTTATTTGCAAACTTTAATAAAAAACATTCAATACATCTAGTCCATATAGTCTATTTATAGAAATAATTTTCTTGTATGGTGTCAAGGTTCAAAATGATCCGTTGCAGGAGGCATCCGCCATCCAATTTCTATAAATGCATTTTAGACAAACAGGCACCATATATGAAAGAATTTAAAGAATTTAAACTCTTTTTAAAAAACTTGAAAACTCAATATGATAATGACTTCTTTTATGTAATCGATTGGAAATTTTCCCTGGGCAAAAAATCCATTGGAAAGTGATTTGCTATTCTGTAACTCATTGGACCGGAAGTTTCTGTTGGAATTTGGGTTTTTTAAGTGCGATACTATTAGTAAATTGAGTAATTTAATTTGATTTATTCGAAACTATTTAATAAATGTTTATGAAACAATTCGACATTTGATAAGTTTTTTGACATTTGTACCGTTCCATACATATAAACTCCATAGATACTTCACGCTCGTCATCAAATCTCGGTGATCCTATCAAAATATAAGTAGACGATTGAAATATCATTTTGCTATGAAACCTTTCATTAATATATATTTTGAGATTTGCATACTATTATTTATTTAATTTATTACAACTTACATGATTAATCGTCACATGTCCGGAATAGGTAATTCGGCTCAGTTTCGTTAAATTTGGAAACATCCACAAGAAAATCACTAGAACATTTATATATTTGTTGTGTACATCATACATAAGTGTTTGAAAAATGATATAAACTTGGCTTGTTGTCAATGTAAAATCATGAATAATGATGAGTAAACACTGAATTCCAAAAAAATCATTAATCATATCAATTCCAGATGTCAGCATTTTGTGGAGTTCGAATATCTCATACAATTTGTTCAAATTAATTCGTTGTGCATTCGCATCGGTACAATTTACACCGGAATCATTCATATACCGTTTTAGGCCTAGTTTAACAATTGAAAAACGATCCCCTAACATATTTATATATAATATATATGTCTGAGCACTAATCCCGCTTAGGCCGGAGGCATACGAGTAAAATATCAAAAATGTGTATACAGCAATCGGTGACGTCGATGGCGATATCGATCCCAAAATTAAAATATTCTGCATTACAAAATAGTATAGAAATACACTAATCAGCATAAAACTTGTGCGTCGTAAAAAATATTGATAATTTAGCAACTTTTTACTGTGCTTAATTCGAATAATTTCGCTATCAAATTTATCAATTAACTCGAGAAACGCAACATGTTCATATTTATAATAAACACTACACAAAATAAATATTATTGCACTGGAAATAGTTAGGATAGTTTCAAAGCCAACAATAAACTCGAGCAACGCATTATGCGGGTGTCTAATCCCATTTCCATTAGTGGCATTCTGCAGGTTTGAATCCGTTCCATCATCCAGCTCTATATCAATGGTTTGATGCAAATAGAATATGCCATATATATACAAAATTAAAAAAAGGCCCATAAATCCGTATAAATATTTTGGTACCACGAGCTTTTTATACAGCCGCGAATAATAAAATGGCGTTATCAGAAAAAATATTTGCATGAACGATAAACATTTGATTGATCCGTAGAAATTCATTGTATTATATACGTGGCGTCGTTGCCGCAGTATACGAGTTTCTTTCGACAAACACTGAATATGAGTTGGATGTCTTCGACTAAAGCTGTTAACTTTTTAAATTATCCAGAATTATTTAATATTTATAGAGCATTTAATTATTTTTAAATGATAAATGGTTAAAAAAATTTACAGCTCAAAAGATAGTGTCCAATGATGGATTGATCAATATATTATGCGAGTAAGTCATTTGTGGTCATTATTAACGCTACATCACTTTATTAACGACTACCCAAAATCTATAAAATTTGGTTCTTGTACTATAATGATTATGTAACCAACAAGACCAGTAACGTGTTGCTCAAAAACCGAACGAACTTAAATTCACATTTCTCTCAAAACACCGTTATTATTCAACAAAATTCAAACTTTTTCATCGAGTACTCCACTTAAATTTATCGATTTTACATTTTGTTTTCTGTTTTTTAAATTCTGTTAGTAAGATGGCGTTGACCAAACAGCATACATTACATAACACATTATCAATTTTATACTTTTGGAACAAAAATATAGTTTTTTTGTGATATAAAAATAGTGTAAAACTCAAAATAATTGTGTTTCGAAAGGCAGAGAATACTATAGCACATGTACCTGTAAAATATGGAGAAAGCAAAGAAATGCCAAGTGCAATGTGCAATAAAAAAAATTATTTCAAATTAATTACAAATCTGAGATGGTAACCTATACATAAACACATACTAATTATATAAACATAAGTGATAAACATTATACTATTAAACTATTTTTTCAGATATTCTCTAGAGAAGTACATTCGCATTGAAGAATCCGATGTGGCATTGACGTTTTGACGTATTATTTATAATTTTCTTTTTTTCTAGGTATATAATGGCCTTTAATGGTGGGCAAAATACAGGAATAATGTAAAAGGAAATATTAAACTAAAAAGATTTTAATTGGTCGCAGGTTCAGAAAAAACCGGCCATCCTAAACAAAGTTGTGTTTTGAATGTGAAAATCGCGTGTAGCCCCACAAAAAGAAATCTGGCGAAGAAAGATCATGTGATCTAGCAAGTCAATTTACCGGACCAGCTCTACCAATCCAGCGACCATTGAAATTGCGAACAAGTACTTCACGTGCTACCAACGAATACTGTGCTGGATAACCATCATGTTGAAACCACATGTTCTGTCGCAATTCTCAGCTCAAGTTTTCAAATAATGTTGGCAGTTTATTTTCTAAAATGTCTCGGTACATTTGACCATTCAAGTTGCCTTCAATAATATAGGGGCCGATGAGTTGGTTGTTAATTATTCCACACCACACGTTGACAGTCCAAGGGCGCTGATGTTCAACTTAGCGAAGCCAGTGTGGATTTTCAACACTCCAGTAATGCATATTGTGTCGATTAACCGTTCCATGGTTTGTAAAAGACGACTCACCGGAGCACAACACATCTTGGTGTAAAGTCACATGATACGGATAATACTTATGACGGTTCAAAATTTTCCAAACACTAGTATGGAATAATCCGGATTCGCTAGCTATTTATCGTGTACTTATATGAGGATTATAAACTACTGCAGCCAATATAGCAGTTTCATTATTTTCCTCAGTGACTGTTGCTCGACGGGTCCGTTTCTTCGGTCAAACACTTCCATCAGCAGTGAATTGTTTGATAGTCCGTCCGGCAAAATGAAGCACGTGACCGAATCCTATCTTGAACGCGAAGCGTTGAGATTGACAGCTTCTCCATAAACCAGGACCATTTCAATTTTTTCTTGTACAATTAAATACTCCATTTTGAATTGTAATAGCCTTACGCAAACTGGTCTTATTGTTTTCGAAATAATCTTTGAACTGAATCGATAGTTTTAAAACAAAAAAAATCATTTATTTGAAAGTTTATTCACATGTTCCTATGCATCGCAGAATCGTATGCATAATGTTCTCAGTAGGAGAAATCGAAAAAAATGTAATATTGTCTATTACAGCGATCAAAAAAAACGTTTCAAGGAAATTCTACGTACTTTTAGCTGTAGAATCCTAATCTGATAAAAAATAGGGGTTCCTGTTTTAGTTTCCAAGTTGCCCCCCACTCCCCGTACAAGGAGGGGTGAGGATCCTAATTTTAGCATTAATGTATTTCCCTCCCGGAATGATTTAATTTTGATAATGGTCATTTTTATAGTAGAGGGCTTATTTTCCGAGATATTTGAAAGTTTCAGCTTAGAAAAACACCCGGCATATAGAGCGCTTCGTATTTCCTGTGAGAACAATGGCTCATAAATTCGATTAATCTTTGTATTGGTATATTATTTTGAAATCTTAAACAGTATTCATTGATATTATGTCTAATGAAAATAATTGTATGGAGGAGCGTTTTGTAGAAAAATGAAAGTTCTTCTATCACATCTGATAAAAACCCAATGTTGGAACATATGATTCCATGAATAGTTTATTGTAAATCTAACTTACTCTAAGCCCCCAAATAGATATGGCCAATTCTCATCTCGAAAACATTTATAACAGTACTTAAAAGTCAAGTACTTTATAAAAATGTTACACGTTTGATCGACCCTGTGGATATTAACGCACCATACGCTCTCTCTCTCTCTCTCTCTCTGATGCATCGGCATATCTTTCAATTTATTTCGAGTTGTCGCATAAGATTCGACAATTTATTTTAATGTTACTGAGACAATTTAGATTTCATCAAAAATCTTTCTAAAATTGGAACGTTTTCGGTGAATTGAAACGAAAAAATAAAACCAATCTTCATTCACGCGAGACATGGAAACGCTTTTAAATCGAACTTAATGCGCCATATATTGATCAACCAACATGTAATTATGCCCGGTTGGTTACAATCTGGGATGGGCGAGGTAGACTACGCCAAGTCATCTACGCGGTTTTCGACGCGTAAAATATTACGTAGATTACCTGGCAATATGTATCGTCATGTAGACAATGTCAGCGTAATGTAGACAACATCAATAACCTAGAATAATTTTAGCATTCAAATCCAACGCCCTAGTTTTTGTGTTTAATAATAAACGTGTCTACAAGGAGATTAATTTTTCGTTGCTCATCAATAGGATCATCAGGAGAGAATAATCTCTGTCAATTGCGAATTTATTTGAGCCGTCTAAACCAGCAATTGAAAATAATTTTGATTTCTTCTAAGAATTCTGATGCACACATCAGAATTTTTAACACTTGTTTGTATTTTTGGAGTTTTCAGGCAAATTTATTGACAACTGCAAATCAGAAGCATCTGGAAAAAAGGCGTTACTTGATTGACAGATCTTGGCTAATCCATAGAGTTCCCATTTACTAAATACTCGGCATAACTTTTTTGGGATTTGCTGTATTCAACGCCATGAAGATCTTGGTGTAAAGTCACATGATACGGATAATACTTATGACGGTTCAAAATTTTCCAAACACTAGTATGGAATAATCCGGATTCGCTAGCTATTTATCGTGTACTTATATGAGGATTATAAACTACTGCAGCCAATATAGCAGTTTCATTATTTTCCTCAGTGACTGTTGCTCGACGGGTCCGTTTCTTCGGTCGAACACTTCCATCAGCAGTGAATTGTTTGATAGTCCGTCAGGTAAAATGAAGCACGTGACCGAATCCTATCTGGAAAACGCGAAGCGTAGAGATTGACAGCTTCTCCATAAACCAGGACCATTTCAATTTTTTCTTGTACAATTAAATACTCCATTTTGAATTGTAATAGCCTTACGCAAACTGGTCTTATTGTTTTCGAAATAATCTTTGAACTGAATCGATAGTTTTAAAACAAAAAAAATCATTTATTTGAAAGTTTATTCACATGTTCCTATGCATCGCAGAATCGTATGCATAATGTTCTCAGTAGGAGAAATCGAAAAAAATGTAATATTGTCTATTACAGCGATCGAAAAAAACGTTTCAAGGAAATTCTACGTACTTTTAGCTGTAGAATCCTAATCTGATAAAAAATAGGGGTTCCTGTTTTAGTTTCCAAGTTGCCCCCACTCCCCGTACAAGGAGGGGTGAGGATCCTAATTTTAGCATTAATGTATTTCCCTCCCGGAATGATTTAATTTTGATAATGGTCATTTTTATAGTAGAGGGCTTATTTTCCGAGATATTTGAAAGTTTCAGCTTAAAAAAACACCCGGCATATAGAGCGCTTCGTATTTCCTGTGAGAACAATGGCTCATAAATTCGATTAATCTTTGTATTGGTATATTATTTTGAAATCTTAAACAGTATTCATTGATATTATGTCTAATGAAAATAATTGTATGGAGGAGCGTTTTGTAGAAAAATGAAAGTTCTTCTATCACATCTGATAAAAACCCAATGTTGGAACATATGATTCCATGAATAGTTTATTGTAAATCTAACTTACTCTAAGCCCCCAAATAGATATGGCCAATTCTCATCTCGAAAACATTTATAACAGTACTTAAAAGTCAAGTACTTTATAAAAATGTTACACGTTTGATCGACCCTGTGGATATTAACGCACCATACGCTCTCTCTCTCTCTCTCTCTCTCTCTCTGATGCATCGGCATATCTTTCAATTTATTTCGAGTTGTCGCATAAGATTCGACAATTTATTTTAATGTTACTGAGACAATTTAGATTTCATCAAAAATCTTTCTAAAATTGGAACGTTTTCGGTGAATTGAAACGAAAAAATAAAACCAATCTTCATTCACGCGAGACATGGAAACGCTTTTAAATCGAGCTTAATGCGCCATATATTGATCAACCAACATGTAATTATGCCCGGTTGGTTACAATCTGGGATGGGCGAGGTAGACTACGCCAAGTCATCTACGCGGTTTTCGACGCGTAAAATATTACGTAGATTACCTGGCAATATGTATCGTCATGTAGACAATGTCAGCGTAATGTAGACAACATCAATAACCTAGAATAATTTTAGCATTCAAATCCAACGCCCTAGTTTTTGTGTTTAATAATAAACGTGTCTACAAGGAGATTAATTTTTCGTTGCTCATCAATAGGATCATCAGGAGAGAATAATCTCTGTCAATTGCGAATTTATTTGAGCCGTCTAAACCAGCAATTGAAAATAATTTTGATTTCTTCTAAGAATTCTGATGCACACATCAGAATTTTTAACACTTGTTTGTATTTTTGGAGTTTTCAGGCAAATTTATTGACAACTGCAAATCAGAAGCATCTGGAAAAAAGGCGTTACTTGATTGACAGATCTTGGCTAATCCATAGAGTTCCCATTTACTAAATACTCGGCATAACTTTTTTGAATGACTTATTGGCATCCACATGTTTTTTTGTACATATATATATATTGAAGCATTCCCAATAAATTCACAAATGCATTACACTGGATTTTTATCCAGTTTCACAAGCTGACTAAATTCTAATCCGTTAAATCCTTTCTAAAGAATTACCAAGATCTCAAGTTAATTATAAGTTAGCATTTTCAGATATACGACTGGGAAAGTTTTAGATTTGTACAACTTTCCAGTAAAGTCCATTGATTCATATATTGTTGTATAAAATGCTTTTCGATAGTTTCAGATATTACACATAAATCCGAAACATTTATGAAAGCTTTCTAGATATAATTTTTATAGTCCCATCACAGTATCAAATTCACACTAATACAAAAATTGGATCACAGTAGTTTTGAACTAGTTCAATAAATCACCATTCTAGAGGTTGTCTACATTATCGACGTTGTCTACATTGTTGACGTACGTCGACGTAAAATTAATAGATGACGGGTAAATGCCCATCCCTGGTTACAATCTACAAACCTCATTGAATTCACCAGCAAAGTAATAAATAAGATAGAAAAACATCATCAAGTGGATGTAGCTTATACGGATTTAAGTAAATCATTTGATTTTATCAGTCATCATAAAGCACTTCCCTCTCCATTTGCATTCGGATTTTCATTCGAACATTTTAATTGGTTCAAGTCGTATATGACAAGCCATTTGCAATATATAATAATTGGAAACGAATATCGAAGGTTATCAAAGTTCCTTAAGGCTCACACATTGGATCCTTTATTGTTTTGAACGGTCAGATAACCAAAATAATTGTGCTTATATTTGATGATGATGACGTAAAAAATATTCATATACTATTGAAGGAATACGCGATGCTGCCAAAGTTTAGGGTTTTCCAATAAGACGTTTCATTTTGAATAGCCTGCTATATTTGGGCAGCTGCCAATTTTGAAGCTGTCATCTTTTGACATTTCACAACTAAAAATGGTATGATACACGCTTCAACAACGCATTGAAATGGTGAAAATTTTGCAGTCACAGTTCGCAAAACTGAAGAATTTTTTGGTCGTCGTGATGCACCTTCTCGGCTGGCAATCGTGAAACTGGTGGATAAATTTGAGCTGTTGGAACAAGTTAGTGATGTGAAGAATCGAAACCGAAGAACAACGGCGTATATTGCTGATGTAGCCCGTAGTGTTGAAGAAAACCCAGGTTTGTCGATTCCTCGTCGAACTTTGGAATTAGACATTCCACAAACTACATTACCCCGTATTTTGCATAATGACTTAAGTCTTAAGGCTGAACTTTAACAGTTAACACAAGAACTCAAGCCGGTCGATCACCATAAACGTCGTATCTTCGCTGATTGGGCGCTTTCAGGTCGGCCAACAGTTGGCAACATGTTGAGTAAATTTAGCATGATATGTTTTGAATGCATCCGGTTTATCGAAAATTTCATGGCAATGTGATAGATCGTATGTCATTTGTTCCATCAGTAAATTTTCGATGCCAACATATTGGGAGACCTGAAAGCGCCCATTGAGTCCTTCAATTGCATCAAAATGGTTCGGATTTTCATCAAAAAATCATATTCAGTGATGAGGCCTACTTTCTCCTCGGAGGCTACGTTAATAAGCAGAATGTCGCATTTGGGGCTCAGAAAATCCAAGAACGATTGTTGAAAAGCCCCACATTTTCAGCAAGACGGTGCTACGTGCCACACATGCAAAAAACTCGCAATTTTGTAAGAAAAGTTTCCTGACCGTGTTATTTCTTGGACACCGAGATCTTGCGATTTAACACCTTTAGACTTTTTTCTTTGGGGCCACGTGAAAGAAAAGGTTTATGGCAATATTCCAAAATTGAGTCAAGACAAATGTGCGAATTGATCATGGGAAATTTCATGTAAAGGATATTGTGCAGCAAGCGTAGCCGTGGCAGCCATTTGGCTGATTTCGTTTTCAAATGTTAATGGCATACCTTGCTCTTTACAATGATATAAATATTCATTGATTTCTCTTAAAAAATACTCGTTTTTTTTAAATATCAAAATGAAACCTCTTATTGGAAGACATCAATAATCTGAATGAGTGGTGTGATCAAAACTTACTTCACTTAAACATCAAGAAATGCAAAATCATGTCTTTTCATCGTAAAAAAAAACATTTTTTTACTGGATACAAAATCACTATCATAAAATTGCATACAGAGTTCATGAGATTACTGATTTAGACGTAACTTTAATCGAAAACGTTAATGATCTCACAGGTGGAATCGAAAAGAATCGGAAGCAGTAGAATTTTTTTATTGATATTCCTGTTACACGAAACGGATTGGGATTACGGCCGAAATATACCATTCCATGAAAATATAGCTAGATAACCTACATACAAGACTATAGATGCCAGGATTATTAGGTTTCCACCCTCACAAATAGAAGACTTATTTTGTAAAATGTAACTTATTTTTAGCGCTGGAACATCACTCCACCAATTATGGCGAAAATAATCCAATCAACAGATTTGGCAAAATCATTCAACATCGCTGACCTCAACAAAAAAAAAAATTTTCTTTGGATTACATTTCAGTCAGTTAATGTTGTAACAATACTTGCTCCTGGATGATTATACGATGCCAATTATTTCAGTAGGTAAGCAATCGTCATTTGAAATGTAACAGTTTGAAGCTCATAAGTGCGTTTAAGAAGGATTGATAAGGATGACCTGTACATTTAATTATATATCGATGCTTTCTAAATCAAAGAATTATCTCAAAACCGATTTGTGGCTCATTGGATCCAATCATAATTTTTTCGTTCATTGACAAGTTTGATGTTGATTTCGCTGAGACATCAACTGGTTCAGTCGCCTAATTGTATTCGTTTATAATCACCTTGACGTAGTTCGGAAAAGTTGGAATCAAATTATGAATTCGGTAAATAAAATTCGGTTTTGCACATGAACTATCGCATCAATCGAAAGATGTTTTTTGTCGACCACAGGTTCGAATAACCTTTGAAGTAATTTGTACAGACTAGTTTAAAAAATTTTCCAGACCATTATTTGTCGAAAATTTCTGTCAAAGTGGCAACTCGAAAATTTTTCTTGGTCTTATTCCCATATTTGTGTTACATGTGTTACAACCACAACGATAACCACATTAAGACTAATTATTTGGGTCAAGGTAGATCTGGCATGGGCAGAAGTCCGTTGAAATTTTTTTCTACGCATATCTGTTTTAAAAAATCGAATAAATCATTCAACGGCCAGCCCAGGAAGAACATTGATTGATAAATTGTTTTCCCCGTTTGTGTGTGAAGTGCGAGAAAACAATTATCCTGAGGACTACGCTATAATCAACATTTGTCCCCCAGACCTGCTAATTTTTAATGACATTGGTCAAATGTTGTAATTCTTACATCATTGTTTGACGCTTAAAAATTTTGAGGGAAATTTAAAAGAGAGTCGATCGTTATGCTGATTTTTCTTTGTAGGAGTCAATAGAGTTCCAAACAATAGCAAGATGAGAATTTCTGGGATGTGTTTTTTTTGTACCAAGCGTATTCTTTTACGTGGAATAAAAGCGTGGAATTAGTCGACTGTACAAAAACTTGGAATGAACTAACTGGATAAATTACATATTTAAAAGAAACTTGGATGGGGTTTTTAACGCTATATTTTAGCTAACTAACACAGAATATAAAATTGTACTTACATTATTAATGGCCACATGTCCAAAATATGTCATTCGGCTCAGCTTCACTAGATTTGGGAGCATCCACAAGAAAACCACTAAAACTCTTATATATTTGTTTTGCACATCATACATAAGTGTTTGAAAAATGATATAAGCTTGGCTTGTGATCAACGTAAAATCATGAATAATTATGAGTAAACACTGAACACCATAAAAATCATTAATCATATCAATTCCAGATGTCAGCGTTTTGTAGAATTCGAATATCTCATACAATTTGTTCAAATTAATTCGATGCGCATTGAGATTTATAGAATTTACACTGGTATTATTTATAAACCGTTTTAGACCCTGTAGAACAATTTGCAAACGATTCGATAACATATTTAAATAAAATATGTATGTCTGAGCGGTAAACCCGCCGAGTCCCGAGGCATACGAATAAAATATCAAAAATATGTATACAGAAATCGATGGTGACAATGACGATGATATTGATCCCAAAATTAAAATATTCTGCATAACAAAGTAGTAAAGAAATATCAAAACCCCCATAATAGTGGTGCCTCGCAAAAAATATCGATATTCAAGCAACTCTGCACTGTGCTTAATTCGAATAATTTCGCTATCAAATTTTTCAATTAACTCGAGAAACGCGATATGGTCGTATTTATAATAGAAACTACACAAAATGAATATAAATGCACTGCAAATCGTTATGATAACTTCAAAACCAACAATAAACTCGAGCGTCGCATTATGCGACTCTTTGGTGTCATTTTGCCATTTTGATTTCATCGAATCACTTTGAAGCTCAATATCAAGGTTTTGTGTCAACTTCCAAATGCCATAAATATACGAAATTAGAAATAGTGCTGTAAATATGAATATATATTTTGGTACCACGAGCTTATTGTACGGCCGCGAATAATAAAATGGCGTTATTTGAAAAAACTGTTGTATGAACGAGAAATATTTGATTGAACCGTAGAAGTTCATTTTATAGTTCGTGTTTTCTCCGTGGGTTTCAATTACATACAAAAACTAAAATATACTTTTTGATTACCGGTTATTAACTTAATTACCCCAAAAATAATTTAATATTTATAAAGCAGATCAATACACGAGTAAGTATACTAATATTTAAATTGGTACTTAAAAATTATGATTTTCATTTGATGAAATGTCCGTCGAAAACTATTTTTCCCAAATTTACCACCTCCCAAATTTATTAATACTTGAAAATATTAATTGCGCATAAACATCAAATTTCTAATGAAAAATTATCATTTCATAATATTTTAAATTTTGAATCGAATTAAAAATCAAATCTGCACAACTTTAATAAATACTCGGAATAGTAAAAATTTTCTAAATCCCCAAAACGTCGAACATCATTCAAATCAAACAGCTGAAACTGCTATTCGAATTTTAAATCCTTAAGCCTAACAGTAACGGATTTTCTAATTTAACAAACGTGTAAGACCTTTACTAGTTTTTGAGTCATCATTTTTGGAAATTTAGATATCAAATTCTTAAAAATTTCAGTGCTTATTGCACATTTGAAAATTTAGCTTGAAATATAAATTTTAAAATTTCAAGTAATATATATGAGGGGGAAAAAAACAACAACAAAAACAAAATATACATGCAGAATGCATACACAATTGCGTATAACAGCAAAGACGCAAACCATCATATTCACCACCATATTTGATATTCTATTGAAAAATATTTGGACTGCAATACCAACACAGTTAAAAAGTAAAATGAAGGAAAATGGTAAAGAAGACGAATTGGAATACGTCAAACGAAATTGAGTCAAGTCAGGTTTATGGATGATTTTGATACTAATTTTTTATGTAATTTTTTTTAAATAATTTACGATGAAAGAAAAATAAAGGAAAAATATATTGAGTTGATGGGAAGTAGGATAGATTATACGCGGAAATACACTCAGCACCCCCCAGAAGCCATCAGTTCGAACATCCGACAAATATCTGGAACAAATCGCAAACTTTAATTTAAACTTATATTTAAATACGTTAAGCTATTAGTTAAGGCACTTAGTATATAAGAAATTCTAACAAACAAAATGGAAAAAAGAAAAAAAATTAAAAACTTTACCTTTGTATCAATCCCCTCTCGGTTGAATTCATATTCTGGTTTGCTCCGTAAACTATACGGGCGGAATCCAACAATGTTGATAAATAAACCTCAAGATGCTCGGTAATAAAGTTCACAATTTCAGATCTTAATTCATGAGATGATCCGTATGAACTAATCTCTTCCAGCTGCAGCTGATGTATCACGGCATTGAAAAGGCAATTAATGGATTAACTTCCATTAGAATTACCTAATAGCTTTACTAACACAATAATTAAATAAATTTATCTATATTTAATTTAAACTTAGCCTTATATACCACTCTTTTAACAAAGGCTTTGTAGGTTTTTTTAGATTTTAAATCACATAAAAGCAATAACAAAACTAATGTCAACATTTAGGAGTTAAAGAGGAATAATTTCAACGAAGAAATAACGAAAAGATGAGAGACATCTATTGGGGATGATCGACAACTATCGACGTCAACAATAGCTTTACTCTTAAAGTTTGGTCTAGTGGTAGTTAATTATTACTTGCATGGTAGGAACGAAGAAAGTGGGTTGCCTGAATAGGTATATGGAGTACAAATGAGTTGTAGTAGGACGGGGGGATTTATTATTTTTTTTTTTTTTTAAATTGGGCGGATTACTCCAGCACTCAATGCCACAATGGGCCCACGGTGCAATACCCGGACAAACACAAATACTTACACATTAAAAACACCCAACCGTGATTTTTTTTGGTTACCACCGGGAATCGAACCCGAGACCCTCGAATAACAAGGCAAGCACGCTACTTACTGTGTTATCGGGGGCGGCTAACTATGGAAATCTGAAGTGGTCTCCCTTATGGTGTTATAAGTTATTTGACGGAGTATGAACAAGGGGTAAAAGGGTATATGTTTAAATCGAAGGTTGGAAAAAGAGCCACTAAACTAATTATAGGGTCTATCATAGCTCAAATATATGGAATTAATAATAACAAATTGATCTAAATTACAGAATCTATGCCAGTTAAACTTAAAAGTAAATTAATTAATTAAATGTTGGAATGCAGAATAAAATAAATCGTAACTAATTTAAGTTAAACTTTCAGAAATCTATTAAATTTTATTTTAGAGCCCAGTGATGCTGAAAAAATTATAAAGGTAGATTAGAATTGTATCGTCCCCTGTTACTAACTATTGGCTATACCAGGTGTCTGTAACCGAGTCAATTTCTATCATTCTAACTGAACCTATCCAAATCCTCTTTATATTATGTGTAAACGGGTGTTCAGTGAGGCCCGGCCACCTCCGGGAGATCCTGCTTAATGCTTGGTCGAACATTCCAATCAAATCAAATCAATTTTTAAGTACCCCACATTCTTTAATTAATTTTTGATTTTTGAGATCTAACGTATAAAATTTAGAATTTTGAAAATGATAAATCGTTCGGAATGAACCTATGTGACATTTGTCCTAAATCTGTCCTAAAAGCCCGGAAAGCGTGTTTGGCTACATATATGCCAAAATTGAATATAATGGAGTGAAAAATGTTTTCAGAGTTTATATCATCCGTAATATAAAGCAACGCCTATATCTGGGGACTTTTGGAAGACGTTCAACATCAAAATTATTCCACCCTCTATATCTGAATGATACGACACCAACTACACGAACCAACGACCTCCTCATTACATCGCAGACTTTTGAGGATACTCAACTGCCAACTGTTATGCTTTGTTGCTACTCATCTGAGGGAATCTGGCCTAATAGTGAACTTAACAAACAGTAAATTCTTGCTAAAAGAAATTCAATATTTGGGATATGTTTAAGAGTTGATCAGGCCAAAGTAAGCGCAATATTGGCCTTCGAAGAATACGAAGATTTGTGGTCATGTCAGAGTGGTATCGAATGAAGGGTGACCAAACTACGGCTATATGACCAATGAAACGATTATACATTGTCTTTTTGGGTCCTTACACAAGATCTAAGAGTGTGAATGCATACATACTTGTTGTCTTAGATCTCTATTCAAGATATGTATTTCTCAAACCGTTAAAACAAACTTTAGCATGAGCAGTTTGCACTTTTCTAGAAAATGATACATTCAGTGTCTTTTCAGTACCAAAGAGTTTAACCTCTGATAACCGCACTCAATTTAATTCTGTTTGCTTTCAAAATCTATTGGCTAAATACGGAGTTAAACATATTTTCACACCAAAGTATTCGCCGCAATGCAATGCATCAGAACGCGTTAATCGGTCGATTTTCGCCGCTATACGAGCGTATGTCAAAGAAGATCATCGAACGTCGGATCAACATTTGCACTCGATTGCTTCGGCTTTATGAAACGTAACCCACAGCGCTATCCAAATTTCGCCACATTTTTTTATGTTTGGCCAGCATTATATAGCGCATGCGAACGATTATAAACTACTAAGAGAATTAGAGCTGATCGCAAATGGGGAATTGTAATACAAAATAAAGCAAATAGACTTAGTCCATGCCAACAAACGGTTGGAATTTGGAATTGGCGAAACAGTATTCGTACGCAATTTTGCATTAAGCGATGAAGCATTAATCCGCTAAGCTAGCTCCCAAATTTACCGAAGCAAAACTAGTACGTAGATCGATACAGTTTTGTTATTGTTGTAGGAAAACTGGAAGATTTTTTTCATGATTTTTGCTGAGTGTGGGTTTTGCACATCTCGTGTTGGAAACGGAAAAATAAAAATAAAAATCGAACGATATCAAAAAAAAAGATAGTCAATGGCTCGGAAACCCTCGGAAATTTTAAAAAAAATTTGGAATTTTGAAAATGATAAAGTGTGTGAGTGTGAATGTAAAATAAAAGTTTCGATATAACGAATTTTTATATTTTTATTGTGAATTATTAAACATTTAAGGATTTCTATAATTGTCGGTAGTATTTGAATTTAAAAATATTCGATTAAAGCATAGAAAAAAATAGGAAGTTTTATTAAGTCTTTCCGTCCTTTCTCCAAATGACCACTCATTAGAATCACTCGAAAAAACTTGGAAACTTCGATATATGTATTTCACGTTTGGTAGAACCGTTTATGAAACCAAAATGTCCCGTCCTAAGTACCTGAAAGCCTATATTTCGGAAAAACTGAGAGGTTTTCCGTTAGACCAGACCCACACTTAATCAAACATTTTTCGTCAATGATGGCTCCTTATTAGAAATACTCGAAACAATTCGGAAACTTAAGATTAGACAATTTTGGTTCATAGTAACAAAACTGAAATACACATATCGAAGTGTACGAATTTTTTCGAGTGTTTCTAATAATAAGCCATCATTGCCGAAAACTGTTTGAACAGGTGTGGATTTAGTCTAAAGGAAAACTACTCAGTTTTCCAAATATAGGCTTTCAGGTACTAAGGACTGGACAATTTTAATTCTAAGTAACAAAATTGAAATACATTAATACACGTGTTTGAATATTTTCGAGTGTTTCTAATAAAGGGCCATAATTGCCGTGAAAATTCGAATTTGGTGTTTTAGAAAATTCGAATTTCAACATATGTATTTAAATTCGGAATTTGAAATTTAATTTTAGTAGTTGGTTTTAATCAAATTTCGTATGCCAAAGTAAAAAAAAAATTATTTAAATTTAGAAGGTTAGGTTAGGTAGGAAAATTATTCAGTTTCTTTCGATTTTTACGAATTCCAGAAATTTAAATTACCAATTTTACACTAGCTAATATACAATTTTTTCATCTTCTCTGTACTTTTACTATTTAACGAAATGGATTGCATAATAAATAGGCCTTGTAAGTCCAATAATTCTCCTGCGGGTTTTGAGATTTACGGATGGCAAACCAATGTATATTATTGCTACAACAAACAAAATTATTTAATGGCGAAAGCGCTTTCTACTTTAAATAATATAAAAACACAAATTATTTCGGTCCTTACGGTCGTAGAAAATCAGTTGAAAATAATTTGATAACCAACATTCGTTAAATTTTCAAGAATTGTCAAGAATTTTTGAGTTTAGAATTAAGCGAAAATGTTAAGAATTGTTAAATTTGGAAATTAAAAATTTACATAACTTTTACGGAATTTAAGATTAGAGACATTTCAGAAATCTAAGAATTCGCTAATTATGGTATTACAAATTTTAGAATTTTAATTTAGAAAATTCAATTAGATTTGAAAAATTTAAGAAAGCATAATAATAATAGTTAGGTTTATTAGAATTAAACCATAAAAACAAAAAAAAATAAAAATTTGATTTATTTAAAAAGAAAAATTACTAAATTAACAAATTAGTTCCGTCAATCACGTAAACTTAATCTCGAAAAGTGCCTCTAATATTTTTAACTTGTAACTGCATATTCCTACTGAATTTGAGAATAAATTATTTTACATCATAGGCAAATTTGGCTATTAATTAACGAGTGCAAACACAGTAAGATTTGCCGATATTTTAAACGGTATCGTGAAGAGAATTCCTCGAATCTGATTAGGGGCGCGGACGGATAATTAGACAACAGGTTAGCAACCGCTATTGTCTCGGGAGATAGGGATAAGGAGAAATTCTTAAACTTAACATCATTTTGAAAATCGATCGTGTACTAAATTGTTGTATTGGTTTATAAAAGATTCTCATGTTAAAATAGTGTCTTAATAATCTTTAAAGTGTTCTAAAAAATCTGGATCACGTCTTTCATTTCACAATGCCATGGTGCCTAAATTGGACAGTTTGGGAAAATCATCGTATCCTCATTTTACTGAAAGTTGATTTCAAACATTAAACATGAAAGATTTGAGGAGGAACAATTAGCACTCTTTTATAAGGCTCCCTTTAAAAGTGCATTATTTTAACGCTTACGAATTGCCTATGGATTTGATACTTCTTCCCTTTAAATTGTCCAGCCTCGATTCTTTATACGGTATGCTTATTTCAGAGTTTGGGCCATAAACCTTTGTAGCATTGACTGCTTAACCCTAATGGACTCAACCAATTTAAATAATAAAAGATTTCAGAGTACGATTTTTCGGGCATATATTATAAACTCCATTTCGGCTTTGGATTCTCGTAAAATACTATACTTTCTAGCTCTTACAGTGTATAGGTTGTCACGTAATGTCCAGTAAATGTTACAGTTGAAAAAACCATGGCAAAAAAAATATGAAGCCTATTGATGGCTATTGTTTCCATTAAAATTTAATTTACTGGGAAAATTGATCTAGATGAATCGCTTAAAATTAAGAATAAAATTTAAATGTTTTTAAGTGTTTTTATTGGACCCAACAAATCTAATTTATAACAAACGATTTGGAGCTATTTATAAAAAAATAATCAAAACTAGAGTTGTATTTCTGACATCAAGCTGAACAGCCAATTTTATTAAAAATATTTATTCACCTGAATATATGAAAAAAAAAAAACAAATGAACAACAACCTTAAAAATCAAGAATTACCAATAGTCGAAGAAAATTACTGAATAAATTTTGAAAGGATTATGCATGCTGGAAAATTATTTCCAAATTTTAAATTCAAAAAATTGGAAATTATCGATGCCACTTCAAAATTTAACCTTATCGCGATACTGAAATCTAAATTCTGAAAATTTTTGTAACTTTATTTAGAATCAAAATTTTAGATTATACTGTAAAAACACTAATAAATTACAAAAACCACGTTACTCGAACTGAGAAGAAGCTTTAAACAAAATGTCCAACAAGACTAGTAATAGTTTTTGAAAACTAATTGTCAAATTAAATTTCAAATAATAAAAAAAAAAAAACTTTAACTGAAATTCCAGATTAAAAATTGAAATTGTTAAATAATGAATTATAAAATTTCTAGAATTTCATTTTTATTAAATTTTCATTCTGAAATTACAGTTTTATGTTTTGAGTGTGTTTCTCAAAAAAATTTGATCAGACCAGAGTTTTAAACTTTCGGAAGTTTTAAATTCCATAATAATTTGTTTATTTATTTTTTATGGCTAATACTGAGGTGTCTACATTTATCGAATTTAAATTTTTAAATTCTAGAATTTAGCTTCATTCTACGTAATAAAAATTTAATTTGAGTTACGAAACTAATTCAATTAAGAACTGTTTTAATCGAAATTTTAAAATTTAAAATTCAAAACTCTATTCCCTGACAATGTCAAAATTTCTAAATTTTTAATTTCTTAGTTTTTAACTCTAAAAAATTCAACTTCTAAAATCGAATTATTAAAATTATAATTTTAACTATTTAAAAAATTAATATAATCTTGAATATGACACCCAACTTTAACTTTAATCAATAATTTAAAAAAATTTAAAATTTTTCCGTAAAATTAATTTACTAGGAAATAAATATTAAAATTTGGCGTGAAATTTATTACAATTTTAATAAAATTTTTAATTTAAATTTTTAATAATTTTTTTAAGAAAATGCACGCGGCTTTAGAGGACATCAGAAAAATTTAAAATTACATTATTAACTACAAAGCTGAATTTTGTGTGAATTTTACGTTCCAAATTCAGCCAACTGAATAAACACGTTTCTACAAAGTCAGCGTCTGGCATATTATATTTTTGTATAACGCGAAATTTATACGAAATTTATCATTTTAGATACTTCCGCCCAGTGCCGAATTACTACTATAATAAGCGATTCATAGGAGGTTGTGATGATTTAGGAGGTTCTTTGTTTAATCTTTAAGAACTACATATGGTTTTATGGTAAATTCGGCTCTAGACAATTTCAGTGATACCCTTCTTCCACTAATGCTTGTATTGTTTAAATTAAAAATTGAATTTTTAAAATTCTGATTTGATCACATAGATTTACTAATTTTAAAAAATTATTTCAGATCGAAACTATTTTAACAATTTATAAAAAGAATAGAATTTAAATTTAAATATGAAATAGTTAATCAATTAAATTATTAATGTAAACAATAACTTACACTATTTATCGTAACATGGCACACATATGTTATCGCCATCAATTTGAGCACATTCGGCAGCATCCAGACAACTAACGCCGTTACAACATAATATTTCGAATAAATCGAGTTCGATGGTTTTAATTCGGTAATAGTTTGAAAAATCAAATACACCTGACTTGTGGTCAACGTAAAATCATGAATGATTATCAATAGACATTGAATGCCAAAAAAATTATTCACCATATCAATTCCGGACGCCATCATTTTATAAAGCGTGAATATCTTGTACAATTTATTTAAATTAATTTTTTGCGATGCATCTGTGACCCGCGTATCATCTGCACCACTTTCCATGAATCGTTTCAGAGCGAATTTAATTATGAAAAATCGTCGATGTAACAACATTATAAAGTAGATATACGATTGACTGTTAAATCCATTAAGTGCGGATGCATATGAAAATATTATTAAAAATGTGTACGTGATTATTGGACTGTGGGACGAAAACATTTTCTGGAATAAAAATGTTTGCATGATAAAATAGTAAATCATGATAAAGGAAATGTAATAAAATGTACGCTGCCTTGATAACCTATACGCGAGAAACTGTTTACTGTTCGACATGCGGATCACTTCACTATCAAAATCGTTAATTAAAACCAAATAGTTGATATGCTCATTCTTGTAGTAGTAATTTGCGTAAACGAATATGATCATACTAAAAACGGTAATCGAAATTTCAAACATACTGATAAACTCCATCAATGCATTATGACTGCGTCGCGTTGATTTAGGTTGTACCCTAATCGATGTACTATTATCACTACTCGGTAAAATCACAACAATGTCGTTAGGCTGAATTGTCTCATTCACAGCCGTTTCATTATTTCCTTCGACGATTGCACCGAGCGGATCAAAATTTACTTGTTGAAATATACTCCAGAAGGCCGATAGGTATGCGAATAATAAAATCGTTATAACGATAAATGCAAAACGTGGCACAATACATTTTTTTAATTCGCGTGAATAATAAAATGGCGATATTAAAAATATAATTTGTGTGATTAGGCTATACTTTATTGAGCTGTAGAAATTCATTTTCGATTTTAACGATTGATTTTTCCAATGAAACTGAGCACATATGTGCAGAGGTCGATGTTTATAATGTGGAAAATTAATTTAATTGAATTGTGACATCAATAATGTGAATTAATTATTTATATTATACGCTATTAATTATTTACAAGCAATTATACAAGCTCAACCCCAACAATGCCAGTATATATGATGTTGAATTTAGGAATTTGGGGAGGGAGCAAGCTTAATATACATAAAACTAATTACTGTAATATATGTATGATAAGCAAATTTTAGGTCGATTTAGTGCAAAGTGAAAGGAAAGTGTAATTGGATGCGGGCATTCAATTCTAATTTTGGACGAAATCAATTAGTATTAATTCGTAAATTAAAAGTCGGAACCGATATGCAAATGTAAAAAATTAGAATAGTACACAATACCAACAGATTCCACCAAGAATTTATTACAACCTTGACAAGGTGGAATGGCTTAATCATAGCATTGAAAGAAATGGCACAGCAAGAATTAGGTACCCATACAGGAACTCAAACTATTAAATTAATCGTAAAAAAACCCTTTGAATTATTTAGAATCAATATAGCAGACAACAAATTCTAATTTACCACAAAACTGTATGATAGTTGGATTAAATAAGTTGTCAAATGAAATTCCTGCGGGCTGGGCTAATTTCACACAACAACGCATGAGGTATAAAATTGTTAGAGTTGGCTGATTCAACATTTTCATTTCCTGGGATAAAATCTGGGGCTAACTTCACATATATTAGCAATTTCCTATAACTACGCTATCGTTTTCACCCTATAGCATAGAAGATATCGTAACTAAAAACGGATCCTATGGGCAGTTGAAGGTTTCAAACCTTATAAATCGGCTGGTGCTGACCGAATTATACCAATGGAAATTCAAAACAACTCGTCGGTTATTCTCCCCTGGCTGGAAGTAATCTACAAAGGGTGTTTAAAATTGGTCTGTATTCCATGGAGGTAAGCAGAGGTCAGGGTGATCTTTATTCCGAAAGTGGGTAAAAGCTTACATGGCTACCCAAAGCACTTAAGATCCATAACTCCATCATCCATCTATTGAAAACCTTAGAGAGGCTGATAGATGTCTATATGTACGATCAAAAATAAAGCCTGGTGACTGGACATAGTCTCATCATGCATACTATAAAGGGAAAGCTGTGGATACAGCTCTGCAGGCCCTGGTAAGTACAATTGAGAAATCAATATTCTGCGAACAGTTTTGTATTGTGGCGTTCCTTGATATTGAGGGCACCTTTAACAATGTAAAGACGGAGACAATTCTGGAGGTATTATCGCTCCTTGGGGTGCTTACAGGGACTACCCTGTAAGTGGGTTAATCAATCATATGCTGGGGAGTTGGATGGTTAACTCGGAGCTGGGGGAATCCACCATTAGGAGGCGGGTGGCTAAGAGAACCCCGCAGGGAGGTATCCTGTACTCTCTTATCTGGAACACAGCAATCAATGGGTTGCTGTTAGAGCTGGAGAGAGAAGGGATCGGAGTGATTGCTTATGCAGATGACGTAGCGATAGCTGTCTCTGGTAAATATTTAAACACATTGAAGGAGGTAATCCAAAATGCCCTCCTAATCATTACTTTGTGGGGTATCAGATGTGGACTGGCAATCAGCTCTTCCAAAACTAAACTGGTACTATTTACTAGGAAATATAAAATCCCGGTGGTAGATTCACCTATCTTAAATGGCACGAGACTAGCCTTTACTAATAAGGCATGTTTTCTGAGCGTTATCTTGGACAGTAAGATGAGTTGGAAGCCCAACATTTTGGAAAGAGTAAACAAGGCTAATGTATATCTATGTACTCGTGCAAAAACGCCATCGAGAAAGAGATTGGGCCTGAAGCAGATGGCGGCGGTTACGGCCACCCGATTATCAGCCATATCTCAGTGGAGATGTCTATCAGACGGTACGTGCGACGAAAATTAGATCGCTAAGGAAGGAACTGGCGAATCTAGACTACGTTACAGCAACATTATGCTTCGAAAAAGGGTTCCGAACTACATGCCCTTCAAGAGAGTCTTGGAGGAGCGGGTTGTTATCGGAAACAGAAGCATTGCAGTTCTTTACGGATAGCTCTAAGCTACACGGTAAAGCAGAAGGGATTTCTGTGATAAATTGGAAGGAGATATATAAGTTCGTCTCCCTGATCACTGCAGCGTGTACCAAGCAGAGATGATAGCGATTGAGGAGGTTTTGAATTGGTTGAGACATGGTGGTATCCTAGATTGATAACGCAATTTATGTGGACAGCCAGGCGGCAATCAAGTCGCCTCCGGCCACTCGGACGTCATGAGGTACTGCATGGCGGACGAACTAGCTAGGCATGGTACAACTCTCCAACTGCTACCGGAAAGGGCAAATTTGGCGACGCCTATTAAGGCACTCAAGACAGTGCCTAAAAAGGAGGTACTAGCTTCAGTGAATGAAAGGTGGACTAAAACTCTCACATGAAGTGTAGCAAGACAACTCTGGCCAAACCTGGACTTGAAACGCTCAAAGAAACTGATCTCTCTACATAGACGTGAATTAAAAACGATCGTGGGGATCCCCACAGGACACTGCCTACATGGAAAACATGCGGGGAGCCTAGGTCTAAAAGCAAATGATTTTTGCAGAAGCTGTATGGACGAGCAGGAGGAAGAGACGGTAGTCCACTTCCTATGCTCATGTCCGCCTTTGGCATACAGAAGACATAAATATATCGGTAGATTCTTAATGGACAGCCTCCCTGATCTCGAAAACTGTACGGTGCGAGATATATCACACTACACAAGTAGCTCTAATTTGACTAATGGTCGATGTAACAAATCACCACTAAGTTTAATAGAGTATATAGAGTTAAGTTAAATAGAGTTAAATAGATTCCCTCATTGTGCATGTTCTCGCAATATAGCTAAAATCATTCAGCCGTATGCAGTACTCGCGTTGAGTATTTACATCTTACATCGGCAGCGCCTTCCTCAAGTGGTGAATAACTTATTTATTAGTGGATAGGCGGGAAAATGAAAATAAAATACCGCACGCAGAATAAATCTAGCATTTCCGGCTCGACAAATCCATAGTGAGCTACTCATTGGTCGGCGTCTGTTCTCTAGGTTAGGAGTGGCTATATGTTTAATTCCTGGCAGCAGGTTTAAAATGCTAAGAGTAGATCCTTGACTAACTTACTTCTGGTGCGCGTGTACACAAATTATCGACAGGTTACACAATCGGTTATTGACTGCTTGGGAATCCAAAACAGTTTTTTTACCTGCGGACAACCATTTATAGGTCTTCCAGTATTTCGAGGGTATTCAATGTGCACAGTATTAATGGCCAGGGTGAACAACCCGATAATGCCGGAAGATGATAAGACAATTCATGCATCGGAACCGTAGATTACTGGAGGTGCCACCAATTTAAAAATACGTGACGTATTTGTTATTCTTGGTGAGAAGATTGTCCCGACCAGATAAATTGCCATCCCAGAAAAGTTCGGGTGTGCTCATATCGACTTGGGACAGATGTATTTTTGCAGTATTATGTAATGCATTGGGTCACACAAAAAACTGAATCTGGAGATAAACCACACCCATCTTTATCTCTCCACACCAGTAAAAACACAAATCTTTTACCAAATCATAATCCTTAGAAGCTAGAGAAACATGGTATAATTTATCGGATTACTGGTAGAATTGGCCGATTTAATCTTTCTGAAGCATTCACCTTTAGAGAGTACCAATCAGTGAACGAAGAGGTAACGCCAAAGTTTGATAAAAGTTATAAAAGTTATAAGTTGTTCAACAATTTTACTTTTAAATTGAGTATCGTTGTCGTTAACTAGAATTGCGTTCACGGATAGGCGGGGTAGATTACACCGTGTAATCTACTCGGTTGTCGATACGTAAAATAATTACTTGGCATTAATTTTTGTCAACAGCGACAATTAAGTCAATGTCAACAACCTACGATATTTTAACGATTTGAAATAAAATGCGCCAGTGTGCAGTTGTATTTTGTAAAAGGACGATTCAGTTAAGCCGTCACATACCATATACTGTAATTTTGTAAATATGTGTTGAAATAAAACAAACAGAAGCTTTAATTAAAGAAAGTTTATTGCAACGTTCGGTTTGATCTAAATTTCAAATTTTGTTATTACGGATAAAGTCAAGCACACGTTGTTCGATGTTTCTCAATGATATTCTACACAGCTTCCGATATGACTTTGGCAGCAATATTGTTCCAGTTAAAACGCATATTTTCAGCAATCTTATCGCATCCACCAATCTTCTTTTCTCAATTTCCAAATATTTTTGGATAGGTCAATACCGGTCGGCCTAGATCTTCTGAGATAACATTGATTAGTCTCCTTTATAGCATCTTTAGAGCAGAGCTTCGAACAGGAACTGAACCGGAACATTAAACTTTAATTAACCGAAATATTTTCCGAATTGTAATAAATTATTGTAATAAACAGAAACATCCTTTTTAACTTTCTATCGCGGGCACAAACATTTTTGTTGATTATTAAGGCTTGTGTAACATTAAAATGAACCTGTTTTGTTACAATTTTGCATTAATATTAATTTAAAAGAGCAAAGATGAAACTAAAAATGTTAATCGGCGCAGGAAACTGGAACAAAACATCTTCTGGAACATATCCAAAATCAGAACGATAAAAAATCTGTTCCATGCTTTAGAGTAGTGTAACTATAGCTTAATCAGGCCAACATTTTACTAGAGACAAAATACGTTTCTATCGTCATTCTTTTACGCACACATTCGACGTTACTGTGAAGGATGGTGCAAAGACTTGGCTCTTGAGTCCACAACTGCAAATCGCTTGCAATTATAACTCTATTTTCAAATTTATCTAACTTGAAGTGCTTATATATTTTGCGGAAGCATTGTCACTATTTATGGTAAGATACATAGTTTTTGACCTGCTGGCCTCTTTCAAATCCAATTTCACGTACCTTTCGTCATTTATCAAAACATATTCCCAAAATTTTGTGTAGTTTTTTTAATAGAAGTTATAATATTGCGTATTTTATGTGAGTGCTGGCCAAGGTCGACTAAAATTTGGTAACGAAATGTTATTCTTAATAAAATTTAAATAATATTTCAAATAAAAGAATTCTCGATGCCGTACTCACATAGTAAATCACACGAATTTTTTTCTTTAATCAGCGCTGGACAATTTTTCGTGTGTTTTACTATGTGAGGGCTTGGCAAGTTCGATAAAATTTTGGTGTCGAGAATTTTTATTATTTTTTACTCCACAGATAACTAGTAGTTGAGTTATTTCAGAAACAAATTAAGTAAATTAATAAAAAATTAGGTATAAACAGCCATTGAATTTCTTTAATTTGGTTATTGTTACAGTTTCGAATACATATCAGTAAGTCGTGATATTTCAGCTGGTATGTAACGGAAAACCATAAAATTTGGTATTACACAACAAATCGGGCGGTTTTATATCATTTCGTGACCGATATTTGGTTAGCTGAATTGACGATATACCCTATGCTGGTTTCAATGTATCGTTCGAGATTGATTGTTGTTTAATAAGATAAGAAATTGCTTGGATATGCGGCGTCGAACCATGTATGGTTCATCGCATGAAGTTTATAATCCAGTTCGAATTTTATTATGACCAAGACGTAATCGCAGTTGTCGAGTGATTTGGGAACAAAAATATCGATTTGTTTACCGAAAACAAGTAAAACGGCTGGTACTTCTGAGATCCAATTAATTGTGTTGCCTCGAACGGTGTGAGCGTTCGCCCAAAACATTGCCTTATGGATGGTAAGCCGTTGTATGTACCCGATGTTAGCCGAGGTGTTTCGTTAGCTCTGAGAAAAGTTTGATTTTTTGAAGGATAAATGGCCGTTTCGTTGTTGATCTGCAACAATGAAAATGCTGGATATACGTGTTAAAGTGACTAATATAATCCAAATATAATTTGGATTACGTTTAGTTTTAGACTGAATTGCTCGTTGAATGCAGAGTATTTGTTTTCCGCATCCGAAAGTTTCTTCTAACCGAATATAGTTCAAAAGTTATGATCCCCTGGCACACTACATAGACGAACAATGAGTAAAACCGAAAGCACAGTTAATATAGTGTCCTAGCTTTGGTAGTTTTGTATTTGTGGGTCTCGGGTTCAATTCCCGATGGTGAAATCAAGGTTGTGTGTTTTTAATGTGTAAGTATGTGTTATTTTCTGCGTTTGTGTCATTGTCTTTAAATATGTCCGCCCTTTTTGGAAAAACTTAAAATGCATTCAAAAAAACACATTAAAATTGTCACCAACCCGTATCGCATTTATCCTAAAATAATTTGGTCTCTGTAGTTTAGAACTAATTCTCAAAATCACACTAGGAATTGTCTACATTATCGACTTTGTCTACATTGTCGACGTTGTCTACAGATTGTCGACACGTCGACGTAGAAAATAATAGATGACGCGTAAACGCTCATCCCTGATTGCGGGAGTGGCGAAGATGAGTAATTCTTCATTTTTTAAAATGATACGATTTTCGTTGACGTGGATGTCGTGAAAGGCAAAGGTATCAAAACTTATTGACTACCTATATACAACGAAAATAAATTTCCCAATTTTTAATCCAGAATACTATCCCATAAAGTCCACATAGCACATTTAGTAATTCATGCACTTCTGCGAGCATTCTTGGCCAAAAATTACTCCACTTGCAACATCATTCTCTTCATATTTCAATTTTTCTGTCGGCCTTTGTGGAACCCATACTTTCCACACAAATAAATCAGAGAACCCGATTATTATCAATTTTTATATTCTGATAAAGTTTAGGTTTGGATAGGATCGTTAAATTAATTTGAATCTAGTCAATGTCAATGTTTATTAGTATATAGGCCAATCACATTCCACTTCTTCGATAGAATCACAATATGTACGGAAAAAAGCTCCTGGAACCACAATCCTATAGATTCTATTTTATGTTCAATGGTAAAATAGTATATATGCTTGGAGCTTGAGGTTTCACCTAACCAGGCGGTCACTAAAATCTTTTGGGACATGAGCCATTTTAGGCTTGTGTGGTCCGTGATTACTTTAACGGAAAACCCTTCCTTGACATACGGTCTAAATATGATGTACTATAGCATCACAACGAATAGGTTTTGAATAATCGTTTAGTATATTGCTGTGCGGTTGTATTTAATCAAAATCGATCTAGGATTCAGATGTTCATTGGAATTTAACTCCTTTTATTAAAAGGACTGCTATAGGTAACGTAATTTGAAATAGGCGATGGATTTGTTTAACTGAAGCTGGTTCTGGGAAATTTAATATTGCTTCAACCCTTACCACGGTCTGTCTTTAGTCCATTCACTCCAATTAAGTACCTCAAATACTTTAGTTCTCGCTTCATGAACCGACTCTTTTCAACATTAATCGTCAAGCCGGCATTAGTTGGCCATGTTGAAATCTTCTTTAATAATTCAAAATGGTGTTCCAGAGTGACCGATATTATTAACCAATCATCTAAGTAGTTGATGATGTGCTCATGTGGTACTGCACTACTCATTATAGTCTTGACATTGTCAATCATAATTGATGCAGTGGCTTTCTTGGCACTGAGATCAATTTGAGATGAAACTAGACAACGGAAATACGGTTCGTGGATAGCTGCGCATGGAGACATTCAGGCAGCATCGCTTAGCCGGCCTGTTAGTTATTCACAAATTGCTTGGAAACCTATACACAAAGAATTGCTGAAGATATGGAGAGCAGGGTCAACTGCAATTAATTTTAATACGTTATTTAAAGAAACTAGATAGTTCAGAATTGATGTGGCAACCCCAAACGAGTATAGCCGACATTATATGTAGAAACTTATTATCGTTTTCATATTTTGTGTAATATAAACTTATCTACCAACACAATAATTTTGATAAACAAATAAAAAATTTAAATTAACTTACACAATTGATGGTTATGTGACACATACTGGTACCAATGCTCAGCTTAATCACGTTTGGCAGCATCCACAAGAATACAGCCAGTGCAATCAACCATTTTATAGAAAATTCAGTTTTATCATCCGACAGCGTTGCAAATATCAAATAAACTTGCGTTGTGGTAATCGTAAAATCATGAAGTATGAATAGTAAACATTGGATTCCATAAAAATTATTTAGTAAAAGAATTCCAGACCCCAACATCTTGTAAAGATTAAATATTTTATACAAACGTTTCGATTTATTTAAACGCGTATCGGCCGTTTCACTCTTTTCCATAAATCTAATTAAACTTTTTTGTATAATCAAATATCGTTCAAACAACATTGTTACATAGATTGCATAGGTGAAACTAATAAATCCACCCAGTGCCGATGCGTACGAGTACAGAAATAGAAAAAAATATGTAATTAGCATATCATCGGTATGAAATAATTTCAAGAATAGAAAATTTTGTAGTCCAAAATAGTAGAGAGTCATAATTGTGACGATAAATAAAGTAAGTTTGACCACAAATTGATACTTAGGCAGGTCTGTACTTCTTGAACATCGTACAAGCTCCACATCAAAACTATTTATCAATTCTAAAAATTTGATATGCTCGGATTTATAGTAGTACGAAACGAAAATATGTACTATTAAACTAACTGTTGTGATTACAATCTCAAAGTTAACTATAAACTCAACTAATGCATTATGGTTTTTCGTTCCATTATTTGAACCATGCATTGCACTTACTGTACCATTCATTTCTAACAAGTCTTTGTTCAGTGAACGATTTGTAACGATGAATAAATTTTGAAATAAACACCTCATGGCGGTCATATAGAGTATTAAAAAGGTTGTAACGCATACAAATGAAAATCTAGGCACAATGAACTTTTGTAATTTTCGCGAAAAATAAAATGGCGTTATTAGGAAGATGCGTTGAAAATACAAATTTATTTCGACTGTGTCGTAGAAATTCATGGCGGTTTTTCTTTTTTTTTGAAAATGTTTTAAGAATAGTTGTCGTTTCCGACTAAACATTACTGGATGACATTGCCTTTGTTAGTAACACAAACAACTATTTAATTAGTGTAATGTAAAATTTTATTGATTTGCGTAATTACAAATTTAATCATTTATTTTGTATCGATTTATAATCCTGATAACATATACAGGCGCTCTTTCAATTATTTCGTGACCGTGCGTTATCTAATTTCGATAAAAATAATCTCAATGGTCTATAGCAATTATACAATTTTCATTTAATTAAAAATACTTAGGCCTTAATTAGTTATTTCACTCATAGACAAATCCGATATAGGCGACATGCGGCCCTCCGATGTCTTGCGCCATATCAAGATGTTAGCCGGAAATAATTACACATCCAGACCTCGTAAAATCGTTTTGAATGAGAAAACTACCGGAATACATCCGCCTCACTCCAAGAGGACGAGACTGCTGACGAGGTAGTGAAAACGGCCGACAAATTATATGAGGCAATTAATCAACACAAAAACATAAGCATGGTAACACACCAATCAAGACCAACCCTAAGACAATATTTCCATCGTTCGGATCTGTCTCGCGATGGAAACTGTCTGCCATCCACAAGCGCGGCAACCATGGAAGAACGCATGACGAGAATGGAAGTTATGATTGCCAGAATGAATAACAATACACATAATCGCTTCAAAAGCCAACGATTTTCATCGCGATCAAAAGACCGTTACAATTCACGAAATTGCCGAAATAAATCAGGTGTGTAATGGTACAACCGCACGTTTGGTGCCCAGGCATAAAAGTGCAGTAAACCATGCACTTTTAACCCAAAACAACTCGGCGATGGAACCTGAAAAGGAAAACTAAATTATCTTACGGTCGCGGCGGCAGACCTTAAGAAACGACATCCACAACAACATTAAATTCTTAATCGATAGGGATGCGGATCTTTCCATCATACCATTTCAAAATTATATTAATTACAAGTTATACGTAAGAACCCAGATTTTGTCTTATCGGCCGCCAACGGAACAACAGTGAATCGTCCAATCATTGGCGCCGATTTCCTTAGTAGATTTGGATTCCTTGTCGATCTCAAACATAAGAAGCTGATGGATCCAGCAACGCAGCTGTCAATCAATGCGTCAATGGTACGAGTTAATACACCAACTCCGATCCATTTCACAGTCGACAATGGTTACGGCACGCTTTTGAAGAAATTTCCTTCATTGACTGCGGCGCCAAACTACATTCTACCCGTCAAACATAGCGTGATACACCATATTGCCACTACATAGGCTATTTGCCAGTGTCAAAACCACGCAGACTAGATGCTGCTCGACACAAAGCAGCATTTACACATTTAGAGTTCAAACACATGGTGGAATCAGGGATTTGTCACCCATGGGCATCTCCTATATCATGTCCATAACACATGGTAAAAAAGAAGGGTTAGGAAGAACCACCTCACTCCCACACATTGATCTTGAAGTCCAAGCTGAAAACTCTACAAGCGGATCAAGTATTTCTTTCAGTCCGTTGCTATTCAGTCCAATCACACATATGTCATCTACATATGCAAGTATCTGATTGGACTGGCGATATAAGATGTTGCGCTGAAGTATTTAAGTTTAACGACTTGTATGAAATCTTCCATCGTAGCTTTGCAGCGACCAAATAATGATCGCTGCCTACGTATTTGGTTGTTAAGCGATAAGTTCTCACATCCTGCACAACCTTAGTCCGTCCTTTAGAAACTAAAACATGGTCAATTTGGCTGCGGGAAGTTCCGCGAGGATATGTCCATGTCTCTAGATGTATCTGTTTGTGAGGGAAGAACGTTCTTGCTACTTTAAGATCATGAGCAATTGCTAAGTACATCATTTTCTCACCATTATCGGTCGCACTTTCGTGTCGGGAGTACTGACCTATGTTTTTACACAAGTCGGTCTGATTTCTGCCAGCTCTAGCATTAAAGTCCCCAATTACCATTCTAACATCGTTTTCGGGTATAGAACCCATCAGATCATCCAAGTCATTGTAAAATGAGTCTTTATCTTGGCTGACTTCTGTGGAGGGGTGTACACAAATTATCGACAGGTTGGCTAACTTCATGCGCAAGCGAAGCGAACACAATCGGTTATTGTCTGCTTGGAAATCCAAAACGGCGTTCTTTACCTGCTTCCCAATAAGAATACCAACCCCAAAATTTCCGAGGTCATCTCCACTGTAGAGCAACGTTTAGCCCTGGGACACATGGTCTCCACTTTTAGGCCAGCGAGTTTCTTGAAGAGCAACGAGTTCCAGCCGATACTCCTTTATGCACATGATTAGGCCATCCAACGCTCCTGGTTTTCTGAGTGATTGCACGTTCCACGTGCCGATCCTAAATCTCGTATCCGGCTAATTGAAATGGGATCCTTTTTTGGCGGTATCCATTTTTCTTTTTGTTGACTTTATAAACAGTTAATTTTTTTTACGGATTCGGGTCGTCAGCCCAGCGATCCAACCGTTTAGTCGCCTGCTACGACAAGCAAAGGATACTGTGGTGGTATTCTTGGGAAACATGTTCTTGCAATTTAGATTTACGAGACATGTGAGTGCCCTCCAACCACAGGGGCCAAATACCATTTTCGATACATTGCACAATATTTCGCATCCAAGTATCCGTTCTCGATATTTTTGGCCTAAAATAAATCAAGACGTAACCCGTTGGGCAAAATCTTGTTTATCTTGTCAAAAATGTAAAATAAAGAGACAAACGAAATCACCACATGGGCAATTCATATTCCACCTGGTCGATTTGTACATATTCATTTAGATATAGTAGGCCCACTTCCGTCATCGAATGGATATATACCTATCTCCTAACTTGGGTTGATCGCGTTACGCAATGGCCTGAAGCATACTGCATTAAAGACATTTTTGAAGCAACCAATGTCACCAATTTGAGTCCAAACTTCTCGCAGAATTAACAAAACTTTTGGGCTCAAATCTAATTCGCACTATTTCCAATCACCCACAATCTAATGGCATGGTCGAACGCTTTCACCGGCAGCTCAAGACAGCTTTAAAGGCTCGCGTTAGTACAATCCATTGGAGTTCGGAAATCCCAATCGTTTTACTTGGAATCCGAGCCACAATGAAAGAAGATCTAAAGTGCTCACCAGCTGAACTTGTTTATGGACAAACAATCAAGCTACCAGGTGAGTTCTTTGTCGAAAATCCTCTTTCACCACAACCAACTAGCGACACAGTTATCGACCAACTTCGTACAACCTAATTCCCACAATCGCTATAGATAATCTAAACAGAATCACATTTTTGTCCCGAAATCTCTGGACAACTGAGATTATGTTTTCGTGAGGGTAGATAAGGTACGCACGGGATTAATTCGTCATATCGAATAAAGACAAGAATCATAATATATCAATTGACAAACTAAAACCGGCATATGGAATTCTGTGTTCAGTTGTCTGAACAACAAACTCAAAAACACACAAAACTGTCCGTATTTGCATATAAAAAAAAAATTTTGTGGTTCAATTAATTATTTGGGAAATTATTTGACCGTGATTGTTGTAGCGGTTAGAATATTTACTTTTAATGTTCTAATCACTACCTATACCATTCAACATACAAAAGAAAGCCCCATACATGGATAGTATTAATAATGATCAAAAATAATCTCGACAAGTTGGGTAAATATATTAATAAAATAAGTGCAAACCCATATAAGTTGGTACGTGTGTACATATTTCACACATACCAACATAGTTTCCGTTGAGATAACTAGGTCTTAGAGTGCGTGTACAGTACATAATAGTTTAACATAATATAAAATAAAAATTAACTTACACAATTGATGGTTATGTGACACATACCGCTACCAATTAACAGCTTAGCCACATTCGGCAACATCCAAAAGAATACCTCCAGTCCCATCAATCCTTTTACAGAAAATTCAGTTTTTTCATCTGACAGTATTGCAAAAATCAAGTAAACTTGCGTCGTCATTACTGTAAAATCATGAAGTATGAACAGTAAACATTGAATTCCAAAAAACTTATTTAGCAAATCAATTCCGGATGTCAACATTTTGTACAGATCAAATATTGTATGCAAAAGTTTCAAATTTGCTTTGTTCAAATATGTATCGACCTCTTCGCTGGTCACCATAAACCTGGTTAAACTATTTTCTATAATCCAAAACCGTTCTAACAACATTCTGACATAGCTGCCATACGTTAGACTAATAAACCCGCACAGTGCCGTCGCGTACGAATACAGCAATAAAAAAAAACATATATTTAGCAAATCATCGGTATGAAATATATTCATAAATAGCAAATTTTGTATAACAAAATAATTTAAAGCCACAAATGTGGCAAGAAATAACGAAAGTTTGACCACAAATTCATATTTCGGTAAATTTGTATTCCATGTAAATCGTATAAGTTTCACATCAAAACTATTTATCAATTCCAAAAATTTGATGTGCTCAGATTTAAAGTAGTACGAAACGAAAATATGTAAGATTAAACTTATTGTTGTAATTACAATCTCAAAGTTAACTATAAATCCGACCAGTCCATTATTGGGCTTTGTACCATTATCTACACCACTTGCTGTACTATTCATTGCTACCAAGTCTTTCTTCAGTAAATGTTTTGTAACGATGGACAAATTTTGAAATAAATAATTCATGGCGGTCAGATAGAGGATTAAAAATGTTGCAACGCAAACAAATGAAAATCTAGGCACAATGAACTTTTGTAATTTTCGTGAAAAATAAAATGGCGTTATTAGGAAAAAGCGTTGAAAATACAAATTTATTTCGACTGTGTCGTAGAAATTCATAATGATTCGCTTTTTTTGAAAATGTTTGTTTTGAACGTTAAGACTGAATATTTATGTAACTTGTGACTTTCTTGTATATACATATAATTAAGGAAAAACCTAACAAATATTTGATTAACATAATGAAAGTTTATTGATTTGCGTAATTACAAATTAAATGATTTCTAATATTAATTATGTATCACATACATACATACAACCAAAATAATATACTTCAGTCTAAATTGTAATCAAATTCAACTCGAAATGTTAATTGAACCATAGCAATATTATAGGGTGTCCCGCAATTGCTTGGCACGAATGGTACGAATGGGAATAATGAGAAAGGTATAACCAAAAAATTACCACACTTCGATCTTTATAGGGTGTATACAATACAATACAACATTGGCGTAGTGTGAATGCATTTGGAATGTATATGCCTATGTATATAACAACACTATAGGCATACACAAAACATTTTAGGAATGTATGTCTAAAGCACAGTGGCAATGTGGCATGGGGGAATGACGCTTACATTGTATGTCTAGATCAACATTGGCGTGGATAGAATAAGTTAAGTGTATGTTTTATACAACGTCGGTATGGAACGTTTTAATAGAAAAATAGTTAACTATATAGGATAGCTTTCAGAGAAACTAACGCAATAGTTTACAATATTTTGAATTTTTGAATATTATTGTTACGAATTATCGTAGGATTCCAAATGGATTTTGCAATAAAACACCACCCTCGTTCGCTCAGTAAGTAGCGTAGTTGCTTTGTTATTCGAAGGTCTCGGGTTCGATTCCCGGTGGTGACTAAAAATCACGGTTGGGTTAAAGTGTAAGCATGTGTGTTTGTCCGGGTATTGCACCGTGGGCCCGTTGGTGGGATAGAGTACTACATCACTATACTCAACTATAATATTTTTTTTTTTTTTTGCTTTAAAACACTCCTCTCGGCGGAGTATGTAAACCGCTAGAGAGCGCGTCCTCAGGTGGCGGATAGCGGAGTGCTCATCGGTATCTACGGGTAGCGAAGCGTAGGGAGGAAATAAAATACTCCCCGCGGACCAAACATAAAGGAAAATGCAATGGAAACAACGAAAGGAAATATTACCCCAGGTGGTAATTCAGGTTTTAACTTGGAAACTCCACCCTTCTCGAAGAAGGCCGGTTCCATGGATTCTGGGGGTAACCAACCATTGCTAAAGGAAAGATCACGATCGGAGAACTTTATCGAAGAAAACCCCGTTACTAACCCTTTTTGAAATAGTTCCAAATTGACAAGATCACCAACAAGATACGGTAACGAATATGAAAAGGAAAATATTGAACTACGCAGAAAGCTATGCGAATTTGAAAAGATCACAACTAAGCTAAGTAATGATTTCATGATACTTAAAAAAGAAAATGAGGAACTTAGAAAAGCTCTAACACCTGCTGTAACAGAAGAGAAATCAAGAATAGAAGAGCAGAACGTAGCTAAAAACGTAGCATTTGGCGGAAACGTATAGCCATCGGCCAAAATGAATATGTCACGGACTCAGGTGAACTTAATTCTGAAGTGAATTGGGTGCTAAAAAAAAGAAACAAGGGAAAAAGCGACGACTGAGCAAATCACCCTTTGTATCTCCACATGAAAAAGAGGAAATAAAAAATCAGAGTAAAAAGGTGCCACAAACCAAACCACCAGCAGTTATTGTAAATAAGATTGAAAACTACAATGATATACGAAAAACGATGGATTCAAACCAAATACAATACCAAACAACGATGCTCAGTAGTGGAGATCTTAAATTCAATGTCCCAGACGAGGAGAATTATAGAAAACTGACCCTTTCACTTAATGAAAAGGGAAATAAATGGTACTCTTATGAGGACAAAAGATCCAGGCCGATTAACTGCCTGGCCTGCACCCATCCTGCCAGCCAGAAGAAATAATGGAAGATTAACTTACTAAAAATTTGAAAATAAAAGAGGTTACACAAATATTGAAGAGAAAGGATAAAACTCGCTATCATTGTTCATGTTAACTTTTGATAAAAATGAAGACATACAAAATATTTATCAAATAAGGTATATCCTCAACTTGAAGGTGGATGAATGCAAAAAGTGCCAATCATTCGGGCACACTCATAACTACTGCAATAGAGACCCAAGCATTCCTCCAAAGAATGTACAAAAACCAGAGAAACTCCGCCCAAGTGTGTAAATTGTGGAGAGTCACACCCCGCATATTATAGAGGATGTATAGTTGCCAGAGAACTACAGAAGATGAGAAAAAATAACAATATCAAAAAGGACATACCAAAAGGCAAATTAAAGGAGCCAAGAAATCAAATAGAAAAGATAAGAAAACCTGTTCATCAAATAATTCAAGCTCCAGGTATCTCATATGCTGAAGTTGCTAAAAGTTGCAATTCTAAACCGCATGGATGAGCAAGAACAAAAGCAAGAAAAAGCTATTGGATCAATCATTCAAAGACTCCTGTCACTCATATTTTAGCATGAATAGCGACATTAGAATACTAGCCCGGAATCCCAATGGGTTATTGCAACATCAGCAAGAATTGCAACTATTATTGGACATTCAAAAAATTGATATCTGTCTCATATGCGAAACACACTTTACAAAACAATTATTTATAAAATTTAGAGGTTATCAAGTATACATACAATGCACCCAGAAAATACAGCCAGAGGAGGAAGTGCGATAATAATAAAAAGTAATATACAACATTACGAAGAGAAAAAATATGAAATAAAAGAAATACAAGCAACTACCGTCAGCATTAAAACTAAAAATCAGTCATTAACCGTAACGGCAATTTATTGCCCACCGCGATATAATCTTAAAAAATAACACTACGTACACTTCCTGGAAAGCTTAGGCGATAAGTACATCATTGGCGGAGACTTCAATGCGAAACATACTCATTGGGGATCAAGAATAATCACTACTAGAGGTAAAAAACTTCTTGGAGCAATGACAGAAGTTGGATGTGATTGGTATTCTACTCCCAAACCGACATACTGGCCAACAGATAATAACAAAATACCTAATCTACTAGATTTCCTTATAACTAGAAAACTTCCAGCAACTTATGTTAAAATCGAAGAGGGGTATGATTCGAGCTCCGATCACTCTTCAATACTACTTACTCTCAGTGAAAAAATAATCTCAAAAGAATGCAACCCGACTCTGACAAATAAATATACAGACTGGGAGGGATTCAAAGAAGAGCTGAATAATAGAATAAAACTTAATGTACCGTTAAGAACAGAAGAACAACTAGATGAAGGAATCGTAAAATTCATAAATGACGTACAACAGTCAGCATGGAATAATACGCCGGAGTTCAAAAGAAGAACAATAGGTACAAATTACCCAAAAGAAATCAGGGAACTTGTCGAAGAAAAAAGGAGAGCCAGGAAGAAATGGCAATACACCAGGATGCCTGCAGATCTAACAAAGCGCCAGGCTTTGACCTGACAACAAGAAAAATCTTAAAACAGCTATCGAAGAAGGGCATTAAAAAATTAACAACTCTAATCAATGCAGCTTTCAGAATGAAATATGTACCAAATGTATGGAAGTTCGCGGAGGTGATTATGATACCTAAGCCTGAAAAACCACCAAACGAAATAACATCCCATAGACCGATTTCGTTACTACCTATTATGTCAAAACTATTTGAAAGACTTCTCTTAAAAAGATTGAAACCAATAATTGAAAGGCAGGAATTAATCCCCACACATCAATTTGGATTTCGAGATAGAAACTCTACAATTGATCAAATTCATAGAATAACAGATATCATAGAAAAATCACTCGAAGAAAAGAAAATCTGCTCAGCAGTCTTCCTTGACGTGGCCCAGGCGTTTGACAAAGTTTGGCATGAAGGTCTTCTGCACAAACTCCAGAATATTCTACCTTCACAATTCTGCCAAATATTAAAATCCTACATTACTGAGCGGCACTTTCGTGTTAAACAGGAACAATCATACTCAGAAATTCAAAACATCAAAGCTGGAGTGCCACAAAGAAGTGTCTTAGGACCCCTTCTATATTTATTATTCACAAGCGATATCCCATTATCTCAGAATACCACAATTGGCACATTTGCAGACGACACTGCTATTTTGGTAGTAGATGATACCATAGAAGCAGCTACCAATAAGCTTCAAAGTGCGATGAACAAAATTTATCGATGGACGAAGCAATGGCGTGTCAGGTTAAATGAAACAAAATCCAAACGTGTTGACTACACCAACAGAAAAATAAATCATTTGCCTGCGGTATTAAATAATGTCCCATTACCAGATGCTAGCTAACTCAGCAAAATATCTAGGAATGAATCTAGATACCAAACTTAGATGGAAGGACCATGTCAAGAAAAAAAGTGAAGAACTCAGACTCAAATATAGAAAGATGTATTGCCTGATGGGAAGGAACTATACAATCTATCATAATAAACAATAAATTGATGCTATATAAGCAGATATTAAAGCCCATTTGGATGTATGGAATTCAGCTGTGGGGTTGTACTAAACGAAGCAACATGGATATCGTATTCAAAAAATCATCTCAGTTTAAAAATACTGAATGATTTTAACAGTGTTCCTGCCATAAAATCTCCAAATATAACTTAGTAAACGCAGCCCCATGTTACAAAAATTTGTGCACAAATGTAATGTTTGTTGCACACCAATATAACTTTTGGTTGTTATATTGATTTGTAGACGACTCAGTATGTCCATGTGGGTCGTCCCCATATGATATAACCAGTAATTATTTTGATTATGTAGGTTGCAGCAATCTTGAGGTGGTATGGACCCAAAACACCCCACTGCAGACTGAACCGGTCAAATGCTGCCGGGGTGAGTACGGAATAATCTGTTAACGGTTAAACTATCGTAAGATCGTGAGATCGTTAAACAGTAAAAAAATTTCGAGACGCAAAACAATTTACTCGGAATCTCCTCAAAGAGGGAAATTCCGAGAGCCACGGACGGAATGAAACTGCATTTTACAAATATCATTTTAAAAACTCCTGAGAGACAAAAAGTTTGGACATGAATTGTTTTTAATTTTCTCTACCATAAAAACGGATTTTGTTTTATGACGTACTCGTATGTGAACTTTTTGCGAAACTTTTACGTAATTGTTGTTCTGCATGCATTAGTGATATTACCTGTATAAGATGAAATTTAATTTATGTAATTTGATAGTTTCCTTAAAATATTACGTATTAATTGTTACAGTAATAATTAAAGATGCTGTATGATGCGGGTATTCTGTAGTCTTCACTTCATCTATGTATAGTCATCTAAAAAACAAGCTCCATCGAATTTTAGGTTTATTCAAACTTTTGCAGCTGGCAGTCGTGCTTTGTATCTTTTAAGGTCACTGCTAAAATCTAAACCACTATCAAGAGACGTTACGTTTTTATTTGTGGATGTGAATGTTGGGCCCTGACGGGAGACAGTGATAGGCATTTACAGATCATCTAGTTTTTTATAAATGCACATACATGCTTACATGCCAGTTACCTATTAACTTATTTAATGCGGAGTTAATATTTTCTTATACAATTGACATTAAACGGAATGCATAAGTAAATTACAGTTTCCTCTTATACAGGTAATATTACTAATGCATACAAACAGTAATGTCGTAAAAACTTCACACATGCCATCCAAAACGAGAATTTTTTACGAAAAGCCTAACTAAATATTTTAGTAAGAATAAGAAAATTAGTAAACACTTCTCGGACATATTTTTTGTACTTATACATACATACATATATCCATGTTCATTCATACATTATGTGATATTCCGTACATACCTATATGCATTAATTAAGTGAAATCAACAAATTTAATGGGAAACCCATATCTGACGTTATCAAATTAGATACAAAAATCCTAATTGCACGGCATACATTATGTATTCCATATTTATTTAGATATTGCTCAAAAATCACATTTAATCCAATAAAATACAATAATAAATCGTAAAATTGTTAGAACATTCGATGACAACTCCTCATATCTGGAGAAATCCTGAGATTTGGAATTTTTATTCGGTCCTGTGAGTTTCCGTCTTTGAGAAGTTGTACTGTAATACCAAATATCAAAATCGAACACATATGAAATAATTTTTTGTAGGTTATGTTGTTACACTGTTAAAATTTTAACCATGCTTTGCTATAAAATACAAATAAAAATAAATTCGTTATCTGGAATGGAATTTTTGGAACTTCGCACCCTCTCAGTAAAATCAGTAAACTCTGTAAAAATTTCACTACGGAATTCACGCTTTAAGGTTGGTTCGCAAGGTTAAATATTTACTCGAGCAAATAACATCCGACCATGAGATAAAAATATTTTATCTTGATGTAGGAGGCGTGGATGAGTTGAAATATTTATATCTGATGGTCGGATGTAAATATTCGACCTAGCCAACCAACCCTATTAAGACTGTAATCAATTGTGAAACATATTTTGTTATAAATTAATTAATTGGGTTAGTGACAGCTATATATGTATATATATTCTGCATTTTATGACATCTCCGCATTCTACTATAACTGTGAAGTGTCAAATTGATTTTTGTTTTTTTGATACAGAAAACTGACGCGTCACGTAATTAAAAATAATTATTATAATTACAAAAAAATTCATACACGTTGACTAAACAAGGAATAATTTATGAATTTTATTGGTTCTGTTAGAACAGCTGACAAAAATTCACATTAAACTGTTGCTATAAAATAAAAAACAAAAAAAATTCTGTTTGTCACCTCTAGAATATGTACTTATGGTCTACGTTTTGTACTACGCTATTGGAGCGCGGGAGACTTGCTCGGCTTGTTCACATTACCGTTCAGCCTTACCATCCTTTTCCCTACCAAAACGAATACAAAATTTTGACAGGAAATCGTGTAGGCCGATTTCGTTGTTTCCAGTGTAGCCGACTTGAGTTGAGAACACACTTAAATGAAAATCAGCAGTAATCCAAATTAAAAATGTTAACGTTCTGCCAATTCAGCCAACCGCATAATTGGAATTAGGTGGAATATAAATTATTATATAAAATCGTCTATATGGTCTAGCCCTCGAACATCTTATTTACGTCTTTATTCAACCTCGTTTTAATTACATCAATGACTGCGGTCTCTGCTATACTGCTGAATCCACCGACATTCTGGTTGATCATTTACCCAGGATCCAGTTGAGATTTGGTTGCATTTCTACGCCATCTTTTTGTAATTCTTATACATAATCCTCTTCTTGTATAGCTTACCAATGCTTTCCTAGATTTCTACTCGTAATAGTTCTATGATGGAGGAGGTGTGGATATTGAAGATTTGGTAAGAGGTGGAACAATAATGCTAATTAACCATCCATTTTCTCTTCAATTTAATGTGGTGATCTTGTGTTTACTGCTCGTGTCTCTCTGGTATCTTTCAAAACTGTGATCGAATTGAACCGTCACAAATATCGCTGATACTATACTTGATAATGAGTTTACATGGTAAAAAATAATGGAAACTACTGGGCATTGGGCGTAAAAACCCTTTTGTTTCCTAATTGTCTGCGACAGCGTAGTGTAGGTATACCCTTTGGGGCAATCTCAATCATTTTAAGTGTACCGAAATATCCGTCTAAATGGCTACGTTTAATTAATTCATTCAGCATCAATACATAGCAGTTTGTAATTAGATTAAAAGATAACTTATCATGTTTTGTGCAGACGTAGGTGAAATTAGTCCTAAATCTGTCCTAAAAGACTACCAAAACAATTTCATTTTTTATGTGTTAGTGTGCAAAGCAGAAAGTCTCGATATAACGAATTTTATCACTAAGAATATAAAAAATAATGCGATGAATAAATTATATTCCGAATTTTCTTGGGGAAACCCAAGGAAGATAACAACATAACAAAGAATACACAAAGAATAATTCGGGCCTGAGCTATCCGAAAAATAACCTTAATACGAATCTCGATTATATGATTTTTCCGAATAGCCTTGGGAAAATCCTAGGAAGCTTACACCATAATGACATATATTTCAACATGTCATTAGGTCTAGGCTATCTGAAAAGAATTTCAATTTTGGAAAAAGTAGGGGATTAAGGGGATCAGACAACCATGTTTAGTATGACCTCATGCATGTCGATTTTATGATTTTTCCGAATTGTCTTAGGGAAAATCATAGGAAGCTAACACCATAATGACATATATTTCAAGATGTCATTAGGTTTAAGCTATCTGAAATATATTTCAATTTGGGTAAAAGTGAGGATTGAACATATCGAGAATATTATTGAAATGTTTTTCGGATAGCATTCATTGGATTTAAAATAAAATCTCGGTATGTACATATATACGTCATTATATTGTCAACTTTCTACGATTTTCCCAAGAAATTTTCTAATCCTCTACATTTTACAAAATTGAATTTTTTTTCGAATAGCTTAGACCTAATGACATCTAGGAATATATGTCATTATGGTGTTAGCTTCCTAGGATTTTCCAGAAAATTCGGAAAAATCATAAAACCGACATACAAAACATGGTTGTCCTAAACCCCCTAATCTCCTACTTTTACCAGAATGAAATTTTTTTTTTAGGATTTTATTTAGGACAGATTTAGAACAAAATTCACGTGAATTTTGTGCAGCACCAGTGGGTTCAGTGGAACTATGATGTTTTGGCGTATATGATCATTTAAATCGTTCCACAGTCCGTCCGTAGTAATCTTTGAAAAAATCCCCAAAAAGCCGCCAATACTTTCAGTTCGTAATTTGAGCAGTTTTCTTTTGCGGTCGATGTCTTTTTACTATATAAAAGTAAAGAACTCAGATGTAATATAGCCCCGTATCCATCTATCTTGATACATTTGTTTGTAACTCGGTCAATCTAGATAGTTGAAATAAATTCAAAACTGGTTAAATGGTCAGGGATTTTTTAGGTTACCAAACGCTCTTTAGATAGAATATCGAGGAATATATTTGCGGGAACATGCCGATAATCCTAAAACTTTTTCTGAGATTAATTGGAACTGAAAAATTCAAAACAGTTTGTTTTTCGATCAAGTAGGCCTAATCTTTCCACTTGCAATGATGTATCCCAGAAATTTGTTTCACTCAAAAACTTAGTTCAATTTATAATTCGAACCGCCGAGACCAGCTGGTTACACCTAAGAATCTGTGAACTTGATACTGTTTTTGGACGATGTGGATCTTTGTTTGGCGCTACCTTAGCAGGATCTACTGTCAACATGCCTTGCTAATTATTGTATTTTCTTATCGAACAATTTGCTTTTGTTAATCGTTAAATTTGCCCACTTCAATAATTCAGCGCAGATCAGTAGATCAATTGGGCAGTGCGGTTCATGGTGTATCACGCTGTATTACCCGGCACATCGTTTGCGGTACACTGCAAAGGCCTGTTGCAATGGATATGAATTGATACAAGGGACGTCCAGCCGCAGTGAAGGCTGCTCTTGCGAGTATTTATAAAAATATTCGGATCAAAAATGTTAATTTATTTCAAAACTGGCATGATAAATTTAAAACTAAAGTAGCATAAATTAACATAAATCAAAACATTAAATTAGTTTAGTTCTATTGTTGTGTAAATTAAAAACAAGTCAGATATCATATTTCTATATTTCTAAATTTAAATTTATTCAAACGTAAATTGTTCAAAATACTCGCATCGATATACTCACGAAATAGTTTCAATTTGTTCAAAACGCTCAAATGACACAAACAATAATTATTTTTGGTAAAAGTATAAAAAAATAAAATCCAACTTACACAATTGATGGTTATGTGGCACATGAAAGTCCCAATACTCAGCTTAGTCACATTCGGCAACATCCACAGGAATACAGCCAATGCAATCAATCCCTTTAATGGGAATTCAGTTTTTTCATCCGACAACGTTGCAAATATCAAATAAACTTGCGTTGTGGTTAACGTAAAATCATGAAGTATGATCATTAAACATTGAATTCCATAAAAATTATTTACCAAATCGATTCCGGACGCCATCATCTTGTATAGATTAAATATTTTGTATAAACGTTTCAAATTGATTTTATCCGAATTTTTGTCGTATGCCTCGCTAGTCGCCATAAATCGGATTAAAACTTTTTCTATAACCCAAACCGTTCTAACAGCATTCCTATATTGATTGCATACGTGACACTATTAAATCCGTTTAGGGCCGAGGCATACGAGTACAAAATTAGAAACCAATATGTGATCAGCATATTGTCGACATGGAACAACTTCAAAAATAGAAAATTTTGTAGCCCAAAATAATAGAGAATCACAATCGTGGCGTTGAATACCACAAATTTCATTACAAATTGGTATTTCAGCAAATTTTTATTCCTTGTAAATCGCAGAAGTTCATCATCGAAACTATTCACCAATTCCAAAAATTTGATATGCTCGTATTTATAGTAGAACGAGATCAAAATGTACAATATCAAGCTAACCGTTGTGATCACCATCTCGAAGTAAACTATAAATCCGACTATTGCATTATTGCTCCGCTTCCCAGTATTTCGAGTATGCACCTCACTTACTGTTGTACCATTGCCATGAATTGCGCTACTATTTATCGCCAACAAGCCTGTGTTTCGTGACCGATTTGTTTCGAGGGAAACATTTTGAAATAAATAATTCATGGCGGTCAGGTAGAGCATTAAAAATGATGCAACAAAAACAAATGAAAACCTAGGCACTATCAATTTTTGTAGTTTTCGCGAGAAATAGAATGGAGTTATTAGGAAAAACCGTTGAAAGTATAAATTGATTTGTACTACATCGTAGAAATTCATAGCGATCCGTATTTTTAGGAAATATTTTACGAAATTTCAATGTTTGTGACTGAATTTGACGGTATATCACATTATTTTGTAACACAAAGCATCCAATCAACTATTTAATTAGTGTAATGAAATTTTATTGACATCATTTATAGATAAGAATTTATGATATAATTTACCATATTGTGATTGGATAGAGGGAGGAAACTCGGAATTGATTAATTAGATAAGCTCAATTACAAATATTGTAATTACAAATGTGTAGGTATGTACACATAAATCATTTATTTCTTTTGATTTTAGATCCTGATAACATCATATCTTTAAATCATACATGTTTGTATATGTGTCATATAGAAACCTAATTTAATTATGATATAAATATTCCGGCGCATTCTAATTCCGATCACATTTTAACCTTTTGACACCAGAATTATAGAAAAGTATTGCAGTTACAAACCACATTACTGATAAATACTAGGTCTGTCTTTGTATGCAATGTAGCAATAAACTTTCCTGCTTGTTCGTAAACTTCCGCTATAAAGTCGTCAAGATTTTAAGAAGGTTTATTTACAGCTCTACAGAACTAAAGTGGCTGTCAAATATATTAAATAACCTACTAAACATGGAGAACGATATTTTACAACCCGTTCTCTAAAGCTTTGAGGGCTTCATTAGCATATATTGCCGTAACGAACTACTACCCTAAAATTTGATCGTCAATGACCTGATATTCCGATGACGAATTGGAAGCCCGGAAAGTTTCCAGCTGCTTTTCCAAAAGTGGTCTAACCTTATATACAGGAACTTATTACATTCGAAGAAGATGAACTGGTCACGGCGATGCAGTACGTAGAAGTCGTGGTGGTCATTTGAATGAAGTTATTTTCCATACATAATGGCATAGTGTTAACTTTCAAATAAAAAACAATTTTGGTGTCATTGACTTATTTACAGGGATGGGTGAGGTAGATTACGCCATGTAATCTACGCGGTTGTCGTCACGTAGACTAAATAGACTGTTTGGTGTGGTTTATGGGCCTGTGAAATCATTCGTCCATATTAAAAAATGACGGCCGGGACGTACCTGTGAATAGTGTTCGACATTGCGCCATGTTAACGTTATATTCGCTGCCTGAAATTGAAGCCCGACCTAAGTAAGCGAAGTAATGAGCGTTTGATTCGACGACGTGAGTTCAAGCGGCATTCGGGCTAACGTTTTTTAAATTTAATTTCATCTTACAAATTAGTTCAACTCAGCTTCTGTTAAAATTTTCAAATTTTTCCAATTATTTGTCAAGTAAAAAAGACGGATGTATAGCAGCAATGAAAATGTATCGCGATGGTCAAATAAGAAGAGTCCACAAATACTTATGGTTATAAAAAAATCGATCAGGTCAGGTATTTTTCCTGGGTCAGTTGGCCAATATGTTGGTTTACCAGTTGAAATGGATTGACATCCACTTATAGACCACCGCGTGGTCCCCAGCCCGCCTGATGTATTTTGATGTAAATGTCCCCATACAGACCTAAATTTATGAATTGAAAGTACAACAACAAAAACTAGCTCGCACACAACACACACTATTGATATTTCAACCATCGACTCATTATTTAAACATTCTTTTAAATTAGATTACTACATCGTCTAGTCTCACATTAAATTTGTTTGCATCAATAACCCCAAAGAATAGAAAAACTATTTTTCTACAACCACTACAAGTACGTAACTATTTTTAAATTACAGTATTTTTGTGTTGGATTGTTACACTGTATAGTGTATACACTGTGCTATCACATTTTCAATTTACATTATGTACATGGTTTGTTTCAAGCCACTGGTTATGCTATATCTGGATCTTTATGGTCGAAAAACTATATGTGTAAAAAATTTGTACATATCATGTACATACATATATCGATTTAACTAGTTACCAAAAAATTGTAAGTCATTACATTTTCCCTAACCGCAAAACATTTATATCGTATTTACATGAAAACATTTCTATATAAAACTCTCATTAACCCTTTTACCTTTTTTAAACAAACAGTAAACAATAGTGATGATGATAGTAATCTATAATCAGGATTTTTATTTGATGGTCTACATTCTACCACATGATTAAATTGAATTTGGTCTTAATTTTTGTTTGTTTATCTTAATTCATCGACCAAGGAGAAATCTTAATTGGAAAATAAATTTAACCAAATTTGAAGAGATACATTTTTGGAAAATTCAAAAAAACTCTTCTTCTAATTTAATTAATTAAATCTAAAAGTTTTTTCAAAATGTAAAAACGGAGATGATGATTCAACAATATTATTAAATTTACCAGATATACCAGAAGTTTGTGCCACCACCAGTGAACTGTTTGATGTTTAATGGCGGCCGGAAAATTTGACCGGACTCAGTTATTCCGTGGACATTAACGAGCCATAATTTGTTCCTTCGAGCTTGGAAAATGTTGACAGACAAATTTCATGTTGCTTCAGTAAATGGTTTACAGCTAAATTTTTTACAACAAAACAGAGATAACATGTATAAATTTATAAAAGATATCCTCCCCGGCGGGGAATCGAACCCCGGTCTCCCGCGTGACAAGCGGGGATACTGACCACTATACTACCGAGGATATATTTCTACATAAATTTGCTGCAGAATTCTGGATCACAATTTCTCCAGACAGTAGTAAACGTAAACTGTTTGATATGGCGGTCGTAAAATTTGACCATACTCCGTTATTCCGTGGACATTAACGAGCCATAATTTGTTCCTTCGAGCTTGGAAAATGTTGACAGACAAATTTTATGTTGCTTCAGTAAATGGTTTACAACAAAACAGAGATAACATGTCTAAATTTATAAAAGATATCCTCCCCGGCGGGGAATCGAACCCCGGTCTCCCGCGTGACAGGCGGGGATACTGACCACTATACTACCGAGGATATATTTCTACATAAATTTGCTGCAGAATTCTGGATCACAATTTCTCCAGACAGTAGTAAACGCAAACTGTTTGATATGGCGGTCGTAAAATATGACCGGACTCCGTTATTCCGTGGACATTAACGAGCCATAATTTGTTCCTTCGAGCTTGGAAAATGTTGACAGACAAATTTCATGTTGCTTCAGTAAATGGTTTACAACAAAATAGAGATAACATGTCTAAATTTATAAAAGATATCCTCCCCGGCGGGGAATCGAACCCCGGTCTCCCGCGTGACAGGCGGGGATACTGACCACTATACTACCGAGGATATATTTCTACATAAATTTGCTGCAGAATTCTGGATCACAATTTCTCCAGACAGTAGTAAACGTAAACTGTTTGATATGGCGGTCGTAAAATTTGACCATACTCCGTTATTCCGTGGACATTAACGAGCCATAATTTGTTCCTTCGAGCTTGGAAAATGTTGACAGACAAATTTCATGTTGCTTCAGTAAATGGTTTACAACAAAACAGAGATAACATGTCTAAATTTATAAAAGATATCCTCCCCGGCGGGGAATCGAACCCCGGTCTCCCGCGTGACAGGCGGGGATACTGACCACTATACTACCGAGGATATATTTCTACATAAATTTGCTGCAGAATTCTGGATCACAATTTCTCCAGACAGTAGTAAACGTAAACTGTTTGATATGGCGGTCGTAAAATTTGACCATACTCCGTTATTCCGTGGACATTAACGAGCCATAATTTGTTCCTTCGAGCTTGGGAAATGTTGACAGACAAATTTCATGTTGCTTCAGTAAATGGTTTACAACAAAACAGAGATAACATGTCTAAATTTATAAAAGATATCCTCCCCGGCGGGGAATCGAACCCCGGTCTCCCGCGTGACAGGCGGGGATACTGACCACTATACTACCGAGGATATATTTCTACATAAATTTGCTGCA